>CM050935.1:19385104-25105069 GCA_027789145.1 Solanum arcanum | reverse complement strand
ACACACGGCCGCACTACGCTGCCGTGGTACGATATCACCGCTTCTTGAACAAAGACACATTGCTTCGGGTAACGCTTCGGGCGTGGCATTACATCACCGCTTGACAAGACATTAACCAATCGAATGACGCATAGCGTGGGTATATCATCACGGCCTTTGGACAGACACACAATGAACGATGTTGGGCGTGATATGACATCACCGCCTTGACAAGACATACGGCCGGATACGTATAGGCGCGCAGATGCCATCATCGCTTCTTGGATAAAGACACACGGTCGAATGACGCCAGCGTGGTATGACATCATCCCTTGACAACATACCGGGCGACGCCGGGCGGCGGGTATGACATCACCGCCTTTAGACAGACATACGGCCAGAACGCATAGCGCAGCATGCCATCATCGCTCTTGGATCGCACACACGCCAAAGAATGCTCCTGTGCGCGGGTACGACATCACCGCCATTGACAACACACACGGCCGACAACGCCGGGAGTGGCATGACATCACCGCCATTGCTCAACACACTCGGGCCAGACGACATCGGGCGTGGCATGAAATCACCGCCATTAAGAAGCACACACGGCCGGACTACATCGGGTGTGGTATGGCATCACCGCTTTAGGCGCACACACCGCGGTCGAATAACGCCGGGCGTGGCATTCCATCATCGCTGAGCAAGACACACGGCCTAACATCGTCTGCGTGGCATGCCATCGCTGCTTTAGGGCAACACAAACGGTTGAACGACATCAGGCGTGGCATGACATCACCACCCTTGGACTGCATGCACGGTCGGTTGACGTCGGGCGTGGCATGACATCACCGCCTTTGGACAACACACACGGCCGGGCAACGCCAGCGTGGCATGACATCACCGCTTCGACAAAGACATACGACGATCGGCAACGTAGCGAGTGGCATGCCATCAACGCCCTCGACAACACACACGTCGACAATGTAAGGCGTGGCATGCCTTCACGACCTCTTTGACAAAACACAAGGTTGCACGACGTCAGCGTGGCATGACATCACCACCCTTTGACAAAGACACATAGTCGAACGATGTCGGGCATGGCATGCCTTCATCGCGCTTTGGGTAGCACGCATGATCGGGTAAGGTCGGGCGTGGCATGATATCATCGCCTTGGACAAAGACACAATACGATCGATAACAATAGGCGTGATATGCCATCACCGCTTTCGACAAAGACAAATGGTTGGCAATATCAGGCGTGGCATGCCATAATCGCCTTTAGGCAGCACAAACGGTTGAACGACATCGGGCATGGCATGACATCACCGCCCTAAGACTACACGCACGCTTGGACAACGCTGGCGTGGCATGACATCGCCGCTCTTGACAACACAAACGGTCGAACGACGCCGGGCGTGGCATTCCATCATCGCCTCGATCGCAGACGCGACGGCCGATGACGTCGGTCGTGGAGTGAAATCACGACCCTTGGACATCACACACGGTCGACAACGTCGGGTGTGACATGACATCACAACCCTTGATAAGACATACGCCGACAACGCCGGGCGTGATATGCCATCACCGCTTTGAAAGCACACGGTCGAACGACGCCGGGCGTGGCTTGACATCACCGCGATACGGATCGCGACGACGTTGAGACGACGCCAGCGTGGTATGACATAACCGCCTCGACAAAGCACACACGGCCAAAGAATGTCGGTCGTTGCATCAAATCACCGCCTTGGGCAAAGACACACGGCCGGACTACGCCGGGCGTGGAATGACATCACCGCTTCGATCGTGATGCACGGTTGGTCGACGCCGGGCATGGGATGACATCACCGCTTTGGACAAGACACACGGTCGATAACGCCGCTAGTGGCATGACATCACCGCTTCTTGACAAAGACATACGACGGACGACGCGGGCGTGGCATGACATCACCGCTTTAGATCGCGACGCATAGTCCGGACGACGTCGGGCGTGGGTATGACATCACCTCCTTGGACAACACACACACGGTCGGACAACTCGGGTGTGGCATGCAATCATCGCTTTAGGGAAGCATAAACGGTCGAACGATCTCTGACGTGGCATGCCATCATAGCCCTCGACGGCAAAATGGTCGAACCACATCAGCGCGTGACATGCCATCACCGCTTTTGAACAAGACAGACGGTGGAACGATCGCCGGGCGTGGCTTGACATTACCGCCTTGATCGCACGCACGGTGACGATTTACTTTGGGTGTGGCATGACATCATCGCTTCTTGACAACACACACGCTGGTAACGCTGGAGTGCCATGCCATCACCGCTTGATTTCACACACGGCCGACGACGCCAGCGTGGCATTACATAACCGCTTCGACAAAGACACACGGCCGAAGACGCCGGACGTGGCATGCCATCATCGCTTTTGGGCAGAAAATGATCGAACGACGCCGAGCGTGGCATGAAATCACGGCCCTTGACTACACACACGGTCGACAACGCCGAGCGTGGCATGACATCATTGCCTTGGACAGACACAATACGCTGGTTGACGCTGCATGGCATGACATCACCGCCTCGACGCACAAACACAGTCGAACGACGTCGGGCCTGGCATGCCATCACCGCCTTTGGAAAGCATACACGATCGAACGACATCGGGCTTGGCTTGACATCACCGTCCTTGGACTGCACGCACGGTAACACGACGTCGAGCGTGGCATGACATCACCGCCATCGACAACACACACGGTTATAACGCCGGGCGTGGCATTACATCACCGCTTCTTCAACAACACATACGGTCGGGTAACGTAAGGCATGGCATGCCATCACCGCTCTTGACAAGACATACGGTTGACAACATTGGGCGTGGCATGACATCGCCGCCTTGGGCAAGACACACGCTCGATTACGCCGGGCGATGCATGACATCACCGCTTTGACAGACACACTATCGAACGACGTCGGGCGTGGCATGACATCACCGCTTTGACAAATGCTCACACGGCTGAACGACGCCGGATGTGACATGCCATCACCGCTTATTGACGAAGACACACGGTCGAGCGACGCCGGACGTGGAATGCCATCATTGCGCTGGGTAGCACACACGGCCGAACGACGCCGGGCGCTCCATGCAATCATCGCTGGGTAGCACAAATGGTTGAACGACATCGGGCGTGGCATGACATCACCGCCTTGAAAACACACACGGCCGAACGATGTCGCATGGTATGACATCATCGCCTTGGACTACACGCACAATCGGAAGCGTCGAAGCGTGGCATGACATCACCGCTTTCTTGGATCGCACGCGACGGTCGGTTTTCGCTGGCGTGGCATGATATCACCGCTTTGGACAACACATATGGTCGGCAACTTAAGGTGTGGCATGCCATCACCGCCTTGACAAAGACATACGCCGGACACGCCGGGCGTGGCATGACATCACCGCTTCTTGACAAAGCACACACGATCGACACGCCGCCGTGGGCATGACATCACCGCTTTGACAGCACACACGGCCGAACGACGTGGAGCATGGCATGCCTTCATCGCTTTTGGAAGGCACACACGGTCGGGCAACATCGGGCGTGGCATGACATCATCGCTTTTGACAAGATAACATCGTTTGATGACGCGCGGGCGTTGCAGAAATCATCGCCTTGAACCGCACACATGGTCGGGCAAGGTCGGGCGTGGCATGACATCATCGCTTGGACAAAGACACACGGTCGGGCAACTTCAGGCAAGGCATGACAACACCGCCTCTTTGACAAGATTTCCACGATTTTACAACATTGGGCGTGGTATGACATCACACTTTGGGAAACACTCTACGGTCGGATCACGTTGAGGGCATGCATGAAATCACCGCCTTTGACAGACAAACGGTCGAACCATCGCCAGCGAGCATGCCATCATCGCTTTGGGCAGCACACAATGAACGACGTCAGGCGTGGCATGCCATCATAGCCCTTGGACGGCAAACACGGTTGAACAACGTCAGGCATGACATGCCATCATCGCCTTTGGACAGCACACACGGTAGAACGACGTCGGGCTTGGCATGCCATCATCGCAGATTGGGCAGCAAAAATGATCGAACAATGTTGAGCGTGGCATGACATCACGCCCTCGACTACACGCGACGGGTCGATGACGCCAGCGTGGGCATGACATCACCTCCTCGACAGCCCACATGGTCGGTCAATGTCGGGCGTGGCATGACATCACCGCTGATGGCAAACACGCCGAACGACGCCGAGCCTAGCATGCCATCACCGCTTTGGACATCGTGACACCGCCGAACGATGCTCGGGCGTGGCTTGTCATCACCGCCTCGATCGCAAGCACGCCGACGACGTCGGGCGTGGCATGACATCACCGCCATTGGACAGCACACACGGTCGGGAACGTCGGGCTTTGCATGACATCACCGCCTTGACAGCACACATGGTCGGCAACGCCGGGCGCGGGCATGACATCATCGCCGCTTCGACGGGCACACACGGGTCGGGCAATGTTAGGGCGTGGTATGACATCACCTCCCTTGGACAGACACACGGTTGGACAACATCGGGCGTGGCATGACATCACCGCCTCGCGAAGATACACGGTTCGATACGCCGGGCGATGCATGACATCACCGCTTTGATAGCTCATATGGATGAACGACGCCGACGCGTGACATGCCATCACCGCTTTGACAAGCACACACGGTCGAGCAATGTCGGGCGTGGAATGCCATCATCGCTTTTGGGCAAAGACAAACGGTTGAACGACATCGGGCGTGGGTATGACATCACCGCCTTTGGACAACACACACGCCGAATGAACGACATCGTGCATGGTATACCTTCATCGCTTTGGGCAGCACACACTTTCGGCAACATCGGGCGTGGCATGACATCACCGGGCCATGGACAAGACACACGGTCGGACGATATGGGCGCGGCAGACATCTTCGCTTGATCGCACACACGGTCGCAACTTCAGGCAAGGCATGAAAACACCGCTTTGACAAGACTTCACGATTTGACAACGCTGGGCGTGGTATGACCTCACTTCCTCGGGGCAACACTCCACGGCCGACTACGCCGGGCGATGCATGAAATCACCGCTTTGACAAAGACAAACGGTCGAACCACGCCGGGCGAGCATACCATCATCGCTTTGGGCAAAGACACACAGCCGAACGGTCCTGCGTGGCATGCCATCATAGCCCTTGGACGACAAACATAGTCGAACACCGTCAGGTATGACATGCCATCATTGCCATTGGACAGCACACACGGTAGAACAACATCGGGCGTGGCATGCCATCATCGCCTTTGGGCAACACACACGGTCGAACGACATTGGGCGTGGCATGACATCACCGCCTTTGGACAGCACAAATGGTGGAACGACGTCGGACGTGGCATGCCATCACCACCATCGACAGACACACGATCGAGCAACGCCGGGCGCCGTGATGCCATCAACGCGCTTGAGTAGCACACACGGCCGAACGACGCCGGGCGTGATATGCCATCATCGCCTTTGGGCAGCACAAACGGTTGAACGACAACGAAGCGTGGCATGACATCACCGACTTGATCGCACGCATGGTCGGACGACGCCGGGCGTGGCATGACATCACCGCCTCTTGATCGCACACACGGTCGGCCGACGCTACGCGTGGCATGACATCACCACTTTTGACAACACACATGGACGGTAACGCTGGGTGTGGTATGGCATCACCGCCTTCGGCAGCACACACGGCCGGACCACGCCGGACGATGCATGACTTAACGCTTTCGACAGACTAACGGTCGAACGACGCTGGGCCGTGACATGCCATCATCGCCTTCGACAGCACACACGGCCGACGACGCTGAGTGGCATGCCATCACCGCTTTTGACAGACACACGGTCGGGCAATGTCGTACGGCATGACATCACCGACCTTGACAAAGACACACGCCGAACGACGCCAGGCATGGCATGCCTTCATCGGCTTTATAAAGACACACGGTCGGGCAATGCTCGGGCGTGGTATGACATCACCGCTTCGATCAGACACACGGTCGGGACGACGCGGGCGTTGTATGACATCATCGCTTCGACTACACGCGACGATCGGGCAAGGTCGGGCGTTGCATAACATCATTGCCCATGGATAGCACACACCGTCGAGAACATCCGGCGTGGCATGACACAACTGCCCTTCGATAGTACACACGGTCGGACAACGTCGGGTGTGGCAAGACATCACCACCCTTGGGCAGCACACACGGCCGGACTACGACGGGCGGTGCATGACTTAACGCTTTGGGCAAAGACACACGGCCGAACGACGCCGGGCGTGGCATGCCATCATAGCCCTGACGGCAAAGTACGGCCGAACGACGCAGGCGTTACATGCCATCACCGCTTTGGTCAACACTCACGGTCGAACGACGCCGGGCGTGGCATGCCATCATCGCTGGGCAGACACACGGTCGAACAACGCCGAATGTGGCATGACATCACCGCTTTGGACATCTCACACGGCCGATCGATATCGGACGTGACATGCCATCACCGCTTTTGACAACTCACAATGAGCCGATATCGGGCGTGGGCATTTCATCATCGCGCTTGGGTTTCACAGACGGTCGAACGATGTCGGGCGTGGCATGCCATCATCGTGATTCGGCAAAGACAAACGATTGAACGACATCGAAGCGTGGCATGACATCACCGCTTCGATCGCACACACGGTCGACGACGCCGGGCGTGGCATGACATGACGCCTCAGACAAGACACACGATCGAACAACGCCGAAGCGTGGCATGACATCACCTCCTCGATCGCACGCATGGTCGTTGACATCGGGCGCCGCGATGACATCACCGCTTTAGGACAACACACACAGCGGGCAACGCCAGCGTGGCATGACATCACCGCTTCGATAGCACATACACCGCAACGTAAGGCATAGCATCCCATCAACGCCTTGACAACACACACGGTCGGACGACATCGGCGTGGCATTACATCACCGCTTCTAGGACAAAGACATACGATCAACGACGCCGGGCGTGGCATGACATCACCGCTTTGGATCGCACGCACGGTCGCTTGACGCCGGGCGTGGCATGACATCACCGCTTTGGACAACACACACGGCCGGGCAACGCCGGGCGTGGCATTAAATCACCGCTTTGGCAAAGACATACGGCCGGGCAACGTAAGGCGTGGCATGCCATTTACGCCTTGACAAGACACACGGTCGACACGCCGGGCGTGGGAGTACATCACCGCTTTGACAGACACATGGTTGGCAACGCCGGGCGTGGCATGACATCACCGCTTGACAGCACATACGGCCGACAACGTAGGTGTGGCATTCCATCACCGCTTCGACAAGACACACGATCGGACGACGTCAGGCATGGCATGACATCACCGACCTTTGACAGCACACACGGTCGAACGATGTCGAGCATGGCATGCCTTCATCGCCTTTGGGCAGCACACATGGTCGGCAACGTCGGGCGTGGCATGACATCACCGCTCTTTGACTGCACACACGGTCGACAACGTCGCTAGTGGCATGACATCACCGCCCTTGGACAGCACATACGATCGGACGACGCGGGCGTGGCATGACATCACCGCCCTTAGACTGCACGCATAGTCGGACGATGTCGGGCGTGGCATGACATCACCTCCCTTGGACAACACACACGGTCGGACAACTTCGGGTGTGGCATGCAATCATCGCCTTAGGGAAGCATAAACGGTCGAACGATCTCGGACGTGGCATGCCATCATAGCCCTTGGACGGCAAAAATGGTCGAACCACATCAGGCGTGACATGCCATCACCGCCTTTGAACAAAGACAGACGGTGGAACGACGCCGGGCGTGGCTTGACATTACCGCTTTGATCGCAGACGCACGGTAGGACGACTTTGGGTGTGGCATGACATCACCGCTTCGACAACACACAACGCTTGGTAACGCCGGAGTGCCATGCCATCACCGCTCTTGATTTCACACACGGCCGATCGACGCCAGCGTGGCATTACATAACCGCTTTGACAAAGACACACGGTCGAAGACGCCGGACGTGGCATGCCATCATCGCCTTTGGGCAAAGAAATGATCGAACGACGCCGAAGCGTGGCATGAAATCACGGCCCTTGGACTACACACACGGTCGTACAACGCCGAGCGTGGCATGACATCACCGCCTCGACAAGACACACGCTTGGTCGACGCCAAGCATGGCATGACATCACCGCTCTTGACGACAAACACAGCCGAACGACGCTGGCCTGGCATGCCATCACCGCTTTGGAAAGCATACACGATCGAACGACATCGGGCTTGGCTTGACATCACCGCCTTGGATCGCACGCGACGGTCGACGACGCCGAAGCGTGGCATGACATCACCGCCATTGACAACACACACGGTTGGCAACGCTGGCGTGGCATTACATCACCGCTTCTTCAACAACACATACGGTCGGGTAACGTAAGGCATGGCATGCCATCACCGCTTTGACAAGACATACGGTTGGACAACATCGGGCGTGGCATGACATCGCCGCCTTGGCAAAGACACGCTCTGACTACGTCGGGCGATGCATGACATCACCGCCTTTGGACAGCACACACTATCGAACGACGTCGGGCGTTGCATGACATCACTGCCTTTGGACAGCTCACACGGTTGAACGACGTCGGATGTGACATGCCATCACCGCCATTGGACAGCACACACGGTCGAGCGACGTCGGACGTGGAATGCCATCATTGCGTTTGGGTAGCACACACGGTCGAATGACGTCGGGCGTTCCATGCAATCATCGCCTTTGGGTAGCACAAACGGTTGAACGACATCGGGCGTGGCATGACATCACCGCCCTTGGAAAACACACACGGTCGAACGATGTCAGGCATGGTATGACATCATCGCCCTTGGACTACACGCACAATCGGAAAGGTCGAGCGTGGCATGACATCACCGCTTGGATCGCGACGCGACGGTCGGGTTGTCGCCGGGCGTGGCATGATATCACCGCTTCGACAACACATATGGTCGGGTAACGTAAGGTGTGGCATGCCATCACCGCCTTTGACAAAGACATACGCCGGACACGCCGGGCGTGGGTATGACATCACCGCCTTTGACAAGACACACGATCGTACACGCCGCCGTGGCATGACATCACCGCTTCGACAGCACACACGGCCGAACGACGCGGAGCATGGCATGCCTTCATCGCTTTGGAAGGCACACACGGTCGGCAACATCGGGCGTGGCATGACATCACCGCTAGACAAGACACACCGCCGGACGATGCGGGCGCTAGGAAATCATCGCCGAATCGCACATGGTCGGCAAGGTCGGGCGTGGTATGACATCATCGCCTTGGACAAAGACACACGGTCGGGCAACTTCAGGCAAGGCATGACAACACCGCCTCTTTGACAAGATTTCACGATTTACAACATTGGGCGTGGCATGACATCACACTTTGGGAAACACCTACGGCCGGACTACGCTGGGCGATGCATGAAATCACCGCCTTTGGACAAGACAAACGGTCGAACCACGCCAGCGAGCATGCCATCATCGCTTTGGGCAGCACACGCAATAACGACGCCGGCGTGGCATGCCATCATAGCCCTTGGACGGCAAACACGGTTGAACAACGCCAGGCATGACATGCCATCATCGCTTTGACAAAGACACACCTAGAACGACGTCGGGCTTGGCATGCCATCATCGCAGATTGGGCAGCAAAAATGATCGAACGATGTTGAGCGTGGCATGCCATCACGCCCTTGACTACACGCACGGTCGATGACGCCAGCGTGGCATGACATCACCTCCTTGGACAGCCCACATGGTCGGGTCAATGCTCGGGCGTGGCATGACATCACCGCTTTTGGATGGCAAACACGCCGAACGACGCCGAGCCTAGCATGCCATCACCGCTTTGACATCATACACCGCCGAACGATGTCGGGCGTGGCTTGTCATCACCGCCCTGACCGCAAGCACGCCGACGACGCCGGGCGTGGTATGACATCACCGCCATCGATTGACACACGGCCGGGTAACGCTGGCTTTGCATGACATCACCGCCTCGACAAAGACACATGGTCGGGTAACGCCGGGCGTGGGTATGACATCATCGCCTTCGACGGCACACACGGTCGGGCAATGTTAGGCGTGGCATGACATCACCTCCTTGGACAGACACACGGTTGGACAACATCGGCGTGGGCATGACATCATCGCCTTTGGGCAAAGATACACGCCTGATTACGCCGGGCGATGCATGACATCACCGCTTTGATAGCTCACATGGATGAACGACGCCGGACGTGACATGCCATCACCGCTTTTGGACAAGACACACGGCCGAGCAATGTCGGGCGTGGAATGCCATCATCGCTTGGGCAGACAAACGGTTGAACGACATCGGGCGTGGGTATGACATCACCGCCCTTGGACAACACACACGCCGAACGACATCGCATGGCATACCTTCATCGCTTTGGGCAGCACACACTTTCGCAACATCGGGCGTGGCATGACATCACCGCCATGGACAGACACACGGTCCGGACGATATGGGCGTTGCGCAGACATCTTTCGCCTTGATCGCACACACACGGTCGGCAATCTCAGGCAAGGCATGAAAACACCGCTCTTGACAAGATTTCACGATTTGACAACGCGGCGTGGCATGACCTCACTTCCTCGGGCAACACCCACGGTCGGACTCACGCCGGGCGATGCATGAAATCACCGCTTTTGACAGCACAAATGGTCGAACCACGCCGGGCGAGCATACCATCATCGCTGGGCAGACACACGCCGAACGGTCCGCGTGGCATGCCATCATAGCCCTCGACGACAAACATAGTCGAACACCGCCAGGTATGACATGCCATCATTGCCATTGACAAAGACACACGGTAGAACGACATCCGGCGTGGCATGCCATCATCGCTTTGGGCAACACACACGGTCGAACGACATTGGGCGTGGCATGACATCACCGCGCTTTGACAACACAAATGGTGGAACGACGCCGGACGTGGCATGCCATCACCACCATCGACAAAGACACACGATCGAAAGCAACGCCGGGCGCCGCATGCCATCAACGCGCTTGAGTAGCACACACGGTCGATCGACGTCGGGCGTGACATGCCATCTTCGCCTTTGGGCAGCACAAACGGTTGAACGACAACGAGCGTGGCATGACATCACCGACCTTGGACTGCACGCATGGTCGGACGACGTCGGGCGTGGCATGACATCACCGCCTTGGATCGCGACACACGGTCGGCCGACGCCAGCGGCGTGGCATGACATCACCACTTTTGACAACACACATGGACGGCAACGCTGGGTGTGGCATGGCATCACCGCTTTGGGCAAGACACACGGCCGGACTACGCCGGACGATGCATGACTTAACGCCTTTGACAGCACTAACGGTCGAACGACGCCGGGCCGTGACATGCCATCACCGCCTTTGACAGCACACACGGTCAGANGACGTTGGGAGTGGCATGCCATCACCGCCTTTGGGCAGCACACATGGTCGGCAATGTCAGGCATGGCATGACATCACCGACCTTTGACAGCACACACGCTCGAACGACGTCAGGCATGGCATGCCTTCATCGGCTTTGGGCAGCACACACGGTCGGTAATGTCGGGCGTGGCATGACATCACCGCTCTTGGACTTTACACACGGTCGGACGATGCGGGCGTTGTAAGACATCATCGCCCTTGGACTACACGCACGATCGGCAAGGTCGGGCGTTGCATAACATCATTGCCCTTGGATAGCACACACAGTCGACAACATCCGGCGTGGCATGACATAACTGCCCTTGGATAGTACACACGGTCGGACAACGTCGGGTGTGGCATGACATCACCACCCTTGGGCAGCACACACGGTCGGACTACGTCGGGCGGTGCATGACTTAAAGCCTTTGGGTAGCACACACGGTCGAACGACGTCGGGCGTGGCATGCCATCATAGCCCTTGGACGGCAAGTACGGTCGAACGACGTTAGGCGTTACATGCTATCACCGCCTTTGGTCAACACTCACGGTCGAACGACGTCGGGCGTGGCATGCCATCATCGCCTTTGGGCAGCACACACGGTCGAACAACGTCGAGTGTGGCATGACATCACCGCCTTTGGACAGCTCACACGGTCGAACGATATCGGACGTGACATGCCATCACCGCCTTTTGACAACTCACACAGTCGAGCGATATCGGGCGTGGCATTTCATCATCGCGCTGGGTTTCATCGACGGTCGAACGATGTCGGGCGTGGCATGCCATCATCGATTTGGGCAGCACAAACGATTGAACGACATCGAGCGTGGCATGACATCACCGCTTTGATCGCACACACGGCCGACGACGCCGGGCGTGGTATGACATGACGCCCTTAGACAGCACACACGATCGAACAACGCCGAAGCGTGGCATGACATCACCTCCTTGGATCGCACGCATGGTCGGGTTGACATCGGGCGCCGCGATGACATCACCGCTTTAGGACAACACACACGGGTCGGCAACGCCAGCGTGGCATGACATCACCGCCTTGATAGCACATACAGCCGCAACGTAAGGCATAGCATCCCATCAACGCCTTGACAACACACACGGCCGGACGACATTGGGCGTGGCATTACATCACCGCTTAGGACAAAGACATACGATCGAACGACGCCGGGCGTGGCATGACATCACCGCTTTGATCGCACGCGACGGTCAGCTTGACGCCGAGCGTGGCATGACATCACCGCCTTTGGACAACACACACGGTCGGGCAACGCCGGGCGTGGCAGTAAATCACCGCCCTTGGCAAAGACATACGGTCGGGTAACGTAAGGCGTGGCATGCCATTTACGCCCTTGACAGACACACGGTCGGACACGCCGGGCGTGGCATGACATCACCGCCTCTTGACAGCACACATGGTTGGCAACGCCGGGCGTGGCATGACATCACCGCTTCGACAGCACATACGGTCGACAACGTAATGTGGCATTCCATCACCGCTTCGACAGACACACGATCGGACGACGCCAGGCATGGCATGACATCACCGACCTTTGACAAGACACACGGTCGAACGATGTCGAGCATGGCATGCCTTCATCGCTTTGGGCAAGACATGGTCGGGCAACGCCGGGCGTGGTATGACATCACCGCTTCTTGATCGTACACACGGCCGAACGATGTGGCGTGTGGTATGACATCATCGCCTCGACTACACGCACGATCGGCAAGGTCGGCCGTGGCATGACATCATCTCCTCGACGACACACAATCGACAACATCCGGCGCGGGCATGACATAACCTCCTCGATAGTACACATGGTCGGACAACGCCGGTGTGGTATAACATCACCTCCTCGACAAAGACACACGGCCGGACTACGCCGGGCGGTGCATGACTTAACGCAATTGGGCAAAGACGAACGATCGAACGACGCCGGGCGTGGCATGCCATCATAGCCCTTTGACGGAAAATACGGCCGAATCGCGTTAGGCGTGACATGCCATCACCGCTTTGACCGCACACACGGCCGAACGACGCCGGGCGTGGCATGCCATCATCGCTTATTGGGCAAGACTCCACGGTCGAACAACGTCGAGTGTGGCATGACATCACCGCCTTTGGATATCACACACGATCGAACGATATCGGACGTGACATGCCATCACCGCCTTTTAACAACACACACGGTCGAGCGATGTCGGGCGTGGCATTCCATCATCGCGTTTGGGTTTCACAGACGGTCGAACGATGTCGGGCGTGGCGTGCCGTCATCGTATTTGGGCAGCACAAACGGTTGAACGACATCGAGCGTGGCATGACATCACCGCTTCGATCGCACACACGGTCGACGACGCCAGCGTGGCATGACATCACGCCCTTGTACAAAGACACATGATCAAACAACGCCAAGCCTGGCATGACATCACCTTATTTGATCGCACGCATGGTCGGTTGACATCGGGCGCCGATTGACATCACTTCTTAGACAACACACACGGCCAAGAACGCCAGCGTGGCATGACATCACCGCCCTTGGATAGCACATACAACCGCAACGTAAGGCATGGCATCCCATCAACACCTTGGACAACACACACGGCCGGACGACATTGGGCGTGGCATTACATCACCGCCTAGGACAAAGACACACGATCGAACGACGCCGGGCGTGGCATGACATCACAGCCTCGATCGCACGCGACGGTCAATTGACGCCGGGCGTGGCATGACATCACCTCCTTTGACAACACACACGGGCAACGCCGGGCGTGGCATTAAATCACCGCTTTGGTAGCACATACGGCCGGGCGACGTATGGCGTGGCATGCCATTTATGCCCTTGGACAAAGACACACGGGTCCGACACATCGAGCGTGGCATGACATCACCGCCTCGACAGCACACATGGTCGAACGACGTCGGGCGTGGCATGACATCACCGCTTTAGGTTAACACAAACGGTCGGGCAATGTCGGGCGTGGCATGACATCACCGCTTTGACAAAGACATACGGTCGGGTAACGATAGCGTGGCATGCCATCACCTCGCTGACAGCACACACGCCAAAGAATGCTCGGGTGTGGCATGACATCACCGCCTTCGACAACACACACGATAGACAACATAAGGCGTGGAATGCCATCACCGCTCTTGATAGCACACACGCCGACACGCCGGGCGTTGCATGACACCACCGCTTTGACAACACATGGTCGAACGACGCCGGGCGTGGCATGACATCACCGCTTTGGACAGACGCACGGTCGGACGACGTTGGGCGTGGCATGACATCACCACCTTTGGACAGCACACACGGTCGGCAACGTCGGACGTGGCATGACATCACCTCCCTTGGACAGCACATATGGTCGACAATGTCAGGTGTGGCGTGCCATCACCGCTCTGACAAAGACACACGATCGGACGACGTCAGGCATGGCATGACATCACCGACCTTTAACTGCACACATGGTCGAACGACGTCGAGCATGGAATGCCTTCATCGCCTTTGGGCAGAACACACGGTCGGCAACGTCGGGCGTGGCATGACATCACCGCTCTTGGACTGTACACACGGTCATACGATGTGGGCGTGGTATGACATCATCGCCTCGACTACACGCGCTGATAGGCAAGGTCAGCGTGGCATGACATCATCTCCTCGACAAGACACACAATCGACAACATCCGACGTGGCATGACATAACCTCCTTGATAGTACACATGGTTGGACAACGCCGGGTGTGGCATAACATCACCGCCCTTGGGCGACACACGGCCGGACTACGCTGGCGGTGCATGACTTAACGATTTGGGCAAGATTTAACGGTCGAACGACGCTGGGCGGGCATGCCATCATAGCCCTGGATGGAAAATACGGCCGAACGGGCGTTAGGCGTGACATGCCATCACCGCCTTTGACAAAGACACACGAACGACGCCGAAGCGTGGCATGCCATCATCGCTTTGGGCAGCACTCCACGGCCGAACAACGCCGAGTGTGGCATGACATCACCGCTTTGATATCACACACGGCCGAACGATATCGGACGTGACATGCCATCACCGCTTTTTAACAACACACACGGTCGAGCCGACGCCGGGCGTGGCATTCCATCATCGTGATTTGGGTTTCACACACGATCGAACGACGTCGGGCGTGGTATGCCATCATCGCATTTCGGCAGCGCAAACGGTTGAACGACATCGAGCGTGGCATGACATCACCGCTCTTGGACTGCACGCGCGGTCGGACGACGTCGGGCGTGGCATGACATCACGCCCTTGGACAGTACACACGATCGAACAACATCGGATGTGGCATGACATCACCTCCCTTGGACTACATGCACGGTCGGTTGAAATCGGGCATCGCATGACATCACTGCCTTTGGACAACACACACGGTCGGGCAACGCCAGCGTGGCATGACATTACCGCTTTGATAGCACATACAACCGTAACGTAAGGTGTGGCATCCATCACCGCCTCTTGACAACCCACACGATCGGACGACATTGGGCGCGGGCATGACATCACCGCCTTGGACAAAGACACACGATCAAACGACGTCGGGCGTTGCATGACATCACCACCTCGATCGCAAGCATGGTCGGTTGACATCGGGCGTGGCATGATATCACCGCCTTTGGACAACACACACGGCGGGCAACGCCGGGCGTGGTATTAAATCACCGCTTTGGCAAAGATATACGGCCGGTAACGTAAGGTGTGGCATGCCATTTACGCCTCGACGTAAAAACACGGTCGACACGCCGCATGGCATGACATCACCGCTTTGAAAGCACATGGTCGAATGACGCCGGGCGTGGCATGACATCACCGCTTTAGGTTAACTCACACGGTCAAGAACGCGGCGTGGCAAGACATCACCGCTCTTGACAAAGACATACAGTCGGCAACGTATAGCGTGGCATGCCATCTCCCCCGTTTTACAGCACACACGCATGGCAACGTCAGGTGTGGCATGACATCACCGCCCTTGGACAGCACACACGGTCGGTAACGTAAGGCGTGGCATGCTATCACCGCCCTTGGACAGCACACAATGTCGGAGGACGTCAAGCGTGGCATGACATCACCACCCTTTGACAAAGACACACAATGAACGATGTCTGAATGGCATGAAATCACCGCCTCTTGGACAACACACTATGTTAGACGATGTCGGGCGTGGCATGACATCACCGCCATTAAGAAGTACACACGGTCCGACTACGCCGGGCATGGCATGACATCACCGCTTTTGGGCAAAGACTCACGGTCGAACAACGCCGGGCGTGGCTCGACATCACCGCCATTGACATCACACACGGTCGGGCAACGCCGGGCATGGCATGACATCACCGCCATTGACAAGACACACGGTCGGGACGACGCCGGGCGTTGCATGACATCAACGCCTCGGGCAAGACACACGGCCGACCACGCCAGCGCCAGACGACATCACCGCCTCTTGAACAAAGACACATTGTCGGCAATGCTCCGGGCGTGGCATTACATCACCGCCTCGACGTAACACACAATTGAACGACGACGGGCGTGGCATGTCATCACCGCTTTGGACAAAGACAAACAAATAAGGACGCCGGGCGTGATATGCCATCACCGCTTTTGACGGCACATACGGCCGAACAACGCCGGGTGTGGCATGACATCACCGACCTTGACAGCACATACGGTCGGGTAACGTAAGGCGTGGCATGCCATCACCGCTTTGACAGACACACGGTCAGAGACATCGGGCGTGGCATGATATCACTGCCTTTCGGTAGCACACACGGTCGAACAACGTCGGGCGTGGTATTCCATCATCGCCTTTGGGCAGCACTTACGGTCGAACGACGTTGGGCGTGGCCTGACATCACCTCCATTGGACAGCACATACGGTCGGCAACATCAGGCATGGCATGACATCACCGCCATTGGACACCACACACGGTCGGACGATGTCAGGCGTGGCACGACATCACCGCCCTTGAACAGCACACATTGTCGGCAACGTCGGGCGTGGCATAACATCACCGCCTTTGGACAGCACACACAGTCGAACGACGTTGGGCGTGACATGCCATCGCCGCCTTTTGACAGCACACACAGTCGAACGACGTCGGGTGTGGCATGACATCACCGCCTTTGACAAAGACATACGTCGAACGTAAGGCGTGGCATGGCATCACTTCCTTTAGATCGCACACACGCCGCAACATCGGGTGTGGCATGACATCACCGCCATTGGACAACACACACGGGCGACAACGCCGGAGTGGCATGACATCACCGCTCTTGCTCAACACACTCGGCCGACGACATCGGCCGTGCATGAAATCACCTCCATTAAGAAGCACACACGGTCGGACTACGCCGGGTGTGGCATGACATCACCGCTTTAGGGCAGACACACAAATAATAACGCCGGGCGTGGCATTCTATCATCGCCTTTGAGCAAAGACACACGGTCTAACGCCGCAAGCGTGGCATGCCATCATTGCTTTAGTGGCAACACAAACGGTTGAACGACATCGGGCGTGGCATGACATCACCACCTCGATCGCATGCATGGTCAGTTGACGTCGGGCGTGGCATGACATCACCGCCTTTGGACAACACACATGGTCGGCAACGTCAGACGTGGCACGACATCACCGCCCTTGGGCAGCACATACGATCGGCAACGTAAGGAGTGGTATGCCATCAACGTCCTTGGACAACACACACGGTCGACAACGTAAGGCGTGGCATGCCATCACCGCCCTTGGACAAAACACAAGGTTGCACGACGTCAGGCGTGGCATGACATCACCACCCTTTGATAGCACACATAGTCGAACGATGTCGGGCATGGCATGCCTTCATCACCTTTGGGCAGCACGCACGATCGGCAAGGTCGGGCGTGGCATGATATCATCGCCCTTGGACAGCACACACAGTCGACAACATCAAGCGTGACATGCTATCACTACCTTTGGACAACATACACGTTCGAACAACGGCGGACGTGGCTTAACATCACCGTCCTTGGACAGCACGCACGGTCAAACGGTGTCGGGCGTGGCATGACATCACCGCCATTGCACAACACAAACGGTTAACGACGTCGGGCGTGGCATGACATCACTGCCCTTGGACAGCACACACGGTCGAACGACATTGGGCGCGGCATGACATCACGCCCTAGGACTGCACGCACGGTCGGTTGACGTCGGGCGTGGCATGACATCACTACCTTTGTACAACACATACGATCCGCAACGTCGGACGTGGCATGACATCACCGCCCTTGGACAACACATACGGTCGGCAACGTATAGCGTGGCATGACATCACCGCCCTTGGAAAGCATACACACTCGGCAACGTTGGGTGTGGCATGACATCACCGCAATTGAACAGCACAAACAGTCGGCAATGTCGGACGTGGCATGAAATCTCCGCCCTTGGACAACACACTCGGTCGGACGACGTCGATCGTTGCATGACATCACAGCCATTAAGAAGCACACACGGTCGGACTACGTCGGGCGTGGCATGACATCACCGCCTTTGGGCAGCACACACAGTCAAACAATGTCGGGCGTGGCATTCCATCATCGCCTTTGGGCAGCACACACGGTCTAATGACGTAGGGTGTGGTATGCCATCATCACCTTTGGGCAACATAAACGATTGAACGACATCAGGCGTGGCATGACATCACCGCCCTTGGACTTCATGCACGGTCGATTGACATTGGTTGTGGCATGACATCACCGCTTAGGACAACACACATGTTCGGCAACGTCAAGCATGGCATGACATCACCGCCCTTGGACAGCACATACGGTCGGCAACGTAAGGCGTAGAAGGCCATCACCGCCTTGAAAGCATTAAGGTCGACGACGCCAGGCATTGCAGACATCACCGCCTCTTTGACAAAGACATACAATAACGATGTCGGGCATGGAATGCCTTCATCGCTTTTGGGAAATACGCACGATCGGCAAGGTCATACGTGGCGTGATATCATCGCCTGGACAAAGACACAAAGTCGACAACATTAGGCGTGATATGCCATCACCACCTTTGGACAGCACAAATGGTTGGCAATGATAGGCGTGGCATGACATCTTCGCCCTTAGATAGCACACACAGTCGAGCGACGTCGGGCGTGACATGACATCACCGCCCTTGGACTGCACGCACAGTCGGTTGACGTCAGGTGTGGCATGACATCACCGCCTTTGGTCTGCACGCACGGTCGGTTGACGTCGGGCGTGGCATGACATCACCGCCTTTGGACAACACACAAGGTCGGCAACGCCGGGCGTGGCATTAAATAACCGCCTTGGCAGCACATACGGTCGGCGGCGTAAGGCGTGGAATGCCATTTACACCCTCGACAAAGACACACGATTAGACACGCCGGGCGTGTCGCGACATCACCGCTTTGACGGACATGGTCGAACGACATCGGGCGTGGTATGACATCACCGCTTTAGGTATACACACACGATCGGCAACGCCTGGCGTGGCATGACATCACCGCCTCTTGGACAGACATACAATGGGTAACGTATAGCGTGGCATGCCATCACCCCGCTGGACAAAGACACAAGCTCGGCAACATCGGGTGTTGCATGACATCACCGCCTCGATAGCACACACGGTCGACAACGTAAGGCCTGGCATGCCATCACACTTTGACAAAGACACAATGTCGGAGGATGTCAGCGTGGCATGACATCACCGCCTTTGACAAAGACACATAGTCAAACGATGTCGGGCATGGCATGACATCACTACCTCGACAACACACTCGGTCGACGACGTCGGGCGTGGCATGACATCACCGCCATTAAGAAGTACACACGGTCGGACTACGCCAGCGTGGCATGACATCACCGCTTTGGGCAAAGACACACGATCGAATAACGTCCGGCGTGGTATTCCATCATCGCTTTGGGCAGCACTCACGGCCGAACGACGCCGGGCATGGTCCGACATCACCGCCATTAGACAAAGACACACCGCCGGTAACGCCGGGCATGGCATGACATCATTGCCATTGGACAAGACACACGGTCGGACGACGCCGGGCGCAGATGACATCACCGCCTGGGCAAAGACACACGGTCGGACTACGCCAGGCATGGCATGACATCACCGCTCTTGGACAACACATGGTCCGCAACGTCGGGCGTGGCATTACATCACCGCCCTTGACAGACACACGATCGAACGATGACGGGCGTGGCATGTCATCACCGCGCTGGACAACACACACAGCTTGAACGACGTTAGGCGTGACACGCCATCACCGCTTTTGGACAGCACACACGGTCGAACGACGCCGGGTGTGGCATGACATCACCGCCCTTGAAAGCACATACGATTGGCAACGTAAGGCGTGGCATGCCATCACTACCCTTGACAGCACACACGGTCAGACACGTCGGGCGTGGCATTACATCACCACCCTTGGACAGCACACACGGTTGAACGACGTCAGGCGTGGCATGACATCACCGCCCTTGGACAGCACACACAGTCGGATGACGCCGGGCGTGGCATTAAATCACCGCTTTGACAACACATACGGTTGGCAACATCGCCGTGGCATGACATCATCGCCCTTGGACATCACATACGGTCGGGCAACGATAGCGTGACATGCCATCACCGCCTTGACAAAGACACACGCTGGCAACGTCGGGTGTGGCATGACATCACTCCATTAGACAGCACACACGGTCGGCAACGTCAGGAGTGGCATGATATCACCGCCCTTGCTCAACAGACTCAGTTGGATGACATCGGGCGTGGCATGAAATCACCGCCATTAAGAAGCATACACGGTCGGACTACGTCGGGCGTGGCATGACATCACCGCCTTTGGGCAGCACACATGGTCGAACAACGTCGACCGTGGCATTCGATCATCGCCTTTGGGCAGCACACACGGTCTAACGACGTAGGACGTGGCATGTTATCATCGCCTTTGGGCAACATAAATGGTTGAACGACATCGGCCGTGGCATGACATCACCGCCCGTGGACTGCACGCACGGTCGATTGACGTTGGGTGTGGCATGACATCACCGCTTTAGGACAACACACATGTTCGGCAACGTCAGGCGTGGCATGACATCACCACCCTTGGACAGCACATACGGTCGGCAACGTCAGGCATGGCATGACATCACCGCCGCTTTGACAAAGACATACAATAACGATGTCGGGCATGACATGCCTTCATCGCTTTGGGCGACGGATGATCAGCAAGGTCGGATGTGGCATGATATCATCGCCCTCGACAGCACACCACGATCGACAACATCAGCGTGGCATGCCATCACCACCTTTGGACGACACAAATGGTTAGCAATGTCGGGCGTGGCATGACATCATCGCCCTTGATAGCACTCACGGTCGAACAACGCCGGGCGTGACATGACATCACCACCTTGATCGCACGCACGGTCGATTGACGCCAGCGTGGCATGAAATCACCTCCCGTGGACTGCACGCACGGTCGGTTGACGTCGGGCGTGGCATGACATCACCGCCTTTGGACAACACACACGATCAGCAACGTCAGGCATGGCATTAAATCACCGCTTTGGCGACACATACGGCCGGGTAACGTAAGGCGTGGCATGCCATTTACGCCAACAAAGACACACGGTCCGACACGCCGGGCGTGGCATGCCATAATCGCCTTTAGGCAAAGACAAACGGTTGAACGACATCGGGCATGGCATGACATCACCGCCTAAGACTACACGCACGGTTGGACAACGCTGCAGCGTGGCATGACATCACCGCCCTTTGACAAGACAAATGGTCGAACGACGCCGGGCGTGGCATTCCATCATCGCCCTTGATCGCGACGCGACGGCCTGATGACGCCGGGCGTGGAGTGACATCACCACCCTTGACATCACACACGGTCGACAACGCCGGCGTGACATGACATCACCACCTCGACGGTACACACGGTCGACAACGTCGGGCGTGACATGCCATCACCGCCTTTGGAAAGCACACATGGTCGAACAACGTCGGGTGTGGCTTGACATCACCGCACATGGAAAGCACACACGGTCGAACGACGCCTGGCGTGGCATGACATCACCGCCTTTGACAAAGACACACGGTCGCAACGCCGGTCGTGGCATGAAATCACCGCCCTTGGACAGCACATACGATCGGACAATGCGTGCATGGCATGACATCACCGCCCTTAGACTGCACGCATAGTCGGACGATGTCGGGCGTGGCATGACATCACCTCCTCGACAAAGACACACGATCGGACAACTTCGGGCGTGGCATGCAATCATCGCTTAGGGCGGATAAACGGTCAAACGATGTCGGGCGTGGCATGCCATCATAGCCCTTGGACGGCAAAAATGGTCGAACCACATCAGGCGTGACATGCCATCACCGCCTTTGAACAACACACATGGTGGAACGACGTCGGGCGTGGCTTGACATCACCGCCCTTGGACTGCACGCAAGGTAGGACGACTTTGGGCGTGGCATGACATCACTGCCCTTGGACGACACACACAGTCGGTAACGTCGGGAGTGCCATGCCATCACCGCCCTTGGATTTCACACACGACCGGACGACGTCAGGCGTGGCATTACATAACCGCCCTTGGATAGCACACACGGTCAGACGACGTCGAGCACGGCATGACATCACTGCCATTGGACAACACACACGGTCGGCAACGTCGGGCGTGGCATTACATCACCGCCCTTCAACAACACATACGGTCGGCAACGTATGGCATGGCATGCCATCACCGCCCT
Source organism: Solanum arcanum (assembly GCA_027789145.1). Lineage (NCBI taxonomy): Eukaryota > Viridiplantae > Streptophyta > Magnoliopsida > Solanales > Solanaceae > Solanum > Solanum arcanum. The sequence continues at coordinate 25,081,667 of CM050935.1, read as the reverse complement.
TGGATAGCAAATACGGTCGACAACGTCGGGCGTGGCATGACATCACCGCCCTTGGACAACACACACGATCGGCAATGTCAGGCGTGGCACGACATCATCACCCTTGGACGGCACACACAGTCGGCAACGTCAGGCGTGGCATGACATCATCTCCCTTGGACAGTACATACGGTTGGACAACATCGGGCGTGGCATGACATCGCTGCCCTTGGGCAGCACACACGGTCTGACTACGTCGGGCGATGCATGACATCACCACCTTTGACAAAGACAAACTATCGAACGACGTCGGGCGTGGCATGACATCACTGCCTTTGGACAGCTCAAACGGTTGAACGACGTCGGACGTGACATGCCATCACCCCGCCTTTGGACAGCACACACAATCGAGCGACGTCAGACGTGGAATGCCATTATCGCGTTTGGGTAGCACACACAGTCGAATGACGTCGGGCGTGCCATGCAATCATCGCCTTTGGGTAGCACAAACGGTTGAACGACATCGGGCGTGGCATGACATCACCGCCCTTGGACAACACACACGGTCGAACGATGTCAGGCATGGTATGACATCATCGCTTTCGACTACACGCACGATCGAAAAGGTCGGGCGTGGCATGACATCACCGCTTCGATCGCAGACGCCTGCCTGTTGTCGTCGGGCGTGGCATGATATCACCGCCCTTGGACAACACATATGGTCGGGTAACGTAAGGTGTGGCATGCCATCACCGCCCTTTGACAAAGACATATGTCCGGACACGCCGGGCGCGTGGCATGACATCACCGCTTCGACAAAGACACACGATCGTACACGCCGGCCGTGGCATGACATCACCGCTTCGACAGACACACGGTCGAACGACGTCGAGCATGGCATGCCTTCATCGCCTTTGGGCAGCACACACGGTCGGCAACATCGGGCGTGGCATGACATCACCGCTCTTGGACTGTTCACACTGTCGGACGATGCGGGCATTGCAGGACATCATCGCCCTTGGACTGCACACACGGTCGGCAAGGTCGGGCGTGGCATGACATCATCGCCCTTGGACAGCACACACGGTCGGCAACTTTAGGCAAGGCATGACAACACCGCCCTTTGACAAGATTTCCACGATTCGACAACGCTGGGCGTGGGCATGACATCACGACCATGGGAACACCTACGGTCGACTACGTTGGGCGATGCATGAAATCACCGCCTTTGGACAGCACAAACGGTCGAACCACGTCGGGCGTAGCATGCCATCATCGCCTTTGGGCAGCACACACAGTCGAACGACGTCGGGCGTGGCATGCCATCATAGCCCTTGGACGGCAAACAAGGTTGAACAACGTCAGGCATGACATGCCATCATCGCCTTTGGACAGCACACACGGTAGATCGACGTCGAGCGTGGCATGCCATCATCGCAGATTGGGCATTAAAAATGATCGAACGATCTTGAGCGTGGCATGACATCACGTCCCTTGGACTACACGCACGGTCAGATGACGTCGGGCGTGGCATGACATCACCGCCCTTGGACAGCTCACATGGTCGGTCGATGTCGGGCGTGGAGTGACATCACCACCCTTGGACATCACACACGGTCGACAATGTCGGGCGTGACATGACATCACCACCCTTGGACAGTACACACGGTCGACAACGTCGGGCGTGACATGCCATCACCGCCTTTGGAAAGCACACACGGTCGAATGACGTCGGGCGTGGCTTGACATCACTGCACATGGACTGCACGCATGGTTGGACGACGTTAGGCGTGGCATGATATCACCGCCCTTGGACAGCACACACGGTCAGCAACATCGATCGTGGCATGAAATCACCGAGCTTGGGCAGCACACACGGTCGGACTACGTCGGGCGTGGAATGACATCACCGCCCTTGGACTGCATGCACGGTTGGACGACGTCGGGCATGGGATGACATCACCGCCCTTGGACAGCACATACGATCGGACGATGCGGGCGTGGCATGACATCACCACCCTTAGACTGCACGCATAGTCGGACGACATCGGGCGTGGCATGACATCACCTCCCTTGGACAGCACACACGGTCGGAACGACGTCGGGCGTGGCTTGACATCACCGTCCTTGGACTACACGCACGGTCAGACGACGTCGGGTGTGGCATGACATCACCGCCATTGGACAACACACACAATTTGTAACATCGGGCGTGGCTTAATATCACCACCTTTGACAGCACATGCGGTCAAAAATGTCAAGCGTGGCATGACATCACCGCCCTTGGACAGCACACACGGTAGGAAACGTCAGACGTGGCATGACATCGTCGCCCTTGGACGGCACACACGGTCGGCAACTTCAGGCGTGGCATGACATCATTGCCTTGGACAGTACACACGGTCGGACAACGTCGGGCGTGGCATGACAGCACCGCCCTTGGGCAGCACACACGGTCTCACTACGTCGACCGATGCATGACATCACCGCTCTTGGACTACACGCACGGTTGAACGACCTCGGGCGTGCCATGACATCACCGCCCTTGGACAGCACACACGGTCAGACACGTCAGGCGTGGCATGACATCACCGCCTTTAGAAAGAACACACGGTCGAGCGGCGTCGGGCGAGGCATGACATCACCGCCCTTGGATTCTACACACGGTCGAACAACGTCGGGCGTGGGATGACATCACCGCCTTTAGGTAGCACGCACGATCGGACTATATCGGGCGATGCATGACATAACGCCTTTGGACAGCACAAATGATTGAACGACGTCGGGCGTGGCATGCCATCATCGCCTTTGGGCAGCACACACGGTCGAACGATGTCGGGTGTGGCATGACATTACCGCCTTTGGACAGCACACACGGTAGAACGACGTAGGATGTGGCATGCCATCACCGCTTTTTGACAGCACACACGGTCGAGCGACGTCGGGCGTGGCATGCCATCATTGCATTTGGGTATCACACACGGTCGAACGACGTTGGGCGTGGAATGCCATCATCGCATTTGGGCAGCACAAACGGTTGAACGACATCGAGCGGGGCATGACATCATCGCCCTTGGACTGCACGCACGGTCGGACGACGTCGGGTGTGGCATAACATCACCACCCTTGGAAAGCACACACAATCGAACGACGTCGGGCGTGGCATGACATCATCGCTTCGATCGCGACGCCCGGTCGGTTGATGTCAGGCATGGCATGACATCACCGCCTTTGGACAGCACACACGGTCGGCAACGTCAGGCATGACATGACATCACCGCCCTAGGACAGCACATACGGTCGGCAACATAAGGCGTGGCATGCCATCACCGCCCTTGGGCAGCACACACAGTCGGACGACATCACGCGTGGCATGACATCACCGCCCTTGGACTACACGTACAGTTGGTAACATCGGGCGTGGCATTACATTACAACCCTTGGACAGCACACACGGTCGGCAACGCAGGGCGTGGCATGCCATCATAGCCCTTGGACGTCAAACACGGTCGAACGACGTCGGGCGTGACATGCCATCACCACCCTTAGACAGCACGCACGGTCGAACGACGTTGGGCGTGGCATGACATCACCGCCTTTGTATTGCACACATGGTCGGCAATGTCGGGCATGGCATGACATCACCTCCCTTGGACAGCACATACGGTCGTCAACTTAAAGCGTGGCATGACATCACCGCCCTTGGACTGCACACACGGTTGGTAACGTCGGGTGTGGCATTACATTACCACCCTTGGACAGCACACACGGTCGGCAATGCGGGGCGTGGCATGCCATCATAGCCCTTGGACGTCAAACATGGTCGAACGACGTCGGGCGTGACATGCTATCACCACGCTTGGACAGCACGCACGATCGGACGACGTTGGGCGTGGAATGACATAACCGCCTTTGGATTGCACACACGGTCGGCAACGTCGGGCATGGCATGACATCACCTCCCTTGGACAGCACATACGGTCGTCAACGTAAGGCGTGGCATGCCATCACCGCCCTTGGATAGCACACACAGTCGGACACGTCGGGCATGGCATGACATCACCGCCCTTGGACAGCACACACGGTCGAACGATGTCAGTTGTTGCATGACATCACCGCCCTTGGAAAGCACGTATGTTTGGACGACGTTGGGCGTGGCATGACATCACCGCCTTTTGACACCACACACGGTGGGCAGCGTCGGGCCTGGCATGACATCACCGCCCTTCGACAGCACATACAGTTGACAACGTAACGTGTGGCATGCCATAACCGCCCTTGGACAGCACACACGATCAAACGACGTCAGGCGTGGCATGACATCACCGACCTTTGACAGCACACACGGTCGAAAGACGTCGGGCATGGCATGCCTTCATCGCCTTTGGGCAGCACACACGGTCGGCAACGTCGGGCGTGGCATGACATCACCGCTCTTGGACAGTACTCACGGTTGGACGATGCGTGCGTGGTATGACATCATCTCCCTTGGACTACACGCACGATAGGCAAGGTCGGGCGTGGCATGATATCATCACCCTTGGACAGCACACACAGTCGACAACATCCGACGTGGCATGACATAACCGCCCTTGGATAGTACACACGGTCGGACAACGTCGAGCGTGGCATGACATCACCGCCCTTGGGCAGCACACACGGTCGGACTACGTCGGGCGATGCATGACTTAACGCCTTTAGACAGCACAAATGGTCAAACAACGTCAGGCGTGGCATGCCATCATCGCCTTTGGGCAGCACACACGATCGAACGCGTGGCATGCCATCATAGCCCTTGGACGGCAAATACGATCGAATGACGTTAGGCGTGAAATGCCATCACCGCCTTTGGACAACACACACGGTCGAACGACGTCGAGCGTGGCATGCTATCATCGCCTTTGGGTAGCACACACGGTCGAACAACGTCGGGTGTGGGATGACTTCACCGCCTTTGGACAGCACACACGGTCGAACGACATCGGATGTGACATGCCATTATCGCCATTTGACAGCACACACGGTCGAGCGACGTCGGGCGTGGCATTCCATCATCGCGTTTAGGTATCACACACGGTCGAACGACGTCGAACGTGGAATGCCATCATCGCATTTGGGCAGCACAAACGGTTGAACCACATCGAGCGTGGCATGACATCACCGCCCTTGGACTGCACGCACGGTCGGACGACGTCGGGCGTGGCATGACATCACGCCCTTGGACAGCACACACGATTGAACAATGTTGGGCGTGGCATGACATCACCTCCCTTGGACTGCACGCACGGTCGGTTGGCATCGGGCGTGGCATGACATCACTGCCTTTGGACAACACACATGGTCAGCAACGTTAGGCGTGGCATGACATCACCGCCCTTGGATAGCAAATACGGCCGGCAATGTAAGGCGTGGCATGCCATCACCGCCCTTGGACAACACACACGGTCGAACGACATTGGCGTGGCATGACATCACCGCCCTTGGACAGCACACACGATCGAACGACGTCGAGCGTGGTATGACATCACCGCCCTTGGACTGCACGCACGGTCGGTTGACGTCGGGCGTGGCATGACATCACCGCCTATTGACAACACACACGGTCGGCAACGTCGGGCATGGCATTGTGAACACCTAATTTTTTACCAAAATATAAAGATTTAACACCAATTTTAAAAAAGGGTTATATTTAAAATAACTAAAAAATAAATAAATTATGTAAATTACTTTAATAATAAAAATTATGAATTTATGCTATTTGTTTTAAATCTTCAACTTTTAATTAGTTTAAAATAATGGTAGAAGAAGAAAAAAGGGGAGTCCTAAATATTCATATTACCTTCCCCTTATCCTAATTATTCCCAACTTCCAAACTTATTTTGCTAAAAAATCTCATCCCATTTATTTTTATTTTTTATATTTTTTTCTCTCTCTCTCATTTGGACGTTTATTTTACATACTTTTTTTTTTATTTTTTGTTAATTTTCTTTTATTATTATTTATTTATTTTATATCCTTATCTCAACCCCAATTCCCTCAACAATATTTCAAATTAAATCCTAATCCAACTCTATTACTTTCTTTTTATTTAGCTCCAAACTCTTAGCCAAAATTATTATAAAAGACACGTTCAATTGAAATATACAGGGAGGTTACAGTGAGATACAAAAAAATACAGAGAGATATAAAAATACAGAGAGAGGGGACAGAGGATACATAGAAAAACAGACAGATACAGAAAAACACAGATACAGAGAAATACAGAGAGGATACATAGAGAAATATAGAAAGAAAAAAAAAACAAGCAAAGACAAAGAAAAAAAAAGAGTTATTTCTTTTGGGAATTAGGTTAGAGTTAGAGATTTGATCGTGATTCTGAATTCGTGGATAACAGCTCGCTTTTGTCGTATCAATTTTCGCAGCGAGGTAACTATAAATTCTCGCATGATCTAAATAATATTACTTCTATGAAAAGTTGATTTCAATAGCATGAAATATTTCAAATCACATGTATTATATATTGATTATTGCTACGTTGTTATTATTATTATGTTTTTTTAGATCGATTTTGCAATATTATGTCGCATATTGAATTGTTGAATTTAACCATATTAATATATCTTTTCGTCTATTTTCACTTTAGAAGATTTTATTGGATTTATTATAGACTTGTTAGATTAGGATATATAAATAATTAGTAATTTTTTTTATCTAAGTAGAATTGTAAATTTCATCTAGAGATTCATGATAAATTAGTGATAATTACTATTAATAATTATAATAATTTTGTTTTAGAGAAATTGTATAAAGAAAACAAAAGAATAAAATAAATAAATGAATAAATAAATAAAAAATAACAAGAAAGCCTAAAACATAAAAAGAAAAAAAAAACAACGAAAAAAAAAGAAAAGAAAAAATATCAGATTTTTTTAAAGGGTAACGGAAAATTAAAAAAAAAGAATGAAAGAAAAGAAACGTGAAAAAAAAGAAAATATAAAAATCAAAAAAAAAAACAGAAGAGAAGCTGAATGAAAATATATATATATATATATATATATATATATATATATATACAAAACAAGAAAAAAAAAATGAATGAAGAAAAAAAGTAACAAAAATTATTTAAAAAAAAGGAGAAGAAGACAAATTTTATAAAATAATAATAAAAATAATGATAAAATAAAAATTTTAAAAAAAAAAAGAGAGAAAGAAACAAAAAAAAGCAGATTTTTTTTTTTAAAAAAAGAAACAGAAAATTAAAAAAAGTAAAAAAACGTAAAAACTAAAAAAAAAAGAATCAGAAAAACGTAAAAAAAAAAAAGGAAGTTAAAATCATAAAAGAACAAAAGGTAAAAAAATAAAAGATAAAAAAAGTGGATGTAGCAAAAAATTTATTCATTTTTAGTAAGGAACGTAAAAAGAAAAAATTATACAAAAAGAAAAAAGAAAAAGATAACAAACGTAAACAAAAAAAAATTGATCTAAAAATAATAATTATTTTTTTTAAAAAAAAGAGATAGATTGTTAAAAATTGTTACATGCATAAAAAAAAAGTTAAAACCTTTCTTAAAAAATAAATATAGTCCTAATGTATTTAGAATTTTTGTGATTTTAAAACTAATTTCAAATTTCATAAAATTTCATCTTTCTATTTTTAAATTAAAAATAACAATAAATAGAAATCCTAAATTAATTTGAACTCTAATTTTTTTTTACTATATAATACCTATATAAATTCATCCTCATAATAACATGAAAAAAAATATATAACAATGTAAAAGCAAAATAAATAAATAAATAATAAATATATAAATAAATCATAAATAATAAATATATAAATAAATATGAGTGTTTCAAATTCTGAATTAATGGAGACACACCAAAATAATAAAATAATTTTCCATAGATTTAAAATAAATAAAATGATTTTTAAAAGGTTTAAAATAAATGAGAGAATAAAGTAAAAAAAAAATATAAATATTTTTATTATTAAGTTAAATAATATAATATTCAAAATTAAGTCTAGTCATATCAAAGTCAATGAAGCGACCGTGCTAGAATCACGGGACTCGAGGGGTGCCTAACACCTTCCCCTCGGTCAACAGAATTCCTTACCCGGATTTTTAGTTCGCAGACCAATAAAAAATAGAGTCAAATTTCCTTTTGATTAGGGATTTAAATTAGGTGACTTGGAATACCAAAACTCAATTCCAAGTGGCGACTCTGAATAATAATTATCCCTTTTCAAAATGTCACTTTAATTGGAAAAACTCTTTTTTTCTTTTCAAAAAAAAAATAAAAAATATTGAGATATTTGAGAGAAAAAAAAGGGGCGTGACAGATGGCGACTCCGCTGGGGATTCACTAGAATTCAAACTTTAAATATTGATTTATGTATGAGTATGATTTATTTATTTACATTTTGGGATATTGTATTTATTTGTCTTAATGTGTAAATTGTCTACTTATTTAATGTATGATATTATTTGATCTGCATATAAATTGTGATCTCTCGCGAATTTTATTAAGTCTTCAATAATAATATGATGGGAATTGCAACTATGCACCCCATTTCTGTCAAGATAGCCAGTGGATCTTCGGTCCATGGTGAAAGATTTTTAATCACACATATTTAGGATAGGGAGCACTCATGCACAAAGCCGGAAAGCGCTGCTATCGGTAAGTTGCTACTCCCTAACTCGAGTTGTCAGCTCGTTTTACAGCCAGTCTAGATTACTTTTCTCCACGAGTTTAAACATGATAACTGAAACCAAATGTGTTAGTTCCTAATAGACTTCATTATTTGAATCATTTACATATGATTTAATGAAAGACTCTACATATGATCGGATCTATCTAGTAGATAAATAACTCAATTTACCATTTTAAATTAAAATCAGAATAATAGAAAAAGTTTTTTTCTTTTACAATGTAAAGTTCACAAAAAGAAATTTGAAAAGTTTTTCTTATATCATTTTAAACGAAGAAAAGAGTTGCATTTGTCAACAAATTTCAATTTGAACGAACTACGCACACCTGATTCTCACCTTGATGAGATACGTAGGCAACCTTCCTTGGGTTCGCTGATCCTTATTTAAAAATTATAAAATTAAAAAAATATCTTAATTATTATTTAATAATTTAAAAAATAAATAATATATGTATATATGAAAAAGGGAATTTGTCCTTAAGAAAAAACATATTTTTACTTATATTTTGGAACTACGTAAGACCTGATTCTTGTTTTAACAAGATACGTAGGCAACCTTATTGTGAGGTTCGGTCCAACCGAGAAAAAAAAATCCTAAAATTTCTAGTCACATAAACTGGGGCAAAAAAAAATAGATTTTTTTCTTTGACTTAGTTGGTAACAACATGTTTAGGATTATGCATAAGAAAAAAAAAAGTGTTAAACTATTTGGTAAGACATATCAACTTTGTTGTGAACTATAGACTTCTTTTGACATCTCTTAATATATTTATGTCATACTTGAGAAATTATCTTGTTTAAAGTTATTGATAAAATAAATTTGACCTCATTGTTTCAAATGCATTGTGTGGTGAGCTTTACGACGTAAAATTCAAAGTCATGATTTTGCTGATCTAGAACTTGGCCCGAATGTTGGTTGAGACGAAATTTTGAGCAACATTTAACTTGAGAAAGGATTATAGGCTTTCTTTGAATCGATTGTGCCTTTCAAGCCTACCGAATGACATTTATCTACAGAACTCCCATTTCGACCCTGAAAGATTTTTATTTGAATAACCATATCTTAGCATATACCTTTTGAGTGTAAAAATGCACTAATCCCTTTATCTCACCTCCTTGAGCGCACTATGAAATATCAATATAACATCAAAGACCTAAGTTGGGTAACAAAGTGAAAAAATACAAATATGTCCCAAAAAAAAAAAAGATAGGACGAAAAATGAAAAAAAAAATTCCAACAAAAAGGAGAGAAGATCAAAAAAATGAAGAGAGAAAAAAAATGAAAAATACCTTACAAGAAAACAAATGTCAAATGCAAAAACGAAAAAAAAAATCAAAAGTATCGTGCGAGTTCTAAGGAGGAAATAGTCACTTTATCTCAAATGAATATCCTACCTTTCCCTAAGACTACATTACAAGCCAATGACAAGTCCTATTTGATCTCATTTTTTATGTTACATATTAGTGGATGCTTACATGAGGGCCAATCATATGGTATCTTAATCTCATGCATTGAATATCTTTCTGAGTGGGAGTGACTTTCAAAATGTCCTACGATCTAAATTATTATATTGTGTGAAGTAGGACTTTCATATATTGAGAGTGCATTTTAAACATGAGGATACGAATAATTCTATCCCTTAATTTTGACAAGATAAATTGATCTTGTAATTACTTAAATATATTTGAGATACAATTTGAAACTATATAAATTACTCAAAGTTGACCTCAAATTTATTTGAAAGTCGTTGGATGTAGTTCATATGCATAATACTAATTGTTGGTACCAACTAAAGTCAAAGCATTATCAAACATGAACTAATTCTTTTTCCAATTTTTCCATTATATTTTTAAAAATAAATTAAAAAAAAAGAAAAATATTTTTTATTGAACTACGTTCGACCTGATTCCTAAGAGGATACATAGGCAGCCCTTCATTGAGGTTCGGTCTAATCACTCAATAAAATAATGATCATGATATTTTAAATCTCCAAGGGTTGAAACATGACATTGTAGCCCATGTATGATATAAAAAAAAAGAGTCTTATGAGTGAAAACTCTCGAGAGAAACATAAGACGACAGTAAAAAAAATAAGAATGTCTACTTGGTAAAAAATCACGAATGACACCATTTATCAAATGATGACATTCCGTCTTGGCATAAGCACAATAAAGATAGAAATAAACTTATAGGCTGAAAGAGCTATACAGACAAATCATGCAACTAATTCGCTAGAGACAAACGCCGCGATGGTAAGTTTTTGAATCCTTGTCTCTCATATAATATGCAAAAAAAAAAGAATTATTTTTTTTCTTAATAAAATGTGGGGCATTTTATTTTATTTTTAAATTGGTCAATGTACTAATAAAAATAAAATAAAATAAAGTAATATTAAATAATAATAATATAAGTTAAAAAAAAATAACCCCTATCATTTTTTTATGTCTTCACAGGGCACAATAACCCCTGGTTGCATATAGGGCACAATAACCCCTAACCTATTTTTCATGTCTTCACAGGGCACAATAACCCCTATCAGTTTTCTTCACACGGCACAATAACCCCTGGTTGCATATAGAGCACAATAACCCCTATCATCATTTTTATGTCTTCACAGGGCACAATAAACCCTGGTTGCATATAGGGCACAATAACCCCTATCATTTTTTTCATGTCTTCACATGGCACAATAACCCCTGGATTGCATATAGGGCACAATAACCCCTATCATTTTTTTTCCATGTCTTCGAAGGGAACAATAACCCCTGGATTGAATATAGGGCACAATAACCCCTATCATTTTTTTTCATGTCTTCACAGGGCACAACAACCCCTGGATTGCATATAGGGCACAACAACCCCTATCATTTTATTTTTTTCATGTCTTCATAAGGCACAATAACCCCTGGATTGCATATAGGGCACAATAACCCCTATCATTTTTTTATGTCTTCACAGGGCACAATAACCCCTGGTTGCATATAGGGCACAACAACCCCTATCCTATTTTTCATTTCTTCACAGGGCACAATAACCCCTGGATTGCATATAGGGCACAATAACCCCTATCAATTTTCTTCACAGGGCACAATAACCCCTAGTTGCATATAGGGCACAATAACCCCTATTTTATTTTTCATGTCTTCACAGGGCACAATAACCCCTGGTTGCATATAGGGCACGATAACCCCTATCATATTTTTCATGTCTTCACAGGGCGCAATAACTCCTGTGTTGCACATAGGGCCCAATAACCCCTATCATTTTTTTTCTTCACAGGGCACAATAACCCCTGGATTTCATATAGGGCACAATAACCCCTATCCTTTTTTTTCTTCAGAGGTCACAACAACCCCTGGTTGCATATAGGGCACAATAATCCTTATCATCATTTTTATGTCTTCACAGGGCACAATAACCCCTGGTTGCATATAGGACACAATAACCCCTATCCTATTTTTCATGTCTTCACAGGGCACAATAACCCCTGGATTGCATATAGGGCACAATAACCCCTATCATTTTTCATCACAGGGCACAATAACCCCTGGTCGCATATAGGGCACAATAACCCCTATCATCATTTTTATGTCTTCACAGGGCACAATAACCCCTTGTTGCATATAGGGCAAAATAACCCCTATCTTATTTTTCATGTCTTCACAGGGCACAATAACCCCTGTATTGCATATAGGGCACAATAACCCCTATCATTTTTCTTCACAGGGCACAATAACCCCTGGTTGCACATAGGGTATCATAACCCCTATCATCATTTTTATGTCTTCACAGGGCACAATAACCTCTGGTTGCATATAGGGCAAAATAACCCCTATTCTATTTTTCATATCTTTACAGGGCACAATAACCCCTGGACTGCATATAGGGCACAATAACCCCTATCATTTTTTCTTCACAGGGCACAATAACCCCTGGTTGCATATAGGGCACTATAACCCCTATCATCATCTTTATGTCTTCACAGGCACAATAACCCCTGGATTGCATATAGGGCACAATAACCCCTATCATTTTTTTCATGTCTTCACAGGGCACAATAACCCCTGGATTGCATATAGGGTACAATAACCCCTATCATTTTTTTTCATTTCTTCACAGGGCAAAATATCCCCTGAATTGCATATAGGGCACAATAACCTCTATCATTTTTTTCATGTCTTCACAGGGCACAATAACCCCTGGATTGCATATAGGGCACAATAACCCCTATCATTTTTTTCAGTGTCTTCACAGGGCACAATAACCCCTGGTTGCATATACGGCACAATAACCCCTATTTATTTTCATGTCTTCAGAGTTCACAATAACCCCTGGTTGCATATAGGGCAAAATAACCCCTATCCTATTTTTCATGTCTTCACAGGGCACAATAACCCCTGCATTGCATATAGGGCACAATAACCCTTATCATTTTTCTTCACAGGGCACAATAACCCTTGGTTGCATATAGGGCACAATAACTCCTATCATCATTTTTATGTATTCACAGGGCACAATAACCCCTGGTTGCATATAGGGCACAATAACCCCTATCATTTTTTTCATGTCTTGACAGGGCACAATAACCCCTGGATTGCATATAGGGCACAATAACCCCTATCATTTTTTTTCATGTCTTCACAGGGCACAATAACCCCTGGATTGCATATAGGGAACAATAATCTCTATCAATTTTTTCATGTCTTCAGAGGGCACAATAACCCCTGGATTGCATATAGGGAACAATAACCCCTATAATTTTTTTTCATGTCTTCGCAGGGCATAATAACCCCTGGATTGCATATAGGGCACAATAACCTCTATCATTTTTTTATTTCTTCACAGGGCACAATAACCCCTGGTTGCATATAGGGCACAACAACCCCTATTTTATTTTTCATGTCTTCACAGGGCACAATAACCCCTGGATTGCATATAGGGCACAATAACCCCTATCCTATTTTTCATGTCTTCACAGGGCGCAATAACCCCTGGATTGCATATAGGGCACAATAACCCCTATCATTTTTTTCATGTCTTCACAGGGCACAATAACCCCTGGATTGCATATAGGGCACAATAACCCCTATCATTTTTTATGTCTTCACAAGGCACAATAACTCCTGGTTGCATATAGGGCACAATAACCTATATCATTTTTTATGTCTACACAGGGCACAATAACCCGTGGTTGCATATAGGGCACAATAACCCCTATCCTATTTTTCATTTCTTCACAGGGCACAATAACCCCTGGTTGCATATAGGGCACAATAATCCCTATTTTATTTTTCATGTCTTCATAGGGCACAATAACCCCTGGTTGCATATAGGGCACAATAACCCCTATTTTATTTTTCATGTCTCACAGGGCACAGTAACCTCTGGGTTGCATGTAGGGCACAGTAACCCCTATTTTATTTTTTATGTCTTCACAGGGCACAATAACCCCTGATTGCAATTTGGGTGCAAAACTCACTTTCGTCTTATTTTTTTTTTACATTTTGTAATAGGCTACAAAATATTATTTTATTATTAGTGTAGACTTTTATAACTTTCATCAATAACTCACAAAATTCCAAGTGCAAACTAGGTAGAAAATTTTGTTTTTGTGTGTAGGTTTTTACATAGTATACAAATTTGCAATTTAAAAATAAAAGAATTCATCCTTTGAAGAAAATAAGATTTCAAGAATATCATGCGGGAGAACGTCAGTAGCTGAAGACAAGTCATGAAATTTCAAGTCTTAAACTCAGATGTCCAAAGCGAAGTTCGGAATCGATAAACCTACCAAAGAGGGTGAAGCGATGTCTGAGAATCCAAAATGAAGACTTGGCACTATCAGAGTAGATAGGATTTCATATCTTTTCTTTTGCATTTTGTTTTTTTTTTGTAATAGCTGGAGCTACGAACCGGAATCTCGACAAAACCTCACTCGACTACCTAACTCATTGGAACTACGCCTTACTCCTTATCATCTCAACATAGGATAGGTAGTTTTTAAAAGATAGAACACAGTCAAACCTCTTCTCTACTATAAATTTTTCATCTAAATATTTCAGTAAAAAATTAGTCACATTGTTCACGTCTTTGCATGAAAACTCTTCATGTTTTCAAGCAAAGAGGAGCATACTGTGAACACCTAATTTTTTACAAAAATATAAAGATTTAACACCAATTTTAAAAAAGGGTTATATTTAAAATAAATAAATTATGTAAATTACTTTAATAATAAAAATTATGAATTTATGGTATTTGTTTTAAATCTTCAACTTTTAATTAGTTTAAAAATAATGGTAGAAGAAGAAAAAAGGAGAGTCCTAAATATTCAAATTACCTTCCCCTTATCCTAATTATTCCCAACTTCCTAACTTATTTTGCTAAAAAATCTCATCCCATTTATTTTTATTTTTTATATTTTTTTCTCTCTCTCTCATTTGGACGTTTATTTTACATATTTTTTTTTTATTTTTTGTTAATTTTCTTTTATTATTATTTATTTATTTTATATCCTTATCTCAACCCCAATTCCCTCAACAATATTTCAAATTAAATCCTAATCAAACTCTATTACTTTTTTTTTATTTAGCACCAAACTCTTAGCCAAAATTATTATAAAAGACACGTTCAATTGAAATAGACATCACCGCCTTTGGACAACACATACGGTCGGCAACGTCGGGCGTGGCATGACATCACTGCCCTTGGACAGCACATAGGGTCGGCAACGTATAGCGTGACATGCCATCACCGCCCTTGGACAGCACACACACTCGGCAACGTCAGGTGTGGCATGACATCATCGCCATTGGACAGCACACACGGTCGGCAACGTCGGGAGTGACATGACATCACCGCCCTTGCTCAACACACTCAGTTGGATGACATCGGGCGTGGCATGAAATCACCGCCATTTAAAAGCACACACGGTTGGACTACGTCGGGCGTGGCATGACATCACCGCCTTTGGGCAACACACACAGTCGAACAACGTCGGGCGTGGCATTCCATCATTGCCTTTGGGCAGCCCACACGGTCTAACGACGTCGGGCGTGGCATGCCATCATTGTCTTTGGGAAACACAAAAGGTTGAACAAAATCGGGCGTGGCATGACATCACCGCCCTTAGACAACATGCACGGTCGGTTGACGTCGGGCGTGGCATGACATCACCGCCTTTGGACAACACACATGGTCGGCAACGTCAGGCGTGGCATGACATCACCGCCCTTGGACAGCACATACGGTCGGCAACGTAAGGAGTGGCATGCCATCACCGCCCTTGGACAACACACACGGTCGACAACGTAAGGCGTGGCATGCCATCACCGCCCTTGGACAACACACAAGGTCGGACGATGTCAGGCGTGGTATGACATCACCACCCTTTGACAGCACACACAGTCAAACGATGTCGGGCATGGCATGCCTTCATCGCCTTTGGGTAGCACGCACGATCAACAAGGTCCGGCGTGGCATGATATCATCGCCCTTGGACAGCACACACAGTCGACAATATCAAGCGTGACATGCCATCACTACCTTTGGACAACATACACGGTCGAACGACGTCGGGCGTGGCTTGACATCACCGTCCTTGGACTGCACGCACGGTCAGACGATGTCGGGCGTGGCATGACATCAACGCCATTGCACACCACAAACGGTTCAACGACGTCGGGCGTGGCATGACATCACTGCCCTTGGACAGCACACACGGTCGAACGACGTCGGGCGTGGCATGACATCACGCCCTTGGACTGCACGCACGGTCAGTTGACGTCGGGCGTGGCATGACATCACCGCCTTTGGACAACATACACGGTCCGCAACGTCGGGCGTGGCATGACATCACCGCCCTTGGACAGCACAGCACATACTGTCGGCAACGTATAGCGTGGCATGCCATCACCGCCCTTGGACAGCATACACGCCTGGCAACGTCGGGTGTGGCATGACATCACCTCCATTGGACAGCACACACGGTCGGGAACATCGGGCGTGGCATGAAATCTCCGCCCTTGGACAACACACTCGGTAGAACGACGTCAGGCGTGGCTTGACATCACCGCCATTAAGAAGCACACACGGTCAGACTACTTTGGGCGTGGCATGACATCACCGCCTTTGGGCAGCACACACGATCAAACAACGTCGGGCGTGGCATTCCATCATCGCCTTTGGGCAGCACACACGGTCAAACGATGTTGGGCGTGGCATGCCATTATCGCCTTAAGGAAACACAAACGGTTGAACGGCATCGGGCGTGGCATGACATCACCGCTCCAAGACTGCACGCACGGTCGGTTGACGTTGGGTGTGGCATGACATCACCGCCTTTGGACAACACACATGGTCGGCAACGTCAGGCGTTGCATGACATCACCGCCCTTGGACAACACATACGGTCGGCAACGAAAGGAGTGGCATGCCCTCACCACCCTTGGATAACACACACGGTCAACAACGTCAGGCGTGAATTGACATCACCGCCCTTTGACAGCACATTCAGTCGAACGATGTCGGGCATGCCATGCCTTCATTGCCTTTGGGAAGCAGGCACGATCGGCAACGTCGGGCGTGGCATTATATCACCGCCCTTGGACAACACATACGGTCGGCAACAGAAGGCGTTGCATGCCATCACCTCTCTTGGACAGCACACGGTCGTATGACGTCGGACATGGCATCATCACCACCCTTGGACAGCACACACAGTCGAACGACGTCGGGCGTGGCATGACATCACCGCCCTTGGACTGCACGTACGGTCGGTTGACGTCGGGCGTGGCATGACATCAACGCCGTTGGACAACACACATGGTCGGCAATGTCGAGCGTGACATGACACTTGGACAGCACATACGATCGACAACGTAAGGCGTGGCATGCCATCAACGCCCTTGGACAACACTTACGGTCGGCAACGTCGGGAGTGGCATGACATCACTTCCCTTGGACAGCACATACGGTCGTCAACGTAAGGCGTGGCATGCCATTAGCGCCCTTGGATAGAACACACAGTCGGACACGTCGGGCGTGGTATGACATCACAGCCCTTAGACAACACACACGGTCGAACGACGTTGGGCGTGGCATGACATCACCGCCCTTGGACAGCACGCACGGTCGGACGACGTTGAGCGTGGCATTACATCACCGCCTTTGGATAACAACACACAGTCGGCAACGTCGGGCGTGGCCTGACATCACCGCCCCTGGACAGCACATACGGTCGACAACGTAAGGTGTGGCCTGACATCACCGACCTTGGACAGCACACACGGGCGAACGAGGTCGGGCGTGGTATGACATTACCGCCCTTCGACTGCACGCACGGTTGGACGATGTCGAGTGTGAAATGACATCACCGCCTTTGGACAGCACACACGGTCGGCAACGTCGGGAGTGGCATGACATCACCGCACTTGGACAACACATATGGTGAGACGATGCGGGCGTGGCATGACATCACCGCCCTTGGACTGCACGCACGGTCGGACGACGTCGGGCGTGGCATGATATCACCGCCCTTGGACAGCAAACACTGTCGAACGACTTTGGGCGTGGCATGCCATCATCGCCTTGGGGCAGCACACACGGTCGAACGATGTCGGGCGAGGCATGACATCATAGCCCTTGGACGGCAAACACGGTCGAACCACATCAGGCGTGACATGCCATCACCGCCTTTGGACAGCACACACGGTGGAACGACGTCGAGCGTGGCTTGACATCACCGCCCTTGGACTGCATGCACGGTAGGACGATTTTGGGCGTGGCATGACATCACCGCCCTTGGACGGCACTCACGGTCGACAACGTCGGGCGTGGCATGACATCACCGCCCTTGGACAACACACACGGTCGGCAACGTCGGGCGTGTCATGCCATATCCACACTTGGATTTCACACATGGCCAGATGACGTTAGGCGTGGCATTACATAACCGCCCTTGGACAGCACACACGGTCGAACTACGTCGGGCCTGGCATGCCATCATAGCTCTTAGACGGTAAACACAGTCGAACGATGTCAGGCGTGACATCCCATCACCGCCTTTGGAAAGCACACACGGTCGAACGACATCAGACGTGGCATGCCATCACCGCCTTTTGACAGCACACACGGTCGAGCGACGTCGGGTGTGGCATGCCATCATTGCATTTGGGTATCACACATGGTCGAACGACGTCGGGCGTGGAATGCCATCATCGCATTTGGGCAGCATAAATGGTTGAACGACATCAAGCGGGGCATGACATCACCGCCCTTAGACTGCACGCACGATTGGACGACGTCGGGCGTGGCATGACATCACCACCCTTGGGTAGCACAAACAGTCGAACGACGTCGGGCGTGGCATGACATAACTGCCCTTGGACTGCACGCACGGTTGGTTGACGTCGGGCATGGCATGACATCACCGCCTTTGGACAGCACACACGGTCGGCAACGTCAGGCATGGCATGACATCACCGCCCTTGGACAGCACATACGGTTGGCAACGTAAGGCGTAGCATGCCATCACCGCCCTTAGACAGCACACACAGTCAGACGACATGGCTCGTGGCATGACATCACCGCCCTTGGACAACACACACGGTCGAACGACGTTGGGCGTGGTATGACATCACCGCCCTTGGACTGCACGCACGGTCGGCAACGTCGGGCGTGGCATTACATCACCACCCTTGGATAGCACACACGGTTGGCAACGCAGGGCGTGGCATGCCATCATAGCCCTTGGACGTCAAACACGGTCGAACGACGTCAGGCGTAACATGCCATCACCACCCTTGGACAGCACGCACGGTCGGACGACGTTGGGCGTCGCATGACATCACCGCCTTTGGACTGCACACACGGTCGGCAACGTCGGGCATGGCATGACATCACCTCCCTTGGACAGCACATACGGTCGTCAACGTAAGGCGTGGCATGCCATCACCGCCCTTGGATAGCACACACTGTCGGACACGTTGGGCATGGCATGACATCACTGCCCTTGGACAGCACACACGGTCGCACGATGTCGATTGTGGCATGAGATCACCGCCCTTGGAAAGCACGTATGTTTGGACGACGTAGGGCGTGGCATGACATCACCGCCTTTTGACGGCACACACGGTCGGCAGCGTAGGGCGTGACATGACATCACTGCCCTTGGACAGCACATACGGTTGACAACGTAACGTGTGGCATGCCATCACTGCCCTTGGACAGCACACACGGTCAGACAACGTCAGGCGTGGCATGACATCACCGACCTTTGACAGCACACACGGTTGAAAGACGTCGGGCATGGCATGCCTTCATCGCCTTTGGGCAGCACACACGGTCGGCAACGTCGGGCATGGCATGTCATCACCGCTCTTGGACAGTACTCACGGTCAAACGATGCTTGTGTGGTATGACATCATCACCCTTGGACTACATGCACGATCGGCAAGGTCGGGCGTGGCATGACATCATCACCCTTGGACAGCATACACAGTCGACAACATCCGACGTGGCATGACATAACCGCCCTTGGATAGTGCACACGGTCAGACAACGTCGGGCGTGGCATGACATCACCGCCCTTGGGCAGCACACACGGTCGGACTACGTCGGGCGATGCAAGACTTAACGCCTTTGGACAGCACAAACGGTCGAACAACGTCAGGCGTGGCATGCCATCATCGCCATTATGCAGCACACACGGTCGAATGCGTCAGGCGTGGCATGCCATCATAGCCCTTGGACGGCAAATACGATCGAATGACGTTAGGTGGGACATGCAATCACCGCCTTTGGACAGCACACATGGTCGAACGACGTCGGGCGTGGCATGCTATCATCGCCTTTGGGCAGCACACACGGTCAAACAACGTCGGGTGTGGGATGACATCACCGCCTTTGGACAGCACACACGGTCGAACAACATCGGACATGACATGCCATCACCGCCATTTGACAGCACACACGGTCAAGCGACGTCGGGTGTGGCATTCCATCATCGCGTTTAGGTATCACACAGGGTCGAACGACGTCGGGCGTGGCATGCCATCATCGCATTTGGGCAGCACAAACGGTTGAACCACATCGAGCGTGGCATGACATCACCGCCCTTGGACTGCACGCACGGTCGGACGACGTCGGGCGTGGCATGACATCACGCCCTTGGACAACACACACGATTGAACAACGTTGGGCGTGGCATGACTTCACCGCCCTTGGACTGCACGCACGGTCGGTTGACATCGGGTGTGGTATGACATCACTGCCTTTGGACAACACACACGGTCGACAACGTCAGGCGTGGCTAGACATCACCGCCCTTGGATAGCAAATACAGCCGGCAACGTAAGGCGTGGCATGCTATCACAACCCTTGGACAACATACACGGTCGGATGCCATTGGCGTGGCATGACATCACCGTCCTTGGACAGCACACACGATCGAACAACGTCGAGCGTGGCATGACATCTCCGCCCTTGGACTGCACGCACGGTCGGTTGACGTCGGGCGTGGCATGACATCACCGCCTATGGACAACACACACGGTCTGCAACGCCGGGCGTGGCATTACATCACCGCCCTTGGCAGCACATACGGTCGGCAACGTAAGGCGTGGCATGCCATCAACGCCCTTGGACAGCGCACACGGTCAGACATGTCGGGTGTGGCATGACATCACCGCCCTTGGACAACACACACAGTCGGCAACGTCGGGCGTGGCATGACATCACCGCCCTTGGACATCACATACGGTCGGCAACGTATAGCGTGGCATGCCATCACCCCCTTTGGACAACACACACGCTCGCCAACGTCGGGTGTGGCATGACATCACCGCCCTTGGACAACACACACGGTCGACAACGGAAGGCGTGGCATGCCATCACCACCCAT
Organism: Solanum arcanum; assembly: GCA_027789145.1. Lineage (NCBI taxonomy): Eukaryota > Viridiplantae > Streptophyta > Magnoliopsida > Solanales > Solanaceae > Solanum > Solanum arcanum. Next base: position 25,060,079 of record CM050935.1, on the reverse strand, counting down.
GGACAGCACACAAGGTCGGAGGACGTCGGGCGTGGCATGACATCACCGCTCTTTGACAGCACACACAGTCGAAAGATGTTGGGACTGGCATGACATCACCGCCCTTGGACAACACACTCGGTCGGACGACGTCGAGCGTTGCATGACATCACCACCAGTGGACAGCACAAACGGTCAATGACGTCGAGTGTGGAATGACATCATCGCCCTTGGACAGCACAAACAGTCGAACGACGTCAGGCGTAGAATGACATCACGCCCTTGGACTGCACGCAAAGTCGGTTGACGTCGAGCGTGGCATGACATCACCACCTTTGGACAACACACACGGTCTGCAACGCTGGGTGTGGCATGACTCACCGCCCTTGGACAGCATACACGCTCGGCAGCATCGGCTGTGGCATAATATCACCGCCATTGGAAAGCACACACGGTCGACAACGTCTGGCGTGGCATGAAATCACCGCCCTTGTACAACGCACTCAGTCAGACGACGTCGGGCGTGGCATGACATCACCGCCATTAAGAAGCACACACGGTCGGACTACGTCGGGCGTGGCATAACATCACCGCCTTTGGGCAGCTCACACAGTCGAACAATGTCGGGCGTGGCATTCCATCATCGCCTTTGGGAAGCACACACGGTCTAACAACGTAGGGCGTGGCATGGCATCATCGCCTTTGGGCAACACAAACGGTTGAACGACATCGGGCGTGGAATGACATCACCGCCCTTGGACTGCACGCACAGTCGATTGACGTCAAGCATGGCATGACATCACCGTCGTTGGACAACACACATGGTCGAGAACGTCAGGCGTGGCATGACATCACCGCTCTTGGAAAGCACATACGGTCGGCAACGTAAGGAGTAGCATGTCCTCACCGCCCTTGAAAAATACACACGGTCGACAACGTATGGCGTGGCTTGCCATCACCGCCCTTGGACAACACACAAGGTCGAAGGATATCAGGCGTGGCATGACATCACCAAACTTTGACAGCACACACAATCGAACGATGTCGGGCATGGCATGCCTTCATCGCCTTTGGGCAGCAGGCACGATCGGCAAGGTCGGGCGTGGCATGATATCATCGTTCTTGGACAGCACACACAATCGACAACATCAGGCGTGACATGCCATCACCGCCTTTGGATAGCATACACGGTCGAACGACGTCGAGCGTGGCTTGACATCACCGTCCTTGGACTGCAAGCAGGGTTGGGCAACGTCGGGCGTGGAATGACATCACCGACATTGGACAGCAGAAACGGTCGACAATGTCGGGCGTGGCATGACATCACCGCCCTTGGATAACACACACGATCGAACGACATCAGGCGTGGCATGACATCACCACCCTTGGACTGCACGCACGGTCGGTTGACGTCGGGCATGGCATGACATCACCGCCTTTGGACAACACACATGGTCGGCAACATCGGGAGTGGCATGATTTCACCGCCCTTGGACAGCACATACGGTCGGCAACGGAAGGCTTTGAATGCCATCACCTCCCTTGGACAACACACACGGTCGGACGACGTCGGGCATGGCATCATCACCGCCCTTTGACAGCACACACGATCGAACGATGTCAGGCGTGGAATGACATCACTGCCCTTGGACTGCATGCACGGTCGGTTAACGTCGGGCGTGGAATGACATCACTGCCTTTGGAAAACACACATGGTCAGCAACGTCGGGCATGGCATGACATCTTTGCCCTTGGACAGCATAAACAGTCGGCAATGTAAGGCGTGGCATGCCATCAACGCCCTTAGACAGCACATACGGTCGGCAACGTCAGTCGTGACATGACATCACCACCCTTGTACAGCACATACGGTCGGCAACGTCAGTCGTGGCATGACATCACCGCCCTTGGACAGAACATACGGTCGTCAACGTAAGGCGTGGCATGCCATCACCGCCCTTAAATAGCACACACAGTCGGACACGTCGGGCGTGGCACGACATCACCGCCCTTGGACAGCACACACGATCGAACGACGTCGGGCATGGCATGACATCACTGCCCTTGGACATCACGCACGGTCGAACGACGTTGGGCGTGGCATGACATCACCGCCTTTGGACAGCACACACGGTCGGCAACGTCGGGCGTGGCATGACATCACCGCCCTTGGACAGCACATACGGTCAACAACGTAAGGTGTGGCATGCCATCACCGCCCTTGGACAGCACACACGGTCAAACAACGTCAGGCTTGGAATGACATCACCGACCTTTGACAGCCCACACGGTCGAATGACGACGGGCATGGCATGCCTTCATCGCCTTTAGGCAGCTTACACAGTCGGCAACGTCGGGCGTGGCATGACATCACCGCTCTTGGACAGTACACACGGTCAGACGATGCGGGTGTGGTATGACATCATCGTCCTTGGACTACACGCACGGACGGCAAGGTCGGGCGTGGCATGACATCAACGCCCTTGGACAGCGCACACAGTCGACAACATCCAGCGTGGCAGGACATAACCGCCCTTGGGCAGCACACACGGTTAGACTACGTTAGGCGATGCATGACGTAGCGCCTTTGGACAGCACAAACGATCGAACAACGTCGGGCAAGGCATGCCATCACCACCTTTGGACAACACACATGGTCGGCAACGTCGGGCGTGGCATGACATCACCGCCCTTGGATAGCACATACGGTCGAAAACGTAAGGAGTGGCATGCCATCACCGCCCTTAGACATCACACACGGTAGGACACGTCGGGCATGGCATGACATCACCGCCCTTCAACAGCACACACGGTCGAACGACGTCGGGCGTGGCATGACATTACCGCCCTTGGACTGCACGCACGGTTGAACGACGTCAGGTGTGGCATGACATCACCGCCCTTGGACAGCACACACGGTCGGAAACGTCAGGCATGGCATGACATCACCGCCCTTGGACAGCATATATGGTCGCCAACGTCGGGCGTGGCATGAGATTACCTCCCTTGGACAACATATACGGTCGGCAACGTAAGGTGTGGTATGCCATCACCGCCCTTGGATAGCGCACACGGTCGGACGACATCGGGCGTGGCATGACATCACCGCCCTTGGACAACACACACGGTCGAACGACGTCGGGCGTTGCGTCACATCACCGCCCTTGGACTACACGCACGGTCGGTTCACATCGAGCGTGGCATGACATCATCACCCATGGACTGCATACACGGTCAGCAAGGTCGGGCGTGGCATGACATCATCGCCCTAAGATAGCACACACGGTCAACAACGTCAGGCGTGGCATGACATCACTGCCCTTGGATAGTACACACGGTCAGACAACGTCAGGCGTGGCATGACATCACCGCCCTTGGGCAGCACACGCTCGGACTACATCGGGCAATGCATGACATCACTGCCTTTGGACAGCATAAATGGTCGAACGACGTCGGGAGTAGCATGCCATCATCTCTTTTGGGCAATATACACGGTCGAATGACGTCGAGCGTGGCATTCCATCATAGCCCTTGGACGGAAAACACGATCGAACGACGTCAGGCATAACATGCCATCACCACCTTTGGACAGCACACACGGTCAAACGACGTCGGGCGTGGCATGCCATGATCGCCTTTGGGCAGCACACATGGTCGAACGACGTTGTGTGTGGCAGGACATCACTGCCGTTGGACAGCACACACAGTCGAACGACGTCGGACGTGGCATGCCATCACCGCCTTTGGACAGCACACATAGTCGAGCGACGTCAGGCGTGGCATGCCATCATCGCGTTTGGGTAGCACACACGGTCGAATGACGTCGGGTGTGGCATCTTATCATCGCCTTTGGGCAGCACAAATAGTAGAACGACATCGGGCGTGGCATGATATAACCGCCCTTGGACTACACGCACAGTCGGCAACGTCGGGCGTGGCATTACATCACCACCCTTGGACAGCACACACGGTTGGCAACGCGGGGCGTGGCATGCCATTATAGCCCTTGGACGTCAAACACGGTTGAAAAACGTCAGGCGTGACATGCCATCACCACCCTTGGACAGCACGCACGGTCGAATGACGTTGGGCGTGGCATGACATCACTGCCTTTGGACTGCACACACAGTCGTCAACGTAAGGTGTGGCATACCATCACCGCCCTTGGATAGCACACACAGTCAGACACGTTGGGCATGACATGACATCACCGCCCTTGGACAGCACACACAGTCGAACGATGTCGATTGTGGCATGACATCACCGCCCTTGGAAAGCACGTATGTTTGGATGACGTTGGGCGTGGCATAACATCACTGCCATTTGACAGCACACACGGTCGGTAGCGTCGGGCGTGGCATGACATCACCGCCCTTTGACAGCATATACGGTTGACAACGTAACGTGTGGCATGCCTTTACCACCCTTGGGCAGCACACACGGTCAGACGACGTTAGGCGTGGCATGACATCACCGACCTTTGACAGCACACACGGTCGAAAGACGTCAGGCATGGCATGCCTTCATCGCCTTTGGTCAGCACACACGGTCGGCAACGTCGGGCGTGGCATGACATCACCGCTCTTGGACATTACTCACGGTTGGACGATGCGTGCGTGGTATGACTTCATCACCCTTGGACTACACGCACGATCGGCAAGGTCTAGCGTGGCATGACATCATTGCCCTTGGACAGTACTCACGGTCGGACGATGCGTGCGTGGTATGACATCATCACCCTTGGACTACATGCACGATCGGCAAGGTCGGGCGTGGCATGGCAGCATCGCCCTTGGACAGCACACATAGTTGACAACATCCGACGTGGCATGACATAACCGCCCTTGGATAGTACACACGGTCGGACAACATCGGGCGTGGCATGATATCACCGCCCTTGGGCAGCACACACGGTCGGACTACGTCGGGCGATGCATGACTTAACGCCTTTGGACAGCATAAACGGTCGAACAACGTCAGGCGTGGCATGCCATCATCGCCTTTGGGCAGCACACATGGTCGAACGCGTCAGGCGTGGCATGCCATCATCGCGTTTAGGTAGCACACATGGTCGAATGACGTTGGGCGTGGCATCTTATCATCGCCTTTGGGCAGCACAAACGGTTGAACGATATCGGGCGTGGCATGATATCACCGCCCTTGGACAACACAAACGGTCGAACGAGGTCAGGCATGGTATGACATCACCGCCCTTGGACTACAAGCACGGTCGGCAACGTCGGTCGTGGCATTACATCACCACCCTTAGACAACACATACGGTTGGCAACGCGGGGCGTGGCATGCCATCATAGCCCTTGGACGTCAAACACGGTCGAACGACGTCAAGCGTGACATGCAATCACCACCCTTGGACAGCACGCATGGTCGGACGACGTTGGGCGTGGCATGACATCACTGCTTTTGGACTGCACACACGGTCAGCAGCGTCGGGCATGACATGACATCACCTCCCTTGGACATCACATACGGTCGTCAACGTAAGGCGTGGCATGCCATCACCGCCCTTGGATAGCACACACAGTCAGACACGTCGGGCATGACATGACATCACCACCCTTGGACAGCACACAAGGTCGAACGATGTCGGCTGTGGCATGACATCACCGCCCTTGGAAAGAACGTATGTTTGGACGACGTTGGGCGTGGCATGACATCACCGCCTTTTGACAGCACACACGGTCGGCAGCGTTGGGCGTGGCATGACATCACCACCCTTCGACAGCACATGTGGTTGACAGCGTAACGTGTGGCATGCCATCACCGCCCTTGGACAGCACACACGGTCAGACGATGTCAGGCGTGGCATGACATCACCGACCTTTGACAGCACACATGGACGAAAGACGTCGGGCATGGCATGCCTTCATCGCCTTTGGGCAGCACACACGGTCAGCAACGTTGGGCGTGGCATGACATCATCGCTCTTGGACAGTACTCACGGTCGGACGATGCGTGCGTGGTATGACATCATCATCCTTGGACTACATGCACGATCAACATGGTCGGGCGGGGCATGACATCATCACCCTTGGGCAGCACACACAGTCGACAACATCCGACGTGGCATGACATAACCGCCCTTGGATAGTACACACGGTCGGACAACGTCGGACGTGGAATGACATCACCGCCCTTGGGCAGCACACACGGTCGGACTACTTCGGGCGATGCATGGCTTAATGCCTTTGGACAGCACAAATGGTCGAACAACGTCAGGCGTGGCATGCCATCATCGCCTTTGCGCAGCACACATGGTCGAACGCGTCAGCCGTGGCATGCCATCATAGCCCTTGGACGGCAAATACGATCGAATGACATTAGGCGTGTCATACCATTACCGCCGTTTGACAGCACACACGGTCGAACGACGTCGAGCGTGGCATGCCATCATCGCCTTTGGGCAGCACACACAGTCGAACAACGTCGGGTGTGGGATGACATCACCGCCTTTGGACAGCACACACTGTCGAACGACGTCGGACGTGACATGCCATCACCGTCATTTGACAGCACACACGGTCGAGCGACGTCGAGTGTGGCATTCCATCATCGCGTTTGGGTATCACACACGGTCGAACGACGTCGGGCGTGGCCTGCCATCATCGCATTTGGGCAGCACAAACGATTGAACCACATCGAGCGTGGCATGACATCACCGCCCTTGGACTGCACGCACGGTCGAACGATGTCGGGCGTGGCGTGACATCACGCCCTTGGACAACACACACGATTGAAAAACGTTAGGCATGGCATGACATCACCGCCCTTGGACTGCACGCACGGTCAGTTGATATCGGGCGTGGCATGACATCACAGCCTTTGGACAACACACACGGACGCAACATCAGGCGTGGCATGACATCACCGCCCTTGGATAGCAAATACGGTCGGAAACGTAAGGCGTGCCATGCCATCACCGCCTTTGGACAACACACACGGTCGGACGACATTGGCGTGGCATGACATCATCGCCCTTGGACAGCACACGATCGAACGACGTCGAGCGTGGCATGACATCACCGCCCTTGGACTGCACACACGGTCGATAGACGTCGAGCGTAGCATGACATCACCGCCTATGGACTTCACACACGATCGGCAATGCCGGGCGTGGCATTACATCACCGCCCTTGGTAGCACATACGGTCGGCAACGTAAGGCGTGGCATGCCATCAACGCCCTTAAACAGCGGACACGGTCAGACACGTCGGGTGTGGCATGACATCACCACCCTTGGACAACACACACAGTCGGCAATGTCGGGCGTGGCATGACATCACCGCCCTTGGACATCACATACGGTCGGCAACGTATAGCGTGGCATGCCATCACCCCCCTTGGACAATACACACGCTTGGCAACGTCGGGTGTGGCATGACATCACCGCCCTTGGACAGCACACACGGTCGACAACGTAAGGCGTGGCATGCCATCACCGCCCTTGGACCGCACATAAGGTCGGATGACGTCAGGCGTGGCATGACATCACCGCCCTTTGACAGCACACACAGTCGAATGATGTCGGGCATGGCATGACATCACCGCCCTAAGACAACACACTCGGTCGAACGATGTCGAGCGTGGCATGACATCACCGCCATTGGATAGCACAAACGGTCAATGACGTTGAGCATGGCATGACATCATCGCCCTTGGACAGCACACACGGTCGAACGACGTCGGGCGTGGAATGGCATCACACCCTTGGACTGCAGGCAAAGTCGGTTGACGTCGACCGTGACATGACATCACCGCCTTTGGACAACACACACAGTCTGCAACGTTGGGCGTGGCATGACATCACCGCCCTTGGACAGCACATACGGTCGGTAACGTATAGCGTGGCATGCCATCACCGCCCTTGGACAGCATACACGCTCGACAACATCGGCTGTGGCATGACATCACTGCCATTGGAAAGCACACACGGTCGGCAACGTCTGGCGTGGCATGAAATCACTGCCCTTGTACGACACACTCGGTCAGACGACGTCGGGCGTGGCATGACATCACCGCCATTAAGAAGCACACACGATCGGACTACGTCGGGTGTGGCATGACATCACCGCCTTTTGGGCAACACACACAATAGAACAACGTCAGGCGTTGCATTCCATCATCACCTTTGGGCAGCACACACGGTCTAACGACGTTGGGCGTGGCATGGCATCATCGCCTTTGGGCAACACAAACGGTAGAACGACATTGAGCGTGGCATGACATCACCGCCCTTGGACTGCACGCACAGTCGGTTGACGTCGGGCATGGCATGACATCACTGCCTTTGGACAACACACATGGTCGGGAACGTTAGGCGTGGCATGACATCACCGCCCTTGGACAACACATACGGTCGGCAACGTAAGGAGTGGCATGCCCACACCGCCCTTGGACAATACACACAGTCGATAACGTAAGGCGTGGCATGCCATCACCGCCCTTGGACAGCACACAAGGTCGGACTATATCATGCGTGGCATGACATCACAAAACTTTGACAGCACACACAATCGAACTATGTCGGGCATGGCATGCCTTCATCGCCTTTGGGCAGCAGGCCCGATCGCCAAGGTCGAGCGTGGCATGATATCATCGTTCTTGGACAGCACACACAATCGACAACATTAGGCATGACATGCCATCACCGCCTTTGGACAGCATACACGGTCGAACGACGTTGGGCGTGGCATGACATCACCGACATTGGACAACACAAACGTCAGCAATGTCGGGCGTGGCATGACATCACCGCCCTTGGATAGCACACACGGTCGAACGACGTCAGGCGTGGCATGACATCACCGCCCTTGGACTGCACGCACGGTCGGTTGATGTCGGGCGTGGCATGACATCACCGCCTTTGGACAACATACACGGTCGGCAACATCGGGTGTGGCATGATATCACCGCCCTTGGACAACACATACGGTCGGCAACGGAAGGCTTTGAATGCCATCAACTCCCTTGGACAACACAGACGGTCGGACGACGTCGGGCATGACATCATCACCGCCCTTGGATAGCACACACGGTCGAACGACGTCGGGCGTGGAATGACATCACTGCCCTTGGACTACACGCACGGTCGGTTGACGTCGGGCGTGGAATGACATCACCGCCTTTGGACAACACACATGGTCGGCAACGTCGGGCGTGGCATGACATATCCGCCCTTGGACAGCATAAACGGTCGGCAACGTAAGGCATGGAATGCCATCACCACCCTTGGACAGCACATACGGTCGGAAATGTCGGGCGTGGCATGACATCACCACCCTTGGACAGCATATACAGTCGTCAACGTAAAGCGTGGCATGTCATCACCGCCTCTGGTAGCACACACAGTCGGACACGTCGGGCGTGGCATGACATCACCGCCCATGGACAGCACACACGATCGAACAACGTCGGGTGTGGCATGACATCACTGCCCTTGGACATCACGCACAGTCGAACGACGTTGGGCGTGGCATGACATCACCGCCTTTGGACAGCACACACGGTCAGCAACGTCGGGCGTGGCATGACATCACCGCTTTGACAAGACATACGGTCGACAACGTAAGGTTTGGCATGCCATCACCGCCCTTGGACAGCACACACGGTCAAACGACGTCAGGCTTGGAATGACATCACCGACTTTTGACAGCACACACGGTCGAACGACGTCGGGCATGGCATGCCTTCATCGCCTTTAGGCAGCAGATACGGTCGGCAACGTCGGGCGTGGCATGACATCACCTCTCTTGGACAGTACAAACGGTCTGACGATGCGGGCGTGGTATGACATCATCGCCCTTGGACTACACGCACGGATGGCAAGGTCGGGCGTGGCATGACATCATCGCCCTTGGACAGCGCACACAGTCGACAACATCTGGCGTGGCAGGACATAACCGCCCCTGGGCAACACACATGGTTGGACTACGTTAGGCGATGCATGACATAACGCCTTTGGACAGCGCAAACGATCGAACAACGTCGGGCGTGGAATGCCATCACCGCCTTTGGACAACACACATGGTCGGCAATGTCGGGCGTGGCATGACATCACCGCCCTTGGACAGCACATACGGTCGACAACGTAAGGAGTGGCATGCCATCACCGCCCTTAGACATCACACACGGTAGGACACGTCGGGCTTGGCATAACATCACCGCCCTTAGACAGCACACACGGTCAAACGACGTCGGGCGTGGCTTAACATTACCGCCCTTGGACTACACGTACGGTTGGACGACGTCGGGCGTGGCATGACATCACCGCCTTTGGACAGCACACATGGTCGGCAACGTCGGGCGTGGCATGAAATCACCGCCCTTGGACAGCACACACGATCGAACGACATCGAGCGTGGCATGACATCACCACCCTTGGACTGCACGCACGGTCGAGCGTAGCATGACATCACCGCCTATGGACTTCACACACGATCGGCAACGCCGGGTGTGGCATTACATCACCGCCCTTGGTAGCACATACGGTCGGCAACGTAAGGCGTGGCATGCCATCAACGCCCCTAAACAGCGGACACGGTCAGACACGTCGGGTGTGGCATGACATCACCACCCTTGGACAACACACACAGTCGGCAATGTCGGGCGTGGCATGACATCACCGCACTTGGACATCACATACGGTCGGCAACGTATAGCGTGGCATGCCATCACCCCCATTGGACAATACACACGCAACGTCGGGTGTGGCATGACATCACCGCCCTTGGACAGCACACACGGTCGACAACGTAAGGCGTGGCATGCCATCACCGCCCTTGGACCGCACACAAGGTCGGATGACGTCAGGCGTGGCATGACATCATCGCCCTTTGACAGCACACACAGTCGAATGATGTCGGGCATGGCATGACATCACCGCCCTAAGACAACACACTCGGTCGAACGATGTCGAGCGTGGCATGACATCACCGCCATTGGACAGCACAAACGGTCAATGACGTTGAGCATGGCATGACATCATCGCCCTTGGACAGCACACACGGTCGAACGACGTCGGGCGTGGAATGGCATCACACCCTTGGACTGCAGGCAAAGTCGGTTGACGTCGACCGTGACATGACATCACCGCCTTTGGACAACATACACAGTCTGCAACGTTGGGCGTGGCATGACATCACCGCCCTTGGACAACACATACGGTCGGCAACGTATAGCGTGGCATGCCATCACCGCCCTTGGACAGCATACACGCTCGACAACATCAGCTGTGGCATGACATCACTGCCATTGGAAAGCACACACGGTCGGCAACGTCTGGCGTGGCATGAAATCACTGCCCTTCTACGACACACTCGGTCAGACGACGTCGGGCGTGGCATGACATCACCGCCATTAAGAAGCACACACGATCGGACTACGTCGGGTGTGGCATGACATCACCGCCTTTTGGGCAACACACACAATAGAACAACGTCAGGCGTTGCATTCCATCATCACCTTTGGGCAGCACACACGGTCTAACGACGTTGGGCGTGGCATGGCATCATCGCCTTTGGGCAACACAAAAGGTAGAACGACATTGAGCGTGGCATGACATCACCGCCCTTGGACTGCACGCACAGTCGGTTGACGTCGGGCATGGCATGACATCACCGCCTTTGGACAACACACATGGTCGGGAACGTTAGGCGTGGCATGACATCACCGCCCTTGGACAGCACATACGGTCGGCAACGTAAGGAGTGGCATGCCCACACCGCCCTTGGACAATACACACAGTCGATAACGTAAGGCGTGGCATGCCATCACCGCCCTTGGACAGCACACAAGGTCAGACTATATCATGCGTGGCATGACATCACAAAACTTTGACAGCACACACAATCGAACTATGTCGGGCATGGCATGCCTTCATCGCCTTTGGCGCAGTTCGACGCTAAGGTCGAGCGTGGCATGATATCATCGTTCTTGGACAGCACACACAATCGACAACATTAGGCGTGACATGCCATCACCGCCTTTGGACAGCATACACGATCGAACGATTTTGGGCGTGGCATGACATCACCGACATTGGACAACACAAACGTCGGCAATGTCGGGCGTGGCATGACATCACCGCCCTTGGATAGCACACACGACCGAACGACGTCAGGCGTGGCATGACATCACCGCCCTTGGACTGCACGCACGGTCGGTTGACGTCGGGCGTGGCATGACATCACCGCCTTTGGACAACATACACGGTCGGCAACATCGGGTGTGGCATGATATAACCGCCCTTGGACAACACATACGGTCGGCAACGGAAGGCTTTGAATGCCATCAACTCCCTTGGACAACACAGACGGTCGGACGACGTCGGGCATGACATCATCACCGCCCTTGGATAGCACACACGGTCGAACGACGTCGGGCGTGGAATGACATCACTGCCCTTGGACTACACGCACGGTCGGTTGACGTCGGGCGTGGAATGACATCACCGCCTTTGGACAACACACATGGTCGGCAACGTCGGGCGTGGCATGACATATCCGCCCTTGGACAGCATAAACGGTCGGCAACGTAAGGCATGGAATGCCATCACCACCCTTGGACAGCACATACGGTCGGAAATGTCGGGCGTGGCATGACATCACCACCCTTGGACAGCATATACAGTCGTCAACGTAAAGCGTGGCATGTCATCACCGCCTCTGGTAGCACACACAGTCGGACACGTCGGGCGTGGCATGACATCACCGCCCATGGACATCACACACGGTCGAACAACGTCGGGTGTGGCATGACATCACTGCCCTTGGACATCACGCACAGTCGAACGACGTTGGGCGTGGCATGACATCACCGCCTTTGGACAGCACACACGGTCAGCAACGTCGGGCGTGGCATGACATCACTACCCTTGGACAGCACATACGGTCGACAACGTAAGGTTTGGCATGCCATCACCGCCCTTGGACAGCACACACGGTCAAACGACGTCAGGCTTGGAATGACATCACCGACTTTTGACAGCACACACGGTCGAACGACGTCGGGCATGGCATGCCTTCATCGCGCTTTTAGGCGCGGTCTGATACGGCAACGTCGGGCGTGGCATGACATCACCTCTCTTGGACAGTACAAACGGTCTGACGATGCGGGCGTGGTATGACATCATCGCCCTTGGACTACACGCACGGATGGCAAGGTCGGGCGTGGCATGACATCATCGCCCTTGGACAGCGCACACAGTCGACAACATCTGGCGTGGCAGGACATAACCGCCCCTGGGCAGCACACATGGTTGGACTACGTTAGGCGATGCATGACATAACGCCTTTGGACAGCGCAAACGATCGAACAACGTCGGGCGTGGCATGCCATCACCGCCTTTGGACAACACACATGGTCGGCAATGTCGGGCGTGGCATGACATCACCGCCCTTGGACAGCCCATACGGTCGACAACGTAAGGAGTGGCATGCCATCACCGCCCTTAGACATCACACACGGTAGGACACGTCGGGCATGGCATAACATCACCGCCCTTCGACAGCACACACGGTCAAACGACGTCGGGCGTGGCATAACATTACCGCCCTTGGACTACACGTACGGTTGGACGACGTCGGGCGTGGCATGACATCACCGCCTTTGGACAGCACACATGGTCGGCAACGTCGGGCGTGGCATGAAATCACCGCCCGTGGACAACACATTCGGTCGACAACGTAAGGCGTGGCATGACATCACCGCTCTTTGACAGCACACCTGGTAGGACGATGGGGGCGTGGCATGTCATCATCGCACTTGGACTGCACGCACGATCGTCAAGGTCGGGCGTGGCATGACATCATCGCCTTTCGACAACACACAGAGTCGACAACCTCAGGTGTGGCATGACATCACCGCCCTTGGATAGTACACACAATCGAACGACGTCAGGCGTGGCATTTCATCATCGCCTTTGGGCAACACACACGGTCGAACGACGTCGGGCGTGGCATGCCATCATAGACCTTGGATGGCTAACACGGTCGAATGACGTCAGGCGTGACATGCCATCACCACCTTTGGATAGCACACATGGTTGAACGACATCAGGCGTGGCATGCCATCATCGCCTTTGGGCAGCACATACGGTCTAATGACGTCAGGCGTGGCATGCCATCATAGACCTTGGATGAAAAACACGGTCGAACGACGTCAGGCATGACATCCCATTACCACCTTTGGATAGCATACACGATCGAACGACGTCGGGAGTGGCATGCCATCATATCATTTGGGCAACACACACTGTCGAACAACGTCGGGTGTGATATGACATCACCACCTTTGGAAAGCACACACGGTCGAACGACGTCGGACGTGGCATGGCATCACCGCCTTTGGACAGCACACACAGTCGAGCGGCGTCGGGCGTGGCATGCCATCATCACGTTTGGGTATCACAAACGGTCGAACGACGTTAGGCGTGACATGCCTTCATCGCCTTTGGGCAGCACAAACGGTTGAACGACATCGGGCGTGACATGACATCACCGCCCTTGGACTGCACGCACGGTCGGATGATATCAGGCGTGGCATGACATCACCGCCCTTGGACAGCATACACAGTCGAACGACGTCAGGCGTGGCATGACATCACCGCCCTTGGACTGCACGCACGGTCAATTGACGTCGGGCGTGGCATGACATCACCGCCTTTGGACAGCATATAAGGTCGGCAACGTCGCGCGTGGTATGACATCACCGCCCTTGGACAACATATAGGGTCGGCAACATAAGGTGTGGCATTTTATCACCGCCCTTGGACAGCGCACACGGTCGAATGACATTGGGTGTGGCATGACATCACCGCCCTTGGACAACACACACGGTCGAACGACGTCGGGCATTGCATCACATCACCGCCCTTGGACTCCACGCACGGTCGGTTGACGTCAAGCGTGGCATGACATTATCACCCATGGACTGCATACACGGTCGGCAACATCAGGCATGGCATGACATCAATGCCCTTGGACAGTACACACAGTCAGACAACGTCGGGCGTGGCATGACATCACCGCCCTTGGGCAGCACACGGTCGGACTACATCGGGCGATGCATGACATCACCGCCTTTGGACAGCATAAATGGTCGAACTACGTCGAGAGTAGCATGCCATCATCTCCTTTGGGCAGCACACAAGGTCGAATGACGTCGGGCGTGGCATTCCATCATAGCCCTTGGACGGAAAACACGGTCGAACGACATCAGGCATGACATGCCATCACCGCCTTTGGACAGCACACACGGTCAAACGACGTCAGGCGTGGCATTCCATCATCGCCTCTGGGCAGCACACATGGTCGAACGACGTTGGGCGAGGCAGGAAATCACCGCCTTTGGACAGCACACACGGTCGAACGACGTCGGATGTGGCATGCCATCACCGCCTTTGGACAGCACACATGGTCGAGCGACGTCAGGCGTGGCATGCCATCATCGCGTTTGGGTAGCACACATGGTCGAACGACGTAGGGCGTGGCATCTTATCATCGCCTTTGGGCAGCACAAACAGTTGAACGACATCGGGCGTGGCATGATATCACCGCACTTGGACAACACACACGGTCGAATGACGTCAGGCATGGTATGACATCATCGCCTTAGGACTAAACGCACGATCGGCAAGGTCGGGCGTGGCATGACATCACCGCCCTTGGACAGCACACACGGTCGAACGATGTCAGGAATGGCATGACATCATCGTCCTTAGACTGCACGCATGGTCGGTTGACGTCGGGCATGGTATGACATCATCGCCTTTGGACAACACACATGGTCAACAACGTCGGGCGTGGCAAGACATCACCGCCCTTGGACAGCACATACGGTCGGCAACGTAAGGCGTGGCATGCCATCACCTCCCTTGGATAGCACACACGGTCGGATACGTCGGGCGTGGCATGACATCACCGCCCTTGGACAGCACACACGGTCGAACGACGTCGAGCGTGACATGACATCATCACCCATGGACTGCACACATGCTCACCAAGGTTGGGCATGGCATGACATCATCGCCCTTGGGCATCACACACGGTCTGCAACGTCAGGCGTGGCATGACATCACTGCCCTTGGACAGTACACACGATCGGACAACATCGGCTGTGGCATGACATCACCGCCCTTGGGCAGCACACGATCGGACTACATTGGGCGATGCATGACATCACCGCCTTTGGACAGCATAAACAGTCGAACGACGTCGGGAGTAGCATGCCATCATCGCCTTTGGGCAGCACAAACGGTCGAACGACGTCAGGTATGGCATTCCATCATAGCCTTTGGACGGAAAACACGGTCGAACGACGTCAGGCATGACATGCCATCACCGCCTTTGGATAGCACACACGGTCAAACGATATCGGGCATGGCATGCCATCATCGCCTTTGGACAGCACACATGGTCGAACGACGTTGGGCATGGCAGGACATCACCGCCTTTGGACAGCACATACGGTCGTGCGACGTCGGGCGTGGAATGCCATCATCGCCTTTGGGCAGCACAAACGGTTGAACGACTCAGGGCGTGACATGACATCACCGCCCTTGGACTGCACGCACGGTCGGATGACGTCAGGCGTGGCATGACATCACTGCCTTTGGACAGGACACACGATTGGCAACGTCGGGCGTGGCATTACATCACCGCCCTTGGACAACACAAACGGTCGGCAACGTAAGGCGTGGCATTCCATCACCGCCCTTAAACAGTACACACGGTCAGCAACGTTGGGTGTGGCATGACATCACCGCCCTTGGCATGCACACACGGTCCAATGACGTCGGGCGTGGCATGCCATCATATCCCTTAGACGGCAAACACAGACAAACGATATCAGGCGTGACATGCCATCACCGCCCATGGACAACACAAACGGTTGGAAACATCAGGCGTGGCATGACATCATCGCCCTTGGATGGCACACTCGGTCGACAATGTTTGGCGTGGCATGACATCACCGCCCTTGGACAGTACACACGGTTGGACAACGTCGGGCGTGGCATGACATCACCGCCCTTGGGTAGCACACATGGTCAAACAACGTCGGGCGTGGCAGCCATCATCGCTTTTGGGCGGCACACACGGTCGAACGACGTCAAGCGTAGCATGCAATCATCGCATTTGGGTAGCACACACGGTCGAACGACATCGGGCGTGGCATGACATCACCGCCTTCGGATAGCTCAGACGGTCGAACGACGTCAGACGTGACATGCCATCACCGCCTTTGGATAGCACACACGGTCGAGCGACGTCGGGCGTGGAATCCCATCATCGCCATTGGGCAGCACAAATGGTTGAACGACTTAGGGCGTGGCATGACATCACCGCCCTTGGACTGCACGCACGATCGGACGATGTCGAGTGTGGCATGACATCAACCCCCTTTGACAGCACACACGGTCAAACAACATTGGGTGTGGCATGACATCACCTCCCTTGGACTGCACGCACGGTCGGATGACGTCGGGTGTGGCATGACATCACCACCTTTAAACAGCACACACGGTCGGCAACGTCGGGCGTGGCATTTCATCATCGCCGCTTCGACAAAGACATACGATTAAACGTAAGGCGTGGTATTCCATCACCGCCGGCGACAAACACGATTAAACAACGTCGGGCGTGGCATGACATCACCGCCCTTGACATGCACACACGGTCGAACATCATCAGGCGTGGAATGTCATCATAACCCTTAGACGGCAAACACAGTCGAACGATATCAGGCGTGACATGCCATCACCGCCCGTGGACAACACACACGGTCAGCAATGTCGGGCGTGGTATGACATCATCGTCCTTGGACGGCACACTCGGTCGGCAATGTAAGGCGTGGCATGACATCACCGCCTTTGGACAACACATACGGTCGGTAACGTAAGGTGTGGCACGCTATCACCGTCCTTGGACAGCACACACGGTCGGACACGTTGGGCGTGGCATGACATCACCGCCCTTGGACAGCACACACTGTCGAACGACATATAGCGTGGCATGACATCACCGCCCTTGGACAGCACACATGGTCGAATGACGTCGGGCATGGCATGCCTTTATCTCTTTTGGGTAGCTCACACGGTCAGCAACATCGGGCGTGACATGACATCACCGCCCTTGGACAGTACACACGGTTGGATGACATCGGGCGTTGCATGACATCATCGCCCTTGGACTGCACACACGGTCGGCAAGGTCAGGCGTGTCATGACATCACCGCCTTTGGGCAGCACACACGGTCGGAAACTTCAGGCAAGGCATGACAACATCGCCTTTGGGCAGCACACACGGTCTAATGACGTCGGGCGTAACATGCCATCTTCGCCTTTGGACAGGATACACGGTCGAACGACGTTGGACGTGGCTTGATATCACCTTCCTTGGACTGCACGCACGGTCGGACAACGTCGGGCGTGGCATGACATCACCGCCATTGGACAGCTCAAACAGTCAATGACGTTGGGCGTGGCATGATATCACCGCTCTTGGACAGCACACATGATCGAACGACGTCGGGCGTGGCATGCCCTTGGACTGCACGCACAGTCGATTGACGTCGAGCGTGGCATGACATCACCGCCATTGGACAACACACACGGTCCGCAACGTCGGGCGTGGCATGACATCACAGCCCTTGGACAGCACATATGGTCGGCAACGAATAGGGTGGCATGCCATCACTGCCCTTGGACAGCATACACGCTCGGCAACGTCGGGTGTGGCATGACATCACCACCATTGGACAGCACACGGTCAGCAACGTCGGGCGTGGCATGACATCACTACCATTAAGCAGCACACACGGTCGGACTACGTCGGGCGTGGCATGACCTCACCGCCTTTGGGAAGCACACACGGTCGAACTACGTCGGGCGTGGCATTCCATCATCGCCTTTGGGAAGCACAGACGATCTAACGACGTCGGGCGTGGCATGCCATCATCGCCTTTGGGCAACACAAACAGTTGAACGACATCGGGCGTGGCATGACATCATCGCCCTTGGACTGCACGCACGGTCGGTTGACTTCGGGCGTGGCATAACATCACCGCCTTTGGACAACACACATGGTCGGCAACGTCAGGCGTGGCATGACATCACCGCCCTTTGACAGCACACACAGTCGAAAAATGTCGGGCATGGCATGCCTTCATCGCCTTTGGGCAGCAAGCACGATCGTCAAGGTTGGGCGCAACATGATATCATCGTCCTTGGACAGCACACACATTCGACAACATCAGGCGTGACATGCCATCACCGCCTTTGGAAACCTTACCCGGTCAAATGACGTCGTGTGTGGCTTGGCATTACCATCCTTGGACTGCACGCACGATCGGACGACGTCGGGCGTGGCATGACATCATCACCATTGGACAGCACAAACGGTCAGCAATGTTGGGCGTGGAATGACATCACCGCCCTTGGACAGCGCACACGATTGAACGACGTCGGGCGTGGCAAGACATCACCGCCCTTGGACTGCACGCACGGTCGGTTGACGTCAGGCGTGGCATGACATAACCGCCTTTGGACAACACACACGGTCGGCAATGTCGGGCGTGGCATGATATCACCGCCATTGGACATCACATACGGTCGGCAATGGAAGGCGTTGCATGCCATCACCTCCCTTGGACAGCACACACGGTCTGACGACTTTGGGCATGTCATCATCACCGCCCTTGGACAGCACACACGGTCAAACAACATTGGGTGTGGCATGACATCACCTCCCTTGGATTGCACGCACGGTCGGATGACGTCGGGTGTGGCATGACATCACCACCTTTAAACAGCACACACGGTCGGCAACGTTGGGCGTGGCATTTCATCACTGCCCTTGGACAGCACATACAGTTGGCAACGTAAGGCGTGGTATTCCATCACCGCCCTTGGACAGCAAACACGGTCGGCAATGTCGGGCATGGCATGACATCACCGCCCTTGACATGCACACACGGTCGAACATCGTCAGGCGTGGAATGCCATCATAACCCTTAGACGGCAAACACAGTCGAACGATATCAGGCGTGACATGCCATCACCGCCCGTGGACAACACACACGGTCAGCAATGTCGGGCGTGGCATGACATCATCGTCCTTGGACGGCACACTCGGTCGGCAATGTAAGGCGTGGCATGACATCACCGCCTTTGGACAACACATACGGTCGGTAACGTAAGGTGTGGCACGCTATCACCGTCCTTGGACAGCACACACGGTCGGACACGTTGGGCGTGGCATGACATCACCGCCCTTGGACAGCACACACTGTCGAACGACATATAGCGTGGCATGACATCACCGCCCTTGGACAGCACACACGGTCGAATGACGTCGGGCATGGCATGCCTTTATCTCTTTTGGGTAGCTCACACGGTCAGCAACATCGGGCGTGACATGACATCACCGCCCTTGGACAATACACACGGTTGGATGACATCGGGCGTTGCATGACATCATCGCCCTTGGACTGCACACACGGTCGGCAAGGTCAGGCGTGGCATGACATCACCGCCTTTGGGCAGCACACACGGTCGGAAACTTCAGGCAAGGCATGACAACATCGCCTTTGGGCAGCACACACGGTCTAATGACGTCGGGCGTAACATGCCATCTTCGCCTTTGGACAGGATACACGGTCGAACGACGTTGGACGTGGCTTGATATCACCTTCCTTGAACTGCACGCACGGTCGGACGACGTCGGGCGTGGCATGACATCACCGCCATTGGACAGCTCAAACAGTCAATGACGTTGGGCGTGGCATGATATCACTGCTCTTGGACAGCACACATGATCGAACGACGTCGGGCGTGGCATGACATCACGCCCTTGGACTGCACGCACGGTCGATTGACGTCGAGCGTGGCATGACATCACCGCCATTGGACAACTCACACGGTCCGCAACGTCGGGCGTGGCATAACATCACAGCCCTTGGACAGCACATATGGTCGGCAACGAATAGGGTGGCATGCCATCACTGCCCTTGGACAGCATACACGCTCGGCAACGTCGGGTGTGGCATGACATCACCACCATTGGACAGCACACACGGTCAGCAACGTCGGGCGTGGCATGACATCACTACCATTAAGAAGCACACACGGTCGGACTACGTCGGGCGTGGCATGACCTCACCGCCTTTGGGAAGCACACACGGTCGAACTACGTCGGGCGTGGCATTCCATCATCGCCTTTGGGAAGCACAGACGATCTAACGACGTCGGGCGTGGCATGCCATCATCGCCTTTAAGCAACACAAATAGTTGAACGACATCGGGCGTGGCATGACATCATCGCCCTTGGACTGCACGCACGGTCGGTTGACTTCGGGCGTGGCATAACATCACCGCCATTGGACAACACACATGGTCGGCAACGTCAGGCGTGGCATGACATCACCGCCCTTTGACAGCACACACAGTCGAAAAATGTCGGGCATGGCATGCCTTCATCGCCTTTGGGCAGCAGGCACGATCGTCAAGGTTGGGCGCGGCATGATATCATCGTCCTTGGACAGCACACACATTCGTCAACATCAGGCGTGACATGCCATCACCGCCTTTGGAAACCTTACACGGTCGAATGACGTCGTGTGTGGCTTGGCATCACCATCCTTGGACTGCACGCACGATCGGACGACGTCGGGCGTGGCATGACATCATCACCATTGGACAGCACAAACGGTTGGCAATGTTAGGCATGGAATGACATCACCGCCCTTGGACAGCGCACACGATTGAATGACGTCAGGCATGGCAAGACATCACCGCCCTTGGACTGCACGCACGGTCGGTTGACGTCAGGCGTGGCATGACATAACCGCCTTTGGACAACACACACGGTCGGCAATGTCGGGCGTGGCATGATATCACCGCCATTGGACATCACATACGGTCGGCAATGGAAGGCGTTGCATGCCATCACCTCCCTTGGACAGCACACACGGTCTGACGACTTTGGGCATGTCATCATCACCGCCCTTGGACAGCACACACGATCGAACGACGTCGGGCGTGGCATGACATCACCGCCCTTGGACTGCACGCACGGTCGGTTGACGTCAGGCGTGGCATGACATAACCGCCTTTGGACAACACACACGGTCAGCAACGTCGGGCGTGGCATGATATCACCGCCATTGGACATCACATACGGTCGGCAATGGAAGGCGTTGCATGCCATCACCTCCCTTGGACAGCACACACGGTCGGACGACTTTGGGCATGTCATCATCACCGCCCTTGGACAGACACACGGTCGAACGACATCGGGCGTGGCATGACATCACCACCCTTTGACTGCACGCACGGTCGGTTGACGTCAGGCGTGGCATGACATCACCGCCTCTAGACAACACACATGGTCGGCAACGTCAGGCGTGGCATGACATCACCGCCCTTTGACAGTACATACAGTCGGCAACGTAATGAGTGGCATGCCCTCACCGCCCTTGGACAACACACATGGTCGACAACGTAAGGCGTGGCATGCCATCACCTCCCTTGGAAAGCACACAAGGTCGGACGACGTTAGGCGTGGCATGATATCACCGCCCTTTTACAGCACACACAGTCGAATGATGTCGGGCATGGCATGCCTTCATCGCCTTTGGGCAGAAGGCACGATTGTCAAGGTCGGGCGTGGCATGATATCATCGTCTTTTGACTGCACGCATGATAGGACGACTTTGGGCGTGGCATGCCATTATCGCCTTTGGGAAGCACAAACGGTCGAACGATGTCGGGCGTGGCATGCCATCATAGCCCTTGGACGGCAAACGCGGTCGAACCATATCAGGCGTGACATGCCATCACCGCCATTGGACAGCACACACGAAGGAACGACGTCGGGCGTGGCTTGACATCACCGCCCTTGGACTGCATGCACGGTGGGACAACTTTGGGCGTGGAATGACATCACCGCCCTTGGATTTCACACACGGCCAGGCGACGTCAGGCGTGGCATGACATCACCGCCCTTCGACAGCACACACAGTTAAACGACGTCGGGTGTGGCATGCCATCATCGCCATTTGGGCAGCAAAAATGATCGAACGACGTCAAGCGTGGCATGACATCACGGCCCTTGGACTACACGCACGGTCGAACAACGTCAGGCGTGGCTTGACATCACCGTCATTGGACTGCACGCACGGTCAGACGACGTCGAGCGTGGCATGCCATCACTGCCTTTGGACACCATACACAGTCGAACAACGTCGGGCGTGGCTTGACATTACTGTCCTTGAACTGCACGCACGGTCAGACGACATCGGACGTGGCATGACATCACCGCCATTGGACAGCACACACGGTCGACAACGTCGGGCGTGGCATTACATCACCGCCCTTGGACAACACATACAGTCGGCAACGTAAGGTGTGGCATGCCATAAGCTCCCTCGCCTAGCACATACGGTCGGCAACCGCGGGCGTGGCATGAAAAAATCGCCCTTGGACGGAACACACGGTCGGCAACATCAGGCGTGTCATGACATCACCTCCCTTGGACAGTACACACGGTTGGACAACATCAGGCGTGGCATGACATCACCGCTCTTGGGCAAAACACATGGTCTGACTACGTCGGGCGATGCATGATATCACCGCCTTTGGACAGCACACACAATTTAATTACATCAGGCATGGCATGACATCACCGCCTTTGGACAGCTCACACAGTTGAACGACGTCGGACGTGACATGTCATCACTGCCTTTGGACAGCACACACAGTAGAGCGACATCGGGCTTGGAATGCCATCATCACGTTTGAGTAGCACATACTATCGAACGACGTCGGGCGTGGCATGCAATCATCGCCATTGGGTAGCATAAACGGTTGAATGACATCGGGTGTGGCATGACATCAACGCCTTTGGACAACACACACGATCAAACGACGTCAGGCATGGTATGATATCATCGCCCTTGGACTACACGCACGATCGGCAAGGTCGGGCGTGGCATGACATCACCGCCCTTGGACTGCACGCACGGTCGGTTGACGTCGGGCGTGGCATGACATCACCGCCCTTAGACAACACATATGGTCGGCAACGTAAGGTGTGGCATGCAACCACCGCCCTTGGACAGCACACACGGTCGGACACATCGGGCGTGGCATGACATCACCGCCCTTGGACAGCACACACAGTTGAACAACGTCGGGCGTGGCATGACATCACCGCCCTTGGACAGCACACACGGTCGAACGACATCGGGCATGGTATGCCTTCATCGCCTTTGGGCAGCACACATGGTCGGCAACATCGGGCATGGCATGACATCACCGCTCTTGGACAGTACACATGGTCGAACGATGCGGGCGTTGCAGGACATCATCGCCCTTGGACTGCACACACGGTCGGCAAGGTCGGGCGTGGCATGATATCATCGCCCTTGGATAGCACACACGGTCGGCAACTTCAGGCAAGGCACGAAAACACCGCCCTTGGAAAGTACTCACGATCTGACAACGTTGGGCGTGGCATGACATCACAACCCTTGGGCAACACCCACGGTCGAACTACGTCGGGCCATGCATGAAATCACCGTTTTTGGACAGCACAAACGGTCGAACCACGTCGGGCATAGCATGCCATCATCGCCTTTGGGCAGCACACACAGTCAAACGACATCGGGCGTGGCATGCCAACATTGCCCTTGGACGGCAAACACGGTCGAACAACGTCAGGCATGACATGCCATCATCGCCTTTTGACAGCACACACGGTAGAACGACGTCGGGCGTGGCATGCCATCATCGCCTTTTGGCAGCAAAAATGATCAAACGACGTCGAGCGTGGCATGACATCACGGCCATTGGGAATACACGCACGGTCAGAAGACGTCGGGCATGGCATGGCATCACCGCCCTTGGACGACCCACACGGTCGGTCAACGTCAGGCGTGGCATGACATCACCACTCTTGGACGACAAACACAGTCGAACGACGTCGGGCCTGGCATGTCATCACCGCCTTTGGACAGCATACACGGTCGAACGACGTCGGGCGTGGCTTGAACTCACCATCCTTGGACTACACGCACGGTCAGACGACGTCGGGCGTGGCATGACATCACCGCCATTGGACAACACATACGGTCGGCAACGTCGGGCGTGACATTACATCACCGCCCTTGGACAACACATACGGTCAGCAACTTAAGGCATGGCATGCCATCACCGCACTTGGACAACATATATGGTCGGCAACGTCGGGCGTGGCATGACATCACCGCCATTGGACAACACACACGATCGGCAACGTCAGGCGTGGCATGACATAATTGCCCTTGGA
Source organism: Solanum arcanum (assembly GCA_027789145.1). NCBI lineage: Eukaryota > Viridiplantae > Streptophyta > Magnoliopsida > Solanales > Solanaceae > Solanum > Solanum arcanum. The sequence continues at coordinate 25,034,758 of CM050935.1, read as the reverse complement.
TGGCACAAACGGTTGGTAACGTCAGGCGTGGCATGACATCACCTCTCTTGGACAGTACACATGGTTGGACAATATCGGGCGTGGGATGACATCACCGCCCCTGGGCAGCACACACGGTCTGACTACGTAGGGCGATGCATGACATCACTGCCTTTGGACAGCACACACGGTCGAACGACGTCGGGCATGGCATGACATCATCGCCTTTAGACATCTCACACGGTTGAACGACGTCGGACGTGACATGCCATCACCTCTTTTGGAAAGCACACACAGTCATGCGACGTCGGACGTGGAATGCCATCATCGCATTTCGGTAGCACACACGATCGAATGACATCGGGCGTGGCATGAATCATCGCCTTTGGGCAGCACAAACGGTTGAACGACATCGGGATTTGCATGACATCACTGCCCTTGGACAGCACACACAGTCGAACGACATTGGGCGTAGCATGACATCACCGCCCTTGGACAACACACACGGTCGAACGACGTCGGGCACAGCATGCCTTAATCGCGTTTGGGCAACACACAAGTCGACAATATCGGGCGTGGCATGACATCACCACTCTTGGACAGTACACACGGTCGGACGATGCGGGCGTTGCAGGACATCATCGCCCTAGGACTGCACACACGGTCGGCAAGGTCGGGCGTGGCATGACATCATCGCCCTTGGACAACATACACGGTTGGCAACTTCAGGAAAGGCATGACAACACCGCCCTTGGACAGAACTCACGATCTGACAACGTTAGGCGTGGCATGACTTCAGTGCCCTTGGGCAACACCCATGGTCGGACTACGTCGGGCGATGCATGAAATTACCGCCTTTGGAGAGCATAAACAGTCGAACCACGTCGGGCGTAGCATGCCATCATCGCCTTTGGGCAGCACACACAGTCGAACGACGTCGGGCGTGGCAGGCCATCATAGCCCTTGGACGGCAAACACGGTCGAACGACGTTGGGCGTGGCATGACATCACCGCCTTTGGACAGCACACATGGTCGAACGACGTCGTATGTGGCATGCCATTACCGCCTTTGGACAGCACACACGATCGAGCGACGTCGGGCGTGGCATGCCATGATCGCGTTTGAGTAGCACACACAGTCGAACGACGCCGGGCCTGGAATGCCATCATCGCCTTTGGGCAGCATAAACGGTTGAACAACAACAAGCGTGGCATGACATCACCACGCTTGGACTGCACGCACGGTCGGACGACGTCGGGCGTGGCATGACATCACCGCCCTTGGACTGCACACACGGTCGATTGACGTCAGGCGTGGCATGACATCACCGCCTTTGGACAACACACATGGTCGGCAACGTCAGGCGTGTCATGACATCACCGCCCTTGGGCAACACACACGGCCGGACTACGTCGGGCGATGCATGACTTAACGCCTTTGGACAGCACAAACAGTCGAACAACGTGGGGCGTGGCATTCCATCATCGCCTTTGGGCAGCACACGCGGTCGAGTGACGTCGGGCGTGGCATGCCATCATAGCCCTTGGACGGCAAATACGGTTGAACGACGTCAAGCGTGACATGCCATCACCGCCCTTGGACAGCACGCACGGTCGGACGACGTTGTGCGTGGCATGACATCACCGCCTTTGGACAGTACACACGGTCGGCAACGGTGGGAGTGGCATGACATCACCTCCGTTAAACAGCACATACGGTCGTCAACGTAATGCGTGGCATGCCATCACCGCCCTTGGATAGCACACACAGTCGGACACATCGGGCGTGGCATGACATTACCGCCCTTGGACGGCACACACGATCGAACGACGACGGGCATGGCATGTCATCACCGCCTTTGGATAGCACACACAGTCGAACGACGTTGGGCGTGACATTCCATCCTCGCCTTTGGACGGCACACACGGTCGAACAACGTCGGGTGTGGCATGACATCACCGCCATTGGCAGCACATACGGTCGGCATGTAAGGCGTGGCATGCCATCACTGCCCTTGGACAGCACACACGCTCGGCAACGTTGGGTGTGGCATAACATCACCGCCATTGGACAGCACACACGGTCGGCAACGTCGGGAGTGGCATGACATCACCGCCCTTGCTCAACACACTCAGTCGGACGACATCGGGCGTGGCACGAAATCACCGCCATTAAGAAGCACACACGATCGGACTACGTCGGGTGTGGCATGACATCACCACGTTTGGGCAGCACACACAGTCGAACAACATCGGGCGTGGCATTCCATCATTGCCTTTGGGAAGCACACACGGTGTAACGACGTCGGGCGTGCCATGCCATCATTGCCTTTGGGCAACACAAACAGTTGAACGACATCGGGTGTAGCATGACATCGCCTCCCTTGGACTGCACGCACGGTCGATTGACGTCGGGCGTGGCATGACATCACCGCCATTGGACAACACACATGGTCGGCAACGTCAGGCGTGACATGACATCACCGCCCTTTGACAGCACATATGGTCGGCAACGTAAGGAGTGGAATGCCATCACCGCCTTGGAGAACACACACGGTCGACAACGTATGGGGTGGCACGCCATCACCGCCCTTGGACAACACACAAGGTCGGACGACGTCAGGCGTGGCATGATATCACCGCCATTTGACAGCACACACACTCGAACGATGTCAGGCATGGCATGCCTTCATCGCCTCTGGGCAGCACGCACGATCGGCAAGGTCGGGCATGGCATGATATCATCGACCTTGGACAACACACACTGTCGACAACATAAGGCGTGACATGCCATCTTTGCCTTTGGACAGCATACACGATCGAACGACGTTGGGCGTGGCTTGATATCACCGTCCATGGACTGCACACACGGTCAGACGACGTCGGGCGTGGCATGACATCACCTCCATTAGACAGCACAAACGGTCAATGACGTCGGCGTGGCATGATATCACTGCCCTTGGACAGCACACATGGTCGAACGACGTCGGGCGTGGCATGACATCACGCCCTTGGACTACACGCACGGTCGGTTGACGTCGGGCGTGGCATGACATCACCGCCTTTTGACAACACACACGGTCCGCAACGTCGGGCATGGCATGACATCACCGCCCTTGGACAGCACATACGGTCGGCAACGTATAGCGTGGCATGCCATAACCGCCCTTGGATAGCATACACGCTTGGCAACATTGGGTGTGGCATGACATCACCTCCATTGGACAGCACACAAGGTCGGCAACGTCGGGCGTGGCATGAAATTACCGCCCTTGGATAACACACTCGGTCGGACGACGTCGGGCGTGGTATGACATCACCGCCATTAATAAGCACACACGGTCGGACTACGTCGGGCGTGGCATGACATAACCGCCTTTGGGCAGCACACACGGTCGAGCAATGTCGGGCGTGGCATTCCATCATCGCCTTTGGGCAGCATACACGGTCTAACAACATCGGGCGTGGCATGTCATCATCGCCTTTGGGCAACACAAATAGTTGAACGACATTGGGTGTGGCATGACATCATCGCCCTTGGACTGCACGCACGGTCGGTTGACGTCGGGCATGGCATGACATCACCGCCTTTGGACAACACACATGGTCGGCAACGTCAGGCGTGGCATGACATCACCTCCCTAGGATTGTACATACGGTTGGCAACATAAATAGTGGCATGCCCTCACCGCCCTTGGACAACACATACGGTCGACAACGTAAGGCGTGGCATGCCATCACTGCCCTTGGAAAGCACACAAGGTCGGACAACGTCAGGCGTGGCATGACATCACCGCCCTTTGACAGCACACACAGTCGAACGATGTCGGGCATGGTATGCCTATATCACCTTTGGGCAGCAGGCACAATCTTCAAGGTCGGGCGTGGCATGATATCATCATCCTTGGATAGCACACACAGTCGACAACATCAGGCGTGACATGCCATTACCACCTTTGGACAACATACATGGTCGAACGACGTCGGGTGTGGCTTGACATCACCGTCCTTGGACTGCACGCACGATCAGACGACGTCGTTCGTGGCATGACATCACCGCCCTTGGACAACACACACGATCGGGAATGTCGGGCGTGGCATGACATCACCGCCCTTGGACTGCACACACGATCGAATGACATCGGGTGTGGCATGACATCACCGCCCTTGGACTGCACACACGGTCGGTTGAAGTCGGGCGTGGCAAGACATCAACGCCTTTGGACAACACACAGGGTCGGCAACGTCGGGCGTGGCATGATATCACCGCCATTGGACAGCACATACGGTCGGCAACGGAAGGCGTTGCATGCCATCACCTCCCTTGGACAGCATACACGGTCGGATGACTTCGATCATGGCATCATCACCACCCTTAGAAAGCACACACGGTCGAACTACGTCGTGCGTGGCATGACATCACCGCCCTTTGACTGCACGCACGGTCATTTGATGTCGGGCGTGGCATGACATCACCGCCTTTGTAAAACACACATGGTCGGCAATGTCAGGCGTGGCATGACATCACCGCCCTTGGACAGTACATACGGTCGGCAACGTAAGGAGTGGCATGCCCTCACCGCCCTTGGACAACACACACGGTCGACAACGTAAGGCGTGGCATGCCATCAACGCCCTTGGAAAGCACACAAGGTCCGACGACGTCAGGCATTGCATGACATCACCGCCCTTTGACAGCACACACAGTCGAACAATGTCGGGCATGGCATGCCTTCATTGCCTTTGGGCAGTAGGCACGATCGTCAAGGTCGGGCGTGGCATGATATCACCGTCCTTGGACTGCACGCACGGTAGGACGACTTTGGGCGTTGCATGCCATCATCTCCTTTGGGAAGCACAAGCGGTCGAACGATGTTGGCCCTGGCATGCCATCATAGCCCTTGGACGGCAAACACGGTCGAACCACATCAGGCGTGACATGCAATCCTCGCCTTTGGACAGCAAACACGGTGGAACGACGTCGGGCGTGGCTTGACATCACCGCCCTTGGACTGCACGCACGATAAGAGGACTTTGGGTGTGGCATGACATCACCGCCCTTGGATAACACACACGGTTGGCAACATCGGGCGTGCCATGCCATCACTGCCCTTGGATTTCACACACGGCCGGACGACGTCAGGCGTGGCATTACATAACCGCCCTTGGACAGCACACACGGTCGAACGACATCGAGCGTGGCATGCCATCATAGATTTTGGGCAACAAAAACGATCGAATGACGTCGAGCGTGGCATGACATCACGGCCCTTGGACTACACGCACGGTCAGACAACGTCGGGCATGGTATGACATCACCGCCCTTGGACAGTACACACGGTCGATCGACGTTGGGCGTGGCATGACATCACCGCCCTTGGACGGCAAATACAGTCGAACGACGTCGGGCCTGGCATGCCTTCACTGCCTTTGGACAGCATACACAGTCGAACGACGTCGGGCGTGGCTTGACATTACCTTCCTTGGACTGCACGCACAGTCAGACGACGTTGGGCTTGGCATGACATCACCGCCATGGGACAGCACACACGGTCGGCAATGTCGGGCATGGCATTACATCACCGCCCTTGGACAACACATACGGTCGGCAACGTAAGGCGTGGCATGCCATCACCGCCCTTGGATAGCACATACGGTCGGCAACTTCGGGCGTGGCATGACATCACCGCCCTTGGATAGCACACACGATCGGCAACGTCGGGCGTGGAATGACATCATCCCCCTTGGACGGCACACACGGGCGGCAACATCAGGCGTGGCATGACATCACCTCCCTTGGACAGTACACAAGGTTGGACAACATCGGGCGTGGCATGACATCACCGCCCTTGGGCAGCACACACGATCTTACTACGTCGGGCGATGCATGACATCACCGCCTTTGGACAGCACACACGGTCAAACAACATTAGGCGTGGCATGACATCACCGCCTTTGGACAGCTCACACGGTTGAACGACGTCGGACGTGACATGCCATCACCGCCTTTGGACAACACACACGGTTGAGCGACATCGGGCGTGGAATGCCATCATCGCGTTAGGGTAGCACACACTGTCGAACGACGTCGGGCGTGGCATGCAATCATCGCCTTTGGGTGGCACAAACGGTTGATCGACATCAGACATGGCATGACATCACCGCCCTTGGACAACACACACGGTCGAACGACGTCAGGCATGGTATGACATCACCGCCCTTGGACTGCACGCACGGTCAGTTGACGTCGGGCGTGGCATGCCATCACCGCCCTTGGACTGCACGCACGGTCGGACACATCGGGCGTGGTATGACATCACCGCCCTTGGACAACACACACGGTCGAATGACATCGTGGGTGGCATGACATCACCGCCCTTGGACAGCACACACGGTCGAACGACGTCGGGCATGGCATGCCTTCATCGCCTTTGGGCAGCACACACGGTCGGCAACTCTGGGCGTGGCATAACATCACCGCTCTTGGACAGTACACATGGACGGACGATACGGGCGTTGTAGGACATCATCGCCCTTGGACTGCACACACGATTGGCAAGGTCGGGCGTGGCATGACATCATCGCCCTTGGAAGGCACACACAGTCGGCAACTTCAGGCAAGGCATGACAACACCGCCCTTGGACAGTACTCACGATCTGACAACGTTGGGCGTGGCATGACATCACAGCTCTTGGGCAACACCCACGGTAGGACTAAGTCAGGCGATGCATGAAATCACCGCCTTTGGAAAGCACAAATGGTCGAACCACGTCGGGCGTAGCATGCCATTATTGCCTTAGGGCAGCACACACAGTCGAATGACGTCGGGCATGTAATGCCATCATAGCCCTTGGACGGCAAACACCGTTGAACAACGTCAGGCATGACATGCCATCATCGCCTTTGGACAGCACACACGGTAGAACGTCGTCAGGCGTGGCATGTTATCATCGCCTTTGGGCAGCAAAAATGATCGAACGACGTCGAGCGTGGCATGACATCACGGCCCTTGGACTACACGCATGGTCTGACGACGTCGGGCGTGGCATGACATCACCGCCCTTGGACGGCAAACATAGTCGAACGACGTCAGGCCTGGCATGCCATCACCGCGTTTGGACAGCATACACGGTCGAACGACATCGGGCATGGCTTGACATCACCGTCCTTGGACTGCAGGCACTATCAGACGACGTCGGGCGTGGCATGACATCACCGCCATTGGACAACACATACGGTCGGCAACCTCGGGCGTGGCATTACATCACCGCCCTTGGACAACACATACGGTCGGCAACGTAAGGCGTGGCATGCCATCACCGCCCTTGGACAACACATATGGTCGGCAACGTCGAGCGTGGCATGACATCACAGCCGTTGGACAGCACACACGGACGGCAACATCGGGCGTGGCATGACATCATCGCCCTTGGACGGCCCACATGGTCGGCAACGTCAGGCGTGGCATGACATCACCTCCCTTGGACAGTACACACGGTTGGACAACATCGGCCGTGGTATGACATCACCGCCCATGGGCAGCACACACGGTGTGACTACGTCGGGCGATGCATGACATCACTGCCTTTGGACAGCACACACGGTCGAACGTCGTCGGGCGTGGCATGACATCACCGCCTTTAGAAATCTCACATGGTTGAACGACGTCGGACGTGACATGCCATCACAGCCTTTGGACAGCACACACAATCGAGCGATGTAGGGCGTGGAATGCCATCATCGCGTTTGGGTAGCACACATGATCGAACGACGTCGGGCATGGCATGCCTTCATCGCCTTTAGGAAGCACACACGGTCGAAAACATCAGGCGTGGCATGACATCACCGCTCTTGGACAGTACACACGGTCGGACGATGCGGGCGTTGCAGGACATCATCGCCCTTGGACTGCACACGCGATCGGCAAGGTCGGGCGTGGCATGACATCATTGCCCTTGGACAACATACACGGTCAGAAACTTCAGGCAAGGCATGACAACACCGCCCTTGGACAGTACTCACGATCTGACAACGTTGGGCATGGCATGACATCACTGCCCTTGGGCAACACCCACGGTCGGACTACGTCGGGCGATGCATGAAATCACCGCCTTTGGACAGCACAAACGGTCGAACCACGTCGGGCGTAGCATGCCATCATCGCCTTTGGGCAGCACACACAGTCGAATGACGTCGGGCGTGGCAGGCCATCATAGCCCTTGGACGACAAACACGGTCGAACAACGTCAGGCATGACATGCCATCGTCGCCTTTGGACAGCACACACGGTAGAATGACGTCGGTCGTGGCATGCCATCATCGCCTTTGGGCAACACACACGGTCGAACGACGTTGGGCGTGGCACGACTTCACCGCCTTTGGACAGCACACATGGGCGAACGACATCGGACGTGGCATGCCATCACTGCCTTTGGACAGCACACACGATCAAGCGACGTCGGGCGTGGCATGCCATCATCGCGTTTGAGTAGCACACATAGTCGAACGACGTAGGGCGAGGCATGCCATCATTGCCTTTGGGCAGCACAAACGGTTGAACGTTAACGAGCATGGAATGACATCACCGCCCTTGGACTGCACACACGGTCGGATGACGTTAGGCGTGGCATGACATCACTGCCCTTGGACTGCACACACGGTCGGTTGACGTCACGCGTGGCATGACATCACCGCCTTTGGACAACACACATGGTCGGCAACGTCGGGCTTTTTATGACATCACCGCCCTTGGGTAGCATACACGGTCGCACTACGTCGGGAGATGCATGACTTAACGCCTTTGGACAGCACAAACGGTCGAACAACATCAGGCGTGGCATGCCATCATAGCCTTTGGGCAGCACACACGGTCGAACGACGCCGGGCGTGGCATGCCATCATAGCCCTTGGACGGCAAACACGGTCGAACGACGTCAGGCGTGACATGCCATCACCGCCCTTGGACAGCACGCACGGTCGGACGACGTTGGGCGTGGCATGACATCACCGCTTTTGGACAGAACACACGGTCGGCAACGTCGGGTGTGGCATGACATCACCTCCCTTGGACAGCACATATGGTCGTCAACGTAAGGCGTGGCATGCCATCACCGCCCTTGGATAGCACACACAGTCGGACACATCAGGCGTGGCATGACATCACCGCCCTTGGACAGCACACATGGTCGAAAGACGTCGAGTGTGTCATGACATCACTGCCCTTGGACAGCACGCATGATTGAACGACGTTGGGCGTGGCATGACATCACCGCCTTTGGATAGCACACATGGTCGGCAACGTCAGGCGTGGCATGACATCACCACCCTTGGACAGCACATACGATCGGCAATGTAAGGCGTGGCATGCCATCACCGCCCTTGGACAGCACACACGGTCAAACACGTCGGGCGTGGCATTACATCACCGCCCTTGGACAACACACACGGTCGAACGACGTCAGGCGTGGCATGACATCACCGCCCTTTGACTGCACGCACGTTCGGACGATGCCGGGCGTGGAATGACATCACCGCCTTTGGACAACACATACGGTCGACAACGTCGGGCGTGGCATGACATCACCGCCCTTGGACAGCACATACGGTCGGCAACGAATGGCATGTCATCACCGCCCTTGGACCGCACACACGCTCGGCAACCTCGGGTATGGCATGACATCACCTCCATTGGACAGCACACACGGTCGAACGACGTCGGGCGTGGCATGACATCACCGCCTAAAGAAGCACACACGGTCGGACTACGTCGGGCGTGGCATGACATCACCGCCTTTGGACAGCACACACGGTCGAACAACGTCGGGCGTGACATTCCATCATCGCTTTTGGGCAGCACACACGGTCTAACGACGTAGGGCGTGGCATGCCATCATCGCCTTTGGGCAACACAAACAGTTGAACGACATAGGGCGTGGCATGACATCACCGCCCTTGTACTGCACGCACGGTCGGTTGACGTTGGGTGTGGCATGACATCACCACTTTAGGACAACACAAATGTTCAGTAACATCAGGCGTGGCATGATATCACCGCCCTTGGACAACACATACGGTCGGCAACGAAAGGAGTGGCATGACCTCACCGCCCTTGGACAACACACACAGTCGACAACGTAAGGCGTGGCATGCCATCACCGCCCTTGGACAACACACAAGGTCTGACGACGTCAGGCATGGCATGAAATCACCGCCCTTTTATAGCACATACAGTCGAACGATGTCGGGCATGGCATGCCTTCATCGCCTTTGGGCAGCAGGTACGATCGACAAGGTCGGACGTGGCATTATATCATCGTCCTTGGACAACACACACAGTCGACAACATCAGGCGTGACATGCCATCACCGCCTTTGGACAGCACAAATGGTTGGCTATGTCGGGCGTGGCATGACATCATCTGTGAACACCTAATTTTTTACCAAAATATAAAGAGTCAAACACCAATTTTTAAAAAAAGGTTATATTTAAAATAAATAAAAAATAAATAAATTGTGTAAATTACTTTAATGATAAAAATTATGAATTTATGGTATTTGTTTTAAATCTTCAACTTTTAATTAGTTTTAAAATAATGGTAGAAGAAGAAAAAAAGGGGAGTCCTAATTATTCAAATTACCTTCCCCTTATCCTAATTATTCCCAACTTCCTAACTTATTTTACTAAAAAATCTCATCCCATTTTTTTTCTTCTCTCTCTCTTTTGACGTTCATTTCACTTTTTTTTTTATTTTTTTTTATTTTCTATTATTATTATTTATTTATTTTATATCCATCCTTATCTCAAAACCAATCCCCTCAACAATATTTCAAATTAAATCTTAATCCAACTCTATTACTATCCTTTTAATTAGCACCAAACACTTAGCCAAAATTATTATAAAAACACGTTCAGTTGAGAAGAAAAAAAAGACAGAGAGATAAATACACAGATACACAGATATAGAAAAATACACAGAGAAATATAGAAAAAACGAGTTATTTCTTTTGAGAATTAGGTTAGAGTTAGAGATTTGATCGTGATTTCGAATTTGGATACAGTTCGCTTTTGTGGTATCAATTTTCGCAGCGAGGTAACTATAAATTCTCGCGTGATTTAAATAATACTACTTCTATGAAAAGTTGATTTTAATTGCATGAAATACTTCAAATCACATGTATTATATTATTGTTACGTTATTACTATTATTATGTTTTTTAGATAGATTTTGCAATTTATGTTGCTTCATGATATTGAGTTGTTGAATTTAAATAGATTAATATATCTTTTCATCTATTTTCACAGATTTTTGTTGAATTAATTGTAGACTTGTTAGATTAGGATATAAAAAATAATAACTAATAAATGATTTTTTTCAAAAAGAAAAACTAATCTAAGTAGAATTGTAATTAAAAGGTAAATAAATTTCATTTAGAGATTAATATTATAAACTAATAATAATAATAATAATAATAATAATAATAATAATAATAATAATAATAACAGAAGTAAAAATTGAGAAATTATATAAAGAGAAAAAAAAGCAGATTTTTCTAAAAAAAAAAAACAGAAACAGAATTTTTTTAAAAAAAAAGTAAAAAAAAAAACGTGAAAAACTAAAAAAAAGAGAATCAGAATAAAAACGAAAGAAAAAAGTTAAAAACATAAAAAGAAAGAAAAAGAAAAAAAAAGAAAAAAAAAGGATGTAGCACAAAATTATTTTTTTAGTAACGAACGTAAAAAAAATAAAAATAAAAATTAGTTATATCAAAAAAGATAACAAACGTAAACAAAAAGAATTTATCTAAAAATAATAATTATTTTTTTAAAAAAAAAAAGAAGACAGAATGTTAAAAATTGTTACATGCATTAAAAGATAAAAAATAATAATTTAACCTTTCTTAAAAAATAAATATAATCCTAATCTATTTAGAATTTTTGTGATTTTAGAACTAATTCAAATCTCATAAAATTTCATCTTTCTATTTAAATAAAAATAAAAATTAGAAATTCTAAATTAACGTGAACTCTAAATATTTTTTTTCTAACTATAAAATACCTATATAATTCATCCCTATAATAACATAAAAATATATATATAAAAAAAATGTAAAAGCAAAATTTGTCAGTTTAAAATAAGTTTTGAATAAATCTGAAAATAAATAACAATTTTATTATTTAGTTAAATAATACAGTGTCGAAAAATTAAGTCAAGTCATATTAAAAGTCAATAAAGCGACCGTGCTAGAACCACGTGATTCGAGGGGTGCCTAACACCTTCCCCTCGGTCAACAGAATTCCTTACCCGAATTTCTAGTTCGCAGGCCAATAAAATAGAATCAAATTTCCTTTTGATTAGGGATTTAAATAAGGTGACTTGGAACACCAAAACTCAATTCTAAGTGGCGACTCTGAATAATAATTATCCCTTTTCAAAATGTCACCTTAATTGGAAAAACTCTTTTTATTTCGAAACAAAAATAAAAAATCAAAAATATTTGAGAAAAAAAAAGGGGTGCGACAGATGGCGACTCTGCTGGGAAATTAACTAGAATTCGAGATTTATATATTAATTTATGTATGACTATGACTTATATATTTACGCTTTTTGGATATTGTATTTATTTTAACTTAATATGCTAATTGTTTATTTGTTTAATGTTTTAATAATATTTGAATTGCTTCTCTCCCGAACTATTCTGAGGCTTCAATAAAAATATGATGGGAATTGCAACTATGCACCCCACTTCTGTCAAGATAGCTAGTGGATTTTCGGTCCATGGTGACGGATATGTAGTCACACCATTTTAGGATAGGGAGCACCCATGCACAAAGCGGGAAAGCGCTGCTACCGGTACGTTGCTACTCCCTGACTCGAGTTGTCCGCTCGTTTTACAGTCAGTCTAGATATCTTACCTTAGTAGAATTGGAACTTTCAGACATCATATCCCTACTAGGTTCCGATTTATTTGCATTGTGTGCATGTAACTTAGCGAAATTTAGCATATGGGCCAATTTTATTTTTCACTTTTATTAAAATAATACATAAATAATAAATATAATAATATTAATAATATATGTATATATGTCTTTTAAATTGTACATATAAGAAATTTTAAAAGTTTTCTTATATCACTTTAAACGAAGAAAAGCATTGCATTTGTCAACAAATTTATAACAAAAATTATTTAAGTGTTCAATCTGAACGAACTACGCACACCTGATTCTCACCTTGATGAGATACGTAGGCAACCTTCCTTGGGTTCGGTGATCCTTATTAAAAATTATAAAATTAAAAAAATATCTTAATTATTATTTAATAATTTAAAAAAGAAATAATATATGTATATATGAAAAAGGTAATTTTTCCTTAAGAAAAAAAAACATATTTTAACTTATATTTTGGAACTACGTTAGACCTGATTCTTGTTTTAACAAGATACGTAGGCAACCTTATTGTGAGGTTCGGTCCAACCGAGAAAAAAATCCTAAAAATTCTAGTCACATAAACTGGGGCAAAAAAAATTAGATTTTTTTTCTTTGACTTGGTTGGTAACAACATGCTTAGGATTATGCATAAGAAAATAAAAGTGTTAAACTATTTGGTAAGACAGATCAACTTTGTTGTGACCTATAGACTTCTATTGGCATCTCTCAATACATTTATGTCATACTTGAGAAATTATTTTGTTTAAAATTATGGATAAAATGAATTTGACCTCATTGTTTCAAATGCATTGTGTGGTGAGCTTTAAACGTAAAATTCATAGTCATGATTTTGCTAATCTAGAACTTGGCCCAAATGTTGGTTGAGACGAAATTTTGAGCAACATTTAACTTGAGAAAGGCTTATAGGCTTTCTTTTAATCGATTGTGCCTTTCAAGCCTACCAAATGACATTTATCTACATGTAACGACCTGTTTAGTCGTTTTGAGCGGCAGATTTTATTTCTGGAAAAACTGGCTAAGATTTCGGACACCCCGACGGACCGTCATAGGCACGACGGTCCGTCACAGAGGTTTCGTTTCAAAACACTTAGAATTTCTGAAATTGGGTACTGAAAATCGACTCTCTGAACATCGTAACGGAGTGGCAGGACGGACCGTCACAGGTGTGACGGACCGTCACAGTGCCCGTGATGAAATTGATCCTCGACCGTCACGACGACCTGTGTGACGGACCGTCGCACTCACGACGGCCCGTCACAGGTCGCGCAGTCCCAGTCAAAATCGGATTTCTTTCCACGTTTTAAGGGACGTTTTGGACTATTCTTTCCTTAATTATAAAGTTTGAGGGTTATTATTAATAAATCTAATTACTTGGGGGTTAAAATAGGTAACCTTAAGTTAATTAGTGGGTCATTATTACCATCTTTCATTCTTAATTATATACGAATTAGGGTAAAAGAAAGAGGGTTGGAATAAGAAAAAGAAAAAGAACAGAAAGAGAGGAGAAACGAAGAGGATAGCAAGGATTTTGAGAAGATAGCTTGTTGATTCCATTCTTCGGTGGAGGTAGGTTATGGTTTCTTTTACTATATTCGTAGTAAACTCTTAATAGTGAATGATATGTGTTGATAGTATTGTAAACCCCTCTATGTGCTTAAATTGTATGCTTGCATGAATATGATTATGAAATTGTGAATAAATAAGCATGATGAAGCTATTGAATCCCGAATCTTGATAAAAACCCTAATTCACTTGTTAATGATGATGCCTTAGTATGAAAGAAGGCTTGATGAATTAGGGGATCGGGTGCCACGTTCCGGTACCAGGATAGAATGAATATGAGGATCGGAGTGTCACGTTCCGACACCAGGATAGAATATGAGGATCGGGGGCCACGTTCGGTACAAGGATAGAATGAATATGAGGATCGGAGTGTCACGCCCGACACCAGGATAGAATATGAGGATCGGGTGCCACGTTCCTACCAAAGATAGAATGAATATGAGGATCGGGTGCCACGCTCCTACCAGGATAGTATATGAGGATCGGGTGCCACATTCCGGTACCAGGATAGAAATAGAGGAGCGGAGTGTCACGTACCGACACAAGAGGAAGAAAGATAATGAATCTTGAAAGATAATGAATATACTCAATCTAATGAACTTAATTCCCAAATGAGTATGGTATTGAGGCTTGAGCCCTCATGTGTGAACTCGGTTGTAGTTATTGATGAATTCATGTTGTTATTGCTACATGTTGAGTATTTTAGTTGAGTTTATGATATTATTGATATATACTGTTCCCTATTTTGAGTTGGCCGATGATATCTACTCAGTACCCGTGGTTTGTACTGACTCCTACTTTTATGTTTTCTTCTTTGTTATTTGTGAAATGCAAAGAAACGTTTCGTCAACTTCAACTCAACAAGAGATCTAGCCGCCTTCACTACCTTCGAAATTCAGGTGAGCTAATGCGTCTAGCTTGACTGGTCTTCTTCTTCAAGTCTTGATGCCTTGAACTTCTGGCATGGACTAGCTAGTATTAGTTTTAGCTTCCTAGACAGTTTTAGTTTAGCAATTTGAGATAGATGTTCTTGTGATGATGACTTCCAGATTTTGGGGATAATAATAATAGTTTTGAATTGTTTTATTAATGAGTTAAGTCTTCCGCATTATTTTCTCGTTGTTATATATTAAAATGTTAAGGTTTAGATTGGTTGGTTCGCTCACATAGGAGGGTAAGTGTGGGTGCTGGTCGCGGCCCGTTTTGGGTCGTGACAAACTTGGTATCGTGAGCATTAGGTTCGTTGGTCTCATCACACAAGAACAGGTCTAGTAGAGTCTTAAGGAACGGTAGGGGGACGCCTTTACTTTTCCTTGAGAGGCTATAAGACTTTAGGAAAATTTCACTCTTTCATTCTTTCTTTCGTGCTACTACTTGAGTCCAATTGGTATCTAGGCGATACGAATTGGTATCTGACCATCTTCACTCTCTTTCGCAGATGGTTAGAACTAGAGCAACGACTACGCCAACACCAACACCAACACCAAAGACCGGCGTGACAGGTGCGTTCGAGCCAGCCACCGGGCCGTGGGCTCGAGGGAGAAGAACGGCAAGAGGCCGTGGTAGAGGTCGTGGGAGGACGTCCTCTAAAGGAAGAGGACGAGCACCTAGCCCATCTGATGCTAGGGCAATGACTCCTCCACCGACTGAGGAAGTGGTAAGAGAAGGGGAGGATGGGGAGAATGAACAAGAGCAGAATGAGGAATTGCCACCCCAACCTACCCCAGAGATGATCAATCAGGTTCTCGCTTATCTTAGCGGGTTATCTGATCACGGTCAGGCACCTCCAGTGGTTTCTCGCACCAACACCTCCGGTTTGAGGTACGACATGCGGCTACTATGGCTCCTCGCATGGATGCCTCACCGAGGTAGGCACATTTCCACGCCTGACTCATCGGACCGATAATGACAAGCGATCGGCCACGAACTTTTCATTAAGTTCTTGAAATTGAAACCTCCAGGTCTTCAAAGTGCGGACTCACGAAGATGCTTATGATTTCCTGGTTGATTGTCATGAGCTACTACACAAGATGGGGATAGTAGAACGGTTTGGCGTTGAGTTCGTAAGCTATCGCTTCAAGGAACGCCAAAATGTGGTGGCGATCACATGTCGAGTGTCAACCGACAGAGGCCACACCCATGACTTGGGCATCCTTCTACTCTGTTTATGGAGAAGTATATCCCAAGGACTTTGAGAGATAGAAAAAGGGATGAGTTCTTGAGTCTCGAGCAAGGTAGGATGACGGTTAACGATATGAGGCTAAGTTTCGTGCTTTATCAAGGTATGCCACTCAACTCTGTTTTCACCCACAAGAACGGATCCGCCGCTTTGTAAAGGGGTTGAGGTCGAGTGCGGATTTCAAATTTTTACAGGTAGCGGCTACGGCAACATCCTTCCAAGAGGTGGTAGACTTTGTGATAGAGGTGGAAGGAGTGAAGCCAGATGACTTCACCACTACATCGACATAAAAAAGGTTTCGAAGGGGAGGCGAGTTTAATGGTTCTCACTCCAGAGGACAGAGCTCTGGAGGTTACGCAAGTCGACCAATTCAGTCTTCACTACAGACTGTAGTTGGGGGACCACCTCAGAACGGTCAACACTACTCCGAGAGACTTATGCATGAACCCCGAGAGTTTTATGGATGTGGGGAGGTTGGACACATTAAGAGGTATTGTCCAAACCAGAGTTACCGAACCCCAATAGCTAGAGGTAGAGGTGGTCATGGTAGAGGCCGTTTTTCTGGAGGACGTGGTGGTCGAGGTAATGGTGGTCACCAAAACGGCAGAGGCGATGGGCAAACTGGAGCCACTACATCACAACATGGTAGGNNNAACGGATGCATTTAACGATAGGGCCCATTGTTACGCTTTCCCTGGGAGATCTGAAGCGGAGGCGTCCGATGCTGTCATCATAGGTAATCTTTTGGTTTGTGATTGCATGGCTTATGTATTGTTTGATCCTGGATCCACGTTTTCTTATGTATCTTCTTCATTTGCTAATGGTCTAAATTTACCGTGTGAATTACTTGACATGCCTATTCGTGTTTCTACTCCGGTGGGTGAGTCTGTGATAGTCGAAAAGGTATATAGGTCTTGTTTGGTGACTTTTGTGGGGAGCAACACTTATGTAGATTTGGTTATTCTAGAAATGGTTGATTTTGATGTAATTCTGGGTATGACTTGGCTTTCTCCGAATTTTGCGATCTTGGATTGTAATGCTAAAACGGTGACGTTAGCCAAGCCTGGCGTATCCGTTAGTGTGGGAGGGTGACTACACTTCCAATCCGCAGACGTATCATATCCTTTCTTCGTGCTAAGAAAATGGTTAGTAAAGGGTGTTTAGCTTTCTTGGCACATCTCAAGGATGACACTACTCAAGTACCCTCAATTGAGTCGGTTTCGGTAGTCCGTGAGTTTTTGGATGTGTTCCCTGCAGATCTTCCCGGTATGCCACCAGATAGCGATATTGACTTCTGTATCGATCTTGAACCGGGCACACGCCCCATTTCTATACCCTCAGATAGAATGGCTCCCGCTGAATAAAGAGAGTTAAATGCTCAACTTCAAGAGTTGTTGAGCAAGGGCTTCATTAGACCAAGTGCATCTCCTTGGGGTGCTCCGGTTTTGTTTGTAAAGAAGAAGGATGGGAGTTTTCGAATGTGTATAGACTACAGACAACTAAACAAAGTAACCATAAAGAACAAGTATCCTCTTCCTCGCATTGATGACTTGTTCGATCAGTTACAAGGTGCTTGTGTCTTCTCTAAGATCGACTTGAGATCCGGTTATCATCAATTGAAAATACGAGCGATAGATGTGCCAAAGACTGCTTTTCGAACGAGGTATGGGCATTACGAATTTGTAGTGATGTCTTTTGGTCTTACGAATGCCCCTGCTGCGTTCATGAGCTTGATGAACGGGATCTTTAAGCCATATTTGGACCTTTTCGTGATCGTATTTATTGATGATATATTGGTATACTCGAAGAGCAAGAAGGAACATGAAGAGCATTTGAGAATGGTATTGGAAATGTTGAGGGAGAAAAAGCTTTACGCCAAGTTCTCTAAGTGTGAGTTTTGGCTAGATGCGGTGTCCTTCTTGGGGCACGTAGTTTCTAAGGATGGAGTGATGGTAGATCCATCTAAGATTGAGACAGTGAAGAATTGGGTGAGACCCACTAATGTGTCAGAAATAAGAAGTTTCGTTGGGTTAGCTAGTTACTACCGCCGATTCGTCAAGGGATTCTCTTCTATTGCTTCT
The DNA here is from genome assembly GCA_027789145.1 of Solanum arcanum. Taxonomy (NCBI): domain Eukaryota; kingdom Viridiplantae; phylum Streptophyta; class Magnoliopsida; order Solanales; family Solanaceae; genus Solanum; species Solanum arcanum. Next base: position 25,016,010 of record CM050935.1, on the reverse strand, counting down.
CAATTGACGAACTTGACTAAGCGAATGTTCCCTTTGTATGGTCGAGGAATGTGAGGAAAGCTTTGAAGCTTAAGACTTTGTTGACTACCGCACCAATTCTTACTTTGCCGGTAGAGGGTAAAAACTTCATTGTTTATTGTGATGCATCCTATTCGGGTTGGAGTGCAGTACTAATGCAAGAGAAGAGTGTGATTGCTTATGCTTCAAGGCAATTAAAGGTGCATGAACGTAACTATCCGACCCACGATTTGGAATTAGCCGGTAGTGTTCGCATTAAAGCAATGGAGACACTATTTATATGGGGTTAAGTGTGAGGTCTACACGGATCATCGTAGCCTTCATGTCTTCACCGTAAAGATTTGAACTTAAGACAGAGGAGATGGATGGAGTTACTAAAGGACTACGATATCACTATCTTGTATCATCCGGGAAAAGCGAATGTTGTAGCGGATGCTTTAAGTAGAAAGGCGGGAAGCATGGGAAGTCTAGCTCATTTGCAAGCTTTTAGACGCCCATTGGCTAGAGAGGTTCAGACTCTGGCTAACGACTTGATGAGGTTAGAAATAAATGAGAAGGGAGGATTGTTGGCTAGTGTGGAGTCGAAATCTTCTTTTCTCGACAAGATTAAGGGAAAGCAGTTTGATGATGAGAAACTAAGACGAATTCAAGATAAAGTATCGCGAGGAGAGGCTAAGGAAGCACAAATCGATGAGGAAGGTGTTTTGAGAATCAAAGGAAGGGTATGTGTACCCCGCATCGATGATTTGATCAACACTATTCTGACAGAGGCTCATAGTTCACGGTATTCTATACATCCGGGTGCGACCAAGATGTACCGTGACCTAAAGCAACACTTTTGGTGGAGTAGAATGAAGCGTGATATTGTTGACTTTATTGCCAAGTGTCCAAACTGTCAACAAGTAAAGTATGAACACCAAAGGCCCGGAGGAACACTTCAGAGAATGCCCATTCCGGAATGGAAGTGGGAAAGAATTGCTATGGACTTTGTGGTTGGTCTTCCAAAGACAATGGGTAAGTATGACTCCATTTGGGTGATTGTTGATAGGTTAACTAAGTCTGCTCATTTCATTCCGGTAAAGGTGACTTACAATGCAGAGAAGTTAGCCAAAATCTATGTCTCAGAAATTGTTCGGTTGCATGGGGTTCCACTATCCATCATATCAGATAGAGGTACGCAGTTTACTTCTAAATTTTGGAAAACATTGCATGCAGAATTGGGTACTAAGTTGGACCTTAGTACTGCGTTCCATCCTCAGACCGATGGTCAGTCTGAGAGGACGATTCAAGTGTTGGAGGATATGCTTCGTGCATGTGTGATAGAGTTTGGTGGCCATTGGGATAGCTTTTTACCCTTAGCGGAGTTTTCATACAATAATAGCTATCACTCAAGCATTGATATGGCCCCATTTGAAGCATTGTATGGGAGGAGATGTAGGTCTCCCATTGGTTGGTTTGATGCATTTGAGGTTAGACCTTGGGGTACTGACCTTTTGAGGGATTCGATAGAGAAAGTGAAGTCTATTCAAGAAAAGCTTCTAGCGGCGCAAAGTAGACAAAAAGAATATGCAGATCGAAAGGTTAGAGACTTAGAGTTCATGGAGGGTGAACAAGTCTTGTTGAAAGTTTCACCAATGAAAGGGGTGATGCGGTTCGGAAAAAGGGGTAAGCTAAGTCCAAGGTACATTGGACCATTTGAAATACTTAAGCGAGTAGGGGAGGTGGCTTATGAGTTAGCCTTGCCTCCAGGGCTGTCCGGAGTACATCCGGTATTCCATGTGTCTATGTTGAAAAGATATCATGGGGATGGAAATTACATTATCCGTTGGGATTCAGTTTTGCTTGATGAAAACTTGTCTTATGAGGAGGAGCCTGTTGCTATCTTAGATAGAGAGGTTCGCAAGTTGAGGTCAAGAGAGATTGCATCCATCAAGGTGCAATGGAAGAATCGACCGGTTGAAGAAGCCACTTGGGAGAAGGAGGCAGATATGCAAGAAAAATACCCACATCTGTTTACAGATTCAGGTACTTCCTTCCGCCCTTGTTTTTCTTCTTTTGATCGTTCGGGGACGAACGATGGGTAAATTGGTATCTATTGTAACGACCTGTTTAGTCGTTTTGAGCAGCAGATTTTATTTCTGGAAAAACTGGCTAAGATTTCGGACACCCCGACGGACCGTCATAGGCACGACGGTCCGTCACAGAGGTTTCGTTTCAAAACACTTAGAATTTCTGAAATTGGGTACTGAAAATCGACTCTCTGAACATCGTAACGGAGTGGCAGGACGGACCGTCACAGGTGTGACGGACCGTCACAGTGCCCGTGATGAAATTGATCCTCGACCGTCACGACGACCTGTGTGACGGACCGTCGCACTCACGACGGCCCGTCACAGGTCGCGCAGTCCCAGTCAAAATCGGATTTCTTTCCACGTTTTAAGGGACGTTTTGGACTATTCTTTCCTTAATTATAAAGTTTGAGGGTTATTATTAATAAATCTAATTACTTGGGGGTTAAAATAGGTAACCTTAAGTTAATTAGTGGGTCATTATTACCATCTTTCATTCTTAATTATATACGAATTAGGGTAAAAGAAAGAGGATTGGAATAAGAAAAAGAAAAAGAACAGAAAGAGAGGAGAAATGAAGAGGATAGCAAGGATTTTGAGAAGATAGCTTGTTGATTCCATTCTTCGGTGGAGGTAGGTTATGGTTTCTTTTACTATATTCGTAGTAAACTCTTAATAGTGAATGATATGTGTTGATAGTATTGTAAACCCCTCTATGTGCTTAAATTGTATGCTTGCATGAATATGATTATGAAATTGTGAATAAATAAGCATGATGAAGCTATTGAATCCCGAATCTTGATAAAAACCCTAATTCACTTGTTAATGATGATGCCTTAGTATGAAAGAAGGCTTGATGAATTAGGGGATCGGGTGCCACGTTCCGGTACCAGGATAGAATGAATATGAGGATCGGAGTGTCACGTTCCGACACCAGGATAGAATATGAGGATCGGGTGCCACGTTCCGGTACCAGGATAGAATGAATATGAGGATCGGAGTGTCACGCCCGACACCAGGATAGAATATGAGGATCGGGTGCCACGTTCGGTACCAGGATAGAATGAATATGAGGATCGGGTGCCACGTTCGGTACCAGGATAGTATATGAGGATCGGGTGCCACGTTAGGTACCAGGATAGAAATAGAGGAGCGGAGTGTCACGTACCGACACAAGAGGAAGAAAGATAATGAATCTTGAAAGATAATGAATATACTCAATCTAATGAACTTAATTCCCAAATGAGTATGGTATTGAGGCTTGAGCCCTCATGTGTGAACTCGGTTGTAGTTATTGATGAATTCATGTTGTTATTGCTACATGTTGAGTATTTTAGTTGAGTTTATGATATTATTGATATATACTGTTCCCTATTTTGAGTTGGCCGATGATATCTACTCAGTACCCGTGGTTTGTACTGACTCCTACTTTTATGTTTTCTTCTTTGTTATTTGTGAAATGCAGCAAACGTTTCGTCAACTTCAACTCAACAGTAGATCTAGCCAGTCTTCACTACCTTCGGAAATTCAGGGTGAGCTAATGCGTCTAGCTTGGACTGGGTCTTCTTCTTCAAGTCTTGATGCCTTGAACTTCTGGCATGGACTAGCTAGTATTAGTTTTAGCTTCCTAGACAGTTTTAGTTTAGCAATTTGAGATAGATGTTCTTGTGATGACGACTTCCAGATTTTGGGGATAATAATAATAGTTTTGAATTGTTTTATTAATGAGTTAAGTCTTCCGCATTATTTTCTGTTGTTATATATTGAAATGTTAAGGCTTAGATTGGTTGGTTCGCTCACATAGGAGGGTAAGTGTGGGTGCCAGTCGCGGCCCCGTTTTGGGTCGTGACACTACAGAACTCCCATTTCGACCTTGAAAGCTTTTTATTTGAATAACCACATCTTAGCATATACCTTTTGAGTGTAAAAATGTACTAATCCCTTTATCTCACCTCCTTGAGCGCACTATGAAATATCTATATAACATCAAAGACCTAAGTTGGGTAACAAAGTGAAAAAAACCAAATATGTCCCAAAAAAAAAAGATAGAATGAAAAATGAAAAAAAAAATCTCCAACAAAAAGGAGAGAAGATCAAAAAAATGAAGAGGGAAAAAAATGAAAAAGACCTTACAAGAAAACAAAGTCAAATGCAAAAACGAAAAAAAAAATATCAAAAGCATCGTGCGAATTCTAAGGAGGAAATAGTCACTTTATCTCAAATGAATATCCTACCTTTCCCTAAGACTACAATACAAGCCAATGACAAGTCCTATTTGATCTCATTTTTTATGTTCTCATATTAGTGGATGCTTACATGAGGGCCAAGCATATGGTATCTTAATCTCATTCATTGAATATCTTTTTGAGTGGGAGTGACTTTCAAAAATGTCCTACGATCAAAATTATTATATTGTGTGAAGTAGGACTTTCATATATTGAGAATGCATTTGAAACATGAGGATACAAATAATTCTATCCCTTAATTTTGACAAGATAAATTGATCTTGTAATTACTTAAATATATTTGAGATACAATTTGAAACTATATAAATTACTCAAAGTTGACCTCACTTTTATTTGAAAGTCGTTGAATATAGTTCATATGCATAATACTAATTGTTGGTACCAACTAAAGTCAAAGCATTATCAAACATGAACTAATTCTTTTTCCAATTTTTCCATTATATTTTTAAAAATAAATTAAAAAAAATAAAATATTTTTTATTGAACTACGTTCGACCTGATTCCTAAGAGGATACGTAGGCAGCCCTTCATTTAGGTTCGGTCTAATCACTCAATAAAATAATGATCATGATATTTTAAATCTCCAAGGGTTGAAACATGACACTGTAGCCCATGTATGTTATCAAAAAAAATAAAAAAAATAAGAGGGTCTTATGAGTGAAAACTTTCGAGAGAAACATAAGACGACAGTAAAAAAAAATAAGAATGTCTACTTGGTAAAAAATCACGAATGACACCATTTATCAAATGATGACATTCCGTCTTGGCATGAGCTCAATAAAGATAGAAATAAAGTTATAGGCTGAAAGAGCTATACAGACAAATCATGCAAGTAATTCGCTAGAGACAAACACCGCGATGGTAAGTTTTTGAATCCTTGTCTCTCATATAATATGCAAAAAAAAGAGAATTATTTTTTTTCTTAATAAAATCTGGGGCATTTTATATTATTTTTAAATTGGTCAATGTACTAATAAAAATAAAATAAAATAAAGTAATATTAAATAATAATATAAGTAAAAAAAATAACCCCAATCATTTTTTTATGTCTTCACAGGGCACAATAACCCCTATCCTATTTTTCATGTCTTCACAGGGCACAATAACCCCTATTCTATTTTTCATGTCTTCACAGGGCACAATAATCCCTGGATTGCATATAGGGCACAATAACCCCTATTCTATTTTTCATGTCTTCACAGGGCACAATAACCCCTGGTTGCATATAGGGCACAATAACCCCTATCCTATTTTTCATGTCTTCACAGGGCACAATAACCCCTGGATTGGATATAGGGCACAATAACCCCTATCCTATTTTTCATGTCTTCACAGGGAACAATAACCCCTGGAATGCATATAGGGCACAATAACCCCTATTCAATTTTTCATGTCTTCAAAGGGCACAATAACCCCTGGATTGCATATAGGGCACAATAACCCCAATCATTTTTTCATGTCTTCACAGGGCACAATAACCCCTGGATTACATATAGGGCGCAATAACCCCTATCATTTTTATGTCTTCACAGGGCACAATAAGCCCTGGTTGCATATAGGGCACAATAACCCCTATCCTATTTTTCATTTCTTCACAGGGCACAATAACCCCTGGATTGCATATAGGGAGCAATAACCCCTATCATTTTTTTTATATCTTCACAGGGCACAATAACCCCTTGTTCCATATAGGGCACAACAACCCCTATTTTATTTTTCATGTCTTCACAGGGCACAATAACCCCTGGATTGCATATAGGGCACAATAACCCCTATCATTTTTTTGTCTTTACAGGGCACAATAACCCCTGATTGCATATAGGGCACAATAACCCTTATCATTGTTTTTGTCTTTACAGGGCACAATAACCCCTGGTTGCATATAGGGCACATTTACCCCTATCATTTTTTTTCTTCACAGGGCACAATAACCCCTAGATTGCATATAGGGCACAATAACCCCTATCATTTTATATGTCCTCACAGGGCACAATAACCCCTGGTTGCATATAGGGCACAATAACCCCTATCCTATTTTTCATTTCTTCACAGGGCACAATAATCCCTGGATTGCATATAGGGCACAATAACCCCTATCATTTTTTTTATGTCTTCACAGGGCACAATAACCCCTGGTTGCATAAAGGGCACAATAATTCCTATTTTATTTTTCATGTCTTCACAGGGCACAATAACCCCTGGTTTCATATAGGGCACAATAACCCCTATTTTATTTTTCATGTATCACAGGGCACAATAACCCCTGTGTTGCATATAGGACACAATAACCCCTATTTTATTTTTTATGTCTCCACGGGGCATAATAACCCCTGATTGTAATTTGGGTACAAAACTCACTTTCGTCTTATTTTTTGTTTTACATTTTGTAATAGGCTACAAAAATATTATTTTATTATTTGTATAGATTTTTATAGCTTTCATCAATAACTCACAAAATTCCTAGTGCAAACTAGGTAGAAAATTTTGTTTTTGTGTGCAGGTTTCTACATAGTACACAAATTTGCAGTTCAAAAATAAAGAATTCATCCTTTCAAGAAAATAAGATTTCAAGAATATTATGCGGGAGAACGTCAGTAGCTGAAGTCAAGTCATGAAGTTTCAAATCTTAAAGTCAGATGTCCAAAGCGAAGTTCGGAATTGATGAACCTACCAAAAAGGGTGAAGCGATATCTGAGAATCCAAAATAAAGACTTGGCACTATCGGAGTAGATAGGATTTCATATCTTTTCTTTTGCATGTTATTTTTTTTTGTAATAGCTGGAGCTACGAACTGGAATCTCGACAAAACCTCACTCGGCTACCTAACTCATTGGAACTACGCTTGACTCCTTATCATCTCAACATAGGATAGGTAGTTTTTAAAAGTTAGGACACAGTCAAACCTTTTCTCTACTATAACTTTTTCGCATAAATATTTCAGTAAAAAATTAGTCACATTGTTCACGTCTTTGCATGAAAACTCTTCATGTTTTCAAGCAAAGAGGGGCATACTGTGAACACCTAATTTTTTACCAAAATATAAAGAATCAAACACCAATTTTTAAAAAAGGTTATATTTAAAATAAATAAAAAATAAATAAATTGTGTAAATTACTTTAATGATAAAAATTATGAATTTATGATATTTGTTTTAAATCTTCAACTTTTAATTAGTTTAAAAATAATGGTAGAAGAAGAAAAAAAGGGGAGTCCTAACTATTCAAATTACCTCCGCTTATTCTAATTATTCCCAACTTCCTAACTTATTTTACTAAAAAATCTCATCCCTTTTTTTTTCTTCTCTCTGTCTTTGGACGTTCATTTCACTTTTTTTTTCTATTATTATTATTTATTTATTTTATATCCATCCTTATCTCAACCCCAATCTTCTCAACAATATTTCAAATTAAATCCTAATCCAACTCTATTACTATCCTTTTAATTAGCACCAAACTCTCAGCCAAAATTATTATAAAAACACGTTCAGTTGAGAAGAAAAAAAAGACAGAGAGATAAATACACAGATACACAGATATAGAAAAATACAGAGAGAAATATAGAAAAAAATGAGTTATTTCTTTTGAGAATTAGGTTAGAGTTATTTGATCGTGATTCTGAATTTGTGGATACAGCTCGCTTTTGTGGAATCAATTTTTGCAGCGAGGTAACTATAAATTCTCGCGTGATTTAAATAATACTACTTCTATGAAAAGTTGATTTTAATAGCATGAAATACTTCAAATCACATGTATTATATTATTGTTACGTTATTACTATTATTATGTTTTTTAGATAGATTTTGCAATTTATGTTGCTTCATGATATTGAGTTGTTGAATTTAAATAGATTAATATATCTTTTCGTCTATTTTCACACATTTTTGTTGAATTAATTGTAGACTTGTTAGATTAAGATATAAAAAATAATAACTAATAAATTATTTTTTCAAAAAGAAAAACTAATCTAAGTAGAATTGTAATTAAAAGGTAAATAAATTTCATTTAGAGATTAATATTATAAACTAATAATAATAATAATAATAATAATAATAATAATAATAATAATAATAATAACAGAAGTAAAAATTGAGAAATTATATAAAGAGAAAAGAGATTTTAAAAATAAAAAGAAAAAAAAAGGCATGAAAAAATAATAATAAGAAAAAAAACATAACAAATTTTTTTAACAGAAAAAAGAAGAACGTAAAAAAAATATATATATAAAAACGTAAAAAATAAAAAATAAATAAAAAGGGAGGAGTAAGAAATAAAAAAAAATATATATATAAATTTAAAATTAATAAAATAGAACGTTTAAAAAAAAATAACATAATAAAAAAAAAGAGTAACAAAATTAGTATGAAATAATTTGAAAAAAAAAAAGAAAGAAAGAAGAAGACAAAAATTATAAAATAATAATATAATAATGATAAAATAAAATAATAAAAACAAAAGAGAGAGAAGCAGACTTACAGAAGGAATATATATATATATATATATATATATATATATATATATATATATATATATATATATATATATATACATATAAATAAAACCTAAAATAACATAAGAAAAAAAAAGCAGATTTTTCCAAAAAATGAAATGCAATTTTTTAAAAAAACGTGAAAAACTAAAAAAAAAGAGAATCGAATAAAAAACGTAAAAAGAAAAAAAAAGTTAAAAACATAAAAAGAAAGAAAAAGTAAAAAAAAAGAAAAAAAAGGGTGTAGCACAAAATTATTTTTTTAGTAAGGAACGTAAAAAAAATAAAAATAAAAATTAGTTATATCAAAAAAGATAACAAACGTAAACAAAAAGAATTTATCTAAAAATAATAATTATCTTTTTTTTTAAAAAAAGAAGACAGAATGTTAAAAATTGTTACATGCATTAAAAGATAAAAAAAAAATTAACCTTTCTTAAAAAATAAATATAATCCTAATTTATTTAGAATTTTAGTGATTTTAGAACTAATTCAAATCTCATAAAATTTCATCTTTCTATTTAAATAAAAATAAAAAGTAGAAATTCTAAATTAACGTGAACTCTAAATATTTTTTTTCTAACTATAAAATACCTATATAATTCATCCTTATAATAACATAAAAAAAATATATAAAAAAAATGTAAAAGCAAAATTAGTCAGTTTAAAATAAGTTTAGAATAAATCTGAAAATAAAAAACAATTTTATTATTAAGTTAAATAATACAGTGTCCAAAAATTAAGTTAAGTCATATTAAAAGTCAATAAAGCTACCGTGCTAGAACCACGGGATTCGAGGGGTGCCTAACACCTTCCCCTCGGTCAACAGAATTCCTTACCCGAATTTCTAGTTCGCAGACCAATAAAATAGAGTCAAATTTCCTTTTGATTAGGGATTTAAATAAGGTGACTTGGAACACCAAAACTCAATTCCAAGTGGCGACTCTGAATAATAATTATCCCTTTTCAAAATGTCACCTTAATTGGAAAAACTCTTTTTATTTCGAAACAAAAATAAAAAATAAAAAATATTTGAGAAAAAAAAAAGGGGTGTGACATCATCGCCCTTGGATAGCACGCACGGTCGAACGACGTCGGGCGTGGCATGACATCACCGCCCTTGGACTGCACGCACGGTCGGTTGACGTCGGGTGTGGCATGACATCACCGCCTTTGAACAACACACACGATCGGCAACGCCGGGCGTGGCATTATATCATCGCCCTTGGCAGCACATACGATCGGCAACGTAAGGCGTGACATGCCATTTACGCCCTTGGACAACACACACGGTCAGACACGTCGGGCGTGGCATGACATCACCGCCCTTGGACAGCACACATGGTTGAACGACGTCGGGCGTGGTATGACATCACTGCCTTAGGTTAACACACATGGTCGGCAACGTCGGGCGTGGCATGACATCACCGCCCTTGGACAACACATACGGTCGGCAACGAATAGCGTGGCATGCCATCCCCCGTTGGACAGCACACAAGCTCGGCAACGTCGGGTGTGGTATGACATCACCGCCCTTGGACAACACACACGGTCGATAACGTAAAGCGTGGCATGCCATCACCGCCCTTGGACAGCACACAATGTCAGAGGACGTCAGGCGTGGCATGACATCACCGCCCTTTGACATCACACATAGTCGAACGATGTCGGGCATGGCATGACATCACCGCCCTCGGACAACACACTCGGTCAGACGACGTCGGGCGTGGCATGACATCACCGCCATTAAGAAGTACACACGGTCGGACTACGTCGGGCGTGGCATGACATCACCGCCTTTGGGCAGCACACACGGTCGAACAACGTCCGGTATGGCATTCCATCATCGCCTTTGGGCAGCACTCACGGTCGAACTACGTTGGGCGTGGCCTGACATCACCGCCATTGGACATCACACACGGTCGGCAACGTCGGGCATGGCATGACATCATTGCCATTAGACAGCACACACGATCGGACGAAGTCGGGCATTGCATGACATCACCACCCTTGGGCAGCACACACGGTCGGACTACGTCAGGCGTGGCATGACATCACCGCCCTTGGACAGCACACATGGTTGGCAACGTCGGGCGTGGCATTACATCACCGCCCTTGGACAGGACACACAATCGAACGACGACGGGCGTGGCATGTCATCACCGCCTTTGGACAGCACACACAGTCGAACGACGTTGGGCATGACATGCCATCACCGCCTTTGGAGGGCACACACGGTCGAATGACGTCGGGTGAGGCATGACATTACCGCCCTTGACCGACATCTGATCGACAACGTAAGGCGTGTCATGCCATCACCGCCCTTGGACAGCATACACGGTCAGGCCCGTCGGGCATGGCATTACATCACCGCCCTTGGACAGCACACACGGTCAAACGAGCTCAGGCGTAGCATGACATCACTGCCCTTGGACAGCACGCACGGTCGGACGACGTCGGGCGTGGCATGACATCACTGCCTTTGGACAACACATACGGTCGGCAACGTCGGGCGTGGCATGACAACACCGCTTGACGACATACGGCCGGCAACGTATAGAGTGGCATGCCATCACCGCCCTTGGACAGCACACACGCTCGACAACGTCGGGTGTGGCATGACATCACCGCCATTGGACAGCACACACGGTCGGCAACGTCAGGAGTGGCATAACATCACCACCCTTGCTACACACACTCAGTCGGACGACATCGGGCGTGACTTGAAATCAACGCCATTAAGAATCACATACGATCGGACTACGTTGGGCGTGGCATGACATCACCACTTTTGGGCAGCACACACAGTCGAACAACGTCGGGCGTGGCATTCCATCATCGCCTTTGGGCAGCACACACAGTCTAACGACGTCGGGCGTGGCATGCCATCATTGCCTTTGGGAAACACAAACGGTTGAACGACATCGGGCGTGGCATGACATCACTGCCTTAGGTTAACACACACGGTCTGCAACATCGGGCGTGGCATGACATCACCGCCCTTGGACAGCACATACGGTCGGCAACGAATAGCGTGGCATGCCATCACCCCCGTTGGACAGCACACAAGCTCGGCAACGTCGGGTGTGGTATGACATCACCGCCCTTGGATAGCACACACGGTCGACAACGTAAGGCGTGGCATGCCATCACCGCCCTTGGACAGCACACAATGTCAGAGGACATCAGGCATGGCATGACATCACCACCCTTTGACATCACACATAGTCGAACGATGTCAGGCATGGCATGACATCACCGCCCTTGGACAACACACTTGGTCAGACGACGTAGGGCGTGACATGACATCACTGCCATTAAGAAGTACACACGGTCGGACTATGTTGGGTGTGGCATGACATCACCGCCTTTGGGCAGCACACACGGTCGAACAACGTCCGGTGTGGCATTCCATCATCGCCTTTGGGTAGCACTCACGGTCGAACGACGTCGGGCGTGGCCTGACATCACTGCAATTGGAAAGCACACACGGTCGGCAACATCGGGCATGGCATGACATCATTGCCATTGGACAGCACACACGGTCGGATGACGTCGAGCGTTGCATGACATCACCGCACTAGGGCAGCACACACGGTCGGACTACGTCAGGCGTGGCACGACGTCACTGCCCTTGGACATCACACATGGTCGGCAACATCGGGCGTGGCATTACATCACCGCCCTTGGACAACACACACAATCGAACGACGACGGGCGTGGCATGTCATCACCGCCTTTGGACAGCACACACAGTCGAACGACGTTGGGCATGACATGCCATCACCGCCTTTGGACGGCACACAAGGTCGAACGACGTCGGGTGAGGCATGACATCACCGCCCTTGGACAGCACATACGATCGGCAATGTAAGGCGTGGCATGCCATCACCGCCCTTGGACATCATACACGATAAGAACCGTCGGGCATGACATTACATCACCGCCCTTGGACAGCACACAAGGTCGAACGAGCTCAGGCATAGCATAACATCACTGCCCTTGGACAGCAAGCACGGTCGGACGACGTCGGGCGTGGCATGGCATCACTGCCTTTGGACAACACATACGGTTGGCAACGTCGGGCGTGGCATGACAACACCGCCCTGTGACAGCACATACGGTCAGCAACATATAGCGTGGCATGTCATCACCGCCCTTGGACCACACACACGGTCGTCAACGTCAGGAGTGGCATGACATCACCACCCTTCCTCAACACACTCTGTCGGACGACATCGGGCGTGGCTTGAAATCAACGCCATTAAGAAGCACATACGGTCGGACTACGTCGGGCGTGGCATGACATCACCGCCTTTGGGCAGCACACACGGTCGAACAACGTCAGGCGTGGCATTCCATCATCGCCTTTGGGCAGCACACACAGTCTAACGACGTCGGGCGTGGCATGCCATCATTGCCTTTGGGAAACACAAATGGTTGAATGACATTGGGCGTGGCATGACATCACCGCCCTTAGACTGCATGCACGGTCGGTTGACGTCGGGCATGGCATGACATCACCGCCTTTGGACAACACACATGGTAGGCAACGTCAGGCGTGGCATGACATCACCGCCCTTGGACAGCACATACGGTCGGCAATGTAAGGAGTGGCATGCCATCACCGCCCTTTGACAACACACACGGTCGACAACGTAAGGCGTGGCATGCCATCATCGCCGTTGGACAACACACAAGGTCAGACGATGTCAGGCGTGTCATGAAATCACCACTCTTTGACAGCACACACAATCGAACGATGTCGGCCATGGCATGCCTTCATCGCCTTTGGGTAGCACGCACGATCGGCAAGGTCGGGCGTGGCATGATATCATCGCCCTTGGACAACACACACAGTCGACCCCATCAGGCGTGACATGCCATCACTACCTTTGGACAGCATACACGGTCGAACGACGTCGGGCGTGGCTTGTCATCACCGTCCTTGGACTGCACGCACGGTTGGACGATGTCGGGCGTGGCATGACTTCACCGCCATTACACAGCACAAACGTTCAACAACGTCGGGCGTGGCATGACATCACTGCCCTTGGACAGCACACACGGTCGAACCACGTCGGGTGTGGCATGACATCACGCCCTTGGACTGCACGCACAGTCGGTTGACGTCAGGCGTGGCATGACATCACCGCCTTTGGACAACACACACGGTCCGCAATGTCGGGTGTGGCATGACATCACCACCCTTGGACAGCACATACGGTCGCACGACGACGGGCGTGGCATGACATCACAGCCATTAAGAAGCACAGACGGTCAGGCGTGGCATGACATCACCGCCTTTGGGCAGCATACACGGTCGAACAACGCCGGGCGTGTCATTCCATCATCGCCTTTGGGAAGCACACACGGTCTAACGACGTCGGGCGTGGCATGCCATCATAACCTTTGGGAAACACAAACGGTTGAATGACATCGGGCGTGGCATGACATCACCGCCCTTGGTCTGCACGCACGGTCGGTTGACGTTGGTAGTGGCAGGACATCACCGCCTTTGGACAACACAAATGGTCGGCAACGTCAGGCGTTGCATGACATCACCGCCCTTGGATAGCACATACGGTCAGGAACGAAAGGAGTGGCATGCCTTCACCACCCTTGGACAACACACACGGTCGACAACGTAAGGCGTGGCATGCCATCACCTCCCTTGGACAGCACAGAAGGTCGGACGATGTTAGGCGTGGCATGACATCACCGCCCTTTGACAACACATACAGCGAAACGATGTTCGGCATGGCATGCCTTCATCACCTTTGGGCAGAAGGCACGATCGGCAACGTCGGGCGTGGCATGATGTCACCGCCTTGACAAAGACATACGGTAGGCGTGAAGGCATTGCATGCCATCACCTCCCTTGACAAAGATACGGTCGTACGACATCTGGAATGGCATCATCACCGCCCTTGGACAGCACACACAGTCGAACAACGTCGGGCGTGGCATGACATCGCCGCCCTTGGACTGCACGCATGATCGGTTGACGTCGGGCGTGGCATGACATCACCGCCTTTGAACAACACACATGGTCGGCAACGTCAGGCGTGACATGACATCATTGCCCTTGGACAGCACAAACGGTCGACAACGTAAGGCGCGGCATGCCATCAACGCCCTTGGACATTACATACGATCGGCAACATCGGGAGTGGCATCATATCACTGCCCTTGGACAGCACATCACTGATGCGTCAGCGTAAGGCGTGGCATGCCATCGGCGCCAGGATAAGCGCGTCTGATCGGACATGTCGGGCGTGGCATGACATCACAGCCCTTAGACAGCACACATGGTCGAACGACATCGGGCGTGGCATGACATCATTGCCCTTGGACAGCACGCATGGTCGGACGACGTTGGGTGTGGCATGACATCACCGCCTTTGGACAGCGCACACGGTCCGCAACGTCGGGCGTGGCCTGACATCACCGCACTTGGACAACACATACGGTCGACAATGTAAGGTGTGGCATGACATCACCGACCTTGGACAGCACACACGGTCGAACGAGGTCGGGCGTGGCATGACATCACCGCCCTTGGACTGCACGCACGGTTGGATAACGTCGGGTGTGAAATGACATCACCGCCTTTGGACAGCACACACGATCAGCAACATCGGGAGTGGCATGACATACCGCCCTTGTACAGCACATACGGTCAGACGATGCGAGCGTGGAATGACATCACCGCCCTTGGACTGCACGCACGATCGGACGTCGTCGGGCATGGCATGACATCACTGCCTTTGGACAGCACAAACGGTAGGACGACTTCGGGCGTGGCATGCCATCATCGCCTTTGGGCAGCACACACTGTCGAACGATGTCGGGCGAGGCATGCCATCATAGCCCTTGGACGGCAAACACGGTCGAACCACATCAGGCATGACATGCCATCACCGCCTTTGGACAGCACACACGGTGGAACGACGTCGGGCGTGGCTTGACATCACCGCCCTTGGAATGCACGAACGGTAGGACGATTTTGGGCGTGGCATGACACAACCGCCCTTGGACAACACACACGGTCGGCAACATCGGGCGTGCCATGCCATCACCACCCTTGGATTTCACACACGGCCAGACGACGTCAGGCGTGGCATTACATAACCGCCCTTGGACAACACACACGGTCGAACGACGTCCAGCGTGGCATGACATCACTGCCCTTGGACAACATTCACGATCAGTCGACGTCGGGCGTGGCATGACATCACCGCCCTTGGACAGTACACACGGTCGAACGACGTCGCGCCTGGCATGCCATCATAGCCCTTAGACTGCAAACATGGTCGATCGACGTCGGGCGTGGCATGAAATCACCTCCCTTGGACAGCACACACGATCGAACGACGTCGGGCCTGGAATGCCATCATAGCCCTTAGATGGTAAACACAGTCGAACGATGTCAGGCGTGACATCCCATCACCGCCTTTGGAAAGCATACACGGTCGAACGACGTTGGGCGTGGCTTGACATCACTGTCCTTGGACTACACGCATGGTCAGACGACGTCGGGTGTGGCAAGACATCACCGCCATTGGACAGCACACACGATTGGTAACGTCAGGCGTGGCTTGACATCACCACATTTGACAGCACATACGGTCGGAAACGTCGAGCGTGGCATGACATCACCGCCCTTGGACAGCACACACGGTAGGAAACGTCAGGTGTGGCATGACATCATCTCTCTTGGATGGCACACACGGTCGGCAACGTCAGGCGTGGCATGACATCACTGCCTTGGACAGTACACACGGTCGAACAACGTCGGGCATGGCATGACAAAGACCGCCTGGCGGCACACGGTCGACTCGCCGGGCGATGCATGACATCACCGCTTTGGACAAAGAACACGCTGAACGACGCCAGCGTCGTGGCCTGACATCACCGCCCTTCGACTTCATGCACGGTTGAACGACGTCGGGCGTGCCATGACATCACCGCCCTTGGACAGCACATACGGTCAAACACGTCAGGCGTGGCATGACATCACCACCCTTTGACAGCACACACAGTCGAACGACGTCTGACGTGGCATGACATCACCGCCCGTGGACAGTACACACGTTCGAACAACGTCGGGCGTGGGATGACATCACCGCCTTTAGGTAGCACGCACGATCGGACTATGTCAGGCGATGCATGACATATCGCCTTTGTACAGCACAAATGATCGAACGACATCAGGCGTGGCATGCCATCATCGTCTTTGGGCAGCACACACGGTCGAACGACGTCGGGTGTGGCATTACATCATCGCCTTTGGACAGCACACACGATCGAATGACGTCGGACGTGGCATGCCATCACTGCTATTTGACAGCACTCATGGTCGAGCGACGTCTGGCGTGCCATGACATCACCGCCATTGGACAGCACACACGGTCAAACACGTCAGGCGTGGCATGAAATCACCACCCTTGGACAACACACACAGTCAAACGACGTCGTACGTGGCATGACATCACCACCCTTGGACAGTACACACGGTCGAACAACGTCAGGCGTCGAATGACATCACCGCCTTTAGGTAGCATGCACGATTGGACTATGTCGGGCGATGCATGACATAACGCCTTTGTACAACACAAACGATCGAACGACGTCGAGCGTGGAATGCCATCATCGCATTTGGGCAGCACAAACGGTTGAATGACATCGAGCGGGGTATGACATCACCGCCCTTGGACTGCACCCACGGTCGGACAACGTCGGGCGTGGCATGACATCACCACCCTTGGAAAGCACACACGTTCGAACGACGTCGGGCGTGGCATGACATCATCGCTCTTAGATCGCACACACGGTCGATTGACGCCTGGCATGGCATGACATCACCGCTTTGACAAGACACACGGCCGGGCAACGCCAGGCATGGCATGACATCACCGCCTTGACAACACATACGGCCGGCAACGTAAGGCGTGGCATGCCATCACCGCCTCTTAGGCAGACACACGATCGGACGACATCGGACGTGGCATGACATCACCGCCCTTGGACAGCACACACTGCGAATGACGTCGGGCGTGGCATGACATCACCGCCCTTGGACTGCACGCACGGTCGGCAACGTCGGGCGTGGCATTACATCACCACCCTTGGACAGCACACACGGTCGGCAACGCGGGGCGTGGCATGCCATCATAGACCTTGTACGACAAACACGGTCAAATGACGTCAGGCGTGACATGCCATCACACCCCTTGGACAGCACGCACGGTCGGACGACGTTGGGCGTGGCATGACATCATCGCCTTTGGGCGACATACGGCCGGGTAACGCGTCGGGCGTGGCATGACATCACCTCCCTTGGACAGCACATACGGTCGTCAACGTAAGGCGTGGCATGCCATCACCGCCCTTGGACAGCACACACGGTCAAATGATGTCTGTTGTGGCATGACATCACCGCCCTTGGAAAGCACGTATGTTCGAACGACGTAGGGCGTGGCATGACATCACCGCCTTTTGCCAGCACACACGGTCGGCAGCGTCGGGCGTGGCATGATATCACCGCCCTTGGACAGCACATACGGTCAACAGCGTAACGTGTGGCATGCCATCACCGCCCTTGGACAACACACACGGTCGGACGACGTCAGGCGTGGAATGACATCACCGACCTTTGACACCACACACGGTCAAAAGACGTCGGGCATGGCATGCCTTCATCGCCTTTGGTCAGCACACACGGTCGGCAACGTCGGGCGTGACATGACATCACCGCTCTTGGACAGTACACACGGTTGGACGATGCGTGCGTGGTATGACATCAATGCCTTTGGACTACACGCACGATCGGCAAGGTCGGGCGTGGCATGACATCATCGCCCTTGGAAAGCACACACAGTCGACAACATCCGGCGTGGTATGACATCACCGCCCTTGGGCTGCACACACAGTCGGACTACGTCGGGCGATGCATGACTTAACGCCTTTGGACAACATAAACGGTCGAACAACGTCAGGCGTGGCATGCCATCATCGCATTAGGGCAGCACACACGGTCGAACGCGTCAGGCGTGGAATGCCATCATAGCCCTTGGAAGGCAAATACGGTCGAACGACGTTAGGCTTGACATGCCATAACCGCCTTTGGACAGCACCCACGGTCGAACAATGTCGGGTGTGGCATGACATCACTGCCTTTGGACAGCACACACGGTCGAACGACGTCGGACGTGACATGCCATCACCGCCTTTAGACAGCACACACGGTCGAGCGACATTGGGCGTGGCATTCCATCATCGCGTTTGGGTATCACACACGGTTGAACGACGTCGGGCGTGGTATGCCATCATCGCATTTGGGAAGTACAAACGCTTGAACCACATCGAGCGTGGCATGACATCACTGCCCTTAGACTGCACACACGGTCGGTTGACGTCGGGCATGGCATGACATCACCGCCTTTGGACATCACACACGGTCGGCAACGTCAGGCATGGCATGACATCACCGCCCTTGGACAACACATACGGTCGGCAACGTAAGGCGTGGCATGCCATCACCGCCCTTGGGCAGCATAGACAGTCGGACGACATCGGACGTGGCATGACATCACCGCCCTTGGACAGCACACACGGTCGAACGACGTCGGGCGAGGCATGACATCATCGCCCCAGGGTACATGCGCCGCGATTAAACGCGTCGGGCGTGGAATTACATCACCGCCCTTGGATAGCACACACGGTCGGCAACGCGGGGCGTGGCATGCCATCATAGCCCTTATACGGCAAACATGGTCAAACGACGTCAGGCGTGACATGCCATCACACCCCTTGGACAGCGCACACGGTCGGACGACATTGGGCATGGCATGACATCACCGCCTTTGGACAGCACACACGGTCGGTAACGTCGGGCGTGGCATGACTTTACCTCCCTTGGACAGCACATACGGTCGTCAACGTAAGGCGTGGCATGCCATCACCGCCCTTGGACAGCACACACGGTCAAATGATGTCGGTTGTGGCATGACATCACCGCCCTTGGAAAGCACGTATGTTCGGATGACGTTGGGCGTGGCATGACATCACCGCCTTTTGCCAGCACACACAGTCGAACGACGTCGGGCGTGGCATGACATCACCGCTCTTGGACAGTACACACGGTCGAATGATGCGGGCATAACAGGACATCATCGCCCTTGGACTGCACACACGGTTGGCAAGGTCGGGCGTGGCATGACATCATCGCCCTTGGACAACATACACGATCGGCAACTTCAGGCAAGGCATGAGAACACCGCCCTTGGACAGTACTCACGATTTGACAACGTTGGGTGTGGCATGACATCATTGCCCTTGGGCAACACCCACTGTCGGACTACGTCGGGCGATGCATGAAATCACTGCCTTTGGACAACACAAACGGTCGAACCACGTCAGGCGTAGCATGCCATCATCGCCTTTGGGCAGCACACACATTCGAATGACGTCGGCTGTGGCAGGCCATCATAGCCCTTGGACGGCAAACACGGTCGAACAACGTCAGGCATGACATTCCATCATCGCATTTGGACAGCACACACGGTAGAACGACGTCGGGCGTGGCATGCCATCATCGCCTTTGGGCAGCACACACGATCGAACGACGTTGGGCGTGACATGACATCACCACCTTTGGACAGCACACACGATCGAACGACGTCAGATGTGGCATGCCATCACCGCCTTTGGACAGCACACACGATTGAGAGACTTCGGGCGTGGCATGCAATCATCGCGTTTGAGTAGCACACACGGTCGAACGACGTCGGGCGTGGCCTGCCATCATCACCTTTGGGCAGCACAAACGGTTGAACGACAACGAGCGTGGCATGACATCACCTCCCTTGGACTGCACACACGGTCGTCACCGCCCTTGGACAACACACACGGTCGAACGAAGTCAGGCATGGTATGATATCATTGTCCTTGGATTACACGCACGATCGGCAAGGTCGGTCGTGGCATGACATCACCGCCCTTGGACTGCACGCACAATCGGTTGACGTCGGGCGTGGCATGACATCACCGCCCTTGGACAACATATATGGTCGGCAACTTAAGGTGTGGCATGCAATCACCGCCCTTGGACAGCACACACGGTCGGACACGTCGGGCGTGGCATAACATCACGGCCCTTGGACAGCACACACGGTTGAACGACGTTGGGCGTGGCATGACATCACCACCCTTGGACAGCACACACGATCGAACGACGTCGGGCATAGTATGCCTTCATCACTTTTGGGAAGCACACAAGGTCGGCAACATCGGGCGTGGCATGAAATCACCGCTCTTGGACAGTACACACGGTCGGACGATGCAGGCGTTGCAGGACATCATCGCCCTTGTACTGCACACACGGTCGGCAAGGTAGGGCGTGGCATGACATCATTGCCCTTGGACATTACACAGGATCGGCAACTTCAGGCAAGGCATGACAACACCGCCCTTGGACACTACTCACGATCTAACAACGTTGGGCGTGGCATGACATCACAGCCCTTGGGCAACACCCACGGTCGGACTACGTCGGGCGATGCATGAAATCACCACCTTTGGACAGCAGAAACGGTCGATCCACGTCAGGCGTAGCATGCCATCATCGCCTTTGGGCAGCACACACAGTCGAACGACGTCGGGCGTGGCATTCCATTATAGACCTTTGAAGGCAAACACGTTCGAACAACGTCAGGCATGACATGCCATCATCGCCTTTGTACATCTCACACAGTAGAACGACGTCGGGCGTGTCATGCCATCATCGCCTTTGGGCAGCAAAAATGATCGAACGACGTTGAGCGTGGCATGACATCACGACCCTTGGACTACAGGCACACTCAGACAACGTCGGGCGTGGAATGACATCACCGCCCTTGGACAGCCCACACGGTCGGTTGACGTCGAGCGTTGCATGACATCACCGCCCTTGGACGGCAAACACAGTCGAACGACGTGGGGCCTGGCATGCCATCACCGCCTTTGGACAGCATACACGGTCGAACGACGTCGGGTATTGCTTGACATCAATGTCCTTGGACTGTACGCACGGTAAGACGACGTTGGGCGTGGCATGACATCACCGCCATCGACGACACACGGCCGGGTAACGCCAGCGTGGCATGACATCACCGCCCTTGGACAACACACATGGTCGAACGACGTCGGGTGTGGCATGACATCACCGCCCTTGGAGAGCACGCACGGTCGGACGATGTTAGGCGTGGCATGAAATGACCGCCTTTGGACAACACACACGGTCGGCAACGTCACGCGTGGCATGACATCACCGCCCTTGGACAGCACATACGGTCGGCAACGTAAGGTGTGGCATGCCATCACCGCCCTTAGACAAAACACACGATCGGACGACGTCAGGCGTGGCATGAAATTACCGACCTTTGACAGCACACACGGTCGAACGACGTCGGGCATGGCATGCCTTCATCGCCTTTGGGAAGCACACACGGTCGGCAACGTTGGGCGTGGCATCACATCACAGCTCTTGGACTGTACACACAGTCAGACGATGCGGGCGTGGTATGACATAATCGCCCATGGACTACACGCACGATCGGTAAGGTCGGGCGCCCTTGGACAGCACACACAGTCGACAACATCCGGCGTGGCATGACATAACCGACCTTGGATAGTACACACGGTCGGACAACGTCGGATGTGGCATGACATCACCGCCCTTGGGCTGCACACACGGTCGAACGACGTCGGGCGTGGAATGCCATCATAGCCCTTAGACGGCAAATACGGTCGAACGGCGTTAGGCGTGACATGCTTTCACCGCCTTTGGACAGCACACACGGTCGAACGACATTGGGCGTGGCATGCCATCATCCCCTTTGGGCAGCACACACGGTCGAACAACGTTGGGTGTTGCATGACATCACCGGCTTTCGACAGCACACACGGTCGAACGACGTCGGGCGTGGCATGACATCACGCCCTTGGACTGCACGCACGGTCGGTTGACGGCGGGCGTGGCATTCCATCATCGCATTTGGGTTTCACACTCGGTCAGACGACGTCAGGCGTGGTATGACATCACCGCTATTAAGAAGCACACACGGTCGGACTACGTCGGGCGTGGCATGACATCACCGCCTTTGGGAAGCACACACGGTCGAACAACGTCGGGCGTGGCATTCCATCATCGCCTTTGGGCAGCACACATGGTCTAACGACATCGGGTGTGGCATGCTATCATCGCCTTTCGGCAACACAAACAGTTGAACGACATCGGGCGTGGAATGACATCATCGCCCTTGGAATGCACGCACGGTCGATTGACGTCGGGCGTGGCATGACATCACCGCCTTTGGACAACACACATGGTCGGCAATGTCAGGCGTGGCATGATATCACCGCCCTTGGACAATACATACGGCCGGGTAACGTAGGAGTGGCATGCCCTCACCACCTTGGACAACACACACGATCGACAACGTAGGCGTGGCATGCCATCACCGCTTGAAAGCACACAAGGTCGGACGGCGTCGGCGTGGCATGACATCACCGCCTTTGACAAAGACACACGATCCAACGACGCCAGGCATGGCATGACATCACCGCCATCGACAAAGACACGGCCGGACGATGTCAGCGTTGCATGACATCACCGCGTTCGGGCAAAGACAAATGGTCGGACTACGTCAGGCGTGGCATGACATCACCGCATTTGGGCAGCACACATGGTCGGACTACGTCAGGCGTGGCATGACATCACCGCCCTTGGACAGCACAAATGGTCGGCAACTTCGGGCGTGGCATTACATCACCGCCCTTGGACAACACACACGATAGAACGACGACGGGCGTGGCATGTCATCACCGCATTTGGACATCATACACAGTCGAACGACGTTGGGCGTGACATTACGTCATCGCCTTTGGACGGCACACACGGTCGGCAATTTAAGGCGTGGCATGCAATCACCACCCTTGGACAGCACACACGGTCGAACGACGTCAGGCGTGGCATGACATCACCGCCCTCGGACTACACGCACGGTAGGACGATGTCGGGCGTGGCATGACATCACCGCCTTCGGACAACACATACGGTCGGCAACGTCGGGCACGGCATGACATCACCGCCCGTGGACAAAGACATCTGATCGGGCAACGTATAGCGTTGCATGCCATAACCGCCCTTGGACAGCACACACGCTCGGCAACGTCGGGTGTGGCATGACATCACCACCATTGGACAGCACACACGGTCGGCAACGTCGGGAGTGGCATGACATCACCGCTCTTGCTCAACACACCCAGTCGGACGACATCGGGCGTGGCATGAAATCACCACCATTAAGAAGCACACACGATCCGACTACGACGGGCGTGGCATGACATCACCGCCTTTGGGCAGCACACACGGTCGAACAACATCGGGCGTGGCATCCATCATCGCCTTTGGTCAGCACACACGGTCTAACCACGTCGGGCGTGGCATGCCATCATTGCCTTTGGGCAACACAAACGGTTGAACGACATCGGGTGTGGCGTGACATCGCCGCTTTGGATCGCACGCGACGGTCGCTGACGTCAGCGTGGCATGACATCACCGCTTTGGACAACACACATTGTCGGCAACGCCAGCGTGGCATGATATCACCGCCCTGAAAGCACACCACGATCGACAACGTAAGGGGTGGCACGCCATTACCGCCTTTGGACATCACATAAGGTCGGACGGCGCCAGCGTGGCATGATATCACCGCCATTTGACAGCTCACACAGTCGAACGATGTCAGGCATTGCATGCCTTTATCGCCTTTGGTCAGCACGCACGATCGGGAAGGTCGGGCGTAAAATGATATCATCGCCCTTGGACAGCACACACAGTCGACAACATCAGGCGTGACATGCCATCTTCGCCTTTGGACAGCATACACGGTCGAACAACGTTGGGCGTGGCTTGATATCACCGTCCTTGGATTGCACGCACGGTCGGACGACGTCGGGCGTGGCATGACATCACCGCCATTGGACAGCACACACGGTCGAACGACGTCGGGCGTGGCATGACATCACGCCCTTGGACTGCACGCACGGTCGGTTGACGGCGGGCGTGGCATGACATCACCGCCTTTGGACAACACACACGTTAAGCAACGTCGGGCGTGGCATGACATCACCGCCCTTGGACAGCACATACGGTCGGCAACGTATAGCGTGGCATGCCATCACCGCCCTTGGATAGCATACACGCTCGGCAACGTCGGGTGTGGAATGACATCACCGCCATTGGACAGCACACACGGTCGGCAATGTCGGGAGTGGCATGAAATCCCCACCCTTGGATAACACACTCGGTCGGACGACGTCGGGCGTGGTATGACATCACCCCTATTAAGAAGCACACACGCTCGGACTACGTCGGGAGTGGCATGACATCACCGCCTTTGGGCAGCACACACGGTCGAACAACGTCGGGCGTGGCATTCCATCATCGCCTTTGGGCAGCACACACGGTCTAACGACGTCGGGCGTGGAATGCTATCATCGCCTTTGGGCAACACAAACAGTTGAACAACATCGGGCGTGGCATGACATCATCGCCCTTAGAATGCACGCACGGTCGGTTGACGTCGGGCGTGGCATGACATCACCGCCTTTGGACAACACACATGGTCGGCAATGTCAGGCGTGGCATGATATTACCGCCCTTGGACAATACATACGGTCGGCAACGTAAGGAGTGGCATGCCCTCACCACCCTTGGACAACACACACGATCGACAACGTAAGGCGTGGCATGCCATCACCGCCCTTGGAAAGCACACAAGGTCGGACGACGTCAGGCGTGGCATGACATCACCGCCCTTTGACAGCACACACAGTCCAACGACGTCGGGCATGGCATGACATCACCGCCATTGGACAGCACACACGGTCGGACGATGTCAGGCGTTGCATGACATCACCGCATTTGGGCAGCACACATGGTCGGACTACGTCAGGCGTGGCATGACATCACCACATTTGGGCAGCACACATGGTCGGACTACGTAAGGCGTGGCATGACATCACCGCCCTTGGACAGCACAAATGGTCGGCAACTTCGGGCGTGGCATTACATCACCGCCCTTGGACAACACACACGATCGAACGACGACGGGCGTGGCATGTCATCACCGCATTTGGACAGCATACACAGTCGAACGACGTTGGGCGTGACATTACGTCATCGCCTTTGGACGGCACACACGGTCGGCAATTTAAGGCGTGGCATGCAATCATCACCCTTGGACAGCACACACGGTCGAACGACGTCAGGCGTGGCATGACATCACCGCCCTTGGACTGCACGCACGGTAGAACGATGTCGGGCGTGGCATGACATCACCGCCATTGGACAGCACACACGGTCAAACGACGTTGGGCGTGGCATGACATCACGCCCTTGGACTGCACGCACGGTCGGTCGACGTCGGGCGTGGCATGACATCACCGCCTTTGGACAACACACACGCTATGCAACGTCGGGCGTGGCATGACATCACCGCCTTTGGACAACACATACGGTCGGCAACGTATAGCGTGGCATGCCATCACCGCCCTTGTATAGCATACACGCTTGGCAACATCGGGTGTGGAATGACATCACCGCCATTGGACAGCACACACGGTCGGCAATCTCGGGCGTGGCATGAAATCCCCACACTTGGATAACACACTCGGTCGGACGACGTCGGGCAAGGTATGACATCACCGCTATTAAGAAGCACACACGCTCGGACTACGTCGGGCGTGGCATGACATCACCGCCTTTGGGCAGCACACACGGTCGAACAACGTCTGGCGTGGCATTCCATCATCGCCTTTGGGCAGCACACACGGTCTAACGACGTCGGGCGTGGAATGCTATCATCGCCTTTGGGCAACACAAACAGTTGAACAACATCGGGCGTGGCATGACATCATCGCCCTTAGAATGCACGCACGGTCGGTTGATGTCAGGCGTGGCATGACATCACCGCCTTTGGACAACACACATGGTCGGCAACGTCAGGCGTGGCATGATATCACCGCCCTTGGACAGTACATATGGTCGGCAACGTAAGGAGTGGCATGCCCTCACCGCCCTTGGACAACACACACGGTCGTGTGGCATGCCATCACCGCCCTTAAAAAGCACACAAGGTCGGCAACATCAGGCGTGGCATGACATCACCTCCCTTGGACAGTACACACAGTTGGACAACATCGGGCGTGGCATGACATCACCGCCCTTGGGCAGCACACACGGTCTGACTACGTCGTGCGATGCATGACATCACCGCCTTTGGACAGCACACACGATCGGCAAGGTCGGGCGTGGCATGATATCATCACCCTTGGATAGCACACACAGTCGACAACATCAGGCGTGGCATGATATCACCGCCCTTGGATAGTACACTCGGTCGAACGACGTCAGGAGTGGCATTTCATTATAACTCTTAGGCAGCATACGCGGTCGAACGACGTCGAGCGTGGCAAGCCATCATAGACCTTGGACGGCAAACACGGTCGAACAACGTCAGGCGTGACATGCCATCACCACCTTTGGATAGCACACACGGTCGAACGACGTCGTGCGTGGCATGCCATCATCGCCTTTGGGCAGCACACACGGTCGAATGACGTCGGGCGTGGTATGCCATCATAGACTTGGGCGGCAAACACGATCGAACGACGTAAGTCGTGGCATGCAATCAATGCCCTTGGACAGCGCACACGGTCAGACACGCCGGGCGTGGCATGACATAACCGCCCTTGGACAGCACACATGGTCGAAGGACATCGGGCGTGGCATGACATCACTACCTTAGGACAACACACACGGTCGGCAACGTCGGGCGTGGCATGACATCACCGCCCTTGGACAGAACATACGATCGGCAACGTATAGCGTGGCATGCCATCACCCCCCTTTGACAACACACACGCTCGGTAACGTCGGGTGTGGCATGTCATCACCACCCTTGGACAGCACACACGGTCGACAACGTAAGGCGTGGCATGCCATCACCGCCCTTGGACAACACACAAGGTCAGAGGACGTCAGGCGTGGCATGACATCACCGCCCTTTGACAGCACACACAAACGAACCGTGTTGGGCATGGCATGACATCACCGCCCTTGGAAAACACACTCGTTCGGACGATGTCGGGCGTGGCATGACATCACCGTCATAAGAAAGCATAAACGGTCAATAACGTCGGGCGTGGCATGACATCACCGCCCTTGGACAACACACACGATCCAACGACGTCAGGCGTGGCATGACATCACCGCCCTTGGACTGCACGCACGGTCGGTTGACGTCGGGCATGGCATGACATCACCACTTTTGGACAGCACACACGGTCGGCAACGTCAGGCATGGCATGACATCACCGCCCTTGGACAGCACATACACTCGGCAACGTAAGGCATGGCATGCCATCACTGCCCTTGGGCAGCACACACGGTCAGACGACATCAGGCGTGGCATGACATCACCGCCGTTGGACAGCACACACGGTCGAACGACGTCGGGCATGGCATGACATCACCGCCCTTGGACTGCACGCATAGTCGGCAAAGTCAGGCGTGGCATTACATCACCGCCCTTGGAGAGCACACACGGTCGAATGATGTCGGGCGTGGCATGACATCACCACCCTTGGACTGCACGCACAGTCGGCAACGTCGGGCGTGGCATTACATCACCGCCCTTAGACAAAGACACACGGTCGCTAACGCGCGGGTGTGGCATGCCATCATACCCCTTGGACAGCAAACACGGTCGAACGACATCAGGCATGACATGCCATCACCACCCATGGATAGCACGCACGGTCGGACAATGTTGGGCGTGGCATGACATCACCGCCTTTGGACAGCACACACGTTCAGCAACATCGGGCGTGGCATGACATCACCTCCTTTGGACAACACATACGGTCATCAACGTAAGGCGTGGTATGCCATCACCGCCCTTGGATAGCAAACACAGTCGGACACGTCGGGCGTGGCATGTCATCACCGCCCTTGGACGTCACACACGGTTGAACGACATCGGTCGTGGCATGATATCACCGCCCTTGGATGGCACGTACGTTTGGACGACGTTGGGCGTGGCATGACATCACCGCCTTTTGACTGCACACACGGTCGGCAACGTCGGGCGTGGCATGACATCACCGCCTCGACAAAGACATACAGTCGACAACGTAAGGTGTGGCATGCCATCACCGCCCTTGGACAGCACACATGGTTGGATGATGTCAGGTGTGGCATGACATCACCGACCTTTGACAGCACACACGGTCGAAAGACGTCGGGCATGGCATGCCTTCATCGCCTTTGGGCAGCATACACGGTCGGCAACGTCGGGCGTGGCATGACATCACTGCTCTTGGACAGTACACAGGGTCGGACGATGCGGGCGTGGTATGACATCATCGCCCTTGGACTACACGCACGATCGGCAAGTTCGGGCGTGGCATGACATCATCGCCCTTGGACAGCATACACAGTCGACAGCATCTGGCGTGGCATGACATAACCGCCCTTTGATAGTACACACGGTCGGACAACATAGGGCGTGGCATGACATCACTGCCCTACGGCAGCACACACGGTCGGAATACATTGGGCGATGCATGACTTAACGCCTTTGGACAGCACAAACGGTCAAACAACGTCAGGTGTGGAATACCATAATCGCCTTTGGGCAGCACACACGGTGGAACGCATCGGGCGTGGCATGCCATCATATCCCTTGGACGGCAAATACGGTCGAACAATGTTAGGCGTGACTTGCAATCACCGCCTTAGGACAGCACACACTGTCGAACGACGTCGAGCATGGCATGCCATCATCGCCTTTGGGAAGCACACACGGTAGAACAACGTCGGGTGTGGCATGACATCACCGCCTTTGGACAGCACACACGGTCGAGCGACATCGGGCGTGGCATTCCATCATTGCGTTTGGGCAGCACAAATGGTTGAACGACATCGAGCGTGGCATGACATCACCGCCCTTGGACTGCACGCACGGTCGGACGACGTCAGGCGTGGCATGACATCACGCCCTTCGACAACAAACACGGTCGGATGACGTCGGTCGTGGCATGACATCACCGCCTTTGGACAGCACAAACGGTCAATGACGTCGGGCGTTGCATGACATCACCGCCCTTGGACTGCACGCACGGTCGGACGACGTCAGGCGTGGCATGACATCACGCCCTTGGACAGCACACACGATCGAACAACGTCGGGCGTGGCATGACATCTCCGCCCTGGGACTGCACGCACGGTCGGTTGACATCGGGTGTGGCATGAAATCACTTCGTTTGGACAACACACACGGTCGGCAACTTCAAGTATTGCATGACATCACCGCACTTGGATAGCACATACGGCCGGCAACGTAAGGCGTGGCATGCCATCACCGCCCTTCGACAACACACACAGTCGCACGACATTGGCGTGGCATGACCTCACCGCCCTTGGCACACACGATTGAACGACATAAGGCGTGGCATGACATCACCGCCCTTGGACTGCATGCACGGTCGGTTGACGTCAAGCGTGGCATGACATCACCGCCTTTGGACAACACACGGTCGGCAAAGCCGGGCGTGGCATTACATCACCGCCCTAGGCAGAACATACGGTCGGCAACGTAAGGCGTGGCATTCCATCAATGCCCTTGGACAGCGCACACGGTCAGACACGACGGGCGTGGCAGGACATCACCGCAATTGGACAGCACACATGGTCGAATGACGTCGGGCGTGGCATGACGCCACTACCTTAGGACAACACACACGGTCGGCAAAGTCGGGCATGGTATGACATCACCGCCCTTGGCAGAACATACGGTCGGCAACGTATAGTGTGGAATGCCATCACCCCCCTTAGACAACACACACGCTCGGCAACGTCGGGTGTGGCATGACATCACCGCCTTTGGACAGCACACACGATCAACAACGTAAGGCGTGGCATGCCATCACCGCCCTTGGACAACACACAAGGTCGGAGGACGTCAGGCGTGGCATGACATCACCGCCCTTGGACAACACACTTAGTCGGACGATGTCGGGCGTGGCATGACATCACCACCATTGGACCGCACAAACGGTCAACAATGTCGGGCGTGGCATGACATCACTGCCCTTGGACAGCACACACGGTCGAACGATGTCAGGCGTGGCATGATATCACGCCCTTGGACTGCACGCACAGTCAGTAGACGTCAGGCGTGGCATGACACCACCGCCTTTTGACAGCCCACACGGTCGGCAACGTCGGGCGTGGCATGACATCATTGCCCTTGGACAACACATACGGTCGACAATGTAAGGTGTGGCATGCCATCACCGCCCTTAGACATCACACACAGTTGGACGACGTCAAGCGTGGCATGTCTTCATCTCCTTTGGGTAGCATACACGGTCGGAAATGTCAGGCGTGTCATGACATCATCACCCTTGGACAGCACACACAATCGACAACATCCGACGTGGCATGACATAACCGCCCTTGGATAGTAAACACGGTCGGACAATGTAGGGCGTGGCATGACATCACCGCCCTTCGACAACAAACACGGTCGGATGACGTCGGTCGTGGCATGACATCACCGCCTTTGGACAGCACAAACGGTCAATGACGTCGGGCGTGGCATGACATCACCGCCCTTGGACAACACACACGGTCGGACTACGTCAGGCGTGGCATGACATCACCGCCCTTGGACAGCACACATGGTCGGCAACGTCGGGCGTGGCATTACATCACCGCCCTTGGACAGGACTTACAATCGAACGACGACGGGCGTGGCATGTCATCACCGCCTTTGGACAGCACACACAGTCGAACGACGTTGGGCATGACATGCCATCACCGCCTTTGGAGGGCACACACGGTCGAATGACGTCGGGTGAGGCATGACATTACCGCCCTTGGACAGCACATACAGTCGGCAACGTAAGGCGTGTCATGCCATCACCGCCCTTGGACAGCATACACGGTCAGGCCCGTCGGGCATGGCATTACATCACCGCCCTTGGACAGCACACACGGTCAAACGAGCTCAGGCGTAGCATGACATCACTGCCCTTGGACAGCACGCACGGTCGGACGACGTCGGGCGTGGCATGGCATCACTGCCTTTGGACAACACATACGGTCGGCAACGTCGGGCGTGGCATGACAACACCGCCCTTGGACAGCACATACGGCCGGCAACGTATAGAGTGGCATGCCATCACCGCCCTTGGACAGCACACACGCTCGACAACATCGGGTGTGGCATGACATCACCGCCATTGGACAGCACACACGGTCGGCAACGTCAGGAGTGGCATAACATCACCACCCTTGCTACACACACTCAGTCGGACGACATCGGGCGTGACTTGAAATCAACGCCATTAAGAATCACATACGATCGGACTACGTTGGGCGTGGCATGACATCACCACTTTTGGGCAGCACTCACAGTCGAACAGCGTCGGGCGTGGCATTCCATCATCGCCTTTGGGCAAGACACAGTCTAACGACGTCGGGCGTGGCATGCCACCATTGCCTTTGGGAAACACAGACGGTTGAATGACATCGGGCGTGGCATGACATCACTGCCTTAGGTTAACACACACGGTCTGCAACGTCGGGCGTGGCATGACATCACCGCCTTGGACAAAGACATACGGTCGGCAACGAATAGCGTGGCATGCCATCACCCCCGTTGGACAGCACACAAGCTCGGCAACGTCGGGTGTGGTATGACATCACCGCCCTTGGATAGCACACACGGTCGACAACGTAAGGCGTGGCATGCCATCACCGCCCTTGGACAGCACACAATGTCAGAGGACATCAGGCATGGCATGACATCACCACCCTTTGACATCACACATAGTCGAACGATGTCAGGCATGGCATGACATCACCGCCCTTGGACAACACACTCGGTCAGACGACGTCGGGCGTGGCATGACATCAGCGCCATTAAGAAGTACACACGGTCGGACTACGTCGGGCGTGGCATGAGATCACCGCCTTTGGGCAGCACACACGGTCGAACAACGTCTGGTGTGGCATTCCATCATCGCCTTTGGGCAGCACTCACGGTCGAACGACGTCGGGCGTGGCCTGACATCACCGCCATTGGATAGAACACACGGACGGCAACGTCGGGCATGGCATGACATCATTGCCATTAGACAGCACACACGGTCTGACGACGTCGGGCGTTGCATGACATCACCGCCCTTGGGCAGAACACACGGTCGGACTACGTCAGGCGTGGCATGACATCACCACCCTTGGACATCACACATGGTCGGCAACGTCGGGCGTGGCATTACATCACCGCCCTTGGACAACACACACAATCGAACGATGACGGGCGTGGCATGTCATCACCGCCTTTGGACAGCACACACAGTCGAACGACGTTGGGCATGACATGCCATCACCGCCTTTGGACGGCACACAAGGTCGAACGACGTCAGGTGAGGCATGACATCACCGCCCTTGGACAGCACATACGATCGGCAATGTAAGGCGTGGCATGCCATCACCGCCCTTGGACATCATACACGATAAGAACCGTCGGGCATGGCATTACATCACCGCCCTTGGACAGCACACAAGGTCGAACGAGCTCAGGCGTAGCATAACATCACTGCCCTTGGACAGCACGCACGGTCGGACGACGTCGGGCGTGGCATGGCATCACTGCCTTTGGACAACACATACGGTTGGCAACGTCGGGCGTGGCATGACAACACCGCCTGCGGACAAAGACATACGGTCAAGAACATATAGCGTGGCATGTCATCACCGCTTGGACCACACACACGGTCGTCAACGTCAGGAGTGGCATGACATCACCACCCTTCCTCAACACACTCTGTCGGACGACATCGGGCGTGGCTTGAAATCAACGCCATTAAGAAGCACATACGGTCGGACTACGTCGGGCGTGGCATGACATCACCGCCTTTGGGCAGCACACACGGTCGAACAACGTCAGGCGTGGCATTCCATCATCGCCTTTGGGCAGCACACACAGTCTAACGACGTCGGGCGTGGCATGCCATCATTGCCTTTGGGAAACACAAATGGTTGAATGACATTGGGCGTGGCATGACATCACCGCCCTTAGACTGCATGCACGGTCGGTTGACGTCGGGCATGGCATGACATCACCGCCTTTGGACAACACACATGGTCGGCAACGTCAGGCGTGGCATGACATCACCGCCCTTGGACAGCACATACGGTCGGCAACGTAAGGAGTGGCATGCCATCACCGCCCTTTGACAACACACACGGTCGACAACGTAAGGCGTGGCATGCCATCATCGCCGTTGGACCACACACAAGGTCAGACGATGTCAGGCGTGTCATGAAATCACCACTCTTTGACAGCACACACAATCGAACGATGTCGGCCATGGCATGCCTTCATCGCCTTTGGGTAGCACGCACGATCGGCAAGGTCGGGCGTGGCATGATATCATCGCCCTTGGACAACACACACAGTCGACCCCATCAGGCGTGACATGCCATCACTATCTTTGGACAGCATACACGGTCGAACGACATCGGGCGTGGCTTGTCATCACCGTCCTTGGACTGCACGCACGGTGGGACGATGTCGGGCGTGGCATGACTTCACCGCCATTACACAGCACAAACGTTTAACAACGTCGGGCGTGGCATGACATCACTGCCCTTGGACAGCACACACGGTCGAACCACGTCGGGTGTGGCATGACATCACGCCCTTGGACTGCACGCACAGTCGGTTGACGTCAGGCGTGGCATGACATCACCGCCTTTGGACAACACACACGGTCTGCAATGTCGGGTGTGGCATGACATCACCACCCTTGGACAGCACATACGGTCGCACGACGACGGGCGTGGCATGACATCACAGCCATTAAGAAGCACAGACGGTCAGACTACGTCAGGCGTGGCATGACATCACCGCCTTTGGGCAGCATACACGGTCGAACAACGTCGGGCGTGTCATTCCATCATCGCCTTTGGGAAGCACACACGGTCTAACGACGTCGGGCGTGGCATGCCATCATAACCTTTGGGAAACACAAACGGTTGAATGACATCGGGCGTGGCATGACATCACCGCCCTTGGTCTGCACGCACGGTCGGTTGACGTTGGTAGTGGAAGGACATCACCGCCTTTGGACAACACAAATGGTCGGCAACGTCAGGCGTTGCATGACATCACCGCCCTTGGATAGCACATACGGTCAGGAACGAAAGGAGTGGCATGCCTTCACCACCCTTGGACAACACACACGGTCGACAACGTAAGGCGTGGCATGCCATCACCTCCCTTGGACAGCACAGAAGGTCGGACGATGTTAGGCGTGGCATGACATCACCGCCCTTTGACAACACATACAGCGAAACGATGTCCGGCATGGCATGCCTTCATCACCTTTGGGCAGAAGGCACGATCGGCAACGTCGGGCGTGGCATGATGTCACCGCCCTTGGACAGCACATACGGTAGGCAGCGGAAGGCATTGCATGCCATCACCTCCCATGGACAGCATACGGTCGTACGACATCTGGAATGGCATCATCACCGCCCTTGGACAGCACACACAGTCGAACAACGTCGGGCGTGGCATGACATCGCCGCCCTTGGACTGCACGCACGATCGGTTGATGTCGGGCGTGGCATGACATCACCGCCTTTGAACAACACACATGGTCGGCAACGTCAGGCGTGACATGACATCATTGCCCTTGGACAGCACAAACGGTCGACAACGTAAGGCGCGGCATGCCATCAACGCCCTTGGACATTACATACGATCGGCAACATCGGGAGTGGCATCATATCACTGCCCTTGGACAGCACATACGGTCGTCAACGTAAGGCGTGGCATGCCATCAGCGCCCTTGGATAGCGCATACAGTCGGACATGTCGGGCGTGGCATGACATCACAGCCCTTAGACAGCACACATGGTCGAACGACATCGGGCGTGGCATGACATCATTGCCCTTGGACAGCACGCACGGTCGGACGACGTTGGGTGTGGCATGACATCACCGCCTTTGGACAGCGCACACGATCCGCAACGTCGGGCGTGGCCTGACATCACCGCACTTGGACAACACATACGGTCGACAATGTAAGGTGTGGCATGACATCACCGACCTTGGACAGCACACACGGTCGAACGAGGTCGGGCGTGGCATGACATCACCGCCCTTGGACTGCACGCACGGTTGGATAACGTCGAGTGTGAAATGACATCACCGCCTTTGGACAGCACACACGATCAGCAACGTCGGGAGTGGCATGACATACCGCCCTTGTACAGCACATACGGTCAGACGATGCGGGCGTGGAATGACATCACCGCCCTTGGACTGCACGCACGATCGGACGTCGTCGGGCATGGCATGACATCATTGCCTTTGGACAGCACAAACGGTAGGACGACTTCGGGCGTGGCATGCCATCATCGCCTTTGGGCAGCACACACTGTCGAACGATGTCGGGCGAGGCATGCCATCATAGCCCTTGGACGGCAAACACGGTCGAACCACATCAGGCGTGACATCCCATCACCGCCTTTGGACAGCACACACGGTGGAACGACGTCGGGCGTGGCTTGACATCACCGCCCTTGGAATGCACGAACGGTAGGACAATTTTGGGCGTGGCATGACACAACCGCCCTTGGACAACACACACGGTCGGCAACATCGGGCGTGCCATGCCATCACCACCCTTGGATTTCACACACGGCCAGACGACGTCAGGCGTGGCATCACATAACCGCCCTTGGACAACACACACGGTCGAACGACGTCCAGCGTGGCATGACATCACCGCCCTTGGACAACATTCACGATCAGTCGACGTCGGGCGTGGCATGACATCACCGCCCTTGGACAGCACACACGGTCGAACGACGTCGCGCCTGGCATGCCATCATAGCCCTTAGACTGCAAACATGGTCGATCGACGTCGGGCGTGGCATGAAATCACCTCCCTTGGACAGCACACACGATCGAACGACGTCGGGCCTAGAATGCCATCATAGCCCTTAGATGGTAAACACAGTCGAACGATGTCAGGCGTGACATCCCATCACCGCCTTTGGAAAGCATACACGGTCGAACGACGTCGGGCGTGGCTTGACATCACTGTCCTTGGACTACACGCATGGTCAGACGACGTCGGGTGTGGCAAGACATCACCGCCATTGGACAGCACACACGATTGGTAACGTCAGGCGTGGCTTGACATCACCACATTTGACAGCACATACGGTCGGAAACGTCGAGCGTGGCATGACATCACCGCCCTTGGACAGCACACACGGTAGGAAACGTCAGGTGTGGCATGACATCATCTCTCTTGGATGGCACACACGGTCGGCAACGTCAGGCGTGGCATGACATCACTGCCTTGGACAGTACACACGGTCGAACAACGTCGGGCGTGGCATGACAGCACCGCCCTTGGGCAGCACACACGGTCTGACTACGTCGGGCGATGCATGACATCACCGCCTTTGGACAGCAAACACAGTCGAACGACGTCAGGCGTGGCCTGACATCACCGCCCTTCGACTTCATGCACGGTTGAACGACGTCGGGCGTGCCATGACATCACCGCCCTTGGACAGCACATACGGTCAAACACGTCAGGCGTGGCATGACATCACCACCCTTTGACAGCACACACAGTCGAACGACGTCTGACGTGGCATGACATCACCGCCGTGGATGCGACACGCGTTCGAACAACGTCGGGCGCGGGATGACATCACCGCTTTTAGGTAGCACGCGACGATCGGACTATGTCAGCGATGCATGACATATCGCCTTTGTACAAAGACAAATGATCGAACGACATCAGGCGTGGCATGCCATCATCGTCTTTGGGCAGCACACACGGTCGAACGACGTCGGGTGTGGCATTACATCATCGCCTTTGGACAGCACACACGATCGAACGACGTCGGACGTGGCATGCCATCACTGCTATTTGACAGCACTCATGGTCGAGCGACGTCTGGCGTGCCATGACATCACCGCCATCGATAAAGACACACGGTCAAACACGCCAGCGTGGCATGAAATCACCACCCTTGGACGCACACCGGTCAAACGACGTCGTACGTGGCATGACATCACCACCCTTGGACAGTACACACGGTCGAACAACGTCAGGCGTCGAATGACATCACCGCCTTTAGGTAGCATGCACGATTGGACTATGTCGGGCGATGCATGACATAACGCCTTTGTACAACACAAACGATCGAACGACGTCGAGCGTGGAATGCCATCATCGCATTTGGGCAGCACAAACGGTTGAATGACATCGAGCGGGGTATGACATCACCGCCCTTGGACTGCACCCACGGTCGGACAACGTCGGGCGTGGCATGACATCACCACCCTTGGAAAGCACACACGTTCGAACGACGTCGGGCGTGGCATGACATCACTGCCCTTAGACTGCACACACGGTCGATTGACGTCTGGCATGGCATGACATCACCGCCTTTGGACAGCACACACGGTCGGCAACGTCAGGCATGGCATGACATCACCGCCCTTGGACAACACATACGGTCGGCAACGTAAGGCGTGGCATGCCATCACCGCCCTTGGGCAGCACACACAGTCGGACGACATCGGACGTGGCATGACATCACCGCCCTTGGACAGCACACACTGCGAATGACGTCGGGCGTGGCATGACATCACCGCCCTTGGACTGCATGCACGGTCGGCAACGTCGGGCGTGGCATTACATCACCACCCTTGGACAGCACACACGGTCGGCAACGCGGGGCGTGGCATGCCATCATAGCCCTTGTACGACAAACACGGTCAAATGACGTCAGGCGTGACATGCCATCACACCCCTTGGACAGCACGCACGGTCGGACGACGTTGGGCGTGGCATGACATCATCGCCTTTGGACAGCACATACGGTCGGCAACGTCGGGCGTGGCATGACATCACCTCCCTTGGACAGCACATACGGTCGTCAACGTAAGGCGTGGCATGCCATCACCGCCCTTGGACAGCACACACGGTCAAATGATGTCTGTTGTGGCATGACATCACCGCCCTTGGAAAGCACGTATGTTCGGACGACGTTGGGCGTGGCATGACATCACCGCCTTTTGCCAGCACACACGGTCGGCAGCGTCGGGCGTGGCATGATATC
The DNA here is from genome assembly GCA_027789145.1 of Solanum arcanum. Lineage (NCBI taxonomy): Eukaryota > Viridiplantae > Streptophyta > Magnoliopsida > Solanales > Solanaceae > Solanum > Solanum arcanum. The sequence goes on along the minus strand of CM050935.1, from coordinate 24,976,909 downwards.
ACCGCCCTTGGACAGCACATACGGTCAACAGCGTAACGTGTGGCATGCCATCACCGCCCTTGGACAACACACACGGTCGGACGACGTCAGGCGTGGAATGACATCACCGACCTTTGACACCACACACGGTCAAAAGACGTCGGGCATGGCATGCCTTCATCGCCTTTGGTCAGCACACACGGTTGGCAACGTCGGGCGTGACATGACATCACCGCTCTTGGACAGTACACACGGTCGGACGATGCGTGCGTGGTATGACATCATCGCCTTTGGACTACACGCACGATCGGCAAGGTCGGGCGTGGCATGACATCATCGCCCTTGGAAAGCACACACAGTCGACAACATCCGGCGTGGTATGACATCACCGCCCTTGGGCTGCACACACAGTCGGACTACGTCGGGCGATGCATGACTTAACGCCTTTGGACAACATAAACGGTCGAACAACGTCAGGCGTGGCATGCCATCATCGCATTAGGGCAGCACACACGGTCGAACGCGTCAGGCGTGGAATGCCATCATAGCCCTTGGAAGGCAAATACGGTCGAACGACGTTAGGCTTGACATGCCATAACCGCCTTTGGACAGCACCCACGGTCGAACAATGTCGGGTGTGGCATGACATCACCGCTTTGGACGGACACACGGTCGAACGACGTCGGACGTGACATGCCATCACCGCTTTAGACAAAGACACACGGTCGAGCGACATTGGGCGTGGCATTCCATCATCGCGTTTGGGTATCACACACGGTTGAACGACGTCGGGCGTGGTATGCCATCATCGTATTTGGGAAGTACAAACGCTTGAACCACATCGAGCGTGGCATGACATCACTGCCCTTAGACTGCACACACGGTCGGTTGACGTCGGGCATGGCATGACATCACCGCCTTTGGACATCACACACGGTCGGCAACGTCAGGCATGGCATGACATCACCGCCCTTGGACAACACATACGGTCGGCAACGTAAGGCGTGGCATGCCATCACCGCCCTTGGGCAGCATAGACAGTCGGACGACATCGGACGTGGCATGACATCACCGCCCTTGGACAGCACACACGGTCGAACGACGTCGGGCGTGGCATGACATCACCGGCCTTGGACTGTACGCACGGTCGGCAACGTCGGGCGTGGAATTACATCACCGCCCTTGGATAGCACACACGGTCGGCAACGCGGGGCGTGGCATGCCATCATAGCCCTTGTACGACAAACATGGTCAAACGACGTCAGGCGTGACATGCCATCACACCCCTTGGACAACGCACACGGTCGGACGACGTTGGGCATGGCATGACATCACCGCCTTTGGACAGCACACACGGTCGGTAACGTCGGGCTGGCATGACTTCACCTCCCTTGGACAGCACATACGGTCGTCAATGTAAGGCGTGGCATGCCATCACCGCCCTTGGACAGCACACACGGTCAAATGATGTCGGTTGTGGCATGACATCACCGCCCTTGGAAAGCACGTATGTTCGGACGACGTTGGGCGTGGCATGACATCACCGCCTTTTGCCAGCACACACAGTCGAACGACGTCGGGCGTGGCATGACATCACCGCTCTTGGACAGTACACACGGTCGAATGATGCGGGCATAACAGGACATCATCGCCCTTGGACTGCACACACGGTTGGCAAGGTCGGGCGTGGCATGACATCATCGCCCTTGGACAACATACACGATCGGCAACTTCAGGCAAGGCATGAGAACACCGCCCTTGGACAGTACTCACGATTTGACAACGTTGGGTGTGGCATGACATCATTGCCCTTGGGCAACACCCACAGTCGGACTACGTCGGGCGATGCATGAAATCACCGCCTTTGGACAACACAAACGGTCGAACCACGTCAGGCGTAGCATGCCATCATCGCCTTTGGGCAGCACACACATTCGAATGACGTCGGCTGTGGCAGGCCATCATAGCCCTTGGACGGCAAACACGGTCGAACAACGTCAGGCATGACATTCCATCATCGTATTTGGACAGCACACACGGTAGAACGACGTCGGACGTGGCATGCCATCATCGCCTTTGGGCAGCACACACGATCGAACGACGTTGGGCGTGACATGACATCACCACCTTTGGACAGCACACACGATCGAACGACGTCAGATGTGGCATGCCATCACCGCCTTTGGACAGCACACACGATTGAGAGACTTCGGGCGTGGCATGCAATCATCGCGTTTGAGTAGCACACACGGTCGAACGACGTCGGGCGTGGCCTGCCATCATCACCTTTGGGCAGCACAAACGGTTGAACGACAACGAGCGTGGCATGACATCACCTCCCTTGGACTGCACACACGGTCGTCACCGCCCTTGGACAACACACACGGTCGAACGAAGTCAGGCATGGTATGACATCATTGCCCTTGGATTACACGCACGATCGGCAAGGTCGGTCGTGGCATGACATCACCGCCCTTGGACTGCACGCACAATCGGTTGACGTCGGGCGTGGCATGACATCACCGCCCTTGGACAACATATATGGTCGGCAACTTAAGGTGTGGCATGCAATCACCGCCCTTGGACAGCACACACGGTCGGACACGTCGGGCGTGGCATAACATCACCGCCCTTGGACAGCACACACGGTTGAACGACGTTGGGCGTGGCATGACATCACCACCCTTGGACAGCACACACGATCGAACGACGTCGGGCATAGTATGCCTTCATCACCTTTGGGAAGCACACAAGGTCGGCAACATCGGGCGTGGCATGAAATCACCGCTCTTGGACAGTACACACGGTCGGACGATGCAGGCGTTGCAGGACATCATCGCCCTTGTACTGCACACACGGTCGGCAAGGTAGGGCGTGGCATGACATCATTGCCCTTGGACATTACACAGGATCGGCAACTTCAGGCAAGGCATGACAACACCGCCCTTGGACACTACTCACGATCTAACAACGTTGGGCGTGGCATGACATCACAGCCCTTGGGCAACACCCACGGTCGGACTACGTCGGGCGATGCATGAAATCACCACCTTTGGACAGCAGAAACGGTCGAACCACGTCAGGCGTAGCATGCCATCATCGCCTTTGGGCAGCACACACAGTCGAACGACGTCGGGCGTGGCATTCCATTATAGACCTTGGAAGGCAAACACGTTCGAACAACGTCAGGCATGACATGCCATCATCGCCTTTGGACATCTCACACAGTAGAACGACGTCGGGCGTGTCATGCCATCATCGCCTTTGGGCAGCAAAAACGATCGAACGACGTTGAGCGTGGCATGACATCACGACCCTTGGACTACAGGCACAGTCAGACAACGTCAGGCGTGGAATGACATCACCGCCCTTGGACAGCCCACATGGTCGGTTGACGTCGAGCGTTGCATGACATCACCGCCCTTGGACGGCAAACACAGTCGAACGACGTGGGGCCTGGCATGCCATCACCGCCTTTGGACAGCATACACGGTCGAACGACGTCGGGTATTGCTTGACATCAATGTCCTTGGACTGTACGCACGGTAAGACGACGTTGGGCGTGGCATGACATCACCGCCATTGGATAGCACACACGGTCGGCAACGTCAGGCGTGGCATGACATCACCGCCCTTGGACAACACACATGGTCGAACGACGTCGGGTGTGGCATGACATCACCGCCCTTGGAGAGCACGCACGGTCGGACGATGTTAGGCGTGGCATGAAATGACCGCCTTTGGACAACACACACGGTCGGCAACGTTACGCGTGGCATGACATCACCGCCCTTGGACAGCACATACGGTCGGTAACGTAAGGTGTGGCATGCCATCACCGCCCTTAGACAAAACGCACGATCGGACGACGTCAGGCGTGGCATGAAATTACCGACCTTTGACAGCACACACGGTCGAACGACGTCGGGCATGGCATGCCTTCATCGCCTTTGGGAAGCACACACGGTCGGCAACGTTGGGCGTGGCATCACATCACAGCTCTTGGACTGTACACACAGTCAGACGATGCGGGCGTGGTATGACATAATCGCCCATGGACTACACGCACGATCGGTAAGGTCGGGCGCCCTTTGACAGCACACACAGTCGACAACATCCGGCGTGGCATGACATAACCGCCCTTGGATAGTACACACGGTCGGACAACGTCGGATGTGGCATGACATCACCGCCCTTGGGCTGCACACACGGTCGAATGACGTCGGGCGTGGAATGCCATCATAGCCCTTAGACGGCAAATACGGTCGAACGGCGTTAGGCGTGACATGCTTTCACCGCCTTTGGACAGCACACACGGTCGAACGACATTGGGCGTGGCATGCCATCATCCCCTTTGGGCAGCACACACGGTCGAACAACGTTGGGTGTTGCATGACATCACCGGCTTTGGACAGCACACACGGTCGAACGACGTCGGGCGTGGCATGACATCACGCCCTTGGACTGCACGCACGGTCGGTTGACGGCGGGCGTGGCATTCCATCATCGCATTTGGGTTTCACACTCGGTCAGACGACGTCAGGCGTGGTATGACATCACCGCTATTAAGAAGCACACACGGTCGGACTACGTCGGGCGTGGCATCACATCACCGCCTTTGGGAAGCACACACGGTCGAACAACGTCGGGCGTGGCATTCCATCATCGCCTTTGGGCAGCACACATGGTCTAACGACATCGGGCGTGGCATGCTATCATCGCCTTTCGGCAACACAAATAGTTGAACGACATCGGGCGTGGAATGACATCATCGCCCTTGGAATGCACGCACGGTCGGTTGACGTCGGGCGTGGCATGACATCACCGCCTTTGGACAACACACATGGTCGGCAATGTCAGGCGTGGCATGATATCACCGCCCTTGGACAATACATACGGTCGGCAACGTAAGGAGTGGGATGCCCTCACCACCCTTGGACAACACACACGATCGACAACGTAAGGCGTGGCATGCCATCACCGCCCTTGGAAAGCACACAAGGTCGGACGACGTCAGGCGTGGCATGACATCACCGCCCTTTGACAGCACACACAGTCCAACGACGTCAGGCATGGCATGACATCACCGCCATTGGACAGCACACACGGTCGGACGATGTCAGGCGTTGCATGACATCACCGCATTTGGGCAGCACAAATGGTCGGACTACGTCAGGCGTGGCATGACATCACCGCATTTGGGCAGCACACATGGTCGGACTACGTCAGGCGTGGCATGACATCACCGCCCTTGGACAGCACAAATGGTCGGCAATTTCGGGCGTGGCATTACATCACCGCCCTTGGATAACACACACGATCGAACGACGACGGGCGTGGCATGTCATCACCGCATTTGGACATCATACACAGTCGAACGACGTTGGGCGTGACATTACGTCATCGCCTTTGGACGGCACACACGGTCGGCAATTTAAGGCGTGGCATGCAATCACCACCCTTGGACAGCACACACGGTCGAACGACGTCAGGCGTGGCATGACATCACCGCCCTCGGACTACACGCACGGTAGGACGATGTCGGGCGTGGCATGACATCACCGCCTTCGGACAACACATACGGTCGGCAACGTCGGGCATGGCATGACATCACCGCCCGTGGACAGCACATACGGTCGGCAACGTATAGCGTTGCATGCCATAACCGCCCTTGGACAGCACACACGCTCGGCAACGTCGGGTGTGGCATGACATCACCACCATTGGACAGCACACACGGTCGGCAACGTCGGGAGTGGCATGACATCACCGCTCTTGCTCAACACACCCAGTCGGACGACATCGGGCGTGGCATGAAATCACCACCATTAAGAAGCACACACGGTCCGACTACGACGGGCGTGGCATGACATCACCGCCTTTGGGCAGCACACACGGTCGAACAACATCGGGCGTGGCATCCATCATCGCCTTCGGTAAGCACACACGGTCTAACCACGTCGGGCGTGGCATGCCATCATTGCCTTTGGGCAACACAAACGGTTGAACGACATCGGGTTTGGCGTGACATCGCCGCCCTTGGACTGCATGCACGGTCGCTTGACGTCGGGCGTGGCATGACATCACCGCCTTTGGACAACACACATTGTCGGCAACGTCAGGCGTGGCATGATATCACCGCCCTTGGAAAGCACACACGGTCGACAACGTAAGGGGTGGCACGCCATTACCGCCATTGGACAACACATAAGGTCGGACGACGTCAGGCGTGGCATGATATCACCGCCATTTGACAGCTCACACAGTCGAACGATGTCAGGCATTGCATGCCTTTATCGCCTTTGGTCAGCACGCACGATCGGGAAGGTCGGGCGTAAAATGATATCATCGCCCTTGGACAGCACACACAGTCGACAACATCAGGCGTGACATGCCATCTTCGCCTTTGGACAGCATACACGGTCGAACAACGTTGGGCGTGGCTTGATATCACCGCCTCGATCGCGACGCGACGGTCGGACGACGTCGGGCGTGGCATGACATCACCGCCATTGGACAGCACACACGGTCGAACGACGTCGGGCGTGGCATGACATCACGCCCTTGGACTGCACGCACAGTCGGTTGACGGCGGGCGTGGCATGACATCACCGCCTTTGGACAACACACACGTTAAGCAACGTCGGGCGTGGCATGACATCACCGCCCTTGGACAGCACATACGGTCGGCAACGTAAAGCGTGGCATGCCATCACCGCCCTTGGAAAGCATACACGCTCGGCAAGGTCGGGTGTTGCATGACATCACCGCCATTGGACAAAGACACACGGTCGGGCAATGCTCGGGAGTGGCATGAAATCCCCACCTCGATAACACACTCGGTCGGACGACGCCGGGCGTGGTATGACATCACCCCTATTAAGAAGCACACACGCCGGACTACGCCGGAGTGGCATGACATCACCGCTTTGGGCAAAGACACACGGTCGAACAACGTCGGGCGTGGCATTCCATCATCGCCTTTGGGCAGCACACACGGTCTAATGACGTCGGGCGTGGCATGCTATCATCGCCTTTGGGCAACACAAACAGTTGAACAACATCGGGCTTGGCATGACATCATCGCCCTTAGAATGCACGCACGGTCGGTTGACGTCGGGCGTGGCATGACATCACCGCCTTTGGACAACACACATGGTCGGAAATGTCAGGCGTGGCATGATATCACCGCCCTTGGACAATACATACGGTCGGCAACGTAAGGAGTGGCATGCCCTCACCACCCTTGGACAACACACACGATCGACAACGTAAGGCGTGGCATGCCATCACCGCCCTTGGAAAGCACACAAGGTCGGACGACGTCAGGCGCGGCATGACATCACCGCCCTTTGACAGCACACACAGTCCAACGACGTCGGGCATGGCATGACATCACCGCCATTGGACAACACACACGGTCGGACGATGTCAGGCGTTGCATGACATCACCGCATTTGGGCAGCACACATGGTCGGACTACGTCAGGCGTGGCATGACATCACCACATTTGGGCAGCACACATGGTCGGACTACGTCAGGCGTGGCATGACATCACCGCCTCGACAGCACAAATGGTCGGCAACTTCGGGCGTGGCATTACATCACCGCCTTTGACAACACACACGATCGAACGACGACGGGCGCGTGGCATGTCATCACCGCATTTGGACAGCATACACAGTCGAACGACGTTGGGCGTGACATTACGTCATCGCCTTTGGACGGCACACACGGTCGGCAATTTAAGGCGTGGCATGCAATCATCACCCTTGGACAGCACACACGGTCGAACGACGTCAGGCGTGGCATGACATCACCGCCCTTGGACTGCACGCACGGTAGGACGATGTCGGGCGTGGCATGACATCACCGCCATTGGACAGCACACACGGTCGAACGACGTTGGGCGTGGCATGACATCACGCCCTTGGACTGCACGCACGGTCGGTCGATGTCGGGTGTGGCATGACATCACCGCCTTTGGACAACACACACGTTATGCAACGTCGGGCGTGGCATGACATCACCGCCTTTGGACAACACATACGGTCGGCAACGTATAGCGTGGCATGCCATCACCGCCCTTGGATAGCATACACGCTTGGCAACGTCGGGTGTGGAATGACATCACCGCCATTGGACAGCACACACGGTCGGCAATGTCGGGCGTGGCATGAAATCCCCACACTTGGATAACACACTCGGTCGGACGACGTCGGGCAAGGTATGACATCACCGCTATTAAGAAGCACACACGCTCGGACTACGTCGGGCGTGGCATGACATCACCGCCTTTGGGCAGCACACACGGTCGAACAACGTCTGGCGTGGCATTCCATCATCGCCTTTGGGCAGCACACACGGTCTAACAACGTCGGGCGTGGAATGCTATCATCGCCTTTGGGCAACACAAACAGTTGAACAACATCGGGCGTGGCATGACATCATCGCCCTTAGAATGCACGCACGGCCGGTTGATGTCAGGCGTGGCATGACATCACCGCCTTTGGACAACACACATGGTCGGCAACGTCAGGCGTGGCATGATATCACCGCCCTTGGACAGTACATACGGTCGGCAACGTAAGGAGTGGCATGCCCTCACCGCCCTTGGACAACACACACGGTCGTGTGGCATGCCATCACCGCCCTTAAAAAGCACACAAGGTCGGCAACATCAGGCGTGGCATGACATCACCTCCCTTGGACAGTACACACAGTTGGACAACATCGGGCGTGGCATGACATCACCGCCCTTGGGCAGCACACACGGTCTGACTACGTCGTGCGATGCATGACATCACCGCCTTTGGACAGCACACACGATCGGCAAGGTCGGGCGTGGCATGATATCATCACCCTTGGATAGCACACACAGTCGACAACATCAGGCGTGGCATGATATCACCGCCCTTGGATAGTACACTCGGTCGAACGACGTCAGGAGTGGCATTTCATCATAACTTTTAGGCAGCACACGCGGTCGAACGACGTCGAGCGTGGCATGCCATCATAGACCTTGGACGGCAAACACGGTCGAACAACGTCAGGCGTGACATGCCATCACCACCTTTGGATAGCACACACGGTCGAACGACGTCGTGCGTGGCATGCCATCATCGCCTTTGGGCAGCACACACGGTCGAATGACGTCGGGCGTGGTATGCCATCATAGACCTTGGGCGGCAAACACGATCGAACGACGTAACTCATGGCATGCAATCAATGCCCTTTGGACAGCACACACGGTCAACAACGTAAGGCGTGGCATGCCATCACCGCCCTTGGACAACACACAAGGTCGGAGGACGTCAGGCGTGGCATGACATCACCACCCTTGGACAACACACTTAGTCGGACGATGTCGGGCGTGGCATGACATCACCACCATTGGACCGCACAAACGGTCAACAATGTCGGGCGTGGCATGACATCACTGCCCTTGGACAGCACAAATGGTCGGCAACTTCGGGCGTGGCATTACATCACCGCCCTTGGACAACACACACGATCGAACGACGACGGGCGTGGCATGTCATCACCGCATTTGGACAGCATACACAGTCGAACGACGTTGGGCGTGACATTACGTCATCGCCTTTGGAAGGCACACACGGTCTGCAATTTAAGGCGTGGCATGCAATCATCACCCTTGGACAGCACACACGGTCGAACGACGTCAGGCGTGGCATGACATCACCGCCCTTGGACTGCACGCATGGTAGGACGATGTCGGGCGTGGCATGACATCACCGCCATAGGACAGCACACACGGTCGAACGACGTTGGGCATGGCATGACATCACGCCCTTGGACTGCACGCACGGTCGGTCGACGTCGGGCGTGGCATGACATCACCGCTTTTGGACAACACACACATTATGCAATGTCGGGCGTGGCATGACATCACCGCCTTTGGACAACACATTCGGTCGGCAACGTATAGCGTGGTATGCCATCACCGCCCTTGGATAGCATACACGCTTGGCAACGTCGGGTGTGGAATGACATCACCGCCATTGGACAGAACACACGGTCGGCAATGTCGGGCGTGGCATGAAATCCCCACACTTGGATAACACACTCGGTCGGACGACGTCGGGCGTGGTATGACATCACCGCTATTAAGAAGCACACACGCTCGGACTACGTCGGGCGTGGCATGACATCACCGCTTTGGGCAGACACACGGTCGAACAACGTCGGGCGTGGCATTCCATCATCGCCTTTGGGCAAGACACACGGCCTAACGACGCCGGGCGTGGCATGCTATCATCGCCTTTGGGCAACACAAACAGCTTGAACAACATCGGGCGTGGCATGACATCATCGCTTTAGAATGCACGCGCCGCGGTCGGTTGACGTCGGGCGTGGCATGACATCACCGCTTTTGGACAACACACATGGTCGTAAACAGCGTCGGGCGTGGCATGATATCACCGCTTGGACAAGACATACGGTCGGGTAACGTAAGGAGTGGCATGCCCTCACCGCCTCTTGACAACACACACGGTCGACAACGTAAGGCGTGGCATGCCATCACCGCCCTTAAAAAGCACACAAGGTCGGCAACATCAGGCGTGGCATGACATCACCTCCCTTGGACAGTACACACAGTTGGACAACATCGGGCGTGGCATGACATCACCGCCCTTGGGCAGCACACACGGTCTGACTACGTCGTGCGATGCATGACATCACCGCCTTTGGACAGCACACACGATCGGCAAGGTCGGGCGTGGCATGATATCATCACCCTTGGATAGCACACACAGTCGACAACATCAGGCGTGGCATGATATCACCGCCCTTGGATAGTACACTCGGTCGAACGACGTCAGGAGTGGCATTTCATCATAACTTTTAGGCAGCATACGCGGTCGAACGACGTCGAGCGTGGCATGCCATCATAGACCTTGGACGGCAAACACGGTCGAACAACGTCAGGCGTGACATGCCATCACCACCTTTGGATAGCACACACGGTCGAACGACGTTGTGCGTGGCATGCCATCATCGCCTTTGGGCAGCACACACGGTCGAATGACATCGGGCGTGGTATGCCATCATAGACTTGGGCGGCAAACACGATCGAACGACGTAAGTCGTGGCATGCAATCAATGCCCTTGGACAGCGCACACGGTCAGACACGCCGGGCGTGGCATGACATAACCGCCATTGGACAGCACACATGGTCGAAGGACATCGGGAGTGGCATGACATCACTACCTTAGGACAACACACACGGTCGGCAACGTCGGGCGTGGCATGACATCACCGCCCTTGGACAGAACATACGATCGGCAACGTATAGCGTGGCATGCCATCACCCCCTTTGACAACACACACGCTCGGTAACGTCGGGTGTGGCATGTCATCACCACCCTTGGACAGCACACACGGTCGACAACGTGGGCGTGGCATGCCATCACCGCCCTTGACAACACACAAGGTCGAGGACGTCCAGCGTGGCATGACATCACCGCCTTTGACAAAGACACACAAACGAACCGTGTTGGGCATGGCATGACATCACCGCCCTTGGAAAACACACTCGTTCGGACGATGTCGGGCGTGGCATGACATCACCGTCATAAGAAAGCATAAACGGTCAATAACGTCGGGCGTGGCATGACATCACCGCCCTTGGACAACACACACGATCCAACGACGCCAGCGTGGTGGCATGACATCATCGCTTCGATCGCGACGCACGGTCGGTTGACGTCGGGCATGGCATGACATCACCACTTTTGGACAACACACACGGTCGGCAACGTCAGGCATGGCATGACATCACCGCCCTTGGACAACACATACACTCGGCAACGTAAGGCATGGCATGCCATCACTGCCCTTGGGCAGCACACACGGTCAGACGACATCAGGCGTGGCATGACATCACCGCCCTTGGACTGCACGCACGGTAGGACGATGTCGGGCGTGGCATGACATCACCGCCATAGGACAGCACACACGATCGAACGACGTTGGGCATGGCATGACATCACGCCCTTGGACTGCACGCACGGTCGGTCGACGTCGGGCGTGGCATGACATCACCGCTTTTGGACAACACACATATTATGCAACGTCGGGCGTGGCATGACATCACCGCCTTTGGACAACACATTCGGTCGGCAACGTATAGCGTGGTATGCCATCACCGCCCTTGGATAGCATACACGCTTGGCAACATCGGGTGTGGAATGACATCACCGCCATTGGACATAACACACGGTCGGCAATGTCGGGCGTGGCATGAAATCCCCACACTTGGATAACACACTCGGTCGGACGACGTCGGGCGTGGTATGACATCACCGCTATTAAGAAGCACACACGCTCGGACTACGTCGGGCGTGGCATGACATCACCGCCTTTGGGCAGCACACACGGTCGAACAACGTCGGGCGTGGCATTCCATCATCGCCTTTGGGCAGCACACACGGTCTAACGACGTCGGGCGTGGCATGCTATCATCGCCTTTGGGCAACACAAACAGTTGAACAACATCGGGCGTGGCATGACATCATCGCCCTTAGAATGCACGCACGGTCGGTTGACGTCGGGCGTGGCATGACATCACCGCCTTTGGACAACACACATGGTCGGCAACGTCAGGCGTGGCATGATATCACCGCCCTTGGACAGTACATACGGTCGGCAACGTAAGGAGTGGCATGCCCTCACCGCCCTTGGACAACACACACGGTCGACAACGTAAGGCGTGGCATGCCATCACCGCCCTTAAAAAGCACACAAGGTCGGCAACATCAGGCGTGGCATGACATCACCTCCCTTGGACAGTACACACAGTTGGACAACATCGGGCGTGGCATGACATCACCGCCCTTGGGCAGCACACACGGTCTGACTACGTTGTGCGATGCATGACATCACCGCCTTTGGACAGCACACACGATCGGCAAGGTCGGGCGTGGCATGATATCATCACCCTTGGATAGCACACACAGTCGACAACATCAGGCGTGGCATGATATCACCGCCCTTGGATAGTACACTCGGTCGAACGACGTCAGGAGTGGCATTTCATCATAACTTTTAGGCAGCATACGCGGTCGAACGACGTCGAGCGTGGCATGCCATCATAGACCTTGGACGGCAAACACGGTCAAACAACGTCAGGCGTGACATGCCATCACCACCTTTGGATAGCACACACGGTCGAACGACGTCGTGCGTGGCATGCCATCATCGCCTTTGGGCAGCACACACGGTCGAATGACGTCGGGCGTGGTATGCCATCATAGACTTGGGCGGCAAACACGATCGAACGACGTAAGTCGTGGCATGCAATCAATGCCCTTGGACAGCACACACGGTCAGACACGTCGGGCGTGGCATGACATAACCGCCCTTGGACAACACACATGGTCGAAGGACATCGGGAGTGGCATGACATCAATACCTTAGGACAACACACACGGTCGGCAACGTCGGGCGTGGCATGACATCACCGCCCTTGGACAGAACATACGATCGGCAACGTATAGCGTGGCATGCCATCACCCCCCTTTGACAACACACACGCTCGGTAACGTCGGGTGTGGCATGTCATCACCACCCTTGGACAGCACACACGGTCGACAACGTAAGGCGTGGCATGCCATCACCGCCCTTGGACAACACACAAGGTCAGAGGACGTCAGGCGTGGCATGACATCACCGCCCTTTGACAGCACACACAAATGAACCGTGTTGGGCATGGCATGACATCACCGCCCTTGGAAAACACACTCGTTCGGACGATGTCGGGCGTGGCATGACATCACCGTCATAAGAAAGCATAAACGGTCAATAACGTCGGGCGTGGCATGACATCACCGCCCTTGGACAACACACACGATCCAACGACGTCAGGCGTGGCATGACATCACCGCCCTTGGACTGCACGCACGGTCGGTTGACGTCGGGCATGGCATGACATCACCACTTTTGGACAACACACACGGTCGGCAACGTCAGGCATGGCATGACATCACCGCCCTTGGACAACACATACACTCGGCAACGTAAGGCATGGCATGCCATCACTGCCCTTGGGCAGCACACACGGTCAGACGACATCAGGCGTGGCATGACATCACCGCCGTTGGACAGCACACACGGTCGAACGACGTCGGGCATGGCATGACATCACCGCCCTTGGACTGCACGCATAGTCGGCAAAGTCAGGCGTGGCATTACATCACCGCCCTTGGAGAGCACACACGGTCGAATGATGTCGGGCGTGGCATGACATCACCACCCTTGGACTGCACGCACAGTCGGCAACGTCGGGCGTGGCATTACATCACCGCCCTTAGACAGCACACACGGTCGTCAACGCGGGGTGTGGCATGCCATCATACCCCTTGGACAGCAAACACGGTCGAACGACATCAGGCATGACATGCCATCACCACCCATGGATAGCACGCACGGTCGGACAATGTTGGGCGTGGCATGACATCACCGCCTTTGGACAGCACACACGGTCAGCAACATCGGGCGTGGCATGACATCACCTCCTTTGGACAACACATACGGTCATCAACGTAAGGCGTGGTATGCCATCACCGCCCTTGGATAGCAAACACAGTCGGACACGTCGGGCGTGGCATGTCATCACCGCCCTTGGACGTCACACACGGTTGAATGACATCGGTCGTGGCATGATATCACCGCCCTTGGATGGCACGTACGTTTGGACGACATTGGGCGTGGCATGACATCACCGCCTTTTGACTGCACACACGGTCGGCAACGTCGGGCGTGGCATGACATCACCGCCCTTGGACAGCACATACAGTCGACAACGTAAGGTGTGGCATGCCATCACCGCCCTTGGACAGCACACATGGTTGGATGATGTCAGGTGTGGCATGACATCACCGACCTTTGACAGCACACACGGTCGAAAGACGTCGGGCATGGCATGCCTTCATCGCCTTTGGGCAGCATACACGGTCGGCAACGTCGGGCGTGGCATGACATCACCGCTTGGACAAGATACGTGGTCGGACGATGCGGGCGTGGTATGACATCATCGCCCTTGGACTACACGCACGATCGGCAAGTTCGGGCGTGGCATGACATCATCGCCCTTGGACAGCATACACAGTCGACAGCATCTGGCGTGGCATGACATAACCGCCCTTTGATAGTACACACGGTCGGACAACATAGGGCGTGGCATGACATCACTGCCCTACGGCAGCACACACGGTCGGAATACATTGGGCGATGCATGACTTAACGCCTTTGGACAGCACAAACGGTCAAACAACGTCAGGTGTGGAATACCATAATCGCCTTTGGGCAGCACACACGGTGGAACGCATCGGGCGTGGCATGCCATCATAGCCCTTGGACGGCAAATACGGTCGAACAATGTTAGGCGTGACTTGCAATCACTGCCTTAGGACAGCACACACTGTCGAACGACGTCGAGCATGGCATGCCATCATCGCCTTTGGGAAGCACACACGGTAGAACAACGTCGGGTGTGGCATGACATCACCGCCTTAGACATCACACACAGTTGGACGACGTCAAGCGTGGCATGTCTTCATCTCCTTTGGGTAGCATACACGGTCGGAAATGTCAGGCGTGTCATGACATCATCACCCTTGGACAGCACACACAATCGACAACATCCGACGTGGCATGACATAACCGCCCTTGGATAGTAAACACGGTCGGACAATGTAGGGCGTGGCATGACATCACCGCCCTTCGACAACAAACACGGTCGGATGACGTCGGTCGTGGCATGACATCACCGCCTTTGGATAGCACAAACGGTCAATGACGTCGGGCGTGGCATGACATCACCGCCCTTGGACAACACACGCGGTCGAACGACGTCAGGTGTTGCATGACATCACGCCCTTGGACTCCACGCACAGTCAGTTGATGTTGGGCGTGGCATGACATCACCGCCTTTTGAGAACACACACGGTCGGCAACGTCGGGCATGGCATGACATCACCGCCCTTGGACAGCACATACGGTCGACAACGTTGGATGTGGCATGACATCACCTCCCTTGGACAGCACAAACGATTGGCAATGTCGGGCGTGGCATGACATCACTGCCCTTGGACAGCACACACGGTCGAACGACGTCGGGTGTGGCATGACATCACCGCCCTTGGACTGCACGCACGGTCGGTTGACGTCGGGCGTAACATGACATCACAGACTTTGGACAACACACACGGTCGGCAACGTCGGGCGTGGCATGATATCACCGCCCCTGGACATGACATACGGTCGGCAACGAAAGGCTTTGCATGCAATCACCTCCCTTGGACAGCATAGACGGTCAGACGACGTTGGGCATGGCATCATAACCGCCTTGGACAGCACACACGGTCGAACAACGTCGGGCGTGGCATGACATCACCGCCCTTGGACTGCACACACGGTCGGTTGACGTCGAGCGTGGCATTACATCACTGCCTTTGAACAACACACATGGTCGGCAACGTTGGGTGTGGCATGACATCACCTCCCTTGGACAGCATATACGGTCGGCAACGTAAGGTGTGCCATGCCATCAACGCCCTTTGAAAGCACATACAGTCGGCAACGTCGGGCGTGGCATGACTACACTGCCCTTGGACAGCACATACGGTCGTCAACGTAAGGCGTGGCATGCCATCACTGCCCTTGGATAGCACACACAGTCTAACACGTTGGGCGTGGCATGACATCACCGCCCTTTGATAGCACACATGTTGGAACAACGTCAAGCATGGCATGACATCACCGCCCTTGGACATCACGCACGGTCGGATGACGTTGGGCGTGGCATGACATCACCGCCCTTGGACAACACATACGGTCGGCAACATAAGGTGTGGCATGCCATCACCGCCTTTGGACAGCACACACGGTCAGACGACGTCAGGCTTGGCATGAAATCAGTGACCTTTGACTGAACACATAATCGAACGACGTCAGGCATGGCATGCCTTCATCGCCTTTGGGCAGTACGCACGGTCGGCAACGTCGGGCGTGGCATGACATCACCGCTCTTGGATAGTACACACGGTCGGACGATGCGGGCGTGGTATGACATCATCGCCCTTGGACTACACGCATGGATGGTAAGGTCGGGCGTGGCATGACATCATCGCCTTTGGACAGCACACACTGTCGACAACATCCGGCGTGGCATGACATCACCGCTCTTGGACTGCAAGCACGGTTGGACGACGTCGGGTATGGCATGACATCACTGCCTTTGGACAACACACACGGTCGGCAACGTCGGGCATGGCATGACATCACCGCCCTTGGACAGCACACATGGTCGGACGACGTCAGGCGTGCAATGACATCACCGCCCTTTGACAGCACACATGGTTGAACGACGTCGGGCATGGTATGCCTTCATCGCCTTTGGGCAGCACACACGGTCGGCAACGTCAGGCGTGGCATGACATCACTACTCTTTGACAGTACACACGGTCATACGATGCGGGCGTGGTATGGCATCATCGCACTTGGACTGCACGCACGATCGGCAAGGTCGGGCGTGGCATGATATCATCGCCCTTGGACAACACACAGTCAAAAACATCAGACGTGGCATGACATCACCGCCCTTGGATAGTACACTCGGTCGAACGACGTCAGGAGTGGCATTTCATCATAACTTTTGGGCAGCACAAACATTCGAACAACGTCGGGCGTGGCCTGCCATCATAGACCTTGGATGGCAAACACGGTCAAACGAAGTCAGGTGTGACATACCATCACCAACTTTGGATAGCACACACGGTCGAACGACGTCGGGCGTGGCATGCCATCAGCGCCCTTAGACAGCGCACACGGTCAGACAAGTCGGGCGTGGCATGACATTAGCGCCCTTGGACTGCACACATGGTCGAATGACGTCGGTTGTGGCAAGACATCACTACCTTAGGACAACACACACGGTCGGCAACGTCGGGCGTGGCATGACATCACCGCCCTTGGACAGAACATACGGTCGGCAACGTATAGCGTGGCATGCCATCACCCCTCTTAGACAACACACAATCTCGGCAACGTCGGGTGTGGTATGTCATCACCGCCCTTGGACAACACACACCGTCTACAACGTAAGGCGTGGCATGCCATCACCGCCCTTGGACAACATACAAGGTCGGAGGATGTCAGGCGTGGAATGACATCACCGCCCTTTGACAGCACACACAGTTGAACGGTGTTGGGCATGGCATGACATTAACGCCCTTGGACAACACAAACGGTCAACGACGTCGGGCGTAGCATGACCTCGACGTCCTTGGACAACACACAAGGTCGAACGACGTCGGGCGTGGCATGACATCACGCCCTTGGACTGCACGCACAGTCAGTTGACGTCGGGCGTGGCATGACATCACCGCCTTTTGACAGAACACACGGTCGGTAACGTCGGGCGTGGCATGACATCACCGCCCTTGGACAACACTTACAATCGACAACGTAAGGTGTGGCATGCCATCAGCGCCCTTGGACAGCACACACGGTTGGACGACGTCAGGCGTGGCATGACATCACTGACCTTTGACAGCACAAACAGTTGAAAGACGTCGGGCATGGCATGCCTTCATCGCCTTTAGGCAGCATACACGGTCGGCAACGTCGAGCGTGGCATGACATCACCGCTCTTGGACAGTACACACGGTCAGACAATGCGGGCGTGGTATGACATCATCGCCCTTGGACTACACGCACGATCGGCAAGGTCGGGCATGGCATGACATCATCACCCTTGGACAACACACACAGTCGACAACATCCGGAGTGGCATTACATAACCGCCCTTTGATAGTACACACGGTCGGACAACGTCGGGCGTGGCATGATATCACCGCCCTTCTACAACACACTCGGTCGGACGACATCGGGTGTGGCATGACATCACCGCCATTGGACAGCACAAATGGTCAACGACGTAAGGCGTGGCATGACATAACCGCCCTTGGACAGCACACACGGTCAAACGACATTAGGCGTGGCATGACATCACGCCCTTGGACTGCACGCACAGTCGATTGACGTTGGGCGTGGCATGACATCACCGCCTTTTGACAGCACACACGGTCGGCAACGTCTTAGGCGTGGCATGACATCACCGCCCTTGGACAGCACATACGGTCGACAACGTAAGTTGTGGCATGCCATCACCGCCCTTGGACAGCACACACAGTTAACGACGTCGGGCGTGGCATGACATCACCACCCTTGGACAGCACACACGGTCGAACGACATCGGGCGTGGCATGACATCATGCCCTTGGACTGCACGCACAGTTAGTTGACGTCGGGCGTGGCATGACATCACCGCCTTTGGACAACACACACGGTCCTCAACGTCGGGCATGGCATGGCATCACTGCCCTTGGACAACACATACGGTCGGCAACATATTGCATGGCATGCCATCACCTCCCTTGGACAACATACACGCTCGGCAATATCGGGTGTGGCATGACATCACTGCCATTGGATAGCACACACGGTCAGCAACGTCGGGCGTGGCATGAAATCACTGCCCTTGGACAACACACTCGGTCAAACGACGTCGGGCGTGGCATGACATCACCGCCATTAAGAAGCACACACATTCGGACTACGTCGGGCATGGCATGACATCACCGCCTTTAGGCAACAGACACATTTGAACAACGTCGGGCGTGGCATTACATCATTGCCTTTGGGCAGCACACACGGTCTAACGACGTCGGGCGTGGCATGCCATCATCGCCTTTGGGAAACACAAATGATTGAACGACATCGGGTGTAGCATGACATCACCGCCCTTAGACTGCACGCATGATCGGTTGACGTCGAGCGTGGCATGACATCACCACCTTTGGACAACACACATGGTCGGCAAGGTCAGGCGTGGCATGACATCACCGCCCTTGGACAACACATACGGTCGGCAACGTAAGAAGTGGCATACCATCACCCCCTTGGACAACACACACGGTCGACAATGTACGACGTGGCATGCCATCAGCGCTTTGGACAGCACATAAGGTCGGACAACGTCAGGCGTGGCATGAAATCACCGAAATTGGACAGCACGAACGGTCGACAATGTCGGGCGTGGCATGACATCACTGCCCTTGGACAGCACACACGGTCGAATGACATCGAGCGTGGCATGACATCACCGCCCTTGGACATCACGCACGGTCGAACGATGTTGGGCGTGGCATGACATCACCGCCTTTGGACAACACACACGGTCGGCAACGTCGGGCGTGGCATGACATCACCGCCCTTGGACAACACATACGGTCAACAACGTAAGGTGTTGCATGACATCACCGCCCTTGGACAGCACACACAGTCGGACGACGTCAGGTTTAGCATGACATCACTGACCTTTGACAGCACATACGGTCGAACGACGTCAGGCATGGCATGCCTTCATCGCCTTTGGGTAGCACGCACGGTCGGCAATGTCGGGCGTGGCATGACATCACCGCTCTTGGACAGTACACACGGTCGGACGATGCGGGCGTGGTATGACATCATCGCCCTTGGACTACTCGCACAGGTGGTAAGGTCGGGCGTGTCATGACATCATCGCCCTTGGACAGCACACATAGTAAACAACATCCGGCGTGGCGTGACATAACCGCCCTTGGGCAGCACACACGGTTGGACTACATTAGGCGATGCATGACATAACGCTTTTGGACAGCACAAATGATCGAACAACATCGGGCGTGGCATTCCATCACCGCCTTCGGACAACACACATGGTCGGCAACGTCGGGCGTGGCATGACATCACCGCCCTTGGACATCATACACGGTCGGACGCGTCGGGCATGGCATGACATCACCGCCCTTCAACAGCACACACGGTCGAACGACATCGGGCGTGGCATAACATCACCGCCCTTAGACTGCACGCACGGTCGGACGACGTCGGGCATGGCATGACATCACCACCTTTGGACAGCACACATGGTCGGCAACGTCGGGCGTGTCATGACATCACCGCCCAAGGACAACACATACAGTCAACAACGTAAGACGTTTCATGTATTCACCGCCCTTGGATAGCACACACGGTCAGACAACGTCAGGCGTGCTATGAAATCACCGCCCTTTGACAGCACACACGGTTGAACGACGTCGGGCATGGCATGCCTTCATCGCCTTTGGGCAGCACACACAGTCGGCAACGTCAGGCGTGGCATGACATCACCGCTCTTTGACACTACATACGGTCGAACGATGCGGGTGTGGCATGACGTCATCACACTTGGACTGCACACACGATCGGCAAGGTCGGGCGTGGCATGACATCATCACCCTTGGACAGCACACACAGTCGACAACATCAGGCGTGGCATGACATCACCACCCTTGGATAGTACACTCGGTCGAACGACGTCAGTAGTGGCATTTCATCATAACTTTTGGGCAGCACACACTGTCGATCGACGTCGGGCGTGGCATGCCATCATAGACCTTGGACGACAAACAAGGTCGAACGACGTCAGGCGTGACATGCCATCACCACATTTGGATAGCACACACGGTCGAACAACGGTGATGATGGCATGCAACGATCAATGTCGTCCTACTGTGTGTGTTGCCCCAGGACCTTGTGGGCATGCCACGCCCAAAATAATCCGACCGTGTGTGCTGCCCAAGGGCGATGATGGCATGTTACACCCGACGTTGTCCGACCGTTTATGCTACCCAATGCCCATGTGGGCATGCCACACCTGACGTCATCTGACCGTGTATGCAATCAAAGGGCGATGATGGCATGCCTCACACGATGTTGTATGACCGTGTGTGTTTTCCAAAGTAGATGATGGCATGCCATGCTCGATTACGTTCGACCGTGTGTGCTGCCCTAGGGCGATGATGGCATGCGATGCCCGACGTTGTCCAATCGTGGTTGTTGTCCAATGGCGATGATGGCATGCGACTATCTATGTAGTGTAACCATGTGTGCTATCCAAGGGCAATGATGGCATGTCATTCCCGACATCCTCTGACCGTCTGAGCTGGCCAAGAACGATGATAGCATGCCACGCTCGACGTCCTCCGACCGTGTGTGCTGCCCAAGGGTAATGATGGCATGTTACACCCGACTTCGTTCGACCTTGTGTGATGTGCAAGGGCGATGATGGCATTCCACGCCCAAAGTCATCCGACCTTCAGTGCTTCCCAAGGGCCATGCGGGCATGCCACACTCGACGTTGTTCGATCGTGTGTTCTGTCCAAGGGCGATGATAACATGCCATGCCCGATGTCTTCCAACCGTATTTGCTTTGCAAGGGCAATGATAGCATACCACGCACGATATCGTCCGACCAATTGTGCTTCCCATGGGCGATGATGGTATGTCACGCCCGACGTCAACCTATTGTGTATGCTCCCCTAGCGCGGTGGTGGCATGCAACGCTCAATGTCGTGCTACTGTGTGTGTTGCCCAAGGACCATGCGGGCATGCAATGCCCTACATAATCTGATCGTGTGTGTTTCCCAAGGTTGATGATGCCATGTCATTCCCGATGTCGTCCGACCATTTATGTTGCCCAAGGCCCATGTGGGCATGCCACACTCGAGGTCGTCTGACCGTGCATGTAGTCGAAGGGCGAAGATGGCATGCCTCACCCGATGTCGTACGACCGTGTGTGTTGTCCAAAGGAGATGATGGCATGCCATGCTCGACATTGTTTGACCGTGTGTGCTGCCCTAGGGCGATAATAGAATGCCACGCCCGACATTTTCTAATCGTGGTTGTTGTCCAATGGCGATGATGGCAAGAGACGATCAACGTCGTCCGACCGTGTGTGTTTCTCAAGGACCATGCGATCATGCCACACCTGACGTCATCTAACCGTGGATGTTGTCCAAGGGCAATGACTACATGCCATTCTCGACATAGTCTTTCTACGTCTTCTGTCCAAGGTCGATGTTGGCATGCGATGCCTTACGTCTTTCGAGCGTGTGTGCTGCATGAGGACCATGATGGCATGGCACACCCCACGTAGTCCTATTGTGTGTTATCCGATGGCGATGATGTAATGCCACGCTCGACGTCATCTGACCACATAATCTGTTCAAGGGCGATGATAACAAGCCACGCCCGACGTTGTCTGACCGTGTATGTTGTCCAAGGGTGATAATGGCTTGCCACATTCGACGTCGTCCGAATGTGTGTGCTAACAAAGGGACCTGCGGGTATGCCATGACAAACGTTGTCTGATCGTATGTGCAGTCCAAGGGTGATGATGGCATATTATGCCCGACGTCGTCCGACTGTATGTGCTATCCAAGGGAGATTAAGGCATGCCTTGCCCGACGATGTCCGACTGTGTGTGCAGCCCAAGGGCAATGATGCCATGCCACGCCCAACTTAGTCTGATCATTTATGTTTTCTAAGGGCGATGATTGCATGCCACGCTCGATGTGTTCTAACTGTGTGTGTTGACCAAAGGTAATGATTGCATGTAATGTTCGACATTGTTCGACCATCTGTGTTATTCAAGGGCGATGATGAAATATGACACCCGACTTCATCTGACCATGAGTGATTTCCGAGGGCCTTGCGCGCATGCCACGCCCGACTTTGTCCTATCGTCTAAAGGCGATGATGCCATGACACGCCCAACGTAGTATGATCGTGTATATTTTCTAAGGGCGATCATAGCATAACACGCCCGACGTCGTCTAAGCTTGTGTGCTGCCAAGGGCAATGATGGCATGTCATGGCTAACATAGTCCGACCATCTGTGCTGCCCAACGGCGATAATGGAATGCCACAACCGACGTCATCCGACCATGAGTGCTGTTCAAGGGCCTTGCGCGCATGAAATTCCCAATTTCGTCCTATCGTGTGTTATGTCGAAGGGCGATGATAACGTACCTCGCTCCACGTCGTCTGATCATCTATTCTTTCCAAGTGCAATAATAGCATGCCACGCTCGACGTCGTCCAACTGTGTGTAATGCCCAAGGGCGATGATGGCATACCACGCCCAATATCGTCCGACTGTGTGTGCTTCCCAAAGGTGATAATGGCATGCGACGCTCTACTTCATCCGACAATATGTATTGCCCAAGGAGCATGCGGGCATACCACACCTGACATCATCCGAACGTATGTGCTGCCCAAGGGAGATGATGGTATGTGAGACACAACATTGTCCGACCATTTATCCGGCCCAAGGACCATGTGGGCATGCCACGCCCAACGTCATCCCACTGTGTGTGTAGTCTAAGGGCGATTATGGCATGTCATGCTCGACATCGTCCGACTTTGTGTGTTGTCTACAGGCGATGATGGCATTCTACGCTCGACGACGTCCGACCGTGTGTATTTTCCAAGGGAGACGATAACATGCCACGCTCGATGTTGTATAATCGTGCATTCTCTTTAAGGGCGACGATGGCTTGCCACGCCCAACGTCGTCTGACCGTGTGCTACCCTACGGACTTGCAGGCATGCCACCCCCGACGTTATCCAACCGTGCGTGCAGTCCAAGGGTGATGAAGGCATGCACGCCCAACTCTGTCCAATCGTATGTGCTTTCTAAGGGCGATGATAGCATTCCACGCCCGACGTTGTCAGACCGTGTATGCTTCCCAACGGCCATGCGTGCATGTTACGCTCGACGTTGTTCGATCGTCTGTTCTGTCCAAGGGCGATAATAACATGCCACGCCCGATGTCGTCCAACCGTATATGCTTTCCAAGGGCAATGATGGAATACCACACATGATGTCTTTCGACCGTGTGTGCTTCCCATGGGCGATGATTGCATGCCACGCCTGACGTCAACCAATTGTGTGTGCTCTCCTAGGGCGGTGATGGCATGCAACGCTCAATGTCGTCTGACTATGTGTGTTTTCCAAGGATCATGCGGGCATGCAACGCCCGACATAATCTGACCGTGTGTGTTGCCCAAGGGCAATGATTCCATGTCATACCCGACGTCGTCCAACCGTTTATGCTGCCCAAGGCGCATGTGAGCATTCCACGCCCGGGGTCGTCTGACCGTGCATGTAGTCGAATGGCGAAGATGGGATGCCTCACCCGATGTCGTACGACTGTGTCTGTTCTCCAAAGGAGATGATGGCATGCCATGATCGACGCCATTTGTTCGTGTGTGCTGCCCTAGGGCGATGATGGCATGCCACGCCTGACGTAGTCTAATCGTGGTTGTTTTCAAATGGCGATGATGGCATGCGACTATTAACGTCGTCCGACCATGTGTGTTTCTCAAGGACCATGCAATCATGCCACACCTTACGTCATCTAACCGTGGATGTTGTCCCAGGGCAATTCCGACATGCCATTCTCGACGTCGTCATTCTATGTCTGTTGTCCAACGGCAATGTTGGCATGCGATGCCTTACGTCTTCCGAGCGTGTGTGCTGTGCTGCCCGAGGACCATAATGGTATGCCACGCCTGACGTAGTCCTATCGTGTGTTATCCGATGGCGATAATGGAATGCCATGCTAGACGTCGTCTTACCATGTAATCTATTCAAGGGAGATGATAACAAGCCACGCCTGACTTTTTCTGACTATGTGTGTAACCCAAGGGCGCGGATGCCATGCCACGCCCAACGTAGTCTGATAATGTATGTTTTCCAAGGTTGATGATTGCATGCCATGCCCGATGTCGTCTAACTGTGTGGTATGACATCACCGCCTTTGGACAGCACACACGGTCGGCAACGTCGGGCATGGCATGACATCACCGACCTTGGACAGCACACACGGTCGGACGACGTAAGGCGTGCAATGACATCACCGCCCTTTGAGAGCACACATGGTTGAACGACGTCGGGCATGGTATGCCTTCATCGCCTTTGGGCAGCACACATGGTCGGCAACGTCAGGCGTGGCATGACATCACTGCTCTTTGACAGTACACACGGTCGGACGATGTGGGCATGGTATGACATCATCGCACTTGGACTGCATGCACGATCGGCAAGGTCGGGCGTGGCATGATATCATCGCCCTTGGATAACACACACAGTCGACAACATCAGACGTGGCATGACATCACCGCCCTTGGATAGTACACTCGGTCGAACGACGTCAGGAGTGGCATTTCATCATAACTTTTGGGCAGCACAAATATTCGAACAACGTCGGGCGTGGCATGCCATCATAGACCTTGGACGGCAAACACGGTCAAATGAAGTCAAGCGTGACATACCATCACCAACTTTGGATAGCACACACGGTCGAACGAAGTTGGGCGTGGCATGCCATCATCGCCTTTGGGCAGCACACACGGTCGAATGACATCAGGCGTGGTATGCCATCATAGACGTTTGATGGCAAACACGATCGAACGACGTAAGGCGTGGCATGCCATCAGCGCCCTTGGACAGCGCACACGGTCAGACAAGTCGGGCGTGGCATGACATTAGCGCCCTTGGACAGCACACATGGTCGAACAACGTCGGGTGTGGCATGACATCACTACCTTAGGACAACACACACGGTCGGCAACGTCGGGCGTGGCATGACATCACCGCCCTTGGACAGAACATACGGTCGGCAACGTATAGCGTGGCATGACATCATTACCTTAGGACAACACACACGGTCGGCAACGTCGGGCATGGCATGCCTTCATCTCCTTTGGGCAGCACACACGGTCGGCAACGTCAGGCGTGGCATGGCATCACCGCTCTTTGACACTACCTACGGTCGGACGATGCGGGTGTGGCATGACATCATCACACTTGGATTGCACACACGATCGGCAAGGTCGGGCGTGGCATGACATCATCGCCCTTGGACAGCACACACAGTCGACAACATTAGGCGTGGCATGACATCACCACCCTTGGATAGTACACTCGGTCAAACGACGTCAGTAGTGGCATTTTATCATAACTTTTGGGCAGCACACACTGTCGAACGACGTCGGGTGTGGCATGCCATCATAGACCTTGGACGACAAACAAGGTCGAATGACGTCAGGCGTGACATGCCATCACCACCTTTGGATAGCACACACGGTCGAACAACGGTGATGATGGAATGAAATGATCAATGTCGTCCTGTTGTGTGTGTTGCCCAAGGACCTTGTGGGCATGCCACGCCCAAAATAATCCGACAGTGTGTGCTGCCCAAGGGCAATGATGGCATGTTACACCCGATGTTTTCCGACCGTTTATGCTACCCAATGCCCATGTGGGCATGCCACACCTGATGTTGTCTGACTGTGTATGCATTCCAAGGGCGATGATGGCATGCCTCACACGATGTTGTATGATCGTGTGTGTTGTCCAAAGTAGATGATGGCATTCCATGCTCGATTGCGTTCGACCGTGTGTGCTGCCCTAGGGCGATGATGGCATGCAATGCCCGATGTTGTCCAATCGTGGTTCTTGTCCAATGGCGATGATGGCATGCGACTATCGATGTAGTGTAACCATGTGTGCTACCCAAGGGCAATGATGGCATGTCATTCCCAACATCCTCCGACCGTCTGAGCTGGCCAAGGACGATGATGGCATGCCATGCTCGACGTCCTCCGACCGTGTGTGCAGCCCAAGGGTGATGATGGCATGTCACACCTGACTTCGTTTGACCTTGTGTGATGCGCAAGGGCAATGATGGCATTCCACGCCCAAAGTCATCCGACCTTCAGTGCTTCCCAAAGGCCATGCGGGCATGCCACACTCGACGTTGTTCGATCGTGTGTTCTGTCCAAGGGCGATGATAACATGCCATGCCCGATGTCTTCCAACCGTATATGCTTTGCAAGGCCAATGATAGCATACCACACACGATATCGTCCGACCAATTGTGCTTTTCTTGGGCGATGATGGTATGTCACGCCCGACGTCAACCTATTGTGTATGCTCCCCTAGCGCGGTGGTGGCATGCAACGCTCAATGTCGTCCGACTGTGTGTGTTGCCAAAGGACAATGCGGGCATGCAATGCCCTACATAATTTGATCATGTGTGTTTCCCAAGGTTGATGATGCCATGTCATGCCCGATGTCGTCCGACCATTTATGCTGCCCAAGGCCCATGTGGGCATGCCACGCTCGAGGTCGTCTGACCGTGCATATAGTCGAAGGGCGAAGATGGCATGCCTCACCCGATGTCGTACGACCGTGTGTGTTGTCCAAAGGAGATGATGGCATGCCATGCTCGATATTGTTTGACCGTGTGTGCTGCCCTAGGGCGATAATGGAATGCCATGCCCGACGTTTTCTAATCGTGGTTGTTGTCCAATGGCGATGATGGCAAGTGACGATCAACGTCGTCCGACCGTGTGTGTTTCTCAAGGACCATGCGATCATGCCACACCTGACGTCATCTAACCGTGGATGTTGTCCAAGGGCAATGACGACATGCCATTTTCGACATAGTCTTTCTACGTCTTCAGTCCAAGGTCGATGTTGGCATGCTATTCCTTACGTCTTTCGAGCGTGTGTGCTGCATGAGGACCATGATGGCATGCCACGCCCCACGTTTTCCTATTGTGTGTTATCCGATGGCGATGATGTTATGCCACACTCGACGTCATCTGATTACATAATCTATTCAAGGGCGATGATAACAAGACACGCCCGACGTTGTCTGACCGTGTATGTTGTCCAAGGGTGATAATGGCTTGCCACATTCGACGTCGTCCGAATATGTGTGCTAACAAAGGGACATGCGGGTATGCCAAGATAAACGTTGTCTGACCGTATGTGCAGTCCAAGGGCGATGATGCGTATTATGCCCGACGTCGTCCGACTGTATGTGCTATCCAAGGGAGATTAAGGCATGCCTTGCCCGATGATGTCCGACTGTGTGTGCAGCCCAAGGGCAATGATGCCATGCCACGCCCAACTTAGTCTGATCATTTATGTTTTCTAAGGGCGATGATTGCATGCCACGCCCGATGTGTTCTAACTGTGTGTGTTGACCAAAGGTAATGATTGCATGTAATGTTCGACATTGTTCGATTATCTGTGTTATTCAAGGGCGATGTTGAAATATGACACCCGACTTCATCTGACCATGAGTGCTTTCCGAGGGCCTTACGCGCATGCCACGCCTGACGTCATCCTTTCGTCTGCTCTATTCAAGGGCGATGGCAACATACCTCGCCCCACGTCGTCTGATGGTGTATGCTTTCCAAGTGCAATAATGACATGTCATGCTCGACGTCGTTCGACCGTGTGTGTTGTCCAAAGGATATAATTGCATGCCATGCTTGACGTCGTTTAATCGTGTGTGCTTCCCTAGGGCGATGATGGCATGCCACGCCCGATATAGTCTTATCGTGGTTGTTGTCCAATGGCGATGATAGAATGCGAAGATCAACGTTGTCCGACCGTGGGTGTTTCTCAAGGAGCATGCGATTATGCCACGCCCAACGTTATCTAACCGTGGATTTTGTCCAAGGGAAATGATGACATGACATTCCCGATGTCATCTTTCTACTTGTGCTGTCCAAGAACGATGTTGGCATGCGACGCCTGACGTATTCCGCGCGTGTGCTGCCCGAGGACAATGATGGCATGCCATGCCCGATGCAGTCCGATCTTATGTTATCCAATGGCGATGATGGAATGCCACACTTGACGTCATCCGACCAGGTAATCTTTTCAATGAAGATGATAACATGCAACGCCCGATGTTATCTGACCGTGTATGTTGTCCAAGGGCGATAGTGGCATGCCACGTTCAACATCGTCCGAACGTGTGTGCTATACAAGGGACATGCGGGCATACCAAGACCGACGTTGTCTGACCGTATGTGCAGTCCAAGGGAGATGATCGCATGTTATGCCCAATGTAATCTGACTGTATGTGCTGTCCAAGGGAGATAATGGCATGCCACGCCCGACGTTGTCTGATTGTGTGTGCAGCCTAAAGGCGATGATGCCATGACACGCCCGACGTAGTATGATCGTGTATATTTTCTAAGGGCGATCATAGCATAACACGCCCGACGTCGTCTAAGCTTGTGTGCTGCCAAGGGCAATGATGGCATGTAATGGCTAACATAGTCCGACCATCTGTGCTGCCCAACGGCGATAATGGCATGCCACAACCGACGTCATCCGACCATGTGTGCTATTCAAGGGCCTTGCGCGCATGAAATTCTCAATGTCGTCCTATCGTGTGTTATGTCGAAGGGCGATGATAACGTACCTTGCCCCACGTCGTCTGATCATCTATTCTTTCCAAGTGCAATAATGACATGCCACGCTCGACGTCGTCCAACTGTGTGTAATGCCCAATGGCGATGATGGCATACCACGCCCAATATCGTCCGACTATGTGTGCTTCCCAAAGGTGATAATGGCATGCGACGCTCTACTTCATCCGACAATATGTATTGCCCAAGGAACATGCGGGCATACCACACCTGACATCATCCGAACGTATGTGCTGCCCAAGGGAGATGATGGTATGTGAGACACAACATTGTCCGACCGTTTATCCGGCCCAAGGACCATGTGGGCATGCCACGCCCAACGTCATCCCACTGTGTGTGTAGTCTAAGGGCGATGATGGCATCTCATGCCCAACATCGTTCGACTTTGTGTGTTGTCTACAGGCGATGATGGCATTCTACGCTCGATGTTGTCTAATCGTGCATGCTCTTTAAGGGCGATGATGGCTGGCCACGCCCAACGTCGTCTGACCGTGTGCTACCCTACAGATTTGCAGGTATGCCACCCCCGACGTTATCCAACCGTGCGTGCAGTCCAAGGGTGATGAAGGCATGCATGCCCAACTCTGTCCAATCGTATGTGCTTTCTAAGGGTGATGATAGCACGCCACGCCCGACGTTGTCCGACTGTGTGTGCTTCCCAATGGCCATGCGCGCATGTTACGCTCGACGTTGTTCGATCGTCTATTCTGTCCAAGGGCGATGATAACATGCCACGCCCGATGTCGTCCAACCGTATATGCTTTCCAAGGGTAATGATGGATTACCACACACGATGTCTTCCGACCGTGTGTGCTTCCCATGGGCGATGATTGCATGCCACGCCCGACGTCAACCAATTGTGTGTGCTCTCCTAGGGCGGTGATGGCATGCAACGCTCAATGTCGTCTGACTATGTGTGTTGTCCAAGGATCATGCGGGCATGCAACGCCCGACATAATCTGATCGTGTGTGTTGGCTAATGTCGATGATGGCGTGCCACGCTCGACGTCCTCCGACTGTGTGTGCTGCCCAAGGGTTATGATGGCATGTCACGCCCGACTTTGTTCGTCCATGTGTGATGCGCAACGACGATGATGGAATGGCACGCTCGATGTCATTCGACAATGTGTGCTTTCCAACGGCCATGCGCGCATGCCACGCCCGACGTGTTTGATCGTGTGTTCTATCCAAAAGCGATGATAACATGCCACGCCCGATGTCTTCCAACGGTATATGCTTTCCAAGTGCAATGATGGCATACCACACACGATGTCGTCCGACCGTGTGTGCTTGCCATGGGCGATGATGGCATGCCACGCCCGACGTCAACCGATTGTGTGTGCTCCCCTAGGGCGGTGATGGCATGCAACGCTCAATGTCGTCTGACTATGTGTGTTGCCTAAGGATAATGCGGGCATTCAACACCCGACATAATCTGACCGTGCGTGTTGCCCAAGGGCAATGATGCCATGTCATGCCCGACGTCGTCCGACCGTTTATGCTTCGCAAGGCCCATGTGGGCATGCCACACCCGAGGTCGTCTAACTGTGCATGGAGTCGAAGGGCGAAGATGGCATGCCTCACCCGATGTCGTACGACCGTGTGTGTTGTTCAAAGGAGATGATGGCATGCCATGCTCGACGCCGTTTGACTGTGTGTGCTGCCTTAGGGCGATGATGGCATGCCACGCCCGACGAAGTCTAATCGTGGTTGTTTTCAAATGGCGATGATGGCATGCTACGATCAACGTCGTCCGACCGTGTGTGTTTCTCAAGGACCATGTGATCATGCACACCCGACATCATCTAACCGTGGATGTTGTCCAAGGGAAATGCCGACATGGCATTCTCGACGTCGTCTTTCTACGATTGCTTTCCAAGGGCAATTTTGTATGCGACGCCTTACGTCTTTCGAGCGTGTGTGCTGCCCGAGGACAATGTTGGCATGCCACGCCCGACGTAGTCCTATCGTGTGTTATCCAATGGCGATAAAGGAATGCCACGCTCGTTGTCGTCTTACTATGTAATCTGTTCAAGGGCGATGAAAACAAGCCACGCTCGACGTTGTCTACTGTGTGCGTAGCCCAAGGGTGAGGATGCCATGCCACACCCAACGTAGTCTAATCATGTATGTTTTCCAAGTGCGATGGTTGCATGCCACGCCCGATGTCGTCTAACTATGTGTGTTGCCCAAGGGCAATGATGGCATGTCATGTTCGACATCTTTCGACCATCTATGCTGCCCAAGGGCGATGATGGAATGTCACACCCGACGTCATCTGACCATGAGTGCTTTCCAAGGGCCTTGCGCGCATGCCGCGCCCGATGTCGTCCTATCATTTGCTCTGTCCAAGGGCGATGATAACATACCTCGCCCCAGGTCGTCTTATGATGTATGCTTTCCAAGTCCAATAATGGCATGTCACGCTCGACGTAGTTCGACCGTTTGTGTTGTCCAAAGGAGATGATTTCGTGCCATGCTTGACGTCGTTTGTCCATGTGTGCTGCCCTAGGACGATGATGGCATGCCACACCCGACGTAGTCATATCGTGGTTGTTGTCCAATAGCAATGATGGCATGCAAACATCGACGTCGTCCGACCGTGTGTGTTTCTCAAGAACCATGGGATCATGCCGCGCCGGACGTTATCTTACCGTGGATGTTGTCCAATGGCAATGATAACATGCCATTCCCGAAGTCATCTTTCTACGCGTGCTGTCCAAGGACGATGTTGGCATGCGACACCGATGTCTTCCGCGCATGTGTGCTGCTCGAGGACAATGATGGCATGCCATGCCCGATGTAGTTCGATCGTATGTTATCCAATGGCTATGCTGGAATGCCACGCTCGACGTCGTCCGACCATGTAATCTTTTCAATGGCGATGATATTTTGCCACGCCCGATGTTGTCTGACCGTGTATGTTGTCCAAGGGCGATAGTGGCATGCCACGTTCGACATCGTCCGAATGTGTGTGCTACACAAGGGACATGCGGGCATGCCAAGACTGACGTTGTCCGACCGTATGTGCAGTCCAAGGGCGAGGATGGAAAGTTATGCCCGATGACATCCGACTGTATGTGCTTTCCAAGGGAGATAATGGTATGCCATGCCCGACGTTGTCTGATTGTGTGTGTAGCCCAAAGGCGATGACGCCATGACACGCCCAACGTAGTATGATCGTGTATGTTTTCCAAGGGCGATAATAGCATAACACGCCCGACGTCGTCTAACCTTGTGTGCTGCCTAGGGAAATGATGGCATGTCATGGCCGACATCGTCCGACCATTTGTGCTGCCCAAGGGCAATAATGGCATGCCACAACCGAAGTCATCCGACCATGAGTGCTGTCCAAGGGACTTGCAAGCATGCAATGCCCGATGTCGTCCTATCGTGTGTTATGTCCAAGGGCGATGATAACGTACCTCGCCCCACATCGTCTGATCGTGTATGCTTTCCAAGTTCAATAATGGCATACCACGCTCGAAGTCGTCCGACTGTGTGTAAGACCCAAAGGCGATGATGGCATACCACGCCCAATGTTGT
The DNA here is from genome assembly GCA_027789145.1 of Solanum arcanum. Taxonomy (NCBI): domain Eukaryota; kingdom Viridiplantae; phylum Streptophyta; class Magnoliopsida; order Solanales; family Solanaceae; genus Solanum; species Solanum arcanum. The sequence continues at coordinate 24,943,192 of CM050935.1, read as the reverse complement.
CCGATTGTGTGTGCTGCCCAAAGATGATAATGGCAAGCGACGCTCTACGTCATCCGATAATTTGTATTTCCCAAGGACCATGCGGGCATACCACGCCCAACATCATCTGATCGTATGTGCTGCCCAAGGGAGATGATGGAAGTTAGGCACAATGTTGTGCGACTATTTACCCGGCCCAAGGCCCATGGAGGCATGCCACACCCAACGTCATTCGACTGTGTGTGTAGTCTAAGGGCAATGATGGCATGTCACGCCCGACATCATCCTACTGTGTGTGTTGTCTACAAGCAATGATGGCATTCAACGCCCGATGGCGTCTGACCGTGTATTTTTTCCAAGGGAGACGATAACATGCCATGCCCGATGTTGTCTAACCGTGAATGCTCTTTAAGGGCGATGATGGCTTGCCATGCCCAACGTTGTCTTACCGTGTGCTTCCCAAAGGACATGCGGGCATGCCACCCCCGACATTATCCAACCGTGTGTGCAGTCCGAGGGTGATGATGGCATGCACGCCCAACTTTGTACAATCATATGTGCTTCCTAAGGGATATGATAGCATGCCACGCTCGACGTCGTACGTCCGAGTGTGCTGCCCAAGGGCAATGATGGCTTGTCAAGCCTGACTTCGTCCGACCGTGTGTGCTGCCCAAGAGCGATGATGGCATGCCACGCCCGACGTCATCCAACCGTGTGTGATACCCAAGGACCCTGCGGGCATCCCACGCCCAAAATCGTTCGATCGTGTGTTCTTTTCTAGGGTTATGACAACATGCCACGCCCGATGTCGTCCAACCGTGTATTCATTCCAAGGGTGATGATGGTATACCACGCACGACATCGTATGATAGTGTTTTTTCCCTAGGGCAATGATGGCATGCCACGCCTAACGTCATTCGATTATGTGTGCTGCCCAAGGGAGATGATGGCATGCAACGTTCAATGACGTCCGACTCTATCGGTTGCCCAAGGACCATACAGGCATGCAACAGTTGACATAATTTGACCGTGTGTGTCACCCAAGGGCATTGATGGCATGTCACGCCCGACATCGTACGACTGTTTATGCAACCCAAAGCCCATGTAGGCATGCCATGCCCGACGTCGTCTAACCTTGCGTGCACTCCAAGGGTTATGACGGCATGCCTCGCCCGATGTCCTACGACCGTGTGTGTTGTCCAAAAGAGATGATGGTATGCCATGCTTGACGTCGTCCGACCTTGTGTCCTGCCCTAGGGCGTTGATGACATGCCACGCCCGAGATAGTCTCATCATGGTTGTTTTCCAATGGCGATGATGGCATCCAACGATCGACGTCGTCCGACTGTGTGTGTTTCTCAAGGACCACGCCATCGTGCCACGCCCGACGACATCCGAGCGTATGTGGTGCCGAGGACCATGATGTCATGCCACGCCCGATTTAGTCCTATCGTGTGTTATCCAATAGAGATGATGAAATGCCACGCTCGACGTCGTCCGACCATGTAATCTGTTCAACGGCAATGATAACATGCCATGCCCGACATTGTCTAACCGTGTATAATATCCAAGGGCACTAATGGAATGCCATGTTTGACGTCGTCCGAACGTGTGTGCTACCCAAGGGACATGCTGGCATGCCAATACCGACGTTTTCCGACCGCATGTGTAGTCCAATGGCGATGATGGAATGGCACACAAGACATCATCTGCTTGTGTGTGCTTCCCAAGGGCGTTGATCACATGCAATGCTCGATGTCGTCCGACCATGTATGCTGCCTATGGGCGATACGGGCATTCCATGCCCGACATAATCCAACTGTGTGTGATACCCAAGGGCATGATGGCATGTCATGTCCGACGTGGTCTTGCCCTTTATACTGCCTATGGACCATGCGGTCATGCCACGCCCGACTTCGTCTGACAGTGTGTGCAATCCAAAGGAGATGAAGTCCTGCCACATTCAATATGGTACGACCATGTGTGGTGTCTAAAGGCGATGATGGCATGTCATGTTCTCCTCCTTCCGACTGTGTGTTCTTCCCTAGGGCGATGATGTCATGCCACACCTGACGTTTTTCTAATGGCGATGATAAGATGCCACGCCAGATGTTGCTCAACTATATATGCTTTCCAAGGGCAATGATGGCATACCACGCACGATGTCGTTCGACCGTGTGTGCTTCCGATGGGCGATGATGGCATGCCACGCCCAACGTCAACCGATTGTGTGTGCTCCCCTAGGGCGGTGATGGCATGCAACACTCAATGTCGTCCGACAGTGTGTGTTGCCCAAGGACCATGCGGGCATGCAACGTCTGACATAATCTGACCATGTGTGTTGCCCTAAGGCGATGATGCCATGTCATGCCCGATGTCGTCCGACCGTTTATGCTGCCCAAGGCCCATGTGGGCTTGCCACGCCCAAGGTCGTCTGATCGTGCATGTAGTCGAAGGGCGAATAATGGCATGTCACGCTCGTCGTCGTTCGATCGTGTGTGTTGTCCAAAGGAGATGATTGCATGCCATGCTTGACGTCGTTTGACCGTGTGTGCTGCCCTAGGGCGATGATGGCGTGCTACGCCTGATGTAGTCTGATCGTTGTTGTTGTCCAATGGCGATGATGGCATGCGAAGATCGTCGTCGTCCGACTGTGTGTGTTTCTCAAGGACCATGCGATCATGCCGCGCCCGACGTTATTTAACCGTGGATATTGTCCAAGGGCAATGATGACATGCCATTCCCGATGTCATCTTTCTACTTGTGCTGTCAAAGGACGATGTTGGCATGCGACGCCTGACGTCTTCCCCGCGTGTGTTATGCCAGAGGACAATGATGGCATGCCATGCCCGATGTAGTCCGATCGTGTGTTATCCAATGTCGATGATGGAATGCCACGATTGACGTCGTCCAACCATGTAATCTTTTCAATGGCGACGATATTATGCCAGGCCCGATGTTGTCTAACGGTGTAGGTTGTCCAAGGGCGATAGTGGCATTCCACGTTCGACGTCGTCCGAACGTTAGTGCTACACAAGGGACATGCGGCATGCCAAGACCAACGTTTTCCGACTGTATGTGCAGTCCAAGGGCGAGGATGGCAGGTTATGCCCGATGTCATCCGAGCGTGTGTGGTGCCCGAGGACCATGATGGCATGCCACGCCCGAATTATTCCTATCGTGTGTTATCCAATGGAGATGATGGAATGCGACGCTCAACGTCGTCTGACCATGTAATCTATTCAAGGGCGATGATAACATGTCATGCCCGACGTTGTCTGACCGTGTATAATGTCCAAGGTCGATAATTGAATGCCACGGTTGACGTTGTCCGAACGTGTGTGCTACCCAAGGGACATGCGGGCATGCCAATACCAACTTTGTTCGACCGCATATGCAGTCCAATGGCGATGATGGCATGCCACACATGACATCATCTTATTGTGTATGCTGCCCAAGGGCGATGATGGCATGCAACGCTCGATGTCGTCCGACCTTGTATGCTGCCTATGGGCGATACGGGCATGCCACGCCTGACATAAACCAATCGTGTGTGATACCCAAGGGCATGATGAAAAGTCAAGTCCGACGTCATCTGACCATTTATGCCTCCCATGGCCCATGTGGTCATGCCACGTCTGACATCGTCTGACAGTGTGTGCAATCCAAAGGCGATGAAGGCATGCCACATTCAATATGGTAAGACTGTGTGTGGTGTCTAAAAGAGATGATGGCATGTCATGTTCACCTTCTTCCGACTGTGTGTACTGCCCTAGGGTAATGATGTCAGGCCATGCCTGACGTTTTTTGACCGTGTGTGCATCCCAAGGTAGATGATGGCATGCTAAGCCCGAGTAGTATGATCTTGTTTGTTTTCCAATGGCAATGATGGCATGCCACGCCCGACATTATCCAACAGTGTGTGCTGACCAAGGGTGATGATGGAATGTCATGTCCGATGTCGTCTGACCGTGTGTGCTTCCCTAGGGTGATGATGGAATGCAACGCTTGACGTCATCTAACCGTGTGTGTTTCCCAAGGGCCTTGCGGGCATGCAACGCGCAACGTCATTCGATTGTGCATTCTATCCAAGGGCGATGATAATATACCTCGCCCGACGTCATCCGATCGTGTATGCTTTCCAAGGGTGATAATGGCATGACACGCTTGACGTCGTCCGACCGTGTGTGCTGCCCATGGGTGATGATGGCATACCACGCCCGATGTCGTCCAACTATGTGTGCTGCCCAAGGGTGATGATGTCATGTGACGCTCTACGTTATCCGACCATGTGTGCTACCCAATGGCGATTATCGCATGCCACGCCCAACGTAGTGTTTAATCCAATGGCGATGATGGAATGTCACACTCGACGCCATCCGACCACGTATTCTGTTCAAGGGGGATTATAACATATCATGCCCAACGTTTTCTCACCGTTTATGTTGTCTAACGGCGATAATGGCATGCCATGTTTGAAATCGTGCAAACGTTTGTGCTACCCAAGGGACATGCGGGCATGTGACGCCCGACGTCGTCCAACCGTATGGGTAGTCCAAGGGCGATGATGGACTTCCATGCCCGATGTCGTGCGACTGTATGTGCTGTCCAAGGGAGATGATTGAATACAATTCCCGACGTTGTCCGACCGAGTGTGCAGCCAAAGGGTGATGATGGCATGCCATGCTCGATGTAGTCTTATCGTGTATGTTTACCAAGGGCGATGATGGTATGCTACACCCGACGTCGTCTAACCGTGTGTGTAGCCCAAGGAAGATGATGGCATATCTTGCCCGACGTCGTTCGACTGTGTGTGCTTCCCAAGAGCGATGATGTCATGCCACGCCAGACATTATCCAACCGTGTGTGCTTCCCCAGGTCCTTACAAGAATGCCACGCTCGACGTCGTCATATCGTGTGTTCGGTCCAAGGGCAATGATAACATACCTCGCCTGACATCGTCCGATCGTGTATGCTTTCCAAGGGCGATAATGGCATGCCACGCTCGAGGCATTTGACCGTGTATGTTATTCAATGGCTAGGATGTCATACCACGACCTATGTCATCCTACTGTGTGTGCTGCCCATGGGCGATGATGGCATGCGACGCTCTACATCATCAGACCATGAGTGTTGCCCAAGGACAATGCGTGCACGCTATGCCTGATATCATCCGACCTTGTGTGCTTCCCAAGGGAGATGATGGCATGTCATGAACAACGTTGTCCGATCATTTATCCGGCCCATGGCTCATGCGGGCAAGCCACGCCCTACGTCCTCAGACTGCGTGTGCAGTCTAAGGGTGATGATGGCTTGCCACGCTTGACATCATCCGACCATGTGTGTTGTCGAAAGGAGATGATGGCATTCAACGGCCGACGTCGTCCAACCATGTGTGCTGCATTAGGGCGATGATGGCATGCCATGTAGGACGTACTTCAATCGTGTGTGGTTTCCAAAGTGGATGATGGCATGCAATGTTCGACGTTATCCTACCGTGTGTGTTGCCTAAGGACCATGCGATCATGCCATGCCCAACGTCATGTAACCATGTGTAATGTCTATGGGCGATGATAACATGCCATACTAGACGTCATCTGTCTGTGTGTGCTGTCCAAGGGAGATGTTTGTATTATATGCCCGACATCGTCTAGCCATTTATGCTGCCCAAGGACAATGATGGCATGCCATGATCGACATAGGACTATCATGTGTGCTGTCCAAGGGCAATGATGTCATGCCATGCTCGACGTCTTCCAAGTGTGTTTGCAAAACTAGGGGAAATGTAAAACTGAATGTGATAAAAGTTCTTTATCACAAAATTGATTATCTATCATTAAAATTGATATTCTCAGATGTGTTACAAAGATATTACGAACTCCAAAATCTATTTTTTTTTATGATATTCGTAGCAATAAAAAATAACAATTTTCTTCAAATTGGGGAAATTAAAAATTTAATGGGTTAAAAGAGTTTTTTTTAAAAATAGGCGATGATGGCATACCTCGCTCGATGTCGTCCGACCGTGTGTTCTTTCCAAGGGCGATGATAACAGGCCACACATGACGTTGTCTGACCGTGTATGCTTTCCAAGGGCAATGATGGCCGACCATGCCAAACATCATCCGACTTTACGTGCTTCCCAAAGGACATGCGGGCATGCCAAGCCCGATGTCATCCTAATATGTGTGCTGTCCAAGGAAGATGATGGCATGCCACTCCCAACATCGTCCGACTGTTTGCTGCCCAAGGGAGATGATGAAATGCCACGCCCGACATAGTTTGATCTTATATTCTATCTAAGGGCGATGATGGCATGACCCATGCAATGTCGTATGATCGTGTGTGTTTTCCAAGGGCAATGATTGCATGTTATGCTCGATGCCTTCCGATTGTGTATGCTTCCCTATGGCATGATTGCATTCCAGGTTTGACGCTTTATGACCGTGTGTGCTACCCAATGGAGATGATGGCATGCCACGCCCAACATAGTCTGATTGTGTAGGTTTTCCAAGGGCGATGATGGCATGCAACGCCCAAAGTCGTCAAACCGTGTATGGTTCGCAAGAGCGATGATGGCATGCCACGGACGACGTCATTTGATTGTGTGTGCTGCCCAAGGGCGATGATGACATGCAACGCTTGATGTCGTCTTACCATGTGTGCTGTCTATGGGTGATACGGGCATACCACGCTCGACATAATCCAACCGTGTGTGATACCCAAGGGCGATGATGGCATGTCAAGTCTGACGTCGTCTTTCCATTTATGTTGCCCAAGGACCATGCGGTAATGTAATGCCTGACGTCGTCTGACTGTGTGTGTAATCCAAAGGCGATGAAGGCATGCCCCACCCAATATGGTAGGACCGTGTGTGTTATCCAAAGGCGATGATAACATGTCTTGCTAGACGCCTTCCGACTATGTGCGCTTTCCTAGGGCGATGATTTCATGTCACGCCCGACGTTTTTCGACCGTGTGTTCTTCCCAAGGGAGATAAGGTCATGCTAAGCCAAACGTAGCATGATCGTGTATGTTTTCCAATGGCAATGATGGCATGCCACACCCGACATCATCCAATAGTGTGTGCTGCCCAAGGGCAATAATGGAATGTCATGCCCGACATCGTCCAACCGTGTGTGCTTCCCTAGCGCGATGATGGAATGCCACACCCGACATTAGCCGACCGTGAGTCTTGCCCATGGGACTTACATGCATGCCACGTGCGACGTCGTTCGACCATTTGTTCTGTCCAAGGGCGATGATAACATACCCAGCCCGACGTCGTCCGATCGTGTATGCTCTCCAAGGGTGATAATGGTATGCCCTGCTCGATGTCGTCCGAACGTGTGTGTTGCCCAAGGGTGATGCTGGCATACCATGCCCGATGTCGTTCGACTGTGTCTGCTGCCCAAGGGTGATGATGGCATGCGACGCTCTACGTTATCTGACCGTTTGGGCTGCCCAAGGACCATGCGGGCATGTCACACCCAACATCATCCGACCATATGTGCTGCCTAAGGGAGATGATGGCATGTCACGAACGAAGTTGTCCAACCATGTGTGCAGTAAGGGTGATGATTGCATGCAAAGCCCGACGTCGCCCGACCGTGTGGGTTTTTTTCAAAGGCGATGATGACATGCCACGCCCGATGTCTTCTGAGAGTGTATGGTTTCCAAGGGCGATGATGACATGCCACATCCGACGTACTTTGATCGTGTGTGGTTTCCAAGGGCAATGATGTCATGCAACGATAGACATTGGCCAACTGTTTGTGTTGACCAAGGTAAATGCGATCATGTCACGCCCAACATAATCTAACCGTGCATTCTGTCCAAGGGCGATGATAACATTCTATACTCGATGTCATCTGTCTTTGTGTGTTGTCCAAGGGCGACGTTGGCATTCTATACCCAACGTTGTACGCCCGTGTGTGCTGTCCAAGGACCATGATGGCATGCCACGCTTAACACAGTCCTATCACGTGTGCTGTCCAAGGGCGATGATATCATGACATGCTCGACGTCATCCAACAGTGTGTGTAAAATTAGGGGATATGTAATATTGAATGGGATAAAACTTTTTATCATAAAATTGATTATCTAACATTTAAAATGACATTTTCTAATGTGTTTCCAAGGTATTCCGAACAGGAAAATCTATTTTCATTTATCATATTTGTAGCATTAAAGAATTACATTTTTTTTCAAAATTGGGGGAAATTCAAAATTGAATGAGTTAAAAGATGTTTTTTGGAAAATCGATGAAGATTGCATGCCATGCTCGATGTCATTCAACCGTGTTTTCTGTCCAAGTGCGATGAAAACATGCCACGCCAAATGTTAACTGATTGTGTATGCTTTACAAGTGAGATGATGGCTTTCCATGCCTAACGTCATCCGACCGTGTGTGCTGCCCAAGGGACATTCAGGCATGCCACGCTCGATGTCATCTTACCATGTGTGCAATCTAAGGGCGATGATAGCATGCACGCCCAACGTCATGTTACATCCTACCGTATGTGCAGTCCAAGGGCGATGATGGCATGTTATGCCCGACGTCATCCGTCTATATGTGCTGTCCAAGGAAGATAATGGCATGCTACGCCTGATGTTGTTTGACCATGTGTGCAGCCCAAAGGCGATGATTCCATGCCACGCCCGCCGTGGTATGATCGTGTATGTTTTCCAAAGGCGATAATATCATAACACGCCCGACGTCATCTATCTTTCTGTGCTGCCCAAGGGCGATGATGGAATGCGATGATCGATGTCGTTAGACTGTGTGTGTTTCTCAAGGACCATGAAATCATGCCATGCCCGACTTCATCCAATCGTGCATGCTATCCAAGGGCAATGATGACCTGCCAATCCCGAGGTCGTCTTTCTACGTGTGTTGTCCAAAGGTGATGTTGGTATGCGACGCCCGAACTTTTCTGAGCGTGATTGTAGTCCAAGGACCATGATGGAATGCCTGGCGTGACATAGTCTGATCGTGTGTGTTATCCAATGGCAATGATGAAATGCCACACTCGACGTCATCCGACCATGTATTCTGTTCAAGAGGGATGATAACATACCACGCCTGATGTTTTCTCAGTGTTTATCCTGTCTATGAGCGATAATGGCATGCCATGTTTGACATCATCCAAACGTGTGTGCTATCCAAAGGAACATGCGGGCATGCCTCACCCGACATCGTCCAACCGTATGGGTAGTCGAAGGGCGATGATGGCCTTCCATGCCCGACATGGTCCGACTGTATGTGCTGTCTAAGGGAGATGATGGCATACCATTCCCGATGTTGTCTGACCGAGTGTGCAGCCCAAGGGAGACGATGGCATGCAACGCCCGATGTAGTCTGATCGTGTATGTTTACCAAGGGCGATGATGGCATGCTACGCCTGACGTCGTCTAACCGTTTGTGTTGCCCAAGGGAGATGATGGCATATCTTGCCCCACGTCATCCGTCCGTGTGTGGCGCCCAAGGGAGATGATGGCATGTCACGCCGGACATCATCCGACCATGTGTGCTTCCCAAGGTCCTTACGAGGATGCCACGCTCGACGTCGTCATATTGTGTGTTCGGTCCAAGGGGAATGATAACATACCTCGCCTGACGTCGTCCAATCGTGTATACTTTCCAAGGGAGATAAAGGCATGCCACGCTCGAGGCATTTGACCGTGTGTGTTGTTCAATGGCTATGATGGCATACCACACCCTATGTCATCCTTTAGTGTGTGCTGCCCATGGGCGATGATGGCATGCGACGCTCTACGTCATCTGACCATGTGTGTTGTCCTAGGACAATGCGTGCACGCTATGCCTTACATCATCCGACTTTATGTACTGCCCAAGGGAGATGATGGCATGTCATGCACAACATTGTCCGATCATTTATCCGATCCAAGGCCCCTGCGGGCAAGCCATGCCCTACGTCCTTAGACTGCGTGTGCAGTCTAAGGGTGATTATGGCATGCCATGCTTGACATCGTCAAACCGTGCGTGTTGTCGAAAGGCGATGATGGCATGCCACGCTCGACGCCGTCCAACCATGTGTGCTGCACTAGGACGATGATGACATCCATGTTGGACGTACTTCAATCGTGTGTGGTTTCAAAAGGCGATGATGGCATGCAACGATCGATGTTATCCGACCGTGTATGTTTCCTAAGGACCATGCGATCATGCCACGCCCAACATCATCTAACCATGTGTGCTGTCTAAGGGCGATGATAACATGCCATACCAGACGTCATCTGTCTGTGTGTGCTGTCCAAGGGCGATGTTGGCATTCTATGCCCGACATCGTCTGGCCGTGTGTGCTGCCAAAGGACTCTGATGACATGCCATGCTCGACATAGGACTATCATGTGTGCTGTTTAAGGGCAATGATGTCATACCATGCTCGACGTCTTTCAACTGTGTTTGCAAAACTAGGGGAAATGTAAACCTGAATGTGATAAATGTTTTTATCACAAAAGTGATTATCTAACATTAAAATTGATATTGTCAGATGTGTTACCAAGGTGTTCCGAACTCCAAAATCAATTTTTTTTAATGATATTCGTAGCAATAAAGATTTACAATTTTCTTCAAAATTGTGGGAAATTGAAAAATGAATGGGTTAAAAGATGTTTTTTGGAAAATCGGCGATCATGGCATACCTCGCTCGATGTCGTCCTACCGTGTGTTCTTTCTAAGGGCAATGATATCATGCCACACATGACGTTGTCTGACCTTGTATGCTTTCCAAGGGAAATGATGGCTTGCCACGCCCAACATCATCTGACTTTGCGTGCTGCCCAAGGGACATGCGGGCATGTCACGCCCGACGTCATCCTAATACGTGTGCTGTCCAAGGGAGATGATGGCATGCCACGCTTAACATCGTCCGACCATTTGCTACCTAAGGGAGATGATGGAATGCCACGACCGACATAGTGTGATCTTATATTCTTTCTAAGGGCAATGATGACTACCACATACAATGTCGTACGATCGTGTGTTTTGTTCCATGATGGCATGTTATGCTCGATACCTTCCGATTGTGTGTGCTGCCCTATGGCATGATTGCATGCCAGACCTAACGCTTTCTGACCGTTTGTGTTTCCCAATGGAGATGATGGCATGCCACAACCAACGTAGTCTGATTGTGTATGTTTTCCAAGGGTGATGACGGCAATCGACGTTAGAAGTCGTCAAACCGTGTATGGTTCCTAAGAGCGATGATGGCATGCAAAAGCCAACGACATCTGATTGTGTGTGCTTCCCTCGGGAGATGATGAGATGCAACGCTTGATGTCGTCTTACAATGTGTGCTGCCTATGGGTGATACGGGCATGCCACGCCCGACATAATCATTTGGTGTGTGATAAACTAGGGCGATGATAGCATGTCAAGTCCGACGTTCTCTGTCCATTTATGTGTCCCAAGGCCCATGCGGTCATGCAATGCATGACGTCGTCTGACTATGTTTGTATTCCAAAGGCGAATATGGCATGTCATGCTCGACGCCTTCCGACTTTGTTTGCTTCCCTAGGGCAATGATGCCATGCCACGCTCAACGTTTTTCGACCGTGTGTGCTTCCCAAGGGAGATGATGGCATGCTAAGACCGACGTAGTATGATCGTGTATGTTTTCCAATGGCAATGATGGCATGCCACGCCCGACATCATCATACAGTGTGTGATGCCCAAGGGCGATGATGGAATGTCATTTGCGACGTCGTCTAACCGTGTGTGCTTCCCTAGGGTGATAATGGCATGCCACACCCGATGTTAGCCGACCGTTATTGTTTCCCAATGGACTTGCGGGCATACCACGTGAGACGTTGTTTGACCATTTCTTCTGTCCAAGGGCGATGATAACATACCCTGCCCGATGTCATCCGATCATGTATGCTCTCCAAGGGTGATAATGGCATGCCATGCTCAACATCGTCCGACCAGGTGTGCTGCCCAAAGGTAATGCTAGCATACATATGCCCGATGTCGTCCGACTCTGTCTGCTCCTCAAGGGTGATAATGGCATGTGACGCTCTATGTTATTCGACCATTTATGTTGCCCAAGGACCATGCAGGCATACACATCCGACCATATGTGCTGCCTAAGGGAGATGATGGCATGCCATGCATGATGTTGTCCAACCGTGTGTGCAGTCTTAAGGATGATAACGGCATGCAAAGCCCAACGTCGCCCGACCGTGTGTGTTGTTCAAAGGCGATGATGACATGCCACGCCCGATGCCTTCCAAGCGTGTGTTGTTTCCAAGGGCGATGATGACATTCCACATCCGACGTACTTTGATCGTGTGTGGTTTCCAAGGGCAATGATGTCATGCAATGATAGACGTGGTCCGAGCATTTGTGGTGACAAAGGTCAATGCGATCATGTCACGCCCAACATCATCTAACCGTGCATTCTGTCCAAGGGCAATGATAACATGCTATACCCAACGTCATCTTTCTCTGTGTGTTGTCCAAGGGCGACGTTGGCATTCTACACCCAACGTTGTCTGATCGTGTGTGCTGCCCAAGAACCATGATGGCATTCCACGCTTAACACAGTCCTATCATGTTTGTTGTCCAACGGCGATGATATCATGCCATGCTCGACGTCGTCCAACTGTGTGTGCAAAACTAGGGGATATATAAAATTGAATGGGATGATACTTTTTATCATAAAATTGATTATCTAACATTTAAAATGACATTTTCTGATGTGTTGCCAAGGTATTCCGAATTGAAAAATCTATTTTCTTTTATCATATTTGTAGCATTAAAGAATTACATTTTTTTTCAAAATTGGGGGAAATTCAAAATTGAATGAATTAAAAGATGTTTTATGGAAAATTGGTGATGATGGCATGCCACGCTCGAATGTTAGCTGATCGTGTATTCTTTAAAAGGGCGATGATGGCGTTCCACGCCCAACGTCATCGGACCGTGTGTGTTGCCCAAGGGAAATTCGGGCATGCCAGGCCCGACGTCATCCAACCATGTGTGCAATCAAAGGGTGATGATAGCATGCACGCTCAACGTCATGTTACATCCAACAGTATGTGCAGTCCAACGATGATGGCATGTTATGAGCGACGTCATCCGATTGTATGTGCTGTCCAAGGAAGATAATGGCATGCCATGCCCGACGTTGTTTGACCGTGTGTGCAGCCAAAGGCGATGATGCCATGCCACACCCGACGAAGTATGAGCGTGTATGTTTTTCAAAGGCGATGATAGCATAACACGCCTGACGTCATCTAACCTTGTGTGCTGCCCAAGGGCAATGATGGCATGTCATGGCTGACATCGTCCAACCATCTGTGCTACCCAAAGGCGAGAATGGCATGCCACAACTGACGTGATCCGACCATGAGTGTTTTCCAAGGGCCTTGCACGCATGCAATGCCTTATGTCATCCTATCGTATGTTCTGTCCAAGGGTGTGTATAACGTACCTCGCCTTATGTCGTCTGATCGTGAATGCTTTCCATGTGCAATAATGGCATGCCACGCTCGACGTCATCCGACTGTGTGTAATGTCAAGGGGATGATGGCATACCACTCCCAATGTCGTCCGACTATGTGTGCTGCCCAAGAGCGATGATGGCATGCCACGCCCGACGTAATCCAAAAGTGTGTAATGCCCAAAGGCCATGCGGTCATTCCACGCCCAACATCGTTCAATCGTGTGTTCTTTCCTAGGGTGACGACAACATGCCACGCCCGACGTCGTCCAATTGTGTATGCTTTCCAAGGGTGATGATGGTATACCACGCACGACGTCGTACAATAGTGTGTTCTTCCATAGGGCGATGATGGCATGCCACGCCTAACGTCATCCGATTGTGTGTGCTGCCCAAGGGAGATGATGCTATGCAATGTTCAATGTCGTTCGACTATGTGTGTTGCCCAAGGACAATGCGGGCATGCAAAGCTCGACATAATTTGACCGTGTGTGCCTTCCAAGGGTGTTGATGGCATGTCATGCCCGACATCGTCCGACTGTTTGTGCAACCCAAGGCCAATGTTAGTATGACAAGCCCGACGTCGTCTGATCGTGTGTGCAGTACAAGGGTTATGACGGCAAGCCTCGCCCAGTATGGTACGACCGTGTGTGTTGTCCAAAGGATATGATGGCATGCCATGCTCGACGTTGTCTGTCCGTGTGTGCTGCCCTAGGGCGTTGATGACATGCCACGCTCGACATAGTCTCATCATGGTTGTTTTCCACTGGCGATGATGGCATGCGACAATCGACATCATCAACCCGTGCATGCTGTCCAAGGGCAATGATGACTTGCCATACCCGAGGTTGTCTTTCTACGTGTGTTATCCAAGGGCAACGTTGCTATGCGAAGACCGAACTCGTCCGAGCATGTTTGCTGCCCAAGGACCATGGTGGCATGCCTGGCTCGACGAAGTCCAATCGTGTTTGTTATCCAATAACGATGATGAAATGCCACTCTCGACGTCGTCCAACCATGTATTCTGTTCAAGGGGATGATAAAATGCCACGCCAGACATTTTCTGACCGTTTATGCTGTCTAAGAGCGATAATGGCATGCCATGTTCGACGTCGTCCAAACGTGTGTGCTACCGAAGGGACATGCGAGCATGCCACGCCTGACGTCGTCCGATCGTATGGGTAGTCCAAGGGACATGATGGCATGCCATGCCTGACGTCGTCCGACTGTATGTGCTGTCCAAGGGAGATGTTGGCATACCATTCCCGACGTTGTCCGACTGACTGTGCAGCCCAAGGGCGATGATGGCATGCCATGCCTGATGTAGTGTGATCGTGTATGTTTACCAAGGGCAATGATGGTATGCCACGCCCAACGTCGTCTGACTGTGTGTGTTGCCCAAGGGAGTAATGACATATCTTTCCTGATTTCATGCGACCGTATGTGCTGCCCAAGGGCGATGATGTCATGCCACTCCCGACATCATCCGGATGTGTGTGCTGCCCTAGGGCCTTGCGAGGATGCCTCGCCTGACGTCATCATATCGTGAGTTCTATCCAAGAGAAATGATAACATACCTCGCCTGATGTTATCCGATCATGTATGCTTTCCGAGGGTGATAATGACATGCCACGCTCGAGGCGTTTGACCGTGTATATTGTTCAATGGCGATGATGACATACCACGCCCTATGTCATCTGACTGTGTGTGTTGACCAAGGAAGATGATGGCATGTGACAATATACGTCATCCGACCATGTGTGTTACCCAAGGATCTTGCGGGCACGCCACGCCTGACATCATCCGACCCTATGTGATGCCGAAGGGAGATGATGGCATGTCATGCAAAATGTTGTCTGATCATTTATCGAGCCCAAGGCCATGTGGGCAAGCCACGCCCTACATCCTCAGACTGCGTGTGGAGTCTAAGGGTGATGGCATGCCATGCTTGACATCGTCCGACCGCATGTCTTTTTGAAAGGCGATGATGGCATGCCACGCACGACGCTGTCCAACCATGTGTCCTGCACTAGGGCGATAATGGAATTCCACGTTGGACGAACTTCAACTGTGTGTGGTTTCTAAAGGGGATAATGGCATGCAACGATCGACGTTGTCTGACCGTGTGTGTTGCCTAAGGACCATGCGATCATGCTACACCGAACATCATCTAACCATGTGTGCTGTCGAAGGGTGATGTTGACATTATATGCCCGACATCGTCTGGCCGTTTGTACTGCCCAAGGTCCATGATGGCATGCCATGCCCGACATAGTACTATCATGTGTGCTGTCCAAGGGCAATGATGTCATGCCATGCTCGACGTCTTGCAACTGTGTTTGCAAAACTAGGGGAAATGTAAAATTGAATGTGATAAAAGTTTTTTATCACAAAATTGATTATCTAAGATTAAAGTTGATATTCTCAGATGTGTTACCGAGGTATACCGAACTTCAAAATCTACTTTTTTATTATATTTGTAGCAATAAAGATTTACAATTTTCAAAATTGGGGAAAATTCAAAATTGTATGGGTTAAAAGAGGTGTTTCAGAAAATCAGCGATGATGGCATACCTCGCTCGATGTCGACCGTGCGTGGGTTCTTTCCAAGGGAGATGATAACATGCAACACATGACATTGTCTGACTGTGTATGCTTTCCAAGGGAAATGATAGCTTGCCACGCCCAAGATCATCCAACTTTGCGTGCTGCCCAAGGGACATGCTGGCATGCCACACCCGACGTCATCCGACCAAGTGTGCAGTCCCAGGGCGACGATGGCATCCACGCCTAACGTTGTCCAACCGTATGTGCTTTCCAAGGGAGATGATGGATTGCCTTGCCCGACGTTGTATGACCGTTTGCTAACTAAGGGCGATGATGGCATGCCACGCCCGACATAGTGTGATCTTATATTCTTTCAAGGGGCGATGATTACATGACACATGCAATGTCGTACGATCGTGTGTGTTATCCAAAGGCGATGATGGCATGTCATACTGGACGCCTTTCAACTGTGTGTGCTTCCCTACGATGATGATGTCATGCCATGCCCGACGTTTTTCAACCATGTGTGCTGCCCAAAGGAGATGATAGCATTGTAAGCCCGACATAGTATGATCGTGTATATTTTCCAATGGAAATGATGGCATGCCACGCCCGACCTCATCCAACAGTGTGTGCTGACCAAGGGCGATGATGGCATGTTACGCCTGACGTCGTCCGACCATATATGCTACCCAAGGCCTATGTGGGCATGCCATGCCTGACGTTGTCTGAGCGTGTGTGCAGTCTAAGGGCGATAATGACATGCCTCACCTGATGTTAAATGACTGTGTGTGTTGTCAAAAGTAGATGATGGCATGCCATACTCGATGTCGTTCGATCGTGTTTGCTGCCCTAGGGCGATAATGGCATGCGACGCTCGACATAGTCCGATCGTGGTTGTTGTCCAATGGCAATGAGTGTATGCGGCGATCGATGTCGATCGACCGTGTGTGTTTTTCAAGGACCATGCTATAATGCAAAACCCCACGTCATCTAACTCTGCATGGTGTTCAAGGGTAATGATGGCATGCCATACCTGACGTTGTATTTCTATGTTTGTTCTCCGAGTGCGATGTTGGCATGTGACACCGGACGTCTTCCAAGCAGGTGTGCCGCCCAAGGACCATAAAGACATGCCACGCCCGACGTAGTCCGATCGTGTGTGTTATTTAATGGCGATGATTGAATGCCACGGTCGACATTGTTCGACCATGTATTCTGTTCAAGGTCAATGATAACATGATACACCAAACTATGTTTGACCGTGTATGTTGTCCAAGGGAGATATGGAATACCACGTTCGACGTTGTCTAACCGTATGTGCAATCCAAGGGCAATGATGGCATGTTACGCCTGATGTCGTCCGACTGTGTATATTGTCCAAGGGAGAGTATGTCATACCATTGTCGACGTTGTCCAACCGAGTGTGCAACCCAAGGGCGATGATTGCATTCCAAACCCGATGTAGTCTGATCGTGTATGTTTACCAAGGGCGATGATGTCATGCCACGCCCAACGTCGTCTAACTGTGTATGTTGCCCAAGGGAGATGATGGCATATTTTTCTAGAGGTCGTCCGACTGTGTGTGCTGCCCAAGGGCGATGATGTCATGGCAGGCCAGACATTATCTGACCGTGTGTGCTTCCTAAGGTCCTTACGAAGATGCCACGCTTGACGTCATCATATCGTGTGTTCGATCCAAGGGCAATGATAAAATACCTCGCCTGACATCATCTTATCGTGTATGATTTTCAAGGGCGATAATGGCATCCCACGCTCGAGGCATTTGACCGTGTGTGTTGTTCAATGGCTATGATGGCATACCACGCCCTATGTCATCCTACTGTGTGTGCTGCCCATGGGCGATGATGGCATGCGACGCTCTACGTCATCCGACAATGTGTGTTGCCCAAGGACTATGCGTGCACGCTATGCCGGACATCATCCGACCTTATGTGCTGCCCAAGGGAGATGATGGAATGTCATGCACAACGTTGTCCGATCATTTATCTGGCCCAAGGCCCAAGCGGGCAAGCCACGCCCTACGTCCTCAGACTGCGTGTGCAGTCTAAGGGTGATGATGGCATGCCACGCTTGACATCGTCTGACAATGTGTGTTGTCGAAACGCAATGATGGCATGCCACGCCATCTAACCGTGTGTGTTGCACTAGGGCGATGATGGCATGCCATGTTGGTCGTACTATAATCGTGTATGGTTTCCAAAGGCGATGATGGCATGCAACGATCGACGTTGTCCGATCGTGTGTGTATCCTTAGGACCATGCAATAATGCCACGCCCAACGTCATCTAAGCATGTGTGCTGTCTAAGGGCGAGATAACATGCCATACCAGACGTCATCTGTCTGTGTGTGATGTCCAAGGGCGATGTTGGAATTATATGCCCGACATCGTGTGGCCTTGTGTGCTGCCCAAGGACCATGATGGCATGCCATGCTCGACATAGGACTATCATGTGTGCTCTCTAAGGGTAATGATGTCATGCCATACTCGACGTCTTCCATCTGTGTTTGCAAAACTAGGGGAAATGTAAAACTGAATGTGAAAAAAGTTTTTTATCACAAAATTTATTACCTAACATTAAAATTGATATTCTCAGATGTGTTACCTAGGTATTCAGAACTCCAAAATCTATTTTATTATGATATTCGTAGCAATAAAGATTTAAAATTTTCTTTAAAATTGTGGGAAATTCGTCTGATCGTGTATTCTTTCTAAGTGCATTAATGGCATGCCACGCTAGACGTCGTCCGACCGTGTGTAATGCCTAGGGCGATGATGGCATACCACGCCAAATGTCGTCCGACTGTTCGTGCCGCCCAAAGGTGATGATGGCATGCACCGCTCTACGTCATTCGACCATGCGTATTGCCCAAGGACAATGGGGCATACCACGCTTGACATCATCCGATCGTATGTGCTGCCCATGGGAGATGATGGCATGTCAGGCACAACGTTTTGAGACTGGTTACCTGGCCCAAGGCCCATGCATGCATGCCACGCCTAACGTCATCCGACTGTGTGTGCAGTCTAAGGGCGATGATGGCATGTCACGCCCGACGTCATCTGACTGTGTGTGTTGTGTTATGGCGATGATGGCATTACACGCCCGACGCCGTCCGATCATGTGTTCTGTCCAAGGGAGACGATAACATGCCACGCCTGATGTTGTCTAACCGTGTGCTGCCCAAGGGATATGCGGGCATGCGACCCCCGACGTAATCCAACCGTGTGTGCAGTCCAAGGGCGATGATTGCATGCACGCCCAACATTGTCC
This sequence comes from Solanum arcanum, assembly GCA_027789145.1. Lineage (NCBI taxonomy): Eukaryota > Viridiplantae > Streptophyta > Magnoliopsida > Solanales > Solanaceae > Solanum > Solanum arcanum. The sequence goes on along the minus strand of CM050935.1, from coordinate 24,923,900 downwards.
AATCGTATGTTCTGTCTAAGGGCGATGATAGCATGCCACGCCGGACATCGTCCGATTGTGTTTTCTGCCAAAGGGCGATGATGGCATGTCAAGCCTGACTTCGTCCGACCGTGTGTGCTGCCCAAGAGCGATGATGGCATACCAGGCTCGACGTCATCCAACCATGTGTGATGCCCAAGGGCCATGCGGGCATTCCACGCCTGAGGTTGTTCGATCGTGTGTTCTTTACTAGGGCTATGATAACATGCCACGCCTGACGTTGTCCAGCCTTGTATGCTTTCCATGGGCGATGATCGTATACCACGCACGATGTTGTACGATAGTGTGTTCTTCCGTAGGGCGATGATGGCATGCCACGCCTAATGTCATCCGATTGTGTGTTCTGCCCAAGAGAGATGGTTGCATGCAACATTTAATGTTGTTCGACATTGTGTGTTGCCCAAGGACCATGTGGGCATGCCACGCTCGACATAATCCCACTGTGTGTGCCGCCCAAGGGCTTTGATGGAATGTCACGCCCAATGTCGTCCGACTTTTTATGCTACCCAAGGCCCATGTTGGCATGCCACGCCCAACGTTGTCTGACCGTGCGTGCAGTCCAATGGCGAAGACGGCATGCCTCGCCTAATGTCGTACAACCGGGTGTGTTGTCTAAAGGAGATGATGGCATGCCATGATCAGTGTCGTCTGACCGTGTGTGCTGTCCTAGGACGTTGATTGCATGCCACGCCTGACATAGTCTGATCATGTTTTTTTTTCCAATGAGGTTGATGGCATGCGACGATCGACGTCGTTCGACTGTGTGTGTTTCTTGAGGACCTTGCCATCATGCCACGCCTGATTTCATCAAACCGTGCATGCTGTCCAAGGGAAATGATGACCTGCGAATCCCGAGGTCATCTTTTGACGTGTGTTGTCCAAGGGTTATGTTGGTATGCGACGCCCGAACTTGTACGAGCGTGTTTGCAGTCCTAGGACCATGATGGCATGCTTGGCCCGACGTAGTCTGATTGTCTATGTTATCCAATGGCGATGATATTCTGTTCAAAGAGGATGATAACATGCCACACCCGACGTCATCCAAATGTTTATGGTTCCCAAGACGATGATGGCATGCAACACAAGACGTCATCTGATTGTGTGTCTTGCCCAAGGGCGATGATGGTATTCAATGCTCGATGTCGTCTGACCATGTGTGCTGCCTATGGGTGATACGGGCATGCCACGCCCGACCTAATACAACCGTGTGTGATACCCAAGGGAGATGATAGCATGTCAAGTCTAATGTCTTCTGGCCATTCATGCTGCCCAAGGCCCATGCGGTCATGCAACGCCTGACGTCGTCTAACAGTGTGGGCAATCCAAAGGCGATGAAGGCATGCCACACCCAATATGGTATGACCGTGTGTGTTATCCAAAGGAGATGATGGCATGTCATGCTCGATGCCTTAAGACTATGTGTGCTTCCTTTGGGCGATGATGTCATGCCACGCCCGATGTTTTTCGACCATGTGTGCTGCCCATGAGAGATGATGGCATGCTAAGCCCGACATAGTATGATCGTGTTTGTTTTCCAATGGCAATGATGTCATGCCACGCTCAACATCATCCAACAGTGTCTGCTTCCCATGGGAGATGATGGCATGCTAAGCCCGACGTTGTCAGACCGTGTGTGCATCCCAAGGACGATGATGGCATTCAACGCCCGACGTAGTCTGATCGTGTATGTTTTCCTAGGGATATAATAGCATGCAACGCCCACCATCGTCTAACCAGGTTTGCTGCCCAAGGGAAATGATAGCTTGTCATGCCCGACATCGTTCGACCGTCTGTGCTGCCCAAGGGCGATGATGGCATGCCACACTCGACGTCCTCCAATCATGTGTGCTACCCAAGGGCGATGATGGCATGTCACGCCCGATTCGTCCGATAGTGTGTGTTGCGCATGGGCAATGATGACATTCCATGCCCGATATCATCTGACCTTGCGTGCTGCCCAAGGGTCATGCGGGCTTGCCACACCTGTATTTTTCGATCGTGCATTCTGTCCAAGGGCGATGATAACATGCCACGCCCGACGTCATCCAACCGTGTGTGATTTCCTAGGGCAATGATGACATACAACGCACGATGTCGTTGGACCATGTGTGCTTCCCATGGGCGATGATGGCATGCCACGCCCAACGTCATCCGACTGTGTTTGCTGCCAAAGGGCGGTGATGGCATGCAACGCTCAATATCGTCCGATTTTTTGTGTTGCCCAAGGATCATGTAGGCATGCCATTACTGACATAATCTTACCGTCTATGTTTCTCAAAGGTTAAGTAGCATGTCACGCCCGACATCGTCCGACAATTTATGCTGCCCCAGGCCCATGTGGGTATGCCACCCCCGATGTCATCTGACCGTTCATGCAGTAAAAGGGAGAAGATGGAATGGCTCACCCTATGTCGTACGGCCGTGTGTGTTGTCCAATGGCAATGATGGCATGCGACGCCTGCCGTCTGCCGAGCGTGTGTGCTGCTCGAGGACCATGATGGCATGCCACGCCCGACTTAGTCCTTTCGTGTGTTATCCAATAGAGATGATGGAATGCCACGCTCGACATCGTCTGACCATGTTATCTGTTCAAGGGCGATGATAACATACCACACCCGACATTGTCTTACCGTGTATGTTGTCCAAAGGCGATAATGGCATGCCACATTTGACGTCGTCCGAACGTGTGTGCTACCCAAGGGACATGCAGGCATGGAAATAACAACGTTGTTCGAGCGTATGTGAAGTCCAAGGGCGATGATGGCATGCCACACCCGACGTCATCTGATTGTGTGTGCTGCCCCAAGGCGTTGATGGCATACAATGCTCGATGTCGTCCGACCATGTGTGCTGCCTATGGGCGATACGGGCAAGCCACACCCAACATAATCCAACTATGTGTGATACCCAAGGGCGATGATGGCATGTCAAGTCTGACATCGTGTGGCCATTTATGTTGCCCAATGCCCATGCGGTCATGCGACGCCCGACGTCATCTGAGAGTGTGTGCAATCCAACATCGAATAAGGCAGGCCACATTCAATAAGGTATGACCGTGTTTGTTGTCTTAACGCTATGATGGCATGTCATGTTCTCCTCCTTACGACAATGTGTGCTGTCCTAGGGCGATGATGTCATGTCATGCCCGACGTTTTTTGACTATGTGTGCTTCCCAAGGTAGATGATGGCATGCTAAGCCTGATGTAGTATGATCGTCTATGATTTCCAATGGAAATGATGGCATGCCACGCCCAACATCATCCAACAGTGTGTGTTGCCCAAGGGTGATGATGTCATGTCATGTCCGATGTTGTTCGATCGTGTGTGCTTCCCTTGGGTGATGATGGAATGCCACGCCCTACGTCATCTGATCGTGTGTGTTGCCTAAGGTCCTTGCGGGAATGCCACGCGCAATGTCGTTCGTTTGTGTGTTCTATCCAAGGGCGATTATCACGTTCCTCGCCCGACGTCGTCCGATCGTGTATGCTCCTAGAGTGATAATGGCATGCCACGCACGACGCCGTCCAATCGTGTGTGCTACCCAAGGGTGATGATGGCATACCACACCCGAAGTCGTCCGACTGTGTGTGCTTCCCAAAGGTGATGATGGCATGCGACGCTCTATGTTATCCGACCGTGTGTGTTGCCCTATGGCGATTATGGCATGCCACGCCCGACGAAGTCTGATTGTGTATGTTTTCCAAGGGCGATAATGGCATGGTACGCCTGACGTCGTTCAACCGTGTATGGTTCCTAAGGGCGATGATGGCATGCCACACCCGACGTCATCTAATTGTGTGTGCTTCCCAAGGACGATGATGGCATGCAACGCGCGATGTCGTCTGACCATGTGTGCTACCTATGGGTGATACGGTCATTCCACGCCCGACATAATCCAACTGTGTGTGATACCCAAGGGCGATGATGGCATGTCATGTCCGCCGTCGTCTTGCCATTTATGTTGCCCAAGGACCATGCGGTCATGCAACGCCTGACGTCATCTGACAGTGTGTTCAACCCTAAGGAGATGAAGGCATGCCCCACCAAATATGGTACAACTGTGAGTGTTATCCAAAGGCAATGATGGCATGTCAGGCTCGACGCCTTCCGACTGTATGTGCTTTCCTAGGGCAATGATGTCATGCCACGCACGACATTTTTGACCGTGTGTGCTGCCCAAGGAAGATGATGGCATGCTAATCCCGACGTAGTATGATCGTGTATGTTTTCCAATGGAAATGATGGCATGCCACGCCCGACATGATCCAATAGTGTGTGCTGCCCAAGGGCGATGATGGAATGTCGTGCCCGACGTCGTTCGACTATGTGTGCTTCCTTAATGCGATGATGGTATGCCACGCCCGACGTTATCCGACCGTTAGTGTTGCCTAAAGGACTTGAGGGCATGCCACGGGCAACGTCGTTCGATCGTGTGATCTGTCCAAGGATGATGATAACATATCCCACCCGACATCGTCTGATCGTGTACGCTCTCCAAGGGTGATATTGGCATGGCACCCTCAACGTCGTCCGATCGTGTGTGCTGCCCAAGGGTGAGGTTGGCGTAGAATGCTCGATGTCGTCCGACTGTGTGTGGTACCCAAGATTGATGATGGCATGCAACGCTCTATGTTTTCCGACCATTTGTGTTGCCCGAGGACTTATGGGCATGTTACGCCCGACATCATCCGACCATATGTGCTGCCCAAGGGAGGTGATGGCCTGTCACACACGACGTTGTGCAACAGTGTGTACAGTCTTAAGGGTGATGATGGCGTGCAAAGCGTGACATCGCCCGACCTTGTTTGTTGTTCTATGGCGATGATGGCATGCAAAGCCCGACGTCGTTCAACCGTGTGTGTTGTTCTAAGGCGATGATGGCATGCCATGTCCGACGTACTTTGATCGTGTGTGGTTTCCAAGGGCAATGATGTCATGCAATGATAGACGTTGTCCGACCGTTTGTGTTGACGAAGGTCAATGCGATCATGTCACACCCAACATCATCTAACCATGCATTCTGTCCAAGGGCGATGATAACATGCTATACCAGACTTCATCTGTCTCCGTGTGTTGTCCAAGGGCGATGATGGCATTCTACACCCAACGTTGTCCGACCGTGTGTGCTGCCCAAGGACCATGATGGCATGCCAGGCATAACACAGTCCTATCCTATGTGCTGTCCAAGGGCGATGATGTCATGCCATGCTCGAACTGAAAAATCTATTTTCTTTTATCATATTTGAAGCATTAAAGAATTACATTTTTTTTCAAAATTGTGGGAAATTCAAAATTGAATGAGTTAAAAGATGTTTTTTGGAAAATCGGTGATGATGGCATGCCACGCTCGATGTCGTCCAACCGTGTTTTCTATCCAATGGCGATGAAAACATGCCACGCCAAACGTTAACTAATCGTGTATGCTTTCCAAGGGCGATGATGGATTTCCAAGCCCAACGTCGTCAGACCGTGTGTGCTGCCCAAGGAACATTTGGGCATGCAATGCCCGACGTCATCCAACCATGTGTGCACTCCAAGGGCGATGATAGCATGCACGCCCAACGTTGTCCAACTGTACATGCTGTCTAAGGGAGATGATGGCATTTCACGCCCGATGTGGTTCGACCGTGTGTGCTGCCCAAGGGCGATGATGGCTTGACACGCCCTTCGTCATCTGACCGTGTGTGCTGCCTAGGGGCCATGCAGGCATTCCACGCCCGACAACATGTGATCGTGTGTTCTGTTCACGGGCGATGATAACATGCCACGCATGACGTCGTCCAACCGTGTATGCTTTCCAAGGGTAATGATGGCATACCTTGACGACGTCGCCCGACCGTGTGAGCTTCCCATTGGCTATGATTGCATGACACGCGCGATGTCATGCGATAAAGTGTGCTTCCCAAGGGTGATGATGGCATGCAACGATCAATGTCGTCTGACTGTGTGTGTTGCCCAAGGACCATGCAGGCATGCCACGCCTAAAAAAATTCGACTGTGTGTGCTGCCCAAGGGCGATGATGGGATGTCACACCGGACATCGTTCGACCGTTTATGCTACCCAAGGACCATGTGGGCATGCCACACCTGATGTTGTCTGACCGTGTGTGCTGTCCATGGGCGCTGATGGCTGATATACCGTGGTTTAACGGTATTATTAATACTTTTTCCTTAAGTTTAGTGTGTCCAAAATCCTTTTTGTGCTAGTTTTAATATAAGTCTCTTTGTATTGCATCAAATCTGTCATTGAGCGAAGAAATGCAGAAGAGACCACCTATGGAGCTTATGACGGTCCATAGTGCTTGTGATGGTCCGTAGGTAGCAGCGTAGTGCAGCTGCTGAAGGAAGATGGGGAAGTCTGACCAAGTGTGGGGTTACGAAGCTTGTGAAAGTCTGTCATGGCTATGACGGTCCGTCCTGCAGGTTGGTCGTGAAGTTCAGAGAAGTGATCCCAGTACCCAGATTCCAAGAGTTGAAGTGTTTTGGAACGAAGAACCTCGACGGATCGTTGTGCCTGTGACGGTCTGTCATACTTTCCGTCGAGGGGAATGAATAGAGCACTAGAAGAAATTGCACAAGAATGGGACGACGGAGTCTATGACCGTCCCTCGTGACCACGACGATCCGTCACGTGGTCCATCGACCCAGCTGCGTTTTGGCAGATTTCCAGCAAACAGAGTCCTTGTTTAATTAGGTTTTTTTTTTATAAATAGTTTGAAAAACCTTGTTTTTGAGGTTGAACTCTGTTAGGTTACACTCCGTATTGTTAGACACTAGATAGTTAGACTCTTACATTGTTAAACTCCGTATTGTGATTTTTGGAAATTAATCAAGCAAACTTTTGGATTTTACTTTTTCTCATTGAATTAAATACATGAATTCCTATCTACTATATTTGAATATTGTGTTTATGGCTATGAGTAACTAAACTCCATAACTAGGGTTGTGGGAACCATAGGCAAATAATGAGATAAACCCTAACTAAAAGAACAATTCTAGAATAGTGCCTTGCATGTATTAATAATTCTTTCGCTTAGAAGTCCTTTTAACGGATGGCCAACGTTAGAACTTGCCTTAATGCTTCTTGCAGGACCAAGGAGTTAGATAATAGGAAAAGAATTATTAACATAGATTTAGTGTATACTATTTAATAGGCTAGTATTGAATGGTACAAGGTAATAACTTAGTCAAATATCGAATACGATGCATAATATGAGGTAAGGATAAGGGTTAGGATAGCAACACACGTAGCCGGACCAAGATGCAGAGTGAGATTTTCTAGACGCTGGACCAAGGATTTACAAATACAAAGCTTACCACTTTGCATGCAAGATACTAGGAAAGAATTGTTATAGTTAGAATTATCAGGTTATGAACCTGTGGGGAACACGTAAACCCTAGTTACTTTGATTAATTGATTAAAATCCAACTGTCAAAGCTGATAAGTGTCTCTTTCAAGTTCGTTATTTATTTTCACTCATTTAGAAATAGAAACCCCCCTTTATTGTTTTTACTTTCCAAGGAAGTCATTGACCAAACAATAGTAATAACAGGTTGAAGTTAAGTCTAGACTATTATCCTAGTGGGAACGATCCCAACCTCACTAGTTGGGTTATTTACTTTACACGACCGCTTTACTTCTTATTTGAGAAGTACGTTTGAGCGTATCAAATTTTGGCGCCGCTGCCGGGGAATTTAGCTTTTAGATTAACTTGAACTTATTACTATAGTTTACTTAATATTTTCTTGATTTTACTTTGTTTTATTGTTTTTGATTTATTTTCAGAACTATCCTCCTTGTATGCCAAATACACGGAGAGGAAGAGAACACTTGTTTCCCTACGATCACGAGTTAGAGCGTACACTGCGTAATATGAATTGAAACTTGGGAATAAATGATGAGGATCCAAACCAGAACATCCCAGCTCCGGTTGATGTTCATGGTCAGATGTTACCCGATGCTCCGGGTGAACATCAATAGAGGGGACAAAATCCCATTCCACGGCCCCAAGCATACTTCAGAGGGTATGATAACATAGCAGAATCGGATGGGCCACTTGTCTTTCCCCCTCTATCCACAGGCTACACATTTGTTGTAACTAGTAGTCTGATGCAAATGCTCACTGCCAGAGGTTTGTTTTCAGGGCAACCTTCTGTGGATCCACATGCCCATATAGCTAAGGTAAGGGCAGTGTGTAAAAGTTGTGTGGGGAGGCCTGATTTGGATCTAGATGTAATAGGTCTCAGAGTGTTTCCTCTCTCACTGACGGGAGAGGCTGCTATATGGTTCATTGAGCTCCCATACAACTCAATCTTCACTTGGAACCAGTCAAGAGATTTTTTCTTGGCACGCTACTATACGGTATCCAAGAAAGTAAACCACAAAGACAGAGTGAACAACTTTGTGGCACTACCAGGAGAGTTAGTTAGTAGTTCTTGGGATATATTCACTTCATTATTGAGAAGTGTTCCAAATCACTGTATAGATGATGAGTCACTAAAGGAATACTTCTATCGGGGACAGAATGATAACAATAAAGCGGTGTTGGGCAATATAGCAGGTGGATCTTATGGGGAGTGTCCTTATGCTGAGATCACTGAAAAATTAGAGAAAATCTCCCGAAATAACAAAGTTTTGAGTACTAGGAAGTCTGATACAGGGAGAAACACCTTCGCAGTACAGTACATTCACAACCCAGCCATAGATGAGATTCGTGAAGAAATGGCTCAGATGAGAACTGAGCTTGGGTTGGTACTAAAACATGTCACAGGGGGTGCAGAAAAGATAAATGCAGTTAACTACTTGGCTAAACCACAACATCTTAATGATGAGTGCTATTATGTGGAGGACACTTATGCAGTAAATGAGCAGACGGGGGTTTCTGACCAAGAGCCCTAGGCTCAAATCACGGTAACTGGCGCCAAGGTCGGTACTATGGTAACTACAACCGTGAGGGTCATTATGTCCGAGATGGAAACTACAACAATGATAACAACTTTAACAGGGGTAACTATGCTTATAGAAACGATAGGAATGGGCCCTATGTCCCCCCTCAAAATCGTGAAGTTACTTCTAAGGATGGTGGAGATAATATGGAACGAGTTGAGGACATGTTGCACAAAATGATGAGGAGGTTCGATGCTAGTGATGACCACATTAAAGAGTTGAGGTGTGATTTAGCTAGTATTGGGCAAAAAGTTGATACACATGCAATTTCGATTAAGCAAATCGAGTTGCAAATGGCCCAATTATCTGCGACAGCGAATACATGGCAACCGGGCACTCTTCCTAGAAACACTATCAAAAATCCAAAGAATGATGCGCACTGTATGACAATCACTACTCGGGGTGGTATCCATAACCGTTGACCCACCTATGCCATCTACTGAGGAAAATGTGAGAAAGGATAATGATAATGTGGTAAAGGGTAGTGGTGAAGCACAGGAAAGTAATGGAAAAGATGCAGAAGAACCTATCAAGGTAATTCCCTTGCCTAGGACACCACCACCTTTCCCTCAGAGATTAGTGAAAAAGACCGAGGATGGTAAATACTGGCATTTCATAACAATGTTGAAGCAACTTTCTATCAATGTCCCTTTGGTAGAAACTCTAGAACAAATTCCTGGTTATGCCAAATTTATGAAAGATCTAGTCACAAAGAAAAGATCGGTGACTTTTGAAAATGATGATAGACTGCAGCATTGTAGTGCTATTGCTACAAGATCCCTCGTACAAAAGAAAGAAGATCCGGGTGCGTTCACTATTCCTTGTGCAGTTGGGTCATTACATTTTGCGAAAGCATTATGTGATCTGGGTGCAAGCATAAATCTCATGCCCCTCTCAATTTACAAGAAGTTGGGTTTGGGGGATAAAAAACCCACTGCGATGCGGCTATTGATGGATGATCGGACAGTGAATCGGCCTATAGGGATACTCCATGATGTATTAATAAAAGTGGAGTCATTCATCTTTCCGGCTGATTTTGATATTCTTGATTGTGAGGTCGATTTTGAAGTGCCTATTATTCTTTGGAGGTCATTCCTTGCTACAGGTGGAGCCTTAGTTTATATGGAGAAGGGACAGATGACATTTTGGTTGAATAATGAAGAAGCGACCTTCAACATTTGTAGGACAATGAGGCAGAGTGGTGAGCTCCAATCAGTATCTGCCATATCCCACAAAGAAAAGATGAAGAAGGAGACTGAACAGAAAAATGCAAAACAAGAGTTTATGGTTGGGGATTTGGTGCTTGTAGACAGTTGTGGGGTGCCTTTTCTTCCGGGTAAACTCAAGTCCAAATGGACTGTCCCTTACTTGATTACCCAAGTATTCCCTCATGGAGCAGTTGAGTTAAAAGCCAAGGAGGGAGTGCGGTTTAAGAGGAATAGAGATAGAATAAAACTCTATTTTGATCATAAAGCATCGGGGAATAAAGTAATAGAGGCATACCATCTTGATGAAGTCTGAGTAATCAAGGGTTCCCAATCGTGCCGCGACATTAAATTAGGCGCTTGTTTGGAGGCAACCCAACACTTATAGTCTTTTTAGTAATGGTAGAATTTTTCTACTAATGAGTTTTTAAATTTGTAGGCACATCACCAAGTAATTCTGCAAAAGATCACTCTGAAACAGTCACCAACGGACACATGCGACGGACCGTCGTGCTGGTTGTAAGAGACCCTATTTGTAAAGTTCTCTCACATTTTTAAGTATCCTCCAATGGAAATCTACGATGGACCGTCATACTCTCGACGATTCATCCATCATAACCGTCATGGAGGTCAGAAACCCCTCCCTTAAGGGTCTCCATTTTTTAAGTGTCCCACGACGGACATCGACGACGAACCGTCATAATGAAAATGGTCCGTGCAAATTGTCGGTGCTTTGCGCCCCAGGTTTGCTTCACCTACCACTCTAGTATTTAGATTTTTTATATGCATCGGGGACAATTGCATGCTTTTTTTTGGGGGTGGGGTAAATGGATAGTGAGTGTTAGGGTGAAGTTTGAGTAGCCCAATTCACTATCCTCTTTTGGGGTTTTATTGCCTGTGTTCTTTTTCCCCAAAAGACTGATTACTTTTTCTGTTGAACCGGCATGTTTATATCTTTTGTACAAAGTTTAATTCTGGAGCATGATGGCTAAAATGATATTCTAATAAACATGAAAATAATGCATGACTAGACACATTAACTGATAATTATGTGGCTCTAAGTATGAAATAGAGATACACAATTGCATTACCCTAAGTCTTAAATTCAAACTACGTGTCTGATAATCTGGTATATTGATGAGATGTCAAGTGAGTGTGAGGAAAATTTGAATAGTCCACTATCGGTACTGAGCTAGAACTTGCCTGGTTAGTCCTGCTAAAAGTAAGCTGTAATAGACAATTAGGAAAGGATCATAGGCCCTTATTCAATATAGCCCATATCTAGCCTAAATAAAAGAAACCAAATGAAATTTATCCTTCTTTGATCCAAATATTCTGAGCTTAAAATTACCTTTCTTTTCACCCCAACTGATCTTTTCTTAGAACAATGTGTTGGCCCTGGTCCCTATTTGGACATGTGCACCTAAGCATATGCCAAAAGCATAAGTTGAGGGTGGCTAATGCATAAACAACCTTCGTTATGGCCCTGACCCAACTTTGGGTATTGTGTACCTTGACTCATGGCAAAGCCATGAGTTGATGGTGGCTATTATGAGGAATGCTTTGAAAAGTGGGGTTGAAAGAACAAAGAGAGAGAAAGAATAAAAGTAAAGTGACTCAAGAATTCGTTGAAATAAAAGTAAAGAAAAAGAAAAAATATACAAGACTTACAAACAAGAAAAAAAGAGAGTCACTTACACAAATGAATAAAGAGGAGAACATAGCAAGGTGAAAGAATATGAGAAACAGGGCGAGATAAAATGAGAGACTGTGGAAGGTTTAGCCGATATGTCAAGGAGGTCAAAAAGTCACTAAAGTATACCTAAATATACCTTACCTTACTCTGAGCCTATGTTACAGTCCAAGAAAGTCCTATCGTGATCCTAAGGGTTGTATAGTGAACTTAAGAAAGTGAAAATAAGGGCAAGCTTATGGCAATAGGTATGAATGAGTGTGACTTTGTTCTGAGAGCGAGTGTTGAAAAGTAATCCTTATACTCAAATTTAAATCATTGTGTGAAAAATGAGGATTTTGTTTTGATGTGAGGCCACTAGTTGCAATATTGGAATTGTTAGCACTTTAGTGAGAAATTGAAGACGATAGGTGTTAATGCATGGCGAGTCTGTGTCATGTTCTGATCCCACATAGTTCAAGCCTAATAGTGATAGCATGCATAGATTTGATGAGATTAATCGGGATTGATAGCCATATGATTACAAAGGATAAAACATGGATACTATTGTACAAAGATTTTGTATTGAGTTATAGTGCGTCGCTTGAGGACAAACAACGAATTTAAGTAGAGGGTGTTGATATACCGTTGTTTAACGGTATTATTAATACTTTTTCCTCAAGTTTAGTGTGTCCAAAAGCCTTTTTGTTCTAGTTTTTATATAAGTTTCTCTTTGTGTTGCAGGAAATCTGTCCAAAGTTGAATGCGGAGATTTTGAGCGAAGAAATGTAGAAGAGACGACCTACGGAGCTTATGACGGTCCGTCGTGCTTGTGACGGTCCATAAGTGGCAGTGTAGTGCAGCTGCAGAAGGAAGATGTTGTCCGACCGTATGTGCACTCCAAGGGCGATGATACCATGAAACACCCGACATCATCTGATTGTGTTTGCTTCCCAAGGGCGATGATGGCATGCAACGCTCGATATCGTCCAACCATGTGTGCTGCCTATGGGCGATACGCGCATGCCACGCCCGACATAATACAACTGTGTGTGATACCCTAGGGCGATGATGGCATGTGAAGTCCGACGACGTCAGGACATTTATGGTGCCCAAGGCCCACGCGGTCATGCCACGCCCGACGTCATCTGACAATGTGTGCAATCCAAAGATGATGAAGGAATGCCACATTCAATATGGTACGACCGTGTTTGTTGTCTAAAGACGATGATAGAATGTCATGTTCTCCGCCTTTCGATTGTGTGTGCTACCCTAGGGCGATGATGTAATGCCTTGCCTGACATTTTTCAAATGTCTGTGCTTCCCAAGGTAGATGATGGCATGCTAAGCCCGATGTTTTATGATCGTGTAGGTTTTCTAATGGCAATGATAGCATGACACGCTCGATCAAACAGTGTGTGCTGTCCAAGGGTAATGATGGCATGTCATGTTTGACGTCGTCCGAACGTGTGTGCTTCCCTAGGGTGATGATGGAATGCCACACCCGACGTCATCCGATCGTGTGTGTTGCCCAAGGTCTTTGTGGGCATTCCACGCGCAACGTTGTTCGATTGTATGTTCTGTCCAAGGGCGATGATAACATACCTCGCCCGACGTCGTTCGATCGTGTATGCTCTTCAAGGGTGAAAATGGCATGCCACGCTCGACGTCGACTGACCGTATGTGCTACCCAAGGGTGATGATGGCATACCACGACCGATGTAGTTTGACTGTGTGTTATGCCCAAGGGTGATGATGGCATGTGACACTCTACGTTCTTCGACTGTGTGTGCTGCCCAAGGACGATGATGTCATGCCACGCCCGACGTACTCTGATCGTGTGTGCTTTACAAGGGCGATGATGGCATGCCACACCCGACGCCAACCAACCGTTTATGCTTCCCACAGGCGATGATGGCATATCACACATGACGTCATCTGATTGTGTGTGCTACCCAAGGGTGATGATGGCTTGCAACGCTTGACGTCGTGCCACCATGTGTGCTGCCTATGGGCGATACGGGCATGCGACGCTCGGCGTAATCCAACCATGTGTGATACCCAAGGGAGATGATGGCATGTCAAGTTCGACGTCGTCCGACCATTTATGCTGCCCAAGGCCCATGCGGTCATGCAACGCCTAACGTCATCTGACAGAGTGTTCAATCTAAAGGCGATGAAGGCATGCCACAACCAATATGGTACGACCATGTGTGTTGTCCAAATGCGATGATGGCATGTAATTATCGATCCGTTCCGACTGTGTGTGCTTCCCTAGGGCGATGATGTCATGCCAGGCCCGACGTTTTTTGACCGTGTGTGCTGTCCAAGGGAGATGATGTCATGCAAAGCCCGGCGTAGTATGATCGTGTATGTTTTCCAATGACAATGATGGCATGCCACGTCCGACATCATCCAACAGTGTATGTTTCCCAAGGGCAATTATGAAATGTCATGCCCGATGTCGTCTGATTGTGTGTGCTTCCGTAGGGCGATGATGGAATGCCACGCCCGACGTTATCCTACCGTGAGTGTTGCCCAATGGACTTACCGGCATGCCATGTGTGACGTCGTTCGACCGTGTGTTTTGTCCAAGGGAGATGATAACATACCTCGCCCGATGTCGTCCGATCGTGTATGCTCTCCAAGGGTGATAATGGGATGCCACGCTTGATGTAGTCCGACCGTATGTGCTGCCCAAGGGTGATGATGGCATACCACGCCCGATGTCATCCGACTGTGTGTGCTGCCCAAGGATTATGATGACATGCGACGCTCTACGTTGTCCGACCGTTTGTGTTGCCCAAGGACCATGTGGGCATGCCACGCCCGACATCATCCAACCATATGTGGTGCCCAAGAGAGATGATGGCATGTCACGCACGACGTCGTCCCACCGTGTGTGCAGTCTTTAGAGTGATGATGGCATGGAAAGCCTGACGTCGTCCGACCATGTGTGTTGTTCTAAGGCGATGATGGCATGCCACTCCCGGTGCTCTAGATTGTGTGTGGTTTCAAAGGGCAATGATGACATGCCACGTCAGACATACTTTGATCGTGTGTGGGTTCCAACGGCAATCATGTCATGCAATGATAGACGTTTTCCGACCGTTCGTGTTGACAAAGGTCAATGCGATCATGTCACGCCCAACATAATCTAACCGTGCATTCTATCAAAGGGCGATGATAGCATGCTATACCCGACGTCATTTGTCTCTATGTGTTGTCCAAGGGCGATGTAAGCATTCTACACCCAACGTTGTCCGACCGTGGGTGCTCCCTAAGGACCATGATGGCATGCCATGCTTAGCACATCCCTATCCTGTGTGCTGTCCAAGGGCGATGATGTCATGCCATGCTCGACGTCGTCTGACCATGTAATCTGTTCAAGGGCGATGATAACAAGCCACACCCAACTTTGTCTGACCGTGTATGTTGTCCAAGGGCGATAATGGCATGCCACATACGATGTCGTCCGAACGTGTGTGCTACCCACGGGACATGCCGACATGCCAAGACCGACGTCCGACCGAATGTGCAGTCAAAGGGTGATGATGTCATGTTATGCCCGAGGTCGTCCGACTGTATGTGCTGTCCAAGGGAGATGATGCCATGCCTTGCCCGATGTTGTCTGATTGTGAGTGCAGCCCAAGGGCGATCATGCCATGCCGCGCCCGACGTAGTCTGATCGTGTATGTTTACCAAGGGCGATGATAGCATGCCACGCCCGATGTCGTCTAACCGTGTGTGGTGCCCAAGGGCAATGATGACATGTTATGTTCGACATCGTCCGACCGTCTGTGTTGCCCAAGGGCGATGATTGAATGACACACCCGACGTTATCCGACCAAGAGGGTTGTCCAAGGGCCTTGCGCGCATGCCACGCACGACGTCGTCCTATCGTCATAGTCTGATCGTCTATGTTTCTCAAGGACCATGCAATCATGCCACGCCCGACATCAACGAACAGTGGATGTTGTCCAAGGGCAATAACGACATGCCATTCCCGGCGTCATCTTTCTACTTGTGTTGTCCAAGGGCGATGTTGGCATGCGACGCCTGACATTTTTTGAGCGTGTGTGCTTCCTGAGGATCATGATGGCATGCCACGCTCGATGTAGTCTGATCGTGTGTTATCCAATGGCGATGATGGAATGCCACGCTCGACGTTGTCCGACCATGTAATTTGTTCAATGGCGATTATAACATGCCACGCCC
Organism: Solanum arcanum; assembly: GCA_027789145.1. Taxonomy (NCBI): domain Eukaryota; kingdom Viridiplantae; phylum Streptophyta; class Magnoliopsida; order Solanales; family Solanaceae; genus Solanum; species Solanum arcanum. Next base: position 24,907,819 of record CM050935.1, on the reverse strand, counting down.
AATGTTGTCTGACCGTGTATGTTTTCCAAGGGCGATATTGGCATGTCGTGTTTGACGTCGTTCGAACGTGTGTGCTACCAAAGAGACATGCGGGCATGCCAAGACTAATGTTGTCCGACCGTATGTGCAATCCAATGGCGATGATGTCATGTTATGTCCGAGATAATCCGACTGTATGTGCTGTCCAAGGGAGATGATGGCATGCCATGCCCGACGTTGTCTAATTTTGTGTGCAGCCCAAAGGCGATGATACCATGACACGCCCGACGTAGTATTATAGTATATGTTTTCCAAGGGCGATGATAGCATAACACGCCCGACGTTGTCTAACCTTGTGTGCTTCCCAAGGGCAATGATGGCATGTCATGGACGACATCTTCCGACCATCTGTGCTGCCAAAAGGGATATAATGGCATGCCACAACCGACGTCAGCCAACCATGAGTGTTTTCCAAGGGCCTTGCACGCATGTTATGCCCGATGTCGTCCTATCGTGTGTTATGTCAAAGGGCGATGATAAAGTACCTCTCCCCACGTCTTCTGATCGTGTATGCTTTCCGAGTGCAATAATGGCATGCCACGCTCGACGTCGTGCAATCGTGTGTAATGTCCAAGGGCGATGATGGCATACCACGCCCAATTTCGTCTGACTTTGTGTGCTTCCCAAAGGTGATAATGGCATGCAACGCTCTTCATCATCTGACAATGTGTTTCCCAAGGACCATGCGGGCATACCACACCCGACATCATCCGATTGTATGTGCTGCCCAAGGGAGATGATGGCATGTCAGGCAAACATTGTCCGACCATTTATCCGGCCCAAGGTCCATGCGGTCATGCCACACCCAATGTCATCCGACCGATTGTTCTGTCCAAGGGAGACGATAACATGCCACGCCCGATGTTGTCTAACCGTGCATGCTCTTTATGGGCGATGATGGCTTTCCACGCCTAACATCGTCTGACCGTGTTCTGCCCAAGGGACATGCGGGCATGCCATTCCCGACGTCATCTAACCGTGTGTGCAGTCAAAAGGTGATGATGGCACACACGCCCAACTTTGCCCTATCGTATGTGCTGTCCAAGGGCAATGATAGCATGCCACGCCCGACGTTGTCCAACCGTGTGTGCTTCCCAAGGGCAATGATGGCATGTCAAGTCTGACTTCGTCCGACAGTGTGTGATGCCCAAGAGTGATGATGGCATGCCATGCCCGAAGTCATCCAACCGTGTGTGATGCCCAAGGGCCATGTGGGAATGCCACGCCCGACATCATTTGATCGTGTGTTCTTTCCTAGGGTGATGACAACATGCACCTCCCAACGTCTTCCAACCGTGTATGCTTTCCAAGGGTGATGATAGTGTTCCACGCACGACGTCGTACGATAATGTGTTCTTCCCTAGGGAGATGATCGCATGCCACGCCTAATGTCATCCGATTCTGTGTGCTGCCCAAAGGCGTTTATGGCATGTCACGCTTGACGTCATCCGACTATTTATGCAACCCAAGGCCCATGTGGGCATGACACGCCCGACGTCGTCTGACCGTGCATGTAGCCCAAGGGCGATGACGGCATGCCTTACTCGATGTTGTACGACCATGTGTGTTGTCCAAAGGAGATGATGGCATGCCATGCTCGACGTCTTCCGATCGTGTGTATTGTCCTAGGGCATTGATGACATGCCACGCCCAACATAGTCTCATCATAGTTGTTTTCCAATGGTGATGATGGCTTGTGACAGTCAACGTCGTCCGACTGTGTGTGTTTATCAAGGACCATGACATCATGCCACGCCCGACGTCATCCAACCGTGCATGCAGTCCATGGGAAATGATGACCTTCCATACCCGAGGTCATCTTTCTACGTGTGTTGTCCAAGGGCGATGTTGGTATGCGACGACCAAAATTGCCCGAGCATGTTTGTTGTCCAAGAACCATGATGTCTTTCCAAGCCCGATGTTGTCTGATCGTGTTTGTTATCCAATGGCATGATGGAATGCCACACTCGACGTCGTGTGACCATGTATTCTGTTCAAGGGGGATGATAACATGCCACACCTGACGTTGTCTGATAGTTTATGCTGTCTAAGGGCGATAATGGCATACCATGTTCGACGTCGTCCAAATGTGTGTGCTACCCAAGGGACATGGGGGCATGCCATGCCTGACAATGATGGCATGCCATGACCAACGTCGTCCGACTGTATGTGCTGTCCAAGGGAGATGATGTCATACCATTTCCGACGTTGTCCGACCGAGTGTGCAGCATGATTGCATGGTCCTTAGGCAACACACACGGTCAGACAACGGTGATCGTTGCATGCCATCATCCCCTTTAGAAACCACACACTATTGAAGTACGTACAACGTGTCATGCCATCATCGCCCTAGTGCAACACACACAGTTGGACGGTGTCGGGCGTGGCATGCCATCATCGCCTTTCAACAAGTCAAACGGTCAAACGATGTTAAGCGTGGAATGCCATCATCACCCTTAGACTGCACACGCAGTCTGAGGACGTTGGGCGTGGCTTGCCTGCATGGGCCTTTGGCTGGATAAATGATCGGACAACATTGTGCATGACATGCCATCACATCCCTTGGGAATCACATACGGTCAGATGATGTCAGGCGTGGCGTGCCCGCAAGGTCCTTGGGCAACACACATGGTCGGATAACGTATAGTGTCACATGCCATCATCGCTCTTAGGAAACACACAAAGGCGGATGAAATATGGCGTGGGATGCCATCATCACCATTGAACAACATACACTGTCAAACGCCTTAAGCGTCGCATGCCTTTATCGCCCGTGCAAAGCATACACGATCGGACGACGTCAGGCGAGGTATGTTATCATTGTCCTTGGACAGAGCACACGATATGATGACGTCGGGAGTGGGATCCTTGCAAGGAACTAGGACAGCACACAGTCGGACTATGTCGGGCGTGGCATGACATCATCGCCCTTGGGCAACTCACACGATTGCACGACGTTGGGCAAGATATGCCATGATCTCCCTTGGGCCACACACACGGTCAGACGACGTCGGGCATGGCATGCCATCATTGCCCTTGGTAAACATACACGATCAGACTACATCGGGCGTGGCATGCCATCATCGCTACACCGAACGTCATCTAACCATGTGTGCTGTCTAAGGGCGACGATAACATTCCATACAAGACGTCATCTTTTAGTGTGTGTTGTCCAAGGGTGATGTTGACATTATATGCCCGATATTGTCGGGCCGTGTGTGCTGCCCAAGGACCTTGATAGCATGCCATGCTCGACATAGTACTATCATGTGTGTAGTCCAAGTACAATGATGTCATGTCGTGCTCGACGTTGTCCAACTGTTTTTGCAAAATAGGGTAAATGTAAAATTGAATGTGATAAATGTTTTCTATCACAAAATTTATTATTTAACATTAAAATTGATATTTTCAGATGTGTTACCAAGGTATTCCGAACTCCAAAATCTATTTTCTTTTATCATATTCGTAGCAATAAAGATTTACAATTTTCTTCAAAATTGGAGGAAATTTAAAATTGAATGGGTTAAAAGAGGTTTTTTAGAAAATCGGTGATGATGGCATTCCTCGCTCTATGTCGTCCGACCGTGGGTTCTTTCCATAGGTGATTATAACATGCCACACATGACGTTGTCTGACTGTGTATGCTTTCCAAGGGCAATGATGGCTTGCCACGCCCAACATCATCCAACTTTGCGTGCTGCCAAAGGGACATGCGGGCATGCCACGCCCGACATCATCCGACAATCTGTGCAGTCCAACGGTGACGATAGCATCCATGCCTAACATTGTCCAACCGTATGTGCTGTCCAAGGGAGATGATGGCATGCCACGCTCGACGTTGTCGGACCATTTGCTTCCTAAGGGCGATGATGGCATGCCATGCCCGACATAGTGTGATCTTATATTCTTTCTAAGGGCGATGATTGCATGACACATGCAATTTCATACGATTGTGTGTGTTGTCCAAAGGCAATGATGGCATGTTATGCTCGACGCCTTCTGACTGTGTGTGCTGCCCTAGGGCATGATCGCATGCCATTCCCGACGCTTCTGACCGTGTGTGCTGCCTAATGGAGATGATGGCATGCCACGCCCGACATTCTCTGATCGTGTATGTTTTCCAAGGGCGATGATGGCATGACACGCCCGACCTCGTCAAACCGTGTATGGTTCCCAAGAGCAATGATGACATGCCACACCCGACGTCATCTGATTAGTGTGCTGCCCAAGGGCGATGATGGCATGCAATGCTCGATGTCGTCCGATCATGTGTGCTGCCTATGGGTGATATCGACATGCCACGCCTGAAATAATCCATCCGTGTGTGATACCCAAGGGCGATGAGGGCATGTCAAGTACGACGTCGTCTGGCCATTTATGCTACCCAAGACCCATGCGGTCATGCAATGCCTGACGCCGCCTTACAATGTGTGCAATGCAAAGGCGATGAAGGCATGACACACCCAATATGGTAAGACCTTGTGTGTTATCCAAAGGCGATGATGGCATGTCATGCTCGACGCCTTCCAATTTTGTGTGATTCGCTAGGGCGATGATGTCTTGCCACGACCTACGTTTTTTGACCGTGTGTGCTGCCGAAGAGAGATGATGGCATGCTAAGCCCGACATAGTATGATCGTGTATGTTTTGCAATGGCAATGATGGCATGCCACGCCCGACATCATCGAATAGTGTGTGCCTTCCAAGTGCGATGATGGCATGTCATGCCCGACATCGTTCGATCGTGTGTGCTGCCTAATGTCAATGTAGGCATGCCATGCCCGACATCATTCGTTCGTGTGTTCCAACCATAGGAGATGATAAAATGCCACGCCGGACGTCATCTAACTGTGTATGCTTTCCAAGGGTAATGATGGCATACCTTGACGACGTCGTCCGACCAGTGATCTTCCCATGGGCGATGATGGCATGCCACACCCGACGTCATCCAATTGTGTGTGCTACCCAAGGGAGATGATGGTATGCAACGATCAATGTCCTTAGACTGCGTTTGTTGCCCAAGGACCATGCGGGCATGCCACGCCCGACATAATCCGACCGTGTGTGCTGCCCAAGGGCTATGATGGCATGTCACGTTTGACGTCGTCCGACCGTTTATGCTACCCAAGGCCCATGTGGGCATGCCACGCCTGACGTTTTCTGACCGTGTGTGCAGTCCAAGGGCGATGATGGCATGTTTCACCTAATGTAGTATGACTTTTTGTGTTGTCGAAAGTAGATGATGGCATGCCATGCTTGATGTTGTTCGACCGTGTGTGCTGCCTAGGGCGATGATGGCATGAGACGACTTACGTAGTCCGATCGTGGTTGTTGTTCAATAGAAATGATGGCATGCGATGATCGATGTCGATTGACCGTGTGTGTTTCACAATGACCATGCAATCATGCCACACCCGATGTCATCTAACTGTTCATTTTGTACAAGGGCAATGATGGCCTGCAACCTGACGTCGTCTTTCTATGATTGTTGTCCAATTGCGATGTTTCCATGTGACGCCCGACGTCGTCCGAGCGTGTGTCCTACCCAAAGACATGATAGCATGCCAAGCCCGAGATAGTATGATCGTGTGTGTTATCTAATGGTTATGATTGAATGCCACGCTCGACGTCGTTCAACTATGTATTCTATTTAAGGTCAATGAATACATGCCTCGCCCGAATATGTCTTGCCGTGTATGATGCTCAAGGGAGATATGGCATACCACGTTCGACGTTATACGAATGTGTGTGCTACCCAAGGGACATGCAGGAATGCCAAGCTCGACGTTGTCTAACCGTATGTGCAGTCCAAGGGCAATGATGAAATGTTACACCTGATGTCATCCGGTTGTATGTACTATCCAAGGGAGATGATGGTATGCAACGCCCGACATTGTCAGACCGTGTGTGCAGCCCAAGGGAGATGATGGCATTCCACGCCCGACGTAGTCTGATCGTGTATGTTTTCCAAGGGTGATGATAGCACGCAATGCCCATCGTCGTCTAACCGGGTTTGCTGCCCAAGGGAAATGATGGCTTCTCATGCCCGACGTCGTTCGACCGTCTGTGCTGCCCAAGGGCGATGATGTCTTGCCATGCTCGACATCCTCCGACCGTGTGAGCTGCCCAAAGGCGATGATCGCATATCACGCCCGACTTCGTCCGACAGTGTGTGATGCGCATGGGCGATGATAGCATGCCACGCCCGACGTAATCCCACCGTGTGTGCTGCACAAGGGCCATGCAGGCATGCCACGCCTAATGTTGTTCGATCGTGTGTTCTGTCCAAGGGAGATGATAACATGCTACGCCCTATGTCGTCCAACCGTGTATGCTTTACAAGGGCAATGATGGAATACAACGCACGATGTCGTTTGACCCTGTGTGCTTCCCATGGGCAATGATGGCATGCCACGCCTGACGTAATCTCATTGTATGTGCTGCCCAAGGGCGGTGATGGCATGCAACACTCAATATCGTCTGATTGTGTACGTTGCCCAAGGATCATGTGGGCATGCTATGACCTACATAATCTGACCGTGTGTGTTGCCCTAGGGCGATGTAGCATGTCACGCCCGACATCGTCCGACAATTTATGTTACCCAAGGCCCATTGTGTGTGCATGCAGTCGAAGGGAGAATATTGGCATGCCTCACCAGATGTCGTACGACCATGTGTGTTATGCAAAGGAGATGACGGCATGCCATGCTCGACGCCGTTTGATGGTGTGTGCTGCCCAAGGGGGATGACGGCATGCCACGCCCGACGTAGTCTTATCGTGGTTGTTGTTCAATGGTAATGATGGCATGCAACGATCGACATCGTCCGATTGTGTCTGTTTGTCAAGGACTATGCATTTATGCCACACCCGACGTCATCTAACAGTCAATGTTGTTCAAGGGCAATAACGACTTGCCATTCCCGACATCGTCTTTCTACGTCTGATGTCCAATGGCTATGTTGGCATGCGACGCCTAACGTCTTCCGAGCGTGTGTGTTGCTCGAGGACCATGATGGTATACCGCGCCTGACATAGTCCTATCATTTGTTATCCAATGGAGATGATGGAATGCCACGCTCGACGTCGTCCGACCATGTTATCTGTTTAAGGGCGATGATAACAAGCCACGCCCGACGTTGTCTAACTGTGTATGTTTTCCAAGGGAGATAATGGCATGCCATATTTGACGTCGTCTGAACGTGTGTGCTACCCTAGGGACATGCGGTCATGCCAAGACCGATGTTGTCTGACCGTATGTGCAGTCCAAGGGCAATAATGGCATGATATGCCCGACGTCGTCCGACTGTATGTGCTGTTCAAGGGCAATGATGTTATGCAATGCTCGATGTCGTCCAACCATGTGTGCTGCCTATGGGCGATACGGGCATGCCACGCCTGACATAATCCATCCGTGTGTGATAACCAAGGGCGATGATGGCATGTCAAGTCTAACGTTGTCTGGCCATTTCTGTTGTCTAAGGCCCATGCGGTCATGCCACGCCCGACGTCATCTAACAGTGTGTGGAATCCAAAGGCGATGAAGGCATGCCACATTCAATGTGGTATGACCGTGTTTGTTGTCTAAAGGCGATGATGGCATGTCATGTTCGCCACCTTCGGACTGTGTGTTGCCCAAGGACCATGATGGCATGCAACGCCTGACGTATTCTAATAATTTGTGTTATCTAATGGAGATGATTGAATGCCAAGCTCGACCATGTGTGTGCTTCCCTAGGGCGATGATGTCATGCCACGCCCAAAGTTTTTTGACCGTGTGTGCTGCCCAAGGGAGATGATGGCATGCTAAGCCTGACGTAGTATGATCGTCTATGTTTTCTAATGTCAATTATGGCATGCCACGCTTGATGATATATTACCATGTGTGTTGCTCAATGGAGATTATGGAATGTCATGCCCGACATTGTCTGACCGTGTGTGCTTCCCTAGAGCATTGATGGAATGCCACGCCTGATGTTATCCGACCATGATTGTTGCCCAAGAGACTTGTGGGTATACCACGCGCGACTTAGTTCGACCTTTTGTTCTGTCCAAGGGAGATGATAACATAACTCGCTCGACGTCGTCTGATCGTGTATACTCTCCAAGGGTGATAATGGCATGCCACGCTCGACGTCATCCAACCGTGTGTGCTACCCAAGGGTGATGATGGCATACCACGCCCGATGTCGTCCAACAGTGTGTGCTGCCCAAGGGTGATGATGACATGTGACACTCTTCGTTATCCGAACATGTGTGTTGCCCAAGAACCATGCGGGCATTACACCCCTGACATCATCCAACCATATGTGCTACCCAAGGGAGATGATGGCATGTCACGCACGACGTCGTTCGAACGTGTGTGTAGTCTTAAGGGTGATGATGGCATGCATAGCCTGACGTCATCCGACCTGTGTGTTGTTCTAAGGTGATGATGGCATGCGACGCCCAATGTCTTCCGACCGTGTGTGGTTTCGAAGGGCGATGATGACATGCCACGTCAGACGTACTTTGATCTTGTTTGGTTTCCAAGGGCAATGATGTCATGCAATTATAGACGTTGTCCGACCGTTTGTGTGGACCAAGGTCAATGGGATCATGTAACGCCCGATATCATCTAAGCGTGCATTCTGTCCAAGGGCGATGATAGCTTGCCACACTCGACGTCCTCCAACCGTGTGTGCTGCCCAAGGGCGATGATGGCATGTCACGCCCGACTTCGTCCGACAGTGTGTGCTGCGCATGGGCGATAATGGAATGCCATGCCCGACATCATCCGAGCGTGTGTGCTACCAAAGGGCCATGCGGGCATGCCACGCCCGATGTTGTTCGATTGTGTGTTCTGTCCAAAGGAAATGATAACATGCCACGCTTGACATCATCGAAAAGTGATGGCATACCACGCACGATGTCATTTGACCGTGTGTGCTTCCCATGGGCGATGATGGCATGCCACGCCTGACCTCATCTGATTGTGTGTGCTTCCCAAGGCTGGTGATGGCATACAATGCTCAATATCATCCGATTGTGTGTGTTGCCCAAAGATCATGCGGGCATGCCAGGACCGACATAATCTGACTATCTGTTGCCTAAAGTTGATGTAGCATGTCACGCCCGATGTCGTCTGACAATTTATGCTACCCAAGGTTCATGTGGGTATGCCACGCCCGATGTCGTATGACCGTGCATGCAGTTGAAGGGAGAAGATGGCATGCCTCATTCGATATCGTACGGCCGTGTGTGTTATCCAAAGGAGATGATGGCATGCCATGTTCAACACTGTTTGATCGTGTGTGCTGCCCTAGGGCGATGATGGCATGCCACGCCCGACATAGTCTGATCGTCGTTGTTGTCCAATGGTGATGATGGCATACGATGATCGACGTCGTCCGATCGTCTGTGTTTCTCAAGGACCATGCAATCATGCCACGCCCGACGTCATCTAACAGTGGATGTTGTCCAAGGGAAATAACGACATGCCATTCCCAGCGTCATCTTCTTACGTGTGCTGTCCAAGGGTGATGTTGGCATGCGATGACTGACATATTCCGAGCCTGTGTGCTTCCCGAGGATCATGATGTCATGCCACGCCTGATGTAGTTCGATCATGTGTTATCCAATGGCGATGATGGAATGCCACGCTCGATGTCGTCCGATCATGTAATCTGTTTAATGGCGATTATAACATGCCACACCCAATGTTGTCTGACCGTGTATGTTTTCCAAGGGCGATAGTGGCATGCCACGCTTGACGTCGTCCGAATGTTTGTGCTACCCAAGAGACATGCGGGCATGCCAAGACTAACGTTGTAAGACCGTATGTGCAGTCCAAGGGCGATGATGGCATGTTATGTCCGATGTCATCCGACTGTATGTACTGTCCAAAGGAGATAATGGCATGCCATGCCCGACGTTGTCTAATTGCATGTGCAGCCCAAAGGCGATGACACCATGAGACACCTAACGTATTATGATAGTGTATGTTTTCCAAGGGAGATGATAGCATAACACGCCCGACGTCGTCTAACCTTGTGTGCTTCCCAAGGGCAATGATGGCATGTCATGGACGAAATCTTCCTACCATCTGTGCTGCCCAAGGGCTATAATGGCATGCCACAACCGACGTCAGCCAACTATGAGTGTTGTCCAAAGGCCTTGCGCGCATGTTATGGTTTATGTCGTCCTATCGTGTGTTATGTCCAAGGGCAATGATAAAGTACCTCGCCCCACGTCGTCTAATCGTGTATGCTTTCCAAGTGCAATAATGGCATGCCACGCTCGACATCGTTCGACCGTGTGTAATGTCCAAGGGCGATGATGGCATACCATGCCAATGTCGTCCGACTTTGTGTGCTGCCCAAAGGTGATAATGGTATGCGACGCTCTACATCATCCGACAATGTGTATTTCCCAAGGACCATGCAGGTATACCACGCCCGACATCATCCGATCGTATGTGCTGCCCAAGGGAGATGATGGCATGTTAGGCACAACATTGTCCGACTGTTTATCCGGCCGAAGTCCCATGTGGTCATGCAACGCCCAATGTCATCCGACCGATTGTTCTGTCAAAGGGAGACGATAACATGCCACGCCCGATGTTGTCTAACCGTGCATACTCTTTACGGGCGATGATGGCTTGCCACGCCTAACGTCGTCTGACCGTGTGCTGCTTAAGGGACATGCGGGCATGCCACCCCCGACGTAATCCAACCGTGTGTGCAGTCAAAAGGCAATGATGGCACACACGCCCAACTTTGTCCAATCGTATGTGCTGTCCAAGGGCGATGATTGTATGCCATACCCGACGTCGTCCGACCGTATGTGTTGCCCAAGGGCGATGATTACATGTCAAGCCTGACTTCGTCTGACCGTGTGTGCTTCCCAAGAGCGATGATGGCATGCCACGCCTGATGTCATCCAACCATGTGTGATGCCCTAGGGCCATATGGGCATTCCACGCCCGACATCATTTCATCTTGTGTTCTTTCCTAGGGCAATGACAACATGCACCGCCCGACATCGTCCAACCGTGTATGCTTTCCAAGGGTGATGATGGTGTACCACGCACGACGTCGTACAATAATGTGTTCTTCCTTAGGGAGATGATGGCATGCCACGCCTAACGTCATCCGATTGTGTGTGCTGCACAAAGGCGTTGATGGCATATCACGCCTGACTTCGTCCAACTATTTATGCAACCCAAGGCCCATGTGGGCATGACACGCCTGACGTCGTCTGACCGTGCATGTACCCCAAGGGCGATGACGACATGCCTTGCCCGATGTCGTACGACCATGTATGTTGTCCAAAGGAGATGATGGCTTGCCATGCTCGACGCAGTCCGACCGTGTGTGTTGCCCTAGGGCATTGATGACATGCAACGCCCGACATAGTCTCATCATGGTTGTTTTCCAATGGCGATGATGACATGCGACAATCGATGTCGTCCGACTGTGTGTGTTTCTCAAGGACCATTCCATCATGCCACACCCAACGTCATCCAACCGTGCATGCAGTTCAAGGGAAATGATGACCTTCCATACCCGAGGTCGTCTTTCTACGTGTATTGTCCAAGGGCAATGTTGGTATGCGACGACCGAAATTGTACGAGCATGTTTGTTGTCCAAGGACCATACTGTCTTTCCTAGCCCGACGTAGTCCGATCGTGTTTGTTATCCAATGGCATGATGGAATGCCACACTCGACGTCGTCTGACCATGTATTCTGTTCAAGGGGGATGATAACATGCCACGCCTGACGTTTTCTGACAGTTTATGCTGTCTAAGGGCGATAATGGCATGCCATGTTCGACCTCGTCCAACCGTGTGCGCTACCCAAGATACATGCGGGCATGCCACGCCTGACGACGTTCGACCGTATGGGTAGTCCAAGGGTGATGATGGTTTTCCATGACCGACGTCGTCCGACTGTATGTGGTATCGAAGGGAGACGATGTCATACCATTCCCGACGTTGTCCGACCGAGTTTGCAGCCTAAGGGCGATAATGGCATGCCACACTCGATGTAGTCTGATCGTGTATGTTTACCAAGGGCAGTGATGGCATGCCATGCCCGACGTCGTCTGACCGTGTGTGTTACCCAAGGAAGATGATGGCATATCTTGCCCGACATCGTGCAACCGTGTGTGTTGCCCAAGGGCGATGAAGTCATGCCACGCCCGACATCATCCGACCATGTGTGCAGTCCTATGTTCTTGCGAGGATCCCACTCCCGACATCATCATATCGTGTGCTCTGTCCAAGGGCAATAATAACATACCTCGCCTGACGTCGTCCAATCGTGTATGCTTTGCAGGGGCTATAAAGGCATGCCACGCTTGAGGCGTTTGACCATGTATGTTGTTCAATGGTGATGATGGTATCCCACGCCATATTTCATCCGACTGTGTGTGTTGCCCAAGGGCAATGATGGCATGCGACGCTATACGTCATCCGACCATGTGTGTTGCCCAAGGACCTTGCGGGCACTGGACGACTGACATCATCCGACCATATGTGATGCCCAAGGGAGGTGATGGCATGTCATGCACAATGTTGTCCGATCATTTATCAAGCCAAAGGCCCATGCGGGAAAGCCACACCCTACTTCTTTAGACTGCGTGTGCAGTCTAAGGGTGATGATGGCATTCCACGCTTGACATCGTCTGACCATGTGTCTTGTCGAAAGGCGATGATGGCATGCTACGCCCGATGCCGTCCAACCGTGTGTGCTGCACTAGGGCGATGATGGCATGACATGTTGTACGTACTTCAATCGTGTGTGGTTTCTAAAGAGGATGATGGAATGCAACGATCAGCGTTGTCTGACCGTGTGTGTTGCCTAAGGACTGTGCTATCATGCCACGCCCAATGTCATCTAACCATGTGTGCTGTCTAAGGGCGATGATAACATTCCATACAAGACATCATCTATTTGTGTGTATTGTCCAAGGGCGATGTTGACATTATATGCCCGACATCGGCGGGCCGTGTGTTCTGCCCAAGGACCTTAATGGCATGCCATGCCCGAGATAGTACTATCATGTGTGCTTTCCAAGGGCAATGATGTCATGCCATGCTCGATGTCTTCCAACTGTGTTTGCAAAATAGGGGCAATGTAAAATTGAATGTGATGCATGTTTTTTATCACAAAATTGATTATCTAACATTAAAATTGATATTTTCAGATGTGTTAACAAGGTATTTCGAACTCTAAAATCTATCTTCTTTTATCATATTCATAGCAATAAATATTTATAATTTTCATCAAAATTGGAGGAAATTTAAAATTGAATGGGTTAAAAGTGGGTTTTTGGAAAATCGGTGATGATGACATACCTCGCTCTATGTCGTCCGACCGTGGGTTCTTTCCAAGGGCGATTATAACATGCCACACATGACGTTGTCTGACCGTGTATGCTTTCCAAGGGCAATGATGGATTGCCACGCCCAACATCATCCAACTTTGCGTGCTGCCAAAGGGACATGCGGGCATGCCACGCCCAATGTCATCCGACCATGTGTGTAGTCCAACGGTGACGATGGCATCCACGCCTAACATTGCCCAACCATATGTGATGTCCAAGGGAGATGATGGCATGCCACGCCGGACGTCGTCCGACCATTTGCTGCCTAAGGGCGATGATGGCATGCCATGCCCGACATAGTGTGATCTTATATTCTTTCTAAGGGCGATGATTGCATGACACATGAAATGTCGTATCATTGTGTGTGTTGTCCAAAGGCAATGATGGCATGTTATGCTCAATGCCTTCCAACTGTGTGTGCTTCCCTAAGGCATGATTGCATGCCAGGCCTGACGCTTTCTGACCGTGTGTGCTGCCCAATGGAGATGATGGCATGCCACGCCCGACATTGTCTGATCGTGCATGTTTTCCAAGTGAGATTAAGGCATGACACGCCCAACGTCGTCCAACTGTGTATGGTTCCCAAGAGCGATGATGACATGCCACACCCGACGTCATCTGATTGCGTGTGCTGCCCAAGGGCAATGATGGCATGCAACGCTCAATGTCGTTCGATCATGTGTGTTGCCTATGGGTGATATCGGCATGCCACGCCCGACATAATCCAACCGTGTGTGATACCCAAGAGCAATGAGTGCATGTCAAGTCCGACGTCGTCTGACCATTTATGCTGCCCAAGGCTCATGCGGTCATGCAATGCCTGATGTCGTCTTACAGTGTGTGCAATGCAAATGTGATGAATGCATGCCACACCCAATATTGTAAGACCGTGTGTCTTATCCAAAGACGATGATGGCATGTCATGCTCGATGCCTTCCGACTCTGTGTGCTTCCCTAGGGCAATGATGTCATGCCACGCCCTACGTTTTACGACCGTATGTGCTGTCCAAGGGAGATAATGGCATGCTAAGCCCAACATAGTATGATCGTGTATGTTTTGCAATGGCAATGATGGCATGCCACACCCAACATCATCCAACAGTGTGTGCATCCCAAGTGCGATGATGGCATGCCAAGCCCGACATCGTCCGACCATTTGTACTTCCCTAAGGCGATGATGGAATGCCACGCCCGTCATCATCCGACCGTGTGTGCTTCCTAATGTCTATGTAGGCATGCCATGCCCGACATCATTCGTTCGTGTGTTCCAACCATGGGCGATGATAAAATGCCATGCCGGACGTCGTCTAACTGTGTATTCTTTCAAATGGTAATGATGGCATACCTTGACGACGTCATCCGACCTGTGATATTCCCATGGGCGATGATGCCCTGCCACGCTCGCCGTCATCCAATTGTGTGTTCTACCCAAAGGAGATTATGGCATGCAACGATCAATGTCCTCCGACTGCATTTGTTGCCCAAGGACCATGCGGGCATGCCACGCCCAACATAATCCAAACGTGTGTGCTGCCCAAGGGCTTTGATGGCATGTCATGTTTGACGTCATCCGACCATTTATGCTACCCAAGGCCCATGTGGGCATGCCACGCCTGACGTTTTCTTACCGTGTGTGCAGTCCAAGGGCGATGATGGCATGCCTCACCTGATGTTGTATGACTGTTTGTGTTGTCGAAAAGAGATTATGGCATGCCATGCTCTATGCCGTTCGACTGTGTATGCTGCCCTAGGGCGATGATGGCATACGACACCCGACGTAGTCCGATCGTGGTTTTTGTCCAATGGCAATGATGGCATGCGACGATCGAAGTCGACCGACCGTGTGTGTTTCACAATGACCATTCAATCATGCCACACCCGATGTCATCTAACTGTTCATTATGTACAAGGGCAATGAAGGCATGCAATACCCGACGTCGTCTTTCTATGATTGTTGTCCAAGTGCGATGTTGGCATGTGACGCCCGACGTCGTCCGAGCGTGTGTCCTGCCCAAAGACACGATGGCATACCATGCCCGAGGTAGTACGATCGTGTGTGTTATCTAATGGTTATGATTGAATGCCACGCTCGACGTCGTTCGACCATGTATTCTATTAAAGGTCAATGAATACATGCCACGCCCGACTATGTCTTACTGTGTATGATGTCCAAGGGATATATGGCATACACACGTTCGACGTCATCTGAATGTGTGTGCTACCCAAGGGACATGCAGGAATGCCAAGCACGACATTGTCTAACCGTATGTGCAGTCCAAGGGCGATGATGAAATGTTACGCCTAATTTCATCCGACTGTATGTACTATCCAAGGGAGATGATGGCATTCAATGCCCGATGTTGTCAGACCGTGTGTGCAGCCCAAGGGCGATGATGGCATTCCATGCCCGACGTAGTCTCATCATGTATGTTTTCCAAAGAAGATGATAGCATGCAACGCCCGTCATCGTCTAACCGGGTTTGCTTCCCAAGGGAAATGATGGCTTGTCATGCCCGACGTCGTTCGACTGTCTGTGCTGCCCAAGGGCGATGATGGCATGCCACTCTCGACGTCTTCCGACTGTGTGTGCTGCCCAAGGGCGATAATGGCATGTCACGCCCGACTTCGTCTGACAGTGTGTGTTGCGCATGGGGGATTATGGCATGCCACGCCCGACGTAATCAGACCGTGTGTGCTGCACAAGGTCCATGCGGGCATGCCACGCTTGATGTTGTTCGATCGTGTGTTCTGTCAAAGGGAGATGATAACATGCCACGCCCGACATCGTCCAACCATGTATGCTTTCCAAGGGCAATGATGGCATACAACGCACGATGTCGTTCGACCCTTTGTGCTTCCCATGGGCGATGATGGCATGCCACGCCTGACGTAATCTGATTGTGTGTGCTGCCCAAGGGAGGTGATGGCATGCAACACTCAATATCGTCCGATTGTGTGCGTTGCCCAAGGATCATGCGGGCATTCCATGACCGACATAATCTGACCATGTGTGTTGCCCAAGGGCTATGTAGCACGTCACGCGCGACGTCGTCCGATAATTTATGCTGCCCAAGGCCCATTGTGTGCGCATGCAGTCGAAGGGCGAAGATGGCATACCTCACCTGATGTCGTACGGCCGTGTGTGTTGTCCAAAGGATATGATGGCATGCCATGCTCATTGCCGTTTGATAGTGTGTGCTGCCCTAGGTCGAAGATGGCATGCCACGCCCGACGTAGTCTTATCGTGGTTGTTGTTCAATGGTGATGATGGCATGCGACGATCGACATCGTCCGATCGTGTCTATTTGTCAAGGACCATGCATTCATGCCACACCCGACGTCTTCTAACAGTCGTTGTTGTCCAAGGGCAATAACGACTTGCCATTCCCTACATCGTCTTTCTACGTCTGATGTCCAATTGCTATGTTGGCATGCGACGCTTGACATAGTCCTATCGTGTGTTATCCAATGGAGATGATGGAATGCCAGGCTCGACATAGTCCTATCGTGTGTTATCCAATAGAGATGATGGAATGCCACGCTCGATGTCGTCCGACCATGTTATCTGTTCAAGGGCGATGATAACATGCTACGCCCGACGTTGTCAGACCGTGTATGTTGTCCAAGGGCGATAATGGCATGCCATATTTGACGTAGTCTGAACGTGTGTTCTACCCTAGGGACCTGCGGGCATGCCAAGACCGACGTTGTCCGACCGTATGTGCAGTCCAAGGGCAATAAAGGCATGATATGCTTGACGTCGTCCGACTGTATGTGCTGTCCAAGGGCAATGATGGAATGCAATGCTCGTTGTTGTCAGACCATGTGAGCTGCCTAGGGATATACGGGCATGGAACGCCCGACATAATCCAACCGTGTGTGATACCCAAGGGCGATGATGGCATGTCAATTGTGACGTTGTCTGGCCAAGTCTGCTGCCTAAGGCCCATGCGATCATGCCACGCCCGACGTCATCTGACAGTGTGTGGAATCCAACGGCGATGAAGTCATGTCACATTCAATGTGGTACGATCGTGTTTGTTGTCTAAAGGAGATGATGGCATGTCATGTTCGCCGCCTTCAGACTGTGTGTTGCCCAAGAACCATGATGGCATGCCACGCCAAACGTAGTTAAATGGTCTGTGTTATCTAATGGAGATGATTGAATGCCACGCTCGACCATATGTGTGCTTCCGTAGGACGATGATGTCATGCCACGCCCAACGTTTTTTAACCGTGTGTGCTGCCAAAGGGAGATCATGGCATGCTAAGCCTGACGTAGTATGATCGTCTATGTTTTCCACTGTCAATGATTGCATGCCACGCCCGATTTTATCTTACCGTGTGTGCTGCCCAAGGGCGATTATGGAATGTCATGCCCGACATCGTCCGACTGTGTGTGCTTCCTAAGGGCATTTATGGAATGCTACACCCGATGTTATCCGACAATGAGTGTTGCCCAAGGAACTTGTGGGCATGCCACGCGCGACGTCGTTCGACCTTGTGTTCTGTCCAAGGGAGTTGATAACATAACTGGCCCGACGTCGTCTGATCGTGTATGCTCTCCAAGGGTGATAATGGCATGCCACGCTCGACTTCGTCCAACGGTGTGTGCTGTCCAAGGGTGATGATGGCATACCACCACGCCCGATGTCGTCCGACTATGTGTGCTGCCCAAGGGTGATGATGACATGTGACGCTCTTCATTATCCGACCATGTGTGTTGCCCAAGGACCATGAGGGCATTCAACCCCCGACATCATCCAACCATATGTGCTACACAAGGGAGATGATGGAATGTAATGCACGACGTCGTCTGACCGTGTGTGTAGTCTTATGGGTGATGATGGCATGCAAAGCCCAACGTCATCCGACCTGTGTGTTGTTCTAAGGCGATGATGGCATGCCACGCCCGATGCCTTCCGACCGTGTGTGGTTTCAAAGGGCGATGATAACTTGCCACGTAAGACGTACTTTGATCTTGTGTGGCTTCCAAGGGCAATGATGTCATCCAACGATAGACGTCTTTCGAATGTTTGTGTGAACCAAGGTCAATAAGATCATGTAACGCCCGACATCATCTAACCGTGCATTCTGTCCAAGGGCGATGATAACATGCTATACCCGACGTCATCTATCTCTGTGTGTTATCCAAGGGCAGTCCAAGGGCGATGATTGCATGCCACACACGATGTAGTCTAATCGTGTATGTTTACCAAGGGCGATGATGTCAGGTCACGCCCGACGTCGTCTAACTGTGTGTGTTGCCCAAGGGAGATTAAGGCATATCTTTCCCAACGTCATCCGACCGTGTGTGCTGCCCAAGGGCGATGATGTCATGCCACGCCAGACATCATCTGACCGTGTGTGCAACCCAAGGTCCTTACGAGGATACCACGCTAGACGTCATCATATCGTATGTTTGATCCAAGGGCAATGATAACATACCTTGCCTGACGACGTCCGATGGTGTATGCTTTCCAAGGGCGATAATGGCATGCCACGCTCGAGGCATTTGACCGTGAATGTTGTTCAATGGTTATGATGGCATACCACGACCTATGTCTTCCTACTGTGTGTGGTGCCCATGGGTGATAATGTCATGCGACGCTCTACGTCATCAGACTATGTGTGTTGCCCAAGGATAATGCGTGCACGCTATGCCTTACATAATCCGACCGTATGTGCTCCCAAAGAGAGATGATGGCATGTCATGCACAACGTTGTCCGATTATTTATCCGGCCCAAGGCCTATGTGGGCAAGCCACGCCCTATGTCCTCAGACTGCGTGTGCAGTCTATGGGTGATGATGGCATGCCACGCTTAACATCGTCCGACCGTGTGTGTTGTCGAGAGGCTATGATGGCATGCCTTGCCCGATGTCGTCCTACCGTTTGAGCTGCACTAGGGCGATGATGGCACACCATGTTGGACGTACTTCAATTGTGTGTGGTTTCAAAAGGCGATGATGACATCCAATGATCGACGTTGTCCGACAGTGTGTGTTGCATAAGGACCACGCGATCATGCCACGCCCAACGTCATCTAACCATGTGTGCTGTCCAAGGGCAATGATGTCATGCCATGCTCAACGTCTTTCAACTGTGTTTGCAAAACTAGGGGAAATGTAAAACTTTATGTGATAAAAGTTATTTATCACAAAAGTGATTATCTATCATTAAAATTGATATTCTCAGATGTGTTACCAAGCTATTCCTAACAGCAAAATCTATTTTTTTGTGATATTCGTAGCAATTAAGATTTACAATTTTCTTCAAAATCGGGGGAAATTCAAAATTCAATGGGTTAAAAGATGTTTTTTGGAAAATCAACGATGATGGCATACCTCGCTCGATGTCGTCCGACGGTGTGTTCTTTCCAAGGGCGATGATAACATACCACACATGACGTTGTTTGACCGTGCATGCTTTCAAAGGGCAATGATGTCTTGCCACGCCCAACATCATCCGACTTTGTGTGCTCCCCAAGGGACATGCGGGCATGCCACGCCCGACGTCATCCGAACATGTGTGCTGTTCAAGGGAGATGATGGAATGCCATGCCCGATGTCGTCCGACCATTTGCTGCCTAAGGGCGATGATGGAATGCCACGCCCGACATAGTGTGATCTTATATTCTTTCTAAGGGCGATAATGGCATGACACATGCAATATCGTACGATCGTGCAAGTTGTCCAAAGGCAAAGATGGCAAGTTATGCTCGATGCCTTCCGATTGTGTGTGCTTCCCTATGGCATGATTGCATGCGAGGCCTGACGCTTTCTTACCGTGTGTGCTTTCCAATGGAGATGATGGCATACCACGCCTGATGTAGTCTAATTGTGTATGTTTTCCAAGGGCGATGATGGCATGCGACACCCGAAGACATCTAACCGTGTATGGTTCCCAAGAGCGATGATGGCATGCGACGCCCGAAGTCGTCCAATCGTGTATGGTTCCCCAGAGCGATGATGGCATGCCACAGCCGACGTCATGTGATTGTGCGTGCTGCCCAAGGGCAATGATGACATACAAGGCTAGATGTCATTTAACCATGTGTGCTGCCTATGGGTGATACGGGCATGGCATGCCACAGCCGACGTCATCTGATTGTGTGTGATGCCCAAGGGCGATGAGGACATGCAATGCTCGATGTCGTCTAACCATGTGGGTTCCTATGGGTGATACGGTCATGCCACGCCCGACATAATCCAACCGTGTGTCGTACCCAAGAGCGATGATGGCATGTCAAGTCCGACGTCGTCTGGCCATTTATGCTGCACAAGGCCCATGCGGTCATGCAATGCCTGACATCGTCTGACTATGTGTACAATCCAAAGGCGATGAACGCATGCCCCACCAAATATGGTACGACCGTGTGTGTTATCCAAAGGTGATGGTGGCATGTCATTTCCAACGCCTTCCGACTGTGTGTTCTTCCCTAGGGCGATGATGGAATGCCATGCCCGACATCATCCAACAGTGTGTGCTGCCCAAGGGCGATAATGAAATGTCATGCCCGACGTCGTCCAACCGTGTGTGCTTCACTAGGGCGATGATGTAATGCCACGCCCGACTTATCCGACTCTGAGTGTTGCCCAAGGGACTTGCGGGCATACCACGTGCGACGTCGTTCGACCGTTTGTTTTGTCCAAGGGCAATGAAAACATACCCCGCCAGACGTCGTCCGATCGTGTATGCTCTCGAAGGGTTATAATGGCAAGCCACGCTCGATGTCGTCCGACCGTGTGTGCTGCCCAAGGGTAATGCTGGCATATTATGCCAGATGTCGTCCGAATGTGTGTGTTGCCCAAGGGTGATGATGGCATGCGATGCTCTACTTTATCCGACTATTTGTGTTGCCCAAGGACCATGCGGGCATTCCATGCCCGTATCATCCGACCATATGTGCTACCCAAGAGAGATAGTAACATGTCATGCACGACGTTGTCCAATCATGTGTGCACTCTTAAGCGTGATGATGGCATTCAAAGCCCGACGTCGCCCGACCGTGTATGTTATTCTAAGGCGATGATGACATGCCACGCCCGATGCCTTCCGAGCGTGTATGGTTTCCACGGGCGATGATGAGATGCCACATCCGACGTACTTTGAGAGTGTGTGGTTTCCAAGGGCAATGATGTCATGCAACGATAGACGTTGTCCGACCGTTTTGTTGACCAAGGTCAATGCGATCATGTCACGCCCAACATCATATAATCGTGCATTCTATCCAAGGGCGATGATAACATGCTATACCCGACGTCATTTGTGTCTGTGTCTTGTCCGAAGGCGATGTTGGCATTCTACACCCAACGTTGTCTGACCGTGTGTGATGCCCAAGGTCCATGATGGAATTCCACACTTAACATAGTCCTATCATGTGTGCTTTCCAAGGGCGATGATGTCATGCCATGCTCGACGTCATCCAACTATGTGTGCAAAATTAGGGGAAATGTAAAATTGGACGGGATAAAAACTTTTTATCATAAAATTGAGTATCTAACATTTAAAATGACATTCTCTGATGTGTTGCCAAGGTATTCCGAACTGAAAAATCTATTTTCTTTTATCATATTTGTAGCATTAAAGAATTACATTTTTTTTTTCAAAATCTGGGGTAATTCATTATTGAATGAGTTAAAAGATTTTTTTTTAAAATCGGTGATGATTGCATGCCACGCCCGACGTAGTCTGATTGTGGTTGTTGTCCAATGGTGATGATGGCATGCGACGATCAACGTCGTGCGATCGTGTGTTTTTTCGATGACCATGCGATCATGCCAGGCCCGACGTCATCTTACAGTTGATGTTGTCGAAGGGCAATAACGACATGCCATTCCCGATGTCATCTTTCTGTGTCTACTGTCTAAAGGCGATATTAGCATGCGACGCCTGACGTCTTCTGAGCGTGTGTGCTGCCCGAGGACCATGATGGCATGCCACGCCCGACTTAGTCCTATCGTGTGTTATCCAATAGATATTATGGAATGCCACGCTCGGCATCGTCCAACCATGTTTTAAGTTCAAGCGCGATGATAACATGCCACATCCGATGTTGTCTGACCGTGTCTGTTGTCCAAAAGCGGTGATGGCATGCAACACCCGATGTCATCAGATTATGTGTGCTGCCCAAGGGCGATGATGGCATGCAACACTCGATGTCGTCCGACCATGTGTGCTGCCTATGGGTGATACAGGCATGCCACGCCCGACATAATCCAAATGTGTGTGATACCCAAGGGCGATGATGGCATGTCAAGTCCGGCGTCGTCTGGCCATTTATGTTGCCCAATGCCCATGCGGTCATGCCATGCCCGATGTCATTTGACAGTGTGTGCAATCCAAAGGCGAATAAGGCATGCCACATTCAGTATGGTACGACTGTGTTTGTTGTCTAAAGGCGATGATGGCATGTAATGTTCGCCGCCTTCTGACTATGTGTGGTGTCCTAGGGAAATGATGTTACGCCACGCCCGACGTTTTTTGATTGTGTGTACTGCCCAAGGTAGATGATGGCATGCTAAGCCCGATGTAGTATGATCGTGTATGTTTTCCAATGGCAATGATGACATGCCACACCCAACATCATCCAACAGTGTGTGTTGTGCAAGGGTGATGATTTCATGTCATGTCCGATGTTTTCCGACCGTGTGTGCTTCCCTTGGGTTGTGATGGAATGCCACGCCCGACGTCATCCAATCGTGTATGCTCTCCAATGGTGATAATGGAATGCCACGCTCGATGTCGTCCAATCGTGAGTGATGCCCAAGGGTGATGATGGCATACAACGCCCGAGGTCGTCCGACTTTGTGTGCTTCCCAAGGGTGATGATGGCATGCGATGCTCTACGTTATCCAACCGTGTGTGCTGCCCAATGGCAATTATGGCATGCCACGCCCAACGTAGTCTGATTGTGTATGTTTTCCAACGGCGTTAATGGCATGCGACGCCCAACATCTTCCAACCATGTAAGGTTCCAAAGGGCGATGATGGCATGCTAAACCCGACGTCATCTGATTGTGTGTGCTTCCCAAGGGCGATGATGTCATGCAACGCTCTATGTCGTCTGACCATGTGTCGTGCCAATGGGTGATACTGTCATGCCACGCCCGACATAATCCAACGTGTGTGATACCCAAGGGAGATGATGGCATGTCAAGTCCGTCGTCGTCTGGCCATTTATTTTGCCCAAGGCCCATGCGGTCATGCAACGCCTAACCTCGTCTGACAGTGTGTGCAATCCAAAGGCGATGAAGGCATGCCCCACCGAATATGGTACGGTTTTGTGTGTTATCCAAAGGCGATGATGGCATGTCAGGATCGACGCCTTCCGACTGTGTGTGCTTTCCTAGGGCGATGATGTCATGCCACGCTCGACGTTTTTCAACAGTTTGTGCTACCCAAGGGAGATGATGGCATGCTAAGCCCAACGTAGTATAATCGTGTATGTTTTACAATGGCAATGATGGCACGCCATGCCTGACATCATCCAACAGTGTGTGCTGTCCAAGGGCGATGATGGAATGTCATGCCCGAAGGCTTCCGACTGTGTGTGCTTCCCTAGGGCGATTATGGAATGCCACGCCAGACGATATCTGACCGTGAGTGTTGCCCAAGGGACATGTCAGGCACAACGTTGTCCGACCGTTTATCCGACCCAAGGCCCATGCATGCATGCCACGCCCAATATCATCCGTCTATATGTGCAGTCTAAGAGCGATAATGGCATGTCACGCCCGACGTCGTGCGACTATGTGTGTTGTCTAAAGGCGATGATGGCATTCCACTCCAGACGCCGTCTGATGGTGTGTTCTCTCCAAGGGAGACGATAACATGCCACGCCCGATGTTGGCTAACCGTGCATGATGTTTAAGGGCGATAATTGCTTTCCACGCCTAACGTCTTCTGACCGTGTGCTGCCCAAGGTACATGCGGGCATGCCACAACCGATGAATTAACCCTGTGTGCATTCCAAGGGTGATGATCTCATGCACGCCTTACATTGTCAAATAGTATGTGTTGTCTAAGGGCGATAATAGCATGCTACGCCCGACGTTGTCCGACAATGTGTGCTGCCCAAGGGCGGTGATGGCATGTCAAGCCTGACTTTGTTTGACCGTGTGTGCTGCCCAAGAGCGATGATGGCATGCCACGCCCGACGTCATCAAATCGTGTGTGATGCCTAAGGGCAATGCGGGCATTCCACGCACGACATTGTTCGATCATGAGTTATTTTCTAAGGCGATAATTACATGCCATGCCCGATGTCGTCCAGCCTTGTATGCTTTCCAAGGGAGATGATCGCATACCACGCACGACATCGTACGTTAGTGTGTTCTTCTATATGGGGATGATGGCATGCCACACCTAACGTCATTCGATTGTGCGTGCTGCTCAAGAGAGATGCTGGCATAATATGTCAGAGTTGTTCGAATCTGTGTGTTGCCCAAGGACCATGCGGGCATGCCACGTTCGACATAATCCGACCGTGTCTCCCGCCCAAAGGCATTAATGGCATGTCACGCCCAACGTTATCCGATTATTTATGCTACCCAAGGCCCATGTTGGCATGCCACGCCCGACGTCGTCTTACCGTGCGTGTAGTCCAAGGGCGATGACGACATGCCTCGCCTGATGTCGTATAACCATGTGTGTTGTCTTAAAAAGATGATGGCATGCCATGCTCGACGTCATCCAACCGTGTGTTCTCCACTAGGGCGTTGATCGCATGCCACGCCCGACATAGTCTAATCATGGTTTTTTTCCAATGGAGATGATGGCATGCGACGATCGACGTCGTTCAACTATGTGTGTTTCTCAAGGACCATGCCATCATTCCATGCCCAATGTCATCCAACGGTGCATGCTGTCCAATGGCAATGATTACCTGCTTATCCTGAGGACGTCTTTCTACGTGTGTTGTCCAAAGGTGATGTTTGTATGCGACGCCCAAACTCATCCGAGCGTGTTTGCAGTCCAAGGACCATGATGGCATGCCTGGCCCGACGTAGTCCGTTCGTGTGTGTTATCCAATGGCGATGATGGAATGCCACACTCGACATTATCCGACCAAGTATTCTTTTAAAGGGGGCTGATAACATGCCACGCCCGATGTTTTCTCACTGTTTATGTTGTCTAAGTGCAATAATGGCATGCCATGGTTGACGTCGTCCAAACGTGTGTGCTACCCAAGGGACATGCCGGCATGCCACGCCCGACGTCATCCAACTGTATGGGTAGTCCAAGGGCGATGATGGCCTGACATGCCCGACGTTGTCCGACTGTATGTTCTCTTCAAGGGAGATGATGGCATTCCGTTCCCGTCGTTGTCCAACCGAGTGTGCAGCCCAAGGGCGATAATGGTATGCCACACCCGATGTAGTCTGATCGTGTATGTTTACCAAGGGAGATGATGGCATGCCACGCCCGATATCGTCTAACCGTGTGTGTTGCCCAAGGGAGATTATGGCATATCTTGCCCGACGTCATCCAAAGTGTGTTTGCTGCCGAAGGGCGATGATGTCATGCCACGCCGGACATCCTCCGACCGTTTGTGCTGCCCAAGGTCCTTACGAGGATGCCACGCTTGATGTTTTCATATCGTGTGTTTTGTCCAAGGGCAATGATAATATACCTTGCCTGACAACGTCCGATCGTGTATGCTTTCCAAGGGAGATAAGGGCATGTCATGTTGGAGTTATTTGACTGTTTTTGTTGATCAATGGCTATGATGGCATACCACGCCTTATGTCATCCTACTGTGTGTGCTGCCCATTAGCGATGATGGCATGCACGCTCTACGTCATCCGACCATGTGTGTTGCCCAAGGACAATGATGGAATACCACGCCCGACATCATCTAACAGTGTGTTCTACCCAAGGGAGATGATAGAATGTCATGCCCGATGTCGTCTAACAGTGTGTGCTTCCCTAGGGCGATGATGGCATACCATGCCCGATGTCGTCTGACTGTGTGTGCTACCCAAGGGTGATGATGGCATGAGACGCTCTACTTTATTTGACCACTTGGGTTTCCCAAGGAGCGTGCGGGAATTCCACGCCCGATATTATCCGACCATATTGGTGCTAAAGAGAGATGATGGCATGTCACGCATGACGTCCAATCGTGTGTGCAGTCTTAAGGGTGATGATGTCATTCAAAGCCCAACGTCGCCTGACCGTGTGTGTTGTTTTACGGCGATGATTGCATGCCACGCCCGATGCCTTCCGAGTATGTGTGGCTTCCAATGGTGATGATGACATGCCACATCCGACGTACTTTGATCGTGTGTGGTTTCCAAGGGCAATGATGTCATGCAACGATAGACATTGTCCTACCGTTTGTGTTGACCAAGGTCAATGCGATCATGTCACGCCCAACATCATCTAACTATGCATTCTGTCCCTAGGGCGTTGATGCCATGGCACGCCCCACATAGTCTCATCATGGTTGTTTCCAATGGTGATGATGGCATGCAACGATCGACGTCATCCAACCGTGCATGCTGTTCAAGGGTAGTGATGAACTGCCATACCCGAGGTTGTCTTTCGACGTGTGTTTTCCAAAGGTGATGTTGGTATGCGAAGACCAAACTCGCCCGAGCATGTTTTCTGCCCAAGGACCATGATGTCATGCCTGGCCCTACGTAGTCCGATCGTGTTTGTTATCCAATGGCGATGATGGAATGCCACACTCGACGACGTCCAACCATGTATTCTGTTCAAGAGGGATGATAACAGGCCACACCCGACGTTGTCTGACCGTTTATGCTGTCTAAGAAAGATAATGGCATGCCATGTTCGACGTCGTCCAAACGTGTGTGCTACTGCAGTGACATGCGGGCATGCCACTCCTGACGTCGTCGGACCGTAAAGGTAGTCCAAGGGCTCTTATGGCAAGACATGTTCGACGTCATTCGATTGTATGTGCTGTCCAATGGAGATAATGGCATACCATTCCCGACGTTGTCCGACTGAGTGTGCAGCCCAAGGGAGATGATGGCATGCCACGCCTGATGTAGTCTGATCGTGTATGTTTACCAAGGGCGATGATGGCATGTCACGCCCGACGTCATCTGACCGTGTGTGTTGCCCAAGGGAGATGATGGCATATCTTTCCTGACGTCGTGCTACCATGGGTGATGCCCAAGAGCGATGATGTAATGCAACTCCCAACATCATCCGACTGTAGGTGCTGTCCTAGGGCCTTGTGAGGATGCCACGCCCGACGTTGTCGTATCGTGTGTTTGGTCCAAGGGCATTGATAACATAACTCGCCTGACGACGTCCGATCGTGTATGCTTTCAAAGGGAGATAATGGCATGCCACGCTCGAGGCATTTGCCCGTGTATGTTGTTCAATGTCTATGATGGCATACCACGCCCTATGTCATCCTACTGTGTGTGCTACCCATGGGCGACGATGGCATGCGACGCTCTACGTTATCCGACCATGTCTATTGCCCAAGGTCAATGCGTGCACGCTACGCCTGGCATAATCCGACCGTATGTGCTGACCAAGAGAGATGATGGCATGTCATGCACAACGTTGTCCGATCATTTATCCGGTTCAAGGCCCATGCGGCCAAGCCACGCCCTACGTCCTTAGACTACGTGTGCAGTCTAAGAGTGATGATGGCATGCCATGCTTGACATCGTCCGACCGCGTGTCTAGTCGAAAGGCGATGATGGCATGCCACGCCTGACGCTGTCCAATCGTGTGTGCTACACTAGGGCGATAATGGCATTCCACGTTGGACGTACTTCAATCATGTGTGGTTTCTAAAGGTGATAATGGCATGCAACGATCGACTTTGTTTGACAGTGTGTGTTGCCTAAGGACTATGCGATCATGCCACGCCGAACGTCATCTAACTATTTATGTTGTGTAAGAGAGATGTTGACATTATATGCTCGACATCGTCTGGCTGTTTGTGCTGCCCAAGGACCATGATGGCATGCCATGCCCGACATAGTACTATCGTGTATGATGTCCAAAGGCAATGATGTCATGCCATGCTTGACGTCTTCAAACTCTGTTTGCAAAACTATGGTAAATGTAAAATTGAATGTGATAAAAGTTTTTTATCACAAAACTGATTATCTAACATTAAAATTGGTATTCTTAGAAGTGTTACAAAGGTATTCCGAACTCCAAAATCTATTTTCTTTTATGATATTCATAGCAATAAATATTTACAATTTTCTTTAAAATTGGGGAAAATTCGAAATTGAATCGGTTAAAAGAGGTTTTTGGAAAATCGGCGATGATGGCATACCTCGCTCGATGTCGTCCGACCGTGGGTTCTTTCCAAGGATGATGATAACATGCCACACATGACTTTGTCTGACCGTGTATGCTTTCCAAGGGCAATGATGGCTTGCCACGCCAAGATCATCCAACTTTGCGTGCAGCCCAAGGGACATGCGGGCATGACACGCCCAACGTCATCCGACAAAGTATGCAGTCCAAGGGCGACGATTGCATCCACGCCTAACGTTGTCCAACCGTATGTATTGTCCAAGGAAGATGATGGCATGCCATGCCCGACGTCGTCCTACCATTTGCTGCTTAAGGGCGATGATGGCATGTTACGCCTGACATAGTGTGATCTTATATTCTTTATAAGGGCGATGATTGCATCACACATGCAATGTCGTACTATCGTGTGTGTTGTCTAAAGGCAATGATGGAATGTTATGCTCGATGCATTCCGACTGAGTGTGCTGCCCTAGGTCATGATTGCATGCCAGGCCCGACGCTTTTTAATCGTGTCTGCTGCCCAATGGAGATGATGGCATGCCACGCCCGTCGTTTTCTAATTGTGTATGTTTTCCAAAGGCGATTAGCATGCCACACCTGACGTCATCCAACCATGTATGGTTCCCAAGAGCGATGATGGTATGCCACACCCGATGTCATCTGATTGGTTGTCCTGACCAAGGGCGATGATGGCATGCAACGCTCGATGTCGTCCGACTATGTTTACTGCATATGGGTGATACGGGTACGCCACGCCTGACATAATCCAACCGTGTGTGATACCCAAGGGTGATGATGGCATGTCAAGTCCCACGTCGTCTGGCCATTTATGTTGCCCAAGGCCCATGCGGACATGCAACACCTGACGTCGTCTGACGGTGTGTGCAATCCGAAGGCGATGAAGGCATGCCACACCCAATATGGTACGACCGTGTGTGTTATCCAAAGGTGATGATGACATGTCATGCTCGACGCCTTCCGACTGTGTGTGCTTTCCTATGGCGATGATGTCATGCCACAGACGACATTTCTCGACCGTGTGTGTTACCCAAGGGAGATGATGGCATGCTAAGCCCGATGTAGTATGATCGGCTATGTTTCCAATGGAAATGATGGCATGCCACGCGCGACATCATCCAACAGTGTGTGCTGCCCAAGGGCAATGATGGCATGTCATGCCTGACATCGTCTGACCGAGTATGCTTCCATAGGGCGATGATGGATTGCCACGCCCGTCATCAGCCGAACGTGTGTGATGCCTAATGTCCATGTAGGCATGCCACACCCGACATCATTCGATCGTGTGCTCTACCTATGGGCGATGAAAACATGCCACACCCGACGTTGTCCAACCATGTATGCTTTCATAGGGTAATTATGGCATACCTTGACGACGTCATTTGACCTGTGAGCTTCCTATGGGCGATGATGGAAGGCGACACCCGACATCATCCGATTGTGTGTGCTACCCAAGGGCGATGATGGCATGCAACGATCAATGTCTTTTGACTGTGTGTGTTGCCAGAGGATCATGCGGGCATGCCACGCATGACATAATCCGACCGTGTGTGCTGCCCAAGGGAGGTGATGGCATGTCACGCCTGACGTCGTACGACCGTTTATTCTACCCAATGCCCATATGGGCATGCCACGGCCGACGTTGTCTGACCGTGTGTGCAGTCCAAGGGCGATGATGGAATGCCTCACCTGATGTTGTTTGACCGTGTGTGTTGTCAAAAGTAGATGATATCATGCCATGCTCAACGCCATTCGACCGTGTGTGCTGCCCTATGGCGATGATGGCATGCGACGCCCAACGTAGTCTGATCGTCGTTGTTGTCCAATGGCGATGAGTGCATGCGACGATCAATGTCAATTGACCGTGTGTGTTCCTGAAGGACCATGCAATAATTCCAAACCCGACGTAATCTAATAGTGCGTACTGTCCAAGGGCAATGATTGCATGCCATACCCGACGTCGTCTTTCAATGTTTGTTGTCCAAGTGAGATGTTGGCATTTGACACCGGACGTCGTCCATGCGTGTGTGCTGCCCAAGGACCATGATGGCATGCCACTCCCGACATAGTCCGATCGTGTGTGTTATCTTATGGCGATGATTCAAAGCCACACTCGAGGTCGTTCGACCAAGTATTCTGTTCAAGGTCAATTATGACATGCCACGCCCGACTATGTCTGACTGTGTATGTTGTCCAATAGAGATATGGTATACCACGTTCGACGTGGTCTAACTGTATGTGCAGTTCAAGGGCGATGATAGCATGTTACGCCTGATGGCGTCCGACTGTGTGTACTCTCCGAGGGAGATGATGGCATGCAACGCCCGACGTTGTTAGACAGTGTGTGCAACCCAAAGGCGATGATGGCATGCCACTCCTGACATAGTCTGATCGTGTATGTTTTCCAAGGCAGATGAATGAATGCAACGCCCGCCGTCGTCTAACCGTGTGTGCTGCCCAAGGGAAATGATGGCTTGTCATGCCTTAAATCGTCTGACCGTCTTAAATGCCCAAGGGCGATGATGGCATGCCATGCTCGACGCCCTCCGACCTTGTGTGCTGCCCGAGGATGATGATTGCATGTCACACAAGACTTTGTCCGACAGTGTGTGATGCACATAGGCGATGATGGAATGCCACGCCTGACATCATCCGACTGTGTGTGCTACCCAAGGGCCATGAGGGCATGCCACGCCTGATGTTGTTCGATCGTGTGTTCTATCCAAGGGCGATGATAACATGCCACGCCCGACGTTGTCCAACCGTGTATGCTTTCCAAGGGCAATGATGGCATACCACGCACGATGTCATTCGACCATGTGTGCTTCCCATGGGCTATGATGGCATACCACGCCTGACGTCATCTAATTGTGTGTGCTGCCCAAGGGCGGTGATGGGATGCAACGCTCAATATAGTCCGATTGTGTGCGTTTCAAAAGGATCATGCGGGCATGCCACGCATGACATAATTCGACCGTGTGTGCTGCCCGAGGGCGATGATAGCATGTCACGCCTGACGTCATCCGACCGTTTATGCTACCCAATGCCCATGTGGGCATGCCTCACCTGACGTTGTCTGACGTGTGTGCAATCCAAGGGCGATAATGGAATGCCTCACCTGATGTTGTATGACCGTGTGTGTTGTCGAAAGTAGATGATAGCATGCCATGCTCGACGCCATTCGACCGTGTGTGCTGCCCTAGGGCAATGATGGCATGCGACGCCCAACGTAGTATGATCGTTGTTGTTGTCCAATGGCAATGAGTGCATGCGACGATCAATGTCGATGGACCGTGTGTGTTCCTCAAGGACCATGCAATAATGCCAAAACCGATGTCATCTAAGCGTGCATGCTGTCTAAGGGAAATGATGGCATGCCATACCCGACGTCGTTTTCTATATTTGTTATCCAAGTGGGATGTTGGCATGTGACGTCGGACGTCGTCCGAACGTGTGTGCTGCCCAAGGACCATGATGGCATGCCACTCCCGACGTAGTCCGATCGTGTGAATTATCTAATGGCGATAATTGAAAGCCACGCTCGAGGTCGTTCGACCATGTACTATGTTCAAGGTCAATTATAACATGCCATGCCCGACTATGTCTGACCGTTTATGTTGTCCAAGGGAAATATGGCATACCACGTTCGACGTTGTCTAACCGTATGTATAGTGCAAGGGAGATGATGACATATTACGCCTGATGTCCTCCGACTCTGTGTACTCTCCAGTGGAAATGATGGAATGCAACGCCCGACGTTGTCAGACAGTGTGTGCAGCCCAAAGGCGATGATGGCATGCAACTCGTGACGTAGTTTGATCGTGTATGTTTTCCAAGGGATATGAAAGAATGCAACGCCTGCCGTCATCTAACTGTGTGTGCTGCCCAAGGGAAATGATGGCTTGTCATGCCCGACATCGTCCGACCGTCTTTTCTGCCCAATGGCGATTATGTCATACCACGCTCGACGTCCTCCGACCTTGTGTGTTGCCCAAGGGCGATGATGGCATGTCACGCCCGACTTTGTCCGACAGTGTGTGCTGCGCATGGGCGATGATTGCATGCCACGCCCGACGTCATCTGACCGTGTGTGCTACCCAAGGACCATGCGGGCATGCCATGCCTGATGTTGTTCGATCGTGTGTTCTGTCCAAGGTCGATGATAACATGCCACGCCCGATGTCGTTCAACCGTGTATGCTTTCCAAGGGTAATGAAGGCATACAACGGACGATGTCGTTCGACCGTGTGTGCTTCCATGGGCGATGATGGCATGCCACGCCTGACGTCATCTAATTGTGTGTGCTGCCCAAGGGCGGTGATGACATGCAAGGCTCAATATCATCCGATTGTGTGCGTTGCCCAAAGATCATGCGGGCATGCCGTGACTGACATAATCCGACCATGTGTGTTGCCCAATGGTGATGTAGCATGTCACGCTCGACATCGTTTGACAATTTATGCTACCCAAAGCTCATGTGGGCATGCCATGTCCGACGTCGTCTGACTGTGCATGTAGTTGAAGGGCGAAGATTGCATGCCTTACCACATGTCATATGGCCGTGTGTGTTTTCCAAAGGAGATGATGACATGACATGCTCGACGTCATTTGATCATGTTTGTTGCCCTAGGGCGATGATGGCATGCCCCGCCCGATGTAGTTTGATTGTGGTTGTTGTCCAATGGCGATGATGGCATGCGATGATCGATGTCGTCCGATCGTGTGTTTTTCTCAAGGGCCATTCGATCATGCCACGCCTGACCTCATCTAGCAGTGGATGTTGTCCAAGGGAAATAACGACATGCCATTCTCGACGTCGTCTTTCTGTGTCTACTGTCCAATGGCAATGTTGGCATGCGATGCCTGACATCTTCAGAGCGTGTGTTCTGCCCGAGGACCATGATGGTATGCCACGCCCGACTTTGTCCTATCATGTGATATCCAATGGAGATTATGGAATGCCACGCTCGACGTCGTCCGACCATGTTATCTGTTCAAGCACGGTGATAACATGCCACACCCGATGTTTTCTGATTGTGTATGTTGTCCAAAGGCGATGATGGCATGCAACACCCGACGTCATTTGATTATGCGTGCTTCCCAAGGGCAATGATGGCATGCAACGCTCGATGTCGTCCGACCATGTGTGCTGCTTATGGGCGATACGGGCATGCCACGCCCGACATAATCCAAATATGTGTGATACCCACGGGTGATGATGGCATGTCAAGTTCGACGTCATCTGACCATTTATGAGGCCCAATGCCCATGCGGACATGCCACGCCCGACGTCATCTGACAGTGTGTGCAATCCAAAGGCGAATAAAGCATGCCACATTCAATATGGTACGACCATGTTTGTCGTCTAAAGGCAATGATGGCATGTCATGTTCGCCGCGTTCCGACTATGTGTGTTATCCTAGGGCAATGATGTCATGCCACGCCTGACGTTTTTTGACTGTGTGTGCTGCCCAAGGTAGATGATGGCATGCTAAGCCCGACGTAGTATGATCGTGTATTTTTTCCAATGGCAATGATGGCATGCCACGCCCAACATCATCAAACAGTGTGTGTTGCCCAAGGGTGATGATGTCATGTCACGTCTGACGTTGTCCGACCATGTGTGCTTCCCTTAAATTTTGATGGAATGCCACGCCCGACGTTATCCGATCGTGTGTGTTGTCTAAGGGCGATGATAACATACCTCGCCCGACGTCGTCTGATTGTGTATGCTCTCCAAGGGTGATAATGGCATGCCATGCTCGATGTCATCCAACCGTGAGTGATGCCCAAGGGTGATGATAGCATACCACGCCCGAGGTCGTCCGACTTTGTGTGCTTCCCAAGGATGATGATGGCATGCGACGCTCTATGTTATCTCACCGTGTGTTCTGCCCTATGGCGATTATGGCATGCCATGCCCGACGTAGTCTTATAGTGTAAGTTTTCCAAGGGAGATAATGGCATGCGATGCCCGACGTCGTCCAACCGTGTAAGGTTCCCTAGGGCTATGATGGCATGCAACACCCGACGTCATCTGATTGTGTGTGCTTCCCAAGGGCGATGATGTCATGCAATACTCAATGTCGTCTGACCATGATTGGTTCCAATATGTGACACATTCATGCCACGCCCGACATAATCCAATGTGTGTGATACCCAAGGGTGATGATGGCATGTCAAGTCCGTTGTCGTCTGGCCATTTATGCTGCCCAAGGCCCATGAGGTCATGCAACGCCTGACTTCGTCTGACAGTGTGTGCAATCAAAAGGCGATGAAGGCATGCTCCACACAATATGGTACGGTTGTGTGTGTTATCCAAAGGCGATGATGGCATGTCAGGCTCGACGCCTTTCGACTGTGTGTGCTTTCCTAGGGTGATGATGTCATGCCACGCCCGACGTTTTCTAACAGTGTGTGCTGCCCAAGGGAGATGATGGCATTCTTAGCCCGACGTAGTATGATCGTGTATGTTTTCCAATTGCAATGATGGCACGCCACGCCCGACATCATCCAAAAGTGTGTGCTGCCCAAGGGAGATGATGGAATGTCATGCCCGATGTTGTCCGACCGTGTGTGCTTCCCTAGGGAGATTATGGAATGCAACGCCCCATTATTAGACTGTGAGTGTTGCCCAAGGGACTTGAGGGAATTCCACGGGCGACGTCGTGTGACCGTGTGATCTGTCCAATGGTGATGATAACATACCCCGCCCGACGTCGTTTGATCGTGTATGCTCTCTAAGGGTCATAATGGCATGCCACGGTCGACGTCATCCAACCATATGTGCTGCACAAGGCTGATGCTGGCATACCATGCCCGATGTCGTCCGACTGTGTGTGCTTCCCAAGGGAGATGATGGCATGCGACACTCTATGTTATCCAACCGTTTATGTTTCCCAAGGACCATGTGGCATGCGAAGCCTTACATCATCCGACCATATGTGCTGCCCAAGGGAGATGATGGCATGTCACGCACGACGTTGTCCAACCGTGTGTGCAGTCTTAAGGGTGATGATGGCATGCAAAGCCCGACATCGCCTGACCGTGTATGATGTTCTAAGGCGATGATGGCATTCCACACCCGATGCCTTCCGAACGTGTGTGGTTTCCAAGGGAGATGATGACATGCCACGTCCGACGTACTTTGATTGTGTGTGGTTTCAAAGGGCAATGATGTCATATAATGATAGACGTTGTCCAACCGTTTGTGTTGACCAAGGTCAATACGATCATGTCACGCCCAACATCATCTAACCGTGGGTTCTATCCAAGGGAGATGATAACATACTATACCCAACGTCATCTGTCTCTGTGTGTTGTCCAAGGGTGACGTTGGCATTCTACACCTAACATTGTCTGACCGTGTGTGCTGCCCAAGGACCATGATGGCATGCCAGGCTTAACAAAATCCTATCATGTGTGCTGTCCAAGGGCGATAATGTCATGCCTTGCTCGACATCATCTAATAGTGTGTTCTGTCCAAGGGCAATGATAACCTACCTCGCCCCACTTCGTCAGATCGTGTATGCTTTCCAAGTGCAATAATGGCATACCACGCCCAATGTCGGCCAATTGTGTGTGCTTCCCAAAGGTGATAATTGCATGCGACGCTCTACGTCATCCGACCATGTGTATTGCCTAAGGACCATGCGGGCATACCACACCCGACATCATCCGATCGTATGTGCTACCCATGAGAGATGATGGCATGTAAGGCACAACATTGTCTGACCGTTTATCTTGCCCAAGGCCCATGTATGCATGCGACGCCCAACGTCATCCGATTGTATGTGCAGTCTAAGTGCAATAATGGCAAGTCACGCCCGACGTCGTCTGACTATATGTGTTGTTTAAAGGCGATGAGGTATTCCACTCCTGACGCCGTTCGACCGTGTGTTCTTTTCAAGGAGGACAATAACATGCCACACCCAATGTTGTCTAACCGTGCATGCTGTTTAAGGGTGATGATGGCTTGCAACGCCCAACGTCTTCTGACTGTGTGCTACCCAAGGGACATGCGGGCATGCCACGCCTGACGTTGTCCGACCGTGTGTGCTGCCCAAGGGCAATGATGGCATATCAAGCCTGACATCATCCGACCGTGTGTGCTGCCCAAGAGCGATGATGACATGCCACACTGGACGTCATCCAATCGTGTGTGATGTCCAAGGGCCATGCAGGCATTCCACGCACGACATTGTTCGATCATGTGTTCTTTCCTAAGGCGATGAATACATGCCAGGCCCGATGTCGTCCAGCCTTGTATGCTTTCCAAGGGCGATGATCGTATACCACGCACGATGTAGTACGATTGTGTCTTCTTCCCTACGGCGATGATGGCATGCCACGCCTAACGTCATCCGATTGTGCGTGCTGCCAAAGAAAGATGGTGGCATGCAACGTTTAATGTTTTTCAACTCTGTGTGTTGCACAAGGACCATGTGGGCATGCAACGCTCGACATAATCCAACCGTGTGTGCCGCCCAAGGGCATTGATGGCATGTCACTCCCAACATCATCCAATTTTTTATGCTACCCAAGGCCCATGTTGGCATGCCACTCCCGACGTCGTCTGACCATGCATGCATACCAACAACGATGACGACATGCCTCACCCGATGTCGTATGACCGTGTGTGTTGTCTTAAAAAGATGATTGCATGCCATGATCGATGGCGTCCGACCGTGCGTGCTTCCCTAAGGCGTTGATGGCATGCCATGCCCGACATAAACAGATCATGGTTGTTTTCCAATGGCGATGATGGCATGCGACGATTGACGTCGTTCGACTGTGTGTGTTTTTGAAGGACCATGCCATCATGGCACGCCCGACGTCATCCAACCGTGCATGCTGTCCAAGGGCAATGATTTCCTGCTAATCCCGAGGTTGACTTTCTACGTGTTTTGTTCAAGGGTGATGTTGGTATGCGACGCCCGAACTCGTCTAAGCGTGTTTGCAGTCCAAGGACCATGATGGCATGCGTGGCCCGATGTAGTCCGATCGTGTGTGTTATACAATGGCGATGATGGAATGCCACACTCAACGTCATCCGACCATGTATTCTATTAAAGGGGAAGATAACATACAACGACCGACATTTTCTAACCGTTTATGCTGTCTAAGGGCGATAATGGCATGCCATGTTTGACGTCGTCCAAACGTGTGTGCTACCCAAGGGATATGCAGGCATGCCACGCCCGACGTCGTCCAACTGTATGGGTAGTCCAAGGGCGATGATGGCCTGCCATGCCCAACGTCGTCCGACTGTATGTGCTCTCCAAGGGAGATGATGGCATACCCAGGGGGATAATGGCATGCCAAACCCGATGTAGTCTGATCGTGTATGTTTACCAAGGGCAATGATGGAATGCCATGCCCGACGTCGTCTAACGGTGTGTGTTGCCCAAGGGAGATTCTGGCATATCTTGCCCGACGTCATCCGATCGTGTGTGTTGCCCAAGGGCGATGATGTCATGTCACGCCGGAAATCATCCGACCGTGTGTGCTGCCCAAGGTCCTTACGAGGATGCCACGCTCAACGTCGTCATATCGTGTGTTTTGTCCAAGGGCAATGATAACATACCTCGCCTGACGACGTCCGATCGTGTATGCTTTCAAAGGGCGATAAGGGCATGCCACGCTCGAGACATTTTACCGTGTATGTTGTTCAATAGCTATGACGGCATACCACGCCCAATGTCATCCTACTATGTGTGTTGCCCATGGGCGATGATGTCATGCATGACTTACGTCATCCGACCATGTGTGTTGCCCAAAGACAATGCGTGCACGCTACGCCTGACATCATCCAACCGTATGTGCTCCCCAAAAGATATGTTGGCATGTCATGCACAACGTTGTTCAATTATTTATCCAGCCTAAGGCCCATGCGGGCAAGGCACGCCCTACGTCCTCAGACTGCGTGTGCGTGTCTAAGGGTGATGATGGCTTTCCATGCTTGACATCGTCCGACCGTGTGTGTTGTCGAAATGCGATGATGGCATGCCACACCCGATGTCGTCCAACCGTGTGTGCTGCACTAGGGCGATGACGACATGCCATGTTTGACGTACTTCAATCGTGTATGGTTTTCAAAGGCGATGATGGCATGTAACGATCGAAGTTTGTCCGACCGTCTGTGTTGCCTAAGGACAAAGCTATCATGCCATGCCCAATGTCATCTAACCATGTTTGCTGTGCAAGAGCAATGATGTCGTGCCATGCTCAACGTCTTCCAACTGTGTTTGCAAAACTAGGGGAAACGTAAAACTTAATGTGATAAAAGTTTTTATCACAAAATTGATTATCTAACATTAAAATTAATATTCTCAGATTTGTGACCAAGGTATTCCAAACTCCAAAATCTATTTTTTTATTATATTCGTAGCAATAATTATTTACAATTTTCTTTAAAATTTTGGGAAATTTAAAATTGAATGGGCTAAAACAGGTTTTTGGAAAATCGATGATGATGGCATACCTCGCTCGATGTCGTCCGACCATGTGTTCTTTCAAAGGGCGATGATAACCTGCCACACATGACGTTGTTTGACCGTGTATGCTTTCCAAGGGCAATGATGGCTTGCCTCGCCCAACATCATTCAACTTTGTGTGCTGCCCAAGGGACATGCGAGTATGCCACACCCGACGTCATCCGAACATGTGTGCTGTCCAAGGGAGATGATGGCATGTCATGCCCGACGTCGTCTGACTGTTTGCTGCCTAAGGGCGATGATGGAATGCCACGCCCGATACAGTGTGATCTTATATTCTTTCTAAGGGCGATGATTGCATGACACATGCAATGTCGTACGATTGTGTGTGTAGTCCAAAGGCAATGATGGCATATTATGCTTGATGCCTTCCGATTGTGTGTGCTACACTATGGCATAATTGCATGCCAAGCCTGACGCTATCTTATTGTGTGTGCTACCCAATGGAGATGATGGCATGCCAAACCAGACGTAGTCTGATTGTGTATGTTTTCCAAGGGCGATGATGGCATGCGACACCCGAAGTCGTCCAACCGTGTATGGTTCCTAAGAGCAACGATGGCATGCGACGCCCGAAGCCGTCCAACCGTTTATGGTTCCCAAGAGAGATGATGGCATGCCACAGCCGACGTCATCTGATTGTGTGTTCTGCCCATGGGCAATGATTACATGCTACGCTCGATGTAGTCTGACCAAGTGTGCTTCCTATGGGTGATACGGGCATGGCATGCCACAACCGACGTCATTTGATTGTGTGTGCTGCCCAAGGGCGATGATGGCATGCAAAGCTTTATGTCGTCTGACCATGTGTGCTACCTATGGGTGATACGGGCATGCCACGGCCGACATAATCCAACCGTGTGTGGTACCCAAGGGCGATGATGGCATGTCATGTCCGACGTCGTCTTGCCATTTATGTTGCCCAAGGACCATGCGGTCATGCAACGCCTGACGTCGTCTGACTGTGTGTGTAATCCAAAGTTGATGATGGCATGTCATGGTCGATGCCTTCCGACTGTGTGTTCTTCCCTAGGGCGATGATGGAATGCCACGCCCTACATCATCCAATAGTGTGTGCTGCCCAAGGGCGATGTTGGAATTTTATGCCCGATGTCGACCAACCGTGTGTGCTTCCCTAGGGCAATGATGGAATGCCACGCCCGACTTATCCGACTGTGAGTGTTGCCCAAGGGACTTGGGGGCATGCAACGTGTGACGTCGTTAAACCGTTTGTTCTGTCCAAGGGCGATTATAACATACCCCGCCCGACGTCTTCCGATCGTGTATGCTCTCAAATGGTTATAATGGCATGCCACGCTCGACGTCGTCCTACCATGTGTGCTGCCCAAGGGTGATGATGGTATGCGACGCTCTACATCGTCTGATCGTGTAGGCTCTAAAAGGGTGATGCTGGCATTACCATGAACAAAGTTGTTCTACTTTGTGTGCTTTCGAAGGGTGATCATAGCATGCGACGCTCTACGTTATCCGACCGTTTGTGTTTCCCAAGGACCATGCGGTCATTCCACGCCCGACATCATTCGACCATATATGCTACCTAAGGGAGATGATGGCATGTCACGCACGATATTGTCCAACCGTGTGTGCATTCTTAAGGGTGATGATGTCATTCAAAGCCCGACGTCGCTCGATCGTGTGTGTTGTTCTAACGAGATGATGGCATGCCATTCCCGATGCCTTCCAAGCGTGTGTGGTTTCCAAGGGCGATGATGACATGCCACATCCGACGTACTTTGATCGTGTGTGGTTTCCAAGGGCAATGATGTCATGCAATGATAGATGTTGTCCGATCGTTTGTGTTGACCAAGGTCAATGCAATCATGTCACGCCTAACATCATCTAACCGTGCATTCTGTCCAAGGGCGATGATAACATGCTATACCCGACGTCATCTGTCTATGTGTGCTGTCCAAGGGCGACGTTGGCATTGTACACCCAACGTTGTCCGACCGTGGGTTATGCCCAAGGACCATGATGGCATGCCACGCTTAACACAGTCCTATCATGTGTGCTGTCCAAGGGCGATGATGTCATGCCACGCTCGACGTCGTCCAACTGGTTGTGCAAAACTAGCGGAAATGTAAAATTGAACGGGATACAAACTTTTTATCATAAAATTGATTATCTAACATTTAAAATGACATTCTCTGATTTGTTGCCAAGGTATAACGAACTGAAAAATCTATATTCTTTTATCATATTTGTAGTATTAAAGAATTACATTTTTTTCAAAATCTGGGGAAATTCAAAATTGAATGAGTTAAAAGATGTATTTTGGAAAATCGGTGATGTTGGCATGCCACGGTCGATGTAGTCCGACTATGTTTTCTGTCCAAGGGCGATGAAAACATGCCACGCCAAACGTTAACTAATCGTGTATTCTTTATAAGGGCGATGATGGCTTTCCACGCCCAACTTCGTCCGACCGTATGTGCTGCCCAAGGGACATTTGAATATGCCACGCCCGATG
The DNA here is from genome assembly GCA_027789145.1 of Solanum arcanum. Taxonomy (NCBI): domain Eukaryota; kingdom Viridiplantae; phylum Streptophyta; class Magnoliopsida; order Solanales; family Solanaceae; genus Solanum; species Solanum arcanum. The sequence goes on along the minus strand of CM050935.1, from coordinate 24,866,145 downwards.
TCATCCGACCATGTGTGCAATCCAAGGGCGATGATAGCATGCACGCCAACGTCACGTTACACCCGACCGTATGTGCAGTCAAAGGGCGATGATGACATGTTATGCCCGACGTCATCCTACTTTATGTGCTGTCCAAGGAATATAATGGCATGCCACTCCTGACGTTGCTTTACCATGTGTGCAGCCCAAAGGAGATGATGTTGTTCCACGCCCGATGTAGTATGATCGTGTATGTTTTCCAAAGTCGATGATAGCATAACACGCCCGACTTCATCTAACCTTGTGTGCTGCCCAAGGGAAACGATAGAATGTAATGGCCGACATCGTCCAACCGTCTATGCTGCCCAAGGACGAGAATTGCATGCCAAAACTGACGTGATCCGACCATGAGTTCTGTCCAAGGGCCTTGCGCACATGCAATGCCTGATGTTGTCCTATTGTTTGTTCTGATGTTGTCCTATTGTTTGTTCTATCTAAGGGAAATGATAACGTACCTCGCCCCACGTCATCTGATCATGCATGCTTTCCAAGTGCAATAATGGCATGCCACGCTCAACGTCATTCGACCGTGTGTGCTGCCCAAGAGCGATGATGGCATGCCACCCCCGACGTCATCTAACAGTGTGTGATGCCCAAGGGACATGCGGGCATTCCACGCCCGACATAGTTCGATCGTGTGTTCTTTCCTAGGGCGATGACAACATGCCACGCCCAACGTCGTCCAATCCTGTATGCTTTCCAACCGTGTATGCTTTCCAAGGGTAATGATGGTATACCACGCACGACGTGGTATGATAGTGCGTTCTTCCCTAGGATGATGATGGCATGCCACTCCTAACATCATCTGATTAGGTGTGTTGCCCAAGGGAGATAATGGCATGCAACGTTTAATGTCGTCCAACTCTGTGTGTTACTTAAGGACCATGCAGGCATGCAAAGCTCAACATAATTCGACCGTGTGTGCTGCCCAAGGGTGTTGATGGCATCTCACGTCCGACGTCGTTCGACTGTTTATGATACCCAAGGCTCATGTGGGTATGACACGCCCGACGTCGTCTGATCGTGCGTGCAGTCCAAGGGTGATGACGGCATGTCTCGCCCGATGTCGTACGACCGTGTGTGTTTTCCAAATAAGATGATGGCATGCCATGCTCGATGCTTTTTGATCGTGTGTGCTGCCCTAGGACGATGATGGCAGGCTAAGCCCGATGTAGTCTTATCGTGGTTGTTGTCCAATGGCGATGATGGCATGCGACGATCGACGTTGTACGATCGTGTGTTTTTCTCAAGGACCATGCGATCATGGCAGTCCCAATGTCATCTAACAGTGGATGTTGTCCAAGGGCAATAAAGACATGCCATTCCCGATATCGTATTTCTACGTCTGTTATCCAATGGTGATGTTCGCATGCAACGCCTGTCGTCTTCCGAATGTGTGTACTTCTCGAGGACAATGATAACATGCCACGCCCGACTTAGTCTAATCGTGTGTTATCCAATGAAGATGATGGAATGCCACGCTCGATGTCGTCAGACCATGTTATTTGTTCAAGGGCGATAATAATATGCCACTCCTGACATTGTCTGACCGTGTATGTTGTCCAAGGGAAATAATGGCATGCCAGATTTGACATTTCTCGAACGTGTGTGCTACTCAAGGGACATGCAGGCATTCATTTACCGACATTGTCCGACTGTATGTGCAGTCCAAGGGCGATGATGGCATGCCATACCCGACGTCATCTAAGTGTATATGCTGCCCAAGGGCAATGATGGCATGTAACGCTCGATGACGTCCGACCATGCGTGTTACATATGTTCGATTCGGGCATGCCACGCCCAATATAATCTAACCGTGTGTGATAAACAATGAGATGATGGCATGTCAAGTCTGATGTCGTCTGGCCATTTCTACTACCCAAGGACCATGCGGTCATGCCACGCCCAATGTCATCTGACAGTGTGTGCAATCAAAAGGTGATGAAGGCATTCCACATTCAATATGGTATGACCGTGTTTGTTGTTTAAAGGCGATAATGGCATGTCATGTTCGCCATGTTCTGACTGTGTGTGCTGCCCAAGGACCGTGATGGCATGCCACACCCGACGTAGTCCGATTGTGTGTGTTATCTAATGGCGATTATTGAATGCCACTCTCGATGTCGTTCGACCATGTATTGTATTCAAGGTCAATGATAACATGCCACGCTTGACTATTTCTGACCGTGTATATTGTCAAAGGGAGATATGGCATCCCACGTTCGACGTCATCTAAACGTGTGTGCCACCCAAGGGACATGCGGGAATGCAAAGCCCGACGTTGTCTAGCCGTATGTGCAGTCCAAGGGTGGTGATAGCATGCTACGCCCGACGTCGTCCGACAATATAGGCTGCCAAAAGCCGATGTGGTCATGCCACGCCTGACGTCCTCTGACCGTGCATGCAATCGAAGGGCGAAGATGGCATGCTTCACCAGATGTCGTACGGCCGTGTGTGCTATCCAACGGAGATGATGACATGGCACGCTCGACACCGTTTAATCGTGTGTGTTGCCCTAGGGCGAGGATGTTATTCCATGCCCGACGTAGTCTGATTGTGGTTGTTGTCCAATGGCGATGATGGCATGCGACTATCGACGTCGTCCGATTGTGTGTTTTTCACAAGGACCATGCGATCATGCCACGCCCAATGTCATCTAACAGTTGATGTTGTCCAAGGGAAATAAAGACATGCCATTCCCGACATCGTCTTTCTACGTCTGCTCTCTAATGGCGATGTTCGCATGCAATGCCTGACATCTTTCGAGCGTGTGTGCTTCCCGAGGACCATAATGGCATGCCATGCCTGACTTAGTCCTATCGTGTGTTATCCAATGGAGATGATGGCACGCTTGACATCGTCCGACCATGTTATCTGTTCAAGGGCGATTAAATCATGCCACGCCCGATGTTTTATGACCGTGTATGTTGTCCAAGAGCAATAATGGCATGCCACATTTGACATTGTCCGAACGTGTTTGCTACCCAAGAAACATGCGGGCATTCCAATACTGACGTTTTCGACCGTATGTGCAGTCCAAGGGCGATAATGGCATGCCACACCCGAAATCATCTGATTGTATATGCTGCCCAAGGGCAATGATGGCATGCAACGCTCGATGTTGTCTGACCATGTGTGCTGCCTATGGGTGATTAAGGCATGCCACGCCCGACGTAATTCAACCGTGTGTGATTCCCAAGGGCGATGATGGCATGTCTTGTCCGACGTCATCTTACCATTTCTGCTACCCAAGGCCCATGCGGTCATGCAAAGCCCAGCGTCATCTAATAGTGTGTGCAATCCAAAGGTGATGAAGGCATGCCACATTCAATATGGTACGACCGTGTTTGTTGTCTAATGGCGATGATGGCATGTCATGTTCGCTGCCTTCTGACTGTGTGTGCTGCCCAAGGACCATGATGGCATGCCACTCCCGATGTAGTCCGATCGTGTCTGTTAACTAATGGCGATGATTGAATGACTCGATGTTGTTCGACCATGTATTCTTTTAAAGGTCAATGATAACATGAAACGTCCAACTATGTCAGACTGTGTATTTTGTCCAAGGGAGATATGGCATACCATGTTCGACGTCATCCGAACGTGTGTGCTACCCAAGGGACATTCGGGAATGCCAAGACCGACGTTCTCTAACCGTATGTGTAGTCCAAGGGCAATGATGGCATGCAACACCCGACGTTGTCAGATGGTGTGTGCAGCCCAAGGGCGATGATGGCATGCCATGCCCAATGTAGTCTGATCGTGTATAATTTCCAAGGGAGATGATAGCATGCAACGCCTGCCGTTGTCTAACCGTGTGTGATTCCCAAGGTAAATGATTGCTTCTCATGCCCGACATCGTCCGACCGTCTGTGCTGCCCAAGGGCGATGATGGCATGCCACGCTCGACGTCCTCCAACTGTGTGTGCTGCCCAAGGTCGATGATGGCATGTCACGCCCGACTTCCTCCGATAGTGCACATAGGCGATAATGGCATGCCATGCCCGACGTCATTCAACCGTGTGTGCTACCCAAGGGCCATGCAGACATGCCACAGCCGATGTTGTTCGATCGTGTGTTCTGTCTAAAGGAGATGATAACATGCCATGCCCGACATCGCCTAACCGTGTATGCTTTTTAAGGGAAATGATGGCATACCACGCATGATGTCGTTAGACCGGTTGTGCTTCCCATGCGCGATGATGACATGCCATGCCAGACGTCATCTGATTGTGAGGGCTACCCAAGGGCTGTGATGGCATGCAACACTCAATATCATCCTATTGTGTGCGTTGCCCAAGGATCATGTGGGCATTCCATGACCGACCTAATGCGACTGTGTGTGTTGCCCAATGGAGATGTAGCATGTCACGCCCGACGTCGTCTGACAATTTATGTTGCCCAAGGCCGATGTGGGCATGCCACGTCCGACGTCGTATGACCGGGCATGCAGTCGAAGGGCGAAGATGGAATGCCTTACCACATGTCGTATGGCCGTGTGTGTTGTCCAAAGGAGATGATAGCATGCCATGCTCGACACCGTTTTATCGTGTATGCTGCCCTAGGGCGATGATGGCATACCACGCTCGACGTAGTCTGATCGTGGTTGTTGTCAAATGGCGATGATCGCATGCGACGATCGACGTAGTCCGATCATATGTTTTTCTCAAGGACCATGCGATCATGCCACGCCCGACGTCATCTAGCAGTAGATGTTGTCCAAGGGCAATAACGATATGCCATTCTCGACGTCGACTTTTTCTGCCTACTGTCTAATGGTGATGTTGGCATGCGACGCCTGAAGTCTTTCGAGCGTGTGTTTTTCCCGAGGACCATGATGTCATGCCACGCCCGACTTAGTCCTATCATGTGTTATCCAATGGAGATGATGGAATGCCACGCTAGACGTCATCCGACCATGTTATCTGTTCAAGGGAGATGATAACATGCCACACCCGACGTTGTCTGACCGTGTATGTTGTCCAAAGGCGATAATGACATGCCATAATTGACGTCGTCCGAACGTTTGTGCTACCCAAGGTACATGCGTGCATGCCAATACCGACGTCGTCCGACCGTATGTGCAGTCCAAGGGCGCTGATGGCATTCCACACCCGACGTCATCTGATTGTTTGTGCTACCCAAGGGCGAGGATGACATGCAATGCTCGATGTCGTTCGACCATGTGTGCTGCCTATGGGCGATACAGGCCTGCCACGCCCAACATAATCGAACTGTGTGTGATACCCAAGGACGTCCTCTGGCCATTTATGCTTCGCAATGCCCATGCGGTCATGCCACACCCGACGTCATCTGACAGTGTGTGCAATCCAAAGTCGAATAAGGCATGCCACATTCAATATGGTACGACCATGTTTGTTGTCTAAAGGCGATGATGGCTTGTCATGTTCGCCGCCTTCCGACTATGTGTGCAGTCCTAGGGCAATTATGTCATGCCACGCGCAACGTTTTTTGACTGCGTGTGCTGCCGAAGGTAGATGATGGCATGCTAAGCCTGACGTAGTATGATCGTGTATTTATCCAATGGCAATGATGGCATGCCACGCCCAACATCATCCAACAGTGTGTGTTGCCCAAGGGTGATGATTTCATGTCATGTCCGACCATGTGTGTCTCCCTTGGGTGATAATGGAATGCCACGCCCGACGTCATCCTATCGTGTATGTTGTCCAAGGGCGATGATAACACCTTGTTTGACTTCGTCCGATCGTGTATGCTCTCCAAAGGTAATAAAGGCATGCCATGCTCGATGTCGTCCAACCGTGTGTGCTGCCCAAGGGTTATGATGGCATACCACGCCCGAAGTCGTCCGACTATGTGTTCTTCCCAAGGATGTTAATGGCATGCGACGCTCTATGCTATCCGACCGTGTGTGTTGCCCAATGGCGATTATGGCATGCCACGCCCGACGTAGTCTAATTGTGTATGTTTTCCAAGGGCGATGATTGCATGCGACACCCGACATCGTCCAACCGTGTATGGTTCCCAAGGGCAATGATGGCATGCCACAATCGACGTCATCTGATTGTGTGTGCTGCCCAAGGGAGATGATGGCATGCAACGCTCGATGTCGTCTGACCATGTTTGCTACCTATGGATGATACGGTCATGCCACGCCCGACATAATCCAACGTGTGTGATACCCAAGGGCGATGATGGCATGTCAAGTCTGACGTCGTCTAGCCATTAATGCTACCTAAGGCCCATGCGATCATGCAATGCCTGACATCGTATGACAGTATGTGCAATCCAAAGGCGATGAAGGCATGCCTCACCCAATATGGTACGGGTGTGTGTGTTATCCAAAGGCGATGATGGCCTGTCAGGATCGACACCTTTCGACTGTGTGTGCTTTCCTAGGGCGATGATGTCACGTCACGCCTGATGTTTTTCGACCGTGTGTGCTGCCCAAGGGAGATGATGGCATGCTAAGCCCGATGTACTATGATCGTGTATGTTTTCCTATGGCAATGCTGGCACGCCACGCCCGACATCATCCTTATGTGTGTGCTACCCATGGGCGATGAGGGAATGTCATGCCCGACGTCGTCCGACCGTGTGTGCTTCCCTAGTGCAATGATTGAATGCCACACCCGACGTTATCCGACCGTGAGTGTTTCCCAAGGGACTTGAGGGCATTCCACAGGCGACGTCGTTCGACCGTGTGATCTGTCCAAGGGTGATGATAACATACCCTACCCGACGTCATCCGATCGTGTATGCTCTCTAAGGGTGATAATGTCATGCCACACTCGACGTTGTCCGACCGTGTGTGCTTCCCATGGGCGATGATGGCATGCCACGCCTGACGTTATCCAATTGTGTGTGCTTTCCAAGGGCGGTGATGGCATGCAACTCTTAATATCTTCCGATTGTGTGCGTGGCCCAAGGATCATGCGGGCATGCCATGAGTGACATAATCCGACCGTGTGTGTTGCCCAATGGTGATGTAGCATGTCACGCTCGATGTCGTCTGACAATTTATACTGCCTAAAGCTCATGTGGGCATGCCATGTCCGATGTCGTCTGACCGTGCATGCAATCGAAGGGCGAAGATGGCATGCCTTACCACATGTCATATAGCCGTGTGTATTTTCCAAAGGAGATGATGACATGTCATGCTCGACGTCATTTGATTGTGTGTGTTGCCATAGGGCAATGATGGCATGCCCCGCCCGCCGTAGTCTGATCGTGGTTGTTGTCCAATGGCGATGAGTGCATGCGATGATCAACGTCGTCCGATCATGTGTTTTTATCAAGGACAATTCGATCATGCCAAGCCCGACCTCATCTAGCAGTGGATGTTGTATAAGGGAAATAACGACATGCCATTCCCGACGTTGTCTTTCTGTGTCTACTGTCCAATGGCGATATTGGCATCCGATGCCTGACGTCTTCATAGCGTATGTTCTGCCTGAGGACCGTGATGGCATGCCACGCCCGACTTAGTCCTATCGTGTATTATCCAATGGAGATTATGGAATGCCACGCTTGACGTCGTCCGACCATGTTATCTGTTCAAGCGTGATGATAACATGCCACGCCCGATGATTTCTGACCGTGTATGTTGTCCAAAGGCGATGATGGCATGCCACACCCGACGTCATCTGATTGTGTGTGCTACCCAAGGGCGATGATGGCATGCAATGCTCGATGTCGTCCGACCATGTGTGCTGCCCATGGGCGATATGGTCATGCCACGCACGACATAATCCAAATGTGTGTGATACCCAAGGGCGATGATGGCATGTCAAGTCCGACGTCATCTGGCCATTTATGCTGCCCCAATGCCCATGCGATCATGCCACGCGTAACGTCATCTGACAGCGTGTGCAATCCAAAGGCGAATAAAGCATGCCACATTCAATATGGTACGACCGTGTTTGTTGTCTAAAGGCAATTATGGCATGTCATGTTCGCCGCCTTCCGACTATCTGTGCTGTCCTAGGGCAATAATGTAATGCCACGCCTGACATTTTTTGACTGTGTGTGCTTCCCAAGGTAGATGATGGCATGCTAAGCCCGACGTAGTATGATCGTGTATGTTTTCCAATGGCAATGATGGCATGCCACGCCCAACATCATCCAACAGTGTGTGTTGTGCAAGGGTGATGATGTCATGTCATGTCTGACGTTGTCCGACCGTGTGTGCTTCCCTTAGGTTTTCATGGAATGCCACGCCCGATGTCATCTGTTCGTGTGTGTTGTCCAAGGGCGATGATAACATACATTGCCCGACGTCGTCCGATCGTGTATTCTCTCCAAGGGTGATAATGGCATGCCATGCTCGATGTCGTCCAACCGTGAGTGATGCCCAAGGGTGATAATGGTATACCACGCCCGAGGTCGTTCGACTTTGTGTGCTTCCAAAGGGTGACGATGGCATGCGACACACTATGTTATCCGACCATGTGTGCTTCCCAATGGCGATTATTGCATGCCATGCCCGATGTAGTCTTATTGTGTAAGTTTTCCAAGGGCGATAATGGCATGCGACGCCCGACGTCGTCTAACTGTGTAAGGTTCCCAAGGGCGATGATGGCATGCCACATCCGACTTCATCTGATTGTCTGTGCTTCCCAAGGGCGATGATGTCATGCAACGGTCAATGTCGTCTGACCATGCGTTGTGCCAATGGGTGAAACATTCATGCCACGCCCGACATAATCCAACGTGTGTGATACCCAAGGGTGATGATGGCATGTCAAGTCCGTCGTCGTCTTGCCATTTATGCTTCCCTAGGCCCATGAGGTCATGCAACACCTGACGTCGTCTGACAGTGTATGCAATCATAAGGTGTTGAAGGCATGCCCCACCCAATATGGTACGGCTGTGTGTGTTATCCAAAGGCGATGATGGCATGTCAGGCTCGACGCCTTCCGACTGTGTGTGCTTTCCAAGGGCGATGATGTCATGCCACACCCGATGTTTTTCGATAATGTGTGCTGCCCAAGGGAGATGATGGCATGTTAAGCGTGACTTAGTATGATCGTGTATGTTTTCCAATTGAAATGATGCCACGCCACGCCCAACATTATCTAACAGTGTGTGCTGCCCAAGGGAGATGATGGACTGTCATGCCCGAAGTTGTCCGACCGTGTGTGCTTCCCTAGGGAGATTATGGAATGCCACGCCCGCCATTATACGACTGTAAGTGTTGCCCAAGGGACTTGAGGGCATTCCACGGGCGATGTCGTTTGACCATGTGATCTGTCCAAGGGTGATGATAACATACCCCGCCCGACGTCGTCCGATCGTGTATGCTCTCTAAGGGTCATAATGGCATGCCACGCTCGACGTCGTCCGACCATGTGTGCTGCACAAGGGTGATGCTGGCATACCATCCCTGATGCCGTATGACTGTGTATTCTGCCCAAGGGTAATGATGGCATGTGACACTCTATGTTATCCGACCGTTTGTGTTTCCCAAGGACCATGTGGGCATGCCAAGCCCGAGATCATCCGACCATATGTGCTGCCCAAGGGAGATGATGGGATGTCATGCATGACGTTGTCCAACCGTGTGTGCAGTCTTAAGGGTGATGATGGCATGAAAAGCCCGACGTCGCCCGACCGTGTGTGTTGTTCTAAGGCGATGATGGCATTCCATGCCCGATGCCTTCTGAACGTGTGTGGTTTCTAAGGGAGATGATGACATGCCACGTCCGACGTACTTTGATTGTGTGTGGTTTCCAATGGCAATGATGTCATACAATGATAGACGTTGTACAACCGTTTGTGTTGAAGAAGGTCAATGCGATTATGTCACGCCCAACATCATCTAACCGTGGTTTCTCTCCAAGAACGATGATAACATGCTATACCCAACGTCATCTGTCTCTGTGTGTTGTCCAAGGGCGACGTTGGCATTCTACACCCAACGTTGTCCGACCCTGTGTGCTGCCTAAGGAGCATGATGGCATGCCAGGCTTAACACAGTCCTATCATGTGTGCTGTCAAAGGGCGATGATCTCATGCCATGCTCGACATCATCTAACAGTGCATTCTTTCCAAGGGCAATGATAACGTACCTCACCACACTTCGTCAGATCGTGTATGCTTTCCAAGTGCAATAATGGCATGCCACGCTCGACGTCGTCCGATTGTGTTAAATGCCAAGGGTGTTGATGGCATACCACGCCCAATATTGGCCGATTGTGTGTGCTACCCAAAGGTGATAATTTTATGCGACGCTGTACGTCATCCGACCATGTGAATTGCCTAAGGAACATGCGGGCATACCACGCCCGACATCATCCGATCATAAGTGCTGTCTAAGAGAGATGATGGCATGTAAGGCACAACGTTGTCCGACCGTTTATCTGGCCCAAGGCCCATGCATGCATGCCACGCCCAACGTCATCAGACTGTATGTGTAGTCTAAGTGCAATAGTGGCATGTCACGCCCGATATCGTCCAACTGTGTGTTGTCTAAAGGGGATGATGGCATTCCACTCCCGACGCTGTCCGACCGTGTGTTCTGTCCAAGGGAGACAATAACATGCCACGCCCAATGTTGTCTAACCGTGCATGTTGTTTAAGGGCGATGATGGCTTGCCACACCCAACGTTTTTTGACTGTGTGCTGCCCAAGGGACATGTGGTCATGCCACCACCGATGTAATCCAACCTTGTGTGCAATCCAAGGGCGATGATGGCATGCACGCTAAACATTGTCCAATCGTATGTGATGTCTAAGGGCGATGATAGCATGCCACGCCCGACGTTGTCTGACCGTGTGCTACCCAAGGGCGATGATGGCATGTCAATCCCGACTTCGTCCGACCGTGTGTGCTGCCCAAAAGCGATGATGACAAGCCACGCCGGACGTCATCCAATTGTGTGTGATGCCCAAGGTCCATGCGGGCATTCCACTCACGACATTGTTTGATCATGTGTTATTTCCTAAGGCGATAATTACATGCCAGACCCGATGTCGTCTAGCCTTGTATGCTTTCCAAAGGCGATGATCGTATACCACGCACGACGTCGTACGATAGTGTGTTCTGCCCTAGGGCGATGATGGCATGCCAAGCCTAACGTCATCTGATTGTGCATGCTGCCAAAGAGAGATTGTTGCATGCAACGTTTAATGTTGTTCGACTCTGTGTGTTGCACAACGACCATGCAGGCATGCCACGCTCGACATAATCCGACCGTGTGTGCCTCCCAAGAGCGTTGATGGCATGTCACGCCCAACATCATTCGAATTTTTATGCGACCCAAGGCCCATGTTGGCATGCCACGCCCGACGTCGTCTGACCATGCGTGCATACCAAGGGCGATGACGACATGCCTCGCCCGATGTCGTATGAACGTGTGTGTTGTCTTAAAAAGATGATGGCATGCCATGCTCGATGGCATCCAACCGTGCGTGCTTCCCTAGGGCGTTGATGGCATGCCATACTTGACATAGTCAGATTATGGTTGTTTTCCAATGGCAATGATGGCATGCGACGATCGACGTCGTTCGACTGTGTGTTTTTCAAGGACCATGCCATCATGCCACGCCCGACATCATCAAACCGTGCATTCTGTCCAAGGGCAATGATTACCTGCTCATCCCGAGGTCGTCTTTCTACGTGTGTTGTCCAAGGGTGATGTTGGTATGTGACGCCCGAACTTTTCCGAGCGTGTTTGCAGTCCGAGGACCATGATGGCATGCCTGGCCCGACGTAGTCCGATCGTGTGTGTTATACAATGGCGATGATGGAATGCCACACTCAACGTCATCCGACCATGTATTCTATAAAAAGGGGAAGATAACATGCCACGCCCGATGTTTTCTAACAGTTTATGCTATCTATGGGCGACAATGGCATACCATGTTTGACGTCATCCAAACGTGTGTGCTACCCAAGGGACATGCGGGCCTGCCACGCCCGACATCGTCAAACTGTAGTGGTAGTCCAAGGGCGATGATGGCCTTCCATGCCCAACGTCGTCGGACTGTATGTGCTCTCCATGCGAGATGATGGCATACCATTCCCGACGTTGTCCAACCGAGTGTGCAGCCCAAGGGCGATAATGGCATGCCAAACCTGATGTAGTCTGATCGTGTATGTTTACCAAGGGCGATGATGGCATGCCACGCCCGACATCGTCTAACCGTGTTTGTTGCCCAAGGAAGATTATGGCATATCTTGCCCGACGTCATCCGACCGTGTGTGTTGCCCAAGGGCGATGATGTCATGTCACGCCACACATCATCCGACCGTGTGTGCTGCCCAAGGTCCTTGCAAGGATGCCACGCTCGACGTCATCATATCGTGTGTTTGGTCCAAGGGTAATGATAACTTACCTCGCCTTACAACGTCCGATCGTGTATGCTTTCCAAGGGCGATAAGGTCATGCCACACTCGAGGCATTTGACCGTGTATGTTGTTCAATAGCTATGATGGCATACCAAACCCTATGTCATCCTACTGTGTGTGTTGCCCATGGGCAATGATGGCATGCACGATCTACGTCATCCGACCATGTGTGTTGCGCAAGGACAATGCGTGCACGCTACGCCTGACATCATCTTATCGTATGTGCTCCCCAAGAGATATGTTGTCATGTCATGCACAACGTTGTCAAATTATTTATCCGGCCCAAGGCCCATGCGGGCAAGCCACGCCCTACGTCCTCAGACTGTGTGTGCGTGTCTAAGGGTGATGATGGCTTGCCATGCTTGACATCGTCTGACCGTGTGTTGTCACAATGCGATGATGGCATGCCACGCCCGATGTCGTCCAACCGTGTGTGCTGCACTAGGGCGATGACGGCATGCCATGTTGGACGTACTTCAATCGTGTGTGGTTTTCAAAGGCGATGATGGCATGCAACGATCGACGTTGTCCGATCGTGTGTGTTGCCTAAGGACCATGCTATCATGCCATGCCCAACATCATCTAACCATGTTTGATGATCAAGGGCAATGATATCATGCCATGCTCAACGTCTTCCTACTGTGTTTGCAAAACTAGGGGAAATGTAAAACTGAATGTGATAAAAGTTTTTATCACAAAATTGATTATCTAACATTAAAATTAATATTCTCAGATGTGTTACCAAGGTATTCAAAACTACACAATCTATTTTAATATTATGTTCGTAGCAAAAAAGATTTACAATTTTCTTCAAAATTGGGGGAAATTAAAAATTGAATGGGTTAAAAAAGGTTTTCTGGAAAATCGGTAATGATGGCATACCTCGCTCGATGTCGTCTGACCGTGTGTTCTTTCAAAGGGCGATGATAACATGCCACACATGATGTTGTTTGACCGTGTATGCTTTCCAAGGGCAATGATGGCTTGCCACGCCCAACATCATCTGACTTTCTGTGCTGCCCAATGGACTTGCGGGCATGCCACGCCCGATGTCATCCGAACATGTGTGCTATCCAAGAGAGATGATGGCATGCCATGCCCGACGTCGTCTGACCGTTTGCTGCCAAAGGGCGATGATGGAATGCCACGCCTGACATAGTGTGATCTTATATTTTTTCTCAGGGTGATGATGGCATGACACATGCAATGTTGTACGATTGTGTGTGTTGTCCAAAGGCAATGATGGCATGTTATGCTCGATGCCTTCCGATTGTGTGTGCTACCCTATGGCATAATTGCATGACAGGCCTGACACTTTCTTATCGTGTGTGCTGCCCAATGGAGATGATGGCATGCCACCCGCGACGTAGCCTGATTGTTTATGTTTTCCAAGGGCGATGATGGCAAGCAACAACCCAAGTCATCCTACCGTGTATGGTTACCTAGAGCGATGATGGCATGCGACGCCCGAAGTCGTCCAACCATGTATGGTTCTCAAGAGAGATGATGACCTGCCACAACCGACGTCATCTGATTGTGTGTTCTTCCCACGGGCTATGATAACATGGAACGCTCGATGTCGTCTGACCATGTGTGCTACCTATGGGTGATACGGGCATGGCATGCCACAGCCGACGTCATCTGATTGTTTGTGCTGCCCAAGGGCGATGATGACATGCAACGCTCTATGTCGTCTGACCATGTTGTCTGCTTATGGGTGATACGGGCATGCCACGACCGACATAATCTAATCATGTGTGGTACCCAAGGGCGATGATGGCATGTAAAGTCCAACGTCGTCTTGCCATTTATGTTGCCCAAGGCCCATGCGGTCATGCAACGCCTGACGTCGTCTGACTGTGTGTGCAATCCAAAGGCGATGAAGGCATGCCCCACCCAATATGGTACGACTGCATATGTTATCCAAAGGCGATGATGGCATGTCATGCTAGATGCCTTCCGATTGTGTGTGCTTCCCTAGGGCGATGATGGAATGCCACACCCGACATCATCCAATAGTGTGTGCTGCCCAAGGGCGATGATGGAATTTTATGCCCGATGTCGACCAACCGTGTGTGCTTCCCTAGGGCGTTGATTGAATGGCACGCCCGACTTATCCGACCGTGAGTGTTGCCCAAGGGACTTGGGGTCATGCCACGTGCGACGTCGTTCGACCGTTTGTTCTGTCCAAGGGCGATCATAACATACCCCGCCCGACGTCGTCCGATCGTGTATGCTCTCAAAGGGTTATAATGGCATGCCACGCTCAACGTCGTCCTACCGTGTGTGCTGCCCAAGGGTGATCATGGCATGCAACGCTCTACATCGTCTGATCGTGTATACTCTCAAAGGGTGATGCTCGCATACCATGCCCGAAGTTGTTCGACTGTGTGTGCTTCCCAAGGGTGATTAGGGCATGCGACGCTCTACGTTATCCGACCGTTAGTGTTTACCAAGGACCATGCGGGCATTCCATGCCCGACATCATTCGACCATATGTGCTGCACAAGGGAGATGATGGCATGTCACGCACGATGTTGTCCAACCGTGTGTGAAGTCTTAAGGGTGATGATGGCATTCAAAGCCCGACGTCGCTCGATCGTGTGTGTTGTTCTAAGGCGATGATGGCATGCCATGCCCGATGCCTTCCGAAGGTGTGTGATTTCCAAGGGCGATGATGACATGCCACATCCGATGTACTTTGATCGTGTGTGGTTTCCAAGGGAATTGATGTCATGCAACGATAGATATTGTCCGATCCTTTGTGTTGACCAAGGTCAATGTAATTATGTCACGCCTAACATCATCTAACCGTGAATTCTGTCCAAGGGCGATGATAACATGCTATACCCGACGTCATCTGTCTATGTGTGTTGTCCAAGGGCGACGTTGGCATTCTACACCCAACATTGTCCGAATATGTGTTATGCCCAAGGACCATGATGTCATGCCACGCTTAACACTGTCCTATCATGTGTGCTGTCGAAGGGCGATGATGTCATATCATGCTCGACGTCTTCAAACTGTGTGTGCCAAACTAGAGGAAATGTAAAATTGAACGGGATACAAACTTTTTATCATAAAATTGATTATCTAATGTTTAAAATGACATTCTCTGATGTGTTGCCAAGGTATAACGAACTGAAAAATATATTTTCTTTATATCATATTTGTAGCATTAAATAATACAATTTTTTTTCAAAACCTAGGGAAATTAAAAATTGAATGAGTTAAAAGATGTATTTTGGAAAATCGGTGATCTTGGCATGCCACGCTCGATGTAGTCCAACCGTGTTTTCTGTCCAAGGGCGATGAAAACATGCCACGCCAAACGTTAACTGATCGTGTATGCTTTACAAGGGCGATGATGGCTTTCCACGCCGAACTTCGTCTGACCGTGTGTGCTGCCCAAGGGACATTTGGGTATGCCACGCCCGACGTCATCCGACCATGTGTGAAATCCAAGGGCGATGATAGCATGCACGCCCAACTTCATGTTACATCTGATCGTATGTGCAGTCAAAGGGCGTTGATGGCATGTTATGCCTGACATCATCCGACTGTATGTGCTGTCCAAGGAAGATAACGGCTTTCCACGCCTGACATTGTTTGACCGTGTGTGCAGCCAAAAAGAGATGATACCATGCCACTCCCGACGTAGTATGATCGTGTATGTTTCCAAAGTTGAAAATAGCATAGCACGCCCGACGTCATCTAACCTTGTCTGCTGCCCAAGGGCAACGATGGAATGTCATTGCAGACATTGTCCAACCGTCAGTGCTGCCCAAGGGCGAGAAGGGCATGCCAAAACTGACGTGATCCGACCATTAGTGTTGTCCATGGGCCTTGCGCGCATGCAATACCTGATGTTGTTCTATCGTGTGTTCTATCCAAGGGCAATGATAACGTACCTCGCCCCACGTCGTCTTATCGTGTATACTTTCCAAGTGCAATAATGGCATGCCACGCTCGATGTCGTTCAACCGTGTGTAATGTCAAGGGCGATGATGGCATACCATGCCCAATTTCGTCTGGCTGTGTGTGCTACTAAAGAGCGATGATGGCATGCCACCCTCGACGTCATCAAACAGTGTGTGATGCCCAAGGGCCATGCGGGCATTCAACGCCCAACATAGTTCGATCGTGTGTTCTTTCCTAGGGCGATGACAACATGCCATGCCCAATGTTGTCAAACCGTGTATGGTTTCCAAGGGTGATACGGTATACCACGCATGATGTGGTATGATAGTGTGTTCTTCCCTAGGGAGATGATGGCATGCCACGCCTAACATCATTTGATTGAGTGTGCTGCCCAAGGGAGATTATGGCATGCAACGTTTAATGTTGTCCGACTATGTGTGTTGCCCAAGGACCATGCAGGCATGCAAAGCTCGACATAATTCGACCGTGTGTGCTGCCCATGGGTGTTGATGGCATGTCACGCCCGACGTCGTCCGACTGTTTATGATACCCAAGGCTCATGTGGGTATGACACGCCCGACGTCGTCTGACCTTGCGTGCAGTCCAAGGGCGATGATGGCATGCCTCTCCTGATGTCGTACGACTGTGTGTGTTGTCCAAAGGAGATGATGGCATGCCATGCTCGACGCCGTTTGATCGTGTGTACTGCCCTAGGGCGATGATGGCAGGTTACGTCGGACGTAGTCTTATCTTGGTTGTTGTCTAATGGCGATGATGGCATGCGACGATTGACGTCGTCCGATCGTGTGTTTTTCTCAAGGACCATGCAATCATGCCAGTCCCGATGTCATCTAACAGTGGATGTTGTCCAAGGGCAATAACGACATGCCATTTCCGACATCATCTTTCTACGTCTATTGTCCATTGGTGATGTTAGCATGCAATTCCTGACGTCTTCCGAGAGTGTGTGCTTCTCGAGGACAATGATGGAATGCCACGCTCGACTTAGTACTATTGTGTGTTATCCAATGGAGATGAAGGAATGCCACGCTCGACGTCATCAGACCATGTTATTTTTTCAAGGGCGATAATAATATGCCACGCCTGACGTTATCTTACCGTGTATGTTGTCCAAGGGCAATAATGGCATGCCACATTTGACATTCTCCGAACGTGTGTGCTACTCAAGGGACATGTGGGCATTCATTTACTGACATTGTCCGACTGTATGTGCAGTCCAAGGGCGATGATGGCATGCAACTCTCGATGTCGTCCGACCATGTGTGTTTCCTATGGGCGATTTGGGCATGCGAGGCCCAACATTATCCAACCGTGTGTGATACCCAAGGGGATGATGCCATGTCAAGTCCAACGTCATTTGGCCATTTCTAGTGCCCAAGGCCCATGCGGTCATACCACGCCCAACGTCATTTGATAGTGTGTGCAATCCAAAGGTGATAAATTCATGCCACATTCAATATGGTATGACCGTGTTTGTTGTCTAAAGGCGATGATGGCATGTCATGTTCACTGCCTTCCAACTGTGTGTGCTGCCCAAGGACCATGATGGCATGCCACACCCGACGTAGTCTGATCGTGTGTGTTATCTAATTGCAATGATTTAATGTCATGCTCGATGTCGTTCGACCATGTATTTTGTTCAAGGTCAATGATAACATGCCACGCCTGACTATGTCTGACAGTGTACATTGTCAAAGGGAGATATGGCATACCACGTTCGATGTCATTCAAACGTGTGTGCTACCCATTGGACATGCAGGAATGTGTAGAACGATGTTGTCTAGTCGTACGGCCGTGTGTGTTGTCCAAAGAATATGATGGCACACATGCTCGACACTATTTGAATGTGTATGCTTCCCCAGGGCGACGATGGCATGCCACGCCCAACGTAGTCTGATCGTGGTTGTTGTCCAATGGCGATGATGGCACGTGACGATCGACGTCGTCCGATCGTGTGTTTTTCTCAAGGATCATGTGATCATGCCACACCTGATGTCATCTAACAGTGGATGTTGTCCAACGACAATAACGACATGCCATTCCCAACATCGTCTTTCTACGTTTGCGACGCCTGACGTCTTTCGAGCGTGTGTGCTACCCGAGGACCATGATGGCATGCCACGCTCTACGTTGTCCGACCATGTAAAATGTTCAAGGGTGATGATAACATGCAACGCCCCATGTTGTCTGACCGTGTATGTTGTCCAAGGGCGATAATGGCATGCCACATTTGACGTCGTCCGAACGTGTGTGCTACCCAAGGGACATGCGGGCATGTTAATACCGACATTATCCGACTGTATTCAAAGTCTAAAGGCGATGATGGTATGCCACACCCGAAGTCACCTGATTGTATATGCTGCCCAATGGTCATGATGGCATTCAACGCTCGATGTCGTTCGACCATGTGTGCTGCCTATGGGCGATACGGGCATGCCACCCCCGACATAATCCAACTGTGTGTGATACCCAAGGGCGATGATGGCATGTCAAGTCCGACGTTGTCTCGCTATTTATGCTGCCCGAAGCCCATGCGGTCATGCTACGCCCAACATAATATGAAAGTGTGTGCAATCCAAAGGCGATGAAGGCATGCGACGCCCGACGTCGTCTGATTGTGTGTGCTGCCAAAGGGAGATGATGGCATGTCAAGCCTAACTTCGTCCGATCGTGTGTGCTCCCTAAGAGCGATGATGACATGCCACACCCGACGTCATCCAACCATGTGTGATGCCCAAGGGCCATGTGGGCATTCCACACCTGGCATTGTTCGATCGTGTGTTCTATCCTAGGACGATGATAAAAAGCCACGGCCGACGTCGTCCAGCCATGTATGCTTTCAAAGGGCGATGACGGTATACCACGCACGACGTCGTACGATAGTTTGTTCTTCCCTAGGGCCATGATGGCATTCCATGCCTTATGTCATCCGATTGTGTGTGCTGCCCAAGAGAGATGGCGGCATGTAACGTTCAATGTCATTCGACTCTCTGTGTTGCCCAAGGACCATGCGGGCATGGCATGCTTGACATAATCCGACCGTGTTTGCCGCCCAAGGGCGTTGATGGTATGTCATGCCTAACGCCGTCCGACTTTTTATGTTACCCAAGGCCCATGTGGGCGTTCCACGCCCGACGTCGTCTGACCGTGCGTGCAGTCCAAGGGCGATGAAGACATGGCTCGCCGGATGTCGTACGACCGTATGTGTTATCGAAAGAAGATGATGGCATGCCATGCTCGATGTCGTCCGACCGTGTGTGCTGCCTTAGGGCGTTGATGACATGCCACGCCCGACAAAGTCTCATCATGGTTTTTTTCCAATGGCGATGATGCTAAGCGATGATCGACGTCGTCCGACTGTGTATTTCTGAAGGACCATGCCATCATTCCACGCCCGACATCATCCACCCGTGCATGCTGTCCAAGGGCAATGATGACCTGCCATACCCGAAATCGTCTTTCTACGTGTGTGGACCAAGGGCGATGTTGGTATGCGACAATCGAACTTGTCCGAGCATGATTTCTGCCCAAAGACCGTGATGGCATGCGTGGCCTGACGTAGTCCGATCCTGTTTGTTATCCAATGGCGATGATGGAATGCCACACTTGACGTGGTCTGACCATGTATTCTGCTCAAGAGGGATGATAACATGCCACGCCCGACGTTGTCTGACCATTTATGTTTTCTAAGGGCGATAATAACATGCCATGTTCGACGTACTTCCATCGTGTGTGGTTTCGAAAGGCGATGATGGCATGTAATGATCGACGTTGTCTGATCGTGTGTGTTGCCTAAGGACAATACGATCATGCCACGCCCAACGTCATCTAACCATATGTGCTATCTAAGGGCGATGATAACATGCCATACAAGACGTTATCTGTTTGTGTGTGCTGTCCAAGGGAGATGTTGGCATTATATGCCCGACATCGTCTAGACGTGTGTGTTTCCCAAGGACCATGATGTAATGCCATGCTCGACATAGTACTATCATGTGTGATGTCAAAGGGCAATGATATCATGCCATGCTCGACGTCTTCCAACTGTGTTTGCAAAACTAGGGGAAATGTAAAAGTGAACGTGGTAAAAGTTTTTTATCACAAAATTGATTATCTAAGATTAAAATTTATATTCTCTGATGTGTTACCAAGGTATCCTAACTCCAAAATCTATTTTTTTTTATCATATTCCTAGTAATAAAGATTTAAAATTTTCTTCAATATTGTGGGAAATTCAAAATTAAATGGGTTAAAAGAGGCTTTTTTGAAAATCAGTGATGATGGCTTACCTGGCTTGATGTCGTCCAACCATGTGTTCTTTCCAAGGGCGATGATAACATGCCTCACATGACATTGTCTTACCATGTATGCTTTCCAAGGGCAATGATGGCTTGCCATGCTCAACATCAACCAACTTTGCGTGCTGCCCAATGGACATGCGGGCATGCTACGCCTAACGTCATTCGAACATGTGTGCAGTCCAAGGGAGACGATGGCATCCACGCATAACGCTGTCCGACTGTGTGTGCTGTCCAAGGGAGATGATGTCATGCCACGCCCGACGTCGTCCAACCATTTGCTGCCTAAGGGCGATGATGGCATGCAACGCCCGACATAGTGTGATCATATATTCTTTCTTAGGGCAATGATGGCATGACACATGCAATGTCATATGATCGTGTGTGTTGTCCAAAGGCAATGATTGCATGTTGTGCTCGATGCCTTTTGATATTGTGTGCTGCCCTATGGCATGATTGCATGCTAGGCCTGACACTTTCTGACCATGTGTGCTACCCAATGGAGATGATGGAATGCCACGGCCGAAGTATTCTGATTGTGTATGTTTTACAAGGGCAATGTTGGCATGTGACGCCCGACGTCGTCCAACCATGTATGGTTCCCAAGAGAGATTATGGCATGCCACACCCGACGTCATCACATTGTGTGTGCTGCCCAAGGGCGATGATGGCATGCAACGCACGATATCTTCCGACCATGTGTGCTGCCTATTGGTGATACGGGCATGACACGCCCGACATAATCCAACCGTGTATGATGCCCAAGGGCAATGATGGCGTGTCAAATCCGACGTCGTCTGCCCATTTATGTTGCCCAATGCCCATATGGTCATGCAACACCTGACGTCATCTGACAGTGTGTGCAATCAAAAGGCAATGAAGGCATGCCCCACCCAATAAGGTACGACCTTGTGTGTTATCCCGAGGCGATGATGGCATGTCATGCTCGACGCCTTCCGACTATGTGTGCTTCCCTAGGGCGATGATGTCATGCCACGCCCGACGTTTTTCGATCGTGTGTGCTTCCCAAGGGAGATGATGGCATGCTAAGCCCGATATAGTATGATTGTGTATGTTTTCCAATGGCAATGATGGTATGCCACACCCGACATCATCCTACAGTGTGTGCTGCCCAAGAGAGATGATGGCATGCTAAGCCCGATGTAGTATGATCATGTATGTTATCCAATGGAAATGACGGCATACCACGCCCGATAACATCCAACAATGTGTGCTTCCCAAGGGCGATGATCACATGTCATGCCCGACATCATCCGACCGTGTATGCTTCCCTAGGGAGATGAAGGAATGCCACGCCCATCGTCAACCAACTGTGTGTGCTGCCTAATGTCCATGTAGACATGCCACTCTCGACATCATTTGATCGAGTATTCTGTACAAAGGCGATGATAACATGCTATGCCCGACGTCGTCCAACCCTGTATGATTTCCAAGGGTAATGATGGCATACCTTGACGACATCATCCGACCTGTGAGCTTCCCAAGGGAGATGATGGCATGCCACGCCCGACGTCATTTGATATTGTGTGTGCAACCTAAGGGCGATGATGGCATGCAACGATCAATGTCGTCCAACTGACTCTGTTTACCAAGGACCATGCGGGCATGCCATGCCTGACTTAATCTGACCGTTTGTGCTACCCAAGGGCGATGATGGCATGTCGCGCCTGACGTCGTCCAATCGTTTATGCTACTCAAGGCCCATATGGGCATGCCATGCCCGACATTATCTTATTGTGTGTGCATTCCAAGAGAGATGATGTCATGCCTCACCCGATATTGTATGACCGTGTGTGTTGTCGAAAGTAGATGATGGCATGCCATGCTTGATGCCTTCCGACCTTGTGTGCTGTCCTAAGGCGATGATGGCATGCGACGCCCGATGTAGTCCGATCTTTGTTGTTTTCCTATGGCAATGTTGGCATGTGACGATCGATGTCTATCGGACATGTGTGTTTCTCAAGGACCATGCTATCAAGCTAAGCCCGATGTAATCTAACTGTGCTTGCTGTCCAAGGGCAATGATGGCATACCATACCCGACGTCGTCTTTCTACGTTTGTTGTCTAAGTGCGATGTTGGCATATGACACCCGACATCGTCCGAGCGTGTGTGCTGCCGAAGGACCATGATGACTTTACACGCCCTGCATAGTCATATCGTGTGTGTTATCTAATGGCGATGATTGAATACCACGCTCAATGTCGTTCGACAATGTATTCTGTTCAAGGTCAATGATTACATACCACGCCCAACTATGTCTGACCGTGTATGTTTTCCATGGGAGATATGCCATACCACGTTCGATGTCATCCGAACGTGTGTGCTACCCAAGGGACTTGCGGTAATGCCAAGCCCGACGTTTTCTAACCGTATGTGCAGTCTAAGGGCGATGATGGAATGCTATGCCTTATGTCATCCGACTGTATGTACTGTCCAAAAAAGATGATGGCATGCCACGCCCGACGTTGTCAGACCGTGTGTGCAGCCTAGAACGATGATGGCATGCCACGCCTGATGTTGTCTGATCGTGTTTGTTTTCCAAGGGAGATGGTAGCATGCAACGCCCGCCGTCGTCTAATCGTGTGTGTTTCCCAAGGGAAATAATGGCTTGTTATGCCCGACATTGTCTGACCGTCTGTGCTACCCAAGGGCGATGATGGCATTCCACGCTCGATGTCCTCCGACCGTGTGTGCTACGCAAGGGCGATTATGGCATGTCACGCCCGACGTCGTCCGAACGTGTGTGCTACCCAAGGGACATGCGGGCATGCCAAGACCGACGTTGTCCGACTGTATATGCAGTCCAAGGGCAACGATGGCATTTTATGCCCGACATCATCCGATTGTATGTGTTGTCCAAGGGAGATGATGGCATGCCTTGCCCGACGTTGTATGACCCTGTGTGCAGCCCAAGGGCGATTATGCCATGCCACGCCCGACGTAGTCTGATCGTGTATGTTTTCCAAGGTTGATGATAGCATGCCACGCCCTATGTCGTCTAAACGTGTGTGCTTCCCAAGGGCAATGATGGCATGTCATGTACGACATCATCCGACCGTCATCCGACCGTGAGTGCTGTCCAAGGGCCTTGCGCGCACGCAATGCCTTATGTCTTCCTATCGTGTTTTTTTTTCAAGGGCTATTATAACGTACCTCGCCCCACGTCGTCTAATCGTGTATGCTTTCCAAGTGTAATAATGCCATGCCATGCTCGACAACGTCCGACTGTGTGTAATGCCAAGGGAGATGATGGCATACTAGGCCCAATGTCGTCCGACTGTGTGTGCTGCCCAAAGGTGATAATGGCATGCGATGCTCTACATCATCCGACCATGTGTATTGCCCAAGGACCATGTGGTCATACCACGCCCGACATCATCTGATCGTATGTGCTGCCCAAAGGAGATGATGGCATGTCAGGCACAACATTGTCTGATCGTTTATCCGTCCCAAGGCCTATGCATGCATGCCACGCCCAACGTCATCTGACTTTGCTTGCAGTCTAAGGGCGATGATGGCATGTCACACCCGACGTCATCCACCTGTGTGTGTTTTCTAAAGGCGATGATGGCATTCCACGCACGACGTCGTCAGACCGTGTGTTCTGTCCAAGGGAGACGATAACATGCCTCTCCTTATGTTGTCTAACCGTGCATGTAGTTTATGGGCGATGATAGCTTGCCACGTCCAACGTCTTCTGACTGAGTGCTGCCCAAAGGACATGCGGGCATGCAACCCCTGACGTAAGTCAACTGTGTGTGCACTCCAAGGGCGATGATGGCATGCACTCCGAACATCATCCAATCGTGTGTATGGTCTAAGGGCGATGATTGCATGCCATGCCCGACGTCATTCATCTGTGTGTGCTGCCTAAGGGCGATGACGACATGCCATGCTCGACGTTGTTTGACCGTGTGTGCTGCCCAAGGGAGATGACAACATGCCTTGCCCGATGTCGTACGACCGTGTGTGTTGTCCAAAGGAGATGATGGCATGCCATGCTCGATGGCGTCAAACCGTGTGTGCTTCCTAGGGCATTGATGGCATGCCACACCCAACATAGTGTGATCATGGTTGTTTTCCAATGATGATGATGGAATGCGACGATCGACGTCGTTTGACTCTGTGTTTCTCAAGGACCATGCCATCATGCCACACCCTACATCATCCAACCTTGCATGTGGTCTCAGAGCAATAATGTCCTGCCAATCCTCAGGTCACCTTTCTATGTGTGTTGTCCAAGGGCGATGATGGTATGCGACGCGCGAACTCGTCCGAGCATGTTTGCTGGCAAAGGACCATGATTGCATGCCCGGCCCGACGTAGTCTGATCATGTGTGTTATCCAATGGCGATGATGGAATGCCACCCTTGACGTCTTCCGACCATGTATTCTGTTCAAGGGGGATGATAACATGTCAGGCCTAACGTTTTTTGACCGTTTATGCTTTCTAAGGGCGATAATTTCATGTCATGCTTGACGGCGTCCAAACGTGTATGCTACCCAAGGGACATGCGGGCGTGCCATGCCCGACGTCATCCAATTGTATGGGTAGTCCAAGGGCGATGATGGACTACCATGCCCGACGTCGTTGGACTGTATGTGTTGTCCTAGGGAGATGATGGCATACAATTCCTGACGTTGTCCGACCGAGTGTGCAGCCCAAGGGCGATGATGGCTTGGCACGCCCGATATAGTCTGATTGTGTGTGTTTACCAAGGGCGGTGATGGCATGCCACGCCTGACGTCGTCTAACCGTGTGTGTTGCAAAAGGGTGATGATGGCATATCTTGCCCAACGTCGTCTGACCGTGTATGCTTCCCAAGGGCGATGATGTCATGCCGCGCCCGACATCATCCGACCGTTTGTGCTGCCCAAGGTCCTTACGAGGATAACACGCTCGACATCCTCATATCTTGTGTTGTATCTAAGGGCAATGATAACATACCTCGCCTGACGTCGTTCGATTGTGTATGCTTTTCAAGGGCGATAATGGCATGCCACGCTTGAGGCATTTCACTGTGTATGTTGTTCAATGACTATGATGGCATACCACGCCCTATGTCATCCGACTGTGTGTGCTGCCCAAGGGCGATGATGGCATGCGACGCTCTACGTTATCCAACCATGTGTGTTTCCCAAGGATCATGCTTTCACGCTACGTATGACATCATCCGACCGTATGTGCTGCCCAAGGGTGTTAATGGCATGTCATGCACAACTTTGTCCGATCATTTTTCTGGCACAAGGCCCATGCGGGCAAGCCACACACTACGTCCTCAGACTGCCTGTGCAGTCTTAGGGTGATGATGGCATGCCACGATTGACATCGTTCGACCATGTGTGTTGTCAAATGGCGATGAAAGCATGACACGCCCGACGCATTCCAATCGTATGTACTGCACTAGGGCTATGATGGCATGCCATGTTGGACGTACTTCAATCGTGTGTGGTTTCTAAAGGCGATGATGGCATGTAACGATCAAATGTTGTCCGATTGTGTGTGTTGCCTAAGAACCATGCGATCATGTAATGCCCAACATCATATAACCATGTGTACTGTCTAAGGGCGATGATAACATGCCATACTAGACGTCATTTGTCTGTGTGTGCTGTCCAAGGGCGATGTTGGCATTATGTGACCGACAACGTCTGGCCGTTTGTGCTGCCCAAGGACCAAGATAGTATGCCATTCTCAACATAGTACTATCATGTGTGCTGTCTAAGGGAAATGATGTCATGCCATGCTCGACGTCTTCCAACTGTGTTTGCAAAACTAGGGGAAATGTAAAACTGAATGTGATAAAAGTTTTTTATCACAAAATTGATTATCTAACATTAAAATTGATATTCTCATATGTGTTACCAAGGTATTCCGAACTCCAAAATCTATTTTGTTTTATCATATTCATAGCAATAAAGATTTACAATTTTCTTTAAAATTGGGGGAAATTCAAAATTGAATGGGTTAAAAGAGGTTCTTTCGAAAATTGTCAAATATGGCACACCTCACTCGATGTTGTCCGATCGTGTGTTCTTTCCAAGGGCGATGTTGGTATTATATGACCAATATCATCCAACTTTGCGTGCTACCCAAGGGACATATGGGCATGCCACGCCTGATGTCATCCGAACATGTGTGCAGTCCAAGGGCGATGATGTCATCCATGCCTAACGGTTACCAACCGTGTGTGATATCCAAGAGACATGATGGCATGCGGCGCGTGACCGTGTGTGATACCAAAGGTCCATGCGGGCATGCCACACCTGATGGCATACCTTGACGACGTCGTTCGACCTGTGAGCTTCCCAAGGGCGATGACGACATTCCACGCCCGACGTCATTTGATATTATGTGTGCTACCTAAGGGCAATGATGGCATGCAACGATCAATATCGTCCGACTATCTCTGTTTACCAAGGACCATGCCGGCATGCCATGCCCAACTTAATCTGACCATTTGTGCTACCCAAGGGTGATGATGGCATGTCGCGCCTGAGGTCGTCCAATCGTTTATGCTATTCAAGGCCCATATGGGCATGCCTTGCACCACGTTGTCTGATTGTGTGTGCATTCCAAGAGTGATGATGTTATGCCTCACCCGATGTTGTATGACCATGTGTGTTGTCGAAAGTAGATGATGGCATTCTATGCTCGACGCCTTTCGACCGTGTGTGTTGTCCTAAGGCGATGATGGCATGCGACGCCCGACGAAGTTCGATCGTTGTTGTTTTCCTATGGCAATGTTGGCATGAGACGATCGATGTCGACCGGCCGTGTGTGTTTCTCAAGGACCATGCAATCATGCTACGGCCGATGTCATCTAACCGTGCTTGTTGTTTAAGGGCAATGATGACATACCATACCCGACGTCGTCTTTCTATGTTTGTTGTCTAAGTGCGATGTTGGCATATGACGCCCGACATCGTCTGAGCGTGTGTGCTGCCCAAGGACCATATTGACTTTACATGCCCTGCGCAGTCATATCGTGTGTGTTATCTAATGGCGAAGATTGAATACCACGCTTAATGTCGTTCGACCATGTATTCTGTTCAAGGTCAATGATTACATACCACGCCTAACTATGTCTGACCGTGTATGTTTTCCGCGAGAGATATGGCATACCATGTTCGATATCATACGAACGTGTGTGCTACCGAAGGGACTTGCGGTAATGCAAAGCCCGACATTGTCTAACCATATGTGCAGTCCAAGGGCGATGATGGAATGTTATGCCTGATGTAATCCGACTTTATGTACTGTCCAAACGAGATAATGGCATGCCACGCCCGACGTTGTCAGACCGTGTGTGCAGCCCAAGAACGATGATGGCATGCCCGAACGTGTGTGCTACCCAAGGGACATGCGGGCATGCCAAGACCTACGTTGTCCGACCGTATGTGCAGTCCAAGGGCGATGGTGGCATGTTATGCCCGACATCGTCCGATTGTATGTGCTGTCCAAGGGAGATGATGGCATGCCTTGCCCGACACTGTCTGGCCCTGTGTGCAGCCCAAGGGCGATTATGCCATTCAACGCCCGACGTAGTATGATCGTGTATGTTTTCCAAGGGCGATGATTGCATGCCACGCCCGATGTCGTCTAAACGTGTGTGCTGCTCAAGGGCAATGATGGCATGTCATGTACGACATCATCAGACCGTCTATGCTGCCTAAGGGCGATGATGGAATGACATACCTGACGTCATCCGACCATTAGTGTTGTCCAAGGGCCTTGCGCGCATGCAATGCCTGATGTCTTCCTATCGTATGTTTTGTCGAAGGGATATAATAACATACCTCGCCCCACGTTGTCTGATCGTGTATTCTGTCCAAGTGCAATAATGCCATGCCATGCTCGACATTGTCCGACTGTGTGTAATGCCAAGGGAGATGATGGCATACCAGGCCCAATGTCGTCCGACTGTGTGTGCTGCCCAAAGGTGATAATGCCATGCGATACTCTACATCATCCAAGGGGAATGATAACATACCTCGCCTGACGTCGTTCGATTATGTATGTTTTTCAAGGGCAATAATGGCATGCCACGCTCGAGGCATTTCACTGTGTATGTTGTTCAATGACTATAATGGCATACAACGCCCTATGTCATCCGACTGTGTGTGCTGCCCAAGGGCGATGATGGCATGCGACGCTCTATGTTATCCGACCATGTGTGTTGCCCAAGGACCATGCTTTCACGCTACGCCTGACATCATCCAACCGTATGTGCTGCCCAAGGATGTTGATGGCATGTCATGCACAACGTTGTCCGATCATTTATCTGACCCAAGGCCCATGCGGGCAGGCCACACCCTACGTCCTCAGACTGCGTGTGCGGTATTAGGGTGATGATGGCATGCCACGCTTGATATCGTCCGACCGTGTGTGTTGTTAAAAGGCGATGAAGGCATGGCACGCCCGACGCATTCCAACCGTATGTGCTGCACTCGGGCTATGATGGCATGCCATGTTAGACCTACTTCAATCGTGTGTGGTTTCCAAAGGCGATGATGGCATGTAACGATCAATGTTGTCCAATTGTGTGTGTTGCCTAAGGACCATGCAATCATGTAATGCCCAACATCATCTAACCATGTGTACTATCTTAGGGCGATGATAACATGCCATACCAGACGTCATTTGTCTGTGTGTGCTGACCAAGGGCGATGTTGGCATGATATGACCGACATCGTCTGGCCGTGTGTGCTGCCCAAGGACCATGATGGCATGCCATGCTCGACATAGTACTATCATGTATGCTATCCAAGGGCAATGATGTCATGCCATGCTCGACGTCTTCCAACTGTGTTTGCAAAACTAGGGGAAATGTAAAACTGAATGTGATAAATGTTATTTATCACAAAATTGATTATCTAACATTAAAATTGATATTCTCATATGTGTTACCAAGGTATTCCGAACTCCAAAATCTATTTTGTTTCATCATATTCGTAGCAATAAAGATTTACAATTTTCTTCAAAATTGGGGGAAATTCAAAATTTAATGGGTTAAAAGAGGTTTTTTGGAAAATTGGCGATTATGGTATACCTCGCTCGATGTTGTCCAACCGTGTGTTCTTTCCAAGGGCGATGTTGGCATTATATGACAAACATCATCCTACTTTGCGTGCTACCCAATGGACATATGGGCATGCTACGCCCGACGTCATCCGAACATGTGTGCAGTCAAAGGGTGATGATGTCATCCATGCCTAATGTTGTCCAACCGTGTGTGCTGTCCAAGGGAGATGATGGCATGCGATGCCCGACCGTGTGTGATACCCAAGGGTCATGCTGGCATGCCACACCTGATGTTGTTCGATCGTGTGTTTTGTCCAAGGGCTATGATAACGTGCCACGCCTGACGTCATCCAGCCGTTTATACTATCCAATGGCAATGATGGCATACCACGCACGATGTCGTTCGACCGAGTGTGCTTCCCATGGGCGACGATGGCATGCCACGCCCGATATATTCATATTGTGTGTGCTTCCCAAGAGCGGTAATGGCATGCAAAGCTCAATATCGTCCGATTGTGTGCGTTGCCCAAGGATCATGCAGGCATGCCATGACTGGAATAATTTGACAGTGTGTGTTGCCCCAGGGCGAAGTAGCATGTCACGCCCGATGTCGTCCGATAATTTATGCTGCCAGAGGCCCATGTGGGCATGCCACACCTGACGTCGTCTGCCCGTGCATGCAGTCGAAGGGCAAAGATGGCATGCCACACCTGATGTCGTACGACCGTGTGTGTTGTCCAAAGGATATGATGGCACACATGCTTGACGCTTCTTGATCGTGTATGCTGCCCTAGGGCGACGATGTCATGCCACGCCCAATGTAGTCTTATCGTGGTTGTTGTCCAATGGCGATGATGGCATGGACGATCGACGTCGTCTGATCGTGTGTTTTTCTCAAGGATCATGTAATCATGCCACACCTGACGTCATCTAACAGTGGATGTTGTCCAACGAAAATAATGCCATGCCATTCCCGACATCGTCTTTCTACGTCTCCGACGCCTGACGTCTTCTAAGCGTGTGTGCTGCCCGAGGACCATGATGGCATGCTACGCTCTACGTTGTGCGACCATATAATATGTTCAAGGGTGATGATGACATGCCACGCCCCATGTTGTCTGACCGTGTATGTTGTCCAAGGGCGATAATGGCATGCCACATTTGACGTCGTCCAAACGTGTATGCTACCCAAGGGACATGCGGGCATGCCAATACCGACGTTATTTGAACGTATGTGAAGTCCAAGGGCGATGATGGTATGCCACACTCGAGGTCATCTGATTGTATATTTTGTCCAATGGCGATGATGGCATGCAAACGCTCGATGTCGTTCGACCATGTGTGCTGGCTATGGGCTATACAAGCATGCCATGCAGATAGGCTCAAACTTACTTCTCAAATGAAAAGTAAAGCGGTCGTGTCAAGTAAATAACCCAACTAGTGAGGTTGGGATCGTTCCCACGAGGAAAATAGTCTAGACTTAACCTCAGCCTATTATTACTATCGTTTGGTCAATAACTTCCTTGGAAAGTAAAAATATAAAAAGGGGGTTCTATCTCTAAATAAGTGAAAAGAAACAACAAACATGAAAGAGACACTTAACAACTTTTAATGTTGGGTTTTAATCAATTAATCAAAGTAACTAGGGTTTACGTGATCCCACAGGTTCATAACTTTATAACTCTAACTATAACAATCATTTCCTAGTATCTTGCATGCAAAGTGATAAGTTATGTATTTCTAAATCCTTGGTCCAGCAGCTAGAAAATCTCACTCCGCACCTTGGTCTGGCTACGTGTGTTGCTATCCTAACCCTTATCCTTACCTCATATTAAGCATCGTATTCGATATTTGACTAAGTTATTGCTTAGTACCAATCAATACTAGCCTATTAGATAGTATGCACTAAATCTATGTTAATAATTATTTTCCTATTATCTACATCCTTGGTCCGGCAAGTAGCATTAAGGCGAGTTCTAACGTTGGCCATCCGTTAAAAAGACTTCTAAACGAAATAATTATTAATACATGCAATACACTATTCTAGAATTGTTCTTTTAATTAGGGTTTATCTCATTATTTGCCTATGGTTCCCACAACCCTAGTTATGGAGTTTAGTTACTCATAGCCATAAACACAATATTCAAATATATTAAATAAGAATTCATGTACTTACTTCAATGAGAAAGAATAAATTCCGAAAGTTTGATTGATTAATCACCAAAAATCACTTGTAAGAATCTCCAAACCAAAACATTAATACACAGAGTCTAATAATATGATCTCTAATCTAGAAGAATCTAACCTCAAAAACGATGTTTTTCGAACTATTTATAAAAAATATAAACCTAATTAAACATGGATTCTAATTGCTGGAAATCTACCAAAACGTGGGTGGGTCGACGGACCGTCGTGGTCATGAAGAACCGTCATGGACTCCATCATCCCATACTTAGTAATTTCTTCTGCTGCTCTCTTCATTCCCCTCAACGGCAAGTATGACGGACCGTCATAGGGACAATGGTCCGTCGAGGGTCTTCGTTTCAAAACACTTCAACTCTTGGAATCTGGGTACTGGGATCACTTCTCTGAACTTCATGACGAACCTGCAGGACGGACCGTCATTGCCACGACGGACCGTCACAAGCTACGTAACCCCCCACTTGGTCTGACATCCCCATCTTTCTTCAGCAACTTCTCTACGCTGCCACCTACGGACCGTCACAGGCACGACGGACCGTCATCTGCTCCGTAGGTGGTCTCTTCTGCATTTCTTCACTCAAAATCTCCGCATTCAACTTTGGACAGATTTCCTACAAAACAAAGAGAAACTCATAAAAACTAGCACAAAAAGACATTCGGACAAACTAAACTTAAGGAAAAAGTATTAATTATACCGTGAAACCATGGTATATCAAGACCCTCAACTTAAATTCGTTCTTTGTCCTCAAGCGACGCACTATGACTCACTACACAATCTTTGTACAATAGTATTCATGTTTTATCCTTTGCAATCATTTGGCTATCAATCCCGATTAATCTCATCAAATCTATGCATTCTATAACTATTAGGCTTGAATTTTGTGGGATTAGAACATGACATAGACTCACCATGCACTAACACCTATCCTCTTCAGTTTCTCACCGAGGTGCTAACAATTCTTGTATTGCAACTAGTGTCCTCACTTCAAAACAAAATCCACATTTTTCACACAATGATTTTACTTTGAGTATAAGGATTACTTTTCAACACTCGCTCTCAGAACAAAGTCACACTCATTCATACCTATTGCCATAAGCTTGCCCTTATTTTCACTGCCTTAAGTTCGCTATACAACCCTTAGGATCACGATAGGACTTTCTTAGCTTGTAACATAGGCTCAGAGTCAGGTAGGGTATATTTAGGTATACTTTAGTGACTTTTTTCCCTCCTTGATATATTGGCTAAACCTTCCACTTTCGATCACTTTATCTCATCCAGTTTCTCCCATTCTTTCACCTTGCTATTTTCCCTTCTTTCTTCATTTGTGTAAGTGACTCTTTTCCCTTTTTTCTCTTTTTTTTTCAACGAGTTCTTGAGTCACTTTACTTTTGTTATTTCTCTCTCTTTGTTCTTTCAAACCCACTTTCCAGAGCATTCCTCAAAACAGCTACCCTCAACTCATGGCTTTGCCATGAGTCAAGGTACACAATACCCAATGTTGGGTCAGGTCCATCACGAAGGTTGTTTATGCATTAGCCACCCTCTACTTATGCTTTTGGCATAAGCTGAGGTGCACATGTCGAAGGAGGGACCAGGGCCACCATATTGTTCCCAGAAAAGATCAGTTGGGATGAAAAAGAAAGGTCTAGTTTTAAGCTCAGATTATTTGGATCAAAGAAGGATAACTTTCATTTGGTTTCTTTTATTTAGGCTAGAAAAGGTCTATCTTGAATAAGGGCCTATGATCCTTTCCTAATTATCTGTTACAACTTACATTTAGCAGGACTAACCAGGCAAGTTCTAGCTCAATACCAATGGTGGACTATTCAAATTTCCTCACACTCACTTGACATCTCATTACTATATCAGATTATTCGATACCTAGTTCGAATTGAAGACTTAGGGTAATGCAATGGTGTAATTCTATTTCATGCTTAGAGCCACATAATTATCAGTTACTTTGCCTAGTCATGCAACATTTTCCAGTTTTCTCAGGATATCATTTTAGCCATCATGCTTCAGAGTTAAACTATGTTCGAAAGATATAAACATGCTGGTTCAACAGAAAATAATCAGTCTTTTGGGGAAAAAGAACACAGGCAAGAAAACACCAAAAAAGGAAAGTGAGTTGAGCTACTCAGACTTCACCCGAACACTCACTTTCCATTTACCCCACCCCCAACAAAAAATCATGCAATTGTCCCTAATGCATCAAAAAAATCTAAATATTAGAGTGGTAGGTGAAGCAAACCTGCGGCGCAAAGCGCCGTCGATCAGCAAGATGGTGGGTCCAATTCCCTGGAACCCACGTCCTCTGCAATCTGGACACCCTCAGTGGATCCTAAGCAACAACCGCACCACCAGTAGTGCCTCCTGCTGTCTCTATAGTGCGGGAGCTAGAGGCCCCAGCCACTAACTGTGATGCTGTGATTTGGTGCGCCTCCTACTCAACAAGTAAGGCTCTCCTCGCAGCCTTCATCTCTCGGCGCTCCTTCTTCCTTGCTCGCGCCTCATCGTCTGCTCGACCTCTACGCCTCTTGGCACTTTCTCTAGGAGAAGGTGGTAAAATTTCTGAAGTAGTAAATAGGGCTGGCAGGACGGTGTCCTCAGCAGGCTCGACAGAAGGAGCCTCAGACTCAGGCACCCTCGCCTCTAGGATTGTGTCGATGTCTGCACGAATACTGTCGACTGCAACCTGAAGAGTGGACACATCCACCGGAGGGGCTGGTCGGGCTAACACTCTTAACTCAAAGGCGTCCAGGCGCTGCTTAACCTCAGCAATCCTCCGCTCTGTAAACTGCTGCATTTTTTGCTCTAGACGCTCTTCAAACTCACTGATTGACTCCTTCATCCACGGCTACATATGATGCAGAAGAGTGTCCATTTGTGCCTCTAGTTTTTGGACCTTAGCAAGCGGTACCAGTGCTTGTAGAGGGGCTGTGCGAGAGGAGCTCGGGGCTGTGCTACTACCCGGGATAGACTTGACTGGAGTAGTGTCAGTGGATGCCTGTGTAGCTGTGCGGGCCTGGGATACCGTATCCGCAAGAGCATCAGCATGTGGGGGCAGCTCTCGACGGGGCCCTCTGCGTGGAGCCAACTCATTGGCCTCGTCTCTGATGTGGCCGACGTCAAGAGTGCCCTTCGGGGTCTTCAGCTGATGTACGTGCCATATGGGCACACCTGCGGACCTGCAAAGAGCAAAGATCATACACGGGAAGGGGTAGGTAGTAGTGACCTTGAATGACCTCTCGTGCACGACTGCCTGGAGAAGCCATGTGAAGTCCACCTTGAATCCGGCTATCATCACCGCTTTCAACACTGCTTGATCCCATGTAACAATCATATCAGCAGCTGTGGGGAAGAGGCAGTGACGGACGAGCAGCCACAAGAACTTTGCTATGAACGTAAGGTTGGCCTTCATGATGGCCCCCTTCGGCTCAGTGACCCAATCTACACTCTCTCCATCTACTGACAGGTGCAGGGCCATTCACCTCTTGGTGGTCTCTCTCAGTGCTGGCTCGCGCAAGAACTTTCCATCCTTTACTATCTGCCAGCGGTAGTCAAACTCGACAGTGATGGGGGTCCGAGTAGCATCTGCACTCTCGCCGTATAGAAACCGGCAGATGGCTGGAAGGGAAATGTCAACCTGCACACCCCGGACTCGAACCTGCTCCAGTTGGGCCTGTTTAACGGGAGCAGCCCTCCTATCGATCTGTGATCGGAGAGTCGCTACGTATGATGCGTAGAACTCTCAGACCATTTCCTCGATGTATCATCCCAACGGACGTACAGCCCACTCTAAGCGATGCCTGGTGAAGAGGTTGTGGATCTCCGGCATCGTTGGGAGACTCCCTGTA
Source organism: Solanum arcanum (assembly GCA_027789145.1). Lineage (NCBI taxonomy): Eukaryota > Viridiplantae > Streptophyta > Magnoliopsida > Solanales > Solanaceae > Solanum > Solanum arcanum. Next base: position 24,830,424 of record CM050935.1, on the reverse strand, counting down.
AGTACCCGCCGCTCCAAGGTGAGTGTTCGAGTCATTACTCCTTTATCAATCAGGAAATTGGCGTCGGAGTAAACTTGAAACTGGCCGTCGACACACCACTAGTTTCGCTGGTAAAAGGCTGGGGTGGGGACCTGAGCTGGTGCGCCGGATGTAGTGTCTGAACTGTCAGCCTCATCAGATGAGGCCGACGCTGCAGCAGTGGCGGGTGCGGGAACCTTAGCAGAGCCTAAAGCTTCCTCGGACCATGATACTCCTAAAGAGCAAGACGCTCCTTCCTCATTTGTGGGTGACCCAGAGGGTGTGCCGGTCAATGTGCGCTCCTCATCAGACTGGGAGACAGTGACTATGCCAGATGCCATCGTCTTGGGTGTGGCTCTGGGAGCACGTGCAGCACGGGACGGTGCGGAAGTGCCTCGGGGGAACATACTTAGGGTCCCGCTCATCATCAGAGCCGATGATTAAGCGTGCAGACGGTGCAACAGACTTTGATCACCCGCGTGCGTAGGCTCGGTCTTGCTTGGGTGATATAGTAGGTAGTACCTGCAAAGGATCACTATTAGTACGAGTAGTGGCAAACAAGACAAGCGTAACCATATGAAATAAAACAGTGAAAATTATATGTAAATGTTGTATACCCAGTGACACACGACGGGCCTGGTGACAGATCATCGTGACTATGACAGACCGTAATGAGGTCCGTCGTGGTGTACTTGGACTCTGTATGAATAGAGAACCCTGAAAGAGGGTCTCTGACTAGCATGACGGTATGTGCAGGACCGACCGTGACAGTTACGACGGTCCGTTGTAGATGTCTGTCGTAGGACACTTGGAAAAAAAAATATGGAGACCCTTAGGAGATGGGTCTCTGACTGTTATGAAGGTCATGCAGGACGGACCGTCGTGGGTACGAAGGTCCGTGACAAGTGTCTGTTAAAGGACACTTGGGGAAAAAATGTAGCCCCTTAAGAGAGGGGTCTCTGACCGTTATGACGGTCATGCAGCATGGACCTTCGTAGGTACGACGGTCCGTCACATGTGTCCGTTGAAGGACACTTGGAAAAAAATGATAGACCCCTGGAAATAGGGTCTCTGTCTAGCATGACGGTTATGCAGGACGGACCGTCGCGAGGACGACAATCCGTCACATGTGTCCGGTAGGACAGGGGTTCTAGGGCTTGTGAAACGGACCCTACAAGAGTCCGTCGTGGCTACGACGGTCCGTCATCGGCTACGACGGTCTGAATGACAGAGACATAACTAAACGTATCCTAAGCAACCCCGATGAACCCACATCAACCTTTCAGTGTTTTGGACATACATGTGTCTACCCGAACTACCTGGGAAACTAGCAATGCAAAAACACCTATGTCTAGGGTGGTAAACTTGGTGATTTTGAGCAGTTGTAACCTAGGTCAGGCAGAATCGTATAAAGTAAACAAAATACTATAAGGAACTAAGATTAATGCTAACTAGTAACAAAAATGCAAGATAAATGAGTATAAATTAGAGACACATACCTCAGCAATGGAGAAAAACAGATGCAAGAGTACTCAGTGGCAAGGTAGACACTCACAGCATCAGTTTCCACTAGTAGATAACACTTTAGGGCTTTGGAGAATTGTGAGAGGGCAACGATGGTGGGAGGGAATGGGGAAGTTGAAAAGAGAGAGTAATGGGAGAAATAAGAGAGTAATGGGGTGAAATATGGAGGGGTGGGGAGTTTAAACGGTCTGATTTTTGAAAAAGGGTCCAGTCAGGTTGGGTCGGGTATACCTCATTAATCACGCGATGGTTCCCCGACGACGGTCCGTCGCAAGTGTGACGACCCGTCGTTGGTTCCGTCGTGCGTGCCCTTATTTCAAAACAACTGAAAAAACGTACCTGGTATGACGGATGAATTCGACGGTCCGTCACAGGAGCAACGGTCCGTCGATGTGTCCGTCAGTGACTGCTGCAGAGTAATTTTCTGTAGAATTCCTTGGTGATGTGCCTGCAAATTCAAAACCCATTAATAGAAAAAATTCTACCATTACTAAAAAGACGATAAGTATTGGGTTACCTCCCAACAAGCACCTGATTTAATGTCGCGGCACGACTGGGGACACTCAATTACTCAGACTTCATCAAGATGGTATGCCTCTATCACTTCATTTTCCGATTCAGCATGCCCGAAATAGATTTTTATGCGCTGTCCATTCACCTTGAACCGCACTCCCTCCTTAGTTTCCAACTCAACTGCTCTACGAGGGAAAAGTTGGGTAACCTAGTAAGGACTAGTCCATCTTGACTTGAGCTTTCCCGGAAACAAGCGAAACCAGGAATTGAATAAAAGCACATAAGCCCCGACCATAAATTCTCGCTTTTAAATTTTGTTGTCATGGTACATCTTCATATTTTCTTTGTGGGATATGCCAGATACGGATTGGAGCTCACCACTCTGCCTCATGGTCCTGCAAATGTTGAATGTCGCTTCTTCATTATTCAACCGAAATGTCATCTGTCCCTTCTCCATATAAACTAAGGCTCTACCTGTAGCAAGGAATGGCCTCCCAAGAATGATAGGCACTTCAAAATCGATCTCACAATTAAGAATAACAAAATCAGCTGGAAAGATGAATGACTCAACTTTTACTAGCAAATCATGGAGTATCCCAATGGGCCTTTTCACTGTCTGATCGGCCATCATGAGCCGCATCGCAGTGGGTTTTGGATCCCCCAAAGCCAACTTCTTGTAAATTGAGAGGGGCATGAGATTTATGCTTTCCCCAGATCACATAATGCTTTCGCAAAATGTAATGACCCAACTGTACAAGGGATAGTGAACGCACCCGGATCTTCTTCACCACTCCCCTTTACCACATTATCATTATCCCTTCTCACATTTTCCTCAGTAGATGGCATAGGTGGGTCGATGGTTTTCCTACCACCCCGAGTAGTTATTGCCATACATGGAGCATCATTCTTTGGATTTTGGACAGTGTTGCTAGGAAGAGTGCTCGGTTGCCGTGTGTTCACTGTCACAGATAATTGGGCCACTTGCAATTCTATTTGTTTAATCGAAATTGCATGTGTATCAACATTTTGCCCAATACTAGCTAAATCACACCTCAACTCTTTAATGTGTTCATCACTAGTGTCGAACCTCCTCATCATTTTGTGCAACATATCCTCAACTCGTGCCATACTATCTCCACCATCCTTAGGAGTAACTTCACGATTTTGAGGAGGGACATAGGGCCCATTCCTGTCATTTCTATTAGCATAGTTACCCCTGTTAAGGTTGTTCTCATGGTTGTAGTTTCCATCTCGAACATAATGACCCTCACGGTTGTAGTTACCGTAGTTCCGACCTTGGTTCCCCTGACCTTAGCTCCAATTTCCTGATTTGAGCCTTGGGCGCTTTGTCAGAAACCCCCCATCTGCTCATTCATTGCATAAGTATCCTCCGTATAATAGCACTCATCATTAGGAGGTGGTGGTTTACACAAGTAGTTGACTGCATTTATCTTTTCTGCACCCCAGTGACATGTTTTAGTACCAACGCAAGCTCAGTTCTCATCTGAGCCATTTCTTCACGAATATCATCTGTGGCTGGGTTGTGAGTGGCCTGCACTGCGAAGGTGTTTCTTCCTGTATCGGATTTCCTAGTACTCCAAGCTTTGTTATTTTGGGAGATTTTCACTAATTTTTCTGCAATCTCAGCATAAGGGCATTCTCCATAAGATCCACCTGCTATAGTGTCCAACACCTCCTTATTGTTATCATCCTGTCCCTGATAGAAGTATTCCTTCAGTGACTCATCATCTATACGGTGATTTGGAACACTTCTCAAGAATGAGGCGAATCTATCCCAAGAACTACTAACTGACTCTCCTAGTAGTGCCACAAAGTTGTTCACCCTGTCTTTGTGGTTTAATTTCGTGGAGACCGGATAGTAGCGTGCTAAGAAGACATCACTTAGTTGATTTCAAGTAAAGATGGAGTTGTATGGGAGCTCAGTGAACCACATAATAGTCTCTCCCGTCAGTGAGAGTGGAAACACTCTGAGACCTATTACATCTAGATCCAAATTAGGCCTCCCCACACAAATTTTCCACACTGCCCTTACCTTAGCTATATGTGCATGTGGATCCTCAGAAGGTAGCCCTGAAAACAAACCTCTGGTAGTGAGCATTTGCATCAGGCTACTAGTTACCACAAAAGTGTGCCCTGTGGGTAGAGGGGGCAAGAAAAGTGGCCCATCCGAGTATTCTATGTTATCATACCCTCTGTAGTATACTTGCGGCCGTGGAACGGGATTTTGTCCCCTCAGTTGATGTTCACCCGGAGCGTCGTGTAACATCTGACCATGAACATCCACTGGATCTGGGATGTTCTGGTTCGGATCCTCATCATTTATTGCCAAGTTTCGATTTATATTGTGCAATGTACGCTCTAACTTACGATCGTATGGAAACAATGGTTCTGTTCCTCTCCGTGTATTTGGCATACAAGGAGGATAGTTCTGAAAGGAAATCAAAAAAAATAAAACAAAGTAAAATCAAGAAAATATCAACTAAACTATAGTAATAAGTTCAAGTTAATCTAAAAGCTAAATTCCCCGGCAGCGGCGCCAAAATTTGATACGCTCAAACTTACTTCTAAAATGAGAAGTAAAGCGGTCGTGTCAAGTAAATAACCCAACTACTGAGGTTGGGATCGTTCCCACGAGGAAAATAGTGTAGACTTTACCTCAACCTATTATTACTATCATTTGGTCAATAACTTCCTTGGAAAGTAAAAATATAAAAAGGGGGGTTCAATCTCTAAATAAGTGAAAAAAACAACGAACTTGAAAGAGCCACTTAACAGCTTTTAATGTTTGGTTTTAATCAATTAATCAAAATAACTAGGGTTTACGTGTTCCCCACAGGTTTATAACTTGATAACTCTACCTATAACAATTCTTTCCAACTATCTTGCATGCAAAGTGATAAGTTATGTATTTCTAAATCCTTGGTCCGGCATCTAGAAAATCTCACTCTGCGCCTTGGTCCGGCTACGTGTGTTTCTATTATAACCCTTATCCTTACCTCATATTAAGCATCATATTCGATATTTAACTAAGTTATTACCTTGTACCAATCAATACTAGCCTATTACATAGTGTGCACTAAATCTATGTTAATAATTCTTTTCCTATTATCTACCCTCTTGGTCCGGCAAGTAGCATTAAGGCGAGTTCTAACGTTGGCCATCCGTTAAAAAGACTTCTAAACGAAAGAATTATTAATACATGCAAGACACTATTCTAGAATTGTTCTTTTAATTAGGGTTTATCTCATTATTTGCCTATGGTTCCCACAACCCTAGTTATGGAGTTTAGTTACTCATAGCCATAAACACAATATTCAAATATATTAAATAAGAATTCATGTACTTACTTCAATGAGAAAGAAAAAAGTCCGAAAGTTTGCTTGATTAATCACAAAAAATCACTTGTAAGAATCTCCAAATCAAAACACTAAAACACAGAGTCTAATAATATGATGTCTAATGTAGCAGATTCTAACCTCAAAAATGAGGTTTTTCGAACTATTTATAAAAAATAAATACCTAATTAAACAAGGATTCTAATTGCAGGAAATCTATCAAAACGCGGCTGGGTCGACGGACTGTCGTGGTCACGATGGACCGTCATGGACTCCGTCGTCCCATTCTTAGCAATTTCTTCCGCTGCTCTCTTCATTCCCCTCAACGGAAAGAATGACGGACCATCATAGGCACAACGGTCCGCCAAGGGTCTTTGTTTCAAAACACTTCAACTCTTGGAATCTGGGTACTGGGATCACTTCTCTGAACTTCATGACGAACCTGCAAGACGGATCGTCATAGCCACGACGGACCGTCATAAGCTACGAACTCCACAATTGGTCAGACTTCCCCATCTTCCTTCAGCAGCTTCTCTACGCTGCCACCTACGGACTGTCAAAGGCACGACGGACCATCATCAGCTCCGTAGGTGGTCTATTCTACATTTCTTCACTCAAAATCTCCGCATTCAACTTTGGACAGATTTCCTGCAAAATAAAGAGAAACTCATATAAAAACTAGCACAAAAAGACTTTCGGAAACACTAAATTTAAGGAAAAAGTATTAATTATACCGTGAAACCACGGTATATCACACGCCTGACATAATCCAACCGTGTGTGATACCCAAGGGCGATGATGGCATGTCAAGTCCGATGTTATCTTGCTATTTATGCTGCCCAAGGCCCATGCGGTCATGCAACGCCTGACATCGTCTTACAGTGTGTGCAATCCAAAGGCTATGAAGGCATGCCCCACCCAATATGGTACGGCTGTGTGTGTTATACAAAGGAGATGATGGCATGTCATGCTCGATGCCTTCTGACTGTGTGTGCTTCCCTCGGGCGATGATGTCATGCCACGCCCGACATAGTATGATCGTGTATGTTTTCCAATGGCAATGATGGCATGCCACACCCGACAACATCCAACAGTGTGTGCTGCTCAAGAGAGATGATGGAATGCTTAGCCCGACGTAGTATGATCATGTATGTTTTCCTATGGCAATAATGGCATGCCACGCGCAATATCATCCAAAAGTGTGTGCTGCCCAAGGGCGATGATCACATGTCATGCTCGACATCATCCGACCGTGTGTGCTTTCCTAGGGAGATGATGAAATGCCACGTCTGTTGTCATCCAACCGTGTGTGCTGCCTAATGTCCATGTAGGCATGCCACGCTGAACATCATTCGATCATGTGTTCTATACAGGGGTGATGATAACATGCCACGCCCGACGTTGTCCAACCGTGTATGCTTTGCAAGGGTAATGATGGCATACCTTAACGACGTCGTCCGACCTGTGATCTTCCAAAGGGCGATGATGGCATGCCACACCCGACGTCATTTGATTTTGTGTGCTACCCAAGGGCGATGATGGCATGCAACGATCAATGTCGTCTAACTGTATTTGTTTCCCAAGGACCATGCGGGCATGCCACGCCTGACATAATCCGACCGTGTGAGCTACCCAAGGGCGATGATGGCATGTCGCGCCTAACGTCGTCCGACCGTTAATGCTACCTAAGGCCAATGTGGGCATGCCATGCCCGACGTTGTCTAACTGTGTGTGCTGTCCAAGGGCGATGATGGCACGTCCCACCCGATGTTGTATGACCGTGTGTGTTGTCGAAAGTAGATGATGGCATGCCATGCACAACACCGTTCGACCGTGTGTGCTGCTTTAGGTCGATGATGGCATGCGACGCCCGACGTAGTCCGATCGTGGTTGTTTTCCAATGGAAATGTTGGCATGCGACAATCGATGTTGATCGATCGTGTGTGTTTCTCAAGGACCAAGCAATCATGCTACGCCCGACGTCATCTAACCATGCTTGCTGTCCAAGGGCAATGATGACATACCATAAGAGATGTCGTCTTGCTATATTTGTTGTCCGAGTGCGATGTTGGCATATGATGCCCGACGTCGTTCGAGCGTGTGTGTTTCCCAAGGACCATGATGACATGCCACGCCCTGTGTAGTCATATTGTGTGTGTTATCTAATGGCGATGATTGAATGCCCTGCTCAACGTCGTTCGACCATGTATTCTGTTCATGGTCAATGAATACATGCCACGCTCGAATATGTCTTATTGTGTATGTTGTCCAAGGGAGATATGGCATACCACATTCGACGTCATCTGAATGTGTGTGCTACCCAAGGGACCTGCGGGAATGTCAAGCCGACCTTGTCGAACCGTATGTACAGTCCAAGGGCGATGATGGAATGTTACACCTGATGTCGTCCGAGTGAATGTACTTTCCAACGGAGATGATCGCATGCCACGCCCGACGTTGTCAGACTGTGTGTGCAGCCCAAATGCGATGATGGCATGCCAGGCCTTACATAGTCTGAACGTGTATGTTTTCCAATGGATGATAGCATGCAACGCCCACCGTCGTCTAACCGTGTGTGTTGCCCAAGGGAAATGATGGCTTGTTATGCCCGACATTTTCTGACCATCTGTGCTACCCAAGGGAGATTATGGCATGTCACGCCTGACGTCGTCCGAACGTGTGTGCTACCCAAGGGACATGCGGGCATGTCGGAGACCGACGTTGTCCAACTGTATGTGCAGTCCAAGGGCGATGATGGCATGTTATACCCGACGTCATCCAACTGTATGTGCCTTCCTAGGGCGATAATGGAATGTCATGCCCGACATCATCTGACCATGTGTGCTTCCCAAGGGACATTCGGGCATGCCACGCCCAATGTCATCCGACCATGTGTGCAATCCAAGGGCGATGATATCATGCACGCACAACATTGTCCAAGTGTACATGCTGTCTAAGGGCGATGATGCCATGCCACGCCCGACGTCGTCCGACTGTGTCTGCTGCCCAAAGGCGATGATGGCATGACACGCCCATCATAATCTGACAGTGTGTGCTGCCTAAGGTCCATGCAGGCATGCCACGCCCAACAACATTTGACCGTGTGTTCTGTACAAGGGCGATAATAACTTGCCACGCCTGACGTTGTCCTTTCGTGTATGCTTTCCAAGAGTAATGATGGCATACCTTGACGATGTCGTCCGACCGTGTGAGCTTCCCATGCGCGATGATAGAATGCCACACCCGACGTCATCCGAAAAATTGTGCTGCCCAATGGTGATAATGGCATGCAACGATCAATGTCGTCCGACTGTGTGTGTTTCCCAAGTACCATGCGGGCATTCCACACCCGAAAAAATCTGACCGTGTGTGCTGCCCAAGGGCGATGATGGCATGTCACGCACGGTGTCGTCCGACCTTTTATGCTACCTAAGGGCCATGTGGGCATGCCACACCCGACGTTGTCTTACCGTATGTGCAGTCCAAGTGCGATGATGGCATACCTCACCCGATGTTGTATGACTGTGTGTGTTGTCCAAAGTAGATGATGTCATGCCATGGTCGACACCGTTTGACCGTTTTTCCTTCCCTAGTGTGATGATGGCATGCGACGCCCGACGTTATCTAATTGTGCATGCTATCCAAGGGTAATGATGGTATGCCACACCCAATGTCATCTGATTGGGTGTGCTGCCCAAGGGCGATGATGGCATGCAATGCGCGATGTCGTTCGACCATGTGTGCTGCCTATGGGCGATACAGTCATGCCATCCCCGACCTAATCCAACCGTGTGTGATACCCAAGGGCGATTATTGCATGTCAAGTCCGACGTTGTAAGGCCATTTATGCTGCCCAATGCCCATGCGGTCATGCCATGCCCGACATCATCAGACAATGCGTACAATCCAAAGGCGATGAAGGCATGCCAAATTCAATATGATACGACCGTGTTTGTTGTTTAAAAGCGATGATGGCTTGCCATGTTCGCCGCCTTCCGACTGTGTGTGTTGCCCTAGGGCGATTATGTCATGCCACGCCCTATGTTTTTCGACTTTGTGTGCTTTGCAAGGTAGATGATGGCATGCTAAGCCCGACGTAGAATGATCGTATATGTTTTCCAAAAGCAATGATGGCATGCCACGCTCGATATCATCCAACAGAGTGTGTTGCCCAAGGGTGATGATGTCATGTCATGTCCGACGTCGTCTGACCGTGTGTACTTTCCTTGGGTGATTATGTAAAGCCACGCCCAACATCATCCGATAGTGTGTGTTGCCTAAGGGCCTTGCAGTCATACAATGCACAATGTCGTTCGATTGTGTGTTCTATGAAAGGGTGATAATAACATACCTCGCCCGACGTCGTCCGATCATGTCTGCTCTCCAAGGTTGATAATGGCATGCCACGCTCGACGTCGTCCGACTGTGTGTGCTACCCAAGGGTAATGATGGTATACCGCGCCCGATGTTGTCCGACTGTGTGTGCTTCCCAAGGGTGATAATGTCATGCGATGCTGTACGTTTTCCGACCGTGTGTGCTTCCCAATGGCGATTATGGCATGCCACGCCCGACGTAGTTTTATCGTGTATGTTTTCCAAGGGCGATGATGGAATGCCACGCCCGACACCATCCAATCGTGTATGCTTCCAAAGGGCAATAATGGCATGTCACACCCGACGTGATATAATTGTGCGTGCTGCCTAAGGGTGATGATGGCATGCAACGCTCGATGTCGTCCCACCGTGTGTGCTACCTATGGGCGATACGGGCATTCCACGCCCGACATAATCAAACTGTGTGTGATACCGAAGGGTGATGATGGCATGTGAAGTCCGACGTCGTCAAGCCATTTATGCTGCCCAACGCCCATGCGGTCATGCAACGCTTGACGTCGTCTGACAATGTGTGCAATACAAAGGCAATGAGGGCATGCCACACCCAATATTGTACGACCGTGTGTGTTTTCCAAAGGCGATGATGGCATTTCATGATTGATGCCTTCCGACTGTGTGTGCTTCCCTAGGGAGATTATGGTATGCTAAGCCCGACATAGTATGATCGTGTATGTTTTCAATTGGAAATGATGGCATGCCATGACCGACATCATCCAACAGTGTGTGCTACCTAAGGACGATGATTGAATGTCATGCCAGACGTCGTTCGACCGTGTGTACCTCCCCAGTGCGATAATGGAATGTCATGCCCGACTTCGTCCGACCGTGTGTGCTTCACAAGGGACATTCGGGCATGCCACGCCCAACGTCATCCGACCATGTGTGCAATCCAAGGGCTATGATAGCATGCACGCACAACGTTGTCCAAGTGTACATGCTGTCTAAGGGCGATGATGGCATGCCACGCCCGATGTCGTCCGACCTTGTTTGCTGCCCAAGGGCGATGATGGTACGAAACACCCATCATAATCTGACCGTGTGTGCTGCCTAAGGGCCATGCAGGCATGCCACGCCCAACAACATTTGATCGTGTGTTCCGTACAAGGGCGATAATAACTTGCCACGCCTGACGTTGTCCACCATGTATGCTTTCCAAGAGTAATGATGGCATACCTTGACGACGTCGTCCGACCGTGTGAGCTTCCCATGGGCGATGATGGAATGCCACGCCCGACGTCATCCGAAAAAGTGTGCTACCCAAGGGTGATGATGGCATGAAACGATCAATGTTGTCCGACTGTGTGTGTTGCCCAAGGACCATGATGTGGCCCGAAAAAATCTGATCGTGTGTGCTGCACAAGGGCGATAATGGCATGTCACGCCTGACATCGTTCTACCGTTTATGCTACCTAAGGCCCACGTGGGCATGCCACGCCTGATGTTGACTGACCATGTGTGCAGTCCCAAGGCGATGATGGCATACCTCACCCGATGTTGTATGACCGTGTGTGTTGTCAAAAGTAGATGATGGCATGCCACGCCTGAGGTAGTCCTATCGTGTATGTTTTCCAAAGGAGATGATAGCATGCAACGCCCCCCGTTGTCTAACCTTGTGTGCTGCCCAAGGGAAATGATGGCTTGTTATGTCTTACATTGTCCGACGGTCTGTGCTGCCCAAGGGCGATGATGGCATTCCAAGCTCGATGTCGTCCAAACGTGTGTGATACCCAAAGGACATGCGGGCATGCCAAGACCGACGTTGTTCGACTGTATGTCAAGTCCAAGGGCGATAAAATGTTATGCCCGTCGTCGTTCGACTGTATATGCTGTCCAAGGGACATGATGGCATGCCTTGCCCGACGTTGTCTGACCGTGTGTGCAGCCCTAGGGCGATGATTCCATGCCACGCCCGACGTAGTCTGATCTTGTATGTTTACCAAGGGAGATGATAGCATGCCACGCCAGAGGTCGTCTGACAGTGTGTGCTACCCTAGGGCAATTATTGCATGTCATGTCCGACATCGTTCGACCATGTGTGCTGCCCAAGGGCGATGATGGAATGACACACCCGACATCATCCGACCATGAGTGTTGTCCAAGGGCCTTGCGCACATGCCACACCCGAGTCATCCTATCGTGTTTTCTTTCCAAGGGTGATGATAACATACCTCGCCCCACGTCATCTAATGGTGTATTCATTCCAAGTGCAATAATGGCATGCCACGCTCGACGTCGTTCGACCGTGTGTGTTGCCCAAAGGAGATGATTGCATTTCATGCTTGACGTCATTTGACCGTGTGTTCTGCCCTAGGGTGATGATGGCTTGCCACGCTCGATGTAGTCTGATCGTGGTTGTTGTCAAATGGCGATGATGGCATGCGACGATCGATGTCGTCCGACCATGTTTTCCACAAGGACCATGCGATCATGCCACGCCCGACGTTATCTAACCGTGGATGTTGTCCAAGGGAAATGATGACATGCCATTCCCAATGTCATCTTTTATCGTGTGCTGTCCAAGGGCAATGTTGACATGCGACGACTGACATCTTCTGAGCGTGAGTGCTGCCCAAGGACCATTGCATGCTACGCCCGATGTAGTCCGATCGTGTATTATCCAATGGCGATGATGGAATGCCACGCACAACATCGTCCGACCATTTAATTTTTTCAATGGCGATGATAATATGTCACGTCCGATATTGTCTGATCATGTATGTTTTCCAAGGGCGATATTGGCATGCCACATTTGACGTCCTCCGAACGTATGTCCAACCCAAGGGACATGAGGGCATGCCAAGACCGACGTTGTCCGACCGTATGTGCAATCCAAGAGTAATGATGGCATGTTACGCCCGATGTCATCCCACTGTATGTGATGTCCAAACTAGATAAAGGCATGCCACGCCCGATGATAAAGCCATGCCACGCCCGATGTAGTATGATTGTGTATGTTTTCCAAGGGATATGATAGCATAACACGCCCGACGTCGTCTAACCTTTTGTGCTGTGCAAGGGCAATGATGGCATGTCATGGCCGACATCGTTCGACCATCTCTGCTGCCCAAGGGCGATAATGGCATGCCACAATCGACGTGATCCAACCATCAGTGTTGTCCAAGGGCCTTGCGCGCATGCAATGCTCAATGTCGTCCTATCGTGTGTACTGTCCAAGGGAGATGATAACGTACCTCGCCCCACATCGTCTGATCGTGTATGCTTTCCAAGTGCAGTAATGGCATGCCACGCTCGACGTCGTCTGACCGTGTGTAATGCCCAAGGGCGATGATTGCATACCACGCCCAATGCCGTCTGACTATGTGTGCCGCCCAAAGGTGATAATGAAATGTGACGCTCTACGTCATCCGACCCTGTGTATTGCCCATGGACCATGCAGGCATACCAAGCCCGACATCATCCGATCGTATGTGCTGCCTAAGGGAGATGCTGGCATGTCAGGCACAACATTGTCCAACCGTTTATCCGGCGCAAGGCCCATGCGGGCATGCCATGCCCAATGTTATCCGACTGTGTGTGCAGTCTAAGGGCGATGATGGCATGTCACGCCCGACGTCTTCTGATTATGTTTGTTGTCTAAAGGCGATGAAGGCATTCCACGCCCGACGCTGTTCGACCGTTTGTTCTGTCGAAGGGAGAAGATAACATGCCACCCCAATGTTGTCTAGCCGTGCATGCTCTTTAAGGGCGATGATGGCTTGCCACGACCAACGTCGTCTGACCGTGTGATGCCCAAGGGACATGCGGGCATGCCACCCCGACGTCATCCAAGCGTGTGTGTTGTCCAAGGGCGATGATGGCATGCACGCCCAACTTTGTCAAATCGTATGTGCTGTCTAAGGGCGATGATAGCATGCCATGCCCGACGTCGTTCGACCGTGTGTGCTACCTATGGACGATGATGGCATGTCAAGCCTGACTTCATCCAACCGTGTGTGCTGCCCAAGAGCGATGATGGCATGTCATGCCCAACATAATCAAACCATGTGTGATGCGTAACGGCAATGCGGGAAATCCACACCCGACATCGTTCGATCGTGTGTTTTCTCATAGGGCGATGACAACATGCCACTCCCAAAGTCGTCCAACCGTGTATGATTTCAAAGGGTGATAATGGTATACACCGCACGAATATGTCTGATTGTGTATGTTTTCTAAGGGATATATGGCATACCACATTCGACGTCATCCGAACGTGTGTGCTACCCAAGGGACTTGCAGGAATGCCAAGCCGACCTTGTCTAATTGTATGTGCAGTCCAAGGGCGATGATGGAATGTTACGCCTGATGTCGTCCGAGTGTATGTATTGTCCAACGGAGATGATGACATACCACGCCCGACGTTGTCAGACTGTGTGTGCAGCCCAAATGCGATGATGGCATACCAGGCCAAACGTAGTCTGAACGTGTATGTTTTCCAAGGGAGATGATAGCATGCAAAGCCCATGGTCGTCTAACCGTGTGTGTTGCCCAAGGGAAATGATGGCTTTTTATGCCCGACATTGTCCGACCGTCTGTGCTGCCCAAGGGCGATGATGGCATTCCACGCTCGACGTCCTCCAACCGTATGTGCTGCCCAAGGGAGATTATGGAATGTCATGCCCGACGTCGTCCGAACGTGTGTGCTACCCAAGGGACATACGGGCATGCCAAGACCGACGTTGTCCAACCGTATGTGCAGTCCAAGGGCGATTATGCCATGTTATGCCCGACGTCGTCCAACTGTATGTGTTGTCCAAGGGAGATGATGGCATGCCTTTCCTAAAACCTAAAACCCCTCTCTCTTAAAATTCTCTCTCAATTCTCCATGGAAGCTAGGAGTCAAGAAGTGTTAGGAGGGCTGTTCGCAGTCGTTTTTTACAAAAAATCATTGATATTTATTTAATGTGAGGTATGGTATCAATCCTTGAACTCTCTTCCGTTCAAGGAGTCCCATCTAATGAATTTTCAAAATGGGTTTTTAACCCTAATTTCTAATATCTTCAACTCCGAATACGGGTCTTGCATGAAAACGATTTGAATGACTTAATAATGATGTTTCTAATGTTAGTTAATGATTTTAAAGTTAAAACTTTAGTGAAATCATGTTAAATATTTTCATCTAATATTGGCTTAAGAATTGGGTGAAATGAGCATGAATTGGTAGTCTTTGAGCTTTGATTTCTTATTGTTGTTATTGTTGTTTTGATACTTCCCAAACGTTATAGGTGATGAAAGCTTGGATTAAAGAGTATATAGTTATGTTGTTTAGTTTCAATTTTGAAATGTTCTTGAGTTGTATGGTCCACCTTCTTGGTGGCGGTGTTCATTTGAATTGTATGAATGTGAATTTACTTGTTCATTGTGAATGAGGCCATCAAGGCTTTTTATGTGAAATAAGATTAAAATGAGGCTATTCTTGCTAAAGGTGCCTTATAAATCTATTATGTCAAATAGGCTACAGAGTATGCTTAAATGAAGTTATTCTTGTTAATTTTTTTTTATGAAGCTTGTTATGGGAATTATGTTAAAGATTATGTCTAAATAACATATATGATTGTATGAAGCGTGTAAAGTGTGTGATGTGATGAATGAAGGTCTAAGCATGTATAGAAGTTAAGTGTAAATGAGATGAATCTTATGTGCGAGGTGTGGTCACATGCACATACACACTCACACTTGAATGAATGAATAAAGCTAAATTAAGTCCTAAAGGGGAGTTTTGGGGTGAAAACTCTTCATGAGTTGAGATGAAGTGTTTAGTAGTAACCCCACTGCATCCCATTAGCTTTCTAAGATAGGTTAGATAATGAAAGCCCATCGTGAGTTGAGATGTGGTGTTCACTAGTTATCCTTAACATATAGTTTTAAAGTGTTTAGAATCCATGGGGTCTATGTCTAGCACCGAGAGGATATGAATAAGAGGAGGTTACACATCGTGAGTTGAGATGTTGTATTCCAATGTACCACTTAAGATGAGTACTCCTTGTGAGTAGAGAATGAGTTTCTTAGTAGCAATCTCCTTATACCTTAACTATGCGCTCACGTAGGTGTAGCTGTTTGGAAATCCATGTAAAATCTAAAAAGAATGACCTTACTCTATGAAAGTGAGGATCCCTCATTCGATAGGGGTTAATGTAGGGATTCAATGTTTAGATCTCATGGTCTATTTCGGTTAAGATAACCCTCCACAAAAGAATTGATTGAACTAAGTCTTCTAAAAGAACGTACTACTTAGGGTAGGTGGTTGTATGGGCCTCTATCTACTCATTTCACGAGGTAGGACCTTTCAAAAGGAAAGACTTGGTGACAAACCTTTTAAAAGAATGTACTACTTAGGTTAGGTGATGGTATATGACGCTATCTATTCATTTCACTAAGTAAGCATTCCGAAAGGGAAGACTTTGGTGGCTTGTTGGGTGTGTTTTAATGTCTTTCAATTGATTGAGGTGCTTGTTTCTCCCTAGTTGAGTAAGCCGAAAAGGATAGTCTTGAGGATTGCCTTGGTGTGTATTGAAGGAGGCATATGCATACTTTCTTCAGGTCTTTCCTTAGTGAGTTTTATGGTAATCCCAAGGTAGGGAAACTCTTACAGAAAATGAGTTCACTTTCTCTTTCGCTTGGCCTTGGAAGTCCACTCATTTAGAATAGGATAGTTCATTGTGAGTGCTTTAAATGATTAATTGTTAAGGTCCAAATTTTTTCACTGTATTGTTAGTTAAAGCTCACTGTAATGTGGTTAGAAATGATGTTTATAAGCATGTTAAATGCTGGATAAGGTAGTTCCTCCATGAATGAAGAAATGCAAGTGATATTGAAGTTTTGCAAAGTTGCTTGTGTTTAGTGATATTCACTGTAACTTTTAAAATTCTTGATGTTTTGCAAAGAGTTGGTTATGTTGCTAAGTGTTTGAAAATGTGAAATGATGCTCTTTGCTTGTTGATGCTTTATTTTGAGTTTTTGAGCCTTGATTGTAATGTTTTGTGTGGTGCTAAGTGAGTCCTTGTTGTTCTTAAAGTTTTAGTGTGATTCGAGGAAAAATATGGTTCCAAGTGATGGAGAATGTAACGCCCTAAAATGAACTATGGTGAACTATAGCTTCGTGAGTGTTTCTTGAGTAAATTTGAAGTAAAAAATGAGTTCATTTATTTTTCTTAATAAATGTGTGAAGTTGTGATAAGTTTGGAGGTCAAATGTAAAAGAACGTCCATGACGTTTGGAAGGTGTGCCTTAGATAGTGCTTGTGTGTCTTGATGTATTTAAGTGAGTTTTGCATGTTCGTTTTAATAAAAATTGGTCTGGGATGTTGCTATGGCCTAGAGGACTTAGTTTAGGGGTTTAATGTCTGTGCACGACCCCACCTACGACTCACAAGAGGCCCTAGATGAAGGGCCCAAGACTTGGCAACAAGGTACCAAAGCAGTGGCCAAACGAGGACCCTAAGGACTGTCCATTGGTCCACCAATGGTCCGTCGACATAGGGAGTCGATTGTCCCTGCAAGTCAATATGGACAGGCTCCATTTGGATCTATGTGTCGACCTATCATACCCCACCTATGGTGCACAGACGGTTCGTTTGTTAGGTCTCGTCTGTGAGGGGTTCAAACACTATATATTTTCTTCCAAGGCTTGTGGTGTTTGGTAAATTTACCCCAATATTTTATGACCTTAAGAAGTTAGTTTTAGAGTTAATTAGGTATGTTAAATTGTTCGGAACCCTAATACCTAATTTTAGACCCCTCTTCCTAAAACCCAAAACCCCTCTCTCTTAGAATTCTCTCTGAAGTCTCCATGGAAGCTAGAAGTCAAGAAGTGCAAGGAGGGATGTTGGTGGTCGTTTACTCATAAAAAATCATTGGTATTTCTTCATTAAGAGGTGTGATATCCATCCTCTAACTCTCTTCCATTCAAGGAGTCCCTTCTTATGAATTTTCAAAATGGTCTTTCAACCCTAGTTTCTAATATCTTCAACTCCAAATATGGGTCTTGCATGAAAAAGTTTTGAATGACTTAATAATGAGGTTTCTAATGTTAGTTGATAATTTTAAGGTTAAAAATTTAATGAAATCATGTTAAAGCTTTTCATCTAATGTTGGCTTAAGAAATGGGTTAAATGAGAATGAATTGGTAGTCTTTGAGATTTGGTTTCTTATTATTATTGTAGTTGTTAAGCTACTGCCCAGAGGGGTTTATTATGGTGAAATATTGAGAAATTCGTTATAGGTGATGAAAGCTTGGATTAAAGGGTAAGTTGATTAGTTTCAATTTCGAAATGCTCTTGAGTGATATGGTCCACCTAGGTCCACCTTCTTGGTGGCGGTGTTTATATGAATTATATGAATGTGAAGTTACTTGTTTAATGTGAATGAGGCCAGGAAGGCTTGTTATGTAAAATAAGATGAAAATGATGTTATTCTTTATAAATATGCATTATGAAGCTATTATATGAAATAGGCTAGAGAGTATGCTTAAATGAAGTTATTCTTGTTAAGTGTTTTATGAAGATTATTAGGAGAAGTATATTAAGGATTATGTCTAAAGAAATTATAAGATTGTATGAAGCGTTTAAAGTGTGTGACGTGATGAATTAAGGTCTAAGCATGTATAGAAGTTAAGTGTAAATGAGATGAAGCTTATGTGCAAGGTGTGCTCACATGTACACACACACTCACACTTGAATGAATGAATAAAACGAAGTTATGTCCTAAAGGGGAGTTTTTGGGAGAACACTATCACTGAATGAGATTGAGTGTTTTGTAGAAACCCCACTGCACCCATGAGCTTTTTAAGATAGGTAGAGGATGAATGTCCTTCGTAAGTTGATATGTGGTGTTCACTTGTTATCTTTAACCTATAATCATAAAGTGTTTAGAATCCGTCGGGTTTATGTCTAGCACCGAGAGGATATGAAGAAGAGGTGGTTACACTTTGTAAGTTGAGATGTTGTATTCCAATGTACCTCTTGGGATGAGTACTCCTAGTGAATAGAGAATGAGTTACTTAGTAGCAATCTCCTTATCCCTTAATATGCGCCCACATAGGTGTAGCTATTGGGGAAGCAATGTAAAATCTTAAAAGAATGACCTTACTCTTGAAAAGAGAGGATCCCTCATCCGATAGGGGTTAATTTCGTGATTCCGTGTCTAGCTCTCATGGTCTATGTCGGTTAAGCTAACCCTCAATAAAATAATTAATTGAACTAAGTCTTCTAAAAGAACAAACTATTTAGGGTAGGTGGTTGTATGGGATGCTATCTACTCATTGCAGTAGGTAGGGTTTTCCAAAAGAGAAGACTTGGTGCCGAACCTTCTAAAAGAATGTACTACTTAGGGTAGGTGGTGGTATGAAACGCTATTTACTCATTGCACTAAGTAGGCATTCCGTAAAGGAAGACTTTGGTGGTTTGTTGGGTGCCTTTTGATGTCTTGCCATTTATTGAGGGGCTTGTTCTCCCTAGTTGAGTAAGCCGAAAGGGGTAGTCTTGAGGATTTCTTTGGTGTGTATTGAAGGAGGAATATGCATACTTCCTCATGTCATATCTTAGTGAGTCTTAGGATAATCCCGATGTGGGGAAACTATTACGGAAAATGAGTTCACTTTCTCTTTCGCTTAGCCTTGGAAGTCCACACATTTAGAATAGGATAGTTCATTGTGAATGCTTTAAATGCTTCATTATTGAGGTACAAATTTTTTCACTATAATGTTAGTTAGAGTTCACAGCAATTTTTTGGAAGTTACTGTAAATGCCTCATTTTGGTTAAAATTATGTGAGTTCTTCTTTATGTGTTAAATGATGGTTCTCAAGTTGATATGCTTGTAAATTATGAAATTTTGGTAATTAATTTGGCATGAAATGTTATTTTACCAAAATGTCCATTTTTTCATGTTTTTTTGCATATGCCATACTTAGTACATTATTTGTACTAGCCCCATACTTTTCTATACTATCTAAGTATAGGTTGGAAGCATGGTTGAAGTCTAGAAGGCAAAGCTTGGAAAAGTTCCTCTCAAGACAAAGTGTGTCTTCATATATTCGAGGGCATAATTTCTATCTTCTTAGTTTTCTTATGTTAAGAATTATGAGGTATTTCCTTTCAATGTAAAGGGTCGTGTCCCTAGGTTATTTATGTCGTGTCTTTAAGTTTGACACTTAAGTATTTATGAAAGATTTCCTTTTTATTAATTTATTCATGAAAAGTTTTAGTTCCGCACTACTTTTTCATGTCTTATGTAATAAATGATAGTTAAGGTCTTGTACAAGACCCCAAAGGGTCAAGTACGCTTTGTCACGAAATGAGGGTCTCCCAAACTTCTAGGGGGTGCTTTTGGGTCATGACACTTCTTTACATGTACAAGGTCATATATTAGTTATACTTAAAAAGGGTACCATCTTAGGACTACCGACCCTAGTCATTCACTCAACATTAGTTAATACCCATACATGATAAAGGTTGTTAAGACTTCTACATCGAAAGGTGACATTCACATAACTTGCATGTGTCAAGTAGAGGGACAACTTGGCCGACTCTCGAGAGCCATTGTTGGTTCTCAAAGGAACCCTCGATCTGGCTGACTACTTAGAGGAAGATTTAGCTCAAGCAAATTAAATGCTTTTAAGAGAAAAATGTAACACAAATGTATCAAATACTCATTTAAGCTAGAAATAATATCCACAAAAGACTTTAAGGAAAGAAATTCTTAAAAACAACTCAACTCTAGTTATCTAAGAAGCCTGTAAGTTAAACATGGACATCAAGAAAAAACCCTCGGTTCCTCAAAGTAAATATTGAAATGAAAAAAGAGGCCCTCCGAAATGCAAGGATGTCACAACCCGAGAGTATACCCTAGAAGAAATGGTATCCTTAAGTCGTAATACGGGGTACTTGACATCTCGTAAGTCTTGAATAAGCCCTTTAGACATCATTCATCACATATATATATGTATATGAAAAGTAGTGCGAAATTAAAACTTTTCACAACAGCCTTTCGAATCTCTTTTATAGAAAACATAAAAAAACTATGTCTCCTTGTAGCAATCTTAGACACATGAATATCTTTGGGTCACAACTCATACTTTATAAAAAGTAAATACTAAAGTCTATTACTCTCACATCCGGGTATTCCCCCTAGGTGTAACTGGCATCGTCGTCCTTTTCAAAGACTAAGACTAGCCTCTTAGTCTCATGTGATTAGATTCATAGGTTGAAAAATGCGGAAAAATTTAAAACTTTCATTATAACTACTTGGAGGTTTACATTGACCTCTACATACACATAATGTATATCCATATTGAGTATACATAGACGCTTCGTATAGGAAGGTTACATAGACTTCTATTTTTACTGTGCATACATATACGTAAAATATAGAAATAGTCTCAATGATTGTCTGATATCATACCATCTAAACGATTATCACAATATGGGCATAGCCCTTACACTAATCCAACAGGACCATGTATAGGTCTTACGAATGTACAAGAGTTAATTAAAAAGGAAAGGAATGAAAGAGTGAATAAGCTCATAAAAAAATCCGTAAGCTAGAGGATGACATTGCCCTCGAAAGTTGAGGACCTACCCTACTTGGATGAAAGAAATAATCCAATCCTTCAGCAGTGTTGCCTTCCCACCTCTTCAACCACCGAAACCTAAAATGTTTGGGAAAAGGGAAGAAAATGGGGTTAGTACTCCACATGTACTAAGTATGTAATCTTATGCACATACACAAGGAAGACATGCTAAAGAGGGACTTTTAGTCAAAACATGTCATTTTGCCCCTTTAGGGACTTAATGAAAAGTCAATTTAGTCATATCTACCAACCAAGCGTGCTTACTATCTCAACAAGTAATAATTATCCCAACATACTTGAAATCATGATTTACTACAACCCTAACATCAATGAATAATATCACAAGAATGAATAAGAGACAAACATATCATAATAAGCAAGACAGCTACTCACAAGTCCTTATCAAGTCAACAAGTGCAATGACGAAGCAAAGTCCCATAACCTCACTCAATCAAGTATCCTCAACAAGAAAACATGACCAATGTCCAACTTTACATATCATGTAATTTATGTTTACATTTCATCATATATTAACATTTTAACCCAAGGAAAATGCTTAAATGAACTAATCAACATATAGTATCAACAATTCTCCATGGTCATCATACATACATCATATGTTTTCATAGCATCAACATATATAAAAACTCCTCCTAAGAATCCCCTCAAGGTGAACTAGTGAAATGTTTAGGTAGAGTCCCATACCCCTACCTAGATCAAGCTAGACCTCTTAGGTTATTCAAGTTAGAGTTCAAGTCCTTTAATTCATTTTACCTTTTGGGAACATCTTTCCCTAACCGACATAGACAACATGAGCTAGTGTGGAATGTGGTGTCATAAAACCCTACGTTGAAAGAAGGAGGACTACTTGCCAAGGTTGTACCAAAACATGAAACATAGCAACTACGTGGATCCACTAGCTAGTATTCCTATGGGGGCAACATAGTTCAAGAACTAGGAGATTTAGTTGGGACCCTCTTTATGTGCCGTGAATTATAGTCTCCAATCTCAAGAGTAATGTATTGTTCCTAGCTTCCCTTTGTGGGAAGGGACACTCCTCAATCTAGTTCACTCGTTGTTAAGGTAGACTCCCAATTTGAAATGCCTTAAGCCTGTAATTATTAATCATAGTTTAGGCCATACGGTCTACCCCTTGTATAATCATCATCATCGATATCTCAATAATAATTTTATGAGTTTAATCCCTTTCATACCAATTTATATAAGTTAGGTTAACACATTAGCATTTCATAGCATATTAAGGTACTTTGACAGTTTTCACCATCGTTATATCACATACACCTTAATAAACCTGACAACATAGTCAAGACATTTAAATTTAACATCATACCACCCTATAATCCTAGTATGGCATACTCCAATGTAATAACATGACTTAAGAACAATTCATCACAATTGGAAGTAAAGATAGAGATTGTAAAACATAACAAGTCTTCCTCATAGTCTATCACCAAGGTCTTATCATCAACCCATAAATCAAGCCAATTTGTGGAGTAACATCATCACACAGTTATAACCAATAAAATAACAAGGCCAATTGCATCTTTACAACACAATTCAACACTAGATCACAACTTGAGACAAGATACATAGGCTAATTTCACATTACAATTCATAACCTAAATCACATCTCAAGAACTAGTATGATAGGACTATAATTCATCTTAATTTAATAATAATATCATCATGGATAGTAATCTAATCAATAACCAACTAAATTGAATGATCATAATACAATATAGGTCAAGATCACAACTTAGGGTTAGGGATGGAGGATCATATTCTACAATTTAGACCAAACCATCAATAATTACCATAAAGAAGTTGAATTACAAGTTAATCTACTCAATATAACCTAAAGAAATCATCAACAACTCAATTCATAACTTCAATCTCGTAATTTGATGAAACCCATAAGAAAAGTCAACTTTTGAAATCTTTTTTGAAGGAATCCTTTGAGGAAAGAGTTTCAAAGGTTAATGGAACCCATAACTTAATGTTTGTCAATAATTTGATGGTGAATTATTCACTTTCTATCCAGCCAAACCCTAATCCTTACTAGTCTTCAATGGTGAGTTCATGTAGAGAGAAATAGGAGAGAATGAAGAGAGTTTATATGTGAGTTTTCTTAATGTTACTGAAGGTTGAGGGTATTTATATTGGGACTTAATAAACTTAATTTGTCTCCATTTAATCCCTTACTAACCCCTAAACCAACTAATTAATTAAATAAAATTAATTAAAAACATGCAACTTAGGATCCTCACAGACGAGACCTCGCTTACGGGCCGCTTGTGAGTCGACGGACATTCCCCCCTCCGTCCTGCACTCCGTCGTCTTGGTCAGAGACTGTTCAGGTGAGGGGCTTCCTCCAATTGTCTATGTTTTGGATGACGGTAGCATCGACGCACCGTCGATCCACACACGGATCGTACCTTGCACCTCTGCACTCCGTCGATGAGTTCAGAGGCTGTGCATGTGAAGGGACCTTCTCAACCTGCCTAAGTGTGGGACGACAGTGGCATAGACGCCCCGTCGATCCACACACGGGCTATCTTCTGTCCTGTCAATGCATACTGCCAGGCTCTGTTGCATCAACGTACAAGGGTCCTCCTCAAGAGCACTTGGTGTATGCTTTGGGAGTCGTACCCAAACGTTTCATTCATGAAACAACTCAAACAACTTTTATATACCTTTCCACCAATTTTTGAAGATTTTTGACTCCTAAAAGTTAGTCAAATAGGCTAAGGCCTACTAACATCTCTTTGAACTAACTTCCCGGACGTCATAGACTTTGTTAGACATTTTTGTTCTTAAACCTCCTAAATGATCTATATTCATTAAAAATACATAGAAACAACACTTAGACATCATGAAACCTATTTTAATATTTACTACACGTCTTGAATTTTCAAGGTGTTACAATTAGAATGTCTTTGAAAAGAAAAGCGAAAACAATACTATGTCCTCGAATCATCTGAGGGCATACCAAGATTTTCTTGAGACGATGTTATTCCCAAGCTTCACTTTAATAGACTTCTAACTTGCCACCTAAACCTTTAGATATAAGACAATACTTAGTGCATTCAATGTACTAATTCAATCCATGCTAAAACGAACATTTACTTTATAACAAGCTTTGTATGCTCTTTTAAAGAAAACCTCATAAAACAAGTATTAGAATAACTTTCATGTCAATCTTAAGATATAAGACACAATTTAAGTAGTCGATAATATAATATTATAATAACTTAGAAACCATATAAGCATATAAACATCCTTTCAATGGTTATCCTAAGACTTACTTAAGTAAGACAAAAATTAACTTCCCATACACCTTCTTCAAGCACACTTAAGCAATCCTTAAGAATACCTAAATTAATATTATTCCCTTTTCATCACTTAGACTCTCTACCCAAGGTTACTCTAATACTAACTTGAGTAAGACATGAAGAGACCGCACATACACCCTCTTCAAGCCTACGTAAGCATTCCTCAAAGCTACACTATATAGGGATCCTTTTATTCAACATACATAATTAATTCATTATCTCTCATTAATCCAATTAAGACATAATTAGTCATTTAGAGGACTTCACATATGGAATTACATTGAATGCACAAATTATGGTGACATGCAATAAATCCATGCTCAAACGGACATTTACTTTATAACAAGCTTTGTATTCTCTTTTAATGTAAACCTCACAAAACAAGTATTAGAACCACTTTAAAGTAAATCTTCATATATAAGACACATTGCAAGTAATCGACAATATAACCTATCATCACTTTATAATCATATAGGCATACAAACCTCCTACCAAAGATTATCCTAAGAATTACTTAAATAAGACATGAAGAGACCACCCATACACCTCCTTCAATCCTACCTAAGCAATCCGCACAGCTACCCTAGATATCGATCCATTTATTCAACATACATTATGCTAAGTCATCATCACTCATTAACCCAATTAAGACACAATTAATATTTTAGAGAACTTCACATAATGGTCTTGGATGACCTAAGGAACCCTCATGCTAGCATCTTCAAAGACTACTCATGCCATGTAAAGATAGCATCTCATTCCACTTCCTACACATTGTAGAACTTCTCTAACACTAGAATGCATCCCATATGATGAGAATAGGTTTTAACCGAAATAGACCATACTAGTTAGGAATGGAATCCGGAGTCTACCCTACTACAAGGGAGGGTTTTCTAATTGCCAAGGGTAACACTAGGACATGTCCCATGTAGACTCATGGTTAAGGAGTATAAGGGTTTTTTGGTACTCTAGTCTCATCTTAAGTAGAGTTATTATCACAAGCATATTCACTTAGAACTTATCCTTAGTTATAATAGAGTAAGTTCAATAACAATAAGGTATATAAAAAGGTACCATATTTTAGTCTTACCAAATCATTATACCTCTACAAAGTATGGGCCCACTAGCACTGCCACTCAATGGTCAATAAGGATAGCTCACTGACTTCCTTAGAGATGGTTTCATGTTGTTCCAGCCAACCTATTCCTAAGTCCATCATTCACACAAGAAGGATGTCATAAACTTCTTTCTATATTGAAGATTCTATGTCATTGACCTTCTACATGTTCAAGGTCATATATTAGTCATACTTAGAAGGGTACCATATTAGGTCTACCGATCCTATACTTTCATTGAACATTCATTAATACACATACACATACATGATAAAGGTGAATAAGCCTTCTAATTCAAGAGTTCTTATTCACCTACTTTCATGTATCAAGTAGAGTAACATAGCTCTACTACAAAAGAAACATCATTATCATATTATCACATTTCTATAACATTCAAGCATTCAATAAGGACAACTAAGTCTACATAACCAGATACACTAGCAACACATATAAAGATATCACCATAGTATACATCGGCAACATATAACCAATTAGAAGAAATCACGCTTCAACTTCACACATACACATAGAACACATAATTCTTCACAAGATCACCTATAGAAGCTATAACATTATACAATCACAATTCATATAATAGTGCCGAGACGACCATGTTCTACATTATTGTAAACAGATAAACACGGCATAATAAGTGAACCATACAAATAAATACAATTTAATAGTAATTCTACTAATATAGAAGAGATTAGGTCAACTCACCACCTTTACATCATCAACATCAACTTTGCTTAGCCTTTTTAATTAATTCACTTCACAAAGGCTCTTACCAATAGCCATATACACAAGTCTAAACCAACAAACCAACCATACAAATGATCTAACAATATAGAATATGAATATTATCAAACAAAGGCAGCATATATACAATTATATCATTATCTATACATAATTCAGTAGCCAAATACAATCTGCACAAGAATTCAATACAATTAAGCCATGATCAAATCAACCACATTAGAGCCAAAAATAAGAACACATGAAATGCATATGTTCATAGACTTTTCGATCTGAAAACATTCAATTAACATCAATTCTCTTATAAAACATTGATTCAAATCCTCTTATGCAAAATTCCACAGAGAGAAGTTAAAATAGCACTTTATGATTTTATAAAGTCTTAGAAAATCATTTGGAATTTGGCTCCTTGAAGAAGGAGGATTCAAGGATGAAACGTCATACCTAAGTTGAAGACAATCCACGAAAATGATGAAGAATCAATGGTGAAATCAAGCTCTTAGATTCAACCATGCTTCAAGCTTCAGAGTTCTATTTTGGGTCTTGGGTTTTGCTTTTTAATAATGAACTCAAATCTAGGTTCTAGACTTATAAAGTAACTCAAAATTTCTAAAACCCCTAAAATAACACCCCAACACTTTATTTGTATGCAAGTTAAATTTTTCATTATACCCCCCCCCCCCCGGTTGGTCGAGACACGTGCAGAAAGTTGCAGGTGTCAATCGCTGAAGCACTCCAACGATCATTGATGTAACAACCCTAAAAACAGTTATGCTAAATAATGTTTAATGTGTCTAGAATGCCTACGATTAGACCGGGTTCACACGGATTGATGCGCATTGAACCAGACCTTTGAATCCTTTTGACAACCAAGCCAAATAAATTGGGGAGTTAGTTGATCTACGAACGATTGGGTCCAGCCATGTAGGGCTCCCGAATATGAAGATTTACCCAAATGAGTCTTTACGGGATTTAAAAAGGGAAATCTTAGTTTGGAGGGTCTAGGGGTAAAATATTTTTTTAGGCTAAGGGTAGTATCGTAAACCCTAAATATGTAACTAATTATTTAATTAATAAGACGGAGGGGTATTTTGGGTGGAGAAAGCCAAAAATTTTCCTTTGAAGCGACGTCTTACTCCACTCGGATTCGAACCTACGTGGAAGCAATGATTTAAATTATTTTTATTTAAAATGGTAATTAATTTAATTAATTACTATTTATTGGCTGAGTTAAAATAAAAGGGAAATCAGATTTTTTTAATATTATTCAAAAGAGTCCTAGTTGACTAAGTCTAAACTACTTCACCTCTTTTAACTCTCTTTCACATTTAACTCTATCTCTCTCTCTCACGTCAATATCTCTATTTTCTTTCACGTTCTCTCTGCCAAAAACAAAATAGCTGATTAGAAAATTCTTCACACTTGAAGAACTTTCACGTTAAAAACTTATTCAAAAAATAAGTAAAAATGTCAGGCAAAGAGATGAGTTTTACTGTCAAGTTAGTGTTGAAGCTTTTGGACTTAGATGATATTTTGGAGAAGTTTTGGGCAGCAAGTTCAAGGTTTAAATGTCAAAATAAGGTAGGAGTTCTATTCTATCTTGGTCCCTTTCCCAAGAGACCCTTTAAGGTTCATTATATTCAAATTCAAAAACTAGGGTTGTTCCCTGTTGCATGTCCCTGTCACTAGATTCCACTGATTCATAGGTTGGATCTGATTGCTGGTAGAGATTAGGCGTGTGTGTGTTTTCGTGATAAAAATGTTCATAAATGTGTGTTTGAAATTGTATGAATGACAACCTATGTGATCCGAAACTATGTGTACGTGTGTGCAATGTGAACCGTGATTATGTTCTCTCGAGTTTAAGGCTCTAAAATGTAAAGTTATGTTTGTAGTCTTACATGCACAAACATATGTAAATCGTGATTTTCATATGAAGTGTATTGTGGCTGAATTGAGTGAGATACTCTTGGTTAAACGAATACATGAAAATGCACCTAAAGCTTTCTAAAGGAACTATGAAATTCCCCTAAGAACTAACGTGTAATGTGATGAAAAAGATGCTTAAAAACTACAAAATTTCCAGCCACAAGTTGATGGATTTTTGTCACATTGAAGTAGTTCAGAATTTTTTGAAAAATGAATTAAAACATGTGAGGTCATGGAGGATTGAACCCTTGATCTCACCATGTTAAAAATCATGAAAATAAGTGAGTTAAAAATAATGTGGTTAGGGGGATTCGAACTGGATCTTGGCAAGAAAATGGAATTTTTAAAATAAGAAATGAGAGGAGTGGGATTCGAACCCAGAACCTCTAGGAGAGACTAAGGAATAAAAAGAAAAGAAAAGAAATGTTGAGGCCTGTGGGAATCGAACCCACAACCTTTAGGAGCAAAAAGGGAATTTAAAAAGAAAAATAAAGTGAGGCTGTGGGGATTCGACCCCACACCCTCATGGTTAACTCGGAAAGTCAAGAACAAAAGAAAATAATTAAATGAGCTGTTTAGAATAGATCCCACAACCTCTCGGTCCCAAAGCAAGCGAATGAGAAATAAAGAAAAAAATAAAGAAAGAAAAAAAGAGATGAAGATTTTGGGGTTCGATCTCGAGTCCCAAGTCGTGTGCATAGAAAATAAAATAAAATGGAAAATGTAAGTGTGGTCCAAGGGATTCGACATCGGGTTCCCTTGCCTGAATTCCTTATAGATAGATAAGCCATACGTGAATAAATGTTCAAGAATAATGCTGCCTACATAGATTGAAACCGAGATCTTGGCATACATACAAGATGCATAAGTCTTGTACCACATAATCTTAGGAATATATGAATCACTTAAATGAAATATGAATGGAGCCTCATGGCTTGTATGTATGGACCCATAAGTCAAGCATAGACTTAGAAGTAAGTGAACCTAAGCTGTATGTAATGAAATGATGAAATGAACAATGAAAAGATGAAACCGTATAAGGAATAAGTAAGAGTGTGAAACATACCAAATGTCCAAGTGAATTGGCATATGATGAAATGAACAATGAAATGATCAAACCCTAGAAGGGTTAACTAAGAGTGTGAAATACAGTAAATGGCCAAGTGCATTGGCATATGATGAAATGATATTCACGTAATAAGGGGTGGGTAATTAGGAAGAGAAAATATGCTAAAGTTAATGAATGTGGTGACAATATGATAAGAGGCTAATGTAAACAATGAGAGCAATCTAAAATGAGCCTAAGTGAATGTTAAAAGAACGTACTCACCTATGAGAGTGTAAAGTTAATGAATAGACCAGTCTCTACGAACACTCTAATGAAAGTATAGAGAATAATAAACATAATACTAATGATGAGATGATAAATCATCTATTGAGCTATAATGTCCCCATACTAGAATCCAACATCCGTGACGTATGAGTTGAATGTAATGGACCTTTATAGTGAGCACCAGTAGACTAGCTATGAGAGGTGATGCCTTCTTTATGGAAGGGTGGAGGTTCATGTAACTCTCATGAGATGAGATTGTCGCGCATGACGGGTATGGATCTCCTCATATCTCTAAGTCTTCGAACCGATGCTGCCAATATAGAGATCTGGCGGGGTTCAATTACCATGTATGCTAGCATGTTTTTGGTCACTTTGGCCGGTGATTCCACCTTTTTTCGGTGTGGGAGAGACACTGGATTTTTTGATGATCACATGATCTATGTTGATAAAAGTTAAAGTTCCCCATGAATGAATGAGTCCAGCCTAAAATAATGTACACAATGAAATGAATGATACCAAAGGTGTTAGGATAGGATAATCAAGAGGTGAGATAGACCTAAGTAATTACACTAGGTAATTCTTGATCAATTCACAACGAACCCGGTGAAAGTTTTAAACTACATCGTAGGTATAGCTGGTGTTCACACCAGTCTATAGCGAAATGAAGTGAAGTGTGTATGAATGAATGAAGTACACTCAGTGTTTGCTAAAGAAGGCTCCCAAATTGAGGTCCCATATTTTGAGCCCTCATCTTGGGAAGTCTTAATGTCAAGTCAATGATTCCAAGGTTTCATGGCATATGATTGCATGATATGAAATATGTTATGTGCTATATGCAAAACGATATGTGTTATGTGTAAGATGTTATGTGCTATATGCGAAACGATATGTGCTATGTGTAAGATGTTATGTGATGTATGAAGTATAATAATTTTGATGATGCATGTTACTCTCATGGAATGACTTTCCTAATCCAAATTTTGAAAGATCACTAACTCTCCTAATCCCATTTTTGCAAGTCCACTGACTTGACTTTCCATAATCATGTTGTTACAATAGAGATGTTCTTACTCATACATGTCCTTGGTGTGTTCTTGCATATAAACATATTTAGTACAAGTGTGTACTAATCCCATACAATTCTACAATTTTAGATGCAGTAACAGGTGGACATTTTAACAACCCTAAAAAATGGATATAATAAGTAATGCTTAATGTATCTAGAATGCCTATGATTAGACCAGGGTTTAAACGGATTGATGTGTGTAGAACCAGTACTCGAAAACCTTAATAAAGACAATCCAACTAACTTTTGGAGTTAGTTGAGTGAGATAAAGGTTGTTTCCAGCCATGTAGGGCTCTCGAATACGAAGATTTAATCAAATGATTCTTTACCAGACTTAAAAAGGGAAAATCATAGTTTTGGAGGGTCTACGTATAAGATGGTATTTTCCAGGATAAGGGTAGCATCATAATTACCCTAAATACATAATTAATTATTTAATCAATAAAGTGAAGCAGCATTTTGGGGAGAGAGGTCCGAAAATGTGCTCTTGAAGTGAAGTCTTGCTCCACCAAGGTTCGAACCTAGGTGGAAGCAACGAATTAAAGTTGTTTTATTTAAGTTGTCATATTAATGAAATTAATTCATAATTATTATTCATTAGCTAATTTAAAATAAAAGGGAAATAAAAATATTATTTAATAAAACCTTATTTGACTAAGTCCTAAACTAGACTCCTAAGCCTAATAAAACTTCAACTCTCTCACATCTAACTCTCAACTCTCACGTTCAATCTCTCTTTTTTTTTTACGATTCTCTCTGCTAAAAAACTTCAAGAATAGTAGGTAAACCAAAGTTCTTCACACTTGAAGAACTCAAGAACGCAAAATTTTAAACAAACAACTAATGAATCACGTAGGCAAAGAGAAGGTTTTCCGTTGAGTTTGGTGTTGAACTTTTGGTGTTGGACGTATGTTTGGAGAAGTTCTTTGGGAATCAAGTGGAGGTTTGAACTTCAAAAAGATATGGGTTATCTTCTCTCTTGGTCTCTTTTTTAAGAGACCCCTTATGGTTTTGAATATTCTGTCCGAAAACTAGGGTAGTTCCCCGTTGCATGTCCCTGTCACTAGCTCCCAATGATTCTTAGGTTTGGTATGTTTTCTGGTAGATATTAGGCGTGTGTTGCGTTTTCGTGAAGAATATGTTCATGAAAGTATGTTTGAAATTGAATGAATGACAACCCATGTTTTCCGAACTATGTGAAAGTGTGTGCAAAATGTGAACTATGGCCTATAGCCCTCAGGTTTAAGGATAAAAAAAATTATGTATTATGGTTGTATTTTTACGTGCACAAACTAAAGTAAATCGTGATGCTCATATGAAATGTTATGTGGCTGAATTGAGTGAGAAACTCTTCGCTAAACGAATCCATGAAAATGCACCTAAAACATTATAAATGAACCATGAGTTTTCCTAATAACTAGTGCGTAACTTGTTGAAAAATATGTTGAAAAATTTTACAAAAATTTCCAGCCGCAATTGATGAATTTTTGTAAGGTTAAATGATTTAAAATTTTTTAAAAATGAAAAAGAAGTGAGGTCACTGAGGGTCGAACCATTGACCTCACCATGTTAAAAATAATGAAAATAAAGAAGTAAAAAGGAATGTGGTGAAGGGGATTCAAACAATGGTTTTGGGCTGGAAAATGATGTATGAAAATAAGGCATGAGAGGAGTGAGATTTGAACCCACAACGTCTTGGTAAAGCTTAAAGAAAAATGAGAAGAAAATAAATGTGAGGCGTGGGGATCGAACCCATGACCTCTAGGAAGTAAAGGAGAATCAAAAATGAAGAGAAACGAAATGTGAGGAGTGAGAATTGAACCCACAACCTCTAGGCGCTAAAGGAGAATTTCAAAAAAAATTAAGTGAGACTTTGGGGATTTGATCCCACAACGTCGTGGTCAACTCGAGATAGTCAAGGAAAATAAAAAAATAAAAATAAAATCGGCTGTGGGTTCGAACCCACAATCCCTCGGCATAAGAAAGAGAATTTTCAAAGGATAGAAATAAAAAGGAAACGTTTATGTTGGGGCACGATATAGGGTCCCAACGTCATGTGGACTGAAATTCAATAAAAAAAAATGTAGAGTGTTGTCTAAGGGATTTGAAACCAGATTCCCTTTCCCAAATTCCTCATTGATACATAAGTCATACGTAAATTAAATATTCAAAAATAATACTGCCTACTTATATTGAAATTGAGATCTTGTCATATATACACGATGCATAAGTCTTGTACCACATAATCTCAGGAATATATAAATCACTTAAATGAACTACGAGCGAATCCTCATGGCTTGTATGTATATACCCATAAGTCTAGCATACATTTTAAAATAAGTGAATCTAAAATGTATGTAATGAAATGATGTAAGCCAAGAAGGGTTAAGTAAGAGTATAAAACACACTAAATGTCTAAGTGCATTGGCACATGATGAAATGAACAATGAAATAATTAAATGAACAATGAAACAATGAAATGAACAATGGAATGAATAAACCCTAGAAGTGTTCAGTAAGAGTGTGAAACACACTAAATGGCCAAGTACATTGGCATATGAGGAAATTAACATGCACATAAAAAAGGGTGAGTAATTATGAAGAGCAAATGTGCTAATATTAATTAATGTGGTGACAACATGATATGAGGCTAATGTAAAAGAAGAGATAAATCTCAAATAAGTCTAAGTAAATGTTACCAAATCGTACTCACCTATGAGAGTGTAAGGTTAATGAAGAGACCAGTCTCTATGAACACTCTAATGAAAGTATTGAGAATAATAGACTTAATACTAATGATGAGATGAGAAATCATCTACTGAGTTATGATGTCCTCATACTAGAATCCAGCTTTTGTGACGTATGAGTTGAATGTAATGGAACTTTTTACTGAGCACCGATAGAATAGCTTTGAGCAGTGATGCTTTCTTTAGGGAAGGGCGGAGGTTCATGTAACTCTCATGAGATGAGACTGTACGGCATGTCAGGTATGGGTCTCCTTATATCTCCTAGTCTTCGAACCTATACTGCCAATATAGGGATCTGGCGGGGTTCAATTCCCAAGTATGCTAAAAAAAATTGGCCGCTTCGGCCGGTGATTCCACCTCTTTTCGTTGTGGGGGAGACACTGATTTTATGATTATCCCATGATCTATGTCGATTAAAGTTAAAGTTCCCCATGAATGAATGAGGCCATCCTCAAATGATGTACACAATGAAATAAATGATACCAAAGTTGTTAGGATAGGATAATCATGAGGTGAGCTAGACCTAAGTAATAACACTAGGTCATTCTTGATCATTGCACAGCGAACCCAATGCTTCAACGTCATCTTGAAATGTGGTCGATAGTGGTTCACGACCCAAATTTCTTCTTTTGGCAGTAATCCAAACTTGAAATAATACTGATATCTCCAAGCTGTCAGCTGCTAGTAAATGCCTATGTTCTCCAAGTTGAAACATTGCTTCACTAAAGACGCCTTCTGAAGCTACTGACGACGCTTGCATTGCTAATATTTCTGGAGCCATCGATTGCAGTTTTGGAAATCCCTTGCCGCGATTTCTCTATCATGGTAGAATATCTTCATTAGGTTCTGTATTTTGATTAACATAGGCATCAAAATCGTTTCTATTATCATGAGAAAGTTCAAGATAATTCTGTAAATAAACATCAATATTATCATCATCAAATCTACTCCTAGAGCTTTGAGGTTTTTTTCACTTGATAAATTTATATTAGCATCATATAAATCATACTATTTGTAGCTCAATTTTTATGCTATCTAGGAATTTCTTTTAATACATCATTAATATCTAAGTTAATAGATATTATTTCAACCATTTTTGATGCACCTACATCTTTCTACTGAGCGTTTAACAAACATGCAGTTAAATAAATTTGAGGAATAGGAATATAATATTTTTTAAATTTTAGAATCATTTTTTCAACAGTTTGTTGAAATCTTGGTTTATTTTTAAATTTACATAATTTAGAAGAAATCGTACAAATATTAGGCAAAACAGTACAAATTGATGGACTATAAAGTACATATATTCTTTTTGTAGTTAAGTAAAAAACTTTTAGGAAATTTATAAGTTCATTTATATTACGCCAATCACTATCATCTAGTCTATATGCCATATCAGAATTATGAGCATTCAAGACTATTTGTAAGGGTATTCTATATTCATAAGCTACTACAAGCATTTCATATAAAGTATTCCATCTAGTAGCCACTGTTTTTGGAATTTTTCTAGGTGAAAGATTATTTTCAAAACAACGATTTTGAAAATCTTTACGCCTAGACTTAACTTGACATTTAAATATAAAATGACATGCATTTTCAACTTTCGTACATCCGTTAAATACATATGTACACCATCTGTAACCATCAAATTATATATATGTGTAGAACACCTAATATGATAATAATCACCATAGAAAGGACAAATTGTGTGTTTTAAATATTCAACAGTAGCATTATTACTTGAAGCATTATATAATATTATACTGCTTATTTTATCACATATTCCATAACTCTGTAAGATATCTAAAATAGTTTGAGCAATATAACTACCGGTTTTTTGCATTTGGACACATTTATAACCTAAAATTTATTTTTGCATATACCAATTGAAATTGCAGTAACAGTCAAATAATCATTATCGTTTACACTACGATCCATATAAGAAGTAATAGCTATTTTACAAGTATTATAATAAAATAAACAACGAAGATATTGAAAATGTTGTGCATGATAATCAAATACAAGCTTTTTATTCTAGCAAAACTTTTAAAATTTGAATTATATACAATTTGAATATAATGTATAAAACCAGGATTTTCAGCAAAACTAAATTGAAAACCCACATAACACATATTATTTTAGCTAGTTCTTCAAGATCATGTTCTCTACTATATGAAAGTGGTAAACTAGAGCTAGAAACATTAGACGGATTTAATTGTGTTTCTACCATGTTAGAGCTTCCTACTCCTACATTTTTAGGAAGGGGGATACCACTTTTTTTAGCTTGCGCTACCGCTTTAGCATGCGAAAATTCATTTTTACAACAAGACATTAAGTGACTACTCAAATGTCCTGTACCGCCAGATTTACCAACAGTTTTATGATTTAATATATGTTTACATTTATTAAAAATAGCTTGTGTTTTATCTTTATTTTGTGTCATAAATTGCCAAATAAGTGATTTTTAGCACGTTCTACCTTAGGCCTAGGTTGTACGGGGGAAACAGGGTCAGGACAACGAAAGGGAGTGCGACTGGGAGTATTAGTAGCTGTAGGTGGCTCAGTTTCATCATCATCATTATCAAAAGTAGATGTATCAGTATAATTATCTTAATCATTATCATTATCATTATCACTAGTCAAATCCTCATAAAAATTACCAAAGCGACGTAGTAAATGTTCATGATAAGGATCTAATCCTGAATTACTATCAATATTAAAAACCGTATAATCAACATGTGTATAATCATCCGTATTTATTCTTAATATAGTAGATTTTTTAGTTTTTGATTTAAAAGAACTACCATTTTTTGCAATATCGGAGGATGTAAAGTTACACATATTTTGTACACGCTCTAATGCACTTTTTTTACCATTTCCTTTTTGAATAATATTTTTACCTAAATCCATATTAAAATTTTAAATGTCAGATTATACATAATATGTAAAATGTAATGCAAATAATAAATCACAAAATAAATAAATAATTATTTAAATATAAATGACATGTTAAAATAAGGTTGGAACGAATGTACCGAACGTCTACTTAAAAAGGTAGATGTTTATGACCGCCGAAATCCGAACGTGGAAAGTTGAAAGTTGAGTTTTGAAGCTTCAAATCCAATTTCCAAACACCAAATAAGGCTGCACCGAAACTAAGATATTATATATTAGTGGATTATATATGATTTTGTGATTTAAAAGAATGAAATTTAGGGGTATTTATAAGTAAAAAATGGGTTAAAGTGTAATTTTTTAAACTTTAGAGTATTTAAAAAGATTGGGATGGGGTAGTAGTGTAATTGGTTGAAATTTGGTCAAATAGCCGTTGGGGGCCCACTAGGCGTTACCCAACGACTATTAACGGATAGATTTAAAAAACAATAAAAATAAAAAATTGATCGGACCGAAATCGGTAATATCAAAAACCGAGAGGGACCGGTAAATCCCAGTTTTTTTCCCGTTACCTCTCCTGGAACAGACCAAACCGGTATTTACAAGGACTAACCAGTACCAAACCGGCACCGGATAAGACCTGGGCGGACCGGACCGATAATTGGGATTTATCGGTTCTGCTGCTAGACTTAGGTGTGACCATTCATACATAGATACGTAGATCCACTAATATAAAGTCCTATGTGGGCACATAATTAAAGGTCAAGGAGATTGTTGCTGAAACCTTGACTTACTAACGTGGAGGTTTACATCTCATGAGACAACGCATGATTAGGGAATCTGGACTTACGAACGTGAGAAAACCCATGTGGGAAGTCGGACTTACTAACGTGGGACCTCCTTCTCATTTACATTCATTTTCGGTTCTAAGTAATTATTCCCTTTAGTAATCATCATACTCATTATACAATATCACATTAGTCTCCTCTAGACCCCTTTGTGAACATCTTATCATAATAGCTCATATATATTCATAAGTGAGAACTACCCTATTACCTTATAAACCACATTCAAGTGAGTAAACCTTTCACTTAACACCTTATTATAATCATGAGAAACTACTTTCAATAATATAATATTCATATCATAACATACATACATAATTCATGTCTAATTCAAGGCCTTAGGGTTAAAGATGAGGAATCTCTAGCATCAACATCACTACCACACATTAGACATATGAGCATTACTATCTAAGTAACTCATAATTCACTATTGAATCTAAGAAAAACCAATCAACATACTCCCTTCCAAGAACTTGCATTCTTCCATTATCAAGTATACATAACAAATTATGTAAACAAAGTAAATTCAAGAAGCAATTACATAATTAACAACAATGTAGTCCATCTAAACACTCGTAGTCTTCACAATTCACCATATCAATTCAAGGATTTCATGAAATTATGGGAAGGACATGGGTCTACGGAAATATCATAGAAAATTATCAATTAAGCATCACTATATACTTAAACAACCTTAATTCATTACAATTAACCACAATTGATTCACAATTTCGTATTACAAAGAAGACCCATGTGTAGAAGAAAAACATAGATTTGTGGGATTTTGAAATTATCTTTTGGAGGGACCTCTTGGGGAAAGGAATCCCTAGAGTTAAAGAAACCATACCTTAGATATTATAAATCCACAAAATTCGGTTGGAAACTTGAAGGATTGATTTTTTTCGTGGAGTTCTAATGGTCTTCAATGGAGGTTGGAGGAAGCGAGAATTTGAAAGAGATGAGAGTAATTTTTGTTTCAACTTTTGGGACTTGCTTTGAGTTTTAATATTGACCTAAAACTGACCCTAATATATTATATAGTCACCCATTAAATTACCCGGTAGACCCCTCACTTAAATGGGTTTATTTGTGAAGTCAAAACACCCAAAATACGACTTTTATGATATCTAGGAAGTAGGTGCGCGTCGCGAGGCTAATTCCCCAATTTATTTTCCAATTTAGAGCTGAGGAAGTAGGATGAATGTAAGCCCCCGCGTTGCAAATCTAACTTCATATTCCCAAGTAATGGCTGCGCAACGCGCAGCAGCCACCAGAATTCCCCCGTGATAGCTTGCTCGCCGAACTTCAGGTCCTCCCCAAGGACCTTTGTTGTGGTCCTTGGGGTGTTATGTTTTGACCCTCTATAATACACTATACCTCCTCAAAGTCTTTTTACATGTTTTTTACTTCCTATGACCCTCCTAAACCTTAACCAAACATAAGGACGCCAACTAGTTAAATTTCGCTAGTTTCCCGACGTTAAGGTCTTTCTTAAATGCTATGGCCCTAATGCTTCTCAAAAAGTTTATTTAAACTTATTTTGGTATAAAAAAATTTTTACTCTACATATAAGGCTCTAGTATAGGTCATAAAAATTCGTGTGTGTGTGTGTGCCCATAACATAGCATTTAGAAGAATCATCATCCTATCTAGCAACATAGACCAATAGCATGTTCATAGATGAAACCAACTTAGTATAGGGTCATTAAAATGTAAAATAAACATATTCATATCATTTACTTTATAACACCTAATAAAAACCTCCCAAGAACTCCCTCAAGGTCAACTTTGCAATGTATAGGTAGAGTCCTATACCCCTACCTAGGCTAAGTCAAACCCCTTCGGTCACCCTAGTTAGAGTTCACATTATTACTCTATTTTACTTTTGGTAACATCTTTCCTTAACCTACATAGACCACATGATTTAATGGGGAATTCGGTGTCATGGAACCCTACACCGAAATAAGGTGGACTACTTGTCAAGGTAGTACCAAAACATGAACATAGCATCTCTGTGGATCCACTAGCTAGTATTCCTATAGGGGCAACATAGTTCAAGAACTAGGAGATGTAATTGGGAACCTCTTAATTCTACATGCATTATAGTCTCCAATATCATGAGTACATTAATGAACCTACCTTCCATATGTGGGAAGGGACACTCTTCACTTCTAGTTTACTCGATGCTAAGCTAGAGTCCCTTTTGAAATGTCTTTCATTAATAATCATAACTTAGTTTAGGTCATAGGATTTACCCCTTATATTATCTCAATATATCTCAATAGGAATCACATGATAACACCTGTCATTACAACCCTCATATCTGAGATTAGCACATTAACATCATTATATCATAGCAAGGCACGTAGGTACTTCATCACCAACCATATATTATTCCATCTTAAGCAGAATCTCACATTCAGATAATCAAGACATTTCAGTTCAACATAATACAAACCCTAATCAATCTCACCATAAGCTATACTTCAATATAACTTCATCACTAAACACAAGTAATCAAAATTTAAGTAAAGGTTTGAGATCACAAAACTTACCCAATGTCCTTCACAAGTCATTATCCAAGGTTTTACCATCAATCATCCAATTCAACCCAAAAATGAGTTTAAAATCATCACACAATATTTATTAACACAATAATGAAGTCAATTTAATCACTACACATCAATTCATCACTAGTTCATAACCTAGGGTTAAAGGGGAAAATGTCATCTTCCACAAACTAGGTCAACACATCCAGAACTAGATTAATTGAATCATAATAAATCATAATATAATAATAATAATAAAAATAAACCATAAAAAAAAATTTAGAAGATCAATTTCCTAATAGAAAGAAACCCATAAGACTTCATCTTTCCGAAAACCAGTTTTTGAAGGAACCCTTTGAGAAAAGGAATCTCAACGGTTAAAGGATCCCATACCTTGATAATTGTTGAAGATTTATGGATAATAGTAGCCTTATTTCCACACTATAACTCTCTTTGACTTTGGTATTGTATGGAGTTTATTTGGAAGAGTAAAGTAGAGAGAACGAAGAGCACTTTGAGGTTGGGAATTGTGGGAGTTGGGTTAGTTTAATAAGGCTTAGGTATTTATATAGAGGTCCTTAATTAACTTAATTAAACCTCCACTAAATCTTAATTAACTAACCAACCAACTAACTAATCAAACAAAACAATTAATGTAAAACAATAAAACACAGATCTGACCTACGAGACCCGACCTATGGGCCGTAGATCAGTCGACGGCCAATGCCGCTTCATGGTGCACATTCGTCATTTTGGTCAAAGACTTTTCAAAATGAACCCTTCATGAAAATGTCTAAGTGACCATCGACGGGGTCCATCAATGCCTCGTTGATCAAACCATGCCTCGTAGCCTGCAACCGTCAATGACTACTGTCTCATGATATCTTTTAGCCACAATGCAAGGGTCCTCGTCAAGGTACCTTGTTTGGTCCTTGAGGAGTCGTACCCAGATGTTTCAATCCTAAACCAACTATAATACATGTTTAGAACCTTGTCACCAAATTTTGTTAAATTTTAACTCCTAAAAACTTGTCAAATAGGCTAAGACATGCTAGCAACTTTTGCATTAGTCTCCCAACGTCATGGACGTTCCTTGACGTTTTGACTCTTAAACTTTCTAAATGAATTTTAAACATTAATATTGACCGTAAAAATTTTTATGGATTCTGTAGAACTTGATATGTTTGATTTGACGTAATTTTTGAAATGGATTGCTTTCATGCTTTTTTTTCTTCCATTGGTTGTAGAACGAGGGTAGTTAAGTTCTAATTTCCAAATGAACCCGTCTTAAAATTAAAGGGGGAAACTTATCCCCAGAGGTCGAATTATTTCGAGGGTAAAAGCTTGTAAGATGATTTCTAATGGGTGTCTCTACCATATTGTGAGGGTCAAGGATAGACTCAATTGCTTTTCTTTAGAGTCAGTCCATGTAGTGATGTATTTTACGGAAGTCTTTCCTGATGACTTGCCCAAAATTTCTCTTGAATGGGAAATAGAATTTTGCATAGACTTGTTGCCGGATCCGAAGTTCATTTCAGTTCCTCCTTATTGGATGGATCTAGACGAATTAAAAGAGTTGAATGTTCAACTCAAAGATTTACTAGACAAAGGTTTCATACAACCTAGTATTTCTCCGAGGCGCGCCTCGGTGTTGTGTCCCTTGGGATGTGCATTTTTTACCAAAAACTAAATAAGGTTACCATAGAGAATAGGTATCATCTACCAACAATTGATGATTTGTTTGATCAACTTCGCGGGGAATGCTACTTTTCTAAAATCGATTTGAGGTTGGGGTATCACCAACTTAGGTTTAGTGTTGATGATATACCTGAAACGTCTTCCTGAACTAGGTATGGTCATTATGAGTTCCTAGTCATGTCTTTTGGTCTAACTAATGCCTCAGAGGCTTTTATGGACCTTATGAATATAGTGTTCTGGAATTATCTTGATTCCTTTGTAATTGTCTTAATTGATCATATCTTGGTATATTCTAAGGATCTGGATGAGAATATAGACTATTTGAGGGTTATATTTCAAGTCCTCAAGGAACACCAACTATTTGCTAAATATAGTAAGTGTGAATTTTGGTTGAGATCGGTTTCTTTCCTGATCACATTATTTCAAGTGACGGTATTGAGGTCAATCCGAAGAAAATGGAAGCGATTAAGAATGGGCCTAGACCTTTGACTCCAACCGATATTTGAAGTTTCTTGGATTCGGCTGGGTATTATAGGAGATTTGTTGATTGGTTTGAATCCATTGCCTCTTCTTTGACAACCTTAACAAAAAATAAAGTTAAGTTTTAGTGGTCAGAAGCTTGTGAAAGAAGTTTACAAGAGTTGAAAGATAAGCTTACTTCCGCTCCAGTGTTGACCTTCTCAGAGGGTACTAAGGTATTTGTAGTGTATTATGACACTTCTTGAGTTGGTTTGGTTTGTGTCCTCATGCAACATAGTAATAGCATATGCCACTAGGCAACTCAAGGTGCATGAAAAGAATTATCCAAATCATGACCTTGAATTAGCGACTATGGTGTTTGCTTTGAAAATATGGAGGCATTACTTATATGGTATCCATGTGGATGTATTTATTGACCACAAGAGTCTTCAATATGTGTTTACTCAAAAGGAGTTGAATATCCTACAAAGGAAATGGTTTGAACTTTTAAAGGATTACGATATGAGTGTTCACTACCACCCCGTCAAGGCCAATGTGATTGCGGACACTCTAATTCGATGACCATCATAGTGTGGGGTGGAAGAGGTTTATCATATCCCAAGATCACGCCCTAGAAAATATGGCACTCTCGGAGCACGACACGGTGTACTTGACCTCTCGGAGGTATTGTAGAAGACATTTGACATCATTCATTGCATACATGTATGAAATGTAGAGCGGAATTAAAACTTTTCACATGAAATATCTTAAAACATCTTTCATATTAAAAATCA
The DNA here is from genome assembly GCA_027789145.1 of Solanum arcanum. Lineage (NCBI taxonomy): Eukaryota > Viridiplantae > Streptophyta > Magnoliopsida > Solanales > Solanaceae > Solanum > Solanum arcanum. The sequence continues at coordinate 24,787,513 of CM050935.1, read as the reverse complement.
TTGAAAATTCTATGTCTCAACATATGCATATCATAGACCCCACAATACTTAGGACACGACCCATACAATACGAATATAGAAATACTTAGTCTAATACAATATATGAAATAAAAGAAATCTAAAGGTAGCTATGCCTCGAGTCAAGTGAGGACATACTTCAGCATGCTTGAAAGAATCCTACTTTCCAAGCTTTGTTTCAAGACACTTCTCACCTTCAACCTACACCTTTAGACATAACAAAATGTATGGAATTCGTACAAACATATGCACTAAGTATGGCTTAATGCATAAAACATGAGAAATGGAGATTGATGAGAAACATACTCTTTTGATTAAAACATCGTATCATAAGCATAAAAATCACATTTAAACACCAAACAACACAATTAGAAGATATTACAATCTAAACATAATTTACATGCATGTTACAGTAAGTTTATAGTGAGTTTACTGTAAGTTCATCCGAAATTCACGCATCGCAATATAACATTAAAATACATCAAAATACATAACTATGAGATCCTCATACGCAAGATGATTCAAAGGCTCACTTGACTGATTTATGAAGTGACCTCCCATACAATCCCTTCACACACACGTAAGAGATCCTTTAGACTCTCTAGAATAAGATCATTCTTACTTCATGCAATAAAATATATATGATATTACATTCTCCTCCCAAAAGGTTATCAAAAGAATTACTTAAGTAATGCAAAAAGAGACTGCCCTTAAACCCTCTCCAAGCTTACCTGAATAATCTGTAAGACTACCTAAGTTTAGATCATGTCTACTTATTCAGTTTACTTTCCCTATCTAATGTCGTTCTTAAGACTTCTCTAGGTATGACATGAAATGACCACTCCCATACCCCCTTCATACCTTAACTAAGCAACTTAAACTACTCTAGGTAAGTACTTAGTGATTAACATGCTTTCCAACTTAAGTCATTATTATTACTAGTTCATTAAGAGACATTCAACACATAAGGACATTCAAGTAATGGTCTTGGATAAGACCTAGGGACTCACTCACTAACATCTTTAATGCCTAATTATGCAATGTCTAGATAGCGTACAATACCACCACCTAAACTTCATAGAACTTCTCAAACACTAGTAGGTAACCTATATGATGAGAATAGGCAATAACCGACATAGTCTATATTAGATATGCATGGAATCCAGAGTCATTAACCTACTCCGTTGGAGGTTTTTTCTACGAGCCAATGGTCGAACTAGGACACATCCTATGTAGGTACATAGTTAAGGAATATGAAGGGTTTCTCTGTACTCTAGCCTCATCCTTAACTAAAGATACTTCCCAAACCATACTCACTTTGTGCTAACCTTTGTTCTCATAGAATATTTCAATAAAGGAGTACATAAAGAGGTTCCATATCTAGTTTACAACCCAATCACATTACACCTTACTGAAGATGGTCCACTAAGGCTACCTACAATAGTTAAGAGGAAAGCTCAATGACTTTCCTAAGGATGATTTCATGTTGTTCCAACCAATCAACCCTAAGTCCACAATCCACAAAAGAAGGATACTATTACGACTTTCAACTTCAAAGATACCATGAACTTCCAACTAGGTTGAAGGTTACACATAAGGACCTTCTTAAAAATGTTCAAGGTCACATGTCAATCACACATACAAGACTAAAAAGATTTAGCATACTAAGTCAAGAACTCATATTCACATTCTACATGTATCAAGTAAAGGACACAAGTCTACCAAAGAAAGGCACGCACATACTTTACATGTATCATATCATTCTAGAAGCACATAGAAATCACCAACATCATCGATATGTCATCCTATTCACTACTATATTATCATCAATATAACCATCATAAGATTCACATAACCAAGCAGCATGAATTATACATCAATCCTAAGACTACACATATAAGGACATAGTCATAGTCTAACATGATTACCTAGTGTTAATAGAAGAAACACATAGTTTCACATTGCTCACAAGTAGATAAATATTATCATAATTCACATAAATCACTACACAAATCGTCATAATATATCAAGTAATGCCAAGAAGTCCATTATTATCCTAATTCATAAAGTAATGCCAAATAGGCCACATAATTCACAAGTAAATCACATAGCACCGTCACCATAAGTGGACCATACCAATACCAACATAATTCAAGACCTAATTTACATGAAATAAAGATAATTAGGGCAGCGTACAACCAATCCATTCTCTTCACTTCATTCCATATCTAAATCATCCAACACAATACCCAAATGCCCTTACCCATGGCCATGATCACTAATTCAATTAGATACTTACAATAGACAATGAATCAAAGATAATTCAACATAGATTTATGAATTTAGGGCAGCCAACTATCAATTCTAGGATGATTCAATCATAATTAAATATCCTTAGTAAAACTACATAAGAATTCAATAACATTAAGATAATCAATTAACCCACAACATAGTAAAATCAACGGTTACTTGAATAACGTGGGTTCACAGAGTTTTGAGTGAAAATAATATAATTAAAAACAATTCAATCAATATTCAATGATTCAAAATATTTTATGCAAGAACCTTTAACACTTAGAAAATACAAGACGTATCGTAAATCCTAACATAGGCGTCATGAGGCCTAAGTACTTTTTGTAAGTCCAATCTAATGAATATAGTTCATTTAGGAATTTGAAGAACCAAAACATCCACGAACATTCGTCACATCTGGAAGTTGATTCGAAGAGGTACTAGCGTGCCTTAGCCTATTTGACTAGCTTTTAGGAGTCAGAAATTTATGAAAAGTGGTGAAAGGGTGTATAATAGGTGTTTAAGTTGTTTCATGGTTGAAATATTCAGGTACGACTCCCGAAGAACCAAGAAAGGTCCCTTGAGAAGGACCCCTGCAGTTTGAGGCAACACTGCGACAATGTCCATCAATGGGACAAGGGACGACCCGTGTGTGAATCGACAGGGCATCGATGTAACCGTCGTTACACACATAGAAAATTCAAGGAATATCCTTGCCTGAAAAGTCTCTGAACTTACCTACGAAGTGTAGGACAAAGGGGGTAGTCCGTCGACTCACAGACGACCCGTCGTTCGGGGTCTCATCTTTGAGGGTTGAGTATCCTGCATAACTTAAGTTAGTTCATTTAATTAGTTAGGAGGTTAGGAGATTACTTAGGGGTTTAAGGGAGTCTAATTAAATTTATTAACACCCTATATAAATACCCTCAACCCTCATTAATCTAAACACAACTCACAAAATAAATTCTCTTCCTTCTCTCTTCTTTCTCTCTCTATTCGAAACCACCATTGAAGACAAGCTAGGGGGGAGGTTTTTAGGGATGTAAAGGGAAGAATCCACCATCATTTTTTCATCAAATGTGTTAAGGTATGGGATCTGATTCACCTTTGTTACTCTATCCTCAAAGGGTTCCTTCAAAATGGATTTCAAAATTTGAGTTTTCACGTGGTTTCATCCAATTACAAAATTGATGTTGTGAATTGATTTGTCTATGGCTTATTTAGGATGTAATTGATATATTAACATGTAGTTGAATTTGATTAGGTTAATTGTAATGTTTTGATTCAAATTGAAGAATGTTATCTTTAACCCCTAACCCTAAGGTTGATCTTGATGTAAATTGGATTGTGAGTGATTCAATTGTCTTTATTATGGGTTAATTCACTATTAAATGATTGTGTTACAAAAATCATTAACAAATTAGAATGAATTGTTGTCTTTCATGCTAATCTTGAGAAGTGATCTAGGTTATGGAAATGGGCCTAAGTAACTTTGTCTTAAGCATTGAATTGATGTTGAAGTATGGTGTTGTGACTCTTCTAGTGTTGTTATGATGATGATTATTGAATATTGATGTTGAACATATAAATTGGCTTTAATTGAGGTTTTATGGTAAGGACTAAATGATGAACCATGAAGGAGACTTAGTAAGCCTTGGAATCTCTATCTTTACTTCCAATTGTGATTAATTGTGGTTAAGTAATGATGTTATATTAGAGTATGCCCTATATTAGGATGATAGGGTGGTATTATGTTTAATTGAAACGAATTGACTATGTTGTGAGGTTGATTAAGATTTACGTGACATAAGAATTGTGATAACTATCAATGAGCCTTGATATGCTATGAAATGCTCATTTGTTAACCTCACTTCTATGAATTGTGATGAATAAACTATACTCATGCAATTCTTATTGAACTGTTGATGATTATGATTACACAAGGGGTAGACTCTAAGACCTAAACTAATATATGATTGATAATTAAAGGCTTAAAATACATTTCAATAAAGGGACTTAGCTTAGTACCGAGTGAACTTGACAATGGGAGGTGATGACTTCCCATAGAGGAAGATTCACCCTATAGTTCTGTATGAGATGTTGACTTGCCAAAGAGGATTACTCATCCAATGGATTCCCATGAGAGGAGGCGCCAACTATCAAGTGGTATCACGAGGGAATATACTATTTCTTAGTTCTTAAACTATGTTTCCCATATAGGAAGACTAGCTAGTGGATCCACCTAGAAAGTTAAGTTTTTGTTTTGTTCTACATTGGCTGGTAGACCACCTTCCATCATTTTAAGGTTTCATAACACCGGATTCAAAACTTTGATCTTGTGGTCGATGTCTCTTAAGGCAAGTGTTCCCTATATTATACTAAATTAATGAACTAGAAGTTAACTAAGGTGACTTGAGAGGTTTAACTTAGCCTAGGTAGGGTTATGTGACTCTACCTATGCCTTGCACTAGTTTACTATGATTGAAGCTTTAGGAAGTTGATATTATGTATACATATGATAATAATGTATATGATGATAATATGTTTATGCTACAATGTAATTGACTATATATGATGATGATTATCCTCTTGATATATGTTATTGGATTATATTGTTAAAGTTTGACATTGGTTATGTTTTCTTCTTAAGTCTACTTGGTTGACCAAGGTTATGGGGCTTTGCTTGGTCATTGCACTTGTTGATTTGATGAGTATTCATGAGTAGTGTGTTGCTTATTATGATAAGATTAACTCTTATTCAGACATATGATGTTATTCCTTGATGATAGGGTTGTAGTGAATCATGGGTTCAAGTATGTTGGGATACGTATTACTTGTTTGAGTTAGTAAGAATGTTTGGTTTGTTAGTATGACTTGCTTTCTTTTGCATGAGTTTTTAAATGGGGTAAAATGACATGTTTTGACTAAATGTTCCTTTTTAGCATGTTTTACTATTATATGCGCGTATGGTTTAATTCTTATTACATGTGGTGTAGTTACCCCATTTTCTTCTCTTTTCCCAAACAATTTATGTTCCGGTCGTTGAAGGCTCATTTGCGACGACTTGAAGAAGGTTTGTATATTCTCTATCATCCAAGTGGGTAGGTCCTCAAGTTACGAGGGCGATGTCAATATCATGCCTATGAATTTTCTTTGTTATGCGTTTAACTCTTTTATGTTTATTCCATTTCCATTGTGCATGACTTGCATCAGCCTATTGTGGCTTCTTTACATTTGATGTAGGGCTATACCCATAATGTGATAATCGTTTAGATGGTATGAGATGAGATAATCTTTGAGACCATTTTTATATTTTATCTACATGAATGTGCAAAAGAGTAGAAGGCTATGTAACCTTCCTATATGAAGGGTCTATGTATACTCGATACGACTATAATATGTATATGTAGAGGTCTATGTAAATCTCCAAGTAGATGTAATGAAAAGTTTTAAATTTTTCCGTATTTTCAATTTATGAATGTAATGACATGAGACTAAAACGTTATTCTTCGTCCTTAAAAAGGACGACAATGCCAGTTACGTCTAGGGGGTAAACCCGAATGTTACAAACTTCATATAAGAGCATGAGGTTGAATAGCATTGAGTTATGTCTCTCTCTATACCACGTCTATGTAGATTGGTATTAATAATTGTGAAGTGCACCACACTTATGAATAGGAACCTATATGATGCTTAGGAATCACTCTCTTTCTTGGAAATCCTATATCGTGCAATTAGAGTCGACTTATGGTGTGTTTTTGAATATAATACTATTGTTTTGCTTATAGGAAGCATGAAAACTCAAAGGAATGCAGCTCGAAGACTTGAAGAGGAAATAGCCTCTGCGTGAGATCCTCCACGTGTTGGGCAAGTTCCTCCACTTGAATAAGATGCTAATGTTGACTAAGCTCTGGTCAATCCTCTACCCTTGATGGATGGAGATATAAGGGCTGCCCTCATTCAATTGGATCAAGCCGCCACTGTTCATGCCCAAGCTATGACGGCCTAATCCAACCGGGATCTTGTACCCAGTCCGCAACAACAAGTCACTACTATGGCTTCCCATCTAAGGGATTTTACTTGGATGAATCCTCTAACTTTATACGGGTCTAAGGTTGATGAAAACCCCCAAGAATTCATCGATGAAGTATATAAGATAATTTTGGCTATCGGGTTGTCCACATGTGAGAAGACCGAGTTGGCAACTTATCAACTCAAGGATGTGGCAAAAGCATGGTATGTGCAATGGAGGGATAATAGGTCATTCAGGGGTGGTCCATTGACTTGGGAGATCTTTAAGAAGGATTTTATTGGTCGGTTCTTTCATAGCGAGATGAGGGAGGAAAAAGTGTTGGAGTTTATCAACCTTCTCCAAGAGGAAGGAGTCTCCATGCATACTCTTTGGAATTCATTAAATTTCCCAAATATGCTCCTTTTTTGGTTTCCAATCCTAGAGACCAAATGAGTCATTTTGTGAAGGGGCTGTTGGAGGACTTGCAAGAGGTGTGACATTCGGCCATGCTACATGACAACATGAACATTATGTGTCTTATGGTGCATACAAAAAGGGTTGAGGAGGCAACGGCTAAGAGAAAGAGTAGAGATGCTAAGAGAGAAAGATCATTTGGTGGAGGTTCTTCAAAGAATAGTCTTGAGATACAAGACATGCTTAGATTTAGGAAGCAAGTTCCATCCGAGTTCCCGAAGGCTCGTGGTGATAAGGGAAATAAATTGAGATCTAAAAGGGAAGGAGTGGAAACTCACCAAATGAGAAACCTAAATGTTCCAAGTGTGGAAAGGGTCTTCTTGGTAAGTGCTTGGTAGGAACAAGTTATTGCTTTAGTGATGGCAAGAGTGTTCACAAGATGATAGATTGCTCGAACTTGAAGGGTTAAGGGAGGGGTGGTCAAGATCAAGCAAGTGGTTATCGTGATGATCCCAAGAAGAGCCGCTTCTATGCTCATAATTTTAAGGGTTAGAAAGAGACTTCTTTCTATGTGTTGACCGGTATATTGAAAGTCTTCTCTATTGATTTATATTCCTTACTTGATTTCAGCTCTACATTATCATTTGTTACACCTCTTGCAGCTAAAAAGTTTGAAATTTTGCCCGACATTTTGCATGAACCTTTTTTAGTGTCTACTCTGATGGGTGAGTCGGTTGTTGCAAAAAGGTGTATAGAAAATTTCCAATAATGTTGCCCAATAGAGTTTCTTATGTTGATCTAGGAGAACTAGATATGATAGACTTTGATATTATATAGGGTATGGATTGGTTGCATGCTTGCTTTGCCTCCATTGATTGTATGTAAAAAGTGGTGAGGTTTAACTTCCCAAATGAACCCGTCGTAGAGTGGAAGAGGGGAAATTCTATTCCTAGAGGTCGTATTATCTCTTGTCTAAAATCCCACAAACTGATCTCTAAAGGTTTTGTATACCATATCGTACGATTAAAAGATCTAGACTCCAAAATTCCTCCCATTGAGTCGGTCCTCATAGTGAGTGAATTTCTGAAGGTTTTTCCTAATGAACTTCCCAATATTCCTCCCCAATGTGAAATTAATTTTGGTATCAATTTTCTACTGGATACAAATACCAAATCCATTCCCCCTTATCGGATGGCCCCATCCAAATTGAAAGAGTTGAAGGATCAACTCAAGGATTTACTAGATAAGGGTTTTATAAGCCCTAGTATTTCTCCATGGGGTGCTCCGGTTTCATTTGTAAAGATGAAATATGGGTCCATGAGAATGTGTATTGATTACCGCCAATTAAACAAGGTCACCATTAAGAATAAGTACCCTCTCCCTTGGATAAACGACTTGTTTGATCAACTCCATGGGGGTGAGGTACTATTTGAAAATTGACTTGAGATCGGGGTATCACCAACTTAGGGTGAGAGGTGAAGATGTACAAAAGACGGACTTTTGGACTAGGTATGGGCCCTACTAGTTCTTGGTAATATCTTTCGGTCTCACTAATGCTATGGCAGCGTTTATGGATGTAATGAATAGAGTGTTTTTAAATAACCTAGATTCATTTGTCATTGTCTTCATTGACAATATCTTGGTACATTCGATGAATGAAAGGGATCATATGGCTCATTTGAGGGTAGTATTGCGAACCCTTAGGGATCATAAATTATTTTCCAAATATAGAAAGTGTGAGTTTTGGTTGATGACCGTGACATAGCTTGGGCTCATCATCTCTTGTTAGGGAGTTGAGGTAGATCTAAGAAAAATAGAGACGGTGAAGAATTGGCTGAGACCATTTCACTTGTGGACAACCCCATAGCCAAAATTATTTTAGAGACTTCATCGACGAATTCTTGGGGGTCTTCTTCAAACTTATACCCATAGAAACTAGGAGGGTTTATTGGTGTGAAGTCCCTTACACGGGAAGCCATAGTAGTGACTTGTTGACGAGGACGGGGCACAACCTCCCGGTTTGCTTGAGTCGTCATAGCTTGCGCTTGAATCGTGGCTGCTTGTGCTTGAGTGGTGTTAGCTTGAGCCATTTGAAGAAGAGAGGTCATCATATCCTCATCCGTCAAAGGAGGAGGATTGGTCGGTGCTTTCTCCATATTAGGATATTCTTCAAGCGGAGGAACTTGTTCAACACGGGGAGAGCTTAAACCTTGGCAATTTCCTCTTCAAGTTTGGGAGCCGCATTCCTTCGAGTGTTCAAGCTTCCTATAAGCACAACAATAGCATTAGATGCAAAATTACACCATAAGTATACTCTAATTGCACGATATAAGATTTCCAAGAAAGAGAGTGATTCCTAAGCATCATATAGGTTCCTACTCATAAGTGTGGGGCATTTGAATACAAAACTATATAGATGTGGTAAAGAGAATGAGAGAGACATAACTAAACGATATTCAACCACATGCTCTGATACCAAGTTTGTCACATCCACATTTACCCTCTAGACGTAACCGGCTTCATCGTCCTTTTCAATGACTAAGACTAGTCTCTTAGTCTCATGTCATTACATTCATAGGTTGAAAAATGCGGAAAAATTTAAATCTTTTATTATAACTACTTGGAGGTTTACATAGACCTCTACATACACGTAATGTATAGTCATATAGATTATATATAGACCCTTCATATAGAAAGGTTACATAGCCGTCTATTTTCATTGCACATACATATATATAGTATATATAAAATAGTCTTAAGGATTATCTCATCTCATACCATCTAAAAAATTATAAAAATATGGGCATAACCCTTACATAAATCCAACAAGACCACATATAGGTCATACAAAATAAGTATTCAATGAGAAGGAAAGAAATGAAAGAGTATTTAATCTCATAACAAGTCCGTAAGCTAGATGATGGCATTGCCCTCGGATGTTGAGGATCTACCCCACTTGGAGGAAATGAAGAATCCAATCCTTTAACAATGTAGCCTTCCAAACTCTTCAACGACCGAAACCTAAAATGTTTTTGAAAAGGTTAAGAAAATGGGTATAAAACTCCATGTGTACTAAGTATGAGAACTTACGCATATACACAAGCAAATTGCTAAAAAGGGATTTCTGTCAATACATACCATTTTAACCCTTTAAAGACATAGTGCAAAGCGAAGCAAGTCATATCAATTAACTAGACAAGCTTACTAACTTAACATGTAATACCTATCCCAACATAATTTAAAACCATGATTTACTCCAACCCTATCATCAAGAAATAATATCAAAAGAATGAATAAGAGTCAATCATATCATAATAAGCAAGACACTACTCATGAATCCTTATCAAGTCAACAAGTGCAATGACCAAGCAAAGCCCCATAACCCTGCTCAATCAAGTATCCTCATCAAGAAACCATGACCAATTTCAAACTTTGTATAACATAAAATTTAGGTTTACATTTCCTCATATAATAACATTATAACCCAAGACATACTCATAACTGAACTAATCAACATATAGTATGAACAATGTGACATAGTTATCATATATACATCATATATCATAATAACATTAACATATATAAGAACCTCCTCATAAGATTCCCCTCATGGAGAACAAGTGCAATGTTTAGGTAGAGTCCCATACCCCTACCTAGATTAAGCTAGACCCCTTAGGTTATCCAAGTTAGAGTTCGAGTCCTTTAATTTCATTTTACCTTTTGGGAACATCTTCCCCTAGCCGACATAGACCACATGAGCTAGTGTGGAATCCGGTATCAAAAAACCCTACACCAAAAAAGGAGGACTAGTTGCCAAGGTAGTACTAAAGCATGAAACTATTTACTACGTGTATGCGCTAGCTAGTATTCCTATGTGGGTAACATAGTTCAAGAACCTTGAGATATAGTTTGGACCCTCTTTATGGGCCATGCATTATAGTCTCAAGTCTCAAGAGTAATGTAGTGTTTCTATCTTCCCTATGTGCGAATGGACACTCCTCTATCTAGCTCACTCAATGTTAAGCTAGAGTCTCTTTTTGAAATGTCTTTAAGCCTTTAATTATCGATCATAGCTTAGTTTAGGACATAGGGTATACCCTTTGTATAATCATCATCATCAATAGCTCAATAAGAATTGTATGAGTATAAGTCCTTTCATCACAATTCACATATGTAAGGTTAACACATTAGCATTTCATAGCATGTCAAGGCACATTGATAATTCACTATTTTTATATCACATAGACCTTAATCAACCTCACAACATAGTCAAGACATTTCAAATCAACATCATACCACCCTATACTCCTAGTATAAGGCATACTCTAATGTAACATTATGACTTAACCAGAATTTATTACAATTGGAATAAAAGATAGAGATTCTAAGACTTACCAAATCTTTCTCATGGTCTATCATCAAGGTGTTACCATCAACCCATAACTCAACCCAATTCGGGGAGTAACATCATGACACAATGATAACCAATAAGATAACAATGCCAATTGCATCTCTATAAAACAATTTAACACTAAATGATAACTTAAGACAATGTACATATGCTAATGTTACAATATAATTTCATAACCTAGATCACATATGAAGGAATAGAATGATAGGCCTATATTCATTGTAAATATTCAAAATAACACCTTAGGATAGTAATCTAATAAATAACCAACTCAATTGAATGATTACAATACAATATAGGTCAAGATCACAACCTAGAGTTAAGATTTAGGATCACTTTCTTCAATTTATACCAAACCATCAACAATTACCAGAAACAAGTTCAATTGCATGTTAATTTATTCACTATAACATAAATAAATCATCAACAACTCCATTCATAATTTAAATTTCGTAATTGGATGAAACTTATAACAAAACTCAGCTTTTGAAATCCATTTTGAAGGAAACCTTTGAGGAAAGAGTCTCAAAAGTGAATTATATCCCATACCTTAACTTTTGACAACATTTTGATGGTGAATTCTTCCCTTTCCATACCCAAAACGCTTATCCTTGCTAGTCTCCAATGGTGAGTTCAAGTAGAGAGAGAAAGAAGAGAGTTTATTTGTGAGTGGTCTTAAGATTAATGAGGGTTAGGGTATTTATATTAGGACTCAATAAACATAATTACAATCCCTTAAACCCCTAATTAATCACCTAATCCCCTAACTTATTAAATGAACCTAAATTAAATAGTGCAGAAAATTTGACCCTCATATACGAGACCTCGAACAAAGGGCCGTCTGTGAGTCGACGGTCCCTCACCCCTCCGTTGATAAGTTAAGAGATTGTGTAGGTGTAGTGCTTATTTAACTGCCTAAGTATGTGACGATGGTTGAATTGACTCCCCGTCAGTCCCCAGACGGAACGTAGGTGGTCCCGTCGATGCCTACTGTGTAGTCCCTGTTTCTTCAAACACAAGGTTCTTCCTCCAGAGCCCTTGATTGGTCCTTGGGGAGTCGTACCCGGATGTTTTAACCATGAAAAAACTCAAACACCTTTTCTCTACCCTTCCACCAATTATGTTTATTTTAGACTCCTAAAAGTTAGTCAAATAGGCTAAGGAACTCTAACACCCCTTTGAACCAACTTCCCGGACGTCATGGACATTCTTTGACGTTTTGGTTCTTAAACTTCCTAGATGACCAATATTCAATAAAATTGAATTAAAAACAGTAGTTATACCTAATGAAACCTATTTAGTCTTTACGAAACATCTTGGACTTTCAAGGTGTTACAACTTCACCTTAGTACCCAACCCTTTTTTGAATGATCTTCAAAACCTAGATGTGAATTGTTAACCCCGATCCGATATGATGGATAATGGAATACCATGGCGACACACAATCTCATCTATTAAGATCATAGCATAATCTTCAGTCGAATAAGTAGACTTGACGGGAATAAAGCAAGCGAACATGGTACATTTATCCACAACCACCCATATAGAATCATATTGCCTTTGAGTTTGAGGAAAACCCACTACAAAATCCATATTGATGTTTTCCCATTTCCAAGTAGGAACTTGGATTTCTTGTATTAAGCCGCTCGACTTTTGATGTTCGGCTTTTACTATTTTGCAATTCAGACACTTAGAGATTAAATCCGCTATGTCTTGCTTCAATCCTTCCTACTAATAAATTTCCCTAAGGTCATGGTAATTTTTGTCGAACTCGGATGAATTGAGTAGCGGGACCCATTGGCTTCTTCTAGGATCTGGTCCCTCAAACCATATACAATGGGAACAAGTAATCACCCTTGGCACCTTAAAATACCCCCCCAGGAAAATGACTCATTTAGCTTGCCAAGGACCATTTCCTTAAACTACATCAAATGATTTGTCAAGGTGTTGTTTGGACTTCACCTCAACTATCAATGATGACTCGGATTTATCACAGACGATAAAACCACCATCCGAAGAATCTTATAATCTCACCCCCAACCTAGACAACCTATGTACATCTCTCACTAGGTCTTTCTCGGCTTCATCAATATGGGATACACTACCCATAGTCATACGACATAGGACATCCGAAACCACATTAGCCTTGCCAGGGTGATACAGGACACTCATGTCATAGTCTTTCAACAATTCTAACCACCTTCATTGTCATAGATTCAACTCATTTTAGTTAAACACATATTGGAGACTCTCATGGTCGATAAAAATATCAACAGGAACACCATACAAGTAATGTCTCCTTATTTTCAAGGAAAACACCACAACCGCTAACTCAAGGTCATGAGTGGGATAACTTCTATTATGTACCTTAAGTTGCCTAGAAGCATATGCAATCACCTTTCAATGTTACATAAGCACACACCTAAATCTACACGGGATGCATCACAATACACAACAAACCCCTTTGTACCCTCCGATAAGGTCAAAATTGGAGCGGAAGTAAGCCTATCCTTTAACAATTGGAAACTTTTCTCACATGCCTCCGACCAATCAAACTCTTTTGGGTCAAAGTAGTCAAGGGAGATGAAATGGAGGAAAAACCATCCACGAACCTCTTATAATAACCTGCTAAAACAAAGAAACTCCTAATATCTGTTGGAGTCAAAGGTCTTGGCCAATTTATCACAACCTCCATTTTCCTTGGATCAACCTCAACTCCTTCACAAGAGATGATATGATAAGGAAATGTCACAGACCTCAACAAAAACACACGCCTTCTATATTTGGCAAAACAATTGATGTTCTTTAAAGGTTTGCAATGCCACCCTTTAATGACCCATATAATTAACCTAATTCTTCGAATATACCAAGATGTCATCAATAAAGACAATGACAACTGAATCTAGGTAATTTTGAAAAACCCTATTAATTAGGTTCATAAACACAACCGAAGAATTAGTGACACCAAAAGACATTACGAAGAACTCATAATGACCATATCTAGTTTGGTATGCCGTTTTAGGTATATCCTCACCCCTTACCCTATGTTAGTGATACCCCGACATCAAGACAATTTTAGAAAAGTAGCTTGTCCCACAGCGTTGGTCAAACAAGTAATTAATTCGAGGGAGAGGACACTTGTTCTTAATAGTGACCTTGTTGGGTTTGCGGTAATCAATACACATTCTCAAGGACCCATCCTTTTTCTTCACAAACAAAAACGGAACACCCCATGGAGAAATACTAGGTCTAAAAAAGCCTTTATTTAGTAAATCTTTGAATTAGCCTTCAACTCTTTCAATTCGGCTGGAGCCATCCGATAAAGAGGGATTGAGATGCCATTTTTATCCGGTAGCAAATCGATACCAAAATAAATTTCCCGTTCGGGACGAATACCGACAAGGTGATTTGGAAAAACCTCCAGAAATTCATCACTAGAGGGACCAACTCAGTGGGAGGAATTTTGGAGTCTTGATCTTGGACTCTAACAATATGGTGTAGACAACCTTTAGAGATCATTTTGCATGCTTTTACACAAGAGATGATAAGACCTATAGGGATAGAGTTTCCCCCATTTCACTCCACAACTGGGTCAGTTAGAAATTTAAACTTCACCACCCTTGTCTAACAATCAATATAAGCAAAACAAGCATGCCCCCCAGTACATACCCAATATAACATCAAAATCATGCATATTGAGTTCTACTAGTTCAATATAAGAAAATCTATTCGGAAACATTATAGGACAATTTTTATAAACCGTTTTTGCAATAACCGACTCACGTACAAGAGTAGACACTATAAAAGGTTCATGCAAAATATCGGATAAAATATCAAACTTTTTAGTTACAAAAGGGGTAAAAAATGACAAGGTAGCAACCGGATCAAGTAAAGAATGTACATCTATGGTAAAGACTTTAAACATACCGATCACCATGTCGGGAGAAGTCTCGTGCTCACTCCTATAACGGAGAGCATAGAAGCGGTTCTTCTTTGGCGACTCATTAGAACAACTTGCTTGAGCTTGACCACTACCCTTGTCTTGACTACTCATATTTGGGCACTCCCTAACATTGTGCCCACTCTTTCCACAACCAAAACAATTATCCATCCTCTTAAGGAAATCACATAGTGCTTATTGCCACACTTTCCACAAGTTGGATTCTCGGCTGGTGAATTAGTTCCTTTTCCCTTCTTGAACTTAGGGTTAGACACACTATAACCACTAGCTTTTGGGAACTTGAAAGGGACTTTACTTGAAACCCACTTCTTAAATCTAGGCTTATCTTGTATCACAAGCCTATTCCTTCAAGAACCTCCATAAGATCTTTCCCTCTCAGCATCATTACTCTTCCCCCTAGACCTTGCCTCTTCTACGTTCTTGGCATGCACCATAAGATGGGAAATATTCATGTTGTCGTGTAGCCGAATAACACACCTCTTGAAAATCATCCGACACCCCCATCACAAAATGGCTAATTTAGTATCTAGGATCGGAAATCAAAGAAGGAGCATATTTCGACAACTTTGTGAATTTCAAAGATTATTCATGAACACTCATACCTCTTTGGCGAAGGTTGATGAACTTCACCAATTTAGTCTCCCTCATATATCCATGAAATAACCGATCTAGAAAAGCCTTCTTAAATATTTCCCAAGTCTACGGACCACCCGTTAATAGCCTATTAACCCTCTATTGTACAAACCATGCTTGTTCCACATCTTTGAGTTGATCAGTGCACAACTCGACCTTTTCACTTGTAGAAAACCCCATAGACAAAAGTATCGTATAGACCTCATCGATGAATTCTTTGGGGTCTTAATCAACCTTAGACCCATAGAATGTTGGACGGTTCATCCAAGTGAAGTCCCTTAGACGGAAAGCCATAGTAGTGACTTGTTCCTGAGGACGGGGTACAAGCTCCCAGTTGTCTTTGGACTTCATATCTTGGTCTTGGATAGTTGCGGCTTGAGCTAATTGAATGAGGTCAGCCCTTACATCTCCATCCGTCAAGGGTGGACGATTGGCCGGATCTTGGTCAACATTAGCATATTCAAGTAGAGAAACTTGCTCACCATGGGGAGGAGCTCTTGCATTGTAAATTTCCTCTTCAAGCCTTCATGACACATTCCTTAGAGTGTTCACCTACAAGAAAAACAATAGGATTAGATGCGAAAGCACAATACAAGTATATTGTAATGGCACGATATATGATTTCCAAAAAAGAGAGTGATTCCTAGGCATAACATAGGTTCATATTCATAAGTGTGGCGTGCTTCACAATTATGAATACAAACCTACATAGACGTGGTAGAGAGAGAGAGAGAAATAACTCAATGATATTCAACCTCATGCTCTGATACCATGTTTTTCACATTCGGTTTACCCCTAGACGTAAGCGTCATCGTCGTCTCTTTAAGGACTAAGATTAGACTCTTAGTCTCATGTCATTACATTCATATGTTGAAATTTGCGGGAAAATTAAAACTTTTTATTACATATATCTGGTGGTTTACATTGACCTCTACATACACATAATATATTCGTATTGAGTATGCATAGATCCTTCATATAGAAAAGTTACATAGCCTTCTACTTTTATTGCACATACATATATATAATATAGAAAGATAGTCTCATCTCATACCATGTAAAACGATAATAACAAATTAGGTATAGCCCTACATCAATATAAATAGAAGCCACGTACAGGCAAATCGTACCCAAATGAAAGTGGAATTAACATAAAAGTCTTAGAAAAGTAAAGCAACTTCATATTCAAGATATTGTCATCACCCTCGGAAAGTGTGGACCAACCCACTTGGATAATAGGGAATATCGAAGCATTCTTTAAGTCGTTTTGAATGAGCCTTCAATGACCGGAACCTAAAAGTTTTGGGAATAGGAAGTAAATAGCTTAAGTACTCTAAATGTACCAAGTATGAGACAATATGCACATATATTTATAAAACATGCTAAGAAAAGGACATTTCTATAAGCATGCAGTTTTCTTGAAAACTCATGTGCATATTCAACAAAACCACACCAAAAGATAATTCACATTAATTAATTCATAGACATGATCATCACAATACCACAAAATCAAGTCTAGTCCAACCAAACATTCCCACTATACAAGTAGATACATGTTCAAGTAACTCTACATCTAAGTCATATTAAATAATAATCATGAATAAGAGTACATTTTGATATAGCGAAGGAAAACTACCCATGACCCCCTATTAAGTTAACGAGAGCAATGACCAAGCAAAGACCATAACCTCACCCAATTAACTAACCCAACAAGAATCATTAATAACGCCGTACTTTACAAATATGTAATATAGTTATACATTTCATCGTACTTTAACAATATAAAACATTACGTACTCATAATTGAACTAGTCAACATATAGTATCAATAATGTGCAACTCCTTCATATACACATAATAAATCAACATAGACATAAACATACATAAGAAAATCCTCCTAAGACTCCCCTCAAGGCAAACTAGTGCAATTCTTAGGTAAAGTCCCATACCCCTACATAGGCTAAGCTAGACCCCTTAGGTTATCCTGGTTATAGTTCAATTCTTTAATTCATTTTACCTTTATGGAACATCTTTCCCTAACCGACATAGACCATATGAGCTAGTGTGGAATCCGGTGTCATAACACCCTACACCGAAAGAAGGCGGACTAATCTCTAAGGTAGTACCATAACATAAAACATAGCAACTACGTGGATCCAGTAGCTAGTATTCCTATGCGGGCAACATAGTTCAAGAACTAGGATATATAGTTGCAACCCTCTTTATGCTCCATGCATTATAGTGTCCAACCTCAAGAGTAATTGAGTGCTCCTACCTTTCCTATGTGGGAAGGGACACTCCTCAATCTAGCTCACTCGGTGCTAAGCTAGAGCCCTTTTTTAAAATGTCTTTTAGCCTTTAATTATCAATCATAGCTTAGTTTAGGTCATAGGGTCTACCCCTTGTATATTCATCATCATCAATATCTCAATAATAATTTCATGAGTATAAATCCTTTCATCACAATTCAAAAAGGTGAGGTTAACACATTACATATCACTTCATAATAAGGCAGATTGGTATACATCACCATCCTTATAGCATTTACATCTTAACCAACCTCAAAACCATAATCAATACATTTAAATTCAACATAATCCCACCCTATTAATACTAAATAAGTCATACTCCAACACAATCATCATGACTTATTCACAAATAACAAAAAGTTAAAGTAAGAAATAGGGATTACAAGACTTACCAAGTCTCCTTCATTGTTCATCATAAGGGTCTTATTATCAACACATAAGTAAACCAAACTAGGTCATGACATCAACATAATTGAATAACCAACATGATAATAAGGCTTGAAGAACCACTATACAATAATTCAATACTAACTTAAATCTTAAGAAAAGATAATTAGGTCAATTCTGATAGCCTAGATCACTTATCAAGAACTAGTATGGATGACTACGATTTATCTCAATTTGTTCATGATTGGTGTAGAAACATCATCTAATAGTGATTTAACTAATAATCAAGTCAATTGAATCAATCACAATCCAATTCACATCAGGATCAAGCCTAGGGTTAAGGATAATATTCATTTAATTGAACCAAACTATCACAATTGATCATAAAAAAGTTAAAATACATGCTAATCTATCTATTATATCCTAAAGAAATCATAGGCAACTCAGTTCATAACATCAAATTTGTAATTGAATGAAACCCACTTGAAAACCCAACTTTCATAATCCGTTTTGAAGGAGCCCTTTGAGGAAAGAGTCTCAAAGGTGAATTAGATCTCATACCTCAATGTTTGATAAAGATTTAATGGTGAAATTATCCCTTTCCAGACCCCAAAACCCCTATCTTGTCTTCAATGGTGTCTTCAAATAGAGAGAAAAGAAGAGAGAGGGAAGAGAGTTTATTGTGTGAGTTGTGTTTAGATTAATGAGGGTTGGTGTCCTTATATGTTGGGTTAATTTAGTTAATTAATCTTTTTTTAATCCCTAGTAACCCCTAAAACCCTTAATTATTTTAATTACTTAATTTAAAACGTGCAGAAAAGTTGTAGACTTCATCGACGAGATCACGAACGATGGATGGTTTGTCCATCGACGGGCAGGCTTGTCTTTGTGCTACACAACCGTAATCTCGTCATAGACTTGTGTAGGCCCCCCTTCGTCCATTTTTCTATGTGTTGGTCGACGGTTGGAAATGAAGCCCCGTTTATTCATACACTAATCGCCGCTTCCATCTCGTTGATGCACCCTGCCTAGATAGTGTTGACATCAACTTGCATATGTCCTCCACAAGGGCCCTTAGTTGGTCCTTTGGGAGCCGTACCCAGCTGTATTGACCATAAAAACGTTAAAAATACATATTATACACCCTTCCACCTAATTTCATGGATTTCCAACCCCTAAAAGATAGCTAAATTGGGTATGGTACGCTAGTACCACTTAGAACTAGTTTCCTAACGACATGGATGTTCTTGGACGTTTTGGTTCCTAAACTTCCTAAATGACCTATATTCATTCTAATAGTCTTAAAATAGTGTTTATATCCCATGCTTCCAATGTTAGGCTTTATGACTAGTCTTGGATTTTTCGAGTGTTACAGAAGTGGGAAGACATCAATAGGATTTTGTGGTAGGTTTCCCTCGGACGCAGAAGAAATATTACTCTATATGATTGGTTGTGTATTGGATGACCAACTCTGCTAGTTTTATTCCTGTCGCCTGCCCCGTTGATCCACGCTGCATGGCATTGCTGCATCAAACTGCAGGGCTTCTCCTCAAGGGTCCTTGGTTTGTCCTTGGGGGATCGTACCCAGAAGTTTCAATCATTAAACAACACAAACATCCGTTCCCTACCTTTCCATCCATTTTCATACATTTTCGACTTCTAAAAGTTAGTAAAAACACTAAGGCACACTAACGTCCCTTTGAACCAACTTCGCGGACGTCTTTGGACGTTTTAGTTCATAAACCTTCTAAATGACCTATATTAATTAAAAAATGGACTTAGAAACATTGTTTGGAATTTATAAAACCTATGTTAGGCTTTAGCGTAAGTCTTGGATTTTCAAGGTGTTACACTTATTTGGATGAAGAGTATGCAAGGATCTATATCATTGAATTTTTGAGTCTTCATGGGATCCTTTAATCCATAATTTTTGATAGAGCTGCTCAAATTACGTCTCGATTTTGGAGGTCATTCAAAAAAGGGTTAGGTACACAAGTGAAGTTACGTAGAAATTTTCATCCCCAAACGGATGGTCAAGCGGATAATACTATTCAAACCCTTGAGGATATGTTTAGAGCTAGTGTAATTGATTTCAAGAGAAGTTTAGATATGAATACTTGCCTTTGGTTGAGTTATTTAATATCAATAGTTATCATTTGAATATATCCATACCTTGTTTTGAAGCTTTGTATGGTAGGAGATGTAGGTCACCACTTAGGTGCTTTAAGGTTGGTGAGTCCTCACTATTTATTCCCAAATGATCTATAAATCTTTGGAGGAAGTTCATATGGTTAGAAACTGATTGAAAACAACCTGTTATAGTTGGAAAAAGTCCTATGTCGACAATAGGAAAAGAGAGATAGGATTTGAGGAAGGTGGGTTATAAGGTTATTTAAAATTTCATCCATGAAAGGGGTGATGATGTTTGGAAAGAAAGGGAAGTTTAGTCTTCGCTATGTGGGTCCCTATGAAATTTTACAAATGGTTGGCATGGTTGCATATGAATTTAGATTACCTAGTGAGCTAGCTTCGATTCATTTAGTTTTCCATGTCCATCCATAAGAAGTGCATTGGTGACCCTGAGTTCATTCTTCCTATTGAAGGTATAGATGTGGATGAGAATGTCTCCTTTGAAGAGGTGTCGATTCAAATCCTTTATCAACAAGTAAAGGGTTTGAGGAACAAGGAGGTGGCTTACGTAAAAGTATTAGGGAGGAATAACCTAGTTGAAGGAGTAACATGGGAGGCCGAGGCTGACTGAAGTCTTGCTATCCTCATCTCTTCTCTAATTAAGGTTAGTTGTTCCTATTAAGAACCAAAATAATAAGTAAATTGGATTTTGACTTGTTTTTGCAAATATGTGCATAGTTATGGTAAAAATTGTTGAAAAAATGAGTTTTCATGAAAAAATGTGTCACATCCAGGGTGCACCCCCTAGAAGTTATTTGTGTCGTCGTCCTCGTAGAGGACTAAGACTAATATATTAGGATTCGTCATCACATTTAATAGGTTACATTGCGAAAAATTTAAATCTTTTCATCTACTTCTATATTACGTTTTATATAGTTATCTCGCTTATATATATTATATATATAGGGAGTTTACATACACTCTTCGCATAGGATGCACTACATAGGTTTCTACTTATATTTCACATACATAATACATAAAGACATTTTTATTTTAAGTCTAGGATAAATCTCACATTTAAACCATCTAAATCGAATACAACATTTGGTCATAGCCCTTACTATACTTCAATAGAAGCCACATATAGGCATAAAAACAATGTCTTCAAATGAAAAGGAAAGACATAAATGTCTTTAAGACTAATACAACATCAATATCTAGATTGTGACGTCGTCGCCAAAAAGGTGAGGACCTACCGAACTTGGAGAATGAGAATCAATGTTATCTTCAGATGGCCCTTCTAGAATCTCAATGGTCGGAACCTATATAATTGTAGAAACATAGAAATATGGATCAGTACACCAATTGTACTAAGTATGAAAAAATGCACATAAAACATTTAAAATCATGCTAAAAGGGATATTTGTTCAAAAGCATGCTTGTTTACTTTTAAAAGCCACATGCACAATCAAGAATCCATGTAAGTCAATAATCACATATTACTAAAGAAAAGATCATATAAAACACAAGACCAACATTATCAAGTATAATCAAGTCACACCTATCATAGCATATTTGAGTACATAAACAATACAACTCTAACATTATGTTAAAACAACAAAGCATGTATAAGAGATCATAACATTACCACATATACAAGACCCTTACTCGTAATCAACCATATAGTCTACAAGTTCAATGACCAAGCAAAGCCCCATAACCTTACTCAATAAAGTAAACCAAACAAGAGATCCTAAGCAATTATTATCTTCACATATCATAAAGAGTAATCATCATCATATTTAGCAATATAGATCAACATCATGTTTATACATGAAACTAACATCATATAGGATAATCAACATGCAAAGTCAACATATGCATAACATTTACTTTATAAAATATAAGAACAACCTCCTAAGACTTCCTTCAAGGCCAACTAGTGCAATGTATAGGTAGAGTTCATACCCCTCCCTAGATTAAGTCAAACCCCATAGCTAATCCAGTTAGTGTTCACTTTATTACTTCCTTTTACTTTCGGTAACACTTTCCTTAACGGACATAGTCCACATGATCTGAAAATAGAGTTCCGTGTCATGAAACCCTATACCGAAAGAAGGTGGACTACATGTCAAGGTAGTATTAAAATATGAACATAGCATCTATGTGGCTCCACTAGCTAGTATTCCAACGGGGGAAACATAGTTCATGAACTAGGAGATATATATGAGACCCTCTTTATGCATATTGAATTATAGTCTCTCATCTCATAAGTAACAGAGTGAACCTACCATCCACATTGGGAAGGGACACCTTTCACTTCTAGTTCACTCGGTGCTAAGCTAGAGTCCTTTTTTAAAATGTCTTTAAGTTTTTATCAATAATCTTAACTTAGTATAGTCCATAAGAGACCAACCCTTTGTATATTAATTTCATTATCTCAATAGGAATTGCATGAAAATGTCATTTCAATAGTACCCTTATATGTGAGATCAACACATTATCATCATCATGTCATAATACGACATATATGCATTTTATAATCAACCTTATATCATTTGATCTTAAACATAATCTCAGACCTTCACATAGTCAAAAAAATTCAATTTCATCATCATACCAACACCTACTGAATATAATCATAATACATGCTTCTATTCAACTTCATCACCATGTACAAGCCATTACAATTGAAGTAAAGGTTTGAGATTACAAAGTCTTACCCATTCTCCCTCAAAAGACATTACCATTGGTATTACCCTAAACCAATCCAATTTCATCGATCAATAGGTGTAATAACATCATTCAGTAGTAATTAACAGAAGAACTAGGTCAAGTGCACCAATACTAATCAATTCAACATGAGTTCATAACCTAGGGTTAGGGAATTGGGTTCAATTCATGATCTATTCTTCATACTAGGCTAACTCATAAAGAAATAGCATAATTACACAATAATACATCATAATCTAATAATAATATGTAAAGGAAATCATAAAAAATACAATTTATAAGATCAAATTCGGATTAGAAAGAAACCAATATGAAATAATTTTCTTAAAACCAATTTTGGAAAGGACCTTTCGGGAAAGGAATCCCAAAGGTGAAAGGTTTCCATACCGCTTAAATACATGTATAATGATGTACAAATTTAGTATTATTTCTGCCCTAGAGCCTTTAGACCTTGGTCTTCTATTGAGTTCTTTGGGAGAGAGAAAGTAGAGAGAAGGAAGAGAAATTTGTGTATGGAATTGTGAGGTGTTGGGTTAGTTTAATTAGGCTTATGTCTTTATATAGGTCCTTAATTAAGTTAATTAGATCTCCCTAACCTTTAAATAATAAACTAACCTACAAACTAATTAAATGAGCTTCCCTAAAACTTAGCATGATAACTCCGGCAAGACCTACAAGTTCATGATAAACGGTCCATAGGTCAACCTACGCCAGCTTCACCAAACCGTCATGCAGGTCCTTCGATAAGTTTATTTTTTTCCATTTTCGGTAAATTTCTTAGAGTTTGTCAATGGAGGTATTGACACCCCATTGATCCACCTACGCCTCGTTGCCAACAAGTCTATAACACCTCTAAAACGCAATAGGTGTAACTAGAGACTAACATTTGTGTCTTGTTTTTTTGAAGTATTCAAATGATTTCAAAAGAGGTTAGGATGCAGTGGATAAAGATTCATTAATTTTGGAGGACAAACGCCGAAGAACATCCATGACGTTAGAAAGGTTTGCTTTAGAATATGCTTGTGTACCTTAGTGTGTTTCGTCGAGTTTTACGTGTTCATTTTTGATGAAATTGATGTGAGATTTCCTAAACTAGTATACAAACATATTCAAGTTTAAAACGTCCGGGTAAAGTTCCCCAAGGAACAATCATGAATCCTTCAGGAAGACCCATGTGTGAGCCAAAAGCTGTCAAACCAGCCCAACCTATGGAAAGCAATCGACGCTTAGTAAGCTGGTCGGAGCCCCGTAGGTTAGGTGAGAAGGTTGAATATTAGGTGTTGGATTTTGTTCTCCATTTGCAGTACCCTCTTACCCAAACCACGGACTAGCAGGATGTTCCGATGTTTGGGTGAGGAGGCGTAGATTAGTTGGTTGTCGATGGTCCTGCATTTTACTGTAGAGTTTTGGCCAATGCTAGGGGTATTAAGGTAATTCCCCTAGTATTCTAAAAATGAATTGGGAGGATTCCTAAGGTTATTTTTTGTATAATAAATAGTTTTATAAGTCTAAAAACATAGTTTTTAAAAATAAAAATCCGAATTCCGTAAAGAACACTCTAGAACTTCATCGGAGTCAAAACTCAAGTTAGAGCTAGGATTGAAGATTCCTTGGTGATTAATCATCATTTCTTCGTCGAATTTGATGTGTGGAATCAATTGATATGTGAATCTATATCCTTGAATCTTTTTCTTAAAGGATCCAATCTTCGAAGTGTTTTTAAAAGACTTCTCAAAAGATTAGTTTTCCAATATTATAATCTAGCCATGGGTTCTTGCATAAAACGTTCTGAATCATTGTATATTGATTGAATTGATGTTAATTTGATGAGTTTAGACTAACAACTCTATGAAACAATGTAATTAATGCAACCCTAGATATTACTACTTTGTGGGTGATTTGATTATGTATTAATGCTATTGAATTCTTATGTAGTTTGAGTAGGGCTATTGTATTATCATAGAATCATTTTTGAATTGTTACTAATATGCCCTAAATCTATAAATTCTTGTTGTATTATCTTTGATTCATTGTGTATTGTTATTATTGGATTGAATTGGTGATCTTGCCATGGTTAAGGTTCTTTTAGTATTATTTTTGTTGAGTTAACTATGAATTGGAGTTGTGAGGTTGGAATAATGGTATGGTGACCTAAATTTCTGTGTATTGTATAGTCTAGTTCTTCGATAATGATTATATTTGGTATGCTCGATTTATGTGCTTATGTGATATACTTGTAAATTATGTTCCCTCGTCGGCATTAATTTATGCATTATGATATTGTCATATAATAACTAGAATATGTGTACATTATGAATGTCTATATGATTTATGTATTTATGTGGAGTCAAAGCAAGAGTCCTTGTAATTGATAATGTGTAAGTCTAGTTTTAAGACCCTGAAAATGGCTTAGGTGAACTAGAGCCTAACATGTTGATAATGATGTTCTAAGGTACTAAAGTTGTCTAAAATATGGTATGAAGTCATTTTCTAAGAGTTTAGGTGCATTGGAAGTCAAACATCAAGGGACAACTAAGACGTTCGATGACTAAGTCTCCTATGTGCCCCATATATGGTTCTATGTGCATATGTGTGACTAATGAGTTTATAAGGTCTTTAAATGAGTTCTTATGATGTATATAGTCAGTTTGTCGATATTCGTGGAGTTTGGAGGTCCAACGTCAAAGAACATCCATGACGTTCGAAAGTGTTGCCTTGAAATGACCTTGTGTGTCTAGGCATGTTTCATCGAGTTTTACGTGTTTGTTTTGGGTTAAATTCATGTAAGAGGTGCTAAACTTGTATATTTTAATTTTTGGGCTTGGAACGTCTACGAAAACATCCCAAAGTACCATCCAAGAGTCCTTGAGGAAGGACCAAAAAGTGGGACGGAGGCAAACGACGAAGGCAATCGATGACTCGTGGGACAATCGCCGCCCCGTCGATGGGTGATGTTGGTAGAGACTTTTTATTTGGAAGTAATATATTCATGTTTAGTCTCTTAACTCAATGATGGATGGATAGGATGGTCCATTTGTGGACAAATGGTCTTTTGACTGCCCAACAGTCGATGGGTGTCTTTTCCTGCGTGCGTTTCACTACAAAGTAAGGGTGAACTTGTAAATTCACTACACTTCACAATAAGAATATTGGAGGTTCCTTAAGTGTCTTTTGGGTATTTTAAGTGTGTATATAAGTGTTTAACGCATATAAGAATTCATTCTTCCAAATCAAAACACCAAAATCCCTTATGAATTCCTTAAGACTCCATTGAAGTCCAAATTCAAGGAAGAGCTTGGATTGTTGAATTTATTAGAGATTATTAATGAAATTTAAGAATCATCTTAATTAATGTATGATTTTTTTTCTTCAAACGCTCTTCATCAAGGATCCCAACTCTCTAGATGTTTTCTAAAGTTTTCAAAGGTAAATTTTAGATTTCATGAATTTACCATGGTTTCTTGCATAAATTGTTTTTAAATGTTTATTATGTAAAAATTTTATTGTATTGACTATTTTAACCTCAATTACCTATGAGACCATGAATTGGATGAACACTAGTTTTTGACTATGTTTTGGGTTACTTGATATTAACTTAATGTTTATGAATTCTAGTGTAGATTACTATGGGTTATCTAATGATGTAAGAATTGTGTTCAAGTGATATCTAGGTTTTAGTAGAGTGATGAATCTTTTGAATTTACCTAGTTTTATTGATTATCATAGTTTCTATATTGAATTGTTGTTCTTGGCCATTGGTAAAGGCCTTGTGGTATTGAATTGGTTAATTTGGCATCGAATTGAGGTGTTGACGATGGAGTGGTGTTACTATGCCCTATTTACATTTTATTTTAATTAGATTTCAATTATTTTTTATAGGTATGGTCCACTGATGGTAAGGGTATTATGTGCTTTACTTGCAATTGATATGACCTTGGCGGCGTTATTTTAAGTAATATGATTATCATGGGTTTGTCAGCAAACTACTTGAAGTAATGTGGATATTTGTAGAGTTTATTATGTGAAGCATGACAATATTTATCTACATGTGAAGTAATATATGTGTCTTTATGTTTATATCTTCTTAGGTGATCATGTTAGACTATGACTTTGACCTTGTGTGTATAGTCTTAGGGTTTACACGTGGTTATTCCCAAATGACTTTATGAGTCTATATTGGTCCCATTGTACAGGATTACTTTTAATATGATATGGTTATGTCTATATGTTTCTAGAATGGCACGTACTGTAAGTTAAAGTAAAGTATGTGGTGTCTTGTCTTGGTTGACTTGTGTCCTTTGCTTGGTGTATGTATGAATGTAAATATGTGATATCTTTAGATAGGATGCTAAATTCTCTTAGTCTTGAATGTATGAATGACATGCGACCTTAAATGAAGTTAAGAGGGTCTTTTACACGAAACCTTGAACCTAATGGTAAGGTTATGAATTTTGAAGTCGTTAGCCGTAATAGTATCTTTCAAAGGAAAGGAATGATGGACTTAAAGTTATTTGGCTGTAATAGAATCATATTAAAACTTAGAAAAGTCATCATGAGCTTCTTGTCGCCATTGTAAGGTAACTCGAGAAGACCTTTTTGGTAGGGTAAATGTAATTGGGTTATGAACTTCACATGGAACCTCTTATGTGAACCATAAGTGTGAATTACTCTATGAGAAATAAGGCTACCACCCGTGAGTATGGTAAGGGAAGTAGTTTTAGTCAAAGAATGAGACTAGAATACAAAGCATGTCCTTCATATTCCTTAACCATGTTCCTACATGGGACGTGTTAAGTTCTACCACAGGCAAGTAGTACAACCTTAGTAGAGCAGCATAGAACTCCAGATTCCATGTCTAGCTATCATGGTATATGTCGTTTATTGTTTATTCTTATCACATGGAATACCTTTTAGCATTAGAGAAGTTCTATGAAGTTTAGGTGGTGGTATGGGATGCTATCTAGACAATGCAAAATAGGCTTTGAATGTGTTAATTAGAGTTCCTAGGTCTTGTTCAAGACCATTACTTTAATGTCCTTTATGTGTTGAATGCCTCCTAAATGAACTAATTAATATATCGACTTATGTTAAGATAGTATGTTAATTGAAGAAGTACTTATCTTGAGTACTTAAGGTGTCTAGTTAAGGTATGAAGGCGCAAAGGAACTGTCACTTCGTATCTTATCTAGACGAAATGACTCTAGTTGGGGTAGATATTGATTATGTGGACATGATCTAAGCCTTAGGTAGTCTTAAGGATTATTTAGGTAGTCTTGAAGAGGTCAATCATGCACATTATCTTCTTTATTTACTTAAGTAAGTCTTTTGATAGCCTTTGGAAGGAGAATCTTCATGTTATCAATGTGTTGATACTTTGACGTCTTGTAAGTGTGTATGTGACTTATTATATGTCACGACCCAGAAGTACACCCAAGAAGTTAGGGCATTCTTGTGTCGTCACACGGAAAATGAGAAATCAAGAAGTCTCATCTAAGACTCTTTTATCATTCATTGCATAATAAACATTCTAAAATAAGAAAGAATTTTTATACTTTCTTCACAGACGAAGAACTCTTTCATAAACAAAATGCAAGCGGAAGACATTCTTTTAAAACATTAAATCATTACAATATCTACTTGAACCATCAAACTTTTGAGTATACAACACTAGGGACGAAACCCATAAAAGAGATTAAGGTAAAGACTAATACATAAGGAACTTTTGGATATTGTCCTTGAATCGATGAGGACTCACCAATATATCATCTTCAAAACCTTAGAAACCTATCCATCCTCCATAGCACATCACGATTCCATTTCCCTACACTTTAGTCAAAAAGGTAACAGAATGGGTTAGAACATTAGATGTAATAACTATGGAACCCATGCAAAAACCATGAAAAAGTGACATCTAGTATATAACATAAGAACAAAATTTAACAACTTAGAAACATATAAGAAATTATTTAACCAAAAGTCAAATTTTTAGCAAACATTATAGTGAAGCCACTTCACTGTACAGTGAACTCAATTCACTGTTACAGTGAAGTATCTTCACTTCACTTTAGACACCCTTTAACATGTAATCGTCTCACTCAAAGCTATCCAACAATTCACTGAAGTCACACAAAGAGAGACAGGCCATACATCTTCTCAAGATGTGCCTAAACGACCCTCAAGATTACATATAATGAGTCACATACACACTTAAGAGATATCAACATAAGAACATGAGATTTTCCTACCAAGGTGACTCTAAGGTTAACTTGAGTGACTTGTGAAGTGACCACCCATACAATCCCTTACACACACACACATAAGAGATCCTATAGACTCCCTACAATAGAATCACGCTCATTTAATACATCAACATATAGGTGATATGACATCGTCCTTCAAAAGGTTATCAAAATACTTAAGTAAATCAAGAAGATAATGTCCATAGTGACCTCTTAAAGATTACCTAAATAATCCTTAAGATTATCTAAGGCTTAGATCATGTCCACATAATCAACTAATTTCCCTAACTAGAGTCATTCTTAATACTTTTCTATGTAAGATAAGAAGTGACCATTCCTATGCCCCCTTTACACCTTAACTACACAACCCGTAATTACTCTACATAAGTACTACTTCATCTAACATACTATCTTAGCTTATGTCATTACGTTCATTAGTTTAATCAATACCAATTGATCACATAAAAAACATGGAAATAATGGTCTTAGAAAAAACCTGGGGACTCTAACTAACACCTTCAAAGCCTATTGTCCAATGTATAGATGGCGTCCCATCCACTACCTAAACTTCATAAAACTTCTCTAATGCTAGTAAGTATCCCACAAGAGGAGAATAAGAAATAACCCACATATACCATGAGATCTAGATATGGAATCCGGAGTTCTAACCTACTTCGATGAGGGTGTTATACATGCCAAGGGTAGAAGTAGGACACATCCCCTGTACACACATGGTTAAGGAGTATGAAGGGATTTTATGCACTCTAATCTCATTTTCAAGTTGAGGTACATTATACTCTAGTTTCATTCTTAAGTATAGTTACTTCCCATAACATAATCAATTGGTGCTAACCTTTGTTTTCATAGAGTAATTTACGTTAAAGGATAACATGAAGAGGGTTCCTTATCTAGTTCATAACCCAATCACATTCACCCACCAAAGAGGTCCACTAGGGCTACCTTTCAATGGCGACTAAGATGGCTCACTATGACTTTCCTAAGAAATATATGATGTCGTTCCACCCAATCAACACTTAGTCCTTCATCCATTTACATGAAGGATACCATTATGGCTCTCAACTTCAATATTCATAACATAACCTTTTCCATGTACTTGACCTTCTTAATATCCTTTAAGGTCTCACATATATTTCATTCATACATGACAAGGGTGCACTAATTCAACCTAGTCAAGACATCTCGTATTCACATAACATTCATACAAGTATCAAGTAAGAGACACAAGTTTACTAAACAAGATACACAACATTCTTTTCTTTATCACATATAAAAAATCATTCTTTTAACCACTTAGGAATAAACCTTATGATCTTGTATGGACATCTAAGACAAAACATATAAGAACATAGTCATAGTCCACATGATCTCCTAACATACATAAAAAGAACACATGCTTTCACATTACTGCACATCTAGAAAGAGATGCTCATGCTTCACATAAAGCAACTACATATATCATCATAATTCATCAAGTAGTGCCAAAAAGGCCATGATCATCATATTGCATAAACTAACGTCGACAAGGACACATCGATTGAAAGTAAAGTACATAAAACATCAACTTTAAGTGGACCATACCAATCACAACATAATTAAAGTCTTATTAAAATAAAAATAAACGAATTAGGGAAGCATACCCCACTCCATCTTACCACTTTGATTCCAAAGCAAAATCATCCAATTCAATATCATAAGGCCTTTATCCAAGAAAATAACCAACAATTCGATACAATTATATCAATAATAAATGAAAATAGATCAATTTATTACATACCTATCAATCTAATACAACCTAGATATCAATTGAATATAATCATTGTATTATTAGATAGCCCATAGAAAAATACATTAGGAATCATAAAACTTAAGTCAATATCCCTTCTCGCATGTTTTTGCATATGCCATACTTAGTACATTATTTGTACTAACCCCATACTTTTCTAAACCTTATAGGTATAGGTTGACGAATTTTTGGAAGATTCGAAGGCGAAGCTTGGGAAATTCACTCTCTCAAGAATTGATATGTCCTCAAATATTCGAGGGCATAGTTTATTGTCTCCTAGTTTTATTATTATGACTTATTATGTATTTGAATTCAATGTAAAGAACATTTCCATAAGTTATTATATGTCGTGTCTTAAGTTGGCTTGTGACAGTAAGATTTGTATTTATGAAAGACTTCCTTATATTAAATTATCCATGCAAAGTTTTAATTTCACACTACTTTTCATGTCATATGTAATTAATGCTTGTTGAAGGGCTTGTACAAGACCCCAAAGGGTCAAGGATGCCCGACTGCGAAATGAGGGTTCCTTATAACTTCTAGGGGGTACTTTCGGGTTGTGACAAACTTGGTATCAGAGAATAAGGTTATGGGAAATAGTTTCGGTTCTAAAAATCTCACAAGCAACATCTAGTAGTATTTTTGTTGTTGGAGTGAGTCGTGACACATCCATGGACAAGAGGCTATATGATGATAGAAGTTTCACTTTTTTCTCTACTCTAATGTCGTTCCTTAGAGTTGAGTCATATAAGGTGTCTTCTTTTAGCGTCTTCTCTTTGTGTTTATTAAACATGAATACGAGGAGGTCAACCTATAGAAGGGAGGAGGGAGGTGTAGCTAATGAGAAGATCCCTCCCCGTGTTGACCAAGTTCCTATTGTTGGTCTATAGGAAGGGAATGAGGAGGCTCCCTTTCAAGAACCTCAAGTGACTTCGATGTCTCAAGGGCCTCAAGTGACTCTATGCCTAAAGATCCTTTTGTTGAAGGAGATATGACTAATGCTGAGTTGAGGGCTACCATAATTAACTTGACCCAACTCATCACGACTCAAGCTCATATCGTCAAAAATCAATTTGTTTCCCAAGCTAATTAAGGAGTTCGACCCCAACCAAATGCTAGTAATCCCTCTTCTACAATTCAGAACATCATGAGGATGAACCCTCCCACTTTCCATGGCACTAAGGTAGGTGAAGATCCACAAGGTTACATAGATGAGCTTTTCAAGATGGTGGATGCTATGGGTGTGACCCCTAGGGATAAAGGGGATTTATCCCCTTACCAACAAAAAGATGTGACTCAAGTGTTGTTTGAGAAATAGAGGATTAAGAGACCCTTAGAGAGAGGTCTGGTTCATTGGGAGGAATTCAAAGAGGCTTTTCTAGATAGGTTCTTTCCCCTACAGTGGAGGGAGAAGAAGATGGTTGAATTCATGAACCTTCTTTAATGTGTAATGAGTGTGCAAGAGTACTCTCTCAAATTAACCTTATTCTCTAAGTATTCCCCAACCATGATATCCAACCCTAGGGATAGGATGAACAAGTTTGTGATGGGTGTGTATATCTTGGTATAGAAAGAGTTTCGTATGACAATTCTTCTTGATGACATGGATATCTCTAGGCTCATGGTTTATGCACAACAAATTAAGAAGTCCAAAATTAGGGAGATAATACAACAGGGTAAGAGGCCTAAGTTGGATGATTATAGTCACCAAAAACCTAATAAGAGGTTCTATCACCAAGATTCTACCATGGGAAACAAGGAGAGGACTCCAAACAAAAAATCCCAAGTAGGTGGTCATTCTTTTGAGAGGACTAGGTGCCCTACTTGTGGGAAGCAACATTTGGGTAGATGTCTTGCCAGAACGAATGGTTTTTTAACATGTGGTGATAAGGGCCACAAGATGAGGGATTACCCTAACACCAAAGCAAGGGGAAAATATGTCAATCAAGCTTCCCTAGATCCTAGTGCTCCCAAGACAAACCCTTTTTATGGGATAGGGGCTAGGAAGGATAACTAATCCGGATTTGATGGTTTTGGTAAGTCGTACATCTTAATTATTGTTGTTTTATGATATGAAATGAATTTAAGTTGTTTTATAATTCATATGATCATATAATGTTGATGAATTTCTATAAGAATAGATTTTTGAAAATTTTTGACTATGTTGGCAGTGACACAGTGAATATTCACTTTAAATTTTTTGATTTTTGAGGAAAATTATTTTGTCTTGCATTTAAGTTTCAATGTGTGCAAAAGTATTGTACATGATCATGTTTAATGTTGAAGAAGGTAATTCCTCTATAGGAGCATGTTGAGTGTGAGTTTTAAAATTTTGAAATTTGCAAGAGTTGCCTATGTTGCTAAGTGTTTGAAAGTATGAAATGATGATCCTTGCTAGTTTATGCTATTATTATGAGTGTTTGAGATTTATATGTAATGTTTTATGTTGTTCTACGTGACTCCATGTGGTTCTTGATGTTTTAGTGTCATCCGAGGATGAATGTTATTCTAAGTGGGGGAGAACGTATTGCACCAAAATATACTACAGTGAACTAGAGCCTAATGAGTGTTTCGTGAGTTAATTTTAAGTTAAAATGAGTTATTTTATTGTTCTTATTCAGTGTGTGATGTTTGGTTATGTTTGGAGGTCAAACGTCCGAGAATGTCCATGACGTTCGGAAGGTGTGCCTTAGAAAGTATTCTTGCGTCTTGTTGTGTTTGAGTGTATTTTACGTTTTAGTTTTGACTGAAACAGATGTGAGGTGTTCCTAATACCTATACAAATTATCTTAGGGGTTAAAATTCCGGGCACGACCCCATCTAGGACCCACAAGGGGCCCTACATGTAGGGCCCAAGAATCGGACAAAAGCTGCCAAGGACACTGCTTAATCAACGGAGCAGTCTACTAGGCGTAAGCCAATCGACGCACGGTGGAATGGGGATCCGTCGTTCCATACTTGGTGCGAGTAGCAGACCCTCCCTTTTCCAGTCTTTGATGCTATCGATGCCCAGCAGTACGGGCCGTCGATCAACTAACGCCCAATAGCTTGGGTCGTCGATTTGCACTTGCTAAGACTGCTGCACGTGGCTTCCTATTTGGGGTGTTTTTTCTAAATTCACCCCAAGTATTTTAGGAACCTAGGATGATATTTTGAGTGTTTTTAGGTTACATTAAGTAAGTTTGAAGCCCTAGACCTAGAAAAGACCCCTCACTTTAAATATTCAAACTCCCTCTCTAAAGAAAACTCTCTCAAAGTCACCATTGAATCTAAGACTTAAGGAGGACAAGATGGGCTGGTTTGTACGTGTGTATTCATCAAAATAATTGGGTTTTATTCTCTTTGAGGTATGGTATCCATCCTTTAACCATGTTCCATTCAAGGAGCCATTTCCAAAAGATTTCAAAAAGGGTTTTAAAACTCTATTTCCTTCTATCTTTGATTTTAAGCACGGGTCTTCTTGTAAAAGAGTTATAATATTTTAAATGTGTTTATTATTGTATTAATTGATGATTTTTATGTGAAAAACCTAATGAATTCATGTATATGCATATCTCAAACTTTTAACATAAGAAATAGGCTAAACGAGCATGTTTGGGTAAGCTATGAACTTTGGTTCTCTTTATGTTGCTATGTTGGTTTAGATACTACCTTAAGGGAATTATTATTACGAAATATTGAGAAATTGATTATATTTGATAATGGATTGGTTAAATGGTGAATTTCTTATATTGCGTTTCATATTGTAAATATGCTCTTGAGTGATATGATCCACCTTCTTGGTGTAGATGTTTATTTGATAAACATGATATTACATAGTATGTTTTGTGAGTGTGTCTTATAAGGCCTAGTATATTGAATGAATTAAGATAAGTCTTGTCTTGTGTTTCGTGAATTTGAAAAGCGTGTTAGTCTTAGATTATGCCTAGGTAGAGTATATGAGTGGTGAAGCATGTAAAGTCTATAAATTGATGAATGTAGGACTAAATCATGAATAGAATCTAATGTTGGTGAAATTACTCTCATATGCAAGATGTGCTCACAAATAAACGCACAAAATCAAATGAATGTATGAACTTAAATTGAGTAAATAGAGGAGTTTTGAGGTGGATACTCTTCGTGAGTTGAGATGAAGTGTTTAGTAGAAACCTCACTTTATCCTATGCCCTTAGTGAGTTGAGATGTGGTATTCACTAGATATTCTTAAGCTTTATATTAAAGTGTTTAGAATTCGTGGCAGTTATGTCTAACCCCGGGAGGTACATTTTGTGAGTTGAGATGTTGTATTCTAATGTACCTCGTTAGATGAGTACTCCTTTTGAGTAGAGAATGAGTACTTAGTAGCAATTTCCTTATCCCTTAACTATGCGCCCGCATAGGTGTAGCTATTGGGAAAACAATGTAAAATGGAAAAAAAGAATGACTTTTCCTTAGGCAAGTGAGTATCCGTCATCCGCTAGGTGTTAATTTCCGGATTCCATGTCTAGCTCTCATGGTCTATGTTGGTTAAGCAAAACCTCCACAAAAGAATTTATTGAACTAAGTCTTCTAAAAGAACGTTCTACATAGGGTAGGTGGTGGTATGGGATGCTATCAACTCATTGGACTAAGTAGTCATTTTTAAATGGAAGACTTTGGTTGTTTGTTGGGTGTCTTTTAATGTCTTGCCATTGATTGAGGGGCTTGTTTCTCCCAAGTTAAGTACGACGAAAGGAGTAGTCTTGAGGATTGCTTTGGTATATATTGAAGGAGGCATATGCATACTTCCTTCATGCATTACCTTAGTGAGTCTTACGATAATCCTGAGGTAGGGAAACTCTTACGGAAAATGAGTTCACATTCTCTTTCGCTTGGCCTTTGAAGTTCACTCATTTAGGATAGGATAATTCATAGTGAGTACCTTAAATGATTCATTGTTAAAGTTCAAATTTGTTGACTGTAATTTTTTGCAAGTTTACTGTAAATGGTCCCTTTTAGTTTATAATTATGGAATCTATTATCTAAGCGTGAAATGATGTTCCTTGTGATGTTTCTCTTCAATAGTCCTGAATATTTTACTTAAATTGCATGTAATTTTATTTTTCTAAAATGTCCCTTTTCACATGTTTTTGCATATGACATATATAGTACATTATTTGTACTAGCCCATACTTTTGTATTTCTTATAAGTATGGATTGAAGACTTTTTGGAAGATTCAAAGGCAAAGTTTGGGAAATTCACTCTCTCAAAAATTGGTATGTCCTCATACATTCGAGGGCATAGTCTATTCTCTCATAGTACTATTATTAATACTTATGATGTATTTGAATTTAATGTAAAGGGTCGTGTCCCTAACATATTATATGTTGTGTTTTAAGTTGGCTCGATAAGATTTATTAAGTATTTATGAATGATTTCCTTTTATTAAATTATGCATGAAAAGTTTTCATTCCGCACTACTTTTTCCATGTCTTATGTAATGAATGGTAGTTGAAGAGCTTGTACAAGACCCCAAAGGGTCAAGTGCGCTCGGCCGCGAAATGATGGTTCTTCCTAACTTCTAGGGGGTACTTTCTGGTCGTGACAATAGACATTTAAAGTTATAAAGGACTTATCATAGCACCGATTGAACTTGACAATGGGAGGTGTTAACTTCGCATAAAGGAAGATTCACCCTATAGTTCAACATGAGGTGTTGACTCCCTTATGAGGGATACTCATCCTATGGATTCGTATGAGAAGAGGTTCCAAATGCCAAGTGGCACATAGAGAGGTTGTGCTTATCTCTTAGTTCTTGAACAATGTTGCCCCCATAGAAAGACTAGCTAGTGGATCCACCTAGAAAGCTATGTTTAGGTTTGGTTTTACTTTGGCCTGTAGACCACCTTCATTCAGTGTAAGGTTTTACAAAGCCGGATTCCACAATTAGCTCTTATGGTCTATGTCGGTTAAGACAAGTGTTCTCTAAATTAAATTTATGTAATGAAGTCTAAATCATCTAATGTGACTTGGTTTGACATAGCCTAGGTAGGGGTATGGGACTCTACCTATGCCTTTCACTAGTTTTCCTTGAAGGAAACCTTAGGAGGTTGTTCTTATGTATGTATATTCTTATAAATGAAAATGAAATGTATTATATGATTTTAAATGTTAATGACACTATGTAATTTTGTTCTTATGTATGTATATTCTTATGAATGAAAATGAAATGTATTATATGATTTTAAATTTTAATGACACTATGTAATTATAA
Organism: Solanum arcanum; assembly: GCA_027789145.1. Taxonomy (NCBI): domain Eukaryota; kingdom Viridiplantae; phylum Streptophyta; class Magnoliopsida; order Solanales; family Solanaceae; genus Solanum; species Solanum arcanum. The sequence continues at coordinate 24,749,937 of CM050935.1, read as the reverse complement.
TTATTCTTATGAACATGTATTTGGTCTAAAATTCTATGTATGATATAATGTGCTCTTAATATTATATTATGTGAGGTTGGATATTGGTTATGGCTCTTCCTAGGTTTACTTTATTATGTAAGGTTATGTGGCTTTGCTTAGTTATTGCACAAGTGGACTTTAAAGAGTTATGAGTAATGGCCTTGCTTTGGTTATGATGAAATGTACTCTTATAAATGCTTGTTGAAGTTATAACTTGATGATAGTGTGGTATTGATTACATATGCAATTATGTTGATATGTTCATTGACATGACTATGCGCTGTATTTTTGGTCTTATGATATACATGCCTATGACTTAATGAATATATCTTATTGATTGGTATGGACTTATTGAATGTGCATAAAGGTTTTCAATGTGAATTACATAGCTTATTGAAATATCCTTTTTAGCATCATTTGATATTATATGTGCATACGGTCTCATACTTAGTAGAAGTGGTGTACTAACTCCATTTCTTCCCTTTTTCCCAACATTTTAGGTTCTGGTCATTAAAGGGCTTTTGGAGACTACTTTGAAGAAGACTAGGTATTCTTTATCAGCCAAGTTTGGTAGGTCCTTACTTTTCGAGGCCATGCCACTATCAAGCCTTTGATGTTTCTTTAGTTTTAAGATTCTTATGTTTCTTTCCTTTTTATTTGAATAAGAAACATTGTATCAACCATATGTTGTCTTATTGTAATGATGTATCAGCTAGGCCCAAGTTGTTATACTCTTATTAGACGGTTATGTGTTGAGACTACTATTTGAAACTATGTTATATTCTATATATATGTGCAACAAAAGTAGAAGACTAAGAAATCTTCATATATGAAGGGTTTATGTATACTCCATATAACTATATTATGTATATGTAGAGGTCTATGTAAACCTCCATGTAGTCGTAATTAAATTTTTTATATTTCCGCAAATTTTGACATATGAATGTAATGATGTGAGCTAAGAGGCTACTCTTAATCCTCAAAGAGGACGACGATGCCGGTTACGTCTAGGGGATATTCCGGTATATGACAAAGGTACTGCAAAAATATTCTATGAAATAATGACATGTTTTCCAAAATTAAAGGTATGCTTTATTGTATATTATCCTTGAGAGTTGCAGCAAAACCAATCACTAGGTTCTGCTCCTAACCTTAAAGTTTGTTCATTAGTGGGAAATTTACCTTTAATTTCTTACCAGAGAGGAAAGAGCACTAAAAAGAATGCTTATATGCCAAGTATAAGTATTGATAGTCGTTTTAGGCCTTTGTTTATTGTTGTTCCAGGCTGATGTGCAGGTGAAATCTCCATTCATGTTGAGGTTCCATACTGGTTCATCAAGAATCCTAGGCTGCACTTGTAGCTTAGTCGCCAGAATACTATGAACTTGATCTAGAGGAGCAAGTTGAATGAGCTTTGCTATATTCGATTGTCCATGCTCCATAAAATCATCTATTGTGTTATTGTTGAACCTTTGCATTTCCCTAGTAAAGTGCGCCAATGGACCAATACCAATTCAATTGTCCCACAAAAATGAACAGGAACAAGATTTGATTCTCCACTGAATAAGATCTTCCACATTATGTTTGTTTTTTCATTATGTGTCTCCAAGCTTGAGATTCCACTATATGATATTTTTTATAGACCGGATTAGATCTTTGGAAATATTTTGCTATTAGGAAATGGTTGAATAGAGTTTTGTTAGATCTAAAAATGCAGCATTTCTTATATTAAAAAGGTTTGACAAACATAAATCTTTAAGCGAACTCCACTTCCTCACTCGTCATTTGGAAACTCAAGTTTTTCCTGTCATTCCTTGAACCCTAGAAGAAGTCGACCATAGTGGATTGAATTTGTTTGATAGTGGCTGTGGTGGAGAAATGGCCGCGAGCAGGTGTATTTGATGTGATCAAAGGACATTTTTCACTAAGGTTTCTTTTCTTCCATAACTCAACAACTTTTATTGCAATTTGGTGATTGTATTTACCATCTTGTTGATGATTTCTGAAAAATAAATAAGTCGAGGTCTACCAATGTATAAGAGGCAGCCAAGGTAGGTTATGGGTCCCCGTTTTTGATGAAAACCAACACATCTATTGATTATTTTTCAATTACTGGTGAATGCATTTGAATGAATTAAGAAATGACCTTTGTCTTTGTTATTGAATTGGCCAGAAACCTTTTAATAAGTAGCTAAAGTATGCATGATAAGCTCCAGACATCTAGGGCCCCTCCTTTCCATTTAGAATCCATAATAATTGGAGTTTTAATTTAACCTATTCAAGGATCTTTACAGTACCTCCGCACCTAAAATAAATACGAACGGGGATAATGGGTCACCTTGCTTCAAGCCTCTTGTAGAGTGGAAAAAAACACACCTCTTTCCATTAATAATATTGAATACTAGTTGTTGTCCATGATTCTACAATGAATACTTCATCAAACCCTATTTACTCAAAATAAGACAAATATACGACCAAGATACCCAATAATATGCTTTGGAAATATCCAACATAATCACCATATTACTACCAATAGTAGGTTTTTTAATTTGGTGAATAATATCTTGAGCTAACATGATATTTTATAAGATGCTTCTAGCCTTGACAAATCCTTATTGGTTGGGAGAAATTAGATTAGGTACACTAGAATCTAATCTGAGACATAGCAGCTTAGACACAATTTCTTGTTAGTGAAATTACTTAAACTGATGGGCAAAAACTTAGACAACTTGTTTGGATTCTTTACTTCAAGGAGCAATATTACACAAGCAATAGCAAAATATTTGGGAATCACTTGGCGACAAAAGAAAGAAGTAATAACTGCCAGTAGATCATTCTTGATGATGTTCAAACATTTTTGAAAGAAGCATCCATTCTGACAGGTCCAGGGGCTGAGTTAGGGTTCATGTAATTACTTCCTTCAGTTCATCAATAGTTGGAATGGCCTTCAAACTGTCGTTATGATCCTGCGTGACCATTCTTGGAATATAGTTGATGGGAATTTCATGTATACATTCTTCCTTTCCTGTTAAAATGTCCTGAAAATGTTTACAGGCAGCAACAAGTATATTTTCATCTCCCTGTACCCACTTTTCATTTTCATTCAAGATCTTATGAATAAATAAATTCCTTCTTCTTCCTTAGATCAAAGAATTGAAATCTTTAGTGTTACCATCCTCTTCTTTGAACCATTCGAGCTGAGATTTTGATATGAGAATAGAGTCCTAAAGCTTCATGAATCTGATACACTCTGTATTGATACAATGAAGGGCTGCTCTATTTTCTTCTCTTTTCTCTTGATTAAGATTTTCTTCTTCGACATACACTGTTTCTTCATAGTATTTAACAGTATCATAAATATCTCTAAATTGTATTTTAGACCAAGATCTTAGAGTAGAAGCAACTCCTTTCATTTATTGATGAAACACTAACATTGGATTTCCTTCTTGCTGTTTGTTCCAGCACTCTATCACAATAGTTAGAAAGGAAGGCTGGTCTGCCCAACAATTGAGGAATCTGAAATACTTGATATGATTTTCAGGTGTATCATTCATTTCAATGAGAAGTGTAAATTATCAGACCCTACAGAAGGAAAATGATTAATGGTAGTGTGAGGCAAATCTTGCAACCATTTGTCATTTACCATGGCCCTTTCCAACCTTTTCCAAATTCTAAAATTGATATCCCTTCGGTTAGACCAAGTAAATTTAGGTCCATCGAATCCCAAATCCATAAGTCCACAGGCTTAAATAACACCAATAAATTACAAGAAGTTTCTCATGTTATAAGGAATACCTCCCAGTTTCTCATCAATGTCAGTTATGACATTATAGTCACCCTTTGTGCACCAAGGAATATTTTGGATGGTATCTTCATAGTGAAGCATCATATCCCACAAAGGTCTTCTCATATGGTCCTTGCATTTGGCGTAAACAAACGTGTTGATGTAGGTCCTAGTAGGTTCCATATGATTAACTTCACAAGTAATTTCTTATTCGTTAATCTCAAGAATCTTGCAAGAAAAAGCATTTGTCCAAAATAACCAAATCTTTCCATTGATGTTGCTAGTAGAATGATCCATGGAAATCATACTTTTAAACATATTTATATAAGTGTTGTCTTAAAATGGTTCCATAATAGCAGTTATAGATAAATGGTGCATATTTTTGTGATTTTTGAGTCTTTCAATAAAACCATGTTGTTGATACCTCTAGCATTCCGAATGATTGTGCTTATCATTGAGATGATCTAGAGGTTAATAACCTTGTGCTTGGTCTGCCTGCAGTGACTGAAGCAATGGGAAGAGATTTCTTCGAGGAAAATATCTCTAATTGTGTGCATATGGGGGAGAGACCTTGCTTGGTAATAACCTGCTGAAGCTCATCGTGAAATTCAACATCATTGGTAGGACTAAAAGATTTGATAAAAAGTACACTAGTTTCATAATCCTCATTCTGATTAATAAGCGGTCGGTTGTCAACATCCTTTTCATCATCAGAATGTTCAACATCATACTCATCAGCTTCCTTGCTGTTTATTTTCAGATATGCCTGGTTGGGAGGCTTGCAAGGAGAAGGGGTACTAAATTGAGCCTTAAGAGGTATCTCATGCAATGCGTGTTTCCGATCTACAATAAAAAAACATTTGCAAGAGTTTTTGGTCTGATCATTTTCATTTTGAGTCTGTACATTTTGTTGTTGTGTTGCCTTCCTCTTATATGATTCTATCTTATTCTTGCTAGGTTTATTCTTCCTTTTTGTAGTATCCATTTTCTTGCTAGTAGTAGCCTTATTACCCATATCTTTCGCCATAGAACCCTTTGGATGATAACCCTTCTCATTTTTGTTGTTAACATGTTGACCATCATTCTTGCTGTAAGTCTATTTTTGTTGTTTGGTTGTTGTACCCTTGTTATTGCTATTTTGTTGATCATATAAATCAGTAGTAGCAGGTTCTTGAACCAATTTCGTCTCCTTAGGATCCCCTTCCTGCAAGTTAGTTGGTTTTTCCTTTACTTCCATCCTCCCTGAAGTAAGTACATTATCTACAACCAAAGGAGTTTCAGGGGAGGGGTTGTCATTGTCACAACAATGATCTTCAACAACAATTACAGTGGAAGGGGTGTCATTGTTACAACAATGATCATCAATAACAGTTTCAAGGGATGGGGGTTGCGGTAATAGAGCATCTGTTTCCATATTCATATCTGCAGAGGGTTCAAGCATCATACCTAATTTCTATATGTTTTTCTGATTCCGTTTCTCCTTAGGTTGCTGATCCTGCGTTAAATTATTTTGTACCTTACCTTGATTCTGATTTTGAGTGTGATTTCTAATTCTTTTCCTTTCTTGGATTTTCTATAGTTCTTTCTTGTGAGTGTTATTAATCACATTTGTTTTCTATCCTTATTCTGTTTTTTGGACTACATTTTCTTTTTCCTTCTTCATGTTGTTTCTGTTTTTTAGCATTTGTATTTTGGTGCTTGTCTTTTCCTTTCTTACTTGCATATATTTCTCTTTTTTGTTTATTTCTTCATCTCTTGATTTCATAAAACATCTTGCAGCAAAGTTATCTTGTTGTTTACAGTAAAGACAATAAGTAGGTATCTCCTCATATTCAACAAGTTGCCACTTGCCATCGGTTGGGTTATTTTTGGCATCTCCCAGGCAAACATGCTTGGGTCTCTCCTTGGTCAAGTCTATCTAAATTTTTAGTTTTGATACACTCTATTTTCCGAACAAAAGTATGAAGATATAGTGCCTTGCCAATAGGTGACAATATGTGAGACAATATATCCATATAGTAAAAGCGTCAAGGAAATTCTGGTAGAATGATCCAAATAGGGAATACATGAGATTCCTCTTCTGGTTTGAACTTTGACGACCACATATGTAATTTCATTAAATGACCTACAATAAATATTTTTTGCTTTGTCCAGAAATTAATGTGATCAACTTCATTGTAAAAGTCAATGTAAATATATCTTGAGTTAAAATGTGCATTCTTAACACTACAAATGTGGTTTGTTTGGGCTACAAAACTCTTTCTGAGTATCTCCATGTTGGGCATAGAATTAGTAAATTTACCAACCAAGGTGTACTTGCATCTACTGGCCATTCTGACTTTGAAATCTTCTTCCTGAAAGGTTATGGAAGGGTATCCTTGCCGAATATTAATAATAGAAGGGGTTATGTCTATGGGTAGGACAATTCGATTTGGATTAGCTTTGATTCAAAAGACTAAGGATTGGGTCATAATGGGGGAATGAAGGGTATGAATTTGAGTGGAAATATTTTTGTTGAAGGGACTATTTCTAGGAGGTCTGTTTTTATATTGCTAGGACTTATTTTTGTTGGTTTTTTGTAGATTTGATCTGTGAATATCAACGTTGGAAGAAAGCTTGATAGGTAGGGGTTTTTTGGGTCCCACAGAATTGTTTTCTTTGTGATTATTCTTCTTCTTTTGTTTATGTCCTGCAACCTGCACAACATGCGTACCCTTCCCGTGCTCATTTTTATTAACGGGAAAATTACAGGGACCTTTACAGTGAACATTGCAAGAAACATTACTATATTTATTAGAAGTTATAATGCTAGGGACTAACTTACATATGGTGTTATTGTTGGCCTTTGGTGTATAATCGTTAGCATAGTCTGGTCTTCTTTGGTTTTGATTCGCGTCCCTATGCATAGAAATATGCTCATTGTTTCAATCCTTCACTAAATTTTGGTTTGTGTTCCTTTCTTTTCTCATTGGAATTTCATCAAACACCTTGTCTGCATTATTAGCTATTTGAGAGTGATATGTGCATTTCGAGTTTGCCAATCTATTGTTTTCATCATTTTGTTGCCTCTTGATAGTTGCCTTCCTCCCTTAAACACATTGGCAGTGTAATCAATAGGTATAGCTTCGCTATTTGTAGCACTGTTATCAGTACTCTTACGGAGTAGGCATGATTTGACCTTGACCTTTTATGAGATTTAGCTTTGGTTACCTTACTACCTTTATGCATAGGATAACTTGTATTTTCATTCATTAAACTAGTTAATCGAGCTCCGATGACTTCTTCGGAATCTTTGCTGATTTCTTTTATCATTAACATTGGCAATATTGATATGATTAGGTGCGATATGCTTCGTAGAGTCTATGACTGTAGTTTGTTTCTCCAAAATATGCCTCAATTCAGATGAATATTCATTTGAATTCATAGGCGATTTTGGAGAAATTTATTATAAATTTGCCCGATCAAATCTCTCAACAAGTAAGAGCCAATTATTTGATTTTGCAATCATCGATGTATCTTAAAGTGTAGAACACTTTCCATCAATTGGAACTAGATGAATTGCTCAAGATTTTTCACAAGAAATAATTTCTTGTGTTCACTTTAACTCCTCTTAAGAAAGTTGAATAGTGATCGTTGTGTTCAAATAAAAATTTGAGGAGTTGTGGTTTGAATTTAGGGATGTTTCTTGTTGGAGAAGTTGTGTCTCCTCCATGTGCATATTTTTGCGTTGGTTTGGTGGTCGGAGGATTATCGATGACGGTGCTATGGAAATTTCAAAAAAACTGTGAATTTTTCCCCTTGTGACCATTAGTTAACGTTAGGCACAAATTCTAAGGAGTGATTTTTTTAGAAAGGGAGAATATGTGACTAGTTGAGGTACATCAACACCCTTTAGAGATAATCTTACAAGCCTTTAGGCACGAAATGATAAGACCACTAGGAATAGAACTCCCCCACATCCACTCTAAGACGGGCTCATTAGGAAAGTTAAACTTGACAACTCTTGTCCTATGATCAATGGAAGCAAAAAAAGCATGAAACCTATCTCTTCAAAATGACATCAAAATAAACCATATCAGTTCTGCTAATTTAACATGAATAACTCTATTGGCAACATTATGGGACAATTTCTACATACCCTTTTTGCAATAACCGAATCCCCTATCGGGGTTATCACCATAAAAGGTTCATTTAAGATATCGGGAAAAATATAAAACTTTGTAGCTACCAAATAGTAACGAATAACAAGGGTGCACCCGGATTAAGTAAAGCATAAACATTTACAAATAAGACTTGGAAAATACCGGTCAACTTGTCTTGCCCCTTCACATAAGGGTAATCTCTAACCTTGCCGCTCTTCTTTCCACAACTAAAGCAATATCACGTCCCAACTAGACACTCACCCAGATGCTTATTCCCACACTTGGAACAAGTTGGTTTATCACTTGGTGAATTTCCACTTATAAAATTTTAGGACTTAGGGTTAGCCACCCTATCATCACGAGCCTTTGGAAATTTGGAATGGGCTTGATTAAAAAACCTCTTCTTGAATTTAGGCTTATCTTGAATTTCCAACCTTCCCTTAGAATAACAACATTCAAAAGACTTGGCCCACTTGTCCTATCTCTTTTTCCTACTTAGTCTACTTTTTTCCACTTGTTTAGTATGAACCATTAGATGAGAGATATTCATATTATCATGAAACATAACCGAACACCATTCTTCTACAAAGTAATTGAAGTCTCCCATGAGAAAATGACTATTGTCATCCCTTGGTTTTGACATCAAGTATGGAGCATACTCAGACAATTTAGTTAGCTTCAAAGAGTAATCAAGTACACTCTTACCTCCTTTAGGAAGGTTGATTAATTTTCCACCTTAGCTTCCCTCATCTCTCTAGGAAAGAACCTATAAAGGAAGTCCCTCTTGTAGATGTCTATGTAATTTTACCACCTCATAGCACCATATTATCCCTCCATTGAGTGTATTAAGTTTGCTCCACATCTTTGAGTTGATAGGAGATCAACTCGGCCTTTTCAATCGTAGTCACTCCTATATAAAATAAGATCCTATAGACCTCATGTAGGAAATCTTAGGGGTCTTCATCTGCCTTTTACCTGTAGAACATACGACGGTTCATCCTAGTAAAGTCTCTCAAACGAGAAGACATAGTGCTAGCATGTGGAGGCGTACATAGTCCAACATCTCAACTCAATTGAGCTGTCATAGCTTTAACTTGAAATGTGAGGACATTAACTTGAGAAGTCATTTGTCCCCTGACAAATTGAGAAAAGCAGACCTTATCTCTCCATTCTTCATAGGTTGAGGAAAAATTGGAACTTGTTCGCCCATAGGAACTTGCTAAAATGGAGGAACTTTCTTGTCTTACGTAGGAACTTGGTTTTCATGTGCTCCTGCACTAGCAATCCCTTCTTCATCCCTTGTTGCAGCCGCCATTCTAGTATCCATACCTATAACCACAATAAAAGTTTTAGGTCAAAAGAACACATATAGTAGACTCTAGAGGAACGAATAAGGAATACATGAAGATGAGGATTTCCTAAGCATCACATAGTCTCTCATTCATAAGTGTGACATGCTTCACAATTATGAATACGAATCTACATAGGCGTGGTTTAGCGAGACATCAATCCTAAGGATATTTAACCTCATTCTCTTATACAAAGTTTGTCACATCCGAGGATTGCCCGATAGACGGTCGTTATCCTTGGAGTGCACTAACACTAACCTTTTAGCATTCATTATTAGATTGCATAGGTTAAAATTTGCAATAATTAAAACATTTTACATACATCTATATAGTGAGGTTTACATAGAACTCCCACTTACACATCATATATACATAGGGACTTTACATAGACTCCTCACATAGTGTTACATAGGCTTCTACTTTTATTTCATCTATGAATTATATAGAGATAGTTATTAGGGATTTCTCACATTTAAGCTATCGATAACGAGTACAATATTCGGTCATAACCTATACTTCATTAAAATAAAAGCCACAAATAGGCTTATACAATAATTGTCTTCAAATTAAAGAGAATGAACAAAATGTCTTAGGCCTCATTTGGTTGCACATAATGGAGATCTGAATCTTAATCATTCATATTCAGCCTATTAGGTACGTTTGGTTTTTAACTCTAAATCTGAATGATTCAGATTCAGCCCATTACGTTCATTTGTTTTATTCTTTAAAAAAACCTCTTAATGGGTCTGAAGAGGCCTGAATGAATAAGAACTGTCGAATACTCTTAAAAACATTTAGACTAATTTTATAAGTATCGAATAATCAATCATAGTTTCTCTGCTTTTGGATGTGTCTTTTTATCTCGTAACTAAAAACTCTCATTCTCACTTTTCTCAATCAAACATCATTTTTCTCAACTGATAATTTTTTATAAATTATTGCAAGTATTATTTTTAAATTAATAACATTCTCGTATTGATGTGTGTCAAGGACAATTGTTGCAATAACATTTTTTGTATATTGTTGTTTAACAAGGTTTTTGAATGAAAAAAATAGTACTCCAAATCATTATTATTAAAACTTTAAATATATTTTTAATGAAAAGTTATATATTTTTTTAAATGAAAAATTAATAATATTTTATCAATATAATATTTAATTTCACTTCTACATTCATAATTGAAAGAAAGCGACATGAATTATTTATTGTTCGGACTTAGAGACCCTCTCTTAATATTCAGCTGTGTATTAGATCAAAATACCCATATCTTAATACAGATCTTAATATTCAGATGTTTATTCAGATTCAGACCTATTAATCTTAATTTTAAAAAATGAGGACTTAGACTATAACAACATCCAATATCTAGATAGTGGCATCGTTCTCTAAAGGTGAGGACCTACCAATCTTGGATAATGAGATCCATGTTTTCTTCAAATATCCCTTCTAGAAGTTCAACGGCCGGAATCTACATAATTGTAGAAACATAGAAATATATTTACTAAACCACTTGTACAAAATATGGAAACATGCACATCAAAAATTTTATATCATGCTAAAGGGACATTTTTTCCAAACCATGCTTGTTACTTTTGAAAAACCTTATGTACAATCAATAACCTATGTAAGCCAATAATCACATATTTCTTGCAACAAGACCAACATCATCAAGTATAACCGAGATAACATGTAAAATCACATATTTGAGTAGATATCGAAAAAAATCTAACATCATGTTATAACAATTAGAATGTATAAGAGTTATAAACATAACAACATATGAAAGACCTTTACTCATAACCTAACATATAGTCTACAAGTGCAACGACAAATTAAATCCCCATAACCTTACTCAACCAAACGAACCCAACAAGAGATCATAAGCAATGCCTAACATCACATAACATAGTATCAAGAGTAGTCATAATCATGTTTACAAATATAGACCAATAACATGTTCATAGATGACACTAATATCTTATAAAGTCATAAACATGTAGTGTCAACCTATGAGTAAAATTACCTTTATAAAACATAAAAAACAACCTCCTTAGACTTCCCTCAAGGCAAACTAGGGCAATGTATGGGTAGAGTCCCATACCCCTACCTAGACTAAGTAAAACCCCTTAAGTCATCCTAGTTATTGTTCAATTTATTACTTCATTTTGCTTTCAAAAACACTTGCCTTAACCGGCATAGACCACATAAACTAAATGTTAAATTTGGTTTCATGAAACCTTACACCGAAAGATGGCGGACTATTTTCTAAGATAGTACCAACACATAAACATAGCATCTATGTGGATCCACTTTATAGTATTCCTATGGGGGCAACATAATTAACGAACTTGGAAAAATACTTGGGACCTCTTTATTCACATTGGATTATTGTTTCCATTTAATTATTACATTAGTGAACCTACCTTCCCACATTGGGAAGGGACACTCTTCACTAGTAGTTCACTCGGTGCTAAGCTAGAGTCCCTTTTTGAAATGTCTTTTACCCTTATCAATAATTATAGCTTTGTATAGGTCGTAGGACACTAACCCCTTGATATTCATAACATTAACTTTTTAGGAATTTCATGAAAATATCCTTTCAATGCAACCCTCATAAGTTAGATTAATACATTATCATTGTCATGTCATAATAAAGCACATAGGCAAGTCATAACAAACATTATATCATTACATCTTAACATAATCTCTCACCTTCAAATGATAAATTCATTTCAATTACATAATCATATCAGCACCTACTTAATACAATTACAAGATATGAATTAATTGAACTTCATCACCAGGTAGAAGCCATCACAATTAAACTAAAGGTTTGAGATCACAAAATCTTAACAATTATCCTTCAAAAAGCCATCATCTTTGGTCTTACCCTCAACCAATAAAAATTCATTCCATAAATAGGTGTAATAATGGCATTCAATAGTAATTAAGACAAGAACTAGGTCAATTGCATCAATAATAATATATTCAACATGAGTTCATCACCGATGGTTTAGGGAATTTGGGTCAATCCATGATTTATACAACATAATATGTTAAATAATCAAGAACTAGAACACTTAGAGAATAATAAATCATAATATAATCATAATGAGAAAAGGGAACCATAAAAATATAATTTAGAAGATCAAATTCGTATTAGAAAGAAACCCATATGAAATCATCTTTTTGAACCCAATTTTTGAAGGTACTTTTGGGGAAATGAGTCCCAAATGTGAAGGTTCCCATACCTTTTTAATCGTTATAGATATATGTATTAGAGTGATCTTATTGAATCCTTATAAACCTTAGAACTTTCCCTTCATTGGAGTCTTCTTTGGGGAGAGAGAAATTAGAGGCAAGGTGGAGTAATTTGGGTTTTGGAATTGTGGGAGTAAGGTTAGTTTAATTAGGCTTAGGTCTTTATATAGTTACTTAATTAAATTATTATGAAATACCCTAACCCTTAATATTCAATTAACTAACTAAATAGTTTAATCACTCAACTTAAAACCAAACAACAAATTACAAACTTCACATACGGTTCGTAGGTCAGTCTACGCCCCTTCCCCCAACTGTCCTGCACATCTTTAGTTTAGTTCATATATTTGTCATTTTGTCAACTTTTGAATAGTGGATAAGGGTCCATCGATGAAGGCATTAAATCCCCATCGATCCACCTACACCTCGTTGATGGCAAGCTTAGGTAGATATAGACTTTGACAGCATTTGTTAAAAATGGATGGGTCTCAAAGACCCTTAGGGTTTTCCTTAGAGAGTCGTACTCGTAAGTTTAGACCATAAACCCAGTCCTATATAATGTTTTACACCAGTACACCAAATTTCATAAAATTTTGACTCCTAAAACCTTATGAAATAGACTAAGGAACACTAGCACCTTCTTCACAATTATCGGGACGCCATGGACGCTCCCTGACGTCTTGACTCTAAAACTTCCTACATAACTTATAAACATTATTTTTGACATTAAAGCAGTGTTACTGACCTTATACACTCATGTGAGGCTCTAGGTTAGTTCTTGGACTTTCGGAGTGTAACGAATTTGGACTTGCTAAATAGGAAGAAACCCATGTGGGAGGCTGGACATTCTAAACGTGAGACCTCCATTCATTTACATGCCTTTTTGGCACAAAGAATTTCAAGTGAGTAAAACTTTCACTCAACACTTTACTACAATTATGAGAAACTACTTTCAATCATATAATAATTATACCACAACATAGTTACATACTTTATAAGTCATTCGATAGTCTAAGGTTAAGGATGAGTAATACTTGATATCAACATCACACCCACACATTAGACATAGAAGCAGTACAATCTAAGTAACTCATAATTCATAATTGAATTCAAGAAGAATAAATAATCACACCGCGTACCCCTTTCATTGACTTCATACTTCAATTACTTATAATTACATAGCTCATGCATAAACAAGGTAAATTCAAGAAGTAATACATAGCAATTACTATTATACACATTTATATAATCTTCATCTTTCACAGTTACTACAGAATAACAAGACCTAAAAATATAGGGAAGAACAAGAGTTCAAAGAGGCAATCTTGATTGATTAACAATAATTAGCCATTTATACTTAGTTAAAAAATGATAAAAGTCTACGATCCATCATAAGTGATTAAAAATTTTTGTTTTGAAAAGAGAACCCATGACTATATTAATACCCTAGTTTTGGGTAAGTTTAAAATGATCATAGGAAAGGACTCCTGGGGAAAAGAATCTCAAGAGTGAAAGAAACCATACGTTAGTGATTATCTTTCCACGAATTTGTGATTAAAACCTTGGTGAATTCGTCCTTGAATTGGAGCTATAGTGTTCTTTGATGAAGGATGAAGTTTGGGGAAGATAGAGACTAAAGAGAAGTTAGAGATATGTGTGTATTGGGAATTGTGGGGTGTTAGGTTAGTTTAATAGTTGTTAGGTCTTTTATACTCACTGAAAAAATGTATTTAACTTCCCTCAGCCCCTAATTAAACCCCTAACTAACTACTTATTAAATGAGTTAACCAAAAATTGGGAAACTTACATAGAATCAATCGACGAGACCCTAACTCACAGACCGTCGATCCATCAACGGCCCATGCTGGTCATCCATCGATGAGTTTAGAGACCTGATATTTGGGGCATTATGAGAATTGGGTAAGGAATCACTTACAGATCCATTGACGCCTCATCGAGCATACGACAAATCGTCAATTGGTCTCGTAGGTGGCCACTGTCATTCGTCAACTGTTAGTCATTCTGGGTAAGGTCCTCCTCAAGGACCCTTATGGTGGTTCTTGGGGAGTTTCACCCCAACATTTTTACCCTAAACATATCCTAATACATTTTTAACACCTTCCTACCAAATTTTATGGAATTTAGACTCTTAAAACTTCATGAAACATGCCAAGGAACACTAACCTCTATTTCAGAATTCACAGCTTTTCATGGACGTTCCTTGACGTTTTGACTCTAAAATTTACTAAATGATTTATATACATTATTTTTGGTCTAAAAACAGTGTTCTAAGTCTTTGTTCAACATGTGAGTCTCTATATTAGGTCTTTGACATTTCCAGTGTTACATTATCCCCCCCCCCCTAGGATCAATTGTCCCCGAACAACACTAAAATCTTTTTAGGGAGAGATCAGACTCAATACTAGCAGGACAACAAACACAAAATATAATAACATTAGTTACAACATAATCATCATAACAACTTGGCATTTACAAATATCAACTTAAATCACAATTTACCACATATAAGAGCTTAACATCACAATATGAGGAATTTCTTTATCAATATCAATGTGAGCTCAATCATGATCATCAAGTAACTTATGCCAAAATTTCTTGAAACACATTAACATGGTCATTACTATTTCGTGAAGGCAACAATACAAGAAACACAATTAAGTGCAATTTCAAGCCAGGGAACATTTTCACATTAAATTCATTTTTACATTAACCCTTTTACCATACATATGCATATTTTTTCTAAACAAGTCAAAAATTCAAATTTACTCACTATTTTTATTAATATTTGGAATAAAAAAATCTTATTTAAGTAAAAGACGAGGTTAACAACACTTCATGTCGGACTCGGCCTCCAATGTTGCTCCCTCAACTAGTTGGTTTCTCTATAGGACTTTCACGGATTCCACCTCCTTGTTCCTAACCTTCTTAACTTGTCTATCAAGGATCTCCACCAGAACCTCTTCATAGGAAAGACTCTCATCCACCCCTAACCTTTAAATAGGAAGAATGGATTTTGGATCAGTAATACACTTCTTTTGCGTGCAAACATGAGACACTGGATGAACCGAATATAGTTCACTAGCTAGTATGCAACATTTCCAACCGCTTTGCAAAGCCTCATAGGGACCCACGTTGTAAAACCTTTAAAATCCAAGACGTGTCTTAAAGCCTAACATAAGTGTAATGAGATTTAGATACTATTTTAAGGCCTATTTTAATGTTTATAAGTCATTTATGATGTATAGTATCCAAAATGTTCAAGAACGTCCATGACGTCCGGAAACCAGTTCTAGGAGGTACTAGTTTCCCTTAGCCTATTTGATTAGCTTTTAGGAGTCAAATATGATGAAACTTGTTGAAGGGTGTCTAACATGTGTTTAAGTTGATTCATGGTCGAAACGTCTAGGTACGACTCCCAATGGACAAGCCAAGGGCCCTTGAGGAGGACCGTGCAAGTGGAGCCAGTACTGCTTGGCAATGTGCACCCATGAAAGGGCACAAACGATGCGCATGTTGATCGATGGGGCATCGATGCCAAACATTGACAAAAACTTAGCCAATTCATTGAAGGAACAAGTT
Organism: Solanum arcanum; assembly: GCA_027789145.1. NCBI lineage: Eukaryota > Viridiplantae > Streptophyta > Magnoliopsida > Solanales > Solanaceae > Solanum > Solanum arcanum. Next base: position 24,733,779 of record CM050935.1, on the reverse strand, counting down.
TGCACACTATCTGAACTCATTTATGGACGTGCAGCACGGAAGGGGGCTAGTCTGTCTATTGAGCCACGTGGCGTTGACATGATTTCGTCTGTGAGTGGCATATTTTTGCGACACATTTTATCTTAGTTTAAAACAATTAATTAAGTGGTTTTGTGGTTATTTAGGGATTAAGGTAATACTAATAAAATTAATTAAATCCCCATATAACGACCCCAACCCCATTAGTTTAATTACAACTCTCAAAATAAAACTCTATTCCTTCTATCTTCTTTGTCTCTTTATTGGAAGACACCATTGAAGACAAGCTAGGGGAAGTATTTGGGGTCTGTAAAGGGAAGATATAACCATAAATTATGAATCAAACATTGAGGTATGGGAACTAATTCACCTTTGAGACCTCTTTCCTCAAAGGGTTCCTTCAAAGTATTCTCAGAAGTTGAGTTTTCATGTGGCTCTTTCTCAATCTCGCAAATTATGTTTAGAATTGAGTGGTTTATGTTTTTGATTGGATAAAATGAATTTATTAACATGTATTCTAACTTAATTTTGATATATCTTTATGATTCAATCTAGTTTGTAGAAGATGAGCCTTAACCCTTAACCCTTAACCCTAGGTTTGATCTTTATATGAATTGGGTTGTAATTGGTTCAATTGACTTTGATATAGGTTGAATTACTATTATATGATGTTTTTACATTAATAATGAACAAATTAGGTTATTTTTAGTCATTCATACTAGTTCTTGAGAAGATGATCTAAGTTTTAAAATATGTTGTGAATTGACCTAAGTATTTTGTCTTACTTTAAGATCTACTATTGAATAGTGATGTAGTGATTCTTCCAGTCTTGGTATCATGTTTATTAGTGACTTATGATAATGTATTCCCAAATTGGATTTAATTGAATATTTATGGTAAGATCTTTATGAAAAAATATGAAGGAGACTTGATAAGTCTTATGATCTCTATCCTTTACTTCAAATTGTGGTTAATTGTCATTAAGTCATGACGTTGTATGGTAGTATGCCTTGTATTAGGATTGATAGGTTTGTATGATTTTGAATTTAAATGTCTTAATTATGATTGTGTGGTGTTGGCTTAGGATTTAAATCTTATAAGTAGGGTGAATGATTTACCAATGTGTCTTATCATGATATGAAATATTAATATGCTAACCTCACATACATGAATTCTAATGAAAGGACTTATAGTCATGCAACTCATACTGATAAATGATTATGATGTTATAAAAATGTTCGATCCTATGACCTAAACTAAGCTATGAATGATTATAAAGTCTTAAAGGCATTTTGAAAAAGAGACTCTAGCTTAGTATCAAGTGAACTATAGTGAAGAGTGTCCCTTCCTATACAGTGAAGGTAGGATAACTAATATACTCTTTAGATTGGAGACTATAATGCATGTACAATAAATAGGGTCCCAACTATATCCCTATTTCTTTAACAATGTTATCCCCATAGGAATACTAGCTAGTGGATCCACATAGTTGCTATGTTTCATGTTTTGTTACTACCTTGGCAAGTAGTTCGCGTTCCTTCGTATAGGGTTTTATGACTCCAGATTCCACACTAACTCATTTAGTCTATGCAGATTAGTGTAAGATGTTCCAAAAAGGTAAAATGAACTAAAGGATTGAACTCTAATTATGATATCCTAAGAGTTCTAACTAAGTCTAGGTAGGGGTTTAAGACTCTACCTAAACATTGCACTAGTTATACTTGTAGGGAGTCTTAGGAGGATGTTCTTATTTATGATTATGCTTATAATGTAATATGACATGTATATGATGAACTTGCACATTGTTTATACTATTTGTTGATTAGTTCACTTATGAATATGTGTTGGTTTATATTGTTGAAGTAAGATGATATGTACACCTAAATTCCATGTTTTGTGAAGTAGGATGTTAGTCATGACTCTTGTTGGGTTACTTGATTAAGGCTATGGGGCATCACTTGGTAATTGTACTTGTTGACTTAATATGGGTTCATGGTTAATTCACTTGCTTTGTCTATAATGAAATGTACTCTTATTCATGTTTATTATTACTATGACTTGATGATAGAGTTACTTATATGATATATATATTTACTTGAATAGACTTGATGTTGTAGTTCTTGTGATGTTCATGCCTATGATTTAATGAACATGCATTATTTATTTGTATGATCTTTTTGAATGTCTATAGAGGTTTTAAATGAAAAATGCATACTTTATGAAATGTCCCTTTTTCTTAGCATGTTTATAAATCATGTGTGCTTATGGTCTCACACTTAGTACAAGTGGCGTACTAACCCATTTCTTCCTTTTCCCCGACATTTTACTTTTCGATCGTTGAAGTGTTTTTGAAGGCAACTTGAAGAAGGCTTGGATCTCTTATTCATCCAATTAGGATAGGTCCTCAATTTCCAAAGGTAATGCCACTATCTAGCTTATGGAATTGTTATGAGTTTTAAGACTCTTTCGTTTGTTTCCTTTCAATTGAGTATTATACATTTGTATGACCTATATGTGGTCTTATTGAATTGATGTATGGGCTAGGCACAAAATTTATATTCTCTTAGCATATGGTTATGAGATGAGAGGTGTGAGTGTTCATTAATACCTGTTGAAACTCACTAAATTGTCCAAATATGCTCCTTCTTTTGTTTCCAATACTAGAGATGAAATGAGCCGCTTTGTGACGGGGGTGTCGGATGATTTTCAAGATGAGTGTCTCGGCTCTGGTACATGACAACATGAATATTTCCCATCTTATAGGGCATTCCAAACATGTGGAAGAGGCAAGGACTAAGAGGAAGAGTAGAAATGCTAAGAGGGCAAGATCTTTTGATGGAGGATCATGAAAGAATATCCTTAAGATACAAGAGAAGCCTATATTTAATAAGAAGGTTTCTAATCAAGTTCATTACAAGTTCCCTAAGGCTAGTGGTTATATGGTGGCTAACCCTAAGCATAAGAAGGGAAAAGGCTCTAGTTCACCAACCGAAAAGCCAAATTGTGGAAAGTGAGTCAAGAAGCACTATTCTGATTGCCTTAAGGGGACGACTAATTGTGTTGCTTGTAGTAAAAGTGGGGACAAGGTTAAGTATTGTCCTAATGTTAGGGGTCAACACAAGGGTAGTGGTTAAACTCAAGCAAGTGGTTCAAATGAGGCTCCAAAGAAGAACCACTTTTATGCTCTCTGCTCAAGGGGTGAGCAAAAGACTTCTCCTGACGTTGTGACTAATATGTTGAAAGTTTTCTCTATTGATTTGTTTGATATACTTAATCCCGAATCTACTTTATCATTTGTTACACCTCTAGTAGGTAAAAAGGTTGACATTTTGCCAAATATTTTGCATGATCATTTTATAGTGTCTATTTCGGCGGGTGAGCCAGTTGTTGCAAAAAGGGTATATAGAAATTGTCCGATAATATTGCCTAATAGATTTTCTTATGTTTAACTAGTAGAGCTTGATATGATTATTTTGATATTATATTGGGTATGGATTGCCACAATTGATTGTAGAATGGGGTGTTGAAGTTTAACTTTCCAAATGAGACTGTTGTAGAGTGGAAAGGGGGAAATTCTATTCCTAGAGGTCGTATATCTCATATCTATAAACATGCAAAATGATCTATATAGGTTGTGTATACCATATTGTGAGAGTCCATGATTTTGACTCCGAAATTCCTCTAATCGAGTTGGTCCCCGTAGTGAGTGAATTTTCGAAGATTTTTCCTAATGCTCTTCCTCATATTCCTCCCGAATTGTAAATTAATTTCGGTATCAATTTGCTACAGGATACGAATCTCATTTCAATTTCTCCTTATCGGATGGCTCCGGCCGAATTGAAATAGTTGAAGGATCAACTCAAAGATTTACATGACAAAGGATTCACTAGACCTGGTATTTCTCCATAGGTTACTTCAATTTTTTTTGTGAGGAAGAAGGATGGTTCCTTAAGAATGTGAATTGATTATGTCCAACTCAATAAAGTCACAATCAAGAACAAGTATCCTCTCCCTCGAATTGATGACTTGTTTGATTAACTCATGGGCCAAGCTACTTTTGTAAGATTGACTTGAGATCGGGGTATCACCAACATAGGGCGAGAGGTGATGATATACAAAAGATGATATTTCGTACTAGATATGGTCATTGTGAGTTCTTAGTAATGTTCTTTGGTCTCAAAAATGTTCTGGCGGCGTTTATGTACCTAATTAATAATGTGTTTCGAAGTTACCTAGATTCATTTGTCATTGTATTCATTGATGACATCGTAGTATATTTGGAAAAAGAGGTGATCACATGAACCATTTGAGGGTGGTGTAGCAGGTACCTCAAGAATTTCAATTGTTTGCCAAGCATAGAAAATGTGTTGGTTGAGGTCGGTGACATTTCTTTGTCATAGCATTTCTAATGAGGGATTTGAGGTTGATCCAAGGAAAAAGTAAGTGGTGAAAAAATTGCCTAGACCATCGACTCCAACCGACATTAGGATTTTCTTGGGTTTAGCAGATTATTTTTGGAGGTTTGTGTATGGTTTTACGTCCATTGCATCTCCCTTGACTACATTGAACTAAAAATGTAAGAAATTTGAGTTTTCAGAGGTATTTGACAGAAGATTTCAAATGTTGAAAGATAGGCTCACTTCCTCTCCACTGTTGACTTTACCAGAGGGTACAAAGTGTTTTGGTGTGTATTATGACGCATCCCGAGTGGGTTTTGGGTGTTCACTTATGCAACATAGGAAGGTGATAGCCTATTCTTATAGGTTACTTAAAGTGAATGAGAGAAACTATCTAACTCATGACCTTGAATTAGCGGCTATTGTATTTATCTTGAGAATAGGAGGCGTTAGTTGTATGTTGTCCATGTCGATGTGTATACAAACCATAAGAGTCTCCAATATGAGTTTACCCAAAAGGAGTTGAATCTCCGGCAAAGAAGGTGGTTAGAATTGTTGAAAGATTACGACATGAGTGTCCTCTATCACCCTGTCAAGGCCAATGTGGTTGCGGATGCTCTAAGTTGTATGACTATCGGTAGTTTGTCTCACATTGATCAAGCCAAGAAATACCTAGTGAAGGATGTTCATAGGTTTGCTAGGTTGGGTGTGAGATTGGAAGATTCTCCTAATGGTGGTTTCATGTTCCATCGTAACTCCGAGTCATCATTGGTAGCTGAGGTGAAGTCCAAACAACATCTTAATATATCATCGATAGAGTTGAAGGAATTGTTCCTCGGCAAGCTAAATGAGAAAATCTCCTTGGGGAGGGGTAGTTTGTTGAGGTACCAAGGAAGATTTTGTGTTCCCAAGGTAAATGAGTTGAGGAAATGGATTCTTGAAGAAGCCCATGGGTCCCACTACTCCATTTATCCCAGTTCGACAAATATGTAGAATCACCTTAAGGAAGTATATTGGTGGGAAGGTTTGAAGAAGGACATAGCATAATTTGTTGATAAGTTTCCAAATTGCGAAAAAGTGAAAGCCGAACATCAAATGTTGGGTGGCTGACTATGAGAAATCCAAGTTCCTACTTTGAAGTGGAAAGACATCAATATGGATTTTGTAGTGGGTTTACCTCGAACTAAAAGGCAATATAACTCTATATGGGTCTTCGTGGATAGGTTGACCAAGTACGTTCACTTTATTCCAGTCAAGTCTACCTTTTTAGTAGAGATTATGTTAGGATGTTCATAGATGAGATTTTTTCTCACCACGGTATTCCGTTATCCATCATATCAGATCAGGGTTCACAATTCACATCAAGGTTTTGGAGGTCATTCCATGAAAGATTGGGTACTAAGGTGAAGTTAAGCACTACTTTTCATCCCCAAATGGATGGTCAAGTGGACCGTACTATTCAAAACGTTGAATATGTGCTTAGGGTTTTTATTATTGATTTCAAGGAAAATGGGATAAGTATTTTCGTTTGCCGGAGTTTCTTATAATAATAGTTTTCATTCATCCATCTCCACGGCTCTCTATGAAGCCTTGTATGGTAGGAGTTATAGGTCTCCTATTTGATGGTTTAAAGTAGGTGAGCCTTCGCTTCTTGGTACCGATTTGATTTACAAGACTTTTTAAAGTAAACATCATAAGGAACCAGTTGCAAATGGTCTATAGTCGTCAAAAGTCTTATACCGATAATAGGAGAAGAGATTTGGAGTTTGAAGACGGTGATAAGGTGTATTTGAAAATTTAACCCTAAGAAAGGGGTGGTTAGATTTGGCACGAAAGGTACGTTGAGTTTTTCTTATGTGGGTCCCTTGTAAATAATGCAAATGGTTTGTAAGGTTACCTTTTAATTGAAACTTCCTAGTGATTTGGCTTCAGTTCATCAAGTTTCCATATTCCCATGCTTAAGAAGTGTATCGGTGATCCGAGTCTATTCTTCCTATTGAGGGTCTTCGTGTGAAGGATAACCTCTCTTATGAGGAAGTTTTGATTCAAGTTCTTGATAGGGAAGTCAAGAGGTTAAGTAATAAAGAGGTGGTTTCCGTAAAGGTGTTATGGAAGAATCAGCAAGTTGAGGGTGCAACATGGGAGGCCAAGGCCGACATGATGTTCCGTTAACCTCATCTATTTAATAACTATATTAGTAGTTCTTTCTAATAATTAAAATAATGACTAAAAATTTAAGTTTCTTTGATTTTGATGATGTCTTGCAAAACGTGCATTTTTGAGTAACTTTATACTGACTTACTGTGAAGTTGTGCATTTGAACTTGAAATTTTTCTCTTTGTCTTGTTTGAGTTTTCTTGTGCATTTTGATATGGTGATTCTTTATGAAATGATATGTAGCATGTTGGTAAGTTGAACTTCGATATAATTGTCTAATAAATGCCTATGTTGAGCTCTTGTTGTTGCGAGAATGATATTCCTCATAATTCAATGTTGATACTTATGTGTGGTAATCAATGTTTTTAATTGCCTTGTGTAAGAGATATGATTGATGTTGTTATGTATTGATGTTTGTTGGGCTGCTTGTCTTGAGTTTATTCATTCCTTCAAAAGATATTAGTGTCATTCACGGACGAATGTTCCTAAGGGGGGATAATGTAACACCTCGAAAATCCAAGACATGTCTTAAAGCTTAACATAAGTGTCATGAGGTATAGAAATTGTTTTAAGGTCTATTTTAATCTTTATAATACGTTTAGTTAGTCTACAAACCAAAACATCCAAGAACGTCCGTGAAGTCCGGAAACTATTTCTAGGAGGTACTAGCTTGCCTTAGCCTATTTGACACTCTTTTAGGAGTCCGAAAATGATGAAAATTGGTGGAAGGGTGTCTTATAATTTTCAAGTCAATTGTTGGTCGAAAAGTCTGGGTAAGACTCCCAAGTACCAACCAAGAGCCTTTGAGGAGGACACTAGCAAGTGCAGTCAATACTGCATGGGTAGTGTGCACACAGGAAAGGGTACAGATGGGGCGTGTCTTGATTGACGGAGCGTCAATTCCAACTGTTCACCAACACTTTTTAAATTTTTTGAATTGGATATTTTTCACACTCTCTGAACTCATCGAAGGACGTGCATCATGCAAGGGGGGCTGATCCATCGATTGAGCCACGAGGCGTCGACAGGGTTTAGTCAGTGAGTGGCCTGTTTTTGTTGCACGTTTTAACATTGTTTAAAACAATAATATAAGTGGTTTGGTAGTTATTTAGGGATTAAGGAAACACTAATTAACTTAATTAAATCCCCATATAAAGAGCCCAACCCCATTACTCTAATTACCACTCTCACAACAAAACTATATTCATTCTCTCTTCTTTCTCTCTCTATTCAAAGACACCATTGAAGACAAACTAGGGGAGGGAGTTAGGGGCTGTAAAGGGATGATTTAACCATTAATTTTTCATCAAACATTGAGGTATGGGATCTAATTCACCTTTGATACGTTCCCTCAAAGGGTTCCTTCGAAGTATTTTCAAAAGTTTGAGTTTTCTTGTTGGTCTTTCTCAATCTCTAAAATTATGTTATGAATTAAGCATTTGATGTTTCCTATTGGCTAATATGAATTGATGAAAATGTATTCTAACTTAATTATTATATATCTTGATTGTTTGGACTAGTGTGTAGAAGATATCCCTTAACCCTTAACCCTAGGTTTGATCTTGATATGAATTAGGTTGTAATTGATTCAATTGACTTTATTATTGGTTAAATTACTATTAGATTATGTTTTAACATTAATAATGAAAAAATTAGGGTGATTTGTTATTCTTTCATACTAGTTCATGAGAAGATGATCTACGTTATAAAGTATGTTGTGAATTGACCTAAGTATCTTGTCCTATGTTATGATCTAGTGTTGAATAGTGATGTAGTGATTCTTCTAGTCATTTTATCATGTTGATTATTGACTTATGATGATGTATACCCAAATTGGTTTGAATTGAGGGTTTATGGTAAGACCTTGATGATGAACTATGAAGTAGATTTAATAAGTCTTATGATCTCTATACTTTACTTCAAATAGTGGTTAATTTGATTAAGTGATGATGTTGTATTAGAGTATGCCTTGTATTAGGATTTATAGTATGGTATGATGTTGAATTGAATTGTCTTAATTATTATTGTGAGTTGTTGGCTTAATAAGTAAATGTTATAAGGAGGGTGAATGATTTACCAATGTGCCTTATCATGATATGAAATATTAATGTGCTAACCTCAAGTATATGACTTGTAATGAAAGGAAATATACTAATGCAATTCTTATTGAGCTATGATGATGATTATTTTATACAATTTTTAGACCCTCTGACCTAAACTAAGATATGATTGATAATAAAGGCTTAATGATATTTCAAATAGGGACTATAGCTTAGCACCGAGTTAACTAGAGTGAGGAGTATCCCATCCTACATAGGGAAGGTAGGATCACTAATGTACTCTTAAGATTGGAGACTATAATGCATGTAGCATAAAGAGATTCCCAACTATATCTCCTAGTTCTTGAACTATGTTGCCCCCATAGGAATACTAGCTAGTGGATCCATGTTGTTGCTATGTTTCATGTTTTTGTACAACCTTGGCAAGTAGTCTACCTTCCTTCAATGTAGGGTTTTATGACACCGTATTCTACTGAAGCTCATGTGGTCTATGTCGGTTAGGGAACGATGTTCCCAAAAGGTAAAAATGAACTAAAGGATTGAACTCTAACTATGATACCTAAGAGGTATAGCTTAGTCTAGGTAGGGGTATGAGACTCTACCTAAAAATTGCACTAGCTAGACTTCAAGGGAGTCCTAGGAGGATGTTCTTATTTATGATTATGCTTATAATGTTATATGACATGTATATGATGAACTTGCACATTGTTGATACAATATGTTGATTAGTTCATTTTTGAATATGTGTTGGTTTATATTGTTAAAGTAAGATGAGATGTACAACTGAATGTCATGTTATGTGAAGTAGGATGTTATTCATGATTCTTCTTATGTTAGTTGATTGAGTAAAGTTATGGGTCTTTACTTGGTCATTGCACTTCTAGACATGATAAGGGTTCATAATTAATTGACTTGCTTTGTCTATAATGAAATGTTCTTAATTATGTATCTACATATATGATATGTATGGTTGACTTCACTAGACTTGATGTTGTAGGTATTGTGATGTACATACCTATGACTCAAATAACATGTGTCATTGATTGGTATGGTCTTTTTTAATGTGCATAGAGGTTTTGCACGAAAAATGCATATTTTATAAAATTTCAATTTTTCTAAGCATGTTTTCAAAGTATGTGTGCATATGGTCTCATGCTTAGTGCAAGTGGCTTACTAACGCTATTTCTTTCTTTTCTCAAATGTTTTAGGTCGTTAAAGTATTTTGGAAGGCGACTTGAAGAAGGCTTGGATATCTTATTCATCTAAGTAGGGAAGGTCCTCAATTTCCAAGGTAATGTCGCTATCTATCTAATGGAGTTGTTATGAGTTTTAAGACGCTTCCATTTCTTTCCTCTCAATTAAGTAGAATACATTTGTATGACCTATTGGTCTTATTGAATTGATGTATGGTCTAGGCCAAAATTTGATATACTCTTAGTAGATGGTTATGAGATGAGACGACAATTATGACTGTGCTATTTTCTATATATATTTATGTGCAATAAATGTAAAAGACTAAGTAATCTTCTTATACAAAGGGTATATGCGTACTCTCTCTCTATATATATTTATATGTGTTTGTGTGTGTGTTTAGACATCTATGTAGAAGTTATGAAAAGTTTTAAATTTTCTACTAAATTTTACCGATGAATGCAATGATGTAAACTAAGAGGCTAGTCTTAGTCCTCAGAGAGGACGACGACGCCAGTTACGTCTAGGGGGTTACCCGGATGTGACAACCATACCGAGGATTTAACATCCCCTTTTTCCGAATCTCATCAAACCTTTCGTAGGTGAGATCTTCAAAATACACCATATCACATAATTCAAATTCAAGATCCCTTCTCCTATTGTCGACATAGGACTTTTTCGACTATATGCTGTTTTTAATGAATCACTTATCGCATGAACCTTCTTCATAGATAATCACGTGACCAAGTAGTGAAGATTCAACAACCTCGAACCACTCAACCGGAGACTTACATTGCCTACCATAGAGTTCTTCAAAAGTTGTCATTGAAATGCTAGAATGATAGCTATTATTATAGGAGAACTCAATCAACGGTAGGTGATTGGCCCAATCACCTTTAAAATATATTACACAAGCTCTTAACATATCTTCTTGGGTTTGAATAGTACGCTCAGTTTGACCATCCGTTTGGTGATGAAAAGTGGTGCTAAGCTTCACTTGTGTACCCAATCGTTCTTGGAAAGATCTCCAAAAGCGAGGTGTGAATTAAGCACCTCTATCAGATTTGATGGACAACAAATTCCATGTACACTCACAAACTCATCTATGGATATTCTTCCATAATCTTCAATCGAATAAGTAGACTTAAATGGAATAAAGTAAGCGGATTTTGTCAATCTCTCCACGATACCCAAATTGAGTCATTTTGCCTCGGAGTTTGAGGAAGCCTAAAAAACAAAGTCACAATTATTTCTTCCACCTTCCAAATAGGAACATTCATTACTTGAGTCAAACCACCCGACTTATTGTGCTGGCCCTTGAGTTGTTGGCAATTTGGACATCTAGCCACAAACTCCTTTATGTTTTTTTTAAACCGTCCATCAGTAGACCTCTTGAAGATCACAGTACATTTTGGTGGAACCCGGATGCAGAGAATATCGGGAACCATGTACTTTTTCCAAAATTCGTTCCTCAAATTATCAACATCCGGTACACATATTCTTCCTTTTTACAAAAGTACACCATCCTCTCGGGAGAATGACTCATTAAACTTGACAAGAACGAAATTGTTCAACTCCATCAATAAGGGATCAATATGTTATTTAGGCTTCATCTCAACCACTGAATATGATTCGATGTTATGATGGACCACAAACCCACCATTTGGAGAATCTTCTAATCAACACCTAACCGAGTCAATATATGAACATATTTCACAAACTTTCTTTTTTAACGTCCTCAACCCGAGTCAAACTTCCCATTTTCATATGTATTAAAGTATCTGCAAAAATATTGGCCTTGCCAGGGCGGTAAAGAACATTCATGTCGTAATCTATAAACAATTACAACTATCTTGTTTGGTGAAGATTCAACTCCTTTTTGGTAAACACATATTGAAGACTCTTATTGTTGGTATACACATCCATATGAACAACATACAAGTAATGTATCCATATTTTCATTGTAAACACTACGACTGCAAATTCAAGATCATGAGTTGGATAATCTTCTCACGCACCAGAGTCACTGGATAATACCTTCCCATGTTGCATAAGAACACACCCCAAACCAACTTGGAATGCTTCACAATATACCACAAAACCCTTGGTACCCTCCTGTAGGGTTAACACCGGAGCATAGGTAAGCCTATCTTTCAATATTTGGTAGTTTTTTTCACATGCATCCGGACACTAATATTTCACACTCTTTTGGGTCAAGGTAGTCAAAGGTGAAGTAATGGAAGCAAATCAATTAACAAACATCCTATAGTACCTGGATAAACCTAAGAAACTTCGTTGTCGATTGGCGTCAATGTTCTAAGCCAATTCTTAACCGTCTAGGTTTTCTTTGGATCAACCTTAATACATTTACTAGAGATGATATGACTAAGAGACGCCACCGATCTTATCCAAAACTCACACTTGCTATACTTGGAAAATAGTTAGTGTTCCTTATGAACTTTTAACAGGACTCTCAAATGACCCATATCATCACCATCATTCATTGAATATACAAAGATATCCTCAATGCAGATAATCACAAAGGATTCTAGGTAATTTCAGAATACCGTATTTATTAGGTCCATAAAAAATGTCGGCGCACTTGTAAAACTTAAGGACATTACTAGGAACTCATAGTGACAATACCTAGTTCAAAATGTCTTTTTTGGTACATCCTCGCCTCTCACCCAGAGTTGGTGATGTACCTATCTCAAGTCAATCATAGAAAAGTAGCTAGCCCCTTAGAGTTGATCAAACAAGTTATCAATCCGAGGGAGAGGATACTTATTAATAATGGTGACCTTATTGAGTAGGCGATAATCAATCCATATCCTAAGGGACCCATACTTTTCATAACAAACAACACCGAAGCTCGCTATAAAGAATTACTAGGTTGCATAAACCCCTTATCTAACATGTTTTTGAGTTGAAGCTTTAACTCTTTCAATTCTTCCGGAGCCATCTGGTAAGGAGGGATTAAAATTGAATTTTATTTTGTAATAAGTCAATACCAAAATTAATTTCTCGTTCGGGAGGAATTCTAGACAAGTCATCCTCAAAGACATCCGGGAAGTCCTTCACTACGGGAACCAACTCAATAGGAGGGATGTCGAACTCAAGATCTTTGATACTACAATATGGTAAAGACACCCTTTAGAGATAATTTTACAAACTTTTAAACAAGAGATTATATGACCTATAGGAATTGAATTACCCTCCTTCAACTTAGAGACGAGTTTATCAGGAAAATTGAACTTAATCACTCTTGTTCTACAACCAATTGAAGAAAAATAAGCATGCCACCAATACATTCTCAAAATAACACACCTATGTAACTATATTGGGAAAAGATATAGGAATACTCCTAAGGACACTTCTAGCCACAATAGAGTCACACAACGGGGTTGTAACCCAAAAAGGTTCCATTATAACATTGGGTAACACATTAAACTCTCTAGATACTAAAAGAGTTACAAATGATAAAGTAGCACCTGGGTCTACTAAAGCATAGATATCAATAGATAACACTTGTAACATACCAGTGACGACATCGGGAGACTCCTCTTGTTCACCTATAAAGCGGAGAGCATAGGAGCGATTCTTCTTAGAAGCATCGGGATTGGGAACACTTGCTTATTCATGAGCATTTTATCTCTCTCGATCCTTCATTGTAGGACAATCTCTATTTAGTTGGCCACTCCTGAAACAACCATAGAAATTTCCCTTACCAAGTAGACACTTGCCTTCATATTTGTTACCACATTTAGCACCAGGAGACTTCTCCATATAAGGACCACTGCAATTTTCCGTTCTGGGCTTGGGTGTATACCCTTTACCTTTGTTGAACATTGGAATTGTAGAAGGACTTTGATTGGGGAAACTTTGCTTGAACCATGGATTATATTGTACCTAAAATCTATTCTTAGAAGAATTTCCATCTTCGACCCTTGTCCTATTCCATTCTCTACAATCTTTCTTAAGCTTTTGTTCCTCAATTTGTTCAGCATGAAACATAAGATGGGACATGTCCATGTTTGGAATCAATATAGCCGACTTTTATTCACTCACCACAAGGTTAGATGCCCCTATAACAATTTTGTTCATCTTCGCTCTAGAATTCGCCATAATAGTAGGAGCATACTTAGATAGCTGAGTGAACTTTAGACTATATTCCTTCACACTCATACCCCTTGGTGTAAGTTGATGAATTATTACATTTTCCATTCCCTTAGTTCAAAGGTAAATAACCTATCAAGGAAGGTCATCTGGAAAGCTCCACAAGTAATCTTACCCTTCCTAACCACCCTCTCATATTTACATTGCTCATGATAAACTTGAGAAACATCCTTGAGTTGGTAGGTGGCTAGTTCAACCTTTTCTTGAGAAAACACACCCATAACATCCAGAAACTTGAACACTTCATCAATGAATTCTTGTGGGTCCTCCTCCACTTTAGAGCCAAAGAAATTAGGGGGACTCATCCTTGCAAAATCCCTTATCCTTGATGTGGTAGTTATTGCATTGAGAACCACTTAAACCTTAGTATCCCTAGCAACATGAGTAGACAATACTTGGGTCAATTCATGAATGGTCTCCCTCATCTCAACATAAGGAATGGCCCTTTATTCAATATGAACTTAAGTGTTTTGAGGAACCAGAGGAGGAACCACCTCATTCAAATACCCCTCTTCGACCCTTCGATCTTTGTTCCTTCTTGTGTTCATTTCTTATAAGCACAAGAAAGAGATTGGAATATAAGGACACGTAGCATTAAGAATCTAGAGGCACGACTTCAATAATAGCAACAAATTAAGACTTTTCTAAGCATCACATGGACCCTCATTCATAATTTTGGTGCGCTTAAGAATCATGAATAATACTCTACTTGATGTAGTTTAGTGAGACCTCAATTTGAAGATTATTTAATATCATGCTCTGATAATAAGTTTGTTACAATCGGGAAGCATCCCCGAGACGTAACTCTGTGTTGTCGTCCTCGTAAAGGACTAAGACTAACCTTTTAGCATTTATCATTAAATTTTATAGGTCAAAATGTATACGTTTGAGTTTATTTATACTCCTTATTTAGGAAGCTTACATAGGCTTCTCATTTAGTTGACATAATTAACAAATAGACTATTCTAATAATACTGTCTCACATTAAACCATCTAAACAAAGTACAATATTATGACATAGCCCTTACCAAGTACATATTTCTAAATAGGGCTTACAACAAATTTCTTGAAGAATAAGGAACAAAGAAATGTCATTTTAGACTATATCAATACTACTAAGATATATCAAAGGCACCATCCTCGTACTCATAGGATACACCAACTACTTGGACGAAGAATTCCAAGTATCCTTGATAAGTGGACTAGAATCTCTGCAATGGCGGGAACCTACAATATTGGGGGGGAGGGGTAAGGGAAGAAATATGGGTTAGTACAAAACACATGTACGATGTATGGCTCCTATGCATATAATTTTTAATTCTTGAGAAAAGGCACAATTTAGTGAAAACAGCATATACATATGTAGAACATCATAAGTCAACCTAACATATTATAAACCCAATACAGAAGTAGCCTAAAATAATACTTGTGCAATGCAAAGAATAGAACCCTATAACCCTATCCAAAGCTAAGCATCACATTAAGTCACTTGTTACATACATACAACATAATCTCATAATTTATCATAACATATTTAATTCACAAGTTCGTATATAACTTTTCATACATAATATGACATCAACTTAGTCATACAAGATTACTAATAAGAGCCTCCCTTAGGATTCCACATGTACAATGAGTAAGAGAACCATACTCTGCCTCACCTTATGTAGTAACCTTTCAGATAAGCCCAAATGATAGTTCAAGTACCTGACTTATTCATTTAGAATATTACATAAGGGATTATAGTAAAATAACATACATGAGACCATGTGAGCTACATGGAATTCGGTGTTCTCCTCCCATACCGAAAAGAAAGGGTTAACACTTGCCTAAGGTGTAACCAATCTTACATATCTCTCTAGGTGGATCTACTAATCTATAGTCCTATCTGGGCGCATAGTTAAGGGTCATGAATATTTCAAGAATAAAAGTTGACTTACTAACGTGGAGGTTTCCATATCATGAGACAACACATCTCGTGGGAATCCGGACATGCTAAATGTGAAGAAACACATGTGGGAGGCCGGACTTTCTAAACGTGAGACCTACATCTCATTTACACTCCCTTTAGGTTCTAAGCAATTACTCCTTTTAGTAATCATCATACTCATTATATAAGATCCCATTAGTCTATCCTAGAACCCTATTTGAACATCTAATCATAATATCTCATAAGTATTCATAAGTTATACCTACCCTTTAACTTTAGAAACCACATACAAGTGAGTAAACCTTTCACTCAAAACATTACTATAATAATGAGAAACTACTTTCAATTATATAATGATAATTCCACTGTAACAACCCTAAAATTACTATACTAAGTAATGCTTAATGTATCTAGAATGCCTAAGATTAGTCCGGGTCCACACGGATTGATGCACGTAGAACCAGAACTCTAAACCATTGCAACAGCAAACCAAACTAACTTGGTGAGTTATTTGAGCTAGGAAAGGTTGGGTCCATCCATGTAGGGCACCCGAATATAAAGACTTACCCGGATGAGTTTTAACCAGACTTAAAAAGGAGTAATCTTATGTTTGAAGGGTCTAGGGGTAAATTGTTATTTTCCAGGATAAGGGTGATAATTTCATTACCCTAAATATTTTTAATAATTTAATTATTTAATATGGTGTAGGGGAAATTCGAGTTGGAAGGGACGAAATCGACCCTTGAGCGAAACTTGCTCCACCCAGATTGAACATTGGTGGATGCAATGATTTAATTGATTTATTGTATTTATTAAATTAGATAAATTAAATCATATTTAATTTAAGGCAAATTATATTTGTAATAATAATAATTATAATAATTAAAATAATAATAATAATGATAATAATAATAATAATACTAACAACAACAACAACAACAATAATAATAATAATAATAATGAGGAGTCCTATTTTGATTAAATCTCCTCCTATCTCTCCTAATACTAATCCTCTCATTCTCACGTCTCTCACTCTCATTCTCACGTTTTTTATCAGAAAATGAACTTAAAATGATAGTTCTTCACTCTTAAAGAACTTACACACAAAAAAACAAACGAAAAGCTAAAGTAAAAACGAAAGTCACCAACATTCTTCTCGGCGAATTAGGTTTTGGATTTTTGTGGTGAGGCAGTGGTGTCGTGGAATAGGCAGCATTGAAACAAGTGTTGAACAACATTAAGGTATGGGTTTTCTTCTCACTTGGCCCCTTTTCAAAGAGACCCTTAAGGTTAAATTTAATCGCAATGGAAAACTAAGGTTGTCCCCATTGCATGCCCCTGTCATTTGATCCTTTGATAGATTCAAACCATGCATTGGTATGTCTTCTGGTAGATTACTTTAGTTCTGGTTGTGATTATGTATTGAATGTGAATTTGTAAATTATGAAAGGAATGAAAGATGTAATTCGGAAAAGTGTTTTACGTTAATTGTTTGAGCATTGGTGTGCTCTAAATTAACTATGTTGCTGCTTGAAATTTGGGTATTATAAATGTTGTGTTTTCGTGGTAAATGTTAAAAGTGTGATATTCAAATAAGGGTAATGTTGCTGGAAAAATGTCACCCGAATTACTCCTAGAATCAACATTACTTCTTGAGAGAAAGATGGATTGAAAGAGACCAAATTTCCAGCTTTCTGGAAATGTTTGTTTCGGCCAAAAAATTTAAAAGTGAGGTCGTTGGTAATTGAACCCAAGACCTCACCAAATGCAAATTACATAAAAATTTCATGAGAAAAACGAAAAGAAAATTAAATTTTGTGAGTGAAGATTGAACCCACAACCTCTTGAATAGATAAGAGACTTATGAGAAAAATAAAGGAGAAAAATAAAATGAGGTGAGTGGGGATTGAACCCACAACCTCTTGAATAAATGAGAGAGTTGGAAGACAAATAAAGGAGAAAAATAAAAGGTGAGTGGCGATTGAACCCACAACCTGTTTAATAGGTGAGAAAGTTAAGAGAAAAATTAATAGAAAAAAAAAAGAATGAGCTTGTGGGGGAAAGATCCGACAACCTCTTTTCCTTAAACGAGAAAGAGAGGAGGGAAAAGAAACAAAATATTATGGGCGTGATGGGGATCGACCAAGGGTCCCCAAAAATCTGTAAAATGCAAGTACCAAGGGTTATATAATATCAAGTGTTGCTAAAGGAATTCGAAATTGGGTTCCCTTGCCCATTTCCGTATTGACACATAAGTCATATGTGAATAAATATTAATGAATGCTGCCTCAAATGATCGAAATCAAGATCTTGGCATACAAAAAAGATGCATAAGTCTTGTACCACATAATCTTCGATAAACATGAGTCATTTAGACGAATTGTGAATGAAGCCTCATGCCATGAACGTATGGATCCATAAGTCCAACGTACGTTTAAAAGTAAGCGAACATAAGATGTATGTAATGAATTGATGTGAACCTATGAGGCTTAAGTAAGAGTCTGAAAGATTCAAAAATGCCAAGTGCATTGGAATATGACTAAATGAACATTCACGTATGGAATGTGTAGAATAATGTAAGGTAAAATCTCAAGCATACTTCAAAATAAATTTTTAAGAATGAATTCATAGTTAATATGTAAAGAAAAGAATGACTTCGTGACTCTAAGGTAGTGCAAGTGAGGCATCTACCCCTAAAATCAATGTCACTAAATGAAATGACTGTGAGAGTATATTTATGCTAAATGATGAACAAGCAAAGAAAGAGTGGCTACATGAAGATAGACTAGTATAAGTTAGACAAGATGTGTCTAAATCTAGAATAAATATCCCTCAATGTAAACTCCAAGAAACCATATGTATGCTATACAATTATCAAATAATGAAAGGTGAGTGAAGATGAAATAAAAAGATGCTAAAAAAGAGCAGGGTTGCATCACAATATGAGGATAGTGAAAGTGAGAAAAGATGTACCTACGCCAAATATAAGGTCACCAAAAGTACTCACCTAAGAGAGTGTTGAAAATTAAGAGGCAAGTTTCAATCACACTCTATATGTAAGTGTAAGGATAATTCACACTTAATACATAATGATGAGATGTGAAATCACCTAATGAGATATGAGGCCTCATGCTAGAAGCCAGTTTCTATGATGTATGAGATTAATGTGATGGAGCTTTATACTGAGCACCGATAGGATAGGTGTGAGTCGCGATTACTTGTTTCGGGAAGACAAAGGTTCGTGTAATTCTCATGAGATGAGACTATATATCTAGACGGGTATGGGTCTCCTTATATCTCCTAATCTTTGAACCCATACATCCAATGTAGGGTTCTAGAAGGGTTCGACTCCTTGTATGCGCTAGAATATTTTGATTCACTTTAGCCGGTGATTCCACCTCTTTTCCGTGTAGGGTTAAACATTGGATTTCATGATGCGCACATGATCTATGTCAGTTAAGGCTAAAATTCCCAAAGAAAGAATCAGGCCAGCCTCAAGGACAGCACATAATGAAATGAATGATACCAAAGGTGTTAGGATAGGATAATAATGAGGTGATCTAGACTTATGTAATAACACAAGGTTATTCTTTGTAATTGCACAACAAACCCGATGAGAGTCTTTAACTACATACTAGGTATGACTGGTGGCTGCACTAGTATATTAATGAATGAAAATGACGTACGTATGAATGAATGAAAAAAACTTTATGTTTGTTAAAGAAGGCTCCGTAGTTGAGGTCCCATATGTTGAGCCCTCATTTTAGGAAGTCTTAATGTCGTGTCTATGATTCCAAGGTCTCACGGTATATGAAGGAATGATATGAACTATGTGATATGATATATGCAATATGTTATGTGATGTTTGCAAAATTATATGTATGATGATGCATGTTTCTCTCATAGCATGACTTTCCTAATCTAATTTTGCATGTCCACTGATTTGACTTTCCATAACTCATATCGTTAGGAGAGAGATCTTCTTAGTCATGCATGTCCTTGGTGTGTGCTTTCATATACCCATACTTAGTACAAGTATGTACTAATCTCATACAACTCTCTACTTTTAGGTGTAGGTGCAGGTGAATGCAAGAGCTTACGAGATTATGCTGAAGTTATCCGAACGTAGAGCATTCATCAAGAATTGGTAGGCCCTCGTGCTTTCGAGGATGCCTATCTTTTATATTCTACCTTAGATATAGGCATGAGCTAGTGGAGTATGATCAACTAGTGTTTCATTCCCAGTTATTTTCAGATATTGTATTGGTGCCATTTTTGCAACTCTATATTTTTATAAAGATATGACTTTGTATTCCATTTTATTATCTTGATATTAAATGGTTTTCGTGAATCACTTATAGTTTATCTCGATAGTCTTATACGAGTTCAATGTTTTGCACTATGAAGTCTAAGTAAAAAAAAGTTCAAAATTTCCCCCTAAAATTAACCTAGATGATGTAACGATGTCGTATATAGTCTTGTCTGCGACCTCTGAAAGGTCAATGACTCCGGTTTCGTCTAGGGTCTAGACTTTGATCGTGACAATTTTTGTATCAGAGAGTTAGGTTAAATTACGAGGATAATAAGTTCACATCAACCACATTGAGTTGTTTCTAAGTCATTGTAGTAAAGATCACCACTATCCTAAATTAGAGATTTCATGATGCATAGAAAAGATTCCCTTCTTCGGATCTTATCGTATCTCTCTAATGTCTGATTTCTTGGTGTTTGGGTGTATCTAAAATCAACTCTTAATATTCAGAAAAGATGAATACGAGGAGAAATGCAGGCGGAAAGATTGGAGGCATAGTTGGTGGGGTAAATCAAGTTCCTCCCCAGGCTCCGGCTGCTGGAATGGATAAGCCTGTTAACGCAACTTTGTTGACATATTGAAAAGTGAGGACAGCCTTGGTAAAGATTTCTCAATCCATCACTTTACAAATTAAGGGTATGACAGCCTAGGTGGAGCAACAAGGTGTTCCCAAGGAGAACCTACCTTCCAACACCTTGGCTAGCACGTTAAGGGACTTCACGAGGATGAACCTTCCCTTTTAAACTGGATCTAAGATTGCTGAGGATCTCGAGGAAGATTGTAGGGCAGCTATGCTGCATGATATCATGGACCTTTCAAGGTTTATGGTACATTTGCAACAAGTGGATAAAAGTAGGAAGACGAAGCACACTAGGGCAGGGAACGGTCAAGGCAAACTGAGAAGAATTTTTCAAGGAAGAGTAGTACTAAAATCAAGGATAAGCCCTAGTTTAAGAATGGGAGTCAAGTTCATCCCAGGGTCGCTATGATAGGGATTCCAAGCCCATAGTTTAAAGAAACAGTGAAGTAGATACACCTCAGGAGAGGACACCTTGTAGGAAGTGTGGCAAACTTCATGCAGGAGAGTGTATGATGGGCTGTAACGCTTGTTACAGTTCTAGAAAACTGGGCCACATGATAAAGGATTGTCTGTATATGGGAGGTCGAGAAAAAGGGAAGGAGAAAGTTCAACTGAATGGTTCAACTGCAGAAGCTCCAAGAATGCAACGATTCTTTGCACTCAAGTCTAGGGGGGTAGTGGAAGACACCTCTTGTGATGTCTCGGGTGCGTAGCCTATATTAGTTTATCATGTGAATGGTTTTATGCACTAGTATTAAATTAATATGTTGGAGTCATCATGTTGGATGTTGAGTTATGTGACATGTGTTTATTTATGTTGTATGCTTTGAGGAGACTAGTTTATGAAGGAGTTCCTTAATCTTTTAATGTGAAGCTGCTAGTAGGTTTCAAGGATGTGCACCAACCTACCAATATGTAAATCAGATGTTCACCAATAGAAAAAGCATTGAATATCTTAGGTATGGATTTTCTGCATACGTGTTATGCTACCATAGACTACCAAACCAGGGTAGTGAGGTTTCAGCTGCCAAATAAGATAGGGTATAAATGGGCAGGGCGTGACCAATCCAACAAAGACATATAATTTCAAATCTTAAGTCCAACAAGATGTTATCAAAGGGGTTAGATATACTCCTCCTAAGGCTGGTTTTGTTTAAGAAACTCTATGTTTTACTGCGACAGTCGACTTGGTGTTGTAAGTCCAAAATCGTATGTGTAATAATTGCATTATGTGGTTAAAATGAATTCATGTTTCCATGTAATGTTGTTGTTTTTGTATAGCATGGACATGATTTTTTTTTGTGTTGCATGAGTGGTGAGATGCATCAAGTAAAGTGCGATTGAGAAGGAAGTTCCTCAATCTCAAATATGAAGCTTCAGATAACTTGAATAATATGCACTATCAAGAGTAAGTGTGAAACAGAAATTCACAAAGAGTAAAGTCTCAAGTATGTTAACATATTTTTGAAAATCACCCTCTTTATTTTTAAATGATTGGTAGTGTCATTCGGGGATGAATGTTCCTGGGAGGAGGGGGGGTGGATACTGTAACAACCCTAAAATGACTATGTTAAGCAATGCTTAATTTATCTATATGCCTAAGAATAGCCTGGATTCACACGTATTGATGCGCGTAGAATCGACCTCTGAATCCTTGCAACAGCCAAACCAATTAACTTAGTAAGTTAGTTGAGTTAGGATAAGGTAGGTCCAGCCATGTAGGGCACCCAAATATGAAGATTCACGCGGATGAGTCTTAACCAGACTTAAAAAGGGGTAATCTTAAGTTTGGAGGGTCTGAAATAAAATGGTCTTTTCCAGGATAAGAGCAGTATTGTAATTACCCTAAATATTTAATTAATTAATATAATGGAGGGGCAATTCAGGTAAGAAAGGCCGAAATTGACTCCTTCACCGAAATCTTGCCCCGCCCGGGTTCGAAGCTTAGTTGAAGCAATGATTCAATTGATATATTGTATTTGGTGAATTAGTTTAATTAATTAATATTTAATTTGCTGATTTAATTAAAGGAAAATCAGATTTTTAATAAATTATTTATAATAATAATAATAATAATAATAATAATAATAATAATAATAATAATAATATTAATATTATTATTATTATTATTATTATTATTATTATTATTATTATTATTATTATTATTATTATTATTATTATTATTATTATTATTATTATTATTATTATTATTATTATTATTATTATTATTATTATTATTATTATTATTATTAACTAGAAGTCATATTTTCACTATGTCTCCACCTAACTATCCTAATCCTAATCCTCTCATTCTCACGTCTCTCAGCAAAAGAACTGAAAAGAATACTTTTTCACTCTTGAAGAATTTACACACAAAAACTCAAACGAAAAGCTAAGCTAAAAATGAAAATGAACAACATTCTTCTCGACAGATTGCGTTTTGGATTTTGGTGGTGAGGCAGTGGTGTCATGGGAATCTGCAGCATTGAAGCAAGTATTGAACAACATTAAGAAATGGTTTTCTTCTCTCTTGTCCCCTTTCCCAAGCGACCATTTACAGTTCAGTTTAATCGCAATTGAAAAACTAATGTTGTCCCCGTTGCATGCCCCTGTCATTATATCCTTTGAAAGATTCAAAGCATGCGTTGGTATATCTTCTATTAGATAATTTTAGGTCTGCTTGTTATTATGTATTGAGTGTGTATTTGGAAATTATGTAAGAAATGAAATATGTATTCCGGAAATGTTTTTTACGTTATTTGTTTGAGCATGGGCGTGCTATAAATTAACTATGTTGCTGCCTAAAATTTGTGTGAAAAAAGTTGTGTTTTCGTAGTAAAATTTAAAAGTTTGATGTTCATATATGGGTAATGTTTCTGGAAAAATGTAACCTGAATTATTCCAAGAATCAACACTAAAACTTGAGAGAAAGATGGATTGAAAGAGATCAAATTTCCAGCTTGCCAGAAATATTGGTCTCGGCTAAAAAATTGAAAAGTGACCTATGTTTTAAATTTTACTAAAAATTGTGATGTAACTAATAATTGAACCCAAGCACTCACCAAATTATAAATTACATAAAAAGTTCCTTAGAAAAACGAAAATTAAATTAAATTTTGTGAGTTGGGATTGAACCCACAACCTCATGAATAGATGAGAGAGTTAGGAGAAACATAAAATGATGTGAGTGGGGATTGAACCCACAACCTATTGAATAGATGAGAAAGTTAGAACAAAAATTAAGGAAAAAAATAAAATGAGTTGAGTGGGGATTGAACCCACAACCTCTTGAATAGGTTAGAAAGTTAAGAGAAAAATTTAGAGAAAAAAGAATGAACTTGTAGGGGGATTGACCCCACAACTTCTTTGCCTTATACGAGAAAGAGAGGAGGGAAAATAAACAAAATATTGTGGGGGTGATGGGGATTAACCTAGGGTCCCCAAAATCTGAAAAATGCAAGTACAAAGTTTAGTATTATATTAAGTGTTTCTCAAGAGACTTGAAATCGAGTTCCCTTGCCCAATTCCGTATCGATACATAAGTCATACGTGAACAAATATTTAATGAATGCTGCCTCGAATGATCGAAATCAAGATCTGTGCATACAAACAAAATGCATAAGTCTTGTACCACATAATCTTGGGTAAGTATGAGTCACTTAAATTAATAATGAATGATGCCTCATGGATTGTACATATGGATCCGTAAGTCCAGCGTACATTTAAAAGTAAACGAACCTAAGATGTATGTAATGAAATGATGTGAACCTAGGAGGTTTAATTAAGAGTGTGAAACATACAAAAAGTTCAAGTGCATTGGAATCTAACGAAATGAACATCCACATAAGGGGTGTGTAGAATGAATGATGTGAAGTCAAATCTCAAGCATAGTCCAAAAGAAAGTTTTAAGAATGATTTCATAGTTAATATGTAAAGAAAATAATGACTTCACGGCTATAGGCTAGTTCAATTGAGACAAGCTGCATCTACGCCTAAAATCAATGTCACTAAATAAAATGACTAAGAGATTATATTTATTCTAAATTATAAATATGCAAAGAAAGAGTGCCTACATGAAGATAGACTAGTACAAGTGAGACAAGATGTATCTACGTCTAGAATAAATCTCCCTCAATGTAAACTCCAAGAGAGCATATATATGTTATACGATTAACAAATAATGAAATGTGAGTAAACACGAAATGAAAATATATTAAAAAAGAACAGGGTGGAATCACAAAATATGAGGCAAGTGTAGATGAGACAAGATGTACCTATGCCAAATATAAGGTCACAAAAGTACTCACCTAAGAGAGTGTTTAAAATTAAGAGATAATTCTCAATCAACATCTATGAGTAACTTTAAAGACAATTCACACTTAATACAAAATGATGAGATGAGAAATCATCTAATGAGATATGATGCCTCATGTTATAAGCCAACTTCTATGATGTATGAGATGAATGTAATGGAACTTTATACTGAGCACTGATAGTCTAACTATGAGTCGCGAAAGCAGAGGTTCTTGTAATACTCAGGAGATGAGACTGTCCGTCAGATGGGTACGCGTATCCTTATATCTCTTAGTCTTTGAATCTATACTGCCAATACAGGGTTTTAGAAGGGTTCGACTCCCTATATACGCTAGCATGAGGCCAGTCACAACGAATGAACATAGTGAAATGAAATGATACCAAAGGTGTTAGGATAGGATAATTAAGAGGTGAACTATATTTTAGTAATAACACAAGGTTATTCTTGGTCATTGCACAGCGAACCCGATGAGAGTCTTAAATTACATCCTAGGTATGACTAGTGGCTGCACTAGTATATGAAAGAATGAAAATAAAGTACGTATGAATAAATGAAGCATACTCTGTGTCTGTGAAAGAGGGATCCCTAGTTGAGGTCCCATATATTGAGCCCTCATTTTGGGAAGTCTTATTGTCAAGTCCATGCTTCCAAGGTCTCATGGTATATGAAGGAATGATATGAACTATGGGATAAGATATGTGCAATATGCTATGTGCCGTTTGCAAAATGATATGTATGATGATGCATGTTACTCTCATAAAATGACTTTGCTAATCCGATTTTGCAAGTCAACTAACTTGAATTTCCATAACTCATATAGTTAGGAGAGAGCTCTTCATAATCATGCATGTCCTTGGTGAGTACTTGTCACACCCAGAATATAGACCTCTTATGAGACCGGCGTCGTTGACCTCTCAGAGATCGCAGACAAGCCTAAACACATCGTACACATTACATGCCTAATATCTACCAGCAAACATACCCAACCTATGAATCAACGAGAGTTTGTGACAGGGACATGCACCTGGGAACAATCCTAGTTTTTGAATTAGAATATACTGAACCTTAAGGGGTCTCTTGGGAAAGGGACCAAGATAGAAGAGAAACCATACCTTTTATGACGTTCAAACCTTGAATTTGCTGCCCACACCTTCTCCAACACTCACGTTCAAAACCACGTTTCAACACAAAACTTTCGACGGAAAATCGTTCCTTTGCCTCACATACTTTGCTTAGCGTTTGATTTTATTTTTCGTTGTGAGTTCCTCAAGTGTGAAGAAATTTGGTATATTTTCTATTCTTGTACGTTTTTTTGGCAGAAAGAACGTGAAAGAGAATGATAGAGACATGAGAGAGAGATGAGAGTTTTCGTAGGCTTAGGAATCAATTTTAGGAATTAGTCAAATAATGTTTTATTAAATGGTAAAAAACTTATTTCCCTTTATTTTAAATCATACAATAAATAATAAATATTAATTAAATATTAATTTACCAACTTATGTAAAAAAACAATTAAATCATCGCTTCAATCTAGGTTCGAACCCGGGTGGAGCAAGAGTTCATTCTAAGAGTCCATTTTCAGCCCTGTCTCCCCAAAATGCCTCTCTCCCCATACTTAGTACAAGTGTGTACTAATACCATACAACTCTCTACTTTTAGGTGCAGGTGTAGGTGAACGCTAGAGCTTACGAGAGTACGCTGAAGGTATCTGGACATGGAGCATTCATCCAGACATAGTAGGCCCTCTTGCTTTCGAGGGTTCCTATCTTTTATGTTCTAGCTTATATGTAGGCATGAGCTAATGGAGAATGTTCCACTAGTTTTCACAGTTTTTTCAGATATAATATTGGTGCAATTTTTGCAACTCTATATTTTTATACAGATATGACTATGTCTTTCATTTGATTATCTTGATATTAGATTGTTGTTGTGAAACGCTTATGAGTTTATGTAAGTCTTATATGAGTTCAATGTTTTCACTATAAGGTCTATGTGAACAAAAAGTTTAAATTTTTCCCATAAAATTAACCTAGATGATGTAACGATGATGAATATTAGCTTGTTTGCGACATCTGAGAGGTCAACGACGCCAATTTCAGCTAGGGTCTAGACTCCGATCGTGACAACAAAAACATGGTTGCAAACTTCATAACCCATTCAATAGTCTAGGGTTAAGGATGAGGAATACATGATATCAACATCACACCCACAAATTAGACATATATCATTTCATTATAATCTAAGTAACTCATACTTCATATTTGAATTCAGGAAGAACCAATCTTCATACCTTGTTCCCCTTTCATTGCCTTCATACTTTAATTACAAATAATTACCTAGATAATGCATAAACATGGTAAATTCAAGAAGTAATACATAGAAATTAATATTCTACATATTCATATAATAATCATCTTTCACAATTACTATAGAATTAAAAGACATGATAAGTGTAGGGAAGAATAATGGGTCAAAAGGGCAATTTTTGTTGATTAACAATAATTGACCATTAATACTTAGTTAATTAATGATAAAATACTATGATCCATCACAAGTGTTTAAAATTTTAATTTTGAAAAGAAAAACTATGTATATATTTAAACCCTAGATTTGGGGAAGTTGAAAATCATTTTTGGAACAGACTCTTGGGGAAAGGAATGACCAAGGCGTTCTCGACTACTAAATCACCTATATGCCTCATATGTGGTGATGTGCCTATAAGTGCTATTCTTGAACTATTAAGGTCATTATATGAGTTATTATAGTATTTATAGGCAGTGTGTCAATTTTGGTTAAGTATGGAGGTCAAACATCCAAGAACGTCCATGACATTTCAAAGGTTTGCCTTGAAACGACCTTCTGTATTTTGGCATGTTTCTTGAAGTTTTACGTGTTCAGTTTGAATGAAATTCATGTGATAGGTTTTAAACTCGTATACGAGCATGTTTGGATTTTAAACATCCGGGGAAACATCCCCAAGGACCATCCAAGAGTCCTTAAGGAAGGACCCTTCAAAGAGCCAAGACTTCCCAAGAAAGCCCAACATACAGAGGCAATCGACGCCCAGTGTGTCAGTCGACGCCCCATAGGTGAGGATTCATTGATGGACACTTAGGTGGGGTAAAGGAGAAGCCAAAGAAAAGCCTCAGTTCCAAACCACGTACCAACACGATGGTCCGTTGGTCAAGAGATGGGCCGTCGAGGGTCTTCCATCTGTGAGGATGTTTCCCTGTACAGGCCACTGTTAGGCCAAAATTAAAATTTTGGAGGTTGAGTAAGGGTATTTTGTGTATTTTAAACATGTGTATGGGTCATTAACACTTAGAAAATCTCATTTTTTTCTAAATGTAAACCCAAAATCCCTTACAAATTCTCCTGAACTCCGTTGGAGCGAAAACTTAAAGAAGGGCTTGGATTGGAGAATTGAGTAGAGATTCTTCATAAAATTGAAGGATTATATATATTGAGTTTTGATTTTTTATCCTTGAAACTCAATTCATCAAGAATCCCAACTTTTAAAGAAGTTCTCTATGTTTTTCAAAGATGAATTGTCCAATTTCATGATCTATCCATGGGTTATTGCATTAAAGGTTTTTAAGAATTTTATATTGATTGAATTTTTTTTAATTATATTATTTTAACTCAATTAACCTATGAATTCATGTAATTTATGAACCCTAGTTTTTTACTATGTATGGGTTCAGTGATTTGGACTTAGTGCATATGAATGCTTGTGTTGTTTTCTATGGGCTATTCATTTATGTAATAATTGTATTAAAATGATATCCAGGTTGTCTTAGATTCATGAATATTTATTCAATTTACATAGTTTCATCAAATATAATAGTTTTTATATTTGATTATTGGTTATGGCCATGGGTAAGGGTCTTACGGTATTGAATTGGATGGTTTAGTATTAGATTGAAGTGTTGAGGATGGAGTGGTTGTACGCTTCCCCAATTCTCTTTATTTTATGTTAATTTGACTTTAATTATGTTGTATTTCTATGGTCCACTTATGGTGGTGGTGCTATGTGCCTTAGTTTCAATTGATGTGGCCTTTTCGGTATTACTTTATGTAATAGGATGATCATGGACTTGCTGGCACTACTTAAAGTATTATGATGATTTTTGTAGTTAATTAATGTTAAGTATGAGCATATATATATAAATGTAAAGTAATATTGAAGTATGTGTTCTTTCTCTATAAGTTAGGAAATCATGTTAGACTATGACTATGTGTTGATATGTGTAGTCTTAGAGTTGATGCATGAGTTTTCCATACTTGACTATATGAGTCTATGATGATCATATTTGTGATGATGATATGGTAATATATAGGGTGACATTAAGATGATAAGGTTCATTCTTATGTGATTAAAATTATGATACGATATATGTGATAAAGTAAAGAATATTGTGTCTTCTTTTAGTAGACTTGTGTCCCTTACTTGATACATGTATGAATGATATGTGAATATGAGATGTCGTGACTAGGATGTCCTAGTGCACGCTTGTCATGTATGAATGAATGATATGTGAGACCTTAGATGATGTTAAGAAGGTCATGTACGTGGAACCTTAAACCTAGTTGTAAGATTATGAATGTTGAAGTCGAAGAGCCGTAATTGTATACTTGTCGTAAAGGAATGGTGGACTTAGGATTGATTGGATGGAATGGCATCATATCATCCTTAGGAAAGTCATAATGAGCTATCCTATTCGCTATTGAAAGTTAGCTCTAGTGGACCTCTTTGGTAGGGTCAATGTGATTGGGTTATGAACTAGATAAGGAATCTCTTCATGTCATCCTTTAGTGTCAATTACTATATGAGAACGAAGGCTAGCACCGAGTGATTATGTTATGCAAAGTAGCTCTACTTGAGACGGAGACTAAAGTACAATGTATCTCTACTTGAGACTGAGACTAGAGTACATAAAATCCCTTCATATTTTTTTACCATGTGCCTACATGGGATGTGGCCTAGTTCTACTTTTGACAAGTAGAACACCCTCATGGAGTATATTAGAACTCCAGATTCCATGTCTAGCTATCACAGTCTATATCTGTTATTGTGTATTCTCATCATATGGGATACCTACTAGCATTAGAGGAGTTTTATGAAGTTCAGGTGTTGGTAAAGAATGCCATCTAGACATTGCACAATAGGCTTTTAAGGTGTTAGTTAGAGTCTTTAGGTCTTGTCCAAGACCATTACTTGAATTTCCTTATGTCATGAATGAGTATTAAATTAACTAATAAATGACTTACGTTAAGAGAGTATGTTAAATCATTAAGTACTTATCTGGAGTAGTTAAGGGTTGTTTAGTTAAGGTTTGAAGGGGGCATTGGAATGGTCACTTCGTATTTTCCCTAGATAAATCTTAAGAATGACTTTAGTTAGGGAGGATGTTGATTATGTGGACATGATCTATGCCTTTGGTAGTCTTAAAGATTATTTAGGTAATCTTGAAGAGGTCAATAATGGACGTTATTTTCTTGATTAACTTAAGTAAGTCTTTTGATAGCCTTTGGAAGGAGAACGTCATATTATCTATATATTGATGTATTAATTGAGAATGATTCTATTTTAGGTAGTCTATTGGATCTCTTAAGTGTGTGTGAAGAGATTGTATGGGTGGTAGCTTCACAACTCACTCAAGTGAGACTTAGAATCACCTTTGGTAGAAGAAGCTCATGTTCATATGTGTGATGTATCTAGGTGTGTGTTGATCTCATTATATGTGGTATTAAGGATTATTTAGGTATGTCTAGAGAGGTTGTATGGGCGGTGTCTCTTAATCTTACTTAAGTGAGTCTTAGGATATGTTTTGGTGAGGATATTGCATGCGAGAAGGTGTCTTAAGTTAATCTAAAGAAACTTCACTATAACAGTGAAGGGGTTCACTGTACAGTTAAGTGGGTTAATATAATGTGGCTCCTAAAAATGTGATAAATAGTGTAAATGTTATCTTATGTGTCTCTAAGGTACTAAATGTTATTCTTAGTATTTTGATATGATATTTAAATTAAAAAAATGCATATTTCCAATAAATGTTCATTTTTATAATTTAATGCCTAGTGTCATACTTAGTACAAGTGTTTTTTCTAAGTCCATATATTTTGTTATCTCTAAAGGTGTAGGTGATAGGTGAGAAGGATCGTAAAGGAGATCTTGGATTCTAGAGTCATTCAAGCAAAGTTGAAGTATGTGCTCAATTAACTCGAGGGCATATATAGACGTCTTTTATGTGTTTTATTAAAGTATTGTAATAGCTAAGTATTTATATATTGGTATTCTTGTGTCTAAAATTTGATGAAATGAGACTTAGTATTTCCTATGATTTTATATGAAAGTGGTTTTAAAATATTTTTAGAATGTTTGTGAAAAGTTTTAATTCCGCACTACTTTTCATATGTTTTATATGCGATGAACGATACAAAATGGTTTGTACATAACCTTCCAGAGGTCAAGTACATCGTCTGCTCTCCGAGAGTGCCATATCTTCTAGGTATGGTCTCAGGATGTTATATTTGGGGAGGAGAGACTAGAGAGAAGTTAGAGGGATGTGTGTATTTTGGGAATTGTGGGTTGTTGTGTTAGTTTAATGGGGGTAAGGCCTTATATACTCACTTAACAAACATAATTAAACATCCCTCAACCCCTAATTGAACCCCTAACAAACTAGCTAACTAAGTGAATTAACCGATATTTATGCAGCTTACACGGACTCAATCGATGAGACCTTGACCCACGGACCATCGTTTAATCAACCGCCTGTGTTGGTCATCCGTCAATGATTTAAGAGAACTGATTTTTAGGGATTTAAGAAAATTGGATAACCAATCACCTATAGAGACATCGATGCCTCGTCGACAAGATGAGGACTCATCGATTGGTCTCATAGGTGACACTCAAGGACCCTTAGGGTAGTCCTTGGTGAGTGGCACCTAAAATTTTATACCCTAAACATATTATAATACATGTTTAACACCTTTCTACAAAATTTCATTGAATTTTGACTCTTAAAAACCCATGAAACATGCCAAGTTACACTAACCTCTATTTCAGAATTCTCCAGACGTCATGGATGTTCTTTGACGTTTTTACTCTTAAGTTTTGTAAATGATTTATTTACATTATTTTTTGTCTTAAAACAGTGTTCTAAGTCTTTGTTCAATATGCGAGGCTCTAGATTAGTTTTTAGATTTTCAGAGTGTTACACTTGAATAATTTGGATGAGGTGCTCAAAAGATGTAAAGATGTAATTTGATGCTACATAGGGATAAATATAACTTTATGGTGAAAGAGGGCATAGTGTTGGGACATCGAATCTCAGAGAAGGGAATAGAGGTTGACCGAGCAAAAGTTAAGAGGATAGAGAAGTTTCCTCCACCCATCTCTTTTAAGGGTGTAAGAAGTTTTCTTAGGCATGTTGGCATTTATCGGGTTTCATTATGTTTTTTCAAAAATTGCACATATTTTTTTTAAAATTCTTAAGAATGAAACCAATTTACATTTACATGAATCCTGTCTAAAAGTATTTGAAGAGTTGAATGAGAATCTAGTGTGTGTGCCCATTATTATTTCATTAGATTGGAGTGAGCCATTTGAGGTGATGTATGACAGCGAGTGGGATTGCACTTGTTATGATATTGGGATAGAAAAAGGATAAAATCCTTCACCCCATCTACTATGCGAGTAACACCTTGAATGAAGCCCAAAATAATTGAACTCTAATTGAACATGAACTTCTTGAGGTGTTGTTTGCATGCGAGAAATTTCTCTCCTATTTGCATGGAACGAGATTCATAGTGCATACCGACCATTCTTCTTTGAGGTATTTCAATCCAAGGTTGATCAGATAGATATTGTTGCTGCAAGAGAGGTCAAATATAGCAAGCGGACTTAAAACCAAGTGGACAACAACTTTTCTAGATTGGTGGATAAAACGATGCGTTATTTTTTAGAAAAGGCTATAATTGGTGATGCTTTCCCATATGAACATGTATTAGCTGCTTCTCAGGATCTGATCCAATGATTCGCATACATTGCGAACTATTTAGAAAGTGATTTTGTCCCTTCAGATTTGACCTTCCACAAAATGAAGAATCACGCATGATGTGAAGAAGTTCTTTTGGGATGAGCCTTATATCTATCAAAGTTATGGCGATGGTATTATTCATCGTTGTATACCTAATAGATGTTGAGTGTTCATGAGGCATGTCATTCCTCTCCTGTGGGTGGGGACAACAGTTGTATCCGAACTGCGCATAAAATCTTCCAGTGTGGGTATTATTGACCCACCATCCACAAGGATGCTCACGATTTCGCTAAATCTTGGAAAATGGTGTCAAGAGTGTTATTTAAATTTGTATGTTTAAATATACAACTTGATACTCTTAGTATATTGTTTACTTTACTTAAGGATTTTGTTTTACTTATGCTGTCCTTGAAATAAGAATGATAACTTGGTGAATCTAAGGGCTATGGACCTATAGTTTTTGCACCACTAAGCTATTTGCTTAGCGATAGTTGTTTCTATCGTAGGGGGTGTTCGAGAGGAAGCTTGAAGTTGACTATTGAAGATGGATATTTTTAAAGATTAAGGAAGATCATACTTGCATATATGCATATATATTTTGTATTAACCTTGGGACTTGTACATGATCTATGTGTTGTATATTTACATGAAGTTTTGAGGGCTTGTTTTGTCATGTCACTATGTGTTGTAATATAAGCATGGCTATACGTTTTTATCTTTTTGGGATGTGTAAACCCAAGTCTTGTAATATGCTAAGTTACTATATGTTTGTGAGTTTGTGTGAAGCAATGAACATGTTTATTTCCTACTCCAAAGTTGGTTGCATTTTGGTTATTTTGTCCTTAAGTGTAAGGATAATATAAGAATTAAAAGCCCGATGTTATTTTCTTAGCAAATTTTCGGAGGGTTTTTCATCATAAGTTTAAATTTTGGGCAATATAAATTTTAACCTAAAATAAATATCTAAATGGGCAAGATGAAATTTTTTAATTAAATTATTCTCTATGAACCTAATACCTCAACTAGATTAAAATAAGTATGCCCTTCGTTAATCTCTTTTAACTTTCGCAAGTATTAAATTTTGTTTGATGACATGTTATAGTATCTCTCGGAAAGGATCGATATAATGTCATCCCATGTTTGTAAGTCGGTCTAACATCGGATATATGAAAGTCATGGGGAAATGTTCATTTTGAGTCTAAGCATTCAACTTCCATTAGTCCATGCAAACTCTCCAACCAATCACTGGTCATATCGGAACAATCTCGATCCTTTCATTAGTTACTGAAGTCATACCACCCTTTTTAGGCACACACTGAACATTACACACCCAACTATTGTTAGTAATAGGATAAATGACTCTAGCATCAAAAAACTTGATGATCTCCTTCTTGCATAGATGGTTTAAACCTTCTTTGGTGCTCAATATTTGATTCGTGATCTAGCATGAGTTGGATTTTATGGGAACAAATACCTAGAGGGATCCAAATAATATCTGCAATAGTCCAACTAATGGCTCGTTTGAAACTCTTCAACACCACCAATAAGCACTCTACCTATTGCCTGTTCAACTCTAATGCAAGAATCACCAGCAAATTGTCATCTCTACCCAAGAAAACATACCTTAGATGAGGTGGTAGAGCCTTAAGCTCTAATTTTGGGGCCTCTATAATAGATGGTCTCGCAAGTGGAGACTCGCGATGCTTCATATACAACTCCAATTTCATTGGCTTTGATCGATAAGTGTAGCCATAAAATTATCACACTCTTCAATACCATCACCGTCAAAATTTAGGATTGCTGCTTCTAATGCCTCACCGAGTTGCTCTTTAATTGGCACTTCCATTACACTCTCAATTTTGTAGGATATATCAGATAACGTTTGGAGCTCACCACTCCGCTTCATGGACCTAAAGATATTAAAAGTTCCTTCCTCATTGTTCAATAACCTTAATCAACCTTTTTTCCATATCACCTAGTGCACACCCAGTGGCAAGGAATGGTCTCTCAAGAATAATAGGAACCTCAAAATCAGCCTCAAATTCAAGAATGACAAAATCAACTAGAAAAATGACAACTCGACATTCACGAACAAATATGGAGTATACCAATAGGCCTCTTCACAGTTCGATCGACCATCAATAACCGCATCGTACTAGGATTTGGGTCTCCCAAATCAAACTTCTTATAAATAAACAATGGCTTGAGATTTATGCTTGCTCCAAGATCATACAACGCCTTATCAAAGTGTAGCAACCCTATAGTACATGTAATAGTGAAGGCTCCCCAATTCTCCTTCTTCTGCAAAAGAGACATTAAAGCAATAGCACTACAATATTGCATTCTGCCATCATCCTCAAAACTCATCGACCTATTTTTTGTCATTATGTCCTTCATAGACATTGTAGGATGATGGAATGTTGTTTCACAATAGTGATAAATCACAAATATTTACCATCTTCCCTTTCATTTACTAATCTTTGTGGGAATGGTGGCGAAGGTCTAGGTATTGGGACCACTTTCTTATATAATTCTATTTCTTTTGTTGTTGAATCCTCCAACTCTCCACTAACTTCGGCTACATCATTTTCCTTTCTCACATAACCTTCTACTACACTTGACATAGGTGGATGGATTGTCTACTTAGCTACTCGAGTTGTGAATTCCTTGAAATGACCATTATTCTTTAGATATTTTATAGTGTTGCTTGGGAGAGTGCCAGGTTTTCTATGTAGCGTAAGGTTCTTTATCGAGAACACATGTGCATCTATCTTTTTTCCAATGCCTGATATGCCACCTATTCTTTCCTTGATATTCTCATCAGTTTCATCAAATCTCATAATCATCTTCTATAGAATATCCTCAACCCGTGCCATACTACAACCACCGTCCCTAGATACAATTTCCTTATCGTTAGGTGGAACATATGGACCATCTCGTTCATTCCTACTACTTTACTTGTTCCGGTTGATGTTGTTGTCGCGATTGTAGTTCCAATCTCAGACATATTGACCCTCTTGGTTGTAATTACCATTGTTCGGACCTTGGTTTCCTTTACGTTGGAGACAACTATCCTTATTGGAACCTTGAGTGTTTGGTCGAAAATTTGCCATCCAATAATTAATTGCATATGTATCCTCCACATAGTAATACTCATTAGCTGGTGGAAGTGGTTTTGCCAAATAGTTCACCGCATTAATCTTTTATGCGCCTCCACTCACATTTTTCAAGACCAAACCTAACTTCATTCTAATTTGCAACATCTCTTCTCGAATATCATCTATGGATGAGTTAGTTGTAGACTATACCACGAAGGTAATCGCCCAGTGTCCAACTTTCTAGTGCTGCAAGCTATATTGTTGTGAGATATCTTTTCCAAGTTCTTTGTAATTCAGCATATGTGCATATCCCATAAGAGCCACAAATAATAATATTGAGCACCATTTCGTTGTTGTCATCTTGACCTTTATAAAAGTATTCCTTCAGTGACTAATCATCAATGCGATGAATTGGGACACCCCTTATGAATATACTTAATCTGTCCTAAAAGATAATCACACATTCCCCAAGTTCCACAAATTTATTTAACTCATCCTTGTGGTTCAGCTTCTTGGAAACTGGATAGTATCTTTCTAAGAACAGATCTCTCAACTGATCCCAAGTATAAATAGAGTTATAGGGCAGCTTAGTGGACCATATAGCAGCATCTCCTATTAGTGATAAAGGAAACACTCCTAGCCCGATGACATTAAGATCCAATTCTTGTCTACCCACATTACTTTTGCACACTGATCTTAGCTTGGCTATGTATGCATGTAGGTCTTCCGATGGCAGTCCCAAAAACAAGGTCCTCATGATGAGCATTTGTATCAAGCTACTCACCACCACGAAAGTGTTTCCATAAGGAAGTGGGGGTACGATAAGAGGTCCATCCAAGTCTCCAATGTTCTCATTACCCCTGTAGTAATATTGAAGTCCTAGGGTTGTTGGAGGTTGTACCCTCAAGGCATCACCTAACTAATTCTCAATATATGTTTGGTTGTGTGCTTGAACTGGTAATGGAGGTTGATTTCCTGCTCCCTCAACTAGATTTCAACTTCTAGGGTTACGTAGAACCCTTTGATTCTCTATTCTTCTCAAAGTTTAATTTAGTTCAGGATCGTATGAAGTGATTGGTTCCCCTCGACTTTGTGTACTTGGGATAAACTAGAGCTAGACTTGAGACAAACAAAAAGAAAAAGAAAAAGTAAAATTAGGAAATAGTTGGCTAAATATCAATAGTGTAATTAAAATAATTTAAAAGGCAGATTCCATGGCAGTGGCGCCAAAATTTTATACGCTAAAATTTTTCCTCCCAAAAAACCATAAGCGATAGTTATCAATTAGAGAACTGAAATAGTAGGTTGGGCTCGATCCCATGAGGAAAATATTTTAGACTTAACTTTAACTCACCATTATATCTATTTAGTCAAGTTCTTTCCAAAGAAAGTAAGTAGGGGAGGGGGGTTGTGAAACAAATTCCATTAACAATGTAATTTTAAGTTGAACAAAAATAAACTTTGGTTTTATCAAGATGAGATAGTAACTGGGTATATGTGTTCCCCAAAACATCATAACACAATATTCCTAGAAATAGCAATCCTTTGCTAGTGTATTACATTCAATGTAATAAGTTAGGCATCTCTAAATCCTTGGTTCGACATCTAGAGAATTTTACACCGCACCTTGGACAAACAAAGTGTATATAATTTGCTAACCCTTACCATTACCTCATATTAGACATTATAGTCGATGTATGACTTAGTAATATTTCGCACCAATCCATACTAGTTTTAGATAGTATCACACTAAATATATGTTGATAATCATTTTCTTATGAGCTACCGCCTTGGTCCAGAAAGTAGGAACAAGGCGAGTTCTATCATTGGACACCGTTAAAAATACTTAGAAACGAAAGAATTATCAATGCATGCACAATGTTATTCAAGAATTGCTTAATTACTAGGATTACTTTGTTTATTACCCATGGTCCCACAACCTTGTTGTGGATTTATTAACTCATGCTAGGAAGATGTCAATTCGTAGTTTTAGATGAAGAAATCATGAACTTACATAAGAAGAAGAACAAAACCTGAAATCCAACTAGAAATTGCACGAAAAATTCTTTCAAACCAACACTGCAAATTAATTAATTGCTAAAGTTTGAAAAAATCAATCTTCAATCAAAAATTATAAAAAGAACAATAGTACCTAACCCCAAAAATGAGGTTTGAATACTCTATATATAGAATACGTAGTCCTAAATTAAAATAAATAAGGTATTTTTAAGGTACGAGGCATCAATCGACGGACGAACTAACGGACCGTCGATCAATTGATGGTTCGTAAACTACTTTCGTCAGTCAGGACATAGAATTATTTCAGCTCTCTTGATGGTAACGTCTTTGAATCAAACTACGAACCAATAATACGGTCCATCGATCCATATACGGGTCGTCGATACTATTTCATAGCTCCATACTTAGAATCTTCAATAATCAGGTACTAAAACCTTCTCTTAACCAAATGACGGTTCATCAGTACGGTCGATTGACAATCATTTCCTCTCGTGGTTCAACGCTTTGTCAGACTTCCCTGATTTTCATTCAATGTCATGAGATGCTCATCTACAATC
Source organism: Solanum arcanum (assembly GCA_027789145.1). Lineage (NCBI taxonomy): Eukaryota > Viridiplantae > Streptophyta > Magnoliopsida > Solanales > Solanaceae > Solanum > Solanum arcanum. The sequence continues at coordinate 24,694,921 of CM050935.1, read as the reverse complement.
ACACATAAGCTCTATTGATTTGAATGATGGACCGTCAATTGCCTTTTTATTTCTAGTTCTACACTATTCTTTTAGTTTTTTCATCACTTGCAACCTGAACATCTTCCCTGCAAAAAAAGATACAGAACTTATTAAAATTACTACAAAACAGTTCCTGAAACACACAACTTTTCAGTGAAATGTATTAGAAATGTCGTGAAATCACGGTAAATCGTTCAATCGGAAGATCAAACAAATTTAGGCAAAAACTATAAATGCCAATAGAACGGATTGGTCAAGAACGCTAGGTAATGAAGAGATTGAACTTTGATTGGAGCGGAGCGTTAGAATAAAGGCTAATGAGTTCAACGTTCTTGATGAGTTCCGTCTCAAAGCCTATGAAATTTTATCCCTCTACAAAGAGAAGATGAAGAAGTATTATGATTAAAGAATTTAAAAGCGAGAATTTTTTGTTTGTGATCATGTGCTTCTATTCAACTCTAGGTTGCATTTTTTTTGAGAAAACTGAACTCCAAAGGGACAAGTCCATTCATCATCATTAAAGTGTTTCATAATAGATCATTTGAATTAAAGAACAAGGAAGGCACTAAGTTTACAGTCAATGGACAAGATAAATACCTTTATGGGGCATGCAGATAGTGCTCATGAAGTGGCTGAGGCAAATCATTTTGATGAAGTCTAAATAATCAAGAGGCATGTGTTGTGTCGTGACGTTAAATCAAGCACATTTTGGGAGACAACCAAAGGTGTAACCTCTAGCCAACTATAAGTTTTATTTTCCATGAAGAAATAGTCATTGTGTTATCTAGTTGTTTTAATTGTTTAAATTTGTTTGTTTGTGTGCTAGTGTTAGCTAGATATTAATATAGGTTCCATGCCTAAAAAGTGTCCAAAAAAATAGAAAATGAATGTCCTAATCGGTGTCACATGTGCAGGAGGCGAAAAATAAAAAATCTATCGAAAAAGGTCTAGTGCAGGGGTCTACATACCCCATCAATAGTTTGTCGTTCCATTGATGGACCATCAATGGTGTTCGTATATCCCACGTATGTTTCAAAAATTTTCTAAGTGTAAATCTGATCGACGATCCTAATGGACGGACCATCGATATATCCACATACTTTCCGCAGAGTATCGTAGATCCATAAGGCCAGTGAATTGACCCGACTTGACGGTTATATTAAAAACCCAACCTTTCAAATTCTTTCCCTCTTTCCATTTTCTTGCAAATTCCTTGCCATAATCGTTTCACCTCATCAAAATTCTCCCTAAATCACTCCCGAATTGGATATCCCATCTCCCAAAAGCATTTGCCCCCTCATTTTCTCAAAATCCCAAGCATTTTCTCTCTCAAATTATCTCTTCCTCCATACTCCAAATTCCTGTGATTGGGTTTGGAAAGCGTTGGCTACTTCTTTAGTGTTGCATATCACTAAAGGAACACAACCACAACTATTTTCACAACTTGAAAGGTATTTCAATTTACCTCACTTTGAATTCTCATTCATAGTTGACTATAAGGAATCGGGAGTGGGTCTTGACCATTGGAACTAAATTTATTCACTTTGCATGCTTAAAAATGCGTAGTTATATACCGCAGGATTATATACAATGGTTATGTAGCAAAGTTTACAACCCAAACAATTGTGTGTTTAAGTCTCCATGTTGGTTCCAACCTATGGTTCATTTTTTTTACTTAATTTGGTTGGATATTCTTACGAAACAGGAACCCTAGGAATGACAAACTAGCATATGATGTCTTTCAAAGAATGTTTAAACTTGATTATGTTAAAATGAGTAAGTGTCAAACGACAGATATGTAGTATGGTTTCCCCAATTCAAACGACTGGGAGATTCCATGGACCATAAATCAATCTACGGCCCATGGATGGATCTCATCGACCAGAACCTGCACTTGAAAGTTGTAATTATCTTTTCATGTTTTCTTTTTTCCATCATTTTTCGAGGGTGTCGGTAGGCTGCTATAATAATTATAAATGCTTCACAAGTACAAATGGATCCAAAAAAGGTTAGTGTCTACTCCAAGAAGGGCATATGAAAATCGTTTTCCCTGTCTTACCGGTTAATAGATGAAGACACCGATACGGAGTAGGATATAGCCTATGTTACACCATGCAAAAAAACTCCACGAGCATCATCCCAAGAAACTAGGGCCACCCCGCAGAAGGTGAATCCCGATGTAGTCACTGCCTCTCAATCTGATGAGGAGCGCACGCTGATCGTCTAACAAACTGGGTCTACTTTAATTTTAGAGGAGGGCTCAACATCAGGCTCTAAAACGGCCACAACTTTAGGTTCAGGGTCGACCCAGGCTTCAGGGTCCAAGTCAGCCACTGCCTCCAGTTCCAACTCTTAGCGAGCCACCAAATTAGGGGGTCAGGAACAACATGCCTAGTCTAATATGGCTACTATTTCGGATGCTACACCTGCATCCTAAAAAGATGTCCACACCGCGGTTGTAGATGTACAAAAAAGGTGGCGCGTGAATGGGAAATAATATGTATATAAAGATGCTAAAATTCTTAATGAGAAGGGGGTGATGACCCGACTTGTGATTGAGAAGCATCGAGTCCTCATAAATAGTTGCACACAATTCCAACGGTGCACAAACTCCTTAATCTCTACAAATGTGACTGGATTGCTAAGGACCTGTACCCGTATTTTGAGGAAATTATTCGAGAGATCTATGTCTCTTATGTTGCTACTCTCTCAGGGTCCATCGATAAGCAGGAAAACCAAACCCCCAAAATAAGACCCTCTCACATCTACACAAGTTCAGGGCTGCCAGGTTGACATATCAAAAACCACCATCTATCGAATCCTATGCGGCCCCACAAACGATCCACGCTGAAGCCGCAATACTTTGGAGTTTTATTACAGGTGCGAAATTATCTAAAGTGGTGAGTTTCAAAAGAGTGTGGGGAAGCGATAGGCGGTAATGAAATGGCTGGCTCAATGTTTAGCGGCAGATGGTTAGAGGGATGAATGGGTTATAGATCCCCGAGGCCTCATCAGGAAGGCTACCCTCACTTTTGTGACAAACTTTTTCTGATTTTTAGTCTGACACTAATTATCGCCCCCAAAGGACGATATTGTACTTGCAAGGGATAGGAAGGTAATAGTGGGAGCATAGGTAGCTGGACTGGAGATAAACTTTGCACGAATAATTTTAGCAGAGGTACACGAGAGGGCATTAAAGACCTCCGACACTTTCCCTTTTCCATGACTTATATTTCAAATGTGCAGGGACGCCAGAGTGCATATTTAGCACTATGATACACTCTGTCGGCGACAGGGACTTTGGATATATGTATCATCAAGAATGATTCCGTTGTGGCATCACCCCAAAGAGGGCCCCAGGTCGGGGTTCCCCCACTGAGCGATAATTTGACAAAAAGATAGAGCTAGCCCAAGGGGCTAACCCTTCTGTACAATATCATGTTGACCCCACTCCAACCTCCTTCTCATATGTAGCCAGTAGGGCCCCCAATTCGTGCAGATCCAGTTTACCGATTGTAGTAGTGATCCCTCTAGCTCATGTCTAGGAAGCTAAAGGCGTAGATGGACACACTGATCCACCATACTCAACCATGGATTTAGAAGTCCTTAGAAATGGCAAAGGACCACATAGAGAAATGGGTGGCAAGAAGGGGAAATAACAAATTCAGGTGGTTCACAAACGCCTTGATGCATTTGAGTTGCATGTTCTAGAATGACCAGTACCCGCCACTAACCTCACTTTTATCCAGACTGAGTTGGTCATCCTGTGCGCTAATGTTCATGCAATTTCAGAGTTGTAGGGGACTGAGCCATAGATTTGTCGTACAAAACTAGCTGAGGACACTGTTTTGGAGGCATTGTTTAAGGTCCCTGCTGAGATGCAACTCACACCTCGTGTTATTAGAAACAGGCACCGCTTGAGCGGCACCATTAAGGCCACTGATAAGGCCCATTAAAGAAAAAAATAAATGGAGCTAGATTAGTCCAGGAGAGCCTTATTTTAAAACGAGGAAATGCTGTAGAGGAGGGTGCAAAAGATAGCTAATAAAGCATCTAATTTTGTACATGTGAGTAGAGAGAGGATCCCTTCTGATGGTGCGGACATAAATGTGGGCACTACTGATGGTGGCCTCATTGCTGATCCTGCGGTTTTATGATATACCGTGGTTTCACGGTATAATTAATACTTTTTCCTTAAGTTTAGTGTGTCCGAAAGCCTTTTTGTGCTAATTTTGATATAAGTTTTTCTTTGTTTTGCAGGAAATCTGTCTAAAGCTGAATGCGGAGATTTTGAGCGAAAAATGCAGAAGAGACCACCTACGGAGCTTATGACGGTCCGTCGTGCTTGTGACGGTCCGTAGGTGGCAGCGTAGAGAAGCTGCTGAAGGAAGATGGGGAAGTCGACCAAGTGTGGGATTACGAAGCTTGTGACGGTCCGTCATGGATATGACGGTCCGTCTCCGCAGTTCGTCGCGAAGATCGTAGAAGTGATCCCAGCATCTGCATTCCAAGAGTTGAAGTATTTTGTAACGAAGACCCTCGACGGACCGTCGTGCCTATGACGGTCCGTCACACTTGCCGTCGAGGGGAATAAAGAAAGCAGCAGAAGAATTGCACCAAGTATGGGGCGACGGAGCCCACGACGGTCTGTCATGACCACGACGTTCCGTCGTGTGGTCCGTCGACCCAGCCGCATTTTGGCAGATTTCCAGTAATTAGAATTCTTGTTTAATTAGGTTTATATTTTTTATAAATAGTTCGAAAAACCTCGTTTTTGAGGTTAGACTCTTGAAGATTAAACATCATATTATTAGACTTTGTTTTTCTGAGTGTTTGATTGTTGGAGATTCTTACAAGTAACTCTTGTTGATTAATCAAGCAAATTTTCAGACTTTATTCTTTCTCATTCAAGTAAGTACATGAATTCTTGTTTAATATATTTGAATATTGTGTTTATGGCTATGAGGAACTAAACTCTATAACTAGGGTTGTGGGAACCATAGGCAAATAATGAGATAAACCCTAGCTAAAATAACAATTCTAGAATAGTGTCTTGCATGTATTAATAATTCTTTCGCTTAGAAGTCTTTTTAACGGATGATCAACGTTAGAACTCGCCTTAATGCTACTTGCCGGACCAAGGAGGTAGATAATAGGAAAAGAATTATTAACATAGATTTAGTGTATACTATCTAATAGGCTAGTATTGATTGGTGCGAGGTAATAATCGAGTCAAATATCGAATATGATGCTTAATATGAGGTAAGGATAAGGGTTAGGAAAGCAACACACGTAGCCGAACCAAGGTGCGGAGTGAGATTTTCTAGATGCCGGACCAAGGATTTAGAAATACATAACTTATCACTTTGCATGCAAGATACTAGGAAAGAATTGTTATAGCTTGAATTATCAAATTATGAACTGTGGGGAACACGTAAACCCTAGTTACTTTGATTACTTGATTAAAACTCAACATTAAAAAGTTAAGTGTCTCTGTCAAGTTCGTTAGTTATTTTTATTTTATTAGGAAGTACAAACCCCCCCTTTATGCTTTTACTTTTTAAGGAAGTCATCAACCGAACAATAGTAATAACAAGTTGGAGTTAAGTCTAGACTATTTTCCTCGTGGGAACGATCCCAACCTCACTAGTTGGGTTATTTACTTGACGCGACCGCTTTACTTTTCATTTGAGAAGTAAGTTTGAGCGTATCAGTTTAGTGAAACCGAACCCACCCGCATGTTGAAAGATCTTTGGTGCTATACACCACATGTTTGATCCAGCTACTAACTTGTGCATTTGATTTATAATGTGTTAGTGTACAATATCTAATTTTTTGTGGGTGTGGGGGCAAATGGAATGTGAATGCTTGGGTTAAGTCTGAGTTACGCAACTCACAATCCTCTCTTGGAGTTTTCTTGCATGTGATCTTTTTCCCTATGAGACTACTTAAATTTTTGTTGAGCCGACATGTATTAGTGAGTATAAGCATAGCATCAACAAAGATGGAAGCATTGTGGATAATAAATATTATACCTTGTCCATTGTAGTTCTTGCATGTATAGGTTAAGATAAATTCAATGTGTTGGCTCTAAACATTACTTAAAAAGGCACCTAGTGCATGAAGTTCAACTAAAACCTGAAATGGGAAATCTAATAATCTAATAGTGCAACGATGTGCCAAGATAGTGTGACGATATTCGAGTGTTCAACTGTTTGTGCCTAACTAGAACTTGCCTTGTTAGTCCTGCAAAGGGAATCTACTCAAGAATCTAGAAAGTGATTATAGCCCTTTGTTAGAAATAGCCCATATCTAACCTAAAAGAAGTTGACCAAATGAACTAATATCTTTTTTGATCCGAATATATTGTGTCTTTAATACACTAATTTGTTCGGTTCACCCACTCACCTTCCTAGTGTCTAATGTTTTTTCCCAAGTCCCTCCTTTGACATATGCACCTTGACTTCGTCCAAAATCCCATGTTGAGGGTGGCTAATGTAGAAAGTGAACTCATCTTGGCCCTGACCCAACTTTGGGTAATTTGTACATCAACCCGTGGCAAAACCATGAGTTAAGGGTGGCTATTATGAGAGAAGACCCAAAAATGGGTATGAAAAGTGTTGATGTGGAAAATAAAAGGTTAAGTAAGAGAAAGAAGTGACTTATCCAATAAAATGAAAGATCAGTTGTAAAGAAAAAAAAGAATTTTTCTTAGAAAAAGATTCCAAAAAAAGTAAAATAAACATTTAAAAAGGGGAAATAAGGCAAAGGAAAGAAGATATAAGAAATAGTGGGTCAAAAGCAATAAAAAGAGGAAGAAAGCTTAGAAGTAATGTCAAAGAGGACTGAAAATCACTTAATGTACCCAAATGTACCACACCTGACCCTAAGCCTACGTTACAAGCCAAGAAAGTCTTTTCGTGATCCTAGATTCTAGTTTGGTGAATCTAAGCAGCGAAAATAAGGCCAAGCCTATGGCATGGAGCACTGACTGTGTTTGAACTTATTCCTCAGTGCGAGTGTTGAAACAAAGAACCTTGTGTCCGTAATGCATAATTACTGCGTGAAAATAGACGATTTCTTTTGAAGTGAGGGCACTAGTTGCATTATGGGAAAGTTAGTACCTTAGTAGAGGTGTCTGTTGCATGGTGAATTTGTGTCATGATTTGATCCGCATCAGTTAGACTTTCGATTTTTATTGTGTAGGCCAGCACTAAATCAATAAAGAGTCAAAATGGATAGTCATGTCATTTATAGAGCTTAAAAGTGTCTGCTACTGTGCAAGTGTCATTTAGGGTCATAGTCCCCCGCTTGAGGACAATCAACGAATTTAAATTAAGGGTGTCGATGTATCGTTATTTCACGGTATTTCTAATGCATTTCATATAAGAGTTGTGCATGTCTAGATTCTTTTTAGTGGTTTTAACATGTTTTATGTCCTTTTTGTAGGAAAGATCTTCAGGTAACAATAGAAGGAAACAACTAAATATAATAAAAAATCAAACCTACAGAGATAATCGACGATCTGTTGTTCAATCGACGGACCATAGGTGGTGATCGTAGATGAGAACTTAGGCATTACAGGAAAATCAGGGAAGTCTAACTAAGTGTTGAACCATAAGAGAAACAACGGCCCATTGATTGATCGACTGACCATACCGGTGAACTGTCATTTGCTTAAGAGAAGGTTCTAGTACCTGATTTTTTAATATTCTAAGTGGAGCTACAGAGAAGCTTCGATGGCTAATCTTGTTGGCCCGTCGTTTGATTCAACCAAAATACCATCTGGAGAACAAAAATATTTTCTAACTCTTAACTGATGGAAGTATTACACGGATGTCAATTGATCGACGGTCCGTCAGTTTGTTAGTCTATTGAAGCCGCATACCTGAACAAAACATTCCTTATTTTGAGTCTTTTTTCATGAAAAGACTTTTTTTCTGTATATAGGGTATTAAAACCTTGTTTTGGGGATTAGCTACTATTATTATTGTCCTTGTTTATGTGTTGGAGATTGATATTTGCAACTTTACCATTTAATTGAATTCCTGATTTTGTTTTATAGATTGTGATTGGAATTTGAAGTGTGATTTCTGGGTTTATTTGTCTTGTTATGTTTGTTTATGATTTCTTCATCTAAAATTAAGAATTGTAACCTTGCTAACATGGGTAATTAAATCTAGAAATAGGGTTGTGGGAACCATGGCTAATTAACAATGTATGACTAGCAATTAAGCAATTTTTCAATCGTGTTTTGCATGCATTGACAATTCTTTTATTTAGAAGTCTTTTTTATGGTGGCCATAGTCAGAACTCGCCTTGTTGCTACTTGCCAGACCAAGTAGGTAGTTAAAAAGGAAAAAATTATCAAGATAGATATAATGAGATACTATATAATAGGCTACTGTCAATTGCTGCGAAATAATAACTAAGCCATACATCGATTATGTTATCTAATATAAAATAATGGTAACGTTAGTAAATTATACACAGGCACCCGTACCAAGGTGCGGGGTGAAATTCTCTAGATGTCAGAAAAAGTATTTAGAGATACCTAACTTATCATTTTGCATGTTATACAGTAGGAAAGGATTGTTATTGCTAGAAATAATGTGTTATGAACCTGTGGGGAATACATACACCCTAGTTACTTTTGTAACCTTTCGAAAGTACAAGACGTGTCTTAGAGTCTAACATAGGTTTCATGAAGTATTGACATTGTTTTAAGGCCTACTTTAATGTTTATAGGTTATTCATGAAGTCTAGAAACCAAAAAGTCCAAGAACATCAATGATGTTCAAAAACTAGTTCTACGAGGTACTAGCCTTCTTTAGCCTAATTTAAGAACTTTTAGAAGTCAGAAATTCATGAATTTTTGTGGAAGAGTGTGTAACATGTGTTTTATATAATTAGTGGTCGAAACGTACGAGTACGACTCCCAAAGGACCAAACAAGTTCCCTAGAGGAGGATACTGGCACGGAGGAGGCAACACTTCCAGGGCAGTGTGCAACCGCGAGATGCGACGGACGGCTCGTGTATGGATCAACGGGTTGTCGATGCAAAACATAAGCAAAAACATAGACAAGATTATGGAGCCCTTGCCTACAAAAGTCTCTGACCAAAAATACGATTGTGCAACACGGAGGGAAGCAGATTTTAAGACTTATTTAATTAGATAAGGGGTTAGATTGTTAATTAGGGGTATAAGGGTGTCTGATGAAGTTAGTTAAATCCCCATATAAAGACCCCAACCCCAACTGATGAAATTACAGCTCTCATAACAAGTCCTCTTTCTTCTCTATTCTATTACTTTCTATTGGAAGACACAATTGACGAAAAGCTAGGGGAGGGATTTGGGGGCTGTAAAGGGATGAATTTCCAATAAATTCTTCATTTATTAACAAGTTATCAGATCTAATTCACGTTTGTTGCTTCTTTCCTCAAAGGGTTCTGTAAAAATTGATTTCCAAAGATGAGGTTTCAAGTGGGTTTTCATCAAATACGAAATTGATGTTATAAATTGATTTTTTTATGTTCTATATTGAATAATATGAATTGATTAACATGTATTATAACCTAATATTGATATATCATGATTGCTTGGTCTTGGTTGTAGAAAATGACCCTTGACCCTTAACCCTATGTTTGAATTTTATATAAATTAGGTTGTATTTGGCTCAATTATCTTGGTTATAAATTGAATTTCTATTAGATTATGTTGTTATATAAATCATTAGAAAATTAAAGAGAATTGTAGTCTTCTATGCTAGTTCTTGACAACATGATCTAGGTTAGGAAGTGAATTGACCTATGTGTCTTCTCTTAAGCTACGATCTAGTATTGAATTGTGATAAAATGTTTGTCCTAGCTTGTTGTCATGTTAATTAATGGCTAATTATTATGTACACCCAATAATAGGGTTGAATGAGGGTTGATGTTTTATCTTCATGATGAACAATAAGCAAACTTTGTAAGTCTTGTGATCTCTATCCTTTACTTCAAATTATGGTCAATTGTGATTAAGGCATGATAATATATTCGAGTATGCCTTGTATTAGGATTGATAGGGTGGTATGATGTTTAATTGAAATGTCTTAATTATGATTGCTAGGTTGATTAAGATGTAAATGTTATAAAGATGATGATGACTACCAATGTGCCTTATTATGATTTGAAATAGTAACATTTTAACCTCACTTATATGAATTGTAATGAAAAAACTTATACTAATGCAATTCTTATTGAGCAATGATGATGATGTTTTTATACAACGGTTAGCCTTTATGACCTAAACTAAGCTATGATTGATAATAAAGGTTTAAAAGACTTTTCAATAAAGGGACTTAGCTTATCATCGTGTGAACTTGATAATGGGAGGTGATGACTTCCCATAGAGAAAGATTCACCATATGGTTCTAATGTGGTGTTGACTCCCCAAAGAGGGATACTCATCCAATGTATTCCAATGAGAGGAGGCCCAAATTATAAAATGGTATGTAGAGGGAGAATACGTATCTCTTAATTTTTGAACTATGTTTTCCCCCTAGGAAGACTAGCTAGTGGATCCACCTAGAAAGATATGTTTATATTTTGTTTTACTTTGGCCGGTAGACCACCTTCCATCAGTGTATGGTTTTACAACAACGGATTCCACACTTAATTCATGTGGTCTAAGCCAATTAAGGCAAGTGTTTTCTAAATTAAAATGAACAAATGAAGATGAACTAACTAAATTTACTTGAGAGGATTGACTTAGCCTAGATAGGGGTATGGGACTCTCCCAATGCCTTGCACTAGTTTGCCTTGATGAAAGCTTTAGGAATTTGACATTTTGTATGTATATGATAATGAATGCAAAAGATGATAGTGTGATGACTTGAAATATAAATGATATTATATGGCGATTGATACTCTTACGAACATGCAGTTGGTCTATGTCGTTAAAATTATGATGTTGTATATCCTTAAAAAGGTTATGTAATGTTAATTTGAATATTAGCCATGATTATTGTTCGGTAACTTGATTGATTAATGTTATGGGGCTTTGCCTTGTTATTGCACTCTTTGGCTTTATGAGGATTGATGGGTAGTACTCTTGCTTTATTATGATAGGACGAACTCTTATCCATGCTTTGTGATGTAATTACTTCATAGTAGGGATATATTAGATTATGGGTTAAAGTATGTTAACAAGTATGTTATTTGCTTTGACTTGATGAAATGCCTTTTTGATTTTTATGAGTTCCCCGATAATGCATAAGGCTTTTCAAAGAATTAAATGACATGTATTGATAAATGTCCCTTTTCATTGGCATGATTCAAAGTATGTGTGTATATGGTCTCATACTTAGTACAAGTGGCGTATTAACCTCATTCCTTCCTTTTACCCAGACATTTTAGGTTCTGGTCGTTGAAGTGTTGTGAAAAGCAACTTGAAGACATCTTGAATTTTTTATCATCCTAGTAAGGGTTGGTCCTCATTGTCCGAGGGTGATGCCAATATTGATCTTATGGTGTTGATTTAGTTTTAATATTCTTACATTCTACCTCTTTTAATTTGAGTACACAATTGTATAAAGCCTATATGTGGGTTTCTTTCCTTTGATGTAGGGCTATGCCCAAATTCTATGTTTTTAGATGGTTATAAGATTAGACGATCCTTAAGATGATGTTATATCTTATATATATATATATATATATATATATATATCTGTGTGTGTGTGTGTGTGTGTGTGTGTGTGTGTGTGTGTGCAATAAAAATAGAAGGCTATGTAACCTTCCTATACGAAGGGTCTATGTATACTGATATATATAAAATGTGTATGTAGAGTTCTATGTAAACTTCCAAGTAGAGGTAAAGGAAATATTTAAGTTTTCTACTAAATTTGACCTAATGATGTAATGATGTAAAGAAAGAGGCAAGTCTTAGTACCCAAAGAGGAAGACGACGCCGGTTACAACTAGTGGGTAAACTCGGATGTGACAAATTTTGTATGAGAGCATGAGGTTGAATTATCTTAGAGTAAATGTGTCTCTCTCAACCACGTCTATGTAAGTTTGTATTCATAGTTGTAAAGCATGCCACACTTATTGATAGGAACCTACATGATGCCTAGGAAACTCTTCCTTTCTTGGAAATCTAATATCATGGCATTGGAGTATACTTACATAGATCTTTTGCATCTAATCCTATTGTTGTGATTATAGGAAAATAAACACTCAAAGGAATGGGACACAAAGGATTGAAGAAGAGACTGCCGATCCGGAGCTCCTCAATATGGTGATCAAGTTCCTCATCTTGAGGAAGAATTAAATGATGACCTAGTCCCGGTTAATCCTCCACCTTTGATGGATGGTGACTTACCAGCTGCTCTCTTCAAAAAGTCCAAAGCCATGACGACCCAAGCACAAGTCTCAACATCTCAAGCCCAAGCTATGATGGCCCAAGATAACCATAAGGTTGTACCACATGATCATAAACAAGTTGGTATTATGGCCTACCGTATAAGGTATTTCACTCGGATGAATCCTCCTACTTTATACGGGTCTAAGGTTGAAGAATAACCCCAAGAGTTCATCGATGAAGTCTATATGATACTTTTTGCAATTGGGTTGTCTACTAGTTAGAAGGCCGAGTTAGACACTTATCAACTTAAGGATGTTTCTCAAGTGTGGTATGTACAATGGAGAGATAATGGCCAATTAAGGGGTGGTCTGGTGACTTGGGAGATCTTCAAGAAGGCTTTTCTTGATTTGTTCATTCCTAGGGAAATGAGATAAGATAAAGTGGTGGAGTTAATCAAATTTCGCCAAGGACATATGAATGCTCATGCATACTCCTTAAAATTCACTAAATTGTTAAAATATGCTCCTTCTTTGGTTTCCGATCCTAGAGACTAAGTGAGCCACTTTGTGATGGGGGTGTTGGATGATTTACAAGAGGAATTTCATTGGGCTACGCTACAAGACAACACGAACGTTTCCCGTCTTATGGTGCATGCCAAATATCTGGAAGAGGCAAGGGTTAAGAGGTAGAGTAGAGATGCTAATAGGGAAAGGTTCAAAGAATAGGCTTGAGATACAATGACAGCCTAGATTTAAGAAGCGGATTTCTAATCAAGTTCCTTCCAACTTCCCTAAGGTTTGTAAAAATTAAGTGAATAAACCTAGATCCCAAAAGGGAAGGAGTGGAAACTCACCCAATAAGAAACCTACATGTGCCAAGTGTGGAAAGGGTCATCTTGGTGAATGTTTGGTTAGAACAGGCAATTGTTTTTGTTGTGCCAATAGTGTCAATAATTTTAGGGATTTCCGTAATATTAAGGGTCAAAAAAAGAGTGGTCAAGCTAAAGCAACTTTTTCAAATGAGGTTCCAAAGAAGAACTATTTTTATGCGCTCGGTTGTAGAGGTGAGCAAAAGACTTCTCCCGACGTGGTGACGGGTAGGTTGAAAGTTTTCCTTGTTGATGTCAATTCCTTACTTGATCCCAGTGCTACTTTATCATTTATTACTTCTCTAGTAGCCAAAAATTTTAATATTTTTCCAGATATTTTGAATGAACCTTTTATAGTGTCTTCTCCGGTGGGTGAATCAGTTATTGCAAAAAGGGTGTATAGAAATTTTCCAATAATGTTGCCCAATAGAGTTTCTTATGTTGAACAAGTAGAACTCGATATGCTTGATTTTGATGTTATCTTGGGTATGGATTGGTTGCATGCTCATTTTGCCTCTATTTATTGTAGCACAAGGGTGGTGAAGTTTAACATTCCAAATGAGGTCGTTTTTGAAAGGAAAAGGGGAAATTTTTTTCGTAGATGTTGTATCATCTCTTGTCTAAAAGCATGCAAATTGATCTTTAAAGGTTGTGTACACCATATTGTAAGAGTACAAGATCTAGACTCTGAAATTCCTCTCATTGAGTCGGTCCCCGTTGTTAGGTGAATTTCCTAAAGTCTTTCTTAACAATCTCCCCGGTATTTCTCCCAAACAGGAAATTGATTTTGGTATCTATTTTCTACCGGATGAAAATACCATTTCAATTCCACCTTATCATACAGCTCCAGCTAAATTGAAAGAGCTGAAGGTTCAGATCAACAATTTACTAGACAAAGGCTTCATTAGACCTAGTATTTCTCATTGGGATGCTTAAGTTTTTTTTGTGAAGAAGAAGGATGGGTCCTTAAGAATGTTCATTGATTACCCCCAACTCAATAATTTCACAATCAAGAACAAGTATCCTCTCCCTCTGATTGACGACTTCTCTAATCAACTCCAAGGGGCATGCTACTTTTCTAAGATTGACTTGAGGTCAAGATATCACAAACCTAAGCTAAGAGGTAAGGATATACCCAAGACGACATTTCAGACTAGAAATGGTCATTATGAGTTTTTATTAATGTCCTTAGGTCTCACATATGCTCCACCGACATTTATGGACCTCATAAATAGGGTGTTTTGAAATTACCAAGATTCATTTATGATTGTCTTCATTGAAGACATCTTTGTATATTCGATAAATGACGGTGATCATATGAACCATTTGACGGTAGTGTTGCAAGTACATTAAGAATATCAATGTTTTCCAAGTATTGCAAATTTGAGTTTTGATTAAGGTCGGTGACATTTCTTGGTCATATATTCTCTAGTGAGGGAGTTGAGGTTAAGAAAAATAGAAGTACTGAAAAATTAGCCTAGACCTTTGACTCCAACTGATATTAGGACTTTCTTGGGTTTAGTGAGTTATTGGAGTTTTGTGGAGGGTATTGCATCCATTGCATCTCCCTTGACTATTTTCACCCAAAAGTATAAAAAATTTGAGTGGTCGGAGGCATGCAAGAGAAGCTTCCAAATGTTGAAGGATAAGCTTACTTCCGCTCTGGTATTGACTTTATCAGCGGGTACAAAGGGTTTTGTCATGTATTGAGAAGAATTTCGAGTAGGGTATGGGTGTGTGCTTATGCAACATGGGAAGGTGATTGCCTACGGTTCTAGACAACGTAAGGTGCATGAAAGAAAGTATCTAACTCATGACCTCAAGTTAGTGGCCGTGGCTCTTTCTTTGAAAATATGGAGGCATTATTTGTATGGTGTTCATGTTGATGTCTATACGGACCATAAAAGTCTTAAATATTTATTTAAAGGATTTGAATCTCCGACATTGAAGGTGGTTAGATTGTTGAAACATTACGACATGAGTGTCCTCTATAACTCCGACAAGGCCAATGTGGTTGCAGATGCTCTAAGTCGTATGACTATGGGTATTGTGTCTCACATAGAAGAAGCCAAGAAAGACCTAGTAAAATATGTTCATAGGTTTGCTAGGTTTTGTGTGAGGTTGGAAGATTCTCCGTATGGTGGTTTCAAGGTCCATCATAACTCTGAGTCATCATTGTTAGTTGAGGTGAAGTCCAAACAACATCTTGATATATCATTGATGGAGTTGAAGGAATCGGTCCTTGGCAAGCTTAATGAGGCATTCTCCTTAGTAGGGGATGGTGTTTTGAGGTACCAAGGAAGATTGTGTGTTCCCAAGGTAGATGAGTTGAGGAACTGGATCCTTGAGGAAGCCCATGGTTCCCTCTACTCCATTCAACATAGTTCAAAAAAAATATGCCATGACTTTAGGGAAATATATTATTGGGAAGGTATGAAGAAGGACAAAGCGAAGGTTGTTGCTAAGTGTCCAAATTTCCTACAAGTGAAAGTCGAACACCAAAAGCCTAGTGGCTTACGACAAGAAATCTAAGTTACTACTTTGAAGTTGAAAGACATCAACATGGATTTTGTAGTGGGTATACCACGGACCAAAAGCAATATGACTCTATTTGGGTGGTTATGGATAGGTTGACCAAGTCCGTGCACTTTATTCCCATCAAGTGTACTTAATCGGTGGAAGATTACACTAAAATATTTATAGATGAGATTGTGTATCACTATGGTATTCCGTTATCCATCATATCAGATCAGGTGCACAATTCACATCTAGGTTTCGGGGGTCATTCGAAGAAGGGTTGGGTACTAAGGTGAAGTTGAGAACCGCTTTTCATCCCCTGACGAATGATCAAGCAGATTGTACTATTCATACCCTTGAAGATATGATAAGGTCTTGTATTGTTGATTTCAAGTGAAATTGGGATAATCATTTGTCGTTGGTGGAGTTTGCTTATAATATTAGTTTTCATTCCTCCATGGCTTTCTATGAAGCCTTGTGTGATCCCTCTAGCTCATGTCTAGGAAGCTAAAGGCGTAGATAGACACACTGATCCACCATACTCAACCATGGATTTAGAAGTCCTTAGAAATGGCAAAGGACCACATAGAGAAATGGGTGGCAAGAAGGGGAAATAACAAATTCAGGTGGTTCACAAACGCCTTGATGCATTTGAGTTGCATGTTCTAGAATGACCAGTACCCGCCACTAACCTCACTTTTATCCAGACTGAGTTGGTCATCCTGTGCGCTAATGTTCATGCAATTTCAGAGTTGTAGGGGACTGAGCCATAGATTTGTCGTACAAAACTAGCTGAGGACACTATTTTGGAGGCATTGTTTAAGGTCCCTGCTGAGATGCAACTCACACCTCGTGTTAATAGAAATAGGCACCGCTTGAGCGGCACCATTAAGGCCACTGATAAGGCCCATTAAAGAAAAAAATAAATGGAGCTAGATTAGTCCAGGAGAGCCTTATTTTAAAACGAGGAAATGCTGTAGAGGAGGGTGCAAAAGATAGCTACTAAAGCATCTAATTTTGTACATGTGAGTAGAGAGAGGATCCCTTCTGATGGTGCGGACGTAAATGTGGGCACTACTGATGGTGGCCTCATTGCTGATCCTGCGGTTTTATGATATACCGTGGTTTCACGGTATAATTAATACTTTTTCCTTAAGTTTAGTGTGTCCGAAAGCCTTTTTGTGCTAATTTTGATATAAGTTTTTCTTTGTTTTGCAGGAAATCTGTCTAAAGGTCAATCGCGGAGATTTTGAGCGAAAAATGCGTAAGAGACCACCTACGGAGCTTATGACGGTCCGTCGTGCTTGTGACGGTCCGTAGGTGGCAGCATAGAGAAGCTGCTGAAGGAAGATGGGGAAGTCTGACCAAGTGTGGGATTACGAAGCTTGTGACGGTCCGTCATGGATATGACGGTCCGTCCTGCAGGTTCGTCGCGAAGATCAGAGAAGTGATCCCAGTACCCAGATTCAAAGAGTTGAAGTATTTTTTAACGAAGACCCTCGACGGACCGTCGTGCCTATGACGGTCCGTCACACTTGCCGTCGAGGGGAATAAAGAAAGCAGCAGAAGAATTGCACCAAGTATGGGGCGACGGAGCCCACGACGGTCTGTCATGACCACGACGTTCCGTCGTGTGGTCCGTCGACCCAGCCGCGTTTTGGCAGATTTCCAGTAATTAGAATTCTTGTTTAATTAGGTTTTTATTTTTTATAAATAGTTCGAAAAACCTCGTTTTTGAGGTTAGACTCTTGGAGATTAAACATCATATTATTAGACTTTGTTTTTCTGAGTGTTTGATTGTTGGAGATTCTTACAAGTAACTCTTGTTGATTAATCAAGCAAATTTTCAGACTTTATTCTTTCTCATTCAAGTAAGTACATGAATTCTTGTTTAATATATTTGAATATTGTGTTTATGGCTATGAGGAACTAAACTCTATAACTAGGGTTGTGGGAACCATAGGCAAATAATGAGATAAACCCTAGCTAAAATAACAATTCTAGAATAGTGTCTTGCATGTATTAATAATTCTTTCGCTTAGAAGTCTTTTTAACGGATGATCAACGTTAGAACTCGCCTTAATGCTACTTGCCGGACCAAGGAGGTAGATAATAAGAAAAGAATTATTAACATAGATTTAGTGTATACTATCTAATAGGCTAGTATTGATTGGTACGAGGTAATAACTGAGTCAAATATCGAATATGATGCTTAATATGAGGTAAGGATAAGGGTTAGGATAGCAACACACGTAGCCGGACCAAGGTGCGGAGTGAGATTTTCTAGATGCCGGACCAAGGATTTAGAAATACATAACTTATCACTTTGCATGCAAGATACTAGGAAAGAATTGTTATAGCTAGAATTATCAAGTTATGAACCTGTGGGGAACACGTAAACCCTAGTTACTTTGATTACTTGATTAAAACTCAACATTAAAAGCTGTTAAGTGTCTCTGTCAAGTTCGTTAGTTATTTTTATTTTATTAGGAAGTACAAACCCCCCCCTTTATGCTTTTAATTTTTAAGGAAGTCATCAACCGAACAATAGTAATAACAAGTTGGAGTTAAGTCTAGACTATTTTCCTCGTGGGAACGATCCCAACCTCACTAGTTGGGTTATTTACTTGACGCGACCGCTTTACTTTTCATTTGAGAAGTAAGTTTGAGCGTATCAGTTTAGTGAAACCGAACCCACCCGCATGTTGAAAGATCTTTGGTGCTATACGCCACATGTTTGATCCAGCTACTAACTTGTGCATTTGATTTATAATGTGTTAGTGTACAATATCTAATTTTTTGTGGGTGTGGGGGCAAATGGAATGTGAATGCTTGGGTTAAGTCTGAGTTACGCAACTCACAATCCTCTCTTGGAGTTTTCTTGCATGTGATCTTTTTCCCTATGAGACTACTTAAATTTTTGTTGAGCCGACATGTATTAGTGAGTATAAGCATAGAATCAACAAAGATGGAAGCATTGTGGATAATAAATATTATACCTTGTCCATTGTAGTGCTTGCATGTATAGGTTAAGATAAATTCAATGTGTTGGCTCTAAACATTACTTAAAAAGGCACCTAGTGCATGAAGTTCAACTAAAACCTGAAATGGGAAATCTAATAATCTAATAGTGCAATGATGTGCCAAGATAGTGTGACGATATTCGAGTGTTCAACTGTTTGTGCCTAACTAGAACTTGCCTTGTTAGTCCTGCAAAGGGAATCTACTCAAGAATCTTGAAAGTGATTATAGCCCTTTGTTAGAAATAGCCCATATCTAACCTAAAAGAAGTTGACCAAATGAACTAATATCTTTTTTGATCCGAATATATTGTGTCTTTAATACACTAATTTGTTCGGTTCACCCACTCACCTTCCTAGTGTCTAATGTTTTTTCCCAAGTCCCTCCTTTGACATATGCACCTTGACTTCGTCCAAAATCCCATGTTGAGGGTGGCTAATGTAGAAAGTGAACTCATCTTGGCCCTGACCCAACTTTGGGTAATTTGTACATCAACCCGTTGCAAAACCATGAGTTAAGGGTGGCTATTATGTGAGAAGACCCAAAAATGGGTATGAAAAGTGTTGATGTGGAAAATAAAAGGTTAAGTAAGAGAAAGAAGTGACTTAACCAATAAAATGAAAGATCAGTTGTAAAGAAAAAAAAGAATTTTTTTTAGAAAAAGATTCCAAAAAAAGTAAAATTCACATTTAAAAAGGGGAAATAAGGCAAAGGAAAGAAGATATAAGAAATAGTGGGTCAAAAGCAATAAAAAGAGGAAGAAAGCATAGAAGTAATGTCAAAGAGGACTGAAAATCACTTAATGTACCCAAATGTACCACACCTGACCCTAAGCCTACGTTACAAGCCAAGAAAGTCTTTTCGTGATCCTAGATTCTAGTTTGGAGAATCTAAGCAGCGAAAATAAGGCCAAGCCTATGGCATGGAGCACTGACTGTGTTTGAACTTATTCCTCAGTGCGAGTGTTGAAACAAAGAACCTTGTGTCCGTAATGCATAATTACTGCGTGAAAATAGACGATTTCTTTTGAAGTGAGGGCACTAGTTGCATTATGGGAAAGTTAGTACCTTAGTAGAGGTGTCTGTTGCATGGTGAATTTGTGTCATGATTTGATCCGCATCAGTTAGACTTTCGATTCTTATTGTGTAGGCCAGCACTAAATCAATAAAGAGTCAAAATGGATAGTCATGTCATTTATAGAGCTTAAAAGTGTCTGCTACTGTGCAAGTGTCATTTAGGGTCATAGTCCCTTGCTTGAGGACAATCAACGAATTTAAGTTAAGGGTGTCGATGTATCATTATTTCACGGTATTTCTAATGCATTTCATATAAGAGTTGTGCATGTCTAGATTCTTTTTAGTGGTTTTAACATGTTTTATGTCCTTTTTGTAGGAAAGATCTTCAGGTAACAATAGAAGGAAACAACTAAATATAATAAAAAATCAAACCTACAGAGATAATCGACGATCTGTTGTTCAATCGACGGACCATAGGTGGTGATCGTAGATGAGAACTTAGGCATTACAGGAAAATCAGGGAAGTCTAACTAAGTGTTGAACCATAAGAGAAACAACGGCCCATTGATTGATCGACGGACCATACCGGTGAACTGTCATTTGCTTAAGAGAAGGTTCTAGTACCTGATTTTTGAATATTCTAAGTGGAGCTACAGAGAAGCTTCGATGGCTAATCTTGTTGGCCCGTCGTTTGATTCAACCAAAATACCATCTGGAGAACAAAAATATTTTCTAACTCTTAACTGATGGAAGTATTACACGGATGTCAATTGATCGACGGTCCGTCAGTTTGTTAGTCTATTGAAGCCGCATACCTGAACAAAACATTCCTTATTTTGAGTCTTTTTTCATGAAAAGACTTTTTTTCTGTATATAGGGTATTAAAACCTTGTTTTGGGGATTAGCTACTATTATTATTGTCCTTGTTTATGTGTTGGAGATTGATATTTGCAACTTTACCGTTTAATTGAATTCCTGATTTTGTTTTATAGATTGTGATTGGAATTTGAAGTGTGATTTCTGGGTTTATTTGTCTTGTTATGTTTGTTTATGATTTCTTCATCTAAAATTAAGAATTGTAACCTTGCTAACATGGGTATTTAAATCTAGAAATAGGGTTGTGGGAACCATGGCTAATTAACAATGTATGACTAGCAATTAAGCAATTTTTCAATAGTGTTTTGCATGCATTGACAATTCTTTTATTTAGAAGTCTTTTTTATGGTGGCCATAGTCAGAACTCGCCTTGTTGCTACTTGCCAGACCAAGTAGGTAGTTAAAAAGGAAAAAATTATCAAGATAGATATAATGAGATACTATATAATAGGCTACTGTCAATTGCTGCGAAATAATAACTAAGCCATACATCGATTATGTTATCTAATATAAAATAATGGTAACGTTAGTAAATTATACACACACACCCGGACCAAGGTGCGGGGTGAAATTCTCTAGATGTCAGAAAAAGTATTTAGAGATACCTAACTTATCATTTTGCATGTTCTACAGTAGGAAAGGATTGTTATTGCTAGAAATAATGTGTTATGAACCTGTGGGGAATACATACACCCTAGTTACTTTTGTAACCTTTCGAAAGTACAAGACGTGTCTTAGAGTCTAACATAGGTTTCACGAAGTATTGACATTGTTTTAAGGCCTACTTTAATGTTTATAGGTTATTCATGAAGTCTAGAAACCAAAAAGTCCAAGAACATCAATGATGTTCAAAAACTAGTTCTACGAGGTACTAGCCTTCTTTAGCCTATTTTAAGAACTTTTAGAAGTCGGAAATTCATGAATTTTTGTGGAAGAGTGTGTAACATGTGTTTTATATAATTAGTGGTCGAAACGTACGAGTACGACTCCCAAAGGACCAAACAAGTTCCCTAGAGGAGGATACTGGCACGGAGGAGGCAACACTTCCAGGGCAGTGTGCAACCGCGAGATGCGACGGACGGCTCGTGTATGGATCAACGGGTTGTCGATGCAAAACATAAGCAAAAACATAGACAAGATTATGGAGCCCTTGCCTACAAAAGTCTCTGACCAAAAATACGATTGTGAAACACGGAGGGAAGCAGATTTTAAGACTTATTTAATTAGATAAGGGGTTAGATTGTTAATTAGGGGTATAAGGGTGTCTGATGAAGTTAGTTAAATCCCCATATAAAGACCCCAACCCCAACTGATCAAATTACAGCTCTCATAACAAGTCCTCTTTCTTCTCTATTCTATTACTTTCTATTGGAAGACACAATTGACGAAAAGCTAGGGGAGGGATTTGGGGACTGTAAAGGGATGAATTTCCAATAAATTCTTCATTTATTAACAAGTTATCAGATCTAATTCACGTTTGTTGCTTCTTTCCTCAAAGGGTTCTGTAAAAATTGATTTCCAAAGATGAGGTTTCAAGTGGGTTTTCATCAAATACGAAATTGATGTTATAAATTGATTTTTTTATGTTCTATATTGAATAATATGAATTGATTAACATGTATTATAACCTAATATTGATATATCATGATTGCTTGGTCTTGGTTGTAGAAAATGACCCTTGACCCTTAACCCTATGTTTGAATTTTATATAAATTAGGTTGTATTTGGCTCAATTATCTTGGTTATAAATTGAATTTCTATTAGATTATGTTGTTATATAAATCATTAGAAAATTAAAGAGAATTGTAGTCTTCTATGCTAGTTCTTGACAACATGATCTAGGTTAGGAAGTGAATTGACCTATGTGTCTTCTCTTAAGCTACGATCTAGTATTGAATTGTGATATAATGTTTGTCCTAGCTTGTTGTCATGTTAATTAATGGCTAATTATTATGTAAACCCAATAATAGGGTTGAATGAGGGTTGATGTTTTATCTTCATGATGAACAATAAGCAAACTTTGTAAGTCTTGTGATCTCTATCCTTTACTTCAAATTATGGTCAATTGTGATTAAGGCATGATAATATATTCGAGTATGCCTTGTATTAGGATTGATAGGGTGGTATGATGTTTAATTGAAATGTCTTAATTATGATTGCTAGGTTGATTAAGATGTAAATGTTATAAAGATGATGATGACTACCAATGTGCCTTATTATGATTTGAAATAGTAACATTTTAACCTCACTTATATGAATTGTAATGAAAGGACTTATACTAATGCAATTCTTATTGAGCAATGATGATGATATTTTTATACAACGGTTAGCCTTTATGACCTAAACTAAGCTATGATTGATAATAAAGGTTTAAAAGACTTTTCAATAAAGGGACTTAGCTTATCATCGTGTGAACTTGATAATGGGAGGTGATGACTTCCCATAGAGAAAGATTCACCATATGGTTCTAATGTGGTGTTGACTCCCCAAAGAGGGATACTCATCCAATGTATTCCAATGAGAGGAGGCCCAAATTATAAAATGGTATGTAGAGGGAGAATACGTATCTCTTAATTTTTGAACTATGTTTTCCCCCTAGGAAGACTATCTAGTGGATCCACCTAGAAAGATATGTTTATATTTTGTGTTACTTTGGCCGGTAGACCACCTTCCATCAGTGTATGGTTTTACAACAACGGATTCCACACTTAATTCATGTGGTCTAAGCCAATTAAGGCAAGTGTTTTCTAAATTAAAATGAACAAATGAAGATGAACTAACTAAATTTACTTGAGAGGATTGACTTAGCCTAGATAGGGGTATGGGACTCTCCCAATGCCTTGCACTAGTTTGCCTTGATGAAAGCTTTAGGAATTTGACATTTTGTATGTATATGATAATGAATGCAAAAGATGATAGTGTGATGACTTGAAATATAAATGATATTATATGGCGATTGATACTCTTACGAACATGCAGTTGGTCTATGTCGTTAAAATTATGATGTTGTATATCCTTAAAAAGGTTATGTAATGTGAATTTGAATATTAGCCATGATTATTGTTCGGTAACTTGATTGATTAATGTTATGGGGCTTTGCCTTGTTATTGCACTCTTTGGCTTTATGAGGATTGATGGGTAGTACTCTTGCTTTATTATGATAGGACGAACTCTTATCCATGCTTTGTGATGTAATTACTTCATAGTAGGGATATATTAGATTATGGGTTAAAGTATGTTAACAAGTATGTTATTTGCTTTGACTTGATGAAATGCCTTTTTGATTTTTATGAGTTCCCCGATTATGCATAAGGCTTTTCAAAGAATTAAATGACATGTATTGATAAATGTCCCTTTTCATTGGCATGATTCAAAGTATGTGTGTATATGGTCTCATACTTAGTACAAGTGGCGTATTAACCTCATTCCTTCCTTTTACCCAGACATTTTAGGTTCTGGTCGTTGAAGTGTTGTGAAAAGCAACTTGAATACATCTTGAATTTTTTATCATCCTAGTAAGGGTTGGTCCTCATTGTCCGAGGGTGATGCAAATATTGATCTTATGGTGTTGATTTAGTTTTAATATTCTTACATTCTACCTCTTTTAATTTGAGTACACATTTGTATAAAGCCTATATGTGGGTTTCTTTCCTTTGATGTAGGGCTATGCCCAAATTCTATGTTTTTAGATGGCTATAAGATTAGACGATCCTTAAGATGATGTTATATCTTATATATATATATATATATATATATATATATATAAATAAATATATATATATATATATATATATATATATATATATATATATATATATATATATATAGGTGTGTGTGTGTGTGTGTGTGTGTGTGTGTGTGTGTGTGTGTGTGTGTGTGTGCGCAATAAAAATAGAAGGCTATGTAACCTTCCTATACGAATGGTCTATGTATACTGATATATATAAAATGTGTATGTAGAGTTCTAAGTAAACTTCCAAGTAGAAGTAAAGGAAATATTTAAGTTTTCTACTAAATTTGACCTAATGATGTAATGATGTAAAGAAAGAGGCAAGTCTTAGTACCCAAAGAGGACTGACAGCCTTGTTACAACTAGGGGGTAAACTCGGATGTGACAAATTTTGTATGAGAGCATGAGGTTGAATTATCTTAGAGTAAATGTGTCTCTCTCAACCACGTCTATATAAGTTTGTATTCATAGTTGTAAAGCATGCCACACTTATTGATAGGAACCTACATGATGCCTAGGAAATTCTTCCTTTCTTGGAAATCTAATATCATGGCATTGGAGTATACTTACATAGATCTTTTGCATCTAATCCTATTGTTGTGATTATAGGAAAATAAACACTCAAAGGAATGGGACACAAAGGATTGAAGAAGAGACTGCCGATCCGGAGCTCCTCAACATGGTGATCAAGTTCCTCATCTTGAGGAAGAATTAAATGATGACCTAGTCCCGGTTAATCCTCCACCTTTGATGGATGGTGACTTACCAGCTGCTCTCTTCAAAAAGTCCAAAGCCATGACGACCCAAGCACAAGTCTCAACATCTCAAGCCCAAGCTATGATGGCCCAAGATAACCATAAGGTTGTACCACATGATCATAAACAAGTTGGTATTATGGCCTACCGTATAAGGTATTTCACTCGGATGAATCCTCCTACTTTATACGGGTCTAAGGTTGAAGAATAACCCCAAGAGTTCATCGATGAAGTCTATATGATACTTTTTGCAATTGGGTTGTCTACTAGTTAGAAGGCCGAGTTAGACACTTATCAACTTAAGGATGTTTATCAAGTGTGGTATGTACAATGGAGAGATAATGGCCAATTAAGGGGTGGTCTGGTGACTTGGGAGATCTTCAAGAAGGCTTTTCTTGATTTGTTCATTCCTAGGGAAATGAGATAAGATAAAGTGGTGGAGTTAATCAAATTTCGCCAAGGACATATGAATGCTCATGAATACTCCTTAAAATTCAATAATTGTTAAAATATGCTCCTTCTTTGGTTTTCGATCCTAGAGACTAAGTGAGCCACTTTGTGATGGGCGTGTTGGATGATTTACAAGAGGAATTTCATTGGGCTACGCTACAAGACAACACGAACGTTTCCCGTCTTATGGTGCATGCCAAATATCTTGAAGAGGCAAGGGTTAAGAGGTAGAGTAGAGATGCTAATAGGGAAAGGTTCAAAGAATAGGCTTGAGATACAATGACAGCCTAGATTTAAGAAGCGGATTTCTAATCAAGTTCCTTCCAACTTCCCTAAGGTTCGTAAAAATTAAGTGAATAAACCTAGATCCCAAAAGGGAAGGAGTGGAAACTCACCCAATAAGAAACCTACATGTGCCAAGTGTGGAAAGGGTCATCTTGGTGAATGTTTGGTTAGAACAGGCAATTGTTTTTGTTGTGCCAATAGTGTCAATAATTTTAGGGATTTCCGTAATATTAAGGGTCAAAAAAAGAGTGGTCAAGCTAAAGCAACTTTTTCAAATGAGGTTCCAAAGAAGAACTATTTTTATGCGCTCGGTTGTAGAGGTGAGCAAAAGACTTCTCCCGACGTGGTGACGGGTAGGTTGAAAGTTTTCCTTGTTGATGTCAATTCCTTACTTGATCCCAGTGCTACTTTATCATTTATTACTTCTCTAGTAGCCAAAAATTTTAATATTTTTCCTGATATTTTGAATGAACCTTTTATAGTGTCTTCTCCGGTGGGTGAATCAGTTATTGCAAAAAGGGTGTATAGAAATTTTCCAATAATGTTGCCCAATAGAGTTTCTTATGTTGAAAAAGTAGAACTCGATATGCTTGATTTTGATGTTATCTTGGGTATGGATTGGTTGCATGCTCATTTTGCCTCTATTTATTGTAGCACAAGGGTGGTGAAGTTTAACATTCCAAATGAGGTCGTTTTTGAAAGGAAAAGGGGAAATTTTTTTCGTAGATGTTGTATCATCTCTTGTCTAAAAGCATGCAAATTGATCTTTAAAGGTTGTGTACACCATATTGTAAGAGTACAAGATCTAGACTCTAAAATTCCTCTCATTGAGTCGGTCCCCGTTGTTAGGTGAATTTCCTAAAGTCTTTCTTAACAATCTCCCCGGTATTTCTCCCAAACAGGAAATTGATTTTGGTATCTATTTTCTACCGGATGCAAATACCATTTCAATTCCACCTTATCATACAGCTCCAGCTAAATTGAAAGAGCTGAAGGATCAGATCAACAATTTACTAGACAAAGGCTTCATTAGACCTAGTATTTCTCATTGGGATGCTTAAGTTTTTTTTGTGAAGAAGAAGGATGGGTCCTTAAGAATGTTCATTGATTACCCCCAACTCAATAATTTCACAATCAAGAACAAGTATCCTCTCCCTCTGATTGACGACTTCTCTAATCAACTCCAAAGGGCATGCTACTTTTCTAAGATTGACTTGAGGTCAAGATATCACAAACCTAAGCTAACAGGTAAGGATATACCCAAGACGACATTTCAGACTAGAAATGGTCATTATGAGTTTTTATTAATGTCCTTAGGTCTCACATATGCTCCACCGACATTTATGGACCTCATAAATAGGGTGTTTTGAAATTACCAAGATTCATTTATGATTGTCTTCATTGAAGACATCTTGGTATATTCGATAAATGACGGTGATCATATGAACCATTTGACGGTAGTGTTGCAAGTACATTAAGAATATCAATGTTTTCCAAGTATTGCAAATTTGAGTTTTGATTGAGGTCGATGACATTTCTTGGTCATATATTCTCTAGTGAGGGAGTTGAGGTTAAGAAAAATAGAAGTACTGAAAAATTAGCCTAGACCTTTGACTCCAACTGATATTAGGACTTTCTTGGGTTTAGTGAGTTATTGGAGTTTTGTGGAGGGTATTGCATCCATTGCATCTCCCTTGACTACTTTCACCCAAAAGTATAAGAAATTTGAGTGGTCGGAGGCATGCAAGAGAAGCTTCCAAATGTTGAAGGATAAGCTTACTTCCGCTCTGGTATTGACTTTATCAGCGGGTACAAAGGGTTTTGTCATGTATTGAGAAGCATTTCGAGTAGGGTATGGGTGTGTGCTTATGCAACATGGGAAGGTGATTGCCTATGGTTCTAGACAATGTAAGGTGCATGAAAGAAAGTATCTAACTCATGACCTCGAGTTAGAGGCTGTGGCTCTTTCTTTGAAAATATGGAGGCATTATTTGTATGGTGTTCATGTTGATGTCTATACGGACCATAAAAGTCTTAAATATTTATTTAAAGGATTTGAATCTCCAACATTGAAGGTGGTTAGATTGTTGAAACATTACGACATGAGTGTCCTCTATAACTCCGACAAGGCCAATGTGGTTGCAGATGCTCTAAGTCGTATGACTATGGGTATTGTGTCTCTCATAGAAGAAGCCAAGAAAGACCTAGTAAAATATGTTCATAGGTTTGCTAGGTTTTGTGTGAGGTTGGAAGATTCTCCGTATGGTGGTTTCAAGGTCCATCATAACTCTGAGTCATCATTGTTAGTTGAGGTGAAGTCCAAACAACATCTTGATATATCATTGATGGAGTTGAAGGAATCGGTCCTTGGCAAGCTTAATGAGGCATTCTCCTTAGTAGGGGATGGTGTTTTGAGGTACCAAGGAAGATTGTGTGTTCCCAAGGTAGATGAGTTGAGGAACTGGATCCTTGAGGAAGCCCATGGTTCCCTCTACTCCATTGAACATAGTTCAAAAAAAATATGCCATGACTTTAGGGAAATATATTATTGGGAAGGTATGAAGAAGGACAAAGCGAAGGTTGTTGCTAAGTGTCCAAATTTCCTACAAGTGAAAGTCGAACACCAAAAGCCGAGTGGCTTACGACAAGAAATCTAAGTTACTACTTTGAAGTTGAAAGACATCAACATGGATTTTGTAGTGGGTATACCACGGACCAAAAGCAATATGACTCTATTTGGGTGGTTATGGATAGGTTGACCAAGTCCGTGCACTTTATTCCCATCAAGTGTACTTAATCGGTGGAAGATTACACTAAAATATTTATAGATGAGATTGTGTATCACTATGGTATTCCGTTATCCATCATATCAGATCAGGTGCACAATTCACATCTAGGTTTCGGGGCTCATTCGAAGAAGGGTTGGGTACTAAGGTGAAGTTGAGAACCGCTTTTCATCCCCTGACGAATGATCAAGCAGATTGTACTATTCAAACCCTTGAGGATATGATAAGGTCTTGTATTGTTGATTTCAAGTGAAATTGGGATAATCATTTGTCGTTGGTGGAGTTTGCTTATAATATTAGTTTTCATTCCTCCATCTCCATGGCTTTCTATGAAGCCTTGTGTGGAAGAAGGTGTAGATCTCCTATTGGATGGTTTGAAGTATGTGAGACTTTTCTTCTTGGTCCCGATTTGATTTATAAGACTTTGGAAATAGTTCATGTCATAAGGAACCGGTTGCAAACAACGTATAGTCGGAAAAAGTCTTATGCCGATCATAAGAGAGGGGATTTGGAGATTGAAGAAGGTGATAAAGTGTTTTTGAAAATATCACCAATGAAAGGGTGGTTAGATTCGGAAACAAAGGGAAGTTGAGTCCTCGTTATGTGGGTCCCTATGAAATCTTAAAAAGGGTTGGTAAAGTTGCATATGAATTCAATATCCTAGTGAATTGGCTGCGGTTCATCTGAATTTTTGTGTTTGCATACTTAACTAGTGTATTGGTGATCCTGAGTCTATTATTCCTATTTAGGGTTTTAGTATGAAGGATAACCTCTCCTATGAGAAAGTTCCAATTCATATTTTGTACACACAAGTGAAAAAGTTCAGGAATAAAGAGGTAGCATCCGTAAAGCTATTACTGAAGTATCACCTAGTTGAGGGTGCAACATGGGAGGCCGAGGCCGACATTAAGTCCCATTACCCAAATTTATTTGTTAACTAAGGTCTGTTGTTCTTACTAATAATGAAAATCATGAAAACAAATTAAGTTGCTTTGATTTTTTGTGAAATCATGCAAAATGTGCATTTTGATATGTTGAGTCTTTATGAAATGATATGTAATATGTTGATTAGTCGAACTTTTGCATAATTAACTCATGTAAATCATGTTTAGATCATGTTGTTGTTGTGAGAAGGATTTTTGCTCAAAGTGTCATGTTGAGCCTTATGTGTGGTAATTAATATTTTGAATTGCCTTGTGTAAGTGATATGATTGATGTTATATGTATTGTTTTTGGTTGGGGTGATACTCTTGAGTCTATTCCATCCTTCTAAAGATTTTTAGTGTTATTCAGGGATGAATGTTCCTAAGGGGGGGATAATGTAACATTTCAAAAATCCAAGACATGTCTTAGAGTCTAACATAGGTGTCATGAGGTGTAGACGTTGTTTTAAGGCATGTATTAATCTTTATAGGTCATTCATGAAGTCTAGAAACAAAAATGTCCAAGAACGTCAACGACTTTCAAAAACTAGTTCTAGGAGGTACTAGCGTGCATTAGCCTATTTTATGAAATTTCAGGAGTCAAAAATTCATGAAATTTAGTGAAAGATTGACTAATATGTGTTTAAGATTATTCATGGTTGAAACATCCGGGTACAACTCCCCAAGGACCAAGCAAGGGCCCTTGTGTAGGACCCTAGCACAAAGGAGGCAACAGAGTCCGTGTTGTGTACAACCACGAGATGCAAAGGACAGCTCTTGTATGGATCGACGGGGCGTCGATACTAATCGTCGACCAACACTAAGCCCATATGTTAGATCCCTCTCCTACACAAGTCTCTAATAGAAATTATGATTGTGCAACAAGAAGGGAGGCCTGGCTGTCGATAGACCAACGATCCGTCGATCGTGGTCTCGTTGATGGGCCTTCTTTTTTCCTGCGTAACAAATAGATGGTCAAGAAGATTGCAATATTCAAACCATTGAGGATTCTCTTAGTGCTTGTATTATTGATTTTATGGGAATTGGGAGAAGCATTTGTCTTTGGTGGATTTTGCTTATAATAATAGTTGTCATTCATCCATTTCCATGGATCCCCATGAAGCCTTCTATGGTTGGAGGTGTAGGTGTCCTATTTGATGGGTTGAAGTAAGTGATCTTTCTCTTCTTGGTCCTGATTTTATTTATAAGACTTTGTAGATAGTTCATATCATAGAGAACCGATGGAAAACGGCCTATAATCATCAAAAGTATTATGCCAATCATAGGACAAGGGATTGGAGTTTGAAGAAGGTGATAAAGTGTATTTGAAAATTTCACCTATGAAAGGGGTGGTTAGATTGGCAAGAAAGGGATGTTGATTCCTTGTTATATGGGTCATTATGAAATCTTTCAAAGGGTTAGTAAAGTTGTATATCACTTGAAACTTTCTAGTAAATAGGCTTTTGTTCATCCAGTTTTCCATGTTTCCATGCTTAAAAAGTGTATTGGTGATCTCGAGTCTAATCTTTCTATTGAGGATCTTGGTATGAAGGATAACCTCTCTAATGAGGAAGTTCCGGTTCAAATTCTTGATAGACAACTCAAGAAGTTAAGGAATAAAGAGGTAGCTTCCGTAAAGGTTTTATGGAAGAATTATCTAGGTGAGGGTGCAACGTGGGAGACTGAGGCCGACATGAAGTCCCGTTACCATAATCTATTTGATAACTAAGGTTATTAGTTCTTACTAATAATGAAAATCATGACAAAAATTGAAGTTACTTTAATTTTTGGTGAAATCCTACAAAATATGCATTTTGATATGATGAGTCGTTATGAAATGATATGTGATATGTTGATAAGTCGAACTTCAGCATAATTAACGTATGTAAAGCATGTTGAGATCATGTTTTTGTTGTGAGTAGGATTTTTCCTCATAATATAATGTTGAGCCTTATGTGTGGTAATTGAAGTTTTTAATTGACTTGTGTAAGTGATATGATTATTTTGTTATGTATTATTGTTGGTTGTTTTTATAGTCTTGAGTCTATTCCCTCCTTTTAAAGAATTTCAGTGTCCTTCAGGGAGGAATCTTCCTTAGGGGGGGGGATAATGAAACATTTAAAAAATCCAAGTCATTTCTTAGAGTCTAACTTAGGTGTCATGAGGTCTAGACGTAGTTTAGGTCATTCGTGAAGTCTAGAATCTAAAATGTCCAAGAGTGTGCATGACGTCCGTAAACTAGTTCTAGGAGGTACTAGCGTGCTTTAACCTATTTTATGAACTTTTAAGAGTTGGAAATTCATAAAATTTGGTGGAAGAGTATATAACATGTGTTTACGATGATTCGTGGCCAAAACGTCAGGGTACGATTCTTCAAGGATCAACCAAGGGTCCTTTAGGAGGATCATAGCACGCAGAAGGCAACACTACCTGGGCAGTGTACAACCACGAGATGCAAAGGACAGTTTGTTTATGGATCGACGGGGCGTCGATGCCAACTGTCTGCCAACACTTAGCGAAAATTCTGGATCCCTCGCCTGGACAATACTCTGACCAAAACAACAATTGTACAGCACGGGGGAAGGCCTGGCTGTCGATAGACCAACGGTCTGTCGATCGTGGTATCAGCAATGGGACTACAAGTTTTCTACACGACAAAAAAAATTTCAAGTGAAAGTACTATTTAAACCCTTGAGGATATTCTTAGGGCTTGTATTATTGATTTTAAGGGAAATTGGGATAAGCATTTGTCGTTGCTGGAGATTGCTTATAATAATAGTTTTCATTCATCGATCTCCATTGATCATTATGAAGACTTTTATGGTAGGAGGTTTAGGTCTCTTGTTGGATGGTTTGAAGTAGGTGATTCTTTGCTTATTGGTCACAATTCGATTTATACGACTTTGGAGATAGTTTATCTCCTAAGGAACCGGTTGCAAATGACCTATAGTCAGTAAAAGTCTTATGTGGATCATAGGAGAAGGGATTTGAGTTTGTAGACGGTGATAAACTGTATTTGAAAATTTTACCTACTAAAAGGGTTGTTACTATCGGGAAGAAAGGGAAGTTGAGTCCTCATTATATGGGTCCTTATGAAATATTTCAAAGGGTTGGTATAGTTTCCAATGAATTAAAACTTCCTAGTAAATTGACTTCGATTCATGTGGTTTTCCATGTTTTCATGCTTAAAAAGTGTATTGGCGATCCCGAGTCTAATCTTCCTTTTTAGGGTCTTAGTGTGAAGGATAACCTCTCTAATGAGGAAGTTTCGGTTCACATTCTTGATAGACAAGTCAAGAAGTTGAGGAAAAAAGAGGTATCTTCCGTAAAGGTTTTATGGAAGAATTAGCTATTTGAGGGTGCAACATGGGAGACCAAGGCCGACATGAAGTCCTTTTACGATAATCTATTTGATAACTAAGGTTAGTAGTTCTTACTAATAATGAAAATCTTGACAAAAATTGAAGCTACTTTAATTTTTTGTGAAATCCTACAAAATATGCATTTTCATATGATAAGTCTTTATAAAATGATATGTGGTATGTTGATAAGTCGAACTTTGATATAATTGACTCATGTAAAGCATGTTTTTATTGTTGTGAAGATTTTTCCTCATAACATAATGTTGAGCCTTATGTGTGGTATTTAAAGTTATGATTTGCGTTGTGTAAGTGATATGATTGATATTGTTATGTATTGTTATTGGTTGGGCTGATAGTCTTGAGTCTATTCCCTCCTTCTAAAGATTATTTGTATCATTCGGGAACGAATAATATTAAAGGGGAATAATGTAATGTTTCGAAAATCCAAGGAGTGTCTTAGAGTCTAACGTAGGTGTCATGAGGTCTATACACTTTTTAAGGACTATTTTAATATTTATAGGTTATTCATGATGTCTAGAAACCAAAACGTCCAACAACGTCCGAAAACTAATTATAGTAGGTACTACCGCGCTTAAGCCTGTTTTACGAACTTTTACTGGTTGGAAATTCAGGAAATCTTATGGAAGAGTGTCTGACTTTTTTTTAAAGGTGATTCTTAGTCAAAACGTCTGGGTACAACTCCCCAAAGACCAACCAATGGCCCTTGAAAAGGACCCTAGAACGTAGGAGGCAACAAAGCCCAGGCAGTGTACAACCACGAGATGCGAAGGACGGATCATGTACAGATCGATGGGGCGTTGATGTCCAGTCTCTAACCAAAATTACACGGAGGGGGACTGGCCGTCGATGGACCAACGATCCGTCGATAGGGCCAACAATTTTCCTGCACTTTTTAAGTTAAACTCATTTAATTATCTAAGGATTTAGGTGGTTAATTAGGTGTTTAAGGGAGTCTAATAAAGTTAATAATCTCCCCATATAAATACCCCTACCCCAATTAATTAAATTAAAACTCTCAAAACAAATTCTCTTCCTTCTCTATTCTTTTTCTCTCTATTGGAAGACACCATTGAAGACAAGCTAGGGGAGGGATTTGGGGGCTGCAAAGGGACGAATTCACCATCAATTCTTCATAAATTAACAAGGTATGGGATCTAATTCACATTTGAGACCTCTTTCTCAAAGTGTTCCTCAAAAATTTATTTGCAAAGATGAGTTTTCAAGTGGGTTTTCATCCAATACGAAATTGATGTTCTGAATTGATTTGATTATGTTTTCTATTACAAAATATGAATTTATTAACATGTATTATAAACTAATATTGTTATATCTTGACTATTTGGTCTTGGTTATAGAAGATGACCCTGGACCCTTAACCCTAGGTTTGATTTTTATATAAATTAGGATTAACTTGGCTATGATTGAATTGATATTATATGATATGCTTATGTCAATATTTAACAAATTAGAGATAATTGTAGTCTTCTATGCTAGTTCTTGAGATGATGATCTAGGTTAGAAAGTGAATTGATCTAAGTATATTGTCTTAAGCGATGATCTAGTATTGAGTTGTGCTATAATGTGTATCCCAGTCTTGTAGTCATGTTTATTAATGGCCTATGATGATTTACACCCAAGAATTGGGTTAAATGAGGGTTTATTGTAAGACCTTGATAATTAAATATGAAGGAGACTTGGTAAGTCTTGTGATCTCTATCCTTTACTTCAAATTATGGTAAATTGTGATTAAGTCATGATAATGTATTGGAGTATGCCTTGTATTAGGATAGATAGGGTGGTATAATGTTGAATTGAAATGTCTTAATTATGATTTTGAGGTTTATTAAGATGTAAATTTTAATAAGGATAGTTATGACTACCAATGTGCCTTATTATGATATGAAATGCTAACATTCTTATATCACTTATATGAATTGTAATGAATGGACTTATAGTCATGCAATTCTTATTGAGCTATGATGATGATGATTTTATAGAGAGGATAGACCCAATGACCTAAACTAAGCTATGATTGATAATAAAGGTTTTGAAGACATTTCAATAAAGGGACTTAGATTACCACTGGGTGAACCTGACAATGGGAGGTGATGAATTCTCATAGAGGAAGATTTACACTATGGTTGTAATGTGGTGTTGACTCCCCTAGTAGGCATACTCATCCAATGGATTCCCATGAGAGGAGGTCCCAATTTCCAAGTGGTATGTAGAGGGAGAATACCTGTCTCTTAGTTCTTGAACTATGTTTCACCCATAGGAACACTAGCTAGTGGATGTACGTAAAAAGTTATATTTAGGTTTTGTTTTACTTTGGCCGGTAGATCACCTTCCATCGGTGTATGTTTTTCCAACACCATATTCAACACCTAGCTCATGTGGTCTTTTTCGGTTAAGGAAAGTGTTCCCTAAATTAAATTGAACAAATGAAGATGAACTAACTGAGGTTACTTGAGAGGTTTGACTTAGCCTAGGTAGGGGTATGGGACTCGAACTATGCCTTGCACTACTTTGGCTTGATGGAAGCTTTAGGAAGTTGATATTATGTATGTATATGGTAATGAATGAAAAAGATGATAGTATGATGACTTTACATATAAATGATATTATTTGGTGATTGATACTCTTATGAACATGTAATTGGTCTATGTTGTCAAAAGTATGATGTTGTATATCCATAAAAAGGTTATGTAATGTGAAATTTAATCTTAGCCATGAGTCTTCTTAGGTCACTTGTTATTGCACTCATTGTCTTTATAAGGATTCATGGGTAATAGTCTTGTATTATTACTATATGATGAACTTTTATCCATGCTTTGTTGTGTAATTACTTGATGGTAGAGTTATATTGGATTATGGGTTAAGGTATGTTAACAAGTATGTTATTTGCTTTGACTTGATGAATATGCCTTTTTTATTTTTATGATTTCCTTTGTTATGCATAACGTTTTTCAAAGAATAAAATGACATATTTTGATAAATGTCCCTCTTCATTGGCATGATTTTAAAGTATGTGTGCATATTGTCTCATACTTAGTACAAGTGGCGTACTAACCCCATTTCTTCCTTTTTCCCAAACATTTTAGGTTCCAGTTGTTGAAGTGTTTTGAAGGCAACTTGAAGAAGGCTTGGATTCTAGATCATCCAAAGTAAGGGTAGGTCCTCATTGTCTGAGGGCGATGCCAATATCGAGCTTATGGTGTTGGTTTAGTTTTAAGACTATTACATTCTATCTCTTTTCATTTGAGTAGTGATTTGTATAAAGCCTATATCTGGCGTTGTTTACTTTAATATAGGGATATGCCTAAATTACTAGTCATGCTAGATGGTTGTAAGAGGAGACGATCCTAAACAATATGTTCTATCATATACATATATGTGTGTGCAATAAAAGTAGAAGGCTATGTAACCTTCCTATACGAAGGGTCTATGTATACTCGATATATATATTATGTATGTGTGTGTGCAATAAAAGTAGAAGTCTATGTAACCTTCCTATACGAAGAGTCTATGTATACTCGATATATATATTATGTATATGTAGAGGTCTATGTAAACCTTTAAGTAGAAGTAAAGAAAAGTTCTAAATTTTCTGCTAAATTTGACGTATGAACGTAATTATGTAAACTAGGAGGCTAGTCTTAGTCCTCAAAGAGGACTACGAACCCAGTTACGTTTAGGGGGTAAAACCGGATGTGACAACTTTCTCATCTTTATAAAAAAAAATATTTACTTTTTTTCACTTGATAATTACTCTGTTAATGGAATTTCTTTAACAACCCCCCCCCCTCCCCTTTACTTACTTGTTTCGAAAAACCATTGACTAAACAAACATAAATGTTGGTTAAAGTTAAGTCTAAACTAGTTTCCTCATAGGATCAACCCTGTGACATACCGAGACCATACCTTCGAATATATGGAACTCTCAGAGTGCAACCGTCATACTTGTCCTCTCGGAGGTCATGTAAATACCCTTTCGTATTGTTCATCACATATAAACATATGAAAAGTAGTGCAGAATTAAAACATTAAATTCTATAAGTCTTCAAAAACTCTTTTATATAAAACTCATAGGAAATACTAAGTCTCATTTCATCAAATATCTGACAGATGATTACTTTGGGACACACCTATACACAATAGAAATATAGTAATACTTAGTCTATTACAATACTTTGATAAAGGAAATAACAAACATCTATGCCCTCTAGTCAAATAAGGATATATTTCACTTCACTTGAATGATGTAATGATCCAATTCTTGATTTCCAAATGCTCCGCACCTACGAAACCACTATAGAGTTATAACAATATGGAATTAGTACAACCACTGATACTAAGTATTGCATAATACATAAAAATCATGAAAACGGACATTTATTGGAAATATGCATCTTTTTCATTTAAAAATCATAATATAATCATAACAATAACATTTAACAACTTAGAAACACATAAGATACCATTTAAGCAATTAAGTATATTTTTAAGATCACTTTACAGTGAACCAATTCACAGTACAGTGAAGTGCCTTAACTTCAATTTAGACAATTTCTATCATGTAATCCCTTCACTAAAAACTAACTTAAGAGTCACTTAAGTAAGACAAAGAGAGACCGCCCATACACCCTCTCTAGGAACGACTAAATTATCCATAAGACCACCTATACTGAGAAAAACAAACTTACAATACATCTTACTTATGAAATGAGATCCTTCTACCAAAGGTGATTCTATGTCTCACTTGAGTGAGTTGTGAAGCGGCCGTCCATACAATCTTGTAGACACACACTTAAAAAATCCTATATATTACCTAGAATAATAATATTCTCACTCAATAAAACAACATATAGATAATATGACATTCTCCTTCCAAAGGGTATCAAAAGACTTAATTAAGTAAATTAAGAAGATAATGTCTATGATTGTACTCTTCAATATTACCTAAGTAATCCTAAAGATTACCTAAGGATTAGGTCATGTATACATATTCAACTCTTTCCCTAACTAGAGTCATTCTTAAGACTTATATAGGTAAGATACAAAGTGACCATTTCCATGCCCGCTTCACACCTTAACTAGACAACCCTTAAATACTCTATATAAGTACTTTTTCATTGAACATACTTTCTTAACTTAACTTATTACATTAATTCGTTCATTTAAGACTCATTTATCACAAAAGGACATTCAAGTAATGGTCTTGGACAAGACATAGGGACTCTCACTAACATCTTTAAAGACTATTGTGTAATGTCTAAATAGTGTCTCATACAAACACCTAAACTTCATAGAACTTGTCTAGCTAGTAGGCATCCCACATGATGAGAATAGGAAATACCCGACATAGACCATGGTACCAAAGAATGGAATCTGGAGAGGTAACCTATACTTTGATAGAGGGTGTTCTACTTGTCAAGGTAGAACTTGGACACATCCTATGTAGGCACCTGGTTAAGGAATATGAAGGGTGTTCTTTGTACTCTAGTCGCATCCTTTAACTAGAGCTACTTCCCTTACCATAGTCACTCGGTTCTTTGTTCTCATAGAGTAATTTACATTAAAGGTTCATATAAAGGAGTTCCATATCAGGTTCATAACCCAATCATATTTACCCTACCAAAGAAGTCAACTACGGATAACTAACAATGGAAACAAGAAGCATAGATTGATATGATGCAGTTCCAGCCAACCAACCTTCAGTCATTCATTCATTCTAAGAAGGATAGCATTACGACTTTGACTTCAAGGTTCATAACCTTACCACTAGGTTCTAGGATTCACATAAAGGACCTTGTTAACATCTTTCAAGTTCTCATGTCATTCATACATACAATACTAAGAGGCTTTAGCATTCTAAGTCAAGTCATTCACATTCATATATGCATCAAGTACGGGACACTAGTCTACCACAGAAGACATACTAGGACTTCTCTTTATCACGTATTACATAACATATTCAAGAAGCACATAGTCACAACCTTCATCACCTTTAGATCATCCTATACACTACTATAATATCATCAAGATAGGCATCATAAGACACAATAACCAATTAGGAAGAACCATGCATCATCCCTAAGACTAAACACATAAAGTCATAGTTATAGTCTAACATGATTATCTAATATCAATTGAAGAACCCATACTCTCACATTACCTCACATGTAGATAGATATGATCATACTTCACATATATAAACTTCACAAATTCATCATAATACTTCAAGTAGTGTGGACAAGGACATGATCGACATAATACATAAAGTAATGCCAACGAGGCCACATCAATTGGAAATAAAGCAATTGACACTACCACCATAAATGGAATCGAAACATATTTAAAGTCTAATTAACATAAAATTAAGTGAATTAGGGAAGTGTACCACCACTCCATCCCCAACACTTCAATCCAATGCTAAATAATCAAATTCAATACAATAAGGCTCTTGCTCATGGCCATGAACATCAATTCAATACATAAACTATAATACTCAATGAATGTAGGTAAATTCAATATAGATTTGTCAATCTAAGATAACATATACATCAATTGAATACAATTCTGACATCATTCAATAGCCCATAGAAAACTACATTAGAATTCATAAGAATTAAGTCGAAATCACTTAACCCATAAAGTAGTAAAAAAACTAGGGTTCATCAATTGTCATGACCCAAAAGCACCACTTAGAAATTAGGGAGAATACTTCGGTCTTTACCAGGCGTACTTGACACTTTGGGATATTGTACAAACCCTTTAACTATCTTTCATTACATAAGACATGAAAAGTAGTGCAGACTGAAAACTTTTCATGACATTTAATGTAAAAAATAATCTTTTATAAATACAAAGAAAAATCTTACCGTCACAAGAAAAACTTAAAGACACGACATAAATAACTTAGGGACACGACATAAATAAGAACTATGCCATCAAATATTTGAGGACATACTTTGCCTTGAGAGAATCAAATCCCAAGATTTCCTTCTAAACTTCAACCTTGCTTCCAATCCCTATAATTAAAGAGTACAGAAAAGTATGGG
Source organism: Solanum arcanum (assembly GCA_027789145.1). Taxonomy (NCBI): domain Eukaryota; kingdom Viridiplantae; phylum Streptophyta; class Magnoliopsida; order Solanales; family Solanaceae; genus Solanum; species Solanum arcanum. Next base: position 24,654,882 of record CM050935.1, on the reverse strand, counting down.
GTTAGTACATATAATGTACAAAGTATGGCATATGGAAAAACATGCAAAAAGGGACATTTTAGTAAAAAAACATTTTTCATGCCAATTAAGTAAAACATTGAAGAATATAGAAACAAAACAACATAAGAAACAGTATTTAACACTTAGAGAAAAATTTCCATAGTTTTCTCAAAAAGGATCATTTTATAGTGAAATTCCAAATGTTACAGTGAATTCTTTTAACTTTACAGTGAACTATCCCTATTCCAAAATAGTGAACTTCCGAGGACAAGAAAAGAGGAAGTGAACTCATTTCTGTAGGAGTTTTGCTAACTAAGGTTATCTTGTTACTCACAAAGGTAAGACATGAAGGAAGTACACATACACCTCCTTCAATACACACAAAATTCATCCTTGAGACTACCCCTTTTCGTCTTATTCACCTTAGGAGAACAAGCCCCCACTCAATGACAAGAAAATACAGGATGACTCAAGCAACACACCAAGACTTCCCTTTTCGAATGTCTACTTAGTGTAATGACTAGATGGCGTCCCATACCACCACCTACCCTAAGTAGCACACTCTTTTAGAAAGTGTGGTACCAAGACTCCCCTTTCAGAAGGTCTACATAGTGCAATTGATAGATAGCGTCCCATTCCACTACCTACCTTCAGTAGTACGTTTTCTTCGACACTTAGTTCATTCAACTCATATAAGGCTCACCAAGACTCCCCTTTCGGAATACCTACCTAGTACAATGGATAAATAGCGTTCCATTCCACTACCTACCCTAAGTAGTGCACTCTTTTAGAAGACTTAGAACTTTTTTTTTTCTGTAGTAAACTTAACTGACATAGACAGTAAGAACTAAACATGGAATCCCGATATTTCCATTATAGGAATGGGTCCCCTCACTAGTCTAGCTGAGGTCTTACTTTTTTTGGCTTTCCCAATAACTACACCTATGTGGGCGCATACTTAAGGGTAAAGGAGATTACTAAAAAGTAACTCATTCTCTACTAATGAGGAGTACTCATTTCAAGATGTACATTGGAATACAACATCTCAACTCACTAAGTGTAACCACCTGTTCTCAATATCATCTCGGTCCTAGGCATAACTCCTCACAGATTCTCAACATTCACTAATAAAGGTCAAGGATAACATTTGGACATCACATCTCAACTCACGAAGGGTATCCATCCTCAAACCTACATTAGAAAGCTCTTGGAAATAGTGAGGTTGCTACTAAACAATTCATCTCAACTCACAATGAGTGTTCACCCCAAAACTACCTTCTTTGACTTAACTTAGCTTCATTCTTAATTCAAGTGTAAGTGTGCGTGCTCACATGAACACACCTTGAACATAAGCATCATTTCATTAACATTTTATTCTATGCATAATTTAGACCTTCATTTATCACATCAAACAGTTTACATGCTTCACTTAATCATATGATTCATTTAGGCATAGTCTCTAGCGTACTTTTCATAACAAGCTTCATAAAAACACCTTAACAAGAATAGCTTCATTTCCATCTTTCTTCAGATGAAACACCTTCATGGCCTGATTCACAATGCAGAACTACACATTCATACAAATAAAGTAAACACATGAACCATGAAGGTGGACCATACCACTCAAGAGAATTTCAAAATTAAAGCTAAATAACATAACAAACTTACCCTTTTATCGAAGATTCCATAACCTATAAAAATTTTCTCAACATTTCATCATAATATATCCCTTATGGAATTAGATAAACCAAAATATCAACTATAATAAATCGAAGCTCAAACACTACCCCAATTCATGCTCATTTAACCCATTCCATATGCTAATGTTTGATAAAAATCTTTAACGGGTTTTCATTGAATTTTTAGCTTTAAAATCACCAACAAAAATTATAAACATCATATATAAATCATTTAAAACGTTATCATGCAAGACCTATGTTTAGAGTTGAAGATTGAAGAAATTAGGGTTAAAAACCATTTTTGAAAATTCATTAGAAGGGACTGCTTGAATGGAAGAGACTTCAACGATGGATATCATACCTCGCATTGAAGAAACCCCAAATATTTTTGAATAAGAACTTTACAACCAACAACCCTTCTAGACCTTCTTGAGTTCTAGCTTCAAAGGAGAATTAGGACAGTTTTAAGAGGGAGGGGTTTTGGGTTTTACGAACTGAGGTCCAAAATTAGGTATTAGGGTTTAAACATCTTAATAAACCTAAAAGATCCATAAAATATCACATAAGGTTTATAAAATACTTGGGGTGAATTTACCAAACACCCCAAGTAATTACAGGAAAAAGGCAGCTTTTGGGGCAGTCACACTTACTAATCAACCAACGGACCATTTGTCCATCAACGGCCCGTTGGTGGGGTATATTTGATTGAGACTTAGCCTCATTAAAGACCAAGCCATCCTACCTATAAGGTCCAATCGACATCCATGGTCGATGAACCCTTTGACAACGGACCGTCCCTTAGGTCATACTTTTGTCACTATTTCGAGGTGGGGTAATCTTCTAGGGCACCTCATGGGTCCTAGGTGGGGTCGTTCCCGGACGTTAAACCCCTTAACATAGTCGTATATGTCTTAGTAAAATCTTACACCAATTTTAAGCAAAATGAATGCGTAAAACTCACTGAAACACATCAAGACACACAAGCACTATCTAAGGCATATCTTCCAAAAATCATGGACGTTCTTGGACGTTTGACCACCAAACTTAACCAAACATCACATACTGACTAGGGACACTAATATAACCAATTTTAACCAAAAATTAACTCAAGAAACAATCACAAAGATCTAGTTAACCTTATTTCATTTTAGGGTGTTACATTCTCCCCCACTTGGAACACCAATTGTCCTCGAATGGCACTAAAATTGTTAAGACCCTCAAGGAATAACTTCGCATAACATAAGACATTAAAATCAATGATTAAACATAATAGTCAAGGCACCACCTAACAAGGAGCACAATTTCACACTTTCAAACACTTTGCAACACAAGCACTTGAGCAAAACTTTTGCATTTCAAAATCTTCTCTTATCCTTCACTTATGGAGGAACTACCTTATCCAACATTAAACATTCTCATATTCAACACTTTTCCACACATTATTACTACAATTCAAGACAAAGCAAGTTTTTTCAAAAATGAAAATTTTCACAATGACCATCACTGTAGTATAGGCTACTTAGCAAAACTTCACAAATTCAATGTCACTTTCATTTCTTTACACAGGAGGAACTTTCTTCTCCAACATTAAAGATGCTTATAAAAATAATTTCTAAACACATTGAAACCAAGGTTCATGAAAAATGAAAATATCTAAATATTTGGACTTCTTTACAGTAATCTCAAAACTTCACTGTGTCACTTTCTTAATAAATCAATAATGAACCTTTCAAGCAACATTAACAAAGAAGGTGTAACAACATGAGAGACAAGACCACACTAAATTACTCCAAAGAGACTTAAGTTACACCATGCTCAATGTGAGAATAGCATCCCATACTACCACTCCCACTTAGTGACCTTTGATGATTCTCTTGGAGTAAGCACACTACATGCCATTCCACTTGATATCTATTTTGCAAAACTTAGATTTGACTTGCTTCTTTAACATTAGACCTTAATTCATCTAACTTCATATACAACACATGATAACTCATACTATTACGCAAGACTCTTAATCATTACCAAACTACTAAGGATATGGTCTGAAGCTTGAATACGAACAAAAAGAAAAGATGAGAATATCAACTACCTTTCTACTAAACACATTCACCCCCTTAGGTCAAAGCAATCATCAAGGTTTTATTCTTCAAAGTACCATTATATATCTCACAAGGTAGGAACTTACACTACCCTTAACTCATGCACATCAAGACTAAACATCAACCTTACAAGTTAAGCATAACACTTTTCTCTTAGAATTCAAGACTAGACAAACTTTTTTAAACATCACCTCATTCAACACTTAGGCACCACTTAACTCAATCTCATCAGACAAAACTCCCATACTAGGTATTCATACCAAATTTCCACCTTAGAGTAAACCTATACAAGAACATCAACTGAATCATAAAAAGAACTTTGAAACATTAACCACACAAGAGGGTTGCCCTCTATTCCTGCAAAATCTCCACATTCTCTCAATATTCCACAAATTTACACCTTGAATCTTTCTACCACATTGAACATAATCACAAGGTAACTCATTTCCTATCAAAGGATCGTCATTCATTCATTACAACTCTTACCATGACATAAGCATAAAGTTTCTCATCATAACACTCTAAATCTCTTAAATCAAAGATAGTCATAAATGGAATAACATCACAATTCTCAAAAGACATATTCATATTATATCTTCTAGATAGAAAACCATCATAAGAATCAAAACTCACATTTCTCTCCCTCAAAATTATAAACATCTCCCTTCTAGGAAATTACACCTAGAAAACTACCAGACAAGGTAACATAAGAGACAGAGACCTTATGGAGTTAAGTTCTATGGCACGATTCAAGAATAACGAAGAAAGTGAAATTCTATCGTCCTGTAGCCTATTGTCCATGGATGTGTCGCGACTCACACCAATGACCAATATACTAATAAACATGGCTTGTAAGACTTTTAGACCCTAAACTATTTCTTATAACCTTATGCTCTAATACCATGTTTTTCATGACCCGAAAGAGCCCCCCAAAAGTTAGAGAGAACCCTTAGGTGATGACTAGGCATACTTGACCCTTTTGGGTCTTGTACAAGCGCTTAAACTATCATTCAATACATAAGACATGAACAATAGTTCGAAAATAAAACTTTTCACGATCTTTAATATAGCAATGAATCATTTATAAATACTAAGAAAATCTCATTTTCATAAGCCAAACATAATGGAATGACTTAAATAACTTAAGGACACAACCCTTTACATCTGAAAGAAATACATAAAAGGAACTTATACAAAACTAAAAGAATTAAGAACAATGCCCTCAAATATATGAGGACATAATTTGTCTTGAGAAAATCAAATTCAAACATTCCTTCTAAACTTCATCCTTGATTCAAAAACCTATACTTATAGAGTATAGAAAAGTATGGGGTTAGTTCAAATGATGTACTAAGTATGGCATAAGCAAAAACATGCAAAAAGGGACATTTTAGTAGAAACAGATTTTCATGCCAATTAACTAAAACATTAAACAATATAGAAGCAAAACAACATAAGAAACATCATTTAACACTTAGAGAAGAATTTTTATAATTTTCTCAAAAAGGTGCATTTTACAGTAAACTTGCAAATGTTACAGTAAATTAATTTGACTTTACAGTGAACTATCCCTATTCAAAAATAGTGAACTTTAACGGCCAAGCAAAGAGGAAATGAACTCATTTCCATAGGAGTTTCCCTAACTAAGGTTATCCGGTTACTCACCAAGGTAAGACATAAAGATAGTACACATACACCTCCTTCTATACACATAAAAGTGATCCTAAAGACTACCCCTTTTTGGTTTACTAACCTCGAGCGAACAAGCCCCCACTCAATGACAAGATATTAGAGGAATGCTCAAGCAACACACCAAGACTTCCCATTCGGAATGCCTACTCAATTAAATGAGTAGATGGCATCCCATACTACCACCTACACTAAGTAGTACACTCTTTTAGAAGGCATGTCACCAAGACTCCCCTTTCGGAAGGTCTAACAGTGCAATGGATAGATAGCGTCCCATTGCACTACCTACCCAAAGTAGTAAGTTCTTTTTGAAGACTTAGTTCATTCAAATCATATAATGCTCACCAAGACTCCCCTTTCGAAATGCTACCTAATGCAATCGATAAATAGCGTCCATTCCACTACCTACCCTAAGTAATGCACTCTTTTAGAAGACTTAGCACTTTAATTTCTTTTTTGGTAGTTATCTTAACTGACATAGACCATAAGAACTAAACATGGAATCCCGATATTTCTATTATAGGAGAAGGGTCCCCTCACTTGCCTAGGTGAGGTCTTACTTTTGTTTTCAACTTTTACATTGCTTTCCTAATAGCTACACCTATGTGGCCACATACTTAAGGGATAAGGAGATTTCTACTAAGTAACTCATTTTTTATTAATGAGGGGTACTCATCTCAAGAGGTACAGTGGCATACAACATCTCAACTCACGAATTGTAACCGTATCTTCTTCATATCCTCTTTGTGCTAGGCATAACTCCCCATGGATTCTCATTATTCACTACTAAAGGTCAAGGATAAATTTTTGACATGATATCTTAACTCAAGAAGGATACCCATCCTCCAACATACATTAGAAAGCTCTTGGGAATAGTGATATTGGTACTAAACAATTCATCTCAACTCACAATGAGTGTTCACCTCAAAAAATCCCTCTTTGACTTAACTTAGCTCCATTCATTCATTCAAGTTTGTGTGTGTACATGAACACACCTTGAACATAAGCATCATTTCATTTACATTTAATTCTATACATACTTTAAACCTTTATTCATCACATCACACACTTTACATGCTTCACATCATATAATTCATTCAGGCATACTCTCTAGTGTACTTTTCATAACAAGCTTTATAAAATCACATTAGATGGAATAACTTCATTTTCATCTTTTTTTCATAAAATATGCCTTCATGTCCAAATTCACTATTCTCAAGTAACTACACACTGATATACCGTGTTTTCACGGTATTATTAATACTTTTTCCTTAAAGTTTAGTGTGTCCAAAAGCCTTTTTGTGCTAATTTTTAAAGAAGTTTCTCTTTAATTGCAGGAAATCTGTCCAAAGATGAATGCGGAGATTTTGAGCGAAGAAATGCAGAAGAGACCACCTACGGAGCTTGTGACTGTCCGTCATGCTTGCAACGGTCTGTAGGTGGCAGCATAGTGCAGCTGCTGAAGGAAGATGTGGAAGTCTGTCCAAGTGTGGGGTTACGGAGTCCATGACGGTCCGTCGTGAATATGACGGTCCGTCCTGCAGCTTTGTCACGAAGTTCAGAGAAGTAATCTAGTACCCATATTCCAAGAGTCTAAGTGTTTTTGAACGAAGACCCTCGACAGACCGTTGTGCCTATGACGGTCCGTCATACTTGCCTTCGAGGGTAATGAAGAGAGCAACAGAAGAAATTGCACAAGTATGGGTCGACAGAGTGCATGACGGTCCGTCGTGACAACGACGATCCGTCGCGAGGTCCGTCGACCCATCCGCATTTTGACAGATTTCCAGCAAATAGAGTCCTTGTTTAATTAGGTTTTTATTTTCTATAAATAGTTTGAAAAACCTCATTTTTGAGGTTAGACTCTGGATCATTATTAGACTCCATATTTTTAGACACCTTTTGATTATCATTAGACTTTTTGTGAGATTATTGACTACTTCGAGATTCTTGCAAGTGATTATTGGTGGTTTTTGGTGATTAATCAAGCAAACTTTCGGATTTTACTCTTTCTCATTGAAGTAAGTACATGAATTCTTATATAATATATTTGAATATTGTGATTATGACTATAGGTAGCTAAACTCCATAACTAGGGTTGTGGGAACCATAAGCAAATAATGAGATAAAACCTAACTAAAATAACAATTCTAGAATAGTGTCTTGCATGTATTAATAATTCTTTCGTTTAGAAGTCTTTTCAACGGATGGACAACGTTAGAACTCGCCTTAAGCTACTTGCCGGACCAAGGAGGTAGATAATAGGAAAAGAATTATCAACATAAATTTAGTGCATACTATCTAATAGGCTAGTATTGATTGGTACGAGGTAATAACTTAGTCAAATAACAAATACGATGCTTAATATGAGGTAAAGATAAGTGTTAGGATAGCAACACACGTAGCCGGACCAAGGTGCGGAGTGAGAATTTATAGATGCCGGACCAAGGATTTAGAAAAACACAACTTATCACTATGCATGCAAGATACTAAGAAAGAATTGTTATCGTTAGAATAATCAAATTATGAACCTGTGGAGAACACGTAAACCCTAGTTACTTTGATTAATTGATTAAAATCCAACATTCAAAGCTGTTAAGTGTCTCTTTCAATTTAAGTAGTTATTATCATTCAATTAGAAATAGAAACCCCCTTTTTATTGTTTTTACTTTCCAAGGAAGTCATTGACTAAACAAAAGTAATAATAGATTGAAGTTAAGTCTAGACTATTTTCCTCATGGGAACGATCCCAACCTCAATAGTTGGGTTATTTACTTGACACGACCGCTTTACTTCTTATTTGAGAAGTAAGTTTGAGCGTATCAAATTTTGGCGCCGCTGTCGGGTATTATAGCTTCTAGATTAACTTGAACTTATTACTATAGTTTAGTTGATATATTCTTTATATTACTTTGTTTTATTGTTTTTTGATTCTTTCAGAACTATCCTCCTTGTATGCCAAATACACGGAGAGGAAGAGAACCCTTGTTTCCCTACGATCACGAATTAGAGCGTACATTATGCAATATGAATCAAAACTTGGGAATAAATGATGATGATCCAAACCAGAACATCCCTGCTCCGGCTGATGTTCATGGTCAGTTGTTACCCAAAGCTCCGGGTAAACACCAACAGAGGAGAGAAAATCCCGTTCCACGGCCCCAAGCATACTACAGAGGCTATGATAACATAGCTGACTCCGATGGGCCACTTGTCTTACCTCCTCTACCCACAGGCCACACCTTTGTAGTAACTAGTAGACTGATGAAAATGCTCATTGCCAGAGGTTTGTTTTCAGGGCTACCGTCTGAGGATTCACATGCCCATATAGCTAAGGTAAGGGCAGTGTGTAAAAGTTGTGTAGGGAGGCCTGATTATGATTTAGATGTAAAAGGTCTCAGAGTGTTTCCTCTCTCACTGACGGGAGAGCTGCTGTGTGGTTCACTGAGCTCCCATAAAACTCAATCTTTACTTGGAACCAACTAAGGGATGTCTTCTTAGCACGCTACTATCCGGTCTCCAAGAAACTAAACCACAAAGACAGAGTGAACAACTTTGTGGAAGTACCAGGAGGGTCAGTTAGTAGTTCTTGGGATAGATTCACCTCATTCTTGAGAAGTGTCCCAAATCACCGTATAGATGATGAGTCACTAAAGGAATACTTCAATCGGGGACAGGATGATAATAATAAAGCGGTGTTGGACACTATATAGGTGGATCTTATGGGGAAAGTCCTTATGCTGAGATTGCCGAAAAATTAGAGAAAATCTCCCAGAATAATAAAGCTTAGAGTACTAGGAAGTCTGATACAGGGAGAAACACCTTCACAGTACAGTCCACTCACAACCCAGCAACAGATGAGATTCGCGAAGAAATGGCTTAGAGGAGAACTGAACTTGGGTTGGTACTAAAACATGTCACTGGGGTGCAGAAAAAATAAATGCAGTTAACTACTTGTCGAAACCACCATCTAATGATGAATGCTATTATGTGGAGGACTCCTATGCGGTAAATGAGCAGACGGGGGGTTTCCGGCCGAGCGCCCAAGGCTTAAATCAGGATAATTGGTGCCAAGGTCAAGGGAACCAAGGTCGGAACTATGGTAACTATAACCGTGAGGGTCATTATGTCTGAGATGGAAACCACAACCACGACAACAACTTCAACAGGGGTAACTATGATAACAGAAATGATAGGAATGGGCCCTATATCCCTCCTCAAAATCGTGAAGTTACTCCTAGGGATGGTGGAGATAGTATGGCGCGAGTTGAGGATATGCTGCACAAACTGACGAGGAGGTTTGATGCTAGTGATGAGCATAATAAAGAGTTAAGGGGTTATATAGCTAGTATTGGGCAAAAAGTTGATAAACATGCAATATCGATTAAACAGATCGAATTGCAAATGGCCCAATTATCTGCGACTGTGAACACACGGCAACTGGGAACTCTTCCTAGAAACACTATTCAAAATCCAAAAAAATTTGCGCACTGTATGGCAATCACTACTCGGGGTGGGAAGCAAACCATTGACCCACCTATGCCGTCTAATGAGGAAAATGTGAGAAAGGATGATGATAAGGTGGTAAAGGGTAGTGTTGTGGAAGAAGATAGCAACGGAAAAGATACATAAGTCCCTACGAAGGTAATTCCCATGCCTAGACCACCACCACCCTTCCCTCAGACATTAGTGAAAAAGACCGAGGATGGTAAATATCGGCGTTTTATAACAATGCTGAAGCAGCTCTCTATCAATGTCCCATTGGTAGAAGCTCTAGAACAAATGCCCGGTTATGCCAAGTTTATGAAAGATCTGGTCACAATGAAAAGATCGGTCACTTTTGAGGATGAATATAGACTGCAGCATTGTAGTGCTATTGCTACAAGATCCCTCGTACTGAAGAAAGAAGATCTTGGTGCGTTCACTATTCCTTGTACAGTTGGGTCATTACATTTTGCGAAAGCATTATGTGATCTGGGGGCAAGCATAAATCTCATGCCCCTCTCGATCTGCAAGAAGTTTGGTTTGGGGGATCCAAAACCCACTGCGATGCGGCTAGTAATGGCTGATCGGACAGTGAAAAGGCCTATAGGGATACTCCATGATGTGCTAGTACAAGTGGAGTCATTCATCTTTCCAGCTGATTTTATTATTCTTGATTGTGAAGTTGATTTTGAAGTGCCTATTATTCTTGGGAGGCCATTCCTTGCTACAGGTAGAGCCTTAGTTGATATGGAAAAGGGACAGATGAAATTTCGGTTGAACAATGAAGAAGCGACCTTCAACATTTGTAGGACCATGAGGCAGAGTGGCGAGCTCCAATCTGTATCTGCCATATCCCAGAAAGAAAAGATGAAGAAGGAAAATGAAAAAAAATTGCAAAACAAGGATTTATGGTTGGGGATTTAGTGCTTTTAGACATTTTTGGGTCGCCTTCCCTTCTGGGAAAGCTCAAGTTCAAATGGATTGGCCCTTACATGATTGCCCAAGCATTCCCTCATGTAGCAGTTGAGTTAAAACCCAAGGAGAGAGTGCGGTTTAAGATGAATAGAGAACGAATAAAAGTCTATTTTGGGCATAAAGCATCGGGGAATGAAGTGATAGAGGCATACCATCTTTATGATGTCTGAGTAATCAAGTGTCCCCAGTCGTGCCGCGACATTAAATCAGACGCTTATTGGGAGGCAACCCAATACTTATATTCTTTTTAGTTATGGTAGCATTTTTCTACTAATGGGTTTTTAAATTTGCAGGCACATCACCAGGAAATTCCGCAGAAAATTACTCTGCAGCAGTCACAAACGGATAGAGCGACGGACCGTTGCACCTGCAACGGACCGTCGTATTCATCCGTCGTGCCAGGTACGTTTTTCTGTTATTTTCAAACTAGGGCACACACGATTGAACCAACGACGGAACGTCACAACTGAGACGGACCGTCGTTGGGAATCGTTACGTCATTAATGAGATGTACCCGACCCGACCCGGTTGGAGTTTATTAAAAAGTGTCACCATTTAAACTCCCCAACCCCTCATTTCACCCCCATTCCTTCATTATTCCTCCCATTTCCCTCTCTTTTCAACTTCCACAATCTCTCCCTCGATCATTGTTCCCCCAAAATTCTCCAAAGCCCTATAAGTTATAATCTACTAGTCGGAGTTGCTGTTGTGGGTGTCTTCCTGGTCACCGAGTACTTGTCCATCTTGTTTTTCTTCAATTCTAAGGTATGTGTCTCTAATATCTACTCATTTATCTTGCATTTTTGTTTATTAATTAGTATTATCTAAGTTCTTCGTGATATATTCATTTCTTTTATATAAGATTCTGCCTAACCTAGGTTAAAAATGTTTGAAATTCCCGTGTTTACAACCCTAGACATAGGTGCATTTGCATTGCTAGTTTCCTAGGCAGTTGGGTTAGACAAATATAGGTCCAAAACACTACAAGTTCAATTTGAGTTCATCGGGGATGCTTGGGGTACCCCCAGTTCTGTCAGTGATCTACATAACGAGACCCCGATTACGTACCGTCGTACCCACAACGGACCCTCGTAGGGTTTGTTCCAATAGCCCTGTCCAAATTTTTTTAAGTGTCCTCCAACGGACCCATGCGACGGACGGACTGTCGTCTCCTTCACAACCGTTCTGGTTGTCAGAGATCCTATTTCTGAGGGTCTCTCACTTTTTCTAAGTTTCCTTTAATGGACCCATGTGACGGACCGTCATCTTTACGACGGTCCGTCCTGCACAACCGTTCTGGTTGTCAGAGACCCTGTTTCTAAGGGTCTCTCTCCATTTTTCTAAGTGTCCTTCAACGGACCCATGTTATGGACCGTCGTTTTTACGACGTTCCGTCCTGCACAACCATTCTGGTTGTCAGAGACCCTATTTCTAAGAGTCTCTCTCCATTTTTCTAAGTGTCCTCAAACGGATGAGTACGACGGACCGTCATACCCACGATAATCCGTCCGGCATGACCGTTATGACGGTCAGAGACCCCTCTCCTAAGAGTCTCCATATTTTTTTCCAAGTTTCCTCTGACGGACACCTACGACGGACCATCGTACCTGTGACGGTCCGTTCTGCACATATCGTCATACTAGTCAGAGACTCTCCTTCAGGGTTCTCCATCTATACATCGTCTAAGTGAGACAAGACGATCCCCATGACGGTCTGTCATCGCCACGACGAGCCGTGACTTGGCCCATCGTGTTTCACTGTTACTATAGAAATATCATATTATTTTAATTTTTTGTGCAGTTTTGCTTGTCTTGTTTGCCACTACTCGTACTAATATTGATCCTTTACAGGTACTATCTACTATGGCACCCAAGCAAGATCGAATCTATGCACGCAGGAGATCAAAGTTTGTTGCCCCGTCTGCCCGCATGGTCATTGGTTCTGATGATGAGCGTGACCCCAAGAATGTGCCCCCAGGAACTTCCACCCCTTCCCGTGCTGCAGGTGCTCCTAGAGCCACACCAAAAAAGGTGGCGTCCGGCGTAGTCACTGCCTCCCAGTTTGATGAGGAGCGCACACTGGTCGGCACACCCTCTGGGTTAGCCACAAATGAAGAAGGAGCATCTTGCTCCTTAGGAGTATCGTGGTCGGAGGAAGCCTACGGCTCTGCTGAGGTTCCCGCACCCGCCACCGCTGCAGCGTCGGCCTTGTCTGATGAGGCTGACAGTTCGAAATCAACATCAGGTTCACCAGCTCAGGACCTCACCCCAGCGACTGACCAGCCCAACCGGTGGTGTGTCGACGGGCAATTTCAAGTCTACTCCGACGCCAAGTTCCTGACTGACAAAGGAGGTATGACTCGAATACTCACCTTGGAGCGGCGGGTCCTTACAGGGAGTCTCCAGACAATTCCTGAGATCCACTATCTCTTCACCAGGCATCGCCTGGAGTGGACAACACGTTCATTGGGACGTTACAGTGAAGAAATGGTTCGAGAGTTCTACGCATCCTACGTAGAGACTCTCCGATCACAGATTGATAGGCGGGCTGCCCCCGCCAAACAGGCCCCACTGGAGCAGGTCCGAGTACGGGGCGTTTAGGTCGACATATCCCTGCCTGCCATCCGTCGGTTTTTATACGGAGAGAGTATGGATGCTACTCGGACCCCTCTTACTACCGAGTTTGACTACCGATGGCAGCTTGTTAAAGATGGCCAGTTCCTGTGCGATCCATTGCTGAGAGAGACCACCAAGAGGTGGATGGACCTGCACCTGTCAGTTGATGGAGAGTGTGCCGACTGGGTGACCGAGCCAAAGGGGGCCATCAAAAAGGCCAACCTAACTTTCATGGCGAAGTTCTTGTGGCTGATTGTTCGCCACTACCTTTCCCCCACAGCCGCTGACAATATCGTTACATGGGATCGAGCAGTGTTGATGGCGGCGATGATATCCGGGTTCGAGGTGGATTTCGCGTGGCTTCTACAGGCAGTCATGCACGAGAGGGATTTCAAGGTCACAACTACTTACCCTTTCCCGTGCATGATCTTTTCTCTCTGCAGGTCCGCAGGTGTGCCTATATGGAACGTAGATCAGCTCAAGACCCCGCAGGTCACTATTGATGTCAGCCTCATCAAAGATGAGGCCAATGAGCTGGCTCCACGCAGAGGCCCCCGTCCAGAGCTTCCCCCACTTTCTGATGATCTTGCTGATTCGGTAGCCCAGGACCGCACATCTACGCAGGCGGCGTCCACTGACACTACCCAAGTCGAGTCTATCCCGGGTAGTAGCACTGCCCTGAGCTCCTCTCGCACAGCCCCTCCACCTGCGTTGCTCCCGCTTACTATGGTCCAAAAATTAGAGGCGCAAATGGCTACACTTCTGCATCATCTCCAGTCGTGGATGCAGAGTTCCATAACCGACACAGAAGAGCGCCTGGAGCGGAAAATGGTCCAGTATACAGAGCGGAAGATCGTTGAGGTTCACCAGCGCTTGGACGTTTTTGAGTTGCGGGTGCTAGCCCGGCCATCCCCTCTGGTAGATGTGTCGACTCTTCAGGCTGCGATCGACAGTCTTCGCACAGATATCGACACGATCTTAGACGCTAGGGTGCCGGAGTTTGAGGCCCCTTCTACTGATCCTGCTGAAGACATGGTGTTGGCGGCCCTATTCGCCACCTCAGAGATTCAACCACCTCCCCCTCGAGAGCATGCCAAGAGGTATAGTAGTCGAGTATAGGACGAGGCGCAAGCATGGAAGCAGGAGCGCCGTGAGATGGAGGCTGCGAGGAGAGCCTCACTTGCTGAGGAGGCGGCGCACCAGATGAGAGCAGGAGAGTTAGCGGCTGGGGCGTCTAGTTCCCGAAGTGTGGAGATAGCGGGAGGCACTGCTGATAGTACAGTTGTTGCTGAGGACACCACTGAGGGTGTCCAGATTGAAGAGGACGTGGGTTCCAGGGAACCGGACCCACAAGCTTGCTGATCGACGGCGCCTTGCGCCACAGGTTTGCTTAAATTTTTATGCATTGGGGACAATTGCATGTTTTTTTTGTTGGGGGTGGGGTAAATAGAAAGTGAGTGTTAGGGTGAAGTCTGAGTAGCCCAATTCACTATCCTCTTTTGGGGTTTTCTTGCCTGTGTTCTTTTTCCCAAAAAGACTGATTACTTTTTCTGTTGAACCGGCATGTCTATATCTTTTGTACATAGTTTAATTCTGTAGCATGATGGCTAATATGATATCCTGATAAATTTGAAAATGGTGCATGACTAGGCATAGTAACTGATAATTGTATGGCTCTAAGCATGACATAGAGGTATACCATTGCATTACCCTAAGTCTAAACTTCGAACTAGGTGTCTGATAATCTGGTAGAGTGATGAGATTTCAAGTGAGTGTGAGGAAGATTTGAATAGTCCACTATTTGTACTTAGCTAGAACTTGCCTGGTTAGTCCTGCTAAAAGTAAGCGGTAATAGACAATTAGGAAAGGATCATAGGCCCTTATTCAATAAAGCCCATTTTTAGCATAAATAAATGAAACCCAAATTAAATTTATCCTTCTTTGATCCAAATGATCTGAGCTTAAATTAGACCTTTCTTTTTCACCCCAACTGATCGTTTCATGGAATAATGTGTTGGCCCTGGTCCCTCCTTGGACATGTGCACCTCAGCTTATGACAAAAGCATAAGTTGAGGGTGGATAATGCAGTAAAAAACCTTCGTTATGGCCCTGACCCAACTTTGGGTATTGTGTACCTTTACTCATGATGGAAAAGCGATGAGTTGAGGATAGCTATTATGAGGAATGCTCTGGAAAGTGGGGTTGAAAGAACAAAGAGAGAGAAATAACAAAAGTAAAGTGACTCAATAATTAGTTGAAAGAAAAGTAAAGAAAAAGAAAAATATACAAGAAATACAAGCAATAAAAGAAGAGAGTCACTTACACAAATGAAGAAAGATGAGAAAATAGCAAGGTGAAAGAATATGCGAAATAGGGCGAGATGAAATGATAGAAAATGGTATGTTTAGCCGATACGTCAAGGAAAAAAAAAAGTCACTAAAGTATACCTAAATATACCCTACCTTACCCTGAGCCTATGTTACAAGCTAAGAAAGTCCTATCGTGATCCTAAGGGTTGTACATAGAACTTAAGGCAGTGAAAATAAGGGCAAGCTTATGGCAATAGGTATGAATGAGTGTGACTTTGTTCTGAGAGCGAGTGTTGAAAAGTAATCCTTATACTCAAACTGAAATCATTGTGTGAAAAATGAGGATTTTGTTTTAAAGTGAGGACACTAGTTGCAATACCGGAATTGTTAGCACCTCGGTGAGAAATATAAGAGGATAGGTGTTAGTTCATGGTGAGTGTATGTCATGTTCCTATCCCACATAATTCAAGCCTAATAGTGATAGCATGTATAGATATGATGAGATTAATCAGGATTGATAGCCAAATGATTGCAAAGGATAAAACATAGATACTATTGTACAAAGATTTTGTATTGAGTCATAGTGCGTCGCTTGAGGACAAACAACGAATTTAAGTTGAGGGTGTTGATATACCGTGTTTTCACGATATTATTAGTACTTTTTCCTTAAAGTTTAGTGTGTCCAAAAGCCTTTTTGTGCTAATTTTTATATAAGTTTCTCTTTATTTGTAGGAAATCTGTCCAAAGATGAATGCAGAGATTTTGAGCGAAGAAATGCAGAAGAGACCACCTACGGAGCTTGTGACGGTCTGTCATGCTTGCAACGGTCCGTAGGTGGCAGCGTAGTGCAGCTGCTGAAGGAAGATGGGGAAGTCTGATCAAGTGTGGGGTTACGGAGTCCTTGACAGTCCGTTGTGTCTATGACGGTCCGTCCTGCAGGTTCGTCATGAAGTTCAGAGAAGTAACCCAGTACCCATAATCCAAGAGTTTAAGTGTTTTGGAACGAAGACCCTCGACGGACCGTTGTGCCTATGATGGTCCATCATACTTGCCTTCGAGGGTAATGAAAAGAGCAGCAGAAGAAATTGCACAAGTATTGGACGACAGAGTCCATGACGGTCCGTTATGAACACGACGATCGGTCGTGAGGTCCGTTGATCCAACCGCGTTTTGACAGATTTCCAGCAAATAGAGTCCTTGTTTAATTAGGTTTTTCTATAAATACTTCGAAAAACCTCGTTTTTGAGGTTAGACTTTGGATCATTATTATACTCCATATTGTTAGACATCTTTTGATTATCATTAGACTTTTTGTGAGATTATTGATTACTTTGATATTCTTGCAACTGATTATTGGTGGTTTTTGGTTATTAATCAAGCAAACTTTCGGATTTTACCCTTTCTCATTGAAGTAAGTACATGAATTCTTATATAATATATTTGAATATTGTGATTATGACTATGGGTAACTAAACTCCATAACTAGGGTTGTGCGAACCATTGGCAAATAATGAGATAAAACCTAACTAAAATAACAATTCTAGAATAGTGTCTTGCATGTATTAATAATTCTTTCGTTTAGAAGTCTTTTTTAACGGATGGCCAACGTTAGAACTCGCCTTAATGCTACTTGCTGGACCAAGGAGGTAGATAATAGGAAAAGAACTATCAACATAGATTTAGTGTATACTATCTAATAGGCTAGTATTGATTGGTACGAGGTAATAACTTAGTCAAATATCGAATACGATGCTTAATATGAGGTAAAGATAAGGGTTAGGATAGCAACACACGTAGCCGGACCAAGGTGCGGAGTGAGATTTTCTAGATGCCGGACCAAGGATTTAGAAATACATAACTTATCCCTTTGCATGCAAGATACTAAGAAAGAGTTGTTATCGTTAGAATTATCAAATTATGAACCTGTGGGGAACACGTAAACCCTAGTTACTTTGATTAATTGATTAAAATCCAACATTCAATGTTTTTAAGTGTCTCTTTCAATTTAGGTAGTTATCATCATTCGTTTAGAAATAGAAACCCCCCTCTTATTATTTTTACTTTCCAAGGAATTCATTGACTAAACAAAAGTAATAATAGATTGAAGTTAAGTCTAGACTATTTTCCTCGTGGGAACGATCCCAACCTCACTAGTTGGGTTATTTCCTTGACACGACCGCTTTACTTCTTATTTGAGAAGTAAGTTTGAGTGTATCACACTCGCATACAATTCAAGTAAACACCACCACCAAGAAGGTGCATCATACCACTAAAGAGAATTTCGAAATTAAAGCTAAAAAACATAACTTACCCATATATCCAAGCTTTTATCACCTAAAACATATTTCTCAATGTTTCATCATAATATATCCCTTCGGGCAGTATCTAAACCACAATATCAACCATAATAAACCAAAGCTCAAAGATTACCAATTAATGTTCATTTAACCTATTCCTTAAGACAAGGTTTGATAAAAATATTTAAAATGTTTTTATTGAAGTTATAGCATTAAAATGACCTACAACATTAGAAGCATCATATTTGAATCATTTAAAACATTTTTATGCAAGACCCATATTTAGAGTTGAAGATAGAAGAAACTAGGGTTAATACCCCTTTTTCAAAATTCATTAGAAGGGACTCCTTCAATGGAAGAGAGTTCAAGGATGGATACCATACCTCTCATTTAAGAAACCCCAAAGATTGTTGACGAAGAACTTGACCACCTACAGCTCCTTCTAGCCCTTCTTGAGTTCTAGCTTCCAAGGAGACTTGAGAAAAACTTTTAAGAGGGAGGGGTTTTGGGTTTTAGGAAATGAGGTCTAACATTCGGTCTTTGGGTTTAAAACATGTCATATACCTAAATGACCCTAAAAATATCCCTCAAGGTTCATCAAACACATCGTCTGAATTTACAAAACAGCCCAAGTAATTACAGGAAAAAGGCATCTTTTCGGGCAGTCTCACATACGGATCAACCAACGAATTGTTTGTCCATCAATGACCTATTGGTGGGGTGTCATTGGTTGAGACTTAGCCTTATTCAAGAGCAGTCTATCCTTCCTAGCATGTCCAATCAATTTCCATGGTCAATGGACCGTTGGTTGACCAATGGACCGTCCCTTGGATCATCCTTTGGTCACTGTTTTGCACATTCTTTCCAAGAGGTGGGGTCCTCTTTTAGGTCCCCTCATGGGTCCTAGGTGGGGTTGTACCAGAACGTTAAACCCCTAAATATTTTAATCTAGGTCTTAGGAACATCTCGCACAAATTTAAAGAGAAATGAACATGTAAAGCTCTCTCAAACACATCAAGACACACAAACACTATCTAAGGCATATTTTCCGAATGTCATGGATGTTTGACCTCCAAGATTCACACATTGTCTAGGGACAACCAAAAGTTACCTCAAGAAATAATCACGAAGCTCTAGTTCACCTTAGTTCGTTTTAGGGTAGTACATCAATTACATGGGTTCGTAGGTCATTTGAGTTAAAATCATCTAAATAACCACAATTCTATCAATATACACTTCTTTAAAACAATTATACAGAACAAACGGATTGATCATAAAATTGAACAATTCATCTTTAAAACTTTAGAAAACTATTTGAATGTTGGGCCCCTTGATGAATAGAATATCAAGAATCAAAAACCATACCTCACTAAAGCTGATCTATAAATTTGATTAAGAATCTCCACTCAATTCACCAATCCACGCCCTTCCTTGTGTTTTGGCTACAGTGGAATTCTAGAGAATTTCTAAGGGATTTTGGGTTTTGATTTTGAAGAATGAAATCTTCTAAGTGTTAAAGGCTTGGAAACATGTTAAAAATACCCAAAATACACCTTAGTAACCTCCATTTCTCTTATTTGGAAGTGGGGTGAATTTACAACTTCACCCATAGACTTAACAGTAAACTACACGCAGGAGACAGCACTGTCGACGGATGGCCACCAACGACCGTTCCTCAATCGATGGACCATTATTTTTTTCGTGGTTTGGTACTGAGGCTAGTTCTTAGCTTGGCCTTCACCCACGCCTATGAACAGACCCACGACACCCATAGACGGGGCGTCAAGTGGCCCACAAGCCATCTACTACCTTCGTCGTTTGGGACTGTCTTGGACAGTCTTGGCTCAAGGAAAGGGTCCTTCCTCAGGGACCCTTGGTTGGTCCTTGGGGGAATTCACCTGTACGTTTCCTGTCAAAATGTGTTCATGAGTTTAGGACATACCACATCAATTTATCAAAACGAAGATGTAAAAATCAATGAAACATGCCAAGACACACAAGGTCGTTTCAAGGGAAACTTTTCGAACGTGATGGACATTTTTGAAGGACCTTATAACTTCATGAATAACACATAAACGTATAAAACACATATCAGGCACATATGACTTAGTCATCGACGTCTTGGTTTTCGCTTGACGTTTGACTTCCAATACACCTTAAGCTCTACACACAACCTCAATACAACATTATAGACCAATTTAGGACCTAATACCGTCATGAAAACCATGTTGGGATCTAGTTTCACCTAGGTCATTTTCGAGATATTACATTATCCCCCACTATGACAACATTCATCCTCGAATGAAACTTTGCCACTCTCTAAAGATTTACAAGAATGGAGATTCTGTTAGAAACTCATGAACATATCATATAACACATTATAAAAGAGAAACATCAATTTAACATAATCAAGAGAATCACAACACAACAAGAAGTTACAAACAAATGTACAAATCATTATAACATCAAACTCACATCCTTCATTCTAAATTGAATCAATATCATGCTCATATTCATCAGTTCTGACGACCTTACAACAATTTTTGACCAATGAATGAATTATTCAAAATCTAAAAATATTCACAGTGAGCAGATTTTTCCCTGAGAGCTTTACAGTCAACTATACAATTTTTTTTCAAAAATGCAAGTTTTAGGCCATTCATGATGGAAAAATGCTAATATCCAAGATCAAATCACATAAACACATCTTACAGAATAATTATAACTACATGGAATGCACAATGCAAAGAATTAATTAAAATTAATTTCAAAAGACCCCTAAATACAATGCGCATACAATATTTCTTCTATGACTTTCTGTCCCATCTACTAACCATTAGGAGCAACTTGCTTACCGTCTCTTCCTCTAGCCACAATGGTAGGACAATATCTCACCTTGTGTACATATTTACCACATCCAAAACAATTCTTGGTACCCAATAGACATTCCTTATAGTGCCTTTTTCCACCAGAGGCACATGTAGGTTTTCCATTTTGAGAACCACCTCCTTTATCAAATTTCACCTTAGCACCTCTAGGTTCTTCTTGAGTTTGAAACCTATTCTTGAACCTAGATTGACCTTGATCACTTGAACCACTTCTTTTCATGTTCCTAGAAATCCTTCCAAGTTTAGACTTCTCAATAGATTGAGCATACACCATGAGTCTAGCTAAGGTCATATCATCATCTATCATGGTCGTACGAAATTCTTGCCTCACTAGATAGGAGACACCCATCATAAACCTACTCATCTCATCCCTAGGGTTAGACATTAAGGATGGTGCGGATCTAGACAACATTGAGAACTTCAAATATTACTCCTCAACACTCATATTGCGTTGCTTGAGATTGATAAATTCCTCTACCTCAACCTACCTCCTCTCAAGGGGAACATAATTTCCTAGAAAAGCTTCCTTAAATTCTTCCCACTAAATAGGGCCCGACTCAACCGACCTATTATCCCTTCACTGAGTGTAACACACTTGAGAAACATCCCCCAATTGATATAAAGCCATCTCCGACTTATCCGAAGATGTAACCCCCATATCACTCAATACCTTGTACACACCATCGAGAAACTCTTGGGGATCCTCCCCCACCTTAGATCAAAGAAATGTAGGAGGATTAATCCTCACACGATCGCTCAAACTATATGTCAGTGTTCTCACATAATTCTCTTTAGGTTCCATACTCATATTCACATGGGTAGTCAAAGTTTGGGCTATAACAAGTAAAGCCTCTCTAATTTCCCCATTAGTCATTTCCAGGGGAACCACCGGAGAAATTATTACCTTGACCTCCAATATGGGCTTGATCACCTTGACATCATTCTCCTCAACCATCCTAGTGGTGTCCTCCTCGTATTCTTCTTCCTATAAATACAATGAAAATCATAAGAAAAGGGTACTCATAACATTCACTCCACGGCGTGACAAAGGAGTACAAAAGAAGGAAAATTCTATCATCCTATGGCCCCACGGCCATAGATGTGTCGCAACTCGGACTGATGGTCAAGACTCTACTAGAGGTGACTTGATGAGAATTTTTGATTCATAAGACCACTTTCGTAATCTATTCTCTCATACCAAACTTTTCACATCCCGAGATGATAACCTAGAAGATATGTCAATCTCGGGGTGCAACCGGCGCACTTGACCTCTCGAATGTATTGTACAAACCCTTTCGTATCGTTCATCGCATATAAACATATGAAAAGTAGTGCAGAAATAGATAAACATTCTATAAGTCTTTAAAGAGTCTATCGTATAAAAGTAATAGGAAATACTACTTGACCTCTACGAGGTCTTGTACAAACCCTTTCGTGTCGTTCATCGCATATAAACATAAAAAAAGTAGTGCGGAATTAAAACTTTTGATAAACATTCTATAAGTCTTTAAAGACTTTATCATATAAAACTCATAGGAAATACTAAGTCTCATTTCATCAAATCTTAGACACAAGAGTACTTTGAGACACGTCCCATACACAATAGAAATATAGTACTACTTAGTCTATTACAATACTTTGTTAAAGGAAATAAAAGAGATATATGTCCTCAATTCAAATGAGGACATACTTCACTTCACTTGAAGGATGCTACGTTCAAAATCTTGCTACAAAAATTCTCCTCACCTACCAACCACTATAGAGATAGATAAAATTCGTGAATTAGTACAACCACATGTATTAAGTATGGCATAATGCATAGAAATTATGAAAATGAATATTTATTAGAAATATTTATCTTTATCATTTAAACATCATAATATAATCATAAAAATAACATTTAAAAATTTAGAAACATATAAGATACCATTTAACAAATTTAGTACATTTTTAAGGCAACTTTACAGTGAACTAATTCACTGTTACAATGAAGTTCCTTCACTGTATAGTGAAGTGCCTTAACTTCAGTTGAGACACTTTCTATCATGTAATCCCCTCACTAAAATCTATCTTAAGATTTCCTTAAATAATAAACAGAGAGACTGCCCATACACCTTCTCTAGGTACACCAAAATGATCCTTAAGACCACCTATAATGAGATATACACACTTACAATAAAATATACACATGAACATGATATCTTCCTACCAAAGGTGATTCTAAGTCTCACTTGAGTGTGTTGTGAAGTGACCACCCATACAATTCCTCTCACACACACTTAAGAGATCCTACAGATTACTTAGGAAAAGATCATTTTCTCGTAATACAAAAACAAAAGATAATATGATATTCTCCTTCCAAAGGCTATCAAAAGACTTACTTAAGTAAATCAAGAAGATTACGTCCATAATTGACCTCTTCAAAATTACCTAAGTAATACTAAAGACTATCTAAGTCTTAGATCATTTCTACATAATCAACTCATTCCCTAACTTGAGTCATTCATAAGACTTACCTAGGTAAGATAAGAAGTGACCATACATATGCCACTTTCACACATTAACTAGACAACCTTTATCTACGATAGATAAGCATTTATTCATTTAAAATTCTTTTTTAATTTAAGCCATTACATATATTAGTTCATTTAAAACTCATTCATAATATAAGGACATTCACGTAATTGTCTTGGAAAATACGTAAGGACTCTCACTTATATCATCAAAGCTATTTGTGCAATATCTAGATAACATCCCATAACCACCATCTGAACTTCATAGAACTTATCTAGTGCTAGAAGGTATCCGACATGATGAAAATAGGAAATAACCAACATATACCAAGGTAGAAAAGCATGGAATCCAGAGAGGTAACATACTCCGATAGAGGGTGTTCTACTTGCCAATGGTAGAACTTTGACACATACCATGTAGGCACATAGTTAAGGAATATGAAGGGCGTGCTTCATACTCTAGTCTCATCCATTAACTAGAGCTAATTCCCTTATCATACTCACTCGGTGTTAGCCTTTGTTCTCATGGAGTAATTTACATTAGAAGTTCATATAAAGGGGTTCCATATCATGTTCATAACTCAATCACATTTACCCTACCAAAGAGGTAAACCCGGGCTACAATGGAAACAAGAAGATCACAATGATTTTCCTAAGGATTGATATGATGGCGTTCCAGCCAACGACCCTTAAGTCCATCATTCATTACAAGAAGGATACCATTACGTCTTTCGACTTCAAGGTTCATAACCTTACCACTAGATTCAAGGTTTCACATAAAGGACCCTCTTAACATCATTCAAGGTCTCATGTCAATCATGCATACAAGACTAAGACAATTTAACATCCTAAGTAAAAATATCTCATATTCACATTCATACATGCATAAAGTAAGGGACACAAGTCCACCACACAAGACACACTAGGACTTTGCTTTATCACATATTAAATATAATATTAAAAAAGAACATAGGCACAACCCTCATAACCTTCACATCATCCTATACACTACTATAAAATCATCAATATAGCCATCATAAGAATCAACAAACAATTAGGAAGAATCATGCATCATCCCTAAGACTACACACATAAAGTCACAGTCATAGTCTAACATGATTATCCAATATAAATAGAAGAACTCATACTCTCACATTACTTCATATGTAGATCTATATGATCATACTTCACATAAATCAACTTCACAGATCATTATTGTACTTCCAGTAGTGCGGACAAGGCCATGATCATAATAATGCACAAAGTAACACAGACAAGGCCACACCAATTGCAAGTAAAGCACGTAGCACCGCCTCCATAAGTGGATCATATAAATCACAGAATAATTCAAGGCTAATTAACATAAAATAAAGAGAATTAGGGCGGCATACCACCAATCCATCCCCAACACTTCAAAGCATTGCTAAATCATCAAATTCAATACTATAAGGCCCTTACGCATAGCGATGAACATCAATTCAATACATAAACTATAATCCTCAATGAATCTAGGTAAATTTAATATAGGTTTATCAATTTAAGACAACCTATACTTAAATGTAATACAATTCTTACATCATTCAATAGCGCATAGAAAACAACACTAGAATTCATAAGCATTAAGTCCAAATCACTTAATCCATAAAGTAGTCAAAAACTAGGGTTCATCAATTACATGGGTTCATAAGTTAATTGAGTTAAAATAATTTAATTAACAACAATTCAATCAATATACAATGCATTAAAACCTTTAATGCAAGAACCCATGGATAGATTAAAATTCAATAATTCATCTTCAAAAACTTCATAAATCTCATTGAATGTTGTGACCCCTGATAAGTAGAGTTTCAAGGATCAAAAACCATACCTCATTGAATATAATCGACCAATTTTATGAAGAATCTACACTCATTTCTCCAATCCAAGCCCTTCCTTGTGTTTCGGCTCCAATGGAGTTCAAGAGAATTTCCAACGGATTTTGGGTTTTGATTTTGAAGAATAAAATCTTCTAATTGTTAAAGTCTTATAAACATGTTTAAAATACCCAAAATTACCTTTAGTAACCC
The DNA here is from genome assembly GCA_027789145.1 of Solanum arcanum. NCBI lineage: Eukaryota > Viridiplantae > Streptophyta > Magnoliopsida > Solanales > Solanaceae > Solanum > Solanum arcanum. The sequence continues at coordinate 24,629,264 of CM050935.1, read as the reverse complement.
GCCTTTATATTATTTGGACGTGGGGTGAATTACAATTTTACCCCTAGATTTGACTGTAAACTGCACACACGAGACAAAACCATCGAAGGATTGCCACCAACAGACCCTCCCTTAACCAACGAACCGTTATGTTGGTCCATGGTTTGGAGCTGAGGCATTTCCCTTTGTTGTCCCTCTACCAAACCTAAGAATTGAACCATGACACCCATCGATGGGGCATCGACTAGACCATGAGTCGTATACTACCTCCGTCATTTGGGGCCGTCTTGGATAATTTTTGCTCAAGGAAAGGGTCCTTCCTCAAGGACCCTTGGTTGGTCGTTGGGGACTTTCACCTGGACTTTTCCGATTAAATTATGTTTGTATAATATTTTAGTACCTACCACATCAATTTCATCTAAAAAGAACAGGTAAAACTCGACGAAACATGCCAAGACACACAAGGTTGTTTCAAGGAAAACTTTTCAAACATCATGGATTTTCTTGAACATTTGACATAAAAACTTCACGAAACTTTAAAAACTTCCTAAAAACACAATAATAATTCATTTAAGGACCTTATAGCCTCATTAATCACATAGAAACACATATGAGGCACATATGTGACTTAGTCGTCGATCGTCTTGGTCGTTCCTTGACGTTTGATTTCTAATGCACCTAAAACTCTTGAAACTACCTCAATAAAACATTATACACCAATCTAGGACCTTATATAATTGTGAAAATCATGTTAGGATATAGTGTCACCTAAGTCATTTTCGACGTATTGTAGTCCCTAACCTACTAGTTGGGTTCTTTACTTGATAACGATCACTAATGCTTCTTTAAGGAGACATAATTTGAGTGTATGAAAGATACATAGAGATTTTTCATCCAAGGATTTCACAAGTACGTACTGACTGGATCCAACAGGGAAAATAATGTGGTCTGAAAACTTTTTCGTAGTAACTTGAATTTTTCCAACCTTTTCCAGATTTGGAGGAAATTGGAGTCATTAAAGTCTAGGGAAATCTGATAACAATCGTTTTATTTATTTATGAATATTATCACTTTAGTAGATATCTAAGACGTTAAGGAACGCGTACAACTTTATGGAATTGAATTTGGGTGAGTAGAACTCCCGAATAGATCTTAGCGTGAACGGGTATTTTTTGAGTATCATTTGTTGAAGGTGTGTTGTGAAATGTGTTCTAAGAATTATTAAATTTTCTCACAGGTTCTGTGCAAGCCTCTAAGGTAGGATGTTCCCCACCAGGGTGGGACTACTGTAGCGGGGTGGGTGACGCCATAGTTGGACAGCTGCGACTTAAGTCGGTAATAAACCCCTAAAGGATTTTATTCTACAATTTACGAACTTAAGAGCTAAGGAACAAACCCGTGTGTTTTCTGGACATTTTTCAACCATTACTGTGTCTAGAGGTAAGATTTTCACTCCTCGAATCCATTTTGTGATTTGTATAATGGAATCTGGTGGGTAATTATCAATGGGGGAGGGTTTTGATTTAGAAATAATGGTGGGAAAATCCTTAATATGGATATTGGGATCATGGGTTTGATCTAGGGTTGATAAAATTGTTGGTAATTCGGATAATTAGTTATTATTTATTGATTTTCATGCGATATTAATTTTTTTCTAGATCAATAACAAGTGGAACGAATCTTGAAAGGGAAGAATAAGGTTTCATAGACTATTCAAACTTATTTTGAGGTTAGCTGTGGTTGTGAATTCACGATTGTGATATATATTTTTTCTTGCTTCATTATAATACTTCTATGTATACGATTGTTGAATTATTGATCACACTAATTGTAAATGATGATAGATGAATGATTAATTCCATGAATCAAGACTTCATTGTATGATTATGAGAATATACTTATGATTGCGGTTATAAATTGTTGAATGGATCGGGTGTTGCGTTTCAACAAACTAAATTGTACAGTTTTCACGTTATTGCATAAATATGGGATCGGTTGACACGTTTCGGCAAATATATTGGGTCGAGTACTATGTTTTGATACTAATAGTTTGGGTTTGAGTTCCATGAAATGACCATTGACTAGTTGTAACTGTGTAATTGAGGAATGTGAAATTGTACATTGTTTTGTAAATGATGATGATATTGCGTATGTTTAGTGCATACATGTATTATTATGTTCTAATGACTTCTGTATGTTACACTTAATGGGATAGACGTGTGATCCTACCAGTTCATTGTGGTTGTAAACTGATATAGCACATGCTCTCTCCATGTGGAGTAGAGGGCATCTTCAGGCTTCTACTAACAGACATCTCTTACAAGATCAATAATCGTTCAAATTCATGAGTGAGTCAGTTCTTCCGGGATTTCATAAGTTCTCTTTTCTGTTTATGTCCATACTTTAGACTTAGACAAGTTCTTTTGTTAGTTTTATAGTTTAAGGGTTGTAACTTTTCTTTTTTAGACTTATGGTTGAAATTTAGATGTTATGGTTGAACTTTAGATGTTTCACGCTAGCTGTATCAATCATTAAAAATTCTACGGATCGTAACTTCGGTAAGATCTTCTCGCACTTTCTTTCAGCAAGTTTTTACACGTGTTTCGGGGTTATTTTTTCTTTAATTCACAAATCTTTTAACTATATTCTAAGTCATTTTTCATTATTAAGTATGTAAATCATTCAACTAACTAATTTCCTCTTAAAATCATCTATCTAAACATTCAAGTTTTTAAAAATTCTCTTAAAGCTCACCTAAGGTTCTTGTTTCTCTACAAAGAACCTTAAAACATACAAGTAAAAAGTTCAAGATACAAAGAGAGACTTCCCATCCAAGACTTTCCCAAGTGATTCCACTATAAGAACTTCATAAAAGAGTTTCTTCTTAAAAGATCAAGCCAAAGATTCCAAGCTCAAAGACTTCCTCCATGGAAACTTATATTCTTCCTTAAGCTCAAGATAAATGAAATCTCTACCAAGATTTTCAGTCTAACAACTTCATAATCAGCTATGTAAAGCTATTATTTTGTCAGACTAGTCCATTCTCATTCCTTACATACGTATAAATCATTAAAAGATTCATTTGATATTTTATCCTTGATTTTCAATATTCTGAGTTACATTGTTGAGTTACGAGTTCTTAATTTCTGAGCATTAAGTTATTTATCATCGTCTTTAAATTATTGATGTTATTTGTTCATGATTATATATTTCAACATAAACCCTTCTATTGAGTTAAATTTGAGACTCTTTTCAAAACATATGATTGGTATTTAAATTGATTAATGAAGAGAGCACAATGTAGAAGATATGACACTCTCAGAGTGCAACTCAGCGAACTTGACATCTTCGAGGTCTTGTACAAGCCCTTTGACATAATTCATTGCATACATGTATGAAAAGTAGAGCGGAATTAAAACTTTTAATATGAAATATATTAAAACATCTTTCATATGAAAATCATAGAAAACACTAAGTCTCAGCATATGCCAATCTTAGAATCAAGAAAACCTGGGACACGGCCCATACAATATAAATATTGAAATACTTAGTCTATTACAATACTTTGAATTAAAGAAGTGTAAAGACAATTATGCCCTCGAGTCAAGTGAGGACATACTTCAACTTTCCTTGAATGATAACTAGATTCCAAGACTTACTTCAAGATGACTCTCACCTTCCACCTACACCTTTAGATATAACAAAGTGTATGGACTTAGTACAAACACATGTACAAAGTATGGCTTAATGCATAAAACATAAAAAACTGACATTTATGAGAAATGTGCTCTTTTTTATTAAAACATCATATCATAATTATAAGAATCACATTTAAGCACCAAACAACACAATTAAAATACATTACAAATAATACATAATTTAAAGGAACATTCTAGTAAACCAAAAGTAAGCTTACACTGACTTTACTGTAGGTTCGTTGTCACTTCCGCTAAAATTCCCACTTCACATTATAGCATCAATAACACCTACAAATCACCAAACCATGATATCCTCCTACCAAAGATGATTCTAAGGTTCACATGATGAGTTATGAAGTGACCGCCCATGCAATCCCTTAACACACACTTAAGAGATCGTTTAGAGTACCTAGGATAAAATTATTATTCTCATTACATAGAATAACATATATATATATATATATATATATATATATATATATATATATATATATATATATATATATATATATATATATATATATATATATATATATATATATATATATATATATATGTATGTATTTATATAATATGACATTTTCCTCCCAAAGGTTATCAAAAGACTTACTTAAGTAATGCAATAAGAGAACATCCATACACCCACTCCAAGATTACCTAAATAATCCTTAAGAGTACCTAAGTTGAGATCATGTCTACTCATTCAAGTTACTTTCCCTATCTAGAGTCATTCTTAAATTTCCATAGGTAAAACATGAATTAACCATTCTTATGCCCCCTTCATACCTTAACTAAGCAACCCTTAAACTACTATAGGTAAGTAATTAGTCATTAAGATACTTTAAAACTTAATTATGTATATTTATTAGTTTACTAAGAGACATTAATCACATAATAACATTCAAGTAATGGTCTTGGAGAAGATCTAGGGACTCACTCGATAACATCTTCAAAGACTAATTGTGCAATGTCTAGATAGCTCCCATACTACCACCTAAACTTCACAAAAATTCTCCAATACTAGTAGGTATCCCATATGATGAGAATAATGAATAACTAACATAGACCATACTAGCTATGCATGGAATCCAGAGTCATGAACCTACTCTGTTGGAGGTTTGTTCCACAGGCCATTGGTAGAACTAGGATACATCCCACGTAAGCACATGATTAAGGAATATGAAGGTTTCTTTGTACTCTAGCCTCACCCGTAACTAGAGCTACTTTCTAAATCATACTCACTCGAGATAGCCTTTGTTCTCATAGAATATTTCAACAAATGAGTTCATGAAGAGGTTCCATATCTAGTTCATAACCCAATAACATTACACTTTACAAAAGAATATCAACTAAGGATACCAATATTGGTCAGAAGGATAGCTCAATGACTTTTCTAAGGATGATTTTATGTCATTCCATCCAATTAACCCTAAGTCTACCATTCACACAAGGATACCATTACGATTTTAAACTTTAAGGATATCATAACCATCCTAGTAGGTTGAAGGTTAAACATATAGACCTTCTTAACAATGTTCAAGGTCACATGTCAATCAGGCATACAAGAGTAAGAGGCTTTAGCATACTAATTTAAGAAGTCATATTCACATTATATATGTATCAAGTAAGGGGCACAAGTCTACGAGCACAAGACATGCGATATACTTCATATATAGCACATCATTTTTAAACCACATAGGTATAACCAATATCAGATATAGGTTACCCTATTCATTACTATAATATAATATATTTAAGTATCACAAATATCATATCATCTATCAAGAAACATCATGCTTCCACATCAAGTAATTCACATAATTACTACATTATAGTCTAGTAGGGACACACATCATCAACTAGAAAAACTCATGCTTTGACTCCACATAAACACATAATTCATCTTGACAATCATACTATCCACATATTCAAGTTGTAACATGATAAAGACATAATACATAGAGTAATGCCGACAAGGACACATCATTCACAATTCATAAAGTAATGCCGACAAGGCCACATTAATAACAAGTATAGCACATAAGCACCGCCACCATAAGTGGACCATACCAAGCATCATAATGATCAAAGTACAAGGCAACATAATATAGAGAACGTTAGGTCAATATACCATTGATTCCAACCTCACAACATTAATCTATCGTCGAGTCAACCAACACAATATACCAAGGCCCTTAACGATGGCCATGATCACCAATTAATTCAATAATTACAATACATAATACATTGAAGATAATTGAACATTAATTTATGAATTTAGCACAGACAACTAGTAACTCTAGCTGATTCAATCATAATTTGATAGCCCTAATAAAAATAGATAAGATTTCAATAGCATTAAGACATAATTAATTCACCCATAATGTAGTCAAATCTAGGGTTACAGGGGTTCATAGTGTTTTTTGAGTTAAAATCATCTAATTAATAAAAATTCAATAAGACTACAATGATTCAAAATAATTAATGCAAGTATCCATGGATAGATTAAAAAATTGGACAAGTTTATCTTTGAAAGACTCTAGAAATCACTTCAAAGATTGGCTTCTTGAAGAAACTATATTCAAGGATGAAGGCCATGCTTTGGTTGATGCTAGATCAAGAATTTGATGAAGATTTGATGAAGAATCACCATAGAAATCTTCAATCTAACCTCTATCTTGAATTTTGCTTCAATGGAGTTCTAGAGAATTTCTTAGAGAATTTTGGTATTTATTTGGAATAATGAATTCATCTAAGTGTTTAATACATATAAAACTATTTATAATACCCAAAATTCCCTTAGGAAACCGCCTTTTTATTTATTTGGAGGTGGGGTGAATTTACCATTTCACCCCCATATTTAACAGTGAGCTGCAAAATTGCAGACTCAATCGACGCCTGCCTCACCTATGGACAGTCACCCAACCAACAGACCATCCTATTGGTTCGTGGTGTGGGTCAGAGACTTTTTAATGGAGAGGGAAAGCTCCCACTTCTATGTTTTAACCTACGCCCCTCACCTGTGGGGCATCGACCAGCCTACTGGGCGACAACTGCCTTTCGTAGGTTGGGCTGGTTTGGTAGCTTTTATCTCAAATGATGGGTCCGTGCTCAAGGACCCTTGGTTGGTCCTTGGGGATGTTTGCTCAGACGTTTCCAAACCCAAATATGTTATATGCGAGTGTTGTACCTTTCAAATCAATTCTATTTAAGACAAACATGTAAAACTAGACAAAACATACTAAGACACACAAGGTCATTATAAGGCAAACCTTTCGAACGTCATGGACATTCTTGGACGTTTGACCTCCAAACTTCATGAAAAATTAATCAATGCCTCATAAAATAATTATGAACCATTTACGGACATCAAAACATCAAGACGCAAGTGTTAGGATCTAGTTACACCTAAGTCGTTTTAGAGGTATTACAAATCTTAAGAAGGAATTCCCAAACATGAATTTACTTACTATTACTTCTAGTTATATTATTTTCTCGGTGTGTTAGTAGGTTATTGAATCTAATGGAGATTTAGTGTGGGTCCCGCTCACGATGGCTGAGGCTTGTGACATATTTAAATTTAAACTGCATTATTTGATATACATTCATATCATACATAATAGTTCTACCTATAATTTCAAAGAATTATGTATCTTATCACTAACTAACAATTTCATACCATATATTAATAAAACTACACCTAAATACATTTTTTTTTGTTGCCAGACACTCAAAAATAGAGAGAGAGGAAAGAGAGAAGTGGAGGGAGGCGAGCGATGTGGAGAGGGAGATGTTCATGTATCAGATTTACATGTTTATTAAACTAGATTCACACTAGATACATGTATGAGGTGCACTAGGTATGTATTTGACTAGATACCGAGGAGAGTGGTGAGTTAGATTTGTTATATGTCCAAATACATGTGAATCCACTTGGATACAGTATATCTAGAACAAATTAAACCTAATTTTGACTTTATATATTCTGAGTTACATGTATCCGGACATACAAAATTGGGTCGTTATTATAATATTATAAATTAGAATTTACTAAGTACTAACTTCATAAGCTAGTTGAACTTATGTAAATATACTTATATATGTACATATATAGAAAATAATTAATTTGCTAACCTTTATACAAAAGATTATAATTATATAAATCTAGTTTACAAGATGTCATACTTTCCAAGTTAAAAAAAAAACATTTCCCATCTCTATATAAAGATATCTAGTTATGCTATTACAAAATCACAAAAAATCTAAAGAATCGTTCTTCAATTAGTGTTATACATATAATAGTTCTTTCACTTTTTAATTCACTTTCTTTATCAATTTTATTTCTTTTTGTTGCTAATATTTCTTTTTTGGGGATTTTTAGTTAATGCTCCTCGGGCAATTTCAACAAAAATGAATGAGAAATGAAACAAATCTGATGAACCTAATTTGAGTTTCTTTTAAAAACTCCAATTGAATATGAATCAGTTAATAGGAGTACAACTCTATAAGAAGCTATGAATTCGAAAGTAAAAACTGGTCAAGTACTAGACCCGAATGTGAACGTGAAGAAGTTGAGAAGGTATACACATGCCGATTTTTATTGACTCTACTTTAAAAGTTGTGAAATTTTGATGAAAATTTCTTATGGAATAGAGATTTGCAGATATATATCAAATTGATTTTCTGCTTAAAAGTCTAGGATAAGGAAAATTTAGTACATAGATGTTTTGAAAAAAAAGGCCAAAGATCTTGAGGTAATAAAATTTAAATAAAAACTTTTCATCTAAATTTTATTACCTCAAGATCTTTGGCCTTTTTTTAAAAAACATCTCTGTACTCAATTTTCCTTATCCTAGACCTTTGAGCAGACAATCGATTTGATATATTTCTGCAAATCGCTATTCCATAAGAATTTTTCATCAAAATTTCACTATTTTTTAAGTAGAGTCAATAAAAATAGGCGTGTGTATACCTTCTCAACTTCTTCACGTTCACATTTGGGTCTAGTACTTGACCAGTTTTTACTTCCAAATTCATAGCTTCTTCTAGAGTTGTACTCCTATTAACTGCTACTCAAAAGTTTTTCTGAATTATTTGTGCATGCCATTGAATTTTAACAGAATCATCTAAGAAAAAAATAAAATAATGATTCGAAAAACATTCTAATAAAAAAATTTCATCTAAATTGTATTACCTCAACATCATTGGCCTCTTTTTTCAACTCATCTATGTGCTCAGTCTTCCTCATCCTAGATCTTTGGGAAATAAATCGATTAGATATCGTTCTACAAGTAGTGATTTCATAAAAAAAATTTAAGCACAAAATTTATACCTTATGTAATACCCTATATTAAAATAAGGGCATAGATGTCGTTTAGCTCTCATTACAAAAATGAGATCAGAATTTTAAATAAATGGGAGGGGGGCTGAAAGCCGTAACATAAGCAGTAGTTTAGCGATAAAAACAAATTAGAGGACTCTTCTTGCTCTATAGTAAAAGAACACAGAAAAAAAATTAATTAAAATTGAAAGTCTTAGTTCTTAAACTAAAGAGAGAGGTGAAAGAAGAAGAAGAATAAAAAGAAAAAGAAGAAGGTAAGTTTCTTTAACTTAGTTTAAACGTTGAATTTGTATCTTTCATTACTATAAGATTGAGAATTGGGAAGTTGAGAAACACGGGTTTAGAACAAATAGAGAAAATTTATTTCATTCTTATGAACCAATTGAATATAGTAAATAAATTGAACTGCAAACATCGGTATTGGGATTATATACAATAAATGTATTTGGGCAATAAGGTTAGGTTGATCGTTTTACATTGAGAATTAATCAAGAAGAAACTATTTTATGTGATTAAACCACTAATATGCGATTTGGGCAGATTACGAATCAATCATGAAACCTTTAGGGTTGGGTTATTGTTAATATAGTATGAATTACCTAAATGAAGGAGTTAACCACAACATTGTTATGAATGTGTTTATAGTTTGACTGAAGGAATTCATATGGAGCATTCAAGTGAAGAGCTTGGCGTTTGAACACAAGTGTTGTGAGTAATAATCTTATCCCAATTTGCATTTCACATATTTCAGGATTTTTACATGGTTTATTAAGTAAATATATTATTGAATGTTGTTGAACTTGCATATGGTACAGGTCATTTATTTGATATGATAAAGAAATAATAACTTGAGAGGATCTCATTCTTACAAGATATGATTACTGTTATTGAAATGGTTTTAAACTTATTTGAGAAATAGCATTTTGACAAGTGATTGTTGAACTTTGAAATTAATTATCTAATAAGATTTCAATGTTCTATTTGATTTTGAATGCTTTTACTGATTACAAGAAGAATATAAATGGGAGTAGACTTTGATTAATCCCATAGCTAATGGTGGGGTTGTTAGTCCAGGTGCACTTTGTAGTTACTCATTTCTGATAAAGCCCTTGGTAGAGGGAAAGTAAAACTAGTATACTATTACTGATATCCCTTGACTAGGGATCTACTAATAAGAAAAATTTAACTCCTTCATGAGTATTTCACTATTACTGGTTAAGAGAAGGCCACTTTGATTACATGATTCATCCTTGGAAACATACAAAATATAAGCTTTGATATGAAATTGTTTTTCTTAGTTTACAACTGTAAGATTTGATATGTAAAAAAAGTTATTTTACTAAGCTTGCTATTATATATTTACACTTATTATGTTTATATGCAGCATATAAGATTGAATATTGTTATTGTTTCTGAAAGAGCATTATTTCATCATTATGACTATTACACTAGCATTGTTTCTTATTGTCCCTCATTAAAATATTTGTGGTTAAGTATTATTACTCACTTCTCTAGCGTCTCACTCCTCACTAATTGTTTTTACAAGGAATTATGGTGGTATTCAGGAGGATTTCATTAACTAGAGAGTAATTTGGTTGCATCTGGTGAGCCCCGCATTGTTGTGCTGGGAAAGAAAACATTTGATTTGATATGTTTATTAAATTCTTTTAAACTCTTAGAGTCGTTCCATTTATTAGTTCTTATTTAGAGTCATGATTATTCATTCGAATTATAGTGAAGTGAGTAGTTTGAACTTTTTTTTCATATTTGGAGATGATTTGGTTTTATTGCATGAAAATTAGATCATTGATGGATATTATGTTGTGGTTTATAGCTGCTACTAGTTGTAGTACGAATTTCCTAGACAGGAAGATTTATGATAGGCCTAAAAAAAAGGAAACTCTGCCCCTTTTTCTGTTAAATTCTGGTAAGGCTTGCTTTGGGATTTCTCCTTTTTTGCAGTCATGACCCTTATTTGGGTTTTGACAAATTTTTTATCAGATAACTAGGTAATTCTTATGACAAGTAGCACGCGTTAGTAGTAGAATCTTAACTATGGTTAGGTTGCTGACAATTTCTAGAATCCTGATTCTGTGAGGATGTGGTGGGATGTGTCTGGTCCATCTTTGTCATTCCTACATATGTGTGTGACGTTTAGAGCCAAATATATTAATCTAAAATTATTCCTTTCTGATAACCTGATGGCTTGAACTCGATTATCTTATGTAAGATCTAAAATATGTGTTCTTGAGGAACCTAATGTCACTTCAGCCAGAAAGTCAACTTCCTCAACTTGAGGTAGGGATAGAGCTCGCAGAACTGTTCGAGGAGAGATTCGTAATGCCACCACAGGGAATCCAATAACCACTACTAAGACTTCAAGAGAAGTCACTCCAGAAAGGAGCTCTAGTCCACCTCCAACATCACAAGAGAATGCTACTATTGGGGTACCGGCCTCCATATAGAAAGACATAGAGAGTTTCGTCAATAAAATGGATAGGCATGAGAGGGATGGTCAACATAATCTTGCTGCTACTCAAACAAATGAACCACTTCACACACTTGCATAGACTTATACTTTTGGGAAATAAGAGGTATCATTATAAGAGTTCTTGAAATTGAAATCACAAAAATTCACAAGTTCTAATAGTTCAGTGGATCCTCAAAGCTTCTTGTATGGGACGTTAAAGGCCCTTCGATTTCTAGTATGTTCTAATAAGAGATGAATAACACTTGGTATGAGATTGTATTGCTAGGTCGACCTACTGAGGTGGCACCACTGAAATGGGATGAATTCACTAAGTTTATCATGGAGATTTCCTTCCTAATTTAGCTTTGGTAAGCCTCCTTGTATTCTGGAGAATTTTTCTTTTCGTTCAGTTTAGCTCCTTTAAGGTGTTGTGGATTTTGTCCCAACATCCATGTTGACATATTGATGTTACATAGATAGTTAGAGTTAAGGAGTCTCTCAACATTTCCCTTGTGTTTGAGATATTTTAAGATTGTTTTGTAAAGTATTATTATTATTGCAATTAAGTATTTTTCACATTGTTTGAGTTAAGTATTTTCTTGATTTTGAATGTTCTAAATTCTATTTATAAGCTTATTATTGCTTGAGTAAATCTTTCGCTAAGTAGTCAATCATGCCAAGTGTTTACTTGGAGACCACAAATGGTTCTCGAGTGTCGGTCACATCCAGGGTGTAGGCTCGGGGCGTGACATACTTTGCAGAATTAGAAAAAAGATAACAACAATATTTTTACTAGATAAGAAAAAAAATAACAATTAAATATTTTTATCTCTCAAAAAAGATATAATATTGATTGAAAATTTAACATGTACATTTTATTTTAATAAAAACAAACATTTAATTATTTTTTTATAATAGAAATTTAAATTGTTTTATTCTATAAAATAATATTAATATCATAATCACATTAGTAGTTGTCCCTTTTTGTAATTTGATGTTCAAAAATATCTTTTAGGAAAAATCAATTATACACAATTTACTTATTAAAGACACTATTCAAATGAATTAGTTAAACCCAAGTTGTATTTTTTCTTTTATAAAAAAAATACTTATTTTAAAATTCAATTTTTAAATTTCTTCTAAAAATAAGTTGTTTTTAGCAATACCAAAAAAAGGTAAAAGTCAAAAATAGATAGCTATCTACTTTTAACTTCTGGCTTTTAACTTTGAAGTCACTTAAAAGAATTACCAAATTTTCTCTTCAATGTAAATATAATCTAAGATGATCGAATTTTGTATGTGCAAATAGATATATGAAATTTCATTATCTATATTTGAGATTCAGGGATACAAATATGGATCTAAGAATTCGATTTAAAATAGAGTTATTTTTACAAATTATGAGAGATTATAGAAACTTAAATCATAAATCTCACTTCTCAATAGTAGGAATAAATATATATATTTTTAATTTTAGATGATTAACTTTTATTCTTACAATTTAATTTAATATTATGATTAAAAATGTAATTATATTGTGTTAAATAAATAAATCAGTATGATTACTAAATTGATAATTATTATTTTATAATTACTCTAGTTTCAATTAGAAGATGATTTTTCAAGCAATAACGGAGTCAAAATCTTTAATAAGAGGTTTCAAAATTTATAGAGTAGACACACAAAATAATTAAAGGGGGTTCGACTTCTACAATATATGCATCAAAACAAATAATTTAACCATATATAAATAATATAATTTTTCACCTGAAGAGGTTCATATGAACCCATGGTATAAAATGGCCCCACCCATGTTTCCAAGCAATAGTTTAAGTTTATTATTAACAAACTTGTTGTATTGTTGACTTATAAGAAGCAATATCATAATTGATAAGGCCTTTGTTTCTATTTATATGAATACAATATTCTTTTAGTCAATTAAAAAATGACATATTTTTATACTAAATAGCAATTTAATTTTAAAATATTCATTTTATTCTAAATGAGATGATTTATATCCACAAAAATTTCTATTATTTAGTTTAAATTACATATTCTTTTAAAAAATCATTTTTTCTTAATTTTTTTATCGAATCAAACTACCTTATATAGATTTTATGGAACAAAGGAGTACAAATTTTTTATAATCAAACATTTAAAAGTAGCTTGAAATTTTCTTCTTCCGCCCACCATGATAAGGCTCGTAAGGAATCGGGCTCCTCTCCATTTCCCTTCCTTCCATTTTTTCCAAGTTCTTGCTTGGATGTGTGAAACATGAAATAGACAAAAATCAATACCTAAAATTTAATTGATTAGAATAAGATTCTAATTATTCTAAATAGCAATTTAATTTTAAAATATTCATTTTATTCTAAATGAGATGATTTATATTCACAAAAATTTCTATTATTTAGTTTAAATTACATATTCTTTTAAAAAATCATTTTTTCTTAATTTTTTTATCGAATCAAACTACCTTATATAAATTTTATGGAACAAAGGAGTACAAATTTTTTTTAATCAAACATTTAAAAGTAGCTTGAAATTTTCTTCTTCCGCCCACCATGATAAGGCTCGTAAGGAATCGGGCTCCTCTCCATTTCCCTTCCTTCCATTTTTTCCAAGTTCTTGCTTGGATGTGTGAAACATGAAATTGACAAAAATCAATGCCTAAAATTTAATTGATTAGAATAAGATTCTAATTATGATTTAGATAATTAATATTTCATCAGAAAATAATAATACCATAATCATAAGTCATAACAATATAATATCTTGTCTATAAATATGTTATAAAAACTTTTCATCTTTCTAAAAATAAAAGTTCCTACGAGTAATTATATTCAGTTTATTTTAAAAAAATATAATAAAATTGAGTAAATCTTAGATAGCAACTTTGAACTTTCCCTTCAAAATTAGTTTACATATTAATCATATATTAGTAGAAAAATACTCGCTAGGAAAAAATTATTAGAAAAAGAGAAATGATTTTATAATATATTTATGGACAAAAACAAAATATAATACTAGTAAGAAAAATATTTTTTTTAAATAATATATTTATGACAAGATAATATATTTTTATGATTGTGGTATTGGTATTTCTTTTTATGAAATATTAATTATTTAAATCATAATTAAAATCTTATTTTTATTTAGTTGTATCTTAAACATTAGTTTTTTACCTATGTCATGTGTCTCACATCCAAGCAAGAACTTGGGAAAAATGGAGAAAAGAGAAATGGAGAGGAGCCGAATCCGCTCGTTAGTCCATAATCATCAATCTCCCTATTAAATTTCCTTTTAAAAGAGAAACCGGATCATAAATATTTACTACGAAATGAGCTAGAAGAGAGTTATATCAATTACAGTTAACCTTCTCTATAGCAACTTTGTTTGTGTAGAAATATTTTGATGGTATGAAATATTGTTATATTGAAACATGTAAAATAGAGTTCATGGTTAAAAAATACACTTAAATATCTTTTTTCATGACTAATTTTTGAATTCTAAATTATCTACATTTAATTGTCATGTGGCGTTTTTTAAAAGTTAATTCGACTATTTTTCAAAGGAAATCAGATTATATTTATTTGATATTTTAAATAAAAAATTTAGATCTTCAAAAGCTATAAGGAATGGAATATAAATTGCATTTCTTTGCATATCAATATAATAAAAAAATACTTCGTAAAAGGTTAGTAAAAATTCCTATTGTTTAATTCTAAAAGATGAAATCATAACAATTAAAAATGGACGGATGTATTATTCTTTCTACCTGCCTAAACTATAACTCCTTTTATATATATTTTTTAAAAAAACTTCAATGCTAAGTTGACCAAATATTTGTTTCCAATGCTAACATGTGGCGTGTGTAGGTCAAGTTAACGTTGAAGTGTATCCTAATACTATGAGAGTGATAGTTTATGAAGATAAATGAAATATTGGATATATAGTCGAGGCATAAAAATTTACAAAGAAAATGATGCTTTAGATGTTCTATTATTTGTTATTAATTCTATAGTATTTGTAGTGTGGGGTTAGAATTTGGGAAAAATATAAAAGTTGGAGTCATTCCGAAAAATATTTATCCGAATTGGATCCAACCCCGTATAGTTATCTTGAATGGACCCGCTACTCAAACCTTTAACCAACTCAACCAATGTTTCTTCCTCTTTATATCATCGGAGATTATATATATATAGAGTTTGTTTATGGAGTTAAGTGTCATATATTTAATTACATGGTATTAGAGACCGATGTTTTCTACATTAGGCTCTCAATCCATCCATGCTCGAGTTGATCATGTTCATGTGGGGTGTTAGAGTAAGTTAGTTAGACTCTCAACATGTACATTCATCAACTAGATGGAGGATGTCACACCTCTTTTAATTTTTTTTAGAATTGTTGAGGATATGACAGGTTTTTTTTTTAATTTTTTTTTTTTGTAGAGTCGCCACTTGAAATTAAGTTTTATAGGTGTTCCAAGTCACCAAATAGTTCTTAATTTAAAATAAAATTTTTTTTTTGTTTTGTTCTACGAAAAACAAAGATTGAGTAAGGAATTCTATTGACCGGAGGGAAGGTATGAGGCACCCCCGAGTCCCGTTGTTCTAGCACGGTCGCTTTATTAACTTGTATTTGGCTAAAATAATTTATTTATTTAATTTGGATAAAAGGGAAAAAAGTGTATTAATTACTATTTTTTTAAAAAAACTGATTGACCTAAAAGCGTAACCGCACACAAGACCCTTCTTATCTTTAAAAAGAATACACACCAAGGATCGTAACCGCACACATGATGGTATTTGAAGTTTTATTTTTATTTTTTTAAAAAAAATACAATAATTAATTACTCAATTTTTTTAATAAATAATGATAAGAATGAATAAAAGAAAATGGTGCAACATATAAACCAAGAAATGATTAGTATTTATTTATTTATTGTTATTAAAAAAAAATTCTAGCATTTATATTTACGGTTTTACCAAAAGAAAAAAAATTAAGTGTTACAACTAGACAATGACAACAAAAGAAGAAAAACAAAAGAAAAAAAACTTTTACTAAATTACAATAAAACACTCTTTTAAACTAATGATATACTAGTTTTCTAATTGTTGGATTATTAAGTCAAGTTAGTCAAATTTGTATTTTTACTTTAATAATCCATTCAAAAACTTATTTAAGAGAATTTTTTTTTTTTTGAAAAAAACCATATTTACTCTTTTTTTTTTTTTTGCAGAAATAACCAGATTTTATTTTTTTGCAGAGAAAACCACCAGATTTACATTTTTTTGCAGAAATAACCAAATTTTATTTTTTTGCAGAAATAACCAGATTTACATTTTTTGCAGAAATAACCAGATTTACATTTTTGCATAAATAACCAGATTTTTTTTTTACAGAAATAACCATATTTACATTTTTTGCAGAAATAATCATATTTGCATTTTTCTTCTGTTGCAAAAATGACCAGATTAAACCCTTTTGCAAAAATGACTAGTTTTATATTTTTTTTTTATTTTTCTTAAGTTCATTCCTCAAAGAAGAAAGTTACCGAAAACCTAAAAAATTTGCAATTGTTATATTTTATTTACTTACATTTTTTTTACTTACTAAAGTTAAAATTTAAACTAAAAATGATTAATAATATGTATATACATCATAATAAACACAATCATATGAGAAACACTATAGATTAAACTAATAAAAATATACAAACTAAGTAACATAAGGATAAACCTAATTACACGAGAATCATAATAAGCTTAGCAAAAAATATCAACAATTTTTTTTTAAAAAAAAACATATAAAGAACATAAACATTAATTCAAGATTACATTGAAATGTAAAATGAAATACCTAGAGTTGATGACAAGCAAATATAGAAGCAAATTCAATTGAACTCCCAAGACAACCCAATAGAAATATCTTCTTTTTTATTCTTTTTAAGAAGAAGAAATTTATTAAGTTTTTTTTTTTAAATCTTTTTTATCCTTCTTCCTCCTCCCCTATTTTGGAAAAAGAAAGGGGTTTAAATAGGTGATCAACATTAAACATCCACCTTTCTTGAAAACTTAAGAGTCAATACATGCATTGGACTCTTTGTTTTCCCCAGGTGCCACCCAAGATGGCCAATGAAATTCTTTTTTTTTTTTTAATTTTTTATTAAAGAAAAATCAGATTAATTGAATAATTCATTTGCCCTTTTAGATGACCCATTTACTTTATTCATTAATTGAATATAGTTATATGGGTCATCAGAAAATAATAGACCCAATGTCATTTAGATGGCCAATTTCTTTTATTCATTATTTGAATAATAGTTAATGGGTCATCTAGAAAAAAAAAATCTAAAATAGTCCCAAATGTTGACCCATTTCATCAAGACCCAAACAAATTGACCCACTAACACAAAATATAAACATCTAAACAATTTTAAAGATCAAACACAACAAAATAATGCAGAAAAAAAAGTAAAAAAAAAAAATAATAAACAGAATAAACGAAATAAAATAAATAATAATAATAATACTTAAAGCAAATCATTAACATGATAAACTTAAAGAACATTAATAACACAAATCCGACATCAAACGACTTATATGGCCAAACGAAAAAAGATAATGATGAATTTGGATAATGATTGAGAGGGTAAAAAGATTGACATAACTTCCGGATAAATAAAGGTCGCCAGAAAACTTTGCCGGAAATTTTTTTGACAGATTTTGAACATAAAATTTATATCAAATGATAGCCCTTGAAGAGCTCTACACATTTATGTAAAGGGTTTGGGATGGGAATGACCAAAACTTTATAAATCTAAGGAAAAAACTAAAAAATCATATTTGTTTTTCCTTATATCTACGGAGTTTGGCTATAGATATGGATGAAAGGTTTGTAGATTTAGGTAGAGGAGGGTGAAAGGAATAAAAAAAATCGGCCAAAAAAGGAGGTGGCCACTGGGCGGTGGTGGCGGTAGCGGTGGCCGGCCGGCGGCATGGTAGTAAGAGCAAGAAGAAAGAAAAAAATCTAAAATAATAATAATAAAAATGCTATTTTTTTGGAATTTTGTATTTTTGTTTGGGTCCAATAATAGCCCTTGGATAAAAATATCATAAATGGTTGAGATTCAATCTTGACCATTTTTATGGATCGGGTCAAGATCAATTGAGCCATCAGAATTGATCTAAATCAGACCAATTTAAACCAAATTGGGTCATTTGCGCCAATAAAATAATAAAAATAAATACCAAAAATTTCTTACTAAAAATATTATAGGAGTAAAATTGTAACGACCTGTTTAGTCGTTTTAGAGCAGCAGAACAAATTCTGGAAAAACTGGCTGAAACCACGGACCCAACGACGGACCGTCGCAGGCTCGACGGACCGTCGTGGGTGTTCCGTCCCATGACACTTAGAATTTTTAATTTGGGTACTGAAAATCGACTCTCTGAACTTCGTAACGAAATGGCAGAACGGACCGTCACATCCACGACGAACCGTCGTGAGTCCCGTTGCAAAACACTTCAACTTTTGAGAAATTGGTGCAAGAAAACGAGTTTCTGACCGTCATGTGGAGGGGCGGACGGACCGTCACAGGGGTGACGGGCGTCATGACCACCTGAAAAGCGGGAGGAAGCGGCGGCCATCGTGACGGACCGTCGCGAGTACGGCGACGTCCGCGGGTTCTGTGATCCCGAGCGATTTAGGATTTCTTTCCTCGGTTTAAGGGACGTTTTGGACTATTCTTTCCTTAATTATAAAGTTTGAGGGTTATTATTAATAAATCTAATTACTTGGGGGTTAAATTAGGTAACCTTAAGTTAATTAGTGGGTCATTATTACCATCTTTTATTCTTAATTATATATGAATTAGGGTAAAAGAAAGAGGGTTTGAATAAAGAAAATAAGAAAGAACAAAGAGAGACAGAAAGAGAAAGAGAACGAGTAGAGAGAGAGGGAAACGAAGAGGATAGCAAGGATTTTGAGGAGATAGCTTGTTGATCCAATTCTTGATTGAAGGAAGGTTATGGTTATTTTCATGCTATTCATAGTAAACTCTTAATAGCGAATGATATATGTTAGTAGTATTGTAAAACCCTTCTATATGCTTAATTGTATGCTTGCATGAATGATGTTATTATGTAATTATGAATAAATAAGCATGACGAAGCTATTGAATCCCAAATCTTGAAAGAAACTTTAATCTACTTGTTAATGATAAGGCCTTGGTATAAAAGAAGGCTTGATGAATTAAAGTAATGGGATTGATGATGCCTTGGTATAGAGAAGGCTTGATGAGGGGATATAATGAGAATTAGTGGATCGGAGTGTCACGTTCCGACACATAGTATTAGTGGGACGGGTGTCACGAACCGACACGTAGAATTAGGGATCGAGTGTCACGCATCGACACATATAGGGGATCGGGTGTCACGAACCGACACGTAGATTTAGGGGATCGGGTGTCACGAACCGACACGTAGATTTAGGGGATCGGGTGTCACGAACCGACACGCAGATTTAGGGGATCGGGTGTCACGAACCGACACGTAGATGTAGGGGATCGGGTGTCACGAACCGACACGTAGATTTAGGGGATCGGAGTGTCACGTACCGACACAAG
The DNA here is from genome assembly GCA_027789145.1 of Solanum arcanum. Taxonomy (NCBI): domain Eukaryota; kingdom Viridiplantae; phylum Streptophyta; class Magnoliopsida; order Solanales; family Solanaceae; genus Solanum; species Solanum arcanum. The sequence continues at coordinate 24,609,147 of CM050935.1, read as the reverse complement.
AGGATTAATGAATATGAGGGAGCGGAGTGTCACGTACCGACACAAGAGGAATATGAATAATGAATCGTGAAAGATGAGAATATACTCAACATAATGAACTTAATTCCCAAATAAGCATGGTATTGAGGCTTGAGCCCTCATGGATGAACTTAATGGTACTTATTGATGATTATAGTACTTGTTGTTGCTACATGTTGAGTTTTATAGTTGATTTATGATATTAACTGATATATACTGTTTTCTATTTTGAGTTGGCCGATGATATCTACTCGATTACTTGTGGTTGTCTTGACCCCTACTTTATGTTTTCTTCTTTGCTAATTGTGGAATACAAATAACGTTCCGTCATCTTCAACTCAAGTGATGATTCAAGCCAGTCTTACTACACCGGAAATTCAGGGTGAGCTAATACGTCTAGCTTGGACTCGATCTTCTTCTTCAAGTCTTGATGCCTTGAACTCCGGCATGGACTAGCTTTTATGTATTTTTAGTTCTTAGACATTCTTAGTTTAGTCATTTGATTGTAGATGTTCTTGTGATGATGACTTCCAGATTTTGGGGATAATAATAGTTATTGATTTTATTAATGAGTTTAAGTCTTCCGCATTACTTTATGATGATATTACATTGAAATGTTAAGGTTTAGATTGGTTGGTTCACTCACTTAGGAGGGTAAATGTGGGTGCCAGTCGCAGCCCGGATTTGGGTCGTGACAAACTTGGTATCAGAGCATTAGGTTCGTTGGTCTCATCACACAAGAACAGGTCTAGTAGAGTCTTAAGGAACGGTAGGGGGACGCCTTTACTTTTCCTTGAGAGGCTATAAGACTTTAGGAAAATTTCACTCTTTCATTCTTTCTTTCGTGCTACTACTTGAGTCCAATTGGTATCTAGGCGATACGAATTGGTATCTGACCATCTTCACTCTATTTCGCAGATGGTTAGAACTAGAGCCACGACCGCGCCAACAACAACACCGGCAAGACAAGAAACGTCTGAGCCAAATGCACCGGGCTGTGGCTCGAGGGAGAACAACGGCAAGAGGCCGTGGGAGAGGTCGTGGGAGGACGTCCTCTAGAGGAAGAGGACGAGCACCTAGCCCATCTGATACTAGGGCGGTGACTCCTCCACCGACTGAAGAGGTGATAAGAGAAGGGGAGGATGGGGTGAATGAGCAAATACAGAATGAGGAAATGCCACCTCAACCTACCCCAGATATGATCAATCAGGTACTTGCTTATCTTAGTGGATTATCTGATCAGGGTCAGGCACCTCCAGTAGTTTCTGCACCAACACCTCCGGTTTCAGAGATACGACATGCGGCTACTATGGCTCCCCGCATGGATGCCTCATTGGAGATAGGCACATTTCCACGTCGACTCTTTGGACCGATAATGACAAGCGATCGGCCACGAACTTTTCAAGAAGTTCTTGAAATTGAAACCTCCAGTCTTCAAGGGTGCGTAATCGAAGATGCTTATGATTTTCCTGGTTGATTGTCATGAGCTACTACACAAGATGGGGATAGTAGAACGGTTTGGCGTTGAGTTCGTAAGCTATCAGTTTCAAGGGAACGCCAAAATGTGGTGGCGATCACATGTCGAGTGTCAACCGACAGAGGCCACACCCATGACTTGGGCATCCTTCTCTACTCTGTTTATGGAGAAGTATATCCCAAGGACTTTGAGAGATAGAAAAAGGGATGAGTTCTTGAGTCTCGAGCAAGGTAGGATGACGGTTAACGCATATGAGGCTAAGTTTCGTGCTTTATCAAGGTATGCCACTCAACTCTGTTTCAGTCCACAAGAACGGATCCGCCGTTTTGTGAAGGGGTTGAGATCAGAGTTGCGGATTTCGGCCTTACAGGTAGCGGCATCGGCAAAATCCTTCCAAGAGGTGGTAGACTTTGTGATAGAAGTGGAAGGAGTGAAGCCAGACGACTTCACCACAACTTCGACATCAAAAAGGTTTCGAAAGGGAGGTGAGTTTAATAGTTCGTATACTAGAGGACAGAATTCTGGAGGCTACTCAGTTCGACCAATTCAGTCTTCACTACAGACTGTAGTTGGGGGACCACCTCAGACCGGTCAACACTTCTCTGAGAGACCTATGCTTGACTCTAGGGAGTGTTATGGATGTGGGGAGGCTGGACATATTAGGAGGAATTGTCCCAAACAAAGTTATAGACCCCCAATAGCTAGAGGTAGAGGTGGTCATGGTAGAGGGCGTTATTCTGGAGGACGTGGTAGTCGAGGTAATGGTGGTCACCAAAACGGCAGAGGTGATGGGCAAACTGGAGCCACTACATCACAACATGGTAGGGGCAACGGACAGACGAACGATAGGGCCCATTGTTACGCTTTCCCTGGGCGGTGCAGGCGGAGGCCTCGATCTTTGTCATCACAGGTAATCTTCTGGTTTGTGATTGCATGGCTTCTGTATTGTTTGATCCATGATCCACGTTTTCTTATGTATCTTCCTCATTTGCTAATGGTCTTAATTTACATTGTGAATTACTTGATATGCCTATTCGTGTTTCTACTCCGGTGGGTGAGTCTGTGATAGTTGAAAAAGTGTATAGGTCTTGTTTGGTGACTTTTGTGGGGAGCAACACTTATGTAGATTTGGTTATTCTAGAAATGGTTGATTTTGATGTAATTTTGGGTATGACTTGGCTTTCTCCGAATTTTGCGATCTTGGATTGTAATGCTAAAACGGTGACGTTAGCCAAGCCTGGGGCAGATCCGTTAGTGTGGGAGGGCGACTACACTTCCAATCCGGTGCGTATTATCTCCTTTCTTGGTGCTCAGAAGATGGTTAGTAAGGGTTGTTTAGCTTTCTTAGCACATCTTAGGGATGACACCATCCAAGTACCCTCAATCGAATCAGTTTCGGTAGTTCGAGAATTTTTGGATGTGTTCCCTGCAGATCTTCCTGGTATGCCACCAGATAGGGATATTGACTTGCATTGATCTTGAACCTGTACTCGCCCCATTTCTATACCCCCATGTAATGGCTCCCATGAGTTAAGAGAGTTAAAGGCACAACTTCAAGAGTTATTGAACAAAGGCTTCATTAGACCAAGTGCATCCCCTTGGGGTGCTCCGGTTTTGTTTGTGAAGAAGAAGGATGGGAGTTTTCGGATGTGCATAGACTACAGACAACTAAACAAGGTAACCATAAAGAACAAGTATCCTCTTCCTCGCATTGATGACTTGTTCGATCAGTTACAAGGTGCTTGTGTCTTTTCTAAGATTGACTTGAGATCCGGTTATCATCAATTGAAAATACGGGCAACGGATGTACCAAAGACTGCTTTTCAAACTAGATATGGACATTACGAATTTGTGGTGATGTCTTTTGGTCTTACGAATGCCCCTGCTGCGTTCATGAGCTTGATGAACGGGATCTTTAAGCCATATTTGGACCTTTTCGTGATCGTATTTATTGATGATATATTGGTATACTCGAAGAGCAAGAAGGAACATGAAGAGCATTTGAGAATGGTATTGGAAATGTTGAGGGAGAAAAAGCTTTACGCCAAATTCTCTAAGTGTGAATTTTGGCTAGATGCAGTGTCCTTCTTGGGGCACGTGGTTTCTAAGAAAGGAGTGATGGTAGATCCATCTAAGATTGAGACAGTGAAGAATTGGGTAAGACCCACTAATGTATCAGAAATAAGGAGCTTTGTTGGGTTAGCTAGCTACTACCGCAGATTTGTCAAGGGATTCTCTTCTATTGCTTCCCAATTGACGAACTTGACTAAGCAAAATGTTCCATTTGTATGGTCGGATGAGTGTGAGGAAAGCTTTCAAAAGCTCAAGACTTTATTGACTACCGCACCCATTCTCACCTTGCCAGTGGAAGGTAAGGACTTCATTGTTTATTGTGATGCATCCTATTCTGGGTTGGGTGCAGTGCTAATGCAAGAGAAGAGTGTAATTGCTTATGCTTCGAGGCAATTAAAGGTGCATGAACGTAACTATCCGACCCATGATTTGGAGTTGGCCGCGGTAGTATTTACATTAAAGCAATGGAGACACTATTTATATGGGGTTAAGTGTGAGGTGTACACGGATCATCGTAGCCTTCAGTATGTCTTTACTCAGAAAGATTTGAACTTGAGACAAAGGAGATGGATGGAACTACTAAAGGACTACGATATCACTATCTTGTATCATCCGGGGAAGGCGAATGTTGTAGCGGATGCTTTGAGTAGAAAGGCGGGAAGCATGGGAAGTCTAGCTCATTTGCAAGCTTCTAGGCGCCCATTGGCTAGAGAAGTGCAGATTTTGGCTAACGATTTGATGAGGTTAGAAGTAAATGAGAAGGGAGGATTGTTAGCTAGTGTGGAGTCGAGATCTTCTTTTCTTGACAAGATTAAGGGAAGGCAGTTTGATGATGAGAAACTAAGACGAATTCAAGATAAAGTATTGCGAGGAGAGGCTAAGGAAGCACAAATCGATAAGGAAGGTGTTTTGAGAATCAAAGGAAGATTATGTGTGCCCCGCATTGATGATTTGATCAACACTATTCTGACAGAGGCTCATAGTTCACGGTATTCTATACATCCGGGTGCGACCAAGATGTATCGTGACCTAAAGCAACACTTTTGGTGGAGTAGAATGAAGCGTGATATTGTTGACTTTATTGCCAAGTGTCCAAACTGTCAACAAGTAAAATATGAACACCAAAGGCCCGGAGGAACACTTCAGAGAATGCCCATTCCTGAATGGAAGTGGGAGAGAATCGCAATGGACTTCGTGGTTGGTCTTCCAAAGACATTGGGTAAGTATGACTCCATTTGGGTGATTGTTGATAGGTTAACTAAGTCTGCTCATTTTATTCCGGTCAAAGTGACTTACAATGCAGAGAAGTTAGCCAAGATCTATATCTCAGAAATTGTTCGATTGCATGGAGTTCCACTCTCCATCATATCGGATAGAGTCTGTGATTTACTTCTAAGTTTTGGAGGACATTACATGCTGAATTGGGTACTAGGTTGGACCTTAGTATCGCATTTCACCCTCGGTGATCGATGGTCACCCTGAGCGAACGATTCAAGTCTTGGAGGATATGCTTCGCGCATGTGTGATAGAGTTTGGTGGCCATTGGGATAGCTTCCTACCCTTAGCGGAGTTTTCGTACAATAATAGCTATCACTCAAGCATTGATATGGCCCCATTTGAAGCATTGTATGGGAGGAGATGTAGGTCTCCCATTGGTTGGTTTGATGCCTTTGAAGTTAGACCTTGGGTAACTGATCTGTTGAGAGATTCTATGGAGAAGGTGAAAGCTATTCAAGAAAAGCTTCTAGCGGCGCAAAGTAGACAAAAGGAGTATGCAGACCGAAAGGTTAGAGACTTGGAGTTCATGGAGGGTGAACAAGTCTTGTTGAAGGTTTCACCTATGAAAGGGGTGATGCGGTTTGGCAAAAGAGGTAAGTTAAGTCCAAGGTATATTGGACCATTTGAAGTGCTTAAGCGAATAGGGGAGGTGGCTTATGAGTTAGCCTTGCCCCCGGGGCTGTCCGGAGTACATCCGGTATTCCATGTGTCCATGTTGAAAAGATACCATGGAGATGGAAACTACATCATCCGTTGGGATTCAGTTTTGTTGGATGAGAACTTGACTTATGAAGAGGAACCGGTTGCTATATTAGATAGAGAGGTTCGCAAGTTGAGGTCGAGAGAAATTGCATCCATCAAAGTTCAATGGAAGAATCGACCGGTTGAAGAGGCTACTTGGGAGAAGGAGGCAGATATGCAAGAAAAATACCCACATCTGTTTACAGATTCAGGTACTCCTTTTCGCCACTGTCTTTCTTCTTTTGATCGTTCGGGGACGAACGATGGGTAAATTGGTATCTATTGTAACGACCTGTTTAGTCGTTTTAGAGCAGCAGAACAAATTCTGGAAAAACTGGCTGAAACCACGGACCCAACGACGGACCGTCGCAGGCTCGACGGACCGTCGTGGGTGTTCCGTCCCATGACACTTAGAATTTTTAATTTGGGTACTGAAAAGCGACTCTCTCAACTTCAGAACTAAATGGCGTAACGGACCGTCACATCCACGACGAACCGTCGTGAGTCCCGTTGCAAAACACTTCAACTTTTGAGAAATTGGTGCAAGAAAATGAGTTTCTGAGCGTCATGATGGAGGGGCCAGGACAGGCCGTCCGCGGGTGACGGGCCGTCGCAGAACCACCTGAATCGGGAGAAAGCGGCGGCCATTGTGACGGACCATCGCGAGCCACGACGGCGTCACGCAGGTTCTGTGATCCCAGGCGATTTAGGATTTCTTTCCTCGTTTTAAGGGACGTTTTGGACTATTCTTTCCTTAATTATAAAGTTTGAGGGTTATTATTAATAAATCTAATTACTTGGGGTTAAATTAGGTAACCTTAAGTTAATTAGTGGGTCATTATTACCATCTTTTATTCTTAATTATATATGAATTAGGGTAAAAGAAAGAGGGTTTGAATAAAGAAAATAAGAAAGAACAAAGAGAGACAGAAAGAGAAAGAGAACGAGTAGAGAGAGAGGGAAACGAAGAGGATAGCAAGGATTTTGAGGAGATAGCTTGTTGATCCAATTCTTCGGTGGAGGTAGGTTATGGTTATTTTCATGCTATTCATAGTAAACTCTTAATAGCGAATGATATATGTTAGTAGTATTGTAAAACCCTTCTATATGCTTAATTGTATGCTTGCATGAATGATGTTATTATGTAATTATGAATAAATAAGCATGACGAAGCTATTGAATCCCAAATCTTGAAAGAAACTTTAATCTACTTGTTAATGATAAGGCCTTGGTATAAAAGAAGGCTTGATGAATTAAAGTAATGGGATTGATGATGCCTTGGTATAGAGAAGGCTTGATGAACGGATATAATGAGAATTAGTGGATCGAAGTGTCACGTTCCGACACATAGTATTAGTGGGACGGGTGTCACGAACCGACACGTAGAATTAGGGGATCGGAGTGTCACGAACCGACACATATAGGGGAACGGGTGTCACGAACCGACACGTAGATTTACGGGAACGGGTGTCACGAACCGACACGTAGATTTAAGGAATCGGGTGACACGAACCAACACGCAGATTTAGGGGATCGGGTGTCACGAACCGACACGAAGATGTAGGGGATCGGGTGTCACGAACCGACACGTAGATTTAGGGGATCGGAGTGTCACGTACCGGCACAAGAGGATTAATGAATATGAGGGAGCGGAGTGTCACGTACCGACACAAGAGGAATATGAATAATGAATCGTGAAAGATGAGAATATACTCAACATAATGAACTTAATTCCCAAATAAGCATGGTATTGAGGCTTGAGCCCTCATGGATGAACTTAATGGTACTTATTGATGATTATAGTACTTGTTGTTGCTACATGTTGAGTTTTATAGTTGATTTATGATATTAACTGATATATACTGTTTTCTATTTTGAGTTGGCCGATGATATCTACTCAGTACTTGTGGTTGTACTGACCCCCTACTTTTATGTTTTCTTCTTTGCTAATTGTGGAATACAGCGAACGTTCCATCATCTTCAACTCAGCAGTGATTCAAGCCAGTCTTACTACACCGGAAATTCAGGGTGAGCTAATACGTCTAGCTTGGACTAGATCTTCTTCTTCAAGTCTTGATGCCTTGAACTTCGGCATGGACTAGCTTTTATGTATTTTTAGTTCTTAGACATTCTTAGTTTAGTCATTTGATTGTAGATGTTCTTGTGATGATGACTTCCAGATTTTGGGGATAATAATAGTTATTGATTTTATTAATGAGTTTAAGTCTTCCGCATTACTTTATGATGATATTACATTGAAATGTTAAGGTTTAGATTGGTTGGTTCGCTCACATAGGAGGGTAAATGTGGGTGCCAGTCGCGGCCCGGATTTGGGTCGTGACAAAAATAAGCACGTCAAAAATTAGGTGTTCACAGCATGCCCCTCTTTGCTTGGAAACATGAAGAGTTTTTAAGCAAAGAAAGTGAACGAAGTGGCTAACCATAAGAATCACATTTAAGAACCAAACAACACAATTAAAAGACATTACAAATAATACATAATTTAAAGGAACATTCTAGTAAATCTAAAGTAAGCTTACAGTGACTTTACTGTAAGTTCATTGTCACTTCCGATAAAATTCCCACTTCACATTATAGTATCAATAACACCTACAAATCACCAAACCATGATATCCTCCTAACAAAGATAATTCTAAGGTTCACATGATGAGTTATGAAGCGACCGCTCATACTATCCCTTAACACACACTTAAGATATCGTTTAGAGTACCTAGGATAAAATTATTATTCTCATTACATAGAATAACACACACACACACACACACACACACACACATATATATATATATATATATATATATAATATGACATTTTCCTCCAAAAGGTTATCAAAAGACTTACTTAAGTAATGCAATAAGAGAACATACATACACTCACTCCAAGATTACCTAAATAATTCGTAAGAGTACCTAAGTTGAGATCATGTCTACTCATTCAAGTTACTTTCCCTATCTAGAGTCATTCTTAAGACTTCCATAGGTAAAACATGAATTAACCATTCTTATGCCCCCTTCATACCTTAACTAAGCAACCCTTAAACTACAATAGGTAAGTAATTAGTCATTAAGATACTTTAAAACTTAATTATGTATATTTATTAGTTTATTAAGAGACATTCATAACATAATAACATTCAAGTAATGGTCTTGGAGAAGATCTAGGGACTCACTCGATAACATCTTCAAAGACTAATCGTGCAATGTCTAGATAGCTCCCATACTACCACCTAAACTTCACAAAAATTCTCCAATACTAGTAGGTATCCCATATGATGAGAATAATGAATAACTAACACAGACCATACTAGCTACGCATGGAATCCGGAGTCATGAACCTACTCTGTTGGAGGTTTGTTCCACAGGCCATTGGTAGAACTAGGATACGTCCCACGTAAGCACATGATTAAGGAATATGAAGGTTTCTTTGTACTCTAGCCTCACCCTTAACTAGAGCTACTTTCTAAATCATACCCACTCGAGATAGCCTTTGTTCTCATAGAATATTTCAACAAATGCGTACATGAAGAGGTTCCATATCTAGTTCATAACCCAATAACATTACACTTTACAAAAGAATGTCAACTAAGGCTACCAATATTGGTCAGAAGGATAGCTCAATGAATTTTTTAAGGATGATTTTATGTCATTCCATCCAATTAACCCTAAGTCTACCATTCACACAAGGATACCATTACGACTTTAAACTTTAAGGATATCATAACCTTTCTAGTAGGTTGAAGGTTCCACATAAAGACCTTCTTAACAATGTTCAAGGTCACATGTCAATCAGACATACAAGAGTAAGAGGCTTTAGCATACATTTTAAAAGTCATATTCACATTATATATGTATCAAGTTAGGGACACAAGTCTACGAGCACAAGACATGCGATATACTTCATATATAGCACATCATTTTTAAACCACATATGCGAGTGTTGTACCTTTCAAATCAATTCTATTTAAAACAAACATGTAAAACTAGACAAAACATAGTAAGACACACAAGGTCGTTATAAGGCAAACCTTTCGAACGTAATGGACATTCTTGGACGTTTGACCTCCAAACTTCATGAAAAATTAATCAATGCCTCATAAAATAGTTATGAACCATTTACGGACATCAAAACATCAAGACGCAAGTGTTAGGATCTAGTTACACCTAAGTCGTTTTAGAGGTATTACAAATCTTAAGAAGGAATTCCCAAACATGAATTTACTTACTATTACTTCTAGTTATATTATTTTCCCTGTGTGTTAGTAGGTTATTGAATCTAATGGAGATTTAGTGTGGGTCCCACTCACGATGGCTGAGGCTTGTGACATATTTAAATTTAAACTGCATTATTTGATATACATCCATATCATACATAATAGTTCTACCTATAATTTCAAATAATTATGTATCTTATCACTAACTAACAATTTCATACCATATATTGATAAAACTACACCTAAAATACATTTTTTTTGTTGCCAGACACTCAAAAATAGAGAGAGAGGAAAGAGAGAAGTGGAGGGAGGCGAGCGATGTGGAGAGGGAGATGTTCATGTATCAGATTTACATGTTTATTAAACTAGATTCACACTAGATACATGTATGAGGTGCAATAGGTATGTATTTGACTAGATACTGAGGAGAGTGGTGAGTTAGATTTTTTATATGTCCAAATACATGTGAATCCACTTGGATACAGTATATCTAGAACAAATTAAACCTAATTTTGACTTTATATATTCCGAGTTACATGTATCAGAACATACAAAATTGGGTCATTTTTATAATATTATAAATTAGAATTTACTAAGTACTAACTTCATAAGCTAGTTGAACTTATGTAAATATACTTATATATGTACATATATAGAAACTAATTAATTTGCTAACCTTTATACAAAAGATTATAATTATATAAATCTAGTTTACAAGATGTCATACTTTCCAAGTTTTAAAAAAAACATTTCCCATCTCTATATAAAGATATCTAGTTATGCTATTAAAAAATCACAAAAAATCTAAAGAAGCGTTCTTCAATTAGAGTTATACATATAATAGTTCTTTCACTTTTTAATTCACTTTCTTTATCAATTTTATTTCTTTTTGTTGCTAATATTTCTTTTTTGGGGATTTTTAGCCAATGCTCCTCGGGCAATTTCAACAAAAATGAATGAGAAATGAAATAAATCTGATGAACCTAATTTGAGTTTCTTTTAAAAACTCCAATTGAATATGAATCAGTTAATAGGAGTACAACTCTAGAAGAAGCTATGAATTCGGAAGTAAAAACTAGTCAAGTACTAGACCCGAATGTGAACGTGAAGAAGTTGAGAAGGTATGCACACACCTATTTTTATTGACTCTACTTAAAAAGTTGTGAAATTTTGATGAAAAATTGTTATGGAATAGAGATTTGCAGAAATATATCAAATTGATTGTTTGCTTAAAAGTCTAGGATAAGGAATATTTAGTACATAGATGTTTTGAAAAAAAAGGCCAGAGATCTTGAGGTAATAAAATTTAAATAAAAACTTTTCATCTAAAATTTATTACCTCAAGATCTTTGGCCTTTTTTAAAAAAACATCTAAGAAAAGTAAGAAAGAATGGAATTTTTCTAAAGTCTTATAGCCTCTCAAGAAAAGTAAAGGCGTCCCCCTACCGTTTCTCAAGACTCTACTAGATTCGTTCTTGTGTGATGAGACCAATAAACCTAATAAATAAATAACTTCTAAAATTTAATACTTATTATTCCCAAAATCTAGAAGTCATCACCACAAGAACATTCTATCCTCAATTATTAAATCTAAGAGTATCTAGGAAGCTAAATTAAGTAAACAAATGGTCCATATCCGAACTTCAAGGACATCAAGACATGAATGAGAGAGAATCCAGTCCGAGCTAGGAACAATAGCTCACCCTGAAATCTGACATGATGAAGACTAGCTAGAGTTGAGGACGAGTCGAAGTCGATGAGACGTTTGCTGCACTCCACAAATAACAAAGAGAAACATAAAAGTAGGGGTCAGTGCAAGGCACAAGTACTGAGTAGGTGTCATCGGCCAACTCAAAAAAAAAAGCAATATATATCAGATAATAACATAAAACCAACCAGATACTTAACAGGTGACAACAACAAGTACCATAACCATTGGCCACAACACCAAGCACATCTATTAGGACTCAAGCCTCGATACCATACTCATTTGGGAAACAGGTTTTTAAACCTGAGTATATTAGCATAATTCAAGATTCACTCTCTTTACTATCCTGGTGTCGGAACGTGACACCCCGATCCCCTCAATATTCATTCATCGTACTATCCTGGTGTCGGAACTTTACACTCCGATCCCCTACTATCCTGGTGTCGGAACGTGACACTCCGATCCCCTAATACTACGTGTCGGTTCGTGACACCCAATCCTCTACTATCCTCGTGTCGGAACATGACACTTCGATCCCCTAATTCTACGTGTCGGTTCGTGACACCCGATTCCCTAATCTCATTCTTTTAGTTCATCAAGCCTTCTTTTATACCAAGGCATCTTCATTAACAAAGAGGTGTTAAGGTTTAAGATTCACAGCCTCATCTTTCCAATCCATTACAATTACATAGTCACATCATGCAAGCACACAATTAAGCATATAGGAGACTTTACAATACTACCCAATACATATCATTCGCTATTAAGAGTTTACTATGAAATAGCATAAACCATAACCTACCTCCACCGAAGAATCGTGATCAAGCAATCTACTTCTCCAATGCTTTGCTTTCCTCTTTATTTCTCCCTCTCTCGTTCGTTCTCCCCTCTTCTCTCTGTTCTTTCTATTTTTCCTTATTCAAATTCTTTTCTTTTACCCTAATTACCATATAATTAAGTATAAAAGATGGTAAAATTAACCCACTATTTATTTCAAAGCTATCTCCTTTAACCCCCAAGTAATTGAATTATTAACATTAAACCACTAACGTTAAAATCATAAGCAGGAATAGTCCAAAACACCCCTTAAAAACTTTTAACAGAAATCCGACCCAGTCATGGTTACGCAGCCTGTGACCGCCCATCGTGCTTGCGACGGCTCATCCTACAGGGTCGTCTCAGAGTTCAGAGAGTCAACTTCATTAAAGAGCTCTGTGACGGTCCGTCGTGCCTACGACGGTCCGTTCTGCTCTTCCGTTGCGAAGTTCAGAGAGTCGATCTCAGTACCTAAATTTCCAGGGTCTAAGTGTTTTGGAACGAGACCCCCTCAATGGTCCGTCGTGCCCATGACGGTCCGTCATGGGATCCGTCGACCCAGAAAGCTATTACCAGAAATAAACTCTACTGCTCAAAACGACTAAATAGACCGTTACAATAGATACCAATTTACCCATCGTTCGTCCTCGAACGTTCACAGGAAGAAAAACAAGGGAGAGAAAGAGTACCTGAATCTGTGAAAAGGTGTGGATATCTTTCTTGCATATCAGCTTCCTTCTCCCAAGTGGACTCTTCAACTGGCCGATTCTTCCATTGAACCTTGATGGATGCAATCTCCATTGATCTCAACTTGCGGACTTCTCTATCCAAAATGGCAACAGGCTCCTCCTTATAAGACAAATTTTCATCAAGAAGAACTGAGTCCCAACGAATGATGTAGTTTCCATCCGCATGATATCTTTTCAGCATAGACACATGAAATACCAGGTTAACTCCTGAGAGCCCTGGGAGCAAGGCTAATTCATAAGCTACCTCCCCCACGCGCTTCAGAACTTCAAATGGACCAATGTACCTCGGACTAAGCTTACCTCGCTTACCAAACCGCATCACCCCTTTCATGGGTGAAACCTTCAGCAAAACTTGCTCACCCTCCATAAAATCCAAGTCTCTAACCTTTCGATCTGCATATTCCTTCTGTCTACTTTGAGCCGCTAAAAGCTTTTCTTGAATGCATTTCACTTTATCTAACGATTCCCTCAGAAGGTCAGTACCCCAAGGTCTAACCTCAAATGCATCAAACCACCCAATGGGAGACCTACATCTTCTCCCATACAGTGCCTCAAATGGGGCCATATAAATACTTGAGTGATAGCTATTGTTGTATGAGAACTCTGCTAAGGGTAAGAAGTTATCCCAATGACCACCAAACTCTATCACACATGCACGAAGCATATCCTCCAAGACCTGAATCGTTCGCTCAGACTGACAATAGGTCTGAGGGTGAAATGCAGTACTAAGATCCAACCTAGTACCTAATTCAGCTTGCAATGTTCTCCAAAACATAGAAGTAAACTGCGTACCTCTATCTGATATGATGGAAAGTGGAACTCCATGCAACCGAATGACTTCTGAGATATAGAGCCTGGCTAACTTCTCTGCATTGTAAGTCACCTTAACCGGAATGAAGTGAGCAGACTTAGTTAACCTATCAACAATTACCAAAATGGAGTCATACTTACCCATTGTCTTTGGAAGACCAACCACGAAGTCCATTGCAATTCTCTCTCATTTCCATTCAGGAATAGGCATTCTCTGAAGTGTCCCTCCAGGCCTCTGGTGTTCATACTTTACCTGCTGACAATTCGGGCATTGAGCAACAAAATCAACAATGTCACGCTACATCCTACTCCACCAAAAATGTTGCTTTAGGTCACGATACATCTTGGTTGCACCAGGATGTATAGAATACTTTGAACTATGAGTCTCTGTAAGAATAGTGTGAATCAAATTATCAACGCGGGGTACACATACCCTTCCCTTAATTCTCAAAACACCTTCCTCATTGATTTTTGTTTCTTTAGCCTCTCCTCGCAATACCTTATCTCGAATCCGGATCAGTTTCTCATCAGTAAACTGCTTTCCCTTAATCTTGTGAAGAAAGGAAGATCTTGCCTCCACACAGGCCAAAAATCCTCCCTTCTCTAGTACTTCCATCCTCATAAAGTCATTAGCCAGAGCCTGAACCTCTCTAGCCAATGGGCGCCTAGAAACCTGCAAATGAGCTAGACTTCCCATGCAACCTGCCTTTCTACTTAAAGCATCTGCCACAACGTTAGCTTTTCCTGGGTGATACAAAATAGTGATATCGTAGTCCTTCAGTAGTTCCATCCATCTCCTCTGTCTCAGATTCAAATCTCTCTGAGTAAAGACATACTGTAGACTACGATGATCCGTATAGACTTCACACTTAATCCCATATAGATAATGTCTCCATTGCTTTAATGCAAACACTACCGCAGCCAACTCTAAATCGTGGGTCGGATAATTACGTTCATGCACCTTTAATTGCCTCGAAGCATAAGCAATTACATTCTTCTCTTGCATTAGCACTGCACCCAAACCAGAATAGGATGCATCACAATAAACAATAAAATTCTTACCTTCCACTGGCAGGGTGAGCATTGGTGCAGTAGTCAACAAAGTTTTGAGCTTCTGAAAGCTTTCTTCACACTCGTCCTACCATACAAATGGAACACTCTTCTTAGTCAAGTTTGTCAATTGGGAAGCAACAGAAGAAAACCCCTTGACAAATCGACGGTAGTAGCTAGCTAAACCAACGAAGCTCCTTACCTCTGTAACATTAGTAGGTCTTAGACAACTCTTCACTACTTCAATCTTAGAAGGATCCACCATCACTACATCCTTAGAAACCACATGCCCCAAGAAGGACACTGAATCTAGCCAAAACTCACACTTGGAGAATTTGGCATAAAGCTTTTCTCCCTCAACATTTCCAATACAATTCTCCAGTGCTCCTCATGTTCTTTCCTGCTCTTTGAGTATACTAGTATATCATCAATGAATACAATGACAAAGAGATCTAGATATGGCTTAAAAATCCCGTTTATCAAGCTCATGAAAGCAGCAGGGGCATTCGTAAGTCCAAAAGACATTACTAAAAACTCATAATGCCCATACCTGGTCCAAAAAGCAGTCTTTGGCACATCCGTTGCCCGTATTTTCAATTGATGATAACCAGATCTCAAATCGATTTTTGAGAAGGTACAAGAACCTTGTAACTGATCGAACAAATCATCGATGCGAGGAAGAGGATACTTGTTCTTAACAGTTACCTTTTTCAGTTGCCTGTAGTCTATGCACATCCGAAAACTTCCATCCTTCTTCTTCACAAATAAAACAGGAGCACCCCAAGGGGATGCACTTGGTCTAATAAAGCCTTTTCTTAACAATTCTTGAAGATGGGCCTTTAACTCCCTTAACTCAGCGGGAGCCATTCTATAAGGGGGTATGGAAATGGGGCGAGTACCCGGCTCCAGATCAATACAGAAATCAATATCTCTATCCGGTGGCATACCAGGAAGGTCTACAGGAAACACATCCAGGAACTCACGGACTATCGAAATCGACTCAATTGAAGGTACTTGGTAGTATCATCCCTGAGGTGTGCCAAGAAGGATAAACACCCTTTACTAACCATTCTCTTAGCACGAAGAAAGGAGAAGATACGAACTGGAGTGGAAGTGTAGTCACCCTCCCACACTAACAGATCTGTCCCAGGCTTGGCCAACGTTATAGTTTTAGCATTACAATCTAAGATTGCAAAATTTGGATATAGCCAAGTCATACCCAGAATTACATCGAAGTCAACCATTTCTAAGATAACCAAGTCTACATGAGTATTGCTTCCCACAAAAGATACAAGACAAGACCCATACACCTTTTCAACTATCACAGACTCACCCACCGGAGTAGAAACACGAATAGGCATGTCAAGCAAATCACAATGTAAATCAAAACTAGTAGCAAATGAGGAAGATACATATGAAAATGTGGATCCAGGATCAAACAATACAGAAGCCATGCAATCACAAACTAAAAGATTACCTGTGATTACAGCATCAGATGTCTCCGCTTCAGACCTCCCAGGGAAAGCATAACAATGGGCCCTATCACCTGTCTGTCTGTTGCCCCTACCATGTTGTGTTGCAGTCGCTCCGGCATGCCCGCCACCCCGGTTGGTTTGTTGACCACCATTACCTTGACCAACGCGTCCTTCAGAATGTCGGCCTCTCCCATGACCACCTCTACCTCTGACTATTGGGGGTCTATAACTCTGTTTTCGACAAAACCTCCTAATATGTCCGGTCTCTCCACATCCATAACACTCTCTGCATTCAAGCATAGGTCTCTGTGAGAACGACGGGGTCTTGGGATAACCCCCAAACTCAGGGAAGTGTTGACCGGTCTGCGGTGGACCCCCAGCTACAGCCTGCAGTGAAGACTAAGTAGGTCGGGCTGGGTAACCTCCTGAACTCTGCCCTCTAGTGTAAGACCCACCAAACTCACCTCCCATACGAAACTTCTTAGATGTCGATACCATGGTGAAGTCATCTGGCTTCAGCCCCACCACTTCTATCACAAAATCTACCACCTCTTGAAAGGATTTTGCTGCAGTAGCTACCTGTAAGGCTGGAATCTGCAAATCTGACCTCAATCCCTTCACAAAACGGCGAATCCGCTCTTGTGGACTGAAGCAAAGCTGGGTGGCATACCTGGATAGTGCACAAAACTTAGCCTCATAAGCAGTAACCGACATCCTACCTTGCTCTAGCCTCAGGAACTCATCCCTCCTCCTATCCCTCAAAGTCCGGGGTATATACTTCTCCATAAACAAGCTAGAGAATGATGCCCAAGTCATAGGTGGTGCATGTGTTGGTTGACACTAAACATACGATCGCCACTACATTTTGGCATTTCCCTGAAACTGATAGGTTACAAACTCAACACCGAATCGTTCCACTATGCCCATCTTATGTAGCAGCTCATGAGAATCAACCAGAAAATCATAGGCATCCTCAGATTCAGCACCCTTGAAAACTGGAGGTTTCAACTTCAAGAACTTAGTGAAAAGTTCATGCTGATTGCTTGTCATTATAGGCCCTGTAGTCAACCGAGGAAACGTGCCTATTTCCAATGAGCCATCCATGCGGGGAGCCATAGCAGCTGCATGTTGTACTCCCGGAACCTGAGGTGCTAGTGCAGAAAACAATGGAGGTGTCTGGCCTTGATCAGATAACCCGCTAAGATAAGCAAGAACCTGATTAATCATCTCTAGGCTAGGTTGGGGTGGTAATTCCTCATTCTGCACTTGTTCATTCTCCCCTTCCTCACCCTCTCTTAATACTTCCTCAGTCAGTGGAGGAGTCACCGCCCTAGTACTACCTCGGCCAGGTGCTTGTCCTCTTCCTCTAGAGGACGTCCTCCCGCGACCTCTACCACGGCCTCTTGTCACTGCTCCTCTTCGAGCTACAGCCTCAGTGGCTGGTTCAGACGCATCTTGTCTTGACGGTGTTGGTGTTGGCGCAGTTGTTGCTCTAGTTCTGACCATCTGCGAAATAGAGTGAAGATGGTTAGATACCAATTTGTATCACCTAGATACCAATTGGATCCAAGTAATAGCACGAAAGAAAGAAAGAATGGAATTTTCCTAAAGTCTTATAGCCTCTCAAGAAAAGTAAAGGCGTCCCTCTACCGTTCCTCAAGACTCTACTAGACTCGTTCTTGTGTGAAGAGACCAACAAACCTAATGCTCTGATACCAAGTTTGTCACGACCCAAAACGAGCCGCGAGTGGCACCCACACTTAACCTCCTATGTGAGCGAACCAACCAAGTTAAAAGCCAACATTTCAACCGTAATAAACAGAAAATAATGCGGAAGACTTAAAACTCATTATTATAACCAATAAATAACTTCTAAAATTTAATACTTATTATTCCCAAAATCTGGAAGTCATCACCACAAGAACATTCTATCCTCAATTACTAAATCTAAGAGTATCTAGGAAGCTAAAATAAGTAAACAAATGGTCCATATCCAAACTTCAAGGACATCAAGACATGAATGAGAGAGAATCCAGTCCGAGCTAGGAACAATAGCTCACCCTGAAATCTGACGTGATGAAGACTAGCTAGAGTTGAGGACGAGTCGAAGTCGATGGTACGTTTGCTGTACTCCACAAATAACAAAGAGAAACATAAAAGTAGGAGTCAGTACAAGGCACAAGTACTGAGTAGGTATCATCGGCCAACTCAAAATAAAAAGCAATATATATCAGATAATAACATAAAACCAACCAGATACTTAACAGGTGACAACAACAAGTACCATAACCATTGGCCACAACACCAAGCACATCTATGAGGACTCAAGCCTCCATACCATACTCATTTGGGAAATTGGTTCTTTAAACCTGAGTATATTAGCATAATTCAAGATTCACTCTCTTTACTATCCTGGTGTCGGAACGTGACACTCCGATCCCCTCAATATTCATTCATCTTACTATCCTGGTGTCGGAACGTGACACTCCGATCTCCTACTATCCTGGTGTTGGAACGTGACACTTCGATCCCCTACTACTACGTGTCAGCTCGTGACACCCAATCCTCTACTATCCTGGTGTCGAAACGTGAAATTCCGATCCCCTTATTCTATGTGTCGGTTCGTGACACCCGATTCCCTAATATCATTCTTTCAGTTCATCAAGCTTTCTTTTATACCAAGGCATCATCATTAACAAAGAGGTTTTAAGGTTTAAGATTCACAGCCTCATCTTTCCAAACCATTACAATTACATAGTCACATCATGCAAGCACATAATTAAGCATATAGAAGACTTTACAATACTACCCAATACATATCATTCGCTATTAAGAGTTTACTATGAAATAGCATAAACCATAACCTACCTCCACCGAAGAATCGTGATCAAGCAATCTACTTCTCCAATGCTTTGCTTTCCTCTTCGTTTCTCCCTCTCTCGTTCGTTCTCCCCTCTTCTCTCTGTTCTTTCTATTTTTCCTTATTCAAACTCTTTTATTTTACCCTAATTACCATATAATTAAGTGTAAAAGATGGTAAAATTAACCCACTATTTATTTCAAAGTTATCTCCTTTAACCCCCAAGTAATTGAATTATTAACATTAACCCACTAACTTTAAAATCATAAGCAGGAATAGTCAAAAACACCCCTTAAAAACTGTTAACAGAAATCCGATCCAGTCAGGGTTACGCAGCCTGTGACGGCCCGTCGTGCCTGCGACGGTCCATCCTACAGGGTCGTCACAGAGTTCAGAGAGTCAAATTCATTAAAGAGCTCTGTGACGGTCCGTTGTGCCTACGACGGTCCGTGCTGCTCTTCCGTCGCGAAGTTCAGAGAGTCGATCTCAGTACCCAAATTTCCAGGGTCTATGTGTTTTGGAACGAGACCCCCTCGACGGTCCGTCGTGCCCATGACGGTCCGTCGTGGGATCCGTCGACCCAGACAGCTATTACCAGAAATAAACTCTACTGCTCAAAATGACTAAACAGGTCGTTACACCAGATAGTTCTTAATTTAAAATAAAAACTTTTTTTTGTTTTGTTCTACGAAAAACAGAGATTGAGTAAGAAATTCTATTGACCGGAGGGAAGGTATAAGGCACCCCCGAGTCCCGTTGTTCTAGCACGATCGCTTTATTAACTTATATTTGGCTAAAATAATTTATTTATTTAATTTTGATAAAAGGTGGAAAAGTGTATTAATTACTTTTTTTTTAAAAAAACTGATTGACCTAAGAGCGTAACCGCACACAAGACCCTTCTTTTCTTTAAAAAGAATACACACAAAGGATCGTAACCGAACACATGATGGTATTTGAAGTATTTTTTTTTAAAAAAAAAATACAATAATTAATTACTCAATTTTTTTAAAAAATAATGATAAGAATGAATAAAAGAAAATGGTGCAACATATAAACCAAGAAATGATTAGTATTTATTTATTTATTGTTATAAAAAAAATTCTAGCATTTATATTTACGGTTTTACCAAAAGAAAAAAAATTAAGTGTTACAACTAGACAATGACAACAAAAGAAGAAAAACAAAAGAAAAAAAAACTTTTACTAAATTACAATTAAACACTCTTTTAAACTAATGATATACTAGTTTTCTAATTGTTGGATTATTAAGTCAAGTTAGTCAAATTTTTATTTTTACTTTAATAATCCATTCAAAAACTTATTTAAGAGAATATTTTTTTTAAAAAAAAAACCATATTTACTATCTTTTTTTTTTGTAGAAATAACCAGATTTACATTTTTTTTGCAAAAAAAACCAGATTTTATTTTTTTGCAGAAATAACCAGATTTTATTTTTTTGCAGAAATAACCAGATTTACATTTTTTTGCAGAAATAACCAGATTTACATTTTTGCAGAAATAACCAGATTTTTTTTTTTACAGAAATAACCATATTTACATTTTTTTTGCAGAAATAATCATATTTACATTTTTCTTCTGTTGCAAAAATGACAAGATTAAACTCTTTTGCAAAAATGACTAGTTTTACATTTTTTTATTTTTATTTTTCTTAAGTTCATTCCTCAAAGAAGAAAGTTACCGAAAACCTAAAAAATTTGCAATTGTTATATTTTATTTACTTACTTTTTTTTTACTTACTAAAGTTAAAATTTAAAATAAAAATGATTAATAATATGTATATACATCATAATAAACACAATCATATGAGAAACACTATAGATTAAACTAATAAAAATATACAAACGAAGTAACATAAGGATAAACATAATTACACGAGAATCATAATAAGCTTAGCAAAAAATATCAACAATTTTTTTTTAAAAAAAACATATAAAGAACATAAACATTAAATCAAGATTACATTGAAATGTAAAATGAAATACCTCGAGTTGATGACAAGCAAATGTAGAAGCAAATTCAATTGAACTCCCAAGACAACCCAATAGAAATATCTTCTTTTTTATTCTTTTTAAGAAGAAGAAATTTATTAAGTTCTTTTTTTTTCTTAATCTTTTTTCTCCTTCTTCCTCCTCCCCTCTTTTGAAAAAAGAAGGGGGTTTAAATAGGTGATCAACATTAAACCTCCACCTTTCTTGAAAACTTAAGAGTCAATACATGCATTGAACTCTTTGTTTTCCCAGGTGCCACCCAAGATGGCCAATGAAATTCTTTTTTTTTTAATTTGTTTTTAAAGAAAAATCAGATTAATTGAATAATTCATTTGCCCTTTTAGATGACCCATTTACTTTATTCATTAATTGAATATAGTTATATGGGTCATCATAAAATAATAGGCCCAATGTCATTTAGATGGCCAATTTCTTTTAGGAAAAATAACTTAAATACACAACTATAATTTTTATATTCTCCAATTTTCCCTACTTTTTTTAAATATTACATAATTCCCCTTTTTTTTTTTAGTCTTTGTTTTTAGATACATTACACTCTCTCTCCTATAATACACATTTACCAATTTTAATGCCTATTTTTTCTCCATTAAAACACTCAACCTCTTAAATCAATTTTTGAATTTTAAATTTTATCAATTTAAACACTCAACCTTTTAATCGGCTTTTTATTTTGAATTATCTAATTTAATTAAATTTAAACAAAATAACAAATTTTGAAATTTTGAATTTTAAAATTCAAAAAATTCAGAAGCAGGGTAACTTCCACTGCATTCTACCGTTTTGTTCTTACCAAAGTCATCTTTCACTTCTTTTTTTTTCCTTATTCGTCTTCATCAGAATATTTCTTCATAATTTTGAATCTCCTCAACCCAGCATATCTTTTTATTTTCTTCTTTTTATTCTTAATCCATATTCGACTATTTCTTCCTAAGCTTGAATCGTAAGAACCCAGACCCTTTTTATAGTTAATCCATCATCAATTCGTATATTCTTAACTTTTTCGTTTTTGTTAATTGTTTTATTACTTCATAGTAATGGATCCGTCAATTAATAGAAGGATATATGATTCCAACGATGATAATTGGAAAGAAAATAGGAAAAAGTCTTTGCATGATCCTATGAATCTTCAAAAGGATTCAAACAAACACCATGGCGAAACATCAAAGGTTGTAAAAATACAACAAAAAAGGAAAAAGAAAGCAGCAAACACTCTTGTTAGGCCTATATTGTCTCGGATAAGTATTTTGGTACTTAAAAATAGTGTTGTTGTTTAAATTAGTAAAATTTTTAAGGAATCAAGTGTGCTTGATGATATATTTTAAAAAGGGTGTATAGTGTTTTAGATGGTCAACTGATACTTGAATTTGTTGTGTTTCATAATATTTTATATGTATCATTAAGTTTTTGAAAATTATTATAATGTATCATTCAATAAATGTAGTAAAGTATAATCTGTGCTTGATGATACATGTAGAATCTGTGTGTACATTGTTTAGTCAATGTAATGATACATATAGTAGCTATGTATCACATGTTCTGCATGTAATTTGAATTCCTGAACGATATCATGTATCAGAAAGGTATTAGTTGTTTAGTTGATGTACTCATACATGTTTTGAAACTTGTTATAATGTATCATTCATTAAGTTTAATAAATGCTTCATCATATATAGTTTATGATACATATAGATTCTTTGTGTATGTTGTTTAGTCGTTGTTTATGATACATGTATTAGACATGTATCACATGTTATAATGTTTTATTTAATTCACTGATACATGTTATAGACATGTATCACATGTTTTTCATGTAGTATGAAATTCTGAAAACTGAAACCATGTATCATTAAGTTATTAGTTGTTTTATTTAGTAGTTATATTTCTATATCGTTTTAATTTGCGGTTTTATTTTCAAAATGCAGCCACTGAAGTACAAGATTAAAAAGATACCAACACATCCCATAAGGTTTGCTGTCAACTTTAACAACAATTTCCTAAAGGACTTTGAAAAATACGTGGGGGATAATGTTATCCAAATGTTTAAGGATACAATTTTTGGACCCTTTTTAGACATTTCTAAATGTAATTTTCAGGGCCAAATAACTAAGTGCTTATTGCTTTTAGAATTGGAACAAAGCAACCCTAATGTGTTGCATATTAGACATTCCAACGGGTGTGTCCTGAAATTTGGTATAGATGAATTTGCATTATTAACAGGACTTAAGGTCAGAGGAAATACCAATGATTTCAAATACCCAGAACAAACTAATTGTATGCTTTTTAAAAAGTATTTTCCTGGTGCAGTCAATAGTGTTACAAAGCATCAACTAGTTCAAAGGTTTAAGATGGGTAATTGGGAGAGCAATCAGGATGCACTCCAAATGTCTATACTGTTCTTTATTCATATATTTGTATTAGCTACTATTGATAATACAGCGATATCTATTGTCGACTTTCTAATGGTTGAAGATGGTAGATATCAACATTTTCCTTGGGGTCAGCTATCATTTTCCAAACTAATTGGTTCACTTAGACAGGATTTTGACGTTAGTAAAAAGTTGTACCGATTATATGGGATGCCATATGCACTAAATGTTTGGATATACGAATGTGCATCCAATTTAAATTCAGAAATAGCTGTGAGAGAACGCAATGTCATCCCAAGAATATGCAATTGGAGAGTTGTGTCTGAAAAGGCAAAGTTTGAAATGCTTATGTCCACCATTTTCCAAAAGGTAAAATTTTATTTTTGTATATGGAATATCGTTATTTATGTCTTTGTGATACATTATGAATTATTACTGTATCTAACAGTTAAATTATCTTATGTGTTTGTGATACATTTAGAATGCATGTTCAAACATTGTCCCAACAGCAGAGGAAATTGAAGCTTTTGATATTGCTCAAGTTGAACATGCTCATTCTACATCAATACCATTAGTACAACCAAATGAGGAAGATGATTTAGATGATTTCTCCACAAGACCGCCTGAACAGTTATTGAGGACATATTCTAGAGTGTCTGATACATATCCTCCACCACCGCCAAAAAGAAGAAAAAAATCGATTATTCAAAAAAAGAAGGTGTCAGAACAGAAACAGCCTGATCAATCAAATGTGTCTCCGACACCGGATGATGATGTACATGTTTCCATGTCAAGTCCGCCTCAACATTCGAATGCTGATGATGTACATGGTTCTGTTCCACAAGTGTCACCGAAATCGGCTGCTGATGTACATGGTTCTGTTCCAGACGTTTCTCAGAACCCGGCTGCTGATGTTCATGGATATGCAGATTCACAGAATGTCAACAATATAATTCCTCATATTGAAGAGTTGAAAGGATATTTGAAAACTTACGTAAGTAAATTATTTTGTAATTTTTAATCAAACTTTTATTTATCCTAAATGTATCTACAATTTTTAGGTTGACAAGAAATTTGAGGAATTGATTATTTTGATAAAAGCAAATCACTCCCAGCTGATGCAATCTATTAGCAAAGAGAACATCAATTTTCAGGCTGATACAAGCACATTTCAGTCTGACAAACAAACATCTCAGCAAATACCGGTTGATCTCGATGATACGGGTGGTGTAGCTGAGGATGGTGGTGGTTTTTCTGGTAAAAATGGTGAGCATCATATCGTCGACGATGCAGGGGATGTCGATGTGGATGGTGTTGGTGTTTCTGTAAATGAGGGTGAACCAATAGTCAGTGATAATCCAAAGGTAATGTTTATGATACATTGGGTATGTTGTGTATCATGCACATATAGTCAATGCTTTGTATCATGATCATTTTTTTTTCTCATTTTATATTCTGTCATGTATCATACATATCTAATCAATACTATGTATCATGTTATTGTTATCAATGTTACGTATCAGCACAAATTATATTAACAGTTTTTATTTCAAAACTGCATATTCAGGATGGTGACGCACATCAGTCGCACCAAGATTTAAATGAACATATCATGGACCAAGCCGTTGACGACAATGTTCATCACAACATCCCTCATGTGTTGCCCGAAAAAACAACAACTGATTCATCGGTACATTTTTCAATTTAAATTTATGACACACAATTTCATTACACACAAATTTATTCTAAAAATCATTACATCATATTATACAGGATTCTTCAACTTCAACAACAATATCGCCATCAACTCAAGCAGCAATAGATGCGCTTATCAAAGATTTGGGTAAAGATGCTACCAATGCTAGACCATTATATTCTTACGATCCAAAGAATATAACTAGCAGCCAGTACTTGTTGACCGACAGTCAATTACCCACTGAAATTCCAATAACGGAGATTGCTGTTAAAACTGATGCAGTCACTCCTGCGAATAGAAATAGAATGCCTTCGAGAAGGATTCAATCTCCATATTGTACTTCTTTTGGGTCAAGCGAAAAGGGAAAAGACAAATTGAAGGATATGTCTCGACTCCATTTCCCGTTCGAAGGATGTGGCATTGCAGATAAAGTTTCGCCGAAACTGATTGAGGATTACATGAATTGGTTGTTGAAGGGGCTTCTAAAAAATCATACCAATAAGTAAGTTTTATACATTTTTTTTCTCAGTGTTAGGCGTAATCATTTTATATACAACTAATTCATGATACTTTGTTATATAAAAACTGTAAATAAGTGAGTGTTATGTATCATGTACATACATTGAAAACTTATGTATCATATATGCAGGAACCCATCGGACGATAAATACAGATCAAGATCTTCTTCTTTTGGTTTTACGATAATGGACTTTCTTGTTGCTTTTCCAATGAACAAGAATTGGTTTTATGCCATGTCACAGCCAAACAAGTGTTGGTCTGATGAGGTAAAATATTTAACTATTTATGAAATATGTATCAGTCATAACTCTATTACAACATCATGACACATTATGTATAAGTATCATACTATTGAATTAGCTATGATACATTATGTATAAGTATCATACTATTCAATTTGCAAAAGTATCATACTATATTCACATAATTATATTTATTTTTTTATATTGTTTAGATGTAAATAATTTCTTACTCTGTTTTCATTTTGTTTATAGCACATCGATGTGATTTTTTACTACCTTCGTAAAAAATCAAAACTTTGCAGCATGGATCAATACAGATACACAACAACCCACTGTTTGTTCATGTCACATGTAAAAAACTTTTATGATAGATATTACATGGACGATGATGATGATAGTCTTACTACACAAGAACATATTGATCGCGCTTCAGTTGTATCTGTACATGAGAGGTCAATAATTAACATCATCAAAGGGTTTGGAATACCAGCTGCTTTACCATGGCATCTTGTAGATGAGGTCTACATCCCAATTAACTGTGATCAACAATTCCATTGGGTGTTGGCTGTTGTTGAGTTGAAAAACAGGTTGATAAGGGTTTTTGACTCATCAATTAGCACAAGGAAACAAACAATTCCTCATGAGATCAAGATGTTGTCTAAAATGCTTCCTTCATACCTACTTGACAGTGGATTTTTTGAAGAAAATGAACGCACAAAATTTGCTGATTGTCAAGCATATAAAGACAACAATAATGGCTCACTTCTGGAGCCTCAAGTTCCTTTCATGATAGAATTTGCACAAGACATCCCTACACAGGAAAGCGATAGCCTGTAAGTATCAAGAATTTTTCATTTGCCCTTTTTAATGTATCATTAAGTTTTTAATTTATTATGTATTTTCTGTAGAGACTGTGGGTTATATGTTACTGCATTTGCCGAGTATATCAGTGACCAAATCAATATATCTTATGCTGATTTTAATCCTGATTACCTGCGTCAAAGATATGGAGCATTGTTGTGGAGTTATGGAAGTGAGAAGGCTAAGTGCGGATATGTTAGCGACAATGATGATCCACCAAAATCCAGGGGCGTAGTCACACCACCACCAGAAGAAGATTTAGTTCACATACCGTAGCATTTCATGACAAAACAATGTTTTAATGTTATATTTATTATTTTTATATGTTATTGAACAACTATTTTTATCATTTTTAATGTTATTTTTTTGGTTTTGTCAATTTACATGAATTTTTTATTTAATCGAGATGATACACTGACAAAACCAAATGATACATATGTACCAGAAACACACTAAAAATAACTAATACATTAGCAAAACCGTAGGTATAATGTACAATATGTTACACTCTAATCCTTAAATTTTACAAGATATTTAGGTAAATTGAATAGCATATTCATATGAATTGGTATTATTGTTTTAAAGGAAAGTTATTTACTGTATATTTCAATAAAAGCATAACAAAAAAAGCATTACACAAGTTAAATTATATAAATTCACATGATACATGATTTATAGTCATTCTAAAGTATTCAATAACCTCAACAATATATTTGTATTTTTTATCTAATGGAGATGTATCATTGTGCAAACCAATGATACACACTAAAAGTACATGATACATTATATAAACAATGTGTACCAAAAATACACAATAAAAGTACATGATACACTAGATAAACCATATGTATCATGTACATTATGTTACCTATTAATTCTTAAATTATATATCTTACTGTAGCATAAGATTTATATATTCAAAACAAATATTGACACAAGTATATTTATCAACACCAATAATAAGAAAGTATTTATAATCATAAGCACGACTTCAAATGTAATTACCACATGTTTGTACGTTTATTTATCTAAACACAAAGTGTTCAATTTGCAGTCGTAATAAATTATTAAAACTGAAATTCATTAAAATGTTTACGTGATAAATTATTCTTGATATCATAGAAACATTACGACTAATTCACTTCTCTTTTGGGTAGAAAGTACAAGTTCTTCTGTTGTGCCCTTCTTGTCCACATTGTCCACAACAGTTTGTGTTCACCGAAATCTTTTCATCTGCATTCTTTCTTCTTCTTTTTCTTGGTCGTCCAGATGATCTTCTCAGATCTAGGTGGATACAGCTTCAGCTACCACGTGTTTAGGATCTGACCAATCTTTCTTATCTGGCATTGGCACCATTGGAATTTCATATGTTTTTGCCAACGCATCAGGCTTGTAATAATCAGAGCAATACGGATTCATATCGGTGACATTCTTTTTTTTCAATACAGCGATTGCATGTGAACAAGGTATCTCATCTAGTTGAAATCTACCACAACAACATACTTTCCGCTCAAGACAAACAATATATCTTCTTCCATTTTTATAAACTTAGAAAATAAACTCAGATGGTGGAACAACCTGTGTACGTTAAAAATTTTAATTATATAACTTTTAAAAACCAAATCATGTTAAAAAAAGCATAATGATACACAGAATTAGATACATATAATATAAAGTATCATATAATGATACATACCTCCATTTTTGAACTTTTAGCCGCGTTTATAATCAACAATTCCTCAAATTTTCTACCTAATGTGTCCTTTGTGTATGAGGCTACTTCTCTGTTTTTGCAATGCCAAGATCCAAAAAGAATTCTAACCTCTTCCAAGAATTCTAATATTGTTAATTGGCGTGCTTCAACAAGACAACCATTGATACATTCTGCAATGTTTGAAGTCATCATTCTACCTCTGTTTACTGTTGCATGAACTCTTGACCACTTTTCGTAACCTGCATATTCAAGGTACTCTTTAACCCTGTGATCAATTCTATCAACCTTAGCCATCAACTTATCAAAATCTTCCTTTCTATATGCCTTGGCCATAGAGTAAAATAGATCACTTATGGCCTTTCTGCTCCTTTTGAAGTTACCACATACATTCTTCCAAAGATGCCAGATGCATGCATAATGAGGTACATCGGGGAACACAATCCTTACACTCTTCATGATACTCTCATTTCTATCTGAAACAACACACATATCTTTTCTATCGCCAAATGCATGTTTGAACTGTTCGAAAAACCATGTCCACGAACAATCATTTTCGGTGTCAACAACACCATATGCCAATGGAAATATGCAACCTGATTACACACACATTATATTATTTGATACTTAATATATAAAAAGACATCATTACTATAAATAAAAAATACCTGCGCCATCAAGTGTGCTTGCTGATACAAATGTCCCTTTGTAAGCTCCACTCAGATGTGCACCATCCACAACAACTACTGGTCTGCAGTATTTAAATCCCCTAATGAATGGTCTTAAGGCGATGAACAGATACATAAATTCATCCTCTTCAGTCTTATGCATTCTTATATAAGAATCTGGATACACAGTTTTTAACATGTGTATGTATCGCGGCATCCGTCTATATCCAGCAGATGGTTTTCCTCTAATCATGGAGAGTGCACGTTCTTTAGCACGCCATGCTTGCTGGTAAGATATTTCAACACCATAATATTCTCTAATATCATCAATTATATCCCTTGGTGTATAAATTCGTTTATAATTGACCAATTTTGGAGCTGTCACTCCACTTACAAATCCCACTGTTGCTTGGACTTTGGTTAATACCCTCTCCCTCATCGGACACGTATGTTCACTATTGAAATTTCTAACAATGAATATATCAGATTTTTTCCTGCACGACGCCTTCATAGTCCAACCACATTTGTCTGAAAAGCATACCAACACATAGCTGCGTACATTTTTTAAGCATATTAATACACATATCAAATACATCATATATAATATATTCAACAATAATGTTTAAAGTAATCAAACAATGAATCACACAAAAAGTATCAACCAATTTTTAAGAAAAGTATCAAAATTTAATGAAAATTATCCACTATTTGTGATATGACTGTTTAAACTGATACAGTCCTTACTATATCAGTAGTAGTACTTTCAAGTATCAAATATACTTATTTCAATGTATCAAAAACAAATTCTTCAAATGATGATACATCAGATTATAAAATAACATATGAAACTTGCAGGTTTTCATATAGAACAGTAATGTTTCATGCACTAATTAAATTATAAAACAACACATGATACATTAAAATATCAAAACAATGTCATACCTTTGTTGATCAGACCTCTTCACTTTGCAGTTGAAGTTGTTCTTTATCTTATATTTTGTCATCACATCTACAAGTGTTGCTTTATCCTTGTATATCTGACCTGTCTTCACATCAACAATATCTGAATTGATTATAACATTTGCAACTCCAACTTCTGAATTTTCATGTGTATCAAATAAGCTATTTTCAACTATTGCCAAAGCCTGTGTATCATTTGTTGTGCCTTCTACACACGTTATTTCTCCACTTCTTCCATCAAAGTTATGTACAGTACCACTATTCTTCTCAATTGTGTCAATACATAATGGATATATTGAAAATCCAGGCTCGTTTTTTTTCAGTTCAAAATATAGTTTAACACTCATATCGTTCTTAAGTTTCATCGGACAGGAGTTACCTTCTACAATCTATCGAATTTCAATTTCTTTCCTTGATACATCAATATCCAACTCGGCCGCAATTGCTGCTTTGAGATTAGAAAACGAAATTGAATCTCCAACAACGATTCCATCAATTTTGTAATTTTCATATTGCAATTCGTTCACCCAAATTCCGGAATGTCTCATCAAAATCGAAGTATTCATCTTCAAAAACCCACTGCAACAACAACAAAATTTCGGTAGCTCCAATTGTTTTCTAAATAACTGATACAATATTTGATTTTCAAATTTTGTAATTAATATCCAATTAAGTGCTGATTTAATGCTGATTAGTGATCTGTTACCACAAATTAAGCTGTTTTAATAACAGCATTAAAGTTACCGTTTTTATCCCCTATTTTTTCTTAACAGTATTAAGTTACCATGTATCATTTACCATGTATCACTACATTCTAAAGTATCACGATTCAACAATTTTAAGGGATTTTTTGTAATTATTAAAGTTATCGGGACTGAATGTAATTATTCAATTACACTATGGGATTCCTTAAATTTTTACTTTCTTTTATTCATTATTTGAATAATAGTTAATGGGTCATCTGGAAAAAAAATCTAAAATAGGCCCAAATGTTGACCCATTTCATCAAGACCCAAACAAATTGACCCACTAACACAAAATATAAACATCTAAACAATTTTAAAGATCAAACACAACAAAATAATGCAGAAAAAAAAGTAAAATAAAAAAAAAATAGAAAAAATGAAATAAAATAAAAAATAATAATAATAATACTTAAAGCAAATCATTAACATGATAAACTTAAAGAAAATTAATAACACAAATCCGACATCAAACGACTTATATGGTCAAACGAAAAAAGATAATGATGAATTTGGATAACGATTGAGAGGGTAAAAAGAATGACATAACTTCCGGGTAAATAAAGGTCGCCAGAAAACTTTGCCGGAAATTTTTTTGACGGATTTTGAACTTAAAATTTATATCAAATGATAGCCCTTGAAGAGCTCTACACATTTATGTAAAGGGTTTGGGATGGAAATGACCAAAACTTTATAAATCTAAGGAAAAAACTAAAAAATCATATTTGTTTTTCCTTAGATCTACGGAGTTTTGCTATAGATATGGATGAAAGGTTTGTAGATTTAAGTAGAGGAGCGTGATAAGGAATAAAAAAATCGGCCAAAAAAGGTGGTAGCCACCGGGCGGTGGTGGCGGTAGCGGTGGCCGGCCGGCGGCATGGTAGTAAGGGCAAGAAGAAAAAAAAAATCTAAAATAATAATAATAAAAATGCTATTTTTTTGGAATTTTGTATTTTTGTTTGGGTCTAATAATAGCCCTTGGATAAAAATATCATGAATGGTTGAGATTCAATCTTGACCATTTTATGGACCGGGTCAAGATCAATTGAGCCATCAGAATTGATCTAAATCAGCCCAATTTAAACAAAATTGGGTCATTTGAGCCAATAAAATAATAAAAACAAATACCAAAAATTCCTTACTAAAAATATTATAGGAGTAATTAAACACGTCAAAAATTAGGTGTTCACAGCATGCCCCTCTTTGCTTGGAAACATGAAGAGTTTTCAAGCAAAGAAAGTGAACGAAGTGGCTAATTTTTTACTGTTTCAAACTCCGATGAAGCCATTTTGAAAAAGATGACCGAACCTTGCTTCAGAGGTTGCCTACATATCCTTGATTAAAAGGAAATCAGATCAGTGTAATTCGAGAAACTTTGATAGTCAAAACTATCATAAAAGACGGCCAAAAGATTGCTTCATATTGCTTGTCATCATTTACTGCCTATAGTTACAAAGAAAAAAGTTAGAGAACTATGTCTCTCTACATATAAATGTTACAAGATCCCTAATTGATGTATCTTCTTAGGATCTTGTCTAGATCTTTCACTTGCTCTGTGCATTATCTTTGAGATCGGTCTTCATGCTGTCTTGGCGGCTTGTGGATCATTCTTAAGTGCATGTTTTAACTTGAGTGGGTTGTTGAAACTCAAAAACTCAAGATCACAAAATGAAGAACCCATGAAGAATATGTTTCCTTTAGAAAAGAAGAAAACATATGAGAATCTTGAACTAGGAAGTATAACCCTAGAATGAATATGTTAAGTGAAGCATGTTGCCCTGAGAGTTCCAAATAAGACGCATTGTCCTAAGATTGGATGTATCCCCAAAATGTTAATAAGGTGTGTATAACCTATGAATGTTGGTGCGTATTGATCTAGACATGAATATGGTGCGTATTGCCCATGAATAAAGGATGTGTGGTTGTTGCACAAAATTGAGATTGGTGCATATTGCACGAAATTAGACAGGTGCGTATTGCACCTGAACAAAGGATGGTGCGTATTGCCCATGAATAAAGGATGTGTGCTTGTTGCACGAAATTCAGATTGGTGCGTATTGCACAAAATTCAGACATGTGCGTATTGCACATGAACAAAGAATGGTGCGTATTGCCCATGAATAAAGGACGTGGGCTTGTTGCACGAAATTCATATTGGTGCGTATTGCACGAAATTCAGACAGGTGCGTATTGCACATGAACAAAGGATGGTGCGTACTGCATATGAACAAAGGATGGTGCGTATTGCCCATGAATAAAGGACGTGTGCTTGTTGAACGGAATTCAGATTGGTGCGTATTGCACATGAACAAAGGATGGTGCGTATTGCCCATGAATAAAGGACGTGTGCTTGTTGCACGGAATTCAGATTGGTGCGTATTGCACGAAATTCAGACAGGTGTGCATTGCACATGAACAAAGGATGGTGCGTATTGCCCATTAATAAAGGACGTGTGCTTGTTGCACGAAATTCAGATTGATGAGTATTGCACAAAATTCTCGCATTGATAGGCAAAATGCTAGTAGAATGAGATGAAACACCAAACATTTGAAGACTTTGGAGATCTTTCTTTTTGTGATGTTTCCTTTTTGACTTGTAACCCTGCATTTTTTTTTCTGTGTTGAGCAAATGAAAGAGAAAATTGTTAGTTTAAAATGGTGGTTGGTTTGTGGCCTTGGTTCTCCAACGACTTGACCATACTCACGATCAATTTCTCCAACTCTACTACAACTCCTTGGTTAAACAACCTTTGAAGCTCCCTCTTTGTTAACCAGGGGCCTTGATCTTTTGGTACTACCAAATATCATGGTGCGAGTGATGTCCCAAAGAATGATGACCTTCATGAATTTTCAGTGAAGATCTGAGGTGTTTTTATTCCTTGGTCAATGGCTTGTCAACTAAGATACTCAGCTTTACTTTTGGGAACCCGTAGTGAGCTTTGCACTCTTTACTTTATTTTGTCAAGAGATTATTTAAAAAACAGAAGAGACTAAATAAATAAATCAATAAAAATAACAACTTAAGAGTAGGAAAGATTGGATCAAGAAGACTATAAACTTCATGAAGGATATTCCTTTTAAAATGAGAAAGAGAACTTATCTGGAGCCATATTTCGACTTTGATTGAACCATGACATGCACTTGGACTTGCATCCTGATCCGTTTGATTTTTTTATTTTTTTTAGTTCTCAAAATCTGAGTCATCGTCAATTGATCTATGTACCCTTTATGCAGAGGTGTCCAGAAATGATCATCTTTGCAGATTTCATTCATGATGTTCTCTCCCTTTATCTTAAGGTTCACGTAGGATTTTCACCTATAAGATTTTATTATTATTTTTTCCGTCTTATGATGCCTATGAAGGTTTCACCGATAAGACTCTATCTATCTCTCTCTTTTTTTTTTGTACTTACTTACTTACTTACGATACCCCCAAGGGTTTTCACTCATAAGTTTTTTTTTTCGATGTTGCCTTTGATGATTAATATCATTTTCAGATTTGACCAAAAACTCGGTTGCCAGAACAATTACAATTTGACATTATTCTACATAAAAAAAACTAAAACAATGGCCCAGTTTTCTGTAAATAATGGAAAACTGATTTTTTATATAACCGAACCCCTAAAGGGTTGCCTATGTATCCTTTCGGAATCAGGTCAAACGTAGTTCAGATTTTCAATGAGAGATTCTTTTTTTAGGAGGTGCCTCTATTCTTTCAACCCCAAACTTGTCGCAGAACCTTAGAATGCATTAGATGTAGTATCTTTTGACTGAATCTGCATTAATAATTATGCCCGTGGTTTTTCGTTCCACATCAGTAAGGTGCAGGGCTCCTTTGTACAATACTTCCTTGATAAGATATGGGCCTTGCCTATTTTGGGCAAACTTTCCCCTGGCTTCTTCTTGGTGCGGGAGAATGCGCTTTAAGACTAGTTGACCTACTTCAAAGTGTCTTGGGTGCACCTTTTTGTTGTATGCACGAGCCATCCTTTGCTGATAAAGCTGACCAAAATAGACAGCCGTCAATCGTTTCTCGTCTATTAATGCGAGTTGATCTAGTCGGGTTTTGACCCTTCATTATCTTCAATTTCAGCCTCAACAATAATTCGAACAGATGGAATTTCGACTTCTGCCGAAATCACAACCTCAGTTCCATACACCAGCAAATAAGGAGTTGCACCAATCGAGGTACGCACTGTTGTACGATATCCTAAAAGTGAAAAAGGCAGTTTCTCATGCCATTGTCTAGTGCCTTGAACCATCCTTCTGAGAATCTTTTTGATATTCTTGTTGACTGCCTCTACAGCTCCGTTGGCTTTTGGTCGGTATGGAGTAGAATTGTGGTGCACAATTTTGAACTACTCGCATACCTCCTTCATCAGATTACTATTGAGGTTTGCAGCATTATCTCTGATTATAGCTCTTGGGATACAAAATCGACAAATAATGTTTGAATGAACAAAATCCACGACCGCCTTCTTAGTGACTGCTTTGAAATATATCGCCTCCACCCATTTGGTGAAGTAATCAATTGCAACCAAAATGAATAGATGTCCATTAGAGGCTTTGGCTAGATTGGTCCGATTACATCCATTCCCCATGCAACAGAGCGCCAAGGAGCAGCCATGGGGTGCAACTCTGAATGAGGTGAATGAATGAGATCTCCATGGATTTGACATTGATGACATTTTATCACAAAGTGAAAGCAATCTTTTTCCATGGTAAGCCAATAATACCCCGCCCGGAGAATCTTTTTTGCAAGGACATATCCGTTCATGTGTGGTCCACATACCCCAGCGTGCACTTCATTCATAATTTTCTCGGCTTCTTCAACATCCAAACATCTCAATAAATTCAAATCCGGTGTTCGTTTATACAAAACATCCCCGCTCAAAAGAAAACCATTAGCCAGACGTCTAATAGTTCCTTTTTGGCTTTTGTTAGCATGTTCGGGGCATCTCCCTGTCTTGAAAAAATTCTTGATGTCTGAGTACCATGGCTCACCATCAGGTTCTGCTTCCACTGTATTACAATAGCCATGTTGGTCCCAAAGTTGAATCTCTAATGGGGTGATGTAAGTGTTTCCAGGATAGGGAAGCATTGAGGCCAAAAAAGCCAAGGCATCGGCCAAATCATTATGAAACCTAGGAATGTATCTAAACTCGATGTACCTGAACCTTTTGCTAAGATCTTCCACACATTGTCTATATGAAAGGAGCTTGAGGTCTCGAGTTTTCCATTCGCCTTGAGCTTGTCGGATAAGCAAATCAGAATCTCCCAACACAATTAATTCTTGCACACCCAAATCTATTGCAATATTTAGACCCATGATGCAAGCTTCATACTCAGTCGTGTTACTTGTACAAAAGAAGCAAAGTCGAGCTGTTGTAGGGTAATGTTGCCCTGTGGGTGATATTAAAATTGCCCCAATCCCTGTGCCTTTTGTGTTGGTTGCTCCATCAAAGTACAATTGTCAGGCTTTATTTCCATTTGAACCTACTTCCTCAATTGAGTTAATATCTTCATCTGGAAAATATGTATCCAATGGTTCGTAATCACCATCGACTGGGTTCTCTGCCAAGTGGTCTGCCAAAGCTTGGGCTTTCATTGCAGTGCGAGTGACATATATAATATCAAATTCAGTGAGCAAAATTTGCCATTTCGCGAGTCTGCCAGTTGGCATTGGCTTCTGAAAAATGTACATTAAAGAATCCATCCTTGATATGAGGTAAGTTGTGTAGGACAATAAGTAATGCCTTAACTTTTGAGCTACCCAAGTTAGGGCGCAACACGTCCTTTCTAAAAGGGTGTACTTGACCTCATAACTAGTGAATTTCTTGCTCAAGTTGTAGATAGCCTGCTCTTTCCTTCGTGTAGCATCATGTTGACCGAGAATACACCCAAAGGAATTATCTGTTACTGAAAGATATAGAAAGAGAGGCCTGTCAGGTTCAGGCGGTACCAACACGGGAGGGTTGGACAAATACTCCTTGATTTTTTCAAAAGCTCGTTGACAATATTCTGTCCATTTGACAGCAGCATCCTTCTTCAAAAGTTTGAAAATGGGCTCACATGTGGTTTTGAGTTGAGCAATAAACCTGCTGATGTAGTTCAACCTCCCAAGTAGACTCATGACTTCGGTTTTATTTTTCGAGGATGGCAAATCTCTAATGGCTTTTATTTTGGAGGGATCCAATTCGATTTCCCTTCTACTGACAATAAAACCCAGAAGTTTTTCCAATGGAACTCCGAATGCAGATTTTGCTGGATTAAGCTTGAGGTCATATCTTCGCACTCTTTCCAAGAATTTTCTCAGATCTTGCACATGATCAACTTGTGATTTAGACTTGATGATTACATTGTCGACGTACACTTCAATTTGTGTATGCATCATATCATGGAACATGATGGTCATAGCCCTCATGTAAGTCACCCCAGCATTTTTAAAACCAAATGGCAAGACCCTGTTCCAATAAGTTCCCCATGGAGTGGTGAAAGCTGTTTTCTCAGCGTCCTCTTCATCCATCAAGATTTGATGATACCCCGCATAACAGTCCACAAAAGATTCCATCTCATGTTTTGCACAGTTATCAACTAGGATGTGGATATTTGGCAATGGAAAGTTATCTTTTGGACTAGCCTTGTTCAAATCCCGATAGTCAACACAAACTCTTGTTTCAATCCTTTTTCGGCACAGGATCAACATTTGCCAATTAAGTAGTGTAACGAATAACTTGGATCACCTTTGCATTCAATTGTTTCATTATTTCTTCCTTGATTTTTTCACTCACGTCCGGTTTGAATTTCCTTCTTTGCTGTTGGACGAGTGGAAAATCAGGATAAACGGGCAACTTATGAACCACTAAATCAACACTCAAGCCTGACATGTCATCATAAGACCAATAAAATACATCTTTGTATTCAAACAAAAGTTGTATTATTGCCTCTCTAATTTCCTGATTTATATGTAAACTTATTTTTATTTCCTTAACATCCTCGGAACTTCCCAAATGGATTGTCTCAGTTTCACTAAGATTAGGCTTCGGTTTGTGCTCAAACTTTTCCCGTTCCCTATTAATTTCCCTAAAAGCCTCTTCTTCATCATATTCCACCTCTTGAATTGGTGATTCAAGAATAAACAACTCTTTGAAATCAGGGAGTGAATTCCGCATGCATGTCATGTTATCAAAGCCGTCAATTACAGAACTGGAAAATAGAAAATAAGAATTAAGGGAGGAAAAAAAACAAAATTTACTACGAAACTTAAATTTCATTTCATTAACATCAAAAAGGGATAGAAGGGTTGACAATAACAAAATACTTTGAACTATTCAGACCACAACCGTGAGAACAACAAAATACAAAAAGTAGCTAAACAAACTACCGCGATTCCTTCCTTATGGGGAAAGGAGTGGCTTCCCAATTGCTTAACTCAACACCTGAGCCCACGAGCTGCATATTGGCATGACTTGTGCCTTCACCAATTTGGACCATATTTACTTCACAAAACAACTGAGTGAGATCCTCAATAATTTCTTCAATGTCTTCAAGAGTGAATGAATCTTTCAATTCTGGACCCTGAGGCTTGATAAAAGAATGGGAAATATGGGGAATCGGTTGTTTCAACGACCAATCAATCCTTTTGCGGTTCTTAGCTTTATCTCCATTTCTCTTGCTTTGTTTGTATCTGAGGCCACAGGTTCCTTGGTTTCCTAAAAGAGTAATGGGATCCACGATTCCTTGCGAATATACTCCAAAACATTTACCAGGTTGATAACCATATTTGAACATCGTCGTTGCTACCATTGAAGCGGAAGAAGAGATACACGATTGGATGATAAATTCTCCTTCTTTAAAGCGATCGACTGATAAAATCTCAAAATACTAGTAAACAATAGAATCACATCCTTCCTTTGCCTCAATGTATAGGACGGATGGATCTCTGTAAATAGGTGAATCATCTCCCCCATGAATAGTGATTTCCTGATTGTTGTATTCAAACTTGACAACTTGATGTAGAGTTGATGGGACGGCTCGAGCCATGTGGATCCATGGCCTTCCTAGTAGAAAATTATAAGATGTTTCCATATCCATTACTTGGAACACAATCGTAAAGACTACTGGCCCAATTTTCATTTTTAACTTGATTTCACCAATGGTATCCCTCTTTGAGCCGTCATAAGCTCGCACAAATACATTACTGGGGCGAATTCTGTCAGTGTTAACTTTGTAGCGTAGAAAGAGGACATATGTCTACCCCTGACCCTCCATCTATCATGACACTCTTAGTATAGTAACATTCACATGTCACTTTAACATGCAAAGCTTTGTTGTGTCCAAATCCCTCTTTGGGCAGCTCATCATTAGTGAAAGTGATGGCGTTTGACTCTAAGACGCGCCTGGTCATATTCTTCAACTTATTTACTGTGGTCTCTTTTAGCACATGTGTTTCATTCAAAACCTTATTCAACATAAGACGATGTTCTTCTGAGTGCAAAAGTAGAGACAACAGTGAAATCTGTGCAGGCGTCTTTTTCAATTGTTCCACAATAGAGTAATCTGGAACCTTAAGCTTTTTTAAAAATTCTACATTTTCTTCTTCAGTAACTGTTTTCTTTAGTGGTACTTTGATATTTTCAGTCATCTTTCCTTTCCTTAATTCTTCTAGATAATAACATCTTCCAGAGTGTGTGAAACCTCCCGCTTCATCAACTTTTTCGACAATCTCATTTCCTTGATAAACCACTGCGATTTTGTTATAGTTTTAAGGGACAGTCTTTGAATCCATTACTGGAAGTTGTTGAACGGGATTAACAAAAATAGTCTCTTTCAACTTGGTCAAACCACTTTGATCATGTTGTGTTAATGAAAAGCCTTTTGATACATACAGCTTTGGCATAGCTGCTCGAACTTCAATCCCCTTTGAAACCCCCGGGACGCACAAGAGTTTGGTGTCAAGATTGACACCTTCCGCACTCAGAGATGCAACTGGTTCTAAACACTTCATTGTCTTGTCTTCTTCTCCGATCTTATTAAACAACTTTCCCATTTTGCTGAGGAGTTTGTACTCTTGATCATCACAAACCATACCCACTAAGTTGTTTTCAGCTGGAAGTGGGTTAGTGGTCACATTGGGAGTGTTTTGATCATCTGTCACAATAACAACTCCATGCTCGATCAGCTTCTCTATTGCTCCCTTGAAGGTCCAACAATTATCAGTGATGTGTCTTGGGGCTCCTGAATAGTACTCACATCTTTCATTGGCTTGAAAACCTGGATCATTTAGATTTAAACGATTTGGTGGGATACACTCAATCGCTCCTATCTTTCTTAACTTTTGAAACAAGCTGGAGTACGACTCCCCCAATGGAGTGAATTTCTTTTTCCGTGCTTGATCTTGAGCATAATTCCGCATAAGAGGAGAATTGTAAGGGACCTGATAGGGTGGCCGTTGTGGGCAAAAGTTTCCTTGAGATGGGGCTCAAAAATGTGGGCAATTGGGAGGATGCACATATGACTGAGCATTTAAGACCGTGTACGAAGATGGAGATACTGGATATTGAGGAGCATAAGGGTTATAATGCTGAGGATAGCTATGTTGTCGCTGAACTGATGTGTAAGGACAATTAGACTTTCTCTGAGCTCCTCATGACCCTGATGCTAGTGAAATAACTTCCTCTTTCCTTTTATGATTTCCAAAACTTGTTGAACCACCTAGAATGGCCTGTGTGGTAGCTTTGATTGCTGCCTGGCTCACGATCCTTCCTGTTTTGAGACCACTTTCGACCATTTCCCCAATTTTGATTGCTATGTGAAACGGTCTTCTTATTGCGGCTGTGAGGTGGTGGAAGTAGTCAGGATCTTGAGCCTCTAAAAGATATCAACCAATTCTTGCTCATTTAATGGGGTCTTGACTCGTGCTGCTTGTTCCCTCCATTTGATAGCATATTCTTTGAAGCTTTCACTTGGTTTTTTTACTTGTATTGGAGAGTGTATTACGATCTGGCATAATGTCAACATTGTACTGAAATTGTCTAACAAAATCTTGATCCATATCATCCCATATATGCTAGTGGGAAATCTCTTGGTCTATAAACCATTCCGAGGCAACACCAGTTAGGCTCTCACAAAAATAAGCCTTGAGCAATTCTTCTTTACCCCCTGCACCCCGAAGTTGATTACTGTATCTCTTAAAGTGGGCTATGGGATCACTGTGTCCATCATACTTATCAAACTAAGGGGTTTTGAACCCAGGTGGCAGGTGGACATTTGGGAACATACACAAGTCTTTGAATGGAACACTTTTGTGCCCTCCCAACCCTTGCATGCTCTTCATGTGTTGCTCGATGCTTTTCATTTTTTTCAACATTTCTTCTTGCTCTGATCCTGGAGTGGGACTCTCAACATCAATGGGGGGAGCCTAATCGAACAGAGTTAGGGCCCCCAAATGCTATCCCAGGAGTATAGTACTGCTCCGGATGACAGGTGAACTGTCCGTCTTGAGCTTCTCTTTGCGTCACAGTCGGTTGTGGGAGTGTATAGATCGGTGCAGCTGTTGTGACAGTGGGAGTATTCATGAATGGCATGCCTTGAGGACGTGTTGTTGATGTCCCGGCCCCACAATTATCAAATGGACCATACCCTCGAGGGAAGAAAGGTTCTGATATTGGGACCTGAGAGATGAAAAGCAGATACTAGTGATCTCGGGAAAACCAGGAATTGGTGGTTCTTGTCCATTGGCCCAGGCTTTCCACTATTGTGCCATAATATGTCTCAACGTCTAATTTTTTTCAACAATGAATGTCTCTCTTGTTGTTGAATCAATTGGAGTATCCGCTGGATTCACCGTAGCTTCAGTATTGGTCGTCATTGACGCTCTTACCTTAGACCTTGTAAAGTACAGGTGCTATGCAAGTTTACCACAAACCTAACCACCGAAAGCTAACTAGAGTTGATGTGAAATGAACAAACTTGTTAGAGGTTAGACAATTTTATAAATCAATCACACACTTATTAATCACATAGTAACATGGGTTCATAAGGCCATTGTTTCATCCCATCTTTGCTTTGCTTATTGTCCTTTTTCTTTTTTTGGAAAAATGAAAAAGTTTTGAAAAATAAATTCTGATCGGACCATTTGGAGGTTGCCTATGTATCATGTTACTGCATGAATCAGATCATTACGTAGTTCAAAAATTTAGACGACTCAAAAACATTAATTTGGAATTCATTCACCAAAACTTCAAGAAAACAACAAAATCAAAAGGTTTAAACACAACCTGGATCAACATAATATCCTTAAACACTAAATTTTAAACTGAAAACCAAGTCTTTCAACAAACAAAATGAAACGAACAAAAACAACTAAAACTTCTCTTCAATCTTCATCACTTTCTTGGGGCTTTTGTTTCCTCCCAGTGTCTCATACAAATTCAGCAACACCTTCGGCAGATGGGGAACAATGGTCCGTGCTTGCTCAGCCACTTCTTGATCATTCATATGGCGTTGATTTTTAATAACATAGGAGGTTTGCTCTGCCAGTTGATGAACTTTAAGTCTAGCCCTTCCTATGTTTTGATGACAGTCATTTAACAAAGCTTGTTGATCCCCCAAACTTCTCAAGAGGGTCTCTCGCCCTTCTGCTGCTTCAAGTTGATGGAGAAGTGTTACTCTCTCGATGATAAATTGTCTTTGCCCCTCTTCGATATCAACATAGTGACTGATTTTTCTCTTACATTCTTCTAAGTGATGAATCCAACATGATCTTTCTTTCTCGAATTTTTCCTTATGGCGCTTAAGTTCTCCCTTTTGATAGTGCACGACCTCTTCGAATGCCACTAAGTCCCTCTTCAATCAAGAGATCTCAAAACTCTGCTCCTTTTTATCTTTCGTGCCAAGTGGATTCTACTATGCAATTCTTCCTCCAATCTGGCCAATCTTCCCTCTGCATGCTTCAATTCTCCTTCCATATCTTCCAACTCTAACTTGTGATTTTTTCCTCATTGGACCTGTACTTCTTGCCGTCCAATGGTTGCTTTGGCCTTCTCCAACTCTTTTTTCAAATGTTTTATAATATGTTGATCTCTTTTTTTTTCTTCTGGATCCTTCGGGAGTGTCACCAAACGTCATTGGATCACGAAACCACGATGGTACCCAGGAACTACCTTTCCTTTAAATTTCTCCACAACCATTTCACTTAGCTCAGAAATAATACTCCTGTACCAAATCTTCATAATCTCTTCGCTATTAAAGGCAAAACCTGGTGGAGTGTCATATGCAAACCTACTCATATCATCATTGGGTTGGATTTCTTGAACTCAGACAGTTGACGCATAACCCGAAGTGGGGCATATGGTTGAACACCTCTAAGACCAATCAACATAAGAAATGAGATACCACTAGACATGCAAATGATATCCTTAGCTGGGAACCAGTAACAATTCCACACTATTTCATCAGATGTGATCATTGAAAGTTTTTCTTCACACGCTATTATTCCTCTTGGAAAATCAATTTTGGCTTCCCTTTCCTTATGAGAGGAAACATAGTTGCACCAATCTGGAGTAAACCTAGGCGCACGATCATGGTGATAAAGGTGTTCCAAAAACCATATTTGGAGCAAAATATTACAGCCTTCAAAGTACATTTCCCCACTTAAACATTTAGTTAATGCACGAAACATATCTGCCAGGATCATAGGAATAATAGTTGGATTATTCATTGTGGTCAAAGCTTTCACTACACCAGCCAGACGAATGTCAATATGCTTGTCCCTTTTGGGGAAAATAATGAGCCCCAAAAATGCGACCATAAAAGCAAAGCATCCATTTGCCTTCCAATCCTCTTCACCCCTTGATTACTCAACTGATTTCGAAAGTTCTTGAAACCATCCTTTTGACCGTATCTCTGGTATAGAAAGTCAAATGAGACCCACCAATTTTTTAAACTCTCTTTCTCTATTTGATTAATTTTGAGCATTACCAGAAATTTTTTGGCATCAACATGTTTCGGAATTATGGGCCTTTTATTGCGTAGATCAGCACCTCGAACACTAGAACCCTTCCCCATGAAGCCAACAATTTCTTCCAAAGTTTGTGTCATCTCACAGTTAGAAAAAAACAAAATACATTATTTTTGGGATCCCAAAAAGGAATCAATGCCTCGACCACATTCCTTCTAGGGTCAAACTCGATAAGATGCACTAAATGCCCCAAGTGTTCCTTTACTCTTTTTTCTCATGACTTCCCATGTCTGTCCACCATTGCCATAAATCTTTTTGTATAGTATCTACGATCATGAACTCTGGAATTCTTCACTTCTAGGCCTTTTTGAACCTTGTCCTTTTGTCAATGGTGCCATTTGTACCTTTAAATAGAATCCAATACAAGTTTTTATGACAAACTCTAACAGAGTGAAGAAAGAAAAGTAAAAAAAAAGTCTTTTTTTTAAAAAAACAAAACAATAAAACACGAATTTTTACAAACACCGCACCCTTGAAAGGATGCCTACGTATCTCTTTTTTGTGAGAATCAGGTGTGCGTAGTTCATAAAAGAAAAACTTCTCTTAGAAAGATTACCTCTTTTATTCTACCTTTAAAAAAAAACTCGCAAAGCTATTTTGAAGATGGTCAACAATGTCAAGGCCTTCTCAACCAACTATTATTT
This sequence comes from Solanum arcanum, assembly GCA_027789145.1. Taxonomy (NCBI): domain Eukaryota; kingdom Viridiplantae; phylum Streptophyta; class Magnoliopsida; order Solanales; family Solanaceae; genus Solanum; species Solanum arcanum. The sequence goes on along the minus strand of CM050935.1, from coordinate 24,564,398 downwards.
TACATAGCATATAAAATGAACATTTTGGTCTAGCATGAATACATATCTTAAATTTCGTTAGGTCAAATATACATGATGAAAAAAACAGCATACCGGAGACATTTTATCTAGGTTTAACATTTATGAAGGTGTCTAGACTGGCTTACTCAAGCGGACAACTCGAGTAGGGGAGGGTCAGCTTACCGGTAACAGAGCTATTCCGGCTTAACTTCTGGTCCAACCCCACCTGTGTAACAACCTAGAATCAGGAGCGTAGCCGCACACTGACTCATCCTAGACAGAAGTCCTGTGGAGCGCAACCGCACACACAGTGTATAACAAAATTACAGAGACTCAGACGGTGTGCGAGAGAAATAATTTGTATACAATAAAATATCAAACAATAAACTGCAAAAATAACACAATTAGCATCCAAACATAAAACTTATCCAAATAAACAAAATAGCAAAAAAAAGTTAATGTACAAAGCTCGAATTCTAAAAGAAGTGTTCCACAGCGGAGTCGCCAAATCTGTCACACCTCTTTTATTTAATTTTTTTTACAGTTCTTGAGGATATGACAATTTTTTTTAAAAAAAAAAAATATTTTTTTTTGTAGAGTCGCCACTTGAAATTGAGTTTTTTAGATGTTCCAAGTCACCAGATAGTTCTTGATTTAAAATAAAAACTTTTTTTTTGTTTTGTTCTACGAAAAACAGAGATTGGGTAAGGAATTCTACTGATCGGAGGGAAGGTATGAGGCACTCCCCGAGTCCCGTGGTTCTAGCACGGTCTCTTTATTAAATTATATTTGGCTAAAATAATTTATTTATTTAATTTGAATAAAAGGGGGAAAAGTGTATTAATTACTATTTTTTTTAAAAAACTGATTGGCCTAAGAGCGTAATCGCACACAAGACCCTTCTTTTTTAAAAAAGAATACACACCAAGGATCGTAACCGAACACATTATGGTATTTGAAGTTTTATTTTTATTTTTTTTAAAAAAAACACAATGTTTAATTACTCAATTTTTTTTAAAAAATAATGATAAGAATGAATAAAAGAAAATGGTGCAACATATAAACCAAGAAATGATTAGTATTTATTTATTTATTGTTATTAAAAAAAATTCTAGCATTTATATTTATGGTTTTACCAAAAGAATAAAAAACAATTAAATGTTACTACTAGACAATGACAACAAAAGAAGAAAAACAAAAGAAATTTTTTTTTTTACAAAATTACAATTAAACACTCTTTTAAACTAATGATATACTAGTTTTAAATTCTTTTTTTATTATATATATATATATATATATATATATATATATATATATATATATATATATATATATATATATATGTATGTATATATATTGATAATAAATTAAGAAATAACCAACTTGGTAACAATTTTTTTTATATATAAAATTACTACCTTGACTTATTTGATAGAAGATTGCAAAATAGCAAATTTTCTAATTGTTGGATTATTAAGTAAAGTTAGTCAAATTTGTATTTTTACTTTAATAATCCATTCAAAAACTTATTTAAGAGTTTTTTTTGAAAAAAACCATATTTACTCTTCTTCTTTTTTTTTTTGCAGAAATAGCCAGATTTTTTTTTGCAGACATTACAAAATTTACATTTTTTGCAGAAATAACCAGATTTTATTTTTTTTTTGCATAAATAACCATATTAAACATTTTTTGCAGAAATAATCAGATTTTATTTGTTTGCAGAAATAACCAAATTTACCTTTTTTACAAAAATAACCAGATTTACATTTTTCTTTTGTTGCAAAAATGACAAGATTAAACCCTTTTGCAAAAATGACTAGTTTTACATTTTTTTTTTCTAAGTTCATTCCTCAAAGAAGAAAGTTATTGAAAACCTAAAAAAATTGCAATTGTTATATTTTATTTACTTACTTTTTTTTTACTTACTAAAGTTAAAATTTAAACTAAAAATGATTAATAATATGTATATACATCGTAATAAACACATTCATATGGGAAACCCTATAGAATAAACTAATAAAAATATACAAACTAAGTAACATAAGGATAAATATAATCACACGAGAATCATAAAAAGCTTAGCAAAAAATATCAACAATTTTTTTATAAAAAAAAACATAATAAGAACATAAACATTAATTCAAGATTACATCGAAATGTAAAAAGAAATACCTAGAGTTGATGAAACGCAAATATAGAAGCAAATTCAATTGAATTCCCAAGACAACCCAATAGAAATATCTTTTTTTTTTATTTTTAAGAAGAAGAAATTTTTTATGTTTTTTTTTTTTTAACATTTTTCTCCTTCTTCCTCCTCCCCTCTTTTGGAAAAAGAAGGGGGTTTAAATAGGTGATCAACATTAAACCTCCTCCTTTCTTGGAAATTTAAGATTCAATGCATGCATTGGACTCTTTGTTTTCCTAAGGTGCCACCCAAGATGGCAATGAAATTCTTTTTTTTTTTAATTTTTGTTTTAAGAAAAATCAGATTAATTGAACAATCAATTTTCCCTTTTAGATGACTCATTTACTTTATTCATTAATTGAATAAAGTTTTATGAGTCATCAGAAAATAATAGGCCCAATGTCATTTAGATGGCCCATTTCTTTTATTCACTGTTTAAATAATAATTAATGGATCATCTGAAAAAGAAAATCTAAAATAGGCCCAAATGTTGACCCATTTCATAAAGATCCAAACAAATTGACCCACTAACACAAAATCTAAACAATTTTAAAGATCAAACACAACAAAATAATGCAGAAAAAAAAGTAAAAAAAAATAAAATATAATAAACATAAAAAACGAAATAAAATAAAAAAATAATAATAAAACTTCAAGCAAATCATCAACATGATAAACTTAAAGAACATTAATAACACAAATCCGACATCAAACGACTTATATGGTCAAACGAAAAAAGATAATGGTAAATTTGGATAAAGATTGAAAGGGGAAAAAGATTGACATAACTTTCGGGTAAATGAAGGTCGCCGGAAAACTTTGCCGGGAAATTTTTTGACCGATTTTGAACTTAAAATTTATATCAAATGATAGCCCTTGAAGAGCTCTACACATTTATGTAAAGGGTTTCGGATGGGAATGACCGAAGTTTTATAAATCTAAGGAAAAAAATAAAAATTCATGTTTGGTTTTCCTTAGACCTACGGAGTTTGACTATAGATATGGATGAAAGGTTTGTAGATTTAGGTAGAGGAGAGTGAAAGGAAAAGATGTTAAATTTTTTTTTTTTAAAAAAAATTTCGGCCAAAAAAGGTTGTGGCCACCGGGCGGTGGTGGCTGTAGCGGTGGCCGGCCGGCGGCATGGTAGTAAGGGGAAGAAGAAAGAAAAAAACTCTAAAATAATAATAATAAAAATTCTATTTTTTTGGAGTTTTGTATTTTTGTTTGGGTCCAATAATTGCCCTTGGATCAAAATATCATGAATGATTGAGATTCAATCTTGACCATTTCTATGGACCGAGTCAAGATCAATTGGGCTATCAGAATTGATCTAAATCAGCCCAATTTAAACAAAATTGGGTCATTTGAGCTAATAAAATAATAAAAACAAATACCAAAAATTTAAATTAAAAAAATCTTTACTTAAAATATTATAGGAGTAAAATAAACACGTCAAACATTAGATGTTCACAGAGGATATATAACATCAATATGTTCAATTAAATTCAATATTTTCAATACAGAGCATATATAAACATATACATTTGTAAAATCACTAAATTTTGGTGAGACTGAAGTGTTAATATTGTATGGTTTGTGTGGGCAGGTGAAGCATTTCTAATATGTTTTGTTCGGGAACTATCATTTCTGTTTGCAGCCTTACCCGTATCTGCACATTCGTAACAAAGGAGTTTCCTAGGGATAATTCTGATGCCTAACATTTTTGTTACTTCGCTCGTCAATGATTTCAATTTTACTGTATCTCAATTTTAATCGTACCTGACCATGAGCTAATACATATTCTGAATACTAATCTCATATCTAACTAAATCATTCTCAATTTATCCCATCTAGGCGTAGTATACTATTCATCTTGTTTTTTCGTTGTTTGCATGACAATAAGAAATGCTTTATTTTTTCCCGTTATGATTTAAGTTGCTCCGACTCGTATGTGGATCTACCAATTCAGTCCTTCGGCTGGGGATATGGATACAACTACAATGATTGACATAGAAATTTCTATATACAAAATTTTACTTGGTTTTCTTGAATTTCTCCTTAAGTTTAGTTTTGATTACAAAAATTCTTGTATATGTCCCAGATTTCTACATTGATTTTGGCCAAAGTACACAAAATTGATTTTACCAATTCCAGTACAAACTCCATGGCCACATTCATATCGTGTCGATATGGATGCAACACTGAATGTGAAGAGTCCGAGCAACTTATGTTATGATAATGCTGAAACATTTACAAAATTGATCATTTAAGTGTCATGATCATCTCAATGAGTCATGACTAGTAACTACTATTCCTTTGGTATTGCTTGTGATAATTTTCATTTGTTGATTCTGTAAAACTTCATTATATTGCTTCACCTTTATCTATATCAACAAATTTTGAATGGTTCATATTCTTGAAAGTACTATTTACACTAAAAAAATTTGGAGCATCATTGATCGAAGTTGTGTTGTATGTTTGAATTTACTTCATCGGATGTTTTATGCTGATACTAAGACATGTGTTATGAATGGGCCTAGACAAGTATTGACAAAGTAGCCCAAATCAAGATTAAGTGGCTATGTATGGAATCCAGGTTGATAAATAGATACTTGGAAGAGCAAAAGAGGTTTATGCAAATTATTGAGAAAAATGTCTAGCCCTCTCATCCCCTTTCTATGAGGTCTACTTCTCATTCCTTTATTCTACTTGTGCTCTTCAATTTCTATTTAGTTCATAAATTCCTTTGTAATTCTAATTACGAGTTAGTGAAATATATTTGTCGATTGTTAGAATTTAATTTGAGTTGATCTTATTATTGGGTTTGTTATATTGGTGCTTTCATTTTCGTACTCTAAGGTCAATGGTGGTTTTAGATTGATTCACTGGAACGGGTAATCTAGATGAATGGATCTTTCGGGCCGAACGATAATTCGTGTACCTTGGCTTCCCGGAGAATGACTGGCTAGCTCTTCCTTTCTTCTATCTCGCTAGGGATGCACTTGACTGGTTCTGTTGGATGCATCACAACAAACAATTTTGGATTGGAAGCATTTCAAGGAAAAGTTATCTTTGTGCTTTCGAGCATGAACCACTCGAGAATCTCCAATTGCACAATTGCAAATGATGACTATTCTTACTTTGCTTCAGAAGATTAAGAACAAATATTCAGGTACGTCTAAGCAGATTATAGAAGAAGATGTGAGTATTAGTACTGCTACAGTCTTTCACAAAGAGATTTCTTATCCTCTTGTCAAAGAAAACTCAAGCCTCGTAATAAGGACCATCCAGACATTTTTAACAATGACCTATCAGGTCATGTTGACAATATGTTCGATGAAATGTCTTCAAGAGTTTTCACCAAAGAAATGGAAGGAACTTCCTCTACCTCTAGCTTTGAAGCTGATTTGGACGATATTTAGTCACCTAAGGTGTTAGAGGAATGTTTTCCTAGTTTCTACCCCATGGTAGTCATAGAGATGCAACCTGATACTCCAAACAAAATGCTTGATGAAGCAACATTAGGCCCTCAACATAGTGAAGCTCATCTGTTCGATGAATGTCCTTCTAAATATATGCAAAAGAGGTATCTTACTGCTAATTCTCTGGTTCGTGTCTCTAATAAACAAAAAATTAAATTTGAGACCTTTGATGACATGTATCTTGGTGAGTATTTCTTGGAGACTACAATTATTGCGAATTTATATCATGGAAAAACAAACTCTGGATATAGATTATAGCATTCCACAAAGTACAATGTATTCAGATGAATTAATGAATGTTATGAAGCATGGAAAATTTACTCGTGAATTCTTTGTAACAATATTTTGTGTCAATTATCGTTTAATCGTGATGACCGTTTCATTGTTATTGAAAGTGCAACAAATATTTGTGTGTGGGATTCAAGTATAAGTTTCAAGTCTAGGGTTCTTATTGGTTATACAGTGAACACAAAACCACTACTATTATTACGCTCTACTAGTGCAATTGGCTTATGACTCAAGTGTGGGAACCTGGACAACAAAGGTGTAATACTCTGGAATTCAAATGCCTAATCTATAGTTTAATATGAGAGTATAAGAGTTTTAACATTGTTTTAAAATCAAATATAATGCATATAGGTCACTTAGGAAGCTGTTGAATCAAAATGTCAAGGAACGTCCATGACGTCCAGACACTACTTCCAAAGGTGCTAGCATGCCTTAGTCTATTTGACAAGGTTTAAAGAGCTGGAAAATGATAAAATTTGGTGAAAAAGAGTCTATCACTTATTAGAGTTGGTTTAGTGTCGAAACGTAAGGGTACAACTCCCTAAGGACCAACCAAAGGGTCCTTGAGGAGGACCCTTGCATTATGGTCAAAACTTGTCTTGGACAGTATCCATCGACGTGTTGTAGGCGATGAAGCATAGGTCAATTGATGGGGCTTCGACTGTCTCTGTTGACCAACACTCATCCATTTGTCAAAATGGCAAATTTTACAACTCTCTGACCAAAAAGAGGTTTGTGAAGGAGCATTGGTCGAAGGCACTGTCGACTAACCTACGACCTGTAGGTCGGGGTTTCGTAGGGCACGTCAGTGTTTTTTTGTTTTGTTTTAATAGTTTCATTATATTAATTAGGTGGTTAGTTAATTAGTTAGGGGTTAATTGAGGTCTAATTAAGTTAATTAAGGACCTCTATATAAATACCAAAATCTAATGAAACTAAATCTAACTCTCATATTTCCCGAAACCCAATTTCTCTTCCTTCACTCTATTTTCTCTCTCCCAAAAGAAGAACTCCATTGGAGGCAAGGTAAAGGTATAAGTTATGCGAGAAGGGGATTTTCTCCATCATTCTCCATCAATTTACAAGGTATGGTATTCCTTCACCTTTGGGATTCGTTTCCCCAAAGGGTTCCTCCAAATTGATTTCAAAAAAAAGAGTTTCAAGTGGGTTTACTTCTATTACGAATTTTAATCTTCTAAATGGATTTGTTCATGATTTCTTTAGATAATTATGAGTATATTATGATGCATTGTAATTCAATTATGGCAGTTCTTGATTATTTTAACAAGGTTGTGAAGTAGATCATAAATTTGACCTAAGTACCTAACCTTGGTCTATGATCTAGTGATGAATTGTTATGTTATTAAATTGACTTTATTATTGTGTTAATTACTATTGTGTGATGATATTTATCCCATTATGGGGTTTAATTGGATGTTTGGTGGTAAAACTTTGATGATGGCTTGTGAAGGAGATTGGGGGTAAATCTTGTGATCTCAAACCTTCACTTCAATTTTGATTACTTGAGTTTAGTGATTAAGTTATATTGAATTATACCTTATGATGAGGTTGATTAGGGTTGGTATGAGTTGAATTGAAATTTCTTGATTATGGAGTTATGAGATTATGCTTAAGATGTAATGATATCAGGTTGGTGATGAAGTTCTTATGTTCCTTACTATGATATAACGATGTTAATGTGCTAATCTCACATGTGTGGATTGTAGTGAAAGGAAAATACTCATGCAGTTCTTATTGAGCTATGCTGATGAATATATAAGGGATAGACCCTATGACCTAAATTAAGTTATGATTGTTAATTAAAGACATTTCAAAATGGACTCTAGCTTAGCACCGAGTGAACTAGAGTTAGGAGTGTCCCTTCCCACATAGGTAAGGTAGGTTCACTATTATACTTATGAGATTGGAGACTATAATGCATGTAACATAAAGAGGGTCCACACTATATTTCCTAGTTCTTGAACTATGTTACCCCCATAGGAGTACTAGCTAGTAGATCCACACAGATGATACATTCATGTTTTTGTGCTACCTTGGCAAGTAGTCCACCTTCTTTCTTTATCGGGTTCCATGACACCGGATTCCACATTGTCTCATGTAGTGTATGTCGATTAAGGAAAGATTTTGCCAAAACTAAAATTAAGTAATAAAGTGGACTCTAACGAGGGTGACTTGATGGGTTTGACTTTGTTTATTTAGGGGTATTGGACTCTACCTATACATTGCACTAGATAGCCTTGAAGGAAGTTTTAGAAGGATGTTCTTATATGCTTATATATTTATATATGTAAATGATATGTGTATGTTGATCTTACATATTAATGACACTATGTGATGTTGGTTTCACTTATGAATATGTGGTTGGTCTCTATTGATAAAGTATGATGATGTTTACTCTTAAAGATATAGTCTATGAAATAGGCATTGTTTATGGTTCTTGTTGGGTTTACCTGGTTGAGTGAGGTTATAGGCCTTACTTAGTCATTACACTAGTGGACTTGATGGGGGTTCATGAGTAATGGTCTTGCTTTCATTATGATGCTATGAAATCTTATGCATGCTTGTTTGTATTATAACTTGATGATAGAGTTGTGCTAATTATGTCCTTAATTATGTTGAAATGCATGTTGACTTGACTACATTTAGTATTGTTCGTCTTGTGATGAACATGGTCTTGACTAAATGAAGATGTGCTAATTCTTGAATGTGCATAATATTTTTCAAAGCAAATTAGCATGTTTTAATGAAATGCCCCTTTTGAAAGTGATTTCTATGTTGGATATGGATATGGTCTTATACATATAAAATTGATGTGCTAACCCCGTTTCTCCCTTTTCCCCCAACATATTAGGTTCCGGTCCTTAAAGGGTTCATGACGACATTGGAATAAGACTTGGATCCTCATTCTTTAAGTTGGTAGGTCCTCACCACTTCGAGGAAAATGCCATTTTCAAGCATTGGATGTTGATTAGTCCAAAAGATACGTGTGTATGTGTGTGTTTGTGTGTGTGTGTGTGTGCGTGTGTGTATGTGTGTGTTTGTGTGTGTGTGTGTGTGTGTGTGTGTGTATGTGTGTGTGTGTCATTAAAGTAGAAAACTATGTATTCTTCTTATATGAAGGATCTATGTATGCTAGATATGATTATATTATGTGTAAGTGAGAGGTGTAACTAAACCTCATGAAGTAGTGTAGATGAAAAGTTTTAGATTTTCCGCATTTTTACCTATGAAGGTAATGAAGAATTCTAAGAGGCTAGTCTTAGTCATCTTTGAGGACACCGACGCCGGTTTCTTCTAGGGGGTACTTCCTTGATGTGACAAACTTGGTATCAGAGAATGAGGTTGAATATTCCTAGAAATGATGTCTCATTAAACCACATCTATATATATTCTTATTCATAATTGTGAAGTTCGCCACACTTATGAGTGAGAGACTATATGATGCTTGGAAATTCTCATTTCCTTGTATTCCTATGTTGTGCATCTTGAGTATTATTATGTGTGTTCACCTAAATGTTGTATTGTGGTTATAGGTTTGTATACTTTAAGAGCAATTTCTAGAAGGATCAAAGAACAAATAGTTAATATGGTAGATCAAGACAACGAAGTGTCTCCAGTTGAAGAAGTTGCTATGTGTGATCAAGTTCCGGATCTTCCTCTACCGATGACCGAAAGAGATAGAAGGGCTGCCTTTCTCAATTTAACCTAATCCATGACCTCTCAAGATAATGCCGTCAATTCTCAAGTTCAAGCTATGTTGGCCCAAATGATCAGGGAGGTTGGACCTGGAGTGCCTCAACATGCTAACAGTATGGCTTCTCGTTTAAGGGACTTCTCTAGAATGAACCCACCTATGTTCTTCGGGTCAAAGTCAGATGAGGGCCCTCAAGATTTCCTTGATGAGGTCTATAAGATTCTATATTCTATGGGTGTGACCTCAATGGAGAAGGCTGCGTTAGAGGCTTATTAACTCAAAGATGTGTCCCAAACTTGGTATGTGCAATGGAGGGATAATAAGGCAATAAGAGGTGGTCCGGTGACTTGAGAGATCTTCAAGAAGGCTTTCCTTGATAGGTTCTTTCCTAGAGAGATGAGGGAATCTATAATGGAAGAATTCATCAACCTTCGTCAACTACTCCTTCAAATTCACTAATCCATCCTTGGTTTCAAACCCAAGGAATGAGATAGTCGTTTTCATACGGGGGTGTACAATGACATGGTTGAAGAATTTCATTCGGTTGTGCTTCATTATAATATGAATATCTCTTGTCTCATGGTTCATGCTCAACAAGTGGAAGAAACTAGGTTAAGAAGAAAGAGTAGGGAGGCCAAGAAGGCAAGGTCTTATGAAGGTGGTTCCTCTAAGGGTAGGCCTGAAATTCAAGACAAGCCTAGGTTCAAGAAGAGTCTTTCTAATCAAGTTCCTTCAAAATTTCCCAACGCTCATGATGATAGGGTGTCTAACCCTAAGTCTCAAAACTCAAGAGATACTAGTTCACCAAGCAAGAAGTCAACTTGTGGAATGTGTGGCAAGAAACATTAGGGTGATTGCCTTGTTGAGACGTAAAATTGCATTGGGTGTGGCAACAGTTGCGACAAGGATAATGATTGCCCCAATTTGCAAGGGCAAGACAAAGGAAGCGGGCAAGATCAATCTATTGGTTTTAATGTGGATTATCCAAAGAAGAATCACTTTTATGCTCTTCGCTATAGGGTGAACAACAGAGTTCTCCCGATGTGGTGACTGGTATGTTAAAAGTCTTATATATTGATGTCTATTATTTACTTGATCTGGGTGCTACATCATATTTTGTTACTCCATTGATAGCTAGAAAGTTTGATATTTTGCCTGATATGCTAAATGAACCTTTCATGGTAACTACCCCATTAGGTGAGTCGGTGGTTTCAATGAGGGTATATAGAAATTGTCCTATAGTATTGCCCAATAGATTTACTCTTGTTGAATTAGTAAAACTTGATATAGATGGTTTTTATGTCATCTTGGGAATGGATTTGTTGCATGATTGTTTTGCTTCCATTGATTGTAGAATAAGAAATTTCAAGTTCAATGTTCCAAATGTACCCATTTTAGAGTGAAAGGGGGGGATTCTATTCCTAGAGGTCTTATTATATCTTGTCTTAAGACTTGTAAAATGATCTCAAAAGGATTCTTATATCATATTGTAAGAGTCAAAGATTTAGACTCTGATAACCCTCTCATTGAGTTAGTCCTCGTAGTGAAGGAATTTCCAGAGTCTTTCCTAATAATCTTCCCGGAATCCCTCCCAAACGGGAAATTAATTTTGGTATTGACTTGCTACCGGATACCAATCCCATTTCAATTCCTCCTTATCGGATGGTTCCGGCCAAATTGAAAGAATTGAAGGCTCAACTCAAGTACTTACAAGACAAAGGCTTCATTAAACCTAGTATTTCTCCATGGGGTCCTCCGGGTTTTTTTTAAACAAGAAGGATGGGTCCATTGGAATGTGCGTTGATTATCGCCAACTCAATAAAGTCACTATTAAGAACACATATCCTCTCCCTTGGATTGACGACTTTTTTGATCAACTCCAAAGGGCAAGCTACTTTTCTAAGATTAACTTGAGATCCGGGTATTGTCAACTTAGGGTGAGAGGTGAGGATGTACCAAAATCGGCATTCCGAACTACATATGCTCACTATGAGTTCTTTGTAATGTCCTTTGGTCTCACTAATGCCTCGACGACGTTTATAGATCTCATGAATAGGTGTTTCAAAGTTACCTAAATTCGTTTGTTATTGTTTTCATTGACGACACCTTGGTATATTCGAAAGATGAGGGTGAACACATGGATCATTTTAGAGTCATGTTACAAGTGCTTAAGGAGAGTCAAATTTTTGCCAAGTTTAGAAAATGTGAGTTTTGATTGATGTCGGTGGCGGTTCTTGGTCATATCATCTCTAGTGAGGGAGTTGAGGTCGATCCAAGGAAAATTGAAGTGGTTAAGAATTGGCCTAGACAATAAAATCCAACAAACATTAGAAGATCTTTGGTTCTAGAGGGATATTATAGGAGGTTTGTGGATGTTTTGTGCCCATTGCATCTCCCTTTTCTACTTTTACACAAAAGAGTGTGAAATTTGAGTGTTCGGAGGCATTTGAAAGAAGCTTCCGAATCTTGAAAGAGCGGCTTACCTCTGTTTTGGTGTTGACGTTACCGGAGGGTACCAAGGTCTTTGTGGTATATTGTGATGCATCCCGAGTGGGATTGGTGTGTGTGCTTATGCAACATGGGAAAGTAGGGGCATATGCTTTTAGACAACTTAAGGTGCATGAGAAGAATTATTCAACTCATGATCTTGAGTTAGCGTCCCTGGCATTTTCCTTGAAAATATGGAAGCATTATTTATATGGTGTCCATGTTGATGTATATACCGACCACAAGAGTTTTCACTATGTGTTTACTCAAAAAGAGTTGAATCTTCGACAAAAAAGGTTGTTGGAATTGTTGAAAGATTACAATATGAGTGTTCTCTACCACCCCGGCGAGGCCAATATGGTTGTGGATTCTCTAAGTCATACAAACATGGGTAGTGTGTCTCATATTGAAGGAGCCAAGAAAAACCTAGTGAAATATGTTCGTACGTTGGCTAGATTGGGTGTTAGATTGGAAAATTATCCAAATGGTGGTTTTATGGTCCATCATAACTCCAAATCGTCTTTAGTGGTTGAGGTGAAGTATAAACAACACCTTGATCAACCATTGATAGAGTTGAAGGAGTCGGTTCTTCGTAAGCTTAATGAGTCATTCTCCTTAGGAGAGATGGTGTATTAAGGTATCAAGAAAGGTTATGTATGCCCAAGGTCAATGACATGAGAAACAAAATTCATGAGGAAGCGCATGGTTCGCGTTATTCCATTCATCCGGGTTCTAAAAAGATGTATCATGACCTTAGAGAAGTATTTTTTTGGGAAGTCTTAAAAGGGGACATAACAGAATTTGTTGCAAAATGTCCAAATTGCCAACAAGTGAAAGCTAAACACCAAAATACAGGTGGTTTACTTCAAGAAATCCAAATTCCTACGTGGAAGTGGGAAGATATTAAAGTGGATTTCTTGGTAGGTTCGCCTCGGACACAAAAGCAATATGATTCCATATGGGTGGTTATAGATAGGTTGACTGAATCCGCTCATTTCATACCCGTCAAGTCCACATACACGGGGGAAGCTTATGAAAGGATCTTTATAGATGAGATTGTGTGTCGCCATGGTATTTAGTTATCCATCATATCGGATAGGGGTGCACAATTCACATCTAGGTTTTGGAGGTCGTTTCAAAATGATTAGGTACCAAGATAAAGCTAAGCACCACTTTTCATCCCCAAATGGATGGTCAAGAAGAGCGTACTATTCAGACCTTTGAGGATATGCTTAGACCTTGTATAATTAATTTTAAGGGAATTTGGGATAAACACTTGCCTTTGGTTGAGTTTTCCTACAACAATAGTTACCATTCATCTATACCTATTGCTCCTTTTGAGGCCTTGTATGGTAGAGATGTAGATCTCCAATTGATTTATAAGACTTTGGAGAAGGTTCATATAATAAGGAATTGCTTGAAAACAGCCTATAACCGGCAAAAGTCTTATGCTAACCATAGGAGAAGGGAATTAGAGTTTGAAGAAATTGAGTTCTCGTTATGTGGGTCCATATGAAATTTTGCAAAAGGTTGGCAAGGTTGCATATAAATTGAAGTTACCTAATGAATTGGATTCGGTTCATCCCTTGTTCCATGTCTCTTTTCTTAAAATGTGTATCAATGATCCCTAGTCCATTCTTCCTAGGTGTGCAAGAGAACCTCTCATATAGGAGGTTCCGGTTAAAATCCTTGATAAGAGGTTAAGAAACAAAGAGGTGATTTCCGTAAAGGTGTTATGGAAGGAACACCTAGTTGAGGGTGCAACATTAGAGTCTAAGTCTAACATGAAGTCCCGTTACCCTCACCTATTTGATAACTAAGGTTATTTGTTCCTAATTATAGTGAAAATAATGAGGTTATTTGAAGTTGCCTTTATTTTTGGGTAAAATAGTGAATTTTATGTTTTGTTACAATGATTTATGCCTATAGAATTGGAAGTTTTCAAGAAAATGCTCTTTTACTTGATTTGAACTTATGTTGTCTATTTTGGTATGTTGTGCCTTCATGAGTTGTATTGAGCGTGTGGATATGTGTTGAAGAAAGCTTTGGCATAGTGACTAAGCATGTAATGAATGTTTGACTCTTATTGGTTGAAAATGATGTTTTGTGTTGCATTGTGAAAAGGTTATATGGTTATGTTGATTTGAATTGTAACTCATGATTTAATGTGTTGTTGTTGATTGGGATGCTAGTCTTGAGTTTCTTCCTTCCTTTTAAGGGATTTTGGTGTCATTAGGGGAAGAATATTCCTAGGGGGGGGGGGATAATGTAATACTCCGGAAGTCTAAAGCCTAATCAAGATTTTTAACATGAGTGTCTAAGAGTTGTAACACTGCTTTAAGGTCATATTTAATATATATAAGTCTTTAGGAAGTTTAAGAATCAAAACGTCAAGGAACGTCCATGGCATACGGAAACTAGTTGAAAAGATGCTAGCGTGCATTAGTATATTTAACAAGGTTTTAAGAGTCGAAAAATGATGAAATTTGGTGAAAAAGGTGTCTAACACATATTAGAATTTGTTTAGGGTCGAAACTTCTGAGTATGACTCCCCACAGACCAACCAAAGGGTCCTTGAGGAGGACCCTTGCATTGTGGCCAAAAGATATCTTGGACAGTAGCCATCAACGTGTTGCAGGCAACGACGCGTAGGTCAATTGATGGGGCATCGATTGACTTCGTCGACCAAAAAATATCCATTTTCCAAAATGTCCAATTAGACAACTCTAAAACCAAAACGACGATTGTACAGAAGGGTTGGTCTAAGGCACTCTCGACTGTACTATGGCCCGTAGGACAGGGTTTCGTAGGTCAGGTCTGTTTTTGCTGTTTTGTTTTAATTGTTTCATTTAATTAATTAGGTAATTAGTTAATTTGGTAGTGGTTAAGGTTGGTCTATTAAGTTAATTAAGGACCTCTATATCAAGACCTAAACCTAATTAAACTAAACAGAACTCTCATATTTCCTAACACCCAATTGTTGTTCCTTTTCTCTACTTTCTCTCTCCCAAAAGAAGAACTCCATTGAAGGCTAGGTCAAGGTATAAGGTATGAAATAAGGGGCTTTTTTTCATCATTCTGCATCAATTAACAAGGTATGGGATTTATTTCACCTTTGGGATTCCTTTCCCAAAGGGTTCCTCCAAATTAATTTTAAAAACGAAGAGTTTCAAGTGGGTTTTCTCGTATTACGAATTTGAACCTTCTATGTGGATTTGTTTATGATTTATTTAGATAATTATGAGTATATTATGATAATTTGTAATTCAATTATGCTAGTTCTTGATTAATTAACCTAGGTTGTGAAGTAGATCATAAATTTGACCTTAGTCCGTAACCCTAGGCTATGATCTAGTGATGAATTGTTGTGTAGTAATACAATTGACATTATTATTGTGTTGATTACTATCATGTGATGATTACACCCATTGTGGGTTGAATTGGATTGTTGATGGAAAAACCTTGATGATGGATTGTGAAGGAGATTTAAGTAAGTCTTGTGATCTCAAACCTTTATTTCAATTATGATTACTTGTGTTTAGTAATGAAGTGATTTTGAGTATAACTTATGATGAGATTGATTAGGGTTGGTATGAATTTGAATTGAAATTTCTTGATTATTAATTCTGTGATTATGCTTGTAATGACATAAGGTTTGTGATGAAGTACCTATCTGCCTTACTATGATATAATTATGTTAATGGGCTAATATCACATGTGTGGATTGTAGTGAAAGGAAAATACTCATGCAATTCTTATAGATCTATGATGATAAATATATAATGGATAGACCCTATGACCTAAACTAAGTTATGATTATTAATGAAGAACATTGCAAAAGGGACTCTATCTTAGCACCGAGTGAACCTGAGTGAGGAGTGTTCCTTCCCACATAGGGAAGGTAGATTCACTATTGTACTCATGAGATTGGAGACTATAATGCATGTAACAAAAAGAGGGTCCCAACTATATTTCCTAGTTCTTGAACTATGTTACCCCCATAGGAATACTAGCTAGTGGATCCACATAGATGCTATGTTAATGTTTTGGTACTACCTTGGCAAGTAGTCCACCTTTTTTCGGTGTAGGGTTCCATGACACCGAATTCCACATTGGCTCATATGGTCTATGTCGGTTATGGCAAGATGTTCCCAAAAGTAAAATAAAGTAATAAAGTTGACTCTAACGAGGGTGACTTGAGGGTTTTGACTTCTTTTATGTAGGGGTATTGGACTCTACCTATATATTGCACTAGTTAGAATTGAGGGAAGTCTTAGAAGGATGTTTTTATATGCTTATATACTTATAAATGTAAATGATATGTATATGTTGATTTTACATGTTAATGACACTATGTGATGTTGGTCTCACTTATGAATATGTGGTTGGTCTCTATTGATAAATTATGATTATGTTTACTCTTAATCATATAGTATGTGAAATGGGCATTACTTATCGTTCTTGTTGGGTTTACTTGGTTGAGTGAGGTTATGGGGCCTTAATTAGTTGTTGCAGTAGTGGACTTAATAGGGGTTCATGAGTAATGATCTTGATTTGATTATGATGTTATGAACTCTTATACATGCTTGTTGATATTATAACTTGATGATAGAGTGGTCTCTATTATGTGCTTAATTATGTTAAAATGCATGTTGACTTGACTAGATTTAGTATTGTTGGTCTTGTGATGAACATGGTCTTGACTTAATGAATATGTGCTAATTCTTGAATGTGCATAATGCTTTTCAAAGTAAATTAGCATGTTTTAATAAAATTTCCCTTTTTAACGTGAATTGCATATTGGATGTGCATATGGTCTTATACTTAGTAAAATTGATGTGCTAACCCCGTTTCTCCCTTTTCCCCAAACATTTTAGGTTCCGTTCATTAAAGGGTTCGTGATGACATTTGAAGAAGACTTGGATCCTCATTTTTCAAGTAAGGTAGGTCCTCCCCACTTCGAGGACAATGACACTTTCTAGCATTGGATGTTGATTAGTCTTAAAGACACTTTGTTCATTCTCTTTCATTTGAGTAGTATGATTGTATAACCTATACGTGGCTTTAGTATTGATGTATGGGTTATGCCTGATTGTTTGATTCATATGTAAATTTCTATGGCCCAGTGACTATATTTTTGATTTAATATTTAATATAAATTAAATCCTAAAGACATGAGGAGAAGTGGGGAAGTTACTTACATTTGTGGAGAAGTGGGGAAGTTACTTTGTAACTTCCAACTACCAATTAAGTCTTCCACTACCCATTAAGTCTTCCACTACCCATTACCTCTTCCAACTATCCATTAAATGGGAAGTTACTAGGTAGTTTTAGAACTACCCATTATCACCATGATGGCAAGGCGAGAATGATGAACAAACACTCTTATATAAAGGGTCCTTTCTCAACCATTAAGTTATAGTCTTATCCATCAAAGTTATTCATAAAGGATAAGACAGGAGAGAGATACAACTTCTGAAGAACCAAAAGAAAAAACTTCCGCTCAATCAAGTCAAGAATTATAATGGCAGATTTGGATATGAATTATTGACTAAATTATCTTACTAATAGATTTATGTGAAAACCATATAATCCTATGATCATGAATAATTGTCATGATTTATGAATGCATAGATTATTTATGTTTTCACAATCATTAAAGTTCTAACATGTGGTATCAGAGCATGGTTTAAGAACTAGTGATTTTTCATAAAATTAATATTTTTCTTATTTGAAAACGCTTAATAGGTAGTATTAAGTGAAATAATTATTAACTATTGTGATGTATTTTTTTAAATAATTATGTATATGAGATTAGTTAATCACCAAAATGGTCTAATCTTTGACGAATTACTTCAAAATAATACAGATTAATATATATTAAATTATCCATTATTTTGATCCCTATAACTGATATAACACTTATGGATATATTGAAGTTTTTGGTTGTAATATATTTACGAATCACCAAAGGTCAATTATTTCATTTTATAACCATTGACATTAAGATAACAATTTATATGTGTCGTTAGTTTTATTTATTTATCTAAAGATAATAAATAGTACTTATTGACACATTAAACATTATTGAATTACGTTAAATTCACATCTAAGCATCATTATGTCAAAAGTTATATTTTGATGTACATTTAAGAATATATAAACCATTTCTGAATTTGATAGTAACTTTAAAAGTCATAACTCAAAGTATTTACAAATGAGCATATTATATTTGCAGCATTTGCTCTTTATTCACACTCTGCCTTTGTTGTGACTTTTAGCGCTCTTAACTTCTCAGATTGTTGTGAACATATCAAATTATATCTCAGAGTGTTAGATGTTGATGATGCACTTTACACTTAGAAGCCAACTTCTATTCCTTAAACTAGCAAGACTAATGAAATGTCTTATTATGAGCACTGGATCGATCTAACAGATTAGGCAGAATGTTTATGCGAATAAATATTGCGAGCAACATTAACAATCCTCTTCCTAAAACTAAAAATGCAAAGATTTTCTAAAATTTGTGGAAGAATCCTTTCAAACTGTTGATAAGTCTCTTGCTGGGACACTAATGGGTACTTTGACCACCATGAAGTTTGATTATTTACATACCATGCATGAGCATGTCATTGAAATGACAAACATATCAGCAAGACTTAAGTCTTTGAGATTGGAAGTGGAACAAAATTTCCTTTTACAATTCATTATCAACTCATTACCTCCTAAATATGGTCCTTTCCAAATGGACTACAACACCATAAAAGACAAATGGAACGTGCATGAATTGCATGGAATGTTTGTTCAGGAGGAAGTAAGGCTCAAGAATCAAGAACCCACTCCATCAACTTTGTAAGTCATCAAGGAGTTTGAAAGAACGGAAAGAAACATGCTAAGGGAAAACAGAGACACCATAATGTTAATGAGTCCTCCTCTCAAGTACATAAAAAGGAACACAAGAATGATAAGTGTCGTTTCTGTGGAAAATCTGGACACTTTTAGAAAGATTGCCTAAAATTTAAGGCATGTCTCAAGAAGAAAGGTAAGCTCAGTGCTTTTACATGTCTCGAATAAAATCTAACTGAAGTTCCTTATAATATGGTGTATTTACTCTGGTTGTACTGTTCATGCTTCGAATACGATGAAGATATTCCTTACAATACAAATCATAAACCAGAATTAAAGATATGTGTATATGGGGAATAGAGTGAAGGCTCAAGTTAAAGCTAGAGGAACTTACAGTTTGATCCTTGATATTGGGCTTCGCTTAGATTTACTTGAAACTTGTTATGTAACTTCTCTTTCGAGAAATTTAGTTTCTTTGTCTAAGTTAGATGAATGGATACACTTTTAATTTTGGTAATGGATGTTTTAGTTTGTTTAAACATAATTATCTCATTGGTACTGATACTCTTTGTGATAACTTATACAAACTGAATCTTGATAATCTGTTTGCCGAAACACTCTTAACATTGCATTATAATATTGAAACAAAACGAAGTTTGGTGAATGAACATCGGTCTTTTTATGGTACAAATGCTTAGGTCACATATCCAAAGAAAGATTGAAAAAATTACTTATGAATGAAATGCTTTCAAATTTGAATTTTACAGAACTTAACATTTGCGTGGAGTGTATTAAGGAAAACAAACAAGACACACAAAGAAGAATCCATAAGAAGCACGCAACTTCTTGAAATAATACATACTAATATATGTGGTCCTTTTGATATTGCATCTTTTAGTAAAGAAAATATTTTATCACTTTTATTGACAATTTTTCACGTTATGAATATGTCTATTTATTATATGAAAAATCTCAAGCAATAAATGCATTAGAGGTCTTTACTACTAAGGTTGAAAGACAACAAGATAGAAAGGTGAAAATAATTAGGTCAGATAGAGGTGGTGAATATTATGGAAGATATGATGAAAATGGACAACACCCAGGTCCATTTGCTAAATTCCTCGAAAATCATTGCATATGTGTTCAATACACATTGCCTGGATCACCACATTAAAATGGTGTATCATAAAGGCATAATCGTACATTAATGGACATGGTTAGGAGTACGTTAAGTAATTCATCTATTCCTCTTTCATTTTAGATGTATGCTTTAAAGACTGCTATTTACTTACTTAATAGGGTTCCTAGTAAAGCAGTCCCAAAGACTCCTTTTGAACTATGCATTGGTAGAAAACCTAGTTTAAGGCACCTGCATATTTGGGGTTATTGCCCGGTAGAAGTTAGAGTTTATAACCCACAAGAAAAGAAATTGGATTCAAGAACAATAAGTGGTTTCTTCATTGGTTATCAAGAAAGATCAAAAAAGTATAAATTTTACCGTCCTTATAACTATACAAGAATAGTTAATATTTGAAATGCTAGGTTCATTGAGAATGGTAAAGTTAGTGGGAGTAAAGAACGGCGTAAAGTTGAAATTAAAGAAGTTAGCGTGAGGGTTCATCTCCCTTTTACTTCTTTGAAGGATGTTGTTCCTTAAGTTTTTGTACCACCTATCAATCAACAAGAACAAAAAATTTATGCTCCTGTTAATTTCAATGAAGTGATATTTAATAAACCTATAGTAGATGTACCACAAGAAGTAGCATTAAGAAAATATCAAAGACAAAAGAGATCTGCTATTTCTAATGACTATTTGGTATATTTAAACAAGTCAGAAATTGACTTGGGAATTGATAGTGATCCAGTTTCATTTTCACAAGCTATTGAAAGTAATAATTTTGATAGATGGACAAATGCTATAAAAGATGAGTTGAAATCTATGGAACAAAATAAAGTATGGGTCCTTTTTGAATTAACATAAGGCTACAAAAGATTTTGGTGTAAATGGTTCTTTAAGACCAAACGTGAATCAACTGGCAACATCGAACGTCACAAGAATAGACTTGTTGCAATAGGTTTCACTCAAAAAGATGGCATCGACTATAAAGAAACATTTTTTCCCGTCTTTAGAAAGGATTCACTTAGAATTATAATGCCTTTAGTAGTTCATTATGACTTAGAGCTACATCAAATGGATGTGAAAACAACCTTTCTAAATGGAAATTTGGAGGAAGAAGTTTATATGAATCAACTTGAAGGGTTTTCTTCTAAAGGGAAGGAACACATGTTGTGTTAACTTAAGAAGTCATTATACAAACTTAAAAAAGCTTCCCAACAATGGTATCGTAAGTTTAGAATATAAAAAATTCATGTCAGTAGGTATTAAATTAATATAGCTTAACGATAAAAAAACATATAAAATTTACTTTGAGTTACAAAATCAATTTTAAATGTGTAACAATCCGAACCGTGTTTATTTAGAAAGGATAAGGTGGTTCAAAAATTTCACACTGTACCGCTACAGCAGGACTGATGCCGCTAGTACGGCGCCACTTCAGTGGAAACTTATCACGCTAAAGCGGAATCAGTCAAACAGAATTGTAATTTCAAAAAATTGTTATTTTTTCATCTTTCTAAAATACCCTAATAGATCGTAAATCACCATAGGAACCTCAAAAAAAATATTTCATGTTGTGAAAAGAAGGAGAAACAGCTTTCTTGCATAGAGATGGTAGAATCTTGCGAGTTCATAACCAAGTCCACCGTAACAAATCGGAAAATCTTGAAAGCAAAATCAAAAACTATTAAAATTTCTTGGTGCCCAGGTAGATTAGATTTTTATATTTGAGTAGTTATAAATCCATACATACCATGTAATATATGAATTCAAAAATATGAGGTATGTATAGACCTTTGTGCACCAAGTAATTTTGTGGGAAGTTGATATAATTAAATGTTATGGGGTTAGTGTCTTGTTGAGACGATAACCAGTCAAGGTTCTTAATTGTGTTCATGAATGGGTTTCTTTTTAAGTCATGGTACCAGTAGGAGGAAGGATTCAAGAAACATATTATCTTTGAAAGTTCTACTGATAATTGTGTAAAGACTTGTGGTTAGAATTAAGAAAAATAGTAGCGAAACTTTATAAAGAACTATGATTGGACTTGTGTAATACCGTAAGAATCTACATGTAATTAAGCATGTGAGTAGGTGATGGTTGTGATTCTCTGATTGTGTGATATAAACTTTCTTGCTTCATTGTGATACTTGTGTATGTATGCATATTGCAATATTGATCATAGATGTTGAATGAGATATATGAATATATATACCATGATCTTGATGTGTTATTGTGATTGTGATTGGGATCGGCTGCCATATTCTAGCACACTAACTGGAATTGGATTTCCATGTTCCATATACTAACTGGGATTGGCTGCCAAATTCCAGCATACTAACTGAAATCGGTTGCCACATTCTGGCATAAAACTTGGATCGGGTCGTCAGGTTCCGACATAAACCTTGTATCTAATTTCCACGTTCTGGCATGCTAAACAGTTTGACTATGGGTCCAATGAGAGGGCCAACTACTTGTGATAAAATGCATATAGTGAAATATGTTATGCTCAATATCGTAAGGGTGGTAGTTCTACTTGTAGTAAACAATGTGGTTAGTATGTGTAAGCTATAATCTAATGGAACCTTAAGGATGGTAGTGGTACTTGTAGTATACAATGTGGTTAGTATGTTTAAGTTATGATCTAATGGAACCTTAAAGGTGGTAGTGGTACTTGTAGTACACAATGTGGTTAGTATGTATAAGTAATGATCTAATAAAACCTTAAGGGTGGTTGTGGTACTTGTAGTATAGAATGTGGTTAATATGTTTAAGTTATTATCTAAAGAAACATTAAGGGAGTTGTGGTACTTTTACTATACAAGGTGGTTAGCATGTCTAGGTTGTGACCTCATAGGAAGAAGATAGGTGGTAATTGGAGTGTGTTGAAAGAAACGGGCTAAGGGTGGAGAAACGAGTGGTCCAGACATCATCTTATATTGTTCACTTCATATATTATGAGATGGGCGTCGGGTTGACCGATGATGCCTACTAGTACTATGGTTGTACTGATACTGCTCTTGCTATGTCTTTTGACATAGTCTTGGTGCAGGATTGGGGTTGTTTCCTCAGGTGAAGATAAATAAATCCTCGAGCAGCTTTGACTTTCATTTTGCATAGTAGAAGTGCTGTATTTTGAATAATTTACCTTATTGTTCCCTTAGTGGCTCTTGTACTTGTCAAACTGTGTCCTTGGGATGGGTAAACTATTTTGTAGAATTGTATTTCAAATGACTTAATTCTTAAAATTCTTAGCTTCCCTTCGTTTTGTTTAAATTCCGCATGTTTTCTAGTTGTTGCGTTTTGAGGGTTCTTCTATGTAGGTATTAGAGTAGGTGCCCACACGGCCGGTGGGTTGAATCGTCACAAATTAGGGTATGAGGGTTCTTCTACTTAGGAGTTAGAGAAGGTGCTCGCACGGCAGAGTTGGTTGGGTCATTACAAATTGGTGTGAGAGCCTAGGTTATTGGTCTCCCCGTACAATAGAAACTTTTGAATTAGACTTTTGTGGATTGCTGTGTTGATATCCACATTTAATATACAAGAAGCTAGGAAGCATTCTAGGAAGTCGCTCCACTCCTTTACTTTTTCGTGCCAAGCGTCGCTTGTGGTATAAGTTTAGTCCAACTGGTATCTCTCGATTCCAGTTGGTATCTAGACAATGTGAACTGACGTCGTCAATATGAATAAAGAACACCAACAAGTCAATTGCAATAGGAAGTTTCCAATTGGTATCTAGACCTAGGGGCTATAAAGAGTGTGGATGGTCAGTATTGACCATCTATGGGATGAACTAATCATTAACATTTAAAATTTGTGTGTGTTATAGCTGGAAAATTACGAATGTGTGTTTCTTGTTGCCTGAAGAATAATTGGATGTGTGCCTTGTGGTTTAGAATTTTACTATATTGTGCATAGTTGTTTGAATTATTCTATATTGCACCTTGCTCATCTAATTAATTAATTAGGTATGTGGAAGAATTTTTTGGATGACCTAAATTAATGACTGGATTGTTACAATCGTGCGAGTTGCAATGTCTTGGTGTAACCTGGGGATGTGAGCATTGTGGTATCAAGCTACCTTTCCATTTTAGAACACGAACTTTGTGTATCATAGACGAATAAATAGAGAAGATCGATCATATGGTAGAAAGGGAGGTCAAAAAATATTCGAAAGTGATCAAGGTTCTCATTCCGTCTTAGCCGTTGCAGTAGGATTTTTGCCATTGGCGCAATGCTGCTACAGCGGGATTATCTCGCTAAAGCAAGACAGAAAGAGACAGAACCTCACCAAAAGTTTCATGTCCTTCCTTGTTTCAAATAACAACCCCGCATAGATCCACACCAATCCCTATGGCTCCAAAACTAGTGTTAAACAACAAAAGTATCTAAAATTTGACTAAGAATTTTAGGACGTGATACTCCGAGAGACAAAAACGAGTATCGGAGTGCTGGAAAAACTTAGTACTATCAAAGGGTAAAAATAAAATCAGTTGGTCAAAAATAAATATCCATAAGTAAAAATAAAAGAAAACCAATGAAGGACTCTCATGCTAGGTGGTGTCCATGTATGGGTCCATGTTCCCGGGGTTCTCCAAGATGGCCCAGGAATTGTTGAGCATCGAAAACAATGAGAAGTCCCTAAATTATAGCTGGGAATCTCTTTGATAGGGGCAACAGAAATAGTCTTATTAGTCTTCCACATCACCATCCCTCACCACTCCTTTCCTCCTCTCTGGCGCAGTTGGAGGTGAAACAACTCCACCACTAGGGCGGTGCTGGGGGGAACAGGAGTGAAGTTGGCATACACACTCTCCATCTTCTTATGTACTATCTTCGGGTCTATCTCGACCCGTTCACCTAAGAGGGTGTCCTCACTATCTGAATCCACAACCTCCCTACTACTGCTAGCCTAGCTCGTCCTCCTCCTCTTGTGCTTAGCTACAAAACCTGCTCAAACTAATAGAGGGTGAATAGAGGGGTTAGGCAATACCTCGTTGGCATCAAACAAGGGCACCCCTGCCCGCTTGCATAAGGTAGTGATAACACCGCGAAGAAAGAAAGCTTTCTTGTTGCCTCGATATAACATATTCCGCTCCAAGATAATATGTGCCCCTACATTCAGTTGAATGCCCTGTACCCGAGGATAAGTGACGTCCGTGCGGTTACTTGACCGGAGAATTCTCCTAGATACCAAGTGTAGCCACCTCTTAGTATCTAGTGACCAGTTAGCATTAGTGAAGCCCTCTTTTATATCCTATTAAACCTGATCACATTTTGTATGATCCACAATAGTGTCCTGCAGCCACTCCACATCCATCTCCCTAAGATTTTCCTCGAACAGCAGGTTTGGAACCTCAGGCACTTCCACCACCTCATTGATGGCAGTAACATTCAGGGGAATGTCAACTACCTCAATGAGATTACTAGATAGGGATCGTCCCATCGTACGGTGGGAAGACTCTACTGGTTCAAAAATAAATTTACAAAATCATGCGGGAACAGCTCCGCAATTCCGACTTGATTCTCGACAAAAATCAAAAATTTAGAATCCAAGTTTGACTTCATTAAAAGTTAAACATAAGCGAAGGATCTTTTGGGTATTTTAGGGGAGGGTTATATATTGGTTTTAGATCATATTTTTCCATGAATTTCTACTCAAATAAAATCCCCAAATCAAAACCCAAAAGTTCTCACCTCTCTCTACTTTCACTCTGTATTCAACCTCCATTGAAGAAGCTCTGAAGCTTGAAGAAGAAGACCGAATTCCCAAGTTTTTCTAATCAAATTGGAGGCTAAAGTCTTTATTAAGGTATGGTTTCTTTCACTCTTGGGATTCCTTTCCCCAAGACTTCCTTTCAAAGATACTTTCAAACTTTCCCAAACTAGGGGTTTTCTCTAGACATGGTCTTCTTTGAAAAATGAAATTAGGAATAAATTGTGATGAATTATGGTCAAGTAATGTTGTTTAAGTATATATTCATGGTTAATTGTTTTTGTTCTCTCAATTTTACCATAGACCCATGTATTTCCCAATTTTATGAAAACCTTGAATTGATATGGTGAATTGTGAAGAAGATGAATGAGTTGATTGAATACATTGATGTTTATTATGTAATTGCTTGTTGAATCTACCTTAATGATGCACTGGCTATGTAATCTTGGTAATTGAAGTATGGAGTTAATGAAAGGGAAAGAAGGAATGAAGGTTAATTCTTCTTGAATTCAATTATGAAGTATGAATTACTTAGATTTTGATGCTTCTATGTCTAATATGTGGTTATGATGCTGATAGAAAGTATTCCTCATCCTTCACCCTAGAATATTGAATTGGTTATTAAGTATGCAAGTATGTTTTGGTATGATTATTATATATATGAAAGTAGTTTCTCTTGATTATAATAAAGTGTTTAGTGAAAGGTTTACTCAATTCTATGTGGTTTCTAAAGTGAAAGAATTGTTCTCACTTATGAATACCTATGAGCTATTATGATAAGATGTTCACAGAGGGATCTATAAGATACTAATGTGATCTTGTATATTTAGTATGATGATTATTAAAGGCAATAATTGATTAGCACCTAAAGGACATGTAAATGACATGGAGGTCTCATGAGCAAGTCCAGCCTCCCACATAGGTTTCTTCACATTTAGCAAGTCCGGATTCCCACAATATGTGTTGTCTCATGAGATGGAAACCTCCACATTAGTGAGTCAAGGTTTCTACTAACAATCTCCTTTACCCTTATCTATGTGCCCACATAGGACTATATCTAAGTGGATCCACCCAGATAGTTATGTAAGATTGGTTAAACCTTAGGCAACTGTTAACCCTCTCTTTTCGGTGTGGGAGGAGAACACTGGATACTATCTAGCTCACATAGTCTCGTGTCGGTTATTGCACTATCTTCCAT
Source organism: Solanum arcanum (assembly GCA_027789145.1). Classification (NCBI taxonomy): domain Eukaryota; kingdom Viridiplantae; phylum Streptophyta; class Magnoliopsida; order Solanales; family Solanaceae; genus Solanum; species Solanum arcanum. Next base: position 24,537,364 of record CM050935.1, on the reverse strand, counting down.
AATGTTATATGGAAAATGAATAAGTTAAGTATGTGAACTATTATTAAGGCTTGTCTTAGAAGTTACTACATAGGGTGAGGGAGGGTATGCTACTTCTATTACTCATTGCATATGTGGGATCCTAAGGGATGGTCATAGTAGTATTCTTGTATAAGTAAGTTGATTTCATGTTATGTATGTCAAGTTATATATAATCTTATGAATCAAGCATGTTATGATAAATTATGAGATTATGTTGTATGTATGTAAAAAGTGACTTAATGTGACGCTCAGCGTTGGATAAGGTTATGGGGTTTCTATTTTTTGCATTGCACAAGTATTATATTAGGTTGCTTATGTGTTGTGTTATTATCATGTTGGACTGACTTATAATGTTCCATATGTATGCATGTTGAGTTATTAAATATAAAGAATGATTGTAACTAAATTGTGCCTTTTCTCATGCATTTATGATTTTATGCATAGGAACCACACTTAGTACATTTGTTTTGTACTAACCCATATTTCTCCATTTTCCTCCAACATTGTAGGTTCCGTCCATTGAAGAGCTTATTGGCCACTTTGCAAAAATACTTGGACTTCTTCCTCCAAGTAGTGGTGAGTCCTCAAAATTCGAGGATGGTGCCTTTAATGTACCCTACTAGTATTGATATGGTCTAAAATAAATTCATTTCTTTCTTATTCTTAAAGACAATTATTGTAAGTGTTAAGTAGAAATATGTACTTTTGTAAGGGATATTCCCAAATATTGTACTTCGTTTAGATGGTTTAATGTGAGACACTAATATTAGACCAACTCATTATATGTTCGTTACGTTAACTAAACGAGAAGCCTATGTATGCTTCCTATGTGAGGAGTCTAAGAAAGCTCCATATTTATATATATGCTTTGTAAGCAAAAGGTCTATGTATACCTCAATATGTATAATGTTTCAAATTTTTCCGCATTTTTGACTTATGAAATTTAATGATAAATGCTAAGAGGCTAGTCTTAGTTTTCTTTGAGGACGACGATGCTGGTTACGTCTACGGGGTGCTCCCCCATCGTCAAAAACTTGGTATCAGAGCATGAGATTAAATAATTTTAGGATTTATTTCTCACTAAGCCACGTCAAGAATACTCTTGTTCATGATTGTGAAGCGCGCCACAATTAAGAATAAGAGGCTATGTGATGCTTAGGAAAGTCTCACTTGTTTGTATTCTTGAATTCTTGCTTCTAAAATCTTAACTCCGCATAACCTTATATTCTAATCTATTTCTTGTACTTATAGGCAATGATAAAAAGAAGGAACAATTCTTGAAGGGTCGTAGAGGAGAATTTAAATGAAGTGGTTCCCCCTCCGGCTCCTCAAAACCCTCAAGTTCCTATTGAAGAAGTAGCTATGTCTAATATTGACATAAGGGCAGCCATTCATAGCTTTACCCAAGTGTTGGCTACTCAAGTTTCTAGGCATACTAGGGTCCAAGTGAAACCTAATCTTAACACCACCGCATAAAGTATAAGGGATTTCATAAGGATGAATTCCCCTACTTTCTTTGGTTCCAAGGTAGAGGAGGACCAGCAAGGGTTCATTGATGAAGTGTACAAGGTACTAGATTCTATGGGGTTTATTCTCAACAAAAGGCGGAAATATCCGCCTGCCAACTCAAAGATGTGGCTCTATTTTTGTATGAGCAAAATAAGGATAAGAGGGCGGTTAAAGAAGGTCGGATTACTTGGGGAGCTTTCAAGACGGCTTTCCTTGATAGGTTCATTCCCTTGGAACTAAGGGAAAGGAAAATGCAAGAATTCAACAACTTACACCAAGGGGGTATGAGTGTGAAAGAGTAAAGTGTTAAGTTCACTCAACTATCCAAGTATGCTCCTATTATTGTGGCGTATTCTAAGGCCAACATGAACAAATTTGTTATGGGGATATTCGATCTTGTCGTTAATGAATGTAGGTCGGCTATGTCGATTCCTAGCATGGAGATATCTCATCTCACCGAACAAATTGAAGAGAAAAAGCTTAAGCAAGTTAATAGGGAATTGAAGAGGACAAGGGCCGATGATGGAAATTCTTCTAAGGCTAGATTTGAGGTACAAGATAATTCAAGGTTCAATAAGAGGTTCTCCAATCAAAAACCTTCTACAATTCCAAGGGTCAACAAAGTAAAAGGGTCTACACCCAAGCCTGAGGAGGAGAAAGGTAGTGGTCCTTAAGTGGAGAAGTCTCTTTGCGCTAAATATGGTAAAAAACATGAAGGCAAGTGTCTAGTTGGTATGGGAAATTGCTATGGTTGTGTCAAGAGTGGTCACATGAAGTTTGATTGTCCTGTGATGAAGGCTCAAGGGAGAAAAAAATCTCAAGAACAAGGAAGTGCTCCCAATCCCCATGTTCCTAAGAAGAATCCCTTATATGCTCTTCGCTTTAGAGGTGAACAAGAGGACTCTCCCAATGTCCTCAACGGTATGTTACAAGTGTTCTCTATTAATGTCTATGATTTAATAGATTCGAGTGCTACTTTATCATTTATAACTCTTTTAGTATATAGAGTGTTTAATGTATTACCCAATTTCCTAATGGAACCTCTTTTGATTACAACCCCTGTCGGTGACTTCGTTGTGGCTACAAGAGTCTTTAAGAGTAGTCTTGTATCATTTCCCAATAGAGTTACTTTGGTTGACTTGGTAATTATTTATGTGGTTGACTTCAATGTCATATTGGGTATGGATTGGTTTTATGCTTGTTTTGCTTCCATAGATTGTAGAACAATTGTAGTCAAGTTCCAATTCTCAAATGAACCCATCTTAGAATGGAAGGAGGGAAACTCAATCCCTAGAGGTCGAATTATTTCGTGTCTAAAAGCTTATAAAATAATCTCTAAAAGGTGTCTCTACCATGTTGTGAGGGTTAAGGACCTAGAATCCGAGGTTCCTCCATTAGAGTCGGTAGCCGTAGTGAGGGATTTTTTGGAAGTCTTTCCCGATGACATGCTCAGAGTTCCTCCGGTACGGGAATAGACTTCAGCATAGCTATGTTGTCGGATACAAAACCTATCTCAATCCCTCCTTACCGGATGGCTCAGGACAAGTGGCAAGAACTCAAGCTTCAACTCAAGGATTTACAATGACAAGGTTTTCATTAGACCTAGTGTTTCTCCTTGAGGTGCTCTGATGTTGTTTGTAAAGAAGAAATATGGATCTCTTAGGATGTGCATCGATTATCGTCAACTAAATAAGGTTACCATAAAGAACAAGTATCCTCTCCCTAAAATCAATGATTTGTTTGATTGATTGCAAGGGGCAAGCTACTTATCTAAGATTGACTTGAGGTCAAGATTTCATTAACTTAGGGTGGGAGGAGAGGACATAGCTAAAATGGATTTTTGAACTATGTATGGTCACTATGAATTCCTTGTCATGTACTTTGGTCAAACAAATGTCTCGGCAGCATTCATGGACCTAATGAATAAGGTGTTCCGAGATCACCTTGATTCCTTTATGATTGTATTTATTGATGATATTTTGGTGTATTTTAAGAGTAAAGATGAACATATGAATAATTTAGGGGTAGTGTTGTAAGTTCTTAAGGAACACAAACTATTTGCCAAGTATAATAAGTTGCGAGTTTTGGTTAAGATCGGTGGCGTTTCTTTGTCTTATTATCTGAAATGAGGGTACAGAGGTTGACCCAAGAAAACTGAGGCAGATAAGATTTGGCCTAGACCATTGAATCCAATCGACATTAGAAGTTTCTTGGGTTTAGCCGGGTACTATAGAATTTTTGTGGATGGTTTGTGTCCATTACTCCTCCTTTAACTACCTTGACCCAAAAGAGTGTTAAATTTGAATGGTCGGAGGCATGTGAAAGAAGTTTGCAAATATTGAAAGATAGGCTTACTCTGCTCTGGAGTTGACTTTACCAGAGGGTAGCGAGGGTTTTGTGGCATATTATGATGCTTCTCGCGTGTTCTTCGGTTTTGTCCTTATTCAACAACTTGGGAAGGTATCATAGCCTATGCCTCTAGACAACTCAAGGTGCATGAGACGAATTATCCAACTCATGACCTTGAATTAGAGGCCGTAGTGTTTTCCTTGAAAATATGGAGGCATTATTTGTATGGTGTCCAATTAGATGTATTTACCGACCACAAATGTCTTCAATACGTGTTCATCCAAAAAGAGTTAATCTTCGACAAAGAATATGGTTGGAACTCTTAAAGGATTACCACATGAGTGTTCTCTACCACCCTTGACAGCAAAGCCAATGTGGTTGCGGATGCTTTGAGTCGTATGATCATGGGAAGTGTGTCTCATGTCAAAGAGGGTAAGAAAGACTTAGTGAAAGATGTTCATAGGTTGGCTCGGTTGGGTGTTCGGTTAGAAGATTCTCCTAATGGTGGTTTTATGGTCCACCATAGCTTCTGAATCGTCTTTAGTGGTTGAGGTGAAATCTAAGAAACATCTTGATCCCTTATTGATAGAGTGGAAAGTTTAGTGAGTCAGTCTCTCAAGAGGGGAATGGTGTACTAAGGTACCAAGGAATATTGTGCGTACAAAATGTGGATGATTTGAGGAATTGAATTTTTGGAAGAAGCTCATGGTTCCCTATATTCTATACATTTGAGTTCCACCAAAATGTACTGTGATCTTCAAGAAGTCTATTGGTGGGACGATTTAAAAAAGGCAATAGCGGAGTTTGTGGCTAAGTATCAAAATTGCCAACAAGTTAAGACCGAGCACCAAAATACGGATGGTTTGACTCAAGTAATGAACATTCCTAATTTAAAGTGGGAAGAAATTAATATTGACTTTGTTGTTGGGTTTCCTAGAACCCCGAATGTAAAATGACTTAATTTGGTTATTGTTGATAGATTGACAAAATCCACTCACTTTATCCCATCAAGTTACTTATTCGGTTGACGATTATGCAAGAATATACATTAATGAGATAGTGAACTTACATGGGATCCTTTTTTCCATCATTTCGGATAGAGGTTCTCAATTCACATCTTGCTTGGAGATCTTTCCAAAAAGGATTTGTTATGCCTCGTATTTTTTTTTATACGTAGTGCGCATCGTGATCTAGAAGACGTAAAGAAATATTAGGCAAGGATGTTATTTCCAAATGTGATATTAAGTATGAGTTGGCTAATGTAAGTGACATTAACTTTAAGTGAGGGATTAATTAGTGGCTGATTAGGATTAATTTAATCAAGTGGGCCCCACCACTCAAGGCAAAAATTAAAAAGGGATCAGATTGTGGGCTGGCCTTAGTGGACAGGTGTAGAGGGGGGCTGCCTCCACTTCATACTATTAAATGAGGTGGAGAAATCCACTCCATGCTATATAAAGTGGTGAAATGCATTGCTGCATATCATCTTCTTCTTCACCACTTGCCTTAGGCAGCCATGGAAATGGAGAAACCAACCCTGCAACTCTTGGCCAAAATTGCAAATAATTTGGTTAGTAATCTCCTTGTTTGGTGTGTTAATTCTTTAGAATACCCTTGTTAATTATCCATTAATTTTAAGAAGGGGGCGTGACCAGTAGCTTAGGAAGTTTGTTTTAGTTATTGAATGTGCTAAGTATGAATGGAAACCATAATCGGATTATTAGTGGTGTCGTGTTGGTGCTTGGGCTGTTTTGATTAAAGCAAACTGCAGGAAAATTTTGTTTTGGCATTATGTATATGTTGAATGTTATTATGAGTATATACTCCAAAGGATGAATACGATAAGGTAGGTGTGTTGCGAATTATAAAACGAGTTATCGCTCGGTGTGTCGTTGCTTCACTGCTATGGTTGCCGAGACAGGAATTTTGGGGAGGGGCTGTTTAATATGATTCTTTGGGTTATATGTGTTATTGGTATTGCTGTGGATAATTTGGATTGTTGTCGGATTGGGACGAAGTAAGGAAAATAGGGGAGGTGCTGCCGAATTTTCGTTAGATTATTAGCTAGCTTACAAGAAAGCAAAGCACGATGTTTATCTAATTGCGGCACGATTGTTGCTTGTTATAGATTAATAGCTTGAGCAGTAAATATTGGACGTGCGGTTCGATTATACGGTATGTAACGCTGTCCCTTCTTTCTTTGCATGGCATGACTTTTAAAAATAAGCGAATAACGGACAGATTTGATACTTACCTCTAGAGCGTCTAGGTGACGTATATTCTTGCTTCCACAATTATTCCTCTATATATCGGCTATGTCTAAGGCTATGATGATCTCTAATATCTATGGTAATGCTTCTTAGAGTCATTGAGATTTTACGTTTCCATATCGTATTAAAGGTTCATAATCTTGATAAAACATTAATCTTTGGTAATACTCCTTGCTGGTTCACGTTGATTGTTCTATTGAGTTATAAGAAATGATTTAATTGCACATGGTTGCTCATAATATTCTGTTCGTGCATAGAGTCATTTATCATTTCACCGAGTCCCGGGCCGGGTAATGTTAAATGGAGTTTCTGGCATATGTCACGGAGTTCCTCACTAGAGGGCCGGGTATGCATATTATATATATGATTGGTGATGAGGATGGTTATGATGATGATGATGACGGAGATGATGTGATGATTATTTTGCCGAGCCCCTTACTAGGGAAGCTGGGCACCTTAAATGTTAAATATATGCATGATTTTCACTTAAAAGGGTATATGTGTAGCAATATTTTGTTTCGACTTGCCATATTGGTATCCTGTCATCTTTACCTTACGCTTTACATACTCAGTACATTGTCGTCTTGACCCCCTTTCCTCGGGGCTGCGTTTCATGCCCGCAGTGTAGACGCCAGCCTCGGTGATCCTCCCGCCTAGGATATCTACTCTGCGATTGGGAGAGCTCCACTGCTCCGAAGCCCCGGCGTTTTGGTACATAACTTTTGTGTAGTCTTTTGCTCGTCTATGGGTATGGCGGGGCCCTGTCCGTCGAGTTTCACTAATGTACTCTTAGAGGTGCATGGACATTATGTGGGTTGTATATATATGTTTTGGATAATGGTCTTGACATGGTTTGTTTGGGATGTCCGCATGCAGGCGACCTTGTCATTGCGTACATCATTGTGTATTGTGTAGTGGCAGCCTTGTCGGCATAAGTATGTTATTATGCTTTGAATAGTGGCGGCCTTGTCGGCTCGCGTATCTTTGTTATGGTTGAATGGTTATGACTCATATGAGACAGGTCCTCTTATATATATATATGACGTTGGGGTTGGCTTGATTTGATTAAATTCCATATTGTCTTAGTTTCAGTTGGTCATACTTAGCAGGTTTGTATGTGGGTGTCCAAAACGGGCACTAGTCACGGCCTATCGGGTTGGGTCGTGACAAAGAGTGGTATCAGAGCGGTTCTTCCTCGGAAGTGTCTACAGACCGTGTCTAGTAGAGTCTTGTTTATCGGTGTGTTGTGCACCACATCTATAAACAGGAAGCTACAGGACATTTAGGATGTCATTCTTTCTTCTTATTCTAGATCGTGCGATAGAGCTATATTAACAGGATAATCCCTCTCTAACAAATCCGTGTGTTTTCAGCTATGCCTCCAAAGAAAGCGACAAACGCTTGAAGGGAAAATCGGTAGCGAAGGTACTAGTCGGACCGGAGAGTTACTAGGCCCGTGCCCAATCTATGCCTGGTATTATGCTCCACCGGAGAGCTCGCTACACCCCACCGCCGTAAGAGCTTAAAGTAGCAGCAGCCTCAGTTCGGGGACACCACCGGCCGAGGCCCCAACATCCGAACCTCCGGCTCCTCAGTCAGGGCGGAGGATAGGGCCATGAGAGATGCGGTTCAATTGCTGACTAGATTAGTGGCAGATCAGGCTCGCAGGCATGGACTAGGAGTTGATCATGCGGACAGATCTGATAGCTTAAGGGCTCGTGACTTCTTAAGTTTTAATCCTCCAGAGTTCTTTGGGTCAAGGCCCCAGGATGATCCGCAGGAGTTTATTCGCCGATGCGGCGTACATTGAGGATAATCAAGGCTTGAGACCGAAGTCTGCTGAGTTGGCTACGTATCGCTTGCGAGATGTAGCTATTAATTGGTATGAGTCTTGGGAGTTATCTAGGGGTGAGGGTGCTCCTCCAGGTATGGGATGAATTTGTGGAGGCTTTCCAGGCCACTTCCGCCTCCAGAGATGAAGCGAGCTAGAGTCGATAAATTCTTGCGTTTGAAGCAAAATGGCGAGAGCGTTAGTATAGCCTCGAGTTTGATTCATTGGCTAGGCATGCGCCTACTATTGTGACCGATATGGCGAGCAGGTACATCGTTATGTGATGGGATTGGATCGTTATCCGATTGACGGTTGTATGGCGGTGACTCTTCACCAGGTATGGACATTGCTCGGGTGCGGCATATGCACGCAGGGTAGAGGATCGGCAGGGACGTCGGCGGATAGAGATTATAATAGAGGCCAAGATAAGAGGGCTAGATCGGAGTTATCCTGACGAGTTTCAAAGCGGGCGCCTCAAGAAGATGNTAGATTTTCTTCCCAGCCAGCACAGAGTGCACCCCCACGTTTCATGGGTAGGGGGTTCGATCGTATGGGATATTCGGAAGCTAGTCAGAGCTCTAGGGCGTCAGGGTCACAGATGGGTAGGGGTTTGAGCCAGTCGAGGCCACCTTTGCCTCGATGTTCTCGTTGTGGTAAGTCCCATCCTGGGGAATGTCGTTGGGCTACAGGTGCGTGTTTTTCTTGCGGCCGTCAGGGCCATACTATGAGGGAGTGTCACTTTAGAGGTAGTGCAGGTGGTATGGCACAGCCTACAGGGTCCATTGCAGGTTCGTCTTCTTCTGTGGCTATGCGCCCTACGGGGCAGGGTATTCAGGAACCAGAAGGCCGTGGTAGAGGACGTGGTGGAGCTTCCAGTTCTAGCGATCCCTCAAACCGTATATATGCTTTGACTAATAGGCAAGATTAGGAGGCGTCACCTAATGTGATCACAGGTATATTATTACTATTCTCCCGAAGTGTGTATGCATTGATAGACCCTGGTTCCACCTTATCATATATATCTCCCTTTGTTGCTAGTAGGATTGGAATAGAGTCTGAGTTGATAGAACCATTTGAGGTAGCTACACCTGTAGGATATTTTGTCATAGCCACGCGAGTATATAGGAATTGTTCAGTAGTTATATATAGTCGTCATACCGTAGCAGATCTAATAGAGTTAAATATGATTGAGTTTGATATTAATATGGGCATGGATTGGTTGGCTACTTGTTATGCTAATGTTGATTGCAGAGGAAAGATAGTTCGATTTCAATTTCCAGGGGAACCAATTATAGAGTGGAAGGGAAGTACAGTATCGCCGAAAGGTAAGTTCATTTCATACCTCAAGGCCGGGAAGATGGTTAGAAAAGGCTATATTTACCATCTGATTCGGGTGCATGACATAAAGGCAGAGGCACCGACTCTTCAATCAGTCCCAGTAGTTAATGAATTTCCCGATGTATTCCCCGAGGAACTTCCAGGCCTTCCTCCAGAACGAGAGATAGAGTTTACTATAGATGTACTGCCAGATACCCAAATTTCTATATCTATACCTCCTTATAGAATGGCACTCTTGAGTTGAAAGAATTGAAAGAGCAATTGAGGATTTGCTAGAAAAGGGCTTCATCGTGCCTAGTACGTCACCTTGGGGAGCACCAGATCGCTTGTGAGGAAGAAGGATGGGTCATTGCTGCGAATGTGCATTGATTATAGGCGTTGAACAAAGTAACAATAAAGAATGTGTATCCCTCCCAAGGATTGACGATCTATTTGACCGATTCAGGGTGCAAAGTGTTTTTCAAAGATAGACTTGCGGTCGAGGTTATCATCAGTGCGGGTAAGGAGGCGGATATTCCAAAGACGGCATTCGGACCCGATATGGGCATTATGAGTTTAGAGTCGTCTTTTGGTGACTAATGCTCCAAATGTGTTCATGGATTTAATGAATCGAGTATTTAAACCATTCCTTGATATGTTTGTTATTGTATTTATAGACGATATTACGGTCTATTCACGTTGAAGAAGAGGAGCATGCAGATCATTTAAGGGCGGTACTTAGGGTGCTTCAACACCGTAAGTTGTATGCTAAATTTTCTAAGTCACGATCTTGGTTGACTTGATGGCATTCTTGGGGCATATTATTGAGCCGATGGTATTCGGGTAGACACACGTAAGATTGAGGCGGTAAAGACTTAGCCTGCACTCTCGACACCTCTTGAGGTGCAGCAGCTTTTTGGGGTTAGCGAGGATATTACAGAGATTCGTAGAAAAGTTTGCCTCAATTTGGCCTTTGACAAGGCTAACTCAAAAGGCGACCAAGTTCCAAAGTGGGACAGATGCTTGTGAGCGAAGCTCCCAGCTTTGGAAAGACAAATTGACTGCAGCTCCAGTCCTTACTCTTGCGGAGGGACCAGACGGCTATGTTATTTATTGTGATGCTTGGGGTGTTGGGCTAGGATGTGTATTGATGCAGCATGGAAAAGTTATAGCCTATGCCTCCCGACAACTTAGGAAGCATGAAAAGAACTATCCTACTCACGATCCGAATTAGCGGTCGTGATTCATGCCTTGAAGATATGGAGACATTATTTATATGGTGTCCATGTGGACATCTATACAGATCATAAGAGTCTCCAATATATCTTTAAACGTAAGGAGTGAACTTACGATGCAGGCGGTGGTTAGAGTTGCTAAAGGATTATGATGTTGATATTTTATATCATCCGGGAAAAGCGAATGTTGTAGCAGATGCTCTTAGGCGTAAGTCCATGGGTAGCTTGACAGATGTACAACCAGAAGGGAGGGATATGGTTCGGGAGATTCAGCGGCTATCCAGCCTTGGAGTCCGTCTAGCTAATTCGGAAGATAGTGGAGTTTCTATTCGAGAGGTTCTTTGAGTCCTCAATCATAGATGAGGTAAAGAGACACCAATACAAGGACCCTATTCTGGCACAGTATAGAGATGCAGCTCTTCAAAAGGAAAAGACCCCATTTAAGGTTACACCTGATGGAGTGTTACGATATGAAGGCAGATTGTGTGTACCCGATACTGCGGGGCTATGACGGCAAGTTATGGGAGAGGCATACTCTGCCCGTTATTCTATTCACCCAGGGTCAACAAAAATGTATCATGACCTCAGATGCTTATATTGGTGGGATGGCATGAAAAAGGACATAGCAGAGTTTGTTGCTCAGTGCCCAAATTGTCAACAAGTCAAGATCGAACATCAAAAGCCTGGTGGATTATTACAGGAGCTAGAGATCCCGACTTGGAAATGGGAGATGATTAATATGGACTTCATTACAGGCTTACCTCGCACTCAACGGAAGTATGACTCTATATGGGTTATTGTAGATAGGTGTGAAATCGGCCCATTTTCTTCCAAATCAGGACTACTTATTCGGTGAAGATTATGCGAGGTTATATGTCGTGAGATAGTGAGACTTCATGGGGTTCCCACGTCCATTATATCGCAGAGGAGCTCAATTTACAGCCAACTTTTGGAGATCGCTTTGAAGGGATTGGGGACACAGGTGAACCTTAGCACAAAGATTTCACCCTCAGAGTGATGGGCAGCCGAGCGTACTATTCAGACACTAGAAGATATGTTGCGGGCTGTATTATTGACTTCAAAGGCAGCTGGGATGACCACTTGCCGCTCATTGAGTTTGCCTATAATAATAGCTACCATTCTAGTATCCAGATGGCACCGTCTGAGGCCTTATATGGGAGGAAGTGCAGATCACCTATTGGTTGGTTTGATGTTGGCGAGACTAAGTTAATAGGCCGGATGTGATTCAAAAAGTCGTTGACAAGGTGAAGCTTATTCAAGAAAGATTATTAGCAGCCCAGTCGGCCGAAGTCATATGCAGATAATCGGCGTCGAGATTTGGAGTTTCAGTTGGTGGACTGGTATTCTGAAGGTATCACCCATGAGGGTGTGATGAGATTTGGCAGAAGGAATCTCGATCCGAGATACATTGGGCCTTATCAGTTGTTGTTCGTAGGATAGGCAAGGTTGCCTATGAGTTGGATCTACCATCTGATTTGGAGGCGGTACATCCAGTCTTCCATGTATCGATGCTACGTAAATGTATTGGTGATCCTTCTAGAGTATTCCCTGTAGATGATATTCATGTAACAGAGGAGTTGTTATATGAGGAGAAACCCGTGGCTATACTTGATCGTCAGGTTAGAAGGTTACGTACTAAGGATGTGGCTTCCGTCAAAGTGTTGTGGCAAAATAACAATAGGGAGGAGATGACTTGGGAAGCGGAAGACGAAATGAAGAATAAGTATCCTTACTTGTTCCCGTACTGCAGTAATTCAATTTCTAGCTTGACTATATTGATAGATAATGAGATTATGTATTGTGAGGCATCTGTAAGTTACTGGAATGCGGTTGATAGGTATAACTTTTAGAGAGACCTCATTGGAATTTGTTTTTGCAAGATCGCTAACTTAACATTCGAGGACTAATGTTCCTAAGGGGAAGGATGTTATGCCTCGTATTTTTTTATACGTAGTGCGCATCGTGATCTAGAAGACGTAAAGAAATATTAGGCAAGGATGTTATTTCCAAATGTGATATTAAGTATGAGTTGGCTAATGTAAGTGCCATTAACTTTAAGTGAGGGATTAATTAGTGGCTGATTAGGATTAATTTAATCAAGTGGGCCCCACCACTCAAGGCAAAAATTAAAAAGGGATCAGATTGTGGTGGCCTTAGTGGACAGTGTAGAGGGGCTGCCTCCACTTCATACTATTAAATGAGGTGGAGAAATCCACTCCATGCTATATAAAGTGGTGAAATGCATTGCTGCATATCATCTTCTTCTTCACCACTTGCCTTAGGCAGCCATGGAAATGGAGAAACCAACCTCGCAACTCTTGGCCAAGAAATGCAAATAATTTGGTTAGTAATCTCCTTGTTTGGTGTGTTAATTCTTTAGAATACCCTTGTTAATTATCCATTAATTTTAAGAAGGGCGTGACCAGAACTTAGGAAGTTTGTTTTAGTTATTGAATGTGCTAAGTATGAATGGAAACCATAATCGGATTATTAGTGGTGTCGTGTTGGTGCTTGGGCTGTTTTGATTAAAGCAAACCGCAGGAAAATTCTGTTTTGGCATTATGTATATGTTGAATGTGATTATGAGTATATACTCCAAAGGATGAATACGATAAGGTAGGTGTGTTATAATTATAAAACGAGTTATCGCTCGGTGTGTCGTTGCTTCACTGCTATGGTTGCCGAGACGGAACTGTTTTGGGGAGGGGGCTGTTTAATATGATTCTTTGGGTTATATGTGTTATTGGTATTGCTGTGGATAATTTGGATTGTCGTCGGATTGGGACAAAGTAAGGAAAATAGGGGAGGTGCTGCCGAATTTTCGTTAGATTATTAGCTAGCTTACAAGAAAGCAAAGCACGATGTTTATCTAATTGCGGCACGATTGTTGCTTGTTATAGATTAATAGCTTGAGCAGTAAATATTGGACGTGCGGCTCGATTATACGGTATGTAACGCTGTCCCTTCTTTCTTTGCTTGGCATGACTTTTAAAAATAAGCGAATAACGGACAGATTTGATACTTACCTCTAGAGCGTCTAGGTGACGTATATTCTTGCTTCCACAATTATTCCTCTATATATCGGCTATGTCTAAGGCTATGATGATCTCTAATATCTATGGTAATGCTTCTTAGAGTCATTGAGATTTTACGTTTCCATATCGTATTAAAGGTTCATAATCTTGATAAAACATTAATCTTTGGTAATACTCCTTGCTGGTTCACGTTGATTGCTCTATTGAGTTATAAGAAATGATTTTAATTGCATATGGTTGCTCATAATATTCTGTTCGTGCATAGAGTCATTTATCATTTCACCGAGTCCCGGGCCGGGTAATGTTCGTGCGGAGTTTCTTGCATATGTCACCGAGTTCCTCACTAGAGGGCCGGGTATGCATATTATATATATGATTGGTGATGAGGATAGTTATGATGATGATGATGACGGAGATGATGTGATGATTATTTTGCCGAGCCCCTTACTAGGGAAGCTGGGCACCTTAAATGTTAAATATATGCATGATTTTCACTTAAAAGGGTATATGTGTAGCAATATTTTGTTTCGACTTGCCATATTGGTATCCTGTCATCTTTACCTTACGCTTTACATACTCAGTACATTGTCCGTACTGACCCCCCCTTTCCTCGGGGGGCTGCGTTTCATGCCCGCAGGTGTAGATGCGCAGTTCGGTGATCCTCCCGCCTAGGATATCTACTCTACTGATTGGGAGAGCTCCATTTGTTCAAGCCCGGTCGTTTTGGTACATAACTTTTGTGTAGTCTTTTGCTCGTCTATGGGTATGGCGGGCCTGTCCGTCGAGTTTCACTAATGTACTCTTAGAGGTATGTGGACATTATGTGGGTTGTATATATATGTTTTGGATAATGGTCCTGACATGGTTTGTTTGGGATGTCCGCATGCAGGGCGACCTTGTCGCTGCGTACATCATTGTGTATTGTGTAGTGGCAGCCTTGTCGGCATAAGTATGTTATTATGCTTTGAATAGTGGCGGCCTTGTCGGCTCGCGTATGCTGTTATGGTTGAATGGTTATGACTCCTTATGAGACAGGTCCTCTTATATATATATATGACGTTGGGGTTGGCTTGATTTGATTAAATTCCATATTGTCTTAGTTTCAGTTGGTCATACTTAGCAGGTTTGTATGTGGGTGTCCAAAACGGGCACTAGTCACGGCCTATCGGGTTGGGTCGTGACAGGATTGGGTACACAAGTAAAGTTAAGTACCGTTTTTCATCCCCAAATGGATGGTGAAGCAGAGCGTACTATTCAAACCATAGAAGACATGTTAAGAGCTTGTGTGATATATTTTAAGGGTAATTAGGATGATCACCTACCGTTGATTGAGTTCTCCTATAATAATAGGTACCATTCGAGTATTTCAATGGCACCCTTTGAAGCATCTATGGTAGGCGATGTAGGTCTCCGGTTGGGTGGTTTGAGGTTGGTGATTGTTCACTACTTGGTCCCAAAATAATCCATGAAGCCTTAGAGAAGGTTCATATGACAAGTGATTGGCTGAAAACAGCCTCTAGTCGGCAAAAGTCCTATGCCGACAACAGAATAAGAGATCTAGAATTCGAAGAAGGTGATAAGGTGTACTTGAAAATTTCACCTATGAAAGGGGTGATGAGATTTGGCAAGAAGGGGAATTTAATTCCCCGGTATGTGGGTCCCTGTAAAATATTGCAACAGGTCGGAAAAGTTGCATATGAGTTGAAACTAACTAGTGAACTAGATTCGGTCCATCCCGTATTTCATGTCTCCATGTTAAAGAAGTGTATTGGTAGTCCCGTATCCATCCTCCCCATTGAAGGGTTAGGTGTGGATAAGAGTCTTTCCTATAAAGAGGTTCTGGTGGAAATTCTAGATCGCCGAGTCAAGATGTTGAGGAACAAGGAGGTGGTAGCCGTAAAACTCCTATGGAGAAATCACCTTGTTGAGGGAGCAACCTGGGAGGCTGAGCCCGATATGAAGTCCCATTATCCTCACCTCTTTCCTCAAATTTCTAGCCAAAGTTGAGGTTAATAATCCTGGTAAAATAAAATAATTAATAATTTTGAGTTTGGATTCATTTGTTAAGATGTGCATAATTATGGTAAAGGTTCATGCTAAAATGAGTTTTCTTGTATATATGCTTTTTTGCTTAACTTGCACTTATTTGTGATTTTGTGTATATTTGCTTCTATGAAATGATATTGAGCATGTTAAGAACTTTTAAAAGAATTTGTGAATAAGTGACTCTTGTTGTTATGTCGAGCTGATGTTGATATTAAGAAGGTATTTCCTCATGTGGTGAAGTTGAACTCTTAAATGAAGTAAATTATGATTCAAGTGGCTATGTGTAAATGTCATGTTCATGTTTTGAATGGAGTTGGGAAGTACTCATATCATATGTGACTCATGATGATTTTATGTTGTTGTGTTGTTCGTTGGGCTTCTAGTATTGAGTGTATCTTCTCCCCACAAAAAGATTTAAGTGTCAATCAGGGATGAATATTCCTAAGGGGGGATAATGTAACACTCCGAAAGTTCATGACTTGGTATACATCCTAATATGATGAAGTAAAACTTAAAACATTGTTTCTAAGACTAAAATTAGGTATTGAAACCAAGTGAGAATCGTTAGAGTCAAAACATCAAGAAACGTCCAAGACATATGTAAAGTAGTGCAATTGAACAAGTAAAACGTCCTTAGGTTTTGTAAAGGTTTGGAAGTGTTGAATAGAGTCTAAAACTTGTACAATTACTTCAAATAGTTAAAAACATGTATATAGGGTGAAAACGTCCAGCTATGACCCCCGGAGATTGCCCTAGGGGTGTACGAAGGGACCCCACCCTTGGCCAAGCAAGCTGCCAGAGCAGCAGCCAAATTGGCCTTGGCAGTAATAGGTCCGCATCGCGGACATGGTCCCACAAAGACCAAATGTCTTGGTATGCGTCGCGGACACGTAGAGGACTCTTATGTTTCAAAAATTAATTTAGAAAATCATGTAGGAACAGCTCCGCGACGACTACTTGTTTTCCAACAAAAATCTGAAATTTCAAATCCAAGTTTGACTTCATTAAAAGTTCAACTTAAGTGAGGGATCTTTTGGGTATTTTAGGGGAGGGTCATATATATTGGTTTTAAATCAGATAATCACCACAATTTCCCACTCAAATCAAATCCCTAAATCAAAATCTAGAAGCTCTCACCTCTCTCTACTTTCTCGCACTATTCAAACTCCATTGAAGAAGCTTTGAAGCTTGAAGATAAAGACCAAATTCCCAAGTTGGAGGCTAAGGTCTTTATGAAGGTATGGTTTCTTTCTCTCTTGGGATCACTTTCCCCAAGAGGTCCTTTCAAAGAGATTTTCAAACTTCCCCAAACTAGCGTTTTTCCTACACATGGGTCTTCTTTGAAAAATGGAATTAGGAATCAATTGTTTTGAATTATGGTCAATAAATGTTGTTTAAGTATATATTAATGGTTAATTCTTGTATTCACTCAACATACCCATGAACCTATGTCTTCCCCTAATTTCATGATAACCTTGAATGATATGGTGAATTGTGAAAAGGATGAATATGTTGATTGACTACATTGATGTTTATGTTTCTTTGAATCTACAATAATCATGCATCGGCTATGTAATCTTTGGTAATTGAAGTATGGAGGCAATGAAAGGGAAAGAATGTATGAGGTTGATTCTTCTTGAATTCAATTATGAAGTATGATTTACTTAGATTGTGATGATTCTATGTCTAATGTGTGGTTGTGATGTTGATAGCATGTATTCATAATCCTTTACCATAGACTATTGAATTGGTTATGAATTATGCAAGTATGTTGTGGTATTATTATTATATAAATGAAAGTAATTTCTCACGATTATAATAAAGTGTTGTGTGAAAGGTTTACTCACTTGTATGTGGTTTCTAAAGTGAAAGGATAGTTCTCACTTATGAATACCTATGAGCTATTATGATAAGATGTTCACATATGGGTCTAAATGTGATATTATATAATGAGTATGATGATTACTAAAGGAAATAAATGCTTAGCATCAAAAAGACATGTAAATAAGACCGAGGTCTCACGTTTAGCAAGTCCAGCCTCCCACATGGGTTTCTTCATGTTTAGCAAGTCCTATTCCCACAATATGTGTTGTCTCATGCGATGGAAACCTCCACGTTAGTAAGTCAAGCTTTATAGTAACAATCTCATGGACCTTTAACTATGTGCACACATATAACTATTGCTTTGTGGATCCACCTAGATATCTATGTAAGATTAGTTAAACCTTAGGCAAACTGTTAACCCTCTCTTTTCGGTGTAGGAGGACAACACCAAATTTCATGTAGCTCACATAATTTCATATCGGTTATTGCACTGTCTTCCCTAATGTAAAATGGTAAATTAATAAGTCAAGTATGTGAACTATTATTATGGCTTGTCTTAAAGGTAACTACATAGGGTGAGGGAGGGTATGGGACTTCTCTTATTCATTGCACATATGGGATCCTAAAGGATGGTCTTAGTGGTGTTCTTGTTTGAGTAAGTTTATTTCATGTTATAGATGTCAAGTTATATATGAACTTATGAATCAATCATGTTATGATAAACTATAAGATTATGTTGTATGTATGTAATAAGTTACTTAATGTGATGCTTAGCTTTGGATAGGGTTATGGGGTTCTATTTTTGGCATTGCACAAGTATTATTTTAGGTTGCTTTTGTGTTGGGTTATTATCATGTTGGGTTGACTTATAATTTCCATATATGTGCGTGTTGAGTTATTAAACATAAAGCATGGTTTTGACTAAATTGTACCTTTTCTCATGCATTGATGATTTTATGCATAGGAATCATACTTGGTACATGTGTTTTGTACTAATCCATATTTATTCCCTTTTTACCCATAATTGTAGGTTCCGGCCATTGAAGAGCTTCTAGGTAACTTTTCAAGGATACTTGGACTTCTTCCTCCAAGTTTGAGGATGGTGCTATTAATCTACCTACTAGTATTGATATAGTCTAAAAGACATTCGTTGCTTCCTTATTCTTAAAGACAATTATTGTAAGCCCTAAGTGGCAATATGTACTTGATTAAGGGCTATACCCAAATATTGTACTTCGTTTAGATAGTTTAACGTGAGACGATATTATTAGACTAACTCCTTATATGATGTTTATGTTAACTAAATGAGAAGCCTATATAAGCTTCCTATGCAAGGAGTCTAAGTAAACTCCACATACATCAATGTGCATTAAGTTTCAAATTTTTCTATATTTTTGACCTATGAAATGTAATGATGAATGCTAATAGGCTAGTTTTAGTCCTTTTCAAGGAGGACGACACCGCTTACATCTAGGGGGTGCTCCACAATAGTGACACTTAGGATCCCTATCTTGAATGAATGAAAAAAGTGAAACTCTAGGATCGGTAGACCTAAAGTAGGTACCCTTATATGCAAAACTAATATGGAACGTTGAATATGAAAAGAAGGTTAACACTGAACCATCCTAATGAACCTTGATTGGCAGCCCTTGTGGACCCCTTCTTGGTAGTAGTATATTGAGCTGGTAGGGCTTAGAAATGGTACCTTCTCAAATGCTATCACGTGAATGAACGTACCCTATAAGAACAAAGGCAAAGCACCGAGTGGATATTCTTGTTGTAGTAGCTCTACTTGAGGATGAGACTAGAGTACAAAGAATCCCTTGATACCCACTAAACTATATGCCTACATAGATGTGTCCTTACTTATTGGTACGCTCAAACTTATTTCTCAAATAAGAAGTAAAGCGGTCATATCAAGTAAAGAACCCAACTAATGAGGTTGGGACCGTTCCCACGAGGAAAATAGTTCAGACTTAACTTCAATATATTATTACTATTAATTAGTCAATTATTTCCTTATAAAACAAAAGACAATAAAAGTGGGGTTTTTATTTCTAAATTAGTAAAGATAACTAAATGAATTAAAGTAACCGGCTAACAGAATCAAACCTTGAAGTTTAATCAATTAATAAAAGTAACTATAATTTAAGTGTTCCCCACAGGTTCCTAACTTGATAATTCTAACTATAACAATTCTTTCCTAGTATCTTGCATGCAAAGTGATAAGTTATGTATTTCTAAATCCTTGGTCCGGCATCTAGAAAATTTCACTCCACGCCTTCGTCTGGCTACGTGTGTTGCTATACTAACCCTTACTTTTACCTCATATTAAGCATTGTATTCGATATTTGACTAAGTTATTACCTTGTACCAATCAATACTAACCTATTAAATAGTATACACTAAATCTATGTTGATAATTATTTTCCTATTATCTACTTCCTTGGTCAGGCAAGTAGCATTAAGGCGAGTTCTAACGTTGGTCATCCGTTAAAAAGACTTCTAAATGAAAGGATTATCAATACATGCAAGACACTATTCTAGAATTGTTATTTTAGTTAGATTTTACCTCATTATTTACCAATGGTTCCCACAACCCTAGTTATGGAGTTTAGTTACCCATAGTCATAATCACAATATTCATATATGTAATTTAAGAATTCATGCACTTACTTCGATGAGAAAGAATAAAATCCAGAAGTTCACTTGATTAATCAACAAATGCACCAACAATCAATTCAAGAAAAAGTGTATCAATTACTGAAACTAATCGAAGAATAAAGATTCTCCAAAAGTCTAACAATCACACAATTTACTAACAAAGAGTCTAACATAAGAGAATCTAAACATAAGAGAGTCTAACCCCAAAAACGAGGTTTTAACAACTATTTATAAAAAATAAAAACCTAATAAAAGAAGGACTCTAATTGCTGAAAATCTGTCAAAACGCATCCGAGTCGACGGACCTCGTAACAAGCCGTCGTGGTCACAATGGGCCGTCGTGGCCTCCGTCATCCTATACTTCACAAATTCTTCTACTGCTTTCTTCATTACCCTCGATGAACAGGTATGACAGACCGTTCCAAGCACGACTGTCCGTCGATGGTCTCCGTTCCATAACACTTAAACTTCTTTAAATTTGGGTACTGGACAACTTCTCTTATCATTACGACGAACCAGCAGGACGGAACGTCATGGCTATGACGGTCCATCATGAACTCCGTAACCCCACACTTGGTCATACTTCCCCATCATCCCTCAGCAGCTTCAGTACGCTGCCACCTACGGACCGTCACAGTCACGATGGACCGTCACAAGCTCTATAGGTGGTAACTTTTCTGCATTTTTTGCTCAAAAACATCTGCATTCATCTTTAGACAAATTTCCTGCAAATAAAGGGAAACTTACATAAAAATTAATACAAAGAGGATTTTGTACACACACTAAACTTAAGTAAAAAGCAATAAAAATACCATGAAACCACGGTATATCAACACCCTCAACTTAAATTCATTGTTTGTCCTCAAGCGACGCACTGTGACTCACTACAAAATCATTGTACAATAGTATCCATGTTTTAGCTTACGCAATCATTTGGCTATCAATCCCAATCAGTCTCATCATGTTTATGCATGTTATCACTATTGGGCTTGAATTATGTGGAATCAGACCATGACACAGACTCACCACGCACAAACACCTATCTTCTTCAATTTCTCACCGAGGTAATATTTCCGATATTGCAACTAGTGTCCTCACTTCAAAACAACATCCTCATTTTTCACACAATGATTTTAGTTTGAGTATAAGTATTACTTTTCAACAGTCACTCTCAGAACAAATTCACAACTCATTCATACATATTGCCATAAGCTTGCCCTTATTTTCACTGCTTTAAGTTTGTATGCAACTTTTAGGATCACGATAGGACTTTCTTAGCTTGTAACATAGGCTCAGGGTCAGGTAGGGTATATTTAGGTATACTTAAGTGACTTTTTTCCTCCTTGACATATCGGCTAAACATACCACTTTTTATCATTTTATTTTTCCCAATTTCTCATATTCTTTCACCTTGCTATTTTCCTTTTTTTCTTCATTTATGTAAGTGACTATCTTCTTCTCTTGCTTGTATTTATTGTTTTTTTATTTTTTTTATTTCAATTTTCTTTCAACTGGTTCTTGAGTCACTTTAGCTTTGTTCTTTCTCTCTCTTTGTTCTTTCAACCCCACTTTCAAGAGTATTCCTCATAATAGCCACCCTCAACTCATGGCTTTGCCATGAGTCAAATACACAATACCCAAAGTTGGGTCAGGGCCATGAAAAGGTTGTTTACTGCATTAGCCACCCTCAACTTATGCTTTTGGCATAAGCTGAGGTGCACATGTCCAAGGAAGGACAAGGACCAACACATTATTCCCAGAAAAGATCAGTCGGGGTGAATAAGAAAGGTCTATTTTAAGCTCAAATCATTTGGATCAAAGAGGGATTAATTTCATTCGGGTTTTTTTTTATTTAAGCTAAAAATTGTCTATATTGAACAAGGGCCTATGATCCTTTCCTAATTGTCTATTACAGCTTACTTTTAGCAGGAATAACCAGGCAAATTCTAGCTCAGTACAAATAGTGGACTATTCAAATCTTCCTCACACTCACTTGACATCTCATTACTCTACCAGATTATCAGACACCTAGTTTGAATTTTAGACTTAGGGTCATGCAGTGGTGTATCTCTATGTCATGCTTAGAGCCACACATTTATCAATTACTATGCCTAGTCATGCATCATTTTCATTTCATCAGGATATCATTTTAGCCATCATGCTTCAGAGTTAAACTATGTACACAAGATATAGACATTTCAGTTCAACAATAAAAATAATCATT
The DNA here is from genome assembly GCA_027789145.1 of Solanum arcanum. Lineage (NCBI taxonomy): Eukaryota > Viridiplantae > Streptophyta > Magnoliopsida > Solanales > Solanaceae > Solanum > Solanum arcanum. The sequence continues at coordinate 24,515,018 of CM050935.1, read as the reverse complement.
CTCTTGGGGAAAAAGAACACAGGCAAGAAAACCCCAAAAGAGGATAGTGAATTGGGATACTCAGACTTCACCCTAGCACTCACTTTCCATTAACCCCACCCCAAACAAAAAGACATGCAATTGACCCCAATGCATAAAAAAAATTGAAATACGAGAGTGGTAGGTGAAGCCAACCTGGGGCGCAAATGCTGACAATCAGCAAGCTGGTGGGTCCTGTTCCCTAGAACCCACTACCTCTGTAGTCTTGACATCCTCAGTAGTGTCCTCATCAGCAACAACACTATCAGTAGTGCCTCCTGCTATTGCCACATCTCCGGAGCTAGTTGCCCCAGCAGCTGACTCTACATCCCTGATCTGACGCGCCTCCTCATCTGCAAGCGAGTCTCTCCTTGCAGCCTCCATCGTACAGCGCTCCTTCTTCTGTGCTCTAGCATTTTCCTCCTCTCGACCCTTGCACCTCTTGGCATGCTCTCAAGGGCAAGGTAGTGGAATCTCAGAAGTGGGGAATAAGGCCTCCATCATTGTGTCCTCAGCATGCTCTGCAGAAGGGGCCTCAGAATCAGGCACCCTAGCCTCTAGGATCATATCAATGTCCGCTCGAAGACTCTCGACCGTAGCCTGAAGGGTCGTCACGTCCACCTGAGGCGATGTCCAGGCTACCACCCGCAACTCAAAAGCATCCAAGCGCTGATGAACCTCAGCGATCTTCCGCTCTATGTTCTGGACCATTTTACGCTCCAAGTGCTCTTCTGCCTCAGCAATAGACCTCTACATCCAAGGCTGGATGTGATGCAGAAGCGTAGCCATCTGTGCCTCTAGTTTCTGGACCCTAGCAAGCGGGACCAGAGCGGAGAAAGGGGCTGAGCTAGAGGAGATCAGGGCAGTACTACTACCCGGGATAGTCTCGACTGGGGTAGTGTCAGTGGTTTCAGAAGGAGCCTGCGTAGCCGTGCGATCATATGCTACCGTGTCAGCCATATTTTTTACCAAGTGGAGGCAACTTTGGACGGGGACCTCTGTGTGGAGCCAACTAATTGGCCTCATCCCTGATGAGGCTGATATCAACAGTGCCCAGCGGAGTCTTAAGCTAATCAATGTGCCAGATGGGCACGCCTGCGGACCGGCATAAGGAAAATATCATGCACGGAAAAGGGTAAGTAGTTGTGACCTTGAAAGCCCTATCGTGTATGACCACCTGTAGAAGCCAAGCAAAGTCCACCTCAAACCCGACTATCTCGCCGCCATCAGAACTGCACGATCCCATGTGCCTATATTATCAGCGGTCGTCGGGGAAAGGTAGTGGCGCACAATCAACCATAAGAACTTAGCCGTGTAGATCAAGTTAACCTTCTTGATGGCTCTCTTCGGCTCTGTTACCCAGTCGGCAACCTCTCCAACAACAGAAAAGTGCAGGGCCATCCAACTCTTGGTGGTCTCTCCCAGCGATGGCTCACGTAAGAATTGGCCATCTTTTACAATTTGCCACCGGTATTCAAACTCAGCGGTGAGAGTTAGCATCAACATCCTCACCGTATAGATACCGGAGAATGGCTGGGAGTGAGATATAAACCTGTATGCCACGTACTCGGACATGATCAAGTAGGGCCTATTTGACGGGGGCATCCCGTCTATCTATCTGTGATCGGAGAGTAGCCACATAACAGGCTTAGAACTCTCGCACCATCTCTTCACTGTAGCGTCCCACAACATGAGTTGTCCACTCTAATCGGTGTCAGGTGAAGAGATTGTGGATCTCCGGCATGGTAGGGAGACTTCTCGTAAGGACCCGCCTCTCCAGTGTAATGGTCCATGTCATGAATCCTTTAAAATTCAGAAACTTGGCATCTGAATAAACTTGATATTGCCCGTCGATACACCACCGGTTGGGCTGGTTGGCAACCCGGGTGAGAGCACGAGTCGGTGAGCCGGAAGTGGAATCAAAATTGTTAGCCTCATCAGACTAGGCAGACTGTGCAGTTGTGGCGGGTGCAGGGACTTCTGTGGACCCGGAGGCTTCCTCCTACCACGAAACTCCTAAGGAGCCATATGCTCCTTCTTCATCTGTATCTGACCTAGAAGGTGTGCTGGTCAGTGTGCGCTCCTTATCAGACTGGAGGCAGTGACTACGCCGGACGCCACCTTTTTGGGTGTAGCTCAGGTAGCACATGAAGCTCCTGATGGAGTTGCAGTGCCTAGGGGCACGTACTCGGGTTATACTCATCATCAGAGCCTATAACCAGTCAGGCAGATAGGGTGAAAGAATTTGAACGCCCACGTGCGTAAACTCGATCTTGTTTTTGTGCCATTAGAGATAGTACCTGTAAAGAATCAATATTAGTACGAGAAGGAGCAAACAAGACGATCAAAAAAGACATAAAATATATATAAGATCTAAGCTTTAATGACTTTTCTGCAGTAACAGTGAAAAACGACGGACCAGGTGATGGCTCATCGTGAGTACGACGGACCGTCATTGGGTTCGTCATGTCTTACTTCAACTCTGTTGATGTGGAGAACCCTGAAAGGAAGTCTCCGACAAGTATGAAGGATAAGCAGCATGGACCATCGTGACAATGATGGTCCGTCGTCGATGTCTATCGTCGGGTACTTAAAAAAATATGGAGACCCTTAGGAGAGGGGTCTCTGACCGTCACGACGGTTGTGCAGAACGGACCGTGGAGAGTATGACGGTCCAACGTAGATGTCCATCAGAGGAAACTTAGAAAAAGTTGGAGACACTTAGGACAAGGGTCTCTGACAACCACGACGGTTGTGCAGGACGGACTGTCATGGTAACGCAGTCCGTCGTAGATGTCCGTCAGAGGACACTTAAAAAAAGTAAGAGACCGTTAGGAAAAGGGTGTTTGATCGTCACAACGGTTGTACAGGATGAACCGGCGAGGGTATGACGGTTCGTCGTAAATGTCCGTCAGAGGATACTTAGTAAAAGTAGGAGACCCTTAGAAAAAGGGTCTCTAACAACCAGAACGGTTGTGCAGGACGGACCTTCGTGGGAACGGCGGTCCATCGCATGTATTCGTTGGTGGACACTTAGAGAAAACGAACAGTGCGATGTTTGAACAGACCCTATGATGGTCCGTCGTGGGTACGACGGTGTGTTATCGAGGTCTCGTTCTGTCATTCTGTGATAGAACTGGGGATGCCACAATCATCCTCTATGACTCAAATGGAATTTTTAGTGTTAACCTACATGTGTCTAACCCAAATACCTAACAAACTAGCAATGCTAAAGCACCTATTTCTATTGTTTTAACAATGCAATTTAAGGATTTTTAGCCTAGGTCAGACAAAATTAGATCAAAGGATGAAGACCCACCAAAAAACAAAATAGGCTAATAAGAATTAAAAAAACAAAAATGCAATGTAAATGGGTAGAGATATAGACACATACCTAAGAATTTGAGAAAAACAAGCAAGGGAGGTACTTGGTGATCAAGAACATAACCACAGCAACCGACTCCGACCAGTAGAAAGGAGATATTCGGAATTGGTGAATTTGGGGAAGCGATTGGTTGATAGAGAAGGGAGGTAGGAAGTTGGAAGTTAAAAAGAAAGGGAAATGGGAGAAAGAGGGAAGGAAATGGGTGAAATGAAGGGGTGGGGTTTTTAAATGTTACCAATTTTTCAAATTTCCCCCAACCAGGTCGGGTCGGGTATGCTCATTAATGATGCAACGAGTCCCCGACGAAGTTCTATCACAGAAGCGACGGTCCGTCATTGGTTCAATCACGTGTGCCTTCGTTTTGAAAATAAATGAAAGACGTACCTGCACGACGGATTCATGCGACGGTCTGTCGCGTGCGTGACGGTCCGTCGATGTGTCCGTCAGTGACTGTGTGATTTTCTGCAGAATTTCCTTGTGATGTGCCTGCAAATTTAAAACCAATTAGTAAAAAATGCTACCATTACTAAAAAGAAAACTATAAGTATTGGGTTGCCTCCCAACAAGCGCCTGATTTAACATCGCGGCACGACTGAAGACACTTGATTACTCAGACTTCATCAAGATGGTATGCCCCGATTACTTCATTTGCTGATTCAGCATGCCCAAAATAGATTTTTATGTGTTGTCCATTCACCTTGATCCGCACACCCTCCTTAGTTTCCAATTCAACTGCTCCATGAGGGAATAGGTGGGTAACCATGTAAGGACCAGTCCATTTGTACTTGAGCTTGCCCGGAAACAAGTGCAGCCTAGAATTGAATAAAAGCACCAAATCCCCAACCATAAACTCTCGTTTTTCAATTTTTAGGTCATGGTACTTCTTAATCTTTTCTTTGTAGAGGGTTGATCTTTCATAAGCTTTTAGGCGAAATTCATCGAGTTCATTCAACCCAGTTAACCGTTGTTCTGAAGCTTCGTTCCAATCCATTTTGAACTTCTTCATCGCCCACATGGCTTTATGCTCTAATTAAATCGGAAGATGACAAGCTTTCCCATATACAAGTTGGTATTGGGAAATAACTATGGGAGTCTTATACGCTGTCCGGTAGGCCCAAATAGCATAATCAAGCCTCCTTGACCAATCCGTTCTACTAGCGTTCACTGTTTTTGATAATATTTGTTTGATCTCCCTATTTGACACTTCAACTTGCCCACTAGTTTGAGGATGGTAAGGAGTGGCCACATTATGGCGAACCCCATATTTCTCCAATAATCTCTTGAGAAATCTGTTGCAAAAGTGGAAGCCCCCATCACTAATAATTGCCCTTGGGGTGCCAAAACGAGAGAATATATTTTTTTTTTAAGAATTCAGTGACACTCTTCCCTTCATTGTTTGCGAGGGCGATAGCTTCCAACCATTTAGATACATAATCAACCTCTACTAAAATATACTTCATTCCATGAGAACTCACAAAAGGGCCCATAAGTCAATACCCCAAACATCAAATAACTCAATCACTAGAATGGGGTTTAGAGAGAGCTCTTGCTTTCTTGAAATGCCGCCATCTCGTTGGCATCGATCGAGAAAGCACGTGATCGATGTGTATTTCAAAAGCAAAGACTACTGCAAGGATTTGTTGCTAAGTCACTGTGTATTTCTTCTGAGCTTCATTTAGGTATTTACTAGCATAGTAAATGGGGTGAAGGATTTTGTTTTTCTTTGTCCCAATACTACACCAAGAGAAACCCCACTAGCATCGCAAATCACCTCAAATGGACTATTTCAATCCAGAGAAATAAGGATAGGTGCAGACACTAATTTTTCTTTTAGCTCGCCAAATTCTTTAAGACAGGATTCATCAAAATAAAATTTACAATCTTTCTCCAGCAGTTTGCACAACGGATGTGCAATTTTTGAAAAATCTTTGATGAATCTTCGGTAAAAACTTGCATGCCCAAGAAAGCTTCTCACCCCTTTTATATAGATAGGTGGGGGAAGTCTCTCTAGTACCTCGACTTTAGCTCGATCAACCTCTATGTCCTTTTCTTAAATGCGATGACCCAAAACAATACCTTTTTTCACTATGAAGTGGTATTTTTCCCAATTTAGTACTAAATTGAAGTCTTTACATCTCTTAAGGACCTCAGATAAATTGTTCAAATACACAAATTCTTCTGCTTCTTTCTTCATTACCATCGACAAACAGGTATGACAGACCGTTCCAAGCACGACGGTCCGTCAAGGTTCTACGTTCTATAACACTTAAACTTCTTGGAATTTTGGTACTGGACTAATTCTCTGATCATCACGAAGAACAAGCAGGGCAGACCGTCATGGCTACGACGGTCCGTCATGCACTTCGTAACCCCACACTTGGTCAGAGTTCCGCATCTTCCTTCAGCAGCTTAACTACGATGCCACCTACAGACCGTCATAGGCACGACGGACCGTCACAAGCTCCGTAGGTGGTAACTTTTCGGCATTTCTTGCTCAAAAACTTCTACGTTCATCTTTAGACAGATTTCCTGCAAATAAAGGGAAACATACATAAAAATCAATACAAAAAGGCTTTTCGACACACACTAAACTTAAGGAAAAATCATTAAAATACCATGAAACCGCTCGAATGATTCACCAACCACAAAAAAAATCATCCATAAAAACATCCATAGTATATTCAACCATGTCGGAGAATATCGACATCATACATCTCTGAAATGTGGCGGGTGCATTGCACAACCCAAACGGCATTCTCTTGAACACAAAGGTCCCATATGAACAAGTAAAGGTGGTTTTCTCTTGATCTTCTGGTGCAATAGAAATCTGATTATACCCCGAATATCCATCAAGAAAACAGTACCAACCTTTGTGACAAGTCTATCCAACATCTGATCCATGAAGGATATAGGAAAATGGTCTTTTCAGTCCATGCATTTAATTTACGGTAATCCATACACACCCTTCATCCAGTAACCGGTCTCATTGGAACAAGTTCATTTTTCTCATTGGGGACCACAGTTATTCCCCCTTTCTTAGGTACACACTGAATAGGGCATACCCAACTACTATCGGCGATCAGATAGATTACTCCCGCATCAACCACTTAATGATTTCCTTCTTCACGACCTCTTGCATAGGTGGATTTAAGCATCTCTGGTGCTTAATACTTGGCTTATGATCGGGCATGAGTTGGATTTTATGAGAAAAAATACCAGGAGAGATCCAAATAATGTCTGCAATAGTCCACCCAATAACTCTTTTGAACCTTTTTAGCACTTTCACCAAACTCTCAACTTGTTGTTCATACAGGTCTGATGCAATGATTACCGGCAAAGTGTCACCATTTCCTAAGAATTCATACCTGAGATGAGGTGGGAGAGCTTTAAGTTCTAACTTTGGAGCCTCCTCTATAGATGGTTTCACTGGTGGAGACTCGTGATTCTTCACGTCTAACTCATATTTCTTCAGTTTAAACTGAATATCACCTCTATCAAGAGGCGTGACTAATGACTCATACTTGATATACCGTGGTTTCACGGTATTTTTAATGCTTTTTCCTTAAGTTTAGTGTGTATCCAAAAGCCTTTTTGTATTAATTTTTATGTAAGTTTCTCTTTATTTGCAGGAAATTTTTCAAAAGATGAACGCGGAAGTATTTGAGCAAGAAAAGCAGAAAGTACCACCTATGAAACTTGTGACGCTCCATCATGCCTATGATGGTCCATAGGTGGCATCGTAGTGAAGCTGCTGAAGAAAGATGGGGAAGTCTGACCAAGTGTGGGGTTACGAAGTGCGTGACAGACCGTTGTAGCCATGATTGTCCGTCCTGCTGATTCATCGTGAAGATCAGAGAAGTAGTCCCAGTACCCAAATTCCAAGAGTTTAAGTGTTATGGAATAGAGACCCCGACGGACCGTTGTGCCTATAACGATCCGTCATACCTGCCGTCGATGGCAATGAAGAGAGAAGAAGAAGAATTTGCAAAGTATGGGATGACAGAGTCCATGACGGTCCTTCGTGACCACGACAACCCGTCGCGAGGTCCGTTGACCCAGCCGCATTTTAACAGATTTTCAGCAAATAGAGTCTTTCTTTGATTAGGTTTTTGTTTTTTATAAATAGTTCAAAAAACCTCATTTGGGGGTTAGAATTTTTGTTATTAGACACTTTTATGTTAGATTCTTTGTTGAGAGATTATTTTGATTATTAGACTTTTGATTGTTACACTATTCTCAGGAGTTGATTGTTGGTGATTTTGTCGATTAATCAAGTAAATTTCTGGATTTTATTCTTTCTCATTGAAATAAGTGCATGAATTCTTTTATCATATATATGAATATTCTGATTATGACTATGGGTAACTAAACTCCATAACTAGGGTTGTGGGAACCATGGGTGAATAATAAAAGAAAATCTAACTAAAATAACAATTCTAGAATAGTTTCTTGTATGTATTGATAATTCTTTCGCTTAGAAGTCTTTTTAATGGATGGTCAACATTACAACTTGCCTTAATGCTACTTGTCGGACCAAGGATGTAGATATTAGGAAAAGAATTATCAACATTGATTTAGTGTGTACTATCTAATAGGCTAGTATTGATTGGTACGAGGTAATAACTTACTCAACTATCAAATACAATGCCTAATATGAGGTAAAGGTAAGGGTTAGTATAGCAACACACCTAGCTGGACCAAGGTGCGGAGTGAAATTTTCTTGATGCCGGACCAAGGATTTAGAAATACATAACTTATCACATTGCATGCAAGATACTAGGAAAGAATTGTGATAGTTAGATTTATCAAGTTAGGAACATGTAGGGAACACATAAATCCTAGTTACTTTTATTAATTGATTAAACCCCAACATTTGAATCTGTTAGTTGTCTCCTTTAATTTAGCTAGTTATTTTCATTCATTTAGAAATAAAAAAAGCCCCTTTTATTATCTTTGTTTTTCAAGGAAATAATTGAGTAAATAGTAGTAATAATAGATTGAAGTTAAGTCTAAACTATTTTCCTCGTGGGAACGATCCCAACCTCCTTAGTTCGGTTCTTTGCTTGATACGACCGCTTTACTTCTTATTTGAGAAGTAAGTTTGAGTGTATCAATACTCATCAATGCAATCATTATCAAAATTCATTATCACTGCCGCTAATACTTCTACACCTACACGTTCTTCTATTTATGTCACAGATGACTCACCAACTTTGTAGGATATAGCAGATACCGATTGGAGCTCATCTCTTTGCCTCATTGAACTACAAATGTTGAAGGTTGTTTCATCATTGTTCAACCGAAATTTCATCTGCCCCTTTTCCATATTAACTAAGGCTCTTCCCGTAGCAAGGAATGGCCTCCCAAGAATAATGGGCACTTCAAAATCGACTTCACAATCAAGAATAACAAAATCTTCCGGAAATATGAAGGACTCCACTTTTACTAGAACATCGTGGAGTATCCGTATAGGCCTTTTTACTGTTCGATCGGCCGTCAGTAGCTGCATCGCAGTGGGCTTTGGATCACCCAAACCCAACTTCTTGTAAATAGAGAGGGGCATGAGATTTATGCTTGCTCCCAGATCACATAATGTTTTCGCAAAATGTAATAACCCTATTGTAAAAGGAATAGTGAACGCACCCGGATCTTCTTTCTTTTGTACCGGAGATCTTGTAGCAAAGCACTACAATGTTGCATTCTATCATCATCCTCAAAAGTGACCGATCTTTTCTTTGTAACCAAATCTTTCATAAACTTGGCATAACCGGGCATTTGTTCTAAAGCTTCTACCAAAGGGACATTGATAGAAAGCTTCTTCAACATTGTTATAAAATGCCGATATTTACTATCCTCGATCTTTTTCACTAATCTTTGAGGAAATGGGGTGGTGGTCTAGGCATGGGAGTTACCTTTTTAGGCACTTCAGCATCTTTTCCAGTGTTATCTTCTACTTCACCATTAACCTCTACCACTTTATCAGAATCTTTTGTCATATGTTTCTCATAACACGGCATAGGTGGTTCGTGTTTGCTTACCACCTCGAGTAGTGATTTCCATAAAATGTCCATCATTTTTTGGATTTTGGACAGTGTTGCTAGGAAGAGTGCCCGGTTGCCGTGTGTTCACAGTCGCAGATAACTGGGCCAATTGTAACTCAAGCTGCTTAATCGATATTGCATGTGTATCAACTTTCTTCCCAATACCCGCTAAATCACTCCTCAACTCTTTAGTGTGCTCACCACTAGCATTGAACCTCCTCATCATTTTATGAAACATATTCCTCAACTCGCGCCATACTACCTCCACCATCCCTAGGAGTAACTTCACAATTTTGAGGAGGAACATAGGGCCCATTCATATCGTTTCTATTACCATAGTTACCGTTGTTGAAGTTGTTGTCACAGTTGTAATTTCCTTCTCGAACATAATGACCCTCACGGTTATAGTTACCATAGATCCGACCTTGGTTCCCTCGACAAACAGGTATGACGGACCATTCCAAGCACGAAGGTCCGTCGAGGATCTCCATTCCATAACACTTAAACTTCTTCGAATTTAGATACTGGGACTACTTCTCTGATCATCACGACGAACCAGCAGGATGGACCGTTATAGCTATAACGGTACGTCATGCACTTCGTAACCCCACACTTTGTCAGACTTCCTCATCTTTCTTCAACAATTTCACTACGATGCCACCTACGGACCTTCACAGGCACGACGGACCATCACAAACTCCGTAGGTGGTAACTTTTTTGCATTTCTTGCTCAAAAACTTCCGCATTCATCTTTAGACAGATTTCCTGCAAATAAAGGGAAACAACTTTTATAAAAATCAATATAAAAAGGCTTTTGGACACACACTAAGCTTAAGTAAAAAGCATTAAAAATATCGTGAAACCACGGTATATCAGTTATACCTTTCTGAAGTACAACACCTTTCACGGTGTGAGATCCTTATGACACCAGATTTCGTACCTAGCCAGTATGTTCCATGTTGGTTAATGCCTATTCTCATCATCTGGGATGTGAATTCTAGTAATGGAGAAGTTCTACGACCTGTAGGTAGTGTAATGGGAAGCTATTTACACATGGCACGAGTAAGCTTTGAAGATACTAGAATGATTCCCTAGGTCTTCCAAGACCATTCTGTGAAGTCCTGAATTGTTTAGTTGTCTCTTAAAAGAATTTAAGAATAATGCTTAAAAGAATGTTGAAACGAAAGGTCCTTACCTAGGGTAGCTTTGGGGATCACCTAGGTGTGCTTGAAGAGGGTGTATGGGTGGTCTATTCATGTCTTACTTAGGTGAATCTTAGAGTAAACTTTAATTAGAGGGTCTAAAGTGATTAAAAGGCTTCCGTGTTGAATATGGAATATGTCTTATATGTGATTTTTGAGTTGTATTATGTCTATTGCACTCTTATGATGAAGTTTCTATCAAAATAGCATGAAAGTATATTTTAAAGTAAATATTCCTTTTTGCATGGTTTTCTTGTATGTTCACCACACTTAGTGCATTCAATATGCTAATTCCATATGTTTCTCTATGTCTACAAGTGTAGGTGGAAAGTGAGTATTCTATAGAAGTTGAAGCTTGGGAAGTAGATTCTCTCTAGATTGGTATGTCCTCATATACTTGAGAAAATGGACTATGTTTCTAGTTATCCTTTCTAAAAGACTTTTTAATGGACTAAAAGTTTCTTTTCAAATTGATGAAAGGGTCGTGGCTCTATGATTTTGACTTGTGACTTAGATGGCTTATGTTGAGACTTAGTTTTCTTACGTTTTATAATAGAGTTCGATTATTACTGTGAAAGATTCTATTCTGCACTACTTTTCATATATATGCAATGAATAAATGCTAAGAGGCTTGTACAAGACCTCCGAGAGGTCGAGTATGCCGCGTCACGACGTAGGCGTGCTCTCGGATCGTGACAATTAGGACAATATAGACAAGGTAGGGAAGCCATAATGAAAAGAGAAACTTTTGGAAAATGGGATCCTGCTACTGGTCTGGGCCATCCCGCTGCAGCGGTAATCATCCTGCTACAGCGGGATAATGCAAGACGCTACAGGGTCCCTTATCCACAACTAACTCCAGACATGAAGATGGTGTCTTTTCGTCTCAAAATCCCTATTTTATAAGTTTTTTAGCGGATCAGAGTATATTAGCTATCCTAGAATACGAATTAGCAAGTATTTCAACCATATAAACCCTAAATTGTGTCTAAATCTGAGTTTATTTTAAGATATTTTCAACATTCCCCACCCCTTTTTGTATCAATTTAATCTTGTTCTTATGGAGTCCTTACAATCGTCATGTTGGTTGAACGTTAGGGACGCAAGGAAAGTAACCATGCTACGAAATTCAAGTACTTTGGTAATCTTGTTTAATTTTTTGAAGATAACCACCCTAAAACTTTTTCTGATTCGATTAGTTAATTACCATTCAATCATTCTAATCAAGCAAGTAATTAATGAGAAGGAATAATAACGAGAAATGACCTTAACTTCGATGATTCAAAAGAGAGAGATTGAGAGTGAGGGAAACAATTCCCTTTTTCCCACTTTATTACCCCCGATATATCGCTACAGCAGCAGAGCTGCCGCTCCACTGGGCAGGGCTTGGAAGAATTTTAGACTTAGTTAATTTCGACATTCACGTGATGCTTAATAAACTACTTTAGCATGGAAACCTAGTAGCCTTTTTGGGTAATGCATTTTAACCATCCGTTCTAGTGTGCGTCTATCCTTATGGGGTTTTGAATCATTAGAAACCACGAACTTTTGTCGTTCCATGTAAGAGTCGTTCCGCTAGCTGAGAGATTTTTGAAGTGAGAGCGTGTGAAGATTGAGCCTTAGTCGTCTGGGGACGAATGAATGGTAAATTGGTATCTATTAGAATGACCCGAATGGTCGTTATTTGAAAAGGGAAAAAAGGCTCAACAAATTTGGACATTGTCCCGCTATAGCGGGACCGATGCCGCTAGAGTGGCGTCATTGCAGTGGCAACTAACCCCGCTAAAGCGGGATTGGCGAGGAAAAATCTGAATTTCAAGAAATCCTTATTTTTACATATTTTGTCAATAAAAAAAGAACTGTTAATTAATCAAAGGTCTCAAAAAAACATATATATGGTTAATTACCCTAGAAACCCTAGAAAATTTATTTCAAGTTTTGGAAAGAAGAAGAAGGAGCAATCTATCGTTGAAATAGAGGAATCTTGTGAGATATTGGCCAAATTCATCGTAACGAATTCAAAAAAGCTGGAAAATAGATCATACTTTGTACAAATTACTTAGTGCCCAGGTAGATTAGGTTTTTATGCATTGAGTAGTTGTAAATCCGTGCTTATCATGTAATATTTGTAATTAACAGCACGAGATATATGTGGACCTTCGTACACTGAATAAATTCCTTGGAAAAAGTTATACACATGTGACGTATTTGGGGTTAGTGCTTGATGTTGCAAATTGATGATTGATCGAGTTTCTTAGTTATTTTCTTGAGTAGAATTCCTTCATTAAACGAGCATACACGGTAGAAAAGAATGAAATTTGGTCGATACTAGGTCAAACCTATTAAAGTAAATCGTTGTTGAATGTTGGTAATTTTATGTTTAAAAACCCAAATGACGAACCCTAACGAAGAGTTAGGGATGAACTTGATCTCTTGTGTGATAAGGAATTTGGCGAAAACTTAGTAGGTAATGGTTGTGATTTCACAATTTTTGTGATGTATGCATGTTCTTGCTTCATTATGGTACTTGTCAGTATAGAAATGTTTACATTGTGGTAACTGATAGAGATGAATAATTTTGCCTTGAAATCATGATGTAAATGTATGATCTTGATGATATACTTGTGGTTGTGATTTTTTTGCGTGATCGGGGATCGAATTACCACGTTCTGGCAAGCTAAGTTGAATCAGATTGCTATTTTCTGGCAAGCTACTTGGATCGAGTTGCCACTTTCTGGACTAACTATGAGGATCAGATTACCACATTCCGTCAAGCTAACTTGGATCTGATTGCCACGTTCTGGTACAAATATTGTATCAGGTTTCCACGTTCTGGATCAACTATGAGATCGGAAATCCACATTCCAACAAGATAACCTGGATAGGATACCGCGTCGATACACTAACAGTTTGAATTTGGATTCAGTGAGAGGGCCAATTACTTGTGATAAGTTGAAGTGGAAAGCATGTTATATTTAGGTCCTATGATGTGTTTATACTTGTGATGATTGCATTCTTATCTAGGGATGACCTAGTGTAGGTGGAAACATGGGTATATATGTGAGCACGAGTGAGGTGTAGATATATTATGAGGTGCACTTGTCAGGAAGGAGTGATTTGTTGAGGTGTTATGGGGTAAGTATTCCAAGGAGAATTGTGACAATGGCTAGATATTGAAGCAAGGAGAAACTTTATGGTTGGGATAAATAAGGTTACGATACTTTAAGAATGTGACAATATTGATTTGTGGGAAAAGGAAGTTAGCGGTGTTAGGGATTATCTAATGTGGTTAGCAATGCATAGGCTATGACTTAACAGGGTTGAAAGTGTTAGCGGTTAGGAAAGAAAGTGGCTAATAGTTAAAGTGTTGTTCAAGTTAAGGGTATTGTAAGGAAAGGGGCAATGGTGGGGAAACGAATGGTACATGCATGAGCTTATTATTCTTTTATTGTATTATGGGGTGGGCTTCGGGTTGACGGATGATGTCTACCAGTACGTGTGGTTGTACTGATACTACTCTTGATATGTCTTTTGACATAGTTTGGATGCAGGTTTGATGATGTTTCCATACGTGAAGACGAAGAATTCCTCCAGAAGCTGCATGGTGGGAGTTGTGTCTTATTTTATTACTGTCCATTGTTGTTTGTAGTAGCTCTTGTACCTGTTAGACTAAATCCTTGGGGTTGTTAAGTTATTTTACAAATCCTATCTAGTTCATAAAAAATGAGTTGTTTTAAAGGATGTATCGCTACTTTTATTTTTTTGCATGTATAAACCTTGAGATCTGAGGGTTCTCCTACTTAGGAGTTAGAATAGGTGTCCGCACGGCCCGGTGGGTTAGATCGTGACACTAGGATAGGTCGCTTAGTTTTACTAATTCTTTTTAATTATTATAAAGATAAAATGGTCATATATATTCGTACAAAAAAATATTTCAACACACTTACAATTTTATTTTATTTCAGTCTAATAGAATTGATTAACAAATTCATTTATTCTCAAAAAGAAGTGTGCAAGAAAATTCAACTCATTAAATCAAGTCTTTTCAACAAGTGGTAGGTATACTCAGATAGTTTTAATTATAGTGAACAACTACAATAATACCATTCACACATTTTGGTTACTTCTCTTTATTTTTAGACTATCAATTTTTGGAGACAAATTACTACTGATATTACAAATTAATATTAATTTTTTTAAATTGTTGGGTAAAAAAGGGGATAAAAATATAAATAATTTCTCTTTCATGACGTTGAACGAACTCTATTCCGGCACGAATGATTATATAGCTTAATCAATTAGTGACTAGGTCTGGAGTTCAAGTCTAGGTTAGGTCCCCCATTTTATAAATTTTTATTCGTACGAAAAAAATATTTTTAACATACATATTGTTTTATTTTCTTTCAGTCTAATATCTTTGATTAACAAATTCATTTGTTCTTAAAAAAGAAGAGTGAAAGAAAATTCAACTAATCAAATCAAGTTTTTTCAACAAGTGATAGGTATGTTCAAATAGTTTTAATTAGTGTGAACAACTACAATTATCCCATTCACACATTTCGGTTACTCCTCTTTTATTTTTTTGACTAACAATTTTTGGAGACCAATTATCTAGTGACAAATTATGAAGTAATATTAATTTTGTAAAATTGTTGGGTAAAAAAGGGGATGAAAATATAAATAAACTTCGTTTCGTGATATGTAACAAATGATATTGATGGTTATAGCTAACACAATTAGCCACTTCATCACGACTTCGACTCTAGGTTAGGTCTCATCTTTATAATTTTTTAAATTATTATAAAGATAAAATTTTCATTTATATTCGCACACGTATTATTTTATTTTATTTTAGTTTAATAAAATTGATGAACAAATTGATTTCTCTTAAAAGAGCGAAAGAAAATATAACTTATCAATTCAAGTCTTTTCAACAAGTGGTAGATATACTCAAATAGTTTTATGTAGATGAACATAAGAAAAATCTCATTCACTCATTTTAGTACCTTCTCTTTTATTTTTCAAGTAACAATTTTTGGAGAGGGATTTCATAATGAAAAATGTATAAGTATATTAAAATATTAATGATTAAATTAATTAATTACATTTTATTTTCTTACCTTCGAATAAAATTGATCAATTAATTATTTTGACTCTGAAATAGAATAGGAAAATAACTAAATTTATGATAACATTAATTTGCAAAGTTACTTGGATAATTATACAATTTGATCCCAAGTTTCTTTTGGAGCCAAACAGGTCGCATTTGGCTCCATTTTTATGACTATAAATAGAAACTTCTAATCCTCACATTAAAAACATTTCAAAGTATCAGTTTACACTAACTGTGAAAAAAAACTACGGAAAAGGCCTAAAATACCCTTAAAGTATTGAAAATGGTACAAAATTACCCTCCATCCACCTATTGGCTCCAAAATACCCTTTCCACCCACCTATTGGGTTCAAAATACCCTTGTCATCCACCTTTTGTTTCAAAATTGACCATTTATTTAACGGTTTTATATTTAAACTATTTAAATATTTTTTTAAATACGTGGAGCTCAACTATTTGCTATAATTTAACTTATTAATATAATTTATAAATGAATCCACTACCCATCCATTACTAATTAAACCCCTCTAAATTAATAAATTCTTCACATTATTAATGCAACAACAGATTAGCTACTACCAATTGAGTGTTTTTATAAATTTGAGGCGAAAATATCTATAGAAGTAAATTATCATACATTCAAGTGTCTAAATAAAATTACTGATAAACTTAAAGTCTGACTATGTTTATCTTAATAATTCTTACATCTCAATTATGTGATACTTCATAGGTAACTTTTTTTTAAAAAATATATTAAAGGTTTTAAAACAAATAATAAATATTTATAAAATTATATTTTAAAAAATGAATAAATTAATTCGGGATGTATTATTTCTTTACCTTTAATCATAAATTTCTCATTCAATCTTGAAAGAAAGTGTACTTCTAAATAAGCGGCTCAACCTAAATTTAATTGGGGCTTCGATTTGGACTCGAATAATTTTGAATGTTATTTTCAAGAATCTATAACTTCATCGTGTTTTAGTAGTATTTATGATGATTTTGATATTATAATTGGATTATTAATTGGGTGAGGTTTAGTTAGTAATTAGTATTTGGACTCGAATAATTTTGAATGTTATTTTCAAGAATCTATAACTTCATCGTGTTTTAGTAGTGTTTAAGATGATTTTGATATTATAATTGGATTATTAATTGGGTGATGTTTAGTTAGTAGTTAGTGGGTAGTGGATTGGTTTATAAATTATATTAATAAATTAAATTATAACCAATAGTTGAACGTCAAGTATTTTAAAAAATGTTTAAAGAGTTTAATTTAAAAATAATTAAAAAAGTGGTCAATTTTGAATCCAAAGGTAGATGACAAGGGTATTTTGGAGCCAATAGGTGGATGAAAAGGACATTTTGGAGCCAATAGGTGGATGAAGGGTAATTGTGTACCATTTTCAATACTTCAAGGGTATTTTAGGCCCTTTTTCAAAAAAACTATGGATAACTACATAACTCCCGATAACAAGAGAAGGGCTAAATCATTCCCAACCTCTTCGGAGGTTGTGGAATAATTATATTATCTGAAATGGGACTCCAACGAGAAAACAGAGGAGGAAGTATCCGAGCTGATGAAGCGCCTGAAGAGAAACAAGTGGGTCGAGATGATGGTGTTAATGGATGATTCACCCTCACCAAAACCTTTGAGATATACGAGAAGGTGATTGTCAAATCACTCAACAGTTTCATTGTTCGCATCGACGGAGTTCATGAAATAACTCCCGGAGTTGGAAAGGGAACATTGTTTGGTGGTTGGCCAGAGGAGAAGAGGGGTTGCCAAAGGAGCCTGGAGCTGTAGGTTTTTGACACAACATAAGGACGCTAGATGAGGTCCTTTTTTTGTTGTTTAATTTTGCTTTTCTTTTGTCATTTTTCTTGACACCCACGTTGAATACATGGGTGCATTTTGTAAATTATTTTTATTTTCTTCTAATGAAAAATGAAATCATTAACAACTTCTATTACATTTACTAATAAAACTGAAACATATACATATGAAAGTAAAGAATGACACCATTAAAAAACATAGCCACAAAACACAGAAGGAAAGACATAAAAATTCCTAATTAATGTTAGCCACAATAAAGCCATGTAATTTTGTTCATCAATATTACAATCGTAACAATGGTCACTTACATCACCTTGATCAATATCCTGTTAGGACCGTAAATAAGCAGGTGTAAATGCGAAAGCTAGCAATGCAAACCTCGAAAGACCACGAGTAAGAAGACAACGAGAAATATATCAAAAGACATAAAAATTTAACGTGGTTCGGTCAATCAACCTACGTCCACAAAAGAGATGAGTAATCCACTATAAATATGAGAGTACAAAATACAGAGGGAATCAACCTTAACCAATTCACTCGGTATACATGGGAGTTTCACACAAGTGATAACGTATCAAGCTTGTGACCCACAAATTCTCCCTCTAACCACAACTCTCAAAGCCCTTAAGACTACATTGTGAATGCTGATTAAGTTAGAAGGAACATGCCTCTATTAATAGAGTCCTAAACCTTTTCCTATAAGAAAAGGATTAGTCACTCCAAAACCTTTTCCTACAAGGAAAACCTATTTATGGTAAGAAATTTAGGGCAAATAAAACCCAACAAATCTCTCCCTTGGCTTGAATTTCTGACAAAATAAATTTGTCCACCTTCTTGACTTAATCTTCAACAACTTGCTTCTCCTCTCCATAATCTCCTTTGCAAAATTTATGTCTCAACACAAAGAATCTCTCTGAAACAATTTCTCCAACAAAATCTTTATTACTGTCAAAAAGGTTGCGGCTAGAACTACACCCGTCAAGATGAACACCTCTTTCTAACCTCGTTCAATAATCGATTACCGAACCACTGAACTTGACTCTAGCCGCAACCTTTTTTACAGTAATGAAGATTTTGTTAAGAAATTGTTTCAGAGAGGTTCTCTGTGTTGAGACACAAATTTTGCAAAGGAGATTATGGAGAGGAGAAGCAAGTTGTTGAAGATTAAGTGAAGAAGGTGGAAAAATTTATTTTGTCAGAAATTCAGGCCAAAAGGGAGATTTGTTGGGTTTTATTTGCCGTAAATTTCTTACCATAAATAGGTTTTCCTTGTAGGAAAAGGTTTTGGATTGACTAATCCTTTTCTTGTAGGAAAAGGTTTAGAACTCTATAAATAGAGGCATGTTCCTTCTAACTTAATCAGCATTCACAATGTAGTCTTAAGGGCTTTGAGAGTTTTGGTTAGAGGGAGAATTTGTGGGTCACAAGCTTGATACGTTATCACTTGTGTGAACCTCCCATGTATTCCGAGTGAATTGGTTGAGGTTGTTTTCCTCTGTATTTTGTACTCTCATATTTATAGTAGATTGCTCATCTCCTTCGTGGATGTAGGTCGATTGACCGAACCACGTTAAATCATTGTTTCTTTTGGTATATTTCTCGTTGTCTTCTTACTCGTGGTCTTTTGAGGTTTGCTTTGCTAGCTTCCGCATTACACCTACTTATTTCCGGTCCTAACAAGTGGTATTAGAGCCAGATTCAATGATGAAGTCAGGTTTTATGGTTCGATAAACGATGATCGAACCAGGTTAGAAAGAGGTGTTTATCTTGACGCATGTAGTTCTAGCCGCAACCTTTTTGACAGTATTGAAGATGTTGATTGAGAAATTGTTTTAGAGAGGTTCTCTGTGTTGAGACATAGATTTTGCAAAGTAGATTATGGAGAGGAGAAGCAAGTTGTTGAAGATTAAGTGAAGAAGGTGGACAAATTTATTTTGTTAGAAATTCAGGCCAAGGGGGAGATTTGTTGGGTTTTATTTGCCCTGATTTCTTACCATAAATAGGTTTTCCTTTTAGGAAAAAGTTTTGAATTGACTAATCCTTTTTTCTGGTAGGAAAAGGTTTAGGACTCAATAAATAGAGGCATGTTCCTTCTAACTTAATCAGCATTCACAATGTACTCTTAAAGGGCTTTGAGAGTTTTGGTTAGGGGGAGAATTTGTGGGTCACAAGCTTGATACGTTATCACTTGTGTGAACCTCCCTTGTATTCCGAGTGAATTGGTTGAGGTTGTTTCTCTCTGTATTTTGTACTCTCATATTTATAGTGGATTCATCTTTTTTGTGGATGTAGGTCGATTGACCGAACCACGTTAAATCTTTGTGTCTTTTGGTATATTTCTCATTGTCTTTTTACTCGTGGTCTTTGAGGTTTGCTTTGCTAGCTTCAGCGTTTACACCTGCTTATTTCCGATACTAACTTATCCAACACCATTTTTTTCATAAGTAAATGGATAATTATTTGTGCAAAAAGGAATGGATTTTTCAATAAATAAATGATTAAAAATGTCACGATACGCTTAACAGTTGTCGAAGATGATTTCAATAATGCATCATTAGTCTTCTTTATTGTTGTGCTACTTTTATCTTCCCTATAGTGTTTATCCAGTATTGCATATATTCACCGCCTAAAAATATTGAAAAATATGGCAAAAGCGTATGATGCAGCGGTGTGACTTGCATTTGTTGCTTTCTCCAATAGTGGTATTGCACCACTTATAGCTGAAAAATAACTTCTACAAAACGAACACATATATGTTAGTCTAGAACGAATTTAAGGAATCAAATACATAAAAAAAAAAGTAATGTGACTAATGTTATTACGACACCCTTTCTATAAATGGCTTCTCTATATCCACAATTGATACAAACGTTCATGAAAGAATCGTATGTTTTGACAGTTCGTGATATTCGGCGCATCAATATGTCAAGCGGAAAATCCTCCGGGTAGAGTATCTTGTAACCCACCGTTCACATCCTATGTCATTAAATATCTTGCAACTGAAAAAGATCTATAGGTTATTGAACATGATAGTAAACAATTGATTTAGTTGACAAAATTTAAATACCTCAGTCTTAAAATTATTAAATCTTTGCATGAGGCTGAAGCCACCCTTTCTACAATTTCATCAAGCAAACCCTTATCAAAGGATTCAAAAGAAGGATGAATCCTCTTAATTTCATTAATTGAAGGATGATTTTCGTGGTCTAAGATGTTAAAATGCAAAGTGGTGATGTTTGCCAAATTAGATTTAGAAAGGCCACGGAAATGATATACCAACTTGAGTGTCTTTTTTTGTAAAACTTTCAGTAATATTGAGTGTTACCACTATCAAAGTATTAGAGGATAGCCAAGCCGTTGGGCCTGTGATTAAACCACAAAGAGGCTCAAGAATTTAACATTCTATTGAATAATGATAGATTTACTTTGGCTCCGGATTGAGTAGAGTTTAAATGGTTTTCCTCAGCTGTTATGGTGGATTATATGTATTACTCTGTCAATATGATATTAACAATAAAAATTTCAAATATTTTTATCCCTATTGATTAAATATCACTTTTAAAATATATTTAAAAAATGTACGGTTACTGATAGAATATATCCTTCACTTAACAAGTAATGGACCAGGTCCGTTACTACACTAACGAATAAAAAGAAAGTTAAATGCAGTAAAATCAACACGATGATTTTACGTGGATGCCTCCTTGCTTAAGGGAGTAAAACCACGACCTGTCTCATAGGATTTTCAATCGTTTTCACTAATCTTCAAAAGCAAAAGTAAAACACGATTACACCAAACGTAAGAAAGAGTTATCAATCTCACAACTAAGCAATAGTCCTCTATTGCTTAACAAGCCTAAGTAGAAAACAATCTACCCACTAAGCTATCCCACTTGGACAACCTAGACTTCTAAAACAACACACCAATTCTTTTATAGATTCAGGAACGGTTTACAGTTTAAGAACGAGAGAATGTATTCCAAAACAACTAGACGAAAACCTCCAGATATTGCTGTTGTTCTTGGAATAATTCTGCCTTTGCTTTGTGGTAGCCTTTGCAAGAGTTCTTGAAAAGTTTTCATCAAGTTGCAAAAACTGAAAAAAATATTTAGCAAAGTGCCTTTTATATGGGCAAGTCACTTTACTAAACCTCTTTGCCATTGGCTGGAAAAGTCACACTTTCTGACGCCATCGGGAAGTGTGCACCTACTTTTTGTACCCTCTCCAGCTGGCAATCAACTGGCTCCTCATCATGAGAGTCCGGTACCTCTACTAGGTCCCTGAGTTTGTTTCATCTGCAATACTCAAGCAAGAACCCTGCAATACTCAATTAAGAAACTTGTACCTTTACAAGGTCCCCAAGTTTGTCAAATCATAAAAACTACAAATAACATTTTCCCCCTTTTTGATGATGACAAACACTGAAACCATGATCTAAGATCCTCTCCAACTTTTTTCACCCTTTTTATATTCCCCCTCACTGTACATTCCCCCTCACTGTATGTTCCCCCTCACTAAAATATCATTTAGCTACTTTCATTTAGCTACACACAGTTTTACATCCCCCTTTTGGCATCATAAAAAAGAAACGCAATAAACAAGTGATGGGAGCAGAAACACTGAACAAGATCAAAGCTAAAAAGTAACTAATCAGTAAGGAAAAAGCATGCACAAGAGGAGATAATTAGAACAGCACAGGAATGAATTAACCAGTACGCCATAATAACATAAATACATTAGAACAAAACTGAACATTCTTCAACACATTGAAAAGCCACAAAAAAACTTGACACAAGGGGGGGTTGTTCAACAAACTAGGAAGAAGGAGGAGGATGAGACAGGGATTGGATAACAAGAGTGAGTCGTGCATTGGCAGCATCATTGTCTTTGATGGCCTTTTCCTGCAGGGCAGTTATCTCCGCCTTCAACTCAGCATTCTCTTTCTCCGGAGCTTGAACCACTGAAGAACCAGGTCCCTCACTTTATGCAGAAAGCAGTTCTGCTTTAAGTATAGCAATCTCAGCCTCTTTACCACTTAACCGCACAGTAAGCTCCTAAACCTCGTGCTTAAGCTGCTCCTGATCATCAATAAGTTGGGCCATTTTGCTCTTTGGATAGCCTCTTCTTTCAATGCATTCATATTTAACCAAGGTACTTTCGGAGAGAGTCTGCTTAACTGTCCCCATTTTTCCCACACTGAGAGGAATTTGAAAAATGCTTGAATACCTCCGTAAGAAAGTATCCATAACCCATTCCGTGAACACCTTTCCTCTCAATGACAGTTTTGTGGATATGCTCAAGCATTAGACCAGGTAGGTTCAAGGCCTCGAAGTTGCACAACATCTCCATCACAAACAAATCAGCAGCAGTTGCTACTGTCCTCTTTTCAGTGTGAGGAAGGAGAAATTTGTTGATGAACTCAAAAACCAACTGATACTCACTCTTCATGATTTTCTTATAAAATCCCAGCAACCTTGGTTGTGGGTGTCTTAGAAATCACAGCAGCAAACTCAGAAGAGCAAGTTCTACCCAATACAGACCTGGTCCCCTCTATAGGCACCCTGAGAATTTTGCTCAACACACCCTCATCTAAACATATAGCAATGTTATATACTCGTGTGAGGATGCTCCCATCGTCCTTGAAGTGAATATTATAGTAAAATTCACGCACTTCTTCTTCATGGAAAATGGGGGATTTCCTGTTGAACAAGTGTAACCAAGATTGGATCTCAACCATATCGTGAAGAGAGTCCATGCCAGGAAGAGTTATGATCCCCATATCAAAAATTCTTCCAGCCAAAACAGCTTGGTTTCTCAGACTGTCAACCACCTCCTGCATGTTGACACTCTCAACTTTCCTGGCTTGGGAACCAGGTCCCTGTGACCGCTTTCTCTTTTTCTCAGATCTCTTCCCTTTTGACTTTGTTTTTTCAACCTTTTATGTAGCCTTTCCCTTCTTCTTCTCTGACCTCTTTTTCTTAATTTTCTTTTCCACTTCTTCTCCAGAAAACTCAACCACAATAGCTTCAGGTAATTTAAAATTTGATACCTTGAAGGTTCTTGCACTTCTAACTGCAGCAGTAGAACGTGCACTGGCCTTCAAGGCATCAGCCATCAACTTTTGAGCAGCAGACCTAGTAGTAGGTCGTCTCCTAGGGGCCTCCTCTACAACCTTCTCTTTTACTTTTCTAGATTTTTCCCTTTCTCTCCTCTCAACCTTCCAGTTTAAAGGTTCTTCCTCGCTTGCAGAGTCAGAGGAAGATGAGGAAGAGTACCTGCCCAAATCAGGGGTCTTATCAAATATAGGTTGAGTGGGTCTTACCTCTTCTCCTTCCAAGACTTCAGTATGCTCTGCCCTTGCTTCTTCACGCATCATGGCCAAGCTTTCAATCACAAGCTCTTCACTCGCTGCCAAAATGTTGGACTCAGAAGCCTTGTGCTTGGGTAGATCCCCTTCAAACATATTGTCAGGCAACATGTCTTGAAACGGACCAGGTCCGGTAGGCACGACAGAACTATTTAGATCTATGGCAAAAAAGGGGTTATCAGGGGTGTCTTGTTGAGAACTGGAAGAAGGAGGAAGTCTGGCTTGTGTATTGGTCGGAGAATAGAAAGCAAGAGGCTCGATATTCAACATTTGTTTGGAAGAGGATGAAGGAGAAGATATGGTTTTCACACTAGAAAGTATTTTGCTTTGAATCAGCGAAGAGAAGAAAAAGAAGACGAAATTTGCCTTTTGAGATTTTGCTAAAACCCTTCGTGAACAGGAAGAAGAAGTTAAGAAACAGATGAGAGTTTCAAAAAGAAGTAAGGGTATTTAAAGAAAGTAAAAAGGTGCCAGGTCCATGATTGGATGCGTCGTTTGAGAGAGAAACGATGGGACTGATCAGTCAGAGTAACCGATGGCTGACACATGGCATTATCAACGGTCATATTATTTCAGTTTCAATTTAATGTATAAATGCTAACCTGGACAGGCACCAGGTACCATAGCACAGTTAAGCTTCATTCCTCAGTTGTTCTAGTTGCTTCTCTTGCTAAACAGGTCCTCACTGAAAGTATACCTACAGAAGGTACAAAAAGGGATCTTTGTTCAGATATTTAAAATTCACACAAAGCATACCTGCACTGCAATTTTAGCCATCAAGGGAGTTCAACTGTTGGAAGCTAATAGCATCACTTGGAGATCAACATCCCCAACTTCAATCGATTTATCTCAAATTGATCCTTGCTAAGGGCTTTGGTAAAGATATCTGCAATTTGCTCCTCCATTGGACAGTAAGTAAGCACAATATTTCCCTTCTCAACATTATCTCTCAAAAAGTGATGTCTAACATCAATATGCTTAGTTCTCTTATGGTGGACTGGATTCTTTCCCATACTAACAGCACTTGTGTTGTCACACATAAGAGGAATTGCTTTGATGTGAATCCCAAAATCCTCCAAGTGTTGCCTGATCCACAAGAATCGAGAAACGAAGTCAGCGCTACATATTCGCTCCGGTTGAAAGAGCCACAGAGTTATGCTTCTTGGTACCCCAAGAGATAAGTGATGATCCAAGGAAATGAGCCATTCCAGAGGTACTCTTCCTGTCAACTTGATAACCTGCAAAATCAGCATCTGCAAAACCAACCAGAT
This sequence comes from Solanum arcanum, assembly GCA_027789145.1. Taxonomy (NCBI): domain Eukaryota; kingdom Viridiplantae; phylum Streptophyta; class Magnoliopsida; order Solanales; family Solanaceae; genus Solanum; species Solanum arcanum. The sequence goes on along the minus strand of CM050935.1, from coordinate 24,489,784 downwards.
CAAAAGTGTCACCTGCAGGATAGAAGAGAACCAGGTCCCCTGTTTTCTTCAAGTATCTGAGAATACGTTTTGCAGCCTTCAGGTGTGAATCACGAGGACATGCTTGAAACCTGGCACACATTCCAACACTATACACAATATCAAGCCTGCTAGCAGTCAGATATAATAAGGAGCCAATGATTCCTCTGTACATTGTCTGATTCACAAGAGGATCAGATTCTTATACTATCATCTTGGAATTTGTTCCCATAGGAGTATCAATAGGTTTAGAATCAAACATATTGAATTTCTTCAGCAGCTCTTTAATGTACTTCTCCTGGCATATTGAAATCGCATTTGATAATTGCTTGATTTGCAGACCCAGAAAGAATGTCAACTCACCCATCATGCTCATTTCAAACTCCTTTCCCATTAAAGATGAGAATTCTTCACACAAATGTTCTGAAGTAGCTCCAAAAATTATGTCATCTACATAAACTTGAATGATAAGCAATTCTTGTTCTCTTTTTAATAAGAACAAAGTATTGTCTATCTTGCTTCGTTTGAAACCATTCTTCAGTAGAAACTTTGACAACCTTTCATACCATGCTCTTGGAGCCTGCTTCAGACCATATAGTGTCTTATTCAATCTGAACACATGATTTGGTAGCTCTGCATCTTCAAAACCAGGAGGTTGCTTGACAAACACCTCCTCTTTGAGATCTCCATTCAGAAAAGCACTCTTTACATCCATTGGATACAGCTTGAATCCCATAAATGCAACAAAAGCTATTAAAATTCTAATAGCTTCCATTCTGGCAACAGGTGCAAAGGTCTCATCATAGTCTATTCCTTCTTCTTGATTGTATCCTTGCACCACCAACCTGGATTTATTTCTAGTAATCACTCCATTTTCATCAAGTTTGTTTCTGAAAACCCATCTAGTTCCTATAATTGTTCTGCCTTTAAGTCGAGGAACCAGGTATCATACCTTGCTTCTTTCAAACTGATGAAGTTCTTCTTGCATAGAGTTGATCCAGTCTGCATCACTTAATGCTTCTTTCACATTCTTTGGCTCAACAGATGATATGAATGCTGAGAATGCAACTAGATTTCTGGTTTTTGATCTAGTATGAATTCCAGAATTCAAAGGAGAAATGAGATTATCAAGAGGATGTGATGAACTATGTTTCCATCCTGACCTTGGAACAGACTGACTTGGCTGATCTGCATGTTCTTCTTCATCAAGAGTGACATCATTTTTTGGAGAGTCTGATGTACTTTGACTGGAATTTTGAGAAGTACCAGGTACCATATCATCCTTTTCAACCTCAGCAGTCTCTTCAGGTAGACTATGATTCTGATCATCACAGTCATTGTTCAGTTGTTGATCTGCACCAGCTTCACCTCCTTCAGACTTTTTTGATTTGAGCATTTTCATCACATCATCATCATCATTTGATCCATCATTCTTCAAGCTTCCATCTTCATCAAATACAACATGAATGCTTTCTTTAATGCATTGAGTTCGTTTGTTGAATATTCTGTAAGCCTTGCTGGATGAAGAGTATCTAACAAACAATCCTTCATCACTTCAGGGATCAAATTTTCCCAGATCATCCTTCCCATTATTCAGCACAAAACATCTGCATCCAAATGCTCTAAGATAGCTCAGCATTGGCTTTCTGTTGTTGAGCAGCTCATATGGAGTCATGTTCAAAATATCTCTTATTAGACACCTGTTGGTAACATGACATGCTGTGTTAACAGCTTCAGCCCAGAAACTTTAGGAAGATTTGATTCAATAATCATAGTTCTGGCAATGTTTACCAAAGTTCTGTTCTTTCTTTCCACTACTCCATTTTGTTGAGGACTTCTTGGAGCAGAGAAATTATGGCTCGTACCATTTTCCATGCAGAATCTATCCAGTGTTGAGTTCTCAAACTCTGTGCCATGATCAGATCGAATGCTGCAAATAACTTGATTAAATTTGGTTTGAATCATTTTGAAGAATGCCACCAACTCTTCAGTTGTGTCTGCCTTTGATCGCAAGAATCTCGTCCAGGTGTATCTTGAGTAATCATCAACAATCATTAAAATGTACTACTTGCCATTTCTGCTTTGAACCTTTAAGGGTCCACACAAGTCCATGTGAAGCAGCTCTAGTGTTCTTGATGATGTTACCTGATTTTTGGGCTTAAAAGATGATCTGATCTGTTTTCCTTTAACACAAGCTTCACAGATCTTATTTTCAGCAAACTTCAGTTTGGGCAAACCTCGGACCAGGTCCTTAGAAATCAGTTTGTTCAATAAAGATGAGCTTACATGCCCTAGCCTACGATGCCAGAGATCAGCATTCTCATTCTGAGCACTAAGACATGTTAAGTCATCTCCATGAGACGTTTCTAAGTTTGCCATATACATATTTTTACTTCTGTGTGCAGTGAGAATGACCTTGTTTGTAGTTAGACTCACCACAGTGCATTTCTCAGAAGTAAATTTGACCTCATTTCCTTTGTCACAGATTTGTGACACACTCAACAAACTGTACTTCAACCCATCCACATGATAAACATTGTCAATTGAATCTTCAAGAGACCTTCCTACTTTGCCAACTCCCAAAATGTACCCCTTCTTGCCATCACCAAATGAGACACCTCCTCCTTGGAGTGTCTTAAGTGAGAGGAAGTTTTTTACATCACCAGTCATATGCTTAGAGCATCCACTATCCATATACCAACATTGACTGCTGCTCCTCTCACTCACCTGCACCAAGAGTCACTTGTTTAGCTTGGGAACCCATTTCAGCTTGAGTTCCCAGTAGGCAGACAAAGGAGTGATTAGATTGTATTTAGTCCAATATGGTAGATTTTGTAGCTTTCTAACAAAGGACATAGGAGGAGGGACAGATTTTTTCTTTGAAAAACTGTGAGTTGACACATGCTTTAAAGGACCAGGTCTCTCTTTTGGTACATTTTGCCATTCAGCATAATTAGAGATCCTTTCACAGGAGTTTCTCCAGCTAGAACACTCACCCTTCAGATGTCCATTCTTACCACAGTGAAGACATAGCAGATTTTCAGGTACAAACACATACTTACTGTGAGGGTTATAATGGGGAGTAATGTTCAGACTTCCTAGTCCTTTCTTATTGAAATTACTCTGATTTGTAGCATTTGACAGTAACTTTAAGGATTTTGTCCACTTAAGAGATTTTTCAAGTTCTTCCTTAAGTTTTACAATATCCTTTTCTAATTTGTTACTCTTTTCAAATGACAGACCAAGTTTTTTCTCAGAGTTTTTCAATTTCTCTTGAATTTAAGCTTGCAACCCATTTGACATTCCATTCAATTTTTCAGCTTCTTCAGTAATCTGGTTCAATTGGTTCTTAAGTTCAGAGTTATTTGACTCTAGAGACACCATTCTTGACATTTTCTCTTCAAGTTTAACTTTGTTTTCAGTCAAACTGTCAAGTTCAGCATTCATGGTGTCTCTTTCAGATGTTAACTCTATCACAGAATCAATCATGACTTTTGCCAAAGTTCTCAATTTTTAAGAGAATATTTATCCAAGTCATTTTTCATATCTAGAAGAGTTACCTGATTGTCCTCTTCTTCATCTTTTGTGTGGGCCATGAGAGCAAACATTTCATTGAAGACAGTTTCCTCCTCATGTACAGCAACCATGGACACATCTTTTGGCTCATCGGGATCTTCTGAATCACTTGAGGAATCACCCCATGCAGCAAGAGGCTTTTTGACAACCAAGTCCGCAGCAGCTTTTCTATTTCTCTTGCCAAGTACCAGGTCCCTTCAATTCTCTTTGTCACTTCTTGGTTTTTGGTAATCCTTGCTTTCATTCTTGAGCAAAGGACACTCTCTGATGAAGTACCAAGCTTTTCCACACTTGTAGCAAGTATCACCTTGAGCAGCATTTCGAGTACCATTTGTTCCTTTTTTATAAACTTTGTTTTTCCTCACAATTTTTTGAAATCTGCTGATGAGATATGCCATATCATCATCACTGGAATCTTCATCTGATTTATACTTCAACATCAATGACTTGTCCTTCTTAGCTTCCTTCTTTGATAAGTCGTAATTCTGATTCATCTCATGTGTCTTCAGATTACCAATCAAAGCATCCATAGTCAGTACCGTCAAATCCTTGGCTTCTGTAATGGCATCAACCTTGCTCTCCCAAGTCTTTGGAAGAATTCGAAGCACTTTTCTGACTTGTTTGGTCATGCTTATGGGTTCACCCAGACTTCGCAGCTCATTTGTAATGGAAGAAAACTTGGTGAACATGTCATGTATTGTTTCTCCTTCCTTCATTTTAAAGTTCTCATATCGTGAGGTTAGCATGTCAATCTTAGATTCTTTAACTTGTTCAGTTCCTTCATGTGCAGTCTTTAAGCAGTCCCAAATTTCTTTAGCAGACTCACAGGCTGACACTCTGTTGTACTCATCAGTTCCTATCCCACAGACAAGAAGAGTTTTAGCTTTGTACCCCTTTTCAATCTTTTACCTGTCAGTTTCATCATATTTCTGCCTAGGCTTTGGAACAGTAATAGTCTTCTCTCCATCCTTTTCTTCCATTATCGGAACAAATGGTCCATCCAGTACAATATCCCATAACTCGCTATCTTCAGCCATGAGGTAGTCATGCATTCTAACTTTCCACCAACTGTAGAAATGTCCATTGAAACGAGGAGGTCTGTTTGACGACTTACCTTCTTCGAGGTTAAGTGGGGCTGCCATCCTAGAGCAAATATCACTTCCTTGGTGTTAACCAAAAAGATAGTGCCTGCTCTGATACCACTTGATAGAATATATGCCTTCACTTAACAAGTAATGGACCAGGTCCCTTACTACACTAATGAATAAAAAGAAAGTTAAATGCAGTAAAATCAACACGATTATTTTACGTGGAAACCTCCTTGCTTAAGGGAGTAAAATCACGACCTGTCTCACAGGATTTTTAATCGTTTTCACTAATCTTCAAAAGCAAAAGTAAAACACGATTACACCAAACGTAAGAAAGAGTTATCAATCTCACAACTAAGCAATAGTCCTCTATTGCTTAATAAGCCTAAGTAGAAAACAATCTACCCACTAAGCTATCCACTTGGACAACCTAGACTTCTAAAACAGCACACCAATTCCTTTATAGATTCAGGAATGGTTTACAGTTTAAGAACAAGAGAATGTATTCCAAAACAACTAGACGAAAATCTCCAGATATTGCTGTTGTTCTTGGAATAATTCTGCCTTTGCTTTGTAGTAGCCTTTGCAAGAGTTCTTGAAAATTTTTTATCAAGTTGCAAAAACTGAACAAAATGTTTAGCAAAGTGCCTTTTATATGGGCAAGTCACTTTCCTAAACCTCTTTGCCATTGGCTGGAAAAGTCACACTTTCTGACGCCATCGGGAAGTGTGCACCTACTTTCTGTACCGTCTCCAGCTGGCAATCAACTGGCTCCTCATCATGAGAGCCTGGTACCTCTACTAGGTCCCTGAGTTTGTTTCATCTGCAATACTCAAGCAAGAACCCTTCAATACTCAATTAAGAAACTGGTACCTTTACAAGGTCCCCAAGTTTGTCAAATCATCAAAACTACAAATAACATTTACACATTACACGAATATTCTAAGTATTTATATCACCACATCGATCTTTTATACCAACCCTTCTACCTCCACCCGTCTCCCACCACCCCTCCGACCTTGACTTGTCTCACCCTCTTTATATGCATGATAATATGTTCTAGTCCACCTTTAACCACCTTTTCTACATCTATTATTCGGAGGTCTTCCATGTATTCGACTTTCCTCAGATTTCTAATGAATGTTACATCATCGTCTGAGTCTCGATCACCAACACTAAATATGAGAAAGAACTTCATGCCACCATTCCAAAATAGTGTTTCGGGAAGACGGGGATCCATTTTTCCTTCTCCAAGTATAGATTATGAAACTATAGTTTATTCTAAAGCTCGTATTTTTGAATGAAATCAGCCCATTTTCCCTCAAATACATCGATAGTGATGCTATATAGATTATTGATTTAAATTCCACCTTAACAACTTAAAGTCCAACGCATCTTTAAGTTTTGCAGACAACTTTGTCATGATGTGTCAAATACAATACCTATGGATGGTGTCTGGAAGTATCTCTTTAATTGTTGTCTTGATATTCTCACATTGATCAGTGAGTATAGTTATTCGAGGTTCGTTACCCATTGTTTCCAGCCAAGTCGAGAAAACAAATTTGTATGTCTCATCCCCACTTTTGAGCAAAGCGCAACCCAAAGGAATAAATTGTTTGTGTTGATTCACACCAACAAATGAAGCAAACCACATGTGTCATTAATTCACCAAGTAGTTTTAATCGAAAAAAATAACATCACTAAACTCCTGATACGCATACTTGCAATGTGTGAGAACCCACACTACGTTGAGAAGTCTACCAATATTATCCATGTTAATTACATAAAAGAAGTTCATTGTCCTTCATCTGCATTGAAGCGAAGAATTTTTGTATTGCCACGGCACCGCAAGACAATGCCCTCATCCTGCGTTGTTGAAGAATGTAGTTTCAACAATCTTTCGAGGTGAATCTCAGTCTATCAGGACCATCTGCTTGTACTTTCAAAAGTCTAATGTTTTTGGCAAGTCTAATTCCTGCATTTCATGGGCTTCAAGGTTTCTTTTCAATGTCTTACTTATTTTCCTGTAACAAAGATGGTTGCAGATCATGATTGTGCTCAGACGTAACTGTTGTAACCCAACATGAACCATCATGCAAATACAACACAATTAACTCTGCATTTGTAATCAACTCTTTTACCTGAATTCTTAGTAGTTGTTTTTCTACTCTTATCACAAGCAAATGAGACATACCTAGCATATTCACAACCTTTTTTTAAAGTCTTTTTAAGAAGTGCAAACTCATTTAAACGACTATGTTCTTTGTAAAATGCAAAAAGAGACTTAACACTGCAAAGACTATACCTACAAGGGTCTACTATATATTGTTGGTTTGGTAAATCATCATAATTGGTTTTATCTTCATGTTCATCACATTTTTCTTCAGCTTCATATTTATCTCTGTCGTTAAACCTTATTGATTCATCTTGCTCCGGTTGATTTATTTCTTCAAAAAGCATGTTAATAACATCTTCATTATTATTGTGCAAATATGATTCAGCCCATCGTATGCACCATCCGAATCTTCATGATGTTCATCATTTTGGGATAACAAAACTATGATTCTCATCTAAATTCAAAACATTATTCAATATTTCGTTTAATTGACTATTTTGACAATTCGAATCTATTGTGATAAAATTATATAAATTCAATAATATAATAAATCTTGAACACTAAATGAATCAACAAAATAAAATTAGAACTGAATAGTAAAGTGAAGAAGATAAAATGAGTAAAGTAAGAGAGAGTAAAAAAGAAAGAAAAAGTCAAAGGTAATTTATTTTTTTTTGGAAAAAAATACAGATGATTTTGGAGCCAAAAAAAATCATTTTGATCATTTATTCCTGTCATACCAATTCGTGCCAAAATTATATCTTGACATTTAGCATTACTCATTTAAAAATCCGGATTCTGTCATATTTCTCCCCCCTTCCATAAAACAGATGACTATTCTTTAAAGGCACATGATCATTGAGATTTGACAGGTTGTTCATATATTGGGGAAAAAATAGTTGACTATTCTTTAAAGGCACGATCATTGAGATTTGGCAAGTTGTTCATAATATTTGAAGAAAATAAAATAATGATTTATCTATCTTTTATCAATTCCATCTGACTAGGCATGTAATCATTCATTACTACTCAAGTTGTAAATATATTAAAAGTATTCAATCTTAATTTATTTGTTATTTTTATATGATACTTTATTTCATTTTATTATTGATATTATAAGATTAGGTAAAAGTGTTGTTATTGAAAAACGTACAAATTTCAGTGGGACAAGTCAGAGAAAAAATATTTTAAAGGGATCTAAATGTACATCGGAATTTTTGTTAATTTCAAATTCTCCAATGTCTCTTCCTCTAAAATGTTGACTATTCTATCAAAATCACATTAATAAATTTTAAGTGGTAAATGTCTCAAATATAGTTAAACTTCAACAGAAATTGTTCTAACAATATTTAACTTTGATAATGACGATCTTTTACTTTTTACATTATTTAATAGTATATTTAAAAATTATATATATGTGTACGTGAATATCATAAATATTACATTCTTTTAAATAGTAATGAATCTAGATAGACACATATTTATCTTTAAGTACACTATCAAATAATGTAAAAGTAAAAAATACTCCATAAAATTTAATATCGTCACAACAATTTCAATCAAAACTAAAATACTTTTCAACGTTTTTTCTCTTGATTTAACTATTGGCCACATGTAAACTTTTGACTAGTAGTGGCAATAAATAATTGATGCTTTGATGTCCTCAAACCCCTATATAACCAATCCATCATAAAGTAGTTCATGGTGCATCACAAATAACTTTTGACTAGCCAAATTAAAGAGAAACAAAAAAATGGAACCAATGATGAAACAAGGAAAACATTTTGTTTTGGTACATGGTGCATGCCATGGAGGTTGGAGTTGGCACAAATTAAAACCATTGTTGGAGGGTGCAGGCCATAAGGTCACTGCCCTTGATTTAGCAGCCTCTGGGATTGATTTGAGAAAAATACAACAACTTCACACACTTTATGATTACACTTTGCCATTGATGGAGTTGATGGAATCTCTTTCACAAGAAGAGAAAGTCATACTAGTTGGACATAGTCTTGGTGGTATGAATTTGGGACTTGCTATGGAAAAATACCCTAAAAAGATTTATGTTGCTGTTTTCCTCGCTGCCTTCATGCCTGATTCTATTCACATGTCATCCTATGTCTTGAATCAGGTGAGTATAATATGTTTACTTTGTCATTTTAAGATAATTTATGTGCTTCTTATTCACTTGTTAATTTAGAATCCTTTTTATACTTATATCAATAGGGGGTGTTCATGGTTTGGATAAAAATCAATTCAAACTGAAAAATTAAATTAAACCGATTTAATTTAAATTTTAATTTGATTTGATTTTAGATTTTTAAGAACCGATAGTATTTCGTTTGGTTATGATTTTGTTTGAAGAAATTATTGAACCGAACTAGCAAGTTATATACATAAATTTTATTATTATACATACATAATATTTATATTCATCATGTTTCATCAAAATTTATTTATAATCTACTTATGAAAAAAAATGTCCAAGGTGAGAACATTTTTCTTGTTGGTTTCATGTATATGAGTGTTTGTCGAAATTTTTTGTGGGACTGAAAAATTTAATTCTCTTCCTTCTAATGCCAAAATAATGAATTTTGAAGTTTTATTCAGTAAATTGAATTATCGAAAGTTCTGTAATGACATTCATTCTAACTATTTTTTTGTTTGAATGAATTGTTGTCATTTTTTCACGTTTTGAATGAATTGTTTCTTTTATTTTTATGTATAGTTAATAACTGAACTAAACCAAATCAAAATAAAAAATAATCAAATCGATAAATGTACAGTATATTTGATTTAGTTTGATTTTGATAATTTTAAAACCAATTAAATAATTTGATTTTAAGTTTAATGAATAATCAATCCAAAGCAACCCGTCAACATTGCTTGTTTTTCTAAGTCTAATAATATTTTTTTGCATAATTTATAAAGTTTTGTAATTCTTTCGTAGTATTCAATTTGTTTGGTATTTTATGACTTTTTTTTAGCTTTATGTGGTCATCACCTTAATACTACTCCCAGAAAATCTATGTGAATATTACACAATTCCATTTATTTTTACTTATTCTTATTTCATTATATACAAAAAAAAAATTAGTATGTGTGTTTTAAAATTAGGTCGAATAGTTAGGGGCATAAAAGACTCTTTTCTTTTTTAATATAAATGTCAAGTGATAATATATAAAAATGATGTGAAAAATTCATTTGGCATTTAAAGAAAAGTAAAATGAGTTGGATATTTCGAGTTGACCAACTAACACCCATAAGGGCATATATTGACCAAAAGTTGAAAGGCGAGGGTATAAATGGACCAAATTTTAAACGGAGGTATATGTAGACCTTTTTGAATAGTTTAGGATATATTTGACCCTTTTCCCTTGAATATAAATGTCAAGTGATAATACATAAAAACGATGTGAAAAATCCATTTGGCATTTAAAAAAAAGTAAAATGAGTTGGATATTTCGAGTTGGCCAAGTCCAACTAACGCCCAAAAGGGCATATGTAGACCAAAAATTGGACGACGGGGGTATAAATGGACCAAACTTTAAACGGAGTATATCTAAACCTTTTTGAATAGTTTAGGGACATACTTGATCCTTTTCCCTTATATTAAAAAAAAATAGACATATGAGACTCACTATATCTATATGTCAAAAATATATTTATTGATTATACTACAGTTCAATAAAGAATTTTAACATGTAAACTTTCAAAGTTAATTAATTATGGCCTCCTACATAGAAATCAAACGAAGGAAGCCAAGGTTGTAACTTTACTGGCCCATGTTAATTTGACAGAACTCTTAATTATTTTTTTTACTAGTGAACTTATACGCGCTTCGCGCGATTATAAAAAATAATAAGTTATGAGTAATTTTATTAAGTATCATATAAATAAAGATGTGTTTGTAATATAATTGTTAGACCTTGATTTTTTATAGCAAATAATAATATATAAATTTAATGCATAATTAATCTTTCGAGTTTTTGCTGACATCCACTCCATAGGTTGATCATAATTTAATAATTTGCATCTTATTTTTTGAGTCAAACTAAAATATGCAAATAATAAACATAAAGAAAATAAAAAACAACAAAAAAAATAAATAAATCAATGTGATGATTTCTACATAATCTAACAATATCTCTCAAAAACATAACAACAAAAAAATTAAAGTGATTATTTCTATAAAATTTTAACTATATTTATTTATACGACTATAATATCTAATATCAATATGATTATTAATTACTTTAGAAATTAGAAAAATAAAAAGTTGTTAATGTAATGAAAATAAATATCATTAAAACTTATATCAGAGAAATAACTTTTTAGTTTCTTAACATTTTATTTAATACTCCCTTACAAAGGTAAATTAGATCACATTAATTCAATATTTTAAACAGAAAAATCAGATATTCTAAAACTACATGAAAAGTACTATAAATTACATTTTTTTGCATATTAATATGATGAAAAAATACATCTTAAAATGTTAGTCAAAGTTTTTATAGTTTGACTCTTAAAATAAAAATCATGACAAACAATTACAGACGGAGGGAGTATAATAATTAAAGAATTGAGTTGTAAATGAAGAGGAAAAAAAGAAAATCAAAAAAACAAAAGATCAATTATTAATTAATAATCAGTTATACTTTTTTAAAAATAAGAAATTCAAAAGCTACCGTTTTGCTTACATATAAAAATATATTTCTTAAATATTTCTCTTCCTTATATTTCGCTTATTACCTTTTATTTTTGTAGTTTAAAAATTAAATAAGTTATAAATAAATTTCTGATAAATTACAAAAAAAATAAAAATCTTTAAAAATGAGCGTGATAAAAATTTATCAGAATTTAAGAAGTGTTTTATTTTTTAATAAATGAAAGAAATTTAGGAGAATGAAAGAAAAAATTTAGAAAAATTAACTAATAGTATTTTATTAATGATAAAAAATAAGATATTTTAATTTTTTTCAACATTTTACAACAAATTAAATGAAATTAATTGAGAAAAAATGGGCAGAACATATTCATGGTAATAAAAGGAGACATAAATAAAACATACATATTTATAAAAAATAATAGGAATAGAAGGTACAATGTTAAATTATGGAAATAAGGATCAGAGTTAAATACATTTCTTTTAAGAAAATTATAAAAATAGAAGGTAGAAAAATGAATTTCAATAAAAATAATAAATTGTAGTAATGATAAAGAAAAATAAAAATTAATAAATTGTAATAATGATGAGAAATTTGATATTTTTTTTCAGATTTCATAGATTAGAGAAAATAAAAAATTAAAATATGTAACAAAATAAATGACTGGAAATTAAACTTAAATTTTAATTATATTACATAAAATATTTTCTTTTATAAAGAAAAAACACAAATGTTCTATCAATGTTTATTAATCAATAAAAATTAAAAAATAGTACAACTATCAATTCCAAAAGTGGATCGATTCTCAATAATCAAAAAGGAAAATAAATTATAGCACTAACTAAATTTAAAAAAAGAAAAGTAAATAAACAAATGCAAAAGAATGGCAAAAGCTTCAGAGTTTTTCAAACTCCATATTCAGTCGTCGTCTTCGATCAGCAGCGCAGAAATCCATGGCTATCTCGACACCATCACATTCATCCGACTTTCATCTTTTACATACAATCTCATGTCCAACATGTAGCAATCTAATGGTATGGTTTAATATAGTATTCAAAAGTTAATGTTAAAAAACTTTTCAAATTCTTTTCAAATTCTCTAATTAAGTGTAAAGAATAAATTTTCTTAAATTTTACAATTAAGAAAAATGTTTTTAAGTTAAGAATTTCATAACTGAAGCTTTTATGTATGATTTAATGAGGGAGTGATTAAATACTATGCTTTAATATTTTATAAAAATATTTAATAATATTTTATATTTTAAAATGAAAAAAGAAACTTTACAAAAAAAATCTGCAATAAATAAATAAAAAATCCAGCCCTTAGAGGCATGCCACATCAGCAATTCTTGATTCAGATTTATATATATATATATATATATATATAGATTTGAAGTCTTTTTTATTAAATTAATTTTTATTAATAAATGTATTGGCATTCTAAGTCTGAATATCATAATCTTATGTAGTTATTTAATGCTGAAGTATATCACATAAAAATATTACACCAAACTCTTTTTACTTAATTCTCTTCAATTACATTTCACTTTTTAATCTATCAATTATTAATTTTCTTTTGTTGGTATATGCATATAATTTAAAATATATGATGAAGAAGTCATATATTATTAATAGTAGTAGTAAAATAATAGATAATTTTATAATATATGCTCGTTGTGAATATATTGTTTTACTTATAAATTAAATTTTAATGTGATTTTATCAAGTACTATGAACGGACGCCAGCAGAAAATTGGTTAGACACTCAATTTTTACCATATGGTACACCTGAAGAGCCACTCACATCCATGTTTTTTGGCCCTAAATTTTTGGCTCACAAGCTCTACCAATTATGCTCTCCTGAGGTAACCTCTACTCTTTGACTATGTACTTTATTTAATTTTAATATTTGTTTATGGTTCGGGTCAAAAACATATTTAAATTATTTATCATGTTAAGTTTCGCTTATAAACTATTGAAAGTGTGAGTTTCCTACTTGAACTATAAGTCAATGGTTAATGAAGCACATTTAGACGTTTCATAGACCAAATGTTATCTAGAAATGCTTCTAAACATGTTTGTCCATAAAATCTTTGTCCATCTAACATATATAGTGACTCTATTTGCTGACACATCATATTTTTTATTGATTTCCTTAAAAGCATGATATAATGACAGAAACACAACCATGACTAAGAAGGTGGATATCATGGTTGGAATAAACTAAGTTCTTCCGTGATAGTTTTAACTTTGGCTTAACTCATTTACAGCCATTTAAAGTTGTCCGTATTATTTATTTTAATATCTTAACTAGGACTAGTACCTATTAGACACTCTAATATTAATAAATATGTATCTATTGAACACAAAATCAAAATCAAGTTTAAAAATAATGTGTGCGTGATTCACACGCTGTGTCTTAAAAAAAGTCACAAATAAAACTATGACATGTGGCATGTGGGTCCAATTTAGTCATAAAAATGAATTTTCAATTTTAAAAATGAAACAACAATTTCAACCATTAAACTTTTGGTGTTTCTTCTTTGTTTTCACCACTGTCACTTTGTTCTCACCTCCTCCAGCAAGATCCATTTTTTTCTTATTATAACTATGGGATTAAGCATGATATAAATAGTGGAACATTATAATGTATGTGTAGTTTAGTGAAGTGATGTTTATGAAAAATAAATTAACGTAAGTGAACGACGGCGTAGAGAAATCCAGAGTACTCGAGTTATTTTGTAGAATTCTCTAATATCACTTTAATAAATTTAATGGGATTATATTTTAATTTGAGTGGTGATGTTTACTTAAAATGACCAGATATAGAAAACAGACGGACGTCGGCCTACTTTTTAAACTCCAATATCGAAATCTTCTTTCCTGTTACAAAGTTAATCCATAGATTCAGATTTTCTTGATATAAAGAATGAAAAAAAAATGCAGAAGTTTGAGACAAAAAATGGGGAAAGAAGAATAGAAGCAGAGGAAAGAAGTGCACAAGTTTGATTCAAAAAGAAAATGGAGAAGAAGACATAATTACTTTCTTTTGCTGATTAAGAAATCATTTTTAAACTAAAAAAAATAATCATTATTTCCTAGTGTCAATAAAAGAAAAAATGTCCAAGTTTTTAATTAAAAAAATTATTTAGATCTATTCACGCGCTTAACATACGTGGAATCTATATTTATTGCCACATCCACATTTTATGTTTAATAGGTTAACATTTTATATATTTTAAGTGTGTAATAGATAATAGTCTTAGTTAAAATGTCTAAGTGAACAATACGAACAACTTTAGGTGACCGTAGCTTAACTTTTAACTTAATATTACTTCTTTTTAGATTTTGCCAAGGTGGAACTATTTTTTTTTTCACTTGGAATGCCACGTGATAGAATTTTTAAACAAAAGAGAGAATCTATACACACTATAAAAAAAATGTTAGATGTGTATTATTCTAGTGACTGTTGGATAATAGTTCAAATAGGAAAAATAAGTAATATGCTAGTTCTTTTTTTCTCTTTGGAAATAAAAGCAAGCTTACATGATTTGGTAGGATGTTGCATTAGCATCATCATTAGTGAGACCAAGCTCTTTGTTTCTGGAAGATTTGTCAAAGGAAAAGTACTTGAGTGATGAAGGATATGGATCGGTGAAGAGAGTTTACATAGTATGCACTGAGGACAAAGGCATACCACAAGAATTTCAACAATGGCAAATTGACAACATTGGCGTGACAGAAGCAATGGAGATTAAAGGTGCTGATCATATGGCAATGCTATGTATGCCTAAACAACTTTGTGACACTCTCTTGGAGATTGCCCATAAATACAATTAATCTCAAGTCATTATTCATTTTGCTCTTTACATAATTAATTATTTCTTCTTCCTTTCAACCGAAAAAAATATGTTGTGTTAATTCTATGTACCTGTTGAAGAGTGTGGTGAGATAACTAAACATTTCTTTGGTCTACTATACCAAAATTATTTCGTGTTTAATACTTTTGCTCTGTTTTTATTTGTCGTGTTACATTTTTAAATGTCAATTTGATTAATTTTCAAAGTTAAATTAGATTATATTAATTTGATATTTTAAATAAAATTTTAAATGTCCAATAATTATATGAAAAGTACTATAAATTGTAATTTTTGCATATCATGTATGATGAAAAAATACGTTTTACAATATTAGTTTAAATTCTTATATTTTAACTTTAAAAATAAAAATTATGACAATTAAAAGTGGACGAATGAAGTAGCTTCTACCCTTCCCTAATTACTATTTAAAGGTTTGTGTTATTTATAGTAGCTATATATTGTTAGATTCATAGGCTTATCATTATACTCGAAAGTGTTTAAAATAAATATGCAGAAATGAAATAATTAAATTATAATTACATCCCTAAGTAAATTATAATTACATAATTAACATAAGTACAATATTTCATATATGTTTATGAGCATCCAGAATGTCCAACAAAGCTCGGAGATATATGACCGGCGAGCAACTCATCTCAGACATAGCAATAATTCGCTTCAATGTATTTGACTCGTTTATGAGATCCCAAATTTTTTATTATACATTAATCAGACTCTCATGTTTCACATGTTAGAATCGAAAATAATCAGGTATCATATAAAAGTTAATAGCGCGAATTTCAAAAGACTATGAATAAGAAGACAAACGAAAAATATATCAAAAGGCACAAAAAATTATTAATATGATTCGATCAATCGACCTATGATCATAAGGGAGATGAGTAATCTACTATATAAATAGGAGAATACAGAATATAGAGAAAAATAATCTCAATCAATTCACTCGGATTACAACAGGCCTCACAAAAGTGATTATATATCACTTGCGTCCCACAACCCCATAAATTTGTATGGAACGTCATAGATGTATAAATGAGTTTTTTTTTTTTTGTATAAACAGAAAAAAACAAATTTATACAAATATAACGATCTGAACTTCAAACAATTATACAAACTATATTATACAAAATTTATACAAATTATATTATACAAATTTTGAATTATACAGACGTGCGAATTATACAAAATTGAAAACTCAGCCCACAAATTATCACTAAATGTTGGTCGCAAATGGTAATTGACTAAAACTATCGCTATAATGACTAATTAACTGGTATATGTTGTAAAGAAATATTTACCTATAATTATTTTTGGCCTATTTTACATGGATAATGTATTATATATCCTTATTTACGAGTTATAGCATACATCTTTTACTTTTACACAAATTACCCTTATTTTTCTTACCAAAAATAGCTAAATACATATTTAATGGTCTCTCTTTTTCTTTTCTTTTCTTTTTTTCTTATTTTCTTATTTCTCCCCTCTTTCTTTTTCTCTTTCTCTCTCACTATTTCTCTTCTTTCTCTTTCACCTTTTTTTTTTTTAAAAAAAAATTGATTATTTTAATATAAGACTTGATTTTGAATTGGTATTATTTAAAATAGTTTTTACAAAATTGAAATTTATATCTTAATATATAAGGATATTTTGTGAAGACTGCAATTTATTTTTGGAGATAATAAAATATGAATGTTTTTTTTTGACGTCATTAATAAAACAAATAAATAAAAATTATATTTGCAATACATTTAAAATTTAATACATTATACATATTATAGGAATTCTTCATGCACATAGTGAATATATTATTAATATACTTTTAATACAATAATAATACAATTTAACATTTTTAATAAGAGAAAAAAGATAAAAATAATTATAATACATTTTTAATTCAATATACAATACATATTATAGGCATATTTCAATGCACGTGGTGAATATATAACTAAAACATTTTTAATACAATATCATATTTTAATACTGTTAATAAGAGGAAAAATAAACAAACAGTTATAATACATTTTGAATTCAACATATTATAGGCATGCTTTAATGCGTGTGATGAATATATATGTACAATATTTTTAATACAAAATATTACAAGTATTACATATGAATTTCAAACATTTCGATACTATTCAAATTAGTTTACATTGTTAGAAATGTATTATATTTATTCTGGAATAGTAACTATCGAATTCATAGTGATGTACGATATCAAATTCGAATTGTATCATAACTATTATTTATATTTATACAATTTTAATACAGATTTTTAGAACCCACCTCTCTTTTTTCGTAAGCACCATTACCAGAGACCACCAATTGTTTATATTTGATACAGTTTGATATAACCTTCATACAATTTTTCTGAACTTCACCTAATATACAATTTTAATACAATTTTAATATGTTTATATCAAATGACTATTAAACTTAAAAATTTGTCATATATAGTAATAAAAATAAAGTAACACTTAAAAGCATAATTAATCTAATAAATTATATTATTTATATAAAAAAATCCATTCTTTTAATTTTTCAGAAAATTTTATATATGGCAAACTTAATTGATTAAATAACATTATTTGGGTATAGTTTACCTAATTACATTCTATGAGTATAATTTAGTTATTTAGGTATCTTTAATTTTGTATATAACGTTTCTTTTATTTTTTATTTATACAATTTTCTTTTAGAAAAAGTGGTTTGTAACTGAAGCGTTAAATAAGCTAACAATAAATTTAGATAATGCCATAATTTAAGGTAAACTTTCAAAGTTATTTTTTTTTTCAAAAAATAAGAAGTATACAGCAATTGAAAGACAAGATAAACTTATTTCTACGCTTTGACGAAGCAGCAGTTCATCTATTTTTTTTTATTTTTTTGTATATTCAAATACAAGTAATGGTTCATTGGATGAAAATTCATGTTTATTATTGCAATAATTATACAATGTTCTATTGGATTTACAAATTTGGATATATGTGTGTTCCTTAGTGTGTTAAGAATTGTATATGTCCATAACGTAAGTGTATATAATTTTTTGGGAGTGTTTTTCTTTTAAAAACTGGTTTCAATGTTTATTGTAAACGACAGTATGTCGTAGCAGTAATTTCAATTTGCAGTAGTATATTAATTTTTTTTTTGTATACAAAGGTCGTGTTATTTAATTGTACATAAGTTCAAAAGTTTAGTTTTGTATCTATTTGCATTACTTGTGATATAGTTGTATAGTATACGTTCTGTGATTTCTAATTTTGCATATACAAATACTGAAGTAATGTATATGTTGAAAAAATATGTAAATTTTTTAAGATGAAAACCCATAGGATACAATTATATACTTTTTTTTGAAGTAGTATTTGTATTAGAAAGAAGATAAGTGTAAACATAAGTTTGTCATTATTTATTAATCTGATTGTATAAAACTGTTTGTAACGACCCGTTTGGTCGTTTTTAGCAGTAGAGTTTATTCTGGTAATAACTGTCTGGGTCGACGGATCCCACGACGGACCGTCATGGGCACGACGGATCGTCGAGGGGGTCTCGTTCCAAAACACTTAGATTCTGGAAATTTAGGTACTGAGAACAACTCTCTGAACTTCGCGACGACATGGCAGGACGGACCGTCGTAGGCACGACGGACCGTCACAAAGTCTTAAATAAAATCAACTCTCTGAACTTTGTGACGGAAGCAGCAGGACGGACCGTCACAGGCACGACGTCGCCACAGTCGCGTAACTGACCGGGTCGGATTACATTAAATGTTTTAAGGGGAATTTTGGACTATTCCTGCTTATAATTATAAAGTTAGTGGTTGAATGTTAATAATTCAATTACTTGGGGGTTAAAGGAGATAACCTTGAATTAATTAGTGGGTTACTTTGGTCACCTTTTATACTTAATTATATGGTAATTAGGGTAAAAGAAAAAGAGATTGAACAAGGAAAAATCAGAAAAAGAGAAAGAGAGGGAGAACGATCGAGAGAAGAGAGAAACGAAGAGGAGAGCAAAGGAATTGGGGGAAAGCTTGCTTGATCGTGAAATCTTCGGTGGAGGTAGGTTATGATTTTTATGCTATTTCATAGTAAACTCTTAATAGCAAATGATATGTATTAGGTAGTATTGTAAAGTCTTCTATATGCTTAATTGTGTGCTTGCATGATGTGATTATGTAATTATAATGGGTTGGAAAGATAAGGTTGTGAAGCTTAAACCTAAAACCCTCTCTGTTAATGATGATGCCTTGGTATAAAAGAAGGCTTGATGAACTAAAAGAAGAAGGTTAGGGGATCGGGTGTCACGAACCGACACGTAGTATTAATGGATCGGGTGTCACGAACCGACACGTAGTATTAGGGGGATCGGGTGTCACGAACCGACACGTAGTATTAGGGGGATCGGGTGTCACGAACCGACACGTAGTATTAGGGGATCGGAGTGTCACGTTCCGACACAAGGATAGTAAAAAGAATGAATCTTGAATGATGTCAATGTACTCAATTTAATGAACCTGTTTCCCAAATGAGTATGGTATGGAGGCTTGTGTCCTCATGGGTGTACTTGGCGTTATTACCAATGATTCTTGTACTTGTTGTTGCTACCTGTTGAGTATTGT
The DNA here is from genome assembly GCA_027789145.1 of Solanum arcanum. Lineage (NCBI taxonomy): Eukaryota > Viridiplantae > Streptophyta > Magnoliopsida > Solanales > Solanaceae > Solanum > Solanum arcanum. The sequence goes on along the minus strand of CM050935.1, from coordinate 24,469,815 downwards.
AGTTAATTTTATGATATTATCTGATATATATTGCTCTCTATTTTGAGTTGACCGATGATATCTACTCAGTACTCGTGTTTTGTACTGACCCCTACTTGTATGTTTTCTTTTTGTTAATTGTGTAGTGCAGCAAACGTACCGCCGTCTTCAATTCAACCGCAACTCTAGCCAGTCCTCATCACGTCAGATTTCAGGGTGAGCTATTGTTTCTAGCTTGGACTGGATCTTCTTCTTCACGTCTTGATGCCTTGAAGTTCTGGCATGGACTATCTGTTAGTTATTTTAGCTTCTTAGATACTCTTAGACTTAGTAATTTGAGGATAGATGTTCTTGTGATGATGACTTCCAGAATTTGGGGATAATGATAAGTTTTGAGTTTTAGAAATTTATTATTGATTTCGTTAATGAGTGTTAAGTCTTCCGCATTATTTTCTATTTATTATGATTGAAATGTTGGGGTTTAGATTGGTTGGTTCGCTCACGTAGGAGGGAAAGTGTGGGTGCCACTCGCGGCTCGTTTTGGGTTGTGACAAACTTGGTATCAGAGCATTAGTTCGTTGGTCTCATCACACAAGAACGAGTCTAGTAGAGTCTTGAGGAACGGTAGGGGGACGCCTTTACTTTTCTTTGAGAGGCTACAAGACTTTAGGAAAATTACATTCTTTCTTTCTTTCGTGATAATACTTGGATCCAATTGGTATCTAGGTGATACAAATTGGTATCTGACCATCTTCACTCTATTTCGCAGATGGTTAGAACTAGAGCAAGAACCGCGCCAACACCAACACCGGCAAGACAAGATGCGTCTGAGCCAGCCATCGGGTCAAGCTCGAAGAGGAGCAGTGGCAAGAGGCCGTGGTAGAGGTCGCGGGAGGACGTCCTCTAGAGGAAGAGGACAAACACCTGGCCCATCTGGTACTAGGGCGGTGACTCCTCCACCGACTGAGGAAGTATTAAGAGAGGGTGAGGAAGGGGGAAATGAACAAGTGCAGGACGAGGAATTACCACCCCAACCTACCCCAGAGATGATTAATCAGGTCCTTGCTTATCTTAGCGGGTTATCTGATCAGGGCCAGACACCTCCAGTTTTTTCTGCACCAGCACCTCAGGTTCCGGGAGTACAACATGCAACTGCTGGGGCTCCCCGCATGGATGCCTCATTGGAAATAGGCACGTTTCCTCGATTGACTATAGGGCCTATAATGACAAGTGATCAGCATGAACTTTTCAGTAAGTTCTTGAAGTTGAAACCTCCAGTTTTCAAGGGTGCTGAATCTGAGGATGCCTATGACTTTCTAGTTGATTGTCATGAGCTACTACACAAGATGGGCATAGTAGAACGATTTGGCATCGAGTTTATGACCTATCAATTTCAGGGGAACGCCAAAATGTGGTGGCGATCGTATGTTGAGTGTCAACCAGCACAAGCACCACCTATGACTTGGGCATCATTCTCTAGCTTGTTTATGGAGAAGTATATACCCCCGACTTTGAGGGATAGGAAGAGAGATGAGTTCCTGAGCCTAGAGCAAGGCAGGATGTCGGTTACTGCATATGAGGCTAAGTTTCGTGCATTATCTAGGTATGCCACCATGCTTTGCTTCAGTCCACAAGAGCGGATTCGCCGTTTTGTGAAGGGATTGAGGTCAGATTTGCATATTCCAGCCTTACAGGTATCTACTGCAGCAAAATCCTTTCAGGAAGTGGTAGACTTCGTGATAGAGGTGGAGGGAGTGAAGCCAGATGACTTCACCATGGCATCAGCAACTAAGAAGTTTCGTAAGGGAGGTGAATTTGGTGGGTCTTACTCTAGAGGGCAGAGTTCAGGAGGTTATCCAGCCCGACCAATTCAGCCTTCACTACAGATCAGCACTGGGGTCCATCAGAGACCGGTCAACATTTCTCTGAGTTTGGAGGTTATCCCCAGACTCCGTCGTTCTCACAGAGACCTATGCTTGAATCCAGAGAATGTTATGGATGTGGAGAGACTGGACATATTAGGAGAAATTGTCCAAAACCGAGTTACAGACCCCCAATAATCAGAGGTAGAGGTGGTCATGGAAGAGGCCGTTATTCGGGAGGACGTGGTGGCCGAGGTAATGGTGGTCATCAAAACGGCCGGGGTGACGGGCAAACTGGAACTTCTGCAGCGCAACATGGTAGGGGCAACGGGCAGACAGGTGATATGGCCCATTGTTATGCTTTTCCTGGAAGATCTGAAGCGGAGACATCTGATGCTGTCATCACAGGTAATCTTTTGGTTTGTGATTGCATGGCTTCTGTATTATTTGATCCTGGATCCACATTTTCGTATGTCTCTTCCTCATTTGCTACTGGTTTTGATTTACATTGCGAATTGCTTGACATGCCTATTCGTGTTTCTACTCCGGTGGGTGAGTCGGTGATAGTTGAAAAGGTGTATAGGTCTTGTCTTGTAACTTTTGTGGGGAGCAATACTCATGTAGACTTGGTTATCTTAGAAATGGTAGATTTCGATGTAATTCTGGGTATGACTTGGCTTTCTCCAAACTTTGCAATCTTAGATTGTAATGCCAAAACTGTGACATTGGCCAAGCCTGGGACAGATCCGTTAGTGTGGGAGGGTGACTACACTTCCACTCCAGTTCGTATTATCTCCTTTCTTCGTGCTAAGAGAATGGTTAGTAAGGGTTGTTTAGCTTTCTTGTCACACCTCAGGGACGATACTACCCAAGTACCTTCAATTGAGTCGGTTTTGATAGTCCGTGAGTTTCTGGATGTGTTTCCTGCAGACCTTCCTGGTATGCCACCGGATAGGGATATTGACTTTTGCATTGATCTGGAGACGGGTACTCGCCCCATTTCCATACCCCCTTATAGGATGGCTCCCGCTGAGTTAAGAGAGTTAAAGGCCCAACTTCAAGAGTTGTTAAGCAAAGGCTTCATTAGACCAAGTGCATCCCATTGGGGCGCTCTTGTTTTGTTTGTGAAGAAGAAGGATGGAAGTTTTCGGATGTGCATTGACTACAGACAACTGAATAAGGTAACTGTTAAGAACAAGTATCCTCTTCCTCGCATCGATGATTTGTTCGATCAGTTACAAGGTGCTTGTACCTTCTCAAAAATCGATTTGAGATCTGGTTATCATCAATTGAAAATACGGGCAACGGATGTGCCAAAGACTGCTTTTCGGACCAGGTATGGACATTATGAGTTTTTAGTAATTTCTTTTGGGCTTACTAATGCCCCTACTGCTTTCATGAGTTTGATGAACGAGATTTTTAAGCCATATCTGGACCTCTTTGTCATCGTATTCATTGACGATATACTGGTATACTCAAAGAGCAAGAAAGAACATGAGGAACACTTGAGAATTGTATTGGAAATGTTGAGGGAGAAAAAACTTTATGCCAAATTCTCCAAGTGTGAGTTTTGGCTAGATTCAGTGTCCTTCTTGGGGCATGTGGTTTCTAAGGATGGAGTGATGGTGGATCCTTCTATGATTGAAGCAGTGAAGAGTTGGGCAAGACCTACTAATGTTACAGAGGTAAGAAGTTTTGTTGGTTTAGCTAGCTACTACCATCGATTTGTCAAGGGATTTTCTTCTGTTGCTTCCCAACGGACAAACTTGACTAAGCAGAGTGTTCCATTTGTATGGTCAGACGAGTGTGAAGAAAGCTTTCAGAAGCTCAAAACCTTGTTGACTACTGCACCAATCCTTACCCTGCCAGTGGAAGGAAAGAATTTCATTGTTTATTGTGATGCATCCTATTCTGGTTTGGGTGCAGTGCTAATGCAAGAGAAGAATGCAATTGCTTATGCTTCGAGGCAATTAAAGGTGCACGAACGTAATTATCCGACCCATGATTTGGAGTTAGCGGCAGTAGTGTTTGCATTAAAGCAATGGAGGCATTATCTATATAGGGTTAAGTGTGAAGTCTATACAGATCATCGTAGTTTACAGTATGTCTTTACTCAGAAAGATTTGAATTTGAGACAGAGGAGGTGGATGGAACTACTGAAGGACTATGATATCACTATCTTGTATCATCCGGGAAAAGCCAACGTTGTGGCAGATGCGTTAAGTAGAAAAGCAGGGAGCATGGGAAGTCTAGCTCACTTGCAGGCTTCTAGACGCCCATTGGCTGGAGAGGTTCAGACTCTGGCTAATGACTTTATGAGGCTAGAAGTAAATGAGAAGGGAGGATTTTTGGCCCGTGTGGAGGCAAGATCTTCCTTTATTGACAAGATTAAGGAGAAGCAGTTTACTGATGAGAAACTGATCCAGATTCGAGATAAGGTATTGCGAGGACAGGCTAAAGAAGCAAAAATCGATGAGGAAGGTGTTTTGAGAATTAAGGGAAGGGTGTGTATATCCCGCGTCAATGATTTGATTCACACTATTCTTACAGAGGCTCATAGTTCAAGGTATTCTATACATCCTGGCGCAACCAAGATGTATCGTGACCTAAAGCAACATTTTTGGTGGAGTAGAATGAAGCGGGACATTGTGGATTTTGTTGCTCAATGCCCGAATTGTCAGCAGGTAAAGTATGAACACCAGAGATCGAGAGGGATACTTCAGAGAATGCCCATTCCTGAATGAAAGTGGGAGAGAATTGCAATGGACTTCGTGATTGGTCTTCCAAAGACAATGGGTAAGTATGACTCCATTTGGGTAATTGTTGACAGATTGACTAAGTCTGCTCATTTCATTCCGGTTAAGGTGACTTACAATGCAGAGAAGTTAGCCAAACTTTATATCTCAGAAATTGTTCGATTACATGGAGTTCCACTCTCCATCATATCAGATAGAGGTACGCAGTTTACTTCTAAGTTTTGGAAAACATTGCATGCTGAATTAGGTACTAGGTTGGATCTTAGTACTGCATTCCACCCTTAGACCGATGGTCAGTCTGAGCGAACGATTCAGGTTTTGGAGGATATGCTTCGTGCATGTGTGATAGAGTTTGGTGGTCATTGGGATAACTTCTTACCCTTAGCAGAGTTCTCATACAACAATAGCTATCACTCAAGTATTGATATGGCCCCATTTGAGGCATTGTATGGGAGAAGATGTAGGTCTCCCATTGGGTGGTTTGATGCATTTGAGGTTAGACCTTGGGGTACTGATCTTCTGAGGGTATCGTTAGATAAAGTGAAATGCATTCAAGAAAATCTTTTAGCGGCTCAAAGTAGGCAGAAATAATATGCAGACCGAAAGGTTAGAGACATGGAGTTTATGGAGGGCGAGCAAGTTTTGCTGAAGGTTTCACCCATGAAAGGGGTGATGCGGTTTGGTAAGCGAGGTAAGCTTAGTACGAGGTATATTGGTCCATTTGAAGTTCTGAAGCGCGTGGGGAGGTAGCTTATGAATTAGCCTTACCCCCAGGACTTTCACGAGTGCATCCGGTATTTCATGTGTCTAAGTTGAAAAGATACCATGGGGATGGAAACTACATCATTCGTTGGGATTCAGTTCTTCTTGATGAGAATTTGTCTTATGAGAAAGAGCATGTTGCTATTTTAGATAGAGAAGTCCGCAAGTTGAGGTCAAGGAAGATTGCATCCATCAAGGTTCAGCGGAAGAATCGGCCAGTCGAAGAGTCCACTTGGGAGAAGGAGGTTGATATGCAGGAAAGATACCCACAACTAATTTCAAATCCAAGTACTCCTTTTCGCACTTGTTTTTCTTCTTGTGATCGTTCGGGGACGAACGATGGGTAAATTGGTATCTATTGTAATGACCCGTTTGGTCGTTTTGAGCAGTAGAGTTTATTCTGGTAATAACTTTCTGGGTCGACGGATCCCACGACGGACCGTCATGGGCACGACGGACCGTCGAGGGGGTCTCGTTCCAAAACACTTAGATTCTGGAAATTTGGGTACTGAGAACAACTCTCTGAACTTCGCGACGACATGGCAGGACGGACCGTCGTAGGCACGACGGACCGTCACAAAGTCTTAAATAAAATCAACTCTCTGAACTTTGTGACGGAAGCAGCAGGACGGACCGTCACAGGCACGACGGGCCGTCACAGGCTGCGTAACCCTGACTGGGTCGGATTTCTGTTAAATGTTTTAAGGGGAATTTTGGACTATTCCTGCTTATAATTATAAAGTTAGTGGTTGAATGTTAATAATTCAATTACTTGGGGGTTAAAGGAGATAACCTTGAATTAATTAGTGGGTTACTTTGGTCACCTTTTATACTTAATTATATGGTAATTAGGGTAAAAGAAAAAGAGATTGAACAAGGAAAAATCAGAAAAAGAGAAAGAGAGGGAGAACGATCGAGAGAAGAGAGAAACGAAGAGGAAAGCAAAGGTTTTGGGGGATAGCTTGCTTGATCGTGAATTCTTCGGTGGAGGTAGGTTATGATTTTTATGCTATTTCATAGTAAACTCTTAATAGCAAATGATATGTATTAGGTAGTATTGTAAAGTCTTCTATATGCTTAATTGTGTGCTTGCATGATGTGATTATGTAATTATAATGGGTTGGAAAGATAAGGTTGTGAAGCTTAAACCTAAAACCCTCTCTGTTAATGATGATGCCTTGGTATAAAAGAAGGCTTGATGAACTAAAAGAAGAAGGTTAGGGGATCGGGTGTCACGAACCGACACGTAGTATTAATGGATCGGGTGTCACGAACCGACACGTAGTATTAATGGATCAGGTGTCACGAACCGACACGTAGTATTAGGGGGATCGGGTGTCACGAACCGACACGTAGTATTAGGGGATCGGAGTGTCACGTTCCGACACAAGGATAGTAAAAAGAATGAATCTTGAATGATGTCAATGTACTCAATTTAATGAACCTGTTTCCCAAATGAGTATGGTATGGAGGCTTGTGTCCACATGGGTGTACTTGGCGTTATTACCAATGATTCTTGTACTTGTTGTTGCTACCTGTTGAGTATTGTAGTTGATTTTATGATATTATCTGATATATATTGCTCTCTATTTTGAGTTGGCCGATGATATCTACTCAGTAGTCGTGTTTTGTACTGACCCCTACTTGTATGTTTTCTTTTTGTTAATTGTGGAGTCACGACAAGCGTCTGCGCCGTCTTCAACTCAACCGCAACTCTAGCCAGTCCTCATCACGTCAGATTTCAGAGTGAGCTATTGTTTCTAGCTTGGACTGGATCTTCTTCTTCACGTCTTGATGCCTTGAAGTTCTGGTATGGACTATCTGTTAGTTATTTTAGCTTCTTAGATACTCTTAGACTTAGTAATTTGAGGATAGATGTTCTTGTGATGATGACTTCCAGATTTTGGGGATAATGATAAGTTTTGAGTTTTAAAAATTTATTATTGATTTCGTTAATGAGTTTTAAGTCTTCCGCATTATTTTCTGTTTATTATGATTGAAATGTTGGGGTTTAGATTGGTTGGTTCGCTCACATAGGAGGGAAAGTGTGGGTGCCACTCGCGGCTCGTTTTTGGTTGTGACAGTGTTGTATTAATTGTATATATGATTTCTGTAAATGATTTGAAATAAAATTTTGTTTAAAAATTTTGTAGATAATGGCCTCATTGGCTATTTTTGTTATGCATTCTAGAAAATGGGACGATGCAAATAGGTACATTGATCATACTATAGTGGGAATAGTTTTTAAGGAACAATCTACGTTTCTTGAGTTTTATACTACTATTGCCAAACAGATTGGTGTTGATATGAATAATAAGATTTTGAAGATTGAGTACAAGGTTGAAGAAAGCAATATACGAGTGGTTATACACAATGACATGGGTGTCATGGTGTACGTAATGCTTAAAAAGGACAACATTGATTTTAACAAGTTTCCGATTTGTATAACTATTTTGGATTCATGTGATAGACATATTTCTCAGTGTCAAGGTCTATCATATGGTGATATGGGGGTGTTGGCAACTGTTGCTATAAAATGATTCTCATGGTATGATTGTTGCTGAATCGGAGGAAACAAATGTTGCATTTGTATCGATTGATACAACTGGGGTGATTTCAGATGAATCTAACAAGCATGTTGAGGTTGATCAAGTATACAAGGACAAATTAATTTTTGAAAGCAGTCATGGAAACATATGCGATTGAAAAGAGGTTTCAATATAAAACTGCTAGGTCAAATTCAATCAGGTAGTGTGCCTTTCAAATATCGTCTTTTAAAATGTATAAATATTTTTATTGCATAGTGTAAAATAAATTTGTATACTATATCATTGATTAAATGTGATGAAAAATATCATGCAGTTATACTATTATTCTAAGGGATGTGAATGGTTAATGAAGGCTTCTAATATCAACAAATATGGAATGTTCAAAATTTGAGCATTCAACAGTAAGCATACATGTCCTTTAAAAGATAGAGTTTATTCACAACGACATGTAACTAGCAATTTGATTGAAGGCATTGTGAAACCTAAATTGGTCGATCATAAGCGTAAATATATAGCAGCTGATATAAAAAAAGATGTTAAGATTGATCTTGGAGTTAATGTTAACTATATGTTGGCTTGGAGGGCCAGGGAGAAAGCATTGAAATCTTAGAGAGTTACACCAGCTGGATCATATGCAAAGTTACATGCGTATTTGTATATGATGGATATCACTTATCCGGGGTCTTATATACGTATGAAAAAGAGTATAAATAATGAGTTATTGTATCTATCTGTTGCATTGAATACATTTATGCAAGAATTCATGCGTTGTAGAGCAATAGTCGTGGTGGATGGTAGTCATCCGAGAGGTCCATATAATGGGACATTTATTGCAACAAGTACGACAGATGGCGCAGGTATATATATATACACCTGATTCCTTGGAATTTATGACTTTCAACACTGTTTTGAAGTTGTCTTCAATAATTTTTCTCAAAGCGGCGAAATCGTCCTTGATCTATATGAATAATATGCATTTTTGATTGATAATTGTATATAATCTTCGCAACTAACTTATATTTATATAATAACTATTTTTTTGAATGCTTCAAATTCATCATGCGAAATGGTAATGTATGTAGACTTCTCGCTTTGCCCCATTTATGTTCTGTCTTGTATACCTTTCTGCTCTCCACGTTTATTATTGTGTGACGTACCGACATCACTCTGTTTCTCAACACTGTTGACGTTGATGGATTGTGATCGTGTGACTTGCTGCGGCATTGATCTTCGTGTTTAGATCTTAATTGCCTTTGGTGAAGATTTGTTGAGGGAGATAACTTGAACAACTTGCTTTTTCTTTTTCCTAATCGGAGAGGAACATTCAATAACTTTCTCTTTTCCTTTTCTGCTTGTTATAATAGGTGGGTTTTGGAAATCATCATCCGGCTCTGTAGCTTTATTGTAATCAGAACACTCAATCTGCGGGGCTTGTGAAATTGATTGGTGTGACAGTGGAGAAAGTTGGAGTATTTTAATTTTCATCGCTTTTGGTTCAATATTTCTGAACTTAATTTGCATAATCATGAAAATTGTAAGTCAATATAAACAAAATGTGATATACAAATTGTAGTTAAAAATGCATAGAGGATTATCTGCATCTTTGAAGATTGTTTTCATGAAATAATCACAACGAGGATGGTCGTTTTTAGTCACCTAATTGATAATCCGAAGAATGTGACTAGAAACTGACAGCAATCTTGTCATCAACATACGAGCAACATTCATAAAACCAAACTTGCATTGGAAGGGGGAAGTCCTGAATCGTATAGTACTATCCAGTTGGTTTTATCTTGTTGTTGATCGATTTGTAAAGTTCATTAAAAGCCTTTCGACCCCACGGATAATCCAGAAATCTACCTGTTTCAACCAAATCAAAGTCCAACCTATCTATTGTTGTTGTAGTAGGTTCGGCGGACATGATAAATTCATGTATATAATATACAATCCCAAACTTGTATGCATCTTCCTGATTGTCACCCCATACCTTTTCTTTAAAAGCTTCAAACAATCAACCTTTACTGAGAGGAGAATTTCCTGAAAAATACTCAGCGATGATTCTATTGGGTTGATCAGTATCAAAGCAGAAGTCAGCAACATTATCAGAACAATTCAAACCAGAAATTATTGCAAACTCCCTGATTGTGAATCGAAGCGTTGTGCCATTTATATAAAAAAGTATTGCATTGATAGAACTACCTTCCACTCCTTCAACACATAGCATTGAAACAATTGTGCTTGCACATGACATTGTCTCATTGTTGTCAACTGTGCAAAACACAATGATGTACATATACGATTATATTGATTTGGAGGCAGTTTATTCTGAAGCTCATTCAATGTATTGATTTGCGTATAACATTGCATGTGAATTGTCCTTTTTTCACTGTTCTTGCAAATAAATCTGACTACCTAAAAAAAACAGGGAAAAGCTACATTATTTCAATCAAGGGCTACATATAAATACATTTTTTGTATACATAACAATAAAAAAAGTATAAATTAAAGATACATTTGTAATTGCATTTCTTTTGTATACATATAAAAACTTATTTTTTTTTGTATATTAGTATGTGTACATGAATATGGTACTTACACATGTCAATGTCTACAACTGTCTAAATGGCTTAGTATATACTACAATAATATATAAACTTAATATATTTTTAACTTCAATAATTTGTATATAACTACTAAAATATACAAATTATAATCATATATGAAATTTTACCATCTCTATAACTAAATACAATTACTTTTTGTATATGTATACAAAAACAAAAATAATATGGAGTCTTTAATATACAATCCACTACTACCCCTATTAAAACTTAGTATATTATTCATTATACATAACTTAAAATATGTATAAACTAATCAAATCTACAGACACGTACAATGACTAAAGGAAGATACAAATAAATAATACATGCAATATACTATATACAATTACGTGAATACAAAAATTACTTAAACAAATAATTTTTCGTATATTGACACCTAAGTAACAAAATATTGTATCTGAGTTGTGTTTTAAATCAATACCTCATGATTGTGATGTTCTTCAGATCCGTCAATTTGAGATGCACTCTCCTCTGAATCACTGTTTACTGCTTTCCTCTTTCTTCCTCCTTGTACAATGTTAATGCCTCTAGCTTTGGCATTGTTAAGAACTTTTTGAACTGCTGTAGGGTCATATTTTTTCTTTGATCTCAATTCTTTCATTGTTTGTTCATGTTGAACTTGTTTGAATTTTACCATAGACCCTACATCAACACCAAAATCTTGAGTTAAACCCATTGAAAACGAGGGTAAATTGTCAACAAAATTGACATGCAATGGAATACCTATGGTAATCCTCATAGATGAAGATGATTCATTCTCTGATTTTGAAGAATTTGTAATCTAATAAGAACAACGATTATTTCACCAAAAAAAATATGAAAAAAGTAAGAATCACAATACATATACAATTGCTGAATAAGGAAAAAAATTGTACACGACTAAATTTTAGGATTACCTACGAAAGTCGAATTCAATTTCGGGAGAGATAAATTAATTTTTTGCCAATTTGAAATTCAAAATCGGATAGAAGTATTGATTATTGGAGAAAAAGGTGGAATATGAATAGGAGAGATAATATTGATTTGTATAAAATTATATACAAAATTTAAAAAAAGGGTTTTATACGATTGGTTTAGGAATAGGTGGTGTATCCCATTAATTATAGCAAAAAAAAAAAAGAAACTATCATTGTAGAAAGTAAATAAATTAAACTATACCCTTATTATATAATTACATAGGGGTGTTTGCCATCCCATGTAATTTTCCCTTAATTTTATGGGACATGACTTAATTTTCCCATTTGTAATGGCTTAAAATTTATCTTTAATAAATGGGCTTTATGCTCGGTTAGCTAAAAAAAAGGGAACTTTCATATATAATCATTTAAAAATAATTAATTACTGTCCATAGCTATAGTTTGATAATTATAATTTGTAGCTACATGTTATATGGAGAAGAGAGGCGAGTGTTACTGGGAGAAAGAGGAGAGAGGTGAGAGAGAGGGGGAAAAGAGTGAGAGACAGGTGAATTGTATATGTATACTAATTAGATAATTGTATATTATACATATGTATTTGTATATATGTCAAGAGAGATTGGGAGAGGGAGGATAGAGGCGAGCGAGACTAGGAGAGGGAGGATAGAGGCGAGAGAGATACAGAGAGGGAGGAGAGAGGCGAGCGAGAGAGGCGAGAGAGTGGGAGAGAGGTGAATAATATATGTATATAATTGTATAATATACATATACATTTGTATATAGGGCAAGCGAGATTGGGAGAGGGAGGAGAGAGACAAGAGAGATTGGGAGAGGGAGGAGAGAGGCGAGCGAGAAAGGGCAGAGAGTGGGAGAGAGGTGAATTGTATATGTATATAGGTTAAATAATTGTAAATTTATACATATGTAGTTATATATTCTGACAAATTATACATATACAAACATGACTAATTATACAAATTCAAAGTTAATTCACGTAATTAATATATAATATTATTCTCGAGAGGTAATTATAGCAAACTATAGCTATTATGAGTAATTAAATAGTTTAAGTTTGCTTTGTTGCGTAATTTTCAAACAAAATAAATGATGCTGGTTGACATCACTTTGGTGTAAGAAATAAAATCTCAAATAGACTTTACTCTATTTTCATGACATACTTTGTTGTAATTATTATTAGTTTCTCAATAAACAACCATTTCTTGATTTGTGCATATTATACTTGTATAGTAATCACATTAATTTTCTTCATATTGTTCCAATTTCATTGTATGTCCCTAACACCGCATATTAGGGAAACGACTTTTTTGAATAAGTCCCCTACCCCACCTTTGACACTTTTCCACTCCACGCAAGTCTTTTTTTTCTTGTATATAAAAAAAACTCTTCATCTTTGTCTCTCTCACCCCATTTATATGAAATCTCTTTTTCCTTGACTAAACTAAAACACTCATAATTTTCACAAAATCCAATTTCATGGCCTCAACTTCACCTCCCTTGAAAGATGAGCTAGACATTGTGATACCCACAATTAGAAACTTAGATTTTTTAGAAATGTGGAGGCCCTTTTTTCAACCATATCATCTTATTATTGTACAAGATGGTGATCCCTCAAAGTCCATCATGGTCCCTGAAGGCTTTGATTATGTGCTCTATAATCGTAATGACATAAACAAGATTTTGGGTCCTAGGGCATCTTGCATTTCTTTTAAGGACTCTGCTTGTCGTTGCTTTGGTTACATGATTTCCAAGAAGAAGTATATTTACACTATTGATGATGATTGCTTTGTGAGTACCCATCCCTTCTTTTATATTATATCTATCTTTTTTATCATAATACAGAAACATGTTTTTAACTTGGCTTCAATTGACATCTCTATCATTTAACTTTGGGTGTGTCAAATAGACACTTATACTTGCATAAAATTGAACAAATAGATCTTTACATTGACAATTTTGTGTCCTATATGGCGCCCACGTGTATAATGTCACTTAGGACGTGTGTGTCTACTTATTCAATTTCATATGATGTTTGGACCAACTTTCACGCACCTCGACTAATTCCATGAGATACATGTCACCTCCCACCGGCAATGGGTACCAGGTAACTGTGTCTACCATAACTAGGACAGATGAGAAAAATCAATTAGTGTTTTTGTCTTAGTTGGGATTTGAACTTGAGATGTCAAACCACTTCATTGACCGGCTACTAGACGACATCCTTGGGTGCAGGGTTCGGAGTACATAAGAGGATCAAAATACTTGTTCATGAGTATTATAACATCAACGTGATTTTTGAAATATAGGTTGCAAAGGATCCAAGTGGAAAAGATATAAATGCATTGGAACAACACATAAAGAACCTTTTGTGCCCATCAACTCCCTTTTTCTTCAACACATTGTATGAACCATTCAGAGATGGAGCTGATTTTGTGCGTGGATACCCTTTCAGCCTTCGTGAAGGTGTGCCAACAGCAGCTTCCCATGGCCTATGGCTCAATATCCCTGATTACGATGCACCTACTCAGCTTGTTAAACCTCTTGAGAGGAACACTAGGTTTGTTACGAGTTTTGTTTGTCCGGAAAGAAACATTCTTTTTTAAAACGAATTGAATAAGGAAGAGTATAGAACTCAAGCCTTTCCTTTATTACTTTGTGGTGACCAAAAGATATTGAACAGGTATGTTGATACGGTATTGACAATCCCGAAGGGTACCTTCTTCCCGATGTGTGGAATGAATCTTGCATTCGATCGTGATCTTATTGGACCAGCTATGTACTTTGGACTCATGGGAGATGGACAGCCTATCGGACGTTATGATGATATGTGGGCTGGTTGGTGCTGCAAGGTTTGTTGTAATTGTATATTTTAGTCGGAAGCTGGAGTTGAATGATTGATAGCTCTAATTAAACAATTCTTATTACAGGTAATATGTGATCATTTGGGATTAGGAATCAAGACTGGATTACCCTATATCTATCACAGCAAAGCCAGCAATCCATTTGTTAACTTGAAGAAGGAATACAAAGGGATTTTCTGGCAAGAAGAGATCATTCCATTTTTCCAGACATTAACTCTTTCAAAGGAGTCTACTTCTGTGCAAAAGTGCTATATTGAACTTGCTAGGCTTGTCAAAGAAAAACTTGGCACAATAGACCCCTATTTTCTGAAGCTTTCAGAGGCAATGGTCACTTGGATTGAAGCTTGGGATGAACTCAACCCTCCTACTAAACATTCTTCCAAATGAAAATCACACTACTAATTCTGCAATTTATATTCTTTAAATATCAAAAATCAATAAGGGGGTGATACTCCTATATATATTGTTTTCTACTAGACTACTATTAGACATATAGCTTTCTAGCTGTCTTAAACTTGTAATGAGAATGAGGCATATGCTTTTGCTTTGTTATAAAAGTTGAATGTTACAACAAGGAATTTGCTGCTTCATCCTTTCAATTGTTCAATTGTGGTTGGGTGACTAGCAGATCATGAAAACAAGCTCTTGTGTAAATACACGGTAAGGTTATAATATGGCCCTACCCCTGAGACCCCATCCATGGTGGGAGCTTAGTGAAATGTACTGCCCCTTTTATTACAAGACGTTACTTTCTGTTACGCACTTCACTTCATTATTATCTACTCTATATCCAGTCTTCATAACCCACTCACTCCTACCTACTCAAAACCCTCTTTCGTTTTGCTAGCAGAATGTTGATATTGGCGATCAAAATGCCAGAAGAAATTAACTAAATCTATACCCTGTAGAACTAGTTGTAGCAGAAATTACATAGAGAAAACACAGAGAACAGTACAGCAACAACTAAGTTATCAAGGTTTAACAAATGAAACAACAAGAATATTTGTTTCAATTTATCTACATTGGGAGAAGGAAGGTGTAAGAAGCTTATTTCAGACTTGAGCTGTAATTGCAGACTTCAAACCCCACTAATCAAACAAGATGCAGTAAGAGAAACTTCAGTCCATAATCTTCCCTCTCTCGTTTGTCAGAAACAACACTTAGTGAAGCTTAACAGCTGAAAAAGGGTTCAAGTCATAACAACTATTGCTAGTATGACAATAGGTTAGGCTATTTTACACGGTAGTACTTTTTCTTGAGAAAACGAATGGAGAGGAAGAGCAAAATTTTACACAGAAATTTGTAACTAGGACTAATAACAAAAAATAAACAAAAGCTAATAAAGGGGAAATAGAAAGAAGAGACAGTCAGTCTACCTCCTTTAAGATAAAAAAAACTGACACAAATGAAATATCTACCTCCCAATTCCTACGAGCATTTTCAGAATCCTCTCTGCAAGAAATGCAGAAGAAAAAACAGGTTATAAGAAGATAAAAATTGGGTTCAGGGTAGATTTGATAAGACATAAGGCCAAAACATAATTTATGAATCAGCATCTTCAGTCTTCTTACGCTTGCCTGAAAGCCAGTGTTGTGTAAAGGCGATCGCCTCATCACCAATGGCGAGAAGCAAAGCGACCCTTCATCACCTATTTGCTTTGTGGAAAGGCGACACCATGGAGACTAGGGCTGTTCAAAACCGAATCGAAACCGATAAGCCGAACCGATGAAAAAGTTATTGGTTTATATTATTGGGTTATTGGTTTAGTGGTTTTGATGACGATTTTGATTTTTTCTGTTATCGGGTTATCGGTTCTTAACGGTTTAAAATTTTTTCTTAACGGGTTAACCGATAACCCGATAGTAAATTAAATAATAATATTTATATCATTTTGTATATAAAGTCCTCGACTTAAAGTTTAATTTCCTACATTTATTTTTGGTTGTCTCAAATACTTGATTCTTTTACAATGTAAAAGTGTTTGCTTTTAAGCAAGATGTAACTTGTGAACTCAAGTGCATGGTTTATTTGGTTAGTCACCTTGTTTATAAGTGATTTTCAATGTTTTTTCTTGTGTCAAATCTTAATGGTTAAACCGATAATCGAACCGATAATGATAAAAAACCGATAAACCAATATCTTAATGGTTCTATAACGGTTTAGCATCTCTGCAAACTGATAACCAATAAGTCAACCCGATAAACTTCAAAATCGAACCAAACCGAACCGACCGATACACAGCCCTAATTGAGACAATGGCCAAAAAGGCTTCACCTTTTGTATTTTCTTAACAAAGGCTACCAATTTAGAGTTATAAAAGTTAAAAGGTAATTTTGGGGTTCTCTTTGCAAATTTGCACCGTTGCACTCTTAGACTGCTACTGCGACTCCAACCAGTCAACTCAACTAGACTTCTCCGGCGACTCCAAAGTCTAACAAATACATATTTCTTATTTTATTCTAATTTCCTCTTCATTTTTTTTATTTTTTCCTTCTTCTTCTTCTTCTTCTTCTTCTTCTTCAATTCAGAGTACTTCTACCTCACTATTTTGACTTTTGTTTATGTTTTTTTCTCATCCAAGTTCTAAACTTTTAGTATGTACCATCGATTTTCAGTTCTTGAATTGAACTATTTGCTAATATGTTATTGCTATTGAGATTTTAATTTTTTTTATATGCAATTAAATAAATTAATTTTTTGGTATTAATAGGCGCCGCACTTCAGAAAGGTGAGCGCCTTGTAGCAAGGTAGACCCTTGTTGCTTTTCACCATCTAAAACACTGCTGCAGAGTTATCACTATCCTCATTTGGTACCCAAAAGGGACACATGCTTACCAAAAATCTGGCGACCTGCCCTGAGTTTTGGGCCCCAATGCCTTTCGGGATTAGGAAGGAAACGAGCAACCTTGTTGTCCTTTCCCTTACTAGAAGATTTAACAGCCCGAGCAAAATTAGCATGAAATGAAAATAATGCTGAGATACAACTTCCAGAAACGGGACTACAAATGCGCATATTACAATAGAAGTCAGTTGTGTCGTCCCCAAGAATCAAAATACAATGTTCTTGAATTAAAGAATAACTGAGCCACAAGTTGACACATGTAAATTAGTGTACGTATATCCATGGAGGTTGCTAAGTTTGTCACAGCACAGGCTCAGGTTGTTATTCACCTAAAAATCCTCCTTTTGGTCACATTTAAATGATGGCGAGATTGTCATCAAAGAAAATCAAAATTTGAATCATGGTAACTTCGTAACAAGTATGGAAAATTGAGGTAGCAATTCTCGTGATGTTGCACTCAGATGATGGCCTGACATTGAAAATTCTGGGGAAGCAAAAGTCTCAGGAGATTTGAGCAAGAGTCAAGAAACTGGAATGTCTCAATCCATCAACCAAACATTGCTGCAAATGTTGGAGTTTAAGAATATATAAAGCTAGGCACTATCTATGCTCCAAGCTAGCTTTAGAAGTAAGGTCAAAGTTCACCTGCAGAACAAGTTCTTTGGCAAGAATCACACTTCCAGGATGGTGAGATGGTTGAGCTTTCACAGGATGTTTTTTGACCTGCACAAAGAATTTTCTTACTTGTTTCACTCACACAGAATACAAAAACTATTTACATGAAAACAGGCAAATGGTTATTCATAATTATGAGATAATTTTCTACAACAGAAACAACCTGACAGAAGTCAAATTTTTGTACAGAAACTTCAAGTTGCAATGAAATGTTGTGCGTTACTTTTCCTTTATTCTTCATGGCTACTTTTTCATTAGGGTTTTTCTTTATTTTCTTCGTTCATTTTCAAGGCCAATAAAACAAGAGCTGACAGAACAAGGAACAGTTACCCAACAATACATGATATCCCAAATGGTATGCATAGGAGCATCTGTTTTCAATCCCAAAGGATTCACATGAGTCCCTGATGTACGATATCCTGCATTGATTACAGCAGAGCGAAACATAACTGATGAGGGAGAAGTGCATTTCAATGTTGCAGAGATATTGTGCAAACAAAGAAATAGAGGAATATCAGGTAATTCCTGCAAACAAGTACACTTCATGAGTTACACATCCAATAAGAAGTCCAGCAGACCAGAAGCTCCCCACCCCAGCTTTCCTTAAAGTTTTGTGCAATGAGCATGGCATCAAAAGATTGATGGCCTAGTGGTTTCAAAAGTGGGGAAAAAAGGGAATGAGTGCGAAGAGGTGGAAATACAAATGTTATGAATAGAAACGAAATGAGAAAATCAACTATTATAGGCAAACCACACCTCTGAAACTGCTGTCAATGTAGCACAAATTCGATCATACGCTGGATACCATTCCTTAATAGATTTCACATCAGAAAGTATGGCAGCTACCCATTCTTGATCATGGATGGGCGCAGACCGTATGGGTCCACCCATATTGAATTTTTTACCACAATCACTGCAATCTTGAGAAATAGCAGGGCCAAATCCAGGGTGGTATCTGAGGCTTACTCTAAAAAAGCAGAAAAGATTCAATGTAGATGTGGTTATCCACTTATATGAGCGTTAAAACAATGTTTAGTGAGGATTAATTGTTACCAAATTCTACTAATAGAACCCATGATCTAAAGGAAAAAGGAGATGCCTTCTACACTGCACACATACAATAGTCTAAAGGTTTCCGACATCTTTCTTGCAGTTAATAGATGAATTATCATTCTGACAACCAAACATTTATTATTGTCCACAATATACCAAGAAACAAAGAAGGTAGAAGAATTAGAACATCTCCAACTAGAGAAGTTGCAGATTATACTGCCTACATAGGTTTTTCCATTTTCCAATATCATTGTCATTTAACTTTAAATTTCTCATTTTAATCTTAATGAGATGATCTATAGTCACACAAATCTCTTTGGTTTATAATAGATCACAAGTTTCAATAGTCTTTCTTTCATTCTTAGCAAGCATCTTCACATAAATTGGAACAGAGAAGTCAAGTATGAAGAATACTGTGAACATCTTTTGGAACTTCTTTACACTATATTACCTACATATCTAGGCCATTCGGAGAGAATGAGCAGCTCAATCCAAGCAGAGCCAGTTGTACAATAAAGATACAACAGAGATTTGGATACGATAAAAACCTTTGAGATAGTCCTCCCAACTGGCTGAAGATGGAAAGAATCGCACCCGTTACACTGATACACATATGAGAGCTTCAGAGGAGTATTCCGCATACCACTTGGTGAACTATACACAATTATTGAAATCTTTAGTTTGACTATCAGATGAGTACAGCAATAACCTAAGCAAGATTGGGCTAACATTTTAAGTCTAAAGGAGAAACACTTACGTATAGATACGAACACAAACGCGGACATAGAAGTCCATTATGAACAAATAATATTGAACAATATACCATTTGTACCGATTTGCATGGCTCTGGAATGAAAACAGAAACAACAATGATTATAAAAATTAAATGTGATGAATTAAGAATTATGAAGGCCAAAAATTGTTGTTCAGTTTTAGAATATACGGAAAAGGGCCAAAAATACCTCTAGACTATCGGAAAAGGTTTAAATATATCCCTCATACATCTATTTTGCTAAAGATACCCCTCTATTCGAAAAGGTATGTGAAAGTTTAGATACTATAAAAAGTATGTATTATTCATAGTATTTGTACAACATTTATAGGAGAACAAGTAAAGACCAATTAAACTAATCAATCCCTAATTCTTAGGAAATCCTTGAATCAAGGGATTTCATCTAAACTATTTTCCTAGAATAATATATTCTAATCCTATATTTACACAAATCTTCCAGCTTTATTTGTGGATCAGATTATAATCAAATCTGCCAGCTCAATGGTGGAGCAGATTATGACTAAATCTGCCAACTCATTCAACACTCCCCCTCAAGTTGGCATGTAAATGTCCAACATGCCTAACTTGCTCACAAAGGACTCAAAAGTAGTTCTAAAAAGACCTTTTGTGAAAATATCTGCAACTTGTTCAGTTGTTGGAACAAAGGAATGCATACACTTCCATCTTCAATCTTCTTTTTAATAAAGTGTCTGTCCACTTCCACGTGCTTTGTTCTATCATGTTGAACTGGATTATGAGCAATGCTTATGACAGCGTTATTTTCATGTCACAATACAACTTCATTGGAAAACTCACAGGTCTTCGTAGTTCCTCCAAAAATCTCGAGTCACAATATTTCACAAATTCTGTGTGCCATGGACCGATACTCATCTTCAGCACTACTTCGAGCCACCACATTTTGCTTCTTACTTCTCCATGTCACTAAATTTCCCCAAACAAATGTACAATATCCAGTTGTAGACCTTCTATCAATAGATGAACCAACTCAGTATGCATCCATATAAGCCTCAATCAATTTTCCTTCTTTTACAAACTTTAGATTTGGATCAATTGGAGTTTCAGCTGGTCTACAACCACTCATTCTTGTTTCTTTTA
The DNA here is from genome assembly GCA_027789145.1 of Solanum arcanum. Classification (NCBI taxonomy): domain Eukaryota; kingdom Viridiplantae; phylum Streptophyta; class Magnoliopsida; order Solanales; family Solanaceae; genus Solanum; species Solanum arcanum. The sequence goes on along the minus strand of CM050935.1, from coordinate 24,449,029 downwards.
ACAGATCAAGAGCATACTTCCTTTGTGATACTATAATTCCTTTTTTGATCGTGCAACCTCCACGCCAAGAAAATACTTTAGCGGGCCTAAATCCTTTATCGCAAATTCTGAGGCAAAATGTTCCTTTAGATTTTTTATTTCAACCACATCATCTCCTGTGAGGATGATATCGTCAACATACACTATGAGAACTGTTGTTTTTCCTTCTAGTGAATGTCGAGTAAACATAGTGTGATCTGTTTTGTCCTTGCACATACCTTTGCTTTTTCACAAATTGAGTAAACCTTTCGAACCAAGCCCTTGGAGATTGTTTTAGACCGTAAAGATATCTTCTAAGCCTTCATATCTTTGACTTGTACTTCCCTTCAAAACCTAGTGGGGAATCCATATAGACTTCTTCTTCTAGGTTCCCATTCAAGGAAGCATTCTTCAGATCCAACTGCTGAAGAGACCCGTCGAGATTTACTGCAATTGTTAATAAAACTCTAATTGAGTTTAGCTTAGCTACTGGAGCAAACGTCTCGAGATAGTCAATGCCATATGTCTGTGTGAATCCCTTAGCTACTAGGCGGGCCTTATATCTTTCCAAGGATTTGATTTGAATTTGGTGGTGAACAGCTATTTACAACCCACTGATTTCTTTCCCTTAGGTAAATCCACTAACTCCCATGTCTCATTTTTTCAAGATCTCACAATTCCTCCAAAATAGCCTCCTTCCATTTGGGAACTTGTAGAGCATCCTGCACATTTGTTGGAATCTCCACACTATAATGTTGTGAAGTAAAGGCTGAATAACTAGGAGACAATCTTTCATAGGACACAAACATAGAAATAGGATATGTAGAAGTATTTTTAACACCTTTGCGTTTTACAATAGGTAGATCTAGATCTAAAGAATTAGAAGTAGAATCAGTTGGAAGAGTACCTTGAATTACAGTAAGGTCTTGTGGGACTGATTTTTGGCAGTGTTGATAATCTTCAGCCCTTTTTTCTTGAGTTCAGTTCCTTCTCAAATACACCTGCATTTATGTTTTTCGTTCTCTATTTCTGTTTTTATTTTTGTCATTTGAAGGCGCTATAGGTTCAGGTTTAATTTCTGAGTTTTTATCATTCAAGTCACTTTGGTCCTTATCATCTCTTGAATCACACTTATCTATATCTTCTCCTACATCTATCCCGTCAATATTTATTGTAATATTAGGCTCATTTTTTTCTTGATATCTAATTTCCTCAATATCACAAAAAAATGAATCTTCACCTACATGATACTCCGCCTGAAGATGAGTAGTAAAATAGAGTTGTGACTCAAAGAAAGTTTGGTCCATTGTGACAATTATCTTCCTAGCATGTGGATCGTAACACTTATATCCCTTTTGACTTGGGGCATATCCTACAAAAATACACTTCTTAGCCCGCGGTTCAAGTTTACTATGATTATAGACATGAACAAATGTTGTACAAGGAAAAATTCTCAGAGACAGATCTGTAGTTAACCTAGAACTAGGAAAACTTTCTCTGAAAACTTTAAAAAGTGTCTTAAATTCAATAAGACGAGATGACATCCTATTAATAAGGTAAGTGGCAGTCAAGAGAGCCTCTCCTCAAAGGTGTTGAGGAACTTTACTAGTAAACATTAAAGCTCTCGTTACCACTAAAAGGTGTCTATTTTTTCTTTCGGCGATCCCATTTTGTTGTGGTGTATCGAGACAAGAGCTTTGGTGTAGTACCCCAGTTTTTCTGAGAAAACTTCCTAAATGTTCATTAAAATATTCACGGCCATTGTCACTCCAAAAAATCTTGATTTTCTCATTGAACTCTGGTTTCCACCATGACATAGAAAATCTCAAATACATTTTTAACCTCACATTTGTCCTCAATAAAAGAACCCAAAATATAGTATGATCGTCAATAAAAGTTAGAAACCACAGTTTCCCTAACATTGTTGAAATTCTAGATGATCCCAAAACATCACTATGAATCATCGTAAAAGGTTTTGAATGATATTTTTCAGAAGGAAAAGAAGATCTGTGATGCTTGGCCATTTCACAAAATTCACATTGGAATAAGGATGGATTTGTATTTCTAAATAACTGAGGTAAGTGTCTAAATAATAAAATTTTAGATGTCCTAGCCTATAGTGCCAAAGCATGAAATTACTCAAAACAAAAGTAGAGTTCAAACAAATAGGATTCAGTTGTAGTGAGTTGTTACCGTTGTCAAGAAAATAAAGACCTCCTGATTCTCTAGCACTGCCAATCATCTTCCCCGAGACCTTTTCCTGAAATTCACACAAATCGGAATAAAAAATAGCACGACAATTAAGAGAACATGTTACTTTACTGGAAGAAACTAGATTACAAGAGAGATTTGGAACATGAAGAGTATCATGAAGTGTAAGAGACAGTGATAGTTTAATAGTTCCTTTTCCACCAATCGCAGAGAAGGAACCATCAGCTATCTTGATTTTACTATTCCCTGCAAAAGGAGTGTAAGTAGAGAAAAAATGAGAACAGGAGGGATTAAAAGAATTTGGTGCATTTGGATGATTTTGTGGAGATGAAGGAGTTTGTGCAGAATTTCCAATTGTTCCCTTGTTAATAAAGACGTTGTTGGAGAAGGTTGCTGCCCTTGATTAAAATTAGTTGTTTGGAGGGCCTGCGCATTTTGATATTGAAAGCCACTTTATCAACTCCCTTTTTCTTCCAGTTTACTGTTTTCCCATGAATCTCCCAACACGTTTCACGGAGTGCTAATATTTTTTGCAATGATCACACCATGGATTTTTGTTTATGTTCTCTCCATTCTTCACTGTTACAAGAGCTGAAGAGTCTATAACAGGTTTTAGTTCAACATTTAAATCAGGTTTTAACATTACTTTCCTCCTATTTTTTCTCTCCTAACTTCAGAAAAGGTTTCACGTGAGAGAGTAGAGTATTTTTTCCTAGGATTCGCGACCTGACCTCGTCAAACTGTCAGTTTAATCCTGCTAAAAAAGGTAAACTTTCTCACTTTCTTCCCTTTTTTTTGCTTTCACACAATCCACAGAACACTCCCATTCATCATTGTAACACTGGTCTAACTCCTGCCACAAGGACACCATTTCATTAGAATAAGTAGTAACTGCATTCTCACCCTACTTAGCTTGCCATAGTTTAGTTTTTAACTCAAAATTTTGAGAGACATTTTCTACATCAAAATATGTCTCCCTAACGGCTTCCCACACATCCTTAGCCGTGGGCAAAAAGAGATAAGATTTACCTATGACTGGTTACGTGGAATTTATTAACCAAGCAATCACGAGTGCATTCTCTGATATCCAGGAGTTCATGTCTGCGTCTCCAGCTTCTGGCTTTTTCGTTACTTCGGTCAGATGTCCCAGCTTTCCACAGCCATCGATTGCAAGTTTTACGGACTGTGCCCATTCTAGATAGTTCTTCTCATTTAATTGATGAGAAGTTAACTGGAAGGGCATGTGAGAAGCATTGCTCCTAGTGTCATTAAATTTTTTGCAGGAGCTTCTAGAGAAGAGCTTGTCTTCTGTTGATGTTTCAGAAAGATGCTCTTCGTGAAAGGCTGTTTTATCCATATGATATTAGGGGAAATCGTCCCGCTCTAATACCATGAAAGTTTAGATACTGCAAAAGTATGTATTATTCATAGTATTATACAATATTTATAGGAGAACAAGTAAAGACCAATTAAACTAATCAATCCCTAATTCTTAGGAAATCCTTGAATCAAGAGATCTCATCTAAACTATTTTCCTAGAATAATATATTCTAATCCTATATTTACACAAATCTGCCAGCTTTATTTGTGGATCAGATTATAATCAAATTTGTCAGCTCAATGGTGGAGCAGATTATGACTAAATTTGCCAACTCATTCAACAGTTTGTACTGATTTGCATGGTTCTAAAATAAATAAAAAACAGAAATAACAATGAATATAAAAATTAAAGGAGTATCTTTAGCCAAATAAATGAAAGGTATATTTAAACTTTTTCGGATAGTCCAGGAATATTTTTGCCCTTTTCCGTAGAATATAGGGAATTATAAATGAGAGTACTCCTAATTTAGTACATAAAATTTTCAAGTATCAGGTCTTCCTTATCTGTTAGAGTAACTTCAACATCCTACAATACGCAATCTTAACACGAAACATGATGATAGAAATCACAGAGAGACACCAGATATCATGACATCCAACTTCATAACAGACACAAAATTTCCACAAGCACGTACCCCAATGCATGCAAGAAGGATCCTCAAAGCCATTTCATGGCAAAATTTGTATCTTAATAGATATGAGCCACATATAGTTAAGCATGACATCAAGTAAGACATGTCCATGATGAATAAAGTTAGATAACTCCATAAGAAATGAGAATATGAATTTACTTGGAATAGCATACTTCTCCATTTCCCCCGCATAACACTGCCATATCAGTAGCAGTACACATCAATATCCCCCCATCTACAACTGATTGAACAACATAATCAAAGAACACAATGGCGATCCATAAGGATCAAGATCAACCTGAAACTAATAAAGAGAAATTTTGAATTGTGTAGTCTTAAATTAAAGTTATGTTAAATGTACAAAATTGCCCTTTAATATTGTGGCTTTAAACATGCTGCATGGACAGCTGAAATTAAAATGTTACCAAAATAAAAAAGAGGTCATTCTTTTTTAAACTGATTAAAAAGGAAAGAAGGTGATTCTTTTTTAAACAGAGAGTACAATTTAATGACTACATAAGATGCTTTAAAAACTTCTAAATTCACAAATAGTGATTTTCTCATAAATATTAAAACTTTACAGGATCCACTTTGTTGTATCCACCAAAATTATCTTTTCTATGATTTAGAACTTAATGAGGAAATTGAAGCATGTTTCTGAAAACATAATACACATGTATTCCAATCATAAACTTACAATTAAGCTAGACATTGTAAAACTAACCATTGAAACATTTTTAGAGTTCTGTATCACAATCTCTTCAATCCCATGCTACAATTGCTTGCTGCTCTTCCTTTTATTTTCTCTCCTTTGATTAAGGAATGTGGGAAGGGCACAATGAGATTTTCTAATTCTAAATGCACCACATAAGCTGAGTTGGAATCACCTTCATCATTGTCAAGGGCCACAACTTGACCAATTCCTTCTATTTCATGTGCATATCTTAAAGCCCTCAATCTAGAAGCTGAAAGAGCCTGTTAAATAAATTGAAAGACAAATGATGATCAATCAGTTCAAGCCTCTACTGTGTAAGTCCTTCCAGAAGACATTCAATAACCAGTAAAACTGTAACAATCAACATGAAATGACAAAGAAACCTCAAGAACTCATGCTGGCTTTAGTTCTATGTCTTTTCACCTTAGGTTTCTGGTTTGCACATCTGAAATACTATATTGTTCATCTTGGGACATCCCTTCCAAGAGTTTACAACCATCATTGGACATTCCATCATGCTGGGAAGAATCAACTGGAGGTTCCATTTCAGAAACTGATTCATCTGGTACCTTAGGGTCAGCCTTGGCTTGTCTGGCCAACATTGCTTTGTGCTTTAGCTTGCGTTGTGATATAAAGGTCCTCAAAATAGAGATAGACATATCTCTCTTGTTCACCTGGTGTTGAAAAATTTTAACAGTCAGATCACGGTAAACCAAAGTGAAAAAGATGAGCTCCATTGTGGTGGCTACAACAACCCTTGAAGGTTATAGCACAAATCTTTATTTAAATGCAATAGCATATCAAGAAAATACAAAAACAGAAAAGCAATTACACACATAGTTCTTTATTACTATATAAATACCGCAACTTATGCAAAATAATCATTTAATGCCCAAGGAGATGGTTCAGTCACATAGGTATAGGAGAAGTAACCACCTGATATCTCAGGTTCAAATACCTGCTGCACACTCAACGTGAGTCCATCTGCTCCAACCATAATAAGACAGGTTTTTCCTATATCTGAGCTTGAATATTGGCGAGCTGACTGGTGGATTAGTGAAGGTGCCCACAAAAGTGCCATACGACTATCATTAGAAAAAAATCTAAAAAACATTATAAAAACTCAATCAAGGTGTTGTTGCTTCTGACCATAAAAACAACACCTACCAGTTGGTGGTCCTAACAAAATGATTGTAAGATTTTCCATCTCCATGTCTATCTCTCCCAATTTCTTACTCTCTCGCACACATCACACCAGAATATCAGTGATTTAGTGTCATAAATGTTCCATACATTATGTCCCTCACTTGAGAGTTGAGACTTCCCAATGTACAATAAGTTGCTCACATGAGAGTGATTTCAAACTTTGTCCTCATTCCTCTCCCTCTGAGTTTATTTTTAACACCTCATAACTCTAAGCTAAGGTGCGACTAATTCGGCGTTGATGAATCTAGTCGAACTCTGGAGAATAAGGAAGTATCTAAGCCAAAAGACCAAGAAATACAGTATACTATTGTGTTGGACATAGAGATAAGGCTTAAAATGATTCAAGATCCAAAGTGCGACATTGACAAAAATAAATAATGTTTTCATCTGTCAAGAGAGGCTACGGACTAGCACCACATCTTATAGTCATGATAGCACATTTACTAAGCTTGTTGGAAGTTATTTAAGGTCTAAAGAGTGATCGAGCACTAACTCGACTTGAAAGTAACACTACGGACAATTGTTCTGAATGAGTTCACACAAGGTCCAACTTCAAATAAGTATATCTCCCAAGATATAAAGAGTCGAGTGTTAAAATATCTATCATATTAAAGCTTTTTGAAACTAGTTTCAATGAAACGAATTGCTCGTCAATCTAACCTCGGTACAAAAGGTTATGCGCATTTGACTATAGACCTATGAAGCACCCAAATGCATGCGATGGAGCATGCAATGCACTGACAAATGCATGCGGTGCATTGAAAATTTAAGTTAGTAAGAATTTATTTTATAAGCTATAACATTGTGATTTCATTTGGGGTGTTCTCGGAAGATCTTAGTGAATGTTTCTCCCAAATAATCTCCTCCTTCTACTCTCCAAAGCTGAAGGCAAGTAATTGAACTTGGAAGTTAGCTCAATCTTCTAATCTAACCAGGAAATTCACACAATTCATTCTTGGATTCTATGAACAAGCTCTCTCCTGGGAGAATTCAAGTAAAGAAGTTGGTATTTTCATCAACCAAGGAATTGTTCTTCTCATACTATTGTATATGGTATTGGCGTTTTAAAGTATCTTTTACAGTAAGGACTTGCAGGACGGTGATCAGAAGTCTTAAGTCCAAGTTTTGATATTTGTTTGAGATGTTTAGGGGTTGTTTTATGTGTTGTAAGGTGCGGGAGGTACTTGGCTGGCCTCATAAAGTTTGTTGTGTTGTTGTGAGCTAGGTGTAAATATATGACACCTGGGCCTAACTCAAAAGGCTAGCTCATGAGGGAAGGATTTCCCAAGTCCATATAAGGAAACCACCAGGTCATTCCCCCAACCAATGTGAGACTTTTACCCACTCTAACACCCTCTTTCACGCTCAAGCCCAATTGGAGCGTGGACCGGGAGCGCAAACGGGGATGAACCTGGCTCTGATACCATGTAAAGATATGACACCTAGGTGTAACTCAACACCAAAAACTAGCTCATGAGGGGAGGATTGTTCAAGTCCATATAAGGAGACTACCAATTCATTTCACAGCCAATGTGGGACTTTTACCCACTTTAACACCAGGAAAGAAGAAGAGTCGTAAAATATCATTATGAAGAGACTTTGGAGCTTTACGCTCGTCATGTTTTCAACAAAATGCTTAAATTGCTTGAGCATATGTTTAATTGTTAAAATAAGTCCCTTATCATTACTGTTATAGATTAAATCCGCAAGAAGCGTTTTGATCGTCATAATACACGAAGGATTGGAATTGAGCTATGTAATGCTAAGTTCTTTTTCCACTGTTATGGCATGACTTCTCAAGTAAATGTTTCCCTTATATGAGTTAGCGAGGTCCTAAATGATGAAAAACATGAGTGACCATGCTACATGATTCATGCTTACACACACCATTTTGGTATTGTCGCTCCTATTGAGTCAAGTTTTTTATGATCACTCTATGTGGTCTATAATTTCTCTATTCGAGACATTCATTCTCCTCTATTATGAGATGTTTAAGTTCCTCTACTTAAGAAGTTAATGTTCCTCTTTTATGAGATGCCTTAATCCTTGTACTTAAGAGGTTGATGTTCCTCTATTATGAGATGCTTAAGTTCCTCCATTCGAGACGTTCACGCTCCTATATTATTAGGGCTGCGCATAAACACCGAAAAACCGAAACACCGTACCGAACCAAATTTTTTTGGTATTTTGGTTTCAGTTTCGGTTTTTTGGTTTTTGGTATATGCTTTTGTATTTTTTGGTATTTCAGTTCGGTTTTCGGTATGTAATTTTGTGTAATTCAATATTTTAGTTTACCGAAATATATTATATTATAATATATATTTATATTATATTAATTATTAATATTAAATAAAAAATATTATAATTTAAAATAAAAAAATTTAAAAGTAAAAGACTTTTTTATATAACTATTTTTAGCCCATTAAGCTGAAAATCAAACAAAAAAACTTGTAAATTTTTAAAAGCCCAACTAAGGAGGCCCATTAAAAAACCGAAATAACAAAATCGAACCAAAATAATAAAAACCGAACCGAAATAATAAAAACCGAACTGAACCTAAATATTTCGGTTCGGTATTTGGTACACAATTTACAAAAAATAAAAAAAAATAAAAAAAAACTGAAACCGAACCGAAATACCGAATGCCCACCCCTATATATTATGAGATGTCTAAGTTTCTCTATGTGAGACATTCATGTTAATCTATTATTGAGATGTCTAAGTTTCTCTATTTGAGATGTTCATGTTCCTCTTCCATGATATGCATAAGTTCCTCTAATTGAGATACAATGTTCATCTATGTAAGATGTAGATATTCCTCTAAATGAGATGTCAGTATTACTCTACATGAGATGTATAATGACTCTGAACGAGATGTTAGTACCCATCTACATGTGATGTATATATTTATCTAAAAGACATGGTAATATGCCTCTGCATGAGTTGTTTAATTCCTTTGAATGCACTTTCGATTTTCCTTTACGTGGATGTATATTTCTATAAATGCGATGCCAGTAGTATTTCAGTATTTCTCTACAGAAGACGTATAATTCTTGTAAATAAGCTATCAGTATTTAAGTTAGATGTATATTCTTGTAAATGAGATGTGAGCATTCCTCTACCTCAGATGTTTATGTCTCTCTACGTAGATGTCCATAATTCCTCCATTTGAGATGTCCATGGTTCCTCTAAATGAGATGTCCACAGTCCCTCTAAATGAGATGTCTACGGTTCTTCTACTTGAGATGTTTGTGTCATGAACGTCAAGTGAATCACTTACAAAGTATGATAAACATAACAAAAGAATTTAATTTTATTGATTGACAAGCATGTCTAATTTTAAGAGCGCCTTCTATAATGTGAAAGGCGAAGCCTAGTGCGGTTATGCGTTAGATTGTCTTCATTGATTAGCTAATTGATAAAATAATGATGCTTCTCTTAAATGTCTTATGTGGTTTATACTTTCATGCCATGAGCTATGTACAGAGAAGATCATGACAGAAACAACTTAAGAATCTCATATGATACAAATGAGTATGGGCCATGAGTGCCATCTTAATTTCTTGTATGCATATGATATTTAACTATAAATGGTAGCAAAAATAGACCCCTAGAGTGACTATAGTGTATTTGATATTGTGTCAAGTCACGAGGTTCCAGAGTGTCCACTTTATATTTGATGTCGTGTAAAGTCATGAGGCCCACATAGTGCCACAATATATTTAATGTCGTGCAAAGTCACGAAGACCCAGAGTGGCCATAGTAAACATAATATTGTGTGAATCCACGCGGCCCCAAATAGGCCACAATATGTTTGATATTTTGCATTGCACAAAGCCCCCAATGTGGCTATAGTATATTTGAATACTACACCTAGAGACTAAAGAAACAATTAAAGTATAAAACTAAGTTAATGTATACATACCCAAGAAGAACTAGGTATAAAGACCCAGAATATATTATAGTATGGAGATCTATAAGATGTTCCTCACACTCAGATGCTATAGTAAGCTATAATTTATGCTTCATAATATGCTATCACAAGATGATTCATCTTGCATCTAGTTTTGTGCCAAGAATATAACAAATCACAATTATGTCGGTCTTGGATTATCTATGTTAAAGTGAAGTTATGTGTGAGTCATTGTATTTTATTTTATTTTTGGTAACCATTGAACATGTCAATCATTGTATTTGACTAGCATAGAAATAGCACGTTAGCATATCCTCTACTTAATAATAGGAGGATAATTGCTTACCTTATTGTACTGGATCAAGACTTCTATATACAAACCCTATTCTCTAATGTCAATGATCAATACTGCAACACATATCTTCTTCTCGTTTATCTCAAGGATCAATTCTTCAAAACATATCTTCTTCTCTTTTATTTCTTACATAACATAATATTGGTATAGACTCAAATAGCTTCTACCTACTAACCCAGAGAACTAACACTGCCTACCAGGTGAATGTTTTTTTCTTCTTTTTTTTTTCTTGTTGTTAATGTTAGGGGCTACTTTTTTTTCGAGTGTCCAATGCAGCTCCTCTTTTCGATCAATGCTAATCAAACTTTATTGTTTTCTCTCATTTTTCACATGGAGTCAGAGCCTCTGTGATCCTGGTAAAGATAAGAAACTTTTATCAGCCAGCCTTACGTCACTTCCCAGCCAAATATTTGTGTCCTTCTTAATTATAGTGTACTTCTTCTTTCCATTGGCCGTCCGAAAACACCCTCTATCTATGGCAATTGTCCACTACCATTTATTTTCTTTTTTATTTTTGATAATGGTGGTGTCTGGGCCAGCTTTCACACACCTCAATTAATTCCACGGGATACTTGTCACCTCCCAATAGCAGGCACCATGTAACTTTGTCTACTAAAGCTAGGACAAATGGAAAGATCACCTAATATTATTTGTCTCCACTGAGTTTTGAATCTTAGACCTCAAGGTTTCTCAACCACATTATTGACTACTAGGCCACAACTACCATTTTCTAGTTGGCCAATTTAGCCCCCAACTATCAGTTTCTAGTAAACCAATTTAGCCCCCAACTATCATTTTCTAGTAAACCAATTTAGCCCCCAACTATCAATTTTTGTCCGCTATTTCATCAATTTTTGTGGCGACTCTCAAGAACAATATTTTCCAAATTTCTTTTCAGGATGATTTTAGTCAAAAACTCATCCTATATAAAGTAATGGTTTGCTGAATCTGGCAGTTTGAATTCAGAGTATACTCAATGCCAGGCATTTTAATTTATATCTTACAGCTTAACTCAAGGCAATGAGAGTAGATAATCGGAAGATGCCAAAATAGAAATTAAAAGGCCTCGTTTTGCATTCTTTTAAAATTAGCTACATTTCAATAAGAGCAGAGAAGTTAGTTAAAATGTTGAATGGAAAGCAAAAAAGGAGGCCTTTTGTTGTAAAGACTTGATTTGTAGCATGCATGAGAATCTCAACCTCTCTTCTTTGATAATGGTGTTATCTTTGAGATCAAAGGAAAAGCTTTTCAGCTGCTTCTCTTCATCCCCGATTTCCTCTGCACCGGCCATACTGTGTTCCATTAAAATGGCGACAGAGGAGGCAGTTGTTGTGGCAAATGGGGGCAGTAACGAGAGCAGAAGCTGTTGTTGTGGCAAAAGAGGCAGTGACGAGAGCGGAGGCAGTTGTCCAATCCATTCATTTTTCTGGTATTCAAGTTGTAGAAAAAAGGACAATGATGAGAGAGAGGTTTACTTAATTGGAAACTTAAATAAATATACTATAATAAAAAAATATTTATCATTTATAGCAATAATATTTTTTTTCGCTTGATTACTTTTAATTCATTTATAGTACAAGTTTAATACATATTACAAAGAACAATTTATTATTCACATATAATACAAGTTTTAATGATTAATAATATATTTATTACACATTTTTATACACTTACAATACAATGTGTCAAATTTTACCAAACATACATAATAATAATTCAAAAAAATAATTATAATTCATATATATTTTGCATATACAATTCACTTTTAGTTCATATTGCAAAGTTAACATAGTATTGCTATAAATAGTAACAAGTAAAAAATATCGTTAAAAGCGGCAATTATTTATTAAAATGTATTAATTCATGTAATTTTTCCTTACTTAATTCTTCTCACTCATTTCTTGTGTTGTGTGACCTGCCCAACTCGTCTATATTTTAGTGGTTTGTGTGAGTGATTTTCATCATATAATATCGGGAAATGAACTTATATTTATGTGACCCTTTCAGTTCATTCATATTTCAATGGGTTGAGTGAGTGATTTTTCACATGGGTAAACTATGAGTAAAATATGAATTAGCCAAATAGGTTAAATTTCTAACTTTTATTTGCTCAAAATTCATGATATTAAAAAAAATAGTGTAACTATTCTTCCTTTTTATGTTCTATAGAACTAACCAAAGCTGTCAATATGGGCTAGTCCACTTCATTCGGGCTAACCATACATGTTTTGACATTTTACGGGTCAGACCGTGCTGACCCATTTTTGTGTGGGTCAAAAACGGTCGACCAACCCACAAGTACGTGGGTGACAGACTAGTCGGATCAGCCCATTTTTTTTAAAAAAAATTTATATTTTTTACAATTATTAAATTAAATTATAAATTATAATTTAAAAATATTATCAAAAATGTTGACAAAGCAATATTATATGATATTAATATTACTACTTGTTAATCAAATCCACAAATTAAATTATCTTTATAATATTTATTAAGTTTTTTTAAAGTAAAAGTATAAATATCTAAATTGAAAGTTTAACCTAATTGTTTTGAGGAAAAGGACCTAAAATATTCTCGAAGTATTGAAAATGTACAAATTACCTTTCATCCACTTATTGGCTCCAAAATGTCATTCTCATCCACATATTGGCTCCAAAGTACCCTTGTCATCCTCCTTTTGGTTCAAAATTTATCACTTATTTAACGATTTAAAATTTAAACTATTTAAATATTTTTGTAAATACTCGGCACTCAACTATTGCTTATAATTGAATTTATTAGTATCATTTATAAACTAGCCCACCATCCACCCAATTAATAAACCAATTCTAATAACAAAATCGTCCTAAACACTACTAAAATGTGACGAAATTACAGATTCATGAAAATGACATAAAAAATTATCGGAATTTGAATTGAAGTCCTAATTAAATCCAGAGAGCCGCTTATTTAGAAGAAAACTTTCAATAAGATTCTATTCCAAGCTTGAATTCAAATATTACGTTTAAAGATAAAGAAATAGTACATTCCGAATCAATTCATGCACTTTTTTATATATAATTTTTATATATTTATGATTTATTTTAAATATTAAAACTTTAATATATTATTTTTTAAAAAAAATATCTATTAAGTACCATCACATAATTGGGACGAAGAAATAATTAAGATGAATATAGTTAGACTTTTAAGTTTATCAGTAATTTTTATTTAGACACTTGAATTATAATATGTTTTGTTGAGGACTTGAATGCATGATAATGTACTTCTATAGATATATTCCTCTTAAATTTTTAAAAACACTCATTGGCTGCAGCTTTCCTGTTGTTGCATCAATAATGTGGCGGGTTTATTAATTGAGTGGGTTTAACTAGTAATGAGTGGGTAGTAGATTGATTTATGAATTATATTTAAAAAGTTAAATTATAATAAATAGTTGAGCGCCACGTACTCAATTTTTTTAAATAGTTTAAAATTAAATTTTTTAAATAAGTGGTCAGTTTGAACTCAAAGGTGGATGACAAGGGTATTTTGGAGTCAATAGATGGATAAATAGGGTATTTTGGAGTCAATAGGTGGATGTATGATAGTTTTGTACCATGTCTAATACTTCAAGGGTATTTTAGACTCTTTTCCGTATATTAATTTTTACTGTTCCACGGGCCGACCCTACCGATATTTCTCAAGCCCCACAAATCATTATGCTTATGCAGGTCGGGCTAAAGACATATTTTTCTAAATTGACTCAAAAAATCTTAGCCCAGCCCTATTGAATTTCGGGTTAGGCCAGGTGCCCGACGAGCCTAGCCCATATTGACGGCTCTAGAGCTAACTATTCTTCTTTCTAATGGAAAAAAGTGAAGTGTTTGACCCTCCAAAAATATATAATTCAAATGTACATTTTTCTCTTAATTATAATTACATTTTATTTATTTATTTATTTTATTTAATATTGGATAATCAATAACAGTGTAAAATAAGCAAATCCTGTATTAGTATTGACATTGTGCATTAAGCATGTTTCAGTCCTAAAATGTAAATATTCATTTACATTGAAATTAAAAATATTTTCATCTTGTTATTACAAAAATTTATTTTATATTGAAAAGTTATAGGATATTTTTGTTTTTATGATACAATAAAACTAAATGAAGATTATTCAACATTTTTCATCTAAAAAAAGACAATATCTTCTTCATGTTGAATTCTTAGGTAAATTACTATTTATTCATGAAAATATGGATAAACTAGTATTTTACTCAAGCCATTTTTATCTAATCATTTTTTACCCATATCAAATATGGGTGGATTGACCCATTTTCCACAATTGACCCAACCAACCCATTTGCCATCACTAGTTGTGTCTTTTCTGTTTCCAAAGGGGAGGAAAGTGAAGATCATAACAGTGTTGTTGTATAGCTGGGGTAACCACTTGCCTTCAACAACTAAAAATCTCACTTCCACAATTTCAGTCATATTATTTTATTATGGGATAAGACACAAGTACCCTGTAGACAATGACTGAAATCTCAGAGACATACCTTAACTAAACTAAGGTCATATTACTCTTGAACTTAATTTTTGGTAATTTTGTACACCTTTCGTGTTGTGCGACACACTATGTGACTCCAGAAAAATGAAGCGCATGAGAGATATTTGTATATCACGTAAGCCATAAAGGTGCACAAAATTACAAAAGAATGGATTCGTGGGGTAATAGGACCTTAGTTTAGTTAAAGCGTGTCTCTGAAATTTCTGAAATCTGTCAACATCATGTCATCTCACAAGTTGAATGAAAAAATGAGGTAGATGACGATGTATTCTAAGAGTATGATGAGGAGATCATGATATATGAATACATCGCTAAAGAATTGAAACAACTCGAGAATCATAATAAGTCAAATCTTGATGACACATAAAAGGATGATTGTGTCAAATAGACTAGAATCAGTTTCTATCGAAGCTCGGAAAAGAGAAATCAGTAACTAAATTGGGAAATACATCGACACAGTTGTTTGATGACATGTCGTAGGTGAGCATAGACGTTAAACTAAAGTGGCGAATCGACTCAGTTGCTATCAAGAGCTGAAGATTCAGAACTTCTTCTATTTATTCCCTGTAATCACATCATTTGCTTGTAATCATCATTCAGAACTTCTTCTATTTCTTCCCTGTAATCACATCATTTGTTTGTAATCATCTTATGTTTTATAGTTAGGAAACTATCTGTAACGACCTGTTTAGTCGTTTTGAGCAGCAGATTTTATTTCTGGAAAAACTGACCGAGATGACGGAACCCACGACGGACCGTCATGGGCACGACGGACCGTCGAGGGTGTCTCATTCCAAAATACTTAGAATTCTGAAAATTGGGTACTGAAATCGACTCTACGAACCGTAGCGGAATGGCGGGGCCGGACCGTCGTGGGCACGACGGACCGTCACAGACCCTTTAATGGAATGGAGTCTCTGAACTCTGTGACGGAGCAGCAGGACGGACCGTCGCAGGCACGAGGGCCCGTCACAGGCTGCGTAATCCCAGACTGGGTCGGATTTCTGTTAAGTAATTGAAGGGGTGTTTTGGACTATTCCTGCTATAATTATAGATTTAGTGGGTTAATGTTAATAATTTAACTACTTGAGGGTTAAAAGAGATAACCTTGAATTAATTAATGGGTTAATTCACCATCTTATATACTTAATTATATGCTAATTAGGGTAAAAGAAAGAGGGTTTGAATAAGAAAAAGAAAAGAACAGAAAGAGAGGGAGAAACGATCGAGAGAGAGGAGAAACAAAGAAGAAAGCAAAGATTTTGAGGATTAGCTTGCTTGATCACAATTCTTCAGTGGAGGTAGGTTATGGTTTTTATGCTATTCATAGTAAACTCTTAATAGCGAATGATATGTGTTGGGTTGTATTGTAAATTCGTCTATATGCTTAATTGTATGCTTGCATGAATGTGATTATATAATTATGATGAAATAAGCATGATGAAGCTATTGAATCCCAAATCTTGAAAACCCCTTGTTAATGATGATGCCTTGATATGAAGGAAGGTTTTATGAACTAAAGTAATGACATGATGATGCCTTGGTATAAGAGAAGGGTTGATGAATTAACAGAATGAGATTAGTGGAGCGGGTGTCACGAACCGACACGTAGAATTAGGGGATCGGGTGTCACGAACTGACACGTAGAATTAGGGGATCGGGTGTCACGAACCGACACGTAGAATTAGGGGATCGGGTGTCACGAACCGACACGTAGAATTAGGGGATTGGAGTGTCACGTTCCGACACATAGTATTAGGGGATCGGAGTGTCACGTTTCGACACCAGGATAGTATGATGAGGATCGAGTGTCACGTGCCGACACGAGAGGAATACAGATAATGAATCTTGAAAGATGTTAATATACTCAATTTAATGAACCTAATTCCCAAATGAGTATGATATGGAGGCTTGAGTCCTCATGAGTGCACTTGACGTTATTTATAAAAGATTCTTGTACATGTTGTTGCTACAGATTGAGTATTGTAGTTGATTTATGATATGATCTGATATATATTGTTTTCTATTTTGAGTTGGCCGATGATATCTACTCAGTACCCGTGTTTTGTACTGACCCCTACTTGTATGTTTCTTTCCTTGTTATTTGTGGAGTGCAGCAAACGTGCCGTCGTCTTCAACTCAACCGCAACTCTAGCCAGTCTTCATTACACCGGATTTCAGGGTGAGCTAACACTTCTAGCTTGGACTTGATCTTCTTCTTCATGTCTCGATGCCTTGAAGTTCTGGCATGGACTAGCTTTTTATTTATTCTAGCTTTCTAGATACTCTTAGCTTTAGTAATTTGAGGATAGATGTTCTTGTGATGATGACTTTCAGATTTTGGGGATAATAATAGTTGTCGAGTTTTTAGAAGTTATTTAATTGATTTTCATTAATGAGTTTAAGTCTTCCTCATTATATTGTGTTATTATATTCGAAATGTTGGGTTTTGTATTGATTGGTTCGCTCACATAGGAGGGTAAGTGTGGGTGCCAGTCGCGGCTCGATTTGGGTCGTGACAAACTTGGTATCAGAGTATTAGGTTCGTTGGTCTCATCACACAAGAACGAGTCTAGTAGAGTCTTAAGGAACGGTAGGGGGACGCCTTTACTTTTCTTTGAGAGGCTATAAGACTTTAGGAAAATTCCATTCTTTCTTTCTTTCTTTCGTGCTATTACTTGGATCCAATTGGTATCTAGGTGATACAAATTGGTATCTGACCATCTTCACTCTATTTTGCAGATGGTTAGAACTAGATCAACAACGACTGCACCAACACCAACATCGGCAAGACAAGAAGCGTCTGAGCCAGCCACTGAGACTGTAGCTCAAAGAGGAGCAGTGGCAAGAGGCCGCGGTAGAGGTCGCGGGAGGACGTCCTCTAGAGGAAGAGGACGAATGCCTGGCCCATCTGGTACTAGGGCGGTGACTCCTCCACCGACTGAGGAAGTAGTAAGAGAAGGGGAGGATGGGGAAAATGAACAAGTACAGAATGAGGAATTACCACCCCAACCTACCCCAGAGATGATCAATCAGGTTCTTGCTTACCTTAGCGGGTTATCTGATCAAGGCCAGACACCTCCAGTGTTTTCTGCACCAGCACCTCAGGCTCCGGAGGTACAACATGCGGCTACTGTGGCTCCCCGCATGGATGCCTCACTGGAAATAGGCACATTTCCTCGTCTGACTACAGGGCTTATAATGACAAATGATCAGCATGAACTTTTCAGTAAGTTCTTGAAATTGAAACCTCCAGTCTTCAAGGGTGCTGAATCTGAGGATGCCTACAATTTTCTGGTTGATTGTCATGAGCTACTACACAAGATGGGTATAGTAGAACGGTTTAGTGTTGAGTTTGTGACTTATCAGTTCCAAGGGAACGCCAAGATGTGGTGGCGGTCACATGTTGAGTGTCAACCAACAGAGGCACCACCTATGACTTGGGCATCATTCTCTAGCTTATTTATAGAGAAGTATATCCCCTGTACTTTGAGGGATAGGAAAAGAGATGAGTTCTTGAGCCTAGAGCAAGGTAGGATGTCGGTTACTGCATATGAGGCTAAGTTTCGTGCATTATCCAGGTATGACACCCAACTTTGTTTCAGTCCACAAGAGCGGATTCGCTGTTTTGTGAAGGGGTTGAGGTCGGAATTGTGGATTTCAGCCTTACAGGTAGCGGATACGGCAAAATCCTTTCAAGAAGTGGTAGACTTCGTGATAGAGGTGGAAGGAGTGAAGCCATATGACTTCACCATGGCATCGACATCAAAAAGGTTTCGAAAGGGAGGTGAGTTTAATGGTTCTTACTCTAGAGGACAGGGTTCAGGAGGTTACTCGGTCAGGCCAATTCGATCTTCACTACAGATCAGAGTTGGGGTCCACTCAGACCGGTCAACACTTCTCTCGAGAGACCTATGCTTGATTCCGCAGAGTGTTATGGATGTGGGGAGACTGGACATATTAGGAGGATTTGTCCATAAGAGAGTTATTGACCCCCTATAGCGAGAGGTAGAGGTGGTCATGGTAGAGGCCGTTATTCTGGAGAGTGCGGTGGCGGAGGTAATGGTGGTCACCGAAACGGCCGGGGTAACGGGCAAACTGGAGCCACTACAGCACAACATGGTAGGGGCAACGGGCAGACAGGTGATAGGGCCCATTGTTATGCTTTTCCTGGGCGGTCGGAAGCGGAGACGTCAGATGCTGTTATCACAGGTAATCTCTTGGTTTGTGATTGTATGGCTTCTGTATTATTTGATCTCGGCTCCACATTTTCATATGTATCTTCCTCATTTGCTACTGGTCTTAATTTACATTGTGAATTGCTTGACATACCTATTCGTGTGTCTACTCCGGTGGGTGAGTCTGTGATAGTTGAAAAGGTGTATAGGTCTTGTCTCGTGACATTTGTGGGGAGCAATACTCATGTAGACTTGGTTATCTTAGAAATGGTTGATTTTGATGTAATTCTGGGTATGACTTGGCTTTCTCCGAATTTTGCAATCTTGGATTGTAATGCTAAAACAGTGACGTTAGCCAAGCCTGGGTCAGATCCGTTAGTGTGGGAGGGCGACTACACTTCCAATCCGGTTCGTATCATCTCCTTTCTTCGTGCTAAGAAAATGGTTAGTAAGGGTTGTTTAGCGTTCTTGGCACATCTCAGGGATGATACTACCCAAGTACCTCCAATTGAGTTGGTTTCGATAGTTCGTGAGTTTTTAGATGTGTTTCCCGCAGACCTTTCGGGTATGCCACCGGATAGAGATATTGATTTTTGCATTGATCTAGAACCGGGTACTCGCCCCATTTCTATACCCCCTTATAGAATGGCTCCCGCGGAGTTAAGAGAGTTAAAGGCCCAACTTCAAGAGTTGTTGAGCAAAGGCTTCATTAGACCAAGTGCATCTCCTTGGGGTGCTCCGGTGTTATTTGTGAAGAATAAGGATGGGAGTTTTCGGATGTGCATAGACTACCGGCAGTTGAACAAGGTAACTATTAAGAACAAGTATCCCATTCCTCGCATTGATGACTTGTTCGATCAGTTACAAGGTGCTTGTGTCTTCTCTAAGATTGACTTGAGGTCCGGTTATCATCAATTGAAAATACGGGCAACGGATGTGCCAAAGACTGCTTTTCAGACCAGGTATGGGCATTACGAATTTGTAGTGATGTCTTTTGGTCTTACGAATGCCCCTGCTGCGTTTATGAGCTTAATGAACGGGATTTTTAAGCCCTATTTGGACCTCTTTGTGATCGTATTTATTGATGATATACTGATATACTCCAAGAGTAAGAAGGAACATGAGGAGCATTTGAGAATTGTGTTGGAAATGTTGAGGGAGAGAAAGCTTTACGCAAAATTCTCTAAGTGTGAGTTTTGGCTAGATTCAGTGTCCTTTTTAGGACACGTGGTTTCTAAGGATGGGGTGATGGTGGATCCTTCTAAGATTGAGACAGTGAAGAATTGGGTAAGACCTACTAATGTGTCAGAAATAAGGAGCTTTGTTGGTTTAGCTAGCTATTACCGTCGATTTGTCAAGGGATTCTCTTCCATTGCTTCCCAATTGACGAACTTGACTAAGCAGAATGTTCCGTTCGTATGGTCAGACGAGTGTGAGGAAAGCTTTTAGAAGCTCAAGACTTTGTTGACTACCGCACCAATTCTCACCTTGCCCGTGGAAGGTAAGAATTTCATTGTCTATTGTGATGCATCCTATTCGGGTTTGGGTGCAGTGCTAATGCAAGAGAAGAACGTAATTGCTTATGCTTCAAGGCAATTAAAGGTGCACGAACGTAATTATCCGACCCATGATTTGGAATTGGCTGCGGTAGTGTTTGCCTTAAAGAAATTGAGACACTATCTATATGGGGTTAAGTGTGAAGTATACACGGATCATCGTAGCCTACAGTATGTCTTCACTCAAAAAGATTTGAATTTGAGACAGAGGAGATGGATGGAACTACTGAAGGACTACGATATCACTATCTTGTATCATCCGGGAAAGGCTAATGTTGTGGCAGACGCCTTAAGTAGAAAGGCAGGGAGCATGGGAAGTCTAGCTCACTTGCAAGTTTCTAGACGCCCATTGGCTAGAGAAGTTCAGACTCTGGTTAATAACTTTATGAGGCTAGAAGTAAATGAGAAGGGAGGATTTTTGGCCAGTGTGGAGGCAAGATCTTCTTTTCTTGACAAGATCAAGGGAAGACAGTTTGATGATGAGAAACTAAGCCGAATTCGGGATATGGTGTTGCGAGGAGAGGCTAAAGAAGCAATAATGGATGAGGAAGGTGTTTTAAGAATTAAGGGAAGGGTATGTGTGCCCCGTGTTGATGATTTGATCCACACTATTCTTACAGAGGCTCATAGTTCCGGATATTCTATACATCCTGGTGCAACCAAGATGTACCGTGACCTAAAGCAACACTTTTGGTTGAGTAGAATGAAGCGCGACATTGTTGATTTTGTTGCCAAATGTCCAAATTGTCAGCAAGTAAAGTATGAACACCAGAGGCCCGAAGGAACACTTCTGAGAATGCCCATTCCTGAATGGAAGTGGGAGAGAATTGCAATGGACTTCGTGGTTGGTCTTCCAAAGACAATGAGTAAGTATGACTCCATTTGGGTAATCGTTGATAGGTTAACTAAGTCTGCTCACTTCATTCCGGTCAAGGTGACCTACAATGCAGAGAAGTTAGCCAAAATTTATATCTCAGAAATCGTTCGATTGCATGGAGTTCCACTCTCTATCATATCAAATAGAGGTACGCAGTTTACTTCTAAGTTTTGGAGAACATTGCATGCTGAATTAGGTACTAGGTTGGACCTTAGTACTGCATTTCACCCTCAGACCGATGGTCAGTCTGAGCGAACGATTCAAGTGTTGGAGGATATGCTTCATGCATGTGTGATAGAATTTGGTGGTCATTGGGATAACTTCTTACCCTTAGCGGAGTTTTCATACAATAATAGCTATCACTCAAGTATTGATATGGCTCCATTCGAAGCATTGTATGGGAGGAGATGTAGGTCTCCCATTGGTTGGTTTGATGCATTTGAGGTTAGACCTTGGGGTACTGACCTTTTGGGAGATTCATTTGAGAAAGTGAAATCTATTCAAGAAAAGTTTTTAGCGGCGCAAAGTAGGCAAAAGGAATATGCAGATCGAAAGGTTAGAGACTTGGAGTTTATGGAGGGTGAGCAAGTCTTGCTGAAGGTTCCTCCCATGAAAGGGGTGATGCGGTTTGGTAAGCGAGGTAAGCTAAGCCCAAGGTATATTGGACCATTTGAAGTACTTAAGTGAGTAGGGGAGGTGGCTTATGAATTAGCCTTGCCTCCAGGACTGTCAGGAGTGCATCCGGTGTTTCATGTGTCTATGTTGAAAAGATACCATGGGGATGGAAACTACATTATCCGTTGGGATTCAGTTTTGCTTGATGAGAATTTGTCTTATGAGGAGGAACCTGTTACTATTCTAGATAGAGAAGTCCGCAAGTTAAGGTCAAGAGAAATTGCATCCATCAAAGTTCAATGGAAGAATCGACCAGTTGAAGAAGCCACTTGGGAGAAAAAAGCAGATATGCAAGAAAGATACCCACACTGCTTACTGATTCGTACTCCTTTCGCCTTTTTTCTTCTTATGATCGTTTGAGGACGAACGATGGGTAAATTGGTATCTATTGTAACGACTGCTTAGTCGCTTTGAGCAAAGCAGATTTTATTTCTCGAAAAATCGATCGAGACGACGGAACCCACGACGGATCATTACGGGCACGACGGACCGCCGAGGGTGTCTCGTTCAAAATACTTAGAATTCTAAAAATTGGGTGCGATATCGAGACTCAACTCGTAGCGGAATGGCGGGGACGGACCGTCGTGGGCACGACGGACCGTCCGCTGACCCACTTTGATGGAATGGAGTCTCTGAACTGTGACGGAGCGGCGGGGACGGACCGTCGCGAGCGCAAAGACGACCGTCACAGGCTGCGTAATCCCAGACTGGGTCGGATTTCTGTTAAGTAATTTGAGGGGCGTTTTGGACTATTCCTGCTATAATTATAAATTTAGTGGGTTAATGTTAATAATTTAACTACTTGAGGGTTAAAAGAGATAACCTTGAATTAATTAATGGGTTAATTCACCATCTTTTATACTTAATTATATGCTAATTAGGGTAAAAGAAAGAGGGTTTGAATAAGAAAAAGAAAAGAACAGAAAGAGAGGGAGAAACGATCGAGAGAGAGGAGAAACGAAGAAGAAAGCAAAGATTTTGAGGATTAGCTTGCTTGATCACAATTCTTCGGTGGAGGTAGGTTATGGTTTTTATGCTATTCGTAGTAAACTCTTAATAGCGAATGATATGTGTTGGGTTGTATTGTAAATTCGTCTATATGCTTAATTGTATGCTTGCATGAATGTGATTATATAATTATGATGAAATAAGCATGATGAAGCTATTGAATCCCAAATCTTGAAAACCCCTTGTTAATGATGATGCCTTGATATGAAGGAAGGTTTTATGAACTAAAGTAATGACATGATGATGCCTTGGTATAAGAGAAGGCTTGATGAATTAACAGAATGAGATTAGTGGAGCGGGTGTCACGAACCGACACGTAGAATTAGGGGATCGAGTGTCACGAACTGACACGTAGAATTAGGGGATCGGGTGTCACGAACCGACACGTAGAATTAGGGGATCGGGTGTCACGAACTGACATGTAGAATTAGGGGATTGGAGTGTCACGTTCCGACACATAGTATTAGGGGATCGGAGTGTCACGTTCCGACACCAGGATAGTATGATGAGGATCGGAGTGTCACGTGCCGACACGAGAGGAATACAGATAATGAATCTTGAAAGATGTTAATATACTCAATTTAATGAACCTAATTCCCAAATGAGTATGATATGGAGGCTTGAGTCCTCATGAGTGCACTTGACGTTATTTATCAAAGATTCTTGTACATGTTGTTGCTACAGATTGAGTATTGTAGTTGATTTATGATATGATCTGATATATATTGTTTTCTATTTTGAGTTGGCCGATGATATCTACTCAGTACCCGTGTTTTGTACTGACCCCTACTTGTATGTTTCTTTCCTTGTTATTTGTGGAGTGCAGCAAACGTGCCGTCGTCTTCAACTCAACCGCAACTCTAGCCAGTCTTCATTACACCGGATTTCAGGGTGAGCTAACGCTTCTAGCTTGGACTGGATCTTCTTCTTCATGTCTCGATGCCTTGAAGTTCCGGCATGGACTTGCTTTTTATTTATTCTAGCTTTCTAGATACTCTTAGCTTTAGTAATTTGAGGATAGATGTTCTTGTGATGATGACTTCCAGATTTTGGGGATAATAATAGTTGTTGAGTTTTTAGAAGTTATTTAATTGATTTTCATTAATGAGTTTAAGTCTTCCGCATTATATTGTGTTATTATATTCGAAATGTTGGGTTTTGTATTGATTGGTTCGCTCACATAGGAGGGTAAGTGTGGGTGCCAGTCGCGGCTCGATTTGGGTCGTGACACTATCTTTTGTAATTTGATCAAATTTCTTATTTTTGTTAATCCTCAAGAGGGGAACCACGTATGACCTGATTTCACCTCAACGGTATATGTAGATGCCACAAGGGTTCTGTCATATCTCCAGCAAGATTTTTATTTTTCTTTGCAATAGAAACTGGGACATAATTTTTGAGAGGAACTAAAAGATTCTCAAGAAGAGGATCTCTTCAACAAATCAAGACTTAAGATACATTATGAGTTGCAACTGGGATATAATTTTTGAGGGGATCTCAGAAATACTACAAATCATATATCAAAAAATCAAGATGCGTTGAGACGTCTAATTGAGAAAATTTTTTTCAGAGGGACTCAAAAATTCTCCAGAAGATCAAGAACAAGTCAAGACTTAAGATATATTGTGAGTTGCAAGTGGGACATAATTTTTAGGTGGTCTAAAAAATTCAACAAGTCATATATCAAAAGTTTGAAATATGTTGAAGCATAGTCAAGAGTAAAGTCACATTGCGAATTGCAATTAGGACATAATTTTTGAGAGGGTCTCAAAAATTCTGTAAGTCATATATCAAAAGTTTGAAATACACTGAGACATCTAATCGCGACAAATTTTGCGAGAGGGACTCAAAAATTCTCAGTAATAAGATCTCTGCCAAATAGAGACTAAAATCATTTTGAGAATTGCAATTGGGATAGAATTTTTGAGAAGATTTTGAAATTCCATGAAACATCTATCGACCGCTTAAGATATTCTAGACATCTAACTAGGACAATTTTTTGAGAATGGCCTCAAAGTTTCTTCAAGAATCACAAGAAGTTTGTAGTTAATTTTGAACATTTCGAGCACGATCAGGAGTATAAAGCTAACTTCAAATGATCTCTGGCATCGTTAAAGTTCAAAGTCAACTTCAGCAATCTCAAACACCGTTGGATTATAGAGTAAACTACAAAACTTTCAAACTATGGAGGATTTCAGGAGAACCGTGTCAAAATTTCTCAGGC
Organism: Solanum arcanum; assembly: GCA_027789145.1. Lineage (NCBI taxonomy): Eukaryota > Viridiplantae > Streptophyta > Magnoliopsida > Solanales > Solanaceae > Solanum > Solanum arcanum. The sequence continues at coordinate 24,423,529 of CM050935.1, read as the reverse complement.
TTCAAGGATCTTTTAAATTCTCCAGGAACAAGACAACCGACATGTTAAAAGTTTGAACCAAGGACATTCATTTAAGCTCTACATGACATGACATTTGATAGCGATATTCTCCAAATCAATTCTCAAAAAATATTTTTTCTAAAGATTTATAATGTGCCAAATATTTTGTATAATTTCATCTTATGTCTATCGAGAAGCAAGAGATCGGAATGATCAACTGAATATAACAAGAAAAGGAGCAAACTATTGAAGAAATCAACACATATCAGTTTGTTTTAAAAAAAGTAACAATTTTTCTGTGGATGCAGGTATATAAGATTGCCTCAAGATCATCATATTCCTCTATTCAGCGAATATGGAGAATTCAAAAGGGCGAGTAGCGCCCCAAAATTGACAACTTTTCTGTGGAGGCAGATAAGTCATTGAAGTTCTTAAAAAAAAGTAGTTCAGAATATGTGCAACAACACCTTGTTCAAAACTCCAATAAATAAAGAGTCGAATTAAACAAAAGATGTTCAAAATAGGAACAAGTGTAAACATCACTCTCAACATGTACAAGAATCTACACAGATATCAAATTACATTTTTCAGCATCAAGAACTATTGGAAAATATTCACAAATCCAATTGATATTAGACACGGTAATGTGAACCACCCATAGGCCATCATATTATAGCCACCAAGAAGGCTGTTACATCTTCAAAACCTCTAAGAAGGTTGTTACATCGTAAAATGCCAAGAAGGTCATCATATTCAAACCAACGAGAGGGTCATTGGACCTTTAAATGTCAAGAGGGTCATTGCACCTTTATATGCCGAGAGGGCCATTATTTTCAAATGCCGAGAGGGTCATCATCTTTAAATGCCGAGAGGGCCATTGCATTCAAGCCGCCAAGAAGGTTACTAAATTTTCAAGAGCCAAGAAGGCTATTACATATTCTAGCTGTCGCGAAGGCCGTTACATCTTCAAGATCCAAGAAGGATATTACATCTGCTATCCGCCGAGAAGGCCGTTACATCTTCAAAACTTCCAAGAGGGTCATTTCATCATCAAACACCAAGAGGGCCATCATCTTCCAACATCGAGAGGGCCATTATCTTCAAATGTCAAGAGAATTATTGCATAGTCCATCGCCGAGAGGGTCATCATATTCAACCGCCGAGAGGGCCATTACATCTTCAGATGCCGAGAGGGACATCATATATGCAAATTCCTTGAGTTCCATTGCATTCAAGTCGCCTAGAGGTCCTTTACATCATCAAATGTCGAGAGGGCCTTCATATAGGCGAATACCAAGAGGGTCATTGAACATTGCTGACAGGGCCATCATATTCAAATCGCCAAGAGGCACATTACATCTTCAAACGCCAAGATGGACATCATCTTCCATTGCCAAGAGGCAATTACATATTTGAACCTCCAAGAGGGCCATCATCTTCGAACGCCTAGAGGGACATTACATCTTCAAATACCGAGAGGTCCATCATCTTCCATTGACAAGAGGGACATTACATATTCAAACTATCAAGAGGGTCACTGTATATTCAAATCGCCGAGAGGGTCATCATTTTCAAACTCCAAAACGGTCATTATCTTCAAATGTCGAGAGAGTCATTTCATTCAAGCCGCCAAGAGGGTCATTGCACCTTCAAACGCCGAGAGTGCCATTGCGTTCAAGCCGATGAGAGGTCCATCACCTTCGTTTTCCAAAAGGGCTATTGCATTTTTAAATATCGAGAGGGCCATTGCATCTTCAACTGTCAAGAAGACCATTGTATCTTAAAACGCTGAGAGATGTGTTGTTTCTTCCAATGCCAAAAGAGCAACATCATCTTAACAATCAAGCTTCAACAACATTATCCTAACATTGGATGAACATCATCCTTCTAATGGATCATGGATGTACCATCATCATCTTATCAATTGAGCATCAACGTCTTCATCATCAATGTAGCAACATTATTCTATCAGTGAAGTATCATCATCAACAATATTACATTATCGATAAAGTCATCATTGTCTCGCATCATATCAATTTATCATCTACAGCGTCAAAACTAACGGAGGCTGATGTTAGAATATTTAGAAAAATAATATGTGCTAAATAGGGTAAAACATATCACTTCTCTATCTGAATTACAGTTTCTACTAACAACTTTATTTCACTCTTTGTCTAGAGCATCCAAGAGGATGAATTCTCAAATCAAACCACATGTGCGAAGTGATATAAAAAAGATGCAGCATAACGTGAAACTTTTTTTTAGCAACAAATTGGGACATAGTTTGAAGAGGAGTATCAGACTCTTCCAGACGCGAGCTGAGGAGCAAATTCCAACACAATCCAACCACACCCCTATCACAAGGCATGTGGGTTTTTCTTTGAGTTTATTGGTTTCAATATGCATTAGAGAAGCTTCTCAGTCTCACCGGAGGAAACTTTCTAATATAAGTGACAGTGCACCAAGAGATTTGGAAATTATGTCCGTGTAAGTTCTTAATTATGGGTGTGAAGGTCCCCACGTTCATGGTTAAGACGTTGCAAACCTCTTTTTCATACTCGATTTACTTGTCGCTCTTCCAGAACCAAAGGTTATCTTGAATAATTGAACTACAAACAGCCTCATTCCAAGGGTTTAAGGATATGTAGGCTGACTCACTGTTGAAAAATCGGTTGTACTCTTACATCCTCTCTCAAATGTTATTTTCAAGCATTCTGATCTCTTCATAATTCGATATTGGGATAGTTTTTGAATTCTTTAATAATCATGCATCAAATCAAGTATATCGAACTACAAGTGGCCTAAATTCTCATATAACATGAGATATGTAGGAAACCCAATACTGGGGTTCTGCCATAATTCCTAACAAAAATCCCTTAGTCAATTTCATTCGTCTCAAATTTCTTTCATCAATCCATGTCAAACGAGGGACAACTGTTACTCCAAAATTTGGCCCTCCAATATATAAATTAATCATCGAGCTTCTTAAATTTCAAACGAATTAAAATAATTAGTTTTAAAATATAACTATAGTTTGCAAGTTATATTAAATAGTGGTATCATTTTTATAATTTTTAAATAATATATATATATTACACAATTATGTATATAGTTAGTATATATTATGAATATTCAAAAAATAATCTCAAAAGATTTTATTTCTTACTTATATATATTAATTTAATCCATAGTTAATATTTAAGTTAGGTTTATAATTTTGAGTTACTTAGTTTATAATTAAGTTAATTATTTTATTTCGTTAAAACTGTGAAGCTCGTTAAATAATTAGATCAATTCACCCTATTTGATCATTAGTGGAATTCACTTATTTATTCAATTCCACTAAGTTCTTAATTTCAATCAATCTGGTCAAACCTTCAATTCAATACCTACATCCTCTCTTACAATTCTATCCCCTCACATTCATAACTCAATGCCTTCAACAACCCATCCCAATTCACAACCCAATATTTCCTAACAAGAGAATTAAGCAGCAATACGAAATAGAGTAATTTCACATATACCATTATATGTAGTATTATTATCAAGTTATGGCATTAGAGTTTCAATTTCATTTTGTAGCATTTAATATCTCACTCTATAGCATTTTATTAATAATTATATTGTTAACTATAATATATTAAAAAGAGTTGTTATTAAAAATTAATTAAAAATTAAGTAGATAAAGTGATAATGAGTAATTAATTTTAATGATTAAGAATTCTGACAACATTTATTAAGTTGTTTTTGACAGTGCATTTATTGAATGTTGCATGCCTGAGAATTTGAAGAGTTTATCTTTCTATTGAGTTAAATTAAAGCTATATAAATTAATAGCATTACAATTATTCTTCATTCCAAAATTTCTCTATTATTTGAAAATTTCTTTCAACATATAATTCATTTTTTCTCCCAAGAATTAAAGATTATTTTCATAGCTGCATATTTCAGTTCTGATGGATAACTTTGTGTAAATTTTAATTAAACATGGTGGAAAGTAGAATTCTTCGGGTTAGTTTTTAGTTATGATTTATTTCTTTTAATTATGAATTGTTGGTTTTATTTAGATTTGTCGTTTTTTACATTTAAAACATTGTTAAATTTTTTTGTTAACTGTATTATCTGTAATACAATTTGTAATTTTTTTTGGAAAGAAGCAGTATTTTTTGTATAGCGTACATGAAGTCTGAAGTTTATTTTTTAGTGAATGAAATGTGTATGAAACATGTATCATTTGTGTATGAATTTATTTTTTAATAGTACAAAATTTTATTTCTATTTAAATTATAATATATGTTATTGTATGAATTTTGTTTTTAAAATGTATTGTGTATTTTTAATTGGAGTATTGTATAAATTAGTGAATGATATAATTAAATGTGTATGAATTATATGAACTGATTAGTGTATAGGTAATTGAATCATATAGTAAATGTGTATGAATTATATAGCAATTATACATGTTATTTTACTAAAATATTATTTTAATGTTGTGAAACAGAAAAATACGTCAATTTTTAAATGGAGGGCATCATATATGATGCCTCTACTCTCTATATTGCTTTAGTTAATGCAATAATAACTCAACTTAATATAAATGAAAATATAAATTTTATTGAGATAAAATACGTTATTAACGATATGTGTCCCCCTATTATTATTCATAATGATGTTGGGGTAAAGATTTTTCTAGATCCGAAAAAGGTTAATTTGAATTTCTTTTCAAAATATCCTTTGTGCATCTCTTTGGTAGATCATGAGATGCATAATAAGGGTCATAGTGTTATTAATACTGATATAGTAAATTGTGATGTTAGATGGACAAATAATTACGTTGATCTATACTCCAATAATTTTATTCGTTTAATCAGAATGAATTTAAAAGGAGTTATCAATGAGAATAATGAAGGTGGTGATGATATAATAAGTGAGCATTCAAACCTATTTGTTGCGGAGGATCAAGTTTACAACAATAAGGAAACACTGAAGGAGGTTATGAGGCATGTTGGACTTGTTGAAAAGTTCAATTTTCGTGTTGAGCGTTGTAATGCATCAAAGTAAGTTTACACTACTGTTTTTAGAGCCAAAAATGCTGCCACCAGGTCCAAAGAGAACATCGGGTAGACCAAAACTTGAAAGATGAAAGGTGTTTGCTGACGTGAAATTCAGAAGGACGAAAATGACTTGCAGTAAATGCCGCCGGGTTGGACATAATAGAAAGACACATTCAAATTATTTTGTGCAAAAACAATAATTTCGTAATGTTAAAGTTGTTATTATGTAGTTTTGAATGTTAGAAACACATTTTGTTTTATTGAGTGCAGTAGTTATCACTGACATTTATGGTATTCATATAATGTTTCATACAATTTTCATATATATATATATATATATATATATCATTTGTTTATGTTACATATGTCAAAGTACAATATGACATTCATAATTCATACAATATTTATACATAATAAATATAAATTGAACTATACTGCCATTCATATAATCTTCAGGTTGTATTCATACAATGTTCATATATATCATTTGTTTCTGTTGCATATGTCAAAGTTCAGTATGTCATTCATAATTCATACAATGTTTATTCATTATAAATATAAAATGTACTGTCCTACCATTCATAAAGTGTTCTATATGTTATTCATACAATGTTCATACAATATTCATACAATGTTTATATATATATTATTGGTTTCTGTTACATATATCAAAATCAATATGACATTCATAATTCATACAATGTTTATACATTAAAAATATACATTGAACTATACTGCCAATCATAAACTATTATGATACATGCATTTATTGTTAAATTAGTTCATATAAAGTTGCAATCTATTTCAAACAAAATTCATACAAAAATAATTGTAACATTGATCCGTTATAGACCATTCAAAAGATATCCCACCATATAATAGACCATTAGGATCCTTTCCCTTGAGACTAGATAGAATTTTATCAATCCTTACAAAAGCATCATCGTCCGTCTTCATAACATATTTGGAGGTAGGATTTTAACCTGCAATTTAAGCACACAATGCTTTAGCCAAATGATCTATCAAACTTTCAAATGAGCATGTAAATGCAGTCAAATAATATTCCAATTGGATATGTTTCATCTTGTCAGATAAGAAATTCAATATATAGAGAGTGTCTATAGCACTAAGATTATGGAAAAATAAAATTTGTACTATTAAAAAAATTTCATACACAAATGATATATGTTTCATACACATTTCATTCACTAAAAAAATAAACTTCAGACTTCATGTACGCTATACAGAACATAATGTTTCTTTCAAAAAAAAATTACAAATTGTATTGCAGATAATACAATTAACAAAAAAATTTAACACTGTTTTAAATGTAAAAAATGACAAATCTAAATAAAATCAACAATTCATAATTAAAAGAAACAAAATATAACTAAAAACTAACCCAAAGAATTCCACTTTCCACCAAGTTTAATTAAAATTGACACAAAGTTATCCGTCAGAACTGAATTATGCAGCTATGAAAATAATCTTGAATTTTTGGGGAAAAAATGAATTATATGTTGAAAGAAATTTCAAAATAATAGAGAAACTTTGGAATGAAGAATAATTGTAATGCTAATAATTTATCTAGCTTTAATTTAACTCAATATAAAGGTAAACTTTTCAAATTCTTAGGCATGCAACATTCTATGCATGCACGGTCAAAAACAACTTATTAAATGTTGTCAGAATTCTTAATCATTAATAAATGAGGAGAGGTTGAGTATATTTGAGGAAGATAAAAAAGTATTGGTTGATATGGGGTGGATAGTTATTTGGTAACCATATAATATGAAATTAATTAAATCAAATCCCTAATTTTTTGATTTTATTTTTTAAAAGGTAACTATATAATATGAAGTTTAATTAATATTCAATAAATAATAATTTATTATTTATATTAAAAACATTAAACGGTAATTGATTAATATTTAATAATTTATTATTTAGGGATAATACTCAATTACCCCCCTAGCCTATACCCAAAATCTCTACGACACACCTTATCTTTGATGAGGTCCTATTACCCCCTCCAACTTTTTTTTTAAGTAATATATTACCCCTTGCGTGCCTACGTGGCAAAAATCATGATTTCACCCATCTAGGGCGCGTGAGTGCGGAGTGAGTGCAGAGTGAGTGCAGCTTTTGGCTAACAATGGCCAATAAAAATGAGCCACGTGTCAAAGCAATTTGAAAAATAATTCAAAAATAAATTTTATTGTTTCTCTCAAAGCATCTTCTTTCTCTTTTCAAAAAATAACCCCATGTTTATGGTTCTTCATTTTTGAAGAAGCTCCATCCATTATCATTCAAGCTCCTTGATTTGAAAAGGTAAAGTAAAATTTAATATATTCTTTACATCTTTTTATGTCGTTTATTAATTCTTATTTTATGTCGATTATTAATTCTGAAATTGATAATTATAATAAACCAAATGATAAAATAATAAAAGATCAATATTAACAATTTGAAACAAAACTCATTATCTTTATTCATATAGATTTATTAATTATGGGGCATAGGGAGTGGGGTGGGACGTGAGAGAGGAGGAGTATATTTCATTAAAGTCACTTTATCAAAAATTGAAAAAGTGGGTCCTGGCGCGTGTTCAACAAACAAATCGACCTTGCATATTATTTTTGCCACGTAGGCACGCAAGGGGTAATATATTACTTAAAAAAAAAGTTGGAGGGGGTAATAGGACCTCATCAAAGATAAGGTGTGTCGTAGAGATTTTGGGTATAGGCTAGGGGGTAATTGGGTATTATCCCTATTATTTATATTAAAAACTTTAAAAGGTAATTGATTAATAATTAATAATTTAAAAGGTTTTGTTGATAAAAGGTAAGTGAATAAATAAAACTAATTATTTAAACATAATAATTATTAGTTAAATAATAAAATAATTTTTTTTATTAATATATTAATAGTTAATATGCTATAACTTAATAATAATATGCTATAAATAGTTTATTTTTAAATATATATTTTTTAATTAATATATTATTAATTGATGTGTTATAAGATTATAATAATATGTTATAAGTAGTTTATTTTTAAAAAGTATGATTACAACTTCATATTTATCCTATTAAATGTGTGTGCTATTAAATGTGTGTAGGATGTTAATTTTTCTATGAAATAACCGACCGCATCTCGCCGTCTTCTTCACGCCAGAACAGCGAGCAAAATCCCAGCAAACCCGGAAAATCCCACCAAATCGAGGCTGACTAATCTTTGTTACTCGTCCAAAACGTGACCTACCTGTAGAAATCCTAACCTAGTGCCTAGATGATCACATGCCGTTCTCTTTTCCGCATTTTGAGGGATTTTCAATCTCATCCATTATTGCGAAAGAGCAAAAAAATTCAAATTTGAAATCCATTCAAATCGCACACGATTTCCCCCCTAAATTAATAAAAATTCCTCTATATAAACCTCAATCTTCTTTAGTGTTCGGGGGATTTTGAAGGCAAGAACTCACCTATGAAAAATAGTTTACAGAAGGTCACTTGGTTTCGGTTTTACTCACTGTCGAGTCTGAACTAGTGTGGTAGAAGAGCTGTCGAAAATTGCTCCCTTCTCGTTGTCTCAATTCGCTGCTCCGAGAAAAGTAAATCTGGTTCCTTCTTATTTCTTCGCTGTTATGTTCCGTTTGACGTCAGGTGTATCAAGATTTTCGTATCTGTGAAGTATTGTGTGCTCATGCTTTCGTTTATGCTGTATTGTGGCTATTAGATGAGTATTCTGCATAATGAAATTATTAATATGTGTTGTGTTGCAAAGATCCATGGTTGTTCATTCTTGTTTCTGCTTTGACTCTAGTTAGTCTACTAGAGCTATAGGGCTCGATGCTTTTTTTTTGTTTACTACTATTCTAACTTTAATTGTTTGAATCAATTCATTAGCATTTATGCTTTCAGAATCAATGATCGAAGATTTTGGGTTAGTTTGAGTTTAACATAGGTCAGTGGTTTGATATGTTTAAGTTCGAGTGCTCCTTTTAATGTAAATCTTTCTGTTGCAAAACTCTAGCTGATTGTTTTGTTGTCGTCATTATTGAACTTGTTATCGAGCTTGTGTTTACCTGCTCCATTCTATATTTGAGTGTTCGTTCCTCTATTATTCATCATGGGTTGTTACTTGTTATTGACTTTAAATTTTAGAAGCTAAAAATCAGTTGATGCAACAGTAGCTTGGTACCTTGTTGAGCTGTTTGTATATTTTAGGCTAAAGTAGAGTCAAGTGTTCTTCTCTTCATCTCATTACTTCGATTATTAAAAAAGATGATTTTCTCCATTTGTATTTTGAAGTCTTAAATTGTTTGTTTCATTGCCATTCATAGTGATAGTTAAATTCAGCTGAGTATTCATGTGTAGTATTGTAATTTTGTCCTAGTTCGAACAACATTTGAACATGTCATTCTTAGGCTTATCATTTTATTGGTGAAGTCTTTTATAATTTTGAACCCATCAACTTCGTTATGATATCTCGTGTGTGCTGAAATTTTCAATAGTCATCTTGTTGCCTCTACTCTTCCCCAATTTATGAAGCATGAATCCTTTGTAGTATATATTTTGAGCAAGTTTTATTGGTGGACTCAATAGTAGGTGTTTTTTGTTTTTCTCTCATCATGAACTGATTCCTGGGAACCTTTCTATTACTTGCTAACTATAAGAATGCTCTGATTTGATCTTGCTAATTTGTAATTCTTCCAGTAACAACATTGGATAGAGGATAATTCCAATAGTTTACTCCATTTTTGATTGATAGTTGCTCCCTTATCTTTGTCCTCATCTAAATGATTATGCACTAATCCATTCTCCATTTGACCACTGCTAGTCTAGTTGCTTATCTATAATTATCATTTGTATTTTTATTTTATCATGTGGGAGTTAGTTTAATTTTAAGTGAAGGTTCTTTAAGTATTGTATGCTTGCTTGCCTACTTATTTTGGTCGTATTATATAAATTTAAAGTATGCTCCATACTGATTTCTATTTTGTTTTGTTCCTTTTCTATGTGTGAGCCGGCTCCTCCCGAGTCTTCGAAGACTCTTTTTCCTTGCATTTCTTTGGTCCGGCCTTGGTGACCCAATTCTACCTTTCATTGAGTCAGCCAACCTTTAGAAATAGAAGATTAAGTCTTCTGAGTTGACGTACAGGTCCCGAAAAGCAGCAAGATGATCTGTATACATCTTATATACACCGATATACAACTGATGTATACAAAAAGGGAATTGGATTAAACCAAAAAAAGTAGCAGCGAATTTGGCCTAAGAAAGACAAAATTCAATTTCTCTCCCTTACTCTTAAATTATTTGATTGTGATTATTCATCTTTGTTGTTTATTAACTCTAACCTTTATTTTGTTTTGATTTAACTTAATTAAATTTCCCAAAAGATGAACTAATTCTTTTATGTTGCTTTGTTTGATTAAAAAAAGTTTTCATTTTATCAACTCGTGAGTATATATAGCCACAAACTCTTATTTATTCTTCAATTAATTCAAAATACTTTTTATGTAATAATTAATCAAATTGGTTCGATTGTTATAAAATGATTCAAAAAAAAATGTATTTTAATTAATCTAGTTTTGCAAAAATTCTAATTACTTGCAACTTGATTCAGATATATCAATTAATATCTCATTTTCTTAAAAATAATAAGTGTTCTATGTTTAACAATTACTTCAAGTTAATATTTTAAACTATTGTTTCTTTTATGGTAAATCATTTTCCTATAAAATAGTCAAAATAATATTTAACTCAAGTCGTAGGACAACCACGTATTAGTGGACGCTTCAAATATCTTAAAAACCTTCTTAAAGCGTAAATGAGAACCTCTTACCCATTTTTTATGAATTTTTAAAGGTTTATCTGTTAAATTTTTTTATATTAAGTTTTCTTAATTTCTTTGAAAAATTAAGTGGCTAATTTTTCTAAATATTTTTTCTCAAGTTATTTTATACTTGGAACATTTCAAAAAATGATTTTCTAAAAATAATAAAATTACGGCATAACAATCACATTGGTCAAGAATATTGAGTATCAAATATCGCATATTTATATTATTTTTTGTTTGTGAGATCCTATCCAGATTGTCCTTTCATTTCATTGATCACATTAATCAAGAACGTTGAGTATTAAATATCGTACATTTATATACTTTTTGTTTTGTGAGATCCTACCCAGATGTAATGTAACAATTTGTTCCTGTGTTATTAAATATATGTGGTAAAAACATGAGAGTTTAATTTTTTTCATTCTTCTTCCAATATAAATTAATTGAGCCCGAGAAAGTAATAACTTTGTTTATTCTAATAGTTCATATTTATCGGCTAAGATTTGAATGATTTTACATGTGTAGATAGACCCAAAATCAATCAAATTTAAAGTGTTAACGTCATTCTTTTAGTGTGGGACAGTGGGAGTGCATAAATATGAACTATGGTCATATGAAATCCATAGCGCTAGGTTGAGTCGAAAATGTCCTTACTAATTGAGTTTATCTATTAGGGTCAACTGTAGATGAGCACCCCTTATCACGTATGAAGAGAGATGTGGCACACTAACCACCACTTCAAGTCTTCTTTCTAACGTCGTCGATCGTTTGTTAATCCAAGTTCGAAGTAGAAAGTTATGATCATGCTATTAAAAGGTGTTAACGCTGAAAAATTGGTGCAGTTGAGGTCCACTGCAACAATGACGAGCAATGTTTATAATCAATTTTGCCGAGTTTTAAGTATAACTCAAAAACTTCATTCTATAGCTCTCAAGGGGTGATTTTACCAAGGCTAGGATGAAAATTCTTTGTTGAAGTAGGTTTTTACACCAACTTCTTCGACATTATTGCTGCTAATATTTTATAATAGCTCTATGGTTCCTTTTTAGTATAATATTTATCTGAATTTTGTAGGCGAAATGATCAGATGAACTCTTGTATTTATATATATTTGTATTGCAGACTTTTCTACTTAATCATTTGGCAATTGAATCCAATCATGTATATAGCTCACTCTCCCTTACATAAATGACATGTCATATCCATATCAGATATATTAATTCCATGTTATAATTATTTCATATCTATTTTGAAATTATTAACAAAACATGTTACTCCATAAAAGAGATCAAAATAAGAAGTTTCTGTTTTAAAAAATAAAATAAAATAGTTATCTTCATTATTTCGCCTCCCACAACTCACAGCCACCATTAACGCCATCTCCATTCCCTTGATTCCTTTCTTCTTTAAAAAAATAATAATTGAATCTCAGAAAACGACAAGTTGAGGGTTTCTTGATAGGTAGCATTTGACTGACTAAGATGAACCGGCAACATTTTCTTAATGATGGTTTGTGGCAGATTTTTGAGTCTCAAAGAATAAGACCACGCACAGTCAAAACTCAAACCAAAAATTCAACAAATTTCTCTTCATCATATGTCACTTAAAGCAATAAATAACCACCATGGAAGATTCATAGTTATCGAAGCCTAATCACTCAATTTTTGCTCATCATCATCACTCAAATCATCTAATAACCGCCATAGATGATTCATAGTTATCATAGCGAAATTGCTCAATTTCTATTCATCATCATCACTTAAATAATCTAATAATCATCATGGAAGATCCATAGCTACTGGTGCAAAATCGCCATTGAATGGTTTCTTGTTCAATATTTAAAACTTTGGGCACCGGTAAAACACACCAAAACAGCCAATTGAGATTTAAACCTTCATATTCTACCTTCTATGCACTAATTACTAGTTATGTGTGCATTAATAGGGTTTCTGATGTTGTTGATGTCTATGATGAAATGTCCAAAACAAGTGTAAAACCAAATGAGGTTATTTATGATAGTGGCTAGGGTTTTGGGAAGACAATGCGGCTTCATGTTTTAGCCTAAATTTGGTTTTACACCATAAATAACCTCCCTTGTAAAAATTGTTGAAGCTAGTAAATTTGATAGTGGCTAGAGTTTTGGGGAAGACAATGCAAGGAGGGCTTGGGAATTTTATTTTTTCTTTTCTTTTTTATTATTTAATATTTTCTAAAGCAAATTCAGTGTTATCACTCGCCTTTTAAAATGTGATAGCATGCGTTGTAATGAATTAGCAAAATAAATATCAAATAAGCTCGATCAATGGTCAGAAGGGTTTAAAAGTCTCATGTTGGTTGAGTTTAAGGATCCAGTTGACAAAAAATTGAGTAGAAGAGCCCAATATACAAACTCAATACAAGGATCCATCAGATCATTTCGCCAATTATTTTATTATCATAAGTTGTGGCTTTATTAGAAATTTGCTAACTCCTAATCAACATTTTTCTCTATATAATCAAATGTACAATTGAATTTTTCTTTATTTAATAAGTTTATATTATTTATTAAAAACCATATAGAACCACTTTAAACCGAAAGCACCTCCTAGACATTCTTTCATAATTTTATATATGTTTACAAACCATTTCAAACACCTCTATATTTCTCTCCTATGTCACGTCTCCAGAATGAATATTAGTACTTTATCAGAGATTATTTGACATATTGAAAAATTGAGTTCTAATTGATTTTTATTTTTAGTAGGAATTTTGAATGATTTTATCAACGATCCCATCTTTGTGGATTTTTTTTTAGAAAATAGCTAAAAGCCCCTCTAATTATAGTCGAATTTTCAGCTACACATCCGTACTTTATATGACTCCTATTACACCCCTAGACTATTTTAAAATGGAATTATTTGCTACCTAAATGCTGATGTGGCAAAAAATGTGTACATCACTCTCCTAAGGACGGTGAGAAATAAAAGTTGTTAAAATATTAACTTTATAAATATTTAATTTATTTCATATTTATTTTCAAAAAAAAATATGTTTCCTTTTATTCATTTTTTATCTTCTTTATCTCTTTCCTTCAATCTTCATCATCAGATCCATACTTGGACATTCGGCAGTGGCTCATCTCGACCATCAGGTCACCGCCCTTATCAAGTTTTCATCACTAAGTCAATTCTCATCACCAAATCACATATTTTTCATCATACCTTCACTTTTCATCACTTTGAAAATTTTTTAGTAGCTCAAAATCAAAATTAAAAGTTAGAAGAATCTATCTTTAGACTAATCATTAATGAAGGAGTTTATTAAATAATAAATTCAATTAATGGAGAAGAATTCATAATTGGGTAACAAACCTTTTAATGAAGAAGACCCATTTATTGAATTTTTGTAAACATCAATCAAATTTCTCATATCAACATTGTTAAATCTAAATCAATACTAGTCCCTCCGCAAGTTTGTTACCTTTATCCCAGCAAGCAAGTATTGTTTACCGGTGTTTCTTCGAAGAATCGATCTTTAAAAAATATTATAATAGCGAAAGAAGAAGCAATATTTAGTGATAGAGTTTTTTGTTTTCTTTATCTTTAGAAAACGAGATTTCCTGATGTGCGGTGAAGGTCGAAGTTTCGATAGTCATGGCGTCCTCTCATCAAATCTGTAGAAGGTTTAAAGAAAAAAAAATGGAGTAATGGAAAAGAAAGAGAAAAGGAGAAGATGAAAATATAAAATAAAATAAAATAAAGTAAAATATAAAAAAATGAATTTTTTATATGAAAAAGGGTAATATTATGTGGCAACGTGTATTGAATACCACCTAATACAAATCTGGGCTTGGGGGTAGATATTTCACTTTTAAAAGTTTCAGGGAGGTGATATGACTTTCATAAATAATAAGTGTTAATTAGATATTCAATAATAGCTTGGTAGCCGGGGGGTGGGGGGGGTGGCATTTTCTCATTTTTTTTTAAATAGTTCATGTTGTTCTGCTTCACCTCCAAATGAAAAATGCAAATACACCATAAAAGTTTGTTTTAGGAAGTTGGATTGATAATGAAACTTATCATTATACAACCAAGTGTCCTTTTATATTAAATATGAATTCAAAAGACAAAGAAATGATCTTTCCAAAATAATTTTATATACATGCTAGATACATATGTCAATCCCATGACCACTACTTGAAGAGATAACTAATTTCAAATGTTTTTCTCCTCAGCTTCTTCCATTACTATCAAGAGGTAAATGGAGAAAATCAAATAAGCAAAAATAAAAAAATATTAATTTTATTAAGTCATTTGTTGAATTTTTTTTAATGTGATTGAGGTACAATTGACAATAGTTGTGTGACGGCATCCTTTCCTTTTGATAAGTGTTTTTGTGGACCTTTTCTTGTTGTCACACACCTTCTCTTTTCACTTTCATGTTCTCAAAATTTAGTCTTTTCTTTCTCTGCATTTTTTTTCTTTGCAAAAATCTTTTTTCTATTTTATCTTTGCACCATTTTTAATCAGTGTTTCTGTAGTTTTAAGTCCTGCCTCTTAGTGCAAAAAATATATTCATACTACTATTATTTTATGCTTTCACAAATTCAAATGGTTGACTCTTTTTTTTTTACTAGATTTAGGAACGTGCGTTGCACGTTTATCCCAAGATATTTCATATAAATTTTGTATTGTAAAATTTATCATTGTTTCGATAGAAACTACATATATCTTCCTAGTAAAAATATTATATCTTTAATTATAAAATTGACTAAAAGTGCATAAAGTAAAAATAACTATCACACAAATTCAATATTTCAACGAAGATATTAAAATACAACATGATAGGTTAATGTATACAAAGCAACAGGCCATAGTAAATTATCAATAATAATAACACAACAATAGAAAGTACGTTATACAATAACAACAACCAAGAAACATAAATGTTAAACTAAATAAATAAAAAGAGACAAAAAAAAGAAGAAGAGAGCATAGAGATTTTCTCATTTTTTTTTCAATTGGTTTAAGTTTATATATTATTGTGTGAAGTGTCACTATTTATTATTGGATAGCATTGAGAAATACAAAGAGTTGTCATAAATAAATATTAATCCATTTGAGATTATCGATGAGAAATGAGAGTAATGAATATAATTAGTGAGAGTTACATGCATTTACAAGTTGATGGTAAGTTATGTATACTAATATGATGATTTACTATTTAATATTTAATTTATTAAACAATTTATAAAATTTAAATGTACTATGTAAACAAAACTGTAATCTAAGAATAAAATCTATAAAAGAATTCAAATATACTAAATTTGTAATGGAAAATCATTATGACTAAGTATTAAAAAATTCATACGAAAATACACCATTCAATCAAATACATTCTTAAAATAAAATTACAAATACGAAAAAAAATTATCAAATATGGGAGCAAGTTTAGCATAAGGCTACCAACAAAAATGCAAATTGATAATGTAAATTGAAGACATTCCTTTCCCTATTTTTAAGACATTCCTTTCCCTATTTTTTTTATTGATAATGCAATTTGAAAAAAAAGCTATAGTAATAAACATTCAACCTTTGACCATAAAAAAAGTTAAAAGTTTTGGAAGACAAGTTAACGAAAGCGACATTCAACTACATAAATGGAGGGGTCTTATCATAGTTCTAATCTCGGCAAATTACAAAAACAAATACATCAAACTCCGATATTCTAGTAATTGAAGTGTTATTCATACTATAATCACATTACGCCTTGTAATCTTGATAGAAATCCTCTTTGCCATGAAATTTTCTTCACTTGATTAAAGCTTCTCTAGTCTTCCACACATAAAAATTGTATCATGTATAAATCTTTTTATGAAAATATTATTAAAAAATTTTCATAGAAAGATTTGTATTTATAGGGAAAAAATATAGTTTTGGAATATGAAGATTCACTTACAAAGTTGAAAGGTCAAGTATTATTACAAATTAAAGACAAATATCAATTAAAAATATAAATTAATTTGAAAGATGAAACACATACATGTATCTATTCAAAGGGATAATTCTTATTTTTAATTTTTGTTCTATTTAATTTACTCAAATGTATATCAATTAAATAAAAATATTATAGAAATTCTACTATTTACTATTTAATTAATTATTTATTTAATAACATTTGAATTTAGCATAAGGGTAAAATTATAATTCAACTTTTCTACTTTGGAGCTTCCCACTTATAATAATATATGATTAATTCTTATAACACTCAAGAAAAAAAATTAATCTATAAAAGTTTCCTTTCACTAGGGGTGTGCATTCGGTAATTCGGTTCGGTTTCATTTTTTTTTCTTTTTTTTGGTTTTTGGTTCTTGTACAATGTGTACCAAACACCGAACCAAAATAATTCGGTTTGGTTTAATTTTTATTATTTCAATTCGATTTATGTTATTTCGATTCAGTTTTGTTATTTCGTTTTTTTAATGGACCTGCTTAGTGGGCTTTTTAAAATTTAAAAATTTACAATTTTTTTTATTTCATTTTTCAGCTTAATGGGCTAAAAATAGTTTCCTCAAAGAAGAGCCTTTTACTTTTTATTTTTTTTATTTTAAATTATAATATTTATTATTTAACATTAATAATTAATATAATATAAATATATATTATAATATAATATTTCGGTAAATCGAAATACCGAATAACATAAAATTACATATCAAAAATCGAATCAAAATACCGAAAAATATAAAAAACGTATACCGAATACCGAATCAAAAATCGAAATGAAATACTGAAAAATTTAATTCGGTTTGATATTTTGATTTTTTGGTGTTTATTGCCAGCCCTGCTTTTCACATTTTAGAACGCTTAACTTAAAGAAAATTTAAAAAGAATATCTTGAATAAGAAACATAAAATTAATATTAGCAAAAATTATTGAATACACGCCATAAAAGTAAAGAATTTAAAAAATATGAAAAATAAAAAATAATTGAGTGCTTGATATCACTAAAATTATTTTTAATATAAAACATTCAAATACATTAAGAGGTTATAAAATAAACAAAAAGAAAACATATTTGATAATTAAGAATTGGGCAGTTAAAATTTAAAATCTCAAAAAATAAATTAATAATTGAAATTTTAATAATTTAAATTAAATTATGGATTTAAATGTAATAAATAATATCGACTTTAATTTTAGTAGCTCAATTAATTGATTATATGAATTTTAACTTTTTTTGTGAGAGTTCATCTTATTTAATTTAGTTTAACTATCCTCAATCTCTTCAAATTTATCTTTTAAAAAATTAATTTAATTTCATCTGACATATTACATTAATTTTCCATTATATATATTATTTTTATTTATTTTTGTTATATAGAAGTGTCATAACTAGGGACGAACAAGGATATAATTGTAAATATACCCTAAAGTAAGAGCAAAGTTATAAGCAAAGTAGCATGAGTAATTGTCTTTCCAGAACTCTAGAAGCATCCATTATCTCTCTCATTCCCTGACAAAAAAGTGGCAGCACCATTTCTACAAGCAACTCTTCATTTTCTTCTTGACGGGGAGTCTCCAATACTTACAATTTTAGGTTTATGTTTTCTCTCAAATTTATGGTAATCTTTCTTCCTTTTTTTTTTTTCATATTGTTATCTTTCTTCATGCTTTTGATTTTTATCATGTCATCTGGGTGTCCCAACAACATATCCATCTGAGACTTTTGCGCAATTATAAGGTGAAAATATCATTTAGAATTCTTTTTGACTATCAAATTGAAGTGGCACCGGTCCTTTTTTTTTGCATTCAAGCAAACTAATACTTTTATGATGAAGATTTAAATGACAGAGGATAACATATTTGATATATCAGGAATGCTTGAAAAGCTGCTCCGAAACATCATCGGCATTAAAAATTTAAAATTTCTTTAATTAGCTTTTTCTTGATTTTTCTAGAACCTGAGAAATAGAAGAATGCAATTGAAATTAATAATTTCTTCAAGCCTTCTATCAATACATATACTTACAAGTACTTCCTTTTGTTAAATTGTTTCTTTTGAATGTCTATATAGTAGTTTTTTTTTATTTGTCATGTATTTCTTGGAAGAGTTTATCAATAATTTTATTTTTGATTGATATTGACTTATGAAATATTTTTTTCCTAGGTCCTTGTGTATGAGAAGACAACCAAGGAGGATCTTGAGTTGACCTTGGAATCAAACATCTCAAATATTCATATAAGATATTGGCTTTCAAAACATCATCTCAAGTACCATGTGCCTGAAACATACAAAGTTATGTAAATTTTTATCTATTTGGTCAATATTTGGCATCTACAAATGTAGACATTTATCACTGTTCTTATGCTATTATAATAAGTTTCACAATTTTACTTTTTATATCGTTGAACTTATGTATGTCTGAGGTTTTTAAAAGTTTCATGATTGAATAAACCATTTTATAGCTATTAAAAGTAATCGATTTTTCAGTTTATCCTACTTACTGATATCAGTGATATTTATGTATCTATAATATCTTTGTGAGACGAGGGAGTTAATTATTGACTTGAGTGGTACCTCAAACAATTTTAATGGAGTAATTAAATTAAAATTGAGCAATACTTTCAATAATTACATTTTAATACTTACCAGCTTTACCATTTCTTTCCTTTTTAATGACAGAGGAGTTGCTTTATTGGTTGAAGCTGCTGATCAGACAAAAAAATTGAAACAAAATGGATTGCATAACTGAGTCAAGATGTAATTTTTGATGTACTTTGCGCTATTATTCTATGGATTTTCATGTTTTCTTTATTTTTTCCCCTTGTTGTTCATTCCAGTATATAAAAGTCTAATATAGGTACACAACTAGAGGTGGATCTAGACCTAAAGTATACAGAAGAAAAACTGCAATAGCTTGTGATTAACTCAATCATTTTAAAATTTCTCCAGTTATCAAATAAAATAAATTTTGATGTCGAAACCCTAATAATTTTTTTCAAATAAGATGATTAATAAGCAGAAGGCCTATTATCTACATGGTGTATGTGGACATATTATTAAAATATGTACACCCAGAAAGCTCCAAGTCATATTTATCTTTATTTCTATTTTTGTTATATCTAGATATTGCAACATGTAGATCTGAGAAAAATGCATGTATTATCAATTTTAGAGCAACTTGATAGCTGTTAGACTTCTATTTGTAACTTTGGTAATCATAGATTGAATGGATAACTAAAACTGATGGACTTTTATGTGAATAGCATGAAAAAAGATAGAGGTGTAAATAGAAAGATTTAACGTGCTTATCTACTATATAGAAACACGAAAGGTGGACAATCACAACAACGTTTATTGTACCTTACGCAATAAAAATTAGACAAAACTATACTATCCATAATAATAACTATTTATGTCTTTTGAATGTATTTCTTCTACACTTTGCTTCTTGATTATTCTTCGCTATATCTTTCTATCTCCCCTATCCTTCGTTTCCAGATCAAACCAGAAGTTTCTAAAATAGTACATCGATCATGCTTTGAAACACCCAACACCCACTCGAGTTTGTAGTAAAAAATTTATCCATTGATGAAGGTTTTCGACATTGTAAACATATAATTTTTCGATTCTGTTATCTAAATAAGTGTCTATTTCGACTTCAAAGCACCACACCAAATTAAATTTGCGGCTTTTATTTTCTCCTCATACGTCCTCAAAATTATTTGGAGTGATTAAAATTGAGTCTGTACTCATTATTTAAGATACTCAAAGTCTATTTATGTTGAATTGAATAAATTGTGAATCTGTTATACTACAACTAATGTAAGCTCGAATGCATGATGATGCCCATAATTTGTTTCTTTTGCTATGGTAAATTATGATGTTCCAATCCCTACACAATCTGCTTGCTCCTTTTTTATTTTCATGTCCTTGATTAATATTAAGATATCTCACTCTTTTATTTTTTGAGATACAAGTAAAGGGAACTATGTCTTAACTTACAAACCCTAATCAGGATTTTTAAGATGCGTTGATGAAAATTAAATCTTGCATGTCCTACTATTTTTATGCTAAAAGAAAGGTAGGTTGTTATCTCACAGTGTAAATATATAATCAATAAATGAGAAATTTATTTGGCACCTCTCTTAAAAATCATGCTATATTAATGATTTTGTATAATATTCGGAACAATACTATTAAAAAGGCGTAAGGCAATAGGGGGAGTGCTACAAAATCTAAAATGTTCCCGAAAACAATATGAAAGCGTTCCCAAAAGATGTAACTTCGATACATCCCATGTAGTCACATGGTTCAGGAATATGAAGAGTTTCTTTGCACTCTATCCTCATTCTTATCTAAAGCTACTTCCCTTACCATACTCGGTGCTAGACTTTGTTCTCATAGAGTAATTCACATAAAGGATTACATGAAGAGGTTCAATATCTAGTTCATAACCCAATCACATTCACCCTACCAAATAGGTCCCCTAGAGTTGCCTTTTAATGGCGAAGAGGATAGATTAATGACTTTCCTAAGGATGATTTCATGCCGTTCCATCCAACTAACTTTAATTCAACCATTCATACAATAAGGATACTGTTACGGCTCTCGACTTCAAGGATATCATAACCTTACATCTTGGTTGAAGGTTCCACATAAAGGACTTTCTTAGAAACATTCAAGGTCACATGTCATTCTTACATACAAGTCTAAGAGATTTTAGAATCCTAATTCAAGACATCTCATATTCACATTCATGCATGTATCAAGTAAGGTACACAAGTCTACACATAAGACACACCAAGACTTCACTTTATCATATATAGGATATCAATCTAAAAGCACATAGGAATAACCATTATTATCTATAAGTCTCCCTATACACTAATATAACATCATCATTATTACCATCATAGACTTATATATTCAAGTAGGAAGAATCATGAATCAACTCTAAGGCTACACATATAAGGACATAGTCATAATCTAACATGATCACCTAACAACATAAATATAAGAACACATACAATTCTTACGTTATTCGATAGCCCATAGAAAACTACACTAGAATTCACAAGCATTGAGACAAGGCCATAACATCCATAAGGTAGTCAAAAACTAGTGTTCATGAATTACATGGGTTCATAGGTCAATTAGGTAAAAATTATATAATTAACAACAATATAATCAATATATAATGATTCAAAACCTTTAATGCAAGAACCCATGGACAAATTATAAAATTGGACAAGTTCATCTTTTGAAGACTTTAGAAATCTCTTTGAATTTTGGGATCCTTGATCAAAAGAGTTTCAAGGATGAAGAATAATAATAAACCACGAAATTGATGAACAATCACCATTCATTTCTTCAATCCAAGCCCTTCCTTAAGTTTTGGGAGTTTTAGAGAATTTCTTAGAGAATTCCGGGTTTATATTTTTGAAGAATGAGTTCATCTAGGTAATACCTAAAATACCCTTAGGAAACCTTCCAATCTCTTATTTGGTTGCATTTTACAGTAAACTGCATAGGTGACATAGACCATCGACGCACGGCCATCGACGGACCGTCTCCCAACCAACGGACTGTCCTATTGGTTCGTGATTTGGGTTAGATACTTGTACTTGGAATCTCTTCCTCCCACACATAATTCCTTACCAATGACCTCCACCTACTGGGCGACGACCATACTACTGACCGTCGATTGCCATCCATAGGTGGGACCGCCTTAGGCAGTTTTGGCAACCTTGATGGGTCCTTCCTCAAGGGCCCTTGGTTGGTCCTTAGGGATGTTTGACCGGGCGTATCCAACTAGAATAATATTATATAATATTTTACGACCTTTCATATCAATTTCATAAAAAACAAACACATAAAACTCGACGAAACATACTAAGGCATACAAGGCCGTTTCAAGGCAAGCATTTCGAACGCCACAGACGTTCTTGGACGTTTGATCTCCAATATTCATGATACTTGACATACTGACTATAAACAATATTATAACTCATATAAGTACCTCTTAAGATCATGACACATGCATATAATTACATAAAAACACACATGAAGCACATAGGTGACTAGTCATCAACGACTTGGTCATCCCTTGACGTTTCACTTCCAATTTACCGAATACTTTAGACACTCTTTCATTACCACATTATAAAACATTTTAGGACCTTATACCCTCATGAAAAACATGTTAGGATCTTGTACACCTAAGTCATTTTAGAGGTATTACAACGATGTAGCATGATTGCGGGACATCTATTGGTGATATGGGATGAAGAAGGATATTGTGGAATTTGTGGATAGGCGTCCAAATTGTCAAGAAATGAAGGTTGAGCATAAGAAACCTAGAGGTTTTTCCCAAGACATTGGGGAAGATGTGAGTACGAATTTTATTGTAGGGTTTCCACGTACTCGGTGACAACATGACTCTATTTGGGTAATAGTGGATCGATGATGAAAATGGCTCATTTTATTTCTGTCAAGGTTTCCTATTCGGTAGAAGATTCTGCTAAGTTGTATTTTAGAGAGATAGTAAGATTTCATGGAATGCCCTTGTCAATAATTTTTGATCGAGGTACCCGATTCACTTCTCAATTTTGGAAGTCATTCCGAAAGGGTCTTGGTACGAAATTTAAGCTTAGCACAACTTTTCACCCCCAAATGGATAGACAAGAGGACATACTATCTAAACTTTGGAGGACATGTTGATAGCATTTGTGATTTATTTTAAGGATAATTGAGATGATCATTCGCTATTGATTGATTTTTCTATAGTAATATCTATCACTCAAGTATTGATATGGATCCATTTGAGGCTTTTTATGGTAGGAGGCGTAGATACCTATAGGATGGTTTGGGTGGGTGAAGTTGTTATCATACGTCCCAAATTGGTATGTGAGGCCATAGAGAATACTCGAATTATGAGAGAGAGGTTTAGAATGACTCAGAATCGACAAAAGTTATGTCGATATTAGAAGAAGGGACCTTGAATTTAATGTTCTTTAAAACACTGAAAGTCCAAAACCTAATCTAGAGCCTCACAATGATTGTTTAAGGTTTGTATCGCTGTTTTAAGGTAAAAATAATGTATAAAAGTTATTTAGGAGGTTTTAGAGTCAAGACGTCAAGGAACGTCCATGACGTCCAGAGACTAGTGCAAAAGTTGCTAGTGTGACTTAGCCTATTTCACAAGGTTTTAAGAGTCAGAATTCGATGAAATTTGGTGGAAAGGTATCAAACATGTATTACAATAGGTGCAGGGTCAAAATGTCCAGGTACGACGCCCCAAGGACCACCTTAAGGGTCCTTGAGGAGGACCCTTCCATTTTGACCCAAAGCTACCAAATGAGGCAGTGTAGACATTGTCTACCTATGAGTTGCAGGCGACGGAGCGTAGGCCAATTGACGGTGCGTCGATTGACTCTGTCGATCAACACTTAGACATTTTCAAAAAATTGCCAAAAATCAACTCTCTAACGAAAACAATGGACGTGAAGGACGGTGGGGGGAGGGGGCGGTAGGGATCAGGTGTCCACTAACCTACGACTCGTAGATTGGGGTGTCGTAGGTCAGCCTTCAACTTTTCTGTTTTATTTTAAAAAGGGTCATTTAATTAAATTATTTATTTAGGGGTTTAATTAGTGATTAAGGGGTGGTTTAATAGTTTATTTAATCAACTATATACACTACCCTAAGCCTAAACTCAACTTAACACCCCAAAATTCCCAAACCCAATTTGCTCTTCCTTCTGTCTAGTTTCTCTCTCCCAAAGAAGACTACATTGAAGGTCAAGGTATAAGGGTTCTAGGGATTCAATCAGATCACTTCAAACCATCATTCTTCAAAGATTAAAAATGTATGGAAACTCTTCACCTTTGGGATTCCTTTCCCCAAATGGTTCTTAAAAAAATGATTTCAAAAAAGATGATTTCACTTGGGTTTCTTTCTAATCCGAATTTGATCTTCAAAATAGTATTGTTTATGTTTTCCTTTGATGAGTATGATTGTGTTATGATGTATTATTGTTCAATTATAGTAGTTCTTGATGATTTAACCTAGTATGTCAAATAGATCATGAATTAACCCAAATTCCTTAACCCTAGGTGATGAAGTAGTGTAGAATTTAATTGTATTGATGTAATTGACCTAGATATTGTGTTAATTACTATTTTATGATATTATTACACCTATTATTGGATGAAATTTGTAGGTTTATGGTAAGAAATGGATGATGGCTTTTGAAGTGGATTGGGTAAGTTCTTGTTATCCTAAACCTTTACTTCAATTATGATGCCTTGTACTTGGTGATGAAGTTCGATTGAAGTATGTCTTGTGATTGGATTAAGTAGGTGTTTGTATGATAATGCAATTGAAATGTCTTGATTATGTGTCTTATGAGATTATGATTTAAGATATAATGATATAAGGTTGGTTATGAAATACCTATGTGCCTTACTATGATATGATGATGTTAATGTGTTAATCTCACATGTGGGGGTTGAATTGAAAGGTGTTCTCATGCAATTCCTATTGAGATAATGACTATGACTATACAAGGATCTATTCTTCTATGAACTAAACTAAGTTATGATTATTAAAGAAAGACATTTCAAAAGGGACTCTAGCTTAGCACCGAGTGAACTAGTAGTGAGGAGTGTCCCTTACAAAGTAGGGAAGGTAGGTTCACTATTGTACTTATGAGATAGAGATTATAATGCCAAAGGCATAAAGAGGTCTCAATCATGTCTTCTAGTTCTTCAACTATGTATCCCCAATAGGAATACTAGCTAGTGGATCCACCTATATGCTATGTTCATGCTTTGGTAGTACCTTGGCAAGTAGTCCACCTTCCTTCGGTGTAGGGTTTCATGAAACTGGATTCCACATTAACTCATGTGGTCTATGTCGGTTAAGGAAAGTGTTCCCAAAAGTAAAAATGAAGTAATAAAGTGAAGTCTAACTAAGATGACTTAAGGGGTTTGACTTAGTCTAGGTAGGGGTATCGGACTCTACCTATACATTGCACTAGTTGGCCTTGAGGAAAGTCCTATAAGGATGTTCTTATGATCTTATAAAGTGCATATTTTGACTTTACACGTTGATGATATTATATTATGTTGGTTTCATGTATGAACATGCTATTGGTCAATATTGCTAAACATGATGATGACTGCTCATGATGCTATATTAAGTGATTTTAGGCATTGTTTATAATCCTTTATTTTGTTTACTTGATTGAGTAAGGTTATGGACATTTTTTGGTCATTGCACTTGTAAACTTGATGTTGGGTTATGAGTAAGGGTCTTGTATATGTTGTAATGTTATGAACTCTTATACATACTTTGTTATTGTGACATGATGTTAGAGTTGCTTTGGCTATAGTTCTAATATGCTATATACATGTTGAATTGTCTTTACTTGATGATGCTGGTCTTGTGTTGAATATGCTATTGTATTAAAGGATATATGATTATTCTATTATATATGTTCTTGATCATGCATAAGGCTTTTCAAAGTAACTTGGCATAGTTTTGAACAAATTTCCTTTTTAGCATGATTTCTATATTGTGTGTTCATATGATTCCATACTTAGTACAAGTGATGTGCTAACCCCTATTTTTTTCTTTTTCCTCAAACATTTTAGATTTTGGTCGTTGAAGGGTTTGTGACCAATTTTTAAAGAAGGCTTGGATCATTTCTCTAAGTGTGGGTATGTCCTCAAAATCTGAGGACGATTCCTTTTATCATTCTACCTATGTGACTTGATATAGTCTAATGATATTTGTTTCACTCTTATTTTTCAAGACATTGTTGTAATACCTAAGTGGAAATTATAGATTTGTGTAAGGGCTATGCCCGAATTGTTCTATTCCGACTTATATGGTTTTATATGAGACATCTCAATTAGACTCTATATTATTGTATATTGTATATATGACATAAAAGTAGAAGCCTATGTAATGCTTCCTATTTGAGGATTCTATGTGAACTCCCTACATATATATTATATTTAAGAAGGATGTCTACGTAAACCTCATGAAGTAGATGTAGATTAAAAGTTTTAAATTTTCCATACTTTTTAACCTATGAAATGTAATGACAAATGCTAAGAGGCTAGTCTTAGTCCTCTCCGAGGACAACAATGCCGGTTACATCTAGGGGGTGCTCCCCGAATGTGACATGTTCATTATTGGGTTTATTTGAAAATTTCACCCATGAAGGGTGTAATGAGGTTTCGGAAAAAAGGGAAACTTTGTCCCTATTTTGTGAGACCATACCAAATTTTGAGATGTGTTGATTAGGTTGCATATGAGCTTGAGTTGTCCAATGAGTTCACATTCGTGCATCCAGTTTTCCATGTCTCTATGTTGAAGAAACGTGTTGGTGATCCTACATCCATAGTTTCCTTAGAGTGTTTGGAAGTTAAAGAGAATCTTGCTTATGAAAAGGTTCCCATTCAGATTTTAGACCAACAAGTCAAGAGGTTGAGAAACAAGGAAGTTGCTTCCGTGAAGGTGTTATGGAGGAATCATTTAGTTGAGGGTGATACTTGGGAGGCTGAGGCTGACATGATGTCCCAATATCCTCATCTTTTTCCTTCTATTTCTACTTTAGATTGAGGTAATAAGTTCCTCTTAATTTACTCTATGTTTTGGGAGTCATGTTTGTTTTATGTGTTTCCATGATTTCTTTATGTTGTGTATGTTCATGAAAAAGCTTAAATTTTGAAAGAAATGACTTATATGATTTATTTTCTCTCATGTTATTGTGATTTGAATATAAGTCACCTGTAGACTTCATGAGATAAATTTTGAACATGCATTAAATATGCTTTTGTGAATGAATTGCATAAAGGCTTCATCAGATTGTGTTGAGCATGCTTTTAGCTAGAGAAGGTAGTTCTTTCTTGAATATGAGAAATGATGAAATTTCATGCATATTGAGTTGTTAGATGTAGTTCTTACTTCTATATCATTCATTGAGTATTTTTAGTTTCCTCCTCGAGTAAGTGCGAATGCATGATGGACTGCTAATCTTGAGTCTTTTTCATTTAACGTACGCCTATAATCTCGTTTGAGGAAAAATATGTAGAAATCCACGTAAAAATCTCACATCTAGAATTTGAAAAGTCAAGGATTGTAATGATTGTATTAATGTATTGATGAAATTAATCTTGAGTTGCAAGCTCCTTATGTAAGAGAGAATTGTAGAGTCCTAAGTTAACTATACTTAGAGTCCTACTACAATACCTATTACTACTACAATAATAGTAATGCAATTATAAATAATATGAATCCTAGTTGTACTATAATACTGATAGTAATCGAATCCTAGTCATAATATCATCCTAGTTAATAAAGGTAGTGTAGTCTTAGTGAAACTCTAGTTCTTCAACAGTGCTGTAAACTCGCCAGTCATCTTTGTTGGACCTGTTCCTTTTACATGCTTCTATCGTCACCTTCCTTTTTCGTAACACTTACTGCAGATACATCAGTCAGCTTCCTTTGACATGTTCCAATCATTGATGTACTGTGAGTTCACGATATTTCTAATGCATTTCACTTAAGAGTTGTGTGTAACTAGAGCCTTTTTGTATTGATTTTAACAAGTTGTGTCTTGTTTTGTAGGAAAAATGTTCAGGCAGCAAACGATGAAGACAACTAAAAAAAGTGCAGAAACATACCTATGGTCAGTCGTTCAGTCGATGCTCTGTAGGTGGTGATCGTAGAGGAGCATCCTATGCATTGAACAAAATCAGGGAATTCTTACCAAGCGTTGAACCACGATTGGCATCGACGGTCCATTGATTGATTGACGGACTGTACTAGTGAATCGTAGTTTGTGACTGCAAAGATTCCAATACCTGTTATTTGAAGAATCAAAGTGTAGAGTCACGAAAGAGCATCGACGGACCAAAGATGGAACAACGGACCATAGATGGAACGACATACCATGTTGTTGTTCTGTCATTTCATTCAAAGAGGATGCCATCCAGAGATAGAAATATTTCTCTAAGTCCTGGATAATGGAAGCTATCCATGGACCGTCAATCGATTGACGACCCGTCTTTCAGTCTTGTCGATTGAAGTTGCATGCCTGAACAAAAACTTTTGTTATTTGAATTCCTTCTTTATTAAGATTGTTTTCTATAAATAGGGGATTAAAACCTCATTTTTGGGGGTTAACTAATACTACTCTTGTTCTAGTTCTTGCTTTGGGGAATTATTCTTTGCAACTTTAGCAAATTATTGATTTCTAGATTTTATTTGAAGAATTTGGTTTGAAATTCAAGTTGGATTTCTGGGTTTACTATTCTTCTTACGTAAGTTCATAATTCTTTCATCTACAAACATGAATTGTGTTCTTGCTAACATGGCTAACTAAATCCAGAACTAGGGTTGTGGGAACCATGAGGAAATAACAAAGTATAACTAGTAATTAAGCAATTCTTGACTAATGTTTTTGCATGCATTGATAAATTTTTTGTTTAGAAGTTTTTTAAATGAGTGCAATGTTAGAACTCGCCTTGTTTCTACTTGTCAGCTCAAGGAGTAGTTAATAAGAAAAGAATTAACAACATAGTTTTAGTGCGATACTATCTAATAGACTAGTTTTGATTGGTGCAGTGTAATAACTAAGCCATACATCGATTTGATGTCTAATACGAGATAATGATAAAGATTAGTAAATTATACAGATGTAGCCGAACCAAGGTGCAGGGTGAAATTCTCTACATGCCGGACCAAGGATTAAGAGATACCTAACTTATCACTTTGCATGTAATATACTAGGAAAGGATTGCTATTATTTGGAATACTGTGTTATGAAGTTATGGGGAACACCCCCCCCCCCCCCTAGTTACTTTCTCTTCTTGATAACAACAAGAGTTTACTTTTGCTTACTTGACAATCCCACAATTGAAGGAACCCATTTTACTTTATTATTTCAGGAATACCTTGACTAAAAAGATATAATCATGGGTTAAATTTAAATCTAAACCATATTCCTTGAGGGATAAAACGCAACCTACTAGTTGGGTTTTTTTTACTCAAAAACGATCGCTTATGCTTCTTTCGGGAGATGTAATTTGAGTGTATCAAATTTTGGCATCGCTGTCGGGAATTTTGTCTTTAATTTTAACTACATTATTGAACTTTAGTCAATTTTTCCTAATTTTACTTTTTCTTTGTGTTTTTATCTCTCTCAGGGCTAACTCTAATGTATGCAAAGTACACAGAGCCGAGGGGAACCACTCATGCCTTACGATCTCAAATTGAATCACACTTTGTGGAGGATGGAGAATAGAATCCCAGGTAACCCAAACCCAAATAGAGAGAATGCAGGTGAAGGAGCAAGATTGCAGCCTTAATTACTAGTC
This sequence comes from Solanum arcanum, assembly GCA_027789145.1. Taxonomy (NCBI): domain Eukaryota; kingdom Viridiplantae; phylum Streptophyta; class Magnoliopsida; order Solanales; family Solanaceae; genus Solanum; species Solanum arcanum. Next base: position 24,393,257 of record CM050935.1, on the reverse strand, counting down.
GGTGCAAACAATTAGGCACCCATTGAGAATCTGTTAGGAGATGCCTTGAGTACAATCTCCAGCAGCCCCAAGACCTCAAGATTATCATAGAGGAAACGTTAACATAGCAGACTCTGATGGACCTCTTGTCCTACTCTCCCGCCCTAGGGTACACATTCGTGGTGACGAGTAGCCTTATACAGATGCTCACCACGAGGGGTTAATTTTTGGGAGTGTTATAGGAAGATCCACATGCTTATATATCCAAGCTAAGGGCAGTTTGCAAAAGTTGTTGGGTAGACTAGATTTGGACATGAAGTCATCGGTTGCGAGTGTTCCCTGTATCAGTGATATGAGAGGTTGCTATAAGGTTCACCGAGATGCCTCACAACTCAATCTATACTTGGGATCAATAGAAAGATGTGTTCTTAGCAAGGTATTACACAATGTCCAAGAAGCTCAACCACAAGGATAAGGTGATCAACTTTGTCGCTTTACCTAGAGAGTTAGTGAGTAGCTCTTGGGAAAGATTCACTGCATTTGCGAGGGGTGTCCCGAATCATTGCTTTGATGATGAGTCACTGAAGTAGTATTTCTATAGAGGTCAAGATGACAACAACAAAGAAATGCTTGATACTATTATTGGTGGATCCTACGGAGAATACACCTATGCGGACATTGCGAAGAAGTTAGAGAAGATACCTCGCAATAACAAGGCTTTGAGCATAAGAAAGTCGGACACCGGGTGAAACACATTCGTTGTTCAAGCTACAAATAATCCAACCGCAGATGAGATTCTGAAGATATGGTACAGATGAGAACTTTGTTGGGTTTGGTCTTAACACATGTGAGCGTGGGCGCCAATAAAGTGAATGCGGTAAACTATTTGACTAAACCCCCACCACCGGCAGAAGAGTATTACTACGAAGAGGATGCATATGCAATTAATGATTAGATGGGGTGTTTTTGACCAAACGCCCAAGGTTTCAATCCAGATAATTGGCCTTAAGTTCAAGGAAACAAAGGTAAGAACTATGGTAAGTACAACTGAGAGGAAAAATATTTTCGAGATGGGAACTACAATCGCGAGAACAACTTCAACTAGTACAACTATGGTACCATGAATGATCGGGTTGGTCCATATGTTCCTCCTCAAAATTGAGAAGCTGCCCCCAGGGAATGTGGAGGTAGACAGACTTGTAGTAAAGGGTTGGTATTGTTTTCTTGATGGCTATTCGAGCTACAATAAGATCTCCATCGCCCTAGAAGAACAAGAAAAGACCACCTTTATTTGCCCTTATGGGATTTTTGCATTCAAAAGGATGCCATTTGGGTTGTTTAATGCGTCGACGACCTTCCAACTTTGTATGTTATCGATATTTAATGATATGGTAGAGGACACTATTGAGGTTTTCATGGATGATTTTTTGTGGTTGGCGAATCCTTTGATTGGTGTTTGAATAATCTGGCCGAGGTTCTAAAGAGGTGTGAAGATTGTAATTTGGTGCTAAATTGGGAAAAAATTCACTTTATGGTGAAAGAAGGTATAGTATTGAGCCATCGAATCTCAGAAAATGGGATAGAGGTTGATCAAGCCAAAGTGGAGGTGATAGAGAAGCTTCCACCACCCACTCGTTCAAGGTGTGAGAACTTTTCTTGGGCATGCTTGTTTTTATAGAAGATTTATCAAGGATTTTTCGAAAATTGCACATCCTTTGTGCAAAATGCTTGAGAAGGACTGTGAATTCTACTTTGATGAATCCTGTCTGAATGCATTTACGAAGTTGAAAAGGAAGTTAGTGTCTGCGCCCACTATTATTTCACTAAATTGGGGTGAGTTATTTTAGGTGATATGTGATGCGAGCGGGGTTGCACTTGGAGTGGTATTGGGACAGAAAAGAGATAAAATCATTTACCTATCTATTATGCAAGTAAAGCCCTGAATAAAGCCCAAAAGAACAACACTATAACTGAATAGGAGCTTCCCGCAGAGGTGTTTGCATTCGAGAAATTTCTCTCCTATTTGCTTGGCACGAGAGTCATAGTGCATACAGACCATTTTGCTTTGAGGTATTTGATGGCGACGAAGGATGCAAAACCAAGGTTGATCATATGGGTATTATTGCTTCAAAAGTTTGATTTTGAGCTGAAGGATAGAAAAGGGATTGAAATCAAGTGGCCAACCACTTGTCTAGATTTGATGACGAAGCTATGCGCAATTGGGAGAAAAAGCTGAAATTGATAATGCATTCTCAGATGAGCATGTATTGGTTGCTTCTCAGGATCTGATCCCATGGTTCGTAGACTTTGCAAACTATCTAGCAAGTGATCCTGTTCCGTCAAATTTGACTTTCAACCAAAGGAAGAAGTTCCTTCATGATGAGCCTTACTTTTATCGGAGTTGTGCCAATGGGGTTATTCGGCGTTGTGTAACTTAGGGTGAAATGTTGAGCGTTTTGGAGGCGTGCAATTCATCGCCTGTTGGTGGGCACCGTAGTTTTATTCGAACTGCGTACAAGATCTTGCAGTATGGGTACTATTGCCCCACCATCCCCAAGATGCTTATGAATTCTCCAAATCATGTGATAATTGCAACGAGACATAGGGATTTCATGGAGGCAAGAGCTTCCTATGAATCCCATTCTGGTGGTCGAGCTATTTTATGTATGGGACATTGACTTCATGTGCCCATTTGTGAGTTCTCATGGGATAAAGTATATTTTTATAGGGCGGTTGACTATGTGCAAAAATGGGTGGAAACAATTGCGCTCCCCAACAATGAAGGGAAGAGTGTCACCACATTCTTGAAAAAGAATATATTTTCTAGATTTGGTACACCTAGGGCCATTATTAGCGACGGAGGTTCTCACTTTTGCCATAAGTTTTTCAAAGCATTGCTGGAAAAATATGGTGTCGCCACAATGTGGCTACTCCTTACCACTCACATACTAGTGGGCAAGTTAAATTTTCCAACCGGGAGATAAAATAGATTCTTGCAAGAACTATAAATGGCAATAGGATGGATTGGTCAAGAAAGTTGGATGATGCTCTTTGGGACTACCACACTGCATGCAAGAACCCCACATGTATAACTCAATACCAACTTGTTTATGAGAAGGCTTGTCACTTGCCGGTCCAGCTAGAGCATAAGGCGATGTGGGTAATGAAGAAGCTGAAGTTGGATTGGACAAGAGCGTCAAAATAGAGGCTAAATGATTTTAATGTGTTTGACGAGTTTCTCCTAAAATCCTATGAAAGTTCATCCATATACAAAATGAAGATGAAGAAGTATCATGATCAAAGAATTGAAAAGTGTACAACCGGTCGAACGACATCGTGTGTGGCATGCCCGCATGGGCCTTGGGTAGCACACACGTCGCGTGTGGCATGTTATCATCGCCCTTGGACCGAACACACGATCAAACAACATCGAGCGTGGCATGCCCGCGTGGCCCTTGGGTAGCACACACGGTCGGATGAAGTCGGGCGAGGCATGCCATCATTGCCCATGCGCAGCACAAACTGTCGGACGAAGTCAGGAGTGACATGCAATCATCGCCCTTGGGCAGCACAGACGGTCGGACGATGTAGGGCATGACAAGCCATCATTTCCCTTGGGAAGCACACACGGTTAGACGACAGCGGGCGTTGCATGCTATCATCTTACTTGGAAAACATACACGATCAGACTACGTCGGGCGTGGCATGCCATCATCGCCCTTGGGCTGCACACATGGTCTGACAACGTTAGGCGTTGCATGCCATCATCACCCTTGGGCAGTACACACGATCGGACGACGTCGAGCGTGGCATGCCATTATCACCCTTGGAGAGGATACACGATCGGACGACGTCGGGCGAGGTATGTTATTATCGCCCTTGGACAGAACATACAATCGAACGACGTTGCGCGTGGAATGCCCGCAAGGCCCTTGGACAACATACACGATCGGATGACGTCGGGCGTGGCATTCCATCATCACCCGGAAGTACACACGGTCGGACGACGTCGGACATTACATGACATCGTCACCCTTGGGCAACACACACTGTTGGATGATGTTGGGCGTGGCATGCCATCATTGCTATTGGAAAACATACACTATCATACTACGTCGGGCTTAGCATGCCATCATGTACCTTACAAAGCACACACAGTCGAAAAATGTCGGGCGTGGCATGACATCATCGCCCTAGGGCAGCACACACAGTCGTAAGGCGGCGAACATGACATGCCATCATCGCCTTTAAACAATAAACACGGTCGTACCATATTGAATTTGGCATTCCTTCATCGCCTTTGGATTGCACACATTGTCAGATGACGTCGGGCGTGGCATGACCGCATGGGCGTTGGGCAACATAAATGGCCAGACGATGTCGGACTTGACATGCCATCATCGCCCTTGGGTATCACACACGGTTGGATTATGTTGGGCGTGGCACGACCATATCGCCCATAGGCAGCACACATGGTCGGACGACATCGAGCGTTGCATGCCATCATCGCCCTTGGGATGCACACGAAATCAGATGACGTCGGGTGTGGAATACCATCATCTCCCTTGGACTACGTAAATATTGGCATGCCCGCATGTCCCTGGGGTAGCACACACGTTCGGATGACGTCAAATGTGGCATGCCATTATCGCCCTTGGACAACATACACGGTCAGACAACGTCGGACGTGGCATTTTATCATCGCCCCTAAACAGATAACATGTTCGGACGACGTCGAGCATGGAATTCCATCATCTCCATTGGATAACACACGATAGGACTAAGTCGGGCTTGGCATGCTATCATCGTCCTAGGGCAGCAGACACACTAAGAAGACGTCAGGCGTCGCATGCCAACATCGCCATTGGGCAATAGACGTAGAAAGACGACGTCAGGAATGGCATGTCGTTATTGCCCTTGGACATAATCCACTGCTAGATGACGTCGGGCGTTACATGATCGCATGGTCCTTGAGAAAAACACACGATCAGACGACGTCGATCGGCGCATGCCATCATTGCCATTGGACAAAGACTACGATCACACTACGTCGGGCATGGCATGCCATCATCGCCCTAGGGCAGCACACACGATCAAACGACGTCGAGCATTGCATGCCATCATCTCCTTTGGACAACACACACGGCCATACGATATCTGGTAAGGCATGCCATCTTCGCCCTTCGACTGCATGCACGGTCAAACGACGTCGGGCTAGGCATGCCCACATGGACCTTGGGCAGCATAAATTGTTGGACGACGTCGGGAGTTACATGCTATATCGCCCTTGGGCAACACACACGGTCAGATTGTGTCGGTCATGGCATGCCCGCACGATCCATGGGCAACGCACACAATCGAACGATATTGTGTGTTGCATGCCATCACAGCCTTTGGGTAGCACACACAATCAGATGACGTTTGGCGTGGCATGCCATCATCGCCCATGGGAAGCACAACCGGTCGAACGACATCGTGTGTGGCTTGCCCGCATGGGCCTTAAGTAGCACACTCGTCACGTGTGGCATGTTATCATCGCCCTTTGAAAGAACACACGATCAAACAACATCGGGCGTGGCCCATGCGCAGCACACACTGTCAAACGAAGTCGGGAGTGACATGCCATCATCGCCCTTGGGCAGCACAGATGATCTGACGATGTAGGGCATGAAAAGCCATCATTTCCCTTGGAAAGCACACACGGTTAGACGACGGCGGGCGTTGCATGCTATCATCATCCTTGGAAAACATACACGATAAGACTACGTCGGGCGTGGCATGCCATCATCGCCCTTGGGCTGTACACATGGTCTGACAACGTCAGGCGTTGCATGCCATCATCACCCTTGGACAACACATACAGTCGGACTACATCAGGCGTAACATGCCATCATCGCCCTTGGACTACACATATGGTTAGACAACGTCGGGCTTGGCATTCCCGCATGTCCCTTGGGTAGCACACACGTTCGGATGACGTCGAACATGGTATGCCATATCTCCCTTGGACAACATACACGGTCAGACATAGTCGAGCGTGGCATGTTATCATTGACCTCGAACAGAATACATGGTCGAACGACGTCGAGCGTGGCATTCAATCATCGCCACTAGATAACACACACGATCGGACTACGTCGGGTGTGGCATGCCATCATGGTCCTTGGGCAGCACACATAGTTGGAAGGCGGCGAACATGACATGCCATCGTCTTCTTTAGACAACAAACACGGTCGTACCATATTGAATATGGCATGCCTTCATCGCCTTTGGATTGCACACACTGTCAGATTATGTTGGGTGTGGCATGACCGCATGGGCCTTGGGCAGCATAAATAGCCAGACAACGTCGGACTTGACCTGGTATCATCTCCCTTGGGTATCACACACGGTTGGATTATGTCAGGCGTGGCATGCCCGTATTGCCCATAGGCAGCACACACGGTCGAACGACATCGAGCGTTGCATGCCATCATCGCCATTGGGCAGCATATACAATCAGATGACGTCGGGTGTGGCATACAATCATCGCCCTTGGACTGCATATATGGTCGGATAACGTCGGTATTGGCTTGCCCGCATGTCCCTTGGGAAGCGCTTACATTCGGACGCCGTCAAATGTGGCATGCCATTATCGCCGTTGGACAACATACACGGTCAGACAACATCGGGCGTGGCATGTTATCATTGCCCTTGAACATATTACATGATCGGACAATGTAGAGCGTGGAATGCCATCATTGTCCTCGGGCATCACACACGCTCGGAAGACGTCAGGCGTTGCAGACGTAGAAAGACGATGTCGAGAATGGCATGTCGTTGTTGCCGTTAGACAACATCCACTGTTAGATGACGTCGGGTGTGGCATGATCGCATGATCCTTGAGAAAAACACATGATCAGACGACGTCTATCGTTGCATGCCATCATCGCCAATGGACAAAGACCACGATCAGACTACGTCGGGTGTGGCATGCCATCATTGCCCTAGGGCAGCACACATGATCAAACAACGTCGAGCATGGCGTGCCATCATCTCCTTTGGACAACACACACGACCATACGACATCTGGTAAGGCATGCCGTCTTCGCCCTTCGACTGCATGCACGGTCAAACAACGTCGGGCTTGGCATGCCCACATGGGCCTTGGGCAGCATAAATTGTCGGACGACGTCGGGCGTGACATGCTACATCGCTCTTGGGCAACACACATGGTCAGATTATGTTGGTCATGGAATGCCCGCATGATCCATGTTTAATGCACACAATCGAATGATATTGAGTGTTGCATGCCATTACAGCCCTTGGGAAGCACACACAATCGGATGACGTCGGGCGTGGCATACCATCATCGCCCATGGAAAGCACAACCGGTCGAACGACAATGTGCGTGGCATGCCCACATTGGCCTTGGGTAGCACACACGTCGCGTGTGGCATGTTATCATCACCCATGGAAAGAGCACACGATCAAACAACGTCGGGCGTGGCATGCCTGCGTGGCCCATGCGCAACACACACTGTCGGACGAAGTTGGGAGTGACATGCCATCATCGCCCTTGGGCAGCACAGATGATCGGACGATGTAGGGCATGACAAGCCATCATTTCTCTTGGAAAGTACACACGGTTAGACGACGGCGGGTGTTGCATGCTATCATCTTCGTTGGAAACGTTACACGATCAGACTACGTCGGGCGTGGCATGCCATCATCGCCCTTGGGCTGCACACATGGTCTGACAACGTCAGGCGTTGCATGCCATCATCTCCCTTGGACAGTACATACAGTCGGACTACATCAGGCGTAACATGCAATCATCGCCCTTGGACTGCACATATGGTTAGACAACGTCGGGCTTGGCATTCCCGCATGTCCTTTGAGTTGCACACACGTTCAGATAACGTCGAACATGGTATGCCATATCTCCCTTGGACAACATACACGGTCAGACATAGTCGAGCGTGGCATGTTATCATTGACCTCGAACAGAATACATGGTCCAACGACATCGAGCGTGGCATTCAATCATCGCCATAAGATAACACACACGATCGGACTACGTCGGGCGTGGCATGCCATCGTGGTCCTTGGGCAGCAGACACAGTCAGAAGGCGGCGAACATGACATGCCATCATCTCATTTAGAAAACTAACACGGTCCTACCATATTGAATGTGGAATGCCTTCATCGCCTTTAGATTGCACACACTATCAGATTGTGTTGGGCGTGGCATGACCGCATGGGCCTTGGGCAGCATAAATAGCAAGACAACATCGGATTTGACATGCCATCATCGCCCTTGGGTATCACACATGGTTGGATTATGTCGAGCGTGGCATGCCCGTATTGCCCATAGGTAGCACCCATGGTCGAACGACATCGAGCGTTGCATACCATCATCGCCCTTGAACATATTACATTGTCGGACAACGTAGAGCGTGGCATGCCATCATGGTCCTCGGGCAGCACATATGCTCGGAAGACGTCAAGCGTCGCAAACGTAGAAAGACGATGTCGGGAATGGTATATCGTTATTGCCATTGGATAATATCCACTGTTAGATGACGTCAGGTGTGGCATGATCACATGATCCTTGAAAAACACACACGATCGGACGACGTCGATTGTCGCAAGCCATCATCGCCTTTGGACAACAACCACGATCAGACTACGTCGGGCTTGGCATGCCATCATCGCCCTAGGGAAGCATACACGATCAAACAGCGTCGAGCATGTGTGCCATCATATCCTTTGGACAACACACACGGCCGTACGACATCAGGTGTGGCATTCCATCTTTGCCCTTCGACTGCATGCACGGGCAGACGACGTCATGTGTGGCATGCCCACATGGGCCTTGGGCAGCATAAATTGTCGGACGACGTCGGGCGTGACATTTTACATCGCCCTGGGGCATTACACACCATCAATTATTTCAGTCATGGCATGCCCGCATGATCCTTGGGCAACGCACACAATCGGACGATATTGAGCGTTGCATGCCATTACCGCTCTTGGGAAGCACACACAATCGGATGACATCGGGCGTGGCATGCCATCGTCGCCCATGGGAAGCACACACGGTCGAACGACATCGTGCATGGTATGCCATTATTTCCCTTGTAAAGCATACACGGCTGGATGACGTCGGGCGTGGCATGTTATCATTGCCCTTGGAAAAAACACACGATCGAACAACATCTGGTGTGGCATGCCCGCATGGCCCTTGGGTATCACACACGGTCGGGCGTCGCATGCTATCATCTCCCTTGGACAGCACACATGATTGGACAACGTCAGGCGTGGATGACATCATCGCCCTTGGACTGCACACATGTTTGGATGACGTTGGGCGTGGCATGCCCGTATGTCCCTTGTGTAGCACGCAAAGTCGGATGATGTTGGTCATATAATGCCAACATCGCCCTTGGAAAGAACAAACGGTCAGACAACATCGAGCGAGGTATGCCATCATCGCCAATTTTCCAAAAAACCTCTTTTAACCCATTCAATTTTGAATTTCCCCCAATTTTGAAGAAAATTGTAAATCTTTATTGCTACGAATATGATAAAACAAAATAGATTTGGGAGTTCGGAATACCTTGGTAACACATATGAGAATATCAATTTTAATGTTAGATAATCAATTTTGTGATAAAAAACTTTTATCACATTCAGTTTTACATATCCCCTAGTTTTGCAAACATAGTTGGAAGACGTCGAGCATGGCATGACATCATTGCCCTTGGACAGCACACATGATAGTACTATGTCGAGCATGGCATGCCATTATGGTCCTTGGGCAGCACACACGGCCAGACGATGTCGGTCATATAATGCCAACATCGTACTTGGACAGCACACACAGACAAATGACGTCTGGTATGTCATGTTATCATCTCCCTTAGACAGTACACATGGTTAGATGACGCAGGGCATTACATGATCGCATGGTCCTTAGGCAACACACACAATCGGACAACATTGATCGTTACATGCCATCATCGCCTTTGGAAACCACACATTATTGAAGTACGTCCAACATGGCATGCCATCATAGCCCTAGTGCAGCACATACGGTTGGAAGGCGTCGGGCGTGGCATGCCTTCATCACCTTTCGACAACACACACGGTCGGACGATGTCAAGCGTGGCATGCCATCATCACCCTAAGACTGCACACGCAGTGTGAGGACGTAGGGCGTGGCTTGCCCGCATGGGCCTTGGGCCGGATAAATGATCACCCTTGGGCATTACATGCACGCAAGGCCCTTGGACAACACTCATGGTTGGATCACATCGATTGTGGAATGCCATTATCGCCCTTGGGCAGCAGAGACGGTCGGACGATGTCGGCCATGACATGCCATCATTGCCCTTGGGCAGCACACAAGGTTAGACGACGTCGGGCGTGTTATGCTATCATCGCCCTTGGAAAACATACACGATCATATTACATCGGGCGTGGCATGGCATCATCGCCTTTGGGCTGCACAAACGGTCATACATCGTCGGGCGTGGGATGTCTGTATCTCGTTTGGACATCACATGTAGTTGGACAACGTAGGGCGTGACATGTCATCATTGCCCTTGGATTGCACATACGGTCGGACAACGTCGGTCTTGGCATTCCCACATGTCCCTTGGGTAGCACACACGTTCGGAGGACGTCGAACATGGCATGCCAATATCGCCCTTGGACAACATACACGGTCAGACAAAATCGGACGTGGCATGTTATCATCGCCATTGAACAAATTACATGGTCGGACGACGTTGAGCGTGGCATTCCATCTTCGCCATTGGATAATACATGATCGGACTACATCGGGCGTGGCATGCCATCATGGTCCTTGGGCAGCACACACGCTCGGATGACGTCAGGCGTCGCATGCCCACATCGCCCTTGGACAGCACACGAAGATAGATGACGTCAGGAATGGTATGTCATTTTTTCCCTTAGACAACATCCATGGTTAGATAACGTCTGGCGTGGCATGATCACATGTTCCTTGAGAAACACATGGTCGGACGACATCGATCGTCGCATGCCATCAACGCCATTGGACAACAACCACAATCAGTCTACATCGGGCGTAGCATGCCATCATTGCCCTAGGGTAGAACACATGGTCAAACGACGTCAAGATTGACATGCAATCATCTCCTTTGGACAACACACACGGTCGAACGACGTCGAGCGTGGCATGCAATTATTGCACTTGGAATGAATACACAATCAAACGATGTGGGGCGAGGTATGTTATCATCGCCCTTTTACAGAACACACGAAAGTACGACGTCGGGTGTGGCATGCGTGCAAGGCCCTTGAACAACACTCATAGTCGGATGATATCGGGTGAGTCATTCCATCATCGCCCTTGGGCAGCACATATGGTCGGACAATGTCGGACATGACATGCCATCATTGCCCTTGGGCAACACACACTGTCAGATGATATTTGGCGTGGCGTGCTATCATCGCCTTTGGTAAACATACAATATCAGACTACATCGGGCGTGGCATGGAATCATCGCCCTTTGGCTGCATACACGGTCAGACAACGTCGGGCAAGGCATGCCATCATGTCCCTTGGATAGCACATACAGTCGGATGACGTCGGGCATAACATGCCATCATCGCTCTTGGACTTTACATACGGTGGGACAACGTCGGTCTTGGCATGCCCGCATGTCCCTTGGGTAGCACACACGTTCGGACGACATCGGGCGTTACATGCCATAATCTCCCTTGGGCAGCACACACGGTCGGAGGACATCGAGCATGGAATGCCATCATCGCCCTTGGGCAGCACAGACAGTCGACCAATGTCGGGCATAACAAGCCATCATTTCCCTTGGGCAGCACACACGGTTAGATGACGGCGGGCGTTGCGTGCTATAATCTCCTTTGGAAAACATACACGATAGGACTACGTCAGGCGTGGCATGCCATCATCTCCCTTGGGCTGCACACACGGTCTGAACACGTCGGGCGTGTCATGCCATCATCACCCTTGGACAGTACATACAGTCGGACGACATCAGGCGTAACATTCCATCATCGCCCTTGGACTGCACAGACGGTTAGATAACGTCGGGCTTGGCATTCCCGCAAGTCCCTTGGGTAGCACACACGTTCGGATGACGTCGAACGTGGTATGCCATATCTCCCTTGGACAACATACACGGTCAGACATAGTCGGGCGTGGCATGTAATCATTGACCTTGAACAGAATACAAGGTCGAACGACATCAAGCGTGGCATTAAATCATCGCCATTAGATAACACACACGATCGGACTACGTAGGGCGTTGCATGCCATCATGGTCCATGGGCAACACACACGCTCGGACGATGTCGGGTGTCACATGCCAGCATTGAACTTGGACAACAAACATAGAAAGACGGCGTAGGGTATGGTATGTCATCATTGCCCTTGGACAGCAAGCACGGTTAGATGACGTCAAGCGTAGCATGATTGCATGGTCCTTGAGAAACACACACGGTCGATCGACATCGATCGTCGCATGCCATCATTGCCATTGGACAAAAACCACGATCGGACTACGTCAGGAGTCGCATGCCATCATCACCCTAGGGAAGCACACACAGTCAAATGGCTTCGAGCATGTCATGCCATCATCTACTTTTGACAACACACACGGTCGTACAACATCAGGAGAGGTTTGCCATCATCGCCCTTGGACTGCACACACGATAAGACAACGTCGGGCGTGGCATGCCCACATGGGCCTTAGGTAGCATAAATGGTAAGACGACGTCGGGCGTGACATGCCATCATCGTCCTTGGGCAGCACACACGGTTGGATTTTTTCAGGCGTGGCATGCCCGCATGGTCTTTGGGTGACACACATCGTCGGACGACATTGATCGTTGCATGCCATCATCACCCTTGGGCAGCATACTTTTTCAGAGCATGCCATCATCGCCCATGGGAAACTCACACGGTCGGACGACGTCGTCAAGGTATGCCATCATTACTCTTGGAAAGCATACACAATTGGACAACGTCAGGCGTGGCAATTTATCATCGCCCTTGTACAGAACACACAATCAAATGTTGTTGGGCGTGGCATGCCTGCATGGCCCTTAGGCAGCACACACGATCAGATGACGATGGGCGTGTCATGCCATCATCGCCCTTGGGCAGCACAAACGGTCAGACGACGTCGGGCGTGGCATGCAATCATCGCCCTTAGACAATATGTACACTTGGACAACGTTGTGCGTGCATGCTATCATTGCCCTTGGATTGCACACATGGTCGGATGACGTCGGGCGTGGCATGCCCGAATATCCCTTGGGCAGCACACACAGTCAGACAACGTCGGGCATGACATTCCATTATCGCCCTAGGTACGCACACACGGTTGAACGACGTCGGGCATGACATTCCATCATCGCCCTCGAACAGCACACACTATTAGATGATGTCGGGCGTGGCATGCCATAATTGCCATTGGAAAACATACACGATCGTACTACATTGGGCTTAGCATGAAATCAACTCTTTTGGGCAGCACACGCAGTAAAATAATGTCGGGCGTGGCATGACATCATTGCCCTAGGGAAGCACACACAGTCGGAAGGCGTCGATCATGAAATGCCATCATTGCCTTCGGACAACACACATGGTCATACAATATTAGGTGTGGCATGCCTTCATCGCATTTGGATTGCACACACTGTCAGACGACGTCAGGCGTTGCATGATCGCATGGGCCTTGGGCAGCATAAATGGCCAGAAGACGTCGGACCTCACATGCCATCATCGCCCTTGGGTATGACACAAGGTTTGATTATGTCGGGCGTGGAATGCCCGTATCGCCCATAGGTAGCACACATGGTGGGATGACATCGAGCGTTGCATGCCATCATCACCCTTGGGCAGCACACACAATCAGATCACATCGGGTGTGGCATGCGATCATCGCCCTTGGGAAGCATACATGGTTGGATGGCGTTGGGCATGGCATTCCATCATCGCCCTTGGAAAACATACACGATCAGACTACGTCGGGCGTGTCATGGCATAATCGCCATTGGGAAGCACATACGGTCGGATAACGTAGAGCATCGTATGCTATCATCACCCCTTGGAAGCACACACAGTTGAACGACATCGGGCGTGGTATACCATCATCACCCTTGGGCAGCACACACAGTCGGACGACGTCGAGCGTGGCATGCCATTATCACCCTAAGAGAGCATACACGATCGGACGACGTCGGGCGAGGTATGTTATTATCACCCTTGGACAGAACACACAATCGAACGACGTTGCGCGTGGTATGCCCGCAAGGCCCTTGGGCAACACACACGATCGGATGACGTCGGGTGTGGAATTCCATCATCACCCAAGGGAAGTACACACGGTCGGACGACGTCGGACATGACATGACATCATCACCCTTGGGCAACACACACTATTGGATGATGTCTGTTGTGGCATGCCATCATTGCTATTGAAAAACATACACGATCATACTACGTCAGGTTTAGCATGCCATCATCTACCTTGCGAAGCACACACAGTCGAAAAACGTTGGGCGTGGCATGACATCATCGCCCTAGGGCAGCACACATAGTTGGAAGGCAGCGATTATAACATGCCATCATCGCCTTTCGACAACAAACACGGTCGTACCATATTGAATTTAACATGCCTACATCGCCTTTAGATTGCACACATTGTTAGATAACGTCGGGCGTGGCATGTCCGCATGGGCATTGGGTAGCATAAATGTCCAGACGACGTCGGACTTGACATGCCATCATTGCCCTTGGGTATCACACACGGTTGGATTATGTCGAGCGTGGCATGACCGTATCGCCCATAGGCAGCACACATGGTCGGACAACATCGAGCGTTGCATGCCGTCATCGCCCTTGGGCAGCACACCCAATCTGATGACGTCGGGTGTGGCATACCATCATCGCCCTTGGACTACGTCGGTATTGGCATGCCCACATGTCCCTTGGGTAGCACACACGTTCGGATGACGTAAAATGTGGCATGCCATTATCGCCCTTGGACAACATACACGGTCAGACAACGTCGGACGTGGCATGTTATCGGTCAAACGACGTCGGGCTTGGCATGCCCATATGGGCCTTGGGTAGCATAAATTGTCGGATGACGTCGGGCGTGACATGCTACATTGCCTTTGGGCAACACACACGGTCAGACAATGTCGGTCATGGCATGCCCGCATGATCCTTGGGCAATGAACACAATCGGACGATATTGAGTTTTGCATGCCATCACAGCCCTTGGGCAGCACACACAATCGGATGACATCGGGCGTGGCATGCCATCTTCGCCCATGGGAAGAACAACCGGTCGAACGACATCGTGTGTGGCATGCACGCATGGGCCTTAAGTAGCACACACGTCGCGTGTGGCATGTTATCATCGCCTTTTGAAAGAACACACGATCAAACAACATCGGGCGTGGCATGCCCGCGTGGCCTTGCGCAGCACACACTGTCGGACAAAGGCAGGAGTGACATGCCATCATCGACCTTGGGCAACACAGACGATTGGACGATGTAGGCAAGACAAGCCATCATTTCCCTTGGAAAGCACATACGGTTAGACGACAGCGGGCGTTGCATGCTATCATCTTCCTTGGAAAACATACACGATAAGACTACGTCGGGCGTGGCATGACATTATCGCCCTTAGGCTGCACACATGGTCTGACAACGTCAGGCGTTACATGCCATCATTACCCCTGGACAGTACATACAATTGGACTACATCAGGCGTAACATACCATCATCGCCCTTGGACTGCACATACGATTAGTCAACGTCGGGCTTGGCATTCCCGCATGTCCCTTGGGTAGCACACACGTTCGGATGACGTCGAACATGGTATGCCATATCTCCCTTGGAAAACATACACGGTAAAACATAGTCAAGTGTGGCATGTTATCATTGACCTCAAACATAATACATGGCCGAACAACGTCAAGCGTGGAATTCAATCATCGCCACTAGATAACACACACGATCGGACTACGTCGGGCATGGCATGCCATCATGGTCATTGGGCTGCACACACAGTCGGAAGGGGGAGAACATGACATGCCACCGTCTCCTTTAGACAACAAAAACGGTCGTACCATATTGAATGTGGCATGCCTTCATCGCCTTTGAATTACACACACTGTCAAATTACGTTGGGCGTGGCATGACCGCATGGTCCTTGGGCAACATAAATAGCCAGACAACGTCGGACTTGACATGCCATCATCGCCCTTGGGTATCACACACGGTTGGATTATGTCGGGTGTTGCATGCCTATGTCACCCATAGGCAGCACACATGGTCGAACGACATCTAGTATTGCATGCCATCATCGCCATTGGGCAGCATTTACAATTAGATGACGTTGGGTGTGGCATACCATCATCGCCCTTTGACTACACATAGGGTCGGATAACGTCGGCATTGGCATGCCCGCATGTCCCTTGGGTAGCACAAACGTTCGGACGACGTCAAATGTGGCATGCCATTGTCACCCTTGGACAACATACACAGTTAGACAACATCGGGCGTGGCATGTTATCATCGCCCTTGAAAGAACACACGATCAAACAACATTGGGCATGGCATGCCCGCGTGGCCCATGCGTAGCACACACTGTCGGACGAAGTCGGGAGTGACATGCCATCATCGCCCTTGGGCAGCACAGACGATCGGACGATGTAGGGCATGACAACCCATCATTTTTCTTGGAAAGCACACACGGTTAGACAACGGAGGGCGTTGCATGCTATCATCTTCCTTGGAAAAGATACACGATCAGACTACGTCAGGCATGACATGCCATCATCGCCCTTTGGCTGCACACATGGTCTGACAATGTTAGGCGTTGCATGTCATCATCACCCTTGGACAGTACATACAGTCGGACTACATCAGCCGTAACATGCCATCATCGCCATTGGACTGCACATACGGTTAGACAACGTCGGGATTGGCATTCTTGCATGTCCCTTGGGTAGCACACACGTTCGGATGACGTCGAACATGGTATGCCATATCTCCCTTAGATAACATACACGGTCAGACATAGTCGAGCATGGAATGTTATCATTGACTTCAAACAGAATACATGGTCGAACAACGTCGAGCGTGGCATTCAATCATCGCCATAAGATAACACACACGATCGGACTACGTCGGGCGTGGCATGCCATCGTAAACCTTGGGCAGCACACACAGTCGGAAGGCGGTGAACATGACATGCCATCATCTCATTTAGACAACAAACACGGTCGTACCATATTGAATGTGGGATGCTTTCATCGCTTTTGGATTGCTCACACTGTCAGATTACGTTGGTCGTGGCATGACCGCATGTGCCTTGGGAAGCATAAATAGCTAGAAAAAGTCAGATTTGACATGCCATCATCGCCCTTGGGTATCACACACGGTTGGATTATGTCGAGCGTGGCATGCCCGTATCGCCCATAGGCAGCACACATGGTCGAACGACATCGAGCGTTGAATGCCATCATCGCCATTGGGCAGCATATACAATCAGATGACATCGGGTGTGGCATACCATCACCGCCCTCTGACTTCACATACGGTCGGATAACGTCGGTATTGGCATGCCCGCATGTCCCTTGGGTAGTACACTTGTTCAGACGACGTCAAATGTAGCATGCCATTATCGCCCTTGGACAACATACACAGTCAGACAACATTGGGCGTGGCATGTTATCATCGCCCTTGAACATATTACATTGTCGGCCAACGTAGAGCGTGGCATGCCATCATGGTCCTTAGGCAGCACACACGCTCGGACGACGTCAGGCGTCGCAAACGTAGAAAGACGATGTCGGGAATGGCATGTCGTTATTGCCATTGGACAACATCCACTATTAGATGACGTCAGGTGTGGCATGATCACATGATCCTTGAGAAAAACACACAATCGAACGACGTCGATCGTCGCATGCCATCATCGCCATTGGACAACAACCACGATCAGACTATGTTGGGCGTGGCATGCCATCATTGCCCTAGGGCAGCATACACGATCAAACAGCGTCGAGCATGTGTGCCATCATATCCTTTGGACAACACACACGACCGTACGACATCAGGTGTGGCATGCCATCTTTGCCCTTCGACTGCATGCACGGGCAGACGACGTCACGTGTGGCATGCCCACATGGGCCTTGGGCAGCATAAATTGTCGGACGACGTCGGGCGTGACATTTTACATCGCCCTGGGGTAAAACACACGGTCAATTATGTCAGTCATGGCATGCTCACATAATCCTTGGGCAACACACACAATCGGACGATATTGAGCGTTGCATGCCATTATCGCTCTTGGGAAGCACACACAATCGGATGACATCGGGCGTGGCATGCCATCGTCGCCCATGGGAAGCACACATAGTCGAACGACATCATGCGTGGTATGCCATTATTTCCCTTGTAAAGCATACACGGCTGGATGACGTCGGGCGTGGCATGTTATCATCGCCCTTGGACAAAACACACGATCGAACAACATCTGGTGTGGCATGCCCGCATGGCCCTTGGGTATCACACACGGTCGGACGTCGCATGCTATCATCTCCCTGTGATAGCACACACGGTTGGACAACGTTAGGCGTGGATGACATCATCGCCCTTGGACTGCATACATGTTCAGATGACGTTGGGCGTGGCATGCCCGTATGTCCCTTGTGTAGCACACAAAGTCAGATGATGTTGGTCTTATAATGCCAACATCGCCCTTTGAAAGAAAAACGGTCAGACAACATCGAGCGAGGTATGCCATCATCGCCAATTTTCCAAAAAACCTCTTTTAACCCATCCAATTTTTGATTTCCCCCAATTTTGAAGAAAATTGTAAATCTTTATTGCTACGAATATGATAAAACAAAATAGATTTGGGAGTTCAGAATACCTTGGTAACACATATGAGAATATCAATTTTAATGTTAGATAATCAATTTTGTGATAAAAAACTTTTATGACATTCAGTTTTACATTTCCCCTAGTTTTGCAAACACAGTTGGAAGACGTCGAGCATGGCATGACATCATTGCCCTTGGACAACACACATGATAGTATTATGTCAAGCATGGCATGCCATCATGGTCCTTGGGCAGCACACACGGCCAGACGATGTCGGTCATATAATGCCAACATCGCCCTTGGACAGCACACACAAACAAATGACGTCTGGTATGGCATGTTATCATCTACCTTAGATAGTACACATGGTTAGATGACGTTGGGCATTACATGATCGCATGGTCCTTAGGCAACACACACAATCGGACAACATTGAATTTTACATGCATTCATCGCCTTTGGAAACCACACATGATTGAAGTACGTCCAACATGGCATGCCATCATAGCCATAGTGCAGCACATACAGTTGGAAGGCATCGGGCGTGGCATGTCTTCATCGCCTTTCGACAACACACACGGTCAGACGATGTCAAGCGCGGCATGCCATCATCACCCTAAGACTGCACACGCAGTGTGAGGACGTAGGGCGTGGCTTTCCCGCATGGGCCTTGGGCCGGATAAATGATCGCCCTTGGGCATTGCATGCGCGCAAGGCCCTTAGAAAGCACTCATGGTCGGATCACATCGATTGTGGAATGCCATTATCGCCCTTGGGCAGCAGAGACGGTTCGACGATGTCGGCCATGACATGCCATCATTGCCCTTGGGCAGCACACAAGGTTAGACGACGTCGGTCATGTTATGCTATCATCGCCCTTGGAAAACATACAGGATCATACTACATCGGGCGTGGCATGGCATCATCGCCTTTGGGCTGCACAAACGGTCATACATGGTCGGGCGTGGGATGTCTGTATCTCGTTTGGACATCACATGCAGTGGGACAACATCGGGCGTAACATGTCATCATTGCCCATGGATTACAAATACGGTCGGACAACGTCGGTCTTGGCATTCCCGCATGTCCCTTTGGTAGCACACACGTTCGGAGGACGTCGAACATGGCATGCCAATATCGCCCTTGGACAACAAACACGGCCAGACAAAATTGGACGTGGCATGTTATCATCGCCATTGAACAAATTACATGGTCGGACGACGTTGAGCGTGGCATTCCATCTTCGCCATTGGATAATACACGATCGGACTACATCGGGCGTGGCATGCTATCATGGTCCTTGGGCAGCACACACGCTCGGAAGACATAAGGTGTCGCATGCCAACATCGCCCCTTGACACCACACGAAGAAAGATGACGTCAGGAATGGCATGTCATCATTTCCCTTAGACTACATCCATGGTTAGATAACGTCTGGCGTGGCATGATCGCATGTTCCTTGAGAAACACATGGTCGGACGACATCGATCGTCGCATGCCATCAACGCCATTGGACAACAACCACGATCAGTCTACATCGGGCGTAGCATGCCATCATCGCCCTAGGGTAGAACACATGGTCGAACGACGTCAAGATTGACATGCAATCATCTCCTTTGGACAACACACACGGTGGAACGACGTCGAGCGTGGCATGCAATTATTGCTCTTGGAATGAATACACAATCAGAAAATGTGGGGCGAGGTATGTTATCATCGCCCTTTTTACAGAACACACGAAAGGACGACGTCGGGCGTGGCATGCGCGCAAGGCCCTTGAACAACACTCATAGTCGGATGATGTCGGGTGAGTCATTCCATCATCGCCCTTGGGCAGCACAGATGGTCGGACGATGTCGTACATGACATGCCATCATTGCCCTTGGGCAACACACACTGTCAGACGACATCGGGCGTGGCATGCTATCATCGCCCTTGGTAAACATACAAGATCAGATTACGTCGGGCGTGGCATGGAATCATCGCCCTTTGGCTGCACACACGGTCAAAAAACGTCGGGCAAGGCATGCCATTATGTCCCTTAGACAGCACATACAGTCGGACGACGTCAGGCATAACATGCAATCATCGCTCTTGGACTTTACATACGGTGGGACAATGTCGGTCTTGGCATGCCCGCATGTCCCTTGGGTAGCACACACGTTCGGACGACATCGGGCGTTACATGCCATAATCTCCCTTGGGCAGCACACACGGTCGGAGGACATTGAGCATGGAATGCCATCATTGCCCTTGGGCAGCACAGACAGTCGGACAATGTCGGGCATAACAAGCCATCATTTCCCTTGGGCAGCACACACGGTTAGATGACGGCGGGCGTTGCGTGCTATCATCTCCTTTGGAAAACATACACGATAGGACTACGTCAGGCGTGGCATGCCATCATCTCCCTTGGGCTTCACACACGGTCTGACAACGTCGGGCATGTCATGCCATCATCTCCCTTGGATAGTACATACAGTCGGACGACATCAGGCGTAACATTCCATCATCGCCCTCGGACTGCACATACGGTTAGACAACGTCGGGCTTGGCATTCCCGCAAGTCCCTTAGGTAGCACGCACGTTCGGATGACGTCGAACGTGGTATGCCATATCT
The DNA here is from genome assembly GCA_027789145.1 of Solanum arcanum. Taxonomy (NCBI): domain Eukaryota; kingdom Viridiplantae; phylum Streptophyta; class Magnoliopsida; order Solanales; family Solanaceae; genus Solanum; species Solanum arcanum. Next base: position 24,371,739 of record CM050935.1, on the reverse strand, counting down.
CCCTTGGACAACATACACGGTCAGACATAGTCGGGCGTGGCATGTAATCATTGACCTTGAACAGAATACAAGGTCGAACGACATCAAGCGTGGCAATAAGTCATCGCCATTAGATAACACACACGATCGGACTACGTAGGGCATTGCATGCCATCATGGTCCATGGGCAGCACACACGCTCGGACGATGTCGGATGTCACATGCCAACATTGCACTTGTACAACAAACATAGAAAGACGGTGTAGGGTATGATATGTCATCATTTCCCTTGGACAGCAAGCACGGTTAGATGACGTCGAGCGCAGCATGATTACATGGTCCTTGAGAAACACACACGATCGATCGACATCGATCGTCGCATGCCATCATTGCCATTGGACAAAAACCACGATCGGACTACGTCAGGAGTCGCATGCCATCATCACCCTAGGGCAGCACACACGGTCAAATGGCTTCGAGCATGGCATGCCATCATCAACTTTTGACAACACACACGGTCATACAACATCGGGTGAGGTTTGCCATCATCGCCCTTGGACTGCACACACGATCAGACAACGTCGGGCGTGGCATGCCCACATGGGCCTTAGGTAGCTTAAACAGTAAGACGACGTCGGGCGTGACATTCCATCCTCGCCCTTGGGCAGCACACACGGTTGGATTTTTTCGGGCATGGCATGCCCGCATGGTCCTTGGGCGACACACATAGTCGGACGACATTGATCGTTGCATGCCATCATCACCCTTGGGCAGCACACTTTTTCGGAGCATGCCATCATCGCCCATGGGAAACTCACACGGTCAGACGACGTCGTCAAGGTATGCCATCATTACTCTTGGAAAGCATACACAGTTGGACAACGTCAGGCGTGGCAATTTATCATCGCCCTTGTACAGAACACACGATCAAATGTTGTCGGGCGTGGCATGCCTGCATGGCCCTTAGGCAGCACACACGGCCAGATGACGATGGGCGTGTCATGCCATCATCGCCCTTGGGCAGCACAAATGGTCGGACGACGTCAAGCGTGGCATGCAATCATCGCCCTTAGACAATATGTACACTTGGACAACGTTGTGCGTGCATGCTATCATTGCCCTTGGATTGCACACATGGTCGGATGACGTCGGGCGTGGCATGCCCGAATGTCCCTTGGGCAGCACACACAATCGGACGATGTCGGGCATGACATTCCATCATCGCCCTCGGGCAGCACACACTATTGTATGATGTCGGGCGTGGCATGCCATCATTGCCATTTGAAAACATACACGATCATACTACGTAGGGCTTAGCATGACATCATCTGCCTTGGGCAGCACACACGGTAAAAAAATGTCGGGCGTGGCATGACATCATTGCCCTAGGGAAGCACACATAGTCGGAAGGCGTCGATCATGAAATGCCTTCATCGCCTTTGGATTGCATACACTGTCAGACGACGTCAGGCGTTGCATGACCGCATGGGCCTTGGGCAGCATAAATGGCCAGACGACGTCAGACTTCACATGCCATCATCGTTCTTGGGTATCACACAAGGTTTGATTATGTCGGGCGTGGAATGCCCGTATCGCCCATAGGTAGCACACATGGTGGGACGACATCGAGCGTTGCATGCCATCATCACCCTTGGGTTGCACACACAATCAGATCACGTCGGGTGTGGCATGCGATCATCGCCCTTAGGAAGCATACACGGTTGGATGGCGTCGGGCGTGGCATCCCATCATCGCCCTTGGAAAATATACACGATCAGACTATGTCGGGCGTGGCATGGCATAATCGCCATTGGGAAGCACACACGGTCGAATAACGTAGAGCGTCGCATGCTATCATCACCCCTGGGAAGCACACACAGTCGGACGATATCGGGCGTGGTATACCATCATCACCCTTGGGCAGCACACACGGTCGGACGACATCGAGCGTGGCATGCCATTATCACCCTTGGAGAGCATACACGATAGGACGACGTCGGGCGAGGTATGTTATTATCGCCCTTGGACAGAACACACTATCGAACGATTTTGCGCGTGGTATGCCTGCAAAGCCCTTGGGTAACACACACGATCGGATGACGTCGGACATGACATGACATCATCACCCTTGGGCAACACACACTATTGGATGACGTCTGTTGTGGCATGCCATCATTGCTATTGAAAAACATACACGATCATACTATGTCGGGCTTAGCATGCCATCATCTACCTTGTGAAGCACACACAGTCGAAAAACATTGGGCGTGGCATGACATCATCGCCCTAGGGAAGCACACACAGTCGGAAGGCAGCGATTATGACATGCCACCATCGCCTTTCGACAACAAACACGGTCGTACTATATTGAATTTAACATGCCTACATCGCCTTTGGATTGCACACATTGTTAGATAACGTCAAGCGTGGCATGTCCGCATGGGCATTGGGTAGCATAAATGGCCAGACGACGTCGGACTTGACATGCCATCATTGCCCTTGGGTATCACACACGGTTGGATTATGTCAGGCGTGGCATGACCGTATCGCCCATAGGCAGCACACATGGTCGGACGACATCGAGCGTTGCATGCCATCATCGCCCTTGGGTAGCACACCCAATCTGATAACATCGGGTTTGGCATACCATCATCTCCCTTGGACTACGTCGGTATTGGCATGCCCGCATGTCCCTTGGGTAGCACACACGTTCGGATTACGTCAAATGTGGCATGCCATTATCGCCCTTGGACAACATACACGGTCAGACAACGTCGGGCGTGGCATGTTATCATCGCCCTTAAACAGATAACATGTTCGGACGACGTCGAGCGTGGCATTCCATCATCTCCATTGGATAACACACGATAGGACTAAGTCGGTCTTGGCATGCTATCATGGTCCTCGGGTAGCACACACGCTCAGAAGACATCAGGCGGCGCATGCCAACATCGCCATTGGACAGTAGACGTAGAAAGACGACGTTGGGAATGGCATATCGTTATTGCCCTTGGACATAAGCCACTGCTAGACGACGTCGGGCGTGGCATGATCGCATGGTCCTTATGAAAAAAACACGATCGGATGACGTTGATCGGCGCATGCCATCATCGCCATTGGACAAACACCACGATCAGAGTACATCGGGCATGGCATGCCATCATCGTCCTAAGGCAGCATACACGATCAAACGACGTCGAGCATGGCGTGCCATCATCTTCTTTGGACAACATACACGGTCATATGATATCTGGTAGGGCATGCCATCTTCACCCTTTGACTGCATGCACGGTCAAACGACGTCGGACTTGGCATGCCCACATGGGCCTTGGGCAGCATAAATTGTCGAATGACGTCGGGCGTGACATGCTACATCGCCTTTGGGAAACACACACGGTCAGAACATGTCGGTCATGGCATGCCTGCATGATCCTTTGGCAATACACACAATCGGACGATATTGAGTGTTGCATGCCATCACATCCCTTGGGCAACACACATAATCAGATGACGTTGGGCGTGGCATGCCATCATCGCCCATGGGAAGCAGAACCGGTCGAACGACATTGTGCGTGGCATGCCTGCATGGGCCTTGGGTAGAACACACGTCGCGTGTGGCATGTTATCATCGCCCTTGGACAGAACACACGATCAAACAACATCGGGCGTGGCATGCCCGCGTGGCCCTTGGGTAGCACACATGGTTGGATGACGTCGGGCGAGGCATGCCATCATTGCCCATGCGTAGCACACACTGTCGGACGAAGTCGGGAGTGACATGCCATCATCGCCCTTGGGCAGCACACACGGTCGGACGATGTAGGGCATGAAAGGCCATCATTTCCCTTGGGAAGCACACACGGTTAGACGACGGCGGGCGTTGCATGCTATCATCTTCCTTAGAAAACATACACGATCAAACTACGTCGAGCGTGGCATGCTATCATCACCCTTGGGATGCACACATGGTCTGACAACGTCAGGCGTTGAATGCCATCATCACCCTTGGGCAACACACACGGTCGGACGATGCCTAGTGTGGCAAGCCATTATCACCCTTGGAGAGGATACATGATCGGACGACGTCGGGCGAGGTATGTTATTATCGCCCTTGGACAGAACACACAATCGAACGACATTGCGCGTTGTATGCCCGCAAGGCTCTTCAACAACACACACGATCAAATGACGTTAGGCGTGGCATTCCATCATCACCCAAGGGAAGTACACACGGTCGGACGACGTCGGACATGACATGACATCATCACCCTTGGGCAATAAACACTGTTGGATGATGTCGGGCGTGGCATGCCATCATTGCTTTTGGAAAACATACACGATCATACTACGTCGGGCTTAGCATGCCATCAAGTACCTTGTGAAGCACACACAGTCAAAAAACGTCGGGCGTGGCATGACATCATCACCCTAGGGCAGCACACACAGTCGAAAGGCGGCGAACATGACATGCCATCATCGCCTTTAGACAACAAACACGGTCGTACCATATTGAATTTGGCATTCCCTTATCGCTTTTGGATTGAACACATTGTTAGATGACGTCGGGCGTGGCATGACCGCATGGGCATTGGGCAGCCTAAATGACCAGACGATGTCGGACTTGACATGCCATCATCACCCTTGGGTATCACACACGGTTGGATTATGTTGGGCGTGGCATGACCGTATCGCCCATAGGCAGCACACATGGTCGGACGACATCGAGCGTTGCATGCCATCATCGCCCTTGGGTAGTACACCAAATCAGATGACGTCGGGTGTGGAATACCATCATCGCCCTTGGATTACGTCGGTATTGGCATGCCCGCATGTCCTTTGGGTAGCACACACGTTCGTATGACTATAATGGTGGCATGCCATTATCGCCCTTGGACAATACACACGGTCAGACAACGTCAGGCATGACATTTTATCATCGCCCTTAAACAGATAACATGTTCGGACGACGTCGAGCGTGGCATTCCATCATCTCCATTGGATAATAAACGATAGGACTAAGTCGGGCTTGGCAAGCTATCATGGTCCTCGGGCAGCACACACGCTCATAAGACGTCAGACGTCGCATGCCAACATCGCCATTGGACAATAGACGTAGAAAGATGATGTCGGGAATGGCATGTCGTTATTGCCCTTGGACATAATCCACTGCTAGATGACGTCGGGTGTTGCATGATCGCATGGTCCTTGAGAAAAACACACGATGGGACGACGTCGATCAGCGCATGCCATCATCGCCATTGGACAAAGACCACGATCAGACTACGTCGGGCATGGCATGCCATAATCGCCCTAGGGCAACACACACGATCAAATGACGTCGAGCATGGCGTGCCATCATCTCCTTTTGACAACACACACGGCCATACGACATCTGGTAACGCATGCCATCTTTGCCCTTCGACTGCATGCACGGTCAAACGACGTCGGGCTTGGCATGCCCACATGGACCTTGGGCAGCATAAATTATCACTCGACGTCGGGCTTGACATGCTACATCGACCTTGGGCAACACACACAGTCAGATTATGCCGGTCATGGCATGCCCGCACGATCCATGGGCAACGCACACAATCAAACGATATTGAGTGTTGCATGCCATCACAGCCTTTGGGCAGCACACACAATCGGATGACGTTGGGCGTGGCATGCTATATTCGCCCATGGGAAGCACAACCAGTCGAACGACATCGTGTGTGGCATGCCCGCATGGGCCTTAGGTAGCATGCTATCATCTTCCTTGGAAAACATACACGATAAGACTACGTCGGGCGTGGCATGCCATCATCGCCCTTGGGCTGCACACATGGTCTGACAACGTCAGGCGTTGTATGCCATCATTACCCCTGGACAGTACATACAGTTGGACTACAGCAGGCGTAACATACCATCATCGCCCTTGGACTGCACATACAGTTAGTCAACGTCGGGCTTGGCATTCCCGCATGTCCCTTGGGTAGCACACACGTTCGGATGACGGCGAACATAGTATGCCATATCTCCCTTGGACAACATACACGATCAGACATAGTAGAGTGTGGCATGTTATCATTGACCTCGAACAGAATACATAGTCGAACAACGTCAAGCGTGGAATTCAATCATCCCCACTAGATAACACACACGATCGGACTACGTCGGGCGTGGCATGCCATCATGGTCCTTGGGCAGCACACACAGTCGGAAGGCGGAGAACATGACATGCCATCGTCTCCTTTAGACAACAAAAATGGTCGTACCATATTGAATCTGGCATGCCTTCATTGCCTTTGGATTGCACACACTGTTAGATTACGTTGGGCGTGGCATGACCGCATGGGCCTTGGGAAGCATAAATAGCCAGACAACGTCGGACTTGACATGCCATCATCGCCCTTATGTATCACACACGGTTGGATTATGTCGGGTTTGGCATGCCCGTATCGCCCATAGGAAGCACACATGGTCGAACGACATCAAGCGTTGCATGCCATCATCGCCATTGGGTAGCATTTACAATTAGATGACGTCGGGTGTGGCATACCATCATCACCTTTTGACTGCACATACGGTCGGATAACGTCAGTATTGGCATGCCCGCATGTCCCTTGGGTAGCACACATGTTCAGACGACGTCAAATGTGGCATGCCATTATCGCCCTTGGACAATATACACAGTCAGACAACATCGGGCGTGGCATGTTATCATCGCCCTTGAAAGAACACACGATCAAACAACATCGGGCGTGGCACGCCCGCGTGGCCCATGCGCATTACACATTGTCGGACGAAGTCGGGAGTGACATGCCATCATCGCCCTTGGGCAGCATAGACGATCAGACGATGTAGGGCATGACAAGCCATCATTTTTCTTGGAAAGCACACATGGTTAGACAATGGCGGGCATTGCATGCTATCATCTTTCTTGGAAAAGATACACGATCAGACTACGTCGAGCGTGGCATGCCATCATCGCCTTTGGGCTGCACACATGATCTGACAACGTCAGGCGTTGCATGCCATCATCACCCTTGGACAGTACATATAGTCGGACTACATCAGGCGTAACATGCCATCATCGCCATTGGACTGCACATACGATTAGACAACGTCGGGCTTGGCATTCCTGCATGTCCCTTGGGTAGCGCACACGTTCGGATGACGTCAAACATGGTATGCCATATCTCCCTTGGACAACATACACGGTCAGACATAGTCGAGCATGGAATGTTACCATGACCTCGAACAGAATACATGGTCAAACGACGACGAGCGTGGCATTTAATCATCGCCATAACATAACACACACGATCGGACTACGTCGGGCGTGGCATGCCATCGTGGACCTTGGGCAGCACACACAGTCGGAAGGCGGTGAACATGACATGCCATCGTCTCATTTAGACAACAAAAACGGTCGTACCATATTGAATGTGGCATGCCTTCATCGCCTTTGGATTGCACACACTGTCAGATTACGTTGGTCGTGGCATGACCGCATAGGCCTTGGGCAGCATAAATAGCCAGACAACGTCTGGCTTGACATGCCATCATCGCCCTTGGGTATTACACATGGTTGGATTATGTCGGGCGTGGCATGCCCGTATCGCCCATAGGCAGCACACATGGTCGAACGACATGGAGCGTTGCATGCCATCATTGCCATTGGGCAGCATATACAATCAGATGACGTCGGGTGTTGCATACCATCATCACCTTTGGACTTCACATACGGTCGGATAACGTCGGTATTGGCATGCCCGCATGTACCTTGGGTAGCACACGCGTTCGGACGACGTCAAATGTGGCATGCCATTATCACCCTTGGACAACATACACGGTCAGACAACATCGGGCGTGGCCTGTTATCATCGCCCTTGAACATATTACATGGTCGGACAACATATAGCGTGGCATGCCATCATGGTCCTCAGGCAACACACACGTTCGAATGACGTCAGGCATCGCAAACGTAGAAAGACGATGTACGGAATGGCATGTCTTTATTGCCGTTGGACAACATCCACTGTTAGATGACGTCAGGTGTGGCATGATCACATTATCCTTGAGAAAAACACACGATCAGACGACGTCGATCGTCGCATGCCATCATCGCCACTGTATAACAACCACGATCAGACTACGTCAGGCGTGGCATGCCATCATCGCCCTAGGACAACATACACGATCAAACAGTGTCGAGCATGTGTGCCATCATATCCTTTGGACAACACACACGGCCGTACGACATCAGGTGTGGCATGTCATCTTTGCCCTTCGACTGCATGCACGGGCAGACGACGTCAGGTGTGGCATGCCCACATGGGCCTTGGGCAGCATAAATTGTCGAACGACATCGGGCGTGACATGCTACATTGCCCTGGGGCAACACACACGCTAAATTATGTCAGTCATGGCATGCCCGCATGATCCTTGGGCAACGCACACAATCGAACGATATTGAGAGTTGCATGCCATTACCGCTCTTGGGAAACATACACAATCGGATGACATCGGGCGTGGCATGCCATCGTCGCCCATAGGAAGCACACACGGTCAAACGACATCGTGCGTGGTATGCCATTATTGCCCTCGGAAAGCATACACGGCTAGATGACGTCGGGCGTGGCACGTTATCATCACCCTTGGACAAAACACACGATCGAACAACATCAGGTGTGGCATGCCCGCATGGCCCTGAGGTATCACACACGGTCGGGCGTCGCATGCCATCATTTTCCTTGGACAGCTCACAAGGTTGGACAACGTTAGGTGTGGATGACATCATCACCCTTGGACTTCACACATATTTGGATGACGTCGGGCGTGGCATGCCCGTCTGTCCCTTGTGTAGCACGCAAAGTCGGATGATGTTGGTCATATAATGCCAACATCGCCCTTGGACATATTAAATGGTCGGACCATGTAGAGCGTGGCATGCCATCATGGTCCTCGGGCACCACACGCGCTTGGAAGACGTCAGGCGTCACAGACGTAGAAAGACGATGTCGGGAATGGCATGTCGTTATTGCCGTTAGACAACATCCACTGTTAGATGACGTCGGGTGTGGCATGATCGCATGATCCTTGAGAAAAACACACAATCAGACGACATCGATCGTCGCATGCCATCATCGCCATTGGAAAAAGACCACGATCAGGCTAAGTCGGGCATGGCATGCCATCATCGCCCTAGGGCAGCACACACGATCAAATGACGTCAATCATGGCGTGCCATCATCTCCTTTGGACAACAGACACGGCCATATGACATGTGGTAAGGCATGTCATCTTCGCTCTTCGACTGCATGCACGGTCAAACGACGTCGGGCTTTACATGCCCACATGGGCCTTGGGCAGCATAAATTGTCGGACGACGTTGGGCGTGACATGCTACGTCGCCCTTGGGCAACACAGACGGTTAGATTATGTCGGTCATGGCATGCCCGCATTATCCATGGGCAATGCACACAATCGAACGATATTGAGTGTTGCATGCCATCACAGCCCTTGGGCAGCACACACAATCGGATGAAGTCGGGCGTGGCATGCAATCATCGCCCATGGGAAGCACAACCAGTCGAACGACATCGTGCACGGTATGCCCGCATGGACCTTGGGTAGCACACACGTCGCGTGTGGCATGTTATCATCGCCCTTGGAAAGAACACACGATCAAACAACATCAAGCGTTGCATGCCTGCGTGGCCCATGCGAAGCATACACTGTCGGACGAAGGTGGGAGTGACATGCCATCATCGCCTTTGGGCAGCACAGACGATCGGACGATGTAGGGCATGAAAAGCCATCATTTCCCTTGGAAAGCATACATGGTTAGACGACAGCGCGCGTTGCATGCTATCATGTTCCTTTGAAAACATGCACGATAAGACTACGTCGGGCGTGGCATGCCATCATCGCCCTTGGGCTGCACACATGGTCTGACAACGTCAGGCGTTGCATGATATCATCACCCTTGGACAGTACATACAGTCGGACTACATCAGGCGTAACATGCCATCATCGCCCTTGGACTTCACATACGATTATACAACATCGAGCTTGGCATACCCCCATGTCCATTGGGTAGAACACACGTTCGAATGACGTCGAACATGGTATGCCATAACTCTCTTGGACAACATACACGGTAAGATATAGTCGAGCGTGGCATGTTATCATTGACCTCGAACAGAATACATGGTCGAACAACGTCGAGCGTGGCATTCAATCATCGCCGTTAGATAACACACACGATCGGACTACGTCGGGCGTAGCATGCCATCATGGTCCTTGGGAAGCACACACAGTGGGAAAGCGGCAAATATGACATGCCATCGTCTCTTTTAGACAACAAACATGGTCGTACCATATTGAATGTGGCATGCCTTCATTGCCTTTGTATTGCACACACTGTCAGATTACGTTGGGCGTGGCATGACCGCATGGGCCTTGGGCAGCATAAATAGCCAGACAACGTAAGACTTGACATGCCATCATCGCCCTTGGGTATCACACACGGTTGGATTATGTCATGCGTGGCATGCCTGTATCGCCCATAGGCAGCACACATGGTCGAACGACATCAAGCGTTGCATGCCATCATCATCATTGGGCAGCATTTACAATTAGATGACGTCGGATGTGGCATACCATCAACGCCCTTTGAATTCACATACGGTCGGATAACGTCGGTATTTGCATGCCCGCATGTCCCTTGGGTAGCACACACATTCAGACGACGTCAAATGTGGCATGCCATTTTCGCCCTTGAACAACATACACAGTCAGACAACATCGGGCGTTGCATGTTATCATCGCCCTTGAACATATTGCATGGTCGGACAATGTAGAGCGTGGAAATGCCATCATTTTCCTCGAGCAGCACACACGCTCGGAAGACATCAGGTGTCACAGACGTAGAAAGACGATGTCGGGAATGGCATGTCGTTATGGCCGTTGGACAACATTGACTGTTAGATGACGTCGGGTGTGGCATGATCGTATGATCCTTGAGAAAAACACACGATCGGACGAGTCGATCATCGCATGCCATCATCGCCATTGGACAAACACCACGATCGGACTACGTCGGGCATGGCATGCCATCATTGCCCTAGGGCACACACACGATCAAACGACTTTGAGCATGGCGTGCCATCATCTCCTTAGGACAACACACACAGCCACACAACATCTGGTAAGGCATGCCATCTTCGCCCTTCGACTGCATGCACGGTCAAACGACATCGGGCTTTGCATGTCCACATGGGCGTTGGGCAACATAAATTGTCGGACGATGTCGGGCGTGACATGCTACATCGCCCTTGGGCAACACACAAGGTCAGATTATGTTGGTCATGGCGGGTCCGCATGATCCATGGGTAATGCAATGAATCAAACAATATTGAGTGTTGCATGCCATCACAGCCCTTGGGCAGCACATACAATCAGATGACGTCGCGCGTGGCATGCCATCATCGCCCATGGGAAGCACAACCGATCAAACGACATCGTGTGTGTCATGACCGCATGGGCTTTGGGTAGCACACACGTCGCATGTGGCATGTTATCATCACCCTTGGAAAGAACACACGATCAAACAACATCGGGCATGGGATGTCCGTGCGGCCCATGCGCAGGACACACTGTCGAAAGAAGTCGGGAGTGACATGCCATCATCGCCCTTGGGCAGCACAGACGATCGGACGATGTAGGGCATGACAAGCCATCAATTCCCTTGGAAAGCACACACGGTTAGACGACGGCGAGCGTTGCATGCTTTCATCTTCCTTGGAAAACATACACAATCAGACTACGTCGGGCGTGGCATGCCATCATCGCCCTTGGGCTGCACACATGGTCTGACAACGTCAGGCGTTGCATGCTATCATCACCCTTAGACAAAACATACAGTCAGAATACATCAGGCGTAACATGCCATCATCGCCCTTGGACTGCACATACGGTTAGACAACATCGAGCTTGGCATACCTGCATGTCCCTTTGGTAGAACACACGTTCGGATGACGTCGAACATGGTATGCCATATCTCCCTTGGACAACATACACGGTCAGACATAGTCAAGCGTGGCATGTTATCTTTGACCTCGAACAGAATACATGGTCAAACGACATCGAGCGTGGCATTCAATCATCGTCGTTAGATAACACACACGATCGGACTACGTCAGGCGTGGCATGCCATCATTGCCCTTGGGAAGCACACACAGTCGGAAAGCGACAAATATGACATGCCATCGTCTCCTTTAGACAACAAACACGGTCGTACCATATTGAATGTGGCATGCCTTCATTGCCATTGGATTGCACACACTGTCAGATTACGTTGGGCGTGGCATGACCGCATGGGCCTTGAGCAGCATAAATAGCCAGACAACGTCAGACTTGACATGCCATCATCGCCCTTGGGTATCACACACGGTTGGATTATGTAAGGCGTGGTATGCATGTATCGCTCATAGGCAGCACACATGGTTGAACGACATCGAGCGTAGCATGCCATCATCGCCATTGGGCAGCATTTACAATTAGATGACGTCGGGTGTGGCATACCATCATCGCCCTTTGAATGCACATATGGTCGGATAACGTCGGTATTGGCATGCCCGCATGTCCCTTCGGTAGCACACACATTCGGACGACGTCAAATGTTGCATGACATTATCGCCCTTGGACAACATACACAGTCAGACAACATCAGGCGTTGCATGTTATCATCGCCCTTGAACATATTACATGGTCATACAATGTAGAGCGTGGAATGCCATCATTTTCCTCGGGTAGCACACACCCTCAGAAGACGTTAGGCGTAGCAGACGTAGAAAGACGATATCGGGAATGGCATGTCGTTATTGCCGTTGGACAACATCGACTGTTAGATGACGTCGGGTGTGGCATGATCGCATGATCCTTGAGAAAAACACACGATCGGACGATGTCGATCGTCGCATGCCATCATCGCCATTGGACAAACACCATGATCAGACTACGTCGGGCATGGCATGCCATCATCGCCCTAGGGCAGCACATACGATCAAACGACTTCGAGCATGGCATGCCATTATCTCCTTAGGACAACACACACAACCATACGACATCTGGTAAGGCATATCATATTCGCCCTTCGACTGCATGCACGGTCAAATGACGTCGGGCTTGGCATGCCCACATAGGCGTTGGGCAGCATAAATTATTGGACGACGTCGGGCGTGACATGCTACATCGCCCTTGGGCAACACAGAAGGTCAGATTATGTTGGTCATGGCATGCCCACATGATTCATGGGTAATGCAATGAATCATTCAATATTGAGTGTTGCATGCCATCACAACCCTTGGGCAGCACATACAATCGGATGACGTCGGGCGTGGCATGCCATCATCGCCCATGGGAAGCACAACCGGTCGAACGACATCGTGTGTGGCATGCCCGCATGGGCCTTGGGTAGCACACACGTCGCGTGTGGCATGTTATCATCACCCTTGGAAAGAACACACGATCAAACAACATCGAGCATGAGATGTCCGCGTGGCCCATGTGCAGCACACACCGTCGGACGAAGTCAGGAGTGACATGCCCTCATCGCCCTTGGGCAGCACAGATGATCGGACGATGTAGAGCATGACAAGCCATCAATTCCCATGGAAAGCACACACGGTTAGACGACGGCGGGCGTTGCATGCTATCATCTTCCTTGGAAAACATACACGATCAGACTACGTCGGGCGTGGCATGCCATCATCGCCCTTGGGCTGCACGCATGGTCTAACAACGTCAGGCGTTGCATACCATCATCACCCTTGAACAGTACATACAGCCGGACTACATCAGGCGTAACATGCCATCATCGCCTTTGGACGTCACATACGGTTAGACAACGTAGGGCTTGGTATTCCCGCATGTCCTTTGAGTAGCACACACGTTCGGATGACGTCGAACATGGTATGCCATATCTCCCTTGGACAACATACACGGTCAGACATAGTGGAGCATGGCATGTTATCATTGACCTCGAACAGAATACATGGTCATACGACGTCGAGCGTGGCATTCAATCATCGCCAATAGATAACACACACGATCGGACTACGTCGGGCGTGGCATGCCATTGTGGTCCTTGGACAGCACACGCAGTCGGAAGGCGGCGAACATGATATGCCATCGTCTCCTTTAGACAACAAACACGGTCGTATCATATTGAATGTGGCATGCCTTCATCGCCTTTGGATTGCACACACCGTCAGATTACGTTGGGCGTGGCATGACCGCATGGGCCTTGGGCAGCATAAATAGCAAGACAACGTCAGACTTGACATGCCATCATCGCCCTTGGGTATCACACACGGTTGGATTATGTCGGGCGTGGCATGCCCATATCACCCATAGGCAGCACACATGGTCGAACGACATCGAGCGTTGCATGCCATCATCGCCATTGGGCAGCATATACAATCATATGACGTCGGGTGTGGCATACCATCATCACCCTTGGACTTCACATACGTTCAGATAACATATGTATTGGCATGCCTGCATGTCCCTGGGGTAGCACACACGTTTGGATAACGTCAAATATGGCATGCCATTATCACCCTTGGACAACATACACGGTCAGACAACATCGGGCATGGCATGTTATCATCGCCCTTAAACATATTACATGGTTGGACAATGTAGAGCGTGGAATGCCATCATGGTCCTCGGGCAGCACACACGCTCGGTAGACGTCAAGCATCACAGATGTAGAAAGACGATGTCGGGAATGGCATGTCATTATTGTCGTTGGACAACATCCACTGTTAGATGACGTCGTGTGTGGCATGATCGCATGATCCTTGAGAAAAACACACGATCGGACGACGTCGATCGTCGCATGCCATCATTGCCATTGGACAAAGACCATGATCAGACTACGTCAGGCGTGGCATGCCATCATCGCCCTAGGGCAGCATACACGATCAAACAGCTTCGAGCATGTGTGCCATCATATCCTTTGGACAACACACACGGTCGTACGACATCTGGTGTGGCATGCCATATTTGGCCTTCGACTGCATGCACGGGCAGACGACGTAAGGTGTGGCATGCCCACATGGGCTTTGGGCAGCATAAATTGTCAGACGACGTCGGGCGTGACATGCTACATCGCCCTGGGGCAACACACACGGTCA
Source organism: Solanum arcanum (assembly GCA_027789145.1). NCBI lineage: Eukaryota > Viridiplantae > Streptophyta > Magnoliopsida > Solanales > Solanaceae > Solanum > Solanum arcanum. The sequence goes on along the minus strand of CM050935.1, from coordinate 24,356,569 downwards.
ATTATGTCAGTCATGGAATGCCCGCATGATCCTTGGGTAACACACACAATCGGACAATATTGAGTGTTGCATGCCATTAACGCTCTTGGGAAGCACACACAATCGGATGACATCGGGCGTGGCATGCCATCGTCACCCATGGGAAGCACACACGGTCGAACGACATCGTGCGTGGTATGCCATTATTTCCCTTGGAAAGCATACACGGCTGGATAACGTCGGGCGTGGCACGTTATCATCGCCCTTGGACAAAACACACGATCGAACAACATCAGGTGTGGCATGCCCGCATGGCCCTTGGGTATCACACACGATCGGGCGTCGCATGCCATCATCTCCCTTGGACAGCACACACGGATGGACAACATTAGGCGTGGATGACATCATCTCTCTTGGACTGCACACATGTTCGGATGACGTCAGGCGTGGCATGCCCATATGTCCCTTGTGTAGCACGCAAAGTCGGATGATGTTGGTCATATAATGCCAATATCGCCCTTTGAAAGAACACACCGTCAGACAACATCGAGCGAGGTATGCCATCATCGCCAATTTTCCAAAAAACCTCTTTTAATCCATTCAATTTTGAATTTCCCCCAATTTTGAAGAAAATTGTAAATCTTTATTGCTACGAATATGATAAAACAAAATAGATTTTGGAGTTCGGAATACCTTGGTTACATATATGAGAATATCAATTTTTATGTTAGATAATCAATTTTTTGATAAAAAACTTTTATCACATTCAGTTTTACATTTCCCCTAGTTTTGCAAACACAGTTGGAAGACGTCGAGCAAAGCATGACATCATTGCCCTTGGACAACACACATGATAGTACTATGTCGAGTATGGCATGACATCATGGTCCTTGCGCAGCACACACGGCCAGACGATGTCGGTCATATCATGCCAACATCGCCCTTGGACAGCACACACAGACAAATGACGTCTGGTATGGCATGCTATCATCGCCCTTAGACAGTACACATGGTTAGATGACGTTGGGCATTACATGATCGCATGGTCCTTAGGCAACACACAAAATCGGACAACATTGATCGTTACATGCCATCATCGCCTTTGGAAACCACACATGATTGAAGTATGTTCAACATGGCATGCCATCATATCCCTAGTGCAGCACATACGGTTGGAAGGCGTCGGGCGTGGCATGCCTTCATCGCCTTTCGACAACACACACGGTCGGACGATGTCAAGCGCGGCATGCCATCGTCACCCTAAGACTGCACACGCAGTCTGAGGAAGTAGGGTGTGACTTGCCCGCATGGGCCTTGGGCCGGATAAATGATCTCCCTTGGGCATTGCATACGCGCAAGGCCCTTGGACAGCACTCATGGTCAGATCACGTCGATTGTGGCATGCCATTATCGTCCTTGGGCAGCAGACACGGTCGGACGATGTCGGCCATGACATGCCATCATTGCCCTTGGGCAGCACACAAGGTTAGACGACGTTGGGCGTGTTATGTTATCATCGCCCTTGGAAAACATACACGATCATACTACATCGGGTATGGCATGGCATCATCGCCTTTGGGCTGCATAAACGGTCATACATCATCGGGCGTGGCATGTCTGTATCTCGTTTGGACATCACATACAGTGGGACGACGTCGGGCGTAACATGTCATCATTGCCCTTGGATTGCACATACGGTTGAACAACATCGGTCTTGGCATTACCGCATGTCCCTTCGGTAGCACACACGTTCGGAGGACATCGAACATGGCATGCCAATATCGCCCTTGGACAACATACACGGTCAGACAAAATCAGACATGGCATGTTATCATCGCCATTGAACAAATTACATGGTCGGACAACGTTGAGCGTGGAATTCCATCTTCGCCATTGGATAATACACGATCGAACTACATCGGGCGTGGCATGCCATCATGGTCCTTGAGCAGGACACACGCTTGGAAGACGTCAGGCGTCGCATGCCAACATCGCCCTTGGACAGCACTTAAAGAAAGATGACGTCAGGAATGGCATGTCATCATTTCCCTTAGACAACATTCATGGTTAGATAACGTCTGGCGTGGCATGATCGCACGTTCCTCGAGAAACACATGGTCGGATGACATCGATCATCGCATGCCATCATCTCCATTGGACAACAACCATGATCAATCTACATCAGGCGTAGCATGCCATCATCGCCCTAGGGTAGAACACATGGTCAAACGAAGTCAAGATTGACATGCAATCATCTCCTTTGGACAACACACACGGTCGAACGACGTCGAGCGTGGCATGCCATTATTGCACTTGGAATGAATACACAATCAGACGACGTGGGGCGAGGTATGTAATCATCGCCCTTTTACAGAACACAGGATAGGACGACATCAGGCGTGGCATGCGCGCAAGGCCCTTGAACAACACTCATGGTCAGATGATGTCAGCTGAGTCATTCCATCATCGCCCTTGGGCAGTACAGATGGTCGGACGATGTCGGACATGACATGCCATCATTGCCCTTGGGCAGCACACACTGTCAGACGACATCGGGCGTGGCATGCTATCATCGCCCTTGGTAAACATACAAGATCAGACTACGTCGGGCGTGGCATGGAATCATCGCCCTTGGGCTGCATACACGGTCAGACAACGTCGGGCAAGGCATGCCATCATGTCCCTTGGACAGCACATACAGTCGGACGACGTCGGGCATGACATGCCATCATCGCTCTTGGACTTTACATACAGTGGGACAACATCGGTCTTGGCATGCCCGCATGTCCCTTGGGTAGCACACACGTTCGGACGACATCGGGTGTTACATGCCATAATCTCCCTTGGGCAGCACACACGGTCGAAGGACATCGAGCATGGAATGCCATCATCGCCCTAGGGCAACACAGACAGTTAGACAAGGTCGGGCATAACAAGCCATCATTTCCCTTGGGTAGCACACACGGTTAGATGACGGTGGGCGTTGTGTGCTATCATCTCCTTTGGAAAACATACATGATACGACTACGTCAGGCGTGGCATGTCGTCATCTCCCTTGGGCTTCACATACGGTCTGACAACGTCGGGCGTGTCATGCCATCATCTCCCTTGGACAGTACATACAGTCAGACGACATCAGGAGTAACATTCCATCATCGCCCTTGGACTGCACATACGGTTAGACAACGTCGGGCTTGGCATTCCCGCTAGTCCCTTGGGTAGCACACACATTCGGATGACGTCGAACGTGGTATGCCATATCTCCCTTGGACAACATACACGGTCTGACATAGTCGGGCGTTGCAAATAATCATTGACCTTGAACAGAATACAAGGTCGAACGACGTCAAGCGTGGCATTAAATCATCGCCATTAGATAACACACCTGATCGGACTACGTAGGGCGTTGCATGCCATCATGGTCCTTGGGCAGCACACACGCTCGGACGAAGTCGGGTGTCACATGACAATATTTCACTTGGACAACAAACATTGAAAGACAACGTAGGGTATGGTAGTCATCATTTCCCTTGGACAGCAAGCACAGTTTGATGACGTCGAGCGTAGCATGATTGCATGGTCCTTGAGAAACACACACGGTCGATCGACATCGATCGTCGCATGCCATCATTACCATTGGACAAAAATCGCGATCGGACTACGTGAGGAGTCGCATGCCATCATCGCCCTAGGGCAGCACACACGGTCGAATGGCTTCGAGCATGGCATGCCATCATCTACTTTTGACAACAAACACGGTCATACAACATCGGATGAGGTTTGCCATCATCGCCCTTGGACTGCACACACGATCAGACAACGTCGGGCGTGGCATGCCTACATGGGCCTTAGGTAGCATAAATAGTAAGATGACGTTGGGTGTGACATGCCATCATTGCACTTGGGCAGCACACACAGTTGGATTTTTTCAGGCGTGGCATGCCCGCATGGTCCTTGGGCGACACACACAGTCGGACGACATTGATCGTTGCATGCCATCATCACCCTTAGGCAGCACACTTTTTTAGATGATGTCGGGCGTGGCATGCCATCATTGCCCATGGGAAACTCACACGGTCGGACGACATCGTCAGGGTATGGCATCATTACTCTTGGAAAGCATACACAGTTGGACAACGTCAGGCGTGGCAATTTATCATCGCCCTTGTACAGAACACACGATCAAATGTTGTCGGGCGTGGCATGCCTGCATGGCCCTTAGGCAGCACAAACGGTCAGATGACGATGGGCGTGTCATGCCATCATCGCCCTTGGGCAGCACAAACGATCGGACGACGTCGGGCGTGGCATGCAATCATCACCCTTAGACAATATGTACACTTGACAACGTTGTGCGTGGATGCTATCATTGCCCTTGGATTGCACACATGGTCGGATGACGTCGGGCGTGGCATGCCCGAATGTCCCTTGGGCAGTACACACGGTCTGACGACGTCGGACATGACATTCCATTATCGCCCTAGGTAGGCACACACGGTCAAATGATATCGGGCATGACATTCCATCATCGCCCTCGGGCAGCACACACTGTTGGATGATGTCGGGCGTGGCATGCCATCATTGCCATTGGAAAACATACACGATCATACTACGTCGGGCTTAGCATGCCATCATCTCCCTTAGGCAGCACACACGGTAAAAAAATGTCGGGCGTGGCATGACATCATTACCCTAGGGAAGCACACACAGTCGGAAGGCGTCGATCATGAAATGCCATCATCGCCTTCGGACAACACACACGGTCGTACAATATTGGGTGTGGCATGCCTTCATCGCCTTAGGATTGCACATACTGTCAGACGACGTCAGACGTTGCATGAACGCATGGGCCTTGGGCAGCATAAATGGCCATACGACGTCGGACTTCACATGCCATCATCGCCCTTGGGTATCAAACAAGGTTTGATTATGTCGGGCGTGGAATACCCGTATCGCCCATAGGTAGCACACATGGTGGGACCACATCGAGCGTTGCATGCCATCATCACCCTTGGGCAGCACACACAATCAGATCACGTCGGGTGTGGCATGCGATCATCGCCCTTGGGAAGCATACACGGTTGGATGGCGTCGGGCGTAGCATTCCATCATCGCCCTTGGAAAACATACACGATCAGACTACGCGGGCGTGGCATGACATAATCGCCATTGGGAAGAACACACGGTCGGATAACATAGAGCGTCGCATGCTATCATCACCCTTGGGAACCACACACAGTCAGACGACATCGGGCGTGGTATACCATCATCACCCTTGGGCAGCACACGCGGTCGGACGACGTCGAGCGTGGCATGCCATTATCACCCTTTGAGAGCATACACGATCGGACGACATCGAGCGAGGTATGTTATTATCGCCCTTGGACAGAACACACAATCGAATGACGTTATGCGTGGTATGCCCGCAAGGCCCTTGGGAAACACACACGATCAGATGACGTCGGGCGTGGAATTCCATCATCACCCAAGGGAAGTACACACGGTCGGACGACGTCGGACATGCCATGACATCATCACCCTTGGGCAACACACACTATTAGATGATGTCGGTTGTGGCATGCCATCATTGTTATTGGAAAACATACACAATCATACTACGTTGGGCTTAGCATGCCATCATCTACCTTGCGAAGCAAACACAGTCAAAAAACGTCGGGCGTGGCATGATATCATCGCCCTAGGGCAGCACACACAGTCGGAAGGCAGCAATTATGCCATCATCTCCTTTCGACAACAAACACGGTCTTACCATATTGAATTTAACATGCCTTCATCGCCTTTGGATTGCATACATTGTTAGATAATGTCGGGCGTGGCATGTCCGCATGAACATTGAGCAGCATAAATGGCCAGATGACGTCGGACTTGACATACCATCATTGCCCTTGGGTATCACACACGGTTGGATTATGTCGGGCGTGGCATGACCGTATCACCCATAGGCAGCACACATGGTCGGACGACATCGAGCGTTTCATGCCATCATCGCCCTTGGGCAGCACACCCAATCTGATGACGTCGGGTGTGGCATACCATCATCGCCCTTGGACTATGTCGGTATTGGCATGCCCGCATGGCCCTTGGGTATCACACACGGTCGGGCGTCGCATGACATCATCTCCCTTGGAGAGCACACATGGTTGGACAACGTTAGGTGTGGATGACATCATCGCCGTTTGACTGCACACATGTTCGAATGAAGTCGGGCGTGGCATGCCCGTATATCCCTTGTGTAGCACGCAAAGTCGGATGATGTTGGTCATATAATGCCAACATCGCCATTGGAAAGAACACACAGTCAGACAACATCGAGCGAGGTATGCCATCATCGCCAATTTTCCAAAAAACCTCTTTTAACCCATTCAATTTTGAAATTCCCCCAATTTTGAAGAAAATTGTAAATCTTTATTGCTACGAATATGATAAAACAAAATAGATTTTGGAGTTCGGAATACCTTGGTTACACATATGAGAATAACAATTTTAATGTTAGATAATCAATTTTGTGATAAAAAACTTTTATCACATTCAGTTTTACATTTCCCCTAATTTTGCAAACACAGTTGGAAGACGTCGAGAATGGCATGACATCATTTCCCTTGGACAGCACACATGATAGTACTATGTCTGGCATGGCATGCCATCATGGTCCTTGCGCAGCACACACGGCCAGACGATGTCGGTCAGATAATGCCAACATCGCCCTTGGACAGCACACACAGACAAATGACGTCTGGTATGGCATGTTATCATCGCCCTTAGACAGTACACATGGTTAGATGATGTTGGGCATTACATGATCGCATGGTCCTTAGGCAACACACACAATCGGACAACATTGATCGTTACATGCCATCGTCGCCTTTGGAAACCACACATTATTGAAGTACGTCCAACATGGCATGCCATCAAAGCCCTAGTGCAGCACATACAGTTAGAAGGCGTCGGGCGTGGCATGCCTTCATCGCCTTACGACAACACACACGGTCGAACGATGTCAAGTGTGGCATGCCATCATCACCCTAAGACTACACACGCAGTTTAAGGACGTAGGGTGTGGCTTGCCCGCATGGGCCTTGGGCCGGATAAATGATCGCCCTTGGGCATTGCATGCGCGCAAGGACCTTGGACAGCACTGTTGGTCGTATCACGTCGATTGTGGCATGCCATTATCTCCCTTGGGCAGCAGAGACGGTCGGACGATGTCGGCCATGACATGACATCATTGCCCTTGGGTAGCACACAAGGTTAGACAACGTCGGGCGTGTTATGCTATCATCGCCCTTTGAAAACATACACGATCATACTACATCGGGCGTGGCATGGCATCATCGCCATTGGGCTGCACAAACGGTCATACATCGTTGGGCGTGGCCTGTCTATATCTCGTTTGGACATCACATACAGTGGGACGACGTCGGGCGTAACATATCATCATTGCCCTTGGATTGCACATACGGTCAGACAACGTCGGTTTTGGCATTCCCGCATGTCCCTTGGGTAGCACACACGTTCGGAGGACGTCGAACATGGCATGCCAATATCGCCCTTGGACAACATACACGGTCAGACAAAATCGGACGTGGCATGTTATCAGCGCCATTGAACAAATTACATGGTCGGACGACGTTGAGCGTGTCATTCCATCTTTGCCATTGGATAATACACGATCGGACTACATCGGGCATGGCATGCCATCATGGTCCTTGGGCAGTACACACGATCGGACTACATCGGGCATGGCATGCCATCATGGTCCTTGGGCAGTACACACGCTCGGAAGACGTCAGGTGTCGCATGCTAACATCGCCCTTGGACAGCACACAAAGAAAGATGACGTCAGGAATGGCATGTCATCATTTCCCTTAGACAACATCCATGATTAGATAACGTCTGGCGTGGCATGATCACATGTTCCTTGAGAAACACGTGGTCGGACGACATCGATCGTCGCATGCCATCAACGCCATTCGACAACAACCACGATAAGTCTACATCGGGCGTAGCATGCCATCATCGCCCTAGGGTAGAATACATGGTCAAACGACGTCAAGATTGACATGCAATCATCTCCTTTGGACAACACACACGGTCGAATGACGTCGAGCGTGGCATGCCATTATTGCACTTGGATTGAATACACAATCAGACGACGTGGGGCGAGGTATGTTATCATCGCCCTTTTACAGAACACGCGATAGGACGACGTCGGGCGTGGCATGCGCGCAAGGCCCTTGAACAACACTCATGGTCGGATGATGTCGGGTGAGTCATTCCATCATCGCCCTTGGGCAGCACAGATGGTCGGACGATGTCGGACATGACATGCCATCATTGACCTTGGGCAGCACACACTGTCAGACGACATCGGGCGTGGCATGCTATCATCGCTCTTGGTAAACATACAAGATCAGACTACGTCGGGCGTGGCATGAAATCATCGCCCTTGGGCTGCACACTCGGTCAGACAACGTCGGGCAAGGCATGCCATCATGTCCCTTGGACAGCACATACAGTCGGACGACGTCGCGCATAACATACCATTATCGCTCTTGGACTTTACATACGGAGGGACAACGTCGATCTTGGCATGCCCGCATGTCCCTTGGGTAGCACACACGTTCGGACGACATCGGGTGTTACATGCCATAATCTCCCTTGGGCAGCATACACGGTCGGAGGACATCGAGCATGGAATGCCATCATCGCCCTTGGGCAGCACATACAGTCGGACAATGTCGGGAATAACAAGCCATCATTTCCCTTGGGTAGCACACACGGTTAGATGACGGCGGGCATTGCGTGCTATCATCTCCTTTGGAAAATATACACGATAGGACTACGTCAGGCGTGTCATGCCATCATCGCCCTTGGACTGCACACACGATCAGACAACGTCGGGTGTGGCATGCCCACATGGGCCTTAGGTAGCATAAACGGTAAGACGACGTCGGGCGTGACATGCCATCATCACCCTTGGGCAGCACACACGGTTGGATTTTTTCAGGCGTTGCATGCCCGCTTGTTCCTTGGGCGACACACACAGTCGGACGCCATTGATCGTTGCATGCCATCATCACCCTTGGGCAGCACACTTTTTCAGATGACGTCGGGCGTGGCATGCCGTCATCGCCCATGGGAAACTCACACGGTCGGACGACGTCGTCAAGGTATGCCATCATTACTCTTGGTAAGCATACATAGTTGGACAACGTCAGGCGTGGCAATTTATCATCGCCCTTGTACAGAACACACGATCAAATGTTGTCGGGCGTGGCATGCCTGCATGGCCCTTAGGCAGCACACACGGTCAGATGACGATGGGCGTGTCATGCCATCATCACCCTTGGGCAGCACAAACGGTCAGACGACGTCGAGCGTGGCATGAAATCATCGCCCTTAGACAATATTTACACTTGGACAACGTTGTGCGTGCATGCTATCATTGCCCTTGGATTGCACACATGGTCGGATGACGTTGGGCGTGGCATGCCCAAATGTCCCTTGGGCAGCACACACGGTCGGATGACGTCGGGCATGACATTCCATTATTGCCCTAGGTAGGCATACACGGTCGAACGACGTCGGGCATAACATTCCATCATCGCCCTCGCGCAGCACACGCTGTTGGATGATGTCGGGCGTGGCATGCCATCATTGCTTAGTATGCCATCATCTCCCTTGGGTAGCACACACGGTAAAAAAATGTCGGGCGTGGCATGACATCATTGCCCTAGGGAAGCACACACAGTCGGAAGGCGTCGATCATGAAATGCCATCATCGCCTTTGGACAACACACACAGTCGTACAATATTCGGTGTGGCATTCCTTCATCTCCTTTGGATTGAACACACTGTGAGAAGACGTCAGGCGTTGCATGACCGCGTGGGCCTTGGGCAGCATAAATGGCCAGACGACGTCGGACTTCACATGCCATCATCGCCCTTGGGTATCACACAAGGTTTGATTATGTCGGGCGTGGAATGCCTGTATCGCCCATAGGTAGCACACATGGTGGGACGACATCGAGCGTTGCATGCCCTCATCACCCTTGGGCAGCACACACAATCAAATCACATCGGGTGTGGCATGCGATCATAGCCCTTAGGAAGCATACACGGTTGGATGGCGTCGGGCGTAGCATTCCATCATCGCCCTTGGAAAACATACACGATCAGACTACGTCGGGCGTTGCATGCCATAATAGCCATTGGGAAACACACACGGTCGGATAACGTAGAGCGTCGCATGCCATCATCACCCCTTGGAAGCACACACAGTCGGACGACATCGGGCGTGGTATACCATCATCACCCTTGGGCAGCACACACGGTCGGACGACGTCGAGCGTGGCATGCCATTATCACCCTTGAAGAGCATATACGATCGGACGACGTCGGGCGTGGTATGTTATTATCGCCCTTGGACAGAACACACAATCGAACGACGTTGCACGTGGTATGCCCGCAAAGCCCTTGGGCAACACACACGATCGGATGACGTCGGGCGTGGCATTCCATCATCACCCAAGGGAAGTACACACGCTCGGACGAAGTCGGACATGACATGACATCATCATTCTTGGGCAACACACACTATTAGATGATGTCGGTTGTGGCATGCCATCATTGCTATTGTAAAGCATACACGATCATACTAGGTCGGGCTTAGCATACCATCATCTACCTTGCGAAGCACACACAGTCAAAAAATGTTGGGCGTGGCATGACATCATCGCCCTAGGGCAGCACACACAGTCGGAAGGCAGCGATTATGACATGCCATCATCGCCTTTCGAACACGATCGTACCATATTGAATTTAACATGCCTTCATCGCCTTTTGATTGCACACATTGTTAGATAACGTCGGGTGTGGCATGTCCGCATAGGCATTGGGCAGCATAAATGGTCAGACGACGTAGGACTTGACATGCCATCGTTGCCCTTGGGTATCATACACGGTTGGATTATGTCGGGCGTGGCATGACCGTATCACCCATAGGCAGTACACATGGTCGGACGACATCGAGCGTTGCATGCCATCATCGCCCTTGGGCAGCACACCCAATCTAATGACGTCGGCTGTGGCATACCATCATCGCCCTTGGACTACGTCCGTATTGGCATGCCCGCATGTCCCTTGGGTAGCACACACGTTCGGATAACGTCAAATGTGGCATGCTATTATCTCCCTTGGACAACATACACGGTCAGACAACGTCGGGCGTGGCATGTTATGATCGCCCTTAAACAGATAACATGTTCGGACGACGTCGAGCGTGGCATTCCATCATCTCCATTGGACTACACACGATAGGACTAAGTCGGGCTTGGCATGCTATCATGGTCCTCGGGCAGCACACATGCTCAGAAGATGTCAGGCGTTGCATGCCAACATCGTCGTTGGATAGTAGACGTAGAAAGACGACGTCGGGAATGGCATATCGTTATTGCCCTTGGGCATAATCCACTGCTAGATGACGTCGGGCGTGGCATGATCGCATGTTCCTTGTGAAAAACACACGTTCGGACAACGTCGATCGGCGCATGCCGTCATCACCATTGGACAAAGACCACGATCAGACTACGTCGGGCATAGCATGCCATCATCGTCCTAGGGCAGCATACACGACCAAATGACGTCGAGCATGGCGTGCCATCATCTTCTTTTGAAACCACACATGGCCATACGATATCTGGTAGGGCATGCCATCTTCACCCTTCTACTGCATGCACGGTCAAACGACATCGGGCTTGGCATGCCCACATGGGCCTTGGGCAGCATAAATTGTCGAACGACGTCGGGCGTGACATGCTACATCGCCTTTGGGCAACACACACGGTCAGACTATGTCGGTCATGGCATGCCCGCATGATCCTTTGGCAATGCACACAATCGGTCGATATTGAGTGTTGCATGCCATCACAGCCCTTGGGCAGCACACACAATCAGATGACATCGGGCGTGGCATGTCATCATCGCCCATGGGAAGCACAATCGGTCGAACGATATCGTGCGTGGCATGCCCGCATGGGCCTTAAGTAGAACACACGTCGCGTGTGGCATGTTATCATCGCCCTTGGATAGAACACACGATCAAACAACATCGGGCTTGGCATGCCCGCGTGGACCTTGGGTAGCACACACGATTGGATAACGTCAGGCGAGGCATGCCATCATTGCCCATGCGCAGCACACACTGTCAGACGAAGTCGGGAGTGACATGCCATCATCGCCCTTAGGCAGCACAGACGGTCGGACGATGTAGGGCATGACAAGCCATCATTTCCCTTGGGAAGCACACACAGTTAGACGACGGCGGGCGTTGCATGCTATCATCTTCATTGGAAAACATACACGATCAGACTACATCGGGCGTGGCATGTCATCATCGCCCTTGGGCTGCACACATGGTCTGACAACGTCAGGCGTTGAATGCCATCATCACACTTGGGCAGCACACATGGTCAGACGATGTCGAGTGTGGCATGTCATTATCACCCTTGGAGAGGATACATGATCGGACGACGTCGGGCGAGGTATGTTATTATCGCCCTTGGAAAGAACATATAATCAAACAACGTTGTGCGTGGTATGCCCGCAAGGCCTTTGGACAAATCACACGAGCGGATGACGTCAGGCGTGGCATTCCATCATCACCCACGGGAAATACACACGGTCGGACGACGTCGGACATGACATGACATCATCACCCTTGGGCAACACACACTGTTGGATGATGTCAGGCGTCGCATCCCAAAATCGTCATTGGATAATAGACGTAGAAAGATGACGTCGGGAATGGCATGTCGTTATTGCCCTTGGACATAATCCACTACTAGATGACGTCGGGCGTTGCATGATCGAATGGTCCTTGAGAAAAACACACAATCGGTGATGTTGATCGGCGCATGCCATCATCGCCATTGGACAAAGACCACGATCAGACTACGTCGGGCATGACATGCCATCATCGCCCTAGGGAAGCACACATGATCAAACGACGTCGAGCATGGCATGCCATCATCTCCTTTCGACAACACACACGGCCATCCGACATCTGGTAAGGCATGCCATCTTCGCCCTTCGACTGCATGCACGGTCAAACAACGTCGGGCTTGGCATGCCCACATGGACCTTGGGCAGCATAAATTGTCGGACGACGTCAGGCGTGACATGCTACATCGCCCTTGGCCAACACACACGGTCATATTATGTCGGTCATGGCATGCCCGCACGATCCATGGACAACGCACATAATCGAACAATATTGAGTGTTGCATGCCATCACAGCCTTTGGGCAGCACACACAATCGGATGACGTCGGGCGTGGCATGCCATCATCGCCCATGGGAAGCACAACAAGTGGAACGACATCGAGTGTGGCATGCCCGCATGGGCCTTAAGTAGCACACACATCGCGTGTGGCATGTTATCATCACCCTTTGAAAGAACACACGATCAAACAACATGGGGCGTGGCATGCCCGCGTGGCCCATGCGCAGCACACACTGTCGGACGAAGTCGGGAGTGACATGCCATCATCGCCCTTGGGCAGCACAGACGATCAGACGATGTAGGGCATGACAAGCCATCATTTTCCTTGGAAAGCACACACGGTTAGACGACGGCGGGCGTTGCATGCTATCATCTTCCTTGGAAAACATACACGATAAGACTACGTCGGACGTGGCATGCTATCATCTTCCTTGGAAAACATACACGATAAGACTACGTCGGGCGTGGCAAGCCATCATCGCCCTTGGGCTGCACACATGGTCTGACAACGTCAAGCGTTGCATGCCATCATTACCCTTGGACAGTACATACAGTCGGACTACATCAGGCGTAACATACCATCGTCGCCCTTGGACTACACATACGGTTAGTCAATGTCGGGCTTGGCATTCCCGCATGTCCCTTGGGTAGCACACACGTTCGGATGACGTCGTACATGGTATGCCATATCTCCCTTGGAAAACATACACGGTCAGACATAGTCAAGTGTGGCATGTTATCATTGACCTTGAACATAATACATGGCCGAACAACGTCGAGCGTGGCATTCAATCATCGTCGTTAGATAACACACACGATCGGACTACGCCGGGCGTGGCATTCCATCATGGTCCTTGGGCAGCACACACAATCGGAAGGCGGCAAACATGACATGCCATCGTCTCCTTTAGACAATAAACACGGCCGTACCATATTGAGTGTGGCATGCCTTCATCACCTTTGGATTGCACACGCTGTCAGATTACATTGGGTGTGGCATGACCGCATAGGCCTTGGGCAGCATAAATAGCCAGACAACATCAGACTTGACATGCCATCATCGCCCTTTGGTATTAGACATGGTTGGATTATGTCAGGCGTGGCATGCCCGTATCGCCCATAGGCAGCACACATGGTCGAATGACATCGAGTGTTGCATGCCATCATCGCCATTGGGCAGCATATACAATCAGATGACATCGGGTGTGGCATACCATCATCTCCCTTGGACTGCACATACGGTCGGATAACGTCGGTATTGGCAATGCCCGCATGTCCCTTGGGTAGCACACACGTTCGGACGACATCAAATGTGGCATGCCATTATCGCCCTTGGACAACATACACGGTCAGACAACCTCGGGCGTGGCATGTTATCGTCGCCCTTCAACATATTACATGGTCGGATGACGTCGAGTGTGGCATTCGATCATCGCCATTGGATAACACACATGATCAGACTACGTCGGGACGGGCATGCAATCATGGTCTTTTACCAGCAAACACGCTCAGACGAGTTCGCGCGTCGCATATCAACATCCCCCTTGGACAACACACGTAGAAAGACGACCTCAGGATTGGCAGGACATTATTGCCCTTAGACAGCATGCAAAGTTGGATTATGTTGGGTGTGGCATGATGGCATGGTCCTTGAGAAACACACACAATCAAACGACGTCGATCGTCGCATGCCATCATCGCCATTGGAAAACAACAATGATCAGACTATGTTTGGTATGGCATGCCATCAATGCCCTAGGGCAGCACACACGGTCGAACGCCATCGAGCATGGCATGCCATTATCTCCTTTGGACAATACACACGGTCATACGACATCTGGCGAAGCATGCCGTCATCTCTCTTGGGCAGCACACACGGTCAAACGACGTCGAGCATGGCATGTCGTCATCGCCCTTGGGCAGCACGCACGGATGGATAACGTCGGGCGTGGCTTGCGATCATCGCCCTTAGACCACACACACGATTGGACAATGCTCGGTGTGCATGCCATCATCGCCCTTGGAGTGCACACACAGTTGGCTTACGTCGGGGGTTGCATTCCCACATGTCCCTTGGGCAGCACTCGGTCAGAAGACGTTAGACGTGGCAAGCCATCATCGCCCTTAAACTGCATGCACAGTTAGATAACATCGGGAGAGACATGTTATCGTCTCCCTTGGACAGAACACACGGTAAGACGACGTCAGGCATGGAATGCCATCATCTCATTTAGACAACACACACAGGTGGATGACGTTGGGCGTGACATGCCATCATCGCCCTTAGACTGCACACACAGTCAGATGAAGTTGGGCGTGGCATGCATGCATGGGCCTTGGGACGAATAAATGGTCAGATAGTGTTGTGCCTGACATGCCATCATCTTCTTTGGGCAGCACATACGATCAGATGATGTCGGGCGTGGTACACCCACATGGTCCTTGGGCAATACACAATGTCGGATGATGTAGAGCATCTCATGCCATTATCACCTTTGGGAAGCACACACAGTTGGACGACATTGGACCTGGTATGCCATCATCTCCCTTTGCATTACACACAGTCAGACGATGTCGAGCATGGCATGGCATTATTGCACTTGGAAAGCATACACGATCAGATGACATGGGGCGAGGTACGTTATCATAACCCTTGGACAAAACACACGATATGAAGACATCAGGCATTGCATGCGCGCAAGGCCCTTGGACAGCACTCATGGTCGGATGACATCGGGTATGTCATTCCATCATCGCCCTTAGGTAGCATAGACGGTCGGACGATGTCGTACATGACATGCCATCATTGCCCTTGCGCAGCACACACGTTTAGACGACATCGAGCGTGGCATGCTATCATCGCCCTTGGAAAACATACATGATCAGACTACGTCGGGTGTGGCATGGCATAATCGCCCTAGGGCTGCACACACGGTCAGACAAAGTCGGGCAAGGCATGCCATCATCTCCCTTGGACAGCATATACAATCGGACGATGTCGGGCATAACATGACGTCATCGCCCTTGGACTGCACATACGGTCGGACAACGTCGGTCTTGGCATGCCCGCATGTCCCTTTGGTAGTACACACGTTCGAACGACGTCGGGCGTGAAATGCCATAATCGCCCTTGGGCAGCACACACGGTCGGAGGACGTCGAGCATAGAATGCCATCATCGCCCTTGGGCAGCATAGACGGTCGGACAATGTCGGGCATAACAAGCCATCATTTCCCCTGGTCAACACACACGATTAGACGACGGCGGTCGTTGCATGCTATCATATCCCTTGGAAAACATACACAATCAGACAACGTCAGGCATGGCATGCCATCATCGCCCTTGGGCTGCACACACGGTCTGACAACGTCGGGCGTGGCATGCCATCATCTCTTTTGGACAGTACATACAGTCGGATGACATCAGGCGTAACATTCCATCATCGCCCTTGGACTGCACATACGGTTAGACAACGTCAGGCTTGGCATTCCCGCAAGTCCCTTGGGTAGCACACACGTTCGGATGACATCGAACGTGGTATGGCATATCTCCCTTGGAAAACATACACGGTCAGACATAGTTGGGCGTGGTATGTTATCATTGACCTTGAACATAATACATGGTCGAACGACATTGAGCGTGGTATTCAATCATCGCCATTAGATAACACACACGATATGACTACGCAGGGCATGGAAAGTCATCATGGTCCTTGGGCAGCACACATGCTCGAACGACGTTGGGCGTCATATGCCAACATCGCACTTAGACAACAAACATAGAAAGACGACATCGGGTATGGTATGTCATCATTTCCCTTGGACAGCAAGCACGGTTAGATGACGTCGGGTGTAGCATGATTGCATGGTCCTTTAGAAACACACACGGCCGATCGACATCGATCGTCGCATGCCAACATTGCCATAGGAAAACAACATCGATCGGACTATGTCTAGCGTCGCATGCCCTCATCGCCTTAGGAACGCACACACGGTCGAAAGGCGTCGAGCATGGCATGCCATCATCTACTTTCAACAACACACACAGTCATACAACATCGGGTGAGGCATGCCATCATCTCTCTTGGACTGCACCCACAGATAGACAACGTCGGGCATGGCATGCCCACATGGTCCTTGAGTAGCATAAATGATCGGACGACGTCAGGTGGGACATGCCATCATCGCCCTTGGGTAGCCCAAACGGTCGGATTAAGTCGGGCATGGCATGCCAGCATGGTCCTTGGTAAACAGAGACAGTCAGACGACATTGATCATTGCATGCCATCATCGCCCTTGGGTAGCACACACAATATCAAATGACGTCGGGCGTGGCATGCCATCATCGCCCTTGGGAAGCTCACAGGTCGGACGACGTCGTCAAGGTATGCCATCATTACCCTTGGAAAGCATACACGGTTGGACGACGTCGGGCGTGGCATGTTATCATTGTCTATGTACGGAATACACGATCGAATGATGTCGAGCGTGGCATGTCTACATTGACATTAGGCAGTACACATAGTTGGTTTACGATGGGCGTGGCATTCCATCATCTCCCTAGGGAAGCACACACGGTCGGATAATGTTTGGCATGACATGTGATCATCGCCCTTGGGTAGCACACACTGTTAGACGATGTCGGGCGTGGCATGCCATAATTTCCATTGGAAAACATACATGATCATACTACGTCGGGCTTAGCATGCTATCATCTCTGTTGGGCAGCACACACTGTTGGATGATGTCGGGCGTGGCATGCCATCATTGCCATTGGAAAACATACACGATCATACTATGTCGGGCTTAGCATGCCATCATCTCCCTTGGGCAGAACACACGATCAAAAAATGTCTGGTGTGGCATGACATCATCGCCCTAGGGAAGCACACACAGTCGGAAGGCGTCGAGCATGACATGCCATTATCGCCTTTGGATAACACACACGGTCATACCATATTGGGTAGGGCATGCCTTCATCGCCTTTTGATTACACACACTGTCAGACAACGTCAGTTGTTGCATGACCGCATGGGCGTTGGGCAACATAAATGGCCAGACGACGTCGTACTTGACATGCCATCATTGCCCTTGGGTATCACACACGGTTGGATTATGTCGGGCGTGGCATGCCCTTATCACCCATAGGTAGCACACATGGTCGGAAGACATCGAGCGTTGCATGCCATCATCGCCCTTGGGAAGCACACACAATCAGATGACGTCGGCTGTGGCATACCATCATCGCTCTTGGGAACCATGCACGGTTGGACGACGTTGGGCGTCGCATGCCATCATCGCCCTTGGAAAACATACACAATCAGACTACTTCGGCCGTGTCATGCCATCATCTCCATTGGGTAGCACACATGGTCAGAAAGCATCAGGCCTAGCATGCAATCATGTCATAGGGCAGCACACAATATCAAAAGGCATCGAGCATAACATGCCATCATTACCTTTGTACAACACACACGATCATACGACATTGCATGTGTCATGCCATCATCGCCCTTAGAAAGAATATATGATCACACTATGTCGGGCATTGCATGTCATCATCGCCCTTAGGCAGCAAACGATCGAACGACGTAGGGCGTGGCATGCCATCATCTCCCTTGGACAGCACACACGGTTGAACAACGATAGGTGTGGATGCCATCGTGTCCCTTGGACTGCACACATGTTCGCATGACGTTGGGCATGGCATGCCCGCATGTCCCTTGGGCAGCACGCAAAGTCGGATGATGTTGGGAGTGGCAAGCCATCATTTCCCTTGGAAGGCATATACGGTCAGACAACGTCATGTGTGGCATGTTATCATCGCCTTTGGAAAGAACGCACGGTAGGACGACATCGAGCGAGGTATGCCATCATCGTCGATTTTCCAGAAAAACCTCTTTTAACCCATTCAATTTTGAATTTCCCCCAATTTTGAAGAAAATTATCTATCTTTATTACTACGAATATGATAAAAAATAGATTTTGGAGTTCGGAATACCTTGGTAACACATCTGAGAATATAAATTTTAATGTTAGATAATCAATTTTGTATTAAAAAACTTTTATCACATTCAGTTTTACATTTCCCCTAGTTTTGCAAGCACAGTTGGAAGACGTCGAGCATGGCATGACATCATTGCCCTTGGACATGACACATGATAGTACTATGTCGAGCATGGCATGTCATCATGGTCCTTGGGAAGCACACACGGCCAGATGATGTCGGGCATATAATGCCAACATCGCCCTTGGACAGCACACACATACAGATGACGTCTGGTATGGCATGTTATCATCGCCCTTAGATAGCACACATGGTTAGATGACATTGGGCGTGGCATCATCGCATGGTCCTTAGGCAACACACACAGTCGGACAACATCGATCGTTGTATGTCATAATCGCCTTTGGAAACCACACACGATTGAAGTACGTCAAACATGGCATGCCATCATCGCCCTAGTGCAGCACACACGGTTGGATGGCATCGAGCGTGGAATGCCATCATCGCCTTTTGACAACACACACGGTCGGATGATGTCAAGCATGGCATGCCATCCTCACCCTCATACTGCACACGCAGTCTGCAGACGTAGGGCGTGGCTTGCCCACATGTCTTTGGGCCGGATAAATAATCGTACAACATTGTGCATGACATGTCATCATCTCCCTTGGGCAGCACATACGGTCGGATGATGTCAGGCATGGCGTGCGCGCATGGTCCTTGGGAAACACACATGGTTGGATGACGTAGAGCTTCGCATGCCATCATCACCCTTGGGCAGCACACACCGCCGGATGACATAGGGCGTGGTATTCCATCATCACCATTGAACAATATTCACGGTCAAATGCCTCGAGCGTGGCATGCTATTATCGCCCTTGGAAAGCATACACGATCTGACGAACACATGATATGACGATGTCGGGCGTGGCATCCTGGCTAGGCCCTAGGGCAGCACACACGGTCGGATGATGTCGGGTGTGGCATGACATCATCGCCCTTGGGCAGCACACACGGTCGCACGACGTCGGGCAAGATATGCAATCATCTCCCTTGGGCAACACACACAGTCAGACGACGTCGGGTGTAGCATGCCATCATCGCCCTTAGTAAACATACACGATCAGACTACATCGGGCGTGGAATGCCATCATTTCCCTTGGGTTGCACACTCGGTCGTACAACGTCGGGAATGGTATGCCATCATCTCCCTTGGATAGCACATAGAGTCAGACGACGTCGGGCAAGGCATGCCATCATCTCCCTTGGACTGCCACTACGATCGGACGACGTCAGGCGTGGCATGCCCGCATGTCCCTTGGGTAGAACACACGTTTGGACAACGTTGAACATGGCATGCCATTATCTCTCTTAGACACCATAAATGGTCAGACAACGTCGGGCGTGGCATGTTGTCATCCCCCTTGAACAGAATACATGGTCGGACAACGTCGAGTGTGGCATTCCATCATCACCATTGGATAACAAACATGATCAGACTACGTCGGACAAGGCATGCCATCATGGTCCTTGGGAAGCAAACATGCTCGGACGAGTTCAGTCATCGCTTACCAACATCGCCCTTGGACAACACACGTAGAAAGACGACCTCGGGTATAGTAGGTCATCATTGCCCTTTGACAGCATGCACGGTTGGATAACGTCGGGCGTGGCATGATAGCATGGTCCTTGAGAAACACACACAGTTGGACGATGTCGATCGTCGCATGGCATCATTACCATTAGAATACAACCATGATAAGACTATGTCGGGCGTGGCATGTCATCAACGCCCTAGGGCAGCACACACGATCAGACGGCGTTGAGCATGGCATGCCATCATCTATTTTGGACAACACAAACGGTCGTACGACATCGGGCGAGGTATGCCGTCATCGCCCTTGGACTGCACGCACGATCAGACGATGTCGGGTGTGGCATGCTAACATGGGCCTTGGGTAGCATAAAAAGTCGGACGACATTGGGCGTGACATGCCATCAACGCCCTTAGGCGGCACACACAGTCGGATTATGTCAAGCGTTGCATGCTCGCATGTCCTTGGGAAATACACAGAGTCGAACGACATTGAACGTTGCATGCCACCATCTCTCTTGGGCAGCACACACAATCGGATGACGTTAGGCATGGCATGCCATCATCTCCCTAGGGAAGAACACACTATCGAACAAAGTCGTGTGTGGTATAGCATCATCGCCCTTGGAAAGCATACAAGTTTGGACGACGTCGGGCGTGGCATGTTATCATCGCCCGAGGAAAGAACACACGATCAAACGATGTCGGGCGTGGAATGCCCGCATGGCCCTTGGGCATGACACATGGTTGGATGACGTCAGGCGTGGCATGCATCATCGCTCTTGGACAGTACACACGGTCGGACGAAGTCAGGCTTGACATGCCATCATCGCCCTTGGGCAGCACACACGGTCGGACGACGTCGGGCGTGGCATCCTATCATCGCCCTTAGACAGAGAATACAATTGGACAATGTTGGGCGTGCATGCCATCATCGCCCTTGGACTGCACACACGGTTGGATTACGTCTAGGTTGCATGCCCGCATGTCCCTTGGGCAACACATGGTTAGACGACATTGGGCGTGGCAAGCCATCATCGCCCTTAAACAGCATGCACGGTTAGACAACATCGAGTGTGGCATATTATCGTCTCCCTTGGACAGAACACACGGTCGGATGGCATCGGTCGTTGAATGCCATAATCGCCTTTAGACAACACACACAGTCGGACGATGTCGAGCGTGACATGTCATCATTGCCCTTAGACTGCACACACAGTCGGATGACGTTGGGTGTGGCATGAATGCATTGGCTTTGGGCCGGATAAACGGACGGAAAATGTTGTGCCTGACATGCCATCATCTCCCTGGGGCAGCACATACGATCGGATGATGTCGGGCGTGGTATGCCCGCATGGTCCGTGGGAAATACACATGCTCGAATGACGTAGAGCATCGTATGCCATTATCACCTTTGGGCAGCACACAAAGTCGGACGACATTGGGCGTGGTATGCCATCATCGCCCTTGGCATTACACACGGTCAAACGACGTCGAGCGT
Source organism: Solanum arcanum (assembly GCA_027789145.1). Classification (NCBI taxonomy): domain Eukaryota; kingdom Viridiplantae; phylum Streptophyta; class Magnoliopsida; order Solanales; family Solanaceae; genus Solanum; species Solanum arcanum. The sequence goes on along the minus strand of CM050935.1, from coordinate 24,334,187 downwards.
GGCATGCCATTATTGCACTTTCAAAGCATACACGATCAGAAGACGTGGGGCGAGGTACGTTATCATCGCCCTTGGACAGAACACACGATACGACGACATCGGGAATTGCATGCACACAAGGCCCTTGGACAACACTCATGGTCGGATCATGTCGGGCATGGCATGACATCATCGCCCTTGGGCAGCACACAGTCGGACGACGTCGGGAAAGATATGCCATCATCACCCTTTGGCAACACACACGGTAAGACGACGTCGGGCGTGGCATGCCATCATCGCCCTTGGTAAACATACACGATCAGACTACATCGGGTGTGGTAAGCCATTATCACCCTTGGGCTGCATACTCGGTCGGACAACGTCGGGAATGGTATCCCATCATCTCCATCGGACAGCACATATAGTCGGACGACGTGGGGCATGGCAGTCCATCATTGCCCTTGGACTACCGATACGATTGGACGATGTCGGGCGTGGCATGCCCTCATGGCCCTTCTGTAGCACACACGTTTGGACGACGTCAAACATGGCATACTATTATCGCCCTTATACAGCATAAATGGTCAGAAAACGTCGGGTGTGGCATGTTATCATCCCCCTTAAATAGAATACCTGGTCGAACGACGTCTAGTGTGGCATTCCATCATCGCCATTGGATAACACACACGATCGGACTACGTCAGGCAAGGGATGAAATCATGGTCCTTGGCCAGCAAACACGATTGGACGAGTTCGGGCATCGCGTAACAACATCACCCTTGGACAACACACGTAGAAAGACAACCTCAGGATTGGCAGGTCATTATTGCCCTTGGACAGCATGCACGGTTGAATGATGTCGGGTGTGGCATGATGGCATGGTCCTTGAGAAACACACACAGTTGAACGACGCATGCCATCATCTCCATTGGAAAACAACCATGATCAGACTATGTTGTGTGTGGCATGCCATAAACGCCCTAGGGCAGCATACACGGTTGGAAGGCGTCGAGCATGGCATGTCATCATATCCTTTGGACAATACACACGGTCGTACGACATCGGGCAAGGCATGCTGTCATCTCCCTTGGGAAGCACACACGGTCAAACGGCGTCGAGCATGGCATGCCTTCATCTCCCTTGGGCAGCACACACGAACGGACGACGTCGAGCGTGGCATGCTATCATTGCCCTTAGACAGCACATATGATTGGACAATGTTTGGCGTGCATGCCATCATTTCCCTTGGACTGCACACAGGGTTAGATTACGTCGGGGGTGGCATGCCCGCATGTCCCTTGGGCAGCACACGGTCAGAAGACGTTGGGCGTGGCAAGCCATCATCGCCCTTAAACAGCATGCACGGTCAGACGACGTCGGCCATCATCGCCTTTAGACTGCACACACAGTTAGATGACGTTGGGCATGGCTTGCATGCTTGGGCCTTGAGCCGGATAAACGGTCAGACAACGTTGTGCCTTACATGCCATCATCTCCCTTGGGCAGCACATACGATTGGATAATGTCGGGCTTGGTATGCCCGCATGGTCCTTGGGAAATACACATGGTCAGATGACGTAGAGCATCGCATGCCATTATCACATTTGGGAAGCACACACAGTCGGACGACATTGGGCGTGGTATGCCATCATCTCCCTTGGCATTACACACGATCGAACGACGTCGAGCATGGCATGCCATTATTGCACTTGGAAAGCATACACAATCAGACGATGTGGGACGAGGTACTTTATCATCGCCGTTGGACAAAACACACGATAGGACGACATCGGGCATTGCATGCGAGCAAGGTCCTTGGACAGCACTCATGGTCGGATGACGGCGGGTGTGTCATTCCATCATCGCCCTTGGGCAGCATAGACGGTCGGACGATGTCGGACATGACATGTCATCATTGCACTTGGGCAGCACACACGGTTAGACGACATCGGGCATGGCATGCTATCATCAACCTTGGAAAACATACACGATCAGACTACGTCGGGCGTGGCATGGCATCATCTCCCTTGGGCTGCACAAACGAGAAAATGCTGGTAAGTTATAGTTTTCTCTCTTTAGTTGCAATGGGTTCCTTCTAACTGGGGGAGAATGGCTAATAGTTAGGGTGTGATTTATTGTCTCTTATCTTCTACTCCATTCTAGCATGAGAGTTAGAAGTTTATAGTAGCATGTTGCCTTTTATTAGGAGTCTAAGTGAAAATGAATTTCATTGATCTCCTTGCATTGTGCATATATTTTAATGAGGTTATGTTTATGTGGTCAAATAATTTTATATGATTTTGTCTCTCATATTGTCATGTCTTTATAATAAATTGCTTAAAAAGTTGCATTAGTGATCTAGTGAGCATGCTTTACTGTAAGAAATTTGAAATTTTTGCTTAATTGTGTTTTCCTGAGAAATGGTTATAGTGTGCTTAGAAATGATGTATATGAGCATGATGATATGTGGAGAAGGAAGTTCCTCCTAGATGTGTAATGGAAAAGATAGTCTTTTACGTGATTAGATGTAGAAGTTGTTCATACTTTCTTGTTGTGATTGAGTCTCTTGATTATGTGGAGTTGATGTTCCTCCTATATATGTGAAGATTTATGGTTTGGTATGGTTATTAGCTGCTAATCTTCAGTCTTTATCTCTTGAAAGTATTTTACCATCATTCGAGGATGAATCTTATCCAAGTGGGGGAGAATGTAATACCCTAAAAACGAACTAGGTTAAACTAGAGCCTCACATATTTTTCATGAGTTGGTAAGGTCTAAAAATTATAGCATTAGAAGTCAGTTTAAAGAGTTTGGAAGTGAAAATTCAAAGAACGACCAAGACATCCGGAAACTAGTCTAAGTTGAACTAGTGTATGTTATTGTTTTGTAATGGAGTTTTTGGGTATGGTATGGGGGGATTTGAGTATAAATGGTTCCTATACATATAATTACATGTAAAGGGTCAAAAAATTATAGGACAACTCCCTTAGGACCACCCTAAGGGTCCCAAGGAGGACTCAAACATGGGCCAAGGGGGCTGCCAAAGCATCCCCTTTTTGAAGGTGGTTGCCCGTCGCGCCTGCAGCACTTAAAGGGAAAATCTTTACCTGCAACGCCGGGACAACATGAACCATTCTATCTCAAATAAAATTCCAAAACCAAAAATTGGAGTTGACCCCGCGACGCGCAGTGACTTCCCAGATTTGGTCGCGTCATTTTTAAGTAAAATTAGAACCGATTAAATGGTCCGATAAGTTCATGGTATATTGGGTACTTTAGGGGTTATTTATTGAAGGTTATTGAATCTTTTTAAACCCCAAAAATTCACCAATCAAGCTAAAACTTCAACTCATAATAAAATATCTCCATTCCTTTTCTCGAAAACCTCCATTGATGAAGATTTGAAGCTCCAAGGAAGAAGACAAAATTCTACTAGTTTTATCCACCAATAACGTGGTCTTATCTTCAATAAATGTATGGTGTCTCCTCCTTGACTATTCTTACATTCAAGGAGCAAATTTCAAAGGCTTTTCAAATATGTTCAAAAACATAGAAAAACCTATTTTGAATTCTAACCATGGGATCCTGCATGAAAGAATTTGAATCAATGTTTTATGATTATAATTGATGTAATTGAACAATTTTAGATAAAAAAAACTCTATGAACCCATGCATTATATAAATTCCTATTTTTGGCTCTAATATGGGTGATTTGATCATGGCTTAATTGTATTGATTTATGTGTAGATTGTATTGGGCTATTCAATCATGTACACATCATGATTGAATTGGTCATAGGCTGCCTTAATTTAATGATGTTCATACTGTATATTATTGGACCATTGCTATGGTTTTAGTGTAGGTTTAGAATTGTGTATATGGCTATTGGTAAGAGCCTTTGTGAAGTGACTTTATTGAAAAGGCTAAGGAATGATGATATTAATGATGGAAAGGTGGTAATTTGACCTAATCTTTCTATGTTATGTAGAATTGATATTGAATTATATCGATTGATATGGTTCACAAGTGGTGACAGCGTTTATGTGTTATAATTGTTATGAACATTCCCTTGTCGGCATTATTATGAGAATTGTGTTGTTATTAATGTTGTAGCTTGTATAGTTTCTCAATGTTAAGGATCATGTGGTTTATGTGTATGTGTAAAATGGGATAATGATTTCTCCTAATTGGTTATATGTGAATTAGATAGACTATGGTGATGTCTCTATAGGTGTTGTTAGTGTATCTTGTTAGGTAGACTTAGTTTTTCTTACATGGTACTTAAATATTATTGAATATGTGATATGAATATGTTATTGAATATGTGATATGAAGGTGATGGGTGTGTCTTGATTGGTAAAACTATGTCCGTCTACTTGATATGTGCAATTTTTGTAAATGTGAACTCTTGAGTTAAAAGGCTTAAGCACCTTTGTCATGTATGTGCATGAATGGATGTTGAATGGAAGTCTAGGATCGGTAGTCCTAAGATGGTACCCTCTTAAGTATGACTAGTATAATACCTTGAACATGTAAATAAGGTTAATAACTTGGAACCTTCAATATAGAACGAAGGTTATGAAATCCTTGAAGTTTAAAGTCGAAATGGTATCCTTCTTTTGTGAATGATGGACTTAGGGATTGTTGGCTTGAACGCCATGCAACTGTAACACCTTGGAAATCCAAGATGTGTCGTAAATCCTAACATAGGTTTCATAAGGTCTAAGTATTGTTTTTAAGTCTATTTTGATTAATATAGGTCATTTAGGAAGTTTAAGAACCAAAACGTCTAAGAACGTCCATGACGTCCGAGAAGTTGGTTCAAAGAGGTGTTAGTGTGCCTTAGCCTATTTGGCTAACTTTTGGCACTCAAAAACGTATGAAAATTGGTGGAATGGTATCTAATAGGTGTTTAAGTTGTTCCATGGTCGAAACGTCTGGGTACAACTCCCCAAGGACCACCTAAGAGTCCTTGAGGAGGACCCCTGCAGGTTGAGACAACACTGTTGGAAGCAATGTCCATCGACGAGGCACTCAAAGGCCCGTGTGTGGACCAACGGTGCGTCGATGCCACCATTGTCCCATACTTAGGTTGGTTGGTGAAAACCCCTAACCTGCACAGCCTCTGAACTTACCAACAAAAGTGCAGACTACGGTCCGTGTGTGGATCGATGGGGCGTTGATGCAATCGTTGTCCCACATTTAGCCAATTCATGGAAGACCCTCGCCTGAAAAGTCTCTTAACTCATCGACTGAGTGAAGTAGAAGAGGGTAGTAGGTCCGTAGACTCATAGATGACCCATCGTCGGGGTTCCATCTGTGTAGGGTGAGTTTCCTATACGTTTTTATATTAACTCATTTAATTAATTAGGTAGTTTAGGGGTTAGTTAGGGATTAGGGGGAGACTAATTAACTAACTTAAAACCCATATAAAATCCCCAACCCAATTAAACGAATTAGAACTCAAAAGCATAAACTTTCTTCCTTCTCTCTTCTTTCTCTCTCTACTTGAACTCACCATTGAAGAATAGAAAGGATAAGGGTTTGGGGACTGTAAAGGGACAAATCAACCATCAAATTGTTGTCAAATATTAAGGTATAGGATCTAATTAACCTTTGAGACTCTTTCCTCAAAGGGTTCCTTCAAAATGGATTTCAAAAAATGAGTTTTCTTATGGGTTTCATCCAATTACGAAATTGAAGTTATGAATTCAGTTGTTGATGATTTATTTAGGTTATATTGAATATATTAACACGTTAGTTAAATTGTTTATGGTAATTGTTGATGGTTTGGTCTAAATTTAAGAACATGATCCTCAATCGCTAACCCTAGGTAGTGATCTTGATTTATAATTGTATATTGATCATACAATTGAGTTGGTTGTTGATTAGATTACTATCCTATGATGCTATTATGGTTGAATTAAGATGAACTATAGGCCTATCATTCTAGTTCTTGAGATGTAATTTAGGTTATGGATAATAATGTGAAATTAGCCTATGTATCTTGTCTCAAGGTGTGATCTAAAGATGAATTGTGTTATAGAGATTCAATTGGCCTTGTTATTTTATTGATTATTCGTTTGTTATGATGTTACTTCCCAAGTTGTGTTGAGTTATGGTTTGATGGTAAGACCTTGATAATAGACTATGAGAAAGACGTGGTAAGTGTTAGAATCTTTATCTTTACTTTCAATTGTGATTAATTGTTATTAAGCTATGATATTACATTGGGGTATACCTTATATCATGATTATAGGATGGTATGATGTCGAATTGAGATGTCTTGACTGTGTTGTGAGGTTGGTTAAGGTGTATGTGCTATAAGGATGGTGAAAACTATCAATGTGCCTTAAAATGTTATGAAATGCTAAAGTATTAACCTCACTTATATGAAGTGTGATGAAAGGAGTTAAACTCATACAATTTTTATTGATCTATTGATGATGATGATTATAAAAGGGATAGTTCTATGGCCTAAATTAAGTTATAATTAATAATTAAAGGCTTAAAGACATTTCAAAAAGGAACTCTAGCTTAGCACCGAGTGAACTGGATAGAGGAGTGTCCCTTTACACATAGGAAAGGTAGGAGCACTACATCACTCTTGAGATTGGAGATCATAATGCATGGAGCATAAAGAGGATCCCAACTAAATCTCCTAGGTCTTGAACTATGTTGCCCCCATAGGAATACTAGCTAGTGGATCCACGTAGTTGCTATGTTTCATGTTTTTGTGCTACCTTGGCAAGTAGTTTGCCTTCTTTCGGTGTAGGGTTTTATGACACCGGATTCCACACTAGCTCATGTGGTCTATGTCGGTTAGGGAAAGATGTTCCCAAAAGGTAAAATGAATTAAAGGACTTGAACTCTAACTTGGATAACCTAAGAGGTCTAGCTTATTGTAGGTAGGGGGACTCTATCTAAGCATTGCACTAGTTATCCTTGAGGGGAGTCTTAGAAGGAGGTTGTTATATATGTTTATGTTATTTTCATATCTGGGTTTACCCCCTAGACGTGACCGGCAACGTCATCCTCTTTGAGGACTAAGACAAGCCTCTTAGTCTTACATCATTGCATTCATCGATTAAAAATATGGAAGAATTTAAAACTTTTCAACTACTTCAAATCAAAGGTTTACATAGACCTCTACATAAACATAATCATAATGATATCGAGTGTACATAGACTGATTCTTATAAGAAGATTACATAGTCTTCTACTTTTATTTTAAACACTTGAATAGTAAAGAAATAGAGTTATAAATTCGTCTCATCTCATAAACCATCTAAACGAGGACAATAACATTGGGCATAGCCTACATCAATAAAAGTAAGCCGCATATAGGCTTTATACAAATTTATCTCAAATAGGAAATAGAGTCAGTACAAAAGTTGTAGTAACTTAGTAACTTCGCAAAAGTAATATTTACGTCGTCCTCGGGGAAAATGAAGACCTACCACTTGGATGATAGAATGTCCAAGTCTTTCTTCAAATAGCCTCAAATAACTTCAACGACCGGAAACTAAAATGTTTAGGACAAGGGAAGAAAATGGGGTTAGTACTCCACATGTACTAAGCATGAGATCATATGCACATACACGAGTAAAACATGATAAAAAGGGGACTTTTTATTAAAACATGCTATTTTACCCCTTTTTGGGCTTAATGCAAAGTCAAGTAAATCATACTAATCAACCAAACATGATCACTATCCCAACAAGTAACACTTATCCCAACACACTTAAAATCATGAGATACTACAACCCTAGCATCAAGGAATAATATCACAAGAATAAATAATAGTTGAGCATATCATAACAAGCAAGACACTACTCACAAGTTCTTATTAAGTCAACAAGTGCAATGACCAAGCAAAGCCCCATAACCTTACTCAATCAAGTATCCTCAACAAGAAAACATGACCACTGTCCAACTTTACATTTCATGGCATTTAGGCTTACAACTTTATCTTATATTATCATTATAACCCAAGGCATATTCATAGATGAACGAATCAACATATAGTATTAAAAATATGACATGGTCATTATATATATATATATATATATATATATATATATATATATATATATATATATATACACACACACATCATATATTATCATAACATAAACATATAAGAACCTCCTCCTAAGACTCCCCTCAAGACTAACTAGTGAAATGTCTAAGTAGAGTCTCATACCCCTACCTATACTAAGCTAGACCCCTTAGGTTATCCAAGTTAGAGTTCAAGTCCTTTAATTCGTTTTAACTTTTGGGAACATCTTGCCCTAACTGACATAGACCACATGAGCTAGTGTGGAATCCGGTTTCATAAAACCATACACCGAAAGAAGGCGGACTACTTGCCAAGGTAATACCAGAAAACAAAACATAGAAATTACGTGGATCCACTAGCTAGTATTCCTATGAGGGCAACATAGTTCAAGAACTAGGAGATTTAGTTGGGAACATCTTTATGTGTCATGCATTATGATCTCCAATCTCAAGAGTGATGTAGTGCTCCTACCTTTCCTATGTGGAAATTGACACTCTTCTATCTAGTTCACTCGGTGCTAAGCTAGAGTCCCTTATTGAAATGTCTTTAAGCCTTTAATTATCAACCATAAATTAATTTAGTCCATAGGGTATACCCCTTGTTAAATCATAATCATCAATAGCTCAATAAGAATTGTATGAGTTTAACTCCTTTCATCACAATTCATATAAGTGAGGTTAACACTTTAGCATTTCATAACATTTTAAGGCACATTGATAGTTTTCACCATCCTTATAGCACACACCTTAACCAACCTCACAACATAGTCAATACATTTCAATTCAACATCATACCATCCTATAATCGTAATATAAGGTATACCCCAATGTAATATCATAGCTTAATAACAATTAATCACAATTGGAAGTAAAGATAAAGATTCTAGGACTTACCACGTCTTTCTCATAGTCTATTATCAAGGTCCTACCATCAACCCATAACTCAACCCAACTTGGGAGTAACATCATAACAAAATAATAATCAATAAAATAACAAGGACAATTGCATTTCTATAACACAATTCATCTTTAGATCACAACTTGAGACAAGATACAGAGGCTAATTTCACATTATAATCCATAACCTAAATTACATCTCAAGAATTAGCATTATAGGCCTATAGTTCATCTTAATTCAACCATAATAGCACCATAGGATAGTAATATGATCAACAACCAACTCAATTGAATGAACAATATACAATTATAAGTCAAGATCACTACCTAGGGTTAGGGATAGAGGATCATGTTCTTCAATTTGACAAAACCATCAAAAATTATCATAAACAAGTTGAATTACATGTAAATCTACTTAATATAACCCTAATAATTCACTAACAACTCAATCCATAACTTCAATTTCGTAATTGAATGAAACCCATAAGAAAACTCAACTTTTTGAAATCCATTTTTGAAGGAACCCTTTGAAGAAAGGATCTCAAAGGTGAATAAAACTCATACCTTAATGTTTCTCAACAATTTGATGAAGAATCAATGTTTTTCCAGACCCCAAACCCTAGTTCTTGCTAGCCTTCAATGGGGACTTCATTTACAGAGAGAATGAAGAGAGTTGTCCTTAGGTTAATGAGGGTTAAGGGTATTTACAGAGGGGATTAATTAACATAATTGGTTTCCCTTTAATAACTAACTAACCCCTAAACCACTTAATTAATTAAATGAAATCATTTAAAATTTATCAGTGAAATTCGACCCTCACCGACGAGACCTCGTCAACGGTCTATCGGTGGGTCAATGGACAACCCCCATCCGTCCTGCACTCAGTCGTCTCTGTCAGAGACTTTGCAGGTGAGGGATTCCTCCAATTTTTTCTAAGTATGGGATGACGGTGTCCTCGACGCCCCGTTGTCCCCTTCCGTCGAGTGTAACAGTATCTAGGTAAATAAGGGCCTTCACAATCTTTCTTAGTGAGGGATGACGGTGGACTTCGACGCCTCGTCAGGATACTTACGGACTGTCGTCTGCCCGTTGATGCATACTGACAGTCAGTGCTGCATCAAACTGCAGGGGTTCTTCTCGAGGTCCCTTGGTTGGTCCTTGGCGAGTCGCACACAGACGTTTCAATCATGAAACTACTCCCAACATCCATTATCTACCTTTACACTCATTTTAGTACATTTTTTACTTCTAAAAGTTAGTAAAAAGGCTAAGGCACACTAACACCTCTGTGAACCAACTTCCCAGACGTCTTTGGACATTTGGTTCTTAAACCTTCTAAATAACCCATGTTCTTTAAAAAAAAAGACTTAGAAACAGTGTTTATACTTTATGACGCCTATGTTAGGTTTTTTCATGAGTCTTGGATTTTTTTCAAGGTCTTACAATTATGATGATATATATATATATATATATATATATATATATATATATATATATATATATATATATATATATATATATATATATGATGACCTTGGCACATTGTTGATAATATATGTTGATTAGTTCACTTATGAGTATGCCTTGGGTTATAATATTAATATAAGAAGAAATGTAGTCAAAATGTTATGTTATGTGAAGTTGGACATTGGTTATGGTTTCTTGTTGAGGCTACTTGATTGAGTGAGGTTATGGGGTTTTTCTTGGTAATTGCACTTGCTGACTTGATAAGGATTCATGAGCAGTTGTCTTGCTTATTATGATATGATTGACTCTTATTCATTCTTGTGATGTTATTCCTTGTGATAGGGTTGTAGTAAATCATGGTTTCAAGTATATTGGGATACGTATTACTTGTGGAGCTAGTAAGCATGTTTGGTTGGTTGATATGACTTGCTTGGCTTTGCATTAGGTTCTTTAAAGGTTAAAATGTCATATTTTGAGTAAAAGTCTCTTTTTAGCATGTTTTGCTTGTATATGTGCATAAGGTCTTATACTTAGTACGTGTGGAGTACTAACCCCATTTTCTTCCATTTTCCTAAACATTTTATATTCCGATCATTGAAGATTTTGGAAGGTGATTATGTTGAAGGCTTGGATTCTTCATTTCATCCAAGTAGGGCAGGTCCTCAACTTCTGAGGTTAATGCCACTATCTATCTTACGGACTTGTTATGAGCTTAAAGACTCTTTCATTTCTTTCCTTTTCAATTGAATACTATACTTTTGTATAACCTATATGTGGTCTTGTTGAATTAATGTAAGGGCTATGCCCATATTGTGATAATCGTTTTGATGGTATGAGATGAGACAATCTTTGAGACGATTTTTCTATCTTATATATGTGTATGTGCAATAAAAGTAGAAGGTTATTTAACCTTCTTATACGAAGGGCCTATGTATACTCGATACGATTATATATTATATGTATGTAGAGGTCTATGTAAACCTCCAAGTAGTTATAATGAAAGTTTTAAATTTTCCGCATTTTTCAACCTATGAATGTAACGACATGAGACTAAGAGGCTAGTCTTAGTCCTTAAAAAGGACGACGAAACCAGTTACATCTAGGGGGTAAACTCGGATGTGACAGCAACCATATTTAAGAAAGTCATTGAGTTATCCTTGGTAGAGGTATTATTATTTAGTAAGACTAAAATATGGTAGCTTTTCATATTCCTTATTTTAATTCAACTTACTCTATGAGAACTAAGGATAAGCACCAAGTGAATATGCTTGTGGTAGTGACACTACTTAAGATGACACTAGAGTACCAAAAAACCCTTGATATTCCTTAACCATGTGTCAACATGGGATGTGTTCTATTTTTCCTTGGCAAGTAGAACACCTTCCCTCGGAGTAGGGTAGAGTTCGAATTACCTACCTAGCTATTATGGTCTATGTCGATTAATGCCTATTCTCATCATGTGGGATGCATTCTAGTGTTGGAGAAGTTCTACAATGTGTAAGTAGTGGAATGGGAAGCTATCTATACATGGCACGAGTAGGATTTGAAGATGCTAGGATGAGGGTTCCCTAAGTCCTTCAATACCATTATGTGAAGTCCTTTAAATGCTTAATTGTTTCTTAATTGGCTTAATTAATGATGATGGCATGTGAATGCAAAAGGTTCTTATCTATGGTAGTTTTAAGGATTGCTTAGGTAGACTTGGAGAGGATGTATGGGCGGTCTTTTCATGTCTTATTCAAATGATTCTTAGAGTAACCTTGGGTAGACAGTCTAAGAGATGAAAAGGGAATAATCTTACTTTAGGTAGTCTTAAGGATTACTTAGGTGTGCTTGAAGAGGGTGTATGGGTGGTCTGTTCTTCTCTTACTTAAGTAAGTCTTAGGATAACCTTTGGTAGGGAGTCAAAATGCTTACGTGTCTTCTAAATGGCTATGGTTGTCTCTTATGTATTACTTAAATATGTCTTATATGTGTATGTTGTTTTGGAAGTGGTTCTTATACTTGTTTTATGAGATTTTCTCTAAAAGAGTATGAAAAACATGTTATAAATAAATGTATGTTTTAGCATGGTTTTATTGCATGTCACCATATTTTAGTGCATTCAATGTAAAAATTTCATATGTTGTTTACTCTACAAGTTTAGGTGGCAAGTGAAGAGTCTCTTGGAAGTGAATCTTGGGAATAGCATTCTCTCAAGCCAAGTTGGTATGTCCTCATATGATTCGAGGACATAGTTGTGACCCTATGATATTGATGTGACGAAGATGGATACAAAGAGACTTAGTCTTTCTTATGTTTCTATAAAAGAGATTTGAACTATTGTTGTGAAAAGTTTAATTGTGCACTACTTTTCATATATATATATATATATATATATATATATATATATATATATATATATATATATATATATATATATATATATATATATATATATATATACACATATATATATATATATGTGTGTGTGTGTGTCTGTCTGTCTGTCTGTCTGTGTGTGTGTGTGTGTGTGTGTGTGATGAATGATTCCTAAGGGTTGTATAATACCTCCCAGAAGTCGAGTACACCGTGTGGAGACTTAAAGATTTTCTAACTTCTAGGTAGGTTCATGACACGCGTCCAGGGTGTAGGCTCGCGGCATGACAACAACTCTTGAATATGTCAATTACTGTAAATCCTAATTAGTATGCAAACCAAAAATATCATTCTTCAATTTGAAATTCTGGGCTATAAAAATTCTAGACAATGTTGTCACACTTCATGGTTACAGGAACATCAATTTTATGGTTTATTTATTATAAGCTGCAATATGTACATAATAAAATTTTAAACTTTACAAGTTTGTTGTATAAGAGGTATAAAGGTTACAATTTAGAGTGCGAACAATAATAAAACAAAGGTCACACTTGAAAGTATAGTTTTATCAAATAAAAATGTTGCTAATAAGAGGCTTCAAAGTATGACCTTCTTACTTCAACGGCCTTGACAATCATGTGTAGATGGAATGACAACACTTGAAAATCGTGATCTAAAGTCAAGCTTACACATCTTTAGGCCATCCCTAAAAGTATGTTTTTGAGAGTCAAAAAGCGTAGCCTTTTGTCAAAGGTCAAAACTTTTACTAGTTTAATTTAGACCACACTTCACACAGGTGGATAAAAGCCTAAAATATTGCGGTCTTCCTTCATTTCTAGAAATTATTTACTATTTATTAGTTGTTTATTCTTTGTTAGTTTTATTAATTGTTCAATTTTTGTGTGTCTTTTAGTTAGCTAATTTTAAATCCTTGATGTTTCATTTATCTATTTAAATGTATTAATTTTGAGTTTTAAATATTATTAGTTTATTAATTATTGTTAGTTGTGTGAGGGTTTGAATTGATAATTTAACTATATCCTTATGGTTCCCTATCAAGTAACAAGTGTACTACGCAGATCCTTGTACTATTTTTATTAGGGGAGGGCACACTTCTGAGCCAACCACATTTGTTTGGGGTGTTTGTATGATGTGCCTCTAGACTTTTGTACTTTGATTCTATTAGATAACCCTTCACTATATTTAATTTGTTTGGATTGCTAATATTCTGTGAGAGGGTGCAACGTTACGGTGACTCAAGTAAAAATAGTAATTCAATTTAATGGTTAAAAGAAATTTTAGAAAATGGTAATTATAAGGGATTTAAAGTGTTAGAGTAAGTCGCCACCTAATTTTAAGAAAAATTAGGAAACCAATTAACAAATTAACCTAAAAGAAAATCTACGAAACCAAAATTAAAAGAAAATCTACGAAATCAAAAAAATTCTAAGTATGGAGTTCATGTTGTTTCGAATGAAAGGGGTTAGGGATCCTTTGAAACCCATAATTGTGGTTCCCAACTGAATTCATTACGATACACATGTATAATAAACATTTAATATAAACAAGTAATAAAATAAGTTAATATAAAAAACGGCCTAAAATTGGCCTAACGTCAATAAATATATACAGAATATTGAATAAAATGTGTAATTTGAACTTCATTCAAATAGTTTCAATGGGAAACAACTCTTGGTACCTGTAAAAGCACTTAGTAAAACTGTTATTAATAAATAAATATGAATAAATCAAATAATAACTTTAAAAAAACATTTTATTAACATAGGAGGTCTTGAAAATCGACGGTAATTTCTTCATCGGCCAATTTTACCAAACAAAATATATGTAATTAAACTAGATTTCCATCTTTTAATATTTGGAAGGCCTCCAAAATCGATTGAAAAATTTTATCATTGATCATTGAACATGATATACTTAAGACATAAAATCAAATGAAATTAATAAAAGTATAACAAAACATAAAACAAATGCAATACCCAGCAGGTAATAACTAATCAACATACACATAATTTACGGGGGGGAAAAAGAGAAGAAAAATAACAAGTGAAATTAATCTAAATAAACAAATAGAAAATATGTGAAACAAAAATAAATCTAACAGTCGAGCATATTGAAATCAAAACCATAGTTATTCACTGGCAAGTTCAAAAGTTCATCTATGTCATTTGATATTTGCAGAAATAATCAAAAATAGTTTCTGCAAATATCAAATAACATTGACAATAACAACACCAAAACAACAATAAATGATAACCAATCAGAATCCAACAGTGAGTAAAACTATTTAACAGACAAAAGCTTATGTACTAAAATGGAAAGAATGAGAAAAGGGCCACTGGGTTTGTAATGGTTTTGTGGTGGAGTTGTTGTTTTGTGGTTCTTGCGGAACTCGAAGCTTGGGCTTGCCGAAGATAGGTGCGTCCATAGAACAAAGGAGCGATGTTTGAGCAGTGGGTTTGGTTTGTTGTTGGTTTCAACAGAGGCGAACCCTGAATTCGAAGATTTTCGGTGCACCAATATAAGCATAGATCAAATATGAGGTCTAAGCTAAATTTAAAATAAAATAAAAATAATAAAAACAAGCTTTAGTAGGATTCAAACCCTGGTCTACATGGTGGAATCTTTTGTTTCTATCAATTGCACAAGGTAAATTCTATATTTTGTTAGTTATATCATAATTTCAACCAATTTTTCAAAATAGATATACATATATACATATGATTTTTTCGTGTGCATGCACCCCCTTCATATAGTCTAGGTCCTCCCCTGGATTTTGAGTTCTCTTCACGTGAAAGCTGCAAAAAATCAAAAAGAAATCGTAAAAGGGAAAGGGGAAGGGAGTAGCAGGTCTGATTCGTTGTTTAGCTCCCGTTCATCGGAGCTTTGAACTCCTCACCGGAGATGATGTCGGAAAATGGAAAATTAAAGAGGTTTTGAGTCAGGTAGCGTGAGGTAGAAAACAAGAGAGTGAGGGGTCTGAGAAAATATAGTAACGTAATGGGGTTTTGGGTTGGGAAAAATGGGTTTTTGATGGTCGTTGGCTGCTCGTCCGGTTGCTGGAACTTGGAAGACCTTGAAGCTCACTGCTCCGTTGGCTTTTTGGGTGATTTTTTAGATGGGTTTGGAATAGGGGTGGCAATTTCAGCCCAGATAAGTGAAATGAAATTATTTTGTCCATATTAAACTAAACGGATCGCTCATATTTTCTTTCTTTTTCTTATATGGGCCAATATGGTCTTCAACCTATTTAACCTCATATAAATATGGACAAAATGAGTTAAGATGAGAATCTATATCCAGTACATATGAATCCATATCCAGCAAACAGATTTTTTTTTGTTTTTGAAAATTTAAAAAAAAAAATTAGAGGTCCATTGGTGGAAGGTGAGGTCGGGGTCAGGGGGTGCCACGGGAAGGGGTATATTTATTTTTTTTGAAAAATAGATTTTTTTTTTTGTTTTTGGAAAAAATAAAACAAATTAGGGGTTGGTTGGTGGAAGGTGGGGAGGAGGTAAATTTTATTTTATTTTTTGGGAAAAGGGTAAAATTACCCCTCAACTCTGTTTTATTGATTGACTTTATCCCTGCCGTTAAAAGTAAGTAATTTTTACCCATGTCGTGAATAAACTTAAAAAATATACCCCTCCTTAGATGGAAAGCCTAAATTAATTAAAATTACCTGATTTTACTTAAATTACCTAATTTTAACTCAACCCGACCCACTTAATAATGTAACCTATTTCTTTTACCCAAATCAATTTTGTTTTTCCCCCCACCACCAAAGTCGCCACCTCTCCGAGATCTCCTTCACCATCACCGTCAAAACCACCACCCTCTCCGAGTAGTGAGACACATTTGATAATGAGAATCTTTTTACCATTGTACATATAAATTCTTTCTTCCTTCATATTAGAAGACTCAGTTTAGATCAATGCAACTCCTAAAAATCAATCTGTTGTTCTTTCCTTTTACCTTTGCCAGTAGTGAATTACAATGATGTCCTATGTTTTGCTTGCAAGATTTATACTTGATATCTTCTTTTTTTTTTACCCAAAACTTTAATTGAATTCTGAAGTAATTAAACTTCCAGAAGTTCGTAAAGTTCAACTATACCTTAATAGAGGTCCCAAAATTGGCTATATGTGCACTTGTCGCTCGGGTCAATTACTGATGAAGAGGCACATAGCCTAAGTTGGTGACTAAATTGTTTTAGTACTTATGGAAGGCTCAATTTATCATCAAAGTGAAAACAAAGTTGATTTGGGTAAAAGAAATGAGTTATATCATTAAGTGAGTTAAATCGGGTTAAAATTTGATAATTTAAGTAAAATCGGATAACTTTTACTGATTTGGATTTTTCATCAAAAGAGGGTTATATTTATTAAGTTTATTGGCGACATGGGTAAAAGTAACTTGCTTTTAACAGCAAAGGTAAACTCAACAAATAAAACAAAGTTGAGGAGTAATTTTGATCCTTTTCCCTTTTTTTATTTGAAAAATAGATTTTTTTGTTTTTGGGAAACAAAAAAACTTTAGTGGTAGGTTGATGGAAGGGGGGGTAGGGAGTGCACGGGGGGAGGGGTAATTTTTTTTAAAAAAAATAAAGATTATTTTTTTGTTTTTGAAAAATAAAATTTTTTTAAAAGTAGGTTGATAGAAGGTGGGGGGAGGGGGGATGGGGGTGCCTGGGAGAGGGGACAATTTTTTTAAATATATTTTTGGAAAAAACAAAAAAGTTTTAGGGGCAGGTTGGTAAAAGTTTGGGGGGGGTGCGAGTGTTTGTGTGGAGAGGTAATTTTATTTTTTTTTGTTTGAAAAACAAACATATTTAAATGGGTTAAAATCATTTTGCCCAAATCATATTTGCTCATATTATATTTAGATAGATTGTAATCCAAACCATTATTTTATCCAATCATATTTAACTCATCCAAATCAGATTCAATCCAACTATTTGTCACTATTAGTTTGGAGAAGGAATGATAGTTTACGTGTATATTAGTTGTTCATCAGAAAAGAGGAAAGAAGGGTCTAGGTCTTTGGGGTGGTGGACTGAGCTGGTCGGAACAGTGACTGCGGGAGGCATGTTGAGAGCTGCTTGCTGGTAGAGTTTTGGTGACTGTCTTCACCGTAATAAATAGGAAACAAAAAATGAAGAGGATTATGGAGGTGAAGAGGAGAAAGAAGAGGGAACCATTATTTTTTGGTTTACTAAGCTTCGCCGAATTTTGGGGTGGTGGTGACCGGAAAAAAAAATAAAAAATGAAACCCTTATGAATAAAAATCTGAAAATTCTCAATCCTTGTTTGAAAATATTTCACCACCTTTACAATGACTAAACTATTCTTTATATAGGAAATTGAAAATTACCAATACCATTATTTTAAAATTGTGTCAAAACCAGCTGTTAATAAAATATTTGTGTATGAATTTTTGGATTATGCAAAAATATCAAAATAAATATTAACAAAAGTAATAGAGAAAATGATTGTGAAAAATGTAATTAATGTAATCAATGACATGTAAAAAATGCAATTTAATAGATTTAATGATCTTATAAAAAATAAACAAATATTCGAACGTTTGGCTGTGACAAAATAATATAAACAAAATTAACCGATAAAAATTCTTATACTTTAAGAAAAAAGGACAACTATCAACAAATTGCATTAGAATGGCAAAACATGTATTTTTGAACTATTTAAAAATAAAATACTCAAAAAGTAATTAATTTGAAAATTATCATACCAACATTTGGTGTCAACATGAGTTATGGTAAAGGTTGGTTTCACACTAGAACCTTATATTTTGGCTTTCGATATTGTTATTGGAGTTTTAGACCTTTATCTACTATGTCATCTTACCTTGATTATAGAATTGTTTTGGAAATAATGTTCATCTAACTAGTAAAAGCTCTTTAGGTTTCTGAAGTGATTCATGAAATACATATATATGATTAGTAAACTCTACTTATTATATCAATAAAATCATTGAGTTTTAACTATTTTTAAAGTTACTTACCAAACAAATAAAGTTTTCATCCAAAAATTATATACTTTCTCTGTCCGGTATTGTTTGTTATGTTATACTTTTCGAAAGTCAATTTGACTAATTTTTAAAGTTAAATTAGATTACATTAATTCGATATTTTAAACCAAAAAATAGATATTCTAAAACTATAAGAAAATGACTATAAATTGTAATTTTTTACATATTAATATAATGAAAAAATATATTTTAAAATGTTAGTCAAATTTTTTATAATTTGACTCTAAATATAAAAACCAAACAAATAATATCAGACGGAGAAAGTAATTCATTCTTTGTACCAGACTGTTCTTTTCTGAAGACGGAGAGTAATTAGTTTGTATAGATCTTCTAGTTAGTCTAGATTTACTAATATTAGTTGGGAGAAATCTTGCATTTCAATTCTTAAGACTAGTTTTTTAGCTTGTCTAGAAAAATTAATTGAATGAAGCATTTAATAAAGTCTACAATTAATAACATAGTTGGAGTAGTGTCTTTTTAGACAAAGACATTTCTACTGTCCCTACCAAACATATACATTTATTTACTCTTCTGAATTCCCCTTCTTATTTTTTACACTTCGTTTCAAAATAAAATGATTTTTTTCTTGTAATATTTTAATTTTTATTTTTCATATGACATATTTAAAACATCAAGATCAAAGGATATTTTAATACGTTTGACATAATTTTAATTTATAACCACAAAATTCAAAGTCTTCATTATATTTTTAAATTTTGTGTCAAGTCAAACATGCAAGATCATTCTTTGTAAAACAAAGATAATAATCAGGGGTGGCTCGACAGTGTTAAAAAAAGGACACGTGCCTTAGGCCCTCAAATTTAAGGGGCCTCATTTTTTTATAATAATAGGTTATAAGTTATTATTTTTAACAAATATTGAATACTATTTGTAGAAAAAATAAACATTTCATGAAAAATGAAGGGATTATTAGAAGAAATCTGATATATTTTGAGCACTATATCTTATGAAAAATAATTTAAAATAAAAATGTTTATATTATGAGGTGAAAACTAGAAGAAATAAATTATATAAAAGTATTAACAATTTAAGTTTAAGGTCCCGTTTAGTTTTTGCTTTAAGCCTTAATACGTTTGAGCCGCTCCCGGT
Organism: Solanum arcanum; assembly: GCA_027789145.1. Classification (NCBI taxonomy): domain Eukaryota; kingdom Viridiplantae; phylum Streptophyta; class Magnoliopsida; order Solanales; family Solanaceae; genus Solanum; species Solanum arcanum. The sequence goes on along the minus strand of CM050935.1, from coordinate 24,314,246 downwards.
AATAATTACTAGACACATTCGCATTCATATATCATCCTGCTGCATACTTGAAAGTTACCCTATGGGACTTCTACCAAATCCAACCAAAAAAAATTTCAGCTCACTAAATTAAAAAATTATGAATTCAAAGGTGTAACTAACCAAGTAGGGTCAGAATTATGGAAAATTATATTCAAATTTCAATAGAAATTAAAAATAAAAGCTACATAATTTTAATTTTTTTGGTTTACTTGAACTGCTTAGGAAATAGTTATCTAATACATATAGACATACATGCTAGTGAAGGTAACATGTGCTCAGTGGAATAATTGTAGTACGCGCAAAGTAAACCAAACACAATAGTACGCTGTTGTATCTCAGTCTCGAGCAAAGAAAGATTTGGCTATATGAAACCATACTATCTATGTTGCACCATTTAAATTCAATTTATTGCAATATTATATGAAATAAGAAATTAAATACAAAAGGCACTAAAAGTTCTCTTATTTTTCTGCATGCATACAAATAAACAAAAGAAACAATTACTAAGAAAGCAAACCTAATAGAGGTAACACTACTAAAATATCATTATTTTCTCATAGAAAGATTTTCCATGGCTATTTCCATAACTATTTATGGAAATAGTAATTGTTTCATTTGGAAAAATTTGAAAGAATAATTTGTTTTCCATCATATATTTTATCGGTGAGCTAATTGAATGGAAAATGTGTGAAAAATCATATTCTATAGCATAAATTGTTGGGTTTTAAAATAAATTTTCTCAGGCTTTTGTTTCTAGTAGTAGTGTATAAATGTGAGACTAACTTTAACAGTTGCTTAGGATGATAACCCAATGATTTTGTTATAAAAGTTAAAATAATATTCATGTTTGTTACTATGTCATTTGTCAAAGTGTCATCTTACTTTCACAGGAGAAATGTTACAGTCAAGTTTGAGGCAGAAAAATATGAAGACTCACCAAATCTTTGCTTTAAGATTCAGAAAGGCCAACAACAATATAAAACACAGTCCTATGAAGAAAAGGAGATGTACAGAGACAACAAACTTTATATATATATTTTATATTATTTTTATTGTACCAACTAACCAGTTGGTTAATCCCCATATTTCAAAGTTTTATTAATTGAACATCTTTGAGGCCAATATTCTAAAGATTAATAATGAGGATTTATTTGATCACTCTAATTGGCCTTTTGTTTGGTTATGCAGGTTAACTTGTAGTTTTATAGATTCAATAATTGTATTCATGCTACTTAATTTTTGTTGTATATGTTGTAAGAATTCAGTAATTAGTATGTGGATGAATGTTTCAGCTGCTTATGATCCATTGGATCCCAATGGGAATATAACTATTAAATGGGATGTCATGTCTTGGACTCCTGATGGCTATGTTGTAAGTCTCCTTTCCTAATTCTCATAATTTTTTTAAGAACTAATGTTATACTTGTTGGAAGTGGTGACCTAGCTTATCGCGGTGAATCTTTGTCTGCTCGCTCCTAGGCTGTGGTAACGATGAACAACTTCCAAATGTACCGACACATTATGAGCCCTGGGTGGACATTAGGGTGGACATGGGCGAAGAAAGAAGTGATATGGACTATGATTGGTGCTCAAGCTACAGAACAAGGTGATTGCTCGAAATTCAAAGGAAATATTCCGCATTGTTGCAAGAAGACTCCCACTGTTGTAGATATGCTCCCTGGAGTACCTTATAACCAACAATTTACTAATTGTTGTAAAGGTAAATGAAGAACAAATTTATTCAAACTAGATTGGTCCAAAGCTCACAATTCGTACGTCCTTTAATTTTGAAGGTGGAGTTTTGGCTTCTTGGGGCCAAGATCCTCAATCTTCCGTCTCTGCTTTTCAAGTTAGTGTTGGTCAAGCTGGTAGCACAAACAAGACTGTAAAACTCCCCAAGAACTTCACTTTACTTGGACCTGGACCAGGTTACACTTGTAGTCCTGCAAAGATTGTCCCGCCAACCAAATTCTTCACACCTGATCTACGAAGAAAAACTCAAGCACTCAGTAAGTTGCTTCTTTCTTACTCCGCATGTGTACAAATGATCCCAGCTTTTCGAGGACAATGTAATTGCCTTATCATTTTATTGTGTAATCCTGTGCAGTGACATGGAATGTAACATGCACATACTCTCAGTTTGTAGCTCAAAAACATCCAAGATGTTGTGTCTCCCTCTCAACTTTCTACAATGAAACCATTACTTCTTGTCCTTCTTGTGCTTGCGGTTGTGAGAACAAACACAAATGCATCAAGTAAGTCCCTCGTGATTTATTTTTACAGTCAGTTAAACATTACTGATTCTCTCGTGACACAAACACAGGAGCGATTCCAAGCTACTCAGTATGGTGGGTGTAAACACTCCACGAAAAGACAATGCACCATTACTACAGTGCACCCAACATATGTGCCCCGTTAGAATCCATTGGCATGTGAAACTCAACTATAAGGAATATTGGAGAGTCAAGATTACTGTTACCAACTTCAATTACAGGGTCAATTACACACAGTGGACTCTTGTTGCTCAACATCCAAATCTTAACAATGTAACTCAAGTTTTTAGCTTTGATTACAAGCCTCTTGTTCCATATCAATCAATAAGTAAGTTCTTTGAAATATTGCATCAATATAAGAGCTAATTTCATGTCTGACTACCCACTATAACAGTAAAGCCACAAAACAATCTTAGTCATACTAGGTAAAGTTCAGTTACATTAACATGACAAATAAATAATCTTGTGACTTTACTATTATAGCTACTGAAATTAATCTTGTAAGCAAAACGTAGCATGGTGTGGAAAAGATTTTAACAAAACTTCTTGTACTGCAGATGACACAGGTATGTTCTACGGTATGAAGTTCTACAATGACTTACTTATGGAAGCAGGGCCAGCTGGAAATGTTCAATCAGAAGTTCTTCTCCAGAAAAATAAGGATACTTTTACCCTTAAACAAGGATGGGCATTTCCTCGAAAAGTATACTTCAATGGCGATGAGTGCATGCTACCACCACCAGATAGTTATCCATACTTACCCAATTTTGCCCACCAGAATCTGGATGCTTTTTCGACATTGTTTTGTTCTATGCTTTTGATTTTACTTGTTCTGTTTTGATCATTTCACTAGTTTGTGAACAAGTACAAATTTTGAAGCCAAGCAACCATTTCAGTAGTATCGGTAATACACGTACTTGAAAAGTCTTTGATAGAAGAAAGATTTCATCAACTTTTATTACTGCAATCTAGAGTATTTGAGCTTGCAGGTTCATGACAAGCAGTACAAATATATTACAAACTTTGTTAATGTCAGTTCAATGGTCTCGGAATTCTAGAAACTGCTTAAATCAAATACTTCATAAGACATTGCAAAATGTTGTACATAACAAAAAAATCACGAGAGAAATTGAAGAATGATCATCTCAATTTGTTGATTCAATACATACGATTACATTGGTATTTATACACAATAGAAATAAGAGATAAAAGGAAACAAATTATTCTACAGTTTATGTTAGTCCCACCAAACATTCTATGTAATATTCTCTAGTTACCGCAATACAATATTCTGAGTTCAAGTGAACCTAGTAGGTTTTGCCTAAACCATGTATTTGTATTAAGAAATTTACCCAAATACATAACTATGAATTCTATTATCATTGTATATTAACTCGAGATTGTTATAGACTTGTAGGAAGCCATAAACTGCAAATCCTGAGTTCCATTGAGTTGCACCATATAGAACAAAAAAAAAAAAGGTTTCAGAAGCATTCAACGAGCTTGAGAAACATACAAAATAATATGATTTCAGCATGTAACGAAAACATGTGATCCAACAGCTAGGGGAAATCTACTGATAGGCACTGACCAATTCCAAGTGATAAGACTTCTATGTGTTAGCAAAAGAAGAATGCCATAGAGAACATAAGTGTAACTACTAATTTAAGCAAAGAGACCTTCCGCTGGGAAGCAGCATTCAGTATATGTGGATCTGTATCAGGAGGTGGCATGGCTGGAATATCGTTTGACAGATGCGGATATGCCTCAGAAGGTGGCATGACACAGTTATCACCATCGAAATAAACTCTGCGAGGAAAAGCCCATCCCTTATCTAATGTTAAATTTGATGCATCTTTTTGGAGTAGAAGTTCAAACTGGACATTTGCTGAAGGACCAGGTTGCACAAGTAGATCATTAGAGGATTAAACTCCCCATAACATTGCATTATCATCTGTGGAAAAGATCAGGAATTTAGTCATATATATGTAAACTTACTCAATGAAGTAATATTCCAACGAAAAGAATGGCAACAAGTAAAGATGTTTATTGGAAATTTAAGCGCAAAATGCAAATAAGGAATTTAACGGATTCATAATTAAGTGAAATATTTGTTTCTTAGTGCTGTCTCACTGTTACAATGCATGGTGTAGTGCTCAACCTATTTCACAGCTAGCTTTAGGGATTAAGTGCACCTTAAGTGATCGTTTGATACGTAACTCTGATTCTAGATTAAAGTACGGGGCAGCTGTGAAAATCTATCTAATGTCTAAGTAGTAACTGTTTTTTAGGTAGCACATTTTATAATTAGATAGAGAACTTACTTATTTGATCACCATAAGGAGTTCATGACTTGTAATTGATGTTGAAACGCCGAGTGATGTTATCAAGGTTGGGATGTTGGACAATTAAGTTCCACTATGAGTAATTCATATGGTAATTGAAGTTTGTTATAGTGATTTTAACCCTCCAATTATCCTTGTAGTTGAGCTTCACATGCCGATAAATTCCAACTGGACACATATGATCTGTGCACTGGACCAAAGGAGTAAAGTTGTTCTTTCCATGGTCCGAAACAATTGAAGCTAGGTGCGGCTTTTCTGACCTACAATAAAAGAAAGGGGAAGTACACCGATAGTAAATTACAAAAGAATTCCAACAATTAAGGTGTGCCCAATAATACGAGGACATACTCAACACAACTTCCCGGTTTAGTGCCACTATTCTTGCATCCACAAGAACATGGTACAATTGTGTCATTGTATAATGACAATATAGAGACGCAACATGTAGGATTATTATGACCCATGAACTGTAAGTATATGCATGTGACATTCCAAGTCACTGTCATTAACAACATGACAGAGTTTACAAATTAGCCTGTACGAAACTGCATCTTACAAATGAGCATGATATTAATAACTTACTCAAAGCCTGTGACACTCTTGTCCCATCTGGAGTAACAAATTTAGTTGGTTTAACAATTTTAGCAGGTCAACATATATATCCAGGTCCTGGTGCATTTAAAGTTAAGTTCTTAGGTATTCTAATTGTATTGTTGGTTGTTCCAGCAGAACCAACAGTGGAACAACCAGAACCAACAGTGAGTTGGAATGAAATAATGGAATTTGCAGGATCCTGGCCCCATGAGTTGACAACTCCTCCCTTGCAACAATTTGCAGTCTGCTGGTTGTGAGGAGCTTCATGCAACAAGTCGATAACTGTTGATCCTTCCGACAGTAATGAGGAATATCTCCTTTGAATTTTGAGCAATCACCTTGCTCCGCAGTCTGACTTCCTAGCATGCTCCGTATCATTTCATCCTTTGCCCATGTCCATTTCAAACTCCAGCCTGGTGGTTGAATATGCCTATACTATTGGTAGTTGTTTATAGTCACCACAGCCTGTCCAAATAACCATAATGATTAATGACAAGTCCATTTCACAAAATCCTAATGAGTTATGCCCACGCTGATAGTGTAAAGGGAAATAAATTAGTCCTTACGACATATCCATCTGGTGTCCAGCTGATGAAATCCCATTTTATTGTGATGTTCCCATTGGGATCAAATGCATCAAACACAAATAAAATAGCAAAAGATGGTAATACAAACACACAAATCTTCTAGTTAAACAAAACCTTAATACATGTTGTGGTAGATCATAACTTTAACAAAAACAAAGAGTTAATAACTTTAATGGTCACTCAACAAGCAATTGTTTTCACAGAAAGTCAATTAACTTTCATTTTCATCTCAATAGTCATTTAACTATCAATTGTTTTCATAGAAAGTCAATCAACTTTCATTTTCAACTCAAAAGTCACTTAATTATCACTTCATTGCACAAAAAGTCACTCAATCTATTTATTTATTTTTTCAATAAAATTTAGTGACATGAAATTTTAATTATTAACCAAAATCTTATCCAAATATATATCCATTTAAACCATTTAATCACCCACCCCATTTAACCCGATCCATTAAAAATATAATATTTAATCTTCAATAGTTGTTTGCTTTACAATTTGGTGCCAGGAGTTTAGTAGAAACCATCAAATTGAAAAATAAAATAAAAATTCTAACTTTTTAAATGTATGATACAGATGACAAGTTTAACAATCTGATTTGTAGTAGAAGTTGCAATAAACGGAAAGAATGGGATGACGAGGGAGAATGATTTAGGAAATTAATGGTAAAATAAAATGTTAAATATTATATTTTTAGGGGGTCGAGTTAAATAGGGTGGGTCATTAAACGATTTTAATTAGATGCATATTTGGTTCTTAAGATTTTGGTTAATAATTAAATTTTATATCACTAAATTTTAATTTTAAAAAATAATTAAATATGTTGAGTGATTTTCTGTGCAAAGAAGTCATAGTGGAGTGACTTTTGAGTTTAAAATGAAAGTTGAGTGACTTTCTATGAAAACAATTGATAGTTGAGTGACTTTATATGAAAACAGATGATGGTTGAGTGACCATGAAAGTTATTAACTCCAAAAACAAATGGAAGAATGAGTTTAATGATTTTGTTACGAAACTAGCCACAATAAAAGATCCAATTGATATACTATCAAATAACACTTGGGAACCTGGTTAAATGAATGAGCATATGTACTAATTAAAGAGGCCTATATGTAGCGGAGAACTATCTCATTAGGGTTATGCTATAAGTTATATTATTTTCTTTTGATTATCTATTATGTAATAGCAGTCTGGAACAATCTCCCTTTTCTATTTTCCTTTCATCTTTAAGTTCTTTTAGGATCAATACAAACCTTAGTTTGTTATGGATTTGGTAAGCTTTCCTTTGGCGACTAAAGTCTCATTTTAGCTACAAAAGTCTTACACACCTTGTCTCTAATATATGTAATTTTCCCCTTCATGCACTTTTCCTCTAGAAAAAAAGGGGGGAAAATCAATTTAAAAAAGATTAAGATCTACTTTTGAGGTTCAAATTTCTCTATATAGAAGGCCAAAGTTGTAGTAAATTTGATTTTTCTTCCTTGATAAGAACCATACAATGTTTAAAATCATACGTCAAACTCTTTGCTCTAGTTGTGTTTGGTATAACACCAAGTCATTTTTCTAGAAAATGTTTTCCAGTTAATAGAAATTATTTTTTCTCTTTGAAAAACTATATATGTTAAAGATTAATAATAATGACAGCATGCTAAGAGAGTTTTTAGATATATAGTACAATCTTTTAGTACTAAAGATTAGCAATAATGTATAAGGTATAACTGTTAGTAGAAGAAAGCAGTATGAAATTAAAAGTTAAAATAATTATACATATGTAAAAGAAATGATTTCCACACATAAAATTAAGGGAGTCATAATGTGATGGATTTTCCTTGGAAATTTCATGCATGTAACCAAACACCAGAAAATCACTTATCCATTTTCTTTGAAAAATGACACAAACTCGCATCCTTAGAGTTAGAGTTTGTATACAATTATTTATCAAGAACCAATTGTAAGACTCTGATTTTATTTTTTATATAAAAATTGAATTAAAGTTTGTGTTCAAACCTGTTGAGTAATTGCAATAGAAGAGTAATAGTAGTACAAGAGTGGCATTCAATTTTGAAGGAGATCTGAAGAACTTCATTATTCCCGCTGAATTAACTTCCAGAGTCAAATTCATTAGGCTACTGAAGCAGGAGACAAATTAATTAAAGTGTATAATGGTGGATTGGTGGTGATGGCAAGTGATTAATTCCATTATCACGTGCCATGTAACTATTGGAGGATTATTTAAAGGCTTAAGTCATCATCGGTTTGTTAGAGTTGTCCGCATAATTTACTTAGACGTGTTAATTAAGATTAGTATCAACTGAACACTTTTAACTATATAAAAACCGTTTCTATTAGACATTTTTTAATAATCAGCAAAAAATATGAAGAGTATGTGATACACTTACATTGACATGACAAAATGACTACTTAAAAAATAACATTTGACATTGGGCTCCGAAAATTATAAAAAAAACACACATTTAATATCTAATTTTTAAAAAAAAAGAAAAGAAAAAATGAAAATGTCAGCCTATATATATATATATATATATATATATATATATATATATATATATATATATATATATATATATATATATATATATATATATATATATATATATATATATATATATTTCATACTAATAAGACTTTTGATTATTGAGTTGTAATCACAAAATCTTATAGTTGAATTAATAAAACGAGGTTTTTTCCTTCCTTGAGTGAGGAAGGTTTTAATTCAATAAGTGTTTGTGTCTTTACTCTGTCTTTACTTAAAAGCAACTTACACGAACCTGGTTTGTTCTGGGGTAAGGTTTCTTCAATTGGTATCAGAGCAGGTCTTTTCGTTAAAAGATTCACACCTTGAAAAGACTCAATGGCAGCACCACCTACCCCACAAGAGGGAGCTTCACAAACACGACCACCACTGTTCAATGGCAAATATTATGGATGGTGGAAAAATCGTATGATGGACCATCTTATTGGCGAAAACCCTGATCTATGGGGAGTAATTCTAGATGGCCCAACCATACCTATGAAAACAGCAACTGATGGAATCACCAAAATCCCAAAAGAAAGAAATGTTGAAGACAAGCTTGCAATTCAAAACAATGCCAAAGCCAAGAAAATTCTGATATGTGGCATAGGACCAGACGAATATAATCGAATCTCGTCATGTCAAGATGCCAAAGCCATATGGAAAACACTGCAAACAGCTCATGAGGGAACAACGCAAGTCAAGAAGTCTAAAATTGATAACTTGAACAGGTAATATGAGCTCATTCGGGATGGCGTAAGGAGAGACTATTCAAGACATGCACACCAGGTTCACCTCCATCATTAATGAGATGTACTCTTTAGGAGAGATAGTGCCTAACGGAAAAGCAGTAAGGAAACTCTTGAGTGTCCTTCCTGAAACTTGGGAAAGCAAAGTCGAGGCTATCACTGAAGCCCGCGACCTAGACTCACTGGGAATGGATGAGTTAATTGGTAATCTCATCACATACGAACTTAAGAAAAACCAAGAAAAGGAAATTGGAGGAAAAAGAAAGGAAAGGAACCTGGTTCTAAAGGCTACTGCATCAGATGATTGTGAAGATGAAAATATCGCCCTCATAACTAAAAGGTTCACTAGAATGCTAAAGAGAGGGCAGACCTTTCAAAAGAAAGCTTTTCAAAAACCATCTGAAAACACTAAAGACCAGGTTTGTCACAAGTGTGGGAGTCCAGATCACTTCATAAAATTCTGTCCACTTTGGGTTGTAGAGCAGAAAAAGGTAAACTTTGAGAAAGGTAAAGACATCAAAAAGGATAAGTTTGTTCCCTCAAACAGAAGAATGACAACTCAAGAGGCAGACATGTCAATGAAGAGGGCTTTTGCAGCAATGGGGAATTCATCTGATGAAGAGTTTGAGGGTGTTGAGACAGAAAACCAGTCTCTTCTTGCACTAGAACAAGAAGATGATTATGACTTTCTTGCCCTTGTAGCAATGGAAACCAAGGAAGAAAGGGAAACTTGCAGATCACAAGAAACCATACTAGCACTCATGACTGGATCAGATTCTGAAGAGGAAAAAGAAGAAGAAGACATAAATGAAAAGGTTAGTCTTCATCACTTACAAGACAATCTAGGTTCATACTCAAAAAGAGAGCTAGAATCCTTACTCTACACTCTCATTGATGCATATAAAACCATAGACTCAAAAAGGGAACTGATGATGGAAGACTATGCATCACTAAGAGAAGAAAACAAGAGTCTTGAAAAACAGAATCTTCATCTTTTATCTAAGAATACCAAACTAAGTAAAAATCTAGAATTGGTAACTAAAAGGAATGAAACACTCTCCAAAGAGCTTCTTGTGACTAAAACTGAAGCATAAAATGGAATGAGATGGACCAGGTCCTCCATACTGCGTGACAGCATTCACAAGAATCGCACAATTGAGAAACATGGGATAGATTTTGATAGAACCAACTCTCAAGTAAAAAATCCCAACATAGACTGTTTATGCATGCACTGTGGACTGGTAGGACATAAAAGTCATGATTGTCAAAAGAAACAAACTGCTCATAACAAAAACTTGAAATCCTTGAGAAAACCTCATCATGATAAACCCAATGAGCAAAAACAAATCCTTAAAGATAAATCTCTTCCTATATGGGCCAGAAGAAATCTTATCTAAGCTTAAATCAAAGTGGATTTGGGTACCAAAATCTAAAATCCAACAATAAATTGCAGGGATCAGTGAAGAGGAAGCAACAACAATGGTACTTGGTTCGATTTCATTCACTGTTTCCACTCTCCCTTATAGTTTTATTTATTTTAATTAAAAGTTATCTTATATCCCCTTAATAACTTTGTGATGTTAATTAATTTTCTGATTCATGTCACCTTTATTATTTAAGATAGGGAAGTGCTTGTTTAATCCTGGGAAATATTTCACACCGTTGAAATAGTTTCTTAGGACAGTGTCCAGCACGACTCAAGTATTTATCTATGTCATGCACTTATATTTATATATCAGCGTAGTAATATTTATCTTATTTTCAGGACTACTTTTTAATAAATAATACAGATATTTATTATTATTATTATTATTATTATTATTATTATTATTATTATTATTATTATTATTATTATTATTATTATTATTATTATTATTATCACTATTATTGTGAGATTTTTCTAATATTTCCCCAACAATCTAAGAAACTATAGTAGATAATACTACTCTTGAAATTACTGTTCATTCCACAAATATTGGTAGTAATCTCACTACCCCAGTTTCAGTTGTATTACATTATGCTAAACCATTTTTCAATGTGTCAAATATTAAAATTTTTGTTAAAAAGATTTTAAAAGATGACAAGAGCGTATTTTCTCTTTGCTTGATGTTCATAGAGTTGCACATGACTTGATACATCCACAACCAAGTGCAAAAACTGATAATAAAATTTTAGAATTATGACAATACGCCAATAAGGTATGTCGCCATACTATATTGCAAAATCATTTCTAACAAATTGTTTGATGTTTATTGTAGTTGCAAGGAAACATAAGTTATTTGGGAAGCCTTAATTAAGAAATTCATTGTTGAAGATGCTACTAAATAAAAATTTGTAGTTGATAAATATTATCAATGGCAGATGCATGACATGAAAGAAATGAAAATTCAAATTAAAGAATATCAAAAATTGCTTGAAGACTTAAAGGCCGAAGGAATTTCTCTACCAGAAAATTTTTCTGCTAGAGTGTCGATCGAAAGATTACCTAATCGTTGAATGATTACAAAAACAAGTTAAAGCATAAGCAAACTAACTTTACAATTGAGGATATAGTGATTCATATTTTACTTGAATATACTAACAGAAAAAAACCATTTAAGGCTAAACAATTAGCTCTCAAGGAAAATTTAGTGCTAGGACAAAACAACAAAAATAACAGATATGTTAATAAGTCTCATGGTTACAGGCCTAATAATCCCAACTTTAAGAAAAATAAAATATTGTTGTTTCACTTGTGGAAGACCAGGTCATCATGCAACTCAATGTAGAATAAAAATTCGAAATGACCATGGAAAAGGTTATCCTCCCAAAGCTAATTTAGTTGAAGGAGATGAAATTATTGCAGCTGTCATTTTTCAAGTGAATCTTGTGGCACATATAAAAGAATGAGCAGTAGACTCTGAGGCTACTCGCCACATCTGTACAAATCGAGAAGCATATGCCTCCTATATACCAATAGGAGATGACAGTGAAGTAGTCTACCTTGGAGACTTAAGAACTGCTAAAGTCTTGGGTAAGGGTCAAGTGCTTTTGAAGCTCACTTCGGGAAAAACTTTATCCCTTATGGATGTGCTACATGTTCCTACAATACGAGCAAATCTGATTTCTGTAGTTTTGCTAAATAAAGTTGGAATCAAAGTGATATTGAATCTGATAAGATTATATTACAAAAAATAATGTGTTTGTGAAAAAAGGCTATTGTAATCAAGGACTCATTGTACTAAACATTTTTAATAACAATGCATCTTCTTCTGCTTATATGGTTGAGTTTATTTCCTTCTGACATGCTAGATTAAAACATATTAATGTCTCATATATTAAGGATATGCAGTCTCTTGATTTAAAACCTTATTTAGATTCGAATAATTTTGATAAATGTGAAATATGTGTTGAAGATAAAATTACTAAAAGATTCTATTTTTCAATAAATAGAGAAACTGATTTATTATCGTTGATCCATACTGATTTGGGTGATCTAAAACAAACTATGACTAGAGATGGTAAAAGATATTACGTTACTTTTATTAATGATTTTTCAAGATTTACTAAGTTGTATTTGATTAGAAATAAAGATGATGCATTTGATGCTTTTATTACTTACAAATCTAAGGTTGAAAATCAATTTGATAAGAAAATCAAGAGACTAAAATTTGGTAGAGGCAGAGAATATTTTCTTTAAATGTTTTATGTGAAAAAGAAGGAATTATTCATGAAGTAACCCCATCTATTCACCTGAGTCTAATGGAGTAGCAGAAAGAAAAAATAGAACTTTAAAAGAAATTATGAATTCAATGTTAATTAGTTTTAATGCTCCTAATAATTTATGGGGTCAATCAATTTTATCTACATATCACGTACAGAATAGAATATAAAAGAACTGACAAAACCCTTTATGAATTGTGGAAAGTTATAGATCTAACTTGAAATATTTAAAAGTGTGGGGGTGTCTTGCTAAAGTTTTGTTACCTGAACCTAAGAAGAGAAAAATTGATTATAAAACTGCTGATTGCATGCTTATTGGATATGCTGAACATAGTGTTGCATATAGATTTCTTGTGTTAAAAAGTGATGTGGTTGATTGCAATACTATTATTGATACAAAGAAAGCTAAATTTTTTAAAAATACTTTTTCACTATGTGATAAAACTTCTCATGCACCTATTGAAAGAAACAATGATAATTCCTCTGGTACTGAGGAACTGCGGAGGAGCAAATGGCCAAGAACATTTTTTTTTATGGAAATGATTTTCAAACTTTTCTTGTTGATAATGAACCATTAAACTATTTTGAAGTTTTATCTTCCTCTGATGCTAAATTTTGGAAAGAGGCAATAAAACTGGTAATTGATTCAATTCTGAAAAATTAAACATTGATTTTGACTGACTTACCTCCTGGTGCAAAACATATTGGTTGTAAATGAATTTTCAAAAGGAAACTTAATCCTGATGGATCTATAGATAAATATAAAACTCGGTTAGTAGCAAAAGCACTTTCTCAAAAATAAAATATAGATTACTTTAATACATTTGCACCAATGACTAGAATTTCTTTTATTCGAATGTTAATTGTCTTAGCATCAATTTACAAACTGGTTATTCACCAAATGGATGTAAAAACATCATTTTTAAATGGTGATTTAGAAGAAGAAATTTATATGGTTCAACCTGAGGGATGTATTAGTCCTGGACAATAAAATAAGGTTTGTAAGTTAATCAAATCTCTTTATGGCCTAAAATAAGCTCCTAAGCAGTGACATGAAAAATTAGATCAAGTCTTATCAATAGACAAAAAAAATTCTGTTGAAGTGGATAGATGTTTTTATACCAAAATGGTAGATAATGATTATGTGATAATATGTTTATATGTTGATGACATGCTTATATTCGGTACAAGTTTAAATGTTGTAAATCGTACCAAATTATTTATGTCTACTAATTTTGATACAGAGGATCTGGGTGAAGTAAATATGATTTTGGGAGTTGAGGTAATAAGGAGTGAAGATAGTATAATGTTGTCACAAGAACATTATGTGGAAAGACTTCTTAAAGGTTTGAATGTTTTGAAGTGACACTTGTAGCCACTTCCTATGATGCTAACTCTAAATTGGAAAAGAATTATGGATACCAAGTTGCTCAGTTTAAATTCGTTCAAATTATTGAAAGTCTATTGCATTTGATGAATTTTACTAGGTCTGATATTGCCTATGCTCTTTGCAGATTGAGTAGGTATATTCATAATCCTAATAATGAGCATTATTTTGCGTTGAATAGACTGATGAAATATTTGAGAGGAACCATGAATTTTGGTATCATGTATAGTGGATTTCCTTCTACTTTAGAAGGGTATTGTGATGCAGCCTGGATCACTGATTCAGATGAGATAAAATCCACTAATGGATATGTGTTCACCTTAGGTGGTGATGCTTGTATATGCTTTATAAATTTCGAATCTATTTAATCTTTATGAGGATTATAAACAAGTTTTCAAAAAACTTGTATATGATTTAGATTTTGAACTCATCAAATATTTTCATATCAATTTTTTCAAGTGATAACATCCAATATTAAATGTATGACATATTTTAGTGCCTAGATTGCAAGTCAAATAAGTTTTAAACTTACCACGATGCATCATTCCACTTTTTCACTTTATAATTATTTCTATACCAGCATGCTTTATTAGTCGTATAATTTATATCATAATAATATTTTTACAATATCGCGCGCTATTGTATCAAACATATCACCGATGAACTATCACTTTGTATTGATTCACAATATGAAATAATTTATTGAGATCTTATCACTTCATTATTTTGAGGTAGCTACCTTGATATGAGGTTTCATAAAATGTTATGTTGTAGAGTCTCCAATAGCACATTGTCTCCTTGTTATGATCATTTGGATTCTTTGATCCTCCCCCTTTTTCAAGGATTATTTTATTTAGAATTGAATAGTCTATCATGCTTAATGCATTTCATAGACTTTATCCTTAATGGACATTCAAAAGGAGTATTTACAACTCTTGTGTTGCTTCTAATCTCCCGCTTATGTTAGACAAATAACATATATCTCAATCTTTTGGAGAATCTATCTTTATGCATCACTATATATTCATTGATAATATACCACTTATCAAAATAATTAGATGAAAAATATTTGGTTCCTGACCATAAATCAATTGAAAGAAAATTTGATCATAATTTATTGGTCTGACGCGTACAATTACTTTTGTATGCGGTATCATATTTCAGATCATTACATGGAGCTTTATTTTCTCAAGCAATTATTTCACTATCTCAGACATTTAATGTCACATCAGCTTGAGTATTTGTCAATAATATCAAGATAAATTGTCTTGATTACATATTCTGAAAGTTGTGCTCTTAACTCAATTACTATGCGAGTGTCTAACTGCAATTTGACAACAAACACACATATGATTATCTTATAGATGCATTGTTTTATCGTATCACATGATAGGTGAGCGGGCCCATATTCACCTTTTATTCTTTTCAGAATTTAGAGATTTAGTCTCAACTTTAGTTGATCCAATCAACTTACATGAGAACGAGCAACAAAAAGAATTCTCAAAGAATCTTCTAGTTCTTCAATATATGATTATTACTCATTATGCACATCTTTAGGATGACCGGGATATTCATGTCAACTAATAAAATTATTAGTATTAGTAAACTTCAAATTTACTATGTCATGTGCCTTTTGCTTTAGTAAATTTCTTATTTATTACTATTATATGAGAAAATTCAACTTTAATACTCTGAGAGTAAATTTAGATTTATTTTTTTCAATTACTCTACCTCTTCTAAAGGTGAGTAGTAATCCCATCACTGAATAGACTAATCTGATTATAAAAAAATGTGTCTGTAATCCTATTATTTAGTCCAATAATTTTTGCAAATATCAAGTTGTGAGATAACAATCGGCACACATGAGACCATCTAGTAGAAACATCTTTTAGGACCATTAAGTATCTAAACATTTCAGTAGGTGGATGAATAGGTCCACAAATATCTATGTACATTCCTAGAACGTAGGGGGACTCAATCTCAACTTTTATTTATGATGGTCTCACAATTAACTGACTTGTTAACAAGCAGTACAAGAAAATTCACCATTTAAAAGAATTTTTAGGTTCTTCCATGGATGTTCATTATAATTTTTTATAATTCGTCTAAATATTATAGACTAATGATGTCCCAGACAATCATGTCAAATTTAAAAAGTATTGAAATTAGTAAACTTCTTATTTATAATAGAATGTGCCTCAATTTCACTAATTCTTGTCCAATACAAGCCTGAAGATAAAGCATGAAACTTTTCTATAATACATATCTTCTTAGAGACATTTTTGGTGATACCACATCATTGACCAAAGGTCGCAATCTTTCTCATGCCTAGCATGGTGGTTTACATTTCATTCCTTTTAGAGAATGAATCTATTTTTAGCATTTATCAAAAGTTTGCATTCTTCATGAATGGAACACAAACATGTGAGCATATCAAATTATGATAGTTTTAGTACCTCATTCCATATTTATGTACATTATTCAATCACTTGTCTTTTTTCAGACATATTATACACTACCACCACATTTACTTAATAATAGAGCAAATCTAGAAAATTTCATGACTTCTCATAAAAACACATTAGTTTTTCTTTAGTCATTATTATACCATTAATATGATGCATTAAAACTCAAATTCAATGTCTTCTCCATATAAAGACGTTTTAGGTCATAAATCGATGGGACTCAAACCTAATATCTTATTATCATAGTGCATCAGGACTTGACATGATGTCTTACCCTTTTCAATGTGACTGAACTTGAATCCATCATCTTTCATTATTATCCTCAACCAATGACATAATATGATAAAAGGAAACAGGATTCACTCTTGAGCTTTTATAATTACTTTCACTTTGCAAGTTTTCTAACAATCTGTATTAGATATATATATGCAATACTGATAATAATATTGAATAAAAAAAATTAAGAAGTAAAAAATTCATACAACAAATTCATATTTTAGAATTTTATCAACCATAAGAATGAGCATTAGTAACTATATTAAAGATAACAACAATCATTACCGCATAGCTAATGTTACAGTAACGACACCCATATTACTTCAATATTATAATAAATTGCAACATGCTATGTTAATTAGTTATAGTATAATCAATGACTTTATTCACACAAAATTTGACATACGACCAATAGTTTCAATAATCTAGAAGCATGTAGTGGATCTAAAATAATGAAATTTGCTAACCTTTATAAAATTCATGCTAACAATAATCAAACATATTAATTCAAATTTAATTGATTAGAGACTCGTGCTGATAACGTGTTATGAAATAATATAAAACTAGAGAAGAATAAAGTAACAAGAAGAGAGAAGACTTTTTATTTCTCTTGAAGTATATTCATGATTATGGATCTTTGACAAATCTTATTGAAAACCTTTATTTATAGGGGAAACCTAACTTGGTTCCTAAGTAGGATTCCTAACCATATCCTAAAAAAACTCCACATAATTAGACATTCACTATAATATAAATTATTTATAACAATTATTTATTATTATTATTATTATTGTGAGATTTTTCTAATATTTCCCCAACAACTATTTGACTTCAAATTCTGTATATTGAGGATATGTAACTTTTTTATAGCCATAATGTAAACATGCCCTTCACCTTGGCTAATCTAACGACTGACTATATTCTTTTTAATTTTAAAGATGTTTAACTTAAATTTGTACAAAATTAAATAATTAGGCATACATATTCTTTAAATTTGAATATATTTTATTGGATGAATGTATGATAAAATTATTCTACTTTCTTAAAAATAATATTAAATATTTCTTTAAAATATTATGATCTAATGTATTCTAAAATTAAAAATAAATTATGATATAAAAAATAAAATAGTCGTCAAGTAAATGTTTGTCTTTGTACGAGTGAGTGTTGTTAAGAAAAAGTTTGATGGTAAGAGTTCATCCACATTCGAGATTTATGTTATATTAATGAAAACTTATGTGATTAAATAAATATATACTACTTAAATATTTTAATATAACTATACTTTGAATAAATTTATTGTTCACCGCTAACCTTTAACCGTATTTATGTGGGTCATGTTCATTTTTGTATTATTTTGTTTCCATACTTGTACAAAATTATACTTTCTCTCTCCATAATCTTTATACTTACTCTTCTCCTTAATTCACTCAAGCATAATTAGAATTCAAAATTTATTTTTTTCCTCTCAAATTGTGTAACAGTTTTGAGGGTAACTTTTTGTTGTTTCACATTATGTATTTTATTTTATTGCAATTTCAATCTTTTTCTTTTTTATTTGTACTAATATACATGTGCGGTGCGCAAATAATATTAAAGAATATTAAAGAAAATAATTACGTTATCTTTATACTCAAATATATAGTATACACTTGTGTCAGCTGAATATTGTATCAACTATGACCCAATTTATCATGAAATTTTATGTTGTAAGGAGCATCAAATTTTACTTGAATTACCTATATAAAATTAAATGGGTAATAGATACGAAATGTTCAATAATAATTAGATCATTATCTAATATTATATTTTAACTATATTATGTTTTATGATCGAAGAACTTAATAAGAATATATAGTACAATTTTAACGATTAATGTATATGTACTTTAAAAATGGATTAATATTTCCAAAATAAAACAAGAAAATTAAGTGAATTGCTTCAGGATTAAATCTAATAACATAAACAGTTAATATGAAAAATAAATATTTAGAGTGTGTTTGGTATGACGGAAAACATTTTCTGGAAAATGTTTTCCAATTTTCTCATGTTTGGTTGGGGCAAAAGTTCTGGAAAATGTTTTCCAAATCAACTCATTTTCCTCAAAATTAAGGAAAATGACTTCCCTTCAAAAATTAAGGAAAACATTTTCCAAAGCTCTCCTCCAATTTTAAATCACATTTTTTTTTTAAAAACATAAATTTTCAATTTCAAAATTTTATTTTTTCACCGATCTCTGAACACCCTCCCCTCTACCCCCAACACCACCCCCTCCCCAAAAAATTAATTTTACTTTTTATAAATATTTTCAACTCCAAATTTTTATTTTTAAGCTCCTATCTCCCCCATGCCCCTACCCACCCCTACCAACCCCAAAAATTAATTTTATTTTTAAAAATACTATCAACTTCAAATTTTTATTTTTCATTCCTACCTCCTCCCTCTGCCCCCACCACAACTACCCCCACCCCTTATCACCACCACCCAAAAAAAATTATTTTAAAAAAATATTTTCAATTTCATAAATTATTTTGTATCCTAGTAAAACTAAAAAATATTCTTCAAAAATATTTTTCATTCATAAATCAAACACTAAAAATCATTTCCGAAAAATATTTTCTACTCACCAACCAAACATGAGAAAATAAGTCCAAAATCTACTTGTTTTCCAGGAAAACATTTTCTAGGAAAACATTTTCCATGGAAAACATTTTCCTTCGTACCAAACACACCCTTACACATAAATAATTTTTTTTATATAAATATGTATAGCATAGTTTGATCCCATTAATAACCATGAATTACATGTCGATAAATTTTTGTTTGTTTTTGGAGTTTCTTAAGTTGCTTGACATAATTATCTTTAGCATTTTAATAAGTGAAAATAAAGAGAACCAAATTCTCATTGATTCAATACATAGACCATTCGAAAATCCCGCGGATCAAATTCTAAAAAAAAAAATTATATAAAAATTCAACTTGACTTATCCCAGTGAAATATATTTCAACTCAAATTTTTTGATCATAAATTCTAAAAAATTGTCTTTAATTTCACATAATTTGAAAGTGTATCTACAACTTAAATTAATCATAAACAACTATCATAGTGATAGACACACCTAAGCTTTGATAAGGTTGAAAGTTTTGTTCAACACGCGCTGCGCTGTGCCTTACTTTTTCAACTTTCTAAAAAGTAAGCTATCAACTCAAAATTGACTTATACACTTCCAAAATTTCAAAAAGTTGTCACATTACGTTTCAAAGTAAACTTTACCAAAAAGAAGAGAAAGTAACAGGGAAAGGTTAGTTTTTTCTTGATTTTAAAATCATCTTCAAAAAATTGAATTCAGAAATTTGATTTTCAAATTCATTGTTGATTTTCTATGTTGGATTTTAATACTTAGTGTTTTTTTCAGGTGTGCATGTGTGGGTCGATTTCAGTCGTACATTTGTGGGTCGATTTCATTCTTCTAAGTCATCATGAATCGTGGTTGAGTTCAAAGTTTAGTTTTTTTCTTGATTTATTTTGTTTTTTTTTTGTTATTGTTATGCTTAGATTTCGTAGGGGTTATGATATTTTGTTAAATATTGATCTCAATTTTTAAGTGAAATGTAACTTCCTGCTTAATTTTAGGGTTTATTTTATGGTACTATTAGATATCAAATTTTGTATGTATATTCATATTGTCACATATGTTGTTATGGTATAATCTAAAGTATTTTTTGAGTGTGGGTTGGTTGGGTGGTATTATATTTGTGTGAGTTCTATTAACCTTTTGAACATACGAGAAGACAAAGACGAGTTGGGTCTTGTGTTGTGTTGTATGCTTGGGTTACAGTAAAATAACTTCATGTTGGGTGTTGCGTTGTATTTTGGGGTTATAGTAAAATAATTTCATATTGGGTGTTGTGTTGTGTCTATGTGGATGTGGGGCTACAGTTAAATAACATTATATTAAGAATAAAAAGATATGTTGAATGTTGTGTTGTGTCTGTCTGGGGTTACAGACCTAATTCTAAGAAGACGAATATATGTCGAGTATTGTGTTGTTTCTGTGGGGTATTATGTTTTGTATGTGTTACATTAAGAAAATATGACTTTAACTTGAGTTGTTTTTATATTTGTTTGGATGTGTGTATTTCTAAGGTCAATTATTGTATTCTATTAATAACTTGTACTTAATTATTTTTAATGTTTATGCATATAGGTATGAGCGGATTAACATTTATTAATTTAAAGTTGTATCATGGTGAATCATTTTAAAGGTGAGGAAGCAAGATATGTGGGTGGGTTAGTGTTGAGAATCTCCAATAATGGAAGTGAAGAAGTTTTAGAGAATATTTGGGAGAATGAAATCTTATTATTCATTCAATCTGTGTTGATATATATACATAAAGTGATGAAATAAATAACTAACTAAGATTCTTTTATCTAACTAACTTGTAACTAATTTTGTAACTAATTTTTGTAACTAACTACAAACAACTAACTAATTTTTTACATTACTTAATTACATGATCTCAACACTCCCCCTCAAGCTGAGAATTGAAAAATATATTTTTCATTCCAAGCTTGTCAATTAGTAATTCATGTTGAGGCTTGCACAGTCCTTTAGTAAGTATGTCTGCTTGCTGCTCCTTAATTCCTATGTGTTGAGTTTAAATAAGTCCATCCATGATCTTTTCCCTTACAAAATGACAGTCTATATCAAAGTGTTTTGTCCGTTCATGAAAGATAGGATGTGCTGCTATTTGAATAGTAGCTTCACTATCACAAAACAGTTGAACAGGCAGCTTAACTTCTACTCCCAATTCATTGAACAACCCTTTCAGCCAAATTATCTCAACTACTGTGGTAGCCATACTTCTGAACTCTGCTTCTGCAGAACTTCTTGAAACTGTATTTTGTTTCTTTGCTTTCCAAGACACTAAAGAACTTCCCAGCTTGACTATGTAGCCAGTCACTGACTTCCTGGATTCTATACATGCTCCCTAGTCTGAGTCACAGTAAGCAACAAGCTCAGACATGTTGTTGCTTGGCATGAACAAACCAAGACTTGTTGTACCTTTTATGTATCTCACCACTCTAAGTGTTGCTTCCATATGAGAGGTTTTTGGTGAGTGCATACATTGACTAAGTACTTGAACCATAAAAGCAATATCAGGCCTAGTCATAATCAAGTACATTAGTCTACCTATCAATCTTTGATACTTTCCATAATCATCAAGAACTTTATCTTCTACATTCATTCTTGTGCATTTATCAAACACAATGGATGTCAACTTGTGATTGAACTCTAAGGGAGTGGATGCAGGTTTACACCCTGCAAGTCCAAGTTCAGATACAAGTCCAAGTGCATATTTTCTTTGATTCATAAGAATACCATCTGCATTTCTGGAAAACTCAATTCCAAGAAAATATTTCAACTCTCCAAGATCCTTCATTTTGAACTTGTATTGTAAGTCTTTTCTAACTTGTTGTATAAAATTTAAGTTGCTCCCAGTGATCAAAAGATCATCTACATATACAAGTATGACAATAAGTTCTTTCCCTACTCACTTTGTAAACAATGAATAGTCATAATGAGATTGGAAGAACCCCATATCAATCAGTGCTTCAGTAAGTTTTAGGTTCCATTGTCTAAGGGCTTGCTTTAGTCCATATAGGGACTTATGAAGCTTGCAAACCATGTGTTTCTCCCCCTAGTTTGCAAAACCCTCAAGAATCTGCATGTAGACCTCTTCAGGAAGATCACCTTGTAGAAAGGAATTATGAACATCCATATGAAATATATACCAACCACAAGAGGCAGCAAGAGCAATGACAGACCTGACAGTAACCATTTTTGCAACAGGGGAAAAAGTTTCAGTGAAGTCTAGGCCTTCTTGTTGACTATATCCCTCAGTAACAAGCCTTGCTTTGTATCTCTCAACCTCCCCTGAAGCTTTGTATTTAATATCAAACACCCATTTACAACCAATAGCAACTTTATCAGTGGGAAGAGAAACAATACACCAAGTATCATTATTTTCAAGAGCAGTAATTTCATCCTGCACAGCAGCCACCCAAAGAGGATCTTGAAAGGCTTCTGAGTATGCATGAGGTTCTGATGTATTAGAATAAGCAGCAAGAGAAGCTCTATAAGTAGGAGATAAAGCTGAATATGAAACATAGTTGGAAATAGGATATAGGGATGCATTTTTTGCTGTTGGAGTAACATAAGAGTCTAGCCAAACAGGAGGTTTAGACTACCTAGAGGACCTCCTAGGAGGAGCAACAGATCGAACAACTCTTGCAGAATCATTGGTTTAAGAAGAAACAACACCTCTAACAGATGGAAGAATCTGAGTAGAAGAGGAACTAGGAGTAGTTAATTCAGAATCAAGGTCAACAGGAAGATCAATAATAGGAAACAAAGAACCAGGATAAGATTTAAGATCTTTGAAAGGAAATATATCTTCTTTGAACTCAGTGTCTCTACTTACAAAGAAGATTTTAGAGCTGAAATCATATAAGATATACCCTTTCTAAGTAGAAGAATAACCCATATGAATGGCAGGGATGACTCTAGGATCAAACTTATCAAGTCTTTTGGGGTCAGTGGCATAACATAGAGAACCAAGAACTCTCACATGACTAAGAGAAGGAGTATGACCATATAACACCTCATATGAAGATTTGACTTTGTGTGATTTTTTAGGTAACCTATTAAGAATGTATACTATTGCAGACACGCACATACCCCAGAATCTAATAGGAATACATGCCTGAAATCTTAAGGCTCTAGCCATGTCAAGAATAGATCTATGCTTCCTCTCAACTACACCATTTTGTTGAGGAGAATGAACACATGAACTTTAATGCAGAATCCCATGCTCTCTGAATAAAACATCTACCTGGGAATTAAGAAATTCTGTTCCATTATATGATCTTATACATTTGACAGTGGTGTCAAATTGTGTCTTGATCATACAGATAAAATCTCTCAACAAGACAATAGTATCAGACTTAGCGTGCATTAAGAAAATCCAAGTATATTTGGATTTATCATCTACCAATGTTAAAAAATATCTTTTTCCATCATAGTTAGAAACTCTATAGGGCCCCAATACATCAACATGCACTATGTCAAAACAAACATTGGAATGAGACACACTAGTAGGAAATGATAATCTTGTTTGCTTTGCAATAAGATAAACAGTACAATTGTGATCTTTCATAGGTACATTTTGTAAGCAATGTATTCTACTGAGAACTGTGAAAGGAGCATGCCCCAGTCTCTTATGCCAAAGACTATGTAGTGAACAAACAGATTTAAAACTGATAGGAGAATTGATACATGAACTGATACATGAGTTCCTAGTAATCATGTCTTGCAAAGTACTTGGTTGTATTTCTGTATTGAGAAGATATAATCCTTGACTATCCTTACCAATCCCCAGGACCCTCCCACCGAAGAGATCTTGAAAGATACAGAATTTAGGGAAAAATAGTACTGCACACAGATAATAGATTATACTGAAAATCTGGGATATAGAGAACATCATTCACTAATTTATCCTTAAGAATTAGTGAATATCCAACATGACTAATAGCCACCTGAGCACCAGTAGGCAAATTTACTTTCATATCATTTCTACTTCCAAGATTTGTACATTGTTTCATAAGACTCAGACTGTGAACAGTATGATTTGAAGAACCTGTATCTATAATCCAGTTGGTATGAGCCATATAAGACATAGGAGCTGTAAGAGTACCTGAGGAACTTGCAGTTGCAACATTAGCCATGGAATCTACATCCTTGGCTTTTCCTTTGCTCAACATTTTTATAATCTGATTGTATTATTCATGTGTAAAAAGTGACATGCCTTGTGTACCTGCTGAGAAATTGTTAGGAGAGGTACCATATGACTTAGTATTAGTATTAAAGTATTAAGAGGAATTATCATAAACTCCATTTTCAGGAGACTGACATCCTCCAGCAGCAGCACTGTTAGCATGAGAAGAAGAACCTCCTTTCTTCTTAGGATAGCCATGAAACTTGTAGCAAGAATCTTTAGTATGTCCTCTATAATGACAGTAATCACAATAGAGATTTGATCTTCCTCCTTGTCGTACATCACCATTGTTTCTATATCTATAACCAATATTTCCACTAGAACCATTGCTAGGATAGTAAGCAGAACCTGAACTAGAATCACTACTGTTATGATATCCATTACCATGACCAGACATTCTATTACTCATAAAAGCAGTTTCTGAAGAATTTTCTGTAGAAAATGAACTACTACTAGCACCATTCACTCTCTGACTTTCTACATTAATGGTCATAGCATAAGCTTGATTAACATTTGGTGTAGGAATCTATATTAACACCTGACTCTTAGCATGAGCATAAGACTCATTTAGACCCATCAAAAATTGCCAAAACTTTTGAAACTGAAAAATGTTTGGCATACTATTTGGATTCAGGACATGCACAGGAAGGGGCGTGGTATAAGTGTTTCAAATTCATCCCAAAGTTCTCTTAGTCTGGAAAAATAATTCGATACAGATGCATTTCCCTGAGACAGTGTAACAATTTCTTTGTGAAGATAGAATGCCCTCGAAGCATTAACCTTATCAAACCTTTCTCGAAGATCCTCCCAAACAGTGTGTGTATCAGATCCATAAATCACAATGCTAACTATACTTTTAGAGACAATATTCATAATCCACCCTAAAAGAATAGCATTGCATCTCTCCTATTGATCATGCATAGAGGAAGAATACATGCTCTTAGTACAAGTTCCTAATAGAAAACCTAGCTTATTTTTACCAAGTAATACAAGCTTCAAGGATTTACTCCATACCGAGTAATTTTCAGATCCTAGAAGCTGAATTGAAGTAAGCAAAGAACCTTGAGTATCGAAAGGATGAATATACAGTGGATGATTGTAATCGATTGAAACAGAAACTCTAAAGCAGCAACAACATATTATTCCTTAACTGCCATGACAACGAATCACTGTAACTAAAGATGAACACCTGATCTTCAATTTGAGGGAAAACAGAGAAGAAAAAACGAGAGATTTAGCAGAGGATTACAACAAAAATGCTAATGCTATGATACCATGGTGAGAATCTCCATTAATGGAAGTGAATAAGTTTTAGACAATATTTGGGAGAATGAAATCTTATTATTCATTCAATCTGTGTGTTGATATATATACATAAAGTAATGAAAAAAATAACTAACTAAGATTCTTTTATCTAACTAACTTTAACTAATTTTTGTAACTAACTACAAACAACTAACTAATTATTTACATGATCTCAACAGTTAGTGAGTGAATATTATAATGTTGATGTGGATACAATATCATATTTTGAGATTAAAGACTACATTAAAGAACTAGGGTATAACTCAAATTGCAAATTTAGTATTCGGCCATCTAACAGTTGCATCTTAGGAGATATTGACAATGATGATATTCTCTTAGAAATGTGTAATTATTTGCAAAGTGGGTTGTTTTGGAAGTATATGTCCCCAGAAGAGGAATTTGGTGCAACTTTTAATAAAGTTGGGACCACTAATAATAGAGCTAGTGGATATAATGAAGTAGGTGAGATGGCTTTTAATGGGGTAGATGTATCTCTAAATACTACCTCAAATATTCCTTCTACATCTAACCCAATAGTTTCAAATACTTCAAATACTGACCCATCAAATTTTGAAGATAGTGAATATGTTGTAAAAGAATTTGATGAGTCAACTGAAGAGAGTGATGATTCTGAAGATAATGAACTACTTGAATATGATCAATATGGAGGTGATGTTCATGAGGAGTTGATTCAATTGAGGGCTGAGAAAAGATCCTTTCTGAGGAAGAGAAAAAGAAGGGAGAGAATTCCTGGAGATACTGAAAAAGTACCATGTGGTATTGCTGGAGCAGATCTTGGGTTTGATGAGACTACTATCAATACAGGTACTTTAGAAGGAATGTTGGGAGGTGATGAACCATATTATGCAAATTCTGATCCTTTTAGTTTTGAAACTAACACAGATGATAGTTGTCTTGAGGAAGGTGAAAAAATGAAGTTGAAACTGCCTAACACAAAAAGGAAAAAATATAACTAAGAGTGTCAGATTTGATCCCATCATTAAGAAAATTTTGTGGCTATTGGGTATGATTTTTCTGTAAAAGAGTTTAAATTGACAGTCACTAAGTATGCAATTCAGAGAGAGGTTCAGATTGAAAAGTGTGTGAATGAGCCAACTAGAATAATAGTGAGATGTTGCAAGGTAAATTGCAAATGGTTGTTATATGCAAGTTTGGACGAGAAGACTAATAACTTGTTATTAAGACTTACATGCCTATCCATTCATGTCTAAAGACTACTAGAAATTATTTGTGCAACTCTTAATTCATTGCTAGTGTTTTTAAAAAGAAAGTTATTGAACAACCAAATATCAGAGTGTTCAAGTTGCAAGAGTTAATCAAGAAGAAGTATAATGTGCATGTTAGTAAGACCACAACTAGAAGAACAAGACCTAAAATTTCACATTATGTCTTACGATTCTATGATATAGCGTATCAATGTTATTGCGCTTTCTTACCTTGTTAGACTTTATTTGTACATTTTCCACAATTGTATATAATCACTTTTTTGTATTCGTTTATTATCAACAAATATATTTTTCAGCTATATATTAAGTCATTTTTTTGACATGTTTATTTACGAAGTAAAATTTGTCTTTCTTTGTTTGACAAAAGTCATATGTTCGTACAAAAATTCTAATCAAATACAATAACCATAATTTATGGAATTGTTTTCTTTTTTAATAATCTAAATTACCGCCTCATTAATTAAGTTAAGATTTCAATTTGTAGAAAAACCAAATTCCTAGCGGGTTATATGCTAGCTATTGAAAGTTGAAACTATAACTATATTATGTAATTAGGTGAATTATCGCTAAGGAAACTCATTATGTTTCAACTCTTAGCTCTTTAAGAAATTTTCCTATGATAAAATCATACTACTAATTACTAAGGTTGAGTTATAAATTAAATAGAAAATGTGTAGTTAGTTAATATTTAGTGGTAAACATCTTTCTAGTCAATAATTGGGAAGAACTTTTCTCTTATTCTGTTAAGTTATTTTATAGATTCATAAACAAACTTTGAATATTATTGCACCTACCATAAGATCTTTAGGTAATTATGATTGAGGAAATTAAGTGTCTTCCCTGATGGCTTTCTAATAAACAATCATGGATCAAATAATTAAATGTCTCCAATTGATAAAATAATAAAAATCTTATAATCAAGCAGATAAGATAATATCTTTTCTTCCCTAATGGCTTTCTATAAACAATCATGGATCAAATAGTTTAAATTCACTAATTGATTAAACAATAAATTTTTTAATATAATCAAGTAAATAAGATAATAGCTTTTAATTATTTTTTTTGCACATCACGCGGGTACGTGTATTAGTAGGATCTACAATCACAAGACTTAACTCTACTCAAGTCTTGTTTTCTTCCTTACAAATGAAGAAGTTTGATCCACAATTTAAGCAACAGAAGAAATACTAGGAGAAGAATTAGTCAAATAATTGATTTATTACCTCTTAATAATTTTTAAACAAAATCTCACCAAATAATTTTTAGTAAACATTTTACTAGGCAACCAACATCCCTAATTTTTTCCCCTTATCATTTTGATTAATGGGTGCTACAGAAGGAGATGAAAACAGTCATGAATACATGACAAAGATCAAAAGGAAAGAACTTGGAATATCTTGTACATTGAACACAGAGGTAGGAGCTGTTTTAGCGGTGATTCGTCGTTCCCCTGAAGGAAATTTGCATTTCTATCATCCCCCTGAAGAAAACTATGATTCACAAATATCACTTTCATTGAAATCACTAAGATCACTCATCTTTAATCCACAACAAGAATGGTTAACAATAGATCCTATGATATACCTTTCGCCTTTTCTTGATGTCGTACAAAGTGATGATGTTCCTTCTGCAGCAACAGCAGTCGCTTTATCATCTATCCTTAAGATCCTCAAGCTTGAAATTTTTTACCACAAAAGTCCAGGAGCAAGAGAAGCTATTAATTCAGCTGTCACTGCTGTTACCGGTTGTCGTTTAGAAAAAACTGATCCCGTCTCTGAAGATGCTGTTATGATGAAAATTTTGCAGGCTTTGACAGCAATTATGAATCATCCTTCTTCTGTTTTGCTAACGGATCAATCTGTTTGCACCGTTGTGAACACATGTTTTCAAGTAGTTCAGCAGTCAGCTAACCGGAGTGATTTGCTTCAGCGTAGTGCAAGATATACAATGCATGAGCTGATACATGTAGTATATCAGCGTTTGCCTGAAATAGAGGTGAAAGATTGGGAAGATTCCGAGTCAGATACCGAGGATGGGATCTTGGATTCGGGGTATGGTATTCTTTCTGCTGTTGATATATTTCATTTCTTGTGCTCGTTGCTCAACGTAGTTGAAGTCATGGAGACTGATGGAAGTACACCTCAAACATCTGATGAAAATGTTCAGCTTTTCGCTTTGGTTTTGATCAATTCTGCTATCGAATTAAGTGGTGATAGCATCGGTAAGCATCCAAAGCTCTTGAGGATGATTCAAGATGACCTTTTCCATCATTTGGTTCATTATGGAACGTCCTCGAATCCAATTGTATCCTCCATGATTTGCAGCATTGTGTTAAATATTTATCACTTTCTTCGCCGGTAAATATTTGAGGCCAAGATTGTTTCCAAAATGTCAACTAATACATGTTGAATGCCAAAATTGATTACATTTTATCTTCTTCTGATCATATTCAGGTCGGTTCGTCTTCAATTGGAAGCTTTTTTCTCATTTGTGTTGCTTAAAGTGGCAAGCTTAGCGAATTCGCTTCAACTACAAGAAGTAGCAATTGAAGGAATGATAAATTTTTGCAGACAACCAAGTTTTATAGTTGAAGTCTATATAAATTATGATTGTCATCCCATGTTCAAAAATGTTTTCGAGGAGATTGGAAAGTCTCTTTGCAGGCATGCATTTCCTACTGGTGGCTGTTTGACAAGTTTACAAGTTCAAGCCTTTGAAGGACTAGCGGTGATTATCCATAATATAGCTGATAACGTTGACAAGGAAGATGATTTGACACCTTCTGGACCGTATCCTGTTGAGATATCCGAGTATAGACAATTCTGGGAAGAGAAGTCGAAAGAAGATGAAGAAGACTTAGAGAATTGGATAGACTTTATTAGAGTGAGAATGGCACAGAAAAGAAAGATACTTATAGCTGGGAATCACTTCAGTAGAGATGAAAAGAAGGGACTGGAGTACTTGAAACTTTCCCTGTTGATTCCGGATCCTCCTGATCCAAAAGCCTATGCCATGTTTTTTCGGTATACACCAGGTCTAAACAAGGTTGCAATTGGTGATTTTCTTGGTGATCCTGATGATTTCTACCTGCAAGTCCTTAAAGAATTCACCGAAACATTTGAGTTTATGGGAATGGTTCTGGATACTGCTTTGAGAACATATCTAGAGACTTTTAGATTGCCTGGGGAGTCGCAGAAAATCCAAAGAATACTTGAAGCATTTGCTGAAAGGTTTTTTGATCAGCAATCCTCGGAAATATTTGCGAGCAAAGATGCAGTGTTCATACTTTGTTATTCAGTAATCATGCTTAACACTGATCAGCATAATCCACAAGTGAAGAAGAAAATGACAGAAGATGAATTTATTAGAAACAATAGAGCGATAAATGGAGGACAAGATCTTCCCAGGGAATATCTCTCGGAGCTTTTCCATTCCATTTCAGTCAATGCAATCACATTGTTTGGTTCATCTGGTGCTCCTGTGGAGATGAATCCTAGCAGATGGATTCAGCTAATCAATAAATCAAGGAAGATGAAACCTTTCATATTCACCAATTTTGATCGACGACTAGGACGAGACATGTTTGCCTCTATTGCTGGTCCAACTGTTTCTACACTTGCAACGATCTTCGAACAGTCTGACGAAGAAGAGATCCTTCATGAATGTGTTGAGGCTTTGTTTTCAATTGCTAGAATAACAAAATACGGGCTTGAGGATACTCTCGACGAGCTTCTCTGTTCATTCTGCAAATTTACTACATTACTAAATCCCTATGCATCTTCAGAAGAAACGTTGTATGCGTTCAGCAATGATATGAAGCCAAGAATGGCAACTCTAGCAGTTTTCACCATTGCAAATGACTTCAAAAAGTCCATCAGGGGAGCTTGGAGAACCATTGTGGACTGTTTGCTGAAACTAAGAAAGTTAAAGCTGCTTCCACAATCTGTTGTTGAACCTGAAAATGCTTCAAACTCATCATCCAACCCTCCAGGAATACATGAAAGATGTGCATCAGGGGTGGTTTTTCCTACTCAAGATGTTAAATTTGGCAGCAAAGCGCAAAATTCCGGCATAATTGGACGATTTTCACATTTTTTGTCCATGGAAACTGTAGAAGAATCCTTGAACCTGGGGGTAAGTGAGTTTGAACAGAACCTGAAAGTTATACAGCAGTGCCGCATAGGGAGCATCTTTAGCAATAGCTCGAGTTTACCTGATGAACCGTTGCTGAATCTAGGTCGTTGTCTGATATTTGCTGCAGCTGGTAAAGGCCAAAAGTTCAGCACCCCAATTGAAGAGGAAGAAACTGTTGGCTTCTGTTGGGATTTAATTGTTAGCATTGCTTCATCCAATACTAACAGACTCTTGGTCTTTTGGCCTCATTACAATGAATATCTACTTGATGTTGCACAGTTTCCCTTATTTTCTCCCATCCCCTTTGCAGAAAAGGGTATCATCGCCCTTATGAAGATTTGTCTCAAGCTCTTGTCTTCCTTTCACTCAGACAAAAGTCCAGAGGAACTCATGTTTAAATCAATAAATTTGATGTGGAAGCTGGAAAAGGAAATTCTTGATACTTGTAGTGACTTCATAGTACAATCTGTGACCACAATTCTCACTGAGTATCCTGCGAATCTCCAATCTCAACTAGGATGGAAAACAGTCATGCATTTGCTATCCGTCACAGGGCGACATCCAGAAACCTATGAGCAAGGAGTTGAGGCCCTTATTAATTTAATGTCAGATGGTTTCCACATTTCAAGATTGAACTACCCTTATTGTATAGATTGTGCATTTGGTTTTGTTGCATTGAAAAACAGCCCTTTAGAAAAGAACATGAAGATCATGGATTTGATGTCAGATACTGTGAATTTGTTAGTTCAGTGGTATAAAAGTGGATATACAGATCCAGGGAGCTCGACGAGTATAAATAGTAGTGCAAGCAGTTGTTCTCTTGAAGAAAGTTCAAAAGCTCTAAGCTCTTCTAACTTAACAGTCACCTATTTTGCTAAACTAGGGGAAGCATTCAGAAAGACTAGCTTAGCCAGAAGAGAAGAGATACGAAACCATGCAGTCATGTCTTTACAGAAAAGTTTTGCACTTGGCGAAGAGTTATACTTTTCACCAGCCAACATTCTTAGCTGTTTCAACCTCATACTCTTTGCAATGGTTGATGATTTGCATGAGAAGATGTTGGAATACTCTAAAAGGGGCAATGCAGAAAGGGAAGCAAGAAGTATGGAAGGAACTCTTAAGCTATCGATGGAGGTTCTAACAGAAGTTTATTTACAATTCTTGAAACCATTATCAGAAAGTCCCAGTTTTAGGGCCTTTTGGATGGGGATCTTGAGAAGAATGGATACATGCATGAAGGCTGATTTAGGAGATTGTGGTGAGTCAAAACTTCCACATACTATCCCAGTCTTGTTGAAAAAAATGGTTATCACAATGAAGCAAAAGGAGATTTTAGTTCCTGGAGATGATGAAGACTTATGGGAAATGACACATGTTCAGATACAATGGATTGCTCCATCACTTACAGAAGAACTATTTTCAGATGTTTGATCAATCTCACACCAAATTAACATAGATTAGCTCTAAAGCATTTTAAAAAAAAAAATTATTGGGAAGCAATTCTATAGTATTATATATAGGATAAAAGTTACACACATGAGTTTCTTCTTTTGTTTTGACATACAACCATTTGAAATGAAGTAGTAAGTTTACCCTCTCTCACACTTCCTTTCTGATAATGAAATGTTTTTTCTTTGCATAATGAATGGTTTCTAATGAGTGTATATAAGATTTGCAGCTTCATATTTTATTTGACGCCCATAGTTCAGTTAAGAAAAAAGTGAAATTACATTTTACCAACAGCAAAAACTTTGTTAACAAAATAAAGCAAGCAAATACCCTTAAAGTCATCAGCCTAACTCAAAATAAACGCGTACACTACAGAAAAGATTAACAGGCTCTCCAGAAAAGGCGAGTGATCAGCACCCGTGAGATGAAAAACCCATTCTAGTGAATTTTGGGTAATCGTGTTCTGTTGTAAAGCTATTGGTATAGCATTCCATACTTAATGTCAGACAAAGAGAACTTCTCAAGGACTTGAGAGAATGGAATCGGCCTCATTGAAATAGAAGCTAACACGACATCCTGAAAATAAGATACATTTATAAAAATAAGAATATACAACATCAAATTTAAACAAATATATACAGCATAACGTACCTTAGCAGGACTATGGTTGAATAATAAGTTTTCGATGAGTGATTTGTTCAGATCAATGGCAGTTGGTGGCTTGTCATTTCCATTTGCATAGATAAATATATGAGACTATCTCATAAAGTCATTTTACTTCGTCTGAAATAGTTATGAGTTTTTCGTTAACCACAAATAAACTCCTAATTTACAATGATACAACTATCTGCCCCCGAAAAAACACATGATACTTTAACTACACATAATTGAAGAGAGGGAAGACAAGAATGTAAGTAGTATAACTCTATATCTTGAGCGGAATGACATTATTCCTGTTGGGTTTTAGTAAGTGTGAATGAGAAAAGAAAAGAGAGAATATCAAAAGTGAGGGAACTACTTTGGAGAGAAAATGAAAAGTCATTTGCAAAGTGCAAATGAAAAGTCATTTCTTTGGATTTGGATTTGGATTTGGCAAATGATGTGATTGATTGATAAATTTTTTGGACAAAATTTATTTAATCAATTTTTGTTAAATCAAATAAATCCTGTTAATATTATCTCTTATAAATTTGCGGGTAACAGTAACATTCCGAAAAGTCGTTACTTTTCCGAAAAGTCGTTACTTTCCAAAAAGTAGTTATTTTCCTAACAGACACAATTTTTCAAAAAAGTTGTTATTTTTTCCAAAAGACACAACTTTCTGGATAAAATGGGTCTGAACAGATTTCACTGAACAGACATGTTCCTTGCTGAAAATGGCTATAAAAGGAAGTCAATTTTTGATTTTTTAATCACAAAAAAAAAACTGAAATTTTTTTCTTTCTCTGCATTTATTTTTCTCTCAAATAAAATCAAATTGTCGATCGACTGAGTCTGTGTGACTTGTTGCTGTTCTTCAGTTCGTTGAAGTTAAAGAAGTTTGAGGTACCGCTATTTCATTAACAGGTTTAATCCGTTTTATCTTGGGAGAAATCAATCCATAACCTTGGGTACAGTGAGGGGATTAAATTTCTTAAGCACACACAGTAGTTTCTGTGGACTCGGATTAATTCTTCTATTTTAAATTTTTTCTGCTTCATCTTGTTTCTGTTTCTGTTCATTAACTTCATAAATACAAGTTATTGTAAGAATAACAATCTTAAGAAATTTAACAGTTTCTGTATTTGAGGTTTCTGGAGATTAAAACCTTTATGGTTTTCTACTCTGCTTAAATTTTTAAAATTCATTCGATTAACGATTAAAAGAACATAAATACTTTATCGTTAAATCAGAAACAGTTTGTGTAAAGATTTGTTCTTTACTGTTAGTATTTTAAATATTTAATTTATCTGCCATTTGTGACAGAAAAAAATGACTAATTCAAGTCAAACAAATCTTTGGAGCAGTAAGTCTTTGCAACAACAACGGTTGCACATAATCGTTCAAATGCTGCCTTAGCACCGGCTGAGAAACCTGCAAAGTTTTCTGGTGTCGACTTTAAGAGATGGCAGCAAAAGATGTTCTTCTATGTCACTATGTTGAGTCTGCAGAAGTTCATCAATGAGAATGTTCCTGTTATGTCAGATGAAACTCCGGCTGATGAACGATTCTTGGTAACAGAAGCATGGACACACTCAGATTTTTTGTGTAAAAATTATATTTTGAGGGGTCTGCAAGATGATCTGTACAATGTGTACATCAATGCAAAAACCTCAAAAGAACTCTGGGATGCTTTAGAAAAGAAGTACAAAACAGAAGATGCCGGAATGAAGAAATTCATTGTGGCAAAATTTCTGGACTTTAAGATGATAGACAGTAAGACTGTCGTCACCCAAGTTCAAGAATTGCAGGTCATAATCCATGATCTCCTTGCTGAAGGATTAATTGTGAATGATGCTTGTCAAGTGGCTGCAATTATTGAAAAGTTACCTCCATTATGGAAGGACTTTAAAAACTACTTGAAACACAAACGCAAGGAGATGATTGTTGAAGATCTCATAGTAAGGTTGAGAATCGAAGAGGATAATAAGGCTGCAGAAAAGAGGTCACGTGGTAATTAAGCAATATCTGGAGTAAATTTTGTTGAAGAAGATTCCACAAAATTAAAAAAAAAGAAAGAAAACATCTGGTCCAAAAAAGCAATCCTCCTAAGAAGAAATTCAATGGAAACTGCTTTAATTGTGGTAAACATGGTCATAGGGCTAATGAATGCCGAGGTCCTAAGAAGGACAAGAAAAAGAAGGATCAAGCAAACTTGGCTGAATCCAAAGGAGAAATGGATGATCTCTGTGCAATGCTTTCAGAATGTAACTTGGTTGGAAATCCAAGAGAATGGTGGATAGATTCTGGTGCCTCATGTCATGTTTGTGCCAACAAAGAATTATTTTCATCATATACTCCAGCACTTACAGATGAAAAATTGTTTATGGCAAACTCCGCTGTTGCAAAGGTGGAAGAAACTGGCAAAGTCCTATTAAAGATGACATCAGGCAAGGTGGTGACTTTGAATAGGGTCTCATATGTTCCAGAATTGAGAAAGAATTTAGTTTCAATTCCAGTTCTGACCAAGAATGTATTTAAATGTGTATTTGTTTCTGATAAAGTAGTAGTAAGCAAAAATGATATGTATGTAGGAAAAGGCTACCTTAGTGATGGCCTTTTCAAACTCAATGTAATTGTAGTTGATATGAATAAAGATTTTGCTTCTTCTTACTTGCTTGAGTCTAAATGTTTATGGCATGAACGTTTGGGACACGTTAATAACAAAACCTTGCGAAAACTGATTAACTTAAATATTTTGCCAAAATTTGAGTGCAATAAATCAAAATGTCAAATTTGTGTTGAATCTAAGTATGCTAAGCATTCTTATAAATCTGTTGAAAGGAATACAAATCCTTTAGAATTGATTCACACTGATATTTGTGACATGAAGTCAACACCATCACGTGGTGGGAAAAAGTATTTCATAACTTTTATTGACGATTGCACTAGATATTGTTATGTCTATTTGCTAAATAGTAAGGATGAAGCAATAGATGCATTTAGGCAATATAAACTGAAGTTGAAAATCAGCTAGATAAAAAGATCAAAATGATCGAAGTGATAGAGGTGGAGAATATGAATCTCCATTTGCGTAAATATGTTTAGAAAATGGAATAATTCATCAAACTACTGCTCCCTACACTCCTCAGTCTAATGGAATTGCAGAAAGAAAAATCGAACTTTAAAAGAAATGATGAATGCATTACTTATAAGTTCGGGTTTACCACGTAACTTGTGGGGGAAGCTATCCTTACGAAATCGGATACTTAATAGAGTGCCTCACTCAAAGACAAATGTAATTCCATATGAGGAATGGAAAGGTAGAAAACCCAATTTGAAATATTTCAAAGTGTGGGGGTGACTAGCCAAAGTCCAAGTTCCTATACCTAAGAGGGTAAAAATAGGACCTAAGGCGTGGATTGTGTATTCATTGGATATGCCACAAACAGTAAGGCATGTCGCTTTTTGGTTCATAAGTCGTAACATCCTGATATTCATGATAATACGGTAATGGAATCGAGATAGTGCTGAATTTTTTGAACATATCTATCCGTATAAAACTAGACTTGAGTCATCTAGTGGGGGATCTAAACAACCCAGAGAAGAACCAAAAGAGAATGAACAAAATGAAGAAAGTCCAAGACGCAGTAAACGTCAAAAGACATCTACTTCATTTGGATCAGATTTTGTAACATTTCTTCTTGAAAGTGAGCCTCAAACATTCAAGGAAGCAATGTTGTCTAGAGACTCAACCTCTTGGAAGGAGGCTGTTAATAGTGAAATTGAATCAATCTTAAGCAGTCATACTTGGGAGTTGGTTGATCTTCCTCCAGGGAACAAACCGTTGGGTTCAAAATGGATCTTTAAAAGGAAAATGAAAGACGATGGAACTATTGACAAATATAAAGCAAGACTTGTTGTCAAAGGTTTTAGACAAAAAGAAGGTCTTGATTATTTTGACACATATTCGCCAGTGACTAGGATTACATCAATTCGGATGTTAATTGCACTAGCTGCAGTATACGGTCTTGAAATTCATCAAATGGATGTGAAAACAGCCTTCTTAAATGGAGAGCTAGAAGAGGAAATTTACATAGAACAACCTGAGGGTTTTGTAGTTCCTGGTAAAGAAAAGAAAGTGTGCAAACTTATTAAGTCACTTTATGGGCTAAAACAAGCACCAAAACAATGGAATGCAAAGTTTGATCAAACCATGTTGGCAAATGGATTTAAGATCAATGAATGTGATAAATGTGTTTATATTAAAGATACTCCAAATCAGGAAGTTATTTTATGCCTATATGTAGATGATATGCTTATAATGAGCAAAGACATTGCTAATATAAAAGCTACAAAGCGTATGCTTGCTAGTAAGTTTGATATGAAAGATTTAGGAGTTGCTGATGTGATATTAGGAATTAAAATTCTTAAAACTCCTAACGGTCTAGCATTGTCTCAAACTCATTATATTCAAAAGATACTTGAAAAATTCAAAATTTTGAATTTTAAAAGGGCAAATACTTCAATTGATGTAAATCTTCATCTTGCAAAGAATAAAGGCGAAAGTCAGTCTCAATTGGACTATGCTAGCATATTGGGAAGCTTAATGTATGTCATGAATTGTACACGACCAGACATAGCTTGCGCTATCGATGGCGAGTCGATACACAAGTAATTCTAATCCTAATCATTGGTTAGCAATGAAGAGAGTTTTGGGATACTTAGATGACACTCAAAACTATGCTTTACATTACAACAGATATCCAGCCGTTCTTGAAGGATATAGTGATGCAAATTGGATTACTGGGTCAACTGAAACAAAATCCACAAGTGGATACGTTTTTACTATTGGCGGAGGAGCAATATCTTGGAAATCATCCAAACAAACATGTATAGCTCGCTCTACAATGGAGTCTGAATTCATTGCTTTAGACAAGGCAGGTGAAGAAGCTGAATGGCTCCGGAATTTCTTAGAAGATATTCCATTTTGGCGCAAACCAATGGCCCCTATATGCATACATTGTGATAGTCAAGCTGCAATAGGAAGGGCTGGAAGCATTATGTATAACGGCAAGTCTCGTCACATAAGACGAAGACATAACTCTGTGAGACAACTACTCTCTAGTGGAATTATCACAATTGACTATGTGAAGTCAAAAGATAATATGTCGGATCCACTTACAAAAGGCCTAAATAGAGAGGGAGTTGAGAAATCATCGACGGGTATGGGACTATGGCCGAGAACAAGTCATCGTGGCGGTAACTCTACCTAGAAGACTGGAGATCCCAAGATCTAGGTTCAAGGAGATAAAACAAAGTCATTGATGACGGTTCAACATTGTCAAAGGAAAAATAAAATAAAATATTATTATTATTTTATGGTCCATTCTCATGATGAGACAATGTTTAGTAACTAGGATAAAGACATAAGGACTTTTTAATGGTTTCTAAGTTTGATACAAGGAATATCAAATGGTGTATCTATGGGATAACACATTTAGAAATCACCTATGTAAGTGTGAAGTGTAAGCCGCTTCAAGGAGAATCCGGTAAGGCCAGTTCTTTAAGCACTTACTATCCAAGATGTGTTCATGGCTGAAACAAACAAAACAATAAGAACTAAGAACAGTTCAAGGGTTGATTGTGTGACATATGTTGTCTAGGTATACACCAAAGCTCGACGGTTCAAAGATATCACATCTACCGATTGACCGAGTATATCCGATATATGTTCACTACGGAAAGTTTAAAGGGAAACCTACTTATCCAGATGCGATTAACCTTTACCTACAAGACACACAAGTTTTTTCATGCATATGTTTTAACAATAGCCTTCCCCATTCATGTGGGGGATTGTTGGGTTTTAGCAAGTGTGAATGGGAAAAGAAAAGAGAGAATATCAAAAGTGAGGGAACTACTTTGGAGAGAAAATGAAAAGTCATTTGCAAAGTGCAAATGAAAAGTCATTTCTTTGGATTTGGATTTGGATTTGGCAAATGATGTGATTGATTGATAAATTTTTTGGACAAAATTTATTTAATCAATTTTTGTTAAATCAAATAAATCCTGTTAATATTATCTCTTATAAATTTATGCAGATATGATAACATTCGAAAAGTCGTTACTTTTCCGAAAAGTCGTTACTTTCCAAAAAAATAGTTATTTTCCTAACAGACACAATTTTTCAAAAAAGTTGTTATTTTTTCCAAAAGACACAACTTTCTGGATAAAATGGGTCTGAACAGATTTCACTGAACAGACATGTTACTTGCTGAAAATGGCTATAAAAGGAAGTCAATTTTTGATTTTTTAATCACAAAAAAAAAACTGAAAATTTTTTCTTTCTCTGCATTTATTTTTCTCTCAAATAAAATCAAAGTGTCGATCGACTGAGTCTGTGTGACTTGTTGCTGTTCTTCAGTTCGTTGAAGTTAAAGAAGTTTGAGGTACCGCTATTTCATTAACAGGTTTAATCCGTTTTATCTTGGGAGAAATTAATCCATAACCTTGGGTACAGTGAGGGGATTAAATTTCTTAAGCACACACAGTAGTTTCTGTGGACTCGGATTAATTCTTCTATTTTAAATTTTTTCTGCTTCATCTTGTTTCTGTTTCTGTTCATTAACTTCATAAACACAAGTTATTGTAAGAATAACAATTCCACCCGTGTTAGGATAAGAAGGAAATGAAGAGTTAATGCATGGATTGATGTCTTCACTAGAGAGCCTCTGATGCTGCTAATTAACATAAAGGTAATGCACTAGAAAATGATATCCACTTTATAATTAGTTGGAGTAGCAACACTCAGCTGATTGCTAATTGTCTTTCAGAGGATTAGTGAAATCAGTAAGTATATACTTCTGTATTCAAGAAATGCATGCTCCAAATAGCCAGAAGATAAAAACAAATTGTAGTGTAATTCTAGCAATGCATAAAGGTATGATCAGGGCTTAAGTAAGTGTGACATTACTAACCATATGCATATATAGCGTGTGCAAATCAAGGCAGAATATATGATAACTTTACAATAAACAAGTATAGAATTATTGGGGTATATACATGAGTGAAGAATCAAATAATGAACAAATATAGATCAATTACACCTGCTAACACTCCATTCTCCTTCTTTATATGAGACTTACAGATGATGGCAAATGGACTAATAATATTATTCCACCACCAAATATCTTACATCATCAGAAATGGAGTTTGAGTTCTAAAAGCTGCTTATCAGCGCTTCTTCTTCTTATAAATAAATAAATATGCTCATATTCATGGAAATATAAACGAAAAACGTATTACTATTTACTCAAAATCAATAACCCTCTTTATCAACCATCGACTGTATATAAAAATATTGGCTAAACCAACCTGATATTTACTCAAAATCAATGAGGGGCTCAACCTATTAATTAAAATTTATGATAACGAACCATGTTATTGAGGAAAAGATGACCAACAATTTGATTTTACATACATTTATAAGGACTACTAGTATCTGGAACGTGCGTTGCACGTTTGTCCCTTAATATTTTTATTTTAAGTTTGTCTTTATAAAGTTCAATTATATATTAAGAAATGCAAAGTTAACAATTTTAGTTATGATTTAATCTCAAATAGTATGAATATGTCTATGAATAGCTAATTATTTTTTCAGATCAAACAACTTATTTATTGAAGTAGTTTACAATGAATTTTTACTCGAAAAAATAATAAACTGATGTAAAAGTCTTTGACGAAAGTAGCAAAGACATGAAGAAGAAATAAATGCAATTCTAGTCATTGCTGAAATCACAAATATAAGATTCTTTTTCTTTTGTGCTTATATGAATTGCATTCTTCTTATTTTTTTAAAAAAAATATACAATAGTATTTTTTTAATGAAAATAGAAAAAATTGACGAACATTATTCTCATTTTCGAATATCTTTTGATCTTTGTTTCCATAAGATGAAAATTAATTATATGAACCAAAAGATTAATTCAAGAAATTGGGATAAATAGTTCTAATTTTAAAATAATCATTCCGTTTTCATATCAAACACTATATTGCTAAACATACTAAGATTGAGGCTTAAACCACACATACATATATAAAAAGGATAGATATACCTGGAAAAAAAAATCTCTAGCAGAATGAGAATGAATGGAAGATGAGAGCAAAAAAACTTATTGTGTACCTATATAGAGTTTTGTAATGTAAAGAATATGAAAAGATGGAGAAAATTATATAAACATTGATGAACAATAACTAAGAAAAATATGACATGAAACGTTTTTGGTTTGTAATCAAGGAGCTTATGACTATCTATCTTCAATCTTAAGTATTGAATTTAGTGTGCATTAAGTGCGGTTGGAATGAGTTTAACTACAGAAACTCAAAGGATCATTAATTAAAAAAAAACTGTTTTGCTATCATTATTTATTTAATTTTCAAATTTTGTAAATGACATTTTCTAATTTAATAAATAAGTGAAGGGCATTTTAGTAATCCAACTTTAATCTCAAAACCTTTCCACTTATAATAATATATGATAAGATGATTAACAAAAGTAAAGTGGACTAATATTTTCTGTTCACAAGAGATCATCACCAAATCTATTAAAAGACTAAAATAATTGCAACACAAGAAACTTGTCATTAAATACAAAATCAGTAAACAAACTGCAAATATATACACACAAAAGAAGATCTTTTGAGCAAGATAACTAGGGAACATTAGTAAAATAGAACACAAATAGTGATATAACCCATCTTAAAAGAAGTTTCATCACATAAAATGAAAAATAATTAAGAATATTTATACATAAATTATGTAATTGTTTTCGATATGTTCTTGATACTAAAATAAAGACATTATCAAAATCAAAAGAAGGATCATAATGCGTTTTGCCTCCAATATTTCCACATTGAAGCAACATAATTCTTAAACTCAAAATTCAATATTGTTTTGTAACTGAACCCCAAAAGTAGGAAATGACTGATGAATGTATGATGATGAAAAGCTTGTAGAAGCTATGAATATAGAACAAATAAGATGTTTTTTACTTTGAGTTTGATAGATCATTTAATTATGTGATTGAATAGTATACAAAATTTTGTCCAAATTTATAAAATCTTATACAAAGAATATTAAATGGTGAGAGGATTAATTAAACTTTTTATTAAACTAATTACGGATAATAACTTAAGAAATTGAAACTTTCAATAGGGAATATGGAACACTGTCTACAATCAAATTCAGTGTATATTGTTTAGAAGTCTATTAATTTAATTTTAAAAGTTAATGAAAAATGTATTCTTTTTTTCAACTTTTGATGAGTACGACTATATATATATGGTAAAAGTTAGATTAAAATTTTATCCCTATACTAAATCATAATCTAATTAATTAAATATTAGTAAATAAAATTTTAATTATTATTTAGTCTTAATCACTCTTAAGTTGAAAAATTTAAAATAAATTATAAAATTATTAAATATAATTATCTTTTTAAACTTTTCAACTTTTAAATTAAGGTAATTAAGACTATATAATAAATTACAAATTTTATTTACTAATATTTAATCAATTGAATTATGATTTAGTATAGGGGCAAAATAGTAATCTAACTTTTGCCTAAAATCCTTCAAGGGGCATTTTTGGCCCTTCTATTAATTTCTGCACGTTAGGGTTTATTTAAAAGTCTTCGTATTAAAAATAAATTTGGTATTGGTTTCCTATAAATATAGGTTAACGAGTTTTTGGCTATAATCATCCCCAAAGTTTGACTTACACCTAAAGTACATCCTTGTGATATATAAGTGAACGAAAAACATCCTTGCATTATCTAAAAAGTTGCAAGATTCATCCTTATGTCTATTTATTTTAAGAAACTCGCACCACCAACAAAAAATGTATCAAGTCGAATGAATATATGTACACATGGTTAAGCTAGTCAAGTCGGCTAATTTTTACAAAAAATTAGAAATTGAGGGTTAAAATCATATTCTCACATAATATATTCAAATTTTAAATATTCTTTGTAAAAAGTTTAGCAAAAAATAACTCTAACTTCAAAATTTTCAAATAAAGTAATTATATTTTTTCATAATTAAACGCCTATTTGATTTCACTAAATTTCCAGGATTTGTGTACATTGTTTAAAATGTGAATTTCATTGTGTGTGTATGTGTGTGTGGACGTAATATTTTTAAAATATTTTTTTACATGATATTTCTAACAATCGGAACCTACTGTATAAATATTTCAAAATTTATATTGTTGCTAGTAAATTTACTTGATGATGCAAAAAAAACATATAAACTAACAACACAAAATTAATGTTCTTAGAATGAAAAATTCATTTCCTATCCATATCCTTATTCAATTTAGATAACTTTAATTTTTTCGTCGTGACTAAGACGTGACCAAATTAAAAAATATTGTAGTTTTCATTGGTTCGATCCATTTCTTAACAAAAATAAACTGAAGGATGATTCTTGTTATTTTTTAGATAGTATAAGAATGTTTTTTGCTCAGTTAAATAATACAAGGATATGCATTAAATTTGAGTCATAGTTTAGGAATGATTTTAGCCAAAAACTCTATAGGTTAGCTCTTTAATTTTCACTTGATGTTTATGTACATTAGTGCCAAGGGAATAGTGCATGTTGAGTAAAACTTAGCCCTTTGAAAGGCATTAATATATATCAAAAACTTTAGAAATTCAACTTGTTACTTTGTTATTTCCTACTTCTAGCATATAACTAGACACATAAAATATGAAACAACCAATTAGGTATTTGGATACTCTATTGTAATAAGTAATTTTTAAAATAAAACAATGTGTTTATATTATTTTTAGAGTATGTTTGAGTATACAAAAATAAATGCGAAGCAAAATCTTAGTAGTTTAGTTGGTTAGTTATCTAAACTCCTACCTTAGCTTGTCGGAGAGGATTTGAGTCTAGACATTGTAATCCACTCCCCCATTTTCCCTTCCCCACCCTCAATTTTTGAG
This sequence comes from Solanum arcanum, assembly GCA_027789145.1. NCBI lineage: Eukaryota > Viridiplantae > Streptophyta > Magnoliopsida > Solanales > Solanaceae > Solanum > Solanum arcanum. The sequence continues at coordinate 24,269,693 of CM050935.1, read as the reverse complement.
AGGAAAAAAAATAAACTTCCTAAGGATAGTTTAGAAGAAATCACAAAAAAAAAAAAAAAACATGAAACCAGATGATTTTGATTATTAATGGAAAGTCATACTTTCAAGTGACACAAGCCATAGAAGTTGAAGGATCAAACACATGCCTTTACAAAAATACGACAACCATGTCATTTAGATAAAAATAATACAAATCAATATATATATATAAATCTGAATTCAAAATCGATGATGTGACACCTCTATATGGCCTCTGTTTGTTTCTTTTTTTTTCTTTTTTTATTATTTTCATAAAATATTTTTTTATTAATTATAAAATCCAATCATATTTAATATTGTAATTATATGAAATGAGTTATAAAAAACTCCCATCTATTGACATTCTCTACTTAAATAACATGTCTTTTCAATTCTCTTTTAACTATTTTTATTACTTATTTTATCTATAAATATGAAATGAGTTACAAAAAAACCTCATCTATTGACATTCTCTACTTAAATAACATGTCTTTTCAATTCTCTTTTAACTATTTTTAATACTTATTTTATCTATAAATACCAATCATCTATGGAGATGTTGCATGTTTATTTCTATTTTCTCATTCTTTCTTTTTAGTAGTATAATCTTTTAATTTTATTTTCTTCATCTTTTTCTTCATCAATCATGTAGTTAAGTAATAAAAAGAGAAGACATTGAAAAGATGATGTCACGATATGATCTTCCCTTTGATGAAGATCATCGGTAAATTCTTGAAAGATTCATCACATTATTTGGTACAAGTTCAACAAAATGAAGAAAGAAACTCAATTGTCTTGGAGATTCATGCATAGACAGTTGTAGTAGTATAAAAGTTTGATTGATTTTCAAACATTTTGAAGATTCATTGTTTTATTATTTTGATTTCAATTAACATTATTTTGTTCTCTTTTATTTTATTTCTTCATTTTGAACAAAAAATGATTATTTCATTCATTGTTGTTGTTGATCATGAAAAGATGCACATTTTTGTTTTCGTGTGTGTATATATATATATATATATATATATATATATATATATATATATATATATATATATATATTAGATTTTTCCATGGTTGAATTAAAGGTATATCACCTATGGTACACTTTTTAAATATCTACTGAATATTTTTGTCTCTAAAAGTATATGATATGGTTTAGTATATTAGTAATCAATCACAAAATAAATAAATAAATATGTTTTTAGTATTGAATATTTTTAATGCTATATTCGAATTGAGCACACCCGATATCACTTTGTAAGAATACCTACATTGTTGTTGTTTTAATTAAACATATAAAGTTTGCATTTTTTAAGTTATTAATGAAACCATATGAGAATATATGTAAATTTGTGACTAATAAAATTAATTTCGAATAGAGAACTTTTTTTTATTGTAATTTGCTATTAATAACATTTTCAGTTTCTTTCCTTTTCATTTTCTCCTATTAAATAGATAAGCGAGAAACTAATCTTACAAACATAATTAGAACTTTAAATTTAGCATTCCATTAAATTAATCTCATTAATTTCCCTTCTTAAACTAAGAAATATGTATCTCTTTATATTCATAACTTATATTTCTATAATCTCTATAACTCCTCATAACTAGAAATATATATCTCTTTATATTTATAACTTATATTTCTATAATCTTTATTACTCCTCATAACTCTCAAATTTTAAATGTGTATTGTAAGACAATCCTTTTTAAGCAAATGTTATTGTATTCTAATTCATATTTGATGTACTCATGATAGAGGAAAATCTTATGAATTATGCATATTGATTTTTTCTTGCTTTTTAGTTACTCATGTTCAAGAGATCAATTCTTGACCACAGAATCTTAGGGTCTAAGTTTTTATTTCCATTATCTTTATAACTCCTCATAGCTCTCAAATTTTAAATGTGTAAACTTATGATAATTTATTGTGTTTCTTAATAAATATCAATATAAATGTGTATTGTAAGACAATCTTTTGAGGCAAATGTTAATGTATTTTAATTCACATTTGATGTACTCATGATGAGGAAAATGTTATATATATATATATATATATATATATATATATATATGAACTATGATAGAAGATATTTAATTTATTTGCCAACATAAAAAATAACAATTGAAAAAAAATAGTATAATTTGATGAATCACGTTTTTATAATTTTATTTATTTATTTTTTACCCCACTTTAGTTTATCGATTTTTGTATTTCACGTTTTATTTTATATGAACTGGAAGAAGTAATTGAAAACAAAATCTAATAAATGAAAATATTGATCTCATAATTGAAGATTTTGTAAATCTTTTAGTCAAAATTGTTCTCTTTTTGCTTTGGTTTACTTATACGTTAATTGCGCTCCACGCAAATATTTATAATAACTCTTTTGCAGTACAATTAATATAGATCAAAATAAATAAAATAGTGAATATAAATATTTAATACATATTTTATGAAATTTAAAATAGGACAAATAATATATGCAGAAAAAATTATTCATGCATTTGATAAATTAATTTATTTATGTTAAATATGTATCTTTTGAAAATTTTAAATAAAAGATGAATACAAATGACTAAATAAGTTGATTTGATTTTTAATATATTATAAAAATAATTGATTTGATTTTTAATATATCATAAAATTAAAGCACAAAATTTTGTACATAAAAAACTTTTCATATGAGTATTGATTAATTATGATAATGATTTTAAATTATTTTAATATACTAAGTAATGTGTATATATCTTAGGGGGTCCATATATTAATTTCATATATAAAGAGGTGCAATCATTGATTTGAGAATGCAAGAAGTATATTTGAAATGAAAGCATATTATCAAAGTATTTAATTTAATTAACTTTTGAATTTTATTATTCTATACATATAATATGTGAAGAGGTTTATTATTTATCAAATATTTTTTAGTAGTTTATATAAATCTATTTATCTTTATATTTCATATAAAAGATATAGATTAAAATATAGTAAAAAGGTTAATAATTAAAAAAAAACACATTCTCATTCGAGGTTGAATATATTGAACTTAATAATAGCGTAACATTTTGGATAACATTCTGAAAAAGCAAATTTGACAAATGATAACAATTATCTTTGATATAAATGCAACTAAAGAATCTAAAATATCAATAGATGTGATTCATGCAAACATCATACAAATTTAAATTGTATATTTGAAAAAGGAACAAAAATGATTGAAAAATGAAATATTCAAAGGAGTTTTATCATATCAATACGAAAAAGAATAATAAGATGTGTAGATGTATTTCATTAGTATTTTTCAGTTACTTTATAATATAATTTTTATATACTCAAGAAAAAAAGTATATCGCAGTATATGTTGTAATATAAAGATTCAAACTCATTGATATTCCAACAAAATGTAGAAAGTGACATATTAACTACCTGTTCAAACATAAAATTACTAAAAAAATATATATTGACATTTGACATATTGATTAATAATGTACTATCCCTCATTTAATAGATTATAGATGTTAAATTTGTTAAGTTTCATTTCAATCGTCATCTCAAAACGATCTTCATAATTAATATATAAGTAAAAAAAAAATAAAGTGATAGTATTACGTTTGAAAATAAAGAGAACTATATAATTGATTGGAAAAAAATAATCCTTTAATATATATTTTAAAGACCGCGCGAAGCGCGGCCAAATTCCCTAGTTGTGTATAATATTAAGATCATAAGGATTCCAAAAATCTAAAGAAAAGAGTATCATTATTAATATTAGAGTAGGTTAAAACTCTTAAATCAAATAGATAAGACTAACAAAAGTAGTTCAAGCTTACATTGGAGAAAGAAGTCTTGTTTGCTGCTTCAACATCATCTTGTGATAAAATCTTTTAATCATCTCCATGTAATTTAAAAAATTCTTGCAATAATGAGCCTTGATGATAACAACGTTGCATTTGTACTTTTTCATGTCTCAATCACACTTAACATGATAATTAAATTTACCTTTCTTTCAATCGCTAGATAAAAAGAATCCACCTCAGCCACAACTATGTGAAATAGGATGTGTATTATGAATATTGGAGGAATATTAATTTATTTAGCTTCTATGGTTATCTCATTCATTAGGGGAAAATGGAAGAGTTATTAAATATAAATGTGATTGTCTTTTTGTATCCATACCATGAATGTGCATTTACTTTTTAAGAATCACTTGTATAGTAACTATTTTCCTTTTGTATTCATACCAGGAATGTGCAAAAGCTTTTATGAATGACTTCTGTAGTAATTGAGAAAAGACATAAAGTCACCATTGAAACTGTCTCAGATTCACAAAAAGATATTTTAACTTTGCAATCGTTCTATTACCCACTAAGCAATTTTAAACAGATACTATTATATTATTTTTTGATCAACCTCAAATTTTAAGAAGCAATTGTATTTACACAACAGTCATTGCATGACGCGTGTTAATTTAATTAAAATATTTTTTTTCATTCTAAGTTTTTTTTCTTTATCTTTCTATTTCTTTATCTCTCTCTCTCTCTCTCTCTCTCTCCCCCTCTGCCTATCTATCTATCTATCTATCTATCTATCTATCTATCTATCTATCTATCTATCTATCTATCTATCTATCTATCTATCTATCTATCTATCTATCTATCTATCTATCTATCTATCTTTCTTTCTTTCTTTCTATCTATCTATCTATCTATCTATCTATCTATCTATCTTACTTTTTAACTTATTTCAATTTTTTGATTTTATCTTAAATTTTTACGTCATCTTCCACCTCCCACTTTCAAGTGATCCATGCCTCCATTTTTTTTCTTCACCTTCCACTCTCACCCCACCCCCACGTCAAGTTGAACCTCACTCCCATTTTCCTTTTCTTTTTTTTTCTTCTCTCCGATCAATTTCTGTAATAACCCAAAAATGAATTTAGGGTTATTTAGAGCTTCATCACTGTTCTAAAGGCTTATAAATATCATAGTTAATGTATTGGTAAGTTTTGAAGTCAATCCGGTTAAGTTTGAAGTCAAACGTCAAGGGACGACCATGACATTCGACGACTAGCGCTTATGTGCTTGCGTGTGATTATGTGTGTATCATGATCTTATGAGGTCCTTATATGGTTAATATTAGTGTTTAAAGGAATCATGTTGAGTTTGATAAGGTTTGGATGTCAATCGTCCAAGAACATCCAAGATGTTCAAAAGTTAGTATTTGGACGTCCTTGTGTGTTAGTGTTTGCCTTAGCATGTTTTACGTGTTCGTTTGTGTTGAATTTTATTAGAGACGTTTCTAAGACCTAGACGTGCATGTTTATGGCTTTAACGTCAGGGAATGACTCCACATAGGACCCACAAGGGGCCCTAGAAGAGGACCCCAACTTGGAGCTCAACACTGCCTGGCAGTGACCAAATGACGAACCCCAAATGACCGCCAGTCGAATAGGCGACAGTTCGTCGATGGGGTCTATGTATCCTGAAGTTGTGGAGTTGCATACCCAAACAACAGACCACCATCGATGGGGCGTAGGCCAGTCGACGATTCATTGGTGATGGGCATCGTTTGTGCCTGCAAGTCTGCCTGCTTGACTTTAAGGCTTGGGGAGTTTTTGGGAAATTCACCCCAAGTCGTATAAAATAGGACGGTTTATTTAGGTGTGTTTGTTTATTTAAGAGTACTTAAGTCATTAAACTCTCATTTAGACCCTAGCACCTAGATCAAAACCCTTTCCCTCCCAAAGTTTCTCTAAAAACCTCTATGAGAGCTCAAGGTGAATATGGAGCTTGATGATGGATCTTCAATGGAGTTTCTTCTTCAATATCTTTGTATCATTCTAATAAGGTGTGAGAGTTCTTCATCTAAGGTTTGCTATGAGTCAATTTCAAAGATGATTTTCAAAGATTTCAAAAAGATGAAAAGTCAAATTTCTATTCTAAGTCATGGGTTCTTGCATGAAATGTTTTCAAACATTTAGATATGATACTGCCAATATAGGGATCTAGCAGGGTTCGATCCCTATATACGCTACCAATGTTTTGGGTCACTTTGGTCGGTGATTCCACCTCTTTTTGGTGTGGGGCAGACACTGGATTTCATGATTCTCACATGATCTATGTTGGTTATAGTTAAAGTTCCCCATGAAAGAATGAGGACAGCCTCAAATGATGCACATAAAGAAATGAATGATACCAAAGGTGTTAAAATAGGATAATCAAGAGGTGAGCTAGACTTATGTAATGACACTAGGTCATTCTTGATCATTGCACATCGAAACCGATGAAAGTCTTAAACTACATCTTAGGTATACCTGGTGTCTACACTAGTTTATGAATGTATGAAGTGAAGTACGTATGAATGAATGAAGCAGACTTTGTGCTTGATAAAGAAGACTCCCTAGTTGAGGTCCTGTATGTTGAGCCCTCATTTTTGGAAAGTCTTGATGTCAAGTCCATGATTCCAAAGTTTCATGGCATATGAACGAATGATATGAAAGATGTTATGTGCTATATGCAATATGTTATGTCCTATGTGTAAGACGTTATGTGCCGTGTGCAATATGATACGTATGATGATGCATATTACTATCAAGGCATGACTTTCCTATCCAAATTGGAAAGTCCACTGACTTTCCCAGTCCAAATTTGGCAGGTCCACTAACTTTCCTAATCCAAATTTGGCAAGTCTACTAACTTGACTTTCCATAAATCATGTTGTTAGGAAAAGACTATTCTTACTCATGTATTTCCTTGTTGTGTTCTTGCATACACCTATTGTCACAACCCGAAACCACACCATAGAAGTTAGGGAACAATCTCAGATTGTGGTACGGCGTCGTCGAACTCTCAAAGTTCTTAGACAAGCCCTTTCATATCATTCATTGCATGTACATAGTGAAAAGTAGTGCAGAGTTAAAACTTTTCACAAAACATAATATAGGCTTCAAAATCTCTTTCATATAAAAGTAATAGGAAATACTAAGTCTCAATCTCATCATCATAAGACACAAGAAAACTTGGGACACGACCCATACTTTAAAATACGAATATAGAAATACATAGTCTATTACAATGCTTTGAATGAAAACATAAAAGACATATATATGCCCTCGAGTCATGTGAGGACATACTCAACTTCTCTTGAACGATCTTCTAAGTCCAAGTCTTCACTTCTCAAAGCTCCTCACCTACCAAGAACTATATATATAAAAGCATGTAATTAGTACAACCACATGTACAAAGTATGGCTTTTGCATAAAATCATGCAAACAAACTTTATTGGAAATATGCATCTTTTCATTTAAAATCATATTGTAATCATAATAACATCATAAGTCAACTTAGAAGCACATAAGATACTTCTAGCATGTAATTTCCTCACTAAAGTCATCTGAAGATTCACTTAAGTCACACAAAGAGAGACCGCCCATACACCCTCTCTAGATATGCCTAAACGACCCTTAAGATTACCTTTAATGATTCACATACATACTTACAAATCAATCATAAACATCAAGGTAAGATTCTTCTTCCAAAGATGAACTCTAAGTCTCACTTGAGTGAGTTGTGAAGCGACCGCCCATACAATACCTTACACACACACTTAAGAGATCCAATAGACTCCTTAAGATAGAATCATGCTCACATAAATCACCAACACATAGATGATATGACATTCTCTTCCCAAAGGCTATCAAAAGACCTACTTAAGTAAATAAAGAAGATAACGTCCATAGTGACCTCTTCAAGATTACCTAAATAGTCCTTAAGACTACCTGAGGCTTAGATCATGTACAAAAAATCAACCAACTTCCCTAAGTAGAGTCATACTCAAGACTTCCAAAGATAAGACATAAAGAGATCATCCCTTATGCCATCTTCACACTTTAGCTAAGAAATCCTTAAATCACTTTAGATTAGGTACTCATTTATTTGCATACTCCTTAACATAGTTCAATAGTTCATTAAGACTAATACATCACATAAATGACATTCAAATAATGGTCTTGAACAAGACCTAGAAATTCGACATAACACCTTCAAAGTCTATTGTGCAATGTCTAGATAGCGTCCCATACCACCACCTGATCTCCATAAACTCCTCAAATGCTAATAGTTATTACATTTGATGAGAATAGGCAATAACTGACATAGACTATGATAGCAAGACATGGAATCCAGAGTTCTATCCTACTCCGATGAGGTTGTTCTACTTGCCAATGGTAGAACTTGGACACATCCCATGTGCCCATGGTTAAGGAATATGAAGGGCTTCTTTGTATTCTAGTCTCATACTTTACTAGAGCTACTTCACTTACCATACTCACTCCGTGCTAGCCTTCGTTCTCATGGAGTAATTCATACATTAGGTTCACATAAAAGGGTTCCATAACTAGTTCATAACCCAATCACATTTAACCTACCAATGAAGGTCCACTAGGGCTACCTCACAATGGCGACAACAAGCTCATGATGACTTTCCTAAGGATTAATATGATACCGTTCCAGCCAACTAACCTTAAGTCCATCATTCCTTTACTTTGAAGGATACCATTACGACTTACACTTCAATCATTCTTAACCTTACCCTTAAGTCAAGGTTTGCACATAATAGACTCTCATATAATCATTTGATGTCACATGTCATTCATACATTCAAGATTAAGATATCTAATACTCTAATCAAGACATCACACATTCAGAATCATATATACATCTAGCTAAATATACAAGTCAATCAAGACAAGACATCACATACTTCACTTTTAACACATAATACAAGTCATTCTAGAAATACCTCTAAAACAACCTAACATCTTCAAGTCATCCTATATGTCATCTTAATATCATTAATATACTCCACATAGACTCATAAAGTCAAATAGGAATAACCTAGACTTAACCTAACACTATAATCATAATGTCAATGTCATAGTCTAACATGATCACTTAAGGCAACATAAGTAGAAGAATACATATATGACTATATAACTTTACATGTAGATAGATAACATCATGCTTCAAATAACCAAACTACACAAATAGCCTCGTAACTTCAAGTAGTTTCCAATAAGGCCATGCTCATAATATTGCATAAAGTAATGACGACAAGGCCATGTCAATTGCAAATAAAACACATAACACCACCACCATAAGCAGAACATACCAATAACAATAGAATCAAAGTATAATTAATATCAAATTAAAGAAATCCGGGCAGCATACCTTCATTCCCTAATTCACACTTTTATTCAATGCTAAATTGTCCAATTCATCATCACAGGGACATTACTAATGGCCATAACCAACAATTCAAGCAATAATCATAAAATCCAATGATATCTCTATCAATTCAATCTAGATTTAACAATCTAGGCTCAATTAGATAACAATTGAATACAATTCTTAAATCATTAGAAAGCCCATAAAACTACATTACAATTCAACAATATTAACTTAATATAAAGTAACCCACATTATAGTCAAAAACTAGGGTTCATCAATTTACATGGGTTCATAGGTAACTTAGATTGAAATAATCAATAAAATATCAATTATATCATAAAATCATTTATGCAAGAACCCATGATAGAATCATGAAATTGGACGATTCGCTTTAGAAAACTTTGAATTACATATTGAGGATTGGGATCCTTGATGAAACGAGTTTCAAGGATCAAAAGCCATACCTCAAGGATGATAATTATTCAGTTTGATGAATAATTTTGACACAAAAAGCCCTCCCCAAGCTGCCTCTTCAAGTTGGTCTTCAATCAAGATTTTGGAATATTTTATAAGAGTTTTGGGTTTATGATCTTGAAGAATGAGGTTTTCCATGTGATTACCCTTTATATATTTAATTAAAATACCATAAAGACCCTTAATAAATCGTCCATGACTTAATTTAGAAGTGGGATGAATTTACCATTTCACCCCTTAACTTGGCAGCAGCCTGCGTAGGACAGCAGTGACGTGGGACGCCTGCCCTTGACGGGCCGTCACAGCCATGATAGGGCGTCATAGCCCTCCTTGCTTGGCTACAGTGGATGGACAGGCTTACTTTCCCTCCCATGGTTAACTACCTATCAAAGAAACCCTTTGACGGGGTGTCACAGCCACGACTGGCCGTCGCCTGCTCCGTCGTTTGTGGTCTGGCTGGGACTGCCATGCCAACAGTTTTAGATCCTTCCTCAAGGACCCGTAGATGGTCCTGGGGGATACTTTCCCAAATATTTCCAACCTAAATACGATATTCTATAATTTTAAAATCTCTCACATGAGTTTCATCCTAAACGAACACGTAAAACTCAATGAAACTCGCCTAGATGTACAAGGTCGACACAAGGCATATCTTTCGAACACCTTGGACGTTCTTGGTCGTTTGACCTTCAAACTTCACAAAATTTTAACCACTGCCTATACATGATATATTAACTCAATTGAGAACCTTAAAACACCATTACACACACATAAACACATAGAACCACATTTTAGACATTTAGTTGACTTAGTCGTCAAACGTCTTGGTCGTTCCTTGACGTTTGACTTCCAACTCCTCTAATATTTTAGCTACTGCCTATACACCACATATTAGACATATTTAGGACATCATAACATAAGTTCCAACATGTTAGACTCTAGTTAACTTAGGTCATTTTTAAGGTCTTACAATTTCCCCCATTTGGACAACATTCGTCCTCGAATGACACTTGAATCTCTCCGAACCCTTCCAAGATTAGAGACTCAACTAGCATAATGTAACCGAACCATAAAAAACATTTCGAAGAAGAAAACATCAACTTCACAACACAACAAGAAACTAGAAAACAATTCTATAACTCATTATGCTACAAAACTCACATTCTTCATTCCAAATAGTAAAAAGTCATTTTATATTCAATATCATACTTCATATAAATCTGTTCTAACAATATTACAATATTTTTGGGCAAACAAATCAATTAGTCATTTTCTCAAAAATATGGCAGCATGCAGTTTCTAAAGAAACAATGACTTTTTTTAAAGCAATTTTTTAAAAATTCACTTTTTAAATCAATTCATGATATAAACATGCTAATATGCAAAGAAACATTATATATACACATCTTACAACATAATCATGGCTTGATAGAACATACAGTGCGAGAAGTTAATGAAATTCAATTTCAACCAAACTCCTAAACATCATGCACAAGCAACAATTTTAAGGAGTTCTATCCCATCTACAAACTATACTCCCCCACTTAGAAGGAACTCATATCTTAACAAAATAAACAGAACTTACCAACATCATCATAACTCTCACCCGGCTTCTCCACTCTAGAACGGAGTGCATGGAAACGCCTCTTAGTCGAAGCATCATCCTTTGGAACAGTAGGAGCAACTTGCTTACCCTCTCTTCCTTTAGAAGCAATTATAGGACAATCTCTCATTTTGTGCCCATTTTTACCACAACTAAATCAACTCTCGGTACCCAATAGACACTCACCATAATGTTTCTTTCCACAATTTGCACAAGTAGGCTTGCAATCCTTGGAACCACATCCTTTTTCAACCTTAAACTTAGCACTCCTAGATTCTCCTCTCTCGGGAAAAGAACATACCAAGAAAAGATTCCTTAAATTCTTCCCATTCAATAGGAACCGATCCTTCCGGTCTATTATCCTCTCATTGAGTGTACTAAATTCGAGAAACATCCCTTAATTGGTACGAAGCCAACTCCGCCATCTCCCTAGATGTAACCCCCATAGAACTCAAAACATTGTACACTCCATCAAGAAACTCTTGGGGATCCTCATTTACCTTGGAGCCAAGAAATACAGGAGGATTCATCCTCACAAAATCTCTCAACCTAGATGTCATAGTGCTCTACACAACCCTAGACATCATATTCAAATTAGCTTGCATAGTCACGGCTTGGGCTATAGCAATCAAAGCCTCTCTAATTTCCCTATTAGACATCTCCGGAACCTCAATACCTCCTTCCACATTAGAAATAAGATCACATTGGGGAGGCACTTGGGAATCTTGATCACCTTGAACTCCTTTCCAACCTTAAGGAACTTGCTCAACTTAAGGGGGGACCTTCTCATTCACCCTCTTCTCTTCCAACCTTCTAGCGTCCATCCTTCTAGTATTTATATCCTAGAAAATACAAGGAAACTCCTAAGAAGGATAATCATAACATTTACTCTACTGCAAGGAGTAGAAAAGAAGGGAAACTCTATCGTCTTATAGCCTCTCGCCCATAGGTGTGTCGCGACTCACACCGATGGTCAAGACTCTACTAGATGTGAATTGATGAGACTTCTTGATTCCTTATACTACTTTCACCATCCTATGCTATGTTACCAAGCTTTGTCATAACACAAAACCACACCCTAGAAGTTAGGGCACAATCTCGGATTGTGGCACGGCATCGTCGAACTCTCGGAGTTCTTAGACAAGCCCTTCCATATCATTCATTGAATATACATAGTGAAAAGGAGTGCAGAATCAAAAATTTTCAGACAATATAATATAGTCTTCAAAATCTCATTCATATAAAAGTAATAGGAAATACTAAGTCTCAATCTAATCATCGTATAAAACAAAAATACTTGGGACACGACCCATACTTCAAAATACGAATATAGAAATACTTAGTCTATTACAATACTTTGAATGAAAACATAAAAGACATATATTTGCCCTCGAGTCAAGTGAGGACATACTTCAACTTCTCTTGAACGATCTTCTAAGTCAAGGCTTCACTTCTCAAAGCTCCTCACCTACCAAGAACTATATAGATAAAAACATGGAATTAGTACTATCACATGTACTAAGTATGACTTATGCATAAAAATATGAAAATGAACTTTATTGGAAATATGCATCTTTTCATTTAAAATCATATTATAATCATAATAACATCATAAATCAACTTACAAACACATTAGATACTTCTAGCATGTAGTTTCCTCACTTAAAATCATCCTAAGATTCACTTAAGTCACACAAAGAGAGACCTCCCATACACCCTCTCTAGATGTGCCTAAATGACCCTTTAGATTGCCGTTAATGATTCACATACATACTTACAAATCAATCATAAACATCAAGGTAAGATTCTTCTCTCAAATGTAAACTCTATGTCTCACTTGAGTGAGTTGTGAAGTGACCGCCCATACAATCCCTCACACAGACACTTAAGATATCCAATAGACTCCCTAAAATAGAATCATGCTCACATAAATCACCAACACATAGATGATATGACATTCTCTTCCCAAAGGCTATCAAAAGACCTACTTCAGTAAATTAAGAATATAACGTCCATACTGACCTCTTCAAGATTACCTAAATAGTCCTTAAGACTACCTGAGGCTTAGATCATGTCCAAAAAATCAACCAACTTCCCTAAGTAGAGTTATACTCAAGACTTCCAAAGATAAGACATAAAGAGATCATCCCTTATGCCCTCTTCACACTTTAGGTAAGAAATCCTTAAATCACTTTAGATTAGGTACTCATTTATTTGCATACTCCTTCACATAATTCATTAGTTCATTAGTTCTTTAAGACTAATACATCACATAAAGGTTATTCAAATAATGGTCTTGAACAAGACCTAGGAACTCCATATAACACATTCAAAGTCTATTGTGCAATGTCTAGATAGCGTCCCATACCACCACCTAATCTCCATAAACTCCTCAAATGATAATAGTGAGTCCATATGATGAGAATAGGAAATAACCGGCATAGACCATGATAGCAAGACATGGAATCTGGAGTTACATCCTTCTATGATGAGGTTGTTCTACTTGTCAATGGTAGAACTTGGACACATCCCATGTAGGCACATGGTTAAGGAATATGAAGGGCTTCTTTGTATTCTAGTCTCATACTTAACTAGATCTACTTCACTTACCATACTCACTCCGTGCTAGCCTTCGTTCTCATGGAGTAATTCATACATTAGGTTCACATAAAAGGGTTCCATAACTAGTTCATAACCCAATCACATTTAACCTACCAATGAATGTCCACTAGGACTACCTCACAATGGCGACAAGAAGCTCATGATGACTTTCCTAAGTATTAATATGATGACTTTCAAGCCAACTAACCTTAAGTCCATCATTCCTTTACTTTGAAGGATACCATTACGACTTACACTTCAATCATTCTTAACCTTACCCTTAAGTCAAGGTTTGCGCATAATAGACTCTCATAGAATCATTTGAAGTAACATGTCATTCATACATTCAAGATTAAAAGATCTAATACTCCAAATCAAGACATCACATATTCCAAATCATATATACATCAAGCAAAATATACAAGTCAATCAAGACAAGACATCATATATTTCACTTTTAACACATAATACAAGTCATTCTAGAAATACCTCTAAAACAACCTAACATCTTCAAGTTATCCTATATATCATCTTAACATCATTAATATACTCCACATAGAATCATAAAGTCAAATAGGAATAACCAAGACTTAACCTAACACTATAATCATAATGTCAAAGTCATAGTCTAACATGATCACTTATGGCAACATAACTAGAAGAATACATATATGACTATATAACTTTACATGTAGATAGATAACATCATGCTTCACATAATCAAACTACACAAATAGGCACATAACTTCAAGTAGTTGCCAATAAGGCCATGCTCATAATATTACATAAAGTAATGTCGACAAGGCCACGTCAATTGCAAATAAAACACATAACACCGCTACCATAAGCGGAATATACAAATATCAATAAAATCAAAGTATAATTAATATCAAATTAAAGAAATCCGGGCAGCATACCTTCATTCCCTTATTCACACTTCAATTCAATGCTAAATTGTCCAATTTAACATCACAAGGCCATTACCCATGGCCATAACCAACAATTCAAGTAATAATCATAAAATCCAATGAAATCTCTATCAATTCAATATAGGTTTAACAATCTAGGATAAATTAGATAACAATTGAATACAATTCTTATATCGTTAGAAAGCCCATAAAATACAACATAACAATTCAGCAATATTAACTTAATATAAAGTAACCCATATTATAGTAAAAAACTAGTGTTCATCAATTTACATGGGTTAATAGGTAATTTAGTTTGAATTTATCAATAAAATATCAATTATATCATAATTCAATGTTTAGAAATCATTGATGCAAGAACCCATGATAGAATCATGAAATTGGACAATTCACTTTAGAAAACTTTGAAAAACATGTTGAGGATTAGGCTCCTTGATGAAACGAGTTTCAAGGATCAAAATCCATACCTCAAGGATGATAATTATTCACTTTGATGAAGAATTTCCACACCAAAACCCCTCAACAAGCTGCCTCTTCAAGTTGGACTTCAATGGAGATTTTGGAATACTTTATAAGAGTTTTGGGGTTATGATCTTGAAGAATGAGGTCTTCCATGTGATTACCATTTATATATTTAATTAAAATACCCATAAGACCCTTAATAAACCGTCCAGGAATTAATTTTGAAGTGGTATTAATTTACCAATTCACCCATTTACTTGGCAGCAGCCTGCGCAAGACAGCCTTGGCATGCGACGCCTGCCCTTGACGGGCCGTCACAGCCACAATGGGGCGTCACAACCATCCGTCGTTGGCTACAGTGGCTGGACAAGATTCCTTTAACCCCCATGGTTAAGTCCCTATCAACAAAACCCTTTGACGGGGCGTCACAGCCACGACTGGCCGTCGACTGCTCCGTCGTTTGGGGTCTGGCTGGGACTGCCATGCCAACAGTTTTGGATCCTTCCTAAAGGACCCTTCGATGGTCCTTCGGGATAATTTCACAAACTTTTTAAACCCAAATAAAATTTTCTATAAGTTTAACACCTCTTACATGAATTTCATCCAAAACGAACACGTACAACTCAATGAAACTCGCCTAGACGTACAAGGTCAACTCAAGGCATATGTTTCGAACACCTTGGACGTTCTTGGTCGTTTGACCTCCACACTTCACGAAATTTTAACCACTGCCTATACATGCTATATTAACTCAATTAAGAACCTTAAAACACCATTAAACACACATAAACACATAGAACCATATTTTAGACATTTAGGTGACTTAGTCGTCAAACGTCTTGGTCATCCCTTGACGTTTGATTTCCAAAACCTCTAATATTTTAGCTACTGCTTAAACACACCATATTAGACAAATTTAGGACATTATAACATCAATACCAACATGTTAGACTCTAGTTAACTTAGGTCATTTTCGGGGTCTTACAATCTCCCCCATTTGGACAACATTCGTCCTCAAATGACACTTGACACTCTCCGAACCCTTCCAAGATTAGAGACTCAACTAGAAGCACATAACCGAACCGTAAAACACCTTTCCAAGAAGAAAACATCAAATTCACAACACAACAAGAAACTAGAAAACAATTCTTTAACTCATTATGCTACAAAACTCACATTCTTCATTCCAAATAGTAAAATCTCAATTTATATTCAATATCATACTCATATACATCAGTTCTAACCACATTACAATATTTTTAAGCAAACGAATCAATTAGTCATTTTCTCAAAAATATGGCAGCATGCAGTTTCGAGAGAAACATTGATTTTTTTTAAAGCAAATTTTCAAAAATTCACATTTTAAAGCAATTCATGATATAAACATGATAATATGCAAAGTAATATCATATATACACATCTTACAACATAATCATGGCTTCATAGAACACACAGTGCGAGAAGTTAATGCAATTTAATTTTAACCAAACTCCTAAACATCATGCACAAGCAACAATTTCAAGGACTTCTATCCCATCTACAAACCATACTCTCCCACTTAGAAGGAACTCATATCTTAACAAAAGAAAGAGAACTTACCAACATCATCATCACTCTCACCCGGCTTTTCCACTCTAGAACAGAGTGCATGGAAACACCTCTTAGTCGAAGCATCATCCTATAGAACACTTGGAGCAACTTGCTTACCCTCTCTTCCACAATTTGCACAAAAGGATTTCCATCCTTGGAACCACCTCCTTTGTCAACCTTGAACTTAGCACTCCTAGATTCTCCTTGAGATTGAACCTTCTTCCTAAACCTAGTTTGCCCTTGATCACTAGCACCACTCCTTTTCAGTCTTCTAGCCATCCTCCTAAGTTTACACTCTTCAATTGATTGTGCATACACCATGAGTCTAGATAGGGTCATATCAGTACGACACTCTTCCACCATTAAATTGGTTACCCCCACCATAAAATGACTCATTTCATCTCTTGGATTGGACACAAGAGAAGGGATATACCTAGACAAAGTTGAGAATTAAACGAGTACTCCGCAACACTCATATTGCCTTGCTTGAGATTGATAAACTCCTCCACCTTAATTTCTCTCCTCTCTCGGGGAAAGTACATACCACGAAAAGCTTCCTTAAATTATTCCCATTCAATAGGACCCGATCCTTCCGGCCTATTATCCTTCTATTGAGTGTACCAAATTTGAGAAACATCCCTCAATTGGTACGAATCCAATTTTTCCATCTCCCTAGATGTAACCCGCATAGCACTCAAAACTTTGTACACTCCATCAAGAAAATTTTGGGGATCCTCATTTACCTTGGAGCCAAGAAAGACAGGAGAATTCATCCTCACAAAAACTCTCAACCTAGATGTCATAGTGCTCTACACAACCCTAGGCATCATATTCAGATTAGCTTGCATAGTCACCGCTCGGGCAATAGCAACCAAAGCGCTAATATCCCTATTAGACATCTCTAGAACCTCAATGCCTCCTTCCACATTAGAAATAGGATCACCTTGGGGAGGCACTTGAGCATCTTGAGCACCTTGAACTCCTTTCCCACCTTGAGGAAATTGCTCAACTTGCTCAACTTGAGGGGGGAACCTCCTCATTCACCCTCTCCTCTTCCAACCTTATAGCGGCCATCCTTTTAGTATTCATATCCTAGAAAACACAAGGAAACTCATAAGAAGGATAATCATAACATTTACTCTACCGCACGACATAGGAGTAGAAAAGAAGGGAAACTCTATCGTCCTATAGCCTCTCGCCCATAGGTGTGTCGCGACTCACACCAATGGTCAAGACTCTACTAGACATGACTTGATGAGACTTATTGATTCCTAATACTACTTTCACCGTCCTATGCTCTGATACCAAGATTTGTCATAACACAAAACCACACCGTAGAAGTTAGAGCACAATCTCAGATTGTGGCACGTCATCATTGAACTCTCAGAGTTCTTAAACAAGCCCTTCCATATCATTCATTGCATATACATCAAAACTTTTCAGAAAACATAATATAGTCTTCAAAATCTCTTTCATATAAAAGTAATAGGAAATACTAAGTCTCAATCTCATCATCTTAAGACAAAAAAATACTTGGGACACGACCCATACTTCAAAATATGAATATAGAAATATTTAGTCTATTACAATACTTTCAATGAAAACATAAAAGACATATATATGCCCTCGAGTCAAGTGAGGACATACTTCAACTTCTCTTGAACGATCTTCTAAGTCCAAGTCTTCACTTCTCAAAGTTCCTCACCTACCAAGAACTATATAGATAAAACCATATAATTAGTACAACCACATGTACAAAGTATGGCTTTTGCATAAAATCATGCAAACGAACTTTATTGGATATATGCATCTTTTCATTTAAAATCATAGTGTAATCATAATAACATCATAAATCAACTTAGAAACACATAAGATACTTCTAGCATGTAATTTCCTCACTAAAGTCATCCTAAGATTCACTCAAGTCACACAAAGAGAGACCGCCCATACACCCTCTCTAGATATTCCTAAACGACCCTTAAGATTACCTTTAATGATTCACATACATATTTACAAAGCAATCATAAACATCAAGGTAAGATTCTTCTTCCAAAGATGAACTCTAAGTCTCACTTGAGTAAGTTGTGAAGCGACCACCCATACAATCCCTCACACACACACTTAAGATATCCAATAGAATCTATAAGATAGACTAATGCTCACATAAATCACTAACACATAGATGATATGATATTCTCTTCCCAAAGGCTATCAAAAGACCAACTTAAGTATATCAAGAAAATAACGTCCATATTGACCTCTTCAAGATTACCTAAATAGTCCTTAAGACTACCTAAGGCTTAGATCATGTCCAAAAAATCAACCAACTTCCCAAGTAGAGTCATACTCAAGACTTCCAAATATAAGACATAAAGAGATCATCCCTCATGCCCTCTTCACTCTTTAGATAAGTCACTTTAGATTAGATACTCATTTATTTGCATACTCCTTAAGATAATTCATTAGTTCATTAAGACTCATACATCACATAAAGGACATTCAAATAATCGTCTTGATCAAGACCTAGGAACTCCACATAACACCTTCAAAGTCTATTGTGCAATGTCTAGCGTCCCCTACCACCACCTAATCTCCATAAACTCCACAAATGCTAATAGTTATTCCATTTGATGAGAATAGGCAATAACTGACACAGACTATGATAGCAAGACATGGAATCCAGAGTTCTATCCTACTCCGATGAGGTTGTTTTGCTTGCCAATGGTAGAACTTGGACACATCCCATGTGGGCACATGGTTAAGGAATATGAAGGGCTTATTTGTATTCTAGTCTCATACTTAACTAGAAATACTTCACTTACCATACTCACTCGGTGCTAGCCTCTGTTCTCACAGAGTAATTCGTACATTAGGTTCACATAAAAGGGTTCCATAACTAGTTCGTAACCCAATCACATTTAACTTTCCAATAAAGGTCCAATAGGGCTACCTTACAATGGCGATAAAAAGCTCATGATGACTGTCCTAAGGATTAATATGATGCCGTTCCATCCAACTAACCTTAAGTGCATCATTTCTTTCCTTTGAAGGATACCATCAAGCTTACACTTCAATCATTCTTAACCTTACCTTGAAGTCAACATTTGACATAATAGACTCTCATATCATTATTTGAAGTCACATGTCATTCATACATTCAAGACTAAGAGATCTAATACTCTAAATCAAGACATCACATATTCATAATCATATATACATAAAGAAAAATATACAAGTCAATCAAGAAAGACACCACATACTTCACTTTTAACACATAATATAAGTCATTCTAGAATCACCTCTAAAACAACCTAACATCTTCAAGTCATCCTATATGTCATCTTAAAATCATTAATACAATCCACATAGACTCATAAATTCAAATAGTAATAACCAAGACTTAACCTAATACAATAATCATAATTTCAAACTCATAGTCTAACACGATCACTTACGGCAACATAAGTAGAAGAATACATTTATGACTACATAACTTTACATGTAGATAAATAAAATCATGCTTCACATAATCAAAGTACACAAATAGCCACATAACTTCAAGTAGTTGCCAATAAGGCCATGCTCATAATATTGCATAAAGTAACGCTGACAAGGCCACATCAATTTCAAATAAAACACATAACACCGCCACCGTATGTGGATCATACCAATCGCAATAGAATCAAATTAAATAAATCCGGGCAGAATACCTTCATTGCCTTATTCACACTTCAATTCAATGCTAAATTGTGCAATTCAACATCACAAGGCCATTACCCATGGCCATAACCAACAATTCAAGCAATAATCGAAAAATCCAATAAACTCTCTATCAATTCAATCTACGTTTAAAAATCTAGGATCA
Source organism: Solanum arcanum (assembly GCA_027789145.1). Lineage (NCBI taxonomy): Eukaryota > Viridiplantae > Streptophyta > Magnoliopsida > Solanales > Solanaceae > Solanum > Solanum arcanum. Next base: position 24,248,917 of record CM050935.1, on the reverse strand, counting down.
ATTCGATAAAAACTGAATACAATTTTTTATATCGTTAAAAAGCCCATCAAAAACTACATAACAATTCAACAATATTAACTTAATATAAAGTAACCCACATTATAGTCAAAAACTAGGGTTTATCAATTTACATGGGTTCATAGGTAATTTATATAGGAATCATCAATACAATATCAATTATATCATAATTCAATGTTTAGAAATCATTTATGCAAGAACCCATGGTAGAATCATGAAATTGGACAATTCACTTTTGAAAGCTTTGAAAAACATGTTGAGGATTGTTCTCCTTGATAAAACAAGTTTCAAGGATCAAAATCAATACCTCAAGGATGATAATTATTCACTTTTATGAAGAATTTCGACACACACCCCCCTTACCAAGCTGCCACTTCAAGTTGGACTTCAATGGAGGTTTTGGAATATTTTCTAAGAGTTTCGAGTTTATGATCTTGAAGAATGAGGTCTTCCATGTGATTACCCTTTATATATTTAATTAAAATACCCAAAATACCCTTAATAAAACGTCCATGACTTAATTTAGAAGTGGGGTGAATTAACCGATTCACCCCTTTACTTTGAAGCATCCAGCGCAAGATAGCAGTGGCGTGCGACGCCTGCCCTTGACGGGCCGCCACAGCCACGAGGGGGCGTCACAACCCTCCGTATTTTGCTACGATGGCTGGAAAAGCTTCCTTTCCCTCCCATGGTTAAATACCGATCGAATAAACCCTTTGATGGGGCATCACAACCACGATTGTCCTTCGACTGCTCCGTCATTTGGGGTCTGCCTGGGACTGCCATGCCAACATTTTTGGGTCCTTCTTCAAGGATCCTTAGATGGTCCTTGGGGATAATTTCCCAGACGTTTCCAACCCAAATACTATATTATATAAGTTTAACACCTCTCACATGAATTTAATCAAAAACAAACATGTAAAACTCAATGAAACTCGCCTATATGTACAAGGTCGACTTAAGGAATATCTTTCGAACATCATGGACGTTCTTGGTCGTTTGACCACCAAACTTCACGAAACTTTAACCACTGCCTATACATGATATATTAACTCAATTAAGAACCTTAAAAAACCACTAAACACACATAAACACATAGAACCACATTTTAGACATTTAGGTGACTTAGTTGTCGAACGTCTTGGTCCTCCCTTGACTTTTGACTTCTAACACCTCTAATATTTTAGATACTGCCTATAAACCACATATTAGACATATTTAAGACATTATATCATCAATAACAACATGTTAGGCTTTAGTTAACCTAGTTTATTTTTGGGGTCTTAGACCCATACTTAGTACAAGTGTGTACTAATCCCATACAACTCTATACTTTTAGGTGCAGGCATAGGCGGACGCGAGAGCTTATGATATGGCGCTAAAGCTATCCAGACGTGGATCATTCAAACAGATTTGGTAGTCCCTTACGCTTTCGAGGATACTTTCCCATTATATTCTAGCTTAGATATAGGTTTGAGTTAGTGTACTATGTTCCACTAGCATTTCTTTCCCATTTTATTTCAGACATTGTATAGGGGCCATTTTGGCAAGTATACACTTAATGCAGTATTGAAGTATTTCTTTCATTTTATGATGTTAATATTAGATGGTTGATTGTGAACGTTTATGAGTTTAAATAGAATGCTTTATATGAATGTTAAGTAACAAAAATATTTAAATTTTCCGCTAAAATTAACCTAGATGAAGTAACGATGACGTATGTAGGATTGTCTGCGACCTCTGAGAGGTCAACGATACTGGTCTCATCTAGGGTCTAGATTCCGGTCGTGACAAAGTTGGTGATAGATCCCTAGGTCAAATTTCGAGAATAATGAGTTCATATCAACCACATTGAGTAGTTTCTAAGTCATCATAGTGAAGTGCACCACTATCCTAGATTAGAGACTACATGATGCGTAGGAGAATTCCCTTCTTCTGATCTTATCATGCCTTCTCTAATGTTTTATTTCTTGGTGTTAAAAGCGTATTTAACATCAATTCTTGAGATTTATAAAAATGAATTCGAGGAAAAATGCAGGCGGAGAGATTGGAGGAGCAGCTGCTTGGGTAAATCAAGTTCCTCCCTAGGCTCCAACGAGCTGGAACAGCTGGGGTAAATCAAGTTCCTCCCTAGGCTCCAACGAGCTGGAATGAAGATGCCTGTTAACCAGTCTGGGTTGAAATATGAAGAAGTGAGGACATTTGGTACAGCTGGCCCAAACCATCACTTGACAAGCTCAGGCTATGACAGCCCAAGGAGAATCAACCTGCCAGTATCATGGCTAGCAGGTTAAGGGACTTCATGAGCGTGAATCCTCCCATTCACACTGAATCTAAGATTGCCGAGGATCTCGATGAAGAGTGTAGGGCATCTATGCTGCATGATAGCATGGACCTTTCTAGGCTTATGGACCATGTCCAATAAGTGGAGTAAAGCAGGAAGAGGAAGCATAGTAGGGCAGGGAACAGGTCAAGGGAAGCTGAGAAGAATTTTTCAAGGAAGAGTAGTACTCAAATCAAGAATAGAACCATGTTTAAGAAGAGAGTCTCCCACCAAGGGGATTCAAGTTCATCCAAGGGTATAGTTTCTTCTCAAAGATTGATCTTTATTAAGGGTACCATCAGCTTAGGGTTAGGGATGAATATATTCCAAAGACAACCTTTCGTACCCGGTATGGTCATTACAAATTTTTGGTTATGTCATTTGGTCTCACTAGTTATGGTTATCATGAACAGAGTCTTCCGTGAATACCTTGACTCTTTCGTCACAGTATTCATTGATGACGTTCTCATATACTCTAATACCAAGGAAGAGCATGAATAACATTTAAGACTAACCTTGCAGGTACTTAGACAACATCAGCTGTATGCAAAATCAGCAAGTGTGAATTTTGGCTTAGATCATTAACCATCCTGGGTCATGTTGTTTCCGACAAAGGTGTAGAGGTAAACCCCTAGAACACTGAGGCTATTAAGAACTGGCAAAAACCACTTACTCCCAGAGATATCCGTAGCTTTTTGGGATTGACTGGTTAGTATCGCAGGTTCGTGAATGTTTTTTTCTCCCATTGTTGTCCCACTCACAACTTTGACAAAGTAGAAAGTCAAGTTTGAATAGGCGAAAACTTGTGAGGATAGTTTCCAGGAGCTCAAGGACAGACTCACTTCAGCCCTGGTTCTTACTTTGCCTAAGTGTGGTGAGAATTGCACTGTTTATTGTGATGCATCTACGGTTGGTTTGGGTTGTGATCTTATGCAGAGTGGTAAGGTGATAGCTTATGCGTCCAGACATCTCAAGGTTTATGAAAAGAATTATCCCACTCATGACCTGGAGTTGGCATCTTTGTTGTTTGCACTGAAACTCTGGAGGCACTAGTTGTATGGGTGCATGTGGATGTGTTCACAGACCACAAAAGTTTCTACTATGTGTTCACACAGAGGGAGTTGAATCTACGTCAGCGGAGGTGGTTGGAGATTTTGAAGAATAATGACATTAATGTCCACTACCATCCAGGTAAGGCTAATGTAGTAGCTGAACTTTGAACAGGATGATCATGGGAAGTACAACCCACTTTGAGGATGAGAAGAATGAGTTGGTGAAAGATGTACACAGACAGTCCAGACTGGGTATGCGGTTGGTTGACTCTACTAGTGGGGGTGTTTCTGTTCATCCTAGTTCTGAATCATCGTTAGTAGTTGAAGTCAAGAAGAGTCAGCATCTTGATCATGTGTTGATGGAGATGAAGGACTCAGTGTTTGTTAAGATGAATGAGTCTTTTGCTTTTGGAGATGACGTCATACTTAGGTACCCAGGACAGGATGTGTGTACCATATGAGGATGATTTGCGGATCAGGATCATTACAGAGGCCCATGGTTCCAGATATTCCATACATACAGGTTCCACCATGATGTATCGTGATCGTAAGCAGATCAATTAGTTGGATGACATGAAGAAGGACATTGCAGAATATGTGTTAAAATGTCCTAATTGTAAACAGGTTAATGCAGAATATTTTAAGCTTGGCTCTCTTACTCAGATGATCGAGGTTTCGAAGTGCAAGTGGGAGGCCATTAATATGGACTTCGTGGTTGGTGTTCCGAAGACTAGGAGACATCATGACTCCATATTTGTTATTATGGATAGGATGACTAAGTCTGCCCACTTTATCCCTGTGAAGTCTACTTACAGAGCCGAGGATTATGTGAGACTCTACATTGATGAGATTGTGAGATCGCATGGGATTCCTTTATCTATCATTTAAGATAGAGGAGCTCTATTCACTTCACATTTATGGAGATCCTTCCAGAAGAGCTTGGGCACGTAGGTGAAGCTTAGTACTGCCTTCTTAGACTAATGGACAGACAGAGCGCACTATTCAGACATTGGAGGACATGTTGAGGGCGTGTTTGATTGAATTCAGGGGTAGTTGGAATGACCATCTGCCTTTGATAGAGTTCTCGTATAATAACAAGTATCACTCCAGCATGGGATGGCACTGTTTGTAGTACTGTATGGTAGGAGATGTAGGTCTCCAGTTGGGTGGTTTGAGGTTGGAGAGTCATCCAATCTTGGGTACAGAGATCATTCATGAGGCTTTAGACAAGGTTAGATTGATTAGGGACAGGTTGGCCACTACTTACAGTCGACAGAAGTCTTATGCAGACAAAAGAAAACAGCCCTTAGAGTTTGATATTGGTGACCAGGTCTATTTCTAAAAGCTCCAACGGTAACACATCACACTCCAACAGTGCACACTTATGTCACTACTCCACCTGTTACCAAGACTCCAGAGTTTCACCACCCATATGTTAATCACTATATTGAAATTGAGGCAGACAAAAAATCTATTGATGCTGATATGATGAATAAGAAGATCAAAAGTTTAGAGGATTCTATGAGAGGTCTTCGTAGGTTTGATAGTAGTTAGAGTGTTAGATACGAAGAATTGTGCACATTTCCTGAGGTTGAGTTGCCACCCGGTTACAAGATTCAAAAATTTGAGAAATTTAGTGGATCAGGAAATCTGTTCTTTCACTTGAAAATTTATTGTGAAAAGTTGATAGGCGTTGGAAACAACGAAGGGATAAGAATCAAGTTGTTCGATAAAAGTCTGACTGGAAAAGCATTACAGTGTCACTCTAAGCAAGATGTGACCAAATGGCATAGTTGGGATGATCTGGCGAATGCTTTTGTGGATCACTACAAGTTTTATGTTGAAATTTCTGTTGAAATTTCTCCCGATAAAATTTCTATTACCAAGCTTAAACCCAAGTCAACTGAATGCTTTCAAGAATATGCCATTTGTTGGAGAGAAGAAGCTTCTTGGTTGCACCCACCTATGGAGGAATAAAAAATGATCACCTACTTCACTCAAGCTCAAGAGTTATAATACTACGAGCGAATGGTGTCTATGGGTGGAAAGAAATTTGCAGAATTTATTAAGGTTGGAGAAATGATAGAAGACGGTCTCAAAACTGGCAGAATAATGAGTTACACCTCATCTCAGTTTGCTAATAGGGGGTATCAAGCTGCAACCTTTGGAAAGAAAAAGGAGAAATAAGTTATGATGATAACGACTTGAGGAGCTACCTCATATAACCGTCAACCACCTCCACAATGCCCTATTACACAATATTATGTCTGCAATAATTAAGCAATATTTCGTCCTCCACGACCAATGCAAAATCCTCGAAACAATGCACCTCATCCTAATTTTGAGAAAAAGCCTGCCAGAGTTTTCACTCAATTGTGTGAGACACGGACTCAACTTTTCGAGGGATTGAAAGAGGAAGGTATATTTCATTGAGTGGACGCCAAGACTGTGAATACTTCAGCCGAGTGGTATGATCCAAATAAGAGTTGTGCTTATCATTCAGGAGTTGTTGGGTATGATACCGAGAGGTGTATCACTCTCGAACACAAAATCAAGATCTAATTGACAATGAGGTGGTAAAGGTTGCTCAAGCTTCACCAAATGTGAACACCAATCCGCTAACCAAGCGTAAGGAGTAGTTGTCGGCATGACTAGTTGCAAATAAGAAGCAGGTTTCTTGAAAGTTGCACTTTTGGCATAGTTAAGTCTTGCATTTGTTTATTTGTTTCATTTTCTAGTAATTGGCTTTTATCGCTTTTATTCCTTTGTAATTTTTTGTTTGGGTTTTTATTTGTAAGCATATTTTATCTTTGAACTATGTTTGACCTGAATTCTGAAGAATGAGATACTAGGTGACCTATGTCGGTTTCGGTAACCCCCTTTATCCCTTTTAATGTTTTCTTGTACATGAACTACGTTTGACCTAAATTCTCAAGAATGAGATACATAGAGGGCCTATGTCGGCTTCCGTCATTGCCTTATCACTTTTTAATGTTTCCATGTAAGTGTAACTATGTTTGACCTGATTCTTGATCAACGGGATACGTTGGGACCACACCGGCTCAGTCATATTCCCCATAAGTTATTCACTTCTCTTAATAATGAAAATTGGGGCAGAATTTCCAGAGGATCTCAAAATTCCCTAAAAAGGAGCTTTATTCGACAAGCCGGAATCAAAGTTCACTTCAGAGTTGCAACTGGGGCAAAATATTTGAGATTCACTCAAAAATTCAACTAAAAAACTGTAAAAGTTCAAAGTTTATGTTATCTTTTAAACTGGGGCAAAAATTCTGAGGAGGTCCTCAAAAATTCCATCAAGCAGTATTTCAAGACCAGACAAGCTTGTAATTTAGAAGGCAAAAGAGCATTAGGATGGCAAGGAAAATCCAACGCGAATCAGTCTCTCAAAACTAAGAATTTTTCTATGAATGCAGGTAGCACAAAATTATAAGGCATCATTGAATTCACAATGACCCCTTCATAACTCAGATGATTCCTACTTCAACTCATCTTTTAAAAATTTCCCTTTCAATTTATGATGACTTACATTTCTCAAATTTATAGATGGGATAGATTTGCACAATGGCGTAGACCATTACATGTTATACAAACCAATATAAGCTGAAAAACTTCATTTGAAAACTTATCTTTTACAATGATAATTTTTTGCTACTAATAACATCTGAGCTTTGCAAATGTCGTCACAATTGAAGTCGAAATATCAAGAGATCTTTTTGATTTTTGAAAGATCAGCTTACACATTCACCAGACAAAGGACACACACTAGTCCTTATCCAAAGATGTTTACGAGTTTTAACCTCCATTATTTCTAACCCTTTGCCATTTCTCTAACAAATCTTTCATTCTCTTTAAATTTCGTTAAGCTTCAGGTTCGAACTATGTTAGACCTGATTTCTTATTCCAGAAAGATACGAAGGCAATCCTATATAAGGATTAAGTCTTCCTAGTGTTTCAAATTACAAACCTTAAAGGAAACTGGCGAATGGTTTTGAATCAGTCATCCCTCATTTTCTGCAAATTATTTCATTTAAGCACCTTAGGACCGGAAACAGGGGCCACTTTTTGAAAATGGTTCAAAGTTCTCAAAATCTTCCGTTCAATTTAAAGTTTCAAAACTTTCCTTTATCAAACCAGTCTTTCAAGTAAAGACACATCTCATGTGAAATCCCTAATAGGTCATTAGTGCGTCCTTTCTACGTTAAAAATTCTCAGAGTGTTCTTTAAAAATCATGCATTCTCTACTGCTACCAGATCTGTTCGGCACATTTAAAAGTCTTGACACTTGTAAATTTATTTGTTCTTATCTAATGAATTCTCTATGAGAACAGGGACAAAGAAGTTTAAATGACGACTAGAGATGTTACTGTCCTCACAAACTACAAGAAGCTAATCAGGTTACTCTGTTATAACATTATTCTCTACTTTTGAGATTTGTTCTCTATCAAGAGATATTATATTAGAGTGTCACCTCCTTCAACGTGACACGTTAAATTATTATTGGACATTCACTTCCTTCAACGTGACACGTTATTATCGGAGCGTCACTTCCTTCAACATGACACGTTAAATTATTATTGGAGTGTCACTTCCTTCAACGTGACATGTTAAAATTATTATTGAAGAATCACTTCCTTCAATGTGATACATTAAATTATTATTGGAGAGTCACTTCCTTCAACGTGACACGCTTAATTATTATTTGAGAGTCACTTCCTTCAACATGACACGTTAAATTGCAGCATCACTTCCTTCAACGTGACACACTAAATAATTATTGGAGCGTCACTTCCTTCCACGTGACATGTTAAATTAATATTGGCGAGTCACTTCCTTCAATGTGATATGTTAAGTTATTGTTGGAGAGTCACTTCCTTCAACGGGACATGTTAATTTATTATTGAAGTGTCACTTCCTTCAATGTGACACGTTAAAATTATTATTGGAGCGTCACTTCCTTCAATGTGACGTGCCAATTTATTATTGGAGCGTCACTTTCTTCAACGTGAAACGTTAAAATTATTATTGGAGCGTCACTTACTTCAATGTGACACGTTAAAATTATTATCGGAGCATCATATACTTCAACATGACACATCATATTATTGGAGCGTCACTTCCTTCAATGTGACAAGTTAAATTTTCTATTGGAGAGTCACTTCCTTCAACTTAACATTTTATATAAAATTATTAAATCATCACATAGTTCAAATTGGCACACTTTTGAATCACCACTTCTTTCAAGAGAATTACACTTGAATTGAATCGTTATCTCCTTCAGTATGACATGTTATACCAGGTCTGCACAAATTATATTTGAATTTATGTTACATTTTCCACTGACAAATTTTTCCAGACAATCCAATGCACAAAGTGGTCTATGTCAAACAAGATGCTACACAACATGGAACTTTTTCATAGCAGTGAACTGGGGCATAGTCCAAAGAAGACTATCAAACTCTTAGGACGCGAGTTGAGGAACAACTTCCACCACAATAAAACCACACCGCTATCCTAAGGCATGTGGGTATTTTCTTGGGTTTATTAGTTTCAGTTTCGCCTTCAATGAATATTTCAACTCTCAATGAAGGCAAAATTTCAAATTCGAGTGACAATATACGTAGAGATTTGGAAGTTATGTCCATGTAAGTTCTTACCTATAGGTGCGAAGGGCCCCGTATTCACAGTTGAGATGGTTGCAAGTATATATTCCGCGCTCAATTATTTTGTCACTCGTCCTTAAGCTAAAGGTTATTTTCTCTTAAGAGATTTCCTTTTCAACTGATTGGTCGAACTACAAGCAATCTTATTCCCTATGTTCAAGGATATGTAGGCGAGCTCAATATTGAAAACTTGATTGTACTCCAATAATTCTGTCATCACCCCATTCTCGAGATTTACGGTCTCTCCAGACTTCGACACCGAAATAGCTTTTGCACCTCTTTCAAAATCGTGCATTAAATAAAGAGTATCGAACTACAAGTGGCCTGAATTCTCATATAGACTGAAATATGTAGGAAACCCACTTCCGGGGCTTGGGCACAATTCCTTAACTCCGCACCAAAATCTCTTTTATGAAAGATGAAGATGTGGTTAGTCAAAATTGGATTTGTCAATTTCATTTGCCTCGGATTACTTTAATCAATCCACGTCAAACGAGGGGCACTTGTTGACACCCAATTTTGACCTCCCATGATTGGTATTAAATTTTGAGTTTCTTAATTTCCAAATGACTTGAAATAACTACCTTAATAAAATTCAAAATATTTTAAAGATATTTTAAATAGTTTTTTACATATATATAATTTTTAAGTAATATATATGTTTTATATATATATATATATAATTTGTATATAGTTAGCATATTATATTAATATTTCGAAAATCATCTCATAAAGAGAATATAATTTTTAGTAAGTATTTCTTTGAATTAGTTTATTTTAAATTATGTCTATAAGTTTTTAAATTATTTAGTTTTTGATTAGGTTAATTATTTCATTTCGTTAAGTTTAAGAAGCTCGTCAATTAATTTTGTTTGAATTCGTCTTGATTAAGATTTAGACGAATTTAACTAATTAAGATAAATTTTGTTATATTCTCAAGTTTAATTTTCTATAACCTTAAGCAATTGGCTAAATCCTCATTCTAATTTTAACTAATTTCTTTCATCCATTTAAAAGACCAAGTTTTGGCCTTACTTGCAATTTCAGCAGCCCACTTCCAAACTACTCCAATACCCTTCAAACCCAGCCCCCACAATAGCAAGCAACAATATATACAACAGAAAACAAAATGACCTAGCACATTTTTTTCCCAATCTCAGTCCAACTCCTAAATGACCCGACCCAAGCGAGTTTCCTTCTCAAAAGAAAAAACCCTATTCAATTCAATATACCAGCAATACCTGTACTCGACAGATCCCGTTTCTTCTTCCTAGCGAGGATTTGAAAACCAGAAATGGTAATACCCGAACCGCGAAGCCCAACAAATCGAGCCCATCGATGCATTTTCCTCTCCTTCTCCCTTGTCCTCTCATACAAGACTGTTTGTTGATATGCCATATGGAGCAATCTCTACGCTTGTTCTTCCTTGCCTCACCTAGAATCAACGCCTATCCTCTTCATTCCGTTGAGAAATTGTACAAATTTTTACAAGAGTAAAGCTTACAGCCTTATCCAAGAGGAAATTCAAATTTCAAATTTTGAATTCACCCCTCTGCTTCCGTTTCCTCCCCTAAATCTACCCTAGTATTTCCCTATAACCCTCTTCCTCCTTAGCAGTGTTGTGAAAGGCGCTCGCCATAACGCCTCTGGCGAATGGTGAGGCGAGACGAGGCTGTGTCGCCATTATCCACTGAGGCAAAGAGACCTCAAATAGGCGACCCGAGGCGACCCAATGGCGACGTAAATGGCGTCGCCATTTTGATTTTTTTTTAAAAAAAGTTTTAACGTAATAGTATTAGGGATTTTTTTTCTATTTTCAAACTTTCATCAAACTTTCGTGTATTCCTCTTCTTCTCTTTCTCGAGTCGCTGCTGCTTCTTCTCTTCCTCAGTATCTACTCTCTTCTTCTCTTCCTCAGTCGCTTCTCTTTTCTTCGTATCTTTCCCTCGAGTTGCTGCTCCATTCGTCTCTTTCTCTTTCACTCTTCAGTCTTCACTGCTACCTTCCTTCACTACTCTTTTTTTTCCTATCTTTTCTTCACTCTGTGTTTTGTCCCGGATCACTGTAAAATGCTTTCTGCTTTCACTGTGTTGTGACTGGTGTTCATTATTATTTTGAAAAAAAAAAATTCTTCTATAGTAATTATTATAGTATTTGTAATATATGTAATTGCTATTGAAATTTTGAATATAATACGTGCAATTAAATGTTTTTAATTTTGGTATTAATTGGCCCCTCGATTCAAAAAGGCGAGCGGCCGCGTGGCGAGGTAGGCCCTTGTCGCCTCTCGCCGTCCAAAACACTACTCCTTAGTGTTGAGGATTGGAGATAGTTACAGTGAGTTGAGAGAGTGGATAAAATTATACTTAAAGAAATTCGAGCAATTCTTTGGTTGAGAAAGATAATATCGAAAAGGGCTTTGGATTTCTTTTATCTCTGTTTCCTTCTTCACGCGTTGTCGGAGCTTGCCGGAGTTTTCAGAATTCGTATTGTGGTGGTGGAAGTCAGCTTCGCGTCAGCCCTAGTTCGCGCCCCCATACCAGGTAATCTCCTCTTTATTTCAGCATTTATGGTTAGCTCTTAATTATTATTATTTTTTCATTGAAATGTTGCTTTTGATTAGTTTTTTAAGTATTTTTCCAGTAGCTTAAAAATAGTAATTTGCTCATCTTTGAACTCGGTTAATGTATACGTAAGATGGTCATGTCTTAATTTCAGAATTCGCCATTATCTTAGGAATGGGGTAGAGTTGTGATTTTTTGTGTTCAAACATTCCTATCTGTTGGTTGGAGTCTATATCTTCTATTCATTTTGATTTGGAAGAGCTCTTGAAGTACCTTGTTTCTCTTGATTAATTCAGCTATCTAAGTGGTAGCAAAATTGAAATATGAAGTTGTGCAAAATCAGTGAAATCCTCTTCCTTTTTATCTAACCTTTTAACATTCATTTACATGTTTGGGCTGTAGATACGTTTGGATTTTTCACATCAGTAAGCATTATGCATTTCTTCCCTTGTTTACATTACATCCAATTCCCTTTTCATAATGTGGGAATCTTGCTTGCTTCTTATGAGAAGGTTTTTTTTTTGTTCGAAAATCATGAGTTGATCTTAGGTTTAGTTTAGCTCTTGATGAAGTTGAATTTTAATTTGACTTCTCTTTGGTTGCTCCAAAATGTTGGGAATTAAACACACAACACACACAAATAATTCAGAGAAAAAAGAAACGGAACGCAAACGGGACACACAAGAATTTAACGTGGTTCGGTTTCCCTACTCCACGACTGTAACAGGAGGATTTTATTTCACTTGTGCTACTTAAGAATTACAAATACAAGGATCATATTTATAGGAAAACCAAATGGTTAACCTAGGGTTTCAGTAATGGGTCGGGCCGGCTCACAAGCCTCCACAAAGCCCAACAATCTCCCACTTGGAGGCTTGAAGAATTTCAACTGTCATCCACTTAGAACACTTGTATGTCTAGTAATCTTTTTCAACTCTCTCCTGCTACAGCGGCCTTCTCATCAGTCAACTGAAAGGCCCGTTGAAGCTCCCCGAAGCTTCAACACATCAGTCACGGCTGAAACTGCCCTTGACTCGTCCTCGGTCCCTACCGGCTCCCACTTGAGACACGAACTGCCGGATCCTAGAACTCCCTGAGAACAAACACTCTCCATACTCAGCAAGAAATTTTCTGGAGACGTATCAACAGCTGGAATACTGGTTCTCTTGACCCACTGTCTTCTAGGAGCCTTGGCTTAAGCACGACCGGTGCTCCCACTGCCACAAACGCCTCTGACTGGTCTTTCTGAACCTTTCCTTGCTCGTTCACCCTGAATCTGACCTGTGGCTCTGGGTTTCTTTCTTGCAAAGACAACCTTCTTCTGCCCACGAGATTCTGTGAACCGGACTTTGTTTTTCTTCTGAACTGGGACGGTCACTCCCTCAGACGGTAATCCGACAATATACAACGATCCTCTTTTTGTTCCACGAGCCATGATAAGATTGCCCCTCACGACCTTCCACTGCCCATTTCCGAACTTCACATGATGTCCCTGTTCATCCAACTGCCTAACAGAAATCAAACTTTTCGTCAAGCTTGGAACAACTCTGACATCCTTCAAGGTCCGAACCGATGGCGTCTTGACACCATGTCACCCATGCCCGTAACATCAAGAGCTCTATCGTGCGCAAGCCTTACCTTTCCAAAGTCTCCAATAACCAGATTACGCAATGCTTCACCGCTGTGGGTAGCGTGAAAAGAAGCACCGTAATCTATGACCCAGAATCCACATTGCTCTCGCGCAATGTATAAACAAATCCTCGTTGACGCCGCCTTCGCAATGTTGACTTGTTTGTCTTTCGGCATTGATTCTGAAATGCCCCACCTCCTTGCGGTTCAACATGTTACACCTGAGCCATCCCGAGCCTTCGACTGACCCTTCTTCGGTTCCTGCTCCCACGTATTTTCTCTGCCTCTGACGACGTTTAGCATATCACCTGATGATTCTCCAGAACTCCTTCTTCTGACATCCTCGCCAAGAACGAGATCACGAATCTTCTCAAAGGTGAATCCATTAGGTCCCATCGAATCGCAATCGGCAGAATCGTCCGGACCAAGCTGTCAGGCAATGATGATAACGAGAGTAAAGCTTGAACTTCATCATCGATCTTAATGCAAACTGACAAAAGTATAGCTAAGATCGAATTCAATGAGTTGATGTGCTCGGTATCTGATCTGCCTTCCTTCATCTTTGTGTTCACCAACTCTCTAATCGTAAAAATTTTGTTTCTTTGCAGATGGCTTCTCGTACATGTTAGACAAGGCTTCCAAGATGCCTTTATTTGTCTTCTCCTTAAGAATGTTGAACGCAACATTCTTGGTCAACGAGTCGGATAAGCGACATAGCTTTCCGATCCAAAATCGCCCACTCTGCATCGGACAATTTTCCTTGCTTGTCACCCAACACTATGTCCAAATCTTTACGAACCAAGAAATCTTCAATCTGCATCTTCCACCAATCAAATCTGTACCATCGAACTTCTCAATTGAACTTCCCATCTTCTCGCCATCTCAAAGGACTTCGTCAATTCCCTTAACGGCGTCTACGAGCGTGGCGGCGATTTGGGCGATGCTCACGATCTGGGCCTTCGCGGTGGATCTAAAAGGCTCCTCGGCAGCGGCGGCTGGGCGGCGGCGGCATTCTCTGCCTCGCTCTTTGCGCGGCTTTCTCCCTCGGCTGAGCTCACGATCTGCGGCGGATCTCCGCCGATGCAGGCTGCCTGGTTTTGCGGGCTTTGCTTTCGCGAATGGCGATTCGGATCCTCGGCGTCTTGTATGCGGTCAGAGCTTTAACGGCGGCACACTCCTTCCCGCACACAGTTCTTCACACAAGAACCCTAGGTGACAATTTCTCACAGTTTGTGTTACAATGTTGTTGAAACCTCGCTCTGATACCAATTGTTGGGAATTAAACACACAACACACACAAATAATTCAGAGAAAAAAGAAACGGAACGCAAACGGGACACACAAGAATTTAACGTGGTTCGGTTTCCCTACTCCACGACTGTAACAGGAGGATTTTATTTCACTTGTGCTACTTAAGAATTACAAATACAAGGATCATATTTATAGGAAAACCAAATGGTTAACCTAGGGTTTCAGTAATGGGTCGGGCCGGCTCACAAGCCTCCACAAAGCCCAACACAAAATTCCTTAGATCATCATGTCACTCCTCTCTAAATTGGGTACATTGGCTAGGCTTTGGAATTCTTACTATTAGTTAATTATTAGTTTAAATGTTCGATTTGTGATCTCATGTTAAGCTTTAGCTATCTAGAATGATAGATTGACATTATTTGGTTTAAGTTTGTGCAGTCATCTATTACCTCTTATTAGTGATTTATTTTGCTCAAGTTATTAGTTCTAATAAGGCAAATACTCCAGTATATTTCTCTACTCGGCACCAGTTTATTATTTGCTTATTAATAAATTTTGGTGTCTTTAGTCGAAGAGTTTCTATTATTATTAATTTTTAAAAGTCGTTAGTTCCAAGTTAATTGAAAATCTCGTGAATTAAAAAATTAGCATGTTGATTGATAGATTTTAGAATAGTCACTCCATACCTGCATATTTTGGATCTCATCTATTTGAAATTTCATGAATTTTCTCTATTAGGCTACTGTTTTTTTGTTTTTACCAATGCTGTTGTGTTTCATCTTTGTCTAGCTGTTCTTTTAAAAAGAAAAAACCTTTGTTTCTCTTTCACATTCTTATTTTGAAATGGCTGATTGGTTTGGAGTCTTAATTATTTTCTCTTTGTTGAATATCATAGATCAAAGTTGGTGTATAAAATGTTGCATCTTCTTGTCTATTCTGCATTATAGAGGTGTTAAGTTTCCAAACATAGTTAACCAATTCATGCTAAAGTCATATGATTAAGTCATACATCTTTCTTGGTCAAGTTTTTTGGTATTATTTTGTGTTGCTTTTATTATCTGGATACAATTCCTAATGTCGAATTGAATTATATCACTTGTTAGTCATTATTTCATAACTTGATCATCTTGCTAATCTTTATTTTCTTTGCATGAACTTCTTGATCGAGTCCATTTGGACTCTCCATCGGTTTGCATTTGACTCTCTCTGAGTCAATCTCTCTTAAGTCGAATGAAGTGGGAAGTTATTATTATTGGGTTAAAACCCAAGAAGACAGCAACATCAATAGCCTAAAAGGGCTGGAAAATTGGACTTAGAAGAAAGCCAATTTGAATAAAGAAGTAGAAACAGTGACTATTTGTTCTTGGACCAAAGTCCAAAATTCCTTAAATTTTGTCATCTTATTGGGTTGGACGAGTTATATCTATTATATTATTTATTTACTACCCTTTATTAATTTAGGTGAATCCTTGGGGAGATTTTTCATTTTAAGTTTTCAAATTAGAAACTCTTTTTAATTTATGTAATTTAAACTTATAGAATAACTTGAGAACCTTTTGTGTTCTTTCATAGTTATTGAAAAAGCTTCGAATTCTTGTTTATGAGTTTGAACTAACTATTTAGTTCAAATCTATGAATATGATACAATTGCTAAAAATCTTAAAATAAATTATTTGTTTTTCAATTTAAATTAAGACTTTGTATGAATGACCTAAGGTTTCTATATCCTTTCTTAGTTGTTAAACAAAGTTCCTTAATCCATGTTTAGGAGTTTTGAATTACTTATATTGGTTCAAAACATGAATATGGATAAAAGTTTTAAGTTAGGCAATTTGAGCTTCAAGACTAACTTGAGAATTATTAAATATTCTTTCGTAGTTAGTATTTAGCTTTCAAATCCATGTTTAAGTTATTGTGTTAATTTTTCATGACGTCGGATAAAATGTTAATATAAAATTATCATTTTGACACTTTAACAATTAACTTATTTATTACTTGAAATAAGATAAGTGTATAAGTGTCAAAAGACTTTAGTTATATTAAAAAAAATTCACAAATATTCCTAAGTTTTTTATCTTAAAATTTTTTTTAGCTAACTTTAAAATCTGTTGGTCAACCGCGTGTTAGCGGATTCTCTAAGATTCCTAAACCCTTCTTTAGAGAATTATTTGAACCATTACTTGACTCTGGTTTATTTAAATGTTTTCTTTCAAAAACTCCTTTTAAATAGTTTTCTTGATTTTTCTTAAAAAATAAAGTGGTGACACCCTAAAATTATAATTTTTTTCAAAAACTTTAACAAAAAGTGGCCAAAGGTGCGAAGTCGGCTTCGAAAACTTTAGTTTTTTAAATCGGCCCATAACAGACACCAAAACAACACACCAAGACTTCCCTTTCGGAATTCCTACTTAGTGCAATGAGTAGTTGGAGTCCCATACTACCACCTACCCTAAGTAGTACACTCTTTTAGAAGGCTTGGCACCAAGACTCCCCTTTCGGAAGGTCCTACCTAGTACAATGGACAGATAGCGTCCCATACCACCACCTACCCTAAGTAGTACGTTCTTTTAGGAGACTTAATTCATTCAATTCATACAAGATCACCAAGACTCCCCTTTCGGAATGCCTACTTAGTGCAATGGATATATAGCGTCCCGTTCCACTACCTACCCTATGTAGAACACTCTTTTAAAAGACTTAGCACATTCATTACTATTGTGGAAGTTAACTTAACCGACATAGACCATGAGAGCTAGACATGGAATTCCAATATTAACCCCTATCGGATAAGGGATCCTTACTTGCCTAGAGTAAGGTCATTCTTTATAGCTTTTGCATGGCTTTCCAAATAGCTACACCTATGAGGACACATAGTTAAGGGATAAGGAGATTGCTACTAAGTAACTCACTCTCTACTGAGGAGGAGTGCTCATCTCAAAAAGTACATTGGAATACAACATCTCAACTCACGAAGTGTAACCACCTCTTCTTCATATCCTCTCGGTGCTAGACATAACCCCCATGGATTCTAAACATTATAAATTATAGGTTAAGGATAAATAGTGAATACCATATCTCAACTTGCGAAGGGCTTTCATCCCCCGACCTATCCTAGAAAGCTCTTAGGATGTAGTGGGGTTGTTACTAGACACTTTATCTCAACTCAGAAGACTGTTCACCCCAAAACTCCCCCTTTTGACTTAACTTAGATTCATTCATTCATTCAAGTGTGAGTATGCTTGTACATGTGAGCACACCTTTCACATAAGCATCATTTCATTTACATTAACTTCTATACATGCTTTAGACTTTTATTCATCAAATCACACACTTAACATGCTTTACATAATCATGTAATCCATTTAGGCATACCCTCTAGCCTACTCATATAATAGCTTCAATAAGCACATTGAACAAAAATAACATCATTTTCGTCCTTACTTCAAATAACAAGCCTTCATGACCTCATTCAAAATAAATAAATAACTTCACATTCATATAAGTCAAATAAACACCGCCACCAAGAAGGTGAACCATACCACTTAAGAGCATTTCAAATTTAAGGCTAAACAACATAACCAACTTACCCTTTTATCCAAGCTTCCATCTCCTATAACATTTTACTCAATATTTCATTATAATATATCCCATTGGCAGTAGCTAAACAACAATATCAACCATAAGAAATCAAAACTCAAAGACTACCAATGCATCCTCATTTAACCAATTTCTTAAGCCAAATTTGATAAAAATCTTTATCATGATTTCATTGAAGTTTTATATTTGAAATAACCAACTAACCATAGAAAAATAATATTTGAATAATTAGAAATGTTTTCATGCAAAACCCAAAGTTAGAGTTAAAGATAGAAGAAACTAGGGTTGAAAACCCTTTCTAAAAATTCATTAGAAGGGACTCCTTGAATAGAAGAGGGTTCAAGTATGGATAACATATCTCTCATGTAAGAAACACAAATTATATTTGATGAATAAAGTCCCACCAACAACCCTCCTAGTTCCTTCATGACTTCTAGTTTCCATGGTGACTTGAGATAGTCTTCTAAGAGAGAGGGGTTTTGGGTTTTAGAAAATGAGGTCTAAAATTTGGTATTATGTTTTGGAATTCTTTAATATACCTAAATAACCCTAAAATAAACTTACATGTTTCATAAAATACTTGGGTGAATTTACCAAACACCCCAAGCCTTGGCAGAAAAATGCAGCTTTTGGACAGCACCATCGACGGTTGCAATCCAACGGACCATGTGTCCATCAACGGTCCGTTGGTGGGGTATCGTGGTTTGATACTTAGATACATTTTGATAATTTACAACCTAAATTTCAGTTCCAATCTACAGGGAAAGTCAACGGGCTGTTGGTTGGACCACTGGCCGTCGTTTGCGCTCATTGGATGGACATTGCCAAGGAAGTTTGGGTTCTTATCTAGGGCCCCTTGTGGGTCTTAGGTGGGGTCTTAACTGGAATTTAAACCCCTTAAAATATTATTCTATGTCTTAGGAACATCACACATCAGTTTTGATTAAAACGAACACGTAAAACTCACTCAAACACACCAAGACACACAAGCACCCTCTAAGGCACACTTTGCGAACGTCATGGATGAACTAGGACGTTTGACCTCCAACTTAACCAAACTTCACACGCTTCCTAATAACACTAATGTAACTCATTTTAACCTAAAATTAACTCAATAAACAATCACGAATCTCTATTCACCTTAGTTTGTTTTAGGGCATCACAGTGGCAGTATTTACTTTATTGTCATTATATATCTGTTGACCATGGCCTTGAAGGAAATTAATGAATATATGAATGAGTGGTTATGGTCATGTGTAACTTGTTTCTAGTTTTCTACTTTAGTTGTGAATATAGGTTATGTTACTATGGTTATGAGCATGTAAATGGGTATGAAAGATCATGTGTAGGTTCTGCCATAATGAAGTATTAAGGATCGATGACCCCTAACCATGTACCCCTATGTGAATGTGTGAATATATAAGGTTAGGAGTCTTCAATGTAATGTGAAGATTGTCTTTCCTCCTATGCTAAATGGTTTTGTGTGGTCTATTCTTTGTTGTGCATTATGGTCTTACGAAGGTGGTTGCCTCAAGATGTTATAGATATCCATTATGTGATCATTTTGACCATTGTGCACACACCCTCACACATTATGCATACTAACAAGTAGTATAGGTCATGGTGTCTAAATGAAAGGTAGTTCTCATATTCACTAGTCTATGCTTCTATACATGTTAAGATGATGTCTATGGAAGTATGATATATGTTTCCTTAACTATGATGACTTGATAGGTGTACTAGTATGGGAAAGGGTATGAGACTTTACATATGCATTGCATATGTGTGCCTTGATAGGATATTTTCTAGTTTTGGTTTCTATGTGTATGAATATGAATGTATGAACATATTTGACCTTAACATGTTATGTGAAAGGTTTGATCACATATAAATATACTCACACATACATGAATGATGATTTAGTAAATAGAGGATCTTGGAAAGGTATGATAAAGTGTATCCTAAACTAGATAGTGCTAATGATATATGCTATGTCCATCTGAAAGGGTTTCTCACATGATTTAGGTTGATGAACTCTCATCTATGACCTATGAGCTAAGAATATAGGGAGTCAATCTCCTAAGCCTATATTTTATAAAGTAATGTTAATGAAGGCTTTTAACAAAAGGGAACTTAACTTAGCACCGAATGAACTTGAAGATGAGGGGTGTCCCTTCTTATCGTAGGAAGGTAGGTCACCATAGTCCTCACGTGGTGGATAGCCTCATGACCCAAAACGGTGTTAGAGTGATGTTTCCATGATGCCCCCAAGTTCCATAAACTATGGTTGCCACATAGGATCTAGCAATGTGATATCAATTAAAATTCTATCATGTGTTAATGTTCTACCTTTGATAGGTAAGAACACCTTCCATTGGTGTAAGACTCTACAACACCAAAGTCCATGTTTGGCGCCATGGTCTTAGTGTTGGCTAAGGCTATAGTTTTCTTAAATGTAAAATATACAATGGAAGTAAATGACTAGTACCCTAACTAGGATTACTTAAGGGAGGTTACTTAGGATAGGTGGAAGTAATGAACCCATCTAGACATTGCACAAGTATCTCGTTAGAAAGTTTTAGGAATGTGTTGCAATGTGTATGATTATGATTATGTCTTTATGCATTGCATGATAGTATTTGTCTATTTGTCATGAATATGTGCATGGTATAAGTCTATGTGATTTGGTCTTATTCTTATATGCATTATGTGAGTCTTAATGACTATATGATGAAGGTTGTTGACATGAATGAGGTTGTTCACATGAATTGGTCAATTGTTGATGTATGAATTATATGATAAGGTTTGTGGTCTCATGAAGGGTTTACTAAGTATGTGAGGGTTTATGGTGATTCACATGTACATTTCACTAGTAGACTAACATGAAGGTCATGAACAAGGTCTTATAATGATTTATGTGAAGTGAAGTCATTATCTGTGCAAATTGATGTAGCTCACTGTAAAACAAATGTAGTCTTGGCTTAATTGTGTAGGTTTACGTATGTTTTCTTTATAAAGGTTTACTACATTTGGTCTTATTCTTACGTATGTTTTCTTTATAAAGGTTTACTACATTTGGTCTTATTCTTACGTATGTTTTCTTTATAAAGGTTTACTCAAAAAGGCATGAGTATTATTTCAAGAAAATGTCACTTTTAAATGCATGTTTTTGCATGGTTGCCATACTTAGTGCATTTTTGTACTAATCCCATTCTTCTCTACTTTTTACACAAGTGTAGGTTATGGATGCTTAAAGGATGTCTATACGATTGAGGAGCTTGACATGTGATTCCCAAGCTCAAACAAAGGGATCCTTAAGTTTCAAGAATTCCCTACTTATGTTTACTGTAAGGTTTTATAATATTCTATACTTATGTATTATGTTGTAAGGTCGTGTCCCTAATGTACTCTAATGTTGTTGAGTCTAAGATGAAAAAGAGACTGAGTCTAAGTATGTAATATGATATTTTGAGTATATATGAAGTGAATTTTCTAGCATATGAAGTTCTATGAAAAGTTTTAAATTTTCCGCTAAATTTACTATGACAAATGCGATGAATGATAACTATGGGCTTGTATAAGATCTCTGAGAGGTCAAGTACGCCATGTTACTTCTAGGGGGTTCTCTTCGGAATGACAGTCAACCTAGACTAGGCATAACATATCCAATTAAGTTGGTTAAACACCGATATAAAATCCTAACCTAATTAAGACTAACTAAAACTCTCATAACTCACAAACCCAAACTCTCTTCCTTCTCTCTCTATTGAAGAACTCCATTGAAGACCAAGATACAAGAGGGTTTATGGGATTAAAAGAGTCAAGTTTCACCATCAATCTTTATAAATTAGCAAGATATGGTATCACTTTCAACTTTGAGACCTTTTTCCTCAAAGGGTTCCATTAAATTGATTTCCAAAGTTGGGTTTTCAGGTGGGTTTCATCCAATCTCGAAAATTATGTTATGAATTGATTTGTTTATGATTTATTTTAGATATTATGAATATATTAGCATGTATTCTAACATAATTATGATATATCTTGATGGTTTTTTCTAGTTTGTAGAAGATGAACCTTACCCCTTAACCCTAGGTGATGATCTTGATATGAATTATCTTGTATTGGTTCAATTGACTTGGTTATTGGTTGAAGTACTACTATATGATATTATTATACTAATCATGAATGAATTAGGGTAATTTATAGTCCTTTTGATTCTAGTTCTTGAGAATTGATCTAGGTTATGAAGTATATTGTGACTTTCACCTAAGTATCTTGTCTTGAGCTATGAACTACTATCGAGTTGTGATGTAGTGATTCTTTTAGCCTTGTTATCATGTTGGTCATTGAATTATGATGATGTTATGCCCTAATTGGTTTAAATTAAGGGTTGATGGTAAGACCTTGATGATGAATTATGAAGGAGACTTGGTAAGTCATGTGATCCCTATCCTTTACTTCAAATTATGGTTAATTGTGATTAAGTCATGATGTTGTATTGGATCATGCCTTGTGTCACGACCCGTATGTACACCCTAGAAGTTAGAGCTTCCTTGTGTCATCACATGGCAAATGAGACTTCAAAAAGTCTCATATAAGCCTCTCGTATCATTCATTGCACAATAAACATCCTAAAATAGGTAAGAATTGAAAACTTTCTTCACACACGAGGAACTCTATAATAAACATTACACAAGCAGAAGACTTTTATTTAAAACGTTATATATTTGAAACATATACTTGAACCATCTAACTTTAGAGTATAGAACACTTGGGACTAATCCCATACAAGTCAATAGAATAAAGACTATGACATAAGGGACATGCAGATATTGTCCTCGAATCGATGAGGACTCACCGATACTTATCTTCAAGCCTTAGACACCTATTCATCCTCCATGGAACATAAAGGCTTCCAATTCCCTACACTGTGGTCAAAAAGGTAAAAGAAGTGGTTAGCAAATTAGATGTACGAAGTATGGAAGTCATGCAAAAACCATGAAAAAATGATATTTAGTAAATAACATGCTTTTCATGAATTTCGATTAAAACATCATATTATAAGCATAAGAAAAATTAAAAACACGTTAGAAATCATTTAACCAAAAAGTCAAAATTTTAGAAAACACTACAATGAATTCACTTCACTGTACAATGAACTCAATTGACTGTTACAGTGAAGTCCCTTCGCTTCACTTTAGACATCTTCTAGCATGTAATTATCCCACTTAAGCCTATCCTAAGACTCACTTAAGTCACACAACTAGAGAATGCCCATACAACCTATCTAGGCATGCCTAAATGATCTTAAAGACAAATTATGATGAGTCATATACACACTTACATGACATCAACATATCAACATATAAATAATATGACATTTCCTCATCAAAGGCTATCAAAGACTTACTTAAGTAGATCAAGAAGATAACGTCCATGATTGACCTCTTCAAAACTACCTAAATAATCCTTAAGACAACATAAGTTTGGATCATGTCTACATAAACAATCATCTTCCCTAACAGAGTCATTCTTAAGACTTATCTAGGTAAGATACAAAGTGACCATTCATATGCCCCCTTCATGCCTTAACTAGATAACCCTTGACTACTCTAGGTAAGTACTTATGCATTTAACAAAATTTCTTAAATTAAGTCATTACATTCATTAGTTCATTTAAGACTCATTCATTACATAAAGGATATCCAAGTAATGGTCTTGGACAAGATCCAGGGACTCCAACTAACACCTTCAAAGCCTATTTTTCAATGTCTAGATAGCCTCCCACACTACCACCTAAACTTCGTAAAAATTCTCTAATTCTAGTAGGTATCTCATATGATGAGAATAGGCAATAACCGACACGGACCATGGTAGCAAAATATGGAAATCAAAGTTGTAACCTACTTCGATGAGGGTGTTCTACTTGCTAGTGGTAGAACTTGGACACATCCTATGTAGGAACATGGTTAAGGAATATGAAGGGCATGCTTTGTAATCTAATCTAATTCTTAACTAGAATTACTTCCCTTACCATACTAACTCAGTGCTAGCCTTCGTTCTCATAAATTAGTTCACATTAGAGGTTTATACAATTGGGTTCCATATCTAGTTCATAACCCAACCACATTTACCATACCAAAAATTTCCTCTAAGGTTACCTTTCAGTGGCAACCAGAAACTCATGATGACTTTACTAAGGATTAATATGATGTCATTCCAGCCAATTAACCTTACGCCCATCATTCCTTTACTTTAAGGATACCATTATGACTTTCGACTTCAACATTCATAACCTTACCACTAGGTTCAAGGTTTCACATAAGAGACCCTCTTAACATCATTTAAGGTCACATATCATTCATACTTTCAAGAATAAGAGGCTTTAGCATCCTAAGTCAAGACATCACTTATTCACTTTCATACATACATCAAGCAAGGGATACAAAAGTCAACCAAGATAAGACACCACATATTTCACTTTAACACATATTACATGTCATTCTTAAGTTTCTTAGGAATAACTATTATCATCTTTAAGTCATATTATATACTACTATATCATCATGAATAAAATAATTATAGACTCATATATTCAAGTAGGAAAAAATATGCATCAACCCTAAGACTACACATAGAAGCACATAGTCATAGTTTACATGATTTCCTAACATACGTCAAAAGAACACATACTTTCATATTCCTTCACATATCGATAGATAGTATCATATTTCACATAATATCAACTATACAAATCATCATAATACTTCAAGTAGTGCCCACAGGTCCATGATCATCATATTGCATAAAGTAATGCTGACAAGGCCACATCAATTCACATAGCACCACCACCGTAAGTAGACCATACCAATAACAACATAATGTAAGTCTAATAATCATAAAATAAAATTAATTAGGGAAGAATACCCCCACTTCATCTTACCACTTTGATTTCAAAGCTAAATAATCCAATTCCACATTACCTGGCCCTTACCCATGACACATAACCAACAATTCAACATAATTATAACAATATTCATAAAGTAGGTCAAATTACTACACATTCATCAATCTAATTCAACCTAGATATCAATTTACTATAATCATTACATCAATCAAAAGCCTATATGAAACTACATTATAATTCATAAAACCTAAGTCAATATCAGATAAATAAGCTTCAAATTCAATAGATCTAATAAAGTAAAATATTTAATTGATCAAATTGAAATAACCTATAAACCAATTAACCATAATCTATACATGAACCAAAAGCCCATAACGATCTACACATGAATTCATCAATCTGAAAGATTTATGAAATGGAGAATTTCATTGAAAAACATCAACTAAACATCAACTGCATCATATCTTAACATTTGAATACCATTTATGCCAGACCCAAGACTTAGAGTAGAAATTGGACTTTGCATCTTTTTGAAAGCTTTGAAAATCATCTTTAAAATTGGATCTAAGTTGATTGCAAGCCTTAGATTAAGAACTCTCATACCTTATTAGAAGAACCCAATGATAATTAAATAAGAAACTCCATGGAAGGACCATCTTAAAGCTCCATCTTCACCTTCAACTGTCATGGAGGTTTTTGGAGGAAGTTTTGGAGGGAATGTGTTTTGATTTAGGTGTTAGAGTTATATGAGAGTTTAATGAGTTATATACTCTTAAAATACCCATAAACACTAAAAACAACCGTCCTTACAGTTTATAATACTTGGGGTGAATTTACAACTTCACCCCTCAACTTATAAGAAAACTGGCAAGAAACATGCAACACTATTGACGCCCACATCGACGGTCCGTGGTCTCAACCACGCCCCGTCGATGGGGTCTCGTGGGTTGCGCCTGAAACACCTTAAACTGCAGGAAAAGTGGCTCCATTTACGAGACCCATCGACGGGCCGTCGTCTGGTCGACTGGCCGTCATTAGGGTCGGTCGACTGCCACTGCCTGGCAGTGTTGATCTCCTAGTTGGGTCCTCCTATAGGGCCCCTTGTGGGTCCTACTTGGATCTGTACCTCAACGTTTCCTACCCAAATATATTTGTATACGTGTTTAGGATCTACCATATGAGTTTCGTCAAAAACAAATACATAAAACTCGACGACACATGCATAGACACACAAGGTCGTTTTAAGGCCAACCTTTCGAACATCATGGACGTTCTTGGACGTTTGACCTCCAATCTTAACGAAACTTGACACACTGCCTATATACACTATAAAAAATCATTTAAGAACCTTATAACCTCATGAATCACAGGTAAACACATAAAACCACATGTGAGGCACATAGGTCACTTAGTCGTCGAACATCATGGTCGTCCCTTGACGTTTGACATCCAATGAACCTAAGATCTAATACACTTTCTCAAACACACATTATAAACAATTTTAATACCTTAGAACATCATTACAATCGTGTTAGGATCTAGCTTCAACTAAGTCATTTTTGGGGTCTTACAATCTCCCCCACTTGGACTACATTCGTCCTCGAATGACACTTGCCACTCTCCGAACACTTCCAAGAATAGAGATTCAATTAGCAACTAATGACCATATCATGTAGCACATAATCAAGAAGAAAACATCAAATTTTCACAAAATCAAGAGATTCACAACATAAGTTATCATGCTACAAAACTCACATGCTACATTCAAAATAACGAAAACTCATTTTATATTCAATATCATACTCATATACATCAGTTCTAACCACATTACAACAATTTTAAACCAAATAATGTAATAGTCAATTTTTACAAAGTGTCACGATGAGCAGGTAGTCTTTTCACAATCTAACAATGAAACACTTAAGAAAATCCTTAAAAATTCTCTACAAATCAGTCTCATTGAAATCATTTATACATGCTCACTATTCAAATATATGAAACAATTAGCAATCTACACTAGTTGCACATGAATCATGAGGAAGATACCATGCATGAAAACTCATTTTCTCATTTAATAAAACTTTAATCAAAACATGCTAATCATAAGGAGAATATTTGGAACTCACCTTCAACAAAAGACTCCTACATATTCAAGTTACCAAGAACTCTCTATTTTAGGCTTGAATAAACACATAAAGAAAGGTTAAGGGTACTTCATTCCCAACAACCATAGTATTCATCATACTCCCTCGCTTAGGAGAAACTCATTCTGAGGTCAACATAATATCCACTACAAGGAATTCCCTCAAGGCACCTTAAACCTTACTAATACTTTCTTACTAAGGTCTATCTCATGATGATTAAGGATTGTCAAATGTCTCATCATCTAACCCTTACATACCTCTTACTAGGAGAACTCACCTTTACTCTTTTAAATCTCATCACCTTCCTTCCGATGGTTGGGATCTTAAACAACTTCAAATAACTTGAACAACCACTGCATCAGATTTCAAACAATATACCTTACAATTCTTTCAAACTTAACTAACCTTCAAAAGGTAAACCAATCTAAGGTCAAAACCACCTTCTATCATATCTCATCTAACAAGTCACATCTCATCTTTTCTCTCTTTCAACCCAAACTTCATAAATTTACCCTCTAGGGACCAACACATAAGAGAAACACGGGCAAGACACCATATACAAAGCTTTGAGGGAATATTGGATGAATAAAGAAGTGAAACTTTTCCTAGCACTTTATAGCCTCTTATTTATAATGTGGCACACTTCACATTATAAACAAGACTCTACTAGATGTGGTTCATGAGACAATTAATACACTCCCTAAACCTTATGCTCTGATACCAACTTTGTCACGACTCGCAAGTACACCCTAAAAGTTAGAGTGTCCTTGTATTTTCACACGACAAATGAGATTTCACGAAGTCTCATCTAAGCCTCTTGTATCATTCATTAAACAATAAACATACTAAAATAGACAAGAATTTAAAACTTTCTTCACATACGAAAAACTCTTTCATAAACAATACACAAGCGGAAGACTTTCATTTAAAACATTATATCTTTACAACATCTACTTGAACCATCTAAATTTTAAAGTACACAACACTTGGGACTAATCCCATGCAAGACAATAAAATAAAGACTATGACATAAGGGACATGTGGATATTGTCCTCAAATCGATTAAGACTCATTGATACTTCATCTTCAAGCCTTAGAAACCTATCTATTCTCCATGGCACATCAAGACTTCCAATACCCCACACTTTAGTCAAAAAGGGAAAAGAATGGGTTATCATATTAGATATACAAAATATGGAAGCCGTGCAAAAACCATGAAAAGGGGCCTTTGGTAAATAACATGCTTTTCATGAATTTCTATTAAAACATCATACAATAAGCATAAGAACAATATTTAACAACTTGGAAACATATGAGAAATCGTTTAAGCAAACAATCACATTTTTAGAAAACATTACAGTGAATTCATTTCACTATACAGTGAAGTCAATTCAGTGTTACAGTGAAGTCCCTTCAGTTCACTTTAGACATCTTCTAGCATGTATTTATCACACTTAAAGCTATCCTAAGACTCACTTAGGTCACACAAATAGAGACCGCCCATACAACCTCTCTAGGAAAGACATTCAATTAAATGACATTCAATTAAAGGTCTTCGACAAGACCTATGGACTCCAACTAACACCTTCAAAGACTATTGTGCAATGTCTAGATAGCGTCCATACCACCACCTAATCTTCGTAGAATTTCTCTAATTCTAGTAGGTATCCCATATGATGATAATATGCAATAATATACATAGAACATGGTAGCAAAACATGGAAATCTGGAGTCTAACCTAATCCAATGAGGGTGTTCTACTTGCAAATGGTAGAACTTGGACACAACCCATGTTGGCACATGGTTTAGAAATATGAAGGGCATGCTTTGTAATCTAGTATCATTATTAATTAGAACTACTTCACTTACCATACTAACTCGGTGTTATCCTTTGTTCTCATAGATTAATTCGGATTAAAGGTTCATACATTTGGGTTCCATATCTAGTTCATAACCCTATCACATTTACTCTATCAAAAAGGTCCTCTAGGGCTTTCTTTCAATGGCGACAAGAAGCTCATGTTGACTTTATTAAATATTACTATGATTTCGTTCAATCCGATTAACCTTAAGTCCATCATTCCTTTACTTGAAATATACCAATAAAGATTTTGACTTCAACATTCATACCCTTACCACTAGGTTGAACGTTTCACATAAAAGACCCTCTTAACATCATTCAAGGTGACATATCATTCAAGACAAAGAAGCTTTAGCATCCTAAGTCAAGCCATCACATATTCACTTTCATACATACATCAAGCAAGGGACACAAGTCAACTAAGACAAGACACCACATACTTCACTTTAACACATGTTATATGTCATTCTTAAGTCACTTAGGAATAACTATTATCATATTTAAGTCATACCATATACTACTATATCATCATCAATATAACCATTATAGACTCATATAGTTAATTAGGAACAACCATGCATCAACCCTAAGAGTACACATAGAAGCACAAAGTCTTACATTATTTCCTAACATACATAGCAAGAACACATACTTTCATGTTCCTTCACATATAGATTAATAGGATCATATTTCACATAATATCAACTACACAAATCATCATAATACTTCAAGTACTATTGACAAGGCCATAATCATCATATTGCATAATGTAACACCGGCAAGGCCATATTAATTCACATAGCACCGCCACCATAAGTGGACCGTACCAATAACAACATAATTGAAGTCTAATAATTATAAAATAAAAGGAATTAGGGAAGTATACCTCCACTCCATCTTACCAGTTCGATTTCAAAGCTAAATCATCCAATTTGACATCACAAGGCCCTTACCCATGGACATAACAAACAATTCAACATAATTATAACAATATTGGTCAATTAAGTCAAATTACTACACATTCATAAATCTAATGCAACCTAGATATCAATTTACTATAATCATTACATCAATCAAATGCCTATATGAAACTACATTAGAATTCATAAACCTTAAGTCAATATCAATTCAATAAGCTTAAAATTTAATAGATCTAAGAATGTACGATATTCAATTGATAAAATTGAAACATCGTATAAACCAATTAACCATAATCTATTCATGAATCAAAAGCCCATAAAGATGTACACATGAATTCATAACTCTCAAAGCATGATCATATAACCCATATTTTAGTCAAATTGAGAGCTTTGTGAATGTCAAGGGTTCATGGAGAATTTCACTGGACAACAAAATTGAACATCAATTACATCATATCTTAACATTTGAAAACCATTTATGCAAGAACCCAAGACTTAGAGTAGAAAATGGACTTTTAATCTTTATAAATAAATCTTTAGAGGAAGAATTCCCATACCTTATTAGAAGAACCCAATGATAATTGAAGACGAAACTCCATTGAAGGACCATCTTCAAGATCCATCTTCACTTTGAACTCTCATGGATGTTTTTAGAGGATGTTTTGAATGGAATGTGTTTTGATTTAGGTGTTAGGGTTATAACGAGAGTTTAATGACTTGTATACTCTTAAAATATCCATAGAAAATAAAAATAACCATCATCACATTTTATAAAACTTGGGGTGAATTTACAACTTTACCTTTACACTTAACAGAAAACTGGCAGGAAACAGGCAGCACCATCAACGCCCACATCCACGGTCCATGGTCTCACCCACGCCCCATTGATGGGGAATCATAGGTTGCACCTGTAACTCCTCAACCTGAAGTACAAGTGGTTACATTGATGAGACCCATTGACGTACCGTCTCCTTGTTGGTTGGCCGTCATTTGGGCTAGTCGACTGCCAGTGCCTGACAGTGTTGAGCTCCTAGTTATGTTCCTCCTTTAGAGCCCCTTTGGGACCTACTGGGAGTTGTACAATGAAATTTCAAACCCAAATATATTTGCATACGATTTTAGGACCTACCACATGAGTTTCTTCCAAAACGATCACGTAAAAATCGACAAAATATGCATAGACACACAAGGTCGTTTCAAGGTAATCCTTTCGAACGTCATGGACGTTCTTGAACGTTTGACCTCCAAACTTCACAAAACTTGACACATTGACTATAAAATATAATAAATCATTTAAGAACCTTATAACCTCATTAATATTACATAAACACATAAAACCACATATGAGGCAGATAGGTCACTTAGTCATCGGACGTCTTGATCATCCCTTGACGTTTGACTTCCAATGCACCTAAGCTATTAGACACTTCTTCAAAACCATATTATACACCATTTTAAGACCTTGTACCAAAATGACAACCATGTTAGGGTATAGATTCTCCTAAGTCATTTTCAGGGTCTTACACCTTGTATTAGGATTGATATGGTGGTCTGATGTTGAATTGTAATGTCTTCACTATGGTTTGTGAGGGTTTGTCTAAGATGTAAAATATATAAGGATGTTGAATTATTTAGAAATGTGCCATATCATGAAGTGATATGTAAGTGGTCTAACCTCACTTATATGAATTGTAATGAAAGGATTATAATCATGAAATTCTTATTGAGCTATGACGATCATGATGTTTATACAAGGGTTAGACCCTAAGACCTATAATAAGTTATGATGATTAATAAAGACATTAAGGACATTTCAAAAAGGACTCTAGCTTAGCATTGGGTAAGCTAGAGTGAGGAGTGTTCCTTCCCACATAGGGAACATAAGATCACTAATTTACTCTTAAGATTGGAGACCATAATGCATATAATATAAAAAGAGTCCCAACTATATCTCATAGTTCTTGAACTATGTTGACCCCATAGGAATACTAGATAGTGGATCCACATAGTTGCTATGTTCATGTTTCGGTACTACCATGGCAAGTATTTCGCCTTCTTTCGGTGTAGGATTTCATGACACCGGATTCCACATTAGCTCATGTGTTTTATGTCGGTTAGGTAAAGAAGTTCCCAAAAGGTAAAATGAATTAAAGGAATGAACTCTAACTAGGATAACCTAAGGGGTTTAGCTTACTCTAGGTAGGGGTATGGTACTCTACCTAAGCATTGCATTAGTTAGACATGAGGAAAGTCTTAGGAGTATGTTCCTATATATGAATATGCTTATGATGGTACATGATATGTATATGATGAACTTGCACATTGTTGATACTATATGTTCATTGCTGTGACTTATGAATATGTGTTGGTCTACGCTGTTGAAGTATTATAATATGTACTCTTAAATACTATGCTATGTGAAGTAGGATGTTGGTCATGATACTTGTTGAGTTACTTGATTGAGTAATGTTATGGGGCTTTGCTTGGTCATTGCACTTGTTGACTTAATAGGGGTTCATGTGTAGTTGTCTTGATTTTGTTATGTTATAATGAACTCTTGTTCATGCTTGTTGAGGTTATGACTTGGTGGTAGAGTTTCCTTGACTATATGTCCAATTATGTGATATGTATGTTTTCTTGTTTAAGCTTAGCATTGTTGGTCTTATGATGTACATGCCTATGATTCAATGAATGTGTCTTATGGATAAGTATGTTTTTGGTCAATGTGCATAAACATTTTCAAAGTAAATTGCATACTTATTGAAATGTCTTTTCTTAGCATGATTTCAAAGTATGTGTGCATATGGTTTCATACTTAGTACAAGTGGTGTACAAACCACATTCCTTCCTTTTCCCCCACATTTTAGGTTCCTGTTGTTTAAGGGCTTATGGTGATGACTTGATGAAGACTTGGATTTCTTAATCATCCAAGTAGGGTAGGCCCTCACTTTCCGAGGGCGATGCCATTATCAAGCCTATGCTGTTGATTTAGTTTTAAGACTATTATGTTTCTTTCTTTTTCATTTGAGTACTAAACGTTGTATGGCATATATGTGGTCTTTTTGTATTGATATATAGGTTATGCCCAATTTGATATGCTATTATTATATGGTTATGAGATGACACGACTATTTTTAGACTATGTTATACTATATATATCTATGTGCAATAAAAGTAGAAGACAAGTAATCTTCCTACATGACGGGTCAATGCATACTCCAGGTATATATATACTATGTGTATGTATAGTTCTATGTAAACCTCCTAGTAGAAGTAACGAAAAGTTTTAAATTTTCTGTTAAATTTGACCTATGAATGTAATGATGCAAGATAAGAGGCTAATCTTAGTCCTCAAATCGGACGTTGAAGCCAGATACTTCTAGGGGGTATTCCTGGATGTGACATCACGTTCACTCGGTGCTAAGAATCTAACTCCTTTTTAAATATATTTAAGCCTTAAGTGTATTAATTCATAAAGAAGGGTTTAGGAGCTTTCTCCTTCATACATCATATAGCTCAAAATATTCTAAGATGAGAATGTCCTTTCATCATAGACCCTACTTCATGTGAGAATGTCCTTTGACATAATCATACCATCACGACCCGTAAGTACACCCTAGAAGTTAGAGCATCCTTGTGTCGTCTCACGACAAATGAGAATTAAAGAAGTCTCATCTAAGCCTCTTGTTTTTTTTACTACATAATAAACATACTAAAAAAGGTAAGAATTTAAAACTTACTTTACACACGAAGAACTCTTTCATAAACATTACACAAGCAAAAGATTTTCATTTAAAGCATTAAATGTTTACAACATCTACTTGAACCATCTAAGCTTTAGAGTATACAACACTTGGGACTAATCCCATAAAAGACAATACAATAAAGAATATGACATAAGGGACATGTGGATATTGAATCAATGAAGATTCACCAATACTTCATGTTCAAGGCCTTAGAAACCTATCCATCCCCCATGGAACATCAAGACTTTTAATTCCCTACACTTTAGTCAAAAAGGCAAAAGAAGTGGTTAGAACATTAGATGTACTAAGTATGCAAACCATGCAAAAACCATGAAAAAAAGACATTTAGTAATAAGATGCTTTTCATGAATTCCGATTAAAACATCATACTATAACCATAAGAACAACATTTATCAACTTAGAAAACATGTAAGAAATCATGTAAGCAAAAAGTCACATTTTAAGAGTACTTTCCAGTGAACTCACTTCACTGTACAATGAACGCACTTCACTGTTACAGTGAAGTTCTTCCACTTCACTTTAGAAATCTTCTAGCATGTAATTATCCCACTTAAAGTTATCCTAACCTCACTTGAGTGAGTTGTGAAGCGACCGCCCATACAATCCCTCACGCACACACTCAAGAAATCCTATAGACTTCCTAGGATAGAATCATGCTCACATAATACATCAAAACATAGATGATATGCCATTCTCCTTTAAAAGTCTATCAAAGACTAACTTAAGTAAATCAAGAAGATAACCTCCATGATTGACCTCTTCAAGATTACCTGAATAATCAATAAGACTACCTAAGGCTTACATCATGTCCACAAAATCAACCATCTAAAGTCATTCTTAAGACTTATCTAGGTAAGATAAGAAGTGACAATTATTATGCCCCCTTCACACCTCAACTAGACAACCCTTAACTACTCTAGATAAGTACTACTTAATTTAACATATTTTCTTACCTAAGTCATTACATTCATTAGTTCATTAAAGACTCATTCATAACATAAAGGACATTCAAGTAATGATCTTGGACAAGACCTAGGGACTCTCACTATCACCTTCTAAGCCTATTATGCAATGTCTAGATAGTGTCCCATACCACCACCTAAACTTCATAGAAATCCTTAAATGCTAATAGGTATCCCATATGATGAGAATAGGCAATAAACAACATAGACCGTGGTAGCGAAATATGAAATCTAGTGTTCTAACCTACTCCGATGCGGGTGTTCTACTTTCCAATGGTAGAACTTGGACACATCCATGTAGGCATATGGTTAAGGAATATGAAGGGTGTGGTTTGTATTCTAGTATAATATTAAACTAGAATTACTTCCCTTAGCATACTCACTTGGTGCTAGCCTTAGTTCTCATAGATTAATTCACATTAAAGGTTCATAAGATTGGGTTCCATATCTAGTTCATAACCCATTCACATTTACCCTACCAAAGAGGTCCTCTTAAAGATACCTTCCAATGGCGACAAGAAGCTCATGATGACTTTCCTAAGGATTAATATGATTACGTTCAAGCCAATTAACCTTGGGTCCATCATTCCTTTACTTGAAGGATACCATTACGACTTTAGACATCAACATTAATAACCTTACCACTATGTTCAAGGTTTCAAATAAAAGACCCTCTTAACATCACTTAAGGTCACAAATCATTCATTCATTAAAGAATAAGAGGATTTAGCATCGTAATTCAAGACATCACATATTCACTTTCATACATACATCAAGCAAGGGACATAAGTCAACCAAGACAAGACACCCTATACTTCACTTTAACACATATTGCATGTCATTCTTAAGTCACTTAGGAATAACCATTATCATATTTAAGTCATCCTATATACTACCATATCATCATAAATATAACCATTATAGACTCATATAGTCATGTAGGAACAACCATGCATCAACCCTAAGCCTACACATACAAGCACAATGTCATGGTCTACATGATTTCCTAACACATAGAAAGCACACATACTTTCACATTATTTCACATATAGATACATATGCTCATATTTCACATAAATCAGCTAAAAAAATCATCATAATACTTCAAGTATTTCCGACAAGGCCATGATCATGATATTGCATAATGTAACACCGACAAGGCCACATCAATTCACATAGTACTGCCACCTTAAGTGGACCATACCAATCACAACATAATTAAAGCCTAATTAACATAAAAACAAAAGGAATTAGGGAAACATACCCCCACTCAGTCTTACCACTTTGATTTCAAGGCTAAATCATCCAATTCTATATCATAAGGCCCTTACTCATGGCCTTAACCAACAATTCAACATAATTATCAATAATCAATACGAAAACATAGGGAAAGAACGGCGTCTCCAGGGGGTCTTGGCGTTCTGATAGGCGTGGGGCGCTAGAGCCTGTTAGACAGGCTGTGGTGTTTGGCGCTCTGAGAGGCGCGGCACTCCAGGGCCTACCCCGAGGGGCTCTAGTAGACATGGTATACAAGGTCTAGTTGACGGGACCTCTGACTTTTCTTTTCCTATTTTTATCTCCAAACCTCCTAAACTTCCATGGTCCCATCCCAAACACTTAGGATCTCTAAATACCTCATTACCCAATAAATTAGTCCCAAAAACAGTCTGGAAACATGAATCAAACCTACTAGAGATCAACTACAATTCTACCATGAAGAACTTCTCCACTTTTCATTAAAAACTTCAAGATTTTAATTCAAACAAACTCTATTTTGTTGTAATTAATCAAATTGGGGTGTGTGTGAGAGGACCCAACACCGAATGATCTCACACACCGTGATAGGGATCACCCTCAATAAAATCCACGCAATGATCCTGGCGTTTCTTGGACAATTATAGATCTTCCTCTTCTTTTCTCTTTTCTCCCAATCCCTAATTATTCCTAATTTTCGTAAAACTTATTTGGGACTTGGTCTTAACCCCTAAATAACCCTTTCAACGAATTAGGCAATACTAGGATGAGAAGATAACTTTGACCTTACTAAAATCTGGATTGGACTTTCTTTAGTCCAACAACCCAACTTCTGAAAGGCACATTTCCCTCATACGACATTGGATTTGTTCCAACTCAGTGGTGTTAGAAAGATATTCCTAAGGTATTTTCAACCATATAAAGAACTCATCCAAACTTCTTCTGAGCTGGAAGTTATGGCCATTTGAAAATGACCAATACTCACTTTTAGAAGCTGAAAATTTTCCATTTTTTCATACTTATTTCCAAAAATGATAATTCTTGGTTTCTTAGATTATTCTCAGTTAATTCATGTTACAAGATGTTACTAATCTTTCACTTGGGAACATTCTCCCTCAAATGAAAATTCTTTCACTAAGCTAAGGGTAGTAACATCATTTCAGCACTCAACAAACAAAAGCAAGTAATAGCATGCTTATACATAGCCTTATAAACTGCTAAGAAGAGAATTTAGTACCTTAATCTGTCTTATCTCCGTATTCAAAGAGATGTGGATATCTCTTCATCATATCTTCCTCAACTTCCCAAGTCGCTTCTTTCACTAATTGGTTCCTCCAAAGGACATTGACTGAAACAACTTCCTTTGTCCTCAACTTGCGAACTTGATGATTCAAAATCTGAACTAGAATTTTTTCATAAGATAGGTTTTCCGTAATCCCAATATCTTCTGTTCATACTATTAAAGAAGGATCACCCAAGCACTTCTTCAACATAGAAACATGAAATACCAGATAAACCGCCGCTAACTCTTGCGGTAGCTCCAACTCATAAGCCACACTGCCCTCTCTCTTGTAGATTCTATAAGGTACTATATACCGGGGACTATGTTTTCCCTTCTTACAAAACCTCATAACACCTTTCATGGGTGAAACCTTAAGATACACCCAGTCATCCACCTCAAACTCTAACTGTCTTCTCCTAACATTTGTGTAGGACTTTTGGCGGATGTGCCATTTTCAATCTCTCTTGAATCGCTTTCACCTTCTCTTTACATTGGTGAACTATATTTGTTCTTATCAATCCTATTTCACCAACTTCGAACCACCCTACATAAGGAGCCATTTGGATGCTCGAATGGTAATTTTTGTTGTAAGCAAAATCAATGAAAAGTATGTGATCATCCAAATTTCCCTTGAAGTAGATCACACAAGCTCTCAGCATATCTTCTAAGGTTTGGATGGTACGCACTGCTTGTCCATCTGTCTGAGGAAAAAAATAGTGCTCAAGTTCACTATTGAACCCAAACCTTTCTGAAAAATTTCCAGAATTGAGCAGTAAATTGTGCATATCTATCTGAGATAATGGAGACAGGAACTCCATAAAGTCTCACCACCTCTTGAAGGTACTTAGCATAATCCTCAGCCGAATAGGTAGTCTTTACCGGAAAGAAATGGGTTGACATTATCATTTTGTCGACAATCACTTGAATAGAATCATGTTGCCTTTGAGATCTGGGAAAGCCTGTGATAAAGACCATATTAATCATCTCCCACTTCCATTCTTGAAGTTCTATATTATGATCTAAACCTCCAGGCCTTTGGTTCTCCACTTTCACTTGCTGACAATTTGAACTCTTGGCAACAAACTCAACAATATCCTTCTTTATACCTTCCCACCGATATACCTCTCTCAAATCACGGTAAATCCTGGTCGAAATCAGATGAATGGAATATTAGGAGCTATGAGATTTTTCCAAGATCCTCTCTTTGAGTCCATCGACCTTAGGTACACATAATATGCCTTGGTACTTTAGCACACCATCTCCCCCTTGTTCAAAAACCAATACTCTTTGCTTATATACACTTGCTTTCAAATCAAGCAAAATAGGGTCTTGGTCTTGCTTCTCTTTCACCTCTGACACTAATGATGATTCAGCCCAATAGGTCACCACTATACCTCCTTCTATGGAATCTATAAGTCTGACTCCAATATGTGAAAGTCTTGCACATCTTTAGCTAACTCTCTCTTCCCTTCTTAGACATGGGAAGTACTTCCCATGGACAACCTTCTTAAGGCATCAGCAACCACATTAGCCTTACTTGGGTGGTAAAGAATACTCATGTCATAATTTTAGCGTAATTCTAACCACCTTCTCTGTTTGAGATTTAGTTCTCTCTGAGTGAACACATATTGGAGTCTCTTTTGATCAGTGAATATGTCAACATGAACACTATACAAGTACTGTCGCCATATCTTCAAACTAAACACTATTGCAGCAAAAGTCATGAGTTGGATAAATCTACTGATGAGCCTTCAACTGTCTAGAGGCATAAGATATAACATTTTCATTCTGCATTGAAACACAACCCAAACAAATGCTTGATGCATCACAATACACCACAAAACCTTGGCGGTAGTCAATTTCTTTTTCAACTTCAGAAAACTTTCTCACAAGCCTCAGACTATTGAAACTTTACTGTCTTTTGAGTTAGCTTGGTCAAAAAAGAAGAGATAGATGAGAATCCTTCAACAGATCTCCTATAATAGCCAACCAAACCGAAGAAACTCCTTATATATGTTAAAGATGTGGGTCTAGGATAACTCTGAACTGTTTCAATCTTCAACTCTAATCCCTTCACCAGAAACAATATGGCCTATGAATGCCACAAACCTAATCCAAAACTCACACTTGGAGAACTTGACATATAATTTTTTATCTCTCAAATTCTGAAGAACAATCCTAAGGTGACTAGCATGATCTTCTTCACTCCTTGAATAAATCAGTATGTCATCAATAAAGACAATTTAAAATAGATGTAAATAAGCTTTGAAGACTTTGTTAATAAGATCCATGAATGCTGCAGGTGCATTTTCAAAAGGACATAACCCAAAATTCATAATGCTCATACCTTGTTCTAAAAGTTATCTTTGGAATATCACATTTCCTTACTTTCAACTGATGATATCCTAAATCGAGGTCAATTTTGGAAAGTCAAAAGCACCCTAAACTTGATAAAAAAAAATCATCTATTCTTGTAAGAGGGTAGTTATTCTTAATGGTCACGTTATTTAGTTGACGGTAGTCTATACACATCCTTAGGGAGCCATCCTTTTTCCATACAAACAAGACAGGAGCACCCAAAGGTGTGACACTTGGTTGAATGAAGCCTTTACCTAAGAAATCTTTCAATTGCTCTTTTAACTATTTTAACTTTGCAGGTTCAAGTCTTTATGGAGGAATAAATATAGGACGAGTATCTGGGATGACGTATATGCCAAAGTCTTTCAGGAGGGACTCTAAGTAGATCATCAGGAAAGAATTCTGCAAACTTACTGACTATAGGAATTGACTAAAGGGAAGGTACCTCAACACTTGAGTCATTAACTAGGACTAAGCGATAGATATACCCCTTTAAAACTAACTTCCTCGCCTTAAGATACAAAATGAAATGACGCTTAGGCATTGCTGAACTACTATCCCACTCTATGACTGACTCATTTGGAATTTGAAACTTCACAACTCGTGCTTTGGAATCTATTAATGCATAACAGGCATGGAGCTAGTTGATACCTAGAATTACATCAAAATCTACTTTGTCCAATTATACGAAATCAGCCATGGTGTTCTTGTGATTGATAGAAACAAGACAATCACAATAGACTGTTTCCGCTAGAATAAACTCCCAAACAGGTGTAAAAACACAGAAGGGTTCACAAAGCTTTTCAAGAAGAATTTCAAACTGATTTGGAACATAAGGAGTTATAAAGGATAAATTTGCTTCTAGGTCTAACAAAGCATAAAAATCAAAAGTAAATAATTTGATCATACCCGTAACAACATCTTGAGAGTTTTCTTGCTCTTGTTGGCTAGTGACTGCATAAAGACGGTTTATCCCTCCGCTGGTAACAAAAGTGGCTACTCTAGGTGCAGCCCTGTCTAGGGGAGCAATTGATGAAGATTTAGCCCTATTTCTCTGATTCAACCTCATTGTTTATTCTTGGGGCTCTCTCTCATGAATAGACCCTATTGAACACACTTGAAGC
The DNA here is from genome assembly GCA_027789145.1 of Solanum arcanum. NCBI lineage: Eukaryota > Viridiplantae > Streptophyta > Magnoliopsida > Solanales > Solanaceae > Solanum > Solanum arcanum. The sequence continues at coordinate 24,208,223 of CM050935.1, read as the reverse complement.
AACCTGTCTTGCCATTACGAAAATCTCCTGGGAGGTTTCTACCATACTTAGTACATGTAAGATCCTTACTTCCTTGTTGTGCCACACTAACTTGAAAAAGAGTTGGCCTCGCCTTGAAATGCTGCGAATTCTAGCCACTATACTCACCTCGGTTTTTGGGCGCAGGTGCACTATAAGATGATGGTGCATGCCCTTTTGATTTCTGAAATTGTGGTGGACTTGAACCATCCTTATGTTGACCATACTCGTTCCCAATCTTTATTTTCTTGCTTCGATATTCATGTATGTTCCTCAGCTTCTCCTCTTAAACTTGTTGCACATAGATCATAATCCTAGATAAGTCCATTTCGCCAATAAACATTGCATCCATACCTTCTTTGCTTGAAGCACGACCCAAACCAGAAACAAACAAGCTCATTCTGCTCCTCATATCCTTCGCTTTCCGGAGCATAGTGAGCCAGTTGAGTGAACTTCAACCCATACTCATGAAAACTCATGGAGTCCTGTTTCAATGTGAGGAACTCCCGTACCTTCTCTTCCTTCAGTTCTCGATGAAAGAACCTTAAAAGGCTTTTTCGAAGCAATCCCAACTTGGATGTGGTTTATCCTCAGCTTTTCCTTCCTTCCATTGGTCTAATCAAGTTCTAGCCACACTCTTCAGCTGGTATGTAGCCAATTGGACCCTCTCAACATCAACCACATGCATTGCCTCAAACACTTTCGTCAACTCTTCCACAAAGGTTTTCGGCTCCTCAGTAGTGCTTGATCTACTAAAACTACGAAGATTCATCCTCTGAAACTCATGAACCCTTGAGGTGTCAGCCCCTTCCTGTCGAAATTGTCTCTGTTGGCCGACTTGGGTGGTTACTACTTGAATTAACATCCAGATAACTTCCCGAAATTCGGCATTTGTAAACTCTCCTTGCGGTTGTACATTCGGTGCATTTAGGACCTCTTGTTCCTCAAGATTTCTTCGGGCTAGTCAACCTCTGACTGCTTTTTGTGGAGGCATGATGAATCTAAAAATATGTGTAAGCACGAATTAGAGAAAGAGACTTTTTAGATATAAACTCTAATGCAAGAAAATGAATATGTAAGAAGTTAGATTTTTCCTAAATGACATAGCCTCCTAATCATACATGTGGTGTTTTTCACACTGATGACTAAGCCTCTACGCAGGCTTCATAGACTCCCTATGACTCTTGAACTCAATGCTCTTATACCAAGTTTGTCACGCCCGGAGCCTACACTCTAGACGTGGCTGGCATCCAATGAAAATTATTGGCCTTATGTAAGCCCTTGGCCTGGTTTACATAACTCAGCGAAAAACTATGCTAAACTCGAATAAAGAATCAAAGGCATTCTCATAAGATAACTTAATAACTTGTCTTTGCAAAACTTGTACTTAAGTCTCAATACTGTAACATACAAAGTATAAGATAAAGGAGACTCCAAAACTAAACTACTCCATTGTCTATAAAACCTCTAACTGACTGACAAGGATGTTGGGACAAATCCCATAACATCCTACAAACTAAACTAGTAAAGCAAATGAAAAAAATGTCCTTTGGAATGCAAAAAGGCTGACCACTAACTCTGGAGCTCAATCTGGATCAACAGAGTGTTGTGTGCTAATCCTGGTTACCTGCGTCTATATCATTAAAGGCTGCAGACCTACTGGCATCAGTACATTGAATGTACAAGCATACGAGTTGGAGTGCTAAACACAACTATAAAGCTTTAAATGAAGTGAGGATGAACTTACCTTGGCTTTGCTCAACTCATAAGATGACAATTCAATATATGGCAATAAGAATATATATAATATATCTATAAAACTGATAAAAACAGTGTAAACTCTTAGTTCGTTAAAGATTATCTATAAAACTGATAAAAACATTGTAAACTCTTAGTTCATTAAAGATTAAACAATAATAAACTCAACCTTACTTATATATGAATAATTTTGTGGGACTTTGTCGAACCGACAACTACTTATATGACTCAAAGTGATGATACATCGTCTCGTCCACGCTGCCAAAACTGTCCTATACTTTGTCAATGCATAGAGCATCCTCTACCTAGTGGATGCACTAGCTAAACTTACGTGATCATCTAAAAAGTATGACACTTTAATACCCATGATGACTACATGGTTTACATAGGGACTTGAGTTATATAAACTTCCATTCCCACATTAGTGCTCAATACTACTTCCAAAACATTCTTTAGCTTATACTTAATAAAACTTCATTCCTTTGGGTTCAGATAATTTACTGAACCATTAGATTTAAACTTAAATGTGAAACATTTATCAACTTTTAGGGAATACTTATTCCCCTTTATAACTTTTGAGTAATGAACTCAACTCTTGCTCTTTACTTAACTTGAAAATTTAACTCTTAAACGATACTTAGTTCCCTTATAGCTTTTGAAAATTTAACTCAACTATTTTCTGTTTTCTCAACTTGTAACTTCAGCCTTAAATCAAAGTTAAAATGATTGTTTAAGACTCTTTGAGAACTTTAAGAACTCACTTTGACTTGCTTCTTAACTTTTAAAACTTGACTCTTAACTTCTTCGACTTTGAACTTAACTTACCTTGAATTAGATTATGGATTCAAGGTTCATGATCTCATGTTTATGGATGATTTCATGATGTTTATATGTTCTAGAGTGTTGGAATCAACTAGGAACGAAAGGTACATCATTTAGGCACTAGTACGAAAATATAGGAAAAGAATGAGGTCTCTAGGGGGTCTTAACGCTATGAGAGGCACGGGGAGCCGGGGCCTGTCGCATAGACCCTGGTCTAGGATACTTTGAGAGGCGCGGCGTACTAGGACCTGACAGATACAGCCTTCCTTGAGGGGCTCTGGTAGGCGCAGCACCCCAATCTTCACCATTTTTCATCTCTAAACCTCCTAAACTTCCATGGATCCCACCCTAAACACTTAGGATCCCTAAATACCTCATTACCAATAGATTAGACCTTAAAACAGTAATAAAATAAGAATCAAATCTACTAGAGATCAACTACAATTCAACCATAAAAAACATCTCCACTTTTCATAAAAAAAACTTCAAGATTTTCATTCAAATAAACTTTTATTTGTTGTATTGAATAAAATTGGGGTGTGGGTTAAAGGACCCAACACCGATTTATCTCACATACCTTGATAGGGATTACCCCCAACAAAATACACGCAACGATCTTGGCATTTCTTAGACAATTCTTGATCTTCCTCTTCTTTCTCTTTTCTCCCAAGCCCAAAGCGTTTTTAGTTTTCGTAAAACTGATTTGAGACTTTTTCTTTACCCCTAAATAACCCTCCAAATGAATTAGGCAATACTAGGGTGAAAAGACAACTTTGCCCTTACTAAAATTCGGAATGCACTTTTTTCAGTCCAATAGCCCAACTTTCGAAAGGCATATCTCTCTCATACGACATCGGATTTGTGCAAACTCGGCTGCATTGGAAAGATCTTCCAAGGGATTTTCTACCATATAAAGAAATCATCCAAACTCCTCCTCAGCTGGAAGTTGTGACTGTTTGAAAATGAATAAAACTCACCTTTGAAAGCTGAAAATTTTTCAGATTTCCCTACTTATTTCAAATAAATGATTATTCTTGGTTTCTTAGCTTATTCTTAAATATGCACGTTACGAGATGTTACAGTTATTCGTAATGTTGGGTTAGTGTGTTCTCACGCACTACATCTAAATTAAGTTAGTGAAAAGTTCAATGTAGGATTTGGCCCTCAGTTTTATGAAATTCTTCATGAGTTTATTTTTTTCTCTGAATTCTAAATTCTTATATTATGAGATTGCAATATATGCAGTGATACCTTCAGTTGTTCATGCTTATATTTCGCATGAACCCTAATTGATGAGATTTTTGTTAAAATATTTTTCCATATATTTCCATGCATTCATTTTGGAATTTTAAAGTTACTTCAAGAGTATTTTAAAGTACAGAATTTAATGGAACACAAATAGTTCAAAAGTACTATTTTCATATTGAGGAAAACTGTATTATTTGAAGAAGAGCATAAAAATTTTTGAAAATCATTTAATCTAGATAAAGAGATGTTCAATTAAACCTGAAAGAAGTATGATTTTTTTCAAAAAATTACAAAGAGTTTTCAAAGTATTTCAGACAGATTTAATACAACTTAAGTTATCTTGAGGAGGCCTTTGAGAAATAATCCCAACCTAGAGAGTACTTTTATATGAGCCTTCAGTTAGATTTTCAGAGAAGTATTGAGCTTTGACTTGGTGTAAGAATTTAGATAACTCAAACTGCACAACCTACACCTCCAGCGTAGATAGAATCCTACAACAAGACGGGCGATTCCTCACCTTCCTCAAGAAGGTTTATCAGTGATCCAACAGTTCGGTTGCTTCCTATACTCTAGAAAGGTATTGGATGGCTTTAGCAACGTTGATAAGACATTGTATCAATTCATCACTAGGCTCATAGTGATGGTTGTCAGTTAGAGAAACTCCCCAGTAAAGTAAAGTATATCTATATATTTCAGTTCAATATTTAATTTTATTGTATTTTTACATTCAGAAAATTAAATATTTTTATCGTGACTTAGGTTATCTTATAGTTGAGCTACTTAGACCTTTCAATTCAATTATTTGTTAAATTTAGCCCTATTACATACTCGTACGTTCAATGTAGGGATGTCATTCGATCTACATCTGTTTTGATGCAAATTATGGTACTTTGGATCATAAATAGGAATTTCATTGAGATCACATCATCTTCTCATCAACTTTTATTGAGACCTCCTTGCTTTCGGAGGACTCTAATTTTTAGATTTTGTCAGAAGTAGAGTTTTAAGGTGTTGGGGGATCTTGTATCTATACCTATCTAAATACAGTAAAGGCTTCATAGATAGATAGTTTTTGATAGTCTTTCTATATTCAGTTACTAATAAACGAAGAATATTATCTTGAAAACAAATACTCCTCTAATCCAAATCTCCTCAAACTACAACTTGTAAAAAAAATCAGCCTAACCTAATAATTCAACAATATAACTCGCGAGGCTCAATAATCAATGTGCAGTAGTCACAATTAAAAACATATCAAGTAAGTCAATATCATTGTCAAGTATATCAATCACATATAACAAGTGGATCAGTCACATTTAACAACCAAGCCAAACATAAGAATCAACATACATCAACTCACAATAATCAGTTTCGTGCCATAACAATTTATCATCGGCACAATATCACTAGTAGAAACCATTTTTCATTGGCTTTATATCATTCAACTAGATGAAACCATTTTCCATTGTATTTATAACAAATAACTAAATATATAACCATTCCTCATCAACTTAATATCAAATCACTAGTCAAAATCATTTTCCATCGATTTTTTATCATTTCACTAGCTAGAACCATTTCTCATCGGCTTATATGTTTTGCTAGCCATAGCCATTTCTCATCAACTTTTTTATTATTTCACTGGTTGGAATCAGTTTTATTGACTTTATATCACTTTAATAGCCAGAACTATTTCCCATCGGCTTTCACTAGCCAAAACCATTGTCATCGAATTTATATGACAAGTCTCATGACGGTACAGAACAATCAATGCACATACAAAAGTTAACACCATAATAAATAGACAACAATTCAAGCAATTCAAGTCCGCATAAATGCTATTAGGCATTTCATCAATCAATCAAATAGGGGTCATCACAAAAAATTCACAAGCATTACGATCAAAACATAACCTTTTTATTCATTTATCCGGTGGAAAATTAACCCTTCACCTTATTCTCATTACTTCTAACACACACAATGAATTGAGTATACAAATTTACTAAATTGCAAGGTGTAAGAGATAACTTGCCTTAAATTCAATCAACTAGTCACCCAACACTAAGGTCTTCCCTTTTGACAAATGTCCAATGCTACACAATTTATATCAATCAAGTATTCACAACAAATTTATGGAAACAACAATACCAACTCATATACTTGAAAAACTAGCCCGTGCAACTTTCACGATTACAATAAGTTCTTTGCTAATGCGACCATCACGATCGTGAATATCTCTTCTCATTTGCAAGACCTGCAACATAAGAAAATATAGCCAACACTCCAAACATCGTAGGGATCCTCACGATCAGTTCAAAACCTTATACACACAGACCATATATTCAAATCAATTATACTCGACTTTTGGACTAGATGGAACTATTGAAACATAAATTTGAGGTCTCTTTGACTTGATCAACACCTGAAAAAGCTAAAACAAGCTTGAGACTTCTCAAAAATCAATCAAGGCCTCACCTAGGACTAAAATCATCCCTTGAATCCAACAATACTCTTGAATTTCGATATGATCTTCTGAACCTGAAAGTCTAATTTTACATTATTTCACAACTTTGGACCTTAATTCCTCTACATACCTCAATACCAATAAATACTGTTGCGAACAAGAAAAATTACCATGGCCACCTCAACCAAAACCATAAGATCCTTGGGTTGACTGTCTATTCTCAATTGTTGTCATAGATTCATGAACTTGCACATAACGCTTAAAGGAGCTACTACCTCTATGTGAACCTCTATTCCTATATACGGCACCTGAAAATTGACAAGACGAATGGACTCTCTTGGAGTCCATAAAATCCTCTACAACCTTCAACATCGTATCTTTGGCGGTTTTCACAACGGAGTGGAGGAAAGCCACCTCTCTGGATGCTCTAAACATATACAATTTGATAGAGAAATTAAACCCTCTTACCAACCTCTGGACTCTCTCTGCCTCGTTCGGGAAAATATTCATAGCATGCCTAGAAAGATCACACAAACAAGCCTCATACTCCACCACAAATAAACTACCTTGAATCAAGGTCTCAAACTTCAGTTGACTCTACTCTCTCACGCTCCAAGAAATGAAGCTCCTTGGAAAGAACTATAGAACACATACCACTCCTTCAAAGAGATCCAACTAATCTAGAACTCACAAAAGTCATCTACTGCTTTCTGGCACTCTAACGAAGTTGAAGTGCAACAAAAAAACTCCACGAGCATCCTTCATACCCACTGCCTCAAGCATCTTGTGGCACAAAGTTAGGATTTCATAAGCAATATCCTCACTCTTACCACCATGACACTGGAGCAGTTTCATCTTTTGAAACCTCTCATAACAGTGCTGACCAACTACTATCAAAATAACCTTACGAGCAATCTGTGCACCAACAACCGTTGCAAGAACCACATGTGGCTACCACATCATAAATATCAGGAACATGTTGTTGACATGCGGTCTACACCCATATCCCCGTCTAGCATACCATGATAAGAAACAACTACTTCTAAAGTCCTTCACTTAGACTTGGAAAGGAGGAAGAAGAGCAATCACACGATACCGTGCTTAGAACCTACACAAGTGTAAAATTAAGTACTGAGTTCCAACAACATGGTACCTCGAAAGTAATCTAATAACAAAGCAATCTAGATAGAAAAAGAAAATTCCTTTGATCCAAACCGAACATCTTCAAACTAAAACATGCACATAAATCAACCCAACTTATCAATTCTATAATATACAACTCACAAGGCCTAATAATCACCATACAATAGTCACACACCTACACGTATCATGTAAGTCAATCTTAATGCCAAATCGATCAATCATGCATACATGTTCATCAATCATAGTTCACAAGTAAGTCAAACATAAGTATCAAAATGCATCAACTTACAATTATCAATTTCTTGCCTGAACATTTTTAAATCGGCAACCATTTCCAATCGTTTTTCTATCATATCACTTGCAGGAACCATTTCTCATTTATCTTATATTATTTAACTAGACCAAACTATTTCTCATTGGCTTTATATCAAATCACTAGTCGTAACCATTTTTCATCGGCTTTATATCATTTACTAGTCGGAACCATTTTCCATCGGCTTTATATCTGTTCACTAACTGAAGTCATTTCCCATTGACTTTATCTCATTTTACAAGCTAAAGCCATTTCAATGTTTCCCCGAAAAATTCCTCGATCGAAGTTTTCACAAAAAAAATTAGTGCTGGACTTTTAAAGATAATTAAAGAAGAAACGAAGCAGAAGAGAGAGAAAATAAAGTTGTTTTATAAAATATTGATTTGTGAAATATCAGTGTTTGTGTTTTACCACAAGACACATGACTAACTATTTAATTTTGTTTATTTCTTATATTATTTATATTTCTTTTCACTTTTATCTTAGAAAAATTTAATCTATTATGTTTTTATTTTAATTATTTTAAAGAAGTTCTGTGTAATTTTTTTTGAAATAATTTATGTGTCCTTTAATATTAATTTTTAATTTATTATGTTTTATTAATTTTCTTCACTCCGTTCAAAATTAACTTATTTTCAATTCAAGACATTTGGAATTATATTTGAAATCAAATCAAAACGAAAGACAAAGAAAATAAAAGAGAAAAACCATAAATGTAGGTTAAAAAAAAGTTTCTTTACAAGGTTAAAAAATTGTGTGTTAACTTAATTTAAATACATGATTGAAGACAATAAGAATATTTTTTAAAATAAAAATTCAAAATAATTTTTTTGTTTTTTTTAAGAAAATTTTGTTTGATTAGAAAAATAAATTAAAATAATATTTACACACGTGAGTAACGAGTGTGTACAAACATAAGCAGCTTTGGTGGTTGAATATGCCATGTCAGCACAAAAAATGCGCAAAAAAAGAAAAAATGAGTTCGGGTGAGTAATAGGACCTCAGTTAAGTTTGATTTCGATCATAGTCTAGGTGGTTCACTATATCTTATCCCAATTTTTAACAACATCAAATGCAATATATATGACTAAAATTTTGTCACAATAATTTTTCTCAATTTTATATAAATTGCCATCATTGTTCAAATTTAGTTATGTTATATTTGATTATTTTATGTGGTAATGTATTTGTTATTATACTTCCAACTTGGAGCTCTATTAGAAGTCAAATATAAAAACAAAACTTTTGCATAATATTGAAATCAAACTAAATCCTAAGTCTACGAAAAGCAAAATTGGCATAAAATTAATGAAAGAAGTATTAAAAATACTTATGAATTCTGCTCAAATAATTAGTTTAGTCTTGAACTATTGAAAGCCTTCGAAACACTCCGCTACTTGACTAACTAAGCCTACATATACCCCCGATTTAGCCTCGATATGTCATATGACAAAGCAAGTTGTCTTAAATTATTGTACGACCATATGACTTTTAATAAAACCGATCCAAATATTGAAGACGCGCTTAAACTTTGCAAAAATTTACTGGTGTATTTCAGAAATGTTGCAAGATCAAAATTTACTGATGTATTTCACATATCAAGAATATTTAAGGGATAAGGTAGAAATACCCACCTAAACCAAGATTCAAAAATTCTAGGGACACATCTAAACTTTAGTAGGTACTATTATCCCTCTCCTCATCCCCCTATACTAATTTAAATGTAATAAATACACCACAAACACTAACATGGACTAGAGAGTGTGCACACTCACTTGAAGACAAGTGATTAGTGTACAAATTGGACACATATTATTTTTTTTTTTTGAATAAAACTAGAGAGTGTGCACACTCACTTGAAGACAATAATTATTTTTATTCTTACTCTGTAACATATTTATTTTTATTTCTTTCACTTTATTTTTATAAAAAATTACTTTATTATATTTTCACTTTTAATTATTTTAAAGAAGTTATGTGTATTTTTTTTTTAAATATTTTTAAAGTGTCCTTTAATTTTAATGTTTTAATTTATTTATGGTTTATTTAATTTTCCTCAGTTATTTTGATATCCGTTTTCAAAACTAAATTATTTTTAATTCAAGACATTTGGAATTAGATTTGAAATCAAATCAAAATGAAAGACAAAGAAAATAAAAATCAATAGAAAATAAAAGTGAAAACCCATAAATGTAGGTGAAAAATGTTTCGTTACTAGGTAAAAAAAATGTGTATTAACTTTATTTAAATACATGACGAAGAAAACAAGAATATATTTTAAAAAAAAAATTCAAAAAAAATTGAATTTATTTTAAAAATATTTTAATTAGAAAAATAAATAACATTATTTACACACGTGACGGACGAGTGTGTACAAACATTAGCAGCTTGGGTGGTGAAATAAGCATTGTTAGCACAAAAGATGCACAAATACGAAAAAAATGAGTTCAGGTGGGTAATAGGACCTCAGTTTAGGTGTATCTTTGAGATTTCGATCATAGTTTAGGTGGTTACTTATGTCTTATCCCAATATTTAACAATATCAAATGCAATATGTATATGACTTAGATTTTTTCACAATAAATTTTGTCAAGTTTATATGAATTGCCACCATTTTTCAAATTTAGTTATGTTATATTTGATTATTTTATGTAGTAATGTATTTATTATTATACTTCCAACTTGGAGCTCCATTAGAAGTCAAAGATAAAAATAAAATTTTTTCTTAATATCGAAATAAAACTAAACCTTAAGTCTAATGAAAGGCGAAATTGGCACAAATTTAAAGAAGAAGTATAGAAAATACCTTTGAATCGGGTGCAAATAATTAGTTTCGTACTGAACTATGGACAACCTTAGAAACACTCCTCTACTTGACTAACTAAGCCTACATACACCCTCGATTCAGCCCCGATATGTCATATGACATAGCAAGTTGACTCAAATTCATGTAGGAACATATGACTCAATAAAAACCGATACAAGTGTTGAAAACGCCCCTAAACTTAGCAAATTTACCGTGTATTTCAGTAATGTTACAAGATCAAAGATGTATTTAAGTTCACTAAGTCAAGTAAAGGAGTGTTCTTAAGGCTTTCAATAGTTTGGAAATCAAGCAAATACTTCACGCCAATTTTAAGAGTGTTTCAGTACTTCTCTTAATTTTAAATAGTACATGAACAAATTTGATAACTTTTTTTCCCTTTTTAACCTTTACCCATGCTAATAAAGCTGTCGATATAGGCTAGGCATGTTAGGTCGGTCTGGCCTAGCCCAGGATTAAATAGGGTTGGGCTACAATTTTTAGAGCTCATTTGAGAAAAGAATTTTTTAGCCCTGTCTGCATAAGTCTGTTGATTTATGGGGCATGAGATATATCTGTAGGGCCGACCCGTGGGTCAATAAAAATTTGTTAAAAAATATAATATAGTATGAAAATTTAAAATTAAGGAGAGTACAAATTCAAAACAATTAGGTTAATATTTCTATAGATATTTGTACTTTTACTTGAAAAAGCTTAATAAATATTATAAAGATAATTTTATTTGTGGATTTGATTAAAAAATAGTTACATTAACATCATGTAATATTGTTTTGTCGATATTTATGATAATGATTTAAATTATAATTTTTAATTTAATTTAACAATTCTAAATATAATATAATTTTTAAATAAAGTGGGCTGACCCGACAAGCCTGTAGTCCATGTATTTGTGGGTTGAGCTGGCCGTTTTTTGGACCACGCCAAAAATGGGCTAGCCTGGCCTGACCCATAAAATGTTGAAACCTGTATGGGTTAGCCCGGATGGGATGGCTAGCCCATATTGACAGCTCTACGTGCTAATTATAAAGAAAATCATTATCAATAGTAAATTTGCCCATTCCATGTTTATTTATATATCTAATCGAGAACATCATCAATAAATTGGAAAAGATGGTATTAGGATACTGTTAATCTTTTTTTTTTTTTTGTTAATTTTTTTTAAAAAAAAAGAAGATTAAAAAGTCATTGTCAAATAAATTAGCATATACTAATTAGGGACGCTGAAATGAAGGAGAATATGTGTACAAACAATTCTTAAAGGATATATTGGCTAATCATATATGTTTTATAAGTATGTGTAAATATATATCTGGAAAAGGTTTTTTTTTTGGAACAATGTTAGATTCAAGTCTGTTTTCTCCTAAATTGTTCGATTTTAAACATAAAATATTATACTGGTGTTTAGTATTCCTAATAATAATTTACACAATTTTAAATTGTGATCCAATGGTTTTCTAAAGAATTGTGGATTTTCTCAAAAGAGATATTTAAATTATGATTTGAATAGTTCATAAATCGTAACAGAAATAAAAAAAACATGAGTATTTACTAAAGAGATGTTCGAAAAAGTGTTCGGATTGACCGTTATTGTATTTTCCTAAAAGGGTTCGCAAAATTAAAATATTGTTGTAATGTGTCATTTTAATTTTTTATAAAGAAATTATCATTCTACCCCTCCCAATGATTGCTCTAATCCATTTCTAATCAGTTTATGAAGTTGATTTTGAAATTTGATTGAAAAGTTGTGAGTTTTAAAAGGTTTATAGTTGTCGAAAGTATTTTTTAAAAAAAACAACAATAGAGTTTTTTGTCTCGAAATGCATTTATGTTTATTCCATCAGCTCGGAATGCAGAATTTAATCTAAAAGAGTTGTAGTTTCCTGTCTTATATTTGTCACATGGATTTGAGCACTTGAATTAAAAGTTTAATTAAAATTAGATAAAGAGTTGACTTTGGTCAATATTTAAAGTTTAGACACTCGGATTGATTAGATAAAAGATTTTAAAATAATAATATTTGATTAACCAAATAGAATGGAAATGCAGTCATAGGTGAACACTCAAGTATGGAGGCAATTTGAAGCATAATTTAAAACTAATTAATGGAAAAGTCACAATAGTAATATTTATAATATATATACAAAATTGTCGATTAAAGATATAGTTGTTTAAATCTATTGGGATACGAAGAGTATATATATATTAGTTGTTAAATTTGACACATTTTGAATTTGGATGAATGATATTTATAGGGAAAAGGAACATGTTTCGAAAGGTAGCAACCCATTCAGAATCAAGACGATCATTAATGAAAGTTTGCAATCTTTAAAATGGTCCTTGTTGTTCCTGAAAGTTGCAACGGTTTGGAATATTCATTTTCAAACGGTGGGAAATATAAATAAAACCAAAAAATATTTTAAATAAAATGGGTGACGCGAATCCGAGTAGGGTCGGGTTAATCAACTGAAAAGTTGAAACGTTTTGGTTAATCTCAACTAAATAATTGAAAATGTTTTTGTTATCAACTAATTAATTGAAAATGTTTCTCCGTTTAAATTAAATAAATAACCAAAACAAACTTTGTCCAAAAAATAATCTCTCGATCAATACAAAGTTGAAGCCATAGCCGAGCGAGCGACGATGACGGCGCGAGGGGAGTCATTCTTTCCAATCCTTTTAATAATTAATAGGAGTGTTTCTATATTTAAACTCTCCTATTTTACTTTCAACCACCGATGAGGGCCAAATGTCTTTTTCATTAAAGTATAAGAGGATTTCAAGTTATCAACTCTTCAAGTTCCCAACTTTTCAAATTCTTCTCTTTTCATCTTCCCTTCATTTCCCATTAATTCTCGCTACATACCCAATAAAAACATGTCATCATAATTCACAAGTTCATCGATAAGAATAACCTTTAAACAATACTATAATCACAATTTCATTATAATCACGATCACATTACTTTCAATGTATTCACAAAGCATGTACATAAGCATCATGATTATATAAAATCTCACAATTTGCTCTTAAAGGACCATGAATCATAAGTCACCATCACACTTAGAATTACTAAAATTATTCATGGATAATAACATTATTTAAGTAATTAAACTACTGCAAGAACAGTTTTATAATATTCATCTTACTACAATTTACCCACATCACAAAGTCATAAATTAGGGTTATGAGAATTCATGAATTAATGGGAGATTTTATCACAAAACCACCATAAACAACAATTCATCCACAATATATGATAATTAAATCATCAAAATTATTTTAAGGAAGAATCTGTAACATGGAGTAAAAAAACCCTAGGTTTGGAATATTTCCAACTTTGAAATTGAAAGTACCTTAGATGAAGAAATACAATCAAATTCGTGTGAGAAAGCCCCCTACTTCAAGCCTTATCTTGATCATCTTCTTTAATGGAGTTTTAAAGAGAAGACTTTGGGGGTAAAGGTGGTTATGATTTGGGTAGTTGAGATTTTATGAAGTGTGAGGCTTATTTAATAGCTTAAAATACCTTATATAGGTATAAAAAACAACATAAAATGACCTCACTTCAAACTAACCCCAAAAGGAATTACCTAAAATATCACTCGCTTGGTCGAGTCTAGGCAGATTCTGCAGGCATGACCTACGCCTGGGAGCTACTATCCGTAGGTTGGTTTACTGGACATATTGAAGGTTCGTAGGTCATGACCTGTATCCTAAATTTGAGGGGCTTACCCACTACCCTCATTTACGAAGCGTGGATCCACCTACTGGTCGTAGGTTCCATCCATAGGTGGCCCTCTTTTGGACAGTTTTGGCAGATTTGGGAGTCTTGGGGGTTAGGCTTTACGGTCCTCCTCAAGGACCCTTGTTTGGTCCTTGGGGGGTCGTACCTTGATATTTAACCCCTAAAACCACTCATCCCAAGTTCGGGACGCCATTTTACACTTCTAAACCAAACATCAAACTCCAAGACTCACGTAAGTCTCTAGTTTTACCTACTAGTTTTCTAGATGTTAAATACATAGTAACTGTTACCACCCCTATTTTTAAAATAAGACTTATCTCTTTTTTACATATAATATTTCATGGTCGGGTCGGGTCAGGTCGATCCACATAGGCGATCCATGGTCCAAAACATACAAAATCGATATAAGTGTTGAAGACGCCCCTAAACTTGACAAAAATTTACTGGTGTATTTCAATAATGTTGCAAGATCAGAGATGTATTTAAGTTCACTAAGTCAAGTAAACGAGTGTTTTTAAGGCTTTCAATAGTTTGGAAATGAAAGAAATACTTCATGCCAAATTTAAGAGCGTTTTCAATAATTCTCTTAAATTTAAATAGCACATGAACAAATTTGATAACTTTGTTTTACCTTTCCCCTTGCTAATTATCAAGAACTTCATTACCAACAGGGGCGGATCTACGTGGACAGGTGGGGGTGTCATGGAACACAGTGATATAAAAAAAACGTTGTATACATATGTATGTATGTATAATAGTTGAATAAATATCACCTTTGCCACCCAATATGTATAATGTGAATAGCTCAAATGGCGAAGGAGATGGTTTGCCACCTAGCCAACCATGGTTCAAACCTCACCAACAACATCTACATTTTTGCTTGTTCCTTTTTTTTCTTTTCTTTTCTTTTTCTCCATTTATTATTATTTATTTACTATTCTTTATTAACTCAAATTGACCCCTTTCTATAATTAATTTTTAGTTTTTTTTACTTCCTCTTGCACTAATTATCAATCTCATGATATGTGTGTAACGCGATTATTTAGTTTTATTAATTAGTGAGTACTGAATTATGAGCGTCAAATAAATATTATTAAGAATATATTTAAATGGTAGTCTTAAAAAAACATAATTTTTAAAAATGATGAATATTATAGTTAGGTTTATTTTTAATTTAAAGGTTCTTTCGATTTTCACCGACGTTCTTGCTAAGTAAGATGACTATGCTAGAACCACAAATTTTTTTCTTTTCCTACTATGTATCTCCAACAACACATAAAGTCAATGAAAGATGAATATATTATGTTAATACTATTAGATGGTTTATACAAACTCAAATTTTAATGTAAAAAATCTTTTTCCCCATCAAAGTTTCAGCGAATAAGACATCTAATTCCAAAAAGGAAAAAAAAATGAATTGTTTAGTTATCTCTAATCACAAAATCTCTAAAAAAAATTACTAACATGCATATTTGATCGATTTGTTTATAAAAAAAAAAAATTGAATTGTAACCCAAAATTAAAGCAATCGATCTTTTATCTTACTTGAATGTTGTGGCACCCCGACCTCTAAATCCTAGATTCGCCTCTGATTACCAATAATAAATTTGCCCACTCCATGTTTATTTAATATCTAGTTGAGAACATCATCAATAAATTGGATAAGATGGTAATATGATAAAGTTAATCTTCTTTTCTTTTTTCTTTTTTTTTAAAAAGAAGATTAAAAAGTCTTTATCAAATTAATAAACATATACTAATTAGGCACGTTGAAATGAAGGAAAATATGTGTAGAAACAATTCATAAATGAGACATTGACTAATCTAAAGAATATATTGACTAATCATTTAGGTTTTCTAAGTATGTGTAAATATATTTCTAGAAAAGTTTTTTCGGACAAACATATTAGATTCAAGTCCAATGTTTTCTCCTAAATTGATTAATTTTAAAAATAAAATATTAGATTGTCGTTTCGTATTCACATTTATTTACACAATTTGAAATCGTAATTCAACATTTCTCAAAAGAATTGTCAATTTTCTAATCAAAAGAGAGATTTGAATTATGATTTGAATAGTTCATAAGTTGTAAAGGAAATAAAAACATGATAAATTATTAAAAAGATATTACAAGAAGTCATACAGTTAGAGAGTGAAAGGTGTTCGTTAAAGGTTCACAAAATATAAAAGCAGTGTTGTAATGACCCCAAAAGGTCATTTTCGATTTGTTAGAAAATATCATTTTACTCCTCCAAATAATTACCCTGAACCATTTCTAATTAGTTTATGCTATTGATTTTGAAATGTAATGTTTTGAGTCTTGAAATATTTAAAGTTGTTGAAAGTATGTTTTTTTTAAAATCAAAAATTCAAATTTTAAAATACAAGTTTATCTGTTTCATCAACTTCAAAAAAGCAAAATTTGTTTCATCACCTACAAAATGTAGTTTTGTCTTCTCCATCAATCCTATAAAGTGGAAACGCGGTCATAGGTGAACACTCAAGTATGGAGGCAATTTGAAGCATAGTTTAAAATTAATTAATGGATATACATGTAACAAAACCTAACAAAAGTGCACCCACTTGGTTCATAAAGAAAATTTCTTCAATTTTTCTCATTATATTTTCTTTTTAGTGTGTTTCCCAGACAAAGACATCAATTTTTTATTTAAAAAAATTAAAATATTATTTTACAAAAAAAGAAAAAGGAAAAGAAAAAAACAAAAACAAAAACAAATAGGACTAACATGGAAATCACTTTGTTTTTTTAAATTATTTTATTTGTCTCAATTTATATGACATATTTTGATTTTTGAAAGTGAAACATTTAAAGTTTGATAGGACACTTACACATGAAATTTTAAAAAAGAAAAAACTTAAAATAAAATTTATGTATTTATAAACTACATAAAAAAATAGTATAAGTCAAGATAATAATATATTTATAAGATTTGATATAAAAGATAGACTTGGTTTAAATCTTAGAATGTAAAATGTAAAATGTAAGTTGGGATAGAAGAGTATATATATATTAGTTGTTAAATTTGACTCATACTGATTGGACCGATTATTCTAAAAATTTGACTTTATACGTGTTCTCCTAGGAACTTAGAATAATACTAATATTGTTCTTCCAACAACCTCCATGATAAGAGTTTTCCTAGCAACCCCCTCTCACATATTTTGTTTACCTGACATCATTTGTTCCTCTCTATTTATACTCACCACATCTGTCACAACAACAAAAAAAAAGTTTTATAAGTTCACAACATCTTCTTTTATATACTCTCTTCATTACAAATTTAACAATTTTCTTGATCCAATATATATATATATATATATATATATATATATATATATATATATATATATATATATATATATATATAATGGCACCAGCAATTGCACAAAATGGACATGTTATTGGAGAAGTTTTGTGCAAGAAATCAATTCATGATCCATTGAATTGGGAAATGGCTGCTGATTCTTTAAGAGGGAGTCATTGAAATGAAGTAAAAAAGATGGTGGATGAATTTAGAAAGCCAATTGTGAAACTTGGGGGTGGAACTTTAACTGTTGCACAAGTTGCATCCATTGCAAATACTAGTGGCGTCAAAGTGCAACTTTCTGAAACTGCAAGGGCTGGCGTGAAAGCTAGTAGTGATTGTGTTATGGATAGTATGAGTAAAGGTACAGATAGTTATGGTGTTACTACTAAATTTGGTGCAACATCTCATAGAAGAACCAAAAATGGTGGTGCTCTTCAAAAGGAACTTATTAGGTTCTTGAATGCTGGAGTTTTTTTGCAATGGAACAGAATCAGCATCTCACACTTTGCCACATTCAGCAACAAGGGCGGCTATGCTTGTTAGAATCAACACTCTGCTTCAAGGTTACTCTGGCATTAGATTTGAAATCTTGGAAGCAATTACTAAGTTGATCAATACCAACATTACCCCGTGTTTGCCCCTTCGTGGAACCGTCACTGCCTCGGGTGATCTTGTTCCTCTCTCATACATTGCTGGTTTACTCACTGGCAGGCCTAATTCCAAGGCTGTTGGACCCAATGGTGAGAAACTTGACGCTCATGAAGCATTCCGTGTGGCTGGTCTTAGTGGTGGATTTTTCCAGTTGCAGCCTTAGGAAGGACTTGCACTTGTGAATGGTACAACAGTTGGTTCTGCTATGGCATCAATTGTCCTCTATGACTCCAACATTCTTGTTGTTATGTCTGAAGTTTTATGGGCTATTTTCGCTGAAGTGATGAACGGGAAACCCGAATTGACTGACTATTTCACACAAGTTGAAGCATCATCCTGGTCAAATTGAGGTTGCTGCTATTATGGAACACATTTTGGATGGCAGCTCTTATGTCAAGGCAGCTCAGAAGCTCCATGAAATGGATCCTCTTCAAAAACCAAAGCAAGATCGTTATGCTCTCCGAACATCTCCACAATGGCTTGGCCCTCATATTTAAGTCATTCGTGCTGCAACAAAGATGATCGAGAGGGAGATCAACTCAGTGAACAACAATCCATTGATCGATGTTTCAAGAAACAAGGCCATACATGGGGGCAACTTCCAAGGTACCCCTATTGGTGTCTCCATGGATAATACGAGATTGGCCCTTGCATCAATTGGGAAATTGATGTTTGCCCAATTCTCAGAGCTTGTCAACAACTATTACAACAATGGGTTGCCATCTAACCTCACAGCAGGAAGGAATCCAAGCTTGGACTATGGTTTCAAGGGAGCTGAAATCGTCGTGGCTTCTTATTGCTCGGAACTTCAATTCTTGGCAAATCCAGTGACTAACCATGTTCAGAGTGCCGACCAACACAACCAAGATGTGAACTCCTTAGACTTAATCTCAGCAAGGAAAACAACTGAGGTTGTCGACATCTTAAAGCTTATGTCATCAACCTATCTCGTGGCACTTTGCCAAGATATAGACTTGAGGCATTTGGAGGAGAACTTGAAGAGTGTTGTCAAGACCACAGTTAGCCAAGTAGCTAAGAGAACTTTGACAATAGGTGCTATTGGTGAACTTCATCCAGCAAGATTCGGCGAGAAGGAATTGCTTCGAGTCGTAGATAGGGATACTTGTTTACCTATGCTGATGACCCCTGCAGCTCCACCTACCCTTTGATGCAGAAGCTGAGATAAGTCCTCGTTGATCATGCAATGAAGAATGGTGAAAGTGAGAAGAATGTCAACAGCTCAATCTTCCAAAAGATTGGAGCTTTTGAGGACGAATTAAATGTTTTGTTGCCTAAAGAAGTTGAGACTGCAAGAGTTGTTCTTGAAAGTGGCAACCCTTCGATTCCTAACAGAATCACAGAATGCAGATCATATCCATTGTACAGGTTGGTGAGACAACAACTTGGAACAGAACTGTTGACAGGTGAAAAAGTTCGATCACCGGGCGAGGAGATTGAAAAGGTGTTCACAGCAATGTGCAATGGACAGATCATTGATCCATTGTTGGAGTGTCTCAAGAGCTGGAATGGTGCTCCGCTTCCTATCTGGAAGGTGTTTCTCAATTGTTAATTTTCAAATTCTTTTTTTACCTTTTGGTGAGTTACTAGAATCATAATATATAATATTATTGTCTTTTTGACATGTTCGAATGAAGGAGAAATCAAAATATAGCAACAATTCTGAAAGGATGTATTGACTATCCTTAAAAGGATATATTGACTAAACATGAATCAATTAAATATTTTGATTTTGAGTCAGCTAGTTTACGCATATGGTCTTTATAAGTAATTATTTAGATTTTGTAAGTACGTTGTAAATGTACTTGAAAATTTTTCTTTCGGACAACATAAATTTTTTGCTATTATATTGTTTAATCTTAAAAATAAAATATAGACGATTATCATTTAACATTCACAATTTTAGATTATGATTTAACATATTTTAGTTGAATTTTTACTTGTCCAAAATAAGAAACAAGACAAGTTGTAGAACTTTATTATTTTTATTGCTGAAATTGAAATAAATATACAGGTAGTCAAACAATTTCCTAAGATAACTCCACAAACTGGGGAGATAATGCTAAGCCTGAATACTGCTAGAGAACTGTAATCAAAAGTAAATAAAAGAGCAGCAGTAAACTAATTGTATGTATCAAAAGTAACTTGTGTCTAATAAAAATTGTAATTAACTAATTCTATCTAACAATCATACAACAGTAACTTATGCGCTAATAGCGCCCCCCCCCCCCCCCCCCACTCCTCAAGGTAGGTAGTGTGTAACAACGCCTAGCTTGAACATGAGTCTGTCCAAGGATTTGCTAGTTGGTCTGCAGATTGTATATGGACAACTAAAACTTACTTGACCTGAACCTATTTGCATGCGCACAAAATGGAATCCACCGCAATGTGTTTCATGCGACTGTGAAAAATAGGATTCACACATAAATATGTTACTCCAACATTGTCACAGTAGACAGTTGGGACTTTTGCAAGTTTAAGTTGAAGCTCTGCTAGAAGTTTATTTCCACAATGGCACTTGCAACTGCTTGATATTCAGTATCTGTGGAAGAACGTGCAATCGTTCTTTGCTTTTTGGACGACCAACTCACAGGATTTTGGCCAAGAAACAAAAGATATCCAGTAGTGAAAACTCGATCATTGACGTCTCCACTCGGCCACTCCCAATCCACATCAGATTACATATGTAAAGTGAAACCACAATAGCTTATCAACCATAAACTAAAATGATTGCAGTCCCTTGAAGATACCTTAGTACCTGTTTGACAGCTTTCCAGTGGATCTCTGGAGGAGTATGCATAAGTTGTGACAAGTTTTTTACTACAAAACAAATGTCTGAACGAGTGAAAGAAAAATATTGGAGGTTTGCAATCAGTCATATTCTCCTCACACAATATATCACTCGAATAGTTAATTCATGATATGATAATACCATCGGCGCTTCTAATGACTTCGACACCTAGAAAGTAGGTGAGGCATTCAAGATCTTTTACAGAAAATCTAGTTGTAAGGGAAGATGTAACCTGATTAACTGCTGAAGTATTGATGTCATTAACAATAATGTCATCCACATATACCAGTAGGTATACAGTATCATGAGAATATGACAAATAAATAGTGAGCTGTCAGACTCAGATTATACGAATCCCTTCAAAAGAAAATGATTCTTGAGTTCATTGTACAACGCTCGAGGAGCTTGTTTTGAGTCCGTAAATAGCTTTATGAAGATGAAAAATATAGGCATGACACATAAATATGCTATTTAACTTGCCTTCAAATCAAATTTATTGCCTTCAACTTTGGATGTGCACAAATAAATACTTAAATTTGTATAAAAGTTGAACAAATAGACACACATGTCATTTTTTATCATACGTCGTGTCCTACATGTATTGTGCCATGCAGGACTCCTATATTTGCTTGTTCTACTTTATACAAGTCACTACACCATTTTCGACCTACAGCAACACCACGTAAGTGTAGCCTAAACTAGCAAAAAGTGTGTCCTTTGATAAAAGGCTACACTTTTGGACATTCAGCAACACTTTTTAGGGCTGCCCAAAAGAAGCGTAACCTTTGACATTAGGCAACACTTTTTAAATGTTGCCATCTTTGGCTACACTTATAAACCGTAGCCAAATAGGTATAAGGGCACGCTTTGAAGACGTGCATTAGCAACACCTATTTTTTGTTAGACTACACTTAAAAGCGCTGCCTTTTCATATTTATTGGTCACACTTAAAAAGTGTTGCCTTTTATTGGTCATCTATTGCAACACTTTCAAAGTGTAACATTTTATCTACCTAGAGCAACACTTACAAAGTGTAACTTCAATATTTATAAGCCTACAGGTAGCACAAATATATATAATATATTTACATACATACAAGTGACCTAAAACACAAAATGAACTAATTAATCATTAAATTGAAGTTATATATTTCAAATAAACTTCGAGAAATATTTCATGTACAACCAAAAGATAGTATGTGTTGTGTACATACCCATACTTATACATCAATATTCTAAATGTGTACACAATAAATCAAATATGTATTTAAACTTTTGCAATAGTTCAAAAACCTTAATCATCCACTTCAAATTTGATCACCTCCATTTCCCTACACAAATAAGATATTGGCAGTTATATAGAAGAGGTAAGAAGTTCAGATTGCAACAATATAGAGAGGCAAGAAATCCAGCAGTTACAGAAAATTAGATTGCATCTTTTGATGTTCAAAGTAGATGCCTACTTGTCTTCATAAATTTGTTAAATTACTTCCTAATCTTTTTGAGGTTTGATGCAAAGGTGGATCTATACTATGGGTTCAATAGAAAACGTCATGTTTGGATTAGACAATAAAAATACATATAGATGAGCTCACATGGTACATATATTTACTCTTAACTTGTACGAAATATAAGTAGATAAGGATAAAACAAAGATATAGAAATAAAAAGAATATAAGTATTGAATAACAAATATAAGTAGATAATGATATTTTATGAAGTCATTACTTGATGTAGTTGCTATTCTTTACATTACACTTTAATAACCACCTCACTTCCTCCATCTCAAAAGGAACAAAGGAGTTAGGAATCCTAGGGCAAAGCATCCATCTTTCATACGAATTTCGACTTTCCAAATATTAACTACATCATTAAAATGGAACACAAAGTAAGATCTTATAACAACAACCAAGCAGGTTAATACCAACTCAAAAAAATTCATGCACAAACAAATACTTCAAAAAGCCAGTAGAGAACAGCAAAGTGTTGCCAAGATAACTGTATCATCTAAAGACTCAATTGTTAAGCCTTCACACATATATTGTACATGTTCACACCAATATAGGTACACCATTGTAGCTCTACAGAAGCTAAAACACACATACACAACTATTACATAAAGATACCTAATTTTATTCAACCAATACTTAATTACTTAGTATCCAACTTTAAATTAGGAAATTACTCATAAAATTTAACAAACAAAAAACTATAATTTGAGAAGTAATTGTCAAAATTGGTCAGTAATATATACTTGAGATAAGCGATATGGTTTTTGAGATATTACGGAAAGAGTTTTCCAACAATACGAATGATCTAATTACCCAATTTGTCGATTCAATTCAAGGCGTTAGAACATCGATAAATCAAGATGAGCAAAATCTTTTCCTCTGAGATAAGGAGGGTCAGAAGGGTAATCATACCAGTTGTCTTTAGGTTCTTCAAGTGAAGTATTTTTCTAAAATAGAGGTATTGGTACATCCACATACCCTGCTTCTTATTTTGTCCTTGCATTGTTGTTACTTTTATGATCATAATTTTAGTGAGAAGAGGAAGAGTAGTATATATAAATGAGCTCTAAAGAAGTAAGAAATCACAGTGCCTTTAACTAGTTTATATCCTTACTGATTATGTGGCAGAAACAGGACCCATGAAAATGACCCTCACAGTCCATTTTTTTCCTTGATAAGCAAATACAAATTTAGATTCTAGGTTCTGATAAAATAAGAATAAAGAGTACTCCATGTATACCTAAATTGAGAACTCACTGCCAGATCACTATAGTATCTCAGATGCTGAAAAATTAAGAGGAGCGATAGGATCAAGGTAAACAAGAAAAAGCATCCCCCAATTACGAGAGCAGGCTCGTGGAGATCTCTAGAAACATTAACGTCGAAAGAGATATAAAATAATGACATGCCACATGATCTCAACCAAACACTAACCAAATCTGAAAATAACAATGCAATTAACTTCGAATGGTTATCGCTTAACTTAATCTACAATAGAGGGACTCAACTTTATTTACATGTTCAACTTTAAACCAAAAGGAAATCACAAAATTACTACTCCCCCTCTATCATATAAATTTTGAAAAATCAACTCTTTTATAGTGTTAACCGAAAAAAAGGAAAAATATAGTTAACATAACTCATTCGATTTCTCTTATATTTTCCATGCTTAATATGAGCAACATTAACATGTTTGAACTCCTAAAATAGTTACATAAAATTTTATATGTGACTATTAGTAAAGCGTAAGCCTTGATTCTACAAATTCGAGTGTTAGGTAAAATTTATGTAGATTATAGTAAAACAAACTTGAACCATTTAATCTGCTGCATCAATGATTTAGGTATTAAAAGGTTTGAATGATAACCATTGAAATGAGCAAGGAAGATAGCTCATTAAACAACAAAGTAAAAAGAGGTTCAAAATGCATTAAAAATTGAGCAAGTAAAGACGTGTGTTAAACTTTCATGATTAAAACAAACATCAATAGAAGTTCTTAATATTTGTGCGAACTACATTGATAGAACTATCATCACTAGAATTTAGCTTGATGTTATAAACTTATGCTGCTCAGGTCTATTGAAGAAAAAATAATTGAAATATGACATAGATACATACAAAAAGTAAGCTACAAAAAAGGAAACAATCAAGCAGCAGAAACTCATAAAGCCCAAATTTGATAGTATGATTTCTGTTTTGTAAGAGAATATTAAGAGCCGCTTGTCTACTTGAAAATGTATTCAGTAATCTCAAAAACAACACAAGAAACTTCAGAAGAAGATTCTTATTCAGTAGAGGATTTTTACAATTCAAATGTTAATATAAGGAAATGCTCGTCTTTTCAACTCGTCACATTTGCTACAACTAAGTGTACGAATTCGGAAAAAAATAGTCCTGTGTTTAATATTACCCAAGTATACTTTAAAATATTGAATAACATATGGACATAAACTTGAGAAAGTAAATATATTTTTTTTTATCCTAATACATTTAAACAACAAAATCCTAGTTGACACTAGGAACAATGAAGAGAAAATATATGTAGAAAGATGAAACTAGCAGCAGCTACAAGATAAGTTAGGCTTGAATACATGTGCTTGAATTTGAAGCAAGTCCGCAAGTTTTTTTAAGTCCATTTAGTTTCTACAATATAAATACTATAAAGAAAATAGATGTCCAAAATATCCATTACTACGCAATATGTATTCAGCGTGAATCTTTTTTCAAAAGTTTCAGCGTGTTCCTCTTTACACTTTGAAAATCAAAAAGAACGAAATTGTTTATGATTGCTAAGCTAAACACCATGACAGATAGAAACTCCTAGCCCAAATAAGATTTCGACTAGAATTATAGGTCATTAGGTGGCTGGAAGACATTTACAGAAATCAAATTTTTATAGACTTATTTCATAATTAATTTCATCACACTACAATTTGCTAAACGAAATTGAGATCAAAAAGTACTTTCTTGAATAAAATATAAATCGACTTTAAGGAACAAGATATATAGAATCAATAATCAATTGACTAAATGAATTTTTAATAATTAAATCAACATCAAGTAGACAAATCCCAAAGTAAAATCCACAATAACATAAACATACCTGAAAAGCGGGTACAAAACAGAACCCTAAAGGTTCACCATATTAACATTCAAGGAGGATCATAAGACAATATAGGTAGTACTATAAGAAAAACGAAATGAACAAATATTCATCTCAAAAACGTTAGTAACCAAAACTGAACCGTAAAAGTTTCTAAATATTTTTCAAAATATTAGGAGCAATTAACATAGAAATTGATTGTTCTATTGAACATCATAAGTATGAGCAAATCGAAGAAAAAATTGTGGCGAAACTTTAGTGAGCGTCCTTATGTAATAAGGCCACTAATTTCTTAGATTGATCACGGGAAGTGTTGCTTCTACCAGAGTTCTCTAAAGCTGGGATGAAGATAAGCTTTTACCTGAGTAAAGGTCCTTAATGATGTTTTCATTTTTTCAGCAAGAGTTTGTTAAATAAGAAAGAGCTTTCTCTAATTCAAGAACGACTCTTTAAGAAATGCTAAAGAACAGTCTTAAAATTCTAATTTTTTAAATAAGTCCTTGGCTGGAAGAGTTAAAACATGTCAAGGAGCAGAAGTGTGAGCTTTATGTATGTATGAAAAATTTAGATTAAAGAGGAACAAAACAATATGCATTGTCTTAAAAGATGATTTTTAGTTCACTTTTTCAAACAAAGTAGTCTTAGCTAGTGAAACTCAAATTATAGTTTTAGAGATCTGTAAACATTATTTACACAACATTTTCTTTTCCACATAGATATAATAGTGTTTTAGCAGCTAAAATATCTCATTAAGGAAAATTAACAAAATATATTAGTGAGATTCTTTCGTTCTATGAATGGGTTAAAAAAATATGAGTTCTTAGTAAACCACAAACTTAGAATAGTAATGTCAGTACGATATCATTTATGCCTTTGTTATACATTCAGGTGAAGGGACTAACAAGAAATACAAGATGCTAGTTGTGGGCTTAACTGGTGCAGTCAAGTGGATATAAAACATAATTCTAGAGGTACATTCCACATTTCTAACTAAATGGTTTTGGCAGATTTCTGATCCTCATTGGAAGATTTGTAGGTATGTTCAAGATCTTCAAGGTCTAGCTAACCGATGTAAATTTTTCCAATGTGTTCGCAAATATAGAGAGTCCAATGGTACATCAAATGTTCTATCCAAGAAAAGTCACAAGCATGATATTATTCAACATTTTTACACTCCCACTCAATTACCCAAATCAGCGAGAGGAAGTTATAATTTGGAGAAGTTGGGAATGCGATGCTTGAGAAGGAATAAAGTTCCTTCCTTGATTTCCTCTATGTTAAATACAACTTCTGCAATTTCTATTTTTCTTGTCTTTGAGCATAAATATTATTTAAGTTGTTGTTGATTAGGAACAGAAAGTTCAGGTAGTTGTGCACTATGATCATTTTAGAAAGATTAAAATTTCTCCTTTTGTTTCTGTACAATTCCTTTTCATTCTGAACTTAACTAGTTTTGTTTAGCTTGGTTTGTTTTTACGAATTTCTGGTTGGAAATAATCATGTCCTCAGGTCCTAATCTCTAATAGTCAGCACTCTATGCAGCTAAGTGAATGAGAGAACGTACATTCAGCAATAAATAAAGATAATCACATTCCTGTGTAACAATATGCAGATATGTGATTGCAGGCAGCAGCTAGTTGCAGTCTTGTTAGCAGGGATATTCAAGTTGCTGATAATATGGGAACATAGATCGTTTTCATATGCATTCCAGCAGAGAATTGGTAAACAATGTCACAGACATGTAGCACAGTCATGTATTGATAATGACCATATTATGCAGACTTGGAATATATGAGTACAACTTACATTTTGAGGATGTATACTAAAATCAACATCCCACCAACAAGTTTATAAAGTCACAAACAACAGAGCATTTATGATGCCTATATTATTCTTATGCTACAGAAACACATAAAGAGTTATACAATTTATATATTTTTCAAATTGACTATGTCTAACTTAGGTATAGTTGTTTGAATAGGTTTATATTCCTTAAAAATTTTCTTGTAAAGAGAGAATCTCCCTAATTTATGTAATCTCTCTAGGTGCGTAGTCTTTGATTACAAAGTCATTGTATAGGTTGAGTTGAATAACCTTAAGAGGTAGGTCAATTTGTATCAACAACAAAACAATATCAAAACCCTAAATTAAAATTCAGACATTCAAAGATACACAAGAATATCAAAACCTAAAAGCTATAATTAACACTCTTAGAGATAAAATTTAATACCTTATAAACACTATTGCAACAACCCAAGACGTGAGGCGTGTTCACGTGTGAAGCATTTCGTTCATATGTGAAATCCGACGGAACAGCTCGTTAACAAAGAAGCTGTGATGAAAAGAGCAACTCAACAAAAAGAAATTGACGAAAATCACGTTCTTCAGCTATTCGATCTTTAACAAGGAATCTGTAAGCAATTTTGACGGAAATCTGTAAGATAAATCGTATTTTTTATTTGGGGAAAAGAACGTATTACACTAACAAAGGTTGGAGCATAGAATCAGTTCGTGACCATCTACTCAACTCAGCTCCTCCAATTTTCAGCTCCTTTGATTATGGAGAATAGATTAAGTTCAGCTCCTCTGATTTTCAGCTCAACTTCAGTCTTCAGCTTCCTCTCTTCAGCTCCTTCGATTATCAGCTTCATCGCTTCGATTTTCAGCTCAACTTTTGTCGATTTGAAGTTCTGGAGAACACTCGATTCGTATGTTCAGGAGCATAGGTTCCTCTATAAGCCCCAATTTATTTTTCCCAATATTTTAACAATTCTTTTTTGGCCAATAAAAGTGGGAGGGAGAGTAGAAAATGTTGGAGGGAATATAATATTTTGGTGAAATTTTTTAGGCCACACTTCTAAAGTATTGTTATTACAATTATAAATATAGGACCCTTTAAAAGTGTGTCCATATATATAAATAATTGTTTCCATAATTTCATACTATGATAACACTTAAAAAGTGTAGCCTATACCATTAAAGGGTACACTTTACAAGTGTTGCCAATATTATTGTTGTCAAAACTTAAAAATTTAGGCTACATTTTAAATGTGTTCCCAAAAATAGTTTAGGCAACACTTTTCAAGCGTTGCTCAGATTCAGTGTGTCCATAGGCCTAAAATGGTGTAGTGAGTTTAAGTGTCTACTTGTGCATATCCATAGTTGGAGGACATAAACGTAAAATGAGGTCAAGTTAAATGTTCCATTTATGTATTGTGCCAAAAATATATGTTGGATAAGTCTTGTATCCAAATCTTGAGGTTGCTCCTCATAAGCCTTTTCACCCAGACATCCTTGAAGAAATGCATTATTAACTTTGAGGCCAATCACATTTGATTGCAATGGGAAGTACCATACGAACAATAGTCAGTTTGACTACTTGGCTAAACATGTCTATAGCCGGACGAGACTATTGGATAACCTCTGAACATCCCTAGCCAATATATGTCTCTCCTCCACACTAATATCAGTAAGACTTCCCATGCTACAAGTATTCCTACACAAAGCCCCAGCCTCCATGTTCGCCTTTCCAAGATGATACAAGATGGTGATACCGTAATACTTCAGTAGTTCAAGCCATATGCGCTGCCTCAAGTTCACATCCCTTTGAATGAAGGTTTGGGTTTTAGAAAATTGTGAATAGGAAAAGTGAAGAGAAAATGGAAAAGTGGGGGGGGGGGGGGGGACCAATTTTGGAGAGAAAATGAAAAGTCATTTGCAAAATGCCAATGAAAAGTCATTTCTCCCATATTGGTAGAAGAAAGGAAATTATTGTCCTTATATTAAGAAGCACTTCATTTACTTCTTAAAGGATTAAGAAGAAGGTGCCCCCTCGTACCGTCGTCGCTCGGTTTTGGCTTTGAATTCAACAAACAATGTGATTCATAATATTTTTGAACAAAATTTACTTCATCAATCTCATTAATTAAATTCTTTTCTCTTATAAATTAATTTAGGATGTTAGTTAATTCGTTAATTTTGGCTTCGCCCTCGGATTTGGATTTGGATTTGGAGTTTGATGTGATTGATTGATAATATTTTTGGACAAAATTTATTTTATCAATCTCATTAAGTAAATTCTTTTCTCTAATTTTCTTTCTCTTATAAATTAATTGAGGATGTCAGTTAATTAGTTAATTAACAGAATTAATTTAATGTAAAAGGATTCATTTAAATTAGCGTGTAACAATAATATTCTTTCGTGAAGGACATTTTCCTTCAAAAAAACTGTTATTTTTCCCAATAAGACACAACGGTCTAAAATGACATTATTGAACAAACCATTGTCGAACAGACGCGTTCCTTTGCTGCAAATGACAATAAAGAGGTTATTTTCGTTTTTCCAAAACACTGAAAATTTTTCTCTCTCTGCATACATTTTCTCTCATAAATAAAATTGTCGATCGACTGAGTCTGTATGTGCTTTTGTTACTATTCTTGCATTCGCTGAAGTTATTGAAGTTTGAGGTACCGTTACATCTTTAATAGGTTAATCCATTTTATCTTTGGAGAAATTAATCTGCAACCTCAGGTACTGTAAGTGGATTAAATTTCCTAAGGAAACACAGTGGTTTATATGGACTCAGATTTACAATATTCTGTCTATTTCATCTATTTTATGTTTCTGTATTTTTTCACTAACCTAAATACTGGAGATAACAATCTTAAGAAATTTAATAGTTTCTGTATTTGAGGTTTAGATTAAAATTTATGGTTTTCTACTCGGTTTAAATTTTTAAAATTCATTCGATTAACGATTAAAAAACATAAAAACTTTATCGTTAAGTCAGAAATAGGCGGTGTAATGATTTATTCTTTAATTTTAGTATTTCAAATACTAAAATTGGTTGTCATTTGTGACAGAAAAATAACTAATTCAAGTTAAGTAAATGTTGGAACAATGAGTGCTGCAACAAAGTTATACCCTCAAATAAACTAGGTTGAAGTAGAGCTTCACATGTGTTCCATGAGTTAATAATGTATTAAAATAGTGCATTTTAGCATCAAAAGTAAGTTTGTAAAGTTTGGGAGTGTTTGGAAGTCAAACGTCCGGAAACTAGTCGAAGTTGAACTAGTGTGTTACAATGTTTTGTAGTGAAGTTTTGTAGGATGGTTTGAAGATGAAACTGAGTATAGATGGTTCCTATGCGTAAACTGGCATGTAAAGGGTCGAAAGGTCCGAGAAAAATGACCAGGGGACCAGCCTAATGGTCCCCAAGGAGGACCTAAACATGGGCCATCAAAGTGCCAGGCAGCCTAGATTTGAAGGCTGCTGCGCGTCGCGCAGCCAACACTTGATGAGAAAATTTGGCCCTGCGACCCAGGCCAACACGAAACTTACTGTCACAAAATAATTTCCAGAACCAAGATCAGGAGGTGACCTCACGACGCGCAGCCAAGTCCCTGATTTGGCCGCGTCGTTCTAAAGT
This sequence comes from Solanum arcanum, assembly GCA_027789145.1. Classification (NCBI taxonomy): domain Eukaryota; kingdom Viridiplantae; phylum Streptophyta; class Magnoliopsida; order Solanales; family Solanaceae; genus Solanum; species Solanum arcanum. Next base: position 24,177,057 of record CM050935.1, on the reverse strand, counting down.
AATATTATAGCTTGGAAAAGGGTCCAAATAATGTAGGCGTCATTTGGAAACTTTGGGAATCATTTGTGGACTGATTTAGGTCATTTTAAACCTCAATTTCACCCACCATTTCAAATCCTAAAGCTCAAATAAAAAATCTCTCCAAAACTCTTCCTCCAAAAACCTCCATTTCCAAGGAGCTTCAAGCTCCAAGGAAGAGGACCAAGTTCTTCACGTTTTCTTCATAAAAAATCTCTTGGGTTCCTTCTCATTGAGGTATGGTAGTCATCCTTGAACCTTCTTTCATTCAAGGAGATATTTCAAAGAGATTTCAAAAAGGATTTCAACTTCAAACTTCTTTATTCCTTGGCTTTAAGTATAAGTCTTTGCATAAAAATGTTTTAATGGTTAAAATGAGTTGCTCTTAGTTCTAAATGATAATTTTAATGTCAGAACTCCAATGGAATCATGTCTATTCTTTTATCAACTTTTAGCTTATGAAATGGGTTCAATGAGCATGATTAGATAATGTTAAAGTTATTGTTTCTTGGTAGTTTCATTGAGGATTAGCTACTGCCCTAAGGGCTAATTTATGATGAATTGTTAGATAAATTGTGGATAGGTGGTGAAAGTTTTGATAAATGGTAGGTGATGATTTTGATATGTATATGTATGATATGTTTTAGGAGGTAGAAATAAGTATCTTGATGGGTTTATGTCTAAATGAAGTATGTATTTGATATGTGGAGTATGATAATATGTAAATTGTGATAAATGTGGGTATGAGCATGTCTAGAAATCAATGTTATGAATGATGGCTATTATGTGAAAAGTGTGCTCACATATACTCTCTCACACAATTGAATGCATGAATGAAGTAAATGAATGGAAATGGGGGATCGTAGGGTAGACACTCTTCGTGAGTAGAGAAGAAGTGTCTAAACCATCCCTACTTTTCCTAGGTATGCAAAGGGGGATTTTGGGGTGAACACTTTTCGTGCGTTGAGATGAGGTGTTTAGTAGCAACCTCACTATTCCCGATGAGCTTTCCAAAGATAGGTTGAAGGTTGGATACCCTTTTTGAGTTGATATGGTGTGTTCAATAGTTATCTCTTACCCTATGAAATGAATGTTTGATACTTCGTGCGGAGTTATGCTTAGCACCGAGAGGATTTGAAGAATAGGTGGGTACACTTCGTGAGTAGAGATGTTTTATCCAATGAATCTCTTGAGATGGGTGCTCCTCATTAGTAGAGAATGAGTTACTTAATAGCAATTTCCTTATCCTTTAGCTATGAGCCCACGTAGGTGTAGCTATTGGAGAATCATGTAAAGGCTAAAGATTATGACCCTACCTTAGGCAAGTAGGGATCCCTCATCCGGTAAGGGTAGTACGGGAATTTCAAGTCTATCTCTCATGGTCAATGTCAGTTAAATTTATCCCCCATAAATGTATGTAAATGAAATAAGTATTATTAAGGGTGTACTACTTAGGGTAGATTGATGAATGGGACGCTACCTATCGATTGCACAAGTAGACATTTGGAGGGAGTCTTGGTATGTCCTTATATGAAATGTATGAATGGGTCATTATATGATGCAATTGAAAGTAATGCGACTTTATGTCTAATGTTAAGGAAGTAGGTTGATATTATTGTTTGCATGATGAAAGCTATTTATGTGATGAATGTGAAGTGCCTAGTCTAAGGTAATTCCTACGGAACACTAAGTGGAAGTAGTAGTATGTGAAACTACTTTCACATTGCACTAAGTGTGACTTGTGGAGTTTTCTTGGAAAATGGTTCTAATGTGAAGTTCCTAAGCATATATATATATATATATATATATATATATATATATATATATATATATATATATATATATATATATAGACACACATATTTCCATAGTGTCTTTGGTATTGAACGGTGACTTGTATAAATGAAATAAAGTATGCTTATCCTTAGTAGCCTTAAGGATCTCTTAGGTAGGTATTGAAAAGATTGTATGGGCAATCTCCTTATGTCTTACTTAGGGGAGCCTTTGGATAACTTAGGATAGGAGTAGTTCTTGTGTAATTTTGGGTTTACTCTAAGTATGCTCCTATTTAAGAAAAATTGAAGTTTTACCTTATGTGCTAAGTGATGATACTAGTTGATGTTTTATAACTTAATTCATGAAGGTTTTTATCAAAATAGCATGACTTGTATGTTTTAACTAAATTGTCCCTTTTTGCATGATTTTGCATAATGTCATACTTAGTACAATGTTTTTACTGATCCTATACTTTTCTATACTCTATAAGTATAGGTTGGAGGCAAGTTAAAGGTTAGAAGGCAAGCTTGGGAATCGACTCTCTCAAGACTAAGTATGTCCTCATATATTCGAAGGTATAGTCTATGTTTCTTTAATTCTTCTTTAAGCCTCGTATTAGACTATTTATGTATTTCTTTCAATGTAAAGGGTCGTGTCCCTAAGATGTTTAAGGTGTGTCTTTAAGATTAAATTGTGACGACGAGACTTATTTCTCACTTTTATAAAAGATGTTTCTTATTATTATATTCTTGTGAAAAGTTTTAGTTTTGCACTACTTTTCATACTTTATGTAATGGATGATAGCTAAGAGGCTTGTGCAAGACCTCCTTGCACACCTTGTTTCGAGCTAAGGGTTGACCTAACTTCTAAGGTGTACTTGTGGGTCGTAACAAACATTAAGCTTTGCAAAAACATCGATTACATATACACAATCGTTCAACTGCTTCCCTAACCCGGTTGAGAAAACTGCTACTTTTTCTGGAGTCGACTTCGAGAGATGGAAGCAAAAAATGTTCTTCTATATCACTATGTTGAGCCTATAGAGGTTCATTAATGAGAATGTTCTTGTTATGTCAGATGAAATTTTGCCTGAAGAATGATTTTTTGTAATAGAAGCATGGACACATTCAGATTTTTTGTGTAAAATTATATTCTGAGGGGTCTGCAAGATGATCTGTACAATGTGTACAGTAATGTCAAAACCTCAACAGAACTGTGGAATGCTTTAGAAAAGAAATACAAAACAGAGGATACTGAAATGAAGAAGTTCATTATGACAAAGTTTCTAGACTACAAGATGATAGATAGTAATACCGTCGTCACCAAAGTTCAAGAACTGCAGGTCATAATTCATGAACTCCTTGTTGAAGGTATAAATTAATTTACTGCCTATGTTGGAAATATTAAGTTTTTTCTTAATAAGCACATAATCTTTAATGTAGGATTGGTTGTGAATGATGTTTTTCAAGTGGCTGCCATTATTGAGTAGTTACCTCAATTGTGGGAGGACTTTAAAAACTACTTAAAACATAAACGTAAGGAGATGACTCTTGAAGATATCATAGTAAGGTTGAGAATCGAAGAGGATAACTAGATTGCAGAAAAGAGGTCATGTGGTAATTTAGCAATATCTGGAGTAAATATTGTTAAAAAAGATCCCACAAATTAAAAAAATAAAAAAAAGTATCTGGTCCAAAAAGCAATCCTCCTAAGAACAAATTCAATGGAAGTTGCTTCAATTGTATACTTTACTTGCATGACATGTTTATTATAACCCGTCCCTCGTTATATAATAACTCACAAAGCAGGGGCGGAGATAGGGATGAAGTGGGTTCATCTGAACACCACTTGTGGAAAAAAAATTATAGGTACAATATACATACAAAAAAGAAATAGTCTCTTATTTAATTATATATACAATATAATTTTTCGATAAATGAATGTGTATGTGTGTGCCTCCAACGGAGCTAGAGTATGACTTATTAGTTTGGTCCTAAGAAGAAATTCAATGGAAGCTGCTTCAATTGTGGCAAACGCGGTCATAAGGCTACTGACTATCGGGGTCCCAAAGAGGATAAGAAGAAGAAAAATCAAGCAAATTTGGTTGCATGTAAATGGGAAATGGACGATCTCTGTACAATGCTTTCAGAATGTAACTTGGTTGGAAATCCAAGAGAATGGTGGATATATTATGGTGCCTCATGCCATGTTTGTACCATTAAAGAATTATTTTCATCATATACTCCAGCACCTACAGACGAGAAGTTTTTTATGACGAACTCCGTTGTTTCAAAGGTGGAAGGAACTGACAATGTCCTATTAAAGATGACATCAGGCAAGGTGGTGACTTTGAACATGATCTTGTATGTTCTGTAATTGCAAAAGAACTTAGTTTCTATTCCAGTTTTGACTAAGAATGGATTCAAATATGTATTTATTTATGATAAAAGTTGTAGTGAGTAAGAATGACATATATGTAGGAAAAGGTTACCTCTCTGAGTGACTTTTCAAACACAATGTAATTGTAGTTGATATGAATAAAGATGTTTATGGGATGAACTTTTGGGATACATTAATAAGAAAACCTTGCGAAAACTTATTAACTTAAATGTTTTCCCTAAATTTGACTCCAATAACTCAAAATGTCAAATTTTCATTGAATCTAAGTATGCTAAGCATCCTTGTAAATCCGTTGAAAGGAATTCAAATCCCTTAGAACTTATTCACACTAATATTTGTGACATGAAGTGAACACCATCACGTGATGGGGAAAAGTATTTCATAACTTTTATTGAAGATTGCACTAGATATTGTTATGTCGATTTGCTAAATGGTAAGGATGAAGCAATAGATGCATTTAGGAAATATAAAATTGAAGTGGAAAATCAATTGGATAGAAAGATCAAAATTATCAGAAGTGACAAAGGCCAGAATATGAATCTCCGTCTGTAGAATTATGTTTGAAAAATGAAATAATCATCAAACTACTGCTCCTTACACTCCTCAATCTAATGGGATTGCGCAAAAGGAAAAACTGCTTTTTAAAGGAAATGATGAATGTCTTACTTATAAGTTTAGGTTTACCACAAAACTTGTGGGGGAGGGGGGAATCTATCCTTACAGCAAATCGAATATTCAATAGAGTGCCTCACACGAAGACACATGCTATTCCAGATGAGAAATGGAAAGGTACAAAACCCAACTTGAAATATTTCAAAGTGTGGGGATGTCTAGAAAAAGTAGAGGTTCCTATAGCTAAGAGGGTGAAAATAAGGCCTAAGACTGTGAATTGTGTAATCATTTGATATGCCACAAACAGTAAGGCATGTCGTTTTTTAGTTCGGATATTCATGATAATAGGATATTGGAATCAGATAATACTGAATTTTTTGAACATATTTATCCATATAAAATTAGACTTGAGTCATCTAGTGGAGGTTTTAAACAACCCTGAGAAGAACCAAAAGAGAATGAAACCAATGAAGAGAAACTAAGGCACAGTAAACATCAAAGGACAACTACTTCATTTGGATTTGATTTTGTAACGTTCCTTCTTGAAAGTGAGCCTCAAACATTCAAGGAAGCAGTGTTGTCTAGAGACTCAACCTCTTGGAATGAGGCTGTCAATAGTGAGATTGAATCAATCCTAAGCAACCATACCCAGGAATTGGTTGATCTTCCTCAGGGGAACAAACCCTTGGGTTCAAAATGGATCTTTAAAAGAAAGATGAAAGATCACTACCAAAAAAGATATTTTTAGTTTGTATTGATTTCTCTGGTTATATATATGAATTAAGGTGAATTGCTGGTTAATTATAATCTTCATAACAATTTCAACTAAAATAAGTCTTAGTTATCGACAATTATAATTTTTAAATATAGAAGATTTACTGGCAATAGTTATTGCCGCCAAATAAATGCCGCTAAAAGTAAAGGCCTTTAGTGGAAATATTGTAGGTCTTTACCGGCACTCTAAATAAATGTCGCTAAAGGTTTTAGCAACATTAGATGCAATGAAAATAGATTAAGCCGCTAAAATATTTTGTGGAAATAAACATTGCCACTAAAAGGAAAATTAAATGCCATTAAAAGCATTTTTTGTTATAGTGGATGATGGAACTATTGACAAATATAAGGCAAGACTTGTTGTCAAAGGCTTTAAACAAAAAGAATGTCTTGATTATTTTGACATATATTCTCCGGTGACTAGGATTACATCAATTCGGATGTTAATTTCCCTGGCTACAATATACGGTCTTGAAATCCATCAAATAGATGTGAAAACCACATTCTTAAATGGAGAGCTGGAGGAAGATATTTACATGGAACAACCTGAGGGCTTCGTAGTTCCTAGTAAAGAAAAGAAAGTATGAAAACTTTTTAACTCACTTTATGGACTAAAACAAGCACCGAAACAATGGCATGCAAAGTTTGATAAAAATGGATTAAAGATCAATGTATTTGATAAATATGTTTACATTAAAAATACTCTGAATCAGGAAGTCATTGTATGCCTATATGTGGATTAAATGCTGATAATGAGAAAGACATTGCCAATGTAAAAGCTACTAAGTGTATGCTCACTAGTAAGTTTGATATGAAAGATTAAGGATTTGCCGATTCGATATTGGGAATTAAGATTCTGAAAACTCCTAACGGTCTAGCATTGTCTCAATCTCATTATATTCAAAAGGTACTTGAAAAGGTCAAGCATTTGAATTTCAAAGGGGAAAATACCCCAATTGATGTGAACCTTCATCTTGCAAAGAATAAAGGTGAAAGTCAGTCTCAATGGGACTATGACAGAGTGTTGGGAAATTTGATGTATGTCAAGAATTGTACACGATTAGACATAGCTTGCGCTGTAAGTAAACTTAGTCGATACACAACAAATCCCAATCAAAATTATTGGTCGAAAATGAAGGGAGTTTTGGGGTACTTATATGACATTGAAAAGTATGTTTTGCATTACAACAAATATCCAGCAGTTCTTGAAGGATACAGTGATGCAAATCAGATTACTAGTCAACTAAAACGAAATCCACATGTTTATATGTTTTCACTGTTGGTGGAGGAGCAATATATTTGAAATCATCCAAACAAACATGTACAACTCGCTCTACAATGGAGTCTTAATACATCGCCTTAGACAAGGCAGATGAAGAAGATGGCTCTGGAATTTCTGAAATGATATTTTATTTTGGCCCAAACCAATGGACCCTGTATGCATGCATGGTGATAGTCAAGTTGCAATAGGAAGGGCTACAAGCGTTATGTATAACGGAAAGTCTCGTCACATAAGATGAAGACATAAATTTGTTAGACTACTACTCTCTAGTGGAATTATCACAATTGACTATGTAAAGTCAAATGATAATGTGTCAGATTCACTTATAAAAGGACTAACTAAAGAGGGACTTAAGAAATCATTGATGGAATTGGCCTACGGCCGAGAACAAGTCATCGTGGTGGTAACTCTACCTATAAGACTGGAGATCCAAAGATCTTGGTTCAAGGAGATAAAAAAAGCCATAGATGATGGTTCAAATTATTTTGTGGTCTATTTTCACTATGAGACAATGTTCAGTAACCAGGATAAAAGCATAAAGGACTTTACAGGGTATATCTGTAACACCCCGTATCCAAAACAGACTAAAAAATTAGCTTTTCAAAAATTACAGGTCCAATTGACGATCACCATTGACGGATCGTAGTCTGATTTACAGCTCATACAATAGGTCCGTAGATTGACACTACAACCCCTCCCAAACACATCTCAGAAACATCAGCTAAGTCTCGACCCACGGACACACCTACGGTACGTAAGTTAGACTACGGTCTGTAGTCTGTGTCCGTGGATGAAGACCCCATTACCCAGCCTCTCACACAGACTACGAATGACTAGCATGGACCGCCGTTCAATCTATGGTCTGTAGGTCTGGCCGTAGGTGAAGGTTAGCATTCAGTTAGGGGGAAAATGTTGTTGGGTCAACTTTTAATGATATTTAATTTTAGCACAAAATTAATTAGGTGTCCCATAACCTATGATATGATTAGAAAATTTTAATTAGCTTTCCAGGGCCACTGAGTTTGGTAATTGTGACCTCCGAATGAAATATTATGCCCATTTTAGTGAAGGCCTATTGAGAAGACCCAAACGACGGACTTTAACGACAGATTGTCGATTGAACGATGGTCCGTCAGTCCAGGTCGTTGATTGCTCCAACAGCAATTAATTCAGGGGTCTTTTGGTCTTTTTCTACTTTGTTGGACCCCTAAGACACGTCATTTTGATCCAAAATCATTACATTTTAGTTATTTTAAGCCTAGAAACATAACTAGAACTTACCTAAGTCAAATCATTAATCAAAACTTACAAAATTAGAGGCAATAAATGATAAAAAGGTCAAAAACCCTAGTTCAAGAATGCAACAAGTTTTCATCAATTCCATCCCCAAAATCTAAAGATTACTCTGTGGATTTCATCACCAGGTATGTGGGATTTCACTAGTGGATTCCTTTCACTCATTGGGTCCCTAGTTTTCAGTCAGATTCTTGATTCCCATATCATGATTAGACCTAGGGTTTCTAGAACTTCAACAGAACGTCATGAATTATTTAGTTATATGTTCCAAAACAGATTACCATGTTATTACTTAGATTATTGCATGGATTTCATAACCCTAGATATTTATTTCTTTAGTTCTTGAATTAAACATGCTAGGTCAGATATTTCAATTATCCAGTTATACATGCCTCAGTTACTAATGCATCATTAATCAAAATTATTGTTGCATTCTCAGTATGCATGTTCAGTTTTGAGCTATCCAATATTTACAAAAATTCATTCATAATCAGTTAACTACTTAATTCATTGGAGTAGCATAATACCGAGTTGGACTAGGGTTCAGTATACCCAAATAGTCCCAGAACTATTAGCCAAGTAGGTTGTAAGTCCCCTCTGTGGGCATCAGTTCAGTGATCATGCCAGCATGCCTTTATACCTCTTGTAGTGTATATTGGGTCCTCTCGATGGGGCGTATACATTGGAATCCACATTTAGCTCATGTGGTTTAATTATCGATTATTAGTAGCTCCCACAGTTCAGTCAGACTATATTGCATTGACCATATTTATAGTTCACGTATTATCTTGTCTCGGCATGTTATAGATTTGGTCATTGCATTCAGTCAGCTCAGAATTTAGTATATCATGTTCATAATATTATACTTAGTTTTATGCTTGTTCAACTATGTATTACTTTAGATTTACTCTATCCTACATGCTCAGTACCTTTCAAGTACTAACACATACGTGTGCTACATCTTCTCGTGATGCAGGTTTAGGTTCTCAACATCCATATCATGCTTAGATCGATTCCCGATCTCCAGTTAAGCGGAATCAGTGGTGAGCCCTCATTCTCCGAGGAAACTAGTTATGAGTTTCTTTTCAGTATTTAGTCCTTTAGTTTTAGTTTTTGCTAGACTTATCTAGGGCCTATCTCAGCATTTCTAGTCAGTTAGAGGTTATTTTCAGACAGTTAGTTTCAGCTTAGTGTTGAGTCAGTAATTTCTCAATATTAAAATCATCAATTTTCATATATCTCAGTTATAGCATATGGGTATTCCTCATCTTTTCATTTAATTATGTTTTAGCTTCTGCATCAGTTTATTTTCTTTAGTATGCTCATGATCATGCCAGCAGGGTTAGCTTGGGTCACTTGTGATCCTAGTTCCCGTGTCCGTATCTCGGTGGTAGCTCGGGTCGTGACAATATCAAATAGTGTATCTACAGGATAACACATTTAGAAACCACCTATATAAGTGTGAAGTGTAAGTCTCTTCAAGGAGAACCTGGTAAGGCCAGTTGTCTACGCACTTACTAACCGAGATCTGTTCATGGATGAAAAGAACAAAAAAATTGAGAATCAAAAACCGTTTAAGAGTTCATTGTGTGACTTATGTTGTATAGGTATACACCAAAGATCGGCAGTTCAAAGATATCAAATTTACCCATTGACCGAGTATATCCGATATATATTCACTACGAAAAGTTTAAATGGAAACCTACTTATGCAGATGTGATTAACCTTACTTACAAGACACACAGTTTTTTCATGCATATGTTTTAACAATAGTCATTCCACATTCATATGGTTGTTGGGTATTAGCAAAATGTGAATGGGAAAAGAGAAGACAAAATGGAAAAGTCAAGGAACCAATTTTGGAGGGAAAATGAAAAGTCATTTGCAAAGTGCAAATGAAAAGTCATTTCTCTCATATTGATAGAAGAAAAGAAATTGTTTTCCTTCTATTAGGAAACACTTCCTTTACTTATTAAAGGGTTAAGAATAAGATGCCCCCTCGCGCTGTAGTCGTTGCATGCTCGACCTCAGCTTCGGCTTCCGATTTGGATTTGTCAATGATGTGATTGATTGATAATTATTTTGGACAAAATTTATTTCATCAATTTCATTAATTAAATTCTTTTCTCTAATTTCCTTTCTCTTATAAGTTAATTCAAGATGTTATTTAATTAATTAATTAACAGAATTAATTTAATGTAACAAGATTTATCTTAATTCGCGTGTAACGATAATATTTTTCTTGAAGGGACATGTTCCTTCCAGAAAACTATTATTTTTCATGTGTTCGCTAAAGTTATCAAAGTTTGAGGTACCGCTACTTCTTTAACATATTAATCCATTTTATCTTAAGGAAAAATTAATCTGTAACCTCGGGTACAGTGAAGGAATCGAATTTCTTAAGGAAAATAGTGGTTTCTGTGGCTTCAGATTTACAGTATTCTGTCTATTTAATATATTTTATTTTTATATATTTTCTGATTAACCTGAATGCAGGAGTTAATATGAACATGTAATGAAGACTCCAGTTGTCACGACCGAATAGCACCTCCTAGTGGTAACCTACGTATTCGTACTCGAAGAGGCTTTAACAAGCCCTTAATATTCATCATTGCATCATAGATAGAATAAAAGCAAAAAATTTAAAAACATTTCATTTGAAATTCAATTTCGCTTCATATATCAAAAATAGAACTAACTTGTCTCACTTAGCCATCTAAACATAAGAGTATGAGAACTGAGACTTCGCCCTTACATCAACAACAAGCCTTATAGTACGAATTACAATATAGTTTTTCAATAAGAAAAGTGGAACTAGAATTAGAATCAAGCATATCCATCCTCGTACTTCAGGAATCACCAACTTGGGAATAGCAATCCAAGTTTCTTGAAGAAAGGAGTAGAATCACCTCAATGGCCTGAACCTACACTTTGTGTAGAAAATGGAGAAATGTGGGTTAGTACAAACCACATGTACTAAGTATGGAAACATATACAAGTTAAAATATTTGAAAACATGCACAATGGGATATTTTGTTATAAGCATGCTAAGATCACTTTTGAAAGTCTTCATACACATTCCAAGAACAATATACAAGTCCATATCACAACAACAAGGCATATTCATATTTCAAGAGTAACATCATAATAGAATCATAGTCAGCATTTCATACTTAGAGTCCAATTTATCAATATGTCACAATACGGTTACTCATAACCCCAATCCAAGTCTACTAGTGCAATGTGTATGTGAAGCCCAATAACCCCACACAAACCAAGTAAACTAACAAAAAGATCACAAGCATTGTATTTACCTCATCCATCATCATATCATGAGTAGTCAAGACCATGCATACCAATATAGACCAACATCATGTATATCAAGTGAAATCAATATCATACATATCGTATGGGACCAACAACATGCATTTAATTCATAACATGTATACATAAAGAACCCACCCTATAATTCCCCTCAAGGCCCACTTGTGCAATGAATAGGTAAAGTTACATACTCTTACCTACACTAAGTAACACCTCCTAAGTAGTCCGAGTTAGTGTTCATCTTCTTACTTTAGTTTATTCATTTTAATACTTGGGAAACTTTTCCATAACCGACATAGACCATGTGAGCTACATGGAATCCGGTATCATCCCCTTACACCGAAAGAAGGGTATCCTACTTGCCAAGGTAAGACATAAACATTCGTATAACATCTAGGTGGATCCAGTAGCTACATCCTATGTGGGTTTCATAGTTAAGGGATATGTAGATTGTTACTAGAAACTTTGTTTATTCTATATAGCATTTTAGTTTCCATCTCATGAAGACATCGGGGTAAGCTTCCTCGTGAAGAGACCCCTCTCATGCATATCCTCTCGGTGCTAAGCTAAATTCCCTTTTTGGTGTGTTTTTGAGTCTTTCTTAAACATCAAATTATAACATAGTTCCTTGGAGTTCAACCCCTCATATAACGTATACAAAGCTCATAGGTTTTTGGATGAGATAGTCTTTTCATCACAACCCAACATCAAGTGAGAACATTACTTCATAACATAGTTATAAGGTGTACAATAAGTTTTTAATCCCTCACATTAGCACACCTAAAATCATCTCACAACATCATATTCATAGCATGATTATACATTCATAACTTCATCATCCATACTTCAATTGATCAACATTATCCAAGATAAGCCAACAATACTACAATAAAATATTCATGACCTTGAAGATCTTACCTATGGCCTCCAAGAAACCCTTTCAAGACTTCATCCCCAAATCAATGATATTTACCTATCAAATAAATTAACATCATCATACTATATTCAATTATGCAACAACATACTCAATTACATCACCTCTAATCCTTGATCAACATAAATTCAAGAGTTAGGGTTAAGAGAAGAGGGACACTCATGGGTCTTTAAGGAATTAGGTCAAAAACCTAATGTAATACATCAATTAATTCTTAATCATTCATAAGAAATCATTATTAATCAATTCTAGACCAAGTAAGTCAAGTTTAAAGGTGACCCACGAAATTGAGTGAAATCTAGAAATTTGGAAGAATATTGAAATTCAATTTGAAGGAACCTCTTGGGGAAAGAAGTCCCAAGAGTGAAGATTTTTTATACCTTATCCATTCTTAAGGATTAATGGATAAGATTTTTTTTTTCTTGAATCCCTAGAGCAAGATTGATCTTGTTCGATGGAGTCTTAAAGTTTAATCTTTTTCAATGGAGTCTTAGTTGAGAGAATTTGAGTTTTGAGTTGTGTTTTGTGAGTTTAGTTAGAATGACTTGGGGTATTGGGTTTGGGGTCTTATAGTTAGGTAACTAACTCATTAACCACCCTTCCTAACCCCTAGTTAAATAACTAACTCTTAATAAGACCCTTGACTTAAAAGTGAAACTCACTTACCTGGCAGTGAGCCACCACCTATGGATAGTAGGTGGTGTTACGTCCTGTCCTGCAGGTTAAAGGTCTGGTCATAGAAGGGGGGAAAGGAGCAGGCTTTGTTGGGAGACTAAGTCTCAACCCATTATCCTCACTTACGGGGCGTAAACCCAGTGACGGCTCGTCACTGCCCACTATAAGTCATGCTGTCAGTTGACAACTTTTTGGGTCAAATGGTTGGGGGTCCTCCAGGACCCTTAGAGTGGTCCTTGGGGAGTCGTACCCAAACGTTTTGACCCTAAACACGAACTAATATGTATTCTAAGCATTTTTACAAGATTTAGACCTCATACGACTCTTCAAACCCCTTGCAATACCTAAAGGCACACTAGATCATTTTCACTAGTCTGCGGACGTCTTGGTCGTTCCTTGACACTAAGACTCTAATACATCTTAACCAACTTAATTTTAATAGGTTAGGTATAGAAACACCATTTTAACCCTTTTTAAGTTGTTAGACTCCATTCAAAGCTTTAGCATAAGTCATTGGAGGTGTAACACAGTGATCTGTGAAGCCCTCACAATGAACTCCATACATATATGTCGCCATAGCTTAAACACAAACACCATGGCTGCCAACTCTAAATCATGAGTAGAGAAATTCCTCTGATAGGTCTTCAATTATATAGAAGCATAAGCAATCACCTTACCTTTCTGCATAAGCACACCACCTAATCTTGACTCTAAAAGCATCACAATAAACAGTGAAGTCCAAATCCTCCTTGGGTTAAGTCAAAACATGAATCGAAGTCAATAAGGTCTTGAGATTTTGGATGCCCTCCTCACACTTATTAGACCAGTGGAAACTTAAAAAAAAACAAAAGTGAAAACTCACACTCTACCGAGTCAATCTAGTCAAAGGAGATGCAATAGTGGAGAAGCTTTGCACGGATCGTCTATAATAGCCAGCAAGTCCCACACAACTCCTGATCTCAGTAACTAACGTAGCTCTGGTCCAACCCCTCACTACCTCAATTTTGGGTGGATCTACCCGAATACCCTCCTGGGACACATGCCATGTGTCCCAAAAATGCCAACGTATCAAGCTAAAATCCGCACTCTGAGAACTTGGCATAATGTTTCTATACTCTCAATCTCTGGAATAAAATCCTCAGATGTTGATCGTGATCCCCCTGGTCTTGGAGTACATCAAGATATTTTTAATGAACAGTATCACAAATGCATTACTTAGGACTTCAAATTCTCAAAAGGACTCCAAATCTGAAATTGACAACTCTCTCAGACCAAATTCCACATTTTGAGAATGATGGAATCGATGAAATTACAATTCGACACTTGAAACTCCAAAAGATACCAAAACCCTCTCTTTTAACAACATTATACTTTCAAACTCAAATTTTACCAAATTCTCAATTTTATACTCAAAGTTCGAAACCGATTTTCAAAACTTTAAATTTTAAATGACCGGAGGTCGATATTGAGAGGGAAAAACGATGAATTCACGAAACTTCCCAAAAATGACCAACCAAGTCATTACCACAACGAGGTTTTGCCTTTCTCTTAGCCTCACACTACGAAGTCTAAGGTGAGGACCTGTCCATCTCTCATTCTCAGTCTTCAGGGTCACCTCTATTTTTATACTTAGATGGACTTTCAACTTTTCCACGTTAATTTCGTAAATCATTCATAACCTTTTGTACCATACTCCGATTGACAAATGGTTCGATATGTTGGAAACCAAATTTGATTTCTTATCATTGTGTATTGAAATCACACCTTACAGCATGATTATACATAATTTATGTCAAATCACTCGCATCTAGTTAGTTCAAAATTTTGTTTCAAATTCTTGAAATTTTCCTCCTTACGACATACATCTTAGAATGTTATTTGAAAGTAATTTACATTGGTTACCAAAAAAGATGTTAATTAAAGTTCATATTATTTGATTCTGTAAAAGAAAATTATGACAAATAAGAAGGAATGGGCAGAGTAATTTAGTAATCCAATTTTGATACTAGCTAGAAGAATTAATGAACTTTCTGTTTTTGCATTGTTGTAATAGCACTTCAACGGCTGCATCCATTTCTTGCTCTCTTCGGGACTTCAATTTTTCACTTATTTCCTTGACTTTTTCCCTTAAATTTCTCCCTGTTTTCTCACAAATAACACTTGTGATTACTTGTGCCACATCTTCTCTGTGAACCTTCCCTTCATCATCTCTAACAATCTCTACAGCTACTCCGATTTCCACCATCCATCTTGCATTTATTGGCTGATCAATGTGCATAGGCATGGCTATTATTGGCACACCAAAATCTATGCTTTCCATTACTGAATTCCAACCACAATGACTTACAAATCCTCCCGTGCTTGGATGGCTTAAAATTCTTGGTTGTGGTGCCCATCCATCAACTACCCTTCCCCTGTTTTCAATTCTTTCAAGAAAACCTGTTGGTAGTGCTTCTTCAAGATCGACTTCTTCCCCCTTTGGAAACCTTACAACCCATATGAAATTTACATTGCTATGTTCCAATCCATAGGCTATCTCTTCCATGTCTTCCTTAGTCAAGAAATACTCACTTCCAAAAGAGACAAATACAGTTGAATGTTCTTCTTTCTTTCCTAGCCAATCGATGAGTTCGATATCCCCACCATCCTCATTCATAGGTTCTTGGATTGGAGGACCAATTGGAACGTAGTTTGCTTGGGTCAATTCATTAAGGTAATCAATGTATTTCGAATCAATTGACAATGAAGTACTCATCAACAATATAACTTGTGTAGGATCTTCAGCAAAAGGATCCCCATCATCAGGATCCTTATCTTTATAAACTTGTTCCATCATTTCTCGCATTCTTTTTTGCTCAATTTTCGTCAGATAAATAGCTGGGAAAGGAAACTCAGTCCCTGGCTTTCTCATTGGATGCATAAAGTAAGAAAGAACAGCTCCACCAAAAGTTACAAGTGTTATTGCTGGAATATTATATGAATTTGCAATTTTCTTTGCCCATACTTGCAATACATCATGGATTACCAAATCAGGTTTCAAATCTTGCAAGATTTTTGAAAATCCAGGTTTTGACATTTTTACAGCCTTTTTGAGTGTCGAGTTGAGATGAGGTGGAAGTCCATTTGTTGTATGATATTCCGGAGGAAGATTAGGCAATTCCGGTAGACAGAGTTCAACAAGCTGAATCGAAACAGAATACTTTTTCGGAATCCTTTTCTTAATAAGATTGAGATTAACCGGAGTAGAACAAAGTAAGATATCAAATCCGCGATCAGCAAGTTTTTTAGAGACAGTTAAGTAAGGAGAGATGTGTCCATGAGCCAACCATGGAAACATCAAAACTCTCAAACTAGTAGAAGTATCCATAGAAACAGATAAAGTTGTGTGTAATTTGTGGAATTGATGAGTTGGTATTAATAGACAAAAGGCTTGTAATAATATTATTAATATAATATGATATGCTTGTTAAAGACGAAAGGAAAAATGAAAAGTTTAAGTTTGTTATTTTAAAAATGAAGTCAATTTGAATCTTGCTCTTTATTTTAAGAAGAATACGTCAATAGGCGGTTATATAAATGCATGTAAGGGTAAAAACTTAATTAAAAAAAATTGGTGATTTTCAGAGGTCCCAATTGGTCATTGATTTCTTCGTCATGCGTGATCAAAACGAATATATATATTCCTTGGTCTGATTAAGATAGATGTTTGACCAAGAAAATAATTGTAATAATAAAAATAAAAAGTTTAATAAAGAAGTATTATATTATTTTTTTTAAGTTGAATATACATATATATAATAAAAATTTTAAAAGAGTAGTGAAAATATCCTTAAAGTATTAAAAATGGTTTAAAATTACTCTCCATCTACCTATTGGCTCCAAAATACACTTGTCATCCATCTTTGGGTTCAAAATTGACCACTTTTTTAATTGTTTTAAAATTAAACTCTTTAAATATTTTTTAAAATACTTGGCGTTCAACTATTGATTATAATTTTAATTTATTAATATAATTTATAAATCAACCCACTACCCACTCATTACTAACTAAACCTCACTCAATTAATAATCCAATTTTAATATCAAAATCGTCATAAACACTACTAAAACACGATGAAATTATAGATTCTTGAAAATGACATCCAAAATTATTCGAGTCCGAATTTAAGCTCCAATTAAATTTAAGTTGAGACTTTCAATAGGATTCTTTTTCAAGATTGAATTATAAATTTATGATTAATGGTACAGAAGTAATACATCCCGAATTAATTCATGCACTTTTTAAAAGTATAATATTATAAATATTTATGATTTGTTTTAAAACCTTTAATATATTATTTTGAGAAAAAAGTTACCTATGAAGTAACATCACATAATTGAGACGTAAAAATAATTAAGATGAACACAGTCAGACTTTTAAGTTTATCAGTGATTTTTACTTAGCCACTTGAATGTATGATAATTTACTTCTATAATTTTTAAAAACACTCAATTGGCAGTAGCTTGCATCGATAATATGACGGGTTTATTAAGAGGAATTTAATTAGTAATGGGTGGGTAATTGATTGATCTATAAATTATACTAATAAGTTAAATTATAATAAATAGTTGAGCACCACGTATTTTAAACAAATATTTAAATAGTTTAAATATAAAACGGTTAAATAAGTGATCAATTTTGAACCAAAAGGTGGATGACAAGGGTAATTTGGACCCAATAGGTGGGTGGGAAGGGTATTTTGGAGCCAATATGTGGATGGAGGGTAATTTTGTACCATTTTCAATATTTTGAGAGTATTTTAGGTCCTTTTCCGTTTATTATATTATTTTTATTTTTTATTAATAGATGTTTAGTATTGTTATAAACAATTTGTATTATAGTGAATGTCTAATTATGTGGAGTCCTTGTAAGATATGGTTAGGAATCCTACTTGGGAACTAAGTAAGGTTTTCCCTATAAATAAAGGGTTTTCCTTCATTGTAAATAAGATTTGTGGAACATCTATAAATGCTGAATATATTTCAAGAGAAATAAGAAGTCTTTTCTTTTCTCCCTACTTTCTCTTTCTTCTAATTTTACATAGTTTCATAACACGTTATCAGCACGATTATCCTATTCTTAAAGAATGATGAAGAAGACGGGAAAAGTATAAAAGAGATCTTGAATAAGTTATGCAATAAGGTTCTTATATCTTCAAGGTATGATTTATCTTTATGTTATAATTATTTATATAATAAATATGGAGGTACCATCTAAAGTAAGCATTTAAATAGACTTGTCGACTTTCTATACGTTTAATTTTAATCGACTCGAAAGAGAATTCCTTAATTTATTTTAATAATTAAATAAGCACAATTTAGTGAAAGGTATGTTTTCAACCTTTATATGTGATCTATTAAGCAATATTTATTAACTATTAATGTTGATTATAATACATTAATAATCTCAATTCTGTGTGTAATTATAATGTACGACATCAAAAGTGGTAAAATTACAATTATTCTAAAGGCTTGAGGTTGAGCCTCATTGTGGGTAAGACGATAGATTTAAGTATTATCGCACCAAAAGAATAAGACGATAGATTTATGTCTAATCACACAAAGAGGGTAAGACATTGGGTTAAAGTCCTGATGCACCATGATGATAAAATTTTGGGTGCAAGACCCGTCGATTTATGACCTAAGACACTTTTGATAAGATATTGAATTTAAGTCTTAATGTACCATATTGATGATATAATAATGACTAAAGAAAAACTAATGTTTAAGTTTGTTATTTTAAAAATGAAAAGTCAATTTGATATGCTTGTTAAAGACGAAAGGAAAAATGAAAAGTTTAAGTTTGTTATTTTAAAAAGGGAATATGCACAAGTACCCTCTCAACCTATGTCTGAAATCCCAGAGACACACTTATACTATATTAAGGTCCTATTACCCCTGAACTTATTTTATAAGTAATTTTCTACCCTTTTTAGCCTACGTGGCACTAGTTTTAAAAAAAAATCAATCATCGTTGGACCTACAAGATAGTGCCACGTAGGTTGAAAAGGGGTAAAAAATTATTAATAAAATAAGTTCAGGGGTAATAAGACCTTAGTATAATATAAGTGTGTCTCTGAAATTTCAGGCATAGGTTGATTATTCCTTTTAAAAATGAAGTCAATTTGAATCTTGCTCTTTATTTTAAGAAGAATACGTCAATAGGCGGTTATATAAATGCATGTAAGGGTAAAAACTTAATTAAAAGAAATTGGTGATTTTCAGAGGTCTTCGTCATGCGTGATGAAAACGAATATATATATTCCTTGGTCTGATTAAAATAGATGTTTGACCAGGAAAATAATTGTAATAATAAAAATAAAAAGTTTAATAAAGAAGTATTATATTTTTTAACTTGAATATACATATATATTATAAAAATTTTAAAAGAGTAGAGGAAATGAATAAATCTTCAGCTCTTTCTAGAAGACGATTAACAAGGCAAGTTACCTAGAAACTACGAAGGTGACAAATTCTTTAGCTATTATTTCTATTTGTCACAGTTTAATTTTACACATTATTAAAATATAATTATTAATATAGTATTTTATTATATTATTTTTATTTTTTATTAATAGATGTTTAGTATTAAGTTTTGAAAAATAGTATTTAGAGTAAAATATAAAATAAATTCTCTTTTCTTGAAAAGTGATAAATAAAAATCTATTACAAAATAAATATTAAGTAAAAAATAAACTGAGTAGGACACTACACATAAACTAGGGATGGTTTGTTACTAGGAACGAAAAATAAAAAATTTGAAATAAAAAATCAATGGATTATATATATCCTCATTTTACTGTGTTATGGCTCATACCAAACAAATCTTAAGTCTAAGATTATAGATTTAAAAATTAGGAGAACTGAGTCTGTGGAGGAAACAAAAAGGAAGTCTAAACAAATTTAACATGAGTCAGGAATGATTAACGGATAACCAAAGATATACCATGTCCAATCACCCAATTATATATATTTTTTAATATGAATTTAAATTATACACGTATAAATATTCTATTTTGGTGTATATAATTTCCTTGTATATAAAAGATATAGTTGACGTTGAAGTAGGTAGGTTGTTATAAACGAATCTGCTTCAATAAACATGCTTTCTTTTTTTAAAAAATTATTCTAATTTATTAGTTTGTGTATAATTTTTTGAAAATCACTGACCCATAAAAATAATTATTATGAGACCCGGTTTAATTATGTTTTAGTTTTAAAGTCATATCCTTTAGTTACAACTTATTATTTTGAATGTCATTAATACTTGGGATGTCATTATTGCTTGGGTAAATTTGTAATGAATTTGAGTAAGAATTAGTATAAATCACAATAATTAATAATTTAAAATATTTTAAAATTATATAAATTTTTTTATTAATTCTTTAAATTTATTTATATCACATAAATTAAATAAAAATATAATAAATATTAATTACGTGCTAGCGCAAAGAATTTAATTTTTTTCAAATATATACGAACAGATTGACAAATATTTCTTTACACCGCATAATGTTTTGCATAAGATCTTTTTTTAAGAAAAAAAAGCTTAGTATCTCATGATATCTATATTTTCTAATGGGTGGACACGTCTTTACTGATGTTCTAGAATGCCTCATTTGGATTGTTAAATAAACAATAATAATTAATAGGTGTAACATGGACAGCAAATTCCTTCACTTATTCCTTCAAGCTAATATTGTTTTTATGTGTAAGTGCGCAAATATTACTTTTTTAATGTCACCGTCTTAACCTATATTCATCGATTTAAAAGTATTTGATTTACATTTGCATAATGATCCCTCTGTTCCATTTTTTTAAAATAAAAAAGAAAAAAGTATGGACTAAAAGGACCATAGCATTAGATTTCTAACAACGCAACAATTAACAATAAACTGGACTTCTTTTAAAAAAAAAAAATGAATAATAAAAAATGAAAAAAGCTACTAATAATCGTAAGTATATATGCAAGTGAGTTTTTTTTTTTTATAGCTTATAGTAATGTATTGATATTTTACAAATATTATATAATTACTTATAGTTATATACTAGATGTGTATATTCGTTCATATATACTATTTATAGAAAATTTATTTATTACATGAGTTTAACTTACTTGATTAGATCATTTTTTTTCAATCTCGACTAAATAAAATTTCTTCTAAAAAATCTCAAATTATTTACAAAATACATTTTTGCATTTTACACTTCACAAATTATCATTAAATTAAATTTTAAATTTTTCATGCTTTAAATGTATTTGACTGTAAATGAAAATTGAGTTTGAAAAATAGATTATAAGCTAATGTTCAAATTGAGAATACAACTTTCAATCGTATTTAGAATTTTCCATAATCAAATTACAATTTTCAAATAATGTGATATATATTTGTTATTTGTAGTTTTTGATGATTTTACAAATAAAGGGACCTTACGAAGGAACCTAGTTCTTGGCTCAATATACTTTTTGCTGTTGCCAATCTATGTTATGAAAATCAGAAATTACTGATTGTAATAAATCAGTCAGAAACACAAAGTAACTGAGATTTTTAGAACCAGTAAATAAGATTTTCATAACACAGATTGACAACAATCTTATGGAAATTATTTAAATCTGTGTTTCTGGTGGAGACAAAAATCTTTGTGATTTTATATTTCCTTTAAGTCTACAATTATAATTTATTGCTTACTTATATTGTATCAATTTTGTTTATCAGAAATGGAAAACAGTGGTGTTACAGTGGTTGTTGCTGCACCAACCCGAACTCTCGTATCACAAGCAGAGAAATCAGATAAATTCACAAGTGTGAATTTCAAAGGATGGCAGCAACGAGTATTTTTCTGGCTTACCACTCTTGGTCAGCAGAAATTTACAAGTGAAGATACTCCGATTCTGGCGATGATATGCCAGACAGGAAAAATTTATGATTGTTGAAGCATGGAAACAGTCAGGCTTTCTATGTAAAGGTTACATTTTGAGTGCTTTAGAGGATGACTTATATAATGTCTATAGTGCAATAACAACTTCAAAAGAGTTGTGGAATGCACTTGAGAAGAAATATAAGACAGAAGATGCATGCTTGAAAAAGTTTGTGGTCGCAAAGTTTTTAGACTATAAAATGGTAGATAGTAAAACTGTTGGATCACAAGTGCAGGGATTTCAACTTATTCTCCATGATCTGATTGCTGAAGATATGGTAGTAAATGAAGCTTTTCAAGTGGCTGCACTGATCGAGAAGTTGCCTCCTTCGTGGAATGATTTCAAGAATTATCTAAAGCACAAACGTAAAGAAATGAAGTTTGAAGATCTTGTGATTCGGCTCAAGATTGAGGAAGATAACAGAAATGCCGAAAAGAAGTTGCGTAAGAGTTCAACAATAATTGGAGTTAATATTGTTGAAGAAGCTCCTACCAAAGACAAAAGGAGAAAGAAGTCCAACTGGCAGAAGTCAAAACAGGCCAAGAAGAAATTCAAAGGCAACTGTTATAATTGAGGCAAGGCTGGTCATAGATCTTCTGATTGTCATGCTCCAAAAAAGGACAAAAACAAAGGCAAAGGCAAAAGTCAAGCAAACATCGTGGAAAAGATGGAAGATGCAGATGACTTGTGTGCAATGATATCAGAGTGTAACTTAGTTGGAAATCCCAAGGAGTGGTTTCTCGACTCAGGTGCCACTAGACATATTTGTTCTGCAAAAGAAGCCTTTGCAACGTACACTCCTGCTGAGTACGATGAAGATTTATTCATGGGAAACACAGCAACAACAAGGATTGCAGGAACTGGGAAAGTAATGTTGAAAATGACATCCGGCAAAGTGTTGACTTTAAACAATGTTCTGCATGTCCCTACTATTAGAAATAATTTAGTTTCTGCTGCACTACTCGTTAAGAACGAGTTTAAGTGTGTCCTAGTTAGTGATAAAACTGTAATAAGTAAGAATGAAATGTTCATAGGAAAGGGCTACCTCAATGAGGGTCTTTTCAAACTAATTGTAATGGTTATTGACAATATTAATAAAAAATCTACTTCTGTTTACTTATTGGAGTTAAGTGATTTATGGCATGCCCGTTTAGGACATGTAAATTACAAAGCCTTGCGAAAATTGGTTAATCTAGAAGTATTGCCTGATTTTAAATGTGATAAGTCGAAATGTGAAATTTGTGTGGAATGTAAGTTTGTTAAACATCCTTACAAGTTTGTTGAAAGAAATTGTAAAACTTTAGACTTAATTCACACAGATATATGCAATATGAAGTCAACACCATCTCGTGGTGGAAAAAAGTATTTTATAACTTTTATTGATGACTGCACTCGATTTTGTTATGTATATTTGCATAATAGTAAGGATGAAGCAATTGATGCATTTAAGCAATACAAAAATGAAGTGGAAAACCAATTGAATCTAAAGATAAAAATGATTCGGAGTGATAGGGGTGGAGAATATGAATCTCCTTTTGCAGAGATATATTTGGAATATGATATTATTCATCAAACTATTGCACCTTATACACCACAGTCAAATGGTTTGGCAGAACGAAAGAACAGAACATTAAATGAAATGATGAATGCCTCAATGATCAATTTTGGTTCACCGCAAAATCTTTGGGGGGAAGCCATCCTTACAGCTAATAAAATACTCAATAGAGTCCCCCATCGAAAAACACAATCAATTTCAAATGAGTTGTGGAAAGGAAGAAAACCCAACTTGAAATATTTCAAAGTGTGGGAGTGTTTAGCCAAGGTAGAGGTTCCTTTACCTAAGAGGGTTAAAATTGGATCCAAAACAATAGATTGTGTCTTTATTGGGTATGCTGTGAATAGTAAAGCTTGTCGATTTTTGATTCACAAATCTGATAATCCTGAGATTCATGTTAATACGATAATTGAATCAGATAATGCAGAGTTTTTTGAAAACATTTATCCGTATAAAACTGAAAGTGAGTCAACAAGTGAAAGACCTAAACGACCATGAGAAGAATCAATGGAAAATATTCTAACTAGTGAGGAACCTAGGCGAAGTACTCAACAACGAAAATCTATTTCTTTCGGACCAGATTTTGTAGCACTATTGCTTGAAAATGAGCCTCAAACATTTAAAGCAACTATGTCTTCGTCAGAGTCAACTTATTGAAAAGAAGCAGTCAATAGTGAGATTGAATCAATTTCAAGCAATCACACTTGGGAATTGACTGATCTTTCTCCAGGAAATAAACCTTTAGGATCAAAATGGATCTTTAAAAGGAAAATGAAACCTGATGGGACTATTGACAACTATAAGGCTAGACTGGTAGTCAAAGGGTACAGACAAAAGGAAGGTCTGGACTACTTTGACACATACTCTCTAGTAACAAGGATAACATCAATTATGATGTTAATAGCACTAGCAGCAGTGCATGAAATTAAAATCCACCAAATGGATGTAAAGACAGCCTTCTTAAATGGAGAGTTAGATGAAGAAATTTACATGGAACAACCTGAAGGGTTTATAGTTCCTCGTAAAGAAAACAAAGTGTGCAGACTTGTGAAGTCACTTTATTGACTCAAGCAAGCACCCAAACAATGGCATGCTAAATTTGATCAAATAATGTTGGCAAATGGATTCAAGATTAACGAATGTGATAAATGTGTTTACATTAAAAACTTTATGAATCAGGAAGTCATTGTTTGTTTGTATGTTGATGACATGTTAATAATGAGTAAAGAAATTGACGACATAAATGCTACTAAGCGCATGTTGTCCAGCAAGTTCGATATGAAAGTCTTAGGAGTTGCTGATTTGATCTTAGGGGTCAGGATTATCAAAACTCCCCAGGGACTAGCATTATCTCAATCTCATTATATTGAAAAAGTATTGGATAAGTTCAATTACTTGAATTTCAATGTAGTCAAAACTCCAATTGATTTAAGTTGTACATTTAAAAAGAATGAGGGTCAAAGTGACTCTCAATTGGAATATGCCAGAGTGTTGGGAAGTTTGATGTATATTATGAATTGCACGCGACCATATATAGCATGTGCTATTAGTAAACTGAGTCGGTACACTAGTAATCCGAATCAAACTCACTGGATGGCTATGAAACGTGTGTTGGGTTATCTAAAATGGACACAACATTATGCTTTGCATTATAATAAATATCCTGCTGTGATTGAAGGATATAGTGATGCAAATTGGATCACCGGGTCAAATGATGTAAAATCCACGAGTGGTTATGTATTCATACTTGGTGGAGGAGCTGTCTCTTGGAAATCTTCCAAACAGACATGTATTGCTCGCTCCACAATGGAATCTGAATTCATTGCTTTGGATAAGGCTGGTGAAGAAGCGAAATGGCTCCGGAATTTCCTAGAGGATATTCCATTCTGGCCCAAACCTGTTGGACCAATTTGCATACATTGCGTAGTCAAGCAGCAATAGGTAGGGCAGGGAGCGTTATGTACAACGGAAAGTCTCGTCATATACGACGTAGACATAACACCGTAAGACAACTGCTCTCTAGTGGAATTATCACAATTGACTATGTAAAGTCAAGTGATAATGTGTCAGATCCACTAACGAAAGGCCTAGTGAGAGAGGCAGTTGAAAGATCATCTAAGGGAATGGGTTTACGGCTTAGGACAACTCAGCATGACGGTAACTCTATCTAGAAGACTGGAGATCCCAAGAGCTAGATTCAAGGAGAAAAATAAAGTTGTGGCTGACGGTTCAACATTATCAATTAAATCAATCCATTCTCATGATGAAGACAATGTTCAGGAAAAGGTTAAGACTCTAAGGCTTGTTAATGAGGTAATAAAGCTTAAGGTTTTCAATGATTTGCTAAGTTTGGTAGATTTGACCAAATAGTGTATCTACGAGATGACACGGTTAGAAATCACCTATGTGAGTGTGAAGTGGAAGCCGCTTCAAAGAGAATTTTATGTCAAAAGTCTATTCTCTATACACTCATGAAACCAAGAGGTGTTCATGGATTAAACGAACACAACCGTAAGAATCATAAACAGTAAAGGGTTAATTGTGTGACATATGGTTGTCTAGGTATACACCAAAGTTCGACGGTTCAAAGATACCACATCTACCGATTGACCGAGTATATCCGACATATGTTCACTACGAAAAGTCCAAGGGGAAACCTACTTATCCAGATGCAATTAATCCTTGCTTGTAAAGTACACAATTGTCCGTGCATTCCTATGTTATAACTATTCCCCATCAATGTGGGGAATTTTTGGGTATGTAGTAAGAATTGATGGGAAATAGAGGAAAGGAGAGGAATTTGAAAAGTTTAGAACTTGAAAGGTTGGGAATTTGAAAACTCCTCTAATGCTTTAATGAAAAAGGCAATAGTCCCTCATCGATAATGAAAATGAAAATAGGAGAGTTTAAATAAATAAACACTCCTATTAATTGTTAAAAGGATTGGAAAGAGGAACCCCCTCGCGCCGTCGCCGTCGTCGCTCGCTCGCTACTGCTTTGGCTTTTGCTTTGGCTTTGGCAAATGATCGATCGAGAGATAATTCTTTGGACAAATTTATTTAAATTATTTATTTAATTAATTTAATGACCAAAAATTATTTTTAATTAATTAGTTGATAACAAAAGTTAATCGAAATGTTTTCAAATTTTTAGTTAACCCGACCCGACTCGGATCCGCGCACGTGACCCGTTTTAAATTCCGTTATATTTAAAAATTCTCGCCATGACTGTTCTGAAAGGTTGCAACTTTCAGGAACAGTCAATACCATTTGAAAGTTTGCAACCTTCCATTAATGGTCGTGTCAATTCTGAAAGGGTTGCAACCTTTCAGAATATATTCTTCTTGCCTATAAATACCATCCAGTCTTCAGAATATTTCCCTACGAATTTTCTGATCTTCCTTCTTCTTAAAAACACATATTTCTTCGTGTACTTTCCTGCTGTGGATTGATTCACGACAAGAGAGTTTTGGTATCTATACTCTACTGATTAAGATCATTTTACCCTGGGAGGTTATATTCCAAATCAAACCTCGGATACTAGAGGGGAATAATTTCCTTAAGGGGACACTGTGAATTCAGTGGACTTGATTTTCTTCCTAAATTATCAAAAAGAGTATCCCAGATTCTGGTAAGTTTTACAGATTCAATTATTTTTTTACAAATAAATTTCTGTTCATCTTATTTACTGGTTCTTAAAATCTTAGTTACTTCATGTTTTTGATTGATTTATTACAACCAGTAATTTCTGATTTTCATAACACAGATTGGCAACATTTGCTGCCCCAACTGGCAAAAGTACAAAAAATTGGTGCATAGTCTCCAACAGTGGTAGAAGTCACAAACGCGCCAGAAACCTCAGTCAATGGAATTGTTTTACGTACTATGACCTTTCTATATAAACAAAGCTTCCCCATATTCACAATCATTTTTCGCAACTTGAAAAGTGCACCTCAAAAACTCTTGCAAAGAGTGAAAAATTGAAGAAAAGAAATAACTTAAAGAACAATTCAAGTAAAGGTGTTATAGTGTAGGTATTTTAGAAGTATTTCTTCCGATTTGAAATTGTAATCTGGTCCTAATCTATAAAGGATTCAGTTTGTTTCGGTCAGAGAATTCTAGATTAGTTAAGTTCGACTAATTTAGTGGACAACCTGTATGTTGCTTAAAAAATTCTAAATCGTCAGTAGATTGGTGATTTAGTGGACAACCTGTGTATTTCTTAGTAAAATCCTAAGTTGTCTAGTGGTGATATCTTAGTGGGCAGAGTCATATTTGCTTAGGTTCCTGAAGCAATAGAGTTATTGCTTGATTGTGAGATTAACAACTTTTTCTCACTCTTTTGTAACCAGTTTACTTTTGCTTGTGATGATTAGTGTAATGGTTTGAAATCCTGTACAACAGGTCATGACTTTACTTCATTGAGCAAGGAGGTTTCCACGTAAATTGATTGTGTTGACACTCTGCATTTATTTACAGTCGTTGTTACTTTAAATATGTCAAGGAACCTGATCCATTGACTGATAGTGAACACACAAATTCTAAAAATATTTTTTAATCAAACATGTCCTAATGATCACCTTATTTGAAATGTAAAGATTGGATCATTAGTGTTCTAGTCAGATGATAGATACTATATATATAAAAATAAAAATAATAATAAAAGAGAGAAAAAAAAGTGGTAGAGGGAACAATGTTTAAAACTTTGAAAGGGTCCTAGATGGGCGCCTGCATATCGCCGGCTACACGCATTTTTTAGAAAAGCGTATCTTTGAAAAATTATTTATAAATATTATAACTAAACATAACTTTATCTTTGATTTTAACACTTAAATAAAGTGACAAAGTATTTATAATAAACATGTACTTGTATATGAGAAGATTTAGTGGAGGTTTAGATTGTTTTATTTTTGTGACCTTTTAAGCTATTTGTTATTTTTGTTTTGGTAATTCAAAAAAGTGAAATAAAAAATAAGTCAAAAGTTTGGTGCCCCAAAATTATACATAACTTTTAGATTTTTTTTTAAACTTTTAAATCACTTTTAAAAAACTCATCCAAACACTGCCTTAATTTCTGACATTATGTAACTATCTACTTTTAGATATTATTCTTTCACAGAAGAATTAATTGTATGACTTAAATAAATTAGATAAAAGACATAAAGTGACACCTGAAATTGTCTCGAATTTTCAAATAGACATCTAAATTATGCAAGTGTCCTATTACCCTCCTAAACAACCTGAACTGATATTATTACATCATTTTTTGTTCACCTGGCATGGAGAGTGTATACACTCTCTTAAAGAGCGTGAACAAAAAAAAAACGAATATAATTTTATTTTTACAAGAATTTACTATAAAATATATATTTTTATTTTTTTTATTATTTTAACTTTTTCTCCTTATTATTTTTTTCTTTTTCTTTCTTCCTTCTTCTTCAAAAATTGATTGTCATTTTTATTAACTTATCACTTTCAATGTCACTTTTTACCACAACTCTATCTCTTTTTTTATTCTACTATTAATTAAACTCTCTTCAATTTTATAATTATATCTAGACATTTTAATACATTTCGATAAAGGTGTTAAACTCATTAGATTTCAAGATGATTAGTAGACATTATTTAGTTTTTTATCCAAATTCTAATTAAAATTTTTCAATTTTTGGAGAATTCCTATGCTTTCGAAATTATCATTTCTACTTTTGAATTTATATGAAAATGAGATAAATTAAATGACGATACCTTCAAAATTTTGATCTTTCTTAGAAAAATAATTAGTTTTGTTATCAATAACTCAACAAAGTCTAAAAAACAGTATAATTTTGGAAAGTAAGAAATTTGACCAAATAAGAAGAAGAAAAGAGAAAGAAAATGGAGGGGCTCAACTTGATATGGGTGTGGGGTTAGGTGAGTAAGAGGTGAAGAAGAAGAATAAAGAAAGAAAATGGAGGAAACTTGAAAGTTGGGGTGGAAGATAAACTAAAAATTGAAATGAAATAAAAATAAAAATAATAAAACTAAAATAAGTCAAAAAGTAAGAGAAAGAAATAAAGAAAAACTTAAAATGAAAAAAAATAATATTTCAAATTGAATTAACACGTGTCACACAATGATTTGTATGTGATTACACTTGCCATTTAAAATCTGGAATTGATCCAAAAATGATGTAATAATATATGTTTGGAATAACTTAAGGGGTAATAGAACATCTGCTTAGTTAAGGTGTCTTTTTAAAAATTCGGGATAACTCCATGTGTCACTTTCTGACTTTTCTCAATAAATTAATCAAATTAGATTATTTTGCTAGTTTTTAAAATTGGAGAGGATAAAACATAGTTAGATATTTTTTTTAAAAAAGAATCATGTTAAAAAAGTACATTCCCGTTTGGTCATGTGATATGAAATTATAATGCGTAATAACAATATAAAATCATGAGATAAAATTGAAGTTTTGTTTGCAGATGCAATTTGATTTGTTCATGTCGTATGTTTTCTCTTAAACAAACAAACAAAAAATATAATTTGTTAAACAATTGAAATTGTCTCATTTCTTTATGCAATCATATCAAATAAACAAAAGTTCATAAAATCTTACACTATTGCAAAACAATATATTCTTAAAACATCCAACATTTATTAATCAAATTTTAATTCAATAAACAATAAAATTAAACATAAGTTTTAGTGAACTAGTCTTTAAATAATCTATTCACATAGTACAACATAACATGCTCACGTTGAACTTGCATTTTAACATATGACCGAAAAGATTAACCAATATTGTTACTTTTAGTCATTTGTTGATCAATTTAGTTGGCAAATAAATTTGATAAAAATAATAAAATTAGTGAATATAAACGAAAAAGTATGAATCGATCTGAAATATATATAATAATAAACTTTGTTGGTGAAAATAATCGCTATATTAGATATAAATATTTTTAAAAGTAATGATATGAAATTATGAATTTTCTTACATATGAAAGAAATGGTTAATAAATGTAAATGTGAGTGCTTTTGGTTCAAAATAGGGAAATGCAAGTACCCCCTACCTATGACCGAAATCTCAGAGACATACTTATACTATACTAGGGTCCTATTATCCCCTTAAATATACTTTATAAGTAATTTTCTACCCCTTTTCGGACTACGTGACACTAGCTTGAAAAAAATTTAACCAGCGTTGGGCCCAGAAGATAGTGCCACGTAGGCCAAAAAGGGGTAAAAAATTATTAATAAAATAAGTTCAGGAGGGTAATAGGACCTTAGTATAGTATAAGTGTGTCTCTTATATTTCGGGCATATGTTGAGGGGGTACTTATGCATTATTCCTTCAAAATATAAACTTGTTGGTTAATAGTTGTATATGAAAATAATCAGATCATGATTTTAAATTTTCAAATCATGTTGTTTGGAGAATATAAAATCTCATATCATGAGATCATGATGAAAACAATATTAGATCGCAAATCCAAATGCATATTTCATCTATTAAGTATATTTGCAAAAAGAAAGGAAAAATGGATAAGTACCTCCTCAACCTATGCCCGAAATCCCAGAGACAGACTTATACTATACTATTGTCTTATTACCTCCCCTGAACTTATTTTATAAATAATTTTGTACCCCTTTTTGGCCTACGTGGCACTAACTTGAAAAGGATAGAAAATTATGTATAAAATAAGTTCGGGGGGGGGGGGGGGGAGGGGGGAAAGGGTAATAAGACCTGAGTATATTATAAGTGTGTCTCTGATAATTCGAGCATAGGTTGAAGGGGTACTTGTATATTTTCCCAAAAAGAACAAATGATTAAACACTAAACACAATTTCAATTTTAAAATTTTAAAAATTTTCAAATAATATGAAGAATACTCTATCTTTCCCAATTTATGTGGCACTTTTTGCTTTTTGAGAGTGAAACAATTTATGTTCGGCCGAGAAATTGCGCATAAAATTTTTAATTTTTTTGAAATGATCTTACATATTTTTAAACTACATAAAATTACTATAAGTCATAAATATACTTGTTTGAATCTTGAAATTCAAAAAATGCCACATAAAATGAGACGAAAGAAGTATTTAATTTAAGAACAAACATCTACATAAATTTTATAATTGTAGGTCTGCAATTTTTTTGGTGAATAATAATAAAATGAAATAAAACATTGTGAGACTCCAAAACAAAAAAAAAAGTCCATTATAGGACCAATACGAAATGTATAATAGAGAAAAAACTAGATTTAGTCTAATAGAAAAATCTTTAGAAAATGATCAAAATGCTTCTCATGTATAGGGTATGAAGTATTTGATCCTTCATATATGTTCTAATCAAAATAGTCCTTAATGTATGTTATAAGTGATCATTTTGGTCCTAATCTAACTATCTTAAAAAAACAACTTTCTTCGTCTTCTCTCTCATCTTCCTACTTCCCCTGCCTCCTATCATTTTTATATGATATCTCCATTAAAACTGAAATGCCATGTGATAGTTCTCAATTTATACTTGAAGGAGAAACATATCCTAAGCCCTAAGTCTTTCTGAATCATTGTTTCTCTTTTTATTTCGAACCTCCAGAATTCACCCGACATGAACGAAGTTATAACGCATATAGAGTTGTCATCGTCGGCGGCAAGGACGATGACTCCGCTATCATGATGAAGGTTGATAAGTCCTTTAGATTTTCCTCTTTGATTTGTTGGGTGTGTGTCATCAAATAGGAGATATCCATTTCCTTAATAAACATGGCAGTGTGACACTCATTGACCAACGTGTGGACACAGCCAACACAAACTTACTCATCCTTTCCCTAAAGCTTGTAACCATAATTGGATCATACATAGCCAACCGAGTGAACTTCAATGCATATTCCTTCACACTCATATTTCCTTGACGAAAGTGGATAAACTCTAGAACCTTTGCTTCCCTCATCTCAAGGGGAAATAAATGATCAAGAAGCACCCATTTGAATTTCTCCCAATCAAGAGGACCCACGTCAATAGCCCTCTCTCCCTTCCATTGGTTAAACCAAACTTGAATAACAAAACCTTAAGTTGATAGGAGGCCAATTCCGTCTTTTCCATTGGTGAAAATCCTATAATTTCCAATATCTTATACATACCATCAATGAACTCTTGAGAATCCTCATCAACTTTTGACCCATGAAACTTCAGAGGATTCATCCTAGTGAAGTCCCTTATCCTTATTGTCTCCATACCCACAATTAGGTTCATGGGAAAGTGATTTCTCTATTAGCTTTGGTCGACATAGATTGAGTCAAAACAAGAAAAACATCTCAAAACTCAGCATGAGTCACTTGTATGACTGAAAGATGAACAGAACTTGAGGAACCTCGGGCTCTTTATTCTTATCCACATTCCTTCTCATATAAGCTCTTCGGGGATTCATATCCTGAAAAAGCATCATAAGAGTTGGGAGAAGCACTTTTATATGCAATGAACTCTACGACAAGACTTTAGAGTAGTAAGGGAAGTGGATTTTCCTAAATGCCTTGTAGCCTACAATTCATAATAGTGGAGCGCTTCACACTTTATAATAAGACTTTACTTCACACGCTTTTTCATACATCCTAAGAAATTTTCTAAATCTTGTGCTCTGAATACCTAGTTAGTCACAACCCAAAGTATACCTTGACGTGACATGGTGGATAGGATTTCGAGAGTCCCTACACATGTCATTCGACATACATTCAATACAATAGAAAATAAAAAGAGAACAATTAATTAGAAAGTCTCATATCACAAAAAGAGGTCTAAACATAAGTGCAAAATACCAAAATTTTCTTGACAAGCCAAACTAAACCAACATAAGAGTGGTTGGGAAGTAACTCATACACCGCATCAAAATCTCAATGAAAAGAAATAAAATCAATAAAAGTCTTTAAGATCTTGCCCTTGAAGTATGAGGATTATTCAATCCTAAGCAATGGAGTAACAATCCGAGCTAGCCACAAGCGGAAAGAGATACTTTAGAACCTATATAATAAATTAATAATTGACACATGTATGCATTAGTACATGGAATGTACTAGGTATGGGGAAATACATAAGAATACATAAACATGATCATATGAGGATTCAAACATGGCATCCATGATCAAGCTAAAACATGAGTAAAAACCGTTAAAATTCATAAGCTATAAGGCATAAACAAGGTCAGCACATTCTTAAAACATTATGAAACTGTCATAAGCCCTTTGAAGACAACATAGTTCATTTCTTGGGATATTTATCATTAACCAACACTAAAACCATATAACATGAAATTCGATGGAACACTGACATTAAAAGGAGGATTCTACTTGACAAGGTAGTCTCCATAAAATTCATTCATATGTTATTTATGGGTCCACTAGTTAAGTCACTTAGGAAAATCTCACGGGGCACATAGTTTGAGACAAGAAGATTGCTTCTAAAGACACGACCTCTACTAACAGGAGAGCCTCCATCTCAATGTCCGCTTGGTGCTAAGTAAAATTCCAACAAAGTTATTCATAATCATATTCATATTATCATACTTGGAATGACACAATTAAACTATCAATCCAATCATAAGTCATCATAGAGTAGCTCCTAATAATCATATGATTCATTCATTTGTGAGAAAAACTTTCACACCCATGATTTTATAATATGTGAGAAAAAATTTCACAATTTAAATGATACCAACCTCATAAGCATCCTTAGTTCATAACTATCATTTTCATAAAACAACCATAACTTTCATAATTCATACTACATAAATTCAGAAGTTTCCTTCATAAATACATCATCATAGTCAAGTAAAAATCATGGATCTATATGAAAACCTACATAAAATAAGCTTCATGGAGATTTTATGAAACCCTAATCAAATTAGGTGAAATTTAACAGAAGACTTGAGATTATTTTGCGACTCAATGTATGAATGAAATAGAATAGTGAATTCCCACACACCTTGGTAATAAATCCTAGCAAAGTAAGAGAGAAGGAGAGACTTCAAGCTTAGAACCCTAACTTTTTCCTTGAGCTTGAGAGAGAATTGGAGAATAAACTTGGATAGGAGATAGGGATTTGAGAGAATGATAGGATTTGGTTAGTTTTAGGAGTTGAAAGGTAGTTATAGGTCTTAAAATTAGGGTCAACAATATAGTATAGACATAAATGCACAGGAAAAGACCCAAATACCCTTAAGAAATAACTACCAAACAAACCTACAGTTGGGGATCTACTATCCATAGGGAGGACCACAATTTATCATGTCAAATCATGGATCAACAAGCGAAGCTTAAATATCTGATAAAATCCTATAAGTCAACTCTATGACTCATCACCTGATCTACAAACCGTGGACCTTACTCGTAGTCATCAAGTTACCAAAAAATTTCCAAAGTCCAAACATCATTCACGAATACAATCTACGCCGTATATTGAATATCACGACCCATAGATCCAATTCGTACATAAAAAAAATCCATCCCATTCACTAAGTGTAGAAACTGCTACGAATATCATCTATGACCCATCATTCACTCTACATATTATCCTATCAATACGCAGGTCATACATCAAAGACTTGATATTTTCTAGAAATTTGACACAGTATCTAGGAGACTTTTCCTACAACCCGTAGCACTAGATTCCTGCAACATTGTTGAACTTTTCTACCCAAACTTCATTATGATTTTTGAGGTGTTACATTAGTCCATTGCGTAAAACATCATGCATTAGTAGGGTCTTGGTAATGATTTTATTTGTGATGCACAATTGACACTATTATTAGTGGTTGATTTTACGACTTCAACTTGTGACCTCCAGATCACAAAGAAATAGCTCTATGATTGCTTTAATTGTCTGTCCTTTCGAATTACCATTATACACGTAATCATTGTTTATTTTTATTTATTTTTAAATTCAATTCGACATCATTACCTTGAGACTTCATAAGTTTTGTTGATTTACAAGGTA
Organism: Solanum arcanum; assembly: GCA_027789145.1. NCBI lineage: Eukaryota > Viridiplantae > Streptophyta > Magnoliopsida > Solanales > Solanaceae > Solanum > Solanum arcanum. Next base: position 24,141,486 of record CM050935.1, on the reverse strand, counting down.
ATCATGTAATAGAAACACATAATATGAAAATACTAAACAAAAGTAATAATATACTTATAATATAAATGCATCAAACAAAACTGACAATACATGTGATAGTAGACTCATGCTATTAAAACAATAAATGGACATGACAATATGCGTGATGTCTAGACTCATAACAAGAGAACATGACAATACGCGTGATAACTAAGCTCACAAAAAGATAACATTGCAGTACTCGTGATAAATCCACTCATGCACCTACTATATATCATACAAGTGTTATTCTTAAAATTGTCCATCCTTATTCAACAAAAAACATCTTACTTTATTCTTTATATTATTTGCTTTTTCAATGGAAAATGAGACCAACAAAGGTAAGCAAAAGATTCAAATGAAGTTGATAGAGTTTGAGAGAGCACGTGCTGTGAGTTTTTCAAAAAGGAAAAAGACTTTTTTCCAAGATGCAACTAATTTGCAACTCGAATTGGAGAAGATTTCGGTGTTATGCTCTTTTCACCTGGTGGAAAACCATGTTCCCATGGTTCCACAAGCATAGATGAAATAATTGATAAGTTTTTCAAAGTGAAACTAGAATCTCACCAATGTGATTATGCTGAGGGTATATCAAATGACTTTGAGGCATTGGAAAATCTCCATAAAGAATTACAAGCATGTAACGAGAAAGAAAAAAATGTATACTAATGCATAAGATTATGCACCCTAGCTCAGAAGTACCTCCAAATGAACACATGAAGGGGCAGAAGCTGGCATTGAAGTTACGAGTAGAGAAAATTAAAAAACAAATACAAAGTGCTATTTTGGTTGAGCATCACAAGTTTGATTTAAATGTTCCTCCTGAGCCAGAAAAGGATGAGGAATCTTAAACTCAGAGTTTTCATGGAGTTGATAATTGGAGTCCTTGAAATTGAAGTCATGTTGGAAGAAGACTTTACTAGCGGCCGAGTCTTCTATAATGGCCAATTCTTACTGTTTTATTAAGTCACTTGTTGTTAGTCTTTGGTTATTCATTTATATGTGGTTTTAGATTATAAAAAATAAAAGATTGAGTTATTATGTTATTACATCAGTTGTATGTCATCCTTAGTATCTAATGATGCTTTGTGTTGACTAGATTGATAAATCAACAAAAGTTTTTTTGAACAAGTGAACATTGTCAATGTGATAAATCAAAGAAAATCCCCATACACTCATTGATTTTATTTTATGTTTTCATCTTCAGAAAGGTTAGTATGTTTACATTTTACATCTAGTCTAGCTCCCGTGAGATGGTAAAATCTATGTAAATGAATGTATCTAATATTCATTGCCTCTATTGGCATATTCTAGATTTCAAGAGAAATTGGGTCTTATTCAACTTGATACATGTATATATTGAAATAGAGTACCTTATTTATTTTTATCACGTGCACGTATACAAATAAAGTTCCTTTCGTTTATTATACAAAATAAATTTTAGTCAATACTTTAGCCTTTAGAGAGTACTTTTCCGAATTAAACTTATTCCTTTTCTAGCTCCAATTTTGTATATCCTCAATTACTAAATTAGCAGTGCAAATATTAATTATTTAAATGCAAAACTACCCCTTTTGTATGCTATTCGGTAGGCCCAAAGAGCATCATCAAGACTCCTCGACCAATCCGTTCTACTAGCATTCACCGTTTTTGACACCTCAACTTGCCCACTAGTTTGAGGATGGTAAGGAGTGACCACATTATGGCGAACCTCATATTTTTCCAATAATCATTAGACAACTTGTTGCAAAAGTGGGATCCCCCCATCACTGAGAATAGCCCTTGGGGTGCCAAATCTAGAAATATGTTCTTTTTCCAGAACGCATTGACACTCTTCCCTTCTATATTCGCAAGTGCAATACCTTCTACCCATTTTGACACATAATCGACTACCACAAGAATGTACTTCATCCCATGAGAACTCACAAAAGGGCCCATGAAGTCAATGCCCCACACATCAAACAATCCAATGACAAGAATGGGATTTAAAAGGAGCTCTTGCTTTCTCGAAATTCCACCATCTCTTTGGAATCTATCACATGCCTTGGCGAACTAATGAGCATCTGGGTGGATGGTTGACCAATAGTAGCCACATTGCAATAGCTTATGAGAAGTCCGGATACCACTATGATGCCTACCTACAGGGGAAGAATGGCATGCCTCCAAACCACTCAACATCTCAACTTCTGGCACACAACGCCGAATAAGCCCATTGGCACAACTCCTATATAAGTATGGCTCATACCAAAAGAACTTTTTTATATCATGCATGAACTTTTTCCTTTGATGAAAGGACAAGTCCGGTGGGACGATATCACTAGCCAGATAATTTGCAAAATCTGCGAACCATGGAATCAAATCTTGGGAGGCATCTAGTACATGCTCATTAAGGAAAGTATCATCAATTTCAGCCTTTTCACCTAACTCCCTCATTTCTTCATCTTCTAATCGGGACAAGTGATTAGCAACTTGATTTCTGGTCCCTTTTTTATGTTTCACCTCAAAGTCAAATTCTTGAAATAGTAATGCCCAACGAATCAACATCGGTTTTGCATCCTTCTTTTCCATCAAATATCTCAAAGTAGAATGATCAGTATGCACTATAGCCCTCGTGCCAAGACAATAGGATCGAAATTTCTCGAAAGCAAAGACTACTGCAAGGAGCTCTTGTTCAGTCACAGTGTAGTTGTATTGGGATTAATTAAGGGCTTTACTAGCATAGTAAATGGGATGAAGGATTTTTTCCCATCTTTGTCCCAATACCACACCAAGAGCAACCCCACTCGTATCACACATACCTCAAAAGGCTTGCTCCAATCCGGAGAAATGATGATAGGTGCAGACACCAACTTTTACTTCAACTCACCAAATGCGTTAAGACTAGATTCATCAAAATGAAACTTACACTCTTTCTCAAACAACTTGCACAAAGGATGTGCAATCTTTGAAAAATCCTTGATGAAGCTCCGGTAAAAACCTGCATGCCCAAGAAAACTTTTCACACCTTTTACAGAGATAGGTGGATGATGTCGCTCTATCACCTCAACTTTAGCTCGATCAACCTCTATGCCCTTCTCTGAAATGCGATGACCCAATACAATACCTTCTTTCACCATGAAGTGATATTTTTCCCAATTTATCATAAAGTTTCAATCTTCACACCTCTTAAGAACCTCGGACAAATGAATCAAACACCGCTCAAAGGAGTCACCAACCACTGAAAAATCATCCATAAACACCTCAATAGTGTCCTCCACTATATCAGAGAATATTGACATCATACATCTGTGAAATGTAGTTGGTGCATTGCATAACCCAAACGACATTCTCTTGAACGCGAAGGTCCCATAAGGACAAGTAAAGGTGATTTTCTCTTGATCTTCCGATCTTTTGGTGCAATAGAAATCTGATTATAACCCGAATAGCCATCAAGAAAACAGTACCACCCATTTCCTGCAAGTCTATCTAACATTTGATCCATGAAGGGCATAGGAAAATGGTCCTTCTCGGTCCATGTATTTAATTTCCGGTAATCCATACATACCCTCCATCCAGTCACAAACTACATCGGAACAAGCTCATTTTTTTCATTGGGGACCATAGTCATTCCCCCTTTCTTAGGTACACACTGAACAGGGCATACCCAACTACTATCGGTGATTGGATATATCACTCCAACATCCAACCAATTAATGGTTTCCCTCTTCACCACCTCTTGCATAGGAGGATTTAAACGTATCTGGTGCTCAATACTTTGCTTATGATCAGGCATGAGTTGGAATTTATGTGAATAAATCCCTGGAGAGATCCCAATAATGTCAGCAATTGTCTACCCAATAGCTTTTTTGAACCTTTTTAACACCTCTACCAAACTCCCAAATTGATGCACATTCAAATTTGATGCAATAATTACCGGCAAAGTGTCACCTTTTCCCAAGAATACATACCTCAGGTGGTAGATCCTTAAGTTATACTTTGGAAGCCCCCTCTACAGATGGTTTCGCGGGTGGAGACTCGCAATGCTTCATTTCTAACTCCAACTTCTTTGGTTTAAACCTAATATCACCTCGATCAAGTGCTATTCAATGCAATCACTATCAAAATTCATGATCACTGCCGCTAGTGCTTTTACACCTAGACGCTCTTCTATTTGTACCTCAGATGACTTTTCAACCCTGTAAGATATGGCAGAAATCGATTGGATCTTACCACTCTGCCTCATGGACCTACAAATGTTGAAACTCACTTCTTCATTGTTCAACTGAAATTTCATGTTCCCTTTCTCCATATCAACCAAGGCTCTGTCCGTAGCAAGGAATGGCCTCCCAAGATTAATAAGTACCTCAAAATCAACTTCAAAATCTAGAATCACAAAATCGGCAGGAAATATGAATGACTCCACCTTTACTAACATATCATGGAGTATTCTAATACGCCTATTCACCGTTCGATCGGCCATCAGTAGCGGCATATCAATGGGCTTTGGGTCACCTAAACCCAAATTCTTGTAAATAGAGAGAGGCATGAGATTTATTCTTGCGCCAAGATCACATAATGCTTTCGCAAAGTGTAATAACCCGATTGTACATGGAATAGTGAAGGCACCCGGATCTTATTTCTTTTGCACTAGAGACCTTGTAGCAATAGCACTATAATGCTGCATTCTATCATCATCCTCAAAACAGACTTATCTTTTCTTATTGACCATATCTTTCATGAACTTGGCATAACCGGGCATTTGTTCAAGAGCATCTATCAAAGGGACATTGATAGAAAGTTGTTTGAGCATAGTGATAAAACGCTGGTATTTATTATCCTCGGTCTTTTTCACAAACCTCTGTGGGAATGGAAGTGGTGGTCTGGGCATGGGGGTCACCTTTAGGGGTACCTCAGCTTCTTTCCTCGTTTTGTCTTCTAACTCACCACTAACCTCCACTACCTCATCATCGCCTCTTATCACATTTTCTACACCAGACGACATTGGTGGGTCAATGGTTTGCTTGCGACCTCGAGTTGTGACTGCTATACAATTTCCATCATTTTTTGGAATTTGGACAGTATTGTCAGGAAGAGTGCCCGGTTGGCGTTGGTTCACAGTCGAAGACAATTGGGCCATTTGCAACTCAAGATGCTTGATTGAGATTGCATGTGCATCAAATTTTTGCCCAATACTCGCTAAGTAACTCCTCAACTCTTTAGTGTGCTCATCACTCGCATCAAACCTCCTCATCATTTTCTGCAACATATCCTCAACTCGCGCCATACTACCTCCACCATCCCAAGGATCAACTTCACAATCTTGAAGTTAAATATCGGGCCCACTCCTAGCTCTTCTGTTACCATAGTTACCCTGGTTGAAGTTGTTGTCGCAGTTGTAATTTCCATCTCCGACATAATGACCCTCTCGGTTGTAGTTACTATAGTTTCGACCTTGGTTTCCTTGACCTTGGCGCGAATTCTCCTGATTGGAGCCTTGGGTGTTTGGTCGGTACCCCCCGTCTGCTCATTTACCGCATAAGAGTCCTCCTCATAGTTATACTCATCAGTCGGCGGTGATGGTTTAGACAAGTAGTTCATCGCATTTACCTTTTCTGCACCCCTAATGATGTGTTTCAACACCAGACCAAGCTCAGTTTTCATTTGTCATTTCTTCACGAATCTCATCTGTGGCTGGGTTGTGTGCGGATTGCACTGCACAAGTGTTTCTCCCAGAATCTGACTTCCTAGTGCTCCAAGCTTTATTATTTCGGGAGATTTTCTCCAACTACTCAGCAATCTCAGCATAAGGACACTCCTCATAAGAAGCATCCACTATCCTATCCACTACTGCTTTATTATTATCATCTTATCCTCGATAAAAGTACTCTTTCAGTGACTCATAATCGATGCGGTTATTGGGGACACTTCTCAAGAACAAAGTGAACTTGTCCCAAGAACTACTGATTGAATCTCGCGGTAGTGCCACAAAGTTGTTTACCCTATTTTTGTGGTTTAGCTTCTTAGAGAACGGGTAGTAACGTGCTAAGAACACATCCCTCAATTGATTCCAAGTGTAGATTGAGTTATAGGGAGCTCGGTAAAACATATACCGGCCTCTCTCGTTAGTGAAAGAGGAAAATTTCTCAACCCAATTACGTCCATATTCAAATCAGGCGTCCCTACACAACTCTTACACACCGACCTCACCTTGGCGATGTGAGCATGTGGATCCTCAGAAGGTAGCCCCGAAAACGAACCTCTAGCGGTGAGCATTTGCATCAGACTACTGGTTACCACGAAAGTATGATCGTGTGGTGGGGGAGGCAAGAAAAGTGGCCCGTCAGAGTCAGTAATATTATCATATCACCTATAATACTCTTGAGGGCATGGAGCGGGAGGTTGCCGCTGTATTTTTACCTTCCCCACAATTTTGAGGTAATAATTGATCATTAGCATCAACCGGTGGTAGAAGTGCCGGGTTGTGATCATCATAGAGAATACCCAAATTTCAATTCATTCTGCGTAATGTATGCTCTAGTTTGAGGTAGGGTGAGAGTATGAGTTTTCCTCTACTCCGCGTACTTGGCATACACGGAAGTTAGATCTGTAAGAGACAAAAACAAAGAGAAAAAGTAAAATTAGGAAAATTTTGACTAAACTTTGTTAATAAACTTAAAGTCAATCTAAAAGCCACTTTCCCTAGTAGCGACGCCAAAATTTGATACGCTCAAATTTACTTCTCGAAAAGAAGTATAAGAGGTCGTATCAAGTAAAGAACCCAACTATGAGGTTGGGGTCGATCCCACGAGGAAAATGATTTAGACTTAACTTTAACCTATTATTACTTTTATTTAGTCAAGTCCTTTCCGAAAACAAGTAACAAATAGGTGTTTTTTAAACAATAAATATAATTAGCTATTTCCAAATAAACAAGTGACAGGTTTAAAAATTTGATTTTTATCAAGTAATGAGAGTAACTAGGGCTTAAGTGTTCCCCATAGTTTAATGACGCGGTAATTCTAGCTATAACAATCCTTTCCTAGTATCTTGCATGCAAAATGGTAAGTAATGTATCCCTAATTCCTTGGTCCGACAACTAGGAAATTTCACTTGGAACCTTGGCCCGGCTACGTGTGTATGCGTTACTAAACCTTACCTTTATCTCATATTAAGCATCATAATTGATGTTTGGCTTAGTTGTTACTTTGCACCAATCGATACTAACCTATTTGATAGTGTATACTAAATCTATGTTGATAATTCATTTTTTATTATCTACCTCATTGGTCCGTCAAATAGCAACAAGACTAGTTCTAACGCGTGCACTCGTTAAAAAGACTTCTAAATGAAAGAATTATCAATACATACAAGACACTATTCTAGGATTATTATTTTAGCTAGTTTTTACCTTGTTAATTACCCATGGTTCCCACAACCCTAGTTATGGATTTAGTTACCTATGTTAATAATCACATAATTCATATTATTTTGATAAGAATTCATGCACTTACTTTGATAAGATTGAAGAAAACACAGAAAATTATATGAATTAATCAATCAGCTTGCAATAACGATTTCTGGAAAATAGAATAAATTCCCAAAATCACAAGTTCACAACTAGAAAAATAAAATATAAAAAATACCCAAGAGCCTCACCCAAAAAAATGAGGTTTTTACAAGTATTTGTAATAATAAAGTCCTAACAAAAGAGGGAAATCTATTTAAGGAAAATCTGCTCAAAAATTGCGTCTGAGTCGACGATCTAGATGACAAACCGTCGAGGCCATGACGGACCGTCGTGGTCCTTAGCCGTTCCACACTTTTATTCTTTTCAAGATAGATACTGGAGCTACTTTCTGTTGACGATGATGGATGTGCAGGACGGTTTATAATGGACATGACTGTCCATCTAGAGCTTCCATAGCCCTACACTTAGTCAAAATTCCCGAATCTTAATTCAACATCTTTTCCTTCATACGACGGTGGCCACCTACGGACCATCGAGGGGTCAACGGACCGTTGATGGCTCTGTAGGTAGTAATTTCTGCGGTTTCAACACAATTCTTCTGCGTTTTCATTCTGGATAGATTTCCTGCAAAAAAAGAGAAAAATACATTAAAACTAATAAAAAAAGCTTTAGACACACACAAAACTTAAAGAAAAAGCATTGAAAGTACCGTGAAACCATGGTACATCAGTAGATATAGATGTTATAAATGTTTGATATTTATCTGAAAATCCATCATAGCTTAGACAATTGTCCAGGCCATAAGGTGTGTCACGAAGGATATTCAAGGACACAAAGACCTTCATCCATAATGGTGGCTGAGTTCCTCTTCTGGAGATGGTTGTGTCTGCACTTGTATATGATGATGTTGATCAGGAATAGTAGGAGTCTCAGGGATTACATGCTAAGGACATATTTGTGGAGTGAGCCAACTACTTGATTTTTCAACTATTGAGGTGGTTTCCACAAACATATGCTTTGTAGTAGAATCCCTATGATGAAATGGTTGTATCTTCTCATTGAAAAACACATACATGTCTACAAAGAACACATAATCAGTTGAGTAATATAAAATCCATCCTATTTATTGTTCTGGACATCCCATATGCACAGAAACTCGAGTTCCAGATAAAAGTTTATAGTGTTGATTGTCATGTTTTAATTTTTTAGTTAGTTATTTTGGTTGCAGTGGACTGACAACCTTGCCATTACGCTTATTATTTAGTATTTTCTTAAGATCAACTTGAATATATTCATCGGAGACAATATGGCCAAGGAAAGCAACAAAACTCAACAAAAACTCACATTTTCTAAACATAGCATAAAATCCACAATCCTTGAGAATTATAACATAATAGTCAAATGTTCAACATGTTCATCCTCACTATGTGATTATTCTAAGTATCATAAATAAAAAAAAATCAAAAACATGTAAAAATATTGCTTAAAGACCCTATTCATCAAATTCATAAACGTTGTCAGGGCATTAGTCAAACCAAAAAGATATTACCAAAAAGTAATAATCACCATACCATGTTACAAAATCCTTCTTCGGAGTGAGTTCTTCCTTTACCCTCAATTGGTGATATCCCGATCAAAGGTCAATCTTGGAGTAATAACTCACACTTTAGAGTTTATCAAACAAGTCATCAATCCTTGGAATATGATACTTATTCTTTATGGTAACCTTATTCAATTGTTAATAGTCAAAGCACATTCGGAAGGAACGTAACATATTTCTTTTGAACAAATAAAATTGGAGCACCCCATGGAGAGGTATTCAGTCTAATGAATTTCTTATCCTATAAGACTTTCTACTAATCCTTTAATTATTTATGTTTTATCGGGCCATTTGGTAAGGAGGAATAGATATAGGTTGTTTATTTGTGAGAAGTGCAATGCCGAAGTCTATTTTACTTTTGAAAGGAATACCAAGAACATCATCAAGAAACTCATTTACAATCGAAATAGACTCAAAGGCAGGGGTTTCAAAATCTGTATCCCTAACCCGAACAAGATGATGATTGCAACACTTAGTAATCATTTTGCTATATTTCAGGCAAGATATAAATTGAACCTTAAGAGCTCAATTTCCCCTTCACGTGACATGATTGATTCGTTCGGAACCCGGAATGTTACCAATCGTGTCCTACAATCTATTGAATCATAAAATAAATGAAATCAATCCATCCTAAGAATAATATCAAAATATAACATAGAGAGCTCTGTAAGATCAACATAATGAATTTATGAGAAACCTAAACATAGCCATCTTTATAAATTCTCTCACATCCATTGGTTGAACCAAACTTGAGCAACACCCTTAAGTTTATTAGCGGTCAATTCCACCTATTCCACTAGTGACACCCCATATTCTCCACTATTTTACACACCTCAGCAATGAACTTTTCAAGATCCACATCAATTTTTGACCCATGAAACTTCAGAGGATTAATCCTAGTGAAGTCCCCTATCCTTGTGGTCATTGTACCCACATTTGGCCTCACAAGAGTAGCGATTTATCTATTATCTTGGTCCGTCATAGCTTGAGCTATGACTTTGAAAGCGGCTCGGAAAACAACATGAGTTACTTAATCATCCAAAGGATCAATGGAACTTGAGGAACATCCACCTCCACATTTTCTCACCTACTTTCCTTCTCACATAAGCTCTTTGGGGAGACTTATCCTGAAAAACACTAGAATAGAGTTAGGAGAAGGTCCTTTTTAGAGATGAACTCTATGGTAGGACTTAAGAGTAGTGAAAGAAGTAAATATTTTTAAATGCCTTGTAGCCTACTAGTCATAAAAGAGGCAGATTTCACACTGATGAGCAAGACTCTACTTGACAAGGTTGTTAGATATCCAAGGACCTTTTCTAAGCCTTGTGCTATGAATACCAAATTTGTCACGACTCAAAGTATACCATAAACCTGACATGGAGAATAGGACCCCAAGAGGCCCTATACAAACCACTTGATATACAGTCAACACAATAAAAAATAAAAAAGGAACACTTAAGGAGAAAGTCTCATATCATAAAAGAGGTCTAAAAATAAGTGCAAAATAACAAATTTATCTTGACAAGCCAAACTAAACCAACATAGGAGTGATTGGAATGTAGCCCATACATCATGTACGAAGTCTCAACTAAAAGAAATAAAAGTATTAGTTGTCTTGTCCTGAAAGTATGATGACTCATCACTCCCAGGTAATAGAGTAACAATATGACCTAGCCACGAGCCTCAGGATATACGACAGACCTTATATTATTAAAAAAATATAGTCATAAGTATGCATTATTACAAGCAATGTACTAAGTACGGAAAAATACATCAGAAGCCATAAACATGATCATGTGAGGATTTAAACCTGATATGAATGATAAAGCTAATATATGAGTAAAAACTTCAAAGAATCATAAGCAATAAAAAAAAGTGAATAAAATGCATTTTTAAACATAATGAAACTTTCATAAAACCTTTAAAGGTAACATAGTTTGTACTATCAGATATTACTTTAACCGACACTAAAACCATGTGAACTGTAACATCAAATCCGATGTAACCCTCTCATCAAAATTTGGATTCTACTTGAAAATATATTCTCTACTAGTTATGGACATGCACGTTGCACAAATACTTCTATCAAGTATTTCAAACATTCCAAAGTGATATGAATATTAGAGTAACACTCTAGAAAATTTTTGAACCAAGACACGAACCCTTCTTCGTAGTGTGTGAGATTTTTACAAGAAATTTAAAATTTCTTATGTGTTAAAGTCATTAGATATAACAGCTTAAGTTCCAAGAAGAACCAAAGTAAAAGGCATTCAAGTCATTCCTAAGATTTTCTTAAGTATTGGGTTAGCTTCAAATGACAATAAATATTAGTACAAGATGTGTTAGGATACCAAATGAAATTAAATTAAAGCCCTTCAAACCCTCTTTCCAACACCACCAATTTTGCTAAATTTTGAGCTCGGAGTAAAAAGTTATGACTAATTTATTGACGATGTCCAAACATAATAGTTGCTCCGCGACGGCTCCGTGTTACAGAGCCAGTACGGACCTTACTGACTGGTTAATAAGCATTCCATACCAACTCATTTTATTTATTTCTTTAGGGGTATTTTATTACTAAAGTTCTTAGGAGGTCATCTAAATTGACCTTAACATTTAGAAAATCACTTTTCATAAGTCAAACCCTCTCATTCACTCCAAATATTCTAACGCTTAAGGAATTCAGGAAACACTAAGGCTAGGGTTCTTCCTCAAAGATTTTCCTTCAAGTTGTTCAAAAAGATAGTTCTTTCAGGTATGTAAGCTTCTATAGTATGTAAGATTTTCCTTCAAGTTGTTTGCGAGTTATTTTATTTGTTTTATATATAGTTTTCAAATATTATATACGTTTTACATAATTATGTATATAGTTAGTTTATTTTATGATTACTCGAAAATCTTCTCAAAAATATTTTGTTTTAATTAAATATTGGAATAAGTGGTTTAGTTATATAATACTTTATTTTATAATTTATTTAGTTTATATTTGAGCCAACTAAACTATTCTATTTTGTTAAGATTGGGAAGCTCGTTAATCAATTGATATTAATTCATCTCATTTAATTTTAGCCAAAATTCTCTAAATTGAATTTAATACGACTATTTCCTAAAATCCAAAACATAGTCCATTTCCCTAAAACTATTTGAAACCTTTTTGGGCCCTTCTGTTTCTCAAATTCAGCCCAATGTTAATTCTTAGCTTCCCAGACGACTAAAGTTTTTTTTTTTTCTAATCCAACCCATCTCATTACCCTCTTTGGACACGATTAAAACATTAGCATCCCATCAAACCCCAAGTAAACAACCCAAAAATTTTGACCCAGGCCTATTAACATTGGAAAATTGTATATAATAGCAAACTAATAACCTAAATTAAATGAAATAGCTAGGGTTTGATTTAATTGTGCTCCATAGTAAACATCAGCTAAAATTTACCAGCGTCTCTCTCCCGAAAATCTCGGTCGCCACTCTCCATTCTCGCTCGCCTCTCTCGCTTTATACACAGAAGTGTATAATTCTAATTCTGTTTTGTATAAAGCGAGAGAAAATTGTATATACATATGCAAAAATGTATATCTTCGTGTTATACTTAATTATACAATTTACAAACATTTTACTTCAAATATTGCAGAGAAAAAGGCCAACGAGTTATACAATTGCGAATTATACAATTGCAGTGAAATACAATTTTCTTTAGCTTTATATAACAGAAGTATATATATATTGTGTTTCTGTTTTTGTATAAAGCGAGAAAAACATATATTTTCTTGCTATACACTTATAATTATGCAATATAGATACATTTTAATTCGATTCAACTGTATGCAAAAAAAATTATACAATTGCAGCGAAAGAGTCCAGCGAATTATACAATTTAGGCCAGCGAATTATATAATTTTATATGTATAGCAAATTATACAATTTTTTGTTTGCTATGGAGCCCAATTATGCAAAGTTTGCTATAGCATACAAATATGAATTTTTTGTTTGCTATATGTGAAAGTTGCCCTTTAACATTTAATCCCAGCCCAATCCCTATTCATCTAGGAAAATTTAGCTAACTAGTCAAAAAAATTAACTTATTTAGTGATAATATCCATACTTTAATAATATTAGTAAACATGTCAAAAATGTCATTATTTTAAAAATAAATAATTATTATGGTATTATTAATATTTTCTCTCTCATTATTTACACTCTTTCTTTCTCTCTTATAGATTACACATTTTCCTATATTTATGTAATTGGATAGATATTAATGTCATTTTAATTTTTCTTTCTCTTTTCTTAAGTTTATCAATTTATCTCTCTTACTTTCTTTCTAATCAAATTTCCAGATTTTTCTCTCTTTTCTTATTCTTCTTTTTAATTTCTCTCTAACATTCTTCCAAATCAATTCCACATTTTCGATTCAATATATTAATATTTTCTATTATTCTCATTTAATTTCGTTGCAGTATTTGATTTGAAGATTAACATTGATTTGGGTATTATGTTTTTGATTCCTATTTATTTACTTATTGATTTTTGCGTTCTCTTGTTTTTTTTTTGTTGTTCTTAAAACATTTTTTAGGGTTTGAAACTACATAATTTTCTCTTCAATTGTTTTTTTCAAGAGAGTTACTAGAGGTATTGGACAAAAGAATCAAAGTTCTTCTGATTTCCCATGATTTAATTTTTTTTTTCACTCAAGAATTGAACAACAATGTAGGTTCCGCTACTAAGGAGAATATACGTCGGAGAAAAATTTCTGAATCCGTCGATGTGCAAATCCCATATCAAATTCATAACTATGAAGTTGAAGAATACCAATTTGTTGGAGAAGAGGGTTTTTTTTTTTTTGCATGTTCAATGTCTTGCATGTTTAATTTAATTTGTTTAATAATTTTTAAGATTCAAAAAAATTCATGTTACAATGCGTTTGAAAGTGTATATGAAATTTGATTATGTTATAGTTAGTATTTATTTTTGTATTTCATATATTTATTGTATTTTGTGTTCTGTTTTTTTTTTGTGTGTGTTAGTTATGTCAATGTAACACATTATATGAGTTTGATTGTGTATATTTCATAGTTTTGATGTTTTTTGTATTCATAGATTTGGAAGTGTTTATTGAATTTGTTGTTATTTTAGATGACATATGTATTTTTGTATTTCATTGTTTTATTGTATTTTGTATCCATAGATTTGGAATCGTATTTCATATATTTAATTCATTTTGTATTCTGTTTTTTTATAGTTATGTCAATGTACCATAGTTAGTATTTATTTTTGTATTTCATAGTTTTATTATTTTTTGTATTTCATAAATTTGGAAGTATATATTGAATTTTGATACTGTTTTAGTTAGTATGTATTTTTACAATTAACAGTTGTATTCATTCAAAAATTATGTTGCATTGTTTCTCAATTTGACATTTTTTTCTAATTTGTATTTATTCTAAAGGTATGCCAAATAGTTATGTATTTTATTTAAGAATGAGTACACCAAATATTCAATTATTTCTTTTCAATTTTATATTTCATTAACTTTTTCATCATACTAATTTTTTGTATTTTATATATTATTATACAAAATTCTAAATAAAAACTAGAATAAATAGAAATACATATTGAAATGAATACATACAAGATTTTTGATTAAAAAAATAACTATATAGGGAAAAATATATATGAAAATATAAATATATTTCTTAAATGACTATATAGATAAATTCTAAGATACCTATTTGAATTAATACAAACTAATAAACAACTATAATAAATATAAATAGAATATATTGTGGAATGAATGTTATTTTAAAAAGGTAAAAATTCTTGAGAAAAAAAAAGAATAAAATTTAAATTTTATTTGAAAATGTAACTGATGAGAAAATTAAGGATCCTTACTTTTTTTTTAAAATATTCTCTCCGTTGATTTTCTCCCTTTTGTTATTAAATAATTATATTTTTTAAAGAAAAATAAATAATAAAAACATAAATAAGATACATAACAAACTAAAATTTGACATTTTTACTAAATATTGAAAGTGTTGCTAATGAGCCCTCATAAATGCTAAAATATTGACATTTTGAAAAATTTCCCATTCATCTAACACCGAAAGAATTTCGGCCCACCTTATTTTAAACCCGACCCATCGACGTCTTCTTCTTCTTTCTTCACGTGTAAGAACCCAGAAACTCATCTCCAAAGCGCGTGAAACCCAGAGCTCAAAAAAGAGACTAAATCGACACTACGCAGCTAGACGCGCGTAAAGAAGCAGTGAAGGACACAGAGGACTCTGCTTCGCTTTGTTTTTCCCCCCAACGTCCCTTTTTGTTTTGTACAACCTTCAGCAACTCTCAGGGCAAGCGAATCGTCCTTGGTGGCGTGAGATCGTTCCACGTTGACGCTAAGGACGATAGAGATGATTCGGTCCATCGATGCAATCTCTCCTCTTCCGGATAAGTTTCAGAAATTTCAGAAAAGGTGGCCTATCTAAAGATGGTGAAATTTTTTTGAGATTTGGAATTCAAATTTAGGCCTCTGAATCGTATTTGATTGGTTTCCCCCCAAAAAATCCGAGAAAAAACCCAAGTAGCTCCCTATAGAAAAGGTAATTTCGTTTGAAACCTTAATTCATTCTAGCCTTGGTTTGGCAATCTGAAGTTTACCATCACTTGTTTTTCTTCTTCTTTCCCAATATTTCTTTTCATCTTTGTCTTGTTATTGGCGTTCAATAGTCGGTCGTCTTGATTCGTGTTGATATATATTCTTGTTGCTAAGGTATGATACATGTCTTTGTTATGATAGTTATGCTTAAAATCTCTTTGATTGAGAGTTTGTTCTTCCTTTAATTCGAGTTTCAAAGTGTGTGCCCTTGTTGTTTCTTTTTACTTCTGTCCAGTTGGTAGTTTCTAAGGAAGGTTGAACAATGTTGGTTTGTCATTAGTTCGATTTCCATGTTTGTATTTTTAGTATTTCGTTGCTTAAAGGCTAAGTGCTCTTAAATCTTAAGAAGTTTGTATGGA
The DNA here is from genome assembly GCA_027789145.1 of Solanum arcanum. Classification (NCBI taxonomy): domain Eukaryota; kingdom Viridiplantae; phylum Streptophyta; class Magnoliopsida; order Solanales; family Solanaceae; genus Solanum; species Solanum arcanum. Next base: position 24,125,410 of record CM050935.1, on the reverse strand, counting down.
TTTAGTTTGATTGAAAGTTGTTCTTCAATCTCAACATGAGCCTGGTTGGAGTTTGTTTCATCCATACTCGTCCAATGTCTAAAGATTTTGATCTGTACCTTTTTTTTGTATTAGTTATGTTGTGGTATGGATTATTCTCCTGTCCAGAGTAGGCTACCTTGTCCTATTTCTTCATGTTAGCTTGAATACGTTGTAGCTAAGAAGTTTTCCTTTTTCTATTTGCATTCTAGTTAGTTTAGCATATCATGCTGCTAATGAGTTTATATTACTCCTTCAAGATTGCATTCAGTAAATGTTTACCCTCTAAATCCCAGAGAGGTCCACCCCATTGCTTACTATTTGAGTGATTTAGAGTAATGTAGTTATGGTTTGTCGTAGTATCAGATTTGGAACTCTTCTATTCTTTAATTATAAATTTGGTCGTTATTTTGTTAATACAATCTTGGATGTCCTGTTGTATCTTCTCTCAAGTATGTAGTTTTACTTTTAAGCATCATATTGGCTTAACTCTGGCTCATTTACTCGCGCCTATTTGTGAAAAAAAAGGTGAAATTATGTTTTTCTGTATTTTCAACAAATTCCGACAATTGAAAGCATGTGAAGCTGCAATTTTTTTTACAGCCTTCCGTTCTGTCAAGTATGCCCTAATGCATTAAAATATTTCTTGCAAGTTTCCATAATAGAATGTGTTGAAATTCTTAGTTATTAGTTTATTTTTGTTCTCTATTGCCTTTGTTCTTACTTAATTTTAAGGGGCAGAAAATTTTGACTCTCAATTTAGTATATTTGGAATTTGTATTCCTTTCCCGGGGCCTCTATTGGAAGTTTGGTCAATCATTTGTTGTATATTAAGTAAGGAATTACAACAGCTTGCTTAAACATAGTATTGTTATTAATATTAATGGATTTTCCTCAAGATTGAGTGGGGGTCTCGCTTTGTTGGGTGACTGACAAATGAATGCATATGCATATGTATCAGCAATCCTTTGGCTTACTAGTTTCATTTTAATGGAGTTATTTATCATGGAAGTCTGTTATTTATTTTAGCACTTTGATTTAAAAGTAACAAAATTTAGCATTTGCATTGAAAGTAAATCCTATCGTCTTCTAATTTTGTCCTTGTTTGGTGGCATGTGACCTATCCGAGTTTTTTTATGGGTTCCATTCTTTCCTCTCGCATTATGGAAGAGCCATGAAGGCTCAAATTATCCTCCCTCGAGTCAATCCATAAAGCTGACGAATAGATCTTGGAGTCAAAAGCCGCAGCGAGTGGAGGAGTTGAATAAGTTGGGTTGATAGGCCTCTTTTATTTTTTTTAGTTGTATTTTGTTTTGTTCTTGCATAAGACCTTGTTTTTTATTATTATTTTTACTAGAGGTTTAGGACAAGTACAATTGAAGTGGGTCTAAACACCGGTCCACACAGGCAGAAACTGGGTTTGGGTCCAACACACACTCTCTGTCTCTATCTCTTTCTGTTATTTCTTTGTTTATTTATCCGCTATTATTTGTTTGTATCTTTAGGGTCGGAAATTCCAAGTTCCATGCAAAACGCTGTAATGTTTTAACGACTTAAAATTGAGTCAAGTTTAAATAGTTTTAAAATAGTAAAATTATTCAAGTTGAAGATGATAAAAACCTAAGAATTCATTTCCAAACAACTCTAAATAATTTTTATCTAAAAATAATTTAAGTTAGATCATTTTAGCCAAATAGAGTAGTTATCGGATAATCGCAGTTAAGCGGACGTCTTAGGTGCTTTCAAACCTTCCTAAGACGTTAATAAAAATCTCCGAACTCTTTAAAAAATCTTTCAAATTGATTTTCTATTATAGTCAAATTGAAATAATAGTTTTCTTGATTTTTTAAAAAATTAAATGGCGACTTTAACAAAATTGAAAATCTTACAAAATAATATATTTTTCTGAAAACCATATAAAACAGAGGGTTCGCGTGAGGACCATCAATAATTCTCGAGTGTAGGCCACGTCCAGGGTGTAGGCTCGGGTCATGAAAAATTTGGTATCAGAGCACAAAGTTCAAGAGTCCTAGGGTGTGTATGAAACCATGTCAGCAAGGTATAGGTTATGATTGTGAGGGTCTCACTTCTATAAAAGAGGGATTACAGACATATAAGAAAAGTTTCCATTCTTGCATACTCTTAATTGTGCAATAGAACTATGTCATAGAGACTTATTCTAACTCGTCTGTTCTCCTATACCTTCCACTACCCATCATATTAAAGGTAGTTGAAAACCAGATTCAAATATTTGATGATGATTTGTTCTTAGAAAGTCACAAGACTCCAGAGGGTCTTGAGAGAAGCCCAAGAGTAAGTTAAGTGTTCAATTTCAAAGCAATGCACCCATATTTATGTGAATTGTGTGTTTAAGTTAAAAGCGAGTTATACTTTCTTCTCTAAGACAAGTTTCAACTGATATCCTTATGAGGAAGTACGTCTAGAACTTGGGTAGTATTGTCATCCATAGAACTTGGGTAGTATTGTCATCTAAAAAGATAGTATGAATGACGAGATCATGTGTAGTAGTAGTGACAGAGCCCAGAGTTAGAGGAAAGTATGCATAGGTTTAGTAATCTATGAAAGGGAGATAGTGGATGGGCATATTATGTTATTATAGTCATGTACCTAGAAAGTTGATGAGGAGTTTTCCCTTATGGGTAGACTAAGAGGTGATGAGTTGTGAAAATTCCATCGCAGGAGTAGAGTATGTTCTAGCTAGAAAGGACTTTGTGATAAAGTGTCATTGTGTAGATAATGACCAACGTAAGTGTTGAATAGAAGAGCAAAACTGTTAATAAAGTGATAGATCTAATCTAGGCTTATGATTTGTTGGAGATAGTCATGATATTCGGAAGGTTATCGAACTGATTAAGTAATGAGGTATATCATAGAAGGTGAGAAATCGTATTGATATTCGGTTTACTAATGAACATTAAGCTTGAATTTGAGATGAATTTCATAATCAAAAGAATGGTAACATGAGGGTGATGATGTTAGTTTTGATATTTGATCTACTAGACTTTACATAGAGTAAATGGGGATTGAGATGTTGTTGCAATAAATATGAGTGGTGCAAGTGTGAGACTCTAACATTTAGATAAGGTCAATGAAGTTTGGATAAGTCACAAGAGTAACAAGAGCATTAAGAAGTGTGTCAGAATGGTAAGTTACCAGATGAGATTCCAAATAAGTAATAATTTTCCATGTGTGCCTAGACAACGTAATTGAGTTGTCAATGTGGAATCGGTCCATAACTTTCAAGTGTTATGTCAGCTTTAGACTTAAGGGGGAGACGATAAGATGATAAATCAAGTCAAGTGTTGAGAATTTCTTTAGGAGCTGGTAAGTAGGAGTCCATGGAGTTGTTAGAGTACTAAGATTGAATGCGGTGTTGTTAAACATTAGGTGGTTCTTAATATGACCCTAATGTGGTGGTAAAGAGTTATAATTTTGGGATGAGATTCCCTATAGAGAGGTATAGAATCCAAACTTTAGGATTTGGGTTAAGCTTGAATACAGTAAGAGTAGACCATTAGACTCACATCTTAGTAAGGGTAACCCTATTTCATACCAGTGTAGTTGTCATTCGAGGAGGAATGATCCCAAAGGGAGAAATTGTAACACCCCAGCAAAATTTTAAACTAAGACACGAACCGTTCTTTATAGTGAGTGAGATTTTTGCAAGGAATTTAAAATTTCTTGAGTTTTAAGGTCACTAGATGCAACACCTTAAGTTCCAAGAGGAACCAAAGAGAAAAGCATTCAAGTCATTCCTAAGCTTTTCTTAAGTTTTGGGTCATCTACAAATAACCATAACTTTTAATAAATGATAAGATAGGAGACCCATAAGAGATTTTAGTAAAGAGCTTCAAACCCTCTTTCCAATGCCACCGAGTTTGCTAAGTTTCAAGATCATATTAAAAATATATGACTGATTTAATATTGACAGCTGCTCTACTATGACTCCGCGTTACGGAGCCAATCAGACCTCACTGCTTGGTGAAAAATCATTCCGACTCCCAACTCATTTTATTTATTTATTTAGGGGTATTTTATTCCTAAAACTATTAGTAGGTCATCTAAATTGTCTTAAACATTTAGAAAATCAGTTTTCGTCAGTCAAACCCTCTCTCATCCACTCCAAAAACTCCAACACTGAAGGAATTCAAGAAACGCTAAGGTTAGTGTTCTTTTTCCAAGATTTTCCTTCAAGTTCTTCAAGAAAATGGTTCTTTCAGGTATGTAAGCTTCCATAGTGTTGATTTTGTTCACACACACGCCAATCATGTCGATTTCAATGTTAAATTTGTTCTAAAAAGTTTAAAGTTTGGTGTTCTTGATATGTATTCTTGAATTTGCTTTCTTTCTTGAATTAAGCTGAGATTGAAGAGTTATTGAGATTATTTTGCCGATTTATAGAGTCGTTAGAGTTAAATTCTAGTGTACATGTGCTGGGTTTCTAAATCTAAAGAGAGATTGAGCAAAAGAATCGAATTTAGACGAATTAGGGTTAGAAAATGAAGAAGGAAAAAGGTGAGAGAATCTAGAAACCTTGTCCTATTCGCCGACCTGCCTCCCTGTTTCATTAATTTTTTCTTCATAAATCTGGTTACCATGAACTCCTTGAGTTGAATTATTCATGCCTATAATTTTATATGAAACATATAAGTCACACTCTTGATATGAGAATTATCTTTGAGTCTTTTAGTTGAGCAGTTGAGTAGTATCATTGAAGTTCTTGAGTTCCAAGTATGGAGTTCTATCTATGGTTATTGAAAACCTTGCATTGAGTCGTTCACGTTCATATTTCGGCATGAGCCATATTGTAAGAAGTCTTTTACAAATGTTTTAACTTTGTTTTAAGAATTAATCTTTGAGTTGAGTAAAGAGTAAGATAAATATAGATGATAGATGATAATGTTATTAAATTGGCTATTTTAATTATGAATTAATCTAAGGAAATGCAAAAGTCATCAACATTTTTATTAAAAATGATACAATTTAATATGTCAATTAAATAGTTACATATTGTTTTGATGTTTTAATTTATAGTAAGGGTAAATGCGTAATTCAACTTTTTACTTTTTTTGCTCCCACTCATAGTAATATATATAATATATATGATAACGGACATTCATATGCAAATTTGTGGATCCACTATCTAGGTTATTTAAGAGAATCTTAAGGTGACACGTAGTTTAGGACAAGAAGATTGTTTTTAGAGGCCTGACCTTTTTACTAACAGTAGAACCTACATCTCAATGTACTTTCGGTGCCAAGTAAAATCTCAACGGAATCATTCATAATCATATTCACATTACCAAACTTGAAAAAACACAATTAAATTGCCAAACCAATCAAAAGTCATTATAGAGTAGCTCTTAATAATCGTAATTTATACATGTGTGAGAAGACCTTTCACAATCATAATTTCATAATACTTGAGAAAACATTTTATAATTAATCGATACCCATGTCCTCAACATCGTTAGTTCATAACCATCATTTTCATAAAATATGCATAAATTTCATAAATCATACTGCATAAATTCATAAGTTACCTTCGTAACAACATCATCATAATCAAGTAAAAATTATGGGTACATATGAAATAAATTAGAAATCATGTGGTTTAATCAAAACATGCATAATAAGATAGAAATTAAATAATTTAATCAAATTAAATTAGATCCACAGAGATTTAATGAGACCCTAATAAAATTAGGTTAAAATTGAAATTAAGACTTGAGATTCATTTGAGACCCTATGGATGAATGAGATCCATTGGTGAATCCCCACATACTTTAATAATGAAAGTCTTGTAAAGTAAAAGAGAGGGGGAGACGTGAAGTTCGGAACCCTAACTTTTTTCTTTGAGATTGAGAGAGAATTGGAGAAGACGGAAAATGGGGATTTGGGAGAATTAGAGGGTTTGGGTATTTTTAGTAACTGAAAAGTATTTATAGGTCTTAGAATCAGGGTCAACACGATATAGTATAAACAATAAATACAGAGGAAAAAACCCAAGTACCATTATGATATAACTGTCTGACAGGCCTACATTTAGGGGTCTATGGTTCGCAGGGCCCACTACGGTTCACCATATCAAATCATGGATCAATAACTCGAGGTTGAAGATCTGATAAAATCCTGTGAGTCCACTCTATAACTCGTCGTCTGGTCTACAAACCATGGCCATACCTGTAGTCATAAAGTTACCCAAAATCCTAAAAGTCCAAACACCAATCACGAATACACTCTTCAGCCCATAAAGAGTATCATGACCCATAGGTCTTGCCCGTAGATCAAAAATCCATCTCATTCAACAAGTGTAGATCCCTCCTACGGATGCCATTTATGACTCATCATACAGTCTACATACCATTCTGTTAGTATATAGGTCATACATTAGAGACATTTCATTTTGCAAATATCTTACATAGTTACGTGACCCTTCATGTGACCCTTAGAAAGCACTACCACTCATAGGTCAGTTCGTAGCACCATATTGCTACGACATTCCTAAACTTTTTTACCAAAATTATATTCCAATTATGAGGTTCTACGGTAGCCATTTCATAAAACATCAAGTATTAGTAGAATGTTGATAATGATTCTGTTTGTGATGAACAATTGACACTAATTAGTTATTCCTTTAACGTCTTGAACGTATGACCTATATATCACAAACAGATAGTTCTAGCATTGCTTTAATTGTCCCATCTTTAGAATTCTTTTGTAACTGATAAGCATTCTTTATTTTGTTTATATGTTTCAATTTGGCATTATTACCTTGAAACTTCATAACTTTTCTCTAGTTACAAGATAATCTTGTAATAGAATATCATACTATGAAAATACTAAATAAAAGTGATAATAGACTCATAAAAAATGCATTAAAACGTGACAATACATGTGAAATATAGAATCATTATATGAAAGCATTAAATAAATATGACAATAAACGTGATAGCTAGCCCATAACAAGAAAAATTACAATAAACATGATAGCTAGACCCATAACAAGAAAAATTGCAGTACTCGTGAGAAATACTCTGAGGCATCTACTATAAATACATTAGAATTCTTCTTAGAATTTCTCAGCCTTATTCAGCAAAAACATCTTACTTTCTTCTTTATATCTATTTCCTGTGAGTTTCTCAAAAAGGAAAAAGACTTTGTTACGGGATGCAACTTATTTTGCAACTCGAACTGTAGCAGATGTTAGTGTTGGAAAAAGACTTTACTAGAGATTGAGTCTTCTTTTATGACCAATTCTTGATTTTTTATTAAGTCACTTGTTGTTAGTCTTCAGTTATTCATTTATATGTGGTTTTAGATTATAAAACAAAAGATTATGGAGTTCTTATGTCATTAAGTTAGTTGTATGTCATCCTTGGTATTTGATAATGCTTTGTGTTGTCTAGATTGGTAAATCAATTAAAGATTTTTTCTTTGAACAAGTGAACATTGTCAATTTGATGAATCGATGAAAATCCCCATACACCCATTGATTTTCTTTTATGTTTTCATCTTCAGCAAGATGAACATGTTTACATTTTACATCTAGGCTAGCACTCATGAGATGGTAAAATCTTTGTAAATGAATGTATCTAATATCCATTAACTCTATTGGCATATTCAAGATTTCAAGAGAAATTGGGTCTTATTCAACCTAATACACGTATGTATGTGCAATTACAAATGAAGTTCTTTTGTGTATGATACAAAATAAATTATAGTCAATACATTAGCCTTAGAGAGTACTTTTCCAAATTGAACTTATTCCTTTTGTAAGTCCAATTATAATCTCGATCACTGAATTAGAAATGTAGGTATTAATTATTTAAATATTAAATTACCCCTTCAAACTAAGTTTTTCATGTATAATTATTTTAAAATTTATTAAGATAAATCAAAGTTACTATACAAAAATTAAAATATTAAGTCAAAATTAAACCAATTTTCATTCAAAACCTCACAACTGATTTATGCGAGTGCGTCAGCCTCCATAACAGAGAAATCAAACAAGAAAAAAACAAAGTTGATGCAATTTGAGATTACTAAATACATGGTCTAGTAGAGAGGGAGAGACTGAAACAGAGAAACACAAGAAGAAGCAATAGATGCTGAAATCGGGTGAAAATGAGAAAGGAAAGAGAACAGAGGAAAGTCAGGGTGAGAAAAAAAGATAAGCATGTAATACTGCTTAAGGGTAAGGAAATCTCGTACTTTAGCCTCTCTCAATTCTCGGGGAAAGAAACTCCCCCGGAAAGCCTCCTCAAACATATCCCAACTCAAAAATGGTGCACCCTCGGCTTTACCCTTCTTCCACTGTTCAAACCAAGTCCTAGAAAAATTCTTCAGTTGACATGCCGCTGATTCCACTCGCTCAGCATCGATAATGTCCATTACCTCAATTACCTTGAGAGGTTCCTCAATGAAATTTTCTAGATCCTTAGTAGTGCTTGAACCAGTGAAGCTTGGAGGATTCATCCTCAACAACTTGTGGATCCTCGAAGTATCAACCTCTTCTTATCGAACCCCTCTTTGTTGCCCAACATGGTTGGTCACAACTTGACTTAGCATTCGGATTGTTTCCCAAATCAGCATTGGTGACCTGTTATTGGGGTTTCACAACTCGTGCATTAGGTACCATTTCCCCCTCAACGTTCCTTCTAGTAGGACGACCTCAGACAACTTTTCGTGGAGGCACGATCAACTGAAAGACAAGGTCAAGCACTATTTAGAGAGAGACTTTATAAATATGAACACTATCATATGAAATGAGTATGAAAGAAGTGAAGGAAATTCTCAAATGTCACGGCCTTCTAATTATAGATGTGGCGCGCTTCATACTTATAACTAGAATTCTAATACACCACTTCACAGGCTTCCTAGGACTCATGAATTCTAGCCTCTGATACGAAGGTTTTCACACCTCGAGCCTATGCCCTGGGCCGGAACGGAACTCAAGAACCACTATTGGCTCCAAGAAAACCCTTGGTGTTGCTCAACTTATAGCGGAAAACTTAAAGCATTAATATAAGGATTCAAATGCACATTTAAACAATTGTATCAAATAAGCTTAGAATGTTTAAGGACAAACATTGAAATTAGTCAAAGTGGAAACTCAAGTCGTTTAGCATAACATCTAAAATATAAGACTAAAGAACTCATATCTATATGTCTATGAAGACTCTAAATACTAAGATGAATGTCTGGACAAGACCCTCAACCATTCGAATAACTAACTACGAAAGCGATAAAAAGAAATCCTCCGGAAGCAAGAAGGCTCACCAACTAACCCTGAGATGCTCAATTGGATCAATGAGGCGTTAGATGCTGATCATGGTTACCTGTATCTGCATCATAAAATGATGCAGGCCTAATGACATCGACACATTTAATGTATGAGCATGCAAGGGGAAAACTAAGCATGATATAAACTTGAAAGAAACTGAAAAGTGTTTTATTTAAAAATAAATAATAAAACTATTTCGACTTGACTGGTTTTTAGACTTAGTTTAGAGTCTACACTTAATTTTATAGAAAAATTGATTTTCAAAGGATAGAAAAAGTATGTACTGAAAATCTTTAAAGGGGGGTTCGGGGGTTCATATTAACGTCTTAGTAAGGTCTTGAAAGCACCTAAGACGCTCGCTTACTTGCGATTATCCGATAAGTAATTTGTTTGGCTAAAATAACTTTAATTTAATTTTAAATTGAAAACTTATTTGGAAACCTTTAGAAACATCATCCTACTATCTAACTGAAATTTTTGACTTGCAAGATTTATTAGTTTCTACTCTATTCATAGTCGATTGATTTAGTTTGAATCGTTAGAACAAAATAGGGCCTTGCGGGGATTTTAAATTTTTTAAACCTAAGACCAATGTCCAATATTCAACAAATAAATATGTAGTAAAGTAAAGAGGGAGGGAGAGAGTCGGATCCAAATCCGATTTCTGTCCGGCTGGATTGGTATTTGGACCCATTTCGTTTTGGGCCTTTGTCCCATGTATACCTGTCTTAAACTATCATAAGAAATTAAATTTCTTTTGGACTTCATACCCAACTTCCACCTGTCCTAAAACTATCAAAATAATTTCTAAAATATAAAGCTGGAAATTTTTGGGGCTTTTGGCCCTATTCTTGCTGATGTATACAGCATATACAGCCATTGTATATCGCTGTACACTTCTTGTATATCCTGCGAATTCAGCATATACATGTATAACAGCCGTATCTTAGCCTCTCTTCCACCTGTAGTTCAGCTTGCTTTTCAACTTTGTTGGAACGAGGAGGTAGACTTGATATGCAAACGAGAGAGTCCAAAATGGACTCGGAGAGAGAGAGTTCATGCACGCGAGGAAATAAAAATGATCAGCAATTGATCAATGATCAAGATTTATGACAATAACTGCATTATGCAAAATATCAACTTGTTAAAGTGTTAATAAGTGTATTATCACATGGGTTATGCTTGACTGACCAACAACTTATCCTAATAGATTAAAAATTGATAAGGAGAGGAGTCAACAAATAGAACTAAACCTCAAATTTAGGCAGCAAAGTGGTGTGAAATGGTAATTGGCATTATCAATTCAAATTAACATGCTTCATAAAAAAAAAATCATATATACTATGCTGCACATTAAAGCTTCTAACGAGACCAAGGATAAGCATGCACCTATGTATATAAATTTGGTCATCTAAACAAGAAAAATAAATCAACAATCTTTAAATAAACTTAAAAAAAAATATGACTAGCAAACAATTATCTGAAGCATGAATCCACATAAATGACTCAAGAAACTATCTAGTTCTCAAACAGAATAGTTAAGCCATAAAGATTCATAAAGAGTTTGAGACAGTGTACTAAAACAAAAGAGAAATGACTACAACTACACCACTTATATCACCACATACACATTAAAGGAGTCAAACTTTACGGCCTAGCAGAGTTTAAGACAAGAATCACCGTTATACAAAACTAATAGATAACAAACCAAACTGTGAGCGCTGACATGATAAGCTCTGTATAAAATTCAGATGGAACATTGAAAGCATTTAAGAAGAATCAGCTAGAGCATTAAGAAACAAGGTATTTGATGATGCTTTGTGTTGTCTAGATTGGTAAATCAATTAAAGGTTTTTTTTCTTTGAACAAGTGCTCATTGTCAATGTGATGAATCAATGAAATTCCCCCTTACACTCATTGATTTTCTTTATGTTTTCATCTTAAGATTAGCATGTGTGCAGATTACATCTACGCTAGCTCTCGTGAGATGGTAAAATCTTTGTAAATGAATATATTGATATCAATTAACTCTATTGGCATATTCAAGATTAAAAAAGAAATTGGGTCTTATTCAACCTGATACACATATGTATTGAAATAGAGTATCTTATTTCATTTTATCACGTGTACATATACAAATAAAGTTCCTTTCGTGTACGATACAAAATAAATTTTAGTCAATACATTAGCCTTAAAGTACTTTTCCAAATTCAACTATTCCTTTTTTAGGTCCAATTTTGTATAACCTCAATACTAAATTAGCAATGCAGGTATTAATTATTTAAATGCGAAACTACCCCTTCAAAATAAGTAATTCATGTATAATTATTTTAAAAGGAAATAAGATAAATCAAAGTTAGTAAATAAAAATAAAAATATTCAATTAAAATCGAACCAATTTTAATTCAAAACCTCAGAGTTGATTTATGTGAGTGCCTCAGCTTCCATACTGTCACGCCCCGAGCTACCCCCGAGACGCGGACACAGAACCTAGGACCACAAGTGATCCCAAGCTAACCCTGCTGACATGATCATGAGCATACTAAAGATAATAAACTGAATGCAGAAGCTAAATCATAATTTAAACTGAAAAGATGGGGAATACCCATATTCTATAACTGAGATAGTTAAAATACTGATGAATTCAATACAAAGAAGTTATTAACTCAATATTAAGCTGAAACTAACTATGTGAAGTAAGCCTCGAAGTGACTAGAAATGTTCAGACAAGCCCCAGCTAAGTCTAGCAAAAACTGAAACTAAAAGACTAAAATGAACTCATGGCTCTTTGTGCTCGGAGAATGAGGACTCACCGCTGAATGTGCTGAACAGGAGATCGGAAATCGATCTAAGTGTGATCTGGATGCTGATTACCTGAACCTACATCACGAGAAGATGTAGTCGCACGTATGCGTCAGTACTTGAAGGTACTGAGCATGTAGGATGGAGTAAAGCTGAAATATTACATAACTGAACAAGCACAAAATAAAGTATAATAATCTGAACATGATATACTGAATTCTGAGCTAACTGGATGCGATGGCCAATTTATAACATGCCGAAAAAAATACTGAATATACTGATAAATGGTCAATACAAGAGAGTCTGACTGAACTGTGGGAACTACTAATAACCGATAGTAAAACCACATGAGCTAAATTTGGAGTCCGATGTATACGCCGCATCGAGAGGACCCAATATACCTTGTCAAAGGTATAAAGGCATGCTGGCGTGGTCACTAAACTTATGCCCATCGAGAGGACATACAACCTACTTGGCTAGTAGTTCTCGGACTGATTGGGTATGCTGAATGCTAGTCCAACTCGGTATTATGCTACTCCCATGAATTATGTAACTAAGTGGTTATGACTAAGTTTCTATAAATACTGAATAGCTCAAAACTGAACATACAAACTGAGAATGCAATAATTAATCTGGTAATTATGCATTTATAACTGAGAGATGCATATCTGAAGTAATTGAAATATCTAACCTAGCATGTATAATTCAAGAACTAAAGAAATACATAGCTAGGGTTCTGAAATTTATGCAATAAAATCTAAGTAATAACATATTAATTTGATTTGGAACATATAACTAATTAAATCATGAAGTTCTATTGAAGTTGTAAAAACCTTAGGTCTAATCATGATATGGGATTCAAGAATCTAACTGAAAACTAGGGACCCAATGGGTGAAAGGAACCCAATAGTGAAGTCTCACATACCTGGTGATGAAATTACTGAGAAATATTTGGATTTTGGGGCTGGAACTGTTGGAACCTTGCTGCATTTCTGAACTAGGGTTCTTGACCTTTTTCTCCTTTCTTACTTCTAATTTTCTAAGTTTTGATTTATTATTTTGATTTAGTTAAGTTTTAGTTGTGTATCTAAGCTTAAACTGATTAAAATATGATGATTTAGGGTCAAAACGACGTATCTTAAGGTTTAAACAAATTGTAAAAATCCAAAAGACCCCTAAGTTAATATTTGTCGGACCGAACAACGACCTGGACTGACGGTCCGTCATTTGGGTCCGTAGGTTTGGCCTGTTCAACATGCCTTTACTAAAACGGGCATAACGTTTTACTTGGAGGTCTGATTTCAGCAAGGTTGGTGGCTATGGAAAGCTAATTCAATTATCTATCGTTGAGTATGTCATGGGACACCTAATTCATTTTTTTCTAAGATATATAATCAATTGAAGTTGACCCAACAACATTTTACCCTTAACTGTCTGTTGATTTCCAACTACAGATTGTAAATCGAACGGCGTGGCGTGCTGGTCAACCATGATTTATATCAGAGAGTGGAGGAATGGGGTGTTGATCGACGGACACAGACAAAGGACTGTAGTCTGACCTACGGACCTAGTTCCGTCCGTCGTTTGATACGTAGTAAAATTTTCCTGGGCTGAGATTTTAGGGGGTTTTGACTCTATCAACGGATGTGCAGGACGGATCGTGGGTCAGGCTAGGTCCGTCGATGCACCTGCAGATTTTCTAAAAAACTGGTTTTTGGTTTGTTTTGGACACGGGGTGTTACATTATCTTCCCTTGGGAACATGTGTCCTCGAATGAAGACTAAACCTGGAATAGAGGGAGAGAGATGCAAACCCTACTGCAAAACACTGAGAACTGCATTTCTAACTGAATTGAGTTTCAGAACATGCAAATACGCTAAAAATGCAAGCACAAACTGAGGGAATATGATTATAAGACTGAATTCAGGCATGAATGAATAGAAAAACAAAGAGGAACTATTACCTCAAGATGGAGTGAAATTGAAAGGAAAGAGGTGAGGATACTTGCCTTTCATGGCTGCTTCTAATTTCCAAGTAGCTTCCTCTACAGACTGACTCCTCCACAAAACCTTGACTGAAGTGACTTCTTTTTTTCTAAACTTTCTATCCTAACGGTCAAGAATCTCAACTGGTACATCCTCATAATAAAGACTATCTCTCACCGCCACAGTCTCTAATGGAACTACAGAGGTTGGATCCCTCACACACTTCTTCAATATTGACATGTGGAAGACCGGATGCACTGCTAATTCTGTTGGCAACTCTAACTCATATGCCACCTGGACAGCCCTTTTCAAGATCTTGTAAGGTCCTACATATCTAGGATTGAGCTTCCATTTCTTACCAAATCTCATCACCCATTTCATAAGTAAGACTTTTAGAAAAACACAATCATCAACTTGGAACTTTAGTTCCTTTCTTCTCACATCTGCATAAGATTTCTGACGACTTTAGGCTGTCTTAAGTCTATTTCTAATGAATTTCACTTTCTCCATAGCATAAAGAAGTGGATCTGACCCTATCAAAGCTGCTTCACCTACTTCAAACCAACCAACAGGAGATCTACATCTACGCACATATAAAGCTTCATAAGGAGCCATCTGAATGCAGGAATGGTAGCTATTGTTGTAGGCAAACTCAATCAGAGGAAGTTGATCATCCAAACTACCCTTGAAATCGATCACATAAGCTCTCAACATATCCTCTAGGGTCTGAACAGTACGCACTGCCTGTCCATCCGTCTGTGAATGAAATGTTGTGCAAAGGTTAACTTGAGTACCAAGACCCTTCTGAAATGACTTCCAGAAATTAGAGGTAAACTGACGATCTCAATCTCAGATGATTGACAAAGGAATCCCATTCAACCTCACAATTTCATTAATGTAAAGCTTGGCATAGTCATCTGCCGAATATGTAATCTTGACCGCGTTAAAAGCGAGAATGCTTAGTCATCCTATCAACTATCATTCAAATGGAGTCCTGTTGTCTGCGAGTACAAGGTAACCCTGTGATAAAATCCATATTGATCACATCCCACTTACAAGTAGGAATATCAATCTCTTAAGTCATACCTCCTAGTTTCTAATGTCTTACCTTGACTTGCTGACAATTGGGCACTTACTCATAAAATCTCCTATATCTCTCTTCATGTCATTCCACCAATAGACTTCCAACAGATCAGATACATCTTAGTGGCACCTGGGTGAATAGAATATCTGGAGTTATGGGCTGCTTTAAGGATATGCTTTCTCAATTCACCCACATCAGGAACACACAATCTACCTTGGTAGCGAAGTACACCATCTCCCCCTTGGGAGAATACCTCCACTCTCTGATTATGGACTGCACCCTTAAGTTCAAGTAAGATTGGATCGTTGTCTTGCTTTTCCTTAACCTCCACTACCAAAGAAGATTATGCCCTATTCTGAATTGTTACACCACTGTTTGATATGCTCATAAGGTGAACTCATAAGCGAGCAAGAATGTGAACATCCTTCACTAGCTCCTTCCTTTCTTCCTCAACATGGGATACACTTCCCATAGATAGCATTTGCCTTACCAGGATGATAATGCACAGTTGTATCATAATCCTTAAGGAACTCAAGCCATCTTCTCTGGCAAAGATTCAACTCTTTCAAGGTGAACACATACTGAAGTCTCTTTTGATCAGTGAACATATCTACGTGAACACCATAAAAGTAGTGTCTCCAGATCTTGAGTGTAAATACCATTGCTGAAAGCTTAAGGTCATGAGTTGGATAGTTCTTCTCATGCACCTTAAGCTATCTAGAAGCATACTCTATAACCTTACCTTGTTGCATCAACACACAACCTAGGCAAACTCTGGATGCGTCACAATAGATCACATAACCATGTGAACCCTCTGGTAGAGTCAAGATAGAAGATGTAGTTAATCTTGTTTTCAATTCTGCAAAGATTTTCTCACAATCATCTGACTATTGAAACTTGACCATCTTCTGAGTCAACCTAGTCAATGGTGAGGCTATAAATGAGAATCCTTCTACGAACCTTCTATAATAACTCGCTAGACCTAAGAAACCATTGGTATTTGTAGCAGAGCTAGGTCCGGGCCATTGCTTCACTGCTTCTATCTTATGTAGATCCACTAGGATCCCTGTGCTAGATACAATATGACCAAGGAAAGCAATGGATTTTAACCAGAACTCACATTTGCTAAACATAGTGAATAACTGGCGATCCTTGAGAGTCTGTAGAACAATTCTCAAATGAATCACATGTTCTTCCTCACTCCTAGAGTAAATGAGGATATCATCAATAAAGACGATAACGAACAAGTCCAAGTACTATTTGAAAACTTTGTTTCATCAAATCCATGAAAGCTGCAGGAGCATTGGTTAGACCAAACGACATAAGTACAAATTCGTAATGACCATACTGAGTTTTGAAAGTTCTTTTCAGAATGTCACTATCTCTAACTCTAAGCTAATGATAACCCGATCTGAGGTCTATCTTTAAAAAGTGAATAACACACTGAAGTTGGTCAAACAAGTCATCATCCTGGGATGGGATACTTATTCTTGATTGTGACCTTGTTCAACTGTCTACAGTCATCGCACATTCTGAGAGAACCATCTTTATTATTTACAAACAACACTGGTGCACACCATGGTGAAATACTAGGTCTGATGAAGCGCTTATCTAGAAGGTCTTTCAACTGCTCTTTCAATTCCTTAAGCTCTGCTTGAGACATTCTGTAAGGAGTAATAGAAATAGGCTGGGTATCTGGAAGAAGATCAATTCCAAAGTTTGTTTCCCTTTTTGAAGGGACTTCAAAAAGATCTTCTGGAAACATATCTGGAAACTAACAGACTACTGGAATTGTCTAAAAAGTTGGGGTTTCAAAGCTAGAATATTTAACCCGAACTAGAGGATAGAGATAACCCTTTGAGATCATCTTTCTGACCTTAAGGTAAGAGATGAACCGAACAATAGGCGATAAGCTACTATCCTTCCATTCTAAGATTGGTTCGTCTAAAAACTGAAAACGAACAATCCTAGTTCTACAATCGACTGAGGCATAACAGGAATGTAACCAATCTATGCCTAGAATGACATCGAAGTCTACCATTTCTAACTCTACAAGATCTATTAAGGTGACTTTCTAAGAGACTGTGATAGGGCAATTTCTGTATACCCATCAAGCTATAACTAGGTCACCGACTGGAGTAGAGATTGAGAAATGTTTTGAGAGAGTTACTGGACTAACACTGAATTGAACTGCTACGTAAGGAGTTACAAAAGAAAGAGTAGCCCCTTGATCTAACAATGAATAAACATCAAGGTCAAAGACGTGTTACGTACCACTAACTACATCAGGAGAACCTTCCTGATCCTGGCTGGCTTGAAAAACATACAAATTATTCTGGCGCTGACCGCCACCTATACCAGATGAGTTATCTTGTTGAGTTGGGAAACTTTTTGGTGCTGCTGAAGTTATAGACTGAGCTTTACCATTTCCACCTCCTTGACCCTGTTAAGAAGGACAATCCCTCAACTTGTAACTAGACTGACCGCGCCCAAAACATCCTTCTTTTCCTGTGGGACACTCGTTCGGATGGTTATTACAACACTTAGGAAAAGTGGGATAAGTGTTGGTGCCTGAAATACTTCCCTGAGACTTAGATCCTGGTGCTCTACCCTTATGGTCATACCTGTTCTTGGAGGATGGAACACTAGCTGATGAAGGGGCTGGAGCGAAAAATTTTTGCTGACTCTGCGAGAAATTTCCACCACCTTATTTCTGCTGAGATTAGTCATAGTTCCCAGCCCTAGCCTTATTATTCTCCTTAGCCTGTTCCATAATCTTATCACCCTCAACCTGTTGAGTGTGAGTCATAATCCTAGAAATGTTCATATCTACCATTTCTACACTCAGTTTTAACCAAATCCGACACTCAATAAAAGAACTTATTCATCTGAACCCTAGAGTGAGCAACCATATGAGGAGCATACCTGGATATTTGGTTAAACTTCAGCCCATACACTTGGACTGTCATGTTTCCCTGCCTCAAGTTCATAAATTCTTGGGCTTTTGCTTCTCTCAACTCTATTGGGAAATATTAGGAAAACCTGTTCAGAAAGGTCTCACTAAAGCAATCCCAAGTAATAGGAGCTGCATCTATACCCCTATTTTCCTTCCACTGAGTGTACCAGATATGAGCAACATCCTTCAACTGGTATGATGCCAACTCAACCCAATCATTCCTAGTGACTTGCATCACCTTAAAGATCTTCTTGATCTCATACCAAAAATTCTGAGGATCCTCATTAGTTTGTGATCGTAAGAACTCAGGCGGATTCATCCCAACAAAGTCACGGACCCTTGATGCTACTGATCCACCATTTTTATTCACATGAGCATGAACCCAATTGTTCTCTCTAGTCATACTCTGAGCCAACATCTATATGGCATTCCTTAACTCAGCATTGTAGACTTCCTGATCAGGGTTTGGAGGAGTTGCATTTGCATTCCTGGCATTCGCATTCCTAGCGTTAGCTCTACGATGAGGCATGATCTAAAACGTAAAATGGAAAGTTAAAATGGAATAATATCATACCTTACGCACGATAAGAGTAACAAGAAAGTGATGTTTTCTAGAACACTTTGTAGCCTCCCTCTCATTAGATGTGGTGCACTTCACACCCATGAAAAGGACTCTACTTAGTGCGGCTTTTCAGATATCCTAGGACTCTTAAACCTAGTGCTCTGATACCAAGTTTTGTCATGCCTCGAGGTACCCCCAAGACGCGAACACAGAACCTAGGACCACAAGTGATCCCAAGCTAACCATGTTGGCATGATCATGAGCATACTAAAGATATAAACTGAATGCGGAAGCTAAAACATAATTTAAACTGAAAAGATGGGGAATACCCATAATCTATAACTAAGATAATTAAAATACTAATGAGTATAATACAGAGACGTTATTAACTCAACACTAAGCTGAAACTAACTATGTCTGAAGTAAGCCTCTAACTGACTAGAAATCCTGGGACAAGCCCCAACTAAGTCTAGAAAAGGCTGAAACTAAAAGAAGAAGACTAAAATGAACTCATGAATCTTTGTCCTCGGAGAATGAGGACTCACCACTTAATCTGCTGAACTGGATATCGGGAATTGATCGAAGCATGATCTGGATGTTGAGAACATAAACCTACATCATGAGAAGATGTAGCCGCACGTATACATCAATACTTAAATTTACTGAGCATGTACGATAGATTAAAGCTGAAATAATACATAACTGAACAAGCACAAGAACAAGTATAATAATCATAAACATGATATACTGAATTTTGAGCTAACTGGATGTGGTGTCCAATTTATAACATGCTGAAATTGAATACTGAATATACTAATAAATGGTCAATGCAAGAGAGTCTGACTCAACTGTGGGATCTACTAATTACCGATAGTGAAACCACATGAGCTAAATAAGGAGTCCGATGTATATGGCCCATTGCGAGGACCCAATATACCTTTCCAGAGGTATAAAAGCATGCTGGCTTGATCACTAAACTGATGCCCACAAAGGGGACTTAAAACCTACTTGGCTAGTAGTTTTGGGACTATTTGGGCACGCTGAACCCTAGTCCAACTCGGTATTATGCTACTCCCATGAATTATGTAACTCGTTAATTATGACTTAGTTTCTGTAATATTGGATAGCTCAAATTGAACATTCACACTGAGAATGCAACAATTAATCTGGTAATTATGCATTTATAACTGAGGCATATATATTTGAAGTAACTTAAATATCTAACCTAGCATGTGTAATTCAAAAACTAAAGAAATACATAGCTAGGGTTTTGAAATTTATTCAATAATCTAAGTAATAGCATAGTAATCTGATTTGGAACATATACATAATTAACTGATAAAATTCTGTTGAAGTTCTAGAAACCCTAGGTCTAATCATGATATGGTATTCAAGAATTTGACTTTTACTAGGGAGCCAAAGGGTTAAAGGAACCCACTAGTGAAATCCCACATACCTGGTGATGAAATTCACGGGGAATTATTTGGATTTTGGAGCTGGAACTGCTAGAACCTTGTTGCATTCTTGAATTAGGGTTCTTAACCTTTTTCTCCTTTCTTACTTCTAATTTTCTAAGTTTTGATTTATGATTTTGACTTAGGTAAGTTTTAGTTATGTTTCTAAGCTTAAACTGACTAAAATTTGATTATTTAGAGTCAAAACGATGTATTTTAAGGTTTATACAAAGTAGGAAAAGATTAGAAGACCCCTGAGTTAATTGATGTCAGACCAAACGACGACCTGGACTGACGGTCCGTCGTTTGGGTCCGTAGTTGGGCCTGTTCGGCAAGCCTTTACTAGAACGGCCATAAACTGTTACTCGAACGTCTAATTTAAGCAAGGTCGGTGGCTATGGAAAGCTAATTAAATTATGTATTTGTGGATATGCTATGGGCCACCTAATTCATTTTTTTCTATGAGTTATGATCAATTGAAGTTGACCCAACAATATTTCCCCCCTAACAGTCTGTTAATTTCCAACTACGGTCAGACTTATGGACCGTAGATTGAACGACAGTCCGTGTTGGTCAACCATGGTTCATATTAGAGAGTGGGGGAATATGGTGTTTATCGGCCTACACAGACAATGGATTGTAGTCTGACCTACGGACTGTTGGTTCGTCCGTCGTTCGACACTTAGTCAAAATTTCTTGTGATAAGATTTTGGGGGGTTTTTGACTCGATCGACGGATATGAAGGATGGACCGTGGGTCAATCTATGATCCATCGATGGCAACCGTCTCTGCACCTGCAGATTTTCCAAAAAACTGGTTTTTGGTTTGTTTTAGATATGGGTATTACACATATATAAAAAATGATCATTTTAGGCAATTAACTTTAATATGTATTTTTAGAGAAAATTAACACTTTTTGTATGTCCCTAGAACCTTTAGCAACATTACTTTTAATAGCACTTAACTAATGCCGGTAAAGACTTTACCACTCTTTAATAATGTTAATATTTATTGCCACTAAAATTTTGTTTTTGTGAGAACAGTGAAAAACAAACCAAATAAATAAATAAAAAATTTATTCAATTTGAGATTACTAAATACATCGTCTAGTAGAGACGGAGAGACTGGAACAGAGAAACACAAAAAGTAATAATAAAGGCTGAAATTGGGTGTCAATGAGAAAGGAAAGAGAACAGAGGAAAGCCAGGGGTGAGAAACAAAGATATGCATGTAATAACTGTTTGCAATAACTAAAGCAACATGGATAAATATATTTCGAAGGACAGAAGGGGCAAGGGTAAAATTACAGAATTCTGTTTTAATAGTCAGAAGAAACTCTCCCTCATATAAAATGATATACTTTTCATATGATACTATATTTCAAGTTCAACTAATTCACTGTACAAAAGAGAGTAGGCATATGTTGAAAAAATGGGTTCTTCTGTGGAGCTTTCGGAGTAGATTTTGTCATAGTGGGTTTGAATCTCCTTAAACAGAATGAGATATCCACATGTCAAACTGAATATATTTTTATTCACTTTTATAATTTTATCTTTAATAGTAGTTTATTGTATTTGTGGTATATTTCTATGAAATTGTCATATTTGGAAGCTACCCGTTCTTCTTTTGTCATTTAGCCAAAAAGATATTCCATGAAATCTTCATTTGGGTGTAAACAAACATGAACCACATGTTATAAATTGTTTAGTGTCAAACTTGAACTTAGTAAAGGAATCTTTGGAGCTCCAATGGAAATGGAAGGTAAGTGTTGGATTAATCATAAATCATACTGATTTTAGTAATATATATTACTCGTTCAAACATCTTATTTCTTTCCTCTTTTTTCCTGGACCAGGTATTCATTAATATATAGTAATGGAACTTTGTTGAACAAGAAAAATAGTATGATGCAAGAAAATCCTCCGAAAATTGGTGTATGTTTGCCTGATGTCTTAGTGTGTTTGTCAAAGTGCTTTGTGGTCAACAGGACATTGATTTCTAATGATGTTGCAACAGGTTTAGCACCTCCAATTCCAACTTCAGGTATGAGTTCTAAATTATATTTCCTTTGGTGCATCACAATTCCTTAATTTTGAAGGTTTGTTTTAACTTCCCTTTGGTTTTCTCATTTGTTTCCAAATCCTCCTCAGTAAGTAACATATCATCCACAAAAATAAGAACAATGGATGTGCCATTAGATGTTTTTTGTATAAACAAGGAGTGATAATAATCAGTTTGCTTAAAACCAAACCTTTGTTAGACAATTCACATTTTTTCTAGCATATTATTATTTTTACTATTTGTTACTCATTTCAATTTAGTTCTTCCTATTTTCTAGCTAGACTTAGTTAACTTTTGTTGCTCAAATTTCTGAAGTTAGTGGCCCCATTTATGGCTTTTAGTGGCCCCTTTTATGGTAGTTAGTGGCACATGTTCTTATTTAGATTCAACATTCACTTTGTAAGTGGCTACTAGATAGGAAATGGTTATGTTTTCTTCTTTGTATAAATTCAGACTTTCTGCTGACTAATACATACCTGGAATTTCATAAGTTCATTCTATTTTTATTTTACATATCTGTTTCTTGAGTATTTTTATTTTAACAGTGGTATCAGAGACTCTAGTTGATCTTACTAGACCAAAAAGTTTTAACCTATAATACAAATGACATCCAACAACCTACTTTTAAATACACCAATCAATTTCACCGGTGAGAATTACCAAATCTGGTTTGTGAAGATGCAAGCTATTTTGAAAGCCTATGATCTTTGGGAAACTGTGATGGAAGATAAATCACTTGTTGTTCTACCAGCAAATTCTAGATTGTCTATGATCAAATCTAACAACTAAGAGAAGGCAAAAAAATCTAAAGCCAAGTCGCTTATGCATAATGCTATGGCATATTATGTTTTTTTTTTTATAGAATCATAGCTTGCAAAATTGCAAAAGAGGCTTGGAATACCAAGGCAGTGATAGACACGTCAAATGCAAGTGTTGAACCTCAAAAGAGAGTTTGAGTCCTTGAATATGCAGGAGGATGAAACTATCAGTAATTATGTTGATCGAATCTCCTTAATTGTTAATAATATTAGATTTCTTGGTGAAGAATTTACAGACAAACGAATTATGGATAAAGTTCTTGTGACTCTTCCCGAGAGGTTTGAATCTATGATTTCCTCTCTTGAATGATCCAAGGACCTAGACAAACTTTCATTAGGTGAACTAATGATTGCTCTTCAAGCATAAGAGCAAAAGAGGATTATGAGATGGGAAAAGTTCACTGAAGGATCTTTCTCTGTACAAAAGCAAAAAGGAAAGCAACAATTCAACCAAAAGAATAAGGGAAGGCATGATGGAGGAAAAAATAGTAGAGATGTGAAGCAGAAGTTCCCTCCAAGCAAACATTGTAAAATAAATACACATCTGGAGAAGTATTGTTAGTGGAGACTCGATGTTGTATGTGGCAACTATAAGCAGACGGGACACATATCCAATGTCTGTAAATCAAGAGCAAAGGTCTCTGGTGCTTTGCAAGCACAAGTAGCAGAAGCTAAAGATGCACATGAGGAGCAACTCTTTGTAGTTTCGTACTTTCCAATCAATGAATCCTCTGATTCAAGGCCTCTTGATAGTTGTTGCATACATCACTTGTTCAATGATGTTGAATTGTTCAAATTCCTTGATGATACTTAAAAATCTAAAGTAAAAGTGGGAAACGATGAGGCAATAGAAGTCAAAGGCAGAGGTACAATGTCTATCTCAACAATATAATGTATCAAAACTATTTCAGATGGTTTGTACACACTTGATATGAGTCAAAATTTGTTGAGTGTTGGACAAATGCTTAAAAATAATTATTCTCTACATTTTAAAAATTGTGAATGTATTGTTTCTGACCCTTATGGAGTAGAGTTATTTTATATCAAGATGAGCAACAAAATGTTTTCAGTTGATTGGGAGAAAATAACTGAGCAGGCTTACACTATTGCTTCAGAAACATGTACAAACCTATGGTAAAAAAGATTGGCCACTTCAATATCAGAAGCATTGCTGAGATGAGGAGCTACTGGAAAATATGCCTCGATTTCTTTCTAATGCTCAAATTTGTGAAACTTGCCAATAGGGAAAGCAAACAAATTGCCATTTCAAGAAAATCAAGTATGAAGAGCAAACCAAAACTTCACCTCATTCATATGGATATTTGTGGCTCAATGAAAACAGATTCACTGAGTGGTAACAAATATTTTCTCCTCTTTATCGATGACTACACAAGAATATGTTGGGTTTATTTCATAAGACTGAAGAGTGAAATATTTGATATTTTTACACAATTTAAAGCTTTAACAGAAAATCAATGTAATCTTAGTATTAAGTCTTTAAGGTCTGATAATGGAGGAGAATATACTTCTTCTCAATTTGTGGAGATTGGTAATAGCATAAGTACGGACGCCAATTGACATTACCATAAACTCTACAACATAATGGCATGTCCAAAAGGAAGAACACAACAGTAATGGAGATGGCTAGATGTCTTTGGCTTGAAAAAAAGATCCCAAATAAATTATGGGCAGAGGCAGTGAATATCTTTATATATTTGCTTAATAGATTGCCTACTAAGGCCTTACAGGACATGACTCCATATAATGCTTGGTGTGGAAACAAACCATTAGTACACCATCTTTGAATCGTTGGGTGTATATGTTATTATCAAGTTCCGAAAACAAAAAAGAGTAAGCTGGACAACAACGCTCATAAAGGCATATTTATGGGCTATAGTTCATCCAAAGGTTACAAGATTTTCTATTTGAATCAGAATAACTAATTCTCAGCCAAGAAGTGAAGTTTGATGAACCACCTGGTTGAGATTTGAAAAATTATAAGACCTCTTATTTTGATTTATTATAAAAAGATCAGCCTTAACTTTCAGAAGATGAACTAGTGGATGATGTACCAATGAGGGGAACTCGATCTTTAAAATATATCTATCTGTGGTGTAACTTGGTTAGGTATGAACCAACAAGTTATGCTAAAGAACAAGACTCTCAGGTATGGAGGAGATCTATGCAAGATTAACTAGAAATGATCGAGAAGAACGGAACCTAGCAACTTGTTGACAGACCTAGAAATCGCTAGGTGAATAGTATAAAATGGATTTTTAAGACAAAACTCAATTCTAATTGAACAATTTGCCAACATAAAGCTAGATTGAAGGTGAAGGGATACACAGAAAAATATGGTGTGAATTACCAGGAAAGATATTCTCCTGGAGAAAGGTATGATACAATCAAGGTTATTCTTGCATTTGCATCTTATAGTACCTGGAAGATTCATCAACTTGATGTCAAATCGACTTTCTTGTGGAAGAGATCTATGTAGAGAAACCTGATGGTTTCTCAACTCCTAGAAAAAAGGATCAAGTTTATCTCTTAACGAAGGCCTTGTATGGCCTAATACAAGACCCAAGGGCATGGTATGAGAGGATGGACGATCATCTCATACAACTTGTCTTTAGTGGAACTAAAAGTGAAGCTATTTTGTATGTGAAAGTCACTACTACAGGTGGGTCCTTTATTGTCTAAATTTATGTGACTTGTGAAAAGAAGCAAAATTAAACTAATCCAAAGGTTCAAGGAAGAAATGGAGAAAATCTTTGAAATGACTGATATTGGATTCATGAAGTACTTTGTTGGAATGGAAGTGTTGCATTCCAGTGATGGAATTTTTATATGCTAGCAGAAATACATTTCGGATATTCTAATATGTTCAAAATGCAAGACTGTGAAGCTGTAAGTACTCCAATATCTACTGGTGTGAAGCTTGTCAAGGATGAGGATTTCGAAAAAGTGGATGATAGTATGTCTAGAAGCTTTATTGGCAGTCTGTTATATCTATGTAACACCCCATATCCAAAATAGATAAAAAAATCAGCTTTTCACAAATTGCAGGTGCAATTGACGATCACCATTGATGGACCGTAATCTGATCGACGGTTCGTACTGTAGCTCCGTAGATTCACACTACATCCTCTCCTAAACTCAGCTCAGAAAATTTTGCAAAGTCTAGACCCACGGACAGACCTATTATCCGTAAGTTAGACTATGGTCCGTAATCTGTGTCCGTGGATCAAAAATGCACTTACCCAACCTCTGACATAAACCACGATTGACCAGTACGGTTCGTAGATGGACCTACGGATTGTAAGTCTGACCGTAGGTGAAGATTAACAGTCAGTTAGGGGGAAAATCTTGTTGGGTAAGCTTCAAATGGTCATAACTTTAGCAGAAAACGAACTAGGTGTCCCATGCCCAATGATATGATAGATAATTGAATTAGCTTTCCAGGGCCACCGAGTTTGCTAAAATTTGATCACCGAGTAAAAGGTTATGCCCATTTTAGTGAAGACCTGTCGAGCAAACCCAAACGATGGACCCTCAATTGAAAGACGGCCCATCAGTCCAGGTCGTCGATTGCTTCGACAATAATTAACTCAGGGGTCTTTTGGTCTTTTTCTACTTCATTGGACCCCTAAGATACGTCATTTTGACCCTAAATCATGACATATTAGTCAGTTTAAGTCTAGAAACATAACTAAAACTTACATAAGTCAAATCACTAATCAAAACATATAAAATTAGAATCGAGAAAGGAGAAAAAGTTCAAGAACCCTAGTTCAAGAACACAATAAGTTTCCATCAGTTCCAGCCCCGAAATATACGGATTTCTTCGTGAATTATATCACCAGGTATGTGGGATTTCACTAGTGGGTTTCTTTCACCCATTGGGTCCCTAGTTTTCATTTAGATTCTTGATTCCCATATCATGATTAAACCCAGGATTTCTATAAATTCAAGAGAATATCATGAATAGTTAGTTATATTTTCCAAATTAGATTACCACGTTATTACTCAGATTATCGCATGAATTTCAGAACCCTAGCTATGTATTTAGTTCTGAATTACACATGCTAGGTCAGATATTTCAGTTATTTAGTTATACATGCCTTAGTTACTACTGCATCATTATCAGATTAATTGTTGCATTCTAAGTTTGCATGTTAAGTTTAAAGTTATCCAGTATTTACAGTGATTCAGTCATAATGTGTTAATCACTTAATTCATTGGGAGTACATAATACCGAGTTGGACTAGGGTTCAGCGTACCCAAATAGTCTCAAAATTACTAGCCAAGTAGGTTGTAAGTCCCCTCAGTGGGCATTAGTTTAGTGATCACGCCAACATGTCTCTATACATATGACATGGTATATTGGGTCCTCTCGATATGACGTATACATCAGACTCCACATTTAGATCATGTGGTTTTATTATTGGTTATTAGTAGTTCCCACAGTTCAGGCAAACTCTATTGCATTGACCAGATTTACAGTTCAGTTAGTATTCAGTCTCAACATTTTATAAATTTGGACATTGCATCCAGTTAGTTCAGAATTCAGTATATCATGTTTAGAATATTATACTTGCTTTTGTGCTTGTTCAGTTATGTATTACTTTTCTCCATCCTACATGCTCAATACCTTTCAAGTACTGACGCATACATGCGCTACATCTTCTCGTGATGTAGGTTCAGGTTCTCAGCATCCAGATCACGCTTAGATTCATTCTAATCTCCAGTTCAGCAGAATTGGTGGTGATTCCTCTTTCTCCGAGGACAATAGTCATGAGTTTATTTTCAGTATTTAGTCCTTTAGTTTCAGGTTTTGATAGACTTAGTTGGGGGCCGTTCCAGCATTTTTAGTCAGTTTAGAGGTTATTTTCATACATAGTTAGTTTCAACTTAGTGTTGAGCTAATATTCTCTTTTATTAAACTCATCAATTTCGAATATCTCGGTTATAATATATGGGTATTCCCCATCTTTTTCATTTGAACTATGACTTAGCGTCTAAATCAGTTTATTTTCTTTAGTATGATCATGATCCAGCCAGCAGGGTTAGCTTGGGATCACTTGTGGTCCTAGGTCCTGTGTCCGCGTCTCGGAGGTAGCTCGGGCATAAACATATAAACTCACTGGCATTCTATTTGTTGTTAGTTTGTCTAATTTCATGCATTCGCCTAGAAAGACACACTTCACAGCGGCTAAAAGAGCATTAAGGTATATTAATGGAACTAACAAGTTTTGAATTTTTTCCGAACATCTGCCGAAATAACTATGAACTTGATTGGGTAATCTGATAGTGATTGGGGCGGCGGAGTTGATGATTCCAAAAGCACCTCTGGATATTTTTTATGTTTGGGGACAAGTTTTTTTAGTTGGATCTCTAGAAAACAAAAAAATGACAGCTCAATCAACAACAGAAGTTGAGAACATAGTTTTTGCATCTGCTGTGAACGAGCTCTCTGGCTAAGGAAGCTGATGAAGGACTTAGACTATGAACAAACAGAAGCTACCAAGATCACGTGTGACAATAGTTCAGAAGTTTTATTCTCAAAAAATCAAGTGTTTCATGGTCGAAATAAGCATATCAATATCAAGGTTCATTTTATTAGAGAAGTCCAACAATCTAATGAAGTGTTTCTTGTTCATTGTTCATCTGAGAATCAGCTAGCTGATATTTTCACCAAGTCATTGCCAATGGAAAGGTTTGAAGATCTAAGGAAAAGAATTGGTCTTTGCCACAAAAATACCAAGGAGGAGTATTACACAATTGGCATTTTTTCTAGCTTATTATTACTTTTACTATTTTTACTTATTTCAGTTTAGTGCTTCCTATTTATTAGCTAGACTTAGTCAACTTTAGTTTCTTAAATTTTTGAAGTTAGTGGCCCTACTAATGGCTGTTAGTGGACCCTTTTATGGTAGATAGTGACACATGTTCTTATTTAGTTTCAACATCCAATTTGTAAAAGGCTACTAGATAGGAAATGGTTATGTTTTTTCCTTGTATAAATTCAGACCTTCTAAAGATTAATACATAGCTGAAATAAATTTCACAAGTTCATTCTATTTTAATTTTTCAAATAAGTTTCTTGAGTCTTTTTGTTCAAACAACCTTAACAGCGTTTCAGTCAGGTTGGCATTTTATTTTCTAGGAGCCTGTTTTAATTCATATAAGGATTTAACTAGTCTATAGACTGCATGTTTATACTTTGACTAGTATGAGGCAGTTGCAAATAAATCTCATCAACCAATTCACCTTGTAGAAAAACATTGAAAACATCCATTTGTTGAATATGCCACAGATTTTGTGTTGCAGTTGATAGAGCAATTTCTCACTGTTTCCATTTTAAGAACTGGTGAGAGTGTTTCTCTGTAGTCAATACCTTCATTCTTACTGTACTCCTTAGAAACAAGACTTGCCTTTAGCCTTTTTAACTCTCCTATTGATTCGTACTTGATTTTGTAGATCCATTTGTGATATAGAACGCCTCAACTAAGTAGATACACTAGTCTATGCTAAAAATCACTAAGGAATCATCTCAAATGTATGATCTGTTCTACCCATGATAGCTACATGGTTTATGGAGACTTGAGTTATTATGAAATCGTCCACATATCGGTGCATAATACTACTCCCAAAATATACGCAGCTCATATGTTTTAAAAACAAAACTCATTCTATGATAATTAGTACTCAAAAACTATCTCAAAGACTCTTGGAACTCAATGTTTCCTCTTTTGTTCAAATTTGAAAAACATTTTCTCTCTTGGGAATACTTAGTTCCCGTGTAATTTTTTGAAGAACTGAACTTTACTTTTACTCTTAACTCAACTCTAAAATCCAGCCTTAAAACATATTTAATAAATTTATAAAAGACTTATGAAAACTCTATGAACTTCTCTTGACTTGACTCTTAACTTTTCTTGAATTGAATTATGGATTCAAGGTTCATGATCTCATGTTTATGAATGATTTCATGATGTTTAGATGTACTTAGAAAGTAGAAATCGGCTAGAAAACCTAGTTACATTATTAGGAAACTAGTACGGAAAGAAGTGGGAAAAGGTTGAAGACAAAACATGCTCAAAAACAAGGTTGGGACGTTCTGGCTGGCGCGGCACCCAAGCGCCCAAACTTCAGAAGTCCCTTTTGGGGCACTCTGAGAGGCACGGGGCCCCAACCCCATCCCCTAGGTTTTTGATGAATTTTCTTGCTCGTTTTCAACTCTAAATTCTCTGGATTAAATTAGTTCTTTTCCAGAACACTTAGATTTGACTATATAATCAATATATGTAGGAATATACTCAAAACAACACCTAATTTTTTGAATCAAAATGAATAAACTTCTCAACAACTCCAACAGCAAGAACCCATAAGAACTTAAACAAATTTCATCAAGAACAGGTAAGATTTTCTTTCAAGAACACAATTACGCTAAATTGGATCATAGTTGGCGTATGGGTGAACATACCCAATGCTATGTGATCTCACATACCTTCTAGGATTGAATCCTTGGAAAAATCCTCAACCAAAATCACAAGAACTTGACGAATCTTGAACTTTTCTTCTCCTTTCTCCTCTTTTCTCTTTTCTCCAAGGCCTAGCGTGTTTTGGTAAATGCTGAACTGATTTAATTCTGATCATACGCCAATTAGACTTTTAAAAATGAAATTAATTAATTGGGTATGAAAAAGACCATAATACCCTTCCAAAATCCAGTTTTGACTTTCCTTTTCTAGACAGCCCAACTGCAAATGATCATATTCATTCATATAAATTCGAAATTAAGCAAATTCGATGGCGCTGGAAAGATAATTCAAATATTGTTCCTACGGTATCTTGTAGCACACATAATTAATCTTGAGTTAGGAGTTATGGTCGTTTGGAGTGGACCCAAAACTCAAACTTAACATAATCAATTTTCCATATTTTTCATTCTTTCCAAAAATGACTCTTTCTAATTCTAGCTCTTTTTAATTCTTTCAAATGGTGAGATGTTACATAAACGTATCTAATATTCATTGACTCTATTTTCATATTCAATATTTAAAGAGAAATTGGGTCTTATTCAACCTGATACGCATATGTATTGAAATAGAGTACCTTATTTTGTTTTATCATGTGCACATATAAAAATAAAGTTCCTTTCTTGTACGATGCAAAATAAATTTTAGCCAATACAATAGCCTTAGAGAGTACTTAATTAAACTTATTCCTTTTCTAGCTCCAATTTTGTATAACCTCGATGCTAGATTAGCAATGAAGGTATTAATTATTTAAATGCGAAACTACCCCTTCAAAATAAGTAATTCATGTGTAATTATTTTAAAAATTATTAAGATAAATCAAAGTTACTAAATAAAAATCAAGATATTCAATGAAAATTAAACCAATTTTCATTCAAAACCTTAGATTTGATTGATATAAATTTATTTGAGTGCCTCGGCCTCCATACAATACATCAAAAAATGATCATTAGCGGCAATTAATTCATAATTTCTGCTAAATATGTATTTTTAGCGGTAATTAACACTCTTTGTATATGTCCCTAAAAGCTTTAGCACCCCCTTCATATGATTTAACACTTTAGATCTTCTATTCAAATCACTCCATCCGCATATTTTGCTTTCCTTGATTTCTGTCATTATTCAAAATACATTAATTTAACAATCTCCCCCTTTTTGATAATGATAATTTTATTCGTAAGCTTTTATTTTTAACTTCTCTGTTATGGTAGGTATATGTCTCCCCCTGGATGTGTGCACCCCTTGCTTTATCCTATGTTGTTCTAAGTCAAGTATGTCTCGCCTTTGGCATAATTAAAAAGGAAAACAAGGCATAAAAGAGACACAAGCAGATAATTCCAAAAAAAGAATATATAGAGAGAATGACTATCGGGGTGGGAACCCTAATATTACAGTCCAAAACAAAAGAGGAATCAGAGCTCCACAAACACAGCCTTAATAGAGTAAAACAAAAGTCACAGTCGCACGACCATGGCCAAGGAAGTACTTGAGAGTGTTGAGAACATTCCTACAACAAGAGTCATAAGTGCGCTCAATATTTCGGGAGAAGTTGGAGTAAGAGGTGTTCTCTATTGTTTTGATTATTTGACAAACACAGGGACCTTGTGAACGTACCTGGTTCTCAGCTCAATATGCTTTTTGCTGCTACCTAGAGAAAGTACAAAAAGTTGGTGCACAGTCTTCAACAGTGGCAGAAACAGCAGATACATCAGAAACCTTAACCAATGGCATGGCTTTAAGGATTGTGACCTTTCTATATATTTATAACAACTCCATATTCACAAATTAGTTCTTGCAACTTGAAAAGGCATATCAAGAACTCTTGCAAAGGCTGAGAAAATCAAAAGTAGAAATAATTCAAAGAACGATTCAAGCTAAAGTGAAGATAATGTACGTGTATTTGTAGTATTTCTTCTGATATAAAATTGTAAACTGATCCTAAAAACATATAAAGCATTCAGTGGGATTTGTTCTGTAAATTTTAAGTTAGTTAAGAGAAACTAATTTAGTGGACAACCTGTGTGTTGCTTAGAAAATTGTAAATCATCAATAGGTCGGTGGTTTAGTGGGTAGTCGATAAGATTTTTTAGAAAATCCTATGTTGTCTAGAACTGATAGCTTAGTGGGCAGAGTCATATCTGCTTAGGATCATCAAGAAATAGAGTTATTGCTTGGTAGTGAGATTAATAACTTTTTCTCACTTTGTTGTAACCGGTTAACTTTTGCTCTTGAAGATTAGTGAAACAGTTTGAAAACCCTGTTGACAGGTCGTGGTCTTACTCCCTTGAGCAAGGAGGTTTCCATATAAACTGACTATGTCAATAATCTACATTTATTTATAGTTGTTATCATTTTAGTGTGTCAAGAGACCTGGTCCATTGACTGGTAGTTGACGTACAGATTCTAACAAGTGGTACCAAAGCGGGTCCTCTCTATCTAGTTAAAGGCAAAAGAGTGATTCATATTCTAGAATGGCTGCTCCACTTAATCTAGAAGAAGGTCAATCTTCAACTCGACCTCCTCGATTCAATGGCCAGTTCTATAGCTGATGGAAAACAAGGATGCATGATTTTATCATGGCTGAAGATAGTGAGCTATGGGATATTGTTTTGGATGGACCATTTATTCTAATGTCTGAAGTAAAAAATAGTGAAATAACTCGAGTTATTCAAAAGACTCGGAAACAATACATGGAAGTTTATAGGAAAAAGATTGAAAAAGGCTAGAAGCTAAGAAGTTGCTTGTTTGTGGTATAGGTGCTGAAGAATTTATTCGTGTCTCCGCGTATGAATCAGCAAAGGAGATCTGGGATTGCTTAAGACTTCTCATGAAGGGATTGAATAAGTTAAGGAGTCAAAGATTGACATGTTTACCTCTCAATATGAAAATTTTAGAATGAGAGAAGGAGAAACTATTCATGACGTGTAAAACAAAATCTCGTCCATCACAAATGAGTTGCGAAGTCTTGGAGAACCCATCAGTATGAGAAAACAAGTTAGGAAAGTTTTTCGAACTCTTCCTACGTACTGGGAAAGCAAGGTAGATGCTATCACTAAAGCAAAGGATCTGAAGGTTTTAACCATGGATGCTGTCATTGGAAATCTCAAGACATATGAGATGAATAGAAGTCATGATTTGTCAAAAAGAGAAGCCAAGAAGGACAAATCTCTAATGCTAAAATTCCAGCCTGAAGAAGAATCCAGTGAAGATGATAATATGGCTTACCTTATAAAGAGATTTCAGAATATTGGAAGAAAAAACAAAGGCTTCAGAAAGGGAGGAAATTTTCCTAGAGCTAAAACTGCCACTGACACTTATCACAAGTGTGGAAAGGCTGGACATTTTATAAGGGATTGTCCACTACTCAAGGCTCAAAATAAAGAATATCAAAGTCCAAGAGGTGAAAAGGACAAGCGTAAGGACATGGTACTTGACAAAAATGACTAGAAGGTTGTAGCTGATTATGTAGTAAAGAAAGCTTGTGCTGCATGGGGTGATTTTTCAAGTGAATCAGAAGATTCTGAAGAACCTAGAGATGCATCAATGGTGGTGGTTCAAGATGAGGAAAATATATTCAATGAAATGTTTAGTTCCATGGCTCAGTCACATGAGAAAGATGATGAACATAAGGTAACACTTCTTAACTTTAAGAAAAATTTGTATACTTACTCTCCTAAAAGATTGAAAAGACTAGCAAATGTTTTGATTGATTCTGTGATAGAGTTATCTTCTGAGAGAGATTCCATAAATGCTGAATTTGAAAGTCTGAATGAGAATAGAGAGCAAATGGGTATGAAAATGTGAGTCATTGAAAACTAAATGGTTGTTCTAGAATCTTAAAAACTAGAACTCAAAAACCAATTGGACATAATGATTGAGAAATCTGAAAAAGGAAAGGAGAGTCTACCAGTTTACAAATGGAATTGGGAGAAAATCTGAAAACGACTGATACTAAACTTGCTTAAGCATTGGGGAAAAAATAGTAACTTAGAAAGGGACCTGATTCAGCCTAAGGAAGAACTCACTAATTCCCTTAAATGGACAAAATCCTCAAAATTACTTTTTAATGTATCAAATCAAAGCAATTACAACAAAAAGGGTCTAGGAAGCTTTAATATTACTCCCTACTACAATCCCCACAGTAAGTACATGTATGTTTATGATAATTTGTTGTGTCTTCACTGCGGTAGAAATGGGCATTTAAATGGGGAATGTAAAGCTTGGAAAGAATCAAAAGAAAGGTTTCAATTTATACTGGACAGAATAAAATTCCAAGAAGGGGACCTAGTCCTGTTCGAAAGTCCGTGATCAAAAAGGACCTTAAATTACCTCACTAGGCAAGAAACACTTTGATCACCCCTTATCTGCCTTTTAGAAACTCAAGTTGAAATGGGTTCCCAAGTTTAACAAGTGATACTGCATGTGAGAGAGAGGAGTAGAAGCCAATATTGGTACATGGATAGTGGATTCTCCAAACACATGATTGGAAACACAAAAAACTTTCTCTCACTCAAGTCACTTCAAGGTGGAGGAGTCTTTTCGTGATGTAAAGAAGGTGTATATTTTACGTGTTGGCAGAGTTGGCAAATCAGTTAAAGAATCCATTGAAAATGTCTATCATGTGAGTGGATTAAATTACAGTCTTCTTAGCGTATCTCAGATATGTGACAATGGAAATGAAGTAAGATTTACCTTTGAGAAGGGCACGGTAGTCAATCTGATTACAAAAGGGTGGTTCTCACTGCTCAAAGATGTAAAAACATGTATGTGGCAAACCTAGAAACTTCTCATGGAGACCATCTGACATGTCTAAGTGATCAAGGTGATAATGCTGATCTATGGCATCGAAGACTAGGTCATGTGAGCTCGTCACTACTGAATAAAGTGGTTTCTAAAGACCAGGTCCTGAGTCTGCCAAAATTGAAATTTAGCGAAAGTTAAGTGTGTGAAGCTTGTGTGAAAGGGAAGCAAATCAGATCATCCTTCAATTCAAAGAAGCAAGTGAGCCTTCAAGAACATTAGAACTGTTGCACATAGATCTTTGTGGACCTCTGAAACTTTAAAGAAGAAGTGGAAAGAGATACATTTTGGTGATTGTTGATGATTACTCAAGATTCACTTGGACGAGGTTCTTATGATAAAAAGTTGAGACCTGATGTGCTGATTGTGTTTTTAAAAATGATTCGAACCAAATTGAATCATTCGATAGCTGGGATTAGATCTGATCATGGAATTGACTTTGAAAACTCAAAGGTTGAAGAATTCTTTTTAGAAAAGGGTATAAGTCACAACTTTTCAGCTCTAAGAGCTCCTCAGCAAAATTGAGTGGTGGAGAGAAAGAATAGAACTTTGGTGAATATTTCCAGAACAATGCTTATTAAGTCAAATCTTTTTCATAGTTTCTGGGTTGAAGTAGTCAACACAACATGTTATGTTACAAATAGGTGCTTGATAAGGTCGCCTTTGAAAAAAACTCCCTATGAACTACTCAACAATAAGAAACCTAAGTTGAGTTATCTGAGGGCTTTTGGCTGCAAGTATTTTATTTTGAATAATGGTAAAGATGATCTTGGAAAGTTTGATCCTCGAAGTAATGAAGGAATTTTTGTGGGATACTCATCATCAAGCAAGGCTTACAGAGTATTCAACAAAAGAACTCAATGCATTGAAGAGAGTATTCATGTGGTTTTTGATGAAGATGATAATCTGAAAAGGACATAATCAAATGATGAAGATGAATTGAATGAGTTGTTTAAAGTTCAGAAAAGTGAAGGAAGTAAGGTTGAATCTGGAGAACATTTGGAGATTGATAATGTTGATCCAGATTCATCTGAAAAGATAGAAGAAAATGATAAATCTGAAGAAGGACCTGGTTCCATGCAGAATGAAAATTAGCAAATAAATCATTCTCCAAAAAATGAGGATTATGAATATAAAGAGGATGATACTGATCAACTCAACCGTTGGCATCAAGGCCGACTTTGAATCACAGTTCATCTCATTCGCTTGACAATCTCATTTCACCTTTGAATTCTTGAGTACATACTAGATCAAAAACAAGAAATCTGGTTGCATTTTCAGCCTTCATCTCAACAATTGAGCCTAAAAATGTAAAAAAGGCTTTGTGTGATTCAGACTAGGTTAACTCAATGCAAGAAGAATTACATTAGTTTGAGAGAAGCAAGGTATGGTACCTGGTTCGAAGACCTGTTGAAAAAACAGTTTTAGGGACTAGGTGGGTGTTCAAAAATAAACTTGATGTGAATGGTGTGATTACAAGGAAAAAATCGAGATTGGTTGTTTCAGGATATAATCAGGAAGAGGACATAGACAATGATGAGATTTTTGCCCCAGTTGCTAGATTGGAGGCTACCATAATTCTTATAGCTTTTCCTGCTTTTATGGGATTCAAACTGTATCAAATGGACGTCAAAAGTGCTTTCTTAAATGGGGACTTGAAGGAAGAAGTGTTTGTTAAACAACCTCCTGGTTTTGAAGATGCTGAGCTACCAAATCATGTGTTCAAGTTGAATAAGGCATTGTACGGGTTAAAACAAGCTCCCTGAGCTTGGTATGAGAAATTGTAAAAATTCCTGTTAAAGAATGGTTTCAAAAGGAGGAAAATTGATAATACCATGGTTCTGATGAAAAGAGAAAAAGAACTGCTCATTATATAGGTATACATGGATGATATCATTTTTGGAGCTACATCTGGACATTTGTGTGAAGAATTTGCTGGTTTAATGGGAAACGAGTTTGAGATGAGCATGATGGGTGCACTAACTTTCTTTTTGGGCTGCAAATTATGCAATCATTAGGGGGGTACTTCAATTAGTCAAGAGAATTACACAAAAGAGTTTCTGAATAAATTCAACATCATTGATTCCAAACCTATAGAAACTCCTACGGGAAAAAATTTAAACTTGTAGCAGATGAAGTTGATTCTCTTATGAATCAAACCATTCATAGGGGATTATTGGTCTTTGTTGTATCCAACTACTAGTAGACCCGAATTGTGTACACTGTTGGAATATGTGCTAGATTTCAAGCATGTCCCCGAGATTCACATTTAAAAGCTGCCAAACGGATACTAAGATACTTAAAGAAAACAGGGGACATGGTCCTTTTCTATCCTGCTGGTGATTCTTTTGATCTAGTCGGGTTCGCTGATACTGACTTTGTAGGAAATCCAGTAGACATGAAGAGTACTTCAGGCATGGCACATTTTCATTGGTCTTCTCTTATCTCCAGAGGAACGATGAGACAAAATTACGTGGCTCTGTTAACGGCTGAAGCTGAATATGTAGTTGCAGCTTCATGTTGCTCTCAACTTTTGTGTATTAAGCAACACTTAGAAGATTTTAGAGTGTGCATAAAGTCAATACCTCTTATGTGTGACAACACCAGTGTTGTCAGTATAGGGAAGAATCCAATTCAACATAAGAGAACAAAACATATTGATGTGAGACATCACTTCTTGAGAGATAATGTAGAAAAGGGAAATATTTTTTTGACGTATTGTAGAACGAAAGATCAAATTGCAGACATCTTCTCCAAGGCTTTCACAAAAGGCCAATTTGAAAGTAACATGCTGAAGTTGGGAATGATGAATCGAAATTGATCTTAAGTCATTCAAAAGCATGAAATTTCCTTAGTGGCTAAAATTTGCAATGCAGGTATCCTTTTTACTAATAATGAGTTGTCTAAGGTCAACATTGTACCTATTGCAGGTATACATTCATGAAAGAAGTACAGAAACAAAGCATGGCCAGAACCATTTAGGAATAGGGTTTCACTTGCAGTGAGGGACCTGGTCCTTCAAGAGGTTAGCTTTCTTTATATGATTTTTAAACTAGTTTTAAAAGAACCATCGAAATGGCCACGTGTAAGTCATTGGTCATTCTGACCGTTAGTCCCATCGCTTAACTTCAAGCGACACGTCTAATATAAGGGACATGGCACCATTTCTCTTCTTTTTATCCATCTTCATCCTATCACTTATTCTTCATACTTTTCTCTGAACCTTTTTTTGAAAAACCTAAAATCATTTTTCTTCTTTCTTTCTCTTTCTGATGTTTCTTGCTTCTTCTTTCTGGGTAAAATGTCTGAATCATCATCTTCATCGAAAAAGATGCTTTCATAACTAAGTGAAATCGAGCCTCTGTCTTTTTAAACACCATCATCTGTTGGGTATCAATATATAGTGTTGAAAACTTCTCCAGTCAACTTAGCATTAGACAGTTCTCAACATTCTTCTCCTTTCCTCGACTTAAATAACCCTGTCTTCTCCCCTCAACTTGGTCCCCTTTCAGAAATGTTGTTTGATCATCTTTA
The DNA here is from genome assembly GCA_027789145.1 of Solanum arcanum. Classification (NCBI taxonomy): domain Eukaryota; kingdom Viridiplantae; phylum Streptophyta; class Magnoliopsida; order Solanales; family Solanaceae; genus Solanum; species Solanum arcanum. The sequence continues at coordinate 24,086,488 of CM050935.1, read as the reverse complement.
TGAGGGAGATTTACCAGAAAGTAAGACGTCTGAGTCCAACATATTGGCTTCCACTGAAAGCTTGGTTATTGAAAGTCTTACTTTGATGAGAGAATAAGCCCTACTGGAACCCATCTTTGACAAAACCCAAAGTTTTTGAAGATATCCATCTTCAGATTTTACAGACATGGAGAATGACCATCGTCCCATTAAATGGATGTTTAAGAAGAGAGAAGTGCATGTCTTGAAAAAGGAAAAAGGAAAAAGGAAAGGTCGTTGAAGTTGAATCCAGAAGGAGACCTTTTACCAGATCTGACTCCAAGAAAATGTGGGCTGATGCTATGAAAGCAAGTAAAGTATCTACCACCATAAATCAAAGGAAGAGAACCTTTTAAGTGTCAAAATTCCAAATACCAGTGTCAGATGTGGTGGAGTTTTCTGGGAAGAATCTGGAGACGGACTTGATACGGAAGTTGTGGGTGATTTGAAATAAAATTTAAAGAACAAAGGTGACAGCAAGAAACCCAAAAGAGAAACTAAAGCTGATGTTGCTAAGGAAAAAGGAAAAAAAAAGAGGAAAACTTCTGAAGTAGAACCTGAAGAGTCAGAACACCACAAGTTCATGTGGATGACACAACTGTCAACAGAAAAATAATTGTTGACAATCTGAGTACACAGAGTGTCTTGGAAAGTAGAGTGTTTGATATGAATATTGTTACGCAACCTGAGATGGATACTCTACATGACATTGTGGTGATTCAGTCATGGATACACCTATTCACCAAGTCTCTTGTTCTTCATGAGAAAGAAGTAAGTGAATTCTATTACAACATTGAGTTTCAGGAAGATGGAAATATTAAGACAGGAGTAAGGAACATCGAAATCCATCTTGATAAAGACTTACTGGGAAATATTTTGGGAGTACCTCGAGAAGGTATCAGGTGTGTGGTTGGAAAAACTTGTTCTGTGGAATGTGTTAAGGTTTGCTCAAAGGTTCCTACAACTCGATGTGCTAGATTGCTCAAGAAGGTAATGAAGAGTGAATATCACCTGATATTTGAATTTGTCAACAAGGTTCTTCTTCCCAGAATTGAGAAGACAATTTCTGCCACTTCTGCTGATTTGTGTCTTATGGAATGCTTGTGCAAATTTGAATCACTAAACCTTTCAGCACTCATGCTTGAGCACATGTACAAAATTGTAATTGAGTGAAAAGGAAGAATGGAATGGGTTATGGATACTTCTTGAAAAAAGTATTCAAGTACCTAAACATTCCCCTTGGAATCGGCAAAGTAGGGACTGTCAAGCAATCATTCACTAAAACTAATCTAGATGAATGCGAAAGCATCAAACGAAAGGGAAATCCTAAGAGTAAAGTGTCTCAGTTGATTATAGAGCACGATTTGTTAAAGCATAAACTGGAAGAGATGACTGTGATATTAAGTAGTTGGATGCTGAAATTGTCATTCTTAAGGCTGAAGTACTCAAGGCACAGACTGAGGGATCTTGTACATCCATTGTTCAAGAACTGCATAAAGAGAATGCCGAACTGAGGGCTAAGATTATTGCTTTATGACGCTAATGCTAGACTTACCCTTATCATTCAGTCCCTTTCCCATCAGCCTCCTCCCTCATAGTTCGTCCTGTCAACTCCTTGTGTGTCTTTTTTGTGTGGCTCATTTGCAAGGTCCCTTGAATCCTAGTTTAATTTTAATGTATTAAATTCTATTTTTGGTTTGAAATGAATGTCATTCTTATTTTGTTCTGGCTAAAGTCTATTGCTTGTTGTTTTCTCTTATGTTTGATTGCCAAAAGGCTATGATCTTACCTGGCTGTACTTTTGGTATTGTTGGTTTGTTGTGTTTCTTTTTTATGATGCCAAAAGGGGGAATTTTATTCTTTGGGATGCTTATGTTAGTGGAACACAGTTACGGGGGACAAATTGTGTGGCAGAGGGAACAGATGCATAGGAACAACTTGTATGGCAGAGGGAACAGATGTATGGATGTAGACTTTGAGGGTTTGGGGTATGCAAGTTAGGGCGAACAAATGAATAGTTGTGTGTACGTCAGGGGGAAAATATTTGGAAATTTCTCAAGGTACTCAAGGTGTGGTCATAAAAAATTAGAGTTTTTTTGTAGATTGGTTCATGGTTTGTCATCATCAAAAAGAGGGAAAATGTTATCAATAGTTTTGATGATTTGACACACACAGGGACCTTGTGAAGGTACCTGGTTCTCATATCAATATGCTTTTTGCTGCCTGTTGGAGAACGTACAAAGAGTTGGTGCACAGTCTCCAACAGTGGCAGAAATGGCAAAGACGTTAGAAACCTTAACCAATGGCATGTCTTTAAGGATTGTGACCTTTATACATATTCATAACAACTTCATATTCACAAATTAGTTTTTGCAACTTGAAAGGGCATATCAAGAACTCTTGCAAAGGCTGAGAAAATCAAAAGTAGAAATAATTCAAAGAACGATTCAAGCTAAAGTGAAGGTAGTGTACATGTCTTTGTAGTATTTCTTCTGATCCAAAATTGTAAACTGATCCTAAAAACATATAAAGGATTCATTAAATTCTAAGTTAGTTAAGTTAAATTAATTTAGTGGGCAACCTGTGTGTTGCTTAGAAAAGTCTAAATCATCAGTAGGTTGGTGGTTTAGTCGGTAAGATTTCTTAGAAAATCCTAAGTTGTCTAGAGGTGATAACTTAGTGGCTAGTGTCATATCTGCTTAGGCTTATCAAGTAATAGAGTTATTGCTTGTTAGTTAGATTAATAACTTTTTCTCACTTTGTTGTAACCGGTTTACTTTTTCTCTTGAAGATTAGTGAAACGGTTTGAAAACCCTGTGTGACAGGTCGTGGTTTTACTCCCTTGAGCAAGGAGGTTTCCATGTAAACTGACTATGTCAATAATCTGCATTTATTTATAGTTGTTATCATTTTAGTGTGTCAAGGGACCTGGTCCATTGACTGGTAGTGAACGCACATATTCTAACAAGAGGTGTGTACAATCGCTGCTAGCTCATTGTGGGATGACTCAGCTCCAGTATTAATGGAGTTCACTTCTTTGAGAATGGTGTGCACTAAGTGAAAAAACATGCTTTTTAAGTCCCTCCACATTTAGACGAAGTTTGCCAATATCAATGTTGGAATCCTTGTGCAGTTGAAGAATCTTCCCAAGAAAGTCTTGTAGTACCTGCATGTAAGACTCCAAACCATCCAACCTTACCTTGATATGTTATGCCTCTTTGAGAAGCAGAGCAGCTGAGTTGCTGAGATGTGATTGACTTTAAGTGCATCAGCGCGTTGTTAAATAGATTCCTTCTTATACCACTTATCATTAATATTAACATATCCCATGCTGGAGAACGTGTGTGTAACATAAGTAGCATCGATAAGAGATGGTCAAAAAGGATAAAGATCCACCAGTGAGTCAACTATGATGCATTATATCAATAGCCCATAAGGCAGGCTAGAGAAGAGATCTCTTCCACAAATTTAATATAATAGCAACTATATGAGCCAAAATACGGTTCTCAAATCCAAGAAAAAAAAGTCAAAAGTTAGTAAGATCTGCACCAATAACACACAAACAATTTTGCATTTTCCAAAGAAATTTCAAAGCTTTCCGGCCACAGATTGCCATGAATGAAGGGGATATCGCCAGAAAAATCAAATTCAAACACATCCTTAAACAGATAGTCATTTAAAACAATGTGATTCCCAACAGAAAGTCTCCCATTCACCACTATTAGCAAATACCCGAAGATTAGCATAAAATAGACGAACATGTTCTTCAAAGAACTCAAGACCACAAAGACAAAGACACAGGGACAATTTCTGGGCACAAAAAAACATACTTGCAGCACAATGAGATGCTTCCAACTGCTCCTGATTTACCACCTTTCCTGGTACAACAGTACACCTGGAGAATTCCTCAACCTGGATTTTTTTGCTCTAGCCCCTAAAAACGCAAAGAGTCCTTATCAGTGAAAGAGTCGGGGAGAGCAAGTCGAGCTTTCTTGCAGACTTTCTTCTTCGCAACAGAAGGATGCTTCTTAGACAAGGAAGAAGGACCGACATATATATTTTCTGTCCTTTTTGTCTCCTGCAAAGTCAACGTCTGAATATGCAATGAGATCCAAATTATCAGAAAAAGGATATCATAACCCTATATAAGAGGTTCTAATAAGATATTGAATTACGCGCTTTACAGTAGTGAGTTGTGATTCCCTTGGAGAAAATTAAAATATGGTGCACTTGCATACGCTGAATATAATGTCCATTCGACTAGTAGTAAGATAGAATGGAGATCCAATCATTCCTTGATACTGTTTTTGTCGATTTCTTTTCCTGTTATGTCAGTGTCTAAACATGTAAATGGAGTCATAGTAGTTCCAAAAGCTTTACCTTTGTCCAATCAAAAAGAATCATACTTACCTTGGTTGATAAGATACCTTTTTCACATTGTTTAATTTGTAGACCAAGAAAGAATGAAAGTTACTCCAGGAGACTTATTTCGAATTCACCCTCCATAAGATTTGCAAAATTCTCACAAAAAGAGGGGTCAGAACTAACAAAAATGATATCATCAACAGAAACTTGAACAATAAGAATGTTGAAATCAATTTTCTGAGTAAAAAGAGTGGTGTCAATTTTTCCCCATTGAAAATTATTATTGATAAGAAAAATTCTCAATCTTTCATACCAAGCTTTTGGAGCTTGCTTAAGACCATAAACAACTTTAGAAAGTTAAAAGACATAGTAAGGGCAAGAGAGATTTTCAAAACCAAGGGGTTTTTTGACAAACACTTCTTCTTTTATAAAACCATTTAGAAAGGAACTTTAAACATCCATTTGAAAAGGGTCAAATCTTTTGTAAGAGACGTAAGCTAGGAGAATTTGAATTGATTCTAACCTGGCTAGGGGAGCAAAAGTTTCATCGTAGTCAATACCTTTTGGTTGTGAGTAGCCTTGAGCTACAAGCATAGCTTTATTACGGATAACTTTTCCATCTTTATTCATCTTGTTTTGAAATACCCATGTCATTCCAATAACTGAGCCGTTTTTTGGTCTTTCAATAAGATTTCATTCTTGATTCGTTCACATTGATCAAGCTCTTCTTTCATCAATTATATCCAGTATTCATCTTCCATAGCTTCATTTATTCGTTTTGGTTCAATTTGAGATATAAGAGCAAAGGAGACTTTCTTTCAAAGGGAAGATCTACTCTGGATTATATCATCTGCTTTCCATAATGAAGTTTTAAGGATAGCTTGCATTATGTCTCCATTCCCTAGGGACATTTGTGTTGTCGACTAGAGTAGTCCACTCCACCTCTTTAGTAGCTAGCTCTTTCGTATTCGTTTCAGTAATGCCTTTTGAGATAATTTCAGATTGATTGACTGGACAGTTTCATCGTCACCAACATCTATTTCCTACGTTCTTGGATTAGTGTCATCAAACCACATGTACATATTCTTTAACACTTAAGGTTTCTTTTATTAAAAACTTGAAAAGCCCTGCTAGATAGTGCATAACCTAGAAAATACCTTCATCACTTCTTGGAACAAATTTACCAAGATTACTCTTACCATTACTGTGGATGAAACACTTATAGCCAAAGGGATGGAAGTAAATGATGTTTTTTTTATTTCCTATACAAAGTTCATAAGGTGTCTTCTTTAGTATAGGTCTGATGAGACACCTATTAAGAATATGACAAGCAGTACTTATAGCTCCAAGGAGATTTCTATCGAGTAGCATGGTTCTTGTTATATCCTGTAATGAACGATTCTTACTTTCCACTACTTCATTTTGCTGAGGTGATATAGGTAAGCAAAATTTTTGAGTAAATACATTTTGAGCGCAAAATTCTTCAAATGTCGTATTCTCAAATTCACCATCATGATCAATGTGGATACTAGTGATAAAATAACCTGCTTCTCTTTGAATTTTCTAAAAAATGCTTCAAAATTTGTGAAAGCTTAATTTTCGTGAGAGATAAATATTACCCATGTAAACCTTAAGAAATCATCGACAATTACAAAAGCATATTTTTACCTGCAATACTAGCAATTCGGGTAGGACCAAACAAATCCATATGAAGTAGCTGAAGAGGTTTAGAAGTACTTACAATGTCTTTTACCTTAAAAGACGAACGAGTCTGCTTACCCATTTGGCATGCATCACAAATGTGATCCTTACAAATTTTAGTTTTGGTAAGTCAATTACTAGTTCAAATCTAGATAGTTCTCAAAAGCATGCACACTCGCATGTCCAAGTTTTCGATGCCATATCCAAGGATCAATTTTTACTGTAGTAAGACAAGTAAGAGAAGGAAAACTAACATTATTTAAAATATATATGTTATTTACTCAATCTTCAATGAGGGTAAGCTTTTTTTCCAGGAAATTTGATGATACAGCTTGTTGTGTTGAAGGTGACTTGAAATCTAGCATCGCATAGTTGATTGATGCCATGACAAGATTCGATTAATGGTTCCTACTCGTGCTACTTCTTCTTTAGAATTGTCCCTAAATCTTACAAATCCTCCATCGGTCCTTTTTTTAGTTTTGAAGTTTTCTTTCTTTCTGCACTTATGTCTGGAGCAAGCATTATCAAGTACCCACATTCCCTTTTGTAGGTTTTCTTACACTGCTTGTAAGACAATAAGATTATTTTAGTTTAGGTAACCAAGTAATTTTAGGTCCTAGTGGTTAGGAGCTTTTGGTTTCCAAACCATTTTCTAGAAGAGTACTTTCTACAATTGAAAGATTTGTGACCAATATCACCATATGTATAGCATGTAATTTCAATAGAGGTTTCAAGAGAATAGGAATTCCAACGAGATTTATTTGAGTTGTAGGATCTGTGATTAGGAGAGTTTCTCCTATAAAAATTAGTTCGGTTAAATGGAACAGTGATTAGGCGATTTCCTGATGTTGTTCAGCTGCATTTTTATTTCCTCTAGTTCTTTTGTAAGTAAGTCGACTTCAATTTTACTTTCTTCGAGAAGAATTTGTCAGTCTTTGTTTTCTGGAGCGAGCTTATTGTACTCGTCAATAACCTTCTATAGTTCATCAGTAACTATCCAAGGAATTATATAGGTGATTATAATTAAAACAATTGAATGATCTTACCTGATATTTCACTAAGTGACATAGAAACATAAGTTGGTCATTTCATCATGATTATCATCAGTTCTTTCTATTTGATCACATGCTCCCACTCTTTTAGGTTCTTTGGTTATTTCTTCTTCTTCATTCAGGGTAGTTTTGTTTGATGTGTCTTGGTTTTCCGCAATAGGAGTATCGATCATCATTTCTTTTGAAGTCATTGCTTTGTTGAGGTATATCCTCTTTGTCTAAGCATTTGTCTTACACCTCGACTAATAAGAGTCATTCCTTCGTCTTGATTTTCATCAACTTCTTCTCCAATATCAGATGTCTCGGCTGTGAATGCCATCATCTTTTTTAATCAGCCTTGTTGTACCTTTTACTATGATTTTGTTTGTAAAACATTAAGTTGCATTGGATCTCATCATATGTAATTTTTGTAGCTCTTTATCTTCAAGAGTGGCAACTTTAGTTTCCCAAACCTTGGGAAGACTTCGAACAAGTTTACTAACTCGTAGACAATTGTCCTTAATCTTGAAAGCAAAGATTCAACATTTTCATCTTCTGCAATTTTGAATAACTCATATTCATTAACAAGTGCACCGATCCGAGCCTTCTTTACTTTAGTGGTTCCTTCATATGTTACTTATAGTTTGTCTCATATTTCTTTAGCAGTATCGCACATTGACATCATGTCGTACTCTGCTTTACTCACTGCACAATAAAGCAACCTAATAACTCTAGCATCAGTTTGGATTACCTCTTATTGTTCTTTAGTGATGTCAAATGATTCAGGATCGAATGGATTTTTAGTGCCATCCTTTTCAGCTAGTGCAGGAATGGGCTTTGGCCCTTCTTAATCACTATCCAAGCTTGATGATCAGTTGAGGAAACAGATTATGAATCTGTTTTTTACAGTGAGAGTAATGTTGCCCATTGAAGTATGGGGTTTGTGTGACGAGTGTCCATCTTGAAGTAAGGCTCTAGGGATCTGATAGTGTGTCATTTTGGATCTTTGTACATGTGTGGCTAAACATTGAAATGGTGAGACATGCTCTGATACCAATATTCAATAGGGGGTGCATTAAAATTTCCCTTTTGTCGACTATCTGTATTGACCAGTAGACTAACCTGCACGTTAGTAAAACATATATAAAGCAGTAGCTTGCACAAAGTAAATAACACATAATTTTTTATACTAGTTCGGATCACCAATGTGGTGCCTAGTACAGTCCTAGGGTTTCCTTTAAAGCTTTGAAGTGACTTGAGATGTACAGGGTTTCCTTGTTCTGGTCTTATCTGATATGTAAACAAGAATTTCTATCTTGAGACTTCCTCTACTTGTAAACCTACACTCAGAATCTTTCTCTCTCTTCTCTTTTCTTTTCAATTGTTTCACTCATGTGATTGCATAAACATAAAAGAAGATTGGTCTATAAGCTCAAGAGAAGTTGTGTATCTTTCTTGTCTAACTAATTCTTCATTTATATGTTGATTGTTGAGGTATCTTTTGCTCTAACAGGAAAACCCAAGAGATTTTCCTTCAATCAAGGATTTTTAATGATTCCTTGATTTGATGTACCAATTTTAGTTCTGCCTTGAATCAAAAATTGGTTTCTGACTTGTGCAACGATCCTTCGAATCCCATAATCTTCAGCGATCCATGAGTTGATCCTTTTTGTATATTCCTCGCCATCTTGAGTTTGTTGTCTATTTCATTTTCCCTTTTTGTCTTTTGGAGATTGGTAATCTGATTGACTCAAATTGGATTTGCCTTGTCATCTTAATTATATTTTCCTTTTTGACATCTGATAAGTGGATATCTAATTTGTGTAGTATTCAGTTATCCTCCTCTGATGAAGGTTGTATTGATCTTCAGATCTTCTATTCAAATTACTCCATCAGCATATTTTGCTTTCCTTGATTTCCTGTTATTATTCAAAATACATTAAGCTAACAATTTTGCCTAAAACCAAACCTTAATTCTGATTGTCTAGGAGTTTGTTTTAGCCCATATAAGGATTTAAATTGTCTGTAGACTGTGTGTTTCTCCCCTTGACTCATAAATCCTTCAGGCAGTTGCATATAAATCTCTTCAACCAAATCACCTTGTAGAAAATCATTGAAAACGTCTGTGTGATGTATATGCCACTAATTTTATGTTGCAGTTGATAGAAAAATTCTCACTGTTTTCATTTTATCAATAGGCCGTTGATAATGTTTCTTTGTAGGCAATACCTTTCTTCTGGGTATTGACTACAAAGTTAACAGTTATATTGATGCTACATCTCGGTGTCACAAGGACTTAGGGTGATATTTTCAAATGGACCGAAAGGACTCACGATGTACCTAAAAGAAACTTAGTTGTTTTACCTAATTAAGATTATTTAATTAAAGTTTCACGAAACCAACTACATTAATGTTACAACCATAACTGGAGTCCACAACCTTAGTTTCATATTTCTATTAATACTAGCTGAGTTTTTAGTTATAAGCATCAGGCAAATCACATCTTTTGAGTATTTACTTTCTGTAAGAATTTTAGAAATAAAGATCATTCATTCTAGTAACACCTGCAAGTAATATTTGATCACAACCTTGTTGGGTTCTATATTTAAATGAAGATCGTTTTATACTTCATTGCAACGTGTAACTTGAGTGTTTTATCCGACCATCTAGTTGTAACTCAACCAATGATACAAATAGATATGAAACTGATAGTATTAATGGCTGCAAAATAGTGTAGAAGTATGGGTCTACAAAATCAAACCAAAAATCAAACCAAACTCCAAATCGAGTCAAATTGAAAAAAAAACTAATGTTTCGATTTGACTTAGTTGGTATTGGAAAAAAAACCCATCATACTTGGGTTGATTTGATTTTAACTAAAAAAAGTCAACCCGAAACCAAACAACCCATATATATATATATATATATATATATATATATATATATATATATATATATATATATATATATATATATATATATATAATGGATAACCTAATTTTAGTTTTTCCTTAATGTTTAATCTTTTAACTAGTACTATTTGAGTGATCACTTTTATTATGACTTATTAATTTGTAATATTTATTTTATATGATTTCATTATTATTTGTATATTTAAGTGTCATCACATGTATTTTCGTAAAAAAAACTTAGATAGGTATATTTTGGTTTGACTAAAGAAATATTTGAAGCACAATTTAATTGTACGTTATATGAATATTTTATCAGAAAAGTCCGAAAATCCAAAAAAATCTGAGCTTCATTAGTTTGGTTTTATCTAAAAATTCAACACATATAATGATTTGATTTGATATTTGAAAACATGAACCAAACCAAAAAAAATCCGAGGTTGAAAAACGTGAAAAAATATGGGTTTTATTAGTTTGATTTGATGTATAAATTTTAAAAATTGTAACAAATAATTTAATTTGATTTTGAAAAACTTAAACTGACTCAATAATGTACACCCTTGGTAGAACTATTGATTAAAAGATCAAATTCTCAGTTAATAATATCCAATATGGGCAAATTTAGCTTCAGTGGAATTTATTTTCCAACTTCATTGAAAACATCCCACATATAATACTACTATAATATATCAGTTGGCTGGACACAATAACAATTACTCTTAAGTATTACTTTGATTTGTTGGAAGATTGTAGCATCAGTTGATCAAATTACCACAACTATGCATATAGTTAAATCCAATATGATACAATAAATTAAAAGGGCTTTAGTCGTCGATGATTCTTTAAAATTATCCGCATATTCTATTGGTGGAATGACAAGGAGACCCTTGTACTTTGCTCTGTTTGTAAATTGGTCCCTCCTACTTATCAATTTGTCAATTGAACCCCTAAACTCATCAGAACACAATATTTTAAACCCTTTTGTCATCTGACTAGTGTGGTGGAGGATGTGGGGGCAGGTGATGAGGTTATAGGATTTGAAAGCAAGCTCTCTCGATGTGTAGGATAGCTTGTAGAAACAGGTGACAAAATTTGTGTTTTGTTTCGGCGCTGATAGGTATGCCAAAAACTTCCCACCCAAGCGCAAAAGATTTATTTTTAAGATGTGAGAATATTGTGTGAAAGGGAAAAATATTTTAAAAGAACTTTACATCACGTAAGATGAACAATTTTGAGTTAATCGGATCAAAACATTGGTGTGCATAATGAACTTTGGATAATCGCAGATAGACACATGGAGTGGACCTGGGCTCAAGCTTATGGTTGACATAAAGCTTAAGTCATGGGTAACATAGGCAACCAAAAGTTCTGAGTGACTCATTTCCGGGGGAAATATCAAACAAATTTTCATATGGAGATATATTGTCTAAAAGTTGGGTGGGCAATCAATTAATAAGATAAGCAACAGGTTGACAAGCAAACGACCAAAACCGTAAAGATAGGGATGTCTAGTGTAAAAGTGTTTTGGCAGTTTCAACAATGTGTCAATGACGACACTGTGTGATGGCCACTCTTTGAGGTTTATGAGGAGGTCATACAAGGTTTTCGATTCCATTTAAAGTGAGATACGGATCAAGACTTTTATATTCACCTCCTCCATTAGTATACAAAGAGAAATTTTTTTGCTTAAAATAGTTTTCCATTAAGGGGTGAAACTTAGAAAATATGTCTCGAACCTCATATTTGTTTTTAAGAGTGTACAACCAAACATACTTGGTGTACTGATCAATGAACACACAATAATATCATTTTTTTATCAATTGAAAGGACATTTGATAGACCCCACAAGTCACTAAAAAGGAGTTATAGTGGAGCAGTACTAATTAGAGATAAACAATTGAATGGAAAACGATAAACTTTATTTGAACAATAAGAATTACAGAAAGTAAAATTGTTCGGGTATGAAACTGGAAGAGAAAACTTATTTAAAACAAAATTCAAGATTCTTGAGTGGGGATGGCGAAGGTGACAATGCCATACTTGCGAGGAACCGTTGTAGTGGCCACTTGAATAGTAGGTTTATTAATAGGGAAATTCGGCCAGTCATAGAGTTCATTCCTATTTCCATCGGATGCCAACGATGCTCGTGTTTTCAAGTCCTTCACAAAAAAATGGAAAATTCAATGAATGACAGATTATCTTGAAAAAATTTGGATACTAAAAGAATGTTTTGTTTTATAGCAGGTGCACACAAAGTATCAGTTAGTAAAAATGAATTATTTGATGCAAGTAATTCAGTAGAATCATGATGAGTAATTAAAATTCTTTTACCATCACCATGATATTTATCCAAATTGGAAGAATCTTTTGATACATGATAAGTAGCATCGGAGTCAACAATCAATTGATTTTCTGCAACTTAGTTACCTGAAAGAAAGTTGGCTTTTGCCTCTAAATGATTGTGAGATTGTGACCGACTAACATTTGCAGTATGACCCTGCTTATTGCATAACTGGCAGTGAACTAAGTTATTGATCTAACGCCCTTGCTCATGAGCAGTTGTACAATTGTTGGAACGCCATTGTGATGTGTTGTCGGCTCGAAGAGCAGCAGTTGTTGGAATTGATGGATTTGTTGGGAGTTACCATAGATGCAGTTATGACACTGTTTTCTTTCTTTACTTCCTCATGTTTGAGAAATAACTCATATTCAATTAGTTTCGCATACAACTCATCATAAGAGATGATAGAGACTCTTACTCGAATTGCAGGGGAAATCTCAAAAAAAATAAGATGCAAGACCACTCAAAATTTTCACCACTAGTTCATCATTGGTGATTAAAGTTCCAGCAATAGTGAGCCCATTGTAGAGAGAGAGCACTTGATGGATATATTCGGTTACAGGTGAGAGTCCTTTTATAAACACGTGAGCTGATCACAAATGATATATTGGCATAAGTATGATGCAGTTGCAGCAGTTGTCCAATCAACAAAAGCCATGATGGCATTCTGGATCAATTGATCTTGACGGAACCGAAGGTTACAGGTTGGGCTCGCGACGTATCTATTGTTTTGTGTGATAGTGGTGAAAGGAGTTGGGGAAGAGAGAGTTTGTGGTGGTAGTCATAGGATTGAAAAGAAAATCTTGGGAGAGTTAAGACGAAAGCTCTGATACCATATAATGACTTGAGCAAGATGAAACAAATGATTCTTTATTAATCGGTTATAAACTGAACTATATACATAAGCAGACTAACAGAGTCCCTCTTACGGTGGAAACAATCCAAAGATCGGGAAAAATAAAATATTAGACTCCTAGAATAGTGGAAACAGAATAACTAATAATATTATAAAATAATCTATCTATACAACTATAACTATAAAAATAAAATAGTAAAAAAATAATGTTCTAATATTGTTCTTCTTTGTTAATTGTTATTTCAAAAACAAAATTTTGTTTCAATTCGATTAGTGGGGAAGAAGGGGTGAGAGTCGAGGGAGATGAAGAGTGACAAAATATTTAAATAGTGGTCTTCATTTTTTCCGTCAAAGAGGAAGTGGATGGTGGTCTCTTTTTTAATTTCGAGCAATAAAAAACGTAGATGATTATCTCCATTTTCCGACAAAAAACTATGATAATTATCTTCATTTTTTCAGGTAAAAAAATAAAGGATTCATTGTGCACCTGAAAATCTAATAGTACATGATAAAAAGATTTTTAAAAAAAGGAAGAAGGAAATTGGAAACAAAATTAAAAGAGAAAAGGTAAATGTAAATATATTAACTTTCACGCGCTCATTAAGGAGTATTTTATACTTTTTATGTCATATTTGCATAAAGCGTCTAAGTGGTTCAAATTCAAAAGGGTATAAGTGTGTAATAGACATAAGTCGTAATTGAGGTGTCTAAGTAGATTAAATTCGAGAAGGTATAAGTGTTCAAAATGCACAATTTCTAATTAAGGCTTCTAAGTGAATTATGCAGACAATTTTAACGACCAGAAATAACCTAACCCAGCTAAAATAATACTTGTATAAAACAATGGCCTGCAATCTTTCCTTCTTTTTCTTTTGTTTTTGTTTTTGCGAAACAAAAGATCAGAAAAAGAAGAACAAGTCCAAACTTCTAAGGGTGTGGCAGGCAGAAAGAAAATATTTTCTACGGAAAATAATTTCTTAAATAATATTTTCTTGGAAAATGAATGAGTCTTTTACTTAGTACTTTTTAGTTTTTGGTACATCAGAAAAAAATATTATTTCAAGCAGTTATATGTTATCTTGCAAAACGTTATTGGGTACAAATAGAGATGGAGAGTGGGGGTTGGGGGTGGGATGGTAAGGGGGGTAAGCGTCTAAGGGATAGATAATTTATAGGCATGTTATCTCAAAAATGTTTTCCTCCATAGTTGACTCTTCAAAATCAAATAGTGCTAGCCTAGATATTTTTCAACTAAATACACATCACATATTATTTTTGTTTCTATATCTACACTAATCAGAATATGCTGAAAATATCAAATATGGCTGTTGTACTTCCTATCCCAGAATATGCTGAAAATGGTCCCAAAGAGCTTGACGCCGGCACCCTTTTCGTCCTGAAATCCCGAGGTGATCAATAACAATTTTACTACGAATTCCATTTTACATGACACTTTTTTCTTTTTAGTGTATATCATATATGAATCTAAATGGTATAGGGTCATGGTTGCACTGTGGATACCATTTGACAACGGCGATAGTGGCGCCGGCACTGCTGAGTTTGCCGTTTGCTTTCACGTCGTTGGGATGGATAGGGGGAATGATATGCTTGAGCATGGGAGCACTGATCACCTTTTATTCGTATAATCTTTTGTCTTTAGTATTGGAGCACCATGCTCTGCTAGGCAAGCGTTAGCTACGTTTCAGAGATATGTCTCGTGATATTTTAGGTTCCAATATTCATACTATGTTGGTTTAATTTATTTTTTTACTTTTCTTTTTTTATATATCCTTTTTTTTTGTTACTTCATTCGTTCCTTTTAATACTTGTCGCAGTTTTTGTTCTTTGATTGTCAGACACTATAAACTTTGTCCAAAAGGAAATTGATCGAATGACAACCATCCTCACTTCCGATTCAAAAATTGTAAATTTAGATCATGAACGAACTAAAAAAGCGAAAGGTGTGATAAGAAACTATGATCTTTGATCAAAGTCAAGAGATTTTTTTTCCCATTAATTTATTACTCTACTACTACTACTAGTATAGTAATTGAGCAAATGTAACAGGGCCAGGATGGGGCAAGTATTTTGTGGGTCCACTCCAACTAGACTTATGTTATGGCGTAGTCGTTGCATCAACTCTACTCGGTGGGCAGAGTCTCACGGTTAGTTACACTATGTCAAAAATGATTTTTATCAACGATTAATTAATAATAATATACTGTGAAATAAGTTATTTTAACATCAATTGATATTCTTTACAAACGTCTTCAAAATCTGTATTGATATTAAATTTAATAACATTTAATTCATATCATTGAGAACTTTAGCATTACTTGTTTATTATTTTGCATATTTATTCAAAATGAGATCACAAAGTTATTGTTGTATTTTTCTTCTTCTTTTAGTTCATTTATTTATTGAGTAGACCAAAGGAAGCATGAAGCTGTACCAATGTATCATTATATTTGGAGTGCTAACACTAGTGATGGCACAATTGCCATCCTTCCATTCCCTAAGGCATATCACTCTTGTCTCCTTGATTCTCTGTCTTTGTTACATGATTGGCTTAGCTTAAAAGCTAATTAAACTCACTTAAAAATTGATTTTTGACTTATTTAGTTGTTTGGTAATTTTTAAAATAACTTATTTTAAGTTAAAAAAGAATATTATAAGTTAAAGCTAAAAGCTAAGATAGAAGTGTTTTTTTTAGCTTATAAGCTATTTTAAGTTGATCAAATTTTTATCTTATTGCCCTTATTTCTTTTATTTTTATTTTTATTATTATTATAATTATTAGTACATTAATATTCTATTATTTTATTTTTATTTATTTTATTACTCTTTATTATTATTATATTATTATTATTATTAATAATATTATTATTATATATTATTATTATTATGAATATTATTATTATATATTAGTATTAGTATTAGTATTATTAATACTTTATTATTATTATTATTTATTTTATTATTCCTAATTATTATTATTATTATCATCATTATTATTATTTTCATATTATTTTGTTGTTGTTATTATTATTATTATATATTATTATTATTATTATTATTATTAATATTATTATTTATATTTAATTATTGTTATTATTAATATTATTATATATTATTAATATTATTATATATTATTATAGTTATTATTATTATATATTATTATTAATATTTTATTATTATTATTTTTTCATTATTATTATTATATATTATATGTTATTATTTATTTTATTATTCTTTATTATTTTTATATATTATTATTATTATATAGTATATATTATATAATATTATTACTATTCTTTTCATATTATTTTATTATTATTATTATTATTTGTTATTATTATTATTATTATTTGTTATTATTATTATTATATAGTATATATTATATATTATTATTATTATTATTATTATTATTATTAAATTATTCAACTTTTATCATGTTAACAACTTTTAAGGGTAGACATTTGGATCAAAAAAGCTGTTTTCAAACACATCAAAAACTTTTTTTTAACTTCAACATTTTTATCCAAACGCATAACTGTTTATTTTAAAAATAAGTTTCACCACTTTTAAAAGTACTTTTTAAAAGGGAAAATTTCATATATGGAAAACTTATTTGATTAAATAACATTATATGGGTATAGTTTACCTAATTACATTATACGGGTATAGTTTAGTTATTAAAGGTGTCTTTAATTTTGTATATTTTTTTTTATACAATTCTATTTTAAAAAGTTGTTTGTAACTGAAGCATTAAATATGGTAACAATAAATTAAGATAATGCCACAATTTTATGGAAACGTCCCTTTTTTTAAGCTAAACGTTCAGATTCAAAAAAAAAAAAAAATTCATACAACCATTGAAACAAAAATATAATTTTTTTTTTGCTCTTTGTGAAACTGAAGTTCAGCAATTTTTGTAATCGAATACATGTAAGTTTTTATTCGATGAAATTTCTTGTTTATTATTGCAATAACTATACAATGTTAAATTGGATTTAGAAATTGTGAATTGTTTTAGATCGTTGGTTTTTAAAAAAAAATTCAAAATATGATTTTGTTAAGCTGAAATTTTGCAATATACAATTATATACTGTGCATGTAATTGTATATGTTATTCGCAGTATTTGTATATTTTGTAAGCGACAATATTTAATCAGTGTTCATAATTGTATATATTCATAAATCATGTATTTTATTTTTTATAGAATTATATACTATTGTAGATGTAGTGTTTGTGTATTAGAATAATAGTATAAAATTTCTATGTCATACGATTTATTTTTGGAAGAAGTATACACTATTGTAGATGTAGTGTTTGTATATTAAATAGAATAACAGTATAAAAATTGTATAATTTGATTGTATAAAAATTGTTGTATTGATTGTATATATGATCTCTTTGAATTATTTGAAATATATATAAATATTCTTTTCATAAATGTACAGATAATGGGCTCATTAGCTAATTTGGTTATGCATTCTGGAAAATGGGACGATACAAATAGTTACGTTGATTATACTATAGAGGGAGTAGTTTTTAAGGAACAGTCAACGTTTCTTGAATTTTATACTACTATTGCCAAACAGATTGGTGTTGATATGAATAATAAGACTTTGAAGATTGAGTACAAGGTTGAAGAAAGCAATAAACAAATGGTTATACACAATGACATGGGTGTTACTACAATATACAAAATATAATCACATATGATATTTTCCCATCTATATAAATAAATCCAATTACAAAATATAATCACATATGAGCCTTTAATATACAATCCCCTACTACCAAATTTATTAAAACAGACATATACATATTAATTTTTGTATATGTATATGTACTCAATATATACGAACTTCAATAATTGTATATAACTAATATAATATACAAATTCTAATCATATATTCAAATTTTCAATCTGTATAACTAAGTCCAATTACTTTTTTATATATATATATACAAAAAAATAAAAATAAGTTATATTGATATGTGTACATGAATATATTAGTTAAACATGACATTATATTCAATGATTTGTATATAACTACTACAATATACAAATTATTCTCACATATGATATTTTCCCATTTATATAACTAAATCCAATTACTTTGTGTACTAACTTCAATAATTTGTATATAACTAATAGAATATACAAATTCTAATCATATATTCCCGTATACATTACTTAAATATACTATATACAATTACTAAACATGGAATATACTATATACAATACTTAATTTAATATTTTTTGTAACTAATAGAATATACAAATTCTAATCATATATTCCCGTATACATTACTTAAATATACTATATACAATTACTAAACATGGAATATACTATATACAATACTTAATTTAATATTTTTTGTATATTGACAACTTATTAACCAAAAAATTGTATATAACATTGTGTTTTAAGACCCTACCTCTTGATTATGAAGTTCTTCAGATCCGACTACTTCAGAAGCATTTTCGTCTGATTCAATGTTTAAAGCTTTCCTCTTTCTTCTTCCTTGTACAATTTTAATGCCTCTAGCTTTGGCATTTTTAATAACTTGTTGTACTGCCATAGGGTAGTTTTTTTTCTTTGATCTCAGCTCTTCCATGGTTTGTTCTTGTATAACTTGATTTGATTTTCCCAAAGACCCTACATCAACCCCAAAATCTTGAGTTAGCCCCATTGAAAAGGATGGTAAAATGTCAACAACATTGACATGCAAAGGACTACCTCTTGTAATCCTCAATGATGAAGATGATTCATTCATTGTTTGACCAATTTTAAATCTATCAAGAACAAAAAATCGATTATTTCATCTCAATATATGAAAAATAATAATAAACAGAACACATATGGGAAAAAAAAGGGTAAACAACTAAAATTAAAGAGTACTTACGAAATTGACATCAACTTGGGGAGGGAACTTCGACTTTGGGAGGGAGAAATCTAATTTTGGACAACAATTTGAATTTTAAACCGGCTAGCTGGAGTATTAAATGTAGGAAAAAACGTTGGAATGTTAAAAGGAGAGAGAAAATTATTTGTGAAAAGGAGAGAGAAAATTGTTTGTGAAAAGGAGAGAGAAAATTGTTTTTTGTATAATTATATACAAAAATACAAAATAAGGTTTTTATACAATTGGTTACATAATAGGTTGTGGACCCCATTAATTATAACAAAAAAAAACTATAATTATAAAAGATAATAAGTTAAACTATACCCTGTGACATAATTAGTTATGAATGTTTGTCATTTCATATAATTTTCCCTTTTTAAAACTGCTTTTTTAAAGCCCATTCAAACGGATTCTTATTTTGCTTGCATAACTACAGGATCCATTCACATTGGTAATTATATATTTTATGTCTTAATGTATAATTAAATAATTGATTAAACGATTCTTAATTAATTCATTTCTTTTATATATAGGACATTCTAATAAAGCACCTGAAAGAGATTATTCAATCACTGGAGTTGATATTAATCGCATATTCGGTATCTTTAATGCTATCTCTATTATTGCAACTACCTAGGAAATGGAATCATTCCCCAAATACGGGTTTGTTCTTTTTTATGTTACCAAATATTCGTTTTGGTCCTCTTTTCGTAAAAATATTTATATGATTATACAATTGAAAAGATCAAGTATGACTGTTAAAGTAAAAGGTCTTAGATTAATGATTAATGAGACGAGTTAACCTCTTATAAAAGTTTTAGTGTATGAATCAGGCTCAGAACCTAATTTAACAGATTGATGTTTGATTGTATTTAGCTTGTTGACAGGCAATAATATCACCTCCAACAACAGGGAAAATGTTGAAGGGGCTATTATTGTGTTACAGTGTAGTGATATCTTCATTTTTCAGCGTTGCAATTTTTGGATATTGGGCTTTTGGAAATCAAGCTCAACCATCAGTGCTCCAAAATTTTATGTTAGATAGGATGCACTAGAAAAGGAATCTTAATTATTAATAAAAAAATTTATCGGTAAAGTGATCAAATCGTTTGGCAAATTAAGTTATCAATCAAATGCAAACTTATATTAAGTGATTGCTAAAAAGTTCATCGGTAAATATTACCAACTGATTTTAGTTTGTTGGTAAACTTACCAACCAAAAAATCAATTGGTAAACACCCAAAAATGTTGTTACAAAATTTTGAAATATGACCCTGAAAATTCAGTTGGTAAATTTACCAACTAAGTTTTAGTTAGTATATAATTAGTACTTTTAAATACTTTCTTTAATTTTATTTTTTTTGGTTTTTGTTTTTGTTCGGTACCCACATTGGAGTGTGACAAAATCTGGATTCACGCCGAAAAGTCCCACAGTGGAAGCACTCCATGATTATGTAATTAATGAGAATTAAACCTGAAACCTCTTGATTAAAGATGCAGGAATATTTACCACTACACTACAACCGTTGTTTGTAATAAATTTTAAATACTTTAGTATGATTATTTGTTTTTCTAATAAATTTACTAATTGATTGTTAGTTTATTGGTAATATATCATTCAAGTTCAAAGTTAGCTTAGTAATTGATTGACAATATGTTCAAAATATTATTAACTGAATGATTATTCAATAATAAAATATTTATTAATTTATTACACTTTAAAATCTAAGAACATGAATATAAATCCAAAAATAGTAATTAATTTTATAAATCATATTTGAATGAAACAATGCATAATCTATAATAACAAGTAAAATTAATAGCAATATGACACATATCATTATAACAAAATTTCAATTTGAGCACGTTTACCAAAAATATTAACCAAGTTTAAATTTTGGCCGAAAGTTAAAACTCCTAACTACACAAACTGAAAATGGAAGTCTCAAAACCTGAAAAAACCATCTTGTTAGATATAAAAATGACATTTCGAAGCTAATCGAACTGATAGAATTTTCATCAGAGCACGTTTACAAAAAATACTAAGCAAAATCAAATTTTGCCAAAAGATAAAAGTTAGATTGCTTATGATACAAACTGAATATGAAAACCTCTAAATTCAAACTAGTCATCTTATAAAGCGAAAAATGACCTTCCATAGCTAACCGCTCCAACGAAATTCAAATTTGAGCATGTTTCCCCAAAAAATTGACCTAATTCAAATTTTAGCCAAAAGTTAAAACACTTAACGACACAAACTGAAAATAAGTCTCAAATCTTGAACCAACCATCCTATGTTATCAAAACTGAACTTATATGGCTAACTGCGGTGACAAAATTTCAATTCAAGCACGATTACCAAAAATATTGATTAAAGTGAAATTTTGGTCAAAATTTAAAAGCTAAAATGTCTAACGACATAAACTAAAAACGGAAGCCTCAAAATTCGAACCCTCTATCTTATTACATCAAAAATGACTTTTTGCATCTAATTGTTCTTATTTGGGTACGTTATCAGATATATTGACCAAAGTTAAATTTTTGCCAAAATTTATATGTTAAAACACCTAACGGCACACAGTAAAAATGAAAGTGTCAAAACTCAAATCAACCATACTCTACATAAAAAGTGACATTTGGGGTTAATTACGCTAACGAATTCTCATCTGAGTACGTTCACAAAAATATTGACCAAAGTTAAATTTCAGCCTAAACATAAAATTTAAAACACCTAACGGCACAAACAAAAATGAAAACCTCAAAAAATGAACCAACATTCCCGTTAGATTAAAATGGACTTTTTGAATGACATTGATGAAGTTCTAATCTGAGCACGTTTACCAAAAAAATTGAACAAAGTCAAGTTTTGGTTAAAAGTTAAAAATTAAAATGTCTAATGACACGAACTACATATGTAAGCCTCAACACTAGACGCTGATTTACCAAAAAAATCAACTTCAATTGGTAATTTGCCAACTATTAAATTATAAGTTAGTAATTAATAATTTACCAATAAATTTTATCAGAGTTGGTAATAGTTACTATTCAACTAAACATTCATATTGTAATATTACCAAATAATAATTAATATGTTGGTAGATTTTATCAATGGATTAGTCATCGGTTGGTATATTACAAATTATTTTAATGATGCTAGTAATTTACTAGCTACAATCTTTATTCGTCGGTAAAATTTCCAACTAATTTGATATTGGTTGGCAAGACTACCAACAAATTACACTTTGTTACTAATTTACCAACACATTTATATTTGGTTGGTAAATTTAGCAACATAATCTTGTCGCTGGTAAATATTTGGTTAGTAATTCATTGTAATATGTTAATAAATTATAGGCCGAACTCAAAAACAGATCCCTAAACTTGTTGGGATTTTCCCCTCAGGTATCTCAACTATGTCATTTTCCTATTGAATTATTGAACCACCCATAATTTGTTCCTTTTAAACACTGTTGGTTGATTTTGATAAGTTTTTCTATTGTAAATGTCTTCAATTGTGTTCGTATTGTAATGATTTTGATTGAAAAAATGAAGATAAATTGTGTGAATCTCATTTGTTTTTTAATTTGTTCAAATGACTTGAAGTAAAACATAATTATTCTCAAATATTTTCACTAACAATTGGACTAATGAGTTCTCGACAACATGTGTATTCTCTATCAATACCCTTCACAAAATCTAATTCTGCATCAGCCAACAGTGTTTGTTTAAAAGGAACAAATTATGGATGGTTCAATGATTCAATATAAAAATAGCATAGTTGAGGTACTTGAGGGGAAAAAACCCAACAAGTTTATGGATCTATTTATGTATTTGACCTAAGTTATATAAACAATGTTTTGTCATATTTACCAATCGATATATAATTCGTTGATAATATTACCAACAAAAGGTGTGCGTTAGTAATATTTCTGTCGGTAATCCATGGATAGAAGGTTGCTAAACTTGGCACTATTTTTCCCCGCTGTATTATCAGCTAAAATATTTAGTTCTAAGATTTACATTGATAATCTGTTAGAATTTTGTTTTTAGATTTTTAAATATTATTCTGTTAGAAATATGTTAATAATTTATTAGTTGAATACTAACCAGCTTAAGTTGTTAGTAAAATCTGTTGGCACTTTGAGGTTTTTTTTGTAGTGATGCCTTTGCTGCCCAATTGGTTTTTCTTGATCACTTGTATCTTCACCTTTGTCCAAGTATCAGCTGTTAGCTTGGTAACGCTATCTCACCTTCTTCTTTCTTCATATTTATTTTAATTTATGTGAGGTAGTTTGATTCAATATGAAGTTTAAGAAAGAAAGGACTTTTAAAACTTGTAGTCCAAAATATATGATAGAAATTATGAATTTGTAAAACATTTCATTAAGGGTAAAATAATAATTTTATAGTCAAGTTTTTATTTATCTTTGAGATACTAAAAAAAAAGTAACTCAAATAAATTGGGACTAGCATAAATATATAAATATGTTGCTAATGGTATACATACACAAAATATTTACAGACTTACTTACAACCAACAAATATAGTACTAGAAAAGCGATTTTCAGATACTAAAAAAGACTGAATTCTCAATCCGCAACGTGGTTCGCCGGTTAATTTCTCGGTCACTATCGGTGATCAATGCGACAACGTTGCCTGCGATGCTACCTTTTTTTGGAGACATTATGGTTTTGTTTGGTGCATTTGGTTGCATTCCTCTTGATTTTATTGTGCCTATGGTCTTCTATAATGTTACTTTCAAACCATCAAGAAAGAGCATAATTTTCTGGGTAAATACCATAATTGCTTTTGTCTCAACGGTGTTGTCTTTAGTTGGTGCTGTAGCATCTGTGCGACAAATAGTGCTTGACGCCAACACATATAGTCTGTTTGGGAATATGTGATAAGAATTATTATCACGTCCGAGATTTTACTGAGAATGTTATTGTATCAAAATATGTCGAACACTTTCGGTAAAAGTTGAAAAAAAATGTATTATCTTATTGACTATATGACTACATTAGATGTACATTTAGTATTATTTCTATATATCCTTAGTTTATATGATGAAATTTTTTAGAAGTTGAACCTATAATGAAGTTCTCTGAAGGATTTGTAAGAGTTAGTGTTTCAATTAATTTTGAAACAAATTCATCCATTTTGAAATAACAAATTCATGAATGTGAGTTGTAACATTCATTTATTTTAATTCTTTGTCATAAACTTTTGCAATATGTTTTTTTTTTTTTATTCTACTTTATGGGTTTTTGAAAGACAAATTTTTTGTTTTCAATTCATGAACCTAATAAATTCTACTAATTAAAAATCTTTTCTTGCAAAAATTTTTATCCTATAAATTGAGTTTCCTTTGGTTGAAAAAGATAAGCATTCAAACAAAAATACTTTCCCTTGAAAACACTTGTGAGACATTGATCAAAAGGTGAAATAAACAATTCAAGAATAGAAGAGCAACATTCTTGAATGCTACTTGTTTTGTGGCTTAGTTGAATCCCAAAGATAGAGTTGTTATTTATTCTTCCGATTGCTCGTGGGAGAGATTCCAACTATCTTCAAGAAACGTATTAACGTGCCTCTAAGCCTAGCAAGTTTTATTTTGTATTCGTTGTAATTTTATCATTCTTGTTCATTTGTTCTAACAATTTGAAGATAGTTGTCTCTATGGCATCCACATCAATAACGAACAGTGTTCGATCTTTGCCTAATCCTAATTTTGAAATATTTGATGGAAAAGACTTTTCTAGATGGCGTGGAAAGATGAAATTCTTTTTAAGACGATTAAAGTTAGCGTATGTTCTTGAGAAACCTTGTCCTGAGGCTCCTAGTTCTGAGGTAGCAACGGACGAGGCTACTTTAATTAAAGAACAAATTGCCAAATGGCAAGATGATGATTAGTTATGCAAGAATTATATTCTTGGAGGAATGTCCAATAAATATTATGATCAATATTATATTAAGTGTAAATTTGCTAAGGAGATATGGGATACTCTTAAAGCTATTCATTTAGCAGAAGAGGCGAGTTCAAAGAAATTTCTTGTTTCAAATTATATGGAGTTCAAAATGGTTGATGACAAGTCAATCACTGAACAAGTACAAGAATTTGAACTTATAGCTAATAAAATTGTTATAACTGGAATTGCTCTTGATGAAAACTTTCATGTTAGTGCGATTGTCTCAAAACTTCCTCCATCTTGGAAAGAGTACAGAAGCAAACTCTTACACAAGAAGGAAGATTTGACGCTTGAACAATTATTGCAACACTTGCAAATTGAACAAGAGACATGATACCGCGACAATAACATCTTGAGGGAGCCTATCATGAAAGTTCATGTTGTTGAAGAAAAGATCAAAAGGAACCTGCCAATAATAAATTTTTGAAGGCAAAGAAGAGTAAAAATTTCAAGTATACTATTTCTAATTCTAAGTCGATTGAATGTTATCATTGTCATAAAATTGGTCATTATGCACGTGATTGTAAAATTCTTAAAGCTGAAAAGAAGAAAGAAAGGGCAAATAACAATACAAAAAATGAACTGGTGGCAATGGTCACAGAAGCATTTGTAGCGGGAGATCAAGTGGAATGGTGGATAGACACTAGTGCAACTCGTCATATATCAGGTAATCGAAATTCTTTCACGACATATGAATTAGTGGAGGGCGATAAAGTTTTGCATACGGGAAACTCATCCTCTGCTAAGGTTGTGGGAAAGGGAACTGTTGAACTAAAATTCACTTCCGGAAAGATGGTCACATTGATAGACGTATTGCATGTTCTTGATATTCGAAAGAACTTGGTGTCAGGTACGCTTCTTTCGAAATATGGTTTTAAAATGATTTTTGATGCAGATAAATTTATTTTGTCTAAACAAGGCATGTTTGTTGGAAAAGGTTATGCTACAAATGGCATGTTTAAACTCAATATTGAAAATGAAAATATTTCTGCTTATATTGTGGAGTCTTTAGATTTATGGCATGAACGTCTTGGTCATGTGAATTTTAGATCCATTCAACTTATGATGAAAAATGGATTAATTAAAGACTGTGGAAAGGATCATGTTGCTAAGTGTATTACCTGTAGTAAATGTAAAATAACAAAGAAACCTTTTAAGTCTGTTAAAAGCATATCCACACTTTTGGAATTAATCCACACTGATATTTGTGAGATGGATTGTTTATCACGTCATGGAAAGAGATATTTTATCACTTTCATTGACGATTACTCAAGATATACATATGTCTTTCCATTAAAAACAAAAGATGAGGCATTTGTGACTTTTAAAACATATAAAGCAGAAGTTGAAAATAAATTGAGTTTGAAGATTAAATCAATTAGATCTGATAGAGGTGGAGAATATTTAAAATCAAATTTTATTGATTTTTGTGAAAAAGAAGGCATTAAGAAACAATTGACTATGTCTTATACACCACAACAAAATGGTGTAGCAAAAAGAAAAATAGAACTCTCATTGAAATGGTTAACTCCATGCTTTATGGATCTGGTATCATTGAAAATTTGTGGACTGAAGCCTTATTTTCTGCATGTCATATTTTGAATCGAATTCATTCCAAGAAACATGATTCATCTCCGTATGAACTTTGGAAGAATCGAAAGCCAAATATAAATTATTTTAAAGTATGGGGTTGTTTGGCTCATGTTAGATTACCAGATCAACAATTGACTAAGATTGGATATAGAGGAGTAGATTGTGTATTTATTGGTTATTCACAAACCAGTAAGGCTTATAGATTTTTGAATCTTGAGACTCCAAGCCCTCACACAATTATTGAATCGTTGCATGCTAACTTTTTTGAGCATATATTTCCTAAGAAAAAAGAGTCTTTGGAACAAAATACAAGTTCTTCTATATCTACTCTTAAAAGAAAAATAGTTGAACCTTTGGAAGAAAGTCAACCAAGACGTAGTGCAAGATCAGCCAAACCAAGAGACTTTAGACCAAATTTTCAAGTATATTTAGTTGAAAGGGATCCTGAAAGTTATACTGAAGCAATGGCTTCACATGACGCTCCTTTCTGGCGTGAAGCTATTGATGATGAAATGCACTCCATTATGTCAAACAATACATGGATTTTATCAAACCTCCCTCCTGGATGTAAGTCTATTGGTTGTAGATGGATCTTTAGAAAGAAATTAATATCTGATGGAACCTTAGATAAGTACAAAGCTCGTTTGGTGGCAAAATGTTTTACTCAATTGAAAGATATTGATTATTTTGATACATTTGCTCTTGTAGCTCGAATGACTTCTATTCGACTCTTGATTGCTTTAGCCGCAATTCATAGCCTGGTAATACATCAAATGGATGTGAAGACTGCATTTATAAATGGAGATCTAGATGAAGACATGAAACAACCAGAAGATTTGCCGTTCCTGGTCAAGAAGACAAAGTTTGTAAGCTTCTTAAATCTCTTTATGGATTAAAACAAGCTCCAAACAATGGAATGAGAAATTTAGAAGAGTAATGATTTCTAATGGCTACTCAATCAATGGTGGTGATATTTGTATATTTAGAAAATTTCAAGAAAAATCTAGTGTTATAATATGTCTTTATGTAGATGATATGCTGATCTTTGGAACTGATACTGAAAGAGTCAAAGAAACAAAAAAATTTCTAGCTTCTCAATTTGAAATGAAAGATCTTGGAGAAGCTGATGTAATTCTAGGTATTAAAATTATAAGATCAGCGAATGGCTTGACTCTTACTCAATCAAGTTATATTGAGAAAGTTCTAAAGAGGTTTGGTCACTTTGATGACAAACCTGCTCCTACACCATTTGATCCTAGCATCAAACTAATGCGGAACTCTAGTGATGTTCTCGATCAGCTGACATATTCTCAGATTGTTGGGAGTCTTATGTATGCCATGCATTGTACCAGGCCGGATATTGGTTACGCAGTAGGAACTTTGAGCAAGTTTACGAGTAATCCCGGAGTTGAACATTGGAATGCCTTAATTCGTGTTTTAAGATACCTGAAGGGTACAATTAATGTTGGCCTGCATTATTCTACATTTCCCATTGTTCTTGAAGGCTATAGTGATGCTACTTGGAATTCTTATCCGAATGACTCTAAATCTATTACTGCTTGGATTTTCACTTTGGCTGGAGCAGCGATCTATTGGAAATAAAATAAGCAAACATGTATTACTCATTCAACCATGGAGTCAGAATTTATAGCTATGTCTTCTGCTGGAGAAGAAGTTAATTGGTTGCGATCAATGCTGATAGATATTCCTTTATGGAGTAAGACAATACCACCTTTAACTATCTATTGTGATAATTAAGCTGCTATATTTCGGGCTTCAAGTGACTGCTATAATGGCAAGTCAAGACAAGTTCGTCTCAAACATAATCATGTCAGGAGATTATTGGAGGAAGGCGTGATATCGCTTCAATATGTGAAGTCCAGATTTAATTTAGCGGATCCTTTGTCTAAAGGGTTAGGCAAAGAGTTAGTGGTGGAAACTTGTAATGAGATGGGAATAAAGCCTGTTGTAAATTAATTGTACTTTATGGTAACCCTACCTAATGATGTAATCTTGGGTTCAAAGGAAAAAACAAGTGAAGTTACAATTGTGAAGCACATCAATAAAATTCTCATTTTCAAAATAAAATGAAATAAGTAGATGTGCATGATTGAGATTCGTTTCTCTTCATAAATTTATAAGACCGATCTCAGTTGGAGTTAGTAAGAAAACTCTTGATAATTTTTTTTTCGATATTCCTACTGAAGATAAGGATGAGATTCTGTTCTCTTAATAAGTCTATAAATCGATTTCTATTGGAGTGCGTAGGAATACTCTTGATAGATTTACCGATACTTTGTGTAAAGGAGGATGAGATTAATTTCTCTTAATGAAGTTCATAGACTATTTGGTCGGAGTATGCAAAGTTACTCTTGATGAATTCACCGCACTAAGTGCGAAGTGGAGGCCGCTTCAATAAGATTTTAACAGAAAATCTTAAAGCACTTGGCTAAAAAGAATTTAGGACACATGGCCGTAAGGTGTCAAAGGATTGATTTTCACCGGAACATAGTGATCTGCGTGGAGTATTTTTCTAACTTCATTCAATGATGCACTTAGTTCAAGATTTGTTAACTAAGTAGTCAATGATTTAGAAAAACCTTCACTAGATAATGGTTCAAGTCCAAAAGACACCGTTATTGATGCATGTTGCTAGACTAATGTCTCAAAATATTTTTTGAATTTTTTAAAGATAAAATTTCTTGAAACAAGTGGGGGATTGTAAGAGTTAGTGTTTCAATTAATTTTGAAACAAATTCATCCGTTTTGAAATAACAAATTCATGAATGTGAGTTGTAACATTCATTTATCTAATTATTTGTCATAAACTTTTGCAATAAGTTTTTTTTTTAATTCTACGTTATGGGTTTTTCAAAGACAAATTGTTTGTTTTCAATTCATGAACCTAATAAATTCGACTAATTAAAAATCTTTTCTTGCAAAACTTTTTATCCTATAAATTGAGTTTCCTTTGGTTGAAAAAGATAATCATTCAAACAAAAATACTTTCCCTTGAAAACACTTGTGAGACATTGATCAAAAGGTGAAATCACCAATTCAAGAATAGAAGAGCAACATTGTTGAATGCTACTTGTTTTGTGGCTTAGTTGAATCCCGAAGATAGAGTTGTTATTTAATCTTCCAATTGCTCGTGGGAGAGACTCCAACTATCTTTAAGAAACGTATTAACGTGCCTCTAAGCCAAGCAAGTTTTATTTTGTATTCCTTGTAATTTTATCATTCTTGTTCATTTGTTCTAACAGGATTTACATTTCTCTAGGAAATCATATCGACATAATCTTTTTAATTTAAATGAAAATGCAGAAGTACCCTCTAGACTATGATCAAAATTTCAGAGACACACCTTAATTAAATTAAGGTCCTATTATCCCCCTTGAACTTATTTTTTCGTAATTTTGTGCACCTTTTTGGCATACGTGGCATTAAAATATCTTTCACGTGCCTCAATTGTGTGGAGTCACGGAGTGTGCAACATAAGACAAAAGGTGTATGTAATTACAAAAAATATAAGTTCAGGGGGTAATATGACCTTAGTTTAGTTAAGGTGTGTCTCTGAAATTTCAACCATAGTTTAGGGGTACTTGTGCGTTCTTTCTTTTAAATTTTGAAAAAAATTATTTTGGCAAGAAAATTTGGCTAAAATTATATTTTGTTTATGTTATTTTACCTTTTTCAACATTTATATTTTTTAAACTTTAATACTTTTAAATTTAAAAATGGATAAAGGATTAATTTATTTTAATAATAAAAATAATAATATAAACTTTAAAATTTCTGGCCATTTTTTTTGCAATTTAGCATCAACCTTAAATTTTAATGTCAAATTTACTTCTTTAAAGATGGGTAAGACAAGAAGTAATCGATTAATTAGAACTCGGGAGTTGTACAAAAATCGAAGCAAATTTAAACGCACGTTGTAGAGAATAGCAGAAGAACTGTATAATTGGGGAACCCTTCCGCTAGCCTAAGATTGTTAATTAAGATCAGAAGATTCAACTAGGAAAGAGGAAGTTATAAAGGATAAGGAATATTTTCAATAAGAAAACTTTGATATAGAAGAAGACTAGTTGATTTTGATTGCTTACAAGTGACTATGTTCACTCCTATTTATACTAGTATATGGATGCTTCTAGAAATTATTTTAGAAAGATCTACAAGAATAATCTAGATGACCCTATCCTCTAAATATCTAACAACAATCTAGATTTTTCTATAATTCACTATCAATATCTACTTCTCTAGAACATCTACACAATTCCTAGATACATCAGGTACTTAAGGTACTACTCTTTATAAATTCTAGAAAGTTCTACTAAATATCTAGGATTATTTATACCTCCAAAAAATGTTCTTTATTTTTCACACTCCCCCTTCAAGTGATTTTTTAGAAACTACCGACACTTGTCATGGAAGAACTCATACGAAGCTTTGAGCCACGTCTTGGTGAAAATCTCAGCAGTTTCTTCCGAACTCCTCTTGCTTCATCATATGATAAAGATTTTTCATTATCGAAGGAGCCATGTGAATTATATCGTCGATGAGTTCCTAGACTCCCCCTTTTCTCTAAACTTTCCTCCAGTTGTACTATGTGGAGATACATCTATGACAGACAAGTTTGAAACTCCGATAGTCAAAATTTCGAAACACGCTTCTTCCGATGCAACTCCATAATATTGAGAGATTTCATCAGTATTAGCCTCTTCATCTGAGTCAGTGATAATATTGTCATCTATTTCTTGTGAAGCCTCAACACTATAGTAGGATACAACATTAGATTTTATTTCGAGCTCTTCAATTACTTGTTTATCAGCTTTAGAACTTTTAAAAGTTATATTATCTATCGTTTTGCCTAAAATTTGGCCTTCAAGGTCGGCTTCCCCATCTATTTGATCAGCATTTTCTCTATTTGCTTCTAATATTTGATCTAAGTTAATATCTGACGATTGATCGGAGACTTTAACTTCCCATACATCTTCCTCAGTACTTTCTCCCTAAAGGTCACCATCGACATACATAGCTCCATACATTTGTTTAGAATCTATTTCCCTGATTTCTTTGATAAAAGCTACCGTATCACCGGGTGTGAACATATTCAAGATTTTGTTGCTTTATATCGATGACATCATTGTCTTCCTTCTCCACCTAATCGACTGCATTATATCTTGCATCCTCGATCAAGTCTTCTTCAAGGTTGATGAAAATCATAGCATCTATTGTTCGAGCCTCAACTACTAAATAATTTTCCCAGTCTTCTTCAACAACTTTTTGAGTTTATTGCTCTCCTTTGCTCGACAATATCTTTTTATATGCCCTATTTCTCCACAACGATCTTGAAATAACACTCACAAGCCAATCTACAACTATGGCTCTGATACCATGTGGAGAATAGTAGAAGAACTATATAATTGGGGAGCCCTTCTGCTAGCCCAAGATCGTTAACTAAGATCGGAAGATTAAACAAAGGAAAAGGAAGCTAGAGAGGAGAAGGAATATTTTGAATAAGAAAACTTTGATACAAAAGAAGACTAGTTGATTTTGATTGATTACAAGTGACTATGGTCACCCCTATTTATACTAATATATGGATGCTTCTAGAAATTGCTCTAGAAAGATCTACAAGAAAAATCTAGATGACCCTATCCTCTAAATATCTAACAACAATATAGATTTTTCTATAATTCACTATAAATATCTACTTCTCTAGAACATCTAGAAAATTCCTAGATACATCAAGTGTTATTCTTACAATAACCTGTATTTATAAGATAATTAAACAGAAACAAAAATAAGATGAAGCAGAAAAAATACAAAATACAAGAATTAATCCGAGTCCACAGAAACTACTGTGTGTCCTTAAGAAATTTAATCCCCTCACTGTACCCAAGGTTATGGATTAATTTCTCTCAAGATAAAACGGATTAAACTTGTTAAAGAAATAGCGGTACCTCAAACTTCTTTAACTTCAACGAACTTAAGAACAACAACAAGTCACACAGACTCAGTCGATCGACAGTTTGATTTTATTTGAGAGAAAAAGAAATGCAAAGAAAGAAAAAAATTTCAGTGTTTTAAAAAATAAAAAATGGACTTCCTTTTATAGCCATTTTCAGCAAGGAACATGTCTGTTCAGTGAAATCTGTTCAGACCCATTTTATCAAGAAAGTTGTGTCTTTTGGAAAAAATAACAACTTTTCAGAAAATTCTGTCTGTTAGGAAAATAACGATTTTTTGAAAAGTAATGACTTTTCGGAAAGAGTAACAACTTTTTGAAATATTACCGTTACCTGCAAATTTATAAGAGTTAATTTTAACAGGATTTATTTTATTTAACAAAAACTAATTAAATAAGTTTTGTCCAAAAAAATTATCAATCAATCACATCATTTACCAAATCCAAATCCAAATCCGAAACCGAAGCCGAAGCCGAGGCCGAGCGAGCGACGATGACGACGGCGCGAGGGGGCATCTTCTTCTTAGCTCTTTAAGAAGTAATGGAAGTGTTTCCTTCTATAAAGACAACAATTTCCCTTTCTTTTGCAGATATGGGAGAAATGACTTTTCATTTGCACTTTGCTAATGACTTTATTTTCCCTCCAAAGTAGTTCCCTCACTTTTCATATTCTCTCTTTTCTTTTCCCATTCACACTTGCTAAATCCCAACAATCCCCCATATGAATGGGGAAGGCTATTGTTAAAACATATGCATGAAAAAAAAACTTGTGTGTCTTGTAGGTAAAGGTTAATCGTATCTGGATAAGTAGGTTTCCCTTTAAACTTTCCACAGTGAACATATATCGGATATACTCGGTCAATCGGTAGATTTGATATCTTTGAACCGTCGAGCTTTGGTGTATACCTAGACAACATATGTCACACAATCAACCCTTGAACTGTTCTTAGTTCTCATTGTTTTGTTCGTTTCAGCCATGAACACATCTTGGATAGTAAGTGCTTAAAGAAATGGCCTTACTAGATTCTCCTTGAGGAGGCTTACACTTCACACTTACATAGGTGATTTCTAAATGTGTTATCCCATAGATACACCATTTGATATTTCCTGTATCAAACTTAGAAACCATTAAAAAGTCCTTATGTCTTTATCCTAGTTACTAAACATTGTCTCATCATGAGAATAGACCATAAAATAATAATAATATTTTTTTTTCTTTGACAATGTTGAACCGTCATCAATGACTTTGTTTTATCTCCTTGAACCTAGATCGTGGGATCTCCAGTCTTCTAGGTAGAGTTACCGCCACGATGACTTGTTCTCGGCCATAGTCTCATTCCCGTCGATGATTTCTCAACTCTGTCTCTATTAGGCCTTTTGTAAGTGGATCCGACACATTATCTTTTGACTTCACATAGTCAATTGTGATAATTCCACTAGAGAGTAGTTGTATCACAGAGTTATGTCTTCGTCTTATGTGACGAGACTTGTCGTTATACATAATGCTTCCAGCCCTTCCTATTGTAGCTTGACTATCACAATGTATGCATATAGGGGCCATTGGTTTGGGCCAAAATGGAATATCTTCTAAGAAATTCCGGAGCCATTCAGCTTCTTCACCTGCCTTGTCTAAAGCAATAAATTCAGACTCCATTGTAGAGTGAGCTATACATGTTTGTTTGGATGATTTCCAAGATATTTCTCCTCCACCAATAGTAAAAATGTATCCACTTGTGGATTTTGTTTCAGTTGACCTAGTAATCCAATTTGCATCACTATATCCTTCAACAACGGCTGGATATTTGTTGTAATGTAAAGCATAGTTTTGAGTGTCATCTAAGTATCCCAAAACTCTCTTCATTGCCAACCAATGATTATGATTATGATTACTTGTGTATCGACTCAGTTTACTGATAGCGCAAGCTATGTCTGGTCATGTACAATTCATGACATATATTAAGCTTCCCAATACGCTAGCATAGTCCAATTGAGACTGACTTTCACCTTTGATCTTTGCAAGATGAAGATTTACATCAATTGGAGTGTTTGCCCTTTTAAAATTCAAAAATTTAAAATTTTCAAGTATCATTTTAATATAATGAGTTTGAGACAATGCTAGACCGTTAGGAGTTTTAAGAATTTTAATTCCTAATATCACATCAGCAACTCCTAAATCTTTCATATCAAAATTACTAGCAAGCATACACTTTGTAACTTTTATATTAGCAATGTCTTTGCTCATTATAAGCATATCATCTACATATAGGGATAAAATAACTTCCTGATTTGGAGTATCTTTAATGTAAACACATTTATCACATTCATTGATCTTAAATCCATTTGACAACATGGCTTGATCAAACTTTGCATGCCATTGTTTTGGTGCTTGGTTTAGCCCATAAAGTGACTTAATAAGTTTGCACACTTTCTTTTCTTTACCAGGAACTACAAAACCCTCAGGCTGTTCTATGTAAATTTCCTCTTCAAGCTCTCCATTTAAGAAGGCTGTTTTCACATCCATTTGAATTTCAAGACCATATACTGTAGCTAGTGCAATTAACATCCGAATTGATGTAATCCTAGTCACTGGCGAGTATGTGTCAAAATAATCAAGACATTCTTTTTGTCTAAAACCTTTGACAACAAGTCTTGCTTTATATTTGTCAATAGTTCCATTGTCTTTCATTTTTCTTTTAAAGATCCATTTTGAACCCAAGGGTTTGTTCCCTGGAGGAAGATCAACCAACTCCCAAGTATGATTGCTTGAGATTGATTCAATTTCACTATTAACAGCCTCCTTCCAAGAGGTTGAGTCGCTAGACAACATTGCTTCCTTGAATGTTTGAGGCTCACTTTCAAGAAGAAATGTTACAAAATCTGATCCAAATGAAGTAGATGTCTTTTGACGTTTACTGCGTCTTGGACATTCTTCATTTTGTTCATTATCTTTTGGTTCATCTCTGGGTTGTTTAGATCCCCCATTAGATGACTCAAGTCTAGTTTTATACGGATAGATATGTTCAAAAAATTCAGCACTATCTGATTCCATTACCGTATTATCATGAATATCCGGATGTTCGGACTTATGAACCAAAAATCGACATGCCTTACTGTTTGTGGCATATCCAATGAATACACAATCCACAGTCTTAGGTCCTATTTTTACCCTCTTAGGTATAGGAACTTGGACTTTGAAATATTTCAAATTGGGTTTTCTACCTTTCCATTTCTCATATGGAATTACATTTGTCTTTGAGTGAGGCACTCTGTTAAGTATCTGATTTGCTGTAAGGATAACTTCCCCCCACAAGTTCTGTGGTAAACCTGAACTTATAAGTAATGCATTCATCATTTCTTTTAAATTACGATTTTTTCTTTCTGCAATTCCATTAGACTGAGGAGTGTAGGGAGTAGTAGTTTGATGGATTATTCCATTTTCTAAACATATTTCTACAAATGGAGATTCATATTATCCGCCTCTATCACTTCTGATTATTTTGATCTTTTTTATCTAACTGATTTTCAACTTCAGTTTTATATTGCCTAAATGCATCTATTGCTTCATCCTTACTATTTAGTAAATAGACATAACAATATCTAGTGCAATCGTCAATATAAGTTATGAAATACTTTTTCCCACCACGTGATGGTGTTGAGTTCATGTCACAAATATCAGTGTGAATCAATTCTAAAGGATTTGAATTCCTTTCAACAGATTTATAAGAATGCTTAGCATACTTAGATTCAACACAAATTTGACATTTTGATTTATTGCACTCAAATTTTTGCAAAATATTTAAGTTAATCAGTTTTCACGAGGTTTTGTTATTAACGTGTTCCAAACGTTCATGCCATAAACATTTAGACTCAAGCAAGTAAGAATAAACGAAATCTTTATTCATATCAACTACAATTACATTGAGTTTGAAAAGGCCATCACTAAGGTAGCCTTTTCTTACATACATATCATTTTTGCTTACTACTACTTTATCAGAAACAAATACACATTTAAATCCATTCTTGGTCAGAACTGGAATTGAAACTAAATTCTTTCTCAATTCTGGAACATATGAGACCCTATTCAAAGTCACCACCTTGTCTGATGTCATCTTTAATAGGACTTTGTCAGTTCCTTCCACCTTTGCAACAACCGAGTTTTCCATAAATAATTTTTCATTTGTAAGTGCTGGAGTATATGATGAAAATAATTCTTTGTTGGCACAAACATGGCATGAGGCACCAGAATCTATCCACCATTCTCTTGGATTTCCAACCAAGTTACATTCTGAAAGCATTGCACAGAGATCGTCCATTTCTCCTTTGGATTCAGCCAAGTTTGCTTGATCCTTCTTTTTCTTGTCATTCTTAGGACCCCGACATTCATTAGCCCTATGACCATGTTACCACAATTAAAGCAGTTTCCATTGAATTTCTTCTTAGGAGGATTGCTTTTTGGACCAGATGCTTTCTTTCTTTTCTTTAATTTTGTGGGATCTTTTTCAACAAAATTTACTCCAGATATTGCTGAATTACCACGTGACCTCTTTTCTGTAGCCTTATTATCCTCTTAGATTCTCAACCTTATTATGAGATCTTCAACAGTCATCTCCTTGCGTTTCTGTTTCAAGTAGTTTTTAAAGTCCTTCCACAATGAAGGTAACTTTGCAATAATTGCAGCCACTTGACAGGATTTATAAGAGATAATTTATAAGAGATAATTTTAACAGGATTTATTTTATTTAACAAAAACTAATTAAATAAATTTTGTCCAAAAAATTTATCAATCAATCACATCATTTGCCAAATCCAAATCCAAATCCGAAACCGAAGCCGAAGCCGAAGCTGAGCGAGCGACGACGACGGCACGAGGGGGCATCTTCTTCTTAGCTCTTTAAGAAGTAATGGAAGTGTTTCCTTCTATAAAGACAACAATTTCCCTATCTTTTACCGATATGGGAGAAATGACTTTTCATTTGCACTTTGCAAATGACTTTTCATTTTCCCTCCAAAGTAGTTCCCTCACTTTTCA
Organism: Solanum arcanum; assembly: GCA_027789145.1. Lineage (NCBI taxonomy): Eukaryota > Viridiplantae > Streptophyta > Magnoliopsida > Solanales > Solanaceae > Solanum > Solanum arcanum. Next base: position 24,048,785 of record CM050935.1, on the reverse strand, counting down.
TATTCTCTTCTTTTCCCATTCACACTTGCTAAATCCCAACATCAAGTACTTAAGGTACTACTCTTCATAACTCTAGAAAGTTCTACTAAATATCTAGGATTATTTATACCTTCAAAAAAATCATCTTTATTTTCACACATGTAAACTAGTTAAGGAAGTAAAAATACCTCTGAATTATGTAATATATAGATTAATTTATCTCTTATTGAATTTTAGGATTAAAAATGCCCTTTTCATTTTATATATTTGGCATAAAAATACCCTTCAAATATCTAAAAGGATCGAAAATACCTTTTTATCCAACAATTGTTCTAAAATAAGAAAAAGACTTTAAGGGACAAGTTAATTTCTTTGAAAGAAGTGTCTAAATGAAACATAAAAGTAAGTGTTGAAGAGTTAAAATGGAAAAGGTTAAGTTAAAGTGTCAAAATGAAATTTAGGGACAATTTTAAGAGTATGCAAATGTGTTTTACCTTTGAAATAATAGTCATGAAAAAGTTTACCCATTAATTATCACAATATATTAGAATACTAGGAAATTTCTTTTCCCTGATCTCTGTATAGTTTTCACAATAGTTAAACTATTAAGGATTAATTTACAAAACTCACCTCCCATGTAATTTATAATATTACGTATATCTTTTTTATTTTGATTTTTTTGTAACCATTCTTTAAATTTATTTAAGATAACTATAAATTAATTATAATTTGACAACTTTGTCCTTTTGTATTAATTTCTTCATATTAATCCACATAATTTTAAAATGACTAATATAATGAAAGTTTTAAAAATAAATCAATACGAAGAAGTGTGAATCTTTGTTTTATTAAAAAAAATGCATTTATATATATTTGTATAATATATATCATCGTATAAACTTATTTATGTTGACTTATTTTTAAAGTATTTATTAAATAAGTCATGATTTTCTTAAAGATATGCATTAATATGGAGAAACTAATACAAAGAAGGCAATTATTCCAGGGTAGGAGGTTTGACTAGATTTAAATAATTAAGATAATGGGTAAAATAATATTTTAAAATATTATGTAAAGATATAATTGAAAAAAGAAATTAAGTAACAATGGGAACACACCAAATTGGTTGTTCCATAAAATAGGGGTTTCCATTGTTACGTAACAACGAATTTTAACAATACAGTACAATAGATTTTAAGTAACAATCCAAACAAACATTGTAGGTATAGTAATAATACAATACAATACAATACAATGGATAACAATATATATATATATATATATATATATATATATATATATATATATATATATATATATATATATATATATATATATATATATATATATATATATATATATATATATATATATATATATATATATATATATATATATATATATATATATATATATATATATATATATATATATACACATATATATATATATATATATATATATAAGGTTATTTCGTGTTGTTTGGTTATAATATTATTACAGTAAAATCTCTATAAAGTAATATTCGGTAATTAATAATCTCTCTAAATTAATAATTTCCTCTCGTCCCGACTTAGGCCAATGAAAAAATCACCAATTTCGATAAGATAATGAATTAATATATTTCCAGAAAATTGTTATATAAATATATGGTCCCATTGATATCATAAATTAATAATTCTTTAAAAGTACAAATATATGTCAGACAGTTTAGTGAAATATGACTCTATTATATTCGGTTTTTTCTTAAAATTCAAATCTAGTTGAAGCTCAGTCTAAATTTTTCTTATTGAATTCAAGAGCTCCGTTGTTGTCTTTTCGAATTGCATCATGAAATTTTGAAGAATTCGAGATGCGATAAATGTTTCCTTATGTGTAACAGGTTTCAAAGGTATAGTAGCATCTTCAACTTCATCATCGACATTGCTTTTTCTGATGATATCCACAATTTCTTCTAAGTTTAGGACCTCTAAACATGTATCACTTTCACTCGGATAATCCAACAAGTTATTGACATCCATTTTATTGTGGTAACCGGGATCATTAATCATGACATTAAGTTCATAGAATGATGTTTTCACAAGTAAGTTTATTCAAGTTCTTTGAGATTGCATCCCCTAAATAGATTTTACAATGTCGAAAATAATTTGCTATTGTCTCTTGTTGAACATTTGTTGTCCAAGCTGCCATTGCGAAATTGATAGCATCTAAAACATTAATCTTTGCTGGATCAATTTGTCTTCCTTCATAGTCTTCTAATATCATTCGATAAAATTTGTTATGATAATACATCTTGAAAGCTCTTATTATCCAACATATCACGATTAAAATTAGTAAGATACAATGATTTTGATATAATCAAAATTAACCTCATTAAATCTCAAATCATTCTTTAAATTAATAAATATTAATTCATTGATTAAATAATATCTCTATAAAATAATAAAATTTTATGGTCCCACCTATATTAATTAAAGAGATTTTACTCTATCATTAAAAACTAGAAGGAAAAAGAGATCAATACATAATTATCTAAGTTCTTGTCAATATCCACTTCAAATATCACTATTCAAGAGCCTCCTCCTCCTCTTCCTCCTTCTTCTTCTTCTTCTTCCTCAAGCCAAATAAAAGCATGATCTAATACTATGGTGAAAGTGAAGGATAACTTTGGATACAATCTCATTAAACGAAAAATATGAATTTATATAGAATATAATGGAGGAATACCATAAGGTTTTATATTTAATATTTAAGGGTTATGAATATGACATTTTGAAAATTATGAGAGTATAAGTATATGCACATTATATCTAATAAAGAAGATATATTATAGTGGTAGATGAAAAGTTGAGTAATTAAATATGAAGACTTTATGAGATATTAAAAATAAATAATTAAATTAAGAAAAATGCTCAAAAAATGATTAAAGAAAATAAAAAAATGAATGGAGACCATAGAGAAGTATTACATCACCTCATATTTGGTTCTCCTTTTTATTACTTACTATATAAAAGCATGAAGAGGATTCTAATGGTCACACGTGTCTTAATACATTTGGAGGAGAAAAAGAAATCATTGCAAAATTATATGGACCTCATTTATTGATTTATTATTCCTTTAAAAGCATGTACATTCAAGTTGATACATTTTTTTTAAAAAAGTCTTTCTTATTTTTGAATGTATAATATTTAATGAGATTTTTTATACCAAAAATTCAAATTTAAGGTCTTTTAATCATTTCCTTTTTAAGTGTGGTTTGGTCATGAAAAAATACTGTTATTTTATTTAAAAAATTTATAGTTGAAGTCGTTAAAATTTGTATAACAAAAATTTAGAATATAAATATAACTTTTCGACAGGCATAACATATAAATGAAATAATTACTAAACTACACAACTTATTTTATCTATTCCCAATATTTATCTACTCTTTTAATAAAATTCAAAAATTCCTTTTTTACACCCAATGATACGTAACTTATACTTTTTACCTTGGAAATTAAAACTGAAACTTTTCCATCCCAAAAATTTCATCAAAATCTTTTCCCCCTAAAATTTTCGTATAAAATTTTAAATTAAATTTGAAATTCAAAAAAAATCTAATCCCTATTCATCCGCTTTATCATCTTCTCCGGTAAGTTTTCTTCTATTTTTTTTTTACTTTTTTGTGTATCTAATTTTCTTCCTTTTATAAAACATTTATGGTTTTTTTTCACAATCAATTGTTTCGAATATTAGAGTTCAGAATTGGTTTATCATCTTCTCCAGTAAATTTTCTTTCCTTTTTTTTTTTTTACTTTTTTGTGTATCTAATGTTCTTCCTTTTCTAAAAAATTCGTAGTTTTTTTTATTTAGTATCAAAATTTTCAAAGTTTTGAGTTCAAAATCGTCGCATGACCCTATAGTCATGACAAATCCAAGTTCTAGCAAGAGATCTTCATCAAAGAAAAGACATGCATCAACTTCGAAAGACCCAAAACCCCCAAAGAAAAGGGGTAGAAAGGCGACACCTCTGATTATTCGACCAACACTATCAACGATATCTACATTTGTATCCCTATCCATTCTGATTTTTGTATCTTTTTCATTAGTTTGATGATTGCTTTTTTTAGTTTAAGTATAGTTTATTTCAAATTTTAAGTGCACTCATAGAACACAAATTATTTTTGATACTTTTATGTCTTACACAAATATTAATGTTTCGTAGATAATATTTTAAGCATCAGATTGATATTTTTTGATACGTTATTGTTTTTGTCTATTTATATAACAACAAATGAAATATTTAGATATTTGTGTATCTTTTATGTGTTGCACAACAACATTAACGTATCTAATCCATTAAGTTGGATGTTTTATTGATATTTGGTATAAAAGTGTATGAACATTAATCTAACTACATGATAGTGGTTTCTTTGATAAAACGAAGAGAATTAATTGGTTGTTATTGGAGGCATACAAAGACAAGAAAACGGGTGAACTGTTGGGTCCACGACATTCCTTTGCAGTGGAATATGCTCAAAATATTATGCAACAACATAGCGATAGCCTGTTAGTATTGTAAATCAATTTATCGTGTTATGGTAGGTAGTGGTAATCAACCCCCCATATCTTATACCGGTAATAGGTCATTCTCTACTAATTCTTCCACTTTCTCTCTAAAACATATCTTAGTTGTTTCAACTCTTTCTTGCAATTTATTAAGTGTTCGTAAATTTAATTCTAATAATAAATGTCTATGGACTTTTATGCTTGTGATTTTTCAATTATGGACTACAATACGAAGAGAATTCTTCTCAGGTGCAATAGTTTGTGTCCTCTTTATTCTTTCCCTCCATCAACTCATGCGGTTGTTGTTATTCATGCTTTCGTTGCTTCCCATGCTTCTCCATATGTATGGCATCGTCGTCTAGGACACCCTAGTATAGGTGTTCTTTCAAGTGTAGTTAGAAATAATGATTTGCAATGTTCTTTTTTGAAGCGTTAAGATTTTGTTTGTAATGTTTGTCAACTTGGCAAGCACACAAAACTACCATTTAAGAATCTATATCTTCTTCTACTTCTTCATTTGAATTGATTCACAGTGATATTTGGACCTCCGCAGTTCCCTCTTTTACTATTTTCCGTTACTACATATTATTTCATGACGATTTTACTAAATTTACATAGGTGTTCCCAATTTGACGCAAACCAGAACCATTTCTTATGTTCAAAAACTTTACAATTATTTTTAACTCAATTTTTGGTCAAAATTAAATCACTAAAATGTTATGGAGCTGCTGAATACGTCGAACTTTCTTCTTTTCATGAGTTTTTAAATTAAAATGGTGTTTGTCTTCGCATTTCATGTCCACATACTTGTCAGCAAAATGGTAAAAACGAACGAATGAATCACAGTATACTAAACATGCTACGATATTTACTTTTTCAATCTTTTTTTCCATCTCAGTTTTGGGTTGAATCCCTTAATTGTTGTCCATCTCTTAATTCTTCCAAGGTCAAGTCTAAAACTCCCTATGAACTTCTTAATGGTAAACAACCCTCGTATAATTATTTATGTGTATTTGAGTCCTCCATCTAAACATTTTAGTTTTCCCGGTAATCCTTCAAATGATAAAGGTTATAGGTGCTTTTGAAGGAATATTGATTGTATTAAAGTGTTAACCTAATAAGGGAATACATGAGATATATATATATAGGAGATATAGGAAGGAGTACTAATCCTAATAGGACTAGGATTAAGGAGTACTAATCCTAATAGGACTAGGATTAGTACACAGTAAATACTAATATTATTTTATACTATTTATTTAATACTATCTGTTATTATCCCCCCTCAAGCTGAGCTGAGCGGAAGCGAACGGAAGATTGGAATTGAGGTAATCGTGTTGTCGGCTCGGGAGAGGTTTGGTGAGAATATCAGCCGGTTGTTCTTCAGTGGGTACATACTGCACAGTCATGGTGCCGGCCTGAACTTCATCGCGAACAAAGAGACAATCGGTATCAACATGCTTCATTCTGGTGTGTAGGACGGAATTCTTGGCCACATAGATGGTTGATTTGTTGTCACAATAGATAGCAGAACAAGCAGTGAGTGGCGCTGAGTTCGCGAAGAATATATGTGACCCACATGGTCTCAGCAGCAAGAAGAGCAAGGGCGCGGTATTCAGCTTCAGTCGAGGACCGAGAGACCTTGGGTTGTTTTTTTGTACACCAGGAGATCAGGTTCGGCCCCAAAAACCGAGAAACCCCGATGTAGATTTTCTGTATCATTCGCCCAATCTGAATCTGAGAAACCCCGAAGCTCCAAGTCCCCGGGTCGAATGAGTAAACCACGACCAAGAGTGCTAAAAATGTACCTGAGAATGCGTTTTAAACAATGGTAATCATGTTCACTTGGTTGATGCATGAGCTGAGCAACTTGGTTGACAGCAAACTGGATGTCAGGACGGGTAATGGTTAGATACTGTAGAGCCCCAATGAGGCTGCAGAAGTGGGTGATATCGGCAAAGGGGGCGTCGGCTCCATTCGTAGACGAAGAGACTGCCATCGGGGTTGGTTGACAAGTACATTTTCCAGTCCAGCTTTCTGCAACAGATCTCGAGCATATTTTGACTGATGAAGAAACAAGCCACTGCCTGTCCGAGAAACCTCCATTCCCAGAAAATAATGTAACGGGCCAAGGTCCTTCATTTTGAAGGTAGTATGCATAGCTCGAGTGACATCCTGAATGAGAGCTGCAGTAGAGCCTGTAATAATGATATCATCTACATAGACAAGAAGAATGACTGTACCGTGTGCTGAATGTCGAGTAAACAGACTCGTGTTGTGTACACAACACGTGAAGCCGAGTCCCTGGAGGAACATTTTCAGACGTTTGTACCAAGCACGGGGGGCTTGCTTGAGCCCATACAGAGACTTCTGGAGTTTGCAAACATGTTGAGGGAAGCAGGGATCAACATAGCCCGGTGGTTGCGTCATGTAGATAGTTTTATCAAGCATGCCATGAAGAAAAGCATTGGAAACATCCAACTGATTGATGATCCAATTGTTGCGCACGGCGAGTGACAGTACCAGGCGAATGGTTTCCTGCCGAATAACAGGACTGAATGTCTCAGAGTAATCAAGCCCATACTCCTGATTGTAGCCTTTAGCAACCAAACGAGCCTTGTACCTCGAAAACCTGCCATCTGCATTGTGTTTAATTTTGTACACCCATTTACAGCCCACTAGGTGCCGCCCATGGGGCTTAGGTACAAGAACCCATGTTTTCTTATTAGTCAAAGCCTTAAACTCGTCATCCATAGCATGACACCAATAAGCATTTTTTGAGGCAACAGAGTAGGTTGTTGGTTCACTATCGGGAAGGGTTGTATTTGGTAGTATGGTAGCCTGAAAAGGTTTTGGGTTTAAAGATACCAGCTTTGCCACGGGTTAACATGGGATGAGTATTGGGGGTGGCACGGGCGGTGGTGATTCGGGGGTGGCCGGGAAGGACCCAAAACGGATCGGGCTGGAGATGTTGTGGGTATGGGGTGGTTCGGGTTGGTTGTGAGTGTGGGTGGTGGTTGCGGGTGTATTGTGGGTGACGGTCGAAGGGGTGATGAGGGGTGGTTGGGTAGTGGGTGGAGGTGTGGGGGAAGGTGGTGAGGGACCCTGTGAGTATGTTGGAAAAAAGAGAAGGACGCCAATGAATGATGTATTTGTGGAGGAGGAAATAGACTCGTAGGGAAACTCATTTTCGACAAATTTGACATGACGAGATATATAGACTTTATAAGTTTGTGGGTCAAGACAGCGATAACCCTTGGAGGTAGGATGATAGCCTAAAAAAATACAAGGATGGGATCGGGGTTGTAATTTGTGAGTAATATAAGGGCGTATCCAACGGTAGGCAAGACACCCAAAGACGTGGAGGTTGGTATAATTGGGAAGTTCTTGGTAAAGGAGTTGATAGGGTGATTTGTTGGAGAGGGTGTGACTTGGCATTCTGTTAATGAGGTAGTTTGCGGTGGCTAGAGCTTCTACCCAAAAGGAGACAAGGAGATGAGATTGATGTAGAAGAGTAACCACCGTTTCAATGAGATGGCGATGCTTACGCTCAGCCACCCCATTCTGTTCGGGAGTGTATGGACAAGAGGTTTGATGTATAATTCCCAGGGATTGCAGAAACTGGCCAAAGATATTATTTACATATTCCTTTCCATTGTCACTTCGAAAAAGTTTAACATGAGAATTGAATTGTGTTTTGACCATTTTTTCAAAGGTGACAAAGGTGGTGTGTGCCTGTGATTTGTGTTTTAGTGGGTTCAACCAAGTGTATTTTGTAAAATCATCCACAAAACAAATATAATAGCAAAAACCAGCAAATGAAGGAACAGCAGTAGGACCCCATAGGTCAGAATGAATAAGTTGAAAAGGTGCAGTTGTACGCTTCTCAGATAAAGTAAAAGGTAATTTATGAGATTTAGCAATTGAACAGGAGTCACAATTGTTTACATGAATGGAAGAAAAACCTAATTGAGACATTAAAGAATTTATTATTTGAGTAGACGGGGGACCCAGACGATCGTACCACAATGCAGGCCATCGGCCGAAAAGAGCCACCGAGCCACGAGAACGCTTTACGGCTGGGTGGGCTGATATACCGTGGTTTCACGGTATAATTAATGCTTTTTCCTTAAGTTTAGTGTGTCCAAAAGCCTTTTTGTGCTAATTTTGATATAAGTTTCTCTTTGTTTTGCAGAAATCATGGCCCAAAGTCGAATGCGGAGATTTTGAGCGAAATTGCGTAAGAGACCACCTCACGGAGCTTATGGCGGTCCGTCGTGCTTGTGACGGTCCGTAGGTGGCAGCGTAGAGTAGCCGCTTGAAGGAAGATGGGGAAAGTCGACCAAGTGTGGGATTACGAAGCTTGTGACGGTCCGTCATGGCCATGACGGTCCGTCCTGCAGTCCGTCGTGAAGATCGCAGAAGTGATCCCAGCATCTGCATTCCAGGAGTTGAAGTATTTTGAAAGCGAAGACCCTCGACCACCGTTGTGCCTATAATGACCCGTCACACTTGCCGTCGTCGGGAATGAGGAAGCAGTTGAAGAAATTGGACAAGTGTGGGACGACGGAGCCGACGACGGTCCGTCATGACTACGATGGTCCGTCGCGTGGTCCGTCGACCCAGCCGCGTTTTGGAAGATTTCCAGAAATTAGAATCCTTGTTTAATTAGGTTTTTTTATTTTTATAAATAGTTCGAAAAACCTCGTTTTTGGGGTTAGACTCTTTGATTATCAAATTCCATATAGTTAGACTTTGTGATTATTAGACTTTGTGTTTTTGAGTGTTTGATTATTGGAGATTGATACAAGTGATTTTTGGTGATTAATCAAGCATATTTTCGGACTTTATTCTTTCTCATTGAAGTAAGTACATGAATTCTAATTTAATGATTTGAATATTGTGTTTATGGCTATGAGTAACTAAATTCCATAACTAGGGTTGTGGGAACCATAGGCAAATAATGAGATAAACCCTAACTAAAATAACAAATCTAGAATAGTGTCTTGCATGTATTAATAATTCTTTCGCTTAGAAGTCTTTTTAACGGATGATCAACGTTAGAACTCGCCTTAATGCTACTTGCCGGACCAAGGAGGTAGATAATAGGAAAAGAATTATTAACATAGATTTAGTGTATACTATCTAATAGGCTAGTATTGATTGGTACAAGGTGATAACTTAGTCAAATATTGAATACGATGCTTAATATGAGGTAAAGATAAGGGTTAGGAAAGCAACACACGTAGCCGGACCAAGGTGCGGAGTGAGATTTTCTAGATGCCGGACCAAGGATTTAGAAATACATAACTTATCACTTTGCATGCAAGATACTAGGAAAGAATTGTTATAGTTAGAATTATCAAGTTATGAACCTGTGGGGAACACGTAAACCCTAGTTGTCTTAATTCATTGATTAAAACCCAATATTAAAAGCTGTCAACTCTCTCTTTCAATTACATTAGTTATTTTTACTCATTAGGTAATACAATCCCCCTTTTTATGTTTTTACTTTCCAAGAAAGTTATTGACCAAACGATAGTAATACTAGGTTGAAGTTAAGTCTAGACTATTTTCCTCGTGGGAACGATCCCAACCTCACTAGTTGGGTTATTTACTTGACACGACCGCTTTACTTCTCGTTTGAGAAGTAAGTTTGAGCGTATCAAATTTTGGCGCCGCTGCCGGGGAATTTAGCTTTTAGATTAACTTGAACTTATTACTATAGTTTAGTTGATATTTTCTTGATTTTACTTTGTTTTATTGTTTTTGATTTCCTTGCATCATCCTCCTTGTATGCCAAATACACGGAGAGGAAGAGAACCGTTGTTCCCCTACGATCACGAGCTAGAACGTACACTGCGAAACATGAATCGTAACTTGGGAATCAATGATGAGGATCCAAACCAGAACATCCCAGCTCCGGCTGATGTTCATGGTCAGATGTTACCCGATGCTCCGGGTGAACATCAACAGAGGGGACAGAATCCCGCTCCACGGCCCCAAGCATACTACAGAGGCTATGATAACATAGCAGATTCGGACGGGCCACTGGTTTTGCCTCCTCTACCTACAGGCCACACTTTTGTGGTAACTAGTAGTCTGATGCAAATGCTCACTGCCAGAGGTTTGTTTTCAGGGCTACCTTCTGAGGATCCACATGCCCATATAGCTAAGGTAAGGGCAGTGTGTAAGAGTTGTGTGGGGAGGCCTGATTTGGATCTAGATGTAATAGGTCTCAGAGTGTTTCCTCTCTCACTGACAGGAGAGGCTGCTATGTGGTTAACTGAGCTCCCATACAACTCTATCTTCACTTGGAACCAACTACGGGATGTTTTATTAGCACGCTACTATCCGGTCTCCAAGAAATTAAACCACAAAGACAGGGTGAATAACTTTGTGGCACTACCAGGAGAGTCGGTTTGTAGTTCTTGGGATAGATTCACCTCATTCTTGAGAAGTGTTCCAAACCACCGCATTGATGATGAGTCACTGAAAGAATACTTCTATCGGGGACAAGATGATAACAATAAAGCAGTGTTGGACACTATAGCAGGTGGATCTTATGGAGAATGCCCTTATGCTGAGATTGCTGAGAAATTAGAGAAAATCTCCCGTAACAACAAAGCTTGGAGTACTAGGAAGTCCGATACAGGGAGAAACACCTTCGCAGTGCAGTCCACTCACAACCCAGCCACAGATGATATTCGTGAAGAAATGGCTCAGATGAGAACTGAGCTTGGGTTGGTACTAAAACATGTCGTTGGGGGTGCAGAAAAGGTAAATGCAGTCAACTATTTGGCTAAACCACCACCTCCAATCGATGAGTGTTATTATGAGGAGGATTCCTATGCAGTAAATGAACCGATGGGGGGTTTCCGACCAAGTGCCCAAGGCTCTAATCAGGAAAATTGGCGCCAAGGTCAAGGGAACCAAGGTCGGAACTATGGTAACTACAATCGTGAGGGTCATTATGTCCGAGATGGAAACTACAATCGCGACAACAACTTCAACAGGGGTAGCTATGGTAACAGAAACGACAGAAATGGACCTTATGTTCCTCCTCAAAATCGTGAAGTTACTCCTAGGGATGGTGGAGGTAGTATGTCGCGAGTTGAGGATATGTTGCATAAAATGATGAGGAGGTTCGATGCCAGTGATGAGCAAAATAAAGAGTTGAGGAATGATCTAGCAGGTATTGGGCAAAAAGTTGATACCCATGCAATATCAATTAAACAACTTGAGTTACAATTGGCCCAATTATCTGCAACTGTGAACACACGGCAACCAGGCACTCTTCCTAGCAACACTGTCCAAAATCCAAAAAATGATGGACATTGTATGGCAATTACTACTCCCGGGGGCAAGCAAACCAATGATCCACCTATGCCATCGATGAGAATAAGGTGACAACAGAATCGATAAAGTGGTAGAAGTTGATCTTTGAATTAGATGATAACCCCGCAAAAGATGTCAAGTGCCTAAAAGGTGACTCCTATGCCTAGGCCACCACCCCATTTCCTCGTAGATTAGTGAAAAACCGAGGATGGTAAATACCGGCGTTTTATAACAATGTTGAAGCAACTTTCTATCAATGTCCCTTTGGTAGAAGCTTTAGAACAAATGCCCTGATTCGCCAAGTTTATGAAAGATCTGGTCACAAAGAAAAGATCGGTCACTTTTGAGGATGATGATAGAATGCAGCATTGTAGTGCTATTGCTACAAGATCTCTGGTCCAAAAGAAAGAAGATCCGGGTGCGTTCACTATTCCTTGTACAATCGGGCTATTACATTTTGCGAAAGCATTATGTGATCTGGGGGCAAGCATAAATCTCATGCCCCTCTCAATTTACAAGAAGTTGGGTTTAGGTGATCCAAAACCCACTGCGATGCGGCTACTGATGGCCGATCGAACAGTAAAACGGCCTATAGGGATACTCCACGATGTGCTAGTAAAAGTGGAGTCGTTCATATTTCCAGCAGATTTTGTTATTCTTGATTGCGAAGTTGATTTTGAAGTGCCCATTATTCTTGGGAGACCTTTCCTTGCTACGGGAAGAGCCTTAGTAGACATGGAAAAGGGGCAGATGAAATTTCGGTTGAACAATGAGGAAGTAACCTTTAACATTTGTAGGTCCATGAAGCAGAGTGGTGAGCTCCAATCGGCATCTGCGATATCCTACAACATGGGTGAGACATTTGAGACACAAATTGAAGAACGTCTAGGTGTCGAAGCATTAGCGGCAGTGATAATGAACTTTGATAGCGATTGTATTGAAGAGTATGAGTCATTAGTCGCTGCTCTTGACCGAGGTGATGTTCGGTTTAAACCAAAGAAATTTGAGCTTGATATGAAGAATCGCGAGTCCCCACCCGCAAAACCATCTATAGAGGAAGCTCTAAAATTAGAATTAAAAGCTCTCCCACCTCATCTCAGGTATGAATTCTTAGGAAAGGGTGACACTTTGCCGGTAATCATTGCGTCGAGTGGATGCACAATGAGTTCGAGTTTGGTGACGGTACTAAAAAGGTTCAAAAGAGCTATTGGGTGGACTATTGCGGACATTATTGGGATCCCCCGTATTTGCTCTCATAAAATCCAACTCATGCCCGATCATAAGTCGAGTGTTGAGCACCGAGACGCTTGAACCCTCCGATGCAAGAGGTTGTGAAGAAGGAAATCATCAAGTGGTTGGATGCCTGAGTCATATATCCAATCGCCGATAGTAGTTGGGTATGCCCGGTTCAAAGGTGTACCTAAGAAAGGGGGAATGACTGTGGTCCCCAACGAAAAGAATGAACTTGTCCCAATCAGACCGGTTACTGGATGGAGGGTGTGTATGGGTTACCGTAAACTGAACTCATGGACTGAAACAGACCAGTTTCCTATGCCCTTCATGGACCAGATGTTGGATAGACTTGCCGGAAAAAGGGTGGTATTGTTTTCTTGATGGGTATTCGGTATAATCAGATTTCTATCGCACCGGAAGATCAAGAGAAAACCAGCTTCACTTGTCCATATGGGACTTCTGGGTTCAGAAGAATGCGGTTTGGGTTGTGCAATGCACCCGCAACCTTTTAGAGATGTATGATGTCAATATTTTCTGACATGGTAGAGGATACTATAGAGGTTTTTATGGATGATTTTTACGTGGTTGGTGATTCATTTGAGCGATGCTTGACCAATTTATCCGAGGTTCTTAAGAGATGTGAAGACCGCAACTGGTACTAAAGCTGGGAAAAGTGTCATTTCATGGTGAAAGAGGGTATTGTGTTGGGTCATCGCATTTTAAAAGGGTATAGAGGTTGATCGAGCTAAAGTTGAGGTAATAGAGAGACTTCCCGCCGATCTCTGTGAAAGGTGTGAGAAGCTTTCTTGGGCATGCAGAGTTTTTATCGGAGATTCATCAAAGACTTTTCAAAGATTGCACACCCATTGTGCAAATTATCGAGAAAGAATGTAAATTTTGTTTTGATGAGTCCTGTCTTAAAGCTTTCAGTGAGCTAAAAGAGAAGTTAGTGTCTGCACCTATTATTATTTCTCCCGATTGGAACAGTCCATTTGAGGTAATGTGCGATGCTAGTGGGGTGGCTCTTGGTGTAGTATTGGGACAGAGAAGAAACAAAATCCTTCACCCAATTTACTATGCTAGTAAAGCCCTAAATGAAGCCCGTAAGAACTACACGGTGGATCGAGCAAGAACTCCTCGCAGTAGTCTTTGCTTTTGAGAAATTTCGCTCCTATTTGCTAGGTACTAGAGTCATAGTGCATACTGACCATTCAAGACCTTGAGATATTTGATGGCGAAAACGATGCGAAACCAAGGCTGATTCGTTGGGTATTACTGCTGCAAGAATTTGACTTTGAAGTGCTGGATAGAAAAGGGACTGAAAATCAAGTTGCTGATCATTTGTCCCGTCTAGAGGATGAAGCTATGAGAGAGTTAGGGGATAATACTGACATTGATGATACTTTCCCCGATGAACATGCATTGGCTGCTTCACAAGACTTAATTCCATGGTTCGCAGACTTTGCGAACTATCTGGCTAGTGATATTGTTCCATCAGACTTGTCCTTTCATCAAAGGAAAAAGTTCATATATGATGTGAAGAAGTTCTTTTGGGATGAACCATACATGTATAGAAGTTGTGCCGACGGGCTTATTCGGCGTTGTGTGCCAGAATGTGAAATGTTGAGTGTATTGGAGGCATGTCATTCTTCACCTGTTGGCGGACATCACAGTGGTATCCAAACCGCTCACAAGATATTGCAATGTGGTTACTACTGGCCAACTCTTCATCAAGATGCTCATGGGTTTGCTAAATCATGTGACAAATGTCAACGAGATGGTGGTATTTCAAGAAAGCAAGAGCTCCCTCTCAACCCCATTCTTGTGATTGAGTTATTTGATGTGTGGGGTATTGACTTTATGGGCCCTTTTGTGAGTTCTCATGGGATGAAGTACATTCTTGTAGCAGTTGATTATGTATCTAAGTGGGTCGAAGCCATAGCTCTCACAAACAATGAAGGGAAGAGTGTCACTGCATTCTTGAAAAAGAATATATTCTCCCGTTTTGGCACTCCAAGGGCCATTATTAGTGATGGGGGTTCCCACCGCAAATGATTGTTCAAGGGGTTATTGGAGAAATACGGTGTTCGCCATAATGTGGCCACGCCTTACCACCCTCAAACTAGTGAGCAAGTTGAGGTATCGAATCGGGAGATCAAACAGATATTGTCCAAAAGCTGAATGCTAGTCGAGCAGTTGGTCAAGGAGGCTTGATGATGCTCTGTGGGCCTCTGGGACAGCCTATAAGACCCCAATTGGTATGTCTCCATACCAACTTGTATATGGGAAAGCTTGTCATCTTCCGGTTGAGTTAGAGCATAAAGCCATGTGGGCTATGAAGAAGTTAAAAATGGATTGGAGCGAAGTCACAGAGCAACGGTTAAATGGATTGAATGAACTTGATGAATTTCGCTTGAAAGCTTATGAAAGCTCACCTTATATAAAGAAAAGATGAAGAAGTATCATGACAACAAAATTGAAAACGAGAGTTTATGGTCGGGATTTAGTGCTTCTATTCAATTCCAGATTACGCTTGTTTCCAGGCAAACTCAAGTCCAAATGGTGCTTACACGGTTACCCAACTATTCCCTCATGGAGCAGTTGAATTGGAAACTAAGGAGGGTGTGCGGTTCAAGGTGAATGGACAGCGCATAAAAATCTATCTCGGGCATGCTGAATCGGCGAATGAAGTGATAGAGGCATACCATCTTGATGAAGTCTGAGTAATCAAGTGGTCCCAGTCGTGCCGCGACATTAAATCAGGCGCTTGTTGGGAGGCAACCCAATACTTATAGTCTTTTTAATAGTAGCATTTTTCTATTAATGGGTTTTAAATTTGCAGGCACATCACCAGGAAATTCTGCAGATAACTACTCTGCAGCAGCCACTGACGGATACATCGACGGACCGTCTCACACGTGACGGACCGTCGTATCATCCGTCACACCAGGTACGTATTTCTGTCATCTTTTGAAATTAGGGCACACACGACGGACACTACGACGGGGCGTCGCATGCGCGACGGTCCATCGTCGGGGACCCGTCGCGCGTTTAATGAAATTAACCCGACCCGACCCGGACTGACCCTTTTCAAAATCTGACCGTTTATACTCCCGCCCCTCCATATTTCCCCCATTATTTCCTTATTCCTCTCATCTCCACTCTCTTTTCAACTTCCCCCCACTGATCATTACCCCCAAAATCCTCCTAAACCTTATACTTCTCATCCACTAGTCGGTGCTGCTGCTGTAAGGTGTCTACCGTGCTAACTGAATCATTCCCCACTTGTGTTTTCTCCATTTCCAAGGTATGTGTCTCTAAATTTGTACTCATTTCTCTTGTATTTTTATTTATTAGTCAGTATTAGATTTGTTCTTAGTCGTATGTTGTTCCCTTGATATGCTTATATCTAGACCTAGGCTCTAAATGTTTGAATTTGCCATGATCATAACCCTAGACATAGGTGATTTCACATTAATAGTTTCCTAGGTAGTTGGGATAGACACATATAGGTCCACAACACTACAAGACCACGTGGGTTCATTGGGGTTGCTTAGGGTACTTACGATTACGTCTCGATAGACGAGCGAGACCCGATGACGGTCCGTCGTGTACGCGACGGCCCGTCGCAGGGTCCGTCTCATAAGACCTAGCACCCTCCACAACGACGCCTGTGACGGACCGTTGTCTTCACGACGGTCCGTCCTGCACGATCGTCGTGATGGTCAGAGACCACTCTGAAAAGGGTCTCCACAAAATTTTCCAAGTGTCTAACGACGGACACTTACGACGGACCGTCACACTCCACGACGGTCCGCCCCGCACGATCACATGGTTGTCGAGACCCTCTCGGTGCGGTCTCCAAAATTTTTTCAAGTGTCCAACGACGGACACTTACGACGGATCATTACTCCCACGACGGTCCGCCCCGCACGATCATTACGTTGTCGAGACCCCGCTTCTAAGGGTCTCTAAAACTTTTCTAAGTGTCCTATGACGGACACTTACGACGGGCCGTCAGACACTCGACGGTCCGCCCCGAGTGACCGCATGATGGTCGAGACCCTCTTTCAGGGTTCTTTATATGTACATCGACCAAGTACAACACGACGGACCTCATGACGGTCCGTCGTAGCCACGACGAGCCGTCATCTGTCCCATCGTGTGCTACAGTGTCACTATCACTAACATACTATTTTAACTGTTTTATATTGTATGGGCTTGCTTGTCTTGTTTGACATTACTCGTACTAATAGTGATCCTTTTCAGGTACTATCGACCATGGCACCCAAGCAAGACCGAGCTTACGCACGCGGGCGATCCAAGTCTCTGCGGGTCTCGTCTCGCACGCTTGATCATCGTGTCCGATGATGAGCGGGACTCAAATACATGCCCCAGGCACCTCCGCCTTCCTTGCCGCACGCCCCCGAGCCACACCTAAGAAGACGGTGGCGCCCGGCGTAGTCACCGCCTCCCACCGATGAGGAGCGCGACATCGACCGCACACCCTCCGGGTCGGCCACCAACGGCGGAAGGAGCGTCGGCCTCAGGAGTATCCTGGTCCGAGGAAGCCAGGATCTGGCCGAGGTTCCCGCACCAGCCATCGCCGCAGCGTGGGCCTCGTCGATGAGGCCGACAGCTCAGACACATCCGGCGCACCAGCCCGGATCCCCACCCCAAAGACTGCATCAGCCAAACCGGTGGTGCGTCGAAGGCCGCTTTCAAGTATACTCCGACGCCAAATTCCCATCGATAAAGGGTAATGACTTCGGACACTCACCCCGAGCGGCGGGTACTTACAGGAGTCTCCCTCGATGCCGGACATCCACAACATCTTCACCAGGCATCGCCAGAGTGGACAGCCCGGCCCATTGGGACGCCATGGAGAGATGGTCCGAGAGTTCTATACGCCCCACGTAGCGACTCTCCGATCACAGATCGACAGCGGTCGCTTCCCGTAAACAGCCCCATTGAGCGAGTTCGTCCGGGGCGTGCAGGTTGACATTTCCCTGCCCGCCATCCGCCGGTTCCTATACGGCGAGAGTGCAGATGCTACTCGGACCCCGACCACTGCCGAGTTTGACTATCGCTGGCAGATAGTCAAGGAGGGACACTTCATGCGCGAGCGGACACTGAGAGAGACCACCAAGAGGTGGATGGCCCTGCACCTATCAGTCGACGGAGAGGGTGCCGACTGGGTCACTGAGCCGAAGGGGGCCATCAAGAAGGCCAACCTCACGTTCGTCGCCAAGTTCTTGTGGCTGCTAGTGCGTCACTGTCTTTCCCCCACAGCTGCCGACAACATAGTCACGTGGGATCGAGCAGTGCTGATGGCGGTGATGATCGCCGGCTTCGAGGTGGACTATGCATGGCTTCTCCAGGCAGTCATGCACGAGAGGGCGTTCAAGGTCACCACCACCTACCCCTTTCCGTGCATGATCTTTGCTCTTTGCAGGTCTGCAGGTGTGCCCGTATGGCACATAGATCAGTTGAGGACTCCGCCGGGTACCGTTGACGTCGGCCTCATCAGAGACGAGGCCAATGAGTTGGCCCCACGTCGAGGGCCCCGTCCAGAGCTGCCACCACTATCGGATGATCTTGCGGATACGGTGGCCCAGGCCCGCACAGCTACACAGGCATCCACGGACACTACCCCGGTCGAGTCTATCCCGGGTAGTAGCACGGCCCCTCTACCGACACCAGCCCCGCTTGCTCGAGTCCAAAAGCTGGAGGCACAAATGGCCACTCTTCTGCATCATATCCAGCCTTGGATGCAGAAGTCTATTGCCGAGTCTGAAGCGCGCATGGAGAGGCAGATGCAGCGGAAGGTTGCTGAGGTGCACCAGCGCCTCGATGCCTTTGAATTGCGAGTATTAGCTCGACCAGCACCTCCGGTAGATGTGTCGACTCTTCAGGCTGCAGTCTCCAGTCTTCGGGCAGACATCGACACAATCCTAGCGACAAGAGTACCGGAGGCTGTCGATCCTGCTGAGGACACTGTACTGGCGGCCCTGTTTCCGACTCCTGACATTCCACCATCCCCCCCTCCAGAGAGTGAGAAGAGGCGTAGGGATCGAGGAAAGGATGAGGCGCGAGCGAAGAAGAAGGAGCGCCGCGAGTTGAAGGCCGCGAGGAGAGCCTCAATTGCTGAGGCGGAGGCACACCGGATCCGAGCATCACAGATAGCGGCTGGGGCCTCTAGCTCCCATCTCAGAGACCGCCAGAGGCACCGAGGAGCGGTTGTTGCCGAGACACCACTGAGGGTGTCCAGATTGCTGAGGACACCACTGAGGGTGTCCAACTTGCAGAGGCTGTGGGTTCCGGGAAACCGGACCCACCAGCTTGCTGATCGACGGCGCTATGCGCCACAGGTTTGCTTCACCTACCCCTCTAATCTTTAGTTTTTTTATGCATTGGGGACAATTGCATGCTTTTTGTTGGGGGTGGGGTAAATGGAAAGTGAGTGTTAGGGTGAAGTCTGAGTAGCCCAACTCACTATCCTCTTTTGGGGTTTTCTTGCCTGTGTTCTTTTTCCCCAAAAGACTGATTATTTTTCTGTTGAACCGGCACGTTATATCTTTTGTACATAAGTTTAACTCTGAAGCATGATGGCTAAAATGATATCCCGATAAAACTGGAAAATGTTGCATGACTAGGCGTAGTAACTGATAATTGTGTGGCTCTAAACATTAAATAGAGTTACACCATTGCACTACCCTAAGTCTTCAAGTCAAACTAGGTGTCTGATAATCTGGTATAGTGATGAGATGTCAAGTGAGTGTGAGGAAAGTTGAATAGTCCACTATTGGTACTGAGCTAGAACTTGCCTGGTTAGTCCTGCTAAAAGTAAGCCGTAACAAACAATTAGGAAATGATCATAGGCCCTTATTCAATATAGCCCATTTCTAGCATAAATAAAGAAACCAAATGAAAGTTATCCTTCTTTGATCTAAATAATTTGAGCTTAAAATTAGACCTTTCTTTTTCACCCCAACTGACCTTTTCTGGGAACAATATGTTGGCCCTGGTCCCTCCTTGGACATGTGCACCTCAGCTTATGCCAAAAGCATAAGTTGAGGGTGGCTAATGTATAAACAACCTTCGTTATGGCCCTGACCTGATTTTGGGTACTGTGTACCTTGACTCATGGCAAAGCCATGAGTTGAGGGTGGCTGTTTTGAGGAATGCCCTGGAAAGTGGGGTTGAAAGAACAAAGAGAGAGAAAGAACAAAAGTAAAGTGACTCAAGAACTCGTTGAAAAAAAAAATATATTCAAGAATTACAAACAAGAAAAGAAAAGAGTCACTTACGCAAATGAAGAAAGAAGGGAAACAGCAAGGTGAAAGAATAGGAGAAACTGGGTGAGATAGAGTGATATAGGGTGGAAGGTTTAGCCGATATGTCAAGGAGGGCAAAAAGTCACTAAAGTATACCTAAATATACCCTACCTGACTCTGAGCCTACGTTACAAGCTAAAAAAGTCCTATCGTGATCCTAAGGGTTGTATAGCGAACTTAAGGCAGTGAAAATAAGGGCAAGCTTATGGCAATAGGTATGAATGAGTGTGACTTTGTTCTGAGAGCGAGTGTTGAAATGTAATCCTTATACTCAAACTGAAATCATTGTGTGAAAAATGAGGATTTTGTTCTAAAGTGAGGACACTAGTTGCAATACCGGAATTGTTAGCACCTCGGTGAGAAATTGAAGAGGATAGGTATTAGTGCATGGTGAGTCTGTGTCATGTTCGAATCCCACAAAAGTCAAGCCTAATAGTGATAGCATGCATAGATTTGATGGGATTAGGCGGGATTGATAGCCAAATGATTGCAAAGGATAAAACATGAATACTATTGTACAAAGATTGTGTAGTGAGTCATAGTGCGTCGCTTGAGGACAAACAACGAATTTAAGTTGAGGGTGTTGATATACCGTGGTTTCACGGTATAATTAATGCTTTTTCCTTAAGTTTAGTGTGTCCAAAAGCCTTTTTGTGCTAATTTTGATATAAGTTTCTCTTTGTTTTGCAGGAAATCATCCCAAAGTCGAATGCGGAGATTTTGAGCGAAAATTGCAGAAGAGACCACCTACGGAGCTTATGACGGTCCGTCGTGCTTGTGACGGTCCGTAGGTGGCAGCGTAGAGTAGCTGCTGAAGGAAGATGGGGAAGTCTGACCAAGTGTGGGATTACGAAGCTTGTGACGGTCCGTCATGGCCATGACGGTCCGTCCTGCAGGTCCGTCGTGAAGATCAGAGAAGTGATCCCAGTACCCAGATTCCAGGAGTTGAAGTATTTTGAAACGAAGACCCTCGACTGACCGTTGTGCCTATGACGGCCCGTCACACTTGCCGTCGAGGGGAATGAGGAAAGCAGTTGAAGAAATTGGACAAGTGTGGGACGACGGAGCCGACGACGGTCCGTCATGACTACGATGGTCCGTCGCGTGGTCCGTCGACCCAGCCGCGTTTTGGCAGATTTCCAGAAATTAGAATCCTTGTTTAATTAGGTTTTTTTATTTTTTATAAATAGTTCGAAAAACCTCATTTTTGGGGTTAGACTCTTTGATTATCAAATTCCATATAGTTAGACTTTGTGATTATTAGACTTTGTGTTTTTGAGTGTTTGATTATTGGAGATTGATACAAGTGATTTTTGGTGATTAATCAAGCATATTTTCGGACTTTATTCTTTCTCATTGAAGTAAGTACATGAATTCTAATTTAACAGATTTGAATATTGTGTTTATGGCTATGAGTAACTAAATTCCATAACTAGGGTTGTGGGAACCATAGGCAAATAATGAGATAAACCCTAACTAAAATAACAATTCTAGAATAGTGTCTTGCATGTATTAATAATTCTTTCGCTTAGAAGTCTTTTTAACGGATGATCAACGTTAGAACTCGCCTTAATGCTACTTGCCGGACCAAGGAGGTAGATAATAGGAAAAGAATTATTAACATAGATTTAGTGTATACTATCTAATAGGCTAGTATTGATTGGTACAAGGTGATAACTTAGTCAAATATTGAATACGATGCTTAATATGAGGTAAAGATAAGGGTTAGGAAAGCAACACACGTAGCCGGACCAAGGTGCGGAGTGAGATTTTCTAGATGCCGGACCAAGGATTTAGAAATACATAACTTATCACTTTGCATGCAAGATACTAGGAAAGAATTGTTATAGTTAGAATTATCAAGTTATGAACCTGTGGGGAACACGTAAACCCTAGTTGTCTTAATTCATTGATTAAAACCCAATATTAAAAGCTGTCAACTGTCTCTTTCAATTACATTAGTTATTTTTACTCATTAGGTAATACAATCCCCCTTTTTATGTTTTTACTTTCCAAGAAAGTTATTGACCAAACGATAGTAATACTAGGTTGAAGTTAAGTCTAGACTATTTTCCTCGTGGGAACGATCCCAACCTCACTAGTTGGGTTATTTACTTGACACGACCGCTTTACTTCTCGTTTGAGAAGTAAGTTTGAGCGTATCATGGGCAGACGAACTTGTGCCAGGAAGAACGTATAGACCATGCTCACAGGGGCCCTGAAAAATCACCCTCTTGGTAGTTTTGTCTAGGATCTGAAAATCATTAGAGGTGAACAAGAGTGAGCAATTATTGTCTTTTGTGAATTGGTGAACTGAAAGGAGATTGGTTTTAATAGAAGGGACGTGGGTAAGGTTACCTAGGTGAAAGATAGCGGTGGGGGTTTTAATGGTACCCGTGCCAGTGTGAGAAATATTAAGGGACTCACCGTTGCCAACAGTAATACCATTGGAGCCATGATATGGATTTGGAGCGTTAAGCTTGGATAGATCAGAAGTAATGTGGATGTTTGTCCCAGTATCCAACATCCATTCAGAGGAAGGGCCGGCTTGAGATGCATAATTGGCACGTTTATCACTATTTCGACTCTCCTCATACCGAAACCAGCAACGAACAACAGTGTGTCCTGTTTTCTGACAAATTTGTCAAGTTGGAAGATCCCACTCATAAGTGCCCATTCCGCCACTGGAAGATGACTGCCCGCCGCTGCCGAAGGAGTGCAGGCTGTTGTTGCTGCCGTGCTGCTGACCGTCGTACGGTGGACGACTTCCCTGCCGACCGCTGCGCCCGCGGCCTCCGCTGTTTCTGCCGTAGCCGCCGCGGCTCCCCTGCCGGCCGCCACCACGCCCCCTGCGATAGTTCTGGCTTGCGGTGAGGGAGGTGGCTGGCTCCATAACAGCGGCTTCTCGGAGAAGAAGTTTGCTCTCCAGATCAATGTTGATTTCTTCACTTTTTAGCCACGAGGAGAGAGTAGCCAGGTCAACGGGCGTTGGACTGATGCGAACCGCCTGTTTAATGGAGGAGTAAGCTGATGGGAGCCCCCGAACGACGCACATGATGAGATCTTTTTCGGGAATCATTTCGTTCACGGTGTCGAGGGCTGTGATGATGGTGGAGACCTCGTCTAAATATTTCGCCATAGCTTTCGTGCCTTTGGTAATTGTGTGGAGACGATCACGCAATTGAAAAATATGAGAGTGGGAAATTGATGCATAGCGTGTTGCGAGGGCCGTCCACAGGGCTGAAGCAGTTGTGTAGGATCAGACGTGTTTCTGAACCATGGGAGAGATGACCGCAATCAAATATGATCGGATCTGGCCATCCACGGCTTTCCAGGCGGCATGGGCCGGATTGGTTTTTTCTGATTTGTCCGTGGTGGTGATGACTGCCGGCGGCGGTTCTGTGCTTCCATCGACGTATTTGAGAAGGTAATTGGCCTCAAGGGCTGTAAGAACGGTGATTTTCCATGTAGGGTAATTTATGTCTGATAATTTTTTGGCAATCAGGGCATGAACATGTCTCACAAGGAGTTTAACGCCAGAAGGAAGTGAATCGAGAGGATCCACCTCGGTTGTCATGGCTGCCGCCGCCCAAGAGAAGAGAGGGAACGATCCGTGCCCTAAAGAGAGAAAAAAACCTAGAGAAAAGAAGATCTAGGTTTTCTAGCTCTTGATACCATGAAGGAATATTGATTGTATTAAAGTGTTAAACTAATAAGGGAATAAATGGGAGATATATATAGGAGATATAGGAAGGAATACTAATCCTAATAGGACTAGGATTAAGGAGTACTAATCCTAATAGGACTAGGATTAGTACACAGTAAATACTAATATTATTTTATACTATTTATTTAATACTATCTGTTATTAGCTTTGATCCTTTAGAAAATAAAGCTTTTATTCTCGTCATGTTAATTTTAAAGAGGACTCTATCAATATCCTTCCCTAATTTTTCAGTGTATATCTCCAAACACTTCCTTATCTTTGTTTAAAAGTCCATCATCACTATTATTTCCGTCTCTCACGTCTCCAAATATTTATCCGATTTATCTCCAAATAGAGTTTTCAATTTGCATACTTCTCCTAATCAGGAACGCTTTAGTCCCCTGCCGAAACATTCCTCATCTTTTTCACCTACTCCAATACGTCCATCTAGTACTTTTCCTCATGTAACATCCTCACCTCTGCCAGCTTTTACTCCTTCTCAATCTTTGACTCAATTCTCTCTATCTCCAACAACTACTTCTCCTAATTTACAAGGACTCTATACACGGACAATTCCCTCTGTATCACAAACGCAAAATGTTTCATCTCTTGATTCTAAAGTACATCCAATGATCACCCAAGCACAATCTGGAAAGTTCAAACCCAAAATTCTTCCTTCTTTATATTCTCACATATCTCATATTTCATTTCAACATTCTCTTACTCCTGAACCCAATTAATTTTCTGAAGCCAATAAAAATACAAACTAGAAAAGGGCAATGGCAAATGAATACGACTCTTTCATCGCCAACAACACATGGGACTTAGTGTTGCCCTCTACTAATGCAAATATCGTTGGTTGCCCATGGGTTTATAAAGTAAAACAAGAATCTGATGGCTCGCTTGACCGTTATAAAGCCCGTCTAGTTGCTCAAGGTTATAATAAAAAACATGGTAGACCATGATCAAGCATTTAGTCCTATGGTGAAACCAGTCACCATTCGAACTGTATTTGCTTTAGCGGCATCCAAAGGTTGGGCAATTCATCAATTAGACATTAACAATGCCTTTTTATATGACACTCTTAATGAACTGGTATATATGAAACAACCCACTGGTTTTGTTCATCCGCAATTTCCACATTTTTAACCAATTGAACAAAGCCCTTTATGGCTTAAAACAAGCTCCACAAGCATGGTTTCCTCGATTCACCTTCTTCTTGTCAAACTTGGTTTTAAAAATATTTTTATGATAATTTTCTCTTTATTTAAAAATCTAGTTCGGGCATTATTCTTATTCTATATGTGGATGCTATTTTTATCACGTCATCTTTGAGATATCGGTCTAGCCAATTTTTTTCTTGGAATCTCTGTCTCCATATGTAAGGGTGCATGGTTATTTTCTTAGCCAATCCAAATACATTCATGATCTTCTTAATCGGGTAGGTCTTTTCTCATCTAAAGCAGTTTAGATTTATCTGTTGGGTTTAAAAGGTTTGAATGGAAATTGAGGAGTTGCGACTTTTATGAAAGGTTGCGACTTTTAATAAAAGTTGCGACTATTATGAAAAGTTGCGACTTTTATGAAGTTGTGACTTTTATGAAAAGTTGCGACAATTATGAAAAGTTGCATCTTTTATGAAAGGTGACGACCTTTCCAAAAGATTGTAACTTTTTCAAAGGTTTGTTACCTATCCGGTAAGACACATAAGAACCTTTTCGAACTACCCTTTGTTTTCTATAAATTGAGGGATTTCCTCTCATTTTAAAAAAGAGATTTTTCTAGACTACTTCTTCTACTACTAAATATAATATTCTAAGTGTACTTTACTACCGTTGAGTGGCTCGTTGACACCAGCATTTTGGTATAAATATACTGGTATTGAGATCATTCTATCCTGGGAGGACATATACCAAATCAAATCTCGGATACTAGAGGGAAATAATTTCCTTAATGGGACATTGTGCATTCAGTGGGCATGATCTTCTTTCTGTTTTTCAAAATTTCGGTATGTATTACAGATTTTAGATTTGTGAATTAATTTTTGTTCTTCTAATATTCACTAGTTGATTAATCTTTTGTAACTTCGTGTTTCTGCAAAGTTTGTTGGAATCAGTAAGATTCTTTAAACACAAATTATCAACGATTCTTCTTTAAGAAAAATATTTTTTATATTTGTTCTAATCTGTTTGTGCTCTATTTTCTCTACTAGTTTTAATTTTCTAGTTGTGAAAATGTTCTTAAACTTTGTCGTGGTTTATCAAGTTCTTCAAAGTTCTGAAATCTCTTACAATTTCTGATACATCTATATCGTAGTCTTGTTGGTGGACTTAAATTTTAATCAACCTGACATTGACTTCTCTGTTAGGCAGGTTGCTCAGTTCATGCATTCTCCCTTGGACATTCATTTTACTATTGTAAAATGTATTCTACGCTACCCACATGGTTCCATAAATAATATTCTATTCATTCCAGACGGCTAAATTGGTTCATTAACATGTTATAATGATGCAGATTGTCCTACCATTGGAAGGTCTACCTCAGCGTATTGCATCTTTCTTGGTAATAATCTTATTTCTTGGTCTTCTAAGAAGCAAAGTGTTGTATCGCGCTCGAGTGCTGAGGTAGAATATCGTTCTGTTGCCCATGGTACTGCTGAGATATCTTGGTTGCTCTCTATTCTTGGTGATCAACATATTTAACTATCCTCTCCTTCAACAATCTACTATGATAACATCAATAGTATATACTTAGCTCACAATCATGTTCATCATGCTCGCACTAAACACATTGAGATTGACATTCACTTTGTTCGTGAGAAGGTTTCTTCTGGTGTTCTACAGGTTCTCTATGTGCCAAATGCATATCAACTTGCAGAATTTATTAATGAAGTCTCTTCCCTGTGCTCAATTTTCATTCTTGCATGACAAGCTCAACATTAGTCGAGACCCAACATTGCTTGAGAGGGAATGATAAATATATATGTATAGCCAGAAGGATAGTTTAGTGTTATGTATCATAATTACATATTATAAAAACCTTGTATAACTGGTTAAGTATTTATTCAAGATAGTTATTTTTTCACATATTGATTTCTTCCTTTATCGTAGTACGTTGTCGTCCTTTCTTTTTAAATTGCTTGCTTGAGTTTCATCTATATATGAGATAAGTATTTCACTATCAAAACTAATTGATTATATAAGGCTATCAGGATATACTTAAACTCAACTTAAAATTTTTTATCTATAATAATTTAATGTATGGTAATAAAAAAACATATCGATAGTTCGGCATACCCATATCCAAAAAAATTTATCAAGCCAATAACGCTAATATACGTGTTAAAAGCTAAACTACAAACCATTTGAGATTGATAGAGAGTAGTTGAGACAAGAAGAGATTGAATGGAACAGTGAAAATTTGAGTTAATCGACTTGGCTTCATATTAACAAGAGGTCCTATTTATATACATGTGTTAACCGACTATGATTAATTAACAATATAACTATTAAATTTTACAAGATTCAAAAATGGATTAATGAGAAGATATAGTAGTTAGGAGGATAATTCTTCATTGGTAGAAAAGTCAAGATAACACCTTTTGTAGGTGAAATTTAGGTGAACCATAAATTGGATTCACACGGTAAATCTTGACCTTTTGACATATTGTGATGTCATGGATGACATGAATAGGAATAATCACTCCTTTAAATAGGTAGCTCCTAATTCATTTGTAACACACATTTCACTCTTCTTCTCATCTCCTAAGGCATTTTTTCTTCATTCTCCTTTGTAGTATTTCACTTGTACCTTTTGGAGTGAAATAAATATTGGTTGGTTGCGTCCTAGGATTAGGCAAAAGAAAACAAAAGTTTATCGAACCTCATTAAATCTTGGTGTTCTTTTTTTTATTGTCTCATTTACTATTTATTAGCATCCTTTAGATATAGTAGTGTGATTTCATCACCATATATTTGGCTTCCGCAACAATTGATATCAGAGCCAAGGTATTTTTTGAGAATGCTCTTGTGTTGCAGCATAGTGTGAACTTCCACATTAGAAAAGGTTTACTTTGGTCATTGCGTTGTTAGCTAGTAAATAGTGTTTGTAGTAAAATCGGAGACAAGAAAAATGATGAGTCCACATCGAGTGTCAATAATACGTCCTCGTTGGCATCTTCACTTATGACAAGAATTGTGTCAAATGCGAAATTTGCAGTTGAAACTTTTCATGGGTCAGGACATTTTGGAATGTGGAAAGGCGAGGTCCTTGATGTTCTTTTTCAACAAAGGCTAGATATTTCTAAGAATAAAGAAACCATACAGCGTAGGAGAAAATGATTGGAAGATTATCAACCGTGTTGCTTGCGGTACCATTTGATCTTACCTTGCAAGAGAATAAATGTATCCATATACGAAGGAAACATCTGCAAATAAATTATAGAATTCATTGGAGGAGAAATTCTTGAAGAAAAACAGTCAAAATAAACTTTACATGAAAAGAAGATTGTTACACTTCACTTATATTCGTGGCAGCACAATGACTGATCATATCACCATCTTTAATAAGTTGGCGACAGATTTGCGGAATATGGACATGATTTTTACGGATGGAGATATGTCCTTAATGTTGTTAAGTTCACTTTCCAATGAGTTCGAGCATCTTGAAACAACTCTACTGCATGGGAATGGTGAAGTATATCTCAAATAAGTTTGGTCTGCCTTATATAGTTATGAACAAAGAAAGAGAGAAAAACAAAAAGGCGAAGAATCAGAAGAATCGATCGCGAGAGGTCTTTTTCAAAATCATATGAGAACTAAGAAAGGGAGATAAACAAGATCAAGACTCAGCAAAGATGAATGTGCCTTTTGCTGAGAAAAAGGACACTGGAAGAAAGACTTCCCAAAGTTTAATAGCAAAGCCAAACCAAATAATAGGAAAGCTATCATGGATTTTAAATATGGCTCATTGTGGTGACTTTGATTACTCACTACTTACGACAGATCCATCCATATCATCTGATGTATGGTTGATGGACATAGCTTGTAGCTATCATGTGTGTCCTAATCGGGACTGGTTTGTTGATTTACAGGAAAGAGAATGCGGAGTTATTCACACCGCAAATGATAATCCTCTTACCGTATATGGTGTTGGTTCTATCCGATTAAGGAACCATGATGGATTAAGTAGAACATTAATAGATGTTCGATATGTACTATATTTGAAGAAAAATCTCATTTCTGTTGGAGGCTTAGAGTCAAAGGGGTTCAAAGTCATTGAAGATAATGGCATGATGAGAATATGCTCTGATGCACTGGTGGTAATGAAGGCATTCAAAGAAATAATAATGTGTACCACTATCAAGGTAGTACAATTATTGGAACAACGACAACAACATCCAACGATGAGAAGGAGGCAGAAATGACCAAGCTGTGGCATATGTGCTTGGGACATGCTGGAGGAAAATCCTTGAAAACTTTATCAGATCCAGGATTGCTAAAAGGAGTAAAAACTTGCAACTTGGAGTTTTGTGAGCCTTGTGTCAAGGGAAATATGTTCATTCAGATAATTGGGGTGCTTCCAAAACACCTTCACTAGGTGGGAACACTATTTTGTAATATTTGTTGATGACTTTTCTCAAAGATTGTGAGTGTATACGATGAAAACAAAAGAGAACTATTGAGAATTTTTCTCAAATGGAAGGCGTTGATAGAAACTCAAAGTGGCAGAAAGATAAAGTGTCTTCGCATAGACAATGGTGGAGAATACAAAAATGAATTTTTTTCTGAAAATTTGTCAGGAAAATGGCATTGTCAGACATTTCACCGTCATAAATACACCATAATAGAATGGAGTGACGAACGCATGAATCGAACTTTTCCAGAGAAAGTTTGGTGTATGTTGTCCAATGCTGGCTTGGGAAAAGAAGTTTGGGCTGAAGCAATAACATATGCCTGCCACCTCATTAATCATCTACCATCTTTTGCTATTGGTGGGAAGACACCATTTTAAAGTGGTATGGAAACCTACTAAAGATTATGGTTCTTTATATGTATTTGGCTCAATTGCATACTATCATGTAAGAGAATAAAAATTGGACCAAGAAAAAAGAAAGATTTATTTATGGGAATTACTTCTAGAGTCAAAGGATACCGTTTATGGTATCCAAAGACAAGAAAAATTATTTTCAGCAGGGATGTTACCGTTGATGGATCTGCCTTGACAAATGAGGTAATACTTGAAGAAGCCAAACAAATTGATGGTGCTTCAAAGCAGATGGAGTTTGAGGGAGAGCAAGTCGAAAAGGAGGTTCCATCTTGAGAACATCAACCACAATTTGAATCAATAGCAACCGGCAAGCCAAAAAGGACAATAAGAAAACCTGCTCGACTCATAGACATGGTGGCTTGTGCGGACTCAATTGCAACTAATGACATTCCTACCACTAATAAAGACGCAGTCCAAAGTTTAGAAGATAATAAGTGGAGGATTACCATGGATGAAGAAATGCAGTCCCTTCATAAGAATCATACATGGAGATTGGACAATCTTTCGGAGGGCAAGAAACAATTTGGATGCAGTATTTGGAAAGAAAGAAGGATTTCCTAACCAAGAAGATGTTAGCTACAAAGCAAGATTGGTGGCCAAAGGATACGCTCAAAAGAAGGGAATTGACTATAATGAGGTATTTTCTCCAATTGTGAAACACTCCTCCATTAGAGTTTTGTTGTCTTTGGTAGCACGGTTGAATTTTGAAATAGTTCAGTTGGATGTAAAAATTGCATTTTTACATGGAGACGTGGGAGAGGAAATCTACATGACTCAGCCAGACGGATTCAAAGTTGATGGAAAAGAAAATATGGTGTGCAAACTTGAAAAGTCATTGTACGGATTGAAATATTCTAGACAATGGTAAAAACAATTTGACAAGTTTATGTTGCAGCAAAGGTACATAAGAAGGAAATACGATAATTGTGTGAATTTGCGCAAGCTTGAAGATAATTCCTTTATATATCTTCTCCTATATGTTGATAGCTTTTAAAAGTCAAGAGGAAATTGATAAGCTAAAGATTCAACTAAGAAAGGAGTTTGAGATGAAGGATTTGGGTGAGGTAAAGAAGATTCTTGGAATGGATATAAAAAGGGATAGACATTCAAAGAAACTCTGTTTATCCCAAAGAGAATACTTGAAGAGGATACTAATCTGATTCGGTATGAATGAGAAGCGAAATCGGCTAGCACTCCTCTTGCTCCTCATTTTAAGCTTACTGATGCTATGTCACCTAAGAGTGAAGCTAAACGAGAATGTATGTCAAGAGTACCATATTCTAATGTTATTGGTAGCTTGATGTATATGCAATGGTTTGCACAAGGCCAGATATTTCACACACTATTGGAGTTGTAAGCAGGTACATGCATAATCCTAGAAAGGATCATTGGCAGTCTGTAAAATGGATTCTACGGTATATTTATAATACTGTAGATGTTGGTTTGGTTTTCAAGCAGAAAGATAGTCAATATCTTGTTGGATATTGTGACTCAGATTATGTAGGTGATTTGGACAAACGAAGATCAACTACTGGTTATGTTTTCACTATTGCCAATGCACCAGTTAGTTGGAAGTCTACTTTGCAGTCAACAGTTGTTTTGTCTACCACTGAGGCAGAGTACATGAAAATTACAGAGCCTGCAAAGGAAGCAATTTGGCTTCAAGGATTGCTTAGAGAGATTTGTATTGGACAAGAAGGAATCACAATATTTTGTGATAGTCAGAGCGCTATTCAATTAGAAAAGAACCAAGTTTATCATTCAAGGACAAAGCACATTGACGTCTGATATCATTTCATACGAGATATCATAGAAGATGGTGGTGTCATACTGCAGAAAATTCACACTACGGATAATCCTACCGATATGTTGATAAAAGTGGTGACTGCGGTCAAGTTTCAACGTTGTTTGAACTTGATCAACATTGTTAAACATTGAAGATTATGGTTGAACTTGATCAACATTGTTAAACAATGAAGATTGAGGTCTCATACACAATTAAAATTGTTGTTGAGAGAAAGTTGAAAATGGAGAATCTTGCCAAAGTGGAGATTTGTTAAATTTGACAAGATTCATAAATGGATTAATGAGAAAATATGGTAGTTAGGAGGATAATTATTTATTGGTACAAAAGTCAAGATAGCACCTTTTGTAGGTGAAATTTAGGTGAACCATAAATTGGTTTCAACAAGGTAAATCTTGACATTTTTGACTTATTGTGATTCTATGGATGACATCAATAGAAAGAATTCACTCCTATAAATAGGTAGCTCCTAATTCATTTGTAACACTCTTTTCACTTGCATTCTCACCTCCTAAGACATTTGTTCTTCTTTCTCTCTTATAGTATTTCACTTATACTCTTTTGGAGTGAAATAAATATTGATTGGTTGTGTCTGAGGATTAGGCAAAAGAAAACAAAAGATTACCGAACCTCATTAATTCTTGGTGTTTTTTTTGTTGTCTCATTTACTATTTATCAGCTACCTTTAGATATAGCAGTTCTGATTTCATCACTCTCTATATATTCAGCTTCCGCAACAATAACTAACTCACTTAACTAACTAACTAATCCAATTGATTACATATAAGCCTCACTTTAAAACTCCCCCTCAAGTTGGGTGGTGGAATATATCCAACATTGCCAACTTGAACAACATATCACTGTGCAACTGCTTTCCTAAAGATTTAGTGAAGACATATGTCATTTTATCCTTGCTTGCTATGTATTCTGTTTTCACTATACCTTCTTGCAACCTTTCTCTAATAAAATGACAGTCTATTTCTATGTACTTTGTTCATTCATGGTACATAGGATTGGAGGCAATGTGCATTGCTTCCTTGTTGTCACAATGTAATTCCACAGCAATTCCACTTTAACTCCAATTTCCAGCAATAGTTCTTGTATCCATACCAAATTCTGCCATAGTTGATGTCATACTTCTATATTCAGCTTTTGCACTCGTATTCATCTTCTTTGAGTTCCAGGATACAAAAGATTCACCAACCTTGATGCTAAATGCTATAACAGATTTTCTGGAAAGCATACATGCTGCCCAATCAACATAAAAAAAATCATTGATTTTTCCTGATCTTTTGTTGCTCATTAGCAGTCCTAAACCAGGATGACCTTTGATGTATCTCACTACATGCAATGCTGCTTCATAGTGAGATTTCTTTGGGGCATGCATGAATTAACAGAGATGTTGCACAACAAAGGATATATTTGGCCTTGACATGACCAAGTATAAAAACATTCCAATCAACATTTGATAGGTTCTTCTATCCTCCAACTCCCCATCACCTATAATGTTGAACTGATTATCATACTCCAAGCTTGTGAGTTTCTGCTTCTGTTCAAGTGGAGTTGTGGTTGTCTTTCCTCCAGCTATCCCTCACACCAATTCTAATGCATATTTCCTCTATTCATCAAGGTCCTATCTTTCGATCTTGCAAATTCAATCCCTAGGATATACCTTAGCTCACCTAAGTCTTTCATCTTGAAATTGCATTGCAAGGTGCCTTTAGCTTCTTGAATCAGGGTTGCATTGCTTCCAGTAATCAAGATATCATCAATATATACTAAGTATGATAACAATATCACCTGTAGTGTTAGTTTTGGTAAACAATGAATAATCTGACTTGCTTTGTTTGAAACCTGAGTGTGTGAGGGATGTTGTAAGTTTCAAGTTCCATTGTATGTTGGCCTGTTTCAAGTCAAAGCATGTTCTTCCATTTCTTTCACTATATCTACAGCAAAAACCTCTGCAGGTAGTCTTTGTTACATTTTAGATTTACCTGAATGACTTCTAGTAATTATTTATATCTTAATCTCACTGTCTCGTAGGAGTTATTTTTAATCCTATTCCTATGTTTATATATTATATGTATTTGAGTTTGTACATTTATTAGATTTATTAGAATTTTTAGCACACTTTATTTTTCTTGTTGATTACTTCACTGTATCATTATCTTCTCCACCTTCCCAAGGTAGGGGTATGGCTGCGTGCACACCACCGTCCCAGACCCCACTTGTGGAATTGCACTGGATATGTTGTTGTTGTTTCTTGTTTGTATTGCATCATTGAATCGTTTGGATTATTTCTTTCTCGTGTATATTTTTGTAAAGGGAAGTACAAATCAGATTTCAAAAGAATTCTTGAAGGTTGAATTTACGTGAAAGCTATTATGAAAATGTGAGACAGATGAAAGAGATGAAGTGGAAAAGGGTAAGACTAGAGGAGGATTTGGAGAGAGAGAAAAGATTGTTGACCAATGCAAAGTTCAACTTTGAAATAAAGGAACAAGAGTTTGTCAAGTTTCTTTCACGAAGCTAGTTATCCAATCTATGAGTGTGTCTAGTTAAACTGTGCATTCTATTCATTGATTTCTTTTGTGTTATAAATGCCAAGAAAATATAAATTAAGTCATCTCTAAGTTGATTTAGATAAAAGTTTGAAGATTTTTTACTTGATCCTCGTTGCTTTACATCCTGATTCAATTGATTGATGATGTCATTTGATAATTGTAGACTATGCTTGCATTTCATAATGCTAGGGGAGAACTTTGCATAGATATGAGATCCTATTTTTTCCCTCGGAGCCTTTTAAGTATGCCAATTATAGATGCTTTCTTTTAGTAGTCTAAAGATGTAGATAGAGGAAGTGAGATGCTAAAACAATATATGAGAAAGGGATGGAATAAGTTTTTCTAGGAAGTGAGATGCTAAACCAATATCATGAGAAAGGGAAGAAATCGGTTTTTTTGGGAACTGAGATGCTAAAACAATATCTTGAGAAAAGGGACGGAATCGGTTTTTCTAGGATGCAGTAAAATTGTCCTTTTTCAACTGAAGATGTTCATATACTAACCAGTAACCTCATTACAGGTGAGTGAGAACCATTTGCGTTAAGTTTGTATACTTTGCCTATCAGAGAGCTAACTTTATTACACTTTTCCTATCAGTTCTAAGAGATCCCATGTATCCTCCAAAAGATAATGTTATTTTTAAAAAGGAAGAGACTAAGACAGTTCAATGCGGACCACACATCTGTTCAGAACTCCGTTTTAAGATAGGTAAAAAATTTCATCAAAGTGAATGGCTCTTTCCTTTGATAGAGAAGTTCCTTCTTCTTTGGTAGGTGGTGCTAATATATTCCATATTACCCCATTCACTGCTCCTGATAGCCTCTGAATAGGGGATGTCTTTGTTTCTCAATCTTGAATTGAATTTTGATGGTAAAGAAACATTTGTGAATCTTCCTATCTTTTTAGGAATGATAAGTACAGATCTTCTTTCTTCTTCCATGTAGGTTTGGCATCTATATATTTGCTTTCTTGTATTATGAGTATTTAAGTGGAAATATCTGAAATTCTAGACATTTTTTAGGCTAGACAAATCACGATCTTTTGCAGAACTTACTTTAAAAGAAGATCTAATTTATGTAAACCTCTGCTGAAGCAATTTGTTCCAAGAGGAGACATGGATAAATTGGAGTCCAGGTATGACATAGTCATTTAGTCACCAAGTTTTTGCCATAATGTTAAATATCCTAGTATTGAATTTTGGAGATAGAAAATATTGAATATATGTGTCATGATCGGAATCTAGACCCAAGATGAGACCGGCGCCGTTGACCTCTTAGAGGTCGCAGACAAACATGCATATGTCATCCTTACTTCATCTAGGTTAATTTTAGCGGAAAATTTGAAACTTTTTTTTTGTTTCTTAACATACATATATACATACTACTTAAATTCATTTATGTTCACCATCAATCATCTAATATTAAGATTATCAAATGAAAGAAATAGTTCATAATTATATTAAACATATTTTTGCCAAAACGGCACCAATACAGAGTCTGAAAAGAAATTGGAAATGAAACACTAGTGGAACATGCTCCACTAGCTAAAGCCTACATCTAAGATAGATGATAACAGTAGACATCCTCAAAGCATGAGGGCCTACCAAATCTGGATGAAAGCTCCACGTCCGGATAGCTGCAAGGTCAACCTGTAAGCTCTAGCGTCCACCTGTGCCTGCACCTAAAATTGTAGAATTGTATGAAATTAGTACAAACTTGTAATAAGTATGGGTATATTCAAGCACACACCAAGTACATGCATGAGTAAGAACAACTCTTTCCTAACAATATGATTATGGAAATTCAAGTCAGTGGACTTGCTAGATTTGGATTAGGAAAGTCAATGGACTTGCAAAATTTGGATTAGGAAAGTCATGACATGAGAGTAACATGCATTATCATACTTATTATATTGCACACAGAACATAACATCTTACACATAGCACATAACATATAACATAATAACGTATTGCGTATAGCACATAACATCTTTCATATCATTCATTCATACGCCATGAGACTTTGGGATCATGGACTTGACATTAAGACTTCCCAAAATGAGGGCTCAACATATGAGACCTCAACTAGGCAGCCTTCTTTAGCAAACACAAAGTCTGCTTCATTCATTCATGCGTACTTCATTTCATTTCTTTCATAGTCCAGTGTAAACACCAGCTATACCTAGGATGTAGTTTAAGACTTTCATCGGGTTCGCTGTGCAATGATCAAGAATGACCTAGTGTCATCACTTAAGTCTAGCTCACCTTTTTATCATCCTATCCTAACACCTTTGGTATCATTCATTTCATTATGTGCATCATTTGAGGCTGGCCTTATTCATTCATTGGGAATTTTAACTTTAACCGACATAGATCATGTGAGCATCATAAAATCCAGTGTCTTCCCCACACCGATAATAGGTGGAATCACCGGCAAAAGTGACCCAAAACATGCTAGCATACATGGGAATTGAACCCCGCCAGATCCTTATATTGGCCGTATAGATTCAAAAACTAGGATACATAAGGAGACCCATACCTGGCATGCCGGACAATCTCATCTCATGAGAGTTACGTGAACCTCCATTTTTCCCGAAAGAAGGCATCACCCCTCATAGCTAGTTTATCGATGCTCAGTATAAAGTTCCATTACATTCACTCATACGTCATGGAAGTTGACTTCTACATCATAGCTCAATAGATAATTTCTCATCTCATCATTAGTATTAAGTGTGTTGATCTCAATACTTTCATTAGAGTGTTCATAGAGACTGGTCTCTTCATTAACTTTACACTCTCATAGGTGAGTACATTTTGGTAACATTACCTAGGCTCATTTGAGATTGCTCTAATCTTTTACATTAGCCTCATGTCATGTTGTCACCACATTCATTAACATTAGCACATTTGCTTTCATAATTACTCACCCTTTTTTTTTACGTGAATGTTAATTTCATCAAATGCCAATGCACTTTGCCATTAAGTGTGTTTCACACTCTTACTTAACACTTCTAGGGTTACATCATTTTATTACATACATCTTAAGTTCACTTATTTTTAAACATATGATAGACTTATGGGGCTATACATACAAGTCATGAGGCTTCGTTCATAGTTCGTTTAAGTGATTCATATCTTCCTAAGATTATGTGGTACAAGACTTATGCATCTTTTATGTATGCCAAGATCTTGATTTTGATCTGAGTAGACAGCATTATTTTTGAATATTTAATTCACGTATGACTTATGTATCAATATAAAATTTGGGCAAGGTAACCCGGTTTCGAATACCTTGGACAACACTTACATTTTTCATTTATTTATTTTGGTCCACACGGCTTGGGGATCCAAGATCAAGCCCCAACGCCTTCATTTTCTTTTAATTTCTTTTAATTTTTCTCTTCATTTTTCGCTCAATGGGACTGAGAGTATATGAGTCAAATCCCCACAACCTCATTAACTTTTAGTTTTCAATTCTTGTAATTTCACTCATTTGGCCGAAGCGGTGTGGGTTCGAACCCCCACAGCCCCACTTAAATTTCTTCTCCTTAATTTCCTTGGGTTCTTCCTAGAGGTCATGGGTTCGATTCCCACGTAACTCACCCTTTATTTTTCTTTTAATTTTTTTAAGTTGACTGAGAGGTGGTGGGTTCGAATCCCACTCCTCTCATTTCTTATTTTCATAATTCATTTTTCTAGCCAAGGTCATGGGTTCAAATCCCACATGTCACATTCCCTTTTTCTCAGCTTATTTCATTGATTTTTAACATGGGGAGGTCACGGGTTCAATCCCCAGTGATCTCACATATTTTAATTCATTTTTTTCATAGCATGAAAATCCCTTTAGCTTGGCCGAAACTCATTAACAAGATGCTGGAAATTTTTGTAGCCTATTTTCTCACTTCTTTAGCATTAAATGTTTAGACGTTTTAAGTATTTTTTAGTGAGTTCTTTAGGTGCATTTTCAAGATTTCATTCGATACAGAATTGCACTCAAATCAGCATCTTTACATCACTTATGAACATCACGATTTACATAAACATGTGTCCATGAAATACAAAGAACTAACATCACATTTTAGAGCCTTAAACGCGAGACACATAGTCATGGTTCATATTGCACACACGTACACATAGTTTCAGATCGCATAGGTGATCCTTCATACGATTTCAAAAACACATACATGAACATATTCATCACTAAAACATAACACACGCCTAATATCTTCCTGCAAACATATCCAACCTACAAATCATTGGAAGCTAGTGACAGGGACATGCAACGGGGAACAACCCTAGTTTTCGGATTGAATATATTGAACCTTAGGGGTGTCTTGGGAAAGGGACCAAAAGAGAAGAGAACCCACACCTTTTTGACGTTCAAACCTCGACTTGCTTCCCAAAAACTTCTCCAAACACACGTCCAACACCAAAAGTTCAACACCCCACTCGATGGAAAACCTTCTCTTTGCCTATGTGATTGTTTAACGTTTGTTTTTCTTATATTTTCGTGTGAGTTCTTCAAGTGTGAAGAACCTTGGTAAATTTTCTGTTCTTGAATGTTATTTGGCAGAGTGAAACGTGAATGGGAGAAGAGAGATTGTACGTGAAAGTGAGATAGACGTGAGAGAGTTAGAGTTTCATTTGGCTTAGGAGTCTAGTTTAGGACTTAGTCAAATATGGTTTTTATTAAATGATAAAAAATCTGATTTCCCTTTTATTTTAAATCAGATAATAAATAACAAATATTAATTAATTACATTAATTTACCAACATAAATAAAAACAAATTTATTTCATTGTTTCCACCTAGGTTCGAACCCGGGTGGAGCAAGACTTCACTCTAAGAGCTAATTTTCGGCCCTCTCTCCCTAAAATACCCCTCCACCTTATTAATTAAATAATTAATTATATATTTAGGGTAATTACGATTCTATCATTAGCCTGGAAAAATACCATTTTACCCATAGACCCTCCAAACCTAAGATTTTCCCTTTTAAGTTCGGTAAATACTCATCCGAGTAAATCTTCATAGTTGGGAGCTCTACATGGCTGGACCCAACCTTTCGTAGCTCAACTAACTCCGGAAGTTAGTTGGCTTTGTTGTCTTAAGGTTTCAGAGGTCTGGTTCTATGTGAATCAATCTGTGTGAACCCGGTCTAATCATAAGCATTCTAGGCACATTAAGCATTATTTAGCATAGCCGTTTTTAGGGTTGTTACAATATGTCAAGGCATCAAAAGGAAGAAGACTAGTAGATTAGGGATGCAATTTAGGAAGATCTGGATAACAGGTGCCTTGTATATCAACTCGACTGTTTGTAAAGAATTACATTTGAGTTGTTTTTGGACGTAGAGCATAGTGATATAATATAGTTTAAAATGTACATGTTTGTGAAATCTAGTTTTTTAAAGCAAACACTGAATCTGTAGAATCTATTACGGAATACTGTTCTACGCCCAAATTGGCTGAATCTACGATAGTGGGTCTTCTTTTACGAGGGAAAATGTATTTTTGAATGACATCTTGGTGAAAGAGAATTGTGAAATGCGAACCATGAGGTCAGTGCCTAAATGCTAATACAAACTTCTCCCACTTACACGCATGAAGTAGGGGGATAACCAAACCACCACTTTTGCCAGATGAGTCAGGAGACCCAATAGTCCTCCGCAGAACCCAACCCTCTAGAGGCAAGAATCCAATGGGCTACCAAAGGAATTAAGCTTCACTTATAACCTTAAGGAATATAGAAAGTTATTCGGAATTCCTAGCAAGGACTTTGCATGCTATGCATTCTTAAAATCCTTTCACCTTTAACTTGCAAACTCGAATTTAATTGAGTGAAGCCAGAGATTATTTTATGTCGAAGACTTGAATATATTTCTCAATAGTTGAAGAGGAGATTCTCTAATCCAAGCCTATTAATTATTGAGAAAATATACAAAAGGGCACGTTATTCATCTTTTTTTCAAAAAAAAATATAAAGAAGGCCAAATTGGACATTGAAAATACCCTTCTTCTTCTTCCTAATAATTTTTGCCATTAATGTCTTCTTTTCCTACTTCTTCCTACTTTTCCCCCTCCTTCTCCTCCGTCTTCATCGCCATCAATCTTCTTTGTCATCTCCTTCTCCTTTTTTTAATTGATGTATTTAGAATGTAAATCATTACTGGCAAATATATATATCAAAAGAGTTGAATTATCAAACAAACTTCATATCTAAAATTTGGGACTGTTTAGAAGTGATTTAGAATTGATCGAGATTGAACACTCTATGTATACTTCATGTATAGTCTAAGTTGCACAGATTCTTCACTTCAATGTTGCAATCGTGTTGGATTTTCCAAAAAATACACTACTTTTGGAGAATCCACCATGCACGCATTGACATTTTTGAAGAGTCCGAGCAACATAGTGTATAGTTAAGTTATTTGTCAGCTTTTGAGTGTAACATAATGTATAATTAGTGTATAATTCCTGTATAGGTAAGTTTATTGTATAGTTAGTATATTACTTTCTATGACTTTTGGCAAGCTATATTGTAAAAAATGCTCAAGCTTTTACATAAATAAACATAAAGATGACTTAATTTATAGGGCAAATAACAGAACTTACATATTTTTAAGGTAAAATTACCATTTGTCCCTTATATGTTCTTAATTACAGAAATCTCGCAAACTAATACAATAATATAGGCGCCGATACATTAATTATGCGCGAGATACATTAATCGTTAAATAATATACATTATATTTTATGCATGATACACTAATATGATGTATACTTTATGCATGACATACTAATCTGATGCGCGAGATGCATTAATGTGATGCACGAGATACATTAATCTGATGTGCGAGATACATTAATTTGATGTGCTGATACACCAATCTGATGCATGAAAATGAGGGAATTTAGGATTTTGTAAAACTAATAGGGAAAAATGGTAATAAGAGAACTTAAAGGTGGGATTTCTGTCATTTTTTCGATAAATTTGTTTGGCATCGATAACACTAAGTATTACAAAAAAATCAATGACTAGCATGCATAGTCTAACTAGACAGACTCAAGTATATAGCATGGAAAGATAGGATGAGCTTTGTGAAATAATCTTGACAAACTTTTGTTTCCTTATTTCATAGCTGATCTTTGTACCGGTCAACAATGTTTGCTCACTCTGTAAATCATACCCTTTTCCACTTCTGCTCCTTCATCTGTCTGTTAGTTTATAATAGCTTTCAGTTTGATTCAACCTTCCATAACTCTTTAAAAATTTTATATTTACTTGCCTTTACAAAAAAATATACACTAGAAAGAAAAAATACATATGATTCAGTGATGGAAAATAAACAAACAACAACGGAAGGTGGTGTGTTGGCAAACTTACCCCTACCTTGGGAACGTAGAGAGGATAATGATTCAGTGAAGCAATCAACAAGAAAAATAAAGTGTGTTGCATATTCAAATACATCTACTATATAAATAGAAGAACTCAATTACATATAAAATCAGCTCTTTCTATTTAGATATTCGAGAAGTTGTTTTCCACGTTTTCCATGACTATCCGTTTTTTAAAAGATAAAATATATATATCTTTTCTTGATATTATAAAAGTAATAAATGAAATAAATAAATATATATCTAAAATAGTGGAAAACTACAATTAAACGGAAGGGGCAATATAGTAATTTCAACTATTGGTGCATACGTTTTAAACCTTATCTTGTCAACTCTTTCTATTTAGGAATCTGGAAAGGTTTTTTCTCGATTTCAACTACACAACGTTTTTTAAAAAGATAAAATATCTTTCTTGATATAATAAATGTAACAAATGAAATAAATAAATATCTTAAATAGTGGAAAATAAAATTAAACAGAAGAGGTAAAATAGTTTCAACAATAAATAAGAAATCACAGAATTTTACTTATAAAACGCTATTAGTACAGCCGTTTTATGCCTTAACTTATAAGTTCTTTCAATTTAGGTATCCAAAAAGCAAATTTTCAAGTTTTCAATGACATGACTTTTTTTAAAGGGAAAGGCACAAGTACCCCAACTATGCACGAAATCTCAAAGACACACTTATATTATACTAAGGTCCTATTATCCCCCCTCCCCCGACCTTATTTTATAAATAATTTTCTACCCCTTTTCGGCTACGTGGCACTACCTTGTGCGCCCGACGCGTGTTGACATTTTATTCAAGCTAGTGCCACGTAGGCCGACAAGTGGTAGAAAATTATTACAAAATAAGTTCACGGGGGTAATAGTTTCTTAGTATAGTATAAGTATGTCTCTGGGATTTTGGGCATAGGTTGAAGGGGTACTTATGCATTTTTTCCTTTTTTAAAGATAATTTTTTTTCATGATATTATAAAAGTAATAAATGAAATAAATAAATATATATTAAAATAGTAGAAAAATAAAACTTACCGGAAGAGGTAATATAGTTTTTTAAACAATAAATAAAAAGTCACAGAATTTTACTCATAGAAACCATTGGTACATGTGTATTATGCCTTATCTTATTAGCTCTTTCTATTTAGGTAACCGAGAAGCATTTTTTCACGTTTTCAACGAAATGACGTTTTTGTAAAAGATAAAATATTTATCTTTTCTTAATATTATAAAAGTAATAAATGAAATAAATTAATATATATTTAAAATAGTGTGAAAATAAAACTAAACAGAAGGGTTTATATAGTAATTTCAACAATAACTAAGAAGTCACAAAATATTACTCATAAAACGCCATTGATGCACGCGTTTTAAGTATTAGCTTATCATTTCTTTCTATTTAGGTATCCATAAACCTTTTTTCACATTTTCAACGAAATAACGTTTTCTTAAATGATAAAATATTTATCCTTTCTTGATGTTATAAAAGAGATAAATGAAATATTAAATACTTATTTAAAATAGTGAGAAAATAAAATTAAACGAAAGGGGTAATATAGTAATTTTAACAATAAATAAGATGTCACCGAATTTTACTCATAAAAGCGCCACTGGTGCACGCATTTTATGCCTTATCTTATCAACTCTTTCTATTTAGGTATCCTAGAAACGTTCTTTTCACATTTTCAACGACATAAGGATTTTTTAAAATACAAAAAATTATCTTTTCTTGATATTATAGAAGTAATAAATGAAATAAATAAATATATTTTTAAAATAGTGGAAAAAGAAAACTAAAAGGAAGTGCTAATATAGTAATTTAAATAAAAAATAAGAAGTCACCGAATTTCGCTCATAAAGAACTACTGGTGAATGCGTTTTATGCCTTACCTTATCAGTTCTTTCTAATAAGGTATCCGAGAAGAGTTTTTTAAGTTTTCAACGACATAATGTTTTTTTTTAAAATAAAATATTTGTCTTTTCTTTATATTATAAATGTAATAAATAAAATAAATAAATATATATATAAAATAGTGGGAAAATAAAATTAATCTGAAGGGATAATATAGTAATTTTAACAATAAATAAGAAGTCACAAAATTTTACTCAAAATACACTCTTGGTGCACACGTTTTATGTCTTATCTTATTAGCTTTTTCTATTTACGTATCCGAGAAATGTTTTTTCACATTTTCAACGACAGGATGTTTTTTTAAAAGACAAAATATTTATATTTTCTTGATATTATAAAAGTAATAAATGAAATAAATAAATAAATAAAAATAATTTTCAAAATAGTGGACTGATAAAATTAAACGGGAGATAATGTACAAGTACCCCCTCAACCTATGCCCGAAATCTCAGACACACTTATACTATACTAAGGTCCTATTACTCCCCCTGAACTTATTTTATTCCTACGTGGCACTATCTTGTGGGTCCAACGCTGGTTGATTTTTTTTTAAAGCTAGTGCCACGTAGACCGAAAAGGGGTAGAAAATTACTTATAAAATAAGTTTAGGGGGTAATCGGACCTTAGTATAGTATAAGTGTGCCTGTGGGATTTCGGACATAGGTTGATGGGGTACTTGTGCATTTCACGGAAGA
Source organism: Solanum arcanum (assembly GCA_027789145.1). Classification (NCBI taxonomy): domain Eukaryota; kingdom Viridiplantae; phylum Streptophyta; class Magnoliopsida; order Solanales; family Solanaceae; genus Solanum; species Solanum arcanum. The sequence continues at coordinate 24,004,222 of CM050935.1, read as the reverse complement.
GGTAATATAGTAATTTCCACAAAAAAATAAGAAGCCACCGAATTTCTCATAAAAGCGCTAAATCGATAATTCAAACTAAAAAAAAAAAATTACAGCTCAAATTACATGTGGCCCTACTTACAACTTACACTTTCAACGCCAAGAGTTCCAAATAAGTATAAGACACGTGGCATAAGATCGTCTCCGGTGATCAATGAGTCAAAGGCGCAAGATAGTCAGTGGCGGAGCCACAATATGTTTAGGCTTCATCTGAACCCCCTGTGGCAGAAAATTATATTATTTTATATTGTTAAAATATTATTTTTAGGTATATATAGTAGATGTCGAACTCCTTCGGCTATTTCGTATATCTATTTCTTTTGATTTTGAACCCATTATTAAAAATTCTTGCTCCACCTTTGATATTACTCCAGTTCTTTTAGCTTTATACCTCTCTGTCTCATTTTACATAGCAATGTTTAATTAGGTATAATATTTAAGAAAAATATTATATATTTGAAAATTTGGTCCAAAATAATATTTTGATATTTATATAGTTGTAAATGATTTTATTAAGATTAAGTGAGAGATTTAAAAGTTAATTTGTTTCAAATTATAATAATTTTACTAGTATTTGTTTGGGAAAATACACAAGTACCCCCTCAACCTATGTTCGAAATCCCAGAGTCACACTTATACTATACGAAGGTCCTATTACCCCCCTAAACTTATTTGATAAGTTATTTTCTACCCTTTTTCGGCCTACGTGGCACTAGGTTGAAAAAAATAGTCAACCAGCGTTGGCCCCAAAAAATAATGCCATGTAGGCCAAAAAGGGATACAAAATTACTTTAAGTTCAGGGGGGTAATAGGACCTTAGCATAGTATAAGTGTGTCTCTGGAATTTTGGCATAGGTTTAGGGTGTACTTGGGCTTTATCCCTATTTATTTTTGTTTTGTGGTGGCAGGTCGAGTAAAAGGCACTGTGAAGATTTTTCGGCCGAAACGCGGAGTAAGAAGCCATCTAGAGTTTTAAGAATCCAAGTTGATTCAGATGAAGAAGTTCAGCAGGGGTAGCGCAACATAATTCGTGGCCTAAAGCGAAATTTTATTTAGAGACTTAAAATTTAAATAAATCTTATTTGTATTTCTTTATTTATCTAAATTTTTAGATGTAAATTATTACTTAATATCTTTAATATAAACGAGTTTTTCAAATACTTTTTTTAATTATTATTTTAAAGCAAGATTTGGTCAATTTAACATTGAAAACATCATATTATTGAGATAATTATTATATGAATCGATAATATAGTTCTGTAAGTAAATAAGTTGATAAATTTTAAATAAAGATAAGAGTTAGAATCATATAATTTGATTCAAAAAATTGTAAACTTGGTATATCCTATTTTAATATGAAAAGTTATAAAAAAAAATTAAAAAACATATTTGTAATTTACTTTGTTCAACTCTTTTCGACTCTTTATTTCTATTTTTAACAGAATATTACTCTAATTATCAAAAATATGAAGAAATAGAGTGCATAACAAGTTAAAAAACCATAAATAATGTGACTGTTAGCAAATAATTAAATATATATATATACTTTTTATATATATCTAGGGTTTTAACAAAATCAGGCCTGTTTTTGTTTCTGCTATTTGCATTATGTAATATCTATCTGCAGTGCACTTACTAGAAGAAAAGGAAGTTCATGTTGGATATATTTGTTATGATGCATATCATTTTGTTTTGAAAGAAGTTGTCGTTAATTGAGGGAACACAACTGGTTATAGATATGAGCTTATTTACAATCTTTCTTTTTTGTTGTTGGAAAAAAGGATATCAAAAGAAATTGTGACAATGCGATGAGAGATGTAAACACTTCTCTAGCACTCAACAACTCCAGAAAGGGATTGATACCGTGTATCCCAAGTTTGTATTGGCTGCAAATCCGATAAATGGTGCTGAATGTATTTTATTGATTTTCTCCTTAACTGTAACTATTCAATTATATCTTAAAAACCATCTTGGCAAAGTGATGTTGCTTTCTTAGATCACGTCGTAAGTTCTGCTACTGCTTCTGTATTTTACTGCACTTTCGTGGTTTTCAATAACGTGTTGCTGTATGTTTTTCAGGGGGAAAATGGGAGCTTCCATTCATAGATCATCGAGAGATAGAGGCATAGGAGGAAAACCTCCATACTTACGGTTGTTGCATCATCCCAATATGCAGTTTGCTTATCTGTGGACAAAACATCTTTATTAGAAATACATTTCAAATATGCAGCCCTAGATATTTATTTTCTGTGGCTTTTGTTGAGTTTTGAAATCTCTATGCTAGAAACAGTTCCAGCCTGAACTTAGAGACAAGTAGTTACATATCATTGAACTCATGATCTATTTTGTCTTGTCATTCCCCTGCAATTTGGCACTATGAAGTATCCTGTATGTTATCTCATGAATGTTTTGAACAAAAATGAATAAAGTAACAGGGGATAATATCGATTTTGAATTGGATTCAGAAAACCTTGAATGATCAAAGAATATGTTCATTTTTTACCATTAGGTATAAGTGTCTCCAAATTCTTTATTTTCCAAGACTGGATTCCCTTGATCAATAGGACGGGTATTTATACAGAAAATTGCACCAGTTTTGGCAAAAATCAAATGATGACAATCGCTGCTTAGGCTATATTAATTAAGATATTTATTAAAGTTTCTTGTTATTTCTAACTAGGAGCAGCCCCTAGTTGAAGTTCCTTGGTGTTATAACGAGTCATGTGCTAATGAGTTATCAGTACATACCTTTTTCAAATGCCACTTTGATATTAGTTTACTTTGCAATTGTGTTCATTGTAAAGCTTATATTACAATAGCTGTGAGAAATTTATATGTTAATTTGAAGGTGGTGAAATTAACACATAGAAAACACTAGTCTATTGAAAGTTTACCTATTGGAGGCAAACACTGAATTCATAGTCACTAGCCATCAATAGTAGAAAGACATAAATTAATACTCTTTTATAGCTTGATATGATTGATATCCTAATAGATACTTACTCTTGCAACCTGTATGGGTTCTTGATTGTGTTATGGTAGGTTGTATCCATAGACCGAGCCTTTCTCAAGTCCCTGAATAATCATACGTTTTATTAAATAGTTTTTTTTTTATATGGGCTGTTATTGTGGTGTTGTCCAAATTATTTTTATGAATAACAGATGTCTATTACCGTCAAATGTTTATGGTTTAGGGCTTTAGACTTCTCTTAGCATTTTGATGTTTTAAATGCTTAGTTGTTTTGGTATATGATAATACTTTCATGAAATCAGTTTCAAACATGGTATGGAATTGTTAATGAAAGTATAAATCTGTTGTTGCCAGTGTTATTGATAGGTTGAAATTTTTTATCCGTAGGTGAGAAGCGAAAGCGTACAGAAACTACAATACAAACTGAAAGATATATACTTCCTGTATATACAGGTTAGTGGCTTATAGAGTTTTTCTGATTTGTTGGTTTAAGAGGTAATAGCCCCTTGTCCGGGAATTGTGATTTTGAAATTATTACTTGTTGCTTTAATCATCATTTTTCGTTTCTTTTGCTTATTACCTGTTCCATTTGTACTCCAACAATTGTAATACCCCTTCGAACAGGCCTTTCTGTACTACACAGTTCACACTCCTTTTCTCTTATTTGGATTTTGCTCAGTGTATGCTATAACAAATTTCCTATTGTTAGTATATGAACATCTCAGCCTTTACATGATTTATCCTGTGCCATCTACCGTTTTGTATCTTATTCATTATTATTTCTTTGGGCAGTGTGATGAAGTATCAAAAACAGGAAAAACTGCGTTGCCTATTGAGTTTCAGGTATAGTATCTATATATTTTTTATTTTAAAAAAGGGGTAGGGGAAGGGAAAATGGGGGAGAAGAGACACCAGGGTGGGGAATCGTACTTTCACCAACAATGTGAAAGTTTAGATAGCCAATCAACAGAGCTACTAAAATTTCCCAGATATAGTGTCTATATGTTGTTATAACTTGGGGAAAATTTTTATTAATCCCTGCAGTTGATGTCTTTATAAAGGGAAACAGATGCCACACACTTTTGAACACTTCATGAACTCCTCTATGTTTTTGGTGTTCTTGTTGGAAAACCAGGAGAAATCAGTATCAGATGATTGATTGCTATTTGTTGAGAATAATTTTTAATCTTCCCTTGGACTTTAGTATACCTATTTACATTCATGATCTTCGCTTTTGTAGATGAAAAAGTATGTAAGGTCAGCATGTTACTTCCTGAGCCTGATTGCATCGCATTACGTCTCATCTATAAAATTAACGTGGAGCTTCTTTTTCTTATAATTCATCACATCGAGTTCCTCAATGGATAGGTCTAAATAAATATGTGATACATGTTCTAAAAAGGAAAGGACATCAATAACTAATTTCTTAAAAAGCTTTTTCTGGAAAGAAATTCAATTCTGTCTAATACATAATTAGTTGTCTAAGCAGATGTGGCATTTCCTAGTTGTTTTATTTCAAACTGTTCTCTCTCTTTTAATATTCAATGCATTTCAATAAGAGTTGCCCTTGCTGTTCAATCCCTTGTCTTTTTTCATGCAGTCTTAGAGATAAGATTTACTGAGCATATAAATAGGAAAATGATCATTTGTAAGAATTTTCAGCTACTATTTAAGTTTCTGTCATAACTTATGAATTGCTTGTTTTCTTATTACCACAAAATAAGCCAATTCTAATATTTTTGGGGAAATCTCAATCATAGTACCCTTTGCCAATAATTGTTCTAGTAGACAATCTCTTTCTTTTTAAGCAGATTTTTCCTCTTATGCAAATTCACAGGTCAATGGCACTAATTTAGCGAAATTGAAGGTGGAGAGGTGGCAACCACAAACTTAATGTCCTGCAATGATTCAGAGTTTGTAATGCTACTGCATCCAAAAACTTGGACCATAAATACATCATGAAAGAAAATTTTGTGATGACTCTAGAGATCAAATTTAAAGCAGATGAGAATGAGAAAGAACAACATATTTACTCTGGGCAATTGAATCCTTCATCGCTTAAAGGATTTCATGGTCTATATATATGTTACCCCTGAAGAGAAGTCACCAAACTTTTTTCAGAAGCAGCCATTTATCTATTTCGATTTTCTCTTGTAAGTTATATGATCTGCAGATCTCCATTTTAATATATACGGAATAATGATTTCACTTGATTTCCTTGGGCGCGGTTGAATCTCTTCTTTTCGGATAGGAAGTTTTACAATTTCTGTGAAGGAAGTGCGCGTGAAAACATTGTCTAAGCCTACTAGTTGGGAACTTGTAACTTGTAAGTGATGGGAAGAGTACAGTGTAAGGTGGGGCCCTCAAGTCTAAAGTAACTTCTTATATAAGTTGTGCAAAATGAAAAAATTTACATCACTGAGTCATAAGATTGTTACATATACTTGAGATACTTTTGATGTTCTATATTACAATTCTTAAGCTTGAAATTATAACGAAACATCAGAAGGACCAAGAAAGTAATTAGTCACCCTGCATTAAATTAACAAATTGTGCTATTTTCTGTAGACAGAGAAAATGTCAAGACTGATAAAAGCAAAAGGGAGAGGAGAACTGCCTTGTCTTAACGTTAACACTGTTAAAGATGTCTCTTTTATTTGTTTATTTTAGTTCTTAACATGCTTCTTTGGATTAATATTTTCCTTGGACTAATCACATATAAAAAAATTTCTTGGTGGGTTGGCAATGCAACTAGAACTCGACCTCTTCATGTACTGAATTTTTGAATTGCTTCATCTATTGTTGAAGAGACTTCCGTTAAATTTTAGGATTTCAACAATATTGAATGCTCATTTATCTTAATTCTTATGCATTCAATCTATGATGAAATTTAAGGTGAGTTTATATGTTCCTGATTCTTGTCCTCTTCAATACACCTAGCAAATCTTCTTGAATAAATAATTGTGTCAAAAACTTCCAATCTACAGAACGTAACTATTAAAAGTAGTGAATGTTGCCAATCTGTGTTAAGAAAATCAGAAATTACTGGTTGTAATAAATCAATCAGAAACACGAAGTAACTGAGATTTTTAGAACCAGTAAATAAGATGAACAGAAATTTATTTGTACAAAAATAATTAATCTGTAAAACTTACCAGAATCTTGAATACTCTTTTTTGATAATTTAGGAAGAAAATCAAGTCCACTGAATTCACAGTGTCCCCTTAAGGAAATTATTCCCCTCTAGTATCCGAGGTTTGATTTGGAATATAACCTCCCAGGGTAAAATGATCTTAATCAGTAGAGTATAGATACCAAAAACTCTACTGTCAGCGAATCAATCCACAGCAGGAAAGTACACGAAGAAAAATGTGTTTTTTAAGAAGAAGGAAGATCAGAAAATTCGTTAGTAAATATTCTGAAGACTGAATGGTATTTATAGGCAAGAATAATATATTCTGAAAGGTTGCAACCCTTTCAGAATTGACACGACCATTAATGAAAGGTTGCAATCTTTCAAATGGTATTGACTGTTCCTGAAAGTTGCAACCTTTCAGAACAGTGGCGGGAATTTTTTTTAAATATAACGGAATTTAAAACGGGTCACGCGCGCGGATCCAAGTCGGGTCGGGTTAACTAAAAAGTTGAAAAACATTTTGGTTAATTTCTGTTATCAACTGATTAATTGAATTTGGCCATTTAATTAATTAAATAAATAATTAAAATAAATTTGTCCAAAAAATTATCTCTCGATCGATCATTTGCCAAAGCCAAAGCCGAAGCCGAAGCGAGCGACGACGACGGCGCGAGGGGGGTCCCTCTTTCCAACCCTTTTAATAATTAATAGGAGTGTTTATTTATTTAAACTCTCCTATTTTCATTTCCATTACCGATGAGGGACTATTGCCTTTTTTATTAAAGCATTAGAAGACTTTACAAGTTCCCAACCTTTCAAGTTCTAAACTTTTCAAATTCCTCTCCTTCCCTCTATTTCCCATCAATTCTTGCTACATACCCAACAATCCCCCACATTGATGGGGAATAGTTATAACATAGGAATGCACGGACAATTGTGTACTTTACAAGCAAGGATTAATTGCATCTGGATAAGTAGGTTTCCCCTTGGACTTTCCGTAGTGAACATATGTCGGATATACTCGATCAATCGGTAGATGTGATATCTTTGAACCGTCGAACTTTGGTGTATACCTAGACAACCATATGTCACACAATTAACCCTTTATTGTTTATGATTCTTACAGTTGTGTTCGTTTCAGCCATGAACACCTCCTGGTTTCATGAGTGTATAGAGAATAGACTTTTGACATAAAATTCTCTTTGAAGCGGCTTCCACTTCACACTCACATAGGTGATATCTAACCGTGTCATCTCGTAGATACACTATTTGGTCAAATCTACCAAACTTAGCAAATCATTAAAAACTTTAAGCTTTATTACCTCATTAACAAGCCTTAAAGTCTTAACCTTTTCCTGAACATTGTCTTCATCATGAGAATGGATTAAGTTAATTGACAATGTCGAACCGTCAGCCACAACTTTGTTTTTCTCCTTGAATCTAGCTCTTGGGATTTCCAGTCGGCTAGATAGAGTTACCGTCATGCTGACTTGTCCTAAGCCGTAAACCCATTCCCTTAGATGATCTTTCAACTGCCTCTCTCACTAGGCCTTTCGTTAGTGGATCTGACACATTATCGCTTGACTTTACATAGTCAATTGTGATAATTCCACTAGAGAGCAGTTGTCTTATGGTGTTATGTCTACGTCGTATATGACGAGACTTCCCGTTGTACATAACGCTCCCTGCCCTACCTATTGCTGCTTGACTATCGCAATGTATGCAAATTGGTCCAACAGGTTTGGGCCAGAATGGAATATCCTCTAGGGAATTCCGGAGCCATTCCGCTTCTTCACCAGCCTTATCCAAAGCAATGAATTCAGATTCCATTGTGGAGCGAGCAATACATGTCTGTTTGGAATATTTCCAAGAGACAGCTCCTCCACAAAGTATGAATACATAATCACTCGTGGATTTTACATCATTTGACCCGTTTGATCCAATTTGCATCACTATATCCTTCAATCACAGCAGGATATTTATTATAATGCAAAGCATAATGTTGTGTCCATTTTAAATAACCCAACACACGTTTCATAGCCATCCAGTGAGTTTGATTCGGATTACTAGTGTACCGACTCAGTTTACTAATAGCACATGCTATATCTGGTTGCGTGCAATTCATAATATACATCAAACTTCCCAACACTCTGGCATATTCCAATTGAGAATCACTTTGACCTTCATTCTTTTTAAATGTACAACTTAAATCAATTGGAGTTTTGACTACATTGAAATGTAAGTAATTGAACTTATCCAATACTTTTTCAATATAATGAGATTGAGATAATGCTAGTCCCTAGGGGAGTTTTGATAATCCTGACCTATAAGATCAAATCAGCAACTCCTAAGTCTTTCATATCGAACTTGCTGGACAACAGGCGCTTAGTAGCATTTATATCGTCAATTTCTTTACTCATTATTAACATGTCATAAACATACAAACAAACAATGACTTCATGATTCATAACGTTTTTAATGTAAACACATTTATCACATTCGTTAATCTTGAATCCATTTGCCAACATTATTTGATCAAATTTAGCATGCCATTGTTTGGGTGCTTGCTTGAGTCCATAAAGTGACTTCACAAGTCTGCACACTTTCTTTTCTTTACCAGGAACTATAAACCCTTCAGGTTGTTCCATGTAAATTTCTTCCTCTAACTCTCCATTTAAGAAGGCTGTCTTTACATCCATTTGGTGGATTTTAAAATCATGCACTGATGCTAGTGCTATTAACATCCTAATTGATGTTATCCTTGTTACTGGAGAGTATGTGTCAAAGTAGTCCAGACCTTTCTTTATGCATGCACTTTGACTACCAGTCTAGCCTTATATTTGTCAATAGTCCCATCAAGTTTCATTTTCCTTTTAAAGATCCATTTTGATCCTAAAGGTTTATTTCCTGGAGGAAGATCAGTCAATTCCTAAGTGTGATTGCTTAAAATTGATTCAATCTCACTATTGACTGCTTCTTTCCAATAAGTTGACTCTGACGAAGACATAGCTGCTTTAAATGTTTGAGGCTCATTTTCAAGCAATAATGCTACAAAATCTGGTCCGAAAGAAACAAATTTTCGTTGTCGAGTACTTCGCCTAGGTTCCTCACTAGTTAGAATATTTTCCATTGATTCTTCTCGTGGTCGTTTAGGTCTTTCACTTGTTGACTCACTTCAGTTTTTTACGGATAAATGTTTTCAAAAAACTCTGCATTATCTGATTCAATTATCGTATTAACATGAATCTCAGGATTATCAGATTTGTGAACCAAAAATCGACAGGCTTTACTATTCACAACATACCCAATAAAGACACAATCTATTGTTTTGGGTCCAATTTTAACCCTCTCAGGTAAAGGAACTTCTACCTTGGCTAAACACCCCCACACTTTGAAATATTTCAAGTTGGGTTTTCTTCCTTTCCACAAGTCATATGGAATTGATTGTGTTTTTCGATGGGGTATTCTATTGAGTATTTTATTAGCTGTAAGGATGGCTTCCCCCCAAAGATTTCGCGGTGAACCAGAATTGATCATTAAGGCATTCATCATTTCCTTTAATGTTCTGTTCTTCCGTTCTGCCAAACCATTTGACTGTGGTGTATAAGGTGCAGTAGTTTGATGAATAATACCATATTCCAAACATATCTCTGCAAAAGGAGATTCATATTCTCCACCCCTATCACTCCGAATCATTTTTATCTTTAGATTCAATTGGTTTTCCACTTCATTTTTGTATTGCTTAAATGCATCAATTGCTTCATCCTTACTATTAAGCAAATATATACATAACAAAATCGAGTGCAGTCATCAATAAAAGTTATAAAATACTTTTTCCTATCATGAGATGGTGTTGACTTCATATTGCATATATCTGTGTGAATTAAGTCTAAAGTTTTTGAATTTCTTTCAACAGACTTATAAGGATGTTTAACAAACTTACTTTCCACACAAATTTCACATTTCGACTTATCACATTTAAAATCAGGCAATACTTCTAGATTAACCAATTTTTGCAAGGCTTTGTAATTTACATGTCCCAAACGGGCATGCCATAAATCACTTAACTCCAATAAGTAAATGTAAGAATTTTTATTAATACTGTCAATAACCATTACATTTAGTTTGAAAAGACCCTCATTGAGGTAGCCCTTTCCTATGAACATTTCATTCTTACTTATTACAACTTTATCACTAACTAGGACACACTTAAACCCGTTCTTAACGAGTAGTGCAGCTGAAACTAAATTCTATCTAATAGTAGGGACATGCAGAACATTGTTTAAAGTCAACACTTTGCCGGATGTTATTTTTAGCATTACTTTCCCAGTTCCTGCAATCCTTGCTGTTGCTGTGTTTCCCATGAATAAATCTTCATCGTACTCAGCAGGAGTGTATGTTGCAAAGGCTTCTTTTGCAGAGCAAATATGTCTAGTAGCACCTGAGTCGAGAAACCACTCCTTGGGATTTTCAACTAAGTTACACTCTGAAATCATTGCACACAAGTCATCTGCATCTTCCATCTTTTCCACGATGTTTGCTTGACTTTTGCCTTTGCCTTTATTTCGTCCTTTCTTTGAGCATGAAAATCAGAAGATCTATGACCAGCCTTGCCACAATTATAACAGTTGCCTTTGAATTTCTTCTTGGCCTATTCTGACTTCTGCCCGTTGCACTTCTTTCTCTTTTTGTCTTTGGTAGGAGCTTCTTCAACAATATTAACTGTAATGATTGTTGAACTCTTACGCGACTTCTTTTCGGCATTTCTGTTATTTTCCTCAATCTTGAGACGAATCACAAGATCTTCAAGCTTCATTTCTTTACGCTTGTGCTTTAGATAATTCTTGAAATCATTCCACGAAGGAGGCAACTTCTCGATCATTTCAGCCACTTGAAAAGCTTCATTTACTACCATATCTTCAGCAATCAGATCATGGAGAATAAGTTGAAGTTCCTGCACTTGTGATCCAACAGTTTTACTATCTACCATTTTATAGTCTAAAAACTTTGCGACCACAAATTTTTTCAAGCATGCATCTTTTGTCTTATATTTCTTCTCAAGTGCATTCCACAACTCTTTTGAAGTTGTTATTGCACTATAGACATTATATAAGTCATCCTCTAAAGCACTCAAAATGTAACCTTTACATAGGAAGTCTGACTGTTTCCATGCTTCAACAATCATAAATTTTTCCCTGTTTGGCATATCATCAGCAGGTACTAGAGTATCTACACTAGTAAATTTCTGCAGACCAAGAGTGGTAAGCCAGAAAAATACTCGTTGCTGCCATCCTTTGAAATTCACACCTGTGAATTTACCCGGTTTCTCTGCTTGTGATACAAGAGTTCGGGTTGGTGCAGCAACAGCCACTGTAACACCAGTGTTTTCCATTTCTGATAAAAAAAAATTGATACAATATAAGTAAGCAATAAATTATAATTGCAGACTTAAAGGAGTATAAAATCACAAAGATTTTTGTCTCCACCAGAAACACAGATTTATATATAATTTCCTTAAGATTGTTGCCAATCTGTGTTAAGAAAATCAGAAATTACTGGTTGTAATAAATCAATCAGAAACACGAAGTAACTGAGATTCTTAGAACCAGTAAATAAGATGAACATAAATTTATTTGTAAAAAAATAATTAATCTGTAAAACTTACCAGAATCTTGAATACTCTTTTTTGATAATTTAGGAAGAAAATCAAGTCCACTGAATTCACAGTGTCCCCTTAAGGAAATTATCCCCCTCTAGTATCCGAGGTTTGATTTGGAATATAATCTCCCAGGGTAAAATGATCTTAATCAGTAGAGTATAGATACCAAAAACTTTACAGTCATCGAATCAATCAACAGCAGGAAAGTACACGAAGAAAAATGTGTTTTTTAAGAAGAAGGAAGATCAGAAAATTCGTTAGTAAATATTCTGAAGACTGAATGGTATTTATAGGCAAGAATAATATATCTGAAAGGTTGCAACCCTTTCAGAATTGACACGACCATTAATGAAAGGTTGCAATCTTTCAAATGGTATTGACTATTCCTGAAAGTTGCAACCTTTCAGAACAGTGGCGGGATTTTTAATTAAATATAACGGAATTTAAAACGGGTCACGTGCGCGGATCCGAGTCGGGTCGGGTTAACTAAAAAGTTGAAAAACATTTCGGTTAATTTCTGTTATCAACTGATTAATTGAATTTGGCCATTTAATTAATTAAATAAATAATTAAAATAAATTTGTCCAAGAAATTATCTCTCGATCGATCATTTGCTAAAGCCAAAGCCGTAGCCGAAGCCGAAGCGAGCGACGACGACGACGGCGCGAGGGGGGTCCCTCTTTCTAACCCTTTTAATAATTAATAGGAGTGTTTATTTATTTAAACTCTCCTATTTTCATTTCCATTACCGATGAGGGACTATTGCCTTTTTTATTAAAGCATTAGAGGACTTTTCAAGTTCCCAACCTTTCAAGTTCTAAACTTTTCAAATTCCTCTCCTTCCCTCTATTTCCCATCAATTCTTGCTACATACCCAACAGTGAATTGGGTATGATTTGACCAAGTAGATAGCTACATTACAAATAAATTCAAAGGAAGATCCATTTGTTCTAGCTATTCCATGTGCAGGTAGTTAATACTATCTTGTTGTCCATTATTTGAGATACATAAAATTTTGTTATTTCTTATCTATTCCCGCACCATTGCAGCGTATCCTTCTGCGTCCTGTAGATAACATACAAGTTACTCAAGGTATAATATTTAAGAACTTTTGTGCGTCTATGTGCACACAAACAAAATATACAAGTTACAAAGCATGATAGATGGTACAACTAGAATAACTCCTATCTGGCTCAGATCTCTTTGAAAATATCTATTTTTTTTACTTTTAGCTAAGCCCCAAAAATAAATGTATAAAGGAACCATACCAGACCCAATAACACCTTGATTGGTCTTAAACAAGTTATATTGTGATAGGTCAAAAATACACTCTCGAACAATGGTTGTAGCAACTCGTAAGCTAGTTTTGATTAGAGCACTAAAATTTGGAGAAATCGATATACCCCTGGTGAGAAAGGAACTGGTAGATTTTATGACAGACCTTTGCATTAAATAAAAGCATTTCACGGTTTTGTCCACCTCGCTCTTTCTTTGTAAAATTTTCATTTCCATTAGATCCCAACATCCTACTTCCTCCCAAATCATGTCTAGCTAAGACCCTAGATTCTCTGATACCATAAACTAGCAGCCAAAGGAACATCGAAATTGACGAAGAATTGTATCAGAGCACATGCATGACAGCTTTACCGGTGCCCATTAGCATTAATTAAGTATTTTTTTGGGTTTGTATTTGTTATCCCAAAACTCTAGTGATAGAATGAGAATCTTCAATTGAGTAGAAAAGTCATTTAATTCACTAAACAATCGAAGGTAAAACAGAGGGGACAAAAGAGGGAAAGGGAGAACTTGCACATTCTCATTGTCTATCGACATTTTTCATTGTTCGCTGTCCATCTTTAAATCGTCGTAGATTCCCAGAAGAGTGAGATTGGCGCCTTTGAGGGGAAGAGTGGAGAACAACAATTTTTACAGCAAAGGGAATATAAAAAAAATTAAACAAGTCATAATTTGCTATTTTTGCAACCTCCAATCTTGAAAAAATAAAAAATAAAAAGAATTGATTATTTGATTATTTTTCTAATCAAATTGGTTAAATTATTCGTTTACTACTAAAAATGACTGTTCAATTATTGTATGAACCAAATTTAGCCCAACTACTAGTTCATTATCATAATATATAATAGCTATATTTGGTCCCCCATTCCTCTTTCACGTGATTCCTTTAGTTCTTTCGAGTTTGTATCTTTTTACATCTTGTAAAAAGTTCCTCAGTTCATCTAGGTGGCTCTAATGAATTTGTCAATGAATTAATCCTTAGAACTCAACTCTTGTTGTACAGTACAGAACATGTAAAAATAATGATAGTTTTTACTTATTTAGTGATAACTAGCTTCTTATTTAGTGATAACTAGCTTCTTGAAAGAATGAATGTCTATCAATGAAATATACACAAATTACTAATTATCATGAAAAATATTTCTACAAAATTTTGCCAAATCATGATTTAAAACTTCTCATATCTTGCATAATTAACCAAAAATATCATGAGTTGGATTTGCCGCAAACATGAATGATATATTAAAAGAACCAATACATTGAGAGGTGGAGATTGAATAAAAATCAATGCGCAATATATACTTTATTGTATCAACAATGTACATATCCAATATATAGTTATACATCACTTACACAAGAGTCTATATTATTTGTTCAATATCAATATATTATATATACATACAATTATTTTATTAAAAACAATTTTTGTTACCTGTATCACTAAATTTAAACTATTTTTCTTATATTTATGATTTTTTAGCAAAAACATTAAAAAAATTGTACACGTGTCAAGTGTGAGTTACTTGAGAATTGAGATTTTATGCACCAAATAAATGCCAAAACGGCTTCACACCAAATACCCCTATATTCACTTTGCTATCAGAATTGTTGTTCCCCACTTTTCCCCTTAATGAAGCCAATCTCGCTCTTCTCGGAATCTTCGACAATTCAACAATGGACGGCGAACAACAGAGAATGTTGATAGACAATGAGAAGGTGCAGGTTCTTCCTTTCCCTCTTTTGCCCCCTCTGTTTTACCTTTAATTGTTTAGTCAATTGAATGATTTTTCTACTTAATTGAAAATGCTCATTCTTTCAATCGAGTTTCAGGATAAGATTTCTAAATCATAAAAATAATTAATTAATGCTAATGGGCACCGATAAAATTGTGCATGTTCTCTGATAGAATTCTTCATCAATTTAGATGTTCCTTTGGTTTGTAGTTTATGATATGTGAGAATCTAGGGTTTAGTTAGAGTTTTTTTATGATATCCAACTGCATAAATATATATCATGATTAGGTAGAAAGGAGGATGTTATGATCTAGTTGAAATGGAAATTTTACAAAGCAAGAGAGGGTAGGCGATGTGAAATGCTTTTTCTTTAACAGAAAGGTTGTCATAAAATCCACAAGTTTTTCTCACTAGGGGTATATCAACTCTCAAGTTCCATTTGGTCATTTTTCCTAATTTTAATTTATTCACCAACTGGTTAATCCAAACTAGCTCGCGAGTTGCTGCAACCATTGCTCGATATGGTACTCCTCTTCACTTGATTGAGCAACCACCCTTTGCATCTTACACTTCTAGGACACCAAATTAACTCCTCCTAAAACACAATATCGAAACTTGGAACGTCTATCAGAGGGTGATCTTGCCCAATCAACGTGTATATATCTAATGATATGCTTATGATCTCGATCATCAAAGAGTAGTCATATACATGAAACTCACTTTATATATTACAAAATACGAACAACTGTATCACAATGATTATTAGAGGGGAAGTCATAAACTTTCTTGCAATACTCTAAAGAAAAGGATGTCAGATCTAGTCACTATAATTCAACTTACTCACTAGCCATCTATAAATTCAAAAATCGCGGAATGGCTTCCCCTGTCGTGGCAGTATATTAGCATTGGGATCCATAGGAGTGTCAATAGGTATGCATCACATCATTATTGTCTCCTCAAGAATGTCTAAGGCACACATGCAATGCGACATAACAACACTTAATCTTGACTGAGCAACCTCAATACCTAAAAATACTTTAGTTCGCTAAGGTCTTCAGTTTGGAAATACTGAAAGAAATTTTACTTCAAATTAGTGATACTATCCTAATCATTGCCGGTGATAACGATAACGTCAAATTGGACCAACAAATAAATATATACAGATTAGATGCAATATATTGATAGAACATTGAGTGATCAACTTCACTACGAGTCATGCCAAACTCCGGAATTACTTACTGAACTCCCCAAATCTATCTCAAGAAGACTTTCAAACCTTAGACTTTAGAGTGACCTGCATAATCGACATATAAGGATACTGGCTTCCCCCCGCCAATAAAAATCATGTGGTAAAGCATCATTATTGTCCAATTGATGAAGAGGCCAATAACGAATGAAAACCATAGATAGAAAAAGACAGATATATGTTATTTTATCTCCAGATGAGAAATTATCATTCTAATCCAACCCAAATATCTATGTATATCCTTTGGCAAAAGTGAAATTGGAAAACTTAAATTTGTCAGGAATAGTGAAGTGGTCACCAAAAAGTAATCAAAATTTGGTATTAAATGTATGAATTGTCTTGAAATCACGAGTCAAGTCGCCCGAAAAGTAGCTGGAATAGGCTTACGCATTGGCGTTTGGTACTATCGTGGTCGCTTGAATCCTCGATCTAGCCTCGCGTGAGGTATTTACGACCAATGACGTTGGTTGACCTTAGGTTGCCGGAGGTTGCTGGACCTTGTGTGTAACACCCCATAGCCAAAATAGACCAAAAATTATTTTTTCAGAAAAATCTGCAGGTGCTACCAACGGTGGCATCGACAGACCGTAGCCTGAACCACGGTCCATCCTGCATAACCGTCGATGGGATCAAAAACTCCCAAAAATTTCAGCCTAGAAAAATTGGTTAAGTCTTGGACGACGGACGGACTTACGGTCCATTGGTCAAACGACGGTTCGTAGTCCGTGACCGTCGATTAAGAATCCCTTCAACCACTCTCTAACAAGAGCTATGGATGACCAACATGGTTCGTAGGTGGACCTACGATCCGTAGGTGGAAAATTTGCAGCCAGTTAAGGGGAAATGCAGTGGGGTCAATCTAAAATGATCATAACTCTTAGCACAAAATGAATTAGGTCTCCCATGACCTACCCACAAATAGATAATTGAATTAGATTTCCATAGCCACCAACCTTGCTAAAATCATACCTCCGAGTAAAACGTTATGCCCATTTTAGTAAAGGCTTGTCGAACAGGCCCTCACAACGAACCCAATGACGGGGCGTCGGGCGCACGACGGACCGTTAGTCCTGGCCGTCGTGAGGCTCAACAACAACCTTTCCAAGGGTATTTTTGACCTTTCCCACTCCGTTTAAACCCTAAGTTACGTCGTTTTGACCCTAAATCATCAGATTTTAGTTAGTTTAAGCCTAGAAACATAATTAAAACATATCCAAATCAAATCATTAAATCAAAACATAGAAAATTAGAAACAAGAGAGGAGAAAAAAGCTCAAGAACCCTAGTTCAAGAATGCCACAAGCTCCAGCACTTCCATCCCAGAAACTTAAGTATTTTTCCGTGGATTTCATCACTAGGTATGTGAGATTTCACTAGTGGATTCCTTTCACCCATTGGGTCCTTAGTTTCAGTCAGTTCTTGATTATCTTATCATGATTAAACCTTGGGCTTCTAGAACTTTGATATAACTTCATGAATTTATTAAATATATGTTTCAAATCAGCTTATCATGTTATTACTCAGATTATCGCATGAATTTCAGAACCCTCGCTTTGTAATTCTTTAGTTCTTGAATTACACATGCTAGGTCATATATTTCAGACACTTCAAATATATATGCCTCAGTTATAAATGCATAATTACCATATTAATTGTTGCATTCTCAGTTTTCCTGTTCAGTTTCAAGCTATCTCGTATTTACAGAAATTCAGATATAATCAGTTAATTTACAGAATTCATTGGGAGTAGCATAATACCGAGTTGGACTAGGGTTTAGCGTACCCAATAGTCCCAGAACTACTACCCGAGTAGGTTGTGAGTCCCCTCTGTGGGCAATCAGATTAGTGATCATGCCAGCATGCCTTTATACCTTTGGCAGGGCATATTAGGTCCTCTCGATGGGGCGTATACATCGAACTCCACATCTAGATCATGTGGTTTTATTATCGATTATTAGTAGCTCCCACAGTTCAGTTAGACTCTTTGCATTGACCAATTATCAGTATATTCAGTATTCAATTTCAACATGTTATAAATTGGTCATTGCATCCAATTAGCTCATAAATCAGCACATCACGTTCAGATTACTATACTTCTTTTTGTGCTTGTTTAGTTATGTTTTATTTCAGCTGTACTTTATCCTACATGCTTAGTACCTTTTAAGTACTGACGCATACATGTGCTACATCTTCTCGTCATCTATGTTCAGGTTCTCAGCATCCAGATTACGCATAGATCTATTTCTCGATCTGCAGTTCAGCAGATTCAGTGGTGAGTCCTCATTCTCCGAGGACAACAATCATGAGTTTCATTTCAGACTTTTGTCATTTAGTTTCAGTTTTTGCTAGATTTAGATGGGGCTTGTCCCAGTATTTCTAGTCTAGTTTAGAGGCTAATTTCAGACATAGTTAGATTCAACTTAGTATTGAGTTACTATTTCTTTTGTATTAAACTTATCAATCTTCATATATATCAGTTTAAGCATATGTCTATTCCCTATCTTTTCATTATAAGTTATGATTTAGCTTCTGCAAAAATTATTATCTTTAGTATGCTCCTGTTCATGCCGTAGGGTTAGCTTGGGATCACTTGTGGTCCTAGGTTTTGTGTCCGCGTCTCGGAGGTATCTCGAGGCGTGACATTGTGGTGGTATTGGATTTCACACAATACCAATAAAAACATATATAGTTGTGAGTAGTCACTGGAATATGTACGCTGATAGCTGAATTTGCTTGAATGATGCACAATGATACTATTTTTTGAAAAGTGGTGGAAAGAGGTTGACATGCCCGCATTTTGTGTTGATCTCGTCGGAGTTGCCTTTCTTCAAGATAGATAATATTGCATACTCCAATTGTGTTGGCAAAAATTATTTAGTGTGTATTAATTAGGTCTTCCATATGTATTTTTGCCGCTAGTGCATAATATGTTTGGTTTTTTCTTGGATAATGATGTTATGTAGGGGTGTAATGTAATTCGTCATTATAGAGAGAGCTGTAATGGGTAGACCAGCCACTGGTGGTCGCTTGCTGCTGGTGGGCATGGCCATATCAACTATTCAGGAGATATTAGGGTCACAATGATAGGATTTCTCTTGGAAAGTATTTTAAGTGTAAGGTATGAGACTGTTTAAACCCTTTGGGTGACCCAGCGGTTTGGGCTTGGGAATTCCATATTGGAGGGCTAATGTTCGAAAATCCTTGCCCGAGAAAGCAAGGGGTTTGCCTTGTGGGTCGATTTTGTCGCACCGGGCTTGCCTAATGTGGGTTACCTCTTCTGTGTGGTTCGCAATCTATTGCATAGGAGCGGGCTTTTATCCTGTGCGCATTCAAAGGGTAGCGGATGGGGGTTTTCCTTGTAATAAAAAAAACAATAATATCCTTCCCTTTGCAGCTCCCTTTTACCAATTTTTATTTCACATCTACAAACTTAAGCGACTTGGCTTCAAAGAACTTCCATTATTTGAACTATATTAGAACTAGTACCTGAAATTGTCAAGTTTGTTTTCCATTGCCCTGTAGTTGTCGCACGTTCTAAATTTGCTAAAGATGTGGATTGTTCGATTAAGTATCAGCTTTGGCCTCTTTCCATCTATGTAGTATATTTCCAGAAGAAAATTTGGCATCCTATTGTGGAAATCTGAATGTTCAACCTTCATTTGTATTTTCATAAGGAAAGTATATTTTATGTTCCTCCTTAATGAAACAAAGATAAAAAAAATGGCATGTATGATTTGCGCATTAGTATTACTTGTTCACTGCATATGTGGTGTGCACTCTAGGACCTTATACTAGACACTTGTTGAACTTTTTCTTAATAAGCAACTCTAACAAACTGATGTTTTTACATTACTTTTCCAGTTACAAATCGTTCCTAAGGCACCACTTATGCATGATCTATCGCTTAATAAAGGAGGTCAGGTTAGTTCATTTAATTTTGCTGGCAATCAGGATATAATGCCAAATTGAACTGCTAAGGCTGTTAGCTGCCATTCCAAGGTGGTTATGATTTTCAAAGATATATGCCTAGTTTATTTTATTTTGTCATTCATGGATGCAATGCAATATACACAATAGTCTTGATGATAGGTATAAAAATATCTATTAGCGTCCTTTATTTGAGATGATAATGGACATAATAATATATTGTATGGATCAATATTCACTACTGCGTCATTTAATTACTGCAGAAACTTGAGGATGTAATTAAGGAGACTAGTCTTCAAATTAAACCCCATGATGATAAAATCAAATTCTTAGAGGGTCAGAAGAACATGTTGGATGATTCAATTTTGGATTTAGAAGGTATTGTGTCCTTCTTTCAAGTTAATTAGGTGTGCTATAAAATGCTTGTGCAATATTTAAAATGCTTTTACGGTCTTTATGGGAGGGAAACAATCAACCATTGTAAGATTGTCATATCAATTGGAGTCTTTCAAATTTCAAGTAAATACGAATTTCATGATTACCTGTAGTGCAGAATATCAACCATCAGCTTGTTTCAGTGAGCTTAATATATTGTTCATGGGTTTAGTGTTGTGTATTGACTATTTAAAAGTACTTAGGTAGACTATAGTATTTACTTTAACCTTTTTTCTTTCCGTTTTGTCATATGCCGTTTCACTATTTCTCAATTTTAATGCCTTGTGCTTGTGGGGTATTGTAGCTGCTCTCTCCAAGAGTTATTCCACAAGTGAAACTGATCTGAAAATAAGGAATCTTCCAATGGGAAGAATGAAGAGAAGACCATTGAACAAATCTTAAGTTTTGATAAATCTGCAGCAGCCATCTGTGTCCAGCTGCAAAAGCATACTAGAGATCATATTCCTTTATGAAGGACATAATAGGAATTAATGCTTTGCTTGGGAAGGTTGACGACGATAATTTCACCAGGTTAGTTACATATAGCATCTAGTAATTGCTGGCATTTTCTATAAAAAAAAATAGAGAAAGAGGAAAAAATAAATGAGCTTTATATGAGTCCACTTTCTATGCTAGTCCCATTTTAAGGGATTATAGCACTCGTTAACTCTGTCCCAATCAAGATGGCAATATGTGGCTGCATGATGGAGAAGATTTGAGACAAATAGTTTGATACGTTCTGGTCTTTGAATTTGTCATAGGTATTGAGTGATTAGGGTTTGGAGGTCGCAAATTAAGGTAGAAGGTTAGTTAGTAGTTGAACGTTTTCTCACTTTCTTATGTCGTACTAAGTATATTATTGTAATTTCTTATTGTACTTTTCATCCTCTCTCTAGGTATGTTTTTGTTGTTGTTTTTAATACTTTTGGACCTTTTCTTTGTACAATTGACCTAGGAATAACCTCTTAGCATGTGGAGACTCTTTTGTGTATGAAAATGAGCATATCTTTGCTTAAAGCTAGGTGTTGTCATGACGTAGGAGTTAGAATCTGAGTAGTTCTTTTCATTTTGAGATTGACGATGAAAGAAGCATGGCGTTTAATGAATGTTAGAGTGGGTTAAAGTGCCATGTTGATCGGGGAATGAATGTGCATATGCGTATATGGAATCCTCCCCTTATGAGCTAAATTTTAGGTTTATGTTGGGCCCAAGTGCCATATCCTTATATGATATCAGTGCCAGGTCAGTCCCTGTTTGGGATTTCTGAGCTTAGACGTGAAAGGGGTTTTCAAATAAGTTAGAGCTCCACATTAGTTCGGGAATTAATGTGTGGTTTGCATATTAATGCTTGGGCCGTCTTTCCCTTATAAGATATATTTTAGGGTTGAGTGAGGCCCCAGTGCCATATCTTTAACAAAATGTAGGCAAATAATGAATGTTTTGTGTACTAAACAAATTTTTTTAGAAGTTCACTGTGCTATGACTGACATTTGTATCTTAATCTCTGAAATCCAGGGAACTCTCAGATTATCTTGGGCAAAAAACCATGTTAGCAGTTTTTTGCAAGACACGTGGTGGACTTAAAGCAGTGGAAACATATGATAAGGAAGGTCTTATAATTAAAGTTCTGGTCTTCATGGAGTTGGTTGGATCTTCAATTGGGAGACCTTTGGATGAACGATATCTTGTAATCTGTCTTGAGAACTTAAGGTTTGAGGTTATGATGATCTCATCTTGCAAATGCATCTCATATTTTTTACCACTTCTTTACTCTCTTAATTTTTTCATTTTTGGGTTATCATTTTAGACCATACAATGGTGAGTTTATTGCTGGTGACCCTCAGAGGAGGTTGTCCATAAAGAAGCCAAGTTACCTCAACAAGGAAACTCCTCCTGGTTTTATTGGTTTTGCTGTCAATATGATCAATATTGACCCTGCAAACTTATATTGTGTTACAAGCACTGGTCATGGCCTGAGAGAGACCCTCTTCTATGGACTCTTCTCATAGTTGCAAGTATACAAAACAAGGGCAGACATGATGCAAGCACTAAGGATGGTAGCGGAACCGGGAATGTCCAGTACCGGTCCCGTTCCGTTACCGGTTCGGTCCCATTCCGCTAGTCACGATATGGACCGTAGGGACGGGGTCTGGGATGGAAATCAGAATTTAGCGTTTAATCCCGGTACCGGTCCGGTTCGCCAAATTAATTGTTTTTTTAATTTTTTAAAATGTGAATGTAAGAGAGTCGTTGGGTAAAGTCTAGTGGGACCACCAACGACTCTTTGCCCCTTTTTACTCCATATCACACACCCTACCCCCTAACTTTTTTAATACTCCAAACTTTAAAAAACCTACATTTTAATCCTTTTTATTACCTATAAATACCCCTAAACTTTCATTCTTTTCACTCACAAATTCACAAAATCATCCTCTATTTTCTCAACTCTCTACTCGCTAGTCTCTACTCTCTAATATCTCAAAATTGTTGAATTCCCGTATTGGTCTTTGGAAATAGGATTTAGAGCTTCAAAATTCAACTTTCCACTTTCCACTTTCGAAGGTCATACACGTCTACTTTTTTAAGTAGATGTTCAGTACATTCGTTCCAACTTACAATTTACATCTCATTTTTTGCAATAATTATTTATTTATTTTGTGATTAATTATTTGTTTGCATTACATTTTCGTATTTTATATAATTTACTCACTTTTAATATTTGAATATGGATTCCGGTAAAAAAATTGTTGAAAAAAGGTAAAAAAAGCATAGTTGAGCGCTTAAAAAAATATGACAAACTTTAGATCCACCAATAATAAAAAAACCGTTAGTTCTTCTAAATCTACAAGTAAAAAATCTACTATAGTAAGAATAAATACGGATAATTATACACATGTTAATGATACTGTTTTTGATATTGATAGTAATTCTGGATTAGATCCTTATCATGAACATTTACAAGGAAGTTTTGGTAATTTTGATGATGATTTTTCTCAAGATGATGAATATAATAATGTTGATGATTATACTGATATGCCTAACTTTGATGATGATGATAATGAAATAAGCCACCTACGGCTACTAGTACTCGTAGTCTGTCTCCCAGTCTTGCTCCTAGTCCCGCTCCCTTTCGTTGTCCTACTTTCGTTCCCCCGTACATCCTAGGCCTAAGGTAGAACGTACTAAAAAATCAGTTGAGTGACAATTTATGACACAAAATGAAGATAAAACACAAGCTATTTGAAATAAATGTTAACATATATTGAATCATAAAACTGTTGGAAAAAATGTAGGACGGGACATTTGAATAATCATTAAATGTCATGTTGTAAAATGTTTTTGCATGCCTAAGCGGTAGCCGAAGCTAAAAAGAATGGTACCCCCCTTCCTGAAACTGTAGGAGTAGGCGACTCTAATATGGTCCAAACACAATTAAATCCTTCTAATGTTTCTGGCTCTAGCTCTAGTTCAACACGGCCATATAGTCGAGAAAAAGATCTTGAAGAATTAGCTAAAATGATTATTGTTATGAGTTTGCCGTTTAGTTTTGCTGAAAATCTGAATATATATATATTATATTCAAATTGTGTATATTCCACATTTGAAAGTTTTTGCTAGAAATACAATTAAAAAGGTAGTGTTTGATTATCAAGCACAACATTTTCAATATCTTTGTTGTTTATTTTATTATAATAATTGAAAAATAGCTATTCCTTTTGATATGGGCCATAGTGTAAATAGTAATGATTATTTGACTGTTACTGCACATTGAATTAATGAAAATTGGAATATGCAAAAAAGAATTTTAGGTTATAAATGTTGTCAGATGCAAAAAATTGATTGTCATATAGCTCAAACAATTTTAGATATTTTAGAAAGCTATGAAATTTGTGATAAAATAAAATAGTATCACCTTAGATAATTCTGTAAATAATACAGTTGTTTTTCAAATGCTAAAACCTTCTCTTTGCCCTGTTTATGGTGATGATTATCATCTTAGGTGTGCTGCACACACATATAATTTGATTGTTAGAAATGATATATAAATATATGATGACGGTTGCACGAAAGTTGAAAATGCATGTCATTTTATATTTAAATGTCAAGTTAAGTCTAGGCGTAGAGATTTTCAAAATTGTTGTTTTGAATATAATGTTCCACCTAAAAAAATTCAAAAAATAGTGTCTAGTAGATGAAATTCTTTATATGAAATGCTTGTAGTCGCTTAGACTATAGAAAAAACTTACAAATGGTTTGGAATGCTCATAATCTAGATATGTTATATAGACTCGATGATAGTGATTGATATGACATAAATGCAATCATAGATTTCCTAAGAGTGTTTTATTTAACTACCAATAGAAAATTTGCACTTTATTATCTATCCATTTGCACTGTTTTACCTGATATT
Organism: Solanum arcanum; assembly: GCA_027789145.1. NCBI lineage: Eukaryota > Viridiplantae > Streptophyta > Magnoliopsida > Solanales > Solanaceae > Solanum > Solanum arcanum. Next base: position 23,979,371 of record CM050935.1, on the reverse strand, counting down.
TGAATGATTTCTTCTAAATTTTATAAATTTAAAAATAAACCAAGATTCGAATAAACTATTAAAAAAATGATTGAATTTTTTTTAAAAAAATATTTTGTTCCTATTTCTCAAATTTATTTAACCGCTTGTTTGTTAAAACTTCATTACAAAGATGTAGGTGCATCTAAGGCAGTTGATAAAATATATTTTAACTTGGATATTGATAGTTAAAAAGATGAAATACCTAGTTGTCAAGGAGTTAAATATATTATAAAAAATGAAGCTAGAAAATTGTATGACTTATATAATTCTAATATAAACGTATCAAATGATCAAGAACCTGAAAGTTCAAGGAGTAGACATACTGAAGATAATATTGATGATTATTTAGATTCTTATCTTGAACTTTCTCACAATAATAGAAATGATTTTTGATGCATATCTTAATCAAAATACAGAACCTACTGACGATGTTTTATCATGGTGGAGAAATTGCGGCAATGGATTTCCAAAACTTCAATTGGTGGCTCGAGATGTATTATCTATTCAAGCATCTTCAGTAGCTTCGGAAGATATTTTTAGTGCAGCAAGGTTTCAAATTGGAGATCATAGTCATTCACTAGTAGTAGATAGCTTGGAGATATCAGTATTATTTAGAGATTGATTTAATGTTGAGAGAAGAAATTTGGGTCGTGAATAACTACCGACCAAATTTCAAAGTGACATTGATGAAATAATGCAAGATTATAATGACAATGACATTGAATCAATGGAGAATTTATCTATTAAACCAATTCCCGATCATGTTACTAGAGAAATCTTAAATTATTTAAGAAAAGATCTCTATAGTAGCAACGACTATTAAATTTAAATGTTTAATGGTCTATTAGTATGAGTATGATAATTCGAGAACTAATTTAAGCAGAACCCTTCTTAGAAGGTGGCTATGTAGATTAGATCTATTAATACTCTACTAATATTTTTGTAGATCAACTTGTAATATCAAATTAATATTAACAAAAGTCTAGGCTATTCACCTTAATTTTTTTTAAATATTGTATTTAATTTAATTTTAATTATTGTGAAATTTAAATTTTTATAACCTCAACGTTTGAATTTTAAATTTTCAAACATTTAAAGTTTGAAATATAAATTTTCAAACTTTCAAAGTTTGAATTTTTATTTTCAAACTTTTAAAGTGAAACTTTTAAACTAGAAATATAAAATTTTAAATTTATATTCAAAGTTTCAAACAAATATTTAAATTATACTTTTATGTTTTGAAAGTTTGAATTTTACAAACTTTCAAACTGTAAACTTTAAAGTTTTACAAAATTTGAAACTTTGAAGTTTAAAAAGTATAAATAATTAACGTTTAAAGTTTGAAAAGTATAATTTTTTAAATTTAAAACAATAAAAGTTTTAACATTTAATTGATTTTAATATATTTTTTAATTTATCATGCCCAGTCCTGGAATCTGGTTTGGTTCCGTACCAGCACTAGCAGACCGGGACGGGTACATGTATAATTGACCGAATCTACCAATACCGGTATGTCCCAGTTCCGGGTGTTGGTTCCTGGTTCCATGCCGGTTTCGATTAATACCGGTCCGACAGTCCCTATTTCGGTTCCTCTACCACCCATAGAAGGCACTACCTTTTATAACTGATGAGTCATATCATTGGACGGTGTGATCAGAAAGAGTCCTGGTATATTTTCCTTAGGCAAAAAGGTAAAGAGGTTTGTCTTGATTAGTGCGATTATTATATTCACAAATTTTTGTTTCTTCATAGTTCAACTTGTTTGTGAAAATTGCCGATTAAGTTGTGCTTTTTTGAGTATCAAGTAATATACTTCATCTCTAACAGTGCGCCTGAACTGGGTAGCTGGTGTTATTTTGTGACCATGTTGCTTTACCTTTGTGGAGTTCAGTATTTCGAGCTTTCACGAACTTCCTCTGTCGATCTGTATAGAATGGTGTATGAAAGCACGTTCTTCCATTTCTTTCACTAAATCTACAGCAAAGCCCCTGCAGGTAGACTTTTCTACATTTGTTGTAATGCATTTTTTTTCAAAATGATTAACAAACGATTGGCATATTTATTGAATCATTATTGTAAGAGGGGGGGGGGGGGGAGAAAAGAGTCAACACATTATAGAAGTTAATTAGGAAAGATAATCTACAATACAATTTCATGGGATAAAAGTTTTCAGTATTTTTTACGCTCAAAGTTTAAGATGCATTTTAGATTTACCTCAATGACTTCTGGTAACTACTTATATCGTAATCTCATTGTCTCGTACGAGTTGTTTTTAATCCTATTCCTATGTTAATATATTATATGTATTTAAGTTTGTATGTTTATATTTAGATTTATTAAAATTCACTTTATTTTTCTTGTAATGACTTTAGTGTATCATTATCTTCTCCACTTTCCCATGGTAGGGGTCTGTCTGCGTGCATACCACCCTCCCAGACTCCACTGTAGGATTGCAGTGAATATGTTGTTTGTTTATATTGCACTACTGAATCATTTGATTTCTTTCTTTCTCGTGTATATTTTTATTGTTATGAATTAAAATAGTGAGGTGGACACCAACGTGGCTAAACCGATCGTGCTAGCTATTGTTATGAATGAAAACAACAAAGTTGACGCTAAACGTGGCTAAACCAATCATGCCATCTAGGCACAAAATACGAGTTAAGAGGAGACCAAAAAGCTTAACTGATTTTGAATAAAATGTGGCGTAAAACGTGTGAAGGAATGTGTGAGCACGTGGGCATTATGCATCTAATTATAAAACAAGAGATTGTAGGAGCACAGAGTAGGGTTTTGTTGTTATGGCAATTTTCTGAGTCTCTCATCCCCATTTCTTAGAAATCTGAGCGTCTCATCCCGCTTCTTCTCTATTTTATATTTCGGTCTTTATTTGTTGCTTTCAGTCATTACATTCTCTACCTTACGTTCCATTGTAATTTAATTCTAGTTCAAAATAATAAATATAATACTTGAGACTTTGTTACTATCACATTGGTGCTTTCATTCTTGCGTGTCTAATAGAGGACCAACACTTGAAGGGTACCGGCGACATATCCGTTGCCCGGAAAATTACAGATCTGCGCTTCTCTATAAAACAATTGGTAGCTTCCATGGCTACCTTAGTTCTGCCTATTCGTGTCCCTGCAGTGGATCTAGATCGTTATCATGAGCCGATACAGTGGGTGAACCTCCCAGAACCACCGCCATCCCCTCCAACTCTTCGCCACAAGCTAGCACCGGTAGACTTGGGGCGTTTCTATGGAATTAATCCAGAGGCTTGGATCTTCCAAGCAGAATGATATTTTGATTTTTATCGCATTGTTGATGACCATAAATTGTCCTTGTCCTAGTTCTATCTTGATGGCGATGATCTCGAATGGTATCACTGGTTGTATCGCATTATGCAGTTGATTGATTGGGACCACTTTGCTGAGAAATTGGTTCATCGATTTTGAAAATGGGAGTTAGAAACACTAGAGGTTCGTTTGGCTAACATACAACAGATTACAACAGTGGCAAAATATCAGAGCAGATTTGAAGCTCTCACCAATGAAACTACTCCGATTGGTGAGCACTGGTTGGTACATTTTTGGATTTCTGCGCTCCGACCCAAAATTAAATCAGAAGTGGTGGCTTATGAGCCTACCAAACTAGATCTAGCTGTGTCTCTGGCTCTTGTTCATGAATAACGGTTAAGCTCTGAGAAAGGGTCAAAACAACCTGCCTTTGCTAGAACAAATCCGATTCTACCCAATCCTACTCTGATGCACCACTCATCCAAACCTTTCTCATCGACGTTAGTCCCAACTGCACCACCATATGTACCCCCGAATCGCATACCCTTCAAACGTTTATCTCCTATTTAATTACAGAGTCGCCGTGACAGAGGCTTATGCTACAATTGTGATGAGAAATTCTCTCCTTCTTACAAATGTAAGGCGCTAGCCCAATTGCTATTGCTGACTGAAGATTTGGAGTCACTTTCGGAGTGGCCTGAATCATTTGAATCTGATGGAGTTTTGGCCGAAGACTTGCAACTCTTTGAGGTACAAGATCATTCTTCTATTTGCTATAAAGCTTTGTTTGGTGAAGATTTACCGACTACTTTACGTTTTACTGGCGTTGTTAGTGGTTCTAAAATTCAAATCCTTGTAGATGGGGGTAGTTCACATAATTTTATACAAGCAAGGTAAACCAAATACTTGCACATGGTGGTTGATTCCATTCCTAGTTTTACTGTGGTAGTTGGAAGTGGCCAACATTTGTGTTGTGACGAGGTTGCGCGTGGAGTTCCTTTGCACATTCAGGGGTATGATTTTCCTATGGATTTGTATGTTTTATATATTCATGGAGCGTATGTGATTTTGGGTGTCTCGTGGTTAGGAACCTTTGGACCCATTGTCACTGACTATGCAACACGCATCTCCGAATTCTCTTTGAATGGTTCTCCTATTCGTTGGGTGAGGAACTCCCCTACTAAGATGCAACTAGTACAACTCTATAGTTTGCGATGTTTGGCCACCACAAATTCCATTGCTTTTTTTTTTTATTTGACTGTAACTAATATTGGGAACAGAACCCTCATCGATGAACCTTCTCTATTAACGCCTCCATTGGACTCCTTTGGTGATGTTTTCCAGAAGCCCAGTGGCTTACCACCTGTGAGGTTCTAGGATCATGCTATATATCTAACGCCTGGGACCAAACTTTTAAATGTCAAGCCGTATCGCTATCCCTATTTTCAGAAGCAAATTATGGAGCAACTCGTGTCAAATATGCTCAATGATGGAGTTATTCGACCAGGTACTAGCCCTTTCTCATCACACGTGCTAATAGTACGAAAGAAGGATGGTACATGGCGCTTTTGTGTGGATTACCGAGCTTTGAATTCAATTACTATACATGATCGTTTTCCTATTCCCGCCATTGATGAATTATTTGATGAGATTCATGGCACAAACTCTTTTTCAAAGCTTGACTTACTGTCTGGATACCATCATATTCGTGTCAAGCCTAATGACATTACAAAATCAGTTTTCTGAATTCATGAGGGGCACTATGAGTTCCTAGCACTGCCCTTTGGGTTATCCAATGCACCTTCCACTTTCAAGGATACTATGAATGAGATATTCCGGTCGTGTCTTTGATGTTTTGTATTGGTTTTTTTTTGACGACACCCTTCTCTATAGTACAAATTGGAAGTCTCATATGGAGCATCTCACCACTGTCCTAGAGCTTCTCTCTCAACAATTGGTCGCTTAAAAGAGTAAATGTTTATTTGGCCAAACGACCATTGATTATTTGGGGCATGTGATTTTTAACAAAGGTCTTGCTGTGGATCCTGGTAAAATCATAGAAATCCAACAATGGCCAGTACCTAAGTCGGTGAAGGATGTTCGGGGTTTTTAGGGATCACTAGTTATTATCGACGTTTCATTCATCACTATGCTAGTGTAGCGGGACCTTTGACTGATTCGCTACAAAAGGATTTATTATACTGGACTAAATTAACTCAAGAATCTTTTGAGACACTTAAGAAAAAATTGAGCAGTACACTCGTCTTAAACCTTCTGGATTTCACTCAAGAGTTTCAGGTAGAAACGGATGCTTCAAGGCAAGGCATAGGGGCTGTTTTTTCCCAACGGGTTCATCCCATTGCGTACTTTAGTCAAAAGTTGAGCCGTAGAATGCAGTGAGCATCGACATATCATCGTGAAATGTTTGCTATTACTCAGGCAGTGAGAAAATGGAGGCAGTACCTTTAGGGTCTATGATTCACCTAACTCACCAATCAGCAATCAAGAATTTGACCACCCAGATTATCCAAACACTGGAGCAGTAAAAATGGCTTACCAAGTTGGTAGGGTATGATTTTTGCATATTGTATAAACAGGGAAAGCAAAATTAGGTGGACGATGCTTTATCAAGCCAACAATATGCTAGTTTTTTGTCTCTTTCTACTCAAACGTTTGACTTGGAACATGAGCTAAAGGCTTCGAATCAATAATATCCAGATCTCTTAGCCATTCAACAAGCTCTCACTACACAATCCTCTGACCATCACGATGGTTGTGCAGGATGGACCGTCAAGGGTATGATGGTCAGTCGTAGATGTCCGTTAGAGGACATTTATAAAAAGTAGGAGACCCTTAGAAAAAAGGTCTCCGACAACCAGAACGGTTGTGCAGGATTGACCGTCATGGGAACGACGGTCCATCGTATGTATCCGTTGGTGGGCACTTGGAGAAAACGTATAGTGGGATGTTTGAACAGACCCTATAACGGTCCGTCGTGGGTACAACGGACCGTCATCGGGGTCTCGTTCTATCATTCAGTGACAGAACTGGGGATGCTACAATAATCCCCTATGACTCACATTGAATACTTAGTGATAACCTATATTTTTCTAACCCAAATACCTAGTAAATTAGCAATGCTAAACCACCTTTTTCTAGTGTTTTAACAAGGCAACTTTGAGGATTCTCAACCTAGGTCAGACAAAATTTGGATCAAAGAATGACGACCCATCAATATGAAATAGGCTAATACTAATTGATAAACAAAAATGCAATGTAAATGGGTAGAAATCTGAGAAACATACCTGAGAATTTGAGAAAAACAAGCAAGGGATGTACTTGGTGATCAAGAACAGAACCACAACAATGACTTCGACCAATACAAAGGAGATATCCTTAATCGGGGAATTCGGGGAAGTGATCGGTTGATAGAGAAGGGAGGTAGGAAGTTGGAAGTTGAAAAGGAGGGAAATGGAACAAAGAGGGAAGGAAATGGGTGAAATTAAGGGGTAGGGTTTTGAAATGTTACCAATTTTTCAAATTACCCCAAACCGGGTAGGATCGGGTATGCTCATTAATGACGCACTGAGACCCCTACTACGGTCCGTCATTGGTTCCATCACGTGTGCCCTAGTTTTGGAAATAATTGAAAGATCGACCCGACATGAAGGATTCATGCGACGGTCCGTCGTATGCGTGATGGTCCGTCGATGTGTCCATCAGTGAGTGTTGCAGTGTGATTTTATGTTGAATTTCCTAGTTATGTTCCTGCAAATTTAAAACCCATTAGTAGAAAAATGCTACCATTACTAGAAAGAAAACTATACGTATTGGGTTGCCTCTAATTAAGTGCCTGATTTAACGTCGCGGCATGACTGAGGACACTTTATTACTCAGCCTTCATCAAGATGGTATGTCTCAATCACTTCATTTGCCGATTCAGCATGCCCAAAATAGGGTTTTATTCGTTCTCCATTTACCTTAAAATGCACACCCTCCTTGGTTTCTAAATCAACTTCTCCATGAGGGAATAGTTGGGTAATCAAGTAAGGGCCAAATCCCCAACCATAAACTCTCGTTTTTCAATTTTTAGGTCATGGTGCTTCTTCATCTTTTCTTTGTAGGATATAGCAGATACTGATCGAAGCTCACCACTCTGCCTCATGGACCTACAAATGTTGAAGGTTGCTTCTGCATTGTTCAACCAAAATTTAATCTGCCCCTTTTTCGTATCAACTAAGGCTCTACCCGTAGCAAGGAATGACCTCCTAAGAATAATAGGCACTTCAAAATCGACTTCAAAATCAAGAATAACAAAATCTGCCAGAAATATGAATGACTCCACTTTTACTATCACATCGTGGAGTATCCCTATAGGTTTTTTCCGGGATATTTTCTCTAACTTTTCTGCAATCTCAGCATAAGGACACTGCCCATAAGAACCACCCGCTATAGTATCCAACACCGCTCTATTATTATCATCATGTCCCCGATAGAAGTATTCCTTTAGTGACTCATCATCTATGCGGTGATTGGGGACGCTTCTAAAAAATGAGGTGAATCTATCCCAAGAAATACAAATTGACTCTCCTAGTAGTGCTACAAAGTTTTTCACTCTGTCTTTGTGGTTTAGTTTCTTGGAGACCGGGTAGTAACGTGCTAAGTAACGTCCCTTAGTTGGTTCCAAGTGAAAATTGAGTTATAAGGTAGTTCAGTGAACCAAATAGCAGCCTCTCCCTCAGTTAGAGAGGAAAGACTCTTAGACCTATTACATCAGAATCTAAATAAGGCCTCCCCACACGGCTTTTACATATGGGCATGTGGATCCTCAGAAGGTAGCCCTGAAAACAAACCTCTGGCAGTGAGCATTTGCATTAGGCTACTAGTTACCACAAAGGTGTGGTCTGGTGGTAAAGGGGACAAGACAAGGGGCCCATCGGAGTCTGCTATATTGTCATAGCCTCCGTAGTATTCTTGAGGACGTGGAGCAGGATTTTGTCCCCTCTGTTGGTTTTCAACCGGAACATTGGGTAATAACTGACCATGAACATCAACCGAAGCTGGGATGTTCTGGTTTGGATCATAATCATTAATACCCAAGTTTCCATTCATGTTGCGTAGTGTACTCTTTAATTCGTGATCGTAGGGAAACAAGGGTTCTCTTCCTCTCCGTGTATTTGGCATACAAGGAAGATAATTCAGCAAGAATAAAAAACAATAAACAAAGTAAAATCAAGAAAATATTGACTAAACTTTAGTAATAAGTTTAAGTTAATCTAAAAGCTACTTTCCGCGGCAGCGGTGCCAAAATTTGATACGCTCAAACTTACTTCTCAAATAAGAAGTAAAGCGGAGGTATTAAGTAAAGAACCCAACTAATGAGGTTAGGATCGTTCCCATCAGGAAAATAGTTCAGACTTAACTTCAATATATTATTACTATTATTTAGTCGATTATTTCCTTAGAAAACAAAGACGATAAAAGGGGGATCTATATTTCTAAAAATTAATGAAAATAACTAGCTAAATTAAAGTAGAGAACTAACAGATTCATATGTTGGAGTTTAATCAATTTATTAAAGTAACTAGGGTTTACGTGTTCCCCACAGGTTCCTAATTTGATAATTTTAACTATAACAATTCTTTACTAGTATCTTGCATGCAAAGTGATAAGTTATGTATTTTTAAATTCTTGGTCCGACATCTAGAATATTTCACTCCGCACCTTGGTCCGGCTACATGTGTTGCTATACTAACCCTTACCTTTACCTCACATTAAGCATTGTATTCAATATTTGACTAAGTTATTACCTTGTACCAATCAATACTATCCTATTAGATAGTATACACTAAATCTATGTTGATAATTCTTTTCCTATTATCTACCTCCTTGGTCCGGCACGTAGTACTAAGGCGAGTTCTATCGTTGGCCATCTGTTAAAAAGACTTCTAAGCGAAAGAATTATCAAACATGCAAGACACTATTCTAGAATTGTTATTTTAGTTAGATTTTACCTCATTATTCACCCGTGGTTCCCACAACCCTAGTTATGGAGTTTAGTTACCCATAGTCACAATCAGAATATTCATATATGTAGTATAAGAATTCATGCACTTACTTTAGCTAGAAAGAATAAAATCCAGAAATTTAATTGATTAATCGACAAAATCACCAACAATCAACTCCAGAGAAAAGTGTAACAATCCAGAGTCTAATATCCAAAAAAATCTACTAACAAAGAATCTAACATAAAAGTGTCTAACTATATGAGAGTCTAACACCAAAAATGAGGTTTTTAGAACTATTTATAAAAAACAAAAACCTAATAAAAGAAGGACTCTATTTGCTGAAAATCTGTCAAAATGCGGCTGGGTCAATGGATCTCGTGATGGGCCATCATGGTCAACGACGGGCCGTCATGGCCTCCGTTATCCTATACTGTACATATCCTTCTGCTGCTTTCTTTATTAACCTCGAAGAACAGGTATGACGAACCCTCACAGGCACGACGGTCCGTTGAGGGTCTCCGTTTTATAACACTTAAACTCTTGAAATTTGGGTACTGGATTACTTCTCTAATCATCACGACGAACCATCAGGATGGACCATCATGGCTACGACAGTACATCATGCACTTCGTAACCCCACACTGGGTGAGACTTCCCCATCTTCCTTCAGCAGCTTCAGTACGATGCCACCTACGGACCATCACAGGCACGACGAACCGTCACAAGCTCCGTAGATGGTAACTTTTCTGCATTTCTTGCTCAAAAACTTTCGCGTTCATCTTTATTCAGATTTCCTACAAATAAAGGGAAACTTACATAAAAATTAATACGAAAAGGCTTTTGGACACACACTAAACTTAAGGAAAAAGCATTAAAAACCCGTGAAACCACGGTATATCAACACCCTCCACTTAAATTTGTAGTTTGTCCTCAAGCGACGCACTAAGACTCACTACAAAATCTTTGAAGAATAGTATCCATTTTTAGCTTTCGCAATCATTTGGCTATCAATCCCGATTAGTCTCATCATATTTATGCATGTTATCACTATTAGGCTTGAATTATGTGGAATCAGACCATGACACAGACTCACCTCGCACTAACACCTATCCTCTTCAATTTCTCACCGAGGTGCTAATATTTCCGGTACTGCAACTAGTGTCCTCACTTCAAAACAACATCATCATTTTTCACACAATGATTTCAGTTGAAGTATAAGGATTACTTTTCAACACTCACTCTTAGAACAAATTCACAAATCATTCATAAATATTATTATAAGCTTGCCCTTATTTTCAGTGCTTGAAGTTCGTTATACCACTTTTAGGATCACGATAGGACTTTCTTAGCTTGTAACATAGGCTCAGGGTCAGGTAGGGTATATTTAGGTATACTTTTAGTTACTTTTTGCCCTCCTGGACATATTGGCTCAACATACCAACTTTTTATCATTTTATTTCGTCCAATTTCTCATATTCTTTCACCTTGCTATTTTTCCTTCTTTCTTCATTTGTGTATGTGACTCTCTTCTTTTCTTGCTTGTATTTATTGTATTCTTTTAATTTTTTTTCAACTTGTTCTTGAGTCACTTTATTTTTGTTCCTTCTCACTCTTTGTTCTTTCAACCCCACTTTCCATAGAATTCCTCATAATAGCCACCCTCAACTCATGACTTTGCAATGAGTCAAACTACACAATACCCAAAGTTGGGTCAGGGCCATGAAAGGGTTGTTTACTGCATTAGCCGCCCTCAACTTATGCTTTTGGCATAAGCTGAGGTGCACATATGTCCAAGGAGGGACCAGGGTCAACACATTATTCCTAGAAAAGATCAGTTGAGGTGAAAAAGAAAGGTCTATTTTAAGCTCAAATCATTTGGATCAAAGAGGAATTAATTTCATTCGATTTTTTATTTAGGCTAAAAATTGGTTATATTGAACAAGGGCCTATGATCCTTTCCTAATTGTCTATTACAACTTACTTTTAGCAGGACTAACCAGACAAGTTCTAGCTTTGTGCAAATAGTGGACTATTAAAATCTTCCTCACACTCACTTGACATCTCATTACTCTACAAGATTATCAGACACCTAATTCGAATTTTAGACTTAGGGTCATGCAGTAGTGTATCTCTATGTCATGCTTAGAGCCACACATTTATCAATTACTATGCCTAGTCATGCATCATTTTCATTTCATCAGTATATTAGCCATCATGCTTCAGAGTTAAACTATGTACACAAGATATAGGAATGCCGGTTCAACAATAAAAAAAATCAGTCTTTTGGGGATAGAGAACACAAGCAAGAAAACCCCAAAAGAGGATAGTGAATTGGGCTACTCAGACTTCACCCTAGCACTCACTTTCCATTTACCCCACCGCAATAAAAAGGCATGCAATTTTCCCCAATGCATAAAAAAATTAAAATACGAGAGTGGTAGGTGAAGCAAACCTGGGGCGTAAAGCGCCGAAGATCAGCAAGCTGGTGGGTTCGGTTCCCCAGAACCCACTACCTCTGTTGTCTGGAAACCCTCAATAGTGTCCTTATCAGCAACAGCACTATCAGCAGTGCCTCCCACTATTGCCACATCTCTTGACCTAGATGCCCCAGCTTCTGACTCTGCAGCCCTAATCCGACGCGCGTCCTCATCATCAAGTGAGGCTCTCCTCGCACCCTACATCTCACGACGATCTTTATTCCGTGCCCTAGCCTCATCCTCCTCTCAACCCTTATGCCTCTTGGCATGCTCTCGAGCGGGAGGTGGTGGAATCTTAGAAGTAGCGAATAAGGCCGCCATCACTGTGTCCTCAGTAGGCTCTGTAAAAGGGGCCTCACACTCAGTCACCCTAGCCTCTAGGATCATATCAATGTCCGCTCGAAGACTCTCGACCGCATCCTGAAGGGTCGACATGTCCACCAGAGGGGCTGGCCGGGCTAGCACCCGCAACTCAAAAGTGTCCAAGCGCTGATGGACCTTAACGATCTTCCACTCTGTGTGCTAGACCATTTCCCGCTCCAAGCGCTCTTCAGCCTTAGCAATAGACCTCTGCATCTAAGGCTGGATGTGATGCAGAAGTGTAGCCATCTGTGCCTCTAGTTTCTGGACCCTAACAAGCGGGACCAGAGCAGGGAAAAGGGATGAACGAGAGGAGCTCGGGCAGTGCTACTACCCGGGATAGACTCGATCAGGGTAGTGTCAGTAATTCAGAAGCAGCCTGCATAGCTATGCGAGCATGTGCTACCGTATCGGCCAAATTTTCACCAAGTGGAGGCAACTCTAGACGGGTCCCTCTGCGGGAGCAAACTCATTGGCCTCATCCCTGATGAGGCCGATATCAACAGTTCCCAGCGGAGTCTTAAGCTGATCAATGTGCCAGATAGGAACACCTGCGGACCTGCATAGTGAAAATATCATGCATGGAAAAGTGTAAGTAGTTGTGACCTTGAAAGCCCTCTCGTGCATGACCGCATGTAGTGGCCAAGAGAAGTCCACCTCAAACCCGGCTATCATCGCCGCCATTAGAACTGCACGATCCAATGTGACTATATTATTAGCGGCCGTGGGGGAAAGGCAGTGGCGGACAATCAACCATAAGCACTTAGCCGTGAAGGTAAAGTTAGCCTTCTTGATGGCTCCCACCGGCTCTGTTACCCAGTCGGCACCCTCTCCATCAACAAACAAGTACATGGCCATCTGCCTCTTGGTGGTCTCTCTCAGTGATAGTTCACGTAAGAATTGACCATCTTTTACAATTTTTCACCGGTAGTGGAACTCTGCTATGAGAGGGGTCCGGTTGGCATCAACATCCTCGTCGTATAGTTATAGGCGAATGGTAGAGAGGGAGATATCGACATGAATGCCACGTACTCGGACATGCTCAAGTGGGGCCTGTTTGGCGGGGGCAACCCACCTATCTATCTGTGATCTAAGAGTAGCGACGTAAGAGGCGTAGAACTCTCGAACCAACTCCTCACTATAACGGCCCAAAGAACGCGCTGTCCACTCCAGTTGGTGTCTGGTGAAGACATTGTGGATCTCTGGCATGGTGGGGAGACTACCCGTAAGGACCCGCCTCTCCAGTGTAAGGGTCTGTGTGATGACTCCTTTATCATTCAGAAACTTTGCGTCTAAATAAACATGATATTGCCCGTCGACACACCACCGATTGGGCTGGTCGGCAACCGGGGTGAGAGCATGAGTCGGTGAGTCCGGAGTGGAATCAGAACTGTTAACCTTATCAGACGAGGTAGACTGTGCAGCTGTGGTGGGTGCTAGGACTTCAACGCACTCTGAGGCTTCCTCTGACAACGAAACTCCTACGGAGCCAAATGCTCCTTCTTCATATGTAGCTGACCCAGAAGGTGTGCCGGTCAGTATGCGCTCCTCATCAGACTGAAAGGCAGTGACTACACCGGACGCCACCTTCTTGGGCGTAGCTCTGGTAGCACGTGCAGCTCGTGATGGAGTGGCAGTGCCTAGGGGAACGTACTCGAGGTCATGCTCATCATCAGAGCCTATGACCAGGCGGGCAGATGAGGCGACATACTTTGAATTCCCACGTGCGTAAACTCGATCTTGTTTTGGTGCCATAAGAGATAGTACCTGTAAAGAATCAATATTAATACGAGAAAAAGCAAACAAGAAGAACAAAAATGAAACAAAATAAATAGTAAGACACAAGTTATAATGACTTTTCTGCAGTATCACTGAAACACGACGGACCAGGTGACGGGTCGTCGTGAGTAAGATGGACCGTCATGTGGTCCATCATGTCTTACTTCAACTATATTGATGTGGAGACCCCTGAAGGAAAGTCTCTAACAAGTATGACGGATAAGCAAGACGAACTATCGTGAAAATGACGGTCCGTTGTCGATGTCCGTCATGGAGACCCTTAGCAGAGGGGTCTCTGACTGACACGATGGTTGTGCAGGACGGACCGTTGCGGGTATGAGGGTCGGTCTTAGATGTCCGTCATAGGAAACTTAGAAAAAATGCGAGACCCTTAGAACAAGGGTCTCTGACAACCATGATGGTTGTGCAGGACGGACAGTCGTGGTAATGATGGTCCGTCGTTAAGGTCCGTCAGAGGACACTTGGAAAAAGTATGGAGACCCTCTGAGAGGGGCCTCTGACCGAAATGACAGTTTTGAGATGGTCCGTCGTAGCTGTCCGTCAGAGGACACTTAGAAAAAGTATAGAGACCTTCAGGAGATGGGTGTCTGACCGTCACGACGGTTGTTCAGAGCGGACCGTCGAGGGTATGACTGTCCATCGTAAATGTCCGTCAGAGAACACTTAGAAAAAGTAGGAGACCCTTAAAAAAAGGGTCTCTGGCTACTAGAACGGTTGTGCAGGACGGACCATCATGAGAACGACGGTCCGTCGCATGTATCCGTCGGTGGGCACTTGGAGAAAACATACAGTGGGATGAAGGAACAGAGCCTATGACGGTCCGTCGTGGGTACAATGGACCGTCATCCGGGTTTCGTTCTATCATTCAGTGAAAGAACTAGGGATGCCACAATCATCCCCTATGACTCACATTGAATACTTAGTGATAACATATATTTTTCTAACCCAAATACCTAGTAAACAAACAATGCTAAAGCACTTATTTCTAGTGTTTTAACAAGGAAATTTGGAGGATTCTCAACCTAGGTCAGAGAAAATTTGGATCAAAGAATGAAAACCCATCAATAAGAAATAGGATAATACTACTTGATAAACAAAAATGCAATTTAAATTAGTAGAAATTAGAGACACATACGGAGAATTTGAGAAAAACAAGCAAGGGAGGTACTTGGTGATCAAGAACAGAACCACATCAATGACTCCGACCAGTAGAAAGGAGATATCTAGAATTAGGGAATTTGGGGAAGCGATCGGTTGATAGAAAAGGGAGGTAGGAAGTTGGAAGTTGAAAAGGGAGGGAAATGGGAGAAAGAGGGAAGGAAATGGGTGAAATTAAGGGGTAGGGTTTTTTAAATGTTACCAATTTTTCAAATTACCCCCAATCGAGTCGGGTCGGGTATGCTCATTAATGAAGTAACGAGACCCCAACTACGGTCTGTAATTGGTTCCGTCACGTGTGCCCTAGTTTTGGAAATAATTAAAAGACGTACCTGGCACGACGGATTCATGCAACGGTCCATCGCATGCGTGATGGTCCATCGATGTGTCCATCAGTGAGTGTTTCTGTGTGATTTTCTGCAGAATTTCCTGGTGATGTGCCTACAAATTTAAAACCCATTAGTAGAAAATGCTACCATTACTAGAAAGAAAACTATACGTATTGGGTTGCCTTCAAAAAAACGCCTGATTTAACATCGCGGCACGACTGAGGACACTTTATTACTCAGCCTTCATCAAGATGGTATGCCTCGATCACTTCATTCGCTAATTAAGCATGTCCAAAATAGGGTTTTATTCGTTCTCCATTTACCTTAAATCACACACCCTCCTTGGTTTCTAACTCAACTTCTCCATGAGGCAATAGTTGGGTGATCAAGTAAGGGCCAAATCCCCAACAATAAACTCTCGTTTTTCAATTTTTAGGTCATGGTGCTTCTTCATCTTTTCTTTGTAGGATATAGCAGATACCGATTGGAACTCACCACTCTGACTTATGGACCTACAAATGTTGAAGGTCTCTTCTTCATTGTTCAACCAAAATTTAATCTGCCCCTTTTCCCGTATCAACTAAGGCTCTACCCGTAGCAAGGAATGACCTACCAAGAATAATAGGCACTTCAAAATCAACTTCACAATAAAGAATAACAAAATCTATCGGAAATATGAATGACTCCACTTTTACTAGCACATCGTGGAGTATCCCTATAGGCCTTTTCCGGGAGATTTTCTCTCACTTTTCGGCAATCTCAGCATAAGGACACTCCCTATAAGAACCAGCCGCTATAGTATCCAACACCGTTTTATTATTATCATCCTATCCCCGATAGAAGTATTCCTTTAGTGACTCATCATCTATGCGGTGATTGGGGACGCTTCTCGAAAATGAGGTGAATCCATCCCAAGAACTACTAATTGACTCTTAGTAGTTCTACAAAGTTGTTAACTCTGTCTTTGTGGTTTAGTTTCTTGGAGACTGGGTAGTAACGTGCTAAGAAACGTTCCTTAGTTGGTTCCAAGTGAAAATTGAGTTATAAGGGAGTTCAAAGAACCTAATAGCAGCCTCTCCCTCAGTTAGAGAGGAAAGACTCTTAGACCTATTACATCCAAATCTAATCAGGCCTCCCCACACAACTTTTACATATGGGCATGTGGATCCTCAGAAGGTAGCCCTGAAAACAAACCTCTGGCAGTGAGCATTTGCATCAGGCTACTAGTTACCACAAAGGTGTGGCATGGTGGTAGAGGGGGCAAGAAAAGTGGCCCATCGCAGTCTGCTATATTGTCATAGCCTCTGTAGTATTCTTGAAGACGTGGAGCGGGATTTTGTCCCCTCTGTTGGTTTTCACCCGGAGCATCGGGTAATAACTGACCATGAACATCAACCGAAGTTGGGATGTTCTGGCTTAGATCATCATCATTTATACCCAAGTTTCGATTCATGTTGAGTAGTGTACACTCTAATTCGTGATCGTAGGAAAGCAAGGGTGCTCTTCCTCTCCTTGTATTAGGCTACAAGGAAGATATTTCTGCAAGAATAAAAAATAATAAACAAAGTATAATCAAGAAAATATTGACTTAGCTTTAGTAATAAGTTTAAGTTAATCTAAAAGCTACTTTCCCCGGCAGTGGCACCAAAATTTGATACGCTCAAACTTACTTCTCAAATAAGAAGTAAAGCGGTCGTATCAAGTAAAGAACCCAACTAATGAGGTTAGGATCGTTCCCATGAGGAAAATAGTTCAGACTTAACTTCAATTTATTATTACTATTGTTCAGTTAATTATTTCCTTAGAAAACAAAGACAATAACAGGAGGTTTTTATTTTTAAATGAATGAAAATAACTAGCTAAATTAAAGTAGAGAACTAACAGATTCAAATGTTGGAGTTTAATCAATTAATAAAAGTAACTAGGGTTTACGTGTTCCCCACAGGTTCATTGTTTGATAATTTTAACTATAACAATTCTTTCCTAGTATCTTGCATGCAAAGTGATAAGTTATGTATTTTTAAATTCTTGGTCAGGCATCTAGAAAATTTCACTCCGCACCTTGGTCCGGCTACATGTGTTGCTATACTAACCCTTACCTTTACCTCATATTAAGCATTGTATTCGATATTTGACTAAGTTATTACCTTGTACCAATCAATACATGCAAGACACTATTCTAGAATTGTTATTTTAGTTATGGAGTTTAGTTACCCGTAGTCATAATCACAATATTCATATATGTAGTATAAGAATTTATGCACTTACTTCAATGAGAAAGAATAAAATCCTGAAATTTACTTGATTAATCGACAAAATCACCAACAATCAACTCCAGAGAAAAGTGTAACAATCCAGATTCTAATATAAAAAAAAATCTACTAACAAAGAATCTAACATAAAAGTGTCTAATAACCAAGAGTCTAACTATATGCGAGTCTAACCCCAAAAACGTGGGTTTTAGAACTATTTATAAAAAACAAAAACCTAATAAAAGAAGGACTCTATTTGCTGAAAATCTCTCAAAATGCGGCTCGGTCGACGGACCTCACGACGGGCCGTCGTGGCCTCCGTCATCCTATGCTTTACATATCCTTCTACTACTTTCTTCATTAAACTCGATGAACAGGTATGACGGACCGTCACAGGCACGACGGTGCGTCAAGGGTCTCCGTTCCATAACACTAAAACTCTTGAAATTTGGGTACTGGGACTACTTCTCTGATCATCACGAAGAACCAGCAGAATGGACCGTCATGGCTACGACGGTCCGTCATGCACTTCGTAACCCCACACTTGGTAAGACTTCCCCATCTTCCTTCAGCAGCTTTACTACGATGCCACCTACGGACCGTAACAGTCACGACGAACCGTCACAAGCTCCGTAGGTGGTAACTTTTCTGCATTTCTTGCTCAAAAACTTCCGCGTTCATCTTTAGACAAATTTCCTGCAAATAAAGGGAAACTTACATAAAAATAAACACAAAAAGGCTATTGGACACACACTAAACTTAAGGAAAAAGCATTAAAAATACCGTGAGACCACGGTATATCAGTAGTTTAGTCAAAAGTTGAGCTATAGAATGTAGAGAGCATCAACTTATCATCGTGCAATGTTTGCTATTACTCAGGCAGTGAGCAAATGGAGGTAATACCTTTTGGGGCGACAATTCACCATACTCACTGATCAGCAATCTCGCAAAAATTTGACCACCCAGACCATCCAAATACCGGAGCAGCAAAATTGGCTTACCAAGTTGGTAGGGTATGATTTTCACATATTGTATAAATCGAAAAAGCAAAATCAGGCGGCCGATGCTTTATCTAGCCAACCAGATGCTAGTTTTTTTTTTGGCTCTTTCTGTTCAATCGTTTTCCTTGGAACGTGAGCTAAAGGCTTTGAATGAATATCTTCCAGACCTCTTATCCATTCAACAAGATTTCACTACACAGTCCTTTGAGTCAGCTGGCTATGTTTTTCAAGAAGGACTGCTCTTTCGCCGTGGAAGATTGGTTATTCCGAATGACTCTACTTTATGCAAACGCCTGCTATATGAGTTTCACTCTACTACCGTAGGTGGACATGTTGGGACAACTTGTACCTACCACAGTTTGGCATCAAATTCCTTTTGGAAACACATGCGACGGGATGTTCAGACTTATGTAGCTTCTTGCCAAGTTTGCCAGCAAATGAAGAGCTCCCACCAGCTTTCAGCTGATCTTTTACAGCCCCTCCCCATTCTTGAATTGGTATTGAGGACATCGCCATTGTTTCATCACTTGCTTTCCTAGTTTTAAAGGAAGATCCACCATTATGAAAGTTGTTGATCATTTTTCTGAGTATGGCCACTTCATTCCATTGGTGTCAACTTTTACCACTAATACTGTCGCAGAAGCTTTTGTGACTCAAATTATTCGTCTTCATGGACCTCCTTGCAATATTGTAACCGATAGGGATCCTCGATTTTTACATTCCTTCTTGGAAGATATCAATATATTTCAGGTCACTTCACTGTCTATGAGCACCGCCTATCATCCTCAAATGGATGGGCAAATCTGAGGCTCTTAATAGATAGGTTGAGAAATATTGAGGTGTTTTGTTGCTGATGTCCCCACTGTCTGGGTTGCCATGCTTCCATGGGTCGAGTATTGGTACAACACCTTCTATCAATCATCCGCGGGCATGACCCCTTTTCAGGCCTTGTATGAGTGTGAACCACCAACAGTTACACGCTACATCTTGGAGAGTATTTCTAGTGACTTAGTCGAAGCCTATTAAGTGTTCAGCATGATGAGGTTTTGTCCTTTCTCAAAAAGAATCTTGGCAAGGCTTAATTTCGCATGAAGAAATTCGCTGATGCCAAGCGCACGGAGGTAACCTTTTCAGTTGGCGATTGGGTCTATGTCAAATTAAAACCTTATCGTCAGACTTCTCTCAGGGAGCTTCCCTCTCAAAAGTTGGACAGACGTTACTTTGGGCCTTTCCAGATTCTTAAACGAGTTAGAGAAGTTTCTTGCAAGTTAAAATTACGAGAGGCTGCTCAGATTCATTCTGTTATTCATGTTTCT
Source organism: Solanum arcanum (assembly GCA_027789145.1). NCBI lineage: Eukaryota > Viridiplantae > Streptophyta > Magnoliopsida > Solanales > Solanaceae > Solanum > Solanum arcanum. Next base: position 23,959,353 of record CM050935.1, on the reverse strand, counting down.
GTGCTAAGACGCTGCGAGGGCAGCCAAACACATCAAATTAAGTTATTGTGATCCTCCTATCTCGAACCTTGAGGACAAGGTTCTCAGTGAGGAACGAGTATTATTATGAATGCAAATAGTTAGGTGGACGCCAACGTGGCTGAACCAATCATGCCATCTATTGTTATGAATGAAAACCGCGAGGTGGACACCAACGTGGATGAACCAATCGTGCCAGATAGGAAGATCACACGAGCTAAGAAGATACCAAAAAGATTAACTCATTTTGAATAAAAAGTGGGGTAAAATGTGTGAAGGAATTTGTGAGCACATGGGTGTTATGTGATTAATTATCAAACAAGTGATAGAAGTAGCACAAAGTAGTGTTTTATTGTTATAGTAATTTTCTGAGTTTGTCATCCCCTATTCTAAGAAATTTGAGCGTCTCATCCCCCTGCTTCTCTATCTTATATTTTGGTCTTTTATTTGTTGCTTTCAGCCGTTACATTATCTACTTTAAGTTCCATTGTAATTTAGTTCTAGTTCAAAATAAGAAATACAGTACTTGAGACTTTGTTACTATTATTGTAACGACCTGTTTAGTCATTTTGAGCAGCAGATTTTATTTCTGGAAAAACAGGCTGAGGCAACGGACCCCACGACAGACCATCATGGGCACGACGGACCGTCGCAGGGTCTCGTTTCAAAATACTTAGAAAATCTCAAATTGGGTACTGAAAATCGACTCTCTGAACTTCGTAACGAATTGGCAGGACGGACCGTCACAGGTGTGACGGACCGTCACAGAGTCTTCAGTGGAAATCCACTCTCTGGACCTTGCGACGACCTGCAGGACGGACCGTCGCAGGCACGACGGGCCATCGCAGGTTGCGCAATCCCAGTCTGGGTCGGATTTCTTTATACGTTTTAAGGGACGTTTTTGACTATTCCTGCTTTAATTATAAAGTTAGTGGGTTAATGTTAATAAGTCTAATTATTTGGGGGTTAAAAGAGGTAACCTTAAGTTAATTAGTGGGTTATTATTGCCATCTTTTATTCTTAATTATATACTAATTAGGGTAAAAGAAAGAGGGTTTGAATAAAGAAAATAGAAAGAACAAAGAGAAGGAAAGAAAAACGATAGAGAGAGGATCGAACGAGAGGAAAAACACGAAGCTTGGGAAATTGCTTGCTTGATCACGAATCTTCGGTGGAGGTAGGTTATGGTTTTTATGCTTTCATAGTAAACTCTTAATAAAGAATGATATGTATTGGGTAGTATTGTAAACCCTTTTATGTGCTTAATTGTATGCATGCATGAATGTGATTATATGATTGTGATGAAATAAGCATGATGAAGCTATTGAATCCCAAATCATGATAAAAACCTAATCTCTTGTTAATGATGATGCCTTGGTATGAAAGAAGGCTTGATGAACTAAAGTAATGAGATTGATGATGCCTTGGTATGAAAGAAGGCTTGATGAACTAAAGTAATGAGATTGATGATGCCTTGGTATAAGAGAAGGCTTGATGAATTGATAGAATGAGATTAGGGGATCGGGTGTCACGAACCGACATGTAGATTTAGGGGATCGGGTGTCACGAACCAACACGTAGATTTAGGGGATCGGGTTTCACGAATCGACACGTAGATTTAGGGGATCGGGTGTCATGAACCGACACGTAGATTTAGGGGATCGGGTGTCACGAACCGACACATAGAATTAGGGGATCGGAGTGTCACGTTCCGACACATAGTAGTAAGAGAGCGGAGTGTCACGTACCGACACAAGAGGAATAAAGATAATGAATCTTGAAAGATGTTAATATGCTCAATTTAATGAATCTAATTCCCAAATGAGTATGGTATTGAGGCTTGAGTCCTCATGTGTGAACTTGACGGTAATTGTTAATGATATAGTACTTGTTGTTGCTACATGTTGAGTATCATAGTTGATTTTATGATATTACTTGGTATATATTGATTTATATTTTGAGTTGGCCGATGATATCTACTCAGTACCCGTGTTTTGTACTGACCCCTACTTTTACGTTTTCTTCTTGTTTATTTGTGGAGTGCAGCAAACGTGCCGTCATCTTCGAATCAATAGTAACCCTAGCCAGTCTTCATTACTCCGGATATCAGGGTGAGCTAATGCTTCTAGCTTGGACTGGATCTTCCTCTTCACGTCTTGATGCCTTGATGTTCCGGCATGGACTAGCTTTTACTTGTTTTAGCTTTTAGAATACTCTTAGTTTAGTCATTTGATTATAGATGTTCTTGTGGTGATGACTTCCAGATTTTGGGGAATAATAGATGTTGGATTTTAGAAGTTATTTAATTGGTTTTTATTAATGAGTTAAGTCTTCCGCATTACTTTCTGTTGATATTATATTGAAATGTTAAGGTTTAGATGGGTTGGTTCGCTCACATAGGAGGGTAAGTGTGGGTGCCAGTCGCGATCCGATTTGGGTCGTGACAAACTTGGTATCAGAGCCTTAGGTTCGTTGGTCTCATCACACAAGAACGAGTCTAGTAAAGTCTTAAGGAACGGTGGGGGGACGCCTTTACTTTTCTTTGAGAAGTATAAGACTTTAGGAAAATTCCATTCTTTCATTCTTTCTTTCGTGCTATTACTTGGATCCAATTGGTATCTAGGTGATACAAATTGGTATCTGACCATCTTCACTCTATTTTGCAGATGGTTAGAACTAGAGCAACGACTGCGCCAACATCAACATCGGCAAGACAAGATTCGTCTGAGCCAGCCACTGGGGCTGTAGCTCGAGGAAGTGTAACGGCAAGAGGCCGTGGTAGAGGTCGTGGGAGGACTTCCTCTAGAGGAAGAGGACGAGCACCTAGCCCATCTGATACTAGGGCAGTGACTCCTCCACCGACTGAAGAAGTAGTAAGAGAGGGTGAGGAAGGGGAAACTGAACAAGTACAGAATGAGGGATTGCCTCCCCAACCTACCCCAGACATGATCAATCAGGTTCTTGCTTATCTTAGTGGGTTATCTGATCAAGGTCAAACACCTCCAGTGTTTTCTGCACAAGCACCTCAGGGTCCGGAGGTACAACATGCGGCTACTGCGGCTCCCCGCATGGATGCTCCATTGGAAATAGGCACGTTTCCTCGTCTGACTACAGGGCCTATAATGACAAATGATCAACATGAACTTTTTAGTAAGTTCTTGAAATTGAAACGTCCAGTCTTCAAGGGTGCTGAATCTGAGGATGCCTATGATTTTCTGGTTGACTGTCATGAGCTACTACACAAGATGGGTATAGTAGAACGGTTTGGTGTTGAGTTTTTGACTTATCAGTTTCAAGGGAACGCCAAAATGTGGTGGCGGTCACATGTTGAGTGTCAACCAAGAGAGGCACCGCCTATGACTTGGGCATCATTCTCTAGCTTGTTTATGGAGAAGTATATTCCCCGGACTTTGAGGGATAGGAAAAGAGATGAATTCTTGAGCCTAGAGCAAGGTAGGATGTCGGTTACTGCATATGAGGCTAAGTTTTGTGCACTTTCAAGATATGCCACTCAGCTTTGTTTCAGTCCACAAGAGAGGATTCGCCGTTTTGTGAAGGGGTTGAGGTCAGAATTGTGGATTTCAGCCTTACAGGTAGTGGCTACAGCGAAATCTTTTTAAGAAGTGGTAGACTTCGTGATAGAGGTAGAGGTAGTGAAGCCAGATTACTTCACCATGGCATCAACATCAAAAAGGTTTCGAAAGGGAGGTGAGTTTAATGGTTCTTACTCTAGAGGACAGGGTTCAGGAGGTTACTCAGTTCGACCAATTCAGTCTTCACTACAGACTGTAGTTGGGGGTCCACCTCACACAGGTCAACACTTCTCTGGGAGACCTATGCTTGAATCCAGAGAGTGTTATGGATGTGGAGAGACCGGACATATTAGGAGGAATTGTCCAAAACAGAGTTATAGACCCCCAATGGCTAGAGGTAGAGGTGGTCATGGCAGAGGCCGTTATTCTGGAGGACGTGGTGGTCGAGGTAATGGTGGTCACCAAAACGGCCGGGGTGATGGGCAAACTGGAGCCACTACAACACAACATGGTAGGGGCAACGGACAGACAAGTAATGGGGCCCATTGTTACGCTTTCCCTGGGCGATCTGAGGCGGAGACATCTGATGCTGTCATCACAGGTAATCTTTTAGTTTGTGATTGCATGGCTTCTGTATTGTTTGATCCCGAATCCACATTTTCTTATGTATCTTCCTCATTCGCTAACGGTCTTAATTTACATTGTGAATTACTTGACATGCCTATTCGTGTTTCTACCCCGGTGGGTGAGTCTGTGATAGTTGAAAAAGTGTATAGGTCTTGTTTGGTGACTTTTGTGGGGAGTAACACTTATGTAGATTTGGTTATATTAGAAATGGTTGACTTTGATGTAATTCTGGGTATGACTTGGCTTTCTCCAAATTTTGCGATTTTGGATTGTAATGCTAAGACTGTGACGTTAGCCAAACCTGGGACAGATCCGTTAGTGTGGGAGGGTGACTACACTTCCAATCCGGTCTGTATCGTCTCCTTTATTCGTGCTAAGAGAATGGTTAGTAAGGGTTGTTTAGCTTTCTTGGCACACCTCCGGGATGATACTACCCAAGTACCTTCAATTGAGTCGGTTTCGGTAGTCCGTGAGTTTTTGGATGTGTTCCCTGCAGATCTTCCTTGTATGCCACCGGATAGGGATATTGACTTCTGTATTGATCTTGAACCGGGTACTCGCCCCATTTCTATACCCCCTTATAGAATGGCTCCCGCGGAGTTAAGAGAGTTAATGGCCCAACTTCAAGAGTTGTTGAGCAAAGGCTTCATTAGACCAAGTGCATCTCCTTGGGGTGCTCCAATTTTGTTTGTGAAGAAGAAGGATGGGAGTTTTCGGATGTGCATAGACTACCGGCAGTTGAACAAGGTAACTATTAAGAACAAGTATCCTCTTCCTCGCATTGATGACTTGTTCGATCACCACAAGGTGCTTGTGTCTTCTCTAAGATTGACTTGAGATCCGGTTATCATCAATTGAAAATACGGGCAACGGATGTGCCAAAGACTGCTTTTCGAATGAGGTATGGGCATTATGAATTTGTAGTGATGTCTTTTGGTCTTACGAACGCCCCTGCTGCGTTCATGAGCTTGATGAATGGGATTTTTAAGCCATATTTGGACCTCTTCGTGATCGTATTTATTGATGATATACTGATATACTCTAAAAGTAAGAAGGAACATGAGGAGCATTTGAAGATTGTATTGGAAATGTTGAGGGAGAAAAAGCTTTATGCCAAGTTCTCTAAGTGTGAGTTTTGGCTAGATGCAGTGTCCTTCTTGGGGCATGTAGTTTCTAAGGATGGAGTAATGGTGGATCCTTCTAAGATTGAGACAGTGAAGAATTGGGTAAGACCTACTAATGTGTCAGAAATAAGGAGCTTTGTTGGTTTAGCTAGCTATTACCGTCGATTTGTCAAGGGATTCTCTTCCATTGCTTCCCAATTGACGAACTTGACTAAGCAGAATGTTCCATTAGTATGGTCGGACGAATGTGAGGAAAGCTTTCAGAAACTCAAGACTTTGTTGACTACTGCACCAATTCTCACCTTGCCCGTGGAAGGTAAGAATTTCATTGTCTATTGTGATGCATCCTATTCGGGTTTGGGTGCAGTGCTAATGCAAGAGAAGAATGTAATTGCTTACGCTTCAAGGCAATTAAAGGTGCATAAACGTAACTATCCGACCCATGATTTGGAGTTGGCTGCGGTAGTGTTTGCATTAAAGCAATGGAGACACTATTTATATGGGGTTAAGTGTGAAGTATACACGGATCATCGTAGCCTACAGTATGTCTTTACTCAAAAAGATTTGAACTTGAGACAGAGGAGATGGATGGAACTACTGAAGGACTACGATATCACTATCTTGTATCATCCGGGAAAGGCTAATGTTGTGGCAGGCGCCTTAAGTAGAAAGGCAGGGAGCATGGGAAGTCTAGCTCACTTGCAAGTTTCTAGACGTCTATTGGCTAGAGAGGTTCAAACTCTGGCTAACGACTTGATGAGGTTAGAAGTAAATGAGAAGGGAGGATTGTTGGCTTGTGTGGAGGCAAGATCTTCTTTTCTTGACAAGATTAAGGGAAAACAGTTTGATGATGAGAAACTAAGCAGAATCCAAGATAATGTATTGCGAGGAGAGGCTAAGGAAGCACAAATCGATGAGGAAGGTGTTTTGAGAATCAAGGGAAGGGTATGTGTACCTCGCGTCGATGATTTGATCAACACTATTATGACAGAGGCTCATAGTTCAAGGTATTTTATACATCCTGGTGCAACCAAGATGTATCGTGACCGAAAGCAACACTTTTGGTGGAGTAGAATGAAGAGTGATATTGTTGAGTTTATTGCCAAATGTCCAAACTGTCAGCAAGTAAAGTATGAACACCAGAGGCCCGGAGGAACACTTCAGAGAATGCCCATTCCTGAATGGAAGTGGGAAAGGATTGCAATGGATTTCGTGGTTGGTCTTCCAAAGACATTGGGAAAGTTTGATTCTATTTGGGTAATTGTTGATAGGTTAACAAAGTCTGCTCACTTCATTCCGGTCAAGATGACTTACAATGCAGAGAAGTTAGCCAAACTTTACATCTCGGAAGTGGTGCGATTGCATGGGGTTCCACTCTCCATTATATCAGATAGAGGTACACAGTTTACTTCTAAGTTTTGGAAAACATTGCATGCGGAATTGGGTACTAGGTTGGACCTTAGTACGGTGTTCCATACTCAGACCGATGGTCAGTCTGAGCGAATGATTCAAGTGTTGGAGGATATGCTTCGTGCATGTGTGATAGAATTTGGTGGTCATTGGGATAGCTTCTTACCCTTAGCGGAGTTCTCCTACAACAATAGCTATCACTCGAGCATTGATATGGCCCCATTTGAGGCACTATATGCGAGAAGATGTAGGTCTCCCATTGGGTGGTTTGATGCATTTGAGGTTAGACCTTGGGGTACTGACCTTTTGAAGGATTCATTAGAGAAAGTAAAATCTATTCAAGAAAAGCTGTTAGCGGCGCAAAGTAGGAAAAAGGAATATGCAGATCGAAAGGTTAGAGACTTGCAGTTCATGGAGGGTGAACAAGTCTTGTTGAAGGTTTCGCCAATGAAAGGGGTGATGCGGTTTGGTAAGCGAGGTAAACTTAGCCCAAGGTATATTGGTCCATTTGAAGTACTTAAGCGAGTAGGGTAGGTGGCTTATGAGTTAGCCTTGCCTCCAGGGCTGTCCGGAGTGCATCCGGTATTCCATGTGTCGATGTTGAAAAGATACCATGGGGATGGAAACTACATTATCCGTTGGGATTCAGTTTTGCTTGATGAGAATTTGTCTTATGAGGAGGAACCTGTTGCCATTCTAGATAGAGAAATTCGCAAGTTGAGATCAAGGGATATTGCATCCATCAAAGTTCGATGGAAGAATCGACCCGTTGAAGAAGCCACTTGGGAGAAGGAGGCAGATATGCGAGAAAGATACCCACATCTGTTTACAGATTCAGGTACCCCTTTTCGCCCTTATTTTCCTTCTAGTGATCGTTCGGGGACGAACGATGGGTAAATTGGTATCTATTGTAACGACCTGTTTAGTCGTTTTGAGCAGCCGATTTTATTTCTGGAAAAACAGGCTGAGGCGACGGACCCCACGATGGACCGTCATGGGCACGACGGACCATCGCAGGGTCTCGTTTCAAAATACTTAGAAAATCTGAAATTGGGTACTGAAAATCGACTCTCTGAACTTCGTAACGAATTGGCGGAATGATCGTATCACGCAGTGTGACGGACCGTCACAGAGTCTTGATGGAAATCAACTCTGGACCTTGCAACGACTGCGGGGACGGACCGTCGCAGCACGGCCAGCCGTCGCAGTTGCGCAATCCCAGCCTTGGTCGGATTTCTTTATACGCTTTAAGGGACGTTTACTATTCCCGCTTTAATTATAAAGTTAGTGGGTTAATGTTAATAAGTCTAATTATTTGGGGTTAAAAGAGGTAACCTTAAGTTAATTAGTGGGTTATTATTGCCATCTTTTATTCTTAATTATATACTAATTAGGGTAAAAGAAAGAGGGTTTGAATAAAGAAAATAGAAAGAACAAAGAGAAGGAAAGAGAAACGATAGAGAGAGGATCGAACGAGAGGAAAAACACAAAGCTTGGGAAATTGCTTGCTTGATCACGAATCTTCGGTGGAGGTAGGTTATGGTTTTTATGCTTTCATAGTAAACTCTTAATAGAGAATGATATGTATTGGGTAGTATTGTAAACCCTTTTATGTGCTTAATTGTATGCATGCATGAATGTGATTATATTATTGTGATAAAATAAGCATGATGAAGCTATTTAATCCCAAATCTTGATAAAAACCTAATCTCTTGTTAATGATGATGCCTTGGTATGATAGAAGGCTTGATGAACTAAAGTAATGAGATTGATGATGCCTTGGTATGAAAGAAGGCTTGATGAACTAAAGTAATGAGATTAATGATGCCTTGGTATAAGAGAAGGCTTGATGAATTGATAGAATGAGATTAGGGGATCGGGTGTCACGAACCGACACGTAGATTTAGGGGATCGGGTGTCACGAACCGACACGTAGATTTAGGGGATCGGGTGTCATGAATTGACTCGTAGATTTAGGGGATCGGGTGTCTTGAACCGACACGTAGATTTAGGGGATCGGGTGTCACGAACCGACACATAGAATTAGGGGATCGGAGTGTCACGTTCCGACACATAGTAGTAAGGGAGCGGAGTGTCACGTACCGACACAAGAGGAATAAAGATAACGAATCTTGAAAGATGTTAATATGCTCAATTTAATGAATCTAATTCCCAAATGAGTATGGTATTGAGGCTTGAGTCCTCATGTGTGAACTTGACGGTAATTGTTAATGATATAGTACTTGCTGTTGCTACATGTTGAGTATCATAGTTGATTTTATGATATTACTTGGTATATATTGATTTCTATTTTGAGTTGGCCGATGATATCTACTCAGTACCCGTGTTTTGTACTGACCCCTACTTTTACGTTTTCTTCTTGTTTATTTGTGGAGTCAAAGAAGCGTGCCGTCATCTTCGACTCAACAGTAACCCTAGCCAGTCTTCATTACTCCGGATATCAGGGTGAGCTAATGCTTCTAGCTTGGACTGGATCTTCCTCTTCACGTCTTGATGCCTTGATGTTCCGGCATGGACTAGCTTTTACTTGTTTTGGCTTTTAGAATACTCTTAGTTTAGTCATTTGATTATAGATGTTCTTGTGGTGATGACTTCCAGATTTTGGGGAATAATAGATGTTGGATTTTAGAAGTTATTGAATTGGTTTTTATTAATGAGTTAAGTCTTCCGCATTACTTTCTGATGATATTATATTGAAATGTTAAGGTTTAGATGGGTTGGTTCGCTCACATAGGAGGGTAAGTGTGGGTGCCAGTCGCGATCCGATTTGGTTCGTGACAATTACATATGTAAAGGGAAGTACAGATCAAATTTCAAAAGAGTTCTGGAAGGACGAATTTACCCAAAAGTTATTTTGAAAATGTGAGACGATGAAGGAGCTGAAGTTAAAAAGGGTAAGACTTGTGGAAGACTTAGAGAGAGAGCAAAAATTGCTGACGAATGCAAAGTTCTACTTTGAAATAAGGAAAGAAAAGTTTGTCAAGTTTCTTTCACAAAGCTCATCATAACTTTCAGGGCTATATACTTGAGAGTGTCTAGTTAGACTATCTATGCTAGTTATTGATTTTTTCATAATAATTAGTGTTGTTGATGCCAAACAAATATAAATTAAATCATCTCTAAGTTGATTTAGGTAAAAGCTTGAACATTTTTTACTTGATCCTCGTTGTCTTTACATCCTGCTTCAATTGGTTGATGATGTCATTTGATAATTGCAGACTATGCTTGCATTTTATAATGCTAGGTGAGAACTCTGCATGGATATATGAGATCCTATATTTTCCCTCAGAACCTTTTACGTATGCCAGTTTTATATGTTTTATTTGAGCATTCTAACGTTGTAGATATAAAAAGTGAGACGCTAAAACACTCATATCATCATATATCATCATATATTATTATAAGTGGGAAGGTTTTGAGTTTAAAGTTGGATTACTAAAATGCCCTTCACTTATTTATTAAATTAGAAAATGTCATTTACAAAATTTGAAAATTAAATAAATAATGATAGCAAAACAGTTTTTTTTTTAACTAATGATCCTTTGAGTTTCTGCAGTTAAACTCATTCCAACCGCACTTAATGCTTTACACTAAACTCAATACTTAAGATTGAAGATAGATAGTCATAAGCTCCTTGATTACAATCCAAAAACGTTTCATGTCATATTTTTCGTAGTTATTGTTCATCAATGTTTATATAATTTTCTCCATCTTTTCATATTCTTTACATTACAAAACTCTATATAGGTACACAATAAGTTTTTTTGCTCTCATCTTCCATTCATTCTCATTCTGCTAGAGATTTTTTTTCCAGGTATATCTATCCTTTTTATATATGTATGTGTGGTTTAAGCCTCAATCTTAGTATGTTTAGCAATATAGTGTTTGGTATGAAAACGGAATGATTATTTTAAAATTAGAACTATTTGTCCCAATTTCTTGAATTAATCTTTTGGTTCATATAATTAATTTTCATCTTATGGAAACAAAGATCAAAAGATATTCGAAAATGAGAATAATGTTCGTCAATTTTTTCTATTTTCATTAAAAAAATACTATTGTATATTTTTTTTAAAAAAAGAAGAAGAATGCAATTCATATAAGCACAAAAGAAAAAGAATCTTATATTTGTGATTTCAGCAATGACTAGAATTGCATTTATTTCTTCTTCATGTCTTTGCTACTTTCGTCAAAGACTTTTACATCAGTTTATTATTTTTTCGAGTAAAAATTCATTGTAAACTACTTCAATAAATAAGTTGTTTGATCTGAAAAAATAATTAGCTATTCATAGACATATTCATACCATTTGAGATTAAATCATAACTAAAATTGTTAATTTTTGCATTTCTTAATATATAATTGAACTTTATAAAGACAAACTTAAAATAAAAATATTAAGGGACAAACGTGCAACGCACGTTCCAGATACTAGTGTATTATTATAAGTGTGAAACTCCAACCTTAAAAGTTGAATTACCATTTTGCTCCTCCACTTAATTAAAATAAATTAATTTATTTTTTAAATACTAATATTTAATTACATAATGATATATTATGAAGTCCAACAACTACAGTTTAATTTTTTAGTTTTGACATTATAATTATAATTAATTAGGTTGAATTAAATTAGAGAAGAAAACAATAACGTATGAAACTCTTCGAATTTTGTGATTCTTTGAATTTTGAAATTAACATACATTTATCTATCATGAAACAATAATGTATGAAACTCTTCAAATTTTTTGATTCTTTGAATTTTTAAACTAAAATAAATTTATTTATCATGATTCAATGTGCACCATTAAAAATATTTTGTAGGTGAAAAGACAATCAAATATTACTATAAATACCAGTTAATTGCTTCTTAGGTCATCACATTCTTTTCTTTTCTATCATCTACTGTTCTCTTTTCCTCTTCTTAGATTTATGATATGAATACAAGTCGTTAAGAAGGTAACAGAGGAGAAGAACAAATAGCTTCATTCTGAAAATAAAAGAGAAGTTTTCTTAGAATATAGTTCAACTGTTAAACTTAACAGTAAAAGATATGACTTGTATATTTCTTTAGATCTTTTTTTATGTTAGATTATGATTTTATGTTTTTATGTTTTTCATTTTGGAGTTACAGTATGGTTGTCCAAAATTGATTGGTGTGCAACCCATATTTTTATGTATTTATGTATTATTTTGCAATGTTATAAAAAGAAAAATTCTTTACTTTCATGTTATTATACTTTTAAGTGTTATTTAATGCGTGTGTGTGTGTGTGTGTTTGTGTGTGTGGGTGCGTGGGTGTGTGTGTATGTGTGCGCATGTGCTTGTATGTGTGCGATGTCTTTGTGCGTCTTGTGGCGTGTGTGATGTGTGTGTGTGCGTGCGTGTGTGTGTGTGTGTGTGCGTGTGTGTTGTGTGTGTGTGTTGTGTGTGTGTGATGTATGTGTGTGTGTGCGTGCGTGGGTGTGTGGGTATGGGAGTGCGTGCGTGTGTGTTCAATCAATCAACTATGCCTCAATTCAAACCTAGTTGAATGTACCTGATATATAAAAAATTATAAATATCCATGTAATGATATGATATATGATACTCATAAAAAACAAGGATAACATTTATTAGGTAGTTGATAGCACTACATGTCGTGCATGATCTTGAGATCCATCTTTAATGGAGAGTTGGTGAAAGAAATTTACATTAAAACAACCCTAGGGATTTGTAGTAATTGATTAAAAAAAGAAAGTGTTGTTCAAGTTGACTCGATAGTGATACAATCAGCTAATCCTTATTTGGCCACCCCTGGAGCAACTGTTCATTGCCATTATGGGGAAACCCTTTACGAAGGAGATACATTAGTTACATTTATATATGGAAAAATCGAGATCTGGTGATGTAACACAGGGTCTTCCAAAAGTAGAACAGGTCTTAGAAGTGCGTTCGATTGATTCAATATCCATGAATCTAGAAAAGGGGGTTTAGGGTTGGAACAAATGTACACCAAGAATTCCAAGACAAAGCATATGTAGGGATCACAACTAGAAAAGACTTAAGCACAACTCCCGTAATACTTGAAAAGTTTGGCCTTCCATCCTTTCATTTTTTTCTTGACTCTCTCCTTTATGAGAAGTATTGACCAAACTAAGCCATTATATAAATTATTTCACCAAAATAATATGTATTTTTAAAATTGTACAAAACTAGTATAAATGTATTTCACAGTAACGTTTTAGGGTATATTTTATTTTTTAAAAGCTGATGGTGTTAGATTGATATACGTTACTCATAGTAACATTTTACTCCTAAATGTTACTCACAGTAACGTATATCAATTAACGTTATTAGTTTTTTAAAAAAGGAATTATACACTAAAATGTTACTGTGAAAGGAGTTATCCTCAAAAGTAAATGAATTACGCTTAGCTCATATCTATTTAATTGTTGATTTGACATAGATTGCTACACCTCTTACCATAAAATAAATAATCATTTTAGTGCTCAGTAAAAAATTTGGAATATATTTTAAGATTCTCTACAAACCCTAACTAGGATTTATGTATAAGAAATATTATCTTACATTATACTAAAAACCAAAAGGAAAATAAAAATCAAAATTTGGCAAGTGTCCCCTTCTTTCACTCATTTTTTGCTTATTCAATAATCTTTTTACTGTTTAAGAGCAGAGAAAAAGATTTTCATTTGATTCCTATATATATGTGTATATTTGTGTTCCATTTAATTGTTCCTTTTTATTTGGGGTGTTTTTGATATTTTGTTTCAGGTGATGAGTGATAAATATTGGTTTTGTTGTTACATGATATCGGATCTATCTATGTTCAATCAATCAATTATGCCTCAATCCGAGCCTAGTTGAATTTACTCTTCAGCTATTGTATTGTACTGAATTATTAGATACAATATTTGTTTTACTTCTTCCATGTTTTTATTTGCGAGTATGAATGTTCTGTTTCTCTTCTTTCATATTATATTTGATATTTTCACATATCTGGTTGCATGGTGGTACTAGAGGAGTGTGATCTTGTGTTTGAGTTGTGTTCTACAACTTGGTTGTGCTTTGATTGATCTCGAGATGGAAAGAAAGACTCTAACTTTAGCTGATTTTTGAATCATGTCAGTTTCCAAGAACAAAGAGGTCTCAATTTAATTTCTTTGAAAATCGATCTAACTTTGTAATACTTGTTTAGTTCTTTTAATATTACTTTATTTCATCATGTATTTGCATCCTAGAGTTGTTGTCTGGAAGTCTAGTATTTCGTCGTCTCTTCTTCCTTATAAGAAGAGGTACTTGTTGCTCTATCCTGTGAAAAATGATAAAGTAAATTTTTGGAATATTATAGATTTTTCTAGTATAATATGTAGAATCGTCTAGTGTAGTACTAAGAATAATTATCTTAAAGATATATCTAGATATTTTTGAGAATGTGTTAGAAGATAAGTTCCCTAGAACTTTCTTGTAGATATTCTAGAGCAAATATTTTTGTAGCAAAATGATAGAATAATCTACAGCTTGTAGTATCTAGAATAATTCTTAGGTTAGTATAAATATCAGATGTAATCAACCCACGCAAACCAAGAACAACCTAATAAAAGTGTATTCTTCTCAAACAAGTTCTCATTTCTAGCTTCCTCTTCTTTAGTTGAATCTTGCGATCTTAGTTAACAATCTTGGGCTAGCAGAAGGCTAACCGAATTATACTTTTCTTCTGCTTTTCTCTACATATTCTTCAAGAAATGTTGATTTTGGAATCATGTCAGTTTCAGGGAAAGAAGAGGTCTCAATCTGATCTCTTATTTGTTGTTGAAAATTGGTCGTACTATGTAATACTTGCTTTTTTTTTTAATATTACTCTATTTCATCATGTATTTGCATCCTGGAGTTGTTGCCCGGCAGTCTAGAAACTCTTCGTCTCTTCGTCCTTATAAGAAGAGGTTGTATCTTTGTGAAGGTACTACTCATGAAGAACGAAATATGACGAGAGGCATGGAGGACCTAGGCAAAGGAGAAATATCAAAGAGCAAGAGGGTGGTAATCGTAGATGGCGGCATGAAGAAGAATTTGATGGCTAAGCAGATTGAAGAAAGAAGATTTCAAGTTAATAGCTCACAGAACCTGTAATATTAGCAATTGCCATGGGAAACCTGTTCCGCAGATTTCTGAATCCATTTATACCTGGATGAATGACAATTGTCAAAGAGACATAATGCATTAATATCTGTGTTTGCTTAATAGTGATGCCTGAATTTATCTTTCTATAAGTAGATAACTTCCTTTGCATGAATGCTGGTAGTTTAAGTTGCTAATGTGCATGCTGGCTTTGTGTATTATTATAAGGCCTTAATGCAGCTTTTAGACGTTCTTAACATAATTGGGAGAGAGAAGAGAGACCATGAACACTACCTTGGAAGGTCGAGGGACTATTTTTGATAGTGTGTATGCAGACCGTACCCTTATTTGAATTTTTAAGATTAAGGGACTATAGATGATAAAGGGGGAAAACAATCACCAAATTACCAAAACAAAGCGAAACAAACGGTAGCAGCGTCACTACTTAAGAATTAGAACAAAATAAAAGGGAACAATACCATTATTGTGGTTACCTATGCTTGAATTTGTAAACATTTTCGTAGTTCTAATTTTTTATATTTATCATCATTTGTTTCGGCTATTGCGCTATTTAGTTGTTGTTGGTAATTCTTCATAAGATTTACACTGCTTCTCTTATTATTTGGTATGTTTTCGCTACTCTTTTCTTCTTCTTTATACCTGAAATTGCGGCACTTGATTTATGAGTCTTTCAAAAACAACCTCTCTACCTCCACAAGAATACGTGATAACTACTGGGGTTCATCTAACAAACTTTGAACCAGATTGTCTCTTTTTACTTCTCAATCTGTTAACAAGCCCATTGTGATCCTACAACCCTTTTCGTTAACAAACTCATATTTACAGAATTTTATTAAAAAATAATCCTAAAATTAACTTTTTAATTACAAAAATATCACGTGAACCTTATTTCTCAGTTGAAAAATAGAATGAACTTATAAAAATATATAATCTAAATAGAACGGCACACAATGAAACTTTACCTAACAAATATTTGAAACTATAAGTAAAATATTGTTGCAATTTCTTTCATATTGACTGATCATGACGAATAGATTTCATTGCATTGAAGATAAATAATCAGTCAAAAAGCAGTAGTGTATACCGTAAAAGAATTACGTTGTAGCTTCACGAGCTTGTACTTTTAGCAGTCCATCATGTACCTATTATAGTTGAGTTTTGGAGTCCTTGAAAGAATTTTTTACTTCCTTCTATGAAATTAGGATGAGAAGTTAGTACTAAGCAAATTGAATCTTTTGTTATCACTTTCTATCTTTCCATAAAGTGGTGCATATGGAGTCTTTTGTATATTAAACTAAAAACTGAAATAGAAAATATAATTTTTTTAAAAAAATACCTATAATAATTTTATTATCCCTAAAAGAAGAGGATTTAGGGACCTATAGAAAATGCCTTATTTTGTATGTCATAGACCAACCCTGTCTACGAGAACTAATCATATATTGCGTTTGGCTAGGGTTCTTTTCCCCAGTACGTAGGGTAGGTTCACTAAAGATGTTGAGAAAGTATAGTGTAACGAGCCGATCCTACAGCCTGTATGTCATCGGCACCTGCGAACTATTGCTAGTCCTCAAACGAATCCTCATGTTGATTCACTACAAGCGAAAGACTAACTCGAGCATACACAAACATCAAACTGAGAGAAATATTTTAACAATAGTTTAGTGATTCTCACAACTCTTTTAATATATATATATATATATATATATATATATATATATATATATATATATATATATATATATATATATATATATATATATATATATATATATATATATATATATATATATATATATATATATATATATATATATATATATATATTTATATATATATATAAATATATATATATATATATATATATATATTTATATGTATGTATATATATATTTATATGTATGTATATATATATTTATATGTATGTATATATATATTTATATGTATATACATATATATATATATATATATATATATATATATTTATATGTATATACACACATATATATATATACATACACACACACACATGTACACACACACACACACACACACATATATATATATATACACACACACACACACACACACACACACACACACACACACACACACACACACAGAGATATATATATATATATATATATATATATATATATATATATATATATATATATATATATATATATATATATATATATATATATATATATATATATATATATATATATATATATATATATATGTATATATATATATATATATATATATATATATATATATATATATATATATATATATATATTGAGAATAAAAAATAAGTTTAAATAAAACATTTGAAATCCAAAAACTCTCCAAAACTGTCTATCTATAGAGCCTCTACAAAGACTAATGTCGAGACAAGACCCACAACACTTCAAAAAAAAAAAAACTACTACTAACAACTCATAAAAGATAGAGTCTCCTGGAAGAAAGGAGGCCTAACTCAAAAGCTCACAAACAGATAAAGTTGATCTCAATGAAATTCCAGTTGACGATCTTCTGTACCTGAATTTTCATCATAAAAGATGTAAGTCAAATAACATCAATACATTGAATGTATGAGTATATAAGAGTATAAAAATAACATAGTTGGATAACAAATAACTGAACTGAAAGGATTGCCATAAATAAAATTACATACCCAATATATAAAAAAATAAGGGAGTGAAATCATTTAATATTACAAATACTTGCTCATACTTGAACACAACATATTAAGTGATATGATAAAAAAAATACTCCACTTTTAACTCTATTTGGAGATTTTCTAACTTGACAATAGCATATTCAAGATCTTTTCTGATAGCAATCGCTTCAACAATCATGATAATTTCAACATATTGCTAGAGTATATCATAAACTAAATAATCATTGCTAGAAAAGACTATAAAAGCTGAACTTAAAAAAATAACCATCTCTAGAAAAATTGTTCCCTCATCTGGGAAATTAATTAGTGCTATTTAACTGTAACCAAAAAGGGAACCTATTTAGAAATGGCCACCTCTTTAATTTTATATCCCTATTTTAATTACTAATTCTCGTTTATTGTTTGATACCATCAATGTACATATATATACTTTGATGATATCAAAGAGAAAGAAGAGTGATCGATTGACTAGCTAGTGTTTTAGTTGTGTTCTACGACTTCATTGATATTGTTTCGAGATGAAGATACCTCAATCTGATTTCTTCTTTGTTGTTGAAAATTGATCTCACAGTGTTATTATTGTTGTGTTTTTTTTTTTATAATATTACTCTATTTCATCATGTATTTGCAGCCTAGAGATTTTGCCCCGACAGTCTTGTAACTCTTCATACGTTCTTCCAATTAAGAAGAGTCTGTTTGTGCACCTATCACTAATGAATATTCCTTTACTAATGAAAATGAATCCAAGACCAAATGTTGAGACCGAGGATACCTTCAACTCTAAAAATCGTATTTAACTATTGTATTTTTCACGTGTGAATTTTTGTGGGTTTTTAAAAGGTGTGAGTAGAAAATGAAGAGTTATGACTTTTATGAAGAGTTACGACTTTTCCTGAGAGTTGTGACTTTTATTAACAGTTGTTAATATTTCTAAGATTTGACTTATATGAATAATTGTGTCTTTCATGAAGATTTGCAGATTCTCCGAAGAGTTTTGACTTTTTTGAAGAGTTGTAGCTTTTTTGTAAGATTGTGATTTTTTCAAAGGAATGTAATATTTCTGATTTGTAGTCTATAAATAAAGGGGTTTCCTCTTAATTTTTGAACAAAGAGTTTGTTGACTTCTTCTTCGAATAAATCTAGTATTCTAAGTGTACGTTATTGTTGTTGAGTGGTTCGCTGAAACCATGGATTTAAATATAGATACACCGATGAGTATAATAGTTCTATCCTATAAGGATATATTCCACCAACCTCATTAACTTGAGGAAAATAATCTCCTTAAGGGGACACTTTGTATTCAGTGGACTCATTTTTTTCTTTGAATTTTTTCAAAAATTGTTTCTAATTTGTTTCAAGTTTAATTTCGTTACTGGTTTTAAAGTTCTAATTTTGAAATTTTCTTTAAACTTTGTTGTTTCTTACCAATTTCTCAAAAGTTTTTGTTTTAAAGTATCTTAGGGATACATGATGTACAATAATAATATCATTTATGTTTCCCCACTGTTAATTTTGAAAGAGGAACGTAAATTCCTTATACAGACCATCACGAAATTGGAAACAAGATAGAGTATATGTCGGGATCGCTGCTAGTACATATTTAAGCACATTCTCTTTTCCTGCAATACTTGAATAACTTAGTCTTTTATACTTTTATTTTTTTCTTGACTCTCTCCTTTACGAACTCTAGCTTCTTTTTTTGAAACGTCCCACAACAACCGGTAAACACAAATACATAGCAGTGTGATTTATTTGTCATTGTCTAAGCAACAATAATATCTCAATATTCTGCTCCGCTCTCACCTTTTTTGTGAAGCAGATTGCTGATTTATCTAGATTAATCATTTGCCAAGAGCTTTGATTATATTTCCTTAAAATACCGGCTACACAACTTGCATTTTGATCGTTAATTAAACATGATTTAAAGAAGTTATCAACAAAAAAATATAAATTACGCTTAGCCCATATCTATTCAACTTTAGCCCTTGGATTTCATTCAATTGTTGATTCAATATAGATAGCTACACCTCCTACCACAAAATAAATAATCATGTTAATGCCCAATGATAAATTTGGTGAGATTTAAAGATTCTCTAAAACCCTAACTAGAATTTATATATAAGACAAATTATTTGACATTATACTAAAACCAAAAGGAAAAAACATCAAACAAAATTCAGCAAGTAAAGTCTTTTCTCCCCTTCCATTCACTCATTTTTGCTCATTCAATACTCTTTTACTGTTACAGGACCGAGAAAAAGGTTCTCGTTTGATTCCTACATACATACATATATATATATATATATATATATATATATATATATATATATATGCATGTGTGTGTGTGTGTGTATATATATATATATATATATAGTGTCATTCAATTGTTCCTTTTTATTTGGGGTGTTTTAAGTGTTTCTTTTCAGGTGAAGTTTTGCTTTTTTTTCTTGAATTTTTGGATTTTCACCTGATATAGGATTTTATGAGTGAAAATTACGGGTTTTGTTATTAACTGAAATAGGATTTATATATGTTCAATCAATTAATCAACTATGCCTCAATCTGAACCTAGTTGAATTTACTGGTAATGGTAAGATTTTTCTGCCTATTTTGCAGAACTCTAATGATTTTCTCCGATTTTCTAGTAATTTAGATCGGCTGTTTTGAGGTTCGATACCTGTTAGTTGTTAATAGTAAATTAATTTGTTTGATTTTTTTATTTGTATGGTTTTTATCCATTAGCCATTGTATTCTATTGGATTCATAGATACACTATTTGTATTAAATTTTTTTAATGTTTTTTTTCTTGCGAGTATGAATGTTGTGTTTCTCTACTTTCTTATTGTATTGATATTTTTACATATTTGGTTGCAGGGTGATACTAGAAGAGTGTGATCTTGTGTTCAAGTTGTGTTCTACAACTTGGTTGTGCTTGATTGATATTGTCATCAAGATGAAAAGAAAAGCTTTAGCTGATACTGGAACCATGCCAGTTTCCGGGAAAGAACATGTTTCAATCGGATTTCTTATTTATTGTTGAAAATTGATCTAACAGTTCTAATCTTGAATAAAATATTTCTTTTTTGTATTTTATTATTTTTAAAAGGAGGCATGTACATGATTATATAACTACAGCTAAGTTACAATATATGGAAAGAACTAATATCTTCCCATTTTACAAAGATTACAAAAATCGAGTTCCTATTTTAAAATATGACAAATTATCTCTACAAGTCCTAAAAAAATCTCTACGCTCCCCCTCAAGTTGGTGCATAGATGTCAAACATGCACAAATTTCTCCGAAACTTGGAGAACATTATACTCGAAACTGCTTCCCGATCGAATCTTGGGTAACTGTAATATCTTTCCATCCAACTTTGCCTTGATGAAAATCCTGTCTACTTCTACATGCTTGGTACGATAGTGGTGTACCGGATAGAGTGCAATATCACGTGCAGCCTTATTATCACAATGTAGTTGGATAGGTGCCTTAGGTGGATAACCCAAATCGTTAAGAGAAGTCTCAACCATAATGTTTCACATATTCCAAGTGTCATTCCTCTGAATCCCGCCTCTGTACTTGACCAAGCAACAACATTTTGCTTTTTGGATTCTCTGTTCAACAATATTTCCTCTCACAAAAGTGACATATCCCGAAATAGACCCTCTGTCATTGATAGCTCTAGTCTAGTCAACATCCATATATACATTTATTACTATAGGATTTGTACATTTTGTGAACAAAATCCCCTTTGCTGGAGCAGACTTGCAAGGTATGGTCTTGTGTGTGCTAGGTGCATCTATCTTCCTACAAATCTATGATATCTTCCTTTATCAGGTTCAACAATCAATTTCAGGCCTTCTTCAACAGGTATATCAGTTGGTAGGCAAGCTGTCATGCCAGATTCCTTTAAAAATCTAAAGTATATTTTTTTGGAGTAAAAAAATTCTTTTAGATGATCTAGACACTTCAATTCCAAGGAAAACCTTTAATGGACCAAGGTCCTTCATCTCGAATTGTTTAGATAGGTAGCTTTGGAGAGCTTTCCTTTCTTCAGAGTCATTTCGAGTCACCACCATGTCATCAACATATACAATTAGGGCAGTAATTTTATCTTGTTGTCTCTTCAAGAACAAAGTGTGATAGGTGTTGCTTTGAGTATAGCCAAATGCCTTCATAAATTGTGTGAATTTTCCAAACCATGCTCTTGGTGATTGTTTCAATCCATAAAGTGATTTCTTCAATCTGCATACTTCAGGATGATGTGGTCTCTGTATCCCGTACCCTGGAGGATAGTTCATATAGACTTCTTTAGACAGTTCACCATGTAGAAAAGTATTTTTCACATCAAATTGTTGTACTGGCCAATAAAAAATTTGCAGCCAAGGATAATAACACTCAAACTGTGTTGCTTTTTGCAACAGGTGCAAATGTTTCGGTGTAGACGATTTCATAAGTCTGAGTATATTCCTCTGCCACCAACCTCGTTTGAATCTCGTTCTATCATACCATCTGCTTTGTACTTGACTGTATAAACCCATCAACATCCAACTATTTTCTTTCCTGATGGACAATCGACAAGTTCCCATATATTATTTTTTTCAAGGATTTCAAGTAAGGCTTCCTTCACATTGTTAGGAAATGACTTGTTTGATTTCGACAAATGATGATTAGACACAAAATGGCTCAATGAGTATCTACTCCTACCAGAAATTTCTAGCTCATAGGTAGGTTTAGAAAGACCTCATTGTGTCGTGGTGGTAGTTGTTTGACTGATTGTTCAAGTACAAAATCAGAAACATCCTGAGTTGGCGACGATTGATTTGTACATCAGTTTCTTGTTGGGTGAGGGGTTCATGTGATATTGGACTAACATCACCAATTTCTTAATTTCCAGTAGGAGCCAAATCTTCTTTATCAATTTCCTAATTTTCAGCAGTACCCAAATCTGATTCTACCATATCTTAGTTATGTCTCATTTCTTGATGTTCACTATCACATAAATTTGATTCATCTACAACTTGGTTACTAGGTGCAGAAAGTATCAATTTTTCATAATTTAGAGATAAAATATCCTTCACGTCCTCCCCTTGGAGTTTTGTTTCATTAGAAAAATGCATAGACTCTTCATGAAAAACAACATCCATTGTAACAAACATTCATTGAGCTGGAGGATGAAAACATTTGTACCCCTTTTGATGAGTAGTATATCCCAAGAAAACACATCGCAGTGCACGAGGGGATAGTTTGTCGCATTGATGCTTATGAAGATGTACAAATGTACACAACCAAAAACACGAGGATTCAAATTTGGGACTGCCAGTGCAATCACCACTTCAACAAGAGCCTAAGATGGTGTTTTAAAGTTAATTCAGCTAGAAGGCACTCAATTAATCAAATATGTTGCACAACTGAGTGCTTCTCCCTATTAACATTATGGCAGATGAGCTTTAATCAATAGAGAATGAAAAACTTCTAACAAATAATAATTTTTTCTTTCAGTTACCCCATTCTCTTGGGTTGTATTGGGACAAGTAGTTTGATGAGCTGTTCCATGTATTTCTAAATATCGTTTAAGTTCACAACTGGAATACTCTCCCCTATTGTCACTACATAGAACTCTTACTTAGGCATTATATTGAGTACAAATCATTTATGAAACTTTTGAAACAACAAATTCACTTCACTTTGGAACTTCATTAAACACACCCAAGTCATTCTTGTATAATCGTCTATAAAAGTAACAAGCCAAAGTGATCCACCTAACGTATTCACCTTGGATGGACCCCAAACACATAAATGTATAATCATAAAAGGAATTGAACTTTTATTCTTTTTTTTTTGGTGAAAAAGACACACGGTAACTCTATGAAAGTTTACATGTATCACAATGGAAATCAGAAAAATCGAATTTTGTCAATAAATTAGGAAACCATTTATTAAGATATCAAAAAGAATCATGTCTCAATTGTCGATGCCATAACCAAATATCATATTTCCTTGTTTTGTCCTCACAACTAAACACATCAACCGATAATGGTTGGCTCAACTGATCAGAATTTTTTGACTCCAAATCCAAGTAACACAACTTCTCTTGTCTAGTACCATAACCAATTGTCTTCCTCGTTTGGATGACCTTAAACACACAATAGTCAGGCCAAAAATCAAAACACAGGATATAGTTATGGTAATTTGAGAAACAGGCAAAAGGTTACAATCCAACGATGGAACTACTAAGACACTGTCTAAATTCAAATTATTAATGAGAGACAAAGATTCTTCCCTAATTATAGGTGTCGAAGAACCATTAGCGGTGGAAATATACTTTTGTGACAATGGTTTAAGGGATGAAACTTGTCTAGAATCAAATGTCATGTGATCCGTAGATCCGGAATCAATTGTTCATGTACAATTACAAACAAGTGCAGATGAATTGAAAGCCTTACCATTGTTACCTCTCGTTGCTACCAAGGATGTGGATTGTCCAGCAACATTTTCCTTGGCATCTGTTTCTACAATTGCGAAGTGGAACTCTTGCTTTGATTTCAGTCTCTTAAATCACGCTTATGATCCCACCATTCTGGAAGTCCCACAATTTCAAAAGCAATAATTTTTTTTGTGCCCCATCTGATCACAATGAGTACACTTATAAGTGGACGTGTTGATACCCTTAGACCTCATTCGCCCAGGTTGATTTAGAGAGAATTGACTTTGACTAGATCAATATTTGCTCACCATGGCTGCTGATTCAGATTTTCAAGATCTCCATTCACTGTTGCATGTTGAGCAGATTCACGACATACCATTGCGTAGCATTCTTCTAATTCTGGAACAGGATCCTTCCTCAAGATTTCCCCACGAATCTGTTCAAATTCACTATCCAAACCAGTAAGAAAGATGTGCACCCTTTGTCGTTGAATAAACTTGCGGTAAGAACTGAAATCCTTCTCATTTTCCATGATCACCTTATTACGGTGATCCAACTCACAAAACAATCCAATCAATTCTCCATAGTAGAAGAGAGAGATTTGTCAGTTTTGGCAGAAAAGGCTTTGTGATTTAAAGTGTAGACTTGTAGTTCATTTGCTCCATCATAGAGGGTTGTTGACAGAGCTTTCAAGATTTCTTGAGCAGTAGGTAAGCGAATATATCGCTTCATCAAGACATAGACATCAACAACCACCTCTTAACCTTTTGATTGTTTGTGTACCATTTCTCATATCCTTCATCTTTTTCAGTAGGTGGTTGTGTATTCCCACGAAGAAATAAGAGTTTCTCTTTTTTCAGCAATATGCATCTCTACGATTTGAGACCACTCATCATAATTTGTTTCTTTTAGAATAATTCTTGCATTGAAAGAGGAATTTTTAGATTGAATGATAATCGGGGTACAATTAGAAGCATCTAATTTGCGCATGGCTCTATACCAAGTTCAAGTATTGAGTACTCTAAATCCAAAAACTATCTTCACTCTCTTTATTTCAAGCGATATATGGCATGGATAGCAGCCATGGTTGCTTCTCCCTCTCCCTAGCCAATGGCTTTGGGAGAGACAAACGTAAACCCTATACATGTCGTAAATATGCTTTTGCAATAAGGGGGAACCAATATTAATCTAGTGAGAAATCTCTCAAACCTGTCATTCTTTTAAATGGAGAACCCACAGTGGTATTTGACTCCAAAGACATAGAAATGTTTATCACGGAAAAGAATTTAAAATATGCTCTCGTTCTCAAATTCTCACATGGAAGGCATGAACTTCCTGATTTACGGGAAATATTGCCTTAACAATCAGGATTTAAGGGTGAATGTAACACTGGGTTATTAGAAAGTCGGCATGTGTTGTTGTGGTTCACTTTAAAGGAAGATTACATTGCAATATTTGTAAAACTAGTAGGTCGATTGAGTTCGTTGCTACTGTTATACCATTCGGAATCCAAAAGTGGACTCCCTCTTTTAGTCCTAGGGAAGAAACCTCCATTGCAATGGCATGAATTTCTTTCAGAAGTTTACCCTATCAATATGCTGCTCGTAATGTTCGGTTTTTAATGGCTTTAGTAGTTGAACAACCTCTTCATTTGGATCAAGCGACCTATGATAAAACACGACCTAGTACTGCAAGGGTAAAAGTTGAGGTGAATCTTTTAAAGATTCTTCCTTTAAGAATTAGAGTTCAATTTTTAGTCACAGGCGAAATTAAAAGAATATGGCAATAAATAAGGTATGCTTATGTACCATATTATTGTAAGAGGTGTAAGCATCAGGGGCATGGAGAAACTGATTGTCGAACTCTCACCGATGGTCAAGTTGATGCCATGGTCAGGGAAAATCATATTGAAGGAGAAAAAATTCAAGGAGATCTTGGTGATTATCTCAATGCTAAAAAAATTTATTTAAATAAGCTAGAAATTGGTGAAAAGTATGAAACTATTAAAGATTTAGATGTAGTGCTGAAAAGTGTGGTGTTCAAGATCAAAATTTGGTGCGACAAAATTCTGGCCAGCGCCTAAGAAAAGCAATGTTAGACGACTATTCTTCAGGGAATCAAATGTTATCCTTAATTCATCAAAATGGTGAGTCTTCTTGGCAAAGTTGTAATTCAGATGATCGTGTTGGAGTTGACGAGCAACTCATTGCGCAGTTACATCAGCAAAATAACAAATTCAAGGTTTCACAATTTGCAAAAAAAATTTAATGAGGTAAGATGATGAAATTGTTGCTTAAAATTAAAGTATGAGGCGTAGTGATAAGCAGACTCATGGGGAACTTCATGATGCTCTACAGCAATAAAATCTGATGCGCAACTTGAGAATTTGACAATTGATGGAAAGGAAAAATTGCAGAATCTGAGTGTGGTAATTTGAAACCTTTTGGAAGCTATCTGTTTGCAAGTTGAAATTGAAAGTCAAGAGGTGGGGGGTGAATTAAATTTCCCTTCAGTCTATTTCCTACTCTGGTCAGTCAACTCATATTCACGTTAGTAAAATAGACAAACAGTAATGATAACTTGCAGTAAGTAAATAACACATAGTGTTTTTATACTGATTAGGATCACCGATGTGGTGCCTAGTACAGTCCCCTTTGGTTATAAGGGTTTCTATCAAAGCTTGTTGAAAACTTGGGTGTTACAGAATGATACGATTACGAACTTGTCATATGTGCAAATCAGACCTTTTTCTTTGACACAACCTCTACCTATATAACCTTCACTCAGATCTTTCGTTCTCTTTTCTTACAATTGTTCACTCAAAGGTGTACAAAGTTTTAAAAAATATAAAAGAAGATATACAATATAAGTTCAATTGAAGTGCGTATCTTCAACTTATGGACTGAGTCTTCTTTTATAAATAGTAGTGTCCGATGGTCTTTTAGCTCTAACAGGAACATCCAAAGGAGTTTCCTTCAATCAAGGATTTGTAATGTTTCCTTGATTTGAGAATGTTGGATCCTTAATTTTATATGACTTAAAAATATTCTAATAAAGATTCCTTTGTTGATCTTCTTGTGATACTGTCTGCTGTCTTGAGCCTCCTGTTTTGCCGCTATCATCTTTCCTGATCACCATAATCAGTACGAATTGCTAGTTTTCCTATTTGATTCCCTGAGGTTGTTTTCCTTTCTGGAATGATGACTGAATGAATCAATCTTTTAGATTGATTCTGTGTTGATCCATTTCTGTAGTTTCTGCAGATTGTAAGTATAATTCAGTCTTCTTGATGAAGCTTTCTTGTTTCCTCTTTTTATTCCTGCGATGTGTATCCAACTTTGTCATGATTCAATATTCCTTTTTCCTTCATAGTGTTGTATCTGTGATTTCCTTTCCTATTGAATTGCTTTACTTTATTTCATCATATCAATCAAGATATGCTTGATTGATTCTATAAGCTCTTATTAATTCTTTCCTTTCTTTTGTTCCTTTTTCCTTCTTAGTGTTGCATCTGTGATCCCCTTTCCTTTTTAATTACTTTACTTGATTTCATCATATCAATCAAGATATACTTGATTGATTTTGGAAGCTCCTTTTCTTTTCTTTATTTGGTTGCTCTGAACATCAAGATATATCTCTTTTTGATGTCTTTGCCTGCGAAGAGTATGAATAACCGTTTAAGTGTCATTTATCAAAATCAACTACATCTATGAAATTAAAAATCTCCCCCTTTTTGATAATGACAATTAATACACAATTTAGTGTAATACTATGGGAGACCATGGAACTTCCCTAATGTTTATGTATGTAGAATTTGTTAGGAATTGTAGCTCCCTCTGTCTTCATGACTTCCATGTTGGGAATTGTAGCTCCCCTTGTCTTCATGATTTCCATGTTATGTAGGCTCCCCTAGTCTGATAAGAATTATAGGAGAAAAAATCTCCCCCTTTGGCATAATTAAAAAGAAAAACAAACATGCAGGATAGTGATAAGACAGGAAATAATAGATTAAAATTGAGCAACACTTGTGAGGAAAATTGTTGTTAATACGCAGTCCAACAGACAGAGATAGAACTAGAGTAGGACTCTACTCTTGAGAGAATCAACTGGATGAATCAACTTGTTGACTGTATAGATTCCTTTCTTTTACATATTGTGAAGAGTCTCCAAACTACGTTCATTATTGTCCCTGCATTGGTTTTCTTATGAATTTCAAAATTTTCTTTCTTTCGGCACATATGTCTAGAGCATCCACCTACATTTCCTTTCTGTAGATTCTTTTGGTCTGCTCCTGCAAAACAAGTATATTAATTTCTTTTTGGTACCCAAATAGTTTTGGGTCCTTGAGGGTTAGGATTAACATCTTTTGATCTCCAAATCCATTAACCTATAGAAAATTTTCTGCAGTTAATAGATTTGTGACCAAAGTCACCACAAGTAAAGGAAGAGAAACTAACAAAAATTTTAGCAGAAAGAAAATGAGAATTAGATATAGATCTGTTGGAAAAATATTTTTGAGATCTTCTCCTGTAATTGAGAGTAGATCTTTTGGATATGTTAGTGCTATGACTAGAAGATTTTCTGATATTGTTCAACTCCATTTTTACGTCCTCCATGTTTTCTTCTAGTAAGTCAATTTCAGCCTATATTGCTTCAAGAAGAATTTGTCAATCTTTCTTTTCTTGAGCAATCTTATTGTATTCATTGATGACTTTTTGCAGTTCGTCAGTAACCATATCCAACAGTTCTGGTAAATCATCACAATATGGACAATTAAAATATCTTACCTCACTTTTTTTCACCAAGTTCTATGAACATATGTTGGCAGTTTCATCATGATCATGTTCAGATGTTTCTCCTTGACTCCAGACTTCCTCATTTCTTCGATTATTTTTCCTTCTTTGATCTAGACAGTTTTGTTTGAGATGTCATGGTTTTCCACAATAGTAGCAACGATCATCATTTCTTTTGAATTCATTGTTATTGAGTTCTAGTTGAGGTCTCTGTCTTTTTTGTTTGTTTGACTCCTCTATTTATGAGAGACATTCCTTCTTTTTGATATTCATCAACTTCCTTTCCAATGTCAGATGTCTCAGCTGTAAATGCCACACTCTTCTTTTTATCATCCTTATTGTACCTATAAATACGATTCTGTTCATAGGACATTAAGTTTCCTCGAAGTTCTTGTATGTAATTTTCTGTAGATTTTAATCTTAAAAATGACAGTTTTAGTTTCCCAAGCTTTGGGATACTTCTAACGAGTTCTGTGACATGTAGTGCATTTGAATACATCATTCCAAGAGATTTGAGTACGCAGACAATTTTACTGAATCTCGAGAACATGGATTCAGCATTTTCATCTTCAACCATTTTGAACAACTCATATTCATTTACAAGTGAACTGATCTGAGCTTCTTTTACTTTAGTAGTCCTTTCAAAAGTCACGTCTATTTTATCCCATATTTCTTTGCAGTTTCGCATATTGATATTTTATCATATTCTTCTCCACTCATTGCACAATATAATGAACTTATAGCTCTAGAATTAGTTTGAATTACCTCTTTCTGTTCCTTAGTGATATCAAATGATTCAAAATCAAATGGCTTTTCAGTGCCATCTTTTTCAGTCAATCCTGGAATAGGCTTTGGTACCTTCTTGATTACTATCCATGATCATTTGAATAGACAAAGATTCTAAAGCTGTCTTTATAGTTAGAATAATGTTGTCCATTAAATATGGTGGTCGGTGTGACGAATGTTCGTCTTGAAGTAACGCGTCAGGAATTTTATAGTGTGCCACTGGATCTTTTCTCACGTGTTGTTAAACACTAAATCTGTGAGACCTTCTTTGATACCAATTGAAAGTCAAGAGGGAGGTGAATTAAAATTCTCTTCAGTCGACTTCCTACTCTGGTCAGTCGACTCAACTATACTTTAGTAAAACAGACAAACAGTAATGATAACTTTCAGTAAGTAAATAACATAGAGTGTTTTTATACTAGTTCGGATCACCGATGTGGTGCCTAGTCCAGTCCCCTTGGGTTACAAGGTTTTCCTTAAGAGCTTGTTGAGAACTTCGGTGTTACAAAATGTTATGATAAGATCCCGTTTGATGTGTAAATTAGACCTTCTTCTTTGACACAACCTCTACGTGTATAACCTACACTCAGATTTTGTTTTTTTTTTCTTTTTATCATTGTTCACTGAAAGGTGTACAGTGTTTTATGAAAGATAAAATAAGATTTACAATATAAGTTCAAGTGAAGTGCATATCTTCAACTGATGGACTGAGTCTTCTTTTATATATGAGTAGTGTACGATGGTCTTTTAACTCTAACAGCAAAACCCAAGGGAGTTTGTTTCAATCAATGATTTGTAATATTTCCTTGATTGAGAATCTTGGATCCTTAATTTAATCTGCCTTAAAAATATGCTAATGTAGAATTCATTGTTGATCTTCTTGTGATACTGTGTGCTGTCTTGAGCCTTTTGATTTGTCGCTGTCATCTTTTTTTATCACCATATTCAATGTGAAATTTTTGTTGTCTTGATTGCATGATGTTGTTTTCCTTTCTGGAATGATGGTTGATTGAATCAATTTTTAAATTGATTGTGTGTTGATCCATTTCCATGGTTGTTGCAGATTGTAAGTATCACTCAGTTTTCTTAGTGAAGCTTTCTTGTTTTTTTCATTTTATTCCTGCGATTTGGATCAAAATTTGTAATTATTCAATATTCATTTTTCCTTCTTAGTGTTGCATTTGTGATTTTCTTTCCTTTTGAATTTCTTTACTTGATTTAATCATATTAATCAAGATATGCTTGATTGATTCTGGAAGATATTATTATTTGTTTCCTTTCTTTGTTTCCTTTCTTCTTTTTAGTGTTGCATCTGTGATTCCCTTTCCTTTTTAATTGTTTTACTTGATTTTATCATATTAATAAAGATATACTTGAATGATTCTGGAAGCTCTTTTTCTTTTCTTTCTTTGGTTTCTTTGGGAATCAAGATGTATCTCTTTTTGATGTCTTTGCTTGCGAAGAGTATGAATAAACGTTTAAGTATATTTATCATAATCAATTACATCTATTGAATTATCAAAAATTCTAGCTGTGATGAGAATGCAACTGGGAGTTAGAAGACAATTGCACAAAAAAATCAATTTCTAAGTGTATTGTTTCCTTGGCAAGTCTAAGTAAAGCTCCACGTCCTGAAAAGAAGAAACAAGTAACTACTTGTAACAACCCTAAAAAATGAATAGGATAAACACTTAAAGTGATTTATTTATTATTTAAAATCTGAAATTTTAAGGGCAAAATGGCCCTTTCTCTA
This sequence comes from Solanum arcanum, assembly GCA_027789145.1. Classification (NCBI taxonomy): domain Eukaryota; kingdom Viridiplantae; phylum Streptophyta; class Magnoliopsida; order Solanales; family Solanaceae; genus Solanum; species Solanum arcanum. Next base: position 23,928,035 of record CM050935.1, on the reverse strand, counting down.
AGCTAATTAGATCAGGTTTTTATTTAAATTAATAAGGAGTCCTAGTTTGACTAATTCCCAAACTAAAACTCCTATTATTTTACTACTCTCTCTCTCACAATCTCTCTCACGTTTCATCACCTCTCTCATGTTTGTTTCTTCCAAAACAACTTCAAGAACTGAAATAATATTAAGAGTTCTTCACACTTGAAGAACTCATATGAAATTTTAAGAAAAACAAAGTAACCCAAAACGTTAAGGCAAAGAGAAGTTGTCCGTCGAGTGGTGTGGACGTTGAGGAAGCTTTGACTGATTTTGGATAGGGTTTTGGGCAGCAACTTCGACGTTTGAAAAATCAAATAAGATATGGGTTTCTTTCATCTTGGCTTCTTTCCCATGAGACCCTTAAAACTCAAGATATTCATTCCGAAAATTAGGATTGTTCCCCCTTTGCATGTCCCTATCAATAGCTACCATTGAACTTTAGGTTGGGTATGTTTGCTGGTAAAAAGTAGGGATGAAACATGTTTTCGTGATGTTTATGTTAACGTAGGCATGTTCAAAAATTTGTGAATAAAGATTATGTTGTTCGAAATCATGTGAAAAAGTGATGTGTGTGTGTATGTGCGGCAGTGAAGTTGGTCACTGTTTGGAGGTGTGCAAAGGCATATTATTTTTTGTATTTTATGTGCTAAATTGTGCACAATGTGATGTTCATATGGTGTGTGAAGTTACAAATTTTAAGTGAAGATGCTTGACTAATGTAACTACTAATCTACACCTAATAATGCACTAAATGCTTGGTGAAATACCCTAAGAAACTAACATGAAAAGGTTGATGAAAGTAAGCTAAGAATTATGAAAAAATTTCCAGCTTAGTGTACCTTAAATTTCGTTTAAAAAGTGGGGTTAAAATATGGAAATTTAATTGTTTTTAAAGGGGTGAGGCCACCAGGCTTCGTACCTCTGACCTCACCCGCGTAATACCTTAATTTCGCAATGTAGAAAAAAAAGAAACAGAAAAAGGGGATGGGGAATTCGAAATGGGGTGTGCAGGCGAGTAAGGAGAGAGTAACAATTTTAAAAAATAAAATAAAATGGGTGTGTGGGGATCGAACCCATGACCTTTACGCAGCGAATAAAGGAAGAAAAAAAATAAATAAAGGAAAATGTAAGGCGTGGGAATCGAACCCACGACCTCAAGGCTGGAAAGGAGGGGGCGAATTAAATAAGAAAAAATCAGGTGAGGCTGTGGGGGTTTGAACCTACTACCACGCAGCATCTAGAGAAATTAGCAATAAAATGGGAGGTTGTGGGGGTTTGAACCCACCACCTCACAGCCTCTAGCTAAATTAACAACAAAATAGGGATGTTGTGGGGGTTCGAACCCACAACCTCCCAATGCCTTAGGAAAAAAAATTAAAAAAAATTAAAGGATAAAATGAAAAAGGTTGTGGGGGTTCGAACCCATAACCCTTTGGCCAATTTAAGAGGAAATCAAGTAGAAAATTTAAGGTACTATGTTAATGTTGGAGTTCGATCTAGAGTTTCAATGTTATGGAAATTTAAAATAAAATCAATGAAAAATGTAAATGTTATCCAAGTGATTCGAATTTGGGTTTCCTTGCCCAAACTTCAGTATTGATACATAAGTCATACGTGAACAAAATATCCAAGAAAAATGCCACCTACTTAGATCGAAATCAAGATCTTGGATTATATTCAAGATACATAATTCTTGTACAACGTAATCTTAGGAATGTATGAATCACTTAACAAACTATGAACGAAGCCCCATATAGAATCATAAGTCTAGCATACGTTCAAAAGTAAGTGAACCTAAGATGTATGTAATGAAATGATGAACCCTAGAAGGGTTAAGTATGAGTGTAAGATACACTAAATGGCCAAGTACATTACCATAAGATGAGATAAACAATGAAATCAAGATATGAACAATGAAATGATGAAACCCTAGAAGGGTTAAGGAAGGGAGTGAAACACACTAAATGGCCAAGTGCATTGGCATATGACGAAATGAACATTCACGTAATAAGAGGTGAGTAACTATGCAAAATAAAAGGTGCTAATGATAAGGAATGTGGTTACAACATGATATAAGGCTAATGTAAATGATTAGAGCAGTTCAAATGAGCCTGAGTAAATGTTACCAAAACGTACTCACCTATGAGAGTGTAAGATAATGAAGAGACCAGTCTCTTTGAACACTCTAATAAAAGTATTGAGCTTAACACCCTTAATACTAATGATGAGATGTGAAATCATCTAATGAGATATGATGTCTTCATACTAGAAGCCAACTTCCATGACATATGAGTTGAATGAAATGGAACTTTATACTGAGCACTGATAGGCTAGCTATGAGCGGTGATGCCTTCTTTCGGAAGGGAGGAGGGTCACGTATCTCTCATGAGATGATACTGTCCAGCTTGTTGGGTATGGGTCTCCTTACATATCCTAGTCTTCGATTCTATACAGCCGATATAGGGATCTGGCGGGGTTAAATTCCCATGTATGCTAGCATGTTATGGGTCAGTTTGGCCAGTGATTCCACCTCTTTTCACTGTGCGGGAGACACTAGATTTCATGATGCTCATATGATCTATGTTGGTTAATGTTAAAGTTCCCAATGAATGAATGAGACCAACCTCAAATGATGCACGTAATGAAATGAATGATAACAAAGGTGTTAGGATAGGATAATCAAAAGGTGAATTAGATTCAAGTAATGACATTATGTCATTCTTGGTCATTGCACAACGAACCTAATGAAAGTCTTAAACTACATTCTAGCTATAAATGGTGTGTACATTGGCCTATAAATGAAATGAAATAGAGTACGTATGAATGAACGAAGCAGACTCTGTGTTTGCTAATGAAGACTCCCTAGTTGCGGTCCTATCTGTTGAGCCCTAATTTTTGGGATGTCTGATGTTAAGTCCATGATTCCAAGGTCTCATGGCATATGAATGAATGATATTAAAGAAGTTATGTGCTACCTGCAAAATTTGTTGTATGCTATATGATATGTGCTATGTGTAAATGTTATGTGCTGTGCGAAAATGTGAAAAGTATGATGATATATGTATTCTCATGGCATAACTTTCCTATTCCAAATCTGGAAAGCTCTCTGACTTGCCTAATCCAAATTTGGAAACCTTCCAAATCTCAAATTGGCAAGTCTACTGACTTGACTTCCAAAAATCATATTGTTAGGAAAGAGATATTCTTTCTCATGCATGTCCTTGGTGTGTGCTTACACATACCCATATTTAGTACAAGTGTGCACTAACCCTATTCAAACCCTACTATTTTAGGTGCAGGCACATGTGGATGATAGAGATATATGATCTTCGCTGATCTGGACGTTCAACATTCATCCATTTTGGTAGGTGCCAGGCATTCGAGGATGTTGTTGTTTTCTATTCTAGCTTAGTTTTAGAGTTGAGCTAGTGGAGCATGTTCCACTAGCGTTTCTTTCCTGTTTTTATTCAAACTATGTATTGGTGCCATTTTGGCAATAACACACTTAATAAGAATTGAACTATTTCTTTTAGTTGCTTATCTCTTAATGTTAGATAGTTGATGGTGAACAATTACGTATTAATGAGAATGTTTCTACAAGTATGTTAAGAAACAAATAGTTTCAAATTTTCCGCTAAAAATTAGCCTATGTAAAGTAAGAATGACGTAAGTAGGCTTGTCTGCAACCTCTGAGAGGTCAACGACGCCGGTCTCATTTGCAGTCTAAATTTCAGTCTTGAAAAAGTTTGTATCAGAGCGCTAGGCTAAATTCCGAGGATAATAACTTCACATCAACCACATTGAGTAGTTCTTATGTCGTGGTAGTGAAGTGCACCACTATCCTGGATTAGAGACTACGTGATGCGTAGGAAAATTTCCCTTCTTCTGATCTTATCGTGCTTTTCCTAATGCCTTAGTTCTTGGTGTTATGAGCGTGTCTAACATCAATCCTTATTGTTTTTCAGAGAATGAACACTTGTAGAGCTAAGGGTTAGAGGAGGGGAGGATCAGCTGTTAGGGGTAATCAGAATCCACCCCAGGCTCCAGTTGGGTTCACAGATACTGAGTTTAGGGCATCTCTTGCTCAGATGGTATAGAACATTACGATGCAGGCTCAGGATATGACAACCCAAGTCAACCAGCAGGATGTTCAGAGAGAAAACCCACTGGTTCGCAGCATGGCTGACAGGATGCAAGACTTCACATGGATGAACCCTCCTATTTTAACAAGGACTAAGACATCAGAGAATCCTCATGAGTTTGTGGATGAAGTAAATAACATTCTTCTGGCTATGGGGGCACAGATACTGAGAAGGTCGAGCTGGCTTCCTATCAGCTCAAAGATGTTGCACAGACTTGGTGCATGATGTGGCAAGATAGCCGTATTTTGGGTGGAGTGCCAGTCACTTTTGAGCTGTTCAAGACAACATTTCTGGAGAGTTTTCTTTTCCCAGAAAGATGAGGGAAGCCAAGGTTGAGGAGTTCATCAACCTTATACAAGGCTCTATGACAGTCCAGGAGTATTCCCTAAAGTTTGTTAAGCTATCAAGGTATGTTACTTTCCTTAGTATTTAACAGCAAGAATGAGGATAGTATTGAGCTTTGTTGAAATTATCCAGGTACGCTACTTCCTTTGTTTCAAAGAGCAGGGATGAGATGAGCAGGTTCTTCACAGGAATCAATGGAGACCTGGAGGGGGAGTGTCGGTCTGCGATGCTCTATAATAATATGGACCTTTCAAGGTTGATGGTACATGTCCAACAGGTAGAGGACAGCTGCAAAAAGGGAGGTGTTCGTGATGTTAGGAGGCCTAGGCCTCAAGATCAGGCAGGTCCCAACCATGGAGGCCAAAAAACAATTATAGCGTCTGTGAGTAGCCTTGGTTCAAGAAGGGGCTACAAAGTTCTGGGAATTCTAACTCTCAAATGAGTACAACACTTAGAGGAGGCAGACTTGAACGTAAGACGGGAAATGACAGTGAGATGCAGCATCCTAAGAAGAACTGTGCTAAGTGTGGCCGAGCTCACAGTGGAGAGTGCAGATAGGGAACTAATGCCTGCTTCAATTGTGGTAAGAGTGGACACATGGTCAGAGACTGTCCACAAAATAGAGGTCAGACTGGATGTAATGCTTAGCCTAGGCCTAACCCACAGAGTGCAGCAGCAGCTGAGCCTCCAAAGATGAACAGATTCTATGCCTTGAAGGGTAGGGAAGAGCAGGTGAAGTCCGCTAATGTGGTCACAGGTATGCTGCAAGTATTCTCAATTTCTATTTATGCTCTACTTGATCCAGGGTCTACGCTTTCCATTGTGACTCCTCTGATTGCTCTTACTTTTGAAATACTACCTGAAATATTGCATGATCCTATACTGGTTAGTACGCCTTTATGAGAAAGTGTAAGAACTGATAGAGTATACAAAGATTTCCCAATAGTTGTATGTGGTAGGACTATGTGTGCGGACTTGGTTGAACTACTCATGCATGATTTTGATGTTGTTCTTGCCTTGAACTGGCTTCACAGTTGTTATGATTGCTAGGATTGTCGTAGTAGAGTGGTGAGATTTCGCTTCCCTAAAGAAGAGTTAGTCTGAAAGGGGTACAAATTTGAGTCGTCCTAATCCCTTGATTTCAAATCTTAAGGCCAATAAGATGATGTCCAAGGGGTTACTATGTCATCTTGTGAGTGTTAATGATTTAGATAATTACATTCCTTCCATAGACTGAGTGCCTATAGTGAATGAATTCCTAGATGTGTTTCTTGAAGATTTGCCTGGAGTCCCTCCCCTTCGAGAGATTGACTTTTGTATCGACTTAGAACTTGATACTACACCAATCTCAATTCCCCCTTATAGAATGGCTCCAGCAAAATTCAAAGAGTTAAAGCTGCAGTTAAAATATCTCACTAATAAGGGTTTCATTCAACCGATCATATCCCCGTGGGGCACTCCAGTGTTGTTTGTAAAGAAGAAAGATAGGACCCTTAGAATGTGTTTTGATTATCGGCAGCTCAACAAAGTCACTATAAAGAATAAGTATCCACTTCCTAGAATAGATGATTTGTTTGATCAACTCCAATGGTCTAGTTTCTTCTCTAAGATTAATCTTCATTCAGGATATCATCAGCTTATGGTTAGGAATGGAGATGTCCCAAAGACAGCCTTTAGTACCCGCTATGGTCACTATGAGTTTCTAGTCATGCCATTTGGTCTCACAAATGCACCTGTTACATTTATGGATCTCATGAGTAGAGTCTTTCGTGAATACCTTGAGTCTTTTGTCATAGTATTTATTGATGACATTCTCATCTCTCTAAGACCAAGGAAGAGCATGAACAACATTTAAGACTAACCTTGCAGGTACTTAAACGGCATCAGTTGTATTCCAAATTCAGCAAGTGTGAATTCTGGCTGACATCATTGACCTTCCTGGGTCATGTTGTGTCCTACCAAGGTGTAGAGGTTGACCCCAGGAAGAATGAAGCTGTTAAGAACTGGCCAAAGCCCCTTTCTCCCACTGACATCCATATCTTTCTAGGATTGGCTGGTTACTACCACAGGTTTGTGGAGGGCTTTTTTTCCACTGCTGCCCCACTGACAACTTTGACGAAGAAGAAAGCCAAGTTTGAATTAACGGAGACTGGTGATAACAATTTCCAAGAGGTCAAGGATAGACTTATTTCAGCCCCGGTGCTTACTCTACCTAAGTGTGGTGAGAATTACACTGTCTATTGTGATGCATCTAGGGTTGGTTTTGGTTGTGTTCTTATGCAGAATGGTAAGGTGATAGCGTATGCTTCTAGATAGCTCAAGGTTCATGAGAAGAATTATCCCACTCATGACCTGGAGTTAGCAGCTGTGGTGTTTGTACTGAAGCTATGGAGGCATTATTTGTATGGAGTGCATGTGGATGTGTTCACAGATCATAAGAATCTCCAGTACGTGTTCACACAGAGGGAGTTGAATCTACATCAGTGGAGATGGTTGGAACTATTGAAGGAATATTACATGAATGTGCACATCCATCTAGGTAAGTCTAATGTTGTGGCTGATGCTTTGAGCAGGAGGAGCATGGGGAGTACAGCCCACATTGAGGACGAGAAGGAGTTGGCAAAAGAGTTACACACACTGGCCAGAATGGGTGTGCGATTGGTTGACTCTACTAGTGGGGGTGTTTCAGTTCATCCTAGTGCTGAATCATCCTTGGTAGTTGAAGTCAAGAACCGTCAGCATCTTGATCTGTGTTGATGGAGCTGAAGAACTCAGTGTTGTTAAAATGCACGAGTCTTTTGCTTTGGGAGGTGAAAACATACTTAAATGCCAGGACAGGCTATTTGTACCAGGTGTGGATTATTTACGGACCAGGATTGTGGTTGAGGCCCATGGTTCCAAATATTTCATATATATAGGTTCCACCGAAATATATCATGATCTTAAATAGATCTATTGGTGGGATGGCATGAAGAAGGACATTGCAGAATATGTGGCTAAGTGTCCTAATTGTCAGCAAGTTAACGCAGAGCATCTTAAGCCTGGTGGACTGACTCAGATTATTGAGGTGACGACTTGGAAGTGGGAGGCAATTGATATGGACTTCATGGTTGGTCTTTCGAGGACTAGGATAAAGCATTACTCCATATGGGTTATTGTGGACGGATTAACTAAGTCTGCTCACTTTATCCCTGTGAAGCCTACCTACAGAGCCGAGGATTATGCAAGAATTTATATTGATGAGATTGTGAGGTGGCATGGGATTCTTTTTTCTGTCATTTTAGATAGAGGAGCTCAATTTACTTCACATTTCTGGAGAACTTTCCAGAAAAGCTTGGGCATGCAGGTGAAGCTTAGTACTGCCTTTCATCCTCTGACTGATGGGAAGGCAGAGCGCACATTTAGACATTGGAGGACATGTTTAGAGCGTGTGTGATTGACTTCAGAGGTAGCAGGGATGACCATCTTCCTTTGATAGAGTTCTCGTATAATAATAGCTATCGCTCCAGCATTAGGATGGAACCGTTTGAGGAGTTGTATGGTAGGAGGTGTAGATCTCCATTTGGGTGGTTCGAGGTTGTAGAGTCATCCATTTTGGGTCCAGAGATCATTCATGAGGCCTTAGAGAAGGTTAGAGTGATAAGGGACAGGTTGGATACTGCCTACAGTCGACAGAAGTCATATGCAGACACCAGAAAGCGGCCCTTAGAATTTGAGGTTGGTGACCAGGTTTACTTGAAGATATCACCTATGAAAGGAGTGATGAGATTTGGTAGAAAAGGGAAGCTGAGTCCGAGGTATGTTTGGTCATATTAGATCCTACAACGTGTGGGTGAGGTGGCCTATGAGTTAGTATTTCCTATGGAGCTAGCTTCTGTCCATCCAGTCTTTCATGTCTATTTTGTTGAAGAAGTGTCTAGGTGATCCAACATCGATTCTACTTGTGGAAGGTTTGGGGGTTGATTAAAACATGTCTTATGACGAGGTACCTGTTGAGATCTTGGACAGATAGGTCAAGCGGCTAAGGAACAAGGAGATTTGCACAGTGAAGGTATTGTGGAGAAATAATCTTGTTGAGAGTGCTAGGTGGGAGGCTGAGGCCGACATGAGATCCCGCTACCCTCATCTTTTCAGCTCTTGAGGTTAAGTTTCCCACTATTAAGTCTATGTTTCCTTATCTCTCCGTATTTTGTTGCTATTTATTGATTGTGCATAGTGATTATGTTATGATCTGATTGGCATTACGGTGTGTAGTGGTAGTGTCATTCGGGGACGAATGTTCCTAAGGGGGGGATAATGTAAAAACCCTAAAAACATGAATAGGATAAATACTTAAAGTGATTTATTTATTATTTAAAATCTGAAATTTTAAGGGCATAATGGCCTTTTCACAAAGCTAAGTAGATCAGTTTTTATTTAAATTAATAAGGAGTCCTAGTTTGACTAGTTCCCAAACTAAAACTACTATTATTTTACTACTACTCTCTCTCTCACAATCTCTCTCACGTTTCATCACCTCACTCACGTTTTTTTCTACCAAAACAACTTCAAGAACTGAAATAATATTAATATTTCTTCACACTTGAAGAACTCACGTGAAATTTTAAGAAAAACAAAGTAACCAAAAATGTTAAGGCAAAGAGAAGTTGTCCGTCGAGTGGTGTGGACGTTGAGGAAGCTTGGACTGATTTTGGAGACGGTTTTGGTCAGCAACTTTGTCGTTTGAACAATCAAATAAGGTATGGGTTTCTTTCCTCTTGGTTTCTTTCCCAAGAGACCCCTTAAGACTCATGATATAAATTCTGAAAACTAGAATTGTTCCCTCTTTGCATGTCCTTGTCAATAGCTACCACTGAACTTTAAGTTGGGTATGTTTACTGGTCGAAAGTAGGGACGATACATGTTTTTGTGATGTTTATGTTAATGTATGCATGTTTGAAATTTTGTGAATGAAGATTTTATCGTTCGAAATCATGTGAAAAAGCGATATGTGTGTGTATGTGTTGCAGTGAAGTTGCTCACGGTTTGGAGGTGTGCAAAGGCATGTTAATTTTTATATTTTATGTGCTAAAATTGTGCACAATGTGATGTCCATATGGTGTGTGAAGTTATAAATTTTGAGTGAAAATGCTTGACTAATGTAACTACTAAACTACCCTAATAATGCACTAAATGCTTGGTGAGATGCTCTAAGAAAATAATATGAAAAGGTTGATGAAAGGAAGCTTAAAATTATGAAAAAATTTCAACCTTAGTGTACTTTAAATTTCATTCAAATAGGGGGTTGAAATCTGGAAATTTAATTGTTATTAAGGGGGTGAGGCCACCAGGGTTCGAACTTGTGACCTCACCCACGTAATACCTTAATTTCGCAATGTAGAAAAAATAGAAAAGGAAAAAGGGGTTGGGGGGATTCCAAATGGGGTGTGCAAGCAAGTAAGTAGAGAGTAACAATTTAAAAAAAAAAACTAAAATATGAGGCATGGGGATCGAACCCACGACCTCCAGTCAGCGTGTAAAAGAAGAAAAACATAAAAAAAAATAAAGAATGGAAAATGTGAGGCGTGGAAATCGAACCCACGACCTCAAGGCTGGAAAGGAGGGGGCGAATTAAATTAGAAAAAATGAGGTGAGGCTGTGGGTGTTCGAACCCACCAACTCACAGCTTCTAGCGAAATTAACAATTAAATGGGAGGCTATGGGGGTTCGAACCCACCACCTCACGACCTCTAGCTAAATTAACAACAAAATAAGTAGTTTGGGGGTCGAACCCACAACCTCCCAATGCCTTAGCGAAAAAAAAAAGAGTATAAAATGAAAGAGGTTGTGGGGTTTGAAACACACAACCCTTCAGCCAATTTAAGAGGAAATCAAGTAGAAAATTTAAGGTACTATGTTAATGTTGGAGTTTGATCTAGAGTTCCAATGTTATGGAAATTTAAAATAAAATCAATGAAAAATGTAAATGTTATCCAAGTGATTTGAATTTGGGTTTCTTTGCCCAAACTTCCGATACATAAGTCACACGTGAACAAAATATCAAAGAAAATACCACCTACTTAGATCGAAATCAAGATCTTGGCAAAAATACACTAAATGACAAGTGCATTGTCATAAGATGCGATGAACAATGAAATGAGGAAATAAACAATGAAACGATGAAACCCTAGAAGAGTTAAGTGAGGGTGTGAAACACACTAGATGGCCAAGTGCATTAGCATATGATGAAATGAACATTCACGTAATAAGAGGAAACTATGAAAAAGCAAAGGTACTAATTATAAGGAATGTGGTGACAACATGATATAAGCTAATGTAAATGATGAGAGCAATCTCAAATGAGCCTAAGTAAAGGTTACCAAAACGTACTCACCTATAGAGTGTAAGATAATGAAGAGACCATTCTCTATGAAAACTCTAATGAAAGTATTGAGCTTAACACCCTTAATACTAATTATGAGATGAGAAATCATCTAATGAGCTATGATTTCATCATACTAGAAGCCAGCTTCCATGATGTATGAGATGAATGAAATGGAACTTTATACTGAGCAGCGATAGGCTAACTATGAGCGGTGATGCCTTCTTTTGGGAAGGGCGAAGGTTCACGTAACTCTCATGAGATGAGACTGTCCAGCTTGCCAGGTATGGGTCTCCTTACATCTCTTAGTCTTCGAACCTATACAACCAATATAGGGATCTAGAGGAGTTATATTCCCATGTACGCTAGCATGTAATGGGTCACTTTGACCGGTGATTCCACCTCTTTTCGCTGTTAATGAGACACTGGATTTCATGATTCTAACATGATCTATGTCGATTAAAGTTAAAGTTCCCAATGAACGAATGTGGCCAGCTTCAAATGATGCACATAATGAAATGAATGAAAACAGAGGTGTTAGGGTAGGATAATCAAAAGGTGAGTTAGATTTAAGTAATGAAATTAGGTCATTCTTGGTCATTGCACAACGAACCTAATGAATGTTAAAATTACATCCTAGGTATAGTTGGTGTTTACACTAGCCTATGAATGAAATGAAATAGAGTACGTATGAATGAATGAAGCAGACTTTGTGTTTGCTAATGAAGACTCCCTAATTGCGGTCCCATCTGTTGAGCCCTCATTATGCGATGTCTTTATGTTAAGTCCATGATTCCAAGGTCTCATGGCATATGAATGAATGATACTAAAGAAGTTATGTGCTACATGCAAAATGCGTTGCATGCTATATGATATGTGATATGTGTAAATGTTATGTGTTGTGCGAAAATGTGAAAAGTATGATGAGGTATGTTATTCTCATGGCATAACATTCCTATTCCAAATCTTGAAAGCTCATTGACTTTTCTAATCCAACTTTGGAAATCTTCCAAATCTCAAATTGGCAAGTACACTTACTTGACTTCAAAAAATCATATTGTTAGAAAAGAGATATTCTTTCGCATGCATGTCCTTGGTGTGTTCTTGCATATACCCATACTTAGTACAAGTGTGTACTAACTCTATACAAATTCTACTATTTTAGGCGCAGGCACAGGTGGACGATAGAGCTACAGGATCTTCGTTGTAGTTATCCGGACATTCAACATTCATCCGGCTATAGTAGGTCCTCATGATTTCGAGGATACTGTTGTTTTATACTCTAGCTTAATTTTAGAATTGAGCTAATGGAGTCGTTTGAGAGCTAGGACTATTTTGACTCTTTCCAAAAAACTTAAAGGGGGTTGTTTAACTATTCGGTAACTACGAGTACGTAATTGATGAAACTTTTATTAAATAAGTAATAAGATAATAGGTTAGTGGGGATTCACGGTTATAAACCCTTGTTTAGAAAAGGAAGAAAACAAGAAATCAGCGTGTAAAAATAAATTTGGTGGCAGCGTCATACGAAAGGCGACCACTAAAGGTAAGAAATTTTTGTAAGTTTTTCATTCATGTGTGTACACATGAAATTGTTTCATATATGAGTATTGTTATTAAATTATTAGGTGGGGAATGTTGAATTGTTGGTTTCAAGAGCACAATTGATGTCATAGATAAGTGAGAATTATGGAATCTTTTTTTGTCAGAGCATTGGGATTTTATACTAATTTTAGATTAAAAAAATTTCAACTCCTTTCTTAGTGGAATAAAGTAAATCACATAGAAATTTAATTACTCCATTTTGATTTTTCTTCTGCAACTCAAATAGTTGGCTTAGGTAAATTTGCTTTTTCTTTGGGATTTGGACCGTTGATTCTTGTGAAAATTATTAGCATAGCTGTTGTAAATTTTGGAAGTAGAAAATTGTTATTTTGTCATCTTGCTTTTACAGTTGAAGCATATGACATCCTTGTTATTATTAAAACATAAAATTACTGTTAATGTAGTAATGTGTATATAGTGAGGTCATGCCAAGTGTAGTAAAGATTTTCTATAAGGTCAGAAAGAAAAAGATTTGAAATTGGAAAAGTTGCATGGCTGTAATGTTATTAATTTTTAAGGTTATTAGGATGGTAGGGAAAGTAGTGGAATTCCAATCATTTGGCAATCATATTCCAATGGTTTTCAATGGCAATGATATTTAAGAAAGTGGACAATTTTCATAATGGTTTGAGGAAAAAGAATGGTCACATTCCAGGGATCTGTAATGGTGGAAATTAGTCCTTATTTTAAATATTTACCAAATTAAGATACTAAATTTTGATATATTGAGATATGTAATTAATTATTAGGTGTATATTATATAACTTAATATTGTTTTTAGGGTATTTGGAGAGATTATAGTTAAATTCTTGGCTTGAAATTTAGTAAATATGATAATTTGGCATATAAACTATATCAAGATTTGGAGCTTATTAGATATATGAGTGGGTTTTAGAGTCTATCATAAGACATATAAAAAATTAAAGGTCTACAAACTCACTTACTTACGAATATTGCACAATTGGTAGATTGGGAACGTTCTGAAGCTTTGCGAAAATGAAAGAAAAAATATTAAAGATTGGTGAAACGAGTTCGGCATTTAAGGTATGTTAAGACTTTTTAGACTGGTTAAAGGATGTTTTTCTGATTAAAGATTAAAAATGAAAATAGACATAGGGGTAAGGGCGAATGATGGGGGTCTCATATCAATGCTGTGACGGGCATTGGTACAAAAAACCAGTGTTATAAAATGGAAATTTACTTGTATAGAATGCGGAATGTAATTTGAGAATTTCCAAAGCATATAAGCATTAGCTGATATTACTGACTTGAAATCCTTGTGTCATTGTGTTTTCTTTATTTCACCCGTATAGTTGTGATAGTTGAGGTGGTTATTTATTATGTTGATATTGATTGATTGAGATACATCATCATCCCCTTATATTGAAATAATATTGTGCACATGCATAGACATGAGACTGAGTATAAGTAGGGCACGTGGAGATCGTCCGTGGTGGGGATGGTGAGATGTTAAGATAGTAATTTGGGCACGTAGAAACCGTCGTGAGGAAATTGTTTGATATTATGATAGAACATTGAGATCGTCTGCACAGACACGTGGAGATCGTCCGTGTCGGTATATGGACTTCGCGAGTCCCCCATGGGTCATGAGATCTCGATGTAATTTCGAGGAGTATCATGTATAAACGGTTGAGTGAGTACTGGGTATTCTGAGACATATCATTACATGGTATCATATTGCATTGCATTTCATCACATCATTCATTCTTGATGATTATGTGTTTTGTTTGGTGGTGGAAAGTACTTGATGTTTGATTAACTTTATTGATGAAACTTAAATAGTAAGTGTAATATATATACTTATATAATTTCAGAATTTATTTTTCTTATATAAACTCCCATCACTACTTCTTCGTTGTCGGTCAATGAGGCATACTAGGTACACGTGGTTTCGTACTCATACTACACTTGTTGCACTCTTTGTGGTGCAAATTTGATTCTGAGTAGGTGCACATATCGAGGACCTATTTGAGTCCGAGTTTGAAGTGTCTTGGAGTTGTGGTGAGCTGTTTGGTTATTCCGTGGCCCACACCTCCCTCTAACTTTTACTTATTCAGTTATTCAGCATTCAGAAAAGATATCCCTTATTTTAGATTTGTCATTTTTGTTTCAGACTTTCATCGTATTTTAGAAGCTCTTCTACTTATGATACCAATTCTTGGGTAGTATTTCTTTCAGTTTTCCGCATTTGTACTTATAAGGAACTCAGTGTTGGAGATTTGGCTAATTGTTGTCTTTTCACTCATTAGTTAGTTAAGTTTGTTAAGATATGTTTTTTGGCTTACCTATTGGATGGGAACATAGGTTCCATCACGACTCGTGATTTTTGGATCGTGACAATTTGGTATCAGAGCCCTAGGTTCATCGGTCTCACAAGTACAAGAGCAATGTCTATTAGAGTCTTGCGGATCGGTATGAAGATGTCCATACTTATCATCGAGACGCTATAGAACATTTAGGAAATATTTTGTTCTTTTATTCCGTAGTGTACACGCTTGACCTTATCGAAATTCTAATCTTGATATCTCATTCTCTCAGATGGCGAGGACTCGTACATCGGCAAGTGGAGGTCAAAATCCTATACATGTGCCTGCTTCTGGGAACAGTATACGTGGTAGAGGCAGGAGACGAGCTCAAGGTCGGGGTAGGGGCCGTATTACAACACCTATGGAAGGTCAAGTACCAATAGTTACCTAGGGTCGTGATAGGACCGTACCTCCTTATGTATAGGTTATTCATGGGGATGTGCAAGATCGTGTCGATGGGGATGGGCCAGCTCTAGCTTCACCTAGTATTATTGCCATCCCAATGCTTCAAGATACCATGGCTCGTATGTTAGGAATCTTAGAATGGATGGCTCAGGCAGGAGTTTTACCTGTCACTCCTAGAACTGTAGTTCGTGAAGGGCATTTTGGTCATTCAGGATCGTCTCATCAGCCTGCATCTCGTAGAGGTTGTTTTGAGTGTGGTGATATAGGACACTGTGTGAGAGACTGTCCTAGGACCAGGCGTGGTGGCTTACATCAGGGTTCTTAGGCTTCGACTTTCAGGGCTGCACAACCTCCAGCTAAGGGTGGTGCACAAAGTGGTAGAGGTGGTTCTTACTCATGTAGAGGTGGTTCTTCTTCTAGTCGAGGTGGTGGTCGTGGAGATTCACAATTTAAGGGAGGTCGTTCTCACTATTATGCTTTTCCAGGTAGGCCAGAGGTTGAGGCTTCAGATGTTGTTATCAGAGGTATTATTCTTATTTGTTATCGACCAGCTACAATATTATTTGATCCAGGCTCTACTTATTCTTATGTGTCCACATATTTTTCTCCTAGTATGGATATATTATGTGAGTCTCTTGATTTGCCGATATATGTTTCTACTTTTGCCAGGGATTCTATAGTTGTAGATCGGATGTATCGATTATGATTTGTTACCTTGATGGGGTAAAACACTTATGCATATTTAAAGGTCTTAGATATGATAGATTTTGATGTGATTCTTGGTATGGATTGGTTATATTCTTACCACGCAATTTTAAATTGCCATGCAGAGAAAATTACTTTAGCTATGCCTGGATTTCCTATAGTAGAATGGAGAGGTTCTCTTAGTCACCCTCCTAAGGGTGTGATATCATTTCTTAAGGCTCGTCAGTTAGTACAGAGAGGATGTTTGGCTTACTTGGCACACATTCGAGATACTATTGTTGAGACTCCTATGCTTGAGTCTACTCCAACGGTGAGTGAATTTTCAGAGGTATTCCCAACTGATTTGATAGGTCTTCCACCAGATAGTGATATTGATTTTTGTATTGATGTGGAGACAGGCACTCAGCCTATTTCCATTCCTCCTTATCGTATGGCACCAGCTGAAGTGAAAGAGTTGAAGGAGCAGTTGCAAGGATTTGTTGATCAAAGGTTTTATTAGACCGAGTGTATCTCCTTGGGGTGCTCCAGTGTTATTTGTGAAGAAGAAATATAGATCTATGCGTATGTGTATTGACTATCGATAGTTGAACAAGGTAACCATCAGAAATAAGTACCCGATACCTCGTATTGATGACTTATTTGATCAGTTGAAGGGTGCTTCAGTTTTCTCCAAGATTAATTTGAGATCTGGCTATCATCAGATGAAGATTAGGGCGGAGGATATCCCTGAGACAGCTTTTCGAATACGTTATGTCCATTACAAGTTTTTGGTGATGTCTTTTGGATTGACTAATGCCCCTGCAGCTTTTATGGACTTGATAAATGGAGTGCTCAGACCGTATTTGGATTCCTTTGTTATTGTATTCATTAATAATATATTAATATACTCACGCAGTAAGGAGGAACATGAGCATCATTTGAGGATTGTGCTTGGGATTCTAAAGGAGAAAAAGCTTTATGCAAAGTTTTCAAAGTGTGAGTTTTGGCTTAGTTCGGTAGCATTCTTAGGACATGTAGTGTCCAAGGAGGGTATTATGGTGGATCCTAAGAAGATTGAGGCAATTAGAGATAGGGTCAGACCTGCTTCAGTTACTGAGGTTCGGAGTTTCTTAGGCCTTGTAGGTTATTATCGATGATTAGTTGAGGGTTTCTCATCCATTGCATCTCCATTAACTAGATTGACACAAAAGGAGGTGACTTTTCAGTGATCTGACGAGTGTGAGGTTAGTTTCCAAAGGCTCAAGACTTTATTAACTTCTGCTCTGATTTTGACCCTACCCGTGGAGGGAGATGGTTTTGTTATATATTGTGATGCTTCTTGGATTGGTCTTTGTTGTGTACTAATTCATAAAGGAAAAGTGATATCTTATGCTTCGAGAGAGTTGAAGGTTCAAGAGAAGAACTATCCTATTCATGAATTAGAGTTGGTGGTTGTTGTGTTTGCATTGAAGATTTGTAGGCATTATCTTTATGGTGTGCAATGTGAGGTGTTCACGGATCATCGTAGTCTCCAAGATATATTCAACCAGAGGGATCTGAATATGAGGCAGCGGAGATGGTTGGCGTAGCTCAATGACTACGATATTACTATTCTTTATCATCCAGGCAAGGCAAATGTTGTAGAAGATGCCTTGAGTCAGAAGGCGGTAAGTATGGGTAGTTTAGCCATGTTACATGTTGGAGAGCGTCCTTTAGATAGGGATATACAATCCTTGGCCAATAGCTTTGTGAGACTTGATATTATAGAATATGGTAAGGTGTTGGCTTGTATGGAGGCTAGGTCATCCTTGTTGGAGCAGATTCGAGCTCAACAGTTTAATGATGTTGACTTATGTAAGATTAGGGACAAGGAGTTAAAAGGAGAAGACAAGGCTGCAATTCTTGATAGTGAAGGATTTTTTAGGATTAAAGGTCGTATATGTGCTCCTCATACAGGTGATTTGACTAGATTAATCATGAAGGAGGCCCATAGTTCGAGGTACTCTATTTATCCGGGGGCTACTAAGATGTATCGTGACTTGAAGTAGCATTATTGGTGGTGTTGTATGAAGAGGGACATAGTAGATTTTGTATCTCGGTGTTTGAATTGTCAGCAAGTGAAGTATGAACACCAAAAGCCTACAGGTATGACTTAGAGGATGCCCATACCTGAATGGAATTGGGAGCGTATTTTTATGGACTTCGTGGTAGGATTTCCACGCACCTTTGTTAAGTTTGATGCTATATGGGTCATTGTGGATTGACTGACTAAGTCTGCACACTTTGTACCAGTTCAGACTACCTATAACTCAGAGAAGTTAGCCAAGATTTATATTCGGGAGATAGTTCAGTTGCATGGGGTTCCTATATCTATTGTTTCAGATCCTGGCACCCAATTGACATCTCATTTCTGGCGGTCTATGCAGAAAGAGTAGGGCACTCTGGTGAATCTTAGTACAACCTTTCACCCTCAGACTGATGGTCAGTCTGACCGGACTATTCAAGTTCTTGAGGACGTGTTGAGAGCATGTGTGATTGACTTTTGTGGTTAGAGGGATCAGTTCTTTCCATTAGAAGAGTTTGGTTACAATAATAGTTATCATTCGAGCATTGAGATGGCACCATTTGAGGCTCTGTATGGTAGGAGATGTCGATCTCCAATTGGGCTCTGTATGGTAGGATATGTTGATCTCCAATTGGTTGGTTTGATGCATTTGAGGTTAGACCATGGGTTACATATTTCTTGAGGGAGTCCTTGGACAAGGTCAAGTTGATCCAAGATAGACTTCTCATGGCTCAGAGTAGGCAAAAAAGTTATGCAGGTCGAAAGGTTCGTGATTTAGAGTTTATGGTTGGAGAGAGGGTTTTATTGAAGGTTTCACCCATGAAGGGTGTGATGAGGTTTGGAAAGAAGGCAAGTTGAGCCCAAGGTATATTGGTCCTTTCGAGATTATGGACCGTATCGGTGAGGTGGCATATTAGTTGGCTTTGCCGCCTGGGTTGTCAGGTGTCCATCCTGTATTTCATATTTTAATGCTGAAGAAGTATCATAAGGGTGGTGCTCATGTGATTCAATGGAATTCAGTGTTACTTGATCAGAGTTTGACTTTTGAGGAAGAGCCGATAACCATTTTTGATAGGCAAATTCGGAAGTTAAGGTCCAAGGAGATTGCTTCAGTAAAGGTTCAGTGGAAGCATCGTCCAGTGGAGGAGGCTACATGGGAGACAGAGTCATACATGAGGAGTAAATATCCTCATCTTTTTTAGCATTCAAGTTAAATTTTTTCTTTCCTCGTTCGAGGACGAACCTTTGTTTAAGTGGCAGGTGATGTAATGACCCGCTAGGTCATTGTGAGAACTAGGTTTATTTTGACACTTTTCGTAAAATTTAAAGGGGGTAGTTTAACTATTCGGTAACTACGAGTACCTAATTGATGAAACTATTATTAAATATGTAATAAGATAATAGGTTAGTGGGGTTTCACAGTTAATAAACTCTTGTTTAGAAAAGGAAGAAAACAAGAAATCAGCGTGTAAAAAAAAATTGGTGGCGGCGTCATACGAAAGGCGACCACTAAAGGTAAGAAATTTTGATAAGTTTTTCATTAATGTGGGTAAACATGAAATTGTTTCGTATATGAGTATTGTATTTGAATTATTAGGTGGGAAATGTTGAATTGTTGGTTTCATGAGTACAGTGGAGGGCATAGAAAAGTGAGAATTATGGAATCTTTATTTTTGTCAGAGCATTGGGATTTTATAGTAATTTTAGATAAGAAAATTTCAACTCCTTTCTTAGTGGAATAAAGTAAATCACATTAGAAATTTTATTACTCCGTTTTAATTTTTCTTCTGCAAATCAAATAGTCGCTTAGGTAAATTTGCTTTAGCTTTGGGATTCGGACCGTTGATCCTTGTGAAAATTAGTAGCATAGTTGTTGTAAATTTTGGTAATAGAAAATTGTTATTTTGTCATCTTGCTTTTACAGTTGAAGCATATGACATCCTTGTTATTAGTATAACATAAAGTTACTGTTAATATAGTAATGTGTATATAGTGAGGTCATGCCAAGTGTAGTAAAGATTTTCTTTAAGGTCAAAAAAAAATTGAAATTAGAAAAGTTCAATGGCTGAAATGTTATTAATTTTTAAGGTTATTAGGATGGTAGGGAAAGTAGTGGAATACCAATCATTTGGAAATCATATGCCAATGATTGGCAATGGTAATAATATTTAATAATGTGGACAATTTGCATAATGGTTTGAGGAAAAAGAATGGTCACCTTCCATGCATATGTAATGGTGGAAATTAGTTCTTATTTTATTTATTTTCCAAATTAAGATACTAAATTTTGATATATTAAGATAGGTAATTAATTATTAGGTGTATATTATATAACTTAACATTGAATTTTTAGGGTATTTTGAGAGATTGCAGTTAAATTCTTGTCTTGAAATTTAGTAAATATGAAAATTTTGGCATATAAACTATATCAAGATTTGGAGTTTATTAGATATATGAGTGGGTTTTAGAGTCTATGATAAGATATATAATAAATTGAAGGTCTACAAAACCCACTTACTTACAAATATTTCACAATTGGTAGATTGGGAACGTTCTGAAGCTATGCAAAAAGGAAAGGAAAAATCTTAACGATTGGTGAAACGAGTTCGGCATTTAACATTTTGAAGGACGTTTTCATAAATAAATATTAAAAATGAAAATAGACAAAGGGGTAAGGGCGAAAGATGGGGTCTCATATCAATGGTGTGACGGGCATTGGTACGAGTACCGATATTATAAAATGAAAAGTTACTGCTATACAATGTGGATTGTAATTTGAAATTGCCAAAGCATATAGGCATTAGCTGATATATTATTGACTTGAAATCCTTGTGTGATTGTGTTTTCTTTATTTCACCCGTATAGTTGTGATAGTTGAGGTGGTTATATATTATGTTGATATTGATTGATTGAGATGCATCATCATTGCCTTATATTGAAATAATATTGTACACATGCTTAGACATGACACTGAGTATAAGTTGCACACGTGGAGATCATCCATGTTGGGGATGGTGATATGTTAAGATTGTAATTTGGGCACGTAGAAACCGTCGTGAGGAAATTGTTTGATATTATGATAGAACATTGAGATCGTCCGCACAGACACGTGGAGATCGTCCGTGTCGGTATATGGACTTCGCGAGTCCCCCATGGGTCATGAGCTCTCGATGTAATTCCGAGGAGTATCATGTATATACGGTTGAGTGAGTACTGGGTATTCTGAGACATATCATTACATGGTATCATATTGCTTAGACATGACACTAAGTATAAGTTGGGCACGTGGAGATCGTCCATGTTGGGGATGGTGATATGTTAAGATTGTAATTTGGGCACGTAGAAACCGTCGTGAGGAAATTTTTTTAAATTATGATAGTGCGTTGAGATCGTCTGCACAGACACGTGGAGATCGTCCGTGTCGGTATATGAACTTTGCGAGTCCCCCATGGGTCATGAGTTATTGATGTATTTCCGAGGAGTATCATGTATATACGGTTGAGTGAATATTGGGTATTCTGAGACATATCATTACATGGTATCATATTGCATTGTATTTCATCACATCATTCATTCGTGATGATTATGTGTTTTGTTTGGTGTTGGAAAGTACACTGATGTTTGTTTACCTTTATTGATGAAACTTAAATAGTAAGTGTAATATATATATATATATATATATATATATATATATATATATATATATATATATATATATATATATATATATATATATATATATATATATATACTTATATAATTTAAGAATTTATTTTTCTTATATAAACTCCCGTCACTACTTCTTCGTTGTCCATCAATGAGACATACTTGGTACACGTGGTTTCATACTCATACTACACTTGTTGCACTCTTTGTGGTGTAGATTTTTTATTCCGAGTAGAAGCACATATCAAGGAGCAGTTTGAGTCCGAGTTTGGAGTGTCTTGGAGTTGTGGTGACCTTCTTGGGTGTTCCTTGGCCCACACCTCCCTCTATCTTTTACTTATTTTGTTATTCAGTATACAGACAGGATATCTCTTTTTTTAGATTTGTCATTTTAGTTTCAGACTTACATCGTATATTAGAGCTCTTGTACTTATGACACCAATTCTTGGGTAGTATTTCTTTCAGTTTTTTGCATTCGTACTTATAAGGAACTCAGTGTTGGAGATTTGGCTAATTGTTGTCTTTTCACTCATTAGTTAGTTAAGTTTGTTAAAATATGTTCGTTGTCTTACCTATTGGTTGGGAACATAGGTGCCATCACGACTCGTGATTTTTGGGTCGTGACAGTTTCTTTCCTGTTTTTATTCAGACTACGTGTTGGTGTCATTTTGGCAATTACACACTTAATGAGAATTGAACTATTTCTTTTAGTTGCTTATCTCTTAATGTTAGATGGTTGATGGTGAACGATTACGTATTAAAGAGAATGTTTTTATAAGTATGTTAAGAAACAAATAGTTTCAAATTTTCCGCTAAAAATTAACCTCTGTAAAGTAAGAATGACGTAAGTAGGCTTGTTTGCGACCTCTGAGAGGTCAACAACGCCGGTCTCGTCTGGAGTCTAAATTTCGGTCGTGACACTACTAATCTAGTAGTGCAATTTAATGGATCAAAGAACATTGTTAGTACAAATCCGTTTAAAGTACTCGGGGTGGATAAGGAATTAGAGTTAATTGATTCTAATCACTCGAAGGAGATAACTTTTGTCGGTCCTGGTAGTGATATACAATCAGTTAGCGCACCAATTGGAGTATGTAGCATGCAGACCGAAAAATATGTTAATGTTATGAGCCCTACAGTATCTAAGTCTATCCAAGAAAGTCAGGTTGTCATGTTACTCAAACCCAATGCAATGATCAAGCCACCTATATATGGTAACATTGAGCATCTTAGCTCATACTGTAACTTCCCAAAATTTGGATTTCACCTGATGAACATCAAGGAGAATTTGTACAATTCTTATCATCCACAGGGAATGATAAAATTTTTGAAAAAGGTATGTCACCACTTTCTCAAGCTAATTTTACAAATGATTCGTTAATTTTAAAAGAAAAACAACAATGGGATATGAGTACTCCTAGGTGGCGTGATTTGGTTGATGAAGAAGAGCATGTTTCACCTCCTCTTTTGAATATAAAATTGAGTCCACAAGCTCTAGAATTTGTATCTCAAAATTACAATCGCAAAGAAGAATGAACAAGAGGCTTTAGCATCACGATTTAGTCCAATTAATGCTTATGCTAGTGATTGGGCGATGATTCTTTTGACGAGGATTAGGATGAGGAAGATAATATGTTGGGCATATGCTTTGATAAAGTGGCTAGAGATGGGGATAACTCACCTAGGCATCAAAGAAGTGGAAGCAACAAAAACAAAAAAAAAGATACATGGAAGACAACACAATTGGGATGGTAAAGTGATAGGAGAGTTTGTTCCAAGGCACATGTTAATGCAACTGGCAAAGAAAAATCATATGAGAGTTTCAATAACTTCAACAAGATCCAATACATTCAAAAAGAAATGATGAACCATCAAGTTTTTTTTGGCATACTTGAAGAAGAATACAAGAGGAAAATACTTCAGGTTACTTTAGATGGGCTATATATCATTCTAAATTCAAACATTTGTAAAAGTAAGATTGAGTTTGAAAGTACTTCAAAGACAGCCCTAGACCCCGCTCTTTCCTTTCCCTCTCTATACGGTGACTTAAATAGCATCCATGGCTGCTTCGCCCTCTCCCCAGCCTCTGGCTGCGGGAGAGACAAACGTCAACCTTAATACAAAAGCATCCGATGCAATGATCCTTAAACCACAACAAACGACCCAAAACCTATTAAAACCCGTACTAAATCCCATTGAGTTTATTCATGGAGAACCCACTATAAGATTTACAATGGAAGAAAGAGAGCAGTTTGCTAGGGGAGAAGTTTTACATCAAGCCGTGATTATTAAATTTTCTTATGGAAAATTGGTGTTATCCGAGTTGCGAAATCTTTTGCCAAGGCAATTTGATGTTAAAGTAAATTGTAAAATTGGAAAACTTAGTTTTCGTCACCTTTTGGTTAGGTTTAATTTATATGAGTACTTTGTACAAGTTTTGTCAAATTCATATGGATATTTTAAGTTTGATGGTGAAAAGTATTCTTCAAAAAATTTCTGTGGATGCGAGCATTCAATCCTAAAGAGGAAACACCTAATTCTTGGGTACCTATCTAGTGGCGTAAATTTGTTTTTTAAGAAAAGTTTGAGGTTGCTAACTCAACTTTATTCTTGGATTTCATATTTGTGCATTATTTAAGCATTCTCATTTGTAATATCATCATAGAGTGTATTACAAATTTTATGATGACCATAGAATATCTAGCTCTGTCTAACTCTTATTTTATTCATGTTTTTTAATTAGTGGAGGTATGTCACCTCATAGATTTTACAAGGTAAGACCTAGCCCCTTTGCTTGTACTTATTTCTATTGAGGATTTTTGTTTTGATAAAAAAACTGCTAGACGGTCTGTTTAGTAAAATATATATATATATATATATTTCAAAGGAGAAATGTACATGATTATATAACTATAACTAAGTCAATATATGCAAAGAACTATATGTTCCTATTTTACAAATATTAACAGAATCGAGTTCCTATTTTAAAAAGATTATAGAATATCT
Organism: Solanum arcanum; assembly: GCA_027789145.1. Lineage (NCBI taxonomy): Eukaryota > Viridiplantae > Streptophyta > Magnoliopsida > Solanales > Solanaceae > Solanum > Solanum arcanum. Next base: position 23,903,405 of record CM050935.1, on the reverse strand, counting down.
CTACAAGTCCTAAAAATATCTCTACACTAACTGTGTAACACTTATCAATTTTCTGCTAAAGGCCTCTCAAAGTGAGAGAGTCTTTCCATTATATAGAGAAAATAAAGATTACACAACCCTAAAGATTTGTTATTCCTATCCCTAAAGATCAATTATTTTATCTATGCAAATCTGTTATTCAATCCCTCTAAATCTTCCTTGCAATACCTCTAAATAAGTTATTCTATCAGAATATATATTCCTTTGATTCTACACCAAATGTATATGATCATGTTAATTTATACTACTATATAATTACATTAATATATATATTTAGTTGTTCAATCAATAAAGTACGAGTGACATCTAAAAGATGACAATTTTTTTGTTCAGCAACTCCATTTTGTTATGGTGTATATGGGCAAGAGTGTTGTGAGACAATTCCTTTGTCAAGCAAGAATTTTTAAATTCATAAGACATATATTCTCCACCAGAATCAGATATCAATAATTTGATGCATGTAGAAAATTGAGTCTCAATAATGAGCCAAAATGTCTTGAACATGGAAAATACCTCAGATTTGGATAAAAGAAAATTCACCTATGTAAACTAACTATAATCATCTATGAATGTCACAGTGTATTTGAAATGAACATGAGAACTAATTGGTGAAATTCCCCAAACGTGACTATGAATGACATCAAAAAATTAGGAAAATGAAAAGTTTTACTTTTTCCTAATTTAGAAGTAGAACAATCAAATGGAAGCAACTAAAAATTGATTTTTATTTCTTAATAAACCAGGATTTGATAAATGGCACAACACAACAAAATTTGGATGTCCTAGATGCTTATGTCAAACCTTAGTCTTACTAGCAGTACAAGTAAAGCAAAAGATAGAATGGGATTAATGGAAAAGAGTATAGTAAACAATCGTCCAACTTAGGCCCCTTTTGATTATCGTTCCCGACATCTAATCCTGCACAAGACAACCATTACGAGAAAAATTCACATCACAATTGTTATCTACCAATTGTCCGACTTAAATAAGACTAGTTGAGAGCTTTGGTGAAATAAAAACATTCTTCAAAGTTGGATTAATGTCCAAAACCTTGGTAATGGAAAGTTACTACCATTGGCAATTTGTATTTGTGATGGACCTTGATACTTATGAACCTTTTTTATGATGCTCGCTGAGTTGGTCAAATAATTTAAAGCACCTAAATAAACAACCGAAAAATTAGATATAACATCATTACCTTGTAATCCCAACACTGAAAAGGCTAACATGATTAGTTGTTGTAACATTTTAGGAGTAAGAACTTGTTCTGAAGATGAGTTATCATTAGTGGAATAATTTATCCCAGCCAGAAAAAATTGATCCTACAATTTTGAGGGCTCGTGGGACACTCTTGTTTGTCAATCTGTGTTATCAAAATCAGAAATTACTGTTATAATAAATTGTTCAGAAACACGAAGTAACTGAAATTAATAGAACCAGTAAGTAAGATGAACAGAAATTAATTTCTCAAAAATACTTGAACGTGTAAAAACATACCAGAATCTGAAATAATCTTTTTAGTTTGGAAGAAAATCAAGTCCATTGAATTCACAGTGTCCCCTTAAGGAAATTATTCCCCTCTAGTATCCGAGGTTTGATTTGGAATATCACCTCCCAGGGTAAAATGATCTTAATCAGTAAAGTGTAAATTCCAAAATCTCTATTGTCAGCGAATCAATCCACAGCAGGAAAGTACACGAAGAAATATGTGTTTAGAAGACGAAGGAAGATCAAAAAATTCGTTAGGAAATATTCTGAAGACTGAGTGGTATTTATAGGCAAGAAGAATATATTCTGAAAGGTTGCAACCCTTTTAGAATTGACACGACCATTAATGAAAGGTTGCAAACTTTCAAATGGTATTGACTGTTCCTGAAAGTTGCAACCTTTCAGAACAGTCATGGCGGGAATTTTAAATATAACGGAAATTAAAACGAGTCACGCGCGCGGATTTGAGTCGGGTCGGGTTAACTAAAAAGTTGAAAACATTTCGGTTAACTTCTGTTATCAACTAAGTAATTGAAAATATTTTTTGGCCATTTAATTAATTAAATAAACAAAATAAATTTTGTCCAAAAAATAATCTCTCGATCGATCATTTGCCGTAGCCAAAGCGAGCGAGCGAGCGACGACGACGGCTCGAGGGGGTCCCTCTTTCCAACCCTTTTAACAATTAATAGGAGTGTTTATGTATTTAAACTCTCCTATTTTCCTTTCCATTACCGATGAGGAACAATTGCCTTTTCCCATTAAATCATTATAGGACTTTTCAAGTTTCAAACTTTTCAAGTTCTCAACTTTTCAAATTCCTCTCCTTCCCTCTATTTCCCATCAATTCTTGCTACATACCCAACAATCCCCCACATTGATGGGGAATAGGTATAGCATAGGAATGCATAGACAATTGTGTACTTTACAAGCAAGGATTAATTGCATCTGGATAAGTAGGTTTCCCCTTGGACTTTCCGTAGTGAACATATGTCGGATATACTATGTTAATCGATAGATATGATATCTTTGAGCCGTCGAGCTTTGGTGTATATCTAAACAACCATATGTCACACAATTAACCCTTTACTATTTATGATTCTTACGGTTGTGTTTGTTGCACCCATGAACACCTCCTGGTTTCATGAGTGTATAGAGAATAGGCTTTTGACATAAAATTCTCTTTGAAGCGGCTTCCACTTCACACTCACAAAGGTGATTTCTTACCGTGTCATCTCGTAGATACACTATTTGGTCAAATCTACCAAACTTAGCAAATCATTAAAAACATTAAGCTTTATTACCTCATAAACAAGCTTTAAAGTCTTAACATTTTCCTGAACATTGTCTTCATCATGAGAATGGATTGAGTTAATTGACAATGTCGAACCATCAGCCACAACTTTGTTTTTCTCCTTGAATCTAGCTTTTTGGATCTCCAGTCTGCTAGATAGAGTTACCGTCATGCTGACTTGTCCTAAGCCCTAAACCCATTCCCTTAGATGATCTTTCAACTGCCTCTCTCACTAGGCCTTTCGTTAGTGGATCTGACACATTATCACTTGACTTTACATAGTCAATTGTGATAATTCCACTAGAGAGCAGTTGTCTTATGGTGTTATGTCTCCATCGTATAAGACGAGACTTCCTGTTGTACATAACGCTCCCTGCCTACCTATTGTTGCTTGACTATCGCAATGTATGCAAATTGGTCCAACGGGTTTGGGCCATAATGGAATATCCTCTAGGAAATTCCAGAGCTATTCGCTTCTTCACCAGCCTTATCCAAAACAATGAATTCAAATTCCATTGTGGAGCAAGCAATACATGTCTGTTTGGACAATTTCCAAGAGACAACTCCTCCACCAAGTATGAATACATAACTACTCGTGGATTTTACATCATTTGACCCGGTGATCAAATTTCCATCACTATATCCTTCAATCACAGTAGGATATTTATTATAATGCAAAGCATAATGTTGTGTATATTTTAGATAACCCAACACACGTTTCATAGTCATCCAGTGAGTTTAATTCGGATTACTAGTGTACCGACTCACTTTACTAAAAGCACATGTTGTATTTGGCTGCGTGCAATTCATAATATACATCAAACTTCCCAACATCTGACATATTCCAATTGAGAGTTAGTTTTACCTTCATTCTTTTTAAATGTACAACTTAAATCAATTGGAGTTTGGACAACATTGAAATTCAAGTATTTGAACTTATCCAATACTTTTTCAATATAATGAGATTGAGATAATGCTAGTCCCTGGGGAGTTTTGATAATCCTGACCCCTAAGATCAAATCAGCAACTCCTAAGTCTTTCATATCGAACTTGCTAGACAACATGCGCTTAGTAGCATTTATATCGTCAATTTCTTTACTCATTATTAACATGTCATCAACATACAAAAAAATGACTTCATAATTCGTAACATTTTTAATGTAAACACATTTATCACATTCGTTAATCTTGAATCCATTTGCCAACATTGTTTGGTCAAATTAAGCATGTCATTGTTTGGGTGCTTGCTTGAGTCCATAAAGTTACTTCACAAGTCTGCACACTTTCTTTTCATTACCAGGAACTATAAACCCTTCAGGTTGTTCCATGTAAATTTCTTCCTCCAACTCTCCATTTTAGAAGGCTGTCTTTACATCCATTTGGTGGATTTTAAGATCATGTACCCCGTCTAGTGCTATTAATATCCTAATTGATGTTATCCTTGTTACTGGAGAGTATGTGTCAAAGTAGTCCAAACCTTCCTTTTGTCTGTAGCCTTTGACTACCAGTCTAGCCTTATATTTGTCAATAGTCCCATCAGGTTTCTTTTTCCTTTTAAAGATCCACTTTGATACTAAAGGTTTATTTCCTGGAGTAAGATCAACTAATTCCCAAGTTCGATTGCTTAAAATTGATACAATCTCACTGTTGACTACTTTTTTCCAATACATTGACTCTGATGAAGACATAACTGCTTTAAATGTTTGAGGCTCATTTTCAAACAATAGTGCTACAAAATCTGGTGTGAAAGAAGCATATTGTAATTGTCGAGTATTATGCCTAGGTTACTCCCTAGTTAGAATACATTCCATTTATTCTTCTCGTGGTAGTTTAGGTCTTTCACTTGTTGACTCACTTTCAGTTTTATACGGATAAATGTTTTCAAAAAACTCTGCATTATCTAATTCAATTATCGTATTAACATGAATCTCAGGATTATCAGATTTATGAACCAAAAATCGACAGGCTTTACTATTCACAGCATACCCAATAAAGACACAATCTATTGTTTTGGGTCCAACTTTAACCCTCTTCGGTAAAGGAACCTCTACCTTGGCTAAACACCCCCACATTTTGAAATATTTCAAGTTGGTTTTCTTCTTTTCCACAACTCATATGAAATTTATTGTGTTTTTTGATGGATTACTCTATTGAGTATTTTATTAGCTGTAAGGATGGCTTCCCCACAAAGGTTTTGCGGTGAACCAGAATTGATCATTAAGGTATTCATCATTTCCTTTAATTTTCTGATCTTCCGTTCTGCCAAACCATTTGACTGTGGTGTATAAGGTGCAGTAGTTTGATGAATAATACCATATTCCAAACATATCTCTGCAAAAGCAGATTCATATTCTCCACCCCTATCACTCCGAATCATTTTTATCTTTAGATTTAATTGGTTTTCCACTTCATTTTTGTAATGTTTAAATGCATCAATTGCTTCATCCTTACTATTACTCAAATATACATAACAAAATCGAGTGCAGTCATCAATAAAAGTTATAAAATACTTTTTCCCACCACGAGATGGTGTTGACTTCATATCGCATATATCTGTGTGAATTAAGTCTAATGTTCTAGAATTTCTTTCAACGGACTTGTAAGGATGTTTAACAAACTTACTTTCCACCCAAATTTCGCATTTCGACTTATCGCATTTAAAATCAGGCAATACTTCTAGATTAACCAATTTTCGCAAGGCTTTGTAATTTACATGTCCCAAACGGGCATGCCATAAATCACTTAACTCCAATAAGTAAAATTTTTATTAATACTATCAACAACCATTACATTTAGTTTGAAAAGACCCTCAGTGAGGTAGCTCTTTCCTATGAACATTTCATTCTTACTTATTACAGTTTTATCACTAACTAGGACACACTTAAACCCGTTCTTAGCGAGTAGTGCAGCAGAAACTAAATTCTTCCTAATAGTAGGGACATGAAGTACATTGTTCAAAGTCAACACCTTGCCAGATGTCATTTTCAACATTACTTTCCCAGTTCCTGCAATCTTTGTTGTTGCTGTATTTCCCATGAATAAATCTTCATTGTACTCAGCAAAAGTGTACGTTGCAAAGGCTTCTTTTGCAGAGCAAATATGTCTAGTGGCACCTGAGTCGAGAAACCACTCCTTGGGATTTCCAACTAAGTTACACTCTGATATCATTGCACACAAGTCATCTGCATCTTCCATCTTTTCCACGATATTTGCTTGACTTTTGCCTTTGACTTTGTTTTTGTCCTTTCTTGGAGCATTACAATCAGAAGACCCATGACCAGCCTTGTCACAATTATAACAGGTTCCTTTGAATTTCTTCTTGACCTGTTCTGACTTCTGCCCGTTAGACTTCTTTCTCTTTTTGTCTTTGGTAGGAGCTTCTTCAACAATATTAACTCCAATGATTGCTGAACTCTTACGCGACTTCTTTTCGGCATTTTTTTTATCTTCCACAATCTTGAGCCGAATCACAAGATCTTCAAGCTTCATTTCTTTACGCTTGTGCTTTAGATAATTCTTGAAATTGTTCACGAAGGAGGCAACTTCTCGATCATTGCAGCCACTTGAAAAACTTCATTTACTACCATATCTTCAGCAATCAGATCATGGAGAATAAGTTGAATTTCCTGCACTTGTGATCCAACAGTTTTACTATCTACCATTTTATAGTCTAAAAACTTTGCGACCACAAACTTTTTCAAAAATGCATCTTCTGTCTTATATTTCTTCTCAAGTGCATTCCACAACTCTTTTGAATTTGTTATTGCACTATAGACATTATATAAGTCATTCTCTAAAGAACTCAAAATGTAACCTTTACATAGGAAGTCTGACTGTTTCCATAATTCAACAATCATGAATTTTTCCCTGTCTGGCATATCATCAGGAACTGGAGTATCTTCACTTGTAAATTTCTGCAGACCAAGAGTGGTAAGCCAGAAAAATACTCGTTGCTGCCATCCTTTGAAATTCACACCCGTGAATTTACCCGATTTCTCTGCTTGTGGTACAAGAGTTCGGGTTGGTGCAGGAACAGTCACTGTAACACCAGTGTTTGTCATTTCTGATAAACAAAAATTGATACAATATAAGTAAGCAATAAACTATAATTGCAGACTTAAAGGAGTATAAAATCACGAAGATTTTTGTCTCCACCAGAAACACAGATTTAATAATTTTCTTAAGATTGTTTGTCAATCTGTGTTTTCAAAATTTGAAATTAATGGTTGTAATAAATTGTTCAGAAACACGAAGTTAACTAAAATTTATAGAACCAGTAAGTAAGATGAACAGAAATATATTTCTCAAAAATACTTGAATCTGTAAAAACTTACCAGAATCTGAAATAATATTTTTAGTTTGGAAGAAAATCAAGCCCACTGAATTCACAGTGTCCCCTTAAGGAAATTATTCCCCTCTAGTATCTGAGGTTTGATTTGGAATATAACCTCCCAAGGTAAAATGATCTTAATCAATAGAGTGTAGATACCAAAAACTCTACTGTCAGCGAATCAATGCACAGCAGGAAAGTACACAAAGAAATATGTGTTAAGAAGAAGAAGGAAGATCAGAAAATTCGTTAGAAAATATTCTGAAGACCGAGTGGTATTTATAGGCAAGAAGAACATATTCTGAAAGGTTGCAACCCTTTCAGAATTGACACGACCATTCATGAAAGGTTGCAAACTTTCAAATGGTTTTGACTGTTCCTGAAAGTTGCAACCTTTCAGGACAGTCATGGAGGGAATTTTAAATATAACGGAAACTAAAATGGGTCACGCGCGCGGATCTGAGTTGGGTCGGGTTAACAAAAAAGTTGAAAATATTTCGGTTAACTTCTTTTATCATCTAATTAGTTGAAAATATTTTTTGCCCATTTAATTAATTAAATAAATAAAATAAATAAATTTTGTCCAAAAAATAATCTCTCGATCGATCATTTGCCAAAGCCGAAGCGAGCGACGACGACGACGGCGCGAGGGGGGTCCCTCTTTCCAACCCTTTTAACAATTAATAGGAGTGTTTATGTATTTAAAATATCCTATTTTCCTTTCCATTACCGATGAGGGACAATTGTCTTTTTCCCATTAAAGCATTAGAGGACTTTTCAAGTTCTCAACTTTTCAAATTCCCCTCCTTCCCTCTATTTCCCATCAATTCTTGCTACATACCCAAATCATTGATAGAGACTCAATCTGTATTTCGACATAGACAATATTTGTAAGTTTAGCCCATAAGTTCTGAAATACGGATAAATAATCATAAATAGAAAGACCTCCTTGAGAGTAATTAGCAATTTCATGCTTTAATGGAAAACATTTCACACTATTATCTTGGTTGTAAACCTTTTATGAGTAATCCCACATGGCCTTAACTGTCTTCTACGACCTGAGATTAAAAACAATAAGAGGATCAATTGAGCCTAGAACCCATGTCATCACCCGAGCATCTTTAATCTTCCATTCACCTATTTTTGTTGCATTAGTATGAGCAGGATCACTTCTATCTATATAGTCCCATAGTTCTTTTGCCGGTGACAAGCAATTGAAACTTAAACTCCTTAGAAGAATATATTTTTTCCAGTAAAACGATCACCGAAGGATTCAAAGTTATATGAATTCTTACGTCTAAATAGCTGTGAAAACTACAAAGACTCAACTAGACCGTGATCACTTCTAAATGGGGGACCAACATCGGTAAACAATAAATTTGGATGGTCCTAACTCTTATACAATGTCAATTTTTCTGCTGAATGTCTTTCAAAGTGAGAGTCATTCGATTATATAGAGAAAATAAGGTTTACATCCCTAAAAATCTATCATTGCTATTCCTAAAGATCAGTTATTCTATCTCTACAAATCTGCTATTCAATCCCTCTAAATCTGTCTTGTATCCCTCCAAATAAGTTATTCTATCACAATATTTATTTCTTTGATTCTGTAGCAAATTTATATGATCATACTAATGTACATCACTATATAGTTCAGGGTCGACTCTATGCTATGAAAAACATGGCCTTTCCCTTAGGCGCCCAAATTTTATTTTATTTTTTTTTGGGGGGGGGGGGGGGGGGCAAATTCGATGGTTCTAACTCTTATCTTTATTCAATATTTGTCACTTTATTACATATATCATTATGTTAACAATACATAGAATAATTTCCTCATTGAAATGATGTTTTTCAATATAGAATTGATAAAATCTTACATAAAACTAATAACTGAAAAAATAATATTAAATACTAATATTTTTCATCTAAATAGTGTAAGAAAATTTTTTTTGAATAAATATGTCTAAAGTTTATTTATATTTTAGACGGCGAATTGAAATTTCGCATTAGGCCCCTAATTACGTTGAGGCGCCCCTGATATAGTTACATTGATGTATACAATCATTTAGTTGTCCATCATGCTAACAATACTTGCTTTGTTTTTAGTATTTGTAGCCTGGTGTTCAATCCCAACAGTCTAGTAATTCTTTGAGTGATCTTCCTATTAGGAACAAGTGGTACTCTATGCTCTATCATCGTGCACCAATCCATCCTTCAAGAAATGTTAAGGATCTAGTGAAACCAGCATTTGCCAAAAAAATTAGCTGGCCAGGAAGCTTTAGGTACGGAAAAAGTTTCTGTCAAGAATAAAGTTGTTCCCAAACAAGAGGAAAGCCACAGTAAACTTGAATTTCCTGCCGATTCAGGGCACAGTGAACTGTCATTAGGCCTAAAGAAACTTCATGTTTCTGTTATTGGTTCTAATGGTGATAAAGGGAAGCAAGTCGTTGGTGCTAGTGAGCAGGAATTTAATTTTCTCATCTCATCAATAAATCCTTCCCTACGTCACAAGTCTGCAAATGTGATTCATGTTAGTCTTGGTAGTACTTTTACGAGGGTTTGACTCCTTAGTTCTGCAGTCAAAGTCAGAACCTGTAGAAGAAGCCTTGTTACAAACTAATGAAGTTGATATTGCTTCTAAAGAGCTAAATTGTATGCAGTGATAAAATGGAGGCATCTGTTTCTGCGAGCATGAATGAAGATCACAAGGTATACAAAAAGACACAAGACACTCATAAATTGGTTGCAAGTGGTGAAGGGTCGACAAATGACAGGGAAAAGATAATTATATCAGTTAGTACTAAGAGCGTGGGGTGCGTCGGACAGGATGAGGAATGTGAAGAAGGTGAGATCCGAGAATGCATGATGCAGTCGATTGTAGAAGACCCAATGACTGAGGGGATTGATTCAGGAAAAAGTATTGAACCGTCAAGTAAAAATGTTCATTCTTCTCTTTGCTTCACTAATAAAGAAAAAGGTTATAGTATGCCGCTTCATGAAGAGTCTCATGAGGACTTTGTGAAAGCCTGTGATGAGAAAGCTGAAACAATTCTTTAGAATGTCGCTGTCTTTGGACCTGTAACGGGTATGCCTCTCCCTTCCAGAAGTGGAAGAGAGAGGTATTCTTATATGGTGGAGGAGAAATTCAATCTACAAAGGAATAGGTGGTTTTTCTTTTTATTGTTATTTCATGTGTAATTATTTTCTTCTTTATAATGCTGCTCAACTCTTGACTTTTTATTACTGTGCTTTTCCCAGAGCTGAAATCTATGGCTATGGTCCTAAATTTGTGCAAGATAGGTTTCAGGACCGTTCATTTGGTAGCTCAAGGGGGAACTTCATGTGTGTAAGAGGGAGGGGCTGGGGCCGTGCCCGGTATTCTGGGCGTGATTTTGAAAGATTTGGAGGTGTTGCTGATTATCCCTTAAGACATACATTTGCAGCTCCTGCTTGGGAATCTGCAAATGGACGTAATGACTATGATGGTGCTGCCTTTGGGACTAATAGGAGGAGGAATCCATTAAATGATGACTTGCCTGCATTACGGCATCCACCTGAACGTCGACAGTCTCCCAATGGAAGAGAAGTTGTTGCCATGATGGGCACTCAAATGCTTCGTAGAGCTCCCAGGAATATCAGCCCAAGAAGATGCACTGGTAGATATTGCTTCGCCTATGTTGGTGTTCGGCATAGTGAGAAATTCAATAGAGAGTTATAAACTGATATTCAGCAGCAGGCTATGTACGTTGGACTTGTAAGTCATGTCGCTCAGGGTGATACAGAGTGTACTGCGATACAGAAAAGCGGTTTCCCTCGAATGAGGTCAAAATATCCTGTTAGATCCCGTACTTGGTCCCTTCCTACAAGGAGATTGAAGGAAGAATTGAATGGTTGTCAAGATTTATCTCAGCAGAGGTCTCCGGTTATGCACAGGGAAGATAGAACGAGTCCTTCTTCACAAACTTCTTTTACTGAACAAGCAATAGGTCCTCAAAGGTGTGACTATACATTTTATACTGCTAGTTGTGTGAATGATATGAGGGATGTGGATGGTGTACAGGAGTACGGGAATCCGAGGTCTCATTCTACCAGAGGTAGTGCACCTGATCGGGAGAGGGCTGATGGTGTTGGGTACTTTGATCGGCCGAAACATCTGGTAGATTACCTGAGCTTCAAAGTGGCGAAAGAAGGAAGTTTGGCATGAGAAAAATCAGAAATGTGAAAGAGCAAGAAGGTGGTGGTAATCTTAGACGGAGGCATGAAGAAGAATTTGATTTGATAGCTTACTAATCCTATAAAATTAGCCATGGGAAAAACTGTTTTTGCTTTAATCTTGTTTCGAATAGGCTGTCCATTGAACTCGCTTTTTAATATTCTCTACTGTGACTTTCCTTGACATGAATGGTAGTAGTTTAAGTTGCTGTTTGTGTATTGATTTTAGGCCTTAAACACAGCTTTTAGCCGTCATTTATCAACATAACAGAGAGACCATTAACACTAACTTGGAAGTTAGAGTGATTGTTTCTGATAGTGTGTATGTCGACTGTATCCCCACCTTTCCTACGTAGAGAAACTATTTTCGATAGACTCAGGTCAAGAAAATAATATAACAAAGTATAGTTCAAGAAAAAGGATGAAATAGTAAAGTACTAAAACATGACAACATTCTCAAAGGAAAAGTAACTCTCATACACATTGAATGCCCAACTTTAAAACTTTTCTGAAAGAACAAGTGTAGTAATACACAGCTGAATTGGACTTATTAATAAAAGGGAGGACTGGTCTTGATAGACGTCTTTACTTGGCTCCGTTTGTCATCTGGACATTTCACGTCTTTGTCAAATGGACACTTGAAGTTATTAAAACACACTATTTTAAACCCACTCTGACCATGTGTGTCTTTCTACATTAGATATAAATTGTCACGTGAATTTTTTAATACAAATAATATTTTTTAAAAAGAAATCTCAAACTCTCTAAAACCCTTTCTTTCTTGATTTCTTTCTGTTCTTTCTTCTCTTTCCATATCTTTCATCTATTTTGCTATTTAGATTTTATCTTCTTCTTCTTTTTCTTTCCTAGTGCAAAAGATATGACAACTTAACCTTACTTAACCCCAAAAGTTAGCTCATGAAAAAAGGATTGTCCAAGTCCATATAAGGAGACCACCAGTCCATTCCCCAACTAATGTGGAACTTTTACCCACTCTAATGTTCCCCCTTCATGCCCAGGCCCGACTGCATCGTGGACGGGGAGCCCAAACGAATGAAACTAGCTCTGATACCATGTGCAAGGAAATGCAGAGTGACTTGTATCTTATTCAATAGGTAAATATGTATAAATAAAATAATATTAGAAGCTAACTAAGGAAACAAATAAAGAGGAAATCCTAAAGATATGCTATCTATCTCTATCTTTGTACAATATCAAGAAACAGATCTATATACATTTCGTAACATCTAGTATATTTTTCACATTGAAGAGGAATTAACAACAAGGAAAGCTCTATTTTTTTAATTATTAAAAAAATTTTAAGTTTATAATATTAAATTGAAAAAATTGTATTCACTTAGTTTTAAACGTATGTAACAACATTTTTTATACGATTCAGGAAAAAAAATGTCACATACGTTTGGTCAATGGTCAAAGGGTTTATAAAAGTGTGGTTTAATAAATTTAAGTGTCCAATGGAAAAATTTGTAAGTAGAAGGGTCCGAGTGTCAAACAGAACAAAGTATAGGGTTCTCTTAATTCATTCCGTCTAATAAAGAAGAAAGAAAAAGAATATGATATTCATTTGAACTAGATATCTCAATTGGCTAGAGCTTGCGCTTAGCATGTTATTAAAATGTATAAAACAAGAAAAATAAATTAGTAGGGAGAAGAAATAAAACTTCTTATTCCTATCGAGTGATACTGTGAAAAAGTTTGATGGTAGTTTAAGTTACAAATGTGCATGCCGACTTTGTGTAATAGGACCTTAGAATAGTTAAGTTGTGTCTCTGGGATTTCGGTTATAGTCTGAGGGGTACTGTACATTTTCCCTTCTTCTTTGACATGAATGCTGGTAGTTTATGTTTCTAATGTGAATGTTGGCTTTGTGTATTATTTAAAGCCCTTAGCTTTTAGCCATCCTTAACATACTTGGGATGGAGTAGAGAGACCATTGACACTACCTTGGAAGGTAGCGGGACTATTTATGATAGTGTGTATGCACACTGTACCCTTATTTGAATTTTTCAGATTAAGGGACTATAGATAATAAGGGGGAATACAATCACCAAATTACAAAAACAAAGTGAAACAATTGGTATTACTGTTACAATATAAGAGCTTTGAAAGAATTAGAACAAAAAAAAATGAACAATACAATTGTTGTGGTTATCGGCACATGCTAGAATTTGATACACATTTTCGTAGTTCTAATTTTTGATATCTATCATCATCAGTTTCGGCCGCTGCACTATTTAGTTTTTGTCGGTAATTCTTTTTATAGGCTTTACACTGCTTCTCTTATAAGTTGTTATGTTTTCGCTTCTCTTTTCTTCTTCTTTATACCTGAAATTGTTGCACTTGAGCTAAGAGTCTTTCAAAAATAACTTTTCTACCTCAACGAGAATACCTGATAATTACTGGAGTTCATTAACAAACTTTGACTCCAGATCGTCTCTCTTTGCTTCTTAGTCTGATAATGCGCCCATTGTGAACCTACAACCCTTTTCGTTAACAAACTCATATTTACTGAATTTTATTAAAAAATAATTTTAAAATCAATTTTTTAATTACAAAAATATCAAAGTGGGCCTTATTTCTCAGTTGAAAAATAAAATGAAATTATAAAAATATATAATCCAAATAGAACGGCACACAATGAAACATTACCTACCAAATTTATTTGAAACTATTAGTAAAATATTGTATAAATTTCTTTGTGATTGGTAAAGCATGAAGACTAGAGTTCATTGCATTGATGATATATGATAAGTCAAAAATTCAATAACATGTATCATAATAGAAGTACGTTTTAGCTTCAGGCTTGTACTTTTGTAGACCATCATGTACCTATTCTAGTGGATTTTGGAGTCTTTGAAGGAATTTTTTACTTCCTTCTATTAAATTAGAGGAAAAGATAATACTGAGCAAATTGATTCTTTTGCTAGCACTTTCTATCTGTTCAAAAAGCGGTGCATATGGAGTCTTGGGCATATTAAACTAAAAAATGAACAGACAATATATTTTTTTCTTATTTTTAAAATACCTATAATAATTATTATCTCTAAATATGAGGATTTAGAGGCCTATAGCAAGTGCCTTATTTTGTAAGTCATAGAGCCAACCCTGTCTATGAGAACTAATCATGATTTGCGTCTGGGTAGGGTTTTTTTCCCCAGTACGTAGGTTAGGTTCACTAAAGATGTTTAGAAAGTATACTATTACGAGCCGAGCCTACATCATGGATGTGATCAACACTCGAGAACTATTAGTAGTTCTCAAGTGAATCCTCATGTTGGTTGACTACAAGCAGAAGACTAACTCAAGCATATATAAACATGTTGGTGTGGAGAATTTTAATATTATAAAAAATGTTGCATTGCCACATTGACCGTTTTCTTTTACTTCCTTTATTCACGGTTGCATTAGGATATACATTTTATTGACTTTCATTTGCGTGGTGTAATGGCTGCTGGCCGTTTGTGGCACTTAACTTTACTCCATTTGGAGTTACTGTTTGTACTGTTAATAGCTCTTAGCTGTTCGTGGTGGCCTTTGGCATTACTTCTCTAACTTATTTATCCTTTATCCTCACTCATTATTCCTCCATTATTCTTTGTAACCTATTTAACATATATAACTCCTAAGACCATTAACTTCACTATTTACTAAACCATTATCTTCCTATTCATTGCTAGGAAGACTTCTTCTAGTATAAATAGTGGTGCTCTTTGTTTGGTTTATCGTACACTACATACAAGAAAATATAGAGTGCATAAAAGTTAGTCATAAAAAGAGTTCTTATTAGTTGAAGGGAGGTGTTTCTTTTGTGGAGCTTTGGACTAAACTCTTGTCCAGAGTTTGTTAAGTTATATTTTGTGAAGGTTGTTGTATCCAGGAGGGGACAAGTCAAAGAGTACTACTGATGGACCGGTGAAAATATTTATTGCAGTGGGTTTGAATCTCCTTAAAGAGAGCGAAAGATCCGCACCTCAAACTTGAAGATATTTATTTTCTTCATTTTATTTTCAATTGTAATCTTGTATTTTGTTATATGTTAAGTTTTTTCACAAACAATCAACCTTAAAGAAATGTTTGACAATAGTTTACTGAATGTCTTGTCCCGACATTCGTCTTTATAGACGGTCCCATATATATATATATATATATATATATATATATATATATATATATATATATATATATATAGAGAGAGAGAGAGAGAGAGAGAGAGAGAGAGGGAGATAGATAAATAGATATTGATATATATAGATATATATATAGATATTGAGAATAAAGCATGAATTTTATATAAAATATTTGAAATCGAAAGACTCTCCAAAATTGTCTATCTGATCTATGGAGCCTCTATAAAGACGAATGTCGTGACAAGACTCACGACACTTAAAAAAAACTACTACTAACATACTCATAAAATATAGAGTCCTCCGAAAGCAAGGAGGCCTCACTCAAAAGCTAACAAATAGATGAAGTGATCTCAATGAAACTTCAGTTGAAGATCTTAAGTACCTGACATCAGTACATTAAATGTACAAGTATATAAGAGTATAAAAATAGTTGGATAACAAATAACTGAACTGAAAGGATTGCAATATGTAAAAATACATATTCAACTGAATGTAAAGAAATAAAGGAGTGAAATCATTTAAACATTACAGATACTAACTCATATCTGAACACAACATATCAAGTGATATGATAAAAAATACACTTTTAACTACTCTATTTGGAGATTTTCTAACCAACAATAGCAAATTCAAGAACATTTCTAATCGCAATCGCTTGAACAAATTATGTCAACATATTGCTAGAGTGTATCATAAACTAAATAATCATTGCTAGAAAAGACTATTAAAGGTGAAGTTAAAGAATAACCATCTCTAGAGAAATTATTCCCTTATCTGGGAAAATTAATTAATGCTATTTAATGTTCCTTTTTTTGTGGGTAGGGGTGTGTGGGGGGGGGGGGGGAAGAACACTTGTACCCCAAAAAAGGAAAATTATTTACAAACGGCTATCTCTTTACTTTCATATCCCTATTTTTAATTACTAATTACCGTTCATTGCTTGATACAATCAACATACATATATACTTTGATGATGTCAAAGGGGAAGAAGTGTGATCTATTGACTAGTATTTCAATTGTGTTCTACGACTTGATTGATATTGTTTCGAGATGAAAAACAAAGCATTATCTTTATCTGATTCTAGAATCATGCCAGTTTCCGGGAATGAAGAGGCCTCAATTTGATTTCTTATTTGTTGTTGAAAATTGATATCACAATGTAATACTTGCTATGTTTTTTTAATACTACTCTATTATATCATGTATTTGCAGCCTAGAGTCCTTGTCCGACAGTCTAGTAACTTTTCATCTGTTATTCCTATTAAGAAGAGGTTGTATCTTCATGCACCTATCACTCATATACTATTGAAAATGAATCCAAGACCAAAGATGTTGAAACCGGGGATATCTTCAGCTTTAAAAATTGTGTTTGACTCTTGTATTTTTCACGTGTGGATAATTGTGTTGTTTTAAAAGGTGTGAGTGCAAAATGAACAGTTATGACTTTTATGAAGAGTTATGAATTTTATGAAAAGTTGCGACTTTCGTGAAGAGTTGTGAATTTTCTGAAGAGTTTTGACTTTTTAAAGAGCTGCAACTTTTTTGTAAGATTGTGGTTTTTTTTCAAAAGGTTGTAACCATTTTTAATAAATAAAGGGGTTTAATCTTATTTTTTAACAGTGAATTTCTTGACTTTTTCTTCTAATAAATCTAGCATTGTGAGTATATTTTATTGTTGTTGAGCTGTTCAATGACACCGTGGATTTAAATACAGATTCACCGGTGAGTAAGATCATTCTATCCTAAAAGAATATATTCCATCAACTTCAGAAATTTGAGGAGAATAATCTCCTGAAGGAAACACTGTGTATTCAGTGGACTCATTTTTTTCTTTGAATTTTTTATTTTTGTGTATTGTTTCTAATCTATTTCAAGTTATATTTTTTTTACTGGTTTTAAAGTTCTAGTTCTGAAATTCTCTTTATACTTTGTTGTTTCTTACCAATTTCTCAAAATATTTTGTTTTAAGTATCTTAGGAATATATGATAGACAATAATATTGTCATTTAGGTGTCTCCACCGGTAATTTTGAAAGAGGAGCGTAAATTCCTTATACAGACCATCATAGAGTTGGAAACAAGACAAAGCAGATGTAGGGATCGCAGCTATTACAGACTTAAGTACATTTTCTTTTCCCGCATTACTTGAAAATTCAGTATTCCATCCTTTTATTTTTGTCGTGACTCTCTCCTTTATAAACTCTAGCTTCATTTTAATGTTTTGTCTCAGGTAAAGCTTTGTTTTTTTTGTTCATTATTTTTTTAATTTTTACCTGATATATGATTTGATGAGTGATAAATATTGGTTTTGTTGGTATGTGATATAAGATCTCTATATGTTCAATCAAGTATTCCTCAATCTGAACTTAGTTAAATTTACTTGTAATGTTAAGATTTTTCTATCGATTTTGCAGAACTCTGATGATTTTCCAGTAATTTAGATGAACTGGTTTGAGGTTTGATACCTATTAGTTGTTGATAGTAAATTAGTTTGTTTGATTTGCTTACCATTGGATGGTTGTTACTCATTAGCGATTGTATTGTTCTGTATCTCTTCTTTTGTATTGTAGTGATATTTTCCCATATCTGGTTGCAGGGTGCTACTAGAGGAGTGTGATATTGTGTTTGAGTTGTGTTCTGAGACTTAGTTGTGCTTGATTGATATCGTCTCGAGATGGAAAGAAAAGCTTTAGCTTTAGCTGATTTAGGAATCATGTCAGTTTCCAAGAACGAAGAGGTCTCAATCTAATTTCTTACTAGCTATTCAAATCTACCTAACTGTGTAATACTTGTTTTTTTTTTAATATTACTCTATTTCATCATGTATTTGCAGCTGGAGTTGTATGTCTAATATATATTCGTCTCTTCTTCCTGTACATGTGCAATCAACGGTGGCCATCGACAAACCGTAGCCTGACCCACGGTCCGTCCTACAAATCCATCAGTTGAGTAAAAAAAAACTCAACCCAGAAAAATTTGACTAATTGTCGAACGACGGATGGACCTACGGTCCGTAGGTCAGACTGCGGTCTGTAGTCTATGTCCGTCGATCAACACCCCATTTACCCACTCCCTGATATGTATCACGGTTGAACAGCACGGGCCGTCGTTCAATCTACGGTCCATGTCTGACCGTAGGTGGAATTTAACAAACAGTTAGTGGAAAAACGCAGTTGGTTAAACTTCAAGTAATCATTTAAATGTTATGATACGTGTTTTTGACCCTAAATAATCATATTTTAGTTAGTTTAAGCCTAGAAACATAACTAAAACTTAGCTAAGTCAAATCATTAATCAAAAACATAGATAATTAGATGGAAAAAAAGGAGATATAGGTCAAGAACCATATTTCAAGAACCCAACAAGGTTCCAGCAGTTCCAGCCCCGAAACCTAAGTGTTTTTCCTTGAATTTCATCACCAGGTATGTGGGGTTTTCACTAGTGGATTCTTTTTCAACCATTGGGTCCCTTGTTTTCGATCAGTTCTTGATTATCTTATAATGATTAGACCTAGGGTTTGTAGAACTTCAACAGAACTTCATCAATTAATTAGTTATGCGTTCCAAATCAGGTTATCATGTTATTACTCAGATTATTGCATGAATTTCATAACCCTAGCAATGTATTTTTTTAGTTCTTGAATTACACATGCTAGGTCAGATATTTCAAACACAGATTTTTCCATTTTTCTTGTGCTATATAGTTCATGAAATTTTAGTGATCCCAAATTTTTAAAATAAAATGGCCAAAATTTTTAATGGAGGTGCCTTAAAACTTTGACAATGTATCTAGTTCGTCCTGCGGGAAAAACGTGTGCACTTTTTAAGTTGAAATGAGCCCTAAAGATGATAAACACAAATTTTGCCACTTTTCGTGTGCTATAGTCCACAAAGTCTTTTTGACTAGAAATTTTCTAAAAGAAATGGCCCAAATTTATCAGGAACGCCCATTAAGACATTGACAATGTATCCAGTTCGTCACACGGGAAAAACAGACGACTTTTCAAGTTCAAATGAGCCTTAAAGCAAGTAAATACAGATTTTACCGATTTTCATGTGTAGTTCAAAAAATTGTTGTGATCCAGAATTTCTAAAACGAAATGTCAAAATTTTTCATGGACGTCCGTTAAGAAGTTGGCAATGTATCAAGTTCATCTCGTAGGGAAAATTAGAGCATTTTCAAGTTCAAACATGCCCCAAAGCACGTAAACACATATTGTTTGATTTTCCGTATGGTATAGTCCATGGAATTTTTGTGATCCGAATTTTCCGAAATGAAATGGCCGAATTTCTTTAAGAATGTTCATTAAGATGTCAACAATGTATCCTATGCATCCCGCGGGAATAACAGACGCATTTTCATGTTCAAATGAGCCCAAAAGATGATAAACACATATTTTGCCGATTATTGTGTGTTATAGAACGAAATGGCCAAATTTTTTTATAGAACCTTTAGTTGAAGCTTTCCCACGAAATTGGAGTCACAACTTTAAGCTTGAACCCTAATCTTCAAGTTCTTTGTGTTCTTGAATGGAGGAACCCTAGTGAGAAATATTATAGAAGAGAGAATCTGATTTTTTTAGAAGTGGGTGTTTTGAAAAAGCGATTTATTTTGGGTGTATTTTAATATAAAATACCTTATATAATTATTTTTAAATAATATAAAATATGCCCACTTCTTAAATTAACTTAAAAATAATATTTATGAAAACACCCCTTGAATTGATGCGCCTTCATACTAAGCCAAAATTTTGGACCTTTTTATATCTCTAATTTATACATAAACTTGTAAGGTTCATACTTTAGACTCAAGTTTCACCTAAAAAAATTTCGGATGTCATAGATACATTAATGGCTAAATGGACGACCATGAAGTTTGATGGGTCACGTAATATGCAAAATAATATTTTCGAGATGACTAACATTGCAACAAGAATTTGGACCTTGGAGATGAAAGTGGATGACACCTTCTTAATTCAGTTTATTCTAAACTCATTACCTCTTGAGTATGGACCATTCCAAATTAACTTTAACACTATTAAGGATAAGTGAGATGTTAGTAAATTGTCCAGTATGCTTACTCGAGAGGAGTCACGACTTAAGAAATAAGGAGGTCATTCCATTAACCTCATGGGTCAAGGAGATGATAAGACTTAAAGTGAAATCTACAAGTTCAAGAAAAGACTAAAGTTTCTCATGATGATTATAAGGAATACAAGGCTGATGTGTGTCATTTTTGTAAAAAGGAAGAACTTTATCTGAAAGATTGACTGAAATATAAAGCTTGGTTTGAAAATAAAGTTACATTTAGTGCCATTGGATGTTTCGGATTAAATATAGTAGAAATTTCTAATAATACTTGGTGGCTTGATTCTGGTGCAACTACTCATGTATTCACTATGTTGCAGGGATTCACTGCGATAAAAAATATGAATCAAAATAAAAAATTTCTTGTTCATGGGAAATCGCATGAAGGTTAAAATTGAGGGCATAGGGACTTATCATTTGATCTTGCAGACTAAACATCACCTTGATCTATTACAGACTCTTTATGTTCCTTCAGTTTCTAGAAATTTGATTTTCCTTTCAAGACTTGATGTTTTTGGATTTGATTTTAAGTTTGGACATGGATGTTTCAATTTATATAAGAATATTATTTTATAGTTCTGCTGTTCTTATTGATGGTTTATATAGATTGAAACTCGATAATAATTTTCTGAATTCCTACTTACTATTCATCAAAATTTTGGAATTAAACGTAATTCACTAAATGAAAAGTGTTCTTGAAGATATTCTTACCAAATTTATCATTGAACATTAATTAATTATCCAGATAAGTCTTTTTTAGCAAATATTAATTTTGTCTTCTCTATGATGCTTATATAATAAATGAAATCCAAGGGCTAGGCATAATTCATTTATTTTTGTCAATGACTCCTTTATATTTTGTTCAACTAACAACAAAAATTCAAGTGATGTAGCAAATATTTTAAGGAAATTGATTAATCTAGATAAATCATATATTTGTTTAACTAAAACTGTGAGAGAGGAGGAGAAAGTTGAGGTATCGTTGTTGCTTGGGAAACGATAAATAAATGACATGGCTATGTATTTGTGTTTAAGGGCTTTTATGGGACTTTTCAAGAAAAGATGATAGAGTTTATAAAGGAGAGGGTCAAGAAAAAAACAAAAGGAAGGAAGGCTAATTTTTCATTATTGCGGGAAAAGAGATTGTACTTAAGTATGCACTAGCAGCGATTCCTACGTATTCTTTGTCTTGTTTCCAACTCCAAGATAGTTAGTATAGGGAATTTACATCCCTCTTTTCGAATTACCTGTGGGGACAAATAAAGGGGAAAAGAAAGATGTCTTTTAAGAACTTGGTAAGAACCAACAAAGTTTAAAGAGTATTATCAATGCTAGAAATTATTTAAAACAAGTAAAGAAACAGAAAACTTGAAATACATGAGAAATAATATACGAAATATTTTTCTCAGAGAAAAAAATTGAATTCGCTGAATGCACAATATGTCCTTAAGAAAATTATTCACCTCAAGTATCCGAGGTTAACGAAAGATATTCACTAAAGATAGAACGATTTTACTCACCGTTGTATCCATATCTAAAATCACAACGTCACCGAACCACTCAACAGTTGAAAAATACTCTTAGAATACAAGATTTAGTAGATGAGAAATTCATTACTGAAAAATAAGAGAAATCCCTCTATTTATAGATAACAAAGGATAGTGTGAATGAGCCCTTATTGTGTCTTATCAGAAAGGTCACACAACCCTTTGGAAAAATCACAACTCTACGAAAAACTCGCAACTTTTCATTAAAGTCACAACTATTCACAAAAGTCACAACTCTTCGTAAAAGTTGCAACTTTTCATTAAAGTCACAACTCTTTGGAAAAGTCACAATTCTATATAATAGTCATAACTCTTCTTTTTCCATTCACATCTTTTAAAACCCAACAAATATTCACTCATGAAAAATATAAGAGTTAAACATGCTTTTCTGAAGCTGAAGATGTCGATGCTATATTGTCTATCAAGATTTCTATTACAGGTTATAATGATTGGTTAATATGGAACCATACAACAACTCCAACAAGACCTTGCAATACAGAACATTTGTAGACATCCAAAAATAGAGGACAACCTCTTCTTAATAAGAAGAACACACGAAGAGTTACTAGACTGTCGGGCTAGAACTCCAGCAACAGTTTTACAAGTGGAGGAATTCATGTTTGCATGTTTAACAGGAACAACATCTTTGGTCTTGAATTCATTCTCATTTGAAGAAGAGCATTCGAAATGGATGGGTGCATGAAAATACAACCTCTTCTTAAAAGGAAGAGGGGATGAATAGTTACTAGATTGCCGACCAAGAACTCCAAACTGCAAATACATGAGAAATAGAGTGATATTAAAAACAAAGCAAGTATTACACAATTAGACCAATTTTCAACAACAAATAAGAAATTGGATTGAAACCTCTTCATACCTGAAAACTCGCATGATTTCAGAACCAGCTAAAGCTTTTCTTTTTATCTGGAGATGATATCACTCAAGTTGTAGAACACAACTGAAACACTAGATCACACTCCTTTAGTAGACACCGAGACCATGTATGTCAAATATCAGTACAATACGAAAGGAGTGAAACAGAACATTCATACTCACAAAAATTTACACTCTCTTTGGAAATTTTATGGTTGTTACATATCATATTGTATTGTAATGTTTTAATGAATATAATGTTTGAATAGATTGTGTCATAATTTTGTCACAAAACACCCCACATCAACAACGTAAAAGACAAAAATAAAAAATAGGATATGAGGTAAAGGAACTATAAAAAAAAAGTATGGTAAGATTATTAAATAATAATTAAAGACAAAATGAGAAGAAATAAGATGCAATAACACCAAATCCATTGTTACAGAAAATATGGGACTTTTCCTGGTTACATAAAGATGGATTTAACTATACCACAAAACAAATTTGTACTTGAAGTAAGAGTACAATGGGTGACGATCATCCAAAGAAAAATGAATTGGCAAAATTTGTGTTTACCTTCTTTGGGGCTCGTTTGAACTTGTAGATGCGCTTGTTTTCTCTACGGGATGAACCGGATACATAGCCATAAACAGACGTCCATTTAAAATTTCAAACATTTTATTTTGCGAATTTCGGATCACAAAAATTTCATGGACATAGCACACGAGAATCGACAAAATCAATATTTACCTGCTTTGGGGCTCATTTGAACTTGAAAATTCGTCCATTTTATCCGCGGAATGAACTGGATACATTGTCAATGTCTTAATGGACGTCCACGAAAAATTCTGGCCATTTCGTTTAGGAAATTCCATATCACAAAAATTTCATGAAATATAGCACACAAAAGTCAGTAAAATCTTTGTTTACCTTCTTTGGGGCTCGTTTGAACTTGAAATGCGCCCGTTTTCCCCCACAGGATGAATTGAATACATTGCCTACGTATTAACAGAGGTCAATGAGAATTTTTGGCCAGTTTGTTTCGGGAATTTTGGATCACAAAAATTCCATGGACAATAACAAACCAATATCGGCAAAAATCTGCCTTTACCTGCTTTGGGGATCATTTAAACTTGAAAATGCGTCCGTTTTCCCCACGAGATGAACTCGATACATTACAAAGTCTTAATGGACGTCCATGAAAAACTTCGGCCATTTTGTCTCAGAAATTCCGGATCATAAATATATCATGGACCATAGCACACGAAACATGGAAAATTTGCGTTTACCAATTTTAAGGATCATTGAACTTGAAAATGCGTCGGTTTTCTCCACGGGATAAACTAAATACATAACCAACGTCTTAATGAGCGTCCATGGAAAATTTTAGCCATTTCGTTTCGGGAATTCCGAATAACAAAATATCATTGATATATAGCATACAAAAAGCGGCAAAATCCATGTTTACCTGCTTTGAGGCTTGTTTGAACTTTAATGTGCGCTCGTTTTCCCCGCAGGATGAACATGATACATTGTCAATGTTTTAACGGACGCCCATGAAAAATTTCAGCCATTTCGATTTAGGAATTTCGAATTATAAAATTTCATGGACTATAGCACATGAAAATCGGATAAAATCTGTGTTTACGTGCTTTAGGGCTCGCTTGAACATGAAAATGCATATGTTTTTCCTGCGCGATCAACTGGATACATTGTCAAAGTCTTAATTGACGTCCATGACAAATTTTTGTCCATTTTGTTTTGACAAATTTCGGATCACAAAAATTCCACTAACTATAGCACACAAAAATCGGCAAAATCTGCGTTTACCTACTTTGGGACTCGTTTGAACTTGAAGATGCGCACATTTTCTTTACAGGATGAACTAGATACATTGCCAAAGTCTTAAAGGACGTCCATGAAAAATGTGGTCATTTTATTTCAAATTCCTTATCACAAAAATTACATGGACTGTAGCACACACGAAAATTGATAAAATTTGCGTTTATCTTCTTTGAGGAACATTTGAACTTGAAAATAAGTTCTTTTTCCATGTGGGATGAACTGGATACATTGCTAACACCTTAACGGACATCAATTAAAAATTCCGGTCATTTCTTTTTAGGAATTTCGGATCACAAAAGTTCCATGGTCTATAGCACAAAAAAATTGGCAAAAGCTGCATTTACCTGCTTTAGGGCTCATTTGAACTTGAAAATGCGTCTGTTTTCCCCGCGAGAAGAATCGGATACATTGCCAACGTCTTAACGAACGTCCATAAAAAATTTTGGTAATTTTATTTTTGAACTTCCGAATCACAAAAATTTCAAGGACTAATATCACACAATAATTGGCGAAATCTAAATTTTCCTGCTTTGGGGCTCATTTGAACTTGAAAATGCACACTTTTTCCCCACAAGACAAACAAGATACATTACCAACATCTTGATGAATGTCAATGAAAAAATTTGGTCATTTCATTTCGAGAATTTTAGATCACAAAAATTCCATGGATATACACAAAAATTTGTAAAATCTATATACCTACGTTGGGGCTCATTTGAACTTGAAATGTGCCCGTTTTCCCCGTTTGACGAACTAGATACATTGTCAATGTCTTAACCGATATCCATGAAAAATTTTGGCCATTTTATTTTGGGAAGTTCGGATAACAAAAATTTCATTGGCTATTGGACACGAAAATTGGAAAAATATATGTTTACCTACTTTGGGGCTCATTTTAACTTAAAGATGCATTCATTTTCCCCCACGGAAAGAACTGGATACATTGTCAATGTCTTAATAGACGTCCATGAAAAAAATTGACCATTTCTTTTTGGGAATTCAAGATCACAAAAATTCAAGAGCACGAAAATATGCAAAATTCGTATTTATTTGCTTCGAGGCTCGTTTGAATTTGAAAATGTGCCCGTTTTCCCCTTAGAACGATCTGGATACATTGTCAACGTCTTTATGGACATAGATGAAAATTTTCAGCTATTTCATTTTGGAAATTCTTGATCACAAAAATTTCATGGACTGTAGCACAATAAAATTGGAAATCTGCATTTACATGCTTTAGTGATCATTTGTACTTGAAAATGCTTCAATTTTTCTCGCGGGAGGAACTTGATACATTGACAACATCTTAACAGACACTCATAAAATAATTTTGGCCATTTCATTTCTAAAATTCCAAATCACGAAAATTTCATGGACTATAGCACAAAAAAATTGGCAAAATTTGTGTTTACCTGCTTTAAGGCTCATTTGAACTTGAAGATGCACCTGTTTTCCTTGCGGGACGAACTGGATACATTGTCTACATCTTACTAGACGTCAATGAAAACTTTTGGCCATTTCATTTCAGAAATTCTTGATTACAAAAATTTCATAGACTATAGCAAACAAAAATCTATAAAATATGTGTTTACCTGCTTTGGGCTCGTTTGAACTTCAAGATGCTTCTGTTTTCCCCATATAAAGAACTGGATACATTGCCTATGCCTGAACGAACGTCCATGAAAATCTTTGACCATTTAATTTTGGATCATAAAAATTCCAAAAATTGACAAAATATGTGTTTACCTGCTTTGGGGATTGTTTAAACTTGAAGATGTGTCTGATTTCCCCATGGGACGAACTGGATACATTGCCAATGTGTTAAGGGACATCAATGAAAAAGAATTGTCCATTTCATTTTGGAAATTCTGGATCACAAAAATTTCATTGACTATAACACACGAAAATCGATAAAATATGTGTTTACCTGATTTGGGGCTCGTTTGAAATTGAAGATGTGTCTGTTGTCCCCATGGGACGAACTAGATACATTATCAACGTCTTAACGACGTCCATGAAAAAAAAATTGGGCCATTTCGTTTTGGGATTTTTTATAACAGAAATTTCATAGACTATAACACACAAAAATCAGCAAAATCTATTTTACCTGCTTTGGGATCGTTTGAACTTTAAAATGAGATTATTTTCCTCGCGGTATGAATTATATACATTAGTAACATCTTAACGGACGTCCATGAAAAATTTCAGCCATTTCATTTTGGGAATTTCATATAACAAAAATTACATGGTCTATAGCACATTAAAATTTACAAAATCTGTGTTTACCTGCTTTGGGATCATTTGAACTTCAAAATGCGCTTGTTTTCCCTTAGAGACAAACTAAATATATTGACAACAACTGAATGGACATCAATGAAAAATTTCGGTCATCATGTATTGGAAATTCTAGATCACACAAATTTCATGAACAATAAAACATGAAAATTGGTAAAATTTGTGTTTACCTACTTTGGGACTCGTTTAAACTTGAAGATGCAACCGCTTTCCATGCGAGATGAACTAGATACATTGCAAACATCTTAACAGACTCCAATGAAAAGTTTTGGCCATTTCATTTTGGGAATTCTGAATCACAAAAATTTCATGGACAATTAGAAATGTCTTTTAACATTGTTGTATTAAGATGCGGCCCCACCTCCAAGAAAAAAAATATTCTATATTAAATTGAATAAAAATAAAAATAAACGAAATAAATTGAAAACAAAAGAGTAATTATAAAATCTAGTTTAGACTTTTTAAACAAGTTTTTGATAAAATCTTTTTTCCAACAATTTGAGACTTTTCACAACTTGAAAAACAAGTTGTAGTTTGTGAAACAT
The DNA here is from genome assembly GCA_027789145.1 of Solanum arcanum. NCBI lineage: Eukaryota > Viridiplantae > Streptophyta > Magnoliopsida > Solanales > Solanaceae > Solanum > Solanum arcanum. The sequence continues at coordinate 23,875,706 of CM050935.1, read as the reverse complement.
AAAATCATTGATTTTCTTGTCAAGTAGAAGTTTTTGCAAAGGTAAATTTATGGTTATGAAAATGAGTACATATTAATTATCTATGCGGCACATTTCAACTTTAAAATATTTCTATTTTTCCCGCGGGATGAACTGAATACAATGTCAACATCTTAACATACGTTCATTACAAATTTCATCCATTCGTTTCAGCAATTCCGGATCACAAAAATTCCATGGACTATAATAGCACAAGAAAATCGATAAAATTTGTGTTTACCTGCTTTGGGGCTCATTTGAATATGAAAATGCATTCGTTTTTCCTCGTGGAACAAACTGGATACATTGTCAACGTTTTAACATACATCCAAGAAAAATTTCAGCAATTTCGTTAGGTTTATTGTGGTTATGTCAAATTGGTTATGAAACCTTGTTTATTCATGTTGATGATAGTATATTTAAAATGTGAGTGTGAGACTTGATTAATGACCTTATAAGGTGGTAAAGTGTGTAGTATTGCTTATGGTTGTTGATAATTATTGATGAACTTGTGAACTCATTTAAGAAGTGAGAAATCCTATGACTATTATGTGAATTGAGGTGTTGTTGGAAGACTAATTTCCCCTATCCTTGCTCATTTTTATGTATGAATTGTCTAGGATTATGTTGATGTTGTGTTGATTGAATGGCTAGTTCTCATGAAAACACCATGACTAATGAGGTGAAAAATACTCACCCTAAAATGATGATTCTAAGGTGAAAGGTAGTTCTCACTTAAATGAATATATGAGCTATTTAAGGAGTTTTAATGAAGGAAGGGTAAAGTATGCCTTCACACATTTAGATACAATTCCATACTATTTATGTATAATTGGGAAGAAATGCTTAGTACTGAGTGGATATGGACAATGAGGAAAAGGCCCCTCCGCTAATGCAATAGGTTGGGTCATCTATAGTAAACTCATGAGATGGAAGCTCCTGCGCTAATGCAATAGGTTGGACAATAAGTCTTATGTTTGACACATAGTTATGGACAATGAGGAAAAGGCGTTTTAATGAAATCTCTACGATGAATACCACAAAATGAATTGTGAATGTGTGTGTGGGGGGGGGGGTGCTAAATATAATGAGTTGAATGCCTTGAATCAAACCCGTTACAACCGGAAAGGACGATATATAATGTTGTTGTATTGGGCCCTTAATTATCTGTCAATTCTGTATTTTGGGCCCAAGCTTGTTAGGGCATAGTTTAGCACTATATATAGACGTTATGGCAAACCCTATTCTATAATTCTGTTCTTGCCTCTCCATAATAAAACTACTCCCCCTCTTCCCGTGGACGTAGCCAATTTATTGGTGAACCACGTAAATCTGTTGTCTTGTTTTTTGCGTTTATATTTTCTCGTATTATATCAAGTTCCGCACAACAAATTGGTATCAGAGCCTCTCGGTTAATCTGTGTTCTTGGAGAATTTGAGATGTCTGCTTTGAACGTGAAAATCGATAAATTCACAGGGAGGAACAGTTTTAGTTTATGGCAGATCAAGATGCGGGCTTTGTTGAAACAGCAAGGCTTCTGGGCGCCGTTGTCGAAAGAAAAGAACGTCATCGTTACTTCTGAGATGGAGATTCTGGAGGAAAAGGCGCACTCGACGATCATGCTGTGTCTCGCGGATGACGTCATCACGGAGGTCTCGGATGAAGAGACTGCTGCTTGTCTGTGGTTGAAGCTGGAGAGTTTGTACATGTCAAAATCTCTAACCAACAAGCTGCTTCTGAAACAACGTCTATTCGGTTTACGAATGGCTGAAGGTAGACAACTCAGGGAATATTTAGAGCAATTGAATACTTTGTTATTAGAATTGAGTAATATCGATGTGAAGATCGAGGATGAAGATGCTGCCCTGATTCTGTTAGTATCTCTCCCAATGTCGTTTGAGAATTTTGTTCAATCGTTCATTGTTGGGAAAGATACTGTGTCGCTGGAAGAAGTCAGATCGGCCCTTCATAGCAGGGAATTACGGCATAAGGCTAACGGCACAAGTACGGACATACAGCCTTCCGGTTTGTTCACCAGTAGCGGAAAGGGAAGAAAAAACAGCGGAAAGAAAAAGAAGCCGATGTCGAAGGGTGAAAAGCCGGATGATGTTTGTAATTACTGCAAGGAGAAGGGACATTGGAAATCTGATTGTCCAAAGAAGAAGAAGCAATCGAAAAAACAATCAGTTTCTGCTGCTGTTGCTGAAGAAGACACCAATTCTGAAGAAGATATTGCCCTATGAGCACACTCATCACTCAGATGTGTGGGTTCTTGATTCTGGGGCATCCTATCACATCTGTCCTAGGAGAGAGTGGTTCACGACTTATGAGCAGGTAGACGGAGGCAACATCTCGATGGCCAATAGTTCTGTCTGTAAGGTGGTTGGTACAGGCTCGATCAAGATAAGGACACATGACGGTAGCTTCTGCACATTGAACGAGGTCAGGCACGTTCCATTGATGACGAAAAATCTGATATCTCTCAGTCTTTTGGACAGCAAGGGATTCAGCTGGTCGGGAAAAGATGGAGTCTTGCGGGTCTGGAAGGGTTCAAATCTGATTCTGAAAGGTGTCATGCGTGGTACTTTGTATTTTCTACAAGGTTCCACGGTTACAGGTTCAGCCCATGTTGCATCGTCAGAAGTTCACCAGGAGGATATGACTAAGTTATGGCACATGAGACTTGGTCATATGGGTGAAAGAGGGATGCAAATTCTGTCAAAGGAGGATCTTCTTGCTAGTCATAAGGTTAAGAGCCTAGAGTTTTGTGAACATTGTGTCTTTGGAAAACTACATCGCAACAAGTTTCCAAAGGCCATTAACAGAACAAAAGGCACACTTGATTATATCCATTCTGATTGCTGGGGTCCATGCCGTGTTGAGTCTTTGGGAGGCTGCAGATTTTTTGTGTCCATTATTGATGACTACTCAAGGATGACTTGGGTGTACATGATGAAGCATAAGAGTGAAGCTTTCTAGAAGTTCAAGGAGTAGAAAATTTTGATGGAAAATCAAACAGGGAAGAAGATCAAGAGGTTGCGAACTGATAATGGGCTGGAATTTGGCAGTGCAATTTGATCAATTTCGTAAGGATGAAGGGATTGCTCGACATCGTACAGTCAGAAATACACCACAGCAGAACGGTGTAGCTGAGCGGATGAATCAAACACTTCTGGAGAGAGCAAGGTGCATGCTCTCTAATTCTGGGCTAGATAGAAGATTCTGGGCAGAAGCGGTTAGTACAGCTTGCTACTTGATTAACCGCGGACCACATACAGGCATCTGATTGCAAGACACCTATGGAGATATGGTCGGAAAAAGTCGCTAATTATTCAAATCTAAGCTTTTGGTTGTAATGCGGCTTACTACCACGTCGGTGAAGGTAAGTTAGAACCAAGAGCTAAAAAGGGAGTATTTGTGGGCTACGGAGATGGAGTGAAAGGTTTGAATCTGGTCTCCAGCAGAAAAGAGGGTTATTATGGCGAGAACGTTGTCTTTGATGAAAGTTCTCTGCTTAGAACCATTGTGAAGCCTACAACTACGTCGAAACTGGGAGTCTTGATAAGCGGTGGAGTTTCAAGTCATTGAGCGAGTGATTTAAAAGAACCTGAAGAGGAGGATCAAGAGCCACGCAGGTAAACCGATATCCCGTAATCTATGCCATCGGATATCCATCGAGTATAGCTCAAGATCGGCCAAGGAGGGTTGGAGTTCGCCACCTACGAGGTATGGTTTTGAGGACATGGTGGGTTATGCCTTTGCCAGGTTCTTTGAAGAGGTAGATACATCGAGCCGTCTACTTACAAAGAAGCCATTTTAAGTCCTGATTACGAAAAATGGTTTGCTGCTATGGGAGATGAGATGGAGTCCCTACACAAGAATCAGACATGGGATCTGGTCATACAACCTTCGGGGAGAAAGATTATTACTTGCAAATGGGTTTTCAAGAAGAAGGAAGGGATATCACCAGCAGAAGGAGTCAAGTATAAAGCCAGGGTTGTTGCCAGAGGTTTCAACCAAAGAGAGGGAGTGGACTACAATGAGATCTTCTCACCAGTGGTCAGACATACTTCCATCCGAGTGTTACTAGCGATAGTTACACATCAAAATCTGGAGCTTGAACAACTTGATGTGAAGACAACGTTTCTACATGGAGAGTTGGAGGAAGAGATATACATGACTCAGACGGATGGTTTCCAAGTTCCAGGGAAGGAAAATCACGTCTGCAAGTTGAAGAAGTCATTATATGGACTTAAGCAGTCTCCAAGGCAGTGGTACAAAAGGTTTGACAGCTATATGGTGAAGTTGGGCTATACTCGGAGCTCATATGATTGTTGTGTCTACTACAATAGGCTCAAGGATGATTCATTCATCTATCTGGTGCTTTATGTAGATGATATCTTTGATAATTTGCAAAGAAGAAGTATGACATTCGAAGTGAAGGGTTTACTTAGTGCTGAGTTTGAGATGAAGGATCTGGGAGCCGCTCGGAAGATTCTAGGGATGGAGATCATTAGAGACAGAGAGAGAAGGAAACTTTTCTTGTCACAGAGAAGCTACATTCAGAAAGTCTTGGCGAGGTTTGGCATGTCTTCAACTAAGCCTATTGATACCCCCAGTGCTGTCAATATCCATCTCACTACCATGTTCGCTCCACAGTCAGAAGAAGAGAAAGAGTATATGTCACGAGTCCCTTATGCCAGTGCCGTAGGAAGTTTGATGTATGCTATGGTGCATGCAAGGCAGTTAGCACATGCAGTCAGTGTAGTGAGAAGATTCATGGGACAACCAGGTAGAGAACATTGGCAGGCTGTGAAGAGAATTTTTCGGTACCTTAGAGGTACATCTGACGTTGGTCTCATTTATGGAGGTGATACTCGATTAGCAGTTCTTTGGCTATTCGATTCGACTATCTTTGGAGATGTTGACACAAGAAGATCGATGGTAGCTATGTGTTTACCCTTGGAGGATCTGGCCGTCGGTTAGAAGACAACTTTGCAACCTACGGTGACTTTGTCTACTACGAGCGGAGTACATGGCCTTGACAGAGGCCGCAAAGAAGGGATTTGGTGAAAAGGGCTGGTTAGTGATCTTTGTCTGCATCATGATCAGGCTCACGGTGTATTGTGACAGTTTGAGCGCAATTTGTCTAGCCAAGGATCAAGTCCATCATGAGAGAACCAAGCATATTGGCGTGAGGTATCATTTTCTCGAGAAGTGAGAAGAGAATCAAGGTGAAGAAAGTAAGGCTGGCGATAATCCTGCTGATATGTTCACAAAGCCGATTCCACAGGGCAAGTTTCAACACTGTTTGGACTTGCTCAACATCAGAAGCTGTTAATTGCCCTGCGGGGCAATTCTGAGGAAGAGGGGGAGGCCTGGCACTATCATAGTGCGTCTGAAGAATCTGTTTGGAGAATTCAAGTCAAGGTGGAGATTTGTTGAATGCCTTGAATCAAACCCGTTACAACCGGAAAGGACGGTATACAATGTTGTTGTATTGGGCCCTTAATTATCTGTCAATTCTGTATTTTGAGCCCAAGCTTGTTAGGGCGTAGTTTAGCACTATATATAGACGCTATGGCAAACCCTATTCTGTAATTCTGTTCTTGCCTCTCCATAATAAAACTACTCCCCCTCTTCCCGTGGACGTAGCCAATTTATTGGTGAACCACGTAAATCTCTTGTCTTGTTTTTCGCGTTTATATTTTCTCGTATTATATCAAATTCGCACAACAATAACCTCTACAAATGATATCAATATTCAAAATATACATCTGTGGGCGTTATAAACCTCCATAATATGATATCAATGTTTCAAAAAAAAAATTGTGGGAGCTTATAAACCCCCGCAATATAATCACAATGCTCCAAAATATATTATTGTTGGGGTCTATAGTACCCCCACAATATTTTTTCTATTTTTCAATGTGGGGATTTACAACCACTAGAATATGATATGAATGTTTAAAAAAAAAAAAAGTAATGGCAATTTAATTCCGCCACAATATTTTTGTTGCTGAAGTTTTTTATCAGCGATTTAATCATAGAAATAAATAAATTTAAAAGATAATTAGTGGCAATTTATATCCACCAAATATCAGAATGTTTTTGCTGGAAAAAAAATTCTACTAAAATCAAATTACAGGATTAATAAAATAATAACAGGAATCAAATTTCATAAAAATAACTAGAGAGATAAACATTACAAATTACAAATGAAGTATTCCATGAGGTCAGCAAGCTCCCAAACATCACCTCTTCGAATCAAACTACACCAACAAAAGATTGTGCATCAACCAGTTGATGTTACCTCTCCTAACAGATTAACTATTACTATTCCTGAAGATTAACTTCAATATGAGGCCTTTGATAATGGAACAACGATGGTTTCTCCCCTGCCAATAAAAATAAATATAAACAAGGTAAGACAACAAGAAAAACAATGAAAAATCTACTCTCCCTACTACGAAGGGAAATAGAAACTAATCTATCTTCTTGGTATCAATGATTAGTTCCTTTTTTTTGGGGGGGAAGGGGGGATACATATTAAGGATGTTAAGTCCCAATAACCGATAAACCAATATCTTAATGTAACTATAACGGTTTAGCATCTCTACAAACCGATAACCAATAAGACAACCCGATAAACTTTAAAAACAAACCGAACCGGCCGATACGCCGCCCTAGGCTTCAAACACACATTCAAATTAACAAGACTGATCTTAATATTATCATGGAATACTTAGTAAACATGACAATGATAAAAAATTTCATGAAATTCTTGGGATATCAACATTGCATGCATCTCCAATACAAATGGCCAAATTTGGTTCTGTTATTTGGAATCAAAATATTCAAGACAATGATTGTTGCTAACACTGACCAGTAAATTACCATTAAAATCTTTTACAGTCCGTCCAAATGTGACTTGTATATTAGAGATTTTTATGCAAAATGCACCTGATGTGAAAGAGGTCAGCTCTAGGTAGATCTTAGTAATGTCCTCAATATGATTCAAGGTCCTAGGTGCATTGGGGGTGTCTTTAATGTCATTCTGGATCCCAGGGAGAAAATGGGTGGCAAGACATATAGAATTAGAGATAGCTTGGATTTTAGCTCTTATATGCACTATGGATGCTTGTGAACTCGTAAACCTAGGATTTACTGGTCCAAAATACATATGGTGTAATAATAGGAAGCCATGAAAAGGAATCTGAAAGAGGCTGGACAGAATGTTTGTTGATGATGATTGGGTTCGAATTTTCCACAGCAATCAAGTTAATCTCCTCGGAGGAACAGGTTTCAATCACATGCCCCTTCTTATCAAATGCCACAATGACATACAAGTAAATATCAAAATATTTCAGGTTTTTAGATTTTTGGGCTGATCAATCTAATTTTTATATAGCTAGTTGAACAGTCTTGGAACACTAATGTCATTGGTAACCCTATGTGCAGGCTTCAATCTAAACTCAAAATGCTAAGCAAAAATCTTAGTACTTGGTCTAGAGGAGTTGTTGGAAATGCATTTGATCAGGCTAAGGTTTGGGAAGAGAAGCTCCACTACTTAGAAGAACAAGACCTCTTACATAATAGTGAGATTTGTTGGGAAGAGCTTCATAAAGGAAAAACCGAGTACATTAGATGGATCACTACTAAAAAAAAAAGTGAATACCGACCTACAAACACAGATTTCCGGAGGTCACTTTTATAACTAATTTTGATCGGTCTAACTAATTTTGACTTAATTCCATCATCTAAATTCACTAACTAAACCAAATTATTTATTTGAATTTATTTAAATAACTTAACATCTTTTTAAGTCTAACTAATTTTGACTTAATTACAACAACTAAATTGACCAACTAAACCACATTATTTATTTAAACAACTTTTTAACTTTAACTAGTTTAATGTTGACTTAATCCCACCAACTAACACATTATTTATCTGAACTTCTTTAAACAAATTAACAACTTTTTATGTCTAACTAGTTTTGACTTAATTTAAACAACTAAATCCACCACATTATTCATTTGGACTTATTTAAACAAACTAACAACTTTTTAACTTTAACTGGTTTAATTTTGACTTAATTCCACCAACTAAATCTACAAATTAAACCACATTGTTCATTTGACCTTACTAAAACAACTTAAAAACTTTTTAAATCTAACTAGTTTTGACTTAATTCCACCAACTAAACCACATTATTTATTTCTAGTAATGTAAACAACAATCAACTTTTTAGCTTTAACTAGTAATTTTGAATTAATTCCAACAACTAAATCACATTATTTGTTTGAACTAATTTAAACAACTTCTTAAGTCTAACTAGTTTTGACTTAATTCCAACAACTAAATTCACCAACTAAACCACATGTTAATTATTTTAACTTATTTAAACAACTTAATTTTTTAACTGTAACTATTTTAATTATGACTTAATTCCAACAACAAAATCTACCAACTAAAAAAGTCAAAACTAAATTTAAAGCTAATTGTCAACACTAGATGGACACAAATTGATCTTGCAAAAAAATCAATCTTGTCATCAATAGGATTAAACTAGCATTGGTACTTATGCTTAACAAACACATTATTTCTAAATTAAAAGTTAATATCAACCCTAGATAAGCACAAATTGATTGTGCAACAAAATCAATTTTGTCATCAATAGAATCAGCAAGTGTTGGTACTTATACTTAACAAATATATTATTTCAAAATTTAAAGCTAAGTGTCAACACTAGATGGACACAAATCGATCTTACAAGAAAATCAATTTTGTCATCAATAGGGTCAACTAGAGTTGGTACTTATGCTTAACAAACACATTATTCCTAAATTAAAGATTAATATCAACACTAGATGGACACAAATTGATCTTGCAAGAAAATTAATTTTGTCACCGATAGGGTCAACTAGTGTTGGTACTTATGATTAAGAAACACATTATTCCTAAATTAAAGCCAAGTATGAACACTAGATGAACACAAATTGGTCTTGCAAGAAAATTAATTTTGTCATCAATAGGATCAACTAGTTTTTGTAACAATGTTTGACAAATATATTATTTATAAATTAAATCCAAGTGTCAACACTAGATGGACATAAATTGATCTTGCATGAAAATCAATTTTGTCATCAATAAGATCAACTAATGTTGGTACTTATGTGAAACAAACTATCAGTGGACACAAATAAATTATCATACAATTAAAGTTAAGTATCAATACTAGATAGACACTGATATATCGTGGTTTCACAGTATTATTAATACTTTTTCCTTAAGTTTAGTGTGTCCAAAAGCCTTTTTTTGCTAATTTTTATATCAGTTTCTCTTTATTGTCAGGAAATCTGTCCAAACATGAATGCGGAGATTTTGAGCAAAGAAATGCAGAAGAGACCACCTACGGAGCTTGTGACGGTCCTTCGTGCTTGTGACGGTCCGTAGGTGGCAGCGTAGTGCAGCTGCTGAAGGAAGATGGGGAAGTCTGACCAAGTGTGGGGTTACGGAGTCCATGACGGTCCGTCGTGTCTATGAAGGTCCGTCCTGCAGGTTCGTCATGAAGTTCAGAGAAGTAATCCCAGTACCCATATTCCAAGAGTTTAAGTGTTTTGGAACGAAGACCCTCGACGGACCGTCGTGTCTGTGACGATCCGTCATACTTTCCGTCGAGTGTAATGAAGAGAGCAGCAGAAGAAATTGCACGAGTATGGGACGACGGAGTCCATGACGGTCCGTCGTGACCACGACAATCCGTCGCGAGGTCCGTCGATCCAGCAACGTTTTGACAGATTTCCAGCAAATAGAGTCCTTGTTTAATTAGGTTTTTATTTTCTATAAATAGTTCGAAAAACCTCGTTTTTGAGGTTAGACTCTGTATTATTAGTGAGACATGATATTATTGGTTAGACTCTAGATCATTGTTAGATTTTTGAATATTGGGGGACTCTTGATTATTTTTGTATACTCTTTGAGAGATTATTGATTATCTTGAGACTTTTATCATTGATTGTGGGTGATTTTTGCTGATTAATCAATTGAACTTGCGGATTTTACTCTTTCTCATTGAAGTAAGTACAAGAATTCTTATATCATATATTTGAATATTGTGATTATGACTATGTGTAACTAAACTCCATAACTAGGGTTGTGTGAACCATAGGCAAATAATGAGATAAAACCTAACTAAAATAACAATTCTAGAATAGTGTCTTGCATGTATTTATAATTCTTTCGCTTAGAAGTCTTTTTAACGGATGGCCAACGTTAGAACTCGCCTTAATGCTACTTGTCGGACCAAGGAGGTATATAATAGGAAAAGAATTATCAACATAGATTTAGTGTATACTATCTAATAGGCTAGTATTGATTGGTACGAGGTAATAACTTAGTCAAATATCGAATACGATGCTTAATATGAGGTAAAGATAAGGTTTAGGATAGCAACACACGTAGCCGGACCAAGGTACGGAGTGAAATTTTCTAGATGCCGGACCAAGGATTTAGAAATACATAACTTATCACTTTGCATGCAAGATACTAGGAAAGAATTGTTATAGTTATAATTATCAAGTTATGAACCTGTGGGGAACACGTAAACCCTAGTTACTTTGATTAATTGATTAAACTCCAACATTCAAAGCTGTTAAGTGTCTCTTTCAATTTCGTTAGTTATTTTCATTCATTTAGAAATAGAAACCCCCCTTTTATTTTTTTTACTTTCCAAGGAAGTAATTGACTGAAGATTGAAGTTAAGTCTAAACTATTTTCCTCGTGGGAACGATCCCAACCTCACTAGTTGGGTTATTTACTTGACACGACCATTTTACTTCTTATTTAAGAAGTAAGTTTGAGCGTATCAAATTTTGGCGCCGCTGCCGGGGATTCCAAAAGCCTTTTTGTGCTAATTTTTATATAAGTTTCTCTTTATTTGCAGGAAATCTGTCCAAAGATGAATCCGGAGATTTTGAGCAAAGAAATGCAGAAGAGACCACCTACGGAGCTTGTGACGGTCCGTAGGTAGCAGCGTAGTGCAGCTGCTGAAGGAAGATGGGGAAGTCTGACCAATTGTGGGGTTACGGAGTCCATGACGGTCCGTCGTGTCTATGACGGTCCGTCCTGCAGGTTCGTCATGAAGTTCAGAGAAGTAATCCCAGTACCCATATTCCAAGAGTTTAAGTGTTTTGGAACGAAGACCCTCGACGGACCGTCGTGTCTGTGACGATCCTTCATACTTGCCGTCGAGGGTATTGAAGAGAGCAGCAGAAGAGATTGCACAAGTATGGGACGACGGACCTCGCTACGGATCGTCTTGAAAATAATTGTACTTGAACTTTGAAATTTAGAAGCACCAAACCTTATCTCCTACTTTGATGAAAGAAGCAGAATAGTCTTGTATCAACTTTTTAAGATGTTGAGCTTCCTCGGTTGTCTAGAACGAAAAGAAACAATTTAAAATTTGTTTAGTGGTCATTATAGAGATATTTCAATTATTAATAACAGTTGACAATTAGTAAACACCTAATTCCTTTATGAAATACATAATGTGTATTTTATCTTGTCAAATAGGTTTCATACATAGCACTTGCATCTCTTTCTCTTTGGTGGACTCTTATGGTTTCTCCTTTTTCACATTGTTTATATATCTTTTATTAGAATCTTTGTTCATTTTGTAAATTTTTTCTTATAATGAAGTTGCCTTAACCCCACACCCACTCCACAAAATTGTTAGAAACTCGGTCTTGTAAAAGCTTAATCTTGACATATTGGATGCACTAAAAAGTAAAAATTACCTCCTCTATTGAAACATCTAGTATTGGCCTCGATATTTTAGTGCTGGACTCAATATTTATTAGTTCTAAGACTATATTCAAAGGTAATTTCTATGTACAAGCACCCTTACACTAACAATCATTTCCAAACATCTGTTCTTGCTGGTGAGCTATCTCTCATATCATTTATCTCTGATGACCAACTGGTTAAAAGTCACATGAAATAAAATAGATCTATCAAAGATATTTTTCAAGTAATCTCTTTCTTTTCGTGATTGTGAGGATTAATTAGACTCCACTTGATCCTGTATATCACCACCCCTACTATTTCTATATTCCAATAATAATTAAAAGAAATAGTAATGAAATTTTCACAATTAGGAGGAATTTGAACCAAAATATAATATAAAAATAATCCTAAACCTCCCCTTTTATTTTATCCTCATTTTCTCCTAAATGATACTCTCTCTCCATTTCACAAAATTACAATGAAAAAAGATGAAGAAAAAAAGATACAATTACAGTAGTGTTTAAAGGAGTATTATCAGATCTGGAACCATATCATTTTAAGTTGTTTCTACAAAGAAATCAAAGCTTTATTTTACACATGGGCAAGGATTTTTCAGTAAACGAATAAAAACACCATGAAACAGATGAACTTACCTTATAAATCGACTTCTGCGCTGAGAGTTATGCAACCGTGAGCTTGTGCGATTAAGAGCTGTGACGCCCCTTGGTCTCTTCTGCTGCCGACCTCTATGTGCTGATGCTGCATCCCTCTGCTGCTGCGACCTGCTGTTGAGGCTGCGCCGGTAGTGGATGATCATGCCAGATAACTTATTGAGAAGATATTTCAACACCACAACTAACTCAGCTCGACTTATTTACAATTATCTGTATAAATAAGTACACGCAATCTTTCCAAAATTAAGTCCTAAGAATAAAAAGTTAAATATCTAAGAGAAAGTCTTTATCCAATCAAACTTCAACCTTTTTCTAGTTAATCAAGCATATCCATCCAATGACAGAAATTATATCAACATAGAAAAGTCAAATTAAAAAATCAATTAACTAAAATCTCCGTAGAAAAAAACAAAGATAATTTCAACTTTAATTGAATTAGTCTAATCAAAGCCTCATTGAATGATAAATGATGACAAAATTTATTCCAAATCAAATTAACGAAAATCTCACATAAGCACCAAACATACTTCAAAAAGAACTGGTAGTACTAATGGTAATCAAAAAACTCATTCAGACATTGCATTTGTTTCTAGGTCAGTGCAACATTTGCATCTACTATATCATCAACTATATGATCTGTAGCTAGTTGTACATAGTCATCACTATCAGCAAAAAATTGTTCAAGTTTTTGCTCTTGGTATGGTTCATTCTCATATACTTCTTCTTCTATTACTTCTCCCATATCGTACATATCTCTTGGCTTTAGATGCACAACAATACTCCAGTCATCATTGACGATATCATCCATGTAGAACACCAGTTGTGTGTGAGATGCTTCGATGTAAGGCTCATGTTCTTTACGTTCACCCGTGTGAATCGTTTTATCAAAATTAACACAATTAAAGTTCCAATGATCCTTTTGATATACTCTATCTCGAGTAGTATCAATCCATTTACATTTGAAAAGAACAACCTTGAATTGTCCATTATAATTGATCTCAATTATATCTTCTAACTACCCATAATATGGTACCTCCGCTTGTCTTAAATTTCCATAAGAGCTACTTGCAACACATGATGTTTTAGAGGTTAAGAAAACTCCACTATTCTGTGTTTTCAGACCTTCTTCTCGAGCCAAAGTTCGAAATTTTGACCCATTGATTATCATATGATTTATATCTTCTAGCATTTACAGATAGACCTCGTGCTAAAAACTTTAGATCAGTAGACATTGTGTCTATTGAGTCTGGATTCATAATCTAAATTCAAAGTAAATGACTTCATCAAATTTTCTCATTCAAAACAAATAGAAATAGTAGCAAATGTTTGTTTACTTACCTTTTTTTGGAACAATTCTATAAATTCTTTATTAACTTTCCTCTCTATCTCTGTAGGTGAAGGTCTTCTTCCTCTTGAACTCCTCCTTATATGTTTTCTAAATTCTCTATATAAAATAAGAAAATTAAGGTTAAATAGAATGATAATCCTGATGCAAACATTACAATAACAAAAAAAAAACATAAAGTTTGTTAAAGTTACTCACTCCACAAATGGTGTGATTATTGGACAATTCAAAAGCACATATCAATGAGCTTATAGTTTCTGCATAGGAGCTAAATGGTAATTTTCTGCAGCTGATGCAGGTTTACCTAACTTAGGGAAGATAGTCGACATTCCAGAAGACTGAATGTAGTTTGGATCTGTAGGAAATATGGAAGGAAAAATAGTATCTTTAGAAAATGCTCAAGTTTATTATAGGCTACTTAAGACACTTGAGATGATTACAATCATCAACTACATCACTATTTATACTACTCAAAATAGAAAACAAAAAGTCTTGCACAAATAACTAAATACATGTATCACAATTTACTAGATACATGTACTATGGAATTCTAAAAAGACTTCTTGAAAAACCAAGAGACAATTTTGGAAGACTAAACATTGATGCATTAATTTCAACACTCCCCCTTAATGCATTTGCTTAATAACTCCAATGCGTTCTCGAAGATAGCAAAAATTTTCTCTAGGAAGTGCTTTGGTGAAGATGTCAGCAAGTTGTTATCCTGTCTAACAATAATGCAACTGAATTTCGCATTTCTCTTGTGCTTCTCGGATAAAATGATACTTGATGGAAATATGCTTTGATCTTTCATGGATACTGGATTCTTGGCAATTGCAATTGCTGATTTGTTATCACAATACAAAACAGTCCCTTTTTTTTTCTCCAATGTCTTCAAATATTCTCCTAAGCCAAATAGCTTGAGAAGTAGCCTTGGATGCTGAAACATATTCTTCTTCGACAGTGGATTGAGCAACAACACTTTGTTTTTTTAATAATCAAGAACAAATGATTGATCCAAATAAGAAAGCATAACCAGAAGTACTCTGCATGTCATCTATACTTCCAGCCCAATCACTATCAGAATAACCAATTAAATTCAAATTTCCACCAAATTTGTACATTATCCCATAACCCATTGTTCCTTGCAAGTAGCGTAAAACACGCTTTGTAGCTCCAAAATGCACTTGGCTTGGTTCTTGCATAAATCTGGATAATAAACTAGCAGCAAACATAATATCTGGCCTTGCTGAAGTAAGATATAGCAAACTTCCAATCAAACTCCTAAAAAGTGAGCTATTAACTTTCTTTTCTCCATCATCTTTTCTAAACTTCTCATTTGCTGCTAATGGTATGGCCACAGACCTGCAATCCATCATTTTGAATTTTTGAAGAATACTTTTAGTATACTACTTTTGAGAAATAAAAATTCCTTCTTTCACTTGAGAAACTTCGATGCCCAAGAAATAATTTAGCAATCCAATATCACTCATTTCATAAGCTTGCACCATATCTTCTTTGAAATTTTGCATCATCTTTACATCATTTCCTGTAAAGAGCAAATCATCCACATAGAGACAAACAATGATGATGATGCCATGTTCTTTCTTCACATACAAAGTTGCTTCACTTTTACTTCTCTGAAAATTATTTTTCAAAAAGTATGTATCAATTTCATTGTACCGGGCTCTTGGAGCTTGCTTCAGCCCGTAAAGAGATTTTCTTAGTCTATACACCTTTTCTTCTCCCCCTTGAACAAAAAATCCTAGAGGTTGCTCAACATAAATCTCTTCATCAAGTTTTCCATTCAGAAATGCTGATTTAACATCAAGTTGAAATATCTTCCATTTCTTTTGTGCAGCAACAACAATTACAGTTCTAATTGTCTCAAGACGAGCAACTGGAGAGAAAGTTTCATAAAAATCAATACCTGGTTTTTGTGTGAAGCCTCTAGCAACCAACCTTGCTTTGTGCTTTTGAATATCTCCTTCCTAATTGAGTTTGATTTTGTAAATCCATTTTAGGCTTACAACTTCTCTTTCTCTAGGAATAGCCACAAGCTCCCAAGTATTTTTTTTCCGATCATTCGAATATCTTTTTCCATGGCTTTCTTCCAAGCATCATGCTTTATTGCTTCTACATAATTTTCTGGCTCAACACCGGCAAAATTACATCTTTGATAAATGTTACTCAACATTTTTGTTCCTCTTGGAGGCGGTTCTTCATTATCTGAATCTGAGATTTCTCCCCCTTGAGAGACATCTTCATCTTTCTCATCCTCTTCTTGATTTGAAGATATGATAGCAGTATTCTCTATCTTTTTATCCTCCCAATTTCATGTTGTTTTTTCATAAAAAATGACATCTCTACTAACAACAAGTTTGTTAGTTTTGACATCAAGAAGCCTATATCCTTTTGTAACATCACTATAACCAAGAAAGACACATTTTTGACTTTTTTTCATCCAATTTTGTTCTTTTCTCAGCATGTACATGAGCATAACAAATACAACCAAAATTTTTAAAATGACTGACAGAAGGTTTAATTCCACTCCAAGCTTCAACTGGTGTCTTGTCCTTTAGTTCCTTTGTTGGACACCTGTTAAGGATGTAAACTGCTGTATGCACTGCTTCTGCCCAAAAATATTTTGGCAGCCCTTTCTCATTCATCATAGTTCTGGCCATTTAAACAATTGTTCTATTTCTTCTTTCAGATACACCATTTTGTTGAGGAGTATACCCTGCAGTAAGTTGCTTCTGAATGCCTTCATTTTTGCAATATTCTTCAAATTTTCGACTTGTGTACTCACCTCCTCGATCACTGCGAATGGTTTTGATGCTGCAACCTTTTTGCTTCTCGACAAGGGCTTTAAATTTCTTGAATGTAGCAAATGCTTCTAACTTTTCTTTTAAGAAATAAACCCAAGTCATTCTTGAGAAATCATCAGTAAAGATTAGAAAATACCTTTGACTTCCAAGAAATGGAGTATTCATTGGTCCACAAATGTCGGTATGAATTAGTTCCAAAAATACACTTGTTCTCCAAGACACCCCTTTTGAAAAAGACTTCATGTGTTGCTTTCCCATTATACAACTTTCACATGTATCCACCTCAGTATGTATCTCAGGAAGGCCTTGCACCGTGTCCTTTTGCTTGAGAAGCTTTAAACCATGAAAAATCAAGTGACAAAATCTTTTGTGCCAAAACCAGGAATCATCTATAATTTCATTTTTAATGCATTGTAATGAAATTGCAAAAGAAAGTTTCTTTTTATCATCTTTACTTCAACAATGACTTGATTTGGCTCAATTTTATCATAAATCTTGCAATAATTATCTCTAAACACAAGAGAATAACCATTTTCCATGAGTTGACCAACACTAAGCAAATTTTCTTCCAAGTCAGGAACATAAAGAACATCATGAATTTGCTTACCGCATCCTTTCATGTTGATCGAAATAGTACCTTTACCTTTCGCATCAACTAAGGCTTCATCCCCCATCTTCACTTTAGTAGTGATACTATTATTAATTGAGAGGAAATCTTTTTCATCTCCAGTCATGTGATTAGTACAACCACTATCAACATATCATTCATTGCTTTTTGTTGAAGCAACAGATTTAGAAGCAAAGAAAAAAATTTCTTCCCTTTCTTCCTCATGTTTTTCACAAAAATTTGCTTGCTCCCGTTTATTGTGCCAACAATCCTTTTTAACATGGCCAAACTTTTTACAAAAGTTACATTGGGGCTTGCCTTTGTGCCAACATTTTTCTGCATTGTGATTAGTCTCTTTGCAAATTTTACAAAAAAGACTAGAGTTTTTTTCACCTTTTTCTTCAACCTTCTTGGAAGAACCATCATGATCCTTCTTCTTTTTTGGCTTTTGATTTTTCTTCTGATGAATTTTTGAGAATTCTCATTTATTTTAGACTGGAAAGCCGTCTCTTTGGGTAGATCTTCACGAAAAAATCTTCGCTTCTTGTGTGCACTAAATGATCCAACTAGCTCTTTGATGGAAAGCTTAGAAAGATCTTTCGTCTCCTCAGTGATAGCAACGATGTACTCATACTTTTCTGTGACACTAATTAGAATCTTTTCCACAACTTGTTGGTCAGAAATTGTATCACTATGATTTCTCATTTCATTAACAATATTCATGACTCTTGTGCAATATTCATCAATTTTTTCAGATTCTATCATCTTTAAATTTTGAAACTCTCTTCTAAGAGTTTGAAGATTTATAGTGCGTACCTTTTCGTCACCATACACCTCAGTTTCCAGAAAATCCCAAGCTTCCTTTGCAGTCTCACAAGTAGCAATTTTTGCAAAATATGCTCTTGAGACTCCCATTTGAATTTTGCTTAAGGCTTTTGCATCTTGACGATACTTAGCCTCAAGATTTTTCATCTTTGCTGATGTAAGATCACCATCGTTTTCTGGCTCTTCAAAGCCATTTGCAACAATAGTCCACAAATCTTCAGCTTTCAAATGTGTTCTCATTCTTATCTTCCAGTATTCAAAATCAGTTCCATCAAAAAATGGAGTAAGAACATCTGAAGCGGCACCTTCATTTGTTTTGGATGCCATATTTTTTTCTTCACCTAACCCCAGATTAAGAACGAAAACCTGCTCTTGATACCATTTTGTAGGAAATATGGAAGGAAAAATAATATCTTTAGAAAATGCTCAAGTTTATTATAGGCTACTTAAGGCCACTTGAGATGATTACAATCATCAAATACGTCACTATTTATACTACTCAAAATAGAAAACAAAAAGTTTTGCACAAATAACTAAATGCATGTATCACAATTTACTAGATACATGTACTACGGAATTCTAAAAAGATTTCTTGAAAAACTAAGAGACAATTTTGGAAGACTAACCATTGATGCATTAATTCCAACATGATCATCACGGACACACATAGATCTATTGAACCTTGTTTCAATATCGCCCACATGGTAAGAACAAAAGGTAAGTGTGTCTTCAGCTATGTGACCATTAGTTATACAACCTTCTGATTGTGATTTATTTCATATAAATGGCTTAAAATGACCTAATTTCCCAGAAAAAGAATATACAATAAGAGTACAAACTATATATTTCAAGTGATCATAACATAAATATGTCTAATTTAGAAATGTTATTGTTTCCAAAAAAACAAACACATTTATATTAGAAAGGTTAATATTTTACCTCTCCACATGATACATGTTTCGGTAATGCACTGGACCTCCGAGTTTTGCTTCTTCTACTAAATGAACCATTACTTTAAAAAAATGATGGA
Source organism: Solanum arcanum (assembly GCA_027789145.1). Lineage (NCBI taxonomy): Eukaryota > Viridiplantae > Streptophyta > Magnoliopsida > Solanales > Solanaceae > Solanum > Solanum arcanum. The sequence goes on along the minus strand of CM050935.1, from coordinate 23,856,589 downwards.
GGAAATAGTATATCTTAGTGACAAAGTGTGATTATAATGCGTTGTTAAAGAATATCTAGCTCAGAAATATTCAAGGTTTTGCTAGAGATTGTTAGGATCGAATTCACACACACACACTAGATGAATGAAGAACACAAGAACTTTCAAGAGAAAAGAGATGAGAGATCTAGAGAGAGAAAGAGAAAACCCAATATTTCGTGGTAACACCCCGTGAGTAAACTTTCACGGCGGTGAGGTATATTTATATTAATAAATTAGAGTATTTTTGGTTACAGAGAATAAATAGGAAAGCCTAACAGTTATATATATTAATCACGCTCCACTACCTAACAATTCTCCCACTTGGAGACTGACTCAGTCATCCAAAAAATACATTCTCAAAAAAAAATCTCTTCATCATCAACATCTTTACCGCACCGCAACATCTATTGCAACAACTACCGAAGACCAACCGAGGTTTTACATAACCTCAGTTTCTGCCGGGTTCTTTTCACCCTCTATCTTCTCCAAGCACATATCACCATCCTCCACTGCCCTGCGAGTGAAAAGGTATCGTCTTCTGATGTGCTTTGTCTTCGAATGATAGACTGGATTTTTCACCAACTGTATGGCACTTTGGCTATCTGAGTAAAGAATCTTCTCGCTCTTGTTCTTGCCCAATTCCTCAAGATAATCTGCCAGCCATATCATCTCTTTCCCAGATTCAGCTATTGCCACATACTCAGCTTCAGTAGATGAAAGAGAAACACATCTCTGGAGCCTGGACATCCAACTCACTGCTGTTCCACCTATGGTGTAAATGTACAAGGATGTACTCTTGCTCGAGTCAACATCCCCACCAAGAGCAGCATCCACAAAACCTTGTAGAGTCACATTGCCTTTGCCAAAACAAAGTGAAGTACTAGATGTACCTCTCAGATATCTCAGAAGCCACTTCACAGCTTCCCAATGCTCTTTCCCTGGGTTCGCCATGTACCTGCTAACAACTCCCATTGCATGTTCTATATCAGGTCTAGTGCAGAACATATCATACATCAAACTACCAACTGCTGAAGCATATGGAACAAGTGTCATGTGATCACGCTCCTCGGCAGTCTTGGGTGACTACTCCTTTGACAATTTCAAGTGATTTGTCAATGGAGTAGTCCTGGCTTTAGTATCATTAACCCTGATTCTGCTCAGCACCTTCTCAATGTACAACTCCTGAGATAGATTTAAAGTGCCAGCAGATCTATCCCGAGAAATCTTCATCCCCAAAATCTGCTTCGCTGGACCCAAATCTTTCATCTCAAATGCTGCAGACAACCTAGTCTTCAGATTGTTAATCTCCCTCATACTAGATCCTTCAATCAACATATCATCCACATACAAGAGTAGAAAGACATATGAATCAGTGTATTTCTTGAAGTAACAACAAGGATCCTTTTCACTGGCGTAATCCCCTCTTGGTCATGAAGGAGTCAAACTTCTTGTACCACTGCCTTGGTGCTTGCTTTAGTCCATACAAGCTCCTGGTGAGCTTGCACACCATGTGTTCCTTTCCTGGAACCACAAATCCTTCCGGTTGCTGCATATAAATCTCTTTGTCCAGATCTCCATGTAAAAACGTTGTTTCTACATCCATTTGCTCTAGATGCAAATTTTCCGATGCAACAATACTCAACAGAATTCGAATAGAGTTAACTTCACAACAGGAAAGAATATTTCAGCATAATCAATACCTTTCCTTTGTGAATATCCTTTAACCACTAAACGAGCCTTGAACCTTCTTTTGCCATCTGGTTCAGTCTTGATTCTGAACACCCACTTGTTCGGCAAAGCTCTCTTCCCTACAGGTAACTCAGTCAACACCCATGTGTCATTCTTCTCAAGTGACCTCATCTCATCATCCATGGATTGCTCCCACTTGATCGAATCCTCCACCAGTAGGGCTTCATCAAAAGACTCGGGTTCCCCCTCATCAGTCAACAATAGATAGTGTAATGAAGGTGAATACCTATCTGGTGCCCTGATGGATCTGGATGATCTCCTTAACACCTGCTCTGGTGTAACTTGCTCCACTTCAGATTCTTCAGTAGGAGTTGGTTGGGTATCTGCTTCGACATCTCTGGGGTTACTCTTCTCCAACTCAACCTCAACTCCCACTTACTTTGTAATCTCTAGAACCTTCTGCTCTCTGTCCTTGTACAGGACAGACTCATCAAATTTCACGTCACAATGTCTCAGGATCTTTCTGTTCTTGTCATCCCAAAATCTGTAACCAAACAAATCAGAACCATAGCCTATGAAGTAACACTTCACAGCCTTGGCATCAAGCTTGTCTCTCTTTTCTGGATCAACATGAACATAAGCATTGCAACCAAAAGTCCTCAAGTGTGAGTACTTGAGTTCTTTTCCTTTCCACACCTCCTCTGGAATCTTGAACTCTAAAGGAACTGATGGTCCCCTGTTGATCAAGTATGCAATCTTGCTCACAGCATCCGCCCAAAGTGTTTTGGGCAGCCCACAATGTATCTTCATACTCCTTGCACGCTCATTCAATGTTCTGTTCATCCTCTCAGCAATTCCATTCTGCCTTGCTTTACCAGGAACTGTTCTCATCAATCTGATTACGTCAGCTACACAGAATGCCTTGAACTCTGATTTGTCATACTCTCCTCCATTGTAAAAACTTAGGCATTTGACTTTCAAACCGGTCTAATTCTCAACTTCATCTTTCCACTTCTTGAAAGTTGCAAACACATCAGACTTATGCTTTAAGAAGTAAACCCATACCTTCCTGCTGAAATCAACAATGAAGGTAACATAGAATCTGGATCCTCCAAGTGATGGTACTGGAGATGGTCCCCTAACATCTGTATGGACCATTTCAAACCGCACTTTCTTTGGCTCTCTAGGAGTCTTTGTGAAGCTTAATCTTTTTTGTTTGCCCATAACACAGCCCTCGCAAAAACTCATATCAACAAACTTCAGACCCTCTAATGCTCCTTTTGCAACCAGCATCTTCATTCCTTTAGTACTCATGTGTCCAAGTCTGTTGTGCCACAGACATGAACCGGAAGCACCTTCAGCAACAGCGGCCATGTTTATACACCCTGCAGTGGTGTACAAGGTTCCAAATTTGGTGCCACGAGCTACTACCATAGCACCTTTCACGATCTTCCACGAACCTTTCCCAAACTCTGCTACTATCCCGTGCTATCCAACTGACCAATAGAGATCATATTTTTCTTGATCCCAGGAATATATCTGACATCTTCCAATGTCCACTGGTTCTCCGAGGTGGTCTTTATGCAAACATCCCCCTTTCCTTCAATCTCTAAGGCTTTGTTGTCAGCAAGATATACTTTTCCAAAATTTCCAGATTTGAAATTTTGGAACAACTCCTTGCTTGGAAACTAATGGAAAGATGCACCAGAATCCAAAATTCATGATTCAACCGGGCTGTTCACACTAATGATTAGAGCATCCCCAATGTCCTCTGCTGAATTTACAGAATCATTGTCATCTCCAAATTTCTGATTCTGTTTCTTCTTTGGCTTTGTATAGTTCGTCCGAAAGTGCCCTTTTTCTCCACAGTTCCAACAAGTCACGTTTGATCTGTTCAAGGATTTTACTCGATTCTTTCATTTTGATCGACCATGTTGATTTTGGCCTTTCGTCTTACTTCTCCCCCTTCGATCAACGCTGAGAGCACTGCCCGATGAATCTCCCACTACTCGTTTGTGAATACTTTCGCTAAGAACAACATCATGGATTTCATCAAACTTCAGTTTCTCAGATCCACGGGAACTGCTAATCGCAGCAACAACAGTATCCCAAGACTCGGGCAAAGATGATATCAAAATCAACGCCTTAATTTCATCTTTGAAATTAATATCCACAGAATTGAGTTGACTCACAATCATATTGAACTCGTTTATATGATCAGAAACGGATCCATTGTCAAACATTTGTAAAATTGAACAATCTACGCATCAAATATACCTTGTTCATAGCCGATGGTTTTTCATACATGTTTGACAGTGCCTTCAACAAACCGTACGTAGTCTTCTCCTTCACGATGTTGAACGCCACGTTTCTTGATAAAGTCAACCAGATCAACCCTAGAGCCTGGCGATCCTTGAGTTTCCACTTCTCCTTCGTCATGGATTACAGCTTCACCCCGGTCAACGATTCGTGAAGATCTTTCTGGTACAGATAATCTTCGATCTGCATCTTCTAGAAACTTAAATCGGATCCATCAAACCTCTCGATTCCACGTTTCGAACTATCCATCTTCAGTGATCGTGTTGAATCTCCTTAGCTCTGATACCAGTTATTAGGATCGAATTCACGCACACACACTAGACGAATGAAGAACACAAGAACTTTAAAGATAAAAGAGATGAGAGATCTAGAGAGAGAAAAAGAAAACCCAATATTTTGTGATAATACCCCGTGAGTAAACTTCCACGGCGGTGAGGTATATTTATATTAATAAATCAGAGTATTTTTTGTTACAGAGAATAAATAGAGAATAAATAGGCTAGCCTAAAATTTAGGTCGGGCTGCTGCCCCGAACACCACCTTCGGATGGGGGGCTCCCACCCCCAATAACCCCATGACAACCTCACCACGGAGGTTAAACCACGTAAAAAGTTATATATATTAATCAGGCTCCACTACCTAACAGAGATGTCTTTGAAAAATGAGCAGAATTCCACCAGAATGGTAAATACATGGTCATGCAATACATTATGAATTGCCAGTGATAGAAATTGCTCTGAAATAATGTGACTAGCATGACTTTTCAACCCAAAAAACTTTTTTTGTACCAAATCTACACATTCGGAGATGTTACTTGAATATCCATCTGGTACTTTAATATTATTTAAAGTTGTAAGAAACAACTTTTTGGTGTCCACCTTATTTTTGCTATCAATCATTAGTGAAAACACAGTAAGGTTATATGATCCATTATCCTTCAGCCAAAGATCACGCCTTATGCCCATTTTTGTTAGATCCTTTTGGGAATTTTCATTATCTTTTGATTTTGATTTATCATGGAGCAACGTATATATGATATTATCATATATATTCTTTTCATTATGAATAAAATCTAGATTATGACGCAACAAGTTAGACTACCAATAAGGAAGTTAAAAAATAAACTTCTATTGTTCCATTGTTTAGTTGCTCGTCTAGATCTTTTCCTTGTACCATCCAACTTTGCTCCTTTACCTTCCGCAATTTGTCTCAAAATGTCAAATCCTGATAGTTTTACTGGTGGATTTTGCTGCTCTGTGTGTCCATTGAAGATAACTCGGTTGAATTTGAAACTGTGATTTTTTCTCAGGAAATGTCGGTGACCCATAAAACACCACTTTTTACTATGAGTAAGATGACAAGGTTCTGTGTAAAAGTTACAAGTTGGGCAAGAAAAACGTGTATGTGTATTCCAGCTAGAGAGGATACCTAATCCAGGAAAGTCACTAATTTTCCACATAAGAGCTGCATGCATTCTAAAAGTTTCATTCAATGATGAGTCAAACGTGTCAACACCATCATTCAATAACTCACACAATTCCTTCACAAGAGGCTGTAAGTACACATCTGTATTATTTCTAGGCATCTTCTTGCCTGGAATGATCATTGATAAGATGAAAGAGGTGTGCTTTATACATATCCAAGGAGAAAGATTGTACGGAATCAAGAAGACTGGACAAACACTGTAGGTAGTACTCATTGTTCTAAAAGGATTAAAACCATCGCTAACGAGGCCTAACCGCACGTTTCGAGGATCAAAAGCAAATCCAGAGTGAGTTCAATCAAATGTCTTCCATGACTCACCATCCCAAGGATGCCTCATCAGCCCACCTGAGTTACTATCCAAAGCATGCCATCTCATATGCTCAGCAGTCTTGCGACACATAAATAACCTTTTCAGCCTTAGTTTCAATAGAAAGTAATGCAAAATCTTTGCAGCTTGCTTGTTTTCCTGGTAGGTCCATTTAGATGTACCACAATGCTTACATGCTTCCAATTCAGAATCACCTTCCCAAATTAACATACAATTATTTGGACATGCTGGTATATTGGTGTAGTCAAGGCCAAGTTTGCTAATTGTTTTTTTGGCCGCATAAAAAGAAGGAGGTAACTTTGCATCTTCAAATGTATCTCTCAATAAATCTAGTATCATGGTCATTGCCTGTCACTCAATCAATAATAGACCTTTATATGATACAATTTTATTAAAAATTCTAGCTTTGTATACTTGTTCCCTTCATACAGTGTTTCACTTGCATCTTTGAGAAAGTCGTGAAAGTCACAAGATTCTCCCTATAAATTTGGTAAGTATATTTAAAGATTCTCTACAAACCATTACGAGGATTTATGTATAAGAAGAATTATCTTCCATTATACTAAAAACCGAAAGGAAAAATCAAACAAAATTCAGAAAAACCAAAAGGAAAGATAAAAATCAAAATTTAGCAAGTAAAGTCTTTTCTCCCATTTTTTCACTCATTTTTTCTCATTTAATACGCTTTTTACTATGCGTGTGTGCTTGCGTGTGGGGGTGTGGGTTTATGTGTGTGTGCGCGGGTTCACGCGTGCGTGTGTGTGTGTGCATGTGCGTGTGCGTGTGTGTGTGTGTGTGTGCATGTGTGTGCGCGCGTGTGGGTGGGTGGGTGTGGGGGTGTGCGAGTTTGCGTGTGTGTGCGCGTGTGTGCATGTGTGTGTGTGTGGGTGTGGGGGTGTGCGCGTTTGCGTGTGCGCGCGCGTGTGTGTTTTAGTGTGTGTGTGTCTACCATTTAATTGTTCTTTTTTATTTTGACTTTTTTTGATATTTTGTTTCAGGTGAAGTTTTGTTTTCTGCTCAGTTATTGGATTTTTACCTGATATACGATTTGATGAGTGATAAATATTGATTTTGTTGTTACCTGATATCGGATATATATATATATATATATATATATATATATATATATATATATATATATATATATATATATATATATATATATATATATATATATATGTTCAATCAATTAATTATGCCTCAATCCGAGCCTAGTTTAATTTACTCATCAGCTATTGTATTGTACTAAATTGTTAGATACAATATTTGTTTTACTTCTTTCATGTTTTTTTTGCGAGTATGAATGTTTTGTTTCTCTTCTTTCGTATTTGTGCTTTGATTGATCTCGATATGGAAAGAAAGACTTTAACTTAAGCTGATTCTGGAATCATGCTAGTTTTCAAGAATGAAGAGGTCTCGATCTAACTTCTTTGAAAATCAATCTAACTGTGTAATACTTTTTTCGTTTTTTAATATTACTCTATTTCATCATGTATTTGCAGCCTGGAGTTGTTGTTTGGAAGTCTAGTATTTCTTTGTTTCTTCTTCCTTATAAGAAGAGATACTCTTTGCTCTATCCTGTGAAAATTAATAAAGTTGAATTTTAGAATATCATAAATTTTTCTTGTATAGTTTCTAAAATGGTCTAGTGTAGTACTAAGAATAATTATTTTGAAGATAATATCTAGATATTCCAGAGAAAGTGCCAGAAGATAAGTTCACCTGAATTACTTGTAGATATTATAGAGAACATATTTTTGTAGTAAATGATCTTAGGTTAGTATAAATATGAGATGATATTGTACATTTGTAATTAACCCAAGCAAACCAAGAACAACCTAATAAAAGAGTATTCTTCTTAAATAAGTTCTTATTTCTAACTTCTTCTTTTTTAGTTGAATCTTCCGATCTTGGGCTAGCAGAAGGCTTCCCGAATTATACTTTTCTTTTGCTATTCTCTACATATCCTTCAAGAAATGTTGATTCTTGAATCGTGCCAGTTTAAGGGAACGAAGAGGACTCATTCTGATCTCTTATTTGTTGTTGAAAATTGGTCGTACTGTGTAATACTTGCTACGTTTTTTAATAATAGTATATGGGCCCGCCCTTTGCACGAATAAAACATTCTTCTGTAAAATTCATTAGAATAGAAGTTTTCTTGTATTTGGATGTTATAGTATTTTTACATAAATCTATTTTAATAGTATAGAGTTAATTCAATTGTAATTGTAGTTTACCGTTTGTTTTATGAAAAGAAACGACAAAATTACAAATCGTAACACTATTTTTTCCTAATTTACATAATTTAATTTTACAGATTTATTAATTTGCTTTTGAAATTTCACAATGATTAGTTTATTTTTGTCATCTATATGCATGGTTACACAATGTCTTTATTCAGAGAGTCAAATAAATATTTTTTCAATTTTCTTCTTTTCAACTTTTGTTAATATAACACCATCAATTACTCTCTCTCTCTCTCTCTCTCTCTCTCTCTCTCTCTCTCTGTTTATATATATATATATATATATATATATATATATAAGAACAAAGGTTCCATGATCATATGATATACCAATAAGTAATATGTAGGCATGATGTATATTAAACATAAAATGCAATCTTAAAAAATTCAAATTTCATATGTAATATAGTTATGATTGTATATTGAAATTAAATTTGTGCACAACAAAACATTAAGGATCCTTGAAAAGGGTAAAAGAGAAGTAAGGGATAGTTGGAGAAAAGTTCAAAAAAAGTACTTTGGTACGAGTGAATAGTCATCATTGTGTATCATAAAATTGTAATTAATTGTTAGTTTTAATTCTAACATTTGATTTTCTATTCTTTTTTTTACTCCTATTAATATTAATATTATTATGACAATAACAAAGAATCATATAAATTTTTAGGTTTGATCTTTTGGAGAAGAAAAGATTTCTTTGGAGAATGTTGCAAAAAGAAATGTATTCTGTAAAAAGTTATTTGAGAATCTGCACAAGTTAGCCTTTATATTATGTAAAAAATCATAATTTGTACTAATAACAATCACTTTGCATTAACATAAGCAACAAAGTTAAAACTAATACTCAAAAATAACAATTAATATCATAAGTATAAATTAATGACTGTAAAAAAAATGTACCACGATCTCCAACAATAGAATGAAATAGAAAGAAAAAGATCTATCTCATTGAATTAGAGTGTCTCCTTAAGGAAATTCCCTCTAGTACCTCAGGTTTAAAGATATAGATTCTCTCAGGATGAAACGATTTTTTTCACCAGTGTAATGATACAAAAATAATAGTGTTAGTGAGACAAGCCACTCAACAGGAGCAAAATACGCAAATATTTAATTGTGCAGAATAAGAAGAAGTAGTTCAGAATTTTCGTTATTTTAAAGTGAGAGAAAACCCTCTATTTATAGACAACAAATGGTAGTATGAACAAATGCTTATTGTGCCTTATTGAAAATGTCACAACTCTTTTGAAAAATTCATAACTCTTCGAAAAGATCACAACATTTCATAAATGCTACCACATTTCATAAAAGTTACAACTCTTTGTAAAAATCATAACTTCTCGTAAAATTCACAATTTTCATAAAAATCACAACTTGTCATAAAAATTACAATTTTTCAGGAAAGGAAAAGCTAGTTCAAATATAAATAAATAAAAGAGGAACATGGTGAAGATCCATCATAATGACGTTTTCTTCTTAGTCTAGAACTCTAGATGTATTTTTCTTCTTCTTCTTCTTTTTTTTTCTTTTTTGTAATTTTTAGCATCTCGTCCTAGCTTCAAAATATTTTTTTCAAAAGGAAGTTGAAATGGGTTAACGTACGTCGACAGTTAAATAAATAACATAGCTTCTAACAATGCAGTTATGATCTCATATATAATTCATCGTTTGATTTATTTCATAGAATCATAAGCAGATTTGATGGTTACTGTTTAATATTGGTCTTTTTAATATAGAAGAATTTTTCAAATAGTCAGAAAAAAGAAAATAAAAAAGAGAAACATTAGTCTCTTGTAAATTATTAAACTTGTATATACGTAGTAGACTAGACAAATTTTTAAAAAAAATTAATTTGTTAGGGGGGCGGGTTGAAAATGAAAAAAATGCTAGGTAGAATGAGGCAGGTCAAAAAATTTGTGGGTTAAACCTCCACCCACGCCGTTCCATTGGCATCCCTAGCTCTGAAGGATTGTACTGCTGTGTTATGTGATATTGTAATATACTATACTCATTTATGAAATTTTCTTTCATAGAGATTTTGTAAAACAATTTTGGGCTTGAAGTTTCTGTTGAAATGCGGTTGCAAATAGGAGTGTCAACTGGTTGGGTTTAGCTGAATTTGAACCGATTGAAATAATTGATTAATAAATGGGTGTATCACTAGCTTTTCCGAATGTAATTTGAGCTGAAATTAGTTGGATCAATATAAACTAAACAATGAAAAAAGTGCCAAATACCCTACTTTGATGCAGCCATAATTTAGGTATGAATAAAAAAAAATAGGTATGTTTCGCAAATTAAAGCGTGATAGTTTAGACGTGTTTCACATAGTTCAATAATTTAGGTCTGAATTAAAAATTAAGTGTGTTTTTGACACAACTTAAAAAATAAAATCCGCTAATAGAGTTTTGTCAAACACAGCTTGTAGAAAGATGAGAAGCCTTGGCTTCTTCTCATGTGATGCTACTTCTTCAACTACTCTTCCATTTTGTTGCAATATTCAGAGCCTCTCTTTTCTCTCTTGTCACTTTTGGGGAGAGGAAAACGGAAGAGTTTACGGGGAAAGGAACAATGCAACTTTGAATCTAGACAGTAATTTGACAAAATCTCCGAAATCCCTTAAATTGTAGCTTGTTTGAGAGACTTCATCTAATGAAATAAAGTGGATTTTCCCCGGGGTTGTCCTTGTAGTATGATATTTTCTATTCTTCACAATCTCTAATGAAATGGAGTAAGCCTATTACGTTCAACAAATGTAGCAGCATAAATGTTGTTGCATGAAACATCGTTGTTCTTTTTGAAACGTGTCTTGCACGTTTGACCAATGTTACAGTTATAATTTATATAGGCCCAAGATATAAAATTGCTCAACATTGTCTGACGTACTCTTATATGTCTTTTTGTGCATATAAAATAAAATTCTTTTAGTATTTACTTTTTGCCTAGAACTTAAATATCAATAATTTTTTGATGAATAATGAGCAACTTGTAAGGCTAGAACTACGCTCCAAGGCTGAAATTTCTTGAGACATAAATACTCCAACAATCATTAAAAATAAAAAAAATGAATGAAGGACACAAACCAATAAGAAAAATAGTAACCAATAAAAAAATATTATAAGAACTATTAGATTATGTGTTTCTCCAACAACCATGAAAATAAATAATGAACGAAGGCACAAATCAATAAGAAAAATAGTGACCGATAAAAAAATACTCCTTATAGAAGAACTATTAGATGATGAAAACAAAGTGTGGTGGATTAATATTTTTTATCCAATTTATAAAGAGAGTTATTCAGTACATGAAAATTTTGTGCATGAATGTGTTTAATGGTAGAAGCTAAAAAGTTTTAACAATCAAATTCATTAACAAAATGGAAAATGATAAGTTGTAACACCTCATCATGTATTTGGTCTAGTTTAATTGTTATTATTGATTTAATTTTAAAAATTAGTAAAAGATTTTTTAATTTAAAAATTTGGTGAAAGGCATTTTCTTAATCTAACTTTAAACTTAGAATCTTCCCACTTATAATTGTTATTTTCTTAAAATAACCTGTATTTATAAGGTTTATAAAACAGAAACAGAAATAAGATGAAGCAGAAAAAATATAAAATACAAGAATTAATTCGAGTCCACAGAAACTACTGTGTGTCCTTAAGAAATTTAATTCCATCAGTGTACCCAAGGTTATGGATTAATTTCTCCCAAGATAAAACGCATTAAACCTGTTAAAGAAATAGCGGTACCTCAAACTTCTTTAACTTCAACGAACTTAAGAACAACAAGTCACACAGACTCAGTCGATCGGCACTTTAATTTTATTTGAGAGAAAAATAAATGCAGAGAAAGAAAAAAATTTCAGCGTTTAAAAAATCAAAAATTGACTTCCTTTTATAGCCATTTTCAGCAAGGAACATGTTTGTTCAGTGAAATCTGTTCAGACCCATTTTATCCAGAAAGTTGTGTCTTTTGGAAAAAATAACAACTTTTCGAAAAATTGTGTCTATTAGGAAAATAACTACTTTTTGGAAAGTAAACGACTTTTCGAAAAAGTAATGACTTTTCGGAATGTTACTGTTATCCACAAATTTATGAGAGATAATATTAACAGGGTTTATTTGATTTAACAAAAATTGATTAAATAAATTTTTTCTAAAAAATTTATCAATCAATCACATCATTTGCCAAATCCAAAATCCAAATCCAAAGCCAAAGTAGTTCCCTTACTTTTCATATTCTCTCTTTTCTTTTCCCATTCACACTTGCTAAAACCCAACAATCCCCCACATGAATGGGGAAGGCTATTGTTAAAACATATGCATGAAAAAACTTGTGTGTCTTGTAGGTAAAGGTTAATCGCATCTGGATAAGTAGGTTTCCCTTTAAACTTTCCGTAGTGAACATATATCAGATATACTCGGTCAATCGGTAGATTTTATATCTTTGAACCGTTGAGCTTTGGTGTATACCTAGACAACATATGTTACACAATCAACCCTTGAACTGTTCTTAGTTCTCATTGTTTTGTTCGTTTCAGCCATGAACACATCTTGGATAGTAAGTGCTTAAAGATATGGCCTTACCGGATTCTCCTTGAAACGGCTTACACTTCACACTTAGATAGGTGATTTCTAAATGTGTTATCCTATAGATACACCATTTGATATTCCCTGTATCAAACTTAGAAACCATTAAAAAGTCCTTATGTCTTTATCCTGGTTACTAAATATTGTCTCATCATGGGAATGGACCATAAAATAATAATAATAATAATTTATTTTTTTTCTTTGACAATGTTGAACCGTCATTAATGACTTTGTTTTATCTCCTTGAACCTAGATCTTGGGATCTCCAGTCTTCTAGGTAGAGTTACCGCCACGATGACTTGTTCTCGGCCATAGTCTCATTCCCGTCGATGATTTCTCAACTCCCTCTCTATTTAGGCCTTTTGTAAGTGGATCCGACACATTATCTTTTGACTTCACATAGTCAATTGTGATAATTCCACTAGAGAGTAGTTGTCTCACAGAGTTATGTCTTCGTCTTATGTGACGAGACTTGCCGTTATACATAATGCTTCCAGCCCTTCCTATTGCAGCTTGACTATCACAATGTATGCATATAGGGGCCATTGGTTTGGGCCAAAATGGAATATCTTCTAAGAAATTCCGGAGCCATTCAGCTTCTTCACCTGCCTTGTCTAAAGCAATGAATTCAGACTCCATTGTAGAGCGAGCTATACATGTTTGTTTGGATGATTTCCAAGATATTGCTCCTCCACCAATAGTAAAAACGTATCCACTTGTGGATTTTGTTTCAGTTGACCCAGTAATCCAATTTGCATCACTATATCCTTCAAGAACGGCTGGATATCTGTTGTAATGTAAAGCATAGTTTTGAGTGTCATCTAAGTATCCCAAAACTCTCTTCATTGCCAACCAATGATTATGATTAGGATTACTTGTGTATCGACTCAGTTTACTGATAGCGCAAGCTATGTCTGGTCGTGTACAATTCATGACATACATTAAGCTTCCCAATACGCTAGCATAGTCCAATTGAGACTGACTTTCACCTTTATTCTTTGCAAGATGAAGATTTACATCAATTGGAGTCTTTGCCCTTTTAAAATTCAAAAATTTGAATTTTTCAAGTATCTTTTAAATATAATGACTTTGAGATAATGCTAGACCGTTAGGAGTTTTAAGAATTTTAATTCCTAATATCACATCAACAACTCCTAAATCATTCATATCAAACTTACTAGCAAGCATACGCTTTGTAGCTTTTATATTAGCAATGTCTTTGCTCATTATAAGCATATCATCTACATATAGGCATAAAATAACTTCCTGATTTGGAGTATCTTTAATGTAAACACATTTATCACATTCATTGATCTTAAATCCATTTGACAACATGGTTTGATCAAACTTTGCATGCCATTGTTTTGGTGCTTGTTTTAGCCCATAAAGTGACTTAATGAGTTTGCACACTTTCTTTTTTTTACCAGGAACTACAAAGCCCTCAGGCTGTTCTATGTAAATTTCCTCTTCAAACTCTCCATTTAAGAAGGCTGTTTTCACATCCATTTGATGAATTTCAAGACCGTATACTGCAGCTAGAGCAATTAACATCCGAATTGATGTAATCCTAGTCACTGGCGAGTATGTGTCAAAATAATCAAGACCTTCTTTTTGTCTAAAACCTTTGACAACAAGTCTTGCTTTATATTTGTCAATAGTTCCATTGTCTTTCATCTTCCTTTTAAAGATTCATTTTGAACCCAAGGGTCTGTTCCCTGGAGGAAGATCAACCAACTCCCAAGTATGATTGCTTAAGATTGATTCAATTTCAATATTAACAGCCTCCTTCCAAGAGGTTGAGTCGCTAGACAACATTGCTTCCTTGAATGTTTGAGGCTCACTTTCATGAAGAAATGTTACAAAATCTGATCCAAATGCTTTTGACATTTACTGCGTCTTGGACTTTTTTTATTTTGTTCATTCTCTTTTGGTTCTTCTCTGGGTTGTTTAGATCCCCCACTAGATGACTCAAGTCTAGTTTTATACGGATGGATATGTTCAAAAAATTCAGCACTATCTGATTCCATTACCGTATTATCATGAATATCCGGATGTTCGGACTTATGAACCAAAAATCGACATGCCTTACTGTTTGTGGCATATCCAATGAATACACAATCCACAGTCTTAGGTCCTATTTTTACCCTCTTAGGTATAGGAACTTGGACTTTGGCTAGACACCCCCACACTTTAAAATATTTCAAATTGGGTTTCTACCTTTCCATTTCTCATATGGAATTACATTTGTTTTTGAGTGAGACACTCTGTTAAGTATCTGATTTGCTGTAAGGATAGCTTCCCCCCACAAGTTCTGTGGTAAACCTGAACTTATAAGTAATGCATTCATCATTTCTTTTAAAGTTTGATTTTTTCTTTCTGCAATTCCATTAGACTAAGGAGTGTAGGGAGCAGTAGTTTGATGGATTATTCCATTTTCTAAACATATTTCTGCAAATGGAGATTCATATTCTCCACCTCTATCACTTATGATCATTTTGATCTTTTTATCTAACTGATTTTCAACTTCAGTTTTATATTGCCTAAATGCATCTATTGCTTCATCCTTACTATTTAGCATATAGGCATAACAATATCTAGTGCAATCGTCAATAAAAGTTATGAAATACTTTTTCCCACCACGTGATGGTGTTGACTTCATGTCACAAATATCAGTGTGAATCAATTCTAAAGGATTTGAATTCCTTTCAACAGATTTATAAGAATGCTTAGCATACTTAGATTCAACACAAATTTGACATTTTGATTTATCGCACTCAAATTTTGGCAAAATATTTAAGTTAATCAGTTTTCGCAAGGTTTTGTTATTAACGTGTCTCAAACGTTCATGCCATAAACATTTAGACTCAAGCAAGTTAGAAGAAGCAAAATCTTTATTCATATCAACTGCAATTACATTGAGTTTGAAAAGGCCATCACTAAGGTAGCATTTTCCTACATACATATCATTTTTGCTTACTACTACTTTATCAGAAACAAATACACATTTAAATCCATTCTTGGTCAGAACTGGAATTGAAACTAAATTCTTTCTCAATTCTGGAACATATGAGACCCTATTCAAAGTCACCACCTTACATGATGTCATCTTTAATAGGACTTTGCCAGTTCCTTCCACTTTTGCAATAGCGGAGTTTGCCATAAACAATTTTTCATCTGTAAGTGCTGGAATATATGATGAAAATAATTCTTTGTTGGCACAAACATGGCATGAGCCACCAGAATCTATCCACCATTCTCTTGGATTTCCAACCAAGTAACATTCTGAAACATTGCACGGAGATCGTCCATTTCTCCTTTGGATTCAGCCAAGTTTGCTTGATCTTTCTTTTTCTTGTCCTTCTTAGGACCCCGGCATTCATTAGCCCTATGACCATGTTTACCACAATTAAAGCAGTTTCCATTGAATTTCTTCTTAGGAGGATTGCTTTTTGGACCAGATGCTTTCTTTCTTTTCTTTAATTTTGTGGAATCTTCTTCAACAAAATTTACTCCAGATATTGCTGAATTACCACGTGACCGCTTTTCTGCAGCCTTATTATCCTCTTCGATTCTCAACCTTACTATGAGATCTTCAGCAGTCATCTCCTTGCGTTTGTGTTTCAAGTAGTTTTCAAAGTCCTCCCACAATGGAGGTAACTTTTCAATAATTGCAGCCACTTGAAAAGCATCATTCACAATCAATCCTTCAGCAAGAAGATCATGGATTATGACCTGCAATTCTTGAACTTGGGTGACGACAGTCTTACTGTCTATCATCTTATAGTCCAGAAATTTTGCCACAATGAATTTCTTCATTCCAGCATCTTCTGTTTTGTACTTCTTTTCTAAAGCATCCCATATTTCTTTTGAGGTTTTGGCATTGTTGTACACATTGTACAGATCATCTTGCAGACCACTCAAAATATAATTTTTACACAAAAAATCTGAGTGTGTCCATGCTTCTATTACCAAGAATCGTTCATCAGCCGGAGTTTCATCTGACATAACAGGAACATTCTCATTGATGAACTTCTGCAGACTCAACGTAGTGAGATAGAAGAACATCTTTTGCTGTCATCTCTTAAAGTCGACTCCATAAACTTTACAGGTTTCTCAGCCGGTGCTAAGGCAGCATTTGAACGATTATGTGCAACCGTTGTTGTTGCAGCACTTACTGTTCCAGCATTTGTTTGACTTGAATTAGTCATTTTTTTTCTGTCACAAATGGCAGATAAATTAAGTATTTAAAATACTAACAGTAAAGAACAAATCTTTACACAAATTGTTTCTAATTTAACGATAAAGTTTTTATGTTCTGTTAATCGTTAATCGAATGAATTTTTAAAAATTCAAGCAGAGTAGAAAACCATAAAAGTTTTAATCTCCAGAAACCTCAAATACAGAAACTGTTAAATTTCTTAAGATTGTTATTTTCTTACAATAACCTGTATTTATAAGGTTAATAAAACAGAAACAGAAATAAAATGAAGCAAAAAAAATATAAAATACAAGAATTAATCCGAGTCCACAGAAACTACTGTGTGTCCTTATGAAATTTAATCCCCTCACTGTACCCAAGGTTATGGATTAATTTCTCCCAAGATAAAACGGATTAAACCTGTTAAAGAAATAGCGGTACCTCAAACTTCTTTAACTTCAACGAACTTAAGAACAACAACAAGTCACACAGACTCAGTCGATCGACACTTTGATTTTATTTGAGAGAAAAATAAATGCAGAGAAAGAAAAAATTTTCAGTGTTTAAAAAATCAAAAATTGATTCGTTTTATAGCCATTTTCAGCAAGGAACATGTCCTGCTCAAAGGAAACTGCTCGCACTCCATTTTATCCAGAAAGTTGTGTCTTTTGAAAAAAATAACAACTTTTCAAAAAATTGTGTCTGTTAGGAAAATAACTACTTTTTGAAAAGTAAATGAATTTTCGGAATGTTACCGTTACCCGCAAATTTATGAGAGATAATACTAACAGGACTTATTTGATTTAACAAAAATTGATTAAATAAATTTTGTCCAAAAAATTTATCAATCAATCACATCATTTGCCAAATCCAAAATCCAAATCCAAAGCCAAAGTAGTTCCCTTACTTTTCATATTCTCTCTTTTCTTTTCCCATTCACACTTGCTAAAACCCAACAATAATAATATATGATTACTCTATTTCATCATGTATTTGCAGCCTGGAGTTGTTGCCCGGCAGCCTAGTAACTTTTCCTCTCTTCTTCCTTATAAGAAGAGGTAGTATCTTCGTGCACCTATCACTCATGAAGAAGGAAATATGGTGAGAGGCATGGAGGACCTAGGCAAAGGAGAAACGTCAAAGAGCAAGAAGGTGGTAATCGTAGACGGAGGCATGAAGAAGAATTTGATGGCTCTGCGGATTAAAGAAAAGAAGATTTTGAGTTGATAGCTCACTGAACCTGTAATATTAGCAATTGCCATGGGAAACCTGTTCAGCTGATTTCTGAATCCATTTATACCTGGATGAATGATAATTGTCAAAGAGACAGAACGCGACTTAGAAAGAATGTATTTATACCTGTGTTTGCTTAATAATGATGCCTGAATTTATTTTTCTAGAAGTAGATAACTTCCTTTGCATGAATACTGCTAGTTTAAGTTGCTAATGTGCATGCTGGCTTTGTGTATTGTTTTAAGGCCTTAAACGCAGCTTTTATCCATCCTTAGCATACTTGGGATGGAGCAGAGAGACCATTAACCCTACCTTGGAAGGCAGCGGGACTACTTCTGATAGTGTGCATGCAGTCCATATTCTTATTTGAATTTTTAATATTAAGGGACTATAGATGATAACGGGGGAAAACAATCACCAAATTACAAAAACAAAGTGAAACAAACGGTAATAGTGTTACAATATAAGAGCATTGAAAGAATTAAAACCAAAAAAAAAGGGAACAATACCATTGTTGTGGTTACAGGCACATGCTTGAATGTTTACACATTGTTATTTAGTTGTTGGTAAATTCTTTTTATAGGCTTTACACAGCTTCTTGTTATGTTTTCACTACTTCTTTCTTTTTTATACCTCAAATTGTTGCACTTGAGCTAAGAGTTTTTCAAAAACAACCTCTCTAACTCCACGAGAATACCTGATAATTACAGGAGTTCATCTAACAATCTTTGACTTCAGATTGTCTCTTTTTACTTCTTAATCTGATAACGAGCCCATTGTGATCCGACAACCCATTTCGTTAACAAACTCATAGTTACTGAACTTTATTAAAAATAATCCTAAAATCAACTTTTTATTTACAAAAATATCATGTGGGCCTTATTTCTCATTTGAAAAATAGAACGAACTTATAAAAATATATAATCTAAATAGAAAGGCACACAATGAAACTTTACCGAACAAATTTAATCGAAACTATAAGTAAAATATTGTTGCAATGATTGACTGATCATGACGAGTAGACTTTATTGCATTGAAAATAAACAATCAGCCCAAAAGCAATAATGTATACTGTAATAGAAGTACGTTGTTGCTTCATGGGCTTGTACTTTTAGCAGTCCATCATGTACATTATAGTGGAGTTTTGGAGTCTTTGAAGGATTTTTTTTACTTCCTTCTATTAAAAATTAGGATGAGATGTTAATATTAAGCAAATTGATTCTTTTGTTATCACTTTCTATCTGTTCAAAAAGTGGTGCATATGGAGTCTTTTGTATATTAAACTAAAAATTGAAACAGACAATATAATTTTTATTTTTATTTTGAAAATATCTATAATAATTTTATTATCTCTAAAAGATGAGGATTTAGGGGCCTGTGCCTTATTTTGTAAGTCATAGAGCCAACCCTGTCGATAAGAACTAATGATGAATTGCGTTTGGGTAGGGTTTATTTCCCACTATGTAGGGTAAGTTCACTAAAGATGTTTAGAAAGTATAGTGTCACGAACCGAGCCTATACCCTGGATGTGATTGACATTCGAGAACTATTTCTAGTCCTCAAGTGAATCCTCATATTGATTGACTATAAGCGGAAGACTAACTCAAGCATATACAAACATCAAACTGAAAGAAATGTTTAGCAATAGTTTATTGAACTTCAAAACTCTTTTCATATATATATATATATATATATCTGAAATCGAAAGACTATCCAAAAGCGTCTATATGATCGATGGAGCCCCTATAAAGACGAATGTCGGGACAAGACCCACGACACTTCAAAAAAGATTACTACTAACAACTCATAAGAGATAGAGTTCTCTGAAAGCATGGAAGCCTCACTCAAAAGCTAACAAACAGATGAAGTGATCTCAATGAAACTCTAGTTGAAGATCTTAAGTACCTGACATCAATACATTGATTGTACGAATTATAAGAGTATAAAAATAGTTGGATAACAAATAATTGAACTGAAAGGATTGCAATATATAAAAATACATACTCAACTGAATGTAAAGAAATAAAGGACTGAAATGATTTAAACGTAACATATACTAACTTATAAGTGAACACAACATATTAAGTGATATGATAAAAAAAAATACAGTTTCAACTCTATTTGGAAATTTTATAACCGACAATAGCAAAATCAAGAGCTTTCTCATAGAAATCGCTTCAACAGATTATTTCAACATATTGCTAGAGTATATCACAAACTAAATAAACATTGCTAGAAAAGACTATTAAAGCACTAACTTAAAGAATAACCATATCTAGAAAAATTATTCCCTTATCCTGGAAAATTAATTAATGCTATTTAATGTTCCTTTTTTGGGGGGAAAGAACACTTGTATCCCAAAAAAGGAAACTATTTACAAACGGCCACTCTTTACTTTCATATCCCTATTTTTAATTACTGATTCCTTTTTATTGCTTGATATCATCAAAGTACATATATACTTTGATGATATCAAAGAGGTAGAAGTGTGATCTATTGACTAGTGTTTCAGTTGTGTTCTGTGACTTGATTGATATTGTTTCGAGATGAAAAATAAAGCTTTAGCTTCATCTGATTCTAGAATCATGCCAGTTTCCGGGAATGAAGAGGCCTCAATTTGAATGATCTCACAATGTAATACTTGTTATGTTTTTTCAATATTAATCTATTTCATCAAGTATTTACAGCCTAGAGTTCTTGTCCGACAGTCCGGTAACTTTT
The DNA here is from genome assembly GCA_027789145.1 of Solanum arcanum. NCBI lineage: Eukaryota > Viridiplantae > Streptophyta > Magnoliopsida > Solanales > Solanaceae > Solanum > Solanum arcanum. The sequence goes on along the minus strand of CM050935.1, from coordinate 23,835,761 downwards.
CATCTGTTCTTCCTATTAAGAAGAGGTTGTATCTTCGTGCACCTATCACTCATTTTCTAATGAAAATGAATCCAAGACCAAAGATGTTTAGACGGGGATATCTTCAGCTTTAAAAATTGTATTTAACTCTAGTATTTTTCACCGTGTGAATATTTGTGAGGTTTTAAAAGGTGTGAGTGGAAAATGAAGAGTTATGACTTTTATGAAGAGTTATGATTTTTCCTGAGAGTTGTAACTTTTATGAAGAGTTGTGACTTTTCCAAATAGTTGTGACTTTTATGAAAAGTTGTGACTTTCGTGAAGAGTTGCGAATATTCTGAAGAGTTTTTACTTTTTTAAAGAGCTGCAACTTTTCTGTAAAATTGTGTTTTTTTTCAAAAGGTTGTGACCTTTCTAATGTTGTCTGTAAATTTAGGGATTTCCTCTTATTTTTTGACGATGAATTTTTGACTATTTCTTCTAATAAATCTAGTATTGTAAGTGTATTTTATTGTTGTTGAGTGGTATGCTAACACCGTAGATTTAAATACATATACACCGATGAGTAAGATCGTTCTATTCTAAAAGAATATATTCCATCAACTTCAGAAACTTGAGTGAAATAATCTCCTTAAGAACACACTGTGTATTTAGTGGACTCATTTTTCTCTTTGAACTTTTTTTTAGATTGTTTGTAATCTATTTCAAGTTATATTTCTGTACTGGTTTTAAAGTTCTAGTTTTGAAACTCTCTAACTTTGTTGTTTCTTACCAACTTCTCAAAACTTTTTTGTTAAAGTATCTTAGGAATATATGATAGACAATAATATTATCATTTATGTGTCCCCACCGGTAATTTTGAAAGAGGAGCATAAATTCCTTATATAGACCATCACGGAGTTGGAAACAAAACAAAGCAGATGTAGGGATTGTAGCTATTACAGACTTAAGCACATTTTTTTTCCTGCAATACTTGAAAAATTCAATATTCCATCCTTTTATTTTTGTGTCGACTCTCACCTTCATAAACTCTAGCTTCATTTTAATGTTTTCTTTCAGGTTAAGTTTTGTTTTTTTATTCATGAATTTTTACCTAATATACGATTTGATGAGTGATAAAAATTGGTTTTGTTGGTAAATGATATAAGATCTATATCAATCAACTATTCTTTAATCTGAACTTAGTTAAATTTACTGGTAATATCAAGATTTTTCTGTCGATTTTGCAGAATCTGATGATTTTCCAGTAATTTAGATGAACTGTTTTTGAGGTTTGATACCTGTTAGTTGTTAATAGTAAATTAGTTTGTTTGAATTGTTTACCATTGGATGGTTGTTACTCATTAGCCATTGTATTGTTCTATATCTCTTCTTTTGTATTGTATTTGATATTTTCCCATATTTGGTTGCATGGTGCTACTAGAGGAGTGTGATCTTGTGTTTGAGTTATGTTCTATGACTTGGTCGTGCTTGATTGATATCGTCTCGAGATGGAAAGAAAATCTTTAAATAATTGATACTGGAATCATGTCAGTTTCCAAGAACGAAGAGGTCTCAATCTAATTTCTTATTTGCTATTGAAATCGATCCAACTGTGTAATACTTGTTAATTTTTTTAATTTTACTCTATTTCATCATGTATTTGCAGCCTGGAGTTGTTGCTCGGATGTCTAGTATTTCTTCGTCTCTTCTTCCCTATAAAAAAAGGTACTCCATGCACTATCCACATGCACCAATCCATCCTTCAAGAAATGTTGATTCTGGAATCATGCCAATTTCAGGAAATGAAGAGGTCTCAATCTTAAAAATAAAAGAAGTAGTATCCTACTTAAATAAACTTGATCTCAGTTGATCCCACCCTTTTTCCCAATCAGAAAAAGCTTACTTCATCCCAATACAAAGTCTTTAACTTTGATTTTGGAGTTTCCTCATTTTTAATTGATAAGCCTACTATAATCTGCTCATTCTTCTTAATGGGTTGCTTATTACAGGACAACTCAATTAGGGAAATCAACATTCGACTCTCAAGTTCTATGGGTGTTAACAGTAACAAGAACCGAAGGCTTTGAAATTGGTGGTGTTGGAGTTTTTGGACTAATCTAATTTTGAACCGGTGGTGAATGATGGTGGTGGAGACTGTACACAAGCCTAAATACTAATCAAAAGTGGCGGAAGTGGTGGTAGAACTAAAAATGATGCATTATGTTGTATGTAATTGTTGATTCTCATCGGAGAATCAACATTACTGATCCCAAACATCGGAAATTCTGAGTGATGAGTCAATACTTCTGCTTGAATATCTCTCCGGGGATGATGTACTAGGCGGAGATGGTGCATCAGATTCCCGTTAATGACCATTACCGGTACAAATTTTTCTAGCGGTGAAGACGAAAAAGAGGGATACTGAGGTAGAGGCATCAAGTAATTCCGGTGACTGTGAATTTTGTGAACTCAAATTCACCGGTGGAGAACTGGAAGTTGAGCTTGCCCCACCGAAATTCTTCACTTCAACGACGACCATCCATAATTAGATTATCTACATAATACAGAATCATAGAGGGGATTTAGAAATTCTTTAGCCCTAAAGAATATTATTCTGAGAATGGGTTGAAAAAAATTTCATGAGATTAGAGGTGTTGACCATGGATTTAGGAGTTTTAATTTGGTTGGTTTAGCGGGTCGGGTTATGACGAAAAGAGAAAACCGAGTTATTTAATCAAATTGGACAATTTAAGTCAATTTGGGGCTTTCCATCCAATTGAGGGGCATAAATGATGAGATTAGTAACAGCGAGGGTAAAAATAACTATGTTTTAACGGTGAGGGTAAAAATAACCAATAAAATAAAGTTGAAGGGTACTTTTGACCCTTTTCCCTCAAACAAAATCAACTCTAACTTAACAAGAAACATAATAAGCTTTGAGAATTCTAATTTTCTGGAATATGATAATAACAATATACAAATTAATTTCAACAATTACAGTAAATAATAATAACCAACAAAGAGAATAAACATCAACAATAAAATAAATAAATAAAAGCAAAACCAAATCAATAGCACTCACCGGATAAAACATAATATCGCTGGAAAACAACAATGGCCAAAGTTTAGACCCCTCCACCAGATCTAAAACGCAAAGAAGAAGAAGAAGAAAATATTAAAAGATAAAAATATAAAGAAACATGTTTGTTGTAGTTCTATTGAAGCTTGGAAAAAGAGATGGTAACAATGGTGTTTGGTTCCATCCGCTTCGTTCACCGGAGCTCGTGGTGATGCGACACTGCTTTATTGTGCGAGCTTCGATCTCGCTGGCTGCTTCGTCGAAGCTTGGGACTCGACACCTAAAAATGAAGGAAAATCGTGAAAGGGGAAGAGGGGAAGGGAATAGTAGTTTGGGGTTGGGTTTTGGGGTCGTTTTCGATGACTTTTTCACTGGAAAGGGAGAAAAATGAAGGGGTTTTGGTAGTTTTGTGAAGGTATGGTGTGGCTGTTTTGGTGGTATTTTCCGGCATGGTTCTGGCTGTTTACTGGTGGGTCTGACTCGGTGGTTGTGTGTGAGCTCTTGTAGTATTCTACGGTTATTTTGAAATTGTTTTTGGTGGACATGGAGGTCATTAATATGTTGGTCATAGTAGTTTTTTGTTGTATGAAGAGAAAGCAGGAAAGTGTGGGAGAAAGGATTATGGGTTTTGGTAGTGGTAGAGCGGAGGTTGTTTGATGTTGGCTCAGGAATTTGTCTGTTGGAGAAGAGAATAGGCAGTGAAGAGGGGAAAAGAAGAGGAGAGGGTTGACCAGTGGGGTCGCATTTTGGTGGTGACTAGTCGGAGCTCTGATACGCTCAAACTTACTTTTCAAATAAGAAGTAAAGCGGTAGTATCAAGTACAGAACCCAACTAATGAGGTTGGGATCATTTCCACGAGAAAAAGAGTTTAGACTTAACTTTATTCTATTATTACTATTATTTAGTCAATTATTTCCCTAGAAAACAAAAGACAATAGGGGGGGGGGTTTATTTCTAAATTAATGAAAATAATTAACTAAATTAAAGTAAACAACTAACAGATTCAAATCTTGAAGCTTAATCAGTTAATAAAAGGAACTTGGGCTTAAGTGTTTCCCACAAGTTCCTAACTTGATAATTCTAACTATAACAATTTTTTCCTAGTATCTTGCATGTGAAGTGATAAGTTATGTATCTCTAAATCCTTGGTTCGGCATCTAAAAAATTTCACTCCGCACCTTGGTCCAGCTACATGTGTTTTTATACTAACCCTTACCTTTACTTCATATTAAGCATTGTATTCGATATTTGAATAAGTTATTATTTCGTACCAATCTACACTAGCCTATTAAATAGTGTACACTAAATCTATGTTGATAATTCTTTTCCTAATATCTACCTCCTTGGTCCGGCAAGTAGCATTAAGGCGAGTTCTAACGTTGGCCATCTGTTAAAAAGACTTCTAAACGAAGAATTATCAATACATGCAAGACAAAGTTTCCTTCTCTCCCAAGATGCTCTCAGCGTAGGTTAGTTAACCTACGCAGTGTACGTGAAAATGGCGAGGGGAAGGGGACGGGGACGAGGAAGAGGCCGGAAAATGTCAATAATGACAGTTATTAGCTCAGGTGGAGCTCAGGAGAAAGCATCAGTTCAACAACAAGCTCAAAGTGAAGAACAGAATTGTGAAGATGGAGTGAATGAAAATGTTGATGTAGCTAGGCGATTGAGCTTAGATTCAGTAGTAGAAGAAGAGGAATATTATGAAAACACAGATCTAATACAAACAATAGCTGAGAACAAGATGGGAACTAATGGAACAGTAGCTAAGAAGCAAGATGGGAATATTGATGAGTATGAAAATAAGGGGATACGAGGAGAAGAAGTTAACAAGGAGAAAGAACCCTGGGTTAATATGTTTAAGAACAATCGTGTAGCTAACAATGGTATGCAGCTGAACTATATCCCTCCACAAATAGTTAATGGAGAAACAATGGTACAACTGGAAGGGAAAGAAGTTCAGGATGAAGAAGCTAAGTGGAAGTGTGCACTCATAGCCTATGTAGTGGGTGAGTGTCCTGGGTACAATGTCATGAATAGATACATAATGATGAACTGGACTAAAGCTGGGAAACCAACACTGTTTCTACATGAAGAGGGTTACTTCATTGTTAAGTTTCAGAACATGGAGGATATGAATGAGATACTATTTTCAGGACCTTACACTATAAATAATAGGCCTATTATTCTGAAACAATGGTGCTCAGATTTTGATTTTGGTAAGGAATTCTTAGCTGAAATTCCATTATGGGTTAATTTTCCAGGGTTACCACTTAATTCTTTGGGGAGTTAGATCATTGAGTAGAATAGCAAGTGCAATAGGAGTGCCTTTATTTGCTGATGAATGTACTACTAAGCAAACAAGAATCTCTTATGCTAGAATGTTGATAGAGGTTGATGTTACTAAAGCCATTCCTCAGCAGATTACAGTAGCTGATCTTAACGGAAGGACATTTGTGCAGGAAGTTGTGATGGAATGGAAACCATTGTATTGTGATAAATGCCAAAAGATTGGACACCAATGCCAATCAGTAACACTGGAGGAGATGCCAAAGAAGAAAAAGCCTTGGAAGAAAGTTAACAGACATGGCAGTACAAAGGTCCAATACAACAGCAGGAGAAGAAAGATGAACTCATGGAGAAACCTGGGATAGAAAGTAATAATGAAAAGAAGCAAAATCAAGTGATAGAGAAAGCAGAGGTGCAGGATCATAAGCAAACACCTGAACTCAATCTGAGGCCTCAGACAGGAAATAAGCAACTGGAATTCAGCTTAACAAACTTCCCTATACTTACAGCTATACCAGTTAGAAATGGATTTGAGAGTTTAAGGAATAGTAAACTTGCTTCACTTCCTGTGGATAGAGGTGGAGATCCAAAGACTTGTTAATGAAGTGGAGTGTGTGGAATGTGAGGGGAATGAATAAAAGGTATAAGCAGAAGGAGATTAGGCTGCTTCTACAACAAAATAAGACTTCTCTAGCAGGGTTAATTGAAACTAGAGTTAAAGAGGAAAATAGTAATACTATCCTAAACGCAATTGCTCCAGGATGGAAGATTATTCACAACTATAAGGAGGCTGTAAATGGAAGAAAATGGATAATATGGGATGATAGCTGGTATGAGGTGAAGGTGATAAAAAGTACTGCTCAAATGGTTCATTGTCTAGTTAATGAAAGAAGTAAATGGTATCAGTTTAAAGTCACAGTAGTATATGGGTACAATACCTCAAAAATGAGGAGAAATTTATGGATGGAACTGAAGATGTTAGTTCACAGTGTGTCAGATCCTTGGCTCATCATAGGAGACTTTAATGCTACCTTATCTCCTCAAGATAGAGTAGATGGAGTTCCTGTTACTCTGAATGAAATCAAGGACTTTGAAGATTGTGTTAAAGATATGGGAATTACTGAAGTACATTGGAAAGGAAACTACTATACTTGGACAAATAAACAGGTTGGTGCTGCCAGAATTGCTAGTAGAATAGACAGAGCTTTTGGGAATGATTGTTGGATGGATAAATGGGGTCATGTTGTAGTAGAGTATGGGATCCCAGGTGTGTCAGATCATAGTCCTATGCACTTGATACTTCAGCAAAGTTATCACGAGACCAGAGTGGGATTTAAATTCTTTAATGTGTGGATTGAGCATGAGTCCTTTATGGAAATGGTGGATACAATATGGAAGCAGGATTATGGAACTGAAGTAATGAGAGGAATATGGTATAAGCTGAAGGCTCTCCAACCAATCTTGAGGCAATTGAATAGGAAAGAGTTCCAATTCATAGGCCAGAAGATTGAGAAGGCAAGAAGTGAACTGGAAGAGCTTCAAGAGAAGCTTTATAGTCAGGCACAAGATGATCTAGTTATTAAGGAGAAGGAATTATTAATACAGCTGGAGAAATGGTCAATGCTAGAAGAAAATGATTTAAGGCAAAAAGCAAGAGCTAGATGGATCACTTTGGGGGATACAAACAACAAGTATTTCATCTCAGTGATAAAGGAAAGAAATCAAAAGAAGCATATTAGGAGTATATTATCTCTGGATGGAAGGATGTTGTATGAGCCTCAGGAGATTCAAGAGGAGTTTGTCAAATTCTATAGAAGTCTTATGGGGTCCTCAGCTGACAAGCTTCCATCCATCAATGCTCAGGTGATGAAAAGAGGTCCAGTGTTATCAAGACAACAAAGAATTCAACTGTGCACAGATGTAACAGAACAAGAGATATATGCAGCTTTGCAGTCTATTGGGAGTGATAAGGCACCAGGCATAGATGGTTATAATGCTTTATTCTTTAAGCATGCATGGAAGATTGTTAAGAAAGATATTATTACAGCTGTCACAAAGTTCTTCACAACAGGGGAGTTGTTTAAGCCTTTCAACTGTACTCTTGTGACTCTACTTCCAAAGGTACAAAGTCCTAAAACTGTGAAAGAATACAGACCTATAGCATGTTGTACTGTGATCTATAAAATCATTTCAAAGGTGATAACAAGGAGAATGCATGATGTCATGACTGATATTATTTGTGAAAGTCAGGCTGGATTTATACCAGGGAGGAAGATTGCAGATAACATTATACTAGCTCATGAGTTGGTTAAATCTTATACTAGGAAGAATATATCTCCTAGGAGTATGTTGAAGATAGATTTACAGAAAGCTTATGACTCAGTTGAATGGTCCTTTTTAGAACATGTATGGGAGGTCTAGGATTTCCAGACATGTTTACTCAATGGGTAATGAAGTGTGTGAAAACAGTGAATTACACTATTGTTGTGAATGGACAAACTACTCAGAGATTTGATGCAGCAAAAGGACTTAGACAAGGTGATCCTATGTCACCATTCCTGTTTGTCATAGCTATGGAATATCTTAGTAGATTGCTCAAAGGACTCAGAGAAGAGAAATTGTTCAAATACCATCCCAAATGCTCTAAGTTAGCCATAACTCATCTGTCCTTTGCAGATGACCTTCTATTGTTCTCAAGAGGTGATCTGGAGTCTATTAAGATGCTGCAAAGATGTTTTTCAGACTTCTCTCAAGCCTCAGGATTGCAGGCAAATCTTACAAAAAGTTCTATTTACTGTGGAGGAGTACAAATGGAGATAAAGCAGCGGATTATGCATCAATTGGGCTATACAATGGAGGAACTGCCTTTCAAATACTTGGGAGTGCCCCTCTCGACAAAGAAGCTGAGTATAATACAATGGTATCCCCTCATAGACAAGATCATGGCAAGAATCAAGTCATGGACAGCCAAAAAACTGTCCTATGCTGGAAGAGCTCAATTGATTAAGACTGTCTTGTTTGGAGTTCAATCCTATTGGGCACAGTTATTTATCATACCAGCTAACATAATAAAAGTGATTGAAGGACTATGCAGAAGCTACTTATGGTCAGGGGTTGGAGAGGTTACAAAGAAGGCATTGATAGCATGGGAGAAAGTGTGCTGTCCTAAAAGTGAAGGAGGCATAGGATTGATTAATCTAAAGATATGGAATAGAGCTGCAATTGCTAAACTATGCTGGGACCTAGCTAACAAGGAAGATAAACTTTGGATCAAATGGATTCACACATACTATATAAAAGGGCAAAGAGAATGGCAGAGGAGGAAACAAGCAAGCTGGATGATACAAAAAGTCATGAGTGCACAACCAAATGTGGAGCAAGTCCAGCAGCTACAAAGGAAGAATAAAGGGGTGATTAGACAATTGTATGAACACATGAAGGGAGAACAACAAAAGCCAGTATGGAGATGTCTTATGTTCAACAATGTTGCAAGACCAAAAGCTTACTTCACAATGTGGATCATGCTGAATCAAAGGCTGGTAACAGTGGATAGGCTAGCTCAGTGGGGAATTGAAGTAGAGAAGAGTTGTGTGATGTGCAAGAATGAAGAAGAAACTGCTGAGCATCTGTTTCTACAATGTGACTATGCAAGAAGAATATGGGAGAGATTGTTAAGCTCAATAGAGAAACAAACTGAAGTTCCACTGACTTGGGAACAATTTGTACAATGGTGCATTATGCTTGGAAAAGGGAAGAGGCCAGCTGCTCAAATGTTCAAGGCTATGCTTGCTGAAGGTATCTATGGATTGTGGATGGAGAGAAATAGTCGAATCTTTGAACACAAGAGTAGAAATGAGGAGCAAATTGTTAAAGAGATAATCTACAGTACTATTGTTAGAACTCAGCATTTGGTAGTTAAGTAGTTAGTCGTGTAGATGTAGGTGTTGAGTCTGTTTTACACGTTTTGTTAAGGTTGAAGTATGCTGTTATAGCTACTTGGTTTGTATGGCTTGTTCTTGGTAATTAATAAAATGTAGTTACCAAAAAAAAATACATGCAAGACACTATTCTAGAATTGCTATTTTAGTTAGATTTTACCTCATTATTCACCTATGGTTCCCACAACCCTAGTTATGGAGTTTAGTTACCCATGGTCATAATCACATTATTCATATATTTAATATAAGAATTCATGCACTTACTTTAATGAGAAAGAATAGAATCCAGAAATTCACTTGATTAATCAACAAAAGCACCAACAATCAATTCCAGAAAAAGTGTAATAAAAGCTGATATTAATCCTTCAATACTTGAACAAGAGAACTAAAGATTATCCAAAAGTCTAACTATCAAAAATTCTAACTATCAAAAAGTCCAACCCCCAAAACGAGGTTTTTCAAACTATTTATAATTAAAAAAAAATCTAATAAAAGAAGAATTCTAATTACTGAAAATCTGTCAAAACACATCTGATTCGACGGACCGTCGTGGCCACGATGGGCCGTCATGGCCTCCGTCGTCCCATACTTCACACATTCTTCTGTTGCTTTCTTCATTACCCTCAAAGAACATGTATGACGGACCATTCCAAGCACGACGGTCCGTCGAGGGTCTCCGTTCCATAATACTTTTAAATTTTTGAAATTTGGGTATGGGGACTACTCTCTGATCATTATGAAGAACCAGCAGGACGGATGTCGTGGCTATGACGGCCCGTCATGGCTATGACGGCCCTTCATGGACTTCCGTAATCCCACACTAAGTTAGACTTCCCCATCTTCCTTCAGCAGCTTCTCTCCTTACTACGATGTCACCTACGGACCGTCACAAGCTCGACGGACCGTCATAACCTCCGTAGGTGGTCTCTGCTGCATTTCTCGCTCAAAAACTTCCGCATTCATCTTTGGACAAATTTCCTGCAAATAAGGAGAAACTTACATAAAATCAATACAAAAAGGCTTTGGGACACACACTAAACTTAAGGAAAAAGCATTAAAAATACCGTGAAACCATGGTACAACAAGCTCCGCGAAAGTTTACCGGAGAAAGATAATAAACTATAGAAAAATTAAAAAAATATTTGAAAATTTAACCCCCCAAATTCTAAAAGATTCATCACCCCTATTTTTGACCTAATAAAGCCCTAAATAGAAATTGGTATAAAATGGGCCTATGATATCGACTCAAGATTGAGGCCCAAAAAAGTGTTAGTTTATAAAATATCTATATATAAAATATTATGCATATTTGAATAAATTTCTATATCGTACAATATATCAAAACAAATAAGAATAAATATTATTTAAAAAAATGAATTGAACGTAATTAATGACATAAAAATGTAATTTTAAAATTAACTAACATAAAAAATTTAATTTGATAAATAAAGATAGTTATCAATAAAATTATTTAAAATTATTATAAAAAATCATTTTGAGCTATTAAATAAATAAAATTTAAAAGTTACGAATTTTGAAAATGTTAGGTTAAAATTGGGTGTCAACAATGGTACTGATTGTTCCTGAAAGTTGCAACATTTTAGAACAGTCATTTCCAAAAATAACAATAAATTTAAATAAAACGGGAAAATTTTTAAATAAAACTGGTCGCGCGCGAATTCGAGTTGGGTCGGGTTAATCAACTAAAAAGTTGAAACATTTCGGTTAATTTCAACTAAATAACTGAAAAATGTTATCAACTAATTAATTGAAAATGTTTTGGCCATTTAATTTAATTAATTCAATAAATAATTAAATAATTAAAACAACTTTTTCCAAACAAATAATTTCTCGATCGAACCAATGTCGTACACGAAGCCGAGCCGAGCGACGACGATGGCGCGAGGGGGGTCCCTCTTTTTAACCCTTTTAACAATTAATAGAAATGTTTCTATATTTAAACTCTCCTATTTTTCTTTCCATCACCGATGAGGGACAAATGCCTTTTCATTAAAGCATAAGAGGACTTTTCAAGTTCACAACTCTTCAAATTCTCAACTTTTCAAGTTCCTCTCTTTCCTTCTATTTCCCATCAATTCTTGCTACATACCCAACAATCCCCCACATTGATGGGGAATACTTATAACATAGGAATGCACAGACAAATGTGTACTTTACAGGCAATGATTAATTGCATTTGAATAAGTAGGTTTCCCCTTGGACTTTTCGTAGTGAACATATATTGAATATACTCGGTCAGTCGGTAGATGTGATATCTTAAAACCGTCGAGTTTGGTGTATACCGAGACAACCATATGTCACACAATTAACCATTTACTGTTTAAGGTTCTTACGGTTGTGCTCGTTTCAGTCATGAACACCTCCTGCTTTCATGAGTGTATAGAGAATAGGCTTTTGACATAAATTCTCTTTGAAGTGGCTTCCACTTCACACTCACATAGGTGATTTCTAACCATGTCATCTCGCAGATACACTATTTGGTCAAATCTACCAAACTTAGAAAATCATTAAAAACTTTAAGCTTTATTACCTCATTAACAAGCCTTAAAGTCTTAACCTTGTTCCTGAACATTATCTTCATCATGAGAATAGATTCAGTTAATTTACAATGTCGAACCGTCAGCCACAACTTTGTTTTTCTCCATGAATATAGCTCTTAGAATCTCTCTTGTAGATAGAGTTATCCTCATGTTGACTTGTCCTAAGCCGTAAACTCATTCCCTTAGATAATTTTTCAATTGCCTCTCTCACTAGGCCTTTCGTTAGTAGATATGACACACTATTGCTTGACTTTACATAATACATTATGATAATTCCACTAGAGAGCAGTAGTCTTATGATGTTATGTCTCCGTCGATATGATGAGACTTCCCATTGTACATGACGCTCTCTGCCCTACCTATTGGTGCTTGACTATCGCAATGTATCCAAATAGGTCCAATAGGTTTGGGACAGAATGGAATATCCTCTAAGAAATTCAGGAGCCATTCAACTTCTTCACCAGTCTTATCTAAAGCAATGAATTCAGATTATATTGTGGAGCGAGCAATACATGTCTGTTTGGATGATTTCCAAGAGACTGCTCCTCCACCAAGTATGAACACATAACCACTTGTGATTTTTACTTCATTGGACCCGGTGATCCAATTTGAATCATTTTATCTTTCAATCACAACAAGATATTTATTATAATGCAAAGCATAGTGTTGTTTATATTTCAGAGACCCCAACACACGCTTCATTGCCATCCAATGTGTTTAATTCGGATCAGTAGTGAACCGACTTAATTTGCTAATAGCATATATTATATCTGGTTGCGTACAATTCATAATATATATCAAACTTCTCAACACTCTGGCGTATTCCAATTGAGAGTCACTTTGACCTTCATTCTTTTAAAATGTACATCTTAAATCAATTAGAGTTTTGACAACATTGAAATTCAAGTACTTGAACTTATCCAATACTCTTTCAATATAATGGTATTGAAATAATGTTAGTCCCTGGAAGTTTTGATAATCTTAACCCCTAAAATTAAATCAGCAACTGCGAAGTCCTTCGTATCAAACTTGTTGGACAGCATGCACTTAGTAGCATTTATATCGTCAATGTCTTTTGCTCATTATTAACATGTCAGAACATACAAACAAATAATGACTTCATGATTCATAACGTTTTTAATATAAACACATTTATCACATTCATTAAAATTGAATCCATTTGCCAATACTGTTTGGTCAAATTTAGCATGTCATTGTTTGGGTGCTTGCTTGAGTCCATAAAGTGACTTCACATGTCTGCACACTTTCTCTTCTTTACCAGGAAATACAAACCCTTCAGGTTGTTCCATGTAAATTTCTTCCTCCAACTCACCATTTAAAAAGGTTGTCTTTACATTCATTTGGTAGATTTTAAGATCATGAACTACTGCTAGTGCTATTAACATCCTAATTGATATTATCCTTGTTACTGGAGAGTATGTGTCAAAGTAGTCTAGACCTTCCTGTTGTCTGTATCTTTAGACTACCAGTGTAGCCTTATATTTGTCAATAGTCCCATTAGGTTTTATTTTCCTTTTAAAGATCCATTTTGATCCTAAAGGTTTATTTCCTGGAGGAAGATCAGTCAATTCCCAAGTGTGATTACTTAAAATTGAATCGATCTCACTATTGATTGCTTCTTTTCAATAGGTTGACTCAAATGAAGACATTGTTGCTTTAAATGTTTGAGGATCATTTTCAAGCAATAGTGCCACAAAATCTGGTCCGAAAGAAGCAGGTTATTGTTGGCGAGTACTATGCCTAGGATCTTCACTAGTTTTTGTATTTTCCCTTGATTCTTCCTGTGGTTGTTTAGGTCTTTCACTTGTCGACTCACATTCAGTTTTATACGGAATAAATGTGTTCAAAAGCACTTTGTGTTATCTGACTCAACTATTGTATTAACATTAATCTCAGGTTTGTCATATTTGTGAACCAAAAACCGACAGGCCTTACTGTTCGCAGCATATCCAATAAATACATAGTCTACTGTTTTGGATCCAATTTTAACCCTCTTTAGTAAAGGAGCCTCTACCTTGTCTAAACACCCCCACACTTTGAAATATTTCAAGTTGGGTTACCTTCATTTCCACAACTCATAAGAAACTGATTGTGTTTTTCGATGAGGTACCCTATTGAGTATATTATTAGCCATAAGGATTAGGGGTGGGCTTTGGTTTTTTGGTTCGATTTAATCAAATTTTGGTTCGGTTTTTGGTATTTGGTTTTACAAAAGTGTGCACTATTGTTTATACCAAACTAGATCGATTTGGTTCAGTTTTTCTACTTCGATTCGGTTTAGTTCGGTGTTTACAATAAAGAGGGAATATGATAAAGTATTAAAAGTTTCATCATGTATTTAATAAAAATAAAGAGGGCATAGATAATTTTTTAGCAAAGATGTCAAAGGATTTGTTTGCGTTTCTTAGCATAGATGGTTGCCATTTTGCTAAAGCCCAGTGCCACGATGAACTTTCGAACAACCAAAATATAAGGACTCACAATGTACAATTGTACATAAACAACAATAATTCAACACTTTATTGACATTATATTTGTTGTTATTTAAAAATTAAAAATTTAAATGGGTCATATAAATATTTTGAGTCAAAATTCAAATGTTTATAACTATTATTAATTAAGCAATATAATTTAAATATTTTTAAATTTAGTAAATTAAACTTTGGTTCTTCGGTGCACCTTAGTTTCGAGACCCTTGCATCGAACTCCGAATCAAAGAACCGAAGTTCCGAACAAAGAAAACTAAGACTGAATCAAAACACCGAAGAACCAAAATTAATGAACCCAAATTTTTCTGTTCGGTTAATTTTCTGGTATTTTTGCCCACCCCTAGTTAGGATGGCTTCCCCCCAAAGGTTTTGCGATGAACCATAATTGATCATCAAGGCATTCATCATTTCCTTTAATATTTTGTTCTTTCATTCCTTCAAACCATTTGACTCTGGTGTATAGCGTGCAACAGTTTGATGAATAATACCATATTCCAAACATATCTCTGCCGAAAAAGATTCATATTCTCCACCTCTATCACTCCAAATCATTTTTATCTTTAGATTCAATTGGTTCTCCACTTTATTTTGTATTATTTAAATCATCAATTGATCCTTACTATTAAGCAACTATACATAACAAAATCGAGTGCAGTCGTCAATAAAAAATAAAAAATACTTTTTTCAACCACGAGATGGTGTCGACTTCATATCACATATATATGTATGAATTAAGTCTAAAGTTCTAAAATTTCTTTCAATAGACTTATAAGGATGTTTACAAACTTACTTTCCACACAAATTTCACATTTTGATTTATCACATTTAAAATCAGACAATACTTCTAGAGTATCCAATTTTTGCAAGGCTTTGTAACATGTCCCAAATGGGAATGTCATACATCATTTGACTCTAATAAGTAAACAGAAGCAGAATTCATATTAATATTGTCAACAACCATTACATTCAGTTTGAAAAGACCCTCAATGAGGAAGCTATTTCCTATAAACATCTCATTCTTACTTATTACGTCTTTATCACTAACTAGGACACACTTAACCCGTTCTTAACGAGTAGTGCAGCAGAAACTAAATTCTTTCTAATAGTAGGGACACGCAGAGCACTGTTCAAAGTCAACACCTTGTTGGATGTCATTTTCAACATTCCTGCAATCCTTGTTGTTGTCGTGTTTTCCATGAACAAATCTTTATCGTACTCAGCAGGAGTGTATGTTGTAAAGACTTCTTTCATAGAGCAAATATGTCGAGTGACACCTAGTCGAGAAACCACTCCTTAAGATTTTATGCTACTAATACTTGCTCTGCTATTCTACCCAATCCTGGCTGAGGAAGAGGTACGAGGCGTGAAATAAAAAAAATACAAACTAAGTTACACTCTGATATCATTGCATACAAGTCATCTACATCTTTCATCTCTTCAATGATGTTTGCCTAACTTTTGTCTTTGTTTTTGTCTTTATCCTTTTTTGGAGCACGACAATCAGAAGACCTATGACTAGCCTTGCCACAGTTGTAACAGTTGCCTTTGAATTTCTTCTTGGTCTGTTCTGACTTCTGTCCGTTGGACTTCTTTTTTTTTTTTTTTTTTGTCTTTGGTAGGAACTTCTTCAACAATATTAACTTCAATGATTGTTGAAATCTTATGAGACTTCTTTTTGACGTTTTTGTTATCTTCCTCAATCTTGAGCCGTATCACAAGATCTTCAAGCTTCATTTCTTTACGCTTGTGCTTTAGATAATTCTTGAAGTCGTTCCATGAAGGAGACAACTTCTCGATCATTGCAGCCACTTGAAACGCTTCATTTACTACCATATCTTCAGCAATCAGATCATGGAAAATAAGTTGAATTTCCTGCACTTGTGATCCAACAGTTTTACTATCTTCCATTTTATAGTCTAAAAATTTTGCGATCACAAATTTTTTCTAGCATGCATCTTCTGTCTTATATTTCTTCTCAAGGACATCCCATAATTTTTTTGAAGTTGTTATTGCACTATAGACATTATATAAGTCATCCTCTAAAGCACTCAAAATCTAGCCTTTACATAGGAAGTCTGCCTGTTTCCAGGCTTCAATATTCATGAATTTTTCTCTATGTTACATATCAGCAGCATGCACTCGAGTTTCTTCACTGGTAAATTTCTGTAGACCAAGAGTGGTAAGCCAGAAAAACACCCGTTGTTGTCATCCCTTGAAATTCACACTAGTGAATTTACCCGATTTCTCTGCTTGTGGTACAACAGTTCTGGTTGGTGCAGCAACAACCACTGTAACGCAGTTGTTTGTCATTTATGATAAACAAAAGTCGATACAATCTTAGTAAGCAATAACTAATAATTGCAGACTTCGAGGAATATAAAATAACAAAGATTTTTGTCTCCACCAGAAACACAAATTAACAATAATAAAATAATTTCCTTAAGATTGTTGCCCGTGTTAGAAAAAATCAGAATATTAATTCTAATAAATTTTGCAGAAACACAAAGTAACCAAAATTTACTGAACCAATAAGAAAGATTAACAAAATTTAATTCACAAAAACTAGAATTTGTAAAACGTACTAGAATCTGAAAAACTTTTAACAGAAAAAATATCAAAAATCACTGAACTCACAGTGTCCCCTTAAGAAAATTATTTTCCTCTAATATCCGAGGTTTGATTTGTAATAAGTCCTCTCAGGGTAAAATGATCTCAATCACCAGCGTATAGATACCGAAAACTTTGGTGTCAGTGAACCACTCAACATCAGTAAAGTACACGAAGAAAAATTTTTGTGCAGAAAAAGAAGAAGAAGAAATCAGAAAATTCGTTATTAAAAAATTCTGAAGAGTGAATGGTATTTATAGGCAAGAGGAACATGTTTCGAATGGTTGGAACCCTTTCAGAATCTACACGACTATTAATGAAAGTTTGCAACCTTTCGAATGGTACTATTTCTTGAAAGTTGCAACCTTTCAGAACAATAATTTTAAAAAACAACAGGAAATTAAAATAAAATGGGAAAGTTTTTGAATCAAACGGCTCGCGCACAAATTCGAGTCAGGTCAGGTTAATCAACTAAAAAGTTGAAACATTTCGGTTAATTTCAACTAAATAACTTAAAACATTTCTGTTATCAACTAATTAGTTGAGAACATTTTGGCCATTTAATTTAATTAATTAATTAAAATAAAGTTTGTCCAAAATAATCTCTCGATCATTTTCCAAAGTCGAAGTCGACCGAGCGACGACGACGACAGCGGCGCGAGGGAGTCCGTCTTTTCAACCTTTTTAACAATTAATAGGAGTGTTTCTATATTTAAACTCTACTACTTTTCTTTTCACCACTAATGAGGGACAAATGTTTTTTCATTAAAGCATAAGAGCACTTTTCAAGTTCTCAACTCTTCAAGTTCTCAACTTTTCATGTTCTTCTCATTCCCTCTATTTCCCATCAATTCTTGCTACATATCCAACAAATTGTGGAATGTACAGAACATTATGAACAACATTGTTGTCAAATAAATTGCAAGAGCCAGTGTGAGTAACTTCAACAATTTGGTTATTTGGAAAGTATACCGTGTTAGAGGTGAGTGAAACATGTGTGGAATTGAGTAATGTATTCAAGCTCTGATACCATGATGAAAGTTGAGTTACTAGCCATGTGAGATCGATAGAGAGCAGTTGATTGAAGAAGAGACTAAATGGAACAACGCAAATTGGAATTAACTGACTTGCCTTCATATTAATAAGAGGTCCTATTTATATACATGTGTTAACCGACTATGATTAATAATTAACTATATAACAAATTCACTTAACTAACTAGCTAATCCAATTGATTACATATAACTCTTATTTTAACAATACGCATAATGTGTGTTTGTACGAAGTTTTTAGAACTTAACTATGGTTAACTAACATGCACTTTTACCTTATTAAATAACTCAAATATTATAAATTTACGTAATTTAAGATAAATATTTATCATCAATGTATGTATAGTAAGTAGTCAAACTCTTTAAAGAAATAAACAATTTTATTAGTTATCCGTATAGGCTTAACTAAATGTTGCCCTTTATTTTGATCTAGTATGAATTATGCTAGAATAATGGGTAGAAATTTACCTTTTGTTGTGCAAATCATTAGAAGTAAGTAAATTAACTGATTTTCCTAATAAACAATGTCCCACATTGGTAGATGTAATTTTTGTTTTAAAAAATAAACATAATTTAATTATTGCTTTTGCGTTCGAATGCTTCCGCTTCTTAATTTTAATAACATTTGCAAAGTAATGGAAAGATAGTCATTAAATTTTCTTTTTCTCTATTATATTTTAAGTGAAATATGAAGGTAAATTTTAGATTGAATTAAATTTAAGATTGCTTTCTTTATTTTTAACAAGAAAAGTCCAAAATTACTCTTGACCAGGGGCGGATCTATATATATTGTATTAATATTATTAGATGGTTTATACAATCTCAAATTTTAATATAAAATTTTTTTCTCAAAGTTTCAGCGAATAAGACATCTAATTCCAAAAAGAAAACAAAAATTAAAATTTTTAATTATCTCTAATGACACAGTATCTAAAAGAAAATATTACTATATGCACATTTGATCAATTTGTTTATTATAATAAAAAAATTAATAACTTGAATTGTAACCCAAAATTAAAGCAAACGATTCTTTTATCTTACTTGAATGTTGTGGCATCCCCGACCTTCAAATTCTAGATCCGCCTCTGCTTTCGGCCTATTCAAAATAAACCACATGTGCCCTTCATTTAACCCAATGAAAATTTGATATACTTTATGCAAATCGAGAGGCATATTAACTTTAGAAGAATAAACAAAATAACAATTTGTTAGACTTGATTCATAACTTTTTCTGATTAATTTCATAAAACTTCGAATCATGATAGAATATCATCATTATTCATCACTAGGAAATTCTCCTCTAAATATTGTGTTCATTTTTTAGTTTATCACTTGCAATATGTTTCGTTGGTTCACTTGCAATATTATTAGATTGAATTGATTCACTTACAGAACGTCTTGTCGATATACTTTGTCATTCCAACATCACACATCCACCTTTGGAGAACATGCATAGTCCATCTTCCTGTATTTTCCATAGACATTCTACAGTAGGAATGTGACAAACGCTTGTTTCATTCAAATCAAACAGCTTGTATAATCCGTGTTTTGCCCCTAATGCAAAGACACATTCAAGTGTGTTTTCTCCATAAATAAACAATAGTTGTGGTGATGTTAACAACCCTCCTGGTTTTATCGAGATGATCTCACCTTCAATAGGATATATTTCATTAATGGAACATTCGTTTGTAACCATATATACTTGGAGTTTCATTTTTTAAGATCACAACAAAAGCATCATAGGAGCTTTGTGAATTTACAAATAAAAAAACTAAGTAGGAAGAGACAAAGGATAAAGTGATGATGTAATGAGGAAGCAGTGATTAATTTTGGTAACTTCAATTTGTTGCTATTAAGCTTGTGGTTTTCGCCTTGTATATAAAGTGTATTATTTTTTAGGTTAATCACTTAACTTACTTATTATAGTCAATTGAGTTATAACATAATGCATATCATTAGTGTAAATAATTTTCATTTTCAAATTATAAAATCAGAGAAATGGGTAAAATTCATATAACGATTTAAGAGACTCTATAATATCTACATTCATTAAGATACGTCTACATAGATGTATCTCAAAATATATAAGGTTAAATTGGTTTTAAATACATTGTATCTAAATTAATTTACATGTATATGAAAATATGGGCAAAATCCCTTATTGTTAGGTCAAAATACCCATTTTGCTCCAGTAAGTAACATATCTTAAATATTTAAGAATTCAAATTTCATATATATAACAAGGAGATATTCCTAGAAATATCCTTTTTATAACCTAATAGTGTTTTTTTTTTTACTCTAACCCAGGTATGTACTAAAACTTTTAATTGAATTTATCTATAATATCGTTTAGGTAATATGATAGTGTAAGTTTTTTTACACTATTGATGTATGTAAAAACATAACATATATATCCAATATTTATACTAAGCTAATAAATGCATAATTCGTGTTTGTACATATCTAGTATTAACTTAATTAAATGTTGTTCTTTATCTGGAGCTACAAATAATGTTAGGAGAAAGGGTAGAAGCTTGCGTTTTCTTTTTCAGTTTAAACAAAGTACTATTAGAAGGAATGAAGTTAATTAATTTCCTAAAATTAACAATGTTTCACATTGGTGAACATCTAACACAAATTAAGCACCATTTAATTCGTTGCAGTTGCGGTTGCGGTTGCGTTTGGGACAGAGAACTTCTACTTAATTCTTAGTTTTATTATTAGCATTTGCAAAGTAATTCTGAATTAATAAGTCATTATACAATTCTCAATTATATTGCAAATGTTGATTGTTCCTAGGGGTAGGGTGGGTGTATCGAGCCATTAATTAATTTGTTTGTCACCCAATATTTGCAATGTAACGACCCGTTTAGTCGTTTTGAGCAGCAGATTTTATTTCTGGAAAAACTGGCCTAGACTATAGACACCACGACGGACCGTCATAGGCACGACGGTCCGTCACAGAGGTTTCGTTTCAAAACACTTAGAAATTCTGAAATTGGTCTTCGAAAATCGACTCTCTGAACATCGTAACGGAGTGGCAGGACGGACCGTCACAGGTGTGACGGACCGTCACAGTGTCCTTGACGAAAGATAATTTCCGATCGTCACGACGACCTGTGTGACGGACCGTCGCAGGCATGACGGCCCGTCACAGGTCGCGTAATCCCAGTGGGAATCGGATTTCTGGTTAAGTTTTAAGGGACGTTTTGGACTATTCTTTCCTTAATTATAAAGTTTGAGGGTTAATATTAATAAATCTAATTACTTGGGGGTTAAAATAGGTAACCTTAAGTTAATTAGTGGGTCATTATTACCATCTTTCATTCTTAATTATATATGAATTAGGGTAAAAGAAAGAGGGTTGAATAAAGAAAAAGAGAAAAGAAAAGAGAGAGATAGATTGATCGATTGAGAGAGAGAGAGAGTCGAACGAGGAAGAAGAATATCAAAGCTTGGGAAATTGCTTGTTGATTCCAATTCTTCGGTGGAGGTAGGTTATGGTTTTCATGCTATTCGTAGTAAACTCTTAATAGCGAATGATATATGTTAGTAGTATTGTAAAACCCTTCTATATGCTTAATTTTATGCTTGCATGAATGAATATGATTATGTGATTTTGATGAAGTAAGCATGATGAAGCTATTGAATCCCAAATCTTGAAAAGAAACCCTAATCTACTTTGTTAATGATGATGCCTTGGTATAAAGGAAGGCTTGATGAATTAAAGTAATGGGATTGATGATGCCTTGGTATAAAGAAGGCTTGATGAAACGAATATAATGAGATTAGTGGATCGGAGTGTCACGTTCCGACACATAGTATTAGTGGATCGGAGTGTCACGTTCCGACACATAGTATTTAGTGGGACGGGTGTCACGAACCGACACGTAGAATTAGGGGATCGGAGTGTCACGTACCGACACATATAGGGGATCGGAGTGTCACGTTCCGACACATATAGGGGATTGGAGTGTCACGTACCGATACATATAGGGGATCGGAGTGTCACGTTCCAACACATATAGGGGATCGGAGTGTCACGTTCCGACACATATAGGGGATCGGAGTGTCACGTGCGACACAAGAGGAAGAAAGATAATGAATCTTGAAAGATGAGAATATACTCAACATAATGAACTTAATTCCCAAATGAGCATGGTATTGAGGCTTGAGCCCTCATGGATGAACTTAATGGTACTTATTGATGATTATAGTACTTGTTGTTGTTACATGTTGAGTTTATAGTTGATTTATGATATTAAGTGATATATACTGCTTTCTATTTTGAGTTGGCCGATGATATCTACTCAGTACTTCTGGTTGTAATCACCCCTACTTTTATGTTTTCTTCTTTGTTATTTGTGGAATGCAAAGAAACGCTCAACTTCAACTCAACAAAGAGATCTAGCCGCCTTCACTACCTTCGGAAATTCAGGGTGAGCTAATGCGTCTAGCTTGGACTGGATCTTCTTCTTCAAGTCTTGATGCCTTGAACTTCCGGCATGGACTAGCTTTTATGTACTTTTAGTTTTTAGAATACTCCTAGATTTAGTAATTTGAAGTAGATGTTCTTGTGATGATGACTTCCAGATTTTGGGGGATGATAATAATAATAGTTTGAATGGTTTTTATTAATGAGTTTAAGTCTTCCGCATTACTTTCTGTTGTTATATATTGAAATGTTAAGGTTTAGATTGGTTGGTTCGCTCACATAGGAGGGTAAATGTGGGTGCCAGTCGCGGCCCCGTTTTGGGTCGTGACATGCAATCATGCAAATAGAGTAAAGTTTAGGAATAACAAATATAATAATCATATTTGTACTTTATAGTTATAGTTTTGCTATTTGTGCTCCATAGTCCTATTATGTTTGCTATAAAACATCTGATTTGTAAATTGTCGCGATTTGTATAAATCAGGTGCTAATTCGTCTGTATCTATAAAAATTATTTTTTGTATATGTATATGTACTCTGTGTTATGTGTTAGGCTTATGTATAAAAATATATAAGTCACAGCCGAATGATAAAAACAATCGAATGACAATAAAAGCGAAACATAATTTGTTGCGGATTGAAATTAAATAAAACAGTAGCTACATCATTTAATTTGATTTAAATATTTGCTATTATGTACAATTTTTTCCAGATAAATTTGTCTCCCTTTTGTCAAATAATTATTTAAGAAGTCTTTTTTTTCTTTTTTCTTTTTAATTTATACCTTAAATTGGTGTTATATATATATATATATATATATATATATATATATATATATATATATATATATATATATATATATATATATGTTTTGAGTTGATGTTGTGTCGTTTGGTATCTGAGCAACATAATTATCTTATACTTAAATATCATGAAATTCATTCCACTTAATATGTTATAAGAATAAATTGATGAGAAATCTATGTAAATTTCACTAATTTAGTAGTTAATTGCTAAGATACACTTAGTTTGTATCAAATTTTGTTGCGTCTAGATAGTTCAAATACGTCTAGACACATTTATCTCAGAATACATGAGGTTAAATTTGTTCTAGATACATTTTATTTAAGTAGATTCACATATATCTGGGGATACAAACAAATCTTATTCGCTTCCCTTCCTCGTTCCTTTATTATTATGTAAAATAATGGGTTAACTCAAAAGCAAGCAGCGCCCATGGCCTAATGGATAAGGCGTCTGACTTCTAATCAGGCGATTGTGGGTTCGAGTCCCACTGGGCGTGTTATTTCAAATTAATTAATGAGGCAAATTGCATTTTACACTCCTCTAAAATTCAACTAAATTTTTAATTTAAAAAATATTACCTCACTCATCTTTTTATTTAGTATAAATGGTTATGGACCGGATTCGAATAAAAGAGGGATCAGATTCTTTTAGTTAGATGGGGTCTGGAGTGATCAAAGAATTTGTAAGATAATTTTATAAAGTCACACGTTATTTTTTTAAGTTAAAAATTCAGTTTATGAATTGATTTATTTATTTTACTTTATTAGAAAAAAGGGTAATTATGCACCATTAGTTAGACAACGAGGGTATATGTTGGTATATATACCATAACTAAAATAAATTATAGTTAAAAATACAATGAACAAAAATGAATAAATAATCATTTTGGCTAAGGTGCGGATGTCTCCCTCTCTTTAAGGAGATTCAATGTGACATAATCTACAGTGATCCAATAATATTTCTCTTGACTTGTCCCCTTCAAGATACAACTGTCCAACATTGCTCTACAACTCACAACTCCGAATTAATTAAAGAGTTCAAAGCACCATAAAAAAGTGCATTCCTTAAACCTATCAAGATTTTAAGTAATTCCATTATGTATATAGTTGAAGACTTGAAATATTTGTTAACCCATGTGATCAAGAAGTTTTAATAATAACAATTAACTCACTTATTATGTACTGCAAGAGTCAAGCACACAAGAAAGGAACGAAAAAGGAAGATAGCCATTCAATCAATCTAGGAGCACAATACACATCCATTAAAGGATATAATTATGGAAACAAGAATTAAGAAATCTCCGTAGAAGGAAGGATTCAGAGGAAGTCAAGATGATAAAGATCTGCAAAGGAGAATAAAGAATCATACAAGGAAGGACTTAATTTTCTTATGCACGTATCTGATATGGACATAACTAAGCAAATCAATCAGGATCAAATCAAGGAGATCATCAAGAATCCTTGATTCAAAATATCCTTGGGCTTCTGCAAAAGAGCAAAACTATTTAAACCTTTCTCAGCCATGGTTGTGAAGTAAGCAACTTCACTTGAACTTATAATTATAGTCTTCTTTCATCTTTGACAAAACTTTATACACATGAGTGAACAATTGTAAAAGAAAAAAGATCGAGAAGGAAGAATTCTGAGTATAGGTAGAAGCTCTAATTTGCATATCAGACAAGACTTGGAAGATTACACTTCCTGTACAACTAAGTTCGCAACAAGCTCTAAAGGAAACCCTTGAAGTCCAAGGGGACTGGACTAGGCACCACATCGGTGATCCGAACCAGTATAAAATATCTTGTGTCAATTTACTTTCAGTAACTTATCTTGTTTTATACCATAGGACTAACTTGCAGGTGAGTCGACTACTCCTCATTGAAAATTGACTGAAAGAATTTTTAATTCACCCCTCCCCCCCCCCCCTCCATTTCTTGACTTTCAATATTTTCTTTGTCTCAACTCTTTCTCCCTCTCACTACTACACACTACAATAGTTTTCGCACTTGCCATATTTCTTCTCCTACGCAACACAAAGGAAGATGCATCATTATTTTTTAGTGGAGAAGTCTTCCACGTAATAAATGGGTAGAATGAAGGGTAGTAATATGGATAACTGAATTTGATAAATGTTACATAATTTTTTTTAAAAAAACAATGGTTATATGGGTTACAACAAACTAATGGTCGTGAGGATTACAAGAACTAATGATTATATAAGTTACAAGAATTAATAGTCATCTTGTACCACAATTCTACTCACTAACATATGCACTTAATCTTTTATTTTAATAATACAATACATATATATCAATAATATTTATATATAGAGAGAGTCTACACTCTATTTCACTCTCCAAATATAGAGTTCTCTATATTTTTCAGATAACCAACTCCAACCTAATTCTCACCTTTACTCTCTATAAAAGAATATTTTTCTCTCTCCTCAATATTAATTACTATTTCTTTTTCATTCTTATTTTCTTATTTCAATCCTTCTTCTTCTTTTTTCTTCTTTTTTTAAGTAATCACTTTTATATAATTATCATGTAATATAAATTTTTATTTTTAAAAATTCTTTTTTTGATGTAAAATTATATTTTATTCTAAATTTCAGAATAACATATCTCAAAAACAAATATTATATAATATACAAGTTAATGGACAATTCAAATAAAAGTGAAATAATTAATGAAATATGATTATACAAACATTACATAAATACTTAACTTTCAAGATTTTTATGTTGGTCACATAAATGCTCTATTAACGCATTATGGAGTTCAAAATGGGCATTTTTGTCTATAATTTTTTTATGTCTTGCTAAAAATTATTCAAATCGAAGATTTTCATCTACCGTCATTTTTGTCGTTGCAATTGGAGCCTCTACGACATCTTGAATTTGTGTATTAAGATCATGTTTATCCTCAATTATCATGTTAGGTACATGTATTCATTATATCATGTAGCACTTCTTTTTTCCCAAAAACGTGATTATCCTACAATAATTGCAAAACATGATTGCAAACATATGAATGTACGTTCAACATCTTTTTGGCTCGATTATTGTTTCATCGTGTAATTCTTCTTTTGAGAACGTGACTTACGAATATTTTTAACAATTGTAGACCATTTAAAATTGTTCATTCTTTATAGTGAAAATTGATGATAAAATCAAATTATATTAAATTGACAAAAAATTAAAAAGTTAAATATTATCAATTCGGAATATCTGTAGTATATATTAAATTATATATATATTTTCTTAAAATATCGTATACATTTAAAAAGAACTTCAAGTATTAGGATTTAATTCATAGTATTATATGAAAAATAATATGTTAATTACAAAATGCTAGAAATAATAATAAAATAATAAAAAGGTGAAATAGAGAGTGTGAATAGTAGTTCTCCAAATGCAACTCTCTGTATATATAGAGAGAATAAAGAGTGAAATGGAGAGTGATTGGAGAGCCCATTCTCTATTTTACTCTCCAAATATAGAGAATAGAGAGTAAAATAGAGTAAGGTTGGGATATGGTCTTAGACCACAAACATATATACAGACCACTTTTTAAATAAGAGATATATTCACTCTAAAACACAAACTTAAATGATATATTTCTCCTTTTACTTTGGTTAAATCATATTTGAATCATAAAAAGGATTAATTTACCTTAAATTATATTTTACTACACCAACTTCCGTATGATTTTATCTTCACCATTTTGATTTCTTTATAACATTGATTTAATTTATTTACTATTAATAGTAGAAATAATTTGATAAACCCTATATTGGTCTGAATTTGTATTTTGAACACTTTAATTAATCATTTGTCAACTGAACCTTAAACTCACTTAAAATAAAAATTTTAAACCCTCTTGCCAAACTTAGGTGACATTTGTTTTGCTCAGTCAAAAATACAAAAAGTGTCAAATCCTCTCGTTTATTCTGCTATGACTCCTCCCTATTTCTTCCATTGGACCTCCATCGTCAATGACTGTGGGGTTTTTTCCCAAAAAAATTTCATGAACAAAACTAAACAACAAACCTTAGTGTGCTCACAAGTGATCCAAAGGTCCTATTCTCTACTTTCACTAATAGCTATCACAGAAGTAGAAACTAACAATTGGAGGATTTGGCAAAAACTTGGTCACTTCATCTTTTTATTCCTTGAAGCGAACATGAAGATTCACACGATGAACAAACTTATAACATTCAAGCTTCGTTTGATTGTTATAAACGTTTGTCTTCTAATTCACCTAAAAAAATAATTTTAATAGCCGAAACAAGCTTCACAAATAGAGCATCAACTCTCCTCTTGTCACTCATTAGCTTATTTGTTAGAGACAAAGATGTTCAACGAAGAACATCCCTAGCTGAGGAAGAAGAACCATAGCAAATCCTAAAGATGAAATCAATTCTTGTTGGTTGTGGTTGTTGGTTGTGGATGTGGTTGTGAATTGGGGGAAGTGCTTGAAATCGGAGAAAATGAGGTAAGAATGCCTAGTGGGTCCCTTTTCCCCCCCCCCTCTATTTTCTTGTTTTTAACGTTAACAAAAAGGAACCAAACTATTAATTTTAAAACTTAAGGACTAAAAATAATATTTTTAAATTTTTTTGATAAAATCCCAGCTTAAAAGGATAGAATAGAACCAAACGGCTGGGACGGCGAAGAAATGACAAGTTGGAAAAAAAATTCAATTTTTTTCAATTTTAAAATCATTATTCAATAATTTCTATTGTGTTTTCTTCCTAATAATTTTTTTTCTCTTTTCTATTTTAAAATATCAAAAGTAGGGTTTCATAAAGAAGAAAATCATTATCATATATCTATAATATTCTTTTTATTTTGCATTGCATTTATTTCGCTTGAACTTAAAATTAACTCAAAAGAGTTTTTTACTCCGTATAAAATTATTTTGTGTTAATGATTTAGCCAATTTAGTTGTTTCAGCCAACAACTTTTACAGTTGCCTGGACAACTACTGAAGTTATTTATCGGAATAATTATGCATATCTTTCAGAAACAATATGGTCCAACAACTGCATGTAGTTGTCTTACGATTAGATAAGTTGTTCCCACAACTAAGACAGTTGTTAGACAACTGTATTCAGTTGTTGATCAATTGATTAGTTGTAGGACAAACAATATAATTATTGATGTTTAATGTACTATAATTACACATTTTCTATTGATCCTATTAAGTTAATTTTATATCATTTACTAACTTTTTAAACTATTTTAGTGTAGATATAATGCGTCAAACTAGTTAGAACAACAATGACTTATTAGCAGAATAAAAAAGTGATGAAAATAGCAAGAAGCAATCTAGTGAGATGGAAAAAAATTGTAATAGCAGTAGTGACCTATTAGGTGAAGAAAAAAGTAATGAAAATAGCGAAATTCAAGCAAAAAAAATTAGATGATGAAAATGATGGAGATAAATCTAGTGGAGAAGAAAAAGGTGATGAAAGTGAAAGTGATGGAGAAAGGCTTGATTCAAGTTTATGATTGCAATATTCATGTGTGTGATGAGCTGACTTTTTTCACATTGATCCAACTCGTTCTCATATTGTGGCCCAAACTACTCAAGCAAAGCGGGATGTTCAATTATTTGTCTGAAAATTTGTTGAATGACGCATGGTCATATGAGCGTCTAAAAAATGTGTCAAGCAACCATTCTTGTGTGGCATATGGAACATATGCTTGTATTTTTATTGATCACTTGCCTTAACTTAATTTTTACTTAATAATGTACAAAATGGCTAGATTGATCTTCAATTATTATTGAACGACTTGGTTTATACTTAATAGTTTACAAAACGACTAAATTGATCTTCAACTATTATTGAACCACTTAGTTTACAGCTAATAATTTACTAAATAGCTAAATCGATCTTCAGTTATTATTAAACAACTTAGTTTATACTTAACTAGGGAATTTGGCCGCGCTTCGCGCGGTCTTTAAAATAAATATTAAAGGATTACTTTTTTCAATCAATTATATAGCTCTCTTTATTTCCAAACGTAATATTATCCTTTATTTTTTTTACTTATATATTAATTGTGAAGATCATTTTGAGATGACGATTGAAATGAAATTTAACAAATTTAATATCTATAATCTATTAAAAGAGGGATAGTACATTATTAATCAATATGTCAAATGTCAATATATATTTTCTTAGTAATTTTTTTATTTGGACATGTAGTTAAAATGTCACTTTCAACATTTTATTGGAATATCAATGAGTTTGAATCTTTATATTACAACATATACTCCGATGTACTTTTTTTCTTGAGTATATACGAATTATATTATAAATAACTGAAAAATACTAATAAAATACATCTACACGTCTTATTATCCTTTTTCATATTGATATGATAAAACTCCTTTGAATATTTCATTTTTCAACCGTTTTTGTTCTTTTTTCAAATATACAATTTAAATTTGTATGATTATTGCATGAATCACATCTATTGGTATTTTAGATTCTTCAGTTGCACCTATATCAAAGATAATTGTTATCATTTGTCAAATTTATTTTTTAAGAATGTTATCCAAAATGTTACGCTATTCTTAAGTTTCAATATATTCAACCTCTAATGAGAATGTTTTTTTAACTCGTTTACTATATTTTAATCTATATCTTTTATATGAAATATAAAGATAAAAGATTCATATAAACTACATAAAAATATTTGATAGATAATAAACATCTTCACATATTATGTGTATAAAATAATAAAATTCAAAAGTTAATTAAATTGAATACTCTGATAATGTGTTTCATTTCAAATATACTTCTTGCATTCTCAAATCAATGATTGCACATCTTTCTATGTAAAATTAATACATGAACACCCTAAAATATATACTCATTACTTAGTATTAATCAAATATTTTATTTTTATTTTAATATTTGAATATTAAAAATATTTTAAGAATCGTTTATAATTTTTATACTCAAATAGATTGAATTTCAAATTTTAGTTATTATTAAATTGTAAATTAAATAATGTAACAATAACGACGTATAAATTTTTTGTTATTGATTATAACCGTAATTTAAAATTACAAAATATATATAATATTAAATATATTATTAGAAGTGTTTGACTTTTAAAAAGAAATAAAAAGAGATAATTTCACAAAAAACATTCACGTATAATTATGAAAATAAATTTAAATATAATCATATGAAAATAAATTTTAATTTTGATTTATAATATTCACAAAAAGAATATAAAATATCTTATTTATCTTTCTCCTTAATATTATTACAATCTATTAAATATTTTTCATGTCTCCTAATCATACTATTATAATTTATTATTTTTTCTACATTTTAGTTTTTAAAATAATAATCTTATTTATCTCTCCTCTTTATCATCCTAATTAATTATACTTTTTCCTTAATTATTTTCTTTCTTTTGATTCATAAATTTGAAGAAAAATAGATTTAAATATTATTATTATTCAAAAAGTTCTTTTTTCAAATTTTTTTCTCTTGATCCGTAAAATATGTGAATAAATAAATAAAATTTATCTTTGATGAAGACTCATATTATTATTTTTTCTCTTTTTCTTGACTCTTAAATATTTTTTAATTTATATTTTATGATTAACAACTCAGAAGAAGTTATAGTATCTAATTTAGTTTTTTTTTTTTTTAAATATAGTTATAGTACTCTTCTTATATTATGATTACAATAAATATATTTACCTTGTTTATCTCTCGTCTTATCATTACTACAATTAATTGTTTTTTCATCATTTCTCATCATTGCTATAATTTAATATTTTTTCTTAAATTAGATTTTTTACCCTCTACATTTTTATAATTTTTGAAAATCAAAAATCTTATTTATCTCTCCTCCTTATTGTCATAATTTATAATTATTATTGAAGAAAATTTTCTTCTTTAAAGTTTTTTTATTGATTTATAAAATCAGTAAAAAAATAAATAAATTCAAATACCTTATTTGTCCCTCTCCTCACATTACTACAATTTTTCATTTTTTCTTAAACCTTTCTTTTACCTTCTATTTTTTTAAAAAGATTATAGAAATAATAATATTATTTATTTTTCTTCCTTACTATCATGCTTAATTTTGTTACTATTCTCTTTTACTTTTCTTAAACGTTGTAGAATATAAATTATAATTTTAATTCTAATGTAGAAATCTCATGTTTGTCAAAGTCCTAATTTACATTTTTTGTTATAATTTACTAAATTCATTTGTTTTATAAATTGAGAAAATATGATTATCTTAATGCTTTGAAGACACGTGATAACTTAAAAAGATGTGATTATTTTTCTTATCTAAATGCATATATTAAAATAATAAACTTTTTTTCTAAATTTTTTTTTGTAAAAAGGGCTCAACTTTATTTCTATGAGCATTCTGATAAAGTTTGTTTAGAAAGTTTTTTCCAAATTTGTTATATGTATTTTGTTAAAGTATATAATGCCTCAAATTATTAGTTTCCTTAAATACTTTATTCTTTATGTAATTGGGGTTGTATATCTCTTAATCTCTCTCTCTATATATATGAATAAAAAAAATTGTTTATATCTCTTCTGTATAACCATAAATAATTATTCTTATTCACAAAAAGCTCCTTTTTTCTTAATTGTTTTCTTTTTTTTTTTAATTTATAAATTTGAAGAAAAACGCAAATGTGAAATATTTCTGTTAATATTCACAGACTCTCTTTTTTTAAAAATATAAATAAATAAGTTCTCTTGATAAAAATACGATATCTCTTGATTTTTAATATTTTTATCCTTTATATTTTATGCTAAAAAACTCAAAAAAAGTTATCCATTTTCTTGATTTTTAAATATTTTTCTTATTTATATTTTATGTTAAAAACTCAATAGAAATTATAAAATTGTATCTGATTTAATATATGACATAATTAAAGTATTACCTTATTTATCTCTCTTTCTTACTTTTACTAAAATTTATTGCTTTTATCTCTACTCATCATAATTGTAATTTACTAATATTTTTTCTTAAATTAGTCTTTTTATCTTCTATTTTATAAATTTAAAGAGAAAATCTTATTTATCTCTGCTCCTTAATATCACATTTACTATTATTATTGAAATTTGTTTTCTTCTTTACATTTTTTTCTTTTGATCCTTAATATCACATTTACTATTATTATTGAAATTTGTTTTCTTCTTTACTATTTTTTCTTTTGATCCATAAAATCAGTGAAATAAAATTCAAATATCATGTTTGTCTCTCTCCCTAGTCCCCACGTCACTACAATTTGTCACTTTTTCTTAAATTCCTCTCTAATGTATTATACTTTTAAAAAATTCTAAAAAGTAAATATGTATATATATATATATATATATATATATATATATATATATATATATATATATATATATATATATATATATATATATATATATATATATATATATATATATATATATATATATATATATATATATATATATTCTTTGAAAGTTCAATATATATATTTATAAAAAAATTTCTATTTAAAATGTTTTATAATATAGAAGAAAGAGAGAGAAACAGTTAACGAAAAACTAAAAAAAACTAACGTTTTGTTTTCCTTTCTTGTGTTTATTTTTATTTTAGTTACTTTCTTCCTTTCATTTTTTACTTAATATAATATAATTTACTCGCATTTATAATATGATATATATATATATATATATATATATATATATATATATATATATATATATATATATATATATATATATATATATATATATTCTTCTATTTAAAATGTTATATAATAAAGAAGAAAGAGAGAGAAGTAGTTACGGAAAAATAATTAAAAATAACGTTTTTTTTGTAACGTTTTTTACATTTGTTTTCCTTTCTTGTGTTTATTTTTATTGTATGTAGTTACTTAAAAAAAATTCTTTCCTTTTTTTTCTTTACCTCCCTTTTACTGTTTACTCAGTTCACTACTATATATCTTCTTCCTTTTATCTTGCAAGTTGCAATGTCATGCCTCATCTCTTTATTATTTTTTTTAATTATATCACACTAAATTTATTCTATACTATTAGAAAAAATTTACTAATATCTTCTTTTTTTTTAATCTTACTATTTCTTACTTCATCTTTTTATTCACTTTTTATTTGTGAAAAAAGAGAGAATAAAATTAGAAAACTATACTTCAGACATTATTTTTACGATTTACAAACTGAATATTAGAGGACATTTAGATGTTTCTCGATCTTTGGTATAATGAATTTCTATATAAAATTTCATTGTACAATTTTGGTAGATCCGTTGATATAATTTTCGTTGGCATAAAATGATTAAACTTGCACAAGTATATTCTAATGAATTCATTTATATAACAAATCAAAATTTTGATTTACCTGAAGCAGTAAATCTTCTGGTGGAATGATTCTTCAATTTTGTTAATTTACATTCATATCCTCTTGTCTAACTTCATTTGTACAAACAAATAAAATTTTTATTTATTTGAGGCAATAAAACTTTTCAAAAATTCAATTACCTGAAGTAGTATATCTTCTAGTGCAATAATTCTTCCATTTCGTCACTTACTTTTCGATTATGTGCTCTCATGAATAACTTCATTTGTATAGACAAATCAAAATTCTTGATTTACATGAAGTAGTAATTAATTTTTTTTGCAATGAAATTGGAATTTTATTTGTTACTTTCAGATTATGTGCTCTCCTATTTTATACTTTTTATTTGATTGTAATAAGCTATTGACAACTGTTACAATTCTTCATATTCCATTAGAACAATAAAAATATCATTTATGTAAAAACTTTTCATTGTCCTCTTTAATTGTAAGTTAATAGATGCATTAGATGTATTTAGTACATTATTATTTAAAAAAAATGTTCAAAAATTGAGAGAAAAAATAAATTGAAATGGAGGTCATATAGGCATGTCACATCAGCTTTTCTATATTCAGTTTTATATATATATATATATATATATATATATATATATATATATATATATATATATATATATATATATATATATATATATATATATATATATATATATATATATATATATATATATATATATATATATATATATATATATATATATATATTGATTGTTTACAAAAAGACTAAATCGATCTTCAACTATTATTAAATGACTTACTTTAAACTTAATAATTTACGAAATGACTAGATCGATCTTCAGTTATTATTAAACGACTTAGTTTATACTTAATACTTTAAAAAACGATTAAATCGATCTTCAGTTAATTATTAAACGAATTACTTTATACTTAGTAGTTTTCAAAACGACTAAATCGATCTTCAATTATTATCAAATGATTAACTTATACCTAATAATTTAGAAAATGGCTAGATCGATATTCAAATATTATTAAACAACTTAGTTAATACTTAATAGTTTACAAAACGACTAAATCAATCTTCAACTATTATTGAATGACTTAGTTTATAGTTAATAATTTACAAAATGACTTATTAAACGACTTAATTTATACTTAATAGTTTACAAAACTACTAGATCGATATTCAATTATTATTAAACGACTTGTTTTATATTTATTAATAGTTTACAAAATAACTAAATCGATCTTCAATTATTATTTGTAACGACCCATTTAGTCATCTTGAGTAGTAGAGATTTTATTGCATAAAGGCTCTTTTGATAGATTTTGAATGAGCAAGTTGGACTATTCGTAATTATAATTATGAAATTAGTGGGGTAGTTTTAATAATTATTTAGTTGGTGGTTAAAGAAAATAATAATAAAATTAATAGTGGTTTAGTTTTGCCACTTTATAGTTGGTCTTATATAACAATTAGGTTAATAAATATTCCGTAGAATAAAAGAAAAAGAGAGAAGATGGGGATAACAGAAGACGGCAAAATTGAAAGAAACGACATGATTGTGCAGGTAAAGGACACATATGTCTCTCTTCAAATTTTATGAATAGTGTTGATAAGGAAATTAATATATTATAATTATACGTTGATTGGGCGAAATTAGATTGCACATAGTTATAGTAAATATGGGATTGTTTTGTTTTGTTAGTGGTGGAAAAGATCAGAGAATTGGAATTTTGGAAGGATGTCATTAAATATTACTATTATTATTATATAGGGAACATATAGTGTAGGCATAGCAACAATTGAAACAAGCTGCTGTGGGTTCCTTTTTTTTTTAGTTTTAAATAATTTAGTGCTAATGTTTAACTAAAGTGGAGAGGAACAATGTTTAATGGCCAATGATTGGCTTATTGGTGGTTCAAATATTACCTGGGTATTTTGTCATGCAATATTAATATTTTATTTAATTGAAGAGGGACGATATCCATTAAATTCTAATAAGTCGAATTACCGTGGAAATCAATGTGAAATAGTACAGTAGTTTCTGTATAGGAATTGAATTAGATTATTGTTAGTTTATCTGCCATTGGTCTCGTGACCAGTGGCTTCAATTGTTAATATGGGTGGGTATATTGTGAAGTGTCCGTTGCCACTGGTTCCTTAACCAGTGGCTTTAACTTTTAAAAATTGCAATGTTGTTATTATATTATAAATTATATTTTGATATATTGAGATAGGTAATTAAATATAAGGTATAGTATATTATATGAATTACATTAAAGTTATGCTAATGAGAGGAAATAGAACTTACCCTTAAGTTTAAACTTTAGGAAATTGATTATAGAATTAGGTGAATTGATGAGTATAGGCTAGACACAAAATAATCGGAGTGTTTATGGTCTTGTTAACTTACACCTTATGTATATATATACTTGATAGATTGGAAAGGTTCGGAGGCAATAAGGAAAGGAAAGGCATTGGAGAAGTAGTTGCTTGACTTCGATTCTTCGGTGGAGGTAGGTTATGGTTTATGCTATTTGATAGTAAACTCTTAATAGTGATTGATATGACTTGAATGATATTGTGAAGTTCTCTATGTACTTGACTGTGTGATTGTGTGATTTGGTTGTGTGGTTTGTGATTGGTCTGAAATCCTGACACCGTAGAATTTATATTCTCTAATCCTATCTATCGAAGTGATGCCTTGAATAAAGAAGGCTTGATGAAAATAATATAACAATGTATAGAAAGCGATGATAATAAAGGATAAATTAATTGTATAATTGGATCGGAGTGTCACGTTCCGATACGGTATTCTTGGATCGGAGTGTCACGTTCCGACACGGTATTTTTGGATCGGAATGTCACGTTCTGACACGGTATTCTTGGATCGGTGTGTCACGTTCCGACACGGTATTCTTGGATCGGAGTGTCACGTTCCGACACAGTATTCTTGGATCGGAGTGTCACGTTCCGACACGGTATTCTTGGATCGGAGTGTCACGTTCGACCACGGTATTCTTGGATCGGAGTGTCGGCGTTCGACACCGTATTCTTGGATCGGAGTGTCACGTTCGACCGCGGTATTTTTGGATCGGAGTGTCACGTTCCGACACGAAAATATTAAAGGAAAAATATGTTGAATTAATGGAAGATATTCAATCTCAAAGAACTCAACTCCCAAAATGGTTTGGTTTGGAGGCATGAGTCCTCATGTGTGATCTTGATACCGTTGACTTAATACGTGCTTACTTTATTGTTATTGACACTTGTTCATGTTGTTTGTTGCTTATCACATGTTAAGTGCTATAGTTGAGTTCATACTATTATTTTTTGTATATTAGTTAACTATTTTGGGTTGACCGATGATACTTACTCAGTACATGTTGCCTAGTACTGAGCCCTACTTGTTTTCTTCTTTGTTTTCCTTTTATGAAATGCAGCGAGTGTACCTATGACTTCTAATTTCCCTCAATTCTAGCCAGCCTTCCGCATATCATGTTCCAGGGTGAGCTATTCATTCAAGCTCTTGTTGTATTCTCTCGGTCATGACATGATGTCCTATACTTTCGGACACATACCATTTTATTCTTTTATTTTAGTGTATTCGATATTCTTAGACTTAGTATTGGAGATTATATGTCCTTGATGTGATGACTATCAGATTTTGGGATGATAAGTATTAAACTTTAGAAACTTATTTAAATTGGTTGCTTAGTATCTTTTGGAGCTTCCGCATTATTTAGATTATTTATAGATGAACTATTGGTATATGCTGGGGTTTAGATGTGTTGGTTCGCCCACCTAGGGGTGTAAGTGTGGGTGCCACTCACGACTCATTTTGGGTCGTGACAAACTTGGTATCAGAGCGTTAGGTTCGTTGATCTCATCACATAAGGAGAAGTCTAGTAGAGTCTTGCGGAACGGTAAGGGGACGCCTTTACTTTTCTTCGAGAAGCTATAGGACTTTAGGAAAACTCATTTCCTTCTTTCTTTCGTGCTACTACTTGAATCCAATTGGTATCTAGGTGATACAAATTGGTATCTGAACTTCTTCACTCTATTTCAAATATGGGTACTACTAGAGTATTTGAAGTTGAAATAGCAACAACAGAAAGAAAAAAAATGTGTCCTTAGAAATAGATATATTTTCTCGATTGCAAAATGTGGTGGTAGTCTCATGTCGAGTGTCGATTAATAAGAACACTACTATGACTTCATAGAGTGAGGGTATATTAGAGAAAATCATCGATGCTTACTTGGTTAGAGTTAGGAAGTGTGTTATTTTTGTTATTGAATTGATCTAAGAAGTAAAACAAATTGTTTGATCTAGAGAGAGAACAAATTCGATAATGTTTTGCAATTATTCAATGGGTAGAAATATGTGGGCTATTTGGGTATGATATTATGGATATGTATGTTGTGTTCTAGTGAGGTATTTAACGGACTTTCCCTGTGTGACAGGACTAGGGTTATGTGGAAACAGGTACGTCGATTGCCAAGTATGAATACTACTTACTAAAGGAGTAACCAGTTGTATGACATGGTCAGATAATAAGATTTAGTGTTGCATTCACATTTGATAAACCAACTAGTTTATTAATACAAGAACTTATATTGAGCATTATTTTACAGGAAAATTTTAGTGATGGATCTTTGGTACAATATTAATACATTTAGGTTGTGAAATGTATCTTGATGATTCTGAATGAGTACTGACGATTTTATCTGAAGCTTCAAAAGGTAGATTAATACTAAAATGACAAACTTGTAGGGAAAGAAAGGCCTAATGGGTGTACTTGGGTGAAGTAAATTGAAGATTTAGCAAGAAAGTGCATATAAATTGGGTTAGTCCCTTGAATTTGATTGGTATACCTAAGTTTAAGGTGTCAGATCGAGGAAAAGGTCCACTTCATGGTGATAAAAGGGTTAACTGAGCATGATGAAAAAAAAATCGTGAGAAATTGTAATTGGGATGAAATTATATGATTAGGATTTGTTGGTTAAATAAATTTTATATGTAATAAAGACTTGCGAGTATCTAAGGTTGTGATTTTCTACTATTTTGTGAGTAATGTGGGTGTATGACAAGTTTTAAGAGATGTTGGGTCAACGCTCGAATAGAATTTAAAGGAGTTAGAATCATAACTAAAATAAGATAAAACTTATGGGATGTGTAGCCTTAAGAAAATAAGTGAGAGCGGGAATATTTTCTCTGATTGTAAGAACTAAAAATGTATCTTCGAAGGGATTGAGAATTTGGAGAAATGCGTGATTTTATCTATTTTGTTTTGGTTAAGGTAATAGCACAACATGTTAATCAGCTTGGTTAAAAGCTATTGAATAGAACTTAAGAGAGGAGTGTACATACGTTCAACTTGAGTGAGATGATAAGTTCTGTTGTACTATTGAATTTAGAAATGAGTAGGGTTGGATTTTTAGTGAAGCATATGGTATGGTTGATGGAGAGGCAATCAATGATAAGCTAAGATAAAGTAATTATAAAAGTCTTCAAAGTATAAGCAAATGTAGATAGATAAGGGCATTGGGTTACACAATTGGACTTAAAATTCAAACTTTTCATCATAAGTCTGCATTCTTGGTGATATAAATTTTTTTTCAAGGTATGAATTTGTAAGGTAATAAATGATTGATTGCATCGGTATTAAGCATGTGAAAGAACTAATGCATGTTTTGGATTATAAAGTTTATTACTTTTGATTGCTAAAGAATTTAAGGAAGTATTTTCCTCAGAGTTTTGATTGAGATTGGTAAAAGGATGAGATCATTAAGGGAGCCAGAGAAGCAAGAGTCTGATATATTGAAGAGTCGAGATATTAAGAATTTTGTGTCATGAAAAAAGAAAAAGTAAGAAAAGTGAAGGAATAAGATCTTTCATATAAATTCTTGATTTGTAGTTGAAGGTTGTATTGATTTTCGCGGAAGAGGTTAGATATGACCATAAGATGTGTTACATTGACATTTGATAGTTAATGGAGGTTACGTGCTCATTGTATATAAACTTATTGTGGTGACCAATAATTTCTTAAGTGTTGCTAAGAGGTCTATAATGGCTTGAATGGTAGTTGAAACTAGGTATATGAAAGATTGTATAGAGTCGACGTTGGTTGTAATTCAATATCTTTATCTCGATGGGGAATGTACTTTCAAATTTGAGATTAGTGCTATTAGCCTTGGTTGTGACTCGTATTTGTCATGAAATGCTTAAATAGAAAGAGAGAAAGTCATAGTTTGAACATGTACTTGATACGAATACTTTGATACTAATGATGGTTAGAAAGTAAGGTAAAGGATCGGTATGGTTATGATGTTTTGTAAGTATTAACAGTGATTAATTCAGTGGATGTGGGTACAATAAATCTAGTATGTGTGAACCTTTGATAGCGACTAAATTTGTGATTTTGGGTAGCAAAAAAAAAAGGAAGAAAAGTTTAAAGATAGAGGCACCGTTGAAAACGGGAAAAACGAATTGAGATGGAGATAGACTATGCACAGCAACAGTTATTCTCATGTTCTTTCTACAAATTGCTATATTTTTTATTTTTTTGTGTTCAATATTGGTTTAGTTGTAATGTGATTAAAAGGTGTCAGTATACTATAAGAACAAGTTGTGAGTGTTATAACTGTGAACGACATTAGATGACATTGAAAAATTGGTAAGATTAGTAAAAAAAATAAGGGAAAATACCCAAGTACCCCCTCAACCTATGCCCGAAATCCCAGAGACACACTTATACTATACTAAGGTCCTATTACCCCACTGAACTTATTTTATATGTAATTTTCTACCCCTTTTTAGCCTACGTGGCACTAGTTCGAAAAAAAAGTCAACCATCATTGGGCCCACAAGATAGTGCCACGTAAGCTAAAAAGGGGTAAAAAATTATTAATAAAATAAGTTCAGGGGGGTAATAGGACCTTAGTATAGTATAAGTGTGTCTCTGAGATTTCGGACATAGGTTGAGGGGGTACTTGGGCATTATCCCAAAAAATAATAATAAAAAACAATTAAGGAAATTTAGTTCATAATTGAGGCTAATGATTGAAGTATTGTTGTTGGATATTGATGGAAGGATAGACATGGAATGTTAGGTTGCAGCGGTGGTAGAAGTATGACTTTTTATTATATAACTAAGTTTTTGGATGTTACCCAATGATTAACCAATCATTGACTAATGATATTATTTGGGTTATATCATATGATACAATTATGTTAGATGTTCTGTATGTTTGGGTGTAATATTCGATGGTGGGTTACTTAATTATTTCCATATTTGGATTAGATGCATTAGATTATTCTTGAGGATAACTCATGACTAAAGATTATATTGTAATAGCTTAAGCTCCTAAGGACGTATTCTCAATAAAATCTATGATGGTTTGTGCATTATGAGTGTGTGGTGACTGATTCAGGTTCATTCCTAATTGTAGCTAGTATCGATTCGAAATTTTATCGTTGTTATGTTAGATAATATTTTCTTGATGTTTGTATCAAGGTTTAGTTGGAGAATCATTCAGTGAGTCCACTTGGAAATAGTTTTGTTGTAAGTTGAGTTTACAGACAATAAGAGTTGTAATTAGAGTATTGGGATGGACCATTTGAGGCATTGTATGAGAGAAGGTGTAGATTTTCAATTGGTTGGTTTGACACTTTTGATATGAGACCTTACGTACTAATATTTTGAAGGAATTTTTTTTTACAACTACCCTTTCTTACCCTCATATTCATGTGATCGTTCGAGGACGAACGATGGGTAAATTGGTGTCTAATGTAACGACCCATTTAGTCATTTTGAGTAGTAGAGATTTTATTGCATAAAGGCTCTTTTGATAGATTTTGAATGAGAAAAATGGACTATTCGTAATTATAATTATGAAATTAGTGGGGTAGTTTTAATAATTATTTAGTTGGTGATTAAAGAAAATAATAATAAAATTAATAGTGGTTTAGTTTTGCCACTTTATAGTTGGTCTTATATAACAATTAGGTTAATAAATATTCCGTAGAATAAAAGAAAAAGAGAGAAGATGGGGATAACAGAAGACGGCAAAATTGAAAGAAACGACATGATTGTGCAGGTAAAGGACACATATGTCTCTCTTCAAATTTTATGAATAGTGTTGATAAGGAAATTAATATTATTATAATTATACGTTGATTGGGCGAAATTAGATTGCACATAGTTGTAGTAAATATGGGATTGTTTTGTTTTGTTAGTGGTGGACAAGATCAGAGAATTGGATTTTTGGAAGGATGTCATTAAATATTACTATTATTATTATATAGGGAACATATAGTGTAGGCATAGCAACAATTGAAACAAGCTGCTGTGGGTTCCTTTTTTTTTAGTTTTAAATAATTTAGCTAATGTTTAACTAAAGTGGAGAGGAACAATGTTTAATGGCCAATGATTGGCTTATTGGTGGTTCAAATATTACCTGGGTATTTTGTCATGCAATATTAATATTTTATTTAATTGAAGAGGGATGA
Source organism: Solanum arcanum (assembly GCA_027789145.1). Lineage (NCBI taxonomy): Eukaryota > Viridiplantae > Streptophyta > Magnoliopsida > Solanales > Solanaceae > Solanum > Solanum arcanum. The sequence continues at coordinate 23,793,633 of CM050935.1, read as the reverse complement.
TATCCATTAAATTCTAATAAGTCGAATTACCGTGGAAATCAATGTGAAATAGTACAGTAGTTTCTGTATAGGAATTGAATTAGATTATTGTTAGTTTATCTGCCATTGGTCTCGTGACCAGTGGCTTCAATTGTTAATATGGGTGGGTATATTGTGAAGTGTCTGTTGCCACTGGTTCCTTAACCAGTGGCTTTAACTTTTAAAAATTGCAATTTTGTTATTATATTATAAATTATATTTTGATATATTGAGATAGGTAATTAAATATAAGCTATAGTATATTATATGAATTACATTAAAGTTATGCTAATGAGAGGAAATAGAACTTACCCTTAAGTTTAAACTTTAGGAAATTGATTATAGAATTAGGTGAATTGATGAGTATAGGCTAGACACAGAATAATCGGAGTGTTTATGGTCTTGTTAACTTACACCTTATGTATATATATACTTGATAGATTGGAAAGGTTCGGAGGCAATAAGGAAAGGAAAGGCATTGGAGAAGTAGTTGCTTGACTTCGATTCTTCGGTGGAGGTAGGTTATGGTTTATGCTATTTGATAGTAAACTCTTAATAGTGATTGATATGCCTTGAATGATATTGTGAAGTTCTCTATGTACTTGACTGTGTGATTGTGTGATTTGGTTGTGTGGTTTGTGATTGGTCTGAAATCCTGACACCGTAGAATTTATATTCTCTAATCCTATCTATCGAAGTGATGCCTTGAATAAAGAAGGCTTGATGAAAGTAATATAACAATGAATAGAAAGCGATGATAATAAAGGATAAATTAATAGTGTAATTGGATCGGAGTGTCACGTTCCGACACGGTATTCTTGGATCGGAGTGTCACATTCCGACACGGTATTTTTGGATCGGAGTGTCACGTTCTGACACGGTATTCTTGGATCGGAGTGTCACGTTCCGACACGGTATTCTTGGATCGGAGTGTCACGTTCCGACACAGTATTCTTGGATCGGAGTGTCACGTTCCGACACGGTATTCTTGGATCGGAGTGTCACGCTCCGACACGGTATTCTTGGATCGGAGTGTCGCGTTCCGACACCGTATTCTTGGATCGGAGTGTCACGTTCCGACACGGTATTTTTGGATCGGAGTGTCACGTTCCGACACGAAAATATTAAAGGAAAAATATGTTGAATTAATGGAAGATATTCAATCTCAAAGAACTCAACTCCCAAAATGGTTTGGTTTGGAGGCATGAGTCCTCATGTGTGATCTTGATACCGTTGACTTAATACGTGTTTACTTTATTGTTATTGACACTTGTTCATGTTGTTTGTTTCTTATCACATGTTAAGTGCTATAGTTGAGTTCATACTATTATTCTTTGTATATTAGTTAACTATTTTGGGTTGACCGATGATGCTTACTCAGTACATGTTGCCTAGTACTGAGCCCTACTTGTTTTCTTCTTTGTTTTCCTTTTATGAAATGCAGCGAGTGTACCTATGACTTCTAATTTCCCTCAGTTCTAGCCAGCCTTCCGCATATCAAGTTCCAGGGTGAGCTATTCATTCAAGCTCGTGTTGTATTCTCTCGGTCATGACATGATGTCCTATACTTTCGGACACATACCATTTTATTCTTTTATTTTAGTGTATTCGATATTCTTAGACTTAGTATTGGAGATTAGATGTCCTTGATGTGATGACTATCAGATTTTGGGATGATAAGTATTAAACTTTAGAAACTTATTTATATTGGTTGCTTAGTATCTTTTGGAGATTCCGCATTATTTATATTATTTATAGATGAACTATTGGTATATGTTGGGGTTTAGATGTGTTGGTTCGCCCACCTAGGGGTGTAAGTGTGGGTGCCACTCACGACTCATTTTGGGTCGTGACATTATTAAACGACTTACTTTATACCTAATAATTTACGGAATGGCTAAATCGATCTTCAAATATATTAGACAACTATGCAAAGTTGTTAGACAACTCTCCAATATTGTTGGACAACTCTTCAATATCGCTGAAAAACTAATGTAGTTGTTTGAAGGACTTGACCCTTCAACTGTTACAGTTATCTAACAACATTAGAAGTGTTAATATAAAATTAGAAGTTTTTGATAAAATTTAAAATTTCTTAAGATACAAATATTAAGTTGTTTGATCTAATAATCGTATCATTAAGTACATGTCATAAATACGACAAAAAGTACATTTTTATAATTTTTCAATTGACCAACAACAAAACACAATTTTCGAACAACTGCACTAGTTGTTGGGACAACTTCTACTATCGTCGGACGACTAAAGACAGTTGTTGGACAACAATAAAGACGTGTCTAATTATTTCAATAAACAACTTCAATAGTTGTCCGGACAACTACGAAAGTTGTTGACTGAAACAATAATTTTGGATTCACTAAATACAACTTTAGAATTGACACAAAATGATTTTCATACTAATCAATAGTACTCTATTGAGTTTATTCAAAGCTTAAACAAAACAAATACAATGCAAAAAAACTCAAACATATATATTTTGATATTTTTTTTTCATAAAATTTTCTTTATAGATCTTCTATATATAAGCATAACTTTGCAAATAAAGGAAGATGAAGAAAAAGAAGAAAAAGAAAAAAGAATTGACAAATATAACTGTAGTTTGAAGAGGATTGGTGGGAAGAGAATGGAGTTGAGAAAGAATGTCTTTATCTTTTTTGTCTATTTTGATAAAATTTCAAATATTTAAAGGTAAAGAAATAAAGAATATAGGGGCAAAGTGTACAACTTAAAAGTTTGGGGCTATTTAGAAAATATTTTTAAATTTAATTAATATTATTTATTTATTTGTCACTTTTACTCAATATTTAAAACTTGAAGGACTCTCACCTAATTACCTAACTTATTTGTCCCTTTTAATAGACCATCCCCTATCAAAGAGTGAAATATCAATTTTTAAAATATTTTTTTAATAGAAACTTATCTTTTTTGCCTTTTATTTAACTTTTCTAAATATAATGAAAAATATTTATTAGGATAATTATGACATGACATTATTATACGTGACATGGATATGACATGTCATATATGCAAAGTAGTGAGCTACACACAGGTGGAAAAACTTAAATATCTCATTTTAATTGATCTTAAGGATTCAGTTGACAAATTAGTAAGTAAAAATGTTCAGAATACAAACTCATACAAGTATGAGAATTCATGAGACCATTTCGCTTTATTAATATAAGAAAAAACTAATTTGCCCTTATTGATTACTCTTTTATTTAATTTAATATGAACATACTATCTGAGAAAATAAATAATTCGTATAGTTACAAGTTTTTAATTTGAATCCAAGGAATTTAAATAAATATTTTACATAATATCATTAATCTATAAAAATAATATCATGGCTACTTACATATTGAATAAAAATTAATTATTTTTTAATATCTTTTAAATAAAATGAAGATCTCTTAAATGTAAAGTAAAAATATGTTGTGAAAAGATATAAAACTACAAAAAAAAATTTGTAAAAGAATGTAATACAAAATCTCTCGTGTCATCGTGTGATTAACTAAAGAAAAATAAAGGTAAATAAAAATTTGAATTTATAAATAGATGTTGAAAACTAACATAATTTTTCATTTTGACACTTTAAACAAGAGATAATGCACCTATTGATCACTTGCAATACCCGAAATTTGTATCAAATTAATTACTTCTTTTGTAATAAGACATAAAAATAACGTACTATATATTACACTCGCGATCGACATATTAAGTGTTGAATTAAATGACATTTGTTATTTGTGCTCAAAATAATTATGAAACAATTAACTTCAATTTCATCCATTTCATATTTACTTGGTCTATGTTGATTTGACAGTGTCAAAAACAACTCTATTGTGAGGAGTGGTTTTGAAATAGCTGAGAATTCACCAACTTCGTTCAGTTCTTGCATTTACAAGATTATAGCATACAAATGTGGATGTGCATTTCATCCAAAAGAAGATAAAAAAATTTTGGTGAAAATTATCTACTATACTCTACACCTGTAAATTGAGTTTATATTGATAAGTATTTTGTAGGAGTATCCAACATTTTTGGATCCCCTATACCCTCTACAATTACATATCTTTTTCAAAAAGTATGGTTGAAATGCAGATATATAGATATCACCGGTTCTGTAGAGTTTCAATGGCCTTTTTCCACTGCATTGCTCGTTGTTTAGCATCCTCGAAAGACATAACTTTCTTTGGCTGTATGATCAAAAGATGCATGAACATACAAAGATTGAGTTAAAACTTTGATAACTTAGAAATGATAACAAAAAAGATTGATTCATTTATCAAAAACAGATCATTAAAAAATAGTAAGAATGATTGAGGTCTGGAGAGAAAGCAACAGGACTTAACTGTGCAAACCTTGAACTGTGAAGGGCTTATGACTTGAATATTGAGATCGTTAGAATTGTCGGACCATATAATATTCCCTTTGACCACCAATTTTGAGGGGTCTACGTAGATCAATTTTGGCTTATTTGTCAAGATAAGCTGAACTTTCTTGCTTGTAAGCTTCTGTATCTTTTTCACATTGGAGATCATAAGAACAGATTCACCAGGCTCCAAAAACTGCTTCCTGTTGAGGCATCACGAGAAACACGTTGACATGCATTACCGATTGACAAGGAATAAGAGAGGATAAGAGTTGTGGAAAAAAAACAAAACAGAGGAGTCGGCCTAAATCAACCATGTGCATGAGTCTGCCCATAATAAAGTGTGATGTTGAGGGTTGCTATGTCCCGCTTAACAAGTCCAAAAGAGTAATAGAACCATTATAACATAGGCTTACCAGAGTAGGAACAAGCTTCTACATGAAACTTAATGTAAGACACTCAATGATCCTAACGAATTAATGAAGCAAAGACTGCTTCCCTTTTTCCTAATTAGGTAACATAAAGACCATTTGAAGCTGGAGAGACAAGGCAAGAAACTGGCACCATGTTGAAACATAAATATAAAAGTAAACTTGTACACAAATAACAAGGCTAACCATAGTTAGAAGTCAAACTAAGAGTTAACAGCTAAAATGTCCCACAAGTGTTAAACCTACCATTTTGAATCAAATGAGTCGATTGAAGCAAGCCTGGTAACGCTACTAGCTTCAGAAGAGGATGGCGTACCACCATTTCCATCATTAGGTCTAGCTGAACCATCCCCTATATGTGAGGGATTCCATGAAGGATCATGATCTTCACCACTGGTACGAGTAGAGTGTCCCTGAAGATTTGATATACCCTATTAATACTTCTATAACTAATCAACTCTTTAAGAAAATTGAGATAAAGCTCAATAATAAAAACAAATTTCCATACTTTCGGCTCTGCAGCAAGCCGTGGAGGAGTTTGTAACCTTAAATTGTCCCAATCAACTCCACTAAAGAAAGGATGGTTTTTCAGTGAAGCATAACCATCAGGTCCAGCACCTGGTCTTCGGCTAGGATCAATATCCTGATTCATTTGGATGCAAGTTAGTTGGTAAAAGAGATTTTATGATATGTACAAAAGTATAGCATGTGTATTTTTTGTAAATATAAACACAAAACATTTATGTGCTTCTTTTACTTGGAATGAGATACATTTTAAAGATTATATTCTATTGGAATATCGAAGATGTTTATCATTTGCGTTCTGCATTATTTTAGAAATGGCACATACATGCCACCATCATTCTCTCAACCTGCCATAAAAAGAAAAGGTATGTAGTCCTACAGACAATAATACTACAGTCCAACACCTAAAATAGCAGAAGATGCATGCATTGGATGTTTCAAAAAGCTAGATATACAAACAGATATGTTTCTAAGATCTTATCCTTACTTTAAGTCTAAGGGTAACACCAAAAAAAACACCTAAACATGTATACCAAGCCAAAGTTTTGGCTGGCCTAGGGGTTACAAGCTCATATAATCCAATTACACAGAGAAACTTATGTCAATCAAGAAACAAAAGTCATTCTTAATTAAATAAGGCCTATGTGGTGTATATTGTTGGTGTTATGCTCATGGAACAGAAAGGATTTAGCGAATCTAGTTAAAAATTTCTGCCTAAGCTCATCGATGTTTGAATCAGCTGATAGAATAAATCAAGATACATTTCAGAAAAAGGACAAAACGAAGAATGGGGGAAGAAAAAAGAAGAAACCACAAGATGCAAGTAAATATTAAAGAGGAATTATAACTTACGAGCAACTGATCAATGAGATCTCTAGCTTCATTTGAAAAATAATTTGGGAACCTGATATCTCTAGCAATGATTCTTTGAAAAATGAGCCATTCACTGGTATCTTTAAAAGGTGAAAATCCTGAAAGCATTTGATATAAGGTGCAGCCAAGTGCCCAGAGATCATTTCTGGTAAAACATGTCCAAAAGGAATGATTATGTTTTCATTCAAAAATGCAAATTCACGCAATACCATCAAAGTGTAAACTACTACCAATCAGCTAATATCCAGAAAGAAGTAAAAAGACTCGGCTTTTTCAAAGGCAGGGTTCCATACCCAAAAGTTGCAGGAGAAGAATTTAAAACTTCAGGAGGGACATATGCAGCTGTCCCCACAAAAGTACATGCCTTGTCATCTGGAGGAAAGAAAGAGCACTGGTTTAGCAACGAAAATGACACCAAAATACCCTATTTTGTGCCAATATGATTGTGATTTTTCATAACAAGCAAGATATACCTGATGCTGCATTCGGAAGTACTGTTATTCTGCTATCCTGCATGGGTTTTACACTGCCAAAGTCCGCAATTTTAATACGTCCATCTGAAGTGAGTAGCAGGTTCTCTGGCTGCCATAAATAAAAACATTCAAAATTGTCCTAGAATATTCTGCTGACACAACAATCACATAGTAAAATCACCTTAATATCTCGATGAATCAATCCCATACTGTGTATATATTCAAGAGAATCTGCCACTTCAGCTGCGTAAAAACGTGCTTCATCCTCGGACAAACGACCTTTCTGCACCAACCAAAATAAAAGTTTAATAGGAAATGATCTACTTTCTTTCCAAGCAAAAGAGAATATTAGTGAATTGTGGAACTGATCACACACTTCAGAAATGGAGAAATCCTTCACTGCCAATGATATCATAATAAATGGACAGGGAGCATTTAGAAAGATGATTGTTCTTTCCAGAAGGAACAACAGGATATATCAAATTTAGGAAGTCAACCACATTACAGAGTTCAAGAAGAAGATATATGTTTCCGAGACAAATCAGAATATGCCACAAGTGGTTCACTATTGATAACGATTTTTTTTCTGTTTTATGTTGTGATTTTCTATGCTTATGGGAGAAACTAAAAGAACACGTATATCATGTTTCTTCATTTACTCACCCTGGTAATTTGATCAAAAAGCTCACCACCTTCACAGGACTCCAGTGCCATGTCTTCACAATAGGGTAACATGAAATTAGAAGGAGAAACATCAATGTTCGACAAGACATGCCAAGCATAAAGAGTGGAAAAAGATCCTTAAATAGAATGTGTAAAATACTAACATATCAGAAAAATGTGTAAAAAAAACTCACATAGTGAAGAAGTGTCTTGGAAAGTGAAAAATAATCGCACAATACCAGGATGATCCAACTGATCAAGTACAATTCTTTCTAATTTCACATAGGCAGTCTTATTTTCTTTAGTGATGAACTTTTTGTCCATGATCTTCAACGCATAAACATTCCCTGTGTCTTTCTTTTTTGCTCTGACAACCTGATAGTACACAATTTGCAACCAAAACTTCAATAACAATTTGTGATTTATTTACCCAGAGGAAAAGCAAGAGGGGTGAAAGAAGAAAGACCAATATAAGAAGAGTTGCTAGTTACTAATATAGGCTAATAAGACGACCCTCAACTGTGCGATAGAAATACAATCCTTGAACTGGACTTCTGCTATAGGAGTGTGATCACCAATTAATACCACCAAGAATTGCTTGAAAACTAAAACACATCTCAAAGATGAACTCACTAAAAAGATTTTCTTTGATCTAAAAGAGACGACTTCTGCAACAAATATCTAATCTTTATTTTTTTTTTCCCCTTTTTCCTTCTATGCGGGACATTTGGCTGATACTTTATTACAAAAACATATACTATATGGTTTCAACTATTGACTATCAAGTGAATGACAGAGAAAAGCTAAAAATGAATAACGACATCTTGAAGATGAATACAATTGACACCTGAACTCAACAAGATAACTCATTATATCGAAAAGCATGGTAAGACATAACAAATCCATGGTCTACATTTCAACTAATACCACTCACCAAGGGAGGTTAAACCATAATGAGCAGAAAAACAAAGCAAGATAATAAAAATCATAGAACATCACTACACTTGAGCACAAAAAGAAAAAAGGGAAGTGTTGAGCAGAATCTCAAACTAGACTTTTTCGAATAAATACATAATAAAAAGGATTAATATCTGACCTTTGAATAAGAACCAACTCCATAGATCTTTCCCAATTCAAAATCTTGGATTGTGAAATTTTCCTGAGGTGCTCTGAATGCAAAGCTCTTAGATCTTTGAGGATTTGGTAAATTATTTTCTATCCTAAGCTTTGAATCTAATTCTTGCTCCATCATCAGCTGCTACTCCTCTTTCCCTCCTCCAATGCCAACATTTCACACTAAAATTCCTTCTATCAAATTTTATGCATATATTTTTTTATATATGAAATGCTATCACTACTTTCCTTCTTTCTCCCCCAAGAAAATCAGGGGTTTCGATCCCTACAAAAAAATATTTAGTCCCTGAAAATTTTGGCAAAAAAAAAAAAGTTATCAATTTTTACCATGAGCTCAGAGTTTCTTCATATTTTACACCTCTCTTTATTTTCCCTTTTCCATAGGAGAAACAATAACAAATTATTCATCATACATGCATATATCCCCACAAAATAAAAAAGGGAAAAAACCAGCTACGTGTATGTATATGCAAAAATGTTTGAATTTTAAATGTCTCTTCTTTTTCTTTTCAAAACCCTGGAAAGGGAAGTTGAAACAAATTATATATTTGGTTGTATGAAGAACACATGAAAATGAATGATGGGTACCTTCTCATTTCATTGCCAATCGATTTCTGAGATGATTCATTTTCTCGTTTCATCAAATTAACCTCAAAAATTGTGTGTGAAGAATAATGACATAAATATAAAGGTCCTTAAAAGTAGGAAAAGCTGAGAAGGATCTGCTGTCTATTATTCTCACCGTTTCCTACTTTTCAGGACCTTCATAATAAAATTACAAATCAAACTAGAAAGTGAAAAAATAGAATTAAATTTATATAAAGGCAACACCTAGATTACAAATAAAAATTTAATTTTACACAACACACACACTATATATATTCGTAGTCGGAGAGAAAATCACATGTTTGATTAAACACGGCCAATTAAAATTTATCTTTTATGATAGTGTGTGCTTCTGGGGGTGACTTACTTTCCTTTCTTTGAGCGACTGACCTGGAACAGGCCTAAAGTGCGCAACTTATCCTTCTCTTCTCCGTTTCGTGGCTATCGGACCTGAACCCATTGAAAGTGAGAAAAGAAGTGTCGTAGCCTATCCTTCTATTCTCCATTGAGTGGTGAGGATTGTTATATGTTTCTGGCTAGCTTCTTTATGGCAAACACTACTCGTCGCTTACAGTACATTGTCTCATGATAACCTTGCTTGACCGCTTTTGCTCTGACTGAGTTGACCGTTGCACCTGATTTTCATATCCCATTAATAAGCCTAAAGGTTTTCTTCTTGATAATCGATATTGATGATATATAGTGACCTTGATACGGAGCTGGAACTACAAACTAGGATGGACGAGGATGAGCTAGGCTTTCAACAGCATAGGGCACATTCTTGAAGTGCAGCTTGACAACAATAAGGAATAAGTCTTCCCTATCACCAACCTAGCGTGTTATCTACAGTGAAAGAATTGAGAAGGATCTTTGCTCCCGGTGACCGACTTTGGGGACCGCCATATGGCCTGGTCCACTCTTGGCTAAGCTCTTTGGGCGAGACTTTCTTGAAGTTTCTGAGTTTGATATGCTCTAAATTAGTAAAAGAAACCCTCGAATCCTGTTTTGTCTTTAGTGACACCAAGCTACCTCGCCTTTTGTTGGCGAAGTGAATGACAAAGAGAGATATTTTAATAATCAGTTTGGTGGTTTTTCCATTTAATTTTACTTTAAATTAAAATTGATTATGTCAATTTTTTAAGAATAAAAAGAATAGATTGAAGTAAAAGAAATATTCAATTTGACTAGATTCTATCTAGTTTGATTTTTGATTTTTAATATTTGGTGAATATTTTTTAATACAAATATAAAGTGTGTGGGTGAATTTCTCATTAAAAATTCATCTTTTTAAAGGTATCGGATTTGATTCAATTTATTGAGATGTAAAATGGAAATCTTCAAAGATTTTTTTTCTTAAATTAAGAGGAATAATTATGTTTTAGTTTGAATTTGTTGAGAGGTGGCAATTTTTTTAATTCGGAAATGAAAACGATTAATTGGAAAGAAAGAGAAGAATTTGGAAAAAAATGAGGCGAGAGAGTATGTGGTATTAAAATGGGACTCATTAAAACGCTTGTTGAAAAGTTAAGGATCTCACACAACTATAGATGGTTGTATCTCAACCATATTGAAAATTTTCAGGTTTGTGATGATACAGAATCATTGGATTCTCCAATTAGGCTACATATTTTTTGGTTCAACACTTCACTTCATTTGTCATATGCGGTACTTCTTTTGTCTTCTTTATTGTTAATCTTACAAAAATTATGATAGCATGAAACTATTTTGCCTTTATAATTCGAGTTAATATCTAAGAAGTAGAGGTGTTTGTGATATGGTTTAAATCGGTTATTGATTAAAATCAATCTAATTGTTTTTTAAAAATTTCTATAATCAAACAAAAATAAATAAGCATCGGTTTGATTATTGTCTATTTGGTCAGGTTTGATTCTGTTTTTCTAATTTATTCGATTTGAAAGTAATATTTTCTTTGAGAAAGTACGTATCTTGATAGACACAAACACCTAGTACATGAACAATCCACAAAAAAGATATTGAGGGTTCAATTAAGCAATTAAGCGATACTGAAGTTATTATTACACGATCAAAGTGATTAAATTGAGAGAAAGAGTGATTATTTTATGTAAAGTAGGGTAAGTAAAGACTAAAATGGATTTTGATAGACTTGAACTTAGTATTGTTATAGTTAGGCTAAAGTGTTGGGCTTGAGAAAATGGTAAAGTAAAGACTTAAATTAATTTAAATTTAACAAAATATTTATATTTTATTCATGAATAATATACAAATAATTATAAAATTTATATATCTAATTTATCGATTTTGTTTGGTTATTTTTGTGGTTGATTTTTAGTAAAATCAAATCAAATAATATCAATTTCAAAAATTTAAAATCAAATCAATTCAAATATCGAATTTTTTAATCGATTTGATTCGAATTGTAGTTCAGTTTGAATTTTTAACCATAACCATTAAAAAAACCTACTAAGTAATCCCCCTATAACTATCCAAACTAAACTATAAGGTATTGGAAGAGATGTCAATATTACTGGACCAATTCATTATTCGAAATTTGACGGGCTATATCAGGCAGTCCATTACTTTAGTGGACTAGAAAACATTAAGTTCAACCTATCATGTAACGATTGTTAACACCCAATTTTAACTTAAAATTTATCATATTCGTAACTTTTCAAGGTTTATCTATTCAATAGTTTAAAATACATTTTTTCAATTTTAAATAAGTTTATCGATATTTATCTTTTATTTCTCAAAATTTTAGGATTTTTATCAGATAGTTTTAATTATATTTTTTTTTTTGTCACAATCAATTTAATATGTTGTGAATATTTTTTCTTTGATTAAATTATTATTTATGTTAAATTGCATTTTTTACATGTCATTTTCTTTTATTCGTTACATTTGTTAATGTTCATTTTATTTGTTATTTTTATTAATATTCATTTTTTGTATTTTTAGTGCAGTCTAGAAATATATTTAAATAGGGATAAGGTTGCATACACATATATTTTATTAATATGTGGTTTAAACCCATCGTTTAAAGATAGTGATATTGTACTGAGGCGATTTTCAATTTTCTATTTAAACAATTTCTTAGTCACTAAGTTAGTCGATGGTGGATAAGATTTTAAATAATAGGTGTAATTTTAAGAGGAAAATAAAAACAACTGAGATGTACATCTTCCTTCCCCTTTCCCCTTTTCGATCATGTTGTTTATACTTTGCAGGCATTCCTAGCGAGCTCCAAACTCCGACCAAACAACCTTCAAATGTTGCCTCGCCCAGGGGCGGATCTACTAGAGCTCAGGGGGTTCACCCGAACCCCCTCATCGAAAAAATTACATTGCATATTTAAGGTAAAGTTCTGATTTTAGACGTATAGATAGTAAAATGAACCCCCTCAACAACCAAAAGAGGAGCGTGACTCACTAGTAAGGGGGTTCATTATTAAACTGCATGTTGCGAGTTGGATTCTTGTTCAGTGCAATAGGTTTAACCTTTTTTTTTCTTTGAAAAGGCTGAGATGGACTCAGGTTTGGGCTTAAAATACCCAATAATATGCTTCATTATTAAAAAAATTGACGACGTGGCCGAATTATAATTGGCTACGTGTCAAATAATTTTGCAAAACCATTGTTAAAAAATAATAATATGAATGAGCCTTTTCTTTAACGTTAATGGCATAAATGAGCCAAACTTTTAACTGATGGCATAAATGAGACTTTTATGAAAGTTCAATGGCATATTTGAGCCTTTTCCCTTGTTTATATTATCGATGTTAGGCAAACCTTAAGTTGGTTTTGATTGTTTTGTTTTATTACTTGTGTATATCCCATGTTTGTTTTACTTATCCTCCTAAATTTGCAAAAATGAACTTAGTGGGGATCCACAATTGCAGATTTTGAAGGATGTCTAACACCTTTCCTCCAGAATCGATTGAACCCTTTACCTAGAATCTAATGCTTTCATAGATATTTGTATTTAATTAATTTTTGATTTCCTAGTTTTTCCTAAATTTAGGTGGCGACTCCTTAAATTTCTTTTAAAATTTAATTTAATTTAATTTAATAAATTGATTATTTTTCGAGTTACCACGATATTTCGCCTTATTTTAATAAAGTAAGAATGTTAAAAACGATATGCTCCAGTCATTGTGGATAGACCATTAATAAAAGAAATAAGGCCAGAAACTATTTGGATAGTGACTTAAAATTTTAGGCTACACCAGTTTCATACAAAATCTGAGCGCTATGAGGTCTAGCGCAATCCGAAAATGGGTTGCTTGTTATGTCAACACTTGATTCATATTTCCTAGTTTGTAAGACATTAAGGAACTTATAGGGCCTTTTGGAATCAAATTTAGGTGAGTAAAACTATTAGTGTCGAACTTGGCGTGGGGGGGGGGGGGATAGCTTGAGATGTCAAGGGTCGAAGGTATGCTGCGAAATGAGAGATTTAGGGAGGGTGGGGGGGGGGGTTCAAGCCTCTGAATTTTGTGCATTTTGCTATAGGTCATCACGGCGCTATAGCGGGCATTTAGCAGGCACGATAACAGGGGGAAAGCCGATATGGCGACGTCTCTATAGCGGGTCGAGCCGCTATAGCTGAGAAAATAGGCATTTGATGTAGAAAAGTCTCAACCCTCTTATTTTCTACAACTTTTTTCTTTGGATTGAGGGGGCGATTTAGGACATATTCAGCATGATTTTTCATCAAGTTATTTTGTAAAGGTAAGTTTAGTACTCCCTGTATTTTCTAATATGATTTTTAAGCCTTATAATTAAGGGTATTACTCTTGGGGTCGTTTTGATCGAATTAATGGTGGAAAAAGTCCTAATTTGGATAGAATGATCACAAATTGATTTGGGTCAGGATTTATGTATAATCTAGGTATTGTTAGGCTAATATTGATTGATTATTGTGTTTTATTATTTGTTTAGATCAAGAATAATCAAGGTATTAAAATATTGGAAAGTTCGAGTTCCATAGAGTTTTCAAGGCTTGATTCGAGTAGGTAATAAATGTGTATTTTTAATTTGGGTGAAAAACTTAAATATACAACTCAATAACTTTAATTATACCAATATATAAATACTTTATTTCCAATTATATAGCAATATTTTTTTTTCAAAACTAGAATCTTTATTTATAAAAAAAAATGTTTACCAAGTCAACCACAATTATCATGTATCCCTTGAATTTCATCAATTATTTGGCCTTCTCTGATTTACTCCAATTTATTATATATTATCTCCCATGAAGAGAGGTTTCATACAAAAATAGAACTCCCTTTCTCTACTACAATCGACGATCCAAAATGCATACCAATAATTTTTCAATTCTAATTCTAACACAATGGGTGATGGAACTCATTAGGTAATTGGAAAAAATAGTTCATACGGTGTTTTTTTACGTGGTTGTATTTAAATTGACATGAAGTAGAAATACAAGAGTTTGTATAAGAGCGTCGCCTCTTACCACAAACCCTACTACCTATAACCTAGTTTGCCGAGGTCCCGATAGCTGCCACTGCCAATAGCCAACCTCTTCCTGGGGATGGCACTTTGGAAGTAACTACAGGACCTACGTATGCTGATTCTTTGAAACAACATAAAGCACACAATAAGTTTTACCTCTAAAACCATTAACCTTTTTGCATGGAGAACCACTAGTAACGGTTGGCCCGACATTCAAGAATTGCCTAGATTAATCCCTAAACAATGTAAATTGAAGGGCGGTTGCACATTGGTTTACTGAGTAATAGACATGTGTTAATCAGGGCTACTTTATTGGAGGACTATGTAGACTTGATATCGAAACCAACTTTTTACATCAGTCACAAAAACTGGTCATTTTCAATGTGAACCCTTAAATAGGATCCAATGTTTAATTTGGAGGAGGAAACAACGACAGATATTGTGTGTATCTCTTTCCCATCCTTTCCCTCAAATTTCTTTGGGTAGGAAGCATTTTTTTCCTATGTTGCTGCAGGGAAACCACTACAGGTGAACATGGCAATAAGAAATCAGACTAGACCAAGTTGTGATAGAGTGAAAGAAGAGGTAGATCTAATGAAAGAATTCTTAAAACGCATCAAGATAGGAATGAGACAACAAAATGGAGAAGTAATGGATAAATAGATCAAAATAAAATATGATTATTGTAACTCATATTATATGGAGAATAACTTGTGTCTTTCTATTCATCAAGAAAAGATACTTATACAAATACATATATTTCTATGAGAGGAATTAATCAAAGTAAATCAAGGAAATCAACTAAGAATCCTATAGTTAAGTTAGCTAAATATGGAAGATATAATATTTACACTGAATATATTCTATAACACCCCCCTCAATCTGGAGCACAGATGTTGATCATACCCAGCTTGTCACAAAGATAATTAACCCAAGCTCCATTTAACGTCTTTGTGAACAAATCAGCTAGTTGTTCTCATGTCTTTACATAACCAGTGGAAATCAAGTTATCTTGGATCTTCTCACGAGTAAAGTGACAATCTACCTCGATATGCTTTGTTCTTTCGTGATACACAAGATTTGAGGCAATATGAATAGCAGCTTGATTATCACATCAGAGTTTTGCTGGTGTAGAATGTCTCATTCTAATTTCTGTCAATATGTGATGTATCCACATTATATCACATGTGTATTGTGCCATAGCTCTATATTCAGATTCTACACTAGATCGCGATACAACACCTTGTCTTTTTACTTTTCCATGACACCAAATTACCCCCAATAAAGACACGATAGCCAGCAGTAGATCGTCTATTGGTTTTACATCGAGCCCAATCAGCATCAACAAAGCACTCAGTGTGACTATGTCCGTGGTTACCATATAAATTTTCAAGTCCAGGGGATCTTTTCAAGTAGCATAAGATCTGTTCCAATGCTTCCCAATGTTTGACTGTAGGTGCATACATGAATTGTCTAACAGCACTCACTGCAAACGCAATATCTAGACGTGTTACAGTGAGATAGTTTATTTTCCCTACTAACCTCCTATATCTCTCTGGATCATCAAAGGGGCTACCATCATCTCGGGTCAGCTGCACATTAGGGACCATGGGAGTATTACAAGGTTTGACTGCGAACTTTCCAGTTTCAACAAGTAGGTCAAGGATATACTTTCTCTGATATAGAAAGATTCTCCTCTTGCTTCTAGTTACTTCTACTCCCGAAAAGTATTTTAGTTGTCCCAAATATTTTGTGTGAAATTTAGTATGAAAGGATGACTTGAGTGAAGAGATCCCCGAATAATCACTTCCTGTAATAACAATGTCATCAACATATACCACAAGAAAAAAAAATGTCAATTGTTGATTGTTTATAAAAGACTGAGTGATCACAGATGCTTTTTTTCAGCCCAAATTCCTGAACTACTTCACTGAATTTTCCAAACCAAGCACGAGGGCTTTGTTTCAAACCATATAAGGATTTCTTTAGGTGACAAACTTTCTCATACTCCCGCTGAGCAACAAATCCATGTGGTTTCTCCATATACACTTCTTCTTGGAGATCACTATGAAAAAATGGATTCTTGATATCCGAGCTGGTGCAACGGCCAATTCTTAGATGCAACTAAGGAAATAAATAAGCGAACAGAAGTGAGTTTATCTATAGGAGAAAATGTGTCGGAATTAATCCACCCCATAAGTCTGAGCATATACTTTAGCCACTAATCGAGCCTTAAGTCTAGCCACAAAGCCATCTGGATTAACTTTGACAGTAAAGAACCATTTGCATCCCACTGCCTTCTTTTCTTTTGGTAAATCCACCAAGTCCCAAGTTTGATTCTCATATAGTGTATGTATCTCCTCAAACATTGCATTGTACCACCTAGTGTGACTCAAGGCTTCCTTAACTGTCTTAGGAACAATGATAGAGTCTAGAGAAACAATCAAAGATCTAGACATAGAGGATAAATGACCATGGGAAACAAAGTTAGCAATAGGGTATGCAGATTTGAAATTACGTGTACCTTTGTGAATAGCAATAGGGAGATTATGATCTTCTGGAAGATCAAATGAATGAGGATCTAATGACAAAGGGACCAGTGCAGGACATGTATCATTGGCTACTCGCCTCCTTGAGTAAACTTGTACAATCGGAGTGTTTCTACAGTAGATGGTGTGGAGGCTGACTATACAGTACTCAATTCATCCTCAATAGATGATCCAAAAGATGGAGGGACAATATCTTATTCTTCTGTCAGAACACGGGTGACCTCATAGACCAACCACTCATCTTCCTCCCTCTGACTTGTAGAAATGGGAGGTGCATAAAGAAAGGTTAGTCTCCAAAAATACCACATCAGTTGATACCAAATATTTTCCAAGTTCAGCAGAATAATATGGATACCTCCTCTGAAGATGAAAATAACCTTAAAAAATGCACTTCAATGCCTTTGGATCCAACATAGAAACAGATGGTCGAACATCTCAAACATAACAAGTGCTTCCGAACACCTTAGGTTCTATTGGAAAGAGTGACTTGTTTGGGAACAGAACACTGTAAGGCACATTACCAGCAAGAACCGTGGATGGCATACGATTAATGAGAAAACAAGTCGTAGAGACTGGATCAGCCTAAAATTGTTTAGGAACCTGCATTTGGAACAAAAGTGCTCGAGTTGTCTCAAGTAGATGTTTGTTCTTCCTCTCAGCAACTCCATTTTGAGGGGGTGTATCAACACATAAAGGCTGGTGGAGAATACCGTGTTGTCTCATGTATGATTGAAATGATTCTAACATATATTCTTTAGCATTGTCACTTTTTAGAATATGTACCAGAGCATTGAATTGCGTTTTGACTTCAGCATAAAAGGCACAAAAGTGAGTAAACACTTCTAAGCGACTTTTCATGAAATAAATCCAAGCCATACGAGAAAAATCATCCACAAAAGTAATAAAATACTTATGCCCGATTTTGGAAATGACAGGGCATGGTCCTCAAACATCAGAACGAACCAATTCAAAAGCTGGCTCAGCCCTCTTCTTAATCGTTGGACTTAATGAGCTATGATGATGTTTTGCAAATTGACATGACTCATATTCTAATGAAGAAATATTCTGGAAGGTAGAGAAGGATGTCCCAATCGACAATGTGCTTCAAATGGAGACACAACACTAGAGCAGACAACAAACTAAGGCCCCCATTCATCCAAAATATAGAGATCATTAGATACATGTCCTTTACTAATAATTTGATTCGTCTTAAGATCACGAAACAAACAATGATCCGTGTTGACACCCAATTTTGACCGACCTTTAACCATTTTTTTGGATTATATTAGACTAAATACGTATTTTAAAATTTACTTAAAGTTTTGAAGTTTTAGTCGATTTTTCTCAAAAATTTATACATTTTAGTATCGTTTACTTTATAAAATTATTATAAATATTATTATATTTTTATTTTTTTTAATGAGTTTCAAATGTTAAAATTTAAATTATTTTCAATTATATAAATTTTTTAATATATGTAGTATTTTAATTAAATAGTAATTCCTACACTTTCCTTAAATTTTAAATTCTAGCTTATTCTATCATAATTTCTTTCAATTCTAGCTACTCCAATTAAATTTTTATGACAATCATAGCCCCTCTTTCATTTCAATTCTAGCCATTTTAATTGCAATTGTAGCCATTTCATATTCAATCCAATCTGATTCAATACATCTCATCTTTTAATCTCATCCATCTATTTTATTAATCGAATCCTAGCCCTTCATTTCAAATTAGATCAACGATTGTGATTTAATTTCTCTTTCTTCAACACCAAAAGACCCTAAAACCTAAATTTTTAACTCATTCTCTTCCTCATTTTTTTTCTTCCCCCTCTCTCCTCCCTCGCCTCTCCTTGCAGCCACTAGCCACCCTCTCTCTCTTCTCCATTCGCTCCGGCAAGAGCAGCCACCAGCACCTGCCCCTCTCCCGCCTGTCATTCCTCCTTCATTTCTTCTTCTCTTCTTCTTTCTCCCTCTCCCATCGTTCCTCCTCCCCCTCTCCGTCTTTCTCCCATTCCCGTCTCCTCCCCTCCTTCGTCCCTCTTCTCCCTTCCCGTCTCTTCTCTTTCCCTTCTTCTTTCCATTTCTCTTCTCTTTTTTCTGCAGGTACTAACGCCCTCACCAGCCGGCAGCCACAACGAGCAGTCGTGCGTGCAGGAAGTAACTCGAGAACCAGCAAACACCAGCAACAACAGAGAGCAGCTTTGAT
Organism: Solanum arcanum; assembly: GCA_027789145.1. Classification (NCBI taxonomy): domain Eukaryota; kingdom Viridiplantae; phylum Streptophyta; class Magnoliopsida; order Solanales; family Solanaceae; genus Solanum; species Solanum arcanum. Next base: position 23,774,301 of record CM050935.1, on the reverse strand, counting down.
GATCAGCAACTCCAGCGACTCCGGCCAGCAAACACAAGCAGCAACGCTTAGCGAGGAGATCAATCAGCAGCCAGACGAGGACCACCGGAACCAGCAGCAAGCTCCGGCGGAGCATCTATTTGTCAAGAATTTCGAGTTATTAAAAACGATTCTTAACAGATCCGTCCCGTTAGTTTTATCTTTTAAAATTCTTGATTAATGCTCAGATTATCTCTTCTTGTACATGTTTTAGGCTGATTTGTATGAATTCGTTCATTTGTTTTTGCATTATTTAAGTAGGATTATGAATCTTTCTTCAAGATTAGTTTCTCTTTATGGCTGCCTTCTGTGAATATGTTGGTCTTAATTGCTTGTGCCTGACTTTTGCATATGATTCGATGAAATTGGGCAATAATTGAGTAATTTGCCAAAAAAATTTGCATTGATTATTTCTATCGTTTAATCCAAACCACCTTATTATTTTTATAATTGATTATTTGCTTTGCTATTAGAATTTGTTACCTGTTATTTCAATAAATTAAGGTAGATGTCCCAGAAATAAGTACTTGAAGTGTAAGTTGATCATTAACATTGCGGAAATATTTCTTTCCTTACCTGCTTTTATGTTGCATTAGTTGACTATCATTAATTATTTATTTGCTTGTGTTAAATAAATTGAAGTAGATTTTTATTTTTTTTATTTTTGGTAAAATTATAAATTATTATGGTAAAATATTTTTATTGATTTGGTAATGTTTATCTAAGGAAAACATATATTATTTTATAAATTTTTTCTTACTTGTTTATATTTGGTAATGAAATATTTTATAACTTTTGGATTTGGTCCTCTTTTATAACAATGAAAACAGTATATTTAATTGATTCCTTTAAATATTTCTTTTTCCTTATTTGTTTCCCCTCTTTGCTATATAAATAAGACCCCTCCCTTCATTATTTCATAAACTCATACACTCATTCACTCTCAATCACAAGTTCTCTCATCACTCTTCCCTCTCTCATTGCTCTCTTGCTACTCTAAAAATACATTAAGATTCCGGTAAACATTCAAGTGTTCTTCTTCACTATTTTGCTATTTTGCTTTTGTTCGAGTAAAGGTTGGATCAACTTGTTTTTTCATTGCTACCATTCCTAATCTACTTAACCGGTTAGTATTCGGAATTAGCATTTACATTATTTTTTTTTGTATTCGTACATTTGTGTGAGTTCATTGTTCTATTCCTTTGTTATGTATAAGTTGTTGAACAATTGCATATTGTCTCACCTTGACTAATAAATATGATTACTTGTGTAGTTATTTGATTGCTTTGACAGGTTTCAAACTTGAAGTTCAAGTTGAAGATTAGCCATGAAGAAAGATTTATTTGTTTATTTGAATCTATATTTTTTTTTTCTTATTTTATTTATTTGAATGTTGTAACATTTGTATAACTCTAAAGCTCTCATATATAAAATTATTTGGGGGATCGTCTAAGTGAAGGGGATTTACATGCTACTTGTTCATTGTATTTTTTTTTAAAAGTTAGAAATCATGCCTATAGGTTTATCTTTAACCACCTAGAATTATTGTTTGTAGGTGTTGTAATAACCAATTTTCAACATGCTTGACGCTTTTGTTAATAAGTTTTAAAAAAATAATTAGATTCCATTAATTTTTGAATGTTAAAATCAAATCATAATAATTTAGTAGGCTTATTAGATGTTTAAAAAATGTTATAACTTTTTAGCATTGTCTTGTCACGTAGAAGCCATGCCTAAGGATTAAAATGTTCATATCATTCAGATTTACAAAATCATGCATATATGTGTTACTCCGTTTTGAACACCTAGAAATCATGTTTATAGGTTTGTAAATAAATTTTCAGCATATCAACAACTCCAATAAAATTTGTTGTGCATATTTTTGCCCCCCTTTTAAAATTAGCTAATATTATTAATTATTAATCTTATTTGTCCTCTTGAAGTTTTCTGCACTTATGATGCAATATGTTGTTTTTTTTAAAATAACAATTATAACAAATAAAATAAAATCATTTCATGTATTTTACAAGTCACTTGACTTTTGAATATATTTCATAGTAAGATCTTTGTATCTAATAAATTTACTACAATAATGTTTAACTAGTTTTCTTTCTTACAAAGTTTTGCAACAGTTTTTAGTTCATTATTCAATCCTCCTTTAAAACTTTGGATTGATTATGACATTGTTTATTTTGAAAATAAATTATAAGCACTATCTCCTAACCTATCGTTAGTAGGAAAGTCAAAGGAACTACGAGGTCTAATTTCAATTTTTAAACCCGACGCGTCCCCTGAAGTATCACCTACCCATGAATTTCAAAAGAAATTATGTGTATTTATATGTAAATGTTTATGTGCCTATATGCAAAGTAAATCTTTTAAATCATTTTTCAAAAATATAAACTATTGTTTTTTTTTTAAGACCGGCCTCAAATCAAAATTGTTTCTATGGTGGAGGAGCACGATCAACAATATCGTGGCATCATCCCTATAAAGAAACGAACATTTTTTTTAAAATAAAAAATTCATATTCAAAACTTGCTCAATTTTCAAAACTTTACTTTCGCACATATAAATTGTTTAATATTTACAAATTTTATTTATAACTTAGTCTCATATGCTTAAATAAAAATAAAACTTGATTGTTTATTTATTGCTATCAACTAGCCTTGCATGCTCAAATTAATGGAAAAAAAATAATAAAATAGTATTAATTATTTTATATCACTTAGCAAGATTAAATAAATTAATAAATGAAGTACTTTGATTGCTAATTGTAACCCCCACATAGATTGCATGAGATACGACCGGGACCCACACTTGTGGACCTCGAGGGATGCCTAACACCTTCCCCTCGAGGTAATTTGAACCCTTACCCTAATCTCTGGCTCGTTGACCTTAGTTAGACTTAGTTAGGTTAGATAGGTGCCCTAACGCGCCTTAATTCGTTAGGTGGCGACTCCAAACTCGAAATCCCAAAAGAGTTGTTAGGTCGTGCACAAAACCCGTTTTCTGCGAAAATGGGGCGCGACAATCCGAAAAGAATGAAATATATCAATTACGATCTCTAGCAACTTTGCTAACAAAATCAGATTGAAGGACAACTTTGGTAGACTTAATACTGATGACAAGGTAATAGATGAGGTTGGTTTAACAGTGCCATATTCAACACTATTACAAGTTGATACATCAGCTACAATTACTGGAGAGGGAGCTTTGTGTGACTGAAAACTAGTAAAAATGTTAGGATTACCGTTCATGTGATTTGAAGCACCTAAATTAATCACCAATTCATTTGAAGATGTGATTAGACATGTTTTATGTGATTTAGGTAAAGGCATTAACTGAAGTGTATTCCTTTGATAATTTCTAATATCGATAGAATTCAGCAAACTCCTTTGCAGAAATCAAAATAATTTCATCACACCTTTGAGTTCCCAGATTATAGTCAGTCATATTCCCAATAAAATGCTTACACTACCAAAAATGAATTGATGGAGAAACCAACAAGTCCCAAACATACTATAATCCCAAAAAGAGAGAGAATAAAATCACTAGAATAAAATGACTAACCAGATCTGACAGCTCCAAGACCAATGTAGCTGAAAAATGAGAAATGAAGGGGATGTTGACTGGAAAAGACAGCAATGTCTGATAAGCCATCCTATTTTCTGGATAGCAACCAAAAAAATAGAAGGATGGAAAGTCGTCTTCTTTGATACAATGATTTTGAGTTCCAACAAAATAACCTTATCAAAACAGTTCCAGAATGACTCAAACTTCATATTTGAGTTCACAAACAATTCTCTAACAAATATTCTTAGTACCTTTTTTTAATTTTCAGAATTTTGAAGCACCATCTTTACTCGAGAAAGGCAGACAATCAGCTTCATATTTCAGAGTTTAAATTCGAACTCAAATGCCACAAGATGGATTCAGTACACTTAGACAATTAATTTATCTAACACAGAAATAGTATACAGATTCAAAGGTGAAAGATAGGGCTCTCAACTACTTTCCCGAAGCCACAGTATATTTTGGTGAAGTCACAGTGACTTCTGGCAAATCCAAAATCCCAGCTTAGACTGTTGCTTTGATACCATGCAACACATATTATATGGAGAATTACTTGTATCTTTCTATTCATCAAGAAAAGATACTTATACAAATACATATGCTTCTATGAAACGAAACTAATCAAACTAAATCAACTAAGAATCTATTCCTATAATTAAGTTTGCTAAATATGGAAGATATAATATTTACACCGATTATATTCTATAACAATCATGTTTCAAAATATTATCCAACATGCATGATCCAAGGGCATACTAAGGAACAGTGTTATGTGGTACATCCAAAGCTATATGCAAAAGAAAAGATAGGACTGAATGCAAGGAAGAGACAAGAGGAAATAAAGAAGAATAATGAACGAGGGAAAATTTGTGGAGAAAAGGCACAAATTAAAAAGCGGGGAGGAGGAAGAAGTAAACAACAAGAAAAGTTGTGGAGCAGGGTAGGCATAATAAATGGAAATAAGTTCAGCATGTTATCCCAAGAGGATCAAGATAAGAAGGAGCTTCATGAGGAGGACAATCAACACATAGAGGAGACAAAAGCAGACTCACCTAGGGAACGTATGAGTGGTAACATGGAGAAGAAAAATAAGTACCCTGGGATGTTAACAAGGGATAATTTGGTGGAGGTGAGTAACACTTCAAAAAGAGAAAATGGAAACACTACAAGATCCAAAGGTGATAGTCACAAAGAAGATAAAACACTATGGAAGAAAGTCTTAGGGGGCCTTTCGTCTCTTCACAACAATGGAGGACATAATTTCGAAAGAAGGGAAAAATAGTATGATAATATTACAGGACAACTGTTTGAGATAAGCAATTTCTCTATGGGAAAAACAGCAAAGGGGAAGGAGATAAGGATGAAAAAGAGGACCAAAATTAATTGAGGATGCTGAGGAATACCTAAAACATAGAAAATAAATGGAGGAGGATGAAAATTTGCAGTATAACATTCAACAAATTAGTAAAACTGGTGATTTATCACCAAGACATACTAATAGTTTGAAAATGGGGAAAGAAAAGGCAAACAAACAATATCTTTACAGGTAAAAACAAGGAGTAGTAGGGAAAAGGTACCCATCATTTATCAATGATTGAAAAAATATTATCTTTTAAAATATTAGGTCAGTTAATACTTAAAAATCTTTTGAGAGATTAATTAATCTAAATAAAGGATATTGTTATCCATTCATAGCTTTGATGGAACATTTTTTACATCATTCAGAGTTAGATCAGTATAAGAGAATGTTAGGTTTTGATAATGCTGGAGTAAACTGTTCAGGGAAAATTTGGTATTTCTCGAGGGTGGAATGGGAAGGAAACTTCATTCCGGATACTGTGCAACAAGCTAAGTTACCATAAAATTTAGAATAAACAATATTACATTATTTTAGTTGTATATGCTATATGTAATAAAGTGCCAAGACTGGAACTTTGGGACGAGTTGGATTGTGTTGTTTATAGGGAGCTTTGTCTTGGATTATTGGGGTGATTTCAATGTTATGTTGAATAAGGAGGAGAAACAAAGAGGATTGCCTTTTACCCAAAATAAGACCATTTACTTTGCATCTTTCATCAGTACATGTGCTTTGACATAAGTACAAACTATAGGAAGCAGATACACTTGGTGAATGAGCGAATTGAAGATGAGTATATTTTTAAAAGACTTGACAGGATCTTGGTTAATTAGGATTTCTCAGAGGAGTTTTCATCGTCAAAGGTGCATCACTTGATCTGACAAGGATCTGATCATGCACCCTTGCATTGGATATGCAATTTGGCTGAGGAAATCATAGTCAAGCCTTTTTGTTTCCTCAATTTTTGGAGAAAACACAAAAATTTTAGGAAGATTGTGGCAAAGAATTGGACGATGGGTTTGATTGGAATCCTTTTATAGAATTCCATGCAAAGATGAAAAAGGTCTAAAAGGCGCTGACAGGATGGAGTAAAGAAGTTTTTGGCAATATATCTTAACAAATTTCCAGCATGGAGGATGTCATTAAAGTTAAGGATGATCAACTAGAAGTACAACATTCTGCTAATAATAGAGCTTATGTTAATGAAGTGGAGGTGGATTTGAAGAAAGAGCCCGTTTGGATTGGCTTAAAAGAAGTAACTTTTAAAAAGTACTTTGGAAAGTGCTGAAACTTATTTTTAAAATAAGTAGTTATGTGTTTGGATAAAAGTGTTGCAGTTGAAAAAAAGTTGTTGATGTGTTTGACAAATAAGTGTTGGTATCACTTTTTTTTTATAAAAATGTCCAAAATACCCTTAAAATTGTTAACATGATAAAAAGTTAATTCATTTGAGATTTTTATACTTAAAAAAGATTAAAACAAAATTAATTTATATTTTACATCCATAAGTAATAATATTTCCTATCATTCACATATTTATTTATCATCATAAATTATTTATAAATAATAATAATTATTATAATAATAATATAAAATAATAATAAATAATAATAATAATAATAAATTATAATAATAAAAAAATAATAAGATGATAATAATAATATAATAAAATTATAATAATTATAATATATAATAATAATAATAAAATAAATAATAATAATTATAATATAATAATAATAATTATAATAATAATAAAATTAATAATAAAAATAAAATAATTAACGGTAAAAAGGTAATATACTTGGTCAACATAAAATGACTTTCAAAATTGAAAAAAAACAACACCCTCACCTAGCTTTTAGTTTTTTGCTTAAAATAAGTCAATTTGATAATTGTCAAAACTCGAGTAAGTCAAAAACTGACTTTTACGTCACTTTGACAAGCTTTTAAGCCCATCCAAATAGGGTCAAATACTTGAGGCTTAAAGAAGAATTTTGGAGGCAAAAGTGTAATGACCCGGAAATTCACTTTTAGAAATTTTTATAAAATTATTGTTTTACCCATCTCGGTAGTTGCCCTGAGTCATTTTTGATCAGTTTGTGGAGTTGGTTGGGAATTTTGAACTATTTATTTAACTACGATTATTTAGTTGGTGGATATTAATTTATTTATTTAGTTGGGGATTAATAGGTCAAATTCGTAATTTACTTGGTACCCTTTATCACTTGACCCGTGCAGATAAATAAAATTAGTGAGATTTAACCTTTTTAATTATTTTGAAAAAGAAAAATAAAGAGAATAGGGAATCCCTAAGCGGCATCAATGAGCAGCGAGTGCTCTTCCTTCACGTAAGTATTTTTGCTGAGCTTTTATGATTGTTGTTTTATACATGATTTCTAGTGAAAGAGTTCACACTTAATTGTACAGTTTACACTAAATTGTACCAATAGTTAACTAATATTTCCCATTAACAATCACATGCATGTGGCGTCTGTGCGACAGTCTTCTTAATGCTTGAAGGAAAAAGAGTGAAGATTTAATTGTGTATGCTATTAGAATTGAATCTTAAATGAACAAATGTGAGTGGCAAGTTATTACTCCACCTGTTTAAAAAAGAATGGTTTTATTTCCTTTTTAATATGTTTAAAAAAGAATGACTCATTTCCCTTTTTGGCAACACTCTGACTTTAACTTTCGCAATGACATGTTTAAACCCACAAGGTTAAAGGACAATTTAGTAAATCTGACATAGCTTTAATTTAGAACCACAAAATTTAAAAGTCTTCTTTCTTTTCTTAAACTCTGTTCCAAGTCAAACTAGGACATTCCTTTGACACGGAGGGAGTATATATTGATATCAATTGATGAACAGTTTTATTGGCTTATAACGTATTTTTATTATTATTACTACAATGTTGGCCGTTAAAGAAAGTAATAAAATTGAATAGGAAAAGTGAAAACAAAGTTACTGGCCTATGTATCGAAGTTGGGATAAGAATATTGTTGATTTCTAATGCCTAATCATTGTCCAATGATGACCTAATCATCGGACAATGATGGCCTAATAATTGGATGTAATTGTGGAGCTAATAGTTTAGTGAATGTGTAAATTAGGTATATAACATTTTTATGGTAATATTTTCAAGGTATCGCATTAGAGTTTGACTTTCAATATATAACATTTAATATATCAAGCTATACATATTATTATAAAATAAAATTGATTTTAAATAAATTAAAAGCTATTTTTTTCAAAAAGAATAAAAGAAAAAAATGTTTCTGTTATTTAATTGGAAAGTAGAAAGATTCTTGTGATTTAAAATAAAATCAATTAATAATAGATAACAATTAATTAGCACATATTAAGGAATTAAAAAAAAATCACATTTTTCAATTTTCTTAAAATGCTCAAATTAGTTGATATCAAATTAAAATTTGATTTTATTCTTTAAAACGCTCAAATAAATTAAAATCAAATTAAAATATGATTTTCTTATAGATCCCATTTCTCTCTCTTATTTGCATATTGCAATTTTTTTAGTGACTTAAGTTATTTTTCTGTGAAAATAATCGTGATTTATTGTGAAGGACAATAACATATTCATATTAATTAAACATGGTGGAAGATGGGGTCTGTCAGGTTAGTATTTATTATAGCTTACTGATTATTTTTTTTTGGTAATTTTGATCATATTATATTTTGCTGTTATTTTTTTTGTCATACTTTCAACCGTGCATTATAGACGTTTCAGTTTTATGTGTTAGATAACGTGCATGAAAAAATTAATACACATTTTATAAAATTCGATAAACTTGATGATTGTTGCAGTAAATTTTATAATAGGGTATGAAATATGAAGTGTTATTTAGTATGATAAAATCAAACGAAGGTGACAATCTTAATGATTGTTGTATTAATCATGTATAAATAAGGTATGAAATATGAAATATTTTTGTTGTTGTGTGAATCGTAATTTGAAAAACACTGTATGTAATGTATTTGAAATTTATTATATGAATTGTGTATTAATTGGGTATGAAATGTGTAATAAATGGGTATGAACTGTGTAATAATTGGGTATGAAATGTGTAATAAATGGGTATGAACTTTGTAATAATTGGATTTGAAAAGCACTGTTTGTAATGTATTTGAAATTTTGTTTGTATGAATTCTTAATTGTTTGTGTTAAATTTGTTGTATGAAATGTGTATTAATTGAGTATGAAATGTGTAATAAATTAATAATTGGGTACGAATTGTGTAATAATTAGGTATGAAATGTGTAATAAATGAATATGAACTGTGTATTAATTGGGTTTGAAAAACATTGTTGTGATGTATTTGAAATTCTTTTTGTATGAATTTTGAATTGTTTGTATTAATTTATATGATGAAAATTTAATATTATTTAAGTTATAAGATGTTATATGAATTGTTAGTTTATTGTAATTAAACAAGTAAAGACATATATCTCATCCATGTTGAACCTATACCATGCGACAGTACATGAGATATACAAGTTATATTTTAGATCCTAAATTGATGTCACCCGGTCCAAATAGATCAGTTGGAAGATCGTAACTTGAACGCTGGAAGTGTTTTGCTGATGTGAAATAAAAAAGTCAAAGATTACTTGTAGTAGATGTCGTCAGGTTTGATACAACAGGAAGACATGTTCAAATTATCCTGTGCAAAAAAAAATGATTTCTTAGTTATTTTACTCTATGTCAAACTATTTTTATGTTATTTTGTCTGTTAGACACATGTTTTGTTTTATGAGTGCATTTGGTATCAGTAAATCTTTAAGTAATTGTGAATTCTGAATATTGTCCACCTATAAATGACATTGAAACACACTTTATGCCAATTTTCAAGTTTTATTCCTATACTAATATATAGTTATACAAGAATCACACATATTTCATACGGAGTTCTACAAAAATCATATACATGAAACAAATTTTTAAACATATAATGGTATAATTAATCTCTTGTTAAAAGAGTTCATACATAGATTAGTTCGTAAAAAGTTCATACATATGGATCAAAAAATGTTTGATATTTGTCATACTAAAACGATAATAAATAAAGAATGTGATGACATGTTCATACTAGTAGTAATCGAATTTAATACATATTTCATCCAGATAGTAATTAAATTTCATACATAATCAATAATTTAAGAAAGATTCATACAGAAAAACAAACAAATTAGGAATGTATATTGACAAACCATTGACAAACAGTATCATGAAATTGAAATAATCGAAAATTAGATAAAGATTAATACATAGTTTATACATATTTCATTCATTGAAATGTTGCATTTTTAAATGAAACTTTTACTTTGAACTATTGAATGTATATGGTATGATTTATGTATATTAGTAGTATCCATAATTTATATAACCCAATCTGTAATTCATATGAAGAGATAATATAACTGAAAAATATGATATTATAAAAAATGAAATACTTAAACATAAACAAATTGTTCAAGAGTAAAAAAAAATATGTAGTCCAAAAAAAAGATTGAAGGTGCAATAAATTATTTCTATTTCTTGTCTATGATTTTGGTGTAGGATAATTGGTGGTGTCAGGAACATGTTCTTTTGGTGTGTGAGGTCCACAATATTTGCTAGCGACCGTACCAGTAACTTCACTATCACTTATTGCGTCTTCTTCATTCTTTGATTTTCCATAATATGATATGTTGCATCGATATCATCAACAAACATATCAAAAACACCATTACTGATGTATTTAACAAACAAAGATGTGTACATACGACAATCACTGTAAAAAAATGAAAGAAGAAATATTATAATAACTAAATAAAGTTTGTGATTCTTAATGAAATCAGTAGAGTATAGAAAATGCATACTTGGAACATCAATGCATATCTCAGTTCATACAACATTTATATACAAGTCATACAAACTAATACATCAATTCATACATCAATTCACACAGAAATCATACAATATTAATGCATACTACGATTGTTAAAAATCTACTCTATAACTTTCAAACTACAAAATAATATTCATACAATACTAATACGTCAATTCATACAGAAATTCATACAAAAATTATACAATAGTAATACATACTACATTTGTCAAAAATCTACATTGTGACTATCAAACTCATAATTTGTACTCATACAATACTAATACATCAATTTATACAATATTAATACGTAACACGATTGTCAAAAATTCACGCTGTTACTTTCAAAAACAAAAATTATACTCACATACATATAATATTTTACCCAAATTTTAGATTAAGTGTTTTACTTACCTTAACCACTTTTTTTATTTTCTTGGAAGTTTGTATCTCTGACTCATTCCTTTTTGATGTTGTTCTGGTTGATTGACAAAATTCAAAATTTGTTGATTTTTTTGATTTTTTTATTTCATCAACAAAGTCAGAATTCTGAAGATGTTTGAACAACTTTCCCCTACCTCTTCTTCTCTTTCTTTTGAGATCCTCTTTTCTTTGCCTCAGTTTTTTTGTCTTTTTGAACCTGCGATTGAGCAGAACTACCCGTCTCTTTTTCAGCGAATTTTGTGCGGTGGAGTTTGAGTCAAAATATTAAACGAAGGAACATGAAATCATCGGAGGATGTCCCCTCAACAAATCTTGGACTTTTACGGGGTGTTCCATTGTTTTCTTCGACATTGTATAAGAACTTACAAAAATTATACTATGGAGATAATAGAAACAAACAAGATGAGCGATTATAAGAACAATTGTGGATCTTGAGTTGTGGGTGTTGGGCAAGATTGGTGTGGATAGTGGTGTGAGGCGTGAGCTGATCGTGTATCCACCGATTAGCGTGTGAAGGGGTGGGTTGGGATTGGATAACGGTAAAGTAGGAAGGTGATAAGATCAAATCCCTAAAAATATGTAATTTAGTTTTTATTTTCAAAAAGGTAACTCTAAACTATTAATTTTAATTTAGTATTAATTTTCAAAAAGGTAACTCTAAACTATTAATATTTAATATGTTTAAAATTTTAAAGAGGTGATTTTAAAAAAGGTAACTGTAATAATAAAAATAAAAATTTAAACATACTAATTAGGATTTAAATTAGATTATAATTTATTTTTAACTAAATATATTTTTAATTGATATGCTATAACTCGAAAATAATCTGCTATAAGTAATAATTTTTAAAAAGTGTTTATAACTCGATATATATAGCCTTAAATGTGTATATGGTGTTATTTTTATTTAGTGAATTAATTTTTATAGTTGAACATTACAAATATGTTAATCTGCAAATTTTTTTGAGGCACATCACTAATATTTGATATTAGTTAATTATCTAGTTATCACATTATGATTCAAGTTTTGATATATTAAGATGTGAAATTGAATATTATATATATTATATTATATGAAAACTATGAGGATTGTAGTGTTTGGAGAAACTATGACTTAACATTTGACTTTAATTAAGGAAATATGAGATTTGACCTATTGGTTGGAATCACGATTTAGGAACTTGATTATAAATTGAGTGAGTTTTTGGGTATAGGTTAAAACCTATAGTAAAATGGGTGTTGCTAGTTTTTAAATCTTATTGTGATTATGCACTTAATTAGATTTGCATTGATTTGGAAACTCAACAAAAGGGAATGACTCAAGTCCCCGAGTGATTGTTTGATTATTTGAGGCAAATAGATTTCTAAACCCTTGCTAAGTGTATGAAATTCGTGTATTTCCTTGTAATATGTGATTGGGCGTAATGAAAATTGGTGATGAATTGATTTTTCCTTGTTGAATAACTTTAATGATGAAAAAGGGGGAATAAAAGGCAATGTGATAAGTTGTTGGTGTGTAATATGCTGATAATGGTTTGAAAGACTTGTTGAATCATTGTTGATGTTGTATCATGATTGTGTTGTTGTGCATTGTGCAATGTTGTGAAAATGTTCATCTCTTCATTTTTTTGTGTCAACATGTCATTTGCATTGTTCTGAGAAATGGTTGTGACAAGTGTTATGTGAATTGAGAAAGAATAAGAAATTAAGGAGGATGTATCATTTCGGAAAATATATTGCGCGCAACGATGATTACTATATTTCGAATGACATATCTCGCGCTGCGATGATTACTATTATCGAGGATCGTATCGTACGCTGCGATGGATGCATGAATAGATATGTCCCCATGGATCTCGGACTGAGAGACAACGAATGTGTATTACTATAGGTCAGACAACATCACTATACTTGACATTGCATTGTATCACATTGCACATTTTTATCATTATTTCAAGCAGCATATATCGTTGGTTTGATAGTTTTGTCATTTAGTTATTATTGACAATTTTTTGTATTTTTTTAAAATTTATTATGATCATATATTTAAAGTTAAAATTGGCCAATGAAAAAATAAGTCCGTAGAATTTTTGAGGTCTTTTCGATATTAAAAGATGGAAATTTAGTTTATGTTTATATTATGTATATGTTAAATTGGTTGATAAAGAAATTACCGTCGATTTCCAAAGTCCTTCATGATAATAAGATGAGTTTTTATTTTGTAAGTTATTATTCTAATTTTTTCCTATTTATTTAGTACTAACACTTTTACTAAGTGTCTTTAGAGGTATTCGGAGTTGCTTCACATTGAAGCTATTCAAATTAAGTTCGAATTATTATCCTTATTCATTGTTTTGGTATATTATCGACAATAGGCAAAATTAGGTTGTTTCTTATATTATTTGTTTTACTTTGTCATTTGTTTATATTCCATGTTTATATTACTTGTATATTGTTTTTATCTCCTCCTCAATTTGAAAAGATGAATTCAGTCGGGACCCGCAATTGTGGATTTCGAATGATGCCTAACACCTTCCTTTCGTAATAACTTGAACTCCTTTAAACCTTTTCTAAAATTCTTTTAACTTTTTAAAAATTATTTGGCGAATCACCGTGACGTTGTGCCTTTTCGAAGGATGTCAACACTAAGGATTAGTTACTCTTCCGAAATGTCATGGATTCTTCTCTACTTTTTTTTTTTTTTTTTTTTTTTTTTATCTTTATGGACACAAACATTTTAGACTATTTTTAATTATTTGTTTGTTTTTCCTTCTTCTTTTCCTGATAAACTCAGTTAAAAGACATAGTCCAAATGTATCCAATATTTCAAACTATTCATCAGAGCTAACTACTATTGAGTGTTTGCTTAAAATCAAAAGGATTTTATTATTTATAGTAATAGTGTTTATCCATACAAAAGAGGAACTAATCTAGACGATGTAGTTCCCATAGCATCTCTATCTAGAGCGTGTTTTACAAATGATAGAGATGCATCAAAAACATATAGTTTAATGTTATCTAGATTTGGATCCCTTGCTTTCCTTCCATATGTTGCTAGTAGGTCTGCCACTGAATTAGCTTCCCTTAGTATGTGCTCCATCGTTGATTCCTCCATTTGTTTCAGCAATGATCTGCAATCCACATAGATGTGTGAGTATATTCCACTATTGAGTGTATTTTATCCTAATTTACAATTAACTTTACTGTTGCTCATTTTTTTACTGTTATTTTTATAGAGAATTACTTTGTCGCTGTTAAAAATTGTGCGATATAATTTTGTAAAATTATGATTACAAGTTTTATCCCCATATTAGTAAAATTTCAAAATCCAAATGAACCGATCAAAGGAGTCCGATGTAGAGGATGACATACCACAATAGTGAACTCATTGTGGTGAAGGTCCATCACTACAACGGTGTCGCGAGAGGCAGAATTCAAATTTAATTGTTTTATGAGTTTTACTTATACTTTAGTGAGGGATATCTCTTAAAATCTCTCTACCAGCAAAGGCATGTTGGAATGATAATCTATGCTACAAGTGTCTCTTACCTTAAACCTTAAGTAGCTTACAAAAGAAAGCGTGAAAGTAAGTGAGCAAACGACTTACTACAACAAAAATAACTTTTAGCGGCAATAAATTTTAACATTTATAAAGAGTGCTAAAGTCTTTATCGATGTTAATTAAGTGTCATTATAACCAATGTCGCTAAAGACTTTAGGAAAATGTACAAAGATTGTTAATTGCCGCTAAAAATACATATTTAGCGACACATAAGTAATAATTGCCGCTAATGATTAGGGAAATATCTTGCCATTGAGTTAACTATGATTTAATTGTTGGATTTTAAAAGGTGTGAATGGAAAATGAAGAGTCGCGACTTTTATGAATGGTTGCGACTTTTATGAAAGGTTATGACTTTTATGAAAAATTGCGATTTTTATGAAAAAATTGTGATTTTTATGATAGGTGACAACTTATCTGAAAGATTGTGACTTTTCTAAAGGTTTGTGACATTTTCGATAAGGCACAATAAGAACTTTTCACACTACTCCTTGTTTTCTATAAATTGATGAATTTTTCTCTCATTTTAAAAATAGAATTTTTGGACTTCTTCTACTACTACAAAATTTAGTATTTTAAGTGTACTTTACTGCCGTTGAGTGACTCGCTGACACCAGCATTTTGGATATCAATATACTGGTGATTGAGATCATTCTATCATGTGAGGAAATATTCCAAATCAAACCTCGAATACTAGAGGGGAATAATTTCCTTAAGGGGACAATGTGCATTCAGTGGGCATGATCTTCTTTTTGTTTTTCCAGATTCTGGTATGTGTTACAAATTTTTGATTTGTGAATTAATTTTTGTTCTTCTGTTATTTTGTTCTTCACCAGTTCATTAAACTTTGGTAACTTCGTGTTTCTGCAAAGTTTGTTGGAATTAGTAAGATTCTTTAAACACTGATTAACAACAATTCTTCTTTAAAAAAATATTTCGTATATTTTTTTTCTAATATGTTTCTGATTCTAGTTTCGCTATTAGTTTTATTTTTCTAGTTGTGAAAATATTTTTAAACTTTGTTGTCTTACAAAGTTCTTGAAAATTTTGTTCTAAGTATGTTAGGAATATAAGATGAATAAAATTACTTTTATATATAGAATTGATTAGTAACACCTAGATGCAACATGAAATTGTTGAAGAACAAGATGATTAAGTATATGGGATATGCGTCTTGCATGTGATGATAAATATGAATAAGCATCAGTATGACTTATATAAATGTGTTAATTAGAATCACGTGCATTTAATTCCCAAGGAAAATTTAAAAATAACTATAATAAGAAAGGAATGACTTTATGTTACAATTCAAAGTACACCGTAGATGTAACATGACATATAGAATATTCGGAGGTCCTACACAAGCCACGTAGTATATATCATACAAGATTACAAAATAAAAACTTTAAAAGATAACATTTTATACATCAAAAGAATTTGACAAAGTAAAAGTTTAACATAAGTCTCAAAGTCATCTAATACATCATAAGAAAAGTAATTAGGACATAACTCATATATCATATAAAAATTCTGAAAACAGAAGTGAAATAAAAGCAATAAAAGAATCTTGGTCCTTGTAACATAAGGACTCAACAATCTTCAAAAGCCCAACTTGATCAATTAGCCACGAGTAGGATGTAGGAACATCAAACTCTGCATCAGTGAAACAATGTAGGCACAAGTATGCATTAGTACATGAAATGTACTAACTATGATAGGAATGCATAAGAATAATGAAATCATGCTAAAAAGGATTTCCCATGACGTGCAATGACCAAGCTAAATTGTAAGATAGCATGTTAGAAAATATAAGTCATAGTCATGGTCAAATCAAGCTAAACATCTTTAGAACACTCATGAGACACTTTAGAAAGTAAACTTGATTCATTATTATGGGAAGTTACCATATAATCGACATAGATTATGTGAACTATAACATGAAATCCAATTTCTATTCCACACTGAAAAAAGATGTCCTCACTTGCAAAGGTAAGAACCATAAACCTGGCTAAAGTGGATCCACTAGCTAATGTCTATCTAAGACAATCATCTTGTGGCGACACATAGTTATGAAATAAAGAGATTGCTACAAGAAATCTAGCCTCTAGTAACGAGAGAGTCTCCATCTGAATACTTTCTCGGTGCTAAGAAAAAAATCCATTGAATAATCATCAATCGTTTTAAGTTTATCATCCATTAAAAGACATAACTAAATAACCAATCTGAGCTAAAGTTGTTTAGAATAACTCATTGAGAAACCTTTCAATTACCTTATGAACCCTTTTGTGAGAAATCCTTTTGTAATTATGTTATTAGTAATATCTGAGAAAACCTTTCACAACAATAACAACAATATTGATGCTTTACTCTCAAAGCAACCGTAAATTATTTACATAATTTCATTAAAAGAACATCATATCTTAATAAATTCATCTTCATAGTACATAAGCTTCATCATATAATCATAGTGTAAAAATCAGAATCATGCACAGGTTCATGAGAATTCATATTAAAAACATATAATTACTTCAATTCATGCATAAAAAGATGGAAAATAATCAATTGAATTTTAATTGAAAAGAACCCATGAAAATTGAATATAATCCTAACTTGATTAAGAATCTCACCTGTAAAATTGGGGATTTTAGGAACCCTATGGAGGAAAGGACTCCATAAGTGAATACTAACACACCTTGATGTCAAAAGACCACAAATAATGGAGGATTGTAGAATTGATATTGAACCCTATCTCTTCTTCTTCTTCCTTAGGTTGATAGTTTAGGGAGTGAATTTGGTTGTTTAGGGGAATTAGAAGAATGGGGTCAAAGTAGGTAGTTTTAGGACTCAAACGATTTATATAGGGCTTAGAGTAGAAGGCAAAATTATGTGTTTTTTTTAGCTAAAATGATTAGGAAAAATACATAAAATCCCCTTTAAAATAACATACCGAAGTCTACAAGTCAAATGTAACACTCCGAAAGTTTCATGACCTAGTCTAGAGTCTCACTTGATGAACTAAGCCTTAAAACAATGTTTTTAAGATTAAACAAAGGTAATGAACTTAATTAGGTAGTGTTAGAGTCAAAACGTCAAGAAACAACCACAACGTCCGGAGATTGGTGAAATCGAGCTAGCGTACCTTGGTGTGTTTCTAGGGTTTAAAGAGTCGAAAAAGGTCAAATTTTGTGAAAAGGTTTAGAATACATATTAGAATGTGTTTAGGGTCGAAATGTGTGGGTACAACTTCCCAAGGGTCCTCGAGGAGGACCTAATATTTGACCCTCAAAACTGTCAAATGGCAGTGTGTCATTGACGAAACAAATGACGAGCCGTCGAAGAGACAACGGACCGTCGATGGAGCTCGTTGGTTGAAACTTAGCCTCAGCACCAAATGGCTTCAAAATCAAGTCTCTCAACCAAACCATGTTTGACCAGTACGGTGTGTGGTTCGGTTGACGCTCCATCGATAGGGAGTCGTCGATTGGACCTTGACTTCACTGCCTAATTTTGGTTAAGTAAGGGGAGTTTAGTTAATTAGTCATTTAATTAATTAGTGACTAAGTGGTGGTTAAATTAGTTAGTTGGGGACCTTGACTTAGCACCCTAACTATTGTTCTCATGAGATGGAGACTACAATTTTATGTGCATAAATGAGTTTCTAGCAAATCTCATAGTTCCTTAACTATGTGCCCCATAGGAAGACTAGCTAGATGATCCACACAGAATGCTATATTCATGTATGGTTTTACCTTGGCAAATAGAGAACCTTTTTTCGGTGTAGGATTTTATGACACTAGATTCCATGTTTAGCTCACACGGTCTATTGTCGGTTAAAGTGAATGTTATCGAAAGTAAAATGAATTATTGAAAGAAATTAAATGGAAACTAACTAGGGTGACTCAAGGGGTTCTGCTTAGTGTAGGTAAGGATATTTTACCTAAGCATTGCACAAGTTGACCTTTAGAGGAGTCCTAGGAAGATGTTCTTATACTCTTATGTTATGATGAAATGCATATATGTTATTCCTATATAATGTTGCTCTTATATGATGTTTGTTTCATTTTATGAACATGATATTGGTCTAAATTGCTATATAAATGATGACTACACTTGATATGATGTTATATGAAGTATAAACACTGCTTATGGTCTCTTTTCTAGTTACTTGATTATGTGGGGTTGTGGGGCTTCACATAAGCATTGCACTAGTTGGCTTGGATGGGGATTATGAGTAAGGGTCTTGTATGCTTTGATGATATGAACTCTAGAACATGAAATGTTGATATGATTTTTATAATGATGTTATTCTTGTATATGAATATGAACATGTCTTAATGTTGTTGGGATTAGTAACTTGTATATGCTCTTGTGTGTGCATAAAGACTTTCAAAGTGACTTAGCATGTTTGAAGAAAATGTCCCTTTGTGCATGTTTTCAATGGTTTGAATTGCATATAGTTTCATACTTAGTACATGTGGTTTGTACTAAACCCATATTCTCTCTATTTCTACAAATATGTAGGTTCGGGCCATTAAAGAGCTTCAAGGCCATTTCCAAGGAATACTTGGATATTTTTCCAAAGTTGTTGGTGAGTCTTCAAGTCCGAGGATGATGCCACTTTTCTAGCCTTTACTAGTATTGACTATGTCTAAGACAACTGTTCTTTCCTTATCTTTTGAGAATTGGTTGTAAGCCTATATGAGGCATATTGTAATAGTGTAAGGGCTATGCCGAAATCTTATACTTCAATAATAGATGGTTTTTTGTGAGACAATATTAGACTACTTTAATGAATTGACTATGTTGTTAAACGAGAGTCTAAGCATACTTCACACGTAAATATTTTCAGTTTTCCGCATTTTCTT
The DNA here is from genome assembly GCA_027789145.1 of Solanum arcanum. Classification (NCBI taxonomy): domain Eukaryota; kingdom Viridiplantae; phylum Streptophyta; class Magnoliopsida; order Solanales; family Solanaceae; genus Solanum; species Solanum arcanum. Next base: position 23,754,587 of record CM050935.1, on the reverse strand, counting down.
TACTTGTGATTTGCAATGAATTATGCTAAGGACTAGTCTAAGGTAGTGAAATAAAAGTTACGGACCATAAACTTTCTACGGTCCGTACTGATCAATCGTAGACCAAGTTCTGGGACCTTAAAATTTACCCAACTTTGACGAAACCCTTCTACGGTCCATAAACCTTAATCGTAGAACTCAACTTTGACTCTTAAAATTTTACTAAGCCCGCGACTCACCTATGAGATCTATCTACAACTCATACATAGGATGATGGGTTGTCCTAGTGAACCGTACAAAGGGTACTAGTCTTGTTTTGAATTTTTTTCCCTTCCTACGGTTGCCATCTACATACTTCGGTCCGTAGATTGGACCTGTAAAACTAGACTTCGGTCCAAAAATTTATTTTCTTCCTTTTCAAAATTTCGAGGTGTTACAACTTGAGAATTAAATATAACTTTATCTTTGTATGTTCTTTTTTTATGTTTGTGATGTAGTAATGTTATACTCTTAGCTCTGTCAACTTTTATTTGTCATGTTACACTTTTCAAAACTCAATTTGACTAATTTTTAAGTTTAAAATTATATTATATTAATTCGATATTTTAAACAAAAAATTTTGATATTCAAAAATTATACAAAGAGTACTATAAATTTCAATTTTTTGCATATCAATATGATAAAAAGAATATATCATAGAATGCTAGTAAAAATTATTATCGTTTCACTCTAAAAAAGAAAATCATAACAAATAAAAGTGGACGGAGGAGTACTAAATTGTTATGTAAAAGGAAGATTTGTTTACTAGTATTGATGCGTTGATTGGGTTAGCCAAAAAAATTGTATTGTTAGTCAATTATAAAGTATTAGGCATAAAAGAGGAATTAGTTGTAACGAAGTGTTTGAATGTGATATTAATAAGTGGGGTTGAATTGGGTGAGAAGGTGATTTTTAGAAATATTAACCAAAAAATCTAGTTGGATTGAGTAATACTACGAAATTAATTAACGTGTCATAAAAAGATATTACTTGGAGTTAGACATTGATTAGTCCCTTATATGTGATTACTGTTGGTGATCCCATTTTACACTGATCCATCCAATCCGTTTTAAATATTGGATTGAATGGGCGATCTTTAAATATAGATGATATTAGTGGCGTAGATAGAAATTTCACGAAAGGGTGTCCAAGGTCCTATTACTTCCTGAATTTATTTTATTAATAATTCTATATTCCTTTTCGGCATACGTGACACTATCGTGTGGGCCCAACACTGGTTGACTTTTTTTTTCAAGTTAGTACCACGTAGATCGAAAAGGGGTAGAAAATTACTTATAAAATAAGTTCATGAGGTAATAGGACCTTAATATAGTATAACTGTATCTCTGAAATTTTGGGCATAGGCTGAGGGGGTACTTGTGCATTTTTCCCATGAAAAAAAATATGTAATGTACCTGAAAAAATTAAAAAAAAGAAAAAGATGAAAGAGTGCACGAGAAATTTTAAAAATTAAACTACTTAATATACATGAAATTTTTTGAAAAAAAAGTATGTAATATACATGAAATTTTTTGAATAAAAAGTACGTAATATACATGTTTTTTTAAGAAAAAAAACGTAATATACATGAATTTTTTTTTGAGAAAAAGAGGTAAAAATTTGAAAATATAGATGAAATTTTTTTAAAAGAAGAGGCTTAAAGCTGCTACTGGCGAGATTGCGTTAAAGATATTAAAAATACGTTATTTAACTATTTTATATATTATTTTATTTATATATACGATATAATTTCTTGACGAAAGGTATCCACTTTGTAGTTACGCCCCTGATCATGATATTTGGATTTATATTCATATTTAACCCATTAAAATATGAGTATTTATAGATAAACTAAGGATCAAATATTGACATTGCAAATTTTTCTGTAAACTCTCAAAAGATGTGACTTTTTTCGAGATTTAAAAAGCAATTTTCAGCATTAACTTCGTTGTTTCTTTCACGAATCACAGTCACAAAGATGATTTGATAAGTCTCTCAATTTCTCCCATGAATCCTCTTTCTCTTCCTTCTGCTTTCTTTGAAATTTTAGGGCTAAAGTTTGCAATTAATCTCCTAAAATTTCCCTCCTCCTTTCTAAATAACACTGTGTTGAAAAATTATTTATTTATAAGAAATGTCAATGCAGTTTACCGTTTGTATTTATTTTTAATAGAATATTAAATTTCATGTTTGAATTTTGTTTAACAAAATATTAATTTTATGTTTTTGACACCTTTTTTTGGTTTGTCTTTTGTATATAAGATTTTTATTTATTGAGAGAAAGTATATGTGGTCATTCTAAATCATAATTATCCTTTTGGCAAACATCAAGAAAATAGGAATATATTTAAATAAATTATTTCAAGAAATATTGCCAAGTCTGATATTTTAAAAAAGTATGATAAAAGAGAAGAATATCTGAAAAATGAGCTTGTAGTGATTCAAGTAGAGTTATATGACTTCAGACATGTTGATTTCTCTAGAGTCAAATGAAAGAATGTTTTCAACTGCTCCTTATGTTGATTCGCTTCAAAAAAAAAAAGAGTGTTGAGTTTTCGTCATGTGTCTCTGCCATATTCTGATGTTATTTTGTGTGTTGAGTTCATTAAGGAATGTGGTATTAAAAAAATTATCTCTTACTTTGAATAACGCTACTTGTAATAAGGTGACAACCAATTTAAAAATGACATTTATCTTTAATGCAAACTTTAGATTGTGATGAAAAGTTCTTTCATATTCGTTATGGAAACTATATTTTTAATTTAAGGTGGGTTCGAGAAAGCTAATGCAACTATGTAAAAATTAGAGAATATGTTAAACATAATAAACATTCGGAAGGAAGAATTTTAATGTTTGTGGAATGCATAAAAAATCTTAGGTTTGCCGTGTTCAGAAAAGTTTCGTCTAAGACATGACAATTTGGAGTACGGAGCCTAAACGGTACAAAATATTAACAAAAATTCCAAAATGGTATATAAAATTTTATATTAACCAAAACGGAAAAATCGCTGCATCAACAGCGATTTACTTCCCCGGAAAAAGCAAAATCGCTGCCGAGGCAGCGATTTTGCAAAATGTGATTTTTTTTTTTTAAAAAAAATGAAATCGCTACCTAGGCAGCGATTTTAATTTATTTTAAAAAAAAGTCGCTGCCTAGGCAGCGATTTATAATTTTTAATTTTTTTATTTAAGGAAAATCGCTGCCTAGGCAGCGATTTTTAAAAAAAGAATTTTTTTTTAAAAAAATGTGGAAGTCGCTGCCTGGGCAGCGACTTTTATAAAAAATTTTTTTTGAAATGTGCAAAGTCGTTGCCTGGGCAGCGACTTGTATAATTTTTTATTTTTTTTTAATTTTTAAATTTTTTTCTTTAAAAAAATGTGGAAACAATGTGGAAATTTTAAAAAAAAAGATTTTTTTAAAGCAACAATTTGATAAGATAAAAAAAAGTTATAATATTTTTTTTTATAAAATCGCTACTTTAAATTTTATTTTTTAAAAAAAATTATTTGTGGAAAATCGCAGCGATTTACATATTTTTTTTTAAAAAAAATATAAATCGCTGCGTAGGCAGCGATTTAAAAAATTTATAAATTTATAAATTGGTTAATATTTTTGGAAAATCGCAGCGATTTTCATATTTTAAAAAAAATTATAAATTTTTTAAATCGCTCCCTACGCAGCAATTTATATATTTTTTTAAAATATGTAAATCGCTCAGCGAATTTATAATTTTTTTTTAAAATATGAAAATCGCTGCGATTTTCCACAAATAATTATTTTAAAAAAATAAAATTTAAAGTAGCAATTTTATAAAAAAAATATTATAACTTTTTTTTATCTTATAAAATTGCTGCTTTAAAAAGAATTTTTTTTTAAAAAAAATTCCACATTGTTTCCACATTTATTTTAAGAAAAAAAATTAAAAATTTTAAAAAAAATAAATTATACAAGTCGCTGCTTGGGCAGCGACTTGCACGTTTCAAAAATTCTTTTTTTAAAAAAGTCGCCAGGCAGCGACTTCCACATTTTAAAAAAAAAAATCTTTTTTTAAAAATCGCTGCCTAGGTAGCGATTTCAGTTTTTTTTTTAAAAAAAATTCACATTTTGCAAAATCGCTGCCTCTGCAGCGATTTTGCTTTTTCCGGGGAAGTAAATCGCTGTTGATGCAGCGATTTTGCCGTTTTGGTTAATATAAAATTTTATATACTATTTTGGAATTTTTATTAATATTTTGTACCCTTTAGGCTCCGTACTTATCTAATGCTTGAAATTGAGATACTCTACCAACAAACAAGCTTATATATAATTAATATAAATTGATTTTAAATATGGTCATTCATTCTAAAGAAGAATGGAAAAGGGTAGAGAGGATTGCTCAGTTTCTGAAACCATTTTATAACATTACACCATGGTTCTGCGGAAGCCAACTGCTAATTTATATCTACATAATGTTTGAAAAATTCACAAGTTAACTGAAGGAAGAAAAAGATAATTATGAAATTCAACCATTATTAGAAATCTTACAGTTATCACTAGCAATTATTCTCGATATAAGCATAAGTTTGTGAAATTTATCTTCTCTCTTATGAATGTTGAAGTAAGGTAAAAATCGTTGAAGATCATTTACATTTGTTATTGTAAGAATATTAGTTACCTTTGAATTCAATTTCCTTGTTGCGGGAAACTAATAATGAAATGAGGAATGAACTTGAGGAGCTCCATAACACCACGGAATTTGTATTTGGAGGATCTAAATTTTGATCGCCAAGTAAATTTAAATTTACATATAATTGCCTAATGAAACAAAAATAGACTAAGATATCTCCAACTCTCATTAATGGTAAGACACATCTTGGGCATACTTATTACTATAGTAGCCTCTGAATCTACCTTTAGCATTATTCTAAAATTTACCACTTCTATTTTACCAGCAAATATGGAGGTGAAGTTATGTACTACAGATTGACTTTACGGGCAAAAAGGTAAAACATTCTGCAAATATTACATATTTATTTTATTACTAATGTGTTGTAATTATCTAAATATTATATCTTGACTCCTTGCACAATTGTGTTGCCTTGGAAAAAATGTTGGTTTGACACGTGGCCGAGTGTATTAATTCTCTCACTTGGCCAGCTTTGAGTCTCATTAAGAATTTTTTTTTTTCTAGCTTTTTCAGTAATAGACAATTTTTTTTGTTAACAGTATTGTTATATCAACTATTTATTAACAAATATCGACACTGCTTATAAAAAAATCGTGCGTAAGCCACTAGTAGAGAAAGCTAATTTGCAGAAAGTAAATTGATTTGTTTAAAAGGTTTTTCCCTTATTATTTTTTTAAAATTATGAGTCAACAGAAATATAAGTGGGTCAAGTAGAATTTAGCTGGATTTAATGAGAAGATTATTATTTATGATTAATTTTAGTTTTACCCTATTAAAAGCTACCATATCATTAATGAAAGAATTAATTATTATTCTTACAAATTCTGTTAAGTGAAAGGGTAAAACAGGTCTATATAGGCAAAAGAAAAAAATATTTTGGAGCTCAAAAACATGAGGGTATTTTTGTTTCATTCCATATACTTGAAGTTTTAGGTCCTTCTCCATATATATATATATATATTTTTTGTTATTGATCACTGGCTTTGTTAGGTTTAAATGATTTAAAATGACGTTAATACTGAGAGTTGTCATATAAAGGCAAAAAGCTAAAAAAATAAAAAAGTGAACTCGCATTATCAGGTGCTTTTCTATGGACTCTCTCTAGATAAACTCTCATTGTACAGCTCCATATCCTTCTAATAATCACAATCTAATTTCAATTTAATAGATATTTACCAAAAGAATAAAGAAAAGGCCGAAATTGAAAAGTTCCCTTCATTTTTTTAAGGAAAAAAAATACTTAAATACACTCTTTTATTTACCTTAGTACCTATTTATTCCTACTTATTATAAAAATTTCGAAATTTCTTATTTTTCCCAATTAATTAAATATGTAAGATACATATAGATTTCACATCTTTTTTTCAGTCAATTATTACGTTTTACTTTATCAAAGTAAAATCCTATTTTCAGCCAACACACTTTTTCCCATTAACAATTACCCTCTTTAATTTTCTTCCTAAAATATCTGCCCACATTTAGCAATAAATTTTTCCTATCAATTTGATTTTCTGTAGGAATTTCTCTCAAGTATTTCAATTTCTAAGTTTTTAAAAGGTAAGAATTTTAGTCACCATTATAGTCTTCTTTATGTGCTTTTTACTGATAATATGAACAGGGTCCATCGCGTCAATCACATAGTGTTGGTGCTTCTAATACTAGTGCTAATCATGTGTATGATTCTGATGATGAAATGTGTGCTGAAAACAGATCCAAGAGATTGCATAACCCATTAGCGATGAAGAACAAGAACGTAGTCGAGCCAAAGAAAAAGCTTGAACAAATCCCAAAAAAAGGGCGAAGAAAAGTTACACATGTTGTTTCCCGACCCACACTTCCTAAGGTGTGTGTTTAAACAAACATTTCTATTTTTATGATTTTGTAATAGTGTTGGTTGTGCTTGGACAGAAAGGTTGAATACAACTCTTATAAATTTATTATTTTGATAGTATCTTAGAACAATATTGATTTAAAATTGATAATTTTGTGTTTTGTTGATAAACCCTTAATTTTAAATTGTTGCATGTATTTGTGAAATCGAATTAAAAGTCATTTAACAATGAAGAGAGATTCACTAATTTTAAATTCAGTATAACCATCATGTATTGTACAGTTTTAAGGTGTATCAGATGCATAAGGTATATCACTAATTTTGTGTTTTGTATTAGTAAAAGCATCATGTGTTGTACAGTTTTAAGATGTATCAGATGCATAAGGTGTATCACTAATTTTGTGTTTTGTATCAGTAAAAGCATCATGTGTTGTACAGTTTTTATAGTTTTTTTTTGTCAATGCATATGACGTATCATATACATCATATAACTATAGTGTCTTATATTTATATGTAATTGGTATAGATATGTGAATGAAATTCATGTACAATATATTTTTTAGTTACCCATGTATCTTAACTAATTTTGTGTTTTGTATCAGTAAAAGCATCTTGTATTGTACAATTTTTATAATTTTTATTTGTCAGTGCATAAGATGTATCATATACATCAGATAACTCTAGTGTCATACACATATATGTGATTGAATTTTGTGAATGAATCTGAATAAGATGATACATTCATATAATTCAAATGTCTTATACATATATGTAATTGGTATATGTGAATGAAATTCATGTACAATATATTTTTTAGTTACTAATGTATCGTATGCATTTTCGCGACGTGTTTGATATGATGTCATTACAAAATCATCATGTATTTACTGAATTTACACATTATCTTCAACATATTCCTCTCCATTACAACATATGTTTGAGATTAGACAAGTACAATTTTATATTTAATTTTTTGTATAAACAGGGCATGAATTATATTATCAAAAAAATACCAGCACATCCATTGAGGTTTGGAGCGACGTTTCATTTTGATTTTGTGAATGAAATCAAAAATTCCATAAAGAATGAAGGCGTTGAAATGTTTCAAGAATACAATTTTTGGATCATATTTGAACATTCCAAAATGTAATTTTCAGGGTCAGATTATTAAGTGTTTGTTGTTGTTGAAGGTGCAACAGGAAAACAAATATGTATTGCATGTTCGTCATGCTAATGGGAATGTGTTGCAGTTTAGTATGAAGGAATTTGTCATTGTAACTGGCCTTAAATGCAAAGGAAATGTTAAGGATTTTTCATATCCGAATTTCATTTCGAGTCGGTTATTGCAAAAACATTTCTCTGATTGTCCAACAGGTATAAAGAGTCGCTTGATATAATGTTTTGCAATGGAGAATTGGGAGACCACACAGGAATCCGTTCAGATGGAAATATTATACTTCATCAATACTTTCTTGTTATGTCATCTGGGTGAGACCTTCATATGTATAGAAGAATTTCTAATGGTCGAAGATGGTAGGTATGAATTGTATCCTTCGGTTTAGATTGCATTCAATAAGCTAATTACATCACTCATGCAAGACATTAACCAAAGCAAACAAATGTATCACTTATTTGGTATGTCTTATGCACTCAACGTATGGATTTACGAATGTGCCTCTAGTCTAAGTCCAGAGTTTGTTGTTAAAGTAGCGAATGGTATTCCTAGGATATGTAATTGGACAGTGGTGGCTGTAAAGCCAAAATATGAAAAGTTCATGTTCAGCATTTTTTCCGAGGTAACATTAATTTTAAATTCGCAAATAACAGTTTATCAATAAGCTTAATATTTTTTTGTTGTAAATAACACTTTTTATATGATACATAATACAGTTATAACGTTCAACCATTTTAATTGCAGAATGCTTGTTCAAATATTGTACCAAATCCAAATGAGGTGGAAGCCCTTGGTTTACTTGATATTCAAAGGCTAATATAACTGAACTATCCACAACACTAGTTGCTGCAAAAAAAGTACAAACAAAAGATAAGTCAGATTTTGAGGATTTATCAACAATCCCTCCTGGTCATTTATTGAGAAGATCCTCATGTGTATCTGATACATCATCTCCATCACCACCCAAGAGGAGAAAGAATCTTGATACACATAACAAAGGGGTAGAAACCTTTGTCAGAGCAGTTAACGCCGCCATTAAATCAGTCATTCCCAATGCCAACTGAAGAACCTACCCTGCCTGCTAATGTATCTTCTGTCCATGTCTCTTCACAAGTCCCAAAAGATAAGTCTCTATATCGCGATATTGAAGAACTGAAACAACATATGAAGGAATATGTAAGTAACGATATCAATTTTTTTAATGTTTATTCATAAATATAAAAATGAATGTTAATTTGTTTTAATAGATTGACAGTAAATTTGAGTATCTTGTGAATTTGATAAAGGCAAATCACTTTGAGGTGATGAATTCTAGGAATAGGGAGGACGACCAACAATCAAAGGTAATGTATTGTATATGTGTATTTTCGTTGTGTGTTTTAATTTCATAGGTCATTATATTACAAACTTATTTAATGAAGGAGATGGGCGACAAGTCTACACCGCACATGGTTGAAGTTTTCCGATATAGAAGGCAATGATCACCAAGCAACCTTTCTGATACAAATGAAATTTGCCAATAATTATCAAAACATTGTTGTTGCTGATTTTGATGTTGACGATCAGGTTTACTTTACTTTATTAATTGTTTATATAAAATTATATAATTTATCATTAACTTATTTTTCCTTTAAAAACATGTTTAAAAAATACAGACTAAAGATACATTGAAGAATCATCAAGTAATGAAGGACGTTTTAGAACTTCAATTCCCAGATGCAAATAGTCATCATACTGCAGAAACATCTGAACACAAGAAGGTGATTTTAGCAGCGTAACTTTATTATTAGTATTCATCAACTTTGCAGTGACACATCAAAATGTGCCAGTATGATACATTGCAGTTTAATTGGATTATTAGGATACGTAACAGTTTAATTGAATTATTATGATACATTGCATTCTACTTGGATTATTATCATACATATTTTTACTGTTCACATCAGTAGTTTTTTTTCAAGTTCTTGTGTATGATACTATACTTTTTTATTTAGTGCGTACATTATACAGTCCATTACAAGATATACAACTATGTGACTACTTAAATTTGTTTGTCTCTTATATACAATTTGTAGTTTGATGTTATCTGTCCTTGATACATTAACAATCCTTTGTGTATAATCATTTGTTGTTTAAGATATCATAAATTGATCAGTACGTTTTTTATTCAGGATGCTCCATTAGCACAAACGCCTCATCATTTCTTTGAAATAACAATGAACGAAGTTATTTCATATAGTGTTCAATACAATACCAATCAGTCTGTGTCAAATACTGTTATATTTGATACATCGATAATTTATGCTTCATGTATCATTTTAATATCATATGTTTATCAAATCGTATTTAATTATCAATTTAAATCATATAGGATTCTACACCATCTAGTTCAATATCTCACGATACACGAGAAGTCATGAATACACTTATTGCTGATTTAGGAAGTTTGCCTATTCATGCAAATCAACAGGAGTTAACCGACAGCCAAGGTTTTCTTTCGGACAGTCAATCACCAATTGATATTCCAATCACATATATTATTGTCCGAAGTGATATAAATACTCCTCATGCACGTATCCAGATGCCTTCAAGAAACTGCAAATCCTCTTATTTATTCATTTGGGCCAAGTGAAAAAGAAAAAACGGTCATGACTGATGTAATTCGTCCAAACTTTTCATTTGAAGGCTGTGAGATCACAAACCAAGCCCCTTCATATTTGATTCATGAGTTTATTGAGTGGGTTACTACAGGTCTTCTTAAAGCTCATTCAAAAAAGTAAGTTTTATATTCTTTTACTGGATCTGTTCAATTTTAAAATTGCAACTATTTACACTTTTGAATAACATCTTTTCTTTACGCTTAATAATACAGGAAACCATCATAGGATAAGTATAAAGAAAGAGCATCTTCATTGGATTTTGAAATGATGAATTATGTCGTTGAATATCCGTTAAATAAGAATTGATTTTATGCCATGTCTCTGCCCAAAAACTGCTGGACTGATCAGGTAATTTGACATGTATATATGAATTTCATGTGTATGTAAATGTATCATATAAAGTTATACTAATGTATATGATAAATTTAGTTATTATGTTACATATACATATCAATACCATATATCACTTTCAGTGTATAGTATTCTATTTTTATTAATTTTCTTTTCAAATGTATAATTATGTTTATATTTTTATATAGCACATCGATGTTATTTTTTACTATCTTCGTAAAAAATCAAAACTTCAAAGCATGGATCAATACAGATACACAACGGTCAATTATTTTTTCAGTGCACATATCAACAATACCCATGATAGGTATTATAACAATGAGACTGATGATGATATTAGTACCCAAGAACACCTTGATCGTGCAAGACTTGTATCAGTACATGAGACGTCAATAATCAACATCATTAAAGGTTTTTCAATATTAGCTGAAATACCATGGCATCTGGTGGACGATGTTTATATTCCGATTAATTATAATTAAAATTTTCATTGGGTGTTAGCTGTTGTTGAATTGAATCAGAGGTTGATACACGTGTATGACTCTTCTTTGGGCACAAGGAAACGTGTATATTCTGAAGAGATACAAAAGTCGTCAAGGATGCTACCTTATTACCTCATTGACAGTGGTTTCTTTGAAAACATTGAGCGGACAAACTGGCCAGTACTTGATGCATACAAGGACAAACAAACGGGTACACTTTTAGAGTCACATATTCCTTTCAACATTGAATACGCGAAAGATATAATGCAACAAAAAAACGATATCCTATAAGTATTTAAATTATGGACTACAATATATGAGTAAGTTATTTTACAAATTTATATTATGTATTTTGTTGTAGGGATCGCGGGTTATACGTAGTTACATTTGCAGAGTTTTTGAGTGACCAACTTGTTATACCGCCTGATACTGATGGTCATCTTGCAAATTATCTACGCAATAGATATGCAGCATTGTTATGAACATACGGTAGCGAAAAGTTCAAGGGTGAATACATAAGTGAGATTGACGATCCACCAAAGACTAAGAGTCAATTCACAACACCAACTGAACATGATCTCGTTAACATAGATTAGTAATTAGTAGGGATAGCATGAACATGTTTTTATGTTGTTTTGTGTTGAAGACAATTATTTTTTGTGTTTATCTAAAAGCATATTTGTATTAAAATAGTTTGTTAGTTATTAACATTATGTGTTTTCAAGCTATTGCTTTAGACACAGTTATTGCTTTATAACGTTAAGGTACACAATCATTATTGTTTGAGTTTAAGTATTTTTGAAAGTTAACTTACAAAATGACGTATATGATACATAAGTTCTAATGTTTATGATACATTATTGTTTGAGTTTAAGTATTTTTGAACGTTCACTTACAAAATGATGTTTATGATACATAAGTTCTAATGTATACATATGCAAATTTATATGTTAGCCACTTGAACTATATGAATGTATATGATACATCATATACGTCAACAAACTAATCACAACATACTATTAAATTGAAAGACACCACTGCTGAGTATAATGTATCAAAATTATAATTCATAATACAGTATGCACGATACATATAGTACACACTTGAAAAGGTCAAGTTTGGGACACTTAAATTTACTTAAATCGTCATTATGGCATTGAATCAATGTTTTATTCATTTACACAATAATTATTTTCACAGTATATACACTCAGATTTATTTATTAAATTAGGAGTTTAAGTTTGACACAAAATTTTCAGCAAATGCATATATTTCAACATCACAATAAGTTGTGTAACCAATACACTTTATTTAGTCCAAATACTAAAAAAAATACATATAAGTACCATGAACACGAATGTCCTACTTTAAAACATTATTTCAATTCTCTTTCAGAAGAAAGTACAAGTTCTCCTGTTGTGTCCTTCTTGTCCACATTGCCCACAATAATTATTGTTCACTGCTATTTTCTCATTCGCGTTTTTATTTCTTCGCTTTCTTGGTTGTCCAGCCAACCTTCTATACCTAGTTGGCCGGACAATTTCATCTAAAAGATACTCTGGAACGATCCAAATCCTCCTTATCTGGCATTGAAACCATTGGAACCTCGTATGTTTTTTATAATGCATCAGGCTTGTAGTAATCAGAGCAATATGGGTGCAAATTTGTAACATTCTTGTGCTTCAAAACTGTAATTGCGTGTGCGAAACGTATCACATCATGTTGAAACCTTCCACATGTGCAAGTTTTCCTCTCAAGGCATACAATGTATCTTCTCCCGGCTTCATGAACTGAGAAAATATATTAAGATGATGGAACAACCTAAAAATATAATAAGTTAGTGATACATTATGTAATATGCAATTTATATATCATTTCCCAAACAATGTTTATCATTGAAAATCAGTTTGTTTCTACTACATAAAACAGAAATTTAGGGAAATTGATAAATATCTTCATCTTTGAACTTTTAAATGCTTTTACAATCAATATCTTCTCAAATCTTCGGCCCAATGTGTCCTTTGTATATGACGCTATTTGTCTATTTTTATAGTTCCAACTACCAAATATAAGTCTAGCTTCCTCCAAGAAGACTATTATAGTTGACCTACGTGCATCAACAAGGCATCCATTGATATACTCAGCGATGTTCGAAGTAATCATTCTACCTCTGTTTACGATTGAATGAACTCTTGACAACTTCTCATAACCAGCATCTTCAAGGTAATCCTTCACCCTATGATCAACTTTCACCACCTTAGCCATTTATCAAAATCTTCCTTCTGTATGCTTTTGCCATTGAATAAAATATATTACTTAGTGTGTTTTTAATCCTTTTGAAGCTTGAACATACATTCTTCCAAAAATGCCATATGCATGCACAATGAGATACATTTGGGTACACAATGCTTACACTCTTCATGATACTTTCATTTCTATCTGATACAATACACATGTTTTCACGCTCGCCAAATGCATTTTTGAATTGTTCGAAGAACCATGTCCACGAACAGTCATTTTCAGTGTCTACAACATCATATGCCAATGGCAAAATGCAACCTAATTACAAAGAATCACACATTTAACTTCATGATACACAATATTTACACTAAGATACATTAACGATAAATATAAAACAAATTTTACATTACATCAGTATTACAACAGTCATACCTGCACCATCGAGTGTGCTCGCTGATACAAAAGTAACCTTGTAAGCCCCGCCAAGTTGTGCAGCGTACACTACAACTACAGGCCTGTAGTAGTCGAACCCTCTTATCAACGATCTTAGGGATATGAAAAGATACATGAATTTATTATCTTCCGTCTTTTGCATCCTTATATGAATTTGGATACACTTTATTTAGCAACCGTATGTATCTCGACATCTGCTTATATCCTTATGATGGCTTACCCTTGAGCATTTCTACTGCATGTCCTCTAGCACACCATGTCTGCTGGTATGATATCTCAACCCCATATAATTCTTAAATATCTTCAATTACATCTTGAGGGGTATGAATTCGTTTATGATTTACCAATTTAGGGGCAGTCACACCACTAATAAATTCAATTGTTGCTTGTACTTTTGTTAGTATCATATCACACGTGTATGTTCACAATTGAAATATCTCACTTTGAATACATCAGACTTTTTTTAGCAAGAAGACTTTAAAGTCTATCCACATTAATCACTGAAGCAAACCAACACATAGTTGTCTAAATTTTTAATTGGATTAATTCATATAACAAAAGCAATGTTAAAGTTGTTAATAACTAACGTATCTGACATAATAAAGAACACAATCATTTTTGTCCAAATTTTTGTGTATCACATAATGACATTTATCAATAGACATGTAAATCAAATTTCAATACTCATCAAACACTGACAATCCTATTACAACGAAATATATACTAATTATACTTATGTATCACACACAATATAAATAGAACTGTACTAGAGAAAAACAATCAAATTAGAGAGAAAGCATTCCAATACCTTTTTTTATCCAGTCTTTTCACTCAAAAATTGAAGTTGTTCTTTATTTTATATTTAGCCATTACAGCAATGAGTGTTCCTTTATCCTTATACAATTGCTACATCTTCACATCGGTACTATTGGAATCAGTTATGTAATTCTTAGCATTTAATTCTGAAATATAATCAATGTCACAAATTCTAGACTCGACCAGGCCAAGAGCTTTAGTATATCTTTCGGTACCTTCCACGCATACGACTTCCCCGAATGAACAATCAAAATTATGTATCTCTGCAACAATTTTATCAGTTGCATCAATACAAAGCGGATACATGCTAATTTCAGGCGCATTCTTTTCTACTTCCAAATAAAGTTTCACACCCATATTGTTCTTGATTTTCAATGGACATGAGTTCCCCTCAACAACTTATCGATTTCAATATCTTTTGTAACAGTGTCGATCTCAAGCTTTGATAAAATCAACGTTTTTAGATTCACAAATGAAATGGAATGTCCAACAACAATTCCATCAACTTTTAACCTTCATAATTAACATCGCTTACCCAAATTCCAGAATGTCGTAGTAAAATTGAGATATTCATCTTCTAACCTATTTTTTCGACTTATTAGAATGCAGATTAACTTTATCAGGACTAATTTTGTTTTATGAAGCTATTCTAATTTGAAATTTGAATTTATCAATCAGTTTTGCAAGCTGTCGAGCGTAAATTACGTGATTATAGTTATTATAACAAATTTACGTTATTTGTTCCTAATTAACCGCAATAGCTGCCAATTCAGATGTATCAAAACTAATGTATCCCGTACTTCTCAAGATGTATCCCGCAAACTACATTTTAATGGATTTTTGGTAAATATAAAACTAAAAGGGATAAATGTTATTTTGTATTTATAATATGTGGTTCCTATAATTTATACTTTTTTTAATTAAAAAAAACACAAAGGAGAATATAACTTTATTCTTGTTGGGCCCGGGTTGCGTCAGGCTTCCTTTAGTACAATCAAAAGGAAAAAGGGTTAGGGTTCAGGGTGAGATATTCACTATTGAGAAACATGGCGGAGATGGACCTTTCGAAGGATCTTATGTATCATCTTGTTACAATAGAACCCATGGAATTAGAGACCTTTCTAAGGATCATCCTATTACAATAGAATCTAATTTGATGTTGTCTGAAGTGTTTTTAAAACATCTACAACCAGAAAAAAACTGAAAAACCTAGTGTGGAATGGATTGCCTTACAATTCGACAAGGCTAAGCAAGAAAGAAGTCAATAAGGATGTGAGAATGTGCAACAAGACAAGTGGGAAGCATTCATTCTTAGACCAAACGATCTCAAGAAGAACTAGCACAAGTAGAAGGAGAAGAACATGTGATTGTGCCACCGGAAAAGAGGGGCAATTTGAACAAGGAAAGGGGCATCAAAGGGATACCTTTAGACCCCTATTGAAATTGTTCTTCACTCTCATGCTATGGATTCATAAACTCACTCTTGCTACTCCCATGGATGTTGTGGAAGAGTATACCGATCATTATGGCTTCATTACATCAGTCAATTTCGTCAAACTCATTGTTTTGACATTGATATTCGTCTTTGGCTGCTGGAATATTATTAGTATATGACTCCAATGAAGATGCGTGAGTTAATGATGGAACCATTCAGGAATATAACGAGAGAGTGCACAATGTTTTCAAGTACAAGGTTTTGAAGATTGAGAAAGTCAATTTTATGGTGACATATTAATTAGAATATTGGATGACTGCGAAAGTCACTCCTATCGAGATTTTCCAAATTCATGCTGCAGTTGGTGGTTTGACAAATTGCAATCTGTCTTCGTAAGCTGCCAGGGAGAAAAGAAAAGGCTTCAAGAAGTATAGTTGCATAATTTGGGCCAGTTGAGATTTCATCATCTTGGTTGAGATTTTATCATTTGTATCTGAATAATTTTTTTTTTAAAAAAAAGCTGAGGAGAAAAAATGGAGAACAAAAGTAATATAGAAGGCTAATATAATGTTTTTAGCGGATTAGGTCAGGTAGGACGGGTTATCAACATGGTTTAAACCTTAAAATTTTAGTTGATGAAAAACAATTAAATAGGCTGAACAACTTTGTGAGTTTGGGTAAAAAGAGTTAAATAGTTGCTTTAGCGGTGGAGCACTTCGGATTTAGGAAGTTGGTAGAGCTGTTTCATCACCAATAGGTAAATTAAAAGTTGGACGTACATCCCTCGGTACAACATAGCAAAACCAAGCCTAGTTGGAAATTCTCAGGAGATTGAATAGGGAAGGTCATGGCTTCGACATAACGAATTGCATTGCATATTTCTTTGTGATAGAGTTGTCTTGACAGCTGAAAAGGCCTAGCGTAAACATCTTCATTACCAATGTGTTTCCTTAAAAGAAATATCAACAATTGCCTACAAAATAACAACTTATATGCCAACCATTTAAAGATGATAAAATGGTGCTTGGTTGATCCATTAAATCACCATAGAGACACAATGAGTTGTGACTTGTGAATACCTAAAAAGAACCTGTCTTTATCTTCACTAATTCATATACATAAGAGCACCACAAGAAGATGAAACAGGAATCATCACCTAATGTAAGACAGCACAGTCACGCAAAGATAAGAACATTCTAATAAGCAAAAGCCAATGATGCTACAACCATGCTTACCAAAGGAACAGAAATGTTATCGTCTACCATTCCAGTAATAGGGAGAGACTCCACCATAGTTGCTACAAATGACACCAAAGCTACTCTTTCTACAGTTGAAACCCAATCCAACTGAAAATATCCCAACGCTGAGAAGTAATACAGCATCCTTTAACCATATGAAAGAAGTCTAGTATCAGCATAAATATTACAACAAATTAAATATCTAAACACAAACAAACAGCACAAGGACCAAACCTACCCAATGGATACCAGGAAACCGACAACAAACATGGAGAGGCTACCAACCAAGCTTTTCTGTTTATTATAAGGTAATTTTGTGGACCCAAACCTTCTTCCAACAATATCAGCGATTCCTACATAGAACAAACTTTAAAAAACAAAAAGTGTAAGAAGTTCTCACAATAAACTACGTGATATGAGCTTCAGCTCTTACCATCACCACCACACATCATTGCTAATGAAATTACTCCAACTGGTGACTCACGCCAAAAGAGAACCGCACTCAAAATTAACACTAAAACATAATATAGAGGCCCTCTGAGCAATTCTCTGCAAGGAAATGGCTGAAACGTAAGAGAGGAATCAATGCCATGAATCTGTTGAACGAGGCGGGAATGGGAACTTACTCTGGCTTTCCTTCCCTAGTAACAGATTTAATAAGCCCCTCATCAGTAGCCAAAGATAGGCCATGAATCACAAGTCTCAAGCAGTTTGTAAGTGGAACTACAGCAGCAAAGTAGCGAGCCCATCCTGATACGCTAATCTAAGACCTAAATCATCAGTAAGAACATTCAAAGATGGATCTGCATTCATCATAATGACATAACAATACCTGAAAATCGGCCAGGAACCCATAAAAAGCAGACCAGACAATATGTGGACCAGCTTTCTGCTTAAGTTCTGTTTCAACAAATGAAGGGGGAAATAAATATCCAAGAAACAATGAAAATCAAGTGATCATTATAATGTCTTATAAATACCTTTAGTGCAGACATCACACAAGACCTAATCCCTTTATCTTTTTCCTTTCTCCCTCCTCGCTCCCAAAAGAAAGCATCTTAAGTATTCATAGAATGTTCAAATTTCTGTGAGCTTTTGCTTCATGCCTAAAATGTCTCGCCCGTTTCTCTATTTTATTTTTGATAGGTCGCTTTCTCTATTATTATTTTTTGTTAATGTGGTGTCCATACCAGCATTCCACGGGATACCTGCCTTCCTCCAATAACAGGTACAAAGGTAACTCTATCCACCTAGAGATTTGAACCTGAACCCTCATGGTTCTCAACCGTCAACCCACAAGTTGTTGAAAGTTTCCTAGTCAAATCATTATATAAGCAAATAATAATGGAATGGAAGGATCAAACGGAGTTGAACGGATAGAGGATTCGTATATTAACTAATGTAGGACTGAGGCAAAGTTGTATCAAATAAAATAAAAAGGAATATGAATTGCTAAAAATAAGAAAGTGAAGCTTAAGACCAGAATAATTTTTTTTAGTGTACGATTGGTAGGGTGTATAAGAAATAAAGTGTATTTGTTATGCTTGCATAAATTATTAATTTTTATGCATTTTTTTGGTTTGGTGTATTAAATATAGTATACATTGCATAATTTTTTGAAAAATATTTATTTACAAAGATACCCTCTACAAATATAGCATGAAAGATTTTTTAAAAAAAGAAAAAAAGATTTTGACGTGGGGTAATTAAGTCTTTAATCAAGCTAATGCATGCATCAAAGCTCTTGCATTATAATACAATGGATTTCCTGTATTAATATTCCGTCTGTCTCTAATTATTTGTCGACTTTTGAATTAACACACCTATTAAGATAACAATGATTGACATAATGAGTTTACTATTTCACCCTTATTCATTATGAAGTGCATAAATTAAAAACTTCGGATTTTCAAGAAGTTATACATTTTTTAAAGTAATTAATTGAGAATATAATAAGTAAAAAAAATTGTCCTTTTATTTGTCAAAATGGACATGTAATTAGGAACAACTAAGAAATAAAAAGTGGACAAGTAATTAAGGACGTTATAAGTAATATACACATTTCAATGCACAATAAGGTTCATATAGTGTACATTTCTTGATAGATCAAGTCAAATATCAATACAATTAAAATGAGCCCAATTTTGAAGAATTAGGTAGTAGAAAACTCAGCACTAACTTTTTGTTGCTAAATTCTAATTTCCTCTCCATAAATACGTATCTTAATCATAAAGTCACAACTTATCAGAAAAGTCATCAATTATTGTAAAAGTCACAATCCATTCAATGTGAAAAAAGGTTATTCAAATTGCATTTTTTCTCTTGACATCTTCTAGAGAAAAAAAGACTTTAATTTACGATTCACACTTTTTCAAACCCAACAACACTAACTTTTTCCTACATAATTTATGTGGGACAAGTCCTCTAAACTTATATCTTTGCCAAATAGGGTCATACATAATGAGTTTTGGGTCACAGATTTTCACTAAATGAGCAAAACGAACAAAAATCAAAGACCAAACCCAATTAAGGGAAATCCATGGAAATACTTGGTAATTCCTGGTAAGGAACAAAATTCACAAAGTTTTCATGAGCAGTAGAAACTTCTAAGCTAGTGCTGATTTTAATGGAATAAAAGATTCTTATCACGCATACTTCTGCTAAGTAAAATCAAATCAGATTCCGATACAGTATAATACTAACTGTGTTTTGTGAGTATGAGAGAGATAGAAGACCTGTTCAATTAGCTTCCGCTCGGATAAGAGATCAAAAGTGGAGACAAAAGCATAAGCGCCGGCGATAACCAAAGCCGTCGCACCAGCATCCTGAACCATTGAACCACCATCACCAATAACATCAAAACCACCTAAACCGGCCATCACCGGACCGGGAACAGATCGGAAATTGTACGGCGAGAAGAAACGTCGGCGAAATATACTAGTGTCGGTTGTTGCAGTGAGAGATGGAAGCGGCAGATTTGAGAGGCGGAGATGACGAGGAAGAAGAGAGTGGGCGACCGGAACCACCAAGGGAGCAGTAGCAAAAGGTCTGCTCATTTTAGCACACACAAAAGCTTGCATTCTAGAATCTACACATTGTTCAATTTCGTCTTCACATATAAGTATATAATAAAGTACTTAACAAAGATTTATTGAAAAACAGTGATAAAAAATAGTTTTTGTGGCTTATCATATGTTTTTCGGACAACGGTAAAATAAGTCGCAAACTAAGAGAATGATCGAAATGTAATATTAATTAAAGGTGTAAATTGATTTGGTCCTGATATATCGATTTCTAAAGGCTTATCAATTTATCATCGACCCAAAATATCTAATGAAACTACAAAATCTATCTATCTATTCTACTAAATGTAGCTATGGTATTTAATTATGTTAGATTTTAAAAGGTGTGAAGGAAAAATAAAAAATTGTGAATTTTATGTTAAAAAAAAAAATTGTCACTTTTATAAAAAAAATTGAAACTTTCATGAATAATTGTGACATTTATGAAAAATTACGACTTTTATAAAATGAAAAATTGTGACATTTATGAAAAACTGCGACTTTTATAAAAAGTTATAACTTTCATGAAAGGTTATGACTTTCCAAAAGATTGTGACTGTTTCAAAGGGTTTTAATGACCCGAAAAAATAAATAAATTAAATAATAGGTACTTAAGGTGATTTAATTATTAATTAAAAATCTGAAATTTTAAAGGCATTATGGTCCTTTTACGTATTAATTAAAATAAATCAGATTTTCTATCTCTATCTCTCATGTTCTCCATATCTCTCTCACGTTGATTTCTTCCAAAAATAATTTCAAGAACTGAAAATACATCGAGAGTTAATCACACTTGAAGAAATCACAAGAATATTTAAGTAAAAGAAAAAGTAATCAAAATGTCAAGGCTAAGAGAGGTTCGTCGAGTGAGGTGTACGTTGAAGTAAATTGGGCGTGGGTTTGAGGAGTTTCCGGGCAGCAACATCAGCGTTTGAACATCGATTAAGGTATGAGTTTCTTTTCTCTTGGTCCCTTTCCCAAGAGACCCCTTAAGGTTCAAGATATTCATTCCGATAACTAGGTTGTTTCCCTTTGTATGTCCTTGTCACTAGCTCCCAATGAATTTTAGGTTGAATATGATTGCTGGTAAATTTAGGTGTATATATGTTTTCGTGATGAATATGATCATGTTGGTGTACTTGAAATCATATGTAAGTCAATCATGTTTTTTTTTTTTTAATTTATGTGCAAGTGTGTGTGTAAGAATGTTATGGTGAATGGTTTTCTCTATGTAATGCTCCAAAAGTTTAATGTAATATGGTTGTATATTTTTCGTGAATAAAATGGGATAAGGCGTGAAGTTCATATGAAATGTTAGGTGGCTTGATTTAGGGAGAAATTATTGGTTAAACGAATCTATGAAAATGTACCTAAAACATTAAATGAACCATGAAATCTCCCTAAGAACTAATGTGAAATTTGATGAAAAAGTGCAGAAAAATCGAGGAATAAATTTCCAGAACATAGAAATAGGCTTTAAAAGAATCTGGAAATTTTTGGACGTCAAAGAAATAAAAAAAAAAGTTTTGAGGCCTCCAGGAATCGAACCCACAACCTCCCTACAGCATGCCTTAATTAAAAAAAAATAGAAATAAAAAAAATGGGACTGAAAGAATCGAACCCTCGGCCCTGTCTTGCGCGAGGAAAAAGAAAAATAAAAGGGGGGGGATCGAACTCGCGACCCTCAGCTACGCGCGAAGAAGAAAAAAAGAACGCGAGGCGTGGGAATCGATCCCACGACCTCAAGGCGGAAGGAAAGGGGGCGAAATCATTAGTAAAGGAAGTGAGGCTGTGGGGATTCGATCCCACAACCTCACTGCCACTCGTTTTGTTTTTAAAAAAAATAGAGGGGTTGTGGGGGTTAGAACCCACCACCTCACAGTCTCCTCCTCTTCAGCGAAAATCAAAAGAAAATAAGGGGGCTGTGGGGGTTCGAACCCACAACCTCCCTATTGTAGCGAATTTAATTCTAAAAATCAAAGGGGGTTGTTGGGGCTCGAATCCCCAACCCTTCGGTTAATTAATATTAAAAAACAGAAAATTTATCCCTTCATGTAAATATTGAAATTTAAATTAGAATTCTAATCAAAATAGAAAATTAATTCTTTCATGTTGAGATTTAATCTAGAATTCTAATTAAAATAGAAAATTAATTCTTTCATGTAAATATGGAGATTTAATTTAGAATTCTAATTAAAATAGAAAATTAATTATTTCATGAAAATGTTGAGATTTAATTTAGAGTTCTAATGTTATGAATATTAGAAATAAAAATCATTGAAAAATATAAATGATATCCAAGTAATTCAAGAATTGGGTTCCCGTGCCCAAAATTTCATATTGACACATAAGTCATATGTGAGTAAAATATTCAAGAATAATGCTATCTACTTAGATCAAAAATCAAGATCTTGGTATATATATAAGATACGTAAGTCTTGTAATATATAATCTTAGGAAAGTAAGAATCACTTAGATAACTATGAATGAAGCCCCATGACTTGTATGTATAGACACATAAGTCTAACATACGTTCAAAAATAAGTGAACTTAAGATATACGTAATGAAATGATGAATCTTAGGAGGGTTAAGTACGAATGTAAGATACACTAAATGGTCAAGTGCATTGGCATATGATGAGATGAACTATGAAATGAAGAAATGAACATTCATGTAATAAGACGTGAGTAACTATGAAAAACAAAGGTGCTAATAATGAAGAATGTGGTGACAATCATTATGTGAGACTTATGTATAGGATGAGAGCAATCTCAAATGAGACTAAGTAAATGTTACCAATACGTACTCACCAAGGAGAGTGTAAGATAATGAAAAGACCAGTCTCTATGAACACTCTAATAAAAATATTGAGTTTAAAACACTTAATACTAATGATGAGATGAGAAATCATCTATTGAGCTATGATGTCCTCATACTGGAAGCCAGCTTCCATGATGTATGAGTTGAATGTAATGGAGCTTTATACTGAGCATCGATAGGCAAGCTCTCAGTGGTGATGCCTTCTTTCGGAAAGGGCGGAGGTTCACGTAACTCTCATGAGATGAGACTGTCCGGCTTGCCGGGTATGGGTCTCCATACATCTCCTAGTTTTTGAACCTATGTTGCCACTATAGGAATCTGGCGGGGTTAAATTCCCATATACGCTAGCATGTTATTGAGTCACTTTGGCCGGTGATTCCACCTATTTTTGGTGTGGGGGAGACACTGTATTTCATAATGCTCACATAATCTATGTCGGTTAAAGTTAAAGTTCCTAATGAATGAATGAGGCCATCCTCAAATGAATCATATAAAGAAATGAATGATATTGAAGGTGTTAGGATAGGATAATCAAAAGGTGAGCTAGATTCAGGTAATGACATTAGGTTATTCCTGATCATTGCATAGCAAACCCGATGAAAGTCTTAAACTACATCCTAGGTATAGTTGGTGTTCACACTAGCTATAAATGAACTGAAATGAGGTACGTATGAATGAATGAAGCAGACTCTGTGTTTGCTAAAGAAGGCTCCCTAGTTGAGGTCCCATATGTTGAGCCCTCATTTTGGAAAGTCTTAAGGTCAAGTCCATGATAACAAGGTCTCATGGCATATAAATGAATAATATGAAAGAAACTATGTGTTATATGTTATGTGCTATATGAAGATGTTATGTGTTGTGTGCAATTTGATAATTATAATGATGCATGTCACCCTCATGGCATAACTTTCCCAATCTCAATATGGCAAGTCCACTGACTTGACTTCCAAAAATCATGTTGTAAGGAAAGAGTGATTCTTTCTCATGCATGTCCCTGGTGTGTGCTTGCATATACCCATACTTAGTACAAGTGTGTACTAATTCCATACAAACATCTTTTTTTAGGTGCAGGCACAGGTGGGCGGTAGAGCTACAGGTTCGTTGTTGCAGCTATCCGGACGTCAGCATTCATCCGGAGTTTGGTAGGTCCTCATTCTTTCGAGGATGCTATTATTTTACTTTATAGCGTAGTTTTAGAGTTGAGCTAGTGGAGCATGTTCCACTAAAAATTCTTTTTAGTTTTGGTTCAGACTTTGTATTGGTGCTACTTTGATCGATATACAATTAATGCTGAATGAATTATTTTTTTCAGTTGTTTATCTCTTAAATGTTAGATGGTTGATTATGAACGATTACGAAATATTAAGAATGTTTAGCAAGTATGATTAAAGAATAAAAAATTTCAAATTTTCCGCTAAAATTAACCTGTGTAAAGTAAGAATGACGTAAGTAGGCTTGTTTGCGACCTCTGAGAGGTCAACGACGCCGGTCTCGTCTGGGGTCTAGATTCTGATCGTGACAAAGTTTATATCAGAGCCTTTGGTTAAATTCCGAGAAAAATGAGTTCACATCAACCATATTGAGTAGTTTCTAAGTCATGGTGGTGAAGTGCACCACTATCCTGGATTAGAGAATGCATGATGCATAGGAAAAATTTCTCTTCTTCTGATCTTATCATGCTTTTCCTAATGTTTGAATTCTTGGTGTTATGAACGTGTCTAACATCAATCCTTGTTGTTTTCAGAGAATGAACACTTGGAGAACTAAAGGTCTGAGAACGGGAGGAGCAGCAGCTAGGGGTAATCAAAATCCACCCCAGGCTCCAGCTGAAGGAGTGGCCATGCCAATTAGCCCAGCCAGGTTGACTGATGCTGAGCTGAGGTCATCTCTAGCCCAGATGGCACAGGCCATCACGATGCAGGCTCAGGCTATGATTGCCCAAGTCAACCAACATGATGTTTAGAGGGAGAACCCACCGGTTCGCAGCATGGCTGACAGACTGCGAGATTTCACGAGGATGAATGATGAATCCTCCTATATTCACAGTGGCTAAGACTTCAGAGGATCCTCAGGAGTTTATAGACGAGGTGCATAAGATCCTGGTGGCCATGGGGGCAACTGATATTGAGAAGGCTGAGCTGGCTTCCTACCAACTCAAGGATGTTGCACAAACTTGGTGCAAGATGTGGCAAGACAGCCGTGTCCTAGGTGGAGTGCCAGTCACATAAGAGCTGTTCAAGACAACATTTCTGAAAAGATTCTTCCCAGAGAGATGAGGGAGTACAAGGTTGAGGAGTTCATCAACCTTAAACACGGATATATGACGGTCAGGGAGTATTCCCTGAAGTTTGTGAAACTATCAAGGTATGCCACTTCTTTTGTGTCTAACAACAGAGAGGAGATGAGTAAATTCTTGAAAGAAATTGCTGAGGATCTCGAAGAGGAGTGTAGGTCAGCTATGCTACATGGCAGCATGAACCTTTTAAGACTTATGGTCATGTCCAGCAAGTGGAGGAAAGCAGAAAGAGGAAACACACTAATGTAGGGAACAAGTCAAGGCAAGCTGATGAGAATTTTTCAAAGAATAGTAGTACTGAAATCAGGGATAAGCCCAGGTTTAAGAAGGGACTCTCCAACCAAGGGGATTCAAGTTCATCCAAGGGTCGCCATGATAGGAATTCTGAGTCCAGAGTTAAGAGAAAAAATGAAGTAGATACACCTCAGGAGAGACCACCTCGCAGGAAGTGTGGCAAACTACATGGAGGAGAGTGTATGAGGGGCACTAATGCTTGTTATAGTTGTGGCAAACCGGGTCATATGGTGAAGGATCGTCCGATTAGGAGAAGTCAAGAACAAGGGAAGGAGAGAGTTCAGTCTAATGGTCCAAGTGAAGAGGCTCCAAGAAGGCAACGATTCTTCGCACTCAAGTCTAGGGGTGTAGAGGAAGGCACTTCTGGTGATGTCTCGGGTGAGTAGCCTTAATTAGTCCTTCATGTATTTGACTGTGTGTGGTGTATGCACTAGTATGAGGTTAGACTTCCTACTCGTAAGACTATAGTTCCTTATATCTTTGTATTTTATTGTTATTGCTAATTGTGCATAGCGATCGAGTTATAATCGGATTGGCATTACGATGTGTAATGGTAGTGTCATTCAGGGACGAATGTTCCTGGGGGGGATAATGTAACGACCCGAAAAAATAATAATAATTAAATAATAGGTACTTAAGGTGATTTAATTATTAATTAAGAATCTAAAATTTTAAGGGCATAATGGTCCTTTTACGTATTAATTAAAAAAATTAGATAGTTTAAATCCTATTTGACTAAGTCTTGAATTTAGTCTCCTAATCCTAATAACACTCTATCTCTATCTCTCACGTTCTCCATATCTCTCTCTCTCACATTGGTTTCTTCCAAAAATAATTTCAGAACTGAAAATACATCAAGAGTTAATCACACTTGAAGAAATCACAAGAATTTTTAAGTAAAAGAAAAATTAATAAAAAAATTAAGGCTAAGAGAGGTTCGTCGAGTGAGGTGTACGTTGAAGTAAATTGGGCGTGGGTTGGAGGAGTTTTCGGGCAGCAACATCAGCGTTTGAACATCGATTAAGGTATGGGTTTTTTCTCTCTTGGTCCCTTTCCCAAGAGACCTCTAAAGGTTCAAGATATTCATTCCGATAGCTAGGATTGTTTCCCTTTGTATGTCCTTGTCACTAGCTTGCAATGAATTTTAGGTTGGGTATGATTGCTGGTAGATTTAGGTGTATATATGTTTTCGTGATGAATATGATTATGTTGGTGTACTTGGAATCATATGTAAGACAATCATGATTTTTTTTTGAAATTATGTGTAA
Source organism: Solanum arcanum (assembly GCA_027789145.1). Classification (NCBI taxonomy): domain Eukaryota; kingdom Viridiplantae; phylum Streptophyta; class Magnoliopsida; order Solanales; family Solanaceae; genus Solanum; species Solanum arcanum. Next base: position 23,727,480 of record CM050935.1, on the reverse strand, counting down.
GTGTCTGTGTGTAAGAATGCTATGGTGAATGGGGTTCTCTATGTAATGCTCCAAAAGTTTAATGTAATATGGTTTTATATGTTTCGTGAATAAAATGGGGTAAGGCGTGAAGTTCATATGAAATGTTAGGTGGCTTGATTTAGGGAGAAATTCTTGGTTAAACGAATCTATGAAAATGTACCTAAAACATTAAATGAACCATGAAATCTCCCTAAGAACTAATGTGAAAATTGATGAAAAAGTGCAGAAAAATCATGGAATAAATTTCCAGAACTTAGAAATAGGCTTTGAAAGAATCTGGAAATTTTTGGACGTCAAAGAAAGAAAAAAAAAGTTTTGAGGCCTGCAGGGATCGAACCCAAGACCTCCCTGCAGCTTGCCTTAACTAAAAAAAAAGGGTTGGGGGAATCGAACCCTCGCCCCTGTCTTGCGCGAGGAAAAAAGAAAAGAAAAGGGGGCTGGGGAGATCGAACTCGCGACCCCCAGCTACACGCGAAGAAAAAAAAGAACGTGAGGCGTGGGAATCGATCCCATGACCTCAAGGCGGAAGGGAAGGGGGCAAAATCATTAGTAAAGGAAGTGAGGCTGTGGGGATTCGATCCTACAACCTCACTGCCACTCGTTTTTTTTTAAAAAAAATAGAGGGGTTGTGGGGGTTCGAACCCACCACCTTACAGCCTCCTCCTCTTCAGTGAAAATTAAAAGAAAATAAGGGGGTTGTGGGGGTTCGAACCCACAACCTCCCTATTGTAGCAAATTTAATTCTAAAAATCAAAGTGGTTGTTGGGGCTCGAATCCCCAACCCTTCGGTTAATTAATAGTAAAATTAAAATAGAAAATTTATCCCTTCATGTAAATATTGAGATTTAAATTAGAATTCTAATTAAAATAGAAAATTAATTCTTTTATGTTGAGATTTAATACAGTGTGCATCATTTTTCGGATTTTGGACAGTATTGCTAGGAAGAGTGCCCGATTGCCGTGTGTTCATAGTCGCAGATAATTGGGCTATTTGCAACTCGATCTGCTTAATTGATATTGCATGTGTATCTACTTTTTGCCCAATACCCGCTAAATCACTTCTTAACTCTTTAATGAGCTCATCACTAGCATCGAACCTCCTCATCATTTTGTGCAACATATCCTTAACTCGCGCCATTCTATCTCCACTATCCCTAGGATTAACTTAACGATTTTGAGGAGGGATATAGGGCCCATTCCTATCATTTCTGTTACCATAGTTACCCTTGTTGAAGTTGTTGTCGCGGTTGTAGTTTCCATCTCGGACATAATGACCCTCACGGTTATAGTTACCATATATCCGACCTTGGTTCCCTTGACCTTGGCGCCAATCATCCTGATTTGAGCCTTGGGCACTCGGTCGGAAACCCCCCGTCTGCTCGTTTACCGCATAGGAATCCTCCGCATAATAGCATTCATCATTCAGTTGTGGTGGTTTAGACAAATAGTTAACTGCATTTATCTTTTCTGCACCCCTAGTGATATATTTTAATACCAACCCAAGTTCAGTTCTCATTTGAGCCATTTCTTCACGAATCTAATTAGTGGTTGGGTTGTGAGTGGAATGTACTGTGAAGGTATTTTTCTCGGTATCTGACTTCCTAGTACTCCAAGCTTTATTGTTCCAGGAGATTTTCTCTAACTTTTCAGCAATCTCAGCATAAGGACACTCCCTATAAGATCCACCTGCTATAGTGTCCAACACCACTTTATTATTATCATCTTGTCCCCGGTAGAAGTATTCATTCAGTGACTTATCATCTATACGGTGATTGGGGATACTTCTAAAAACCGAGGTGAATCTATCCCAAGAACTACTAACTGACTCTCCGGGTAGTGCCACAAAGTTGTTCACTCTGTCTTTGTGGTTTAGTTTCTTGGAGACCGGGTAGTAGCGTGCTAAGAAAACATCCCTTAGTTGGTTCCAAAGTAAAAATTGAGTTATACGGGAGCTCACTGAACCAAATAGCAACCTCTCCCGTCAGTGAGAGAGGAAACACTCTTAGCCCTATTACATCCAAGTCCAAGTCAGGCCTCCCTACACAGCTTTTACACACTGCCCTTACCTTAGCTATATGGGCATGTGGATCCTCAGAAGGTAGCCCTGAAAACAAACCTCTGGCAGTGAGCATTTGCATCAGGCTACTAGTTACCGCAAAAGTGTGGCCTGGTGGTAGAGGGGGCAAGACAAGTGGCCCACCGGAGTCTGCTATATTGTCATAGCCTCTGTAGTATTCTTGGGGCCGTGGAGCGGGATTTTGTCCCCTCTGTTGGTGTTCACCCGGAGCATCGGGTAACAACTGACCATGAACATCAACCGGATCTGAGATGTTCTGGTTTGGATCATCATCATTAATTCCCAAGTTTTGATTCATGTTGCGTAGTGTACGCTCGAATTCGTGATCGTAGGGAAACAAGGGTTCTCTTCCTCTCCGTGTATTTGGCATACAAGGAAGATGGTTCTACAAGAATAAAAAATAATAAAGCAAAGTAAAATCAAGAAAATATCAACTAAACTATAGTAATAAGTTTAAGTTAATCTAAAAGCTACTTTCCCCGGCAGCGGCGTCAAAATTTGATAAATTTGATACGCTCAAACTTACTTCTCAAATAAGAAGTAAAGCGGTCGTGTCAAGTAAATAACCCAACTAATGAGGTTGGGATCGTTACCACGAGGAAAATAATTTAGACTTAACTTCAATCTATTATTACTATTGTTCAGTCAATTATTTCCTTGGAAAGCAAAAATGATAAAAGGGGGGTTTTATATTTCTAAATAAATGAAAATAACTAGCGAAATTGAAGGAGAGAACTAACAGCTTCAAATGTTGGAGTTTAATCAATTAATCAAAGTAACTAGGGTTTCCGTGTTCCCAGGTTCATAACTTGATAATTCTAACTATAACAATTCTTTCCTAGTATCTTGCATGCAAAGTGATAAGTTATGTATTTCTAAATCCTTGGTCCAACATCTAGAAAATTTCACTCCGCACCTTGGTCCGGCTACGTGTGTTGCTATACTAACCCTTACCTTTACCTCATATTAAGCATCGTATTCGATATTTGACTAAGTTATTACCTCGTACCAATCAATACTAGCCTATTAGATAGTATACACTAAATCTATGTTGACAATTCTTTTCCTATTATCTACCTCCTTGGTCCGGCAAGTAGAATTAAGGCGAGTTCTAACGTTGTCCATCCGTTAAAAAGACTTCTAAGTGAAAGAATTATCAATACATGCAAGACACTATTGTAGAATTGTTATTTTAGTTAGGTTTTACCTTATTATTCGCCTATGGTTCCCACAACCCTAGTTATGGAGTTTAGTTAACCATAGTCATAATCACAATATTCAAATATGTAATATAAGAATTCATGCACTTACTTCAATGAGAAAGAACAAAATCCAAAAGTTCACTTGATTAATCAACAAAAGTCACCAACAATCAATTACTGAAATTAATTGAAGACTAAAGATTCTCTAAAAGTGTAACAATAATCACCAAATCTAATCCACAAAATAAGCTCAAATAATCAAGAGTCTAACAAAGAGTCTAAAAATAATCAAGGGTCTAACCCCAAAAACGAGGTTTTTTGAACTATTTATAAAAAATAAAAACCTAATTAAATAAGGACTCTATTTGCTGGAAATCTGTCAAAACGCGGCTGGGTTGATGGACCTCGCGATGGATCGTCGTGGTCACAACGAACCGTCATGGATTCTGTCATCCAGGTATGACGGATCGTCACAAGCACAACGGTCCGTCGAGGGTCTCTATTCCAAAACACTTGAGCTCTTGGAATTTGGGTACGGGACTACTCCTTTGATCTTCATGACAAACTAGAAGGACGGACCGTCATGGCTACGACGGTCCGTCATGCACTCCGTAACCCCACAGTTGGTCAGAATTCCCCATCTTCCTTCAGCAGCTGCACTGCGATGCCACTTACGGACCGTCACGGTCACGATGAACCGTCACAAGCTCCGTAGGTGGTTCTTTTCTGTATTTCTTGATCAAAAACCTCCGCATTCATCTGTTAGACAAATTTCCTGCAAATAAAGAGAAACTTACATAAAAATTAGTAAAAAAGGCTTTTAGACACACTAAAATTAAGGAAACAGTATTAAAATTACGGTGAAACCACGGTATATCAATTTTTATATTAATATATTTTAAATCATATTTGACTAAGTCTTAAATTTAGTCTCCTAATCCTAATAACACTCTATCTCTATCTCTCACGTTCTCCATCTCTCTTTCTCACGTTGGATTCTTCCAAAAATAATTTCAAGAACTAAAAATACATCAAGAGAAGAAATCACAAGAATTTTTAAGTAAAAGAAAAAGTAATCAAAACGTCAAGGCTAAGAGAGGTCCGTCGAGTGAGGTGTACGTTGAAGTAAAATCAGCGTTTGAACATCGATTAAGGTATAGGTTTCTTCTCTCTTGGTCCCTTTCCCAACAGACCCCTTAAGGTTCAAGATATTCATTCCGATAACTAGGGTTGTTTCCCTTTGTATGTCCTTGTCACTAGCTCCCAATGAATTTTAGGTTGGATATGATTGCTGGTAGATTTAGGTGTATATATGTTTTCGTGATGAATATGATTATGTTGGTGTACTTGGAATCATATGTAAGGCAATCATGTTTTTTTTTTGAAATTATGTGCAAGTGTGTGTGTGTGTCAGCATGTTATGGTGAATGGGGTTCTCTATGTAATGCTCCAAAAGTTTAATGTAATATGGTTGTATATTTTTCGTGAATAAAATGGGTAAGGCGTGAAAATAATATGAAATGTTAGGTGGCTTGATTTAGGGAGAAATTCTTGATTAAATGAATCTATGAAAAATTACCTAAAACATTATGAATGAACCATGAAATCTCCCTAAGAACTAATGTGAAATTTGATGAAAAAGTGCAGAAAAATCGTGGAATAAATTTCCAGAACTTAGAAATAGGCTTTAAAAGAATCTGGAAATTTTTGGACGTCAAAGAAATAAAAAAAAGTTTTGAGGCCTGCAGGGATCGAACCCAGGAGCTCCCTGCAGCATGCCTTAATTAAAAAAATAAAAAAAAAAATGGGGCTCGGGGAATCAGACCCTCGCCCCAGTCTTGCGCGAGGAAAAAGGAAAAGAAAAGGGGGTTGGTGGGATCGACCTCGCGACCCCCAGCTACGCGCGAAGGAAAAAAAAGAACGCGAGGCATGGGAATCGATCCCACAACCTCAAGGCGGAAGGAAAGGGGGCGAAATCATTAGTAGAGGAAGTGAGGCTGTGGGGATTCGATCCCACAACCTCACTGCCACTCGTTTTTTTTTTTAAAAAAATAGAGGGTTTGTGGGGGTTCGAACCCACCACCTCACAGCCTCCTCCTCTTCAACAAAAATTAAAAGAAAATAAGGGGGTTGTGGGGGTTCGAACCCACAACCTCCCTATTGTAGCAAATTTAATTCTAAAAATCAAAGGGGTTGTTGGGCCTCGAACCCCCAACCCTTCGATTAATTAATAGTAAAATTAAAATAAAAATTTATCACTTCATGTAAATATTGAGATTTTAAATTAGAATTCTAATTAAAATAGAAAATTAATTCTTTCATGTTGAGATTTAATCTAGAATTTCAATTAAAATAGAAAATTAATTCTTTCATGTAAATATGGAGATTTAATTTAGAATTCTAATTAAAATAGAAAATTAATTCTTTCATGTTGATATTTAATCTAGAATTCTAATTAAAATAGAAAATTAATTCTTTCATGTAAATATGGAGATCTAATTTAGAATTCTAATTAAAATAGAAAATTATTATTTCATGAAAATGTTGAGATTTAATTTAGAGTTTTAATGTTATGAATATTAGAAAAAAAATCATTGAAAAATATAAATGATATCCAAGTGATTCAAGAATTGGGTTCCTGTGCCCAAAATTCTGTATTGACACATAAGTCATACGTGAGTAAAATATTCAAGAATAATGCCATCTACTTAGATCAAAAATCAAGATCTTGGTATATATACAAGATACGTAAGTGTTGTAATACATAATCTTAGGAAAGTAAGAATCACTTAGCTAACTATGAATGAAGCCCCATGGCTTGTATGTATAGACACAAAAGACTAACATACGTTCAAAAATTAGTGAACCTAAGATATACGTAATGAAATGATGAATCTTAAGAGGGTTAAGTACGAATGTAAGATACACTAAATAGCCAAGTGCATTGAGATATGATGAGATGAACTATGAAATGAAGAAATGAACATTCACGTAATAAGAGGCGAGTAACTATGAAAAACAAAGGTGCTAATAATGAAGAATGTGGTGACAATCATGATGTGAGGCTAATTTATAGGATGAGAGCAATCTCAAATGAGCCTAACTAAATTTTACCAATACGTACTCACCAAGGAGAGTGTAAGATAATGAAGAGACGAGTCTCTATGAACACTCTAATGAAAATATTGAGTTTAAACACTTAATACTAATGATTAGATGAGAAATCATCTATTGAGCTATGATGTCCTCATACTAATAGCCAGCTTCCATGATGTATGAGTTGAATGTAATAGAACTTTATACTGAGCACCGATAGGCTAGCTATGAGAGGTGATGTGTTATTTCGGAAAGGGCGGAGGTTCACGTAACTCTCATGAGATGAGACTGTCCGGCTTGCCGGGTATGGGTCTCCATACATCTCCTAGTCTTTGAATTTATATTGACACTGTAGGGATCTGGCGGGGTTAAATTCTCATATACGCTAGCATGTTATTGAGTCTCTTTGGCCGGTGATTCCACCTCTTTTCGGTGTGGGAGAGACATTGTATTTCATAATGCTCACATAATCTATGTCGGTTAAAGTTAAAGTTCCTAATGAATGAATGAGGTCAGCCTCAAATGAATCATATAAAGAAATGAATGATACCGAAGGTGTTAGGATAGGATAATCAAGAGGTGAGCTAGATTCAGGTAATGACATTAGGTTATTCCTGATCATTGCACAACAAACCCAATGAAAGTTCTAAATTACATCCTAGTTATAGCTGGTGTTCACACTGGCTATGAATGAACTGAAATGAGCTACGTATGAATGAATGAAGAAGACTCTGTGTTTGCTAAAGAAGGCTCCCTAGTTTAGGTCCCATATGTTGAGCCCTCATTTTGGAAAGTCTTAAGGTCAAGTCCATGATAACAAGGTCTCATGGCATATGAATGAATAATATGTAAGAAACTATGTGTTATATGTTATGTGCTGTATGAAGATGTTATGTGTTGTGTGCAATTTGATAATTATAATGATGCATGTCACCCTTATGGCATAACTTTCCCAATCTCAATATGGAAAGTCCACTGACTTGACTTCCAAAAATCATGTTGTTAGGAAAGAGTGATTCTTTCTCATGCATGTCCCTGGTGTGTGCTTGCATATACCCATACTTAGTACAAATGTGTACTAATTCAATACAAATATCTACTTTTAGGTGCAGGCACAGGTGAGCAGTAAAGCTACAAGTTCGTTGTTGTATATATCCGGACGTCAGCATTCATCCGGAGTTTGGTAGGTCCTCATGCTTTTGAGGATGCTACTGTTTTACATTCTAGCATAGTTTTAGAGTTGAGCTAGTGGAGCATGTTCCCCTAGCGTTTCTTTCCTGTTTTTGTGCAGGCTTTGTATTGGTGCTACTTTGGCTGATATACAATTAATACTTAATGAATTATTTTTTGCAGTTGTTTATCTCTTAAATGTTAGATGGTTGATAATGAACGATTATGAAATATTAAGAATGTTTAGAATTATGATTAAAGAAACAAAATTTTTAAATTTTCTGCTAAAATTAACCTATGTAAAGTAAGAATGACGTAAGTAGGCTTGTTTGCGACCTCTGAGAGGTCAACGACGCCGGCCTCATCTGGGGTCTAGATTCCGATCGTGACAAGGGTTGTAACCTTTTCAGTAAGGCACTATAAGAACATGTAACACTATCCTTCATTTTCCTAAAATTAAGAGATTTCTTCTCATTTGAAAAAAGAAATGAATTTTCTTGACTTCTTCTACTATAACGATTTAGTATTCTAAGTGTACTTTAGTGTCATTGAGTGGTTCATTGACACCGTGATTTTAGATATTGATACACCATTGAGTAAGATCGTTTTATCCTTGGAGGATATATTTCATTACCCTCGAGTACTTGAGGGGAATAATTTCCTTAAATGGACATTGTACATTCAGTAGGTTTGATTTTTTTTTAAGAAAAATATTTTGTATATTGTTTCTAATCTGTTTTTTATTCTATTTTCTCTACTAATTTTAATTTTCTAGTTTTGAAAATAGTATTAAACTTTATTGTATCTTATCAAGTTCTTCAAAGTTTTTGCTACAAGTATCTTATGAATACAAGATGAACAACAATCTTAAGGAAATTATTATACTATTGTATTTCTTGTATTCTACTAATTGAGGGAAACATATCATGGAAGTAAAAGATTAATGCACAATTTCTTCAGAGTTCGGTGTTTTGTTTAGCGAGGTCGAAATGAGAATGTACTAGAAGAATTGGTGGTATTTCGGTTAAAGATTACACCAGGTAACCTTCTTATTATTTATTAAAGGAGGAAAATAGATTCTAAAGGTTACCAATTTTATATTTATTATGTGTTGAAAGAAATTCTGCAAATTTCATGTTTTTTAATGAATTTTCCTTGGTAGATAGTGTTGCCATTAAAATTCACTAGTTTGCAGAATGAGATATGCATTTTTTTTGATAAAGTAGTATGTCAAAATGTTATAGTTGGAAGATTATTTGAAAAGAAAAAACATTTCTATGTGATAATCTAAAAATATGTTGTATTATTTTTGGAGAAAAGAAAAACTTTTGTTTGTTTACACCTTTGTGTTTGATTGTTCTAGATTAAGGATTTTTGTAGTTTTCTACTATGAATAAATTGGACTATGCAATTGGTTTGAAGAATATGAAAATTTCACCTAATAGTCAATGTTGTACTTTTGATTTTCTACAAACTTCATTGTCATATAGAAACAAATTGTATAAAAATATTCGTCTTTATTTAGTATTCTAAATATTAAGTGATAAGTATTGTAATAGAAAAAACTATCTTCAAGTACTTGAAAAGTATTTTGAGATCATATTTAAAATGTGGGGGGTTCATTGCTTATGATAAAGAAAAAATTAGACTTAGTGTTTAATTTAAATTTGGAACACAAGGTATGAAATTCGATAATACTTTTGTATTACGTTAGACCCACGAAATTCCTGGAGTATATTGTATACTGCGGTCGTTGATTTTCTCTTTTACTAGTATATGGTAAGACTAGCACGAAAGTACCAAATTATATGTATAGTTGTTCAAAATGATTGTGTTCTTTTATGAAAAAAGTGTCACTTAAAATGTTGTGATTTTTCATGGAAAGATGTCTTTTAAATATAACTATTTGTGTACACATGAATATTAGTGAATAGTCATTTGTCATGTTTTGTAAAAGAAGCATTTGAATTATACTGTCTTTATTAGACCCGATAAAATGTTGTTTATGGGTAACTCTACAACAATGAGATCGAAAGTTATGGAAAGGTCCTTCTGAAAAGAACATTTAACAAGGTGATAACTCTAAACAATTTTTGTATTACATAAAATTGTAAGAAATATAAACAAATATTTGTGAGAAAAAACTACCTCATGGAGAGATTTTCTAACTCAGTATTTTTATTTGTTCTTATTTTCTTGAGTCAAACTGTTTGTGACATTAACATTATAGACAGGTCTATTACAAAATCTTGTAAGAAAAGCTGATCAACTTAAAAGTTTTGTCTAACTTTGTGTGCAATAAATAAAAATATTAAGTTTGTGTGGAATTTAAGTATGTTGATCATTCTTACAAATTTGTTGAAAAGAATTTTAATCCCTTAGTATTGATTTACACTGACATTTGTGATATGAAGCCAACACCATCTCATGATGGAAAATAGTATCTCGTAACTTTCATTGACAATTGCATTAGAAAAGACTATGTCTATTTGTTGAATGGTAAGGATAAAACAATAGAATGTCTAGACAATATACTCTTGAAATTGAAAATCAGTTGGGAAAAAGATAAAAAGTGATATGGATGGAGAGTATAAATTTCATTTGTAGAAATATGTTTGAAAAGTGGAATTATCAATCAAATTGTTGCCCTATTCACCTTTATCTAATGAGGAAAAATTGAACTTTGAAGAAAATGATGATTGCATTACTTGTAAGTTTAGGTTTGCCACAAAGCTTGTGTGGAGTAACTATCCTTACTCCAAAAGGAAACAACAAAAAGTTATCTTTTCAGAAAGAAAGCAATAAAAAGAATTGTATATTTAGGACACAATTTATTTCATATGAGAAATGACAAGGAAAAAAATACAATTTAAAATATTTCAAAGTGTGGGGGTGTCTAGCAAAAATATTCCTAAAAGTATTAAAATAAGATCTAAGACTGTGGACTGTAAAATTAAAATTTGAGTAGTCTAGTGAAAGGTCTAAATGACCTTCGAAAGAACAAAAGAAAAATGTACTTAATAAAGAGAATTTAGAGGCGTAGTAAATATCAAGGACATCTACTTCCTTCGAATATGTTTTTGTAACATTTCTTGTGTCTTCTGTAGACTCATCCTTTTGGACAGATGGTGTCAATAGTGAGATTGGTTCAATCTTGAGCGATCCTATTGAAAGTTGATTGATCTTTCTATAGGAAAGAAACCTTTGGGTTCAAACTGAATCCTCAAAAAAATGACAAATATAAAGTAATATAAAAACAAGGTCTTGATCTTTTTGACACATACTCGCCAACAACTACAATTTCATTCAATAGAATGTTAATTGTGTTGGTTGTGGTATATGACCTTCAAATTCATCAAATGAATATGAAAATAACTCTCTTAAATGGAGAATTAGAGAAAAAATTACATGAAACAACCCGAGAGTTTTGTGGTTTTTGTGATTCCGGGTAAAGAAAAGAAAGTGTACGAACTTGTTAAGTCACATTATGCACTAAAACAATGACATAAGAAATTTGAACAAACAATGTTGACAAATGAATTTAAGAATGATGGAAGTCATAAATGTGTTCATATTGAAATCACAATGTCATTGTTGTTTGTATATTTTGATATGTTAATCATCAATTGAGACATTAATGACATCAATGGTATTAAATGTATGCTAGAAAGCAAGTTTGATATAAAATTTCTTGGAGTTGTTGATGCAATTAGAACTCCATAATATTTAACATTGTCACAGTCTCATTGCATTGAAAAGGTACTTGATAAGTTCAAATGTTTGAATTTCAATATTGTCAAGTCTCCAATAAATGTGAGTTATGCATTTCAAAAGAGTGAACGGAAAAGTGACTCACAATTGAATTGTGCTAGAGTATTGGGAAGTATGATGTATATCACAAAGTGTGCGCGATCAGATATAGCGTGTGCTATTAACGAATTGAGTCAGTTCACAAGTGATCCCAATCGAACTCATTGGATGACAATGAAAAGAGTTTTGGGGTATTTGAAAAATACTCAAAATTATGTCATGCATTGTAACAATATCAAACAGTATTTAAAGAATATAGTGATGCAAATTGAATCACTAAACAAATAAAGTAAAATCCACGAGTGAATATATATTTATTTTTGGTAGAGGGACAGTCTCTTGAAAATCTTTCAAGAAAGACATGATCGCTAGCTCTACAATGATTTCTGAGCTAGGTGTTCTAGATAAGGTCGGTGAATAAGTTGAAAAACATCAAAATTTCTTAATAGATATTTTTTGGCCCCAAATCATTGGCATCAGTATGCTTAATGCAAATCTCGTCATATAAGACATAGACATAATACCATTATGAAACTACTCTCTAGTTAAATTTTCAAAATTAACTATATGTAAAGTCAAAGGATAATGTGCGGATCAACTTACGAAAAATCCTAACTATAAAAAAGTTGAAAGATCATCTAAGAGAATGAGTTTACAGCTTAGGACAAGTCATTATGTCATATGACTGACGGTTTGGCATTGTCAACCAACTCAATCAATTCTCATGATAAAGACAATGTTTAGGAACAAGGATACAACTTTAAGGCTTGTTAATGAGTTAATAAAGCTTAAAGTTTTTATTGATTTGCTAAGTTTGGCAGATTTGGCCAAATAGGATATCTACGCGATAACACAGTTAGAAATCACCTATGTGAGTGTGAAGTGAAACCCGCTTCAAAGAGGATGATTATCAAAAGTCCATCTCTCTAAACACTCATGAAACCAGAAGGTGTTCATGGCTGAAACAAACACAACCGTGGAACCATAAACGGTAAAGGGTAATTGTGTGACATATGGTTGTCAAGATATACACCAAAGCTCGATAGTTTAAAAATATCGCATCTACCGATTGAAAGTGTATATCTGAAATATGTTTACTAAGGAAACTCCAAGGGAAAACCTACTAATTATCTAGATGCAATTAATTTTTGCTTGTAAAGTACACATACATATCCTTTTCTTTGTCTTGGAGTCATTATCCATTCGTGTGGGTGATTATTGAGTTTTGAAAGGTGTGAATGAAAAATGACGAGTTGCGACTTTTATGAAGAGTCGTGACTTTTATGAAAAATTACAACTCTACGAAGAGTTGTGACTTTATGAAAAGTTGTGACTTTTATGAAAAATTGTGACTTTTATGAAAAGTTGCGACTTTTATGAAAGTTTTTGACCTTTTCGAAAGATTGTAACTCTTCCAATGGGTTGTGGTATTTCTGGTAAGGCACAATAAGAATTTTTTCACACTATACTTTGTTTTTTATATATTGAGGGATTTCCTCTCATTTGAAAAAAAATGAACTTTCTTGACTTCTTCTACTACTAGGAAATCTGTATTTTAAGTGTATTTTACTATCGTTGAGTGGTTCGTTGATACCATGGTTTTAGGTACCGATACACTGGTGAATAAGATCTTTCTATCATGAGGGCATATATTCCATTAACATCGAATACTTGAGGGGAATAATTTCCTTAAGGGGACACTATGCATTCATTGGGCTCATTTTTCATCTTAAAGAAAGATATTTTGTATATTGTTCCTAATCTGTTTCAGATTCTATTTCTCTATTGATTTTAATTATCTAATTTTAAAAATGATATTTAAACTTTGTTGTTTCTTATCAAGTTCTTCAAATATTTTATTCTAAATATCTTAAGATGAACAACAAACTTTACATAGAATCTATTTAGCTATACCTAAACTGTGAAAAGTCAATTAAAATTTGATATAATTTTCAGATATTTAAAGTTATTAAATTATTTTAATTTATAATATATGTAGTCCTTTTATTTTAATTATGTAGCATTGGCAGATTTATATGTATTTTAAAACATCAAGTGGTTAATTATCGTAACGTGTTGTACATTTTATGTCATTTTAAATAATTATATCTTACTTTGTTATAATTTATATTACACATAAAATTTTCGTCAATTAGAATTTTACATATCTTTCAATTATGATTTATATTAAAATTTACGTAATAATCAAATAATATATGTTACTTGATCTATCTCAATTTATATGGTAATGATAAAATTTCAAAAATTATTTGATTTTATATGTATTTTATATTGATAATTATTATAACTTATAGTACATTTTACGTCACTACAAATAAAATATATTACTATTGTAAATTATTGTTATTTATAATACTTTTTACATAAAATTTTAGAATAACAATTATTGTAATTTATAATAATCTTTATATAAATATTCTAATATAAAATTAAATTTTAAAACAATAAATTTATGAACAAAATTAAGACACATTAACAGAAGCAACTGAAATGGACAGGACAATAGAAAGCTGCTCAAAGTCTTCCATTAATAAGAAGGAAAGTAATAAATAGTAATTTATCTCTCTCTCTCTCTCTCTCTCTCTCTCTCTATATATATATATATATATATATATATATATATATATATTGTTCCTAATATATTTCAGATTTTATTTTCTCTATTGATTTTAATAATCTAATTTTAAAAATGATATTTAACTTTATTGTTTCTTATCAAGTTCTTCAAATATTTTGTTCTAAATATCTTAAGATGAACAACAAACTTTACATTGAATCTATTTAGCTATACCTAAAATGTGAAAATTCAATTAAAATTTGATATAATTTTCAGATATGTAAAGTTATTTATTATTTTAATTTATAATATATGTAGTCCTTTTATTTTAATTATGTAGCATTGGCAGATATATATGTATTTTAAAACTTCAAGTGGTTAATTATCGTAACGTGTTGTACATTTTATGTCATTTTAAATAATTATATCTGACTTTGTCATAATTTATATTACATATAAAATTTTCAGAGTCAATCAAAATTTTACATATTTTTCAATTATTATGATTTATACTATATTTTACGTAAAATCAAATAATATATGTTACTTGATCTGTCTCAATTTTATATGGTAATAAAATATTAAAAATTATTTGATTTTATATGTATTTTATATTGATAATTATTGTAATGTATAGTACGTTTTACGCACTACAAATAATATATATTACTATTACAAATTATTATTATTTATAATACTTTTTACGTAAAATTTCAGATTAATAATTATTGTAATTTATAATAATCTATATATAATTTTTCTATTATAAAATTAAATTATATAAAAAAAAATATATCAACAGAATCATGACACATCAACAAAAGACACTGAAGTAAACAGGACAATAGAAAGCTGCTCAAAGTCTTCCATTATTAATAAGAAGGAAATAATAAATAGTAATTTCTCTCTCTCTCTAACTATCTATCTATCTATCTATATATATATATATATATATATATATATATATATATATATATATATATATAGATAGATAGTTAGAGAGAGAGAGAAATTACTATTTATTATTTCCTTCTTATTAATAATGGAAGACTTTGAGCAGCTTTCTATTATATATATATATATATATATATATATATATATATATATATATATATATATATACACTAGAAAGAGAAAGTATGTTTTTGCACGAGTTCAAATCATCATATCAACATTATGTTTGTATGTTGCATTTTTATTTTTTTAAATTTAATGATATTTGTTATTTTAGAAAAAAAATTGAATATTAATCTAACATTAGTATTTGAAATAAAAGATAATTTATAGATAAAAAGATGGCAAATAAATTAAAATTTTAAATTCTTAATTTTATATCTTTGATTTTATTTAAATTATACTTACTCATAATACTTTTATCAAAAAAAAAATAGTAGGGAAAAAATATTTAAAGCATTTATGATTTAATTTTTCCCATCTAAGATTCTAATTCTTTTAAAAAAAAATATTAATTTAAATTTATAAATATGGAATCGTGTTTAGCTATATATTTTACCAAAAAATATTTGGAATGATATCTTTTGTTTACAAAATTACGTCAATTTATTTTTAAAAAAAAACATTTTTTCATAATTATTGTAGTACATTATTATAGTTATTTTGTTAATGCTTTCATCGAGTAATAAGCAAGTCTTTCAAAATTCTTTTAACAGAATTCACATAGAGAGGGGAAGCGTAATTTTAATAGAGTAAAACTAATACTTGCCTTCTTTATTATGTTTGTTCATTATATTATTACATTTAAATATTCATGCTTATTTGTTTGGTTGGAAATTAAATCTATTATAAATAAATCATAATTTTTTTAATATATCAAATTTGGTATGTCAAAAAATGATATTATAAAATTATTATTTATTGATATGATTCTTACAAAACTTTTCCAATAAAACAATCAATAAAAAGGAAGAAATATGCTAAGCTGGATAATGTAACGACCTGTTTAGTCGTTTTGAGCAGCAGAATTAATTCTGGAAAAACGGGCTGGGACAACGGGTGTCACGACGGACCGTCGTGGTCACGACGGCCCGTCGAGGAGGGTTCGTTCCATGACACTTAGAATTCTTAAATTTGGTACTGAAAATCGACTCTCGAACTCGTAAAATGGCGCAGACGGACCGTCACACCAATTGAAAATTAGAGGCTGCGGCGACCGTGACGGACCGTCGCGAACACGACGACGTCACAGTCGCGCAAATCCCGGTTAGAATCGGATTTCTTTCCACGTTTTAAGGGACGTTTGGACTATTCTTTCCTTAATTATAAAGTTTGAGGGTTANTATTAATAAATCTATTTACTTGGGGTTAAAATAGGTAACCTTAAGTTAATTAGTGGGTCATTATTACCATCTTTCATTCTTAATTATATATGAATTAGGGTAAAAGAAAGAGGGTTGGAATAAGAAAAAGAGAAAAGAAAAGAGAGAGATAGATTGATCGATTGAGAGAGTCGAACAAGGAAGAAGAATATCAAAGCTTGTGAAATTGCTTGTTGATTCCAATTCTTCGGTGAAGGTAGGTTATGGTTTCTCTTACGATATTCGTAGTAAACTCTAAATAGTGAATGATATGTATTGATAGTATTGTGAACCCTTCTATATGCTTAAATTGTATGCTTGCATGAATATGATTATGAAATTGTGAATAAATAAGCATGATGAAGCTATTGAATCCCAAATCTTGATAAAAACCCTAATTCACTTGTTAATGATGATGCCTTAGTATGAAAGAAGGCTTGATGAATTAGGGGATCGGGTGCCACGTTCCGGTACCAGGATAGAATGAATATGAGGATCGGGTGCCACGTTCCGGTACCAGGATAGAATGAATATGAGGATCGGGTGCCACGTTCCGGTACCAGGATAGAATGAATATGAGGATCGGGTGCCACGTTCCTGTACCAGGATAGAATGAATATGAGGATCGGGTGCCACGTTCGGTACCAGGATAGAATGAATATGAGGATCGGGTGCCACGTTCGGTACCAGGATAGAATGAATATGAGGATCGGGTGCCACGTTCGGTACCAGGATAGAATGAATATGAGGATCGGAGTGTCACGTTCCGACACCAGGATAGTATATGAGGATCGGAGTGCCACGTTAGGCACCAGGATAGAAATAGAGGCGGAGTGTCACGCATCGACACAAGAGGAAGAAAGATAATGAATCTTGAAAGATAATGAATGTACTCAATCTAATGAACTTAATTCCCAAATGAGTATGATCGAGGCTTGAGTCCTCGTGTGTGAACTTCGGTTGTAGTTATTGATGAATTTATGTTGTTATTGCTACATGTTGAGTATTGTAGTTGATTTGCATTATTATTGATATATACTGTTCCCTATTTTGAGTTGGCGATGATATCTACTCGATTACTTGTGGTTGTCTTGACCCCTACTTTTATGTTTTCTTCTTTGTTATTTGTGAAATCGCAAAGCGTTAAAGTCAACTTCAACTCAACAAGAGATCTAGCCGATCTTCACTACCTTCGAAATTCAGGGTGAGCTAATGCGTCTAGCTTGGGTGGCTCTTCTTCTTCAAGTCTTGATGCCTTGAACTTCCGGCATGGACTAGCTAGTATTAGTTTTAGCTTCTTAGACAGTTTTAGTTTAGCAATTTGAGATAGATGTTCTTGTGATGATGACTTCCAGATTTTGGGGATAATAATAATAGTTTTGAATTGTTTTATTAATGAGTTAAGTCTTCCGCATTACTTTCTGTTGTTATAAATTGAAATGTTAAGGTCTATATGGGTTGGTTCGCTCACATAGGAGGGTAAATGTGGGTGCCAGTCGCGGCCCCATTTTGGGTCGTGACAAACTTGGTATCAGAGCATTAGGTTCGTTGGTCTCATCACACAAGAACAGGTCTAGTAGGGTCTTAAGGAACGTTAGGGGGACGCCTCTACTTTTCCTTGAGAGGCTATAAGACTTTAGGAAAATTTCACTCTTTCATTCTTCCTTTCGTGCTACTACTTGAGTCCAATTGGTATCTAGGCGATACGAATTGGTATCTGACCATCTTCACTCTCTTTCGCAGATGGTTAGAACTAGAGCAACGACAACACCAACACCAGCACCGGCAGGACAGGGTGCGTCTGAGCCAGAAGGAAGAACAACGGCAAGAGGCCGTGGGAGAGGTCGTGGGAGGACGTCCTCTAGAGGAAGAGGACGAGCACCTAGCCCATCTGATACTAGGGCTGTGACTCCTCCACCGACTGAGGAAGTGGTAAGAGAAGGGGAGGATGGGGAGAATGAACAAGAGCAGAATGAGGAATTGCCACCCCAACCTACCCCAGAGATGATCAATCAGGTTCTCGCTTATCTTAGCGGGTTATCTGATCACGGTCAGGCACCTCCAATGGTTTCTGCACCAACACCTCCGGTTTCAGAGATACGACATGCGGCTACTATGGCTCCCCCCATGGATGCCTCATTGGAGATAGGCACATTTCCACGTCGACTCTTTGGACCGATAATGACAAGCGATCGGCCACGAACTTTTCGCAAGTTCTTGAAATTGAAACCTCCAGTCTTCAAGGGTGCAGAATCCGAAGATGCTTATGATTTCCTGGTTGATTGTCATGAGCTACTACACAAGATGGGGATAGTAGAACGGTTTGGCGTTGAGTTCGTAAGCTATCAGTTTCAAGGGAACGCCAAAATGTGGTGGCGATCACATGTCGAGTGTCAACCGACAGAGGCCACACCCATGACTTGGGCATCCTTCTACTCTGTTTATGGAGAAGTATATCCCAAGGACTTTGAGGGATAGAAAAAGGGATGAGTTCTTGAGTCTCGAGCAAGGTAGGATGACGGTTAACGCATATGAGGCTAAGTTTCGTGCTTTATCAAGGAATGCCACTCAACTCTGTTTCAGTCCACAAGAACGGATCCGCCGTTTTGTGAAGGGGTTGAGATCAGAGTTGCGGATTTCGGCCTTACAGGTAGCGACAACGGCAAAATCCTTCCAAGAGGTGGTAGACTTCGTGATAGAAGTGGAAGGAGTGAAGCCAGACGACTTCACCACAACTTCGACATCAAAAAAGTTTCGAAAGGGAGGTGAGTTTAATGGCTCTTACTCTAGAGGACAGAGCATTACTCAAGCCGACCAATTCAGTCTTCACTACAGACTGTAGTTGGGGGTCCACCTCAGAACGGTCAACACTACTCCGAGAGACCTATGCATGAACCCCGAGAGTGTTATGGATGTGGGGAGGTTGGACACATTAAGAGGTATTGTCCAAACCAGAGTTACAGAACCCCAATGGCTAGAGGTAGAGGTGGTCATGGTAGAGGCCGTTTTTCTGGAGGACGTGGTGGTCGAGGTAATGGTGGTCACCAAAATGGCCGAGGAGATGGGCAAACTGGAGCCACTACTACGCAACATGGTAGGGGCAATGGACAGACGGGTGATAGGGCCCATTGTTACGCTTTCCCTGTGAGATCTGCAGCGGAGGCGTCGATCTTTGTCATCAGGTAACCTTTTAATTTGTGATTGCATGGCTTCCGTGTTGTTTGATCCTGGATCCACGTTTTCTTATGTATCTTCCTCATTTGCTAATGGTCTAAATCTACATTGTGAATTACTTGATATGCCTATTCGTGTTTCTACTCCGGTGGGTGAGACTGTGGTAGTTGAAAAAGTGTATAGGACTTGTTTGGTGAATTTTGTGGGGAGCAACACTTATGTAGATTTGGTTATCTTAGAAATGAGTGATTTTGATGTAATTCGGGTATGACTTGGCTTTCGCGCAAATTGCGATCTTGGATTGTAAGGCTAAGACGCTGAGATTACCCAAGACTGGGACAGATCCGTTAGTGTGGGAGTGCGACTACACTTCCAATCCGGTTCGTAGTGTGTCCTCTCTTTGTGCTCGGTAGATGGTTAGTAAGGGTTGTTTGGCTTTCTTAGCACATCTTAGGGATGACACTACTCAAGTACCCTCAATGGAATCGGTTTGATAGTTCGAGAATTTTTGGATGTGTTCCCTACAGATCTTCCTGGTATGCCACCGGATAGGGATATTGACCTGCATTGATCTTGAAGCGGGTACTACCCATTTCTATCCCCTTATAGAATGGCTCCCGCGGAGTTAAGAGAGTTAAAGGCACAACTTCAAGAGTTGTTAAACAAAGGCTTCATTAGACCAAGTGCATCTCCTTGGGGTGCTCCGGTTTTGTTTGTAAAGAAGAAGGATGGGAGTTTTCGAATGTGCATAGACTACCGGCAGTTGAACAAGGTAACTATCAAGAACAAGTATCCTCTTCCTCGAATTGATGACTTGTTCGATCAGTTACAAGGTGCTTGTGTCTTCTCTAAGATTGACTTGAGATCCGGTTATCATCAATTGAAAATACGGGCAACGGATGTACCAAAGACTGCTTTTCGAACTAGGTATGGACATTATGAATTTGTGGTGATGTCCTTTGGTCTTACGAATGCCCCTGCTGCGTTCATGAGTTTGATGAATGGGATTTTTAAGCCATATTTGGATCTCTTCGTGATTGTATTTATTGATGATATATTGGTATACTCAAAGAGCAAGAAGGAACATGAGGAGCATTTGAGAATGGTATTGCAGACGTTGAGGGAGAAAAAGCTTTACGCCAAGTTCTCTAAGTGTGAGTTTTGGCTAGATGCAGTGTCCTTCTTGGGGCATGTGGTTTCGAAGGATGGGGTAATGGTAGATCCTTCTAAGATTGAGACAGTGAAGAATTGGGTAAGACCCACTAATGTGTCAGAAATAAGAAGCTTTGTTGGGTTAGCTAGCTACTACCGCCGATTTGTCAAGGGATTCTCTTCTATTGCTTCCCAATTGACGAACTTGACTAAGCAAAATGTTCCATTTGTATGGTCGGATGAGTGTGAGGAAATCTTTCAGAAGCTTAAGACTTTGTTGACTACCGCACCCATTCTCACCTTGCCCGTGGAAGGTAAGAACTTCATTGTTTATTGTGATGCATCCTATTCTGGGTTGGGTGCAGTACTAATGCAAGAGAAGAGTGTGATTGCTTATGCTTCAAGGCAATTAAAGGTGCATGAACGTAACTACCCAACTCATGACTTGGAATTGGCCGCGGTAGTGTTTGCATTAAAGCAATGGAGGCACTATTTATATGGGGTTAAGTGTGAAGTCTATACGGATCATCGTAGCCTACAGTATGTCTTTACTCAGAAAGATTTGAACTTAAGACAGAGGAGATGGATGGAGTTACTAAAGGACTACGATATCACTATCTTGTATCATCCGGGAAAAGCGAATGTTGTAGCGGATGCTTTAAGTAGAAAGGCGGGAAGCATGGGAAGTCTAGCTCATTTGCAAGCTTCTAGACGCCCATTGGCTAGAGAGGTCCAGACTCTAGCTAATGACTTGATGAGGTTAGAAGTAAATGAGAAGGGAGGATTGTTGGCTAGTGTGGAGTCAAGATCTTCTTTTCTTGACAAAATTAAGGGAAAACAGTTTGATGATGAGAAACTAAGACGAATTCAAGATAAAATATTACGAGGAGAGGCCAAAGAAGCGAAAATCGATGAGGAAGGTGTTTTGAGAATCAAGGGAAGGGTATGTGTACCCCGAGTTGATGATTTGATCAACACTATTCTGGCAGAGGCTCATAATTCAAGGTATTCGATACATCCGGGTGCGACCAAGATGTACCGTGACCTCAAGCAACACTTTTGGTGGAGTAGAATGAAGCGTGATATTGTTGACTTTATCGCTAAATGTCCAAATTGTCAACAAGTAAAGTATGAACACCAAAGGCCCGGAGGAACACTTCAGAGAATGCCCATTCCGGAATGGAAGTGGGAAAGAATTGCAATGGACTTTGTGGTTGGTCTTCCCAAGACATTGGGAAAGTTTGATTCTATTTGGGTAATCGTTGATTGGTTAACTAAGTCCGCTCATTTCATTCCGGTAAAGGTGACTTACAATGCAGAGAAGTTAGCCAAAATATATATCTCAGAAATCGTTCGACTGCATGGAGTTCCGCTATCCATCATATCAGATAGAGGTACGCAGTTTACTTCTAAGTTTTGGAAAACGTTGCATGCTGAATTGGGTACTAGGTTGGATCTTAGTACTGCGTTCCATCCTCAGACCGATGGTCAGTCTGAGCGAACGATTCAAGTGTTAGAGGATATGCTTCGCGCATGCGTGATAGAGTTTGGTGGCCATTGGGATGGCTTCTTACCTTTGGCAGAGTTTTCGTACAATAATAGCTATCACTCCAGTATTGATATGGCCCCATTTGAAGCATTGTATGGGAGGAGGTGTAGATCTCCCGTTGGTTGGTTCGATGCATTTGAGGTTAGACCTTGGGGTACTGACCTCTTGAGGGATTCGTTAGATAAGGTGAAGGGCATTCAAGAAAAGCTTCTAGCGGCGCAAAGTAGACAAAAGGAGTATGCAGATAGAAAGGTTAGAGACCTAGAGTTCATGGAAGGTGAACGAGTCTTGTTGAAGGTTTCACCCATGAAAGGGGTGATGCGGTTTGGCAAAAGAGGTAAGCTAAGTCCAAGGTATATTGGACCATTTGAGGTACTAAAGCGAGTAGGGGAGGTGGCTTATGAATTAGCCTTACCTCCAGGGCTGTCCGGAGTACATCCGGTATTTCATGTATCCATGTTGAAAAGATACCATGGAGATGGAAACTACATCATCCGTTGGGATTCAGTTTTGCTTGATGAAAACTTGTCTTATGAGGAGGAGCCTGTTGCTATCTTAGATAGAGAAGTTCGCAAGTTGAGGTCAAGAGAGATTGCATCCATCAAGGTGCAATGGAAGAATCGACCGGTTGAAGAAGCAACTTGGGAGAAGGAGGTCGACATGCAAGAAAAATACCCACATCTGTTTACAGATTCAGGTACTCCTTTTTGCCATTGTTTTCTTCTTTTGATCGTTCGGGGACGAACGATGGGTAAATTGGTATCTATTGTAACGACCTATTTAGTCGTTTTGAGCAGCAGAATTAATTCTGGAAAAACGGGCTGGGACAACGGGTGTCACGACGGACCGTCGTGGTCACGACGGCCCGTCGAGAAGGGTTCGTTCCATGACACTTAGAATTCTTAAATTTGGTACTGAAAATCGACTCTCTGAACTCCGTAACGAAACTGGCAGGACGGACCGTCACAGTCCAATTGAAAATTAGGGCTGCGACGACCACCGTGACGGACCGTCGCAGGCACGACGGCCCGTCACAGGTCGCGCAGTCCCGGTTAGAATCGGATTTCTTTCCACGTTTTAAGGGACGTTTTGGACTATTCTTTCCTTAATTATAAAGTTTGAGGGTTAATATTAATAAATCTAATTACTTGGGGGTTAAAATAGGTAACCTTAAGTTAATTAGTGGGTCATTATTACCATCTTTCATTCTTAATTATATATGAATTAGGGTAAAAGAAAGAGGGTTGGAATAAGAAAAAGAGAAAAGAAAAGAGAGAGATAGATTGATCGATTGAGAGAGTCGAACAAGGAAGAAGAATATCAAAGCTTGTGAAATTGCTTGTTGATTCCAATTCTTCGGTGAAGGTAGGTTATGGTTTCTCTTACGATATTCGTAGTAAACTCTAAATAGTGAATGATATGTATTGATAGTATTGTGAACCCTTCTATATGCTTAAATTGTATGCTTGCATGAATATGATTATGAAATTGTGAATAAATAAGCATGATGAAGCTATTGAATCCCAAATCTTGATAAAAACCCTAATTCACTTGTTAATGATGATGCCTTAGTATGAAAGAAGGCTTGATGAATTAGGATCGGGTGCCACGCTCCGGTACCAGGATAGAATGAATATGAGGATCGGGTGCCACGCGTTAGGTACCAGGATAGAATGAATATGAGGATCGGGTGCCACGTTCGGTACCAGGATAGAATGAATATGAGGATCGGGTGCCACGTTCGGTACCAGGATAGAATGAATATGAGGATCGGGTGCCACGTTAGGTACCAGGATAGAATGAATATGAGGATCGGGTGCCACGTTCGTACCAGGATAGAATGAATATGAGGATCGGGTGCCACGTTCGGTACCAGGATAGAATGAATATGAGGATCGGAGTGTCACGTTCGACACCAGGATAGTATATGAGGATCGGAGTGCCACGTTAAGGCACCAGGATAGAAATAGAGGAGCGGAGTGTCACGCATCGACACAAGAGGAAGAAAGATAATGAATCTTGAAAGATAATGAATGTACTCAATCTAATGAACTTAATTCCCAAATGAGTATGAATCGAGGCTTGAGTCCTCATGTGTGAACTTCGGTTGTAGTTATTGATGAATTTATGTTGTTATTGCTACATGTTGAGTATTGTAGTTGATTTGCATTATTATTGATATATCTTTGTTCCCTATTTTGAGTTGGCCGATGATATCTACTCAAGACTTGTGGTTGTATCGACCCCTACTTTTATGTTTTCTTCTTTGTTATTTGTGAAATGCGACAAGCGTTAGTCAACTTCAACTCAACAAGAGATCTAGCCAGTCTTCACTACCTTCGAAATTCGGGGTGAGCTAATGCGTCTAGCTTGGGTGGCTCTTCTTCTTCAAGTCTTGATGCCTTGAACTTCCGGCATGGACTAGCTAGTATTAGTTTTAGCTTCTTAGACAGTTTTAGTTTAGCAATTTGAGATAGATGTTCTTGTGATGATGACTTCCAGATTTTGGGGATAATAATAATAGTTTTGAATTGTTTTATTAATGAGTTAAGTCTTCCGCATTACTTTCTGTTGTTATAAATTGAAATGTTAAGGTCTATATGGGTTGGTTCGCTCACATAGGAGGGTAAATGTGGGTGCCAGTCGCGGCCCCGTTTTGGGTCGTGACAGATAATTAAATCTATTATAATTAATCATAATTTTTTTAATATATCAAATTTGGAATGTAAAAATGATATAATAAAATTATTATTTATTGATATGATTCTTACAAAACTTTTCCAATTAAACAATCAATAAAAATATTTCTCCAAGTCAGATTTTTTTCACAAGTTTAAGCTGGATAATTTTTTTGAGGATGATGGCCTCTTCAAAATTGGCATTCTATATTTCATTTCCATATTTTTGATGATTTGAATCCATCTAAACAATCATTTCTAACTTGTATTTTTGATTTGGTTAAGTCCGGTATTACGTCAACTTTCCATGGGGCAATGAATGTTTTAAACTAATTCTTAAAGCTTGCAGTCATAAGTTTCTGAACAATCTTACGTCATTCAAATTCAGTTAGTTTCATGTGGCTATACAAGTCTGATTTTATGAGTGTTGTCATCCCTTTGAAAACACAGTTGTTCTTTGTCCTTCAAATCGCACACCACATATTTTAAACTAGAAGACAACGAATGACATTATCTTTTTCGATGACTTGAAGAATACGATTTTCAGAATACATGGCAATCAGGTCATATTTTTAGTTATTGTTATTTAGTAAATATAAATCATTAACCTTTGTTTTATATATTATAATTCTCACATATTTTTTTTATTGCAACATAAATTCAAAAACATAGTGTTTACTAACAAAGAGTTAAATGCGATGGATCAGTATATTTTAAATCAATCTTCAAGTAATCATGATAGAGATGATCAAGGAACATCATAAAATCATGATGTTGATGTCAACAAAAAGTATTTAGAGTTGAAGGAAGAGATTACGGAGGTATACAATGAAAAATTATAATTTAATACCTTCTTTAACATATTACAAATTACTTATCCAATATGTTAATGTTTAATGACAAATTAGGTTGGAGTTGAAACAATCGAAAGATAATGTTATTCTTCAATCCTTTTTAAATTAATTATCAATAATTCCTTTTCTATAAAATTTTAGTGCTTTAACATATATTTTTACATCTATTGACAAGCACATGACCGAAATAAAAACATATGTCGATAACTTATAATTGAGGAGATTAGGTCGTCAAGAGGTCAACCAACATCAACTACATACCAACAGGTATTATGAAATATTAAAGGGTTTTACAAAGTAAAAAACTAAAAACAATTGTTGTATCAATGTATGATTTGCGTATGAACTGTGTATGACCAAACAATATACAATTTTTTAGCAGTTTCTTTGTTTGATATAGGTATTGTATAAATATTGAATGACTTAGTATGTATTAATAATGTATGAAACAATTTCGTTCCACTTTTATGTTGGTTCAATTTTATCATTACTTCTATGAAAACACTAATAGGTATTATATGTCATTAAAGAGTTTTACAAGTTAAAAATAAAAATAACTATTTTATCATTGTGTTATTTGTGTATGAACTTTGTATGACTAAATTTTTTACATGTTTGTTTCAGTTTGTTTGTTTGATATATGTATTAAAATTATATAAATATTGAATTACTCAACATTTATTAGTAAAGTATGATATAGTTGGTTCAACTTTTATGTTGGTTCAATTTAGTTATTAAATTTGTGAAAGGCAAAATCAAATACGTGTTACTGATCTTGTGTTAAATCTTTTATTATTTTATGCATAAAATTCTTATAATATATTTTTCACAGTACTTTATGATTGAATTTTATATTATATCATACATTAGGATGATGCCCTCTAAAATGTTGAACAATCTGACAAATCTCCAATGGATCAACCTTTCCTTTCAATTGGTGAATATGTTCATATTTCAAATACGGATGTTATGAGTTTAAATCTTATTATGATATGTACTTTCATTTACAAAGTTTTTTTAACATTATGATATTTTTTACAAATAGATGAGGCTCAGAAGTCAATTGACAAAAATATTGATGTTGTTTTCAATGTTGACATCCTGCATCATCAAATTCAAAACCACCATCATTGGATGATTATCCTGATTTGACTATGACATAGATTGTTGAACTTGACCTAGTTCTTAATGCTAATACAACTCCAGATGTGCAAGCAAGAAATAGGAACCCCAACAAGTATGACACATCTCCGTACGGTTGTTGGAAGGCGAAAGCAGTTCAAAAAGAGTTTCTATTTTCTTTGGAATCAAACATACGTTTGAAAGTCATAATAGGTTTGAGGTTGCAGCTGAGTAGATCGATGAGTTCAACAAATGGATTTTCAAAGGTATTTCTTCTAGGCGTGGCAGATATACGTATATATAAATTAATATTTTTTTTCAAAAAATATCAAACAACCAAATTGTATACAATTGTTTAAATATATTTTTAATGTTCACAGGAAATCTGCTTAATCAAAGGTGAAAAATAATTTTGAACCTTTAATGGACTTCTCTTGTTGTCAAAATTGGTGAAAAGGATTTTTTCAACATAATGATTAAAACAGGCAGGCCTTAGGAAGACGAGGTAAGTCATATCTATCAACCTTTGAAAGAGTTAACTCAAAACACGTATTTTCAGACTTTTGTAATTATAACTACAGTTTTGAATGTATGCATATTGAATGAATGTTTTATCATATTGGCCTAAAACTTTTGTGTAGTGCTATATGTATGATAATTGAATGCGTTTGATACAGAATATTGAAACATGTTTAATGCATTTTTTTTGTAACAACATGTTAATACTATTATGTATTATCTGCGAAAGAAGGCAAGTACTCTCCAACAACAATATCATACAGTACAGTTGACTGTTGATTTATGGTGTGAATTATATATTGAGAAACATGGAGAAATTCAAATTGCGACATGAGATGCATTTCTCCCGACCACGATGTTGGATAATGCATTAGAGATTTCAAACTACGTGCTAACATTCCTTGGACAGAGTTGACGACGTTATTATTCTTGTCTACGTTAGTGAGAAGTTTCATTGGTTGTTGGTTGTATTCCGAATCAAGCTTAGATGTCTACATGTATATTATTCGAGGAGGGGAGAATATGTTCACACCAACAAAGTCAATGAAGTTGTTGATAAACTTGCAACAATGATACCACTATTTTTGCAAAACACAGAATTATATGGCAAAAGGCTTGATCAGTATGCTAATAAACTACCAGCATATGAACACAAGTCTCAATCTGACCCCCTTGATATCGAGCATATGATGCATGTTCCTAAACAAGGAGATTCTTCGAAGTATGTATTTTCTATCCTATACTAATTCATTATAAATGTTCACTTTATTTAGCTATTAAATTTTCTTTTCTTTCAAAAATTTTTACAGTGATTTTGATATGTACACATCTCTATTTGCTGAATACATCAGTAATGGTGTTTTTGATATGTCTTCTATTGATATCGATGCAACGTACCATCGACAAAGGTATGTCACAATCCTATGTCATTATATAAAAGAAAGGATGAAGAGAGCACGATAAGTGACAGTAAAATTATTGGTACGGTTGCTGGTAAATATGGTGGACCTCGCATAGCTAAAGAACATGTTTCGGATACCACCAATTATCTTACATCAACACCACAAACAAGAAACTTTAAATAGTTACTTCTACCTTCTACTTTTTTGGAACTACGTGTTATTTTGCTTTAATTTTTGAACTATTTGTTTGGATTTAAGTATTTCATTATTTATAATATCATATGTTTTCTTCCAGTTATACGGTCTATGTACGAATTACTTATTGATTTCTATAATACTACTAGAAAATAGGTTTGTTACAACACAAGAATAATCATTGTCATAGACTCAAAAAGTGTTGCAATTGCATTATGGCAACAAAAATTGGTGTGTTGCATATAAGCCTATTGTGATATACCTATAGTAACGGTTATATAGCAACAGTTGTAAATTGTTGCAATACACTATTTATAGCAACAATTATTCTTTTAGTCTAGGATGACACTTTTCTGCGATTGTTGCAACAGTTGTGAATAGTTGCAAAAGAACTATAGCAACAAGTTATTGCAATATACTTTTTAAATGGTTATTGCAGGCTATTGTATTCATTGTGTATATTCTTTATTTTTTGAAATAAACTATAATACAATGATAGAAAATATTAAACCAATACGTACTTCAACTTGCAACATCCATATATTAAAGATAAAAACATATGATCTTTATTTACAATTCAAGATTTAACATACATTGATGTTCATAAAAGTTAAGCCCAAACATAAAAATAGTCCTAGAATGTTCAAGAGTTTTCATTCATTCAAGTTCACAAAATTAAGCCAAAAAGTAAAAATAGTGCTGGAATGTTTGTAGATATACAGATAAATCAATTCTCTTTAAGTAAGGTCTTCATTGTTTTTTCCCCGCTTTGCTCATTTTTTTTCACCTACAATTTCAAAAGGGTCAACAATTAGGAAAGAAGAAGTTCAAAAATTAAAAGGTAAAAGAAGACACACAACTCCAAATATAAAACAAACAAGAAAACAACTTCATTCTAATTACGGCAGACAATAAGCAAATAAGGGATATTATTTCGCTTAGATGAAGAGGGAACAAAATCAGTAAAGGTTTCTTACCACAACCACTTAAAGCTTTTCCCCAAAACACGACTTGTAAGGATCACAATTAATTCCCCTAGCATAGATCAAAATACAGGGAATGAGTTCAAATACCATATGCCATAATTAAGCTAAGTACCCAATCTGCTATTTCAAGGACTGAATCAATTAAGATAACGCAAAAAGTTTCCCAAAATTCAATGAAAAACAACAATTCTGGAGTAATTAAAGAGTAACATGATAGTAATTTTATAGTCAGCAGGGGGCAAGAAAAGAATCAAAGCAGTTTATTTTAGTTTCTAAGTCTTCGGCGGAGGCGCGAAAAACTTGTTGCTCTCGAGTATACATGCAAGTGTACGTGGTCACGCAAGTAATATAGTTTCTTTTTATAAGCGAGTTATCGTTCCCAAAAGACTTATGATCAACTTATATTCACAGTTTATTCCACAATTAAAGAGAAAAGTAAATAGTTTGCAGGTTGATTGTTTTATGATTGACTAAGACTAATATGCACGAATTTAAAGTAAACAATGGTGAACAACTTTGGTATAATGTTTCAGGCAAGATTAAAGGAAATCCAGGGCTGTAACATATAACGAATGTCATGCATCATAAGATAGGCTTAGAACTAACTTTAGTTGTCAAATTACTAGTTTATAGGGTTAATAGTATGATCCGGTTTGACCACCTCTCATCGTCAATATAACATTACAGAAAATGTAAACGTCTAGTGAAGAGCCTATTAAGTTTTAAGAATAGGTATTGAGGGTACATAGGCATCCCATTGCCCAATATTAAGTAATATTGGCTTAAGGGTGTTAGCCGATTTCTATATATAAATAAGGGTGTATAATAAAATCCAAGTTTGTCTAAGAAATGTATCTGTAATGAATAACCTAAGTTAAAAATACACATATTGATTCTCAACCCAACACATGAGGTATTAGGCATCCAAGTGTCAAGCCTAGGTACCATGGCACATGATCATTTAAAATGATCATGTAGATTAAACAGTGTCTAAGGACATAGTGAGGATCCTTGGACAAGGAATGAACTTTAAATATGAAACAATAGAAGTGCACGGTTGGGAAAGTGGTTAGCAACACATGTGCAATCATATGTGTAACCGGCTGAGGGGGACCACATGACCAAGCCAACCGAATTCGGTTAGGTAGTTAAGGGCAGGTGCGCGCGAGCAGGTCCTTCCATGTGAAGCCTAATTCCCTAACCAGCTCTAGACTCTAACTAACTGACCTAAATAACTAATTAACCTAGTATAAACAAAAATAAACCAACTAGTGCACCCGACAACCTAAAATCTAACCGTGTGATACTAACCTATTAACTAACTCAAGAAACATCCTGGTACCTAACCTAGAATGGTCCAAAAGGGTTAGTTATGGTCCAATTGACTTAGGGGTACTTTAGTTATTACCCTATGTCCCTTAATTAATTAAATTAGTAACTGAATTAATTAATAAAAATTCACAAGCTAGGCCGAGACCCTTAGCCAATTTTCAGATTTGGCTAAGTCAAATGTTCTCTTATGTCTAGTCAATATAGGAGGGGCGTTTTAGTAATTAACTAATTAATTTATTTAACTAGCTTAATTGGTCTAAGTTGAATTAGTCAATATCAGTTCCTAAGACTTAGACTCACGTTCAAACACTAGAAAACTCACGACTGGAAACAGTAAGCAAAAACGTAAGAAAAACAAAAGTTCTCTTAGGCCATTTCAAGGTATT
The DNA here is from genome assembly GCA_027789145.1 of Solanum arcanum. Lineage (NCBI taxonomy): Eukaryota > Viridiplantae > Streptophyta > Magnoliopsida > Solanales > Solanaceae > Solanum > Solanum arcanum. Next base: position 23,696,362 of record CM050935.1, on the reverse strand, counting down.
CTTCAAGGTTTTTATGCAAGGTGATCTTCGTATATTCAATTCTACATAAGGTATGAGTTTTATCTCTTGGATTCCTTTCTCCGAAAGATTTTTCAAACGTCTTATGAATTCAAGAATATCGAAACTAGGGTTGTTCCCAATGACATTGTTGAACATGCACCTCCCTAGTTATCCTTGTTTTCAATTCTAATACTATGTAGATGTAATCTCGAACATGTTGTTGGTATGTAGTGTTAATTGATCATAATGTGTAGGGTTCTTGATCTGTTAATCTAATTAGGCCTATAGATTTGATTCGTATGATTAGGGTATTACTTACATGAGTTTAAAAAATGTTGTAATGCCTAATTGTGTTCGAGAAGATGAAGTTGTTATGAATCTTTCATGAAGTTTAGTTTATTGTTAAATGTCGAATTGGTTAGTATGATGAAATCACTATAGTACGTTCATAAATTTAATTTACTTAGATAGTGATAATATCATAGTTTGATTTATGCCAACAAATTGGCTAGCAATATATTGTCCAAAAAGTTGAATAGAAATGGCTTACTATGTTATTTCTAAAATGTGATGCAGAATTGACTAATGACTAAATTAAACCAAATTAAGCATAACCAATGTAACTTTGAATTCATAACCAAGGGTATGCTAATCATTGGGACAAGTCCAAACATACCATTTCCAAATGAACTATGAATATAATTAAGTACATTGAACAAAGTTTATAACATACATAAAGAGTGATATAAAGCTATCAAATGTCATTGAACAAGATAAGGTGAGTAATGACATGATTAAAAGTTTAAGAATTATGGAAGCGGCCAGAATGATGTACTAAAAGAAGTGAGATAATTCTCATTAACACCTAGACAATTATGTTAAAGATACTCACATAAGAGAGTGTTAATAATCGTGAGACAAGTCTCATTAATACCAAGATGATAATATAAGGTCAAAATCACATTTCATCAAGTAAAGAAAGGGATGACCGGTTATCCAAAGAGTTAAGTAAATCTCATAACTAGAAGCATGCTTCCATAATGTTTGAGTCAACTCTAAAACTTATAAAGCAAAAGAAGTTGAGCAAATCACCGATAGACTAGCAATGAGCTTGTGGCAGCATATGTAAGCCTCATGAGATGAGGCTCCACCAAGGTGGATAAGAGTCTCCAAAAATCTCATAGTCTTCGAACTATGATATCAGCATAAGAACTAGCCAGTAAATTCCACTTAAAAGAGCTAGGTATGATGTGGTTTCACTTTGGCCGGTGAAACCACCCCTTTCGGTGTGGAGCAGACACTGGATTTCACGTTTAGCTCGCATGATCTATGTCGATTAATGCTCAAAGAAAGTATCCGGTACACTTTATCCATGAACTACCTCTTTTTGGTGTGCGGAAGACATTGGACTTGGTTTCACTTTAGACGGTGAACCACCCCTTTTCGGTGTGGGGCAGACTTTGGATTTTATGTTTAGCTCACATGATCTAGGTTCACTTTAATCGGTGAACCACCCTTTTTCGGTGTGGGTTAGACACTGGATTTCATGTTATCTCGCATGATCTTAATGCTAAATATTTCTTTAAGAAAGTAAGAAAAAAAGAAGAAGAAATGTAAGTTCAAAGTGAGCTAAAAAAGTAAGAGCTTAAGTATGTCAAATGACCTGTGGTTGATAAGAATAAAGTTTTAACAATTTATTGGCTTGTGCCAAATCAAGATATATGCTCCAATATTTTCACATTATGCAAATGATCAAATAATAGGCATAGCCAAATTAAAATTGGCTTCTAATGAATTCTTATATTATGCCAATAAAGGGGAGTAAAACATAATGGCTAATCAATGCCCCATAATCTTCATAGTATAAAAATGATGCAATAAGTGTCCTAGCCAATTAATATTGGCTTATAAACATTTCATGCCCAATTTAACAAGAACGGAAAGAATAACTTGTAGTAAGGGTAGCCAAATCATTTCCCTAGTCTCTTGGATTACTTGCTAGATTCATTGTAAATATGGGACTATAATGAATCATTTCACTTGTAAGTAAGACATAGGATTAAGGAGCTCATTGAAATACACAACAACAAGAAGAAAGAGACTGAAAAATAAACTAAGTCCTGGTGGGAGAGCTCTCGGGTTTGAGAGGAGCAAATTTATAATTTTTTGTTTGAGGTGTTCTAAAATTATGTTCATGATTCCAAGGTCTTATGTTCATATAGAAAATGAGTTGTGTGTTTTGAATGCATTAAAATATGTCATATTCATACCATAATTCACAAATAACGAATTAATAAAGTTTAGTGACTTCCTTTTCCAGAAAATGGCATGTTGTTGTAGGAAGAGATTTCCTTGATCATGCATAGTCCTTACATGTATATGTGCATACACCCATACTTAGTACAAGTGTGTACCAACCCTATACTATTACTATTTTTATAAGCGAAGGTTAGAGAGCAGATTGAAGACTCATTGAAGCAGTTTGGATTAGCAATTTCCAGACTTTGGTAGGTCCTCTTGAGTTCGAGGATGCTACATCTATCATTCTATCTTAGAACTTTAGACATAGCTAGTAGATGTTGTCCCTAGCGTTTCATTTAAGACGTTTTATTCAAAGTTTTGTATTAAAGTCGTTTGGCAAACTATTACGATGTATTGATTCTTTCATTTGAATTGTTTAATCGATTATAGATGGTTGTTTAGATTGATCTCATTAGAATATTATTCTATATAGTAATCATATGAAGTTTATGTATACTTCACTATGTTTTAAAACTATTAAAAAAATCCGCAAATTTAACTATATGATTGTGATGAAAGCTAAGAAGAGGCTTGTATGCGACCTATGAGAGGTTAACGACGCCGGTTGCATTCGGAGTCCAAGAATTCGGGTGTGATAAACTTGGTATCAGAGAATGAGGTTAAATTACCTAGGAACTAAGTCTAAAAACAACCATGTTGCGTAGTTTCGAGCTTATGGTTGTGAAGTGTACCACAACCATGACTTAGAGACTAAGTGATGTTAGGAATCTTCCCTTCTTCTACTCTTTATCGTGTTGTGTGGAGTTTTGACATTTTGTGTCATTTCAGCATCTAAATTCCTTCTTTTGTGTGTGTGTGTTTATAAAAATGAACACAAGGAGAAACGCAAGCAGGAGAGTTAGAGAAGCAGCTGCTGGAGTGCAAGTATATATCAACCCAGCTGCGTTAACGGATGGAGAAGTAAGGGAAGCACTAGTTCAGATGGACCAATCCGTCACTACTCAGGCACAAGCTATCACAGCCTAGGCCACTAGGGAGGGTGCTCCCAGGGAGAAGCCACATGCTAGCATCATGGCTAGCATACTGAGGGACTTCATGAGAATGAATCCTCCAATCTACTTTGGGTCCATAACCAATGAGGATCCCCAAGAGTTTGTGGATGAAGTTTACAATATTCTCTGTTCCATGGGGGTGAATGAAAATAAGAAGGCTGAGTTGGCTGCATATCAACTCAAAGATGTTGCACAGATGTGGTACAAGATCTGGGCAGATGGAAGAGCACCTGGAGAACTTTCCATCACTTGGGACATTCTCAATAATGCATTCCTGGAGAGGTTCTTTCCCAAAGAACAGGGCGAGGCTAAGGTTGAAGAGTTCATCAACCTATGACAGGGAGGTATGCCAATCAATTAGTATTCCTTGAAATTTGTTAAGCTCTCGAAATATTCTTCTTCTATGGTGTCCAATAGAATGGATGAGATGAGTAGGTTTGTGACTGGTGTATTGGAGGATCGGGAGGAGGAATGTCTGGCATCCATGTTGCATGGTAACATGGACCTTGCTAGGTTAATGGTATATGCACAGCAGGTGGAGGAGAGTCGTCGAAGGAAGAGAGTCCGAGAAGACAAGAACCCTAGGCCCTCGGAGCAGGCTGGTTCTAGTACTGGTAGGAGTTCGTTTGGAGTCCAGGACAGGCCCAAGTTCAAGAAGGGGCACCAGCGCTCAGATAATCCTACTCCTTCCAGGAACTCAAATTCCAAAGTGGACAAGTTTGGCCCAAAAAGGGGCAATGATAGAAATGCCCAGCGTAACAATATCTGCTATGGGTGAGGCAAGAGTAGGCATATAGTAAGGAACTGCCTACAGACGAGGAATCAGTCTAGGATAGATGCTCAACCTCGACCTAATCCTAGTGCTGCAGCCAAACCTCCCAAAAGAAGCAGATTATATTCTTTGAAAAGTAGAGAGGAGCAAGAGAAGTCAGCTGATGTGGTCACTGGTAAGTTGCATGTCTTTTCTTTTATGTTTGCATTGTTAGATCCAGGATCCAGTTTGTCATTTGTTATTCTTTTAGTAGCTAGTAAATTTGACTTGCTTCCTAAGATCTTGCATGAGCCTTTTCTAGTTAGTACGCCCATAGGAGACGACATTAGAGTTGAAAGAGTATATAAAGAATTCCCAATTAATATTCTTGATGGAGTTTTCCATGTTGACCTAATAGAATTAGTCATGTTTTATTTTGATATAATCTTGGGTATGGATTGGCTCCATAAGTGTTATGCTACCACAGACTGTCGAAACAGGGTAGTAAGGTTTCAGTTTCCAAATGAGTTATAGCTGGAATTAGAAGGGTGTGGTTCAAATCCAACAAGCCAAATAATTTCCAATCTTAAATCCAATAAGATGTTATCTAAGGGGCATTTATACCACTTAGTGAGAGTCAATGACTTAAATCATGAGGTTCCTTCCATAGACTCTGTGTCCGAGTGAATGAGTTTTAAGATGTCTTTTTTCCAGAGGATTTACCAGGAATTCCTCCTGAATGCGAAATTGATTTTGGTGTTGACTTAGATCCCAACACCAAACCAATTTCCATTCCTCCCTATAGAATGGCTCCAGCTGAACTCAAAGAGTTGAAGTTGCAGTTAAAAGATCTACTTGATAAGGGCTTCATCCAGCCGAGCATATCCCCATGGGGTGAACCAGTGTTGTTCATTAAAAAAAAGGATGGAACCCTTAGAATGTGTATCAATTATCAACAACTCCACAAAGTCAATATAAAGAACAAATACCATATTACTAGAATTGATGATCTATTTGATCAGCTCCAAGGTTCAAGTTTCTTTTCTAAAATAGATCTCCGGTCAGGGTATCACCAGCTTAGAGTGAGACAAGAGGACATTCCTAAGACTACCTTCCGTACTATGTATGGTTATTACAAGTTTATTTTCATGTCATCTGGTCTCACAAATGCACTAGATGCGTTTATGGACCTTATGAATAGGGTTTTTTGTGAATACCTTGATTCTTTTATCATAGTATTCATAGATGACATTCTCATATACTCTAAAACCAGAGAAGAGCATGAACAATATTTGAGAGTGACATTGCAAGTACTCAGAGAACATCAGTTGTATGCAAAATTCACCAAATATGAGTTTTGGCTGAGATCAGTGACCTTCCTTGGTCATGTTGTGTCCGACCAGGGTGTAGAGGTTGATCCGAAAAAGATTGAGGCAGTAAAAAATTTGCCGAGACCCCTCAGTCCTACCTATATTCAAAGTTTCTTGGGTTTGGCTAATTATTATCGCAGGTTTGTTGAGGGAATTTTCACTATTGTTGCCCCATTGACAACTTTAACAAAGAAGTAGGCGAAGTTTGAGTGGTCTAAAACTTGTGAAAAGAGCTTCCAAGAGCTCAAAGACCGACTGACTTCAGCCCCAGTTGCTCTCATTGCCAAGTAGTGGTGAAGGGTATGTGGTATATTTTGATGCTTCCCGAGTTTGTCTGGGATGTGTTCTTATGCAGGATGACAAGGTGATTGCATATGCATCCAGACGGTTGAAAGTCCACGAGAAGAATTACCCTACCCATGATCTTGAGTTAGCTGTTGTGGTCTTTGCATTAAATTATTGGAGACATTACTTAAACAATGTACATGTTGATGTATTTATTGACTATAAAAGTCTTTAGTATGTTTTTACATAGAGAGAATTAAATCTTCGTCAGAGAAGATGGCTGGAGCTGCATAAGAATTATGACATGAGTGTTCACTATCACCCAGGTAAGGCCAATGTAGTGGCTGATGCTTTGAGCTGATTGAGCATGGGCAGTGTGTCTCATATTGACGATAAGAAAAATGAGCTGGTTAAAGAGGCACCAATTGAATAGGTTAGGTGTACGGCTGGTAGATATACCAAGTGGGGGTATTTCAGTTCATTACAATTCTGAATCCTCATTTGTTGCAGATGTTAAAGCTAAGCAGTATCTCGACCCAGTACTCATGGAGTTGAAAGACTCAGTGTTGAGTAAGCTGAATGAATCATTCTCCTTAGGAGGGGATGGTGTGTTTAGATACCAGAGCAGATTATGTGTGCCCAATATTGATGATCTGAGGTCTAATATTATTGCAGAGGCTCATGGCTCCGGGTATTCCATTCGTCCAGGTTTCAACAAAATGTATCATGATCTCAAGGAAATCTATTGGTGGGAAAGTATAAGCGAAATATTTCTAAGTTTGTGGAGGAATGCCCTAATTGCCAACAGGTTAAGGCCAAACACCTTAAGCCTTGAGGTTTTACCCAGTCGATTGAGATTCCAACATGGAAGTTGGAGGCTATTAATATGGATTTTGTGGTTGGTCTGCCCAGAACCAGGAAACTACATGATTCCATTTGGTTCATTGTTGATAGGATTACTAACTCTGCACACTTCATACTAGTGAAGTCTACTTACGGGGCCAAACATTATACCAACTTGTATATTGATGAGATATTAAGGTGGCATGGGATACCTTTATCTATCATTTCGGATAGGGGAGCCCAGTTCACTTCTCACTTTTGGAGATCTTACCAAAAGAGTTTTGGTACACAGGTGAATCTCAGTAATGCTTTTCATCCCCAGACGGATGGACAAGTAGAGCGTACCATTCATACCCTTGAAGACATGCTGAGAGCATTTGTTATTAAACTTAAGAGGAGTTGGTCTCCAGTTGGGTGGTTTGAGGTAGGAGAGTTTTCCATCCTTGGCCCTGAGATCATACATGAGGCTGTGGAAAAGGTGAGAATGATCAGAGATAGATTGGCTACTGCTTACAGTCGTCAATGATCCTATGCTGATAACAGGAAAAGATCTCTTGAATTTGAGGTGGGTGATCAAGTCTACGTGAACATATCACCATGAAAGGGGTGATGAGGTTTGGTAAGAAAGGGTATGTTGCCTATGAACTGAAGGTAACAAATGACTTGGCTTCTTTTCATCCAGTATTTCATGCTACGATGCTTAAAAAATGTCTAGGTGATCCAGCATCCATTCTGCCTGTTGAGCGTTTAGGTGTCGATGAGAACCTTTCTTATGAAGAGGTTCAAGTTGAAATTTTACAACGCCAAGTGAAGCGCCTAAGGAGCAAGGAGGTTGACATTGTAAAGATGTTATGGAGGAACCACCTTGTTGAGGGAGCAACATGGGAGGCGTAGGCCGACATGAGATCCCCTTGCCCTCACTTGTTCAGTTCTTGAGGTTAGATATACTCTTCCTAAGTCTGATTATGTTTATGAAACTCTAAATTTTAGTGCATAAGTCAGTTTTGGTGTTAAGTCCATGACGATGTGTTTTATACTTACGCTATATGAGTTAATATGAGTTCATCCTTGCATTCATATTGTTGTTTCAGTATAGATTTTGCATGATTTATTTGTTGCATGAGTGTGATGTGCATTAAGTTAAAGTAAGATTGAGAAGGAAGTTCCTCAATCTCAGATATGAAGCTTCAGATAAGCTTTGAGTGTTGTGCATCATTCAGAGTAAGTTGTGAATCAGACATTTACAAAGATGAAGTTCCAAGTATGTTGATGTGTTTTCGAAAATACCCTCTCTAATTCAAAATGGTGTGTAGTGTCATTCGGGGATGAATGTTCCTAAGGAAGGGATAATGTAACATTCCAGAAAATGTACTTGCCTAGTGAAGATCCTATTAAGTTTTAAGAATAGGTATTGGGGGTACATAGGCATCCCAATTCCCAATATTGAGTAATATTGGGCATATTAGAAAATATTGGCTTAAGGGTGTTAGACAATTTCTATATATAAACAAGGGTGTATAATAAAATCTAAGTTTGCCTAAGAAATGTACCTGCAAGGAAAATCCTAAGCTAAAAATACACATATTGATTTTTAACCCAACACATGAGGTACTAGGCATCTAAGTGTCAAGCCTGGATACCATGGCACATGATCATTTAAAATGATTATGTAGATTACGCAGTGTCCAAGGACATAGTGAGGATCTGTTAGAATCTGTGCGTCCACTATCAGTTAATGGACCAGGTCCCTTGACACACAAATAAGGATATAACAGAAAGTAAATGCAGTTTAACAACAGAGGAGTTTTACGTGGAAACCTCCTTGATCAAGGGAGTAAAACCACGACCTATCTCACGGGGTTTTCACAACCGTTTCACTAATCTTGACAAGCAAAAGTAAATCGCTTACACAAATGTGATAAAAAAATTAATCTCACCAAAAAGCAATAACGCTATTGCTTGATGATCCTAAGTAGATGCTACTCTACCCACTAAGCTATCACTCTAGACAACTTAGAATTTTCTAAGCGACACAAAGATTACCCACTAAATTAGTTCAACTAACTAACTTAGAATTTCATATTAGTCCACACTGACTCCTTTATAGATTTAGGATCAGTTTACAATGTAAGATCGAAAGAATATATTCTTAAACAACTACACAATGTACGCTTGAGTTTAGGTTGTTCTTGAATGATTCTTCTCCTTGATTTTCTTCAACCTTTACAATAGTTCTTGAATGTGCTTTTTCAAGTTACAAAAACTCAAGAGCAATATGTGGAAAGATGACATTGTATAGACAAGTCACTTTCCTTAAACCCCTGTCATTGATTGGAAAGGTCTGACATTTCTGACATAATTGGGAACTGTGCACCAATTTTCTGTACCTTCTCCAACTGGCAGTCACGAACGATTCATATTGAGAATCGGGTACCTTCACAAGGTGCCTGAGTTTGTTACCTTATCAAAACTACAAATAACATTTTCCCCCTTTTTTATGATGACCAACAATACTCCAGGCTCCACTCCAGCTTCAGGACAAGTTCACCCTGAATTACTTATCCACCCTCCTAGCATAGAATCGGAAACAAAAGAAAACACAATATACACTGCACTAGTTGTATTCCCCCCTCACAAACATGTCCAGTCACAACTAGTTAAAATTACCCCTTTTGGCATCATAAATAAGAGATACAGTAAACCAACAGTATCAATAATAATATCAAAGAAGATCAAAGCCTTTTGGCAATCAAACATAAAAGAAAGCATTTGACAAGAGATATCAGCTAGAAGACTAGGGGAATAATATAAATAGCATTCCAAAATTAATATTCAATACATTAACAACAAACTGAAATCCAAGGACGGAAAGATAAGCCACACAAAGAAGACAAGGAAAGATTATGGGACGGACTATAAAGGGGGAGGCTGATGGGAAAGAGACTGAATGATGAGAGTGAGTCTAGCATTAGTAGCATCATTATCCTTTATTCCCTTTTCTTGTAAAGCAATAATTTTGGCCTTCAGTTCTTCATTTTCCCTTTCCAGGGCTTGAACCGCATCGGTATCAGGTCCCTCTGTCTGCGCAGTGAGTAGTTCAGCCTTAAGAATAGCAATTTCAGCATCCTTTCCACTCAGCCTCATAGTCAGTTCTTCAACTTCATGCTTGAGTTGGTCCTGGTCTTCAATGATGAGCCATCTTGCTCTTAGGATTTCCTTTCAGTTTAATGCACTCATATTCAACCAAGGTAGTCTCTGAAAAGTCTTGCTTCACTGTACCGACCTTGCCAACACCAAGCGAAATGTTAAAGTATTTGATTATATTTCAGTGAGAAAGTATCCATATCCTATACCATGTATCCCTTTCCGCTCAATGACAGTCTTGTACATATGTTCAAGCATGAGTCTCAGAAGGTTCAGAGGTTCAAACTTGCACAATAATTCCATCACATATAAATCAACAGAAGTTGCTGAGGTCCTCTTTTCAGTTCGAGGGAGGAGAGTTTTGTTGACAAATTCAAAAACTAACTGATAATCACTTTTCATCACTTTCTTAAATAGCCTTGCACATTTTATAGTAGGAAGCTTCGAAGACATGGTCACTAATTTAACAGAACACGTTTTGTACCATCTCGAGGTACCCTAAGAATTTTTCCCAGCAGAGTCTCGTCAAGGTGAACAACAATGTCAATTATTCTGGTATTGACACTTCCATCTTCCTGAAATTGAATGCTATAGTAGAATTTTTGCACTTCCTCTTCATGAAGAACGGGAACTTTTGGTTAAAAAGATGCATCCAAGACTGAATCTCAACCATGTCATGAAGTGAGTCCCTTCCAAGAAGATTAATTATCCCCATATCAAGAACCTTGCCAGCTAGTACGGACTGCTTTCTCAGATTATCAACAATATCTTGTTTGTTGACCTCCTCTTCATTTATTTGAACCTGTGTACCAGGTTCCTATGACCTTTTGATATATCGTGGTTTCACGGTATTATTAATACTTTTTCCTTAAGTTTAGTGTGTCCAAAAGCCTTTTTGTGCTAATTTTTATATAAGTTTCTCTTTGTTTTGCAGGAAATCTGTCCGAAGCAGAATGCGGAGATTTTGAGTGAAGAATTGCAGAAGAGACCACCTACGGAGCTGATGACGGTCCGTCGTGCTTGTGACGGTCCGTGGGTGGCAGCGTAGTGCAGCTGCTGAAGGAAGATGGGGAAGTCTGACCAAGTGTGGGATTACGAAGCTTGTGACGTCCTGGCAGGTTCGTCGTGAAGTTCAGAGAAGTGATCCAGTACCCAGATTCCAAGAGTTGAAGTGTTTTGAAACGAGACCCTCGACGGACCGTTGTTCCTATGACGGTCCGTCATACTTTCCTTCGAGGGGAATGAAGATAGCAGCAGAAGAAATTGCACAAGTATGGGACGACGGAGTCCATGACGGTCCGTCGTGACCACGACGGTCCGTCGCGTGGTCCATCGACCCAGCCGCATTTTGGCAGATTTCTAGCAATTAGAATCCATGTTTAATTAGGTTTTTGTTTTTTTTATAAATTGTTCGAAAAACCTCGTTTTTGAGGTTAGACTCCGTATTGTTAGACTCTATGAGATTAGACATCAAATTTTTAGACTTTGTGTATTAGTGTTGGATTTTGAGATTCTTGCAAGTGATTTTTGGATATTAATCAAGCAAACTTTGGATTTTATTCTTTCTCATTGAAGTAAGTACATGAATTCGTATTTAATATATTTGAATATTGTGTTTATGGCTATGAGTAACTAAACTCCATAACTAGGGTTGTGGGAACCATAGGCAAATAATGAGATAAACCCTAACTAAAATAACAATTCTAGATTAGTGTCTTGCATGTATTAATACGCTTAAAAGTCTTTTAACGGAAGGCCAACGTTAGATTTTGCCTTAATGCTACTTGCCAGACCAAGGAGGTAGATAATAGGAAAAGAATTATTAACATAGATTTAGTGTATACTATCTAATAGGCTAGTATTGATTGGTACGAGGTAATAACTTAGTCAAATATCGAATACGATGCTTAATATGAGGTAAGGATAAGGGTTAGAATAGCAACACACGTAGCCGGACCAAGGTGCGGAGTGAGATTTTCTATATGCCGGACCAAGGATTTAGAAATACATAACTTATCACTTTGCATGCAATATACTAGGAAAGAATTGTTATAGTTAGAATTATCAAGTTATGAACTTGTGGGGAACACGTAAACCCTAGTTACCTTGATTAATTGATTAAAATCCAACTGTCAAAGCTGTTAAGTGTCTCTTTCAAGTTTGTTATTTATTTCCACTCATTTAGAAATAGAAACCCCTCTTTTTATGTTTTTTTACTTTCCAAGGAAGTCATTGACCAAGGAATAGTAATAACAAGTTGAAGTTAAGTCTAGACTATTTTCCTCGTGGGAACGATCCCAACCTCACTAGTTGGGTTATTTACTTGACACGACCGCTTTACTTCTTATTTGAGAAGTAAGTTTGAGCGTATCACCTTTTCCTCTGTCCTTTAGCAGTCTCCTTCCTGTATCCCTTTTCTGTCTCTTCAGCAGACACATCTATCACACCAGACTCAGGCAGTTTAAAATTGGACACTTTGAAGGTTCTAGCACCCCTGTTTTCTGCTGTAGACTTAGAACTGGCTTTCAGAGTATCATCCATCATCTTTTTAGCGTTAGATCTAGTAATAGGTATCTTTTTATACACTTCTCCCACCACTTTTTCTTTTCCTTTTTTAGATGCACTTACATCTCTCCTTCAACCTTTCACTATATAGATTGTTCATCATCTCCTGAGTCAGAGGAATCATAGGATGGATATCTCCCAAAATCTGGAGTTCTATCAAATATAGGTTGGATCTCTCTGATATCTTCTTTATGAAAAGTTTCACTTTCCTGATCCCTGACTTCCTCTCGCATCATAGTAAAACTCTCGCTTACCAATTCTTCACTCGCAGCAAGAATGTTCGACTCAGAAGTTTTGTTCCTTGGTAAATCTCCTTAGAAAAGAGCATCTGAGAGCATTTCATGATGAGGACCAGGTCCAGTAGGAACACTTGAATTGTTCAGATCTATAGAGTGAAAAGGGTTTTCGGGATTATCTAAAGGAGAACTTGTTGAAAGATTAGATCTTGACCCTGTGGATGACGGAAAGTAAAAAAGCAATTGGTTCAATCTCACTAAGTGATGTAAGCATTTTCTTAGAAGCATAAAAAGGGTCCGACATTTTATCAAAAAGAAAGAAGAGAGAAGCAGTAGTGAAGAATGAAAGATGTAGTGATTAAAAAAAATTTAGCCCCCCCCTTTTTTTCTTCGACAGAGAGAAGGAATATTGCAAGAAGAATGAAGGATTAAAAAGAGAGAAAAAAGGGTTCTAAAAGGAAATGAAATGGTTCCAGGTCCCTATTGATTTAACGCGCCGCTTGGAAAATAAGTGATGGGGCTAATGGTCAGAATAACCGATGACTGACACGTGGCTTGATCAACGGTCACTTTATCTTAGTTTAAAATTTATGTACGAATGCTAACTTAGACTACGACCAGGTCCCATAATGTAATTCTATCATCATTCCTCAACTGTTGTAGCCATGTCTTTGCTTTGCTAATCCTTTATGAATGTGTACCTGCAATAGATACAACAACGATCTAACTTAGATAAGATATTATTGACAAAAAGGATACCTACATTACAAGTTTAGCCGTCAAGGAAATTCAATGATTGAATGACTTGAAATTAGTTTGAAGTCATCATGCCCAACTTCAACCTATTACTCTCAAATTGATCTTTGTTAAGAGCCTTGGTGAAGACATCTGCGATTTGTTCCTCTGTTGGGCAATATGTAAGCACAATGTTTCCCTTTTCAACATTGTCTCTCAGAAAATGATGTCTAACATCAATGTGATTGGTTCTCTTGTGGTGAACAGGATTCTTTCCCATTGGACTGCAGTAGTATTGTCACACATATGAGGTATTGCCTTGATGATTACTCCAAAGTCCTCTAAGTGTTGTTTGATCCATAACAATTGTGAACAACATGCAGCAGCTGCTACATATTCAGCTTTAGCTGTTGAAAGAGCTACTGAATTCTGTTTCTTAGTTCCCCATGAGATAAGTGAAGATCGAAGGAAATGAGCCATCCCTGAAGTGCTCTTCCTGTCAACTTGGTAACCAGAAAAACCAGCATCTGCAAAACCAACAAGATCAAAGGTGTCACCTGGTGGGTAAAAGAGGACCAGGTGCCTTGTCTTCTTCAAATATCTTAGAATCCGTTTTGCAGCCTTCAAATGTGAATCACGAGGACATGCTTAGAATCTGGCACACATTCCAACACTATATACGATGTCAGGTCTGCTAGCAGTCATATACAACAAGGATCCGATGATTCCCCTATACATGGTTTGATTCACAAGAGAATCAGATTCATCTGCTACAAGCTTGGAGTTTGTTCCCATAGAACTATCAATAGGTTTAGAATCAAACATATTGAATTTCTTCAAAATCTCCATAATATACTTCTCCTGACTGATTGAGATTCCATCTGATGATTGCTTGATTTGTAGTCCCAAAAAGAAAGTCAGTTCACCCATCATACTTATCTCAAATTCCTTTCCCATTAATGATGAAATTCTTCACAAAAATGCTCTGATGTAGCTTCAAAGATAATGTCATCCACATATACTTGTATAATAAGCAATTCATGTTATCTTTTTAATAAGAACAAAGTACTGTCTATTTTTCCTCTTTTGAACCCATTTATCAACAGGAACTTCGACAGTCTTTAATACCAAGCTGTGGGAGCTAGTCAAACCTTACAGAACCTTATTCAACTTGAACACATGATTTGGTAACTCAGCATCCTCAAACCCAAGAGGTTTTTTAACAAACACCTCCTCTTTTAAGTCTCCATTTAGGAAAGCGCTCTTGAAATCCATTTGATATATCTTGAATCCCATGAATGCCGCAAAGGCTATGAGAATTCTAATAGCCTACATCCTTGCAAGAGGAGCAAAGGTTTCATCATAGTCTATACCTTCCTCCTGATTGTATCCTTGAACAACTAATCTGGATTTGTTTCTAGTAATCACACCATTTTCATCAAGTTTGTTTCTGAAATCCCATCTGGTTCCTACAATAGTTCTGTCAATAGGTCGAGTACCACACCTTACTTCTTTCAAACTGATGGAATTCTTATTGCATTGAATTAACCCAATCTGCATCACCTAATGCCTCTTTCACATTCTTAGGCTCAATCGATGATATAAACACTGAGAATGCAACTAGATTTCTTGTTTTTGATCTAGTGTGAATTCCAAAGTTCAGAGGTGAAATGAGATTATCAAGTGGATGTGATGAACTGTGTTTCCATCCTGGTCTCAAGGTCAACTGGTTCAGCTTATCAGTGTGCTCTTCTTCAAGGAATTCTTCATTTTCTGGAGCATTTGAGATATTCTGACTTGAGTTCACCATAGTACTAGGTTCCTCTTCACATTTTTCAACTTCATCAGCCTTTTCAGATGATCTTTGATCAGCATTTTCAATCCCCGACTGATCTTATATCAGCTTCACTTCTATCAATTTTCTGAGAATTAAACATCTCAATCAACTCATCTTCATCCTTTGATGCAGCACCTTTCAGATTTCCATCTTCATCAAACACAACATGAATACTTTTTTCAATACATTGAGTTTTCTTGTTGAAAACTCTGTATGCTTTACTTGATGAAGAATATCCTACAAACACTCCTTCATCACTTCTAGGATCAAACTTTTTCAGATCATCCTTTCTATTGTTTCAAACAAAATATTTGCATCCAAATGCCCTAAGATAGCTCAACATAGGTTTTCTGTTGTTGAGTAGTTCATAGGGAGTCTTATTCAGTAAAGACCTTATCAAACATCTATAGTAACATGACATGCTGTGTTGATTGCTTCAGCCCAAAAACTTTGAGGAAGATTTGACTCAATAATCATGGTCCTTGCAATATTTACCAAGGTTCTATTTTTTCCTTTCCACTACTCCATTTTGCTGGGGAGTTCTTGGAGCAGAGAAATTGTGACTAGTGCCATTTTTCATACAGAAATGATCAATTTTTGAGTTTTCAAACTCAGTTCCATGATCAGACATGATTCCAGCAATCACTTGATTCAATTTTGTTTGAATCATTTTGAAAAACACTATCAATTCTTCTGGTGTTTCTGCTTTTGATCTTAAGAACCTTGTCCATGTGTACCTTGAGTAGTCATCAACTATCACCAGAATGTATTTCTTTCCACTTCTACTTTGAACCTTCAAAGGTCCACATAAATCCATGTGTAGCAGCTCTAATACTCTCGATGAGTTTACTTGCTTCTTTGGCTTGAAGGATGATCTGATTTGTTTTCCTTTGACACATGCTTCACAAATTTTACTTTCACAAAATTTCAACTTTGGCAGACCCAGGACCAGGTGCTTAGAAATCAGTTTATTCAATAAATATGAGCTCACATGCCCTAGTCTTCAATGCCACAGATCAGCATTTTCATTCTGAGCACTAAGACATGTCAAATCATCTCCATGAGATGTTTCTAAGTTAGCCACATACATGTTTTTACTTCTATGAGCAGTAAGAATCACTTTCTTTGTAGTTAGATTAACTACAGTGCACTTCTCAGATGTAAACTTCACTATATTTCCCTTGTCACAAATTTGAGACACACTCAAAAGACTATAATTCAACCCACTAACATGATATACGTTGTCAAGGGATTCCTTAAGCGATTTTCCCACTTTACCAACACCTAAAATATACCCCTTCTTTCCATCACCAAAAGAGACACCTCCATCTTGAAGTGCCTTGAGTGAGAGGAAATTTTTGACTGCTGCTCCTCTCACCCACCTGCAGCAAGAATCACTTATTAGTCTTGGGAACCCATTTCAATTTGAGTACCCAGAAAGCAGACAAAGGAGTGATCAAAGTGTTTCTATCCCAATGAGGTAGTTTCAGATTCTTTTTGATGAAGGATTTTTTAGCAGAACCAAGTCCTCTCTTTGAAAACCTTTTGGTTGAGGATTGTTTTGTGGGACCAGGTCTCTCTTTTGAAACCCTTTGCTTTTCTGTATACTTTGAAATTCTCTCATGTGACTTTCTCGAAGCAGTACACTCTTCTTTTGAATGCCCATTTTTACCACAATGAAGGCATAGCAAATCGTCAGACACTAATACATATTTATTGTGAGGATTGAAAAGAGGAGTAATACTCAAAATTCCTAGACCCTTCTTGTTGAAATTAATTTTATTTGTTACATTTGAAAGAAGCTTAGAAGATTTTGTCCACTTAAGAGATTTTTCAAGTTCATCTTTAAGTTTGACAATATCTCTTTCTAAGTTGTTGCTCCTTTCCAAAGCCAAAACAAGATTAGTATCAGAGGTTTTCAGTTTTGTTCAAGCTCAACTTGTAAACCATTAGACTTTCCTTTTTGTTTTTCAGCTTTCTCATTTATCAGATGCAATTGTTTTTTAAGTTCTATTTTTTCATATTCCAGAACAGCCATTTGATCTTCAATATTCAGCATTTTCTCACCCATTTTATCTCTATTTTCATTTAAACTTTTGAGCTCAGCATTCATAATATCTCTTTCAGAAGTTAACTCAACCATTGAGTCAATCATAACATTTGCTAATGTTCTCAATTTTTTAAGAGAATAGGTATTCAGATCATGTTTCATATCAAGAAGAGTTACCTTATCTTCATCATCTTCATTCTCTGAATGAGCCATGAAAGCAAACATCTCATTGAATATGGTTTCCTCCTCATGAACCACCACCATTGACACATCATTTGGTTCATCAAGATCTTCTAAGTCACTCGAAGATTCTCCCCATGCAGCAAGAGCTTTCTTGACCACATAGTCAGCAGCAGCTTTCCGATCATTCTTATCGAGTACCAGGTCCCTTCGCTTTTCTTTATCACCTCTTGGTTTTTCATATTCTTTGTTTTCAGCTTTGAGTAATGGACACTCTCTTCTAAGTGTCCAGCTTTTCCACACTTGTGAAAAGTATCATTTGAGTGGCAGTTCGAGGAACATTTGCTCCCTTTCTAAAACCTTTGTTTTTCCTCACAATCTTCTGAAATCTCTTGATGAGGTAAGGTATATCATCATCATCACTGGAGTCCTCTTCAGATCTGTATTTTAGCATCAAGAAATTATTTCTTTGACTGATCATGACTTCGGTTCATCTAATGAATCGTTAGATTTCCAATGAGAGCATACATTGTTAAAACTTTAAGGTCCTTTGCTTCAGTATAGCATCAACCTTACTTTCCCAAGACTTGAGAAGAATTCAAAGCACTTTTCTGACTTGCTTACTCATACTGATAGGTTATCCAAGACTTCTCAACTCATTTGTGATTGATGACAGTTTAGTGAACATTTCATGAATAGTTTCACCTTCTCTAATTTTGAAATTTTCATGCTGAGATGTAAGCATATCAATCTTTAACTCTTTTACTTGTGTCAGTTCCTTCATGGGCTGTTTTTAAGCAATCCCAGATCTCTTTTGCAGATTCACAAGCTGAGACGTGATTGAACTCATCAGGTCATATACCACAGACAAGAAGTTTCTTTGCTTTGTACCCCTTTTCGATCTTCTTTTCATCATATTTTTGTCTAGGCTTTGGAACAAGCCTAGTGTTTTCACCATTTTTCTCTTCAATCATGGGGATGAAGGGCCCATCTAAGACAATATCTCATAGTTCACTGTCTTCAGCCATAAGTAAGTCATGCATTCTCACATTCCACCAACTATAAAAATTGCCATTCAAAAGAGGGGTCTAGTTGAAGACTGACCCTCTTCCAAATTAAGTGGAGCAGCCATTCTAGAACAAAAATCACTCTCTTGGTGTTAACCTGATAGAGAGTACCTGCTCTGATACCACTTGTTAGAATATGTTCGTTCACTATCAGTCAATGGTCCAGGTCCCTTGACACACAAATAAGGATATAACAGAAAGTTAATGTAGTTTAACAATAGAGGAGTTTTACATGGAAACCTCCTTGCTCAAATGAGTAAAACCACGACCTGTCTCACGGGATTTTCACAATCATTTCACTAATCTTCACAAGCAAAAGTAAATCGGTTTCACAAATGAGAAAAAGTTTTTGATATCACCAACAAGCAATAACCCTATAGCTTGATGAGCCTAAGTAGATGTTACTCAACCCACTAAGCTATCACTCTAGACAACTTAGAATTTTCTAAGCAACACAAAGGTTACCCACTAAAATAGTTCAACTAACTAACTTAGAATTTCATATTAGACCACACTGACTCCTTTATAGAGTTAGGATCAGTTTATAATGTAAGATCGAATGAATATATTATCAAACAACTATACAATGTACGCCTGGGTTTAGGTTGTTCATGAATGATTATTCTCTTTGATTTTCTTCAGTCTTTGCAAGAGTTCTTGAATGTGCTTTTTCAAGTTGCAAAAACTCAAGAGCAATATGTGGAAAGATGACATTGAATAGACAAGTAACTTTCCTTAAAACCCTGTCAATGGTTGGAAAGGTCTGACGTTTCTGATGCAGTTAGGAACTGTGCACCAACTTTCTGTACCTTCTCCAGATGGTAGTCAACGAATGATTCATATTGAGAACCGAGTACCTTCACAAGATTTCTGAGTTTGTTACATCATCAAAACTACAAATAAGAGGATCCTTGGACAAGGAGTGAACTTTCCAAATGCAACAATAGAAGTGCACAGTTGGAAAAGTGGGCAGCAACACATGTGCAAGCACATGTGTAACCGTCCGAGGGGTACCACACGACCAAGCCAACCGAATTCGGTTAGGTGGTTACGAGCAGGTGCACGAGCGGGTTTTTCCACGAGGGGCCTAGCTCCCTAAACCACTCTATACTCTAACTTGCTTAGAATGATGAAATCATTATAATACATTCATGAATTTAATTGACTTGGCTAGCGATAATATCATAGTTTGATTTATGCCAACATATTGGCTAGCAATATATTGTCCAAAAAGTTGAATAGAATTGGCTTACTATATTATTTCTAAAATGTGATGTAGAATTGGATACTGACTAAGTGAAACCAAATTAAGCATGACCAATGTAACTTTGAATTCATAAGCAAGGATACGCCAATCATTGGGACAAGTCCCAACATACCTTTTCCAAATGAACTATGAATATAAGTAAGTACATTGAACAAAGTTTATAACGTTCATAAAGAGTGGTATAAAGCTACCAAATGTTATTGAACAAGATAAGGTGAGTAATGACATAATTAAAAGTTTAAGAATTATGAAAATGGACAGAATGAGGTGTTCAAATAAGTGAGACAAGTATCATTCACACCTAGACAATTATGTTAAAGATACTCGCATAAAAGGGTGTTAATAATCGTGAGACAAGTCTCATTAACACCAAGATGATAATGTAAGGTTAAATTCACATTTTATCAAGTAAAGGAAGGGATGATCGGTTATCAAAAAAGTTAAGTAAATCTTATAACTAGAAGAAAGCTTCCATAATGTTTGAGTCAACTCTAAAATTTATAAAGCAAAAAAAGTTGAGCAAAGCACCGATAGACTAGCAATGAGCTTGTGTCGGCACATGTAAGCCTCATGAGATGAGGCTCCACCAAGGTGGATAAGAGTCTCCAAAAATCTCCTAGTCTTCGAACTATGTTGTCAGCATAGAAACTAGCCAGAGGATTCCA
The DNA here is from genome assembly GCA_027789145.1 of Solanum arcanum. Lineage (NCBI taxonomy): Eukaryota > Viridiplantae > Streptophyta > Magnoliopsida > Solanales > Solanaceae > Solanum > Solanum arcanum. The sequence goes on along the minus strand of CM050935.1, from coordinate 23,676,053 downwards.
CCTAAGAGAGCTAGGTATGATGCGGTTTCACTTTGACCGATGAAACCACCCCTTTTCGGTGTGGGGTAGACAATGGATTTCACTTTTAGATCACATGATTGATGTCGTTAATGCTCAAAAAAAGTATTCGGTTCACTTTAGCTGTGAACCACCTCTTTTCGGTGTGGGGAATACACTGGACTTGGTTTCATTTTAGCCGGTGAACCACCCCTTTTCGGTGTGGAGCATACACTGGATTTCATGTTTAGCTCACATGATCTAGGTTCACTTTAATCGGTGAACCACCCCTTTTCAGTGTGGGGCTGACATTGGATTTCATTTTAGCTCGCATGATCTTAATGCTAAATATTTCTTTAAGAAAGTAAGAAAGAAATAAAAGAAATGTAAGTTCAAAGTGCTAAGAAAGCAAGAGCTTAAGTTTGTCAAATCATCTATGGTTGATACGAATGAAGTTTTAACAAGTTATTGGCTTGTGCCAAATCAAGATATATGCACCAATATCTTCACATTATGCAAATGATCATATAATGGGCATAGCCAAATAAAAATTGGCTTATAATGACTTCTTATATTATGTCAATAAAGGGGAGTAAAACATAATGGCTAATCAATGCCCCACAATCTTCATAGTATGAAAATGATGAAACAAGTGACCTGGCTAATAAAGATTGGCTTATAAAGATTTCATGCCCACTTTAACAAGAATGAAAAGAATAACTTGTTGAAAGGGTAGCCAAATCATTTCCCTAGTCTTTTGGATTACTTGCTAGATTCATTGTAGGTATGTCACTATAATGAATCATTGCACTTGTATGTAAGACATAATATTAATGAGATCATTGAACTACACAACAACAACAAGAAAAAGACTGAAAAATAAACTAAGTCCTGGGAGGGAGAGCTTTCGGGTTTGAGAGGAGCAAATTTATAATTTTTTCGTTTGAGATATTCTAAAATTATGTTCATGATTCCAAGGTTTTATGTTCATATAGAAAATGAGTTGTGTGCTTTGAATGCATTAAAATATGTCATATTCAACCATAATTCACAAATAACAAATTATTAAAGTTTAGTGACTTCACTTTCGTCACTTTCCAGAAATGGCATGTTGTTGTAGGAAGACTTTCCTTGATCATGCATAGTCCTTACGTGTATATGTGAATACACCCATACTTAGTACTAGTGTGTACTAACCTTATACTATTACTATTTTTATAGGCGCAGGTCAGAGAGCATATTGAAGACTCATTGTTGCGGTTTGGATTAGCGATCTTCAGACTTCGGTAGGTGCTCTTGATTCAAGGATGCTACATCCATCATTCTAGCTTAGAACTTTAGACATAGCTAGTGGATGTTGTCCCTAGTGTTTCATTTTAGACGTTTTATTCAAAGCTTTGTATTAAGACTATTTGACAAACTATTACGATATATTGATTCATTCATTTGAAGTGTTTAATCGATTATAGATGGTTGTTTAGTTTGAGCTGATTAGAGTATTATTCTATATAGTAGTCATATGAAGTATATGTATACTTCACTATGCTTTAAATGTTTTAAATTTTCCGCAAAATTTAACTATATGATTGTGATGAAAGCTAAGAAGAGACTTGTCTGCGACCTCTAAGAGGTTAACGACGTCGATTGCGTTTGGATTCAAAGAATTCGGGTGTGAAACTATCCTAGTTAGCTATCTACATCGTTGAGCGGGGATAAATAGACTAATTGGTGAACATTTATATTTCATCCTATTTTGTAACCAAGCAAGGTATTGGTCTTCTGGGCGTCACTCCTGAACACTAATCTCCTCAATTCAATGAGCGGACCGAGCTCTTTATATTTTTTGGTCTATCTAATCTCTCCTATCTTCAATTCAAGATTTAGGCACTAGATTTATTTCCAGATGGTCATTCAAGAAATTGTAAAACAAGATTATAAAAGTAATTTAAATTGACAACCGAAGATTAATTCATAAAGTCTCAAATATTCAACAATCAATTCATAGCTACAGCCCTAGAACTAGAGCATTTAGCTACTCATGCTATTCATAATCAAGAAAAGATGATCGTTCATAAATAAATCCATAAAATAGAAGAGTTAAGATAATTCCAAACTTGATCCTTGCCCTTGCACACTAAACAAATGTCGAACCCTAATAATATCAACCCTAGGATCTATTTATACTAGAGGATAAATTTAAGAAAAAATCCTAATCAAATTATAACTCCTATTTAATGTTTAAAATTTGAAAAAGTCAGAATTGGCTTGGGGCGGCGCGCCTCCATCGCGCCTAGCAACATCTGGTACTCATGTACTGCCTGGCGCGGCGCGCCAACATCGCGCCGTAAAGCCTTCTTTGAGCGTCTAGCCTTGGCGCGTCGCGCCTAACAGAGCACCTCAACATGGGCTCTGTGTGTAAGGCCTTGGTGCGGCGTGCCTGACAGTGCCCCTCGCCTAGGTGCACACTTAGCCATTTTTCCACATCCATCTCTTTTCCTTTACTTCTTCGTTCTAGCATCAATTTCTCCGACAGTTCCTGAAATCACTAATCATGTGTGCAAGTATCTAATCAACGCAATCAACCACAAAATCAAGCTAATAAACTAAAGATCGTCCTTTAACATCACTCAAACATGGGCCATAATTGACTACTTAGGAATATAAATATGCCTAAGATTAAGATGAAATACATATGAATTCTGATTACTACTTGTATGAGCATGGCATCACAATTTTGATTTGTTGGCTTTTTTGTATGAATAATGTTTTAAACTTTATTATGCATGTCGACTAACTTTCTTACAAATATCATTATAGAATTTCTAGTTTCTTAGAAATACATGTAGAATGTATATCGATACCTTGTTGTCCATCAGAACAAAATCAAGATTTTTTTAAAGGAAAAAAAACTTCACCTACGCAACATTGTGAGAAAATCTTTTTGTAGAAATTCAAAGAGAGAGAAACGTGATAAAAAAAAAAGGAGAATAAAATCAGATTTTAAATTGATTTTAACTGATTTGAGCATTTTAAAGAAACTAAAATCAGCTTTTAAATTGATTTTAACTTAATTGAGCGTTTTAAGAAAACTAAATAATCTTAATTATTTTGAATTCCTTGAATCGTGTTAATTATTGATTATCTATTACCAATTCAAATTTAATTAACCCCCATATATTTCTTTTTTATTTTTATTATTAATTCTTTATTTTTCCAAAAAAAGTTTTTTTTTTGTTTATTCTATTTTTTTTTAGTAATATGTTATAACCTGAAATAGTTAATGTTATATATGAAAGTCTAATAGTTAAACTTGAAAATAGTACTATAAAAAATGTCATGTATAAAATTTTCACTGAAAGATAATCAATGGCTAGTGTGCAATAATTAAAGGGAAAATTATATATAATGTCAAATCAGAATAGACATGAGATTGAGGAAAAGTAAATGGTCCCAAATGAAAGTTCGACCTTTCGATTGATTCATGAGAGATAATAAATGGCTAGTGTGCAATAATTTAAGGAAAAAATATATATAATGTCAAACTATTAATTTAAAATAAATAAAATAGCTCCAATTTCATTTATTTCATTGAGGAGCAAAATCTCTCGGTCATTTGTTATTAAAGGGCCCACGAATTTGTATAAGTAAAAAAGAAAAAATTAACGTTATTCCCCTTTATACAATTTCTTCGTCTCATTTATATCTTCATGTTTCTTTAATTTCTCGTTATTTTTCTTCCAAAAATTAGTTTTTCATGTCAAATCATCATCTATACAGAGTGTCATTTATGTAATGGATATCTAGTCTCCATTTACTATATTGACAAGAGGTTACACTTGCATGTCAAAAATATTATAGAACAATCATCATTTTCATGGGATCTAACTCAAGATTTTGTAGAGGCTACAGATTCAATGTAAAAATCCAACATAATGCAAGAGATAAGATTCAAATTGAAAAATGACCCAATTAGATTGGGCCAAAATTACAGCAAAATCCAAGCAATCCGTTGTTGAGGGAGTAAGAAAGTTCAATCTGATACTGGGTCAAGTAAAAAAAGGGAAAAAACAACTAATTATACAGGTGAAAATTCAAAAAGAAAGGAAGTTGTTTCTGGCTCATTGCAGCATGATGAGGTATTGGTATGATCTTTATTTCGTACATGTTGCAATTTTATATTATTCTTATATAATCTCTGTTGATTTATGTCTTGTACCTGTTTCTTTATACAGTTGTATATAGTTTTAATATCCAAACTAAATGTATAAAATAGAACTATTTCACTATAGATAAACAATTATACATTTGAAATCGATTGTATAATATATCATATTAATAGTTATTGTATTAGTAGTGTCACAACAGTTTCTTTGTATGTACAGTATAAACATTTATACATTTGATATAATTTTGTGCATTGTTCTTGTATAAGTTTTTGCATTTGTATACGAATACTTTTTGTATAATATTCATTTAGACATATACAATTGCACAAACTAATACACATATATAATTGAAATTTGTTTGTATCATTTATGTATACAGAATCATACATCCAAACTAAGGACGAACTTTCATTGTATAAATATACAAATTTGAAAAAAAAGTCAACTGTTTCATATACTTATACAACTCACAATAGCACTAATAGGTATATGTATATAAACTACATCGAATTTATTTTTCATTTGTATACATATTCCCAATATACACTTGTACAAAAGATTGGGCCTAAAAGATTATATACACAAATTAAAGCTTTATACAAATATACAATTGATAAAATTGTATACAAATATACAAATTCATATATCCAAACCAAAGAGGCACTTACACTGTATAAATATACAACTTCGAGAGAATAGTCAACAATTTCATATATGAATTATACATGTCAGACTGAATCATACCCAAACACCTATACGTATAAACTCTTAACAAACCATAGTACAATTTCATCTTCATTCATAGATTGGACAACAAATTTACAAATCCAAACAATAATATGACTATGAACAAAGCGAATCTACAATTCAAAATTCAAAATAATCAACAATATCATCCAAAAAATTTGATGATCACAAATTTTAAAATCATAAATATTAAACTCTATTACGAACAAAATATACAACTCGGAATCTAAATTCAATTTCAATTGATGAAAAATTTAAAGCAAATTAATTTTTCAAATCAAGTTGAACACCAATTTGACCAGGAAAAAAATCAAAGTATTTTTCAATAGGAAATACATTTTACCTCATCTTGATCGTCAACAGCTTGATCTATTTTCTAAACTGAGCTTCAATGGAGCTCTTAGTTATGAAGAAGACGTAAAAGGAAAGAAATTCTACTGACACATAATGTGCGTGATTCCAACAATTTTTTTCCTTTTATTGCAATCGAAATTACTTAAAAAATCAAATTGTATATAAAAGGAAATAGGCAACCGAGATATACTAGAAAACAACTCCATAGCAAACATAAATTTTGTTATGGAGTGCAATTATATAAAGTATTGTCATGGAGTACAAATATAAATTTCATATTTGCTATACATAAAAAATTTTCATAATTTAAAGGTACAACCATAAAACAAGCAAGTACAACACTATTTAAGCATAAACATTTGGCAAAAACCAAATATACCCTTGGCTAGGAAGCACACCTGTCGTCCTAACACTTATGTGCTTCCTAGCCACCCAACTAAAAACATTCAATTCAATCTATATTTTATATTCATTTACTTATATTATGCTAAAAGCAGACATATTTTACTGAAGGCACAATAAATATTTGTTTATACAATTCTTTATTAGCTATTAATAAAAGGATTTAGTGTGCTCGATTTTTTAATTCTTCCATCTTGATTTGATATTATTATTTTTAGTTTTTGTTCCTTTTGAGCTTTTTCTTGTGTGCGTTTTTTTGTAGAACTTCTTCAATATTATTCTCTACGAAAATCATACCTTTATTTGGGATAAAAAAATTAGTTCAAATTCTTGAATTTCAAAGTAATTACAAGTTTGTATTGGAAAAAAAATAGTCAACTACCCCCTTAATCTATATTTATATTTTTAACTACACATTTTAATTTTACGGAGGTCCTATCACCCCCTTTGAACTATTTAAAACTGATAATATTACCTCCATTAAAGTTAAGGTGACAAGTAAGTATATTTCACTCTCTTTATAGAGTGAGCAACAAAAATAATATTAATTTTTTTTTCAAAAATGCATATATTTTTAATTATACTTTTTAAACTTATTTATTTTCTTTTTCTCCGTAGACAGACCAAATTTCACCATCATTTATCATCCCTAATTTGTTGCCTCCACCATCAACCACCACCGAATTTTCTCAAATTACGACAAACTGAAGTAATCATCAAATATGAAAATCAAGACAAATGTGTTCAAATTAACACATATTTTTCAAATATTTATATTGTTTAATTTTGATCTGCTTATGATTGATTTATCAAGTAAAATAATGTTACAATAACGTCAAAGCGAAGAAAAGATTGAATGAAAAATCACTGAAGAAAATTTGCAACAGGTTGTAAAGTTAGGGAAGAAATATTTGAATCCCTCGTGATAAATGAGTTAGTTGTTTTCTTTCAAAAAAAAGCTCAAATAAAGATCTTTAATAAAATGAGCGGAAATAGCTTTAAAAATCCCTTAACTATGTGAATTGATAGAAAATTATTATTCTTCTACCTCTCGGGCCTAAAATGCCATCGATTTTAACCTTTTAGCTCTATTTTGCTCTCATCTTTACTCAAAAAAATCATAATCTCAATCAACTGATTCGTTAATAACGTGTCACTATCTTGTTGGCTACCCTAATAACTAATTAAAAAGACCAAACCCACCCCCCTCCACCCAACTTCCCCCACCCATAAAAATCCCACAGTTCATTAATGATTTGTCACTATCTTATTGCATTTCAAGCATAGCTTAGAGGATGCACTTAGTTGAGGATGTCTTATACTCCTGCAAGGCATAAGACTGTTCTGGCAGCGTAGGCAAGATGATGTATCATCACATAGCTCATAGTGATGGTTGTCAGTTAGAGAATCTCTCAAATAAGAATTACTATTGCATTTTTAAATACATTGAGTTGTTATCTACTTTTTTAAAATGCTTTATATAAACTGAATCTTTACTGTTGTTTTTATACTGTATTGAGTTAAGTATTCATGAGTTGAGGTTGAGTTGAGCCCTTACACGCTCGTACATTCATTATGCTGATGTCATTTGGTCTGCATCGTTTGATGATGCACATTTAGATAATCAGGATCAACAACTGGTGCCTCCGTTGATCCAATTGTGTTCCACTAAGATTTGATGAGCCTCATTACTTTTCGGAGGATTTCACATTCAGTTTTTTTTACTGGGATGTCTTAGGTCTTGTCCGACGTCTATCTTAGTTACTAAAGGCTTCATAGATTGTAAAGTTTTGAGAAGTCTGTTTCATTTTCATTTGTTAATGTTCTAGACTGGAGTTGTCTCTTTTGTTCAGTGCGCATTTTAACACATTTGTGAGTTATTTATTTTAAGACTATGAGTGAAATTTCTACTTTTGAGTTTATCTATTAGTAAGAAAGTCTTTCGCTCAGAGTTGAGTCAGGTCAAGAGTTCGTTTGAAGTCAAAAATTGTGTGTGTGTGCGCGCGCGCGCGAGCGTGTGCGCGTGTGCGTGCATGTGCGTTGTGCGTGTGTGTGTGCGCGCGCGCATATGTGTTTGGATTAAGAATATAAGTACATTTAACAGTTTTGAAAATATGTTTTTGTCAATAAGTCTAAAGCAACTATCTCTACTCGGTCTCGTTTAACACATACAAAATGCACTAGAAGTTGGAATTATATTGTTTTCATAATCAAAATAAATTTTTTATAATTTACTGCTACATTCGTACCCATGACATGTCCAATAAACATCTTACATTGTGAACAAAAAAATTTATACTTATAAAAGTTGATGTTTTAATTCTCTTTGTGTAAACTAAAACTCTAAATACTTAATCATCTTCTATATCAGTAATTAGACATTATAAACGAAAATATGATCTATTCAAACTGAATAAATAATTATTCAACAATAAATACATATCTAAAACATATGATTAATAGTATATATTCCAACAGTTATCTTTAAGTTTCTCCATAACTCCACATATTTAAGTGAGATGCGAGAATCTAGGTAGAGAACTCACAAAATGGAATTAATCTGCATGAAGATAAATAGACAATTCTCATGAGTTTCATACAAACATAGACAGAATTTGAGGAGATGCATGAATTTGGATGAAGTTCCATTTTTATGAATATGGTCTTAAATATTGTTGATTTTTTCAAAAAATTACATCAATTATGCTTGGACAAGAACAACTAAGAGAAAATCCAAATATGGAGATTCATATGGAAATTCATAAGAACCAGAATGTTATCAATTAGAGAAGTATTATGTGTAATATATCTGGTATTTGTTGTTGTCCTCCTTTCTGTTTTGAAGGCTTAAGAGCCTAAATTAGATTATTTTATTTTTTTGGTAACATAGTGTGTGATCAAGAGCATTTGATTTTAATTTAGAATTTTGAAAAGAAAAAAATTGTACGACCTTTCTAATATATATTAGATATTTACGGAATAGTTCTTTAATTATGATATATTTGGGTATATATGAATATTTTAGCAGATATAATTATTATATTATAGAGAGAAATTATTATTCTGTGAGATAGGTTTTAGTCAAATTTCGTGGATCATATATAATATCCTTAATTTATAATGATTTACAACAAAGATTCTGTATGAAATTTATATAAATATACAACAAAAGGGTGTGGATTTGGGAAAGAGGAGTATATAGGTGGTGTTTTGCGTATGTGGCCCAAGTTGAGAAAAAGGAAAAAAGGAAAATAAAAGAAATTTCACATTTAAGTTCTCTTACAATCATTATCCCTTATTAATTTTATAAATTCTTTATTTTCACGCATTAGATTAATATATCAGCACATTAAATTAATGTATCTCGTGCATCATATTAATATATCTCGCACATCAGATTAGTGTATCATGTATAAAATGCATATCAGATTAGTGTATCATGTATAAAATATAATGTATCTTACTAAACAATTAATGTTTCTCACGCATCAAATTAATGTATCAGCGCTTATATTATTGTATCAGTTTGAGAGATTTCTGTAATTATAAACTTATAAGGGACAAATGATAATTTTGTCTTAAAAGTATATGATTTCTTCATTTGCTCAAAAGAAAATAGGATCCGGGTTTTGAGCTATTTTGAGAATAATAATAGTATAAATTTCATATTGTAAAGAGGAGTGTTTTCAAAAACGTTATTGGGGCGAGTATCGGGGCGGGGCCTACCAAAAACGTTCTGGGGCATAAATCAAAAACGTAGATCCATAAGGCATAAGTCCTAAAATTTGAGACGTAAGCCCTAAACATAAAAACATAAGTCCTAGACATAAATCGTACGCCCAGGCGTTTTTAATTTATTTTTTTAACTTTTTTTTGCTTTAAATCATATTTTTATTATTAGTTAATTATATTTCTCAAATAATAATTTTAATCATTTTTTCTTCATTATTGAATATTAATACTTATCTCACATAAAAATCATAATTCATTGAAAAGTTTACTTTTGCTTATTTTATTAGTAATAAAACTATAGAATATACATGCGACTATGCCCCGTAGATCTATGGGACTAACGCCTCGCCCCATACTATATAAAACGTCTCGCCTCACGCCCTCGCCTTTTAAAACACTGGTAAAGAGTAATAATATGGTATGAATGAATTTTGAGGGACCAGAGTTTTGTTTATATTTTCATTAAATTGAATTTGACTCGAATTGATACAAAGTTGATACAACGGGAACTAGATAAATTATACTTCATTAATTGAGCTTCTTAATTTTAACATAAAATAATTATTTTTACATAAAATCTAATTATGTTAAAATAAAAACGAATTATGCAATTAATTAATTGAGCTTTTAGAAGAATAAAATGCATACTTTATTTAATCAATATATTTGATAAACTAATTCTCCAACTAATTGTTTAAAATGAAAAATTATATAAACCTATATATCATTCAATATAAAGAAATAACTATTTTATTGGAAAATTGAAATACTTTAAAAATTTTAAAATAACAAATTGTTTGAAATTAAAAAAGCTCAGTAATTAATTTAATTTTGAAAGACAAAAATTGGGTGCAATCAGAATACGAAAACGATGTGACAATTGTTCATGAACCAGCGTTGAGTTAGAAAATGGTTTATAACATCCTAAACACATATTAAAAAGGTGAGACAAATTAAACCAATTGTTTATTTGTTGTACTTAGAGTGACTGGATTGCTAGATTTCATATTTTGTAAAATAGAAAATAATAGTATTATTACATTTCTCACATGCTAACAAGTGAGAAAGAAAAACAATTTTCCAAGGGACGGCCCTGTTGGACTAGAAAAATAACCAAACATACGGTAAGAGGTATTAGAAAGACAACAAAAGTATATTATTAATTAAGGAAATTATTAAAAGGGTATTTTATAAGTAGCTTAGTTTAAGTATAATGATGTATTATTAGGTCAGCTTAGATGGAGTATATAATAAATTACTGTTACAAGGGGCAGGGAAAGAAAACATTATATGCCCACAATCATTGGGACAGACATAACGCTAAAATACCACTATTGTCTATTATATATACGCCTATGGATAAAAGTAGAACACAATTTTAAGTAAATGCTTTCAAAAAAAAATTCATAATTGATTTTGGATTTAATATATTTTTTTTAAGAAAACAACTTTTTTATATAAAAAAAAAATCTATAAATTAACGTTCATTATATTTTTTTCGATCCCGATGACTGCCTCGCTATCCCGTGGTCAACCCACCCAACCCCACAGTATTAATTGTCTTGAAAGAGTTAAGATAAACAAGGAATTAAAGTCCCACACCTCAACATTATATTATGTTGATTTTTTAGTTATATTTCAATGCTATTAATTCAAAGTCATTCAAAATTTTAGGAAAATTAATGGGATTTTTTTCATATTTAGTTTCTAGTGAGTGGGGTTCTTAATTATTCATATTTTTCAATAAAAACTGATTGAAAATAATAATATTTAAATTTATAAACTAGAAAAAGTAGTAGTATTGTACTAACCTAGTAGTTGTTATCATTCCTTAACACAGTAGAGTGCAGTGAAGTGGAAAGAAATGTAACTTTCACTCTTCTTCACAAGTCATGCTAGGAACAAATAATTATGTTGCATGTTCATAATTAATTAATATGTTTTTTGCAGTAATAATTTATATAGTATTGGATCTGTGGATATAGAAGTAAATAAATAAATGAGATATGAAAATCGATATAATAATTATATATAGATATATATATATATATATATAGATGAAAGTTAATGATTGGGAAAGTGGTGAAGTAGTGAGGGGAAACGAACACTTCACGTGGAAAGATTCATTAGGTGTTTGCTGATCCCAACAAGCGACATGCTTATCCTAATTATTTAATTAAAATAATACATTACATATATAGAGAAAGAGAGATCGTAAATGTTCCATCTCAAAGGTATCCTATGCAAATTTGAAAGTGACTTTCTATCACTTTAATTATGCACATCCTTTCTAGTCCATAGAGATTTTTTTTCTTCATACTACTTTATTGATTATATGCATATCAAATTGTGTCTATAGATGTGACAAATTAACAGTTACGTCGAAATATTTTTTCATAATATGAAGAGTAATTAAATAATTTGAGAAAGTCCTTCTCTTTGAAAATTTTGATATATGCAAGATTAAATTTAATCATAAAAAAATATAAGCTTTCGACATTATGTACGTATCATCCAGTTCCATTTAAGAGGGGGGAGGGGGGGGGGGGGGGGGTATTGTAATCATGTATATCCGTATCAATTTTTACCATTAAAAAATACATAATTTCTTGAATAATTATAAGGATTTTTCCATAAAGCATTAAACTATAAAGGAGTAAGTATAAAATGTGCACTAACTTAAAATTTGAAAGAAACAAATTTAAAAGTCTTGTATATATTACATACAAATATTGTAATTATATTTCGAATAAGTTGAAAAATCCGAAGTGTTCTTTTTTCTTTTTAAATTTTTTCATCTCAATATATGAGATTGGTAATAACAAAATCTAAGTCAATATCAATGGAACCAGAGGCTTTAAACACCAAAAGAAAATACAACGTTTTACTTTGACAATTTTGTCTGTAACTGAAAGATAGATTTAACAATAGTTCTTTACTATATTGGTAGTTACAAATTCTTCATTTGCACATATTACAGACCACACACTTTTTACTTAATAATGCTTTATTGCTTTTGTTTCATCTACAACAAAAAACCATGCTTAAAATCTTAAATTTCTGTTAAGAATGAAAAACCTTCGAATTAAAAGTTAAATTATTAAAAGTGCCTTTTAATTTTATGTTGACAACTTCGTTGCAAACTATCTAGAATTGAAAAAGATTTTATTTAACCATAATTCTTTACTATATAGGAAATTTAATGTTTTTCGTTTACACAAATTATGGTCCACTCTTTTTATCTAATAGTGTTTCCTCTCTTATTAGTCCATCAAAACCGTACTCTATATCATATTTATTTCATTTATAAGAAAATAACTAAGATATCAAACACGTGAGAAATAGTGCAACAACAAAAAATGTGTGAAAACATATATATTTTTTAATCAAAATTTTCACCTTTAGCACATAAGAGATCTGTAACTTATTTTTTATGTTTTTAATTTTCTATATTTCATAAAATATAAATACAAAATATAAAAAATAGAAGATACACTAAAATAAGTGTATCTAGTTGAGGATATTATATTAACTAGATTTTGAATACGTGTGTTAGCATGTTTATTTCATGCTTAACAATAGAAATACTTCAAAAGTTCAAGAATTTGAACTAACTTTTTTATTCTAAATAAAAATGCAAAATTTCGTAGAAAATTAAATTAAAAAAATTTAATCTCGAGAAAAAAAAAACACAAAAGATTGGAGGTGGAAAAATATTCAAAATAATAATAATAGTAATAAACTAGAATGGAAAAAAAAATTGACCTCAGTGAACTCCTTTATTGTCAACAAAGAATACTATGAATATGTTTTTATTGTGTCTTATCAAGAGGTCAAAACTCTTTTAAAAGTCATAATCTTTTAAAAAAGTCATAACTTTTCAAGAAAAGTTACAACCCTTCATAAAAGTCACAACTCGTTAGAAAAATTGCAAGCCTTGAAAAAAAATCACAACTGCTTGGAAAAGTCACAATCTTTCCATATGAAAATGTTTTTGCTTTAATATAAAATTAATATAAATAATGATGAATAGAAATATAAAATATAGAATATAACTAAATTGAATGTTTTTTTAGTTTTGAATTGTGATATTTTAATATTCAAGTTTGAGGTGTTTTTAGTTGGGTTGTTATGAATATTAAATATTAAAATACGTATATTTAAAAATTAGAGGAACTCCTCTATTTATAGCCAGCAAATGATATATGAAGTATTTTCCTATCCCTAATTACTTGTATCCATTTTGACAAATTAATAAAATATAATTTTTTTACCTATTATATTCTTAATTAATTACTTTGAAAAAAGGTACAACTTCTTGAACTCTCAAGGGTCATTTGATATGAAGATGCATAATGCACAGATTATCAGTGCATGGATTAGTAATGTTGGGATTAGTAATGTAGGGTTTAGCAATGGAGGGAATAGTTTTTATCAAGTGTTTGGTTCACTGTTTCTCATTTAATCTTATGTTTGGTTTAAAATTTTAGAAATTAAATTCTTTCCTATTATACCATTGAGTTATTATGAGATTTTATAATTTATTTAATTTTTCAAGTTAAATATTAAAATATATTTTTAAAAATTATTATTAATTTTGAGGTGTGATATGCGACCATAGAGATCCTTGATAGCACGATATATTTCTAGTTTTTTGTTGATCAAATATACCTTAAATTTAACATAGATTTAAGGCTACTTAATTGTTCAAATACACAAAGCTTATTCTTTAAAAATAAAATAATTCAAGTGGTCAATCGACGATTTGCATTTAAAAAAAAAAACAAAAAAATTAACCCAATATAACAAATCAAACATGGAGAAAAAATATTAAAATTTGTGGAATCATCAAATTACATGGAATGAATTTGGAGAATTTAGAAGAATATTTATAAATATTCTCATATAAATTAAAAGAGATCATTAAATTACAAAAAAAAAAAATGGGGATAGTTTTTATCCAAGGATTGTTAAACATTGGATTAGTTATCCCTCCCTTTTCTAGGGATTAGAAAAGACCTCGTATGAGGTATAACTAATTCATGTATTAGGTTAAATAAAATAACCAAACAATGTTTTTGTTGGACTAAATTTTAATCCATGGATTATTTTGACTAATATCTCCTACCAAACGGGTCCTTAAGTTTTTAGTTTATCAACTTCATAATTAATAGGTGTAAAATGATAAACTCACTATATCAATCATTGTTTTCTTAATAGGCGTGTCAATTTAAAAGTGGACAAGTAATTAGAGTCAGATGAAGTATATATAAATTGTGTTTATTGTGCCTTATCAAAATTGTCACGACTCTTCAAAAAAATCACAATATTTAAAAAGATCACGATTCTTTCAAAAAATTACTATCCTTCCGAAAAGTTACAACATTCTATGTGAAAAGATATATGCTTTTAATATCATAAAATATAAATATAATAAATAAATATAAAAGATATTCTAAATTTGGTGTTTTTAGTTGAGAGATATCATAGTAATTCTTCAACATTCAAGTGAAAGGATCTTTTTAGTGGGTGCTATAGTAACTTAACATTTCAAGTTGAGAAATGCAAATATGCTAAGTACGTATTTAATAAGATATGCACAGTAATCACTATAATAATAATAATAATAATAATAATAATAATAATAATAATAATAATAATAATAATAATAATAATAATTCTCTATATTTGGAGAGTAAGGGCATCTCCAACTCGATCCTCTATTTTAGTTTCCAAATATAAAATTTTCTATTTTTTCAGACAACCAATTCAAATTCGATTCTTTATTTTAATCTCTAAAAACGAATTTTTTTTTCTCTCCTCAATTATTATATTATTATTTCTATTTCATTCTTATTTTCTTATTTCATAATATAAATGTTTTATTTCTTTTTCCCAAATAATTACTTTATATAATTTTAATGTAATATAAAATTATATTTAATTCTAAATTTTAAATAACATAAATTTTAAGAAAATGTAATATAATACATAAATTAGGGACAAATTAAAATAAAAGTGACATACAATTACATAAATACTCAATTTTCAAAATCATTGTGTTGCTTCCATAAATACTCCATTAATGCATTACGGAGTTCAAAATAAGTATTTTTTTCCTTAATTTTTTTTTTATGTCTAGCTAAAATTTGTTCAAATTAGAGATTTTCATCTACTAACATTTTTATGGTTGGAGTAGGAGCTTCTACGCCATCTTGAATTGGTGAATTGAGATCAAGTTCATCCTGAAGTATGTTGTACAATATAATATATGTAGTCATTACATCATGTAGCACTTTCTTTCTCACAAAACGTGACGGTCTTTTCAAACACGAACGCACGTTCAACATCTTTTCGGCACGATTCTTATTTCATCACGAAATATTTCTTCTTTTGGGAATGAGGATCACAAATAATTTGAACAATTGTAGATCATTTAGGATAAGGCTCTACTTTGCAATCATCGCAGTTCGTGGCTCCTAGTCCTATATCACCTATAGTATCATCTCCAAACTTATCATCTTTTTCACTTAATTTAAATGAGAATTTTTCATTTCATCACACTTCATCTGAACGGCTTTTTAGGGTGACGAAATCAAAATTAAAGAGATCAAAAGATGAAGGTTTTTCATCAGCTATAAGACTTTTAGAAAGCGAAAATAATCACTTAGGAAGATGTTATTAGAGTTTGCTACATCCAAACAATAGGACGACGAAAGTCTAGATAAATATATCAAAGCCAAGGAATTTATAGAGACAAAACTAAAATTTTAATGAAAAATTTAGAAACTATTAGTGATCCAAATGTTCCTGATTACTTGCAACAAGAACAACAACGAATACTTTAAAAAATAGAAATCGACAATCACAAACGCAGTCACAATCGCAACAATTCTTGAAATCATATCGTAATTTTTTTCGAATAGTGCTAGATTTTAAAATGACCTATCGGATTACTAAATTATTGGTGTGATCAATTAATTATTATGTTATGTAACATATATTACCTTGTATTTAAATTATTGTGTTATGTATTATATTGAATTGTTATCTTGTATTTAAATTACCGTGTTATGTTGTATTATTATCTTGTATTTAAGTTATCATATCATGTATTGTATTTTTAAATTATAATTTTCATCTTGTCATTTTAATTTTGTGTATTTTCTATGATAAAAATTAATAATAAAATAAAATTTTGTTATTGATGAAAATTAGAAGAAAAAAATAAAATACTATTAATTTGAAATTAATATAGATATATTTAAAAATATTTTTTAAAATATTATATTATATTTAAAAAATAATTATCAATATTAGATATTTAACCAATGAAATTATATGAAAAATAATATGTTAAGTAAAGTAATAAAAATAATAATAAAAT
Source organism: Solanum arcanum (assembly GCA_027789145.1). Classification (NCBI taxonomy): domain Eukaryota; kingdom Viridiplantae; phylum Streptophyta; class Magnoliopsida; order Solanales; family Solanaceae; genus Solanum; species Solanum arcanum. The sequence goes on along the minus strand of CM050935.1, from coordinate 23,659,268 downwards.
AATAAAAAAGTGAAATAGAGAGTGTATTTGGAGAACTACTATTCAACTCTCTATAAGTGGAGAATAGAGGGTGATTTGGAGGTGAATTCGAATGTCCATTCTCTATTTTACTCTCCAAATATATAGAATGGAGAGTAAAATAGACTATTCAACCACCCTCTAAATGACTCCCTATTCTCCATACTACAATTCAACTCTCTATTTTACCTTTATTATTATTATTAGGCTTAAGTCATCTACGGCCCCCTAAAGTCGTCCGCATAATTAACTTAGACACCTCAACTATGGCTTGTACCTATTGAACACCTGAATTATTCAAAACACGATCTATTAAGCATAAAATGCTGATATGGCAAAATAAGTGCATCTCACTGCATGGAAGCGCGTGAACAAATCTAAATTTTTATTTTTTATTTTTTATTAATAATAATCTTCTACCTTTTTTTTTTCTTATAATGACACTTGGCATTGCATTAATCAAAATAACTAAAAAAGAAGTATTTTGCATTATAATATCCAAAAAGAAAACAAATCCCCCCACCCCCTTCCCTGAAAGCTATATCAACAGTTGTCTTTCTTCTTTACCCATTTTCATTGTTGTAAATTTTGCGTTGATTTTTTATTTTTTATTTTTTTTGCTCTTCATAAAAAAAACTGAATCTTCTAAGTGTTACATCGAACTTGCAAGAATGAAAAAAATAATCGGACATCAGAGTTTTAAAGGCTACTCCCGTTCATTTCTATTTTCGACTTCGATCAACAAACATCAACACATTAAGTTGTAACATAATATCAGAAAATTTGATATAATTCTTTAAAATTCTCACGATTTCTCTTGGTAATTAATTTTAAAATAATTTATCAAAGTTAATTTATTTTTCACAAAAATTACAATATTCACTCCATTATTTTATAATAATGGGTAACAACTAATGAAGAAGAAAAAGAAAGCACATATAACTAAATGGTTGGGGAGTGATTTGTTTCTTTCCTTCTTTTTCATTGTTGCAGGAGGTGTCCATCGACATTAAAGGATGAAGAAGAAAGATGGGTAGTTCCTGTGGGGGAGGAATGATTTTTTCTTTTTTTTTAATTAATTTTTTAAAAAAATTAAAGATTGAAATTAACAAAAATGAAAATTCAATAAATTGGGTCCATGTGACACGTGTTGGAGTATTATTGGTTATTTTTCAAGACAATGTGTGTGAACTACACACACAATATTTTAAAAGCTTTATTATTATTTTGTGTTCAATAAGTACATATCCATTAATATTAGAGTGTTCAATAGGTACAAGTCATAGTTGAAGTGTCTAAGTGAATTATGCGGACAACTTTAGGGGGCCGTAGATGACTTAAGCCTTATTATTATTATTATTATTATTATTATTATTATTATTATTATTATTATTATTATTATTATTATTATTATTATTATTATCATCATCAATTTGTAGTTAATATATTATTTTTTATATAAGACCATTAATTATATCTCTAATATTAGTAACTCATTTTAATAATATCTTGTTTAATATTTGCTATTTCCATTTCGAATCGATAATATTTCAATTTTTTTAATTTTCTTCACTTTAATATAGTTTGATATTATTATTAATTTTCACTATGAAAAATGAACAAAATTAAAATGATAAGGTAAAAATTTTAATTTAAAAATACAATATATGACATAATAATTTAAATATAAGACAACAATACATAACATAATAATTTTATCACAACGATAATTTAGTAATTTGGTAACTCATTTGTCAAATTAAAAAATATTAGGAAAAAATTAGTGTATGATTTACATAATTAGTGTAGTCGTAATTTCAATTGTGCTTGTTGGTCTTTTTCTTTTTAATTATTCGTAGTTCTTGTTGAATGAAAATCTACGACTTGAACGATATTTAGCTAGACATGAAATGATTAAGGGCAGAAATGCGCATTTTGAACTCTGTAATGCATTGATAGAGCATTTATAGGAGCAATGTAATAATTTTAAAAGTAAAATATTTATGTAATTATATTTCACTAATAATTTCATTTTTATTTGACATGTCCATTAGTTTATATATTATATAACAGTAACTTGCAATTTATGTTATGTATAAATTTAGGAAAAATAATTTCATATTAAGTAAAGAATTTGAAAAATTAAATTTTTATAGTACATGAATACTGTACTAAGTGATTATTTGGGGGGGATAAAAGATGTGTATCATGAAATAAGAAAATAAGAATGAAATATAAATAATAATATAATATTTAGTAGAGAGAAAAAGATTCATTTCTAGAGAGTAAAATAGAGAATTGAGTTGGAGTTGATTGTCTAAAAAAATAGAAAACTTTATATTTGGGGAGTAAAATAGAGATTAGGTTGGAGATGCCCTTAAGAAAAATACTTTTCTTAAGTACATGAGATTATGAAATATATCCTCAGAGGATAGAAACTTGAAAATACAGTATTTATGTAATTATATTTCACTAATAATTTCAATTTTATTTGAATTGTCCATTAATTTGTATATTATATAACATTAACTTGCAGTCTATGTTATTTATAAATTTAGAAAAAATATAACTTTATATTAAGTAAAGAATTTGAAAAAATAAATTTTTATATTACATGAATATTATACAAAGTGATTATTTGGAAAAAGAAAATAAAGGATGTGTATCATGAAATAAGAAAATAAAAATGAAATAGAAATAATAGTATAATATTTACGAGAGAGAAAAAGATTCATTTTTAGAGTAAAATAAAGAATTGAGTTGGAGTTGATCGTCTAAAAATAAAAAACTTTATATTTGGAGAGTAAAATAGAGATTAGGTTTGAGATGCCCTTAAGAAAAATATTTTTCTTAACTACATGAGATTATGAAATATATACTCAGAGGTTAGAACAATTCACTTCCTCAAAATAGTTATACATCAAACTTCGTTGAACTTCGAACTCACTCAGTGCGTGTAAATCACTTGAGTGTTTCTAAAAGGAAGAAAATTCCTCTATTTATAACCAACAAAAATAGTATAAACATGATTATTGTACCTTATCATAAAAGTGACAACTATTTGAAAAAATCACAAGTCTTCGATAGAAAATATATTTACTTGATATAAGTAAATAAATAAATATAAACTATAACAGATATACTAAATTGAGTATTTTTAGTTAGGGTTATTATTCTTATTTACTCCTCGTGTCCTCTGTTAGATGAGCACTTTAGATTTTACATGATAATTGAGAAATCATTAGTAAATTATCAACTTTATTGTATTTTATTCATACTAATTATTTGGTTGAGAAAAATTTTTAGATCTTCAGATTTTGCTTAAACATTCAAATGTCATTTTAATTGTAGGGGTAAAATATTAACAAAGAAAAGAAGAAAAAGGGATATATATATTTCATGAATTATCGTAAATGATACGCAAATACTCTCCATCATACTTTTGAGACACTGATGTCTCTACCGTCCAAAAAGTAGATCATATATGCCCTTCACTTGAATAACTAAAAATGGACTTGTGACACAATCTTATTCGTTGATCTGATATTTAATAAATGTCAGGTTAGTGCATATGATTATGACATGTTATGTCCATTAGTATAAGTGATATATATGCTCTAGTTTTTGGACGGTAGAGACACCAATATCTCAAAAATATGACTAAGGGTATCTAAATACCGTTTACTATAGTATGGGAGTATATTTGTCCATTTTAAAAAAATAATGTTATCCTAGTCTTTAAGTGATCAAGTAATATGAGACAAATAATTTTAGTAGAGAGAAAATTCTTTATCTATAGCCAACAAATATTGTATGAACACATGGTTATTGTGTTTTATACTCTGTCTATCCAATAATAGTTGTCCACTAATAATACGCATAATATTACTATATTATTCTTTGATTTAATTAAATTTAACACTTTAAAAAATATATTAGATGATAAATAATATTTAATAATAAAAATAAAATCGATAGTATATCTTAATTTTTAAAATTAGACAAATATTATTAAACAACTATTTTTAATATAATAGCAACTATTACTCGAGAAAAGGACCATATGTTTACTAGAACTAGTATCTTTATTGTTTATTAGAACCATCTCTTTTTCCGATAAGAATTTTATTTCTTACATATTTATTGTTTATCTGCCAAATCTAGATCTCCGATGTGTAAAACTATATTCTATAGAGTAAAATAAAAAGTCTTGCCATATTTTTGCATTTTAGTTATTTGCGTGTCTGTCAAGATTTACTATGCTGAAGAAAAATTATGCATACAAATGGACTAACTAGAGATGAGTTTATACAAAAGAAAAAGGAGAAACAAATAAAACACAAAGACACATCTTAGCGGTAAATTAAGAAAGTGTAGGAAAAATAATTAATTAAGACCGACTAAATATTATATTATTAAATTACAATTACACATCTTTACGATAATAATAAATAATTAGTAACTACGAAACAAAAGGAGATGAGATAATAGGAAAGACTCATTTTTAAATTGGATTATCGGTAAAACAGCAGATAGATTATTTTGTGTTTGGTTTCAAGACCAACTTTTGTTTTCCCAAGAATCAATTAGGTTGTTTTCAATATCAAAAATAATACTAGAGTAGTAAAAAGTATTTTAGGTAATGGATTCGAATAAGTTGAAATTAAGTGTGCAAAGGTGATGTAAAAAATAAAATTTTAAATAATTTTTAAAATTGTTATAAAATCAAGCTCATAAGAGATATAATTATAAAGAGAAGAAGAGAAGAGATGTAGATAGAAGAAGAGGAATTTTCTTATTATTCAAATGTATTCAAGTCTCATATGTATATATTACAATAGTGAATGAACAACCCTATTTATAGAGTGAGAAATCACTCCAAAGGTCACCATATTAAGTATCATAATAAATAGATACATTCTTATCCAAAAAGGTTCATGTAACCTAGTGAATATGAATGGTTGTTCATGTACCAACCTTATGGACTATCCACTCATTCAATAAATTTATAACACTCCCCCTTGGATGTCCATAGATAATGTGCCTCGTTAAAACCTTACTAGGAAAAACCCTGTGGGAAAAAATTCTAGTGAAGGAAAAAGAGTACACATATCTTTTGATACGCACCATTTGTTGCCTCATTAAAAACCTTGCCAGGAAAACCCAGTGGAAAAAACCTCGATCAAAGAAAAAAGAGTGCAACGCGTATTGTACTCCCCCTGATTAAAACATCACTTAATTTCTTGTGATGATGTCTCCAATCTTTGTACATTGTGGTTGGTATATTCTTTTTTTAAAGAAAAACCACACATTTCTTGAATATGGTGTGTCATTTATCTTAACCAGACGCGCTTTTGACTTGCTTCATGGAGGACTTTTATTTCTGCAGAGCAACATTTGCTTCATTGATCCCCAGGATATTATTGTGCCTCCACATGCAAACACATAGCGTGATTGAGATAGAACTTTATGCATATCAGATAAATATTCTGCATCTGCGTAACCAATCAATTTTGTCTTGGATTCCTCGGAATAGAATAAGCCCATAACTATGGCCCTTCGAGGATATTCAATCATGTGTTCAACACCATTTCAATGTCCTTTTATCGGGGAGAAACTGAATCTTGCCAGTAAATTTACTGCAAAACAAATATCTAGTCAAATATTGTTAGTAACATGCACTAGTGCCCTGATTGCACCAAAATAGAGTTTCATCACCAAGAAACTCATCATCCTTCTTTTGAGATCAAACTGAATCATCATTTATGTCAAGTGATCTCATAATCATTGGGCTACTCAATGAATGCGATTTATCCATATAAAATTGCATCAAAACTTTTCAAAGTGTATGTGCCTTTGTTAGACAAATATTTTATTTGTCAAATTATCAATCTGTAGGTCAAGACAAAATTTTGTCTTACCAAGACCTTTTCATAAAAATACAAGGACTATTAGGGTCATTCTTTTGTACCCTTTTTCTTCCTTGACTATTTCAATCCATATAAGGATACTTGAAGCTTTATTGGAAAAGTTTCTTTCAAACTCTTATATGCTTCAGACACCTCGATTGTTTCAAGGATTTTCATATAACCTTCATTGTCTAGCTAGACATTACAATTATTCATTTACATGCATTCAAGTTTTCATATGTTGCCAGATCAAAACAAACCTCATCAGATCCACCAAAGGAGAAAACATCTCCAATAATGTCGATTTTTGCGATAAACTTTTATGCCCCAAGGCACAAATCGTATTTGATATCTTACGGTTATACTATCGCATAATAATGTATTTGTACCCCACTGACAATATACCTTGATTTATGGACTACCAGTCCAAAATGTCACTTTTCTAAGTGAAACAAAATATACTTGAATTGTGCATTTTACTTGGTCAACCATTTATCTGTCCATACTATATGACAGATTTGAATTCAAGATCCTCGTCACAATTTATATCATTGAGCGCTACCTCATATCAAAGATACCGTCGACGGTTATTTGATATCGATTCCAACAAGACATAACTTATCGCGATCTCTTCATTTTTCATTATTTCAGGTACCTGAACCTTTTTCAAGATTTTTTGAAGTGTTATGTCAATGTGCTCTTTTATAGCACTTGCCTCATTATCATGACCATATTGATCATTTGCTCATTCCTTCTTCAAGGAATTTTATATTTGAAATAGATTGGTCTATTACGCTTCCGGCGTATCATAGACTCTGTCTTTCAAGGACTTCACATTGGAGCATTTGCAGCTGAATTATATCATAGGGTCAGTGCATTCATCTGGCAACTGATTTGCAACATTGTGCAACTGAATTATCCCTTGAACTTTAAGTTCACATATTTATTTTAACGAGGATCTAGATAATTCATAATTAACCTCACACATAATTTTCAGCTGTCAATCATCTCTCCCCATAATGTTAGAAAATCTAACATTCATTCCAAAAGTTCATCTTTGTGCATGGTGGAGTAATTAAAATCATAACCGCACATTCAACATTTTAGATGAAAATTATATGGTTCCTGACCCTGAACCAATTTTAATGGGGAAACCTTGTTGGTTTGATGCATACATGTGTTGCTACATGTTAAACAAAATTATCTCATACCAAATCTTATTTGGGAGTTTTATTCTCATAACCATGATTTAGCTATAATTGGAGGCATACAATTTCTGCTAAATCAACCAGCATTATCAATATAATTTCATAATTTGGAACTATGCTATTAATTTTAACAATTCGAGCAAACAACCTTACAAAAACCAATTTGTAAGTTGACAACAAAATACATGTGACCATCGCATAGATGCATTAATCATATAGTTGCAAATGATCCACATGACAGGTGAACAGACCCATATTCACCCTTTTATATGTTCCAAAATTTTTTTAGGGGATTACAGTCCCGACCTTAGCTGGTACAATGATCATTTTATCAAGAGAACAAGCAACACAAGAGAATTCTTGAAGAATCTTTATTTCTTCATCATATAAGTCACCTGAATTCTCAATCACGTTTGCATCACATTTAATCGGAATGGTCAATCAGTCATGCCAACTGATCTTTATTTTAGTACACTTATAATTTACTTTTACATGTGATTTCATCAGCATGTACATGTTTGTATGGAACAAACAGGAGGAAAAATAGGGTAATCTTTTACATAAACATTATAACCCTCTTCGGTTGTAGTGATTTATAGTGTCAATATTTATTTTCAATTCATCCGAAACTTAAAAAGTTTCTTTTGAGACTTACTACAACCCCAATATTATTCCTCTGATAATAGCACAACTCGTTAGAGCTTGCAATTAATTTTATGTACTATTACATATTGCATGACACCGTCCCTATGTTGAGCATCTCCTTCAAGGAGGAAATTATATTATTATTGTCATGGTCAAAATCATTACGAGCAAGACGTCTTTCTTGCTTTACTTTTGTTGTACCATAGGTACACAACCAATGACAAATTTGTATTGCCACACAATAATGACCACAATCCTTATAGGCAAGAACTATTTCTTTCTTTTGCCATTTCGGTAGTTCATACCATAGTGACGTATAAAACGTACAATACAATTAGCCATTTCTGCCAAATAAAATTTATTTCCTCTCAAATCTCCCGTAGAGATGAGAAGTGACATGTATCATTTTTTTCTCAAACCTTCCATAGAGGTGAGTTGTGACATATATCCAACCCATAATGATTTTATCACATATGGACCCATTCTCTTATAGAATGGTCGAGCATTCACGATACTCATCACAAGTCACATTCTGTTCAAGGAATTGACTAATCATTTATATGTATTTCATAAATTTTCATTATAAGCACATTGTCATGTCTTTAAAATTCATCATATTTCCATGACACACCTCAACATCACTTTGAAAGATCAAGTGTACCATCACTTTATCTTCTTGTCTTTTGATGGAGGATTTATAAATTATTGGGTCGATAACATTCACAAGTCCAATGTCCTTTCATACCATTTTGATAATAAAAATTGCCTTCACATTTTGAAGGACTATTTGAAGAACTCATAGTGTTCTTCCTTTTATCATTACCACAATGATGACTATTATAATTATGTCCCTCCACGCCCTTATTCATATCATTAATCATTTGTCATCTTTCAGACTAACATTCACTGCTACCACATTCGTATGATTGAATGGAGCAAGTTAACAGGCGGATTTCAGAGTTATTACATGTTGCTACCACATTCTTTTCAAGGAATGAAGAAAATTCAATATAACGAATTTCAAGACTTTTCATCAAAGCCTAGTCATCATTATGGTGCATTGATTCAAACTCAATGTCTTATCCATATAAGGCGTTTTACGCCATAATTCTATGGGACTTGAACCCAATCACGGTGCATCAAAACTCAAATTGATGTCTTACCCTTTTGGTGCGATAGAACTTGAATCTATCGTCTTATCCCCAAATATTTTTATTATGATGCATCCGGACTTTAACCTGATGTCTTACCCTTTTGGTGCGATGAAACTTGAATCCATCGTCTTACCCTTAACCAACGGTATAATAAATCGAAGTACAACATGACTCATCCTTTGAGTCTTTCAAAACAATCAAAATAACATTCAAATTCATGCTATTAAAATTTTATACCTTCTTCTATTTAAGAAATTTTGTATAGCATGTCATATTCAACCAATAGTAGTATATGTCTTCGGTTCCTGATAATTGTTAGTGACTGAACACTATTTTATTCTAGATCATAAAATATTTTAGAAAATACATACCTAATTTTATGCATATAATACTTTGAACTTCATAACGAGATCAACCAAAATATGAGCTAAAGAAAAACAAGAACTCACTCTCAATTAGAGACTCGTGCTGATAACGTGTTATAAAATCAAGCTCATAAGAGATATAATTATAAAGAGAATAAGAGAAGAGATGTAGATAGAAGAAGAGGAATTTTCTTATTATTCAAATGTATTCAAGTCTCATATGTATATATTACAATAGTGAATGAACAACCCTATTTATAGAGTGAGAAATCACTCCAAAGGTCACCATATTAAGTATCATAATAAATAGATACATTCTTATCCAAAAAGGTTCATGTAACCTAGTGAATATGAATGGTTGTTCATGTACCAACCTTATGGACTATCCACTCATTCAATGAATTAATAACAAAAATAACTATTATGGGGCACGGCCGAGGGGTAGGTGTTGATTGAGGTAAATTTTTTTATTTTAAATTTTGAAATATTTTTTAAAATAATTTTAAATTCTATTTTTTTGGGGTTTAGGATAAAAATTGAAATTTAAATATTTTAATTTTTTGGTCAAATACAGTAGTTTGAGGATGAAGTAGAGTTTTAAAAAATATTTTTCTAAATTTTTGAGAATATATCATTTTTTTAAAATTTGAGCAATTTGAAAATTAATTTTCAAAAAATTTAAATCAACCTAACGTACAAAAATTTAAAAATATTTTCCAAATGACGTTTTCCTTCCGACCGAACACAAGAGCCGAGAGAGGTGATTTGATACTTCGATAGAATTATGCAAATGTAGATATAGTATTTTTTTTATTTTTCAATAATATAAGAGTATATAAATTTCTTATAACATATATGTATTTTTATTCGTTATTTTTTAAAGTTTGTTTCTTAAAAAAAAGCTTTTTGGAAATTTTTTAATTCTAAATCTTTTATATGTTTAGTCCTTTTCTCATATTTAAATTTTAAACTAGTAGATTTAAAAGTTTTTTCTTTATAATTTGTGTGTCAAGTCAAAAATAGAAAAACAAATTACAATGAAAAGAGATTAGTTATGCAATGTTCTAAATTGTAAACCAAACATCATATTAATTTTAGAAAAAATTGACTAATTATACAAACATTCCTAATATTCACTAAAATTCTCCCTATAGTTTAGAATAATTGCATATTATTTCACTAATTAATAAGTTCATACCAGATTTCAAGTCGGATACACTCCAATATATTTTTTACTTCCAAATACACTTCAAAATGCATACACATATATATGAAGAGAGGTGAGTGAGATAGGAGGGGGGCGGACGAGAAACTTAGTGTATCCTAAACATAAGTGTATCATAGCAGATAAATATATATAGGGATATAAGATACATTCCAAAATACATGTACATGGGGAGAGAAACAAACGAGAGAGGGAGAGAGAAGGGCGTGACAAAAGAGAGAGACTAGCGAGATGGGAGAGATAAACGAAAGAATCAGTGTATCCCAAATATATGCACATTCACTTGGATATAGTTTATTTGAAACAAATTAATTACACCTAATTTTGATCTAATTTAATGTATCCAAAACACATATATGTAAACACGTAACATACACGTATCTATAGATCAAAATTTGAAAAAAAATGATACTTTCAAAATCTTTCGGGATGTAATTTGGTCCTAAAAAATTGTAATTTATGTTGTTCACTCTTAAATATTTTTTTACATAAATAAATTATTTCTAAATTAGTTATCATACATTGTATAACTTATACATGATATGAAATTAAGTCTTAGGCCTAATTCACACCTTAAAAGTTAGCTCAAAGAGAGAAAGATTACGTAAGTCTTATAAAGATTCCACTCATCTCATTAACCACTGATGTGAGACTTTTACCATTCTTTAATACATGAATTATTAAATTTTTTTCCTTACTAGCTACTAATTGTCACTGAAAGGATTGGATAAACACTAATATAACTATTTAGAGTGATTTGATAGTTTGTTAAAGTTACAAATTTTATTATTTTTTATTAGTTATAGAAATTAGTCATGTAAGGTTAATTATTCATACACCGGTTATTATATCTTTTATATACTTCTATGAAGTAATATACAAATTTCCTCCTCATAACTTATTATATTATGTAAATTTTCAAATTGAAAATTCAATGCCATATTAAACAGTATAAAATTTAGAAAATATCTAAAAGATCAAATTGTTGGCTATGTAGCAAGAATTGATGGGAAATAGAGGGAAGGAGAGGAATTTGAAAAGTTTAGAACTTGAAAAGTCCTCTAATGCTTTAATGAAAAAAGGCAATAGTTCCTCATCGGTAATGGAAATGAAAACAGGAGAATTTAAATAAATAAACACTCCTATTAATTGTTAAAAGGGTTGGAAAGAGGAACCCCTCTCGCGCCGTCGTTGTCGTCGCTCGCTCGCTTCGTCTTTGGCTTTGGCTTTGGCAAATGATCGATCGAGAGATAATTTTTTGGAACAATGGGTTGCAACCTTTCAGAATATATTCTTCTTGCCTATAATCTTAAAAACACATATTTCTTCGTGTACTTTCCTACTGATTCGCTGACAGTAGAGTTTTTGGTATCTATACTCTACTGATTAAGATCATTTTACCCTGGGAGGTTATATTCCAAATCAAAACTCGGATACTAGAGGGGAATAATTTCCTTAAGGGGACACTGTGAATTCAGTGGACTTGATTTTCTTCCTAAAATTATTAAAAAGAGTATTCCAGATTCTGGTAAGTTTTACAGATTCGATTATTTTTTACAAATAAATTTATGTTCATCTTATTTACTGGTTCTAAAAATCTCAGTTACTTCGTGTTTCTGAATGATTTATTACAACAAGTAATTTCTGATTTTCATAACACAGATTGACAACAATCTTAAGGAAATTATTAAATTTGTGTTTCTGGTGGAGACAAAAATCTTTGTGATTTTATACTCATTTAAGTCTGCAATTATAATTTATTGCTTACTTATATTGTATCAATTTTGTTTATCAGAAATGGAAAACACTGGTGTTACAGTGGATGTTGCTGCACCAACCCGAACTCTTGTATCACAAGTAGAGAAACCGGTTAAATTCACAGGAGTGAATTTCAAAGGATGGCAGCAACGAGTATTTTTCTGGCTTACCACTCTTGGTCTGCAGAAATTTACTAGTGAAGACACTCCAGTTCCTAATGATGATATGCCAGACAGGAAAAAATTTATGATTGTTGAAGCATGGAAACAGTCAGACTTCCTATGTAAAGGTTACATTTTGAGTGCTTTAGAGGATGACTTATATAATGTTTATAGTGCAATAACAACTTCAAAAGAGTTGTGGAATGCACTTGAGAAGAAATATAAGACAGAAGATGCATGCTTGAAAAAGTTTGTGGTCGCAAAGTTTTTAGACTATAAAATGGTAGATAGTAAAACTGTTGGATCACAAGTGCAGGAACTTCAACTTATTCTCCATAATCTGATTGCTGAAGATATGGTAGTAAATGAAGCTTTTCAAGTGGCTGCAATGATCAAGAAGTTGCCTCCTCCGTGGAACGATTTCAAGAATTATCTAAATCACAAGCGTAAAGAAATGAAGCTTGAAGATCTTGTGATTCGGCTCAAGATTGAGGAAGATAACAGAAATGCCGAAAAGAAGTCGCGTAAGAGTTCAACAATCATGGAGTTAATATTGTTGAAGAAGCTCCTACCAAAGACAAAAAGAGAAAGAAGTCCAACGGGCAGAAGTCAGAACAGGCCAAGAAGAAATTCAAAGGCAACTGTTATAATTGTGGCAAGACTGGTCATAGATCTTCTGATTGTCATGCTCCAAGAAAGGACAAAAATAAAGGCAAAGGCAAAAGTCAAACAAACATCGTGGAAAAGATGGAAGATGCATATGACTTGTGCGCAATGATATCAGAGTGTAACTTAGTTGGAATCCCAAGGAGTGGTTTCTCGACTCAGGTGCCACTAGACATATTTAAACTGCGAAAGAAGTCTTTGCAACGTACACTCCTGCTAAGTACAATGAAGATTTATTCATGGGAAACTCAGCAACAGCAAGGATTGCAGAAACTGGAAAAATAATGTTGAAAATGACATCCGGCAAGGTGTTGACTTTGAACAATGTTCTGTATGTCCCTACTATTAGGAAGAATTTAGTTTCTGCTGCACTACACGTTAAGAACGGGTTTAAGTGTGTCTTAGTTAGTGATAAAGCTTTAATAAGTAAGAATGAAATGTTCATAAGAAAGGGCTACCTCAATGAGGGTCTTTTCAAACTAAATGTAATGGTTGTTGACAGTATTGATAAAAATTCTGTTTCTGTTTACTTATTGGAGTTAAGTGATTTATGGCATGCCCGTTTGGGACATGTAAATTACAAAGCCTTGCGAAAATTGGTTAATCTAGAAGTATTGCCTGATTTTAAATGCGATAAGTCGAAATGTGAAATTTGTGTGGAAAGTAAGTTTGTTAAACATCCTTACAAGTCTGTTGAAAGAAATTCAAAAACTTTAGACTTAATTCACACAGATATATGCGATATGAAGTCAACACCATCTCGTGGTGGAAAAAAGTATTTTATAACTTTTATTGATGACTGCACTCGATTTTGTTATGTATATTTGCTTAATAGTAAGGATGAAGCAATTGATGCATTTAACCAATACAAAAATGAAGTGGAAAACCAATTGAATCTAAAGATAAAAATGATTCGGAGTGATAGGGGGTGGAGAATATGAATCTCTTTTTGCAGACATATGTTTGGAATATGGTATTAGTCATCAAACTACTGCACCTTATACACCACAGTCAAATGGTTTGGCAGAACGGAAGAACAGAACATTAAAGGAAATGATGAATGACTTAATGATCAATTCTGGTTCACCGCGAAATCTTTGGGGGGAAGCCATCCTTACAGCTAATAAAATACTCAATAGAGTACTCCATCGAAAAACACAATCAATTATCCATATGAGTTGTGGAAAGGAAGAAAACCCAATTTGAAATATTTCAAAGTGTGGAGGTGTTTAGCCAAGTTAGAGGTTCCTTTACCTAAGAGGGTTAAAATTGGACCAAAACAATAGATTGTGTCTTTATTGGGTATGCTGTGAATAGTAAAGCCTGTCGATTTTTGGTTCACAAATCTGATAATCCTGAGATTCATGTTAATACGATAATTGAATCAGATAATGCAGAGTTTTTTGAAAATATTTATCCGTATAAAACTGAAAGTGAGTCAACAAGTGAAAGACCTAAACGACCACGAGAAGGATCAATGGAATTTATTCTAACTAGTGAGGAACCTAGGCGAAGTACTCGACAACGAAAATCTGTTTCTTTCGGACCAGATTTTGTAGCACTATTGCTTGAAAATGAGCCTCAAACATTTAAAGCAGTTATGTCTTCGTCAGAGTCAACTTATTGGAAAGAAGCAGTCAATAGTGAGATTGAATCAATTTTAAGCAATCACACTTGGGAATTGACTAATCTTCCTCCAGGAAATAAACTTTTAGGATCAAAGTGGATCTTTAAAAGGAAAATGAAACCTGATGGGACTATTGACAAATATAAGGCTAGACTGGTAGTCAAAGGGTACAAACAAAAGGAAGGTCTGGACTACTTTGACACATACTTTCCAGTAACAAGGATAACATCAATTAAGATGTTAATAACACTAGCAGCAGTGCATGATCTTAAAATCTACCAAATGGATGTAAAGATAGCCTTCTTAAATGGAGAGTTAGAGGAAGAAATTTACATGGAACAACCTGAAGGGTTTATAGTTCCTGGTAAAGAAAAGAAAGTGTGCAGACTTGTGAAGTCACTTTATGGACTCAAGCAAGCACCTAAACAATGACATGCTAAATTTGATCAAATAATGTTGGCAAATGGATTCAAGATTAACGAATGTGATAAATGTGTTTACATTAAAAACGTTATGAATCATGAAGTCATTGTTTGTTTGTATGTTGATGACATGTTAATAATGAGTAAAGAAATTGACGATATAAATGCTACTAAGCGCATGTTGTCCAGCAAGTTCGATATGAACGACTTAGGAGTTGCTGATTTGATCTTAGGGGTCAGGATTATCAAAACTCCCCAGGGACTAGCATTTTCTCAATTTCATTATATTGAAAAAGTATTGGATAAGTTCAATTACTTGAATTTCAATGTAGTCAAAACTCCAATTGATTTAAGTTGTACATTAAAAAAAAAATGAAGGTCAAAGTGACTCTCAATTGGAATATGCCAGAGTGTTGGGAAGTTTGATGTATATTATGAATTGCACGCGACCAGATATAGCATGTGCTATTAGTAAACTGAGTCGGTACACTAGTAATCCGAATCAAACTCACTGGATGCTATGAAACGTGTGTTGGGTTATCTAAAATGGACACAACATTATGCTTTGCATTATAATAAATATCCTGCTGTGATTGAAGGATATAGTGATGCGAATTGATCACCGGGTCAAATGATGCAAAATCCACAAGTGGTTATGTATTCATACTTTGTGGAGGAGCTGTATCTTGGAAATCTTCCAAACAGACATGTACTGCTCGCTCCACAATGGAATCTGAATTCATTGCTTTGGATAAGGCTGGTGAAGAAGCGGAATAGCTCCGAAATTTCGTAGAGTATATTTCATTCTGGACCAAACCTGTTGGACCAATTTGCATACATTGCGATAGTCAAAAAACAATAGGTAGGGCAGGGAGCGTTATATACAACGGGAAGTCTCGTCATATACGACGTAGACATAACACCATAAGACAACTGCTCTCTAGTGGAATTATCACAATTGACTATGTAAAGTCAAGCGATAATGTGTCAGATCCACTAACGAAAGACCTAGTGAGAGAGGCAGTTGAAAGATTATCTAAGGGAATGGGTTTACGGCTTAGGACAAGTCAGCATGACGGTAACTCTATCTAGCAGACTGAAGATCCCAAGAGCTAGATTCAAGGAGAAAAACAAAGTTGTGGCTGACGGTTTGACATTGTCAATTAACTCAATCCATTCTCATGATGAAGACAATGTTCAGGAAAAGGTTAAGACTTTAAGGCTTGTTAATGAGGTAATAAAGCTTAAAGTTTTTAATGATTTACTAAGTTTGGTAGATTTGACCAAATAGTGTATCTACGAGATGACACGGTTAGAAATCACCTATGTGAGTGTGAAGTGGAAGCCGCTTCAAAGAGAATTTTATTTCAAAAGCCTATTCTCTATACACTCATGAAACCAGGAGGTGTTCATGGCTGAAACGAACAAAACCGTAAAAATCATAAACAGTAAAGGGTTAATTGTGTGACATATGGTTGTCTAGGTATACACCAAAGTTCGACGGTTCAATGATATCACATCTACCGATTGACCGAGTATACCCGACATATGTTTACTACGGAAAGTCCAAGGGGAACCTACTTATCCAGATGCAATTAATCCTTGCTTGTAAAGTACACAATTGTTCGTGCATTCCTATGTTATAACTATTCCCCATCAATGTGGGGGATTGTTGGCTATGTAGCAAGAATTGATGGGAAATAGAGGGAAGGAGAGGAATTTGAAAAGTTTAGAACTTGAAAGGTTGAGAACTTGAAAAGTCCTCTAATGCTTTAATGAAAAAAAGCAATAGTCCCTCATCGGTAATGGAAATGAAAATAGGAGAGTTTAAATAAATAAACACTCCTATTAATTGTTAAAAGGGTTGGAAAGAGGGACCCCCCTCGCGCCGTCGTCGTTGTCGCTCGCTACGGCTTCGGCTTCGGCTTCGACTTTGGCTTTGGCAAATGATCGAGAGATAATTTTTTGGAACAAATTTATTTTATTTATTTATTTATTTAATTAAATGGTCAAAAATTATTTTCAATTAATTAGTTGATAACAGAAGTTAACAAAAATGTTTTCAACTTTTTGGTTAACCCGACCCGACTCGGATCCGCGCGCGTGACCCGTTTTAAATTCTGTTATATTTAAAAAATTCCCGCCACCATTCTGAAATGTTGCAACTTTCAGGAACAGTCTATACCATTTGAAAGTTTGCAACCTTTCATTAATGGTCGTGTCAATTCTGAAAGGGTTGCAATCTTTCAGAATATATTCTTCTTGCCTATAAATACCATTCAGTCTTCAGAATATTTCACTACGAATTTTTCTGATCTTCCTTCTTCTTAAAAACATATATTTCTCTGTGTACTTTCCTGTTGTGGATTGATTCGCTGACAGTAGAGTTTTTGGTATCTATACTCTACTGATTAAGATCATTTTACCCTGGGAGGTTATATTCCAAATCAAACATCGGATACTAGAGGGGAATAATTTCCTTAAGGGGACACTGTGAATTCAGTGAACTTGATTTTCTTCCTAAAATTATTAAAAAGAGTATCCAGATTCTGGTACGTTTTAAAGATTCAATTATTTTTTACAAATAAATTTATGTTCATCTTATTTACTGGTTCTAAAAATCTCTGTTACTTCGTGTTTCTGAATGATTTATTACAACCAGTAATTTCTGATTTTCATAACACAGATTGGCAACAGAAATAATACTATCAAATACTCCATAATACTATTACTTATATAAAATTTAATACATAAATAATTTATTTTCTACTAAACTACCCAACCATCCCTTAGTGCATGCATGAGCGATGAACGGAATGGGTGTTGAAGATGTAATAAATAAACAAAGTAAGAGTTAAAAATATATATAAATTTTTTTTTTATCTGAGTAATGGATTTTTATTTAATTCCCATGAATTAAATTAGTCAAGTTGAAGAAGTTTGAGTACCAAATTATAAATTTATGTAAATAAGAAGAAAACAGATGAGTGTCAGAGTTGCAATATATTGTTGCGTGCTAGAATTACCATCATTTGCTACAAACCAAGAGACAAAGTGGCACTCCAAATCTCTAAACCTCTCATTAATTCTCTTGGAGTGATGAAACGTTATTTAAAAAAAAAAATTACGAAAGATTGAAAATGTATAGTCAAAGTAAATTAATAATATCTGTTCAATAATAGTTATTCATTATTAATTTGGTGTATTTCTAAAAAATATTAAATAATAAAGATAATATTACTTTCTCTATCCAAGCATAGTTGTCCATTGTTTACTTAATACACCCTTAAGAAATAATATAAACAACTATTATTGGACGGATTTTATTAAATTTATTGCTTTAAAAATGTGTTAGATAATAAATCATATTAAATAACAAAGTTAAAATAGACACAAATGTAAATTATCTCTTGATTTTCTAAATTTGACAATTATTGTTGGACAACGATTTTAGTATAGTAGACAACTATTGTTGGAGAATCAGCAATATTGTAAAGACAGTCAATAATTTATGGATGAAATTAATAATTTGCATATAATTTAAAGGCATTTTCAATATTTTTCTCTTTCTTTCTGAAATAGATTTCATTTACTTTTCTCTTTAAATATATTATAAGAAAAATTAATGTATTCTTTCCTCCAATTTTATCTTCAACATTAACTACTTATTTACTAAATCATTTCTCAAGACCTAAGACTATACATTAATAAATATAAATATTATAAAGAAAAAATATATAGGTATGTCCAAAATTTCAGAGACACACTGATATTATACTAAATAAAATTTTGGCCATTTTTTATTCACACCAAAATTTTGGCCTTTTTCTTTTCACACCAAATAACCGCATTAAAAACACGAATATAACGGTTTTGATATTTGATACACCCTTTTGGAAAACTAACAATCTAAGAGTCGAAATTGATAAAATGGACCAGAGAATTGGACACCCACCGCGGGTCAACAGAATAATTAATGGAGATCAATGTGAAAAAATCTTTGATTCTTATTAAGAATCGAGGATAGTACCCATCAATGGGGGTCATTAGGTCTTATAGCTCATTCTGCGAGCTCCCAAACCTTTCATAATTGTCGTAATAATAACACCATTGACTGTAATGAACGTCGAACCACCCTTCAACATTTAAATACTCTTCAGGGAGTCATTAATTCTGAAAATATTTTTCAAGAACTAAAAGATCATGATACAGTAATTTTAATAAACAGGAGTAATTATTTGTGTCATAGGAAACCAAGAATTGTGAGAAAAAGTGGCATATGACGGTACCCAAAGTTGATTGTGTAACCACTTATTATTATTATTTTGCGTCAAAAGCAAGTTGTGAAGTTCACAATTCACATGGCAATCCCAAAAAAACAGAATGTCATGAATTTCAGATCTGACTCAGAAACCAAAGGTTCTCGAATCTGCCCCCCCTCCCCCCTCCCCCTCTCTGAATTAATCTGTCTTTATTCTCATATTTCTTTTTTCCAATATCAATAAATAAATATAATTGCATGTTACCTATATACCAGATTCATATGTATTTGACTTTATTATACATGTATAAGATTTAGTTATCTTAACTTGTAGTATGGAGAACATAATGATGAAAGTGATAATGTAAAATTTCATTCAATCAAAACATCAAACATAGGTCGATTTGTCTAGTAGATCCCTCTTTTTTTTTTTTTTTCAATTCTAAAAGTTCAGGGATATTTGCGGAGTGAAAAAAAAAATCTTCAAGAATCATGGTATATATTAAGAGAATAAAAATATCGAAATCACATTTAAATTTGGTGTAAGTTGTTAATTAGTTTTGTCCTTTAAACTATTGACAGATTTAAAAAAATCCATCTACTTGATAATTTAAACTTAGATACACCATTGATACCCCAATTTGCACATCATGATATAACAAGTGTTTTTAATTTTTTGTAGAAACATTAGACTCTTAATTAGAAACGAAAGAAGTGCTAAAATACCCCTAAATTTAACGAAAATCTAGAGATATATTTCACTCATTTTACAAGTTAAAAGGGGAATATTTAACTTTAATCAAAGTAAAAAAAACGTTTTGACGGATGACAATACCAAGTGCAACGCCCTCATCCATCCTCAAAACAAGATGAGTTAATCTTGTATCTATCCAGTCTGAAAACAAGAAAAAATGGCAAGCTATAATAAACTTTTTTTTTATAATTAATTTAGTATTTTCCTAAACATAATAATCTTAATAAATTATGACAAAAAGTATGATGATAGTCGTTCATGGTAATAGTGTTGTGTAGTTAGTGTAAGAATAATAAAGAAATAGAAAACTCAATTACCTTGTTTGGCACGCGTCTCCTTATTGCCGCCCCCACACCTCAAGCCGTAACTAACAATTTTTCTCTTTCACCCTCTTTTTTCCAATTTCCACCCACATATATGATATATATATAATGACCCTTAAGCTTTAAGCACAAGTACCTCTCCATTTCACTTTCCCCAATTCTCTCCCAATTGGATCATGTCTAGAGATCTACAATCCCGGCGACCTCTTTCTGAAATTCAGTTACCAAATATCATCTCACAAAATGAAAATATCTCTAAAGATCATGATCTAGAAAGATGTAATAAGGAACAAGCTGTAGAAATCCGAACCCCTGGATCTCCTCAAAATTTGATCCCTAAAATTCTCAGCTGTCCACCGGCACCTAAGAAACCTAAAAGGGGAATCTCATGTAAGAGGAAATTACTAAGCGATTTGGAGTTTTATGATGTCACGGCAAGAGAGGAAGTAGATTCCTTCTTCAGCTCTGTTGATGAGAATTCTAAATCGTGTGCTGGTAACAGGAAGAGAAGGTGTATTCTGTAAATTCAATAGGAATGAATGCTTCATTGAGTTCCTGATCGGCCGGCCGCCAGGTATAATAAAATATTCTCCGATCGAACCAATCGATCGATCGAGCAAAACACAAGACCTGAATCCTGATGTATGTATCTATTTTACACATATATTCTTTTTCTTTTCCTTCAATATTATGTGAATTAATTACTCCATATTATATTTCGATCTGAATTTTGAATTTTGTTCTCCCTCTCGGAGATCAATTATCTGTACTATTTCATCTTCCTTCCTTACTTTTTAATGAGAATCCAAAAATTTTGACTTAACACTAATTTGCGGTTTCTGGGTATTCAATTTGGAAGAGTATAATAATGTGTTCATGTTTGTCATGATTAAGATGAAGATAGGTAATGGTTGGAGTGATTGATACGTCTTTGATTTTTCATTTTCTTAAAGTGAATGGAGAGAGAAATTTGTTGTATTCATTGATGTGAACAAAACTAGACAATGTGCTGTCTCAACGTGGATACCATTATATTTGTCCCTATTCGCTTTTTCATTTCCAACCTTCACTCTTGGAGTTATTCCAATACCAAAGTATTTCACTTTCTTTCAATTGCGAATTTACAACTAACACTAGTACTTTGCATGATTAATTTACTTTTACTCTATGTCTACTCTAATATAAATTGGCGAGGGGTATTTAAAATCAAACATATAACTCTCCTTATTGTTATCCTATTCTTCTAATTAAAATGCTAATATAAATCTTCATTGATTCTTTAATTTAAGGTTTGACTTAAAAGGGGAGAATTTAATTTTGTGTTTTGTTAATCTGAATTATGCTGATTTTTCTTACTGTTTAATCTGTGTTTGCGTGTGAAAATATATATATTTATCTATTGATTTGTTCTGAGTTGTGATGATGGGTCCAAGAAATCACTGCGTGACTAGTATTTTAATATTACCTATAGCTACTTCAATTATTGGTTTAGTATATGGTGTAAGTTTAAAGAGGGTTAATTTGAAATGTGACTTTTAACTCTTTTCTTTTTCTTTTTTTTTAAAAAAAAGAAAAAATGAATTGTTATCCTATTGAATTGTGGATAATATTCAAAGGGCTATGACTGGAGTAGGTGTCTGGATGATATGTATTGGGGAAATTAAACAAGGTTTCTAGAATAAATCAATCAACTACACCCACCAACTTCTTCATTTAATTTTTCAATTGAATGTTATTCAAAACTCATTAAGCAAAATTAGTTGCTGCGGTCAAAATGAATTGAGGTGCGTAAACATCGAACTAACTAATAAGTTGAATGATTCTTTATTGGGAAAATTGTATATAATAGCAAATTAATAACCTAAATTAAATGGAATAGCTAGGATTTGATTTAATTGTGCTCCATACCAAACATTAGCTAAAATTTGCCAGCGTCTCTCTTCCAAAAATCTCGCTTGCCACTCTCCATTCTCGCTCGCCTCTCTCGCTTTATACACAGAAGTGTATAATTCTGTTTCTGTTTTGTATAAAGCGAGAGAAAATTGTATATACACATGCAAAAATGTATATCTTCGTGTTATACACTTAATTATACAATTTACAAACATTTTACTTCAAATATTGCAGAGAAAAATGCCAACGAATTATACAATTGCAGTGAAATACAATATTCTCTAGCTTTATACAACAGAAGTGTATATATTGTGTTTCTGTTTTTGTATAAAGCGAGAAAACATATATCTTCTTGCTATACACTTATAATTATGCAATATACATACATTTTAATTCGATTTAACTGTATGCAAACCTACAATTGCAGCGAAATAGGCCAGCAAATTATACAATTTAGGTCAGCGAATTATACAATTTAGGCTAGCTAATTATACAATTGTATATGTATAGCAAATTATACAGTTTTATGTTTGCTATGGAGCGCAATTATGCAAAGTTTGTTATAGCATACAAATATTAATTTTTTGTTTGCTATATGTAAAAGTTGCCTTTTTTTTTTGCATTATTGAGTTTTTTGTTAAATAATAATTTACTAAGTTAGTAGTAATTTAATACTTTATTCTGATAGAAATATTAAATATTATTATCATTATTTATTGATTATTATATTTGGTTTTAGCTTTCAATCATATTATTGTCTTAGTTTTTCTACTTGTGTTGAACTTATTTAGTTCCTTTCTCGATAGTTGTTATTCTTTTTAGTTACTCTGTAAAGCTACGTAATTGTCTTGTCCCATTAAACTGTTGGAGAAGACATATATTTTTATAAGCATGTTTTATTCATTAAATTGAAAATCAAACAGTTAAGAATTAAAACAAATATAAATATCTAATTGATTTGGTTATTGATTTAGTGATTTGATAATTGAAAATTGACAACATATGAAATCGAACTGAACCGATTTGGTGCACACCTCTAAAGTAAATGAACTTAAATATAGATAATTCGTTCAATTCGCTCATAATTTAATGGGTTGAATTCAAGATAATTTAAATTGGGTCAAACTCAATTCATTCAAGTCATAACTCATTTAAAAAAGAATCTTCAATTGAACCCAATTAAATTTTCAATTCAATATTTTAAAACTTTTCATTGCATTAGGTACAATGTATTTCCACTTCGAAATCAAGAACTTATAGTGAGTTGAAATTTAAATTGCTATTAGAAGATAAATAACAATATTTTAAAATTCTTAAAATAAAGTGAGTCAAATTAGATGGTTCATGATCCAACCCATCATTAGTCTATTTATGTTCAAAATAAATTTAAATAGGTCATGATCGAATTAGATTCTAATTCAACTAATTTAATCTTTCAATTTTAACATTACCCGGTAACTGTACACCTCTTGATGTCATATTCGTTGAATCACTTCACTTTATATAATGAGTATTTCATAGGAGTTGTTCATCGCTTCATTGTGCTTCTGTGATTTGTATCTTAACTTGGTATAGATGAAAAGTGGACAAGTTATATATTTGACTGGTTGATAAAAAATAATAATCTATTGATAATATATGTACCATGTAAACTTTGACTCTCTATACCAAATAATTGTTAAGGTGGATAAAAATTTCACATAAGTTGAGAAATGGATTGATAATCTGCTTATATTTTTTTTCGAATTAAATTTGAATGTCATTTTTTATTTTAGCTAATCAAACAATTTTATATAAAATTTATCATAAAATTATTATTTTAATAGATAAATATA
This sequence comes from Solanum arcanum, assembly GCA_027789145.1. NCBI lineage: Eukaryota > Viridiplantae > Streptophyta > Magnoliopsida > Solanales > Solanaceae > Solanum > Solanum arcanum. The sequence goes on along the minus strand of CM050935.1, from coordinate 23,635,044 downwards.
TAAAAGTGTACGTTAGCCCGCGATTTGCCGATATCTATACATGGTGAAAACTATTCTTGAAAATTGTAGCACGAATGAAAAATAGAAAACCATTTGTTTATCTATTAAACTTGTGCACTTTTTAGCTAGCCAAGAGATATAAGAAAGATAATAATAATAATAAAAACATTAATGAACAAGGGGGCCATAAAACAATAGAGATAAAATGATTAATGTGATCTATGTTACTAGCTACCTTAGCAGAGATTTGTAAAATTAAATATGCCATGTGCCAATAATAATGATAATTAATAATAAATAAATTTAATAACTCATATCCTTGATTTTGTGTAAATATACCATGTGGCAATAATAGCGGAACAGAAGAATTGGGTGACAATGAACAAAAAGGCATTTTTATGGAAAATGAAATATATCAACATTTAAGTGGTCCCAAAATTGACTTGACACACATTCAGGACCATCTATATATTTATTTATTGCCTTAATATTTGCTCATTAAGGCGTAAAATTTAATGCTCCAACTGTTAATTTGAAATTACAACTGATTACCTAACCCTTAATTAACATTTATTCCTCATCATCAATCTTAATCAGCAACAGCTTCTATTCTAGTCTTAAACCATAAACCAAATGGAATAAACCACAAAGATAGATACTGTATTGTGTCTTCAGGTATATCTGATTAATTTCACATACTTTAAAAGTATATTCAACTCTTTTTAAAATTTAATTAGGTTAATTGATGGGTGTTGTTATAAGAAGGAAAACTTTAGATATAATATTAAACGTAAGGGCATATATAACTAAACTGTTAAAAATAAAAAGTGCCGTTCGATGTAAACAGTAATTTGGAGAAGGACGACCATGTCACAAGAGTTTATTGTATGCCGTCTTTCTGGATTTCTGCGAGAAGTTATTTTCACAGCCAATAACTTTATCAATTATGTCAAGACTCTTCTTATCTACACTATTAATTAACAACGGGCACACACATATGTATCTCTGTTTTATTTTGTTTAATTTAAGAGTATGTCTGATCCTTTAATGTTGTTGTTCAGATCAGAATGAACATCCAATACTAGCAAAAACGTTTTATTTATTGATCAAAGAAATTAGAAGAGTAGAAGAAAAACAAAGAAAAAAGAAATTAGTTAGATGAAAAAGTAGAGAGAGGAAAATTAGGGAAGGAACAGAAAACAGCTATAGGAAAAAGTTAAAGAGGAAAGTAGGAGTGCAACTCAAGCATCTTGTACTTATTGTGGGAAGAATATTATGGCTCTTATCTTGTGTGACAAGGAAATTTTGATAGATAATTAGTATGTATAAAGTAGAGAAAATGGTGTCATATTCTTTGTATATCATGTAACTAGTCAGACATGTTCTCTGCATTATATACCCATTACACCTCAAATTATTATCCACATTTTCTAGATGGAAAAAAAGTACTCCACCTACATGAAAAATACTTCCCTTTTTTTTATTTTCTTATTATTTTTATGTTGGGTGTATGTTGAAGAGATGAGTGCTAAGATAAATAAAAGGGAAAATAATAACAAATATATCACTGAATGATCATAAATGATATGTTCGTTAAAGTTATTCATACGCTTAGTGATTGTATTTATCCTTGTAACAAAAAGATTGTCATTATCTAAACGTTCTAATCCAAAACAAATTAAATTTTTACCCACAAATTGATAAAACTCACCCATCTACCCATCATCCAACCCACCCACAACCCACATAACTTAAACCCTCAATTCTTCACAAAATAATTTTTTAGTTTTCCGGTATGAGCGACTACATTCACCAATTACTGGTCAATCATGGTAGCCATTGACATACCTATCGCTGCCGGTAAAGAAGACGACAATCTTGGTGGTTGTAATAGGTGTTTGTTCTTGTGTTCTGTAGATTTAGTTTCAGTCTTCGCTGCCTTTTCACTTGTTCTTTACGAATCTCTTATCTGGATGGTTTAACTTGTGTTTTCTCTTGTAACCCATTTATGATCTATTGATCTTTTCTCTCTGGTAAACCATCTGAGAACTTCTCTTCTCTTTGGTGAACCATATGAGATCCATAGGTTGCTTTTTTTTGTGAACTTCCATTGATAGCTTCAACTTACACATCATTAAAAGTAAATATTTTGGAATATGAATTATTTTTCTTCATTTTCAGGCTTTTTGGGTTGTTCAATTTGTTTCACTTCTTTGATATGTTCTTTATTTGTGTTGCCGATTCATGTTGGGCATTGTGAAATTCAAGAGAGCATCTTTTATTTTGACATTGTGAAATTCAAGAGAGCATCTTTTATTTTGACATGTATGAGTAGTCATCAAATTATTCAAAGTCCGATCGCAGGGGATCAACGACTAGGTTTCGCGAGATTGAAGTTGTGAAAGGTTACATATGGATGGAGTTTTCAACAACCAGGAGTAGCGACATGGAAGTCATCGTGTAGGCATTTGGGGTTGGCTTGTTGGAATTATTTTCCGGCAAAGAGCAAGGTTCAAGTATGAGAAGGTAACCGGAAATTACAGTGAAATATATTTGTAATTTGAGGGTGGATATTTTTTATTTGGGTGGTTTTTTTTAAATTTTTGGGTAGAAATTTGTTATATATTGGGTCGGTTGACATCCCTTAATATAAAAGGTATAAACGCTCCGCAATTTGGATGGTAGGGACACTGATATTCTAATAATATAACGAGGGGTATACGCGTATTATTACCATAGTTTGGGGACATATTTATCCTTTTTCTCCAAATAAAATAAAGAAAAATGATAAATATAGGGATAAGGTACAAGTACTCTTAGATGATAACCGAAATTTTAGATACACATTTTAACTTAACTTAAGTTCTATTAACCCTTTGAACTCATTTTTTAAAAATAATTTTGTACGCCTTTTGACTTACGTGACAAATTTTATCTCCACACAGTTGAGGCGCATGAGACATATTTGGATACAACGTAAGCAAAAAAGTGTACAAAATTATAAAAAAATGGGTTAGGGAAAGGGGGGGGGGGGGAGGTAATAGAACCTTAGTTTGGTTAAGATGTCTCTCTTGAATTTCGGTCATAGTTTAGGGGGTACTTGTACCTTTTCTCTTCAAACATTTAAGAATGGTATGTATATACCCCCAGTTATACTTTAAGGTTGCATATATCTTTATTCCCTACATTCATATTTTTAGCTCATATATACCCTAATATAATTTACTCTATTTTATTTTTACCCATAAATTAAAAACTCACCCATTTACCACAATTCGGACCACCTTGTCACGATCCCGATTCGAGGTCACGATAGCACACATTTCGAGAACCTAATTTGGCGTGTAAGTTGAAAAAAATAATACATACGAAACTTTCGAAGGGAAGCTAGGACACAACCAATGAGAAATGAGAAAAATAACAACAAGGAGATCCCAGAATTTGATATCATAAGCATCAAGAGAATGTAATACTTTTCTAGAATCTAGAATACATCTCAAATCTTAAAAAAAAATAAAAAATCAAAGACTAAAAATGATGGAGGGATGCCAACGGCAATCAAGAAAGCATGATCTCACCACAAATCTGAATGGAAAGACATCTCTAGATTCGATCAATTGCTATGAAAATCATCATGACTAGGATCTACATCAACAAAATAGCATAAGTTGGGGTGAGTACAATACATGTACTTAGTAGGTAAGACAGACTGAGTATAAACAACTAATCAAGCATAAAGAAACAAACTATAGAATGATTCTACCTGCGGTCTCATTTCCACATCGGTTTCGCTAATTTATACAATAACACCGCGAATAAGGTAATCCCATAAGGTTACCGTTAATATTCATATCAATAGATAAGCAAGTTTCACAACACAATAAACCTGTCCAATGCAATGCAATGTCATGATGAGGTGGAATCAATGTCGTTGCACAACTTGTAGTATACACTTTACCGAGCTTCATTGTGGGGAACTTGCAGTCCATTTACCAATTTTGAAATCTCAACATCCCATCAACTTCCTCTAGCTAAAGATCAAGGACAAATGTAAGGTGTCTTATTCTTTTTCTCAAAAAATAGTTTTCTCCACTTTTTCATATTCTAAAAAACAATGGATAGATTGATTGATGATGAGTACATCACAACACATACAACACAAAGGTATAATTAATTCATTAAGGATTTTGAATGGTAAAAAGTTCTCAAATCCAATAAGTATAAAGCACGTCTTTTTTAATGATAGATATAAAAAAATAATCCATTTGAAATCAGTCTTACCACACTTAGAAGTATTTCTTTTATTTTAGCATGATCAGATATAACCACATAATCCCTCACTTGGATAATTTCTCAAATATAGTAGGTTTTCAATAACAATTAAGGGTATTACACGAGCCTTTACACATGCTAAGCATCACAAATACACATCACACAGAATAAAAAATAATGTCAACACCTACCAACCTCTAAAACGCATACTACAAATCATTTCACAATTGACTTCTTACAAAAAAGTTAATTACTCATCTCAGTCGAAAAGAAGGCTAGCTAGATCTATGTCGAAGGTCAAAAATTCATCCGAACAACTCAATCGGAGCACTCTTTCTATCGAACGATCTCAAAATGGAGTTCAACTATCAAGAATGAAAATGATTCATCAATAGGAGCACAACAATATCCATATTAATAGGATTAGAAATCAATGGTAAAATACTCAAAATCACTATGAAAATCAGATATTTATTAGAGAAATACAATCTACAATCAAAAGGAAGCTCGTGGTTGAGAAACCCATTTAAAATAACAAAGGAATAAGCTCTAAATCAAGAATTACTATTTTTTCCAATTTTGGAGGAAAACCCCAAAACCTACATTGAAATCAAGATTTAAATTTGCATTCTCATTTTCCAATTTTTCTATCTCTAAAAAATTCTCTCTAAGAGAAGCTATGATAAGCAGTACAAGTGAAATGCATTTCACTCCACCGATGAACCTTTTTCGGCTACCGAATCAAGCTCAGTCGAACAAAAAGTTGGATGAGAAAAAAACTCAAAGAGTAACAACCTCCAATTCATCTTACAACTCCATGAATTTGCAAATGAATGAATGAATCAACATAAAAATTTTAGAAAACTAGTTAGAATGGTCTCACAAAATTATTTCCATGGAGCGAGTTAGAAAGATTTGAGTTGATTCAAAAGGGGGGAGTGATCTCCCTTTAACATGATCCACCTAAGATCCAAAAATTAACGAATTCCATCATCCCAATCGGGATAGCTCTGGTGACGATTTCTAGTAGAATAGCGAAAGAATCACCAAAGTCGAGTATCTAGCTTTGAGATGGCCCTAAAGATATTCGTGAGGATTCAATGATTGGGGATTACTCAACTCACATTAAAGTACATTTCATGGAAATCTCAAGTCATTTGGACGGTGAAGTTCTAGAAAAAGTAAATTCTGGCGAAGTCACCGAGCTCAGGCGATCAAAATGAAAAAATATATCTTCTAAAAGACCTTATGAAGGTGCCCAATTGGACTATAATGACTCAAGGTACACAAGGAAGCAAGTGGATACAAATATGAAAAATGACGAAAGGCCAATTTATAAAATAGTTGATCAAGCTAAAAAAGTTGACATTGATCTAGTTCAAACAACTAAGGAAGAAGCAAACAATGCTGCAACGACAAAAGAGAATCATGTGGGGCATCCAACTCTTCAAATTTCTCCTTAGGATGAAAACCAATGAGGTAACATTAAATCTTCCAAATGCAGGTTAAAAAGAGAAGCAACAAAGACCTCAAAGTGTATGTAGTATAGAGGCAATGTAGGGGTGATGATGAATGTCACAACCCGAGTCTACACCCTGAACGTGGCCGACACTCATGAATCATTTCTGGTCCCCAAGCGAACCCTTATCTTGGATGACTACAAGTGGAAGACGAACTTTAGCATGCAAAAGCTTAAACCAGAATAAAATTCATGAAACTAAAATACCAAACTTTAACTCGAAAGAAAACTCTGAATAATATAATATATTCAATTCTCCATAATATAGGCAACTTAAGTCTATAAAACATTTAATAAAATAAATGATTAATACAAACTCCTCAACTATGCTGACCATCTATGAGCCTCTAACTGATAATCATGAAAGTCGGGACAAGACCCACGACCTCCTGACTAAACTGAAAAGCAGATGAAATCCTTCGGAAACAAGAAGGCTCCCATAGCTAATTCGAACTTTCGGATGTATCAATAAAGATACTTTTGATGATCTTGAATACATGTGTCTACATCATCAAAAGACGCAGACCAAATGACTCTGTACGTGAAATCTACGAGCATGTAAGGAAAATTTTAAAGCATAAAACATAGGTTTGAACTTGATAAAAAGGAAACATACTTACCTCTTTTCAACTCAACTCAAATCAAGAATAAGATACTCAACTCAAATATTAGATATTCAACTCAAAGATTAGATACTCAACTTCAAAGATTTGATACTCGACTAAATGAAGCACATATCAACTCAAGATACTCAACTTAAGGTACTCAACTAAAAATACTCAACTGTTGATACTTAATTGAACTCATTTTTATATATAACATTTAAAAACAAGCGCAATATAAAAAAAACCGTTTAAAGCATGATGTCAACTCATAATTATAATATCATAAAAACATATCATGATCCCTTCAAAATCTACTTGTGCAATGCATGAATGAAGTCCATACCCCCATTCTTACTAAGCAGAGCCCCTTGAGGAAATATTCAATTACTACTGTGGGAGTTTCTCTAACCGACATTCACCATTATGAACCTAAGTGGTGATACAATGTCTTGTCCATACTACTAGAACTCTTCTATAATTTTCCATCATATAGAACGCTTAAATTAGTGGATCCACTAGCTTAACTTAAGTGATAATCTAAAAAGTATGATCCTTTAACTACCCATGATGACTCATGATTTATGGAGACTAAGTTAATATGAACTTGCATCCCCATATCGGTGCTCAAGACTACTCCAAAAAATATACTTAGCTCATATGTTTTTAAAATATTTTCTTTCTTTAGTTCAAGATAATTACTCAAAACTATCCTCTGAAAGAGGTAACTACTCTTGAAAACTCTTTCATAAAACATATCAAAATCATATTTTAATATGATCATTGATGACTCGGGAAGTCATACTGCACAAACATTGATGGTATATCTAGATATCATACTGCTTAAACATTGATGACATACTCTATTGTCATACTAATCATGTTTTAGAAACTCTTTCTCAAAACTCATCTTTTTTTCTTAAAAGAGATAGTATTGAAACTGCTCAAAACTCTTTTGAAAATCTCAGTTTCGTCTCATCTTAAATGTAAAACATTTACTCTTGAGAATACTTAGTTCCCATATATCATTTTTAAAAAAAAGAACTTCACTTTTATTCTTTACTCAACTTCAATACTTAAGTCTTAAAACAAAGTTAAAATATTTGTAAAGGACTTCTTAAATATGGTTCATGTCGAATTATGGACGTGAATGACTCAATGCAAGATTTTCAATAACCATAGATATAATTCAATACTCAAGGCATAGAACTTGAATATAGAAATCCTCTCAAAGGTACTCAATTGATGGAGCTTATGTGAAACTTATGGACATGAACGACTCGACTCGAAGGTCTACATAACTACATGGAACTAATGAGTACATATCTTCTCATTCGTTTACTAACTTCCTCCAATCTTAGCCCAAATCAATAGTTGATCTCAAAAGATTCATGATTAAACTCAAAAGATTTCTTGAACTCTACTCTTAATTCTCTCTTGAATGTGAATTATGAATTCAAGAGCTATGTTTCATTATATGAAGGATCTCATGATGACAAAGTAGACTCATGAATACTTTTTCCTTATCCTCTTACTTACTTACTCGAGCCTTGGAACAAATTACTAGAATTTGTAGAAGACTCATCAACAGAACTCAAAAGGGCTTTCTTAGAATGTCGAAAGAATTCTCAAAATCTTACTCTCAACTCTACCTTGAATTTGAATTAAGAATTCAAGGTTATGATCATGTTAGGAATCATTTTAGACAGGAAGAAAAAGCTTCTTGAAGAATCTTGGATAATAACTTGAATAGAAACCTTGAAACCCTAGCTTGAAGGTAAATGATCAAGAAAACCTTTCTTGAGATTCTTGAATTAGTTTCTTCAAATCTCTATGTTCAAGAATTATGATTTTTATTAGTAAAGATGAAAATCTGATTGTTTTTAAACCTTTTATTAGTCAAGAAATTCGTTTAGGGTTTTATTGGAGGTAAAAAAAAGTACAAAAATGACTCTTTTTCATATTTTCCCGTCGGCTAATTCGTAACAACATTGTATAGGTTACTGAAATCGTCATAACTTTTTACTCAAAGATGGGATTGACGTGAAATTGGTAGCATTGGAAAGTAGATTAAACTATCTTTACTTGGGTAGGTTATGTCCCAGGTAACTCTTAATGTTCTAAGAGATATCATCATTTAAAGTTAAGTAGAATCTTACATCAAAACGTAATGAAACACTTCAAGAACACTTATCAATAACTTAAATCCTTAAATTTCAAGAACAAAATTACGCTGAATGAATCATGATTGGCGTGTGGGTGAAATAATCTAACACTATGGAAGCTTACTGTCACGACCCAAAACGGGGCCGCGACTGGCACCCACATCTACCCTCCTATGTGAGCGAACCAACCAATTTAACCCTTATCATTTCATTATATAACAACAGAAAGTAATGCGGAAGACTTAAACTCATTAATAAAATAATTCAAAACTAATATTATTATCCCCAAAATCTGGAAGTCATCATCACAAGAACATCTATCTCGAATTACTAAACTAGGAATGTCTAAAAAGCTAAAAATACATAAAAGCTAGTCCATGCCGGAAGTTCAAGGCATCAAGACTTGAAGAAGAAGACCCAGTCCAAGCTAGACGCATTAGCTCACCCTGAATTTCCGAAAGTAGTGAAGACTGGCTAGATCTACTGTTGAGTTGAGGTTGACGGAACGCTTGGTCGTTACACAATAACAAAGAAGAAAACATAAAAGTAGGGGGTCAAGATAACCACAAGTCTTGAGTAGATATCATCGGCCAACTCAAAATAGGGAACAGATATATCAATGATAATGTAAATCAACTACAATACTCAACATGTAGCAATAACAACATAAATTCATCAATAACGACAACCGAAGTTCACACACGAGGACTCAAGCCTCAATACCATACTCATTTGGGAATTAAGTTCATTAGATTGAGTATATTCATTATCTTTCAAGATTCATTATCTTTCTTCCTCTTGTGTCGATGCGTGACACTCCGCCTCTATTTCTATCCTGGTGCCTAACGTGGCACTCGATCCTCATATACTATCCTGGTACCTAACGTGGCACCCGATCCATATTCTATCCTGGTGTCGGGCGTGACACTCCGATCCTCATATTCATTCTATCCTGGTACCGGAACGTGGCACCCGATCCTCATATTCATTCTATCCTGGTACCGAACGTGGCACCCGATCCTCATATTCATTCTATCCTGGTACCGAACGTGGCACCCGATCCTCATAGTCATTCTATCCTGGTACCTAACGTGGCACCCGATCCTCATATTCATTCTATCCTGGTACCGAACGTGGCACCCGATCCCCTAATTCATCAAGCCTTCTTTCATACTAAGGCATCATCATTAACAAGTGAATTAGGGTTTTTATCAAGATTTGGGATTCAATAGCTTCATCATGCTTATTTATTCACAATTTCATAATCATATTCATGCAAGCATACAATTTAAGCACATAGAGGGTTTACAATACTATCAACACATATCATTCACTATTAAGAGTTTACTACGAATATCGTAAAGAAACCATAACCTACCTCCACCGAAGAATTGAAATCAACAAGCAAGAATTCCAAGCGTTGACACTTTTTCCCTTTGATCGATCGCTTCTCTCAATTCGTTTCTCCCTTTTCTCTCTTGTTCTTTCTCTTTGTTTTATTCAAACCCTCTTTCCTTTACCCTAATTATTGTATAATTAAGAATAAAAGAGGACAATAAAACCCCCTAATTAACTTAAGGTTACCTCTTTTAACCCCTAAATAATTAGACTTATTAATATAAACCCTCAATCTTTATAATGAAGGAAAGAATAGTCAAAAACGACCCTTAAAAGCGTGGGGAGAAATCCTAAACCGCCGGGATTGTGCGGCTGTGGCGGGCGTCGTGCTGCGACGGTCCGTCACGATGGCCGTCGCCTCCTCCCGATTTCAGGTGGTCTGCGACGGCCGTCACCCCCTGACGGTCCGTCTGCCCCTCCGTCATGACGGTCAGAAACTCGTTTTCTTGCACCAATTTCTCAAAAGTTGAAGTGTTTTGCAACGGGACTCACGACGGTTCGTCGTGGATGTGACGGCACGTCCTGCAGGTCCGTCACAATTTCTGAGAGTCGATTTTCTACCCAATTTCAAATTTCTAAGTGCCATGGGACGACACCCCGCCAGCGGGCCGTCGTGACCACGACGGTCCGTCGGGACCCACGCCGTCTCGGCCGCTTTTCCCGTAATTCAATTTGCTGCTCAAACGACTAAACAGGTCGTTACAATAGATACCAATTTACCCATCGTTCGTCCCCGAACGATCAAAAGAAGAAAAACAGTGGCGAAGAGGAGTACCTGAATCTGTAAACAGATGTGGGTATTTTTCTTGCATATCTGCCTCCTTCTCCCAAGTAGCCTCTTCAACCGGTCGATTCTTCCATTGAACTTTGATGGATGCAATTTCTCTCGACCTCAACTTGCGAACCTCTCTATCTAGAATAGCAACAGGCTCCTCCTCATAAGACAAGTTTTCATCAAGCAAAACTGAATCCCAACGGATAATGTAATTTCCATCCCCATGATATCCTTTCAACATAGACACATGGAATACCGGATGTACTCCGGACAGCCCTGGAGGTAAGGCTAATTCATAAGCCACCTCCCCTACTCGCTTTAGTACCTCAAATGGTCCAATATACCTTGGACTTAGCTTACCTCTTTTGCCAAACCGCATCACCCCTTTCATAGGTGAAACCTTCAACAAGACTTGTTCACCCTCCATGAACTCCAAGTCTCTAACCTTTCGATCTGCATATTCTTTTTGTCTACTTTGCGCCGCTAGAAGCTTTTCTTGAATAGACTTCACTTTCTCTATTGACTCCCTCAAGAGATCAGTACCCCAAGGTCTAACCTCGAATGCATCAAACCAACCAATGGGAGATCTACATCTCCTCCCATACAATGCTTCAAATGGGGCCATATCAATGCTTGAGTGATAGCTATTATTGTACGAAAACTCCGCTAAGGGTAGGAAGCTATCCCAATGGCCACCAAACTCTATCACACATGCGCGAAGCATATCCTCCAAGACTTGAATCGTTCGCTCAGACTGACCATCGGTCTGAGGGTGAAATGCAGTACTAAGGTCCAACCTAGTACCCAATTCAAAGATGTAATGTCCTCCAAAACTTAGAAGTAAATCACGTACCTCTATCCGATATGATGGAGAGTGGAACTCCATGCAATCGAACAATCTCTGAGATATAGATCTTGGCTAACTTCTCTGCGTTGTAAGTTACCTTGACCGGAATAAAATGAGCAGACTTAGTTAACCTATCAACAATCACCCAAATGGAGTCATACTTACCCAATGTCTTTGGAAGACCAACCACGAAGTCCATTGCGATTCTCTCCCACTTCCATTCAGGAATGGGCATTCTCTGAAGTGTTCCTCCGGGCCTTTGGTGTTCATATTTCACTTGTTGACAGTTTGGACACTTGGCAATGAAGTCAACAATATCGCGCTTCATTCTACTCCACCAAAAGTGTTGCTTTAGGTCACGGTACATCTTGGTCGCGCCCGGATGTATAGAATACCGTGAACTATGAGCCTTTGTTAGAATAGTGTTGATCAAATCATCGACGCGGGGTACACATACCCTTCCTTTGATTCTCAAAACACCTTCCTCATCGATTTGTGCTTCTTTGGCCTCTCCTCGCAATACTTTATCTTGAATTCGCCTTAGTTTCTCATCATCAAACTGTTTTCCCTTAATCTTGTCAAGAAAAGAAGATCTTGACTCCATACTAGCCAACAATCCTCCCTTCTCATTTACTTCTAGCCTCATCAAGTCGTTAGCCAGAGTCTGAATCTCTCTAGCCAATGGGCGTCTAGAAGCTTGCAAATGAGCTAGACTTCCCATGCTTCCCGCCTTTCTACTCAAAGCATCTGCCACAACATTCGCTTTCCCCGGATGATACAAAATAGTGATGTCGTAGTCCTTTAGTAGTTCCATCCATCTCCTTTGTCTCAAGTTCAAATCTTTCTGAGTAAAGACGTACTGAAGGCTACGATGATCCGTGTAGACTTCACACTTAACCCCATACAAATAGTGTCTCCATTGCTTTAGTGCAAACACTACCGCGGCCAATTCCAAGTCATGAGTTGGATAGTTACGTTCATGCACTTTTAATTGTCTTGAAGCATAAGCAATCACGTTCTTCTCTTGCATTAGCACTGCACCCAAACCCGAATAGGATGCATCACAATAAACAATGAAATTTTTACCCTCTACCGGTAAGGTGAGGATAGGTGCGGTAGTCAACAAGGTCTTAAGCTTCTGAAAGCTTTCCTCACATTCTTCTGACCATACAAATGGAACATTCTGCTTAGTCAAGTTCGTCAATTGGGAAGCAATAGAAGAGAATCCCTTGACAAATCGGCGGTAGTAGCTAGCTAACCCAACAAAGCTTCTTATTTCTGACACATTAGTGGGTCTTACCCAATTCTTCACTGTCTCGATCTTAGAAGGATCTACCATTACTCCATCCTTAGAAACCACGTGCCCCAAGAAGGACACTGCATCTAGCCAAAATTCACACTTAGAGAACTTGGCATAAAGCTTTTTCTCCTCAACGCGTTTCCAATACCATTCTCAAATGCTCTTCATGTTCCTTCTTGCTCTTTGAGTATACCAATATATCATCAATAAATACAATCACAAAGAGATCCAAATACGGCTTAAATATCCCATTCATCAAGCTCATGAAAGCAATGGGGCATTCGTAAGACCAAAGGACATCACTACAAATTCATAATGCCCATACCTAGTTCGGAAAGCGATTTGGTACATCCGTTGCCGTATTTTCAATTGATGATAACCGGATCTCAAGTCAATCTTAGAAGACACAAGCACCTTGTAGTTGATCGAACAAGTCATCAATGCGAGGAAGAGGATACTTGTTCTTGATAGTTACCTTATTCAGTTGTCTGTAGTCTATGCACATCCGAAAACTCCCATCCTTCTTCTTTACAAACAAAACCGGAGCACCCCAAGGAGATGCACTTGGTCTAATGAAGCCCTTGCTCAACAACTCTTGAAGTTGAGCCTTTAACTCTCTTAATTCGGCGGGAGCCATTCTATACGGGGGTATAGAAATGGGGCGTGTGCCCGGTTCAAGGTCGATACAGAAGTCAATATCCCTATCTGGTGGCATACCAGGAAGATCTGCAGGGAACACATCCAAAAATTCTCGAACTACCGAAACTGATTCAATTGAGGGTACTTGGATAGTGTCATCCCTAAGATGTGCTAAGAAAGCTAAACAACCCTTACTAACCATCTTCTGAGCACCAAGAAAGGAGATAATACGCACCGGATTGGAAGTGTAGTCGCCCTCCCACACTAACGGATCTGCCCCAGGCTTGGCTAACGTCACCGTTTTAGCATTACAATCCAAAATCGCAAAATTCGGAGAAAGCCAAGTCATACCCAGAATTACATCAAAGTCACCCATTTCTAAAATAACTAAATCTACATAAGTGTTGCTCCCCACAAAATTCACCAAACAAGACCTATACACTTTTTCAACTACCACAGACTCACCCACCGGAGTAGAAACACGAATAGGCATATCAAGTAATTCACAATGTAGATTTAGACCATTAGCAAATGAGGAAGATACATAAGAAAATGTGGATCCAGGATCAAACAATACGGAAGCCATGCAATCACAAATCAAAAGGTTACCTGTGATGACAGCATCAGACGCCTCCGCTTCAGATCTCCTAGGGAAAGCGTAACAATGGGCCCCATTACTCGTCTGTCCGTTGCCCCTACCATGTTGCGTAGTAGTGGCTCCGGTTGCCCATCTCCTCGGCCGCTTTGGTGACCACCATTACCTCGACCACCACGTCCTCCGAAAAACGGCCTCTACCATGACCACCTCTACCTCTAGCTATTGGGGTTCTCAGAACTCTGGTTTGGACAATACCTCTTAATGTGTCCAACCTCCCCACATCCATAACACTCTCGGGGTTCATGCATAGGTCTCTCGGAGTAGTGTTGACCGTTACGAGGTGGACCCCAACTACGATGCAGTAGTGAAGGCGTATTGGTCGATTGGAGTGACCTCCGGAGTTCGTCCTCTAGAATAAGAACCATTAAACTCACCTCCCCTTCAAACCTCTTCGATGTAGACGTGGTGGTGAAGTCATCCGCTTCACTCCTTCCACCTCTATCACAAAGTCTACCACTTCTTGGAAGGATGTTCTTTGTTGCCGCTTATCTGCAAGGTGAAATCCGCACTCGCCTCAATCCCTTCACAAAACGGCGGATCCGTTCTTGTGGATCAAACAGAGTTGGGTGGCGTATCCGGATAGTGCGCAAATTTAGCCTCGTATGCATTAACCGTCATTCTACCTTGCTCCGGACTCAAGAACTCATCCCTCTTCCTATCCCTCAAGGTCCGGGATATACTTTTCCATGAACAAACTCGAGAATGATTCCCAAGTCATAGGTGGTGCCTCTGTTGGTTGACACTCAACATGTGAACGCCACCACATTTTGGCGTTCCTTGAAACCGATAGCTCACGAACTCGACACCAAACCTCTCTACTATACCCATCTTGTGTAGTAGCTCATGACAATCAACCAGGAAAATCGTAGGCATCCTCTCGATTCCGCACCCTTAAAGACTGGAGGTTTCAATTTCAAGAACTTATCAAAAGTTCATGTTGATCGTTTGTCATAATAGGCCCGATGGTCGACGTGGAAATGTGCCTATTCGATGGTGCATCCATGCGGGAGCCATAGTAGCCGCGTGTCGTATCTCTCTCAAACCGGAGGTGTTGGTGCGAAACCACCGGAGGTGCTCGACCGATCGATAACCCGCTAAGATAAGCGAGAACCTGATTGATCATCTCCTGGGTAGGTTGGGGTGGCAATTCCTCATGTTGCGCTTGTTCATTCTCCCCTTCCTCACCCTCTCTTATCACCTCTTCGCCGGTGGAGGAGTCACCGCCTAGTATCGGATGGGCTAGGTGCTCGTCCTCTTCCTCTGAAGGGCGCCCTCCCACGACCTCTACCACGGCCTCTTGCCATTGTTCTCCTCGAGCCCACGGCCCGATGGCTGGCTCGGATATTTCTTCTTTGTCGTTGTTCTTTCTTTGGTGCGGTCGTTGCTCTAGTTCTAACCATCTGCGAAATAGAGTGAAGATGGTCAGATACCAATTCGTATCGCCTAGATACCAATTGGACTCAAGTAGAGCACGAAAGAAAGAATGAAAGAGTGGAATTTTCCTAAAGTCTTATAGCCTCTCAAGGAAAAGTAAAGGCGTCCCCCTACCGTTCCTTAAGACTCTACTAGACCTGTTCTTGTGTGATGAGACCAACGAACCTAATGCTCTGATACCAAGTTTGTCACGACCCAAAACGGGGCCGCGACTGGCACCCACATCTACCCTCCTATGTGAGCGAACCAACCAATTTAACCCTTATCATTTCATTATATAACAACAGAAAGTAATGCGGAAGACTTAAACTCATTAATAAAATAATTCAAAACTATTATTATTATCCCCAAAATCTGGAAGTCATCATCACAAGAACATCTATCTCGAATTACTAAACTAGGAATGTCTAAAAAGCTAAAAATACATAAAAGCTAGTCCATGCCGGAAGTTCAAGGCATCAAGACTTGAAGAAGAAGACCCAGTCCAAGCTAGACGCATTAGCTCACCCCGAATTTCGAAAGTAGTGAAGACGGCTAGATCTACTTGTTGAGTTGAGGTTGACGGAACGTTCTTTGCATTACACAATAACAAAGAAGAAAACATAAAAGTAGGGTCAAGATAACCACAAGTCTTGAGTAGATATCATCGGCCAACTCAAAATAGGGAACAAAGTATATATCAATGATAATGTAAATCAACTACAATACTCAACATGTAGCAATAACAACATAAATTCATCAATAACGACAACCGAAGTTCACACACGAGGACTCAAGCATCAATACCATACTCATTTGGGAATTACGTTCATTAGATTGAGTATATTCATTATCTTTCAAAATTCATTATCTTTCTTCCCCTTGTGTCGGTACGTGACCCTCCTCTCCTCTATTTCTATCCTGGTGCCGGAACGTGGCACTCCGATCCTCATATACTATCCTGGTACCGGAACGTGGCACCCGATCCATATTCTATCCTGGTGTCGGAACGTGACACTCCGATCCTCATATTCATTCTATCCTGGTACCGGAACGTGGCACCCCATCCTCATATTCATTCTATCCTGGTACCGGAACGTGGCACCCGATCCTCATATTCATTCTATCCTGGTACCGGAACGTGGCACCCGATCCTCATATTCATTCTATCCTGGTACCGGAACGTGGCACCCGATCCTCATATTCATTCTATCCTGGTACCGGAACGTGGCACCCGATCCCCTAATTCATCAAGCCTTCTTTCATACTAAGGCATCATCATTAACAAGTGAATTAGGGTTTTTATCAAGATTTGGGATTCAATAGCTTCATCATGCTTATTTATTCACAATTTCATAATCATATTCATGCAAGCATACAATTTAAGCACATAGAGGGGTTTACAATACTATCAACACATATCATTCACTATTAAGAGTTTACTACGAATATCGTAAAAGAAACCATAACCTACCTCCACCGAAGAATTGAAATCAACAAGCAAGAATTCCAAGCGTTGACACCCTTTTTCCCTTTGATCGACTGCTCTCTCAATTCGTTTCTCCCTTTTCTCTCTTGTTCTTTCTCTTTGTTTTATTCAAACCCTCTTTCCTTTACCCTAATTATTGTATAATTAAGAATAAAAGAGGACAATAAAACCCCCTAATTAACTTAAGGTTACCTCTTTTAACCCCTAAGTAATTAGACTTATTAATATAAACCCTCAATCTTTATAATGAAGGAAAGAATAGTCAAAAACGACCCTTAAAACGTGGGGAGAAATCCTAAACCGCCCGGATTGTGCGACTGTGGCGGGCCGTCGTGCTGCGACGGTCCGTCACGATGGCCGCCGCCTCCTCCCGATTTTAATTGGTGCGACGGCCGTCACCCCCTGTGACGGTCCGTCACCCTCCGTCATGACGGTCGAAACTTCGTTTTCTTGCACCAATTTCTCAAAAGTTGAAGTGTTTTGCAGCGGGACTCACGACGGTTCGTCGTGGATGTGACGGCACGCCCCGCAGTCCGTCACAATTTACTGAGTCGATTTTTGGTACCCAATTTCAAATTTCTAAGTGCCATGGGACGACACCCCCTTGACGGGCCGTCGTGACCACGACGGTCCGTCGGGACCCACGTCGTCTCAGCCAGTTTTTCCCCGTAATTCAATTTGCTGCTCAAACGACTAAACAGGTCGTTACACTTACATACCTCTTAGGGATCAAACCCATGATGAAATTCACAACAAGACACAAGAATCTCGCGAACGCTTGATCCTCTCCCCTTTTGTCTTCTTGAACTCTCAACTAAAATCCTAACAGTATATTAGGATTATAAAAGTGAACCATATAGGATTATACCCCTAAAATATTACTAAAAATGAAAATCAGGTTGGGTAAGGAAAAGACCAACATACCCCTTACTATTTTCGGCTAACTTTCCTTAGCTGGACAATCTAACTTCAAAAGGTCATATCTCACTCATACGAACTCGAAACTTAGCAAACTCGGTGGTGTTGGAAATATAATTCAAATATATTTCCTATGATATCTTTTATCACACCTTACTCATACCTTTCTAGGAGTTATGGTCATTCAAGTTGACCCAAAACTCATTCTTAGCTTAACTCTCCAAATTTCAGATTTTTGTTATTTCCAATTTAGTTCTTTTAGAATTATAGGTGTTAAATCTAGTGACCTGACCTTAATACTTAAGAAATTTTTAATTTCCTTGGTAAAAATCTCATTCACTATAAAGAATGGTTCGAGTCTTAATTCAAAAATTTTCTGGGGTGTTACAATGAAGCTATTAAAGGAAGTCTACATTCAGGTAAGTACTCTTACTCGAATGCACTTAACACTTCTAATATGGGAAAGTTTGTTGATGCTCATTTTCAAAATGATGCAAATGAGCATGATGTTGCCACTAGTGTTAATTTGCAAACAAAGAATTTAAATTCAAATTTGAATTCCACAAAAAATGATAATCCATTAGGCAACAAAAGGATGATGAACCCAATAATAATCATCAGAACTCCTATTCTAAAGTATCCAATAACTTTGGAAAATATATCCCTAACAATAAAAAAAAATTAACACGGTTTCAAAACTCTGAATCCTAATGACATACCTAATTAGAGTTCCTAGAATAACACCAAAAAAGACCTGTTGCATGAGCCATCTCCCTACACTATCATACAAACCTTTTAGGTATGCTTAGACTTAATCAGGCAAATATAAGGTCCCTATTAACTTGGATGTGCCAAAACTAACCACAAAGCAAGACTTACAAGCTGTGATATTTAATAAATAGGACTCCATAATCAAGCTAGCTGCTAGATGTAGATTTACCTTGGTTGGAAAATTTAGCAATACCATATCAAAATTTATTATTTGTGGTTTGCTTGTTCGTTGTGTTTGCTTATTAATCCAAGTATGAGCTCTAAAATTTCTTTGACTATCTTCCACAATATTTTTAGCTAATTTAATCTCCATTCGTTTTCAGAATATTTTACTCTTTTCATCTCCCTCAATAGAAGTAAGAAAATATTTATTTTGTATTTCATAACAGATAATTTAGTATATAAAATAAAGATGAGATGAAGAGAAGCTGACATTTTTAATATGTACTCTTTCTACGACCCTTGAATTAAGAAGCATAAGGATAGGCAAAGCATGAACTTTTGAAAACTAAGTTGTTCTATTATATGTTAATGCAATAAAATGGTTTTCTTTAGAGCCGTCAATATGGGATAGGCCCGTTGTGTCGGTCTGGCCTAACCCGTGATTTAATAGGGTTGGGCTAAGATTTTTGAAGCCCATTTAAAAAAAAAGCTTTTTAGCTCGGCCTGAATAAGTCTGTTGATTTGATGGGCTTGATAAATATATGTAGGGCTGGCCCGTGGGCAAATAATAATTAATTAAAAAAATAAAATATAATATTAAAATTTAAAATTAAAGATAGTTCAATTTCAAAATAATTAGGTTAATATTTTTATTTATATATTTATACTTTTATTTGAAAAAAAAAACTTAATAAATAGAGATAATTTCAAAGACCTGTCTCCATGCTTCGCTCTATAACACTCACCTTCCTGTGGTTTATGATATTACGTCTACCTCCCTTATTTTCATTTTCTTGTAACCATTCTTTAAACCTATTTAAATAAATATAAATTAATTTAGATTTGACAAATTTACCCTTATATATGAATGTTTAGATCTAATTTTCAATGATTTATCTTTATTCGTTGGATCATGTTTCTTCTTCGCTTGTATAAATGTTTAACTAGAACAAAATCTTATCGTTCTTATTGAATTTCTTTCTTGGGAAGTTCAATTTTGTCTTTTATTTGAAGAAATTATTGCCGAAAAATGATGGGTTATTGTGTGTGTGTGTGTGTGGGGATTTACGTGAATTGATAAATGTGAAATAGAGATAAAGAATTAATATTTGATGAAAATGTGGGTCAGCTTAGTTGAAGACTTTGATTTTTGTTTGTTTTAAAAAGTAAGTCTTTGTGTTAATTTATTTTTAAAGTATTTGTTAAATGAGTCATTTTTATATAATATATATTAATAAGAAGAAATTTATATAAAAAAGAGTAAAATTGTCAAATCTATATTAATTTATATTTATTTTAAATAGATTTAAAGAATGATTACAAGTAAATGTAAATAAAGGAGGTAGACGTAATATCGTAAACCAAAGGGGAGGTGAGTGTTATAAAGTGAAACATGGAGGTTTATGAAATTATCCCTAATAAATATTATAAAAATAATTTTATTTTGATTTGATTAACAAGTACTAACATTAACATCATGTAATATTATTTTGTCGATATTTATGATAACATTTTAAATTTTAATTTAAAATTTAATATAATAATTATAGAAAAATATAAATTTTTTTAAAAAGTGGGCTGGCCCGTCAAGCCTGTAGCCCATGTACTTGTGGTTGGGCCGATCATTTTCTGGCCCACGCCAAAAATGGACTTGCCCGGCCTGACCCGTAAAATGTCAAAGTCCGTATGGTTTAGCCCGAATGGGGTAGGCTAGCCATATTGACAGCTCTAGTTTTCTTATCGGTTTATACAACACCAAGATAATATGATGTAATTCAAACTCAAGTCTGGTAAGGTCTGGTATAATTGTGAACTATGGGCAGCCCAAAGTAAGGGGTGAACCTTTTATTTTTATCTATATTTTTTCTGTGCCTCAGATTACATCCTAGCATGCTGCTTGAGAATTCAAAACCTAAATTTGTTATCTTAAGTACATATAAATGCTCATGGTATGCCTTTTCAACTGAGATCACATGGGCATATATATATATATATATATATATATATATATATATATATATATCAGGTTTTCAGTAATATCGACATTGATAGCTTCATCAAAACCATAATGCCTTCTTTTGATATTGCTACTTCTATTTCAAGAAAATAATTCAACTGACCTTAATCTTTGATCTCGAATTATGAGGTCAACTGTGCCTTTAAATTCTTCATTTCGGGCAAGTCATCTCCTGTAAGTATAATATCATTGTAGGCACATAATTTTTGACTGAACATAAAGTAAAACACACTTTATTCCTAAAATGTTTCTTTATTTTTTTAAGTTAGATATTTGAATTTTGTCTTATCTTAATGAGTTTATTTTAAAAGATTTAAAAATAACAAAAAAGATATGTTTTATTTTAATTTAATTTAATTAATAAGCAATATGTTTTTAATTATAATTGACTATTAGCTGCTTAATTTTTTTTATCAGTTTAGTATTAACATATTATATTTTATCATAAAAAATGAAAAAAGAATTACACTAAACTACCCACTCCTCACATCATTCCCACTCACCCCACATTTCACTCCACTAACTCATCTAACTCTATCTAACTCACACACGGAGAAAAAGAATACACTCACACACGGAGAAAAAGAATACACTCACACTCAAACGACAAAAGAAAAAGAAAGAACAATCAGCAACAAAACACGACTTCAAAAAAACAAACATACCATTTTACACATTCACACTAAACATTGTGAGTGTTCTAATCGAGGTTTGTTTAAGATTTTACGGTATTCGACTTACCTTATCTCTTTAATTTATTTATGGAGTGTGTGTAATTTTATGCAAGCTTTTCTATATTTTTGTTTTATTTACTAATAAATTGAAATGAATAATTTGTCGGTTGTTATATCTTTGTTTAATGAATGAAGATAGCTTCAATTAGTGATTATTTTTTTTCTATTCGCTAATCGTAAACTTTTAAAATGAATGGGTCATGGTGTTGTTCTTGTCTTGATTTAGATTTTAATAATAATAAAATAGCAATTGTTAGGCTAAAAAAATATATTGTTATTTTAATTTATCAAGAACAAAAATGAGATTTATTTTTAATAATTCACTATTGTTTTGTTGGATTAAAGAGTATACATTAATTTTGACATTAGCTATAACAATGATAAAATTAAAAATATGTGGAAAATGATCCAAAATTTATTCTCGAGGTTTAGTATTTTACTTTGTTTGCTTTTTGTTTAAAAGGAATAAATATTTTCATTTCATGTTAGGCCTAACATTTAACCATGTTTAAAATATTTGTTTCAATTGAGAATTTGATTACACATATTTTTTTAAAGATTAAAAAAGAAAACTTAAGGATACAATGACGTACCTTTTTCACTATATAATTAATTTTTATTAATCTAAAGTAGAGACTTATAAATAATAAAGTTAATAAGTGTGATGCAAAGAAGACATTTATGTCTCTTAACACCAAGCCCAAAAATGTGATTACGCATCTAGTTGAGACCAAATAAAAGTTCAACAAATAAAAAATTTAACAAAATAATGGCTACAACATAATTATCCAATAATAATAATAGTAACAATAATTTAACATAATTATAACTCAATAAAAGCGATTGTGCTATAACGGCGGGACTTGAGGGATGCCTAATACCTTCCTCGTTGTCAACCGAATTTCTTACATGAATTTCAAGTTCACAGATCAAAATAAAGAGTCATTTCCTTTTGGTTAGGGATTAAGAATTAAAGGTGACTTGGATACCATAACTCAATTTCAAATGACGACTGTGGAAAATAAAATTATTCTTAGTCAATACAGTCACTTAAATTGAAAAACTCCTTGCCGCTAGCTCAAAAAGGGTGTAACATCTTTGGCGACTCCGCTCGGGATTAACAAGAATTCTACAGATTTGATCAATGCATTATCAAATCATTTTTCGTAAAAACAAAAAAACTAATACTGAAGAAGGTCAAACCCTAACAAACATTATTATCCATGCACATTTGAATTAGGGTGGTTGGTTTGTGGTTTAAGCTGACATCCCATCCCTACAATACAAGATCAAAAGGAAAAAAGAAAATGGTCCAAAAAGTCAGGAACGAGTGGAACAATGATGAGGCATGAAACCAAATGACCTTATAAGAAATAGTGTCAACAGAAGAGGTAAAGGTGTTAAGACAACAAATGACAGAGATGTACGAAGCTTGGATGAGTGGACAAATGATCCAATTTATCCACCTGGATTAGTCCCCTATGCTAACTCATCCAACGTATCTCGAACTTCTACATTGCGCCCATTGAGTACACCTATGACGAGTAATCACTCTTCGTACCAATTGCACCGACTAATAAAGTCCCACAATCTATAATAGAGCCAAAATCCAACAATGATCCTCCACCAAAAATTCAGTATAGTCGAGATCATAACCCTGAAGTGACTTTTCAAATTTCAAACTTTTATTCTCACATTCATTTGTATAGTTTCCTTGCTGAAGCTGAAAAAAATATTTAGAATGTGGAACTTGAAGAAATGACTAAAAAAATAAAGAGTTTAAAACAGAGTATAAGAGATATGCAAGAATTGGGAGGTCACAAAAGTGTCTCATTCAATGATTTATGCATGTTTCCACGTGTCTGTCTACCCATCAGTTTTAAAACTCTAAAGTTTGAGAAATATGATGAACATGTATATCTTGTAGGTCATTTTAAAAGATATTGTAATCAACTGAGAGGTGTTGGAAGCAAAGAAGAATTGCTCATGATTTGTTTTGGAAAAAGTTTAATAGGAATTGCAGCAAAATGGTTCATATGTCAGGATACTTCTAACTGACATACATAGGATGATTTGACTCGATAAGATTGTTGAGAAAAAAAGCACTGAAAATTTTGGTGAATATTCCAATATGAGAAAAGACTGAATATTTTAGTGAATATGCTATTAGGTGGAGGGAACAAACTGCTAGGGTTAAGCCGCTAATGAAAAGTTTTAAATAATTGATGTTTTTCTTCAAGCGCAAGAATCCGACTTTTTCACTATTTACCTTCTACTGTTGGGAATACATGCACTGAAGTTATTAGAATTAGTGAAATAGTGGAAGATGCCATTAAGTTTGAAAATATTGTAAGTCAAACTGCCTTGAAAGGCTAAAATTGAGGAGATTAATAATGGATTAGGAAATCTTGGAGAAAAGAAACTGAAGGAGGATGTATAAAATGTTGTGTGAGATACATAAAAAGGTCTAACAAGTTCAATTTATCAATATACATCTCCTCAATTTTATAACTATCTTCCCATGCAAGACACATAATACTCCATTGTCCCACCTCAATATGCGGTCTGTAATGCATAACAATATGCATACCCGTCAAACTATACTCAATGGAGTTATTGAGCACCTCATTGTCTTCATTCGAGATAGGGATTTGAAGGAGGTCAAAGACCTATGAACAGTATCACATCAATTGGAGAGTCTTACACAAGTGTATTTGAGAAATTAAAATGTTTGAATATGATAGAACCAATTTCTCAAAATTACGTTGATCCACGTGCAAAAGGTTTCAATCTTACAATACGGTGTGCATAATATTCTGATGCTCCAGGACACAATACTAAAGATTGTCAAAAAATAAGGAGAAAGGTGGAAGAGATGATTCAAACAAAGATGATTGTTGATAAAGATTACGACCCCCCTCTCCCAAATCTTTCTAAAAATCCTCTACCGGCGCATACTAATTTACACTTCATCGAGATAATATGTGATGACAAAGAACATGACAATTCTCTCATTTTTTTTAGGAAAAAATAATTTAAATTGTTGAAGATTTCATGAAGGCTAGCTTGCAAAGTAGTGAATAAGAAGTCAAGCTTGGTGATTGAGATACACTCTTCTTTTCTCTAAAAAAAATGTATGGATAGTTTATTTTGTCATTATTTCTGCTATGCAATTTTTTTTAGTAAGTCATACCTTTCAATCATTTTTCTTATATGTTTGTTTGTTGAATCTTGTCATAGTTTGAGTTAATATAGAGTTGTAATCTAAAATTTAGTTTGTTGTCTTGTTATTAAGTTTTTTTTAATCTTAATATAGTTTTTATTCTGTGACATTTTGATCCATTCTATTTGGTTTTCCACATATATATCTCTTTTCAATTCAATTTTTATGACATGATATGCAAGAGAATTTGGTGAGATATTAAGATTATATCTACTCATGGAATATATAAACCATAGAAACAATAAAAAAAAATACGTTCGAGTAAATGAATAGAGGAGTTAAACACCTTGATACACCCTTTAGTAGCAAAAATGCGTAAAAGAATAAATTTCGTTTAAATTTGACATATTTGTTGTCAAGAAGGCATTACTCAGATGGAGATTTGAAGTTGACAAATATATAACAAAAATGATATACATATCCCTCAATGCACATATTGCAAAGACATAATGTTTGATTTTCGCTTCACATCTTAAAGGGCATGCTTGTATATGACATTTTTAATAATTGATATGACGAACAAATTTCATTCTAGTATCCAAATATCATGTAATCCTTTGCTACCCCATTTGAACCTTAATTTCTTTTGAAATCAAAATACAGTCCAAAAAAAGTCACAAGTTAAAAAAAAGAGTTCAGAAAAAAGTGAAAAAGGTTGTAAAAATAATTAACAACAAAAGAACAAATTTCTGGAACTACCTTCGACCTGATTCTTGATTTGACAAGATATGTAAGCAGCCTTGTTAGAAGTTCGGTCCAACCAAGAAAAATCTATAAGATCCTCATCATAAATAATAATAATGATAATAATAATAATAATAATAATAATAATAATAATAATATTAATAATAATAATAATAATAATAATAATAAATGATATTATTATTATTATTATTATTATTATTATTATTATTATTATTATTATTATTATTATTATTTTGTTTATTTAATTATTTATTTTCGCAAAATGGAGTCGATTCCACAAATTGTAAGTCTTAACTGTGTTATAAGTATTATATTTGAGCTTTCACCCTTTCTTTAAAACCTTGTCCAGAAGCCACATTACAATCTAAATAAAGACCTTCTGATAAATTTTTTAACAATGTCAAGTCAAGCAAGCTTTCGGTGTTGATTATCATATAAGAAAAAATTTCATGTCCCTTGCATAAGGAGAGAAAAAAAATCTTATTAATGAAAATCCTCAAATGCATTATAAGACATCATTTGTGTTGAGAGATCGAAAAATGAGAGTGTCTTACTGGTGAAAACCCTTAGGGAACTATATGATGATGGTGAGTGAGAGCCATACAAAATGAGAGAGATTATTGGCGAAAAACCTTTCGAGGCACCATAAGTCGAATGTGAGGTATGAATCAAGTGCAAAATTGGATTATAAAAGTCTAACTTCAGAAGGTTGAAAGTTTGACAAAGATAAAATTTAGATTGATTGGACTAATCATGCCATTTAATCTCATATGCATGTCATGATCATTAGAATTGACCATCACTCTCGAAGGAATCTCTTTTTATTTATTTTTTCTCTAAAGGGTTTATTTTTATTTTTACTGTCCTTCTTCTAATTTTGTATCGCTAAATTCGATTTCACTTTTTTGCTTGAGTTAGTCTTCATTAAAGCAAGTAGAAAATGATTTCAAAATTGTACCATCTTTTCAATTACACAAAGCAAAGTATGATCAACACACCAAATGTAACATGATTCAAAGAAAAATTGATATGCATAGTAACTTGCCAACAATTGACAAATTTTGAGAATTTATGTGAATACAAGATTCAATGACTGTTGAAGGGTGAAAATAATATAACAAGTATGAAGTTGGAAAATCTGTACAACTAGAGAAGTTTTCAAGATTATAAAGGTGAGCTGACTAGCAAACGAAAGCAGTCTATCTCAAGCAAATATTAGCTTCAAACATGACAACAATAGGAACAACTATCCTCAAAGCCAACACCACAAACCGACCACCATTAAGAAATATAAAAAATTCTTTGTTTCTTTTCTAAAATAGGGAAATGTTCCTAACATAAAAGATATCTTGAAGACTCAAATTTGTTAATATTACTGCAAAACAAAAAAAGAAAATTTACATGCATTATTTCTCCTAGGATAAATATTTCCTAGTCTGAGACATTTATTTTTTATTTTCTTTTAGGATAAATGTTTCCTAGTCGAAGTCTATTATTATTATTATTATTTTATTTATTTATTTTCTCTATCCTAGATTAAAATTTTTCTTGTTTGAGACAATTATTTTTCATTTTTCTTGTAGGATAAATATTTTATAATACAACATTTTATTTTTATTTTTTTTAAAAATGTTATGGTAATTTTATTTGACGGGAATTAGCGTAGCAGGACCTTCATAAACAATGAGAATTAGCGTGGAAGGACTCTCCTAAACAATGAGAATTAGACTAGCAGGACCCTCTCAAACAATGAGAATTAGCATAGCAGGACCCTCTTAAACAATGAGAATTAGAGTAACAAGACCCTCATAAACAATGAGAATTAGAGTAGTACGACCCTCATAATCAATGCGAATTAGTGTAGCAGGACCCTCATAAACAATGAGAATTAGAGTAGCAGGATCCTCCTAGACAATGAGAATTAGAGTAGCAGGTTCCTCCTTAAAATGAGAATTAGCGTAGCAGGACCCTCCTAAACAATGAGAATTAGCGTAGTAGGACCCTCATAATCAATGAAAATTAGAGTAGCAGGACCTCCTAAACAATGAGAACTAGTATAGAATGATCTCTTAAACAATGAGAATTAGCATAGCAGGACCCTCCTAAACAATAGAAATTAGCGTACCAGGACCCTCATAAACAATGAGAATTAGTTTAGCAGGACACTCATAAATAATGAGAATTAGAGTAGTAGGATCCTCCTAAATAACGAGAATTCCTCATAAGCAATGAAATTTAGATTAGCGGGACCCTCCTAGACAATGAGATTAGTAGGACTCTCCTGGACAATGAGATTTGATCACCTTCTCCTAGGATAAATACTTTTTAGTCTGAGTTTATTTATCTATTAAATTCACATTTTCTAATAACTCAAAAACTTTTACACTGAAAACTGTGGCAAAAATTTTGTTTATTTCTTTTGTTTATGATGGTTTTCAGGTTTCTTCAAGAGAAACATGGATTTGAAATTTAGGAGCAAAGTTTCAATTCTTTTCAAAATGATCAATCACATGATAGCCAGAATTAGCTTCTTCAATGCATGCAGCATCCTGACTTCCCGACATCTATTTCTATTAAACTTTTGATGAAGAAAACATGTAGTCATTCAAGAACATATTTAAATTGTCATTTTTAAGAGTGCCAAAAGCTCACTCTAAGCAAGAAGTTAAGCGTCGATCCAATTCAGGATCAAAATACTCACCCAAAAAAACAATGTGGTATCTGAAAGTCAAGACTCAAGTGAGACTTAAGAGAAACTGCATAGAAAGGAGCTTGTACTTTTATTTTCCTTTTGACTATTAGTTTTCATTTTTTATGTAATTAAGGATAAGAACCGCGATCTGGAGCCTCGATGAAACCTCACTCAACTTTCAACTTATCACCTCATCTCCTTAAACTACATATGACCTGATTCCCTTATAACCCGGGATATGTAGGATGTCCACAACCAAGACTCGATAACACAAATTTTGTCTTTCAAATAAGAGTTCGGTCAGAACTTGTCACTCTGTCTACTTCTTTATTTGAAAACTCTTCGTGTTTGCAGTCACATTGGGAAAAATTGTAGATACGTAATTTTTGACAGAACATAAGATTTTACACTTTTTTTGTTTCTTAAATGTTTCTTTTATGTTTAAGTTAGATATTTCAATTTTATTTTATTTTAGTGAGTTTATTTTAAAAGATTTGAAAATAACAAAAAAAATATGTTTTATTTTAATTTAATTTAATTAAGAAATATATTTTAAATTATAATTTAAAATAAGCTACTTAATTTTTTTTATTAGTTTAATATTAACATATTACATTATAGATATTATATTATAAAAAAACGAAAATAATTAAATTACACTAAACTACCGACTCCCTCACATCACACCCAATCACTCCACACCCCACTCCACTCATCCAACTCCTTGTATACTACTTAACACAGATAACACTACACCATACAAATATACAAAAATATACATTCAAGACACTCACACTCAAACGATAAAAGAAAAAGAAAGAACAATCAGCAACAATAACTCAATTCCAAAATAAAAAGTCATTTTCTTTTGGTTAAGGAATAAAAAGAAAAGGTGGCTTGGAACACCGTAACTCAATTTCAAGTGGCGACTCTTGAAAAGTAAATAACCCTTATTCAACATCCTCAAATTGAAAAAACTCTTGCCGCTAGATCAAAAAGGGATGTAATAATCATCAACATACACTACCAGGATAGTTGTCTTTCCCTAAAGAGAGTGTCGGATGAACATGGTGTGATATTCTTGTCCTTGAGTGTACCCTTGTTGTTTTTACATACTGAGTAAACCTCTTAAACCAAGCTTTTGGAGATTGCTTGAGCCCGTAGAGAGATTTCTTTAGCTTGCACACTCTCGTTCCATGCCTTTCTTCAAAACCCGGAAGAGGATCCATGTAGACTTATTCTTCAAGTTTTCCATTTAAGAATGCATTCTTCACATCAAGTTTTTGAAGGGGCCAATCAAGATTGGCAGCAATGGTCAAAAGACCCTGATTGAAATAAACTTGGCAACTGGTGCGAATGTCTGAAGATAGTCAATTCCATAGGTTTGAGTGAACTCTTATGCTACCAAACATATCTTATACCTATCCAAGAACACATCTGATTCAAATTTTATGGTAAACACTCACTTGAAACCTACTGTTCTCTTTTCACGTGGTAGTTCCACCATTTCCTAGGTTTCATTTCTCTTTAGAGCATTAATCTCCTTTAGAATTGCCTCTTTCCACTTGGGAACATTCAAAGAATATTGCACATTTCTCGGTATCTCCATTACAGATAATTGAGAAAAAAGAATTATATCGGAAGGACACAACACAAAATTCGACATGGGATGGTTGTGACTTTTCTTAGTCCGTTACGTTTGGTAATTGGATGATAAAGGTCTAAAATAACAAGGGGAAAATCAAAATTAGATTATAGAGAATTACTTTGTCTATCAGTAAGATCTTGGGGAGTGGACTTTTCGTTCTGCTGAGCATTCTTATTCTTTTTTTCTTGATTTCGGTATCTTCTGATGCAAACCTGCAATGCCTTTGTTTGTTTCATGTCCTTGTCATTAATTGTATCATGAAAAGACTCTAGTGTATCAGTTTTCTTATTTTTATTATATAATTTGGGATCTCGCATATAAGGCCACGATAATCCTTACTATCCATTGAATCTTCAGTGTGTTTCTCCCCCCGAAGATGAGTTTCAAAAAATAATTGAGATACAAAAAAGGTGACATCATTGTGACAATAACTTCCTGGTATTGGGGTCATAACACTTATATCCCTTTTGACTAGGGGCATAACCAAAAAAAATACATGTTTAGCACGTGGATCAAATTTATTCCTATTATGATCATGAGCAGGGACAAGTACACTACACCCAAAGACACTCAAAGGTAGATTAGTGGTCAATCTAGAAGTAGGGAAGTATGTCTTGAACATACTAAAAAGGGTTTTAAAATCTAGAACATGGGAAAGCCATCCTATTAATAAGATAATTGGATGTCAAAAGATTTTATCCCCAAAGAAATTTAGGGACTCTACTTGTGAATATTAAGGTTCTGGTTACCACCATAAGATGCCTATTTTTTCTCTCACCTACCCTATATTGTTGGGGTGTATTAGGACATGAACTTTGGTGCAGTATTCCCTTGGAAGAGAAAAAATTACCTAGATGGCCATTAAAATAGTCTCTCCCATTATCACTCTGAAATATTTGAACCTTCTCATGAAGTTGTGTTTCGAACATAACATAAAAAACCTCAAATATATGTTTTATTTAACTTTTGTCTTTCAATAAGTACATCCAATTTTGTCTAGTATGATCATCTATGAAACTCACAAACCACCTTTTTCCATTTACAACTGCTACCCTAGAAGGTTCTCAAACATCGCTATGTATTAACTTAAAGATTTTTGTGGCATTGTATTTTTGGGAAGAAAAAGATGAACGTCTGTTCTTAGCCATTTCACGAAATTCACATTGGAAAGAGGATGTACTCTTATTCATAAACAACTGAGGTAACAAGAGTTTGAAATAATTAAAACTAGGATTACCAAATCTATAGTGACATAACATGACTTTATTATCAACTTGAACAGAGTTCAAACAAGCTAAACTAAGATTTACTGAACTGTCCTCGTTTTCAAGAAAATAGAGGCCTTCAGACGCTCCAACATTGTCAATCATCCTCCCCGAGACCTTGTCCTTAAATACGCATGAAGTAGAGTCAAATATAGCACAACAATTAAGGTTTTGAGTAAATTTGTTGATGTTCAAAAGATTATGAGACAATTTTGGAACAAGAGACATTAAAAAGGGTCAAAGAGGTGATAGTTTGACTTTACCTTTTCCTGCAATTGCTGAGAAGGAACAATCAACAATTTTGACTTTTTATTTCCTGCCAAAAGAGTGTAAGTTGAAAAAATGGGAATTCCATGTCATGTGATAACTAGTCTGAATCTATGATCCAGGGACATATACCACTTGAATTTGTTCTAAAAAGAATGAGGGTACATGACTTGGTTGGGATAAAGTACAAGTGGGGTTGAGGTTAGAGAAATTTGTGTAGCCACTCTAGTTTTTCATTAGTGAAAGATTTCCTTTCTAGAGAAGATCGTAGTGCTAGTTCATTGTTGCTACATTGAAGAGCCTGGCCATGATTGTCTGCCCTTTTTGTGTTCTAGCTAGGTGGTTTCCTATGGGTATTCCAGCAAGTCTCACGAGTGTGTCCATATTTTTTTGTACAAAAATCACACCTTGACTTCATTGTTGTCTCTTATAAAAATTGTTAATAGAACTCTTAACTTCTATTTGTAATATCTCGCAACTATAAGGAACTAGAAAGGAGTTTAAAATATGGAAATACATATTTTTGGAAAGTATAAGGAAATGTGAATATTTTAAGTAAGTTAAAAAGTCAGTTTTTGGTCAACTTCAAACAACCACAACTCCTAGTAAGAATTATTAAGTTGTTTTTATAGATATGGTTGGAAACACCTTGGAATGTTCTTTTTAACGCAGACGAAAATTGTGCAATTTCGAGTTCGGATGAGTGAATTATGCCCTTTAGAAGTTGGTCTGTTGGAGTTTAGGAAATGTCCAAATCTGGATTTTTAAGGGGTAGTTTGGTCTTTTCCTTGATCTATTAATTTATTTAGGTTTTGGTAATTAAGTTAGGGGGTCTTAGTTGAACTAGATTAGTTTACACTTTTACAAAAAGATTTAGGGTTTTGAGAGAAGAGGAGAAAAGAGGAGAAAGGAAAATCACATTCAAGATTCGCCAAGATCATCAACTTGTGGATTTCATCGGGGGTGATCCCTACAAAGTATATGAGACTATCTCAATGTTGGATTCGTTCACCCACGTGCCAAGCATGTTCAATTCAGCGTGGATGCACGCGTGATTTCATTCGGAAAAGATTGGATTTTGAATGTTGTGTTGAATTGCTTTCGTTCTTGAACATGAGTTGAAGTTTATGAATTCTTGAGGTAGAAAGTGTTGTTTCTTGAGTTCATTGG
Source organism: Solanum arcanum (assembly GCA_027789145.1). Taxonomy (NCBI): domain Eukaryota; kingdom Viridiplantae; phylum Streptophyta; class Magnoliopsida; order Solanales; family Solanaceae; genus Solanum; species Solanum arcanum. Next base: position 23,602,395 of record CM050935.1, on the reverse strand, counting down.
GTTAGATCCTTGTGTATATGATGTGGGTACATAATTCTAGAGTCTATTTGAGAAGAGGAATCGGATTAGAACGATTTAAGGTTAGAAAACAAGATAAAAGCTCATTAGGCACAACCTAGGGAAGGAAGGCGCGGCGCATCCCATCTGTGCTAGAGAGATTGGGGCCGCGTGCCTGAAATGCATTTACATGGGGCTTCTGAACTTAAGGAAAGCAGAGGCACGCCTTGGATGCGCCCACATCACCATTTTTTCACCCAGTTTTCATAATTTTGTCTGTTTGAGCCTTTCTAAAGTGTTTTAACACTTACTAATAATGCTAAATACTCTAAATGACTTCTAAACATACATAAATCATCCAGAAACATGAAATTACAACTTTGAATCCACAACTTCAAATTCAAGGGAAATTCAGAGCCAAGTCTAGAATGTTTCAAAAGTCTTTTTAAGAAGTCTTTTGCATATGCTTTTAAATTTGATTTAAGACTTAGACATGAATTTGAGTAAAAGATTAAAGATAAGGAGAAGAAATTCATTTCAAGTTTCATAAGTTTTTTTACAAACGTTTTAACTTCATTTCTAAGACTTAAGTTTGAGTCCAGTTCAGAGTAAAGTGAAGTATTTTCTTCAAAGAAGTATGTGGGGACTAAGTATATTTCCATTCACATTTTAATAAGAATGGAAACTTATATTTTCAACGAGCCTTCAGGCAAATTTTCAGAAAAGAGTAATAACTTTCTAAATGAAGCAAATAGGGAAACTAAGATATACAAGGTAGTTTTTTTTAGTATAAGAACACTTGGAGGGGTAGGGGCTGAGCAACACCTCCAGGCCTTAACATAAATAAATAACAAAAGTACAAAGAAAGGGACATAAACCTTATCTCCAATCTAAAGTGGTTCAAGAGTTGGTAGCCTACTAAGTGTTCTATGTGGTTCTCCAACTCTTCCCCATAGTGCAAAAGATCCTAAGTTCTAAGCCTATGAGAGGAATCCTCTCATTACAAAGTAACTAGGATAAAATAAATAAGGGAGACTCTCCCCTTCCAAAGAAAAGTAAACCTAAGCTAGCTAAGAAAAGAAAAACAGTCTATGAAGGATGCTTGATTCTTCTGAGTCTCTTTCATCAGAAGTTTGTCTTTCCCAACTTCTCCAGAAGGTAACTCCCTTTTACAGTAGCTGGTAGTTGATGAATGGTGTAGAAATCTTGAATAATATCTTACTTGTGGCTTATTTTGGAAAGAAAATCTGTTGTACAGTTAGCTTCTCTGAATACATGAATACACTGAAAGAATTCTAGTTGATTGATGAGGTTGAAGAATTGCTAGATCATCTTCCTGATCTTCCATGGTGGAGTGATAGTTTGATTGATCCATTTCATCAGTAGCTCTGAGTCAACTTCCAGAATAATTTTCCTGTAACCATGCTGGACACACCAGTATATACCATGAGCTACTACTTGAGTTTATGCCTGGTTGTTTTTGTTCCCATTCCAATAGGATTTGCAAAGGCATAAATCATGTTCCCTGATTCATCCCTCAGAATTCCTCCCCACCTATTTTTCTTGGGTTCTGGAGGGCACAACCATCTGTGTTCAATTTTAGGATGCCGTTGGGGGGTTTCAGCAATGTTATCTACCGAATTCTGTCTTCATGTGAGCATGTTTCCACCATTTTAATCAGTTCTGCCCAATTGTGCAACCATTGGATGTGGGGGTATTAAGTATGAAGTAGCAGTTTGATGCCTTTGTGAATTAAGAAGCTAACTTGAGAAGCACTTGATTGTTTACCCATATATTTTGCTGAGCATCTATTCTTCCAGAGATTCCAACAGATAATTAGAGGGATGGCATGTTGCACCATTTTTTGCACCTCATTCTTGCGCTCCAAGATCCTACAACTTAACATTAAGTGTTTCATAGGGATATGCCTGTGAACAATATCAAAAAAAGAAGATTTTTTTCCCAAATAAAGCTAGAAAAATTACCTAAAACAAAAATATGGTGAATGTCATTCATTCCAGGCGTGCTGCAGCAGGAACAATGGGTTGGTTTCACTCCAAAGGTTGTGATCTTATCGTTAGTTGGAAGCTTAGCCCTAAGTGCCCTCCAAACTAGAAAAGAAACCTAGAAAGGAATATGTTTTTTCCAGATGAAGGAATTGAGATTAGCTTTGATTCTTTTCTTTCTAATCAATTCCCAGGCGGATGAACTAGTGAATTTTCCTTTCTCTGTGGCTTTCCAAATTGCTTCATATCTCACACCATCTTGATATTGAATATGAGTTCCCAATATTAGGGGGATTAGAGTGAGAGAGACATTTTGCCTGAGAAGAGTTTCATTCCATCTGCCTGCATTTAGGAAAAAAGACACAAGGGTGTTGTTAAGTCTGTTGATTTCACTGTGATGATGAGATAGACGACCCTTCACTGTCCAGTTATACCACTAGAAGGAGTTGTTCCCAGAGCTACATTTCCATTGAATCTGTTCCTCTACAACCTTCTTGTTTGTCATCATAAAGTTCCAAATTAAAGATTGGCCACTTTTTTGCACTGGATTTGCTCTCTGGCAGTATTTTTCTTTTAAGAAATGACTCCACAAAGAGTTGTTAGTCCTAAAATTCCACCATTGTTTATATTGGAGAGAACTGCATACATCTTCTAGTTGTCTTATTCCAATGCCCCTCTCTTCACAAGGTAAACACAAGTGATCCCAAGAGGCCCTGTGGTACTTTTTCTTTTCCTTTCCACCCCCAAAAGAAGTTAGCCAAAGCTCTCTTCATGTAATTAATAGTAGTCTTGGGAGGTGCAGTGGCTGACATAGTGTGAATGGGAATAGATTGGATAACATGTTTCACCATAGTTGCTTTCCCACCAAAACTCAGAGTTCTTGAATGCCATCCAAAGGTCATTTTAGAAACCTTTGCCAAAAAATCTGAGTAATAAATAATTCTCTGCCCACCAATATATAATGGGCATCCAAGATAATTAATAACGTAATCTTTTGGGTTAAACCAATAACCTAAGCAACTAACTCAATTATAGATTGAGGAGTATTTTTATTAACCATAAAATGGCTTCTGTCTTTGTTTATGAGTTGATCAGAAACAAACTCATAAGTATTAAGAGCTTTTATAATTAACTGGAGAGAATTCTTGGCAGTAAAAAAGAAAATAATAATGTCATCCGCAAAGCTTGAATGGTTGATTTTAGGTCCTCTAATCTTCATTTGGAAACTTTTGTAATTATGTTGATGAAAAAACATGTTAAGCATCCTTGAAAGAACTTCCGCGCCTAAAATAAATAGGGCTGGTGAAAGTGGGCCACCTTGTTTGAGACCTCTCGTGGAGTGAAAGAATCCATGTCTAGTACCATTTACAATCACCAAATACCAGTTGTTACTCATGATCCTCCAAAGAAGGTCAATACAAGTTTCTATAAAACCCATTCTTCTTAGCACTAAACAAGTATATGACCAGGACACTCTATCATATGCCTTGGTCATATCTAGTTTAATAACTACATTGTCACCTTCCTTGGGATTTTTGATGCCATGAGTAATTTCCTGTTCAAGCATAATGTTTTCAGATATGCTACTACCCTTAACAAAACCTTATTGGTTCTGAGAAATAAATTGAGGAAGGATAGAAGCTAATCATAAAATCTTGGAAATAATCTTATTTGAGAAGCTACTCAAACTGATGGGTCTGAACTCTGAGAATTTATTAGGATGCTCAACTTTTGGAATTAGGACCAGGCTTGCATGAGAAATGAACCTAGGCATAGTGTGCCCACAGAAGAAATGTTGTATAACTTTCAAAACATCTTCTTTAATAATATCCCAACAATACTGGTAAAACTTTCCTCCGAACCCATCTGGGCCAGGTGCAGAGTTAGGATTCATTGAAAGACCACATGAGTTACTTCCTCCATAGTAGGCATCTGTTGTAAAATTTAATTTTGTTCCTCAGTGACCATTTTGGGATGCAGTTAAGAATCTCTTCATTGATCCTAACTTCTTGACATGATAGAATATTCTGGAAATAATCACAAGCTTCTTTGGCAATATTGTCATCTCCATGTACCCAAACATCATCATCAGTTCAAACTTTATACATGAATAATTTCCTTCTCCTACCTCTCATAATAGAATGAAATTATTTGGAATTAGTATTCCATTATTTGAACCACTAGAGTTGAGTTTATTGTTTAAGGATGGAAGCTTCCAACTTGAGATACTTGATATACTGGCATTAATAAGATGGAGTTTGGCTCTATTTTCTTCTGAATTATGTTGAATAACTTTTTCCTCCGCATTTTTGAATTTTTCTTCAAAATCTTCAACAGTGGAGAAAATATTACCAAATTCCATTTTGGACCAAATACTCAAGGTGGAAGCTATGTTTTTCATCTTCTAGTGCAATTGCCACATTGGATCACTTATCATCTCCTCGTGCCAGCAACTTTGAACAATATTCATAAAATTTTCATTTTCAGTCCAGCAATGCAGGAATTTAAAATATTTGACTCTTTGATCCAGTCTCTCTTTCATTTCCATAAGCAAAAAGCAATGGTCAGAACCTATAGAAGGAAGATGGGTAATGGTTGTTTAATGCATAAGTTCAAGCCACTGATCATTGACCATGGCTCTATCAAGTCTTTTCCAGACCCTAGATCCCCTGCTCTCTGATTACACCAAGTGAAGTGCTGACCAATATACCCAATATCTATTAAACCACTAGCCTCAATGATAATGATAAAGTTGAGACTCTTGTTCATTTTATAGGGCACACTCCAAATTTTTCCTCCGTAGCAGTAATAACATTAAAGTCACCAGTAGTTCACCAAGGTAAGTTCATATCAGAGAAGTGAAACAATCTTTCCCAAAGGGGTCTTCTCAGATGGTCCCTACACTTAGAGTATATACAAGAAATCATATACTTCTCTCTGTGTTCCACATGTTTTACCAAACAAGTGACATGTTGGTCATGAACTTCCAGTATATCACAATACATATCGTTGGTCTAGAAAGGCCAAATTTTACCATTGCGATTACAAATAACATTATCCATTCATAATAAGATCTTGTAATTGTTGATATGAGAATTATCTGCAAAAGGTTCAAGAGTAGCTGTCATAGAAAGCTTATACATCTTCTTGATATTTTGGAGTCTTTCCAACGAACCATGGGTATTGATGATCCTAGCATTCCCACAAATTGTACTAATCATTAATAACCTTTACTTCTGGGCCTGGTGTTAGGTCTTCCTGCACAAGGTAGCCTTTGAACTAACATTTGAGCACTAATATGAAATACAAAAGTAAGTATGTTTTAAAAAGTATGTTTTAAAAACAACAGAGTTAATATAATGATATTTTTGGGAGTAGTATTGAGCACCGATATGGGGGAGAGTTCAGATAACCCCCAGGCCCCATAAACCATATAGACTTCATTGGTAGAAATGGGTCATACTTTTTAGATGATTACTTTAGTGTTTTTTAGCATAGATTAGTGGACCATTTAGCAGTTCAGGTTCTATATTAATGGCAAGGTATAGGACGTTCCTGGTAGCCTGAGGCAAAACGTTGTATCATTATTATAGCTCTTAAGTGATGGTTGTCGGTTAGAAAAACTTCCACAGAAGTTAAATGTATTTTATATAAAGATTTATTTGTATTTTACATACATCTCAAAGTTATATTGTATCCTTGCATATATACAGAATTGACATTATAATTTAAAACAACTTTTCTTTATATTGCACTTATTTTAAATTACTATATATTAAAATGAGTTCAATCTTGTAGAGTTGAGTTGAGCATGGTAAGTTCTTCACATTCTTCTTTTAGGCCTATGTTAGTACTCTTTAGCATTAAAACTCACATATTCATACATTTAATAATTAATCTCAGTTGGCCTACATTATATGATGATGCAGAGACATGTAACGAGGATCGACATCCAGCGCACCGTTAATCCAGTTGAGCAGGATAAAGTCAGTAGTGGGTCTCACTGCATCCTAGAGGACTCTTTTACTTTCTTTCTAGTTTATTCTTTAGGATGTTTTAAGGTTTGTACCAACATCCTTCTTAGTCAGTCAAATGTTAGTTTATTCGTTATTATCTTGTTATTGTCTTATCTTCGGATTTGAGTTTCCACTTTGACTAAGTTAAATGTTTATTTTTTAAAACATTATGAGTTTAGTTAAGACAGTTAAGTTATTTAGCATTTGGATCCATTACTTTATGCTTAAAGTATTCCGCTGAGTAAGTAAGTTAGTCCAAGGGTTATCTTGGGGCCATCAATAGTTCTTGAGTACGGGCCACACCCAGGGTACTGGCTCGGGGTGAGATAAACTTGGTATCAAAGAAAAGAATTTCCTAGAGTCTTAGGAACTCTATGAAGCATGTCTGTAGAGTCTTAGTTATCGGTGTGAAGTGCGCCATATGTATAATTTAGGAGGCTTTAATATTTAGGAAATTCTCACTTCTTTAATACTCACTTTGTGTGTTAAAGTTTATCTGTAAATAGTTTCTTTCTAACTCGTGCTTACGTATAAATGATTGTGATTTGGGATTTATTTGAGGAGACCTTTATAAGGTGTTTCTTTGCCTATGATCTAAGAGAAGATAAGAGATGTTGTTCACATGAAGAGTAGAACAACCTTGTTTGTTGCTGGGTTGTCTCATTTGTCAAGTAAGGAAAGTAATGTTGTGATGTTAATAGATGACATAGGCATAGCAAGGCTGATGATCCCTTTGCAATAAGTTGAGAGAGGAAAATTTGAGGGATAGATAAGAGTTCAATAATAAAAGGCTAAGATATAAATAATGTGTTCGAGAAGAAAATGAATAATGTGAATTGATCTTCTTTCTAATAGAAGCACCAAAGACCGTCTTCATCATCTGCTAGTGCACATGCACCAAGGAACCAATGTGTGTACAATACTCAGTATTTTAAGAACTTCAAAGCTATACCTATGTAATCCAAGGTGGTAAGGCACAAGGATGTATTTAGAATCTTGCATGTTCCTAGTATGGTAGGAGACACTCAAGGGTGTACATGATGGCTTCACATATTACTTCAAGTATGGCTAGAATGATCATTTTATAAAAGAATATCAAAAGAACATGCACAGAAATGGCAAGGATGGCAATAGATCCTAGTCTTTTTCATTTGCTTGACCATATAGAGTTACATCTAGATAAGCTACTTTAGGGGAAGACGAGAAGGAGACCGTCTTTATGCTATTACTAGTTGCTGAGAGTAAGAGGATTCACTGGATGTTCTCACTGGTATGATCTAAGCCTTCAGTTTTGATGTTTTTCCAGAGCAAAATCTCGATCTCTTTAGTGTTTTTACACCTTTTGAGAATTCTATTCTAGTAGAGTGAGTCTATAGTGATTGTACCATTTCCCGTAAATCATAAGAGTACCATGGATGACTTAATTTAGTTATACATGATATAGTTTGATGTCATTCTAGGTATGAAGTGGCTTTATGCCTATTATGCATCAATAGATTTCAGCACTCGAGTAGTCAAGTTTCAGTTTTTCACTAAACCAAGTAGAGTGAAAAGCAATTCTGCAGTGTCTATAGGTCGTTATAGTTCCTACCTTAAGGCAAGAAAGTTAAATTCTAAGGTGTGTGTCTATTATTTAGTCCGAGTTAATGACTCTAGTGTTGAGATACCTCCTATTTAGTTAGTTTCAGAGTTTCCAGAAGTCTTTCCGAATGATTTTCCTATAGTCCCTCTTGAGAGAGATAGACTTTGGCATAAACATCCTTTGAGATATTCATTCCATATCTATTCAACCATATAGAATGGAACCACCAGATTTAAAAGAATTGAAGAAGTAGTTGAAAGATCTCCTAAATAAGGGTTTTAATCGACCAAGTGACTCACCGTGGGGAGGTCCGGTCTTACTTGTGAGGTAGAAGGATGGTTCCCTTAGGATGTGTATAGATTACTGTTAGTTCAACAAGGTTACCATCAATAACAAGTATCCTTTTGTAAGGATTGATGATTTACTCAATCAACTTCAGGGTGCCACCGGTTTTTCTAAGATAGATCTCAGATTTGGCTAACATCAGTTAAGACTAAGGGAATGTGATATTTCATAGACGAATTTCAGAACCTGATATGGTCATTATGAGTTTTTAGGCATATCCTTTGGGTTGATTGATGCACCATCAACATTCATAGACCTTATGAATAGAGTATTCAAGCCTTACTTAGATATGTTTTCTATCGTCTTCATTGATGACATTTTAATCTATTCGAGGATTGAAGAAGATCATGCTAATTATCTCAAAATAGTTCTTTAGACTTCGAAAAATAAGTAGTTATATTGTAAGTTCTCTAAATTTTTAGTTTTGGCTTGAGTTTATGGCGTTTTTGGGCCACCTAGTGTCCGGTAATGTAATTAGAGTTGATATCCAAAAGATAGAGGCAGTGTAGAGTTGGCCTAGATCCATTTCTACGATTGATATGAGGAGTTTCTTGGGCTCGACTGACTACTATAAAAAGTTCGTAAAGGGGCTCTCGTCTATTTCTTACCCTTTGACCAAGTTGACTCAGAAGACAATGAAGTTTCAATAGTTTGTAGCTTATAAGAAGAGCTTTCAAGAATTGAAAAAAGAAGTTTACTGCCCAAATTTTAAAATTACTGGACGATAGTCAAGGTTTTGTGGTGCATTTTGATGCATCTAGAGTTGGTTTGAGTTGTGTATTAATGGAGAATGACAAAGTTATAACTTATGCCTATAGTCAGTTAAAAGTTCATAAGAAGAATCATCCAACCCATGACTTAGAATTTGCTGCTGTAGTTTTGCTTTGAGCATATAGCGTCATTATTTGTATAGTGTTCATGGTGATGTATTCACTGATCACAAGAACCTCCAATATGTGCACTCAGAAAGATCTTAATCTCACACAAACAAGGTGGGTAGAATAACTCAAGGATTATGACATTAGTATTCTTTATCACCCGAGTAAGGCTAATGTCGTTGTTGATACCTTGAGTAGATTCTCTATGCGTAGTACCGCTCGTTTTGAGAAAGATAGGAAAGATTTATCAAAATAGGTTCATAGACTTGCACGACTAGGTGTTTGATTAATGGATTCCATAGCAAGAGGAGTCGTTGCAATGAATCATCATTAGTGTCAGAAGTAAAAAGAGAAGTAAGACCAATATCCTTTATTGCTTGAATTAAAGACAAGTGTTCATAAGTAAAAAATGATGAATTTTGAACAAGGGGTAAAAAGTGTTTTGAGATATCAAGGTACATTGTGTGATTGATTTCAAGGGTAATTGGTATGATAATCTACCTCTCGCTGAGTTTATTTACAAAAATAGTTACTGCTCTAGCATCCAAATGGCTCATTATGAAGATCTTTATGGGTGAAGATGCAGATCTTCTATTGAATGGTTCGAAATTAGTGAAGCAGGGCTAATACGACTAGATTTAGTTAACCAAGCTATGGAGAAGGTGAAGGTGATTACCGAGAGGTTGAAATATCACAGTGTCATCAGAAGTCCTACATGGATGTTAGAAGGAGTCCGTTAGAGTTTGAAGTAGATGATTGGATATACTTAAAGTTTCACCCATGAAGGGTGTTATGAGGTTTGGTAAAAAGATGTAGCTCAATCACTGGTATATTGGACCTCATAGAATATCCTAGAGGATGTGCAATGTAGCTTATGAGTTGGTGTTACCATAAGAGTTAGCAGCGGTTCATCCGGATTTTACGTCTCCGTGTTGAAGAAATATATGGGTGATCCTTCTTTGATCATACCAAATGAGAATATTGGGATAAAGCATAGCTTAACCTATGAAGAGATTCCGGTTGAAATTTTAGATCACTAAGTTCGCAAGTTGAGAACAAAGGAAGTTGCATCAGTCAAAGTCCTTTGGAGGAACCAATTCGTTGAAGAAGCTACTTGAGAAGATGAAGAGGATATGAAGAAGATATATCCACATCTCTTTGAAACCGGAGAAAGTGCAAATTAAGGTACTAATTTTCTTCTTCGTACAATTTAAGTTATGAGTCATCATGTTGTTGTTACATTTGCTTGTTGAGTGTTTGGACTTGATATTACAACCATAGTTTAGTAAGAATAACCTTATTCAAGGAATAATATTCCCAAGGAGTAGATATTCTGACTTCTCACAACTAGAAAGAACTAGAAAGGAGTTTAAAATATAAAAATACTTATTTTTTGGAAAGTATAAGGAAATCTAGAAAATGTAAGTAAGTTAAATAGTGTGTTTTAGGTCACTTCAAACGGTCATAGCTCCTAGCTCAGGATGATTTAGGTGTATTTCCAGATATGGTTGGAAATTCCTTTGAATGATCTTTCCAGCTTTGCTGAGTTTACGCAATTCCAAATTTGGATGAGTGAGTTACACCCTTTGAAAGTTGGGCTGTTGGAGTTAAGAAAAAGACCAAATCCGGATTTTTAAGGGATAGCTTGGTATTTTTCCTTGCCCTATTAATTTATTTCATTTTTGGTAATTAAGTTAGGGGTCTAAGTTGAACTAGTTCAGTTTACACTTTTACCAAAAGAGTTAAGGTTTAGAGAAAAGAGGAGAAAAGAGAACGGCGTTCAAGATTCGCCAAGATGGTCGAAGTAACTTGTGGATTTCATCAGGAGTGATCTTTAAGAAGGTAAGTGAATCTGTCTCAACGTTGGGTTTGTTCACCCACGTGCCAAGCATGTTGATTCAGTATGATTTCATCCTAAAAATATTTGATTTTGAATGTTCTTGAATGTTGTTTTTTAATTTCTTTCGTTCTTGAACATGAGTTGACATTTATAAATTTCTTGAGATAGAAAGTATTGTTTCTTGATTTCATTGGGTTTATATCCTTGTGTATATGATATGGGTACATAAATCTAGAGTGAATTTGAGAAGAAGAATCTTATTGGAATGATTTAAGGTTAGAAAATGAGAGAAATGTTCGCTAGCGTCACCTTGGGAAGGCAAGCGCGGCACGCCCCATCTGCGTCTGAGGTCATGGGGAGGCTTGCCTACAGTGTGCCCGAATGGAGCTTCTAAACTTAAGGGGAAGGCACGGTGCGCCCGAAACGTGCCAATATCAGTGTTTTTCACCTAATTTTTGTAATTTAGTCCGTTTAAGCCTTTCAAAAGTGCTTTAGCACTCCCTAATGATTCTAAATACTCTAAATGACCTCTAAACGTATAGGAATCATCTAGAAACATGAAATTACAACCTTGAATCTATAACTTCAAATTCAAGGAAAGTTAAGAGCCAAGTCTAGAAAATTCTTAGAGTCTTTTCAAGAAGTCTTTTGCAAATTCTTTTAAATTTGTTTTTTAAGACTTAAAGATCAAGATGAGTAAAGAATAAAGACAAGGAGAAAAAGTTCATTTCAAGTTTCATAAGTCTTTTACAAACGTTTTAACTTTGTCTCTAAGACTTAAGTTTGAGTTCAGTTCAGAGTAAAGTGAAGACTTCTCTTCAAAGAAATATATGGGGACTAAGTATTCCCAAAGGAGTATAAAATGTTTTCACATATAAATAAGAATGAAAACTGAGACTTCCAAAGCGTCTTCGGGCTAGTTTTCAGCAAAGAGTAATAGCTTTCTAAATGAAGCAAGCAGGGAAACTGAGATTTTCAAGGTATTTTTTAGCTAAGTTATGAGCATTACTCTCAAATCACAAAAGTAAGTATGATTTAAAACATAAGAGCTAATATAATGATTTTTTTGGAGTAGTATTGAGAATCCATATGGGGGAGAATCAAGATAACTCTTAGCCTCCATAAACCATGTAGCCACCATGGGTAGTGTCACGACTCGAGAGCACCCCTTAGTCATAAACGGCATACTCGACTTCGAAGAGGTCTTATAAAAGCCTCATGGACCATTCATTGCATACAGACTTAAAAATTGAGAAGAATTTAAAACTTTATTCACATGAAGAATATTTTCATTAAAACACGGGCGGAAGACTTTAAGACTTTATACAATATGTCTCATAAACCATTAAATACTTTAGAGTACAACATTTGTGAATAAGCCCATGTAAAACTAAAATAAAGACTAAGAAGACATAAAAGGAAAACATGTAGGTTCTTGTCCTCGAATCTATAAGGACTCACCAAAACTTCGTCTTCAACACCATAAGATCCTACTCTTCAACCACATGATACCATATCTCCAATTCTCCGCACTTTAGTCAAAAAGAGAAAAGAAGGGGTTTGAACAATTAATTACTAAGTATGGAAGTCATGCAAAAACATGCAAAAACATGCAAATAGGTATACTTATTAAAGAAATATGCTTTTATGCAATTTCGGTAGAAACATCATAAAGACAAGTATAAGAAACATATTTCAAGTCAACATTCACATAAAAGATAAGACCTTAATATAAGACATAACCATGTTCATCAAGTAACCCATTTCATCACATTTGATCCTCAACCTAAGATTATCCTAAGACCCACCTAAGTAAGACATAAAGTGGCCACCCATACAACCTCTTCAATACACACATAAGTGTTCCTCAAGACTACCAAAGGTAAAGACATTTCATTTTCAACATAACCCAATAAGTCATCATTCATTAATCGAAACATTTAAGGAGACATCTAGGAAACATTCATGCATTTAGAGGACTTCACATAATAGTCCTTTAGGAATTCGGGAACTTCACCTTAGTACCTTCTAAGCCCACTCCTGTCATGTGTAGATAACATCCCATACTACTACCTACACGTTGTAGAACCTATCAAGTAACTAGAATGTTCATCCCACATGATGGGAATTGACATTAATCAGCATAGACCATACTATCTAGGTATGAAACCCGATGTCATCGACCCCACACCATGGAAGGTATTCTACTTGCCAAGGTTAGAACTATAAGCAACCCCTGTAGGTACATATTTAAGGGATATCTAAGGATTTTCATTGGAATCTATCCCTTCCTTCGGGAAGAGACACCATCTTAATTATATCCACTCGGTGCTAGACTTAGTTTCCATAGAGAATTTCATTCTCATGTATGTACTAGAGAGGGCCCCAACATTAGGTCTACCGACCTATAGCACTTTTACCAAGAAGGGAACCATACTAGGTCTAACAGATCAAGGTTCATTAAGGATAGCTTATTGTCTTTCTTAGATAAGGTTTTCTACCATTCTGGACCGCCGTTTCTAAGTCTATCATTTCACACAAGAAGGAGGCACCATTAATAAAGGGCACAATTCTTAGGTCTAGCGGTTCAAGACATAATCTAAAAGCCTCATTCATTATACTTAAAAAAGGCATCATATTTAGCTCTATCGATTCTACACATTCATTTATTCATTACTCAAGAAAAGGATGTCTAACCCTACCAAGTAAAGATATCACATTCAAAAACTTTCATACACCAAATAGAGGCACCAAAGTCTACCAATCAAGATATAACACCACAATATAGAGTTCCTTCACATTCTCACACCATCATAAATAAGCATTTATAGAGAATCATATGTCAATTTACATTAACAAAGCACCTTATACAAGATTTCCTTGAGGTCATATGAACACCTTCACATTATACATTCACATATACCTTCACTTACAAATACTCAAATTTATCATATAGTGCCTTCAAGGCCATGGTCACAATACACACACATATACAATAAGTAAACACCGTCATCATAAGTAGACCATACAACACAAGAACAATTCTATATCAATTCTACATTTAGCAATGTAAATAGTTCAACTTACCATTTTTCCATTCCATACTCCCATCATCATTCAATTCCCAACAATTTTATTATCACAACAAGACTTACTCATAATTTTCCCACAAGGCCATAACTCCAAACTCATCCATATACTAAAAATTTATCATCAGTAGATGTAGATAACAACAATAATCAACAATACAATTCAATCTACACTCAATTTCATCAATATCCAAACATTATCATGAAACTCACTTTATAAGTCAAATTTAGAAATTTAGTGAATGCCATGGGTTCATGGAATTTTCTTCTTAAAAACAACGATAAAACATCAATAGTATCATATTTTATCATTTGAATTCGTTTCATGCAAGAACCCATGAGTTTGAGTGAAAATTAGACTTTTTTTTATAAACTTTGAAATCTTTGTAATCACTTAAAAATTGGATATAAGGTGATAGATAACCTTAGATAAATAAATCACATACCTTTTTATTAAAAATTCCTAAAAAATTTGAAGAATACACCTCTATTAATTGAAATCCTAGGCCAAACTCCATCTTCATCGTCTTCTTTGAGTTTGAGAGAGTTTTTGGGAGAGGAGGGTTTTTGATTTGGGTATTTGAAACTAATGAGTCAAAAACTAGTTTTAGGAATTAAAATTATTTATATTTATATTATAAACCATTTAAAATCAACCCCTCTTAATAATTAATAAAAGAGAAATTACTCAAATCCCCCAAATTGAGGCAGCCCGTCCAGGGACCATACTCAACTTAATGGCTCGTGAAGGACTTCACGGCCAAGTTGATGGCTCATAGTCCTTGGGGAAGTAGCCAACTTGGAATTCCCAAGCCCCCACATGGCTAAGTCACTTCCACGACTATGTTCACAAGTCGTGGTCAATACCATTGGCCGTGAAGTGGCTCGTGGAAGTTGGGACAGTGGCTAGGCCAAATAACCTTGCCTCACTTCCCACCAAGGCATCTTCAAGACCACCTTCACGAGATGTGGTCAAGACCATTGGTCGTGAAGTGGCTCATGGATCCTTGAGGCAATGTTGATCCAAGGTTGGAAGCTTTGGCCTTGCCCTTCCTTCCTTGGCTTGGCACAAGCCCAAGCATCCACACTCAACCTAAAAACACCTTTTTGAATATAGTGTCTAGCATGTGCCTTGATGTTGACTCACTAAACTCATTCAAACAATAATTGACCCCACAATACGTCTCATAAACACATAGCTTCATAAGACTAGTCTCCGAACGTCTTGGTCGTCCCTTGACATTCAACCTAAAAGCTCTTCAAACTAGACTTTTAAAGTCAAAACTCAATATTTTAAATAGTTACTAACTCATAAAACACATTAGAATCTTTATTTCATCCTATTTTATTTTGAGATTCATTACAGGAAAAAAAGGGTCATACTTTTTAGATGATTCCTTTAGTGTTTTTTAGCATAGACTAGTGGATCCACTTAGTAGTTCAAATTCTATACCAATATCAAGGTATAAGACGACCCTGGAAGCGTGAGGTAAAACATTGTATCATCATTTTAGCTCTTAAGTGATGGTTATCGGTTAGAGAAACCTCCATAGAAGTTGAATGTATTTTATATACATAGTTATTTGTATTTTTAAATACATCTCAGAGTTATATTGTATCCTTACATACATATAGAATTGACAATTTTTCTTTATATTTTACTTATTTTAAATTGTTATATATTGAAATGAGTTCAGTCTTGTAGAATTGAGTTGAGTCAAATAAGTTCTTCACATTCTCATTTCAAGCCTATGGTAGTACTATTAAGCATTTCAACATACTCACACATTCAATATACTGATGCCAGTTGACCCACATCATATCATGATGCAGACGCATGTAACGAGGATCGGCATCCAGCTAACCGTTGATCCAGTTAAGCACTACAGAGTCAGTGGTAAGCCTACATGCATTCCAGAGGACTCTTTTACTTGCTTTCTAATTTAGTCATTAGGATGTTGTGGGGTTTGTTCTAACATCCATATCAATTTTAAAGGCTTTATAGATAGTCAGTCATATGTTAGTTCATTTGTCATTATCTTGTTATTGTGTTATCTTCATATTTGAGTTGCCTCTTTGGCTAAGTTAAATGTTTGTTTTTTTAAACATTATGAGTTCATTTGAGACAGTTAAGTTATTTAGCATTGAATCCTTTTTTTTATACTTAAATTCTTCCGCTGAGTAAGTAAGTCAGACCAAGGATATGCTTGGGGTCATCAATGGCTCTGTAGTGTTGTCCACACCCAGGGTGTTGACTCGGGGCGTGACACTATTGATGATGTTGGCTTCCATTTTCTTGGCAACTGTGTTGTTTTAGTTACAAGAATAACCTTGCTTTGATACCATGTATGTTTTGGTAGCAAAACTGTACAATCTTTTTTGTCCATAGAGATACATATTTATAGTATAGAAAACTAACTAACTTGCTATCAGATCCGTTGATTCTGGCATATTTGAGAATCAAGGAATGATTTTATTGATCTAATATCTAACATATTCAATAGCAAATCAAATAGATTTTATAAGATCAATTGAAATCCTATAAAATCATATCTTATCACACTTTAGATATTTACAAATCAACAATATGATTTGCAATTTAGGACTTTTCATACAAATTTTTAGAAAACATTTACTTGAATTTTCGTTTTTGCAAAATATATAGGATCGACAATAAGCTAAATTAAATTTTACTTAGCATTATTTTTTGCACATATTGTAACAATATTATATCAATGTTGTACTGACAATTGTTAGACACATTGGCCACGTGCGATGCACGACCATCATCCTTCTGGTGTGTGCGTGATTTAGAGAATTGTACTTAAATATTTCGATACGATATTTGGTAATTTATTCTTTTATATATAAATATTAAATACCAAATTTAATATTAATACTTGGAAAATCCATATTAAATATGTTAAGAATTCTCATATCGAAAATAGGTTAAATTTGATCTCCTTATATGGACCTAGACAATCGTCCTCTCATAAGTTAGCTTTTGAGGTTGAGTTAGGCCGAATATTCATTTTTTACATAGTATTAGAGTTAGAACCATCTCAATTCTTTATTCACCGATGTTGGACCACAATATTATCATGTCCACGCTCCAGTTGACGACGTTTGCACGTAGGGATTAAGGGTGTACAAAATTGAATCGAAAATCGAACCAAATCGCGAATCGAGTCAAATCGGAAAAAAAATTTGACTAGTGGTTTGGTATTGGAAAAAAAACTCGACTATATTTGGGTTGGATTGGTTTTAACTTAAATAAAACAACCCGACATTATACATGTAATTTTAAAATTTTATTTTATGCATAAATTTTTTTACTTTAATATCATTTTAAAATATTTCTTGTACTATTTCATAGTTTTTATATTTTAATATCTTATTTTAAGTTTAAAACTTAGAATTCGAAATGGTTTGATAAAATTTATACTTCATAGATGTTGATGATTATAATCAAACTTAAATCAAAATCAAATTAATATTAATGCAAAAGGAAAATCAATTCAACACTAAGAATGACAATAATATTGAATATTTTGTTCTTTAGTTTTACATTGGTTTAGACAATTAAAATACATAATTTAATTTAATTTTCCTTAAATATTTAGTAATGTAACTAATACAGTAATACTTATTAAACTTATTTTAGCATGATTTAGTACTTTTAAATTATGATTATTTTCATTATGACTTTACAATACTTATTTAATATGACGATTTCATTATTATTTTATTGAATAGTTTTGTGTCATCAATACTCATCTCATATTTTGTGTTACTTTTTTTTAGAAACAACTTAGATAACTCTATTTTAGTGGGACTAAAGAAATATTTAGAGCACAAATTAATAATATGTTTGTAGGCAAGCTTTACCGAAAAAATTCAAAAATCTGGAAAAATCCAAAGTTTATTAGTTTGGTTTGATTTATAATTTAAAATTCACACAATGGTCTGGTTTGGTATTTGAAAAATTCGAACCTACCCAAGGTTGAATATCCGAAAAATCACTTTATTGGTTTGGTTTGGTTTATAAATTTAAAAATTTTACACGAATGATTTGGTTTGATATTTGAAAAACCCGAACCAACACAGTCATGTACACCCCTAGTGGGGAGTGTTAAGAATAATTCTTCACATTGGAAAAGGAATGAAAATTAATCTCCTTATATAGCCTTGAACAATCCTCCTCCCATAAGCTCGTTTTTTAGGTTAAATTAGCTAGGTTCAAGTTCCATCTTTACAAAATCACTATACAAAAATTATGATATCAAAATTTTCAATATATTTTAATATAATAATATGATAATAATCAAAATATGCCACATCCCTAATCACGACAATAATGTATTCATAGATGGTTGAAAAATTGAGTAGTGACCCTAAACAACTCCAAAGAGCCAAGAGTGATTGATACGAATCTCAAAAATCCCACTTGCAAAACTTTCAACTAGGAAATTGATTAATTATTAATTATTACTTATATGATGATTAATTATTATTATTATTGATTCGAACTGTCTGGGTGTGTGTTTCCGTCTTTCTCCTCCTATTTTCTTACAGAACGTGACCCTATATTAAATTATATATTAATGAGACTTCATTATTCAAAAAAATTAATCATAAATATTTTAGAGCAGACATAGAATGATAATGATGATAACATTTTATAACAATTTCCATTTCTATTTCTATATATTTATTTAATAAATAATAACTTATAAATTTTAAAACTTCTATAATTAAAATTTAAAAATTATATGCGTTCAGGCTTATTTTAATATTCTATCAAACGCATACGTCACATCAAATAACTGATATCAATAGCATTTCCCTATACTTAATTTAAGAATTCTATTATAAATATATGAAGCATTATTTTTATGAACAAATTCTATTATATAAAAGAGTGAAGAGTTTGACTGATCTCATCATTTACTTAATGAAAATCAAAACAAATAATATTATTCGTAATAATATAATAAAGATAGGGTTAAAAAAAGAGTATATTTGACTTCATATATTATATGCTATAAAATTAATATAATATTTGAGATATTATTTGATATAAGAAATAAGAGATAATTTCATATCGTTCGGTTTGACCTTCCTAGTTTTGCCAGATGCGGCAGACCCTCCAGCAGGCTCAATCTCAATTATCATGCTTAATACTTCCATGAGCTTGTACTCTTAAGGAAATGACGATTTTCTCGGTCATTACCTCAAGGGTAAATTTTTTAAAAATTTTGAACTTGTTATTTAGATTTTTCAAAAAAATTCCATGATTTACTTTGTCATTTCAGCTCTCGTGAATCCTCCATTCTTGCATGATTTGTCATCCCTCACCTATATGTCCAAAATTGATTGAGATGTCAATGCTTTTGCTTGGTGTTGGGTTGGGTTGGGTTGGATTACAATTCGTCGTTGTAATCCAATATTAACCTTTGATCTGATACCACATTATCATCAACTTAGACTTTTATTAAAAGCATTATGAGATACTTGACAACTTGCTCGTGAACTTTTTACCATCTACTAAATTTAAGTAAATCATTTTGACATTAGATTTCTAGCAAATGTTAAATTAAAGAAAAGTACAAGAAAATCGGACAACTTGCTCGTGAACTTTTTACCATCTACTAAATTTAAGTAAATCATTTTGACATTAGATTTCTAGCAAATGTTAAATTAAAGAAAAGTACAAGAAAATCGTTAAAAAAAAATTATATTACTCACTGCTAAAAATATTAATTGATGTCTCTACAAATTTATATATGAATGTCTCTTTTATTTATACTACTACTCATTTGAGGGCAAAAATGAAAACAATTTTTTAAATCTGTCATATTTATAAGTTAGTCCTATCTTTAGAATTATCTACCGTTCTAGACAAAATTTCAAAGCACCTTCCGTATAAATTTAAAAAATGGTAGCATTGCATACTTCATCTAAGGACTAGTCTACTTCCTAGGTATCCCTTTCACAAAGACAACTTTGTGCTATGTGCCACCTAATAAGTGTGGTAATGATATTGCGAGGATCATCACATACAACATATAAATAAGCTATGTATTATATATAATTTTAGAAATAACAATTTTGCCTTTCATTGTTCTCCGGCCTCTTAATACTTTTACATAAATAAAAATTAACATCATATTATTTGAATGTTGGAAGTCAAATAATTTTTTTATAGACCTTTACTTTCTATATATTTGTAATTATATAAATTTTATTTTAAAAAAATTTGAAAAATTCAATATTCAACTTCACAATTCAAAATTCAAAAATTAACTCCCCTACCCCCACCTCACCCAATGTGAATGGAGACAAAGAAAATGATATAATTATATATATCTATCTTGGACAAATGTTCAAAGAATCATATCTTATGAGCAAAGGTGTGACGTAGTGGTTCTTATATTTGTTATATTAATTGTTTGTATATTTCCTTTTCTTTTTGCCTTTTTTTTTTTATATATAAAAAGATAACTAAACAGTTGTACAAGTATAAATAGTTAAGGATGCTTTACTAAAGTATAGAAATAAGAGAATATCATACAAGATGGGGTTCACAGATAAACAAGAAGCTTTGGTGAAAGATTCATGGGAATTCATGAAGCAAGACATTCCTCAACTTAGTCTTCGTTTCTTCTCATTGTAAGTAATGTTATTTGCTTTCAACTTTTTGTTTAACATAGACCTAACTAGACGTACAGTGACAAATCCAAAATTTAGAGTCATTCAATTATGAGGATCTATATAGTAAATTTTGTGGATTTAATAGCGTGCGTCTAGTCTAAATCTGCTTGTAAAACAAGTGTAAATAGAGAGTCATGTCATATCTACATGTAAATCTTTTATTTTTTCCCCTAGCTAATTAGGATTCAAATATTAATTGGTAGGATCCTGGAGATAGCACCAGTAGCAAAGAACATGTTCTCATTCTTGAAGGACTCTGATGAACTTCCTGAGAATAATCCCAAGCTTAAAGCTCATGCTGTTAAGGTTTTCAAGATGGTTAGTTACTACTTACTCATATTTCCCTTCATTGTTGTGGATTTATTTTCTAGTATAAACTTTCTAAGTTGCACAAGACTCTTTACATTTTCTTTTTGTCCAATAATATTTATTCACTATTGACTTAACACATTAAATAATTGATATAATATTATTACATTATTCTTTGAATATATTAAACTTAATGCTTTGAAAAATATATTATATATGAATAGTATTTAATAGTAAGGGTAAAACGTACGAACAAAAAAAAGGTAAATTTATTTCTTGATGTAGACAAATACTGTTGGACAATTATTTTTGATATATAATAGACAAGAAAAAATAGATAGATAATACTACTTTTAGCTAATCCTATACACACCTTTAATATTTATAAAAAAATCCTAACAACATAAGATGTATACAACAATCTCAACACCACTCTCCATACCTCATATTTGCGAACTACAAATTTAACGATAAGGAACGTGGCATGCACATGATCTCTACTTGTCTTCTTATACACATGACTTTGTCTATTTATTTTTTATCTTATTTGGAATTTTCTTACGAGTTTAACTTATTATTCTGACACTCTTTATATAATTATTTATAATAAATATTGTTCTAAATAGGGGTGTTCATCGTTTGAGTAAAGAACGATCTAAATTGAAAAATCAAATCAAATAGTAATAATTCTTTTGTTATATTGTGAAAAATGATAATCTTAATTAAATTGATTATTTTATGAGAAGACATGTGAATCAGCAATTCAGCTTCGAGAAAAGGGAGAAGTGGTGGTAGGTGAGACTACTCTCAAGTACTTGGGATCCATCCATCTTCAGAAAGGAGTTGCTGACCCTCATTTTGAGGTATCTAACTTATTTTGTTTTATATTAGTTAATCACTTTTTTCTTTTTACTAGGATAAATGAATGAGTTTGGATTGTAGGTAGTAAAAGAAGCATTGTTGAGAACAGTGAAAGAAGCAATGGGAAATAAATGGAAGGATGAGATGAAAGAAGCATGGAGTGAAGCATATGACCAATTAGCTGCTGCCATCAAAGCCGAGATGCACGCTGAGGCTGCTGCCTAATTGTCTTTTATTAATGTGTGTCATGCTGCCTATCCCTATATTCCCTTATTTCAATTCCCTAAATCAATTGGAAGTGTGTGTTTGATGAAAATGGAACATATAATTTATAATGAAAATAAAATTGGGATTTAGATATTGACTTCACAGGATACAAAGTAATTAAAACAATCAATTCATTCATTATATTATCATCAATAGAAAAGCATAAAAAATCATATGCTTAGACTTGTAAAGGAAAGCAATCAAGTCTCACGATCACTTATTATATATATTATTAATAAAATATATATGTATTCTTTACCAATAACCTAATCTATTTATGTAATATATTTAGAATTATATCAAATACTTTATCTGTCCTTATTTACTTGTTTATTTTTTACTTGATATACCTATTAAGAAAATAATAATTGACATATTGAATTTATCATTTTTACTCTTACTAATCGATAAAGTTTCAAAATCAATTTTACTCTTTTATTTTTTATAATATAGTTGAAGAGGAAAAAAATAACTCATTCATCACACTGGTTAAAAAGCAAGAGGAAAGGGGGTTAACGTATAAATGGAAGAAAATCATGAAGACCAATTTTAGAGGGAGGGGGGGACGCTCCATGACAATGAGTATGTCTCCATCTGCCGGATAAAGGAACCACAATTTTGGAAATTTCACCACAAATATTCAAATTCTAAGAAAAGGGATCTCCAACATCACAAGTTTAATTGTTAAATATATATTTAAAACTTTTACACTTTTAACTTTTTGCCTTCACTTTTTTTTTTTTTGACATGTAAGTCAAAAGAATGGAGGATATAAAATTAGGTTTTGTGGGGTAGTGAGTATTTTTTACACACACTTGATTAGAGTTGTTGGTGGAATTAGTTAACATATATATATATATATATATATATATATATATATATATATATATATATATATATATATATATATATATATATATATATATATATATATATATATATATATATATATATATATATAAGACTTGAATTATAAAAGTTCAACAAAGATAATAAAATATTATTTCTTACACATAATAATTAAAACTTTTGTTACAAGCTTTAATAGTGCACATATATACTACAATTTTTCTATATTCTAACTTTCGTAAGTGTTTTTGGAAACAAGTCAATTCTCATATGAAATATGACCTACTTCAACTTCTATAAGTTTGTTTAACACCCCATTCATGTGAGCTACAAATTTTATTAAGAGGTTTTTAATTGTCAATCTCCATAAATCATTAAAAGGAATTCACTTACATCGTAGAAAGTAATTCCATTTGTCAACAGATTATTATCTAGTGTTAAGTCTTTTGAGCCTTTCTAATATTAATTTATTGTTAAATTTCTCATAAAGTCCTATGCTTATTCTGCCTTTAGTAAAATATAAATGTTGTGAACAGTAAAACATTGAAAGGAATGTGTAATAATTAGTTTGGCTGCGCGTTAGTGGTATTTGACTGACATATACATTAATGCGAATTTAACTGACATATGCATTAATGCGAAGTGTTGTTGATGGCATTTGTGCCACTTAATTAACACTCTTAATTCCTTCGTTATATCTCGTAATATATGTAATATTTAAGACATTTATCTTGATTATTTACTATTTTATTATTTATTTATTCATTACTAAGAAGATTTTTTCTACTATAAATAGTGGTGATCTTCATTTGGTTTAGAAATAAAAAAAATATAAAATATATAAAAGTTGTCAAAAAAAGAGAATTCTTATTAGTCGAAAGAAAATATTCTTTTTGTGAAGTTTTGGACTCAACTTGTGTAGAAAGTTGTTGAGTTATATTTTTGTGATTAGATTGTTTAATCATAGAAGAGACAAGTCAAAAGGACTACTGATGGACCTGTGAAAAATATTTACTGCAGTAGGCATGAATTTCCATAAATAGAGCAAGATATCTACTCCTTAGTCAGAAGAGATTTTTATTTCTTCATTTCATTTTTGATTATAATCTTGTAATTCTGTTTGTTTACATAGAGGGCGCAACGTTGTGGTGTCTCAATTAAAAAATGATCAATTCAATTTTAAAAGAATTTTTAAAAAAGGGTAAAAAGGGAGTCCCACCTAATTTTAAGAAAATTAGAAAATCAATTAACAAAGTAAGTTAAATAAAAAGTTTGCAAATGGGATAAACTACCTCTTATATCATTTACGTCCCTCTTCTCTAAATAAAAAAAAAATCAGGAATTCACCTAATAATGGACAAACTATCATTGTTATTTTGGTCAGTGGCGGAGCTACATTGTTAGATAGGGGTTCGAACGAACCCTCTAGCTTTTACGTAGATCTTATATACGTATTAAAAATCATGTATAAATATATCTAAATAGAGTGTGCAAACTCATACCAAACAAAGGTGAGTGACGCAGTGATAACAGACAAGCACGCGAGGAGCACTGGTGTATTTGAACGGGGGTTCGGCTCCCCCTGGCAACTATTTAATTTTTTTAATTAAACTTTTTTGGATTTTTACATTTTCAATTAAAAAATGTGTTTTGTGCCTACCTTTTACTTTCCTTTAATTCAATTTTTTCTAAATAGATTTTTTAGTTTTGTTTTCAAACTATAAAACAGAAAATTGATAATTAAAAATAATAAAAAGATAGTGTCGTACTCCAAAACAACATCTGACTATTAATTTCAAGATAATTATAAGTAACAAAAATATAGTGTTATACTCTAAAATATCATCTCATTGTAAATTGCTTTTGAAATATTCTATAAAATGTTAAATCTGTTATAAAATCAAGATTATAAGAAGAAAACAAAAGAAGTAGATGTAGGAGAAGACTTTCTTCTTATTCAAGTATATGTAAGTTTCATATCTATATAATACAATAGTGAATGAACAACCCTATTTAAAGAGTGAGAAATCATTCCAAAAGTCAACATATTAAGTATCAAAATAAATAGATACATTTTTATCCAAAAAGGTTCACTATCAATGGTCGTTCATGTACTAACTTTATGGACTATCCACTTATTCAATGAATTTATAGCACTCCCCCTTGGATGTCCATAGATATTGTGCCTCGTTAAAACCTTACTAAAAAAAACCTGTGGGAAAAAATTCTAGTGAAGGAAAAAGGGTACACATATCTTTTGATACGCATTATTTGTTGCCTCATTAAAAACCTTTCTAGGAAAATCCAGTGGGACTAAACCTAGACTAAGAAAAAAAAAAGTACAGTGCGTATTTTACTCCCCCTGATAAAAATCACGATTCAAATGATTAAGTTTTCGCATTCCAAATTTGTAAACCATCTTCTCAAGAGTTGAGGCCGGTAAAGATTTGGTAAATAAATCTGCTGGATTATCACTGGAACAAATTTGTCTCACATTAATATCACCATTCTTCTGTAGATCATGTGTGAAGAATAATTTTGGTGAAATGTGTTTCGTTCTATCTCCTTTTATAAAGCCTCCTTTTAATTGAGCTATGCATGCAACATTGTTTTCAAAGAGTATTGTGGGTATCTTGACGTCAAACTTCAAAGCACATCTTTCTTTGATAAAATGTATTACTGATCTTAACCATACACATTCTCTACTTGCTTCATGAATGACTATTATCTAAGCATGATTTGAAGAAGTAGCGACAATAGACTGCTTCGTAGATCGCCATGATATAGCAGTACCTTCATATGTGAATAGATAGCCTGTTTGTGATCGAGCTTTATGTGGATCAGATAAATAACCTGCATCTACATGACCAACAAGATTTGCAATATCTTTGTTAGTATAAAACATACTCATATCACTAGTTCCCCTTAGATATAGCAATATATGTTTAACTTCATTCCAATGTCTTCGTTTAGGGGAAGAACTATATCTTGCTAACAAATTAACAGAAAATGCTATATCAGGTCTCGTAGCATTAGCAAGATACATAAGTACCCCAATTGCACTAAGATAAGGTACTTCTGGACCAAGAGGTTCTTCATTCTCTTTTTGAGTTCAGAATGGATCCTTACTCACTTCAAGTGATCGGACAACCATTGGAGTACTTAATGGATGAGCTTTGTCCATGTAAAATCATTTTAAGATTTTCTCAATATAGGCAGATTGATGGATGAACACCCTTTCTACTAAATATTCTATTTGTAGTCCAAGACAAATTATTGTCTTTCCAAGGTCTTTCATCTCAAATTCTTTCTTTAGATATTCAATAGCCTTTTGAACCTCTTCTGGGGTTCCAATGAGATTAATGTCATCAACATACAGCAAGAATAAGAAACCTCAATGTTGTTTTCTTAATAAATATACAAGGACAAATGACATCGTTTAAATAACCTTGTTTTATCAAGTACCCACTGTGGCGATTATACCACATGCGCCCATATTGTTTTAAGCCATATAATGACTTTTGTAATCTGATTGAATACATTTCTCGAGATTTTGAACTACATGCTTCAGGCATTTTAAGTCCTTCCGGAACTTTCATATAAATTTCATTATCAAGTGAACCGTAAAGGTAAGCTGTAACCACATCCATTAGATGAATTTCAAGGATTTCATATACAGCTAAACCGATGAGATATAGAAAAGTTATTGCATCCATAACAGGTGAATACGTTTCTTCATAGTCAACACCGGGTCGTTGAGAGAATCCTTGTGCAACAAGGCGTGCCTTATATCTTACAATCTCATTTCTCTCACTTCTTTTTCGTACAAATACCCATTTATAGACAATTGGTTTAACATCACTAGGCGTATGGACTACTAGTCCAAAAACCTCATGCTTAGCAAGTGAATTTTCTGATTGAATTGCTTCTTGCCATTTTGGCCAATCACGTCTTTGTCGATATTCTTCGACAGATAGAGGTTCAAGATCCTCATTTCCTTGCATAATGTTAAGTGCAACATCATATGCGAAAACATTATCCACTATGATTTTTGATCGATCTAAACTTATCCCATCACCTATAGACCTTATTGAGAGTTCTTCATTTACTTGAGTCTCGGGTTCACTGATCTTCAAGAATATCAGGATTAATCAGATCTTGAATTTCTTCATAATTATTCTTTTGTAGTGTCATTTTTTGTACTTCTTTTTCTAGGATTTTTATCTTTTGAACCCAATGGTCTACCACGCTTCAGGCATATTTGTGATTCAGAAGCTATGCCATTTGTAGATGGTCCTTTTGGGACGTCGATTCGGATAGGCACATTTACGGCAGGAATATTTTACTTTGTTATCCTTTTTTAATCAGTAAATGTGTATGGCATTTGATTTGCTATGTTTTGCAAATGGATGATCTTCTGGACCTCTTGTTCACACAGAGGGGAGCGTGGATCAAAATGAGATAATGGTGAAACTTTCCATGCAATTTCACTTTTAAGTTTATTTTCTCTCCCCCTAATTGCGGAAAATTTATTTCATCAAATCGATAATTTGTAAATCTTGCAGTGAATTAATCTACCGTCAATGGCTCAAGGTAGCGAATTATTGAGGGTGAATCAAACCCAACATATATGCCTAACCTTCTTTGAGGGCCCATCTTGGTGCACTGAGGTGGTGTTACAGGCATATATACAGCACATCCAAAAATTCAAAGATGAGTAATATTTGGTTCATGGCCAAATACCAATTGTGATGGGGAATATTTATTATAATGAGTCGGTCTGAGACGAACAAGTGATGCTGCATGTAAGATAGCATGACCCCAAACAGTAGTAGGCAACTCACTTTTCATAAGTAGAAGTATTGCTATCAATTGTAAGCGCTTAATAAATGACTCGGCAAGGCCATTTTGAGTATGAACATGAGCTACAGGATGTTCAACTTTTATCCCTATCGATACGCAATAAGCATCAAAAGCTTGGGATGTGAATTCACCAGCATTATCAAGGCGAACTGTCTTAATGGGATAATCTGGAAATTGCTCTCTTAATCGTATTATTTGTGTCAATAATTTTGCATACGCCAGGTTGCGATATGATAAGAGGCACACATGAGACCATCTTGAAGATGCGTCTATTAGGACCATAAAATATCTAAACGACCCACTAGATGGGTTAATAGGTCCAAAAATATCCCCATGTATTCGTTCTAAAAATTGAGGGAATTCAATGTTAACCTTTATTGGTTATGGCCTAGTAATAAATTTGCCTTGGCAACAAGCAACACACGAAAACTCATCATTTGTAAGAATCTTCAGAATCTTTAATGGATGTCCATTTGAGCTTTTAATGATTCGTCTCATCATTATTGATCCAGGATGACCTATTTGGTTATGCCAAAGATCAAAAGTCTTTAAGTGAGTAAACTTCTGATTTACGATAGAGCGTGCTTCAATCGTACTTATTTTTGCATAATACAGGCCAGAAGATAAAGTTGATAATTTCTCGAACACATATTTCTAGTCTGAGACAATCTTGGTAATACCAAGGTATTCAACATTCATTTCATTTATTGTTTTAACATGATATCCCTTTCGGCGAATATCTTTAATACTTAACAGGTTTCTTGGGGATTTAGAAGAGAACAAATTATCTTCTATTACAAGTTTTGTCCCCTTAGGCAGAAATATAGTAATTCTTCCGGAGCCTTCTATTAAGTTTTAATTACCAGAAATTGTAGTAACATTTGTTTTTCTTCTAAGCAAGTAGGAGAAGTATTTCTCATATTTTAATATGGTGTGCGTTGTTCCACTATCAATTACACAAATATCTTCATGATTGATCATTGAGGTATCCATATACTCTCTGAGGATTGTAAAGTCTTTACTTGAACTGGCAGAGACTCGTGCTGATAACGTGTTATAAAATCAAGATTATAAGAAGAAGACAAGAGAAGTAGATGTAGGAGAAAACTTTCTTCTTATTCAAGTATATGTAAGGTTCATATCTATATTACAATAGTGAATGAACAACCCTATTTATTGAGTGAGAAATCATTCCAAAAGTCACCATATTAAGTATCTAATAAATAGATACATTCTTATCCAAAAAGGTTCATTAAACCTAGTGAATATGGATGGTTGTTCATGTACTAACTTTATGGACTATCCACTTATTCAAGGGATTTATAACAAAATATAAAATTCAATTTTCTAAAAGCCAGGGTTCTATTTTTTCACTGCCTACTTTATTGCTACAACTTGTTGTCAAAGTGTAGAACTTTGCCCCGATAAGTACTTTTTACTCAGTTCTTTCTCAGCTCTCTTCTCTCTTTTTTTATCTGTCTTTACATTATATAAAAATCTATTCAAAGATCTTATTTTTAATCTTTGAGTTTAGGGTTGTTCTATGTATTAATAATTTATTATATTTATTAAGTTATTATTTGCTTCTCGGAAATTCAACTTTCAAGCAAGAATGCCTCAATGGTGAAGCAAGTAAAACCTTCTCTTTAGATCCAAAAATATTAATAGTGAATCTAATAATTTTTATTTTACTTAAAATAATTTTTGAGATTATAGAAAAAAATGCAAAATTTTAACTAATATATAACACTTATCTACCTTTTACCAAATAATATTTTAGAACTTTGAAATAAATAACTCAAATCTTCATATTAATAAATGAAATATTTGAAAGTATACCAAATGATGCATCATTTATGTTTTCAAAACATAACAACTTGTCGAGTACAATTGTAATGATATGTTTATATATATATATATATATATATATATATATATATATATATATATATATATATATATATATATATATATATATATATATATATATATAATTTAAGAATTGCTATATCATACTAAAATTTAAAACCCACAAACATCAAATTCTAGCTCCGCCTCTGATTTTGGTTATCTTTTTATATGTTTATGATATACCGTGGTTTCACGGTATTTTTAATGCTTTTCCCTTAGGTTTAGTGTGTCCAAAAGCCTTATTGTATTAATTTTTATGTAAGTTTCTCTTTATTTGCAGGAAATCTGTCTAAAAGATGAATGCGGAGGTTTTTTGAGCAAGAAATGCAGAAAAGTACCACCTACAGAGCTTGTGACGGTTCGTCGTGCTCGTGGCAGTCCGTAGGTGGCATCGTAGTGCAGCTGCTTAAGGAAGATGGGGAATTTTGACCAAGTGTGGGGTTACGGAGTGCGTGATGGACCGTCGTAGCCATGACGGTCCGTCCTGCTGGTTCGTCATGAAGATCAGAGAAGTAGTCTCAGTGCCCAAATTCCAAGAGTTCAAGTGTTTTGGAACTGAGACCCTCGACAGACCGTTGTGCCTGTGACGATCCGTCATACCTGCCGTCGAGGGTAATGAAGAGAGCAGCAGAAGAAATTGCACAAGTATGGGACAACGGAGTCCATGACGGCCCATCGTGACCACGACGATCCGTCGCTAGGTCCGTCGACCCAGCCGCGTTTTGACAGATTTTCATCAAATAGAGTCCTTATTTAATTAGGTTTTTTGTTTTTTATAAATAGTTCGAAAAACCTCATTTTTGGGGTTAGACTCTTGATTATTTGAGCTTCTTTTGTGGATTAGACTTTGTGATTATTATTACACTTTTGGAGAATCTTTAGTCTTCAATTAATTTCAGTAATTGATTGTTGGTGATTTTTTTTGAATAATCAAGTGAACTTCTGGATTTTATTATTTCTCATTGAAGTAAGTGCATGAATTCTTATATAACATATTTGAATATTGTGATTCTGACTATGGGTAACTAAACTACATAACTAGGGTTGTGGGAACAATAGGCGAATAATGAGATAAAACTTAACTAAAATAACAATTCTAGAATAGTGTCTTGCATGTATTGACAATTCTTTCGCTTAGAAGTCTTTTTAACGGATGGCCAACGTTAGAACTCGTCTTAATGCTACTTGTCGGACCAAGGATGTAGATAATAGGAAAAGAATTATCAACATAGATTTAGTGTATACTATCTAATAGGCTAGTATTGATTGGTACGAAGTAATAACTTAGTCAAATATCGAATATGATGCTTAATATGAGATAAACGTAAGGGTTAGTATAGCAACACACGTAGCCGGACCAAGGTGCGGAGTGAAATTTTCTAGATGCCGGACCAAGGATTTAGAAATACATAACTTATCACTTCGCATGCAAGATACTAGGAAAGAATTGTTATAGTTATAATTATAAAGTTAAAAACCTGCGGGGAACACGTAAACCCTAGTTACTTTTATTAATTGAGTAAACTATAACATTTGAAACTGTTAGTTTTCTCCTTTAATTTAGATAGTTATTTTCATTCATTTAGAAGTAAAAATCCCCCTTTTATTGTCTTTGCTTTCCAAAGGAATAATTGACTATATAGTAGTAATAATAGATTGCAGTTAAGTCTGAACTATTTTCCTCGTGGGAAAGATCTCAACCTCATTAGTTGGGTTTTTTACTTGATACAACCACTTTACTTCTTATTTGAGAAGTAAGTTTGAGCGTATCAAATTTTGGCCATGATGAGGCCGATATCAACAGTGCCCAGCGGGGTCTTGAGCTGATCAACGTGCCATATAGGCACACCTGCGGACCTGCATAAAGAAAATATCATGCACGGGAAAGGTTAAGTAGTTGTGACCTTAAAAGCCCTCTCGTGCATGACTGCCTGTAGAAGCCATGCAAAATCTATCTCAAAATCGGCTATCATCGCCACCATCATTACTGCTCGATCCCATGTGACTTTATTATCAGCGGCTGTGGGGGAAAGGCAGTGGCGGACAATCAACCACAAAAACTTCGCCGTGAAAGTCAAGTTAGCCTTCTTGATGGCTCCCTTCGGCTCGGTCACCCAGTCAGCACCCTCTCCATCAACGGACAAGTGCAGGCCATCCACCTCTTGGTGGTCTCTCTCAGCGATGGCTCATGCAAGAATTGGCCATCTTTGACAATCTTCTATCGGTAGTGAAACTCGGCACTGAGAGGGGTCCGGTTAGCATCCACATTCTCACCGTATAGATAACTGCGGATGGCAGGCAAGGAGATATCAACTTGAATGCCACGTACTCGGACCTGCTCCAGTGGGTCCTGTTTGGCGGGGGCAGCCCGCCTATAAATCTGTGATTGTAGAGTCGCTACGTAGGAGGCGTAGAACTCTCGGACCAACTCTTCACTATAACATCCCAACGGATGCACTGTCCACTCCAGTCGATGTTTGGTGAAGAGATTGTGGATCTCTGGCATTGTCGGGAGACTTCCTGTAAGGACCCGCCGCTCCAATGTAAGTGTCCGAGTCATGAATCCTTTGTCATTCAAGAACTTTACATCGAAATAAACTTAATATTGCCCGTCAACACACCATCGGTTGGGCTGGTTGGTAACCGGGGTGAGAGCACGAGTCGGTGAACCGAGTGTGGACTTCGAACTCTCAGCCTCATCAGACGAGACAGACTGTGCAGCGGTGGAGGGTGCAGGGACCTCAGCACATCCGGAGGCTTCCTCCGACCACGAAACTTCTAAGGAGCCAGGCGCTCCTTCTTCATTAGTATCTGACCCAGAAGGTGTGCCGGTCAGTGTGCGCTTCTCATCAGACTGGGAGGTAGTGACTACGCCGGATGCCACCTTTTTGGGTGTGGCTCAGGCAGCACATGCAGCTCGGGATTGGGTGGAAGTACCTGGGGGCACGTACTCGGGGTCACGCTCATCATCAGAGACAATGACCAGGTGGGCAGACGGGGCAACAGACTTCGATCGCCCGCGTGCGTAGACTCGATCTTGTTTTGGTGCCATAATAGATAGTACCTGTAAAGAATCAATATTAGTACTAAAAGGAGCAAACAAGACAAGCAAAACACAAAAAATAAATAAAAGAGTTAAGATATAATGACATTGCTATAGTAACAGTGAAACACGACGAACCAGGTGACGGTTCGTTGTGAGTATGACGGACCGTCATAGGGTCCGTCGTGTCTTACTTAGACTATGATTATATGGAGAACCCTGAAGGAAAATCTCTGACAAGTATGACGGTATATGCAGGACGGACCATCACAGGTATGACGGTCCGTCGTAGGTGTCCGTTAAAGGACACTTGAAAAAAATATGGAGACCCTTAGGAGAAAGGTCTCTGACTGTCATAACGGTCATGCAGGACGGACCGTCGAGGGTATGACGGTCCGTCTTAGTTGTCCGCAAGAGGACACTTGGAAAAAGTGAGAGACCCTTAGGAACAGGGTCTCTGACAACCTGAACGATTGTGCAGGACAGACCGTCAGGGGAATGACGGTCCGTCGCATATGTCCGTTGGAGGACACTTAGAAAAAGTGAGAGACCCTTAGGAACAGGGTCTCTGACAACCAGAACGGTTGTGCAGGACGGACCGTCATGGGAATGACGGTCCGTCGCATGTGTCTATTGGAGGATATTGGAGAAAATTGGTCAGTGGGGTGTTAGGGCTGTTGGAACAGACCCAATGATGGTCCGTGGTGGGCACGACGGTCCTTCATCGGGGTCTCGTTCTGTCATTCAGTGACAGAACTGGGGATGCCCCATTCATCCCCTATGACCCAAATGGAATTGTTAGTGTTTTAACGTACATTTATCTAACCCAACTACCTAGTAAAGTAGCAATGCTAAAGCACCGATTTCTAGTGTTTTAACACGGTAATTTCGAAGATTCTCAACCTAGGTCAGACAGAATTTTATTAAAGAATGAACCTATCAAGAAGAATTAGGTTAATACTAATTGATAAACAAAAATGTAGTGTAAATGAGTAAAAATTAGGGACACATACCTGAGAATTTGAGAAAAACAAGAGAGGAAGATACTTGGTGATAAAGTAGAGATCCACAGCGGCAGCTCCGACTAGTAGATAGTGAATTTTAAGAATTTAGAGAATTTGGGGAAAATGATTGGTTGTAAGAGACGGGGGTTATGATCTTTGGAAGTTGAAAAGGGCGGAAATGGGAGAAAGAGGGAAGGAATGGGGTGAAATGAAGGGGTGGGGGTTTTGAATGTTGAATATTTAAAAAACCCCAGCCAGGTCGGGTCGGGTGCGCTTCATTAATAACACCACGAGTCCCCGACGACGGTCCGTCCCATTTGTGATGGTCCGTCGTTGGTTCCGTCGCATGTGCCCCAGTTTAAAAATAACAGAAAGACGTACCTGGCATGATGGATTCATGCGACGGTCCGTCGCGTGAGTGATGGGCCGTCGGTGGGTCCATTAGTGGCTGTTGCAAAGTGATTTTCTGCATAATTTCCTGGTGTTGTGCTTGCAAATTTAAAAACCCTTTAGTAGAAAATGCTACCATTAATAGAAAGAACAACTATATATATTGAGTTGCCTCCCAACAAGCGCCTGATTTAACGTCGCGGCACGATTGAGGGCACTTGATTACTCAGCCTTCATCAAGATGGTATGCCTCTATCACTTTATTCATCGATGTAGTATGCCCAAAATAGAGTTTTATTCGTTCTCCATTCACCTTAAATCGCACTCTCTCCTTGGTTTCTAACTCAACTGCTCCGTGAGAGAATACTTGGGTAATCAAGTAAGGGCCAGTCCGTTTGGACTTGAGAATGCCCGGAAGCAAACGCAAGGCTTCCGGACAAGCTCAACTCCAAATGGACTGGCCCTTACATGATTACCTAATTATCCCCTCATGGAGCAGTTAAACTAGAAACCAAGGAGGGAGTGCAGTTTATGGTGAATGGAAAACGAATAAAATCCTATTTTGGGCATACTGAATCGAAAAATGAAGGGATCGAAGCATACCATCTTGATGAAGGCCGAGTAATCAAGCGTCCTCAGTCGTGCCGCGACGTTAAATCAGACGCTTGTTGGGAGGAAACCCAATACTTATAGTTTTTCTTTATAGTAATATTAATATTTTCTACTAATGGGTTTTAAATTTGCAGGCACATCACCAGGAAATTCTGCAAAAAATCACTCTGCAACAGTCACTGACGGACCCATCGACAACCCATCACTCACACGACGGACCGTGCATGAATCCGTCGTTCCAGGTTCATCTTTCTGTTATTTTCAAAACTAGGGCACACGCGACAGAACCAATGACAGACCATCACAAATGCTACGGACCGTCCTCGGGGACTCGTCACATCATTAGTGAAGCGTACCCGACCCGACCCGACTGGGGGTTTTAAGAATTCTTAACATTTAAAAAACCCACCCCCTTCATTTCACCCATTTCCTTCACTCTTCCTCCCATTTCCCTCCCTTTTCAATTTCCAATTTCCTACCTCTCTTTCTTTCAACCGATCATTTTCCCAAATTCCCCAATTTCTAAAATCCACTCTCTACTAGTCGGAGTCTGCTGCTGTGGTTCTCTACTTGATCACCAAGTACCTTCCTCGCTTGTTTTTCTCAAATTCTCAGGTATGTGTCTCTGATTCCTACTCATTTACATTGCATTTTTGTTTATCAATTAGTACTAGCCTATTTTTTATTGATGGGTTCATTCTTTAATACATATTCTGTCTGACCTAGGTTGAGAACCCTCAAAATTGCCTTGTTAAAACTCTAGAAATAGGAGCTTTAGCATTGCTAGTTTACTAGGTATTTGGGTTAGACAAATGTAGGTTAAAACACTAACAATTCCATTTTGGTCATAGGGGATGAATGGGCATCCCCCGTTCTATCACTGAATGACAAAACGAGACCCCGATGACGAACCATCGTACCCACGACAGACAGTCATTGGGTCCGTCCCAACACCCCACTGTCCACTTTTCTCCTAGTTTCCACCACGGACACATGTGACGGACCGTCGTTCCCACGACAGACCGTCCTGCACAACCGTTCTGGTTGTTAGAGACCCTGTTCGTAAGGGTCTCCCAGTTTTTCTAAGAGTCGTTCAACGGGACACATGCCACGACCATGATCATCAGAACGGTCCGTCCTGCACATATCGTCATGACGGTCAGAGACCCCATTCTTAAGGGTCTCTAACTTTTTCTAAGTGTCCTCCAATAGACATCGACGACGGACCATCATACCCTCGACGGTCCATCCTGCATAACCGTCATGACGGTCAGAGACCCCTCTTCTAAGGGTCTCCATACTTTTTCCAAGTGTCCTATGACGGACACCTATGACGGACCATCATACCCTCAACGGTCCGTCTTGCGTAACCGTCATGACGGTCAGAGACCCCTCTTCTAAGGGTCTCCATACTTTTTTCTAAGTGTCCCATGACGGACCATCATCATCACAACGGTCCATCCTGCTTATCTGTCATACTTGTCAGAGACTTTCCTTCAGGGGTCTGCACATAAACATAGTTCAAGTAAGACATGACGGACCCCATGATGGTCCGTCGTACTCACGACGAGCCGTCACCTGGTCTGTCGTGTTTCACTGTTACTATAGAAATGTCATTACATCTTAACTCTTTTATTTATTTTGTGTCGTTTTGCTTGTCTTGTTTGCTCCTTCTAGTACTAATAGTGATTCTTTACAGGTACTATCTATTATGGCACCAAAACAATATCAAGTCTACGACGCGTGGCGATCAAGTCCGTTGCCCCGCCTGGTCGCTCGGTCATTGGCTCACGATGATGACAGTGACTGAGCACGCGGCCCCCAGGCACTTCCACCCTATCCCGAAGCCGCACGCGTCGCCAAAGCCACACCCGTAAAGGTGGCGTCCGGCGTAGTCACTACCTCACGCCGATGAGGAGCGACACCGACCGCACACCTTCCGGGTCACCATTTAGGAAGGAGCGTCTGGCTCCTTAGGAGTTTAGTGGTCTGAGGAAGCCTCCGGATCTGCTGAGGTCCCTGTATTTGCCACAGCTGCACAGTCTACCTCGTCTGATGAGGCTGACAGTTTGGAATCCACTCCCAGATCACCGACTCGTGCTCTCACCTGGTTTCCGTTCAGCCCAATCGGTGGTGTGTCGACGGGCAGTATCAAGTCTATTCAGACGCAAAGTTTCTGAATGACAAAGGAGTCATGACACGGAAACTTACATTGGAGCGGCGGGTCCTTACAGGAAGTCTCCCAACTGTACTACTGATCCACAATCTCTTCACCAGACATCGAGTGGAGTGAACAGCGCGTTCGTTGGGACGTTATAGTGAAGAGTTGTTCCGAGATTTCTACGCCTCCTACATAGCTACTCTCAAATCACAAATTGATAGGCGGGCTGACGCCGCCAAACAGGCCCCACTGGAGCATGTCCGAGTACGTGGCATTCAGGTTGATATCTCCCTGCCTGCTATCCGCCGGTATCTATACGGCGAGGATGTTGATGCTAACCGGACCCCTCTCACCGCCGAGTTTGACTACCAGTGGCAAATTGTCAAAGATGGCCAATTCTTGCGTGAGCCATCGCTGAGAGAGACCACCAATAGGTGGACGGCCCTGCACTGGGTGACCGAGCCGAAGGGAGCCATCAAGAAGGCTAACCTGACCTTCATGGTGAAGTTTTTGTTGTTGATTGTCCGCCACTGCCTTTCCCCCACAACCGCTGATAATATAGTAACATGGGATCGTGCAGTACTAATGGCGGCGATGATAGCCGAGTTTGAGGTGGATTTTGCTTGGCTTCCACATGCGGTCATGCACGAGAGGGCTTTTAAGGTCACACCTACTTACCCTTTCCCATGCATGATATTTTCTCTATGCAGGTCCGCAGGTGTGCCTATATGGCACGTTGATCAACTCAAGACCCCGCTGGGCACTGTTGACATCGGCCTCATCAGGGATGAGGCCAATGAGTTGGCTCTATGTAGAGGGCCCCGCCAAGAATTGCCTCCACTTGGTGACAATCTGGCTGATACGGTAGCACAGGCCCGCACGGCTACGCTGGCGGCTTCCACTAACACTACCCCGGTCGAGTCTATCCTGGGTAGTAGCACTGCCCCGAGCTCCCCTCGATCAGCCTCTTTCTCCGCTCTGGTTTCGCTTGCTAGAGTCCAGAAATTAGAGGCATAGATGGTTACACTTCTGAATCACATCCAACCTTGGATGCAGAGGTCTATTGCTGAGGCACAAGAGCGCTTGGAGCGGCGAATGGTGCAGCACACATAGCGGAAGATCGCTGAGGTTCATCAGTTCTTAGACGCTTCTGAGTTGCGGGTGTTAGCTCGACCAGCCCCTCTGGTGGATATGTCGACCCTTCAGGCTGCGGTCAACATTCTTCGCGCAGACATCGATATGATTTTCGAGGCTAGGGTGCCTGAGTCTGAGGCCCCTTTTGCAGAGCCTGCTGAAGACACAATGATGGCGGCCCTATTCGCCACTTCAAAGAATCTACCACCTCCCCCTCGAGAGCATGCCAAGAGGCGTAGGGGTCGAGAGGAGGATGAAGCTCGAGCACGGAAGAAGGAGCACCGTTAGATGGAGGCTTCAAGGAGAGCCTCGCTTGCTGAGGAGGAGGCGCGTCATATGAGAGCAGGAGAGTTAGCTGCTGAGACGTCTAGCTCCAGAAATGTGGAGATAGCGGGAGGCACTGCTGATAGTGTTGTTGATGCTGAGGACACTACTGAGGGTATCCAGATTACAGAGGTAGTGGGTTCCGGGGATCCGGACCCATCAGCTTGCTGATCGTCGGCGCTTTACGCCCCAGGATTGCTTCACCTACCACTCTAGTATTTCAATTTTTGTATGCATTGGGGACAATTGCATGTCTTTTTGTTGGGGGTAGGGTAAATGGAACGTGAGTGCTAGGGTGAAGTCTGAGTAGCCCAATTCACTATCCTCTTTTGGGGTTTTCTTTCCTGTGTTCTTTTTCCCCAAGAGACTGATTATTTTTTCTGTTGAACCGGCATGTCTATATCTTGTGTACATAGTTTAATTCTAAAGTATGATGGCTAAAATGATATTCTGATAAAATGAAAATGATGCATGATTAGGCATAGTAATTGATAAATGTGTGGCTCTAAGCATGACATAGAGGTACACCACTGTATGACCCTAAGTCTAAAATTCGAACTAGGTGTCTGATAATCCGGTAGAGTAATGAGATGTCAAGTGAGTTGAGGAAGATCTGAATAGTCCACTATTGATACTGAGCTAGAACTGTCTGGTTAGTCCTGCTAAAAGTAAGTTGTAATAGACAATTAGGAAAGGATCATAGGCCCTTAATCAATATAGCCCATTTTTAGCCCATTAGGTGTTTGAACTATAGGTCCAAAAACTTCACGCTTGGCAAGTGAATTCAACTCTGATTGAATTGTTTCTTGCCATTTTGGCCAATCATTTCGTTGTCGACATTCTATAACAGATTGAGGTTCATGATCCTCTTTATCTTGCATGATATTTGTTGCAACATTATATGCAAAGACATAATCAACCACTATTTATGATCGATTCATATTAGTTTCAACATATCTTAAATTTATGGATTGTTCATTATTTCCTTGAGTTTCAAGTTCATTGATTCTTTCATGAATATCAGACTTATTCAAATTTTTAACTTCCACATGAGATTCTTTAATAGTGTCATCTTGACATTTAATCTTTCTTTTTCTAGGATTTTGATCCTTAGACCCCAATGGTCTACCACGCTTTAGGTGTGTTTTTGACTCATTAGTTATGACACTAGTGGATGGGCCTTTAGGGACATCAATTTGAATTGGGACATTCTCTGCAGGAATATGTGATTTAGTAATCCTTTTTTAAATCTGTAACTGTGTCTGGCATTTGATTTGCAATTTTCTGCAGATGAATAATCTTTGTACTTCTTGTTCGCAAGTAGAAGAATATGGATCAAGATGAGACAATGATAAATTTTTCCATAAAATTTCTCATTTTATTTCACTATTCTCTCCCCCTAATTTTGGGAAAATTGTCTCATCAAACCGACAATCTGCAACTCTAGCAGTAAACATGTCTCCAGTCTATGGTTCAAGATAGCGAATAATGGAGGGTGACTCAAACCCAACATATATTCCTAACCTTATTTTAGAGCCCATCTTAGTGCGGTTTGGTGGTGCCACAGGCACATGTACAGCACTTCCGAAAATTCTTATATGGAATATATTAGGTTCTTGACTCATAACCAATTGCAATGGAGAAACCTTATGATAATTTGTCGGTCTGAGACGAATAAGTGTTGCAGCATGCAAAATTGCAAGTCCCCACACAGAAGTGGGCGACTTAGTTTTCATAAGCAATAATCTTGCTATTAATTGCAAACGTTTAATTAATGACTCAGTGAGACCATTCTGAGTATGAACATTAGCAACGGAGTGTTCAACTCTTATCCCAATTGCTAAACAATAATCATTAAATGATTGGGATGAAAACTCTGCAACATTATCAAGACGAATAGACTTAATCTGATTATCAGGAAAGTGTGCCCTTAACCTTATTATTTGTGCCAATAATTTTGCAAATGCCAAGTTACGAGATGACAATAGGCACACATGAGACCATCTAGAAGAATCATCTATTAGAACCACAAAATATCTAAATGACCCACTAGGTTGGTGAATAGGTCCACGAATATCCCCATGTATACATTCCAAGAACGCAGGGGACTCAATCTTAACTTTCATTGGTGATGGTCTCACAATTAACTTTCCTTGATAACAAGCACTACAAGAAAATTC
Organism: Solanum arcanum; assembly: GCA_027789145.1. Taxonomy (NCBI): domain Eukaryota; kingdom Viridiplantae; phylum Streptophyta; class Magnoliopsida; order Solanales; family Solanaceae; genus Solanum; species Solanum arcanum. Next base: position 23,562,020 of record CM050935.1, on the reverse strand, counting down.
ACCATTTAAAAGAAATTTTAGGTCTTTTAGTGGATGTCCATTCGAATTTTCTATAATTCGTCTCATCATTATTGATCCAAAATGTCCTAGACGATCATGCCAAAGTACAAATGTATTGGAATCAGTAAACTTCTTATTTACTATAAAATGTGCCTCAATTGCACTAATTTTTGTCCAATACAAGCCAGAAGATAAAGCAGGGAACTTTTCTATAACACATGTCTGCCAAGAGACATTCTTGGTGATACCAAGATATTCAAGATTTATTTCATCCATTGATTGGATATGATAACCATTTTCACGGATATCTTTAAAACTCAACAAGTTTCTCTTAGATTTTGAAGAAAATATAGCATTATTAATGATAAGTTTAGTTCCCTTTGGCAAAATTACAATGGCTCTTCCAAAACCCTCAATCATATTATTACTACCAAAAATTTTAGTAACATTTATTTTACCCATACTTAAATGAGAAAAATATTTCTTATTTTTGAATATCGTATGTGTTGTACCAGAATCAATCAAACAAATATCTTCATATTTCGATAATATGTTCTTAGAATTATCCATATCTTTATAAATTCTTCAAATCTAACCTTCACTTTTGAGAAATTAGAGTCTCATGCTGATAACGTGTTATAAAACTATAGAATAAAATAAAGAAACTAGAGAGAAAAGAAGAGAAGACTTGTTATTTCTCTTGATGAATGAATTTACAATGAAGAGGAGCAATCTATTTATAGGAGAAATCTAACTTGGTCCCCAAGTAGGACTCTTTAACCATATCCTAAAAAGAATTCCACACATTCACTATAATACAAATACTTTATAACACTAACCAAAATAATAAAATAAAACTTGTAATTCTCTTATTTTGAGCAAATCCCTTTATTTTTTTATTTTATATTTTATATTTGGAGAAGACTGACGTTAATGTCGTAAACAATTTGCCCATTAACTTTTAGCTGAAATAACTATTTTGATGCATATATTTTAGACATGATCTGTTTTAATATATTATGTTCGAAAAGTGTTCATTTTAATACCAATTTCTTACGAGAAGTGGTGGAAGTATATTACATCAATAAATATAATTTGGGCAACCAAATAATTAAAAAATTACAACTTGTAGTGAATCATATAAAGGATAGAAATGTTAAGCTAATTCAGCAAAGACGCAGTTAAATATGTGTTTCATCCGTCCTTCATTTTGTATTAATTGAATTTATGAGCCTATATACATTTATTAAGAAAATTGTGTAAGGACATAATACAGATCATACTTTTCCCTATTGTCTTTAGTGAATTCATAAATATTTCCTCTATTTCCATTTTATGTCAGTCCTTACTAAAATAATTATTTTTTAATATTTGACCAGCTTTCACAAAATTAATGCATAAATGTCCTTATTCTTCCTATTTTATCCTTGAGAGTTACTTATATTAGCACTTGAAAGTATGCAATTTGACTTGGATAGAAAAACTAAGTAATTAATTCATGTTATCAAGTAATAAATTAATTCATGTTCGTTGATTAAATACTTTCAAGAGAACATTAAATTAGGTTTCGGTGGTAAAAAAAATAAAGAAGGGATACAATGATAAATTTGTCTAGTTTCTTAAGGGATGTGAAACCTAATATGGCCACAACTAAATAGGAACGGAGGGAGTATAGCTTTGCAAGTAATACAATTTATCTCCTAGAAAATATCAAACTTCATTAAAGGAAAGGGCAAATATGAAAAAAAAATTCAAACATTCATCTTGAACTTTAAACAATTCAATTATTTTGAATGATAAAAAAGTCCAAAAAAATCAGTTAAAATGAAATAAAGGGAGTATGACGGAAAGTATTCTCCACCGCAAATATATAATTTCCTAGAAATATTTTTTTTAAAAAAAATAAGTGAATTTCTTACTTATTTTGTTTTATTGTTTAAAAATTAAATAAGAAAGTATTATTCCATAAGCATTTATATATTTTCTAGCAAAACACTATGAAAGCAAAATAAAATGAATAGTGAAAATTCGGGGGTGGTGAGAGAGGTGGGAGGAAACAATAAATAAAAATACCACTTATGCAACTTGTTTTTCATATTTTTATTAGAAAAGTCATTTTCATTTATTTTTTTGTTAAGAAAATATTGTAACGAAGGAAAACATTCTTATTCACCATGAAAAGCACAGCCTTCTGAATAGTGAAGTAGATTTTCGAGTAATTAAAAATAGTTGGCCAACAAATTAGACCTCATTGCGTTGCGCACCTTTTCCGAGGGGAATCATTATTTTAGGTATTTCAATGAAGGTGGCAGGCACTAAACAACAATCATTCCCTTAAACACTACTTAATCTTAAATCTTTATTGCTTTGACTTGTAAACGTCAACATCACTCATGACTGCTAGGTATTTGAACCAAACATTATATTATTATTATTATTATTATTATTCGTGATGATGACCAACTATCACTCCATCAATCAAATTATTCATTTATACATGCTCAAAAACTTATTTTTACTTGTAAAATTCACTTTACTCGAAATTCATGGCAACGATAATCTCATGTATGATAAAGCCGGTCTAGTGTCGATTGCGCAGACAAACGTTGAACGCCCTGCTTCAAACATTTCAAAACAAGGTTGACATCACTCGGACAAAATTAGATGGTAGATATGCCTCCTAATATTTCAAATATAACTGCAAATCCATATTCAAATCCAAATTTGATATTATACTTGTCAATAGTTCATGTACCTCCCCCTCCCTCAAGTCATTTTCCCAGTGAACAACAATACACTCTTATGTTTGATAATAATGTGGTCATTTCATCCTTTCTGCCACTACAAACCAATACTATATCTTCACGAAGTGCAAACGATAACTAGAATAAATTGAAAGAAAACTAACCTTTCATTTACAAGTGGTTAATGCAACAGAAGTGCAGTATCATGGCGGTTGCTTTCCAACTATACAGAGCGCAGCATACCACATAATCAAAAGAATGGAGGGAAATAAAACACTCTACAAGTAAGAAGCTAAGAAGCTCAGTAGAGGGACCATATAACTCCTTCATACCTTACCAACTTTTAACTTAGTTTCTCTTCTACTTCCTGTCCTTTCAATTTACAAGATTGAGTAAGCTCGGATCACCTCGACAATTGGTGCCCTGCACAATGGACACTTCCCTCCACCTCTAACCAATTCATTTGCGCATTTGTAGCAAGTGCACATGTGCCCACATCTGCCGAAATACAAACAAAGCATTAACTACCAAAAGATCTTGAACAGAACACTGTTGTATTATTTGTTGATAGGACTTATTCCTTGTACATTTTGAAGTAGTTGCTGCAAGGTATATGAAACTGCATAACAAAAATTTTACCTGTACAACAAGGCATCAATGTGAATATCACAACAAACGCAGCAAGTACCCCTTTTCACATGGCCCCATTTAGATCCATCCGCTGAAGTCTCAGCGACTCCTGTGATAAATTTTGCAGGGCCAAACTCAATTAAGAAGAAATCAAATGATGTTGAAGAGAAACAGATAAATGGATTAGAGGAGGTACGGCAACCATAAGAGCTTCAATGTTTTATTGTATGTCAAACATGAGATACAAACCTTGTCCATCAGCAGATCTATTCAAAGCAGCAGAAACTTCCTGTCTGACTGAACGTTGCAACTCCAGTTGCATATCCATGCAAGACTCCAACATCTTTTGCATGTGATTCACACCTTGCTGCAGTTTTGCCATGTCCATTCTAAGATCATTCATCATCTCCCACTCCTGCTCACAATAGAGTGTACTCAGGTAATGCTTGGTTGGAGAAATAGAGAAGCTAATCTCCACATAAAATTGTTCATTGTTTACACAATATTAGGTTTCATCCACGTAACTAAAACCCACATAAGTTATGCAGAATAGAATCTGAGTATTACTCTATGCGGGGATAAGCAGTACATGGATTAAAAAATTGTTAAATGAAAAAATACCATTCATGTGGACCAATATTATACTTTGTTGGGAAAAAAAATTAGCACATATTTCAAACATACTTTAATAATTTTCAGTACAACATTTCAAGCATCAAATAACAAATAATCCCTACATTACATTTCTTACATTTTTAATCCCTGCATTACTACTCTTTGTATTACAATCCTAATCCCTGCATGACTTGCTTCTAAACGAAATGATCCCTCGGTTCACGATAAAGCATAATCATTCTGACATCATTAACAGAACATATAAACACTGTGGACATGAATCTACTATGGATACTGGTATGAACAGAATATTATGTTGCTCATATTGAAGACAAATATGTACCAAGTTAGATGTTTTTCTTAACAGCATGGAAAGAGTGCAATATTCTTAGTTGTGGGTCCGTGAAAGCTTTAAAGAGGGAAGAAAATAGAGAAGATTCACATTCATCTGATTCCTGTAAGGGATGCTTCTATATAAAGGCAACAATTTTTTTGGATATTTCCATCATTGGTTTATTAGAAGTGTTCTTTATTAAGTAGATGCATTAGTCAAAAGGTATCACTATCAGATAGAAAAATAATCAAGCAATATAACAATAGCTTCTAGGAAGGGGTGGTAAGATTACAAGTTCAGAACGATGCACAGTGTGACGTGGCCAACTGGAGTGATGCAAATGCTGATGCCAAAGTGGTTGTGGAGGAGGTACAGGAGGAGATGGTTGCACATGTGAAGGCCTGCTAATTCCTTCCGGTTGGGCAACATTCTGTTGATCCGGATCCCTTTCAGTTGAATTAGGAATAGGCAAGTTCCTATGAAAATCCCAGTCGATTGGAGCACGGCCTTGCCTTTCTACATATGACTGAATTAAATGATCTAAACTTTCACGGAAGCCACTGTGAAGAAGATTGGAAACACTCCTCCTACCAGACAAAGAATCTCAACAGATAAATGGCAAGAATACCTCAGACCCCACAGATGGAAAAACAGAATGACACATGAATTTTACCTGCTAAGAAGGTCCCTGAGTTCCATACTATACACATTATCATCATCGGGTGGATGGAATCTACTAATTCTCCTATATGGGACAAACGCCGCATTCTAGGAGGATTAGAAGGCCCTAATGACGGGTTCTCGACAGCTTCTCGTGACCCATCCTCATGCCAAACCTCATTATTTTCTGGTAAACGACGTTCATCTCTATTCATGTCACCTGTTGTTTCAGGGGGCCAAGCAATTGGTTGATTTTGTGGCCAATTCCCACTTGTATTCTCCATAGTTCCATGAGTCTGTTCATTAGATGTGGCATCCCGCTGATTTGCTCCATAGGCTTCAACATATGGTTCCTCTTGACCCCTTCCTTGGTTTGGAGACACTGGCCAAGTTGTAGCCTGACCAGTTGTACTGGAATCAAAACTCTCTCTGTGATCAGGAAACTGAGGAGTAATATGCTCCTGCTCCCTAGACTGCTGCTGCTCAACATTTTCATTTTGTACCTCCTGTAAAGGATTTGCATGAGCCTGGTTACTTCTCAAACCACCGTTGCTACTGTTAGATGAAGATTCAGAATTGCTGCTCACTTGACCACGTACAATGTTTTCTAATATGGAGCGAAATCCTTGCCTGGTTGAAATAAAAGGGTCACAACCCATGCATCAACATGATTAAATAATCATTTTGGTATGAATACAGATTTCTTTCACAAGGAAGAGTATAAAAAGTGAGAACCAGACCAAAGTATGAAAGGAAATGCAAATCACTTAGGTAGCCCGTCTCATGCAAGAGATATTATGAAGCACAAAAAACAAAGCAGAAATTTTTTCCTCAGATTGAGGTTTCAATCTTCATAATGAAACAGAAAATGGAAAATATGGATTCTTTGTCAAGTGCTTCTAGAAATTCCAAAAAGGAGAGTTACCCACTAAGCGAGCCTTTTCTAAGATATGTGCAATTAAAAATGATTACTAAACAATGTTGCAAGCATCACATAAGAAAGAACAAATACATTGTGACATGCAAACTAAGATCTATTTAACATTAACATCAAACTAAAGGCGGTATGGTACAAGCTACTTAATCCTCTAGTTCATTTTCTTTTCACATAAGCTCCTTATTCAATTGCCTCAACTCACTCTTAGCGACAGTTAACATGCTGTGATTTCATATCAATTTGCTTGAGATCGAAATGGTGGAAAGACCACCATAATCTTGAATGGATTTAGACAGTACTACAATAGAACAGTATTGTCAAAGGTGAAAATCTTAAAAAATCGCTCCAGGTTTATGAGGGCTTTAAGTGCAAAGTGCCAATTCACGTGTAGGCTTCAGTAAGAAAAAAGGCGGAATGAAGAAAAAAGTTATGAATATAAATGTAATGCAAGAAAAAAGTAACAAATTCATTTACAATGTTGTCCTTAATGATTAATATATCCCTTTTTCTGATTATATTTATTGTTTAGTGCTTTTTTCAAGATAGAACTCATGGGCAATGAGACGCACGCCTTAGTGCATTGCCTACAAAGAAGTGCAGCTCAACTGAGGTGAAGCGAACCTCCCTAAGCTTTTCTGAGCTACAGGGCTTAATCACTACTTCTACAGTCAACTATAGACAGGATAGAAAGAGAACTTGAGAAAATACACCGCAAAAAAAAGGAGAAAAGAACTGAAATGTGAAGGGCGACCATTTCACCTGCAGCTTTTAGGGGGAAACGACCAAACCAATCCTTGGACACACATAAAGACCTTACTTTTACATCTGTAGACTCGTACTGATGTATCTTTGAGTTTTAAGTGATCTTAAACCCAATACTTCCATGACATTGGTCAGGCAATAAAATTTAAGAGAACCAAATAATGCCAACTTGAGTTGAGATGAAAAAAGTAAGACCACCAATCATGTTCCCAAATACTCAACCTTAGATAAAAGAAGCATGTACTAGCAATTCCTCTTTTTAGTTTTTCCCTTTAATATATAAGTTCTACCCTCCCCAGAAACTAAATTAGGTGCAATCTTGATTTGCAGGTAGCAGTTAAGTCACATTTAACTTGTACAAAATTAAGGTTAAAGATTCTACCCATTTTCCTCATGCCCCCCCCCCCACCCACAGAAACAATGTATTTGCTACTAAAAGATCTGCTGGGTACATTCCCACTTCCTCAGACGTTTTAGGCAACTGTAACTGAATCATTTAAATATTGCTGATTAGTAAGATAATCAGCAGTTAGGAATTAAGTAGCACTGCAATCAAAGTTTGACTCTAGGAATAATTGATCTTGGGCGTGGGCATCAACAAACTGTACAAAGGAACCATAGTTGGATAATGCTGGAACCTCAACAACAAGGTACTATCTATGATCACATTGAGTAGTATACATAACTCCTCTACAAACAACCATTATAAAAAAGTAAATTTTTCTGACAGCTGCAGAAGGAAATTGGACTAGGTGTTACTGCTCCACAACAAAACTGAAATGGTAGACCACATGGAAACAAACATTTAATAACTTGTTACATAAAGGCAAGCTTCAACAGCTGATTAAAATTCAATTTGAGACAAATCCTGCAGCAAAACATAATTGACCAGGCCATATACCTAAGACCAGAGACAGTGTGGCGTTGCCTAAGATGATTTAGTTCGCTTGCTGCCATTGAAGGTGGTCTCTCTTCCTCAGCAGGGCCTTCATTTCGCAAGAACCTTCCTCTGAGTAGTGACTATAAGAGGGTATAAAATAAGATGCTTAAGCAAGAAAGGAACAACTCTAGAAGAGATTAGCTAACAGCTCAAAGACACATCAATAACAACTCAAAAAGGCCAGTTACATCTACCTCCAAGAGGAACAAAGTAATAACAAGCACAGTTCAAGATATCGAACATCTCCTGTTAATTCAATTTTCAGCTTCAAAATGTAAAACTTCACAATATAACAAAGGAAAAAACATAAGCCCTCGTGGACAATTGAATCATGACTGCTATTGAGGTTTCCATAAGAAAATAGGACAGGGAAACTGGATGAAGAATAACAGCTAACCTGAATCCTACTACGGTGGGCAAAATCAGAAACCGCACGATGCTCTAACAAACCCCGAAGTTCCCTCTGTCTTTCCCCTTCAATTCTCACAAGCAAATCAAGTAAAGCCTGCCTGCCACGCAACCTCAGCATGTCTCTATGTACATGCTCTGGCTGGCCTTCCTCATGCTCGACAACAGAATCATCACGAACACGATCAGCTTGAGCACTAAGCCCATTGGACTGTTCTTCCCTTCTGCCACCACAAGCTCCTCTTTGTTGACTAGTCATTTGGACCCATTCCCTCACAATTCTCACCCTTTCACGCTCTGTCTCCCCCAGCCATTCACTTCTTGGGCCACCATTCCCCTGAGAGACACTGATCCCACTCTCCATCCATCCACGAACAATTTGTCTTACCGTCTCCCTCTCAACTTCCCCTAGATCAGGAGACTGTTCACGGTTGGAGTTCCCTTGCTCGCTGTTCTCAATCTGTGGTCCAATCACGTCATGAGACCAAGTACCATACTCATTCTCGCTCTCATTAGCATCCACCAAACTATCATGGTTCTCGGTCTCCCGGCTTTCTGAGATACTAGTACTAGAAATATTGGTGTTAGAGTCTACAGTCCTCTGGTGTGTCAGTCTTTCCCTTACCCTCTCTCGGGCATGATTCAATATATGCTCATCCTCCAACTCCCTCCACATTTGCAAAATAGTCGACGACCTACTGCTTGTCCTCTCGGCATCACGCCTTGAAGTAGGAGATTGTGATTCCGTCAAGAACGAAGAATCAAGTGTCGACACAGTATGCAAACCTGCTAGTGCTATCAACTCCGACTCACGATTCCTCCTCTCAATAGTAGTTATCATATGTTCTGCCTGTCTAGCAGCCCACCTACTCAAAATACATGAACGCCTACGCCTAGCAGCAGAAGACTCAGATTATCATCACCTTCAATTAGAGAAGTAGTCCTCCTTCTTCTTCTTCTCACAGGACCATCGCTGTCATCGTCCTCATCTTCAGTGTTTCGTGCTGAAGTAGATGAAGCAAATGACATACACTCGTCCAAGTGTCCGCACATTAACTCCTCCCATCCCCTCTCAAATTCAGAGTGGGCATCATCTCCTGTGCTATCAGGCTTCTGTTGCAAAACATCTGTCATCTTCAAACCCCACTACCCCCAACCTAAAACTCCTAACACATCACACCAGCATGAAGTTATCCTAATCAAAACCCACCTAAGCACAGAACACACCATATTTCCCCACCAAAATCAAGCAACTGAATTTATTAAGAAGAAACCTAAAACCTAGTTTCCAACCAAATTCCGCTAAATCCATAGATGAACTATGGCAAGTTGGATATATATCACAATCACCTGATCAGATTAGAGAAAAGTCAGACAAATTCCAAATTTTATGAATGCAATCAAATGTCCATTAAATATGCATTGAGATCTAAGAGTAGACAACTGAAAAGGCATGAAAAAGAAGAACTTACCAGTGAAGGTTGTCGCCTATGGCTGAAGAATAAATAAATCCACCATTGAATAGAATGCATAAGCTTATATCAGTAGTATAATTATAATATAATATATCGGGACAAACATTATATTAAAAAGAAATGGTATGAGAAATTACAATATTTTTGTTGAAAGATGGGAAGCTTTTGTGTTATTTTTTTTAAAAAATATTTAGAAAAAGTAAAACCAAAAGAGAGGAGCAGCTATCTCATGATGACGCTGACACATCATCATTAACGATATTTTTTCGATTTACTCCTACCCAATTCATTTGTCAATTTAACTTGTCACATTTATATTTAAAAAAACATTGAAAAAATAACTTTCAATATTGTCATTTATGTCGTAAAGAAAGCTCAGAATATAAGATGAAAAAGACAAGAAGCATAAGATAGAGGAGATAATTTTCTTATTCAAGTATGTCATACAATGGTGAATGATATCTATATTTATAGTGTTGAGATATCATAACAAAGGCCACTTGAAATTTTACATAGTTATCATCAAGGTTCATATCACCTTGATATCTTATCACATTGGAAACACTAATACATTAATCCAATTAATTGTTGGATAACTCTAATGGATCATCCACATATACAATGGATTTACAACAATTTAGAGTTAATATATTTATCGTAGCTCTATATATTTTCATTCTTATACATGTAACTCACCATACCCTTTTTTCTATAATGAAAGTGAAAAATTAATTTTAATTTAATTTTTAAATTATTGTTTTGAAAAATTTATAATCAGGTATATTTGATCCTTCACACCTGTATTTAAAAAAAAATTTGACTTTTTTTCATTTTAATGATCAATTTAAATTTCTTATTTTGATGGTCAAATTTTTTTATGTTTCACTAATTATAAATGTCTCATTTTATTATTATTATTTTTTACAAATACAAAAAATAAATTACAATATATCCAAAAAATAGTTTTAAATTCTCTTCTTTACATGAAAAAATAAAAGAACAATAAGAAACTCAAATAATGATAATCAAAGAAGTCAAAAAATAATTTATGCATGAAAAAGATTAAAGTATACATTTTTTAGAAGGAATATATATATATATATATATATATATATATGCATACATGATTTTTCAAAAAAAAATTAAAGTAAAAAAAAAAGTAAATCTAAAACTAGTTTTTTCAGTTCCATTAGATGAAGGGTACATGTGAGATCATTCTGTAACAGTTAGAGTATATGCGAGTCATTTTTATAATGGTAAGGGCATATATGAGACATTTTTATAACGATAATATATTAAATCTAAATGATAAAGTTGAAGGGTATAGCATGCCCTTTTCGCAAAAAAAAATATTGATATAGTAAATATTGTTGTAAAATTAAAGCAAAATAAGAAAAGAAATATAGAAGATGAAAGCAATAGAAATAGAGAGATAAGAAATGAGAGTTTTTCTTATTCTTCAAAGTATTCAAGTGTTCACCGAATCTTCAAATGTATATAATATAAATATATATGCTTCTATTTATAGTGTAACATAGAGACATACAAAAGGTTAATCATAAACATGAATATAACGGATGAAGTTATGGAGATGAAAGGTTATAAGAATAATGATCATAAAGGTGCAGGTTATCTTCGTAATGAAGGAATGTAATGTAACTTCTTAGTGTAGTGGACATCTAGACACCACCATTTTAGGCCTACGGCCACACTAATTCTTGACTACACTTGTAAAGTGTTGCCTAAAGTAGTTTTGGGAACGCTTTTAAAGCGTAGCTGAAATTTGTAACTTTTAGCTACGATAATTTTGGCAACACTTTAGTGTACTCTTTAATGGTGTAACCTACACTTTATAAGTGTTGTTACAATATGATATAATTGGCAACATCTACTTACATATATGGCCACACTTCTAAAATGTCCCATTTTTATAATTGAAAAAACAACACCTTATAAGTGTTGCCTTAAAAAATTTCACTAAAATTTTATATTCCCTCCAATATTTTTAACACTCCCTCCCATTTTTATTGGCCAAAAAAAATAAACATTAATAAATGACCAAACATTAACTTTTTCACTTCACTTTACTCTTTCACTGCACTTTCTTCGTTCAGCTTTCCTCTTTCACGTTTCCATCCAGATTTTCGATGAACCAAAGAGATGATGAACCAAGCTGAAGAGAGGTGAAGATAGCTGAAGAACCGATTCTCCTTTCTGATACACGCTGAAGAGTTGAGTTGAAGAGTTGCAGTCATTAAAGAACTCATATCTCAAGTCGTCTTCTCCAAATAACAATTTTTTGAAGAGCAAGTACGATTCTCTTTTCCTATACGTATTTCGTCAAGTGTTAGTTCTAAAGCACTCTTCTTGTTAGCTGAAGTGTTTGCTTTTTTGTTTTGTGTTTAAAAGGAATGAATATTTTTGGGTTGTTGGCAAGATGATGAATTGAAGCTAATTAGTCTCTCTGTCACACTTTTCTCTCAAGTTTCTCACTGAAGAACACAATATCAAACAGATTTTGTTGGAGTAGGTTTTATCAGGTAAGAAATTTCATTCTGAAAGTCTAAATTTTAGCTTTATTGTTTTGATATTCTTGTGTTTTTATACGATTTTTGGGAGTGTGACTTGTATTTTAGCTTCATAAGTTGATTTTTGGGAGTTTAGCTCGTATTTTAGCCTCCATATATAAACCTCTTTTTTCACTATTAGGGATGAAAAAAAGTTGTGATTTATTTGAGCAAAAACATTTAGAGCAGCTAAAGAAAATAGTTATATATATATATATATATATATATATATATATATATATATATATATATATATATATATATATATATATAGAAACACATTTCAAGGCAGGGAGAGTCAAGTGGCGATAAGAGTACCACATTTTCTAATTCGTTTCGTGTATCAGTTTTCCCAATCTTTGTTCGAGTTCGTGATTCCGCCCAAAATTCTCATCCGTTGTTAGTGTTCAAGTTTCTTGGTGAAGATTGTTTCCCTGCTCGTTCCGTTCCAGTTCACTGCCTGCAGAAAGGTAATGTTGTTTTCCTCATAGTTTCCGGTGCATATTAACTTTATCCTTCACTTGTGTGATTACATTGTGTATTTGTTGTATCCCCAGAGCTCACTCGTTGGGTTACATTAGTTTTTTGTTAATGTTGTTGTAATAATAGTAGTACACATAGTTGAATATCACAATCTGCACACTGAAAAGAACCATCAGATTTTGATTTGTTATGTTACGTCATGAGTAATATGTCATAATCAGCACATTGAAGAGGATCTCTTTTCTTTGCTCAGATATCAAATATCGGTCTATCTTCTGGAGGGGGTTGTTGGTTTGTAAACGCAAATTTTCCCCCTGCTTGGTCACAAATGATTCTGTAAATAGGTGACTCTGTGGTCCCTTCTTTGTTTTTCATGTTAATTTCTGCAGATGTTTAAGATTTTCCTTGTTCTTATTCTGATTGCTCGTATCTGGTGCTTATCCATGTTTAAGATCTTTCTTGCTATACTAGGTAGATCTTGAAATCTGTGATACTGTTGCCTGTCTTTTTGGTTAATAGCTATGTTTGTGATGCAATCAACTAATTGATTAGCTTCTCTAAATATATGCACTATATGTATTTGAATTGTCTCCATAATCACATGCGTCTACTCTATCTTTTCAATTAAACTTTAAGGTACCCTCCATTCTCGTTGAATCATGTTCTTGAGAGTTAGCGAGTCAGTCTCTAAAATGACCTTTGTGATCCCACACCTCTTGCAGTAACTTAGTGCTTTCCAAATTGCTGTGATTTCAGCTTTCATGTTTGTCGTGTTGCCTATGCTTTGTGCATCTGCGTATACTAGATATCCTTGGCTTCCTCTAATACAAAATCCATAAGAGCTCTCTCCTTGGTTGCCTATGCTAGTGCCATCCGTATTACAGTTTACCCAACCTTCCCCTGTGTAGACCACTTTACTATGTGATAGTAAAGATTTGGTTTATACAGCTGAAGTAGAGCAAACATCCCCGAACAATGGCAAGGAATAGCTCGTAACCATGGATATTTGGCTCTTATGAAGTGAAAAGAGCACTCATTGGCTCAGAGGGAGGGAATTCAAGGATAAAATCCCAGCTAATCTACCTGAGAGCATAATCATGACACAATTGACACATCACTCATTTGTAATGCTACAGTGAATACTTCCTCATACTTGTGCTCCCCTAACTGTCTAGATATCTCTTTGGTTGGATCTGTAGGTGTCTCAATTTTTTCATGTAGCAATGATCCATTATTCATGTGGTTGAGTGGATTTGTTGATTGGGAATTTGCTCTAGAAACTGCAAGAGCAAGCAACTGTCTTTGACTATCAGCAAGTTCTCTGCTCAATGTATGTGTCATTGCAAATGTTGAATTGATGACATCTCTCAAAGCAATTGTCTAAGGTGAATGTACGGAATCAAATTGTTGTTGTGCAACAACCGTGTGGTCAGCAATGTCTTTCTGAAATGTTGAATTTACTTGCTCAAACATCGCCTTGCATGACATCTCGAAGGCAGGGATCACTAAGACTTCCAGAGTAGATTTCAGTGTTTCCTGTAGAGTTTGCTTGCTAGAGGTTCGGAATTGTGCTTGGCTTTGTCTAGCTACAGTAGCTTCAAGTTCGGAGTTTACTGCTTTCTCTAGTTGGTTCACTTCCTTGTCACCAACTCCTTTCTGCACCATAACATTCAGTCAATTTGATTGTCTTGGGAATATCTACTCAGAATGTTTCATCTATCTGAAGCGATCCGATCTCACTGTTGCTCTCTGTCAATTCCTCTGTTCTACCAGCAGTTCAAGGTTTTGCATTTTCAACACCACCACTTGTTTTATAGGATATAATGATAGCTTTTCAAAACAGGTTGTTGATACCTTGGATTTGATATTTAGTAGTCCTTGCCCTTCTATAGGAGTAGTAGGCAAAGATGGTTCAGCCACATTTAAGTTGAGGTAAAATCTTGTAAATGCAGGGAATATTTCTGACCATGACTTGTAGTATTAACCTGAGACCTCTCTGGAACGTTGTTTATTCTAAAACTTGGTTGTCCCTCTTTCTCCACTATATAACTTCCTCTTCCTATTTCTGTCCATTGCATAGCCCACTATATCTATCGAAATGCAGTGTTTAGCATGTGATAAATATCTTTAACGATCAAATACTTGACCCTGGTACTGCTGACCCTCTTATTCCTATACTTAGCCGAATATCTGTTTTTTCCATAAAATCCAGCAAATGATAATATAAAGTGTGTGAATAACGATTTTGTGGACTACATTGTTGCCTTGGATGTCACCCACAGTAGATGATTCCTTCAAGATGACTGCTGGGAATGAATCCCCAAAAAACTTGAGAAATATCTCCTAACATAAGCTGCAAAATACCCCCGATGAAGTTGGAATCTTGAAATCTGGAAATCTGGAAAAGTTGAAATTTGAAAATCTGGAAATTGAAAATCTGGAATTTGGAAATCTGAAATCTGGAAATCTGAAATCTGGAAATTGAAAATCTGGAATTTGGAAATCTTGAATCTGGAAATCTAAAAATCTGAAATCTTAAATTTGAGAATCTGGAATTTGGAAATCAATCAGGTTCTGAAATGAAAATGAATATTGAGGATTCATATAGCTAAAGCAACTAGTTTTGAATTGATGTATAGTTATTTTATTATGTTACATGCTTGTCTTTAACATCTATGATTCATATAGCTGAACATCTACTTTTGATGTCTTTTTCATATCAACTCAACAAGAAGATGACTCATTTAGTGTCCCTTCCAAAGCATTATTTTTGGAAGGAAATAATATAAAATTCAAAAATGTTTTTGTAAGTTGTAACTTATAATGCAGAACTGTTGTGCAATATGGAATGTGAAACTCTTTGCCTCTTCAATAATTGTTGCAATCTGATTTGTCGTAAATTCTAAATGTGTAGGGAAATGGAGGTGAACAAATTTGAAGGGTCCCTACAAGTAAATTTGATCTCATTGAAGTGGATTATGAAGATTTTTTGAACTATTATAAAAGTTTAAATACATTATGTTTGATTTGTGAAATATATTCTTTGCTAGAATATATTGAACTATTGTAAGAGTACTTTTTGAACAGTTGTGTACACATATTTATAATATTGTTGTATAAGTATGTGTAAGTACACAAGACGTACTATCTTTTGAAGCTTATTGCATATCTATATATTTGAATTTCTTATGAGCCAATTTAATGCTTGAGATTATTTATTGCAAAATAATATTGGTGTTTTTAATTAGAAATTGTGTGGCATATATTTTATAGCCAAAATGATATGACCACACTTAATAGTGTAGCCTTAGGACTGCAAATTGTGGTAATCACATGGGCAAGGACTACACTTCAAAGTATTGTCATACATTAGATAGAAAAGGCAACACTTTAAAATTGTTGTCATACATTATATAGAAAAGGCAACACTTACTAATTGTGGGCAATAAGGAAGCTAAAGCCACACTTAAAAGTGTAGTTGTATGAGATATAAATGTTGCTATTTGAGGTACATAAAAGTGTGACCATTTTGCCTTTTAGGCTACGCTTTTAAGTGTAGCTGATAAGACAACAGTTGAAAAGTGTTGCCTAAACTCTAAGGTAGCGCTTCATTTGGGCACCCCTGAAAAAGTGTTACCTAAAGTCCAAAAGTGTAGCCCTTTTATCAAAGGCCACACTTTTTGCTAGTTTAGGCTACACTTTACTAGGGTGACCGTAGGCCTAAAATGGTGTAGTGGTAATTTATTATTTTATAATACTCTCCCTTGGATGTCCTGGGATAATATGTCTCGTTAAAACCTTACTAGGAAAAAACTTTGTGGAAAAAATCCTAGTGAAAAAAATAGTACACATCTTTTAATAATCTTTGAATGTTGCCTCGTTAAAAATCTTATCATGAAAACTCAATTGGGTTAAAATCATGGTTAAGAAAAAGAGTACAACGCGTCTTTTTCACCAATTGAGCCTACACCCTGGGCGTGACCGACACTCAAGAACCATTGCTGAACCAAGTGAACCCTTGGTCTGGCTCAACTCTCAGTAGAAGACTTACTCAACATAAGATGAACTTAAATGTAAAGCTTTAACTCATAAGTCTCAAATAAACAACTCAGAAATATAATAGAATATTCAACTAGACAGAAATAAGCAACTCAAGTGTTTAAGACATTTAACAAGAGAAATCAAAAGACTCCTCAACTATACTGTCTATCTATAAAGTCTCTAAATGACTGAAGTAGAGACAAGACCCATGACATCCTAACAAAACTGAAAGGTAAATAAAATCCTCCGAAAACAAGAAGGCTCACCAAAACTAACTCAAACTGCAAGTGGTTCAACGAATCTCTATTGATGACTCTGGTTACCGGTATCTGCATCAAGAAATAATGCAAATCAAATGGAGTCAATACATGAAATATGCGAGCATATAAGGGGAAAACTCAACATAACTTGCAAGCTTGAACTGATAAAAGGAACCCATGCTCACCTCACCTCAACTAGACTCAAGTATACTTAAGAGACTCAAAGATCTAGAACTCAGAAATACTCAACTCGGTTCAACATAAAAGCAACAATAAGATGCATGATAAAGAAAGCTTTTAAACAGTAAATAGTAACTCGATGTATTTAAAAATACAATAAAACTCTTTTACTCTTATTTGAAAAATTCTCTTACTGTCAACCATCACAATACGTCACGCCCATGCTGTCAGAACTATCTTATACCTTGCCGGAGTATAAGACATCCTCAATTAAGTGGATCTACTAAGTTATGCTTAAAAGCAATAACGAATCATCTAAAAGTATTACCCTTTCTACCCATGTCGGCGTACATGATTTATGAGGACTTTGATTTTTCTAAACTCGTCCTCATATCGGTGCTCAATACTACTTCCAATAATATAACTCATGCTCATACGTTTAAAAACATTTCCTCATTTTCAAAATTTGAGGTTATTACTCAAAAGATTTTCTTAAAAGAGATGGTGCTCAAAACTCCTCACGAACTCATTTGGAATCGAAGTTTCCTCTCATTTTAAATGTAAAAACATTTATTCTTTACTTTTGGGATTACTTAATTAGTTCTCATATATTCATTTTGAAAAATGAAACCCAACTCTCCTCATCCTTATACTCAAGTATTCAAGTCTTAAAACAAGTTCTAAAATTTTAAAAAAAAACTTCTCAAAATGACTCGAAAGAACTCCCTCGAACTTTACTCTTAACTCTATCTTGAATTTTGAATTATGAATTCAAGAGTTATGACTTGGATATGCATGATCTCTCAAGGATTAATGAAGATTTTTTAAATGTGAATAACAAGTAGAGAACACATGTAGGAATCGAGGGAATGCATACAAAAAGGACGGAAGGGTAGAGACCTGGCAACCCTGGCGCACTGAGTGGTGAGGTCCGCCAGCCCTTCGGTGATTTGGGGAGCAATGAGTGGCACAACACCCCACCCTTGTTTGAAACATATTTTATAACCCTCACAACTCTAATCAATGAGTCAAAGCTTGTTTTGATGTCCGTTATTTTAGCATGCTACTAAATAACCGGGAAAGACTCGATCTGACTAAATGAGTTGGCTACAAGTTGAGGAACTCATGAGAAGAGAAAGATCATTGTGGATCTTATTCACTTTGTGTTTGTTAGTACCGACTGTGACTTCAAGTCATAGTATGAACATATGAATTATGATATGTAAGATCTAAGTGTGATATATTAATGTGGTTCAAATGATATTGTGCACTAGGCATAATTCTAAGACCTAATGATGTACTTGATTATTCTAATGAAAATGACAAGAGACTATATATTTCTAACATGTGTATAATGAAGTGCTTACGTAGTATGTCGATCGTAAGGCCTAATTATCTTGTATGAATTGATGCAAGAGAATTCAAAGAAATATATAATCTTTTTACCTGGATAAAACTTGACCACTCTCTTATGTGTCAGAAGGAAATGTTGAAAATAACTATTGAATCGGGTCCCATAAGAGGTGCTACTTGTATTAGTTCATTAGTTTGTCTTCCTCCAATAATCCAACACTTATGAATAAATACAATAATATGGATTTTGGAAGGAAAAAAATGACCTCCCACGTAAATTTACATCAAAGTTTACATTAGAGAAAAACTTTTACATTTCCTTGAACAAATATTTACGATTAAAAATACTACATACCATTGACATTTCGTGAGATTTCAAATATATATTTGAAGTGTTGTTTGTCCTCTTTCCAATATGTACAATAATTTCTGAAGGGGGAGAGCGCAAAATTTTATCACAAGGGAATCTTTTTCTTCGAACTCACTTGGTTTGTAGTTATATGAACGTCTCATTACAATATTGCCCTTGTAATATTTCTTTCTTTGTCATTTATCCTCAAAAGTACACCATCCTATAAGAGGTTAGATACATCCATTTGAGATAAGAGTGAAAAAATGACACCTATTTCAGGAAACTAGAATTATTGAATATTCGATCTATGAAAATGGCACCTTCTTTCAAGTCCTTGTTTATAAATGTAAACATCAAATGGATAAAATGAGTTAAGGCACAAAGATGGAGTGTTATACATGTCAAGTGACATTTCCACCTTTCCAAATCAGTTCTCAGGAGCTGGCACAAACTTCAAATATTTGTACACACATCATACTAGTAATTCTTCAGTATCCTTGAAGACCAAAAGAGAGACTCAAACGTCAGTTGCAAACTGCTTGGATAGAAGCATCCACTTTGAAGTAAACCCTTGGATCAGAAAAAATTGAAAATAATACCAAGAGAGGGAAAAACAACTCGTGACGATAACAGAGAAACTCCTAATTTTTTATCCCAACTGCATAGACAGACGTTAACAAGTAAAAACAAGTCATATACATGGTTATATTATTTTAATAGTCATCAGTACAAGTTATCTAACAATATCACAACAAAGATAAAAATGCTGTAAGAAACCATTCGTGAGTGATCCAATAGGGAGAAAAGATGAGTCCAAAAAATTTGACACAACCAGCTCTTATAGTAGTCACTAAGCCTAAGTTTCAAACTGACAAGAAACTGATTCACAAAGCATTTAACTCAATCAAATTATGTTACTGTTGATGAATATTCACTTTTTAGATGTTTTCTTGAAGCATAACCTCACATTTGAAGTAACCCCCCCCCCCCCCCCACCCCCACCTGTTAGGTAGTGGAACCTGATTAATTTTAGGTTTTCCTATTTATTCTCTATTTTAGGCTTTCCTATTTATTCTCTATTTTAGGTTTTCCTATTTATTCTCTGTAACAAAAAATACTCTGATTTATTAATATAAATATACCTCACCGCCGTGGAAGTTTACTCACGGGGTTTTACCACGAAATATTGGATTTTCTCTTTCTCTCTCTAGATCTCTCATCTCTTTCTCTTGAAAGTTCTTGTGTTCTTCATTCATCTAGTGTGTGTGCGTGAATTCGATCCTAACAACTGGTATCAGAGCTAAGGAGATTCAACACGATCACTGACGATGGATAGTTCAAAGCTTGGAATCGAGAAGTTTGATGGATCCGATTTCAGTTTCTGGAAGATGCAGATCGAAGATTATCTGTACTAAAAAGATCTTCACGAACCGTTGACCGGCGGTTTCTAATCCATGACGGAGGAGAAGTGGAAACTCAAGGATCGCCAGGCTCTAGGGTTGATCCGGTTGACTTTGTCAAGAAACGTGGCGTTCAACATCGTGAAGGAGAAGACTACGTCCGGTCTGTTGAAGGCACTATCAAACATGTATGAAAAACCATCGGCTATGAACAAGGTATATTTGATGCGTAGATTGTTCAATTTACAGATGTCTGAAACTGGATCCATTTCTGATCATATAAACGAGTTCAATATGATTGTGAGTCAACTCAATTCTGTGGATATTAAATTCGAAGATGAAATTAAGGCGTTGATTTTGATGTCATCTCTGCCCGAGTCTTGGAATACTGTTTTTGCTGCGATTAGCAGTTCCCGTGGATCTGAGAAACTGAAGTTTGATGAAATCCATGATGTTGTTCTTAGCGAAAGTATTCGCAAACGAGAAGTGGGAGATTCATCGGACAGTGCTCTCAGCGTTGATCGAAGGGGGAAAAGTAAGACGAAAGGCCAAAATCAACATGGTCGATCAAAATCAAAGAATCGAGAAAAATCACTGAACAGATCAAACGTGACTTGTTGGAATTGTAGAGAAAAAGGGCACTTTCGGACGAACTGTACAAAGCCAAAGAAGAAATAGCATCAGAAATTTGGAGATGACAATGATTCTGTAAATTCAGTAGAGGACATTGGGGATGCTCTAATCCTTAGTGTGAACAGCCCGGTTGAATCATGGATTTTGGATTCTGGTGCATCTTTCCATTCGTCTCCAAGCAATGAGTTGTTCCAAAACTTCAAATCTGGAAATTTTGGAATAGTATATCTTGCTGACAATAAAGCCTTAGATATTGAAGGAAAGGGGGATGTTTGCATAAAGACCACCTTGGGAAACCAGTGGACATTGGAGGATGTCAGATATATTCCTGGGATCAAGAAAAATCTGATCTCTGTTGGTCAGTTGGATAGCACGGGATATGCAGCAGAGTTTGGGAAAGGTTCATGGAAATCGTGAAAGGTGTTATGGTAGTAGCTCGTGGCACCAAATATGGAACCGTGTACACCACTGCAGGGTGTATAAACATGGTCGCTGTTGCTGAAGGTGCTTCCGGTTCATGTCTGTGTCACAACAGACTTGGACACATGAGTACTAAAGGAATGAAGATGTTGGTTGCAAAAGGAGCATTAGAGGGTCTGAAATCTGTTGATATGGGTCTTTGCGAGAGCTGTGTTATGGGCAAACAGAAAAGAGTAAGCTTCACAAAGACTTCTAGAGAGCCAAAGAAAGTGCGGTTGGAAATGGTCCATATAGATGTTTGGGGACCATCTCCAGTATCATCACTTGGAGGATCCAGATTCTATGTTACCTTCATTGATGATTTTTGCAGGAAGGTATGGGTTTACTTCTTGAAGCATAAGTCAGATGTGTTTGCAACTTTCAAGAAGTGGAAAGCTGAAGTTGAGAATCAGACCGGTTTGAAAGTCAAATGCCTAAGGTCTGAAAATAGAGGAGAGTATGAAAAATCAGAGTTCAAGGCCTTCTGTGCAGCTGAGGGAATCAGATTGATGAGAACAGAGGCAAGGTAGAATGGAATTGCTGAGAGGATGAACAGAACATTGAATGAGCGTGCAAGGAGCATGAGGATACACTGTGGGCTGCCCAAAACACTTTGGGTGGATGCTGTGAGCACAGCTGCATACTTGATCAACAGGGGACCATCAGTTCCTTTAGGGTTCAAGATTCCAGAGGAGGTGTGGACAGGAAAGAACTCAAGTACTCACACTTGAGGACTTTTGGTTACCGCTTATGTTCATGTTGATCCGAAAAGAGAGACAAGCTTGATGCCAAGGCGTGAAGTGTTACTCATAGGCTATGGTTACGATTTGTTTGGTTACGTGTTTTGGGATGACAAGAACAGAAAGATCCCGAGACATTGTGGCGTGACATTTGATAAGTCCATCTGTACAGGGACGAGAGAGCGTAGGTTCTAGAGATTACAAAGCGGTGGGAGTTGAGGTTGAGTTGGAGAAGAGTAACCCCAGAGATGTCGAAGCAAATACTCAACCAACTCTCTTGAAGAATCTGAAGTGGAGCAAGTTACACCTTAGCGGTGTTAAGGAGATCATCCAGATCCATCGTGGCACCAGATAGGTATTCACCTTCATTACACTATCTATTGGCGATCAATGAGGGAACCAGAGTCTTTTGATGAGGCCCTACAAGTGGAGGATTCGATCAGTGGGAGCAAGCCATGGATGATGAGATGAGGTCACTTGAGAAGAACGACACATGGGTGTTGGCGAGTTACTGCGCAGGAAGAGAGCTTTGTTGAACAAGTGGGTGTTCAGAATCAAGACTGAATCAGATGGCAAAAGAAGGTTCAAGGCTCGTTTAGTGGTTAAAGGATATTCACAAAGGAAAGATATTGATTATGCTGAAATATTCTCTCCTGTTGTGAAGTTAACCTCTATTCGAATTCTGTTGAGTGTTGTTGCATCGGAGAATTTGCATCTAGAGCAAATGAATGTAAAAACAGCGTTTTTACATGGAGATCTGGACAAAGAGATCTATATGCAGCAACCGGAAGGATTTGTGGTTCCAGACAAGGAACACATGGTGTGCAAGCTCACCAGGAGCTTGTATGGATTGAACACAGATTCATATGTCTTTCTACTCTTGTATGTGGATGATATGTTGATTGCAGGATCTAGTATGAGGGAGATTAACAATCTGAAGACAAGGTTGTCTGCAGCATTTTAGATGAAAGATTTGGGTCCAGCAAAACAGATTTTGGGGATGAAGATTTCTCGGGATAGATCTGTTGTCACTTTAAATCTATCTCAGGAGTTGTACATTGAGAAGGTGCTGAGCAGATTCAGGGTTAATGATGTTAAACCCAGGACTACTCCATTGGCAAATCACTTTAAATTGTCAAAGAAGCAGTCACCCAAGACTGCCGAGGAGCGTGATCACATGGCACTTGTTCCATATGCTTCAGCAGTTGGTAGTTTGATGTATGCTATGGTCCGCACTAGACTGATATAACACATGCGATGGGAGTTGTTAGCGGTACATGACGAACCTGGGAAAGAGCATTGGGAAGCTGTGAAGTGGCTTCTAGATATCCGAGAGGTACATCCAAAGACTTTACTTTGTTTTGGCAAAGGCAAGGTGACTCTACGAGGTTTGTGGATGCCGATCTTGGTGGGGATGTTGACTCGAGCAAGAGTACATCCGGTACATTTACACCATAGGTGGAACAGCAGTGAGTTGGATGTCCAGGCTTCAAAAGTGTGTTTCTCTTTCATCTACTGAAGCTGAGTATGTGGCAATAGCTGAAGCTGGAAAAGAGATGATATGGCTGGCAGATTATCTTGAGGAATTGGCAAGTAGCAGAGCGAGAAGATTCTTTACTCAGATAGCCAGAGTGTCATACAGTTGGTGAAAAATTCAGTCTATCATTCGAAGACAAAGCACATCAGAAGGCGATATCATTTCACTCGCAGGGCAGTGGAGGATGGTGATATGTGCTTGGAGAAGATAGAGGGTGCAAAGAACCCGGCAGACATGTTGACGAAATGTGTTGATGTTGGGAAACTGAGGTTATGTAAAACCTCGGTTGGTCTTCTGTAGTTGTTGCTACAGATGTTGCGGTGTGGTAAGATGTTGATGATGAAGAGATTTTTTTTGAGAATGTATTTTTTGGATGACTGAGTCAGTCTCCAAGTGGGAGAATTGTTAGGTAGTGGAGCCTGATTAATTTTAGGTTTTCCTATTTATTCTCTATTTTAGGCTTTCCTATTTATTCTCTATTTTAGGTTTTCCTATTTATTCTCTGTAACCAAAAATACTCTGATTTATTAATATAAAGATACCTCACCGCTGTGGAAGTTTACTCACGGGGTTTTACCATGAAATATTGAGTTTTCTCTTTCTCTCTCTAGATCTCTCATCTCTTTCTCTTGAAAGTTCTTGTGTTTTTCATTCTTCTAGTGTGTGTGCGTGAATTCGGTCCTAACACCACCCCCACCCCGTTTCAAAGAAGCTTTTTAGATGTTGCAGAAAGTTTAGACACTAAAGTAGATGCAGATTTTTCTCTTATAACTTTCCTGCTTGAAATAAAGGTGGTGTGCTAACTGGAAACAATATCATTGCCACTGAAGGAACCTCATTGCTTTCACACAACTATGAAAAGTCGAGCAAACCTGCAGAGAAAGACAACTTGATGTGTTAGATCTAACCTGTTCTTAGAGGCTTTCTTGAAGTGTCACCTGAAGCCCAAGCTTTATCATCTTTCCCTGTCTGGATTCTAGAAAATAATGACACAACACAAAGCAAGAGGAGAGAATGAGACTGGAAACAAAAATGTCACCAAGTCGTCTCATAGTGGATAACCTAAACGAGGACTTGGAAGCATGAATCAATAAATGTAATTATACAGTTCTAAACCATAAAAGAGGAAGAAACCATAAAAGAAGCAATCATATAGAAGGCAGTTGATGTAATGTATAACCATGGACATAATATTATCTGTACAGATGCCAAAAAAACATAAATATAGCAATCTCATCAAATATTTATATTGGAATGATATTAAGTTAAGGTTTTCAAGTCACATTACATAAACACCATTTTGTCCAAATATGATTTCTTTCATCTTATCCTTCCATTAATTACTAGCCCCCATCTGAGTTTACTGGTTGCTCAATCTGATCATTCAGAACTCTGAACCTGCCAACCCAGCTCCAGATAAGTATATATTGAGTTCTTTACAATCATCTAATCTTTAAATTACAATATTAGAACTCAATATTAGAACTCTCTTCTTCATTTTTTGTAGGGATCAAATTGGTAAAAGTGAGAGCGTCCATTTGAACTTTACCTTTCTCAAACGAGAGAAGAAGAAAAAAAGCTCATTCTCATGACTTGAGTGCAATAATCAACTCAAATCACATTTTCATACTCTTCACAATACCAATTATTTTAATAGAACTCCAAGAACATCATATACGATAATTCGTTCACACCTCTTTGTCTTAATCTCTATTATAGACAACACCAAGTGTGTGTAAGTCAAGACAAGGGACAGAAGGCTGTATTGTCTAACCAACAAAGTATTATCTACGTAAATGTTATGCTTAGCCTTCTTTTTAACCTTCATTGCTCTTCAGCTTTCTAATCCTGCACTTCAAGAGTTCTCCATTTTTCATAAGCTAACCTAAGAACGCGTGGTACCAAAACCAAAGCTAAATACCTTCTCTCTCAAAAGACCTGCACGACAGAGGCAGCCATTGCTTATTATCGAAAAAATGATCAAAATGGTCCTTGATGTATCTCCTTGACAAATATAGTCTTTACTGTATATGAAAAGGTAACACCAGAAAATTTCCCATCAGGGACCTCCTATTCGTCTCATCCCTCTTACCTTCCCAAAGACCATCTATAATGGAAACATCATCGAAAACTTTCAGATTTGAAATGTCACTTTAATTCAGTAGGCCAGAAATACTCATCGAAAAGTATCTATTTTGATGCCTGTCTCAAAGGCCATTGTTGTTGTTGCTCTGTCTATCTCTTCTTGCAACCATAAACTGACTTCACTGTTGGCACGTGAGGTCATGGACAAAATATTCAACCTTAACACTCTTTTTTCTAAAAAAAAGTTCTGCTACATTTAGAGTTTTTGACCAAATACCTCACCTTTTCCCTTTCATTACGGACTATAACTGTCGAGCCTCAAAAGGATTAACTGTCAAATAAAGCAGCCCCAATACTTGATGATCATTTTCTCCATGTTTTCTCCTTAATAAGTAAATAATAAATATATTTAGCCACTTGGACAGACAATACAAGAAGGACCAAAAAATTCCTACTGAACAATATAACATCCACAATAGGATGTCTAGCTTTACCTTTCTCTCATATTCTTATTTTTGCCTAGGATAAGATTAAAACCCAAATCTCCATCAATCTAAAATACTTTTATATCCACCTCAATCATACTCCAAATATGTTTCTCCCTTCTGCTACTAACACTAATTTTCAGCTTATAAAGGAAAAGACCTCTACTTTTAACTTTATATCCTTAATTTTAATGCATTGGCAAAAGAAGTCGGAAAAGTAATTTAAAAGTGGAAGGAGAAATTTTAAATACAAAGCAAGGATATGAACTTGCATGTCTTGAAAGCTAGATTTCATTACATTCAACCATTAATCAGGAAAGAAAAAAGTCTAAGATACACTACAGCCTCTTAGACTTTACACTTTATTGACGTCCATTTCATTCTAATGGTAAACAATTTGTCTTTGAAGGCAAATCGGAACTTCTCTAATAGAGTTTGTCCAAATCTTAAATTCTACTCTACGCTTTGTTCTTTTTTCCTATGTCTCTAGTGAGTAGTGACCATTACCTTTATTTCTACAAATAAAATTCTTTTATAACAGAGAAAATTTCCAGGGCCTTGCGGAATGAAAAATCCACCCTTCAACTATGTTAGATACCCCATTAAGTAGTATACATAAGGCCACAAGGATTCCTACTAGAAAGCTAGAAGGAAAACAAGGGTTAGATAGATGCACTATAATTTGTTACAACATAAATGAAGAAAACAAGAGATAATTACACAAAAAATCTCATTGTTATTGCAGATCCGGTACAATTGTTGTTCCCCACAAGGACATGGAACTTTTCTTATTCATTTTCATGTCATAACAGAGTGGTGGATACATGCTTCCTAGTACTGGCTTGGTATAAAACCATTATCACCCAAATATCAAATTCTTAGTGTCACAACTTCAAAATATTTCAATAATGGCACATCTTAATAAGTATAATTTGGTCCGGACAAAATATATAAAAAAAAATATATATATATATATATGGTGATGCAAGAAAAGAAAAAATTAATATAGGGATTGAGAAAATATATATATATATATATATATATATATAGAGAGAGAGAGAGAGACATTCCAAATAAGGACTGAAAGAAGACTAAAATGGTGTCATGTACATCCTTTAGATTTAAGTAAGACACAAGATGTTACATTATCCATTGTTCTTACAAAGTGGACAAATATTGTTGCACATCTACTTTTCTTAAAAGCAAGAAATAAACACATGAGGGTTGTGCTTCTTTTTTTACTATTATTGACATGTTATATTAAAGTGAGTCTTTTCTACTCCTCATAACAAAAACTCTACAAAAAAAATTGTTCTTTTCGTCTTCTCCAATTTAAATTTTTATATAAAGTAATTATATTAATTAGTTCTAATTCGAGCACTAGAAAAAGAATGGACAGAAGCTTCTAATAATAAACTCATTAACCATTTCATAGAAGCTATAGAAAAGAAGAGTTTGAAGGTGGACTATATCCAGTATAACCTCACTAAATTAATACTCGGAATATAAATAATCTCTCTAAGATAATATTTTCCTCCGGTGCCAACTTAATTCAATGAATAAAGTACCTATTTCGATAAGATAATATATTTTTAAAAGACTCATATATAAATATATTGTCTCATTAGTATAACAAAATAATACTCCCTCTATCCCAATTTATGTGACTTACTTTCTTTTTTAGTTAGTCCAAAAAGAATGACACATTTCTGATTTTCTATATTAAGTAACAATTTAATTATAAAATGTCTATTTTACCTTTAATGAAATGATTTACAGTTGCACAAATTTTCATCACTCATTCTGGACCACAAGTTTTAAAAGTTTCCTTTCTCTCTTAAATTTCGTGTCGAGTCAAACTACCTCAGGTAAAATGGGACGGAGTGAGTAATTCTTTAAAATTACAAATATATCTTAAACAATTTAATGAAATATGATTTTATAGTGTTATGTTAAAATTTATACTTAGTTGAAGCGCATATGTAACTTTTCTTATTGCATCCAAAAGTTCCTATGTTGTTTTTTCAAACAGCAACATAGAATTGTGAGAAAATTTTTAGATGTGATAAGTGTTTCTTTACATGTAACTGGTCCCAAAGATATTAATCATCTTCAACTTTATCATCAACATTGTTTTTCCGATAATACCCGCAATTTCTTTTAAGCTCTGGATCTCCGAACATGTAAAATTTAAGATATGATATGTGTGTTTCGAAATGCACCATAATTTATTTTTTCATGCGAATTCAATAAATATAATCTTTAAATTAATTATATTTCATGATCCCACCTATATTTATAATCTTAATTTAGTGAGATTTTATTGTAATGGGCTAGTATGAAATAAAGGATACAGGGAACGGAGCACAAAATTTGTTGGAATTGAGGTTATATGTTTTTTTTCAATAATTTAAGAAAAAGTAGCAAAGAGCAAATATGCTTTTATGTGATTGAAATTCAGCAACTAATACTTTCTTCTAATCTCTCCAAGATATAGAATCCTACCAAATTCTGAATCACACAAACTTCTACCACCCAAAACAGAAACAATTCTGTTAAATACATAGTTAATAAAAGATGAAGGTAATTTATCCTAAATATTAAAAAGCACAATTATATAAAGGCTGATAAGTCTCTTCAAATTTTGACAAAATAAAAGGATCATTTTCATTGAAACCTTGGTTCGACCTAGAAAGATTCAGCTTACCCCTTGAATCTAAAACATAGTAATTCATCTGTCAAAACATAGTCTCTAACAGCTTCATTGGCTTCTACACTGACATGATAAACTGCAGAAATTATACATTTCATTTCAGCAAGTTGGAAATTTCCTTCAATCTCAGCATAGTTATTTCATTCAGCTCAGGGCAACCATTAACATATTGAACAAGCATAACATTATCCAGCTCCACAATCAATTTTTCTGCGTGTGGTTCTCCTTTTTTACATCTGTTCAACTCATGCGTCAAGGCCTCAAGTTCAGCAGTCGCATTGGCTTGAACATTAATATCACCCATATAGCTACTTAACACAATCCTTAGCTCGGAAGACACCACTTAATTGTCCTGGTTGGTTCTCCTTTGTGCTAATACCATAGATGTTTAGTTTACTCAACTTGGAGAAAGATGAACCAATTTCCATCCGGCATGACAAGGCATACGATAGACCCAAAAGTTCTGCAAACATCTTACTAGTCTGATCGCTTGGTATGGAATACCAGGTAACAGTTTAGTTTCAATAAAGTTATATCTTAGGAATAAATTACACCTTTCCCTCCTATAGTTTCTTCAGCTCAGCAAATAAGTACTTAAAATAATTCAACCAATAAAAATTCTCCAACTAACACTTAAATCAATCACACAATTAAAGCACATCTTAGGACCTGGAGAAAGAATGAAACAAGCATACACAAACATAAAATAGAGAGCTAATGACTTCAACAATATGTTCATAGGGTTTCCTAGAATCAAACAAAAAATTACATTTGATAATAACGGGAAATTTCAGTATTTAATCACACCCCCAAATATCTTTGCATATCAAACCAATAATATCCTAACTTCCCAATGTTTGTGTCAAAGTTGGTATCGACGTCAAAGAAATGTTAGGAAAATTCTGAGCACATAATCATGCATCTCATAAGATGTGTTTTCCTCTTACAATGTTCATCAATGGTGAGAACCTCAAGACCTAGTTTCCTTCAAAGTTCAAACTGCAATATCAACAGAAGAGATGACATAACAAGACCGTATATTTCTATACTGCCAATCTAACTGGAAAAATTTTGCTTTAGTTGGAGAACTGTGGCAGGCTAAAGTTCTGAATTGGAAGTGTATTCAACGCTTCTCAAACCATGGATTACCACCTGAACACGCGAATAGGAGCCTAAAGTGCGATAGATATTTATTTTTTGGAAGGTCTCATCCTGTTTGAGATCCCCTCGCATTCCAGCATACACCACTAGATAATTGACAATGTAGAAATATATGATCCTGTAATGTCATCTATTGACACAGCAGTTTGCAGAAGACTAGGTCTTAAGCACCATTGATGAAGATCATAAGAGGACAGCTTAGAGATCAAGAACGTTCTACATGCCTCTTTCTTACTATCATCTTATTTGCAATCTATTGGGAGCAAACTAGTCTGCACCTTGTCTTAACCGGATTCTCTTGTTGACAAACTCATTTGTGGAGAATTTAATGATCTATCGCTCAAGGATCTGAATGATCTTGAAACAATGGTATGTTTACAGAGAACTCTTAAATTCACAATAGAGATTGACATAAAAACTAGTGAAGATGCAATGTATGATTATGTGTTCTTAGAATTTAACTTACATTTGTTTGACATGGATATAAACTTTGACACAAATATTAGCAAACCGTGATATTATTGGTCTCATACCCAAAGTTATTTCGGAGTGTGACTAAATGCTAAAATTTCTATTTATTATCAAATGTAATTTTCTATTATCATTCTATTAATTATGGGAAACAAAAGTTTTGCCCTATGAACATATCATTGAAGTCATTAACCCTTTATTTTATGTCTATGTTTCTTTCATTTATTTTTCCAAGTCATAAGATGTGTTTTACTCATGTGATTGATTTAAGTGCTAGTTGGATAATTTTGTTGGTTGAATTATCCAAAGTACTTCTTTGTTGAGCTGAAGGAACAATAGGAGGGTAAACTCCCTGAGATGTAACTTTTAACTTTTGTCCAGCATTTCCAAACTATTATCGGGTATGCCAAGCTATCAGACTGGTAAGATGTTTGAAGAAACTTTTGGGTTAATATTATATACCTTGTCATGTCATATGGAAATTGATTCCCCTTTTCCAGGTTAAGATTGAACTAAGCATCTATGGTATTAGCACAAAGGGAACCAGCCAGGACAATTTAGTGGTGTCTTCTGAGATGAAAAAGGATCGTGTTTAAGTAGCTACTGGGTGATATTGAGGTTCAAGATGATTTGATTGCTAAACTTGAGGCCTAAAGGCATGGGTCGAACCAATGTAAGAAATGAGAACCACATGCAAGAAAGTTGATTGTGGAGTCGAATAATGTTATGCTTGTTCAATATGTTAATGATCTCCCCAAGCCAAATGAAATAACTATGCAGAGGTTGAAGGAAATTT
Source organism: Solanum arcanum (assembly GCA_027789145.1). NCBI lineage: Eukaryota > Viridiplantae > Streptophyta > Magnoliopsida > Solanales > Solanaceae > Solanum > Solanum arcanum. The sequence goes on along the minus strand of CM050935.1, from coordinate 23,530,799 downwards.
CCAACTTGCTGAAATGTATAACTTGTGCAGTTCACCATGTCATTGAAGAAGCCAATGAAGCTGCTAGAGATTGCTCTGACACACGGATAACTTTGTTTTGGATTAAAGGGGTAAGGTGGATCTTTATAGGTCGAGACAAGTTTCAAACTCAATTTGCATTTTATAGAAAATGATCTTTTTAGTTTGTCCAAGTTTGGAGGAACTTCTTAGCCTTTGTTAATTGTGTTTTTTAATGTTTAGGACAATATACCTATATCTTTTACTAGCTATATTTTCTACAGAACTGCTTCTCTGTTTGGGTGTCAGAAGTTTGTGTGAATGGAAATTTGGCTTGATCCTATATTATGGAGAGATTGGAAGGAAGTACAAGTTGGTGAATTTCAATATCAAATAAGGAGATAAAAAGAGAGAGAAGGACAACATAGTGCAGCAATGTAGCAAATGCTGTAACTGTTTTTCTCATGTCATGTCTAACATAAACACATGGATGGACCTTTTACCACCTCCATCATGCTCATACCTTATGAAGTATCTAACCTATTTAAGAAAAGATGGCTTGCAAGGTCCTTTGTAAATAATGATTTAGGAGCAAACTCACCAAGCCTCCTCCTTCATCGTCATCAAAATCAGCAATTTTAGCTCCAGCATCTTGTACTTGAACATCTTTAGCAACGGATGAAATCTGCATTGAACCAAAATAGCCAGTCAAGGCTCAGTAATACTGTCATCCAACAGTATTCAGAGAAGCAAGATCTACAGAAATTATGTATCATTAACAAGTTCAGCCTGTAGACATACCTTGATGGTGCGACCCGCAATCTCAAGCTTGCAATTCAAACTTTTAGATGCCTTTGCATGTTCAAGTTGAGCAAACTAAGATGAACCCAAATCAAGACATAGAGGCATTACAAAAAGAAAAAAAACTATGACAGACAATATATACTGAAAAGAAATATTACAATTCACCAAAAACCAACTTGAACAAACCCAAATCCTTTGCGCAATGTCCTGTTTCAGGATTTGTAGGTAATTGAATAAGCTCTACTGGCCCAAAAGCTTCAAAAATATGAACACAACAGACATAATGGAAAATTAGAGGGTTTTTGGCTTAAGAGTGTTTTCAGCTCTCGAGAGTGTTTGGATATTTTAAAAACAACTTGGAAAAAGTTACAAGTTAAAAGCAGGTATCCCTACATTTCATTTTTGACTTAAAAGTTAAAACTTGAAAAAGTTAGAAGTTAAAAGCAGGTATCCCTACATTTCATTTTTGACTTAAAAGTTACTGAAGTTTGACTCTAAAAAACTATTTTTGAAAAGCTACTTTTTTTAAGCAAAGTCAAGCGGGCACCTTAGAAACAGAAAATAAAGTGTTTGGTATAGATGGGTATTACTGTAGCAAGGACATTGAGAAAGTCAATTATACATGTTAAAGAACAGATCAGTGTTATAGACGAAATAAAGTTCAGGAAAACACATACATGGGTGTATGTGGGTGAAATATTTGATAGATACGCCCATGTTTGTGTTTGCCTAAACTTTATTTTCTCTATCACGTTAATTTGTTCTTCAGCATGTTATATTCTACAAGTAAAGGTAGATCAGCATCGCAGAATATTGTGTATATAAACCTCCACCATTATTGATGGTTTCAATCGGCATTATAAAAATTATGGATGGATGGATAGCTTTATAGATATTTAACAACCACTGTTACCAAAAGGAGGAAAAGATGAAGTCCAATTAATTTGATGGAACCAACTCTCACAGTAACAGCTACAGCCAAAGTTTCAAACCAAACAAGAAACTGATTCACATTCCATAAAGCATTTAACTAAATCAAATTATGTTACTTGATGAATATTCACAGGGTTCTGATATGTTTTCTAGAACCTCAAGTATTTGAAGAATAAGCAACCCCCCACCCCACCCTCCCCTCCCCCCGCCCCTGTTTTCAAGGAATCTATGGTTGGTTCAGATGTTGCAAAAAGTTAGAAACAAAAGTAGATGGAAGATTTTCTCTTAGCTTTCCTGCTTGAAATAGAAGTGGTGGTCACTGGTAACGATATTGTTGCCACTGAAGGAACCTCCCTCTTACACACAACTATAAACAGTCTAGCAAACCTGCAGTGAAAGACAACTTGATGTGTCAGATCTAACCTGTTCTTAAAGTCTTCCTTGAAGTGTCACCTGAAGCCCAAGCTTGCTCATCTTTCCCTATCTGGATTCTAGAAAATAATGACAAAACACAAAGCAAGAGGAGAGATTTGAGATTGTGGAAATAAAAATGTCATCTCATAGAGGATATCCTAAGAGAGGACTTGGAAGCATGAATTGTGGAATATTATTCAAGTAAAATGTAATTACACAGTTTAAAACCCTGAAGTGGTAGAAAAATTAGAGAAGTAACCAAATAGAAGGCAGTTGAAGCAAAGTATAACCATGGAAATAATATTATCTGTACAGATGCCAAGAAAACATAAATGTAGCACTCTAATCAATGTTTTATATTGGAATGATATCAAGTGAAGGTTTTCAAGTGGCATTACGCAAACAGCATTTTTTCAAATATGTTTTCTTTCATATTATCCTTCCAACCAATTAGACTGCTTAGTAGCCCCCATCTGGTTGCTCTATCTGATCATTCATAACTCTGAATCCACCAACCCGGCTCTAGAACCTTCAACCATAGATATATATAGTCAATTCATCTAGTCATTGCAATGAAATCAAATGCATAAAAGTAAGTTCTTTTATGCCAGATTCTTACAAGAAATTTGAAGTAACAGATTGCAGATAGAAACTGGGTTTGCACAATAATAGGAATATCCCAATTCCAGAGGATGTCATGTTCTAATTTGAACTCCACAAGAATGCTTCTGAAAAACATTCCAGAACTTGCTAATCTTGCATTAAACAATCTTTTGATCTTTATTATAATACAAAACTCTCTTCTTTTTTTGTAGGGGACAAAATTAGTTAAAACTGAGGGTGACCATTTTAAAACTTTACCTTTCTCAAAAAAAAAATATAAAAAAAATCATTTGCATGATTCTGAGTGCAATATCGCATTTTTATACTTCTTTCACAATACCAATTATTTTAATACAACTCCAAGAACATCATACGATGACCCATTCACACTTTTTTTTTCTTAATCTCTGTTATAGACAGCACCAACTGTCAAGTCAAGGCAAGGAACAGAAGGTGGTACTATTTAACCTACAAGGTATCATCTACATAGTTGTTATGCTTAGCCTTCTCTTCTTTATCTTCAGCTTTCCAATCCTGCACTACAAGAATTCTCCTCCTTGTTTCATAAACTAACCTAAGAAAGCGCCGTACCAAAGCCGAAGACAAATTAACTTCTCACTTAAAAGGCCCACACGACTTAAGCTGCCATAGCCTCCTTGACAAATATAGGCCTTACTGTATATGGAAAGGTAACAAGTCTGGTTTGAAACACTATGATAGAATTTGTAAAAGTGGCCGTCAATTCTAAAAAAAAATTCATATGTGCTTGGCAACAACCTGTAAGCAACTTCACCATCACCCAAAACAACCACGCCCACTGGCCACCTTAATCACCAGTAACTTCCTCCCCGAAAGGAACACCAATAATCAACCGGCAACCCTACACTCCCCCTCCCCTCCCCCCTTCTCGTCCATCTTCTATCTGAGACAAACCTACTTTCCACCACCAGTGACCCCATGCTGAAAAACACATCAAAATCCAAGAACTACCACCAAATCATCTGGGTAAACCTACAATCTTCATCACTGGAAAAGCAAAAAGGGCTTTTTGGCCAAGAAATCAGCAGCAGCAAAATCACCAGAAAATTCCTATCGTGGATCTCCTATTTATATCTTCTCATCCCTCTTACCTTCCCAAAGACTATCTTAATGAAAACAACATCGAAAACTTTCAGGTTTGAAGTGTCACTTTGGATTCGGTTGGCTGGAAATACTCATCAGGAAGTACCTAATTTGATGCCTTTGTCTCAAAGGCCATTGTCATTGTTGCTCCGTCGTGCTTTGACTATATCTCATTGTCGCAACCATAAACCGACTTAAGTGTGGGCACGTGAGTTGATGGACAAAAATGTTAACTTTAACACCTTTTTTGAATATTCTGCTACTTTAAGAGCTTTGGACCAAATACGTCACCTTTTCACATACATTACAGACTGTAACTGTCAACTAAAGCAGCCCCAATACATTGATGATCATTTTCTCATTGTTTTCTCCTTATATGTACCAAACAATGAACATATGTAACCACTTTGACAGACAATACTGAAGGAGCAAAAAATCCAAATGAACAAGATAACATTCTCAATAGGATGTCAGCCTGGCTTCACCTATTTCAAATATTCTTATTTCTGCCTAGGATAAGATTAGGATCTTCATAAACTCAAACTTCCATTAATCTAAAAAACTTTTATGCCCACCCCAATCATACTCCAAATATTTTTCTCCATTCTGCTACTAAGACTGATTTTCAGCTTAAAGAGGAAAATACCTCGACTTTAACTTTATATCCTTCATATTAATGCACCGGCATAAGAATCGGGAAAAATATAATGAAAAGGGAATGAGAAAGGACATGGACTTGCGTGTCTTCAATGCTAGATTTCATCACATTCAGCCATTAATCAAGAAATACAAAAAAGCTAAGAGACACTGCAGCCTCTTAACCTTTGCACTTTATTGACAGCCAATTTATTCCAATAGTAGAGAATCTGTCTTTTTAAGAGAAATTAGAACTTCTCTTATAGAGTTTTGTCCAAATCTTGAACTTATTTCTAAGTCTACACAAACATATAAATCTCTCACTTCAATCCATTTAGTTCTTGTCCACATCTCTAGTGACCATTATCTTCATTTTCTACAAATATTTTTTTTTACAACAGAATTCTCAGGTCCTTGCTGAATGAAAAAACCACCCTTCAAACATGTTATTTAGATCCCATTATGTAGTATATATAAGGCCACAAGGATTCCTACTAGAAAGATAGAAGGAAAACATGTGTAAGATAGATGCACTATATTATTTGTTACAACATAAATGAAGATAAACAGGATATAATTACACAAAAGTTTTCATTGTTATCGCAGATCTGGTACCATGGCGCTTTCCCCCACAATGACATGGGACTTTCCATAATTCATCTTCATATGCCATAATAGTTTGGTACATGCTTCCTAGCTATATTTGCTTGGACTCTTCAAAAATACCTAGGTGTGTGCCGGATCCTCCAAAGTTATGCATTTTGAACGATCCAACACGCAACGACGGCATTGATGGAAGGTCCGAGTAACATAGCTTACTAATACTGGCTGGGGTACAAAACCATCACGACCCAAAATATCAAATTTTTAGAGTGTATTACAACTTCATAATATTTCAATAATGACACATTTTAATAGGTATAAGTTGGTCGGACAAAGTGGATAAAGAATAAAAAAGGTAGGTGATGCAAGAAAAGAAAATAGAAACATAGGTATTGAGAAAAAAAGCATATGCTAAGATAATGAACAATGAGAGATATAGGTACTAAAGACATTCAAAATAAGGATAGGAAGAAGACTATAACAGTGTCATGTACTTCCCTTTAGATGTTAACAGAAACCCTTTTGGGAATGTCTCCAACACAAAGTTATAATAGTCTGAGAAAAGAAGGTCAAGAACTGTTTAAGCCAATGTGGCGAGCTCAGCAATGGCTAATAGCAACAACTGAAGGGAGGTGCCCATGATGAGTCTCTTAGCTGCTGTTCCAAGATATTTATTCACCATAAAAGCTGCGACGACCTACCAAAACAACAACAAGGTGCTCCTCCAACAATTACCTAATCAATTTCATTGTCTACACAAACAAACAGCAAATTTATTTGTCTTTTGGGAAGTACACAAACAACACAATATATACTAAATATCACAAATAATTGAATATTAGAAGACCTTATCCATCAAATAATTAATTTTACCTTAATAAACATTGTGCACATCCAGTGCCACATCCAAAGTTCAAACATTATGAAAGAAATTGAACACTCAAATGTCCTATATAAGTTCTACAAATGTGACATAGAAGTAGGGGAGAGATATTGGATTGACATAGACATTATATTACCTTGAATGCTCACCCTTTACCAATTCTTCATATTATCTTGACAAACGTTTTTCATCCTTTGAATCCCAAACACATTTTCTGAATAAACAGAAGACTGAGCAACCACTAAGCAAAATATGTTCACATAAACAAATACACAAAAATATTTACATTGGTTTAATCCTGGACACACATAAATTGATCGAACCATGTAGAACTTCTCATACGGAAATCCCTAAGCAGACCAGACAAAAGTAAATTCTCAGTCTACTTCTCTAATAGGAAAGCTAGAATTCATGACCAAACTGTACAAGGGTTTGGAAATCAAACAGCGAAATCAACAGTATGTCAGATTGAAGGACTAATCAAAAATAATATTATGTAGTTTGAACCTCTGATGACTGTTTGAGTTTCTGGGTAAAACAAATGCAGGTTTCTTTATGATTCCAGGATCAATGTCTGCATATAAATACTCTTCATGTCTTCCAAGTTCTAATGATGGATCTTGCACTTACAAAGAGTATGTGTCATCACATTATCATTCTTGGTGAACACAGAGTAAGAACTTGTACATATAACAAGACCTAGTGTTAGTTCACCAGCAAGCTAATGTGCTCAAGTAAACCAACAACAATTAAAGTATAATATGCAAATAACACAAACAACCAAAAGAAAAGTTCCCTTGTATAATTATGCCAATTATTTAGAACAAATGAAAATATTAGAAGCTACAAAAACCAAACTTTTGTGACTGAAAATTTTAGTTCCTTAGAAACTGGCAAAGGAAGTAGAAACATTTCGGTAATTGAAGAGTCAACAGATACAGAGTCACCAAAGGGAAGTTAACGCAGTAGGACAATGGAAAATTCGCTTTGTCAAGCGACATGTAGAGATTGAACAGCCAGATCAGAAAGCATTCAACAGCAACATTGGAGAATCATCATACAAAAGCGTAGAAACTTAACAAGGAAATTTACAACAACACACCCAACAAATTAATAAGGAAATTTAACCGAGACAATTAGAAATTCTTCATTCAAGGATTGAATAGCTACAAATAGCTGTCATAATTTTCAGTAGGAACCCTAATGGCACAATTTATACATCTATAAACCCTAATCAAGACAATAGATAAAACACAACCCCTAATCAAGACAATTGATAAAACAACCCTAAGACTGATTAAGAGCTGGTAAATTTGGTAACAGCCTTTGTACCCTCAGATACAGCATGCTTAGCCAATTCACCAGGGAGCACCAATCTGACAGCAGTCTGGATCTCCCGAGAAGTAATAGTAGGCTTCTTGTTATAGCGAGCAAGACGAGAAGACTCTTGAGCAAGTTTCTCAAAAATGTCATTGATAAAGCTGTTCATAATACCCATAGCCTTGCTAGATATACCAATGTCAGGGTGGACCTGTTTCAGCACTTTGAAAATGTAGATCTTGTAGGTTTCCACCGACTTCTTAACCCTCTTTTTCTTCTTGTCTGCTGCAGCTGCTGCGCCATCCTTGGGCAGCTTCTTCCCTGCCTTTGGCTTCTTCTCTGCTGGTGCCTTCTCTGCAGCTGGCTTCTTCTCCGCTGGTTTCTTCTCGGCCTTTGGTGCCATTGTTTTGCTAAGCTACAGACAGTGAGAAAGGATATTTAAGAAGGAGGTGAATATGAATGAAATGGGTGAAGAGAATGAAGGGACGGGTTCATTTAAATAATGGTTCGGCAGAAAGTTCTTATTGGTTTAGATGGAGTGACGGGGATCGCGGATTATAGCCGTTGGATTTGCAAATTAATCAACGGTGCAGGATAGTTGTGAACTTAAAGGTGAAGTCTAGGAATGATTTTTGAAAATGATTTTTTCTGCTTCCTCTTTCATTTTTTGGTGGTAAATTTTTTTAAAGTAAAAAATAAATGTCATAAGTAGTCCTTTAATTTTATGAATAGGTGTAAAATAGTCATTTAATTATATTTTTATCAGATTTGGTCATTTTAACTATTTAAAAATTTATCTATTTTGGTTCCTTAACTTTATATTTATTGTTTTAGTCTTTTTAGTATGTAAAAATTTATCAGCTTTGGTTTCTTAATTATATACTTATTGATTTTAGCCTTTTTAACATTGAAAAACTTATTAGGTTTGGTCTTTGTTCATCTTTTTATACAAATAACTTAGGTTTATGTTAACGGAACTCTTTATTAAATTTAATCTTTAATCCATTATTTACATGGCAAAGGGTCAATATGTAGTACAGGAAATAGTTTAAATATACCCCTAGTCATACTATTAGGCTAAATACATTCATCTCGTTATACTTTCGGGCTAAATATACCATTACGATTAACATAGGACATGTGAAAGGCTAATATAAGTGAATTATTCAATTCAAAGTAAATTAAATTCAGATATAACTCGCCCTAATAATTTAAACAATGTCTTGTTTCTAGACTTATTTAATATGAGCTTCGGGTTTATCTTTCAGGAGTTAATAGTAGTTAGATAACACTTGAGAAATTTTTGGCTCAGTCATGATGTTGTGATCAACTATAATTTGCTAGTTAATAAACACCTCAGTTAAAGGGAGATTTTGTGATCGATGAACAAGTAAATTGTCTTAATATCTTGAGAGAGAAAAAACGAGGTCTGCGAGATAATATCAAAAGGAGGAAGAGTGAATTTTTCAACGCATAACCTGAATTACAATTTATTCACTGAATAGATCTCCACTTTAGTTTTCCCTTTTCTAATTAATTTTTCATACCTTCATAAATTGGGTGGGTCAACGTTATAATTAGGTCATGTTAAATTATTGAGACGGATTATATTCGAATTTGATTTATTTTGAATTGAATAGTTCATTTATTCTTAGCCGTCTACGTGTCCTATGTTAGTCATAAAGGTATATTTAGTCCGAAGGTATAACGGAAGGGGTATATTTAGCCCAATAGTATAACTAGGTGTATATTTAAATTATTTCCTATACAACAGGATATATTTGGCCCTCTGCCTTTTTTAGATTGTTTCTTTATCTCTGCTAATTTTTCTTCAAATTACTCTTATGCAAAGAACAATAACCTCAACTATTCAAAATAAAATTAATGAGGAAATAAGATATAAATCTTAATTTTATTCGATGAATGACGAAATGAAGCATATAATTGATGCTAATGACTTGAATATGTTGTCTTCCCTCAATTTCTCTAATTAAAATGAATTGAATAGTAAAATCAAGCATAACTTTCACATATAGCAAATAAAAAATTCATATTTGTATGATATAGCAAAGTTTGCATAATTGCGCTCTATAGCACACATAGAACTGTATAATTTGCTATACATATACAGTTGAAGCAAATTATATAAAACGAAGTGTATAAATCAAGAAAAATAAACACACTTCGGCAGAGAACTGTATAGAAACGAAGTGTATAAAACGAATTGTATTATTACAAGTGCATAGAATGATTATATACAATTTGAATTTGTATAAAATGAGAAAGAGAGAAGTACAAAAGAGACTTGACAAGGAATATACAATTCAATCGAATTGTATAAAACGAGAAAGAGAGAAATTAGATACAATTTGAAAATTGTATAAAACGAGAAAGAGAGAAAAGGAACTGGGCAGGGGAGTATTTTTATTGTATAATTATAAGTGTATAGGACGAAAATATATGTACTTGCATGTGTATATACAATTTTCTCACGCTTTATACAAACAGAAACGCAATTTATACATTTCCCTTCTGTTTGTATAAGTGAGAAAGGCGAGAGTGGCGAGCGAGATTTGGAAGAGGGGAGAGAGGGGAACAAAAATATATGTATTTATACAATTTTCTCTTCTTTATACAATTAGAAACAATTTTTATACACCTGTGTTTGTATAAAAAGTGAGGAAGCGAGTGACAGATTGGAGGAGATTGGCGAGCGAGATATTTGGGAGAGAGGCGTCTGAAAATTTTTCGCAAACGTTTGCTATGGAGCACAAATAAATGGAACCCTAGCTACTTCATTTATTTTAGGTTATTAGTTTGCTATTATATACAATTTTCCCTAAAATCAATCTATTTTCAAAAAAAAAAAAAGAAGTTGCAAATATACCATTTTATAAATTTCAACTTCTAAGAATTATGCAAATTTCCTTCATTAAAGTCGTTGGAGTATATTTTGAATTCAATAGTAATAATATCTTTTTTTCTAATAATAAAGTTTATCATATTCAAGTCATTAGTAGCATTAATATGCTTCATTAAATCGTCTATTGAATAAAATAATGACTTATATTTCTTTCTTTGTGAATTTTATTTTGAATTGTTGAGGTTAAAGTTTCTTTGCATAAGGGTTATTTGAAATAAAAGTAGTTGGGAAAGAGAAACAAATGAAAAAATGGTTAAAGAATTTAATTTTTAGAGACATGGATTTTGTTAATAAAAAATAAGTTATTTGTATAATAAATGGACAGAGATCCTAATAAGTTTTTAAATACTTAAAGGTCAAAAATCTTTAAATGTATTGTAAAGGGGATTAAAATCGATAAATGTATAGTTAAGTGATCAGAGCAACAAAAAGTGTCTAATAGATACTTTTTTGAACAATGGAAGCGTTCAATAAGAACAAGTTTTAAATAAAGTATCAAAGTGAAATATATAGACAACTTTTAGGGGCTTTATATAACTTAAGCCTATTTTAAATGAAAATTTAAAAAGAGCATGACAAAGTTTTGTTGTTAGAAACACTTATTAAAAAGAGATGGCAGTCATGCCTTCATAAACTCTTAATTGAAGAACCAACATGGGTTGTGGTGCACTGAGAGGAGTGCTTCACCTTTGAACAGAGGTCTCGGGTTCGAGCCATGGATATGGAGAAAATCATGTTGGGAACGCCACCTTCGAAAGGGTCCTACTTAGCGCGATCCGAATTTAGTCGGAACTCCGTACACCGGGTGAGAAACAAAAAAGAACTCTTAAATGAAGAGAAAAACAACGAAATTGTGATGGGGTGCTAGGAGATTTAAAGCACTTTGTAAGTTGTCTTGATTTTGGATATTGTAGGGATATGATATTTGATGAGGTTAAGAGTGTTATTTGTAAAATGAGTAGGAGAAGTACGATTGGACAAGACAATATCCCAATAAAATGTTGAAAGAGCATAGACATGACAACAACGAAGTGACGAATGGGTTATTAATGTTATTTTAAGAACAAACAAAATGCCTGAGTGATAGAGATAAAGTACCATGATTCCATTATAAAAGAACAATAGTGACTTTCAAAATTGCAACAACTATATACATAAGGGATATCAATTTGTGTAGTCACGCTTTAAAAATATGAAAAAGAATGATAGAGATGACAATGAGGAGGAGCGTATCTATTGTTGAGAACCAATTGGAGTTTATGTCAAGGTAATCAACTTCAAAAGCCATTAATTGGGTGAAGAGACTGGTTGAACAATATAGAGAGAAAGAAACTTATACATGATGTTTATTGAGCAAAAAAAGACATATAAAAAAGTATCAAGTGTGTTCAAGGAGGTGTTCAAAGGGTGAAATACTTATAAAGCATATTAGGGAATTAAAGACATATACAATGAATCTAAGATTAGGGTAAGTATGGTGGGAGGGACTTGGAGCACTTTTCAATGGTGATGGATTTGCATCATCTATAAATTCTTTGCTCATTTTTTTTTGTCTTAATAATGGATAAATTGATCACATTACATATTGTTACGATTCAAAAACTGGTCATTATGACACCTACAAATCTCACCAATAAATAAGCCAACTTTTGATCCAAAATAAATAATAATGGGCCTAGGGAGGAGAGGAAATAGACAAAAGCATGCTAAAATAGGCTCAAGATAGAAACAACATAAATAAGAGAATATATATATATATATATATATATGTATGTAAAATCATCGACGACCCCTTAAAGTTGTTCGCATAATTTATTTAAACACCTCAATTAAATCTAATACCTATTTGACATTTTTTGTTAATCAGCAAAAAAAATGAGATGTGTGTAATACACTCGTTATGACATGGCAATGACATGACAGAATGATAAATTAAATGATGACACGTGGCATTTGAGTTCAAAAAATTATTTAAAAAATGAAACTTTAAAAGACAACTATTTTAATCTATTTAACTAATTTAAAAAAAATTAAAAAAATTCTAAAGAGAAAATAACCCACCCACCCATGGCAATTCCTTCTTTTCCTCCACGTCATTTCAACTCTAACACCCCTCAATCTATTTTCAATTGTAACATTCTTCTCTAATTAATTTTGGTACAAGGAAGATAATTAGGATTTTGTCGGAAATTTATGAATTTTTATCCATCATGACCGGAAAAATGGACTTAATGAAATTTATTAACCAAGATTCAATTTTCTGTAATACCCATTGAGTCCTAAAATCAAGTGTGATTTAACTTGTCTTGGATCTTTTTAGTTGTTTTCTTTTGTGGGTCTTGTGTAATTGCTGGTAAAAGTTTACTTACTGCAATTTAGTTGGCATTGTTCCAATTAGATGATCGATTGAAAATGGCGGATCTAATTGATAAAACTACTGATCTCACTAGCTAACTTCATGATTATTTTGTATCTTTTCTTTTTCTTTTGCATTTCTGTGCAATTTTCTTGTTCTCTTTCCTCATTAAGTTATTTTGGTTGATCAAGATTCCGTTCTTCTGAAATGTCAAAAATGGTGGTAGGATTGAAAAAGTTACTCCTAAAGAAGGAAGAAGAAGAAGAAGAGAGACAAAAAAAAAATACTCGCTAAAATACCCCTCTCACGCGCTCAATAAATGTGTGGTGCACTTTCTTTGTCACGTCAACTAAAGTGTTTAATAGATATTCATTTTGAACAATAAAAGTGTTTAATAGGTACAAATCTTACTTGAGTTTTCTAAATGAAATATGCGGACAACTTTAAGTGTCTGTGTATGACTTAAGCCTATATATATATGTGTGTGTGTGTTTGTGTGTATATATATATATATACACACACACACAACTCAAAGAAGAACAAAAATACAAGATCCATCTAAAAACCTGGTGGATGCTAGTGCAAACCTATTACAAAAAATGAGTATAGACTAGTCATATTCAAGAAATATACATACTGTCTCGAAATACAAAATACTAGTCATAGTCAATTATGGACGCCAATAAGGTCACCCTTAGTCTCTGAAATATTAGATACCGCAACACGAGTATTAACGAGGTCGACTAGCGCTCAAATCTACATAAAAAAAGATGTAGAATGCAGTTTGAATACTAAAACAACAGACGCTCAGTAGGCATCATAAGCTGATTAAGTTTGCGTGCGATAACATAATAACAAGTGATTAAATAGTAGGGTAACGATGCAACAGTAAAGACATAACTACATATGAATCATAAAAAGAATACTAAAATAAATGACGAAAACAATCAAGTTATCTAAACCTATTTGAAAACGCATAATCCAGAATGCACAACCAAAACATCACAACAATTATCATACAATTAATTACATGGCCTAACCACGTACAATCTATTACTATTCAATTGACTTTATTTTAGTCTATCTTCAGAGTTCTTCATTTAGCTCATTGTGTTAAGCTTTAGTAAATTATTTCATTCAACTGTTTTACATATCACATGTTCTATGTATTGATATCATTCAATGTTGTATTATTTTATGATGCAGTTTTAGATATTCAGGATCTTAGTCATATATATGATAGCTTTTAGCCAATAGGTTATAGCTTTTTATTTGAGGACTTTGGTCAATTTTTAGTTCCAATGTTTAATTTATATTTATGTGGACAAATTAAAGGGAACAATGTGTCATGTCCCGGTTACCTATATTAGTATTAGCATTGGCTTAATATAAAATCAATTAGAGTTGTCGTATTCACTCTACTTAGTACTAGATCATTTCATGATTATGCTCCTGCTTGATCATTTTAGTTCTTATACATACTCATATTTAGTTGTTGTCAGTATCAAGGGTTAGCTTAGGGTCAATTGTCACTCTAAGCATCGTTTTATAATCAGGATGGTTTCAGATCGTGACAAACATCTAAATTCAAATTACTCTTTGATACAACCTTGTCATCATTTAATTTTTTTGCTACTCCTCTGCCTTTTTAATCATGAAAAAATCATGGCTTGAAATTTCAATGTCCGTTTTCAAACTTGACATCACTACTTCAGTTTCAGATATTCATCATTGTTAAAACCCGTAAGTACTTCTCCTTAAACTATTAGATCGTTTGTTACTTCTCCATGTAGAGAATAGTAGAAGAAAAGTGTAATTAGGAAATCTTCTGCTAGCCTAAGACCGTTAACTAAAATCGGAAGATTCAACTAAAGAAGAGGAAGTTACAAAAGAGAACTTGTTTATGTGAGAATAATCTTTTATTTGGTTGTTCTTACGTTGCTTGGGTTTTTTTTATTAATGTCTAATGTCACCTCTATTTATACTAATATAGGGATGCTTCTAGAAATCATTCTAGATACATCTACAAGAAATATCTAGTAAACTTTATCTTTTAGATATCTAGATATTTCTTTAAGATAATTATCCTAGATACTATCCTAGACTATTCTAGATTTTTTCTTAAGTGCAAATATCAAAGATATTACTCAATAAAATTCAAGAAAGTTCTACCAAATATCTAAGATATTTTTGTACCTCCAAAAAATCTAACTTTGTTATAAAATAAAGACTTAGTACTAAAGTTAAACTAAAAACAACCAAGAAAGGAAAAATGTAGTAGAGAGATAAAATAGAAAACTTTGTATCTTCCTTATTTTTGTGTGTTATTCCATAAGTCACAATGTTGTTTATAGGCATATAAGGGGTACAATGGACATTAATTAATTTTGTCTACAACACTCCTCCTTGGATGTCCATGTAAAATAAAATTCTTAGTAAAGTAACAAATGTAAATAGTTGTTCCAAATACACATTACTTGCTGCCTCATTGAAAATCTTATCAGAAAACCAGTGTAATAAAATCTTAAGTAAGGAAAA
Source organism: Solanum arcanum (assembly GCA_027789145.1). Taxonomy (NCBI): domain Eukaryota; kingdom Viridiplantae; phylum Streptophyta; class Magnoliopsida; order Solanales; family Solanaceae; genus Solanum; species Solanum arcanum. The sequence continues at coordinate 23,515,667 of CM050935.1, read as the reverse complement.
AAGAGTACAACACATATTTCGCTCCCCCTGATGAATACCACGTTTCAGTTTCCCAAGTTTCCTTATTCCAATTTTGTATATCATCTTCTCGAAAGTTCAGTTAACAATGACTTGTTGAATAAACCTGCCAGATTATCACTCGAACGAATCTGATGTACGTTAACTTTGGTGAAATGTGTTTCGTTCAATATCCTTTTATGAATCCTCCCAGAGTTGTGCTATGCATGTTGCATTATCTTCATATGAAATTGTGGACAATTTGTAGCATTTCAAACCACACTTTTCTAAAATAAGGTGTATTATGGATCTTAATCACACACATTCCTAACTTGCTTCATGAATAAGCATTATTTCTGCGTGATTTGATGAAGTGGTCGCGATATACTATTTCATAGATCTCCAAGATATGGCAGTACCCTCACATGTGAATACATAACATGTTTGAGATCTAGTTTTATGTGGGTCGGATAAATATCCTGCATCGACATAGCCAACAAGGTTTGAACTGCAATCGTTACAATAGAATAAACCCACATTGATAGCCCCTTTTAGATACCATAATATTTGTTTGATCCCATTTCAATGTCTCATAGTAGGAGCAAAACTATATCTTGCTAACAAATTAACCAAAAAGGTATATCGAGTCTTGTAGTGTTAGCAAGATACATTACTGCACCAATTGCACTAAGATATGGTACTTTAGGACTAAGAATTTTCTCATTCTTTTCTTAGGGTCGAAATGAATCTTTATTCTTATCAAGTGATCGAACAACTATTGGAGTACTTAATGGATGTGCTTCATCCATATAAAATGCGTATATAGATATATGAACAAAGATACCATTTGTCAAATGCTCTATTTGCAAACCAAGACATAATTTTATATTTCGAGATATTTCATCTCAAATTCGTTCTTCAAATAATTGATTAACCTATGAAGTTCCATTAGAGTTTCAATAAGTTTTATGTCATCAACATAAATAATAAGTACAACAACTCAGATATTATTTTCTTTATAAACACACATGGGCAAATCAGATCATTTATATAACCTTCCTTTGAAAATACTCAATAAGACGGTTATACCACATGCGTTCAGATTGCTTCAAATAATACAATGATCTTTGCAATCTAATTGAGTACATTTTCCGAGACTTTGAAGTGTATGCTTTGGGAATTTTGAATCCTTCAGGAATTTTCATATATATATCTCATTATCGAGTGATCCATAAAGGTAGTCTGTAACCACATCCATCAAATGCATTTCAAGTTTCTCATGAATCATGAAACTAATGAGATAATGCATGTTATTGCATCCATAATGTGTAAGTATGTCTTCATAATCGACGTCGGGCCTTTGAGAAAATTCTTGTGCAACAAGATGTGCTTTGTACCTTTGTCTTTCATTCGTTTCTTTTTCGTATAAAACCCCAAGCCAACATGTTTAACACCAATGGGTGTTTGTACAATAGGCCCAAAAACTTCGCGCTTGACAAGTGAAATCAATTTTGATTGAATTGCTTCTTGCCATTTTGATCAAGCATTTCTTTGTTGACATCTTTCAACAGATTGAGGTTCAAAATCCTCACAATTTTGCATAATTTTTTATGCAAAATTGTACGCAAAAACATAATCCATCATTATTTCTGATTGATTCAGATTTGTTTCATTATCACTTGATTTTATGGATAGTTCATTATTTTTCTGAGTCTCAAGTTTATTGATTCCTTCAGAGATAGCAGAATTATTCACATCTTGACTTTCTATATGAGGTCTTTTCATAATTTCATTTTGATCTTTTAATTTTCTTTTTCTAGGATTTTGATCCTTTAAACCTAATGGTCTACCACGCTTCATGCGTGTTTTTGACTCATTAGCAATGAACACTAGTAGACGGTCATACAGGGACATCAATTCAAACAGGGAAATTCTTTGCAGAAATATGTGATTTAGTAATTCTTTTCAAATCTGTAAATGTGTCTGGCATTTGATTAGCAATTTTCAGCAAATGAATGATCTGTTATACTCTAGCTTACAAATGGAAGTACAAGGATCAAGATAAGACAACGATGAATTTTTCCACAAAAACTCTCCTTTAATTTCACTATTTTCTCCCCCTAATTTTGGGAAAAGTATCTCATTAAATCAACAATATGTGAATCGGTCTGTGAACATAACTCCAGTTAGTGGTTCAAGGTAGAAAATAATAAAGGTTGATTCAAACCCAATATATATTCCTAACTTTCTTTGGGGTCCATCTTAAGAAAACTTATGATAATTTGTTGGCCTGAGACGAATAAATGTTGTAGTATGCAAAATTGCATGACTCCAAAAGTGGGCAACTTAGTGTTTATAACTAATTGTCTTTCTAGCCAGATGTAACATACCGTATTTTACGTGTACTAGTTTTATTTATATGATGCTTATAAATTGTCTTGTGGTTGTAACAGTCCGTATTATGCATATGCTTGTTCTATTCTTGTGATACTTGATATATCCTTATAGTATAGGTGAGGGACCATGTATTTTATATGATTAGTGTTGGTTTAAACTAGTTGGGAAGGTGATGTGATGTCTTGCACGTTTTAACAAGTGTACTGCAAATAAACTCCAACGGGAGTATTTGAACTCGAGATATAAGGTGGTAATTGAGCTTAGAGTTGAAAATCAAGTGATAAGTTAAAGCAAAAGGATTAATATTTAGAAAATGGAATAAAATAAGTGAGCTACTTGCTTAACTTTACTAAACTAGTATGTGACAAGTAGGTGCATCACCTACTTTTGTAACACCCCTAAAACAAACTAAGGTGAACTAGAGCTTAACATGTGTGTAATGAGTTTATAAGGTCTTAAAATGGTGAATTATGTATAGTGTAATAAGGCAATATGTTGAGTTTGGAAGAGTTTGATGGTCGAACGTCCAAGACATTCAAAAATTTGCTTTGGTTTGCGCTTGTGTGTTCTAGTGTTTCTTTGCATGTTTGATGTGGTGTTTGGTGTTTAAATTAATATAAAAGGTTCCTAACATCTAGACGAGCGTATTTAGGGTTGAAACGTCCGGACACGACTCCCGAAGGACCAAGCTGAGGGTCCTTGAGAAAGACCCAAACTTGGGCTTGAAACTGCACAAGGCAGTCCCCAAAACAACGACGGCCAAACAACACTCCATAGTCTTGTGTACGATCCGTCAATGGTGGCCGTTGCTCCACACTTAGGTGTGGGAGCTTAAGCCCCTAGAAATCAGTCTTTGACAAAAACACAGGGGCGGCTGGCCAGTAAAAAAAAAGTCATTCGCCTTAGGCCCCCAATTTTAGGATGCCCCATTTTTTTTACTTAATAAGGTTAAATTAAAAAAATAATTAAAACTCACATAATAAATGGAAACGACTAAAAAAAATTAAATTATGTAGAAACGGTTAAAATTTGAAATGATTGACTTTTCAACTTTTCAATAAAAAGTTATGTACTTTCTTTTAATGTACACATTATCTATTTTTTTTAATTTTGTTTTTATATATTTTATCCTTCTCTCTTCTATTTCTTTTCACTTTCTCTTTTCTAGTTTTATATCTCTCTTATTCAAAGTTTAAGAACTTACTAGCTCTATTGATAGTTTATATTTTAATTTTGAAGAAAAATAAATTGCAACAGCTCAATCCATTTTTGAAAATCAAGTCTTCATACTTTTTGAATTCGCTAATATCATTATAATTTCTAATATTATTTTTGTTTTGTGTCTTATGTTTATTATATTTTTATTTGATATTGTAAATAGTGTTTAAAATATTTATTTGATTTTTATATGTCAAGTAGAAAATATGAATCCAATCATTTAAAATTTCTTTTTTTAAAAAAACTATAACTTGATAAAATCTCAAAAAGGCGCTCTTGATAAATTTTTGGAAAACAATGTTAAAATTAGATAAAAGATGTAAGGAAATTCTCTTTAGAATAATAAGTTACTAACTTAGTCGAAGTTGAGTCAGATAATGATATAAATCAAAAAGAAGAAGAAGGAGAATAAATTAGAGAAAAGTCGGATGTAAATTCCCAAGAAAATCAAGAACTCATAAATGAATTAAATAATCACACTCCAAAAATATCTATGATACTATTCAATGGATTCATAAAAAGTTAAGAGATTTATTAGTAGAAAAGGGATCAATTAGAATTACCGACACATGTTTTTCAAAGGATAAATTTTCAAGGCACTTTTCTACTACATATTATTTTCAAAAGTTGGCAAATGGAGAAAGACATGAAAGAAGATAGTTTATTCCAAATATTTGAATAAGGTATTTTTTTTAGGACCGAAAATAAGCAGGTGTAAACGCAGAAGTTAGCAAAGCAAACCTCAAAAGACCACGAGTAAGAAGACAACGAGAAATATACCAAAAGACACAAAGATTTAACGTGGTTCGGTCAATCGACCTACGTCCACAAAGGAGATAAGCAATCCACTATAAATATGAGAGTACAAAATACAGAGAGAAACAACCTCAATCAATTCACTCGGAATACATGGGAGGTTCACACAAGTGATAGCGTATCAAGCTTGTGACCCATAAATTCTCCCCCAAACCAAAACTTTCAAAGCCCTTAAAGACTACATTGTGAATGCTGATTAAGTTAGAAGGAACAATCCTCTATTTATAGAGTCCTAAATCTTTTCCTACAAGAAAAGGATTAGTCAATCCAAAACCTTTTCCTAAAAAGAAAACCTATTTATGGTAAGAAATCAGGGCAAATAAAACCCAACAAATCTCCCCCTTGGCCTGAATTTCTGACAAAATAAATTTGTCCACCTTCTTTACTTAATCTTCAACAACTTGCTTCTCCTCTCCATAATCTTCTTTGCAAAATTTATGTCTCAACACAGAGAACCTCTCTGAAACAATTTCTCCAACAAAATCTTCATTACTGTCAAAAAGGTTGCGGCTAGAACTACACCCGCCAAGATGAACATCTCTTTCTAACCTGGTTCAATAATCGATTATCGAACCACTGAACCTGACTTCGTCATTGAATCTGGCTCTGATACCACTTGTTAGGATCGGAAATAAGAAGGTGTAAACGCAGAAGCTAGCAAAGCAAACCTCAATAGACCACGAGTAAGAAGACAACGAGAAATATACCAAAAGACACAAAGATTTAACGTTGTTCGGTCAATCAATCTACGTCCACAAAGGAGATGAGAAATCCACTATAAATATGAGAGTATAAAATATAGAGGGAAAGAACCTCAACCAATTCACTTGGAATACATGGGGGGTTCACACAAGTGGTAACATATCAAGCTTGTGACCCATAAATTTTCCCTCTAACCAAAACTCTCAAAGCCCTCAAGACTACATTGTGAATGCTAATTAAGTTAGAAGGAACATTCCTCTATTTATAGAGTCATAAACCTTTTCCTACAAGAAAAAGGATTAGTTAATCCAAAACCTTTTCCTAAAAGGAAAACCTATTTATGGTAAAAAATTTAGGGCAAATAAAACCCAACAAATCTCCCCCTTGGCCTGAATTTCTGACTAAATAAATTTGTCTACCTTCTTCACTTAATCTTCAACAACTTGCTTCTCCTCTCCATAATCTCCTTTGCAAAATTTATGTCTTAACACACAGAACCTATCTGAAACAATTTCTCCAACAAAATGTTCATTACTTTCAAAAAAGGTTGTGTCTATAACTACACCCGTCAAGATGAACACCTCCTTCTAACCTGGTTCAATCATCGATTATCAACCACTAGACCTGACTTCGTCATTGAATCTGACTCTGATACCACCTTTTGGGACAAAAAATAAGCAGGTGTAAACGCGGAAGCTAGCAAAGCAAACCTCAAAAGACCAAGAGTAAGAAGACAACGAGAAATATACAAAAACACAAAAATTTAACGTGGTTCGGTCAATCGACCTACGTCCACAAAGAAGATGAGCAATCCACTATAAATATGAGAGTACAAAATACAGAGAGAAACAGCCTCAACCAATTCACTCTAAATACATGGGAGGTTCAACACAAGTGATATCGTATCAAACTTGTGACCCATAAATTCTCCCTCTAACCAAAACTCTTAAAGACCTTAAAGACTACATTGTGAATGCTGATTAAGTTAGAAGGAACATTCCTCTATTTATAGAGTCCTAAACCTTTTCCTACAAGAAAAGGATTAGTTTATCCAAAAACCTTTTCCTAAGAGGAAAACCTATTTACGGTAAGAAATCAGGGCAAATAAAAACCCAACAATTTTGTTTTTGTTGTAAGTTATTTTATACGACCTTTAAGCAAAGAATAATAAGTTAGCTAATGAAGGTAGTAGAGATTGAAAAAATCTTACTACTAAGCTTAGAACTCATGAAACAACTAACCAACATATCATTAATATGAATTCATGGATTGATTTAGAATTTAGATTGCGTAATAATAAAATAATCGATAAAAATATTCAAGACAAAATTAATAGAGATAGAGAAAATTGGAAAAATGTATTGTCAAGAATTATTTCTGTCATAAAAACTCTTGGAAGAAATAATCTGGCGTTTAGGGGGGGAAATGAAAAAATCTATCAAGAAAATAACAGAAACTTCTTGAGTCTTATTGAAATGATTGCAGAATTTAATCCAATTATGCAAGAACATATTCGACGAATCAAACATGATGAAATTCATAATCATTATCTTTGACATAATATACAAAATGAATTAATAAATTTATTGGCAAGTGAAATTAAATACAAGATTATTGAAAAAGTTATAAAGCAAAGTTTTTATGTATCATATTTGATTGCATGCCAGATGTAAGTCATCAAGACCAAATGTCTTTTATAATACAGAGTGTAGATATTTCGACAACTCCAATAAATGTAATCGAATATTTTTTAGAATTCTTAAAAGTGGATGATACAAGTGGAAAAAGTCTTTTTGAAGTTATTTTCGATAAAATAAAATGTATTGGACTTGATATTGATAATTTAAGAGGACAAGGATATGACAACGAGCTAATATAAAGGGAAAATATCAACGAGTGCAAAAAAGGCTTTTTGATATAAATTCTAGATCATTTTATACACCATGTGATTGTCATAATCTAAATTTGGTACTTTGTGATATGACTAAGTCTTGTACGAAAGTTATATCATTATTTGGAGCGGTACGACAGTATATATTCACTATTTCCTTCGTCTACGGTGGAAAATTTTAAAAGATAGTATACCTAGTTTAAATCTTAAATTAGTGTCACAAACACGGTGAAAAAGTCGTATTGAAAGTGTTATAGCAATAAGGTTTCAAACTCCACAAATTTAAATTAGAAGATTTTAGTGATGATCCAAAAATTAAAAATGAAGCTAATTGTTTAGCAATTTTTGAGCTTGAAAATTTTGAGAATTTTTGTGTATGACTATTTGGTATGATGTATTATTTGCCGTAAATTCAATTAGCTAAAGTTTACAATCAAAAGATATGCATATTGATGTCGTTATTGATCAATTAAGAGGTTTAGTTTCTTTTTTAAAAAAATATAGAGAAGAAGGATTTACGAACGCTATAATTTCGGCTAAGGAAATTGCATTAGAGATGAATATAGGATCTGTATTTTGTAAAAAATGTGTAATTTATTAAAAAAAAATTTGATGAGAATGTTAATAATGAAATCACAAGATCCCTTGAAGAATCATTTAGAGTTGATTACTTTTTATACATAGTAGATCAACCCATCCTTTTACTTCAAAATAGATTTGAACAATTTGAATTATATGAAAATATTTTTGGTTTTCTATTTAGTGGGAAAAATTGAGATCATTAGATGATGAGAATTTAAAAAAATATTGTCTTAATCTTGAATGTTCCTTAAAACATAATACTCACTACGATATTAACGATTTAGACTTATTTTCTGAACTAAAAGTGTTAAGAGAAATCATTAAAATAGAAGACAATACTCTAATTGAATACTCAATCAAATAAGAAGACTTGATTCTTTTCCAAATCCTTACATTGCTTATAGAATAATGTTAACAATTCTTGTAACAGTCACCTCAGCAGAAATAACTTTTTTAAAATTAAAAATAATAAAATCTTATTAAGATCGACAATGTCTCAAGAAAGATTAAGTGGTTTGGCTACATTATCGATTAAAAAAGAATTATTAGAAGATATTGACTATACAAAAATTATGAACAATTTTGCATCTCAAAAAACTAAAAAAATAAATTTAAAATAAAATCATTTATAATTTTTTTTAAGGCCTCTAGTTTGATTTTGGCCTTAGGCCACCAACGGGTTTGAGCCGCCCATGCCAAAACAACGACTTGCCAGTACGGCTCATCGCCTGGTCCACAATTCGTTGATGTCATCCGAACACCTGCAATTTTCTGAAGGTGTCTCGGCCAAGGTAAGAGATTTCAGGGAAATTCACCTTACATCCAAATAATATATTGGGCGGTTATTTAAGGTGTTTTTGGGTAGTTTAAGTCACTTTATAAGTCTAGAACCTGTAGTTGAGTTCATAATTTCAAAATCAAAACTCTAGACCCCAAATAGAACTCTCTAGACTCCATTGAAGCTTGAAACAAGGTTGAGGCTAGGAGCTTGATTTCTCCATTGAAACTTCATCTTTTTCGTGGATTATCTTAATTAAGGTATGGTGTTTCATCCTTGAATCCTCTTTCTTCAAGGAGCCAAACTTCAACGGCTTTTTCTAAGACTTTCTCAAAGCATGAACTTATATTTTGACTTCTAGCAATAGGTTTTACATAAAATGATTTGAATAAATGATTTATGATATACTTCATATGCCCTTATGTGATTGAACTTGCTCTATGAGAACTAAGGCTAAGTACCGAGTGAATATGCTTGTGGTAGTAACTTTACTTGAGAATGAGACTAGAGTACGAAGGAGCCCTTGATGTTCCTTAATCATGTGCCTACATGAGATGTGTCTTAGTTTTATCCTTGGCAAGTAGAACACCCTCCCTCCGAGTAGGGTAGACTCAAAATTCTATACCTAGCTAGTATGATTTATGTCTGTTAATGACTATTCTCATCATGCGGGATGCATTCTAGTGTTGGAGAAGTTCTACAACGTGTAGGTAGTGGAATGAGACGCAATCTATTCATAGCACGAGTATGCTTTGAAGATGCTAGGATGTGGTTTCCCTAGGTCTCCTCTAAGACCATTATATAAAGTCCTTTAAATGCTTAATTATATCTTAATTTACTTAATGACTGATTATGACTTAAGTTAATGTATGTTGAACAAAAAGGATCCTTATCTAGGGTAGCTTTGATGATTGCTTAGGTAGGCTTGGAGAGGGTGTACGAGCGGTCTGTCCATGTATTACTCAAGTGAGTCTTAGAGTAGCCTTGGTAGAGAGTCTAAGTAGTGAAAAGGGAATAATCTTATCCTAGGTAGTCTTAAGAATTATTAGGTGTGCTTGCAGAGGGTGTGTGCGGTCTCTTCTTGTCTTACTTAAGTAAGTCTTAGGATAACCTTTGGTAGGAAGGTTATATGTTTATTTGGTTTGAACTGATGTTAATGCTATATTGTGGATTACTTGGAATGTGTCTCATATGTGAAGTTGTGTTGAAAGTGGTTCTTATACTTGTTTTATGAGGTTTTCTTCAAAAGAGCATGAAAACATACTTTAAAGCAAATGTTCATTTTAGCGTGATTTAATTGCATGTCACCATACTTAGTGCATTCAAATTTACTAATTTCATATGTTGTTTTATCTCTAAAGGTGCAGGTGGCAAGTGAGGAGTATATTGGAAGCAAGCTTGGAAATAGCACCCTTTCAAGCAATTCTTGGTATGTTCTCAATTGATTAAAGGAGATAGTTATGTTTAGCTTTTCTTTTCTAAAGACATTGTATTAGACTTTGTTATTTTCTATTTGTTGATGTATGAGTTGTAGTGTGTCTAAGATTGCTACAAAGAGACTTAGCATTTCCTATGTTTTCTATGAAAGAGATATTGAACTATGGTTCTATTGTTGTGAAATTTTTTAATTCCGTACTACTTTTCATATATATGCAATGAATGATGTCTAAGGGCTTGTGCAAGAACTCTGAGAGGTTGAGTACGCCGTGTGGCGACTTGAAGGATGCCCTATCTTCTAAGGTGTACTTTGGGTCGTGACAATTTGACTTATTGACCAGTCCAAACGACCAAGTAGGTGCATCACCTACTTGAGCTATATAGATCTACTTAAAAAGACCAAGGTTTATGGATCAGATTTGGGCTATGCTAATGGACTCACTTGAGGCCCAAACTTAGTTAAATAAAATTAAAGCCCAGCAACCAAATATGTCAAGGCCCAATATATTTTAGCCCAAGTGAAAGCAAGTTGGTGCATCAACTAGTTTGACCTTTTGAGCTACTTGATGTACATAAACAAGTGCATCACCTACTTGACCAATTAGTGGCTGAAAATGAAGCTAAAAAGAAGAAAGTTCTAGAGGATATTCTTAAAGGTGAATAAACTCAATATAAGAGATATTGGTTGCTATTCTCACTTATTTTTAACACACAATATTGAGAATTAACTCAGGTTCTCTCTCTTTTCTCTTAAGGATTAAAACAACAGTCTTAAAGTTCGTATAGGATTCTTTAAGAAACCTATATGCAAACCAAGGTAAGAGAAACACTTGTGGATTTAGCTTAATTCACCTATGGAAGACTAGATAACATGTTATTCATGTTTAATTATTTATAAGTACAAGGCAGCAGTTCCCACAAGCTACTGCTCACTTTCCTTAATTATAAAGATACTTTTCTCTTCTTCTTTGATTCAAGTGTGAAGGACAGTTAAAGCTCTAGAGGAATTCAAGTTATAAGGAGAAGTTGCAGAAATTGAGATAAGGTGACTACTCCATTTTCTTCTTCCTTACGTATGAGTTTGAGTGAGGAAATATAGGTGTGCTGTCATAAAAAATTCAAGGGAGTGCTGATTTCAATAATTGGTTATATGATAAAGAATATTTGAGGCTGTTTTATGTGTATTATTTTTGGTGCAGCTTGGGTAATCTTTGAAAAGGATATATAATGTATGTATTGGGCAGAGAAGGAGGTTAAGGTGACACACGTTATTCTAAGGGTTGTATGGGCTCATTATCCGTCAAAGTTATCTACTATTTTACGAGACTCATGGTGTGATAGTTGCTAATTTAGTTTATCATGACTTATATTGTAGATTAAAATCTAAAAGGGGAGGCTAATTCGATAGTTGTATTGGTTAGAGGATAAGGTATGAAAAGCTATTCGATTTACTATTTCTTTGGCATGAATCCCATACTTGTATTACAAAGTAATTTTTCTAAGTACCCTTGGTAGTGACTGATCCATAATTGTAGTTCCTACTCCCTAAAGCATTAAAGTGAGTACTCTAATATGAGATTTTTTTCTAAATGTACGTGCTTACTCTATCAAGTATTAGCATTCAAGGTTTAAACTTGTTTCATCGTTAAAGTACCCTTGTCACGTATTCCCTTTATATAAATCAAAATGATCCTAGATTACACATGGTACATATGTTTATATGTCATCCGTTCGCATGTTCATATGTTCCTTTATTGGTTATTACTCCCATTGTATTAGATATAGTGTACTTCAAAAAATACCTACTTGCTCTATTATACATTTTATATGTACTTACTTGGAATATGTATTCGTTTTTAAGTTGAATCTGCCCACGTTCCCCTTTGGTTCCACATTCATGAACACTTTTTATTTGATGTTAGTTAGGGAGTATCATATAGAGTTCAAATTTCTTGGCTGAATGTTAAATGTCTTCACTTGATGTGCTTCAATTTGAGATGTCAAAATGCTTATTGAGTCATATAAATTCCTAAGTATAATATTGTTGTCACATTCGCTTTTCATGTCATTGTTATTATCGTAAGTCCATATTCATATGTCTTTTACTACTGGTCCATAGTTCCAAATCTCAATAATGATTATGACCACCAAAATAGAAATCTCAAAGAGATAATGATCATCAAAAGAACAATCTCAAAAGAGTTATGATTATCCAAAACAACTATCTCAAAAGAGTTATGAACATCAAAACATTTATTGCTTAAATCCATAAATTTCACCATAAACAAATTAAAATTTAGTATGATAAAAATCAATTTATCCATGCTGATTTAGGATTACCCTATAAATTCCTCTAAGAGGATTGTGCACAAATATTAGTTTAATGTGTTACCAACACCAAAAAATTTATAAGCATTACGAAAATAATTTTAATTTTTATTTAACTTAAAAATAAGCAGCTAACGAATCATCCGACTCACACATTCTCATATGATATTTGCGTATGGCATAAACTTATGAACTATTTTTGCCACTTGCACCGCCTCCACCTCGAGAAGCAGAAGGGGGAGGAGACCAGGAGTTAGTCCAGAGGAGATACATTTATTGTTGTTGACAATATTTATTATTATTTATATTTGTTTTGAATTACCAGTGCAAATAGAAAATATACGTTATTTTTTTTAAAAAAATGCTAAAATATTATAATAAAATGAAAATTTCACTTATAAAAAATATTTAAACATGATTTTTGACCTAATATCTACTTCTTTTTTCGAAGAGGAGGAGAAGGAGGTGGTTGATTTGGAAATAGATTAAAGTTTTGATCTTAATTATCGTGATTGATTGTAGTAGAACGTTGAGGCATTGAGGTAGAGATGACTAAAGTGCTGGTAAATTTAAAAATAATAATAATAATAATAATGTTTGAGGAAGCAGGTATAGATGAGATGAGATAAGGTGGCAAGTGTTGGCTCCCTCCAAAACCCACAAAACTTAGCTTCTCTCTCCATCAAATTATACTCTGCTGCCATGGCGGTGGCAGAGTTTATTCCTTCTTCTTCACTCACTAAAACCACATCTCTTTATCCTTCACAATTTTTGCATGTATCAACCCACAAGCCTCGATTATCACTAACTCCTCTCCGAAGAAGTAAAATATGCTGCTCTGTTATCTCTAAGTATGTTCATTTTTCTTCACCCCTTACTACTTGTGTTAAAATAATGAAACCTTTTTTAACACCTTTGTTTTATTGTTCCAGTGCACCAGTACCGGTGGCAAAGGAGCCAACTAAAAAAACTGAATGCTTTGGTGTTTTCTGTCTTACTTATGATCTCAAAGCTGTAAGTTACCTTCTCCTTTCTTCTAAAATTCGTAATAATGAAATTCAGGTCACACAGTGGCAGAGCCATAATTTTTATGAAGGAGGGTCAATAGTTAAGTCGCAAATGGTCCGAAAACAATAGGTAGAGTTTCTTAATAAAAGATGGAGGGAAAACTTCTGTACAACTGTTTCTTATTAGAAGATGGAGGGAAAAACTCTGTACAACTGTTGTATGTTGGATTAGTAATTGGTTTTGTATTTTAAGAATAAACTTGTTTCAACAGGAAGAAGAGACAAGTTCTTGGAAGAAGCTGATAAATGTCTCTGTTTCTGGTGCTGCCGGAATGATCGCTAATCATTTTCTTTTTAAAGTAAGAAGCCCTTTTCCCGTTATTTTTAATGAGTGCTAGTCTTTTTTTTTACTTCAACCACAACGCGAACAATGTACGAATTTCTTCATTAAGAGCACAACAGTAACAAAATATTGAGCATATTACTTGATTAATTTTCCAGACTGCATCATTTACACAGTAACAGATCAGTCATGTGCTCTCGTGATAACCCGATTATTAGAGTCAAAATTGATATACATTCGCACACCAGCATCAGTAAAGTGTGACCACGTCCTTGGGATACTATAGTTAAAGAAACTCATTTATTATCTAAAGTCAGTTCTCACCATGTAGAGAATCTTTCTTTTCAATTAACTTCTTGGCTTGAATGCATCTGTGACCTGACCGTGTTCTTTTTGTTATTTAATATCCTTTCAAATGGATCAAGCAGATTGCTGCACTCACAGTTCATCTATTAATGACCTTAAAATATGAATTTATGCTATCTAGCACCATTGTGTTTGTTCTTATGAACCATTTCTTCATAGGTGAAAATTTCTGAAGCTTTTTAATCAGTCCATAGAGCCTGGGAAAGTACGTAATGGTTTCAATTTTTCCAGCTTGCATCAGGTGAAGTTTTTGGGCCAGATCAACCAGTTGCATTAAAATTATTGGGGTCTGAGCGGTCGATCCAAGCCCTTGAAGGTAGTTATTTTCCCTATACCATCAGCATCTACATTTGGTGAGGATCCTTCACGGACATAAATATGTCGTTTCCACTTCTCTTATCTTCCTTTCACTTTTTATGGGTGTGGGGTGGACGAGCGGTATGTTTGTAACTTAACTTTAGGATGAACTGTTTTATCTATCTTTATATATATGGTCAGATATTTAAGCACTTCCAAACAAACATTATTAAAATAAAATTAAAATGTGCTTGTTGTCTGACATTCGATAAAGAGTGTTCATTTTCTTATTATAGTAGTTTGTATTGGTTTCACAACTTTCAGCTCTTTGCTCCGCTTGCTTTCTATGATATTCATTCTCGCTAACTTAGGAAAAAAAGGATGGAATTCCTACTTCTGTTGATAACAGCTGATGGATTTCTGCTTTACTAACGGTTAGATGTCACCATTCAGGAGTTGCTATGGAACTAGAGGATTCCTTGTTTCCTTTGCTTAGGGAGGTCAGCATAGGCATAGATCCTTATGAAGTGTTCCAGGATGCTGAATGGGCACTTCTCATTGGAGCAAAGCCTCGAGGTCCTGGAATGGAACGGGCTGGCTTATTGGATATAAATGGACAAATCTTTGCTGAGCAGGTACCTTCTTCTAGTTGTTATCCTCATAGACTAGAGGTGACATGTTGAGTAAAGTTATTTATATCTTTTGCCAAATCATTACAGGGAAAAGCTCTCAATGCTGTTGCATCTCGTAATGTCAAAGTTATAGTGGTGGGAAACCCTTGTAATACCAAGTAATATACTATTTCACTGTATGCCAAATCTCCTTTTATACCCATCTATGTTCATTGCTAATATCTTGCTATTCTTCTCTAGTGCATTGATTTGTTTGAAAAATGCTCCAGACATACCTACAAAGAATTTTCATGCATTGACGAGATTAGATGAAAATCGAGCAAAATGCCAGGTAAGCCATCATATAGTTTAGCAGGCTCTTTTTCACGGTGAACGCAAAAGGTAAGATACAGTTTTATGGCTGTGCAGCTTGCTTTGAAAGCTGGAGTCTTCTATGACAAAGTATCTAATATGACCATCTGGGGAAACCATTCGACTACTCAGGTTTCTGATAAGATTCTCATTCGCTGGTGCGAAAGCTATTTTCACTTGCTTACTGTTCCTGCTATAAGCTAGATCAGTTTTTTGCTATCAGGTTCCGGACTTTTTAAATGCAAAAATTAATGGTTTTCCAGTCAAAGACGTCATTAGAGACTCTAAATGGTTAGAGGAAGAGTTCACTGAAAAGATTCAAAAGGTATGGTTTCAAACTTCAGAGTTCACTTTTGTGCCTGTCATGTGTTTTTGTCAAAAGAGTCTAATGCTTAGGCATTGATCTCCAGAGAGGTGGTGTACTTATTCAGAAATGGGGAAGATCTTCTGCTGCATCGACTGCTGTATCAGTTGTTGATGCAATGAGGTCTCTTGTGACTCCTACACCAGAAGGCGATTGGTTCTCCACTGGCGTAAGCTTATGAATTCTTTTTTGTAAGAGAATTAAGTTGTCTATTAGTGACTTCAATTATCTATTATAGGAAATGAGCATACTGAATATTGATTCCCCCCAACCCACCCACTAGCCTGCCCAGGTTTCAAGAAATACTGTTATTAGAAGGTGGATGAGTTTCGCTTTGTTCATTTTTTAATTCCACATGGAGGTTTATTAACTTATATACTGGATGCTCGTGCAGATGCACCCTCACTAGCATTGCCTCTGCTTTTTGTGTTTGTGTGTGTATTTATACCAAATCTTTTACTCATTACCACAAAGGAGCTGGTGCAGTGGCATTCCGTACCCTCAGACTTTATCCTGATCAAATAGGCATAATAAGCTGAAATGGAAGCCATATTTTTATTGAATAAATTTATAAACATTTAATCCAACCATATCTGTTATAATATAACTAGTTTTATGGCTCCTTATTTTCCAGTTGCATTATTATGAGTTTCCAAGTAATTAGATCTGATAATGTAGGTGTACACCAATGGAAATCCTTATGGGATAGCAAAGGATATAGTTTTCAGCATGCCATGCAGATCAAAAGTTAGTTATTTTACCTCAGTTCGCAGTTTCATCTGGTGTTTTTTGTGCAAATCAATATTGGGTCTAATATACTTATGCTTGCAGGGTGATGGTGACTATGAACTTGTCAAAGATGTATTAATGGATGACTACCTCCGAAGCCGAATAAAAAAGGTTATCTCCCTTTCTCTTAAGATTTTGGAACACTTTTTTCCCTTCATAAGAAAAATGTCATTTCATTGGCCATGGAGCATGTTGAACATATAATGCCAAAAAGCTCCAATTCCGTGCTTTCGCTTAGACATTCATGCAGCAGTTAATGAATCTGGTGTTTGTCTACGGTTTTGCAGTCAGAAGATGAATTGCTTGCTGAGAAGAGATGTGTCGCGCATCTTACAGGAGAGGTGAGATTTTTTTTTGCTTTCTTTGTTTTTGCCCCTCTCCTAAGGGTGGTGAGTACTAAGCCACTGGTATGAGTCTTTTAAATTGTGTTTTTCCCAGTTGACTGAATCTATATTATATCTCTTTAGGGTATTGGTATATGTGATCTGCCAGGAGACACAATGCTCCCTGGAGAAATGTGAAACCATGGAGCAAGGTTATCAGCGGCTTTTGACCTTTGTTGAACGGGTTTAGATCCTATGAACACAAAGGTAAATGAAAATGTAATATGCATGCAAATGATCTTTGAAAGTTGACTAGATCTGATTGCCGCTAGGGGTGGCGTTAAGGCAATACAGAATGCATACGAAAGCCGCGGCTTGGAATTTTTGATTTTCAGTTGAGAAATTTCAATCAAAATAAAAACTAAATAGTTCGGATTGGTTCGGTTTGGGAATGATCTGTTTGGCATTTGAATTTTTTTTGTTTTGGGCTATTTGGCTTTAATTTATTGATGTCCTTCATCGTCAAGAGTCTACAGACGGCATTTGCAGTAGCCTCAGTCTACTACCTACCATAAATGAAAATTTTAAACTCAAATCTATAGATTGTAGGTATTGGATTTTTGTCAAGAGTCGTAGTGACGTGCTGAGAATTATTTTTGAGAAGAAAAACTTTGAACCCTAGTGTTGATTCGACTTGCTAGACTTCACCTAGCACAAATCACAGTCCCAAGTCTGAAGCTCATGGAAAGAAGTAGGACTCAAAAGAATAAAGAACAGAAGCAGCCCCTGGATAGTGGATACCATAAATGTTGCTTTTACAAGAAGCTAGAAACTGATTCCAGAGTGGCAGAATCCTCTTTACCGGGAGACGAATAAAAGGAAAATATTTCTACTATATATATAGAGAGAAAAAAAAAACGGTTTTAACATTCCATACATAAAGTGTAGATAAAAAAGAAAGGCAAAAATTGACCAATACTGCAAACATAAATGACTTCGATTCTTAACTCAAAAATACGGTACTATTTTAGACTTAATTCTCACAGAAACATGCACTGAACTTGAGAACATCCATGGCCATCTGGCTTGATACTGATGACTGGATCTAGGCACTTATTTACTTCCTTACAGCTAGTGCCGTTTCTGCCATCAGATCAGTTCGTACCAAGAGGAGCACTGTCCATATGGATACTATGAGTTCCAAGAACCTCGTGCGAGATATGAAAAAGAAGTTAGTACCGGTTGCCTTGTGCCAGTTTTAGTGAAATCAGGCCAGCCGTTTTGATTTTATTTGATCTGGAAACTAGAGATACTATGAAAGCTTCATCGATGCAGATGTTTAATGTTGGACTTGGAGATTATATAAAGAGTAACATGCTTTACATGTACACCGGAAAAAGAGGCTGTTTTAACTCGAGACAATCTTATGAAAAGAGGAACCACTGTGCTACTACTACATGAGGGAGAGATATCAATCATCTCTTTTGTCACTGCAAAGTACAAATGAAGGTTGGAAGACTTTGATCAGCTGAAGGGGAAGCTGGCTAGGAGAGTTCAGATAATGTTATCTTGCTGGAACAGTGAATTTACTTAGAAGAAGAAAAGAGGAAGAAGAGTAGAGGGAAAGATGTCCAGATTCATTCTCATTCAAAAACACTTAAAACAATACATAGATGGTGTAGCTATATATATAAATACAGCCTTCATCTAGAATATTCCGTAAGCTAACTAACCTGACTACATTACCCTTCTTATTCTTTAACAGACTTCTAACTACTTTAACTAACTTCTACTTGAACATTTCATCTTCATACTTCAGCACTCCTCTTCAAGATGGGAGGGGAAAAAACCATTTTAACACTCCAAGCTTGGATAGAAGATGATTGTGTTGTAACTTGGACAGACCCTTAAACATCAGCAGGTCGTTCCTTGGTATGAACATAATCCACCTTGATCAAACCGTGTTGTAACTTCTCTCTTATAAAGTGACAATCAATTTCAATGTGCTTTGTTCTTTCATGATAGATTGGATTTGCTGCTATTTGAATACCAGCCTTGCTGCCACTATATATTTGAGCTGGAAGCTGAACTTCAACACCTACTTCTTTCATCAAGCCAAGTAACCATACAAGTTCTGGAACAGTTGCAGCCATGCTTCTGTACTCAGCTTCAGCTGAGCTTCTAGATACAATAGTTTGTTTCTTAGACTTCCAAGATACTAGTGATTTGTCAACCTTCACCTATACCCTGTAATAGACTTTCTAGTTATTGAGCATGAAGCCCAATCAGCATCACAATATGCAGTTACTAGATCATTTGAGTAACTTGCTAACAGGGAACCATGTCCAGGTTGTTGCTTTAGATATCTGACCACTCTCAGTGCAACATACATGTGAGATTTCTTTGGTTGTTGGAAGAACTGACTCAGAGTTTGTGTACTAAATGATATATCACATCAGGTCTTGTCATGTCACGATCCACAAGTACATCCTAGAAGATAGGACATCCCTCAAGTCGGAACACGACATATGAGACTCCGAGAAGTCTCACTTAAGCCACTCGTACTATTCATTGCATAATATACACTCTAAATAAGTAAGAATTTAAAACTTTTTTCACACAGGAAGAACTCTTTCAATAATATATTCAAGCGGAAGACTTTCATTAAAAACAATAAATCTTTACAATGTCTCATTGAACCATCTAAACTTTGGAGTAGACAACACTTGGGACTAAGCTCATGCAAGACATAAACATAAAAGAACGTGTGGATATTGTCCTTGAATCGATGAGAACTCACCAATACTTCATCTTCAACCCTTAGAAACCTATCCATCCTCCATGGCATATCAAGACTTCCATTTTCCTACGATTTAGTCAAAAAGGGAAAAGAAGGGGTTAGCACATTAGATGCACTAAATATGGAAGTCATGCAAAAACTATGAAAAAGGGACATTTAGTAAATAAAATGCTTTTATGAAATTTGATATAAAACCTTCATAAGATAGTTTAAGAGACATCAAACAAGTCAATAATCACAATATAAGACAAAATCCAAATTATACGCAATTAATAGATATCTTACAGTAACCTTACAGTGACTTCACTATAACTTTACATATAATTCACACATCACAAGGTAACAACCAAACCACATCAAAACACATAAACATACTAACATGGATCCCCTACTAAGGTTATCCTAAGACTTACCTAAGTAAGATATGAAGCGGACGTCCATACAACCCGTTCACACACACCAAGATGATCCGTAGGACTACCGAAAGTAAGTTATTTCAATACACCACATATCACACCAATTCACATAGACATGAGACTCTCCTACCAAAGGTGATTCTAAGATTCACTTGAGTGAGTTAGGAAGCGACCGCCCATACAATCCTTTCATACACACCAAAGAGATCCTTTAGACTACCTAAGATAAGATCATTCACATTTTACCAATTAGACTCCCTACCTAGAATTACTCTAAGACTCACCTAAGTAAGACATGAAGAGAACGCCTATGCACCCTCTCCAAGCCTACCTAAGCAATCCTCAAAGCTACTCTTGATAGATACCTTTTCAATTAACAAGTCTTTACTTAAGTCATTAAAGTCATTAAGTCATTTAGAAGACATTCAACACTTCAGGACATTCATATAATGATCTTGGTGAAGACCTAGGGACTCATATACTAACATCTTCCAAGCCTATTCGTGTAATGTCTATATAGCGTCTCATACCACTACATAAACTTTATAGAACTTATCCAACACAAGCATGTGTCCCATACGATGAGAATAGGCAATAACCTACATAGACCATGGTAGCTAAGCATGGAATCCCGAGTTGTAACCTACTCCGATGGAGGGTGTTCTACTTGCCAATGGTAGAACGAGGACACATCCCATGTAGGCACATGGTTAAGGAATATGAAGGGTTTCTTTGTTCTCCATTATCATGACTCAAATAGAGAAACTCCTCTAACCATACTCGGTGCTAGCCTTTGTTCTCATAGAGTATTTCAATAAAGGAGTACATGAAAAGGTTTCATATCAAGTTCACAACCTAATCACATTACACCTTACCAAAGAGGTCCCTTACGGTTGCCTTACAAAGGTTAAGAGGATAACTCAATGATTTTCCTAAGGATGATTTCATGTTGTTCCATCCAATCAAACCCTACGTCCATCATTCACACAAGAAAGATACCATTACGGCTTTCGACTTCAAGGATATCATAACCTTCTTTCTAGAAGATTCCACATAAAAGACCTTTTTAACTATATTCAAGGTCACATGTCAATCACATATACAAGACTAAGAAGCTTTAGCATACTAAGTCAAGAACTCATATTTACATCTTACATGTGTCAAATAAGGGACATAAGTCTACCTAAACAAGACACACACATACTTTACCATATCACATATAACATATCATCCAAGAACCACATAGGGTCAGCTGAGCATACTTACTAGTCATCCTACACAGTTCTAAATAATCATCAACATAAATCATCACAAGTCTCATATAGTCAACTAGGAAGATTCACACTTCAACTTCAAGTGTACATACATAAGGCACCACTGTAGCATAACATTATCACATATAATCACATAAAAGAACACATGCTTTAATTTAGCATATATACACAAGTCATCAAGACATTTACAATGATAACATAGCCAAGTTATACATGATAATATCCTATTTCATAAAGTAATGCCGACGAGGTCACATTGTTCCACAATTTATAAAGTAATGCCGACAAGGCTACATTATCCACAAGGCCTAATTCATCGGTAGCCACCTAAAGTTGGCATCTATTTTCACTTGCACACCTCAAGTAGAACTTATTCATTTTAAACACCTTAAGTCGGGGAAATTGTGTCATATTGACACGTTTTTTTACAACCAGCCAAATATATAGGATATATGCATTACACTCGCCGATGACGGGTCAAAGTAGTAAATTAAATAATGACATGTGATATATATATTAAAAATTATTTAAAAAATATGTCATGAATAAAAACCTATTTAAAAATTAATTAATTTAGTTACTTTAAAAATTACCTTTCAATAAAGAAGAAAAAGAAAAAAATAAAATCTACAACACCTTTATTTTTCTTCTTCACCATATTCACATCTCCTCCTCCTCTAACCACCATAAGTGGACCATACCAATTATCATCATAATGTAAGAGTTACACAACATAATATAAGAGAGTTAGGGCAGCGTACCACCAATCCAATCTCAAACTTTAATCCATAGGCAAATCAACCAATACAATACTCAAAGGCCCTTACCCATGGTCATGATCACCAATTCAATCCAATAATCATAATATACAATGAACTTAATGTAATTCAACATGAATTTATCAATTTAGGGCAGCATACACAATTCTAATATGATTCTTTCATAAATCAATAGCCCATAACAATCTACACATGAATTCACTAACATAGAGACATGATCATATCACCCATAACATAGCTAAATATAGAGATTTGAGAAGGTCAAGAGTTCATGGATATTTTCATTAGAAAACATCAATTATACATCAATACTATCATATGTTAATGTTTGAAAATGTTTCATGCAAGAACCCAAGACTTAGAGTAGAAATTGGACTTTTTCATTTGAAAATATCTTTGAAATTGACTCGAAGGTGATAGCAAACATTAGATGAAGAACTCGCATACCTTATTAGAATAATC
This sequence comes from Solanum arcanum, assembly GCA_027789145.1. Taxonomy (NCBI): domain Eukaryota; kingdom Viridiplantae; phylum Streptophyta; class Magnoliopsida; order Solanales; family Solanaceae; genus Solanum; species Solanum arcanum. Next base: position 23,493,318 of record CM050935.1, on the reverse strand, counting down.
CAAATAGAATTGAACAAGAAAATCCATTGAAGATCCATCATCAAGCTCCATCTTCACCTTGAGCTCTCACGGAGGTTTTTGAGAAACTTTGGGAGGGAGTAGGTTTTGATCTAGGTGCTAGGGTTAATGACTTAAATGATCTTAAAATACCCATACACACTTAAAATAATCGTCCTCCTATTTTATAAGACTAGGGGTGAATTTTCCAAAAACCTCAAGTCTTTAACAGTGAAGCTGGTAGTTTTGCAGGCCCATTGACGGTTGCCCGTCAACGAACCGTCGACTGGGCTACGTCCATCGATTGGTGCCCGTAGGTTGGGTCTGCAACTCCCAGACTTTCATCTCCATCGACGCCCCAAGTCGACGAGCCGTCGTTCCATCGGCTGGCCATCGTTTGGGTCGTCGTTTGGCACTGCATGCAAATTGCCATGCAACATCAAGTCTTGAGTTTGGGTCCTCCTGTAAGGCCCCTTGTGGGTCCTAGGTAAGATTGTACCCAGATGTTAAACCCCTAGACACGCACGTCTAGGTCTTAGGAACATCACCAATCCAGTTCAACATCAAACAAGCCACGCAACATGCTAAAACACACCCAAACTCACAAGGACGTTCAAAGGCTATCTTTTGAACGTCACCAGACGTTCTTGGACGTTTGACCTCCAAACCTTAACAAACTCAACATGCTGACTCTGAACACCATTATCAGCCATATAAAGACCTCATAAAGTCATCACACACACATAAGCACATGAAAACACATAAGGCATAAGTGACTAGTTGTCGAACGTCTTGGTCGTTCCTTGACGTTTGACTTCATACTTAACCAAATCTGTAGACACTGCCTCAAAACATTATTTTAAACCATATAAGCACTTCAAGAATTTATGACACACACGTTAGGCCCTACTTTCACCTAAGTCATTTTAGAGATGTTACATGTCATATTCAAGTATAACAACTAACCTATCAATCTTTGATACTTGGTCTGATCTATCAAAGGATCATCAACAACTTTTGCTTGTTGTTGATTTATATGATCATCATACTGTTTGGAAGTTATATTGACATTCATGTCAATGGGTGTGCTTGCAGGTCTAGCTGCTATCATTCCAACCTCAGAAATTAACTCAATAGTATACTTCCTCTGATGCATTAGGATACCATCAGCAGATCTAGTGATCTCAATGCCCAAAAAATATTTTAGTTCCCCTAAATCTTTCATTTTGAATTCTTGTTGCAAGGCCCTCTTTGTATCCTCTAGTATCTTCAAGTTGCTGCCAGTTACAAATGTCATCCACATATACAAGTACCAAAATGATTCCCTCTTCTGAGGAGTTGATAAACAATGAATAATCATATTGACTCTGTTTGAACTATAGCTTAATAAGAGCCTCAGTCAGCTTATGGTTCCATTGTCTAGGTGCTTTGTTTAAGCCCATATAAGGACTTGGTAAGTCTACACACTTTCTCCTTTTTACTGACAAAACCTTGTGGAAGTTGCATGTATATCTCATCTTCCAAATCACTTTGTAAGAAAGTATTAAACACATCCATTTGATGAATGTGCCAATGTCTAGCTGTAGCCAAGGAAATGATTGTTTTGACTGTCACCATTTTAACAACAGGAGAAAAAGTTTCATGATAATCAATCCCCTGGTGCTGACTATACCCTTTGGCTACCAACCTTGCTTCGAATCTTTTAATCTCACCAGTAGACTTTTATTTTACTTTGTATATCCACCTACAACCAATAGTTTCTTGCCAGGTGGTAAATCAGAAATTTTCCAAGTATGATTGCTATCCAAAGCTTTTATCTCAGTCTGCATGCCATCAACCCACCTATGATCCTTAACATCCTCAAAAGAGGTGGTAGGTTCTTTGATGATAGAGGTGGCAGCAATATAACATTGATCTGTAGGCGATAAGTGAGTCATATGATGTTGTAAGGGATACTTTACACCCCTAGTGGTAGTTAAGTACATAAAGTCTTTCAACCAAGATGGAGGATGTGTAGTCCTAGAGGATCTTCTAGTAGCTGAAACTGTAGTATCTATGTTAGATTCATCAGGAATAGTAGAATCTTTAAAAACATCCTCTGTGGTGTCTATATCTACAACAATCTGCTCAGGTGCAAATTCTTCTGATAAATCAATTTGAAGAGTCTAGTGGAGACTAAAGAGTCTGGAAGAGGAAGCAACACATCTGGAATAGACAAAGGATCGAGAATCGTAGGGAACTTAATAGAAGCATACTCATCCATTTGTGAGAAAGGAAAGATGTCTTCTCTGAACAACACATCTCTGCTAGTGAAAAATGAACCACTTGTGAGATCCAACAATACATACCCCTTCTGTATATCTGAATACCCCATGTGGACTGCAGCCTTAGACCTTAAGAGCATCTTGTCATGTTCAGTCAGATTCTTAGCAAAGCATAAACACCCTAGTGTCCTTAAATGAGCAAGATCTGGTACTCTCCCATATAATCTCTCATAATGAGTTTGAAAATTGATAGCACTACTAGGCAACCTATTTATGATATAAGTCGTAGCTAGCACACAATATCCCCAATACTTCAAAGGCAATTTTGCTTGAAACCTTAGGGCCCTGGTTATCTCTAGTAAGTGTCTATGTTTTCGCTCAACCATTCTATTTTGGTGAGGAGTGTAAGGACAAGTACTTTGATGTATAATCCCTCTTTCTTTGAAACATATGAGCGCACACTAAGTTAACAAACTCAGTGGCATTATCAATTTTGATCACCTTTATAGCTTTATTAAACTGAGTTTCAACATATTGTAAGTAAATTTGCAATGCCACACACACACATCAGACTTGAGTTTAAGCAGAAATAACCAAGACTTTTTTGAAAAATTATCCACAATTGTCAAAAAATACTTGTTGCCATCAATAGTTGGAGTATTATAAGGACCCCCACACATCAACAACATGAAGCAAATCAAAACAGGAATTACTTCTGATACTAGTAGTAGGAAAACTACCTCTTGATTGTTTGGCATATGGACAAACTAGAAACTGAGAGAGATTAGACATGTTTTGCTTATTTATAGAGAAAATCCTAGCTAGTACTGCAGGTGATACATGCCCCAATCGATTGTGCCATATCTCTATATCAGACTTTTTAGCAGATGGAGACAATTGTGTAACTAATAATGCAGATTTCCTGGAGTTGACAGTTTCTATATTTAGTTGTCTCAACAGTAGGTACAAACCTCCTTCTATTCTACCAACATCTTTCACCTTCTCACTGTAAGCTCCTGGAATAGACAAAAATAAGGAAAAAAGGTGACTGAGCAACCTAGTTTTTTTGTGATTTTACAGACATCAGATTACACTTGAAGTTAGGAATGTGAAAGACATCTGTAATAACACTTCTAGCTGATAGTGCACAGGAACAAACATGAGTAACATGTGTGACCTTACCATTTGGATGATACATAGACTTAGGAATTTTGAGTTTTGTTACAGACTCATCTGTCAATATATCTAAACTAGACACCATATGGTTAGTTGCACCAGTATCTATGATCCATACATCATTGTTTTCAAATACAAAGAATACATTACCTGCTAAATGTGCATTATTTGAATCTGTAGTACTTTCTGTCCTTTTCTCAAATATATGCAAAATATGATCATATTGATCTTTAGTAAAGGTGCACCTCTGAAACAGTTGTTGGACATCTTTTTCAACCCGAGTCACCAACCTATTTTCATTGTTATCATTAGGAATAGGAGTAGAAGTAGTAGATGGTATGCCTATGTGCTGATCAACCTTATTACCTCATGCTGGCATATGCACATTTGTATTCATACCATAAGAGAAGTTAGTCTGAGCTGTTGTAGTAGCACCAGTATAACTATATTCAGAAGTACCACTACCTTGTACCTTTCTTTTAGACTTAAACTCTGGAACATACCTAACTATCTTGTAACAAAATTCTTTACTATGACTCCTGCATTTACAAAAAGTCACATATCAGAAGAGTGTTTCTCTTTGAACTTTTGAATTGTACCAGAACTGCTACCAACACTTGGTCCTGAACAACTACCCATCATGGAGCACATAGCTACTGAATCAAGTCCCACATAATTCATCCCCATACTTAAAATGCTTATACTCATAACTTTTTGGCTTTTATCTCCTACTATCATTGCATAGGCTTGGTTAATAACAGGAAGTGGATCCATTAGAATTATTTGACTTCTAGCCTGATAATATGAGTCATTCAGCCTTATTAAGAACTGGTATAGCTTCTGTCTATTCAGGTAAATTAAAATACCCTGGGATTTATCACAGTTACAGTAGAGAGAAGGAACTAAGGCTTCAAGCTCATCCCACAGATTTTTAAGCTTGGTATAGTAAACAGACACAGAACTTATTCCCTGTTGTAAAGACACAATATATTTATGAAGACCGAAAGTTCTAGACCCATCAACTCTATCAAATCTCTCCTTGAGATGATTCCACACATCAAACGCAGTATTAGCAAATGCTATTCCACTTAGCAGACTTTTTGAGACAGAATTCATAAGCCATGACAACACTATGGCATTTACTCTTTCCCAATGTCCCCACAATTCTTCCCCATACATTTCCTTACTAGATGAACCATCAACTAACCCTATCTTATTCCTTCCCAGCAGTGCTAGCTTAATTTAACGATTCCACAAAGTATAATTTTCAACACTTAACAATTGAAAGGAAATAATGTTGATACCACTTACATCAGTAGGGCTGAGGAATAACGGGTGATTATAGTCAATGCCTTTTCCGACCAGTGATGAATTTCCTGATAGAGAACCACTATGAAGAGGAACAGAGGTACCTACTGACAAATCTTCAGTTCCTTATTCAATTGCCATGAACACTTTGATGAATTCTTTATTGCGGAAGCACTAAAAGATACAAAAATAAAAAATCTCAGTAGATGCAAATTCAAGCTTCAATGGAGCTTTTCAATTTGTAATCGACAAAACAACAAATGAATCGATGAATCAATATATGACTCTTTGATCTTGTTCTTTGATGGAAAGACTTCAACAGTAAGCACTGTGAAGATCAAGTTGTGATACCATGTTGGTAAATTGAATTTACTTCGAAGAAGAAGAAGAGTGGAAGAATAAAGGAAGAGAAGTAGAGGGAAAAATGTTTAGATTCATTATCATTCAAAAACATTTAAAACAATACATAGATGATGTAGCTATATATACAGATACAACTCTCCTCTAGAATATTCTGTTAACTTACTAACCTGTAAATGACTACATTACCCTTCTTATTCTTTAACAGACTTCTAACTACTTTAACTAACTTCTACTCGAACACTTTATCTTCTTAATTCCACAAATAGAGAGATGGGAACCTGTCATGACACACAAGAGATTTCTAGATTATCCTGACTTGCATCTGATGAATGATTCAGAAGATCATAGAAGTCAGAGGAAGATAATCGTAACTCTATTCGAAAGATAAAGATGAACTATCTAGTCCTTTTCTATTTTTGGTGTACACAAGAATATCTTCATGAAGCATGCACATAAAAGATGAAATACCTGCTCCACGTCATAATCCATCAGTTGTCTTGATATTCAACTTTATCAACATTCTCCTCCTGCTGAACCATTAACCCGTCATTCTCCCATTTCTCCCCAAGAAAAGGTACCCATATTGTTCCCTATTCTTTTGATCAAAGGCGAACTCAGGATTTGAAGAATCTGGATGCACCAATATTAAGCACTAATGCATGATTTTCACCAAAACAGAAGTGTGAAACTTGAGAAAAAGAGGAAAATAAACTGGAAGATAATTTAAACCTCAAGGATGAAAACAACTTGCAAATCTTTCTAGATTTCTAATAAATAATAGTTGTCTGTTAACCTGTAGGGGCACTAAAAAATTTACTTCGCATATATCTTACTCAGGGAGAAGCAAAAATATCAACCTGATGATTATTTATACAAAGTCATAGCTCTATCTTGATCAAAATATCATTATAGTTCTTTACCATTATTGAGTTTATCCATGTGGACTGACTCAGTCCGAACCATTTAGGAGAGATAAAATTGAAAAAAATTACTGCATTTAAAATACATAGAGGATGGAGTAATCTTCAATGTTTTATTAATCCAAAAAGGAGAGTTATTTATACGTATACAAAAATAATCTATCTAAGGAAAACAAAATCAGAAAATTCCAAAAATATCTCTATCTATGATTGTGTTGAGAATGTGTTATGTATAGGAAAATAAGTCTTTGTACATTCTCTAGAGGATAGATATTAACCATGCCAAACTCGCTACAAAGATATCCCACCCGTCTTCGTAAATATATCACTCAATTATTCTCATGTCTTTACATATCCAGTAGAAATCATGTTCTCTTAGATCTTTTCACGAACAACGTGACAGTCAACCTCAATGTGTTTCGTACATTCATGGTACACTGAATTTGAGGCAATGTGCAGAGCAGCCTCATTATCACACCAAAGTTTTGCTGGAGATAAAGGGTTCAAACTGATATCAACTAAAAGGTGATGAATCCATAGTATTTTACATGTGGATTGAGTCATAGCTCTATACTAGATTCTGCACTAGATCGAGATACAACAGTTTGTTTCTTACTCCTCCAAGATACCAAAACAAAAACGCAAAATCCAGTAGGAGATCTTCTATCAATTTTTGATACAGCCTAATCAACATCCACAAAACACTCAATAAGAGTATGTCCGTGGTCGCTATACAAAATGCCAAGGCCAGGAGCTCATTTTAAGTAACACAAGATCTGTTCCAAGGCTGCGCAATGTTTGAAAGTCGGTTCTGACATATATTGACTAACAATATTGACTGCATATGCAATATCTTGATGTGTCACTGTGAAGTAGTTCATTTTCTCAACTAATTTCTCATATCTTTATGGATCATCAAGAGGATCACCATCATCTTTAATAAGATGAACATTAGGAACCATTGGTGGGCAACATGGTTTGGCTCCCAAATATTGAGTTTCTGCGAGTAAATCAAGTACATATACTTTCTTTGGGATAAGAAAATTTGTTTCTTGCTACTTCGAAACCCAAGCAGTATTTCAGTTACCCCAAATATTTGGTACGAAACTTGGCATGTAAGAAGTTTCTTCTCACACAATCATCTCCTAAAATATCAATATCGTCAACATAAACAATTAAAAGAATAATACCAACGGTTGACTATCTATAGAAAACCGAGTCATCACACTTGCTTTTCTTCAACGCAAATTGCTGAAATACATCGCTAAATTTTCCAAACCAAGCACGAGGAGTTCACTTTAGACCATATAGAGATTTTTTCAGATGACAAACTTTCTCATACTTCCCCTGAGCCACAAATCCAGGTGGTTGCTCCATATACACTTTTTCATTGGGATCACCATGAAGAAATGCATTTTTGATATTCAATTGATGTAAGGTTCAATGCTGAGAAGCAACCAATGAAATGAACAAGAGAACAGAAGTGAGCTTTTCTACCGCGGAGAAGGTGTCATAATAATCTACACCATAAGTCTGGTTATAGCTTATTGACACAAGTCTGGCCTTAAGTCTTGCAACAAAGCCATCGAGATTATCTTTCACCGCAAAGATCCATTTGCATCCAACTGCTCCTTTTGGTAATCTACCAAATTGCAAGTGTGATCTTTATCTAAAGCATATATCTCCTCAACCGCATCATGCCATCTAAGATGCATGGTTCAAGGCACCTTTCACTGTTTTAGAAATAGAGATAGAGTCTAGAGAGGATATCATACGACTAGATGCAACTGATAAGTGGTCATAAGAGACAATGTTAGCAAAGAAATATGCGGACTTACACTGACGTGTACTTTTTGAAGAGAAATATGGAGGTCAAGATTTTATGGAGAATCAAGCAGAGTAACATCTGATGATAAAGGAATTGTATCATCGATTTTCCGCCTCCTCAAGTAAACTTGAACAATAAGCGGTCTTGTTGGCACATATTTAATAGGTGCTGATGGAACAATAGTGGATTGGTGCTCAACAAAAGACTAGGATAGGGAAGAACATCTTCTGACTTTTCTATCACAACACGAGTAACCTGGTAGATTAACCACTCTTTTTTCCTCCCCCTGACTTGTAGAATTGAGAGGTGCATAGAAGAATGGTGTAGTCTCAGAAAATACCACATCAGTTGACACCATACCAAGCTCAGTAGAATAATATTGATATCCCCTTTTAAGGCAAGAATAACCCAAGAAAACACACTTCAATGCCTTGGGGTCCAACTTTGTAACAATATGGTCAAGCGTCTCGAACACAACATGTGCTTCTAAACACCTAAAGTCCCATTGAAAATAGTGACTTATTTAGAGAAAGAAGTTTAAAAGGCATATTACTAGCAAGCACATTAGATGGCATGCAATTTATCAAATAACAAGCAGTAGAGACCGCATCAGCCCAAAAATTTTTAGAAACCTTCATTCGGAACAAAAGAGCCCCAGCTATCTTACCTAGATGCCTATTCTTCCTCTCAACACCTCCATTTTAGAGGGTGTATCAAAACATGAAGACTGATAAAGAATACCATGTTGTTTTATGATCTAAATACTTCTATTCTTTAGCATTATCGCTCCTTAGAATACAAATTTGAGGCATTGAATTGAGTTTTGACTTCAGCACAAAAGGCAGAAAAATGAGTAAATGCTTCAGGTCGACTCTTCATAAAGTAAATCCAGGTCATTCAAGAAAAATCATCTACAAAAGTGACGAAGTATTTGTCCCCTGTTTTAGAAACAACTGGACATGGTCCTTAAACTACAGAATGAACAAACTCAAAAGTTAACGCAACTTATTATTAATCCTTGGACCTAACAAAATACGATTGTGTTTTGCAAATCGACATGACTCACGGTCTAAGGAAGAAATATTCAGAAATTGTGGACAAGGCTTCTTCAACAAAGGTAAAGAAGGATGTCACAATCGACAATGTGCTTCAAATAGAGATATGACACTGGAGCAGGCAATAGATCGAGACTCTCATTCATCGATGATGTAGAGATCATCATATAAATGTCATTTTTTCAGTTATCTGATTCGTTGTAAGATCACAAAACAAACAATGATCGAAAACGAACGAGATATAACAATTAAGGTCTTTGATAAGTTTGTTGTCATATATCAAATTGAAATCCAATTTTGTTAGAATTAACACAGATGACAAGGTAATAAGGAGGTTGTCTTAATAGTCCCAGATCAACTACTATTACGAGTTGATCCGTCAACTACAATAATGGGAGATGGTGCTTTTGGTGGTTGAAAGCTTGAAAATATATTAGGATTACTTGTCAAGTGATTTATAGCACCTGAATCGATGGCCCATTTATTTGAAGCGATAACAAGACATATTTTATCGGACATAGTAAAAGCAGTAACTGTAGTGGATTTTTGATATCGAGAGAAATTAGCGAACTCCTCGACTGAAACCAAATTCATTTTAGCAGATGATAGACTAGAAACACCAAGAACTTCAGAACTTTGAGTTACTCGATTATGATCGGTCACTGTCCTAATTAAATACTCAATATAACAAAAATAAATTAAGAAGTGAAACCAACAAACTTTCACGGAGTAGATTTATGCCAACAAATTTTTAGATGTTCAAGAGTTAATAGAGCTTGGTTGATCCAATCAAACTAATTTTTCACTAAGAGCGAACGGTCAACCAAGCCAAAGAGAGAAGAATTTGACCAAAATTTTAGCAGTAATCTAACACCAGAATTAGCAAATACATGTCAATTGATTTTACCCAAGGAAAACAAAGTTTGGGGAACTTGGAATGCTTTGAAATCAACCTAACTGAGGTCTGTTCAATAAAAGACCGCAAAATCTGACCGAAAATATTGAGATGATACTAGAAATAAAAATCTGATCTAATTCAGATTTTACACTCGCCCACGTGCCTCGTATGCAGAAGCTTTCTGAAATAGTTCGCCGAAGCTTGAGCCTCACACTCTTTCCTCCCGGTCACCAAATCCTGATTTTTATGGATCGGGTGAGGTGGTCCTCCTTAGGTTGGCTGCGAAATTGGAAAATCAAGTTTCAAGTACCCCTCACTAGCAGACATGACCAACCAAGTCATCCTGATCAATCCGGCAGCAATGATTCAAAAAAGAAAAATAAAACAAAAAGAAATACTCTGATACCATGTAAAATACAGAGAGAATGGAGCAATCTTTAATGTTCTATTAATAAAAAAATGAGAGATATTTATACGTGGATAGATAATCTATCCAAGGAAAATAAAATAAAAAATCCCTAAATATCCTGTATTCTATTAAAAGAGCAGAACGACTTCTATGAAAAGATAGAATAAGTTTTTTCACATAACAAAAAAGAAATTCAATCTCTCTTTTTCTCAAAGGGAAAACACACAGGACTTTTAGTTTGATGTAATTTTTTTTTTCGATGAGTGCGGGCTTTGTTATTTTAATCCATATTTAAAGTTTCGATGATTGAACAAAACTTTAGACTTGATATAAGATTAAATACTTTAATACATATCAGGATCTTGAACTAGATAATTTTACGTAGATATTATATTGTTAAAGCACATACCTGATACGGAAGACGTCTTCATAGAGAAAAAGGAAAGCATACCTGATGCGGAAGACATCATCATAGAGAAAAGAGAAAGCGTTAGTCGTAATTTGACTTCTACCTCCTTGCCCTAGCCTTGTTAATACAACTGATGGAATTAATGTAGAATATATAGTAACCCTAGTGGATTGAAGAAGGATCAATTTATATGAGTTAAGATTAAGGTACATTCATCAAGTAACCAATGTAGAGATTTATTCATCATTAGCTATTATTTATGGTATTGCTAAGGTCACAAGTAAACTTAGGAAGTAATTTTCCTAAATAGTCACCCATGTTTTGAAAATTACATAGTAATATCACTTATTATTGTTTTAGGACTATAATATCATCCAACTTCTGTATTTTCCTTAATATATACATAGCAAAAAAAAGCATCATCTCTTTTCTAATGGAATGCTATGTCACATCATTCTTTTTTTATTATTAATAATTGTTTAAAATCTATTTAGACAACTCATATATTATACTCAGTAAAAAAAATATTTAGCGCCAAAATTGTCTACCTAGTTATGGGGGATTCGGAAGCAAATCCAAATATGAAGGGAAAATCCACAAGTATCCTCCCCCAAACATATGCCCGAAATCTCAGAGACGCACTTATACTATACTAAGGTCCTATTACCCCTGAACTTATTTTGTAAATAATTTACTACCCCTTTTTGACCTACGTGGCACTATCTTGTGGGTCCACGCGTATTGACATTTTTTTTCAAGATAGGGCCACGTAGGATGAAAAGGGATATAAAATTATTTATAAAATAAGTTTAGGGGGGTAATAGGACCTTAGTATGGTATAAGTGTGTCTCTGGAATTTCATACATAGGTTGAGGAGTACTTATGCATTTTTCCATATATGAATAATTGTCATTTAGTGTGTGTATGTGTGTGTGTGGATATATATATATATATATATATAAAGTTGTGAATCAATAATTTAGAATTTTCAAATAGACATACATAAAACTATAGTTTAATTCATCAGGCTTTTGAAATTTAAATTTCTTTATCGAATTAAAAGAGCAAAAACATATATGTTTCATTGAAACTTAAAAGGAAAAGTTTTATTGAGGTGAGGAGAAAAATCATTTTAGCTCTATGTCACTATAGTAAAAATAACTTTTAACGGGATTAAATATTGATATTAATAAATAGTGTTAAAGTCTTTACCGGCATTAATAAAGTGTCATTAAAACCAATGTCACTAGAGTCTTATAGACATATACAAATAGTGTTAATCGCCGCTAATGATCATTATTGATGTAGTGTGTGTGAGCATAGACGGAGCTAATACTTCGATCACGATTTCAATCAAACTTAATAATTTGGATTCAAGTTTCAATTTTAAAATACAAATTTATTTGATATATAAAAATTATTAAATTTTTAAGTTTAATATTTTGAAAATAAAATAAAATAAATTATGATTGGGATATGTGATTGAGAATAAAGTGTCTGTGCGTTATATATTTTTGTGTCATAAAGATGAAGAGAGAAAATATATTTTAATTAATTTGATCTGGACGTAAATATGTATAATTGTAAAATATATTAGATGAAGAAGTTTTATATAGGTGAAGAGAAAAATTAAATATATATCATTCGTATTAAATTGTTTTTATACATGTAGCATTTATAGTCGGATACTTATAAAGTCTCACTTAGGTTAATACAAAATAATTACATATGTTAAATCCAGATAATTTTAGTGGTATACTTTTTAAAAAAATGGATTTGCCTCCAAAACTCCCATAATTAGGGTAAAAAATGTTGACGATATGTAATTTTTTTACTAGGTATAATGTATGGGTTACCTTAAAATAATTTAAAAAATTATTAATAATTTTTTTTATTAATTATAGACTTAAGTCATAGAGAGTCACTTAAAGTTGTCCCCATATTTCACTCGGACACTTTAAGTATACCTTGTACCTATTCAATACTTATTTTATTCAAAACTAATATCTATTTGACATTTTTTTGCTGAAAAGTGGAACTTATAACATATACCTAGCGTGTGGAAGTATATTTTCGTTTAAAAAATAATCTCTTTCTTCTGCTTTTTTCCTCCATACCTCCTTTCTAACAAAACACCAACATTCTGTTGCCACCTCCGCCATCAGCTATCACTACTATTGTTGTTATCTGAAAAACATCATTACCTTTTCGAAAATGAAAGGAAGTGTTACTGGGAATGAATTCCTTTAATTAAGCACCAAAATAAAAACATGATAAATGAGAGAAAATTGAGATGAAGTTAGATCCAAACAGAGCATTTTTAAAATTTCTGTTAAGATCTTCAAAATGAAGCATGGGCAGCCATTGATGAAGCTGCAAACTACCCAAAACGAGACTGAGGATAAAGGCTACAATACAAGGCTTTGAGATTGAATTGTGAAGAGTTTGATTTCCTTTATTCATCACTCATGAGGTGTATATATACATGTGATTAGATGGATCAAACTAGTGGAAAGAAAATAACTAACTAACTAACTAGTTTGTTATGTAACTAACTATTACAATACCAACTATAAAATGGAAATACAACTAACTAACCAACTTGAAATAAGTAATGTACATGAATTAATTATGAGTGTTAATATCCCTCCTCAAGTTGGAGGTGAAGATTTCACAGCCAACTTGTGTAAGATGGCTGAATGTTTGATGCCAGTGAGGGCCTTGGTAAGGATGTCTGCAAGCTGATTGGAAGTAGACACATGATGCAAAGAAATCAACCCCTCCTGAAGTTTATCACGCACGAAGTGACAATCCACCTCAATGTGTTTAGTTCTCTCATGAAACGCAGGATTACGAGCAATATGGATGGCAGATTGACTGTCACAATGAACACTAATAGGAGAGGAAATAGAGACAGTTAACTCAGTAAGCAATCTATGAATCCAAGTTAGTTCTCCTACAACTTTTCTGAGTGATCTATACTCTGCTTCTGCTGATGACAAGGAGACTGTCTCTTGTTTCTTAGACTTCCAGCTAATAGGGCTGTTCCCAAGTAGCACTAAATAGCCATTGACTGACCTCCTTGAATCTGGACATGATGCCCAATCTGAATCACAAAATGCTTGGACTGTGCAGTCAGGATCCTTAGACAACTGAACTCCTAAGGTAGTGTCCTGTTTGAGATATCTAAGCAGGTGATAAGCTGCTTGTAAATGTGGAGCTCGTGGATCCTGCATGAATTGGCTTAAGTGTTGAACACTAAAAGCTATGTCCAATCTCCTATTAGTTAAGAAGTTCAGCTTGCCTATCAACTTTCTATAGAAAGTAGGATCAGACAAAGGGGTTCCTTCCTTGGCTTTCAATTTAACAGTAGGGTCTAGAGGAGAGGACAAAGGTGTGTAATTGAAACAATCATACTCTTTGAGCAAGTCTAAAGTAAACTTCCTTTGAGAAATAAGCACCCCATCTGCTGTATCAAGAATCTCCAAGCCTAGAAAATAGTGAAGCCTTCCAAGATCTTTGATTTTAAAGGTGTTATCCAGATATGCCTTCAGATGTTCAATCTCAGTTGTGTCTGTGCCTGTTAAAATTACATCATCCACATACACTGCAACAAACACAGCCAATGGTCCTTCTTTTCTGTAGAATAAAGAGTGATCAAATTGTGAATGTGAGTAACCTCTGGATGATAATGCTTCAGTTAGCTTAGAGTACCACTGCCTACTTGCTTGTTTAAGACCATAAAGAGACTTCTTCAATTTACAAACCAACCCTGAATTAAGTACTTCAAGTCCTGGAGGTAGTTTCATATAAACTTCTTCATGAAGATCTCCATGAAGGAATGCATTGTTTACATCAAGTTGAAACATGCTCCAACCTTTCTTCACTGCACATGCTATCAAAGTTCTCACTGTGGTCAACCACAGGTGAATAAGTCTCAGTGTAGTCAATTCCAGCCTGCTGTGTATACTCTTTCACAACTAGTCGTGCCTTGAATCTTTCTATGCTTCCATCTGCTTTGTGTTTTACATTATACACCCATCTACATCCAACTGCTTGTTTGTTTGGAGGTAATGCAACAAGGTCCCAAGTATCATTAGCATACAATGCTTCAAATTCCTGTGTCATGGCCTTTTGCCATGCAGGATTTAGTGATGCCTCCTCATATGATGATGGCTCACTATCATGACAAATATTTTCAACAAGTGACTGACTATTAGATGCAATGACTTCAGGAGATATATGATGGTGTTTGGTAAACAATGCAGTAAGTGATAAACTGTTATTGATAGTTGTGTTGGATGTGTTAGAACTGAGTGATTTCAATTTTGGGATATTAACAATATAGTCTTTCAGATGTGATGGTATTTTGTTTTCCCTGTGTGATCTTCTCTGTACTATTGTGGAAGTATTGTATTGAGAAGATGTTGAAGAAGTAATAGGAGTAGTGGAAGGTATATCAGGATGTTGAGTAGTGTGAGTAGGTAAATGAGAAGGAGTTGTATCAGTCACATTGTCATAATCACTTACACAATTCTTATATGAATCTGAAACAGTATAATCAGGAGAAGAAAAAGACCTTAAAACAAAAGGAAAAGAAGAACTTTCAGTTGACAAAGTAAAAGGAAAGACATGTTCATGGAAAATTACATCCCTGGAGATATGTAACTTCTTTGTAGCTAGACTCATTACCTTATAGCCTTTAGTTCCAAAAATATATCCTAAGAAAACATGTGGAGTAGTCCTTGGCTCAAACTTATCTCTAAGTACCTTTGGCACAGCAGGGTAACAAAGACAACCAAAAGATCTAAGTTGGCTGTAGTTTGGTTTCTTATTGTATAATACTTCATATGAACACTTATTTTTCAAATAACTTGATGGTAGTCTGTTAATAATATGTGTAGCTGTTAGAACACACTCTCCCCAGTATCTTATAGGTAGTTTAGATTGAAACAAAAGAGCTCTAGCTGTTTCCAACAAATACTTATGTTTTCTTTCCACTATACTATTTTGTTGAGGTGTATATGGACAAGTTTTCTGATGAACTATTCCTTTGGATAAAAGAAACTGATGTGTTTCATTATTATTAAACTCTAGCCCATTATCTGTTCTAATGTTTTTGAGAGTGGTATTAAACTGATTCTCTATGATGACTATAAAAATTTTCAAAACTTGTAGAGCATTGCTTTTAGTACTTAAGAGGTGTGTCCAAGTTGATCTGCTATAATCATCTACCAAAGTAATGAAATACTTGTAGTTGTCATAAGTGGATACGTGATAAGGTCCCCATAAATCAATATGTAGCAGTTCAAAAATGGATTTGGTTTGGCTTGTGCTATGACTGAAAGGTAGTCTTTGTTGTCTTGACATTGGACAAATATTGCAGCAGAAAGGTTGTTTGGAAGAAAAACTGACTGGTAATCCAATGATACTTTTCATCTTAACAAAAGGTACAAGGCCAAGTCTATTGTGCCACAACAAGTCTACATTATCTCCAGAGTTGTGATCAGCCATAACATGACTAAAAGAAGATTTACACTTAAAAGGAACAGAATTAGAAGCTAACACTTTGTATTGATCATGAGAATACGAATTAGCAGGAAAAGAATTACATGTTTCACCTCTAATGGAACTAGAAAAAGGACTATTATTTGGAAAGCAACAACATATTTGACATGTATTGACTCTTTCAGAGGTCTTCAAGCATTTTGTGCATAAGAAGTAAAGCCCATCTCTACAACTACCAAGAACCTGTGGCCTCTTCACTAAAGGGGCCTGCAATAGACACAATGCATTAGTGAACATGACTATGCATTTCATTGTATTAGTTAGTGAATGGACTGAAACTAGATTATACTTAAAAGAAGGCACATATAAGACTTGATGTAAAGTAATATTGGATGTGACTGGTACATCTCCAAACTCTGTTACTTTGACTTTGTATCCATTTGGAAGAGAAACTAGTATAGGAATAGGCAAAGTTTTGATATTGATTAGAGAATTCTTACTAAAAGTTATGTGGTTTGATGCTCCTGAGTCAATGATCCACAAATTAGCACTTGACTCAAAACATTTGCATGATAGATTGTCAAAAACAGTAGAGGAAGAGCAAACTACAATACCTGCAAAGTTCATTGATCCAGCAGCCACACCATTATTTATAGCAGTATCTTCTCCCACATTCTCATTTTTGAAATGTTGCAGTAGATTCATGATCTGTCCATATTGTTCCTTCGTAAAGCTAACATTCTTTAACACATCACCTTGAGATTGTGATTGTTCTTCTCCATTTGCAGATGCCACATCACCTACAGAACCATGTACATTTGCTACCACTCTCCTTCCTTTGTAACTTGAGCCTTGTTGTCTAAAATTCTGGCCACCATTGTAATTTCCTGATCTATTATTTTGCTTGTTATTGTTTTGGGGATACCCATGCAACTTGTAACACTTATCCTTGATGTGTCCAGCCCTTTTACAATAGTCACACACTATGACATTCCTGTTGGTGTTGTTACTTTGATGGTGATTTCCTCCTGAACTACTGTTAGTATCACCATAATTTCCATAGCTATTTCCATAGTTGTTTCCTTGAAAATTTGTTCTAAAAGGTCTTCCTCCATGCCCTTTGTTATCAACAGCTTTAACATTCAAAGATACAGAATCTGTAGACATTCTACCAACAGGCTTGAATTCTCTTTGTTTTTCCTCTTGAATTAGCAGTGAAAAAGCCTGTCCCATAGAAGGAAGAGGATTCATCATGAGAATGTTTCCTCTTATCACTGTGTATACTTCATTTAACCCCATAAGAAAATGAATCAGGCGTCTATCTTGTTCAGCCTTGAATATACTATCCTTTGCACCACACACACAGACACAACTGCAGTGATTCTTCACATTCAAAGTATTCAATTCTTCCCATAACTTCTTCATTCTTGTGTAATATACAGTAATGTCCAAAACTCCTTGTGTGAGATCATTGATCTCCTTTTGAATTTGATACAATTTTGCTCCATTGGTTTGATCATACCTGTCTTCCAACTCCTTCCACAACTCAGCAGAATTGTTTACATACTCTACACTGTCTGAAACTTCTTTGATTAAGGAATTCAGGATCCAAGATGTCACCATATCATCACACCTCTGCCATTGACGTAACAGGGGTGAATTGGTGCTTGGTTTCTCACAACTTCCATCAATGAAACCTAGCTTGTTTTTCACTGACAATGCCCTCATAACACCTCTTCTCCAAGTCCTATATCCTGTTCCATCAAACTGAACAGGAACAAGTATCATTCCTGGATTATCTGAAGGATGCACATACAGAACACCATTGGCATCACTTCCAGATATTGCAGATCCCTCAGATGCAGATGTGGATGTAGTTTCGATGGCCATTACAACTATGACTATTATGAACTCTTCAGAAGAAAAAAAAACAGAAGATGTATGAAACACAGTAACTTCCAACTTTGCTATCGATTGACAATCAATCAAAAACGAGTAATCAAAAAGAAGAGAGAAGAGCAGTTAACCGTGTGCTTTGATACCATGTTAAGATCTTCAAAATGAAGCATGGGCAGCCATTGATGAAGCTGCAAACTACCCAAAACGAGACTGAGGATAAAGGCTACAATACAAGGCTTTGAGATTGAATTGTGAAGAGTTTGATTTCCTTTATTCATCACTCATGAGGTGTATATATACATGTGATTAGATGGATCAAACTAGTGGAAAGAAAATAACTAACTAACTAACTAGTTTGTTATGTAACTAACTATTACAATACCAACTATAAAATGGAAATACAACTAACTAACCAACTTGAAATAAGTAATGTACATGAATTAATTATGAGTGTTAATAATTTCTCTTCAATGAATTATTTATTCATTCAAATAGCACAATTGCATCATTAATCATTGAACTTTTTAGATGAGAAAATGAATAATGTTGATGCAATATTACACTAATAGAAAAGTATTAAGAAATCGAAGAAGGATTCAATTTCAAACGAACAGTTTCACAATTCTTTTATCAAAATTGATTTTTTTTTTCATTGAAATAACCAATTCCAATACTAATTGTTGACTTTTGTTCAACTTTTGTCTGAATATGAGACAGAAAAAAGAGGATACAAATGAAGAAACTGAAGGAGAAATAACTTGTTGTTTCAACTTTTTTTTATATATATCTAAAGGATACAACTTTTTTTAATTTGGTTGATTGGTTGGATTAAGAAAAAACGAGGGGATAATGATGGGAAGACGATGGAGGATGTACGGCAACATCTTCAAAAAAGAAGTTGACGTCGATGGTAGGTGGACAATAATACCCTAGAAATATTCTTCCTTTTTTTTTGTCATAGATTTTTTAATTATTATTTTTACTCAAAATGCCATCATTTATTCGGTAATTTGTCATTTCATCACGAACGTATTACACTCACTTTATATTTTCAATTGATTGTTAAAAAAGTGTTAAGATGGTTCTAATCCAAGTGAATAGAAGTGCTCAATAGGTATAACACTTAGTTGAGGTGTTTAAGTGAATTATACAGATAACTTTAAGGGGTCATCGATGACTTAAGCCTTAATAATAAAAAAAGAATAATCTGATCGGCGTCACATTAGAAGAGATGATGTATTTTTGTGTCAAGTATATTTTGAGGAGAATATGTAAAGTTGGATAATATTGGAAAAAATTTAGGCAAAATTTTTCAAAACAACAATATTATGACATTTAATATGATCCCTTAGCAATACTTTTAATATTTATTAAAAATGACAATATTTGAGAAATTTTTTAAAACAACAATATTTTGATATTTCATAGGATCCCCTAGTAATACTTTCAATATTTAGTAAAAATGACAATATTTTAGTTTGTTATGAGTTGATTTATATATTTTTTTCTTTATTTAATTTAACATAATATAATTAAGAAATAACAAATCAGAGAAAAAATCAAGGGTTAAAATATTTCAAATTAGATTAAGTTGATGAAAATCTTTATTACTTTCCTTACAAATGATTATCAGATCTAAAATAGGTGGTCTCTTCCTTCCTAAAGGCTATTATTTGTCCTTGTCATTCAAAAATAATTATTATTTTTATGAAACTTTATGATAATACCTTTTGATTTTTTAAAATTTTACAAATTTGAACACTTATAGTTTTATATGTTATTTGACATACTTTTCTCACAATGTATTATTTTATTTATCAGAATTTTGTATCATTTCTTAAATCGTATGCATCTCAATATGTATGTTATTTGTATTTGTATTCATTCTAGTTTTCATGTTGTATTTTTATATGTTATTTGACATACTTTTCTCACAATGTATTTATTTTATTTATTAGAATTTTGTATCCTTTCTTAAATTTTTATAATTAAACTAGTATTTCTTTATTAGTTCGTATTCATTCCAATAGGTATGTCAAATGAATATATAGTTATTTAAGAAACATATTTGTATTTATTTTATTTTTCTTATTGTGTATTTTATTTTTCTTTTCAAAATTATGTTTCCTTTCATAAATCGTATTCATTCTAATAGATATATTATTTGTATTTGTATTCATTCTAATTTTTATATTGTATTTTTATAATGCTATAAATTTATTCAACATCATATTAGAAAAATGTTCAAAAATTAAAATGTATTCAACATCAAATATAAATAAACATATATATGAATATCTATAATCTACAAAATCTGAAAAATTAAAGAGAATCACAAAAAGAATTGAAAATTATAAATATATGATGAATATTTAAACAAAATTATATGAAAATTAAAAAATTCAACTGAAAATCAGTAACGTGTATAATCGGTGCTTTAAACATCAAATCAAAAAAATAATTTCGAATGATGGAAATTACCTTGCCAATCGAGAAATTTGCTTGAATTAATAAATAGTGTTAGTTTAACAATAAAGAATTTCTTGGTGAGCAACAATTTAACACCTTGAAAGAATCTAAACTTAAAAGGTGAGATATGGGGAAGAAAGGCGAATGACAATTAAAAAAGATAAATTGTATTATTTTATTTTTTTTCTAGTTTAAAACGGTTACTGGTGTGTATTTTAGTCCAATAAATTACTCTTTTCATAATAAAATTAATTTAAAATACTACATTATACTAAAATATGAATACATATTATTTTATAAACATATTGTCATTCTGTCATTTTAAATAAATATTTTGAACTATTGTTATTTTGTCTAATTATGTTAGTAATTGTGACTTAATTTCTAATTTATTCAAAAAATTTATCATGGTTGATTTATGTAATTTTTTTCTTTATTTAACTTAACATAATATAATTAAGAAATAAGAAACTATAGAAAATCAAAGAGGGGGGGGGGGGGGGGGGGTATGTCAAATTAGATTAAGTTTCCAAAAATCTTCATTACTTTCCTTGCAAAAGATTATGAGACCTAAAATAGGTGGTCTCTTCCTTCTTCCTAAAGGCCATTATTCGTCCTCATCTTTTAAAACTAGTTATTGTGATGAAACTTTATGGTAATACCTTAGAATTTTATTTATTAATTTTTAATTTATTTTTTTTACAAATTTAAACACCTATAATTTTGTATGTTATTTGACATACTTTTGTCACAGTGTATTTATTTATTTACCAGAATTTTGTATCCTTTCTTAAATCATATCGGATATATGATATTTGACATAACAAAGTATTTATTTTATTTACCAAAATTTTGTATTCTTTCTTAAATCGTATTCATTTCAATATGTATATCATTTATGTTTGTATTCCCTCTAGTTTTCATGTTTTATTTTGTATAATGAAACTTGTATTTATTTATTAGTTCGTATTCATTCTAATATGTATGTCAAATAAATCTATAGTTATTTAATATAAACATATTTGTATTCATGATTTTTTTTTTGTTGTGTATTTATTTTTCTCTTCAAAATTATATTTCATTTTCTAAGTCGTATTTATTCCAATAGGTATATTATTTGTATTTGTATTCATTCTAGTTTTTATATTGTATTTTGTATATTGATATATAAAATACAAAAATAATATGATAGAAAAGTGAAAATAAAACTGATAAGCAATAAATAAATATTTGTTGTCATCATTCTTAAATAAAATACATAACTAGTTAGTATACCATTGAAATGAATATAAATTAGAAACAAATACAAGATTCATAAAATATGCAACGTGAGATTTTAAATAAATACAAAAATATTAAAAGCATACATATTGGTTTGAATACAAATTGATAAATGATACAAAATTCTGAAGAAGAAAAAAACTGTAAAAACAAAACAAACTAATAGAAAGTTGTTCTTCCTATAAATAAAATACACAACTAGTTAGCATATCTTTATGATGAATATAAATTAAGGATAAATACAAGATTCATGGACTATACAACAAGAGATCTTGGATAAATGCAAATATTAAAAGCATACATAACAATAGTTTAAATAAATAAATATATATATATATATATATATATATAAGGACCATAGAGGAGGTGATGTGGCACCTCTCTATAGCCTCCATTCCTTTTTTTTTCTTGTTTCTCTCTTTTTTGATATTTTTTCTTCTTTCTTTTCATAAAATAATTTTTTTATTAATTAAAAAATTCAAGCATATTTATTATTGTAATTATATATAATGAGTTAACAAAAAAGTCTCCATCTATTGATATCTTCACTTAAATAGCATGTCTTTTCAATTTCTTTCTGGGATAATGCACAAGTACCCCCTCAACCTATGCCCGAAATTCCAGAGACACATTTATACTATACTAAGGTCCTATTACCCCCCTGAACTTATTTTATAAGTAATTTTCAACCCCTTTTTAGCCTACGTGGCACTAGTTTGAAAAAAAAGTCAACCATCTTTGGGCCCACAAGATAGTGCCACGTAGGTCGAAAAGGGGTAATAAATTATTAATAAAATAAGTTCAGGGGGGTAATAGGACCTTAGTATAGTATAAGTGTGTCTCTGAGATTTCGAACATAGGTTGAGGGGGTACTTGGGTATTATTTTATGGCTTAAACAATCTATAAATATCTATCATCTATAGAGATGTTGAATGTTCATTTTAATTTTTTCATTTTTTCTTTTAAGTAGTATAGGTTTTTAATTTTCTTTTCTTCGTCTTTTTATTGATCAATCATTACATAATAAAAAGAAGACATAGAAAAGATGATGTCACAATATGACCTTCACTTTGATGAAGATCATAGATATATTCTTCAAATATTCATCACATTATTTGGTATAAGTTCAACAAAATAAAGAAGGAAGCATAATTATCTTGGAGATTCCGGATGATAGAGTCATAGTAGTATAAAAGTTTAAATGATTTCAAAACATTTTGAAAATTCATTGTTGTATTATTTTGATTCCAATTAATATTATTCTATTTTCTTTTATTTTATTTCTTTGATTTGAACAAAAAATGAATATTCTATTCATTGTTGTTGTCGTTGAAGATGTATGTATATGTATATATATATATATGTATATATATATATGTATATATATATATATATGTGTGTATATATATATGTGTGTGTGTGTGTGTGTGTGTGTGTGTATATGTATATATATATATATGTATATACATATACATATATATATACATATACATATATGTGTATATATATGTATATATATATGTGTATATGTATATATATGTATATACATATACACATATATATATACATATATATACACATATATGTATATGTATATATATATACATATATATATATATATATATATATATATATATATATATATATATATATATATATATATATATATATATATATATATATATATATATATATATATATATATATATATATATATATATATATATATATATGTAGTGAGAGAGAGTGAAAGAGAGAGAGAGAGAGAACCATGAATTAGAATGGAGATTAAAGAATAGAAAATTTAAAAAATATTAAACCTAAATTTTAAAATAACTTGGTAAAGGCCATGCAATACAATGTCACAAGTTTTCGATTTGTGTTGCAACTTATTCCTCAAAAAAAAAAAAAAAAAGAACCATGACAGAGAATATTTTTTTTCCAAAATCAAAAATAACAATTGAAAAAAAAAAGACTTGTAATTTAATGAACCAATACTATGACTTGTGTTTTTATTATTTTATTTATTGTTTTTTATCCCACTTTTAGCTTCTTTTTTTTACGCTTTATTATATATGAATTGAAATAAGTAATTGAAAACAAAATTTAATGAGTAAAAATATTGTAACGACCTGTTTAGTCGTTTTGAGCAGTAGAGTTTATTTCTGGTAATAGCTGTCTGGGTCGACGGATCCCACGACGGACCGTCATGGGCACGACGGACCGTCGAGGGGTCTCGTTCCAAAATACTTAGACTCTGGAAAATTGGGTACTGAGATTGACTCTCTGAACTTCGCGACGGAATGGCAGGACGGACCGTCGCAGGCATGACGGGCCGTCACAGACCTCTTAAATAAAATTGAGTCTCTGAACTCTGTGACGACTCAGCAGGACGGACCGTCGCAGGCACGACGGACCGTCACAGGCTGCGTAACCCTGACTGGGTCGGATTTCTGTTAAAAGTTTTAAGGGGCGTTTTGGACTATTCCTGCTTATGATTATAAAGTTAGTGGTTTAATGTTAATAATTCAATTACTTGGGGGTTAAAAGAGATAACCTTAAAATAAATAGTGGGTTACTTTTATCATCTTTTATACTTAATTATATGGTAATTAGGGTAAAAGAAAAAGAGTTTGAATAAGGAAAAATAGAAAGAAGAGAAGAGAGGGACGAACGAGCGAGAGAAGAGAGAACGAAGAGGAAAGCAAAGACCTTGAGGAGTAGCTTGTGTGATCACGAATTCTTCGGTGGAGGTAGGTTATGGTTTATGCTATTCCGTAGTAAACTCTAAATAGCGATTGATATGTATTGGGTGATTTCGTAAAGTCATCTATATGCTTAATTGTGTGCTTGCATGATGTGATTATATAATTGTGATAAAATAAGCATGATGAGGCTGTTGAATCTTAACCTTAAAACCTCTTTGTTGATGATGATGCCTTGGTATAAAAGAAGGCTTGATGAACTGAAAGAATGAGATTAGGGGTCCGGGTGTCACGTTCCGACACCAGGATAGTAGAGGATCGGAGTGTCACGTTCCGACACCAGGATAGTAGAGGATCGAAGTGTCACGTTCCGACACCAGGATAGTAGAGGATCGGAGTGTCACGTTCCGACACCAGGATAGTAGGGGATCAGATTGTCACGTTCCGACACCTGGATAGTAAAGAGAATGAATCTTGAATTATGCTAATATACTCAGACTTGAAGAACCTAATTCCTAAATGAGTATGGTGTGGAGGCTTGAGTCCTCATAGATGTGCTTGGGTTGTGGTCAATGGTTATGGTACTTGTTGTTGTCACATGTTAAGTGTTATGGTTGATTTTATGTTATTATCTTATATATATTGCTTTCTATTTTGAGTTGGCCGATGATACCTACTCAGTACTTGTGTCTTGAACTGACCCCTACTTGTATGTTTTCTCTTTGTTATTTGTGGAGTGCAGCAACGTACCGTCGACTTCAACTCAACCGCAACTCTAGCCAGACCTCAGCATAATCAGATTTCAGGGTGAGCTGTTGTTCCTAGCTCAGACTGGATTCTCTCTCATTCATGTCTTGATGTCCTTGAAGTTCGGACATGGACTGTCTCTTTTATTTGTTTTAGCTTCCTAGATACTCTTAGATTTAGTAGTTTGAGGATAAAATGTTCTTGTGGTGATGACTTCCAGATTTTGGGAATAATAAGTATTACATTTTAGAAGTTATTAATTGATTTCGTTAATGAGTTTTAAGTCTTCCGCATTATTTTCTGTTTATTATGGTTGAAATGTTGGGGTTTAGATTGGTTGGTTCGCTCACATAGGAGGGTAAGTGTGGGTGTCACTCGCGGCTCGTTTTGGGTCGTGACAAACTTGGTATCAGAGCATTAGGTTCGTTGGTCTCATCACACAAGAACGAGTCTAGTAGAGTCTTGAGGAACGGTAGGGGGACACCTTTACTTTTCATTGAGAGGCTATAAGACTTTAGGAAAAATTCCATTCTTTCTTTCTTTCGTGCTATTAATTGGATCCAATTGGTATCTAGGTGATACAAATTGGTATCTGACCATCTTCACTCTATTTCGCAGATGGTTAGAACTAGAGAAACAACTGCGCCAACACCAACACCGGCAAGACAAGATGCGCCTGAGCCAGCCACTAGGGCTGTAGCTCGAAGAGGAGCAGTGGCAAGAGGTCGCGGGAGGACGTCCTCTAGAGGAAGAGGACAAGAACCTGGCCCATCTGGTACTAGGGCGGTGACTCCTCCACTTGCTGAGGAAGTAGTAAGAGAGGGTGAGAAAGGGGAGAATGAACAAGTGCAGAATGAAGAATTACCACCCCAACCTACCCCAGAGATGATTAATCAGGTTCTTGCTTATCTTAGTGGGTTATCTGATCAAGGCCAGACACCTCCAGTGTTTTCTGCACCAGCACCTCAGGTTCCGGGAGTACAACATGCAGCTGCTGTGTCTCCCCGCATGGATGACTCATTGGAAATATGTACGTTTCCTCGATTGACTACAGGGCCTATAACGACGAGTGATCAGCACGAACTTTTCAGTAAGTTCTTGAAATTGAAACCTCCAGTCTTCAAGGGTGCTGAATCTGAGGATGCCTATGACTTTCTGATTGATTGTCATGAGTTGCTACATAAGATGGGCATAGTGGAACGATTCGGTGTTGAGTTTGTAACCTATCAATTTTAGGGAAATTCCAAAATGTGGTGGTGATCGTATGTTGAGTGTCAACCAGCACAGGCACCACCTATGACTTGGGCATCATTCTCTAACTTGTTTATAGAGAAGTATATACCCCGGACTTTGAGGGATAGGAAGAGAGATGAGTTCCTGAGCCTAGAGCAAGGCAGGATGTCGGTTACTACATATGAGGCTAAGTTTCGTGCATTATCCAGGTATGCCACCCAGCTTTGCTTCAGTCCACAAGAGCGGATTCGCCGTTTTGTGAAGGGGTTGAGGTCAGATTTGCAGATTTCAGCCTTACAGGTAGCTGCTGCAGCAACATCCTTTCAGGAGGTGGTAGATTTTGTGATAGAAGTGGAGAGAGTGAAGCCAGACGACTTCACCATGGCATCGACCTCTAAGAAGTTTCGTAAGAGAGGTGATTTTAATGGTTCTTACTCCAGAGGACAGGGTTCAGGAGGTTACCCAGCCCGACCAATTCAGTCTTCACTACAGGCTATAGCTGGGGGTCCTCCGCAGACCGGTCAGCATTTCTCTGAGTTTGGGGGTTATCCCCAGACTCCGTCGTTCTCACAGAGACCTATGCTTGAACCCAGAGAGTGTTATGGATGTGGGGAGACTGGACATATTAAGAGGTATTGTCCAAAACAGAGTTACAGACCCCCAATAGTCAGAGGTAGAGGTGGTCATGAAAGAGGCCGCTATTCTGGAGGATGTGGTGGCCGAGGTAATGGTGGTCACCAAAACGGCCGGGGTGACGGGCAAACTGGAACTACTGCAGCGCAACATGATAGGGGCAACGGGCAGACAGGTGATAGGGCCCATTGTTATACTTTCCCTGGGAGGTCCGAAGCGGAGACATCTGATGCTGTTATCACAGATAATCTTTTGGTTTGTGATTGCATGGCTTCTGTATTATTTGATCCTGGCTCCACATTTTCATATGTATCTTCCTCATTTGCTACTGGTCTTAATTTACATTGTGAATTGCTTGACATGCCTATTCGTGTTTCTACTCCGGTGGGTGAGTCTGTGATAGTTGAAAAGGTGTATAGGTCTTGTCTTGTAACTTTTGTGGGGAGCAATACTCATGTAGACTTGGTTATCTTAGAAATGGTTGATTTCGATGTAATTATGGGTATGACTTGGCTTACTCCAAATTTTGCAATCTTAGATTGTAATGCTAAAACTGTAACGTTGGCCAAGCCTGGGACAGATCCGTTAGTGTGGAGGGTGACTACACTTCCACTCCATTTCGTATCATCTCCTTTCTTCATGCTAAGAGAATGATTAGTAAAGGGTGTTTAGCTTTCTTGGCACACCTCAGGGATGATACCACCCAAGTACCTTCAATTGAGTCGGTTTCGATAGTCCGTGAGTTTCTGGATGTGTTTCCTGCAGACCTTCCTGGTATGCCACCGGATAGGGATATTGACTTTTGCATTAATCTGGAGCCGGGTACTCATCCCATTTCTATACCCCCTTATAGAATGGCTCCCGCCGAGTTAAGAGAGTTAAAGGCCCAACTTCAAGAGTTGTTAAGCAAAGGCTTCATTAGACCAAGTGCATCCCCTTGGGGTGCTCCTGTTTTGTTTGTGAAGAAGAAAGATGGAAGTTTTAGGATGTGCATAGACTACAGGCAACTGAATAAGGTAACTATTAAGAACAAGTATCCTCTTCCTTGCATCGATGATTTGTTCGATCAGTTACAAGGTGCTTGTACCTTCTCAAAAATCGACTTGAGATCTGGTTATCATCAATTGAAAATACGGGCAACGAATGTGCCAAAGACTGCTTTTCGGACCAGGTATGGACATTATGAGTTCTTAGCAATGTCTTTTGGGCTTACGAATGCCCCTGCTGCTTTCATGAGCTTGATGAACGTGATTTTTAAACCATATCTGGATCTCTTTGTCATTGTATTCATTGATGATATACTGGTATACTCCAAGAGCAGGAAAGAACATGAGGAGCACTTGAGAATTGTATTGGAAATGTTGAGGGAGAAAAAGCTTTATGCCAAATTCTCCAAGTGTGAGTTTTGGCTAGATTCAGTGTCCTTCTTGGGGCACGTAGTTTCTAAGGATGGAGTAATGGTGGATAATTCTAAGATCGAAGCAGTGAAGAGTTCGGTGAGACCTACTAATGTTACAGAGGTAAGGAGCTTCGTTGGTTTAGCTAGCTACTACCGCCGATTTGTCAAGGGATTTTCTTATGTTGCTTCCCAATTGACAAACTTGACTAAACAGAGTGTTCCATTTGTATGGTCGGACGAGTGTGAAGAAAGCTTTCAGAAGCTCAAGACTTTGTTGACTACTGCACCAATTCTCACCTTGCCAGTGGAAGGAAAGAACTTCATTGTTTACTGTGATGCATCCTATTCTAGTTTGGGTGCAGTGCTAATGCAAGAGAAGAATGTAATTGCTTATGCTTCGAGGCAATTAAAGATGCATGAACATAATTATCCGACCCACGATTTGGAGTTGGCTGCGGTAGTGTTTGCATTAAATCAATGGAGGCACTATCTATATGGGGTTAAGTGTGAAGTCTATACGAATCATCGTAGTTTACAGTATGTCTTTACTCAGAAAGATTTGAATTTAAGACAGAGGAGGTGGATGGAACTACTGAAGGACTATGATATCACTATCTTGTATCATCCGGGAAAAGCTAATGTTGTGGCAGATGCTTTAAGTAGAAAGACAGGGAGCATGGGAAGTCTAGCTCACTTGCAGGTTTCTAGACGCCCATTGGCTAGAGAGGTTCAGACTCTGGCTAATGACTTTATGAGACTAGAAGTAAATGAGAAGGAAGGATTTTTGGCCTATGTAGAGGCAAGATCTTCATTTCTTGACAAGATTAAAGGAAAGCAGTTTACTGATGAGAAACTGATCCGGATCCGAGATAAGGTGTTGCGAGGAGAGGCTAAAGAAGCAAAAATCGATGAGGAAGGTGTTTTGAGAATTAAGGGAAGGGTATGTGTACCCCGCGTCGATGATTTGATTCACACTATTCTTACAGAGGCTCATAGTTCAAGGTATTCTATACATCCTGGTGCAACCAAGATGTATCGTGACCTAAAGCAACATTTTTGGTGGAGTAGAATGAAGAGTGATATTGTTGATTTTGTTGCTCAATGCCCGAATTGTCAGCAGGTAAAGTATGAACACCAGAGGCCTGGAGGGACACTTCAGAGAATGCCCATTCCTGAATGTAAGTGGGAGAGAATTGCAATGGACTTCGTGGTTGGTCTCCCAAAGACATTGGGTAAGTTTGATTCTATTTGGGTAATTGTTGACAGATTAACTAAGTCTGCTCATTTCATTCCGGTCAAGGTGACTTACAATGCAGAGAAGTTAGACAAACTTTATATCTCAGAGATTGTTCGATTGCATGGAGTCCCACTTTCCATCATATCATATAGAGGTACGCAGTTTACTTCTAAGTTTTGGAAAACATTGCATGCTGAATTAGGTACTAGGTTGGATCTTAGTACCGCATTTCACCCTTAGACCGATGGTCAGTCTGAGCGAACGATTCAGGTTTTGGAGGATATGCTTCGTGCATGTGTGATAGAATTTGGTGGTCATTGGGATAACTTCTTACCCTTAGTAGAGTTCTCATACAACAATAGCTATTACTCAAGTATTGATATGGCCCCATTTGAGGCACTGTATGGGAGAAGATGTAGGTCTCCCATTGGGTGGTTTGATGCATTTGAGGTTAGACCTTGGGGTACTGACCTTCTGAGGGAATCGTTAGATAAAGTGAAATGCATTCAAGAAAAGCTTTTAGCGGCTCAAAGTAGACAGAAAGAATATGCAGATCGAAAGGTTAGAGACTTGGAGTTCATGGAGGGTGAGCAAGTCTTGCTGAAGGTTTCACCCATGAAAGGGGTGATGCGATTCGGTAAGCGAGGTAAGCTTAGTCCGAGGTATATTGGTCCATTTGAAGTTCTGAAGCGCGTGGGAGAGGTAGCTTATGAATTAGCCTTGCCCCCAGGACTGTCAGGAGTGCACCTGATATTTCATGTGTCTATGTTTAAAAGATACCATGGGGATGGAAACTACAACATTCGTTGGGATTCAATTCTTCTTGATGAGAATTTGTCTTATGAGGAGGAGCCTGTTGCTATCTTAGATAGAGAAGTCCGCAAGTTGAGGTCAAGGGAGATTGCATCTATCAAAGTTCAATGGAAGAATCGGCCAGTTGAAGAGTCCACTTGGGAGAAGGAGGCTGATATGCAAGAAAGATACCCACATCTCTTTACAGACCCAGGTACTCCTTTTCGTCCTTGTTTTTCTTCTTGTGATCGTTCGAGGACGAACGATGGGTAAATTGGTATCTATTGTAACGACCTGTTTAGTCGTTTTGAGCAGTAGAGTTTATTTCTGGTAATAGCTCTCTGGTCGACAGATCTCACGACGGACCGTCATGGGAACGACGGACCGTCGAGGGGGTCTCGTTCCAAAACACTTAGACTCTTGAAAATTGGGTACTGAGATCGACTCTCTGAACTTCGCGATGGAATGGCAGGATGGACCGTCGCAGGCATGACGGGCCGTCACAGACCTCTTATATAAAATTGAGTCTCTGAACTCTGTGACGACTCAGCAGGACGGACCGTCGCGAGCCACGGACCGCCGTCGCGAGGTGCGTAACCCAGTAGGTCGGATTTACATTAAAAGATTTAAGGGGCGTTTTGGACTATTCCTGCTTATGATTATAAAGTTAGTGGTTTAATGTTAATAATTCAATTACTTGGGGGTTAAAAGAGATAACCTTAAAATAAATAGTGGGTTACTTTTATCATCTTTTATACTTAATTATATGGTAATTAGGGTAAAAGAAAAAGAGTTTGAATAAGGAAAAATAGAAAGAAGAGAAGAGAGGGACGAACGAGCGAGAGAAGAGAGAACGAAGAGGAAAGCAAAGACCTTGAGGAGTAGCTTGCGTGATCACGAATTCTTCGGTGGAGATAGGTTATGGTTTATGCTATTTCGTAGTAAACTCTAAATAGCGATTGATATGTATTGGGTGATTTCGTGAAGTTTTCTATATGCTTAATTGTGTGCTTGCATGATGTGATTATATAATTGTGATAAAATAAGCATGATGAGGCTGTTGAATCTTAACCTTAAAACCTCTTTGTTGATGATGATGCCTTGGTATAAAAGAAGGCTTGATGAACTGAAAGAATGAGATTAGGGGATCGGGTGTCACGTTCCGACACCAGGATAGTAGAGGATCGGAGTGTCACGTTCCGACACAAGGATAGTAGAGGATCGGAGTGTCACGTTCCGACACCAGGATAGTAGAGGATGGGGTGTCACGTTCCGACACCAGGATAGTAGAGGATCGGAGTGTCACGTTCCGACACCAGGATAGTAGAGGATCGGAGTGTCACGTTCCGACACCAGGATAGTAGGGGATCAGAGTGTCACGTTCCGACACCAGGATAGTAAAGATAATTAATCTTGAATTATGCTAATATACTCAGATTTGAAGAACCTAATTCCTAAATGAGTATGGTGTGGAGGCTTGAGTCCTCATAGATGTGCTTGGGTTGTGGCCAATGGTTATGGTACTTGTTGTTGTCACCTGTTAAGTGTTATGGTTGATTTTATGTTATTATCTGATATATATTGCTTTCTATTTTGAGTTGGCCGATGATACCTACTCAGTACTTGTGTCTTTTACTGACCCCTACTTGTATGTTTTCTCTTTGTTATTTGTGGAGTGCAGCAAACGTACCGTCGACTTCAACTCAACCGCAACTCTAGCCAGACCTCAGCATAATCAGATTTCAGGGTGAGCTATTGTTCCTAGCTCGGACTGGATTCTCTCTCATTCATGTCTTGATGTCCTTGAAGTTCGGACATGGACTATCTTTTTTATTTGTTTTAGCTTCCTAGATACTCTTATATTTAGTAGTTTGAGGATAGAATGTTCTTGTGGTGATGACTTCCAGATTTTGGGAATAATAAGTATTACATTTTAGAAGTTATTAATTGATTTTGTTAATGAGTTTTAAGTCTTTCGCATTATTTTCTGTTTATTATGGTTGAAATGTTGGGGTTTAGATTGGTTGGTTCGCTCATATAGGAGGGTAAGTGTGGGTGCCACTCACGGCTCGTTTTGGGTCGTGACAAATATTGATCCCATAATTGATGATTTTGCAAACTTTTGAGTCAAAACTGTTCTTTTTTGCCTTGATTTACTTGTATGTATATCGCACTCCACATATATATTTTAATATTAGATACTTATATTCTTTATACTATCAAAATCATATTTTTATAACTCTTTTGAAGTATATTGAAATATAATTATCAAATCAAAATAGAATTGTGAATATAAATATTTAATATATATATTTTACGAAATTTAAAAATAGGACAAATATTTATTTATGCATTTGATAAATTAATTTATTTTTGTTAAATATGTATATTTTGAAAATTTTAATTAAATATTGAATACAAATGAATAAATATATTGATTTGATTTTTAATATATTATAAAAATAAAATCACAAAATTTAGTACTATATAAAAACTTTATGTTAAATTTTAAATTATATTTTAATATACTTAGTTATGAATATATATCTCACGTCGGGTGTTCATGTATTAATTTTACAGAGAAAAAGGTGTAATCATTGATTTGAAAATGCAAATAGTACATTTGAAATTAAAACGTATTATCAAAGTATTCAATTCAACTAACCTTCCATTCTGTTAATCACTATATAATATGTGAAGAGCTTATTATCTATCAAATATACATATATATATATATATATATATATATATATATATATATATATATATATATATATATATATATATATATAGTAAGCGAGTTAATTCAAAAATCATGTTCTCATTTGAAGTTGAACATATCGAGACTTAATAATCAGTAGCGTAACGTTTTAATTACTTTCTAAAAAGTCGTATTTAACAAGTGCAACATAACATTCATTTTTTGATATAATTGTAACTAAAAAATCTAAAATATCGATTGATGTGATTTATGCAAAAACAATACAAATCTAAATTGTATATTTGAAAAAAGAACAAGAACGATTGAAAAATGAAATATTTAAAGAAGTTTCATCATATCAATATGACAAAGAATAGTAAAACTTGTAGACGTGTTTCATTAGCAGTTTCAGTTACTTCACAACATAACTTTTAGATACTCAAGAAAAAAGGTACATTGTTGTAATAGATTATAGATGTTAAATTTGTTAAGCTTCATTTCAATTGTCATCTCAAATGATCTTCATAACTAATATATAATTAAAAAATATAGTGATAATATTATGTTTGGGCATACTGAGAACATATAATTAATTAAAAAAATAATTCTTTAACATTTATTTCAAAGATCGCGCGAAGCGCGGCCAAATTCCCTAGTTGAGAAATAATACAAAATTTTAAAAGAAATTATAAATACAAAACAAACTAATATGAAATTGTTCTTCACCTTGGTCTTCATCATGTTTTTCAAAATATTCTGCACCCAATTTCTTTTATTATTTATGAATAGTGTGTTTACCCTGACATTGCTATTTTGAACTTGAATGTGGATAGAATCATGAAGTAACTTAGATCTCATCTCTTGAGCCATTTTAATCGCAAAGACTACATTTTTGGAGTAAAAATCTCCAAAAAATTTGATTGAAAATGTAAACAAACTTACATAAAAATTGAGAATAATGACGGAAAATTCGAAACAATACAAAATTGAAGACAAATCAAAAGAAATCTAAAAATCTAATTGAAATTACCTTAACCAGATTAAAAATTTGATGAAATAATGTATACTTGATTGTTTATCTACTAAGAAAATCCTTGCTTTAATGTATAGATTTTATTGAAGAATCAAATTTTGAATAACTTTTGTTTGAAGAATAAAGAAAATCTGGGAACTTAACAAGTGAGAATTTTTTTTGGAGAATGACGTGAAAAAGGGAGAAACAAGATGAAGAGAGAATATTGTACTTGTTTTTTATTTTAAATTTGTTAATAGTTAGAGTTTGGTCCAATTATAAAATCTTTTAATTAATAAAAGGAAATCCCAAAAATAATAAATGTGAATACAAATTATTTTAAAAATATTCTCATTATGATATTCTAAACAAATATTTAAAGTATTGTCATTTTAACTGAATATGTTATATATTATGACTATATAACTAATTTTCTCTATATTTTTTACACTTGGACAAGTGAGCCATTTATATATTTTACTACTTTAAAAGCAAGAACTTCTACAACTAACAAGGGAGAGAAAATATATTTATACATAAACTGAGTTGAACAAATATAAAAATGCAAGAAAATTATCTGTGTCTGCTAATTTTTTTAATTATTATTAATATTTATTAATTTGTGAATTATACCGGATATATTATTGTTGTTGTAGTTGTATCTTTTTTTTTTTGACAAATTTATTTTGATATGATATTCTTTGTGTGTATTTTCATGTTTTTTTTAAGTTCTTTCATAATTATTGTGATTTTAAATTGTATTCATTTTATTTTAATTGTTACGATCTGAAATGTTGATTGTTACCTTATTTTTAAATTATAACTTTTGAAGGAAAGTAAAAAAAAGTTAATTATATTATTATTGTGGAGATGGCTGTTTAAATCAAAGTATCAATGTCAAAGCCAATGGGGATACGTTTTCATCCTACTGATACAGAGCTAATCAACTATCTTAAGATGATTTTAAAGGCGAATTATCTTTGGATCAATAATGTCCTATCCCGTTTGCGGATATATATGGAGATCAACCACCATGCGAGATATTTGGAGCTAATTCTAAAGAGAAGTTTCGTTGTTTTATTAGTCCTTTGAAGAAGTAGAAGATTGAATACAAAAGGTTTTCTCGAATTTTTGCTAAATAGACGTGGAAAGGGCAAATCGAGAAATATCTTATAAAGAGGAATCGTAGGGCACCAGTGGTAGGGTTTAAGAGAAATTTTAAATTTAAAACAAGTGAGTATGACCAAGATAAAACCTGGTTGATGGTAGAATATCATGTCATAGATAGTTTCTTTAAGGAAAATAATCATATTCTTAAAGAAAATTTTGTAGTATGACGACTAAAGAAGAAGTTGGATAAAGAGAAGAATCTGGATCAAGTTATGGAGGCACAAGATGAAAATGTTGCAGGAATTATTGATCCTATATTGCTTGAACCTAATGATCATAATAAGGACTACTCCACAAAGGAAGATCAAGTTATGATTTGTGATAACAAGAGGCTACAACTTTTGAATATGATGTTTAAAACAGTACTTATGAAGCTACTACAACGGAAAATAGAGAGAAAACATTGGAAGTACAAGAAGACCACCACATAGTTGATGATATTAGAATCAATGAATTTTAGAAGAGATGTATAGAACATTTGAGGACATTCATATTGATATTTTTAACGATTGGTTGAATAATTAACATGTTCTACAAGATATATAATACACATAAAATATTTGTATAGTTAGTTCATTAAATGGATTATGCTGTTGAAGAAGAAATTGTATACAGTTCAATTTACAATTTATCAATTATTTTTCTTACGGAGAACATCTTAGGTGTTAATTGTTAGCATCTTATAATACAAGATGTTAGTGAAAAATTACAAGATAACAAAAAATTACAAGATTACAATTGAAAATAAAATGAAGAAATAAAATCTTTTCAGGCTGAGGCGCGGATATCTCACTCTCTTTAAGGAGATTCAAGCCCACTGCAACAAATTTTTTCACCGGTCCAGCAGTAGTCCTCTTTGACTTGTCCCCTTCAAGATACAACGGCCTTAACAAAATTATATAACTCAACAACTCTGGACAAGAGTTGAGTTCAAAGCTCCACAAAAGAAACACCTCCCTTCGCTAGTTAGAACTCTCTTTTAGACAAACTTTATGCACTCTATTTTCTTATGATTTATTTTACCAAACCAAATGAAGACCATCATTATATATACTGCAAGAAGTCTTCCTAGTAATGTATAGAAAGATAAATGGTGTAGTAAATAGTGAAGATAAATGGACTTAGGAATTACATATGTTACAAGGTATAATGAAGAAATTAAGAGTAAAATATAATATGAGCAACAAATGGACCAAGTGTTATACTTTGACTATTTTAACGTTCACTACAACGTTCAGTAGAAAGCAAAGTGCATAATACCTATGGTCATTAATTGACCATTAAGTAATTAGGCACAAGTGCATGGCGTTGCAGCAATGAAATGTCAGGACTCCAATGTTCTCTATTTCATGTCGATTGTGACAGAATGACTATTCATCCAATGTTAAATTGTGTGA
Source organism: Solanum arcanum (assembly GCA_027789145.1). Lineage (NCBI taxonomy): Eukaryota > Viridiplantae > Streptophyta > Magnoliopsida > Solanales > Solanaceae > Solanum > Solanum arcanum. Next base: position 23,456,507 of record CM050935.1, on the reverse strand, counting down.
GACAATTTTAATAGTAAATAAATATTAAAATACTCAAATGATCAACAATCCCCAACTCATTTTAATATTGAAAAAGAGAGTATATCAGCTAAAGAAGACTACTACGCATAATGAAGGTGTGCTCTGCATTGAACCTCCACTTAGTGAAACAGTAACTTTTACTCCACAGTCGTAGTGGTGTAAGACTTGAACTATGACAGCTTAAGGGAAATACAATATCACTGCTCACACATGATAATCAAGGTGTTGACATCTAAAAGCCATCACGTTATAGCCATGTGCTGTCCCGATTTCATGAGTGCATTTGAGAATAAGTCAATTCTCATAGGAAGCGACATACTTCCACATAGTGATCCTGTAAGCTTAACACTCCACCCATATGGGCTACAGATATTCATTAAGAGTTTTACCAACTCAACCTTCACAAACTACAGGAAACAATGAATCTGGAAGGAATTAAGAAGATAATGTATTTTTCAGAACAAGTCATTATACGATTAGTTTTTCCCTTTGAACCTGGTTATAGGATCTCTAGTCCCCAGATTGATTTCCTCATATATGACTCAAGGTTTTGTAGGCTTCAATCCCATCCCCTTGATGTGCTCCAGACCTTTTCTCTTGTTAAGGCCTTAGTAAGAGGATCTGCAAGATTATCACAAGATTTGACATAATCAATATTAATGGTACCATTTGTCAAATATGATCTTACATTACTATGTTTCCTCCTTATAGGTTTGGATTTACCGTTGTAATAACGGTTTTGAACTCTACCAATTGCAGTGGTGCTATCACAATGAATTAAAATGGGAGGAATTGATTTTTTTAAAAATAAGGAATTTGAAACAACAAATCTCTTAACCAATTCGCTTCCTCACTAGCTGAAGCTAAAACAATTAGTTTAGCCTCCATGGTAGAGTTAGCAATTATAGTTTGCTTTTTTTTTTCAACAAACAGCACCACCACCTAAAGTAAAAACATACCCAGTGGTAGAACAAGTTTCACCTGATAAAGTGTTCCAATCAGCATCACAAAAGCCTTCAAGTACAGCAGGATATTTTTTAAAGAACAAACCACAATTTTTCGTTCTAATTAAATATATCATAACTCTTGTTACAGCATGCCAATGTTCAATACCTGACTTGCTTGTAAACCTGTCAAATACTCCTACTGCATATGCAATATCAGGTCTAGTGCAATCAGTCACATATATCAAACTTTCGACTATACTAGCATAATCCTTTTGATTTATGACATCATTTTCACTTTCAAAAGGAAATAAGTGAACACTTGAATCAAAAGGAGTAGCGACATGCCTGCAATCATGAATGTTATATTTTTTCAAAATTTTCTCAACATAATGTGACTGGTCAAGAAAAATTTCCTCACATGTTCTTGTTATTTTTATTCCAAGAATAAAATTTATCTCACCAAGATCTTTCATATCAAAATGGCTTCTAAGAATATTTTTTGTTTCAGCAATAACATTCATGTTAGAGCCAAAGATCAACAAATCATCAACATATAGACAAATAATCACATATGAATTATTCCAAGACTTATGATACATGCACTTATCACACTCATTTGTTTTAAAATCATTTTCAATCATGCAGGAATCAAACTTTTCATGTCATTGCTTTGGTGTCTGTTTCAAGCCATATAAGGATTTAGTAAGTTTACATACTTTGCTTTCTTGACCTTCTTAAACAAAACACTCGGGTTGATCCATATAAATTTCTTCATTTAGATCTCCATTTAGAAAAGCAATTTTTACATCCATTTGATGAATTTGCAAATCAAAATTTGCAGCTATAGCAATTAAAAGTCTTATGGATATAATTCTTGTTACCGGAGAAAAAGTATCAAAAAATTCTAGGCCTTCTAGTTGTTTAAAACTTTTTGCAACTAGCTCAGCCTTATATTTATCAATAGATCCATCCGGTTTCAACTTTTTTCGTAAGACCCATTTACAATCAACAGTTTTATAAACCGGTGGTAAATCAACTAGTTTCCAAGTTTTATTAGGAATTAGTGATTCCATTTCATCATTTACAGACTCTTTACAAAAAATAGAATCATGTGAAGATAATGCTTTTCAAAGTTAGAGGATCGTTTTCAACATTAAACACATAAAAATCTGGACCAAAATATTTTTCTACTCTAGCTCATTTACTTCTTCTTAACTCAAAATCATTAAATTCTTTATTTTTCAAAGTAGAAGTAGAAGAACTAGGTGGTGACAAAATATTTTGTTCAATTCTTTGACCCCCACTATTTTTAGTATCAAAAGAAAATTTATTTTCATGAAAAATAGCATCACCTGATTCTATCACAATATTATCTTCAAGACAAAAATCTATAGTTTGTACTATTTAAAGCATAACCAAGAAAAGCACAAATAATTTTCTTACCCAACTTTGTAATCTTGGGATCCATTAGCCTCACAAAGCTAGACAACCCTTAGATATCCCAAACTTGACTTGTAACCTTTCCGCAATTCAAGGTATTAATTTAGACTTTTTATGAGGCACACGATTTAACGCATAACAAGCAGTAAAATAGCTTCACCCCAAAAATTTAAAGGTGCATGTGACTCAATAAGCATGCATTAGTCAATTCAACCAAAATTTTATTTTTCCTTTCTGCTACTCCATTAGATGAAAGAGAGTAAGGAGGAGTAGTCATGAATTATTTTCAATGATCTAACAAAAGAATTAAACTCATTCGATTCATATTCACGGCCTCTATCACTTTTGGTTCTTTTTATTTTTCTTCTAAACTGATTTTCAACTTCATGGAGATAAGTTTTAAAATTTTCAAAAGCATCACTTTTATTTTTCATCAAATAAGCATATGTAAACTTAGAAAATCATTAATGAAAGTGATAAAATATCTATTACCTCCATGAGTTAGAATTCCACCAAGTTCACATATATTAATATGAACTAATTCTAACAAATCAGTTTTTCTTTCAACTTGAAAATGAGGCCTTTTACTGATTTTGTCTTTACTACAAGCTTCACACTTCTCAAAATTATTTTTAATCAATGGGATTAATCATAAACTACTCATGCTTTCAACGTAACGATTATTAATATGACACAAACGAGCGTGCCAAAAATTGGTTGAAGAAAGCATATAAACAGAAGTAGAAGTTTTATTCATCTCAACATTTAACTTAAACATCCCATCACATGCATATCCCTTCCCCACAAAAATACCATTCTTCACTATTACATATTGATCAGATTCAATAATCTGTTTAAAGCCTGTTTTATTAAAAAGAAAACTAGACATTAAATTTTTTCTCATAGAAGGAGTATACATCTTTTAAAGTTAATACCTTTCCAGAAGTAAAACACAATTCGACATCTCCCTTTTCAAGCACTTGAATAGTATGGGCATCACCAAGCATGATGGTTTTGGGCTCCTCAAAATGTGTATATTTTTTAAATCAGTTTTTGTCATAACAGAAATGACGGTTTGCACCAGAATCAGCCCACCATCCATCAACATTCTCAACCATGTTTATGTCGGTAATCACCGCCACAAAAGGTTATTCGGTAACATTTTTCTGAGGGTTAGGACCATGTTTTCAGAATCTGTAAAATCGAGCAATATGCCCACTCTTGCCACAAACAAAGCATAGTCCCCTTTCTTGAACTTGTTGAATTTGTGCTTGGTTATTTTCACCATTATTTTTCTTGGGAGATCTACCATTATTTTTCTTGGGAGATCTACAATTCCACCATTGATACAAACTCCATTGGAGTATAATATGAACATGTGTTTTGAGTATGAAAGCTTAACTTTTCATTATTGAAGATGAAGGTCTTTATATACAAAACTAAACTAATGCAGAAACACAAAACAGAAAACTAATTAACACTTCCACTAGTTGGTTATGTAACTAACCAACAAGTTATACAATCGATTTAACTAACTAAGCTGACTCAGCAGCAGTTTGTTATAATTTGAATATCATTTATCTTAACATCCCCCCTCAAGTTGGAAGTGTACTTCTTACATCCAACTTGTTGAGAATAGTTGAATGTTTAATCCCTGTTAATGCTTTGGTTAATACGTCTGCAAGCTAATCTGAAGTGGTAACATGATGTAGAGTCATGAGTCCATCATGTAGCTTGTTCCTTATGAAGTGACAATCTACTTCAATATGTTTGGTTCGCTGGTGGAATACAGGATTCCTGGCTATATGAAGAGTTGACTGGCTGTCACAAAACACTGCATAAGGTGTGGAAGTTGGCACTGCAAGTTCTTCAAAAAGTCTATTCAACCACACCAATTCACCAACAACCTTTCTCCAAGCCCTGTATTCTGCTTCAGCTGAAGATAATGACACAACTTCTTGTTTCTTGGATTTCCAGCTAATTGGAGTGTTCCCCAGCAACACAATATACCCTGAAACTGATCTTCTAGAATCTGGACATGCTGCCCAGTCGGAGTCACAAAAAGCTCTTCTTTGTGCGATCATGGTATTGGACATAAAAATCCCAAGTGTGGGATCCTTTTTTATGTATCTGATCAGATGGAATGCTGCATGTAAGTGAGGTTCTCTAGGATCTTGTAGGAACTGACTTAGGTGTTGTACAACATAGGATATATCCAACCTTGTGTTAGTGAGAAAGTTTAATTTCCCCACCAATTTTCTATAAAATGTAGGATCTGATAGAACAGGTCCTTCCTTAGCCTTTAACTTCAACGTTGGATCAAGAGGAGAAGAAGAACTTGGTCAATGCAAGCAATCAAACTCTTTCAAAAGATCTAATGCAAATTTCCTCTGTGAAATTAGAACTCCATCCTGTTTGTATAAAACCTCAAGGCCTAAAAAATAATGCAACCTTCCAAAATCTTTGATTTTGAATTGATCATGCAGGAATCTCTTCAGTGAATCTATTTCTGCAGAATCTGTGCCTGTGAAGATAACATCATCCACATATACTGCTACAAATAAAATTGAATTATTGGACTTCTTGTAGAATAAGGAGTAATCATTGACTGAATAACTGTAACCCCTAGAATATAAAGTAGCAGCCAATTTTTCATACCACTGTCTACTTGCTTGTTTAAGGCCATAAAGAGATTTATTCAGCTTGCAAACAAGACCTGGTGTATCAATCATCAAACAAGGAGGTACTTCCATGTAGACCTCCTCATGTAAGTCTCCATAAAGGAAGGCATTATTGACATCTAGTTGAGAGATATCCTAACCTCTTTTTACTGCAATGTCAATCAAGGATCTCACTGTTGTCATCTTTACTACTGGTGAGAAAGTTTCCACATAATCAATTCCTGCCTTTTGAGTGTAAACTTTGACAACTAATCGTGCTTTGAATTTCTCAATGCTTCCATCTGCCTTATGTTTTACCTTGTACACCCACTTGCAACCTATAGGTTTCTTACCCACATGCAGTGGTGATAAATCCTAAGTATGATTTGCATGTAATGCCTCAAATTCTTGAGTCATGGTTGCTTGCCAAGCAGGATTAATAGCTGCTTCTTCATAGGTTAGTGGCTCACTATCATGGCATACATTTTGTAACAAAATTTGACTATCAGGATAAAGAGCATCAGAGGTGATATGATGTTTGTTGGTAAACAAGGCATGTAAAGACAGTGAAGGAATGTGTTGTTTAGGTATATTGGTTAGGCAGTGATAATCATTTAGATATGTAGGTGCTTTATGATTTCTGCTCGATTTTCTAGTAGGTATGTTAGATTGAATTCTGGGATCATCAACATCAGATTGTGGGGTAGTATGAGGTGGTGATCTAGTCTCTGTAGCACTTACACCTTCATTATCATTAGAATAAGGCACATATACATTTGTGTCATCATAACCAAGATCATGATTAAGAAGACCATAAGGAACAACATATGATGGTTTACAAGTGGAATAAAAAAAACACACCTTTTGGTGAAGATACAAATGGAAAGATAGTTTCATAAAATACCACATCTCTAGAAACACAGATTTTCTTAGTGGCTAAGCTTAGCACTTTGTAACCTTTTATTCCAAATGGATATCCTACAAAGATGTGAGGTGTTGTTCTAGGTTCAAATTTATCCTATGAACTATTGGTGTTGTGGGATAGCAAAGACATCCAAAGTTTTTCAATGATGAATATTGAGGTTTTCTTTTGTAAAGTATTTCAAAAGCACATTTCCTATGTAATTGATTAGAAGGTAATCTGTTTATTATATGAGTGGATATTAGGATACATTCTCCCCAGTATTTATGAGGCAAATGAGATTGAAACATCAAGGCTTTAGCTGTCTCTAAGAGATATTTGTGTTTCCTTTCGACTATACCATTTTGTTGTGGTGTATATGGACAAGATCTTTGGTGAATGATGCCTTTGGATTGAAAATATAAAGTGGTCTCATTATTTATAAACTCTGAACCATTGTCTGATCTGATGGTCTTTAATGATGTGTTAAATTGGTTTTCAATCATAGAAATGAAAGCTTGGATTACTTGAAAGACATTACTTTTACTACTCAAAAGATGTGTCCATGTGGATCTACTATAATCATCCACCATGGTAAGAAAATACTTGTAATTATTATGTGTGGCAGTGTGATACGGTCCGCAAAGATCTACTTGAAGAATCTCAAACAGTTTGGTGGATTGTGTTGCGCTTTTAGGAAAAGATAATCTGGTTTGCCTGGCCATAGGACAAACTGGACAAAAAAATGGTTGTTTGGATTTAAAAGTTATAGGTATTGAACTTATAGATCTCATCTTTGAAAAAGGTACATGGCCAAGCCTGCAGTAAATCTTCATCCTTGGGAAGTAAGACTGAATTTGATACAATCTGTTTATTATCATTGTTTGAAAATGAGTCAGTTACAGAAGAATGTAAGATACATGAATGAGAAGCAAATGTAGAAGCTTCTGTCACAGAATTGGAAAAGGAAAAACAAGAGGTATTAGCATTTTCAGCCCTGCTATGCATCAAACACTTCGAGCACAAGAAATACAAACCATCTCTGCACTTACCAATCTCCTGAGGCCTCTTCATTGAAGGGGCCTGCAATAGACAAGCAGTGTCATTGAATGTTACAATACCTTTCAAAGGAACAGTAAGTGAGTGTATGGAAATTAGATTAAATTTGAAAGAAGGCACATACAACACTTTGTATAGAATGATTCTAGGTGTAAGTGTTACATCTCCTAGCTCAGTCACTTTTACTTTGTACCCATTTGGTAGGCTTATCAAGATGGGATATGGCAAAGATCTAATGTTTGTTAGGTAGGATTTATGGAAAGTCATATGGTTCGATGCCCCTGAATCTAAGATCCACAAGTCAGACTTTGATTCAAAATGTTTACATGAAGATTTACAATAATCAATAGAAGAAGTACAAACTATATTACCTGCAAAGTTTACATAACCATTCCCCATATCAGGATTATCTTCAATTGCTCCAGCATTGTTTACCTGGAAATGATGCAGCATTCTCATAATATTGTGATATTGTTCCTTTGACAAAGTCACATTGTCATCTGCATTCTTTTTCATTTGATCACTCCTTTCATTACTCATTGAGTCAGCAGATATGCCATGAACATTTGCTGCAACTCGCTTATAGTTGAAATTAGGATTAAAGTTGTACGCCTGTGTGCTCCTATTGAAATTGGGATTCTTGGTAGGCTGAGATGTTAGATTCTGCTTGTTGTGCTCATTTTGAGTATTTTGGGGGTATCCATGGAGCTTATAACAAGTTTTTATTGTGTGTCTTGCTCTCTTGTAGAAATCACAGAACAACTGGGATTTATCCACATAATTCCCTGCATGTTGACGTCCTGTGCTACTGGTCGATCCACGATTAAAAATTTTAGATCCAGCATTAAGAGACACAGAGTCCATATTCATCACATTATGTGGTTTAAATTCTCGCTGTTTCTCTTCTTGAATTAGGATCGAAAAGGCTTGAGCCATTGAAGGCAATGGATTCAACATAAGAATGTTTCCTCTTACAGCAGTATATACTTCATTTAAGCCCATGATAAACTGTATTAGACGACGATCCTGCTCAGCTTTGTACACATTTTCTTTTGCCCTTCACGAACAAGCATAGACACAGTGGTCTTTGTTGCAAAGATTGTTAAGTTCTTCCCATAGTCTTTTCATTTTTGTATAATATGCAGTAATATCAAGAGTACCTTGAGTCAGATCATTGATATCCTTTTGAATTTGATACAGTTTTGCCCCGTTCGTCTGATCATATCGATCTTCAAGTTCCTTCTAAAGTTCCATCGAGTTATTGACATATTCTACACTATCATAAATCTCCTCGGACAGAGAATTGAGAATCCACGATGTAACCATGTCATCGCAACGTTCCCGGTGCCGGATATGAGCTGAATTGACTCCAGGTTTTTTACAATCGCCATTAACGAAGCCTAGCTTGTTCTTCGCTGATAAAGCACGGAGTACACTTCGTCGCCATGAACCATATCCTCCTACATTAAAAAGGATTGGAACGAGTGCCGCGCTAGGATTATCTGAAGGATGTAAGTACAACGGATTGCTTGAATCAATCAAGCTGGGTACACTTGCAGTAGTTGATACCGATTCATCTATCGCCATGATAAACGAAAAAAAAAACACGAATCCAGAAAATCCCAATTACTCAAATCAGAGTAAGAAGAAGAAGAAAACAGAGACGAAGAAGAAGATGAAATTCTACTGTCGATTCTTAACCAAGCTCTGATACCATGTTAAATCTACAATTCCACCATTGATACAAACTCCATTGGAGTATAATATGAACATGTGTTTTGAGTATGAAAGCTTAACTTTTCATTATTGAAGATGAAGGTCTTTATATACAAAACTAAACTAATGCAGAAACACAAAACAAAAAACTAACTAACACTTTCACTAGTTGGTTATGTAACTAACTAACAAATTATACAATCAATTTAACGAACTAAGCTGACTCAGCAGCAGTTTGTTATAATTTGAATATCATTTATCTTAACAAAGAGCTTCCTAGAAGGATGATATCACTGGTGATTTGATTAACTCACAACGATAAAATTTACTCATAAAATTATAATCATCCCATTTATCCAAATTGAGTTGATTTGATCTATTTATTTATTAATTAGCTCAATTCATTAACTCATATTTTAATTTGATATGCCATATATAATCATAACTAAAAAAATAATAGCTTCTATAAGGTACTAACAATACTAATAAAATTAAAAAATCATTAAAACATAGTAGTAAGAGTTGGACGATTTTACGCATTTTAGTCAATTTTAGGCCAAGTGACATATTTTAATAGTTGTTTCAAAGAGCCCCCAATGGCGGAGCTACAGTTCGCCAAAAAATTATATTGTATGTATAAGTAAAATGATATTTTAAATGATTACTTAATATATTTTGGATACCATGAACAACAAATTATGTAGAACCCATTGATTCTTGGGCCTGAGGAAGTAGCGTGCAGGGGGGTGGGGGGCGTAAGTTCTCGATACTCATCAACAACACTGTTTATTATGCTATTTTTTATATTTTAACAAGAGTCTTTTTAGTTACTTTTTAAATAAAAAAAAATAGTTAAAATCTATTATTAGAAATAATTCAAAATTAATATTATTTGATAAAATAATCCTTAATAAAATACAACTCAAGAATTTAAGAAAAAAATTTAAAAATTTAGCAGCCAATTAGAATTTTAATTGATTTGACTTTTTTAGTTAAAATTTTAAATAAAACTTATTTATTATTTAATTTGAATTAATAAACAACCCTGAAATTATGTATAAAATAACAAAACGCCAAAAAAGGCTCCATATAGAATTTTCTTTTGAAAAAATTGTTTAATTGTACTCTTTATTTTACATGTCTCATTGTTACCGTCATCGTTACTTGAAGCGTAAAAATGATATCATTCTAAGTTGAACTTTCTTCTTTTTTTCTTTCGTCTAATCACGTTATATCAAACTAAATATGCACATTAAAATTAAATATTATGTAATTAACTTTTTTTGTACATTTGTTCATTAAGAAATTCAATCATTAATACTATGTAGTTTAATTTAAAAAATTTCAGAACACCCATTCGTTATTTTTTTAATTGATGTAATTCTTAGACACTCTTTGCAAAATTTCTAGCTATGTCATTACCCCGTCGCCCGACCCCACCCGTTACTTGCTATCACCAACACCATCTTTTGTATTTTAAATCAAATCAGAAATGTGATAATACAAAGAACAAGAAATGAAAAAAGAAAAAAAAAAGAAGAGGAGAAGCCGTGATATGGGGCGAAATGATTTTTTGGTTAAACGATTATTTTTGGATTATCATCTTTTGTGATGTTAGATTTTAGAGATTTCTTAGATTTATCTTTCTCAAAAATTAATTATAATTGGAGTATTTTTTTTCTATATTATTAATTATTAATACTTTTTTAAATAATAATTATAATATATTTTTATATTATTCACTTTTACTTATTCTTTTAGTAATAAAATTATAAAATTAAATATAAATGACATGCATGTCCTAGATTCATGAGTCTTGTGCACCCCATATTTCAAGACTTACTTTGCCCATACTACGTTATGGTTTGGCAATAGATTTTCAAACATTTTTTATAAATATTATTTGTGTTAAAATTTGGATGAGATTGCACTATTTGTTTGATATAGTATTTGGAAACATAATTTACTTTTTTTTGTGAAAAATATGATTTATACCCATAAGTTTTAAGAATTATCAAAATTAACCACATGTCTGTATTACAATTCAATTAAATCTTGGTTCCAACAATTAAAAAGTAGTGTCCATGACACTGAAGCAAAATGGTAGTTTCAATTGAGTGCAACAAGGATCATTTCATACATTGCAAAGTAAACAAAACACATGACTTTGTTACTCTGAGTCGATTGTTTATCATTTTCATTCTTAGCTGAATATTCCATCACTAATTAGGTGTTAACATACAAAAAAAATTATATAATACAACGCAAACAACTAATATAGAGGATATTTTTGCAAAGATAAAATTGTTATGTAGAATTTAAATTTTTAAAATATTTCAAATAATGAAATTTGACTCAAATATTAATTTTTTCTAGTATCTGAAAATTTAAGTTTTTTTATCAAAAATATTTATTAAATAATAATAAATTGTATGAAAAAACACTAATTATCAAATGTTACTTAAAAAATCAATGTCTAAACGGATTCACGTAAAATGCCCCACCTCTCTTAAAACATTGGCTGACCCCATTTATATTGCATTTGAAAATAATGTTGGGAATTAAACACACAACACACACAAATAATCTAGAGAAAAGAGAAACGGAACACAAACGGGACACACAAGAATTTAACGTGGTTCGGTTTCCCTACTCCACGACTGTAACAGAAGGATTTTATTTCACTTGTGCTCCTTCAAGAATTACAAATACAAGGATCATATTTATAGGAAAACCAAATGGTTAACCTAGGGTTTCAGTAATGGGTCGGGCCTGCTCACAAGCCTCCACAAAGCCCAACAATCTCCCACTTGGAGGCTTGAAGAATTTCAACTGTCATCCACTTAGAACACTTGTATGTCTAGTAATCTTTTTCAACTCTCTCCTCGCTACGCCTTCTCATCAGTCAATCGAAAGGCCCGTTGAAGCTCCCTCGGCTTCAACACATCGATCACGGGTGAATCGCCTTGACTCGTCCTCGGTCCCTACGGCTCCCACTTGAGACACGAATCGCCGGATCCTAGAACTCCCCGAGAACAAACACTCTCCATACTCGGCAAGAAATTTTCGAGACGTATCAGCGGTGGAATCTTGGTTCTCTTGACCCATCGTCTTCTGTGAGCCTTGGTCAAGCACGGCCGGTGCTCAGCTGCCACAAACGCCTCGACTGTCTTCTGAACCTTTCCTTGCTCGTTCACCCTGAATCGACTGTGGCTCTGGGTTTCTTTCTTGCAAAGACAACCTTCTTCGCCTTGAGATTACGTGAACCGGACTTTGTTTTCTTACGAGCTGGGACGGTCACTCCCTCAGACGGTAATCCGACAATATACAACGATCCTCTTTTTGTTCCACGAGCCATGACAAGATTGCCCTCACGACCTTCCATCGCCCATTTCAACTTCACATGATGTCCTGTTCATCCAATCGCCTAACAAATCAAACTTTTCGTCAAGCTTGGAACAACTCGACATCCTTCAAGGTCCGTAAACCGACCGTGGTGTCTTCAAAGACCATGTCACCCATGCCCGTAACATCAAGAGCTCTATCGCCTGCGCAAGCCTTACCTTTCCAAAGTCTCCTATAACCAGATTCGCAATGCTTCACCGCCAGGTAGCGTGAAAAAGCACCGTAATCCATGACCCAGAATCCACATTGCTCTCGCGCAATGTATAAACAAATCCTCGTTGGACGCCGTCTTCCGCAATGTTGACTTGTTTGTCTTTCGGCATTGATTCTGAAATGCCCCACCTCCTTGCAGTTCAACATGTTACACCTGAGCCATCCCGAGCCTTCGATCGACTCTTCTTCCTCGCTCCCACTACCTGCATTATTTCCTCTGTCTCTCGACGACGCGTTTAGCATATCACCCGATGATTCTCCGAACTCCTTCTTCGACATCCTCGCCAAGAACGAGATCACGAATCTTCTCAAAGGTGAATCCATTAGGTCCCATCAATCGCAATCGCCAGAATCGCTCGACCAACCGTCAGGCAATGATGATAATGAGTAAAGCTTGAACTTCATCATCGAACTTAATGTCAATCGACAAAAGTCTTGCTAAGATCGAATTGATGAGTTGATGTGCTCGTGAATCGAATCGCTTTCCTTCATCTTTGTGTTCACCAACTCTCTAATCGTAAAAATTTTGTTTGCCGCAGATGGCTTCTCGTACATGTTAGACAAGGCTTCCAAGATGCCTTTATTTGTCTTCTCTTAAGAATGTTGACGCAACATTCTTGGTCAACGAGTCGGATAAGCGACATAGCTTTCCGATCCAAAGCGCCCACTCTGCATCGAGACAATTTTCCTGGCTTGTCACCCAACACTACGTCCAAATCTTTCCGAACCAAATCTTCAATCTGCATCTTCCACCAATCAAATCGTACCATCGAACTTCTCGGTCGGAACTTCCCATCTTACCGCCATCTCAAAGGACTAAATGAGATACTCGGTACAACTAATTTGAGATCTTGGTAATTTCGAAATATTGCACCACAAAAACCGCACCTTCGCAATTCCTTAATCTGCGCAGACGTGGCGGCGGCCAATGAGCGCGACGACGGACAAGACACTGACGACGGCTCGCACCTGCGGTTCTCCTAGCCGGCCATTGCTTGAGGTTACCCACACGGTAACGGCGGCTCTCCTCGCACACGCTTCTTCACACAAGAACCCTAGGTGACAATTTCTCACAGTTTGTGTTACGGTGTTGTTGAAACCTCGCCTCGATACCAATTGTTGGGAATTAAACACACAACACACACAAATAATCTAGAGAAAGAAAGCGGAACACAAACGGGACACACAAGAATTTAACGTGGTTGGTTTCCCTACTCCACGGCCTTAACGAGGATTTTATTTCACTTGTGCTCCTTCAAGAATTACAAATACAAGGATCATATTTATAGGAAAACCAAATGGTTAACCTAGGGTTTCAGTAATGGGTCGGGCCTGCTCACAAGCCTCCACAAAGCCCAACAAATAAATATTAATGTACCAAAGAGAAAAACTGCAAAAAGTCAAGTAAGATTCTATCATTAAACGAAGAGAAGGGTCGTTGCCATTCTACAGTGTGGAAGCCAGCTAATCTACAACACACACAAACTGTATAGAAAAGCTAAACTATACTTTTTTATGGAAAATTTTCTATTTCATGTTCTGATGTTATGATTTTAACTAAATAAGTGCGGATTAAGTATATTAGTGGTTTAAAATAAAAATTAAATAGGGATCGTTTCGTACAAACATTAATAGTGCAGAGATTAGTAATGCATGGATTAATAGTGCAGCGATTAGTAATGCGTGAATTAGTAATGCAAGGATTATTTTTTGTCAAGTGTTTGGTTCACTACTTTCCACTTAATTTTGTGTTTAATTTATAATTCGACAAAAAAATTCTTTCCTATTATACTCTTGTGTTATTATGAGTGTTTACTTCATGTAACTAAGTCAACGCAGATAACTACCGGACCGGATAACTTTTTTAAAGAATTATTTATTCCATTTAATTAGTTAAATCAAATACATATATATAAAATTGTTATTAATTTTAAGGTATGATGTACCACTAAGAAGATCAGTGATGACGCAATGTATTTCTAATTTTTTGTGGGTTAAGTATATATCTTAAACTTAACATAGATTTAAGACTACTTAAATTGTTAATACCTAAAGCTTATTTTTATTTTTATTTTTATTTTTAAACAATAGTTCAAGTGGGTAATTGGCAAATTATCTTGAATATAAAAAAAAATCAAGAAAAAATGGAGAAAAAAATATTAGTAAAATCATTAAATTACACCAAACAAATTTGGAGAATAAAAAAAGAACATTGATAACCACCCTAATATAAATAAAAAGGAAATTAAATTACAAAAGAAATTTTAAAAAAAAATAAATAAAGGGTTAGTTTAGTCATTTAGGGATCTTATCCAAGGTTTAACAAACCTTGGATTACCTATCCCTCCCTTTTCTAGGGATAAAATAAGACCTTGTATGAGGTATAACTAATTCATGGATTAGGTTAAATAAAATAACCAAACAATGTTTTTGTTGGACTAAATTTTAATCCATGGATTCTTTTGATTAATATCTCCTACTAAACGGGTCCTTAAAGTATTGAAAATAGTATAAAATTACCCTTCATCTACCTATTGGCTCCAAAATGCTCTTTTCATCTACCTATTGGCTCCAAAATACCCTTGTCATCCATTTTTTGGTTCAAAATTGACCACTTTTTTAATTGTTTTAAAATTAAACTCTTTAAATATTTTTTAAAATACTTGGAGTTCAACTATTGATTATAATTATAATTTATTAATATAATTTATAAACCAACCCACTACTCACTCATTACTAATTAAACCTCACCCAATTAGTAATTCAATTATAATATCAAAATCGTCATAAACACTACTAAAACACGATAAAATTATAGATTCCTGAAAATGACATTCAAAATTATTCGAGTCTGAATCGAAGCCCCAATTAAATTTAGGTTGAGTCGCTTATTTAGGAGGACACTTTCTTTGAAAATTGAATTAGAAATTTATGATTAAAGCTAAAGAAGTAATACATCCCGAATTAATTCATGAATTTTTTAAATAAAATTTTATAAATATTTATGATTTGTTTTAAAACCTTTAATATATTATTTTGAAAAAAAGTTACCTATAAAGTAACATCACATAATTGAGACGTAAGAATAATTAAGATGAACATAGTCAGACTTTTAAGTTTATCGGTGATTTTTATTTAGCCACTTGAATGTATGATAATTTACTTCTATAATTTTTAAAAACACACAATTGGCAGTAGCTTGCATTAATAATGTGATGGGTTCATTAATTTAGAGGGATTTAATTAGTAATGAGTGGATAGTGGATTGATTTATAAATTATACAAATAAGTTAAATTATAACAAAAAGTTGAGCGTCACATATTTTAAAAAATATTTAAATAGTTTAAATATAAAACCATTAAATAAGTGATCAATTTTGAACCAAAAGGTGGACGACAAAGGTATTTTGGACCAAATAGGTGGGTGGAAAGGGTATTTTGTAGCCAATAGGTGGATGGAGGGTAATTTTGTACCATTTTCAATACTTTGAAGGTATTTTGGGCCTTTTTCCGTTCTAATTTTAAATTTTTTTTCATGAGATATTATACTCCAAATGTGTCAATTTTTTCTAATAATTCCTTTATTTTTCATAAAAAAATTATTTTTTCTACAAATAGTATTCAATATTTGTTAAAAACCTAGTAATTTATAACCTATTAACTTTTAAAATAAAACCCCTTAAATTTAAAAGTCTAAAACACATATTTTTTTTAACATCATCAAATTACCTTGTAACAAGAAAAACAAAAACAAAAAGAGTTCCATTTACTTGTCAAACATCTAACATACACAGGGTAGAGCACAGCAACTCATGTCAAAGGGCATAATCAAGTAGAGCTGAGGTGGTCTATTCAAAACCCTTTACCACATAAAATTATACCATGTAATTGAATAAAGAGAAAAATATATCAAATATATTTGAATTTTGACTCAAATTGCTTAATAAATATCAAAGGAATTTTATCTCTATAATATTTAACAATATATTTTGAATATATATATATATATATATATATATATATATATATATATATATATATATGTCTACGTGAACACCATAAATATTGTATCGTTATAAATAGTAATTATATAAATCTTTAAAATAATTATTAAATAGTGCAGGATTAATATGTCCTCAAAATTTGAGATTATTACATAATACAATCAAAATTCAAATATATTTTAATTTTTTTCCTTATAATAAATATTGAATTCTCTTTAATATTTTTATGTCTTTCATATTTTAGATCCTTTTTACTTTTTTTTTTTAAAAAAAGAAGATCGGATCCGATCATAAATAAGGGCCCGTTTGGATGGGCTTAATAAAAGCAGCTTTAAAAAAGTACTTTTGAAAGTGCTGAAACTTATTTTTAAAATAAGCAGTTATGCGTTTGTATAAAAGTGCTGAAGTTGTTATGCCAAAGGGGAAAATGGAAGAAAGAGATGTTGGGGTTATATGGGTAATTTGGAGATTGTATAAAAATATTAAAAGCAAAAAGATAAAAATGTGGTCAACTTAAAACAGCTTATAAGCTAAAAAAAAAAAAAAAGCACCCCTACCCCAGCTTTTAACTTTTGGCTTAAAATAAGTTTTTTTAAACTTAAAATAAGTTATTTTGAGTATTGCCAAACAGTTAAATAAGTTAAAATCCAGCTTTTAAGTCAGTTTGACCAACTTTTAAGCTGAGCCAAACAGGCTTTTTAGTTCACAAATTGAAGTATCAAAGATGCCCTTGACTTTCACTTTTATTAAACCACATTATTTAAACCAACAAATTTTGGATTTTTTTTTATCTCATTTTTTCTTGTTTGGTTTGTTGATTCTTTTTTTGTAAGGTTTCCACAACACAAAACGTGTAACAATATTTTTTTATATATCCCTTTGTTCCTTTTACTGGTGGAATTTTGACTTTCTGTTCTTTCCGTTTTACTTGTTATTTTTCACTTTCATTGTTTATAATTATTTGATAGATATATTAAAAATAAACGTTTAACATTAATTGTTAATTTAAATAAGAAAGAACTAAATATTTTTTAATTTTATCTCTAAAAAATTACTTCATTTTGTTCAATTGAAAAATTATATAGACTTTTAATATTTTTATTATAGTAGAATTATATTAGTCAAATTAGTATAAAATTTTCCTCAAGGAGAATACATAACCTTTAAGATGACAAACAATTATAGACGGAAGGAGCATACATTAAGAAAAAAATAGCATCTTTTTTTATTTATTAAACTTTCAATTTATTTTAAAAAAATAATACTTTTAAAATAGTAAAATCTCTGTAATGAGTAAATTAATTTTAGAATTCTATTGGTTAATAAGCATAAAATAATAAACTCAATATATACTTAATAAATGTATGAAATAGAAAATTGAGAAATAAATAAAAATAGAGGAAGTATAATGTTTCCGAACGAAATAACACAAAAATGCAATAAAGTTTATGATATTATAGTAAAATATAGTGCCATCAATGATGAAGAAAATTAAATGAAATGCCGTGTGTTTGGTTTGAAGACCCCCTAAATAGAGATTACAGAGTGAGGGAGCCTAGGTAGGAGAAGAGAAATAAAAGTGCTCTCTCCAGTCCTCCATCCTTCAATATAGTGTGAACATCATAGTCATCACCCCCAATGTAGAGTATGTCCAAAACCCTAATTACTGACAATACTCCATTATTATAGCAGCAAGCATTTCAAAGAAGAAAATATGTCTTCCCAGAGTTTGTTTTACAGGGCAAAGATGCCTCCTGCCACTCCCATTCTCTTATTTATCTACCTCATTCTCTCCTTCTTCTCACCTCTAATTGATTCCCAACTCAATCTTACCCTTCCAAACCAACACCCTTATCCTGAATCTGTTGTTCACCAACTTCACAGGTAACTAAATATCTGCATTATTTTCTATCAAATTCCATGTTTATTCATTCATAGCTTGTTTCTGTTACAGGAGGGTTAATGAGTCCAGATTACTGCTCCAGACAATTGTAAGAGATAACAAATGTCACAGTACAGGAAACCCAATAGATGATTGCTGGCAATGCGACCCAAACTGGGCCAAAGACCGGCAAAGGCTAGCAGACTGCTCCATTGGTTTCGGTCAGAGTGCAATGGGTGGGAAAGGAGGTCAGATCTACGTAGTTAGAGACTCCTCCGACAGAGACACAGTCAACCCAATTCCGGGCACGCTCCGTCACGCCGTAGTTCAAGAGGAGCCTCTTTGGATCGTGTTTGCAGCAGACATGGTTATAAAGCTAAAGCACGAGCTTATTATCAACAACTACAAGACCATCGACGGACGGGGAGCAAATGTTCACATCACCGGCAATGGGTGTATTACATTACAGTATGTGAGCCATGTGATTATACATAACGTTCATATTTACAATTGTGTCCCTTCGGGTAATACTAACATACGGTCGAGCCCAACGCATGTTGGGTGGAGAGGCAAATCGGACGGTGATGGTATATCCATCTTTGGATCTCATAATATCTGGATTGATCACTGTGCATTATCTCATTGTACCGACGGTTTGATTGATGCAATCATGGGGTCTACTGCTATTACCATATCGAATAACTATTTTAGTCATCATGATGATGTTATGCTCTTGGGACATGATGATAAATACTTGCCTGATTCAGGAATGCAGGTTGATTACTGATTTTTCTCTTTGTGTTTTTTCTCTCTCTGGGTTTTAGTAAGTAATTGTGAGATATTGTTGTTTAGGTGACAATTGCATTCAATCATTTCGGAGAAGGATTAGTGCAAAGAATGCCAAGAATTAGAAGAGGATATGTACATGTGGTGAACAACGATTTCACACACTGGCAAATGTATGCAATTGGTGGAAGTGCTAATCCTACCATTAACAGTCAAGGAAATCGATACACTGCTCCCGATGATCCAAATTTGAAGGAGGTAAATTTCTCAAATTCTTTTTAATTTGGGGTACTTGAACATCCTTTGGGAATAATTGTGCATTTAGAACCTCAATTATTTTTGTCTACTTTCGTGCGTAGTTTGCACAAAATCGGGGTTTTACCATGTTATTCCTTTCTCATTCAAAAAAAGATTCTCAATCCTTTTTAATTTGGGGCTACTGGTAAAAAGTTGTTTTTTCTAGGACATACTTTGGTTATAATTGTTGCATTTGGAACCTAAGTCAATTTATTGGTGCTCGGCTGACTGACTGACAATCATTTTATAAAAGGAAAAAAATGAAATTTTAATTATTTAAAAAAATATATGTCAACCCGAATTGTTACACCATTAAAGTTCCAACTTGAAACTATAATTGAGAATCAAACTTTTAAGAGCTAATAATTACTCACTTATAAAGATAAATAAAAGCTGAAAAGTGAATGTATTTAGGAATTAGTTTGGATGGGAACTTAATAAGCGAACTTTAAAAAATCTTTTAAAAGTCTTTGAAACTTATTTTTAAATAGCAGTTATGCGTTTGGATAAAAGTCTTTGAAGTTGTTATCTTACAAAGCGTGAAAAGGAAAAATAGAAGAAAGAGATGTTAGGGTTATATGGGTAATTTGGAGATTGTATAAAAATATTAAGGAAAACATAAAAATACATTAACTTAAACAATTTATGCCTAAAAAAAAGAAACACCCCTGCCCCAGCTTTTAACTTTTGGCTTAAAATAAGTTTTTTTTAACTTAAGATAAGTTATTTTGAGTATTACCAAACAGTTAAATAAGTCAAAAACCAGCTTTTAAGTCAGTTTGACCAGCTTTTAAGCTGAGCCAAACAGGCTCTTAATCCCTTTAACTTCAGTATTTTCAAGTAGAGAGAGATTGATTTGTAATTAATTACGTGTAGGTGACGAAGCGGGAGGACACAGACAATGGGCAGTGGGATGAATGGAATTGGAGGACGGACGGGGACACTATGGTTAATGGCGCATTTTTTGTGCCTTCAGGGCAAGGCCTTAGCAACCAATATACCAAAGCCTACAGCGTTGATCCCAAATCCGCCCTTCTAATCAACCAGCTCACCGCCAATGCTGGTGTCCTTGGTGGCCCCAGGTACTTCTACTTTCAAACTCGATAATTATTTTCTTGAAAATTATACTACCTTTCTGTGAAGAAGTGAAATCGATCCATACACACCAGACCACCTGAACAAATTAAAAAGTAGTACCTCTAAAACTAAAATGAATATAGCTGACAGATAATACTAATTGCACCAGCTGGACTCATCTTTCTATCCATAATTGGGATCGATCAACACATAGATTCTGGTAATAATTAAATAGGTAAACCTAAACAAATAAGAGAAAATCACTTCTTCAGATGGCCTTGATTGATTCATAGACTGATTTCAAATTATGATTTGAAGTTTAGAAAGTTTATTTAGAGGAAATTTATTTTTCCAAAAAAGTGTAAAGTGTAGTATAAAGGTTTGCGTGTTCACGTGATTATGTGGGACAGTGAAAACCCCTTGTAGGGGCCCGCCGGCCACTACATGTTCAGCCCATTGTAGTCTTCACTTGTTTTTTAGTCCACTTAAAAAACTTGTTAATTTCACAAAAGGAAATAGCACGTATGATTATAGATGTGTCTTTCACATTTTTATCACTAGAAAAAAAAATTAGCTGACTTGACAGACATTTTTTTAAAAGGGAGTATGTGTGGCTATGCAAAGGCTGTCTTTATTTTCAGTTATTACTCTCCTGTAAATGTTTAAACTTATAAAATATTATGAACTTTTAGATGACAAGGTTTGTCTGGTACAATATATAAAAATAGAGTTGAATAAAATGTAATGTTGAGATTAATAATGTACTTATTATTACCTACAGCTGTCTTTAGGCATAGTTATACATAAATTAATATTAATTATGTGCCTGTAATACTGAATTAAAAAAATCAATGAAATTATATTAAATAAAATATTTTGCATCCTATTCCAACCAAACGACACGACTCGGTGGAAATTGGAATCTTTCATTTTTCTGGCTAATAAGAGTGGTAGGGCAGAGGACAGATGAGGACCACACGCATGTGAGACCTCTGCTGCTCCATGCTTTTCCACTAATACGAATAAAATTTTTACTTTTGCAATTTTAATTTAAATTTATGTCAAACATATTAAAATATCCTTTTAAACTTGCAGCCTTAGATGTGTCACATGAAAGTGCAGATTAAAATGTTGCCTTCAAACTCATGATTTTAAATTTGTGATTGCTTCTCATACTTTGAATGAAACTTCTACTGTAGTTTAAAATTGTGATTTTTAAAATTAAAACGCTGCCTCCATTATGTTAATATTTGCTTTAAGAAAAGATGTATATTTATTGCAAAAAAAATTATCCAAGCCTAGTTTACTCCCTAGGTTACCAATCCATATTTATTAGACATGTAATTGTTTCGTAAAATTCACAGCCTCCCTTCCCAATCCCAAAAACAGCTCCTCCAAATGGCCTGTTTAACTCATTTTCAAAAAAGTTTTGACAATAACTTTTGATATTCAGATTGCACGTCTACACACAATGTTTTAAATCATAATTGAAGTCTACGTCCAAAAAGCATGAAAATTTTAAACTTATCACGCTACTCATCAATTAGTGCTTATCATAGAATTTTACTTGCTAGCAGTTCATGTTGGATAAAACTTAAAAACTGATGGCAGTATATTTATATTTGTCATAGCAGCTGCATTTTCTTACTTGTAAAGCTTATATAAAACAGGGACAATAGCATAAGCATCTTACCCCAAGTGGGCGGCGGCACTAGTGAAGGAAGCGGCAGGGGTCATGACCAGTCCAATAGCGGCAGTGTCGACTTGTTCGGAATGATATTCAGCGGTACTGGTGCATCTGCAGCAGCACCACCAACAACCACCCCTATCTTATTCTCCTTTTTCATTCTTCTCACTTTGTACATCATAACTATCACCACTCAATTATCAATACCATTCTTACACTTGCTATAGCATTTTAGGGTCACAACCACATTATTATTATTATTATTATTCAACATTTTGTACATTAGTTGATTGGTTGGAATATCAGAGATTAGTTGTTGCCTTCATGCATTGCATGCGCTCCTCCAGCTGTTTATTATAAGTGCAAATACCATAATGCATTCCAATAGAGGAAGCTCCCTCTTTTATAAAGCATACAATATTCACTGAAAAAACATAGCTCTACTCATTTACTCTACTTGTCACTCATGCACTACTAACTGCTTCCACACATTTATCCTAGTGTGTGCTCCGTACCCACCATACTACCACAGAGATCAACTAAAGTTCAACATGCATGTGCTTATTCATCTCAGTAACAGTCAAAGGAAGGTGGACGTCCTCCCCTTCCAGGGCGATCATAAGGTCCTGCTCTATCTCTGTAGCTTCTTCCCTCATATCGTGCTGGTCCTCCACCTTCATATCTTTCACCCACATCTCTGTCAAACCCTCTTTCTTTGCCATAGCCACTCTGAGGGTAGCGGTCAGAACTCCCATACCTATTGCCCAAGCGATCGCCTCCAGGAGGGTACCTAGGATAAGAATACAAGTTATTTTTGGTGAGAAAACAAGCCACCACTTCACACTTTTAACACTAAACAAGAAATGAAGAAGAGTGCAAAAAAAAGATTAAAAAGCAGCAACACCTCAAACAATTACTCGATTATTTAAAATCTGAAAGCTAAGCAGGCTTGCTAACAAACTTCCGCTCAAAATTGTGATACCACTGCATTTTATTCAGTTCTTACAACAATATACCTGTCGCTAGCGTATCGATCACGACTCTCATATCTGCTGTCATAGCGCTCCCTATCAGCATGGTTCCCTCTATCATATCGGTCATCCATGTACCTATCACGGTCACTTCCAAACCTATCCCCACGTGCGCCACCATACCTAGAACGAGAAGGGGGTGTTAGTGGTCGAGCACCCCGGCCACCTCCTTCCAATGGACAGTCTCTAGCCCAATGGCCAGGGCGACCACAGCTGAAGCAAGTGTCTTGCCCAACTGACCTATTACCCCCACCATAGCTCGCCCTGCCACCTGATATGTAACCTCCACCATAGCCATGATCAGGATCCTCACTTCCCATTTTTGGTTGCGCCTTGTTCACCGATATCACCCTATCACCAACCTCTGCACCATCCATTTCTCTTATTGCATCCTCCATTGCTCGGCGGTCTGCAAATGTTAAAAACCCAAATCCACGAGGGCGGCCCGTGTCTCTGTCCAGCATAACCTACAGGGCAAAAAAATCAGAAACTACTGCCAGAAAACATACATCAAACAGAAGAGCTGAGTTCTTTGAACCCCATGCAATATACAAGTGTGAATTAATCAAACTGATGATGAGCATTATATTGCCCGGATATTATGATTTACTCTTTTCACTACACATCTAGAGCATCAAATGGAAAAACTACATATCTGAAAGACTAGAAATGTTTTGAGCTCCTTTATTTTAATACTAGTTGAAATTGTTCAGCCTGTTTGGGACTGAGGCATAGCTAACACATCGTGGCTGAATACATGTATAATGGGAAGTGTCTCAATCAGCATAACAAGACAGCTTCCATTCAGAATGATACTGCGGAAAATATTGCTCAACCCAGCCAATTTTTTAACACGGGAACTCAAATTCTGAGGGAAAAAAACTGCTCAACATAACCAATTTAAACACACGAACTCAATCTTTATCACAGTGAACCATCACAAAAATTCAGAAAAGAAGAGGCAGTATCTTTAACCTTTTTACTCCTCCCCACATTCCCAAAATAATTAACCTATCTCCTACACAAATATACCAAGACATGATTGGACCAAGATAGAATTAAAGAAATCAAAGCTATTTGAAGACTGTTACTCTGAGTTAATAAATAGGCACGAAACGTTAAGAATGACACAACCTTCAAGAATTTAGAATAGTTCATGTTGGGGCCCCTCATAATAGTGTCAATTTTTATTTTTTTTTGATAACTTAGGTGTCCGGGCCAGCTTGCGCGTAGCTCAACTAATTCCACCAACAATAGGGTATCAAAATATTAGTCTTCAGACAAAAAAGAAAAAGGTTTTTTGACACCCATGCATCAACCTTCATATACTGATCTGAAGACAGACAAATTTCACAGTTTTTTTGTTTACAAGAAAGGGAATAATTGACTTTCTTAGGTAAGTTTTTCAAATTTCTCCCATTGCTACAAAATCCTCAATCATTCATAACTTAAGTTTTTTTTCTTATGACTGAGAAAAGCCATAAGTTAAGAAATCCTTATGGCTTCTTCTTATGACCGAGAAATCCGTCTGGGGCCATCATTGAGGACCAGCGGCAGCCTTCAAAACTCGGGGAAAATGGGTCGCCCCTCCACACTTCCCAATTTAAATAAAAGGCTTAGTTCGCATGGCATAGGGCTCAAACATGTGACCTAAGTTATAAGCCCCTCAACCTTTTCCCCTTGAACTCAGGTCATCCTCAATTATGAGTTTTCATTTGTAAAACTTATACCTGTACTTTTTGCCGATGTAGAAACGCTACATATAATTTAGATCATGTATTGAGATTCCTTGCATTTTTGAAAGACTTTAAGTCCTTGATACTTTTGTAGCAGGAAACTACTGTCTTGGGGATGAAAAATCAGCAAAAATATTTTCGCTTACCAAAAATATATTATCTACAATTCTTTCATAAAGCTTACCTATGATGCTCCCTTCCCTCCTAACCACCCTTAACAACCAGACAAAATACAAGGTATTATGAGTGATTAGAGTTAAACATTCTCAATTATTCTACCGGAAAAAAGACTTATGCTATCAAGTAGCAGCTCCATTTTTTGTTTTGCTTGGGCAATTCAGCATTCAACTTCAAAATACTCTGTTAACTTAATTCATGATAGGGAATTCAGGTCTCAAGTTAAATACAATTTTATAATTATGCATGCAACAATGGCACAAATGGAGGAAATTAAAATAAAGTAGGAAAAAGAGACGGCAATACGTTGTCTCAATCATATCACAAGATGAGAATGGAGGATCTTGAATCAACATGTTTTTGAGCAAGGCCTGGAAATTAAAGTGTATTTCTTAAGAGGAACTTAAAACTAAGTTCTTTTTTTTTTTTTCAAACTGGAAACCATCAACAAGTTTAGTTAAAAAAAACAAACAGAAAAGAAGATACTTAGAGAGATTTTAATAAATCTACAAACTGATCTATATCCTCTAAACCTACGTATTTACACCAAAATAGAAAGATATTATATATGACAATACATTTAAAACAGCAAAGGAGTCTTACTTGGGCAGCAGAATCTGCAGTCCTGCAGATTCCAATCATCTGACCCCAATCCCATTAGGTTGACTCGGTTAAAATGAACCCAATGAAGTCGGTAGCATTAACAGCAAACACAAAACAACAAATATGAAGGCATTCTGACATCTCAGGTAAATTCTTGACAATGCCAAATGATCTGATTTAAACCCATATACTTTTCTTCACTCACTCCAACCATCAGTGCCAAGTAAATGTATGGAAGAAGTATATCTAAGCCATAGGTGATAGATCAAACTCAGAAAATCTCACAGCTGTAAGACACCTTTTTTGAGGAGCTCTTTGCGTTAGATTTCCCACAAACATTTAATTTCAGTTATTATGTAACACACTGATCTTCATTCAGCTACCTTTCCAGCATCAATTCAACTAATCTATATTATGAACATCCACCAACTACGGACATTTCAACTTCCCCCTCTTCAACTGTTGACTAGAAAGCCACCAAAGACGATGAAGCCAACCTTCAATATCTTAATCCAGCTTCAGCATATTAAATACAATGCCAAGGGAGTGGACAACTAAGATGCCAAAGAACTAATCTAACACAGTATATCATCAACCAAAAAAATCTGATAAGTAAGATACTTCATTGTTTTCACTAGGTTGTTTGAAGAACTACTGCTCTTCTGTCTTCAGAAGTATACATATGGTCCAAAGTACGAAGACCTCAGACACTGAAGCAACAAACCAACCTTCAAATAAACCGAACAAACTATCTAGATCTTATGGCTTTCCAAAAGGTCAAGAATCGAGTTCCCCCTTGATTGTGACACATGTTTGGAGAATCAGGGGTGTTTGATAAGTGCCACCATAGCTTCAAATTAGTTTTTCCCTGATTCTTCTTCAAAACAAATTCAAAAAGAATGTGTAGTCTATGAACACCCCAAACATAAGACGTTGAAATGGACATCCTCATAGAAAGCTAGAGGTCTCAATATTTTCATAGCATCTACGCAGAAGCATGAAAGTCATTTATGTTTCTCCTGTGAACTTCATGCACCAGATCTTATGCAGCTTACAGTACGAAGAAACTATTGATGGGACAAAATCCAAGGACCTCAGAGATCACAAATTAGCAAATAAATAGCATATTTGAAAAATCAACTCAAAAAGAGAAAATGATACTTCCATGTTCCTGCCAAAGTACTTAGATTATCATGTCTAACATCTGGCCCCTTGAACTAGGGAATATGACACGCAACTTCTAGTAAGAACAGACTAACATTTTCCAAATCAGATTCATTTTGAAGGATGCCAAGACCAAGAGGTGCCATTTTAAGAAGCTGTCTGCCAACTCAACTTGAAGAAATGTTTGACCTGGAGACTGAGCTTAGTTTCTGTATTCGAAATTCATCTTTTGTGGAACCTTTTCAGTAGGGGAATTCACACTGGACTTCTTAATAGAGGAAGAACCAATACCCTCCTTCTTAGAGCAGAAAAAAGCATGCACACATACCACTTATACGCATAATCAAAGCATCTTACATCTAATATTATGAATGCCCTCTCTATTACCACATTTGATGCATCTCAGAAGGTAAACAGGTTTACTGGACATTAGTGTAAGTTGACTGCTATGCATCTAAATCAGAATGAAGAATGTCTTCAATCCAAGGCCAACATCCAGATGATGTGATGAAGTCTAGAAAGAAAGAGGATATTAATAATTCAAACAGTTAATCACACCAGAGCACAATTTGTGAATCGCTGCAATCTGCATCAAAGAGCACACTTCCAAACACGTTTTTTTCCGAAATTGAATTTGATCTCGGTTCAACTACTTTCAAATGTTTCTTTAAAGCAAACCACTGTTCATTGTCACATGGAATTGAAAGTCAACTGCCTTTTGTGAATGGTCTAGCGAGTGAATTCAAAAACAAGCTGCTGAACAGATTCTCGTATCTCAAATGTGGCACCCAGCAAACTTTGCACATCCCAATGAACTAACAACTTCCTCATACTAGTCCATTTAAGGCATCAAATCTATAAGAAGCTTGATCCACAGAAAATTGAGGGAAGTTATCAATACGTAATCAAATTGGACAAAAATATAGAATATAACAAGATAGTTCTCAACATCACGCATTCTAGGAATTCAAACATCAAAGACTGTCCCAGTCAACATTCCCACAGAAGACGAATCATAAAGAAATGAAGAAATAAGAATTTGAAAAAAAAGCATTTTGATCCACAATTTATCTTTAAAAAAACGTTTCCATTGCTTAAACAGATGTATACCTCACCAAAAAGTTCGCTACTCAAAGGACAACCTACAAGGTGTAACGTGCAATCTGTTTCTGTTGCATAGTGATTATCAGATTAAGATAAAGAAACAATAATTAGGCATCCGGGTACAAAAGGCTGTTAATATACCATAGTTAAAAATGGATTCGGATCCTCCCTAGTAGGGGATCCTGTAGACCTGCAATAATTTTCAATACACTCTTTTCAAAGAAGCCACATGTACTCCCAGAAAATTAATGGTCCAGATTGTAGCCTCTTGTTTATTCTCTGTCACCTTGGTTTTTCACCAAAAGCCCACTTCCTGAACACTTCATAGACTTCATTTTTTACCCTGCTTCTTCACTATCATTCATTTCCTTGCACTTTTTCTCTCTGTGTGAATATATTCAATTCCTCTTTATATTACACTAACAATAGTATAATTTGAATTGTACTCTTCAAAGATTAAAAATTTGGGCTTGGGGATGAGAAAAGAACTTGGGATGTCAAGTTGGTTTTTGAATAGCTTGGTTGCCACCCAATTGATGAAGACAAAAAGCTTGTTACTCTTCTTCTCCAATGAATTTCACTATCCAAATTCTATATATTATGTACTGTGATATACACTACGTTCACTTTTACTTCTCCATTTTGGACTTCACATGCCACTTAAAAACAATGATTGGTATGCGTATTTTATCACAAAATCCATATTAATTGATGTTTAGTCTTAGGTATTGACAACTAATTTGGGGAATACGTAATCAATGTTGATTCTTCTCAGGATATGCTAAAAGTAGAAATATATTTTTAGTATAGTGGACAAGTAAAAGTGAACGGAGGGCTCGATTTTTTCCCTTACATACTATAATATTTATATAGAGAAAATCATAAAAACGAAATACCGAAGTAAGAAGTGAACTTGAAATCACATTTTTATGGTTATCACATAGAAACAAAGTGATATGTTTAGTGAAAAAAAAGAAAACACATCGGGAAGCAGAGTGCTGGCGGAAAACCAAGGTGAAAATCTGGACCATTAATTTTCTGGGAGTACATGTAGCTTCATTAAAGGAGCGCATTAAGATTACTGGAGGGAACCCCAACCAGTTAAAGTTATCTCGTCTCAATTTAACTAAGCAACAAGAACAACCACATAGCCCGTGTAATCAGACGAATAGGGTCTAGAGAAGGTAGTGTGTGTGCAGCCTTACCCCTTTCCTCAGTTAATACAACTAAGCCCATCAATATATAATACTAAGCAAATAAAATAGTTTCAACAATATAAATGACTAGATGATATTATTGAATATGTTTGAGCCTAAGTTAGAAATGTTCTAGAAAAGTGGAATTGTTATAATAATCAAGAAAAAAAATGCTCCATATAGTTGCTAGAACAAAAGGTGAATAAAATGAAGTAAACTCAGCATCAAGCAGGACGGATTACAACATCCAACAACAGGGTCCTTAGTTCAATACAGATCAAAATTGTTCGAGATTTATATGCTCTTCCAATAAAACTAAGATTTTTTTTTTAAAATCATCAAATATATGAACATCAACTAACATCTTCAACTTTTCCGTATAGTTGCTACAACAAAAGGTGAATAAAATGAAGTAAACTCAGCATCAAGCAGGACGGTTTACAACTTTCAACAACAAGGTCCATAGTTCAATACAGATCAAAATTGTTCGAGATTTATACGCTCTTCCAATATAACTACGATTTTTTTAAAAAAAAATCATCAAATATATGAACAACAGCTAACATCTTCAACTTTTCCATATTAAAGAAGAAATTGCGCTAATTTACGTTTAGAAATTGGAAGAAAAATAAGAGTGAATTAAGGAAAATAGCGAACCTGACAATCAACAATTTTACCGAAAGGACTAAAGGCATCTTCGAGCTGATGTTCAGTTACGTCCCAAGATAACCCACCAACAAAAATTCGATAATCTTGAACCTTCCCTGACATCTTTTCAATTCAATCAGTACCCTAAAACTGCCGAAACCCTACGCAAAATCTCAAAACACCGTCGGAGATTCACAGAGAAAAAAAACCTACCTCCAGCGTTTTCTCTCTGCGAAATTGTTTAATCTGCTGCTACTTCTTAATATAATATATATTTCACCAGCAAGTCCTCCTATTTTTTGGAAAAAAATAAATAAGCCCTACCTTAGGGGTGTTTGGTGTGAGTAGTGGTAGTAAATAGACGGGTTAGGTCAAATTTGAGTGGGTTGAAAATTGATCAACATAAAATGGTAATAATTCAATTCGCATATATTTGATATAGATAAAAATGAATTGGGTAACAAATGAGTTGGGCAAAATACTAGTTTATCTATATTTTCATTAGTAAATAGTATTCTACTTAAAAATTTAACATGAAGAAAATATTTTAGTTTTTTTCTAAATAAAATATATTGAAAATGTTTCGTTTAGTTTTATTGTACCATAAAAGTAAGAAAAAGAATTTAATTTTTTTTTCCGGGGTAGGGAAGAGGGCTGATAGGGAACCTATCGAGAGGGATCGAAGGTAGGGATGAAAAAATAAAATTTTTGAAGTTGAAAATATTTTTTAAAAATAAACTTAAATTAATATTATTATTTTTGGGGGCGGGGGTGGGGGCTGGTAGAGGGTCGATGGTACAGATAGAAAATGAAATTTTGAAGTTGAAAATATCATTTTAAAACAAAAATAGAATTATTTTTTGGGTGGGTGGGTGGGGGTGCGGGATCGAGGGTAGGGTGAAAAAAATAAAATTCTGAAGTTCAAAATATTGTTTAAAAATAAACTTAAACTTTATTTGGGGATGGGGGGTTGGTAAGGGGTGGGGGAGGGAGGAGTCGAGGGTAGGGGTGAAAATATTTTCTTTTATACCAAACACACCCTAAAACATGATTTATGCATTTTAAGCAATGTCAGTATTAGACCTATTAGTACATGATTTGTTTATTTTACACTATTATTTATTATCCAATATAAAATTAAACAAATAAAAAAAATATAATTATAATTAACAAGGCAATGTACATTTAAAATAGATATTTTTGGAGGGCCAAAAACTTCACATTTTCAATTATAGAGAAAAATAATTAGGTTTATAGAAGAACATAAAAAAAAAAGAGAAGTTACAATATATTTGGTAAAATCATGAATTTTGAGTGAATAAAAGTTAGAAGTTTAACTTATTTGGCTAATACATATTTTATCCATATTACCCATATTTTTTGAATTGAATATGAGTGTCAACCCATAATTTATCCAGGTAAAAAGTCACTCACCCAATCCATTAAATATGAGCGGGATACCAAAATATGGACTTATTTTGTCGTCACTAGGTGTGATGGATAAAATAAATGGGATAAAAAATAATCTAGGGAAAAAAAAATTTGGTGTCTTATTTGGTTGTCATGTTGAGATAATTTATCCTACCATTTTATCATAGTTATAGGATAAATATCCGAGAATAGTTAATTTCAGGATGATTAATCTTGGATAACTTCCACCCGCCATATGGTTATTGCCATCATAGCTTGTGATTGATTGTTCTTAAATAAAAGGTTCCTAGCGTGTGTGTTGCTTATGATGTTATGGCACACACGAGAGTACGTAACTCCAAAAAGGATAGAGTTGTCCATAGCTACCGGCTTAGCTCCTCCTTCGCCAGTGCATCCACCACCTTGTTCTTCTCCTGGAATATATGTATTAGCATTGCTCCCATATGCGACTTGCATTCAGAAATTAAGTTAGTGTGAGAGAAAGCTGGTGACCTTTTGAAATCATTTGAATGGTAGAGTATGTCTTCACTTCTAGCCTTTTTGCTTTGCTACTCGAAGTTCATGAAGGATTGTTATACTTTCGGCCTTAGTTGCATCTATGTGGGATAAAGAAAGCTGCATATCCACTCTCCATTGTGATTTATGATTACTCCCCCAATGCCCCTAAGTCCCGAAGAGGTTTCCATTGAGCCATTTATCTTGAGTTGGTATGTGCCCTATGGTGTAGTAGATTCCAATTTACTTGAATGTTTTCCATGAACTTTAATCATTATTATTCTTATGTCGATAACAAAGTGGTATTTAGTAGCACTAGCGATCATAAGACTTGTTTTGATCTTGTATTTTTTCTCATTAAATACATTATTTTTTCATCCTAGCCACACCTGTTGAAGTGCTTATTCTTAAGGAATTTTAGCCTGTTTTTATGTTAGTTGCATACATGTTTGAAGTATTTATCTCTATTCTAGGTTGTTCTGGAGGGAGAGTACCTTCATGTCACTATCCGAGTCTACACTCTGGAAGTGATCGGCACTCAAGAACCATTGTTGGTTCCCAAGCGAACTCTCATCCTGGCCAGAAGATTAACTTGAGCATGTAAAATTTTTAAAATTGAATAAAAATCAATAACTCAAACACAAAGCTTTAAACTAACAGATTAACTCTGAATAAAAATAAAATATTCAACTCGTCATAAAACATGGAACTTAAGTCTTTACAACATTTAATAAAATAAATGAATAATATAATCTTCACAACTATACTGACTATCTATGAAGCCTCTAAATGACAAGGATGGAAGTCGGGACAAGATTCACGACATCCTGAATAAACTTAAAAGTAAATGAAACCCTCCGAAAGCAAGGAGACTCACCATACCTAACTCAAACTCTCGGATGTATCAACAAAGCTCCTATTGATGATTTTGAATACCTATGTCTGCATCATCAAAAGATGCAGGTCAAATGACTCACGTCAAATCTACGAGCATGTTAAGGGAATTCTATGCTTGAACTTGATAAAAATGGAAGCATACTTACCTGTTTTCAAACTTACTCAACTCAAAGAATACTCAAGGATACTCAAAACTACTAAAACTTACTCAACTCGGAAGTACTCAAGGATAAGATACTCAACTCAAAGATATGATATTCGATTCTGGGTACTCAACTCCATATAAAGCAAGAGTACGCATGCAATATATATAAAGCTTTATAAAACATTAATAGAGCACCTGGATGGATTTACATGTATCATTTTCTTTTATGTATTTATGTATTATGTCTATAAAATTGTGCGTGATACATTATTATATTTATTACTATAATCCTACATGATACATTAAAGTAGTAAAAATTGTCTATAAAGTGTTTGATTTTAGATCGATACATTACCATGTGATAGTTATCACGTATCAGATACATGAGTGTTAATTTGTATGAACGTAGTTTGTTTATTTGTTTTTCGGAGTTGGATATATTAATCATAATACATTATTACTCCTAAAATATTTAGAATGTTGCTAAGTATTTCAATACTTTACATACATTATAGAAGTAAAGATTTGCTTATTAAGTACGAAAAAGGGCATAAAATACACTTTAACTATGCGAATTGGTACAAAAATACTCTTTTTCTACCTTTTGAGCCTAAAATGCTCTTAACATTAACCTTTGAGCTCAATTTTACCCTCATCTTTAACAATCTAAATTCATTAATGATGTGTCACTGCCCTATTTGCCATCTTAAAAATTAATTAAACCAACTTTTAAAAAAAACATGTACCCACCCATAAACTTATCCAAATACTCTAACTCAACCTTCATTCTCGAACCTTTTTACTTATAAAACATACTCTCCAAATTTAAATCTCCTTGCTCCAAATCCACATCTCCTGACCATGATCTATAAATTCATGTAATAGGTTAGATATAAAATAAAACTTTATTTTATTATATTTTTTTACAACATTTGTTATTGTTATTATTATTATTATTATTATTATTATTATTATTATTATTATTATTATTATTATTATTATTATTATTATTATTATTATATGTTTGTGTAACATATTGTTAATCAAATAAAACTTGATTTTTATTGTGCAATATATTATATATTTTTATAGCATGAAAAGTGCGAAAATGAAAGAAAATAAACGAAAAGGAGAAGAAGACGAAAGTTACCTAAAGCTATGTTCTTTTGTTCAATATGAGAAACAAAAAGTATTACTCTCTCCGTTTAAAAATGAATGACCTAGTTTGACTTGGAACGGAGTTTAAGAAAAGAAATGACTTTTTGATCTTGTGGTTCTAAATTAAATTTATGTCAAATGTACCAAAGTATCCTTTAATCTTGTGGCCTTAAACATGTCACGTGGAAAGTTAAAGTTAAAGTTTTGCCAAAAAAAGGGGTAATTCTTTTTGAAACATACTAAAAAGGAAATGATGTCATTCTTTTTTAAACGCAGGGAATAACAATTTACCGTAACATATCAGCAAAAATGAATGCAAAATCTGAGATATATAACTACACAAATGCAAAGTTCGTTTCTTGTAAATGTCAAAAACACCTAGCTAACTGCTTTGACAAAATTAACTGTAGATCATACTTTAGTTTTTAGTGTGACAAAAAAAAAGTAAAATCTTTACATATAAGTTCCTGCAGTCGCAAGAACAGAAAGAAAGGCTCAATAATGAGTGCAAAGTTCGGTAGGGTTAAGAGTAGCAAGGATATTTGGATTTGGAGCTAAGTTTTTTAGGTTAAAAGGTTTGGGGATGAAGGTTGGGTTAGAGTATTTGGGTAAGTTTATGGGTGGGCTATTGGCTGAGTATATGTTTTTTTAATTAGTTTAATTAATTTTTAGGATAACCAATAAGATAGTGACATGTCATTAATGAATTTAGGCAGTTAAAGATGAGGGTAAAATAGAGACAAAGGTTCACACCAAGGGCATTTTAGACTCAAAATGTAGAAGAAGGTTATTTTTGTATCAATTCGCATAGTTAAAAAGTATTTTAGGCCCTTTTCCATATAAAATATTTGGTTCTATATTGATACATAGTTGTGTGATAAATATTAATTATCAGATATATATAGTGTTAGTTTGTCTAAATGTATCATTGCCAAAAATGAGTATTTAGCAGTAATTTATATAAATGCATCATGATCATTAATGTATATTCGATACATGTGATACTCATTAGTATGTATTGATTAAAGTATATTATGATTTATGTACCAAGATTATTATTGGATAATCTTGATATACCACAAAAGACTTATTTAATTTATTACTACCTATGTAATTTTAAAATAAAAAAAATATTAAATATATATTATAAAACTTTATATATTGTAAATAATACACTAGACATTACTTATGTATCAAGTATAGAAGTATTGGATTTGAAAACCTACTAGTAGAATATTTAACAATATTAAGGCCATGTATTAATGTAGTAAATATATACATGATACATTGTATAACAAATAATCTATTGTAACACTGGTGTATCAAATTTCATTATAAAACTTTATATATTGTAAATAATACATTAGGCGTTATTTATGTATTAAGTACATAAGTATTGGACATGAAACCTACTAGTAGAATATTTAACAATATTAGGGTTATGTATCGGTGTAATAAATATGCATGACACATTGCATAAAACATAATCTATTGTAGCAATAATGTATCAAATTTCATACCACTAAAAAGGTTGATTTAAGAAACAAAATAAACAAGATACATTGAGATTTTTCACTTTGATAAAGATGGGTGTGAAGATGCATCATCCTTCTATTTTGTCTTTCCAACTTCAGATTCTTCATGAATAAGGGATCCTTTATTTGTTTAGATCCATTCTCAACAAAATCTTCATCATCAGAATCAAAGACACAACGTACATTATCTTGATTAGTTTAAATCAATTGGATAATCTTACTAATATAAGAAGCATCATCATCCATAAGTATGGTAAAAAATAAATAAAGATGAACAGAGAGAAACAACGAAGACGAAAACTACCTATTCAAGAAGTTGAAATTGATTTGATAGGAGAGAGAACAATTTTGAATTTCAAATTGTAAGGAAGGAATTAACTGATAAGATTGTAGGAGTAAAAATGGAAAAATGCAAATACCCCCCTAGACTATGACAAAAATTTCAGAGATACATCTTAACTAAAGTAAGGTCCTCTTACCTCCGGAACTTATTTTTTTGTAATTTTATACACCTTTTGTCTTACGTGGCACATCTCGTCACTCCACTCAATTGAGGCGCGTGAGAGATATTTGATGCCACGAAAGTAAAAAAAGTGCACAAAATTACAAAAAAACATTAGTTCAGTGGGGTAATAGGACCTTAGAATAGTTAAGTGTGTCTCTGAGATTCGGTCATACTCTAGGGGGGTAACGTGTGCATTTTTCCGAGTAAAAATCGAGGGAGAATGATGGAGTGAATTAAGGAAGAGACAATTTTGGGAGTGTAAGATTATGTATTCGAAAGTAAAGTTTTGAGAGTAAAATAAGGAATTTTATAAATATTTTGAAATAGTAGGATATAATGGAAATTATAGAAAATAAAGATGGGTATATAAATAATTTTTCCTTAATAAATTATATTTTTTTTGTAAAAAAAAGTGATCTAGACCGGCACAATCCGCAACCCACATATTTGTAGGGTAGACTAATCAGTTTTTAGCCCACAAAAAGAAAATGAGTAACTTTCACATATATCAAATATAAAAATAATATATGTATGTTATAATAATAGTTTACATAATTGCGCTCCATATCAACTTAAATATGTATTTCACTATACATATACAAAAGAAAACAGTTGTATAATCTGTTTCTATTTCGGTATACATATACAAAAGATCAATTATAAAATCTATGTTTGTATAAAGCAAGAAAGAGAGAGATAAAAGGAAACTAGACAGGAAAAGATCGTATTTGCATAATCATAAGTGTATATGACGAAAATATATATATTTGTATTTGTATATACAATTTTCTCCCGCTTTATACAAACACAAACACAAACACAAACACAAACAAAAACACAATGTATACATTTATATTTGTATAAAGTGAGACAGACGAGTGAGATCTGGGAGAGTGTGTGAGCGAAATCTGGGAGAGGGGAACGAATATATATATATATATATAATTTTCTCTCGCTTTATACAAATATAAACACATTTTATACATTTGTGTTTGTATAAGAGCGAGAGAGGCGAGGAAAACTGCCAAAGAGAACGAGAGCGGCAAGTGAGATTCACCAGGAGAGAGACAAAATAACATTTTACCATGGAGTAGAATTATATCAAACTATATTTATAGCATTTAATTTGAATTAGTAGTTTGTTATTATATATAATATGTCAAAATTTAAAGCCCCTATACTTTAGCTCGAAATAAAATGGGCCAACCGAATATTGACTGCTGCTGGAGTAGCTCTAACATAGAAATACCAATACAAATACAATTAGAATACAATAATAAAGAGCATCTCATGTCAATACGGTACTTCTCACAATTAAATAATATTTTACATCGCCTTCATTGGTTTTCTTTTATAGGTATGTAATCAATCTCCTCCTTCTTTTGTCTGCTTAGTGCTTCTCTTTTGTGCATCTTCGGTATGTTTTCGTATTATTGCGAACTGAATTTGGGTTTTTCTTGGGTAGCCTTAGGTTGAGCCGCCCTTGTCAGTGAACATGAATTTTTAATTGAATGAATTCATCATTACGCCAATGTAATCAGTGAATCGGTTGAATTTAATCTTGAAGAGAAGATGGACTTTTAATTGGATGAATTCATTCTTAAGCCAATGTGATCAGTGAATTGGTTGAATTTAATCTTGAGGGCATATGGACTTTTAATTGAATGAATTCATGCTTAAGTCAATGTAATCAGTGAATTGGTTGAATTTAATCTTGAGGGAACATTGACTTTTAATTGAATGAATTCATGCT
This sequence comes from Solanum arcanum, assembly GCA_027789145.1. Classification (NCBI taxonomy): domain Eukaryota; kingdom Viridiplantae; phylum Streptophyta; class Magnoliopsida; order Solanales; family Solanaceae; genus Solanum; species Solanum arcanum. Next base: position 23,418,834 of record CM050935.1, on the reverse strand, counting down.
TAAGTCAATGTAATCAGTGAATTGGTTGAATTTAATCTTGAGGGAACATGAACTTTTATTTGAATGAATTCATTCTTAAGCCAATGTAATCAGTGAATTGGTTGAATTTAATCTTGAGGGACCATGAATTTTTAATTGAATAAGAATTTTACCATAAAAAAAAATTCAGTTACTTCATGAAAGCTAAATTCATGAATTGTTTTTCAGGAGACTTCAAGAACATGATAAGAAAGCTGAAGCACTGGTTTAGTGGCTTTTAGGATTGAGCTTCCCCTACACCAGACTTTGTAGAGAAGGCAATTAATAGAATTTTCATCAGGCTATACCAAGTTTGAAACATATTTTGATAGCTCACCATGGTACCTTTTATTGAAGCCATATGCAATTCGGTTAGTGGGGAGATGCTGTGTGTGGATCCGTATGTATCATGTCTTCAGCCTGTAGAAAAACAACTTGTTTCGGGGGGTTTTGCACCAATATCAGAGGATGTTCCAATGAGTGGTAGTGTTATGTTTAACTCAGTTCTGCCAAGCCAAGAACAACAACCAGCTATATCACCTAATGCTTTGTCAGTTTCACATCCCCCTAAAAATGAAATTTCCGGTACTTTGTCAATTACTAAGAGTGACAATAAGATACATTCTAGCAAGAGGAAGCGACTTGAATGGAAGACCATCTCCCATGAAACTGAGCTTTGTCCTGATGCAGTTTCCGAGTGCAATGATAATTATATGTCGAACCATAGGTCCTTAGAGTCCTTGCAAGAACTTAAGGAACATCTGTCTTACTTAGGATGGAAGTTTGAGCAAGCAAAGGATTACAACATCATTAGGACACGGTACGTGGCTCCTGATGGGAAGATATTTCAATCACTTCGTAAAGTTTGTAAGATGTTGGAAAATTCAGAAACTCGGGCAGAAGGCCAGAAAACATCATATGATGGTTCATCTGATGATCTCAACCTTTCTACTTGCCTGGCAAAATCACAGACATGCAATGAGGTGTCTGAGCTGCAATATACTTCTCAAGCACCACTCGTTCCTCCTGAATATTGCCCTGAAGCTGTAATTGACTATTGTTTATTGGGATCACCAGATGATCCTGCCTATAAGAAGTTGAACAGTGGGGAAAAGAAGTCTATGATCATGAAAGCTAAGAAACACCTCGCTGCAATAGGATGGATATTTTCTTATTGTCAGAAAGGGGACAGGAGAGAACTGCGGTATTGTCCTCCTCATGGGAGGAAAAAATTCATCTCTCTTCGAACAGCATGCATATGGTGTATGCAGCAGTGGAAAACTGAGGGACAGATGCCTGAATTAGTTTCCCGGTCAAATGTTCTGGAACTTCAGGGAAATTTGGCACCTCACAGGACCTCATGTAAGAAATTATCAATGGCGACATTTTCTGCCTTGCCACTTCGGAAAGAACCTACTCAACTTAATAAAGTCACAGTTTGTGAAATCAGCGAAACAAGAAAGAAGAGTAACCACGCAGGTGGGTGGAACATGTTAAAAGAAGGAAAATCTAGATCTTCAAGAACAGTAATAGATGGTACAGAATCTCAGTCTTCAGCTTGTCAGTTGCGATCAAGTAAAAGAGCTCGGCAGGCAACAGTTTCTTCTTCCTTGCATCATACACCTCGAACAGTTTTATCTTGGTTGATTGACAATAATATGGTTCTTCCCCGTGCCAAAGTGCAGTATCGTGTGAAAAAAGATGGTCGTCCAATGGCAGAAGGATGGATCACTCGTGCAGGGATCAAATGCAAGTGCTGTCAAAAAGTTTATGGAATTAGCAATTTTGAGGTGCATGTTGGAAGCAGTTATCACAGACCTTCAGCAAATATATTTTTGGAAGATGGACGATCCCTTCTTGATTGTCAACTGCAGATGAAAGAAAAGAGTATTGTAAGAAACACAAGGAAGAGATCACCTTTGTTGAAGAAGCGCAGCCATTTGGGCACAAATGACAATGTGTGTTCTGTGTGCCATTACGGTGGTGAATTACTTCTGTGTGATGAATGCCCATCTTCCTTTCATACTGGTTGCCTTGGAATGAAGGTCTCTTTCTCTCTGTCACTCTTATCGTACCTTTGTTTCTTTCTCCTCCCATCTCCAACCCAACACCAATTCTTGCACTATTTTTGTGTATAAATAGTGTTACACCAAATTTGGTGAAATACTATTCATCAACACCAAATCTATTTGTGATTATTTTATTATTATTTGTATTATATAAAACTTTTGAAAAGATAAATGAAATAAAAGATAAGAATATAATATTGAAGAGAGGGAAGAATATAAAGTGAATATTCTTTTTAGTGTAGTGGGTTGGAGCCGTTGGAGTTGGTTTACACTAAAATAGTGTTGGTGTTATGGGTTGCAGATTCCCTGTGATCCATATTGTCAATTACATTGGTTAGGCAGTGATAAATAGATAGATAGATAGAGAGAGAGAGAGAGCATTTTGCATATTGGTTCTACACCTGTTTGATACAACTGCATTCTATTGCATAAACAGGAGGTTCCCGATGGCGAGTGGTTTTGTCCATCATGCTGTTGTGAAATGTGTGGCCAGAGCAGATTTGATAAAAACAAAGACCACTTTACAGACAGCAGTCTACTTATCTGTTTTCAGTGTGAGCACAAGTGTAAGAAGCTCTTTTGATCATTTTTTATGTTCCTACAGCAGCATATACAGGATTCTGTGGATGTTTGGCATTACTGATGTTGATCACTTATGTACAGATCATGCTCGGTGCATGAGAGATAAGGGCCTTCAAAAGCTGGATTGTTATCCTGTAGGAAAATGGTTTTGCAATAAGAGATGTGAGCAGGTAATTGAATTCATGCCTAACACAGAATAGAAAGCATTTGCATCTTGAGTAGAGCGCACAGCTTCCATTTCTTGTCAATTGTCTCATTGAGAAGTTATTTTCAGTGTAGAATGCAGTTGAACGGTCGGATCTTAAAAGAATTTCTTGTTGATTATTCCCATCTTATAAATCCTAGGGATATGTTAAACTAGTATCCTCTTCTGTCTATTGAAGTTTACTTTTAAGAAACAGTTTGTCTAAGTCAACTTAATGTCTGTTGCAGATATGTTTGGGTATCCACCAACTCTTGGCAAAGCCAGTTATAGTGGGAATTGATAACCTCACTTGGACTTTATTGAAATACGTAAAACCTGATGATTTTGATTCAGATGCTGCTAAAGATGAGTTCGTCCTGGAGACTTATAGTAAACTTGGTGTCGCTTTGGATGTGATGCATGAATGCTTTGAGCCTGTCGAAGAACCTTACACAAGGAGGGATCTTATGGAAGATGTTATCTTCAATAGATGGTAATATCCAGCTTTAGAAATTCTTGAGTAACCTTTGTTGAATTATGTGCAAATATTCTTGTTGAACTGCATAATTTATGGAAAACAAAGTTAAGCATATCACATGACACTTTCATTGTTGACACTGTTCCACCGAAGGTTAGATTAGAGCTTCTACCATTCATGAACTTAATCAGCCATGATTTTAGACTTGCCATAATAGAAGTTGGAAGTTCCTTTAGACTTGTAACTATAGAGAACATGGTAATCTGTGTAAAAAGAACTGTAGATGACATGATATATCTCAACTTGAACACATATTAGTTTCGAAGCTGCAGTACCTAGCTGATATTTGAGTATGGTATTCGATTCTAACCAGATGTTCTTTTGACAGCAAATTGTTGTGGGTTTACTTAGCAAGTGTAGTGTTTATCTCTTGAGTTGCTTAAACACTACTTTCAGAGACTTGTATCTATATGTTTTAATTATCTATGCTCTGAAAAAAGTTGTTATACGAAATTGCAGGTCAGAGCTGAATCGCTTAAATTTTCAGGGTTTCTATACTGTACTTCTGGAAAGAAATGACGAAGTGATTACAGTAGCGACTGTGAGGTATCCAACCATTATATATTAGTATCATTCATTGAAGTAAACTTTTCTCAAGTTATCATTTAGTATGAATATCTTTAGTCTGAAAAATTAGTTGAATAATGTGACTGAATTTTAGATAGTAAGCTTACAATTTTCATGCTCATAGGATTTATGGAGAAAAAGTAGCTGAGGTTCCTCTTGTGGCAACAAGATTTCAGTACCGCAGACTTGGAATGTGTCACATCTTAATGAATGAGCTTGAAACGGTATGCAAATCTACTTTTTCTTTCATTTTCCTTCTTCAGAGTGCGGAAGGAAGAGTTGTTGCTAAGGATGTATCTAATGTCTGTTTTTAAAAGATAAAAAAGAATTACTTTATTAAGAAGGGATGTTCATGAAAGCTATAATTTACAGGAGATATCTTTGAATTTTAATTTTTTTTGTCATGTGTTTCTTTCGTTCGATGGTTATATAATTAACATTTTCGAGGCTATGCATTTGAGTTGACTGTTCGGGGACATTGGCTTGCTCTCCTTATCGGAAGTATAAACATGCATTTTATAAGAGAAAAACCTTTGGACATGGTTATTTTGGTTCTCTAGATGTCATATTAAGCAACACTCTTAGGGCTTTATTTTTTTGGTTGGCTTCAATGCTCAGTTATGCCACATTGATGTCAAGTTATGGTTACCTATCAAAACAAAAGGACTTCAATTCTAGTTAAGAATAAGTGATGTTATGGTGCAAATCTATGGTTTTCTTTCTTTGTTGCTACGTACATGGGATAATGATGAGCATGCTTTGACATTGATTGAATATGCTTGTCATCTGATCTGATGACAAGATCAAATCAGATGGTTTTCTTTCTTTGTCGCTACGTACGTGGGATAATGATGGGCATGCTTTGACATAGATTTAATGTGCTTGTCATCTGTTCTGCTTGCCTTTCAACTAATGCAATTTTGTTATTCACTCCAGAAACTAATGGAATTAGGAGTTGAGAGGCTAGTTTTGCCTGCTGCCCCCGCCGTGCTAAACACATGGACCACGTCATTTGGTTTCACAATGGTGAAAGAATCTCAGAGGCTAAACTTCTTGAATTACACTTTTCTTGATTTCCAGGGTACAGTAATGTGTCAGAAACTCCTCCAGAATATCCCTCCAGAGGTATCAAGTGACTCAACAGGTGTGTAAAAATCTTCATTTACTGTGGAAGGAGATGGAGATTTGATATGCATGGACTAAAACGTCATTTTTATTCAGAAGCTTATCAACCTCAACTTGACCACATAAAAAGCAAGGAGACTGTTGAGTTGGATGGAAACAGTGCGCTTTCTGAGGTCTTCCAAGCTGAGCAACTTGAAGGGAGTGAAATTGTGGGTCAAGGATATGCAGAGTATGTTTCCCTTTTGTTTTCTCTGTTTTTTTAGGACTGAAGAAGGGAGTAATCAGAGAGATACATTCGAATTATGCAGAACGTAACATGAAAATTGTAATATGACTTTGATAACCTATTCAAGCTTGATAATTATGTCTTTAGGAGACAAGTGACATGCAGAATATAGCTTTATCCCACAAATTATCAGGAGCATTAGAACTAATTAAGATGGGATTCATCATAAAAGAATTAGCAGCACTCCTTATGAGTTGTGGAAAGGTTATAAACCTAAATTGAAATATTGAAGTGTGGGAGTGCCATGTTAATTTTCTTTTCTCGAAACCTAGAAAGAGTAAAATAAGTTCTAAAACTGCTGATTGCATGCTTTTTAACTATGCTGAAGATAGATATCTGCATATAGATTTCTTGTCTTAAAGAGTGATGCACTTGATTGCAATACTATTATTGAGATAAAGAACATATACAATTTCTCAAGCACCCGTTGAAATAAATAGTCAATCTTGCTAATATTGAGGAAATGAGGAGTTAAATGCCTAGGAAAGAGTGTTTTTTTTTTCTTTTATGAAAATGATTTTCAAACTCTTTTTGTTGACTATGAATCATTAAATTATTTTGAAGTTATATCTTCCTTCGATGCTAAATTTTTGAAAGAGGCAATGAAATTGAAATTGATTCAATTATGAAGACTAATACATGGATTTTGACAGATTTACCTCCTGGTGCAAAACCTATTGGTCATAAATAATTTTTCAAAAAAGAAACTTAATCATGAAGTAGGTTCATCTGGTTAGTAACAAGTCAATATTAATACTGCACACTAATTGAGAGTGCTTGAACTGTTACTAATTGTGAGTGATGAGTTGTTAACTTTTAATGAATTTTAGTCCTTAAAGATGGTGTATTCAAAATAATATACATTTGATGAACTCACCTGTATGTGAAGTGGAGTGAGACTGCTCCTATGAGATTTTGGCCTAGTTTCTAGAGCTCTCATGGATAACCAGGCACCCTCAAGGCCTATTGGCACAAAATCGTGTTGAACAACAAAATTACAAGTCTAAATGTGATTAATATTAATCTCTGACTTACAATAAGAATTATTGGTTCATAGAAATATATTTCACCCGTAATTCTGGAAGTTAAAAGTTTGGTTCATAGTTCAAAAGACACCAAAACCTATTGCATTTAGGCCATGCAAATCCAACAATCTTTTTTTACTCTTTAATTTAGTACTTTTTCGTTGAAAAATCTTGAAATAGTGGGGGATTGTAATGATATTTCAATATTTTTAATGGGCAAATGGCCCACTAAGTGAAAAGGTGGCAAGAGAAATATCATTAGTCAAGCAGGTTGCCACCTAACATTACTGGAACGAAAAACTGCACTATTACAGGAAATAAAGACTACTAAAAGATATAATTACTGTTGTAACTATTGGATGACTTAGGAGTGATAACATATAATGGATAGGGGATTAGGAAGTTCAGCAAATGAGCATCTTATTATAGATTTGTTGTATAAGAATGTTGGTTGCAGAGGCTGTTTGTAGTCTTATATTAGGTTGTCCAGTCTTGATTGTCTTTTGGAACAGTGAACACGTTTAGGATCCAAATGCATACTTAGAATTTGATTGTGATCTTGTGCTGTATGTTGTGTTCAAACTCTGCAATTTCTTTCCTAGCTGATAAAAACTAAACTGTCTTACCACTTCTAGTGCACCTGGAGGATGTGAAAGCAATGATATGGATGCTCCAACACCTCTCATTACTGTGGTACATTTCCATTACTCATAACATTGTCTCAGCAGGTTTTCTTTACTTAGATCCTCATGTTAAGTATTATCGTTTATGGTCTTTGAGCAGGCGAACCAACAAGCTCCTCTTGGCTGCCAGGATGAGACTAGTCTGCAATACCAAGCTGAAGTTACTGATAGTAATGTTTTAGAAAAAACAGGTGTTGTCCAATACAAATGTTACAAGCGGAGAAAAAAGATATCATAGTAAGCTAGTTTTGGAAGGAGTAGCTAGTAAGCTGGTAAATTATTAGGAAAAGACGACACAACCATGGAATTTTGATGGCCAAATATGTTTTCTCCGTTAACCTTATTTTTTCGTAGTTAAAGGGGAGAATTTAAGGGCTGTTACTCGTGTATATTTTCATGTACAGCTATCTCTAGGTAGCATTAGCTAATAAAGATCTTTTCTAATCCTGAAAGTACAAATGTATAGAATCAGTGTACGGTTTGCAAGTATTCAATGTCCAGAGCCACTCATTTATAAAAGCAAAATGTTTTGAGAAATTTCCATCACGGGTTTCTAGGCCAGCAAATGGAAGAACATACAGGAAGAATGAAACAAAGGCAATTTGGTACAGTAGTCTTATAAGAAAGAGCAAGTTATGCAAATGATTGAAAGAAACATTTTGCTTGATAAAACTTGATACGTCTTCACATCTTCAATCCTCATGAGCATCTTCCCCTTAATAATAACTCATATGTTTCTATTATTCCTTGTAAGCAGGAAGCTATAAGGCTAATATTCTCTTCAGTTGCTTTTCCCATATTTTTAATAATCAGAGAAGGGTAATTAACTTATTTTCTTTCTTAATGACACCATAAAATTCATGTCTCTAAAATTAGCCTCCTATCTTTATTGTACTTGAGAGCTTATGTATATGTGTGTCATTACCTCTCTTTATTTGTACTTGAGAGCTTATGTATATGTGTGTCATTACCTCTCTTTATTTGTACTTGAGAGCTTATGTATATGTGTGTCATTACCTCTCTTTATTTGTACTTGAGAGCTTATGTATATGTGTGTCATTACCTCTCTTTATTTGTACTTGAGAGCTTATGTATATGTGTGTCATTATCTTAAGATTTAAACTCTCAGACATCTCCTATAGTTTATCGACTGCCGGAGTTTTCACTAGAAGTATCCAGTATCTCGTTAACATACATTTTAGGTTTTTGTTTCTTGTCTTGTTTTGCTATTTGATTTTCTTGTGCTTTAGTTTTTAATTTATTGCTGAGTTTTTGTTCGTCTTTAGTTTTTGGACCGATTCTTTGTATAGTTGTTTGCTTTGCTAATAAAGAGTTTTTACCCAATGGATCTATCAATAAGAAAAAGGTGCAATTTCACCACATCTCATAAAAAGTTGTTACAAACTTTAATGAAGTAGTAGCATATGCTAAGACAACTAAATTTTTTAGGGATGTTGATTTATAAAAGAAAAAACTATACGTTCTTATTGGCAACCAATTTAGACACTCCATATTCTAATTAATTTTTTTAGCCTTTTCAATCTCAAGCAATGTTGTAATAATTGTTTTACAAAATTTAAAATATTTGTAAAATCATTGCAAGGCAAGATTCATTAATTTCTACTTTCATAAACATTGAGAAAATTATTTTATTGTACACCATAGATTTCAAAAAAGGAATAGGTTGCATAAATTTTGTCTACTGGTTCAGGTCTATGAGACCAGTCTATAGTTGTAGAACTTTCTATGGATCGTAGACCAGTCTAGTAAGAAGTTGGAAAATAATTTTTTAAATTAAGTCCAATACCTTATCCTACAATCGATCGGAATGTTCCATCGTATGGTCTATGGGTCGTAGGCGTGTTCCGTAGAAGCAATCTAGACTTCTTGAAATTTTGAGGTTAAGGCTAAGTTCTACGAGTAGGGGCTATAGACCGTAGGAAGTCCTATAGACCGTAGAAGGGTTCATCAAAATTTTAGTAGTTTAAGGTCCCAATAATTTGTATACGGTCCGTTTGTTAAAATCGCAGGCCAGTCCGATAGTTATTTCTTAGGAGTTCTTGGATATTTCCTAAATATTTTAAGCCTATACTATATCATTACACTCTATACGTGTTTCTTGATGCAAATATGAGCATTATCTGACATCGGTGATTTGACAATTTGTAGAGATGTTTGGAGATTGAGGGTAAGTTGATGGCTTCCTGGTTTGACTTATCTCCATCTTAATTTAGTTTTGAACAGTCATCTGTATTTGAGACAGGTTTGTAATTTTTGGTCTACTTTTGGATTTATATTTTTTTAGTAGCTTTATTTTTTCATCCACTAGATTGTGAGATTGGATTGTATATTGTTGTATGTATATATTGATGTCATTTCTCATTTTTGCGTTGCTTTCCTTTATACTATTAACAGTTACTCGGTTGCTTGTTACTTATCGTTTAGATATATGGATTGACTTACCTACTTGTGGGTGATGGTAAGTATCATCATGCCTTGAGATCCTGATTATTGACATAGAATTTATTGTTATTAGCATTTTTTGAAGCTTAGGGTAAACCATAGAAAAAATTCAGTTTTCTATCATCTAATTTATTTATTTTTGGAATAAAAAATGTGTGGTTGTCTAAATACGAACATACATCTACAATTTCAAATAGCTTTCTATACAATCTCAACAAATTTTCATCGACAACAATTCAGGTAAGCTGATATGATACAACAATAAGGGTATTGGAGTTATACTTACCATATTACCAAGATAATGAGTTATTAGGCTCTTAACGGGTATATATCTATTGTTGGGAATTAAACACACAACACACACAAATAATTCAGAGAAAAAAGAAACGGAACGCAAACGGGACACACAAGAATTTAACGTGGTTCGGTTTCCCTACTCCACGACTGTAACAGGAGGATTTTTATTTCACTTGTGCTACTTTAGAATTACAAATACAAGGATCATATTTATAGGAAAACCAAATGGTTAACCTAGGGTTTCAGTAATGGGTCGGGCCTGCTCACAAGCCTCCACAAAGCCCAACAATCTCCCACTTGGAGGCTTGAAGAATTTCAACTGTCATCCACTTAGAACACTTGTATGTCTAGTAATCTTTTTCAACTCTCTCCTGCTACAGCGGCCTTCTCATCGATCAGTCGAAAGACCCTGAAGCTCCCCCGAAGCTTCAACACATCACCACGGCCGAAATCGCTTGACTCGTCGTCGGTCCCTACCGCTCCCACTTGAGACACGAATCGCCGGATCCTAGAACTCCCCGAGAACAAACACTCTCCATACTCGGCAAGAAATTTTACGGAGACGTATCAACAATTTGGAATCTTGGTTCTCTTGACCCATCGTCTTCTAGGAGCCTTGGTCAAGCACGGCCGTGCTCCCACCGCCACAAACGCCTCGACCGGGTCTTCTGAACCTTTCCTTGCTCGTTCACCCTGAATCGACCTGTGGCTCGGGTTTCTTTCTTGCAAAGACAACCTTCTTACGCCACGAGATTCGTGAATCGGACTTTGTTTTTCTTCCGAATCGACGGTCACTCCTCGCAGGGTAATCCGACAATATACAACGATCCTCTTTTTGTTCCACGAGCCATGACAAGATTGCCCTCACGACCTTCCACGCCCATTTCGAACTTCACATGATGTCCCTGTTCATCCAACTGCCTAACAGAAATCAAACTTTTCGTCAAGCTTGGAACAACTCTGACATCCTTCAAGGTCCAGAAACCGACTGGCGTCTTCAGCACCATGTCACCCATGCCCGTAACACCAAGAGCTCTATCATCTGCAAGCCTTACCTTTCCAAAGTCTCCAATAACCAGATTCTGCAATGCTTCACTGCTGTGGGTAGCGTGAAAAGAAGCACCAGAATCCATGACCCAGGAATCCACATTGCTCTCTCCGCAATGTATAAACAAATCCTCGTTGACGCCGCTTCCGCAATGTTGACTTGTTTGTCTTTCTGGCATTGATTCCTGAAATGCCCCACCTCCTTGCGGTTCAACATGTTACACCTGAGCCATCCCGAGCCTTCGATCGACTCCTTCTTCGGTTCCTGCTCCCACTACCTCTCGTATTTTCTCCGCCTCGACGACGTTTAGCATATCACCCGATGATTCTCCGTAACTCCTTCTTCCGACATCCTCGCCAAGAACGAGATCACGAATCTTCTCAAAGGTGAATCCATTAGGTCCCATCGAATCGCAATCGCCAGAATCGTTAGGACCAACCGTCGTGCAATGATGATAACAAGAGTAAAGCTTGAACTTCATCATCGAACTTAATGCCAACCGACAAAAGTCCGCTAAGATCGAATTCAATGAGTTGATGTGCTCAGAATCGAATCGCTTTCCTTCATCTTTGTGTTCACCAACTCTCTAATCGTAAAAATTTTGTTTGCTGCGCAGATGGCTTCTCGTACATGTTAGACAAGGCTTCCAAGATGCCTTTCGCCGTTTTCCTTAAGAATGTTGAACGCAACATTCTTGGTCAACGAGAGTCGGATAACTGACATAGCTTTCCGATCCAAAACTGCCCACTCTGCATCAGACAATTTTCCTTGCTTGTCACCCAACACTACGTCCAAATCTTTCTGAACCAGCAAATCTTCAATCTGCATCTTCCACCAACTGAAATCTGTACCATCGAACTTCTCAATTCGGAACTTCCCATCTTCTGCCATCTCAAAGGACTTCGTCAATTCCCTTAACGGCGTCTACAGGCAGCGGGCGGCGATTTGGACGATGCTCACGATCTGGGCCGCGTGGATCTGGATCGACGCTCGGCGCGGCGGGCGGCGGCGTTCTGCCTCGCTATCGCTGCGGCTTTCTCCTCATTGGCTACGATCTGCGGCAGATCTCCTTCGATCTGGCTGCCTGGTTCGCGGCGCCGCTCGCGAATGGCGATTCCAGATCCTCGGCGTCTTGCACTGGCCAGAAGCTTAACGGCGGCGACACTCCTTCCCGCATTACGCCTTCACACAAGAACCCTAGGTGACAATTTCTCACAGTTTGTGTTACAATGTTGTTGAAACCTCGCTCTGATACCAATTGTTGGGAATTAAACACACAACACACACAAATAATTCAGAGAAAAAAGAAACGAAACGCAAACGGGACACACAAGAATTTAACGTGGTTCGGTTTTCCTACTCCACGACTGTAACAGGAGGATTTTTATTTCACTTGTGCTACTTTAGAATTACAAATACAAGGATCATATTTATAGGAAAACCAAATGGTTAACCTAGGGTTTCAGTAATGGGTCGGGCCGGCTCACAAGCCTCCACAAAGCCCAACAATATCTAGATTTCCTCACATAATCTCCTAACAAAAACTAAATAATTAACCTTTTAAAAATTTAAACTTAGATTGTGGTATTAATTTATCTTGTGAGATTCAACCCATTAAAGGATAGATCCAAAAAAGCAAAACTAGTTGTTAATGATAAAATTACTTGAGACAATTAATTCAACATGATGAACAAACACTGATTTTGTTGGGTTTTATTTGCCCTGATTTCTTACCATAAATAGGTTTTCCTTTTAGAAAAAGGTTTTGAATTGACTAATCCTTTTTTTTGTAGGAAAAGGTTTAGGACTCTATAAATAGAGGCATGTTTCTTATAACTTAATCAGCATTCACAATGTAGTCTTAAGGGCTTTGAGAGTTTTGGTTAGAGGGAGAATTTATGGGTCACAAGCTTGATACGTTATCACTTGTGTGAACCTCCCATGTATTCTGAGTGAATTGATTGAGGTTGTTTCTCTCTATATTTTGTACTCTCATATTTATAGTGAATTGCTCATCTCCTTTGTGGACGTAGGTCGATTGACCGAACCACGTTAAATCTTTGTGTCTTTTGGTATATTTCTCGTTGTCTTCTTACTCATGGTTTTTCGAGGTTTGCTTTGCTAGCTTCCGCATTTACACCTGCTTATTTTCGGTCCTAACAAAGTGGTATCAGAGCATTGGTTATTGTTGATTGTCGTTTTGAATGATGGAAGCAAATATGAGCAAAATGGTGTGTTTAACTGGTAGTAACTATCATATTTGGAAAGACAAGATGAAAGATCTTCTATTTGTCAAGAAGATGCATTTACCTGTGTTTGCTTCTAATAAGCCTCAGTCTTTGAATGATGAAGAATGGGAATTTGAGCATCTGCAGGTTTGTGGCTATATTAGACAATGGGTTGAAGATAATGTTAGAAATCATATTGTGAATGAGACACATGCCAAAAGTTTGTGGGACAAGCTCGAGACACTTTATGCTTCGAAGACTGGCAACAACAAGTTGTTCCTATTGAAACAATTAATGAATATCAGGTATAAAGAGGGCACTCCTATTTCTGATCATATTAATGATTTTCGTGGTGTTCATGACCACCGTCCTGAATGGGTGTAAAGTTTGATGATGAGATACGAGGGACTTTGGCTTCTTAATACTCTGCCGGACTCTTGGGAAACTCTTGAGTTTCTTTAACTAATTCTGCTCCCGGTGGTGTTGTAACCATGGAATATACTAAGAGTGGTGTCTTGAATGAAGAAATGAGAAGAAGATCTCAAGCCTCATCTTCTTCACTACACTCCGATGTTTTGTTATCAAGATAGGGGGAGAAACAAGTCCAGAGGTCAAAATGATAGAGGTAAAAGTAGAAGCAAGTCAAAGTCTAAATACAAGAATACTACATGTGACTATTGCCACAAGAATGGGCATATCATGAAATATTGTTACAAGCACAAGAGAGATATGAGACAACAAAAGAGAGAAGGCGATAATGAAAATCGTGTTGTTGTTGTTGCTAATAATGATCTTCTTGTTTCTTGTGATGAAAATGCCATTAATCTTGTTCGTGATGAGTCTAGCTGGTTTGTGGATTCTGGTGCTACTTCTCATGTCACGCCAAAGAAGGAATTATTTTCTTCTTATACTCCAGGTAATTTTGGAACGTTGAAAATGGGCAATAATCATGAAGTTGAAGTTATTGGCATTGGGACAATTTGTTTGGAAAGTAACAATGGTTCCAAACTAGTTCTTAATAATGTCAAGCATGCTCCAGATGTTCGCTTGAATTTGATTTCTGTGGGATATCTTGATGATGAGGGTTATGTTAATACACTTGGTGCTGGCCAGTGGAAGCTTACTAGAGGTTTGATGGTTGTGGCCCGTGGTGACAAGTTGTCTAACTTGTATGTATTTCAGGGCTCCATGTCCAGAGACTCAGTAAATTTGGTGGAGAATGATACTTCATCAGAGTTATGGCATAGAAGGCTGAGTCATATGAGCGAGAAGGGGATTGATAGTTTGGCTAAGAAAAATTTGCTTTCTTGAGTGAAACAAGCAAAGTTGAAGAAATGTGTTCATTGCTTAGCCAGAAATGTAAAAGAGTTTCTTTTCAGAGTCATCCGCCTTTAAGAAAGCTCGATTTGCTGGAGTTGGTACATTCTGATTTGTGTGGTCCTTTTAAGGTAAGATCTCATGGTGGTGCACTTTACTTTGTGACTTTTATTGATGATCATTCTCGCAAACTCTGGGTATTTCCTTTGAAGTCCAAGGATCAATTACTTGATGTGTTCAAGGGTTTTCAGGCTTTGGTTGAAAGACAAACAGGGAAGACATTGAAATGCATCCGCTCAGATAATGGTGGTGAGTATATTGGTCCTTTTGATAGATATTGCAGAGAGGTGGTATTAGGCATCGTAAAACTCCTCCAAAGACTCCTCGCTAAATGGTTTAGCGAGAGAGGATGAACGTAACTCTAGTTGAGAGGGTTAGATGTATGCTTTCAGATGCTAAGTCGCCGATTCCTTTAGGCGTAAGCACTTAATCTGCCGCTTATGTTATGAATTTATCTCCTGCCGTTGCTTTAGATGGTGATGTCCCCACAGAGTTTGGGTAGTAAGAATGTTTCTTATGATCATCTTTGAGTCTTTGGGTGTATAGCCTTTGTTCATGTTCCTAAGGATGTAAGGTCAAAGTTGGATGTTAAAACTAGGCGGTATCTTCATTGGTTAAGGACAAGATGAATTTGCCTATCGTTACTATGATCCTGAAGAGAAGAAACTTGTAAGAAGCGGTGATGTTGTGATCTTTGAAGACCAAACAATTGAAGATTTTGACAAAGCTGACAAGGCTGATTTTCAGAGTAGTGAGAGCTTAGTTGATGTTGATCCAGTTCCTTTGACTATTGCACCGGAAAAAAATCTTCATAATGATNNNAATCAAGTTGATAATGAAAATGGTGATCATGTTCGTAATGACCCCATGATGTTGTTGATGCTCCAAAGGTAAGATGATGTGGTTGTCCAACAACCAATTATAGATGCTCCAGAGAGTTCTCTCAGACGATCTAGTAGAGAGAGAATTCCTTCATCTCGTTATTCTCCCAATGAGTATGTACTCTTGACTGAAGGGGGAGAACCTGAGAATCTTGATGAGGCCATGGAAAGTGAAGAAAAAGAAAGGTGGTTTGATGCTATGGAAGATGAGATTAAATCCTTGCATGATAATCATACCTTTGATTTGGTTAAGTTACCTAAAGACAGAAAAGCTTTGAAAAACAGGTGGGTTTTTCGGGTGAAACATGAAGATGGTAATCCAGTTCCACGGTACAAAGCTAGATTAGTTGTCAAGGGATTTAATCAGAAAAAAGGAGTTGATTTTGATGAGATATTCTCTCCAGTTGTGAAGATGTCATCCATTCATGTGGTTCTAGGCTTGGCTGCAAGTCTAGATTTAGAGGTTGAACAAATGGATGTTAAAACTGCTTTCCTCCATGGTGACTTAGATGAAGAAATTTATATGGAGCAACCGGAAGATTTTGAAGTCAAGGGTAAAGAGAATTATGTTTGCAAATTGAAGAAGAGCTTGTATGGTTTGAAACAAGCTCCCAGGCAGTGGTACAGGAAGTTTGGTTCTTTTATGAGTCAGCAGGGCTTCAAGAAGACTTCTTCAGACCATTGTGTTTTTGTGCAAAAGTTCTCTGATGGTGAATTTATTATTGTGTTGCTTTATGTTGATGACATGCTTGATGTTGGTCATAATACTTGCAGGATTCAGAAGTTGAAGCAAGAGTTGAGTAAGTCTTTTGCTATGAAAGACTTAGGACCAGCAAGGCAGATTCTTGGCATACAGATTGTCCGTGATAGAAAGGCCAAGAAATTGGTATTATCACAAGAGAAGTACATTCAGAAAGTACTTCGCAGATTCAACATGGATAAAGCTAAGCTTGTCAGTACACCTTTAGCTATGCACTTCAAATTGAGCACGAAACAGTGTCCTTCTAGTGATGATGAGAAGGAAGATATGAAGAAAGTTCATTATGCTTCAGCTGTTGGTAGTTTGATGTATGCGATGGTTTGTACAAGACCGGATATTGCTCACGCTGTTGGAGTTGTTAGCCGTTTTCTTTCTAATCCGGGAAGAGAACATTGGAATGCTGTGAAGTGGGTTATGAGATATCTCTGTGGCACTTCTAGTCCGAGTTTGTGTTTTGGCACAGGGAAGCCTATTCTTTGTGGTTATCTTGATTGAGACATGGCTGGTGATGTTGATACTGCAAGTCTACTTCAGGGTACTTGGTTACTTTTGCAGGGGGAGCTGTGTCTTGGCAATCTAGGTTGCAAAAATGTGTTGCTCTATCTACTACAGAAGCTGAGCTTATTGCTATCGTTGAAGCTTGTAAAGAATTGCTTTGGATGAAGAGATTCTTGGGGGAACTTGGTTGTGCTCAAGAGAGGTATGTGCTTTATTGTGACAGTCAAAGTGCTATACATCTTGGCAAGAATTCTACGTTCCATGGTCGGTCTAAACACATTGATGTGAGATACCATTGGATTCGAGATGTGTTGGATTCTAAGTTGCTTGAGCTTGAAAAGATTCATACAAATAACAATGGTTCCGATATGATGACTAAAGCTTTGCCAAGAGGGAAGTTTGAAGATTGTTGCATGGTCGCCGGGATGGCGGTCTCCTCCACATAGTCGTGAGGGGGAGAATTGTTGGGTTATGGGTCTTTTTCCCTTCCTATGTGGATAAATAAAAGCGCAATTTGGACCAACCCATTTTTGCCCATAAGCCCATTCTTATGAGGCAAATATAAGCCTATTTTAGGTCTTATTTTCAGACACAAGAGAGAGTTTTTCAGCAGCCAAAAGAGAGAAAAAAAAGAGAGAAATTCGCAGTCAAAAATCCAGCCATAACAACCAACTTCAAATTGCGATTCCCGCTTCGTTTCTTGTTCGATTGAGCTGATTTTTGGACAGCATATCATCTTCATCTCAATATTTGATTAGGAACTAACAGAGTTGGATTTGGTGGTCTGCAGCTTCAGTTTTGCTGTCGTGAACAGTAGCTGCGAAATTGGTGATTTTGCTCCTTTAATTCTCTAGATTTGGTGCAATCTTATTTTGTTGTTGCTCGTTGTTTGGCACTTTATTTTGTGGCCAATTTTGGAGAACAATATTGTAACTCTTGGTAATTATAGTGGAGCTTTTGGTCCCGTGGTTTTTTACTCTTCACATCGAAGGGTTTTCCACGTAAATCTTGGTGTCTTGTGTGATTGATTTCTTATTGTCTTGTTATATTTGTTTGGTTGAATTACTTGCTACCTTACTATCATATTGCTTGTGGTTGTTTGTCTTCTCTTGGTTCAAATCGAAAAGGGAAAGTATAGACTTGGGTATTCTTCCGCTGTTATCCTGTCAGGCATTCTTTGTTAGTGCCTTGTCTTTCCCAACAAAGTGGTTCTGTTTAGTAAGAGAATATGGAAATTTTTATTAATTTTGTATGATATATTCATCATCGAATATTATTTTTTGACCGTCGGAGCTTTCACTAGAAACATCTGGGTATCTCTCGCACATCCAATATAGATTTTTGTTTATTGTTTTGTTTTTCTATTTGATTTTCTTATGTTTTAGTTTTTATTTTTGCTGATTTTTGGTTGTGCTTTAGATTTTAGGCTGGTCCTTTGTGTAGTTATTTTTTTTGCTAATAAAGATTTTGACTCAATGGGTCTTTCAATAATTAAAGTGCACCTTGACCACATCACATAAAAACTTGTACCAAACTTTAATGAAGTAGTGGCAGATGCAACAACTTCAAATTTTCAATGATGTAAATATTTAAAAGAAAAACTGCACGTGCTTGCTGAAAACCAATTTAGACTCTCCATATCTAACTAATTTCTTGAGCCTTTTCAATTTCAAACAATGTTATAATTATTGTTTTACAAAATTTAAAATGCTTTTAAAATCATTGCAAGGAAAGATTTATATACTTTATACTTTTATAGATATTTAAAAAATTATTTTATTGTAACACCACAAATTTCAAAAAGTGAATAGGTTGCATATTTTTTTCTAATGGTTTAGGTGTATGAGACCAGTCTACTATTCGTAGAACTTTCTACGGATCGTAGACTAGTCTCATAGAAAGTTGAAAAAATATTTTTAAAATCAAGTTCCAGTACCTTATCCTACGATCGACCAGGACAGTCCGTCGTATGGTCTACGGGTCATAGGTGTGTTCCGTGGAAGCAATTCAAGTTAGTGAAATTTAGGGCTAAGGTTGAATTCTAGCAGTCTACGAGCTTAGAAAAGTCCTATGGACAGTAGAAGGGTCCCATCAAAAGTTGGGTAATTTTAAGATCCCAGTTGTTGGTCTATGATTGACGAGTACGAATCATAGAAAGTGTTATGGTCCGTAGATCACAATCGTAGACTAGTCCGACTTTTATTTCTTAGGAAATTTTGGGTCTTTCTAAAATGTTTTAATTCTATACTATGCCGTTTTTTCCTTTATCCTAAATCCTATATAGATACTTTAAGTTCTATATCTACCCACTTTAAACCTATTATCTTGTTTTCTGGAACTCAGCCAGATTCATTCTCCCAAATTCCCTCTCAATCTAAGGAAAAAGAAGAAGCTAGGGTTCCTCTAAGTTCTTCAATTCACTATTGATCTTGGGATTTGAGTAGAAAGGTATCTAGATATTCAAATATGGAGTCCATTCCTCCATGGGGTTTCCAAGCTTTTCAATTTAATTGATCAAATTAGGATTCTTCTTAATTCTACATGAGTTTCATTCAATTGTGATTTTTTTATTGTTGTTTAAGTCTTCCATTGCATGATTTAATGTAAATTATATGATATCTAGTAGAAATCATATGAACTCAACCATCATCCATGACTTTCAAATTATGAACTTGTGAAAAATTCATAAATTTTTGAACGAAGCTTGAAGGATTATGCATGTCTTATATAAATGATGTTTATGATGATATGATGCTTTTAGATGGAAGTATATATATTATTGTGAAAGGTTTTCTCACATACGAATATGATAATGATTGTTAAAAAATTTCTCACATATGGATTCACAATAGTGAAAGGTTTTTTCACCTATGCTTGAATTGTAATTTAAGGAGCTATTCTATGTTTTGATATCTGGATTTGGATTAACCATTAATCATATATTTCCTATGTTATAATGATATTTGATTTTTGTCAATTTCATTGAAATTTTGACTAAGCACCAAGAAGGCTTTGAGGCGGATGCTCAAATAGGTAATTTCTAGTAACAACTTATAGTCTGTAACTATGTGCCTCAGTAGAATTATTATAAATGACCTAACTAGCGGATCCACTTTAGAAAAATATGATGTGTACAAATTCTACCTTGTAAAGTAGAAATCCCTTCTTTCAGTATGAGGGACATACTGATTCCATGATATAAATCTCATGGTCTTATTGTCAGTAATATCCCACAAATACGGTTTTGTTCTCCAAATGCTTTTCTTATATCTCATATTTTAAACGCATGGACCATATCTTATGAAATATATGTTGTTGCTTCTTTAAACCTTTAAATGTTCAAATGTTTGTCATGGATTTCATGTTTAAGCTATTCATGTCATCTTGTCTAGTTATACATATTGTCTCATACTTAGTACATTTCATGTACGAATGCATACTTATGCCTATATTGTCTCATTACTGTAGGGTATGGCGCTCCTACCTCTCACACTCGTGATTAGTTGATTATTCTATCAAATTCAATACTGCGTGAGTCATGTATTACGAGGACCATGAAATTTTTACTTGTTTTATGTCTTTCTAGTTTTTGGACTATGTATGTGGTGTATGTGTTACATCTCAACCACTTCTTATGATGTTTAGATGGCTTGTTGAGATTATTTTAGATTCTGTTTTATCAAACTCTTTTAGAATATGAAATGCTACTTTTGAAATATTTATTTCTATTATCTTGTATGATATATGCTTATATAGAGTCTTTTGGGGTTCTATGTACCATGTTACACCTAGTATATACTTTAGGGCGTGACATTCAAAAATGTCATGACCTCAATTCTCTGCTCATAATGACACCTACTACATCTTACCATAGGTAAGCTAAACTCATATCCTAGAACCACGAGTAATAGATTATCATGGGTAAGAAAACGTAAGGAGAACGGAGAATGATATCAAACAAAGAAACATAATTAAACACAAATATTTAAAACAAAAGTCAAACCATTATGTAAATAAGGCTCAATCCAACACAATATACATAATCATAGTCAAACAATAACCTAATCGATCCCCTATAAGTTCGGAAGGTTGAAGCGACTAACATAACCCAACCAACTCACCATAAGACCAGTGGGTCAAACAACAATTAATTACACTTAAGATAGGTAATGCATATCAATATTGGTAATGAAATAGAAACCAACTGAGCTGTCAAAACCAAGTGCCACACAACAATATATGCATATACGTTCTCCCTCTGGCATCTAGGTAGGACCTAAGTGAATACCCTCATCTGGCTTAATGTGTTACACGACTAAAGGGACTCACAAGGGACTTAAAAGTTTGTATGCACTTTCTGTTACAGAAAAAGAACCTTCAAATATATTTGTCGTAGTATTGGATATGCTCCTTCATGGTAATTGATCAAATTAAGTGTCAAATGAAGAATTAGATACGTACTAATAGCGTGAAAAGAAGATACTCCTAGATATAAGAATGAGAGAAAAAATATAATTCGTGGAATTGTTTTATACTTTATCGAGTTAATAATAGGGCAAATTACATCAATTCCACTAGTTTAAGTCCCGGTTACTAAGATTCTCAATAGTTTCAAATATTACTTCTTCTACCATATTTCATGCTTAGGATACATGAGTTTGAATCTGCGAGATACATGTATCCGCAAACTTTAAAATTGAGATACATATTTTATTTATTTAAATAAATTGGTTGTAACTGATTCCTTAATTATGAGTAATAATTTTCAGTATTCATGTACAATTAATTTTGGAAATTTAAATTAATCAACTCCCTTGATGTAAGGTATTTTTGTTTAATTAATTTCATTATATTATTCTTCAAAATAATAAATTCATTAATTACTGATAGAAAGATATAATATGTATTTCTTGGTCATGTAATTTGATTAGTTTCATTTTATTACTCTTAAAATAATAAATTTATTAATTTGAGGTACCGTTATTAATATATGATGTATCCAACAAACTAAACACTTAGATACATGAATATCATACAAGTACATTCAAATGTATCAAAGAAGTATCTAGTATTAATTTCTTATACTTGTTATATGTTTAGTATTAATTTCATTTATATATTTATATGATCTAATATTAATTTCATGTATCTTCTATATGTATCTAATATTAGTTTGATGTATCAAGTATCAATTTCATACATTATATTCAAAAACATGTATATCCGATACATAGTTAGCACATACGTATAATTATGTGTATCTAAATATGAAATATAATTGAAATGCATAGATTTAGGAACAAATCATAATGGTATAGTATATGTCTTATCATTAATCCAACAAAAAAAAAAGTAAAAAAGTTTCAAAAAATCTTCCTTTTTTTTAAACATGTCATGAATTTTCTTCTCATAGATACTTATAATCTTTACTCAGATACACGAATTCTTAACTATTTACATGTACACTTAATGTATATTCAACATTGTTGCATTTCTAATGATGTATTTATTTTGTTAATTAAAGCTTGACATAATTCTTCCATTTTGATTGGATCGCTCCTATACTTATAACTCTTCTTAACTTGAATGTTGGCGGATGAAGATAGTCCCTGGAATGAGAAATTCATAAATCACAATAAGCAAATAAATGTTGTTTGATTTAGTATAATATTGTTAATGTGTAGTACATTTAACAAGAATCATCCGATATTGATAATCGATTTTGAGAATGGTCAGCCATTAAAGTGTTTGAGAAACAACAAAATCTAAAAATATAAAACGTAATTTGTAAAACTGAACTTTAGAACACTATGAATTTTAACTCAGATACAAAATAAAGATACATGAGAATGATAAAACAATTGAAACAAACCTATAGGTATAGTGTTGATCTGAACATGTAAACATATATTGAGAGGATAAAGGAAGAAAAAGGACCGGTGGATATGGGGGTGGGGAATGATAGATGTGAATAGAGAAAAATGACTTGTCAATCGACCACTAATTAAGGAATTTACATTTAAGATAATTATTTAATACCATATTAAAGAGATTAGTATATCTTACCTTATCACGTAATTTTCTCAATCTTCCCCAACACTTGGTGTGTGTTTGGTATGAAGGAAAATGTTTTCTTGGAAAACTAGTAGATTTTTGACTTATTTTCTCATGTTTGGTTGGTGAATAAAAATATTTTTAAATTTTTTAGTGTCTGATTATTGAATGAAAAATACTTTTGAGAAAATATCTTTTATTTTTACTAGAGAGTAAACTTTTGAATTTAAATTGAAAATATTTTCAAAATAACTTAATTTTTTGGGGGAGGGTGGGGTGATGAGGGATGAGACGGGGTCATGGGTAGGGTGGTGGAGTGAAAAACTCGTCCAGGGTGGGGGTGGTCGGGTGAAAGAATAGAAAATTGACATTGAAAATATTTTTTTTTAAAAATAAACTTTATATTTTTTTTTTGTAAGGGGGGAGGGGGGGGGGGTAAGGGTAGGGGTTGGGGTGAGGTGAGGGGGTGAAAAATAAAATTTGAAACTGAAAGTACTTTCTTTTAAAAAAAAACTTAAATATTTTCTTTTTTTTGGGGTGGGGGGGGGTGGAGGGGGAGTGGGTTGGCCGGGGAAGGGGTTGTCGAGGGTGGGGGTGTTGGGGCGAAAAAACAAAAATTTGAATATAAAAATATTTTTTTTTTAAAAACAAACTTTAATTTTTTTTGATGGGGGTAGGGGACCGGCGGGAGGGGGTGGTGGTAGGGGCTGGCGGATGGGAGTGGCCGAGGTGAGGGTGAGGTAAAAAAATAAAAAAAACTAAAGTTAAAAATATTTTCTAAAATAAGCTTTAAATTTACTTTTTCAACAAAAGAAATGTAATTTGAAGTTGGAGGAAAGTTTTGAAAAACATTTTTCTTTTTTTTTTTGAAGTGAAATCATTTTTCTTAAATTTGAGAAAAATGAATTGATATAAAAAATATTTTTCAAAACATTTTACCCAACCAAACATGAGAAAATTGAAAAACATATTCCACCTACCAAACACACCCTTAATAGTTTTTTCACGTTATCAGTTTTCTACAATCTTTAAAAAAAGGGCAAGCTACACAAATCACATTGGTTTAGGTTCTAATTACTTAAATTCCCAATACTTTTAAATATTATTTTCTCTACCATATTTCATACAAATCCCATTGGTTTAGGTTCTAATTACTTAAATTCCCAATAGTTTTAAATATTATTTTCTCTACCATATTTCATACTTAGGATACATGAGTTTGAATCGTGAGATACAAGTATCTGCTGAATTTTAAAATTGAGACATATTTTATTTGTTTAAATTAATTGGATATAACCAATTTCCTTAATATAAGGCGGGTATCAAGGAGTGAGTGTATCTATTTTTTTAATTAATTTCATTTTATTACTCTTCAAATAATAAAATTCATTAATTTGATGTATCTATTATCAGTACATGATGTATTCAACAAATAGAAAACCTAGATACGTATCATACAAGTAGATTCATATTTATCATAGAAATATATATATATATATATATATATATATATATATATATATATATATATATATATATATATATATATATATATATATATATATATATATATATATTGTATATTTATTATTTGTGTCTAGTATTAATTTCATGTATCTATTTATATGATATAATATTAAAATTATGTAACTATTTATATGATATAATATTAATTTTATGTATCTATTATATGATCTAATTCTAATTTCATGTACCTATTACTAATTTGATGTATCAAGTATCAATTTCATACATTATATTCAAAAGCATGTATCTCGAATAAATAACAATATTCATACTATATTCTGAATTATGAGGCATTAAATGGAGAAAATAATATAAAAACCTATAATAAATTAGCCAGAAAAAAAAATTCTAAACCATCGAATCAAATAAATGACACGATTCAAAACAAATATACAAAAGGAAAAACTAAAGAAAATCTTACTTTGCCACGTTAACTAATGCTGATTATGTAGATTGTAGAGATTGATATGAATTTAGCACATGCAAAAGATAATAAAAAAGAAAAGATACGTGTGAGAATGGAAATGAGATACAATTTTTTTTTGTAATAGGGGAAGGAAACTTTAATGAAGAAGAAGAACAAGCGGCAATGGTAGAATACGTGAGGTATCTGTGTTGGAATTAGAGGAGGAAAACGATCGAAAAGAATAAAGCGAAATTAATTTGAATCGTTAGTGTCCTACTAATTGAGAAAATATAATTTTAAGTTAATTATTCATTATCATATATATTTAAACGGATATTGTATTTGATTTAATTTTTTTCATATATAAATATGATAATATGTATATGTGATAGTTAAGTATGGATTCATAGGTAGTTTTTCCTACAAATTACGACTTCTCACAATATATGTGGGCCCACTGTAAATATGCACTCACTTCTTCTTTTTGTTTTCTTGATTATTGTTATAAATTCATTGAATGAGTGGATAGTCAATAAGGTTGGTACATGAACAACCATTCATATTCACTAGGTTACATGAACCTTTTTGGATAAGAATGTATCTATTTATTATGATACTTAATATGGTGACCTTTGGAGTGATTTCTCACTCTATAAATAGGGTTGTTCATTCACTATTGTAATATATACATATGAGACTTGAATACACTTGAATAAGAAGAAAATTTCTCTTCTTCTATCTACATCTCTTGTCTTCTTCTCTTTATGATTATATCTCTTATGAGCTTGATTTTATAACACGTTATCAGCACGAGTCTCTAGCCAATTAAGATTGAGTTTTAGTTTTTCTTTAACTCATGTTTTGGTTGATCTCGTTATGAGAATCAAGGTATTATGTGCATAAAATCAGGTATGTATTTTCTAGAATATTTTATGATTTAGAATAAAAATAATATTCAGTCACTAACAATTATCAAGAACCGAAGACATATACTACTATTGGTTGAATATAACATGCTATACAAAACTTCTTAAATAGAAGAAGGTATAAAATTTTAATAACATGATTTTGAATGTTATTTTGATTGTTTTGAAAGACTGAAAGGGTGAGTCATGTTGTACTTCGATCTATTATACCGTTGGTTAAGGGTAAGACGATGGATTCAAGTTTCATCGCACCAAAAGGGTAAGACATCTAATTAAAGTCCGGATGCAACATAATGAAAAATATTTGAGGATAAGACGATAGATTCAAGTTCTATTGCACCAAAAGGGTAAGACATCAATTTGAGTTTTGATGCACCGTGATTGGGTTCAAGTCCCATAGAATTATGGCGTAAAACGCCTTATATAGATAAGACATTGAGTTTGAGTCAATGCACCATAATGATGATATAATGATGACTAAGGTTTTGATGAAAAGTCTTGAAATTCGTCCTATTGAATTTGCTTCATTCCTTGAAAATAATGTGGTAGCAACATGCAATAACTTTGAAATCCGCCTGTTAACTTGCTCCATTCAATCATATGAATGTGGTAGCAGTGAATGTTAGTCTAAAAGATGACAAATGATTAATGATATGAATAAGGGCGTGGAGGGACATAATTATAATAGTCATCATTGTGGTAATGATAAAAGGAAGAACACTATGAGTTCTTCAAATAGTCCTTCAAAATGTGAAGGCAATTTTTATTATCAAAATGGTATGAAAGATCATTAGACTTGTGAATGTTGTCAACCCAATAATTTGACAAATTTATAAATTCTCTATCATGATACAAGAAGATAAAGTGATGGTACACTTAATCTTTCAAAGTGATGGTACACTTAATCTTTCAAAGTGATGTTGAGGTGTGTCATGGAAATATGATGAATTTTAAAGCCATGACAATGTGCTTATAATGCAAATTTATGAAGTACATATAAATAATTAGTCCAATCCTTGAAGAGAATGTGACTTGTAATGAGTATCGTGAATGCTCGACCATTCTATAAGAGAATGGGTCCAGATGTGATAAAATCATTATGGGTTGGATATATGTCACAACTCACCTCTATGGAAGGTTTGAGAAAAAAAATGATACATGTCACTTCTCATCTCTACGGGAGATTTGAGAGGAAATAAATTTTATTTGGTAGAAATGGCTAATTGTATTGTACGTTTTATACGTCACAATGATATAAACTACTGAAAGGGCAAACGAAAGAAATAGTTCTTGCCTATAAGAGTTTTGGTCATTATTGTGTGGCAATACAAATTTGTCATTGGTTGTGTACCTATGGTACAACAAAAGTAAAGCAAGAAAGACGTCTTTCTCGTAATGATTTTGACCATGACAATAATAATATAATTTCCTCCTTGAAGGAGATGCTCACCAAAGGGATGATGTCATGCAATATGTGATAGTACACAAAATTAATTGCAAGCTTTAACGAGTTGTGCTATTATCAGAGAAATAATATTGGGGTTGTAGTAAGTCTCAAAAGAAACTTTTTAAGTTTCGGATGAATTGAAAATAACTATTAAGACTATAAGTCACTACAACCGAAGAGGGTTATAAATGTTTATGTAAAAGATTACCCCACTTTTTCTCTTGTTTGTTCCATACAAACATGTACATGCTGATGAAATCACATGTAAAAGTAAATTATAAGTGTACTAAAATAAAGATCAGTTGGCATGACTGTTTGACCATTCCGATTAAATGTGATGCAAACGTGATTGAGAATTCAGGTGATTTATATGATGAAGAAATAAAGATTCTTCAAGAATTCTCTTGTGTTGCTTGTTCTCTTGATTAAGTGATCATTGTACCAGCTAAGGTTAGGACTGTAATCCCCTAAAATTTTTGGAACATATAAAAGGGTGAATATGAGCCCGTTCACCTGTCATGTGGATCATTTGCAACTATATGATTATTGCATCTATGTGATGGTCACATGTATTTTGTTGTCAACTTACAAATTGGTTTTTGTAAGGTTGTTTGCTCGAATTGTTAAAATTAAGAGCACAGTTTCAAACTATGAAATTATATTGATAATGCTGGTTGATTTAGCAGAAATTGTATGCCTCCAATTATAGCTAAATCATGGTTATGAGACAAAACTCCCAAATAAGATTTGGTATGAGATAATTTTATTTAACATGTAGCAACACATGTATGCATCAAACCAACAAGGTTTTCCCATTAAAATTGGTTCAGGGTTAGGAACCATATAATTTTCATCTAAATTGTTGAATGTGCGGTCATGATTTTAATTGCTCCACCACGCACAAAGATGAACTTCCAAATAAGGCTGGAATGAATGTTAGATTTTCTAACATTAGGGGGAGAGATGATTGACAGCTGAAAATTATGTGTGAGGTTAATTATGAATTATCTAGATCTTCGTTAAATAAATATGTGAACTTAAAGTTCAAGGGATAATTCAGTTGCATAATGTTGCAAATCAGTTGCCAGGTGAATGCACTGACCCTATGATATAATTCAACTGCAAATGCTCCAACGTGAAGTCCTTGAAGGACAGAGTCTATGATACGCCGAAAGTGTAATAGACCAATTGATTCCAAATATAAAATTCCTTAAAGAAGGAAGGAGCAAATGATCAATATGGTCATGATAATGAGGCAAGTGCTATAAAAGAGCACATTGACATAACACTTCATAAAATCTTGAAAAAGGTTCAGGTACCTGAAATAATAAAAATTGAAGAGATCTCGATAAGTTATGTCTTGTTGGAATCAAATAACCGTCGACGGTATCTTTGATATGAGGTAGCGCTCAATGATATAAATTGTGACGAGGATCTTGAATTCAAATCTGTCATATAGTGTGGACATATAAATGGTTGGCCAAGTAAAATGCATAATTCAAGTATATTTTGTTTCACTTAGAAAAATGACATTTTGGAGTGGTAGTCCATAAATCAAGGTATAATGTCAGTGGGTACAAATAAATAATTATGCGATAGTATAACCGTAATATATCAAATACGGTTTGTGCCTTGGGGCATAACGATTTATCACAAAAATTCTGACATTATTGGAGATGTTTTCTCTTTTGGTGGATGCAATAAGGTTTGTTTTGATCTGGCGAAATATGAAAACATGAATGCATGTAATGAATAATTGTAATGTCTAGCTAGACAATGAAGGTTATATGAAAATCCTTGAAACAATCGAGGTGTCTGAAGCATATAAGAGTTTGAAAGAAACTTTTCCAATAAAGCTTCAAGAATCCTTATATGGATTGAAATAGTCAATAAAGAAAAAGGGTAAAAAAGAATGACCCAAATAGTCCTTGTATTTTTATGAAAAGGTCTTGGTAAGACAAAATTTTGTCTAGACCTACAAATTGATAATTTGACAAATTAAATATTTGTCTAACAGTGCACATACACTGAAAAGTTTTGATGCAATTTTATATGGATAAATCGCATTCATTGAGTACCCCAATGATTATGAGATCACTTGACATAAATGATGATTCAATTTGATCTCAAAAGAAGGATGATGAGTTTCTTGGTGATGAAACTCTATCTTGGTGCAATCAGGGCACTAGTGCATCTTACTAACAATATTTGACTAGATATTTGTTTTGCAGTAAATTTACTGGCAAGATTCAGTTTCTCTCCGATAAAAGGATATTGAAATGGTGTTGAACACATGATTACCTCGAAGGACCATAGTTATGGGCTTATTCTATTCCGAGGAATCCAAGACAAAATTGATTGGTTACACAGATGCAGAATATTTATCTGATCTGCATAAAGTTCTATCTCAATCACGCTATGTGTTTGCATGTGGAGGCACAATAATATCCTGGGGATCAATGAAGCAAATATTGCTCTGCAGAAATAAAAGTCCTCCATGAAGCAAGTCAAAAGTACGTCTGGTTGAGATAAATGACACACCATATTCAAGAAATGTGTGGTTTTTCTTTAAAAAAAGAATATACCAACCACAATGTACGAAGATTGGAGACATCATCACAAGAAATTAAGTGATGTTTTAATCAGGGGGAGTACAATACGCGTTGCACTCTTTTTCCCTTGATCGAGGTTTTTTCTCACTGGGTTTTTCCATGCAAGGTTTTTAATGAGGCAACAAATGGTGCGTATCAAAAGATATGTGTACTCTTTTTCCTTCACTAGAATTTTTTCCCACAGGGTTTTTCCTAGTAAGGTTTTAACGAGGCACATTATCTATGGACATCCAAGGGGGAGTGTTATAAATTCATTTGAATGAGTGGATAGTCCATAAGGTTGGTACATGAACAACCATTCATATTCACTAGGTTACATGAACCTTTTTGGATAAGAATGTATCTATTTATTATGATACTTAATATGGTGACCTTTGGAGTGATTTCTCACTCTATAAATAAGGTTGTTCATTCACTATTGTAATATATACATATGAGACTTGAATACACTTGAATAAGAAGAAAATTCCTCTTCTTCTATCTACATCTCTTGTCTTCTTCACTTTATGATTATATCTCTTATGAGCTTGATTTTATAACAATTATTTATTTTTTGGCAAAATTTTTTCCATATTTAATGTATATACGTATTAAATTAATAATGAATGATATCTGAGTCATTAAATAATTAATTATAAATATATAATATTAGTAATGTAGAAATCAGTTATTGATAATATATATTATTTTATGTAATATTTGTTCTCCTATTAGTTTTTTAAAATTTGTATTTTGTATGAAATAAAATACAAATTTTCTAATATAATTAACATAAATATTAGTCACGTAGATTTAGTCATGTAGATTTGTAAATTCTTTTATGTAATAAGCATCTACAAAAGAGCAGTTGAGTTGCTCCTCAAACTCATAAAAATATCAGGTTTTCCAAAAAAAAGAAGAAGAAGAGGAAAATGGTCAAATGACCCTCTAAGGTATATTCAAATTTTTAACCACACATTTATATTTTATGAGCTTGGACTATTATTTTTAATATCAACTCTATTAAAAAATTATATAATATTAATAATATTTATAGGTATTTATTTTACACTTTATAAGATTATTTACAAAGACATATATAAGAAATGTATCTTCAATTTCAATTTCAATTATTTATTATTTAATCTAATACTTTAAAAAAAATGAAAAAAGGTGAGAGTTGTCTCTCAATTATTGGAAATGGATCAGATATATCCTCTATTTGAATTTTTACTTGAATTTAGAGTAAAAAAAATCCTTATTGTTAACATATTTAAAAGAATGTTTGCCGTGTCATTCTCATTCACTGAATAATCGATATATACAAAAGTGTACAAGCCTAATTTTAGGCAAGAGATAATTACGGAGATTATTATCAATTACATAGATAATAATCAATTACAAAGATAATTGCTAAATATAAAAGATGACAACTAACTAGAATATTTACCAAAAGATATTGTACAATAAATAGATTATTTCCATAATCTATCACACCCCCGCAGTCGAAACGGGAGATTTACGAATGTTGAGACTGTGCCGGAAATCATCAAATAATACCCGAGGGAGACTTTTAGTAAAAATGTCGGAAAGCTGATAACGAGATGGTACATGTAGTACTCGAACCTCACCCCGTTGAACTTTCTCACGAACAAAATGTATGTCCATCTCAATATGTTTGGTACGTTGATGTTGTACCAGATTACTGGAAAGATAGATGGCACTTACATTATCACAGTAAACCAATGTAGCCTTGGAAATAGGAAAACCTAGCTCGAGAAGTAAGTTTCAAACCCAACATGATTCAGAGACTACATTTGCAACCCCACGATACTGCTCAAAGACTAGACTTAGACAGAGTTGGTTGTCGTTTTGCTGACCAAGATATCAGGTTATCACCAAGAAACACACAATAACCTGACGTAGAACGACGAGTGTCGGGACACCCGCCCCAGTCTGCGTCCGTGTAGGACAAAAGGGAACTAACAGATGACTTAGACATGTGCAAACCATAGTTAAGACCCGAGGATGCCGCGAGAAGGTGGCTGGTACGGCCTTGCCCCTATCCACGGGTTTGGGCCCGGACCCTGGGCTGGGTACGGACAAGGTGGGGTTGCCCAAGGGCCATTGCCCCAGTACGGCCATGGGGGAAACATCCACCCCATGCCCTGCTGCTGCTGCTGTTGGGAGGAGGCGCCACCTTGGCGCGGTTGCTGCTGCTGCGAAGATTGTTGCTGCTGCTGGTTGTTCCGACCGGCACCACCTTTGCCCTTGCCGCCGCTGCCTTTCCCTTTACCCTTGGCTCTACCTCGTGAATTCCCCCCTTTAGAAGATGAAGAATGATCACTAGAAGGGTGTGACGCCGTGGAAGAGGCGGTGAGAAGAGCCTCTTCGCGAGCTTCAATTGCAAGGTCCGAAGAGTTACTTTGTTCCTCTAGTTCAAGCATGGAACGTAGAGTATCAAAGGAAGGCAAGGGACTAATATGTCGAACAGATGTACGAAAAGGCTTATACTCCTCCGAAAGCCCTTTCAAAAGTTGAAGCGCCATCCGATTGTCGGATACCTTATCACCCACGTTTCGTAAACTGTCAGCAAGGGTTTTGAGACGAGTGCAATAAGGTTTAACACCATCAAATTGTTCGAGTTTGGTGTTAGTAAACTGCGCATCAAGGTTAAGTGCCCGGGCAGACTTGTTGTTGTGGAAAAAATTTTCTAAACGATTCCATGTATCAATTGCCTTATCATCAGCATCAATAATGGAATTTAAGAGATCGTTAGAAATAGTACCATAAATCCACTGTCGAACAATATCATCAAGTCGGTGCCAGAGAGCTGCATCAGAAGAATTCGGAGCCGGTTTCTCTTTAGCAGCATCGGATTCCGTAGCAACCGGAGTAATATGAGCAATCACCATATAAGCACGGCAATGGAGTTTGAACAAAGTAGACCAGTTGTTGTATTGGGAACCGTCATATTCAAGAACAACAGGTACGTGGGTCTTGATATTAGTGACAAGAGTAGCGGGATGAATTTTCTGAGATTCGGCCATGGTGGATAGCCGTGTGAGAAGAAGAAGATTAGAGAAGAAGAAAAAGCGGAAGAGAGAATTAGGTCAGAAAAGTAACCTAGACTTCTGATACCATAAAAGAATGTTTGCCGTGTCATTCTCATTCACTGAATAATCAATATATACAAAAGTGTACAAGCCTAATTTTAGGCAAGAGATAATTACGGAGATTATTATCAATTACATAGATAATAATCAATTACAAAGATAATTGCTAAATATAAAAGATGACAACTAATTAGAATATTTACCAAAAGATATTGTACAATAAATAGATTATTTCCATAATCTATCAATATTGACTTACTTTTATCCCTCAAAACTAAACATATGTTATGTTACCTTAAAACTTCAAATAAATTTATTTTACTTACTTGGAATTTCGAAGGACAAAAAGTTTAAAAACAATCTTTTTTTTCTTTGAACCATGTTCACCTCTTTTTTCTTTTATGAGGCACCCACCAATAACACTAGCGACAAGGTTGTCTCTGTTAGGGACATATCATTGACCAAATATTTAAATATGATATTTATTATAGGATAATTATTTAATTTAGTTTTAATAAAAGTTCTAATAGATCTTATAAATTATTTATGGTGTATACAATAGATGATTTAACATATAGAAGTTTAGTTTATACACAAATTATAATGTTTTTTGTTCAGAAGATGGAAATTGTATGTGTTTTAGTTGTTGCACTTTCTGCCGTATTCTTCTTCTAATTTATTTCGACTATTGTTATTATGTTAATGGTCTCTGCTGTTGTTGCCACTGACTTTGCCATTAGTGAAGTTCCATCTATTTGGAGGTCGTTCGTGGCTTAAACCTACAAATATATGCCTCCTTATCAACTGCGACTGTAACGTCTTTTAAGTTGCAGAACAATCTCTATGATAACTCGATTAAGGATCGATATAAGGCCGGCTATAGACTACTATATTCGGCTCCTGCATGACTTAGACAACATCGTACTGAGGCCAGACCGATAGTGGTGTTTATGATGCAAAGCTTCCGATAGTTAATCTGTACACATCGGAGAAAGATACATTGTTCAACACGAATGTTTTTTCATTCAACCAGAGCCTAACAAAGTTGTTGTTAAGGTCCTTGTTTGGAATGAAGTTGAAGAGGCAGAGACCGTTTATATTTCCTCAGGATTAAGAAATTAAAATTTTTATTAGTAATCTATCTGTTTCAATATATATAACACTTTTTGAATCTTGAGATTCCATCAAGTTTATTTTTTATGGTAAACTTTTTATATTTTCTTTTGAATTATTTTGTATTTTCAATTTTTGTGATTTGTAGTACTTTTTTTTTTTTTTACATAGTTTACAAATTATAAATTTATTTTTAGAAATTTAAAAGTATCCAATAAAAAATAAACTGTTTAACTTTCGAAAAATAAAAAAATATACCCCCGTCCATAATTACTTGTCCACTTTTCCTTTTTTGGTTGTCCCTAATTACTTGTCTATTTTGACAAATCAAGAAAGTTTTTACCTATTATACTCTCAATTAATTACATTGAGAAAAATAGAACTTCTTGAAAGTTTTAAGTTTTTAATTCATCAACTTTATAATTAATAAAGGAAAAATGATAATCTCACTATATTATTAATTGTTTTTAATAGGCGTGTCAATTTAAAAGCGCAAATAATTAATGACAAGGGAGTACCTAATCAATCAAGAAGAACACGACACCATGTGCAATACCAAAAACAAAGCAGTTAAGGTTTTCTTTATTAAACAATCAAAAAGAACATGTGCAATACCAAAAACAAAGCAGTTAAGGTTTTCTTTATTAAACAATCAAAAAGAACATGACGCCGTATAAGAGGGAATTATTTAGTTATTCCTTCGTTATTTCAATATAAGAGGGAATTATTTCAATATTTGATAAAACTTTTTTGTTATGAAGTCGTACTCAGTACTTCTTCACTTCCTTATTCTTTATGTAATTATCTATACAAGTTTCTAGTATTTTTTCCTTTTTTTTCAAAATTATTTATGGACTATGTTCATTCATGAATCTATTATTAATGTTCATTTCTTTCTCTTAGCTTTTGTTTCTAGTTGCAGTTTTCTTTAACCACACCCCGAATATGGTCATTCATAATTCTATCTTAAGAACATTCAACATGACCTATTAGATTCCTAGGAATTTACAGGTTAATCCATCGATGTTTTTTAGGGGCTAAGATACTAACAATATACTAAGTAACATAAATTCATGTTAAAGAAAACTATTAAACAATTTTTATATATCAAAAGAAACAAACATAATTTACATATAGGGGAAGTTACTAGATCTTAAATATGAAAACTTACATAATTAACGGAGTGAAGTTTTCCTTTCTAGAAACCCAAAAACTTACAGAAATATAACTTCTTCAAACTTAGTACAAACTTTATATTACAGAGAATTTTTTTTATGCTCGGGATTTTTGAAGAGGGATTTCTGGCATAATTTCTTATTTTTGATTTTTTCTTTTTTTCTGCTCTTTTTCTTTTCTTATTCTTTCCTCAACTGATAATGTCTGCTTTTATAGAGATCTTTGGATTTCAAACTTCAGATTTCAAATAGAAAGAGAATCTTATCATCTCAGCCGTGTACGCTTCTGGGCCCCATCGTCATGTGAAATGATGCTCCTTCTCTTGCATTATTGTCCTTGTGGTCTGGTATCTGTCTTATCCTTTTAAGCATGTCCCAACAGTTTTTCCACAAATGTGTGGTAGTGAGTAAAGTGGGACTCACAGATTAACTAAAGAGGCATCCCTCTTGATTACAAATTTTTTTACAAAATACTTTAATGTATATCTATATTATTATTATTATTATTATTTTAAGTGTCTAAATTATGCAATGCTATAGAATCAAAATTCATCCAAGAGTCATCATCATTAGGATTTTGGGCAAATTGCATTGTCTCTAAGTAATCTTCTGAGTTTTCTTGACTACTTTTCTTGCTTGGAATTGAGCTTGGGTCTTTAATCATATGTTTGTCTTGTTCATGTTTTTGTTCGAGTAATTTTTTCTACTGTCTGGTTAATGAGAAATTCTTTGTCTTTAGTTTTTTGGGCTTTTTTAGTTTTATGTTTCAGATTTTGGGTAAAAGATAGTGGTAGTCTTCGTCTATTCTGGGAAGAAGATGAACTTTCTTCTTTTTCACTTTTTGACAAAGTGACAGCCATAAACGGATTTGATAAGTCTTTACCGGCTACCGTTTGAACTGGGCGAGCTGTATCTTCATCCGATACAGTGAATTTCTTAACAGTCAGTGGGGAATGCACACCCATCTCATTCATTTTCATTAGGGATGGAAAACCCTGTATATCTTTTTGAGTTTGTACATCTTGTTTAGTCTGACCTTTGCTTTTCATTTTTCAAAGTTTTTTCCTGAGCTTGGCATTTTCTTGCATTAGAGCTTCGTTTTTGTGATTTAGCCTTTTAAATGCTTCGGTCATGGATGAGCAATGATCACATAATATTACTTTGTCTGCATCTTTTTGGATGTTGTATTGTGGAGTTTATCTGGGTTTTGTTTAAGGGTTGGAGAAATATAGTAATTTGATCCTAATATCCCTCTAGCATAGTCTAAAGTTTCTGTAAAATCATTAAAACCTTTACAAAGAAGTTTTTGAAAATCTTTAATAGAGTCTAAAACTTCTATCCATGTCTGAAAAACATAATTTATTTTACCATGAATTATCACATAATATTTAAATTTATTTTCTTTATTTTTGTTAGTAAAATAATATCCTAAAGCATTTAAAACAGCAATTACATATTTAGTGTCTTTTTTATTATATGCTATCCATATATTATCTATGAGGCATGTTTGCTGTTTGTCTAGTTGGCAATTAGGCAAATGTCTGAATGTCCAGTTAGACGGTTCATATGCTATTAAGTTTTGTTGTCCAAACTGCAGTCTTTCTATTTTGACATCATCAATTTTTTCTAGAGATCTAAAATGTAAATTTGATAACATTGTCTGTTTGTAAGAGTCTGCCTAGTTGAGGTTGAAGGTTGAACTCTTTTACCCTTGTCTGGTAGTAATGGTCTCATTCTATAAAATTTAAACTTTTATTAGTAATCTACTTAATTGAGCGGCTATATGATTATCATTTCCTTTATATGCTCAAATACTATAGATTGATAAATAGATATGGTATCTAAAAAATTTAACCATCGTCTTCTACCACTACTTTTATCATTAATTTTCTGATGAAATTCTACTATAGCTTCACAGTCTGTCCTTACTAATATCTCTGGTTTGTTTAAAATGTATATTCTAAAACTATTCAGGCCATATATTACAGCTAGGATTTCAATGTCTATGCTGGCTTTATTTCCTTTTTCTTTATATTTTTCACTTAGGTAGGCACATATTCTTTCTTCTTTGTCAGGATTATATTTATGAGGCCTGACTTTTAATATTGCTTCCCATCCTTCTAAACTGCCATCTGTTTCGATAATTAAACAATCTGATTCTAAAGGCATATTAAGATCAGGAATATTTCTTATTTTATCCTTTATTTTTTGTACTAATTTTATATCTTCTATATTAAAATTTCTCTGTCATTTACTTCTTGTCTTAGAATATAATGGTCCTGCAAGTTTTCCTAAATCTTTAGTAAATGGTCTGGCATAGGTTATTATTCCTAAAAGTATTTGTAAGCCTTTTAAACTATTTAATCTATCTAGCATATCTAAGGATTTTTTGGCTATATGAGGTTGTAGTTTGATTTTTTCTTCTCCTAATATAATTACTAAAATTTTTATGTAATTCTTCCATAATTTCATTTTCTTTTTAATAATTATTATCCCATTATTAATAAATAACCTAAATACCTTCTGTAAATGTTGTTTGTAATTCTTGAATATTTCTCTTTTTTTTTTCTTTCAATGAGTTCTTGAGTCACTTTACTTTTGTTCTTTATCTCTCTTTGTTCTTTCAACCCCACTTTCTAGAGCATTCTTCAAAACAGCCACCCTCAACTCATGGCTTTGCCATGAGTCAAGGTACACAATACCCAAAGTCGGGTCAGGGCCATAACGAAGGTTGTTTATACATTAGCCACCCTCAACTTATGCTTTTGGCATAAGCTGAGGTGCACATGTCCAAGGAGGGACCAGGGACAACATATTGTTCCCAGAAAAGATCAGTTGGGGTGAAAAAGAAAGGTTTAATTTTAAGCTCAAATTATTTGGATCAAAGAAGGATAACTTTCATTTGGTTTCTTTTATTTAGGCTACAAAAGGGCTATATTGAATAAGGGCCTATGATCCTTTCCTAATTGTCTGTTACAACTTACTTTTAGCAGGACTAACCAGGCAAGTTCAAGCTCAGTACCAATAGTGGACTATTCAACTTTGCTCACACTAACTTGACATCTCATCACTATACCAGATTATCAGACACCTAGTTTGACTTGAAGATTTAGGGTAAATGCAATGGTGTAACTCTATTTCATGTTTAGAGCCACACAATTATCAGTTACTATGCCTAGTCATGCAACACTTTCCAGTTTTATCGGGATATCATTTTAGCCATCATGCTTCATAGTTAAACTATGTACAAAAGATATAACGTGCCGGTTCAACAGAAAGAGTAATCAGTCTTTTGGGGAAAAAGAACACAGGCAAGAAAACCCCAAAAGAGGATAGTGAGTCGGGCTACTCAGACTTCACCCTAACACTCACTTTCCATTTACCCCACCCCAACAAAAAAGCATGCAATTGTCCCCAATGCATAAAAAAATCTAAAGATTAGAGGGATAGGTGAAGCAAACCTGTGGCGCATAGCACCGTCGATCAGCAAGCTGGTGGGTCCAGTTTCCCAGAACCCACATCCTCTGCAATCTGGACACCCTCAGTGGTGTCCTTAGCAATCTGGACACCCTCAGTGATGTCCTCAGCAACAACCGCACCATTAGTAGTGCCCCCTGCTGTCTCTACAGTGCGGGAGCTAGACGCCCCAGCCGCTATCTGCGATGTTCTGATCTGGTGTGCCTCCGCCTCAGCAAGTGAGGCTCTCCTCGCGGCCTCCATCTCTCGGCGCTCCTTCTTCCTTGCGCGCGCCTTATCCTCTGATCGATCCCTACGCCTCTTGGCACTCTCTCGAGGGAAAGGTGGGGGAATATCTGAAGTAGCAAACAGGGCCGCCAATACAGTGTCCTCAACAGGCTCGACAGGCTCCGGCACTCTCGCCTCTAGGATCGTGTCAATGTCTGCATGAAGACTGTCGAGTGCAGCCTGAAGAGTCGACACATCTACCGGAGGGGCTGGGCGGGCTAACACTCTCAACTCAAATGCATCGAGGCGCTAGTGAACCTCAGCAATCTTCCGCTGCATCTTCCTCTCCATACGCGCTTCAGACTCAGACAGACTTACGCATCCACTACCGGATATGATGCGAGAAGGGTGGCCATTGTGCCTCGGTTTTGGACCCCTAGCAAGCGGGGCGATGCGATGAGAGGCGTGCGAGAGAGGCTTCGGGTGGGCTACTACCGGGATAGACTCGGCCAGGGGTAGTGTCGATGGGCCTTTGTGTAGCGGTGCGGGCCTGGGCCACCGTATCCACAAGATCATCAGCAAGTGGTGGCAGCTCTGGATGGGGCCCTCGACGTGGGGCCAACTCATTGGCCTCGTCTCTGATGAGGCCAACGTCAACGGTGCCCTGCGGGGTCTTCAACTGATCTATGTGCCATATAGGCACACCTGCGGTCCTGCAAAGGGCAAAAATCATACACGGGAAGGGGTAGGTAGTGGTGACCTTGAATGCCCTCTCGTGCATGACTGCCTGGAGAAGCCATGCGAAGTCGACCTTGAATCCAGCTATCATCGCCGCTATCAACACTGCTCGATCCCACGTGACGATGTTATCAGCAGCTGTGGGGGAAAGGCAGTGACGGACGAGCAGCCACAAGAACTTCGCGAGGAACGTGAGGTTGGCCTTCTTATTGGCCCCCTTCGGCTCAGTCACCCAATCTGCACCCTCTCCGTCGACTGATAGATGCACGACCATCCACCTCTTGGTGGTCTCTCTCAGTGCCTGCTCGCGCAAGAACTGGCCATCCGTCACTATCTGCCAGCGGTAGTCAAACTTGGCCGTGTGGGGAATCGCGTAGCATCTGCACTCTCGCCGTATAGGAACCGGCGGATAGCTGGCAGGGAAATATCAACCTGCACGCCCCGGACTCGAACCTGCTCAAGTGGGGCCTGTTTAGCGGGAGCAGCCCGCTTATCAATCTGTAATCGGAGAGTCGCTACGTAGGATGCGTAGAACTCTCGGACCACTTCCTCGCTGTATCGTCCCAACGGACGGGCTGTCCACTCTAAGCGATGCCTGGTGAATAGGTTGTGGATCTCCGGCATCGATGGGAGACTCCCTGTAAGTACACGCCGCTCCAAGGTGAGTGTCCGAGTCATTACTCCTTTATCAGCCAGGAATTTGGCATCGGAGTAAACTTGAGCGGCCTTCACGCACCACGGTTTGGTTGGTCGAGGTGGGGTGGGGACTGGGTGGTCGCCGGATGTAGAGTCTGAATCGGCCTCATCCGACGAGGCCGATCTTTGCAGCGATGGCGGGTGCGGGAACCTCGGTAGATCCTGAAGCTTCCGGACCAGGATACTCCTGGCGAGCCGACGCCCTTCCTCATTGTGGGTCGACCCGCAGGGTTTGACGGTCGATGTCGCGCTCATCGATCGGGAGGAAGCGATCACGCCGGACGCCACCGCCTTGGTGTGGCTCGGGGCACGTGCAAAGACGGGAAGGTGCGGAAGTGCCTGGGGGCACATATTCCGGGTCCCGCTCATCATCAGACCCGATGATCAAGCGTGCAGACGGGTCAACAGACATGGATCACCCGCGTGCGTAGGCTCGGTCTTGCTTGGGTGCCATAGTAGATAGCACCTGCAAAGGATCACTATTAGTACGAGTAATGTCAAACAAGACAAGCAAGCCCATACAACATAAAACATTTAAAATAGTGTGTTAGTGATAGTGAAAATGTATCACACGACGGGCTAGATAACGGCTCGTCGTGGATACGACGGACCGTAATGAGGTCCGTCGTGTTGAACTTAGTCAATGTATATAGAAAGAACCCTGAAAGAGGGGTCTCTTACCATCATGACGGTCAAGCAGGACGGACCGTTGTTGGTACGACGACCCATCGTAAGAGTCCGTCGTAGGACACTTAGAAAATGTTGGAAGACCCTTACCAGAGGGGTCTCAGACCATCATGACGGTCGTGCAGGACGGACCGTCGTGGGTGTGACGGTCCGTCGTAAGAGGTTATCGTAGGACACTTAGAAAATTTTGGGAGACCCTTATCAGAGGGGTCTCTGACCATCATGACGGTCGTGCAGGACGGACCGTCGTGGGTACAACGGTCCGTCGTAAGAGTCCATCGTAGGACACTTAGAAAATTTTGAGAGACCCTTAGAAACAGGGTCGCTGACAACCATGACCGTCGTGCAGGACGGACCGTCGTGAAGACAACGGTCCGTCACAGGCGTCGTTGGGCAGGGGTGCTAGGTCTTGTGCAATGGACCCTACGACGGTCCGTCGTGTGTGCAACGGGCCGTCATCGGGGTCTTGTTCTGAGTAGCAGTGTTAGAACTGGGGGTACCCTACGCATCCCCGATGAAACCACATGGTCGTGTAGTGTTGTGGACTTATATGTGTCTATCCCACTATCCCAACGACCTTAGAAACTACCAAAGAAAAATCACCTATGCCTTGGGTTATCAACATGGCACATACGAACATTTTGAACCTAGGTTTAGACATAAGCATATAAAGGAAACAGTATACGACTAAGAACTAAGCTAATACTAACTACAAAACCAAAATGCAAGATAAATAAGTATAAATGTAGAGACACATACCTTGGAAATGGAGAAGAAAACAAACGGAGAATGATTCTGGCAAGGTAGACACCTACAACAGCAACACCGACTAATGGATGATAAGTATAAGGTTTAGGAGGATTTTGGGAGCAATGATCAGTGAGGGGAAGTGTGGAAGTTGAAGAGAGAGGAGATGAGAGGAATAAGGAAGTAATGGGGTGGAATATGGAGGGGGGGGGGGAGTATAAACGGTCAGATTTTAAAAAGGGTCCAGCTGGGTCGGGTCGGGTAGGTTTCATTAATCGCGTGACGGTTCCCCGAAGATGGTCCGTCGCACTTGCGACGTCCCATCGTAGGTTCCGTCGTGTGTGCCCTAATTTCAAAAATGACAGAAATACGTACCTGGTGTGACGGATGCATACGACGGTCTGTTGCATTCGCAACGATCCGTCGTTGTATCCGTCAGTGGCTACTGCGGAGTAGTTTTTTGCAGAATTTCCTGGTGATGTGCCTGCCAATTCAAAACCCATTAATAGAAAAAAATGCTACCATTATTAAAAAGACGATAAGTATTGGGTTGCCTCCCAACAAGCGCCTGATTTAATGTTGCGGCACGACTGGGGCCACTTGATTACTCAGACTTCATCAAGATGGTATGCCTCGATCACTTCATTCGCCGATTCAGCATGCCCGAGATAGATTTTTATGCGCTGTCCATTCACTTTGAACCGCACACCCTCCTTAGTTACCAACTCAACTGCTCCATGAGGGAATAGTTGGGTAACCGTGTAAGGACCAGCCCATTCGGACTTGAGTTTGCCTGGAAACAAGCACAATCTGGAATTGAATAGAAGCACTAAATCCCCGACCATAACCCCTCGTTTTTCAATTTTGTTGTCATGATACTTCTTCATCTTTTCTTTATATAGGGCTGAGCTTTCATAGGCTTTCAAGCGAAATTCATCAAGTTCATTCAACCCATTTAACCGTTGCTCTGCAGCTTCGCTCCAATCCATTTTTAACTTCTTCATAGCCCACATGGCTTTATGCTCTAACTCAACCGGAAGATGACAAGCTTTCCCATATACAAGTTGGTATGGAGACATACCTACATACCTATGGGAGTCTTATAAGCTGTCCGGTAGGCCCAAAGAGCATCATCAAGCCTCCTTGACCAATCCGTTCTACTAGCATTCAATGTTTTGGATAATATCTGTTTGATCTCCCGATTCGATACTTCAACTTGCCCACTAGTTTGAGGGTGGTAAGGAGTGTCCACATTATGGAGAACACCGTATTTCTCCAATAACCCCTTGAATAATCTGTTGCAGAAGTGGGAGCCCCCATCACTAATAATGGCCCTTGGAGTGCCAAAACGGGAGAATATATTCTTTTTCAAGAATGCAGTGACACTCTTCCCTTCATTGTTTGCGAGGGCTATGGCTTCGAACCATTTAGATACATAATCAACTGCTACAAGAATGTACTTCATCCCATGAGAACTCACGAAAGGGCCCATAAAGTCAATACCCCACACATCAAATAACTCAATCACAAGAATGGGGTTTAGAGGGAGCTCTTGCTTTCTTGAAATAGCACCATCTCGTTGACATTTGTCACATGATTTAGCAAACCCATGAGCATCTTGATGAAGAGTTGGCCAATAGTAACCACATTGAAATATCTTGTGAGCGGTTCGGATACCACTGTGATGTCCGCCAACAGGTGAAGAATGGCATGCCTCCAACACACTCAACATTTCACATTCTGGCACACAACGCCGA
This sequence comes from Solanum arcanum, assembly GCA_027789145.1. Taxonomy (NCBI): domain Eukaryota; kingdom Viridiplantae; phylum Streptophyta; class Magnoliopsida; order Solanales; family Solanaceae; genus Solanum; species Solanum arcanum. The sequence goes on along the minus strand of CM050935.1, from coordinate 23,375,541 downwards.
ATAAGCCCGTCGGCACAACTCCTATACAAGTATGGTTCATACCAAAAGAACTTCTTCACATCGTACATGAACTTTTTCCTTTGATGAAAGGACAAGTCTGATGGAACAATATCACTAGCCAGAAAGTTTGAAAAATCTGCGAACCATGGAATCAAGTCTTGTGAAGCAGCCAATACATGTTCATCGGGGAAAGTATCATCAATGTCAGTATTATCCCCTAAATCTCTCATAGCTTCATCCTCTAGACGAGACAAATGATCAGCAAGTTGATTTTCAGTCCCTTTTCTATCCAGCACTTCAAAGTCAAATTCTTGCAGCAGTAATACTGTTCGATCAGCCATCAGTAGCCGCATCGCAGTGGGCTTTGGGTCACCCAAACCCAACTTCTTGTAAATCGAGAGGGGCATGAGATTTATGCTTGCCCTCAGATCACATAATGCTTTCGCAAAATGTAATAGCCCGATTATACAAGGAATAGTGAACGCACCCGGATCTTCTTTCTTTTGGACCAGAGATCTTGTAGCAATAGCACTACAATGCTGCATTCTATCATCATCCTCAAAAGTAACCGATCTTTTCTTTGTGACCAAATCTTTCATAAACTAGGCGTTACCGGGCATTTGTTCTAAAGATTCTACCAAATGGACATTTATAGAAAGTTGCTTCAACATTGTTATGAAACGCCGATATTTTCCATCCTCAGTATTTTTCACTAATCTTTGAGGAAATGGGGGTGGTGGCCTAGGCATGGGAGTTACCTTTTTAGGCACTTCAGCATCTTCTGCACTGTTATCCTCTGAATTAGCATCAACATTTACCACTTTATCAGTGTCTTTTGTCACCTCATTCTCATTAGATTGCATAGGTGGGTCAATGGTTTGCTTGCCACCACGAGTAGTAATTGCCATACAATGTCCATTATTTTTTGGATTTTGGACAGTGTTGCTAGGAAGAGTGCCCGGTTGCCGTGTGTTCACAGTTGCAGATAATTGGGCCAATTTTAACTCAAGTTGCTTAATCGATATTGCATGTGTATCAAATTTTTGCCCAATACCCGCTTAATCATTCCTCATTTCTTTATTGTGCTCATCACTAGCATCGAACCTCCTCATCATTTTATGCAACATATCCTCAACTCGCGACATACTACCTCCACCATCCCTAGGAGTAACTTCACGATTTTGAGGAGGAACATAGGGTCCATTCCTGTCGTTTCTGTTACCATAGCTACCCCTGTTGAAGTTGTTGTCGCGATTGTAGTTTCCATCTCGGACATAATGACCCTCACAATTATAGTTACCATAGTTCCGACCTTGGTTCCCTTGACCTTGGCGCTAATTTTCCTGATTAGAGCCTTGGGCACTTGGTCGGAAACCCCCCATCTGTTCATTCACTGTATAGGAATCCTCCTCATAATAACACTCATCGATTGGAGGTGGTGGTTTAGCTAAGTAGTTGACTGCATTAACCTTTTCTGCACCCCAGTGACATGTTTTAGTGCCAACCCAAGCTCAGTTCTCATCTGAGCCATTTCTTCACGAATATCATCTGTGGCTGGGTTGTGAGTGGACTGCACTGCGAAGGTGTTTCTCCCTGTACCGGACTTCCTAGTACTCCAAGCTTTGTTGTTACGGGAGATTTTCTCTAATTTCTCAGCAATCTCAGCATAAGGGCATTCTCCATAAGATCCACCATCTATAGTGTCCAACACCACTTTATTGTTATCATCCTATCCCCGATAGAAGTATTCCTTCAGTGACTCATCATCAATACGGTGATTTGGGACACTTCTCAAGAATGAGGTGAATCTATCCCAAGAACTACTAACTGACTCTCCTGGTAGTGCCACAAAGTTATTCACCCTGTCTTTGTGGTTTAATTTCTTGGAGACCGGATAGTAGCGTGCTAAGAAGACATCCCGTAGTTGGTTCCAAGTGAAAATGGAGTTGTATGGGAGCTCAGTAAACCACATAGCAGCCTCTCCCGTCAGTGAGAGAGGAAACACTCTGAGACCTATTACATCTAGATCCAAATCAGGCCTCCCCAAACAACTTTTACACACTGCCCTTACCTTAGCTATATGGGCATGTGGATCCTCAGAAGGTAGCCCTGAAAACAAACCTCTGGCAGTGAGCATTTGCATCAGGCTACTAGTTACCACAAAAGTGTGGCCTGTGGGTAGAGGGGGTAAGACAAGTGGCATCCGAGTCTGCGATGTTATCATACCCTCTGTAGTATGCTTGGGGCCGTGGAACGGAATTTTGTCCCCTCTGTTGATGTACACCCGGAGCGTCGGGTAACATCGGACCATGAACATCCACTGGATTTGGGATGTTCTGGTTTGGATCCTCATCATTTATTCCCAAGTTTCGATTCATATTGCATAGTGTACACTATAGCTCGTGATCGTAGGGAAACAAGGGTTCTCTTCCTATCTGTGTATTTGGCATACAAGGAGGATAGTTCTGAAAGGAAATCAAAAACAATAAAACAAAGTAAAATCAAGAAAATATCAACTAAACTTTAGTAATAAGTTCAAGTTAATCTAAAAGCTAAATTCCCCGGCAACGGCGCCAAAATTTGATACGCTCAAACTTACTTCTCAAATGAGAAGTAAAGCGGTCGCGTCAAGTAAATAACCCAACTAGTGAGGTTGGGATCGTTCCCATGAGGAAAATAGTCTAGACTTAACTCCAACTTATTATTACTACTGTTCGGTTGATGACTTCCTTAGAAAGTAAAAGCATAAAAAGGGGGGTTTGTATTTCCTAATAAGTAAAAATAACTAACGAACTTGACAGAGACACTTAAGCTTTTAATTTTGGGTTTTAATTAATTAATCAAAGTAACTAGGGTTTACGTGTTCCCCACAGGTTCATAACTTGATAATTCTAACTATAACAATTCTTTCCTAGTATCTTGCATGCAAAGTGATAAGTTATGTATTTCTAAATCCTTGGTCCGGCATCTAGAAAATCTCACTCCGCACCTTGGTCCCACAAGGTGTTGATTTCCTAACCCTTATCTTTACCTCATATTAAGCATCGTATTTGATATTTGACTAAGTTATTACCTCGTACCAATCAATACTAGCCTATTAGATAGTATACACTAAATCTATGTTAATAATTCTTTTCCTATTATCTACCTCCTTGGTCCGGCAAGTAGCATTAAGGCGAGTTTTAACGTTGATCATCCGTTAAAAAGACTTCTAAGAGAAAGAATTAATAATACATGCAAGACACTATTCTATAATTGTTATTTTAGCTAGGGTTTATCTCATTATTTGCCTATGGTTCCCACAACCCTAGTTATGGAGTTTAGTTCCTCATAGCCATAAACAAAATATTCAAATATGTTAAACAAGAATTCATGTACTTACATCAATGAGAAAGAAAAAAGTCCGAAAATTTGCTTGATTAATCACCAAAAATTACTTTTAAATATCTCCAACAATCAAACACTCAAAACACAAAGTCTAATAATATGATGTTTAATCTCACAGAGTCTAACCTCAAAAACGAGGTTTTTCGAACTATTTAAAAAAATAAAAAACCTAGTTAAACAAGGATTCTAATTACTGGAAATCTGCCAAAACGCAGCGGGTCGACGGACCACGCGACGGACCGTCATGGTCATGACGGACCGTCGTGGACTCCGTCATCCCATACTTGGTGCAATTCTTCTGCTGCTTTCTTCATTCCCCTCGACGGCAAGTGTGACGGACCGTCATAGGCACAACGGTCCGTTGAGGGTCTCGTTTCAAAATACTTCAACTCTTGGAATCTGGGTACTGGGATCACTTCTCTCATCTTCACGACGAACCTGCAGGACGGACCGTCATAGCCATGACGGACCGTCACAAGCTTCGTAATCCCACACTTTGTCAGACTTCCCCATCTTCCTTCAGCAGCTTCTCTACGCTGCCACCTACGGACCGTCACAAGCACGACGGACCGTCATAAACTCCGTAGGTGGTCTCTTCTGCAATTTTCGCTCAAAATCTCCGCATTCAGCTTTGGACAGATTTCCTGCAAAACAAAGAGAAACTTATATCAAAATTAGCACAAACAAGGCTTTCGGACACACTAAACTTAAGGAAAAAGTATTAATTATACCGTGAAACCACGGTATATCAGCCGCTATAGTGAGGATTTGGTCCGAGAGTTTTATGACTCTTACGTGGCTACTCTCCGATCACTAATGGATAGGCGGGATGCCCCCGCCAAAGACGACTCACTTGAGCACATCCTAGTACGGGGCATACAGGTTGACATCTCCCTGCCTACCATTCACCGGTATCTATACGACGAGGATGTTGATGTCAACAGGACCCCTCTCACCGCCGAGTTCAACTACCACTGGCAGATTGTAAAAGATGGCCAATTCTTGTGTGAGCCATCGCTGAGAGAGACCACCAAGAGGTGGATTGACTTGCACTTGTATATTGATGGAGTGGGATCCGACTGGGTAACGGATTCGAAAGGATCCATGAAGAAGGCTAACTTAAACTTCACGGCTAAGTTCTTATGGTTGATTCTCCGCCTCCGCCTTTCCCCCACGGCTGCTGATAATATAGTCACATGGAATCGTGGAAGTCTGATGGCGGCGATGATAGCCGGGTTTGAGGTGGACATGGAATCGTGGAAGTCTGATGAAGTCTGATGCATGATAAGGCTTTCAAGGTCACAACTACTTACCCTTTTATGTGCATGATGTTTTCCTTAAGCAGGTCCGCCAGTGTGACCATCTGGCACATTGATCAGCTCAAGACTCCGCTAGGCACTGTTGATATTGGCCTCATCAGGGATGAGGCCAATGAGTTGGCTCCACGTAGAGGGCCCCGTCCAGAGTTTCCTCCACTTGGTGAAAATCAGGCTGATACGGTAGCACATGCTCGAATGGCTATGCAGGCTACTTCCAAAACCACTGACACTACCCAAGTCGAGTCTATCCGAGGTAGTAGTACTTCCCCTAGCTCCTCTCGCACAGCCCCTTTCCTTGCTCTGGTCCCGCTTGCTAGGGTCCAGAAACTAGAGGCTCAGATGGCCACATTTCTACATCACATCCAGCCTTGGATGCAGAGGTCTATTGCTGAGGCGAAGGAGCTCTTGGAGCGTAAAATGGTCCAGCACACAGAGCGGAAGATTGATGAGGTTCATCAGCGCTTGGACGCTTTTGAGTTGTGGGTGCTAGCCCGGCCAACCCCTTAGGTGGACGTGTCGACCCTTCAGGCTGTGGTTGAGAGTCTGCGAGCGGATATTGATATGATCCTAGAGGCTAGGGTGCTTGAGTCTGAGGCCCTTTCTACAGAGCCTGCTGAGGACACAAGATGGCTGCCTTATTCGCCACTTTTGAGATTCCACCACCTCCCCCTCGAGAGCATGCCAAGAGGCGCAAGGGTTGAGAGGAGGATGTGGCTAGAGCACGGAAGAATGAGAGCCGTGAGATGGAGAGCCTCGCTTGCTGATGAGGAGGCGCGTCGGATCAGGGCTATAGAGTTAGCTGCTGGGGCATCTAGCTCCAAAGATGTGGAGAAAGTGGGAGGCACTACTGATAGTGCTGTTGTTGACGAGGACACTACTGAGGGTGTCCATACTACTTAGGTAGTGGGTTCCGGGGAAGCGGACCCACCATCTTGCTTATCGCCGGCGCTTGCGCCCCAGGTTTGAATTACCTACCACTCTCGTATTTCAGTATTTTTATGCATTGGGGACAATTTCATATATTTTTGTTGGGGGTGGGGTAAATGGAAAGTGAATGCTAGGGTGAAGTCTGAGTAGCCCAAGTCACGATCCTCTTTTGGGGTTTTCTTGCCTGTGTTCTTTTTCCCTAAGAGACTGATTATTTTTATTGTTGAACCGGCATGTCTATATCTTGTGTACATAGTATAACTCTGAAGCATGATGGCTAAAGCAAGAATGATATCCTGATGTAATCAAAATTATGCATGACTAGGCATAGTAATTTATAAATGTGTGGCTCTAATCATGACATAGAGATACACCACTGCATGACCCTAAATCTAAATTTCGGACTAGGTGTCTGATAATCTTGTAGAGTAATGAGATGTCGATTGAATGTGAGGAAAATTTGAATAGTACACTATTTGTACTGAGCTAGAACTTTCCTGGTTAATCCTGCTAAAAGTAAGCTGTATTAGACAATTAGGAAAGGATCATAGGCCCTTGTTCAATATAGCCAATTTTTAGCCTAAATAAAAAAAACGAATGAAATTAATCCCTCTTTGATCCAAATGATTTGAGGTTAAACTAGACCTTTCTTTTTTACCCCAACTGATCTTTTCTGGGAATAATGTGTTGGCCCTGGTCCCTCCTTGGACATGTGCACCTCAGCTTATGCCAAAAGCATAAGTTGAGGGTGGCTAATGTAGTAAACAACCTTTTAGTGGACCTGGCCCAACTTTGGGTATTGTGTACTTTGACTCATGGCAAAGCCATGAGTTGAGGGTGGCCATTATGAGGAATGCTCTAGAAAGTGGGTTGAAAGAACAAAGAGAAAGAAAGAACAAAAGTAAAGTGACTCAAGAACCAGTTGAAAGAAAAGTGAAATAAAATAAAAATAATAAATACAAGAAAGAAAAGAGAAGTGTCACTTACATAAATGAAGAAAGAAGGGAAAATAGCAAGGTGAAAGAATTTGAGAAACTGTGCAAAATAAAACGATAAAAAGTGGTAAATTTAGCCGATATGTTCAGGAGATCAAAAAGTCACTAAAGTATACCTTAATATACCCTACCTGACCCTTAGCCTATATTACAAGCTAAGAAAGTCCTATCCTGATCCTAAGAGTTGTATGGCGAACTTAAAGTAGTGAAAATAAGGGCAAGCTTATGGCAATATGTATGAATGAGTTGTGAATTTGTTCTGAGAGTGAGTGTTGAAAACTAATCCTTATACTCAAACTGAAATCATTGTTTTAAAAATGAGGATGTTGTTTTGAAGTGAGGACACTAGTTGCAATACCGAAAATATTAGCACCTCGGTGAGAAATTGAAGAGGATAGGTGTCAGTGCGTGGTTAGTCTGTGTCATGGTCTGATTTCACATAATTCAAGCCTAATAGTGATTACGTACATAAACATGATGAGACTGATCAGTATTGATATCCAAATGATTGTTGAAAGCTAAAATATGGATACTATTGTACAAAGATTTTGTAGTGAGTCATAGTGCGTCGCTTGAGGACAAACAACGAATTTAAGTTGAGGGTGTTGATATACTGTGGTTTCACGATATTTTAATTCTTTTTCCTTAAGTTTAGTGAGTGTCCAAAAGCCTTTTTGTATTGATTTTTATGTACGTTTTTCTTTATTTACAGGAAACCTGTCCAAAGATGAACACGGAAGTTTTTGAGCGAGAAATGCAAAAGAGACCACCTACGGAGCCTGTGACGGTCCGTCGAGCTTGTGACGGTCCGTAGGTGGCATCGTAGAGAAGCTGCTGAAGGAAGATGGGGAAGTACGACCTAGTGTGGGATTACGGAAGCTTATGACAGACCGTCATAGCCACGACGGCCCGTCCTATTGGTTTGTTGCAATTATCAGGGAGTAGTCCCAGTACCCAATTTCCAAGAAGTTTAAGTGTTATGAAACGGAGACACTCGGTGGACCGTCGTGCTTGGAACGGTCCGTCATACCTGCCGTTAAGGGTAATGAAGAGAGCATCAAAAGAATTTGTGAAGAATGGGACGACAGAGGCCATGACGGCTCGTCGTGACCAAGACGGTCCAACACGAGGTCCGTCGATCGAACCGCGTTTTGACAGATTTTTAGTAATTATAGTCCTTCTTTTATTAGGTTTTTGTTTTTTTATAAATTGTTCGAAAAACCTCATTTTTGGGGTTAGACTCTTTGTTAGTTAGACTCTTTGTTAGTAGACTCTTCGATATTAGACTTTTTGATTGTTAGATTTTTGGAGAATCTTTAGTTCTATTGTTCAAGTATTGAAGGATTAATTTCAGCAATTGTTACACTTTTTTTGGAATTGGTTGTTGGTGAATTTGTTAATTAATCAAGTGAATTTCTGGATTTTATTCTTTCTCATCAAAGTAAGTGCATGAATTCTTATAAATAATATATGAAATATTGTGATTATGACTATGGGTAACTAAACTCCATAACTAGGGTTGTGGGAACCATGGGTGAATAATGACGTAAAATCTAACTAAAATAATAATTCCAGAATAGTGTATTGCATGTATTGATAATTCTTTCGTTTAGAAGTCTTTTTAACGGATGTCCAACATTAGAACTCGCCTTAATGCTACTTGCCGGACCAAGGAGGTAGATAATAGGAAAAGAATAATCAACATAGATTTAGTGTATACTATCTAATAGGCTAGTGTCGATTGGTACGAGGTAATAAGTTAGTCAAATATCAAATATAATGCTTGATATGAGATAAAGGTAAGGGTTGGTATATCAACACACGTAGCTGGACCAAGGTGCGGAGTGAAATTTTTCTAGATGCCGGACCAAGGATTTAGAAATACATAACTTATCACTTTGGATGCAAGATACTAGGAAAGAATTGTTATATTTAGAATTATCAAGTTAGGAACATGTGGGGAACACTTAAACCCTAGTTGCTTTTATTAATTGATAAAACTCCATGATTTGAATCTATTAGTTGTTTACTTTACTTTAGTTAGTTATTTTCATTAATTTAGAAATGAAACCCCCCCTTTTATTGTCTTTTGTTTTCTAAGGAAATAATTGACTAAATAATAGTAATAATAGATTAAAATTAACTCTGAACTATTTTCCTCGTAGGAACGATCCCAACCTCATTAGTTGGGTTCTTTACTCGATACGACCACTTTACTTCTTATTTGAGATGTAAATTTGAGCGTATCATTTATAACAAACATAAATAAAATCATAAGGGAATAAATTAAAGGACAGAGTGAGGATAAAAAGTTTCTTATTGATTCTTGAAGTAAGCAAATAGAGATATCAAACTAAGACTAATTGTTCCAATTGTCTTCTACAAGTACATGACCTAAACTAACGCTAAAAATGACGAATGAGGATAAAAAGTTTGAGATGTAAATTTGATATGTAAATTTGAGCGTATCATTTATAGCAAACATAAATAAAATCATAAGTTAATAAATTAAAGGAGAGAGTGAGGATAAAAACTTTCTTATTTGATTCTTGAAGCAAGCAAATAGAGAAATCAAACTAAGACTAATTGTTCCAATTGTCTTCTACAAAGTACATGACCTAAATTAACACTAAAAATGACGAATGAAGAATGTTGAGGAAGTCCACACCACAATAAGTTGCTATATTTTAGCCATTCAAAACTTTGTTAGTTATTTTTCAGTATTAATTCCTCAATTTTAGCAAGAAATAAGGGATAATGCCCAAGTACCCCCTCTACCTATGCCCGAAATCTCAGAGACACACTTATACTATACTAAGGTCCTATTACCCCCCTGAACTTTTTTTATTAATAATTTTTTACCCCTTTTTAGCTTACGTGGCACTATCTTGTGGGCCCAATGATGGTTGACTTTTTTTTTCGAACTAGTGCCACGTAGGCTAAAAAGGGGTAGAATATTACATATAAAATAAGTTCAGGGGGGTAATAGGACCTTACTATAGTATAAGTGTGTCTCTGGAATTTTGGGCATAGGTTGAGGGGGTACTTGGGTATTTTCCCAAGAAATAACTTAGTTTTAGTTTTTTTTAACATTATTTTACATCATCTTAATTAAGATGTGATGTATTATTTAGTCTCATTTAACATTAAAAATCACTTAATCAATATGTCTTATTATCCTCTGTTAAACAGTAACATTGGTATCAGAGACCTTTATTTATTAAAGGACTTGTATGAATTTGTGAGTTATATTTAGTAAAACCAAAACCTAATTACACCTTTCCATAAAACTAACTTTGCTCTGCCAGTTTTTGATGAAGAAAACTAATAGATTTGGATTGTAAGGATGGAAGCTTACATGGATGTATGTGATATGTGGGAGGCAATAGAGGAGGATTATGAAGTTCAAGCTCACAAAAAGAAGAAGACCAGGAAGTTGAAGGTGAAGACATGTCTCTATGTTGTAGTATCTCCTACTATTTTTCCAGAATCATGACTCTTAAATGAACAAGGAAATACTGGATATGAAGGAATTAAACCTGGTGAGGGAATTTGAAATGCAAAAATGAAGGAATCCGATACAATTAAAGATTACTCAGATAAACTTATTAGTTTGGCCAATAAGGTAAAGTTACTTGGTGTTGAACTTTCTGGTACAAGGACTGTGCAGAAAATCCTTGTTAATTCACCTAAAAAGTTTTGAAGCAACAATCGCTTCACTGGAAAATACAAAAGATTTGTTAAACATTAATTTTGCGGAACTCTTACACTTCTTGCAAGCACATGCACAAAGAATGATGTTAAGGAACGAGGCAACTGTTGAAGGAGATTTGCAAGCAAGTAATCAATTCATTGCCAAAAGCAAAGGAAGAAAGCAAAAGTTAAGAATAGATATGCTACATAAACAGAAGTTTCTGCAGCTGATGGCAATTCTAGTAGCGACAACAAAAGTGGAAAATATTCATCATGCCAGCATTGTGAGAAGAGAAATCATCCACACTTCAAATGTTGGGAAAAATATGATATGAGATGCATAAAGTGTCATAAACTTGGACATTATGAGATTATTTGCAAAGAAAAAAGACCATAACAACTAAATGGAGTTCAAATTGTAGACGATCAAGAAGAATATCAATTGTTTATGGTTACTTCTGTTGCAAGTAGAAATTCAAGTGAAAGCTGGTTAATTGATAGTGGTTGTACAAATCATATGACTCATCATGAGGAGATTTTTAGAGAGTTAGAAATATCTCCAATCTCTAAAGTTTTAATTGTTAATGTGAATAGTCTTCAAGGCAAAGGGAAAGGCCAATAGTTATTAAAAGCTACTCAAGCACAAAGTTAATCTCATTTGTACTGTTTTTCCTAAACTTGATCAAAATTTGTTCAATATAAGGCAACTTTTGGAAAATGATTTAATCTTACATTTAAGGATAAGAAGTGTGTGATCTTTGATCCAAAGGTCCAACAAATCAGTCAAGTTAAAATAAGAGGAAAGAACCTTTCATCCAATGGAGGAAAAGTTGTCTGCCTATTTGAGCCAAGAGATGATAACAAATACATGACACAAGAGACTCAAACGTTTTCATCACAGGGCACTCTTGTACATGTTGAAGAAAGACATAGTTCGATGACTACCACTTATAGATGATAATGCAACTTGCAACATATTCCAATTGGGAAAGCAAAGTAGGATGCCTTTTGCCAAGGCAACCCGGAGAGCATCAGTGAAGCTTCAATTAGTCCATAGTGATTTTTATGAACTACGTAGGCCTACCTCTCTTACTGGAAGTAAATATTTTATAAAATTCATTAATAATATGACACAAATGTGTTGGATTTATATTCTCATGTTCAAATATGAACTACCTAAAGTGTTCTGGAAATTCAAAACGTTGGTACAAAATTAAGGTGGTTGTAGGATTCAAATGCTCAGATCAAATAATGGTACCGAGTACACATCTGATCGATTTAAAAAGTAACGTGAAAATGCATAAATTTAGCAATAACTCATTGTTCAATATATTCCACAATAAAATGGTGTCAATGAATGGAAGTACAAATCGATAATGGATATGTCGAGATGCTTGTTATGTGAGAAGGGCCTATCAAATAAATTATGGATAGAAGCAACTAACACTGTTGTTTTTGTTCTTAAAAATTGGATGCCTACAAAAGTCTTGAAGGAATAGACACCTTTTGAGGTATGGCATGAGTATAATCCATCCTTACAAAACTTAATAATCTTTGGTTGTTTGTGATTCTCACAATTCCATGGGTTAAGAGGGAAAAGTTATATATGAAAGTTGAACTTGGAGTCTTTACTGTTTATAGTCCAATCTCCAAAGCTACAAAATTTTTCAGCCTAATACACAAAAATTTATGGTAAGCAGAGATGTATCTTTTATGGAGAATAAGTAATGGGATTGGGAAGAAGTTAACAGAAGCAAATCACAAGCAATTTAATAGATTCAAATGAGAACATTGATGATCAATATGTGAGAGGAACAAGGTCGCACGCTGACATATACCCGAGATGCGATGTGGCCATTTTGGAGCCTTCTAGATTTTAAGAAATTGTTTCCGATCCCGAATTGAAAAGTAAAAGAGGAGCTTGTAATTATTGAGAAGAACGTGGCCTGGAAGCTTCTGGAAAAATCACAACAAAGGAAGATCATTGGTGTGAAGTGGGTTTATCGCACGAAATTTAATGTTGATGGATATGTTAACAAGCTCAAAGCAAGACTTGTTGTGAAAAGTCACTCACAAATTTTTTGAGTTGATTATTCGGAAACCTTTTGTCTAGTTGCTAGCTTGATACTATAAGGTTGTCACTAGCTATTGCTACTCAAAAAGGATGGAAAATCTTTCAATCAGATGTCAAGTACATTTTTTTAAAAATGGTTTTCTACATGAGAAAATTTATGTGGAGAAGCCATAAGGTTTTTCTATAAAGGGACATGAAGACAAAATGTATCTATTCAACAAAGCCCTTATGGTGGTAAAAAAATCTTTAAGGACTTGGCACAGTCGAATTGATGGTCACTTGCAAGGCTAAGGTTTTAAGAAAAACCTAAGTGAATCAACTCTCTTTAGTGAAAAACAGATTCTAATATTATGGTTATATCACTTTATGTTGATGATCTTCTTGTAATAGGAAAAAACCTTGAAATCAAAAATGAATTCAAGGAAGAGATGAAGAAAGGGTTCGACAAACTAGGGAGAAATGTCTTACTTTCTAGGAATGCAGATTCGTCAAACCCACAATGAAGTGTTCATTTGTACAAAGAATATGCAAGGGAGACAACAAAAAATTTCAAAATGAAAGATTTCAAACCTGCAAACACTCAAATGAATCAAAAAGAAAAGTTTATTATAGATGATGGTAGTGATAAGGTTGACGAGGCAAGTTATAGAAGTATGGTTGGATGTCTCATTTATCTCACTACCACGAGACTTGATATTCTGCAAGCAATAAATGTCGTATCTAGATTTTTGAATTGTGCAAGTGCAATGCATATGAAAGCATCTATAGGGTATGTCAAGGGAACTTTGGAATATGGTGTTAGATTTGGCAAAGTTTAGAACTTACACTTGCAAGGGTGTCCTGATAGTGATTGAGATGGGCCAGATCATGACAACATACACACTTCAGGTGATTGTTTTATTCTTGGTTCGGGATGTTTTGCATGGTTCTAAAAGAAGCAGTGTATCGTGGTACAGTCAAGGGAACTTTGGACAGTGGTGTTAGGTTTAGGGAATGTAAGAACTTCAACTTTCAAGAGCATTTTTATAGTGATAGGGTTGGGTCAAATGATGATATGAAAAACACTCCGGTCATTGTTTTAATGGTGCTAAATAAGAAGCAAGGTATCATGGAACAGACAACTGCAGAAGCTGAATATAAAGCTGTAATATCAGTTGTTAATCAAGCTCTTTGACTAAGGAAGATTATGTTAACTCTTGATCTGGAGAAACAAGACGACACAAAAGTGTTTATGGATAATCAGATAACAATGGGAATTTCTCATAATCTAGTTTTTCAATGAAAAACAAAACATTTGAATATCAAATTGTACTATCTCAAGGAAGTTCAAGTTAGTAGAGAGGTGAAGTTTGTTTGTTGCAAGTCGAAAAATTAAAATATTGATGTTCACCAAGTCATTTCATGTTAATAAGATTGAATTCCTTAGAATGAATCTTGGTGTCACACCCCGAGCCTACACCCTTGACATGGCCGATACTTGAGAACTATCGTTGTCCACAAGCAAACCCTTGGTCTTATTGACTACTTAGGAGAAGACTTACTCAAGAAAAATGAGGGACTAACTCAAAGCATCTCAACAATAACCCTACTCAGTAAATATCTTAAAATACTTAATTAAATAAGTGAACGAAAGTTTCAAAACGTCAACAACTGGAATAGGGAGAGACTCCTCAACTTCTAACTATATAGGAAGTCTCTAAATACTACGAAAGCTATCGGGATAGTATCCTCAACAATTCAACAAAATAGTATGACAATGTGAAGTCCTCCTTAAAGTAAGGAGTCTACCAAAACTAGCTGGAATGGAAATTCTATAAACGTAGCGAGTTTTGGTGACCCTCACCTATATCTGCATCATAAAATGATGAAGGTCGAATGACAATAGTACATTGAATGTATGAGTATATAAGGGGAAATATGAAACATATATAACTGAATTAATAACATGGGAACATAGTACTCACCTTAAACTAAAATACAATATCAAAGAAATAATAATAAATGCAATATTTAATGATTTTAAAATAGAAAATATAAACTCAAATGTATAAAAATACAATAACATACTCTTTACTCTTATTTGAGAGATCCTATAAACGAAAACCATCACTATGAGCTATGTGATGATATATCGTCTCACCCACGCTGCTAAAACTTTCATATACCTTGCCGCGGTAAAGAAAACACTCAACTAAGTGGATCAACTAGTTATGCTAAAAATCAATAAGGAGTTGTCTAAAAATTAGGGTCCCTTACCCATGTTGGTGAATTGCTTTATGAGGAATGTGAGTTGTCTGAGCTTACCCCATATTAGTGCTTAGTACTGCTCCTCATAATCTATAACTCTTGCTCAAATGTATAACACATAACTCTTTTCAATTGGAGGTAGTTACTCAAAAGATCTTCTTAAAAGAGGTAATGCTTTGAAACTTTTTTAAACTCATAAACTCATTTAGAAATTGATGTTTCTCTCTTTTAAAGTAAAAGTGTTACACTTGGGAATACTTAGTCCCTTATACTCATTTTGAAATATTAAATCTATGTCCTCTCATTTTCATACTCATTTACTAAAGATTTCATTCAAAACTTTAGTTAATTGGAGCACACTATAGGCACCAGACGTCAACCCCAAAGCTGAATCACCAAGTTCGTGGCGCTTTAGTGGGGCTTTGACCCACCCCATAACCAGGTTATTGATGAATTTTCTTGTTCAGTTTTGGGTCCTAACTCATCTAGAATTAATTCTTTTCTTCCAAATTCACTTTGATTCATAAACCTAACACAAATTCATTGAAATACCACCCAAATTTTATCAAGAAACACCACTTATTCGCAAGACCATCACCTCAAGAACTCAAAACTTCAAATGATAAAGAATGAGGCTAGAACTCAAGAACTACTCAATAATATTTACATAAATGATGTCAAGGACGAATTAATGGAAGAATAACATGTATGGAGTGAGGAAAAACAAGTCCATTACTATGGAAAACCTCACATACTGGAAAAATTATTCTTGGACAAATTCCTCAACCCTTAAATGAATGCTTGAATACCCTCTTTTCCTCTTCTTGAAACTTTTCCTTTCAATTTTTCAGGATTTAGAAATGTGAAAATAACTTTGCGTCTGATTATAGCCTAAATTGTGTTAAAAAAAGCGCGTTAAATCCTTGTGGTGTAAGAAAATACAAAAATTCTCCTTTCTCAAATGGATGAAATGACTTAATTAGAGAGACTTCCCTTTAACAACCATAACATTTAACCCGTAGCTCAAAATTTAACAAACTTGGTGGTGTTGGATAGAACACTCAATGACCTCCCATTTGACATGTAATGGGCCACCTAAATCTTTATGTTCTAAAATATATAGTCATCTGAAGTTGGTCCAAACTAAAAATGATGGAGTAAGTCTTCAATCAAAGGTCGTTGATTCCTCTTTCCATTGCCACCAAGTTTTCTAAATTTGAAGATGTGAGTAAAAAGTTATGATTATTTGAGTGATGCCTATACAAGTAAGGCTTTCCATCCGTTTGGGAAAGGGGTACTTTGTTTTTTTCCTAACCCACACGACTTGACCACATTTTACCTCACCCAAGTTAAGGGTCTAATCAGATGCTAAGTTAATTTTTAGATTACAAAACACTTAGAATTTTAGGGCTAAGTTTCAAGAAGATGAAAAGATTGTTTTCAAGCGTTCAATCAAGGGTTGAGGAATTTGTCTAATAAAGAGGGTTGTTTCGAGGCATTTAAGCTTCTCATAGTCCTCAGTTAGTTATACCTCACGCCAATCATGTAATTTCATTTATGAATTTTTTCACGATATTGTTTATATTGAGATCCTTGAGAAGTTCTTGAGTTTTAGCCCCATTCCATAACAATGGAAGTTTTGAGTTTAGAGGTGATGATTTTGCGAATGATTGATACTTATTGATAGGTTATCTGTGGGATTTCATTGAATTCGTATTAGTTCTATGAATCAAGGAGTGATTGGAGGAAATCATTCGATTTTAGATGACTTAGGACCTGAAATTTGACAAGAAAATTTGTCGGTTTCTAGGCAGAGGGGTGGAGCGTCGCACCATCCAGAGCACCCAAACTATTGGCCTATAGTTTGGGGCCTGAGGAACTGCACCATCAGTTCACCCCAAACACTTCTTAGTAATTCAGGGGGATGGGGCCATGTGCCAATCAGTGCGCCAGGGTATCCAAGACCTTATTCTTCCGTTCTTCATTTTGTATGTGTTTATTCAAATGATGTGTACACTCTCTTGTTAATACGAACTCTTAATGTCTTATATAATTCTTTAAAGATATTACATGTCATAATCACATGTCTTAATTCACATTTCAAATTATATTAAAGTCAAGAGGTCCGTTTGAGTCCCTTTGAGAATTCTTTAGATTAATTCTAGTTTTGAACTAAATCTTGCGTAAATAAATATGAGAATGAGAAGAGTTGTCTTTGATTTTTCAAAATGAGTATAAGTTATCTATGTTTCCAAAATTGCAATACTTCTATATTTAAAAGTGAGAAACATCGATTTCCAAATGAGCTACGAGTTTAGAGAAATTTTAGAGTATTACCTCTTTTAAGAGAGTCTTTTGAATAATTACCTCAAATTGAGAAAGAGTTATGTTTAGAACATTTGATCATGAGTTATATATTATTGGGAGTAGTATTAAGCACCGATATAGGGATGTGTTCGAACAACTCAAAGTCTTCACAAACCATGTATGTCGACAATAGTAAAAGCTCATACTTTTTAGATGATTCCTTATTGATTTTAGGAATATCTTAGTGGATGGATCCACTTAGTTGAAGTATTCTATACCCCAACAAAGTATAGGAAAATTCTAGTAGCGAGCGGCAAGACGTTGTATCATAACATAGATTATAAGATGATTGTTGCTTAGAGAATCTCCCAAATAGTATTTTTTTATACATTTGATTTGATATCTACTGTATTAAAAGATTTAAATATCTCATTTTCTACTAGTTCTTTCATATTGGAGTTGAGTTTGAGGTGAGTATTGTGTTTCCTATTATTTCCCTTTACATGCTTGTACATTCAATTTACGACGTCATTCGACCTGCATCCTTTTATGATACAAATACAGGTGTTCAAGGTCAACAACAGGCGCTTCATTTATATGTTTGTATTCTAGTTAGATTTGGTGTGCCTCCTTGCTTTCTTGTAGGTTCCACATTTATATTTCAGTTTGGTTAAGATGTTGTAGGTCTTGTCCTGACATCTATCATAGTATTTAGAGGCTTCATAGATAGTGCTAGTTGAAGAGTCTTTCACTATTTTCTTTGTGTTGTTTTTAGACTTTGAGTTGCTTTGAGTATTTGAATACATACTTTGGGTTAATCTTCTGTTGTTACCATATGAGTTAAATCTTTTCCATTGAAGTTCTTTTTTTGCTATGTAAGTCTTTCACTGAGTAGTGGTCAAGACCAAGGGTTTTGCTAGGGTTCACTTGGGGATTAATGATGGTTCTCAAGTGTTGAATAAGTCCACGGTATAGGGTAGGGGCGTGACAAATATTATGATAATCATAACAAACCCTTGAAAGAACAATTGTTCCTAGCAAAATTTCTCAACCGTTGAATGAACGGTTAAAAACCATCTTTTCCTCATCTTGAAACTTTGCCCTAAAAGTCTAAGTGTTGAGGAATGTAAAAAAGTAACTTAGAGTCTGATTAGACCCCTAAATTGGGTAAGAAAACGTGGTTAAGCATAGTGGGGTATGTAAAGACCAAAATACCCCTTTCATAAACGGATGAGATGTCTTAACTAGAGAGACATCACTCAAACCGTCATAACTTTCTATTCAAAGATCAAAATTTAGTAAACTTCATGGCATTGAAAAGAGGACTCAAAGGCCTTCAGTTTTATAGGTCATTGTTCACCTTACTCTTTATGTTCTTATATATATGATTTTTTGAATTTGACCCAAAAAATTGATGGAAGTTCGTGGTGTTGCACTTGGACTATGCTGCTCTTGAGCCATGCGGAGTGTTACATTTTTCTTATAGAATTACATGAATTAAATTGAAGCTAGAAGATGACGTGGGGAATAAGAATAATTAGGAAGTGCACACCAGAATAAATTGCTATATTTTAGCTATTTTATGTTTCGTAGTTATTTTAATACTCTATTACGTATTGTTAAGTATTAGTTCCTCAATTTCAGCAAACAATAACTTTATTTTCGTTATTTTCCCTAGTTTGTTTAGAACTCTGTTACTTCATCAATTTCATCAAACAGTAACTTAAAGTTAGCATATTTTTTAGCATGACTCTACATCAGCTTAGTTAAGCTGCAGTGCATTTATTCAGTCTCCTTTATCAATAAAAATAACTTTCCCCTTTTCTTCTTGAAACATTTCTTATTTTGCTCTATTAAACACTAAAACTAACCATAAATCTTAACTTATTTCAAGTCATAAAACAAAGTTTAAAAGAAAAAGACAAAGTAGAATACTAAATTATGACATGATCTTAGGCGCCAAAAACATACTTTAAGCTCGTCTGCTTACACTAAAAAAAAACTTTGAACCCACAAATTATTCAAAAAACCATAAACAATTCCACCTCCATGCTTCAACTCAAATACAACAAATAAAATAAAAATGCTTAGAAGTTAATAATTTTCACAGTTAGGCTGAGGACAAAATGTCCAAAACCTAGTCAAGTAAGAAAATTCTAGCCTTTTGGGTGTCCCTTCTCCCATTTAAAACAGAAGAGACTTGATGAATTTATATAGATTTCAAAATCTCAACAAAATTCTCTCAATCTATTTGGGAGAATAGAAATTTATAAATTCCTAAGGGATAAGAATTCAAGGTTATACATTATGGGATATGGTTCGCTTAAGTTGTAGGTGTCATCATTGCTTGAGGTTTTGAACGTAAAAGTGAAGACATGCTTTTTCGGGAAAGGAGAAGATGAATAGACAGAAATATTAGGGTGTGGGATATGTTCGGAGGAAATAAGTCGAGAATTTAGTTTCATTATGATTTTATGGGGGAAAAAGAGGATCCAAAATGGTTGGAGGGGACTATTTTATCAAATATAAACATGGTTTGAAGGGTTCGGTTGATACGAATGAAAATATTTTTCAATTTATTTGTTACTCAATACTTTTGATAATCTTTTTTTTAAGATTGAAAATATTGCTAATAAAAAAAAATTCATAACTGACGTCTATTATCTTTTTCCTACCCTCCAACACATCCGGCCATCGATCCCCACCACCTTATACCTTACCTTCACCCTCTAGCACCCCCTTAGCTTCAATCTCCATCACCCCACATCTTACCTTCCACCCTCTACAGTAATAGATTTTTTCTAGAAAACATTTTTCTTCGTACTGAACAGAACAAAACTTATGTTTCGTTCTTCATGGATTATTGGCATCATTATTTATATGTATCTATAATCATGATGATGATAATTAAATTTGTGTATATGAAGTTTGTGTGACTGATGGTCTAAGGTTGGACTCTCATACATCTTCATGGAAAATTCAACTGAGAAAAATACAAAAACTATAAAAAGAATTATTGATACTACAATGAATGTGGTGATAAAAGAGATCCTACATAGATTTAGGGAATGATCATGTGTCTTAATTGAGTAAGACGCTGCTGCTGCTATAAGATCAGATGCTAATACAAGCTTGACTCATGGCATTATTAATTCTCTGCAACCTTGTCATTTGGCTTCCTCCAAACCCTTACCAGTTATGAGTTTAACTCCCTTTTCTAAGTGCGTCAATCATGGTTTTGCAACCTAAATTTAACTTGAAGATGTTCAAAATTTTGAAAACTGCACTCGCCTTGTGATTCATTCTCCTAGATACTGAGTTTTTCATAGGTATATACATTTACATGATGAATAACTCGGTATCTAGGAGAATGAATCACAACGCGAGTGTAGTTCTTAGAATTTTAAACATCTTCAAATGAAATGTAGGCGACAAAATCATGATTGACACCACTTAGCAAAGGAAGTTAAACTCATATCTGGTAAGGGTTTGAAGGAAGCTAAAAGAAAATGCTACATAGAATTAATACAACCATGAATCAAGCTTGTAGTAGCATATGATATTGTAGATGAAACAACTTCTTTCTGAATTAAGACACGTGATCATTCCCTAAACCCATCTAGTATCTCTTTTCTCCCCACATTCACTGTAGTATCAATGAATCTTTTTATAATTCCTTCCTTTTGCTCAGCTGAGTTTTCCATGAAGATGTATGAAAATCCAACCTTAGACCATTTGTTAGACAAAATTCATATATACAAATTTAATTATCATCATTGTAATTATAGATGCATATAAATAATTAAGAAATAATCCATCAAGAAAAATACATGAGTTTTTGTGGTGTTTGGTACGAAGGAAAATAAAATATTTTCTAGAAAAAATCTATGAGTGTAGAGGGTAGAAGGTAAGGTGTGGGATGGTGGATATGGAAGCCACGGGGTGCTAGAGGGTGAATGTAAGCTATAGGGTGGTGGGGATCGATGGACGAATGTGTTGAAGGGTAGGAAAAAAAGAGAATAAAAGTCAGTTATGAAAACCTGATTTATAAGTAAAAGAGTCATTTTTTTCATTCCAAAAAACAAGAGTTCACCAAAAGTTTTGAGTAACAAAAAAATTGAAAAATATTTTCATCCGTATCAACCTCCCCTTTTAGCATATTTTATCAAACCATAAAACAAAAAAAAATTAATTTACATTAAATTCTAAGTGAGTGTGGATGAGGGAGCATGTGCAGGTTTCCTTTTTGAGTTCCTTTATTTTATTTGTTGTTTTATGTTATTGTTCTTTATAAGTGATCCCTCTTCCCCCGTTCTCCTCTCACACAAATCATAATTAACTTCTTTTTTTGTATGAATATTTTTTATTTTGTAATATTTCTTGGTCTCTACTTTATTTATTTTGTAGTTAACTAGATGTTATTTTATTTCGATCTGATATGGGTGATAACAATTGAAATATATAAAGGGTTGTAGGAAGCTTTAAAATTAGTAAGTCTAAAATGTTTTAGCTTCTAGATCAGGCTTAGAGCCTCTGAATTATGAAATTGATAATTGAAATTCTCATGAAAGATGTTAACATGACTAATTTGGATTCATTTCCTAAATGTTTTCTAAATTATCATTCTTTAGAGATCATCAATCTCCCAAGTCTCATTCCTATAATTGTTAATCCGACTATCATTAATCAAAATGATAATCAACAAATGTTACGATTCTTTCAACATGCTCATCTTAGCTAACAAACCTTTCTTTTCATTTTAACACCAACTGATGAGCTAGAGTATGTACCAACAATTGTTTTAGCACCACAAGAATGACTTGATCTTCTATAACAATTATATTTATGATTGTCTAGAAACATGTAAACTTTTCGCCTTGTCTTATTTATAATTTTATGAGTATATTTTACATAATAGTAATTTTGATTGAACGAATCATAAAGTTTGTTGGTTATCATTTTGATTCATTATAACTTGATTAGCAATCACATAAATGGGGTTTTTGGTGTTGATGATCACAAAAGATTGATTATTTGGGGTTTTTCGATAAGAAACTAGAAAATTCATTGGAAATAATTCAAGAAAGAAATTTAAATTATTCATGTGAAATGTAAAAGTATGTCAAGAGAATTTCAATCATAATTTTTATGATTAAGAGACCAAGATTGATGTAGGAGCTACAACACTTTTATATTTACTAATGGGAAAATGCACAACTACCCCCTTCACCTATGCCCGAAATCTTAGAGACACACTTATACTATACTAAGGTCCTATTCCCGCTGAACTTATTTATAAGTAATTTTCTACCCCTTTTCATCCTACATGGAACTAGCTTGAAAAAAAAAGTCAATCAACGTTGGGCCCATAAGACAGTGCCACGTAGGCCAAAAAGGGATAAAAAATACATATAAAATAAGTTTAGGGGGTAATAGGACCTTAGTATTGTATAAGTGTGTCTCTGTGATTTCGGGCATAGGTTGAGGGGGTACTTGTGCATTAACTCTTTATTAATCTTGAAACTTCTTATAACTGTGCTTATATCCCAATTTTTACCACTCATATTAGATTTCTATAAAATTGTATCTAGTAGTTGTAAAAAATGAAACATGGGGCAAAAACATCTCAAGAAGTAAGAAATGTGTTTTTAAATAAAAGATAATGATGGTTTCTGTGAGAGTAGAGGGGGAGAAGATGCCTTATAAAGACTTATAACATATAAAAATAAAGAAAATAGCTGACTAAAAAAGATATTTGAGTAGGTAGAAAATTTTTGTCGGATGAAGATCTTTGAGCATGATTTATTTATTATATAGATGAACTCTAAGGAGGTATGGGGCACCCACCAACCCCCGCTCATCCAAATTCACTTAGAATGTGTATGTGTGTGTGTGTGTCTCTCTCTCTCTCTCTCTATATATATATATATATATATATATATATATATATATATATATATTTCCAATTTAGGGTGAATAAAATTGACATATACAACATAAGAAGATAAAAACAATCTTAAATAATTCTTTGTCCCCTATATTTAAGATTATCTAAAATTTAATAATTCCCACAAAACCAAATCTCAAATAGTGAAACTGATGCCCCCTAAAAAGAAATTTTACAACTTCAATATTTTCTCATCTCAAGATCCCTGTTGAAAAAGAATATGCGTAAAGGATAGGGCTATTATAGTTGTAGTACCTGTTATGATATAATGGTTTATATGGAAGATAAGAAACACTAATAGTCATGGTGGATAGTTCCCTTATGATAAGGTAATTCATGAGAGAAGTTATTCCAATCATAACTTTATCTTCTTAAACTTCCCTTTATTGTAAAATTTATCTATGAAATTGACCTCATATGTTACAATTTTTGGAAGAATGAAAGTCAAGATAATGACATATGATTGTGAGAGGAATCCCTCTTATGTTTGATGGTTTATATGCAACACAAATAATGCATCCAAGGGTAACCCTGGTCCTAGTGCTACTACTATTTGTGTCAAAATTAGTGAGAGAATTATTTTAAGGACTAAAGGAAGGAGAATTATGTATTTCAAAAATCTTATTACTGAAGTAGAAAAAATTAGAGAAGGGTTTAGTTCTTTTGTGATAGAGGTTCTATTCCTCCGAATAACTTGTTATGCTCAATATATAGAAAAGAAGATATAAATGATCTTAAATGTTGTGAAGGAGGTAGAAGTTGTAAATATAGCAAGGGACGATGACCCAATTCAGTTAAAACACCTTCTTAGGGAAGGCAACACAGTGACTAATTCTTTTGTCAAATTATTTTGGCAACTTACTGTTCATTTTACATGTATATACATGATAGAAAATTTTTTAAGATCTTCCACTTCTAGCAAAGAGAACCATGAACATGTTTAAAATGAGTTTGCCTCATTTAAGACTTACTCAAAGAAAAAACAAATAAGTCTATATCAATGTTCATTTATCACATAGGTTGCATTATGGAGAGCTGTAAAACAGTTAATCAATTAATGATTAACCTAAATTTAGTTCATACAAACTGTTAAATATTCCACTAGGTATGAGATTAAGGGAACAATAGTAACTGACTACTACTTAAGTATTTAAGTGATTGATATTATATTGTTTTAACATGCAACTATGTTATTTTC
This sequence comes from Solanum arcanum, assembly GCA_027789145.1. Taxonomy (NCBI): domain Eukaryota; kingdom Viridiplantae; phylum Streptophyta; class Magnoliopsida; order Solanales; family Solanaceae; genus Solanum; species Solanum arcanum. Next base: position 23,351,447 of record CM050935.1, on the reverse strand, counting down.
TTTGTTTTTTAGGGGCTTATTAACTAATATTTACTCATTTATCATACATCTTACTACTTAAGTATATAAGTGATTGATTTTATATTGTTTTAACATGCAACTATGTGATTTTCTTTGTTGTTTTAGGGTTATTTAGCTAATATTTACTCAATTTCTATACATCTTTACTTTCTCCCCATTGTTTGTCGTGATAGTGTCTTTGAGATTCATCTTATTAGGGGAGAATAATGGAGAGGGTCAACGAGCTCTTAACAACTAATTCTCTCTAAAATATATATAGTAACTTAGTTATAGATTACTATATTTATTTTTATTAGTGTAACAACCCAACTCACCAAACCGTGTGGATATCTATCCTAATACTTATATAGGAAAACACTCAACCCCAATTTTAACCTTCAGATGAAGCCTGACCCACATGATCACAAACAAATTTATAGCTGAGTCCATCTCACCCTTTTCATGTAACAAGGATCATTACAAATCATCCAAAGTATTTGACATGTAAATATGGTATATACAAGCTCCATCCCAATATTTAAACAAAAACTCGACCACTCCTGGACTAACATGTCCCAAATATAAAATAATAAATAAACTCAGTTTCTTATGGAACTCACATAGAAACTATTAGTGTACTGACATCGTATCTGAGCAAACCATTATTAGTACATACTAGGCGTGGGATTCGTGCCAACCATGAGCATTATGTATCGTTGTGGTACTCAATCCAACCATTAGTAATCTTGTAACACCGAATATGGAAAGTTAAATTGGAAAGGAAATCTTTCATTTGTTTGGATATTTATTCAAACCCATGAGACCCAACCACAGCTTGCAGGAGCATCTATGAGTCATAGATAGGGTTCATAGGAACGATGTTGAAATTTAACAAAAAATGAGTTTTCAAAGTTGGGTCTATGAGTGAGCAGGATGGGTCATATGATGTATTAGAGGCCATAGGAAGTTACCATAGAGTCAATTCAGACTTGGTAAAATTTTGGACTTCAAGTTGGGACTATGGGTAAGGTCTACGTACTGTAGACCAGTTGACAAGTCCTAACACTGACTCGTAGGAATTGCTCAAGATTTCAGGCTCAGTAAATGATTCGACGATTGACTAGTATGGGGTGTAGAAAGGTCTATGGACCACAACTCGAAACTGTAGGTAATTATATAGTCTATAAATTGAGGGTGATTTATTCATTTTCTACCCATCGAAACCTAAACTATGTTTTTGTACCTATAACTTTCGTATGAACTTTTTTACTCTTACAATCTAAGCCTAATTTCTTCCATTCACTTAAAATTCCCTATTCTCTCTTAACCTTCCAGGTGAAGAACTATATTTTCGAAGGACTCGAGCCTCAATATCAATAATTTTTGTTCTTTGTTTATCAAGGTCGTGGGAATTAACCAATGGAATCTTTTCATCCATTGGGTACCAAAAGAACTCCATCTCCAATTCAATTTGGGTTTTATGTAAATCTTCATAGATCCTTTTTATTAAGATTCCATTGATTTTGCTCTATCTTATTTTGCGATGCTTACCCTAATTACATGATTTATAATTGATTTCATACGGACCCATGTTTTATGCTTTGAATTTTACCTATGAACTATACACAATAATCATGAATTTATATGACATTTTGTGCATATTTTATGAAAGGATCAAGTCATGATTTAAGGATGATTTTAAGTTAAGTATCAATGATTTGTGAATGTTATTCTCACAATTTTAAAGGAAATCATGATTTTTGATGCTTAAGAAGGTAATTATTTATATGAACAAAGTTATGAAATCATGGTTTTGAAAGAAGCTACTCTTATACGACTTTATTATTTGAATTGGTATTGCAATCATTCCTTTTCTAATATTTAACTTTGATAAATTACTTTATCTATTTCTATTGGTATTTAACTTAGCACAAAGAGGACTTTATGGTGGAGGCTCAAATACAGTAGTCTCTAGTATCACTCTCTAGTCCCAAACTACATTCCCTCGTAGGACTGTCTTAAATAACCTAGGTCTTGTGGATCCACGTAGCCTTGATGAAATGATACATCGTTCTACCTTGGTAATTCAATCTCTCATTCTCTGTGGGAGTTACATCAAATTTCATATTGTACTAATGCATTGGCTTTCAAGTTTCTTTTTGGATCATGCTTTTCCTAAGGTTTTAAATGTTATAATTGGTCATGCATTACATGTTTTAAGCCTATTAAGGTTTTATATCTATGTTTATGCATGGTTCTGTCATACTTAGTACATTCCGTGTATCAATTCTTACCTGTGGCTACATTGTCTCATAATGTAGTGCCTGACGCTCTTTATCCTCTCACTCATGGCTAGTCGTTTGCTTTCCTATGAATATTAGCGACTCTTCATATTTTGAGGGCTATGTTACCTATGCTACATTTTTTTTATGCATTTAGTTTTCGAACTTTGTATGTTATGTATGGGTTACGTCCCAACTAGTCTTATGTTGCTTAGAATTGCTCTTCAAGACATAGTTATGATTCCAGATTTTTGTTAAAACTATCTTTCATGATCTGAAACGTCTTGCTTAATCTCTCTTATTGTATATTCTATATTATTAGATGTATGTCAAATGGCTTGTTTAAGGACTCTTGGGGTATTGTACGTCATGTCATGTCTAAGGTATAGTTTGGATCGTGAGTCAATCAACAATCACAAAAAACATGCACAATCACAATTAGAGTGGAAACCACAAGTAAATTAAACAGGTTTACTATATGAGATTATCAAAATAAAGTAAATTCACATTCAACATTTATTTCCTATACATCTATCACACACATTTCACATGGATTAGTCAATATGAAAAAAAAAAACTTAATATACACATATATCAATAGCCCAATACTAGACCCATTATGAGTAAAAATTTGTTCCTTGGAAAATTACCTCCACAGTCTCGTGAATTAATACTCTTCCCATTTATTCAGTTCCCTTAATTACCACAAGTCTTAAAAATGGCTATAACTAGACATTTCACAAAATTTAATCTCCGATCATCACCAAACCACACCAACAAGAAAACTCAAGGTTAACAATCAAGAACTAAAAAAACCTAACCCTTAGTCATTATCTTTCCCCGCCTTAATAGTAATAACTATAACCTTTAACCATTCAGACTCCGTGCCTAAAAGACTATGCATAAAATATCTCGTCTATATACTAGAATATTATGAAATAGAATATATGTCTAACTATTTAGTTAAGAAAACCTAGCCTACTTGGGCGAAGCAAATGTTGTAGAAATTTGATTGTAAACTTTTTCTCCTTTTGTAAAGATTTTTAGCTTATTTTTTGTGTAAAATAATAATACAATAGAAAACCAATTAAAAATGGACTAAGTATTTTCAAATTATATCAAAATTCAAAATTCTAGGCCAAACTCATGATTTTCCCACGTAATTAGGTCTTTCCTACTATTAAATCTTGTAGGATTACAAACATCATGGTTACACTAGTGCCTTATGGTAAAAAAAAAATCAAGAATTTCCTCTAGCTACCCAAGGTGTTACACCCTAAAATCTTCAAAAATCAACATTTTCCCTACCTTAGGATGAATTCAATCACCCCCCAAACACACGGTCACAAATATCTTCTCTAAGGTCTAAAGCTTGAACTATACAAGTAGGGGATCAAATTGCTTACCTTTATGAAAATTCCTCATGAATAACTGTCAAATTTTCCTTAGATCACTTTTTTTTTCTTTTTCTCTATGTTCTTGGATATATATGGGTAATTTTAGGCGGTTTTCCTAGAGTTATAACAACTTACCAAACTATGGAAGCCTGGACTGACTGTTTTCCTTACTAGTAATGACATGATTGGTTGTTACAATAGATACTAATTTAATCATCGCTAATTCCCGAGCAATCACAAAAGAAACAACTGTCATATCAAGTAGAAAGTAGGGCCCGACTCCTCAAACAAATGAGGATGTTTGTCCCGTAGGTCCTCCTTGATTTCTCTAGTAGCTTACTCAACTATATGATGCTTCTATCAAACCTTTACCAATCTAATTTCCTACATTCTCAACATTTGGACATCATAATAAAGCATAACAACTGGATCTTCTTCATATTGTAGATCCTTGTATAGCACTATTAAGTCTGAATTGATAATGTACTCCCCATCCCGTTGTACCTTTTTATCATGGATGCATGGAACACTGGATGGAATATAAATAACTTGGTGTCCAGCTAACATATACACTACTGGCCCTACATTGTCAAAAACCTCAAATAACCAAAACATAAATGTCTAAACAAATAAAAAATATGTAGACAATAAATACAAAAGGAAAAGCAGCAAGACTCTATATGTGAGAAAGCTCACCACAATCTGAACAACAAAAGGGCCTTAAATGAGTGAAGATCGATGGTGATGAGTCTTGTTAGATTTTGCATCTAAAAAAGAATAAAAGTGTAGTATAACACTACAACATTGTATGTCTACAAAAACCTGAGAAAAGTGTGGCCTAAACTATTAAAATGCATGTTCTTTGATAAAAGGCCACCCTTTTTTACTTTAAGCCACACTTTTCCAGGGGTGGCCTAAACAAACGCAACCTTAGAGTTTACGCGACACTTTAAAAGTGTTGCCTTATTAGGTACTCTTGAAAGCATATCCTAAAAGGCAAAAGACGATGATTTACATTACCTCATATAGCAACATTTCTATCTCATACAACTTAACTTTCAAGCGTAGCCTTTGCTTCCTTATTGCCCAGGATTTTAAAGTGTTATCTTTTCCATCATATGTATGAAAACACTTTGAAGTGTAGTGTTTGCACATGTGCATACCACAATTTACATGGACAGTCCTATGTCTAACTTTTAAGTGTATTATATTATTTTTTCTATAAAATATTTATATGCCACAATTTAATTAAAAAACAATAATATTGTTCTGCAACAAATAATCTCAAGCATTAAATTAGAAAATAAGTAATTTGAGTATATATATATATATATATATATATATATATATATATATATATATATATATATGTATATATATATATGTATGTATAGAGAGAGAGAGAGAGAGAGAGATTTCTATATTTAACATGCATATACTTAAAAAATATTCTATATATTTGTACATGCACATACTAAAAAAACATTCTATATATATATATATATATATATATATGTATGTATAGTAGTTCAAAACTCTTATAATAGTTCAGTATATTCAAGCAATGAACATATTTCAAAAAATAAAATATAATGTATTCAAACTTATAACACCTCGAAAATCATACTTAGAAGTTGCAGCAGAAAAACACCAGAACATAGTGGACCACAACATGGTTCGCGGACCGTGAAAGGAACCACGGTCCGCCGACCTGCTCATGGATCACATCCTAGAGGTGATGGACCATATATTCCTTCTAGGGATATGGAACACCTCACGAGCCATGGGAAGGCTCGTGGGGGTGAGGTAGAACCTGCTAAGCTCTAGAGTCATACCACGGAGCCCTCCAGGGGTTGTGGTCTTGATGACGGGCCTTGGGAGGGTCCGTGGGTCTGAGCCACCAGACCATAGCCCAAGTGAAGAACCATAGTGACCTTTACGGTCTATGGTCCTTCATACGGGTCGTGGTAGGGCTCGTGTTCGGACCACCTAGAACCAGTAACAACTAGACCAAGTACCACGACCCATTTGACGGTCTGTGGTCCATTTACATTCCTCCATAGGGTCCATGGTCAGTCTCTCCAGATTTTTAAGTCAGAGTTTGTTTAGTCTTTTCCCTGTGGGTTCGACACCTAAACTACGTCGTTTTACCCCTAAACTACAAAAAAAATAATTAGTTTAAGCCTATTAACTTAATTAGAACCTACCATAATTGATATTTCACCAAAAATTCATTGATCTTAGAGCAAAACAAGAGAAAAGTCGAGCAGCCCTTCCGAAGAATGCAACACGTTTCCTTCAGTTTTAGCCCCAAAACCAGTAGATTTCTCCGTAAATTCGTCACCATGTATGTTTAGATCAATTAATTTCATGAATTAAACTAGCTAGGTTAGTTACATATATATATACAAGCCAAAAATTTTGAATTTTTCGTTACAAACACTAAAATGTTGCATTCTCAGTTAGCATGTTAGAATATTAAGCTATCCAGTTTAATTCAGTTATGTTGTATATTCATATTTCTAGTTAGGAGAAGTCTTAGACCGTGTGGACTAGGGTTCAATATACCCGTATAGTCCTAGAACTACGTGACTTGTAGGTAAATCAGTCCTCTGTATGGGCATTATATTTACTGATGTTGCAAGTCTTGTCGTTATACCCTTGGAAGAGTATATTGGGTCATTTGATGGGTCACATACATCATAATCTACGTTTAGCTCATGTGGTTTTATGTTGGTTATTAGTAGCTCCCAGAGTCAGACTTTAATGAATTTGACCAGGTTTTCAATATATTTCAATATCCGGTCTTAGCATGTTATGTACTTGGTTATTGAATCCATGTTAATTCATTTACAATATGTTTTCAGTATTTTTCAGTATGTCCAAATTATATTATTGCTTAGTATGTTCTGTTAAGATTTATCCTATCCTACATGCTAAGTACATCCTAATTACTGACGCATACTCAACGCTACATCATTTCATGATGTAAGTTCATGTACTGAACATCCTGGCACGTAGATCGACTCTCGATCTCCATTTTCAATAGCTTCAGTGGTGAGTACTCAAATTTCGATGAAAATAGACAAGTTTTTCTATTTAGTCTTTTCATTTCCGTTTTTCGTATTTTCTATAGTTAGCTGGGGGCATGTCCAGTATCTTTAGTCAGTAGAGGCTTTTTTTTGGACATAGTTTAGTTTATACTTTATAATTGAGTTTAATCTTTTCATCTATATTGAACTCAAAAGTATCTTAGTTATTAAAAACAGTTATTGGTATTTCCCACTATTAAGTTTTATCAGGATTTAGCTTTCCCATCCATTTTAATCGTTATAGAATATTCAATCTGCTTATGATATGTCACTTCATGGTTAACTAGGGCTTACTCGTGATCCTAGGTACTGTGTTAGTCAAGGTGTAGACTCAAGGCGTAACAAATTGGTATTAGAGCCATAGGTTAAAGAGTCCTAGGATGTCTGAAAAACCATACTAAATAAAGTCGTTTTCATAGGTGTGAAGTGCAACACATCTATTGAGACTGCGTCTATAAAGTGATTTAGGAAATCATCACTTTCTTTCTATTCTTATCATGTATGTGTATGATCCCCTTTGTAACTCGTCGATATGCATTTCAGATCGTGCCTCCATGGTGAGATAAAGCAAAGAATGCTAATGCAGCTGCTGCAGTCCCAACGTGATGTTTGGAATGCAGCGTTTCAGAAAGTGATTATGCTTTTGGCTCAGATCGTAGCTAACTAGAATAATCATCACGTACCAGTTCATGCCAAAGCTAGTTACTAGTCACAAATTTTTTGGTAAGTGGACAATATGTGTAATCTGCATCACAAAATGTTGTGATCTTTCCATTAGAATTACTGAGAATAATAGACCTTGACCAATTTTTTTTTTAAGATACTGGATGACCCTCAATGCATAATCCATATATGACCTTTTGGGTTGTTGGAGAAATTGCCAGACCCTTTGAACACTATAAGAAATATCTGGTCTTGTCATGTTAAGATAAAGAATTTTCCTAATCATATTTTTATACATAAGTTGATCTACTAAAGGATTTTTCACTATAACTCTCTTGACATGTTCATCATACAATCTTGAGGTAAACATAACATTATAGTCAATAGGAGTACTTTCTGGTTTAGATTTAGAGAATCCAACTTCTGCTACAAGTTCCAAAGTGTATTTCCTTTTTTTAATCTTGTGAACTCAATTCCCAAATTTTTTTGAAGCTCTCATTAGTTCATCTTAAAATTTAAACACTTAGTAATACTTTCTTTGTACCTTCAACAAGATTTAAGCTACTACATATGAATAGCATATTATCAACATACACAATTATAATAGTTATCCCTTCACTATTTTTCCTAATAAAAACGGAATAGTCATGTTGACTTGTTGAAAGTTGAGATTGATAAGTACTGCAGTAAGCTTGTGATTCCAGTGTCTTCACGCCTATTTTAGCCAATAGAGGGACCAATAGTATAGTCCTAATTGTTACTGTTTTCACAACACTAGAGAGAGTTTCTTTGTAATATATTCCATACTTTTGACTTTACCCTTTTGCTAATAGTCTTACCTTAAATCTTTCAACCTAATTTGTAGGTTTATACTTAAATCTTGTATATCCACATGCAGCCTATAGCCTTCTTTCCAGCTGGTAAGCTTGTAACACTCCAAGTCTTATTATTCTCTAATGCTTGTATCTCACATTTCATTGCGTCTACCTATCTTTTATCTTTTATGGCTTTAGAATATGTGGTAGGTTCTTGCAGACCATATATAGCAACTAACTAAGATTGATAAGAAGGATATAAATGATCATATATAGGGAACTTTTTATTAATATTAAGCGAAAAAAAATCTTTATCTTGACATACTTCAATTGATGGTGATTTGACTGTATAGTATTAGATGTACATTCACTACAACAAAAATGATCATTGACGGCATTTAATTTTTATTTTCAACTAAATATGTATTATTAGCGGCAATCGTCACTCTGTGCATATGTTTAGAAATCCTTTAGCGATATTTGTTCTAATGACACTTAATTAATGCCGGTAAAGACTTTAACACTCTTATTAGTGTCAATATTTAATTCTGATAAAATTGTTTTTTTTTTGTAGTGATTGATCCAGTATGTTACATTATTAAATAATTCATTGAGTCGATATAACTATAATTTATATTTGGATAGATCATACAGTAGACTTTTTTATACTACATTACAAGATAATACATGAAATCAATGTCAATATATTTCATTTTGAGTAGATCATGCAGGGTATTCAATATATTACATTACTAGATGAATCATGGGGTTAACGTTAATATATTTTATGGTTAGATTGATTAATAAGTGAAGTCGGTGTATTGCAATACTAGATGATACAAGTAATTGTCAGTGTATTACATGTTCAGATAGATCATGCAGTGGGATAACTTTATTTTATTATTGTGATAAAGAACTAGGACCCCTTAGGCTATGATCGAAATCCTAGAGATACATCCTAACTAAACTAAGGTCTTATTACACCTACTGTCACGACCTAAAATGGGCCGCGAGTGGCACCCACACTTATCCTCCTATGTGAGCAAACCAACAAATCTAAATCCCAACATTTACCAATATTTCAACCATAATGAACAAAATATAATGCGGAAGACCCAAAACTTATTAATATAACCAATAAATAAGCTTCTAAAGTTTATCAATTATTATCCCCAAAATCTGGAAGTCATCACACCAAGAACATCTATCCTCAAATTTCTAAATCTAAGAGTATTTAAGAAGCTAAAATAAGTAAAAGAGATGGTCTATGTCCGAACTTCAAGACATCAAGACGTGAAAGAGAGAATCGAGTCCGAGCTAGGAATCATAGCTCACCCTGAAATCTTGTATGCTGGAGACAAGCTAGACTTGAGGGCGAATCGAAGTCGATGGCACGCTTGCTGCACTCCACAAATAACAAAGAAGAAAATTGCAAGTAGGGTAAGTACAAGGAACACGTACTGAGTAGGTATCATCGGCCAACTCAAAATAGAAAGCAATATATATTGAATAATAATATAAAATCAACCACAATACTTAACAGGTGACAACAACAAGTACAAGAACCATTGGCAACAACACCAAGCACACCTATGAGGACTCAAGCCTCCACACCATACTCATTTGGGAAATAGGTTCTTCGAATTTGAGTATATTAACATAATTCAAGATTTCTTCTCTTTATTATTATCGTGTCGGAACGTGACACTCCGATCCCCTAATAATACCGTGTCGGAACGTGACACTCCGATCCATTATTACTACCGTGTCGGAACGTGACACTCCGATCCCCTAATACTACGTGTCGAAACGTGACACTCCGATCCATTATTACTACCGTGTCGGAACGTGACACTCCGATCCCCTAATACTACGTGTCGGAATGTGACACTCCGATCCCCTAATTCTACGTGTCAGAACGTGACACTCCGATCCCCTAATACTACGTGTCGGAACGTGACACTCTGATCCATTTATCTCATTATTTTAGTTCATTAAGCCTTCTTTATGTCAAGGTGTCATCTTAATAGAGAGGATTTAAGATTGAAGTTTCAGCGGTCTCATAATTTTAGGCCACCACAATTACACAATCACAACATACAAACACACAATCAAGCATATAGAAGACTTTACAATACCACCCAATACATATCGATCGCTATTTAGAGTTTATCTATCGTATACAAATAAACCATAACCTACCTCCACCGAAGAATCGTGATCAAGCAAGCTACTTCCCCAATGTCTTTGCTTTCCTCTTCGTTCTCTCTCTCGCTCGTCCTCCCTTCTGTTCTTTTTATTTTTCTTGTGCAGATTCTTTTTCTTTTACCCTAAATATCATATAATCAATTATAAAAGATGATAAAAGTAACCCACTATTTATTTCAAGGTTATGTCCTTTAAACCCCAAGTAAATAAATTATTAAACTTACCCCACCAGTTTCATAAAGTTTGTCATGATTAGTCCAAAACACCCCTTTAAAACTTTTAGCGGAAGTCTGACCAAGTCAGCGTTACGCAGCTTGTGACGGCCCGTCGTATCTATGACGGTCCGTCCTGCAGGTCCGTCACAACGTTCAGAGAGTTAAATTCAGTAATGAGGTTTGTGACGGTCCGTCGTATCTACGACGGTCCGTGCTGCAGTTCTGTCGTGAAGTTCAGAGAGTTGATCTAGTACCCAGATTTCCGAGTTGAAGTGTTTTGGAACGGAGACCCTCTATGGACCGTTGTGCTTATAAAGGTTCGTCCTATCAGTCGTCGAGGGTAATGAGGAGAGCCGCAGGAGAAATTTCACAAGTATGGGACGGCGGAGTCCATCACGGTCCGTCGTGGCCATGACAGTACGTCGCGTGATCCGTCGACCCAATCAGTTTTTATCAAAAATATTTCTACTGCTCGAACAGACTAAACAGGTTGTTACAATTGATACCAATTTACCCATCGTTCGTCTCCGAACGATCACAGGAAGAAAAGCAAGGGCGAGAAAGAGTACCCGATTTTGTAAAAAGATGTGGATAGCTTTGTTGCATATCAGCCTCATTCTCCCAAGTGGACTCTTTAACTGGCCGATTCTTCCAGTTAACCTTGATGGATGCAATATCCTTTTATCTCAACTTGCGGACTTCTCTATCTAAAATAGCAACAGGCTCCTCCTCATAAGACAAATTCTCATCAAGAAAACTGAATCCCAATGAACAATGTAGTGTCCATCCCCATGATATTTTTCAGCATAGACACATGAAATACCGGGTGCACTCCTGAGAGTCCTAGAGGCAATGCCAATTCATAAGCCACCTCCCCCACGCGCTTCTGAACTTCAAATGGACCAATATACCTCGGACTAAGCTTACCTTGCTTACCGAACCGCATCACCCCTTTCATGGGTGAAACCTTCAGCAAGACTTGTTCACCCTCAATAAAATCCAAGTCCCTAACCTTTCGATCTGCATATTCTTTCTGCCTGTTCTGAGCTGCTAGAAGCTTCTCCTGAATGAATTTTAATTTATCCAACGATTCCCTCAAAATATCGGTACCCCATGGTCTCACCTCAAATGCATCAAACTAACCAATGGGATATCTACATCTCCTCACATACAATGCCTCGAATGGTGCCATATCAATACTTGAGTGATAGCTATTATTGTATGAAAACTCTTCTAAGGGTAAGAAGTTATCCCAATGACCACCAAATTCTATCACACATGCACGAAGCATATCTTCCAACACCTGCATCGTTCGCTCAGACTGACCATCGGTCAGAGGGTGAAATGCAGTACTAAGATCCAACCTAGTACCTAATTCAGCCTGCAATGTTCTCCAAAACTTAGAAGTAAATTGCGTACCTCTATCTGATATGATGGAAAGTGGAACTCCATGCAATCGAACAATTTATGAAATATAGAGTTTGGCTAACTTCTCTGCATTGTAAGTCACCTTAACCGGAATGAAGTGAGCAGACTTAGTTAATCTGTCAACAATTTACCCAAATAGAATCAAACTTACCCAATGTCTTTGGAAGACCAACCACAAAATCCATTGCAATTATTTCCCATTTCCATTCAGGAATGGGCATTTTCTGAAGTGTTCCACCGGGCCTCTGGTGTTCATACTTTACCTGCTGACAATTCGGGCATTGGGCAACAAAATCAACAATGTCACGCTTCATCCTACTCCACCAAAAATGTTGCCTTAGGTCACGATACATCTTGGTTGCACCTGGATGTATAGAATACCTTGAACTATGAGCCTCTGTAAGAATACTGTGAATCAAATCATCAACACGCGGCACACATACCCTCCCCTTAATTCTCAAAACGCCTTCCTCATCAATTATTGCCTCTTTAGCCTCTCCTCGTAATACCATCTCCCGAATTCGACTCAACTTCTCATTAGCAAACTGCCTTCCCTTAATCTTGTCAAGAAAAGAAGATCTTGCCTCAACACAGGCCAAAAATCCTCCTTTCTCTAGTACTTCCAACCTCATGAGGTCATTAGCCAAAGTCTGAACCTCCCTAGCCAATGGGCATCTAGAAACCTGTAGGTGGCTAGACTTCCCATGCTCCCTGCTTTTCTAGTTAAAGCATCTGCCACAACATTAGCTTTTCCTGGGTGATACAAGATAGTAATATCATAGTCCTTCAGTAGTTCCATCCACCTCCTCTGCCTCAAATTCAAATCTTTCTGAGTAAAGACATACTGTAAACTATGATGATCTATATAGACTTCACACTTGACCCCATATACTTAATGTCTCCATTGCTTTAATGCAAACACAACTGCATCAAACTCCAAATCATGGGTCAGATAGTTACGTTCATGCACTTTTAATTGCCTCAAAGCATAAGCAATTACATTCCTCTCCTTCATTAGCACTGCACCCAAACCAGAATAAGATGCATCACAATAAACAATGAAATTCTTACCTTCCACTGGAAAGGTAAGAATTGGTGCTGTAGTCAACAAGGTCTTGAGGTTCTTGAAGCTTTCTTCACATTCGTCCGACCATACAAATGGAACATTCTGCTTAGTCAAATTTTTCAATTGGGAACCAACAGAAGAAAATCCCTTGACAAATCGACGGTAGTAGCTAGCTAAACCAACAAAGCTCCTTACTCCTGTAACATTAGTAGGTCTTACCCAACTCTTCACTGCTTCAATCTTAGAAGGATCCACCATCACTCCATCCTTAGAAACTACGTGCCCCAAGAAGGACACTGAATCTAGCCAAAACTCACACTTGGAGAATTTGGCATAAAGCCTTTTCTCCCTCAACACTTCCAATACAATTCTCAAATGCTCCTCAAGTTCTTTCTTGCTCTTTGAGTATATCAGTATATCATCAATGAATACAATGACAAAGAGATCAAGATATGGCTTAAAAATCCCGTTCATCAGGCTCATGAAAGAAGTAGGGGCGTTCGTAAGCCCAAAAGACATTACTAAGAATTCATAATGCCCATACTTGGTTCGAAAAGCAGTCTTTGGCACATCTGCTGCCCGTATTTTCAATTGATGATAACCAGATCTCATATCGATTTTTGAGAAGGTACAAGCACCTTGTAACTGATCGAACAAATCATCAATGCGAGGAAGAGGATACTTGTTCATAATAGTTACCTTATTCAGTTGCCTGTAGTCTATACACATCCGAAAACGTTCATCCTTCTTCTTCACAAATAAAACAGGAGCACCCCAAGGGGATGCACTTGGCCTAATAAAACCTTTACCTAACAACTCCTGAAGTTGGGCCTTTAACTCCCTTAACTCGGCTGGAGCCATTCTATAAGGGGGTATGGAAATGGGGCGAGTACCCGGCACCAGATCAATACAAAAATCAATATCTGTATTCGGTGGCATACCAGGAACGTCTGCGGGAAACACATCCAGAAACTCACGGACTATCGAGACAGACTCAATCGAAGGTAATTGGGAAGTATCATCCCTTAGATGTGCCAAGAAAGCTAAACAACCCTTAATAACCATTCTCTTAGCACGAAGAAAGGAGATGATATGAACTGGGGTGGAGGTATAGTCACCCTCCCACACTAGTGGATCTGTCCTAGGCTTGGCCAATGTCACAGTTTTACCATTACAATCTAAGATTGCAAAATTTGGAGAAAGCCAAGTTATACCAAGGATTACATCGAGATCCACCATCTCTAGAATAATCAAATCTACATAAGTATTTCTCCCCACAAAAGTCACAAGACAAGACCTATACACCTTCTCAAATATCACAGACTCACCCACAGGAGTGGAGACACGAATAGGCATGTCAAGCAAATCAATATATAAATCAAGACCAGTAGCAAATAAGGAAGATACATATGAAAATGTGTATCCAGGATCAAATAATACAGAAGCCATGCAATCACAGACCAAAAGATTACCTGTGATAGCAGCATCAGATGTCTCTGCTTCAGACCTCCCTGGGAAAGCATAACAATGGGCCCTATCACCTGTCTGCCCGTTGCCCCTACCATGTTGCGCTGCAGTAGCTCCAGCTCGCCCGCCACCCCGGCTTATTTGGTGACCACCATTACCTTGGCTACTACGTCCTCCAGAATGGCGGCCTCTCCCATGACCACCTCTACCTCTGACTATTGGGGGTCTGTAACTCTGTTTTGGACAATATCTCCTAATATGTCCAGTCTATCCACATCCATAACAATCTCTGGAGTCAAGCATAGGTCTCTGTGAGAACGACGAAATCTGGGGATAACCTCCAAACTCAGAGAAACGCTAACTGGTGTGCCATGGACCCCCAGCTGCAGCCTGCAGTGAAGACTGAATAGGTCGGGCTGGGTAACCTCCTGAACTCTGCCCTATGGAGTAAGAACCACTAAACTCACCTCCCTTACGGAACTTCTTAGATGTCGACGCCATGGTGAAATCGTCTGGCTTAACCCTCTCCACCTCTATCACAAAATCAACTACTTCCTGAAAGGATTTTGCTGCAGCAGCTACTTGTAAGGCTGGGATCTGCAAATTTTACCTCACTCCCTTCACAAAACGGCGAATCCGCTCTTGTGGACTGAAGCAAAGGTGGGTGGCATACCTTGATAGTGCACGAAACTTAGCCTCATATGTAGTAACATACATCCTGCCTTGCTTTAGGCTTAAGAACTCATCTCTCCTCTTGTACCTCAAAGTCCGGGGTATATACTTCTCCATAAATAAGCTAGAGAATGATGCCCAAGTCATAGGTGGTGCCTGTGCTGGTTGACACTCAACATACGACCGCCACCACATTTTGGCATTCCCCTGAAACTGATAGGTCACAAACTCAACACCGAATCGTTCCACTATGTCCATCTTATGTAGCAACTCATGACAATCAACTAGAAAATCATAGGCATCCTCAGATTCAGCACCCTTGAAGACTGGAGGTTTCAACTTCAAGAATTTAGTTAAAAGTTCATGCTGATCACTCGTCATTATAGACCCTATAGTCAATAGAGGAAACGTGCCTACTTCCAATGAGGCATCCATGCGGGGAGCCACAGCAGCTGCATGTTGTACTGCCGGCACCTGAGGTGCTGGTGAAGAAAACACTAGAGGTGTCTGGCCTTGATCAGATAACCCGCTAAGATAAGTAAGAACCTGGTTAATCATCTCTGGGTAGGCTGGGGTGGTAATTCCTCATCTTGAACCTGCTCCTTTTCCCCTTCTTCACCCTCTCTCACTACCTCATTAGTCGGTGGAGGAGTCATCGACCTATTACTAGCTGGACCGGGTGTTTGTCCTCTACCTCTAGAGGGCGTCCTCCTGCGACCTCTACCACGGACTCTTGCCACTGCTCCTCCTCGAGCTACAGCCCAGTGGCTGGCTCAGACGCACCCTGTCTTGCCGGTGTTGGTGTTGGCACAGTTGTTGCTCTAGTTCTAACCATCTGCAAAATAGAGTGAGGATGTCAGATACCAATTTGTATCACCTAGATATCAATTGGATCCAAGTAAGAGCACGAAAGAAAGAAAGAATGGAATTTTCCTAAAGTCCTATAGCCTCTCAAAGAAAAGTAAGGGCGTCCCCCTACCGTTCCTCAAGACTCTACTAGACTCGTTCTTGTGTGATGAGATCAGCGAACCTAACGCTCTGATACCAAGTTTGTCATGACCCAAAACGGGCCGCGAGTGGCACCCACACTTATCCTCCTATGTGAGCGAAGCAACAAATCTAAACCCCAACATTTACCAATATTTCAACCATAATGAACAAAATATAATGCGGAAGACCCAAAACTTATTAATATAACCAATAAATAAGCTTCTAAAGTTTATCAATTATGATCCCCAAAATCAGGAAGTCATGACACCAAGAACATCTATCCTCAAATTTCTAAATCTAAGAGTATTTAAGTAGCTAAAATAAGTAAAAGAGATAGTCCATGTCCAAACTTCAAGACATCAAGACGTGAAAGAGAGAATCCAGTCCGAGCTAGGAATCATAGCTCACCCTGAAATCTGGTATGCTGGAGACTGGCTAGAGTTGAGGGCGAGTCGAAGTCGATGGCACGCTTGCTGCACTCCACAAATAACAATGAAGAAAATTACAAGTAGGGGTCAGTACAAGGAACACGTACTGAGTAGGTATCATCGGCCAACTCAAAATAGAAAGCAATATATACTGAATAATAATATAAAATCAACCACAATACTTAACAGGTGACAACAACAAGTACAAGAACCATTGGCAACAACACCAACCACACCTATGAGGACTCAAGCCTCCACAGCATATTCATTTGGGAAATAGGTTCTTCGAATTTGAGTATATTAATATAATTCAAGATTTCTTCTCTTTATAATTATCGTGTCGGACCGTGACACTCCGATCCCCTAATAATACCGTGTCGGAACGTGACACTCCGATCCATTATTACTACCGTGTCGGAACGTGACACTCCGATCCCCTAGTACTACCTGTCAGAACGTGACACTCCAATCCATTATTACTATCGTGTCGGAACGTGACACTCCGATCCCCTAATACTACGTGTCGGAACGTGACACTCCGATCCCCTAATACTACGTGTCGAAACGTGACACTCTGATCCCCTAATACTACGTGTCGGAACGTGACTCTCCGATCCATTTATCTCATTATTTTAGTTCATCAAGCCTTCTTTATGTCATGGCGTCATCTTAATAGAGAGGATTTAAGATTGAAGATTCAGCGGTCTCATAATTTTAGGCCACCACAATTACACAATCACAACATACAAACACACAATCAAGCATATAGCAGACTTTACAATACCACCCAATACATATCGATCGCTATTTAGAGTTTATCTATCATATAGAAATAAACCATAACCTACCTCCACCGAAGAATCGTGATCAAGCAAGCTACTTCCCCAATTTCTTTGCTTTCCTCTTCGTTCTCTCTCTCTCGCTCGTCCTCCCTTCTGTTCTTTTTATTTTTCTTGTGCAGATTCTTTTTCTTTTACCCTAATTATCATATAATCAATTATAAAAGATGATAAAAGTAACCCACTATTTATTTCAAGGTTATGTCCTTTAACCCCCAAGTAAATAAATTATTAAACTTACCCCACTAATTTCATAAAGTTTGTCATGATTAGTCCAAAACACCCCTTTAAAACTTTTAGCGGAATTCTGACCAAGTCGGGGTTACGCAGCTTGTGACGGCCCGTCGTATCTATGACGGTCCGTCCTGCAGGTCCGTCACAACGCTCAGAGAGTTAAATTCAGTAATGAGGTTTGTGACGGTCCGTCGTATCTACGACGGTCCGTGCTGCAGTTCCATCGTGAAGTTCAGACAGTTGATCCCAGTACCCAGATTTTTGAGTTGAAGTGTTTTGGAACGGAGACCCTCGACGGACCGTTGTGCTTATGACGGTTCGTCCTACCTATCGTCGAGGGTAATGAGGAGAGCCGTAGGAGAAATTTCACAAGTATGGGACGACGGAGTCCATCATGGTCCGTCGTGGCCATGACGGTCCGTCGCGTGATCCGTCGAACCGGTCAGTTTTTATAAAAAATAATTCTACTGCTCGAACCTACTAAACAGGTTATTACACCTACATCGCTCCCCTCAAGAACCAATTTTTGTTTTTGTAATTATGTACACCTTTTGGCTTACATATCATCAAAACATCTACCACGTGCCTCAACTACGTAGAGTCACAAAGTGTGCCACGTGATCCAAAAGGTGTATACAATTACAACAAAAAAGTTTGGGGGTTATAGGACTTTAGTTTAGTTAAGAAGTATTATTGAGATTCCGGACTTAGTTTAGGAGGTTTTGCCTTATATTTATATTCTTTAATACATTATAAAATAATGTCAATATATTTTATGATTGAGTCATTCATGGAGAGACCTTATACTATTGCATTACTAGATGAGACATATAATTGATGTTAATGCATTCCTTACTTGGGTGCATCATGAAGTCGACTCAAACTACTACATTGTTATGAGTCATGGAATCAATATCACAGTATCTCATGCTTGACATACCCAAGAATACAATACATTGACACTGATTGTAGAGCTCATACAATAGTATACTTTGTTGAATCCATTTTACCATCCATCCAAGTATGAACTACATTTCCATTGATTAATAAACTAATAACAACCATACCAACGTTTATCATATATCAATCGCTATATACTTACACATTTATCTTAAATATTTAAAAAATATGATAATATATTTATTTATATAATCCAAGAAAATATAATAAGCTTTTATCTTCATAAAACAAAAAATTTGTAATCCTTTGGATCAACAAGAATCTTCTACATAATAATCAAACAAATCAAGTATGTGGTCAATGATTTCATGTCCCTATAGGTATTCAACATTCTCTTTATAATCATCATTCATTTTCCATAGAAACTCGTATATCATGATCAATCGATATATTTCGTAATTTTTTTCTTACAATGTAAGGAAGTCTATAACATCAATATAAATATCTTCTACAAAAACAAGTTTAATTAAATGGTGGCAGTTATTTTAGGTGTATTTAGGTATTTTAAGTTACTAAAACACTAAAACAAAGAATTAGACTTAATTATTAAACAAAAACCATTCCCTCCCAAAATTTCTCTCAAAAGCTCCATGGAAGCTTGATGTCAAATTGGAGGTAGGATTGAAATTTCACATTGCTTTGTTCTTCAATTTCGTGGAATTACTAATACTAAGGTGTGGTGATCATTTATCTAGAGTTAGATTTCACTCTAGATCGAATTCTCAAATGGTTTACAAGTTTTCCAAAAGATGGTCAAAACCCCAATTCTTCCTGAAACTCATGGGTTCTTGCGGGTTCCAAACTAATTTTTATGATTATATTATGGTTTAATTGACGATTTCAAGTTAAAAAATCTATGAACCCATGTTCCGTCAAATTGTTTGATTTTGGCTTATAAAGCGCGTTAGATGAATATGATTTGATATTCTTAGAATTACGCTTATATTATGTTGTTTTGTTGTTATCTATTTCTATCCAAGCCAAATTATGCTGAATTATTAGAGAATCGAGAAAAAGTGATCATAGCTTGGATGAAGTGTAAGCTGACCTAAATTGCTCTAGTTACATTGAGTTGGTCTTGTATGGTATAATCCACTTATGGTGACAATGTTTAGTTATTGTATATGTAAGTGTATTGTGATCAAGGTCTTGAAGGCATTGGATGCTAATTAAGGTAATGTTATGATGCATGTGTATAGAGATGTGTTGTGATGTTATGTATGTGATTCTTGAAGATAATATTACTATTAGATTATAATGTGAATGTGAAGTATATTTGTGTGAGGAATATGATGAATAGAGTATGATCATGTTTAAAAAGGCAAATTCATGAATGATGGTGGTTTTGTGAAGGGTATTTCACACATATGTATACATACACATGAATAAATAGATGAATGAAGCTAATGAAAATGTAATGAATGTGAGCTTATTGAAAGATTTCCTCAATTGTACTCTAATGAATGAATGAGGGACTTTGAGGTGGATACTTCTCCGTAAGTAGAGGTGTAGTGTCTAGTAACAACCTCAACATTCCTAAGCTCTTTCCAATGAATGAATGATAGGTTAGGATGAGTATTCCTTCCAGAGTAGAGGTAGAGTACTTAGTAGCAATGCCTTAACCTTTAGTTAATGAAAGTAATGAAAGTCTAATACTCCATATGGGAGTAGTGCTTAACACCTTTAAGATATTAAATAAGGTAGATACTCTCCATGAGTAGAGGTATAGTATCTAGTAGAAACCTCTTGAGATGGGTACTATTTGTGATTAGAGGTGTAGTATCTACAAGCAATATCCATTTCGCTTAAATATGTGCCCATATAAGACTAGTTAGTGGTTTTCCACGTAAAGGCTAAACGAATTAGCATACCTTAGGCGAGTGGGGATCCCTCATCCGGTAGGGGTTAATAATGGGAATCCATGATAAGCTCTCATGGTCTATGTCAGTTAAATCTTAACCCCACAAAAGAATGTAATGAACTAGGTATTTCTAATGATGTACTACTTAGGGTAGGTGGTGGAATGTGATGCCATCTATTCATTGCATAAGTAGGCATTTGAAGTGGTCTTGGTGTGTCCTTATAATGTTAATGAATGAATGGGTTTCACAGATGATACTAAGGAATCTTGTTGGTCTTACGTCTAATGTTAATGAATGTATTATGACTTGTTAAATGTGATATGCCTAGTATAGGGTGGTTCCAAAGGAGCATTAAGTGGGAGTTGTAGTATGGGATACTACTTTCACATTTCACTAGTGTAACTTTAATGAATGAATGTGATTCTCCTTAAATGCATGAATGTATCATTTAGTATATCTAGTAATGAATGTTGACTTGTTGGGTTGTGTTGGAAAGGAAATATCCTTACTTAAGGTAGTCATGAGGATCACCCAGGTGTGCATGAAGGGGTTGTATGGGAGGCCGCTTCATGTTTTACTTAGGTGGGTCTTAGTTAACCTTAGGTAGAGGGTCTAAATGGTTAAATGAGTTACTAAATGAATATGGTCATATATTGCAGATTATGGAAGTATTACCTTGTATGTTGATGATTGGCTTGTATGATGTCTTTTACACTTGGTGATGACGCTTTATAAGAAAAGCATGAAAATCATATTTTAACTAAAATATCCTCTTTAAAGCATGTTTTTGCATGATTTTCATACCTAGTGCTTAATTGTACTAATTCCATATTTTCCTCTATTTTCTTCAAAAGTGTAGGTGTTAGCAAGTGAGGGGATATTTGGAGTTAAAGCTTGGAACTTAGAAGTTTTCTCTCAAGATTTGGGTATGTTCTCATATTTCGAGGACAAGACTCTTTATTTCTAGTTTTCTTTTATAAGGACATTTGCATAAGACTTGTACATTCCTTCAATGTAAGGGTAGTGTCCCTATGATATTGAGATGTGTCTAAGATGGTTTGTGTCGAGACTTAGTTTTTCTTACATTTTATAAAATAGTTTCCGCTTATTGAGTTTACTGTAACAAGTTTTAATTCCGCTCTACTTTTCATACCAATATTATGAATGAATTCTAAGAGGCTTGTATAAGACCTTTTCGAGGTCCAATACACCGATTATGACTAGTGGGTGCTCTCAGGTCGTGACAATTTATTACCACTCAATGAATCTGTTTTCATTGGGCCGCAAACATCCCTATGAATGAGCTAATGTTTCAGGTTAGTTCTCTGTACTTGATTTTCTTGAAATGACAATTTTGTTTTGTTTCCCTGTTGGCAGGTTTAACAAACTTGAGCATTAGAAAGAAATTCAGACATATTTTCGACTAACACCTTGTTTTTCATCACTCCGATGCTTCTCATATTGATATGATAAAACCTTTTGTACAACAAGTTTCTGCATGTTTATGAAGTAACACTGTAACCATGCTCAATTATTTTCTCATAATCAACTGAAACCATTTTGTTGCTCATTTTGACATAAAATAATACTACTACATTAAAATAATTCGACTCCATAAGGGTCAGAAATAACACATTCTTAAAATACAGAGAATAATTATTTTCAAGCATTTTTCAAAAACTCTATAAATTTTGACTCATATCTGGCATTATAGAACTCCAGTAATAGTTTTGATACTAGATATTGTTGACATAGAGATTGTACCCTGCCTTTGACTTCAATTACCTTACCGTTTCCCACTTTTACTTTAGATTTGTAAGTATCATAAAGGAATTTGAACTTTTCAGCATCATTGTACACGTGATGTGTGCAACCACTATCAAGAAGACACGAATCAGATGATTCATTAATTGAAAAGCATGAAATTGCGAAGAATTGCTTATCAAGTGCATTTCCAGCTTCTGTTGCTTGTGGTTGCAAAGCTTTGGATGCCATTGCTCTTTATTTGCAGACCTTGGATATGCGCCATGTCTATTTGCAGTCGTCCCATATTGCATCAACTCTCCACCAACAGTACTATTCAATATGTGTAGTTCTTTTACAATGTTTGCACGGAGGGAACTTATTCTTCACATCTCCACTATTGTTTCCTCAATCATGATTGCCCTTATTCTTTTGGTTTAACTTTTGTTTTTTTATTTGAAATTTTCTTTTGTATAGAGAAAGCTTCATTAGTGAACTTGTCTCGTCTCATAGTCCTTCTTCGTTCTTGTGCTTGAGAGCACTCATTAGTTCACCTAATGAAATTTAGCCTTGGTCTTTGGATTCCTCAAGAGAGTAAATCTTAGATTAAAACCTCTCACAAATAGTCACAAGAACATTCTCTACGATTTGTTTTTCTATGAAATCTTCACCAAGAAGTCTAACGTCATTAACAATTAAGGAGATTTGATTACCATACATACTAATTGTTTCACCTTCATACATGTTCAATGACTCAAGCTCCTTTTTAGGTTCAACACTTGTATTTGACGTGTTCTATCCTTGTCTTGTTATTCTTCTTTCAAACTACCCCAATCATCTTTTGTTAATTTACAAGTCATGATTGTGTAAAACACAGAATCAACCACTGTATTCTACATAAGCGACTTGGATTTATATTTCTTAACCTTTTTTTCGTTGATAGATTTGATATAATCCATGGTAGAATTTGTTCGTAGAGCAACAATTGGTTTATCTTCTATATGTTTCCCAAAGTTAATGGGCTTACATAAAAGGTTGCATCTTCACAGACTAGATTTTTTAATTTTTACATGTGAAAGTGAATGGTTGGGATTTAGAGGTAGTTTGTTGGATGTCATTTTTGTTGTAGGTTAAAATTTTCGGTCATGTAAAATCAACTTTACGCTTTAATGCAACCGTTAAAACTCAAACACTCAAGAAACTAATTTGAAGAATAACAATAAAGTGAACTTATGAAATTCCAATAATGCATTAATTTGCAAAAGATCTTAATTTATTTAAGGATAAATCTAACCAATTCCTATCTAGTAACCACTTACAAAGTGGATGTTAAATATAAATAAGAACATGTGCCACTAACAGTCAAATAAGTGGCCACTAACTTCAAAAAGTTAGCGACTAAAGTTGACTATGTCTAGCTAGAAAATAGGAAACACTGTACTGAAATAAGTAAAAAACAGTACAAATAATAAGCTGAAAAAATGTCAATTGTCTAATAGCAAAAACATGTTCCCCAACTTTGTCTCCCTCTAGGTGTTTGTCATAGTCCAAAAATAGAGGTCATAATTTGACACATATTTTGATTATTCCAATAGGTATAACAATTTATTATCCAAATTAATCTTTATTTAAAGAAAAAAATACAAAACATAAGTAATTAGGAAGTTAAATCGAGTCTCAAATTAAAATCTTCAAAAATCAAAATGTTATAAATAAATAATTAAGTCTACAACACCAAAATCAGGAGACATGAGTCAAGCTTCTACAATAAAATGTATAATTTCGCCTTCTCTTTTACATTATTATTCATTCTTTCTACTCGTAGTGAGGCAATTAGCTAATTTAAACGAGGCAGGTATACTAAAAATAAGTGTGTGATTCATGCTTCGATAAAATTAATACATAAAAAGGTAAAAACTAAGCATTAAAGAAAGATTTTTCACATAAAACATGTGATTTATATGAAACATAAATAAAATTATAAGTGAATATATTAAAGGAGAGAGTGAGGATAAAAAGATTGTTTTTTATTCTTGATGCAAGCAAATACAAAAATCAAAATAAAATTAATAGTTCCAGTTGTCTTCTACAAGTACATTACCTAAATTCGCGCATAAAGATGACGAAGGAAGAATGTTGAGGAATTCC
Source organism: Solanum arcanum (assembly GCA_027789145.1). Lineage (NCBI taxonomy): Eukaryota > Viridiplantae > Streptophyta > Magnoliopsida > Solanales > Solanaceae > Solanum > Solanum arcanum. The sequence goes on along the minus strand of CM050935.1, from coordinate 23,326,938 downwards.
ACACCACAATAGATTGCTATATTTTAGACTTTTTTTGTGTCGTAATTTGTTTAAAACTTGTTACTTATTGTTCAGTATTAGTTCCTCAATTTCAGCAAACAATAACTTAGTTTTAGCATATTTTTTTAGCATTACTTTATATTATCTTAGTTAAGATGCGATGTATTTTTTTTCAGTCTCATTTAAAAATAAAAATCACTTCTTATTTTTCTTCTTCAAATTAGTTCTTATTATCCTTTGTTAAGCACTAACATTGATATCAGAGCCCTTTAGTTCTTAAGAGACTTGTAAGAATTTGTGAGTTATATTTAGTAAAACCCAAAACTAATCCAACCATTACATAAAACTAGTTCTCATGCCCCGAGCCTACACCCTGGATGTGGCCAGCACCCTATGACCATTGCTGGTCTTGAGCGAACCATTGTCCTAGATAACTTAACTCAACAGAAGACTTAAATTAATCATAAAGCAAGCAACATTCTCGTAAAAATAACTTAAATAAATGTCATGGCAAAAATGACACATAAGTCCCAAAATTAGAAATCTGAGATGTAAGATAAAGAGAGACCCAAACTGAACAGTTTGACTGATTATTCATCTATGAAGCCTTTATAATACTAAGATGAATGTTGGAACAAAATCCTCAACATTCTATAAGTAAAAACATGTAAAGCAATGAAAGATTCTCTCAGAATGCAAGGAGGCTCACCACTAACTCTGGTGCTCAAACTGGATCAACAGGGCGCTGCATGTTGAGCCTTATTACATGCTTCTACATGATAAGACGATGCAGGCCAATAGGCATCAATACATTGAATGTATGAGTATGTGAGTTGGAATGCTAAACAACAACTTTAAGCTTGAAAGGAGTAAGAAAGAAACTTACCTGGGCTTTGCTCAACTAATGAATTATTGAACTTAATATAAAGCAATAAAACACTTGAGATGTATATAAAGCTTTGTAAAAAAGTAAAATTTAGTTTATTAAAGAAAATGCAATAACAAGCTCAACTTTACTTATATATTGAAGTAATATAGCTTCTGTGGGAGATTCTCTAATTGACAACTATCACTAAGAGCCTAAGCAATGGTAGAACATCTTACATCACATTGCACGAGGACCTTCCTATACCTTGTAGTTATTATTTAACTATACCTACTAAGTGGATCAACTAGTCTATACTAAACAGCACTAAGGAATCATCTAAAAGATATGATCCTTGTTCTGCCCATGTCAGCTAAATGGTTTATGGGGGCTTGAGTTAATATGAACTTACGTCCCATTATTAGTGCTCAATAATACTCCCACAATACTTAGCTCATATATATTTAAAACAACTTATGCTCTGGTTTAGGTAATTGGTCAAACTTAGCTTTAACAGCTCTCTTTGAAATCATAGTTTCCTTTTTACTAAAACTTGTCGAAGGCTCTTTTGGAAGTCTAGCTTCCTTTCTTGCTCCAAATGTGAAAACATTTGTAACTCGTAAGGAATATTTAGTTTCCTTATAACTTTTGAGAAATGAAATAAAGTCTCTACTCTTTGCTTAACTTGTAACATAAGCCATCAAACAAAATTAAAATGTTTGTCCGAGACTCTTTGAAACTTTAAGAACTTACTTTTACTTGCTTCGTAACTTTTAGACTTGACTCTTAAATTCTTTGACTTTGATATTAACTTTCCTTGAATTGGATTATAGATTCAAGGTTCATGATTTTATGTTTATGGATAATTTCATGATGTTTACATATACCTTAGCGTGTTGGAATCAACTAAGAAACTTGGGTATATGACTTAGGAACTAGTATAAAAAGATAGGGAATAAATGAGGTCTCCATGTGTCCTTGGCGTTCTGAGAGGCGTGGGGTGCCAGGCCGAAAACTTCAGAGGTCAAGTTGGAGCATTCCGGATGGAGCGGAACCCCAAGGCCCTACGGTCAGAGAATGTCCTATTGGGCTATGGGAGATGCGGTGCCCTAGGACCCTACAGACAGGCGTTTCAACTTTTCTTCTTCAATTTCATCTCTAAACCCTTTAAACTCCCCTTATTTCCCTCCCAAACACTTAGAATCATTAATATCGTCAATATCCAATAGATTCTACTCGAAAAACAACCCAGAAACACGAAACAAATCAACTCTAGGCATGCAACAACTTAACCAACAATAATTCAACAATGTTCTTCAAGAACTTCACTTTTCATCCTTCAATCTACTCAAAATCGCCGAATTAAACAAGTCGTTGTGTGAGTGAACTAACCCAACACGAAAAGATCTCACATACCTTGATAGACATCACCCCTGATGAATTCCACTCGCAAAATCTTAGCGTTCTTGACGAATTCTTGATTTTTCTCCCCTTTTTCCTTTTTCTCTTTTTTGTTCTCCAAGCAAAAGCATAAAATAACTTTTCTAATTTGAAGTAAAACTTATTTTATTCCCAAATAAACCCTGAAAGTGAATTAGGAAATAGATAGGTGAAAAAAACTAATTTTCCCTTACTTAAATCTGATTTGACTTTATTTACTTCAACAACCCACCTTCTGGAAGGCGTATCTCCCCCATACGATATCAAAATCTTGCAAACACGCCGCCGTTGAAAGATATTTTCTTGGGCTTTACAACCATATAAAAAACTAACTCTAACTTAACCTGAGCTACCAAAAACTCAATTTCTTAACCTTAGGAATTTTTTCTAGATTTTCCCTTTTCTTTCCAAAAGTGAAATTTTTTAGTTTCTTAGCTTATTCTTGTCTATCACGAGTTACGAGATGTTACAATCACTCTCTCTTAGGAACGTTCGTTCTTGAATAATTCTTTTCTCTAAGCTATAAATAGTAACCTCAAGCTTAATACTAAATAATTAAAAGCAAATAACAAAATCTTACTAATAGTTTATAAAGTACTAAGAAGAGAATTAGTACCTTAATCTGCATTCTCTACGGATTCAAAGAGATATGGATATGTCTTCTTCATATCCTCTTCAATTCCTTAAGTCCCTTCTTCAACAAATTGGTTCCTCCAAAAAACCATGACTGACGCAACCTCCTTTGTTCTCAATTTGCGAACTTAGCAATCTAAAACATGAACCCGAATCTCTTCATAGGATAAGCTATCCTTAATTCCAACATTTTCACTTAGTACAATCAATGAAGGATCACACATGTACTTCTTCAACATGGATATATGAAACACCAGATAAACTGATGATAAATCTTGTGGTAGCTCCAACTCAAAGCTACATTGCCAATTCTCTTGGATATTTTATAAGGACCAATATATCGGGGACTTAGTTTCCCCTTTTTACAAAACCTCATAACACCCTTCATGGGTATTACTTTAGATATACCCAATCATCCAACTCAAAATCCAACGGCCTTCTCCTAGCATATGTGTAGGAATTTTGATGACTTTGGGTCGTTTTCAATCTCTCTTGAATCACCTTCACCTTTTCCATGGCTTGGTGAACTAGATCTGGTCCTATCAACCTTGTTTCACCATCTCATATGCATCTTCTCCCATAAAAAGATTTTTATGGAGCCATTTGGATGCTCTAATGATAGTTGTTGTTGTAAGCAAACTCAATGAGAGGTGGGTGATCATCCCCATTCCCCTTGAAATCTATCACGTAATAACTCAACATATCTTCTAAGGTCTTGATAGTATGCTCTGCTTCCCATCCATCAGAGGATAAAAATCAATGCTTTAGTTAACCTTTAAATCCAAACCTTTCTGGAAAGATTACAAGAACTGTGCAGTAAATTGTGCACCTCTATATGAAATGATTGAAATTGGGACTCCATGAAGTCTCACCACCTCTTGAATTTGTAACTTTAAATAATATTGTGCTGAATGAGTGCTCTCTACAGACAAAATATGGACTGATTTTGTAATTCTATTGACAAATTACGCAAATTGAATGATGTTGCCTTTGAGACCTTGGCAAGCCTGTGGTTAGGTCCATATTGATCATCTCCCACATCAATTCCAGAAGTTCTATATTCTGAGCCAACCCTCCAGATCTTTGGTGTTCTAGTTTCACTTGTTGGCAATTTGGGAATTTGGCAACAAACTCGATAATGCCCTTCTTCATTCCTTCCATAAGTATACCTCTCATAAATTGCGATACATGTTTGTTGAATTTGGATGAATGGAATATACGAAGCTATGAGCTTCCTTCATGATACTCTCTTGGAGTCCATCCACCCTAGGTACGCACAACCTACCTTGATACTTTATCTCACCATCTTCCCCTCATTCAAAATTTATTACTCTCTACTTATGAATATTCACCATCAAATCAAGAAAAATGGAGTCATGGTCGTGCTTGTCTTTCACTTCTGAAATTATTAATGACTTATCCCCATTGGTGACCACCATTCCTCCTTATGTGGAATCCATAAGTTCAACTCCAAGGTGTTCAAGTCTTTGCACACCATTGGATAGCTCCCTCTTTTCTTCCTTTACACTGGCAGTGTTCCTCATGGATAATCTACTTAAGGCATCAACAACCAGATTAGCCTTACTTGGTCGGTAAAGAATACTCATGTCATAATCCTTAAGTAATTCCAACCACCTCCTATGTCTGAGATTTAGCTATTTCTGGGTGAATACATATTGTAAGCTCTTGTGATCAATGAATATGTCCACGTGAAAACCATACAAGTAATGATGCAATATTTTGAAGGGGAAAACCACAACAGTTAACTCTCAATCATGGTTTGGGAAATTCTTCTCATACTTCAACTGTCTAGAGTAATAAGCTATAACCTTTCCATTTTGCATTAACACACATCCCAAACAAACTCTTGATGCATCAGTGTACACCGCAAAACCTTAAGTACCCTCTGTAAGGTCAAAATCGGAGTTTTAATCAACCTCTTTTTAAACTCATGAAAGCTCTTCTCGCAAGCTTCAAACCATTAAAACTTGACTATCTTTTGAGTTAGCTAGGTAAAAGGAGATGATATAGATGAAAATCCCTCAAGAGATCTTCTATATTAGCCAGCCAACCCCAAGAAACTCCTTATATCTGTTGGGGATGTGGGTCTAAGCCAGCTCTGAACTACTTTTATCTTTTGGGTATCAATGCTAATCCCATCACTGAAAACTATGTGATCCAAGAATGACACAGACTTAAACGAAAACTCACACTTGGAGAACTTTGCATATAACTTCTTATCTTTCAAGGACTGAAGAACTATTCTAAGGAGACTAGCATGATCTTCTTCATTCCTTGAATATATTATTACGTCATCAATGAAGATGATAACATACATATCTATATAATCTTTGAAGACACTATTCATAAGGTCCATGAATGTTGCAGGCGTATTAGTCAAACCAAAGAACATGACAAAAAACTCATAATGCTCATATCTTGTTTTAAAAAGCTATTTTTGGAATATCAGATTCCCTAACTTTCAACTAATGGTAGCTTAATCCTTCAATTGATGGTAGAATGATATGAGATCAATTTTCGAGAAGCATGAAGCACCCTGAAGTTGGTCAAGAAGATTATCTACCCTTGGGATATGATATTCTTTCTTTATGGTAACCTTATTCAATTGTCGGTAGTATATTCACATCCCAAGGGAACCATCTTTCTTTATCACAAACAAGACCGAAGTGCCCCAAGATGAGACACTTGTTCTAATGAAACCCTTATCCAATAGATCTTTCAATTATTCTTTCAAATCTGCTGGTTCCGTTCTATATGGCAAAATAGAGATAGGACTAGGATTTGGAAAGATGTCTATGCCAAAGTCTATTGCTCTATTAGGAGGGACTCCGGGTTGATCATCAGGAAAATTATAGGAACTTTTTTACTATAGGTATTGACTGAATGGAAGGTACCTCAACACTTCGGTCATTAACTCACACTAAGTGATAAGTACATTCCTTTCAAACTACTTTCTCGCCTGAGGGTACGAAATGAAAAGAACCTTAGGCACTACTGAACTACTAATCCACTCTATAAATAGCACATTAGGGATCTGAAACTTGACAACTCGAGTTCTACATGGTATTGATGCATAAAAAGCATGATGCCGGTGCATACCTATAATAAATGAAAATCTATTCAGTGTAACTCCACTAGGTCAACCATAGTGTTCTTGTGATTAATGAAAATAGGACAATCACAATAGACTCTTTCCACTAGATTAGAATCCCTTACCAGTGTGAAAACACTAAAGGTATCAATATGTTTCTTTAGGAAAATATCAAAACTAAAGATTTGGATCATACCAGTGACAACATCCGGCGAATCCTCTACTCTCAACGAATAGTAATTGCATAAAGGCGTTTTACTTCTCCGTCTTTCTCGGAAGTAGATTATGTAGATGTAACTCTTTCAGGTGAAGAACCTAAAGAAGTTTGTGCTCTAATGCCCTCTTTATCATTTCTCTGCATGTTCTTTGGACATTCTCTTATAAAATGACCATTCTTGCAACACTGGAAGAAACTAGTGGAGCCATTATGACACACCTCTTAGTGGTTCAAACCACACTTAGCACATGCAAGAATCTTTGTACCCCTTGTGCCTTATTACCTTGCGAATACTCAGGTCTAGCTCTGAATTTCTGCAAATTGTAGCCATGATACTGACCTCTATTTCTTGCCGCAGGTGCACTAGCAGATGATGGTGTATGCCCCTTCTGCTTTTCAAATTGTGGATAATTTAAACCACGTTTCTGCTGACTCATTCTCAGTCTTGGCTTTCTTACCTTTGTGCTCCTCTCTTTCCCTCAGTTTTTCCTCTTCAACTTGCTACACATAAACCACCAATCATGATATGTCCATGTCACTGATCAACATTATAACTCTACCCTTTTTTCTTGATGCATGACCCAAGCAGCGACAAACAAGCTCATTATACTCCTCATATTCTTAAAATTTTCATGAGCATAACGAGACAGTTGGATGAACTTCAAAACATACTCATGAACACTAAAGGAGTACTGTTTTATAGTAAGAAACTCTTATACCTTTGCCTCCATTAGTTGAAATACCCCGAAAAAGCTTTTTCGAAGCAAGCCCAACTCGGATGCGGTTCATCCTCATCTATGCCCTCATTCCACTGGTTAAACCAATTCCTAGCCACATTCTTCAATTGGTATACAACTAGCTCGACACTATTGACATCAATGATATGGATAACATTGAAAACCTTATTCAACTCTTCCAAAAAGTTTTCTAGATCCTCAATAGTGCTTGAACCAGTGATACTGGGAGGATTCATTCTCAGGAATTCACGAATCCTTGAGGTGTCATCCTCTTCTTGTCGAACTCCTCTCTATTGCCCGACCTTGTTAGTCACTGCTTGACTTAGCATACGGATAGCCTCACGGAACTCAGCATTGATAACTACCCCTTGAGGTTGCACTTTGGGTGCATTGAGTAGCTCGTGTTCCTTTGGTTAAACACTCCTCCTAGATGGACGACCTCTTGTGGATCTTTGTGGAGGCATGATTATCTAAAACACGTGCAAGAACAAATTAGAGAGAGACTTTTAGAGTAAACTCTAACGCACAAAAATGAAAAAGAAAAAAGTAAGAAATTTCTAAATTTTGTGTCCTCCTAATTATAGATGTGGCACACTTTACACTGATTACTAAGACTCTACATACAAGACTTCATAAACTTCATAGGACTCTAGAACTCAGTGATATGATACGAAGTTTTTCACGCCAGGGTCTACACATTAGACGTGGACTGCGCCCAATGACCATTATTTGTCTTAAGTGAACCCTTGGCCTTTCTTACTTAACTCAACGGTAAATCTAGTAAAATTCTTATAAAAATAACTTAAATAAATGTCATGGCGAAAATGACACTTAAATCTCAAAATTAGAACATCTGAGATGTAAGATAAAGAGATACCCAAACTAAACAGTCTGACTGATTATCTATCTATGAATCCTCTATAATAATAAGATGAATGTTGGGACAAATTGCTCAACAATCTATAAGTAAAAACATGGAAATCAATAAAAGAGTCCTTCGGAATGCAAGGAGGCTCACCACTAACTCTGGGGCTCAAACTGGATAAATGGGGCACTGGATGCTGAGCCTGATTACATGTGTCTGCATCATAAGACGATGCAGGCCAACATGCATCAGTACATTGAATGTACGAGCATGTGAGTTGGAATGCTAAAGAACAACTTTAAGATTGAAAGGAGTAAGAAGAAACTTACCTTGGCTTTGCTCAAATAATGAATTAGTGCACTTAGTATAAATGAATAAAACACATGTGACATATATAAAGATTTTAAATAGTAAAGCAACTTAGTTCATTAAAGAAAATGCAATAACAAACTCAACTTTACTGATATATGAAAGTAACATGGTTTTTTAGGGAGATTCTCTAACTAACTACCATCACTATGAGCCTAAGTGATGGTACAACGTCTTGCCTCACGTTGCAAGAGGATCGTCCTATACCTTGTTGTCAATATAGAACCTAAACTACTAAGTAGATCTACTAGTCTAGGCTAAAAAAAACACTAAGGAATCATCTAAAAACTATGATCATTCTTTTGTTTATATTGGCTACATGGTTTATGGGGGCTTGAGTTAATATAAACTCGCATCCCCATATTGGTGCTCAATACTACTCCCAAAATGCTTAGCTCATATGTTCTTAATATAACTTCTTCTCTGGTTTAAGGTAATTGCTCAAACATAGCTTTAAAATCTCTCTTGGAAATCATATTTTCCTTTTTACTAAAACTAGCCAAAGTCTTTATTGGAAGTCTAGCTTCCTTTCTTGCTCAAAGTGTGAAAACATTTGTAACTCTTAGGGAATACTTAGTTCTCTTATAACTTTTGATAAATAAGCTCAATTCTTTATTCTTTGCTTGACTTATAATTGTGCCTTAAAACAAAGTTAAAATGTTTGTTAAATATAAAACTTTAAGAACTTACATTAACTTGCTTCTTAAATTTTAGACTTGACTCTTGAATTCTTTGACTTTGATCTTAACTTTCCTTGAATCGGACTATAGATCAAAGGTTCTTGATATCATGTTTATGGATGATTTCATGATGTTAGATGTACATTATAGTGTTGGAATCAACATAGAAACATGGGTACATCACTTAGGAACTAGTACAAAAAGATGGGGAATGAATGGGGTCTCCAAGCATTCTTGGCACTCTTCGAGGCATAGAGCGCCAGGCTGCAAATTCAGCGGCCATATGGGGCTCCCTTGCTGGGACGCGCCCCAAGGCCTTAAAGATAGAAACTTTCTTGTGGGGCTATGGAGTCAGCGCCCCAGGACCTTACACGCAGGAATTTCAAATTTTCCTCTATGTTTTTCATCTCTAAACCCTCTAAGCTCTCATGGTTCATTCCCTAAACACTTAGGATCATTCATACCCTCAATACTTATTAGATTCAACTCGAAAATCAACCCGGAATTATGAATCAAATGAACTCTAGGCATGCAACCGCTCAACCAACAAAAAATTAACAATTTTCTTCAAGAACTTCACTTTTCATCATTAAATCTACTCATAATTGCTGAATTAAACAAGTTGGTGTTTTCTGAACTAAACCGACACAAAAAGATCTCAAATACCTTGATAGGGATCACACCCGATGAATTCCACTCGCAAAACCTTAGCGTTCTTAACAAATTCTTAATCTTTTTTCTTTTTTCCTTCTTCTCATCTCTTTTCTCCAAACCCTAAGCGTAAAATAACTTTTTTTAATCTAAACTAAAAGTTTTTTTATCCCAAATAAACCCTTCAAATAAATTAGGAAATTGATGGATAAAAAGACTAATTTGCCCTTACTTAAATTCGGATTGAACTTTCTTTACTTCAACTATCCAACTTTGAGAAGATATATCTCCCTCATACGATATCCAAATTGCGCAAACTCGGCACTATTCGAAATCCTTTGGAAAGGTCTTTCCAACCATATAAAGAACATAATCTAACTCCTTCTGAGGTAGAAGTTATGACCATTTGAAAATAACCACTTTCTTCAGTTTAGAAATTTTTTCCAGATTTTCCCTTTTCTTTCCAAAATTGATTTTTTGTTCTTTTAGCTTATTCTTTTCTATACGAGTTACAAGTTGTTACAATAGCTTAAAATCTGCCAGTTTATGAATATGAAAACTAACAAATTTGGATTGTAAGGATGGAAGCCTACATGGATGTATGTGATCTCTAGGAGACACTAGAGGAGGATTATAAAGTTCCTCTTTTACCATAAAATCCTACAATGGCTTAGATTAAAACCCATGAAAATAAGAAGACCAGGAAGTTAAAGGTGAAGACATGTCTCTATATTGTAGTATCTCCTATTATTTTTCCACAATCATAACTTTTAAATGAACTTTGGAAATACGGACATTCTTAAAACTTAATTTTGTAGAGATGAAAGAATTCGAAGCATGAAGGTCTTAATCCTGGTGAGAGAATTTGAAATAAAAAAAATGAAGGAATCCGATACAATCAAAGATTACTCAGATAAACTTATTAGTTTGGACAGTAAGGTAAAGTTACTTGTGGTCTAACTTTTTGATACAAGGATTGTGCAGAGAATCCTTGTTAATTTACGTGAAAAGTTTGAAGCAACAATTGCTTCACTAGAAAATACAAAGGATTTGTTAAACATTACTTTTGTAGAACTTTTAAACTTCTCACAAGTACGTGAAAAAAGAAGAATATTAAGGAACAAGGCAACTGTTGAAGGAGCTTTGCAAGCAAGGCACGAGTTCAATGCCATAGGCAAAGGTAGGAAGCAAAAGATAAGAATAGATATGCTACATAAACAGAAGTTTTTGCAACTGAGAACAATTCTTGCAACGACAACAGAAGTGGAAAATATCCACAATGTTAGCATTGTTGGAAGAGAAATCATGCACACTTAAAATTATGGAAATAGATGATATGAGATGCATAAAGTGTCATAAACTTGGTCATTCTGAGATTATTTGGAAAGAAAAATGACCATAACAATTAAATGGAGTTCAAATTGCAAACAATCGAGAAGAAGATCAATTGTTTCTGGCTACTTATTTTGCAAGTAGAAGTTCAAGCAAAAGCTGGTATTTGATAGCAGTTGTACAAATCATATGACTTATGATAAAGATATTTTTAGGGAGTTACAAATATATAAAGTCAAAATTGTTAATAGGAATCATCTTCTAGGCAAAAGGAAAGGCACAATAGCTATTGAAAGCTACTCAAGTACAAAATTAGTCTCATATGTACTTTTTTTGCCTAAACGTGATCAAACTTTGTGTAACAACCCTAAAAAAATTGATATGCTAAGTAATGCTTAATGTTTCTAGAATGCCTACGATTAGACCGGCTTCACACGGATTGATGTGCGTAGAAAAGAACTCTCAACCCTTGAGACAACCAAGCTAACTAACTTGGGGAGTTATTTTATCTAGTAAAGGTTGGGTACAGCCATGTAGGGCTCCCGAATATGAATATTTACTCGGATAAGTCTTTGCCAGACTTAAAAAGGGGAAATCTTAAGTTTGAAGGGTCTAGGGGTAAAATGACCTTTTCTAGGATAAGGGTAGTACCGAAATTACCCTAAATATGTAATTAATTATTTAATTAATAAGGTGGAGGGACATTTTGGGTAGAAAGGGCAAAAATTTCCCGTTGAGCAAAATCTTGCTTCATCCGGATTTGAACCTAGGTGGGAGCAATGATTTAACTTGATTATTTATATTGGTGAATTAATTAATTAATATTTAAATGCTGATTTAATAAAAAGGAAAACGAAATTATTATTAATTAATTAATTAATTAATGGGGCAGTTTGGGTCGGGTAGACCCGGAGGGACCCGTTTTTGCGATGGGGACGTCACGGGTTTGAACCTCGATGGAAGCAAAATTTAAGTGGATTAAATTGAGGTTTATAATCTAATTTTGTAATGGAATTATGGACATTTAACTAAACTAATAAAATCAGATTTTCAAAGATTGAAAGAGTCCTAGTTGACTAAGTCTAAACTACTTCATCTAATCCTTAGCCACTCACCTCTTTCACGTTTATCTCTCTCTCTCCTTCACGTCTATCTCTCTCTCATTTCGAATTTACTTTATGGATGCCAAACATGAAAATCAGAAAACAAAATTTCTTCACACTTGAATAACTTGAAAGAAAAACAGAAACGAGAAAGCAAAACCTAATACGCAAGTCAAGTTTTGTGTTGAAGTTTCGGGACTTGGACATTAATTTGGAGAGGGTTTTGGAAAGCAGGTCGTGTTTTGGACAACACTAAAGTCAAGTATGGGTTTCTCTCCTAGATTCCTTTCTCCAAGAGAATTTCCTTTCCACTAATTCAAAGAATTTTGAAACAAGGGTTGTTCTTGTTCTTGTCGAACTCCTTGTCCCTAGAATCCTTCTGATTTCAATCTGAAATAGGTTAGAGATCATGTTGTTGGTATGTTTGCTGGTAATTTAAGTATGAAGTTTTATTTTTGTCATAATGTGTTTATGATTATGTGTTCGGAATTGGAAGCATGTTAATTTATGCCAATCGTAAGTATGTGAAAAGTAATATTTGTGCAAATGTTTGTGTAAATCATTATGTGCAAAAGTGGTGTAATGTTGCTGGATTTAATGGTAATTCTTGTCTGAATATAACAATGAAAAAATATACTTAAAGATGCACCAAATGATTCATGAAACATCCTAAGGTCTAATGAACAAATGATGATAACAAGGACCTGAAAATAGTGAACAAATTTCAAGCATTTGGTAGGTTGGGTTCGGCCAATCAAAGTGGTATAAAATGCAATTAAAAGTGAATGTAAAATAAGTGAAATCACTAAGGCTTTAACTCAAGACATCATTACCTGAAAGCTACAAAAAAATCAATAAAAGATTAAGATAAAAATGGATTGGAGGATACTACCCGAACACCTATATCAGCATCAGAAAATGATGCAGGTCGAATGACATTAGTACATTGTATGAATGAGTGTATAAGGGGAAATATTAAACATATATGAATGAACTAATAACATGGCAAGACAATAATCACCTTTAACTCAACTAGAATGTTAAAAAAAAATAATAAATGCAATATTTAAAGCTGTTTTAAACAAAAAGATATAAACTCAAATGTATAAAAATACAATAACATACTCTTTACTCTTATTTGGGAGATTCTCTAATCGATAATCATCACTATGAGCTATGTGATGATACATAATATCGCCCACACTACCAAAACTATGAATACCTGATTGCGGTATAGAAAACATCAACTAAGTTGATCAACTACCTTATGCTTAAAATTGATAAGGAGTTTTCTAAAAAGTATGGCCCCTTACCCATGTTGGTGAATTGGTTTACGAAGAATGTGAGTTGTCTAAACTCATCCCCACATCAGTGCTAACTCTTGCTTGAATGTATAAAACATAACTCTTTTTCAATTAGAGGTGGTTACTCAAAAGATCCTCTTACAAAAGGTATTTCTCTAAAGCTTCTCTAAACTCATAGTCTTTAAGAAATTGATGGTTCTCTCTTTTTAAAGGTAAAAGTGTTACACTTGGGCATATATAGTTCCCTTATACTCATTTTGAAATATTAAATATAAATCCTCTAATTTTCATACTCATTTACGAAAGATTTAGTTAGAACTATAGTTGATTGCAAAAGAGTTCTCAAATTTGACTCAGAAGAGCCTCTTACACTTTTCTCTTAACTTTACTTAAATTTAGAACTGTAAATTAAATCAAGAGATATTAACATGATATGAAGGATATCTCAAGGATTAAAATTATATTATGATTTAATATCAAGAAGAGCACGAAGACACAATTTTAAAGAACACATACAGGACGAATAATGGAGAAGAGAAGGGCCAGGCGACCCAGGCCTTGTAGTCGTGTGTCACGCCAGTCTCAATAGTCCTGGGGCTGCTTTGGGGCACACTATAGGCACAGGGAGCCAACCCCAAATCTTGAGCTTCAAGTTCCTGGAGCTATAGTGGGGCTCTTTCCTACCCCAAAACAAGATTTTTAACGAATTTTCTTGTTCAATTTAAGTTCCTAACTCATTTAGAATCAATTGTTTTCTTCCAAATTCACTTTGATTCATAAACCCAACACAAATTCATTGAAATACCCCCCAAATTCTATCAAGAAACTCGACTTATTTGCATGACCCTCACCTCAATAACTAACTTCCAATGATAAAGAATGAGGCTAAAACTCAGAACTACTCAATATTCTTTACATAAATTATCTCATGGATGAATTAATTGAAGAATTACATATTTGGAGTGATTAAAAACAAGTACATTACTATGGAAAACGTCATATACTGAAAAAATGATTGTTCTTAGCAAAGTTCCTCAACCTTTGAATGAACGCTTGAAAACCCTCTTTTCCTGTTCTTGTAACATTGCCCTAAAATTTTCAGTATTAAGGAATGTGAAAAATAACTTAGCATTTGATTAAATCCTAAATTGGATAAGAAAAGCATGTTAAAGCCTTGTGGAGTAAGTAAAATACCAAAATTCCCCTTTCTCAAATGGATGTTGCCTTTATTAGAGAGGCTTCACTTAAATAGCCATAACATTTAACCCGAAGCTCGAAATTTATCAAACTTGGTGGTGCTGCAAAAAAAAAAACTCAAAGACCTTCCATTTGACATTCAATGGGCCACCTAACTCTTTATTTTCTACAAACTATAGTCAATTGATGTTGGTCCAAAACTAAAACTGATGGAAATGCGAGTCTTCAAAAAAATTTCTTTGATTCTCTTTCCAACGCCACCAAGTTTGCTATATTTGAAGGTTTGAGTAAAAAGTTGTGATAATATGATTAAAACCTGTTAAATTAAGGCTTTCCATCTGTTTGGAAAGGAGTACTTTTGTCTTTTCTTTACCCACCTGACTTGACCACATTTTTCCACACCCAAAACAGTCTAATCAGATGCTAAGTTAAATTTCACATTACAAAACACTTAGAATTTTAGGGCCAAGTTTCAAGAAGACGAAAAGATGATTTTCAACGTTCAATCAAAAGTTGAGGAATTTCGCCAAGAAAGAGAGTTCTTTTAAGGTATGTAAGCTTATCATAGTGTTGAGTTTTTTTTCCTCACGCAAATCATGTAATTTCATTTACGAATTCGTCCATGAGATTGTTTATATTCATATTCTTGAGAAGTTCTTGTGTTTTAGCTCCATATAATAATGGAGGTTTCAGTTTTGAGGTGAGGATTTTGCAAATAAGTGATGCTTCTGGATAGAGTTTGTGTGGCATTGCATTGAATTTGCATTGGGTTTACGAATCAAAGAGTGTTTGGAGGAAATCATTGATTCTAGATGAGTTAGGACATGAAAAAGATGGGCTGTCAAGAACGTAGAGGAGGTAGGATGGGCAGTTTGTCAAGAAAATTTGTAGGGTTTCTGGGCAGAAGGGTGAAGTGTCGAGCCAGCCATAGTGCCCAAACTACTGGCCTGGAGTTTGGGGCCTTGCGCACTGTGCTAGCATTTTACCCCAAACACTGCTCAGTAATTTGGTGGATGGGGCCCTGTGCCAATGAGTTCACCTTTGTCTCCAGGTCCTTACTCTTCCATCCTTCTTTTTGTATGTGTTTATTTAAATCATGTTTGCATTCTATTCTTAATATGAACTCGTAAAGTATTCTTTACGTTTTGAGATATCTTACATGTCATAATCACATGTCTTAATTCACATTCCGAACTAAAGTAAAATCAAGAGGTCCGTTTGAGTCACTTTAAGAATTCTTTGAATTGATTATAGTTTTGAACTAAATATTTAGTAAATGAGTACGAGAATGAGAAGAGTTTTATTTCATGTTTAAAAATGAGTATAAGGTAGCTATGTTTTCCCAAATTTTAATTCTTTTATATTTAAAAGAGAGAAACATATGAGTTACGAGTTCAGAGAAATTTTAGAGTATTTCCTCTTATAAGAGAGTCTTTTGAATAATTACCTCCAATTGAGAAGCAGTTATGTTTTAAACATTGGACATGGTTTATATATAATTGGGAGTAGTATTAAACACCGATATAGGGATGAGTTCAAACAACTCAAAATCTTCATAAACCATGTATGTCAACATGAGTAAAGGATCATACTTTTTAGATGATTCCTTACAGGTTTTAAGAATAGCTTAGTAGATGGATCCAATTAGTTAAAGTATTTTATACCCCAACAAAGTATAGGACAATTCTAGAAGCGTGGGCATGACGTTATATCATAACATAGCTCACAACGATGGTTGTCACTCAGAGAATCTCCCAAATAAGAGCAAAGAGTTGTTATGGTATTTTTATACATTTGAGTTGATATCTATTGTATTAAAATATTAAAATATTGCATTTCCTACTATTTCTTTTATATTGGAGTTGAGTTTGAGGTGAGTATTGTGCTCCCACGTAATCAATTTAGCTAACTATTTCTTTTAGTTTTCTCCTTACATGCTCTTACATTCGATGCACTGACGCCATTCGACCTGCATCATTTTATCATACAAAAACAGGGGTTCAGAGTCATCAACATGTGCTTCGTTTAGACATTTGTATTCCACTTAGCTTTGGTGTGTGTTTGTTCTTTATGGCAGGTTCCATATTTGTATTTCAGTTTGGTTAAGATTTTGTGGGTCTTATCCCGACATCTATTGTAGTATTTAGAGGCTTCATAGATAGTACTAGTTGAAGAGTCTTTCACTATTTTCTTATTGTTGTTTTGAGACTTTGAGTATTTTAAAACTTACTATGGGTTAATCTGTTGTTGAAACCTTATGAGTTAAATCTTTGCAATTGAAGTTCTTTTTTGGTTGAGTAGCTCTCCACTGAGTAGTGAGCCTTGACAAGGGTTGGAGAAGGTTTGCTTGAGGACTAGTGATGGTTCTCAAGTGTTGAATACGTCCAGGGTGTAGGCTCGTGGCATTATAAATACTATGAGAATCATCACATACCCTTGAAAGAACGATTCTTCTTCGCAAAATTTCTCAACCATTGAATGAACGGTTAAAAACCATTTTTTCCTCTTCTTGAAACTTCGCTCTAAAATTCTAAGTGTTGAGAAATGTGAAAATATATGTTAGAGTCTGATTAGAGCCCATAAATTGGGTGATTAAACGTGGTAAAGCCTAGTGGGGTAAGGAAATACCAAAATACCCCTTTCTCAAATGGATGAAATGTCTTAACTAGAGAGGGTTCACTTAAACCGTCATAACTTTTTATTCAAAGCTCAAAATTTAGTAAACTTTGTGGCATTTGAAAGAGGACTCAAGGCCTTCAGTTTTATAGGTCATTGTTCACCTAACTCTTTATGTTATAAAAGATATGCTTTTTTGAATTTTATCCAAAACTAAAAATGATGAAAGTTCAGGGTGTTACACTTGGACTATGTTGTTCTTGAGCCATTAGAAGTGTTACATTTGTTTTCTAGAATTACATGACCTAAATTAAGGCTAGAATATGATGTAGAGAATAAGAATAATTCGGAAGTGCACACAAGAATAAATTGCTATATTTTGTCTTATTTCTGTTTCCTAGTTTGTTTAAAACTGCTACGTATTGTTAAGTCTTAGTTCCTCAATTTCACTAAACATTAACTTTATTTTAGTTATTTTCTTTTTCCTAGTTTTTTTCGAACATTGTTAGTTACTTTAAATATTGGTTACTCAATTTAAGCAAACAATAACTTAATTTTAGCATTTTTGTTAGCATTACTTTACATCTTCTTAGTTCAGCTACGATGTATTTATTCAGTCTCCTTTATCAATAGAAATCACTTTTCCTTTTTATTCTTCAATAAGTTCTTATTCTGCTCTATGAAACAATCAAACTAAACATAAATCTTAACATATTTAATGTCTCAAAACAATGTTTAAGAGAAAAAGACAAAGTGGAATAATAAATTATGACAAAATCTTATGAGCCATAAACTTTGTTTAAGCCCGTCTGCTTAAATAAATAAACTACTTTGAACACACAAATTATTCAGAAAACCATACAAATTTCCAGCTCTGAGCTTCTACTTAAAAATAACAAAGAAAAAAAAAATACTTTGAAGTTAATAATTTTCACAACTATTAGGCTGAGGAGAAAGTGTCCAAAACCTAGTTAAGTAAAGGAAATTCTAGCCTTTTGGTTATCCCTTCTCCCATTTAAAATAGTGGAGACTTGATGGATTTATAGAGAATTCAAAATCCCAGAAAATTTGGCTCTCAATTGATTTGGGAGGATATAAATTTAGAAATTCCTAATGGATAAGAATTCAAGGTTATACATTCTGAGATATGGTTGACTTAAGTTGTAGGAGTCATCATGACTTGAGATTTCAAATCGCAATAATGAACACATGCTTTTTTGGGAAAGTAGAAGATGAATAGAGAGAAATATTAGGTTGTGGGATATGTTCGAAGGACATACGAGTCAAGAATTTGGTATCATTATGAATTAATGGGGAAAAATGGATCCAAAATGGTTGGACGAAACTATTTTATCAAACATATACATGGTTTCAAGAGTGCGGTTGATACAAATGAAATTATTTTCAATGTTGTTGTTACTCAAAACTTTTGATAAAAACTTTTTTTAAGACTGAAAAAAATGAATCTCTAATAATAAAACAAATCTTCAAACTAACATCTATTATCTTTTTCCTACCCTCCAAGACATCCAGCCATCGATCCCCACTATACTACACCTGAACTACACCCTCTAGAACCCTCGTAGCTTCATTTTCCATCACCCACACCTTACCTTCCACCCTCTACACTAATAGAGATTTTCTAGAAAACATTTTCCTTCGTACCAAAAAGAACAAAAACTTATGTTTTTGTTCTTGATGGATTATTAGCATAATTATTAATATGTATCTATAATCATGATGATAATTAAATATGTATATATGAAGTTTGTGTGACAGATGGTCTAAGGTTGGACTCTCATACATCTTCATGGAAAATTCAGCTGAGCAAAAGGCCACAACTATAAAAAGAATCATTGATACTACAATGAATGTGGGGATAAAAGAGATCCTAGATAGATTTAGGGTATGATCACGTGTCACTGTTGCTTCTACAAGATCAAATGATAATACAAGCTTGACTAATGACTTTATTAATTCTCTGCAGCCTTCTCTTTTGGCTTCCTCCAGACCCTTACCAGTTATGAGTTTAACTCCCTTTTCTAAGTGGCTCAATCATGGTTTTTTCCGCCTACATTTCACATGAAGATGTTAAAATTATGAGAACTACACCAGCTTTGTGATTCATTCACCTAGATACCGAGTTATTCATAGGTATACATATTCACATGATGAATAACTCGGTATCTAGGAGAATGAATGACAAAGAAAGTGTAGTGCTCATAATTTTGAACATCTTCCAGTGGAACGTAGGCGGAAAAACCATGATTGACATACTTAGCAAAGGGATTTAAGCTCATAACTAGTAAGGGTTTGGAGGAAGTCAAAAGACGAGTATACAGAAATTAATAAAGCCAGGAGTTAAGACTGTAGTAGCATTTGATCTTGTAGCAACAACAACTTCATTCTAAATTATGTCACGTGATCGTGCCCTAAACCCATCTAGGATCTCTTTTCTCCCCACATTCAATGTAGTAACAATGAATCTTTTCTACTGTTGCTGCCTTTTGCTCTGCTGAGTTTTCCATGAAGGTGTATGAGAGTCAAACCTTAGACCATTTGTCAGAAAAAATTCATACATACAAGTTTTTTTATTTTCATCATGATTACAGATAAATATAATTAATTAAGACAATAATCCATAAAGAAAAAGACATGAGCTTTTGTGGTATTTGGTACAAAAGAAAATGTTTTCTAGAAAAATCTCGAGGGTATAAGGTAAACTGTGGGGTGGTGGAGATTGAAGCTACGGGGGTGGTAGAGGTTAATGTAAGGTGTAGGGTGATGGGGATCAGTGGCCGGATGTGCTGAAGGTTAGGAAAAAGATAAAAAAAAACGTCACTTAAGAAGATCTGTTTTATAAGTAGAGAAGTAATTGTTTTCAATCTTAAAAAAGAGTTTATCAAAAGTTTTGAGTAACAAAAATATTGAAAAATATTATTATTCGTATCAACCTCCCTTTTAACATATTTAATCAAATAGTAAAACAACAAAATGAATTAATATACTTTAAATTCTTAGTGAGTGTGGATGTGTGAGCTTGGCAAGGTTCCCCTTTTGAGTTACTTTGTTTTATTTGTTCTTTTATATTATTGTTCTTTATAAGTTATCCCTCTTCCCCCGCTCCACTCTCACACAAACCATACTTAAATTCCTTTTTTATGAATATTTTTTATTTTGTAATATTTTTTTGCTTTGTACTTCATATATTTTGTAGTTAACTAGATATAATTTTATTTCGATCGGATATGGGTGATAAAAATTAAGATATATACACGGTTGTAGGAAGCTTAAAAATTAGTAAGCCTAAAATGTTTAGCTTCTTGATCAGGCTTAGAGTCTCTGAATTATGAAAATGATAAATCAAATTTTCTTGAAAGTTGTTGACATGACTAAGTTTGATTCCTTTCCTAAATGTTTTATAAATTATCAATCGTCAGAGGTCATTATTCCCCCAACTCTCATTCCTGTAATTGTTGATCAGATTATCATTAATTATAATGATAATCAATAAATGCTACTGTCCTTTCAGCAAAGTCATCTTAGCCAACAAACCTTTCTTCCCATTTTACCACCAGCTACTGAGCCAATTTATGTACCAACAACTGTTGTAGCACCACAAGAATGACTTGATCTTCTATAACAATTATATTTGTGATTGTATAGAAACATGTAAACTTTTCGCCTCGTGTTATTTATTATTTTATGAGTATATTATACATAATAGTAATGTTGATTGAAAAAAACAAAATATTTGTTGGTTATCATTTTGATTCATGATAACTTGATTAGCAGGCACATGAATGGGGTCTGTGGTGTTGATTATCACGAAAGATCGATCATTTGGGGTTTTTCGGTTAGAAATTACAAAATTTATAGGAAACAATTCAAGAAATAAATTCATATAGTCATATCAAATGTAAAAGTATGTCAAGGCAATTTTTTGATAATAAAGAGATCAAGCCTGATCCAAGATCTGCAACACTTTTAAAAATTTATTAATTTTGGAACTTCTTATAACCATTCTTATATCCCAATTATTACCACTAATGTTAGATTTATATAAAACTATATTTAGAAGTTGAAAAAAAATGAAGATTTGATTAAGAAACTCTCGAGAAGTAAAAAATGTGTTTTTAAAAAAAGTTAATGATGTTTTGTATGAGAATAAAGGGGGAGGTAATGACTTATGAAGACTTATAACATATAAAAATGCAGAAAATAGCAGAGTAAAAAAACATTTGAGTACGTAGAATATTGTTATTGGATGAAGAACATTGAACATGATTTATTTATTATATAGAAGAACTCTAAGGAGGCATGTGGCCCCCACCCACATCCAAACCCACCGCTGCTCATCCAAATTCAGTTAGAATTTAATGCATATTAGCATATTTTCAAATTTAGGGTGAATGAAATTGACATATACAACACAAGAAAGTCAAGTTATGATTTTTAAAATAATGAAAGTCAAGTGAAGGATATATGATTGTGAGAGGAATCCCTCTTCTGTCTGACTGTTTATATGCAACACTGATAATGCATCCAAGGGTAACCCTGGTCCTAGTGCTACTGCTATTTGTGTCAAAGTTAGTGAGAGAATTATTTTAAGGGCTAAAGGAAGGAGAATTATTTATTTCAAAAATCTTATGATTGAAGTTGTAAAAATTAAAGAAGGGGTTTAATTTTGTAGTGATAAAGGTTATATTCCTCTAACTAACTTGTTATGCTCAATATAAAGAAAATAAGATACAAAGTGCTCTAAAGTCTTGTGAAGGAGGTAGAAGTTGTAAACTTAGAAAGGGACAATGACCCAGTTCAGTTAAAATAACCTCTTAGGGAAGGTAAAACAGTCACTAATTCTTTTTCCCAACTTATCTATTCATTTTACATGTATATGCATGATAGAGAGTGTTTAAGATATTCCACTTCTTGCAAAGAGAACCACTGACTACTACTTAAGTATTTAAGTGATTTATTTTATATTGTTTTAACATGCAACTATGTGATTTTCTTAGTTTTTTTAGAGTTATTTCGATAATATTTACTCATTTATGATACATCTTTACTTTCATTCCATTGTTTAAGGCATTATCTTTGAAACTCATTCTATAAGGGAGAAGAATAGAGAGGTTCAATGAGTTCATAACAAATAATTCTCTCTAAAATTTTGCATAGTAACTTAGTTGGAGTTTACTATATATTTTTTTGTTAGTGTAACAATCCAACTCACTAAACCGTGCGATACCTTTTTCATGTAAAAAGGATCACTAAAAATAATCCAAAGTATTTAACATGTAAATATGGTATATACAAGAACCATCCCAATATTTAAACACAACCCCGACCACTCATGGACTAACATGTCACAAATGTAACATAACAAATAAACTAACTTTCTCTCACACAAACTATTAGTGTACTGACATGGTACCCAGACAAACCATTATTAGTACATACTAGGGGTGGAATTCAAGAGAACCATTAGTATTACATATTGATGCGGTACTCACGCCAACCATTATAATCCTGTAACACCGAAGTTGGAAACTAAATTTGGAAAGGAAAGCTTTCATTTGTTTGGATATTTCTTCAAACCCATGACACCCATATACAATTTCCAAGAGCATCTATGAGTCATAGATAGGGTCCGTAGGAACTAAGTTGAGATTTAGGAAAAATTGAGTTTTCGAAGTTGGGTCTATGATTGAGCAGGATGGATCATAGGTTGAATTACAGCCCATAGGAAGTGCTCGTAGAGTTAATTCAGACTTGGTAAAATTTTGGACATAAAGTTTGGACTACAGATAAGGCCAACGGACTGTAGAACAGCTGACCATTCCTAAGACTAACTCGTAGGAATTACTCAAAATTTTTGGCTCAGTATGTGATTCGACGATTGACTAGTATGGCGCATAGAAAAGTCTATGGACCACAACTCAAAACATTAGGTAACTTCCATAGTTTTTAAATTGAAGGTGATTTGTTCATTTTCCACCCACAAAACCTAAACTAGTTTTTTGGACCTATAACTTCCGAATGACTTTTTTTAATCGTACAAACTAAGCCTAATTTCTGCATTTCACTTAAAATTCTCTAATCTTGCTTAAACTTCCCGGTAAAGAACTAGACATTCAAAGGATTCAAGGTCTCAATATCCATTGCTTTTTGTTTTTTGATTATAAAGGTCATGGGAATTCACCAATGGATTCCTTTCATTTCTTGGGTCCCAAAAGAACTCCAATTTCCGATTCAATTAGGGTTTTATGCAAATCATCATAGATCCTTTTTATTATGATTCAATTGATTTTGTTCTAACTTATTTTGCATTATTTAACCTAATTACAAGATTTATAATTGATTTCATACGGACCCATGTTTTATTCTATGAATTTTACCTATGAACTATGAACAATGATCATGAATTGATATGAGATATTTTGCATATTTTTTGAAAGGATGAAGTTATGATTTATGGATGAATTTAAGTTAAGTATCAATGAATTTTGGAAGTTTTTCTCACAATTTGAAATGAAATAATGATTTCTGATGCATAAGAAAGTAATTATTTATATGAATAAAGTTATGAAATCATGATTTTGAAAGAAGCTACTCTTAGATGACTTTATTATTTGAATTTTTATTGCGATCATTCATTTCCCAATCTTATATTTTGTTAACTGAATTTATCTAATTCATTGGGATTTAAATTAGTACAAAGAGAACTTTAAGGTGGAGGCTTAAATAGGGTAGTCTCTAGTATCACTTCAAAACTACATGCCCTCGTAGGACTTTCTTAAGTAATATAGGTCTTTTGGATCCACATAGCCATGATGATATGCTACATCATTCTTCCATGGTAATTAGATCTTTTTTTCGGAGTGTGATTTAAATCAAATTGCATATTTTCTCCATACTTAGTAGATTCTGTGTATCAATGCATACTCGTACCTACATTGTCTCATAATGTAGTACCTGACGCTCTTTCTCCTCTAACTCGTGGGTAGCAGTTTACTTTCCTGTGAATATTAGTGAGTCCTCATATTTTGAGGGCTATGTTACCTATGATACATTTTGTATTTAGTTTTCGTACTTTGTACGTTATGTATGGGTTACAACCCAACTACTCTTATGTAGCTTAGAATGGCTTGTCAAGACAAAGTTATGATTCCACATTTTTGTTAAAACTGACTTTCATGATATGAGATGTCCTACTTAAACTCTCTTATGAGGTCTTATATGTCATGTCACATCTAAAATATATCTTAGATCGTGAAAATTTCATACTAGAGTGGTATCTAGTAAACTAGCAATCACAAATAACATGCACAATCACAATCAGAGTGTAAGCCACAAGTAAATTAATCAGGTTTATCTATGAGACTACAAACATGAAGTGAATTCACATTAAACATTTATTTCCTAAACATATATTACACAGGCAGTTCACATGGATTAGTAAATACAAATAAACAAATACTTATATACACCTATATATCACTAGA
The DNA here is from genome assembly GCA_027789145.1 of Solanum arcanum. Lineage (NCBI taxonomy): Eukaryota > Viridiplantae > Streptophyta > Magnoliopsida > Solanales > Solanaceae > Solanum > Solanum arcanum. The sequence goes on along the minus strand of CM050935.1, from coordinate 23,302,312 downwards.
CAAATACTAGACCCATTATGAGTACAAATTCGTTCATTGGAAAATTACCTCCGCAGTCTCATGAAATAATACTCTTCCTGTTTATTCAATTCCCTTAATCACCACAAGTCATAGAAATGGCTAAAATTTCATAACACTTAACCTGTGATCATCATTGATTAGCTCACAAATCCATATGTAACAGATGTCTATTCGCTTTTCTAATTGACCTAGAAAATAATATTTTAGTAGGAAATCCTCTAGTTACTACTCGCTGAAAAATAACCTTTTTTAACAAAAGAATAAAGTCCATTTCTATTCCAAGGTGGGGATTTTTATTTTCCTCTTAAATTGAATTTCGATATTAATTGAGTGTTTCTGCTTTTTAATATTTGGAAAAAATTGGAGATTCAAATTTTTTAATATTATTTGTTGTATTAGGAATAATGTATATTTCTGGTGTTACTTTGATGGGCGGCCTGCTCCATTCTTAGTATTGCACAGTCAGTCTCGCATGTGCAGGCAAGCGAATAGACAAATAGTCTTTATTACACAGTCAGTCCCGCATGAGTAGAGGTGTGCAGGAAAACGAATAGAAAAATAGTCTTTCTCCACGAGAAGCATATTCAAGTACCGAACAGCCCGAGGAGTGCGCTTTCTGATGCAGAACTCCATTCCTTATGTTTGGAGGCTCATGCTTTGTAGGAGGAGCCTTATGTGGTAGTCCCTTCTTTATGAAAAGTGGAGTTTTTAATGATTCTTTGTGACGATGTGTGAAAACGAGTATGTTAACAGATTGCTTATGTTTTACAGATACGTTTACTTTCTCTCCTTTGGTTCTAGGCCACAAATTAGAGCTATTGCTTGTCGGCTTTGGGCTCTTAGACCAAACCACACCAAGAAGAAAACTCAACGTTAACAATCAAGAATTAAAAAACCCTAACTCTTAGTCATTATCTTTCCCCGCCTTAATAGCAATAACTACACCATTAGCCATTCAAACTCTGTGCCTGAAAGACTATGCACGAAATCTCCCATCCATCTACAGGAATATTATGCATTAAAATATAGGACTAACTAAATAGTTAAGACAGCCTACTTGGGGCGAAGAAAATGTTGTATAAATTTAATAGCAAACTTTGTATCATTTTGTAAAGTTCTTAGCTTCTTTTTGGCGAAAAATATTAATATAATACAAAATCAATCACAAATAGACGAAGTATTTTCAAATTACACCGTAATCCAAAATTCTAGGACAACCTCATGATTTCCCACCTAATATTGGTCTTTCCCACTATTAATTTTTGTAGGATTACCAACATCATGGTAACACTAATGCCTTATGGTAATAAAATCAAGAATTGCCTATTTTAAGAACTACACAAGGAGTCACACCCTAAATTCTTCAAAATTCACATTTTGCCTATCTTAGGATGAATTCAACTACCCCAACCCACCCACGATCACAAATATCTTCTCTAAGGTCTAAATCTTAAACTATACAAGTAGGGGATCAAATTTCTTACCTTTACAAAAATTCCTCATGAAAAACTGTCCAATTTTCTTTAGAACCCTTTTTTTTTATTATTCATAGTGTTCTTGGATGAATACGGAAAATTTTAGGGGGTTTTACCACATTTACAACAACTTACCCCACTATAGCAGCCTAGACTAACTATTTTCTTTCCTCCTTATAACATGACGGGTTGTTACAATAGATACTAATTTACTTATCACTCGTTTTCAAGTGATCACACAAGAAAAATCTGTCTGAGTCAAGAAGAAAGTAGGGACGGAATCCTCCAACGAATAAGGATGTTTGTCTCATAGGTCCTCCTTGATTTCTCAAGTAGCTTACTCAATTATGAGATGCTTCTATCAAACCATTACAATCTAATTTCTTCTATTCTCAACTTTTCGGCATCATAATAAAACATAGAAATAGGCTCTTATTCATATTGAAGATCCTTGTATAACATTATTAAGTCTAACTTAATAATGTACTACCCATGTTGTGGTACCTTTTCATCATGGATGAATGAAAACTGAATGGAATATAAATAACTTGGTGGCAAACAACTCAATATGTCGAGGGGTATGCTTACCTTGTTACATATGCTCATCACACCTTTCATTGGTGTCATATTAAATAAAAAATGTTCACCAACCATAAATGTCATATCCTATACATTGCAATCTGCCTAGTCATTGTTTCTACTGTGAGTTGCCAATAACTTGGTTTAGATACCCCTCACCTTGTTCTAAGCTTCCTTTATCAAGTCAATGCATCGAGGTTTCACCTCACATGCTTCAAAGAACACAATGAGAAATCTACACCTCGGATAAAGTGTCCCAAAAGATGTTGTATTTATACCAAAGTGATAAGTATTTTTTGTATGAGAACTCGAACAATGGTAAGAAATGACCCCAATGATGGAAATCGAATCATACTTCTCCCAAGCCTTAGGAAGATCCACCACGAAATCCATGGCTACAATTTTCTTTTTACATTCAAGAATGGGCATCTCTTGAAGAAAACTATGTAGGCATCTAGTCTGAATTTCAACTTCAGACAATTCTAATACTTGGACACTTACTCCAATGTGTGCCTCTTCAATCCAGGACAACATAGAGTTACCTCAAATTCTAAAACATCATGGTTAGACCCGTATGAATGAAAACCCATTAATCATGAGCTTCTAGCAACACATTTTGTATTTAACTGAAAACAGGAGGAATGCAAAACTACAAACTATGACTGAGTACCCCGAACACTTCAAAGGTGAAATTTCGGGCCTCTCCAAAAACCACATTGTTTCAGATGTATTTATGTTATTTCACAGTGATATGAACTCAAATTGGATATTTTAATTGTTAGGAAATGCAATGCGAAACTAGGGGAAACAAAGTTTAGATTCTAACTCACCATTTCCACTATAGAGACTGACACACCACTATCACAACTTCTTTTATAGAAAAAAAACTCCCACTATAGTGGCCCAGTCGCGCAATGAAGCCTTGATGAGTTCGGCCCATAATATTTCTAAAATACGAATTGTTTTCCATTCCCTTATCCCTACCAACTCTTGAAACACATATAGATTAATAATATAATCCCAAGATCCATCCGAAACATAGGTATCTGAGATATGTGCATCATAGATTAAAAATGAACCCCAAGATCATATCCATCAACATATAATTTGGCACCTAACACCACCTTATCACAAAATTGATTATGAATAACACTAAAAAATAGTTCATAATATCACATTCTCACTATCATAACAGAAAACCGTCTTCCCTATGGTTCCCAACCAATAACAACTGTTCAAAAATCAGGTTTTCCCCACTGTCCCAATTTATCCTTTTCCCTCTTCATCTGTACCAATGGTAAGTCCGTTCTAGTTTAACAAGACAATTCCAATCAATAACGTAACCATTAAATTATCGGATTGGACTATAACAAAACCTATTCAGTAAACATATAGAAATATATCATTAATTCATCACAGATAGTCAATTTAAGTACTTTCCTTGTCCATCATCTCATTCAGATACAAGTAATTATAGTTCCTACACATGCTAAAATTCAGGAAATACAATGCACAAAGTAACCATCATTAAGTTATATTGTTATGAAAAGTCAGGTTCATTACCTCTTATAGATATCATTAATCACCACAAACTGATCGCGCAAACATTCACATGACTCTTAAAGCCAGATACCAATCAGAACCTTCCCGGTTCTAATTTCCTTGCTTGAGTCTCTTCAGTTGTAACAATGGAATCTAGATTACCTCATCAAGAAACCAATAGGAATCTCGAGATACAATTGGAGTCACCTAATATGACCAGAGACACACCACACAAAAGGAGTGAAGAAGTGACACAAGTTTCTAAAATGTTTTATAGCCTGACGATCCAATAATTTGACTCTAGTACCAAATTTTCAAAGATTCATGACCCCAAATATAATATCCCGTATGATCACACATGTGGTATATGATATGGAATTGTCATAATCCAATGTACTTGTCATACATGCACCTACTCTAGCACCTATATAGGAGAAGCATTATCCCCAAACATAAATGTCCCACGTGATGACATATAAATCAATATATGAGTTTGACTCACCTTTTAAGTAACCTGGACAACTCAAGAGTTCATAAAACATCATTTGTAGTTTTTGACATGAAAATATGATCTATATTAGAACCATCCTAGCATTTCCTCAACCAATTTTTGAACAACACGTGACACATATAACATAATAGTCAAACCTAGTTCTCTCATGAGACCCTTACAAAAACTACTACTATATCTATGTGGTATTAAGTCAACAATTGTTAGTACATACCAGGCGTGCACTACACCATTTTCAGCCTACAGCAACACCACGTAAGTGTAGCCTAAACTAGCAAAAAGTGTGGCCTTTGATAAAAGGCTACACTTTTGGACATTCAGCAACACTTTTTAGGGGCTTCCCAAAAGAAGCGTAACCTTTGACATTAGGCAACACTTTTTAAATGTTGCCATCTTTGGCTACACTTATAAAGCGTAGACAAATAGGTATAAGGGCACGCTTTAAAGACGTGCATTAGCAACACCTATTTTTTGTTAGACTACACTTAAAAGCATTGCCTTTTTAGATTTATTGGTCACACTTAAAAAGTGTTGCCTTTTATTGGTCATATATTACTTTCAAAGTGTAACTTTTTATCTACCTAGAGCAACACTTACAAAGTGTTACTTCAACATTTATAAGCCTACGTGTAGCACAAATATATATAATATATTTACATACATACAAGTGACCTAAAACACAAAATGAACTAATTAATCATTAAATTGAAGCTATATATTTCAAATAAACTTCGAGAAATATTTCATGTACAACCAAAAGATAGTATGTGTTGTGTCCATACCCATACTTATACATCAATATTCTAAATGTGTACACAATAAATCAAATATGTATTTAAACTTTTACAATAGTTCAAAAACTCTTCATCATCCACTTCAAATTTGATCACCTCCATTTCCCTACACAAATAAGATATTGCATTAGTGTTCAAACTTCATAAGAAACAATATAAAATATTTGGTGTTATACAATAACCATGATGCACGCAAAACTAACGCAAACAACGTTAACTGCTTGAATATCAATTCCTCTAGTAAACAAATCTGTTCCATCAAGAAAGAACACAAAATTAAGAAATTTAACAATTAATCAATTTGAAATTTCAGCTGTAACGGAAAGCATGAAGGAACGTCGTAGCCATGACGGTCCGTCCTGCATGTTCGTCATGAAGATCAGAGAAGTAGTAGAAGAAACTTATTCAGCTGTAACGGAAAGCGTGACTGACCGTCGTAGCCATGACGGTCTGTCCTTTATGTTCGTCATGAAGATCAGAGAAGTAGCAGAAGAGACTTGCAAGTATGGGACGACGGAGTCCACGACGGCCCGTCATGACCACGACGGATGACCACGACGGCCCATCATGACCACGACGGATGACCACGACGGCCCGTCATGACCACGACGGTCCATGCTCCATGATAGTACTGTTGTTATGTACTTATATTTTTTTTATAATGGTAAAAATATTTTCACTAGAACATAAATCTGTCATTTAGTATCACAGTTCGTGGGTATTACAAATAATAACATGATAATTGTTCAAGGAAAGATCAAGTATCACGGTTCCACAAACTTTTGGGACATAGAATTCACTAAAGGAAATCACAAAGTATCAAAAAAATGTGTTTACAATTAATAATGTTGGAGTTGGATAATAATTCGATTAAATCCCATCACATACAAACACAATATAAAAGATCTAGTCATAGAGAACTCAAGACATAATCTCGGATTCACAGCAAAAACATACATTAGGTCAACTTATCAAGAAAAATACAAATTATGTAGATGTAAGAAGAATCACAAAGTAGTACAAGTCTGCGTAATCCTAATTAAAATACAAATGCAATAACACTTACTGGAACATGATATCCACATCCAAGTAATCTTCTATCCAAAGTGGCATGAAACAAGTCAATACTAAACGCCGAGAAGGTGATATAAGTAGAACATGCTCTAACTTTACAAGGTACTTTATGTAGAATGGTTCAAATATAAGTAGATTTTCATAGATAAGGTTATTCTAAACGTCCTATCTAGATTTAGCAGAACTTGTTTTTCATTGGATATAAGATACAGAGGATGAACAGAACAAATTATAATGGTGTTACCTTTCTCAAGATGTAATCTCAAAGAGGATAAAGCTTTATCTTTGTGCACTTTTACTTGATGAGGTAAACTTGATAGCTACATCAGAAAGACACATCCTTCACTAACTGCATCAATGAGAGGAGTTAGTAACTAATAAACCCTATTTAAACAAAATCATTTCAATGTGATGAAGAATCTGTGAGAATATGAAGGAACAACTCAATCTGGGAATGATTCAACGAGAATATGATGGAACAACCTCTTCACTGGGAACAACTTTTCAGCGGGTGTAACCTTCAGCGAGGGCAGCTTTTGAGCAAGATTTGACTGATAAACCTCTTCAAAGTGAACAAATCTTCAGCTCTTCAACAAGAAATTACATATGGAAAAAGTGCTCTTCAGATTGAAATCATATTCTTCATACATATGTAGACCGTGTTCTTCAATTTGGGGAAAAGAGTTTTATTGTTTTATTAATAATTTTTTCAAATAGAAATGGGAGGGAGAGTTAAAAATGTTTGGAGGGAATATAATATTTTAATGAAAATTTTAAGGCCACACTTATAATGTGTTGTATTTTCAATTGTAAAAATAAAACACTTTAGAAGTGTGCCCTTATATATAAATAGGTGTTGTCAATTATATCACATTTAACAACACTTATAAAGTGTAGTTTATCCCATTAAAGAGTACACTTTAGAAGTGTTGCTAAAATTCATCTAGCTAAAAGTCAAAATCATTGGCTACACTTTAAAAGTGTTCCCAAAAGTATTTTAGGCAACACTTTATAAGCGTTGTCAAGATTTAGTGTTGCCGTAGACCTAAAATGGTGTAGTGGTGGTATCCGAGCAAACCATTAGTATTTTTTCTTAGTGAGGTACTCGAGTCAACCATTATTATACTATACTAGCGTGGTACTCGAGCAAACAACTAATAACAAACAACATGCACAATCAAATTCACAATGAACAGCCACACTTGAAGCAATGTGTAAATTGAACAGGTTCATTGCATGAGACTCTAAACATGAAGTAATTTCACCTTCACCCTTTATTGCGTGAACATGCTGTATACAAACATTTCACATGGAACAATCAATATGAACACACACATACATATATACACCTATATATTAAAAGTTCAATATTGACCTCATTATTACTACACATTCATTAAAAGTAAAATACCTCCCTAGTTCATCAATTAATACTCTTTCTATTCATTCAGTTCCCCTTGATTATCACAACTCCCAAAATGGATATAACTCAACAATTTCATAATAGTTAACCTTAAAATCACCACCAAACCACCCCAAAAAGAAAATTCAAGGTTAACAATAAAGATCTAGAAAACCTAACCCTTATGCATTATCTTTCCCCACTTTGCCTATGATAATAATAATATTAAGCCTTCTAGCATGCATAAAGTTATGTGCATGAAACCTCCATCCATGTACAAGAATATTATGAAATACAATACAAGTCTAACTATTCATTTAAGTAAATCGAGCCTACCTGAGCACCAAGTAACTCCTGAAGTCTAATTGCAAACTTCTACTTCTTTTGTGAGGCTTTTAGCTTGTTCTTGACCTAAAATAATAATACAATACCAAATCAATCACAAATGACCTAGATATTCCAAATTTTATTATAATCCAAATCTCTAGGCTAATCTAATGATTGCCCCTCAATTAATTTATCAAGGATTATCAATATCGTGATTACTCGAATGCATAAAATCAAGAAGAACCTCTTTTATGAACAACTGAAGGTCTTACACCCTAAAATCCACATAAACCTTGATTTTGTGCACCTTAGAATAAATTCAAACCCTTCCATCATTCCAAAAACATTTTTGTAAGACCTAATAAGCGAACTACAAAAGTGGGAAATCATACCTACTGCCCCAGGTCACTCTTTTCTTCTCCAAAACATTGTTGTGTGATTATGGGTGATTTTAGTGTTTTTTTTTACATTTAAAATGTCTTATCGTGTTATAGCGTCGCTAATCGATTATTTTTTTCTTTTTACTCATAAAGATCAGACAAATAATAAAAATAATCTTTTTGAAGCTTTTTTTAATCAAGGATAATCGATAGAAACAGTACTATTTTTGTCTTTAATTTAGTTTTTGTTGAAATAGAAAATATGTGATTTCTAGATAGAAGTACAAATCTAATATTTTACTTAGATTTCATATAATCACAACAATTTTCCATCACAACACTTAGACTAAGTCTATATGATACAACAATGGAGATACTAGAGTTATACTTTCCAGATAAAACAAATAATGAGTTTTTTAGGTTATTGACGGGTGTAGATCTAGCTTTCCTTAAATAACCTCCTGTAAAAAATGAAGAATTTGACTTTAAAGACTTTAAACATAGATATTGTAATTAATTAATCTTGTGAGATAGAACCAATTAATGGATACATCCAACAAAGGAAGTATAGTTATTGATAGTAAAATTACATGGTGAGTTGATTTGACATGGGGAACAAGCATCGATTTTTCTTCATCAAGTGTAGAGGCTAAGATTTATTCGTATGATTGCATAGTTTCATTGTAGACGGACTAGATTGTAAATATATAGGGACCTGTATAGTAACTTTTCGTTTATACTTTTGCCCTTAGAAGAGTAATATAGATAGAAAGGGTTTTCATTTGAAACTCAATTAAGAAAGTGCAAAGCATTCTCGGATCAATACAAAAAGCCTTATTAAAAACTCTCTTGTTTCTTTCTTCATTGTCTTACTGATCTACGTTTGGAAATACATACTTGAGCTTATAAGATCGTAATATATCAATCACTAAGTTTTCATGTGGCACACGGACCGTTAATCGACAGCTGAGTCTTTGAAAAAGTGGTATCATAGCCAGATTATTTCAAAGGGAATGTTGAATTAGAGAAACATCAACTCTGCTAGGACCACCAATGTAAGGTTAGATGGTGGAAACAAGAACTTAAAGGAAAGGAAGAACCTTAAGAGTAACACGAAATTATTGATTGACCCTCAATCACTCAAGCTAGTAATAAGGAACGTGGGGAGGATCCAATTAACGTCATACCTAGAGTAGAGAGGATCGTTAGGGTTTACACGGTGAGGCATGAAATGTTGTGTAGATCTTAGGCAAGCACGTGAAAAAGGCCGATATCAAGTTAGATATTCTCGGGACTTCACCCTCAAAAGGAATGAAAACATCAACAAAGAGTTATAGGCACGTAAGCATGAAGAGTGTGAGATGAAGGAAATAATCACTTCATTGGAGTGTCGTCTAATGAAAGAATTTAGAATAATTGAAATAATAAAGGCAGAGATGAAGGAATTAAGAATAATTGAGGATCTTCAATATTCAATGGAGATGAGGAGGCCTAGATTTAGGATCCTACACAAACAATTTTCAAAGGCATTTGTTACGCATAAGAAGTACATAACTTCTTGTGGAATTTGGAGAATTAATTTACGTGCAACAAGGTGAAGAGTGATAAGAGACCGATCAACATTACGATGTTGTACCTTTCGGAGATGGCCATATTGTGGATAAGGTCAAAGGAGTCAAAAATAGGGAAGGGGCTTTGAACCATCAACAAATGGTAGAAATTCCAATTGGATTTCAAGAAGTCTTTCTTTCCTAATAACATCTTTTATGAGACGAAGCGTAAGTTTAGGGAGCTGAAGCAGATAGTCAGCATACGGAATCCATGAAGAAGTTCACCACTCTCAGGCTAAAGATTCCACTGCTCATAGATGAAGATATGTTCTTCCACTTCTTGGATGGGTTTAAAAAGGGCCTTGAAGGAGTTAGAATGGTTAAAAGTTAGGACTATTAATGAAGGTATCATGCAGGATTAAGCTTTGACATCGAGCAAGAAGGGAGGCGATGAGAGGTAGTCATGACCAAGGGTGGAGAGATCGTGGAAAAACATGGAGAAATAGCCAAATCCCTTGAATCATGACACTTATAACTCTGATGACTTCTTGTTTGGACGTCAAAGTGATACAGAGAGAAAGGGAGTGGCTCGAAAGAGAAACAGTTGCTATCTATGCAGTGGGCCAATGGCTAAGAAAAAATTCTTGAATTGAATGATTGGAATGGAAGGAGAAAGATGGAGAAGAGTCGGTCAAGGTTCAGATATGAAGCAGTTGGACTTAATTGGAATATGTTGAGCTATAGCAAAGCAATGAGAAAGGCCAAATAAGTATGATCTACAATATGTTTACATAACGATTTATGGACTACCCACTCGTGATATGATCAAAACAGGTGCGGAGGATAATATCATTACAAACACCGTCAAAACGAAGCTAGGATTGAGTTACATTCCATGTAACACGAACCTTGACATAGTCTATGCACCACCAACTCTCATGTGCGGAGTTTCTCATAGTGAAGACAATACTCGATTTTCCAAGTAGAAGCGATGCTTCACTCGTAGACGCATCAAGTGGGGAGAATGTCATGAACCTCCACTCTGTCATCCGACCTTTGGATAAAATTAAAGTATAAGTGAGCTAGACTAATTGGAAAGGATCTAGAGCTTTGGAGAAGTTTCTGGAAGAATCTAGAATACACTAGAAGAATTCTTGGAAGGCTTTAGAGTTCTCTAGGCTTGTAGAGAATTCTAGTATCGGGACTAGAATGAAAATATGCAGTGACTTGTGAAGTAATTTTTATTTACACTTTATCCCCTAGGAGAGTAGTATAAATACAAGTCTCTTATTTGAAACTGAAGCAAGAAGTTGTAAAGCATTCTCCAACCAATACAAAAAGACTTCTTACAAATTCTCTTGTATCTTTCTTCATTCTCTTTGAGATCTATGTTTGAAAAGGTTTTCTTGAGCTTAAAAGATCGTGAAAGAGTCATGTGTAAGTTCTCAAGTTCCACACGGAGCGTTAGTTGAAGTATAAGTTTGCGACAGAGTCATGCTTACAACTAATTTTGACCCTTCACATTTTTATTAATTTTTAAGTTTCTTCAATTTCAAACAACGTTGTAATAATTGTTTTCAAAAATTTAAAATATTTTAAAAATCATTTTAAGGAAATTTTTCTATTTATCATTAAAAAATATCTTTATATGCATATAATATATAGATTTTCATAATTTCTACTTTTATAAACATTTGGAAAATTCTTTTTAAAAATGCCAAGACCCAAAATTGTATCTTGATTGTGCTTACTATAGACCTTAGTAGACAAGCTTAACTCATGAGAAAATAAGATAAAAATTATAAACATGATAAATCACATCCATCATTGATACATACAAAACGGAATAAAATATACGAAAAGTCCTCAACAGGAACTGAAGAATATGAAATGCATACGAGGAACCAAATATCAAACCCAGTATTATACGTACACGAGCCTCTAAGACGGAAGTGGAGTGTTAAATATAACAAAATACAAAATATTAGACAATAAATATATAAGCAAAAGAAACAAGCCTTTAGATTTGAAGAGCTCACCATAATTTAAGCAACAAAAGTGTCTTGAATGAGTGAAGATCGACGGTAATGAATCTTGCTAGGTATTGCATCTAAAAAAAAGTTAAAGTTTAGTATGACAGTAAAAAATTTTATGTCTACAACCACCTGAGAAAAGTGTGGCCTAAACTACGAAAAAGTTTGTCCTTTGATAAAAGGCCACACTTTTCGAGGGGTGGCCGAAAGAAGCGTAAACATAGAGTTTAGGCGACTCTTTTCAAATATTGCCTTATCACCTACACTTCAAAGAATAGACAAAAAGGAAAAAATGTGACGCTTTATAGTACCTCATTTAACAACGTTTCTATCTCATATAACTACACTTTGAAGCGTGGACTTCCCTTCCCGATTGCCCACAATTTTAAAGTGTTATCTTTTCTGTCTTATGTATGACAACACTTTGAAGTATAGTGTTTGCCCATGTGCATATGACAATTTCCATCGAATATTCTACATATTGACATTCCTATGGCTACACTTTTAAGTGTATTGTATTATTTTTTCTATAAAATATTTATATGCCACAATTTCTAATTTAAAAACAACAATATTGTTATGAAACAAATAATCTCAAGCATTAAATTAGCTAATAAGTAATTCAAATATATATATATATATATATATATATATATATATATATATATATATATATATATATATATATATATATATATATATATGCGCAATAAACTTCAAAAGATAATATGTCTTGTGTACATGTAAATATTTATAAATAAATATTCTAAATATATGTACAGTAGGTCAAAAATTCTTATAATAGTTCAGTATATGCAACCAATGAATATATTTCACAAAATAAAATATAATGAATTCAAACATGTAACACCTCAAAAATCATACTTCGAAGTTCCAGCAGAAAAACAACTGAAAATAGTGGACCACAAGACGGTTCACGGACCGTGAAAGAGACAACGGTCTGCGGACCTACCCATGGCTCACACCGCAGAGGTGGCTACCACAAATCCCTTCACGGGATGTGGACCACCACACAAGCCATTGAAAATCTCGTAGGGATGGGGAAGAACCTCTGAAGCTATGGCGTCAGACCACGAAGCCCTCCAGGGGACGCGGTCGTGATGACGGGAATTGGGAGGGTCCGTGAACTTGAACCACCAAACCCCTGCCCAAGTGAAAAACCATAGAAACCTTTACGTCCGTGTTCTTTCACACATATCGTCATAAGGCTCGTGGTTTGACTACCTAGAGCAGCCACTGGACTAAGGACCACGACCCACTTGATAGTTTGTGGTCCCTTTTACAGTCCATCATAAGGCCCGTGGTTAGTTTCACCAAAATTTATGTCAGGGGTTGTTTTGTTTTTTCCCTATGTGTTGTAAACCTAAAATGTGTCATTTAACCCCCAAACTACATAATTTTTGTTAGTTTAAGCCTCTTAAATTAATCTAAACCTACTATACGATCTTTCACAAAAATTCATCGATCTTAGAGCAAAACAAGAGAGAAAAGTTGAGAAGCCCGCTCCAAGAATGCAAAAGGTTTCCTTAAATTTTTGCCCCGAAATCAACAAATTTATCCATGAAATTCGTCACCAGGTATGTGGGATTTCACTAGTGGGTTTCTTTCATCCATTAGGTCCCTAAAATTCAGTTAGAATCTTGATTCCCTAGGTAGTGTTTAGACTTAGGTTTTCTAGAGCTTTAGATAAATTGTTGCGATTTAGCAGTTATGGTATTCAAAACCATAATATCATGTTTTCGTGATAATGTGCTTAGTATTTTCCATGAAATTCATAATTCTAGTGGGGTAGATTAATTTGGTTCATGAATTACACTAGGTAGGTTAGATACATATATATACAAGCCACAAATTTTGAATATTTTGTTACCAATACTAAAATTTTGCATTCTCAATTAGCATGTCATAATAATGAGCTATCCGGTATAATTAAGTTATGGTTTTTATTCATACTTCTAGTTACGAGTAGGCTTAGACTATGTGGAGTAGGGTTAAACATACATGTATATTCCGAAAATTACGTGCCTCTAACATAAAAAAAGTCCTCTCTGTGGGAATTATATTTCGTGATCTTGTAAGTCCTGCCTTTATACCGTTGGCAAGGTATATTAGTTCCTTTCGATAGGTTGTATACATCGAAATATACGTTTAGCTCACGTGGTATTATGTTTGTTATTAGTAGCTCCCACAGTTAGACTTTAATGAATTGGACATAATTTTTCTAATATATTTTAGTATTCGGTATTAGCATCTTATGTACTTGGTGGTTGAATCTATTTATGTTCATTCCCAGAATGTTTTCAGTATTTTTCCAGTATGTCTATATTATATTATTTCTTAGTATGTTTTTTTTTAGATTTTTCCTATCACACATGCTAAGTACATTCCATGTAGTGACGCATACTCTGGCTACATCCTTTTATGATGTACGTTCATGTACACAACATCCACACACGTAGATTGACTCCCGATCTACATTTTCAATAGCCTCAGTTTTGAGTCCTCACATTTCTAGGACAATAGACATATTTCTATTTTTAGTCTTTTCATTTGAGTTTTGGGTATTTTCTATAATTACCTAAGGGCACGTCAAGTAGCTTTAGTCAGTAGAGGCTTGTTTTTCTAACATAGTTTAATTTAAGCTTTAGAGTTGAGTTTAATCTTTCATCTGTATTGAACTCATAAGTATCTTAGTTATTCAGAACAGCTTAAGGTATTCCCCACTATTATGTTTTTTCATGATTTAACTTCTGTATCTGTTTTAATTGGTATAGAATATTTGGTTTGCTTATGATATGTCAGTTCAGGGTTGCGTAACAAACTTGGTATTAGAGCCTTAGTTTGAAGAGTCATAGGATGTCTTAAAAGCCTCACTATGTAGAGTCATTTTGATAGGTGTGATGTGCACCACATCTAATGAGAGTGAGACAATGAAGTGTTCTAGGAAAAACTTCACTTTCTTGATATTGTAATTGTGTGTTGGTATGATCTCCTTGGTCACTCATCGTTACGCATTTTAGATCATGCCTCAATGTAGAGATAATGCAATGATCGCTAACGAAACTCCTCCAGTAACAAATCATGATGTCTCAAGCACAGAGTTTCAGAATGTGATATTGCTATTGGCTCAGAGCATAGCTAAACAGAACAATCAACAGGTCCCATTTCCTACCAAAGGTAGATACTAGTCACAAATTTTCTAGTAAGTGGACAATATGCCTAATCTGCATCACAAAATATTGTGATCTTTCCAGTAGAATTACTGGAAAATAATAGACCTTGATCAGGTTATTTTGTAAAATATTATATTACCCTCAATGCATCATCCGTATACGACCTTTTAGGTTGTTGGAGAAATTGACAGAGACTTTGAGCACTATAAGAAATATCTAGTGTTGTCATGTTAAGATAAAGAAGTTTCCCAATAATATTTTGATACATAATTTTGAAATCCTAAATGATTTTCCGCTATAACTTGCTTGACATGTTAATCATACAATCTTGAGGTGAGCTTAACATTATAGTCAATAGGAGTACTTGCTGGTTTAGATGCAGAGAATCCAACTTCTTCTACAAGTCCCAAAGTGTATTCCCTTTTTTTAGATCTTGTGAACTCAATTCCCATAAAACACTGAAGCTCTCCTAAGTCTTTTATCTTAAAAATACTTAGTAATGCTTTCTTTGTATCTTCAACAAGCTTTAAGCTACTATATATGATAAGCATATCATCAACATACACAAGTATAATAGTTATGCCTTGACTATTTGTCAAAATAAACAAGGAACACTCATGTTGACTTTATTTAATGTTGAGATTGATAACGACTACAGTGAGCTTGTAATTTCAATGTCTTGGGGCCTGTTTTAGCCCATAGAGGGATTTGATCAGTCTACATACCTTATCCCCCTTGACTGGAAAACCCCTGAAACATAGTCATATAAATCTAATCCAGCAAATTACCTTACAAATATGCATTGACCACATCCATTTGGTGAATATGCCAGCTTCCTGTTTTCAAATTGAATAGTATAGTCTTATTTTTTACCATTTTCGCAACGCGAGGGAGATTTTCGTGGTAATGTACTTCCTCCTTTTGAGTGTACCACTTTTCTACAAGTCCTATATTAAATCTTTCCACCTAACCTATAGGTTTATACTTAAATCTTTTATATCCACCCGCAGCCTATGGCCGTTTTCCAGCTGGTAAGTCTGTAACACTCCAAGTCTTATTATCCTCTAATGCTTGTATCTCAGATTTCATTGCCTCTAATCACCTTTGATTTTTTATGGCTTAAGAGTCTGTGGTAGGTTCTTGCAGACCATATATAGCAACTACTTAAGATTGATAAACATGATATAAATGTTTATATATAAGGAACATTTTTAGTAATATTAAGTGTAACAAAATCTTTATCTAGACATACTTCATTGGATGGTGATTGGACTGTATAAGTAGTAGATGTACATTTTTACAGTATTTTACATTAATAGATAATTCATTGAGTCAATATCAATATATTTTATATTTGGATGGATCATAGAGTAGACTTTTGTATACTATATTACAAGATAATACATAAAACAATGTCAATATTTTTTATTTTGAGTAGATCATGCAGGGTATTCATTCTATTAAATTACTTGATGAATCATGGAGTTAATGTTTATATATATTATGCTTAGACTAATTAATAAGTGAACTCGGTATATTGCTCTACTAGATAAGAGATGTAATTTTCAGTGTATTACATGTATGGATAGATTATGCAGTGGGATCACTTTATTGTATACCCCCTACGCTACGATGGAAATACTAGAGATACATATTAACTAAGCTAATGTCTTATTACACCTACCCTCCCCCCACCTAGAACCCATTTTTCTTTTGTAATTATGTACACCTTTTGGCTTACATGTCATCAAAATATCTACAACGTGCCTCAACTACGTGGAGTCATAAATTATTCCACGTGATACAAAAGATCTATAAATTACAAAAAAATGAGTTCGGGGGTGATAGGATCTTAGTTTAGTTAAGGTGTATTAGTAAGATTCCGGTCATAGTTTAGGAGGTTGTGCCTTATCCCTATATAATTAAACATATAATAAATTTAATGTGAAAATATTTTATGACTGATTCATTCATGAAGAGGCATTATACTATTACATTACTAGTTGATACATATAATTGATATTAATTTATTCCTTACTTGGGTGGATCATGAAGTCGGCTCAAACTACTACATTGTTGTATGAGTCATGGAATCAGTGTCATAGTATTTCATGCTTGACATACCCAAGAATGCAATACATTAACACTGATTGTATAGCTCATAAAATATCATACTTAATTGAATCCATTTTACCATCCATCCAAGTATGAAATACATTTACATTGATTAATAAACTTATAACGACCATATCTACGTGTATCATAGATCAATCGCTAGCTACTTACAGATTTATCTTAAATATAAAAAAATATCATAATATATTGATTGATATAGGCTTAGAAAACATAACATGATTTTATCTTCATAAAACTAAAAATTTGTAATCCTTTGGATCGACAAGAATATCTTCTACACAATAATCTTACACAGCAAGTATGTGGTCTATGATTTCATGTCCCTCTAGGTATTCAACATTCTCTTGATAATCATCATCCGTTTGCGATAAAAAGTAGTATATCATGATCATATGATATTATTTCATAATTTTTTCTACAATGTAATGGATACATTCTAGAATAAGAAGTATATAACATCAATATAAAAATCTTCTACCAAAACAAGTTCTGATCCCCAACTGGATTTCCCTCCACGTATTCTATACCGGCCTTTATTTTTTCAATACTATATTCTTAATTCATATATTCATCAATGTTGTACTCAGAATTCACTTCTAGATTATCATTATTCACATTGTAATCCAACAATGCAAGTGTGAAAACAAAAACACTCAAGAAATTGTTTTGAAGAATAAAAATAGAGTGAGCCTATGAAATTCCAGCAATGCATTAATTTGTAAAAGATCTACATTTATCCAAAGAAAAACCTAACCTTTTACCATCTAATAGCCACTTACCAAGTGGATGTTAAAACCAAATAAGAACATGTACCACTAACAGTGATAAAATGGGCAACTAACTTCAGAAAGTTAAGCAACTAAAGTTGACTAAGTATAGCAAGAAAATGGGAAGCACTAAATTGAAACAAGTAAAAGACGGTAAAAATTATAAGTTGAATAAATGCCAATTATCTATCGCAACTCCATGGCATTGTTGTGTCAAATGCCAATTCTTTGCCTCAGATCATTTGGTAGTGACTTAGTGAAAATATAAATTAGTAGGTTCCCAGATGAAGAATGAACAGCAAACACTTCATTAGTTTATTGGGTTTCTCTAAGAAAATGAGACTTAATTTTTGATATGCTTAGTTCGACCATTAAACACTAGATTTTGTTATATTGAAATTGATGATGTTGTCAGATGTGATATTGGTAGATTTTTTTTATACATGGCACAAGTCCTTCGACACCATCCTTAGCTAAATAGCTCGATTCACAGTAGATGCAACATCTATTTACTCATATTCTGCTATTGATTGAGCTGTAGTTTCTTGTTTCCTAGAGCTCAGACCGAAACAACTTGTCCCCAAACATAAAAGATATCTAGAGCTGCATATGGAATCATCAACTCGCAACCCAAATGACTATTATTTTACCCGACCAGGTTCGTAGTTACTTTAGCAGATGTTGCGAATAAAGTTCCAAACTTGTGGGTTCCGTTAATATACTTTAACACTCTTTAGCCATTGTAAAATATATGTGTTTAGGCGAATGCATAAACCTAGAGAGAAAACTTTCGACAAATGGAATGTTAGGTCTGTTTGCAGTTAGATATAGAATACTACCACTTAATCTTCTACAAATACTATCGTTCACTTTTTCAGAATCCTCATCCTTGCCAAGCTTCATGCCAATAGAGATTGGAGTACTCATAGGTTTGCAGTCTTTCATTCTGAACCTGTTTAGAATATCTCCAATGTATTTCTATAGGCATATGAAATTCCATCACAAGATTGTAATACTTCCATGCCAAGTAAGTAATTCATGACTCCAAGATCAATCATTTTAAAGATTTTCTTCATTTCATCCTTGAATCTTGGGATTAGATTATTTTGCTTCATGTCACAAGCATGTCATCACATAAATTGAGGCAATTAAGTAGTCAATTGTAGTGAATTTCACATTCTAAGTAGCTTCACTTTGACTTTTACTAAATCCAAGTTGGATAAGATGATTGTCCATCCTCTCATACCATGACCTTGGGGCTTATTTAGGCCATACAAGGCCTTCGTAAAGAGATGAACTTATCATCTTTTCAATTAATTGAGAAACCATTAGTTTTCGCTACATATATCTCTTCAACAAACAAACCATCCAAAAAAGTTGATTTAACATCAAGATAATGAATCGTCTAGGAACTATGAGATGCAAATGCAAGAATAAGCTAGATTGTGTCATACCTTGCTACAAGAGAAAATGTTTCCTTGTAATCTTCACCATATTGTTGTGTGTACGCCTGTACCACTAAACTACCCTTATGTTTGCAACTTGTTCCATTGGGAATGAGTTTTGTCTTGAAGATCTATTTTACACCAAGCACCTTGCGATTTTTAGGTTTGTCAACAGGCTACTAGGTTCCATTATTCTGGATCATGTCTAGTTCCTTGTATAGATCTAATCTATGCATGAGAGTCTTGTGATTTAGCATAGCTTATTGGATTATATGTAATCAAATCACACAACTAGTAGATATCTTTTAAGGTTCGAGTTCCCCTCACTGTTATATCAACCACTAGTTCATCGATTGGAAGTTGACGCTACTTTTTTGAAAATAAACCAAAATAAGAGGTCTTCTAATTTTTCCACTCCCAAACAGGTGCTTCATCAAACTTCACTTCTTGGCTGAGAATTAATGTTGATATTTTCAAACAGAAAATCATGTATCCTTTGGATGAATATATGCCATAAATATGCCCTTATGAGCTGTATTATCCACCTTATTCATTTTTGTTTCTAGAACCTAATAATAACATATACACCCAAATATCCTGAGATAGTGTATTGATGGTTTGTTCCCACACCAAGCTTCATATGGAGTCATATCATGAATGGTCTTAACAGTCAATTTGTTCAACAAATATACGGCGGTATTGAGTGCCTCCACATAATACAGATTTCGGTTCTTTCTTTTGAGAAGAAGACATCTAGTCATATCCATTATTATCTTGTTGTTCCTTTCGGACATGCCAATTGTTATGGAGTGTATGTTAATGTCATTTGGCGTTCAATACATGTGCTATTCCAAAACTCTACAAACTAAGAAGAAATAAATTCTCATCCATTGTCAGACATTCGAGAGTTAATACTAAGATTAAATTGATTTTCTACTAGACATTTAAATTTTTTAAAATATAAAAGACATCATTCTTGAGTCTAATGAAATAAAGACAACATATTCTGTTGTAGTCATCATTAAAGAGGAGAAAGTATTTGTGAAACGCAGTCAAAATGAAATATAATGAACTAGAGATTTGCATGAGTTTCACAAGTTAATAACTTGTTAAAATAATGTGAATAACTTTTAATAGTTGGTTTAAAATGTTTTGAGGAAAAATGTCAAGGAATTACCAAGACGCCCCGAAACTAGTGTTTTGATTGCTAGTATATTCTAGTATGTTTTCCTTGTTTTGGTGTGTCGTTTGGAGTCTAAAATTAGTGGAGATGACCCTATAATCCAGATGGTCGTGTTTAGGGTAAAACATTTGGATAAGATTCCCCGAGGACCATCCTAAGGGTCCTTAAGGAGGAACAAAACATCAGCTAAAAAGCTGTCAAAAATAACGGCCACTAGCGAGCATAATTGATAGACCAGCAATGCATTGACGGATCATCAATGGCCTCCTTGGTATGATAATAAATTTTAGGGAGATTATATCTATTTGACCATCTTAGTCATAATTGACGTATAGCCAGAATTTTCCGTCAATGGGTTGACGCACCATCAATGGTGGCCGTCAATGACCACCTGTTATTCTACCAAATTTTGTCTACTAAGGGGTGAATTGGTAAATTCACCCTATCTTCTAATTAAATGGTGGACGGTTATTTTAGGTGTATATAGGTATATTATATTACTTAAAGCACAAAAACCTTGAATTAGACTTCATTATTCAAGAAAAAAACCCTTCCCTCCTAAAAGTTCTCTCAAAACCTCCATGGAAGCTTGAGGTCTAATGGGAGCTAGAATTAAAATTTCCATTAATTTGTTCTTCAATTTATTGTATTTCCTAATATTAAGGTGTGGTGGTCCTTTATCTAGAGTTATATTTCACTCTATATGGTTTTCAAGTTTTCCAAAAGATGGTCAAAACCCCAATTATTCCTGAAACTCAAGCGTTCTTGCATCAAATGGTTTCAAATGAATGTTTATGATTATATTACAGTTTGATTGAAACTTTTGAAGTGAAAAACTCCATGAACCCATTATTTCTTAAATTCCTTGATTTTGGCTTACAAAGTAAGTTTGATGAATGTGACTGGATATTGTTAGAATTATGCTTCTATTGTGTTGTATCATTATTATCTATTCCTATCAAAGCTTAATTATGGTGAATAGTTGGAGAATTGAGAAAAAATGATCATGTCTTCGATAAAAGGTCAGTTGACATAAATTTGTCTAGTTTTATTGAATTGTTCTTGTGTGGTCTTGTCCACTTATGGTAACAGTGCTTCGTTATTATATGCGTAAGTGTATTGTGATTAAGGCCTTGGAGGCATTGGATTTTAATTAAGGTAGTGTTATGATGCATACAGATAGAGATGTATTTTGATGTTATGTATGTGATTCTTGAAAATAGTATGGCAATTAGAGTATAATGTGAATGTAAAGTATATTTGTGTGTGGAATAGGATGAATAGAGTATGATCATAATTAGAGACAATTTCATGAATAATGGTGGTTATGTGAAGGGTATTTATAACATATGTACACAAACACATGAATGAAGCCAATGAAAATTTAATGAATTTGAGTCTATTGGAAGGTTCCCTCAATTGTACTCTATTAAATGAATGGGGGACTTTGAGGTGGATACTTCTCCTTGACTGTGTAGTGTCTAGTAACAACCTGAATATTCCTAAGATCTTTCCAATGAATGAACGATAGGTTGTGATGATTATTCCTCCGTGAGTAGACGTAGAGTACTTAGTTGGAATCCCATAACCTATAATTAACGAAAGTTAGCATCGAGAGGATATGAAAAAAGGTGGGTTTATTTGGTTATTTTTGGGTTTATTTAAGTGATAAAAAATGTAACAACCCCATTCCCAATTAAATTCACAAAAATTAGACTTTCTCTCCAAAAATATTCTCTCTAGAACCTCCATTGAAGTTGAAGCTCAAGTTAATCTTGAGCTTGGATATCTATGGGTTCTTCATCAAGTTTTAGAGGTTTTATTCTACTATAAGGTAACGTGATCTTTCATCTCTAGCTATCTGTCACGACCCGCAAGTACACCCTAGAAGTTAGGACATCCTTGTGTCTTCACACGACAAATGAGACTTCAAGAAGTCTCATCTAAGACTATCTTATCATTCATTGCATAATAAACTTTCTATTTGAACCATCTAAACTTTGGACTTTACTGCACTTGGGACAAATCCCATACGAGACATAAAATAAAGACTTAAGACATAAAGGAACTTGTGGATATTGTCCTCAAATGGATAAGGACTCACTAATACATCATCTTCAACCCTTAAAAACCTATCCATCCTTCATGGCACATAAAGATTCCATTTCCCTACAATTTAGTCAAAAGGTAAAATAAGGGGTTAGCACATTCAATGTATAAAGTATGGAACCCATGCAAAAACCATGAAAAAAGGACATTTAGTATATAACATGCTTTTCATGAATTTCGATTAAAACATCATACTATAATCATAAGAACAACATTTAACAACTTATAAACACATAACAAATCATTTAACGAAAAATCACATTTTTAACAAATATATAGTGATGTCACTTCACTGTACAGTGAACTCAATTCACTGTGACACTGAAGTTCATTCACTTCACTTTAAACACCATTTAACATGTAATCTTGTCACTCTAAGCTATCCCAAGATTCACTTAAGTCACATAGATACACCGCCCATACACCCTCTCTAGATGTGCCTAAGCGACCCTCAAGATTACTTATAATGAGCAACATACACACTTGAGATATATCAACATAAGAACATGAGATTTTCCGTCCAAGGTTACTCTAAGTCTTACTTGAGTGAGTTGTGAAGAGACCGCCCATAAAATCCCTTACACACACACTTAAGAGATCCTATAGACTCCCTAAAATAGAATCATTCTCATTTAACATATTAGCATATATCTGATATGACATTCTCCTTCCAAGGCTATCAAAAGACTTACATAAGTAAATCAAGAAGATAACATCCTTAGTGACCTCTTCAAGATTACCTAAATAATCCTTAAGATTACCTAATCCTTAGATCATGTCCATATAATCAACCAACTTCCCTGACTAGAGTCATTCTTAAGACTTATCTATGTAAGATAAGAAGTAACCATTCTGATGCCCCCTTCACTTCTTAACTAGACAAACCTTTATTACTCTAGATAAGTACTACTTAATTTTCAAATAGTTTTTTAACTTAAGTCATTGCATTTATTAGTTCATTAACATTCATTCAACACATAAAAGACATTTAAGTAGTTGTCTTGAAAAAAACCTAGGGGCTCTCACTAACACCTCCAAAGCCTATTGTGCAATGTATAGATAGCATCCCATACCACCACCTAAACTTCATAGAAATGTTCTCTAAAGCTAATAAAGTATCCCATATGATGAGAATAGGCATTAACCGACATAGACCATGTTAGAAACTCATTGAATCTGGAGTTCTTACCTACTCTGATGAGGGTGTTCTACTTGCCAAGGGTAGAACTAGGACACATCCCATGTAGTCACATGGTTAAGGAATATGTAGAGCATACATTGTAATCTAGTCTGATACTTAAGTAGAACTACTTCCCCTTGCCATACTCACTCGGTGCTAGCCTTCATTGTCATAGTGTAATTCACATTAAAGGTTCACATAAAAGGGTTCCATAACAAGCTCATAACCAAATCACATTTACCCTACCAAAGAGGACCTCTTAGGGTTACCTTCCAATGGCGACAAAAAGCTCATTATGACTTTCCTAAGGTTTGATATGATGTCGTTCCAGCTAATAAAGCTTAAGTCCATCATTCCTTTACTTGTAGGATACAATTACAGATTTCGACTTCAACATACATAACCTTTCCACTAGGTTCACGGTTTCACATTAAAGACCCTCTTAATATTATTCAGGGTCACATATCTTTCATACATTCAATACTAAGAGACTATAGCACCCTAAGTTAAGCCATCACATATTCATGTTCATACAAGAATCAAGTGAGGGACACAAGTACAAAGACAAGACACCACATATGTCACGACTAAAATCTACACCCCAGACGAGACAGGCGTTGTTGACCTCTCAGAGGTCGCAGACAAGCCTACATACTACTTTCTAACTCTATCTAGGTTAATTTTAGTAGAAAAATTGAAAGTTTTTGTTTCTTAACATACATGTATACATACTACTTAACATCATAGGATTTCACAAATCAACCATCTAATAAAAAGATAATCAAATGAAAGAATCAGTTCATAAATTTAACAAACGTATTTTTGCCAAAATGGCACCAATACAAAGTCCGAACTGAATTCGAAAGAAACACTAGTGCGACATGCACCACCAACTATAGCCTACATATAAGCTAGATAATAATGGTAGACATTCCCGAAAGTATGAGGGCCTACCATGTCCAGATGAAAGCTCCACGTCCGGATAGCTGCAATGTAAACATGAAAGCTCTAACGTCCACCTATGCCTGCACATAAAATTGTAGAATATATGGGATTAGTAAATACTTGTACTAAGTATGGGTATATGCAAGCACACACAAAAAATATGCATGTGTAAGAAGAGATCTTTCCTAACAACATGATTATGGAAAGTCAAGTCAATTGACTTGCCAAATTTGGATCAAGAAAGTTCGTAAGCTTTCCAAATTTGGATTAGGAAAGTCATGCCATGAGAATAACATTCATCATCATACGTATCATATTGCACATAGTACATAACATCTTAGACATAACACATAATATATTGCATATAGCACATAACATATTGCATATAGCATATAAAATCTTTCATATCCTTCGTTCATATGCCATGAGACCTTGGAATCATGGACTTGACATTAAGACTTCCCGAAAATGAGGGCTCAACATATGGGACCTTAACTAGGGAGCCTTCTTTAGAAAACACAGAGTTTTCTTTATTCATTTATACGTACTACATTTCATTCATTCATAAACTAGTGTAAACACCAACTATACCTAGGATGTAGTTTGAAGACTTTCATCGGGTTACTGTGCAACTATAAAGAATTACCTAGTGTCATTACTTAAGTCTATATCATATCTTGATTATACTATCCTAACACCTTTGGTATCATTCATTTCATTATGTGCATCATGTGACGCTAGCCTTATTCATTCATGGGCAACTTTAACTTTAACCGACATAGATCATGTGAGCATCATGAAATACAGTGTCTCCCCCACATTAAAAAGAGGTGGAATCACCGGCCAAAGTGACTAAAATATGCTAGCGTACATCGAAATTGAACCCTGTCAGATCCCTACATTGGTAGTGTTGGTTCGAAGACTAAGAGATATAAGGAGACTCATACCCGGCATGCCAGACAGTCTCATCTCATGAGAGTTACGTGAAACTTCACCCTTCCCGAAACAAGGCATCACCTCTCTTATCTAGCCTATTGGTTCTTAGTATAAAGTTCCATTACATTCAACTCATACGTAATGGAAGCTGGCTTCTAGTATGAGTACATCACAGCTCAATAGATGATTTTTCATCTTATCATTGGTATCAAATATATATTATTCTCAATACTTTCATAAGAGTGTTCACAGAGACTAGTTTCTTCATTAGCTTTACACTCTCATAGGATAGTACGTTTGGTAACATTTACTTAGAATCATTTGAGATTTCTCTCATCTTTCACATAAGTCTCTTATCATGTTGTAACCACATTCATTAACATTAGCACATTGGCTCTTCATAATTACTCACCCCTTTTTATTACGTGAATGTTCATTTCATCATATGCCAATGCACTTGGCCATTTGTGTGTTTCATACTCTTACACCCTTCAAGGGTTTCATCATTTAATTACATAATATTCATTTCATTGTATGCCAATGCACTTGGACATTTAGTGTGTTTTGCACCAGTACATAACCCTTCTAGGGTTTCATCATTTCATTACATAATTTTCATTTCATCGCATGCCAATGCACTTGGTCATTTAGTTTTTTTACACTCGTACTTAACCCTTCTATTGTTACATCATTTCATTACATACATCTTAGGTTCACTTATTTTTAAACTTATGCTAGACTTATGGGTCTATACATACAGTCAATAAGGCTTCATTCATAGTTCGTTTAGTTAATTGATATCTTCCTAAGATTATATGGAACAATACTTATGAATTCTATATGTATGCCAAAATTTATACTGCAATCTAAGTAGGCAGCATTATTCTTGAACATTTAATTCATGTATGACTTATGTATCAATATAGAATTTCGGCAAGGGAACCCGGTTTCGAATCCCTTGGACAACACTTAAATTTTTCATTTATTTAATTTTGTTCCACACAGCTTGGGGAGCCAAGATCAAGCCCCAACGCCTTCATTTTTGTAAATTTTTTTTTCTTTAAATTTTCTCTTTCTTGGCCGAGGGATTGTGGGATCGAACCCTCACATCCCCTTTATTTTAATTTATTTTTCCTTGACTTTTTTGAGTTGATCATAAGTGTGTGGGATCGAATCCCCACAGCCTCACTTTATTTTTTTTCTCTTTGATTCCCTAAATCAGCCTAGTGGTCGTGGTTTCGATTCTCACACGCCTCAATATTTATTTTCTTTTAATTTCCTTAAGTCTGACTGAGAGGTTGTGGGTTCGAATCCCACTCCTCTCATTTATTATTTTCATAACTTTATTTTCCAGCCAAGACAACAGTTTGATCATGGGTTCGATCCTCAGTGGCCTCAAATATTTTAATTCATTTTTACATAGTATTATAATCCCCTTAGCTTGACCAAAACTCATAAACAAGATGTGGGAATTTTTTACAACCTAGTTCCTCACCTCTTTCACATTAAATGTTTAGACCTTTTAAATAGTTTTTTGTGAGTTCTTTAGGTGCATTTTCATGGATTCATTTGAATATTAGTTTGCACTCAAATCAGCATTTTTACATCACTTATGAACATCACGCTTTAAGCATGTTTGTGCACATGAAATACAACCAAAAACATTAAATTTTTTTAGCCTTAATCCCGAGAGTCATAGGTCACGACCAACATTTCACACACATGCACATATTTTTGGAAAACCTAGATAGTTGTTCATACGATTCCAAACACACATTCATGAACATATTCATCACAAAGACGCATAACATGCCTAATATCTACAAGAAAACATACCCAACCTATGAATAACCGGGAGCTAGTGACAGGGACATGCAACGGGGAACAATCCTAGTTTTCGGATTATAATATACTAAACCTTAAGAGGTCTCTTGGGAAAGGAACCAAGAGAGAAGAGAACTCATACCTTTTATGATGTTCAAACCTTGAGGTTTCCGCCCAAACCTGCTCCAACATACACGTCCAAAACAAAGTTTCAACACAAAACTTTCGACAGAAAACCCTCCCTTTGACTAAGGTATTTTGCTCAGCGTTTGATTTTATTTTTCGTAGTGAGTTCTTAAAGAGTGAAGAACTTTGGTAAATTTTCTGTTCTTGTACGTATTTGGCAGAGTGAATGTGAATGAGAGTTGGTTTGATCATGAAAGTGAGAGATAGACGTGAGAGGTGAGAATTTTCTTTGGCTTAGGAGTCTAGTTTAGGACTTAGTAAAATAATGTTTTATTATATGGTAAAAAAATCTTATTTCCCTTTTATTTTAAATAAGCTAATAAATAATAAATATTATTTAAATCCATTAATTTAGCAATTCAAATAAAAATAATTTAAATCATCGCTTCCACCTAGGTTTCTAACCCGGGTGGAGCAAGACCTCACTCTAAGAGCCAATTTTCGGCCCTCTCTCCCCAAAATACCCCTCCACCTTATTAACTAAATAATTAATTATATATTTAGGGTAATTAGGATACTACCCTTATCCTGAAAAAAGAACATTTTACCCTTAGACCCTCTAAACCTAAGATTTTCCCTTTTTAAGTCCGGTAAAGATTCATTCGAGTAAATCTTGGTATTCGAGAGCCCTAAATGGATGGACCTAACATTTTCTAGCTCAAGTAAATCCCAAGTTAGTTAGATTGACTGTAGCAATAGTTCAGAGGTCTGTTTTTACGAGTATCATTCTGTGTGAACCCAGACTAATGGTAGGAGTTCTACACACATTAAACATTCCTTAGCATATCCCTTTATAGGGTTGTTACGTTATACCCCCCCCCCCTCTTAGAAAAATTCTTTACCGAATGACACTACTAACTATTTCGCGTAATGCAAGTCCGATCATAACATAGTTACTATACACAATTAAGTTTAAAAACAAAGAATTGAGAGATAAGGAAACTTAGACTTAAGAGTATGAAGTCTAACCTTAAGAGCTGAATAGATGGGGGACGCGGGATATCATATAGGCCTTGGCCTCCCACGTAGCACCCTCAACAAGATGATTCTTCCTCAATACCTTCACTATGGCAATCTCCCTGTTCCTACGCCGCTTGACCTGACAGTCTAAAATCTAAGCAGGTACCTCCCCATATGACAAAATTTCATCAAACTTGAACCTTCAAAAGGTAGAGTCGATATTGCATCACCTAGGCAGTTTCTTAAAATAGAGACATGAAAGATTGGTTGACAGAAGCTAGATCCGCAGGCAATGCCAACTCATACGCCACCTCTCCCACACGCAATAGGATCTCATATGACCCCACATACGTTGGACTTAACTTCCCCTTCCTGCCAAACCTCATCACCCCCTTCATAGGTTATATCTTCAAATAGACCTGGTTCCCAACATCAAACTCTAAGGGCCGTTTTCTGTTGTCTACATAAGACTTCTGCCGACTGTAGGCAAAAGACAACCTGTCCCTAATCACCTTGACCTTCCGTAAGGCCTCATGAATGATCTCTTGATCCAAAATGGATGACTCTCCAACCTTGAACCACCCAACTGGAGACCTACACCTCCTACCACATAGTACCTCAAATGGTGCCATCCCAATGCTGGAGTGATAGTTGTTATTATACGAGAACTCTATCAAAGGCAGATGGTCATCCCAACTACCCCTGAAGTCAATCACTCACACCCTCAACATGTCCTCCAATGTCTGAATGGTGCGCTCTACCTGCCCATTTGTCTGACGATGAAAGGTTGTACTAACTTTCACCTGCGTGCCTAAGATCTTCTAGAAAGATCTCCACAAATGTGAAGTGAACTGAGCTCCTCTATCTGAAATAATAGACAAATGAATCCCATTCAATCTCACAATCTCATCAATATAGAGCCTCGCATAATCCTCGACTCTATAAGTAGACTTCACAGGGATAAAGTGGGCATACTTAATCATCCTGTCCAGAATAACCCATATGGAGTCATGTTGTCTCCTAGTCTTCGGAAGACCAACCATGAAGTCCATATTAATGGCCTCCCACAATCCAAGTCCACAAGTCATCAACATCTGGTACACACAACATGTCTTGGTACCTATGTATGTCGTCACCTCCCAAGGCAAAAGACTCATTCATCTTCATCATCACAGAGTCCTTTAACTCCATCAAAATAGGGTCAAGATGTTGACCCTTCTTGACTTCAACTACTAAGGATGATTCAGAACTAGAATGAACTGAAACATCCCTACTAGTAGAGTCAACGAACGACATACCTAGTCTGGCCAGTCGGTGTTCATATTTCACCAACTCCTTCTTCCCATCCTCAACGTGGGATGTACTTCCCATGCTCATCCTACTCAAAGCATTAGCTACAACATTATCCTTACCTGGATGGTAGTGCACATTAACGTCATAGTCCTTCAATAACTCCAACCATTTCCACTAACGTAGATTAAACTCTCTCTGTGAACATGTATTGGGGACTTTAGTGGTCTGTGAACACATCCACATGTACTCCATACAAGTAGTGCCTCCACAATTTCAGTGCAAACACCACACCTGCCAACTCCAGGTCATGAGTGGAATAATTCTTTTCATGCACATTGAGTTGTCTGGACGCATAAACTATCACCTTACCAACCTGCATAAGAACACAACCCAAAACAACCCTAGATGCATCATAATAAACAGTGTAATTCTCCCCACACTTAGGCAATGTAAGCACTAAAGCTGAAGTAAGTTTGTCCGTGAGCTCTTGGAAACTCTTCTAACTAGCCTCCGCGCATTAAAACTTGAATTTTGCTATTCGTCAAAGCTGTGAGTGGAGAAGTAAAGGAAGAAAAGCCCTCTACAAACCTGCGGTAATAACAACTCAATCCCAAGAAGGTACAAATACCTTTGGGAGTAAGAGGTTTTGGGCAGTTCTTAACAACCTCAGTCTTCCTTGGATCTACCTCCACACCTTTGTCGGACACAACATGACCCAGGAAGGTCATTGATCTAAGCCATAATTCACGCTTGCTGGCTTTGGAATACAACTAATGTTGTCTACCTGCAAGGTTAGTCTCGAATGTTGTCTGTGCTCTTCCTTGGTCTTAGAGTAGATGAGAATGTCATCAATAAAACTATGGTGAAAGAGTCAAGGTATTCATGAAAGACTCTATTCATGAGATCCATAAATGTAGCAGGTGCATTCGTGAGATCAAATGACATAACTAGGAACACATAATGACCATAACGGGTACGAAATGCTGTATTTGGGATATCTCCATCCCTAACCCTATGGTACCCTGAATGAAGATCAATCTTCGAGAAGAAACTATATCCTTGGAGCTGATTGAACAATTCATTTATTTTGGGAAGTGGATACTTATTCTTGATAGTGGCTTTGTTGAGCTCTTGATAATCTATACACATTTTAAGGGTTCCATCTTTCTTTTTCACAAACAACACTGGAGTGACCCAAGGGTATATGCTCGGCTGAATGAAACCCTTATCAGTGAGATATTTTAACTACAGCTTCAACTCCCTGAGTTCAGCTAGAGCCATTTTGTAAGGAGGAATTGAAATTGGTTTAGTATCGGGTTCAAAGTCGATATCAAAGTCAATCTCTCAAGGGGGAGGAACTCCAGGCAAATCATCAGGAAATACATCTTGGAACTCATTCACTACAGGCACTGAGTCTATGGAAGAAATTTCATGGTGTAAATCATTAACACTCATAAGGTGACACAATAACCCCTTCGAAATCATTTTATTAGCCTTAAGGTTTGAAATCAAGGGATTAGGAAGACTTGAGTTGTACCCCTCCCAGACTAGCTCTTCTTCATTAAGGAAACAAAATCTTACAACCCTACTACAACAGTCCATGCAAATAATAAAATAAAAATCATGCATTGGTAACTCAACCAAGTCCGCACACATAGTCTTACCACATACAACTATTGGGCAATCCTTGTATACTCTATCAGTTCTTACATTTTCTCCTGCGATGTACTAACCACGATAGGATTACGCAGAACTTCAGGCAATATCTAAAAAGTGAAAGCAAGCAAAGGAGTTACAAAGGAAAGCGTAGACCCTGGATCAAGTAAGGCATAAACAGAAGTTGAAAATACAAGTATCATACTTGTGACCAAATAAGCGGACTTCTCCTGCTCCTCCCTGCCCTTCAAGCCGTAAAACTTGTTCCTCTTAGGAGGCTCGGCTGTTGCTGCATCCTATGGATTAGGCCTACGATGAGAATTACCTCCAACTTGACCTCTTTTCTGTGGGCAGTCCTTAACCATGTGCCTGCTCTTACCGCAACCAAAGAAGGCATTAGTTCCCTGTCTGCACTCTCCATTGTGAGCACGGCCACACTTAGCACAGTCCTTTCTGGGACGTTGCATCTCACCTCCATTGCCCTTCTTGAGCTCGGATCTGCCTCCTCTAGGTGTTGTAATCCTCTAAGAGTTAGAGTTCCTTTAACTTGGTTGCCCCTTTTTGAATCTAGGATGCTCACGGACACGAATGTTATCTTTGTTGCCTCAATTACTAGAACATGCCTGATCTTGAGGCTTAGGCCTCCTAGCACCACGGACACCCTCTTCTTCCGATTGTCCTCTACCTGCTTAACATGTACCATCAACCTGGATAGGTCCATGTTATCATGGAGCAGCGCAGGCTGACACTCCTCCTCCATATCTCTGTTGATTCCTACAAGGAACCTGCTCATCTCATCCCTGTTGTTATATACAAGGGAAATAGCATACCTGGACAGCTTAACAAACTTCAGGGAATACTCCCTGACTATGATGGATCCTTGTTTAAGGTTAATGAACTCCTCAACCTTGGCCTCTTTCATCTCCCTAAGAAAGATCTCTTTAGGAAGGCTGTCTTAAACAGCTCCCAAGTGACGAGAAATCCGTCCAAAACTCGTCTATCTTGCCACATCTTTCACCAAGTCTGTGCAACATCCTTGTGTTGATAAGAAGCCAACTCTTTTTTCTCGGTATCTCTGGCTCCCATAGACAACAAGATCGTATGCACCTCATCCAAAAACTCCTGAGAATCCTCCAAAGTCTTAGAATCTGTGAAAATAGGAGGATTCATCCTCGTAAAGTCTCTCAGCCTATCATCCATACTGCGAACCGGGGGGTTCTCCCTCTGAACATTCTATCGGTTGACATAGTCAGTCATGGACTGGGCCTGCATAGTGATGTACTATTCCATCTAGGCTAGAGATCCCTCACATCAGCATTAGTCAACCCAGCAGGTTTAACCGGCATAGCCACTCCTTCAACTAGAGCCTAAGGTGGAACTTGATTAACCCCAGCAGTTGATCCTCCTCTCCTTTGACCAATTGTTATCCTAGTATTAATTTTCTGAAAAACAACAAGGATTGATGTTAACACGCTCATAACACCAAAATCATACATAAGGAAATGCACTATAAGATTAGAAAAAGGGAAATTTTCCTACGTATCTGCAGTGTCTAATTCAGGATAGTGGTTCACTTCACTACCATGACTTAGAAGCTACTCAATATGGTTGATGTGAAATTATTATCCTCGGAATTTAATCTAGCACTTAGATACCAACATTGTCACGACCTGAATCTAGACCCCAGACAAGACCGGTGTTGTGGACATCTTAGAGGTCGCAGACAAGCCAACATACGTCTTTCTTACTTCATCTAGGTTAATTTTAGAGGAAAAATTGAAACTTTTTGTTTCTTAGCATACATGTATACATACTACTTAACATCATAGGCGGTCACAAATCAACCATCTTATAAAGAGATAATCAAATGAAAGAATCAGTTCATAATTTTATTAAACGTATGTTTTGTAAAAATGGAACCAATACAATGGCTGAACAAAAGTAGAAAGAAACACTAGTGGAACATGATCCACCAGCTATAGACTACATCTAATCAATATAATAACATTAGACATCCTCGAAATCATGAGGGCCTACCAAGTCCGGATGAAAGCTCCACGTCCGGATAGCTCTAACGTCAACCTGTATGCTCTAACTTCAACCTGTGTCTGCACCTAAAATTGTAGAACTGTGTGGGATTAGTACACACTTGTACTAAGTATTGGTATATGCAAGCACACACCAAGGAAATGCATAAGTAAGAACAACTCTTTCCTAAAAACATTATTATGGAAAGGCAAGTCAGTGGACTTGCCAAATTTGGATTAGGAAAGTTAGTAAGCTTTCCAAATTTGGATTAGGAAAGTCATGCCATGAGAGTAACACAGTAATAAAATCTTACACATAGCACACAACATATTGCATGTAGCACATAACATATTGCATATAGCACATAACATCTTTCATATCATTCGTTCATATGCCATTAGACCTTGGAATCATGGACTTAACATTAAGACTTCCCAAAAATGAGGGCTCAACATATGGGACCTTAACTAGGGATCCTTCTTTAGCATACATAGAGTCTCTTTCATTGATTCATACATACTTTATTTTATTCATTCATAAACTAGTGTAAACATCAGCTATACCTAGGATGTAGTTTAAGACTTTCATCGGGTTTGCTGTGCAATGATCAAGAATGACCTAGTTTCATTACTTTAGTCTAGCTCACCTCTTGATTATCCTATCCTAACACCTTTGGTATCATTCATTTCATTATGTGCATAATTTGAGGCTGGCCTCATTTATTTATGGGCAACTTTAACTTTAACCAACATAGATCATGTGAGCATCATGAAATCAAGTGTCTCCCCCACACCAAAAAGAGGTGGAATCACCGGACAAAGTGAACAAAAACATGCTAGCGTACATGGGAATTAAACATTGCTTGATCCCTATATTGCTAGTATAGGTTTAAAGACTAGAAGATATAAGGAGACCAATACCTAGCATGTCGGACAATCTCATCTCATGAGAGTTACGTGAACCTCCGCCCTTACTAAAAGAAGGCATCATCGCTTATAGCTATCCTATTGGTGCTCAATATAAAGTTCCATTACATTCAACTCATATGTCATGGAAGCTGGCTTCTACTATGAGGACATCATAGCTCAATAGATGATTTCTCATCTCATCATTGGTATTAAGTATACATTATTCTCACTACTTTCATTAGAGTGTTCATAGAGACTGATCTCTTCATTAGCTTTACACTCTCATAGGTGAGTACATTTGGTAACATTTAGTTAGGCTCGTTTGATATTGCTCTCATCTTTCACATTAGCCTCTTATCATGTTGTCACCACATTCATTAACATTAGCATATTTGGACTTCATAATTACTCACCCTTTTTTTATGTGAATGTTCGTTTATGTGAATGTTCGTTTCATCATATGCAAATGCACTTGACCATTTGTGTGTTTTACACACTCACTTAACCCTTCTAGGGTTTCATCATTTCATTACATAATATTTATTTCATTCTATGTCAATACACTTGGCCATTTAGTGTCTTTTACACTCGTACTTAACCCTTCAAGGGTTTCTTATTTCATTACATAATATTAATTTCATCTTATGCCAATGCACTTTGCCATGTGGTGTGTTTTAAACTCATACTTAACCCTTCTAGGGTTACATCATTTCATTACTTACATCTTAGGTCCACTTATTTGTAAACGTATGCTACATACAAACCATGAGGCTTCATTCATAGTTCGTTTAATTGATTCATATCTTCCTTAGATTATATGGTACAAGACTTATGCATCTTGCATGTATACTTAGATCTCAATTTTAATCTAAGTAGGAGGCATTATTCTTGAACATTTAATTCATGTATGACTTATTTATCAATACGAAATTTGGGCAAGGGAACCCGTTTTAGAAATCCTTGGACAACACTTACATTTTTCATTTATTTTATTTTTGTCCACAAGGCTTGGGGACCCAAGATCAAGCCCCAACGCCTTCATTTATTTATAATTTTTTCTTTAAATTTTCTCTTTCTTCGCCGAGGGGTTGTGGGATCGAACCACCACGGCCCCTTTTATTTAAATTTCATTTTCCTTGACTTTTTCGAGTTGACCATGAGGGTGTGGGATCGAATCCCCACAACCTCAATTTATTTTTTCCTCTTTAATTCCCTAAATCAGCCTAGAGGTCGTGGGTTCGATTCCCACACGCCTCAACATTTAATTTCTTTTATTTTCCTTAAGTATTACTTAGAGGTTGTAGGTTCGAATCCCACTCCTGTCATTTCTTAGTTTTGTAACTTTATTTTCCAGCCAAGACCACAGTTAGAATCCCCCTCACCACCTTATTTTACCTTACTTACTTTCACAATTTTTAACATAGTGAGGTCAAGGGTTTGATCCTCGGTGTTCTCACATATGTTAATTCATTTTTACATAGCATGATAATACCCTTACCTTGGACGGAACTCATCAACAAGATGCTGAAAATTTTTACAGCCTTGTTCTTCACCTCTTTCACATTAAATGCTTAGACGTTTTAAGTAGTTTTTAGTGAGTTCTTTAGGTGCATTTACATGGATTCATTTGACTATTAGTTTGCACCCAAATGAGAATTTTTACATCACTTATGAATATCAGGCTTGAAGCAAGTTTGTGCATATGAAAAACAACCAAAAACATTATATATTTTGATCCTTAAACCCGAGAGTCATAGGTCACGGCCAACATTTCACACACAAGGACATATTTTCGAAAAACATAGATTGCCGTTCATACAATTCCAAACTTACTCTAATGAACATATAAATCACGAAAACACATTACATGCCTAATATCTACCAGCAAACATACCCAACCTACGAATTAATGGGAGCTAGAGACAGGGACACGCAACAGGGAACAATCCTAGTTTTCAGATTAGAATATACTGAACCTGAAGGGGTCTGTTGGGAAAGGGACCAAGAGAGAAGAGAACCCATACCTTTTATGACGTTCAAACCTTGAAGTTTCTTCCCAAACCTGCTCCAACATTCACGTCCAAAACCAAGTTTCAACACCAAACTTTCGACGGAAAATCCTCCCTTGGACTAACGTATTTTGCTCAGTGTTTGAATTTATTTTTCGTAGTGAGTTCTTCAGGTGTGAAGAACATTGGTAAATTTTCTGTTCTTGTACGTTATTTGGCAGAGAGAATGTAAATGGAGTTGGTTTTATCGTTAAAGTGAGAGATATACGTGAGACGTGAGAGTTTTCTTTGGCTTAAGAGTCTAGTTTAATACTTAATCAAATAAGGTTTTATTAAATAGTACAAAAATCTAATTTCCTTTATATTTTAAATCAGATAAAAAATAATAAACATAATTAATTCCATTAATTTACCAACTTAAATAAAAACAATTCAAATCATCGCTTCCACCTAGGTTCGAACCCGGGTGGAGCAAGACCTCACTCTAAGAGCCAATTTGCGGCCCTCTCTCCCAAAAATGCCCCTCCACCTTATTAATTAAATAATTAATTATATATTTAGGGTAATAACGATACTACCCTTATCCTGAAAAAGTACCATTTTACCCTTAGACCCTCTAAACCAAAGATTTTCCTTTTTTAAGTCCGGTAAAGACTCATACGAGTAAGTCTTCATATTCAAGAGCCCTACATGGCTGGAACTAACCTTTTCAATCTTAAATAAGTCCTCAAGTTAGTTGGATTGGCTGTAGAAAGGGTTTAGAGGTCTGGTTCTACGCGTATCAATCTGTGTGAACCCCGTCTAACGTAGGTGTTCTAGACACATTAAGCATTCCTTAGCATATCCATTTTTAGGGTTGTTACATTATCCCCTCCTTAGGAACATTTGTCACCGAATTACACTACTAGCTATTTCGCGTAATGCCAGTCAGATCATAACATAGTTACTATACACAATCAAGTAATAGCAACAAAGAATGGAGAGATAAGGAAACTTAGACTTAAGAGTATGAAGTCTAACCTCAAGAGGTAAAAAGGTGTGGGTAGCGGGATCTCATATCACGCTCGGCCTCCCACGTAGCACCCTCAACAAGATGATTCCTCCACAATACCTTCACTGTGGAAATCTCTTTGTTCCTCAACCGCTTGACCTGTCTGTCTAAAATCTCAACAAGTACCTCCTCATAGGACAAATTTTCATCATCCCCGAACCTTCAACATAGAGACATGAAAGACTAGTTGAACAGAAGCTAGCTCCACATGCAATGCCAACTCACAGGCCACCTCTCCCACACGCTGTAGGATCTCATATGTCCGAACATACCTTGGACTCAACTTCCCATTCTTTCCAAACCTCGTCAGCCCCTTCATAGGTTATATCTTCAAATAGACCTGGTCCCCAACAACAAACTCTAAGGGCAATTTCTGTTGTCTACATAAGACTTCTGTCGACTGTAAGCAGTAACCGTTCCCTAATCACCTAGACCTTCTCTAAGGCCTCATGAATGATCTCTGAACCCAAAATGGATGACTCTCCAACCTCGAACCACCCAACTGGAGACCTACACCTCCTACCATACAGTGCCTCAAACAGTGCCATCCCAATGTTGGAGTGATAGCTGTAACTATGCGAGAACTCAATCAAAGGTAGATGTTCGTCACAACTAACCCTGAAAGTCAATCACACACGCCCTCTGCATGTCCTCTAACGTCTGAATAGTGCACTTTATTTGCGTGCCTAATCTCTTCTAGAAGGATATCAAAAAATGTGAAGTGAACTGAGCTCCTCTATCTGAAATAATAGAGGAAGGAATCCCATGCCATCTCACGATCTCATCAATATAGAGCCTCGCACAATCCTCATCTCTATAATTAGCCTCACAGAGATAAAGTGGGCAGACTTAATCATCCTGTCCACAATAACCCATATGGAATCATGTTGTCTCCTAGTCTTCGAAACACCAATCAGGAAATCCATATTAATGGCCTCCCACAATCCTAGTTTGCAAATCATCCACCTCTGGTACACACAACATGTCTTGGTACCTAAGTATGTCGTCAGCTCTCAAGGCAAAAGACTTATTCATCTTTATCAGCACGAAGTCCTTTAACTCCATCAAAACAGGGTCAATATGTTGACCCTTCTTGACTTCAACTACTAAGGATAATTCAGAACTAAAATGAACTGAAATATCCCCACAAGTAGATTCAACTAACCGCACACCCAGTCTGGCTAGTGGGTGTACAACTTTCACCAAATCCTTATTCTCATCCTCAACGTGGGTTGTACTTCCCATGCTCATCCTACTCAAAGCATCAGCTACAACATTATCCTTACCTGGGTGGTAGTGGACATTTATGTCATAGTCCTTTAACACCTCCAACCATCTTAACTGACGTAGATTCAACTTTCTATCTGTGAACACATATTGGAGACTTTTGTGGTCTGTGAACACATCCACATGCACTCCATACAAGTAGTTGCTCCACAATTTCAGTGCAAACACCTTAGCTGCCAACTCGTTGTGAGTTCTTCAAGTATGAAGAACTTTGGTAAATTCCCTGTCCTTGTACGTTATTTGGCAGAGAGAATGTGAATGAGAGTTGTTTTGATCATGAAGGTGAGAAATAGACATGAGACGTGAGAGTTTTCTTAGGCTAAGGAGTCTTGTTTAGGACTTAGTCAAATAAGGTTTATTAAATGGTAAAAATTCTTATTTCCCTTTTATTTTAAATCAGATAATAAATAATAAATATTAATTAATTCCATTAGTTTACCAACTTAAATTAAAACAATTTAAATCATCGCTTCCACCTAGGTTCGAACCCGGGTGGAGCAAGACCTCACTCTAAGAGCCAATTTTCGGCCCTCTGTCCCCAAAATGCCTCTGCACCTTATTAATTAAATAATTAATTATATATTTAGGGTAATTATGATACGACACTTAGCATGAAAAAAGACCATTTTACCCCTAGACCATCCAAACCTAAGATTTTCCATTTTTAAGTCCAGTAAAGACTCATTCGAGTAAGTCTTCGTATTCGAGAGCCCTACATGGATGGACCCAACCTTTTCTAGCGCAAAAACTCCCCAAGTTAGTTGCCTTGGCTGTAGCAAGGGTTTGGAGGACTTTTTCTACGCACATCAATAAGTGTGAACCCGGTCTTATCGTAGGCGTTCTAGACACATTAAGAATTATTTAGCATATCCATTTTTAGGGTTGTTAAAACATACTTCACCTTAACACATATTACTAGTCATTCTATAAGCACATAGGTATAACCATTATCATCTTTAAGTCATCCTACACACTACCATATCATCATCAATATAACTATTATAGACTCATATAGCAAAGTAGGAACAACCATGCATCAATCCTAAGACTACACATAGAAGCACATAGTCACACTTTACATGATTCCTAACATACATAGAAAGAACACATACTTTCAGATTACTTCACATATAGATACATATACTCATACTTCACATAAATCAACTAAGCAAATCATCATAATACTTCAAGTAGTGCCGACAAGGCCATGATCATCATATTGCATAAAGTAAAGCCGACAAGGGCACATAAATTCACATAGCACCGCATCCATAAGTGGACCATACCAATCACAACATAATTAAAAGTCTAATTAACATAAAATGAAAGGAATTAGGGAGGCATACCCCACTCCATCTTACACTTTGATTCCAAAGATAAATCTTCCAATTCAATATTATAAGGCCCTTACCCAATGCCATAACCA
This sequence comes from Solanum arcanum, assembly GCA_027789145.1. Taxonomy (NCBI): domain Eukaryota; kingdom Viridiplantae; phylum Streptophyta; class Magnoliopsida; order Solanales; family Solanaceae; genus Solanum; species Solanum arcanum. The sequence goes on along the minus strand of CM050935.1, from coordinate 23,262,101 downwards.
ACAATTCACAATAATTATATCAATAAAGAAACTAAGTAAATTCAGTACATACTTCTCAATATAATACAATTTAGATATCAATTTAATATAATTATTGCTTCATTAGATAACCCATAGAGAATTACATTAGAAATCATAAGCATCATGTCAATATCAATTCAATAAACTTGGAATGCAATAGATCTAAGAGTATTCATTACTCAATTAATCAAATTGAAAAAACCTATACACCATAAATACATAATCTATATATGAATCAAAGGCCCATAACAATCTACAGTTTAATTCATTAATATCAAAGCATAATCAATTCACCCATATTTTAGTGAAATTTAGAGAATTTAGAATATCAAGGGTTCATGGAGAATTTCATTGGAAAATATCAATTTTATCATATATAAATATTTGGAAACCATTTATGCAAGAACCCAAGAATTAGAGTAGAAATTGGATTTTTCATCTTTTTGAAATCTTTGAAAATCATCTTTAAAATTTTCTATAAGGTGCTGGAAAGCCTTAGATGAAGACATCTCATACCTTATTTGAAGAATCTAAGGATAATTGAAGAATAAACTCCATTGATGAACCATATTGAAGCTCTATCTTCACTTTGAACTCACATGGAGGTTTTTGGAGAAACTTTTGGAGGTAATGTGTTTTGATTTAGGTGTTAGGGTTATAATGAGAATTTAATGACTTATATACTCTTAAAATTTCCATAAACACTCACAACAACCGTCCAAAGGTTTATAGGGGCTTGGGGTGAATTTACAACTTCACCCCTCAACTGAACAGAAAGTTGGCAGAAACACACAGACCCATCGACGTGAGCATCGACGGTGCGTGGTCTCACCCACATCCCGTCGATGAGGGTTTCGATGGTTTCTTCAATAGATCTTCAACCTGAAGGAAACTTGGCTCCATAAATGAGACCCATCGATGAGTCGTTGCCTGATTTACCAGCCGTCGATGTAACCATCGTTTGGCCACTGCCTTGTAGCGTTGAGCTCAAATGTTGGGGTCCTCTTTTAGGGACCCTTGTGGGTCCTACATTGAGTCGTACCCAGAAGTTTCCACCCCAAATATGTTTGCATACGTGTTTAGGACCTACCACATGAGTTTCATCCAAAATGAACCTGTAAAACTCTACGAAACATACTTAGACACACAAGGTCATTTTAAGACAAACTTTTCAAACGTCATGGACATTCTTGGACGTTTGACCTTCAAACTTCACGAAACTCTAGACACTGTCTTTAACCAGCATATTCACTCATTTAAGAACCATACAATCTCATGCATCAGATATAAACATATAAAACCACATATGAGGAACTTAGGTGACTTAGTCGTCGAACGTCTTGGTCGTTCCTTGACGTTTGACTTGTAATGCACCAAAAATCTTAGCTACATCCTCTAACCCACATTACACATAGAATTAGGACCTTAGACCATCATTACAGTCAAGTTAGGCTCTATCTTCACCTAAGTCATTTTCGCGCTCTTATAATCTCCGCAACTTGGACAACATTAATACTCGAAAGACACTTGCCACTCTCCAAACACTTCCAAATGTAGAGACTCAATTTGCAACTCATTAAAATATCACATACAATAGAAACATCCAAGATAAAATCAATTTCAAATAGTCAAGAGTTTCATAACACAACAAGAAACTAGAAGGCAATTCTATAACTCATTATGCTATAAAACAAACATGCTTCATTTTGAATAGCAAAATTTTTTTTTTACTATTAATATAATACTTATATACATCAGTTCTAACCATATTACAACAATTTTGATCAAAGAATCAAATAGTCATTTTTTAAAATTTTTTACAGTGAACAGTTCAAGCATACAGTGATTTTTATCAGATTTTTCAAAAATACAATTTTTAAGCAATTCATGATATAAACATGCTAAATATGCAAAGTAACATCATATAAACACATCTTAAAATATATATTCAAAACTTCAAAAAATACACAATGCAAGAAGTTAGTGAAATTCAATATCAACGAAACTTCAATCAAACACACACACGCACACACACACACACACACATACACACACACACACACACACACATATATATATATATATATATATATGTATGTATGTATATATATATCATAAGGACAGAGTTGGTAACTCATCTTCCACAAAAGACTCCTACACAATCAAGTTACCAAGAACTTCTTGTTTTAGGTTTGAACAAACACATAAAGAAAAGTATTCACTCCCCACAATAATACTCATCACCATACTCCCCCACTTAGGAGAAACCCATTCGAAGGACAACATAACATTACTACAAGGAACTCCCTCAAGGCATCATTAACCTTACTAATATTTTCTTACCAAAGTCTATCTCATGAAGGTTAAGGACTCTCAAATGTCTCATCTAACCACTCTTACTAAGAACTCACCTTTATTCTTTCAAATCTCATCACCTCCCTTCGTATGGTTGGGGTCTTAACCAACTTCAAACTATCTTAACAACCACTTCTTCACATTAACACACTAAACCTTACCATTTTTCAAACATAACAACCCTTCATAAGGTAACCAAACCAATCTAAGGTCAAAACCACCTTCTAGCATACCTCATCTAACAAGTCACATCTCATCTTTTCTCTCCCTCAACCAAAACTTCATATAGCCACCCTCTAGGGACCAACACATAAAGGAACAAGGGAAAGACACCATACACAAAGCTCATAGGCAAGATTAGATGAATAAAGAAGTGAAACATTTCCCAGCACCCAATAGCCTCCTATTTATAATGTGGCATGCTTCACATTATAAACAAGACTCTACTAGATGTGATTCATACAAAAACTAAGACACACTCCCTAAACCTTATGCTCTGTTACAATCTCTGTAACGACCCACAAGTATACCCTAGAAGTTAGCACACATTTGTGTCGTCACACGACAAATGAGACTTCAAGAAGTCTCATTTAAGCCTCTCGTATCATTCATTGCATAATAAATATTATAAAATGAGTAAAAATTTAAAACTTTCTTCACACACGAAAAACTTTTTCATAAAAATTATGCAAGCGGAAGACTTTGATTTAAAACATTAAATCTTTACAAAAATCTACTTGAACGATTCTAACTTTGGAGTTTACAACACTTGGGACTAATCCCATACAAGACAAGAAATAAAGACTTAAGACATAAAGGAACATATGGACATTTTCCTTGAATCAATAAGGACTCACCAATACTTCATCTTAAACCCTTGAAAGCCTATCCATCCTTCATGGCACATCAAGATTCCATTTTCCTACACTTCAGTCAAGAAGTAAAATAAGGGGTTAGCACATTAGATGTACTAAGTATGGAAGCCATGCAAAAACCATGAAAAAGGGACATTCAGTATATAACATGCTTTTCAGGAATTTTGAATAAAACATCATACTTTAATCATAAGAAAAACATTCAACAACATATAATCACATAAGAAATCATTTAACAAAAAATAACATTTTCAACAAACACTACAGTGAAGTCACTTGACTATACAGTGAACTCAATTCACTGTTATAGTGAAGTTCCTTCAGTTCACTTTAAAAACCATTTAGCAAGTAATCTTCTCACTCAAAGCTATCATAAGATTCACTTAAGTCAAACAAAGAGAGACCGCCCATACACCCTTTCTAGATGTTCCTAAACAACCTTTAAGATAACTTATAATGAGTCACATACACACTTAAGATATATCAACATAAGAACATTGGATTTTCCTACCAAGGTGACTCTAAGTCTCACTTGAGCGATTTGTGAAGCGACCGCTCATACAATGCCTTACACATACACTTAAGAGATCCTATAGACTTCCTAAAATAGAACCATTCTCATTTAACACATTAGCATATAAGAGATATGACATTCGCCTTCCAAAGTCTATCAAAAGACTTACTTAAGTAAATCAAGAAGATAACGTCCATAGTGACCTCTTATAGATTACCTAAATAATCCTTAAGAATACCTAAGGCTTACATCATGTCCATATAATCAACCAACTTCCCTAACTAGAGTCATTCTTAATACTTATCTAGGTAAGATAAGAAGTGACCATTCCTATGCCCCCTTCACACCTTAACTAGGCAACCCTTAATTACTCTAGATAAGTACTACTTCATTTTAACATAATTTCTTAACTTAGGTCATTACATTCATTAGTTCATTAAGATACATTTAACACATAAAGGACATTCATGTAATGGTCTTGAACATGTGCAAGGGACTCTCACTAACACCTTCAAAGCCTATTATGCAATGATTATATAGCGTCCCATACCACCACCTAAACTTCATAAAACTTCTCTAATGCTAGTAACTATACCATATGATGAGAATAGGCATTAACCGACATAAACCATGTTAGAAACTCATGGAATCCGGAGTTCTAACCTACTCAGATGAGGGTGTTCTACTTGCCAAGGGTAGAACTAGTACGCATCCCATGTAGGCACATTGTTAAGGAATATGACGGGCATGCTTTGTAAACTACTCTCATACTTAACTAGAAATACTTTCCCTTTCCATACACACTCGGTTCTAGCCTTCGTTCTCATAGAGTAATTCACATTAAAGGTTCACATAAAAGGGTTCCATAACAAGTTCATAACCCAATCACATTTACCCTACCAAAGAGGACCTCTTATGGATAACTTCCAATGGCGACGAGAAGATCATTATGAGTGTCCTAAGGTTTGATATGTGCCATTCCAGCCAATAATCCTTAAGTCCATCATTCCTTTACTTGAAGGATACCATTATGGCTTTCGACTTCAATATACACAACCTTACCACTAGGTTCAATGTTTCACATAAAAGACCCTCTTAACATCATTCAAGGTCACATATCGTTCATATTCAAGATTATGAGACAAAAGAACACTAAGTCAATACATCTAATATTCATGTTCATACAAGCATCAAGTAAGGGACACAAGTCAACCAAGACAAGACAACACATACTTCACCTTAACACATATTACTAGTCATTCTATACTCACATAGGAATAACCATTATCATATTTAAGTCATCCCCCACACTACCATATCATCATCAATATAAATATTATAGACTCATATATCCAAGTAGGAACAACCATGCATCAACCCTTAGAGTACACATATAAGCACATAGTAATAGTTTACATGATTTTCTAACATTCATAGATACAACACATACTTTCACATTGCTTCACATATAGATAGACTTACATATGCTATATCCATTTGAAAGGGTTCCTCACATAATTTAGGTTCATAAACTCTCATGTACTACCTATGAGTTAAGAATATGAGGAGTTGAATCTCCTAAGCCTAATTTAAAAAAGTAATATTAATAAAGGCTTTTTAATAAAAGGGAACTTAGCTTAGCACCGAGTAAACTTGAAGTTAAGGGGTGGTTGTTTTGTATTGTTGGAAGGTAGGTAACCATAATCCTCATGAGGTTGATAACTACAATGCCTCAATAGGCCTAAAGAGGGTTTACATAAGTGAATAACCATAATTCCCAATTTAGCATAAAGAGGGTTTTCACATATACCTCCAAGTTCGATAACTATCCCTACCACACAGGATCTAGCAAGTGACTTCACTAGTATGCTAGCATGTGTTAATGTTCTACCTTGGATAGGTAAGAAAACCTTATCTTTGTGTAAGGATCTACAAAACCAAATTCCATGTATCACCCATGGTCTTAGTGTCGGTAAAGGCTATAGTTTCCCTAAAGTAAAAATGGACAATTGAAGTGAAATAAGGACCCTAACTAGGGTAACCTATGGGTAGTTGCTTAGTGTAGTTGGGGTTATGGGACTTCACCTATGCATTTCACAATTATCTCTTGAGGTAAGTCCTAGGAAGGTGTTCTAATGCATGTGTCTATGTAGATGTTCCTTATGAATGACTTTGTATTAATTGTCTACTTGTTGTGAGAATGTTAATGATATGAGTCCTAATGGATCTATGTGAAGTAGTGTTGTTCTTATATGAACGATGTTGGTCTTAATGACTACATGATGAAGGTCTTGCTTGACATGAATGAAGTTGTCTTCACTTACTATGTTGATGTATACATTGGATGTTAAGGCTTGTGGTCTCATGATAGGTTTACTAAGTATGTGTGAGGTTATAGGGCTTCACATATACATTGCACTAGTATATTTAGATTGGGACTGTGAGTAAGGTTTCATAAGGTTCTATGTGAAGTGACATTATTATATGTGCAAAGTGAAGGAAGTTCAATGTAATGTTGAGTCTTGACTTGAAGGTGTCTTATGATGTACAATACCTCAATGATGTTATGTGTTGGTTTATATAGATTGTATGTATGACTTCATTGTGTCCTTAAGGTGATGCATTGCACCAAGTATCACTAGAGGGTTACTTGGCGAAATAAGAAAGTAAGAAAAAAATGATTTGATGTAAAATGGGATAGCTCACTATCAAGAAGAAAATCAAGTTACTGTAAAGTACTTCACATATGCCTTAAATGAAATATGTGATTTTATATGATGTATGATCGTTCAATATATGTCTATACTAAGTATGTATATGGTATAATTCTTATTGTATCAAATTTTTACGAAGATCTATCAAAAAGGCATGAAACATGATTAAAGTAAAATGTCCCTTTTAAATGCATGTTTTTGCATGGTTTCTATACTTAGTGCATTCTTGTACTAACTCCATTATTCTCTACTTTTTACACAAAGTGTAGGTTATGGATGCTTAATGGATGTCCTTAATATTGAGTAGCTTGATATGTGATTCCTAATCTCAAGAAATGGAATCCTTAAGTCCAAGGATGTCCAAATGTCTAGCTTACTGTAATGTCTTTTAATATTGTACCTATGATTTTATGTTGTAAGTGGCGTGTCCGTAAAGTACTCTTATGATGTTGAGTCTAGGGTGGAAAAGAGAGACTAGAGTTGAAAGTGATGTTCTAGCATATCATGTGCTAAGAAAGTTTAAAATTTTCTGCTCATTTACCTATGAAAATGAAATGAATGATAATTATGGGCTTGTGTAAGACCTCCGAGAGGTCAAGTACGCCATGTTAATTTTAGGGGGTGCTCCCCGGTCGTGACAAGCTTAGTGAAACAATTCTCATTCGAGGATGAATGTTCCAAAGGGGGAGATATTATAACATCTCTTAACTTGAATTAACTAAGGTTAAGCAAAGAAAACCAAGAATAATCAATTTTGAGAATAAGTAAGGAAATCTTGAACATTTCCAACTTTCAAACGTGAGTTTTGGCCATTTTCAAACGGTCAAAACTTCAAGATCAGAAGGATTTTGGATGAGTTCTTTATGTGAATAGAAAACTATTGGAAATATCTTTCCAACGACACCAAGTTTGTGAAATTCCGAGGTCGTGTGAAAGGATATATGACTTTTGGAAGTGTGACACTTGGACTGAGGAAAATCCCATACGGATTTTAGTAAGGGCAAGGTTATCTTTTCACCCTTGTATTTACTAATTATTTTTATTATGGGTGAAAAAAGTCCCAAATCAGTTTCACAAAAAATTAGAATGCTTAGGGATTGGGAGAAAAAGAGAGAAGAAGAGGAAGACCAAGAATCATCCAAGAACGCCAAGATCGTTGCGTGGATTTCGTCGGGGATGATCTCTATGAAGGTCTATGAGATCATTCGGTGTTGGGTCCTTTCACTCACACTCCAACATGATTCTATTCAGCAAGTTAGAGTTATTTGGATGAAAATCTTAAAGTTCTTGATGAAAAGTTGTGAAGTTCTTGTTGGCTGAATTGTGGTTGAGCTCTAGTAGTTTTGATTCATATTTCCGTACTATTTTTGGGTATAAACTATTGGGCAATGATTTATTTAGGGATCCTAAGTTGTTGGGGTGGTATCCATGGGAGTTTAGGAAGTTTGAGATGAAAAACAGAGAAGAAAAGTTGAAATACTGTCATACACCCCTTATGGCACCGCGCCTACTAGAGCGCCTCAAGGCAGGCTCTGTCTGACTGGCCCTAGTGTGGTGCGCCAGCCAGCGCACCCCAGACCAGGGTCTGTCTGACAGGCCCTAGCGCCCCGCACCACTGAAAGCGCAAAGACCCCCTCGAGACCCTATTATTTCCCTATCTCTTTGTACTAGCTCCGAATTGATGTACCTATCATTCCTTGTTGATTCCAATACTCTAAAGTAAATATAAATATCATAAAATCATCCATAATCATGAGATCATGATCCTTGAATCCATAATCCAAATTCAAGGAAAGTTAGTATCAAAGTCAAGAAAGTATGAAGTCAAGTATAAGTCTATCCATAAGTAAAAGTAAAGTTTTCAAAGTTCTTAGAGTCTTAATCAAATGTTTAAACTTCGTTTTAAGGCTCAAGTTCGAGTTATCGAAAAGATTAAAAGGTTTAGTTCATTTCTCAAAAAGGTATAAGGGAATTAAGTATTCCCTAAGAATTATAGTTTCAAGTTAAGTATAGAGCAAGAGTTGAGTTCATTTATCTAAGTTATTAGTGGGACTATGTATTCCCTAATGGTGTATAAATGCTTTATATTTAAGTAAAAAGGAAAGTATGAAGTTCCAAAAGATTTTTGAACTAAAGAGGGGAACATTGATTTTGATAGGAACTTTTAGATAAAGGGTTAAGTAAATTATTTCAACCCAAAGGAAAGAAGTTTTAATAAAAACATGAGTTATAGTACATTTTGGGGATCGAACTAGGGTCCCCCAAATCAGAAAAATGCAATTATCAAGTTTAAAATAAGATTAAGTGTTGTCCAAGGGATTCGAAATCGAGTGCCCTTGCCCAATTCCGTACTGACACATAACTCATACGTAAGTAAATATGTAATGAATGCTGCCTCAAAAGATCAAAATCAATATCTTGGCATATCTACAAGATGCATAAGTCTTGTGTCACATAATATTGGTTAAACATGAATCACTTAGACAAACTATGAATGAAGCCTCATGGCTTGTATGTGTGGACTCATACGTCTATCATATGTTTAAAAGTAAGTGAGCCTAAGATGTATCTGATAAAATGATGTAACCCTAGAAGGTTTAACTAAGAGTGTGAAACACACTTAATGGCCACGTGCATTGGCATATGATGAAATGAACATTCATGTAAGGGGGTGAGTAATTATGAAAATCAAATGTGTTAAAGTTAATGAATGAAAGATGAGAGCAATCTCAAATGAGACTGAGTAAATGTTACCAAAATGTACTCACATGTGAGAGTGTAAAGCTAATGAAGAGACTAGTCTCTATGAACACTTTTACTAAAGTATTGAAGTTAATGCATACTCAATACTAATGATGAGCTGAGAAATCATCTAATGAGATATGATGTCCTCATGCTAGAAGCCAGCTTCCATGATGTATGAGTTGAATGTAATGGAACTTTAAACTGAGCACCGATAAGCTAGCTATGAGCGGTAATTCCTTCCTTCGAGAAGGGCGGAGGTTCACGTAACTCTCATGAGATGAGAGTGTCTGGCATGCCGGGTATGGGTCTCTTTATATCTCCTAGTCTTTGAACCTATACTACCAATATAGGGATCAAGCAGGGTTCAATTCCCTATATACGCTAGCATGTTTTGGTTCACTTTGGCCGGTGATTCCACCTCTTTTTGGTGAGGGGATTACACACTGGATTTCATGATGCTCACATGATCTATTTCGGTTAAGGTTAAAGTTCCCAAAGAAAGAACGAGGTCAGACTCAACCAATGCACATAATGAAATGAACGATACCAAAGGTGTTAGGATATGATAATCAAGGGGTGACCTAGACTTAAATAATAACACTAGGTTATTCTTGGTCATTGCACATCGAACCCAATGAGAGTCTTAAAATACATCCTAGGTATGACTGGTGGCTGCACTAGTATATGAAAGAATGAAAATGAAGTACGTGTGAATGAATGAAGATGACTCTGTGTTTGTTAAAGAAGGCTCCCTAGTGGAGGTCCCATATGTTGAGCCCTCATTTTGGAAAGTTCTAATGTCAAGTCCATAATTCCAAGGTCTCATGGCATATGAAAGAATGATATGAACTACGTGATATGATATGTGCAACATGTTATATGTTGCTTGTAAAATGATAAGTATAATGATGCATGTTACTCTCATGGCATGACTTTCCTAATCCAAATTTGGCAAGTCCACTTACTTTCCTAATCCAAATTTGGAAAGTCCATTGACATTCCTAATCAAAATTTGGCAAGTCCACTAACTTGACTTCCCATAATTCATATCGATAGGAAAGAGCTCTTCTTAATCATGCATGTCCTTGGTGTGTGCTTTAATATACCCATAATTAGTACAAGTGTGTATTAATTCCATAAAACTATATACTTTTAGGTGCAGACACATGCGGATGCTAGAGCTTACGATACCACGCTGCAGCTATCCGGACGTGGAGCATTCATCCGAACTTGGTAGACCCTCATGCTTTCGAGGAAGCTTGGACATTATACTCTAGCTTATATATAGCTTTGAGTTAGTGGAGCATGTTTTACTAGTTGTTCATTTCCCATTTCATTTCAGACTTTTTATTGGTGTCGTTTTTGCAAGGATACATTTAATGCAATTATGAACTGCGTCTTTCATTTGATTATTTCTATATTAGATGGTTGATTTGTGAACGCCTATGATGTAAGTATAATATGTTTCAAATGAAATAAGAAAATAAAAAGTTCAAATTTTCTGCTAAAATTTACCTAGATGAAGTAACGATGACGTATGTAGGCTTGTCTGCGACCTCTGAGAGGTCAACGACGCTGGTCTTATCTGGGTTCTATATTCCGGTAGTGACACTTTGTTCAACATACGGAAACTTTTGGAAAATACTTCTAATCATACATTTAAGTATAAAAAGTGTGTGATCTTGGATCCAAAGGGTCAACAAATTTGTCTACTTAAACTGAGAGGAAAGAGTTATTCTTTTGATCCAATGGAGGAAAAGTTGGTTTTCTATCCTAACTAAGAGATGAGAGACTCAAACATTTTCATCAAAAGGCACTCTTATACATGTCGATAAAAGACATGGTTTGAGGACTACCACTTATAGAGGATGAACATACAAATTGCAACACATGTCAATTGGGAAATCAAAGTAGGATGCCTTTTGCCAGTGCAACCCGGAGAGCATCAGTGAAACTTCACTTAGTCCAGACTGATTTATATTGACCACATAGGCTTGCTTCTCTTAACGGAAGTAAATATTTTATTGAATTCATTAATAGTATGACACAAATGTGTTGGATTTATATTGTCATGTTCAACTCCGAAGTACATTAAGTGTTCTAGAAATTCAAACTTTGGTACAAAATCAAAGTTGTTGCAGGATTCAAAATGCTTTGATCAAATAATGGTACATAGTACACATTTGATCGATTTAAAAAGTTTTGTGAAAATGCAGAAATTTAGCATCTACTCATTGTTTGATATATTCTGCAATATAATGGTGCAATGAAAGGAAGAACAAATCAATAATGGAGATGTCGAGATTCTTGTTATGTCAGAAGGGCCTACCAAAAAAGTTATGGATAGAAGCAACTAACACTGTTGTTGTTGCTAAATTGGTTGCCTACAAATGTCGTGAAGAAATAGACACCTTTTGAGGTATGGCATGGGTATAATCGGTCCTTACAAAACTTAATAGCCTTTGGTTGTTTGTGCTTCTCACATATTCTGTGGGTTAAGAGGGACAAATTAGATAAGAAAGTTGAACCTTGAGTCTTTATTGGTTTTAGTACAATCTCCAAAGCTTAAAGAATTTTTCAGCCTCATTGAGAAAAAGTTATGGTAAATAGAGATGTATATTTTTGTATGGAGAATAATTAATGGGACAACTAGAAGCAGATAAGAAATCTAGTAGATTCAGATGAGAACAATGATGATCAATATGTGAGAGAATCAAGGTTGCACTCTGACATATACCCAAGATGCAATGTTGCCGTTTTGGAGCCTTCTAGATTTTATGTAGTCATTTGTTATCCAAAGTGGAAAGATGTAATAGAAGAGGCGCTTGCAATTATTGGGAAGAGTGTGACCTGGCAGCTTCTGGAAAAAGCATAACATAGGAAAATCATTGGAGTGAAGTGGGTTTATCGCACAAAATTTAATGTTGATGGATCTGTTAACAAGATCAAAGAAAGACTTGTTGTGAAAAGTTACTCACAAATTTTTGGAGTTGATTATTCGTAAACCTTTTGTCTAGTTGCTAGGCTTGATACTATAAGGTTATCACTAGCTATTGCTTCTCAAAAAGGGTTGAAAATCTTTAAAGCAGATATTAAGTCCGTTTTTTATAAATGGTTTTCTACATGAGAAAAATTATGTGGAGCAGCCTTAAGTTTTTTCTATAAAGGAACATGATGACAAAGTGTATTTATTCAAGAAATCCCTTTATCGTGTTAAAACAAGCTCCAAGATCTTGGTACAGTCGAATTGATGATCACTTGCAAGGCTTAGGTTTTAAGAAAAGCCTAAGTTAATCAACACTCTTTATTGGATAAAGAGATTCTAATATTATGGTTATATCACTTTATGTTGATTATTTTCTTGTAATGGGCAACAACCTTGGAATGAAAAATGAATTCAAGGAAGAGATGAAGAAAGGGTTTGAAATGAAAGACTAGGGAGAAATGTCTTACTTTCTTCGAATACAAATTTGTCTAACCCACAATGAAGTGTCCATTTGTACAAATAAATATGCAAGGGAGACAATGAATAAGTTCAAAATTAAAGATTTCAAACCTATGAACACTCTAATGAATCAATAAAAAAAGTTGATTAAAGATGATGGTAGTGACAAGGTTGACGAGACAATTTGTAGAAGTATGGTTGGATGTCTCATGTATCTCACTACCATTAGACCTGATATTCTTCAAGTAAGTGTCGTATCTAGATTTTTTAATTGTGCAAGTGCAATGCACATGTACAACTAAATTTGTGATAGGGTATGTCAAGGAAACTTTGGAATATGGTGTTAGGTTAGGGAAAAGTTAGAACTTTAACATGGAAGGGTATTCTGATATTGATTGGGCTGGGTCAGATCATCACATCATAAGCACTTCAGGTGATTGTTTTATTCTTGGCTCGGGATATTTCTCATGGTTCTAAAAGAAGCAAGGTATCATGGCACAATCAAGGGAACTTTGGACAATGTTGTTAGGTTCAGGAAAGTCAGAATTTCAACTTTCATGGGTATTATGATAGTGATTGGGTTGGGTTAAATGATGACATGAAAATCACTTCGGGTCATTATTTTAGCCTTGATTTGAGATTATATTCATGGTTCTCGAATAGAAGAAAGGTATCATGGAACAGACAACTCTAAAAGCTGAATTTAAAGTTGTAATATCAGTTGTTAATCAAGCTCTTTGACTAAGGAAGATTATTTTAGCTCTTGATATGGAGCAACAAGAAGGCCGAAAAGTGTTTATGGATAATCAGACAACAATGCAAATTTCTCATAATCTAGTTTTCAAGTAAAAATAAAACATTTAAATCAAATTATACTATCTCAAGGAAGTGAAAGCTGGTAGAGAGGTCAAGTTGGTTAATTGCAAGTCGGAAAATTAAAATACTGATGTTCGCTAAGTCATTTCATGTTAATAAGATTGAATTCCTTAGAATGAAGCTTGGTGTCATGCCCCGAGCCTACACCTAGACATAGACGATACTTGAGAACTATTATTGGTCCACAAGCGAACCCTTGGTCTGACTAACGACATAGGAGAAGACTTACTCAAGAAAAACAAGGACTCCAACTACCAACAATTAACTCAAAGCATCTCAACAATAACATAACTCAGTAAATGTATGAAATAATTAATTAAACAAGTGACTCAAAGTATAAAAACATCAACATCTGGAATAGGGAGAGACTCCTCAACTCCTAATTATATAGGAAGCCTCTAAATACTACGAATGCTATCGGGATAGGATCCTTGACAACTGAACTAAATAGTAATACCAAAAAAAGCTCGAATGCAAATGGCATAAACGGAGCGGGTGTTGGTGACCCTGAACACCTGTATCAGCATCATAAATGATGCAGGTTGAATGACATTAGTATATTGAATAAATGAGTATATAAGGGGAAATATTAAACATATATGACTGAAGCAATAACATGGCAAGGCATTACTCACCTTAAACTCAACTAGAATATGAAAGAAATAATAATAAATGCAATATTTAAAGCTTTTTAAAACAAAAGATATAAACTCAAATGTATAAAAATAAAATAAAATACTCTTTACTCTTATTTGGGAGATTCTCTAACCGACAATAATCACTATGAGATATGTGATGATACATCGCCTCGCCCACACTACCAAAACTATCATATACCTTCTTGTTGTATAGAACACTATACGATAATAACTCCAAATCATTGATGTAAAAAGAGAATGATTGTATATGTAGTTACCAAAAATTTTCAAGGTTGTTGATTAGTCGAAGTGTTGTTGACGGCGTCTAACAGCTAGAGCACAACCAGTAAAAAAATATCCAACATATTGTGAGGAAGGTGGTGGATTCAATTCTGACACAGGCAGAAAACAAAACTAAGTATCAGCCCACAAAAGTTTGTTTCGCTCTATCTACAACTATAATAGCCATGGATATGAATCATGGAAAAAAAGGAAGAGCATAAGGTGGTAATGTTTGTGTGTACCAGTAATGCTTAGTATAAAGATTCATGGTGGGAAGGTCAAAAGTGGTGAGAGAGAAGGTCAAATAAGTAAGCATAATAGGTGAGTGCCATATTTTTGTGTGGCATTGAGCAGCGCTTGGAAGTCAGCCATGGAGAACGCCAAGACTTTATTGCAGGTTGTTTTAATAGAGGAAGGAAGGGTACGGAAGGTGGTGGGTAGAAAAAGAGAGATGATCCAGTAAGAGGGTGTAGTTGGCGAAGGTTAATCGGTAGTTTTATTTATGGTGGTGGTTGTTAGCAACAGGTACGGTGTTTGTAGGGGAAGTGATGTTTGAGCGTGGCAATTATAGTGCAAAGGGGAGGATAGTTTTTCTTTATATAAATAAAATTGGAAACCTTTGTTTGTGGTTGTGCCACATCATGGGGCTGAAGGTTTTATTTTATATATATGATGATATATGATTTTAGTGAGAAATTCAAGAAGGGGAAAAGAAGGGTTTCAAGCGTTCAATCAAGGTTGAGGAATTTTGCCGAGAACAATCATTTTTTTCGGTACGTGAGTCTTACAATAGTAATGGACTCGTTCATCCTCATGCCAAACATGTAATTCTTCCATTAATTCGTCTATGACATCATTTATGTAAAGATTCTTGAGTAGTACTTGAGTTTTATCCTCTTTTTTTAACATTGGAGATTTTTAGTTCTTGAGGGTAGGATCTTGCCAATAAGTGGTATTTCTTGATAGAATTCTTGTGGTATATAAATGAACATGTGTTGGGTTTTCGAATCAAAGTAAGTTTGGAAGGAAACAATTGATTATAGATGAGTTAGGACTCAAAATTGAACAAGACAATTCGTCAAAAAAAATGGTTTCAGGGTGGAACAGAGCCCCCTAAAGAGCCAAGAACTTGGAGCTTCAGCTTTAGGGTTGGTCCCTGTGTCTACAGTGTGCCACAAAGCAGCCCCGGGACTGTTGGGGCTGGCGTGGCTCGCCACTACTAGGCTAGGGTCGCTTGACCCTTTTCTTCTCCATTCTTCGTCGCGTATGTGTTCTTTCAAATTGTGTCTTCGCTCTCTTCTTGATATTAACTCTTAATATCTTTATTAATTCTTGAGAGATCCTGCATATCCTGATCACATCTCGTAATTTAATTTCCAGTTCAAAATTTAAGTAGCGTTAACAGGAAAGTTTAATGGGTTCATTTGAGTCAAATTTAAGAACTCTTTTGCAATTAAGTATAGTTTTGAACTAAATCTTTAGTAAATGAGTATAAGAATGCATGCAGTTATATTTAATATTTCAAAATGAGTGTAAGTTAACTAAGTATTCACAAGTGTAACTCTTTTACCTTTTACAGAGAGAAACATCAATTTCTAAATGAGTTTATAAGTTTAAAGAAGTTTCAGAGTATTACCTTTTTTCCTCCAATTGAGAAAGATTTATATTTTTTTACATTTGAGCACAAATTATATATTATTTGGAGTATTATTGAGTACTGATATGGGGATGAGTTTTGAAAACTCACATTCCTCATAAACCATTTCACCAACATGGGTAAGGGACCGTACTTTCTAGACAATTGCTTATTGCTTTTAAGCATAACTTAGTTGATCCACTTACTTGAGGTATTCTATTCCAAGGCAAGGTATATAACAGTATTGTTAGCATGGGAGACACGTTGTATCATCACATAGCTCATATTGATGGTTGTCGTTTAGAGAATCTCCAAATAAGTGTAAAGAGTATGTTATTGTATGTTTATATATTTGAGTTTATATCTTCTGTTTAAAAGCTTTAAATATTGCATTTATTATTATTTCTTTCATATTGTAGTTAATTTTAAGGTGAGTATTATCTTACTATGTTATTAGTTCAGTTATATATATTTCAGTTTTCCCCTTATATGCTCATATATTCATTGTACTAATGTCATTCGACCTGATTAATTTTATGATGCCGACACATGTATTGAGGGTCATCAACACATGTTCCATTTATACCATTTGCATTACATCTAGTTTTGGTAGGCCTCTTGCTTTCAGGAGTACTTCATGTTATCATTACTTTTTTGTTGAGTTGTCTAGGATCCTGTCTGATAGATTTCGTTGTATTCAGAGGCTTCCTATATTGTAATAGCTGGAGGAGTCTCTCCCTTGTTGATGTTTTGTAACATTGAGTCACTTATTTATGTATAGTTTAGCATTTCAGACATTTACTGAGTTGGGTTATTGTTGAGATGCTTTGAGGGGTCCCCATTTTTCTTGAGAAAGTCTTTTTCTAAGTAGTCTGTCATGCCAAGGGTTCGCTTGTGGACCAGCGATAGCTCTCAAGTGACGGCCACGTCAAGGGTGGAGGCTCGGGGCATGACACGATGCTTCATTCTAAGGAATTCAATCTTATGAACATGAAATGACTTAGTGAACATCAGTATTTTAATCTTTAGACTTGCAATAAACAAACTTCACCTCTCTGTCGTACAATTTGATATTCAAATGTTTTGTTTTTCCATGAAAAATTATATTATGAGAAATATCCATGGCTGTGTGATTATCCACAAACACTTTCATGCTTTCTTGTTGCTCCAGATCAAGAGCTAACATAATCTTCCTTAGTCAAAGATCTAGATTAACAACTAATATTACAACTTTAAATTCAGCCTTTGCAGTTGTCTGTTCCATGATACCTTGCTTCTTTTTTATCACCATGTTAATCCTCCCTAACCACCGGTAAAACAATTACCCGGAGTGCCTTTCATGTAATCATTTGACCCAACCCTCACTATCATAATTTCCTTGCAGGTTGAACTTCCGACTTTTCATGAACCTAACACCATTTTCCAAAGTTCCCTTTATTGTGCAACGATACCTTGCTTCTTTTAGAACCATGAAAAACATCCTGAACCAAGACTTAGACAATCACCTGAAGTGCTTATGATTTCATGATCAGACAAAGCCCAATCACTATCAAGATACCCTTTCAAGTTGATGTTCTAACTTTTCTCGAACCTAACACAATATTCCAATGTTCTTTGACATACCTTACCACTATTTTGGTTGTTTTCATGTTCATTGCACTTGCACAATTCAAAAATCTAGATACGACACGTTCTACTTGCAGAATTTTGGTTCTCGTGGTAGTGAGATACATAAGACATCAAACCATACTTCTATAATTTCTCTCGTCAACCTTGTTACTACCATAATATTTAATCAACTTTTCTTTTGATTCACTAGAGTGTTCATAGGTTTAAAATCTTCCATTTTGAACTTCTTCATTGTCTCCCTTTCATATTTCTTTGTAGAAATGAACACTTCATTGTCAGTTTGACGAATCTTCATTCCGTGAAAGTAAGAAATTTCTCCCAAGTCTTTCATGTCGAATACTCTCTTCATTTCTTCCTTAAATTCATCTTTCATTTCAAGGTTGTTTCCTATTACAAGAAGATCATCATCATAAAGAGATATAACCATAATATTATAATCTCTTTTTTCAATAAATAGAGTTTATTCGCTAAGGCATTTCTTAAAACCTAGCCTTTAAAGTGATTATCAATTCGAATGTACCAAGATATTGGAGTTTGTTTTATCACTGCAAAGGGCTTTGTTGAATGGATACACTTTGTCGTCATTTCCCTATGCAGAAAAACCTTACGGTTGATCCATATAAATTTGCTCATGTAGAAAACTACTTTATAAAAAAAAACAGACTTGACATCTAATTGAAATATTTTGCAACCTTTTTGAGAAGCAATAGCTAGTAACAACCGTATAGTATCAAGCTTAGCAAGTGGAGAAAAGGTTTATGGAATAATCAACTCCAAAAATTTGTGAGTAACTTTTCACAACAACTATTTCTTTGACTCTGTTAACATATCCATCATCATTAAATTTTGTGCCATACACCGACGTCACAGCATTGATATTTCTACTTTATGGTTTTTCCATTAGCAGCCAAGTCTCGCTCTTCTAAATAATTGCTCACTCCTCTTCCGTTGCAGATTTCCACTTAGGATTGAAAACGACTTCTTAAAATCTAGAAGGCACAAAATGGCCAAATTAGCTTTCTGTATTTCAGCCATATGATGATATGCACAGTTAGTAATCTTTACTATTTAGGACATCAATAGTTTTATGTAAACTAGGTTTCTGTTAATATTGTACTTTATCAATTTTGTATTGCTTTACTTAAATAGAAGGTTGTAGGTGAATAAAAACATCTTTCTCTCATATATCTCAAACCCTTAGATTAGTTTTAACAAGAAAATCTTGGATTTGAGGCTATTTGTTTTGGAGTTCAGTTCAGTCACGAACTAGTCGACTTTTGACTTGCTTATTCTGACTCTGGATTTTGCTGGAAATCCAAAAGATAGAACATCAACTATTGGTTATGTTGTCTACCTTGGGAGCTCACCAGTCTCTTGGTATTCTAAAAATGCAAAAGTTTGTCTCCCGCTCATCTACAGAAGTGGAGTACCAAGCTGTTGATGCTTCTGTTTCGAAAGTAAATTACCTTAGGAATTTGCTTTGAGAGATTCACCTACCGTTTTTTGCTTCACCAATTGTTTTCTATGACAACGTTAGTACCACCTACATTTTTGCTAATCTTGTTTTCCACAGTAGGATGAAGCATATATCCATGGACTATCATTTTGTTCATGAGCAAGTTCAATAGAGGACACTTGAGGTTCACCATCTTCACTCTGTTGATCAAGTTGTTGATATCCTCACCAAACCTCTTCCCCGCACACCTTTTTCAGTGCCATTTCACAAGTTGGGTCTTTTTCCAGGCACCCCCAACTTGTTGGGGCATATTAAGAGATAATAAATGTTACCATTTTGTTTAGGAGTCTGTTATTAGTGTCCTCTATATCAGCCATATGATGGTATATGTAGTTACTCATCTTTACTATCTATTAAGGATATCAATATTATTCTGGAAACTAGGTTTCTGTTAATATTGTACTTTATCAGTTTTTTATTGGCTCTATTTAAAAACAAGGTTGTACGTGAATAAAAGCATCTTTCTCTTCTATATCTCAAACCTTTATACCTCTCACACATTAATCATCAATATTCTCGTCTGAATCTATTAGATTGCTTGTGATATGCTTCTGGTTAACTTCTTCCCAGTCCCATTACTTATTCTCCATAAAAATACATCACTACTTACCATAATATTTTTTGTATGAGGCTGAAAATTTATGTAAACGTTGTAGATTGTACAATAACCAATAAAGACTCCAACCTCAACTTTCTTATCTAACTTTTCCCTCTTAACGCGTGGAATATGTTAGAAGCACAAACAACAAAATATTATTAATTCTTGTAAGGATAAAATATACACATGCCAAACCTCAAAAGGTTTCTATTCCTTCACAACTTTTTTAGGCAACCAATTTAGCAAGAAAAAAAATAATAGTGTTAGTTGCCTCTACCCATAACTTTTTTTGTAGGCCCTTTTCACATAAAAAGCATCTCTATATCTCCAATATCGATATTTTCTTCCTTTCACTGACACAATTTATTGGGGAGTATATCAAACAATGATTTGATCCTTAATTCCTGAATTTTCAAAAAATTCAAATCGAAGAGATGTGTACTCAGTACCATTATTTGATCCAAGCAATTGAATCCTGCAACAACTTTGACTTTGTACCAAAGTTTGAATTTCCATAACACTTCATGTCTTTTAGATTTAAACATGAGAATACTAATCAAACACATTTGTGTCATATTATTAATGAATTCTATAAAATATTTACTTCCATTAAGAGAATCAGTCCTATGTTGTCCATTCAAATCAGTATAGACTAATTGAAACTTCACTGATGGTCTCGGGTTTGCCTTGGAAAAAGGAATCCTACTTTGCTTTCCGATTGACATATGTTGCAATTTAGATGTACATCCTCTATAAGCGGTGGCCCTCGAACCATGCCTTTCTTCAATATGTACAAGAGTTCCATTTGATGAAAATGTCTGAGTCTCTTGTGCCATATATTAGTTGTCATCTCTTGGATCGGATAGGCAGCCAACTTTTCCTCAATTGGATCAACGGAAAACTTTTCCTCAATTGGATCAATGTAAAACTTTTCCTCTCATTTTAACTTGACAAATTTGTTGGCCCTTTGGATGAAAGATCACACACTTCTTATCCTCAAATGTAAAATTGGAACCATTTTCCAAAAGTTGCCCAATGTTGATCAAACTTTGATCAAGTTCGGGTAAAAAAGTAAATATGACATTAACTTTGTACTTGAGTAGCTTTCAACAGCTATTGTGCCTTTCCATGTGGTTAGAAGATGATTCCCATTAACAATTATGACTTAAGAGATTGCAGATCTTTCTCACTCTTTTAAAATCTTCTCATCATGAGTCATATGATTTTTACAACCGCTATCACTTAACAAACTTTTGCTTGAACTTCTACCTGCAAAAGAAGTAGCCATACACAATTGATATTTTTCTTGTTCGTCTGCAATTTGAGCTCCATTTAATTGTTATGGTCCTTGTTCTTTGAAAATAATCTCAGAATGACCATGTTTATGACATTTTATGCATCTCATATAAAGTTTTTTCCAACATTTGCAGTGTAGATGGTTTCTCTTCCCACAATGTGAATGGTGGATATATTCCACTTTTGTTGTTGTTGTTATAATTGCAATTTGTTGCAGAAACTTTTGTTTATGTAGCATAGATATTCTTAACACACTACAACAAATTCGATTATCAGGTTCAAATAATTTTGTCATTAATAAATCATATTTCGTCACTAAAAATCTTGTATGACGAAAAATAATTCATCATTCAGTCGTCACTTAATGTGTGTCTCTAAAAGTATACAAAGACAATTTAGTGTTTTGTTGTCACTAAAAAGGATTAACTACCGATAAAAATTATATCATCTCTAATTATTTTTACATCAATCAGTGACAAATTCAATTGTCTCTAAAGTTATATATATTTGTAGTTGGCCTTGGCGAATCGAACTCATAACCTTACGGTTGGTAGTGAAGAGTGCTTACCATCAAACCAACTCTCTCTTGTTGTTCATTTTTGTTTTATTTTATACTTCATTTACTTTTTTAAAATTTAACTTTTGTTGAAACAATATATTATATGATTATTTATACTCATACACAAATACATGAAATTGAGCATCCACAATTCAATCAAATGTAGATTATATTTTAATTAAACTCTGTATTTTTTTTAAATATCTTTAAATATATTCAGTACGATTTTCTCATTTTATTTATTTATTTTTCTAAATTTTATAAATTATTTAGTACAATAATAAATTTATTTAAAATCAAAAATTTTATTTTATTAAAAGAATGAATAATCAGTTCAAGTATTGAACATCGATACCAATAACTATAGTACTTCATCGTAATATATCTAAAATCATTGTTATTTCATTTCTTTTATTTGTGCTTTCATTTTTTTAGTTTTTTTCAATTTTCAAAGTCAATGTTTGTAAGTCGATGTTATCTCTGTATAGTTACTCTACATATGTATGTGGAATTACCATTAAATATGTATATATTTATAAACAGAAGCATATGCATCGACTTAATCTATGTAGTTTACCAATAACAAATCAATAGACATGTCCGAAAATTCGCACAAAGACTTGACAAAAAAAAATTTATCATGCTTATCAATGAAAGTGTGTCAAATAAAAAACAGAAGTGCTAAACTAACAAATATTAGTGATCTAGTGGTAGAACCGTGCCCACTCACAATACTTATAACTCGGATTGTATTTTCAAGTGATGCATTTTATAATTGTGTAATTTAAGAAAACTGATGTATCTGAACTTTTTTGTTTTTACGAAATCGACCAAATTCATTGGTTTTTATTTTTTCACTTGTTAATTAAGGAATGAACTATGTCTACCTCTTATGAAGCACTTGTATTGTTATTTCATTAAGCTGTCACTTGTAATTATGAACAATTGTAGCAAAAAAAATTATTTAGCTACGCATTTTTTCGTAGCAAATAGTTTAATTATTGACTACAAATTTTAAGTCCTCACTATTTAACACCTTACATATTTTGTGATAATTTTTTTGTTGTCACTAAATCATAGATTGAGTAGAGACCATTGAATATTTGTCACCAATTATTTATATTATTAGTGACGAAATAAATGTCATAATTAAATATAAATTTTTATAGCTAAAATTTACAATATTAATCAACGAACTCTAATTTGTGGTTATTGTAACAACATATTTTTTTAGATGAAAATATTGTGTCCAAAATTTAAACAATTGTAAGACAAAAAATATTTTGTCATGAATTAGATACATTCTTAGTGACAAAATAATGTGTCACTAATAAATTCAAAATTTGTGACTAACACTACTTAACAAATGACGCCAATTGATTTTTTTGTGGGAACCTTTAGTGGACAAAACATTGCTAAGGATTTTTATGTTTTGTCACTAAAAGTATGTGTCTCATATATTTATCCACAAAAAGTAAATTTTGTCATTAAAAGTGAATAATTAATGACGAATTTTATGTCGTAGTATGTCATGAATTACATACACTATTAGTGACGAAAGAATATGTCACCGATAAAATTAAATTTGTGACTAACACTGCTTAATAAAATGGCGCCAAATGATTTTTTGGTGGGAAACTTTAGTGGACAAAACTTTGAGATGAATTCTTATGTTTCGTCACTAAAAGTATGTGTCTCATATATTTAAGCACAAAAAGTAAATTTGGTCACTAAAAATGAATAATAATTAGTGATGAATTTGATGTCATAAC
Source organism: Solanum arcanum (assembly GCA_027789145.1). NCBI lineage: Eukaryota > Viridiplantae > Streptophyta > Magnoliopsida > Solanales > Solanaceae > Solanum > Solanum arcanum. The sequence continues at coordinate 23,238,630 of CM050935.1, read as the reverse complement.
TAATAATTTCGTAGCTATATATAATATTTGTTGTAATTGCATCTGCTTCCTACCTTTGCCTCTGACATTGAATTGATGCCTTGCTTGCAAAGCTCCGTCAAAAGTTCCCTCGTTCCTTAACATTCTTCTCTGCTCATGTGCATTCAAAAAATTTAAAAGTTCCGCCAATGTAATGTTTGACAAATCTTTTGTATTTTCCAGTAAAGCAATTGTTGCTTCAAACTTTTCAGGTAAAGTAACAAGGATTTTCTGCACAATCCTTGAATAGGAAAGTTTGACACCAAGTAAGTTTACCTTATTAGCCAAACTAATAAGTTTATCTGAGTACTATTTAATTGTATAAGATTCCTTCATTTTTTGCATTTCAAATTCCCTTACAAAGTTTAAGACATTCATTCTTCGAATTCTTTTGTCTCCATAATGTTCCTTTTTCAGAAAGTCCCGTATTTCTTTAGCTGATTTAAGTGTCATGATTCTGGAAAAATAGTAGGAGATACTACAACATAGAGCCATATCTTCACCTTCAACTTCCTGGTCTTGTTCTTTTTAATGAATTTTAATCTGAGCCATTGTAGGATTGCATGGTAATGGAGAAACTTCATAATCCTCCTCTACTGCCTCCCAGAGATCACATACATCCATGCAGGCTTCCATTCTAACAACCCAAATTTGTTTCATCATCAAAAACTGGCAGCACAAAGCTAGTTTTATGGAATGACTTAGTTAAGTTTGGATTTTACTCAATATAACTAAAAAATTCATACAAGTCCCTTAAGAACTGAAGGGATCTGGTACTAATGTTAGTGTTTAACAGAGGATAATAAAAAATGATTGAAGAAGAAAAATGCAAAGTGATTTTTATTGTTAAACGAGATTGAATAAATACATCACATCTTAACAAAGATGATACAAAGTCATGCTAAAAAATATGCTGAAATGGAGGAACTAATAATGAACAATAACTAAAATAGTTTTAATCAAACTAGGAAACAAAAAATGGCTAAAATATAGCAATTTATTGTTCGGTGAATTTCCTCAACATTCTTTTGCCCTTCGTCATCTTATAGCTTGAATTTAGGTCATGTAGTTGTCAGAGACAACTGCAACAATTAGTTTTAGTTTGATTTATCTATTTGCTTGCTTCAAGAATAAAAAGGAAACTTCTTTCACCTCAGACTCTCCTTTAATTGTTGAACCTAAAAGGGCGTTTGAGTCCTTGAACATGCAAGAAGACTAAATAATTGGTAAGTATGCTGATCAAATCTCCTTAATTGTTAATAATGTTAGACTTCTTGGTGTAGAATTTACAAAATAACAAATCGTGGAGAAAATTCATGTGACTCTTCCGGAGATGTTTGAATCTAATATTTTCTCTCATGAAGAATCCAAAGACCAGGGCAAACTTTCATTTGGTGCACTAATAAGTGATCTTCAAGCACAACAGTGAAGAAGGACTCTGAGACGGGACAAGTTCACTAAAGGAGCTTTCTTTATACAATTAAAAATTTCCAGTATAGAAAAGCAAAAGTTCAACCAAAAGAATAAGAGAAAGCATGATGAGCTTGATGCCAAATCGGATTTTTTGATTACTTACTTTGCTTGTTGAAGAGACCTATGTAGAGAAACCTTATTGTTTCTCAATTCATGGAACAAAGGATCGGGTTTATCTCTTAATGAAGGCCTTGTATGGCATAAAATAATCCCCAAGGACATGGTATGAGAGGATGGACAATTATCTCGTCAAACTTGGCTTCAGTAGAAGTCAAAGTGAATGGCATGCTTGTGACAGGAAGCAAAAATGAACTAATCCAAAGGTTCAAGGATGAAATGGAGAAAATCTTTGAAATGATTGATCTTGGAGTCATAAAGTACTTCTTTGGCATGGAACTGTTATAGTGCAGCGATAGAATTTTCATATGCCAGCATAAATACATTCAGATAGTCTGATAGAATTTTCATATGCCAGCATAAATAAATTCAGATAGTCTAAAGAGTTTCAAAATGCAAGACTACAAACCTTTGATTACTCCAATCTCTATCGGTGTGAAGCTTGACAAAGATGAGAATTCCGAAAAAGTAAACGATAGTATGTATAGAATCTTAATTGGTTGTCTTCTATATCTAACCACAAAGAGACCTAACATTCCATTTGTTGAAAGTTTGATATCTAGGTCCACGCATTCTCCTAAAGACACACATTTTTCAAAACGGCTAAAGAGTGTTAAGGTATATTAAAGGAACCATCATGTTTGGAACTTTTTTCCAGCATCTGCTAAAGGAACAATGAACCTAGTCGGGTGTTATAATAGTGATTGGGGTGGCTGAGTTGATGACTCTATTTACACCTCTAGATATCTTTTCCATTTGGGGACAACTTGTTTTAGTTGTAGCTCTAAGAAACAAGAAATACAGCTCAATGAACAACAAATATGAGTACATAGATGTGACATCTATTGTAAGTCAAGCTATCTGGCTACGAAATAAGTTGAAGGACTTTGGCCATGAACAAATAGGAGCTACCAAGATTGATACGCTCAAACTTACTTCTCAAATGACAAGTAAAGCGGTCGCGTTAAGTAAATAACCCAACTAGTGAGGTTGGGATCGTTCCCACGAGGAAAATAGTCTAGACTTAACTTCAACTTGTTATTACTATTGTTCGGTTGATGACTTCCTTAAAAAGTAAAAACATAAAAAGGGGGGTTCTATCTCTAAATAAGTGAAAATAAACAACGAACTTGAAAGAGACACTTAACAGCTTTTAATTTTGGGTTTTAATCAATAAATCAAAGTAACTAGGGTTTACGTGTTCCCCATAGGTTCATAACTTGATAATTCTAACTATAACAATTGTTTCCTAGTATATTGCATGCAAAGTGATAAGTTATGTATTTCTAAATCCTTGGTCCGGCATCTAGAAAATCTCACTCCGCACCTTGGTCTGGCTACGTGTGTTGCTTTCCTAACCCTTATCTTTACCTCATATTAAGCATCGTATTCGATATTTGACTAAGTAATTACCTCGTACCAATCAATACTAGCCTATTAAATAGTATACACTAAATCTATGTTAATAATTCTTATCCTATTATCTACCTCCTTGGTCCGGCAAGTAGCATTAAGGCGAGTTCTAACATTGATCATCCGTTAAAAAGACTTCTAAGCGAAAGAATTATTAATACATGCAAGACACTATTTTAGAATTGTTATTTTAGCTAGGGTTTATCTCATTATTTGCCTATGGTTCCCACAACCCTAGTGTTGGAGTTTAGTTACTCATGGCCATAAACAAAATATTCAAATATGTTAAATAAGAATTCATGTACTTACTTCAATGAGAAAGAATAAAGTCCGAAAATTTGCTTGATTAATCACCAAAAATCACTTGTAAGAATCTCCAAAAATCAAACACTAATCCACAAAGTCTAATAGTATGATGTCTAATCTAGCAGAGTCTAACCTCAAAAACGAGGTTTTTCGAACTATTTATAAAAAATAAAAACCTAATTAAACAAGGATTCAAATTACTGGAAATCTGCCAAAACGCGGCTGGGTCGACAGACTACTCGACGGACCGTCGTGGTCAAAACGGACCGTCGTGGACTCCGTCGTCCCATACTTGGTCAGACTTCCCCATCTTCCTTCAGCAACTGCACTACGCTGCCACCTACGGACCGTCACAGGCACGACGGACCGTCATAAGCTCCGTAGGTGGTCTCTTCTGCATTTTTTCGCTCAAAATCTCTGCTTTCAGCTTTGGACAGATTTCCTACAAAACAAAGAGAAACTTATATCAAAATTAGCACAAAAAAGGCTTTCGGACACACTAAACTTAAGGAAAAAGTATTAATTATACCGTGAAACCACGGTATATCAACACACTCAACTTAAATTCGTTGTTTGTCCTCAAGCGACGCACTATGACTCACTACACAATCTTTGTACAATAGTATTCATGTTTTATCCTTTGCAATCATTTGGCTATCAATCCCGATTAATCTCATCAAATCTATGCATGCTATCACTATTAGACTTGAATTTTGTGGGATTCAAACATGACACAGACTCACCATGCACTAACACCTATCCTCTTCAATTTCTCACCGAGGTGCTAACAATTCCGGTATTGCAACTAGTGTCCTCACTTTAGAAAAAAATCCTCATTTTTCACACAATGATTTCAGTTTGAGTATAAGGATTACTTTTCAACACTCGCTCTCAGAAGAAAGTCACACTCATTCATACCTATTGCCATAAGCTTGCCCTTATTTTCACTGCCTTAAGTTCGCTATACAACCCTTAGGATCACGATAGGACTTTCTTATCTTGTAACATAGGCTTAGAGTTAGGTAGGGTATATTTAGGTATACTTTAGTGACTTTTTGCCCTCCTTGACATATCGGCTAAACCTTCCACTTTCTATCACTTTATCTCGCCCAGTTTCTCCCATTCTTTCACCTTGCTATTTTCCCTTCTCTCTTCAGTTGTGTAGGTGACTCTTTTCCCTTTTTTTTCAACAAGTTCTTGAGTCATTTTTCTTTTGTTCTTTCTCTCTCTTTGTTCTTTCAACCCCACTTTCCAGAGCATTCCTCAAAACAGCCACCCTCAACTCATGGCTTTGCCATGAGTCAAGGTACACAATACCCAAAGTCGGGTCAGGGCCATAACAAAGGTTGTTTATGCATTAGCCACCCTCAACTTATGCTTTTGGCATAAGCTGAGGTGCACATGTCCAAGGAGGGACCAGGGCCAACATATTGTTCCCAGAAAAGATCAGTTGGGGTGAAAAAGAAAGGTCTAATTTTAAGCTCAAATTATTTGGGTCAAAGAAGGATAACTTTCATTTGGTTTCTTTTATTTAGGCTAGAAATGGGCTATCTTGAATAAGAGCCTATGATCCTTTCCTAATTGTCTGTTACAGCTTACTTTTAGCAGGACTAACCAGGCAAGTTCTAGCTCAGTACCAGTAGTGGACTATTCAAATTTCCTCACACTCACTTGACATCTCATCACTATACTAGATTATCAGTCACCTAGTTCGACTTGAAGAATAGGGTAATGCAATGGTGTAACTCTATTTCATATTTAGAGCCACACAATTATCAGTTACTACGCCTAGTCATGCAACATTTTCCAGTTTTATCAGGATATCATTTTTGCCATCATGCTTCAGAGTTAAACTATGTACAAAAGATATAACGTGCGGTTCAGCGAAGCGATGTCAGTCTTTTGGGGGAAAAGAACACAGGCCAGAAAACCCCAAAAGAGGATAGTGAGTTGGACTACTCAGACTTCACCCTAACACTCACTTTCCATTTACCCCACCCCAACAAAAAAGCATGCAATTGTCCCCAATGCATAAAAAAAATCTAAATATTAGAGTGGTAGGTGAAGCAAACCTGTGGCGCAAAGCGTCGTCGATTCAACAAGCTGGTGGGTCCGGTTCCCCGGAACCCACATCCTCTGCAATCTGGACACCCTCAGTGGTGTCCTCAGCAACACCGCACCATCAGTAGTGCCTCCTGCTGTCTCTACAGTGCGCGAGCTAGACGCCGCGGCCGCTATCTGCGATGCTCTGATTTGGTGTGCCTCCGCCTGAGCAAGTGAGGCTCTACTCGCAGCCTCCATCTCTCGGTGCTCCTTCTTCCTTGCTCGCGCCTCATCCTCTGCTCGACCCCTACGCCTCTTTGCACTCTCTCGAGGGGGAGGTGGTGGAATTTCAGAAGTAGTAAACAGGGCCGCCAATCTGTGTCCTCGGCGGGCTCGGCGGAAGGGACCTCGATCCGGCACCCTCGCCTCTAGTATCGTGTCGATGTCTGAACGAAGACTGGCGACTGCAGCCTGAAGAGTCGAGACATCTACCGGAGGGGCGGGTCGAGGTAAGACTCTCAACTCAAAGGAATCTAGGTCTTTGGTTAACCTCGGCAATCTTCCGCTCGGTAAATTCTTTGCATCTTCCTCTCTAGACGCCGCTTGGACTCGATGTCGACCTGCATCCACGGCTGGATATGATGCGTAAGAGTGGCCATTTGTGCCTCTAGTTTTTGGACCCTAAGCAAGCGGGACCCGATCTGCGGTAGAGGGCGTGCGAGAGGAGCTTCGGTCGGGCTACTACCGGGATAGACTCGGCCGGTAGTGTCGATGGGCCTTTGTGTAGGCTGCGAGCACAGGATACCGTATCCTCAAGATCATCAGCAAGTTGTGGTATCTCTGGACGGGGCCCTCTATGTGGGGCCAACTCATTGGCCTCGTCTCTGATGAGGCCGACGTCAACGGTGCCCTGCGGGGTCTTCAACTGATCTATGTGCCATATGGGCACACCTGCGGACCTACAAAGGGAAAAGATCATACACGGGAAGGGGTAGGTAGTAGTGACCTTGAATGCCCTCTCGTGCATGACTGCCTGGAGAAGCCATGCGAAGTCGACCTCGAATTCGGCTATTAGCGGGGAGCAGCCCGCCTATCGATCTGTGATCGGAGAGTCGCTACATTGGATGCGTAGAACTCTCGGACCATTTCCTCGCTGTATCGTCCCAACAGACGGGTTGTCCACTCTAAGCGATGCCTGGTGAAGAGGTTGTGGATCTCCGACATCGATGGGAGTAAACTTGACTTTGGCGTCGGAGTAAACTTGAAACTGGCCTTCGACACACCACCAGTTTGGCTGGTCAGAGGCTGGGGTGGGGACCTGGGCTGGTGCGCCGTATGTAGAGTCTGAAGTGTCAGCCTCATCAGACGAGCCGGTATTTGCGGCGATGGCGAGTGGGAACCTCGGTGAGCACAGCTTCCTCGGACCATGATACTCCTAAGGAGCCAGGCGCTCCTTCCTCATTTGTGGTCGACCCAGGGTGTGCGGTCGATGTCGCTCCTCATAAGACTGGGAGGCAGTGACTACGCCGGACGCCACCGTCTTGGGTGTGGCTCTGGGAGCACGTGCAGCACGAGAAGGTGCGGAAGTGCCTGGGGGCACATATTCAGGGTCCCGCTCATCATCAGAGCCGATGATCAAGCGTGCAGACGGGGCAACAGATTTTGATCGCCCGCGTGCGTAGGTTCGGTCTTGCTTGGGTGCCATAGTAGATAGTACCTGCAAAGGATCACTATTAGTACGAGTAGTGGCAAACAACACAAGCGAAACCCTACGATATAAAATAGTGAAAATAATATGTAAATGTTGTATAAACAGTGATACACGATGGTCCTGGTGACGGCTCGTCGTGACTATGATGGACCATCGTGAGGTCCGTTATGGTGTACTTGGACTCTGTATAAATAAGAAACCCTGAAAGAGGGTCTCTGACTAGCATGACGGTGTGTGTAGGACGGACCGTCGTGGGTACGACGGTCCGTCACAAGTGTCCGTTGAAGGACACTTGGGAAAAAAATGGAGACCCTTAGGAGAGGGGTCTCTGATTGTTATGACGGTTATGCAGGACGGACCGTCGTGGGTACGACGGTCCGTCACAAGTGTCCGTTGAAGGACACTTGGAAAAAAAATTTGACCCCAGGAAACAGGGTCTCTGTCTAGCATGACGGTTATGCAGGACGGACCGTCGTGGGTACGACGGTCCGTCACAAGTGTCCGTTGAAGGACACTTGGGAAAAAAATGAAGACCCTTAGGAGAGGGGTCTCTGACCGGTATGGCGGTCATGCAGGACGGACCATCGTGGGTACGACGGTCCGTCACATGTGTCCGTTGAAGGACACTTGGAAAAAAAATGGAGACCCTTAAGAGAGGGGTCTCTGACCGGTACGACGGTCATGCAGGACGGACTGTCGTGGGTACGACGGTCCGTCACATGTGTCTGTTGGGCAGGGGTGGTAGGGCTTTTGAAATGGACCCTACGACGGTCCGTCGTGGCTACGACGGTCCGTCGTCGGGGTCTCGTTCTGAATGACAGAGACAAAACTGTAGATACCCTAAGCAACCCCGATGAACCCACATGGTCTTGTAGTGTTGTGGACCTATATGTGTCTATCCCAACTACCTAGGAAACAATTAATGCAAAATCACCTATATCTAGGGTTATCAACATGGCAAATTCGAACATTTTGAGCCTAGGTTTAGACATAATCATATAAAGGAAACAATATACGACTAAGAACTAAGCTAATACTAACTTATAAACAAAAATACAAGATAAATGAGTATAAATTTTGAGACACATACCTTAGAAATGGAGAAAAAGCGAATGGAAAATGACTCAGTTGGCAGGGTAGACACCTACAGCAGCAGCTCCGACTAGTGGATGATAGTTTTAAGGCTTTGGAGAATCGTGGGGGTAATGATCAGTGAGGGGGAAATGTGGAAGTTGAAAAGAGAGGGGAGATGAGAGGAATAAGGAATTAATGGGGTGAAAATGAGGGGTTGGGGGGTTTAAACGGTCAGATTTTGAAAAGGGTCCAGCCAGGTCGGGTCGGGTATAATACATTAATCACGCCACGGTTCCCCGACGGTCCGTCGCAGCTCTGACGACCCGTCGTAGGTTCCATCGTGTGTGCCCTAATTTAACGTATCAAAAAAACGTACCTGGACGACGGATGCATATGATGGTCCGTCGCATGCGCAACGGTCCGTCGATGTATCCGTCAGTGGCTGCTGCGGAGTAGTTTTCTGCAGAATTTCCTGGTGATGTGCCTGCAAATTTAAAACCCATTAATAGAAAAATGCTACCATTATTAAAAAGACTATAAGTATTGGGTTGCCTCCCAGCAAGCGCCTGATTTAATGTCGCGGCACGACTGGGGCCACTTGATTACTTAGACTTCATCAAGATGGTATGCCTCGATCACTTTATTCGCCGATTCAGCATGCCCAAGATAGATTTTTATGCGCTGTCCATTCACCTTGAACCGCACACCCTCCTTAGTTTCTAACTCAACTGCTCCATGAGGGAATAGTTGGGTAACCGTGTAAGGACCAGTCCATTTGGACTTGAGTTTGCCTGGAAACAAGCGCAATCTGGAATTGAATAAAAGCACCAAATCCCCGACCATAAACTCTCGTTTTTCAATTTTGTTGTCATGATACTTCTTCATCTTTTTTTTGTATAGGGCTGAGCTTTCATAGGCTTTCAAGCGAAATTCATCAAGTTCATTCAACCCATTTAACCGTTGCTCTGCAGCTTCGCTCCAATCCATTTGTAACTTCTTCATAGCCCACATGGCTTTATGCTCTAACTCAACCAGAAGATGACAAGCTTTCCCATATACAAGTTGGTATAGAGACATACCTATGGAAGTCTTATATGCTGTCCGGTAGGCCCAAAGAGCATCATCAAGCCTCCTTGACCAATCCGTTCTACTAGCATTCACTGTTTTGGACAATATCTGTTTGATCTCCCGATTCGATACTTCAACTTTCCCACTAGTTTTAGGGTGGTAAGGAGTGGCCACATTATGGCGAACCCCGTATTTCTCCAATAACCCCTTGAACAATCTGTTGCATAAATGGGAGCCCCCATCACTAATAATGGCCCTTGGGGTGCCAAAACGGGAGAATATATTCTTTTTCAAGAATGCAGTGACACTCTTCCCTTCATTGTTTGCGAGGGCTATGGCTTCGACCCATTTAGATACATAATCAACTGCTACTAGAATGTACTTCATTCCATGAGAACTCACGAAAGGGCCCATAAAGTCAATACCCCAAACATCAAATAACTCAATCACAAGAATGGGGTTTAGAGGGAGCTCTTGCTTTCTTGAAATACCACCATCTCATTGACATTTGTCACATGCTTTAGCAAACCCATGAGCAACTTGATGAAGAGTGGGCCAATAGTAACCACATTGTAATATCTTGTGAGCGGTTCGGATACCACTGTGATGTCCGCCAACAGGTGAAGAATGGCATGCCTCCAACACATTCAACATTTCACATTCTGGCACACAACGCCGAATAAGCCCGTCGGCACAACTCCTATACAAGTATGGTTCATACCAAAAGAACTTCTTCACATCGTACATGAACTTTTTCCTTTGATGAAAGGACAAGTCTGATGGAACAATATCACTAGTCAGATAGTTCGCAAAATCTGCGAACCATGGAATCAAGTCTTGTGAAGCAGCCAATACATGTTCATCGGGAAAAGTATCATCAATGTCAGTCTTATCCCCTAACTCTCTCATAGCTTCATCCTCTAGACGAGACAAATGATCAGCAACTTGATTTTCAGTCCCTTTTCTATCCAGCACTTCAAAGTCAAATTCTTGCAGCAGTAATACCCAACGAATCAGCCTAGGTTTCGCATCCTTCTTTGCCATCAAATATCTCAATGCTGAATGGTCAGTATGCACTATAACTCTGGTACCTAGCAAATAGGAGCGAAATTTCTCAAAATCAAAGACTACTGCAAGGAGTTCTTGCTCAGTCACTATGTAGTTCTTCTGAGCTTCATTTAGGGCTTTACTAGCATAGTAAATTGGGTGAAGGATTTTGTTTCTTCTCTGCCCCAATACTACACCAAGAGCCACCCCACTAGCATCGCACATTACCTCAAATGGACTGTTCCAATCCGGAGAAATAATGATAGGCGCAGACACTAACTTTTCTTTTAGCTCACCGAATGCTTTAAGACAGGATTCATCAAAATAAAATTTACATTCTTTCTCCAGCAATTTGCACAATGGGTGTGCAATCTTTGAAAAGTCTTTGATGAATCTCCGGTAAAAACCTGCATGCCCAAGAAAGCTTCTCACACCTTTCACAGAGATCGGTGGGGGAAGTCTCTCTATTACCTCAACTTTAGCTCGATCAACCTCTATGCCCTTTTCTGAAATGCGATGACTCAACACAATACCCTCTTTCACCATGAAATGACACTTTTCCTAGTTTAGTACCAAATTTCAGTCTTCACATCTCTTAAGAACCTCAGATAAATTGGTCAAACACCGCTCGAATGAATCACCAACCACAGAAAAATCATCCATAAAAAGTTCTTTAGTATCTTCCACCATGTCAGAAAATATTGACATAATACATCTCTGAAAGGTTGCGGGTGCATTGCACAACCCAAACGGCATTCTTCTGAACGCAAAAGTCCCATTGGGACAAGTGAAAGTGGTTTTCTCTTGATCTTCTGGTGCAATAGAAATCTGATTATACCGCGAATACCCATCAACAAAACAATACCACCCTTTTCCGGCAAGTCTATCCAACATCTGATCCATGAAGGGCATAGGAAAATGGTATTTTTCAGTCCATGAGTTCAGTTTACGGTAATCCATACACACCCTCCATCCAGTAACCGGTCTCATTGGAACAAGTTCATTCTTTTTGTTGGGGACCACAGTCATTCCCCCTTTCTTAGGTACACACTGAATCGGGCATACCCAACTACTATCGGCGATTGGATAGATTACTCCGGCATCCAACCACTTGATGATTTCCTTCTTCAAAACCTCTTGCATAGGAGGATTCAAGCGTCTCTGGTGCTCAATACTCGGCTTATGATCAGGCATGAGTTGGATTTTATGAGAGCAAATACCAGGAGAGATCCCAATAATGTCCTTAATGGTCCACCCAATAGCTCTTTTGAACCTTTTTAGTACCTTCACCAAACTCTGAACCTGTTGTTCATCCAGGTCTGATGCAATGATTACCGGCAAAGTGTCACCCTTTTCTTAGAATTCATACCTGAGATGAGGTGGGAGAGCTTTTAGTTCTAATTTTGGAGCTTCCTCTAGATGGTTTAGTGGGTGGGGACTCGTGATTCTTCATATCAAGCTCAAATTTCTTCGGCTTAAACCAAACAATCACCTCGGTCAAGAGCCGCGACTAATGATGCATACTCTTCAATACAATCGCTATCAAAGTTCATTATCACTGCCGCTAATGCTTCGACACCTAGACGTTCTTCTATTTGTGTCTCAAATGTCTCACCCATGTTGTAGGATATAGCAGATGCCGATTGGAGCTCACCACTCTGCCTCATGGACCTACAAATATTAAAGGTCACTTCCTCATTGTTCAACCGAAATTTCATCTGCCCCTTTTCCATGTCTACTAAGGCTCTTCCCGTAGCTAGGAATGGCCTCCCAAGGATAATAGGCACTTCAAAATCAACCTCACGATCAAGAATAACAAAATCGGCCGGAAAGATGAATGACTCCACTTTTACTAGCACATCATGAAGTATCCCTATGGGCCGCTTTCTTGTTTGATCACCATCGAGATGATCGCAAATGGGCTTTGGGTCACCCAAACCCAACTTCTTGTAAATCGAGAGGGGCATGAGATTTATGCTTGCCCCCAGATCACATAATGCTTTCGCAAAATGTAATAGCCCGATTGTACAAGGAATAGTGAACGCACCCGGATCTTCTTTCTTTTGGACCAGAGATCTTGTAGCAATAGCACTACAATGTTGCATTCTATCATCATCCTCAAAAGTATCCAATCTTTTCTTTGTGACCAAATCTTTCACAAACTTGGCGTAACCGGGCATTTGTTCTAAAGCTTCTACCAAAGGGACATTGATAGAAAGTTGCTTCAACATTGTTATAAAACGCCGATATTTGCCATCCTCGGTCTTTTTCACTAATCTTTGAGGAAATGGGGGTGGTGGCCTAGGCATAGGAGTTACCTTTTTAGGCACTTCAGCATCTTTTGCAATGTTATCCTCTAAATCAGCATCAACATTTACCACTTTATCAGTATCTTTTGTCACCTTATTCTCATTAGATGGCATAGGTGGGTCAATGGTTTGCTTGCCACCGCTAGTAGTAATTGCCATACAATGTCCATCATTTTTTGGATTTTGGACAGTGTTGCTAGGAAGAGTGCCCGGTTGCCGTGTGTTCACAGTTGCAGATAATTGGGACAATTGTAACTCAAGTTGCTTAATCGATATTGCATGTGTATCAACTTTTTGCCCAATACCCGCTAAATCATTCCTCAACTCTTTATTGTGCTCATCACTAGCATCGAACCTCCTCATCATTTTATACAACATATCCTCAACTCGCGACATACTACCTCCACCATCCCTAGGAGTAACTTCACAATTTTGAGGAGGAACATAGGGTCCATTCCTGTCGTTTCTATTACCATAGTTACCCCTGCTGAAGTTGTTGTCGCGATTGTAGTTTCCATCTCGGACATAATGACCCTCACGATTGTAGTTACCATAGTTCCGACCTTTGTTCCCTTGACCTTGGCGCCAATTCTCCTGATTAGAGCCTTGGGCACTTGGTCGGAAACCCCTCATCTGTTCATTTACTGCATAGGAATCCTCCTCATATAACACTCATCGATTGGAGGTGGTGGTTTAGCCAAGTAGTTGACTGCATTAATCTTTTCTGCACCCCCAGTGACATGTTTTAATACCAACCCAAGCTCAGTTCTCATTTGAGCCATTTCTTCACGAATATCATTTGTGACTGGGTTGTGAGTGAACTGCACTGCGAAGGTCTTTCTCCCTGTATCGTTCTTCCTAGTACTCAAAGCTTTGTTGTTGCGGGAGATTTTCTCTAATTTCTCAGCAATCTCAGCATAAGGGCATTCTCTATAAGATCCACCTGCTATAGTGTCCAACACCGCTTTATTGTTATCATCCTGTCCCGATAGAAGTATTCCTTCAGTGACTCATCATCAATACGGTGATTTGGAACACTTCTCAAGAATGAGGTGAATCTATCCCAAGAACTACTAACTGACTCTCCTGGTAGTGCCACAAAGTTATTCACCCTGTCTTTGTGGTTTAATTTCTTGGAGACCGGATAGTAGCGTGCTAAGAAGACATCCCGTAGTTGGTTCCAAGTGAAGATGGAGTTGTATGGGAGCTCAGTAAACCACATAGCAGCCTCTGCCATCAGTGAGAGAGGAAACACTCTGAGACCTATTACATCTAGATCCAAATCAGGCCTCCCCACACAACTTTTACACACTACCCTTACCTTAGCTATATGGGCATGTGGATCCACAGAAGGTAGCCGTGAAAAATAACCTCTGGCAGTGAGCATTGGCATCAGGCTACTAGTTACCACAAAAGTGTGGCCTGTGGGTAGAGGGGGCAAGACAAGTGGCCCATCTGAGTCTGCTATGTTATCATACCCTCTGTAGTATGCTTGGGGCCGTGGAACGGGATTTTGTCCCCTCTGTTGATGTTCACCCGGAGCGTCGGGTAACATCTGACCATGAACATCCACTGGATCTAGGATGTTCTGGTTTGGATCCTCATCATTTATTCCCAAGTTTCGATTCATATTGCGCAGTGTACGCTCTAGCTCGTGATCGTAGGGAAACAAGGGTTCTCTTCCTCTCTGTGTATTTGGCATACAAGGAGGATAGTTCTGAAAGGAAATAAAAAACAATAAAACAGAGTAAAATCAAGAAAATATCAACTAAACTTTAGTAATAAGCTCAAGTTAATCTAAAAGCTGAATTCCCCAGCAGCGGCGCCAAAATTTGATACGCTCAAACTTACTTCTCAAATGAGAAGTAAAGCGGTCGCGTCAAGTAAATAACCCAACTAGTGAGGTTGGGATCGTTCCCACGAGGAAAATAGTCTAGACTTAACTTCAACTTGTTATTACTATTGTTCGGTTGATGACTTCCTTAGAAAGTAAAAACATAAAAAGGGGGGTTCTATCTCTAAATAAGTGAAAATAAACAACGAACTTGAAAGAGACACTTAAGAGCTTTTAATTTTGGGTTTTAATCAATAAATCAAAGTAACTAGGGTTTACGTGTTCCCCATAGGTTCATAACTTGATAATTCTAACTATAACAATTCTTTCCTAGTATCTTGCATGCAAAGTGATAAGTTATGTATTTCTAAATCCTTGGTCCGGCATCTAGAAAATCTCACTCCGCACCTTGGTCCGGCTACGTGTGTTGCTTTCCTAACCCTTATCTTTACCTCATATTAAGCATCGTATTCGATATTTGACTAAGTAATTACCTCGTACCAATCAATACTAGCCTATTAGATAGTATACACTAAATCTATGTTAATAATTCTTTTCCTATTATCTACCTCCTTGGTCCGGCAAGTAGCATTAAGGCGAGTTCTAACATTGATCATCCGTTAAAAAGACTTCTAAGCGAAAGAATTATTAATACATGCAAGACACTATTCTAGAATTGTTATTTTAGCTAGGGTTTATCTCATTATTTGCCTATGGTTCCCACAACCCTAGTTATGGAGTTTAGTTACTCATGGCCATAAACACAATATTCAAATATGTTAAATAAGAATTCATGTACTTACTTCAATGAGAAAGAATAAAGTCCGAAAATTTGCTTGATTAATCACCAAAAATCACTTGTAAGAATCTCCAAAAATCAAACACTAATCCACAAAGTCTAATAGTATGATGTCTAATCTAGCAGAGTCTAACCTCAAAAACGAGGTTTTTCGAACTATTTATAAAAAATAAAAACCTAATTAAACAAGGATTCAAATTACTGGAAATCTGCCAAAACGCGGCTGGGTCGACGGACCACGCGACGGACCGTCGTGGTCAAAACGGACCGTCGTGGACTTCGTCGTCCCATACTTGGTCAGACTTCCCCATCTTCCTTCAGCAGCTGCACTACGCTGCCACCTACGGACCGTCACAGGAACGACGGACCGTCATAAGCTCCGTAGGTGGTCTCTTATGCATTTTTTCACTCAAAATCTCCGCTTTCAGCTTTGGACAGATTTCCTGCAAAACAAAGAGAAACTTATATCAAAATTAGCACAAAAAAGTCTTTCGGACACACTAATCTTAAGGAAAAAGTATTAATTATACCGTGAAACCACGGTATATCAAAGATCACGTGTGATAACAGTTCAACTATTTCAATCTAAAAAAATCAAGTGTTTCATGGTTGAAGTAAGAATATAGAGATCACGTTTAATTTTCTTAGAGAATTCCAATAATAATGAAGTGTTTGTTGTCCATTGTTCATCTAAGAATCAGCTGACATTTTGACTAAGTCACTACCAAATGGAATGTTTGAAGATCTGAGGCAAAGAATTGATATTTGTCACAAAAATGCCAAGGAGGTGTGTTATATAATTGACATTTTTCAACTTATTTTTGTTATAGTCTTTTACTTATTTCAATTTTGTGCTTCCTAATTTCTACCTAGACTTAGTCATCTTTAGTTGCTTAACTTTCTGAAGTTAGTGGCCCATTTTATCGTTGTTAGTGCCACATGTTCTTATTCAGTTTTTATATCCACGTTGTAATTGACTACTAGATAGTAAATGGTTAGGTTATTGCTTGGATAAATTCCGATCTTCTACAAATTAATGTATTGCCGAAATTTCACAAGTTCACTCTATTTTTATTCTTCAAAAAAGTTTCTTGAGTGTTTTTATTTTCACACTTGCAATGTTGGGTTACAATGTGGATAATGATAATTTAGAAGTGAATTGTGAGTACAATATTGAAGAATATATGAATTAAAAATATAGTATTGAAAAAATAAAGGGTATAGAATACTTGGAGGGAAATCTAGTTTGGGATCAGAACATGTTTTGGTAGAAGATATTTGTATTGTTGTAATAGACTTCCTGTTCTAGAATGTATCACTTACATTGTAGGAATAACTAATGAAATAGTATCAAATGATCAAAATATACGAGTTTTTATCGCAAATAAATGATGATTATCAAAGGAATGTTGAATACCTAGAGGGATATGAAATCATAGACCACCTACTTTCTTTATTGGATTATTAGGTAGAAGATTGTTGCAGATCCAAAGGATTGAAAATCTTTATTTTTATGAAGATAAATGCTTGTTATATTTTCTAAGCCAATATCAATCAATATATTATGATATTTTATTTTATTTAAGATAAATTTGTAAGTAGCTAGCAATTGATATATGATAAACGTAGATATGGTCATTATTAGTTTTTAATCAATGTAAATGTATTTCATACTTGGATAGATAGTAAAACGGATTCAATAAAGTACACTATTAGGGGTGAAAATGGGTAAATAATATGGGTATTCATTCATATTACCCATTTTAAATGAATTGGGTATCCAACTCATTTAAAAGTGGGTAAAAACCGAGTAATACCCATATTTCCCATTTAAAAAAGGGTAGTTAAATAGATAAAATGGGTAAAAACAAAAAAAAAGTGATAAAGGGTTCGGTCTATAAAAAATGAAACTTTTCTTTACATTTAATTTGGGATAGGGGGTGGTAGGGGTGCGGGTTGGGGGAAGCTAGGGGGTCTTGGGGGTGGTATGGTAATTGTTTTTCAAAAAATATTTAAAATACGAATGTAAAAAATTAAAAAAAAAATTGTTAATTTCTTTTCGGGATGGGATGTTCGGGGGGTGGTGGTGGTAGGGGATTTGTGGGTTGGGGGTGGTATGGTAATTTTTTTAAAAAAAACTTTTAATAAATTTTTTTATTAGGGTGGTGGGCTAGTAGGGGTAGTGGGTGTGGGGGGCTGGTAGGGGTGGGGTGGTAATTATTTTTAAAAAAATTAATAATTTTTTTTTTGGGATGGGGTGGGGTGGGTGGGGGATGATAGGGGTTGGGTGGACTTTTTACTTTTTATATTTTTTTGGGAGGGGAGAGGGTGGCTGGTAGGGTGTGGAGTGAAGTGATAATTTTTTTTTAAAGTTTTAAACAAGATCTCTAATATTATATGGGCAAATATGGTTACCCGTATTATCCATTAGGTAACTTGTTTTTACCCATTTAAAATATGAGTTGAGTCTGGTAACTTACCAATTTTTATTTAACTCGTTTATTGACCGACTCATATTTGACTAGACTCGCTCGTTTGCCACTCCTATACACTATCATATGAGATATACAATCAATGTCAATATATTGCATTCTTGGGCCTGTCAAGCATGAAATACTATGACATTGATTCCATGACTCATACAACAATGTAGTTGTTTGATTCGACTTCATGATTTACCCATGTAAGGAATGCATTAACATCAATTATATGTCTCATCTAGTAATGTAATAGGATGATTCCACTTCAAGATCCACCCACTCACGAGGTGCATTAAAATTGATTTGAATTATCCAATAATGTAATAGTATAAGACCTCTTCATGAATGACTCAATCATAAAATATATTCACATTAATTTCATTATATATCTAATAATATAAGGGTAAGTCACAACCTCCTAAACTATGACCGGAATCTCAATAATACACTTTAACTAAACTACGGTCCTATTACCCCGAACAAAGTTTTCTTTTTGTAATTTTATACACTTTTTGAATTACATGGAACACTTTGTGACTCTACGTAGTTGAGGCATGTGGTAGGTGTGTGGATGGAATGTAAATCCAAAGGTATCCATAATTACTGAAGAAAATTGGGTTCATATGGGGCATGGTGTGGGGTGGGGTGGGGGTAGGTGTAATAAGACCTTAGTTTAGTTAAGATGTATCTCTAGAATTTACATCATAGCCTAGGGATACTTGTTCTTTATCACAATGATACAATAAAGTAATCCCAGTGCATGATCATCTGAACATGTAATACATTTACAATTATATGTGTCATCTAGTATTACAATACACCGAGTTCAGTTATTAATCAATATAAGCATAAAATATATCTCCCCTTCGGGAACATTCGTCTTGGAATGAAGTTATTCTTACTAGACTAATGGTAGTAACAACAAGTTCAAACACCCAACAAGAAAATGCAACAATAACATGCTTACTTATAACTTAAAGAGTACTACGAAGAAAATTAGTACCTTGGTCTTTATTTTCTCCGGGTTCAAATAAATGTCATATCTCTTATTCATATTCTCTTCAGCTTCTCAAGTAGCTTCTTCAGCAAACTGGTTCTTCCAAAGGACATTGACTAATGCAACTTCTTCTTTTCTCAACCTGTGAACTTGGCTATCTAACATCTCAACCAGAATCTCTTCATAGGTTAAGCTATCATTTATCCCAATATTTTCAGTTGATATGCTCAAAGAAGGACCGCCCATTCACTTCTTCAACATGGATATGTGGAATACCGGATGAAGTGCTACTAACCTTGTGGTAGCTCCAACTCATTAGCTACATTGACCCTCCTCTTGGATATTCTATAAGGTTCAATATACCCGGGACTGAGCTTTCCCTTTTAAGCAAACCTCATAACACCCTTCATGGGTGAAACTTTTAAATATACCAATCATCTACTTCCAACTGTAATGACCTCCTCCTAACATCATTGTAGGATTTTTGACGACTTTGTGTCATTTTCAACTTCTTTGTAATCACCTTGATCACCTTCTCCGTAGCTGGGTGAACTAAATCTAGTCCTATCAGCCCTTCTTCACCAACTTCAAACCATCCAATATACGATCTACATCTTCTCCCATAAAGAGCTTGATAAAAATCCATTTGGGTGATAGAGTGGTAACAGTTGTTGTAAGAAAACTCAATGAGAGGTAGGTGATCATCCTACTTCCCTTTGAAATAAATCACACATGCCCTTAACATATCCTCTAAAGTCTAAATAGTATGCTCTGCTTGTCCGTCAGTGTGAGGTGAAAGGAAGTATTTAAGTTCACCTTTGAACCTAAACCTTTCTGAAAAGATTTCCAAAATTGTGTAGTAAGTTATGCACCTCTATCTGAAATAATTGAGACCGAAACTCCATGAAGTCTTACCACCTCTTGGACATACAAATTAGCATAATTTTCTATCGAATGGGTAGTCTTTACCAGCAAAAAGTGGGTTGATTTTGTCATTCTATCGACAATCACCCAAATAGAATCATGTTGCCTGCGAGATCTGGGTAAACCTGTGATGAAATCCATATCAATCATCTCCCAATTCAACTCTGAAAGTTCTATTTTCTGAGCCAAGCCCCAGGCCTTTGGTGCTCTACTTTAACTTGTTGGCAATTCGGGCACATGACAACAAATTCAGCAATGCCCTTGTTTATGACATTCCACCAATATATCTCTCACAAATAGTGGTAAATCTGTGTGTATACTAGATGAATTGAATATATGGATCTATGATCCTCTCTTGGAGTCCATCAACTATTGGTACACACAGTCTACCTTGATATCTCAATACACAATCTCCCCCTTTTTCAAAAGCTAATACATTTTGCTTATGAACATTTGCCTTCAATTCAAGCAAAATGGGATCTTGGTCTTTCTTTCCTTTTACTTCTTACACTAATGATGAGTCAGCCCCATTCGTCACCTTTATTCCTCTATTTGTAGAATTTAGGAGTCAGACTCCTAAGTGTGCAAGTCTATGCACATCTTTTGCTAGTTCTTTCTTCTCTTCCTCAATATGGGCGGTACTACCCACAGATAACCTGCTTAAGTCATCAACAACCACATTAGCCTTACCTGGGTGGTCAAGAATGCTCATTTCATAATCTTTCAGCAATTCTAACCACCTTCTTTGTCTGAGACTAAGCTCTCTCAGTTAACATGTATTGTAAGCTCTTACGATCAATGAATACATCAACATGAACAGCATAAAAATAGTGATGCCATATTTTCAAGGAAAAACTACATCAGCCAACTCTAAGTCATGGGTTGGGTAATTCGTTTCATGGACTTTCAACTGTATGGAGGCATAAGCTATAACTTTGCCATTCTGCATGAGAACACAACCCAAACCAACTCTAGATGCAACACAATACACTATAAAACCTTGAGTACCTTTCGGTAACGTCAAAGATGAGGCAGTAGTAAACCTCTTTTTTAATTCTTGGAAGCTTTTATCACAAGCTTCAAACCATTGAAACATGACTGTTTTCTGGATCAAATTTGTCTAAGGAGACGAAATAGACGAGAAACTTTCTATAGATCTCCTATAGTAGCCAACCAAAACCAAGAATTCCTAATGTCAGTTGGAGATGTGGGTCTAGGGAAATTATGCGCTGCCTCAATTTTCTGGGTATCAACTTTAGTACCATCAGTGGAGAGTATATAGCCCAAGAATTCCATAGATTGAAAACAAAACTCACACTTAGAGAACTTTACATACAATTCTCTATCCTTCAAAGTCTGAAGAACTATTCTGAGATAAATAGCATGATATTCTTAATTCCTTAAATAGATTAGTATGTCACCAATGAAGACGATAACAAACATATCTGAATAAGGTTTGAGGACTCTATTCAAAAGGTCCATGAACGCTGTTGGTGCATTTGTCAAACAAAAGGACATGGCAAAAAACTCAAAATGCCTATATCTAGTTCTGAAAGGTTTCTTTGGAATATCACATTCCCTTACTTTCAACTGATGGTAGCTTGATCTGACGTAAATTTTCAAGCAACAACAAGCAACCTGAAGTTGATATAAAAGATCATCAATCCTTGAAAGTGGATACTTATTCTTTATGGTAGCCTAGTTCAATTGACGGCAATCTATACTCTTCCTAAGAGAACCGTCTTTCTTTCTCACAAACAAGATCGGAGCACCCCCAAGGTGAGACACTTGGTCAAATAAAGTGTTTCTCTAAAAGGTCTTTCAACTTTTCTTTTAACTCTGTTGGTGCCATTCTATATGTAAGAAAAGATATAAGACGAGTATCTGGAAGAAGATCTATACCGAAGTCTATCTTTCTCTCAGGAACTCCAGGAAGATCATCTGGAAAGACTTCCGGAAACTCTTTTACTACTGGATTTGATTGAATAAGAGACACCTCAACACTTGAGTCATTAACTCAGACTAAGTGATAGACACACCCCTTACAAACTAACTTTATTTCCTTAAGGTATGAAATGAAACGACCCTTAGGCGCTGCTGAACTATGTTTCCATAGTAACACTAGTTCACTAAGATAATGGAACTTGACTACTTGATTTCTCAAATCTATTGGTGCATAATAGGCATGAAGCCAGTCTATACCTAGAATAACTCTAACTAAATTAGATCATCCATGGCACTCTTGTGATTGATGGAAAGAGGAAAATCATGATAGACACTGTCTGCTAGAATAAACTCACCAACAAGTGTACAAACATTGAAGGTCTCAAGATTTTAATCTGGACAAATATCAAAATTAAAGACTTGGATCATACCAATTACAACATCTGGAAAATCCTCTTGCTCTCGGTGACTAGTAGTTGCATAAAGACGATTTCCTCCTCCACCTTACCCTAAAGTAGCTCATCTAGATGTAGCTCTATCTGGTGAAGAAACTGAAGAATATTGGGATCTATTACCCTCTTTACCATTACTTTGGTTGTTCTTAGTAAACTCTCTTACAAAATGATCATTTTGGCAACACTTGAAGCAACCAATAGAGTCATCACGACACAACCCCGAGTGGCTCCTACCACAGTTGGAACATGCGGGAGTCTTAGTACGCCCTTGTGCCATACTTTCTTTAAAATACGCAGGTCGAGCTCTGAAGTTTTGTGAATTTTGACTATTGTACACATATTTGGTTCCTTGGTGCAAGTGAACTAGCAGATGATAGAGAAGGTCCTTTCTTCTTCTGTTAGAAAGAATACTTGTTTGCATTACTCTTTTGCTTCCTAGACTCATTCCCAATGTCTTAGCTCTCTTTTTCTTAAACTCTTCTTTATCCCTCAAATTTTCCTCCTCAACTTGTTGCACATGGATCATTAGATTTGCTATGTCCATGACGCCTTCTAGTATGTCTTCCTTACTTTCCTTACTAGACACACGTGAAAACCCATCAACAAACAAGCTCATTCTACTCCTCATATTAACAATCATATCCTTGCTTTTCTTAGCTCATGAGGAAAGAAACGCCCCATGAAAGAACTCTTAAAATAGTCCAACTCACAAATGGTTACGTGTAAGTACGAGTTAGAAAGAAACTTTTTAAAGATAAACTCAAACACATGAAATGAATATGAAAGAAGTGAAGAAATTCCTAAATGTTGCAACCTCCTAATTATAGACGTGGCGATAACTAGGACTCCAAAGACACGACTTTATAGGATCCCTAGCACTCTTGAACTCAGTGCTGTAATACCAAGTTTTTCACGCCCCAAGCCTACCCCCTAGGCGTGGCTGGAACTTGAAGACCATTTCTGACCTCAAGAGGACCCTTGACTTGGATTACTTGACTCAACAAAAGAAAATATGCATATATAATGATTAACAAATCAATTGAGCTGATAAAACATACTAGTTGAGAATGTTGTAAAGAATAAACATTCAACTAGCCAAAATTTGCAACCCAGGTCTTAACAAAAAGAAAGAAATTAAAAAACTGAATGACTAACATCTGGCTATGTATCTATGAATCCTCTAAAACTTAGATAGATCTTGGGATAGACCCCATAAAATCCTAAAAACAAATACTGAAAACAATAAATAGAATCCTCCGAAATGCAAGGAGGCTCAAAAAAAGACTCTAGAGTGCTCAACTAGATCAACAGTGCACTGGATGTTGATCCTCGTTACCTATATCTTCATCATAATGTGATGTCGGTGAACCAGCATCCGTACATTGAATGTACAAGTAATCGAGTTGTCATGCTAAACAACATAGGCTAGGAAGAATCTAAAAGAAACAGAAGAACTTACCTAGCTCAAGTCAACATAATTGACTTATTTCAATTAAAGAAATTTAAAAACAAGTGCGATATAAAGAAAAGTTGTTCAAAAACATGTTGTAAACTCCGTATATATGCAAGGATACAATTACCTCTTAAATGTGTATAAGAGTATAAGTAAACTATATATATATATATATATATATATATATATATATATATATATATATATATATATATACACACATTTAACTTCTGTGGGTGTTTGTCTAACCGAACACCATCACATATGAGCTTTAGTGATGATACAATGATCTACCTCACGGTGCCAGCTCATCTTATACCCGGCCAAAGGTATAAGACTTGAACTTCCTAATCGATACACTATTCTACTGTTAAAAGGCTTCATCTAAATTCCTACCCACGGTGGCTACATGGTTTTATGGAGACATGAGGCAGAACACCACGTTTAATCTTCGCATCATAGGTCGCGCGACACACTCCTATGTCCAAAGTTTTCCCTTCGAAATTTATTCTTCATTTTCATCCCCAAATCCACCCAAACTCAGTTCGTTTTCTTAAATACTTTTTAAGATAAAGATACCTAATATATGTACCTAGAAATTGAACTCGAAACGACTCTATAACATGACGTAGAGAACTTAAAAACTTCTAAACTCAGGCAATTCAAGAATAATATATGATATTGAGAAGTAGGCATCAAGATCACTTATATTGAAATATTTTTAGAACGAATCCAAATTGAAATAATATGCTTGTCAATTGGGAGAGTGATCCCAATGTTATGGAAGCATCATACCTTTTTAGGGATGACCCTCGACGAAATCCACAAGTTAATTCGACAATCTCGTCGAATCTTGCCCTTTTTGTTCTTCTCCTATCTCCTTAGCCCTAGCGTAAAAGTTCCAAACTTCTAAAACTGACAAAGTTTTGTTTTGACCCATATTAATCTCTTAAAATGTATTAAAATAATATGGTGGTGAAAAGACTAAAATACCCTTTAAAAATACCAGATTTGGACATTTCCTTAATCCAATGGCCCATCTTCCGAAAGGTGTAAGTCACTCATATAGACTCAGAATCACATAAACTTGGCTGAGTTAAAAAGATCATTCCAAGATCTTTCCAATCATATCTAGAAGTACCTCTAACTCATCCTTAGCTAGAAGTTATAGTCGTTTGAAAATGACCAAAATTCACTTTTAACTTAATTTTTTCAAGATTTCCTTACTCTTTCATAATTTAACTATTTCCAAATTTTGCACTTCCTTCTAGATTTTTCTAGTTGCGAGATGTTACAATGAACACGTCAGGCAAGGTATACGGGGAATCCTTTAGTAGATCAAATTATGTATCAAAACATTATTGGGAAACTATTGTATCTTTACTTGACAGGACCAAATTTTTCTTATAGTGTTCAAAGTCTTCGTAAATTTCTCCAACAACGTTAAAGGTCGTATATGGATGTTGCATTGAGGGTCATAAAGTATCTTAAAATACAGCCTGGTAAAGGTTTATTACTATCCAGTAATTCTAATGAAAAAAATTACTACATTTTGTGATGTATATTAGGCATATTGTCCACATACCAGAAAATCTGTGATTGGTTGCTAGCACTGGTAGGAACTAGGAGATGCTGATTGTTTTGGTTAGCGACGCTCTGAGCCAAAAGCTTAATCACATTTTGAAACTCTACGTTCGAAGCATCTTGATCAGGGAATGGTGCGTTAGCATTGCTTGCATTAGCTCTACGGAAGGAATGATCTAAAATGCATAACAAGCAGTTTCAAAGGAGATCGTACACACACACGATAAGAATAGCAAGAAAGTAAAGTTTTTCCTAAAACACTTCATAGCCACACTCTCCTTAGATGTGGTTCACTTCACACCTATGAAAATGACTTTACTTAGTGCGCCTTTTTAGACATCCTAGGACTCGAATATAAGGCTCTAACACCTAATTTGTTACACCCCGAGGCTACCCCCCTCCCCTCCCCCCCCCCCCCGACTAACACGGGACCTAGAACCACGAGTAACCCCAAGTTAACCCTAAAATTACATATCATAAGCAGGCTTGATATTCTATAATAATTAGAATTGATGCAGAAACTAAATTATGACAACACTTAATAGGAATACCCAGAACAGTTATAAATAAATAGGATACTTATGAGTTCAATAAAGATGAAATATTAAACTCAATTCTAAAGCTGAAACTAAACTATGTTTGAAAAGAAGCCTCTACTGAATAAAGCTATAAGACATTCCCCAGTTAACTCTACAAAATATTAAAAACTAAAATGAAAAGATTACATATAGAAACATGTATATTGTCCTCAAAATGTGAGGACTCATTACTGAAGATGTTGAAAATAGAGATCAGGATTCGAACTAAACGTGATCTGGATGCTAAGTACATGAACTTACATCATGAAAAGATGTAGCGTAGAGTATGCGTTAATACTTGGAATGTATTAAACGTGTAAGATAGGATAAAACTAAACAAAACATACCAAGCAAAAGTATAATCTGGACATACTGGAAAAATACTAAAAACATACTTCGAATGAACTTCAATAGATTTAATGACAAAGTACATAACATGCTAAGACCGAATAATGAAATATATCTGAAAACCATGATTCAATGGATTAATGTTTGAATTCGGGAGTTATTAATTACCGATGTAAACTACGTAAGCTAAATTTGGAGTCCAATATATATGACCTATCAAAAGAACCCAATATACCTTGCCAAGGGTACAAAGGCATGACTTGAAATGTCACTAAATATAATGCCCACAAAGAGGACTTATTTACCTACACAACATGTATTTCTGGGACTATGTGGGTACACTGAACCCTAATCCACTTGGTCTTAGACTACTCCCAACAAGAAATCTGAATAAACAACATAACTGAATTATACTGGATAGCTTAATATTCATATATGCGAACCGAGAATACAACATTTTCCTAGTAGTAACGAAAAATTCAAAATATGAGGCTGGTAAATATGTGTATTTGACATCACTAGTGTAATTCATGAACTAAATTGATCTACACCACTACGTTTATGAGTTTCATGCAAAAAGCTAAGCACAATTTCACCAAACATGATAATGTTATTTTGAATACCACAGCTTCTAAATCACATCAATTTATCTAGAGTTCTAGAAACCCTAAGTCTAAACAATACATTGGGAGTAAAGATTCTAACTGAATTTTAGGGACCTAATGGATGAAAAGAACCCACTAGTACAATCCCGCATACCTTGTGATGAATTTCACGAATTTTTTTTGTTATTTCGTGGACTGGAATATAAGAAACTTATCGCATTCTTGGAGAGTGCTTCTCGACTTTCCTCTTTTGTTTTGATCTAAGAGGGATGAATTTTGGGTGAAATATTGATTAGGTAAGGTCTTATAAATTTAAAAGGCTTAAAATGACAAAAACTACGTAGTTTAGGGGTCAAATGACATATTTTAGGTGTCCAATTCATAGGATAAAAGACCAAACAATCCCTGACTTAAAATCTGGCGAGGCTGACCACGATTCATTTGACGGACTATCAAAGGGACCAGGATCGTCAAATGGGTTGTGGTCCTTGGTCTAGTGGTTGCTGGTTTTGGTTTTTCCAACCACGAGCCCTACCACGGGTCATGTGAAGGACCACACACCGTAAAGTTCACAGTGGTTCTTCCCTTGTGTTGGGGTTTGGTGGCTCAAGTCAACAGACCCTCCCATGGACCGTCATCAAGACAACGATTCGTTGAGGGATCTCTTGTCTGATGCCAAAGCTTGGAAAGTTCTACCTCACCCCCAAGAGCCTTCCCACAGCTCATGAGGTTGTTCACAGCCCGTGAAATGATTTCTGGTCCACCAACTTTGGGGTGTGAACCATGGGCAGGTCGATGAAGCGTGGTTCCTTTCACGGTTCGTGAGCCCTATCATGGTCAACTATTTTCTTGTGTTTTTTTATGCAACTTCTAAGTCTGATTTTTGAGGTGTTCCAAGTTTAAATACATTATATTTGATTTGGTGAAATATATTTATTGCTAGAATATATTGAACTATTTTAAGAGTTTTTGAACTAGTACGCATATATTAAGAAAATTGCTTATATGTATGTACACAAGACATGTTATCTTCTGAAGTTTATTGGAAATCTAAATATTTGAATTATTTATTAGCTAATTTAATGCTTAATATTATTTACTGCAATACAATATTGTTGGTTTTTAGTTAGAAATTGTGGCATATAATTATTTTATAGCATTGATGTTACCACACTTAAAAGTGTAGCAATATGGTTGTTAATTTTGTAGCATATTCCATGTAAATTGTGGTATGCACATGGGCAAAGACTAGACTTCAAAGTGTTTTCATACATAAGATAGAAAACACAACACTTTAAAGTAATGGGCAATAAGGAAGCAATGGCCACACTTGTCATCTGAGATAGAATGTTGCTATAAGAAGTACGACAAATCGTGGTTTTTTGTTTTTTATGCTATGCTTTTAAGCGTAGCTGATAATGAAACACTTGAAAAGTGTTGCCTAAACTCTAAGGTTATGCTTCGTTTGGACAACCCTTAAAGTATGGCTTAAAGTAAAAAAGTCTGGCCTTTCACCAAAGGACATACGTTTTTAAAGTTTAGGACACACTTTCCTTGGGTGGTTGTAGGCATAAAATGTTGTAGTATCATACTACAGTTGTGCTCTTTTTTTAGATGCAACACCTAGCAAGACTCACCACTATCGATCTTCACTAAATCACGATCCTTTTGTTTATCAGATTGTGGAGAGCTCATCACGTTTAGAGGTGTCACGCCACGAACTACTCTTGAGCCGTGGAAACGGGATGTAGGATCACAAGTTACCCCAAGCTAAACCTGCTGACATAGTCATGAGCATACTAAAGATAAACTGAGAAATAAATCTAATGCGGAAGCTAGTCATAAGTAAAATCTGAAATGATGGGAAATACCCATACAATGACTCAATATATGAAATTTGAGAGTTTTAATACAAAGAAAATGTATAACTCGAAAGAATAACCTGAATCTAACTATGTATGAAATAAGCCTCTAAACATACAAGAAATGTTAGGACATGCCCCAACTAAATCTAACAAAACTAAAACAAAAGACTTAAATCGATAAAGATAAACACGTCACTATTCCTAGAAGAATGAGGACTTACCACTGATGCTGCTAAACTAAAGATCGGGAACCGATCTAAGCATGATCTACATACTGAGCTCCTGGACCTACATCACGGGAAGATGTAACACTGCATATGAATCACTACTTAAAAGGTACTGAGCATGCAGGATAGAATATAACTGAAATAACATATAACTGCCTAAAGTAATAAAGCAATGATATAATCTGAACATGATACAGATAATGAACATTGAGCTAACTCAATGCAATGACAAATTTATAACATGTTGAAACTGAATACTGAATGTACTAATAATTAGTCAATACAATTGAATCGTACTGAATTGTGGGAGTTACTAATAACCAATAATAAAATCACATGAGCTGAATGTGGAGTCCGATGTATACACCCCACCAAGAGGACCGAATACACCCGGGAAAAGGTGTAGAGGTATGTTGGCGTGATCACTCAAATGAGGCCCACAGAGGGGACTTACAACCACGTGGGTAGTAGTTCTTGGACTATATCGGTAACTGACCCTAGTCCAACTTGATATTATACTACTCCCAATAGATTAAGTGGTTATGACATTACGACTGAATTATTGTAATACTAGATAGCTCAGAACTTAAAATGCAAACTGAGAAGGCAACAATTAATCTAATATTGATGCATTAATATCTTACCTAGCATGAGTAATTCACGAACTAAAGAAATACATATACAGGGTTCTGAAGATCATACAATAAACTAAGTAATAACATGATAAACTAATTGAGATCATTTACCTAAGTGATACATGGCAATCTTCTAAAATTTTAAAATCACCAGGCTTGTTTTTTATTAAGGAAATCAAGAAACTTATCGAATAATAGGGAACTAATGGATAAAAGGAATTCCACATACCTGCTGATGTATTCATGTAGAAATCTTTGTATTTCGGGGCTTGAACTGATGGAACCTTGTTTCATTCTTGAACTAGGGTCGTTGGACTATTTTCTCCTCTTAGGTAAGTTCTAGTTTTGTTTCTAGAATAAAACTAATCAAAGAACATATTTTAGGGCTAAAATTATGTAATTTAGGGGTCCAACGCATAAGGAAAAGAGCAAAAGACCCTTGAATTAAAATTTGCAGAAACAACATAGAGACTGGTCGACGATACGTCCTGTCAGTCTGTCGATGACTTAAGAGAATAGGTTCTGCAGTATCGACCTACAAATTGATTGATGATCCATCAACAGATCCACGATCCATAATGTCTATCCGTCGATCCACTTAAACCAGTATCTAAAGGTCTCGACCTATAGACTAATCAAAGATCCGTCTTTAGAGACACGACCCGTCATGTTAGTCTTTGGGTCATGCCTTAGACTATTTTTTTCCTGAATTTCTTGGGATGGTTGCAAATGCAAACCACCGAACAACAACATAGGCAGTGGGCTACCCTACGTTCCGTTGGTCACCCTATGGTCCGTGGGTGGTAAAAGTGGTTACACCTTCAACTTCTGGAAATCTTCATTAAGTTATGTTTACGGATAAAGGGGTGTTATAGGAGGCTTGCTGATTTTCCTTATGTATTTATTATCTACATATTTTGTATTTTATTAGAAATTTATGTTATGTATCAGTCTACTTCAGTCTTTAGATTCTCTTGTACCTATGCTAGTTTTAAAGTTTTGTTCCTTGTAAACATTTCATATTCTTCAGTCCTTTTTTGAGACTTTATGTATATTTTACTTCATTTTGTATGTATCTATGATGGAGGTGATTTCTCATTATAATTTTTTTATCTTATAATATCATGAGTTCAACTTGCCTACATGTAATAACTCGCAAATTGAAATAGCTAGTGAGAAACTTCGAAGTTAGTCAGTTTTGGAAAGAATTAAAATTGATAATTTTCTTAAGTTGGAGAAAAGTGAGTTTTTCGTCAACTTCAAACAGAAGTAACTCCTATCTCAGAGTGAGTTAGAGGTAGTTCTTGATATGGTTGGAAATACCTTGAAGATATCTTTCCAGTACCGCTGAATTTGCACAATGTCGACATCGTATGAGTAAGTTATGACTTTCAGAAGTTGGGTTGTTAGAGTAAGGATAGTCCAATACGGATTTGGGAAGGACAAATGTATGTTTTGCTTACCTAATTATTTTATTTCATTTTTGGGTAATAAATTGGGGTCTAAATGTTCAATTCAGTTCACGCTTTTAGAAAACAAGTTAGGCTTTTATGAGAAGAGAAAAGAAGAAAAGAAAGGAGAAGAGGAAGTAAGAACATTCAAGATCGTCGAAGTTCAGCTTGTGGAATACGTCGGGTACGATCCCTATAAGGTATGTGAGATGTTTCCGTGTTGGGTTAGTTTACCTACACACCAACTTGTTTAATTCAATGATTTGACTAGATTGAATGATTAAAGGTGAAGTTCTTGAAGAACATTGTTGAATTCTTGTTGGTTGAGCTATTTCATGCCTAAAATTAATTTGTTTCATGTTTCTGGGTTGTTTTTTGAGTCAAATATATTTGATGTTGATGTTATGAGTGATCCTAAGTGTTTGGGGAACCATGGAAGTTTAGAGGGTTTAGATATTAAAAACGGAGAGGAAATGTCGAAACGCCTGTCCGTCAGGCCCTGGGTGCCACGCTTCCTATTGTACCACAGACAATCTCTGTCTGTAGGGACGGGCGGAGTTCCAGCCAGAGTACCCCAACTTTTCCTCTGAAGTTTTGACCTGGCGCCCAACGCCTCTGAAAGAGCCAAGGAAACCATTTTCACCAATTCATTTCCCACTCTTTCGTACTACTTCCTAAGTGATGTACCCACGTTTCCTAGTTTATTGCAACATTCTAAGATACATCTGAACATCATGAAATCATTTATAAACATGAGATCATGAACCTTGAATCCATAATCCAATTCAAGGAAAGTTAATATTAAAGTAAAAGAAGTTAAGAGTTAAGTCTAGAAGTGAAGAAGTAATCCAAAACAAAGTTTCTTAAGGTCCCAATAGTTTTTAATAAATGCTTTAACTTTATTTTAAGACTCAAGTTTCAAGTAAGTAAAGAGCAAAGAGTAAAGAGTAAAGAGTTGAAAATCTTTCTTCAAAGAAATATTAGGGAAATAAGTATTTCCTAAGAGTTGATTTAAGAGAAATGTTTTCTTTCACATTTGAACAAGAATGGGAACTAAGTTTTCCTAAGATCCTTCGGGCTAGTTTTCACAAAAGAGTTATAAATTTATAAAGTAAATCAAGTAGAGAAGCTAAGATTTGCAAGATAGCCTTTGAGCTATGTTTTTTTGAGCACTAATATCAAATCACAGGAAAGTTGTTTTTAAAAAATATAAAATAAGTATATTTTTTAGAGTAGTATTGAACACCGTTGTAGGGATGTGAGTTTCATATTAACTCAAGTATCCATGAATACCATGTAGCCATTATTAGTAGAAAAGGATCATACTTTTTAGATGAATCCTTTTCACAATAGACTAGTGGATCCACTTAGTAGTTCAGGTTCTATACTGAAGGCAAGGTATAGGACGATCCTCTTGCAACGTGAGGCAAGACGTTATACCATCACTTAGGCTCATATGATGGTTTTCAGTTAGAGAAACTTCCACAATATGAATTTCATGGTTCCTCAAGGGGTTCTACTTAGTATGAATGGGGGTATGGGACTTCATCCATGTATCGCACAAGTAGACTTTGCGAGGAAGCATCATATGTCATTTATTATGACTATGAATTGACATCTGTTTATTTTGTATTTTTGCATACATCTCAGAGTTATCTTGTATCTTTTATGCTCACAGAGTTTAAATCATTGTTTTAAACAACTTATCTTTATCATGCACATGTTTTTAAATTGCTTAATATTGAAATGAGTTTAGTTAAGTATTCATGAGTTGAGAAGATTCAAGGTAATTGTTTATTTCATAATCTTTTTCAAGACTCTGTTGCTATAGAAATTCAACTCATATACATCGTACTGAGGCCATTTGGCATGCATCATCTTATGATGCAGACGCAGGTAACTAAGATCAGCATCAGGCGCTCTGTTGATCTAGTTTGAGGATTCAGAGTCAGTGGTGAGCCTCCTTGTATTCCGGAGGTCTCTTTTATTTCTTTCCATGTTACTTATAAAATATTAAGGGGTTCTTCCCAACGTTCATCGCAGTATTATAGAGGCTTCATAGACAGATGGTCTGTCAGATAGTCAGGGTTGAGTCTCTCTTTATTTTACATTATACATATTCTATTTTGAGACTTAAGGCCATTTTGTCCAAAACATTTATTTAAGTTATTTTATGAGAATGTTTCTTGCCTTATGATTAAGTTAAGCCTTCCACTGAGTTAAGTAAGTCATACCAAGGGTTCACTCAAGAAAAACAATTTTCATTTGGTGCCGGCCACGTCTAGGGTGTATGCTCAGGGCATTACAAACTTAGTATCAGAACCCAGAGTTAAAGAGTCCTAGGGAGTGTATGAATTCATGTCTGTAGAGTCTTTTTCATTGCTGTGAAGTGCGCCACATATATGATTAGAAGGCTACAATATTAATGAATTCGTCACTTCTTTCATACTTATTTCGTGTCTTAGAGTTTATACCTAAAAGTTTCCTTCTAATTCTTGCGTGTACGCATTTTCAGAGAATCATGCCTCCACAAAGAGCAGTCAGAGGTTGTCAAGTTAGGAGGAATGTTGGACAACAAGAGTTACCAAATGCACCTGAAGTGAAACCTCTAGAAGAAATTACCCATGCTAAATTCTGTAAGACTATCCGGATGTTATGTCAAGTTGCAACTCATCAAGTTGGAGAGAGATTTTATCGACATGAATTGGATGATAACTCAAGGATTCACTAGTTTTAGGGATGAATCCACAAAGCTTCACAGGTTAAAGTATCAAAGATGATCCAGAGGAATTTGTTAAAGTACTTCAGAATTTTTTTGATACAATGCATGTTGTTGATATTGGGAGGGTGGAACAAGAATCATACAGACTAAAGGGTATCACTAGAGTATTTTTCGGCCAATGGAAAGAGAATAGGGTTGTGGATGTGCCAATAGTGAGTCAGGCTGTGTTTGAGAATTCACTCGTAGGATGTTTTGTTCCCCATGAGTTGTGAGAGGCAAAGATTAGAGAGTTTCTAACCCTTAATCTGGAGTCTTTGAGTGTTCATGAGTACAGTTTGAGTTTGCAACACTTTCTTGCTATGCTCCTAACGTGACTGCTGACATGAAGAGCAAAATGAATTTATTTATTGCTTGTTTGTCTTGTCAGTCAGGTAAGAAAAGAAAGGAAGCCATGCATATAGGGTGTATGGACCTAGAAAGTTTTATGACTCATGTGCAACAAGTTGAAGAGGATAAGCCGAAGGATAGATAAGAGTTTAAGAATAAGAGGGCTAAGACACGAGGGAATGAGTTCAGGCAACAAAAGAGTGATGACACTAGTTAATTCCTCCGACAAAAGCAGAAGGTATCTACTCCATCATATGCGAGTTCACCTACGTCTTAAAACAAAAGTGAGTATAATGGTCAGAGATTCAGAGTTAAGCCTGCCTTTTCTCAAGGAAGTAAGGCACAAAAGAGTAGTAAGGCTCTTACATGTCCTAGGTATGGTATAAAAAATGCGGGTAAGTGTCGTGATGGGAAGACCAGGTGCTTCAAGTGCGGGCAAAAAGGTCACTTCATGAAAGAGTGTCAAAAGAACATGCAAGGAAATGGCATTGGCGGAGGAACAAACCGCTTATATGTTGTCAATGTTCGCCAAGAGCAATTGCTAGATGTTGTCACTGGTATGATTCAAATCTTTGACTTTACTGTTTATGCTTTGCCAGACCCAAGAGTGAGTTTATCTTTTTAACTCCATATGTTGCTAAGAATTTTGTTGTTATTCCTGAGCAACTTAGTGAGCCATTCAATGTTTCCATACCTTTTGGTGAGTCCATTATAGTAGAGAGAGTCTATTGTGATTTTCCTTTATTCGCCAATCACAACAATACCATAGCTAATATAATTAAGTTAGACATGGTAGATTTCAATTGTCATTCTTGATATGGACTTGCTTCATGCCTATTATGCATCAATAGATTTCAGCACTCGAGTAGAAAAGTTTCAGTTTCAAGTGAACCAGCTATAGAGTGGAAAAGCATTTCAGTAGTGCCTATGAGTCGTTCCATTTCATACCGTAAGGCAAAGAAGTTAATTTCCAAGGGCGTTTCTATCACTTAGTATGTAGTGAATCAACTACTGAGATACCTCCAATTCAGTCAGTTTCAGTAGTAAAAGAGTTTCCAGAAGTCTTTCCAAATTGAACTCAAACGTCAATTCTACCCACAAAATGTCGTTCACGAAGCTCGTCGGAGGTTTAGGGAGTTGAAACAAACATCCTCCATTCGGGACTATGTGAAAGAGTTTACGAAGTTAACACTTCAAATTCCTAGCCTGACCAGTGAGGACTTGATATTTTACTTTCTAGATGGCCTTCAAAACTGGGCCAAGCAAGATCTTCAAATACGTCAAGTTCACGACGTGGATGAGGCGATAGTGGTGGCGGAATCGCTCAACGATTTCCGGGCAGATGCGGCAAAAGGGAGGGATAATCGGAGCAAAACTATTCCTCCCAAGGTTGACAACAACAGGAGCAGAAGCAGACCGAATCCAAACCGAGGCAGCGACACGAGGGGTAACACCCGTGATCAACCTTCCAATTTCTGAAAGAGTTATGAGGACCGCAAGAGAGGCGCTCCTTATCGGGAAGGTTGTTATATTTGTGGGGAGACGACCCATGCTGCTCATTATTGCCCGTCCTTGAGAAAACTGGGTGCTATGGTGGCTGCCGAAAAGCAGCAAGAGAAGGCTACAACGCAAACCGGAGGTTCTACCGGGGAGCAACGGGGGCAGAATAGCGGGACTGACCAGCGCAAGAACATTGTTGTTGGCATGTTCAATCACGTGGCTTTGATTAATGATATTTCAATTGATGCTTTGGCTGCCAAACCGTCTAGTATCAAGCCGCGGGAATCACTGTTCGTTGATGCCAAGTTGAATGACAAAAATGTGCGAATTATGGTGGACACCGGTGCAACACATAACTTTGTGACGGAGCAGAAGGCCAAGGAGCTTGGCCTGAATTATGTTGATCTAACCGGAGTTCCTCAAGAAAATAGACTTTAGCATAGATCTTGATCCAGATAATCATCCTATCTTCTATTCCGCCATATATAATGGCACTAGTAGAGTTGAATGACAAGTTGAAGGATTTTCTAGAGAAGGGTTTTATTTGAACAAATTAACTTAGGAGACAGTTAAGTTTCAATAGTTTGAAGCTTGTGAGAAAAGCTTTTAAGAATTGTAAAAGAAGTTTACTACTGCCCAGTTTTGACTTTACTGGAAAGTACTCAAGTTACTTTGGTTTATTGTGATGCATCTAGAGTAAGGTTGGGTTGTGTGTTAATACAGAATGGAAAAGTTATAGCTTATGTCTATAGAAAGTTGAAAGTTCATGAGAAAAATTATTCAACCCATGACTTAGAGTTGGTTCCTTAAATATTTTCTTTGAAAGATGAAGACATAAACTTTATGGTGTTCATGTGGAAGTGTTTACAAACAACAAGAGCTTTCGGCATGCGTTTAGTTAGAAATAGCTTAATCTCAGGCAAACATGACAGTCTATGGGTAGTATTGCCCATTTTGAGTAATATAAGAAAGAGTTAGCAAAGGAGGTGTATAGACTTGCACGATTAGGAGTTTGATTAATGAATTACACAGAAAGAGGATTAGTGGTGATGAATGGGTCTGAATCATCATTATTGTCAGAAGTAAAAGGCGAGCAAGACAAAGAGCCTATCTGGCTTGAATTAAAGGCAAATGTTCATAAGCAAAAGGTAATGACTCTTGAACAAGGGGAGATGGTGCATTGAAATATCAAGGTAGGTTTTGTATACTAATGGTTGATTATTGAATCACTTTAAAAGTTCACCCATGAAGGGTGTTATGAGATTTGGTAATAAAAGAAATCAATTTGTAGAGAAGTTACTCGAGAAGCTAAAGAGGATAGGAAGAAGAGACACCACATCTACTCGAATTCGGAGAAGTTCCAAATTGAGGTAATAATTCTTTTCTTGGCATTGATATTAACTTGGCATTGATATTAACTTGGCATGTTGTTTTTATATTTTTATGTTTGGTGTTTGAGCCGAATGTAAGATGTTACACCATAAGCCTAATAAGAAGTTATATCTTTCGAGGATGAATGTTCTCAAGGGGAGGATATTGTAACATCTAGCAAATTGAAATAGCTAGGAAGAAGCTAAGAAGTTGAAATACTCAGTTTTGGAAAGAATTAAAATATGGAAATTTTCTTAAGATGGGAAAAAGTGAGTTTTTTGTCAACTTCACATGGTCATAACTCCTAGCTCATGGTGAATTAGAGGAAGTTCTTGATATGGTTGGAAATCCCTTGAAGATATCTTTCCAGGGCCGCCGAGTGTTGACACCCAATTTTGACCCTTCCTGATAGGAATTAATTCACGATTTTCTTAAATTCCAAACAAGTTAAAATGATTGATTTTTTTATACTTTTGAAGCGATATATTTTATATGTTTTTATATAATTAATTTATTTCATAAAATATTCGAAAACTGACTCAAAAAGATTTTGATTTTACTTAATGTTTTGTTTTTTAATTTGTCTAAATCAGTATCTAATATTTTGAGTCGTTAGTTAATAATGTGTTAGCTATTTTATCTTGTTAAACTTTAAGAAACTCGTTCATTAACTAATGTCGATTCAATTATATTTTTTAGACGAATTCGCTAGTCAACTAAATTTGGTTACATTCTATTTTAATTTGGCCATGACAAACTGTATGCACTGTGTCAAATTTGCCCAGCCCAATATACCAAAATGATCTAGCTTTTCTTTTAATTAATTTCAGCCCGTTTTCCCTTTTCCTTTTCAATTAAATCGAGCGCAATCTCTTTCTACTTAGCACACTATTTCTACCCGACCCAGCGCCATCTTCTTCCCAAAAACACCAAAACCAACCCCAGTAACCCGTCCCATTTTCCCAACCCCGATCCATCTTCTTCACAAAGAAAAGAAACCCAGAATTTCTAGCGCGTGAACATCGACCATTATCAGTTGCTTTCTTCTTCCTCGACGTGAAAGACACCCAGAGCAACGCTCTTCATGCGTGCAGTAGTACCCAGTATGCTTCCTTGTCTTTTTCCCCAACGTCTCTCCCATGGTGTACGACCTTCAGCAGATCTTAGAGCACGCGATTTTGTCCTTGGTGGTTTGAGATTGAGACGCGTCGATGCCAAGGACATAGAAGTTGAATCCAAGCCATCGATTCCCCCTTTTCCTTTTTCGGAATAAGGTTGAAAGCTCAGAAAAAAGGGTGTTTCCCCTTTAATGGTGAAAGTGTGGAATTTGAATTCAAAAAGGATCCTGGTGTTATTTGAAGACTGAGATAAAAAGAAAGCATCACAAAAATTAAGAGTTACAGAGTATTCATATAACAAGAGCTTCTGGTTTTGCTGTATAGAATTCGAATTTGTATAAAAATATTTTATAATCCAGTGAAGATCATTCTGTGGTGGGGAAAGATCGTGACTCTGCTCGTTCTATCTCAGTGCGCTTCCCAGAAAAGGAAACATTTTCTAGCATGAGTTTCTTTCCATCTTCTTTTGACTGTGACATGACTCAGTTAGTTGCGAATATATGATTTTTTACGTCTAATATATCTTGGTTCCTGAAGGACTCGATCAAGGTTTTATATATATATATATATATATATATATATATATATATATATATATATATATATATATATATATATATATATATATATATATATATTATTTATTTTGTTCGCCTCATTATCATCCTTCTTGTATGTCTGTTCGAATACTGTTGAATCTATACACTTTTATTTTTCCTATTTCTTCAAGTTTTGAAAATTCCATCAGTGATATTTTTTCTTTTTTGACACAAGGCAGAACCTTGAGAATTTGTTGATATGGAGGTTATATGTGGGCATTTCTCATAGTTTGTTAAAGATTGTAGTTGAAATTTGGTTGAGCTGTTGTGTTCGCTTTGACTTTTGTATCTTCTGTTTTAGGCTCGTTTAATGATTACTGATGAAGCCATATCATGTTTTTGTGTCTTTCATTTCGAATATTATTTCCTCGCATATTTCTTCTTGTTTAAAATATGAAAGGTGTGAGTACATTGAAGTCTCTATTTCTCACTTCACTGCTGTTTGAGAAAAGTGAATATTTGTCTTATAGTAAGAAGATGTCTTGACACCTATGTATGTGTTTTCTCTGGTATGAACTGATAGCTTGTTAAAGTTGTGCTAAGGACACCTCTTTATTGTTTGATTTCTTCTCAAATGAAGTTGCAAAATGTTTTCTTTAAGTGGTTAACCATATTTCATATGTATTAGTCTACCTGTAGCCTCATTGCTTTATTAGTCATATTTAGTAGTTAGATTCGAATATTTGTTTTAGTGGTTATCTGATCAAGTTTGCTCTTTCTTTTGAAGAATGTTAAAATTAGTTTATATCGAGTTGTATGTGGTGTTGTTTACTATTAATAATGGGTATGTGGTTTGCTCTTCCCCTCCCTTTTTTTTGCGAAGTTGTAAGTGTCAGACTTCTCTACTAATTGGTGTTTGGGGCTAGCGTGAATCACTGTTACATTTTGTTAGCGCCATCTTTCTGTTTTGTCCATGTACAAAGTTCCCAGCTGTTTGGTTTACCATACACAATAAGTCGGTAGTTAACTTCTCATTTTTTAGTTAATCCTAAACTGAATATAGTATGGTGATTTACTCATTTTTCGCATATTTTTTTTCTGCCAAGAGTGCACTATTTTTCGATTTGTTCCCTCTTGAAACAACATGTCATTTCATTTCTGCTGTCTTTACGTTAGCCCTTTTTGTGCATCCATAGTATAATAAATTGATCTTTAGCTTAGTCGTATATTTCTATAAACTTCAATAGCCTACTGTTAGACTTCCATACCTTCATTCACTTTCATTGTTCTTGATCTTCTATACTAAGTCTTATTGACAATATTTAGAGGTCACTCTCTGTGCATTTACTGCTTTCTTTTTTTTATTTGTTTCCAATGTCTTCTAGTTCGTACGTATCACTGATATTAATAGGATATCTTGTTGTTGCTTTTACCTTATTCTTATTGTCATTCATAGTATTCCTTGGTGATGACTGTGTTAGTTTTGATCACCATCTTTTAAGACATCTAATTTTCCAACTTATTTTATCTACGCTCTTTAGTTTGGATCACTTGTTAGCATGACTTCCAATTTTAGTCAATGTCATTTGCCTTCTTGTGTTGTTCTGTTCCTATATGTGTCTTTCTTGTTTAGATTTTTTTAGTCGTGTTTCTTTTGACATCTCCTTCCTTAGTAAGCTAATTTTGCCATTTCTTGAGGTTATAATCCCGAGTGCCGATTCTTACTCTTATTCTCTTATTTGCATGTGAAATATGTCTGGTTCCTTATGGACTATGCCTATGCATTCTCCTATTGGGCCACAAAGGCCCAAATCTCCATATTTGAGTCATCTTATCAAAATAAAAGAATAAGTTCTGAAAGGCGTATAGGTGCCGGAGTTCAAAGAATTTGAAGCATGTTGGAGAGTTTAAGAAGTTGGGTCCTTTTATTTATTTTTTTCTAAATTTCCGTATTATGTTGTTTTGGGACTAAGACCTTGTACCTTTTTTATTTATTTTACTTATTATTATTGTTAGAATTTTGGGACATGCACAACTCAAATGGGCCTAAAGCCTCAAAAATAAAATTGGTTCAAATACCGGTCCAGGAGGACAGAAACCGGATTTGGTCCCAACATCTCTCTCTCCCTCTCTCTTTACTTTATCGTATTTGATTGTTAGTTAACTGACGTTAGTTTTAGGGTTAAAAAATCCAATTCCCTGCAAAACGCCACTTTGGTTTAACGACTCAATCAAATCAAGTAAATAACATAAAATAAATTTTACAAATTCAAATTCACTTAGATAATAAAATTAGTACTGAACTTTTCAAACAACTCTAAATATTTCGTTATCTTAAATAAGTTAGACGTTTTAGCCAAAAAAGTTAGTTGCGGGAAAATCGTATTAACATATATTTTTGGTGCCTTAAACACCTTCCTAAAATAAAAATAAGAATCCCCCAACTCCCTTTAAAGTTTTCAATCGATTTCCTATTTTAAGTCTTTTTGAAAACCAAGTTTTCTTAATTTTTCTTTAAAAATTAAGTGTAATAAGTCCTAAAACAATAAAATATTTTTGTTTTTGAATAAAACACCGAGTATGCGCGATTTCAATATCATATGAGTGATTTATGCCTTTTGGAAGTTGGGTTGTGGGAGTAAGGATATTCCAATCCGGATTTGAGAAGGGAAAATTTCTCTTTTCCTTAGCCAATTATTTATTTCTTTTCTGGGTAATAAATTTGTATCTAAACTTATCCTATACAGTTGACACTTTTAGAAAACAAGTAGGGTTTTGAGAGAAGAGAAAAGAAGAGGAGAAAATAGGAGAAAGGAGAAGAGTAAGCAAGAACAATCAAGATCGTCGAAGTTCGGTTTGTGTAATTCGTCGGGAGTGATCCCTATAAGGTATATGAGATGTTTCCATGTTGTTTTTGTTCACCCACACAACAACTTGTTTGATTAATTGATTTTGTGTAGATTGAATGATAAAAAGTGAAGTTCTTGAAGAACATTGTTGAATTCTTATTGGTTGAGTTATTGAATGCCTAGAGTTGATTTGTTTCATATTTCTAGGTTGTTTTTCTAGTTGAATCTATTGGGTAATGATTGTATTAGTGATGCTAAATGTTTAGGGGAAAGAACCATGGAAGTTTAGAGGGTTTAGAGATGAAAAATGGAGAAGAAAAGTCGAAACGCCTGTCTGTCGGGCCCTGGGGTGCCACGCCTCCTATAGCCCCACGGGATAGTCTTTGTTCGTAGGGCCTTGGGGTGGTGCGCCAGCCAGAGTGACCCAACTTTTCCTCTTAAGTTTGGGGCCAGGCGCACCACGCCTCTCATAGCGCCAAGGACGCCAGTTCACCCCATTATATTCCCTCCTCATTCGTACTAGTCCCTAAGTGATGTACCCATGTTTCCTAGTTAATTCTAACACTCTAAAGTACATCTAAACGTAATGAAATCATCCATAAACATGAGATCATGAAACTTGAATCCATAATCAAGTTCAAGGAAAGTCAAGATTAAAGTCAAAGAAGTTAAGAAGTAAGTCAAAGCAAAGTTTCTTAAAGTTCCAAGAGTCTTTAGTAAATGTTTTAACTTTGTTTTGAGACTCAAGTTTCAAGTTAAGTAAAGAGTAAAGAGTTGAAGTTTATTCTTCTGATAAATATAAGGGAACGAAGTATTCCCTAAGAGTTTTCTAGAGAAATATTTTCTTTTACATTTAAACGAGAACGAAAACTATGTTTTTCGAAGAGTCTTTGGGCTAGTT
This sequence comes from Solanum arcanum, assembly GCA_027789145.1. Lineage (NCBI taxonomy): Eukaryota > Viridiplantae > Streptophyta > Magnoliopsida > Solanales > Solanaceae > Solanum > Solanum arcanum. Next base: position 23,196,485 of record CM050935.1, on the reverse strand, counting down.
TTCAGAAAAGATTTATAGCTTTAAAAAGGAAGCAAGCAGAGTAGTTGAGATTTTGAAGATATCCTTTGAGCTATGTTTTGAGCACTAATCTCAAATCACAGGAAAACTTGTTTTTAAAACATACAAAATAAGTATAATTTTGGGAGTAATATTGAGCATCGATTAAGGGATGCGAGTTTCATGTTAACTCAAGACTTCATGAAAACCATGTATCCACCATGGGTAGAAAACGGTCATACTTTTTAGATGAATCCTCTTCATAATATACTAGTGGATCAACTTAGTAGTTCAGTATCTATATTGACGACAAGGTATATGATTGTTCTCTTTCAACGTGAGGCAAGGCGTTGTACCATCACTTAGGCTTATATTGATGATTAATTACATGGTTACTCAAGGGGTTATTCTTAGTATGAATAGGGGTATGGGACTTCATCTATGCATTGCACAAGTAGACTTTGAGAGGAAGTATGATATGTATTTTATCATGACTATGAATTGGCATCAATTTATTTTGTATGTTTACGTACATCTCATAATTATTTTGTTATCTTTTATACACAGAGAGTTTACATCATGGTTTTAAACAACTTTATCTTTATTATGCACTTGCTTTTAAATTGCTTAATATTGAAATGAGTTTATTTAAGTATTCATGAGTTGAGAAGATCCAAGGTAAGTGTGTCTTTCATAATCTCTTCCAAGCTTATGTTGTTGTAGCAATCAAACTGGCATACTCATACATTCATTGTACTGATGTCAGTTGGTCTGCACATCTTATGATGTAGATGCAGGTAACCAGGATAGCATCCAATGCCCCATTGATCCAATTTGAGCATTCAAAGTCAGTGTTGAGCCTCATTGCATTCCGGAGGGATCTTTTATTGCTTTCCATGTTTTTACTTACAGAGTGTTGATAGGTTTTTCCAAACACTCATCTCAGTAATATAGAAGCTTCTTAGAAAGATAGTCAGTCAGATAGTCATATTTGAGTCTCTCTTTATTTTGCATTACAAATATTCTATTTTGAGACTTAAGTGTCATTTTGTCCAAGACATTTATATGTTATTTATGAGAATGTTTCTTTCCTTATGATTAAGTTAAGCCTTCCGTTGAGTTAAGTAATCTAGACCAAGGGTTCACTCAAGTACAACAATAGTCATTGGGTGTTGGCCACGTCTAGGGTGTATGCTCAAGCTGTTACAGACTTAGTATCAAACCCCACAGTTAAAGAGTCCTACAGACTGTAGAGTCTTAGTCATCAGTGTGAAGTGCGTCACATCTATGATTAGGAGGCTACAATATTAAGGAATTCGTCACTTCTTTCATATCATTTCGTGCATTAGAGTTTATCTATAAAAGTTTCTTTCTAATTCGTGCCTGCACATATTTTCAGAGAATCATGCCTCCACGAAGAGCAGTCAAAGGTTGTCAAGTTAGGAGGAATGTTGGACAACAAGAGTTGCCAAATGCACCTGAAGTGAAACCTCAAAGAGAAATGACCCATGCTGAATTCTGTGAGACTATTCGGATGTTATGTCAAAGTGCAACTCATCAAATTGATTTAAGTAAGCCAGAAAAAGGGCTCTCTCAAAACCAACAATGATCATTGGGCGTCGTCCACGCCCAGGGTATAGTCTCGGGGTGTGACCCTACTAGATTAATAGTAAGCACCATCAAGATTCGATTTTGGGTCTTGGCATTTATTAAAAGAATTTTACAAAGTTTATAAAAATAGAAATGATAAAAATATATATATTATATGCATATAAAGATATTTTTTCTAATAAAGGGAAAAATTGTCTTAAAATATTTTTAAAATATTTAAAATTTTGAAACAAATATTACAACGTTGATTGAAATTAAAGAAACTTAAAAAAATTAATTAGAATGTGAAGGTTCAAAATTGCGTTTAAAGAAGCCTTTATTGTTTAACTTACATCACTAAAGTTTTGGAAATTTTGAAGCATTATGTCACAAACTTAAACTTCAACTAATGCTTCGCGCGGAACTTGACAACTTACTCATGAATCTTTCATGATCTTTTAAGCTCGAGTAAACCTTTTCAAACTTAGATTGTTATGTAGAAAGATACCGTAGCATTTGTAAGAAGCCTTATTGTATTGCTTGGAGAATGATTTACACTTGATTGCTTCAATTTCAAATGAAAGACTTCTATTTATACTACTCTTCTAGTTGCTAACGTGTAAATAAAAATTACTATACAAGTACCTATATTTTCAATCTAGTCCTGCTACAAGAATTCTCCACAGGGCTAGAGAATTCTAAATCCTTCCAAAAGTTCTTCTTGTGTATTCTATAGTCTTCCACAAACCTCTTCAAGACTCTAAATCCTTCCCATTTAGGCTAGCTCACTTATACTTTAATTTTATGCCTAAGTGGGATGAAAAAGTGATGGTTCATGACACTCTTCCCACTTGATGTTGCTAGAACTACGGATTCTACATGGAAAACCAAGTCTTGTCTTCACCATAAGCGACTCTACACACAAGGATTGGTAGTGCATTGAGTGTTTAGAGGTGGGTGTTACACGGAATATAACTCAATCCTAAATTTTTTTTCTACAATCCTTGTCATGATGTTAGCCTCCGCAACTGTGTCGATCATAGCACGAGCGGGAAGTCCATCGATCGTGATGTCTACATATTGTGCATCAAATTCTTTCGGCCTCTCTCATTGCTTTGTTATAGTTCTACATAGTCCAATCAAGTCCAACTCGTTCATATATATCTGAACCTTGACTTTGCTCTTGTCCATCTTTCTCTTTCCATTCCCATAACTAGTATATGTACCCGCGCGATGTGTGAATAACATAAATGAAAATAATTATGTCATATATGCTCAAAGATATAATATACATTTTTCTATGTGAACAAATTATTTTAAATTAGTATTTATCAATATTATGTCTTTAAGAGGATTGAATCTCTATACTCTTTAATGAGTGATACATTTTCAATAATGACTAACTCTTGTGTAGTTGTTGTTGCGATTAGCGTAACAAATTTCTTGGCACTTCTTAACACATATTAGTAATAATATGCACATGTTTAGTACTTTCATCATCATCGCCATTATCCTCGTAATTTCATTTTTTATTTTTTCAAGTTTAATTTTGGCCTATAATATTGTTTTCCTGTTTTTCTTTTAAAAGTAAATTTTTTTTTTGAAATATTATTATTTACAATTTTACCACCTATATAATCAATTGACATTTATTTTTTAAAGTATAAATTAATGATGACTTCTTAGTATGATCTTAATTACAAATGAATAAAAAATTTAATTGAATTAAATTTTAATTCTACAATTAATGTTTCAATATTTGTATTGAAATAAAATTATTAGAGTAAAGTAACATTTGAAATAATTTTTTAATTTTTAATAGTAATGTTGTTTTCTTCTAGTATAGATAATGTTTTTAAATGTAATGAAAAAAAAAAGTTAAAAATTTGTATTTGGTTGCTACAAATACAGTCCCCCCTTTTTTTTTCTATCTATATGTACACAAAGTGAACAAACTAAACTAAGATATATATATATATAGTAACACAGACATGTACATGCTATTGGATTGTGCATTTTTAGTTTTTTTTTAAAAATGTATATAAGATTTATAAAACATATACGAATGATGTGTTATAAGATTTATATAAATTCTTAATTAATTATCTTTATTATTTCAAAACAATTAACTGTAATTACATGTGTTCTTGTCTCTTTTTTTTTCCGAAATATAATTTTGCAATATTTAATTTTTTTAGAAAAATAAAAGAAATTCAGGATTAAGTAAAATTAAGTATAAACTTTTAGATTCTAATTTATATGTTTTTTAAGTGTAAAACAATTTAAAATATTTATAGAAAGATAGTTATATGAATAATAGGAGATTTTGCTTTTTTTTCCTGTTTTTTTTAGAAATATGTAAAATTTAAATGTAATCTTTTAGATTCTGATTATTAAATATTATATTTATTGAAAGATGGTTATAAGTATAAAAATAATAATTTAATTACTAAATGAATAAGATATATTTAAAGATCCTTAACGTAATTAAATTTAATATATAGATTAATTCAATAAAAAGTAACTATATTAAACGTGATTGTCACTTTCATAAATTAAAATTGATAAATTTTATTTTACCATTAAAGAAAAATTATTTTTGCAATTTAATTTAAAGATTTAATCCTTCGACTTTACATCCAACAACGAAATCTAATTATGTTGTTTGATAATATAAAATATACACTATAAGAAATATATTATAATAACATATATTTGTTTCAATTATAACTCAACTTTTGCATTGAATAAATTGAGTTCTTCCTTGCCTGAAAGAATTCAATAAGAATATTGTTACGAAATAAATTAAATATATTTAATTGTTCAACTATATTTAAGCATTGAAATACCTATTGATTATATTATAATTAGCTACATATCAATATATATTTATATATAATAAAAGATCACTTGTAAATTAGTGATTATAAGGATATATCATAAAAAATCATGAAACTTGGTATTATTATTTTAATTTGATAAGTAATTTCTAATTTTTAATCATTTTTATTTGCACATATTTATCATTTTAATAAATGTAAGAGAAAAAACAATGTTAGTATCACTCATTGAATAATAAATAAAACTGAAAATAATAAAATTTAAAATTATCAAAGATTACAAATATAAATAAAAAAAATAGAAATTTAATTCAATCTAAAGAATTCAAGTTCAAAATATGATAGAAACAGATCAAATTGAATTATATAAACTAAAAGAAAATCACCACAACACATTATAAATCTAAAACTATCATCATATATAAAGGATTATCACTTTAGTAAATATTCATCTTTTTCTCCTTTCTCTTTCTCTTTCTCCTCCTCCTCCTCCTTATTCTTTTGTAAATATTTATACGATTTTTCTTCTAGCATCAAATGATATACATATTCCCCCCCTTCCCCCCCCCAAAAAAAAAAAAAAAGAAGAATAGAAGAATTGAAATACAAATAGCATTAGACAATTGAAGAAGAATAGATTCATTAATTTTCTTAGTTGAATTTAGTTATGTATATATAGAAAATCTAGAAAATAGAGAAGTTTTCCATAACTACTTTAAATTTAAATTCAAAAATGTAACTACTGTGCCGGTTTTTTCTTTTTTTATCAAATTTAAAATTAATTTAATAATTAAATTATTAATGGATTTGGATTATGTAATTGTTATTCTTCTCTTGGTGATACAACTGAAAAATGTATTTATGACGTTTAAAATTTGAAATAATTTTAAGCTCAATCGTATTTGTAGGATAGTGGAAACATGGGAGTAGTTTTAAGCCTAGGTAGTTCTTTATATTAGTATTTGTGCTCGCGCGTTGTGCGAATATTTTAAATGTCATAATTTTTACAATAAAATAATTTATAAACCTTATTATTCACTTGTAATTTTTTTAAAATAAATTTTATATATATATATATATATATATATATATATATATATATATATACATATACATATATACATATACATATATATATGTATGTATGTTTATATATACTGAATTATTAATGGAGGTATTTATTTCTTTTATATAAGTATCAAATTTCAACCTTTTACATGAAACGTTTTTTTTTTATTAGAGTAAAGAAAATTACATATCTATTTTTGAAAAAGATATATATTTTTATCTAGTGTCTTATTCTAAAACTTAGAATTTATAAAGATTAAAATTGTAGTTGATCATTTGTATTGTTTTTATACATTGCTATGTGAATTTCTGTTAGATTGTCATTTAGTTCAATATTCTTAATTTTCTTTTAATGATATTGATAAGTTATATATATTTTTCGTGGGCGTAAAATTTAATCTATGATTATACTGCTATTCTATTATTTAGAATTATTTCATCATCTAAGTTTGTGGACAATAATGATTAGTATTTAGTTATTTATCATATTTACTTTTTGAATCAAACATAATCATAACTATGCTTACACAATCTCTATTATCATTGTTTATGTGTTTTTTAAGTATAGTAATTTATTTATTTGTATTTAGTGACTTATGTATAACCTAAATAATGATTTGACTACTTGTAAAGATATGTATACTCAACATATGAGATATGAAAATTTAATTATAACTAATCTAATTTCATTAAAAATACAGTGTACTTAAATTATATTTTTTAGTTAAACATATGTTAAAATTATAATTAAGTGATCTTACCCGTTAAGCATAATAACAAGTAATGTCTTTAATAATATGTGGAAAAATAAAAATGATGGATATTGATGGGATTAAAGCAAAAATATATTTAGGAAGACAATTTTAAACTGACTGTCAAATAGTTTTCCACATATACACGTGGATATTTGTGGTTATCACTTCATTTAGTTATATTTTCTTTAAAATAAAAATAAATATTGTAGATATTGAATTAAATTTTTTTTTTTACTTTTTAATTGATTATAATTAACTCCATGATTTATATCTATTAACTTTGAAAAACATTATTTTTTACATTTAAATTAAATATTATTATATAATAACATAGTAAATTGACATTGATATACGAAATAGTTTATTTTCTTTCTGAAAACAATTTATATTTAAAAATTCAAATTATACAATTTTATCAGCTATTTTCGGTCATTCTTTAAACATATCTTTTTATTCAGTTTCTTAGTCTTGTATGACAATAATTTTTTAACCATAAATTTAAATTTAAAATGTATTTTTATCAATCATATTTTAACAATGGTATGAAAATATATAAAAATGAAGGAATTATATGTTAGAACGCGTGTGATATCTTGAAATTAATAACTTATTTTTAAATTTTCATGACTTTTTATTGGATATTTATGATGGTGATTAGCAAAATAAGTTTCTCAACACTTCTTGACATATCTTGAATATTCGAATAGTACATATTAATTTTATGTTCATAACAAAACAAAAAATTATTAATGACCATAAATAGAAAAAGTAAAAAAGAAAATTCATAAAGACAATCCTAAGATCAATAGTATAGATGACAACTTTTAATTATTGTCTTTCGATTATGACTTAGACAATCACATTTAAGAGAAGATAAGGAAAAGAGAATATTTGCCAAGTTGCAAGGCTACCATATATAATTATGCAGTATCCTCATAATTATTTCAACATAAGAAAAAGTTACAAACTCATAAAATAATATATTTTGAATTAGAAAAAAATTACAAACTCTAAAAATAGTATATTTTTAAAAGGTAATATATAAGTTTGAGACAATGCTTTCACTATTGCATCATGAAGCTTTGTTAAAATCGTTAACAACTTAATATTATCAATACATCTATTAAATAACTTAATATTATCAATACATCTATTAGATATGTTCCTACACCATGATTACTTTGTCAACGTCAAATTCATTATCGAGATAGAATTGTAAAATAATTACTTGTTGAATCTGCCAAAAGATCATTATAATATCATACAATTAATAATTAAAAATCTTTTTATCCAAATTTCAATTTAGCGAATTTAAAATTTTAAAAATATAAAACAATCAAATCCTTTTTACCGATTTCGATATTGCAAAATTGATATGGTTATCATGTTCTTCTTACCTATAGAGAAGAATAAAAAGTCATTCAAAATGTCCAAATAATTAGCATGACAACAGTGCCATGGTATATTTCGATAAAATTTGAAAGATTCTACTTCCTAATTGTTCTATGACATGATTTATAAAAATGATGAATTTGAGAAATGAGAGTATTTTTTTGATATTAAAAATAGCATCATAGTTGAAATCAAAAGAGCATACATACATAATGGTATGGAGATTCACATGAAGAGAGATTACGCAAGCAAATGAATTTAAACAAACTCCTTTCAATTAATAGAAAAAACTATGAACGTATATTAGAAGAAACATCAATATAATCTACTTCTCTTTTAAAATATTCTTCTAAGACAAGAGATCTTCTCTTCATTCACTAATCATCATAAAAAATAAAAAATAATAATGATTCAAACAACACTAATATCACTCAAAAGAAATACAAACACAAATATAGCCAAGAACTAAGTTGAGAGCGTATTTGCTTGGTTACAAAAAGTAAATGTATATATAATTAAATTCTAATATTTGAAATAACTGTAAAAAAAATTAATTTTAAAAAACACTATGTAACGACCCGCTAGGTCGTTTTGAAAACTAGGACTAGTTTGACTCCTTTTGGAAATTTAAAGGGGTATTTTTAAACTATTAGATAACTATGAGTACCCAATTGATGAAACCTTTATTAAAAAAAAAAATATAATAAGATAATAGGTTAGTGGGGTTTCACGGTTAATAGACTCTTATTTAGAAAAGGAAGAAAACAAGAGATCAGCGTGTAAAAAGAAAAATTGGTGGCGGCATCATACGAAGGGCAACCACTAAAGGTAAGAAATTTTGATAAGTTTTTCATTCATGTGGGTTCACATGAAATCGTTTTGTATATGAGTATTGTTATTAAATTATTAGATAGAGAATGATGAATTGTTGGTTTCATGAGTGGTAATAGAAAATTGTTATTTTGCTTTTACAGTTGAAGCATATGACATACTTGTTATTAGTAAAACATAAAGTTACTGTTAATCTAGTAATGGGTATATAGTAAGGATGACCAAGTGTAGTACAGATTTTCAAAAAAAAAAAAAAAAAAAAAAAAGAAAAGATTCGAAATTGGAAAAATGCATGGCTGCAATGTTAGGGAATGTAGTGGAATGCCAATCAGTTGGCAGTCATATGCCAATGATTGGCAGTGGTAATGATTAAAGAAAAAAAAGGGGTGGACAATTTGCATACTGGTTCGAGGAAAAAGAATGGTCACGTTGCAAGGATCTGTAATGGTGGAAATTAGTTCTCTTTTTATTTATCAAATTAAGATACTAAATTTTGATATATTGAGATAGGTAATTAATTATTAGGTGTATATTATATGATTTAACATTGAATTTTTAGGTTATTTGGAGAGATTACAGTTAAGTTCTTGGCTTGAAATTTGACAAATTGGCATATAAATTATATCAAGATTTGGCATTTGATTAGAGATATGAGTGAGTTTAGGGTCTATGATATACCTATAATAATTTGAATGTCCACAAACTCGCTTACTTATAAATATTGCATCATTGGTAGATCGTGAACATTCCAAAACTTAACGAAAAGGGAAGGAACTATCTTGAGGATTCGTGACACGATCTCGACACTTGAGGTATGTTAAGACTTTTTAGACTTGTTGAAGGACGTTTTCCTAATTAAAGATTAAAAATGAAAATAGACAAAGGGGTAAGGGGGAAGGATGGTGGTCTCGTATCAATGGTGTGACGGGCATTGGTACGAGTACCGGTGTTATAAAAAGGAAAATTACTATTTTAGAATGTGGATTGAAATTTGAGAATGCCAAAGCATATGGGCATTAGCTGATATATTATTGACTTAAATTCCTTGTGTGATTGTGTTTTATTTATTTCACCCGTATAGTTGTGATAATTGAGGTGGTTATGTATTATGTTCATATTGATTGATTGAGATGCATCATCATCCCCTCTATTGAATAATATTGTGCACATGCATAGACATGAGACTGAGTATAAGTTGGGCACATGGAGATCGTCCGTGCTGGGGATGGTGAGATGTTAAGATTGTAATTTGGGCACGTGGAGACCGTCCGTGCGAAAATTGTTTGATATTATGATAGTGCGTTGAGATCGTCCGCACAGACACGTGGAGATCGTCCGTGTCGGTATATGGACCTCGCGAGTCCCCCATGGGTCATGAACTCTCGATGTATTTCCGAGGAGTATCATGTATATACGGCTGAGTGAGTACTGGGTATTCTTAGACATATCATTACATGGCATCATATTGCATTGCATTTCACCCCATCATTCATTCTTGATGACTATATGTTCGTTGGTGTTTGGAAAATATTAAATGTTGATTTCCTTTATTGATGAAACTTAAATAGTAAGTGTAATATATATATATATATATACTTGCAATCTAATAAATTATTTTCTTATATAACCCCCGTCACTACTTCTTCGTGGTCGGTCAATGAGACATACTGAGTACACGTGGTTTCGTACTCATACTACACTTGTTGCACTCTTTGTGGTGCAGATTCGATTCCAAGTAGGAGCACATCTCGAGGAGCAGTTTGAGTCCGAGTTTGGAGTGTCTTGGAGTTGTGGTGAGCTGCTTGGCTGTTCCGTGGCCCACACCTCCCTCTATCTTTTACTTATTCTGTTATTCAGTATTCAGACAGGATATCCCTTATGTTAGATTTGCCTTTTTAGTTTCAGACTTGCATCGTATTTAGAAGCTCTTGTACTCATGACACCATTTCTTGGGTAGTATTTTTTTTCAGTTTTCCGCATTCGTACTTATAAGAACTCAGTGTTGGAGATTTGGAAATTGTTGTCTTTTCACTTCTTGTTAGTTAAGTTTATTAAAATATGTTGGTTGGCTTACCTATTGGTTGGGAATATAGGTGCCATCACGACTCGTGATTTTGGGTCGTGACACACTAAAAAGTTAAACTGTGAACTTTTAATTGTATAACCACCGTAGAATTAAATGGAGCTAATAATTTATTATTATTTATTTACAATTTTGTGTACCTTTCATAGAATTAATTGGGTCTAATTTTAATTTTTGAAATGTGTTTATATTCAATTAATTAATTATTTATTATTTAAAATTAGTTAAATTTTACTATATTAATATTTTTGGTGTTTACATGTATCGTTTTATTCTAATTAATTACATGTGTCTATATTTATTTATTTAATTATTAATTATTAATTATTTAAAATTTTAAAAATATATAGTGCTGACATGATAAAAATCTAAAATATTATACATCCTTATACTATATTAACATTATAACTAAAATAATGAGTAATTTTTCGGTGAAATATTTGTGTAAGATTTTGTGAAATCAACTTATGTTCCTTATGTTGTATTTGTTAAAACCCAACAAACTAATACATATATCAAAGAATAGCGTTGAATAAATAATTTTAAAAAAAGTTTAAATAGAAAATAAATCAAAGTAAAATACAAACGGAGAAATTTAAAAGCAATAGATGAAAAAACAACTAAAAAATAGTTTGGAACCTTCTTATCTGGGAGTATCAACCAATAAAGAATAAGATGTATGAATATTTGTGATCTAGTACGCATCTTTGCCCACAAAATATGTGATCCATTATCCATTAAAGTTAAATATTGTAAAAGTAACTGCTGGAAGTTCACATCATTATCGAATGTTCAAAAAATTGTAAAATTTAATTGATAATTAAAAAAATATATAATAAATAATTTTTTTTTATTATATATAAATATATATTAAATAAATTTTTTTAGAAATATAATCTATATAATTGAAAAGATTTAAATGTATTATCACAGATTAATGAGTATTAATTCCCAAATCACTTTTAAAATGTAGTTTTGCCCATAAAATATCGGATCCATTATCCATTAAAGTTTAAAACTATAAAAATAAGTGCTGGACGTTCACATCATTATCAAATGTTCAAAAAATTGTAAAATTTAATTGATAATTAAAAAAAATATGAAAAACTTGAACTGCTATATATGTAGATTTTTAGAAAAATGTATTATATAAATCCACTACATAGTTATTTTTGATGATGATATATATATATATGTATAATCGAAAAGATTTAAATGTATTATTACAGACTAATGAGTATTAATTCCTAAATCACTTTTAAAATGTAGTTTTGCCCACAAAATATGGGTTCCATTATCCATTAAAGTTAAAAACTATAAAAGTGATTGCTAGAAGTTCACATCATTATCAAATGTTCAAAAAATTGTAAAATTTAATTGATAATTAAAAAATATGAAAAACTTGAACTGCTTTATATGTAGATTTTTAGAAAAATGTATTATATAAATCCACTAAATAGTTATTTTTGATGATATATATATATACCAACTATTTCTCTTTGTAGCATCTACCTTTTCTTTGACGCCCAAACTTTATGCCAATAGACTTACAAGTGCATGATTCATGGGATTTGGTTGCTTCTCCTTGATTTTTCCACGATCTCTCCACTTTTGCTCATGACTACCTCTCATTTCCTCTCTTTTGGCTCAATCAGGGTTTTTCATGTCTAAAGTCTTTCAAAGCTTCGTCCCGCATGATACCTTCATCAATAGTCCTGACCTGTCAACATTCTAACTCCGTCATGTCCAATTTTTCATCCTATCCATGAAGTGGAAGAGTATATTTTCATCTATTAGGGTTGGAATATGGAGCCTGAGAATGTTGAACTTCTTCATGGATACCATGTGTTGCCTATCTACTTCAGCTCCCTAAACTTACGCTTCACCTCATAGATGATTTTTTAGGAAAGAAAGTCTTCTTGAACTCCACTCAAAATTTCTCCTATGTATTGATGGTGCAAAGCCCCTTCCCTATTTTTGACTCATTTGCCTCCACCATTACATGGTGGTCTTCGATAGGTACGACACTGCAATGTTGATCTTCCTCCCATCACACTTCACCTTGTTGCACTTAAATTAATTCTCAAAAAGCCATAGGAAATACTCTACCTCATATGCGTAACAAGTACCTTTGAACATTTTTCGTTTAAGAGACTAAATCTTGGCCTCCTTATCTTCATTGGTATCAAAGATCCTCAAGCTTCATTTCTTCCCTTGAGAGCTTCCATCTCAGCCTTTGTTGTTTCAGTTGTGCTTAATGAATTCATGAGCCGATACTTCAATGAAGTGATGATTTCCTTCGTCTTACACACTACATGCTTACTCTACTCTAACTCTTTGTGGATGTTGACATTCTTTTTCAAGGGTGAAGTCCTCGAGAGCCTTAAACTTGTCTTTAACCTTGTTCAAGCACTTTCCTAACATTTACACAACATGCCTCACAATTCCAACCCTCGTGATCCTCTCTACTCCCGGTATGACGTTAATGGGCTTCTCACCACGTTCCTTATTACTAGCTTCAGTGATTGATGGTGGAGCACGAATTCCTCGTTACTCTTGAGGTTTTTATATTTCCTTTCTGTAAGACCCCCAAAATGAGTTAGGGTGTCTAGAGCCTCACTTGTGCCTATAAGCTTTTTAACATGTTAATAAAGTTCTTTAAAGTATGCATGGGTGATTTGACGTCATTTGGAAGTCAAACTTCAAGGGACTATCAAGTCGTCCGACGACTAGTCACCAAAAGGGCCTTGTGTGTTTTTATGTGCATATGTGTGTGCAATGATCTTATGAGGTCCTTATATGATTGAAAATTATGTTTATAGACAGTTTATTTAGTTTCACGAGGGTTGGAGGTCAAACATCCAAGAACATCCAAGACATTTGAAAGTTAGCCCTTGAAACGTTCATATGTGTCTTGAGTGTGCCTTGCATGTTTGGATGTGTTTTACGTGTTCATTTTGGGTGAAACTTGCATGGAAGGCCTAAAATATGTTAAGGTATATATTCACGTCTGAAACGCCCGGGTACGACTTCCCAAGGGCCCCAAAAAAGGGCCTACAAGAAGGACCCAAAAGCTGTCGAGACACTGCCTTGGTAGTTTCAATCGACTAAACCGAACGATGCCCCATCTATGGGTATGCGTCGATGGACACTTAGCCTGGATAATTCTTGGCCACAGGAAATCCTCAGACACAAATGACGAAAGCAACAAACGGACCATCAATCGGTCAACGAGGTGTCGACTGTGTCCGTCAATGCAGGCCTCCAGAATTGCCATGCACGCTACCTAATTATGGGGTGAATGAGAAATTCACGCCACGTGCTAAATTTACCATATGAGGTTTGTTTAAATATTTTTGGGTATATTAGGTGGATTGAAAATGTGAATAGCTCATACCCAATCCTTAATTCAAAATCAAACCTCCCTCTCCCAAATTATCCTCTCTAGAAACCTCCATTGAAGGTGAAGTTCAAGGTCAGCTTGTATATCGGATTCCCGTGGGTTCTTCACCATATTTTAGTGGATTTTTTTATCTAATAAAGTTATGGTGATCCTTTATCTCTAGTTAATCTTTCATCTAGAGAGTTTTCTTCAATGTTTTCAATGAAGTTCCATGATCAAATCTCTTCTTCTTCAATCTAGCCATGAGTTCTTTCTTAAATTGATTTCAAAACCATAATGACAATGTATTGATGATTATCTACTAATTTGGACGTGATTTTCAATCCAATTGCATGATGAACCCATGCTCTTTCACAAACTCAGTTTTAGCCTATGTATAGCTTTATGATCTTGATCTTATGCATATCGATTTGTGATTCAATTATGTTAACATGCCTATACCTAGTGTCTAATATGTATATTGATGGTTAATTGATGATGAAGGATCCATGTGTATCAATGTATGAAGATTTGAATATGACTAGCTTAGATCTCTAGGTGTTCATTGTAAAATTGCCTTTATAATGATTGAATGATGAATTCAATGAGGTGAAGATGATTATAGCTACTGTCATAGGTTGATGTTATGAGTAAATTGTGGGTATAAACCCTTGATTATCAAATCAAAGAAATCTTGATAAGATTTATCTATATGTTTTAGCCTAAAGGTTGATAATGGTATGAACATAATGTGATCTAAATTTAGGGTAGACGAAGCATGATTTATCCCTGATTATGATGTCTTTATCTACTGACCTAGGTTGGTATTATTGGTATATTATTAATTTTAATCATGGTAATCAAAGAAAATAATATTATTAAGTGATCTATGACTCTATACTTTCTAGTATATATGTGATGCCTTATATTATGTTATAGTATGATCTTATAACGACTTCTACATGGTTTCTTTCATGATTACATGCGTATTTAGATACTTCCCTATAATTTATTGATGATGAAAAAGGTGTATTGATCAATGATGATCAAAGTTTGATGAATTGGCAAGAATGGTTATCCCTCTCTACTTTTCTTATAGTATTGATAGTTGATGAAGCCTTGTATAGCATTGTGTAGTATGGTCCACTTATGGTGGCGGTGTTTACTTTATTTACATTATGTATGTGTTGTCCATGACCTTGAAGGCAAATTGATGAATATATGAATGTGTGGTTATGATGATTACATTATGTGTAACTTGTGCCTAGTATTCTACTCTAATTGTGAATCTAGACTAGGTTATTATTGTTATGAGCATGAGAATGATTATTCTAGGGTTATGTGTAGGTACTTCCATTAATTAAATATTATGGAATTATGCTCCCACCTATGTACCCCTATGTGAATGCATGAATAGCAAAACTTAGGAGTCTTAAGTGTAATATGAAGTTGGCTTGCATCCTATGCTATTATGTGTTGTGTGGTCTATGTTTGGTTGTGGATTGTGTTCCTAAGAGGGTGGATGCCTCAATGTGTTTTTGATAGCCATTATGTGATCATATTGACCAATGTAAACACTCCCTCACTCTATTGTAACGACCTGTTTAGTCGTTTTGAGCAGCAGATTTTATTTCTGGAAAATAGGCTGAGGCGATGGACCCCACGACGGACCGTCATGGGCACGATGGACCGTCGCAGGGTCTCGTTTCAAAACACTTAGAAAATCTGAAATTGGGTACTGAAAATCGACTCTCTGAACTTCGTAACGGAATGGCAGGACGGACCGTCACAGGTGTGACGGACCGTCACAGGTGTGACGGACCGTCACAGACTCTTCAGAGAAATTGAGTCTCTGAAGTCTGTGACGGAGCAGCAGGACGGACCGTCGCAGGCGCGACGGGCCGTCACAGACTGCGTAATCCCAGTCTAGATCGGATTTCTTTATACGTTTTAAGGGACGTTTTTGACTATTCCTGCTTTAATTATAAAGTTAGTGGGTTAATGTCAATAAGTCTAATTACTTGGGGGTTAAAAGAGGTAACCTTAAGTTAATTAGTGGGTTATTATTGCCACCTTTTATTCTCAATTATATACTAATTAGGGTAAAAGAAAGAGGGTTTGAATAAAGAAAAGTAGAAAGAACAAGAGAAAGAGAGAGAAAGTCGAACGAGAAAGAAGAGAAACGAAGAGAAACAAAGCTTGGGAAATTGCTTGCTTGATCACGAATCTTCGGTGGAGGTAGGTTATGGTTTTCATGCTATTCGTAGTAAACTCTTAATAGAGAATGATATGTATTGATAGTATTGTAAACCCTGCCATGTGCTTAATTGTATGCTTGCATGAACGTGATTATATAATTGTGAATATATTAAGCATGATGAAGCTATGGAATCCCAAATCTTGATAAAAACCTAATCTCTTGTTAATGATGATGCCTTGGTAAGGGAGAAGGCTTGATGAACTAAAGTAATGAGATTGATGATGCCTTGGTAAGGGAGAAGGCTTGATGAATTGATAGAATGAGATTAGGGGATCGGGTGTCACGAATCGACACGTAGATTAGGGAATCGGGTGTCACGAACCGACACGTAGATTTAGGGGATCGGGTGTCACGAACCGACACGTAGATTTAGGAGATCGGGTGTCACAAACCGACACGTAGATTTAGGGGATCGGGTGTCACGAACCGATACGTAGATTTAGGGGATCGGGTGTCACGAACCGACACGTAGATTTAGGGGATCGGAGTGTCACGTTCCGACACATAGTAGTTGGGGATCGGAGTGTCACGTACCGACACAAGAGGATTAATGAATATGAGGGAGCGGAGTGTCACGTACCGACACAAGAGAAATAAAGATAATGAATCTTGAAAGATGTTAATATACTCAATCTAATGAACATAATTCCCAAATGAGTATGGTATTGAGGCTTGAGTCCTCATGTGTGAACTTGACGGTAATTGTTAATGATATAGTACTTGCTGTTGCTACATGTTGAGTATCATAGTTGATTTTATGATATTACTTGGTATATATTGATTTCTATTTTTGAGTTGGCCGATGGTATCTACTCAGTACCCGTGTTTTGTACTGACCCCTACTTTTACGTTTTCTTCTTGTTTATTTGTGGAGTGCAGCAAACGTGCCGTCATCTTCGACTCAACCGTAACTCTAGCCAGTCTTCATTACTATGGATATCAGGGTGAGCTAATGCTTCTAGCTTGGACTGGATCTTCCTCTTCATGTCTTGATGCCTTGAAGTTCCGGCATGGACTAGCTTTTATGTATTTTTAGCTTCTTAGAAACTCTTAGACTTAGTAATTGAAGTAGATGTTCTTGTGATGATGACTTCCAGATTTTGGGAAATAATAGTTATTGAATTGGTTTTCATTAATGAGTTTAAGTCTTCCGCATTACTTTATGTTGATATTACATTGAAATGTTAAGGTTTAGATTGGTTGGTTCGCTCACATAGGAGGGTAAGTGTGGGTGCCAGTCGCGGCCGGTTTTGGGTCGTGACAAACTTGGTATCAGAGCATTAGGTTCGTTGGTCTCATCACACAAGAACGAGTCTAGTAGAGTCTTAAGGAACGGTAGGGGGACGCCTTTACTTTTCTTTGAGAAGCTATAAGACTTTAGGAAAATTCCATTCTTTCATTCTTTCTTTTGTGCTATTACTTGGATCCAATTGGTATCTAGGTGATACAAATTGGTATCTGACCATCTTCACTCTATTTCGCAGATGGTTAGAACTAGAGCAACAACTGCGCCAACACCAACGTCGGCAAGACAAGAAGCGTCTGAGCCAGCCACTGGGGCTGTAGCTTGAGGAAGAGTAGCGGCAAGAGGCCGTGGTAGAGGTCGTGGGAGGACGTCCTCTAGAGGAAGAGGACGAGCACCTAGCCCATCTGATGCTAGGGCGGTGACTCCTCCACCGATTGAGGAAGTAGTAAGAGAAGGGGAGGATGGGGAGAATGAACAAGTGCAAAATGAGGAATTGCCACCCCAACCTACCCCAGAGATGATCAATCAGGTTCTCGCTTATCTTAGTGGGTTGTCTGATCAGGGTCAGGCCCCTCCAGTGTTTTCTACACCAACACCTGCGGTTTCAGAGGTACAACATGCAGCCACTATGGCTCCTCGTATGGATGCCTCGTTGGACATAGGCACGTTTCCACGTCTGACTACTGGGCCTATAATGACAAATGATCAGCATGAACTTTTCAGTAAGTTCTTGAAATTGAAACCTCCAGTCTTCAAGGGTGCTGAATCTGAGGATGCTTACGATTTTCTGGTTGACTGTCATGAGCTACTACACAAGATGGGAATAGTAGAACGGTTTGGTGTTGAGTTCGTGAGTTATCAGTTTCAAGGGAACGCCAAAATGTGGTGGCGGTCACATGTTGAGTGTCAACCAACGGAGGCACCACCTATGACTTGGGCCTCATTCTCTAGCTTGTTTATGGAGAAGTATATCCCCTGGACATTGAGGGATAGGAAAAGGGATGAGTTCTTGAGCCTAGAGCAAGGTAGGATGTCGGTCAATGCATATGAGGCTAAATTTCGTGCACTATCCAGATATGCCACTCAACTTTGTTTCAGTCCACAAGAGCGGTTCATCATTTTGTGAAGGGGTTGAGGTCAGAGTTGCGGATTTCAGCCTTACAGGTAGCGGCTACGGCAAAATCCTTCGAAGAAGTGGTAGATTTCGTGGTAGAGGTGGAAGGAGTGAAGCCAGATGAATTCACCATGGCATCGACATCAAAGAGGTTTCGAAAGGGAGGTGAGTTTAATGGTTCTTACTCTAGAGGACAGGGTTCCGGAGGTTACTCAGTTCGACCCATTTAGTCTTCACTACAGACTGTAGTTGGGGGTCCACCTCAGACCGGTCAACACTTCTCTGAGAGACCTATGCTTGACTCTAGAGAGTGTTATGGATGTGGGGAGACTGGACATATTAGGAGGAATTGTCCCAAACAGAGTTATAGACCCCCAATAGCTAGAGGTAGAGGTGGTCATGGTAGAGGCCTTTATTCTGGAGGACGTGGTGGTCTAGGTAATGGTGGTCACCAAAACGGCCGGGGTGATGGGCAAACTGGAGCTAGTACATCACAACATGGTAGGGGCAACGGACAAACAAACGAAAGGGCCCATTGTTATGCTTTCCTTGGGAGATCGGAGGCGGAGACATCTGATGCTGTCATCACAGGTAATCTTCTGGTTTGTGATTGCATGGCTTCTGTATTGTTTGATCCTGGATCCACATTTTCTTATGTATCTTCCTTATTTGCTAATGGTCTAAATTTACATTGTGAATTACTTGATATGCCTATTCGTGTTTCTACTCCGGTGGGTGAGTCTGTGGTAGTTGAAAAGGTATATAGGTCTTGTTTGGTGAACTTTGTGGGGAGCAACACCTATGTAGATTTGGTTATCTTAGAAATGGTTGATTTTGATGTAATCCTGGGTATGACTTGGCTTTCTCCGCAATTTGCGATCTTGGATTGTAATGCTAAAACGGTGACGTTAGCCAAGCCTGGGGCAGATCCGTTAGTGTGGGAGGGTGACTACACTTCCAATCCGGTGCGTATCATCTCCTTTCTTCGTGCTAAGAAAATGGTTAATAAAGGGTGTTTAGCTTTCTTGGCACATCTCAAGGATGACACTACCCAAGTACCTTCGATTGAGTCGGTTTCGGTGGTCCGTGAGTTTTTGGATGTGTTCCCTGCAGATCTTCCTGGTATGCCACCAGATAGGGATATTGACTTACGTATTGATCTTGAACCTGTACTCGCCCCATTTCTATACCCCCTTATAGAATGGCTCCCGCGGAGTTAAGAGAGTTAAAAGCCCAACTTCAAGAGTTGTTGAGCAAAGGCTTTATTAGACCAAGTGCATCTCCTTGGGGTGCTCCAGTTTTGTTTGTAAAGAAGAAGGATGGGAGTTTTCGGTTGTGCATAGACTACCGGCAGTTGAACAAGGTAATCATAAAGAACAAGTATCCTCTTCCTCGCATTGATGACTTGTTCGATCAGTTACAAGGTGCTTGTGTCTTCTCTAAGATTGACTTGAGATCCGGTTATCATCGATTGAAAATACGGGCAACGGATGTGCCAAAGACTGCTTTTAGAACCAGGTATGGGCATTACGAATTTGTAGTGATGTCTTTTGGTCTTACGAATGCCCCTGCTGCGTTCATGAGTTTGATGAACGGGATTTTTAAGCCATATTTGGATCTCTTTGTGATCGTATTTATTGATGATATACTGATATACTCTAAAAGTAAGGAGGAACATGAGGAGCATTTGAGAATGGTATTGGAAATGTTGAGGGAGAAAAAGCTTTATGCCAAGTTCTCTAAGTGTGAGTTTTGGCTAGATGCAGTGTCCTTCTTGGTGCATGTGGTTTCGAAGGATGGGGTGATGGTAGATCCTTCTAAGATTGAGACAGTAAAGAATTGGGTAAGACCTACTAATGTGTCAGAAATAAGGAGCTTTGTTGGATTAGCTAGCTATTATCGTCGATTTGTCAAGGGATTCTCTTCCATTGCTTCCCAATTGACGAACTTGACTAAGCAGAATGTTCCATTTGTATGGTCGGACGAGTGTGAAGAAAGCTTTCAGAAGCTCAAGACTTTGTTGACTACCGCACCCATTCTCACCTTGCCAGTGGAAGGTAAGAATTTCATTGTCTATTGTGATGCATCCTATTCGGGTTTGGGTGCAGTGCTAATGCAAGAGAAGAATGTGATTACTTATGCTTCAAGACAATTAAAAGTGCATGAACGTAACTATCCAACTCATGATTTGGAATTGGCCGCGGTAGTGTTTGCATTAAAGCAATGGAGACACTATTTATATGGTGTTAAGTGTGAGGTCTATACGGATCATCGTAGCCTACAGTACGTCTTTACTCAGAAAGATTTGAACTTGAGACAGAGAAGATGGATGGAACTACTGAAGGACTACGACATCACTATTTTGTATCATCCGGGGAAGGCGAATGTTTTAGCGGATGCTTTAAGTAGAAAGGCGGGAAGCATGGGAAGTCTAGCTCACTTGCAAGCTTCTAGACGCCCATTGTCTAGAGAAGTTCAGATTCTAGCTAACGACCTTATGAGGTTAGAAGTAAATGACAAGGGAGGATTGTTGGCTTGTGTGGAGGCAAGATCTTCTTTTCTTGACAAGATTAAGGGAAAGCAGTTTAATGATGAGAAATTGATCCGGATCTAAGATAAAGTGTTGCGAGGAGAGGCTAAGGAAGCACAAATCGATGAGGAAGGTGTTTTGAGAATCAAGGGGAGGGTATGTGTACCCCGAGTAGATGATTTGATCAACACTATTCTGACAGAGGCTCATAGTTCAAGGTATTCGATACATCCGGGTGCAACCAAGATGTACCGTGACCTAAGGCAACACTTTTGGTGGAGTAGAATGAAGCGTGATATTGTGGATTTTATTGCTAAATGTCCAAACTGTCAACAAGTAAAGTATGAACACCCGAGGCCCGGAGGAACACTTCAGAGAATGCCCATTCCTGAATGGAAGTGGGAAAGGATTGCAATGGATTTCATGGTTGGTCTTCCAAAGACATTGGGAAAGTTTGATTCCATTTGGGTAATTGTTGATAGGTTAACTAAGTCTGCTCACTTCATTCCGGTCAAGGTGACTTACAATGCAGAGAAGTTAGCCAAACTTTACATCTCGGAAGTGGTGCGATTACATGGGGTTCCACTCTCCATTATATCAGACAGAGGTACGCAGTTTACTTCTAAGTTTTGGAATACATTGCATGCGGAATTGGGTACTAGGTTGGACCTTAGTACTGCGTTCCATCCTCAGACCGATGGTCAGTCTGAACGAACGATTCAAGTGTTGGAGGATATGCTTCGGGCATGTGTGATAGAATTTGGTGGTCAGTGGGATAGCTTCTTACCCTTAGCAGAGTTCTCCTACAACAATAGCTATCACTCAAGCATTGATATGGCCCCATTTGAGGCACTATATGGGAGAAGATGTAGGTCTCCCATTGGTTGGTTTGATGCATTTGAAGTTAGACCTTGGGGTACTGACCTTTTGAGGGATTCATTAGAGAAAGTGAAATCTATTCAAGAAAAGCTTCTAGCGGCGCAAAGTAGGCAAAAAGAATATGCAGATCGAAAGGTTGGAGACTTAGAGTTCATGGAGGGTGAACAAGTCTTGTTGAAAGTTTCGCCAATGAAAGGGGTGATGCGGTTTGGTAAAAGAGGTAAACTAAGCCCAAGGTATATTGGTCCCTTTGAAGTGCTTAAGCGAGTAGGGGAGGTGGCTTACGAATTAGCCTTGCCTCCAGGGCTGTCCGGAGTACATCCGGTATTTCACGTGTCTATGTTGAAAAGATACCATGGGGATGGAAACTATATTATCCGTTGAGATTCAGTTTTGCTTGATGAGAATTTGTCTTATGAGGAGGAACCTGTTGCCATTCTAGATAGAGAAATTCGCAAGTTGAGATCAAGGGAGATTGCATCCATCAAAGTTCAATGGAAGAATCGACCCGTTGAAGAAGCCACTTGGGAGAAGGAGGCAGACATGCGAGAAAGATACCCACATCTGTTTACAGAATCAGGTACTCCTTTTTGCCCTTGTTTTCCTTCTTGTGATCGTTCGGGGACGAACGATGGGTAAATTGGTATCGATTGTAACGACCTGTTTAGTCGTTTTGAGCAGCAGATTTAATTTTTGGAAAATAGGCTGAGGCGACGGACCCCACGACGGACCGTCATGGGCACGACGGACCGTCGCAGGGTCTCGTTTCAAAACACTTAGAAAATCTGAAATTGGGTACTGAAAATCGACTCTCTGAACTTCGTAACGGAATGGCAGGACGGACCGTCACAGGTGTGACGGACCGTCACAGACTCTTCAGAGAAATTGAGTCTCTGAAGTCTGTGACGGAGCAGCAGGACGGACCGTCGCAGGCGCGACGGGCCGTCACAGACTGCGTAATCCCAGTCTGGGTCGGATTTCTTTATACGTTTTAAGGGACGTTTTTGACTATTCCTGCTTTAATTATAAAGTTAGTGGGTTAATGTCAATAAGTCTAATTACTTGGGGGTTAAAAGAGGTAACCTTAAGTTAATTAGTGGGTTATTATTGCCATCTTTTATTCTTAATTATATACTAATTAGGGTAAAAGAAAGAGGGTTTGAATAAAGAAAAGTAGAAAGAACAAGAGATAGAGAGAGAAAGTCGAACGAGAAAGAGGAGAAACGAAGAGAAACAAAGCTTGGGAAATTGCTTGCTTGATCACGAATCTTCGGTGGAGGTAGGTTATGGTTTTCATGCTATTCGTAGTAAACTCTTAATAGAGAATGATATGTATTGATAGTATTGTAAACCCTGCCATGTGCTTAATTGTATGCTTGCATGAACGTGATTATATAATTGTGAATATATTAAGCATGATGAAGCTATGGAATCCCAAATCTTGATAAAAACCTAATCTCTTGTTAATGATGATGCCTTGGTAAGGGAAAAGGCTTGATGAACTAAAGTAATGAGATTGATGATGCCTTGGTAAGGGAGAAGGCTTGATGAATTGATAGAATGAGATTAGGGGATCGGGTGTCACGAACCGACACGTAGATTAGGGGATCGGGTGTCACGAACCGACACGTAGATTTAGGGGATCGGGTGTCACGAACCGACACGTAGATTTAGGGGATCGGGTGTCACGAACCGACACGTAGATTTAGGGGATCGGGTGTCACGAACCGATACGTAGATTTAGGGGATCGGGTGTCACGAACCGACACGTAGATTTAGGGGATCGGAGTGTCACGTTCCGACACATAGTAGTTGGGGATCGGAGTGTCACGTACCGACACAAGAGGATTAATGAATATGAGGGAGCGGAGTGTCACGTACCGACACAAGAGAAATAAAGATAATGAATCTTGAAAGATGTTAATATACTCAATCTAATGAACATAATTCCCAAATGAGTATGGTATTGAGGCTTGAGTCCTCATGTGTGAACTTGACGGTAATTGTTAATGATATAGTACTTGCTGTTGCTACATGTTGAGTATCATAGTTGATTTTATGATATTACTTGGTATATATTGATTTCTATTTTTGAGTTGGCCGATGGTATCTACTCAGTACCCGTGTTTTGTACTGACCCCTACTTTTACGTTTTCTTCTTGTTTATTTGTGGAGTGCAGCAAACGTGCCGTCATCTTCGACTCAACAGTAACTCTAGCCAGTCTTCATTACTCCGGATATCAGGGTGAGCTAATGCTTCTAGCTTGGACTGGATCTTCCTCTTCATGTCTTGATGCCTTGAAGTTCCGGCATGGACTAGCTTTTATGTATTTTTAGCTTCTTAGAAACTCTTAGACTTAGTAATTGAAGTAGATGTTCTTGTGATGATGACTTCCAGATTTTGGGAAATAATAGTTATTGAATTGGTTTTCATTAATGAGTTTAAGTCTTCCGCATTACTTTATGTTGATATTACATTGAAATGTTAAGGTTTAGATTGGTTGGTTCGCTCACATAGGAGGGTAAGTGTGGGTGCCAGTCGCGGCCGGTTTTGGGTCGTGACATGCTTACAAGTAGTATAGGATCATAGTGTCTAATGAAAGGTTGTTCTCATATTCACTAGTGTCTACTACTACGCATGTTAAGCTTATGTCTATGAAAGTATGATATGTGTTTCCTTCACTAGGATGACTTGGTAGATGTACTAGTATGGGAAACGGTACGAGACCTTGTCTATGTATTGCACATGTGTACCTTGAAAGAATAGTTCCTAGGTTTGGTTTCTTATGTACATGGATATGAATGCATGAGTATGTTATGAACATTTCTTAATGTGAAGTATGTGTTATGATTAAGTATGATAACACCTAGTTTATAACTGTGTTTATATGAAAGCATGGCTCATATAACAACATTTGTACACTTATGCATGAATGAAGTAAAGTATGAACATGTGTGGTCTAAACGTGTTATGTTAAAGGTTTGATCACATGTAGGTACACACACATGTATGATGATCTATTCAATAGAGAGGCCTTGAAAGGTGTGCTCAAGAGTATCCTGAACTAGATAGATGCATACATATGCTATGTCGATGTGAAAGGTTTTCTCACATGATATAGGTTTATGAAAGGACTGCTCATCTATAACCTATGAGCTAAGCATATGCGGATTGAATCTTCTAAATCCTATGTTTTATAAAGTAATGTAATTAAAGGCTTTTAATAAAGGTAACTTAGCTTAACACCGAGTGAACTTGAAGTTGAAGGGTGTCCCTTCCATTGTACAAAGGTAGGTCACCATAGACCTCACGTGGTGGATAGCCTCATGACCGAAAAGGGTGTTAGAGTGATGTTTCCATGATGCCCCCAAGTTTCCATAAATATGTTGCCCCATAGGATCTAGCAAGTGATATCACTTAATATGCTAGCATGCTACTCATGTCTTACCTTGGCAAGTAAGATATCCTCGTTTGGTGTGAGGGGATGACACCAAGTTCCTTGTTTTGCTCACATGATCTTATTGTCGGTTAAGACTATGATTTACCTAAAGTAAAATGGAAAATGGAAGTAAAGTAAGGACCCTAACTAGGATAACCTAAGTGTAGTTGCTTAGTGTAGGTGGGGCAATGGGACTTCACCTATGAATTGCACAAGTGGTTCTTGAGGGAAGTCCTAGGAAGGTGTTCTAATGCATGTGTATATGTACAAGTTCCTTATGCATGACCTTGTAGTATTTTTCTACTTGTTATGAAGATGTGCATGGTATGAGTCTATATGATGTGGTCTTATCCTTATGTGCATAAGTGGGTCTTAATGACTACATGATGAAGGTTTTTGACATGAATAAAGTTGTCCTCACTTGCTATGTTGATGTATGAATTGGATGTTAAGGCTTGTGGTCTTATTATAAGTTTACTAAGTATGTGTGAGGTTATGGGTCTTAACATATACATTTCACTAGTAGACTTAGAGTAAGATTGTGAGCATTGATGTGAAGTGAAGTTAGAATATGTGCAAGTTGATGAAGCTTACTGTAAAGTCATTAAGGTCTTGACTTAAATGGGTCTATCATGTACTGTACTTCTATAATAATATGTGTTGACTTGTATAGTTGTATGTGTGGTTTCTATGTGGCCTTAATGTGATTCATTACACCAATTATCACTAAAAGGTTACTTGGAAGATTAAGGAATTTAGAAGGAAGGGATTCACTGTAAAGAGAAAATAAGCTCAATGTAATGTGACTCAAAAAATGCCTTAAATTCAATGAGTGATTTTATATTATATTTGGCCCTTGGATATGTATACATGAAGTATGTGAATGATATAAATGCTATTATAAAAAGGTTTTATGAATATTTACCAAAAAGGCATGAAGTATGATTTCAAGAAAATGTCCCTTTTAAATGCATGTTTTTGCATGATTGCTATACTTAGTGCATTCTTGTACTAAATCTATTCTTCTCTACTTTTTACAGAAATTTTAGGTTATGGATGCCTAAAGTATGTCTCTATAAATGAGGATCTTGATATGTGGTTCCCAAGATCAAGGAAAGGAATCCTTAAGTCCAAGGATGTCCTAATGTTTAAGCTTATTGTAAAGTTCTTAAATCTTGTATAGTTATGTATTATGTTATAAGGGTCGTGTCCCTATTGTACTCTTATGATGTTGTGTGTAGGATAACAAAGATAGTTAAGGTCTAATGTATGTAATATGATATTATATATGTAAGAAGTGAAGTTTCTAGCATATGATGTGTTATGAAAAGTTTTAAATTTTCTGCTAAATTTGCTATGACAATGCGATGAATGATTATTATGGGCTTGTATAAGACCTCCAAGAGGTCAAGTACGCCATGTTACTTCTAGGGGGTGCTCCCAGGATGTTACACTTTTAGTCTTTTTTTCCTCCACTGACCAAGCGTTTGTTGTGATATCAGCGTTTATGTTTACCTCCTTAGCTATTCTCTTAGAAATAATCTGGCTCTGTTACTTGTTTTTCATGGACTCAAACTTTGACTAACTCTTCATGTGACACATGAAAACTTATTGATGGATTTTTATGATCTTATAATCTCACGTAAGTCTTTCCAAACATAGATTAATAAGACAATGAATAAAGAAACAAGAGAGTTTGTTATAGGCTATTTGTACTGATTGGAGAATTCTTTGCACTTGCTTGGTTAGTTTCAAATGAGATCCCTTCTATTTATATTAATCTTATATGAGATAAAGTATAAATAAAAAATTACTATACAAGTCCCTGTATATGTACAATTTAGTCTCTTTAGAATTCTCTACAAGCCTAGAGAATTGTAAAACCTTCCAAAAAAAATTTCTTGAGTATTCTACAGTCTTCCAAAAGCCTCCCCAAGAATCTAGATCCTTTCCCCTTAGAATATATCACTTATGCATTGATTTTATGCCTATGTGGGATGAAAAAGTGGCATCATGACAATTAGCTAATACTTAATTTAAGTTTGTGACAACTTCCAGTAATACTTTAGACTAGTCAAGGTCTATTATTGTCCAGTAATTCTAATGGAAAAATCTCAACATTTTGTGATGCAAATTAGGCATACTCTCCAATTACCTAGAAATTTGTGATTGGTAACTAGCTTTGGTACGAACTG
The DNA here is from genome assembly GCA_027789145.1 of Solanum arcanum. Classification (NCBI taxonomy): domain Eukaryota; kingdom Viridiplantae; phylum Streptophyta; class Magnoliopsida; order Solanales; family Solanaceae; genus Solanum; species Solanum arcanum. The sequence goes on along the minus strand of CM050935.1, from coordinate 23,168,883 downwards.
AGACATGCTGATAGTTCTAGTTAGCTATGGTCTAAGCCAAAAAGAGAATCACATTTTGGAACTCTGCGTTCGAAACATCATGATCTGGGACTGGAGGAGTTGCATTAGCGTTCCTTGCATTTTTTTACGTGGAGGCATAATCTGAACGCATAACGATGAGTTAAAAAGGAGATCATACCCACATATAATAAGAATAGCAAGAAAATGACGTTTTTCCTAAAACTCTTCATAACCTCACTCTCATTAGATTTGGTACACTTCACACCTAAGTAAATGACTCTACTTAGTGTGGCTTTTCATACATCCAAATTTGTTACGCCTCGAGGCTACACCTTGACTAACACGGGACCTTGGATCAAGAGTTACTCCAAGTTAATCGTGAACTGACATATCATAAGCAGATCAAATATTCTATAACAACTAAAACAGATGTCGAAGCTAAATCATGATAAAAGTTAATAGTGGGGAATACCAAATGTTGATCTAAATAACTAACATACTTATGATTTCAATACATATGAACGATCAAACTCAATTCTAAAGATGAAACTAATTTATGTACGAAAAGAAGCCTCCACTTACTAAAGTTACTAGACATGCCTCAGCTAACTATAGAAAATACCGAAAACTAAATGAAAAGACTAAACATAGAAACATATCTATTGTCCTTGAAATGGGAGGACTCACCACTGAAGCTATTGAAAATGGAGATCGGGATTCGATCTACGTGACCGGATACAGAGTACATGAACTTACATCATGAAAGGATGTAGCGCAAATTCTGTATCAGTATTTGGAATATACTTAGCATGCAGGATAAGATAACACTAGAAAAACATAACAAGCAATAATATATTTTGGACATACTGGAAAAATATGAAAACATTCTGCAAATGAACTTAAATGGAGTCAATAGCTAAGTACATAACATGCTAAGACCGAATACTGATATATAACTGAAAACTTGGTCCGATTCATTAAAGTTTGACTGTAAGAGCTACTAATAACCAACATAAGATAATGCCCACATAGAGTACTTATTTACCTACAAAACATGTAGTTCTGGGATTATATGGGTATCATTAAACCTAGACCACACGATCTAAGCCTACTCCCAACTAGAAATATGAATAAACAACATAATTTAATTATACTGGATAGCTCAATATTCTTATATGCTGACTTAGAACGCAATATTTTAGTATTAGTAACGAAACATTCAAAATTTGTGGCTGGTATATATATGTATCTTACCAATCTAGTGTAATTCATGAACTAATTAAATCTACACCACTAGGGTTATGAGTTTCATGCAAAAAGCTAAGCATAATGTCACAAAAACATAATAATAAATTTTGGAATACCATAACCGCTAAATCACAACAATTTATCTAAAGTTATAGAAACCCTAATTCTAAACAATAACAGGGATTCGAGATTCTAACTAAAATTTAGGACCTACAGGATCAAAGGAATCCACTAGTGAAATTCCACATCCCTAGTGATGAATTTCATGAAGATATCTATTGATTTCAGGGCGAAAACTGAAGGGAACCTGTTTAATTCTTGGAGAGGGATGCTTGACTTTTCTCTATTGTTTTGCTCAAACATTGATATATTTTTGGTGAAAGATCGATTATGGTAGGTTCTGATTAAGTTAATAGGATTAAACTGATAAAAATTATGTAGTTTGGGGGTTAAACAACATAGTTTCGCTGTCCAACTTATATGGGAAAAGACAAAACAACCCCCGACTTAAAATCTGGCGAGACTGATTAGGGGCCCTATGACGGGCTGTAAAAGGGACCACAGACCGTCAAGCCTATAGAATTCTAAAGCCTTCTAAGAGTTCTTCTAGTGTATTCTAGAGTCTTCCAGAAACCTCTCCAAGACTCTAGATCCTTTCCAATTGGGCTAGTTCACTTATACTTCAGTTTTATGCCTAAAAGAGATGAAGAAGTGGCGATTCATAACACTCTCCCAACTTGATGCTGCTACGACTACAAAGTATCACTTCTACTTGGAAAACTAAGTATTGTCTTCATCATGAGAAACTTTGCACACGAGAGTTGGTGGTGCATTGACTATCTTGAGGTTCATGTTACATTCAATGTAACTCTATCCTAGCTTTGTTTCTTTTGTCTTGGTAATGATGTTAGCCTCCGCACCTTTATCGATAATTGAAAAAGTGGGTAGTCCATAGATCGTGATGTATACATATTGTGCATCTTATTTTTGGCCTCCCTCACCACTTTGCTATAACACTACATAGTATAATCAAGTCCAATTTCTTCATATCTTAACCTTGCCTCGACTCTTTTCCATCTTTCTCCTTCCATTCCCATAATATTGACATGGTTCACAAAATTTTTCATAGCCATCACCCCACAGGTTATGTAGCAACTGTTTCTCTTTTTTTAGCAACTGCCTTTCTCTCTGTATCACTTTGACATCAAAAATTTTTATCATTAGAGTTATAAGTGTCATAATTCATGGGATGTGTCTGCTTCGCCTTGTTTTTTCATGATCTCTCTACCCTTTGTCATGACTACCTCTCATCTTCTCTCTTCTGGCTCGGTTAGGGTTTTTGATGCCTAAATTTTTTCAAAGCTTCATCCTGCATGATACCTTCATTAATAATCCTAATATATGACCATTCTAACTCCTTCATGGCCCATTTTTCAGACCATACATTAAGTGCAAAGACATATCTTCATCTGTGAGGGTTCGAGTTTGTAGTCTATGAGTGGTGAACTTCTTCATGGATTATGTATGGTGACTATCTTCTTTAGCTGCCTAAACTTACGCTTCACCTCATAGATGATGTTGTTAGGAAAGAAAGACTTCTTGAACTCCACTCAAAACTTCTCCCATATTTTGATGGTAGAAAACCCCTTTCCTATTTTTGATTCATTTCACCTCCACTACAAATGGCCATTTCTGAAAGGTACAACACCACAATGTTGATCTTTCTCTTATCACTCTTCACCTTGTTGCACTAAAATTAATTCTCCAAATGCGATAAGAAATTCTCTACCTCTTGTGTATAACAAATTCCTTTAAACATTATTTGTATGGGAGCCTTAGTCTTGGCCTCCCTATCTCCATTGGGAATTGAAGATCCTAAAGCTTCGATTCTTCCCTTGAGAGCTTCAATCTCAGCCTTCGTTGTTTCAATTGTGCTTAATTCCTTTATGAGCTGACACTCCATTGAAGTGATTATTTCCTTAATCTTACACTCTACATGCTTACACGCCGCTAAATCTTTGTGGATGTTATCATTCTCTTCAAGGGTGAAGTCCTCGAGAGTCTTACACTTTATGTCGACCTTGTTTACGCTCTTACCTAAGATCTACAGAACATGCCTCACCGTGTCAACCCTCGCGATCCTCTATACTCCCCGCATGACGTTAATGGGCTCCTCACCAGGTTCCTTATTACTAGCTTTATTGATTGAGAGTAAAGCAATAATTCCTTGTTACTCTTAAGGTTTTTCATTTTCTTTCAATGCTTTTTTCCACCATCTGACCTGACTTTGGTTAAACTAGCAATGTTGATTTTTCTATAATTAGCCATTCCCTTAGAAATATTCTGGCTCTGATATCATTTTTTTACCAACTCACACTTTGATTAACGGTTCGTGTGACACATGCCAACTTAGTCATGGATGTTTTACGATATTATAAGCTCAAGTAAGTCTTTCCAAATATAGATCAGTGTGACAATGAAGAAAGAAACAAGAGTGTTTGTAATAAGGCTTTTTATATTGATTGGAGAATGCTTTGAACATGATTGGTTGAGTTTCAAATGAGATCCCTTCTATCTATATTACTCTTATGAGGGCTAAAGTATAAACAAAACATTACTATACAGGTCCCTATATATTTAAAATCTAGCCCATCTAGAATTCTCTACAAGCTTAGAGAGATGTAAAACCTTTCAAGAATTCTTCTTGTGTATTCTTCGGTCTTCCAACAACCTTTCAAAGAACCTGGCTCCTTTACCCTAAGAATATATCACTTATGCTTTGATTTTATGCCTATGTTGGATGAAAATGTGGCATCATGACAATTATCTAATACTTCATTAGAGTTTGTGACAATTTCCTGTAATACTCAGAAAGTCTAAAGTCTAATCTAGAGCCTAACATGAGATTTAATAGTTGTAACATTGTTTTTAGGTCAAATATAATGTATATAGGTCATTTAGGAAGTTTTAAAATCAAAATGTCAAGAAACGTCGATGACACCCGAAAACTAGTTCAACAGGTGCTAGCGCGCCTTAGTCTATTTGACAAGGTTTTAAGTGTTGGAAAATGATGAAATTTCATGAAAAGGTGTCTAACACGTATTAGAGTTGGTTTATAGTCGAAACATCTGGGTACGACTCCCCAATGTCCAACCAAAGGTTCCTTGAGGAGGACGTTCCTGTTTGGCTAAAAGCTGTCAAAGCCAGTTTTATCAACGATTGCCAACCAAACTCAACTCTCATAATTCCCAAAACCCAATTGCTCTTACTTCTCTCTTGTTTATCTCTCCCAAAGAAACTCCATAAAAGACCAAGCAAAGGAGGGTTCTATGGCAGCAAGAAGACTACTTTCCTCCATCAATCTTCATCAATTAACAAGGTATGAGATTCCTTTCACCTTTGGTATTCTTTCCCCAAAGGGCTTTTCCAAAAAAATTGAATTCAAAAGATGAGTTTCAAGTGCATTTTCTTCTATTACAAATTAGATCTTTTAGATTGTTTTGTTTATGATATATTTAGATAATTATGATTAGATTATGATTTATTATGATTAAATTATGCTAGTTCTTGATGAATTAAACTAGGTTGTGAAGTAGATCATGAATTTGACCTAAGTCCCCAACCCTAGGCTAAGAACTAGTGATGAATTATTGTTTAGTTATCCAATTGACTTCATTATTGTGTTGATTACTATTGAATTATGATATTACACCCATTGTTGGGTTTAATTGGATGGCTGATGGTAAAACCTTGATGATGGCTTGTGAAGGATATTAGGGTAAGTCTTGTGATCTCAATCCATTACTTTAATTATGATTACTTGTGTTTAGTGATGAAGTTATATTGAAGTATACCTCGTGATGAGATTTACTAGGGTTGCTATGATGTTGAATTGGAATGTCTTGAATTATTACTTATGAGTTGTTGGATAAGATGTATTGATATAAGGATGCTGATGACTTAGCTATGTGTCTTATCATAATGTTATTATGTAAATGTGCTAACCTCACATGTGTGAATTGAAATGAAATGACAATACTGATGCAATTTCAATTGAGCTATGCTGATGACTATATAAGGGATAGACCCTATGACCTAAACTAAGCTATAATGATTAATAAAGTCTTAAAGACATTTCAAATGGGACTCTAGCTTAGTACGGAGTGAACTAGAGTGATGAGTGTCCCTTCTACCATAGGGAAGGTAGGACCACTAATGTATTCATGAGATTCGAGACTACAATGGATGTAGCATAAAGAGGGTCCCAACTACATATCCTAGTTCTTGAACTATGTTTCTTAATAGGAATACTAGCTAGTGGATCCACATAGATGATATGTTCATGTTTTGATACTACCTTGGCAAGTAGTCTGCCTTCTTTCGGTGTAGGGTTCCATAACACCGGATTCCATATTAGCTCATGTGGTCTATGTCGGTTAAGGCAAGATATTTCTAAAGGTAAAATGAAGTAATGAAGTGAACTCTAACTAGGGTTACCTAAGGGTTTTAGATTAGTCTAGGTAGGGGTATGTGACTCCACCTATACATTGCACAAGTTGGACTTGAGGGAAGTCTTAAAAGGATGTTCTTATATGCTTATAAGCTTATAAATGTAAATGATATGTATATGATGATCTTACATGTTAATGACACTATGTGATGATGGTTTCATTCATGAAACTATGATGATATTTACTCTTAATGATATAGTATGTGCCGTAGCGCATTGTTTATAGTTCTTATTGAGTTGACTTGAGTGAGTGAAGTTACGAGGCTTTACTTAGTCATTGTACTAGTGGACTTAATGGGGGTGTATGAGTGATGGTCTTTCTTTTGTTATGATGTTATGAACTCTTATACATGCTTGTTGATATTAAACTTGATGATAGAGTTGCCTTTATTATGTGCTCAATTATGTTGATATGCATGTTGACTTGACTAGATTTGGTATTGTTGGTCTTATGATTGTGACACTTCAAAAATACAAGACATTTTCTAGCCTAAAATAAGTTTCATAAGTTTTAGACACTGTTTTAAGGTCCATTTTAATGAATATAAGTCATTTAGTAAGTCTAGATATCTAAACGTCCAAGAACGTCCATGATGTTCGAAAACTAATTTAGTGAGGTACTAGTAACCCTTAGCCAATTTGACTAGCTTTTAGAAATCTAAAAAAGATGAAAGTTGGTGGAAGGGTGTATAACATGTATTTAAGTTGATTCATAGTGGAAACTTCCGGGAAAGACTACCCAAGGACCAACCAAGTATCCTAAAGGAGGATTCTTGCATTTTGGGGTCAAAGGCTGCATGGGCAATGTGCACCCACAAGGGTAATTCACGGGGAGTAGGTTGATCAATGGGGCGTCGATGCCATCTGTCAACCAACATTTAACCATCTTGGCTAATTTTCCATTTGGACCTGTGTCTGAATCAAACGACGGAGTGCAGCACGGAGGGGGAACAGTGACAGTCGACTCATAGACGGACCGTCGATCGGGGTCTCATATGTGAGAGCAGTGATTTTTTGCACGTTTTTAATTGGGGTAAATTAATTAATTAGGTTGTTACTAAGGTATGTGATATCTTTCACCTTTGAGACCTCTTTCCTCAAAAGGTTCCATCAAATTGATTTCAAAAGTCGGGTTTTCAAGTGGGTCTTTTCTAATCTCAAAAATAATGTTATGAATTGATTATTTTATTATTTCTTTTGGATATTATGAATATATTGACATGTATTTTAACTCAATTATGATAAATCTTGATGGATTGATCTAGTTTGTAGAAGATGACATTTACCCTTTACCCTAGGTTGTGATCTTGACATGAATTGTATTATATTGGTTCAATTGAATTAGTTATTGGTTGAATTACTAATAGATGACGTTTTTGTATCAATAATGACTAAATTAGGATGAATTATAGTCATTTCATGCTAGTTGTTTTAGTAATTATTTTAGATTATGACTTTGATCTAAGTATCTTATCTTAAGTTATGAACTAGTGATGAATTGTGATATAGTGATTCAATTGGCTTTGTTATCATGTTGGTTATGGTTATATGATGATACTACACCCTAAATGGGTTGAGTAAGGGTTTATGGTAAGAAGTTTATGATTAATTATGAAGGATACTTGGTAAGTCTTATGATCCGTATTCTTCACTTCAATTATGGTTAATTGGGATTAAGTCACGATGTTGTGTTGGAGTATGCCTTGTATTAGGGTTTATAGAGTTGATATGATATTGAATTCAAATGTCTTGACTATGGTTTGTGAGGTGTTGGATAATATTTAAATGTTGTAAGGATGGTGATGATTTGCCAATGTGTCTTATCATGATATGAATATGTTAATGTGCTAACCTCACCTATGTGAATTGTATGAAAGGACAATTTTCATGAAATTCTTATTGAGCTATGATGATGATGATGATGTTTATACAAGGGTTAGTACCTATGACCTACATTAAGCTATGATGCTTAATAAGGACATAAAAGATATTTCAAAGAGGGACTTAGCTTAGAACCGAGTGAACTTGACATTGGGAGGTATTGGCTTTCCATAGAGAAAGATTCACCCTATAGTTCCACATAAGGTGTTGATTCCCCTATGAGGATTACTCATCCATTGGATTCCTATGAGAGGAGGTCCCAATTGCCAAGTGTTATGTAGAGGAATTATACCTATCTCTTAGTTCTTCAACTATGTTGCCCTCATTGGAAGACTAGCTAGTCGTTCCACCTAGAAAGCTACGTTTATGTTTGTTTTTACTTTGCCCGGTAGACCACCTTCCTTCGGTGTAAGGTCTTATAACTCCGGATTTCACACTTAGCTCTTGTAGTCTATGTCGGTTAAGGCAAGCGTTCCCTAAACTAAAATGAAGTATAAAGTACAAACCAACTAGGGTGACTTGAGAGGTTGACTTAGCTTAGGTAGGGGTATGAGACTCTACCTATGCCTTGCACTAGTTTGACTTTAAGGGAACTTTAGGAGGTTGTTATTATGTACGTATATGCTTATGATGATACATGATATGTATATGATAAACTTGCACATTTTTGATGCTATATGTTGATTAGTTTCACTTATGAATACGTGTTGGTTTACATTGTTAAAGTATGATCATATGTACTCTTATATGCTATGCTATGTGGAGTAGGAAATTGTTCGTGATTCTTGTTTAGTTATTTGATTGAGTAAGGTTATGGGGCTTTTCTTGGTCATTGCACTTGTTGACTTGATAGGGGTCCATGGGTAATTGTCTTTTTTTTTATGTTATAGTGATCTCTTATTCATGCTTGTGGTCATTATGAATTGATGATAGAGTTACCTGACGCTTGTGGTCATTATGAATTGATGATAGAGTTACTTGACTATGTATTCAATTATATGATATGCATGTTGAATTGACTAGATTAGTATTGTTAGTCTTGTGATGTATATGCTTTGGACTTAATTAATATGTCTAATTGATTGGTATGGTCTTGTTGAACGTGCATAAAGGTTTTTAAGAGTAAATAGCATACTTAATGAAATGTTCTCTTTTAGCATATTTTCATGATATATAAGCATATGGTCTCATGCTTAGTACAAGTGGTGCACTAAACACCGTTTCTTCTTTTTTCCCAAATATTTTAGGTTCACACATATGGATGCGCGTAAAACCAGACCTTTGAACCCTTGCTACAGCCAAGACAACTAACATGAGGATTTATTTGAGCTAGGAAATGTTCGGTCCAGCCATGTAGGGCTCTCGAATATGAAAATTTACCTGGATGAGTCTTTACCGGACTTAAAAAGAGGAAATCTTAAGTTTGGAGGGTTTAGGGGTAAAATGGTCTTTTTCTAGACTAAGGGTAGTATCGTAATTACCCTAAATATGTAATTAATTATTTAATTAATAATGTGGAGGGGCATTTTGGGGAGAGAGGGCCGAAAATTGGCCTTTGAGTGAAGTCTTGCTTCATTTGGGTTCGAACATAGGTGGAAGCAATAATTTAAATTATTTTTTATTTAAGTTGGTAAATTAACTTAATTGATTAATATTTATTAGCTGATTTAATGAAAAGGAAAATCATATTTTTTAAGGGTTGAAAGAGTCTTAGTTTGACTAAGTCCTTACCTAAGCCTAAACTACCTTGCACGTTTCATTCTCTCACGTCAATACCTCTCTTTCACGATCATTCTCTCTTCTTTTTCACGTTTCTCTGCCAAGAAGAAAATCACTAAATCAGAAAAATTAATAAAGTTCAACACAATTGAAGAACTTACACAAAAATTTAAGAAAAACAAGCTAATCAAAAACGTTAGGGAAAAGGGATGATTATTCCGTCGATTTGTTATTGAAGTTGAGGGGATTAGGGCGTGATTTTTGAAGAAGGTTTTGTTAACCAAGTCAAGATTTTAACTACATAAAAGGTGTGGGTTTTTCTTACTCTTGGTCCCTTTCCCAAGAGACCCTTAAGATTTAGATAATTCTATTCCAAAACTTGGATTGTTCCCCATTACAGGTTCCCTGTCACTAGCTCTCAATGATCTTAGGATGGTATATTTGCTGGTAGAATTTAGGGATACAGTGTGTGTGGTGATGATCTCGTTTCGAGTATGTATTCGTGATTATGTGCTTATGTTTTTATGTATTTTTTTTAAAATATGAATGTAGACATGAATGTATGTGTGCAAGGTTGTGACCATGAATTTGAGCCTCTATTTTAGCATGCTAATACCATTGAATCACTTGTGTTTTATGTGCAATTAGATGTTCCTAAGACATGATATTCACATGGTTGAAATGCTATCAATTCTAGTTAAAACAAATAACCAAATCATTCCTCTAACTTGTCTTAAGAACCCTAATGAATGACTAAGAAACAAATGCTAAAATGACCCGTAAAATGATTCATAAAATCGTGGAATAAACTTCTAGAACCTGGAAATAGACTGTAGATAGTTTCTGGAAATTTTGAACATTAGAAAAATAAAAAAAAATTGGTGAGGTCTGTAGGGATCGAACTCAAGACCTCACTAAGGCATACCTTAATAAATAAACAAAAAAAAGAAAACAACGCTCTAGGCGGGGCTCGAACTGGGGATTGGGTTCGGCGAATTTAGCAAGGAAAAAGGGGGATTAAAAAAATGTTGTCGTGGGGTTCGATATCATGACACGAAAGACCCAACTTATTAAAAATTTTTATAAAAATATATGGGGTCGATGGGAATCGATCCCACACCCCTCAGCAACTGCAGAAGAAAATTAACAACAAAAGAAAAGGGGACTTTGGGAGATCGATCCCACTACCCCTTGGTAAGTAGCGAAATTGAGAGCAAAGGAGAGGGTAACAAATATATATATATATATATATATATATATATATATATATATATATATATATATATATATATATATATATATATATATATATATATATATATATATATATATATATATATATATATATATATATATATATATATATATGGGGTCGTGGGGAATTTATCCCATGCCCTCAGCAAGCTGCCTAGACTAAAAGTGAAGCAAAGAAAGAAAAAAAAAATACTTATGGTAGCATTGGGGATCGAACCTGGAACCACAAGCCAAAGGACTCAAAAAACGAAATTAAGGAAAATGGCTAAGGGGTGTTCAAGTGATTCGAAACCGTATTCTTTTGCCCAAATTCCGTATTGATACGTAAGTCATACATGAATAAATGTTTAAAAATAATGTTGCCTACATAGATTGATATCTAGAGCTTGGCACACTTATAAGATGCATAAGTCTTGTACCACAAAATCTCAGGAAGATATAAATCACTTAAACGAACTATGAATGAAGCCTCATGGCTTGTATGTATAGGCCCATAAGTCTAGCATAATTTTAAAGTAATTGAACCTAATATGTATGCAACGAAATGATGCAACCCTACAAGTGTCAAGTAAGAGTGTGAAACACACTAAATGGCCAAGTGCATTGGCATACAATGAAAAGAACATTCACGTAAAGGGGTGAGTAATTATGAAAACAAAATGTGCTAAAGTTAATGAATTAGGTGACAATATGATAAGAGGCTAATGTAAAATATGAGAGCAATATCAAATGAGCCTAAGTAAATGTTACCAAAATGTACTCACCTATGAGAGTGTAAAGTTAATAAAGATACCTGTCTTTATGAACACTCTAATGAAAGTATTGAAGTTAATGCATACTTAATGCTAATAATGATATGAGAAATCATCTAATGAGATATGATGTCCTCATACTAGAAGCCAGCTTCCATTATATATGAGTGAATGTAATGGAACTTTATACTGAGCACCGATAGGCTAGATATGAACGGTGATACCTTCCTTCAGGATGGCTGAAGGTTCATGCAACTCTCATGAGATGAGACTGTCCGGTATGCCGGGTATGAGTCTCCTTATATCTCCTAGTCTTTAAACCTATACTGCCAATATAGGGATCTAGGAGGGTTCAATCCCCTATATACGCTAGCATGTTTTGGGTCACTTTGGCTGGTGATTCCATCTCTTTTTGGTGTGGGACAACTAGATTTCATGATGTTGACATGACCTATGTCGGTTAAAGTTAAAGTTCCCAATCAATGAATGAGACCAGCCTCAAATGATGTACATAATGAAATGAATCATACCAAAGGTGTTAGGATAGGATAATGAAGAGGTGAGCTAGACATAAGTAATGACACTAGGTCATTCTTGATCATTGCACAATGAACCCGATGAAAGTCTTAAACTACATCCTAGGTATAGCTGGTGTTTACACTAGCTTATGAATGTATGAAGTCAAGTATGTATGTATGAATGAAGCAGACTCTGTCTTTGCTAAAGAAGGCTCCCTAGTTGAGGTCCCATATGTTGAGATCTCATTATTGGGAAGCTTTGATGTCAAGTCCATGATTCCAAAGTTTCATGTAATATGAATGAATGATATGAAAGATGTTATGTGGTATATGCAATATGATATGTGCTATGTGTAAAATGTTATGTGTTGTGTGCAATATGCTACGTATGATGATTCAAATTACTCTCATGGCATGACTTTCCTATTCCAATTTGGCAAGTCCACTAACTTGACCTTCCACAAATCATGTTGTTAGGAAAGAGCTATTCTTACTCTTGCGTGTAGTCTTGCATATACCCATACTTAGTACAAGTGTGTACTAATCCTATACAATTCTACAATTTTAGGTGCAGGCACAGGTGGACGTTAGAGCTTACGGTACAATGTTGCAGCTATCCAGACGTGGAGCTTACCTCAGGACTTGGTAGGCCCTTATGATTTCAAGGATGTCTATCGTTATTATCTAGCATAGATGTAGGCTTTAGCTAGTGGAGAATGTTCCACTAGTGTTTCATTTCCCATTTCATTTCAGAGTTTGTATTGGTGCTGTTTTGGCAAGAATACGTTTAATGCAATAATAAACTGCTTCTTTCATTTGATTATATCTATATTATATGGTTGATTTGTGAACGCCTATGATAATAAGTATAATATGTTTTGAATGAAATAAGAAAATAAAAATTTCAAATTATTCGCTAAAACTAACCTAGATGAAGTAAGTATGTCGTATGTAGGCTTGTCTGCGACATGTGAGAGGTCAACAACGCCGGTCTTGTCTGCCCTGTCGTGACACTGGTCATTGAAGGGCTTTTGGAGACGACTTTGAAGAAGAACTTAGAATTCTTGATCATCCAAGTTGGGTAGGTCCTCACTTTTCGAGGGCAATACCACCATCAAGCCTATGATGTTGCTTTAATATTAAGAGTCCTAAGTTTTTTCTTTCATTGGATATTAAACATTGTATGACCTATATGTGGTGTTATTGTATTGATTTATGGGATAGACCCAATTTGATGTAATTTTATTAGACGGTTATGAGTTGTGACAACTATTTGAGACTATGTTATGTTCTATATACTTATGTGCAATACAAGTAGAAGCTTAAGTAATCTTCCTATACCAAGTGTCTATGTATACTCGATATATATCTATTACGTGTATGTAGAGGTCTATGTAAACCTCAATGTAGAAGTAGTAAAAAGTTTTAAATTTTTGCTAAATTTGACCTATGAATGTAATGATATAAGCTAAGAGGCTAGTCTTAGTCCTCAAAGACGACGCCGACACCGATTACGTCTAGGAGGTATTCCCGGATGTGACAGTGATGTACATGGTATTGATTTAATGAATATTTTCTATTAAATTTTATTGGTTCTTGAATGTGCATAAGGATTTTAAAGTAAATTAGCATGCCTTAATGAAATGTCCCTTTTTAGCATGATTTTATGTTGTATGTGCATGTGGTTCCATACTTAGTACAAGTGATGTGCTAATATCATTTCTTTCTTTTCCCCAACATTTTAGGTTCCAGTCGTTGAAGGGTTCGTGACGACATTTGAAGGAAAGCTTGGAATCATTCTCCTAGCATGGTATGTCCTCATGTTCCGAGGATGATGCCTTTTCATTCATGTTTTTTCAAGATATTGTTGTAAGCCCTAAGTGGCATTTCTACATTGAGTAAGGGATTATTCCCATGTTGATTTTACTACTTTTAGATGGTTTAATATGAGACATCCCTTTTAAGACTATTTTATGTATCTTACATATATATATATATATATGTCATAAAAGTAGAAGACTATGTAATCTTCATAAAAGAAGGGTCAAGTATACTCGATATGAATATATTATGTGTAAGATAGAGGTCTAAGTAAACCTCATGATGTAGTGTAGATGAAAAGTTTTAGGTTTTCCATATTTTTAACCTATGAAAGTAATGATGAATGCTAAGAGGTTAGTCTTACTCCTCTTTGAGGACGACAATGCCGGTTATGTCTAGGGATTGCTCTCCAGATGTGACAGTTCGTATGTGATATGGTCATGTGACACCTTTTTTTTTCTAATTGAAATATGCAATGAGCAAAAATTTGATTAGCTATATATATATATATATATGTATGTATGTATATATAAATTAAAAAAAGGTATGAAAATAAAATAGAGAAACAAAAAAAGAAACGCAAACCTAAAATTGAACACAGAAAGGCACTAGATGCTTCTAGTGAAAAGTTCGACAATCAAAGCATCAAAGAAGATGTCGGAGATATCAGAGAGTTTAAAGCTTCCACAATGAAGCCATACGACCAAACCAATAAAGTTTAGCCTCTACACTTGTTTAAGATAAATCGATGTTTGTTCACCATGTCAAATTAACTCCTCCAGGTAATTTTATCATTAATAACCATTTTCCTTTTTTGGATGTATCCTTTAATGGATTCTGTTTCACAAGATTAATTATTCCACCATCTTTGTTTAAATTCTTTTACGTCTAATTCATCATTTTTTAATAGGAATTGCTTTAAGGAAATCTAGATGTACATCCATCAAAATCTTAAAAAACGCGTTGTTTGTTTTATCTGGTAAGTACAACTCTAGTATCTCTATTGTTGTATCATATCGACTTACTTGAATTGTTACGATGGAAAATCGATGAGAATGTACTAAATCAAATTCAAATTGTAGATTTCTACTTCTATCTAGATATCACACATTTTCTATTTCAACATAAACTAAATTAGAACTCAGAAACTGTAATTTTTCTATAGCTTACCCTTGATAAAAAAGTTTTAAAAATATTATTTTAATTATCTGTCCTATCTTTATGAGTAATAAAATAAATAAAATAATTTATTTGGGCCACTATCACGGGATCAGGGGTCTGATTGGACCGCTATAGCGCAATAAGACATTATAAATGTAGAAAAACCCCTAAAATCACCAATAATCACCCAAGAAAGTTTTGGAGAAATTAAGAGTCACCTGGGGAAAATTTCAGTAGGTTTTCATGCGGAATTTTCGTAAAGGTAAGCAATATGATTCCCTACTTTTGTAGTTCCTTTATTTGGTCTTACAAAAATATTTGTGGCCTGATGGAAGGGTTGGAATTTATTCTAAGGTGAAAAATATCCAATTTTATGAGGATTTTAGCGTGTAAGACGTTCAGTTGTTCATGAAAGAGGCAATTATTTATTTATTTATTTATCATAATGAGTTAGGTAATCATGAGATTGATAATCAATCCTTGATAAATTAATATTGTGGAAATAAAGAGGTTAGCCTAGAGTTTTGGATTATAATAAAATATGGAATATCTAGGCCATTTATGATTGATTTGGTATTTTGTTATTATTCTAGATCAAAAACAAGCTAAAAGCCTCACAGAAGGAGTCAAAGTTTGCAATTAGACTTCGGGAGTTGCTTGGTGCTTGGGTAGGCTCGATTTACTTAATTGAATAGTTAGACTTGTATTCTATTTCATAATATTCTTTTACATGGACAAGAGGTTTCATGCATAGACCTTTTTGCATGCTGAAATGCTAAAGGTTATTGTTATTACTGTCAAAGTGGGGAAAAACAATATATAAGGGTTAGGTTTTCTAGTTCTTAATTGTTAATCTTGACTTTTCTTTTTGGGGTGGTTTGCTGGTGATTTTAAGGTTATGTAGTATGAAATTTTTGAGTTATAGACATTTTAGGACTTGTGATAATCAAGGGGAACTGAATGAATGGAAAGAGTATTAATTGATGGACTAGGGAGGTATTTTATTGTTAATGAATGTGTAGTAATGATGGGGTCGAATATTGGGCTATTGATATATAGGTGTATATGTATGTGTGTGTTCATATTGATTGTTCCATGTGAAACGTTTGTGTAATACATGTTCAGGAAATAAAGGATGAAGGTGAAATGACTTCATGTTTATAAGCTCATGTAATGCATCTCTTTAATTTAGACATGGCTTCAAGTGTGGTTGTTCATTGTGATTTTGATTGTACAGGTTGTTTGTTATTAGTGGTTTTCTCGAGTACCACACTAGTATATAATAACAATGGTTGACTCGAGTACCACAGTAATAAAAAGTACTAATGGTTGGCTTGGATTCCAAGCCTGGTATGTACTCAATTGTTGACTTAATACCACACTGATATAGTATCAGTTTGTGTATGGGTCTCATGAGAGAACTAGGTTTGATTTGTATGTTATATTTTTCAAGTATTGTTCCATAAATGGTTGGGTAAATCTTGGTATGGTTCTTATGTAGATCGTATTTTCGTGTCAAAAACTATAAATGACGTTTTATGAACTATTGAGTGGTCCAGGTTAATTGAATGGTTATGTGGACTCATATATTGATTGATCTGTGATCATGTGGGAGATTTAAGTTTGGGGTTAATGCTTCTCCTTTCTAGTTGTTAGAGTAGGTGCATGTATGACAACTAAATTGGATTGTGACAATTTGGTATCAGATCCCACTTGTATGGTCATGTGGGATGTTAAGTTTGGGGTTATGGATCATGATAATTTGGTATTAAAGTTAAAATATTGGATCACCAGGCTATAAATCATTTTATAAACTTGAGTCACTTCTTCACTCCTTTTGTGTGGCATATCTCTTGTCATATGATGTGCGTCCAATTGTATCTCTGGATTCATATTGATTTATTTCCGAGGTAATCTATATTACATTGTTACAGTTGAAGCGACTCAAGCAAGGAAATACTAGAATTGGGAAGGTTCCGATTGGTATCTAGGTTAAGGAGTCATGTGAATACTTGGATGATCAGTTTGTGGTCACTAATGATATGAATAAGAGGTAATGAACCTGACTTTCCAAAAAAATATAATTTAATCATGGTTACTTTGTTTATTGTATTTCCTGAATTTTTGCATGTGCGGGAAGTGTAATTACTTGCATTTGTATGATATTATGGACAAAAAAGTATTTAAATTGATTATGTGTGATGAATTAATGATTAATTTCTATATGATTTACTGAACATGATTTGTTTAGTACAATCCAATAATTTAATGGTTATGTTATTGATTGGAACTGTCGTGTTCAACCGGCACGGAAATACCATTGGTACAGATTGTAAGGGAAAACGATAAATTGTGAAAGTGGGAAAATCTGAGTTTTGAACAATTGTTATTGGTTGGGAACCATAGGGAAGAGGGTTTTTCTGGTATGATAGGGAGAATGTGATATTATGCACTACTTTCTACTGTTATTCATAATTAATTTTGTGAGAATATGTTTTTAGATGCCTAATTATATGTTGGTGGATATGATCTTGGGGTTTGTTTTGAATCTATGATGCATATATCTAGGATACCTAAGTGTCTAATGGATCTTCGAATTATATTATTAATAGTTATGTGTTTCAAGAGTCGGTAGGGATAAGTAAATGGAAAATAATTCATATTTTAGAATATTTATGGGATGAACTCGTCAAGGCTGCATAGCGCGACTGGGACACTATAGTAGGAGTTTTTATGCTATGAAAGTAGATGTGATAGTGGTGTGTCAGTCTCTATAAAGGAAATGGTGTGGTAGAATATCAACTTTGTTTCCCCTACTTTGCCATTGCATTTACAAACAATCAAAATCTCCTGTTTGAGCTCAGATCACTGTGAAATAACATAAATACATCTCAAACAATGTGGTGTTCGGAGAGGCCAAAAATTTCACCTTTGAAGCATTCGAGGTACTCAGTCTTAGTTGGTGTGTTTGCGTTCCTTAGGTTGTGAATTTAAAACAAAACGTGTTGCTAAATCTCATGATTCATGGGTTTTCATTCATCCGGGTCTAACCAAGATGTTTTGGAATTTGAGGCAACTCTATGTTGGCCTAGATTGAAGAGGGACACAACAGAGTGTCCAAGTTTTAGAATTATCTGAAGGTGGAGTATCAGACTAGACACCTACATAGTTTTCTTCAACTGATGCCCATTCTTGAATGAAAGAGGAAAATAATAGCCATGGACTTCATGGTGGGTCTTCCTATGGATTTGTTGAAGTATAATTCGATTTCCACCATTGGGACCGTTTCTTACCATTGTGCGAGTTATCTACAAAATACTTATCACTTTGGTATAAATATGACATCCTTTGAGACTCTTTATATGAGGGGATATAGATTTCTCATTGGGTTGTTTGAAACACGTGAGGTGAAGCCTATATGCATTGACTTGATAAAGGAAGCTTAGAACAAGGTGAGGGGCATTTAAGCCAAGTTATTCAATACTCAAAGTAGAAACAAAGAGTATGCAGATTGCCATGTATGGGATATGAGATTTCAGGTTGGTGAACATGTTTAATTTAATGTGCCACAAATGAAAGGTGTGATGTGCGTATGTAAGAAGGGTTAGCATAACCCTCGACATATTGGGTTATTTGTGGTTTTTGACAATGTAGGGCCAAAAGTGTATAGGTTAGCTTGCCACCAAGTAATATATATTCCATTTCTGTGTTCCATGCATCCATGATGAAAAGGTAGCACGGCATGGGTAGTACATTATCAAGTGAGACTTAACAATGCTATACAAAATCGACAATATGAAGAAGAGTCAGTTTCTATGCTTTATTATGACGTCCAAAAGTTGAGAATAACGGAAAGTAGATTCGTAAAGAAAACAAAGAGTATGTAGATTGCAATGTATGGGATAGGAGATATCAGGTTGGTGAACATATTTAATTTGATGTGCCACAAATGAAAGGTTTGATGTGCATATGGAAGAAGGGTAAGCATAACACTCGACATATGGGTTATTTGAGGTTTTTGACAATGTAGGGCCAGAAGTGTATAGGTTAGCTTGCCACCAAGTTATATATATTCCATTTCAGTGTTCCATGCATCTGTGATTAAAAGATAGCACGGGATGGGCAATACATTATCAAGTGAGACTTTATAATGCTATACAAGGATCGACAATATGAAGAAGATTCACTTGCTATGATTTATTATGATGTCCAAAAGTTGAGAATAAAGGAAACTAGATTGGTAAAGGTTTGATAGAAGCATCATACAACTGAGTAAGATACTTGAGAAATCAAGGAGGACCTACGGGACAAACATCCTCAATTGTTTGAGGAGTCGGGAACTACTTTCTTCCTGACTTAGACAGTTGTTTCTTGTGTGAACGCTGGGGAACGATGAGTAAATTAGTATCTATTGTAACAAGCCATGATATCATTACAAGTAAGGAAAATAGTCGGTCCACCCTACTATAGTGGGGTATGTTGCTGTAAATGTAGGAAACCCCCCTAAAATTGCCCATATTCATCAAAGAATGGTGTGGATAAGAAAAAAAGGTGATCCAAGGCAAATTGAACATTGTTTCATGAAGAATTTTCATAAAGGTAAACAATTTGATCCCTTACTTGTATAGTTCAAGCTTTAGACATTAGCGAAGATATTTGTGACCTTGTGGGGGGGAGGGGGTGGTTGAATTCATCCTAAGGTAGGGTAAATGTGATTTTTCAAAGATTTTATGATGTAACACCTAGGGTAGCTTTTAATAGAGGCAATTCTTGATGTTATTGATCATAAGGCACTAGTGTAACCATGATGTTGGTAATCCTAGAAGAAGTAATAGTGGGAAAGACCTAGATTAGGTGGGAAAATCATGAGGTTGGCCTAGCATTATGGATTTTGATAAAATTTGAAAATACTTAGGCCATTTGTGATTGATTCTGTATTGTATTGTTATTTTACGCAAAAAATAAGCTAAAACTTTGCAAAAGGAGACAAAGTTCGCGATCAAATTTCTTAAGCATTTGCTTTGCCCCACGTAGGCTAGGTTTTCTTAAATGAATAATCTATATTCTATTTCATAATATTCTTGTAGATGGATGGGAAATTTTGTGCATAGTCTTTCAGGCACGGAGTCTGAATGGCTAAAGGTTGTAGTTATTGCTATTATGGCGGGGAAACATAATGACTAAGGGTTAGTATGTTTTAGTTCTTGATTGTTAACCTTGAGTTTTCTTGTTGGTGTGGTTTGGGATAAGAGCCCGAAGACGACAAGCAATAGCTCCAGTTGGGGGCCTAGAACCGAAGGAGAGAAAGTAGACGTATCTGCAAAAGATAAGAAATCTCTTCACATACTCGTTTTCACACATAGGCACATATAGTCAGTCAAAACTCCACTTTTTGTAAAGAAGGGACTACGACATAAGGCTCCTCATACGAACCTATGAACCGCTGAACCAAAGGAATAAAGTTCAGCATCAGGAAGTCTACTCCTCAAGCTGTTCGGTACTTGAATATGCTTGTTGCGGAGAAAGAATACCTTTCTATTCGCTTTCTTGCGCGCCTCAACTCATGCAGGACTTACTGTGCAATACTAAGAATGGAGCACGCCGCCTGTCAAAGTAACTCTAGAAATAGTCAATAATCTTAATAAAACAAAATAATATTAAAAAATTGAATCGCCAAATTTTTTTTCCAAATTTTAAAAAGCAGAAATACTGGAGTATTGTGGAAATTTGATCGATGGGGAAAATAAAACTCCCAACCTTGTAATAGAAATGGTCTTTATTATTTTGTCAACAAAACAATTATTATTCAGTGAGTAGCAAAAAGAGGATTTCCTAATTCTATTATTTACTATATCAATCAAAAAAGCGAATAGAGTTTTGTTACATATGTATTGGTTAGATAATTAGTGATTTTCCAAGGCTAAGTGTTATGAAATTTCTAGTAATATCCATTTCTAAAACTTGTGGTAATTAAGCGAACTAAATAAACGGGAAGAGTATTAATTCATGAGACTGTGGAGGTAATCTTCCGAGGAACAAATTTGTACTACTCATAATGGGTCTAGTATTGGCCTATGGATATATAGGTGTATATAAGTATTTGTTTGTTCATATTGACAAATACATGTGAAATGCACGTGAATTCACTTCATGTTGATAATCTCATAGAGTAAACCTGTTTAATTTACTTGTGGATTCCACTCTGATTGTGATTGTGCATGTTATATTTGATTGTTGGTTGACTAGGGTACCACACAAGTATGAAATTTACACGATCCAAACTATACCTTAGCCGTGA
The DNA here is from genome assembly GCA_027789145.1 of Solanum arcanum. Classification (NCBI taxonomy): domain Eukaryota; kingdom Viridiplantae; phylum Streptophyta; class Magnoliopsida; order Solanales; family Solanaceae; genus Solanum; species Solanum arcanum. Next base: position 23,147,721 of record CM050935.1, on the reverse strand, counting down.
CGTGACATATAAGACCCAGAGAGGCCCTACACAAGCCATTGACATACAAATAATAAAATAGAATATACAATATGAGAGTCTAAGTAGGACGTCTCATATTATCAAAAATAGTTTTAACAATAATATGGAGTCATAAGTGGGTCTTGACAAGCCATTCTAAGCAATATAAGAGTGGTTTGGATGTAACCCATACATAACGTACAAAGTCCGAAAACTAAATACATTTAAAAATGTAGCATAGGTAACATAGCCCTAAGAATATGAGGACTCACTAATATTCACAGGAAAGAAAGCTACTAGCCACGAGGGAGAGAAGAAAGAGCATTAGGCACTACATTACGAGACAATGTAGACACAAGTATGCATTGATACACAAAATGTATTAAGTACGGGGAAAATATGCATAAACGTAGATACGATATCATACTAGTCTTAAAACATAAAATGCATGACCAGTTAGAATTTTTAAAACCTTAGGAAAAGCATGATGCAAAAAGAAACATGGAACAAGGCCAATGCATAAGTACAAGGAGATAATGTAAATCTTTAATGGAAATCATAGTTCTTTTTTGGTATATTAGATTTAACCAACAATAGACCATGTGAGGTATAATATGGAATTTGATGTAACTCTCAAACCGAAAAGGAGATATAATTACCAAGGAAGAACGATGTATCATATTATCAAGGCTATGTGGATCCACAAGATCTAGGTTACTTAAGATAGTCCAACGAGTGCATGTAGTTTGGGACTACAGAGTGATACTAGAGACTACCCTATTTGATCCTCCACCTTAAATTCCTCTTTGTGCTAAGTTAAATTCCAATGGAATTTGATAAATTCAGTTATCATAGTATAATATTAGGAAAGGAATGATCGTAATACCAATTCAAATAATAAAGTCGTATAAGAGTAGCTTCTTTCAAAATCATGATTTCATAAATTTATTCATATGTATAATTTACCTTGTTAATCATCAAAAATCATGATTTCGTTTCAAATTGTGAGAAAAACATTCAAAATTCATTGATACTGAACTTAAAATCGTCCTTAAATCATAACTTCATTCTTTCAAAAAATATGCACAATATCTCATATCTATTCACAACCATTGTTCATAGTTCATAGGTAAAATTGATAGGATAAAACATGGGTCCGTATGAAATCAATTATAAATCATATAATTAGGTTAAATAATGCAAAATAAGTTAGAACAAAATCAATTGAGTCATAATAAAAAGGATGTATGAAGATTTACGTAAAAACCTAATTAAATTGGAGATTGGAATTCTTGTTGGACCCAATGGATGAAATGAATCCATAGGTGAATTCCCACGACCTTGATAATCAAAGAACAAAAAATAATTGATATTGACGCCTTGAATCCTTTGAAAACCTAGTTCTTTACCTGGAAGGTTAAGAGAAATTAGGAAATTTTAAGTGAAAGGAATATATTAGGCTTAGTTTGTAAGAGTAAAAAAGGTCATACCGAAGTTACAGGTCAAAAAATATAGTTTAGGTTTGGTGGGTAGAAAATGACCAAATCACCTTCAATTTAGACACTATGGAAGTTACCTATAGTTTTGAGCTGTGGTCCATAGACCTGTTTACGCTCCATACTAGTCAATCGTCGAATCACATGCTGAGCCTAAAATCTTGGGCAATTCATACAAGTCAGTCTGAGGACTTGTCAGCTGGTCTAAAGTTCGTAGACCTTACCCATAGTCCCAACTTTAATCCCATAATTTTACCAAGTCAGAATTAACTCCACGGGCACTTCCTATGGCCTGTAATTCAACCTATGAACCATCCTGCTCAATCATAGACCCAACTTTGAAAACTAATTTTTTCCTAAATCTTAACTTAGTCCCTATGAACCCTTTCTATGACTCGTAGATGATCCTGCAAACTGTATATGGGTCTCATGTGTTTGAAGAAATATCTAAACAAATGAAAGATTTCCTTTCCGATTTGACTTTCAAGCTTCGGTGTTATAGGAATACTAATGGTTGGCTTGAGTACTACAACAACACATAATACTAATGATTGGCTCGAATGTCGCGCTTAGTATGTACTAGTGATGTTTTGCTCATATACCATATAAGTACACTAATAGTTTGTATGTGAGTTTCATGAGAAACTGAGTTTATTAATTATGTTATATTTGTGACATGTTGGTTCATGACTGGTAAGGTTTGTGTTTAAATATTTGGATGGTTCTTGTATATACCATATTTACATGTTAAATACTTTGTATGATTTTTATTGATCCTTGTTACATGAAAAAGGTGATATAGACTCAGATATGAATTTATGTGTGATTATGTGGGACATGCTTCATCAGGAGGTTAAGTTTGGGGTTGAGTGTTTTCCAATATAAGTATTATAGTAGGTGTCCGCACGGTTTGGTGAGTTGTGTTGTTATACTGATAAAAATCAATATAGTAATCTCTAACTAAGCTTCTATTTATATGTTACAGAGAATTACTCCCTCCGTTCGGTATTATTCATCGCGGTTTCTATTTTTAGAGTAAAACTATAAAAACTTTGATTAACATTTTAAGATGTATTTTTTCATCATATTAATATGCAAATTTTTTTTACAATTTATAGTACTTTTCATATAGTTTTTGAATATCTTATTTTTTGTTTAAAATATCGGATTAATGTGATATATTACAACTTTGAAAATTAGTCAATTGACTTTAGAAAATCCCTACATGACAAAAAATACCGGACAGAGGGTGTGTTGTTAAGAACTCATTGATCCTCTCCATTATTCTCCCCTTATAGAATGAATCTCAAAGAGAGTAAATGCCACAAACAATGGGAAGAAAGTAAAGATGTATGATAAATGAATAATTATTAGCGAAATAACCCTAAAAACAAATAAAATCACATAATTGCATGTAAAAAAATAAAATCAATCATTTAAATACTTAAATTGTAGTCAACAGGTACTATTGTTCAGATTAATCTCTTACTTAGAGACATATTTAACAGTTTATATGAACTAACTTTAGGTTGGTCATTAATTGATTAACTATTTCACACCTCTCCATGATGCAACCTTTGTGAGAAATGAACATTGATATAGAGTTATTTTTTTATCTTTGAGTAAGTCTTAAATGAGGCAAACTCATTTTAAGCATGTTCATGGTTCGCTTTGCTATAAGTAGAATATCTTAAAAATTCTCTATCATGTATATACATGTAAAATGAATTGATAAGTTGGAAAAAATTAATCAGTGTGTTGCCTTCCCTAAGAGGGTGTTTTAACTGAATTCGGTCACCGTCCCATACTATGCTTACAATTTCTACCTCCTTCACAACACTTTGGAGCACTTTCTATCTTATTCTCTATATATTGAGCATAACAAGTTAGTCAGAGGAATATAACCTTTATCACTAAAAAACTAAAACCCTTCTCTAATTGTTACTACTTCAATAATAATATTTTTGAAAAAAAATAATTCTTCGTCTTTCACCCCTAAGATAATTCTCTCACTATTTTTTGCACAAATAGCAGTAGCACTAGGACCAGGGTTACCCTTGGATGCATTATATGTATTGCATATAACCATTAAATAGAAGAGGGATTCCTCTCACAATCATATGTCATTATCTTGACTTTCATTCTTCAAAAAATCGTAGCATATGAGGTCATTTCATAGATAAAATTTACAATAAAGGGAAGTTTAAGAAGATAAAGTTATGATTGGAATAACGTCTCTCATGAATTACCTTCTCAGAAGGGAACTATTCACCATGAAGATTAGTGTTTATTATCTTTCATATAAACCATAATATAATAACAGGTTCTACAACCATAACAACCCTACCCTTTAGGCGGATTCTTTGTCAAAAGGGACCCTAACATGAGAAAATATTGAAGTTGTAAAATTTCTTTTTAGGGGGCTTCTGTTTCACTATTTAAGTTTTCTTTTTAGTGGGAATTATTAAGTTTTAGATAATCTTAAATATATGTGACATAGAATTATTTGAGATTATTTTTATCTTCTTATGTCGTATATGTCAATTTCATTCACCTTAAATTGAAAAAAAATGTATTTTATATGCATTAAATTCTAACTGAATTTTGATGAGTGGGGTCGGGTATAGTTCATCTATATAATAAATAAATCATGTTCTTCGTTCTTCATCCAATAAAAAATTTCTACCAACTCAAATATATTTTTTACTCGGATATTTTCTTTATTTTTATTTGTAATATGTCTTCATAAGTCATCCCCTCCACCTTTATTCTCACAAAAACCATCATTAACTTTTATATAAAAACTTTTTTTTACTTCTTGAGATTTTCTTGCTCCATGCTTTATTTTTTACAATACTAAATATAATTTTATATAAATCTAACATGAGTGGTAATAATTGGGATATAAGCACGGTTATAAGAAGTTTCCAAATTAATAAATTAAAAGTGTTGTAGCTCTTAGATCAGGCTTGATCTATTAATTTTTAAAATTATAATTGAAATTCTCTTGACATACATTTACATTTGACATGATTAATTTGAATTTCTTTCTTGAATTGTTTCCTATGAATTTTCTAGTTTCTTATCGGAAAACCACAAATAATCGATCGTTGGTGATCATCAACTCCACAAACCTCATTCATATGATTTCTAATCAAGTTATCATGAATCAAAATGATAACCAACAAATTGTTTTATTCGTTCCATCAACGCTACTATTATGTAAAATATACTCATAAAATAATAAATAAGACGAGGCGAAAAGTTTATATGTTTCTATACAATCACAAAAATAATTGTTATAGAAGATCAAGTCATTTTTGTGGTTCTAAAGCAATTGTTGGTATGTACGCTAGCTTAGCAACTGGTGATAAAATGGGAATAAAGGATTGTTGGCTATGATGAGCTTGCTGAAAGGATCGTAGCATTTGTTGATTATCATTTTTATTAATGATAGCCGGATCAACAATTACAGGAATGAGAGTTGGGGGATTGATGATCTCTAAAGATTGATAATTTAGAAAATATTTACGAAAGCAATCCAAATTTTAGTCATGTCAACATCTTTCTTGAGAATTTTAATTATCATTTTCAAAATTCAGATACTCTAAGCCTTATCTAGAAGCTAAAACATTTTAGACTTACTAATTTTAAAGCTTCCTACAATCGTGTATATATCTCAATTGCTATCACCCATATCAGATGGAAATAAAATTATATCTAGTTAACTATAAAATAAATGAAGTACGAAGCAAGAAAATATTACAAAATAAAAAATAGTCATAAAAGAAAGAAGTTAATTATGTTTTGTGTGAGAGTGGAGCGGGGGAAGAAGGGTGACTTATAAAGAACAATAACATAAAAGAACAAATAAAACAAGGAAACTCAAAAGGGAACCTACCTCTGCTCAATCATCTACACTCACTTAGAATTTAATGTATATTACTTTTTTTTGATGTTTTACGGTTTGATAAAATATGATAAAAGGGGAGGTTGATACGAATGAAAAACTTTTGATAAACAATTTTCTTAAGATTGAAAAATGACTTCTCTGCTAATAAAAATATATTCATAATTTACGTTTATTATCTTTTTCCTACCCTTCAACACATCCAGCCATTGATCCCCACCACCCTACACCTTACATTCACCCTCTAGAACCCCCGTAGATTCGATCTCCACCACCCCACACCTTACCTTCTATCCTCTATACTCATAGATTTTTTCTAGAAAACATTTTCCTTCGTACTAAACACCACAAAAACTCATTCCTTTTTCTTCATGGATTATTGGCTTAATTTATATATATATATATATATATATATAAAATCATATATATGAATTTTTACCGACAAATGGTCTAAGGTTGGACTCTCATACATCTTCATGGAAAACTCTGCTGAGCACAAGGCAACAACTATAAAAAGATTCATTCAAACTATAGTGGGAAGAAAAGAGATCCTAGATGGGTTTAGAGAATGATCACGTGTCGTAATTGAGAAACAAGTTGCTGCTTCCACAAGATTAAATGCTACTACAAGATTGACTCGTGGCTTTATTAATTTCCTGTAGCCTTATATTTTGGCTTCTTTCAAACCGTACCTGTTATGAGTTTACCTCCCTTTTCTAAGTGCGTCAATCATGTTTTTTCCACTTACATTTTACTTGAAGATGTTCAAAATTCTGAGAATTACACTCGCGTCGTGATTCATTCTCCTAGATACCGAGTTATTCATCATGTAAATATATATACCTATGTATAACTCGGTATCTAGGAGAATGAATCACAACGTGAGTGTAGTTCTCCGAATTTTGAACATCTTCAAGTGAAATGTAGGTGGCAAAACCATGATTGACACACTTAGCAAAGGGAGTTAAACTGATAACTCGTAAGGGTTTGGAGGAAGCTAAAAGAAAAGGCTGCAGAACATTAATAAAGACATGAGTCAATCTTATATTAAGATTTGATCTTGTATCATTAGCAGCTTCTTGCTCAATGAGGACACGTGATGATAACCTTAAACTATATGGGATCTCTTTTCTCCCCATATTCATTGTAGTATCAATGATTCTTTTTATAGTTGTTGCCTTTTGCTCAGCTGAATTTTCGATGAAGATGTATGAGAGTCAAACCTTAAACCATCTTTCACACAAACTTCATATATACAAATTTAATTATCATCATCATGGTTATAGATATATATAAATAATGATGCCAATAATCCATGAAGAAATAAATATAATTTATTATTGTGTTTTGTACGAAGGAAAATTTTTTCTAGACTATAAGTGTAGAGGGTGGAAAGTAAGGTGTGGGTGTTGACATACTCACTAGTTTGATAGTTTGTTATCAATTCTTATCAAGTTGTCAGATTAGATTTAGATTATGTTGTTAAAGTGTTCCTTAAATTTAGTCAACTTAGTACATTAAGTTGTTGGAATAGTCCCTTATAGTTAGTCAAGTTAGTTACATCTTACTTGTAAATAGGATGATGCTATGTTTGAATAAAAGTCATTAAAGTTTTCTTTGATTCTTAATCTGTTTATGGTTTCATAGCCCCTTTAAAACACTCACGAGTCTGATCCAATTTTTTCCCTCTCTTTGCATCCAAACATTGTTATTCCCTATACCACAACTGCAAGTGCTGCTGCAGTTCTGACTACACAGTTCAATCCATCTGCACAATTACCTATCAAACTTCAAGGTAACCTCAACTTTGGCACCTGGAAGGCGCAACTAGTGATGCTACTCAATGGACATAGGATCCTTGGGCATCTCACTGGTACCTAATCTGATCCCCTTACCAATATCGCACAAACTGATAGTACCATCTCCAATCCTGAATATGAGTTGTGGTTGTTCCAAGACCAACTAATTCAATAGGCAATGATGGCACCCGTTGAATCCACCATTTGTCTCACTTTGAAGCTGCCTCTTCGGCAAATATAACTTGGGATCTCCTTCATACAACTCATGCCACTAAGAGTCACATTCGCATCTTCATCTTGCGAGATCAGTTGAAAAATATGAAAAAGGCCTCGAAGAAGTTTTCTACTTACGTACAGGAGATCAGATTGATTGTTGATGTTCTAAAGTAGTAGGTTCTTCGGTGGCTAATGATGAACTAGCAATATAGATTTGTAGTGACCTAGGTAGTGAGTATTGTGAAATCATTGCTTCTATAAGAGCACACGACATAACCCGAAGCTTTGAGGATCTATTCTACAAACTCACGGACCATGAACGCTTTCTCAAACATCAAAATATTGATAGGTCATCCTCCATCATCACTGCTGCAGTTGAACAAAATGCTAACTTCCAACCCCAACATCAGAAGAATAATCATCGTTTTCCGAATCAGTCTTCAAGACCATAATCCCGAGGACAGTCGTTCGGTCCCTGGAAATCAACAGAATGGGAGACGACCCAGGCAACCGGTAAAGTGCCAACTTTGTCAATGATCGTTCACACAATTGATGTGTTCCACTCAAAATTGCATAACCACCTTAAGCTAAGGTCAAATTTGTGTTAAATAATCACTCAGATGCATCTCCATTGATCCTTGACTCTGGAGCAACCCATCATGTAACAACAGAGTCAAATAATCTTGAAGAACACACTGGTAATGAGAAAGTTTCCATGTGTGATGGTAAAACTATTCGCATTACTCACAATGGTTTAACTAAACTTAATGCTTCTGATTCCAATTTCATGCTATCTAACACTCTATGTGCTCCACATATAAAAAAGAACCTTATTTATGTGGCTAAGTTTTGCATTAACAATCAAACCTCAACTAATTTTTTCCACACTCTTTTCTTGTGAATGATCTGAAAACTCAGAGATTGCTGGTACAAGGACGGAATAAACAAGGACTTTATGAGTGGACCCATAGGGATCATGTGTCACCTTCCGCAAACTTCACCTCCACCAAAGTTTCCCGTCAATTTTTGCACCGTTGCTTGGGTCACCCTCATCTGAAGATCCTAGACTTAGTACTGAATAAGTTTTCACTTCCCTTTACAACAAAAGAAAAGTTTCATTTTTGTAATTCGTGCTCATCAAATAAAGATTATCATTTTCCATTTCAACGACTCACTTTAAATAGTAATGCAACACTTCAAACTTTGTTTAGTGATTTATGGGGTCCATCACCCATTTTATCCAATAATATAAAGTTTTATTACTGCATTTTTATTGATCATTACACAAAATATACTTGGTTGCATACAATCAAAAATAAAAATGAAGTCGCTTCAATTTTTGCAAACTTTCATCCTCTAGTGGAAAAAATTTAAAGCAAAATTGTCTCACTTTATATTGATGGAGGGGGTGAATTCACTTGTCCTAAACAGTACCTAAATGGGCATTAAACATTGGATCTCCCCACCCTAGACACCCCAACGAGTTCCAATCATTGAGCGACGATATCGTTACATTGTTGAAACAACTCGAACTCTTCTCAATGAAGCCTCACTACCATGTGAATTGTGGTCCTTTGCCATTCATCATGCAGTCTATCTCATAAATAGACTCCCTACACCTGGCATGAATAATGATTCTCCGTATAAGAAATTATTTGGCGAAAAACCAAAATACTATTCGCTGAAAATTTTTGTTTGTCTTTGTTATCCATGGCTTAAGACATACACAAAATAAGTTTCAGCCTAGATCTACACCGTGTGTCTACTTAGGAGTTTCTATTTTTCATTACGACACCTATGCTTTGATCCAGTGCACTAAAAAATTCTCATCAGTCGTGATGTTCAATTTTGTGAAGACGTTTTTCCTTTCACTCAAATGTTCTCACAATTGCAAAATAAGTTTTCCAATTTACAATGGGAAACCATAGAGTCACAACTCTGTAAGGATACTCATCAGCACTCCAATTAAAATTGGACTCCAATCTAGTTCGAACTCTTCCACCTCCTATTCTCATCTCCTTAACAGTTCCCTCTCATTCAAACTCTCTAGAGTCCAGAATTGAATGGAAACTACCAACATTGTCCACTTCATCAGGTATGATTCCTATCTCTACTCAACCTCCTTCACTACTAAATGAAGCAACCCACAACTCTCACCTATTACCCGTTTCTCATCGACCATCACACAACTACCGGCCATCAAATCCAACAGCAATTATGCAACCAGCCGCTGCCCCACTACCATACGGTGTTGTCACAAGGTCCAAAATTAATATCTTCACACCAAAGAAAAAATTCACCTTCTTGTCTCACCGTTCGCGCACTCCAAATAACTTTAAGCAAGTTGTTAAACACATTGAATGGAAGAATGCAATAGATCTGAAATATGAAGCCTTTATGAGAAACCAAACTTGGGAACTAGTACCTATGGACCCGATAAAAAATGTTGTTGATTGTAAGTGGTTATTTCTCATTAAAGAAAAGGCTGATGGTTCTATTGATAGGTACAAGGTGCGATTAGTCGCAAAAGGTTTCACAAAATGTCCAGGATTGGATTTTCATGAAACTTTCAGTCCGATTGTAAAACTAACCACCATAAGAATTGTTCTTTCTATTGTAATTCAAATAACTGAAAAGTTCAGCAACTTGATGTGAATAAGTCATTTTTGCAAGGTAACTTACAGGAACAAATATTCATGGCGCAGCCGAAAGGCTATGTCAACCCTGATTTTCCCAATCATGTATGTCATCTCAAAAAGGCCATTTATGGACTGAAACAACCTCCTCGTGCCTGGTATGAAGCTTCGAATCTCACTTGACTTCAATTGGATTTGTTAAGTCTAAATTAGATACTTCTCTATTTATTTTCACATCTGAAAATGTCACGATGTTATTCTAGTGTATGTTGATGATATACTCATTACTGGAAATTACCCAACCTTGCTCACACACGTAATTAACTCTCTGGATGACAAGTTCTCCTTAAAGAACATTGGTGAACTCAACTATTGTTGGGGATCAAAGTTAAACATGTTGCAAATGGGATTGTCTTATCACAATCCACATACATACTTGAGATTCTCTCAGATACGGATATGGCCGACTATAAAGGAGTTACGACACCCATTTTCTCAATCTCACCACCCAAATAAGGCGATGGTACACCTCCTACCGATGCAACATTGTTTCAACGCACTATTAGTAAATTGCAATACTTATCATTCACATTTCCTGATATTTCCTTTGCAGTTAACAAACTATCATAATTTATGTAATCCCCAAGTTTGGAGAATTGAAAATTAATAAAAAGGGTGTTGCAATACCTCAAGGAATCATCAATGTCGTGTCTGCCAATATCTAGCCATTCTAATACTAATATGTATATGTACTCTGATGCAGATTGGGTAGGTGATCCCTGTGACAGAATCTCCATATCTGGTTACATACTCTTCTTGGGACCAAATCTGATATATTGGACGTTGTTGCATCACACCTAACTTGAGGGGGGGGGGGGTGTTGACATACCCAATAGTTTTTTAGTTTGTTATAATTTCTTATCAAGTTGTTAGAGTAGATTTAGATTGAGTTTAAAGTACATCTGTAGATTTAGTCAACTTAGTATAGTCCCTTAGAATTAGTCAAGTTAGTTACATCTGACTTGCATTTAAAGTTTATGCTACGCTTGAATAAAAGTCATCAAGTTTGCTTTGATTCTCAATCTCTTTAGTGGGGTGATGGAGATGGAAGCTACGGAGGTGCTAGAAGGTGAATATAAGGTGTAGGGTGGTGGAGATCGATGGCCGGATGTCTTGGTAGGCAGGAAAAAGATAATAGACATCAGTTATGAAGATTGGTTTTATTAGCAGAGAATTCCTTTAGTCAATTTTTAAAAAAAAGAGTCTATAAAAAGTTTTGCGTAACAAAAGAATTGTAATATATTCCTATTCGTATCAACCTCACCCTTGAAATCATGTTTATGTTTGATAAAATAGTTCCCTCCAACCATTTTGGATCCATTTGGTTTCCCATTAAATCATAATAAAATAAAATTCTTGACATATATTTCCTCCGAACATAGCCAACACCCTTATATTTTTCTCTTTTCATCTTTTCCTTTCCCGAAAAAGCATGTCTTCACTATTACGATTTATAATCTCAAGTCATGGTGACATCTATAGCTTAAATAAACCATATCCCAGAATGTATAACCTTGATTTTTTATCCCTTATGAATTTCTAAATTTCTATTCTCCCAAATCAATTGAGAACTCAATTTTTATGATATTTTGACATCTATATAAATCCACCAAGTCTCCACTACTTTAAATGGGAGAAGGGAAACCCAAAAGTCTAGAATTTCCTACTTAACTAGGTTTTGGACACTTCGTCCTCAGCCTAATAGTTGTGAAAATTGTTAACTTCTAAGCATTTTTCTTTTCTTTGTTATTTCTGAGTAGCATCTCAAAGGTGGAAATGTTTATGGTTTTTTGAATAATTTGTGTGTTCAAAGTATTTTTTTATTTAAGAAGACGAGCTTAAACCAAGTTTATGGATCCTAAGATTGCGTCATAATATAGTATTCTACTTAGTCTTTTTGTCTTAAACATTGTTTTGAGACTTGAAATATTTATGATTTATAGTTAGTTTTAATGTTTCATAAAACATAATAAGAACTGATTGAAGAAGAAAAGGAAAAAGTGATTTCTATTGATAAAGGAGACCGAATAAATACATCGCAAATGAACTAAGATGATGTAAAGTAATGTTGAGAAATATGCTAAAATTAAGTTACTGTTGATGAAATTAAGGAACTTATACTTAAAGTAATTAACAAAGTTCTAAAAAAACTAGGGAACAAAAAATAGCTAAAATAAAGTTATTGTTTGCTGAAATTGACGAACAAGTATTTAACAATACGACATAGAGTTTCAAAAAACTAGGAAACAGAAAATAGCTAAATATAGAATTCTAGTATGGTGTGCACTTCCTAATTATTCTTATTCCCTAAGTCATCTTCTAGCTTGAATTTAGTTCATGTAATTCGAGAAGACAAATGTAACACTCTTCATGGCTCAAGAACTTCTTAGTCCAAGTGTAACGGCTCAAACTTCCATCAATTTCAGTTTTGACTCGAATTCAAACAATTATATCTTTTAGAAGATATAGAGTAAGGTGAGCAATGACGTATAAAACTGAAGGTCTTTGAGTTCTCTTTCCAATTCCACCAAGTTTACTAAATTTCGAGCTCTGTAAAAAAAGTTATGACAGTTTGAGATAAGCCTCTCTAGTTAAGACATTTCATCCGTTTGAGAAAGCGGTATTTTTGTCTTTCCTTACCCCACTAGGATTGATCATGCTTTCTCACCCAATTCAGGGGTCTAATCAGACTCTAAGTCATTTTTTTACATTTCTCAACACTTAGAATTTTAGGGCGAAGTGTTAAGAAGAGCAAAAGATGGTTTTTATCAATTAATTCAACAGTTGAGAAATTTCTCCACAAAGAATCGTTCTTCTGAGGTTATGTTATGATTGTCATAGCATTTATCACTCCCAGAGCCTACTCCCTAGAAGTATTCAGCACTTGATAACAATTGTTGGTCCCCAAGCGAACCCTAGCCAACCCTTGGCCTGACTCACTACTCAGTGGAAGACTTACTTAACAAAAATCAACTTCAATTGCAAAGATTTAACACATAAGGTATCAACAAGATATTAACCCAAAGTATGTCAGAAATACTCAAAGCAACTCAAATTCTAAAAATATCAAAAATGAAATAGTGAAAAACTCTTCAACTAGTACTATCTATGAAGCTTCAAAATTCAATAATAGATGTCGGGACAAGACCCACAACATCATAACCAAACTGAAATATAAATGTGGAACCTACTCGAAAGCAATGAGGCACATCAAAGCTAACTGGAATATAAATATATAAATGAAGTGCTTGTTGATGACCCTGTAAACTTGTATTTGTATGATAAAAAGATGGAGGTCGAATGACGTCAGTGCATTAAATATACGAGCATGTAAGGGAAAAACTGAAAGAAATAGTTAAGTGAATTGATTATGTGGGAACACAATACTCACCTCAAACTCAACTCTAATATCAAAGAAATTGTAGGAAATGAAATATTTAAATCTTTTTATACAATTGATATCAACTCAAATGTATAAAAATACAATAACATACTGTTTACTCTTATTTGAGCGATTCTCTAAGCGAAAACCATCATTATGAGATATTTTATGATACAACGTCTTTCCCGGGGTACTAGATTTGTCCTATACTTTGTTGGGGTATACAATACTTCAACTAAGTGGATCCATCCATTATGCTATTCTTAAAAGCACTAAAGAATCATCCAAAAATTATGATCCTTTGCTCATGTTGACAAACATGGTTTATGAAGATTTTGCGTAGTTTGAATTCATCCCTGTATCGGTGCTTAATACTACTCCCATTAATATATAACTCATGCTCAAATGTTCTAAACATAACTCTTTCTCAATTTGAGGTAATTATTCAAAAGACTCTTTTAAAAGAGGTAATACTATAAAATTTAATTGAATTCGTAGCTCATATGTTTCTCTCTTTTAAATATTAAAGTATTACAATTAGGAAAAACATAACAACCATACACTAATTTTGAAACATGAAAGAGAATTGTTCTCAATCTGATACTCATTTTCTAAAATTTTAGTTCAAAACTCTTTTAAAAGAGGTAATACTATAAAATTTCATTGAACTCGTAGCTCATATGTTTCTCTCTTTTAAATATTAAAGTATTACAAATTAGGGAAAACATAACAACCATACACTAATTTTGATACATGAAAGAAAACTGTTCTCAATCTCATACTCATTTTCTAAAATTTTAGTTCAAAACGATAATCAATTTACAGAATTCTCAAAGTGACTCAAATGGACCTCTCGACTATACTTTAATTCGAAATGTGTATTAAGACATGTGATTATGACATATAAGATTTTTCAAAATTACGTAAGCCTTTAAGATTTCATTTTAAGAAGAGAACGTACACATGATTTGAATAAACACATACAAAACAAAGGATGGAAGAGTAAGGACGTGGCGACCCAGGCGCACTAATTGCAAAAGGACCCACCCCCCAAATTACTGAGATGTGTTTGGGGTGAACTGCGCCAGGTCCCAAACTATAGGCCAGTAGTTTGGGCGCTATTGTTGGCGCGATGTTCCACCACTTTGCCCAGAAATCCGACAAATTTTGTTGTCAAATTTCATGTCCTAACTCATCTCGAATTGAATGATTTCCTCCAAAAACTCTTTGATTCATAAACCCAACACAAATTCAATCAAATCTCACAAAAAATCTATCAAGAAGCATTATGCATTTGCTAAATCCTCACCTCAAAACTGAAAACCTCCCTTGTTAACGAATGGGGCTAAAACTCAAGAATTTCTCAAGAATCTCAATATAAACAATCTCATGGACGAATTCATAAAAGAAACTTCAAGATTGGTGTAAGGGATAACAAACTCAACACTATGAGAACCTTACATACCTCAAAAGAACCCTCTTTCTTGGCTAAATTCCTCAACCTTTGATTGAATGTTTGAAAACCATATTTTCATTTTCTTGAAACTTAGCCCTACTAAGTGTTTTGTAATGTCAAAATTAACTTAGCATCTGATTAGACCCTTAAATTGGGTGAGGAAAAACGTGGTCAAGTCGTGTGAGCAAGGAAAATACCAAAGTACCCCTTTCACAAACGGATGGAAAGACTTTATTGGATAGGCTTCACTTGAATAATCATAATTTTTAACTCACACCTTCAAATTTAGAAGAATTGGTTGAGTTGGAAAGATGACTCGAATTCCTTCGTTTGAAGAATCACATTTCCACCAGCTTTAGTTTTGGACCAACTTCGAATGACTATATTTTTTTGAACATAAAGAGTTAGGTGGACCATTACATTTCAACTGGAAGGTGTTTGACTCTTCTTTCCAACACCAAAAATTTGATAAATTGTGAGCTCCGGGTTAAATGTTATGGCTGTTTAAGTGAAGCCTCTATAATTAAGCATTTCATCCATTTGAGAAAGAGGAATTGTGGTATTTTCCTTACCCCGCAAGGTTTGAACACACTTTTATCACCCAATTAAGGCTTTACTCCGACTCCAAGTTATTTTTCACATTCCTAAATAGTTTAAATTTTAGGGTGAAGTTTCAAGAAGAGGAAAAAAGGGTTTTCAAGAATTCATTCAAGGGTTGAGAAATTTTTCCAAGAACAATCTTTTTTTCCAGTATGTGACATTTTCCATAGTAATGTACTTGTTTTTCCTCACTCCAAGTACGTAATTCTTCAATTAATGCATCCATGACATCATTTATGTAAAGATTATTTAGTAGTTCTTGAGTTTTAGCCTCATTCTTTATCATTGGAAGTTAGTTCTTGAAGTGAGGTTCTTACGAATAAGTGGTGCTTCTTGATAAAATTTAGGTGGTATTTCAATGAAGTTGTTTTCGGTTTATAAATCAAAAAGTAAATTTGGAAGAAAATAATTGATTCTATTAGATGAATTAGAACCCAAAATTGAACAAGAAAAATTCTCAAAAATCTTGTTCCACGGTGGGGCAAAGCCCCACTACAGCGCCAAGAACTTGACGTTTCATTTTTGGGGTTGGTGCCTGTGACTATAGTGCTCCGCAAAGCAGCCCTAGGACAGTTGAGGCTGGCGTGACGCATCACAACTATGCCTCGGTTGCCTGACACTTTTATTCTCCATTCTTCGTCCCGTATGTGTTTCTTCAAATCGCGTCTTTTCTCTCTTCTTAATATTAAATCTTAATATATTTTTAATCCTTGAGATATCCTTCATATTCTGATAACATCTCTTCATTTCGTTTACAGTTCAAAATTTAAGTAATGTTAAGAGAAAAGTTTGTTTAAGAGGTTATTTTGAGTCAAATTTGAGAACTCTTTTGCAATTAACTATAGTTTTGAACTAAATATTTAGTAAAGGAGTATGAGAATAAGAGGAGTTACATTTAATATTTTAAAATGAGTATAAGGGAACTAAGTATTCCTATGTGTAACACTTTTACCCTTAAAAGAGAGAAACATTAATTTCTAAATGAGTTTGTGAGTTCAGAGAAGTTTCACAGCATTACCTCTTTTAAACGGATCTTTGGTAACTACCTCCAATTCAAAAAGAGTTATTTTTATACATTCGAGCAAGAACGATACATTATTGGGAGTAGTACTGAGCACTGATATGGGAATGAGTTCAGACAACGCACATTCCTCATAAACCAATTCGCTAACATGGGTAAGAGACTTTACATTTTAGACAACTCCTAATTGATTTTAAGCATAACTTATTTGATCCACTTAGTTAAAGTTTTCTATACCGCGGCAACGTATATGACAATTATGGAAGCATGGGTGAGAGGATGTATCATCACATGGCTCATAGTGATGGTTGTTGGTTAGACAATCTCCCAAATAAGAATAAATAATTTTAGCGTATCTTTATAAATTTGAGTTTATATCTCTGGTTTAAAATCTTTAAATATTGCTTTTCTATTATTTCTTTCATATTGTAGTTGATTTTAAGGTGAGTATTGTCTTTCCATGTTATTATTTCAGTTATATATGTTTCATATTTCACCTTCTATACTCAGACATTCAATGCCTAATGTCATTCAACCTACATCATTTTATGATGTAGATTCAGGTGTTTAGGGTCACCAACACACAATCCGTTTATACCATTGCATTCCAGCTACATTTGGTAATCTTCCTTACTTTCAGGAGGACTTCACCTATTATTACTATTTTGTTGAGTTGTCGAGGAGCCTACACGTATAGCTTTCATAGTATCTAGAGGCTTCCTATATAGATATAAGTTGAGGAGTCTCTCCCTATTTCAGCTGTTGATGTTTTGAGACTTTGAGTCACTTGTTTGATTAAGTATTATAGACATTTACTGAGTTGGGTTATGTTTGAGATGCTTTGAGTTAATTGTTGGTAGTTGGATTTCCCATTTTTCTTGAGTAAGTCTTCTTCTGCATAGTCAGCCTGACTAAGGGTTCGCTTGTGCACCAACGATAGTTCTCAAGTACCGTCCATGTCTAGGGTGTAGGCTCGGGGCATGAAACCAAGATTCATTTTAAAGAATTCAATCTTATTATATGAAATAACTTAGAGGACATCAATATTTTAATCTTTCGAATTGCAACAAACCAACTTCACCTCTCTACTAGCTTGCACTTCCTTGAGATAGTACAAGTGATATTCAAATGTTTTGTTTTTCCTCGAAAAACTAGATTATGAGAAATTTCCATTGTTGTATGATTATCGATAAACACTTTATGCCTACTTGTTGCTCCAGATCAATAGCTAACATAATCTTCCTTAGTCACAGAACTGGATTAACAACTAATATTACAACTTTAATTCAGCTTGTGCAGTTGTTTGTTGGCATGATATCTTTCTTCGTTTCGAGAACCATGAAGATCATCCCAAACCAAGGCTAAAATAGTAACCCGAAGTGCTTTTCATGTCATTATTTGACCCAACCCAATCACTATCATAATACCCTTGAAAGTTGAAGTTCTGACTTTTTGCTGAACCTAACACCATTGTTCAAAGTTCCCTTAATTGTGCCACGATACATTGCTTCTTTTAGAACCACGAAAAACATCCCGAGCCAAGAATTAAACAATCAACTAAAGTGATTATGATATCATGATCTGATCCAGCCCAATCACTATCTGCACACCATTGCAAGTTGAAGTTCTAACTTTTCCCGAACCTAACACCATATTCCAAAATTTCCGTGACATACCTTATGAATCTTTTAGCTGCTTTCATGTGCATTGAACTTGCACAATTCAAAAATCTAGAAAAGACACTTGTTGCTTGCAGCATATCAGGTCTCGTGGTAGTGAGCATGAGACATCTAACTATACTCTTATAACTTGCCTCGTGAACCTTGTCACTACCATCATCTTTAATCAACTTTTCTTTTTGATTCATTAGAGTGTTCTTAGTTTTGAAATCTTCCATTTTGAACTTCTTCATTTTCCCCCTTGCATATTTTTTGGTACAAATGGACACTTCATTGTGGGTTGCATTCCAATAAAGTAAGGCATTTCTCTCTAGTCTAACATTTTGAACCCTTTCTTCATCTCTTCCTTGAATTAATATTTCATTTCAAGGTTGTTGCCTATTAGAAGAAGATCATCAACAAAAAGTGATATAACAATAATATTAGAATCTCATTTTTCAATAAAGAGAATTGATTCACTTTGGATTATCTTAACACCCAATCCTTGCAAGTGATCATCAATTCGACTGTACCAAGCCCTTGAAGCTTGTTTTAACACCATAAAGGGCTTTATTGAATAGATACACCTTGTCGTCATATCCCTTTACGGAAACACCTTAAGGCTACTATACATATATTTTCTCATGTAGAAAACCATTTTTAAAAAACGGACTTGACATCCGATTGAAAGACTTTACATCCTTTTGTAGTAGAAATAGCTAGTGACAACCTTATAGTATCAAGCCTAGCAACTAGAAAAAAGGTTTCTGAATAATCAACTACAAAAATTTGTGAGTAACTTTTCACAACAAGTCTTGCTTTGAGCATGTTAACACATTCATCAAAATTATATTTCATGCGATAAACCCACTTTACTTCAAAAATCTTCCTATGTTATGGTTTTTCCAGAAGCAGTCAGGTCACACTCTTCTTAATAATAGCAAGCTCCTCTTCTATTACGACTTTCAACTTGGGATCAGAAACAACTTCTTAAAATCTAAAAGGCGCTAAAATGGCAACATTTAATCTCGGGTATATGTCATAGTGCGACCTTGTTCCTCTCACATATTGATCATCAATGTTCTCATCTGAATCTATAAGATTGCTTGTGATATGCTTTTTGTTAACTTATTCCCATATTCTCCATAATAAATACATCTCTTCTTACAATAATTTTTCTGTATGTGGCTGAAAAATTTTGTAAGCTTCGGAGAATGTACTATAACCAATAAAGACTCCATGTTCATCTTTTTTATCTAACTTGTCCCTCTTAACCTGTGGAATATGTGAGAAGCACAAACAACCAAATATTATTATGTTTTGTGAGGATGGATTATACGTATGCCATACCTCAAAAGGTATCTATTCCTTCACAACTTTTGTAGGAAACCAATTTAGCAAGAAAAAAACAACAGCGTTAGTTGCTTCTATCCATAACTTTTTTGGTAGGCAATTCTCACATAACAAGCATATCGACATCTCCATTATCGATCTTTTCTTCCTTTCATTGATACAATTTTATTGCGGAGTATATCGGACAATGAGTTGATTCTCAATTCCTGCATTTCACAAAAGTTTTTAAATTGATCAGATGTTTACTCAGTACCATTATTTTATCTAAGCATTTGAATCCTACAACCACTTTGATTTTGTACCAAACTTTGAATTTCCAGAACACTTTAGGTACTTCAGATTTGAACATGAGAATATAAATCCAACACATTTGTGTCATATTATTAATGAATTCTATAAGATATTCACTTATGTTAAGAGAAGCAGTCCTATGTGGTCCATAAAAATTAGTATGGAATAATTGAAGCTTTACTGATGCTCTCGGGTTGCCTTGGCAAAAGGCATTCTACTTTGCTTTCCCAATTGACAAGTGTTGCTAGTCGCATTTTCATCCTCCATAAGTGGTAGCCTCGAATCATGTCTTTATTCAACATGTATAAGAATGCCCTGCGATTAAAATGTCTGAGTCTTTTGTGTCATATATTTGTTGTATCTCTTGGCTCGGATAGGCAACCAACTTTTCCTCCATTGGATCAAATAAACAAATCTTTGCTCTCATATAAACTTGAAAGATTAGTTGGCCCTTTGTATGAAACATCGCACACTTCTTATCCTCAAATGTAAGATTAAAAAGAATTTTCCAAAAGTTTCCGTGTGTTGAACAAGTTTTGATCAAGTTTAGGAAAAAAACGTACATATGATTCTTTGTACTTGAGTAGCTTTCAATAGCTATTGTGCCTTTCCCTTTGCCTTGAAGACGATTCCCATTACAATTTTGAGTTTCGAGATTGAAGATCTTTCGAATTCTCTAAAAATCTCCTCATCATGAGTCATATGATTTGTACAACCACTATCAAATAATCAAATTCCGCTTTAACTTCAACTTGCAAAAGAAGTAGCCATAAACAATTGATCTTCTTCTTGATCATCTGCAATTTGAATTCCATTTATTGTTATGGTCCTTTTTCTTTGCAAATAATCTCAGAATGACCAAGTTTATGACACTTTATGCATCTCATAATATTTTTCCTAGCATTTGAAGCGTGGATGATTTCTCTTCTCACAATGCTGACATGGTGGATATTTTCCACTTTTGTTGTCATCGCTAGAATGGATATTAGTTGCAGAAACTTCTGTTTATGTAGCATAGCTATTCTTAACTTCTGCATCCTACCTTTTCCTCTGACATTGAATTGATGCCTTGCTTGCAAAGCTCCTTCAACAGTTGCCTCGTTTGTGAAGATTCTTCATTGGTATGTGCTTACTATAGGTTTAAAAGTTCCGCCAAAGTAATGTTTAACAACTCTTTTGTATTTTCCAGTGAATCAATTTTCGCTTCAAAATTTTTAGATAAATTCACAAGGATTTTCCATACAATCTTTGTTTCGAAAAGTTCAACACCAAGTAACTTTAACTTATCGGCTAAACTAATAAGTTTATCTAAGTACTATTAATTGTATCGGATTCCTTCATTCTTTGCATTTCAAATTCCCTCACCAGGTTTAAGACCTTCATTCGTAGAATTCTATTATCTCCACAATGTTCTTTTTTAAGAAAGTCCCCTATTTCCTTAGTTCCTTTAAGAGTCATGATTCTTGAAAAATATTAGGAGATACTACAACATAGAGAAATATTTTTGCATTCAACTTCCTGGTCTTCTTCTTTTTATGAGTTTTAATCTCAACCATTGAAGGACATCATGGTAATGAAGGAACTTCATAATCCTTTTCTACTGCCTCCCAAAGATCACATACATCCATGTTGGCTTCCATCCTTATAATCGAAATTTGTTAGTTGTTTCCATCAAAATTTGGCAGAGCAAAGCTAGTTTTATTGAATGGTTTGATTAGATTTGAGTTTTAATCAATATAACTTAAAATTCTTACAAGTCCATTAAGAACTAAAGGGCTCTGATACCAATCTTAGTGTTTAATAGAGGATAATAAGAACTGATTGAACAAGAAAAATGAAAAGTGATTTTTAAAGTTAAATGAGACTAAATAAATACATCACATCTCAATAAAAATGGTGTAAAGTAATGCTAAAAAAAAGCTAAAACTAAGTTATTGTTTGCTGAAATTGAGGAACTCATACTGAACAATAACTAACAAAGTTTACACAAACTAGCAAACAAAAATGGCTAAAATATAGCAATTTATTGTGGTGGGGCCTTCTCAACATTCTTCCTTCGTATTCTTTTAACATGAATTTAGGTCATGTAGTTGTAGAAGACAACTGCAACAATTAGTTTTCGTTTTATTTCTCTATTTGCTTGCTTGACGAATAAAAAAAAACTTTTTTATCATTAATCTATCATTGAATATATTCCCTTGTGATTTTATTTATGTTTCATATAAATCACATGTTTTATGTTAAAAATCTTTTTTTCAATTCTTAGTCTTTACCTTTTTATGTATTAATTTATCGAAGCATGACTCATACACTTATCTTTAGTATTCCTACCTCGTTTGAATTATCTAATTTTGTCTCACTATGAGTAGAAAAAAATGATTCATAATGTAAACGAGAAGGAGAAATTATCCATGTTATTGTAGAAGATTTACTCGTGTCTATAGATTTTGGTGTTGTAGACAATTATTTATGCATGCTATTTTGTTTATTGAATGTTTTATTTTGAGTCTCGATTTGTATTTCTTAATCACTTATGTTTTTAATTATCTTCTTTAAATAATGAATAATTTTGATAATAGATTGTCATACATTTTGGTGGAATCAAAATATGTGTCAAATTATGACCTCTATTTTTGGACTGTGACAAATACCTAGAGGGAGACAAAGTCAGGCAACAAATTCTTGCTAGTAAACAATTGACATTTTTTCAGCTTATTATTTGTTTTTATTTTTTTACGTATTTCAGTTTAGTTCTTCCTATTTTCTAGCTAGGATTAGTCAACTTTAGTGCTCCCTTTTATGATTGTTAGTGGCACATGTTCTTATTCAGTTTTAACATCCACTTTATAAGTGGTTACTAGATAGGAATTGGTTAGGCTTTTGCTTGGATAAATTCATATCTTTTGCAATTTGATGCATTGTATGAATTTCATAAGTTCACTTTATTTTTATTTCTTAAATCAGTTTGTTAAGTGTTTGTATTTGAACTCTTGCATCAGACCCTCATGTTGATCTTACATGGCCAAAACGTTTTAACCTACAACAGAAATGACACTCAAAAACCTGGATCTAAATCCCCACCATTCACTTTCACTGGTAAAAATAACCAAATCTGGTTTGTGAAGCTGCAAGCATTTCTGGAAGCCTATGAACTTTCAGAAACTGTGATAGAAGATAAACCACTTGCTTCTCTACAAACAAATTCTACCTTGGCTAATATCCAATCTAACATCGAAGAGAAGGTTAAGAAATATAAATCTAAGTCGCTTATGTAGAATACTGTGGACGATTATGTGTTTTACAGAATCATGACTTGTAAAACAACAAAAGAGGCTTGGGGTAGGTCGAAACAAGAATAACAAGACAAGGATACAACATGTCAAATGTAAGTGTTGAACGTAAAAGGGAGTTTGAGTCGTTGATCATACAGGAAAGTGAGACAATTAGTAAGTATGCTGATCAAATCTCCTTATTCCTTAATGGTGTTAGACTTCTTAACGAAGAATTCACAGAAAAAATAAATCGTGGAGAATATTCTTGTGACTCTTCCTAAGAGGTTTGAATTTAAGATTTTCTCTCTTGAAAAATCCAAAGGCCAGGGCAAAATTTCTTTAGGTGAACTGATGAGTGCTCTTCAAGCACAAGAGTGAAGAAGGATTATGAGACGAGACAATTTCACTGAAGGAGCTTTCTCTATACATAAAAAAATTTTCCAGTAAAGGAAAATAAAAGTTAAACTAAAACAAAAAAGGCAATCATGATTGTGGAAATATTAGTGGAGATGTGAAGAAGAAGTTCACTCCGTGCAAACATTATAAAAGAACTACACATATGGAGAAGTTCTGTTAGTGGAGAGTCAATGCAATATGTGGCAACTTCCAGTAGACATGGAGCATATCCAAGGTGTGTAAATCAAGAGCAATGGCCTCTAAAACTTTGCAAGTACAAGGAGCAGAATCTACAGATGCACATGACAAGCAATTCTTTATAGTTTCATTTTTTTCAATTAATGAATAATCTGATTCATGTCTTCTTTATAGTGGTTGCACACATCACTTGTGCAATAATGCTGAAATGATAAAATTCCTTGATGATACTTACAAATCTAAAGTATAAGTGGAAAACAATTAGGCAATAAAAGTCAAAGGCAAGGGTACAATGTCTATGTCAACAATATTTGATATCACAACTATTCCTAAAGTTATATAAAAGCATGATATCAGTCAAAATATATTGAGTTTTGGACAAATGCTTGAAAATAATTATTCTCTGTATTTTAAGAATAAATTGTTATCGGTGCTTCTAGAGTAGAATTATTTTATGTCAAGATGAACAACGATACATTTTCAGTTGTTTGGAAGAAAATAAATGATCATGCTTACAATATTACTTTATAAACATGTAGAAACTTATGGAACAAAAAGGTTTGGCCACTTAAATGAGCGAAGCAACGCAGAGATAAAAAAGAAGGCGTTAGTCGAAAATAGATTTAAATTTCTTTTTGATGGCCAAGTTTGTGAAACCTGCCACCAGAGAAAGAAAAGAAAATTTTCATTTCAAGAAAATAAAGTATGGAGAACTAAAAAGAAACTTAAGCTCATTCATACGATGTTTGCGGCTCAATGTAAACAAATTCATTGAGTGGTAACATAAATGTCACGACCCGAGAGAACCCCCTAGTCGTAATCGATGTATTTGACCTTGAATAGGTCTTATACAAGTCTGTTAGCATTCGTTCATCTCATAGGTATGTAAAGTAGTGCAGTACTAAAATTTTTCACAATAATGTCAATAAGAGGAAAATCTTTTATAAAAGGTAAGAATACTTAAGTCTCGACACAAGCCATCTTAGACACATCACAATATCATAGGGACACAACCCTTACATTGAAAGAAAGATAAAAATATTATACAAATGAATTGATAAAGGAAAACTAGAAATAAAGAGTCTTCTTTTCGACATATGAGGACACACCCAAATCTTGAGAGAAAACTTCTAAGTCTCAAGCTTCAACATCAAAAATCCCCTCACTTGCCAACGCCTACACATTTGTAGAAATCAGAGGAAAATATAGAATTAGTATAATTAAGCAGTAAGTATGACAATCATGCAAAAACACACTTTAAAGAGGACATTTTAGTTGAAATATGCATTTCATGCTATGTTGATAAAGCTTCATAAAACAAGTGTAAAATACATAATACAATCGAATCATTAACATACAAGGTAATACTTCCATAATCCAAAAGATATGACCATATTCATTAACCAACCCATTTAGCCATTTATATCTTCTAATTAAGGTTATCCAAATACTCACCTAAGTAAGATATGAAGCAACCTCCCATACAACCCTTTCATGGACACTTAGATGATCTTTAAGACTACCCTAAGTAAGGATATTTCCTTTTCAACTAAATCCAAAAATTCAACATTCATTACTAGAGATACTTAAGGATACATTCATGCATTCAAGGAAAATCACATAAGAACCATCCCCTAGGATAACTCTAAGTTACACTAGTGCAATGTGAAAGTAGGATACCATACTACTACTCTCACTTAATGATCCTTTCGAATCACCCTAGACTAGGTACATCACATTGAACAACTAATAATACATTCATTGACATTAGACATAAGTCCAAAAAGCTTCCTTAACATCCTCTAGAAACCTATTCATTTATTAACATAATAACGACACACCAAGACCCCCTTCAAATGCCTACTTGTGCAATTCATAGATGGCGTCTCATTCCACCACCTATCCTAAATAGAACATCTCTAAGAAGACCTAGTTCATTACATTGTTTTGTAGGGGTAAGCTTTAACCGACATATACCATTAGAGCTTATCATAGAGTCCCGGTATTAATCGCTATCGGATGAGGTAACCCCACTGCCTAATTTAGGGTCATTCATTTAGCCTTTACGTGGAAAATCACTAGCTAGTCCTATGTGGGAACATAGTTAAGGGATAGAGAGACTGATTCTAGATACTAAACTTCTACTCACGGAGAGTAGAAATCTCAAGAGGTTACTTCTAGATACTACACCTCTACTCACGGAGAGTATCCACCCTATTTCATATCATCTCGGTACTAGTCATTACTCCCCCACGGAGTTTTAGACTTTCATTAACTATAGGTTAAAGGATTGGTACTATGTACTCTACCTCTACTCACGTAAGAATATACAACCCAACTTATCATTTATTCATTGAAAAGGTCTTTGAAATATTAAGGTTGTAACTAGACACAACACCTCTACTGACAAAAAGTATCCACCTCAAAGTCCCCCATTCATTCATTAGAGTACATTAAGGAAACCTTTGAATAGACTCATATTTATTACATTTTCATTAGCTTCATTCATTTATTCATTCATGTGTGTACATATGTGAGAAATATCCTTCACATAACCACCATCATTCATGATATTGTCTTCTAAACATGACCATACTCTATTCATCATATTCCACGCACAAATATACTTCACACTCACATTATACTCTAATAGTCAAACTATCTTGAATATTCACATAAATAACCTCATAATACATCTCTATACACATGCATCATAACATTACCTCAATTAAAATCCAATGCCTTCAAGGCCATGATCAAAATATACATACATATAGAACAACTAAACACCACCACCATAAGTGGACTATACCACACAAGAGAGAAATTTAGGCAATTTATCCTTCATCGAAGCCACAATCTATTTTTATCAATTCTTCAAAATTCACCATAACTAGTCATGGATATAAATAGATAACAAAAATACAACATAATAAAAGCATAAATCTAACAATATTCTATCATATTCATCAAACCCACTTTGTAAGCAAAAATCAAGGAATTTGAGGGATCATGGGTTCATTGATTTTTTAACTTTAAATCGCCAATTAAACCATAATATAATTATAACAATTTGTTTGTTACTATTGAATGTAACAACCCATGAGTTTGATGATGAAATGGGGTTTTGACCATCTTTAAGAACTTGAAAACCATTAGACAATTGGATCTAGAGTGAAATCTAACTATGGATAAAGGATCACCATACCTGATTATTAGGAAGTCCACTAAGTTGAAGAAGAAAGCAATGAAAATCTTCAATTCTAGCACCAATTTAACCTCAGCTTCCATGGAGGTTTAGAGACAAATTTTGGGACGCAACGTTTTTTTTTAAAGAATGAAGCCTGATTCTAGGTTTTAGTGTTTTAAGTAATTTAAATTACCTAAATAAACCATAAATAACTGTCCACCATTTAATTAGAACATGGGAGTGGGTTTACCCATGCACCCTTTAAGTGGTAGAAAGTTGGAAGAATTGCATGTGGCAATTGAGAACCGCCATTGACGGTTCATCAACCCAATGACCGTTTACACCTAATTTTGATCCTCTCAGGTAATAATTTATTATTGAGCTTCTTAATTTTTAACGATTCGAAATAATTAGAATTTATAAAATTTGAAACATCTTTTTTTTTAAAATTGTTTTGAATTAATCTTATCGCTTTTATAATATTTAAGCAGCATATGTGATTTGCATAATTTTGTATATAACTAGTATATGTTTATTTGAAAATCTTCTTAAAAAATTTTACTTTTGTTTTAATATTCTACTAATTAGTCTAGTTTTAAAATGATTTGCATTTTGGATTGGGTCGATTATTTTATTGCGTTAAAATTTAAGAAGCTTAATAATTAATTTATATCAATTCATGTTACTTACTTATAAGTAAGCTCCTAAGAAGGACATTCTTGGGACTTTTTCTCAATGCAATATCCGAACCAATTACCTCAATTCCCAATCCCAAAATCTTCAAACCCGCCCAAACAAACCATTCCTTTTTGGACTCGACCCAATCCTTTATCCCCATGACCCGAACCAATTTCCCTAATTCCCAATCTCTTTCAAATTAATGAGGACGGATGCCCAAGCCCGTTTCCCCTTTTTCTCCTCAAAGGGGTGACGCTTGAAAAATCCAAAAGTGACGCGTGAAGCCAAGGAAAGCGAAGTTGATCCCAAAGAGTTCTCCTCGTCATCTCCACGATTCCCCCTCGCGTGAGAGCATCAAAGCGAGCAGGAAGTACGTTGATTCTTGGCCTCTTCCCCAATGTCCATTTCCATCTTGTACGACGATGGCAACACAGGTTTGTCCTTGGTGGAGTGAGATCATTCCGCGTCAACGCCAAGGACGTAAGAATTGATCCAAAGAGTATATTACATTTCCGATTCTGCAATGGGATGGAAATTTTAGAAAAAGAGTGTACGCCCATTTTGAGAAAACAAATTTTGTATTTTAAAATCAGAGTGAATGTTCTTTTTTGCCCCAATCCTTTCAAGAAATTCTACCGCCTCTACAATTCGACGTCTTCTTTATCTCTATAAATACTTTCTTATGGTCTTTGAGGAAGGGGATGTTGTGGGGGAGGGAGCTAAAATTTTTTAGTTTGAAATTTTTTTCTGCAGAAAGTGTGAGAATAATTTAAAAGTGGATACTTCACTGTAAAAAAAAGGGAGTAACATTGAGAATTTCTTTTAGCTTGAGAATCATTGGAGATTTGGGAGTTAGGATTTTTTTGTCGGGAGACTGTTTTGAAGAGAGTTACAGAGAAAGTCATCTTGTTTAGAGTCCTAAGTTTCATGTCCTTGGTGTTATCCATCGCTCGTGCATTTTAAGCTAGAAACAGTCGTTCAAGATCATTTAGATTCTCTCTTTGCTGTAGTAGTCGTTGCCTCATCTTGCTCCCCTGTGTCCAGGTCGCTGCCCCGGAAAAGGTAAACAACTCATGATTTGTTCATTCATTTTAGGTTGATATGTGGGCTGATGTTTTCCTCTGTTGATTAAAATATAGTTTTGTATGGCATGTGTAGGCCTATACCTTCTTGTTATGTTAATCTGCCTGGCAACTGATGTGTGTGTGTTTTATTCTAAAAATGATTTATAGTCTGATTGAGCTGTTCATCCCTGTTTGTTTCAATTCGTAGTTGAAAATTGCTTGCTATTTGTAGTTGATCTTTTGAGTTTTGTATTGCTTTCCGAATGTTCTTTGTGAAGCTATCCATGTCTAGCTTTGAAGGAAATTACTTTCACTCGTCTTTTGGTTTATTAGTTGTTCAATTGTTTTGGATACAGAACGAAGTTGAGAACGTAGTTTGCCTTTCTTTTATTTCCGGAGTATGGCTAAGTTCGTTCATTGTTGTAAGTTGTCTAATATCTGGAAGTTGCATCCAAGTCATTCATGTAATCATTTTTCATCCATGTATACATTTGGTGATCAAAGGCGCTTGAAATTTGTGATTCTTTACGACTTCATATGCGTAATTGTCGTTTTTTTTACTCAAGTTAACAATGGGTCTCTAAGTGTACCCTTTTTAATGCTTCTCATAAATTGATTACATTGCATTTCTTATGTTGTTCTTGAATAGCCACTCGGCATCTTACTGTAAATGGCTTATTGAATCAAATTTCCAACTTTTCTATTCAGATGAGATTCCGCGGATGATTGTGTTCTTCAAACTGAGCTTTTGCAAAGATACTTTAAATCTGTTTGATAGGTAGTAAATAGTATGTCTAGTTATTAGTTGAAATCGAAAACTTATCATTGAATTATCTACGAAGGTTGATCTCTGTATAACATTGCTTACATATGCTTCAATTGTGCCACATGTACTGCTGGCATTATGTGCCTGATAGACTGATTAATTGTTGAATATTATTTTTTTTTATCGTGATTCATCTGTTCCAGTTTGTGTTTTTTGTTCGGTCAGCATTGTATTACTGTCATGTGCTGTTGAATTCAAGAATAGGTGGAGTTAGTCCGATTTATTCTCGTCAGGATCTCTACTTGGTTAGTTTTGATATTTCACTCATGAAAAGGAATATACAAGTAGGGGTGGGCATTCGGTATTTCGGTTCGGTTCGGTTTTTTTTTTCGGTTTTTTCGGTTTTCGGTTTTTGTAAATTGCGTACCGAATACCGAACCGAAATATTTCAACTTAATGGGCTTTGATATTTCAACTTAGGATTTCTTTTTTTTTTTTTTAAAAAAAATATTTAATATTAATAATTATTAAATATAATATAATTTATAAATTATAATATAATATTTCGGTTTAAACCGAAATACCGAATTCCAAAGTAACATGTACCGAAAACCGAACCGAAATATCGAAAATACAAAAAATTAAACCGAATATCGAACCGAAATACCGAAACTGAAATTCTAAAAAATTTCGGTTCGGTTCGGTGTTTCGGTTTTCCGGTTTTTATGCCCACCCCTATATACAAGTCCATTAGCTTAGGTGCTTTAATTGTAATTGAAGACCATGCTTGTTTCCATTGAAAATTTATTTGCAGCTCAAAATTTTGGTTGTATTCTATTTGTCTAATTTATGATTATTACCTATTTCAAATCCGTATGCAAATTAATTCGTTGTAAATCTATAGATGTTTTATATGGATGCTAATGTTTTTTTTTCCTTTTTTTTGTTTTTTTCTTTCTTTTTGTGATATTTACATGTAAAACCCATTTTGAGTTCATCATGAACTGCCATTTCCCCACCGCATTTCGAGAGAATAAAGACTCGAATTCTCCATCGAGTCAACACCATAAATATCGGCGTTACAGATCCAAAGGCTGAAAATCCAAGGGGAACGAGCTAGGAGTTGAAGAATTTGGGCTGAAGTCTACTTTGTTTCCTTTTTATTTATTGTCGTATTTTGTTATTAAGTATTAAGCCTTGTAAAATTTTTTTATTTACTTTTCCAGTCTAGGACAGGTACAAAAAAAAGGGCCAAAAAGGCCGAAAGCATGTGGGTCCAAAATCTGGTCCAGGCAAACAGAACCCAGGATTGGACCCGAAATATCTCTCTCTCTCTCTCTCCCTCTCTCTCTCTCCCTCTCTCTCCCTCTCTCTTTTGTCTTATTACTTATCTATTTTTTTATTTGTCGTTAGTTTGAAGTTAGAAAACTCCAAATCTTCGTCGAGTTCCATAAAGTTTGGTAACTTAAAATTAAAATAAGTTTAAACAATTTTAAAAAATAATTTTTCCATTTACAGATTTTGCTTAGATAGAATCTTAGAATCTATTTCAAACAATTTCTAATAAATTGTATAAGCTAAGTCTTAGCCAAAAAAACAAAGTTAGTTGTCGGATAGCCCTAATTAAGCTAAACGTCTTAGGTTCTTTCAAAACCTTCCTATGATGTTAATAAGAATTCCAGAACCCTTTTGAGTATTTTCAAATAATTTTATCTGTTTAAGTCTTTTGAAAAAAAAAGGTTTTTCTTAATTTTTCTCAAAATTAAGTGGAGACTCTAAAAGGTCGAAAACTCTTTAAAACAAATATATTTTGATAAAACATTGACGACCCGTCGTAGCTATCCTCCCATGGTGACTGAGAGTATTCAAATTGATCTTAGCTCCCGTAAACTAATTTTCAGCCTACGGCGGCCATTGGCGCTCTGTCATTGCATTGATGGTCTGTCAATGGAGCTCGTTGGTGGCTGCTATTTTTGACACCTGTTTGGCCAACATTTGGGTCTTCCTCAAAGGATCCTTAGGATGGTCATATGGGAGTTATGCCCAGATGTTTTGACCGTGAACACGACCGTATAGATTCTAGGCTCATCTCCACTACTTTTAGAGTCGAAATGACACACAGAAACAAGAAAAACATACTAGAACACAGTAGCATGGAAAAGACTAGTTTTCGAACGTCTTGGTCGTTCCTTGAAGTTGTACCTCAAAAATCATAAAACCAACTATTAAAAGCTATTTCTCATGATTTTAATAAGTCATTAATTATGAAACTCATGCAAAGATCTAGTTGGTCCTATTTCATTTTCAGGGTTTTTCAATACTTCCTCACTTGGAAAACATTCGTCCTTGAATGACACTAAAATACTTTCAAGGACTTAATGTCTTATCTAGTAGGTCAAGACACATAACATCATTAATACAACTTCCTATCCGATGCACAAAACTTACAAGGAACACCAATTTCACATGATTATGCACTCAAAGCAACACAAGCAAGTAGGAACTATCTCCACAATTCGTAATGCACACATACTTCATCATTTTCATTGCATTAAGAAGGAAATACCTTCTCGTACTTTATACATTCTCATCATTTAATTGTAAGGTCCAATATGCAATAACTTTCAAATCACACATAGGCATAATCATCATGATAACTCAAGAGGAAAATAAGCAATTTTATTAAATGCACATTAATATGAGAGATTCATAGATCAATTACTAACTTTATCAGATGATAAAATTAATAGGATGCAAAACATATTATCATCAAGTCACTCCTAACATAAGGAGAACATGGAACTTTTCATCTAACGCAAAACTCATATATAAGGCAAAACTACTACTAATTTCTTGGTCTCAAGATTGAATAACAATAGAAGAAAAAGATATGGATATCAACAACCTTCCTACTCAATTCATCGTCCCCCACTTAGGGTAAACCCATCTAAGAGCAACTTAGGACAACCATAAGAAACTATAACTTATCGGGGCCTTTATTCCAGGTTAGTCCCTTTGATAGCTTGTAGCACATAAAAACGGTTCTTCTTGGGTGAATTCAGATCCTAGCTATCGTAAGGAGCTTGGGTAGTCTCCTTCCCTTTTGACGTGTGTGTTGGGAAATATTTCATCTTATGACCCCTTTTTCCACACACAAAGCACCTATTTATGCCAGCAAGACACTTACCCAAATGTTTTTTTTTCCATATGTAGTACATCTAAACCACTTAAAAGTAGAACCACCTCCAGTCCTTCCTTGAGACATTAGGTGAGACACCATATCATTGTTCATTATGACGGGAATCTTAATTGTAAAACCTCTTCTTAGACATAGGTTGACTTTGATCATCCATCCTAGTCCTCCTCCCATCTCTATTTATTTTTCTAAGCTTTGTCTCCTAAATTTATTGGGCATACACTATGCGACTCATATCATGATGGAGCATTGTCATATGACACTCTTCTTCTACCATACTAGCCACCCCCATCACAAAATTATTCATTCTATTCCTAGAGTTGGCTACCAAGGTTGGGTCATATTTAGACAATTGGGTGAACTTGAGAGAGTATTCCTTTATAGTCATTTCCTTTTGGTTGAGTTTATTAATTACACTAACTTTTGCTCCATCAATTATAAGGGGAAAACCTATTCAGAAAGGTTATCTTATTCACACCACAATCTACAGGTCCGCCCTTACAGGTCTCTCGTCCCTCCATTGCTCAAACCACACTTGTGCCACACCTTTTAGTTGATATGAGTCTACTTCCGCTTTTTCCCTAAAATTTACTCTCATTGCATCCACTACCTTAAACACCTCATCAATGAAGCTTGTGGATCCTCATCCATATTAGTGCCATGAAAAGTAGGAGGATTCATCCTTGTGAAATCTCACATTGTAGAAGCAAGAGTACCTACATAGGGGTTCACTTGAGGTCCAACTCCTCATTTAGCTTGGGTCGTCATGGCTTGAGCTTTAGTAGTTAAGAGTTGAGCTTGAGTCGCCATGAGTTGGGTCAAAACTTGGAAGGCAGCCATTATCTCCACATTAGACATAACCCCCTCCCTAATGGAAGCTTGTGGACCTTGGGCACCTGAGGGGGAACCTCCTCATTCACATTCTAACTTGAGACCTCCTTGCATTAGCCCCTCTTTATATACCGTGGCTTCACGGTATTCTTAATGCTTTTTCGTTAAGTTTAATATCTGTCCAAAAGCCTTTTTGTATTGATTTTTATGTAAGTTTTTCTTTATTTGCACGAAATCTGTCCTAACATGAATGCGGAAGTTTTTGAGCGAGAAATGCAGAAGAGACCACCTACTGAGCTTGTGACGGTCCGTCGAGCTTGTGACGGTCTGTAGGTGGCATCGTAGAGAAGCTGCTGAAGGAAGATATGGAAGTGTGACCCTGTGTGGGATTACAGAAGTTCATGACCTTCTGGTTCGTCGCAATGATCAGAGAGTACTCCCAGTACCCATATTCCAAGAAGTTTAAGTATTATGGAACGGAGATCCTCGACGGACCGTTGTGCTTGGAACGGTCCGTCATACCTGTCGTTGAGGGTAATGAAGAGAGTAGCACAAGAATTTGTGAAGTATGGGACGACGGAGGCCATGACGGCCCGTCGTGACCACGAGGGTCTGTCACGATGTCCGTCGACCTAACCGCGTTTTAACAGATTTTAAGTAATTAGAATCCTTCTTATATTAGGTTTTGTTTTTATTATAAATAGTTTGAAAAACCTCGTTTTTGGGGTTAGACTCTTTGATAATAAACTCCTTGATAGTATACTTTTTGATGGTTAGACTTTTGGATAATCTTTAGTTCTCTTGTTCAAGTATAGAAGGATTAATTTCAGCAATTGTTACACTTTTTCTGGAATTGATTGTTGTTGCTTTTGTTGATTAATCAAGTAAATTTCTTGATTTTATTCTTTCTCATCAAAGTAAGTACATGAATTCTTATATTTAATATATGAATAGTGTGATTATGACCATTGGTAACTAAACTCCATAATTAGGGTTGTGGGTATCATAGGTGAATTATGAGGTAAAAACTAACTAAAATAGCAATTCTAGAGTAGTGTCTTGCATGTATTGATAATTCTTTCGTTTAGAAGTCTTTTTAACGGATGGCCAACGATAGAACTCGCCTTAAAGCTACTTGTCTGACCAAGCAGGTAGATTATAGGAAAAGAATTATCAATATAGATTTAGTGTTTACAATCTAATAGGATAGTGTCGATTGGTACGAGGTAATAACTTAGTCAAATATCGAATACAATGCTTAATATGAGATAAAGGTAAGGGTTATTATAGCAGCACACGTAGCCGGACCAAGGTGCGGAGTGAAATTTTCTAGATGTCGGACCAAGGATTTACAGGTACATAACTTATCACTTTACATGCAAGATACTAGGAAAGAATTGTTGTAGTTAGCATTATCAAGTTAGGAACCTATGAGGAACACTTAAGCCCTAGTTACTTTTATTAATTGATTGAACACTTAAGCTCTAAGATTTGAACCTGTTAGTGTTTACTTTTATCTAGTTAATTAATTTCATGAATTTAGAAATAAAAACCCCCATTTAATGTCTTTTGTTTTCTAGGAAAAAAATTGACTAAATATAATTAATAACAGAATAAAGTTAAGTCTGAACTATTTTCCTTGTGGGAACGATCCCAACCTCATTAGTTTGATTCTTTACTTGATACAGTTGCTTTACTTCTTATTTGAGAAGTAAGTTTGAGCGTATCAAATTTTGGCGCCGCTGCTGGGGAAAGTAGCTTTTAGATTAACTTAAAATTATTAGTAAAGTTTAGTCAATATTTTCTTAGTTTTACTTTTCTATTGTTTTTGATTCTTGCAGAATTATCTTCCTTGTATGCCAAATACACGGAGAGGAACAGAACCCTTGTTTCCCTACGATCATGAATTAGAGTGTACATTATGCAATATGAATCGAAACATAGGTATTAACGATGATGATCCAAACAAGAACATCCTTGCTCCAGTTGATGTTCATGGTCAGTTATTACCCGATGATCCTGGTGAAAATCAACAAAGGGGACAAAATCCCGCTCCAGGTCCTCAAGAATACTACAGAGGCTATGATATAACTCTGATGGGCCACTTGTCTTGCCCCTTCTACCACAAGGCCACACCTTTGTGGTGACTAGTAGTCTGATGCTAATTCTCATTGCTAGAGGTTTTTTTTCAGGGCTACCTTCTGAGGACCCACATGCCCATATAGCTAAGGTAAGGGCAGTGTGTAAAAGTTGTGTAGGGAGGCCTGATTTTGATTTGGATGTAATAGGGCTAAGAGTATTTCCTCTCTCACTGACGGGAGAGGCTGCTATTTGGTTTACTAAGCTCCCTTATAACTCAATTTTCACTTGGAACCAACTAAGGGACATTTTCTTAGCACGTTACCACCCGGTCTCCAAGAAACTAAATCACAAAGACAGAGTGAAAAACTTTGTGGCACTACCAGGAGAGTCAGTTAGCAGTTCTTGGGATAGATTCACTTCATTTTTGAGAAGTGTCCCCAATCACCGCATAGATGATGATTTGTTGAAGGAATACTTCTATCGGGGACAGGATGGTAATAATAAAGCGGTATTGGATACTATAGCGGGTGATTCTTATGGGGAGTGTTCTTATGCCGAGATTGCCGAAAAGTTAGAGAAAATCTCCCGGAATCATAAAGCTTGGAGAAGTAGGAAGTCAAATACTGGAATACCTTCGCAAGTGCAATCCACACACAACCCAGCCACATATGAGAGTCGTGAAAAGATGACTCAGATTAGAACTGAGCTTGGGTTGGTATTAAAACATGTCACTAGGGGTGCAGAAAAGATAAATGCAGTTAACTACTTGTCTAAACCACCACCACTAAATGATGAATGTTATTATGAAGAGGATTCCTATGTGGTAAATGAGAAGATGGGGGGTTTCCAACCAAGTGCCCAAGGCTTAAATCAGAAGATGGGGAATTCGAATCTATGGTAACTATAGCCGTGAGTGTCATTATGTCCAAGATGGAAATTACAAACGCGACAACAACTTCAACAAGGGTAACTATGGTAACAATAATGATAAGAATGGGACCTATGTTCCTCCTCAAAATCGTGAATTTACTCCTAGGGATGGTGGAGGTAGTATGGTATGAGTTGAGGATATGTTGTACAAAATAATGAGGAGGTTCGATGCTAGTGATGAGCACATTAAAGATTTAAGGAATGATTTAGTTGGCATTGGACAGAAAGTCGATACACATGCAATATCGATTAAGCAGCTTGAGTTGCAAATGGCCAAATTATCTGCGATTGTGAACATATGGCAACTGGGCACTCTTCCTACCAACAATGTCCAAAATCATAAAAATGATGGACACTATATGGTAATCAGTACTCGGGGTGATAAGCAAACCATTGACCTACATATGTCGTCCAATGAGGAAAAGGTGATAAAAGATAATAATAAGGTGGTAGAGGTTAGTGGTGAAGTAGAAGATAACACTGAAAAAGATGCTGAAGTGCCTACAAAGGTAACTACCATGCCTAGACCCCCCCTTTCATCAAAGATTAGTGAAAAATACCGAGGAAGGTAAATATCGGCGTTTTATAACAATGTTGAAACAGCTTTCTATCAATGTCCCTTTGGTAGAAGCTCTAGAATAAATGCCCAGTTATGCCAAGTTTATGAAAGATCTGGTTAGAAACAAAAGATCGGTCACTTTTGAGGATGATGATAGAATTCAACATTGTAGTGCTATTGTTAGAAGAACTCTTGTACAAAATAAAGAAGATCCGGATGCATTAACTATTCCTTGTACAGTCGGGCCATTACATTTTGTGAAAGAATTATGTGATCTGGGGCAAGCATAAATCTTATGCCACTCTCGATTTACAAGAAGTTTGGTTTGGGTCATCCAAAGCCCATTGGGATGCGGATATTGATGGTTGATCAAACAGTAAAAGGACCTATAGTGATACTCCACGATGTGCTAGTAAAAGTGGAGTCGTTCATATTTCTGGCAGATTTTGTTATTCTTGATTGTGAAGTCGATTTTGAAAAACCTATTATTCTTGGGAAGTCATTCCTCGCTGCGGGTAGAGCCTTAGTTGATATGGAAAAGGGTTAGATGATGTTTTGGTTGAACAATGAAGAAGTGACCTTCAACATTTTTAGGTACATGACGCAGAGTGGTGAGCTTCAATAGATATCTGCTATATCCTACAAAGAAAAGATGAAGAAGCACCATGATCTAAAAATAAAAAAACAAGAGTTTATGGTTGAGGATTTGGTGATTTTATACAATTCTAGGTTCCATTTGTTTCCAGGCAAGCTCAAGTCCAAATGGACTGGACCTTACTTGATTACCCAACTATTCCCTCATGGAGCATTTGAGTTAGAAACCAAGGAGGGTGTGCGGCTTAAGGTGAATGGAAAACGAATAAAAATCTATTTTGGGCATGCTGAATTGGCGAATGAAGTGGTCGAGGCATACATCCTTGATGAAGTCTGAGTAATCAAGTGTCTTGAGTCGTGCCGCGATGTTAAATCAGGCACTGGTTGGGAGGCAATTCAATACTTATAGTTTTCTTTCTAGTAATGGTAGCATTTTCTACTAATGGGTTTTAAATTTGCAGGTAGCACATCACGAGGAAATTCTGCAGAAAATCACTCTGCAATAATCACTGACGGATACATCGACGGACCATAACGCACGTGATGGACTATCATGCATACCATGTATAGTCATATGAATCCATCGTTTCAGGTACGTCCTTCAATTATTTTCAAAATTAGGGTACACGCAACGGAACCCATGACGGACCGTCGCAACTGCGAAGGACCGTCATCGGGGACTCGTTGTGTCATTAATTAGCATACCCGACCTGACCCGGCTGGGGTATTTTAAAAATTGTCAACATTTAAAACCACCATCCATTCATTTCAACCATTCCTTCCCTCTTTCTTCCATTCCCTCCCTTTCAAACTTCCATCTTCCTACCTCTCTTCTCTATCAACTGATCACTTCCCCAAATCCCCAATTTCGGAAATCTTCTTTCTACTGGTCGGAGTCTCCTGCCTATGGTTCTTCTCGTGATAACCAAGTGCCTCACTTGCTTGTTTTTCTCCTCTTCTCAAGTATGTGTCTATAATCTCCACCCATTTACATTGCATTTTTTTTTTATTTAGTATTAGCCTATTTCTTTTTGGTGGGTCTTCACTATTTGATCCAATATTGTCTGACCTAGGTTGAGAATTCCCGAATTTGCTTGTTAAAACTCGGGAAATTGGTGCTTTAGCATTGCTAGTTTGCTAGGTATTCAGGTTAGAAGTTTGTAGGCTAACACTAAGTATTCCGTTTGAGTCACAAGGGATGATTGTGGAATTCTCAGTTCTGTCACTGAATGACAGAACGAGATCCCGATGACGGACCGTCGTACACACGACGGACCGTCATAGGGTCTATTCAAACACCCCACTATTTCTTTTCACTAAGTGTCCACCAACGAACACATGTGATGGACCACCGTTCCCACGACGGTCCGTCCTGCACAACCATTATGATTGTCAGAGACCCTTGTCCTAAGGGTCTCCAGCTTTTTCTAAGTGCCCTCTGACGGACATCTAAGACGGACCGTCATTAAAATGACAGTTTGTCCTGCAAAACTGTCATGGTTGTCATAGACCCTTGTCCTAAGGGTCTCCATTTTTTCCCAAGTGTCCTCTAACGGACCATTATGACGGACCATCATAGCCTCGACGGTCCATCCTGCACAACCGTTCTAGTTGTCAGAGACCCTATTCCTAAGGGTCTCCAACATTTTCTAAGTGTCCTCTGACAGATATCTAAGACGAACCGTCATTAACACGACGGTCCATCCCGCACAATCGTCATGGTTGTCAGAGACCCTTTTCTAAAGGCCTCCATACTTTTTCAAAGTGCCCCACAATGGACATCGACGGCGGACTGTCATTATCACGGCGAACATCGACGACGGACCGTCATTATCATGACGGTCCATCTTGCTTATCCGTCATAAATCTCGGAGACTTTCCTTCACGGGTCTCCATATAAACATAGTTGATGTAATACATGACGGACCCCATGACGGTCCGTCATACTCACAACAAGCCATCACCTGGTCCGTCGTGTTTCACTGTTACTACAGATATGTCATTACAACTTTGCTCTTATGTTTATTTTGTGTCATTTTTGCTTGTTTTGTTTGCTTCTTCTAGTACTAATAATAATTCTTTATAGGTACTATCACTAATGTCATCAAAAAAAGATCAAGTATACGCACGTGGGCATTCCAAGTCTGTCGCCCCATCTTCCCTACTGGTTATAGGTTCTGATGATGAGAATGATCCCGAGTACGTGCTCCCAGACACTGCCACTCCAGCACAAGCTGCACGTGCAACAAGAGCTACACCGAAAAAGGTAGCGTCTGGCGTAGTCACTGCCTCCGAGTCTGATGAGGAGAGAACACTGACCGGCACACCTTCTGGGTCAGCTAAACATGAAGAAGGAGCATCTGGTTCCTTAGGAGTTTCGTGGTATGAGGAAGACTCCGGGTTTGCAGAAGTCCCTGCACCCGCCACACCTGCACAGTCTGCCTCGTCTGATGAGGCTGACAGTCCTGATTCTACTCCAGGCTCACCGACTGGTGCTCTCACCCCGGTTTCCGACCATCCCAACCGGTTGTGTGTCGACGGGCAATACCAAGTGTATTCAGATGCAAAGTTTCTAAATGATAAAGGCGTCATGACACGGAACCTTACACTGGAGAGACGGGTACTCACGGGAAGTCTCCCCACCATGCCAGATATCCATAATCTCTTCACTAGACACCGGCTAGAGTGGACAACTCGTTCTTTAGGCCGCTACAGTGAGGAGTTTTCAGAGAGTTTTACACCTCTTATGTGGCTACTCTTCGATCAAAGAGAGATAGGCGGGCTGCCCCCGCCACACATGACTCACTCGAGCACATCAGAGTACGCGGCATACAGTTCGACATCTCCCTGCCAGCCATCCACTGGAATTTGTACTGCGAGGATGTTGATGCCAACAGGACCCCTCTCACCGCCGAGTTCGACTACCGGTGGCAAATTGTAAAAGATGGCCAATTCTTGCGTGAGCCATCATTGAGAGAGACCACCAAGAGGTGGATGGCCATGCACTTGTCTATTGATGGAAAGGGTACCGACTGGGGAATGGAGCCGAAGGGATCCATCAAGAAGTCTAACTTGACCTTCACGACTATGTTTTTATGGTTGATTGTCCGCCCCTGCCTTTCCCCCACGACTGCTGATAATATAGTTACATGGGATCGTGCAGTTCTGATGGCGGCGATAATAGCCAGGTTTGAAGTGGACTTCGCTTGGCTTCTACAGGCGGTCATGCACGAGAGGGCTTTCAAGGTCATCACTACTTACCCTTTTCGGTGCATGATATTTTCCTTATGTAGGTCCATAGGTGTGCTCATCTAGCACATTGCTCAGCTCAAGACTCTACTGGTAACTGTTGATATTGGCCTCATCGCCCTCTGCGTGGCGCCAACTCATTGGCCTCATCAGGGATGAGGCCAATGAGTTGTCTCCACGTAGAGGGCCACGTCGAGAGTTGCCTCCACTTGGTGAAATCTGGCTGATATGGTAGCACATGCTCGAACGGATACGCAGGCTTCTTTCGAAACCACTGACACTACCCAGATCAAGTCTATCCCAGGTAGAAGCACTACCCCTAGCTCGTCTCGCTCAGCCCCTTTCCCCGCTTTAGACCCGCTTGCTAGGGTCCATAAACTAGAGGCTCAGATGGCCACACTTCTGCATCACATCTTGACTTGGATGCAGAGGTCTATTGATGAGGCAGAGGAGAGCTTGGAGCGTACAATGGCCCAACACAAAGAGCCGAAGATCGCTGAGGTTCATCAACTCTTAGACACTTTTGAGTTGCGGGTGCTAGCCTGGACAACCCCTCAGGTGGACGTGTCGACCCTTCAGGCTGCGGTTGAGAGTCTGCAAGAAGAAATTGATATGCTCCTAGAGGCTAGGGTGCCTGAGTCTGAGGCCCCTTCTGCAGAGTCTGTTGAGGACATATTGTTGGCGGCTTTATTCGCCAATTTTAAGATTCCACCACCTCCCCCTTGAGAGCATGGCAAGAGTCATAGGGGTTGAGAGGAGGATGAGGCTAGAGCACGGAAGAAGGAGCGCCGTGAGATAGAGGCTGTGAGGAGAGCCTCGATTGCTGATGAGGAGGCGTGTCAGATCAAGGCTGTAGAGTCAGCTACTGGGGCATCTAGCTTCAGAGATGTGGAGACAGTGGGAGGCACTATTTATAATGCGGTTGCTGATGAGGACACTACTGAGGGTGTCAAGACTACATAGGTAGTGGGTTCCAGGGAACCGGACCCACGAACTTGCTGATCGCCGACACTTTGTGCCCCAAGTTTGCTTCACCTACCACTCTCGTATTTCAGTTTTTTATGCATTGGGGACAGTTGCATATATTTTTGTTGGGGGTGGGGTAAATGGAAAGTGAGTGCTAGGGTGAAGTCTGAGTAGCCCAATTGACGATCCTCTTTTGGGGTTTTCTTGCCTGTGTTCTTTTCCCCCAAGAGACTGATTTTTTTTATTGTTGAACTGACATTTCTATATCTTTTATAAATAGTATCACTCTGAAGCACGATGGCTCAAAAACAAAAATGATATCCAGATGTTATGAAAATGATGCATGGCTAGGCACATTGATTGATAAATGTGTTTTTCTAAGCATGACATAGAGATGCACCACTGCATGACCCTAAGTCTAAGACTCGAACTAGGTGTCTGATAATCTGGTAGAGTAATGAGTTGTCAAGTGAGTGTGAGGAAAATTTGAATAGTCCATTATTTGTAATAAGCTAGAACTTGCCTGGTTAGTCCTGCTAAAAGTAAATTGTAATATGCAATTAGGAAAGGATCATAGTCCCTTGTTCAGTACAACAAAGTTTTAGCCTAGATAAAAAAAACAACGATTGAAATTAGTCCCTCTTTGATCCAAATGATTTGAGCATAAAATAGACCTTTCTTTTTCACCACAACTGATCTTTTCAGGGAATAATGTGTTGGCCCTGGTCTCTCCTTGAACATGTGCACCTCAGCTTATGCCAAAAGCATAAGTTGAGGGTGGCTAATGCAGTAAACAACCTTTTCATGGCCCTAACCCAACTTTGGGTATTGTGTACTTTGACTCATGGCAAATCCATGAGTTGAGGGTGGCTATTATGAGGAATCCTCTAGAAGGTAAGGTTGAAAGATCAAAGAGAGAGAAAGAACAAAAGTAAAGTGACTCAAGAACCAGTTGAAACAAAAGTGAAGTAAAAAAAATATAATTAATACAAGCAAGGAAAGAAAAGAGTCACTTACATAAATGAAGAAAGAGGGGAAAATAGCAACGTGAAAGAATATGAGAAATTGGGCGAAATAACACAATAGAAAGTGGTACGTTTAGCCAATATGTCAAGGAAGGAAAAAAGTTGCTAAAGTATACCTAAATATACCCTACGTGACCCTGAGCCTATGTTACAAGCTAAGAAGGTCCTATCGTGATCCTAAGAGTTGTATGACGAACTTAAAGAAGTGAAAATAAGGGCAAGCTTATGGCAATATGTATGAATAAGTTGTGAATTTGTTCTGAGAGTGAGTGTTGAAAAGTAACCCTTATATGCAAACTGAAATCATTGTGTGAAAAATGAGGATGTTTTTTTGAAGTGAGAACACTAGTTACAATACCGGAAATATTAGCACCTCGGTGAGAAATTGAAGAGGATAGGTGTCAGTGCGTGGTGAGTCTATGTCATGGTCTGATTCCACATAATTCAAGCCTAATAGTGAATGTATGCATAAACATGATGAGACTGATCGGGATTAATAGCCAAAAGATTGCAAAAGCAAAATTATGGATACTATTGTACAAAGATTTTGTAGTGAGTCATAGTGCGTCACTTGATGACAAACAACGAATATAAGTAGAGGGTGTTGATATACCGTGGTTTCACAGTATTATTAATGCTTTTTCCATTAGTTTAGTGTGTGTCCAAAAGCCTTTTTGTATTGATTTTTATGTAAAATTTTCCTTATTTTTAGGAAATCTGTCCAAAGATGAACGAGGAAGTTTTTAAGCGAGAAATGCAGAAGAGACCACCTACGGAACCTGTGACGGTCCATCGAGCTTGTGACGGTTCATAGGTGGCATCATAGAGAAGATGCTGAAGCAAGATGGGCAAGTCAGTCACAGTGTGGGATTACGGAAGTTCATGATGGACCGTCAAAGCCACGATAGTCCGTCCTGCTGGTTCGTCGTAATGATCAGAGAGTAGTCCTAGTACCCAAATTCAAAGAAGTTTAAGTATTATGGAATGGAGACCCTCGACGGACCATTGTACTTGGAACAGTCCGTCATACCTGTCATTTAGGGTAATGAAGAGAGCAGCAAAAGAATTTGTGAAGTATGGGACGACGGAGGCCATGACAGCCCGTCGTGACCGCGACGGTCCGGTACGAGGTCCGTCGACCTAGCCGCATTTTGACAGATTTTCAGTAATTAGAATTCTTCTTTTATTAGGTTTTGTTTTTATTATAAATAATTTGAAAAACCTAATTTTTGGGATTAGACTCTTTGATAATAGACTCTTT
The DNA here is from genome assembly GCA_027789145.1 of Solanum arcanum. Lineage (NCBI taxonomy): Eukaryota > Viridiplantae > Streptophyta > Magnoliopsida > Solanales > Solanaceae > Solanum > Solanum arcanum. The sequence goes on along the minus strand of CM050935.1, from coordinate 23,103,586 downwards.
GATAGTAGATTTTTTGATAGTTAGACTTTTGGATAATATTTAGTTCTCTTGTTCAAGTACTGAAGGATTAATTTAAGCAATTGTTACACTTTTTCTGGAATTGATTGTTGGTGCTTTTGTTAATTAATCAAGTAAATTTAAGGATTTATTCTTTCTCATCAAAGTAAGTGTATGAATTCTTATATTAAATATATGAATAGTATGATTTTGACCATGGGTAACTAAACTCCATAAATAGGGTTGTGGGAACCATGGGTGAATAATGAAGTAAAAACTAACTAAAATAGCAATTCTAGAATAGTGTCTTGCATGTATTGATGATTCTTTTGTTTAGAAGTCTTTTTAACGGATGGCCGACGTTATAACTCGCCTAATACTACTTGCCGGACCAAGGAGGTAGATAATAGGAAAAAAATTATCAACATAAATGTAGTGTATACTATGTAATAGGCTAGTGTCGATTGGTACGAGGTAATAACTTTGTCAAATATCGAATACAATGCTTAATATGAGGTAAAGGTAAGGGTTAATATAGAAACACACGTAGCCCGACCAAGGTGCGGAGTGACATTTTCTAGATGCCGGACCAAAGATTTAGAGATACATAACTTATCACTTTACATGCAAGATACTAGGAAAGAATTGTTATAGTTAGAATTATCAAGTTAGGAACCTGTGGGGAACACTTAAGCCCTAGTTACTTTTCTTATTTGACTAAACACTTAAGCTCTAAGATTTGAACCTGTTAGTTGTTTATTTAATCTAGTTAATTAATTTCATTAATTTAGAAATAAAACCCCCCCCTTACTGTCTTTTGTTTTCGAAGAAAATAATTGACTAAATGATAGTAATAATAGAATAAAGTTAAGTCTGAACTATTTTCCTCGTGGGAACGATCCCAACTTCATTAGTTCGGTTCTTTACTTGATACTACCGCTTTACTTCTTATTTAAGAAGTAAGTTTGAGCATATCACCTTACATATTTATGTTCCTAAAACCAGAAGAATAGGATTTGGGAAGTAACACTCATAGAACTAAACTCAAAGGAACAACTTCAAGAATAACAAAGAAGTATAACTTCTATCGTGCTATAGGATCTCACTCTTACATGTGTCACGACTCACACTAATGAACAAGACTCTACTAGACATGTCTTTTCAGACTTTGAACACTCAGACTATCTCCATAACATTATGCTCTGAAACTAAGTTTGTCATGACCCGACAACACCCCATAGTTGTAACTACCTATTCGACGTTGAAGAGGTCTTATACTAGTCTCTTAGCATTCACTCATTACATTGGTACGAAAAGTAGTGCAGAATTCAAACTTTTTACAATAAAGACAGTAAGTGGAAACTCTTTTATAAAATGTAAGAAGCACTAAGTCTAGACACAACCCATCTTAGGCACATATCAATATCATCGGGACACGACCCTTGCCTAGAAAGAAAGATACATGTCTTATACAAATGTCTTGATAAAGGAAAACTAGAAATAAAGAGTCTTGTCCTCGAAATATGAGGGCATACCCTAATCTTGTGAGAAAACTTCTAAGTCTCAAGCTTTAACTCCAAAGATCCCCTCGCTTGCCAACACCTACACTTTTGTAGAAAATGGAGGATAATATGGAATTAGTACAATTAAACACTTAGTATGTAAATGATGCAAAAAATATGCTTAAAATAGGTAATTTTATTTGAAATATGATTTTCATGCTATTCTTATAAATCTTTATGAACCAAGTGTGAAAACCATCATATAAGCCAATCATCAGCATACAATATAATACTTCCATAATCCACAAGATATGACCATATTAATTAAGTAACCCAATTAACCATTTAGACCCTGTACCTAAGGTTATCTCAAGACCCACAAAAGTAAGACATGAAGTGGTCACCCATACAATCCCTTCATGCACACGTAAGTGATCTGCAAGACTACCTTAAGCAAGGATAAGTCACGTCCGGAGCCTACACCTTGGACGTGGTCGGCACTACAAGACCATTGTTGTCCCCCAAGAGAACCCTTGGCCTGACTTACTTACCTCACTAGAAGAATAAACTCAATTTAAACAAGAATAAAACATGTTCAACAAAAATACTTAATATAAATAATCTCTCCAAAATGGCACTTACGTCTCAACAAGTAAAATTGACTCCAAACTAAACTACTAACTGTCTACGAAGCCTCTAACTGACTAAGATGGATGTTAGGACAGATCCCACAACATCCTAAAAGCTTAACTAGTAAAATAAATTAAAAGGATGTTTCCCAGAATCCAAGGAGGATCACCACTGACTCTGGAGCTCAATTTGAATCAATGAAGCACTGCATGCTGATCTTGGTTACCTGAGTTTGCATCATAAAACAATGTAGGCCAACTGACATCAATACATCGAATGTACAAGTATGCGAGTTTAAATGCTAAACACAACTATAAAGCTTGAAATGGAGTAAGGATAAACTTACCTCAACTCTGCTGAATTCCAAAGATAACAACTCAATATAAAGCAATAAGGACATATGTAATATATATATATATATATATATATATATATATGTGTGTGTGTGTGTGTGTGTGTGTGTGTGTGTAAAACTGTTGTAACTCTCAGTTCGTTAAATATATAAAAATAATAAACTCAACTTTACTTATATAGGAAAATAATATAGTTTCTGTGGGCGATTCTTGAACCGACAACCGCTACTATGAGCCTAAGTGATGATACAAAGTCTTGCCCACGCTTCCAGAATTGTCCTATACTTTGTCGTCCCATTAGACATCCTCTACCTAGTGGATCTACTGGAACATGATCATCTAAAAAGTATGAAACGTTAATACACATGATGGCTACATGGTTTACATAAGAACTTGAGTTATCTGAACTCTCTTCCCCACATCAGTGCTCAATACTACTCCCAAAATGTACTTTAGCTCATGTTTTTAATAAAACTTATTTCTTTTGGGTTGAGATAATTTACTGAACCCTTTAGCTAAAAGATCCTATCAGAATCAATGTTCCCCTCTTTAGTTCAAAAATCTTGTGGAACTTCATAGTTTCCTTTTTACTGAAATGTAAAATATTTATATACTTTTAGGGAATACATAGTGCCCCTTTTAACTTAGATAAATGAACTCAACTCTTGCTCTTTACTTAACTTGAAACTATAATTCTTAGGGAATACTTAGTTCCCTTATACCTTTTTGAGAAATGAACTCAACCTTTTACCCTTTCCATAACTCGAACTTGAGACTTAAAAGAAGTTAAAACATTTGATTAAGACTCAAGAACTTTGAATACTTTACTTTTACGCATTTCATATCCTTAGACTTGACTTCTTACTTTCTTGACTTTGATCCTAATTTTCCTTGAATTCGGATTATGGATTCAAGGATCAGGATATCATGTTTATGGATGATTTTATGATGTTTATATGTACTTAGCGTATTGGAATCAACTAGGAATGATAGGTACATCACTTCAGAGCTAGTACGAAGAGATGGGGGAAAAAACGGGTCACCAGGGGTTTTGGCGCTTTTAGAGGCATAGGGCGCCAGGGCCTGTCAGACAGACCCTGGTCTAGGGCTCTCTGGCTGGAGCACCACAGTAGGTCTAGTTAGATAGAGCCTACCTTGAGCCGCTTTGGCAGGTGCTGTTCCCTAAGGGGTGTTTGACGGGACCTTCGACTTTTCTTATCTGTTTTTCATCTCAAACCTCCTAAACTCCCATGGATACCAGAAACAACAACTTAGGATACCTAAATAACTCATTACCCAATAGTTTATACCCGAAAGTAGTATGGAAACACGAATCAAAACTAATAGAGGTCAACCACAATTCAACAAACCAGAACTTCACAACTTTTCATCAAGAACTTTTAGTTTTTCATTCAAATCACTCTAATATGCTGAATTGAATAAAGTTAGAGTGTGGGTGAAAGGAACCAACACTGAATTATCTCACATACCTTCATAGGGATAACCCTCGACAAAATCCATGCAATGATCTTGGCGTTCTTGGACGATTCTTGGTCTGCCTGTTCTTCTGTCTTTTTCTCCCAAGCTATAAGCATTCTAATTTTTTTGAAAGTGATTTGGGACTTGTTTTTACCCCTAATAAAACCTTAAAAATAATTAGGAAATTAGGGTGAAAAGACAACCTTGCCCTTACTAAAATCCAGATTTGATTTTCCTTAGTCAAATAGTCCAACTTTCGAAAGTCATATATCCTTCATACAACCTCGGAATTTCGCAAACTTGGTGTCGTTGGAAAGATCTTTCAAATAGATTTCTATTCCCATAAAGAAGTCATCCGAACTCTTTCTGAGCTGGATGTTTTGACCTGTTGAAAATGGCCAAAACTTATTTTCGAAAGTTAGAAATTTTCCTGATTTTCTTACTTATTCTCAAAATTGATTATTCTTGGTTTTCTTAGCGTAACCTTAGTTAATTAAAGTTAAGAGATGTTATAATATCTCCCGCTTTGGAACATTCATCCTCGAATGAGAATTCTTTCCACTAAGCTTGTCACGACAGGGGAGCAACCCCCTAAAAGTAACATGACATACTTGACCTCTCGGAGGGCTTATTCAAGCCCATAGTTATCATTTGTTGCATTTCCATAGTTAAATTAGCGGAAAATTTTAAACTTCTTAGCACATCATATGCTAGAACATCACTTTTATTATATAAAAAATATCATCATACATATTTATACTCTAGTCTCCTTTTTCCATCCTAGACTCAACATCATAAGAGTACTTTAGGGACACAACCCTTACATCATAAAATCATAAGTACAATATTTAAAGACTTTACAATAAGCTAGACATTTGGACATCCTTGGACTTAAAGATTCCATTCTTTGAGCTTGGAAATCACTATCAAGCTCCTCACTATTTAGGACATCCTTTAAGCATCCATAACCTACACTTTGTGTAAAAAGTAGAGAACAATGGAGTTAGTACAAGAATGCACTATGTATGGAAACCATTCAAAAACATGCATTTAAAAGGGACATTTTACTTGGAATCATGTTTCATGCCTTTTTGAGAAATCTTCGTAAAACTTTTATACAATAAGAATTATATCATATACATACTTAATATAGGCATATTCAATGATCATACATCATATAAAATCACATATTGCATTTAAGACATTTGTGAAGTAATGTACAGTAACTTGATTTTCTTCTTGACAGTGAGCTATCTTGTTTTACATTGAATCATTTTCTTCTTACTTTCTTATTTTTCCAAGTAACCCTATAGTGATACTTTGTGCAATCCATCACCTTAAGGCCACAAGGAAGTCACATAAAATCTATATAAACCAACACATAACATCATAGAAGTATAGTACATCATAAGACACCTTCAAGTCAAGACCATAAGACATTACATTGAACTTCATTCCCTTTGCACATATACGAAGACCATAAGACATTACATTGAACTTCATTCCCTTTGCACATATACGAATGTCACTTCACATAGAACCTTATGAAACCTTACTCACAATACCAATCTAAATCTACTAGTGTAATGAACATGTGAAGCCCCATAACCTCACACATACTTAGTAAACCTATCATGAGACCACAAGCCTTAACATCTACTTAATACATCAACATAGTCAGTGAAGGCAACTTCATTCATGTCAAGCAAGACCTTCATCATATAGTCATTATGACCAACATAGTTCATATAAGAACAAGACCACATCACATAGATCCATTAGGACTCATATAATGTACTTCATCACAACAAGTAGACAATTACTACAAAGTCATGCATAAGGATCATATACATAGACACATGCATTAGAACACCTTCCTAGGACTTACCTCAAGAGCCACTGTGCTATGCATAGGTGAAGTCCCATACCCCCAACTACACTAAGTAATTACCCTTAGGTTATCAAAGTTAGGGTCCTTATTTTACTTCCATTGTCCATTTTTACTTTAGGGAAACTATTGCCTTAACCGACACTAAGACCATGGGTGATAAATGGAATTTGGTTTTGTAGATCCTTACACAAAGATAAGGTGTTCTTAACTAGCAATGGTAGAACATTAACACATGCTAGCATACTAGTGAAGTTACTTGGTAGATCCTATGTGGTGAGCATAGTTATGGAACTTTGAGGTATATGTGAAAACCCTCTTTTTGCCAAATTGGGCATATGGTTATTCACTTATGGAAATCCTCTTTATGCCTATTGATGCATTGTATTTATCCACCTCATGAGGATTATGGTGACCTACCTTCCTACAATAAGAACAGACACCCCTTAACTTCATGTTTACTCGATTCTAAGATAAGTTCCCTTTAATTAAAAAGTCTTTATTAAAATTACTTTATAAAATTAGTATTAGGAGATTTATATCCTCATATGGTTAGTTCATAGGTCATACATGAGAGTTCATCAACCTAGTTTATGTGAGGAACCCTGACATGGATATAGCATATGTAAGCACCTACTTAGTTTAGGTTACACTTGAGCACACCTTTGAAGGCCCCTCTATTGAATACATTATCATTCATGTGTCTGTGTGTTTGCTTATATGTGAGCAAACCTTTCAAATAGCATAGAAATGTTACACATTTTCATATATCAATGCATAAGTCTATAGGTATAACTATATGATCAATCCTTTCACATAAATACACAAAGACACTATGCACATTCATACTTCATCATATTATATACTTAAACATCATAGCATATAAGTCATGTCCATAACATGTTCACACAATCCTATGCATGTACTTAGAAGACCAACATAGAAACTATCCTATCAAGGTACGCATGTGCAATGTCTAGAGAAGGTCCCATACCTTTTCCTATACTAGTAAACCAATCGAGTAATCCTAGTGAATGATTCATCACACAACATCATAGAATAGATAGCATAACATAAGACTCATTTATTCAAGACTTACAACATTCTTATAGTAAGCTCTAGTCTTTGCGCACCTATCTTTAGCTTTACTTCAGATATAACATTATAGGACCTCATCATAGGCATAATGTACACTTAACGTTATCATAATCATTTACATTCTCATGACATTAGCAACACCACCTAGATTATAGCTAGCATAGGAAACTAGACATAGATTCAAATAGGGTGATCATCACCAATACACATCCATAGTATATTTGCCTTCAAGGCCATGTTCACATCACATATGTATATTGGCAATGAAGTAAACACCTCCATCATAAGTGGACCATACCACACAATGCCATACAAGGCTGCATCAACTATCAATACTATAAGAAAGTAGAGAGGAAATACCATTCTTACCAATTTCTTACCCTTTTATCATCCTTGATCAATAATCCTTTTCATTAACAATTAATATAATGGCAGTATCTGCATATGCTTTAATCATAAAAGAAACCATTCATAAGCCACTACAAGACCATGCTACAAACTAGTACAATACATCACCAACATACGAGAAAGTATAAGGACATAGATCTTCAACCAAATTCACTTACATTGATCATCAATCATATTTCATCAATTGTATCAATTAAGGGAAATATCTAAAGGCATAATAATAAAGTTTAACTCTTGCTTCATCTACCCCAGAATTAAGATCACATCATGTACATTACAACATCCAATCGATAGGCTAGAAGAACCTATATCAATTCTTACCAACACTCCTTTACTTTGATCATGAATGGTTCCTAACCAAAATTCACCAGTAATATCAATATAAGGAAGTAGGTAAAGAAATCATAACTCAAACAAAATCCTACTACAATTGCGATAAACTAGATATTATAGTGAGCATGCTACATTAGGAACCATGGAAGATAGAAGAACATAGGCTAATCAAACCTTGATCCACATGGATCACTCATCTACAACTCATCAATAACATCCAAGTAAGGAAGTAGATACAATTATCCCTATACAATCGAATCCTGCATTCATGCATAATAGAGTCAATGGTACTGTGAACGTCATATTTTAACAAAATACAGGAAGTAGAGATCAAGTCTTCCGACATCCACCACATTGATCCAATATCACATAATTCATCATCACATTACAGTTTAGGAAGTAGGTATCAGCAATTCAATATGCCATAATCATAATTCAATCAACATCAATTCAAGATCACAAAGCCAATACTTAGGCTAAAACGATTGTTTGAAGGGAGCATGGGTTCATAATGCAATTGAATTAAAATTCATATTACAGTCAAAATGTTAACTTCAATTCATCAGTAGGAAGCCTTTACAAATTTTTTGAGAAAGAACCAATGCCTATATTGAACAAGAAGACATTTGATAATATTTTCTCTTCGAAAACATTGCGATTAACTCTCTAGATGGAAGGATAATGTAAGACCCCGAAAATGATATAGGTGAATATGGAGACTAACGTGGGTTTAATGATGGACTAAGGTACTAATTTTGTGTATAATATGGATTAGAAGAAGTACTAAGAGTTTAGGTGCATTAGAAGTCAAACGTCAGGAGACGACAAGACGTTCGACGACTAAGTCACTAAGTGCCTCATATGTGGTTTTATGTGTTTATGTGTGATGAATGTGCTTATATGGTTCTTAAATGAGTTTATATGGTGCTTAAAGACAGTTCTTCAAGTTTTGTGAAGTTTGGAGGTCAAACGTCCAAGAATATCCATGATGTTTGAAAGATTTGCCTTGAAATGACCTTTTGTGTCAAAGTATGTTTCGTCGGATTTTACATGTTCGTTTTCCATGAAACTCATGTTGCAGGTCCTGAACTTGCATATGAACACATTTTGGGTGTAAACGTCTGGGTACGACTCCATGTAGGACCCACAAAGGGACCTAAAAAGGACCCCAGCATTTGAGCTCAACACTTCCAGGCAATGGCCAATCGACGTCCAGTCGACCAAGCAACAGCCCGTCGATGGGTCTCGTCGATGGATCCAACTTTACTTCAGGTTGAATATCTTCTGAATCAACCAATGAAACCCCCATCGACGGGAAGTGGGTGAGACCACGGACCGTCGATGCTCACGTCGATGGGTCTGTGTGTTTTTGCCAACTTTCTATTTAGTTAAGGGGTGAAGTTGTAAGTTTACCCCAAGCCCCTATAAGTCTTTGGACGGTGGTTTTGAGTGTGTATGGGTATTTTAAGAGTTTAAAAGTAATTAAACTCTCATTATAACCATAACACCTAAATCAAAATACATTCCCTCCAAAAGTTTCTCCAAAAACCTCCATGTGAGTTCAAAGTGACGATGGAGCTTGATCTAAGGTATGGGAGTTCTTCATATAAGGCTTGTTATCACCTTATATCAAATTTTAAAATATGATTTTCTAAGATTTCAAAAAGATTAAAAGTGTAATTTCTACTCTAAGTCTTGGGTTCTTGCATAAATGGTGTCCCAACGTTTATATATGATGAAATTGATGCATAACTGATGTTTTCCAATGAAATTCTCCATGAATCATTGATCTTCTCAAATCTCTAAATTTCACTAAAATATGGGTGAATTTATTATGCTTTGATATTCATGAATTCATGTGTAGATTATTATTGGCTTTTGATTCATGTGTAGATTATGTATTTATGTTGTATAGTCTATTTCAATTTGATTAATTGAGTGATAAATACTCTTAGATCTATTGCATGATAAGCTTATTGAATTGATACTGACTTAATGCTTATGATTTCTAATGTAATTCTTTATGTGCTATCTAATGATGCAATAATTATATTCAATTGATATTTACGTTGTATTAGATTGACAAGCATGTAATGAATTGACTTAGTTTCATTATTTATATAATTGTTGTGAATTGTTGGTAATGGCCTCGGGTAAGGTCCTTATAATATTAAATTGCATAATATATTTTTGGAATCAAAGAGGTAAGATGGAGTGGGGGTATGCTGCCCTAATTCCTTTTATTTTATGCTAATTAGACATAATTATGTTGTGATTGGTATGGTCCACTTATGGTGGCGGTGCTATGTGAATTGATGTGGCCTTGTCGGCGTTACTTATGCATTAGGATTATCATGGCCTTGTTGGCTCTACTTGAAGTATTGTGATTATTTTCTTAGTTGATTTATGTGAAGTATGAGTATATCTATCTATATGTGAAGTAATTTGAAAATATGTGCTCTTTCTATGTATGTTAGGAAATCATGTAAACTAAGACTATGTGCTTCTATGTGTAGTCTAAGGGCTGATACATGGTTGTTCCTACTTTGCTATATGAGTCTATAATAGTTATATTTACGATTATATGGTAGTGTATAGAATAACTTAAAGATTATAATAGTTATTCCTATGTGATTATAGAATGACTAGTAATATGTGATAAGGTGAAGTATGTGTTGTCTTGTCTTGGTTTACTTGTGTCCGTTACTTGATGCTTATATGAACATGAATATGTGATGTCTTGACTTAGGTTGCTATAGTATCTTAATCTTGAATGTATGAAATATATGTGACCTTGAATGATGTTAAGAGGGTATGTAATGTGACACCTTGAACCTAATGGTAAGCTTATGTATATTGACGTCGAAATCCATAATGGTATCCTTCAAGAAAAATAATGATGGACTTAAGGTTTATTGGATGGAACGACATCATATCAAACCTTAGGAAAGTCATAATGAGCTTCTTCTCTCCATTGAAAAGTATCCCTAAGAGGTCCTCTTTGGTAGGGTTAATGTGATTGGGTTATGAACTTTGTATGGAACCCTTTTATGTGAACCTTTAATCTGAATTAATCTATGAGGACGAAGGCTATCACCGAGTGAGTATAGCAAGGGAAAGTAGTTCTAGTTAAGTATGAGTGTAGATTACAATGCATGCCTTTCATATTCCTTAACAATGTGCCTACATGGGATGTGTCCTAGTTCTACCCTTGGCAAGTAAAATACCTTCACGGAGTTGGTTAGAACTTCGGATTCCATGAGTTTCTAACATGGTCTATGTCGGTTAATGCCTATTCTCATCATATGGTATACTTATTAGCATTAGAGAAGTTCTATGAAGTTTAGGTGGTGGTATGGGACGCTATCTAAACATTGCACAATAGGCTTTGAAGGTGGTGAGAGTCCCTAGGGCTTTTTCATGACCATTACTTGAATGTCCTTGATGTGTTGAATGTCTCTTAATGAACTAATAAATGTAATTACTTAGGTTAAGAAAGTATGTTAAAATGAAGTAGTACTTATCTAGAGTAATTAAGGGTTGTCTAGTTAAGAAGTGAAGGGGGCATAGGAATGGTCACTTCTTATCTTACCTAGATAAGTCTTAAGACTGACTCTACTTAGGGAAGTTTGTTGATTATGTGGACATGATGTATGCCTTAGGTAATCTTAAGGATTATTTAGATAATCTTCAAGAGGTAACTATGGACGTTATCTTCTTTATTTACTTAAGCAAGTCTTTTGATAGCCTTTAAAAGGAGAATGTCATATAACCTATATGCTAATGTGTTAAATTAGAATGATTCTATTTTAGGAGTCTATAGGATCTCTTAAGTCTGTGTGTAAGGGATTGTATGGGCGGTCCCTTCACAACTCACTCAAGTGAGACTTTGTAGGAAAATCTCATGTTCTTATGTTTATATCTCTTAACTGTGTATTTGACTCATTATAAGTAATCTCGAGGGTCGTTTAGGAACATCTAGAGAGAGTGTATGGGCGGTCTCTCTTTGTGTGACTTAAGTGAAACTTAGGATAGCTTTGAGTGAGAATATTACATGCTGAAAGGTGTTTAAAGCGTAGTGAAGAAACTTCACTATAATAGTGAATTGAGTTCACTTTACAGTGAAGTGTCTTCACTGTAATGTTTTCTAAAAAAGTCAGTTTATGTTAAATGGTTTCTTATGTGCTTCTAAGTAGTTGAATATTGTTCTTATGATTATAGTATGATGTTTCAATCGAAATTCATGAAAAGAATGTTATATACTAAATGTCCCTTTCAGGGTTTTTGCATGGCTTCCATATTGACTACATCTAATGTGCTAACTCCTTTTTTTTTTTACTTTTTGACTGAAGTGTAGGAAAATGGAATCTTGATGTGGCATGAAGGATGTATAGGTTGTTAAGGGTAGAAGATGAGGTATTGGTGAGTCCTCATCGATTCAAGGAAAAAATTTATATGTTCCTTTATGTTGTAAGTCTTTATTTTATGGCTTGTATGGGGTTAGTCCCAACTGTTGTATACTCCAAAGTCTAGATGGTACAAGTAGATTGTTGTAAAGATTTAATGTTTTAAATAAAAGTCTTCCGCTTGCGTATTGTTTATGAAAGAGTTTTTCATGTGTGAAAGAAGTTGTAAATTGTTACTCAGATTAGAGTATTTATTATGCAATGAATGATACGAGAGTCTTAGATGAAACTACTTGAAGTCTCATTTGCCGTGTGACGACATAGGATGTGCAAACTTCTTAGGTGTACTTGCGGGTCGTGACAGAGATTGTATCAGAGCATAAGGTTTAGGGTATGAATCACATCTAGTAGAGTCTTGTTTATAATGTGAAGCGTGCCAAATTATAAATAGGAGGCTATTGGGTGCTAGGAAAAGTTTAACTTCTTCATTCATCTATTCTTGCCTAAGAGCTTTGTGTATGATGTGTTTCCCTTATTCTTTTATGTGTTGGTTCCTAGAGGGTGGATTTATGAAGTTTAGGTTGAGGGAGAATAAAGATGAGATGTGACTTGTTAGATGAGGTATGCTAGAAGGTGATTTTGACCTTCGATGGGTTTGGTTACCTTGTTAAGAGTAGTTAACTTGGAAAAAATTGTAAGGTTTAGTGTGAGAAAGTGAAGCAGTGGTTGTTAAGATAGTTTGAAGTTGGTTAAGACCACAACCATAGGAAGGGATATGATGAGATTTGAGAGAGTAAAGGTGAGTTCTCCTAGTAAGGGGGATGTAGTGGTTAGATGGGACTTTTGAGAGTCCTTAATCTTCATGTGATATACTTTGGTAAGAAAGTATTAGTAAGGTGTAAGATGCCTTGAGGGAATTCCTTGTAGTAATGTTATGTTGACCTTAGAATGGGTTTCTCCTAAGTGGGGGAGTATGGTGAAGAGTATTGTTGTAGGGAGTGAAGTACCCTTAAATTTTCTGTATATGTTTATTCAAGCCTAAAACAAAGAGTTCTTTGTAACTTGATTGTGTAGGAGTCTTTTGTGGAAGACGAGTTCCTAACATTCTCCTTATTATATATATATATATATATATATATATATATATATATATATATATATATATATATATATATATATATATATATATATATATATATATATATATATATATATATATATATATATATATGTTTGATTGAGGTTTTGTTGAAATTGAATTTCATTAACTTCTTTCATTGTGTATTTTATGAAGTTTTGATTATATTGTAAGATGTATTTATATGATGTTACTTTGCATATTAGCATGTTTATATCCTGAAGTGCTTAAAAATGCATTTTTGAAAATTTTGCTAAAAATCACTATATGCTTGAACTATTCAATGTAAAAAAAAAATTAAAAATGACTATTTGATTCTTTGATCTAAAAATGTTGTAATATGGTCAGAACTGATGTATATAAGTATGACATTAATAATAAAATGAGTTTTCCTATTTAAAATGAAGCATGTATGTTTTGTAGCATAATGAGTTAAAGAATTGGCTTCTAGTTTCTTGTTGTATTATGAACCTCTTGACTATTTGAAATTAATGTTCTCTTGGATGTTTATATTGTATGAGATATTATATGGTATCGTAATGAGTTGCTAATTGAGACATTACATTTAGAAGTGTTCGGAGAGTGGCAAGTGTCTTGGACGACTAATGTTATTTAAGTAGGGGAAATTGTAAGACCCCGAAAATGACTTAGGTGAAGATAGAGCCTAACTTGATTTAATGATAGTCTAAGTTCCTAATTTGGTGTATAATGTGGGTTATAGGCAATATTTAAGAGTTTAGGTGCATTACAAGTCAAATGTCAAGGGACAACCAAGACGTTTGACGACTAAGTCTCCTAATTGCCTCATATGTGGTTTTATGTGTTTATGTGTGATGCATGATCGTATATGATTCTTACATGAGTTTTTCTGGTGTTTGAAGATAGTGTGTAATGTTTCGTGAATTTTGGAGGTCAAACGTCCAAGAACGTCCATGACGTTTGAAAGGTTTGCCTTAAATGACCTTGTGTGTCTAAGTATGTTTCGTCTAGTTATACGTGTTCGTTTTGGATGAAACTCATGTGGTAAGTCCTAACTTCGTATTCAAACATATTTGGGGTGGATACGTGTGTGTACAACTCCATGTAGGACCCACAAAGGGTCCTAAAGGAGGACCCCAACATTTTATCTCAACAATGCCAAGCCGTGGCCAAACGACGGCCCAATCAATTGCGGTCAGTCAGGCAACGGCCCGTTGATGGGTCTCATCGATGGATCCAACTTGACTGCAGGTCGAAGATCTACTTAAGCAACCAACGAAACCCCCAGTTACGAGACGTGGGTGAGACCACGGACCGTCGATGCTCACGTCGCTGGGTCTGTGTGTTTCAGCCAACTTTCTGTTAGGTGCAGGGGTGAAGTTGTAAATTCACCCCAAGACACTATAAGTCTTTGGAAGTTTTTTTGAGTGTTTATGTGTATTTTAAGAGTACATAAGTTATTAAACTATCATTTTATACCTAACACCTAAATCAAAACACATTCCCTACAAAAGTTTCTCCAAAAACCTCCATGTTAGTTCAAAGAGAAGATGGAGCTTAAAGATGGGTATTCAATGGATTTTGTTCTTCAATTAGCTTTGGATTCATCAAATAAGGTATGAGAGTTCTTTATTTAAGGCTTTCTATCACCTTAGAGCCAATTTCAGAGATAATTTACAAAGATTTCAAAAAGATGAAAAGTCCAATTTCTATTTTAAGTCTTGGATTCTTGCATAAATGGTTTCAAAATCTCTAAATTTCACTAAAATATGGGTAAATTGATTATGCTTTGATATTAATGATTTTTGTGTAGATTGTTATGGGCTTTTGATTCATGTATAGATTATGTATTTATGGTGTATATGCAGTTTCACTTTGATTAATTCATTAATGAATACTCTTAGATCTATTTCATGCTAAGCTTATTGAATTGATATTGACTTGATGTTTATGATTTCTAATGTAATTATCCATGGGATATCTAATGATGAAATAATTATATTCAATTTATATCTAGACTGTATTAGATTGAGAAGTATGTAATGAATTTACTTAGTTTCATTATTGATATAATCATTGTGAATTGTTGGTTATGGCATTGGGTAAGGGCTTTATAATATTGAATTGGAAAATTTAGTTTTGGAATCGAAGCGGTAACATGGAGTGGGAGTATGCTGCGCTAATTCTTTTCATTTTATGTTAATTAGACATTAATTATGATGTGATTACGTGAATTAATGTGGCCTTGTCGGCTTTACTTTATGAAATATGATGATCATGGCGTTGCCGGCACACCTTGAAGTATTATGATGATTCGCTTAGTTGATTTATGTGAAGTATTAGTATATCTATCTATATGTGAAGTAATGTTAAAGTATGTGTTTTTTCTATGTATGTTAGGGACTCATGTAAATTGTGACTATGTGCTTCTATGTGTAATCTTAGGGTAGATGCATGGTTGTTCCTGCTTTGCTATATGAAGCTATAATAGTTATATTGATGATTATATTGTAGTGTGTAGGATGACATAAAGACGATAATGGTTATTTCTATGTGCTTATAAAATGACTAGTAATATGTGTTTAGGTGAAGTTTGTTGTAACAACCCGAAAAATTGATATGCTAAGTAATGCTTAATGTGTGTAGAACGCCTACTATTAGACCGGGTTCACACGGATTGATGCGCGTAGAACAAGACCTATGAACCCTTACTTCAGCCAAGACAACTAACTTGGGGAGTTATTTTAACTTGAAAAGGTTGGGTCCAGTCATGTAGGGCTCTCGAATACGAAGATTTACTCGAACGAATCTTTACCGGACTTAAAAAGGGAAAATCTTAGGTTTGGAGGGTCTTGGTGTAAAATGGTCTTTTTTGAAGCTAAGGGTAGTATCGTGATTACCCTAAATATATAATTAATTATTTAATTAATAAGGTGGAGGGGCATATTGGGGAGACAGGGCCGAAAATTGGCTCTTAGAGTGAGGTCTTGCTCCAACCAGGTTCGAAACCTATGTGGAAGCGATGATTTAAATTGTTTTTATTTAAGTTGGTAAATTAATGGAATTAATTAATATTTACTATTTATTAGCTTATTTAAAATAAAATGGAAATCATATTTTTTACCATTTAATAAAACCTTATTTGACTAAGTCGTAAACTAGATTCTGAAGCCTAAGAAAACTCTCACCTCTCACATCTATCTGTCACTTTCACGATCAAACCAACTCTCATTCACAATCTCTCTAGCAAAATAACGTACAATTAAAGAAAATTTACCAAACTTCTTCACACTTGAAGAACTCACAACGAAAAATAAAATCAAACCCTGAGCAAAATACGTTATTCAAAGGAAAGGTTTTCCGTCGAAAGTTTGGTGTTGAAACTTTGTTTTTGATGTTACTGTTGGATAAGGTTTGTGCAGAACCTTCAAGGTTTGAACGTCATAAAAGGTATGGGTTCTCTTGTCTCTTAGTCCCTTTCCCAAGGAACTCGTTAAGGTTCAGTATATTCTAATCCGAAAACTAGGATTGTTCCCCGTTCCATGTCCCTGTCACTAGCTCCCATTGATTCGTAAGTTGGGTATGTTTTCTAGTATATATTAGGCATCTAATGTGTTTTCGTGATGAATATGTTCATGAATGTGTGTTTGGAATCGAATGATCGACAATCTATGCTTTTCGAAAATATGTGCATGTGTGTGAAATGTTGGCCGTGACCTATGACTCTCGGGTTTAAGTCTCAAAAAATGTAATGTTTTTTGTTGTATTTCATGTGCACAAACTTGTTTAAAGCGTGATGTTAATATCTGATGTAAAAATGCTGATTTGATTGCAAACTAATAGTTAAAAGAATCCATGAAAATGCACCTATAGAACTCACTAAAAACTACTTAAAATGTCTAAACATGTAATGTGAAAGAGGTGAGGAACGAGGCTGTAAAAATTTCCAGCATCTTGTTGAAGAGTTATGGCCAAGCAAAGTGGATTATCATGCTACGTAAAAATGAATTAAAATATGTGAGGACACTGAGGATCGAACGCGTGACTTCACTATGTTAAAAATCATGAAAGTAAGTAAGATAAAATAAGGTGGTGAGGGAGATTCGAACCTTGGTCTTGGCTGGAAAATAATGTTATGAAAATAAGAAATGAGAGGAGTGGGATTCAGCCCACAACCTCTTAGTCAGACTTAAGGAAATTAAAAGAAAATAAATGTTGAGGTGTTTAGGAACCGAACCCACGACCTCTAGGCTGATTTAAGGAATTAAAGAGAAAAAAAACTGAGGTTGTGGGGACTCGATCCCACACCCTCATGGTCAACTCGAAAAATTAAGGAAAAAGAAATTAAAATAAAAGGGGATGTCTGGATTCGATCCCACAACCCCTCGGTCAAGAAAGAGAAAATATAACGGAATGAAATTAAAAGGACATGAAGACGTTTGGGCTTGATTTTGGGTCCTCAAGTCGTGCGGACCAAAATTAAATAAATGAAAAATGTAAGCGTTGTCCAAGGGATTCAAAACCGGGTTCCATTTTCCAAATTCCGTATTAATACATAAGTCACACGTGAAGTAAATGTTCAAAAATAATGATGCCTAGTTAGATCGAAATCGAGATCTTGGCATACATACAAGATGCATAAGTCTTGTACCATATAATCTTAGGAAGATATGAATCACTTCAATGAACTACGAATGAAGCCTCATGGTTTGTATCTATTAACCCATAAGTCTAGAATACGTTTAAAAATAAGTGAACCTAACACGGATATAATGAAATGATGCTACCCTAAAAGGGTTAACTACGAGTTCAAAACACACTAAATGGCCAAGTGAATTGTCATACAATGAAATGAATATTATGTGATGAAATGATGAAACCATAGAAGAGTTAAGTACGACTGGAAAACACACTAAATGGCAAATTGCATTAGCATACGATGAAATCAATATTATGAAATGAAATGATGAAACCCTGGAAGAGTTAACTAAGAGTGTAAAACACACAAATGGCAAAGTGCATTGACATATGATGAGATGAATATTCACGTAAAAAAGGGTGAGTAATTATGAAGAACAAATTTGCTAATGTTAATGAATGTGGTGAAAACATGATAAGAGGCTAATGTGAAAGATGAGAGCAATCTCAAATGAGTCTAAGTAAATATTACCAAACGTACTCACAAATGAAAGTGTAAAGATAATGAAGAGACCAGACTGTATAAACACTCTAATGAAAGTATTGAGAATAATGTATACTTAATACCAATGATGAGATGAAAAATCATCCATTCAACTATGATGTCCTCATACTAGAAGCCAGCTTCCATGACGCATGAGTTGAATAAAATGGAACTTTATACTGAGCATTGATAGGCTAGCTATAAGCGGTGATACCTTCTTTCGGGAAGGGCATAGGTTCACGTAACTCTCATCAGAGGATATTGTCCAGCATGCCGGGTATGGGTCTCCTTATATCTCTTAGTCTTTGAACCTATACAACCAATATATGGATCTGGCGGGGTTCAATTCTCATGTACGCTAGCATAATTTGGGTCACTTTGGCCAGTGATTCCACCTCTTTTCGGTGTGGGGGAGACACTGGATTTCATGATGTTCATATGATGCATGTCTGTTAAAGTTAAAGTTCTCCATGAATAAATGAGAACAACCTCAAATGCTGCACATAATGAAATGAATGATACAAAAGGTTTTAGGATTAGATAATTAAAAGGCGAGATAGATTTCAATAACGACATTAGGTCATTCTTAATCATTGCACGTCAAACTCGGTGAAAGTCTTAAACTACATCCTAGGTATAGCTCGTGTTTACACTAGTTTATGAATGAATGAAATGAAGTATGTATGAATGAATGAAGGAGACTCCGTGTTTGCTAAAGAATGATCCCTAGTTGAGGCACATATGTTGATCCCTCATTTTTGGTAAGTCTTAATGTTAAGTCCATGATTCCAAGGTCTCATGGCATATGAACAAATGATATGAAAGATGTTATGTGTTATATGCAATATGTTATGTGCTATGGGTAAGATGTTATTACTGTGTCCAATATGATATGTATGATGATGCATGTTACTTTCATGGCATGACTTTCCTAATCCAAATTTGGAAAGCTTACTAACTTTTCTAATCCAATTTTGGCAAGTCTACTGACGTGACATTCCATAATCATGTTGTTAGGAAAGAGCTGTTCTTACTCATGCATGTCCTTGGTGTGTTGTTGCATATACCCATACTTAGTACAAGTGTGTACTAATCCCATACAATTCTACAATTTTAGGTGTATGCACAGGTGGACATTAGAGCTTACGAGTTGACGTTGCAGCTATCAAGATGTGGAGCTTTCATCCAGACTTGGTAGGCCCTCATGCTTTCGAGGATGTCTACACTTATTATCTAGATTAGATGTAGGCTATAGTAGGTGGAGCATGTTCAACCAGTGTTTTCAGACTTTGTATTGGTGCGGTTTTGGTAAAAATACATTTAATAAAATTATGAACTGATTCTCTTATTTGATTATCTCTTTATTAAATGGTTGATTTGTGAACACTTATGTGTTAAGTAGTATGTATACATGTATGTTAAGAAACAAAAAGTTTCAATTTTTCAACTAAAATTAACCTAGATGAAGTAAGAAAGATGTATGTAGGCTTGTGTGCGACCTCTGAAAGGCAACAACGTCTGTCTCTCTGGGGTATAGATTCTGGTCGTGACAATGTTGGTATAAAAGCACTAGGCTAAATTTAGAGGATAATAAGTTCACATCAACCATATTGAGTAGATTCTAAGTCATGGTAGTGAAGTGCACCACTATCCTTTAATTAGAGACTGCATGATGCGTAGGATAATTTCCCTCTTCTGATCTTATTGTGCCTTTCATAATGTCTGATTTTCTTGGTGTTACGAGCGTGTCTAACATCAATCCTTGTTTTTTTTCTCCAGAAAATCAATACTAGGAGAACAGTTGGTCAAAGGAGAGGAGGAGCACCTGCTAGGGGCAATGAGGTTCCACCTAAGGCTCCAGTTGAAGGAGTGGCTATGCCGGTTAAACCTGTTGAGATGACTGATGCTGAGGTGAGGGAATCTCTACACTAGAGGGCACATGCCATCACTATGAAGGCCAAGGCCATGACTGACCAGGTCAACTAGTAGAATGTTCAGAGCGAGAACCCACCGGTTTGTAGTATGGCTGACAGGCTGAGAGACTTTACGAGGATGAATCCTCCTATTTTCACAGGATCTAAGACTTTGGAGGATCCTCAGGAGTTTGTGGAAGAGGTACATAAGACATTGGAGGCTATGGGAGCCATAGATATAGAGAAAGCAGAGTTGGCTTCCTATCAACTTAAGGATTTTGCACAGACTAGGTGCAAGATGTGGCAAGATAGATGAGTTTTGGACAGAGTTCAGGTGAAATTGGAGCCTTCTTGGAGAGATTCTTTACTAGGGAGATGAGGGAGGACAAGATTGAGGATTTCATCAACCTTAAACAGGGATCCGTGACAGTCATGGAGTATTCCCTGGAGTTTGTTAAGCTATCCAAGTCTGCTACTTCTCTTATATCTAACAACAGGGATGAGATGAGCAGGTTCCTCACAGGAATCAACGGAGATCTAGAGGAGGAGTGCCGGTCTGACATGCTCCACAATAACATGGACCTCTCAAGGTTGATAATAGATGTTCAGCAGGTAGAGGACAACCGAAACAAGAGAGGCGTCCGTTATGCTAAAAGGCCTAAGCCTCAGGCAGATCCTAGTAATGGAGGCAACAAAAATAACTTTGGAGTCCTCGAGCATCCCAGATTATTAAAGGGGCAACCTGGTTTAGGGAACTCAAACTCTCAAAGGAGTACAACACCTAGTGGAGGAAGATCCGAGCCCAGGAAAGGCAATGGAGGTGAGATGCAGCATCCCAGAAAGGGCTGTGCTTTGTGTGGCCGTGCTCACAGTCGAGAGTGGAGACACGACACTAATGCCTTCTTCGGTTGCAGTAAGAGCAGACATATGGTTAAGGATTGCCCACAGAAAAGAGGTCAGAATGGAGGTAATGCTCAGCCTAGGACTAATTCACAGGATGCAGTAGCAGTAGAGTCTCCTAAGAGGAACATATTCTATGCCCTAAAGGGCAGGGAGGAGCAGGAGAAGTCCGATGATGTGGTCACATGTATGCTGCAAGTATTCTCAGCTTCTGTTTATGCTTTACTTGATCCAGGGTCTACACTTTCCTTTGTAGCACATTTGCTTGCTCTCACTTTTGAGAGATTGCCTGAAGTGCTGCATGATCCTATAGTGGTTAGTACACCTTTAAGAGAAAATGTAAGAACTGATAAAGTAGTCAAGGATTGCCCAATAGTTGTATGTGGTAAGACTATGTGTGAGGAATTGGTTGAGTTACCAATTCATGATTTTGATGCTATTCTTGGCATGGATTGGCTTCATAGTTGTTATGCTTGTATGGAATGCCATAGTAGGGTTGTAAGATTTCGTTTCCTAATGAAGAAGAGCTAGTCTGGGAGGGGACAAAACGAGTCGTCCTAATCCCTTGATTTCGAACCTTTAGGCCAATAAAATGATGTCCAAAGGGTTATTGTGTCACCTTGTGAGTTATAATGATTTAAACCATGACATTTATTCCACAAACTTAGTGCCTATAGTGAATGAGTTCCAAAATGTATTTCCTGATGATTTTCGTGGATTTTATCCCCCTCGAGAGAATTACTTTTGTATCGTCTTAGAACCCGATACTAAACCAATTTCCATTCCTCCTTATTTCGGCTCCAGCTGAACGCAAGGAGTTGAAGCTTCAGTTAGAAGATCTCACTGATAAGGGTTCCATTCAGCCTAGCATATCCCCTTGTAGTGTTCTAGTGTTGTTTGTGAAAAAGAAATATGGAACCCTAGAATGTGTATCGATTATCGGCAGCTCTACAAAGTCACTATCAAGAATAAGTATCCACTTCCTAGAATAGATGACTTGTTTGATAAGCTCCAAGGGTCTAGTTTCTTCTCGAAGATTGATCTTCGTTCAGGGTACGATCAACTTAGGGTTAGGCTTTTAGATATCCCAAAGACAACCTTTCGTATGCGTTATGGTCATTATGAGTTCCTAGTTTTGTCATTTGGTCTCACGAATGCACCTGCTGCATTTATCCATCTCATGAATAGAATATTTCGTGAATACCTAGACTCTTTCGTCATAGTATTCATTGATGACATTCTCATCTACTCTAAGACCAAGGAAGAGCATGAACAATATTTGAGACTAACCATTCAAATTCAGCAAGTGTTAATTCTAGCATAGATCGGTGACCTTCCTATGGTCATGTTGTGTACGACATAGGTGTGAAGGTAGATCCGAGGAAGACTGAGGTTGTTAAGAACTGGCCAAAACCTCTTTCTCCCACAGATATCCGTAGCTTCTTGGGATTGGCTGGTTACTACCGCAGGTTTGTAGAGGGCTTTTTTCCATTGCTGCTCCACTCACATCTATGAAGAAGAATAAAGTCAAGTTTTAATGCGCAGAGGCTTGTATGAAGAGTTTCCAGGAGCTTAAGGACAGATTCAATTCAACCTTGGTGCTTACTTTGACTGAGTGTGATGAGAATTACACTGTTTATAGTGATGCATCTAGGGTTGGTGTGGGTTTTGTTCTTATGTACGGTGGTAAGGTGATAGCTTATGCGTCCAGACAACTCAAGATTCATGAAAATATTATTGTACTCATGACCTGGAGTTGGCAGCTGTGGTGTTTGCACTGAATAGTGGAGGCACTACTTGTATGGAATGCATGTGGATGTGTTCACAGAACACAAAAGTCTCCATTATGTGTTCACATAGAGTGTGTTGAATCTACGTCGGTGGAGATGGTTGGAGCTGTTGAAGGACTATGAAATGAATGTACACTACAATCTAGGTAAGGATAATATTTTAGCTGATGCTTTGAGCAGGATCAACATGGGAAGTACAACCCACTTTGAGGATGGGAAGAAGAAATTGGTGAAATATGTACACCGACTGGCCTGACTGGATGTGCGGTTAGTTGACTCTACTAGTGGGGTTGTTTCAGTTCATCCTAGTTCTTAATCATCCTTAGTAGTTGAAGTCAACAAGGATCAGCATCTTGACCCTATTTTGATGGAGTTAAAGGACTTCGTGCTGATAAAGATGAATGAGTCTTTTGCCTTGGGAGGTGACGGTATACTTAGGTACCAAGAAAGGTTGTGTGTACAAGATGTGGATGATTTTCAGACTAGGATTGTGGCAGAGGCCCATGGTTACAGATATTCCATACACCCAGGTTCCAGCAAGATGTATCATGATCTTAAATAGATCTATTGGTGGGATGGCATGAAGAAGGACATTGCAGATTATGTGGCCAAGTGTCCTAAAAGTCAAGAGGTCAAGGAAGAACATCTTAAGTCTGGCGGTCTTACTCAGATTATTGAGGTTCCGACTTGGAAATGGGAGGCTATTAATATAGACTTCGTTGTTGGTCTTCCGAAGACTAGGAGACAACATGACTCCATATGGGTTATTATGGACATGATGACTAAGTCTGCCCACTTTATCCCTGTGAAGTCTACTTACAAAGACAAGGATTATGCAAGACTCAATATTGATTAGATTGTGAGATGGCATGGGATTCCTTTTTCTATCATTTCAGATAAAGGAGTTCAGTTCACTTCACCTTTCTAGACATCCTTCCAGAAGATTTAGGCACACAGGTGAATCTTAGTACTGCCTTTCATCCTAAAACTGATGGGCAGGCAGAGCTAACAATTCAGACATGAGAGGACATGTTTGAGGGTGTGTGTGATTGACTTTAGGGGTAGCTGGGATGACCATCTTCCTTTGATAGAGTTCTCGTATAATTACAGCTATCACTCCAGCATTGAGATGATGCCATTTGAGGCACTGTATGGTAGAATGTGTAGGTCTCCAGTTGGGTGGTTCGAGGTTGGAGAGTCATCCATTTTGGGTCTAGAGATCATTGATGAGGCCTAAGAGAAGGTCGGGGTGATTAGGTACAGGGGTGTTGATATACCGTGGTTTCACTGTATTTTTAATGCTTTTTCCTTAATTTTAGTGTGTGTCCAAAAGCCTTTTTGTATTAATTTTTATGTAAGTTTCTCTTTATTTGCAGTAAATCTGTCTAATGATGATCGCGGAAGTTCTTGAGCAAGAAATGCAGAAAAGTACCACCAACGGAGCTTGTGACGGTCCGTCGTGCCTGTGACGGTCCGTAGGTGGCATCGTAGTGAAGCTGCTGAAGGAAGATGGGGAAGTCTGACCAAGTGTGGGGCTACGAAGTGCGTGACAGACCGTCGTAGCCATGATGGTCCGTACTGTTGGTTTGTCATGAAGATTAGAGAGGTAGTCCTAGTACCCAAATTCCAAGAGTTCAAGTGTTATAGAACGGAGACCCTCGACGGACCATTGTGCCTGGGACAATCCGTCATACCTGCCGTCAAGGGTAATGAAGAGAGCCACAGAAGAATTTGCAAAGTATGGGACGACGGAGTCCATGACGTACCATCGTGACTACGATGACCCATCGCAAGGTCCGTCGACCCAGCCGCGTTTTGACGATTTTCAGCAAATAGAGTTCTTCTTTGATTAGTTTTTTTTTTTATAAATAGTTCGAAATATCTCATTTTTGGGGTTAGACTCTTGGTTATTAGACACTTTATGTTATATTCTTTGTGGGGAGATTATTTTGACTATTACACTTTGGATTGTTACACTTTTCTCTTGAGTTGATTGTTTGTGATTTTGTCGATTAATCAAGTAAATTTCTGGATTTTATTCTTTCTCATTGAAGTAAGTGCATGAATTCTTATATCATATATATGAATATTGTTATTATGACTATGGGTAACTATACTACATAACTAGGGTTGGCGAAACCATAGGCAAAAAATGAGGTAAAACCTAACTAAAATAACAATTATAGAATAGTGTCTCGCATATATTGATAATTCTTTCGCTTAGAAGTCTTTTTAACGAATGGCCAACGTTAGAACTCGCCTTATTGCTACTTGACGGACCAAGGAGTTAGATAATAGGAAAGAATTATCAACATTAATTTAGTGTATACTCTCTAATAGGCTAGTATTGATTGGTACGATGTAATAACTTAGTAAAATATCGAATACTATGCTTAATATGAGGTAAAGGTAATGGTTAGTATAGCAACACATGTAGCCGGAACAAGGTGGGGAGTGAAATTATCTAGATGCCGGACCAAAGATTTAGAAATACATAACATATCACTTTGCATGCAAGATACTAGGAAAGAATTGTTATAGTTAGAATTATCAAGTTAGGAACCAGTGGGGAACATGTAAACCCTAGTTACTTTTATTAATTGATAAAACTCCAATATTTGAATCTGTTAGCTGTCTCCTTTAAATTTATCTAGTTATTTTCATTCATTTAGAAATAAAACCTCCCCTTTTTATTGTGTATGTTTTCCAAGAAAAAAAATTGATTAATAGTAGTAATAATAAATTGAAGTTAAGTCTGAACTATTTTCCTCGTGGGAAGGCTCCTTACCTCATTAGTTAGGTTCTTACTTGATACGACCGCTTTAATTCTTATTTGAGAAGTATGTTTGAGCGTATCATTGGCTACTGCTTACACTCGGCAGAAGTCTTATGCAGACAACAGAAAATGGCCCTTACAGTTTGATGTTGGTGACAAGGTCTATTTGAAAATATCACCTATGAAGGGGTGATGAGGTTTTGAAGGAAGGGGAAGTTGAATCCGAGGTATGTTGGGCTATTTTAGATCCTACAGCGTGTGGGAGAGGTGGCCTATGAGTTGGCATTGCATGCAGAGCTAGCTTCTGTTCAACCAGTCTTTCATTTCTCTATGTTAAACAAGTGACTAGTTTATCCAACATTGATTCTACCTATTGAAGGTTCTGGTGTTTATGAAAATATTTGATCTAAAAAAGGTTGGTTGAAGGCATGTAGGGCTCTCGAATACGAAGATTTACTCGAATGAGTCTTTACCTGACTTAAAAAGGGAAAATCTTAGGTTTAGAGGGTTTAGGGGTAAATGGTCTTTTTTAAGGCTAAGGATAGTATAGTAATTACCCTAAAAATATAATAATTATTTAATTAATAAGGTGGAGGGGCATTTTGGGGAGAGAGGGCCCAAAATTAGCTCTTAGAGTGGGATCTTGCTCCATCCAGGTTCGAACCTAGGTGGAAGCGATGATTCAAATTGTTTTTATTTAAGTTGGCAAAATAATGGAATTAATTAATATTTATTATTTATTAGATGATTTAAAATCAAAGGGACATCAGATTTTTTTACCATTTAATAAAACCTTATTTGAATAAGTCCTAAATTTGACTCCTAAGCCTAAGAAAACTCTCACATCTCATGTCTAACTGTAACTTTCACGATCAAACTACCTCTCATTCACATTCTCTCTGCCAAATAACGTACAAGAACATAAAATTTAACAAAGTTCTTCACACTTGAAGAACTCTCAACAAAAAATAGAATCAAACCCTAAGAGAAATTTATTAGGCAAAGGGAGGGTTTTCCTTCGAAAGTTTGGTGTTAAAACTTGGTTTTGGACATGAGTGTTGGAGAAGGTTTGAGCATCAACATCAAGGTTTGAATGTGATAAAAGGTGTGGGTTCTCTTCTCTCTTGGTCCCTTTCCCAAGAGACCCCTTAAGGTTCAGTATATTCTAATCCAAAAACTAGGATTGTTTCCCGTTGCATGTTGCTGTCACTAGCTCCTCTTAATTCATAGGTTGGGTATGTTTTCTTGTAGATATTAGTCATGTAATGTGTTTTCGTGATGAATATGTTCATAATATATGTTTGGAATCGTATGAACGACAATCTATGTTTTCTGGAAATATGTGCATGTGTGTGAAATGTTGGCCTTGACCTATGACTCTCGGGTTTAAGGCTAAAAAAATGTAATGTTTTTGGTTTTATTTCATGTGCACAAAGTTGATTAAATAGTGATGCTCACAACTGATGTAAAAAAGCTGATTTGAGTGCAAACTAGTAGTCAAATGAATCAATTAAAATGCACCTAAAGAACTCACTAAAAACTATTTAAAAGGTCTAAACATTTAAGGTGAAAGAGGTGAGAAACTAGGTTGTAAAAATTTCCAGCATTTTGTTGATGAGTTTCGGCTAAGCTTAGGGGATTATCATGCTATATAAAAATGAATTAAAATATGTGAGGCCACTGAGGATCAAACCCGTGACCTCACTATGTTAAAAATCTTGAAAGTAAGTAGGTTAAAATAAGGTGGTGAGGGGGATTCGAACAATGGTCTTAGATGGAAATAAAGTTATGAAAATAAAAAATGAGAGGAGTGGGATTCGAACCCACAACCTCTCAGTCAAACTTAAGGAAATAAAATAAAATAAATGTTGAGGCGTGGGGGAATCGAACCCACGACCTCTAGGGTTATATAGGGAATTAAAGAGAAAAATAATAAAGTGAGGCTGTGGGGATTCGATCTCACACCCTCATGGTCTACTCGGAAAAAGTCAAGGAAAAGAAAGAAAAATAAAGGGGTTGTGGGGGTTCGATCCCACAACCCCTCGTCCAAGAAAGAGAAAATTGAAGGAAAAGAAATTAAAAGAAAATGAAGGCGTTGGGGCTTGATATTGGGTCCCCAAGCCGTGTGGACAAAATAAAATATGTAGTGTTGTCCAAGGGATTCGAAATCGGGTTTCCTTGCCCAAATTCTATATTGATACATAAGTCATACGTGAATTAAATGTTCAAGAATAATTATTCCTACTTAGATCAAAATCGAGATCTTGGCATACATACAAGATGCATAAGTCTTGTACTATATAATCTTAGGAAGATATGATTCACTCAAACGAACTATGATTGAAGACTTATGGTTTGTATGTATAGACCTATAAGTCTAGAATACGTTTAAAAATAAGTGAATCTAATATGTATGTATTGAAATGATGTAAACCTAGAAGGGTTAAGTATGAGTGTAAAACACACTAAAAGGCCAAGTACATTAGCATACGATGAAATGAATATTATGTAATGAAATGATGAAACCCTAGAAGGGTTACGTACGAGTGCAAAACACACAAAATGGACAAGTTCATTGGCATACGATGAAAAAATTATTATGTAATCAAATTATGAAACCCTAGAAGGGTTAAATAAGAGTGTGAAACACAAAATAGCCAAGTGCATTGGCATATGATGAAATAAACATTCACGTAAAAAAGGGGTGAGTAATTATTGAGAGAAAATGCGCTAATCTGAATGAATATGGTGAAAACATGATAAGAGGCTAATGTGAAATATAAGAGCAATCTCAAATGAGCCTAAGTAAATGTTACCAAACCTACTCACCTATGAGAGTGGAAAGCTAATGAGGAGACCAATCTCTATGAACACTCTAATGAAAGTATTGAGAATAACGTATACTTAATACCAATGATGAGATGAGAAATCATTTATTGAGATATGATGTCCTCATACTAGAAGACAGCTTACATGAAGTGTGAGTTGAATGTAATGGAACTTTATACTGAGCACCGATAGTCTAGGTAAGATCAGTGATGCCTTCTTTTGGGAAGGGAAGAGGTTCACGTAACTCTCATGAGATGGGACTGTCCTGCATGCCGGGTAGGGGTCTCCTTATATCTCCTAGTCTTTGAACCTATACTGCCAATATACGGATCTGGCAGAGTTCAATTCCTATGTACACTAGCATGTTTTGGGTCACTTTGGCCGGTGATTCCACTTTTTTTTTTGGTGTGGGGGATACACTGGATTTTATGATGCTCACATGATCTATGTCGGTTAAAGTTAAAGTTCCCCATGAATGAATGAGTCTAGCCTCAAATAATGCACATAATGAAATGAATGAAACCAAAGGTGTTAGAATAGGATAATCTAGAGTTTAGCTACACATAAGTAATGACACTAGGTCATTCTTGATCATTGCACAACAAACCCGATGAAAGTCTTAAACTTCATCCTAGGTGTAGCGGGTGTTTACACTAGTTTATGAATGAATGAAATAAAGTACGCATGAATGAATGAAGCAGACTCCGTGTTTGCTAAACATGAATCCCTAGTTGAGGTCCCATATGTTGAGCCCTTTGTTTTTGGAAAGTTTCAATGTTAAGTCTATCATTTAAGGTCTCATGGCATATTAATGAATGATATGAAAGATTTTATGTGCTATATGCAATATGTTATGTGCTATGTGTAACAGGTTACGTACCGTGTGCAATTTGAAGCGTATGATGATGCATGTTACTCTCGTGGCATGACTTTCCTAATCCAAATTTTGAAAGCTTACTAACTTTCCTAATCTAAATTTGAAAAGTCTACTGACTTGACTTCCATAATAATGTTGTTAGGAAAGAGTTGTTCTTATTCATGCATGTCCTTGGTGTGTACTAATCTCATACATTTCTATAATTTTAGGTGCAAACACAGGTGGACGTTAGAGCCTACAGGATGACGTTGATGCTATCCGGACGTGGAGCTTTCATACAGACTTGGTAGGCCCTCATACTTTCGAGGATGTCTACCGTTATTATCTAGCTTAGATTTAGGCTATAGCTAGTAGAGAATGTTTCACTAGTGTTTTTTTCCACTTCTGTTCTTACTTTGTATATGTGTTGTTTTGGAAAAATATGTTTGATAAAATTATGAAGTGATTTTTCATTTGATTATCTCTTTATTTGATGGTTGATTTTTGAACTCCTATGATGTTAAGTAGTATGGATACATGCATGTTAAGAAACAAAAAGTTACAATATTTCCGCTAAAATTAACCTAGATGAAGTAAGAAAGACATATGTAGGCTTGTCTGCGACCCCTGAGAGGTCAACAACGTCGGTCTCATCTGGGGTCTAGATTCCGATCGTGACATAAGTGGTGTCTTGTCTTTGTTCAATTGTATACCTCACTTAATTCTTGTATTAACATGAACATGTGATGTCTTGACTCAGGGTGCTATAGTCTCTTAGTCTTGAATATATGAAATATATGTGACCTTGAATGATATTAAGAGGGTCTTTTATGAGAAACCTTGAATCTAGTGGAAGGTTATGTATGTTGAAGTCGAAAGTTGTAATGGTATCCTTCAACTAAAGGAATGATGAACTTTAGGTTTATTTGATGGAACGACATCATATCAAACCTTACGAAAGTCATAATGAGCTTCTTGTCTCCATTGTAAGGTAGCCCTAAGAGGTCCTCTTTGGTAGGGTAAATGTGATTGGGTTATGAACTTGTTATGGAACCCTTTTATGTGAACCTTAAATGTGAATTCCTCTATGAGAACGAAAGCAAGCACCGAGTGAGTATGGCAAGGGGAAGTAGTTCTAGTTAAGTATTAGAGTAGATTACAAAGCATACCTCTCATATTCCTTAACCATGTGCCTATATGGGATGTGTCCTAGTTCTACCCTTGGCAAGTAGAACACCCTCATCGAAGTAGGTTAGCACTCCAGATTCCGAGTTGCTAACATGGTCTATGTCGGTTAATGCCTATGCTCATCATATGGGATACTTATTGACATTAGATAAAATCTATTAAGTTTAGGTTGTGGTATGGGACTCTATCTAGACATTGCACAATAGGCTTTGGAGGTGTTAGTGAGAGTCCTTAGGTTTTGTTCAAGACCATTACTTGAATGTACTTTATGTGTTCAATGTCACTTAATAAACTAATGAATGTATTGAATTAAGTTAAAAAGTGTATTAAATTGAAGTAGTACTTATCAACAGTAATTAAGGGTTGTCCAGTTAAGAAGTGAAGGGGCATAGGAATGGTCACTATTATCTTACCTAGATAAGTCTTAAGAATGACTCTAGTTAGGGAAGTTTGTTGATTATGTGGAAATAATCTAGAATAGGTAATTATAAGGATTATTTAGGTAATCTTGAAGAGGTCATAATGGACGTTATCTTCTTGATTTACTTAAGTAAGTCTTTTGATATCCTTTGGAAGGTGAATGTCATATCACCAATATGCTAATGTGTTAAATGAGAATGATTCTATTTTAGGGAGTCTATAGGATCTCTTAATTGTGTGTGTAAGGGATTGTATGGGCGGTTTTATCACAACTCACTCAAGTAAGACTTAGAGTAACCTTGGTAGGAAATCTCATGTTCTTATGTTGATATCTCTTAAGTGTGTATGTTACTCATTATAAGTAATCTTGAGGGTCGTTTAGGCATATCTAGAAAGGTTGTATGGGCGGTCTCTCTTTTTGCTACTTAAGTGAATCTTAGGATAGCTTTGCATGAGACTATTACATGCTAAAGGGTGTTTAAAGTGAAGTGAAGGAACTTCAGTGTAATAGTGAATTGAGCTCACGGTACAATGAAGTGACTTCACTATAATGTTTGCTAAAAATGTGATTTTTTGT
Source organism: Solanum arcanum (assembly GCA_027789145.1). Classification (NCBI taxonomy): domain Eukaryota; kingdom Viridiplantae; phylum Streptophyta; class Magnoliopsida; order Solanales; family Solanaceae; genus Solanum; species Solanum arcanum. The sequence continues at coordinate 23,071,944 of CM050935.1, read as the reverse complement.
TAAATGATTTCTTATGTGCTTCTAAGTTGTTAAATGTTGTTCTTATGATTATAGTATGTTGTTTTAGTTGAAAATCATGAAAGCATGTTATATTCTAAATATCCTTTTTTTATTGTTTTTGCATGGGTTCTATACATAGTACATCGAATGTGCTAACCCCTTCTTTTACTTTTTGACTAAAGTGTAGGGAAATGGAATCTTGATGTGCCATGAAGGTTGGATAGGTTTTTAAGGGTTTAAGATGATGTATTGGTGAGTCCTTATCGATTGGACTATATCCAAATGTTTCTTTATGCCTTACGTCTTCATTTTATGTATTGTATGGGATTAGTCCCAGGTGTTGTAAATTCCAAAGTTTAGATGGTTCAAGTAGATTTTTGTAAATATTTAATATTTTAAATGAAAGTATTCCGCTTGCGTATTGATTATGAAAGTGTTCTTCGTGTGCGAGGAATGTTTTGAATTTTTACTCATTTTAGAATGTTTATTATGCAATGAATGATACGAGAGGCTTAGATGCGACTTCTTGAAGTTTCATTTGCCGTGTGACGACACAAGGATGCCCTAACTTCCAGGGTGTACTTGTTGATCGTGACAGATAGCTAGAGATGAAGGATCACAATATCTTCATGTAGAAGAAAACCTCTAAAACTTTATGAAGAACCCATAGAAATCGAAGCTTCAAGATATTCTTGATCTTCACCTTCAATATAGGTTCTAGAGAGAGTATTTTTGGAGGGAAAGTCTAATTTGTATAAATTGAATTTGGAATGGGGTTGTCACGTTTTTTTATCAGTTAAATACACCCAAAAATAACCAAATAAACCCACCCCTTTTCATATCCTCTCGATGCTAAGTGTTACTCCCCCACAGAGTTTTAGACTTCCATTACATTCATTTATTATAGGTAATGGGATTCCTACTAAGTACACTACGTCTACTCACGGAGTAGTAATCATCCCAACCTATCGTTCATTCATTGGAAAGATCTTAGGAATATTCAGGTTGTTACTAGACACTACACATCTACTCAAGGAGAAGTATTTACCTTAAAGTCCCCCATTCATTCAATAGAGTACAATTGAGGAAACCTTTCGATAGACTCAAATTCATTACATTTTTATTAGCTTTATTCATGTGTTTGTGTACATATGTTATAAATACCCTTCACATAACCACCATCATTCATGAAATTGTCTTTAATTATGATCATACTTTATTCATCATATTCTACACGCAAACATACTTTACATTCACATTATACTCTAATTGTCATGCTATCTTCACGAACCACATACATAACAGTATAGTACATCTCTATCTATATGCATCGTAACACTACCTCAATTAAAATCCAATGCCTTCAAGGCCATAATCACAATACACTAACATATACAATAACTAAACATTGTCACCATAAGTGGATCATACCACAAAAGAACAATTCAATATTACTAGAGAAATTTATGTCAACTTACCCTTCATCGAAGCCATGATCATTTTGCTCAATTCTCCAATAATTCACCACAATTAGGATTTGGTAGCAATAGATAACAACAATACAACACAATAGAAGCATAATTATAACAATATCCAATCACATTCATCAAACTTACTTTGTAAGCAAAAATCAAGGAATTAAAGAGATAATGGGTTCATTGAGTTTTTCACTTCAAAATTTTCAATCAAACCATAATATAATCATAAAAATTAATTTGAAACCATTTAATGCAAGAACATGAGGAAGAATTGGGGTATTGACCATCTTTTGGAAAACTTGAAAAACATTTAAGAATTGGCTCTAGAGTGAAATATAACTCTAGATAAAGGATCACCAAACCATAGAATTAGGAAATCCTATAAATTGAAGAAAAAGGCAATGGAAATTTACACCCTAGATCCCATTTGACGTCAAGCTTCCATGGAGGTTAGGAGAGAAGGGTTTTTTTCTTGAATACTAAAGTCTAATTCTAGGTTTTAGTGTTTTATGTAACGTAAAATACCGAAATACACCTAAAATAACCGTCCACCATTTTATTAGAACGTAGGGTGAATTTATCAATTCACCCCTTAAGTGGCAAAAATTTGGTAGAATTCCAGGTGGTCATTAACGGCCACCATTGATAGTGCGTCAACCCATTGACAGCTCGTCCTGGCTATACATCAATGATGACTAAGAGTGGTCAAATAGAGATAATCTCCCAATAACTGAGTGTCAGCCTAAGGAGGCAATTAACGCTCTGTCAATGTTAATGGTTCCGTCAAATTGTGCTTGTTAGTCGCCGCTAATTTTGACAACTTTTTTGCTGACATTTTTGTCCTTCTTAAGGACACTTAGGACGATCATTGGGTAATCGTACCCAAAATTTTTGACCCTAAACATGACCATCTAGATTTTAGGGTCATCTCCACTAATTTAAGACTCCAAACGACACACCGAAATAAGGAAAACATACTAGAATATACTAGCATGCAAAAGACTAGTTTCCGGACGTCCTGGTCGTTCCTTGACATTTTACCTCAAAACTTTTTAAACAAACTATTAAAAGTTATTCTCATTATTTTAACAAGTTTTTAACTTATGAAACTCATGCAAATTTCTAGTTCATCCTATTTCATTTTGACGGTGTTTCACAAATACTTTCTCCTCTTTAATGATGACTACACAAGAATATGATGGGTTTATTTCTTTAGATTCAAGAGTGATGTATTTTATATTTTTAAACAATTCAAATGTTTAGTAGAAAATCAATTTAATCTTAGTATCAACTCTTTAATGTATGACAATGGAGAAGAATTTACTTCATCTTAGTTTGTGGAGTTTTGTAATAGCACAGGTAGTGAACACAAATTTACATTAACATACACTCCATAACAAAATGGCATGTCCGAAAGGAACAACAAGATAATAATGGATATGACTAGATGTCTTCTAGACAAAAGAAAGAACCCAAACAAGAATTAGGTGGAGGCACGCAATACCACTGTATATTTGTTGAACAAAATGACTGCCAAGACCTTGCATGACATGACACCATATGAAGCTTTGTGTGGGAACAAACCATCAATAAAATATCTCAAGATCTTAGGGTGTATATGTTATTATCAGGTTCCTGAAACAAAAATGAATAAGGTGGACAATAAGTCTCATAAGGGCAAATTTATGGGCTATAGTTCATCCAAAGGATACATGATTTTCTATTTTAACATATCAACACTAATACTCAGCCAAGAAGTGAAGTTTTATGAAGCACCTGGTTAGGAGTGGAAAAATTAGAAGACCTCTTATTCTAGTTTATTATCAAAGAGCAACCTCAACCTCAAGAAGATGAACTAGTGGATGATGTCACAGTGAGGGGAACTCGAACCTAGCTTATTTTTGCATTTGCATCTCATAGTTCCTAGCCGATTCGTTATGTTTATGTCAAATGAAATTTTTTGGATGGTTTGCTTGCAGAAGAGATCTATGTAGAGAAACTATTGGTTTCTCAATTCATTGAAAATAAGATCAAGTTTATCTCTTAACGAAGGCCTTGTATCGCCTAAAATAAACCCCAATGTCATGGCATGAGAGGATGGACAATCATCTCATCCATCTTGGCTTTAGTAAAAGTCAAAGTGAAGCTACTTTGTATGTGAAAGTCACTATAACTGAGTACTTAATTGCCTCAATTTATGTGATGACATGCTTGTGACATGAAGAAAAATTTAACTAATCCCAAGGTTCAAGGATTAAAATAAAGAAAATCTTTGAAATTATTGATCTTGGAGTCATGAATTACTTACTTGGCAATGGAGTATTACTGTCAAGTAATGGAATTTCATATGCTTGTAGAAATACATTCGAGATATTCTAAACAGGTTCAGAATGAAAGACTGCAAACCTATGAGTACTGAAATCTCTATTGGCGTGAACCTTGGCAAAGATGAGGTTTCCGAAAAAGTGAATGATAGTATTTATAGAAGATTAAGTGGTAATCTTCTATATCTAACTGCGAACAGACCTAACGTTCCATTTGTCAAAAGTTTTCTCTCTAGGTTTATGCATTCGCCTAAACACATATATTTTACAACGGCTAAAGACTGTTAAGGTATATTAATGGAACCAAGTTTGGAACTTTTTTCCCAACATATGACAAAGTAACTATGAACCTGGTCGGGTATAATATTAGTGATTGGGGTGGCGGAGTTGATGTTTTCATATGCACCTCTAGATATCTTTTTTGTTTGGGGACATGGTGTTTCGGCCAGAGCTCTAGGAAATAAAAAAGTACAGCTCAATCAATAGCAGAATAGATGTTGCATCTATTGTGAATCGAGCTATTTGGCTAAGGATGGTGTCGAAGGACTGGTGCCATGAATAAAAAAAAGCTACAAATATCACATGTGACAATAATTCATCAGTTTCAATCTAAGAAAATCATGTGTTTCATGGTCGAACTAAGCATATGAAGATCAAGTCTCATTTTCTTAGAGCACTCCGATAAACTAATGAAGTGTTTGATATTCATTCTTCATCTAGGAACAAGCTAGTTAACATTTTCATAACTAACTACCGAATGATCTGAGGAAAAGAATTGATATTTGACACAAAAATACAAAGGAAGAGCGATAGATAATTGGCATTTTTACCGTCTTTTACTTGTTTCAATTTAGTGCTTCCTTTTTTCTATCTAGACTTAGTGAACTTTAGTTGCTTAACTTTCTGAAGTTAGTGGCACATGTTCTTATTTGGTTTTAACATCCACTTGGTAAGTGGCTATTAGATAGTAAAAGGTTAGGTTTTTCTTTGGATAAATGTAGATCTTTTGCAAATTAATACATTGTTGGAATTTCATAAGCTCACTCTATTTTTATTTTTTCAAAACAATTTCTTGAGTGTTTTGGTTTTATCACATGCAATGTTGGGTTACAAATGTGAATAATGAAAATCTAGAAGTGAATTCTTTGTACAATATTGATGAATATATGAATTAAGAATATAGTATTGAAAAAATAAAGGTCGGTATAAAATACTTGGAGGGAAATCCAGTTGGGGATCAGAACGTGTTTCGGTAGAATATATTTATATTGATGTTATAGACTTCGTGTTCTATTACATTGTAGGAAAAATTTATGAAATAATATCGAATAATCGTCATATACTACTTTTTATCGCAAATGGATGATGATTATTAAGAGAATGTTGAATACTTAGAGGGACATGAAATCATACACCACATACTTGATTTGTTGGATTATTGTGTAGAAGATATTCTTGTCGATCCAAAGGATTACAAATTTTTAGTTTTATGAAGATGAAAGCATGTTATGTTATCTAAACCTATACCAATCAATATATTATGATATTTTATTATATTTAAGATAAATTTGTAAGTTGCTAGCGATTTATATATGATACACGTAGATATGGTCGTTATAAGTTTATTAATCAATGTAAATGTATTTCATACTTGGATGGATAGTAAAATGGATTCAATCAAGAATGCAATTGTATGAGCTATAAAATTAGTGTCAATGTATTGCCTTCTTGGCTATATCAAGCATGAAATACTATGACACTAATTCCATGACTCATTCAACAATGTAGTAATTTGAGCCGACTTCATGATCCACCCGAGTAAGAAATCAATTATATGTCTCAACTAGTAATGTAATAGTATAATACCTCTTCATGAATGAATCAATCATAAAATATATTGACATTAAATTCATTACATGTCTAATAATATAAGGATAAGTCCCAACCTCCTAAAGTATGACCGGAATCTCAATAATACACCTTAACTAAACTAAGGTCCTACCACCCCAGAACTCATTTTTTTGGTAATTTATATACCTTTTGGATCACGTGGAACACTTTATGAGTCCACAAAGTTGAGGCACGTTGTAGATATTTTGATGACATGTAAGCAAAAAGGTGTACATAAGTACAAAAGAAAAATGGGTTCTAGGTGGGGGAGGGGGGTTAGGTGTAATAAGACATTAGCTTAGTTAATATGTATCTCTAGGATTTCGATCATAGCGTAGGGGGTATACAATAAAGTAATCCCACTGCATAATCTATCTATACATTTAATACACTGACAATTACATCTCTCATCTAGTATGGCAATACACCGAGTTCACTTATTAATCAATCTAATCATAAAATATAGTAACATTAACTCCACGATTCATCAAGTAATAAAATAGAATGAATAACCTGAATGATCTACTCAAAATAAAATATATTGACATTAATTTTATGTATTATCCATCCAAAAATAAAATATAATGATATCGACTCAATGAATTATTTAGTAATGTAACATACTGGAAAAACGTACATCTAATACTTATATAGTCCAATCACCATCCAATGAAGTATGTCGAGATAATTATTTTATTACACTTAATATTACCAAAAATGTTCCTTATATATAATCATTTATATCCTGCTTATCAATCATTAGTAGTTGCCATATATGGTCTGCAAGAACCTACCAAAGATTCTGAAGCGATAAAAGATCAAAGGTGATAAGAGGCAATAAAATCTGAGATACAAGCATTACAGGATAATTAGACTTGGAGTGTTACAGACTTACCATCTTAAAATAAGGCTATAGGCTACGGGTGGATATAAAAAAGTTTTAAGTATAAACCTGTAGGTTAGGTGGAAAGATTTAAGGTAGGACATGTAGCAAAAGGGTACACTCAAAAGGAGGGCGTAGATTACAAAGAAAATATGCCTTGTGTTGTGAAAATGGTAACAAATAAGACTATAGTATCCAATATGGAAAAAGGAAGCTGGCATATTCACCAAATGGATGTGGTCAATGCATATTTGTAAGGTAATTTAGGGATGAGATTTATATGACTATGTTACAGGGGTTTTCATGTCAAGGGGGATAAGGTATGTAGACTGATCAAATACCTCTATGGGATAAAAAAGGCCCCAAGACATTGAAATCACATGCTCGCTAAAGCCGTTATCAATATCAGCTTTAAACAAAGACAACATGACTATTCCTTGTTTATTTTGAGAATAGTCTAGGAATAACTATTATACTTGTGTATGTTGATGATATGCTCATCATATGTAGTAGTTTAAAGCTTGTTGAAGATACAAAGAAAGCATTACTAAGTTTTTTCAAGATAAAAGACTAAGTTTTTTCAAGATAAAAGACTTAAGAGAGCTTCAGTGTTTTTTTGGAATTGAGTCCACAAGATCAAAAAATGGGAATACACTTTGGGACTTGTAGCAGAAGTTGGATTCTCTACATCTAAACTAGAAATTATTCCTATCGACTATAATGTTAAGCTCACCTCAAGATTCTATAATGAACCTGTCAAACAAGTTATAGCGGAAAATCCTCTAGTAGATCAAATTATGTATCAAAATATTATTGGGAAACTGCTTTATATTAACATGACAAGACTAGATATTTCTTATTATGCTCAAAGCCTGTGTCAATTCCTCCAACAACCTAAAAGGTCGAATACGGATGATGCATTGAGGGTAATCCAGTATATTAAAAAATAGCATGATCAAGGTCTATTATTGTCCAGTAATTCCAATAGAAAGATCACAACATTTTGTGATGCAGATTAGGCATATTTTCCACTTACCAGAAAATCTGTGACTATTATCTAGCTTTGGTAGGAAATAGGACCTTCTGATTGTTCTGGTTAGCTATGGTCTAAGACAATAGCAGTATCACATTCTGAAACTCTGTATTTGAAACATCATGATTTGGGATTGGAGGAGTTGCGTTAGCGATCGTTGCATTATCTCTACATTGAGGCATGATCTGAAATGCATAACAATGAGTTACAAAGGAGATTATACACACACACAATTAGAATAACAAGAAAGTGAAGTTTTTCCTAGAACACTTCATAGTCTCACTCTCATTAGATGTGGTGCACTTCATACCTATCAAAATGACTCTACATAGTGTGGCTTTTCATACATCCTAGGACTCTTGAACCTAAGTCTCTAATACAATGTTTGTTACGCCCCGAGGCTACACTTTTACTAAAACGGGACCTAGGATCACAAGTGACCCCAAGTTAGCCCTGAACTTACTTATTATAAGAAAAGCAAATATTCTATAACGATTAAAATGTATACAGAAGCTACATAATGAAAAAATTTAATACTGGGGAATACCCGAAGCTCTTCTAAATAACTAAGATACTTATGAGTTGAATACAAATAAAAGATTAAACTCAATTCGAAAGTTGTATCTATGTCAAAAAACAAACTTCTACTAACTAAAGCTACTTGACGTGTCCCCCACTAATTATATAACATACACAAAACTCAAATGAAAAGACTAAAAATAGAAATATTCCTATTGTCTTCAAAATGTGAGGACTCACCACTGAGGCTGTTGAACATGGAGATTGGGAGTCAACCTTTGTGTCTGGATGTTGTGTACATGAACTTAAATCATGAAATGATTTAGCATAGAGTATGCGTCACTACTTGGAATGTACTTAGCATGTAGGATAGGATAAATCTAAACAAAACATACTAAGAAATAATATAATTTAGATATACTGGAAAAATACTGAAAACATTCTGGGAATGAACTTAAATAGAGTCAACCACCAAGTACATAACATGCTAAGACCGAATACTGCAATATAATAGAAAAATTATGTCCAATTCATTAAAATCTAAGTGCAGGAGCTACTAATAACAAACATACAATCACGTGAGCTAAACGTAGATTCTGATGTATACAACCTATCAAAAGGAACCAATATACCTTGCCAAGGGTATAACAACATGACTTACAAGATCACTAAATATAATGCCCACATAGAGGACTTTTTTACCTGAGAGGCACGTAGTTTTGGGAATATATATGTATGTTGAACCCTAGTCCACACAGTCTAAGCCTACTCGAAACTAGAAATATGAATAAAAACAACAACATAATTATACCGAATAGCTCATTATTCTGACATGCTAACTGAGAATGCAAAATTTTAGCATGGTTAACGAAATATTCAAAATTTGTGGCTTGTATATATATATGTATCTAACCTAGATAGTGTAATTCATGAACTAAATTAATCTACACCACTAGGGTTATGAATTTCATGCAAAATGCTAAGCACAATATCAAGAAAACATGATAATATGATTTTAAATACCATAACTACTAAAACGCAATAATGTATTTAAAGTTCTAGAAACCCTAAGTCTAAACAATACATAACGAGTCAAGATTCTAACTGAATTTTAGGGACCTAATGGATGAAAAAAACCCACTAGTTAAATCCCACATACCTGGTGACGAATTTCATGGATAAATTTGTTGATTTTGAGGCAAAAATTTAAGGAAACCTGCTGCATTCTTGAAGCAGGCTTCTCGACTTTTCTCTCTTGTTTTGCTCTAAGATCGATGGATTTTTTGTGAAATATAGTATGGTAGGTTCTTACTAATTTAAGAGTCTTAAACAAACAAAAATATGTAGTTTGGGGGTTAAACGACGTATTTTAGGTTTCCAACCCATAGGGGAAAAAACCAACCAACCCCTGACTAAAAACTTTGGCGAGACTGACCACGGGCCCAATGTTGGACTATTAAAGGAACCACAAACCATCAAGTGGATAGAGGTCCTTAGTCCTGTGGCTGTTGGCTCTTGTTTATCAAACCACGAGCCCTACCACGATTCGTCTGAAAGAACACAGACATAAAGGTCACTATGGTTCTTCACTTGGGATGGGGTCTGGTTGCTCAGGTACACGGATCCTCCCAAGGCCCTTCATCAAGATCACGTCCCCTGGAGGGATCCGCAGTCTAACGCCATAGTTTGGGAGTTTATGCCCTATCACTACAATCCTTCCGATGGCCCGTGAGCTGGTCCATATCCAGTGAAGGGATCTGTGGTCACCACCTCTGGGGTGTGAGCCATGGGAAGGTCCTAGGACCGTTGTCCCTTTCACGGTCTATGAACCGTCCTATAGTCCACTATTTTTTGTTGTTTTTCTGCTGGAATTTCTAAGTATGATTTTTTATGTGTTACATGTTTGAATACATTATATTTTATTTTGTGAAATATATTCATTTATTACATATATTGAACTATTATAAGAATTTTTGAACAACTGTACATATATTTAGAATATTTCTTTATAATTATGTATATGTACACAAGACATATTATATTTTGATGTTTATTGCATATGTGTATATATATTTGAATTTCTTATTAGCTAATTTAAGGCTTGAGATTATTTGCTGCAAAATAATATTGTTGTTTCTAAATTAGAAATTTTGGATTATAAATATATTATAGAAAAAAATAATACAATACACTTATGTAGCATATTCCATGTAAATTGGGGTATGCACATGGGCAAACACTACACTTCAAAGTGTTGTCATACATAAGATAGAAAAGGTAACACTTAAAAATCGTGGGCAATAAGAAAGCAAAGGCCACGCTTGAAACTGTAGTTATATGAGATAGAAATGTTTTTAAATGAGGTACTATAAAGTGTAACATTTTTGCCTTTTAGGATATGCTTTTAAGCGTAGGTGATAAGGCAACATTTGAAAAGAGTTGCCTAAACTCTATGGCTACGCTTCTTTCGGCCACCCCTGGAAAAGTGTGGCCTTTTATCAAAGGCCACACTTTTTCATTGTTTAGGACATACTTTTGTCGGGTGGTTGTAGACATAAAATGTTGTGTTGTCATACTACACTTTAACGGTTTTTTAGATGCAATACCTAGTAAGATTCATTACCATCGATCTTCACTCATTCAAGACACTTTTGTTGTTCAGATTATGGTGAGCTCTTCAAATCTAGAGGCTTATTGCTTTTGATTATATATTTATTGTCTAATATGTTGTATTTTGTTAGATATTTGTGTTTTGTAAAACTCCACTTCCGTCTTGGAGTCTCGAGTACCTATAATACTAGGTTTGTGGTTTGGTTCCTTGTATGCATTTTATATTCTTCAGTTCCTTTTGGACCTTTTTGTATATTTTATTCTCTTTTGGTATGTATCCATGATGGAGGTGATTTATCATTTTATACTTTTTATCTTATTTTCCCATGAGTTCAACTTGTCTACTAAGGTCTATAGTAAGCACCATCACGATAAAATTTCGGTTCTTGGCATTTATAAAAAGAATTTTCCAAATGTTTATAAAAGTAGAAATTATAAAAATCTATATATTATATGCATATAAAGATAATTTTTAATGATAAATAGAAAAATTGCCTTAAAATGATTATTAAAATATCTGTAATTTTCCAAAACAATTATTACAACGTTGCTTGAAATTGAAGAACCTTAAAAAATTAATAAGAATGTGAAGGGTCAAAATTAGGTGTAAACAGTACTACATAGTTTTCCGTTTAAAATTTTACATCACTAGAGTTTTGGAATTTTTGAAGCATTATGTCACAAACTTATACTTCAACTAATGCTCTGTGTGGCACTTTAGAACTTACACATGACTCCTTCACGATCTTTCATGCTCAAGAAAACCTTTTCAAACATTGATCTCTAAGAGAATGAAGAAAGATACAAGAGCATATGTAAGAAGTCTTTTTGTATTGTTTGGAGAATGTTTTACAAATTCTTGCTTCAGTTTCAAATGAGAGACTTATATTTATACAACTCTCCTAGGGGATAGAGTGTAAATAAAAATTACTATACAAGTCACTACATATTTTCATTCTAGTCCGGCTACAACAATTCTCTACAAACCTAGAGAATTCTAGAGCCTTCAAAGAATTCTTCTAGTGTATTAAAGAGTCTTCCACAAGCCTCTCCAAGACTCGAGGTTCTTCCAATTAGGCTAGCTCACTTATTCTTTAATTTTATGCCAAAGTGGGATGACAAAGTGTAGGTTCATGACGTTCTCCCCACTTGATGCGTCTACGACTACGAAGGATCGCTTCTACTTGAAAAATTGAGTATTATCTTCACCATGAGAAGTTTCGCACACGAGAGTTGGTGCTGCATTGACTATTTCAAGGTTCGTGTTACATGGAATGTAACTAAATTCTAGCTTTATTTGTATGGTCTGGTAATAATATTATCCTCCACACCTGTTTCGATCATAGCACGAGTGGGTAGTCCATGGATAATGATGTAAACATATTGTACATTATATTTTTTTGGCCTTACTCATCGCTTTGCTATAGCTCTATATATTCCAATTATGTCCAACTGCTTCATATCTGAACCTTGCCCGACTCTTGTACATCTTTCTCCTTCCATTCCAATCTTTCAATTCATGGAATTTTTCTTAGCCATCGGCCCACTGCATATATAGCAACTGTTTCTCTTTGTAGCCACTCCCTTTATCTCCGTATCACTTTGACGTCCAAACAATTTGTCATCAAAGTTATAAATGTTATGATGCAAGGGATTTTTCTGTTTCTCCATTTTTTTCCACGATTTGTCAACCCTTGGTCATGACTACCTCTCATATCCTCTCTTTTGGCTCAATGTCAAAGCTTCATCGTGCGTGATACCTTCATTAATAGTCCTAACTTGACATCATTTTAACTCTTTCATGGCCCATTTTCAACCCATACAAGAAGTGGAAGAACATATCTTCATCTATGAGCATTGGAATCTGTAGCCTGAGAGTGGTGAGATTTTTCATGGATTCTGTATGATGGCTATCAGATTCAACTCCCTAAACATACACTTCGTCTCATAGAAGATGTTATTAGGAAAGAAAACCTTTTTGAACTCCAATTGTAACTTCTCCCACTTGTTGATGGTCCAAAGCTCGTTCCCTAGTTTTTACTCCTTTGACCTCCACCACAACATGGCCATCTCCGAAAGGTACAACACCGCAATGTTGATCAGTTTTTTAACACTCTTCACCTTGTTGCACGTAAATTAATTCTCAAAATCCCACAAGAAATTTTGTACCTCTTATCCGTAACAAATGCCTTTGAAAATTATTTGTGTAAGAGCCTAAATCTTGGCCTGCCTATCTCCATTGAGTATTGAAGATCCTCACGATTCAATTCATCCCTTGGGAGCTTCCGTCTCAGCGTTCATTGATTCAATTATTCTTAATTCATTCATGAGCCGGCACTCCGATGAAGTTATTATTTCCTTCATCTTACACTCTTTATGATTACGTGCCTATAACTCTTTGTGGATGTTCATTAGTTTTGAGGGTGAAATCCCAAGAATCTTAAACTTGATATCGACTTTTTTCACATGCTTGCCTAAGATCTACACAACATGTCATGCCTCACCGTGTAAACCCTCACGATCCTCTCTATTCCAGTCATGACATTAATTGGATCCTCACCACGTTCCTTATTACTAGCTTAAGTGATTGAGGGTCAAGCAATAATTCATTGTTACTCTAAAGGTTCTTCCTTTCCTTTAACTTCTTCTTTTCACCAACAAACCTGAAATTGGTAGTGCTAGCAATGTTAATGTTTCTCTAATTTGACATTCCCTTAGAAATAATCTGGCTCTAATACCACTTTTTCAAAGACTCAGTCGTCGACTAACGGTCTGTGTGACACATGAAAACTTAGTGATGGTCTTTTTTGATCTTATAAACTCAAGCAACTCTTTCAAAGCGTAGATCAGTAAGACTATGAAGAAAGAAACAATAGAGTTTGTAATAAGGCTTTTTGTATTGATCCGACAATGCTTTGCACTTTCTTGGTTGAATTTCAAATGATCTCCCTTTTATCTATATTACTATTCTAAGGGATAAAGTATAAACGAAAAGTTACTATGCATGTCCTTATATATTTATAATCTAGTCCATCTATAATTTTTTACAAGCCTAGAGAGATGTAAAACCTTTCAAGAATTCTTCTTGTGTACTATACGGTCTTCCAAAAACATATATCACTTATTATTGGATTTTATGCCTATGTTTGATGACAAAGTGGCATCATTATAGTTATATAATACTTCATTAAAGTTTCTTATGTGATATGGTCATGGGGCACCTTTTTTTTTTAATTGAAATACCTATTGAGTAGAAATTTGATTAGCAAAAAGAAAAAGCTAACAAAGTATTGACCCAAAATACAATGCCCAAAAGTAATGATAAAAAATAAAAAAAGGTAAGAAAATCAAATAGAGAAACAAAATAAAAAAAAGAAACACAAACCTAAAATTGAAGTAGAGAGGCACTAGATGCTTCTAGTGAAAACTTCGACAATCAAAGCATCAGAGCAGCTGTCAGAGATATCAGAGAGCTTGAAGCATCAACAATTAAGACATGCGAGCTTGCTAATAAATCTTAGCCTCTACACTTGTTGTAGAGAAATCGATGCTTTTTCCCCATGTCAAATTAACTCCCCATGCAATTTTATCATCAATAAATTTTTTTCTTTGTTGGATGTCTCCTTTAACAGGTTCTATCTCACAAGATTGATTAACTCCACCAACAATGTTTAAAGTCTTTAAATTCAAATTCATCATTTTCACAGGAGGTGATTTAAGGAAAGCTAGATCTACACCCATCAAAAGCCTAAAAAATTCATTGTTTGTTTTATCTAGTAAGTATAACTCTAGTATCTCCATTGTTGTATCATATAGACTTACTTCAATTGTTGTGATTGAAAATTGCTGAGATGGTATGAAATCTAAGTAAAATTTTAGATTTGTACTTCTATCTAGACATCACACATTCTTGACTTCAAGAAAAACTAAATTAGGAGACGAAAACTGTACTTTTTCTATAGCTTACCCTTGATTAAAAAAAAGCTTCAAAAATATTATTTTAATTATCCGTCCGATCTTTATGGGTAAAAAAAGAAAAAAATAATATATTGGGGATGCTATAGCACTATAAGACATTTAACTGTAAAAAACCCCCTAAAATCACCCATAATCACACAAGAATGTTTTTGGAGAAGAAAAGACTGACCTGGGGCAGTAGGTTTTCATAAGGAATGTTCGTAAAGGCAAGCAATATGATTCCCCACTTATGTAGTTTGCTTGTTAGGTCTTACAAAAATGTTTTTGGAAAGATAGAAGGGTTTGAATTCATTCTATGGTGCACAAAATGAATGTTTATGTGGATTTTGGGGTAAAATTCCTTCAGTGGATTTTATGCGTTCGAGTAATCACGAGATTGATAATCCTTGATAAATTTATAGTGGGGAAATAGTTAGATTAGTCTAGAGTTTATGATTAAAATAAAATTTGGAATATCTAGGCCATTTGTGTTTGATTTGGTATTGTATTATTATTTTAGGTCAAGAACAAGCTAAAAGCGTCACAAAAGGAGTAAAAATACTTCAGGAATTGCTTTGTGCTCACGCAGGCTCAATTTGCTTAATTGAATAGTTAGACTTGTATTCTATTTCATAATATTCTTGTACATGGACGGAGGTTTCATGCACATAGCTTTGTGCATGCTGGAAGGCTAAATGGTATTATTATCATTGTCAAAGTGGGGAAAGATAATGAATAAGGGTTAGGTTTTCTAGTTCTTGATTGTTAACCTTGAATTTTCTTTTTGAACTGGTTTGGTGGTGATTTTAAGGTTAAGTATTATGAAATTTTTGAGTTATATCCATTTGGGGACTTGTGATAATCAAGAGGAACTGAATGAATAGAAAAATATTAATTGATGGAATAGGGAGGTATTTTACTTTTAATGAATGTGTAGTAATAATAAGTTCAATATTGGTTATTAATTTATAGGTCTATATAAGTATGTGTGCATTCATATTGATCCTTCCATGTGAAATGTGTGTATAATGCATCTTCACACAATAAAGGGTTAAGGCGAAATGACTTCATGTTTATAATCTCATGCAATGAACCTATTCAATTTACACATGGCTTCAAGTGTGGATGTTCATTGATATTTTGATTGTGCATATTGTTTGTGATTAGTTGTTTGCTCGAGTACCACGCTAGTATATAATAATAATGGTTGACTCGAGTACCTCACTAATACAAAATAATAATGGTTGACTCGGATACCACGCCTGGTATGTAATAACAACTGTGTACTTAATACCACATCGATATAGTAGGAGTATGTGTATGGGTATCATGAGAGAACTACGTTTGACTATTATGCTATATGTGTCGCGTGTTGTTCCAAAATTGGTTGGGGAAATGCTAGGATGGTTCTAATGTAGATAAGACTTTCATATCAAAAACAACAAACTATGTTTTATGAACTCTTGAGTGGTCCCAGTTACTTGAAAGGTGACTCGAACTCATATATTGATTTATCTGTGATCACGTGGGTAATTTAAGTTTTGGGTTAATGCTTCTAATATCTAGGTGCTAGAGTAGGTGCATGTGTAACGACCTGTTTAGTCGTTTTGAGTAGCAGACTTCAATTCTGGAAAAACTGGCAGAAGCGACGGACCCCACGATGGACCGTCATGGGCACAACGGACCGTCATGGGCACGACGGACCGTCGCAGGGTCTCGTTTCAAAACACTTAGAAAATCTGAAATTGGGTACTGAAAATCGACTCTCTAAACTTCGTAAAGAAATGGCAGGACGGACCGTCACAGGTGTGACGGACCGTCACAGACCCTTGGTGGAAATTTGGGTCTCTGAACTTTGCGACGGACAGCAGTTTGGCCCGTCGCAGGCGCGACGGCCCGTCACGGGCTACGCAATCCCAGTCGCGGCCCGGATTTGGGTCGTGACAAACTTGGTATCAGAGCATTAGGTTCGTTGGTCTCATCACACAAGAACGAGTCTAGTAGAGTCTTAAGGAACGATAGGGGGACGCCTTTACTTTTCCTTGAGGGGCTATAAGACTTTAGGAAAATTCCATTCTTTCATTCCTTCTTTCGTGCTACTACTTGAATCCAATTGGTATCTAGGTGATACAAATTGGTATCTGACCATCTTCACTCTATTTCGCAGATGGTTAGAACCAGAACAACGACCGCGCCAACACCAACACCAAAGAAGACAAGAACGCCTGAGCCACCCGTGGGGCTATGGCTCGAGGAAGAGCAACGGCAAGAGGCCGTGGTAGAGGTCGTGGGAGGACGTCCTCTAGAGGAAGAGGACGAGCACCTAGTCCATCTGATGCTAGGGCGGTGACTCCTCCACCGACTGAGGAGGTAGTAAGAGAAGGGGAGGATGGGGAGAATGAACAAGTGCAGAATGAGGAAATGCCACCCCAACCTACCCCAGAGATGATCAATCAGGTTCTGGCTTATCTTAGCGGGTTATCTGATCAGGGCCAGACACCCCCAGTGTTTTCTGCACCAGCACCTCAGGCTCCAGAGGTACAACATGCGGCTGCTATGGCTCCCCGCATGGATGTTCCATTGGAAATAAGCACATTTCCTCGTCTGACTACAGGGCCTGTAATGACAAATGATCAGCATGAACTTTTCAGTAAGTTCTTGAAATTGAAACCTCCAGTCTTCAAAGTCTTTGAATCTGAGGATGCCTACAATTTTCTGGTTGACTGTCATGAGCTACTACACAAGATGGGTATAGTAGAACGGTTTGGTGTTGAGTTCGTGAGTTATCAGTTTCAAGGGAACGCCAAAATGTGGTGGGGATCACATGCTGAGTGTCAACCCACGCAGGCACCACCTATGACTTGGGCCTCATTCTCTAGCTTTTTTATGGAGAAGTATATCCCCCGGACTTTGAGGGATAGGAAAAGGGATGAGTTCTTGAGCCTAGAGCAACGTAGGATGTCGGTTAATGCTTACGAGGCTAGGTTTCGCGCACTATCCAGATATGCCACGCAACTTTGTTTCAGTCCACAAGAGAGGATTCGCCGGTTTGTGAAGGGGTTGAGATCAGAGTTGCGGATTTCGGCCTTACAGGTAGCGGCTACAGCAAAATCCTTCCAAGAAGTGGTAGACTTCGTGATAGAGGTGGAAGGAGTGAAGCCCGATGACTTCACCTCGACATCGACATCAAAAATGTTTCGAAAGGGGGGTGAGTTTAATGGTTCCCACTCTAGAGGACAGAGTTCCGGAGGTTACTCAGTTTGACCCATTCAGTCTTCACTACAGACTGTAGTTGGGGGTCCACCTCAGACCGGCCAACACTTCTCTGAGAGACCTATGCATGAACCCCGAGAGTGCTATGGATGTGGGGAGATTGGACATATTAAGAGATATTGTCCAAAACAGAGTTATCGGCCCCCAATAGCTAGAGGTAGAGGTGGTTATGGAAGAGGCCGTTATTCTGGAGGACGTGGTGGTCGAGGTAATGGTGGTCACCAAAACGGCAGAGGTGATGGGCAAACTGGAGCCACTACAACACCACATGGTAGGGGCAACGGATAGACAAACGATAGGGCCCATTGTTACGCTTTCCCTGGGCGGTCTGAAGCGGAGGCATCTGATCTTTGTCATCACAGGTAAGCTTTTGGTTTGTGATTGCATGGCTTCTGTATTGTTTGATCCCGGATCCACATTTTCTTATGTATCTTCCTCATTTGCTAATGGTCTTAATTTACATTGTGAATTACTTGACATGCCTATTCGTGTTTCTACTCCGGTGGGTGAGTCTGTGATAGTTGAAAAAGTATATAGGTCTTTTTTGGTGAACTTTGTGGGGAGTAACACTTATGTAGACTTGGTTATCTTAGAAATGGTTGACTTTGACGTAATTCTGAGTATGACTTGGCTTTCTCCGAATTTTGCGATCTTGGATTGTAATGCTAAGATCAGACGTTAGCCAAGCCTGGGACAGATCTGTTAGTGTGGGAGGGTGACTACACTTCTAATCCGGTGCGTATCATCTCCTTTCTTCGTGCTAAGAAAATGGTTAGTAAAGGGTGTTTAGCTTTCTTGGCACATCTCAAGGATGACACTACCCAAGTACCCTCGATTGAGTCAGTTTCGGTAGTTTGTGAGTTTTTGGATGTGTTCCCTGCAGATCTTCCTGGTATGCCACCAGATAGGGATATTGACTTCTGCATTGATCTTGAACCGGGCACTCGCCCCATTTCTATACCCCCTTATAGAATGGCTCCCGCAGAGTTAAGAGAGTTAAAGGCCCAACTTCAAGAGTTGTTGAGCAAAGTCTTCATTAGACCAAGTGCATCTCCTTGGGGTGCTCCGGTTTTGTTTGTAAAGAAGAAGGATGGGAGTTTTCGAATGTGTATAGACTACAGACAACTAAACAAGGTAACCATAAAGAACAAGTATCCTCTTCCTGGCATTGATGACTTGTTCGATCAGTTACAAGGTGCTTGTGTCTTCTCTAAGATTGACTTGAGATCCGGTTATCATCAATTAAAAATACGTGCAACGGATGTGCCAAAGACTGCTTTTCGAACGAGGTATGGGCATTACGAACTTGTAGTGAAGTCTTTTGGTTATACGAATGCCCCTGCTGCGTTCATGAGCTTGATGAACGGTATTTTTAAGCCATATTTGGACCTCTTCGTGATCGTATTTATTGATGATATACTGATATACTCAAAGAGCAAGAAAGAACATGAGGAGCATTTGAGAATGGTATTGGAAATGTTGAGGGAGAAAAAGCTTTATGCCAAGTTCTCTAAGTGTGAGTTTTGGCTAGATGCAGTGTCCTTCTTGGGGCACGTGGTTTCTAAGGATGGAGTGATGGTGGATCCTTCTAAGATTGAGACAGTGAAGAATTGGGTAAGACCCACTAATGTGTCAGAAATAAGGAGCTTTGTTGGTTTAGCTAGCTACTACCGTCGATTTGTCAAGGGGTTCTCTTCTATTGCTTCTCAATTGATGAACTTGACTAAGCAGAATGTTCCATTTGTATGGTCGGATGAGTGTGAAGAAAGCTTTCAGAAGCTCAAGACTTTGTTGACTACCGCACCTATCCTTACCTTGCCCGTAGAGGGTAAGAACTTCATTGTTTATTGTGATGCATCCTATTCTGGGTTGGGTGCAGTGCTAATGCAAGAGAAGAGTGTAATCGCTTATGCTTCAAGGCAATTAAAAGTGCATGAACGTAACTATCCAACTCATGACTTGGAATTGGTCGCGGTAGTGTTTGCATTAAAGCAATGGAGACACTATTTATATGGGGTTAAGTGTGAGGTCTACACGGATCATCGTAGTCTTCAGTATTTCTTTACTCAGAAAGATTTGAACTTGAGACAGAGGAGATGGATGGAGTTACTAAAGGACTACGATATCACTATCTTGTATCATCCGGGAAAAGCGAATGTTGTGGCAGATGCTTTAAGTAGAAAAGCGGGAAGCATGGGAAGTCTAGCTCACTTGCAATTTTCTAGACGTCCATTGGCTAGAGAGGTTCAGACTCTGGCTAACGACTTGATGAGGTTAGAAGTAAATGAGAAGGGAGGATTGTTGGCTAGTGTGGAGTCAAGATCTTCTTTTCTTGACAAGAATAAGGGAAAACAGTTTAATGATGAAAAATTGATCCGGATCCGAGATAAAGCGTTGAAAGGAGAGGCTAAAGAAGCGACAATCGATGAGGAAGGTGTTATGAGAATCAAGGGAAGGGTACATGTACCCCGCGTCGATGATTTGATCAACACTATTCTGACAGAGGCTCATAGTTCAAGGTATTCGATACATCCGGGTGCAACCAAGATGTACCGTGACCTAAAGCAACACTTTTGGTGGAGTAGAATGAAGCGTGATATTGTGGACTTTATTGCCAATTGTCCAAACTGTCAACAAGTAAAGTATGAACACCAAAGGCCCGGAGGAACACTTCAGAGAATGCCCATTCCTGAATGGAAGTGGGAAAGGATTGCAATGGATTTCGTGGTTGGTCTTCCAAAGACAATGGGTAAGTATGACTCCATTTGGGTGATTGTTGATAGGTTAACTAAGTCCGCTCATTTCGTTCCGGTTAAGGTGACTTACAATGCCGAGAAGTTAGCCAAGATCTATATCTCAGAAATCGTTCGATTGCATGGGGTTCCACTATCCATCATATCAGATAGAGGTACGCAGTTTACTTCTAAGTTTTGGAAAACATTGCATGCAGAATTGGGTACTAGGTTGGACCTTAGAACTGCGTTCCATCCTCAGACCGATGGTCAGTCTGAGCGAACGATTCAAGTGTTGGAGGATATGCTTCGTGCATGTGTGATAGAGTTTGGTGGTCATTGGGATAGCTTCTTACCCTTAGCGGAGTTCTCCTACAACAATAGCTATCACTCAAGTATTGATATGGCCCTATTTGAAGTATTGTATGGGAGGAGATGTAGGTCTCCCATTGGTTGGTTTGATGCATTCGAGGTTAGACCTTGGGGTACTAACCTTTTGAGGGATTCGATAGAGAAAGTGAAGTCTATTCAAGAAAAGCTTCTAGCGGCGCAAAGTAGACAAAAGGAATATGCAGATCAAAAGGTTAGAGACTTAGAGTTCATGGAGGGTGAACAAGTCTTGTTGAAAGTTTCACCAATGAAAGGGGTGATGCGGTTTGGTAAAAGAGGTAAACTAAGCCCAAGGTATATTGGTCCCTTCGAAGTACTTAAACGAGTAGGGGAGGTGGCTTATGAGTTAGCCTTGCCTCCAGGGCTGTCCGGAGTACATCCGGTATTCCATGTATCTATGTTGAAAAGATACCATGGGGATGGAAACTACATTATCCGTTGGGATTCAGTTTTGCTTGACGAGAATTTGTCTTATGAGGAGGAACCAGTTGCCATTCTAGATAGGGAAATTCGCAAGTTGAGATCAAGGGAGATTGCATCCATCAAGGTGCAATGGAAGAATCGGCCGGTTGAAGAAGCAACTTGGGAGAAGGAGGTCGATATGCGAGAATGATACCCACACCTGTTTACAGATTCAGGTACTCCTTTTCGCCCTTGTTTTCCTTCTTGTGATCGTTCGGGGACGAACGATGGGTAAATTGGTATCTATTGTAACGACCTGTTTAGTCGTTTTGAGTAGCAGACTTCAATTCTGGAAAAACTGGCAGAAGCGACGGACCCCACGACGGACCGTCATGGTCACGACGGACCGTCGCAGGGTCTCGTTTCAAAACACTTAGAAAATCTGAAATTGGGTACTGAAAATCGACTCTATGAACTTCGTAACGAAATGGCAGGACGGACCGTCACAGGTGTGACGGACCGTCACAGACCCTTGGTGGAAATTTGGGTCTCTGAACTTTGCGACGAACAGCAGGACGGCCCGTCGCAGGCGCGACGGCCCGTCACGGGCTACAGAATCCCAGTCGCGGCCCGGATTTGGGTCGTGACAGCATGTATGACAAGTACATTGAATTATGACAATTTTGTATCATATCCCACATGTGTGATCATATGGGATATTAAGTTTGGGGTTATGAATCATGAATATTTGGTATTAGAGTAAAAATAATCGATCGTCAGGCTATAAAACATTTTAGAAACTTGTGTTACTTCTTCACTCCTTTTGTGTGGCATGTCTCTTGTCATATTAGGTGACTCCAATTGTGTCTTGAGATTTATATCGGTTTGTTTACGAGGTAATCTAGATTCCATTATTACAACTGAAGGGACTTAAGAAGGGAAATCAGAACTGGGAAGGTTCTCATTGGTATCTAGCTTTAAGAGTCATGTGAATGCTTGGGTGATCAGTTTGTGGTAATTACTGATATAAATAAGAGGTAATGAACCTGACTTTCCATAACAATATAACTTAATGAAGGTTACTTTGTGCATAGTATATCCTGAATTTTTGCATGTGTGGGAACTATAATTACTTGTATTTGTATGATATGATGGAAAAGATGTAATGACCCGCTAGTTCGTTTTGAGAACTAGGACTATTTTGACTCTTTCCGAAAAATTTAAAGGGGGTAGTTTAACTATTCGATAACTATGAGTACCCAATTGATGAAACTTTTATTCAATAAGTAATAATATAACAGGTTAGTGGGGTTTTACGGTTAATAAATTCTTTTTTAGAAAAGGATGAAAACAAGAAATAAGTGTGTAAAAAAAATTGGTGGCGGCGTCATACAAAAGGCGATCAGTAAAGGTACGAAATTTTGATAAGTTTTTCATTCATGTGGGTACACATGAAATTGATTTGTATATGAGTATTGTTAGTAAATTATTAGGTGGGGAATGTTGGATTGTTGGTTTCATGAGTGTTGTGGAGGTCATAGATGAGTGCGAATTATGGAATCTTTCTTTTTGTCAGAGCATTGGGATTTTATACTAATATTAGATTAAAAAAATTCAACTCCTTGCTTAGTGGAGTAAAGTAATTCACAATAGAAATTTAACTACTCCGTTGTGATTTTTCCTGTGCAACTCAATTAGTTGGCTTAGGTAAATATACTTTTGCTTTGGGATTTGGACCGTTGATCCTTGTGAAAATTAGTAGCATAGTTGTTGTAAATTTTGGTAATAGGAAATTGTTATTTTGTCATCTTACTTTTACAGTTGAAGCATATGACATCCTTGTTATTAGTAAAAAATAAAGTTACTGTTAAATTAGTAATGTGTATATAGTGAGGTCATTCCAAGTGTAGTAAAGATTTTCTTTAAGGTCAAAAAAAAAATATTGAAATCGGAAAAGTTGCATGGCTGCAATATTATTAATTTTTAAGGTTATTAGGATGGTAGGGAAAGTAGTGGGTTGCCAATCATTTGGAAATCATATGCAAATGATTGGCAATGGTAATGATATTTAAGAAAGTGGACAATTTGCATAATGGTTTGAGGAAAAAGAATGGTCACGTTCCAAGGATCTGTAATGGTGGAAATTAGTTCTTATTTTACTTATTTATCAAATTAAGATACGAAATTTTTATATATTGAAATAGGTAATTAATTATTAGGTGTATACATAACTCAACATTAAATTTTTAGGTTATTTGGCATATAAACTATATCAAGATTTGAAGCTTAATAGATATATGAGTGGGTTTTAGAGTCTATGATAAGACATAATAAATTGAAGGTCTACAAACTCACTTACATAAGAATATTGCACAATTGGTAGATTTGGAACGTTCCGAAGCTTTGCGAAAAGGAAAGGAAAAATCATGACGATTGGTGAAACGAGTTCGGCATTTAAGGTATGTTAAGACTTTTTAGAGTTGTTGAAGGACCTTTTCCTAATTAAATATTAAAAATGAAAATAGACAAAGGGGTAAGGGCGAAAGATGGGGGTCTCATATCAATTATGTGACGGGCATTGGTACGAGTACTAGTGTTATAAAATGGAAAGTTACTACTATAGAATGCGGATTGTAATTTGAGAATTTCCAAAGCATATGGGCATTAGCTGATATATTATTGACTTGAAATCCTTGTGTGATTGTCTTTTATTTATTTCACCTGTATAGTTGTGATAATTGAGGTGGTTATGTATTATGTTGATATTGATTGATTGAGATGCATAATCATCCCCTTATGTTTAAATAATATTGTGCGCATGCATAGACATAAGACTGAGTATAAGTTGGGCACGTGGAGATCGTCTGTGCTGGGGATGGTGAGATGTTAAGATTGTAATTTGGGCACGTGGAGACCGTCAGTGCAAAAATTGTTTGATATTGTGATAGTGCGTTGAGATCGTCCACACAGACACGTGGAAATCGTCCTGTTAGTATATGGACTTCGCGAGTCCCCCATTTGTTATGAGCTCTCGATGTTTTTCCAACGAGTATCATGTATAAAAGATTGAGTGAGTAATGGGTATTCTGAGACATATCATTACATGGTATCATATTGTATTGCATTTTATCACATTATTCATTTTTTATGATTATGTGTTTTGTTTGTGTTTGAAAGTGATTTATGGTTGATTACCTTTATTAATGAAACTTAAATAGTAAGTGTAATATATATATATATATATATATACTTATATAATTTAAGAATTTATTTTTCTTATATAAACTTCCGTCACTACTTCTTCATTGTCGGTCAATGAGACATACTGGGTACACTTGGTCCCGTACTGACACTATACTTGTTGCACTCTTTGTGGTGCATATTAGATTTTGAGTAAGAGAACACATCGAGGAGCAGTTTTAGTCCGAGTTTGGAGTGTCTTGGAGTTGTGGTGAGCTGCTTGGCTGTTCCGTTGCCCACATTACCCTATATATTTTACTTATTTTGTTATTTAGTATTTAGACATGATATCCCTTATTTAAGATTTGTCAATTTATTTTAAGACTTCCATCATATTTTAGAAGCTGTTGTACTTATGACATCAAGTCTTGGGTAATATTTTTTTCAATTTTCTGCATTCGTACGTATAAGGAACTCAGTGTTAGAGATTTGGCAAATTGTTATCTTTTCACTCATTAGTTAGTTAAGTTTGTTAAAATATGTTTTTTGGCTTACCTATTTGTTTGGAACGTAGGTGCCATCACGACTCGTGATTTTGAGGTCGTGACAATTTGGTATCAGAGCCCTAGGTTCATCGGTCTCCGAGTACAAGAGCAATGTCTAGTAGAGTCTTGCGGATCGGTATGAAGAAGTCCATAACTATCTTCGAGAGTCTATAGAACATTTAGGAAATATTATGTTCTTTCATTCACTATCGTGCACACTTGACCTTGTTGAAATTTTCATCTTGATATGTCATTCTCTCAGATGGCAAGAACTCATACACCGACAAGTGGTGGTCAGAATTTTATTCATGCGCCTGCTTTCAGGAACACTATCAGAGGTAGAGGTAGCAGATGTGCTCAAGGTCGGGGTAGGGGACGTATTGCAGCACATGTGGAAGGTCAAGTAGCAATTGTTACCCAGGGTCGTGATAGGACCTGACCTCCTAATGTAGATGTTATTCATGGGAATGTGCAAGAGCGTGTCGTTGGGATGTGCCAGCTCTGGCTTCACCAGTACTATTTTCACCCTAGTGTTTCAAGATACCTTGGCTCGTATGTTAGGAATCCTAGAGGGGATGGCTCAGGAAGAAGTTTTGCCTTTCACTTCTGATGGTTCACAGACTCGTGTTGGAGGTCAAACTCCTGATCCAATAGTTTCTCCAGATATTAAAACTCCCAAGACTCAGCCTGTTAGTGTTGTAGCTCCTCATTTGGATAGTATAAAGTTTCCAGATATGACATCACACTTGGTGAACATGCCATCTATAACCATTGATGAGCAAAAGATGTTAAAGGAGATTCAGACAAATGAATCCTCCTACTTATAGTTGTGACTTAACTAAGGATGCATATGAATTTATAGTTAGTTGTCATGAGAGGTTGCATAATCTTGGATTAGTGGACTCTAATGGA
This sequence comes from Solanum arcanum, assembly GCA_027789145.1. NCBI lineage: Eukaryota > Viridiplantae > Streptophyta > Magnoliopsida > Solanales > Solanaceae > Solanum > Solanum arcanum. The sequence goes on along the minus strand of CM050935.1, from coordinate 23,045,816 downwards.
GTTGACTACACAGCGTTTCAGATGACTGGCTTTGCCAAGCAGTGGTGGAGGGTTATATTAGTAGTAGGCTAGCTGGATCTCCTCCACTGTCCTGGACCCAGCTTACTCAGGTATTTTTATCAAAATTTGTTCCACGCAGTGAGAGGTAGTGCAATAGGACCGAGTTTGAGGGTTTGCAGCAAGGTGGTATGCCGGTTGCAGAGTATGAGGGAAAATTTCATGCCTTGGCTAGGCCTGCTACGATGATACTTGCTAAAGAGGCTGAGAGAGTGAGGAGGTTTGTTAAGGGGATGATTATTCCAATTCCTCTAGGAGTTTCTCAGGTTGCTGCTTCTGGTGTTCCGCTCCATAAGGTGGTGGATGCTGTAAAGAGTTGGAGATGATTCGACGTGAGGGATTTGAGCAGCGTGAGGGCAAGAGGACCCGTTATTAAGGTGATTTTGGTGGTGCTCCACCTAGGAGTCAGGTTATAGAGGGAAAAATTATCACTCTCAGTCCAGAAGACCCATTCATGCTTCTATACCTGCATCTGAGGCTGGTTACACTAGGCATAGTTCTTCGAGCTCAGTGCATACTTTATAAGGTTCATCTTCTAGGCCTATAGTTCGTGGAGGGCATTCTGGTCAGTCAGGGTCCTCTAATCAACCTGCGTCTAGAAGGAGCTGTTTTGAGTGTTGTGATATGGGACACTGTGTGAGAGACTTCCCTAGGACCAGACGTGGTGTCTTACATCACTGTTCCCAGGCTTCGACTTCCAGGGCTGCACAACCTCCAGCTAGGGGTGGTGCATAGAATGGTAAAGGGGGTTCACATTCAGGTAGAGGTGGTTCTCCTCCTGGTCGAGGTTGTGGTCATGGAGGATCACAATCTTATGGAGGTCGTTCTCACTGTTATGCTTTTTCAGGTAGACCAGAGGCTGAGGCTTCAGATTCTGTTATCACATGTACTATTCAGGTTTATCATCGGTAATCTACGATATTATTTGATCTAGGACCTACTTATTCTTATGTGTCCACATATTTTGCTCCTAGTCTATATATATATTATGTGAGTCTCTTGATTTGCCAATACGTGTTTCTGCTCCTGTCGGGGATTATGTAGTTATAGATCGGGTGTATCGATTATGTACTGTTACCCTGATGGGGTATGACACTCATGAAGATTTAAAGGTCTTAGATATTATAGATTTTGATGTGATTCGTGGTATGGATTTGTTATCTTCTTACCATGCAATTTTAAATTTCCATTCCAACACAATCAGTTTAGCTATGACTGGAATTCCTATAGTTGAATGGAGAGGTTCTATTAGATACCCTCCTAAGGGTGTGATATCATTTCTTAAGGCTCGTTAGCTTGTAAAGAGGGGATGTTTGGCTTACTTGGCCCACATTCGAGATACTAGTATTGAGAAACCTATGCTTGAGTCAATTTCCATTAGTGAGTGAATTTTTAGAAGTATTTCTGACCGATTAACCATGTCTTCCATTAAATAATGATATTGATTTTTGTATTGATATGGAGCCAGGCACTCAGCTTATTTACATTCCTTCTTACCGTATGGCACCAACTTAATTGAAATAGTTGAAGGAGTAGTTGCAGGATTTGTTGAGCAATGGTTTCATTCGACCGAGTGTATCTCCTTGGGGTGCTCTAGTATTATTTTTAAAGAAGAAAGATGAATCTATGCGTATGTGTATTGACTGTCGACAGTTGAACAAGGTAACCATCAGAAATAAGTAATTGATACCTCGTATTGATTACTTATTTGATCAGCTGCAGGGTAATTTAGTTTTCTCCAAGATTGATTTGAGATCTGGCTATCATCAGCTGAAGGTTAAGGTAGAGGAAATCCCTAAGGCAGCTTTTCGAACACGTTATGGCCATTACGAGTTTTTGGTAATGTCTTTTGGATTGACTAATGCCCCTGTAGCTTTTATGGACTTGATGAATGGAGCTTTTAGACTGTATTTGGATTCCTTTGTTATTGTCTTCATAGACGATATATTGATATACTCCCGTACTAAGGAGGAATATAAGCATCTTTTGAGGATTGTGCTTGGGATTCTAAAGGAGAAAAAGCTTTATGCAAAGTTTTCAAAGTGTGAGTTTTGACTTTGTTTGGTAGAATTCTTAGGACACGTAGTTTCCAAGGAGGGTATCATGGTTGATCCTAAGAAGATTGAGGCAGTTAGAGATTGGGTCAGACCTGCTTCAGTCATTGAGATTAGGAGTTTCTTAGGTCTTGCAGGTTATTATCGACGATTTTTTGAGGGTTTCTCATCCATTGCATCTTCATTAACTAGATTGACACGGAAAGAGGTGACTTTCTAGTGGTCTGAAGAGTGTGAGGTTAGTTTCCAAAGACTCAAGACTTTATTAACTACTGCTCCAATTTTGACCCTAATCACGGAGGGAGAGGGTTTTGTTGTATATTCTAATGCTTCTCGGATTGGTCTTGGTTGTGTACTAATGCAGAAGGGAAAAGTGATAGATTATGCTTCGAGACAGTTGAAGGTTTATGAGAAGAACTATCCTATTCATGATTTAGAGTTGGCGGCTGTTGTGTTTGCATTGAAGATTTAAAGGAATTATCTTTATGGTGTGCATTGTGAGTTATTCACAGATCATCGTAGTCTCCAATATATATTCTATCAGAGATATCTCAATTTGAGGAAGCGGAGATGGTTGGAGTTGCTCAAGGACTACGACATGACTATTTTTTATCATCCAGGCAAAGCAAATCTTGTCGCAGATGCCTTTATTCGAAAGGTGGTAAGTATGGGTAGTCTAGCCATGTTACAGGTTGACGAGCGTCCTTTAGCTAGGGATGTTCAATCCTTGGCCAATAGCTTTGTGAGACTTGATATTTCAGAACCTGGTAAGGTTTCGGCATATATGGAGGCTAGGTCATCCTTGCTAGAACATATTTGAGCTCAATAGTTTGATTATGGTGATTTATGTAAGATTATAGACAATGTGTTAAAAGGAGAAGCCAGGGCTGCAATTCTTGATGATGAGTGAGTTTTGAGGATTAATGGTAGTATCTATGTTCCTCGGCCAGGTGATTTGACTAGATTGATCATGGAGGAGGCCCATAGTTCGAGGTACTCTATTCATCCAGGGGCTAGTATAAGGTATCGTGACTTGAAGTAACATTATTAGTGGTGTCGTATGAAGAGAGACATAACAGATTTTGTATTTCGGTGTTTTAATTGTCAGAAAGGGAAGTATGAACACCAAAAGCTTGGAGGTATGACTCAGAGGATGCCCATACCTGAGTGGAAGTGGGAGTGCATTGCTATTGACTTTGTGGTAGGGTTTCCACGTACCTTGGTTAAGTTTTATGCTATATGGGTCATCGTGGATCGATTGACTAAGTTTGCACACTTCGTGCCATTTCATACTAGCTACTCTTATAGAAGTTAGCCAAGATTTATTTTCGAGAGATAGTTCGTTTGCATGGGGTTCCTATTTCTATTATTTCAGATCGTGGTACCCAATTTACATCTCATTTCTAGCGTTCTATGGAGAAGGAGTTGGGTACTCGAGTGGACCTTAATACAACCTTTCATCCTCAGACTGATGGTTAGTCTGAATGGACTATTAAGGTTCTTGAGGACATGTTGCGGGCATGTATGATTGACTTTGGTGGTCACTGGGAGCAGTTCTTTCCATTAGCCGAATTTTCTTACAATAATAGTTATCATTCGAGCATTGAGATGGCACCAGTTGAGGGTTTGTATGGTAGGAGATATCGTCTCCAATTGGTAGGTTTGATGCATTTGAGTTTAGACCGTGGGGTACAGATTTGTTGCGGGAGTCCTTGGACAAGGTCAAATTGATCCTATATAGACTTCTCATGGCTTAGAGTAGGAAAAAGAGTTTTGCAGATAGAAAGGTTCATGATTTGGAGTTTATGGTTGGAGAGAGGGTTCTATTTAAGGTTTCACCCATGAAGGGTGTGATGAGATTTGGAAAGAATGCAAGTTGAGTCCCAAGTATATTGGTCCTTTCGAGATTGTGGAGCGTATTAGTGAGGTGGCATATCAGTTGTCTTTGCCGCCTGGGTTGTCAGGTGTCCATCCTGTATTTCATATTTCAATGTTAAAGAAGTATCATCAGTGTGGTGCTCATGTGATTCAATGGGATTCAGTGTTACTTGATCATAATTTGACTTTTGAGGAAGAGCCGATAACCATTTTGGATAGTTAAATTCGGAAGCTAAGGTCCAAGGATATTGCTTTAGAAAAGGTTAAGTGGAAGTATCGTCCAGCGGAGGAGGCTACATGGGAGACAGAGTCAGACATGAGGAGTAAATCTCCTCATCTTTTTGAGCGTGTAGGTTAGCTATTTTCTTTTCCCGTTCGAGGATGAACGTTTGATTAAGTGGTAGGTGATGTAATTACCTGCTAGGTCTTCTTGAGAACTAGAAATATTTTGACTTTTTCCGAAAAATTTAAAGGGGGTAGTTTAACTATTCGATTACTATGAGAACCCAATTGATGAAACTTTTAGTAAATAAGTAATAAGATAATAGGTTAGTAGGGTTTCACGGTTAATAAAATCTTGTTTAGGAAAAAAACAAAACTAGAAATCAACGTGTAAAAAAAATTTGGTGGCGGCATCATACGAAACGCGACCACTAAAGGTAAGAATTTTGATAAGATTTTCATTCATGTTGGTACACATGAAATTGTTTTGTATATGAGTATTGTTATTAAATTATTAGGTGGGGATTGTTGAATTGTTGGTTTCATGAGTGCTGTGGAGGTGATAGATGAGTGAGAATTATGGAATCTTTTTTTTGTCAGAGCATTGGGATTTTATACTAATTTTAGATAAAAAAAAAATTTCAACTCCTTGCTTTGTGGAATAAAGTAATTCACAATATAAATTTAATTACTCGGTTTTGATTTTTCTTCTGCAACTCAAATAGCTGGCTTATGTAAATTTGCTTCTGCTTTGGGATTTGAACCGTTGATCCTTGTGAAAATTAGTAGCATAGTGGTTGTAAATTTTGGTAATAGGAAATTGTTATTTGTCATCTTACTTTTACAGTTGAAGCATATGACATCCTTGTTATTAGTAAAACATAAAGTTACTGTTAATCTAGTAATGTGTATATAGTGAGGTCATTCCAAGTCTAGTAAATATTTAATTTAAGGTAAAAAAAAAGATATGAAATTGGAAAAGTTGCATGGTTGCAATGTTATTAATTTTTAAGGTTATTAGGATGGTAGGGAAAGTAGTGGGATGCCAATCATTTGGCAATCATATGCCAATGATCGGCAATGGTAATGATATTTAAGAAAGTGGACAATTTGCATAATGGTTTGAGGAAAAAGAATGGTCACGTTCCAAGGATCTGTAATGGTTGAAATTAGTTCTTAATTTATTTATTTATCAAATTAAGATACTAAATTTTTGATATATTGAGATAGGTAATTAATTATTCGGTTTATATTATATGACTGAACATTGAATTATTAGGTTATTTGGAGAGATTAAAGTTAAATTCTTCGCTTGAAATTTAGCAAATATGACAATTTTTTCATATAAACTATATAAAGATTTGAAGCTTATTAGATCTATGAGTGGGTTTTAGAGTCTATGATAAGACATAATAAATTGAAGGTCTACAAACTCACTTACTTACGAATATTGCACAATTGGTAGATTGGGAACGTTTCAAAGCTTTGCGAAAAGGAAAGGAAAAATCTTTAAGATTGGTGAAACGAGTTCGGCATTTAAGGTATGTTAAGACTTTTTAGACTTGTTGAAGGACACTTTTCTAATTAAAGATTGAAAATTAAAATAGACAAAGGGGTAAGGGCGAAAGATAGGGTTCTCATATCAATTATGTGATGGGCATTGGTACGAGTACCGGTGTTATAAAATGGAAAGTTACTACTGTAGAATGCGGATTGTAATTTGAATATTTCCAAAGCATATGGGCATTAGCTGATATATTATTGACTTGAAATCCTTGTGTGATTATGTTTTATTTATTTCACCCGTATAGTTCTGATAATTGAGGTGGTTATGTATTATTTTAATATTGATTGATTGAGATGCATCATCATCCCCTTATATTGAAATAATATTGTGCACATGCATATACACGAGACTGAATATAAGTTTGGCACGTGGAGATCGTTCGTACTGGGGATGGTGAGATGTTAAGATTGTAATTTGGGCACGTGGAGACCGTCCGTGCGGAAGTTGTTTGAAATTATGATAGCGCGTTGAGATCATCCGCACAGACACGTGGATATTGTCTGTGTCGGTATATGGACTTCGCGAGTCCCCCATGGGTCATGATCTCTCGATGTATTTCTGAGGAGTATCATGTATATACGGTTGAGTGAGTACTGGGTATTTTGAGACATATCATTACATAGTATCATATTGTATTGTATTTCATCACATCATTCATTCTTTATGATTATGTGTTTTGTTTGTGTTGGAAAGAGCTTGATGTTTGACTACCTTTATTGATGAAACATAAATAGTAAGTGTAATAAATATACACTTATATAATTTAAGAATTTATTTTACTTATATAAACTCCCGTCACTATTTCTTTTTTGTCGGTCAATGAGACAAACTGGGTACACGTGGTTTCGTACTCATACTACACTTGTTGCACTTTTTGTGGTGCAGAGTCGATTCCGAGTAGGAGCACACATCGAGAAGCAGTTTGAGTCCGAGTTTGGAGTGTCTTAGAGTATTGGTGAGCTGCTTGGTTGTTCCGTGGCCCACACCTTTCTCTATCTTTTACTTATTCTGTTATTCAGTATTCAGACACGATATCCCTTATTTTAGATTTGTCATTTATGTTAAGACTTGCATCATATTTTAGAAATTCTTGTACTTATGACACCAATTCTTGCGTAATATTTTTTTTCAGTTTTCCGCATTCGTACTTATGAGGAACTCAGTGTTGGAGATTTGACAAATTGTTGTATTTCCACTCATTAGTTAGTTAAGTTTGTTAAAATATGTTCGTTGGCTTACCTATTGGTTGGGAACTTAGGTGCCATCACAACTCGTGATTTTTGGGTCGTGATAAAGAAAAGTACTTAAATTGATTATATGTGATGAATTAATGATAAATTTCTATATGATTTACTAAACATGTTTTATTATATTCCAGTCCTATAATTTAATGGTTATGGTATTGATTGGAAGTATCTTGTTGAACTGGAATGGACTTACTGGTGGTAGAGATGAAGAGGGAAAAGGATAAGTTGGGACTGCCGGAAAATCTGATTTTTCAACAATTGGTATTCGTTGGGGACCATAGGGAAGATGGTTTTCCGTTATGATAGTGAGAATGTGATATTATGAACTACTTTCTAGTGTTATTCCTAATCAATTTTGTTAGAGGTGGCGTTAGGTGACTATTTATATGTTGTTGGGTATGATCTTGGGGTTCGTTTTGAATCTATTATGCACATATCTCAGATACCTATGTTTCGGATGAATCTTGGGATTATATTATTAATAGTTATGTGTTTCAAGAGTAGGTAGGGATAAGGAAATGGAAAAATAATTCATATTTTAGAAAGATTATGGGTCGAACTCATCAAGGCTTCATCGCACGACTGGGTCAATATAGTGGGAGTTTATTTTCTATAAAAGAAGTTGTGATAGTGGTGTGTCAGGCTCTATAGTTGAAATGGTGAGTTAGGATCTAAACTTTGTTTCCTCTATTTTTGCATTGCATTTCCAAAACAATTAAATATCTAATTTGAGTTCATATTACTGTGAAATAGCATAAATACATATGAAACAATGTGGTGTTTGGAGAGGACCGAAGTTTTGACCTTTGAAGTGTTTGGGGTACTCAGTCATAGTTTGTAGGTTTGCATTCCTCATGCGTTCAATTTAATAAAAAATGTGTTGCTAGAAAAGCTCATGATTCGAGGATTTTCATTCATCTGGGTCTAACCATAATGTTTTAGAATTTGAGATAACTCTATGTTTTCCTGTATTGAAGAGGGACAGCGGAGTAAGTGTCGAAGTATTAGAATTGTCCGAAGTTGGAATATCAGACTAAATGCCTACATAGTTTTCTTCAAGAAATGCCCATTCTTCAATATAAGCAGAAAAGAGTAGCCATGGACTTCATGGTGGATCTTCCTAAGTCTTTGCAGAAGTATGATTTGGTTTCAACCATTGGGATCATTTCTTACCATTGTTTGAGTTCTCATACAAAAATACTTATCACTTCAGTATAAAGACATCATCCTTTGAGACACTTTATGCGAGATGTAGATTTCTCATTGTGCTGTTTGAAGCATGTGAGGTGAAACCTCGATGCATTGACATGATAAAAGAAGCTTAGAACAACGTGAGGGGTATCTAAACCAAGTTATTGGCAACTCAAAGTAGAAACAATGACTACGCAGATTGCAATGTATGGGATATGACATTTAAGGTTGGTGAACATGTTTTATTTAATTTTCCACCAATGAAATGTCTGATGAGCATTTGTAAGAAGGTAAGCATTCCCCTCGACATATTGAAATATTTGAGGTTTTTAACAATGTAGGTCGAGTAGTGTATAGGTTAACTTGCCACCAAGTTATTTATAATCCATTCAGTGTTCCATGAATCCATGATCAAAAGGTACCACAAGATAGGGAATACATTATCAAGTGAGACTTAATAGTGTTATATAAGGATCTACAATATGTAGAAGAGCAAATTGCTATGTTTTATTATGATGCCCAAAAGTTGAGAATAGAGGAAATTAAATTGATAAAGGTTTGATAGAAGCATCATATAATTGAGAAAGATACTTGATAAATCAAAGAGGACCTACGATACAAACATCCTTATTCGTTTGAGGAGTCAGACACTACTGTTTTCTTGACTCAGACAGTTTTTTCTTGTGTGATCGCTTGGAAACGAGCGATGAGTAAATTAGTATCTATTGTAGCAACCCGTCATGTTATTACGAGTACGGAAAATAATCAGTCCAGGCTGCTATAGTGGGGTAAGTTGTTGTAAATGTGGGAAAACCCCCTAAAATTTCCCGTATTTATCCAAGAACATTGTGAAAAAGAAAAAAAAAGGATCTAAAGAAAATTGAACAGTTTTTTATGAGGAATTTTCCTAAACGTAAGCAATTTGATCCCCGACTTGTATAGTTCAAGCTTTCGACCTTAGAGAAGATATTTGTGACCGTGGGTGGGTGGGTGTATTTGAATTCACCCTAAGGTAGGCAAAATGTGAATTATGAAGATTTAAGGGTGTAAATCCTTGGGTAGTTCTTAAAATAGGCAATTCTTAATATTATTACTACAAGGCATTAGTGTAACCATGATGTTTGTAATCCTACAAGAATTAATAGAGGCAAAGACCAATATTATGTGGGAAATCATGAGGTTGTCCTATAATTTGGGATTATTGTATAATTTGAAAATGCTTCGTCTATTTGTGATTAATTTTGTATTGTATTATTATTTTACGCCAAAAAAAAGTTAAGAACATTACAAAAGGAGACAAAGTTCGCTATTAAATTTCTAAAACATTTTTATTCACCCCAAGTAGGCTAGGTTTCTTAACTAAATAGTTAGACCTATATTCTATTTCATAATATTCCTGTAGATGGACGGGAGATTTCGTGTATAGTCTTTCAAGCACAGTGTCTGAATGGCGTATGGTGTAGTTATTACTATTAAGGCGAGGAAAGATAATTACTAAGGCTTAGGGTTTTTTGTTCTTGATTGTTAACGTTGAGTTTTCTTCTTGGTGTGGTTTGGGCTAAGAGCCCAAAGCCGACAAGCAATAGCTCCAGTTTGTGTCCTAGAACCAAAGGATAGAAAGTAGACGTATCTGCAAAAGATAAGAAATCTATTCACATACTTTTCTTCACATATCGACACAAAGAGTCAGTCAAAACAACAATTTTTATAAAAAAGGGACTACCACATAAGGCTCCTCCAACAAACCTATGAGCCTCCGAACCTAAGGAGTGGAGTTCAGCATAGGGAAGTGTACTCCTCGTGATGTTAACTACTTGAATATGCTTGCCGCGAAGTAAGACTATTTTTTCTATTTGCTTGCCTGCACACCTCTATTAATGCGGGACTGACTCTGCAATACTCAGAATGGAGCATATCTCCCATCAAAGTAACTCCAAAAATAGACATTAATCCTAATACAACAAATATTATTAAAAAATTTGAATCACCAACTTCTTTTTCCAAATATTAAAAAACAGAAATACTCGAGTAATATTGAAATTAAATTGATGAGGAAAACAAAACTCCCCACCTTGGAATATAAATGGTCTATATTCTTTTGTCAAAAAAATTTATTATTCAGCGAGTAGTTAATAGAGGATTTCCTACTAAAATATTATTTTCTGTATCAATAAGAAAAGCGAATAGAGTTTTGTTACATATGGATTGATAAGTTAATCAGTGATGATTGCAGGTTAAGTATTATGAAATTTTATCCATTTCTCAGAGTTGTGGTGATTAAGGGAATTGAATAAACGGGAAGAGTATTAACTCATGCGACTGTGGAGGTAATTTTCGAATGAATGAGTTTGAACTCATAATGGGTCTAGTATTGGGCTACTGATATATAGGTATATATGAGTATTTGTTTGTTTATATTGACTAATCCATGTGAAATGCCAGTGTAATATATGTTTAGGAAATAAATGTTGAATGTGAATTCACTTCATGTTGATAGTCTCATAGATAAACCTTATTAATTTACTTGTGGCTTCCACTCTCATTGTGATTGTGCTTGTTATTTGTGATTGCTTATTTACTAGGTGCCACTCCAGTCTGATATTTTCACGATCCAATATATACCTTAGATGTGACATGAAATATAAGGCCCCTCATAAGAGATTTTAAGTAGGACGTGTCATATCATGAAAGACAGTTTTAATAAAAATGTGGAATCATAACTATGTCTTGACAAGCCATTCTAAGCAACATTAGAGTAGTTGGGTTGTAACCCATTCATAACATACAAACTAAGAAAACTAAATACATAAAAAAATGTAGCATAGGTAACATAGCCCTCAAAATATGAGGACTCACTAATATTCACATGAAAGTAAACTACTAGCCACGAGTTAGATTAGAAAGAGTGTCAGACACTACATTATGAGACAATGTTGGTACTAGTATGCATTAATACACGGAATGTACTAAGTATGGAGAAAATATGCAATTTTATCTAACTCCCACTCTAAAAAGGAGATCTAATTACCAAGGAAGAACGATGTAGCATATCATCAAGGCTATGTGGATCCAAAAGATCTACATTACTTAAGAGAGTCCTACGAGGGCATGTAGTTTGGGACTTGATAGTGATACTAGAGACTACCCTATTTGAGCCTCCACCTTAAAGTTCTCTTTGTGCTAAGTTAAATCCCAATAAATTAGATAAAGTCATTTATCAAAATATAAGATTAGGAAAGGAATGTTCGCAGTACCAATTCAAATAATAAAGTCGTATAAGAGTAGCCTCTTTTAAAACCATGATTTCATAACTTTATTCATATAAATAAGTACCTTCTTAAGCAACAGAAATCATTATTTCCTTCCAAATTTTGAGAAAAACTTTGAAATTCATTGATACTTAACTTAAATTCATCCTTAAATCATAACTTCATCCTTAAAAAAAATATGCACAATATCTCATATCAATTCATGATCATTGTTAGGTAAAATTCATAGTATAAAACATTGGTTCGTATGAAATCAATTATAAATCATGTAATTAGGTTAAATAATGCAAAATAGGTTAGAACAAAATCAATTAAATCATAATAAAAAGGATCTATGATGATTACATAAACCCTAATTTAATTGGAAATTGAAGTTCTTTTGCGTCCCATGAAATGAAAGGAATCCATTGGTGAACTCCCACAACCTTGATAATCAAAGAACAAAAAGCAATGGATATTGAGGCCTTGAATCCTTTAAAAATCTAGTTCTTTACCAAGAAGGTTAAGAAGGATTAGGGAATTTTAAGTGAAAGGAAGAAATTAGTCTTAGTTTGTAAGAGTAAAAAAGGTCATATAGAAGTTATAGGTCCAAAAAACTAGTTTAGGTTTGGTGAGTAGAAAATGACCAAACCACCTTCAATTTAGAAACTGTGGAAGTTACCTACAGTTTTGACTTGTGGTCTATAGACCTTTCTATGCTCCATACTAGTCAATCGTTGAATCACTTACTGAGCCTAAAATCTTGGGCAATTCCTACGAGTAAATCTTACGGATTGTCAGTTGGTCTACAGTCCGTTGACCTTATCCATAGTCTTAACTTTAAGTCCAAAATTTTATCAAGTAAGAAATTAACTCTACGGGCAATTCCTATGGCCATTAAGTCAACCTATGACCCATCCTGCTCAATCATACACCCAACTTTGAAAACTCATTTTTTCCTAATTGTCAACTTAGTTCCTACAGACCCTATCTATGACTCACAGATGCTCCTGGAAATTGTAGAAGGGTCTCATGGGTTTGAAGAAATAGCCAAACAAATGAAAGCTTTCCTTTCCAATTTGACATTCCAACTTCGCTGTTACAGGATTATAATGGTTTGCGTGAGTACCGCAGCAATGTGTATTGCTAATAGTTGTCTTAAATTCCGCTCCTAGTATGTACTTATAACTATTTGCCTGGATACTATGTCAGTACACTAATAGTTTGTGTGAGAGTTCCCTCAGAATTTATTTGTTATGTTATATTTGTGACATGTTAGTCCATGAGTGGTCTGGTTTGTGTTTAATTATTGGGATGGTTCTTCTATATAACATATTCACATATTAAATACTTTGGATTATTTTTAATGAACCTTCTTACATGAAAAATGTAAGATGGACTGAGATATGAATTTGTGTGTGATCATGTGGGACAGGCTTCACCTGAAGGTTAAGCTTCGGGTTGAGTGTTTTCGTATATATTACTTCACCTAGAGAGTAAATATCATTGATGATAGTAGTGAATTTAGTGTGAATATCTTGAATAGTTTCTCCTTCAATTATTTTGAAATTTCGTATTGTCCATTCAAGTTGTCGTGTTCCTTCATCTGCAGTCTGCAAGGTTTCCCAGATTGACTTAGCATCTTGGAAAGAAGAGATCCTGTTGTATTTGTCTGGTCCTATGCCATAAATTAGATTTTTCTTAGATTTTGCATTATTTTGAATTGGCAGTTTATCTGCGGCATCCCACCCCTTTCTCTCCGTTGGTACCATTGTTTCTCCATCAGGCCCCTTTTTCATAGAAATAGTAGGACCATCTAAGACTACACTCCAGAGATCCGGATTTTCTCCTATTATATGGTCTCCATCATGCGATTCTTCCACCATCCACAATTTTTTCCATCGAACAGTGGTGGTCGAGTTTGAGAAGCTCCTTCTTGGGGGTAGGTGGTGTTGCCATTTTCTTTTCAAGATGTTAATCTTTTAGCGAAAAGATCCTGCTCTGATACCAATCGAAGAAACCTTATCCTTAGATAAATAAGAATCAAATTCTTGATTATTTTCCTAATAAAAGAGTTAATTAAAACAATATACTTTCACTAAAACCTTCCTATCTCAAGGAAAGGAAAAACTCATCTATGTTTTATTAATTTTTCTTACTCAATTATAATTTTCGATTAACTCTAATCGAATTCTTCAAATTCACAAGAAGCCAAACCCACTTCTTGCAAACTTACTCACAAATGTCCTCTCTCCACAAGAAACCAAACCCACTTCTTGTTTACACCGACACAAGCTCGCACTCGTACAAAGAAACTCACAAAACTCACTAGCTAATAAAAACACACAGAACTCATAGATACGCTCTTTGCTGTCTCTCTCTCTCCTTCTCGCCTCACTTTTCTTCGATTGCAAAGAACTGACTTTCTTTGTCTTGAAATCTCTGTTCATATAGTGTTTTGATGATCAAGTATTATTTCCTCTCTTTGAACTTGATAATGATTCTTATTTTTGTATCCTTCATTGATATGGAAAGATTTTCTTTTATTTGTTATGCCAAATACGCAACCTTTTCAAAAAGGTTTGTCTTCGTATAAAGTAGAAAACCTTTTAAGAAAATGTTTTGTCTTATTTATTTATGGAAATATACATTTTTTATACTCATTTTTTCAATAAATAAATAGGTGCCTCAATATTTCTCCTTCGCCTCGTTTTCAATAAATGAATCTGGTTCATAAGTGAGCCAACATCTGATATTCATAAGTGAGATTATATCTAGTTTAATAAATGAACCTGGTTCATAAGTGAGATCACATCAAAAGTATTTGCCATTATCAAAAGTAATTAACACAACTTCCCTCAGTTGATATACGCTTTTTTAATTTATGATTGCAATGGCTATATGAAAATCCTAGAAGTCAAATTTCAGTCCAGTTAGTTAGTAAATAATATATTTAAATGATTGTTTATAGGTAAATGACAAGTACGAAAGTGGTAGGAACTAGAATAAATATTTCAGTAGCATAAATAATTTTTTGCATTTGTTACTACCAAACTATTTAGTCTAGTTTATACCTCTTTTCTACTTATCATTTATGCAAAAACAGTCAGTCAAAATGATTAGTTATTAACTAAATGAATGAAACTTGACTTCTGAGATTTTAAGAATGTCGTCAAGACGAAAATAAGAAAAAGCCTATATCATCGATTGGAGGCAATGAGAATTTAAACTGCAACAATTTATTATTTCAGTATATTGAATTTTTTTTTAAAAAATAGGTCAGTGAAATGAAATCATTAATTCTATAGAACTTATAGTTATCTGCATCCAAAAGAAAAAAATAATTGTATCAATATACACTTATGTTGAAAAGTGAGAAAAACTTATTTGTAAAAATAGTTAGGTTAATATGATGAATGCCTATTGTTGAACCATCTCAATATGTGCATAGTTTTTATGTGTGACTAATGTTGATCCATGTTTATAAAGAGAATGATGCTAGACTTCCAAAACTCGTGTCTATTTGATAGTATACTTGTATAAGTGAGTTATAGATCATATGAGTTAGAAATGGAGTTACCTTACCTGGAGAAGTAGCTAGTACTTGGTGGAATTAGTTGAAAATCACCAAAACAAAATATCATCATTTAAACAACACGAACATAGTGAAAAAACTTACAACTCTTATAGTAGATGATGACATTCTAATCGGAATAGTCCATAGAGCACATCTATGGAAATATGGTGTGGAAACTCATGAGGCAAAAAATGGTCAAGAAACGGTTATTTCTCATAAAAATGGTGCATGCTTTGATCTGATTATGATGGACTTTGATATGTCAATTAAGGAATGTTCGTCAAGTAAAGTTTTAAAAATCGTATTTCAGTTTCTGTTTGAAAATTTCAATTTAGACGTAGTTCAAGTAAAAAAATTTAGAAATATTTTCTATATTATGAAGGCAACTAAGGAACTTCGAATATGCATGTTGATATCTTGACCGTGGGAATGACTTCACACGAAAAAGAAAAAAAAGAAGAAATCATTCATGAATGATGCCCTTGATTATTATTAGCAGAAGCCGCTTACTATTGATGCATTTCACAATCTTTATGAAACAAATTAATGGAAATGTTCGAACCTGTCAAAAGTATTTGGTATGAAATATGATTTATGTATTAATTAATCTATATATAGATTAAGGAAGTAATGTCTAGGACTAAAGCAGGTATAACATACTTGAAATTACTAATAAATTCGTTTTGGAAAGTACAAGGCGTTTTGTTTTTCGAATAAGGCCTAGATTCAAACGACAAATGGAGCGTGCTAATCAGAATAGAGATACATATCAACCTCCCTTTTTATAAACTAATAATTTTCTTTAAACTAAGAAAAGACATGTACAAATGCAAGAAGTAATTCCAGTAACATCCAAATAATCTCCATGAAATAACGCTCTATCCTTCCACAAAGACACTATTATTTTGAGCTCGACAACCGCCAAAACATGACACTCTTTCCATCCAATAAGATAAAGATCAAAGATACTTTATGCTCATCACAACTATAATATTGAGCCCGACAATCACCATGGAAGAGACATTTTCTCCTTGTGATAAATGATATTGAGCGCTACAATAACCATGGAAGAGACATTTAATTATAACATCATTTTTAGAAATGTATTTAGCCCAAAGAATATCATTGTGCTTGAGAATTTGCATATTCCGGAGAATTCCTTATGCCCGAAAAATTGTACTACGATTGAAAATTTCATTGAGCCTGAGAATTACACTTTGTCCAAAAACTTGCATTGTGTCCAAAAACTTGCATTGTGCCCAATAATTTACATTGCGCGCCATAATTGCATTGAGCCTTAGAATCGCATTGCTCAAGAAATTGTGTTGTGTTTTGAAATTTGCATTGTGTCCAAGAATTACATTGAGTCCGAGAACTGCATTGAGTCCTATATATTGCATTGTGCCCTAGAATTATATGTGCCTTAGAAATGCATTATGCCTGATAAATTGTATTGTACCTAATAATTCGTACGCGCCTGAGCAATTACATTATTCCTGAGAATTGCAATGTCCCTGAGAATCACGTTAACACTCAGCTACGACTTAATCAAGTTATGAAAACCATATACAAAAATATCTATTGGAACAATCTGTATATCTCTCAATATGACTTAATCGCTTCGAGAAAATTAGATACACACTTTTTTATCATTTTTTTGCCATAGTTAAAATTGCTTAATTCATGGTTTGCAGACATCATTTCATGACCTGATGATTAAATTTATGAGTACGATGTTTCAAAGGTGTCATAGTAGATAGACACCATTTCCATGACCCACAGACATCATCTCATAATATAAGGATTGAATTTCTACATATCATGTTTAAAATGTATCATAGACTAAATGCAAAAAATTCATGGCCTACAACAATTATTCCATGACCTAATCATTAAATTTTCATGTATCACGGACATAAGATGTTATCCTTATTGTCTTGAGATAAGCTTTCGTGATCTCAATGGAAAATTGCATCATGTTTACAAGCTATTTTACTATTTAATCTCTATTTAGGACCTTATCATTTTATTTAGTCATATCACAATCTCTAGGTTTGCAGAGACTAACAGATTGCAGACTAGATAAATTTTTCTTTCTCATATGATTTAAATACTCATATATCTACCGCAATAAGTGACTTCTCATCTTTCGAACTACTCATATGATCTTTTCCTCTCATAAAATAAGCCATTCTTATCTTCCTTACAATATTCATACCGCCTTGAGATCTAATCTTATCTACTCAAGTTTTATTGCCTGTATTTTAATGTTTACCATTATTTCATTATTTAGAAGCTTAGTCTATTTCTAAATCTAGACTAACACACAACCTCATTCTCGTAATACCAGAGTCATGTATACGATTTAAAGGACAAAGTATCGGCCACAACTTCTGTTCACAATTACTTATCGTTTTATTTGATCCCACTTAACATCAATCAGTTGTTCTAACAAAGTTTGCTATTTAGTCAATGTTTTTTTCCACAAGTTCATCATTCATTATCGAACAAAGAGGGACAACTGTATGACACCAAAATTTTACCAACCAATAAACCTTTTTTAATTGCTCTTTGATTAAATATGTATTTTAAAGCATTTTTCTTAAAATTATGTTTAAATTTTATCTAAATGTTCATATACTTTAGTGTTCATAATTTTAAAAAATATTATTTGTGTTGTTGTTGTTGTATTTATCGATTGCTACTTTTGAAATATTTATTAACTTGTTTATTTACATCTATAATATTTAAATGTATTATTGTATTTGAAATTAGTTTAAATGTGTAGTATAACCATCTATTGGATAAAAAATTTACTAAATCTTTCTCCAAATCATTTAAATTGTAGCCTCTTTTATTCAATCAATTTAATTTATAGCATTTTCTACTCAATTTTTTCACAATTCTGGCTCATTTGAACCAAATAATTCAATCCCAATATCAAGATCTCATGTTTAATCTCAACCATCCATTCCATTCTTTTAAATCTCAACCCCACATCTCATCTTGATTCAACGACTTAGATTGAGTCTTCTACCACTTTCCTACATAAATATCCTATACACCTTACCCTATTTTAATTTTTTACCCTCATTCTCTTTGAAAAGCCAGGCGCCACTCCTCTATCTCCCAACATTGTCCATCGCCGACGAAACCACTAACAAAACCCTTAGTCCATCCTCACTCACGTGGCCAACAACCAAGTGAGCCCCTCTCCTTCTCTATCATCATGACGCTTCCCAACCACAAGTCAATAGCATCCACTCCACCATCAAAACAAGTCGCCCCTCTCCTCCCCTTTCTCTTTTCCTTTGACTCTCTTGTCATCCCCAGTTTCTTGTGAAACTCCGCACCATTCAACCTTTATCTGTCTTTTACCCTTCTTTTTATTGGTTCTGACAAAACATTCTGGGAAGATAGCCATCGTGAAGAGAAATTTTGCTTCGATGAGTTAATCCAACAATCATGCTTCCCCTGACGAGATCAGCAACTATGATAACAAGAGCATCGTTTCTCCGCTACTCCGACTAGAGAGGACCCACCAGAGTCTTAAGTTGTTTGAGGTCTACTGGAGTCGAATCATGACAAATCCATCCAGGTTCATTTTTTAAAATTATCTTATAATTTAAACAAATTTCTTAAATCACCTTATTTTTATTATTGCACTCTTACACTACATAAAAATCAATAATTATTATGAAATCTCTTTTTAGCATGATTTTCTTATGATGCTGAGTTTCAAAACTTTTGCATTTTCTACTTCGTGTGTTTCTATTTTTGTTTGAATGTAATCTACCCCTTTTGAATATGGGTTTAAGTAAGCCCCTGATCTTTCTTTTATGAATAGTTACTGAGTTTCTTGATTCAACTATAGCAAGTCTTAATATGTGTATTAGATTTATTGGCCTAATGAATTGATTGATTATTATGAAAATCGTCATGATTCTTTCCATTTTCATTACCTTAATTGATTGATACACCTTAATATTAATCAATTCTTGATAAGCTTTTACATGATTCTTCTGTTTGATAGACTCAATTTTATTCTCCAATTCTTTCTTATAGCTATTGTGTACAACTTTAGTTTAATTGTTCTTGGCAAAGTTTTGTTAGTAATGCTAAGGAAATGTACATATGTGACCTTCAAATATGGCAGTATGTAAATCATGTTATTTTGGACTGAAGTCTTTGACAGTATTAACATGGCTCCTTCAAAATTAGAGGTTCATTTATAATTCTTTCCTTAGATTTATTTATGATGATAAATTCATCGATTGTAGTCTGTAATTGTCAATTGACTATTTTACTTATTAAATTACACTATTTTAATTCTTGGTTTATATTAAAACTCATGCATTATGTTTCCTATTACTTTCTTTTTTTTTGGAAGAACTTAAATGTAGTATCATATTTGATTAACTGGATCTTTAAAACATGCATGGTTATGATAATATCATGTAGTAAATACAAAGAATGGTATGATCAAGGTAGTTATTTCATTATATATTTTGTTATCTTGTGTTTTGTCCTTATAAACATACATTGTTTAATAGCACCTTAATACTTTAGTGTTTTTTCAAAGTTTTAAGAACAGACAAACTCTTACCCATTAGAATATTCTTTGCACGTACACTATGCTGCAACGACGTTTCATGGAATTCAATCATGGAAAGTGGAGAAATAAACGTGAGAAACCAAGATAAAGTGGAATTGTCGTCACCCCAAAAGGGGTATCAGGTACGTTTATGAAATAATGAAAAACAGATAAACTATAGTTAACTTCTTTTATTAAGGACACATATAACTCTACAAAAATAAGGAAAATCGTTATTTTCCTCTCATTCTAATTTAAAATCACCCTTTAAAAGTCTTAGAAACATGAAAAAATTACTATTAACTTATCAACAAACTTGCATACAATCTTAATACTAATATAATATACTTATATTTTAGCTTCATTTTAACAATCAAAATATTTTATTTAATGCTCTTCAATAAATTTTTTGAAAGTATTTTTGTCTTTCCTTAATACATTTAAGAGAGTCAATCATAAAAAAATGGAATAGAGGGAGTAACATCGTACTAGGCCCATTTTAGCCTTGTCATATCTCTCTCTCTCTCTTGCAACTTTAACTTGATATGTTGTTGATTTATATAAATTTCAATTTGAATAATATATTTTAATTCTTTTGTGTTGGTATCAATAAGGTCAGTTTATCAGTCCTTTATTCTCGGTATGTTTATTTACATTTATAGGTTTTCCTTATTTCATATTATTCAAACACTTTAAGCATTTTATAAGAAGTGATCAGGTCAATCAATCATTTTATATTTTTTAATATTTCAAATATCTTATTTATGTGTTTGATAATCGAAAACCTTGCTTTGGTCGATTGAATTTGTAATATTTGTAGTTTCATTTGCTCTGTATGTTCCAGTTTTTATCAACTTGCATAGTTCTCATTTCATTGTATATGAAAAATAAGTTTCGATGTCTAAATATCTTATTCACCAAGGCTTATATTAATTAGATAATAATGGGTTCGTACTAAATTTATTCACGCGTATCAAATGTATTTTTTTCTATTCTATATGTTATAATGACCTTATTTTCAATGTTGAACCCCCACATAATTCCCAAGATCCTGTTGGGATCCACATTTATGGACCTCAAAGAGTTCTTAACACCTTTCTTTTAAAATAACATAAACCCTACCCGGTCTATGATTTTGCAAATCCTTTTAATTAATTTAATTTGTAATTAGGATAAATAGTGTCTTAACTTGCCTTTAATTCATTAGGTAGCGACTATTATTTTTTTCATTAATCCTAAACGAACTATCATGTCATTGTACAACCCCATTTAAAAAAAAAAGGGCCCGATAATAACCACCCGTGTGAGTTTAGGTGAAGATAATGGTACTAAAGGGGACATTTTCACTATTCCTAGAGAACATTCTATTAGAGAACAAAGATGCGATATTGGAAGAGTTTCCAATGCACATATATCCTAGGTGTGAGGTTTACAATGATATCGAACTAGATTTTAGGGCGAAGCCACGCCACATATTCCCTATATCAGATGGATCCTATCGATATTGAGGGGTTGAGGAAGAAGTTGAGGGAGTTGCTCAAAGCCAGTAACATCCTCCATCAAAAGCACCTTATTGAGTGTCAATCCAATTAAAAAGAACAAAGATGGTTTGTCACGTTTATGCATAGATTGCCGCATGCTCAACAAAGTGACAGTAAAGAACAAATACCCCACCCCTCTTTTTGCCGACTTAAAAAAACTTAGATATTCTAAATACTTCATCATGTTTGACCTTCGAAGAGACAATTCTCGAGGGAATATGGACTACTATCACCGTCAGACAAAGAAACTATGTACTCAAATTTAGAACTATTAGGTGGCATTTTATAAAGGACAATAACAAAAAGTTTTGGGCAGGACACTTAGGGGAAGCGTTGCATAAGGGAAGTGATCGATTCAATCTACTCTAGGTCTCACATGTTAAAAGACATAGATTGGTATGTACGGACTTGTTTGTGGTCCAATAACATAAGATAGAGAAACAAACATGTACAAAACTGTTATAACAACTACCCTAGTGGAGTGCCTATGGGAGAGTATGGCTATGGGCTGTATAAACTTCTTACTAAAATATAACATATGTAGGACAATCATGGTCGTGGTGGACAGGTTTTGATGTATGTTTGCTTCATGCCCGACAAAGTAGGTTGCACTGCAAAAGAGGCTGCCAAATTATTCTTCAAGGTTGTGGTAAAATATTAGGTTTTCTTGAGGCAATCATCCGCGATCGAGACCCATATTTTACAATAAACTCTTGGAGAGAGTTGTTCTATATGCTTGGCAGACAGATATGGATAAACAGAATGGATCAATGTCTTATTTGAGTGTTGTGTGAGGCACTTTGTGAGTTCACGTATGAAATATTAGGAAATACTAATAGGCATAGTCCAATTCTCATATAACTTGCAATAGGACATCCACCACAAACTCAACAATCTGTAAGGACCGCATTTGAGGGCTTTCCATGTGGACCTAAGAGGAGCTACTTGACACTGCTATGTCCTACTTGGACGAGGAAATGTCGAAGTTTTACAACTGCAAAAGCAGTCCCTCAAATTATAAAAAAGAGGACATAGTTTTTGTAATGTTGGACCCAAGTAAGTTTAAGGATCTACAAGGTGTGCACCAAAATTTTGGTAGGGAAGTATGAGGAGCCATTTAGGATCATCTTCAAGGTGGGAAAAATCATGTAATTTAGCGTTACCACCATATATCAAGGTAATCCAATCTCTCATACCAATGGGCTCACACCATTTATGATGACAAGGATTACCCCTACCAATGTTTGTCAAGTCAGGCCCCAATTACCATCACTACTTTGCATTATCGGGAATTTGAGGGTTTAGCTAACTACTAAGCAAGACGAAAAATTGGACATCAAACCACTACCATGTGCCCCATCCACTAGAAATCACTAGAAGAAGTCACATGGCAATGATATGAATACTTGTGGAAATTCAAAGGCCGAATTTGAGAGTTCATGCAGCAATAGTACCCCGTGGTCGTTGCAATATAAGTTGGGGGAGAGATTCATGATCTACCATGTAGTCACACCACTTTGGCACCAAGTGGCACAATGTTTGCCATGCGGAAGAATTATATTCGAAGAACACTATTGATTAGTGGAATTATAGAATATATGCAAAATATCTTTGATAACCTTAGAATGCCATAGATTTGGATGAACGGTGTCATATCTGGGTTTACCCTCTAGAGGTAACCGTCGTCGTCGTCTTCTTTAAGGACTAAGACTAGCCTCTTAGTTTACATCATCACATTCATAAGTCGAATTTAGCGGAAAATTTAAAACAATTACTACTTCTACTTTGAGGTTTACATAGAAATCTAAATATATATGATTATATACATCAAATATACATAGACCCTTCGTATTGGAAGGTTACATAGCCTTCTACTTTTATTGCACATACATATATAAGAGAAAAAAATAGTCTCAAAGATCGTCTCGTCTTATACCATCTAAACGATCATAGCAATTTGGTCATAGCCCTACATCGATGCAAAGAAGCCACATATAGGCTTATAAAAATTGTACTCAAATGTGTGGAATGAATATAAGAGTCTTAGAGAGACAAAGAAACTCCATAAGCAAGATATTGGCATCGCCCTTGAAAAGTATGGACATACCCATTTGGATGATAGAGTATATCCAAGCCTTCTTCAAGTCGTCTTAAATGAGACTTCAACTACTGAAACCTAAAATGTTTGGGAAATACGAAGAAAATGGATTTAGTATGCCACTTGTACTAAGTATGAGACCACATGCACATATAAGATTAAAACATGTTAAAAAGGGACATTTAGTTAAACCATGCTATTTTTACTCTTTAAGAGTCTTATGCATAATCAAGAAAGTCATACCAAGTAATAAAACATGCTTACTAACTCAAACAAGTAATATGCGTATCATCATACATGAACCCATAATCTACTACAACCCTATCATCAAGGAATGACATCACAAGCATGAATAAGAGTACATTTCATTATAACAAAACAAGACAATTACCCATGAACTCCTGTCAAGTCAACAAGTGTGATGACCAAGCAAAGCCCCATAACCTTAATGTCACGACCCAAATCGGGGCCGCGACTGGCACCCACATTTACCCTCCTATGTGAGCGAACCAACCAATTTAACCCTTATCATTTCAATATATAACAACAGAAAGTAATGCGGAAGACTTAAACTCATTAACAAAACAATTCAAAACTATTATTATTATTCCCAAAATCTGGAAGTCATCATCACAAGAACATCTATCTCAAATTGCTAAACTAGGAATGTCTAAGAAGCTAAAACAAATACTAGCTAGTCCATGCCGGAAGTTCAAGGCATCAAGACTTGAAGAAGAAGACCCACCCAAGCTAGACGCATTAGCTCACCCCTGAATTTCCGATGAAGTGAAGACGGCTAGATCTCTTTGTTGAGTTGAAGTTGACGAAACGCTTGTCGCATTACACAAATAACAAAGAAGAAAAACATAAAAGTAGGGGTCAAGACAACCACACGCATCGAGTAGATATCATCGGCTAACTCAAAATAGGGAACAAAGATATATCAATAATAATGCAAATCAACTACAATACTCAACATGTAGCAATAACAACATGAGTTCATCAATAATTACAACCGAGTTCACACATGAGGACTCAAGCCTCAATACCATACTCATTTGGGAATTAAGTTCATTAGATTGAGTATATTCATTATCTTTCAAGATTCATTATCTTTCTTCCTCTTGTGTCGATGCGTGACACTCCGCTCCTCTATTTCTATCCTGGTGCCTAACGTGGCACTCCGATCCTCATATACTATCCTGGTACCGAACGTGGCACCCGATCCATATTCTATCCTTGTGTCGGAACGTGACACTCCGATCCTCATATTCATTCTATCCTGGTACCGGAACGTGGCACCCGATCCTCATATTTATTCTATCCTGGTACCGAAACCTGGGACCCCATCCTCATATTCATTCTATCCTGGTACCGGAACGTGGCACCCGATCCTCATATTCATTCTATCCTGGTACCGGAACGTGGCACCCGATCCTCATATTCATTCTATCCTGGTACCGGAACGTGGCACCCGATCCCCTAATTCATCAAGCCTTCTTTCATACTAAGGCATCATTAATCTCATTATATAATATATCAAGCCTTCTTTTATACTAAGGCATCATCAATCTCATTATATAATATATCAAGCCTTCTTTTATACTAAAGCATCATCATTAACAAGTGAATTAGGGTTTCTTTCAAGATTTGGGATTCAAAACTTCATCATGCTCATATAATCACAAATATATATATACATCATATTCATGCAAGCATACAATTAAGCACATAGTAGGGTTTACAATGCTATCAACACATATCATTCACTATTAAGAGTTTACTACGAATATCGTAAGAGAAACCATAACCTACCTCCACCGAAGAATTGGAATCAACAAGCAATTTCCCAAGCTTTGATATTCTTCTTCCTCGTTCGACTCTCTCTCTCTCCCAATCGATTCAATCTGCCTCTTCTCGTTCTTTTCTTTTTCTTATTCAAACCCTCTTTCTTTTACCCTAATTCTATATAATTAGGAATGAAAGATGGTAATAATGACCCACTAATTAACTTAAGGTTACCTAATTTAACCCCCAAGTAATTAGATTTATTAATAATAACCCTCAAACTTTATAATTAAGGAAAGAATAGTCCAAAACGTCCCTTAAAACGAGGAAAGAAATCCTAAACCGCCTGGGATCGCCCAACCCGTGACGGTCAGTCGTGAGTCGACGGTCCGTCACGCCGACTCGTCGCGCCTCCCAGGTTTCAGGTGGTATGTGGCCCGTCACTCTGTGACGTCCGTCCGTCCTGGCCCTCCGTCATGACGGTCGAAACTTCGTTCTTGCTCCAAATTCTCAAAAGTTGAAGTGTTTTGCGACGGGTACTCACGACGGTTCGTCGTGAGTGTCACGGTCCGTTCTGCCATTTCGTTACGAAGTTCAGAGAGTCGATTTTCAGTACCCAAATTAAGAATTCTAAGTATGTTGCAACGATACACCCTTGACGGGCCGTCGTGCCTGTGACGGTCCGTCAAGGTGTCCGTAGTATGGCCCAGTTTTTCCAGAATAAAATCTGCTGCTCCAAAACGACTAAACAGGTCGTTACAATAGATACCAATTTACCCATCGTTCGTCCCCGAACGATCAAAAGAAGAAAAACAATGGCGAAAAGGAGTACCTGAATCTGTAAACAGATGTGGGTACTTTTTCGCATATCTGCCTCCTTCTCCCAAGTAGCCTCTTCAACGGGTCAATTCTTCCATTGAACTTTGATGGATGCAATTTCTCTCGACCTCAACTTGCGAACCTCTCTATCTAAAATAGCAATCGGTTCCTCCTCGTAAGACAAGTTCTCATCAAGCAAAACTGAATCCCAACGGATGATGTAGTTTCCATCTCCATGGTATCTTTTCAACATGGACACATGAAACACCGGATGCACTCCGGCCAGCCCTGGGGGCAAGGCTAACTCATAAGCCACCTCCCCTATTCGCTTAAGCACTTCAAATGGTCCAATATACCTTGGACTTAACTTACCTCTTTTACCAAACCGCATCACCCCTTTCATAGGTGAAACCTTCAACAAGACTTGTTCACCCTCCATGAACTCCAAGTCTCTAACCTTTCGGTCTGCATACTCCTTTTGTCTACTTTGCGCCGCTAGAAGCTTTTCTTGAATAGCTTTCACCTTCTCCATAGAATCCCTCAAAAGATCGGTACCCCAAGGTCTAACCTCGAATGCATCAAACCAACCAATGGGAGACCTACATCTCCTACCATACAATGCTTCAAATGGAGCCATGTCAATGCTTGAGTGATAGCTATTATTGTATGAAAACTCCGCTAAGGGTAAGAAGCTATCCCAATGGCCACCAAACTCTATCACACATGCACGAAGCATATCCTCCAAGACTTGGATCGTTTCGCTCAGATCGACCATCGGTCCGAGGATGGAACGCAGCAGACTAAGGTCCAACCTAGTACCCAATTCCGCATGTAATGTTTTCCAAAACTTAGAAGTAAAGCTGCGTACCTCTATCCGATATGATGGAGAGTGGAACTCCATGCAATCGAACAATCTCTCGAGATATAGATCTTGGCTAACTTCTGCGTTGTAAGTTACCTTGACCGAATAAAATGAGCGGACTTAGTTAACCTATCGACAACTACCCAAATGGAGTCATACTTACCCAATGTCTTTGGAAGACCAACCACAAAGTCCATTGCAATTCTCTCCCACTTCCATTCAGGAATGGGCATTCTCTGAAGTGTTCCTCCGGCCTTTGGTGTTCATATTTCACTTGTTGACAGTTTGGACACTTGGCAATAAAGTCAACAATATCACGCTTCATTCTACTCCACCAAAAGTGTTGCTTTAGGTCACGATACATCTTGGTTGCACCGGATGTATAGAATACCTTGAGCTATGAGCTTACGCTGAATAGTGTTGATCAAATCATCAACTCAGGTACACATACCCTTCCCTTAATCCTCAAAACACCTTCCTCATCAATTGTTGCTTCTTTAGCCTCTCCTTGCAACACTTTGTCTTGGATTCGCCTTAGTTTCTCATCATCAAACTGTTTTCCCTTAATCTTGTCAAGAAAAGAAGATCTCGACTCCACACTAGCTAACAATCCTCCCTTCTCATTTACTTCTAACCTCATCAAATCGTTAGCCAAAATCTGTACTTCCCTAGCCAATGGGCGCCTAGAAGCTTGCAAATGAGCTAGACTTCCCATGCTTCCCGCCTTTCTACTCAAAGCATCCGCTACAACATTCGCCTTCCCCGGATGATACAAGATAGTGATATCGTAGTCCTTTAGTAGTTCCATCCATCTCCTTTGTCTCAAGTTCAAATCTTTACGAGTAAAGACGTCATCAAGGCTACGATGATCCGTGTAGACTTCACACTTAACCCCATACAAATAGTGTCTCCATTGTTTTAGTGCAAATACTACCGCCCCCAACTCCAAATCATGGGTCGGATAGTTACGTTCATGCACCTTTAATTGCCTCGAAGCATAAGCAATCACATTTTTCTCTTGCATTAACACTGCACCCAACCCACAATAGGATGCATCACAGTAAACAATGAAGTCTTTACCCTCTATTGGCAAGGTAAGAATTGGTGCGGTAGTCAACAAAGTCTTAAGCTTCTGAAAGCTTTCCTCACATTCATCTGACCATACAAATGGAACATTCTGCTTAGTCAAGTTCGTCAATTGGGAAGCAATAGAAGAGAATCCCTTGACAAATCGGCGGTAGTAACTAGCTAACCCCACAAAACTTCTTATTTCTGACACATTAGTGGGTCTCACCCAATTCTTCACTGTCTCAATCTTAGATGGATCTACCATCACTCCATCCTTAGAAACTACGTGCCCCAAGAAGGACACTGCATCTAGCCAAAACTCACACTTAGAGAACTTGGCATAAAGCTGTTTCTCCCTCAACATTTCCAATACTATTCTCAAATGTTCCTCATGTTCCTTCTTGCTCTTCGAGTATACCAATATATCATCAATAAATACGATTACGAAGAGGTCCAAATATGGCTTAAAAATCCCGTTCATCAAGCTCATGAACGCAGCAGGGGCATTCGTAAGACCAAAAGACATCACCACAAATTCGTAATGCCCATACCTCGTTCGAAAAGCGGTTTTTGGCACGTCCGTCGCCCGTATTTTCAATTGATGATAACCGGATCTCAAGTCAATCTTAGAGAAGACACAAGCACCTTGTAACTGATCGAACAAGTCATCAATGCGAGGAAGAGGATACTTGTTCTTTATGGTTACCTTGTTTAGTTGTCTGTAGTCTATGCACATCCGAAAACTCCCATCCTTCTTCTTCACAAATAAAACCGGAGCACCCCAAGGGGATGCACTTGGTCTAATGAAGCCTTTGTTCAATAACTCTTGAAGTTGTGCCTTTAACTCTCTTAACTCCATGAGCCATTCTATAAGGGTATAGAAATGGGCGAGTGCCGGTTCAAGATCAATGCAGAAGTCAATATCCCTATCTGGTGGCATACCAGGAAGATCTGCTGAACACATCCAAAAACTCACGGACTACGAAACCGACTCAATTGAGGGTACTTGGATAGTGTCATCCTTAAGATGTGCCAAGAAAGCTAAACACCCTTTACTACGCATCTTCTTAGCACGAAGAAACGATATGATACGCACGGATTAGAAGTGTAGTCGCCCTCCCACACTAACGGATCTGCCCCAGGCTTGGCTAACGTCACCGTTTTAGCATTACAATCCAAAATTGCAAAATTCGGAGAAAGCCAAGTCATACCCAGAATTACATCAAAATCACCCATTTCTAAGATAACCAAATCTACGTAAGTGTTGCTCCCCACAAAATTCACCAAACAAGACCTATACACCTTTTTAACTATCACAGACTCACCCACCGTGAGTAGAAACACGAATAGGCATATCAAGTAATTCACAATGTAGATTTAGACCATTAGCAAATGATGAAGATACATATGAAAACGTGGAGCCAGGGTCAAATAATATAGATGCCATGCAATCACAAACCAAAAGATTACCTGTGATAACAAAGATCGACGCCTCCGCTTCGGATCTCCCAGGAAAGCGTAACAATGGGCCCTATCGTTTGTCTGTCCATTGCCTCTACCATGTTGCATAGTAGTGGCTCCGTTTTGCCCTTCACCTCTGCCGTTTTGGTGACCACCATTACCTCAGCCACCCCGCCCTCCAGAATAAGAACCTCTACTATTACCACCCCTTCCTCTAGCCCGTGGGGTTCTGTAACTCTGGTTTGGACAATACCTCTTAATGTGTCCAATCTCTCCACACCCATAACATTCTCTGGGTTCACGCATCGGCCTCTCAGAGAAGTGTTGACCGTTCTGAGGTGGACCCCCAACTACAGTCTGTAGTGAAGACTGTATTGGTCGATTGGAGTGACCTCCGGAGTTCTGTCCTCTAGAATAAGAACCATTAAACTCACCTCCCCTTTGAAACCTCTTCAATGTAGACGTGGTGGTGAAGTCATCCGGTTTCACTCCTTCCACCTCTATCACAAAGTCTACCACCTCTTGGAAGGATGTTCTTTGTTGCCGCTATCTGCAAATTTGAAATCCATGATTACGCCTCAATCCCTTCACAAAGCGGCGGATCCGTTCTTGTGGGTGAAACAGAGTTGGGTGGCGTGTCTGGATAGTCGCGAAATTTAGCCTCGTATGCATTTACCGTCATTCTACCTTGCTCCAGACTCAAGAACTCATCCCTCTTCCTATCCCTCAAGGTCCGGGGATATACTTTTCCATGAACAAACTCGAGAATGATTCCCAAGTCATAGGTGGTGCCTCCGTTGGTTGACACTCAACATGTGAACGCCACCACATTTTGGCGTTCCCTTGAAACTGATAGCTCACGAACTCGACACCAAACCTCTCTACTATACCCATCTTGTGTAGTAGCTCATGACAATCAACCAGAAAATCATAGGCATCCTCTGATTCTGCACCCTTAAAGACTGGAGGTTTCAATTTCAAGAACTTACTGAAAAGTTCATGTTGATCGTTTGTCATAATAGGCCCAGTAGTCAGACGTGGAAATGTGCCCATTCCCAATGGTGCATCCATGCGGGGAGCCATAGTAGCCGCATGTCGTACCTCCAAACCGGAGGTGTTGGTGCGTAAACCCTGGAGGTGCCTGGCCGTGATCGGATAACCCGCTAAGATAAGCGAGAACGATTGATCATCTCTGGGGTAGGTTGAGGTGGCATTTCCTCATTCTGCACTTGCTCATTCACCCCATCCTCCCCTTCTCTTATCACCTCTTCAGTCGGTGGAGGAGTCACCGCCCTAGTATCGGATGGGCTAGGTGCTCGTCCTCTTCCTCTAGAGGACGTCCTCCCACGACCTCTACCACGGCCTCTTGCCGTTGTTCTCCCTCGAGCCACAGCCCCAGTGGCTGGCTCAGACGTTTCTTGTCTTGCCGGTGTTTTTGTTGGCGCGGTCGTGGCTCTAGTTCTAACCATCTGCGAAATAGAGTGAAGATGGTCAGATACCAATTCGTATCGCCTAGATACCAATTGGACTCGAGTAGTAGCACGAAAGAAAGAATGAAAGAGTGAAATTTTCCTAAAGTCTTGTAGCCTCTCAAGGAAAAGTAAAGGCGTCCCCCTACCGTTCCTTAAGACTCTACTAGACCTGTTCTTGTGTGATGAGACCAACGAACCTAATGCTCTGATACCAAGTTTGTCACGACCCAAATCGGGGCCGCGACTGGCACCCACATTTACCCTCCTATGTGAGCGAACCAACCAATTTAACCCTTATCATTTCAATATATAACAACAGAAAGTAATGCGGAAGACTTAAACTCATTAACAAAACAATTCAAAACTATTATTATTATTCCCAAAATCTGGAAGTCATCATCACAAGAACATCTATCTCAAATTGCTAAACTAGGAATGTCTAAGAAGCTAAAACAAATACTAGCTAGTCCATGCCGGAAGTTCAAGGCATCAAGACTTGAAGAAGAAGACCCAGTCCAAGCTAGACGCATTAGCTCACCCTGAATTTCCGATGAAGTGAAGACTGGCTAGATCTGGTGTTGAGTTGAAGTTGACGAAAGCGTTCTTTGCATTACACAAATAACAAAGAAGAAAAACATAAAAGTAGGGGGTCAGTACAACCACACGTACTGAGTAGATATCATCGGCTAACTCAAAATAGGGAACAGTATATATCAATAATAATGCAAATCAACTACAATACTCAACATGTAGCAATAACAACATGAGTTCATCAATAATTACAACCGAAGTTCACACATGAGGACTCAAGCCTCAATACCATACTCATTTGGGAATTAAGTTCATTAGATTGAGTATATTCATTATCTTTCAAGATTCATTATCTTTCTTCCTCTTGTGTCGATGCGTGACACTTCGCTCCTCTATTTCTATCCTGGTGCGGGCGTGGCACTCAGATCCTCATATACTATCCTGGTGCACGGAACGTGGCACCCGATCCATATTCTATCCTGGTGTCGGGCGTGACACTCCGATCCTCATATTCATTCTATCCTGGTACCGAACGTGGCACCCGATCCTCATATTTATTCTATCCTGGTGCGGAACGTGGCACCCGATCCTCATATTCATTCTATCCTGGTACCGGAACGTGGCACCCGATCCTCATATTCATTCTATCCTGGTACCGCAACGTGGCACCCGATCCTCATATTCAATCTATCCTGGTACCGGAACGTGGCACCGATCCCTAATTCATCAAGCCTTCTTTCATACTAAGGCATCATTAATCTCATTATATAATATATCAAGCCTTCTTTTATACTAAGGCATCATCAATCTCATTATATAATATATCAAGCCTTCTTTTATACTAAGGCATCATCATTAACAAGTGAATTAGGGTTTCTTTCAAGATTTGGGATTCAAAACTTCATCATGCTCATATAATCACAAATATATATATACATCATATTCATGCAAGCATACAATTAAGCACATAGTAGGGTTTACAATGCTATCAACACATATCATTCACTATTAAGAGTTTACTACGAATATCGTAAGAGAAACCATAACCTACCTCCACCAAGAATTGGAATCAACAAGCAATTTCCCAAGCTTTGATATTCTTCTTCCTCGCTCGACTCTCTCTCTCTCCCAATCGATTCAATCATCTCTCTTTCTGTTCTTTTCTTTTTCTTATTCAAACCCTCTTTCTTTTACCCTAATTCTATATAATTAGGAATGAAAGATGGTAATAATGACCCACTAATTAACTTAAGGT
This sequence comes from Solanum arcanum, assembly GCA_027789145.1. Taxonomy (NCBI): domain Eukaryota; kingdom Viridiplantae; phylum Streptophyta; class Magnoliopsida; order Solanales; family Solanaceae; genus Solanum; species Solanum arcanum. The sequence continues at coordinate 23,013,286 of CM050935.1, read as the reverse complement.
TACCTAATTTAACCCCCAAGTAATTAGATTTATTAATAATAACCCTCAAACTTTATAATTAAGGAAAGAATAGTCCAAAACATCCCTTAAAACGAGGAAAGAAATCCTAAACCGCCTGGGACTGCGCAACCCGTGACGGGCCGTCGTGAGTGCGACGGTCCGTCTCGCCGGTCATCGCGCCTCCCCAGGTTTCAGGTGAGCTGTGACGGCCCGTCACTCCTGTGACGGTCCGTCCTGGCCCCTCCGTCATGACGGTCAGAAACTCGTTTCTTGCTCCAAATTCTCAAAAGTTGAAGTGTTTTGCGACGGGTACTCACGACGGTTCGTCGTGAGTGTCACGGTCCGTTCTGCCATTTCGTTACGAAGTTCAGAGAGTCGATTTTCAGTACCCAAATTAAGAATTCTAAGTATGTTGCAACGATACACCCTTGACGGGCCGTCGTGCCTGTGACGGTCCGTCAAGGTGTCCGTAGTATGGCCCAGTTTTTCCAGAATAAAATCTGCTGCTCCAAAACGACTAAACAGGTCGTTACACTTAATCAATCAAGCAACCCAACAAGAATCATGACTAACGCCCTACTTCACATAACATGACATTTAGATATACATTTCATATAACTTTAACAATATAACCCAACACATACTCATAAGTGAACTAATCAATATAGTACAAAAAATGTGCAAGTTCATCATATACGTATCATATATCATCATAAACATAAACAAACATAAGAACATCCTCCTAAGACTCCCCTCAAGGCTAACTAGTGCAATGCTTAGGTAGAGGCCCATACCCCTACCTAGAGTAAGCTAGACCCCCTTAGGTTGTCCTAGTTCGAGTTCAATCCTTTAGCTCCTTTTACCTTTTGGGAACATCTTGATCTAATCGACATAGACCACATGAGCTAGTTTGGAATGTGGTGTAGTAAAACCCTTCGCCGAAAGAAGGCAGACGACTTGCCAAGGTAGTACCAAAACATAAAACATAGTAACTACGTGGGTCCACTAGCTAGTATTCCTATGGGGGAAACATAGTTCAAGAACTAGGAGATATAGTTGGGTCCCTCCTTATGCTCAATTCATTGTAGTCTCCAATCTCAAGAGTACTTAAGTACTCCTACCCTTCCTATGTCTGAAGGGACACTCCTCAATGTAGTTCATTTAGTGCTAAGCTAGAGTCCCTTTTTGAAATGTCTTTAAGCCTTTAATTATCAATCATAGCGTTGTTTAGGTCATAGGTTCTACCCCTTGTATAATAATCATCATCAAAGGATGAATAAGAATTGTATGAGTGTAAAACCTTTCATTATAATTCATATAAGTGAGGTTAGCACATTAGCATTTCATATCATAATAAGGCACAGTGATAATCATCACCATCCTTGTAACACATACACCTTAATCAACCTCACAACATAGTCAAGACATTTTAATTCAACATCATACCATCCTATGAATCCTAATACAACGCATACTCCAATATCACATCATGACTTAAAAACAATTAATCACAATTGAATGTAAAGATCGAGATCATAAGACTTACCAAGTCTCCATAATAGTTCATCATTTAGGTCTTACAATAAACCATAAATTCAATCAAATTTAGATGTACCACATCATAATTCTATAATCAACATGATAACAAGACTAGGAGAGTCACTACACCTTAAGTCAATACTAAAGCAAAGCTTAGGACAAGAAACTTAGGTCAATTCTCATAACCTAGATTACTTCTCAAGAACTAGTATGAAAGGGTACATATTATCCTAATTTGTTCATGATTAGTGTAAAAAAATCATCCAATAGTGATTTAACCAACAATCAAGTCAGTTAAATCAATCCCGACCTAATTCACATCAAGATCAAACCTAGGGTTAAGGGTTAAGGATCATGTTCTTCTATTTAGATCAAACCACCACAAAAAATCATAATAAAGTTATACATGTTAATATATTCATTATATCCTTTAAAAACCATAAACCACTCAGTTCATCACATCAAATTCGTAATTGAATGAAACCCACTTGAAAAACCAACTTTTAGAAATACTTTGAAGGAGCCCTTTGAGGAAAGAAGTGTCAAACGTGAATTAGATCTCATAAATCAACGTTTGATGAAGATTTGTTGGTGAAATCGTCGCTTTAGAACCCCCAAAACCTCCCCCTTGCTTGTTTTTAATGGTGTCTTCCATTGTAGAAAGAAAGAAGAGAGTTTATTTTTGTGAGGCGTGTTTAGACTAATGAGGGCTGGGGATCTTTATATTGTGGATTAATTAACTTAATTAGATTCCCTTAAACCCCGGATTAATCACCTAACCCCCTAACTAATTAAATGAAACCAACTGAAAAAATGTGTAGGGGAGTTGCAGGCCCATCGACGAGACCTCGACCGACAACTCTTTGGTCCATTGACGGCAAGGCCTCCCTTCCGTGCTGCAAAACTATCGTTCTTGTCAGATACTATGTAATTGGAGTTATTCAACAAAAAGTCTTAGCGTTGGTCGAAGATTGACAACGAAACCTTGTCGACCCACACATGGATCGTCGACAGTGTCTCGTTGTTATATACTACCCATACAATGTTGACACCAACGTGCAAGAGTCCTCCTCAAGGGCCCTTGGTTGGTCCTTGGGATCGTACCTGGATGTTCAACAAGAAATAATATTAAAGACATGTTATACACCCTTCCACCCAATTTCATGAATTTCAGACTTCTAAAAGCACATCAAATAGGTTTAGGAATGCTAGTACCTCACTAGAAGTAGTTTTCGGACGTCATGGACATTCTTGGACGTTTTGGTTTTTAAACCTGTTAAATGACTTATCTTCATTATTATAGTCCTAAAAACAGTGACTAGACCAGAAGACACTAATGTCAGTCTTTAAGACTCGTCTTGAATTTTAAAAATGTTATAAATGATTCTTGGAATCATTTAGTTGCGTAGAATATTCTTGAAAATGAATTATTTTTAAATAAGTAGGGAATTGTATAGAAAGTACTATTTATTAATTATCCACTAGATTTATAGTATAAATAAAAACGCATTGATTTGTAAAAACCATCAAGCAAATCTTTCAATTCTTGAACTATAAAAGCTTACTTAAAAAATTCTCTTGTGTCTTTCTTAAATCCAATATTCTCTTAGATATTTTGTTTTAAAAAGCTTAATTTATCTTGTAAAATTGGAAAAGATTTGTCAGTGACTTGTAAACTGCCACATGTTGAGCTTAATTGACACTATGCTATTTAAAATTTGATAAGTTTAATTCATTCATTTTCCTAAGAGTTAATTTGGTTCACAGAGCATACTAAGAGTATAATATCCAGATAACGTGTTGGATAAGAAAGTGTAGAGAAAAAAAGGTGGGTCTCTTACTAAAATATGGTTGACCCCCCCCCCCCCCAAACAAGTTCAAGAAAATTTATTAACTTAACTTTATTTATTAACTATAAAACAATATTGGTAAAAGTAACTATATATTGTAATTCAAACTAATTGGAGATGTGGACCTTTTGTAGTGAGGGGGAAATGAATTGCTTTAAACTTTGTTATGCATCAACTAATATGAAAACAGTTTTCAATACCAAACACCTTAATCTTAAATAATGTTTTTTTTATAAATAAAACCTTTTACACTATATTTGAAATGTATCAAATTTTAGAATGTATTATGCTAAAACCAAAGCAAGAGACATTTATTTATGCATTAGTCTACATAAGTACAAGTTCGAAAAATCAACCTGTCCTAATAACAAGTAGCATTGTTACATATGCATGGCACAGGTCAGTAAAACTATAATCCCTCCCTTCTTACATTTGTAAGGTTACTTAAGTTTTATTTCAATTTTTTTTTGAGTCATGTGTCTTAAGAGTAGATAGGAAAGAGCTTACAAAACTTGATTGTGCTCATTTATACCATATTCGTTGCACAAAGAGTGGAAGAAGCTCGAGAATGCTTGTGCCATATGTAATTTGATAGTGTCAGCTATTCTACCTCATCCTTGAAAATTCATGCATTCAATGTTCACTCGGCTTTAACCAATCAGTTTAGTTTGGGATAAGTTAATTGACTGGTGGTGTTATTCTTCATTGGTTGTTCTATAGAGCTTATAGTGAGAGTTGAGCGAACCATTCTGAATTTATATAATTTGAGTTCAAGAATACTTGCACCCACAAAAGAATATCTGTGGATTAGTGAATTCTTCAACTTCTGTTCAAATAGTAGAAGGTGGTTCTTCATGTTTCGTAGTTTTTTCCACAACTGCGCTTGCAACTTGGGGAACTGATCATGAAAGACAAGGAAGTTGCAAGCCTAGTTGTGGAAGAGATGATGGAACGTGATGAACCATCTTATGCTATTTCAAAATAAATTCAAGAAATAACTAATGAACAGATATCCTTCTGTGGGTGCATATATATTATTAAGCTCAAATTATATTAGTTGAAGCCAACACAACATCAAATGAATGAATTCTCAAGGTAGCATAGTCGACACTCTCCTCTTAAAATGTGAAAATTTTCTCAAGCTTTTTCCACTCCATAATGCAATTGATATGGAATAAATGACCACAATTAATTTTTTATTTCTTTACCATCAAAATACTCAGCCTAAGACACATGAATCCAAAAAAAGTAGGCCTAAATAAAACTTAATTAAGTAAGTTTTCAAACTTGAGGGGAGAAAGGATTCTGAAAAATAAGGGCCCCTTACTAAATATATGGAACAGTGCTCCTTGTTGTCAGGACATATCAAATTGTCTGCCTCATATATAGTTATGCAAATAAAGACATCTTTCTTTGAATAGATCATAAGAAATTCCTATACTTATAAAAGATTTCAAATAAGGTCTAAAGATTGCAGAAAAACATTATTTAAATATCATCCATCAAGAAAGATTCAAGTAGGTTTTATCAAATTCTAGAAAAGAATATGTTGTATCAACACTAACTTATAGGTTATGAGATCCAATGGTTGATATAGGCTTTTTTAATTTCTGATTTCAATGGATTTATGAAAATCCCAAAAGTCATGTTCCAGTCAAATTATTCAGTAATTTATTGATTTAGCTTATTATTTTAAGGTAAACCACGAGTAGAAAATTGTTAGAAACTAGAATAAATTTTTTTTGCATTTGTTTTTACCGAGCTATTTATTCAACTTTATAACTCTTTTCTACTTATTATTTTCATAAAAAAAGTCAGTCAATACAATTAATTGTTAGCTACTTGAATTAAACTTGACTTCTGAGATTTTAAGAATGTCATCAAACCGAAAATGAGAAAAAGGCTATATAAATGAAAGGATGGGATGAGAATGTAAACTTCAACAATTAATTATTTTAGTATATTGAATTTTTTTTAAAAATAATATAATGAAATCACATCATGAATTCAATAGAACTTATAATTATCTGCATCCAGAAGAAAAGATAATTGTATCAATATATACTATTGTTGTAAGGTGAGAAAAACTTGTTTGTACAGATAGTGAAACTAGTCGAAGGGAACTCAACAATCTGATGCATACACCACTTAAACAAAACTTAGTTGGACCTATGATTGGGTGAGGGATAACATGTAATAGGGGACAAGTAATTATTAGAGATGTGTATGATTTTTGAAGAGTTTAATGCTAATTAAGTCTTGAAACATATGGTATGTTTTTATGGTTGCTCCTTTTCATGACCTTTGATATCCTATTGTATATTCTTCTTAGGACTTCAGGTCAATTCTGAAGTATTGTGGATGTGATTAAGTCGAACAAACGACGACAGATAAAAATATGAATACTTTTATTCCCATAGAAGGGAATTACTCAGGGGTGAAATGAACAAGAAAAAGAGGTGTTTGACCAAGTATGTTTAACATAAGATTGTTTCTCAAGAATGACAGGTAGATCCTTTTATCATTAAACATGTCTTTCACATTATATCAGGTTTTTCATTTTGAAATCTCTATAGGCAGGTGAAATTTTTTTGGCATATGAATAAAAATATTCAAGGCAAATTTCTTGCCCATCTTCGATGAGCTCTTAGCTTATCTAATGCCTATGATGGTAAGAAGAGGATGGGGAATATTCTAACTAAGGATCTGAGCATACATAAACATTTTGAAGTATTGGGGTGGTACCTTTTGAAGTTCAAGGTAAGTTAGGATGATAACTTGGCGCTGATAGAGTTCTCTTACAATAATAGCTATCATTCAAGTATTGGGGTGACACCTTTTGAAGCACTATATGAGAGGAGATGTAGGTCTCCAGTGGGATTATTTGAGGTAGGAGAGTCTTATATACTTTGCCCAGAGATCATTCATGAGGTTGTGGAGAAGGTGAGAATGAAAGCCCTTGAATTTGAGGTGGGTGATCAAGTTTAAATCAAGATATCACCAATGAAAGGGGTCATGACGTCTGGTAAGAAAGGTAAGTTGAGTCTGAGGTATATAGGTCCTTATGAGATCCTGCAACGTGTAGGAAATGTTGCCTACGAACTTAAGTTACCTCAAGACTTGCTTCTATTCATCCATTGTTTCACGTTTCAATGCTTAAGAAGTCTCTAGGAGATCCAACATCCATCCTGCCTGTTTAAGGGTAAGGAGTTGATGAGAACCTCTGTTATGAAGAGGTTACAGTTGAAATATTATATCGCCAAGCGAAGAGGCTGAGGAATAAATAGGTTGCAACTGTGAAGGTCTTGTGGAGGAGCAACCTTGTTGAGGGAGAAACATAGGAGGCCGAGGCGACATGAGATCCTGTTACCCTCATTTGTTCAATTCTCAAGGTTAGATATAATCTTCCTAACTCTAGTTTTTTAAATAAAACTCTATGTTTTAGTGCATTAGTTGATTATGTTGTTGTAAGTCCCTAATCGTACGAATAATTGCACTATCTGAGCTAAAATAGAGTCATGTTTGCATTCATGTAATATACATACATGAACATAATCATCGTTAAAACACATTATATCCCTAATTCTTACAAGAAAACATACCCAACCTAAAACAATCGATGGGAGCTACGAACAGGGACATGCAAAGGGGAACATTCATAGTTGGCAAATTAGACTTCGACAGAATCATAAGGGTCTCTTGGGTAAGGTACCAAGAGAAAGAAAACCCATAAATTTTTTTGTCGTTTAACAACTTTCAAATCTGATCTCAAATGCTTCCAACTCACACGAAAAACAAATGCTTCTCCAACAAAACTCATGCGCAAAATGTTTGAAAAATGCTTTCGCTCTTCGAATTTAGTTTAGTTTCTCTTCGGAGTTTTGGTGTGCAAGTTCTTTGAGTGATGGACTTTGATTTTTTTTTGTTCCATTTTGCTGATGATGGATGTGAGAAGGAGAGTGAAACACGTGAGAAGTAGAGTAGAGAGAGATGAGAGTATTTTTAGGAGTAGGAGTTTTAGTTGAAGACTTAGTCAAACTAGAACTCTATGTTATTTACTTATTTTATTATTAATCTTTTTTATTAAAAATCTGATTTTCCTTTACTTATATCAGAAATTTAAATACCAATTAATTCAACTTAATCATTCAATACCAATTAATTCAATTTCATGAGTTTAATTTTAGTCTTCAGTTATTTAGTTTCAATTTTTGCTAAATTTAGCTGTGACATGTCCGAGTATTTCTAGACTAGTTTAGAGGCTATTTTCAGATATAGTTTGTTTCATCTTAGTAGTGAGTTAATATTCTTTGTATTAAACTCATCGATTTTTTCATATATCTCAGTTTTAGCATATGGGTATTCTCCATCTTCTCATTATTATTTATGATTTAGCTCCCATAAAAGTTTAATATCTTTACTATTCTCATGATCATGCCAGTAGGGTTAGCTTGGGATCACTTGTGGTCCTAGGTTCCATGTGCGCGTCTGTGGGGTAGCTTGAGACGTGACAATTGTATTGGAGTATGCCTTGTAGTAGTGTTTATAGGGTGGTATGGTGGTGAATTAAAATTTCTTGATTATGATTGTGAGGTGTTGGCTTAAGATGTAAAGGTTGTAAGGAGGGTGAATGATTTACCAATGTTCCTAATCATGATATGAAGATGTTAATGTGCTAACCTCACCTATATGAATTTAATGAAAGGATTTATACTCATGTAATTATTATTGAGCTATTGATGATGAGTATTATATAAGGTGTATGCCCTATGACCTAAACAAAGCTATGATTGATAATAAAGGCATGAAGACATTTCAAAAAGGGACTCTAGCTTAGCACCGAGTGAACTAGAGTGAGGATAGTCCCTTACTACAAAAGGAAGGTAGGATCACTAATGTACTGTTGAGATTGGAGACTACAATGCACGTAGCATAAAGAGGGTCCAAACTATAACTCTTATATCGTTAACTATGTTACCTTCATAGGAATACTAGATTGTAGATCCATGTAGGTTCTACTTTTCATGTTTTGGTACTACATTTTCAAGTAGTCCACTTCCTTTGACGTAGGGTTTTATGACACAAAATTACACATTAGCACATGTGGTCTTTGTCAGTTAGGGAAAGATGTTCCCAAAAGGTAAAATCAACTAAAGCATTGAACTCTAACTAAGATGGCCTAAGGGGTCTAGCTTAGTGTAGGTAGGGGTATGGGACTCTACCTTAGAATTGTACTAGTTATCCTTGAGAGAAGTTTTGGGAGGATGTTCTTATGTACGATTATGCTTATAATGCTATATGGAATGTATATCATGAAGTTACACATTGTTGATACTATATGTTGATTCGTTCACTTATGAATATGTGTTGGTTTATATTGTTTAAGTAAGATGATATGTACATCTAAATGCTATGTTATGTGAAGTAAGATGTTATTCATGATTTTTGTTGGATTACTTGATTACGTAAGGCTATGGGTCTTTACTTGGTCATTGAACTTGTTGACATGATAGGGGTTCATGTGTAATTAACTAGCTTATGTTAGTGTGGAAATGTACTCGTATCCATGCTTATTGTTAATATGACTTGATGATAGAGTTACTTGACCATGTATCTAATTATATTATATGTATGGTTGACTTGAATAGACTTGATGTTATTGTTCTAGTGATGTACATGCCTATGACTTAATGAACATGCATTATTGTTTGGTATGGTCATGTTGAATATGCATAAATGTTCTAAATGAATAGCGCATACTTTATTAAATGTCCCTTTTTCCATGTTTTTATAGTATGTGTGCATATGTCTCAGACATAGTACAAGTGGCATACTAACCCATTTCTTCCTTTTCCCCAACATATTAGGTCCCGGTCGTTGAAGTTCTTTGAAGATGACTTGAAGAAGTCTTGCATCTCTTATTTTACAAAGCATGGTAGGTCCTCAATTTCCGAGTGTTATGACACTTTCCAGATTATCAAGTTGATTTTTAGTAAATGACTTCTATGCTTCTTTCTTTCCATTTAGTATGAAACATTGTATAACCCATGTGAGGCACTTTTACTTTGATATATCAGTTATGGTCAAGTTCTTACACTCTTATTAGATGTTTATGAGATGAGACAACTATTATGAGTATTATGTCTATGTTATATTTTTTATACTTACGTACAATAAAAGTATAAGACTAAGTAATCTTCCTATACGAAGGGTCTATGTATCTCGATAGATATATGTTATGTGTATGTAGAGGTCTGTGTATGTTAGACCCCAAAATGAGTAAGGGTATATGGATCCTAACATGTTTGTATTTAGGTTATAAGGTCCTAAAATTACTTATAATATTTTTTATGGGCAGTGTGTATAGTTTGAGGTGATTTGGAAGTAAAACGTCAAGGGACGATCATGACGTTCGATGACTAGTCACCTATGTGTCTCATGTGTTCATGTGTGTTTATATAATTTAATATATGAGATTATGCAGTATTAATATGAGTTATAATTATGTTTAAAGATGGTATTTGGAGTTTCGAGAAGTTTGGAGGTCAAATGACCAAGAACGTCCAAGGCGTTAGTAAGATTGCCCTTAATACTCAATATGTGTCTTTATGGGGCTTGCCTGTTTGAATGAGTTACATATATTAGTTTGTGGTGAAACTCATGTGGAATATCTGTAACTTTTTAAGAGTTGTATTTACGTTGGAAACGTGCGGGTACAACTTCTAAAGGGCCCCGCAAAAAGTCCCACAAGAAGGACACAATGATGGACGAGACACTGCCTTGGCAGTTTCAATCGACGGACCAAACGACGACCAGTTGCTCAACCAACGTTCTGTTTGTGAGGTATCATCGATGGAAACTTATATTGGGAAGGTATCACCCCAAAATTTTGCCAAGGACCAATCGATGGAAGCCAAAGGACAGCCAGTCAATGGGTTCCGTCGATAGTGGCCTGTAGCTACTGTATTGCATCTGTTTTACTTAAGAGGTAAATGGAAATTAACCCCACATGCTAACATAAGTCTAATAGGTTTATTTATATACTTTTTGGTGTATATAAGTGATCAAATACGTGAATATCCCATTCCCAATACCTCTACAAGAATTGAACTTTTCCCTCAAAAAATATTCTCCCTAGAAACCACTATTGTTGGTGAAGCTCAAGAACAGCTGTGAGCTTTGATTTTCATGGATGAATCATAATGTTTTAATGGTTTTCATGTACATAAAGTTATGTTGATCCTTCATCACTAAGTAACCTTTCACTCGGAAAGTTCTTCCCAATGTCTTCAAAGAAGATTTTATGATCAATCTTTCAATCTTTCCATGGGTTCTTTCTCAAAACGTTTTTAATGGATAATTTTATGATGAATTAATTTTAATATATTGGTTTGAATGTCATTTTACTCCATTTGCATGATGAACCCATGCTCATTCCTTAAATCGATCTACTCCTTGCATGGGCGTTGTGATCATGGATTGTTAATGGTTGATGATTGATTGTTAATGGTTGAACTGTGATCTTCTTACGTTGAATTGTCTACATCTACTGTAATTTACTTTAAATGATTGTGAATTGATGATGAATGATCCATGAGGATCAATGTATGAAGAATTCAACATGACTAGTATATGATCTATGTATTCACTGTAAGGTTAGATTTTATGTCCATTGTTGTATGACCTTGGATACGTTAAGTTTCTTGTAGCCGCTATTTTAGGTTACATAATGATTTAATTATGGATAGGAATCACGTAAGATCAAAGTAAACAATGATTTGCATGAGTTGAGGGAGTTCTTCTAATCTATCAATTTATGGTACTATGCATGTGATGTGATCCATATTTTTAGTTTATGTGAATCATGATTTCTTTGAGTAGTCATTCAATTAGCTACTGCCTAACATGTACATAATTGGTAAAATACGATTGATGATCAAGGACATAAAGAATCAATTGTATTGGCTAATTCCTCTATATTTTAGTGAATTAATAAGCCTAATGCCTATGTTGGAAGCTTGGTCTTGAAGTGCTTTAAGAATGATTTCGTTATGACTATGTGTATGATTAGATACTGACTTCGATTGATATTATTGATGAAATATGATCTATAATCCATGTAAGTGAAATTTGTTGATGGTCTATGTCCTACATTCTAGCATATTGATGATATGTTGTACTAGCATGTAGCATGGCCTTGTAGTAGCTTATGCATGACTTCGTATATCAGTATTATGTTTTAGATACTTTCCTATACTTGAATTATTGATGAAAGAGTAGTAATGGTCAATAATGACCAAAGGCTAAAGGATTGGTAAGAATTGCCCTACTCATCTACTTCTCTACTTCTTTATAATAATGTTCATGAAGCCTTTTATGGCATTATGTGGTATGGTCCACTTATGGCTGCGTTTTTTAGTTTATTTCCATTATATATGTGTTGATTAAGGTCTTGAAGGCAAATTGATGAACATATGAGACATGTGCTTATGATGATACTCTGTAAAGTTGATGCTTGCATTTTTATTCTAGTTATGTCCTAGGTGGTATGACTATTGTATAAGTATGGGTATATCAATGTTACGGTAAATTATAGGTTCTTCCATTGATGATTTAAGATGATTAATAATTCCTTTCCTATGTAGCCCTATGTGAATGCATTAATAGCACAAGTTAAGAGTTTTAAGTGTAATATGAAGTTGACTTATCTCCGATGCAATTGTGTGTTGTGTGGTCTACGTTTGAAAGAGTATTATGGTCTAAGAGGGTGGATGCCTCAATGTATTATTGATAGCCATTATGTGATCATGTTGACTAGTGTACACTAATACTCACTTTAGATGCATGTTACAAGTAGTATAAGCCATAGTGTCTAAATGAAAGGTAGTTCTGATATTCAGTAGTGTCTACTACTATGCATACTAAGATGATGTCTATGATGTTAAGTATATGATATTATGAAGTATGAATGTGCATAGTGTCTTATAGTGTTGATATGAAAGGATTTCTCATATAGGTATACATATAAACTTATGCATTGATATATTAAAATGTGTGACATTACGTGTTATGTGAAAGGTTTGCTCACAAATAAATTCACACACACACACATAAATATTGAACTAGTTAATTGAGATAGATTGAATGATGTGCCCAAGAATACTCTAAAACTACATAGTTTCTTGAATATGCTATAAGCATATGAGGAATGAATATCCTAAGACTATGTCTTATAAATAAATATAACAGAGGCTTTTCAATAAGGGGAATTATCTTAGCACCAAGTGAACTTGCCATTGAGAGGTGTTGACTTCCCTTGGAGAAAGATTCATCATTTGTTCCTTCTAGTGTGCTGACTTCCCATAGAGGAATACTCACCTATGGCCCACATGAGGTGTTGACTTCCATTTGAGGAATATTCACCCATGTTTTCTGATGAGATGAGGCCCCAATTTCCCATTGGCATGTAGATGGAATACAACTATCTCTTCGTTCCATAAACTATGCGTGCCACTTAGGAACCATTAAAGTGAATACACTTAGGATGTTAGGATGTATGTTAATGTTCTACCTTGGCTATGTAGGAACACTTTCCATTTGTGTAAGTCTCTACAACACCAAATTCCATGTTTAGAACACATGGTCTTAGTGTCGATTAAGGATATAGTTTCCCTTAAGTAAAATGGATAATGTAAGTACATGAATAGGATCCTAAGTAGGAGGACTTAAGGTAAGTTAATTAGGATAGGTGGAAGTAATGAAACGATCTAGACATTGCACAACTAGCTCATTAGGAAGTCCTAGGAAGGTTACCTAATATGTATGATTATGTTTATATCCATATGCATGACTTTGTAGTATTGGTCTACTTGTTATGAAGATATGCATTGTATGAATCTATATGATGTGGTCTGATACTTAATGCACTATGTTGGTCTAAACGACGTATGATGAAGGTCTTCTATTGACATGAATAAAGTTGTCTTCACTTACTTGTTTATGCTTTAACTGAATGTTAAGGTTTATGGTCTCATGAAGGGTTTACTAAGCTTGTGTGGGGTTATGGAGTTTCACATGTGCATTGCACTAGTAGACTAAGATTGGGGTCTTGAACAAGATCTAATAATGATGTATATGCAAAGAAGTAAATATATGTGTGACTTGATGTAGATCACTATAAAGCCTATAAGTCTTGATATAAATGAGTCTTTGATATATTGTACTTATATGATGATATGTGTTGGCTTAGGTAGGTTATATGTATGTTTCTTTGTGGCCATAAGGTGATGCACTGCACCAAGTATCACTAAAGGGTTACTTGGGAAGTAAATGAACAAAAGAGAAGATGGCTTACTGTTAAGGGAAAACTAGTCCACTGTAATGTGACTTAAAAATGTAAAAAATTCTCTAAGTGATCTTACGAAATGTTTCGCCTTTTAATATGTTTATATGAAGTATATGAATAATGTAAATAATATTAAATACGAGTTTTATGAAGATTTACTCAAAAAGGCATGAAGTATGATTTCAAGAAAATGTCCTTTTTAAATGGATGGTTGCCATACTTAGTGCATTCTTGTACTAACTCCATTCTTCTCTACTTTCCATACAAAGTGTAGGTTATGGATGCTTAAAGGATGTCTTCAATGGTGAAGATCTTGATCGATAATTACCATGCTAAACTAAAGGAATCCTTAAGTTCAAGGATCTCCTACTTATGTCTTTAATGTAAAGTTTGTTTAAAGATTGTAAAGTTATGTTTTATGTTTTAAGGGTCATGTCCCTAATGTATTCTAAGGTTGTTGAGTCTAAGTTGGGAAGTAGACTTGGGGTCTAAATATGTAGTATGACCTATATTATATATATATATATGAAGTTAAGTTTCTAGCATATGATGTTCTTTGAAAAGTTTTAAACATCCTTTAAATTTACTATATTAATGCGATGGATGATAATTATTGGGCATTTATAAGACCTTCGAGAGGTCAAGTACACCATGTTACTTATAGGGGGTGCTCCCCGGATGTAACAATGTAAACCTCCAATATAGAAGTAATGAGAAGTATTAAATTTTCCGCTAAATTTGATCTATGAATGTAATGATGTAAGCTAAGAAACTAGTCTTGGTTCTCAAAGGGGAAGACAATGCCGATTACGTCTACTGGGTAAACCCGGATGTGATAAAGTTTGTATCAGATGAGTCAATTTTCTCTCAACCACATCTATTTAGATTCCTATTCATAACTGTGTAGCGCGCCACACTTATGGATAGGAACCTCCATGATGCCTAGGAAACTCTCACTTTCTTGGAAATTCTATATCGTGCCATTAGAGTATACTTATTGTGTGATTTTGCATCTTATCCTATTATTGTCATTATAGGAAATGAAGACTCAAAGGAATGCTGCATGAGCACTTTAGAGGAGATTGCCAATGCGGGATCTCCTCCCCGTGAAGATCAAGTTCCTCCTCTTGAGGAAGGTGAGAATGATTACCCAGCCCCCAGAATCCTCCTCCTTTGAAGGATGAGGACGCAAGGGCTAATCTCTTGTAAATGGCCCAAGCCATCACTACCCAGGCACAATCTGCCACTGCTCAAGCCCAAGCCATGATAGCCCAAGCTAATCGGGAGGTTATACCCCTTTCCCTCTTATTGACAACTTGTTTGATCAATTCCAAGTGGTAAGATACATTTCTAAGATTGACTTGAGATTGGGGTATCACTAACCTAGGGTGAGAGGTGAGGATATACCAAAGACAACATTTAAGACTGGATATGGTCACTATGAGTTCTTAGTAATGTCCTTTAGATTCATAAATTCCTCGACGTAATTTATGGAACTCATGAATAAGGTAGTTTTGAAATTACGTAAATGCAAATGTCAGCATAAACTTGAACGTCATGATAAATGTAACCATTAGTATAAATGTGAACGTCAACGACAACATGAAAGTCAACATAAACACCAATGCAAACGTAAATGTGAATGTCAACTTAAACATCAAAGTAAACATTAATCTCAATGTGAATGACAATGTGAACATCAACATGAATGTGACATCAACGGCAGCGCTAGCTAAAGGTCAATGTGAACATCAACTTCAACGTCAATGTTAACGTCAACATCAATGCAAACATCAGCGTAAACATAAATTTGAATATCAACATGAAAGTCAGCGTGAATTTCAATGTCATCATCAATGTCAATGTCAACGTCCACATCAACGCCAAAGTGAACGTTAATATGAATGTCAGCGCCAACAAAAACATCAATGTCAACATGACCGTCAACGTAGCAACACCCTAAAAAAACTAAGATGAACTAGAGCTTCATGATTTTTTCTAGAGTTAATTTTAATTTAAAATGAGTAAGTTTAGTGTTGTTAGGCAGTGTGTGAATTTTGAAGGACAAACAACCAAGAACGTCCATAACGTTTGGAATTTATGCCTTAGATAGTTTTCTTGTGTCTTTAGGTGTTTGAGTGAGTTTTATGTGTTCTTTTTAATCAAAATTTATGATGGATGTTCCCAAGACCTATATGAATAAATTTAGGTGTTTAACGTTCGGGTACGACCCTACCTAGTACCCACAAGGTTCCCTATAGACGGGGCCCAAGACTTGGACCAAAACTGCCTAGACAGTGTCAACCAATGAGACCAAACAATGGCCAGTAGGACAAACAACGGCCCGTTGTGTGGGTATGTATATTGTACCTTCAAGGTTAGTTATTCAAGCCTCAAATGAAAGTAAGTTCCAATCCATGAAACCCCTTCAACGGGCCGTTGGTTGGTCCGTCGATGGAGACTGTCCAAAAGATGCTGAAAAATCTTCCTTGTGTTGGGGTGTTTGGTAAATTCACCCCAAGTCTTTTATGAACATAGGATGTTATTTTTAGGGTTTATTATGTATATTAAAGTGTTTAAAATCCTAATACTTAATTTTAGACTCCTCTTCCTTAAAACCAAAATCCCTCCCTCTTAGAAGACTCTTTCAAGTCTCCATGGAAGCTAGAAGTCAATAAGGAACCAGGAGGGTTGTTGGTGGTCTTTTATTCATAAAAAATCATTATTTTTATTTATATATTACATGTTAGTCATCCTTGAACTATCTTCCATTCAAGGAGTCCTCTCAAATGGATTTTCAAAAAGTTTTTTCACATTTATTTTCTTCTATCTTCAATTGTAAATATTGGTCTTGCATGAAAAATTTTCTAATGACTTAAAAATTATTTTTATAATGTTAGTTGATGATTTTAAGGTTAAAACTTCAATTAAATAATGTTAAAGCTTTTCATCAAATGCTTGCTTAAGAAATGGGTCAAATGATCTTAGTTTTGTAGTCTTTGAGCTGTGCTTTACTTATGTTGTTATTGATTTTTAGATACTTCCCTAACGGCTAATTTATGATGAATTATTGGGTAAAAAATATTATAATAGATGTAATCTTTGATTAAAGTGTAAATTTGTTATGTTATTTAGCTTTAATTATAAAAAGTTCTTGAGTGATATGGTCCACCTTCTTGGTGGAGGTGTTTACATCAATTGTATGAATGTGTAGATAGTGGTGTATTGAGAATGAGGCCATGAAGGCATATTATGTGAATAAAGATGGAAATGAAGTTATTCTTGTTAATGTGTTATATTAAGCTTGTTAGGAAAAGTATGCCACAGGTTATGTCTAAATGACCCATATTATTATGTGAAGCATGTTAAAGTGTGTGATGTGATTAAAAAAGGTCTAATCATGAATAGAATGAAATGTAAATGAAATGATACTATTGTGTAAGGTTTTCTTACATGTACACACACTCACACCTGAATGAATGAATGATGCTAAGTTAAGTGAAAAAAGGGAGATTTGGGGTGAACACTCTTTGTGAGTTGAGATGAAGTGATTCGTAGCAACCTCAATATTCCTAATGAGTTCTCTAAGATATTTAGGAGGATGAATGCCCTCCGTTAGTTGAGATGTGGTGTTCACTAGTTATCCTAAACCTATAATTTATAATGTTGAGATTCTGTGGGGAGTTAGGCCTATAACTGAGATGATATGAAGGAAATGTGGATTACAATTCGTGAGTTGATATCTGGTTTCCAATATACCTCGTGTGATGAGTACTCCTCGTTAGTATAGAATGAGTTACTTAGAAGAAATCTCCTTATCCCTTAACTATGCGCCCTTAAAGGTGTAGCTATTGGGAAAGCCATGTAAAAGCTAAAAACAATGATCTTACTCTAGGCAAGTGAGGACTCCTCATCCGATTGGGGTTAATATCGAGATTAATGTCTACCTCTCATGATCTATGTTAGTTAAACTAACTCCAACAGTCGTAATAAAAGTACTAAGTCTTCTAAAATAGTGTGCTACTTAGGGTAGGTAGTGGAATGGGACGCTATTCATCTATTGCACTAGGTAGGCATTCCGAAAGAGGAGTCTTGGTGTGTCTTATGTCAGTTGAATGAACTAATTCTTCTAAAAGAATGTACTACTTAGGGTAGGTGGTGGTGTGGGACGCTATCTATCCATTGCACTAAGTAGGACCTTCAGATCGGGAAGTCTTGGTGCCAAAACTTCTAAAAGAGTGTACAACTTAGGGTAGGTGGTGGTATGGGACGTCATCTAATAATTGCACTAAGTAGGCATTCTGAAAGGGAAGACTCTGGTGTGTTTTTGAGTGTTCTTTTAATGTCTTGTCATTGAGTGGGGGCTTATTCACCCGAGGTGAGTACGCCGAAAAATGGTAGTCTTGAGGATCATTTTTGTGTGCATTGAAAGTGTCATATGCGCACTTCCTTCATGTCTTACCTTGTTAAGTCTTAGTCTAACCTTGGTAGGGAAATTCCTACTAAAACGAGTTCACTTACTCATTGGTAATACATTGGAAGTTCACTATTTTTTTAGTCAAATGGTTCAATGCATTGTTCTAAATAGTTCACCGTAAAATTGGAAAGTTACTGTAAATTGCTTTATTTTTTAAAAATAATGGAAATCCTTATCGATGTGTTAAATGATTCTTCTTATGTTGCAAAGGGTTTGAATGTGTGAAATTGTACTCATTATTTTTGACTACTCTATGATGTTTGATCCTTGATTTTAATATGTTATTTGATTCTAAGTGAGTCCTTGTTTGTCTTGAAATTTTAGTGTTTTTCGAGGAGAAATGTTATTCTAAATGGGGAAAATATAACGCCCTAAAATGAAATAAGGTGAACTAGAGCTTAGTGATTGTTTCTCAAGTTAATTTTAATTTAAAATGATTTACATTAGTGTTCTTAGGTAGTATGTGATGTTTGGAGGTCAAACAACCAAGAACGTCCAGGACGTTCAGAAGGTATCCCTTAGATAGTGTTCGTGTGTCTTAAGGTGTTTGAGTGAGTTTTATGTGTTTGTTTTAATCGAAATTGATTTTGGATGTTAATTAGACCTATATGACTTAATTTAAGGGTTTAACGTCAAGGAATGACCCCACAAGGGGTCCTAAAGAAGGACCCAAGACTTTGACCAACACTGCCTAGGCGTTGTCGACCAACAAGACCAAACAATGGCCTGTAGGTCAAACAACAGCCCATTGTCTTGGTCCGTCGATTGGAACTGCAAGGTGAGTTATCCAGGCCTAAAATGAGGCTAAGTTTCAACACAAGAGACCCCACCAACGGGCCGTTGGTTGGTCCGTCGATGGAGACTGTCCAAAAGTTGCTAAAAACACTGCATTGGCTTGGGGTGTTCGGTAATTTCACCCCAAGTCTTTTATGAAACTAGGAATTTTCTTTTTAGGGTTTATTATGAATTAATTTTTTTTGAACCCTAATACCAAATTTTAGACTACTCTTCCCAAAACCCAAAACCACTCCCTCTTAGAAGACTCTCTCAAGTCTCCATGGAAGCTAGAAATCAAAAAGCAACTAGGAGGGTTATTGGTGGTCGTTTCTTCATCAAAACACATTGAGGTTTCTCTTATATAAGTTATGGTATCCATCCTTGAACTTTATTCCATTCAAGTAGTCCGTTCTAATGGATTTTCAAAAAGTATTTTCAACACTAGTTTCTTCTATCTTCAATTCTAAATATGGTTCATGCATGAAAACGTTTCTAATAACTTAATCATGATGTTTCTAATGTTAGTTAATGATTTTTAGGTTAAAACTTCAATGAAATAACGTTAAATATTTTCATTAAATGTTGGCTTATGAAAATGGTTAAATGAGCTTAGTTTTGTAGTCTTTGAGCTTTTCTTTACCTATGAGCTTAGGTAAAATTTTTATAGGTGATGAACCCTTTTATTAAAGGGTAAGTTTGTTATGTTATTTAGCTTTAATTATGAAGTTCTCTTGACTTGTATGGTCCACCTTCTTGGTGGCAGTGCTTACTTGAATTGTATTAATGTGTAGTTACTTGTGTATTGTGAATGAGGCCATGAAGTCATATTATCTTAAGAAAGATGGAAATGAAGTTATTCTTGTTAATGTGTTTATATGAAGCTTGTTATGAAAAGTATGCTAAGGGTTATGTCTAAATGACCTATATTATTATGTGAAGCATATTAAACAGTGTGATGTGATGAAATAAGTTCTAATCATATAAAAGGTGAAATGTAAATGAAATGATGCTTATGTGTAAGATATGCTCACATGTAAACACACCCACTCAAACTGGAATGAATGAATGAATTATTTAGTAGAAATCTCCTTATACCTTGACTATGCGCCCGCAATGGTGTACAGATTGAGAAACTATGTAAAAGTTTAAAAAAGACCTTACTCTAGGCAAGTGAGGATCCCTAATCCGATAGGGGTTAATATAGGGATTCCATGCGTAGATCTCATGGTCTATAATGGTTATGCTAACTACCATAAAAGTAACAAAAGTAAAAATTCTTCAAAAAAAGTGTGATACTTAGGGTAAGTAGTGGAATGAGAAGCTATTTATACATTGCACTAAGTAGGCATTCCGAAAGGGGAAGCTTGGTGTGTCTTAGATGAATTGAATGAACTAAGTCTTCTAAAAGAATGTACTACTTAGGGTAGGTGGTTGTATGGGATGTTATCTATCCATTGCACTACATAGGACCTTCCGAGAGGAAAGTCTTGGGGCCAATGCTTCTAAAAGTGTGTACTACTTAGGGTAGATGGTGATATCGGACACCATCTACTCATTGCACCAAGTAGGCATTCCGAAAAGGAAGACTTTGGTGTGTTATTGAGTGTTTTTCTAATGTGTTGCAATTGAGTGGGGGATTATTTCGCGAGGTGAGTATGCCGAAAAGGGGTAGTCTTGACGATCATTTTTGTGTGCATTGAAGGAGGCATATGTGCATGTTCTTCATATCTTACCTTTGTGAGTCTTAGGATAACCTTGGTAGGGAAACTACTACGGAAATGAGTTCACCTCCTCATTGGCAATACCTTTGAAGTTAACTAGTTTTGGAGTCAAATGGTTCTCTGTAATGTTCTAAATAGATTACTTTAAAATTGGAAGGTCATAGTAAACTGCTTCATTTTGTTAAAATTATGGGAATCCTTTTCTATGGGTTTAATGATTCTTCTTATGCTCTTTTACTTCAATTCATGAATGTTTAAATTATTTGGCATGAAATGTTATTTTACTAAAATGTCCCTTTTTGAATGTTTTTGCATATCCATACTTAGAACATTATTTGTACTAAACCCATACTCTTCTATACTCTATAAGTATAGGTTTTGTTAGCAAGGTTGAAATCTAGAAAGCAAGGTTTAGGAAAGTTCCTCTCAAGACAAAGTGTGTCCTCATATATCCGAGGGCATAACTCCTATATACTTAGTTTTGTTATGTAAAGGCTTATTATATATTTCATTAAATGTTAGTGGGAGTGTCCCTAATTTTTTGTATCATGACTTTAAGTTGAAAGTGTTCTCTATTGATGTATATTCCTTAATTGATCCCGACGCTACTTTATCATTTGTTTCACTTCTAGTATATAAAAGGTTTGATATTTTACCCGATATTTTGCATGAATATTTTATAGAGTCTAATCTAATGGGTGAGTCAGTTGTTGCAAAAAGGGTTTATAGAAATTGTTCAATAATGTTGCCCAATAGAGTTTCTTATGTTTATCTAGTAGAACTCGATATGCTTGATTTTGATATTATATTGGGTATGGATTAGTTGCATGCTTTTTTTGCTTCAATTGATTGTAGGATAAGAGTGGTGAGAATTAACTTCCCAAATAAACCCGTTGTTGAGTTTAAAGGGGGAAATTTTATTCCTAGAGGTCGTATTATTTCTTATCTAAAAGCATGCATAATGATCTCAAAAAGTTGTCCATATCATATAGTAAGAGTCCAAGATCTATACTCCGAAGTTCCTCCCATCGAGTCGGTACCCATAGTGAGTGAGTTTCAAGAGTTCTTTCCTAATGACCTTCCCGGTATTCCTCACGAATGGAAAATTGACTTTTGCAATTATTTGCTACAGGATACTAATCCCGTAGCAATTCCTCCTTATCGGTGGATCCGTCCGAGTTGAAGGAGTTGACGGCTCAACTCAAGGAGTTACTAGATAAGGGTTTTATAAGGCCTAGCATTTCTACGTGGAGTTCTTTAGTTTTTTTTCTGAAGAAGAAAAATGGGTCCTTGAGAACGTGTATTCATTACCCCCAACGAAACAAGGTCACTATTAAGAATAAGTACCCTCTCCCTCAGATTGATGACTTGTTTGACAATCTACAAGGGGCGAGTTACTTTTCAAAGATAGACTTGAGGTTGGGGTATCATCAACATAGGGTAAGAGGTGAGGATATACAAAAGACGACTTTTAGGACTAGGTATGAGAATTATGAGTTCTTATCATGTCTTTCGGTCTCATTAAAGGTACGACGGTGTTTATGGACCTAATGAATAGGTGTTTAAAAATTAACTAGATTCATTTGTCATTGTCTTCATTGAAAATATCTTGGTATATTCAAAGAATGAGGGTGATCATATGGGTCATTTAAGGGTTGTATTGCATACCCTTAAAGAACATCATTTGTATGCAAAATATAGTAAGTGTGAGTTTTGGTTGAGGTTGGTGACATTTCTTGGGCACATCATATCCAGTGAGGGAGTTAAGGTAGACCCAAGGAAAATAGAAGCAGTGAAAAACTAGACTAGATCATTGACTATGAATAACATTAGGAATTTCTTGGGTTTAGCAGGTTAGTATTGGAGGTTTGTGGATGTTTTTGCATCTATTGTGTGTCCTTTGACTACTTGACCCAAAAGAGTAAAAACATTTGAGTGGTCAGAGGCATATGAGAAAAGCATCCAATTGTGTTGTGTTATAAGTAAAAAGATTTGCTTACGTCTGCTCTAGTGTTGACCTTACCGGAGGGAACAAAGGGTTTTTGTTGTATAGTGACGCATCCGGAGTGGTTTGGGGTGTGTGCTAATGCAACACAGAAAATTATAGTCTATGCCTCTAGGCAACTTAAGGTACATGAGAGAAACTATCCCACTCATGACCTTAAATTAGCGGTCGTGGTGTTTAATTTGAAACTTTTGAGGCATTACTTGTATAGAGTTCATGTTGATGTCATTACCGATTATATGAGTCTCCAATATGTCTTTACCCAAAAGGAGTTGAATCTCCTAAAAAGAAGGTGGCTAGAGTTGTTGAAAGATGATAATATGAGTGTCCTTTATCACTCCGACAAGGATAATGTAGTTGTGGATTCCTTAAGTTGTATCACTATGAGTAGTGCATCCCATCTTTATGAAGACATGAAGTACCTAGCGAGGGAAGTACACAGGTTGGTTAGGTTGGGGGTGAAGTTGGAGAGTTGTCCGGATTGTGGGTGCTATAGTTCAATATAAGTCTGAATTTTCTTTATAAGTTGGGGTGAAGTCAAAACAACACCTTGAATTAGCCTTAATGGAATTGAAAGAATCGGTTGTCGGCAAGTTGAATGAATCATTCTCCTTAGGGGAGGATAGCTACCAAGGGAGATTATGTGTTCACGATGTAGATGGGTTGAGGGATCGGATCCTAGAAGAAGCACATAGGTCCCTCTACTCAATTATTCTGGGGTCGACAAAAATGTACCATGACCTAAGGGATATATATTCGTGGGAAGGTCTAAAAATGGACAAAAAGAATTTTGTCGCTAAGTGTCCGAATTGCCAACAAGTAAAGGACAAGCAGCTAAAGCCGGGTGGCTTACTACAAGAGATCCAAATTCCTACTTGAAAGTGGGAAGACATCAATATGGACTTTGTAGTAGCTTTACCTAGGACTCAAAAGTCATATGATTCCATATGGGTAGTTATGGATCAATTGACTAATTCCGCTCACTTTATTCCCGTCAAAACTTCATATTTGGCGGAGAATTATGCAAGAATCTTTCTAGATGAGATTGTGTGCCGCCATGGCATTCTGTTATCCATCATATGGGATAGGGCTACAAAATTCACATCTAGATTTTGGAGGTCGTTCGAAAAAGGGTTGGAAACTATGGTGAAGTTGAGCACCATTTTTCATCCCCAAAAAAATGGTCAAGCGGAGCGTTCGATACAAACCCTTGAAGATATGCTTAGGGTGTGCATTGTTTATTTTAAAGGGAATTGGGATAAACATTTGCCTTTGGTGGAGTTACCCTATTAAAATTGTTTTCGTTCATCCATTTCCCTGGCTCCGTTCAAAACCTTGTATGGTAGGAGGTGGGTATCCTATTGGATGGTTTGAAGTGGTTGAGCCATCGCTTCTTGGTCTCGAGTTGATTTATAAGACTTTGGAAAAGGTTCATATCATAAGGAATTGGGTTGCAAACGTCCTATAGTTGCCAAAAGTCTTATACTGATCATAGGAGAGGGAATTTCGAGTTTGAAGAGGGTGATAAGGTGTATTCTAAAATTTCACCAATGAAAGGGGTGGTTATATTTGACATGAACGGGAAATTGAGTTCTCGTTATGTGGTTCCCTCTGTAATATTGTAAAGGGTTGGTAAGGTTTCCTATGAACTGAATCTTCCTAGTGAATTGGCTTCGGTTCATTTGTTTTTCGATGTTTCGATGTTGAAAAAGTGTATCGCTGATCCCGAGTCCATTCTTCCTATTGAGGGTCTTAGTGTCAGGGATAGCCTCTCTTATGAGAAGTTTCAGTTCAAATTTTTTATAGGCAAGTCACGAAGTTGAGGAATAAAGAGGTGGTTTATGTAAAAAGTTATGGAAAAAACATCTAGTTTAGGGTGCAACATGGGAGTCCGAGGCTGACATGAAGTCCTGTTACCCTCATATTTTTGAGAATTAAGGTTAGTCATTCTTTTTTATAATATAAATATTACTATAAATTGAAGTTTCTTGATTTTTGAGTGAAATTTTGTACATTTTGCATTTTTGAAAAACTTACAATGAAGTTACTGTCGTAATTCTTTATAAAACTTGAAATTTTTCTTTTTGCTTTTTTTGAGTTATGTTGTACATTTTGGTATGGTGAGTCTTTGTGAAATGATATGTAGCATGTTGTTAAATGGAACTTTGTGCTAATTGACTCATGTAATGTCTGTTGATCTCATAAGTGTTGTGAGAACGAAATGTCTCATGATGAAGTGTTTTGAGCCTTATGTGTGGTAATATGTGTTTTGATATTTTCCTTTGTTAAATTAAATGATTTATGTTTATTTGATATTGTTGATTGGTTGGACCACTAGTCTTGAGTCTATTCCTTCCTTTAAAAGAGTTTTGGTGTCATTCATGGAGGAATGTTCCTAAGGGGGGGGGGGATAATGAAACACCTTGAATATCCAAGACGTGTCGTAAAGCCTAACATAGGTGTTATAAGGTCTAAGTACTGTTTCTAAGTCCATTTTTAATGAATATAGGTCATTTGAGAGGTTTAACAGCCAAAACGGCCAAGAACGTCCATGATGTCCCAAAAGTTGGTTCAAGGGGGGTAGTGTGCCTTAGCTTATTAAACTAAATTTTAGGAGTTGGAAATTTATGAAAATTGGTGGAATGGTAGCTAATAGGTGTTTGTGTTTTTTTATCACGACCCGGATTCAAGACCAGAAACACTATCGGCGTCGTTGACCTATCAACGGTCACAGACTAGCCTCTTCATTGATTCATCACATTCATATAGTTAAATTAGCATAAAAGTTAAAACTTTATGAAGTGTACATAGTTCATATAATCTTTGCAAAAATCAATCTACTAGAAGCTCAACAAAACAACCCGCTACAAATGATGATGCAATTCAATGGAAGAAATTCCTCTATCATAATAACTATGCCAAAACGGCCTTAATACAAAAGCTTCAAAATTAAAACATCTGAAAGAAACGCTAGGGATAAAATCCTCTAGATATGTCTAAATACTAGGCTACGAAGTCAGGAGTAGCATCATCAAACTAGAGAAGACCTACCAATTAGTTTTGGACATTGCTGAGTACAAATCAATGCAAAGAATCTTCAATCTGCTCTCTGATCTACACCTGTAAAAATAGTAAATGTATAGTGTTAGTAAACACTTTTAATAAGTTTGAATGTATTCACACATACACATAAGGCTATGCATGGTAAAGGAAAGCTCTTGCTATACAACATGCCATTTTTGAAAAGTGAAGTCACTAGACATTCCGAATCCGTTAGTAGTGAATTGTGGTATGAATATGATGTATTTTAATGCATTCAAAGAACAACTCATTTTCTATATAATTTTTTTTAATAATAAACATAATTTTAAAACAACTGGAGCAAAGATTTGAAAATTTAACCATGCCAAAGCCGAGACCCCTATTTTTGACACATAGATTATTTTTGAGTCTTTTTCTTCTTCTTATTGTGTAGTTCAAAAATTCCTTTTCTCCAATTTTTTTACTTAAAATAGCAATGATTCATTGTAGTCCCATACCCATAATGAATCAAGTAAGTAATCCAAGGACTAAGAAATGATTTCACTGTCCTTACAATAAGTCATTCATTACATTATATATTCATTAACACTTCACAAGCCAGCCTCTAGTGGGTATGCAACCTATTTCATCATTTTCATGTTTGAGAATTTATGAAGCTTTGATTTGCTACTACGTTTCTACACCCCTTTAAAAGCGTCATATAAAAATTCATTATAGGCCAATCTGATTTGGCTTTGCCCATTATTTGCTGAAACTTCATTTGGATTTATAATGGCAATTGATCTTCTTAAGCTCTTATTTTTTTTCTCACTTTTAACATAAGTTCCATCATATTTCTTCCTTGATTTCGTAGATACATCATAAAAGTACGGTGATGTGAGCTAACATGAAATCCATTTTCTTCCTCACACCAAAAAGGGGTGATTCACTGATTAAAATTAATGTAGATCATGTGAGGTACTCATGAAAGCCAGTGTCTTCCCCACAACGAAAAAGGGTGATTCCTGGCTAAAGTTAATCAGTGTCAAGTGTTTACTCCACAATGAAAAGGAGTAGCTCACGACTATAGTGAAACAAGAACATCTTTTTGTGCATTAACTGACATTGATCATGTTAGCTAAACATGAAATGCAGTGTCTACCCCACACCAAAAATAGGTCATCTCACTAGGCAAGGTGAGATCGAAACATACCTAGCTCTATTAGGTTGAAACCACAACCTAGTTCTTATGTTTTCTAGACATCGTTCGAAGAGTAGGGACGTAAAGAGACTACTTATCCACCTAGGTGTTAGCCTCGTCTCTTGTGACTTAAAAGTGCAAGCACATGCCCATAACTAGTCTATCGATGCTTTGGTCACTTTCTTTATCTTATCTTTTAGAGTTGACTCAAACATTATGGAAGCTTGCTTCTAGATTTAGATTTACTTTATCTATCGATGAATTTTAATCCTTTTCTTTACATTTATGAAATGTGAATTGTCCTAACACAACATCTTTGGTGTTAATGAGACTTGTCTCACACGTTCCAACACCTACATTCGTGAGTATTTTTAACGTATTAGCTTAGGCATAAGTGAGACTAGTATCACTTCTTTTAATACTTCAATCTGGTTACTTTATCAACTTACACATCTTTAGTGATGTTATTACTCACGTTACTTTCATACTTTCATTTAGTAGCTTTATATCATCGTTTATGGATGACGATCATTTCATTCAATGAATTACATAAATCATTCTTATAGAGCATGTTGGAACTTGTCCTAATGAATGGCATACCCTTGGATATGGATTCATAGAATTACATTAGGAATGATGGAGTTGTCATTTGAATATTTCTGCTACATACTATTGCCATATGATTAATTTTTGCATAAATAATTAGGTAAATATTACATAACCATCTTTGTTGGCATAAGTCAATTTTCATATTCATTCATGCTTAATTTGGTATGTAATAACCATTACCCAATCTTTTAATTATTTAGGATAATATTATAGCCAATTCCATTCATCACCTTATACAATGTATTGTTATCCATTTTATTGGCATAACGCAGGCAACTCATTCAAGTATATTTTCATGGAGGTCTTTTAAGTCAACCTTATATTATAGCCTTAGCATAATGGTAATAGCCATTTTGGACAGCATCATGTTAACACTTTAATGAATATAACATCTTTATAAATCACTGTAACGACCTGTTTAGACGTTTTAGAGCAGCAGAACAAATTCTGGAAAAACTGGCTGAAACCACGGACCCAACGACGGACCGTCGCAGGCTCGACGGACCGTCGTGGGTGTTCCGTCCCATGACACTTAGAATTTTTAATTTGGGTACTGAAAATCGACTCTCTGAACTTCGTAACGAGATGGCAGAACGGACCGTGACACCCACGACGAACCGTCGTGAGTCCCGTTGCAAAACACTTCAACTTTTGAGAAATTGGTGCAAGAAAACGAGTTTCTGACCGTCATGACGGAGGGGCCAGGACGGACCGTCACAGGGGTGACGGGCCGTCGCAGACCACCTGAAAACTGGGAGGAGGCGACGGCCATCGTGACGGACCGTCGCGAGTACGACGGCCCGTCCACAGCTGCACAATCCCGGGCAGTTTAGGATTTCTCCCCACGTTTTAAGGGTCGTTTTTGACTATTCTTTCCTTAATTATAAAGATTGAGGGTTTATATTAATAAGTCTAATTACTTAGGGGTTAAAAGAGGTAACCTTAAGTTAATTAGGGGGTTTTATTATCCTCTTTTATTCTTAATTATACAATAATTAGGGTAAAGGAAAGAGGGTTTGAATAAAACAAAGAGAAAGAACAAGAGAGAAAAGGGAGAAACGAATTGAGAGAGCAGTCGATCAAAGGGAAAAAGGGTGTCAACGCTTGGAATTCTTGCTTGTTGATTTCAATTCTTCGGTGGAGGTAGGTTATGGTTTTCATGCTATTCATAGTAAACTCTTAATAGCGAATGATATATGTTAGTAGTATTGTAAAACCCTTCTATATGCTTAATTGTATGCTTGCATGAATGATGTTATTATGTAATTATGAATAAATAAGCATGACGAAGCTATTGAATCCCAAATCTTGAAAGAAACTTTAATCTACTTGTTAATGACAAGGCCTTGGTATAAAAGAAGGCTTGATGAATTAAAGTAATGGGATTGATGATGCCTTGGTATAGAGAAGGCTTGATGAACGGATATAATGAGAATTAGTGGATCGGAGTGTCACGTTCCGACACATAGTATTAGTGGGACGGGTGTCACGAACCGACACGTAGAATTAGGGGATCGGAGTGTCACGTATCGACACATAGGGGATCGGGTGTCACGAACCGACACGTAGATTTAGGGGATCGGGTGTCACGAACCGACACGTAGATTTAGGGGATCGGGTGTCACGAACCGACACGTAGATTTAGGGGATCGGAGTGTCACGTACCGACATAAGAGGAATATGAATAATAAATCGTGAAAGATGAGAATATACTCAACATAATGAACTTAATTCCCAAATGAGCATGGTATTGAGGCTTGAGCCCTCATGGATGAACTTAATGGTACTTATTGATGATTATAGTACTTGTTATTGCTACATGTTGAGTATTGTAGTTGATTTACATTATTATTGATATATCTTGTTCCCTATTTTGAGTTGGCCGATGATATCTACTCAAGACTTGTGGTTGTATCGACCCCTACTTTTATGTTTTCTCCTTTGTTATTTGTGCAATGCAAAGAACGTTCCGTCAACTTCAACTCAACAGTAGATCTAGCCAGTCTTCACTACCTTCGGAATTTCAGGGTGAGCTAATGCGTCTAGCTTGGACTGGGTCTTCTTCTTCAAGTCTTGATGCCTTGAACTTCCGGCATGGACTAGCTAGTAGTTGTTTTAGCTTTTTAGACAGTTTTAGTTTAGCAATTTGAGATAGATGTTCTTGTGATGATGACTTCCAGATTTTGGGGATAATAATAATAGTTTTGAATTGTTTTATTAATGAGTTTAAGTCTTCCGCATTACTTTACATTTGTTATATATTGAAATGATAAGGGTTAAATTGGTTGGTTCGCTCACATAGGAGGGTAAATGTGGGTGCAGTCGCGGCCGGATTTGGGTCGTGACAAACTTGGTATCGAGCATTAGGTTCATGGTCTCATCACACAAGAACATGTCTAGTAGAGTCTTAAGGAGCGGTAGGGGGACGCTTTACTTTTCTTTGAGAGGCTACAAGACTTTAGGAAAATTCCACTCTTTCATTCTTTCTTTCGTGCTACTACTTGAGTCCAATTGGTATCTAGACGATACGAATTGGTATCTGACCATCTTCACTCTATTTCGCAGATGGTTAGAACTAGAGCAACGACCGCACCAGCAACAACAACGGCACAGCAAGAAACATCTGAGCCAGCCACTGGGGCTGTGGCTCGAGGGAGAACAACGGCAAGAGGCCGTGGTAGAGGTCGTGGGAGGGCGTCCTCTAGAGGAAGAGGACGAGCACCTAGCCCATCTGATACTAGGGCGGTGACTCCTCCACCGACTGAAGAGGTGATAAGAGAAGGGGAGGATGGGGTGAATGAGCAAGTACAGAATGAGGAAATGCCACCTCAACCTACCCAGAGATGATCAATCGTGTTCTCGCTTATCTTAGCGGGTTATCCGATCACGGTCGAGCACCTCCAGGGGTTTCGCACCAACACCTCCGGTTCCAGAGGTACGACATGCGGCTACTATGGCTCCTCGCATGGATGCACCATTGGGAATGGGCACATTTCCACGCCTCGACTCATCGGGCCTATTATGACAAACGATCAACATGAACTTTTCAAGAAGTTCTTGAAATTGAAACCTCCAGTCTTTAAAGTGCGTAATCGAGAGGATGCCTACGATTTTCTGGTTGATTGTCATGAGCTACTACACAAGATGGGTATAGTAGAGAGGTTTGGTGTCGAGTTCGTGAGCTATCGGTTTCAAGGAACGCCAAAATGTGGTGGCGTTCACATGTTGAGTGTCAACCAACAGAGGCACCACCTATGACTTGGGAATCATTCTCGAGTTTGTTCATGGAAAAATATATCCCCCGGACCTTGAGGGATAGGAAGAGGATGAGTTCTTAAGTCCTGGAGCAAGGTAGAATGACGGTTAACGATATGAGGCTAAGTTTCGTGCTTTATCAAGGTATGCCACTCAACTCTGTTTCACCCACAAGAACGGATCCGCCGCTTTGTGAAAGGGTTGAGATCGAGTTGCGGATTTCGGCCTTACAGGTAGCGGCGGCAAAATCCTTCCAAGAGGTGGTAGACTTTGTGATAGAAGTGGAAGGAGTGAAGCCACACGACTTCACCACAACTTCGACATCAAAAAGGTTTCGAAAGGGAGGTGAGTTTAATAGTTCGTATACTAGAGGACAGACTTCTGGAGGCTACTCAGTTCGACCACTTCAGTCTTCACTGCATCGTAGTTGGGGACCACCTCAGACCGGTCAACACTTCTCCGAGAGACCTGCCTTGACTCTAGAGAGTGTTATGGATGTGGGGAGACTGGACATATTAGGAGGAATTGTCCCAAACAAAGTTATAGACCCCAATAGCTAGAGGTAGAGGTGGTCATGGTAGAGGCCGTTATTACGGAGGACGTGGTAGTCGAGGTAATGGTGGTCACCAAAGCGGCAGAGGTGATGGGCAAACCGGAGCCACTACTACGCAACATGGTAGGGGCAACTGACGGATGCACAAATAATGGGGCACATTGTTACGCTTTCCTGGGAGATCTCAAGCGAGGCGTCGATCTTTGTCATCACAGGTAACCTTTTGATTTGTGATTGCATGGCATCTATATTATTTGACCCTGGCTCCACGTTTTCATATGTATCTTCATCATTTGCTAATGGTCTAAATCTACATTGTGAATTACTTGATATGCCTATTCGTGTTTCTACTCCGGTGGGTGAGTCTGTGGTAGTTGAAAAAGTGTATAGGTCTTGTTTGGTGAATTTTGTGGGGAGCAACACTTACGTAGATTTGGTTATCTTAGAAATGGGTGACTTTGATGTAATTCTGGGTATGACTTGGCTTTCTCCGAATTTTGCAATTTTGGATTGTAATGCTAAAACGGTGACGTTAGCCAAGCCTGGGGCAGATCCGTTAGTGTGGGAGGGCGACTACACTTCCAATCCGGTGCGTATTATCTCCTTTCTTGGTGCTCAGAAGATGGTTAGTAAGGGTTGTTTAGCTTTCTTAGCACATCTTAGGGATGACACCATCCAAGTACCCTCAATCGAATCAGTTTCGGTAGTTCGAGAATTCTTGGATGTGTTCCCTGCAGATCTTCCTGGTATGCCACCAGATAGGGATATTGACTTCTGCATTGATCTTGAACCGGGTACTCGCCCCATTTCTATACCCCCTTATAGAATGGCTCCCGCGGAGTTAAGAGAGTTAAAGGCTCAACTTCAAGAGTTGTTGAGCAAAGGCTTCATTAGACCAAGTGCATCCCCTTGGGGTGCTCCGGTTTTGTTTGTGAAGAAGAAGGATGGGAGTTTTCGGATGTGCATAGACTACAGACAACTAAACAAGGTAACTATTAAGAACAAGTATCCTCTTCCTCGCATTGATGACTTGTTCGATCAACTACAAGGTGCTTGTGTCTTCTCTAAGATTGACTTGAGATCTGGTTATCATCAATTGAAAATACGGGCAACGGATGTGCCAAAGACTGCTTTTCGAACGAGGTATGGGCATTATGAATTTGTAGTGATGTCCTTTGGTCTTACGAATGCCCCACTGCTTTCATGAGCTTGATGAATGGGATATTTAAGCCGTATTTGGATCTCTTTGTGATTGTATTTATTGATGATATATTGGTATACTCGAAGAGCAAGAAGGAACATGAAGAGCATTTGAGAATGGTATTGGAAATGTTGAGGGAGAAAAAGCTTTACGCCAAGTTCTCTAAGTGTGAGTTTTGGCTAGATGCAGTGTCCTTCTTGGGGCACGTGGTTTCTAAGGAAGGAGTGATGGTAGATCCATCTAAGATTGAGACAGTGAAGAATTGGGTAAGACCCACTAATGTATCAGAAATAAGGAGCTTTGTTGGGTTAGCTAGCTACTACCGCAGATTTGTCAAGGGATTCTCTTCTATTGCTTCCCAATTGACGAACTTGACTAAGCAGAATGTTCCATTTATATGGTCAGATTAATGTGAGGAAAGCTTTCAAAAGCTTAAGACTTTGTTGACTACCGCACCAATTCTTACCTTGCCAATAGAGGGTAAAGACTTCATTGTTTACTGTGATGCATCCTATTCTGGGTTGGGTGCAGTGTTAATGCAAGAGAAAAATGTGATTGCTTATGCTTCGAGGCAATTAAAGGTGCATGAACGTAACTATCCGACCCATGATTTGGAGTTGGCCGCGGTAGTATTTGCACTAAAACAATGGAGACACTATTTGTATGGGGTTAAGTGTGAAGTCTACACGGATCATCGTAGCCTTCAAAGACGTCTTTACTCGTAAAGATTTGAACTTGAGACAAAGGAGATGGATGGAACTACTAAAGGACTACGATATCACTATCTTGTATCATCAGGGAAGGCGAATGTTGTAGCGGATGCTTTGAGTAGAAAGGCGGGAAGCATGGGAAGTCTAGCTCATTTGCAAGCTTCTAGGCGCCCATTGGCTAGAGAAGTGCGATTTTGGCTAACGATTTGATGAGGTTAGAAGTAAATGAGAAGGGAGGATTGTTAGCTAGTGTGGAGTCGAGATCTTCTTTTCTTGACAAGATTAAGGGAAAAGCAGTTTGATGATGAGAAACTAAGGCGAATCCGAGACAAAGTGTTGCAAGGAGAGGCTAAGGAAGCACAAATCGATGAGGAAGGTGTTTTGAGAATCAAGGGAAGGGTATGTGTACCCGAGTTGATGATTTGATCAACACTATTCGACAGAGGCTCATAGTTCAAAGTATTCTATACATCCGGTGCGACCAAGATGTACCGTGACCTAAAGCAACACTTTTGGTGGAGTAGAATGAAGCGTGATATTGTTGACTTTATTGCCAAGTGTCCAAACTGTCAACAAGTAAAGTATGAACACCAAAGGCCCGGAGGAACACTTAGAGAATGCCCATTCCTGAATGGAAGTGGGAGAGAATTGCAATGGACTTTGTGGTTGGTCTTCCAAAGACATTGGGTAAGTATGACTCCATTTGGGTGGTTGTCGATAGGTTAACTAAGTCTGCTCATTTCATTCCGGTAAAGGTGACTTACAATGCAGAGAAGTTAGCCAAGATCTATATCTCACTAATCGTTCGATTGCATGGGGTTCCACTATCCATCATATCATATAGAGGTACGCAGTTTACTTCTAAGTTTTGGAAAACATTGCATGCGGAATTGGGTACTAGGTTGGACCTTAGTACTGCGTTCCATCCTCAGACCGATGGTCAGTCTGAGAGGACGATTCAAGTGTTGGAGGATATGCTTCGTGCATGTGTGATAGAGTTTGGTGGCCATTGGGATAGCTTCTTACCCTTAGCGAAGTTTTCATACAATAATAGCTATCACTCAAGCATTGACATGGCTCCATTTGAAGCATTGTATGGTAGGAGATGTAGGTCTCCCATTGGTTGGTTTGATGCATTCGAGGTTAGACCTTGGGGTACTGATCTCTTGAGGGAGTCAATAGAGAAAGTGAAGTCTATTCAAGAAAAGCTTCTAGCGGCGCAAAGTAGACAAAAAGAATATGCAGATCGAAAGGTTAGAGACTTGGAGTTCATGGAGGGTGAACAAGTCTTGTTGAAGGTTTCACCTATGAAAGGGGTGATGCGGTTTGGCAAAAGAGGTAAGCTAAGTCCAAGGTATATTGGACCATTTGAGGTACTAAAGCGAGTAGGGGAGGTGGCTTATGAATTAGCCTTGCCCCCAGGGCTGTCCGGAGTACATCCGGTATTTCATGTGTCCATGTTGAAAAGATACCATGGAGATGGAAACTACATCATCCGTTGGGATTCAGTTTTACTTGATGAGAACTTGTCATATGAGGAGGAGCCTGTTGCTATATTAGATAGGGAGGTTCGCAAGTTGAGGTCGAGAGAAATTGCATCCATCAAAGTCCAATGGAAGAATCGACCGGTTGAAGAGGCTACTTGGGAGAAGGAGGCGGATATGCAAGAGAAATACCCACATCTGTTTACGTTCGTACTCCTCTTCGCCCTTTGTTTTCTTCTTTTGATCGTTCGGGAGACGAACGATGGGTAAATTGGTATCTATTGTAACGACTGTTTAGTCGTTTTAGAGCGTGAGAACAAATTCGAAAAGCGGCTGAAACCACGGACCCAACGACGGACCGTCGCAGCTCGACGGACCGTCGTGGGTGTTCCGTCCCATGACACTTAGAATTTTTAATTTGGGTACTGAAAATCGACTCTCTGAACTTCGTAACGAGATGGCAGAACGGACCGTGACACCCACGACGAACCGTCGTGAGTCCCGTTGCAAAACACTTCAACTTTTGTGAAATTGGTGCAAGAAAACGTGTTTCTGACCGTCATGACGGAGGGGCCAGGACGGACCGTCACAGGGGTGACGGCCGCCGCAGCACCTGAAATCGGGAGGAGGCGGCCATCGTGACGGACCGTCGCAGGCACGACGGCCCGTCACAGGCTGCACAATCTCGGGCAGTTTAGGATTTCTCCCCACGTTTTAAGGGTCGTTTTTGACTATTCTTTCCTTAATTATAAAGATTGAGGGTTTATATTAATAAGTCTAATTACTTAGGGGTTAAAAGAGGTAACCTTAAGTTAATTAGGGGGTTTTATTGTCCTCTTTTATTCTTAATTATACAATAATTAGGGTAAAGGAAAGAGGGTTTGAATAAAACAAAGAGAAAGAACAAGAGACAAAAGGGAGAAACGAATTGAGAGAGCAGTCGATCAAAGGGAAAAAGGGTGTCAACGCTTGGAATTCTTGCTTGTTGATTTCAATTCTTCGGTGGAGGTAGGTTATGGTTTTCATGCTATTCATAGTAAACTCTTAATAGCGAATGATATATGTTAGTAGTATTGTAAAACCCTTCTATATGCTTAATTGTATGCTTGCATGAATGATGTTATTATGTAATTATGAATAAATAAGCATGACGAAGCTATTGAATCCCAAATCTTGAAAGAAACTTTAATCTACTTGTTAATGACAAGGCCTTGGTATAAAAGAAGGCTTGATGAATTAAAGTAATGGGATTGATGATGCCTTGGTATAGAGAAGGCTTGATGAATGGATATAATGAGAATTAGTGGATCGGAGTGTCACGTTCCGACACATAGTATTAGTGGGACGGGTGTCACGAACCGACACGTAGAATTAGGGGATCGGAGTGTCACGTACCGACACATATAGGGGATCGGGTGTCACGAACCGACACGTAGATTTAGGGGATCGGGTGTCACGAACCGACACGTAGATTTAGGGGATCGGGTGTCACAAACCGACACGTAGATTTAGGGGATCGGAGTGTCACGTACCGACATAAGAGGAATATGAATAATAAATCGTGAAAGATGAGAATATACTCAACATAATGAACTTAATTCCCAAATGAGCATGGTATTGAGGCTTGAGCCCTCATGGATGAACTTAATGGTACTTATTGATGATTATAGTACTTGTGATTGCTACATGTTGAGTATTGTAGTTGATTTACATTATTATTGATATATACTGTTCCCTATTTTGAGTTGGCCGATGATATCTACTCAAGACTTGTGGTTGTAATCGACCCTACTTTTATGTTTTCTCCTTTGTTATTTGTGCAATGCAAAGAAACGTTCCACAACTTCAACTCAACAAGAGATCTAGCCGCCTTCACTACCTTCGAAATTCAGGTGAGCTAATGCGTCTAGCTTGGACTGGGTCTTCTTCTTCAAGTCTTGATGCCTTGAACTTCCGGCATGGACTAGCTAGTAGTTGTTTTAGCTTTTTAGACAGTTTTAGTTTAGCAATTTGAGATAGATGTTCTTGTGATGATGACTTCCAGATTTTGGGGATAATAATAATAGTTTTGAATTGTTTTATTAATGAGTTTAAGTCTTCCGCATTACTTTCTGTTGTTATATATTGAAATGATAAGGGTTAAATTGGTTGGTTCGCTCACATAGGAGGGTAAATGTGGGTGCCAGTCGCGGCCCGGATTTGGGTCGTGACAATCACAATAAGAGTAACCATTAGGATGTAATACATCAACACTTAACATTTTTTGGACATAGTATAACGTAGCATTATTCATTTCATTCACGTAAGTAACACTTAAAGTCATACGATTATAATTTCATAGGTTTATTCGACATTCATAATTCAAGAACCCTACACATTAAGATCATCCTGAACAACAAAGCACAAACATGATCAAGACTAATTTATATATCATTGAAATTGTGCACAATGATACTAGGGAAAAGGATGTTCAACAAGAATATTCGGAAACAACCCTAGTTTTGATATTTCATGTATTTAAGACGATGGAAAGTAAACTTGTAGAAAGAACTCATGGAGAGAAACCCATACCTTAAGTAGAACATAATCTACGAAGACCACCTTGAACGAAAACTTAAAGAAACTTGAAATCTCCTAGAACTTCTATGGAATTTCTGCCTCTTTATTTCGATTGTGTTAGTGTTCTATTTTCTAAGTGTTGATCGTGAGTTTTAGGTTTAGGAACTGATCTTTAATCTTTTAAATAAGGCATAATTCGTAAATTAAACAATTTAATTAGTTAATTACTAAAAATCCCCTACTAAGTTTACTGAACATATGTGAATGTTGACTATGACCGAAAATCTGAAATTTGGTGTTGACTATGGTTTCGGTTTATATTTGGAATTTAATTTAGCTAATTAAATCCTTAATTTAATTAATTTAGGGACCTAGGGTAATTGCTAAAGTACCTTTAAGTCTTTGGGACCATAACTAACCTTTTTGGACCATCCTAGGTTAGGTACTAGGTTGTCCAAGTAACTAGTACTAGGTTAGTGTCCATCCGGTTTGGTCTTAGGTTGTCGGGTGCACTAGTGGGTCCATTTTGTTAGACCTCGCCCAAACCGAATTCGGTTAGGGTGGTTGCGGGTTCCCCCTTGTCCGATTCCCACATACTTTTCCCATGTGCTTGCACATTGGTTGGTTTTACTGTCCTAACTAACTATTCTTGATGTCCTATTTGGAATATTTACTTATTGTCCAAAGGACCCTCACTATATCCTTGGGCACTGCTTAATTAACATGATAATTTTAAATGGTCATGTGGTATGCTACTAGGCTTTACACTTGGATGCCTAGTACTTAAATATATTTAGTTGAGGACTTCTTTTTAGCTTAGGGTCTTCATTTCGGGTATTTTTCTTGGACAACAATCTTGAATTATATTATGCCTACTTGGACATTTATAGAAATTGGCTTACTCCCTTAGCTAATTTTCTACACTATGCCCAATATTCCTCAATAATTTTGCATCAGGACATCTATGTACCCCCAATATGCATTCTTAAAGACCTACCGACTCTTCATTAGACATGTAATTATCCAGAATTTAACATCTTTCATGGTTGAAACGTCCGTGTATGACTCCCTCAGGACAAACCAAGAGCCCTTTAGGAGGACTTTTGTAGTTGATGCAATACTTCCTATTACTGTGCATCAACGGGATAGAAGATTGTCCGTGTATGGATCGACGGGGCTTTGATGCCACTGTCTTCCCACACTTAGGCTGGTGATGAAGACCCCTTCACCAGCACAACCTCTGAACTCATCAACGGAGTGTAGAGGTTGAGGTTACGGTCCGTGTGTGGATCGATACGGCGTCAATGTCAGTGATGTCCCACACTTAGAGAATTGGATGAATTCCCTAGCTTGTATAGTCTCTGACGAAGATGAAGGAGTGCAGGTTGTAAGGAGGATGTCCATCGACTTACAGACGACCCATAAGTGGGGTCTAATCTGTGAGGTTCCTAGGTTGTTCCAATCTTTTAACTCAGTTTATTTAATTCATTAGATGGGTTAGGGACTATTTGGGATTAAAGGGAGACTAATTATGATTTTTAAGTACCACTATAAATACCCTCAACCCTCATTAACCTAAGATCAATGCACAAATAAACTCTCTTCCTTCTCCCTTATTTCCCTCTCTACTTGAAATCACCATTGAAGACTATAAAAGATGAGGGTTTAGAGGCTGGAAAGGGATGAATTCACCATCAAAATTATTGACAAACGTTAAGGTATGGGATCTTTTCACCTTTGAGACTCTTTTCTTAAAGGTTTCCTTCAAAATAGATTTCAAAAGTTGAGTTTTCTATGGGTTTCATCCAATTACAAGATTGAAGTTATGAATTGTGTTTTTATGATTTCTATAGGTTATATTGAGTAGATTGAAATGTAATTCGACTTGTGTATGGTAATTGTTGAAGGTTTGGTCTAAATTGAAGAATATGATCCTCCAACCCTAATCAAATGTAGTGATCTTGACCTATATTGTACTGTGATCATTTAATTGAGTTGGTTGTTGATTAGATTACTATTTTATGTTGTTATTATGATTGAATTATGATGAATTATAGGCCTATCATGCTAGTTCTTGAGATGTGATTTAGGTTATGAATAGTACTGTTAAATTAGCCTATGTATATTGTTTTAAGTTGTGATGTAGTGTACAATATGTGTTATAGGGATGCAATTGACCTTGTTGCCTTTATGGTTTTTATTGTGTGACGATGTTACTCCCCAAATTGGGTTGAGTTATGGGGTTATGGTAAGACCTTGATGATAGAGAATGAGGAAAAAGTTGTTAGTCTTAGAATCTTTATGTTTACTTCCAATTGTGATTAATTGTTGTTAAGTCATGTATTACATTGGAGTATGCCTTATACTACGATTATAGGGTTGTATGATGTTGAATTGAAATGTCTTGACTATGTTGTGAGGTTTCTTAAGGCATATGGGAAATAAGGATGGTGAAAATTGTCAATGTGCCTTAATATACTATGAAATGCTAATGTGTTAACCTCATTTATATGAATTGTGATGAAAGGACATATACTCATACAATTCTTATTAAGATATTAATGATGATTATTATACAAGGGGTAGACCCTATGGCCTAAATCAATTTACGATTGATGATTAAAGGTTTCATGACATTTCAAAGACAGACCCTAGCATAGCACCAAGTGAACTAGATTGAGGAGTGTCCCTTCCCACATAGGAAAGATAGGAACTCTATATAACTCTTGAGATTGGAGACTATAATGCATCGCGCATAAAGAAGGTCCCAACTAAATCTCCTAGTTCTTGAGATATTTTGCCCCCATCAGAATACTAGCTAGTAGATCCACATAGGTGCTATGTTTCATGTTTTGGTACTACCTTGGCAAGTAGTCTGCCTTCTTTCGGTGTAGGGTCTTATGACATCAGATTCCACACTAGCTCATGTGGTATATATTTATTAGGGAAAGATATTCACAAAAGGTAAAACGAATTAAAGGACTTGAATTCTAATTTGGATAAGCTAAGAGGTCTAGCTTGGTCAAGGTAGGGGTGAAGGATTCTACCTAAACATTGCACTAATTAGACTTGAGGGGAGTCTTAGGAGGAGATTCTTAAATATATGTTTATGTTATGATAATATATGATTTATAAATGATGACCATGGGACATTGTTGATACGATATGTTGATTAGTTCATTTATGTGACGACCTGGATTCTGGAGTCTGAATCGCAACTGACGTCGTTGACCTCTCAGAAGTTGCAGACAAGCCTCTTCTAGCATTCATCATATTCATATGGTTAATTTTAGCGGAAATTTTAAAACTTTTTATAAGTATGATATATAAATATACTTCATATAGTTAATACATATTTATATCATATACTAAGCTCAACATAAAAAACAACCATATATCATAAAGAGTCAATTCGAAACAGAAGATGAATATATATTAAGTAAGTTTGCCAAACATGATCTTATTATAAAGCTTCGAATTAAAATTATGAAAGAAACTTCAGGGACATCATCCACTAGCTATGTCTATATCTAAAACTTGACTAATACGTGTAGCATCCTCGAAATTAATAGGACCTACCAAATGGTGTGGAGAAAGCGCTACTATCCGAACCTCTGTGAGAGTTGTCAATCTGTTCTCTGACCTGCACCTAAAATTAATAAATAGTAGGGTTTAGTAGACCACTTGTACTAAGTATGGGTGTATGCACACATACACATAAGGCTGCGCATGATCAAGGAAAACTCTTCCTAGACAACATGCCAATGCTGGAAAGTGACATCAGTAGACTTTCTTAATTCGTTAGTTGTGAATTGTGGTATAAATATGATGTATTTTAATGCATTCAAACCACACAACTTATTTTATATCTGATTACAATACATTAGTATCATCAACAAAATTTTACAATAACTCGAGTGAAGATTGGAAATTTTGATCATGCTAAATCCAAAAGCTCTAGTTTTTGACACTTAGATTATTTTTCAATCTTTTTCTTCTTCATATTGTGTAGTTCAATAATTCCTTTGGTCCTGTGTCTTACTTATAATTGCAATGATTCATTGTAGTCCCATACCCACAATGAATCTAGTAAGTAATCGAAAGACTAAGGAATGACTTCCCTACCTTATAATGAGTCATTCTTTATACTATAAATTCATTAACATTTCACAAGACATTTTCTAGTGGACATGCCATCTGTTTTATTATTTTCATGTTAGGAAAGTTATGAGGTTCTTAGTTGTCATTATGTCTCTACTTCCCTTTATTGGCATCATGTAAGAAGACATTAATAGCCATTATTATTTGGCTTTCGCCCATTATTTGATGAAACTTCATAAGTGTGATATTGGAAATTAACATTCTTGAGCTCTTCTTCATAGCTCACTTTTAACATACGTTCCATCATCATTCTTTCTTACATTCATAAAGACATCATTAGAAATAAAATCATGCAAGCTAACATGATATCCAGTGTGTTCCCAACACCAAAAAGAGGTGATTAATCGATTTTAATGAATCTATATCATGGGAGCTACTCATGAAATCCAGTGCCTGCCCTATACCAAAAAGGGGTGAATCCCGGTAAAGGCTAATCAATATAGATTGTTCACTCCATACGGAAAAAGGAGTGGATCACGACTATAGTGAACTAAGAACATATTTTGAGCATTAAACGACATATATCATGTGAGATAGACATTAAATCCAGTCTCTACCCCACACCAAAAAGAGATGACCTCACAGGCAAAGATTAAATCGAAACATACCTAGATCGCTTAGATGGAAACCACTGGCTACTTCCCATGTTGGCTAGACATAATTCTAAGACTAGTTACTTAAGGAGAGTACTTATTCACATCGTTGGTAGCCTCGTCTCATGAGACTTACACGTGAAAGCACATGCTTATAACTAGTCTATCGATTCTTTGCTCACTTTCATGATCTCCTTATCTGTTACAATTGACTCAAACGTTATGGAAGCTTGGTTCTAGATTAAGATTTACTTACTCTATTCATGAGTTTTCATCCTTTTCTTTACATTGATAAAATGTAAATTGTCCTTACATATGATCTTTGGTGTACATGAGACTGATATCACATGTTCTAACACATCCATTGGTGAGTATTATTAACAAAGTAGCTTTGGTGTAAGTGAGGCTTATCTCAATCAATTTAACACCTCATTTTCATCACTTTTTTAAATTAGACACATTTAGTAATGTTATTACTCGTGTTACTTGCTTACTTTCATTTAGTAGCGTCATATCATAATTTATGGATGATGAACACTTTATTCAATGAGTTGCGTATGTTCATAGTTCAATCTTTTATGGCATGTTGGGAGTTGTCCCAATAAATTTCATGACACGACCCGAATACTGGAATATGAATCGCACCCAGCGTCGTTGACCTCTCAGAGGTCGAAGACAAGCCTCTTCCTGCATTCACCACATTCATATGGTTAATTTTAGCGGAAAATTTAGAACTTTTTAAACGTATGAAGTATACATAGACTTTATATATTTATTTAGAGAATTAATAATGTACTACACCACCAAATTCGATTAGGGTGGTCCCCACTTGGTCGTTTCTCTTGTCTTGCCCATGTAGTTGAACATGGGTTGGTTGTACATTCGTAACTAACTATTCTTGATGTCATATTGTGAATATTTACTTACTGTCCCAAGGATCCTCACTTTTCTTTGGTCACTGCTTAATTTACATCATCATTTTAAGTTGTCATGTGCTATGGTACTAGGCTTGACACTTGGATGTCAAGTACATAGTATGCAAATACTAGAAAATATATGTTTTTAGCTAAGGGTCTTCATTGCAGGTTCATTTATTAAACAAGTTTATTAATGTTAGAAAATTGTCTAACACCCTTTAAGCCAATATTTTCTAGTATGCCCAATATTTTGCTTATTTTGGTATTATATAAAAAATTGCTAATACCCCTTAGCCAATTGTCTATACTATGCCCTATATTTCTTAATATTGGGCATTGGGATGTCTATGAACCCCCACTACCCATTCTTAAAGACCTATTGGGATCTTCACTAGACTTGTAATTTTTCTAGAATGTTATATTACCCCCCCCCCCTAAAGAACATTCGTCCCCAAATGATACAACACATCATTTCAATAGAGAGGATCATTTTCAAAAACACTTTTGCATAATTGAATTTTTACTCTCTGTGAATATCTGATTCGCACAAAATATGGCTGATGCATATTATGCAAAGCTTATCTAAAGCTTCATAGTTGAGATTGAGGAACTTCCTTCTCAACCACACTTAATGAACATCAGAACTCATGCAACACAAAAATCATGTCTACGCTATACAATAACAGAAACATGAATGCAAGCATGAACTGATTTTAACTCATATAGTGCAAGTGTAAGATACACAAATATGGATTTAGAACAGCAAAACGACCTAATGCACTAAGATTTAGAGTTCCGTTAAAGAAATCAAACTAAGGAAGATTATATCTACCCTCAAGAACTAA
Source organism: Solanum arcanum (assembly GCA_027789145.1). Classification (NCBI taxonomy): domain Eukaryota; kingdom Viridiplantae; phylum Streptophyta; class Magnoliopsida; order Solanales; family Solanaceae; genus Solanum; species Solanum arcanum. The sequence goes on along the minus strand of CM050935.1, from coordinate 22,969,463 downwards.
ACAAGGCCTCTGCCTCCCATGTTGCTCCCTCAACAAGGTGGTTCTTCCATAACACCTTTACAAATGCACCCTCCTTGTTCCTCAACCGTTTCACTTGGAGATCTAAAATTTTCAATGGAACATTTTCGTAAGAAAGGTCATTATCGACTCCTAACCCCTTACTACCCTTTTTATATAGTCTATGGTAGCATAATACTTATGGAGCCAATCCATACCAAAAATTATATCAAGTTCAATCATGGTTCATTCTATTAATTCAGTATATGTGACTTTATAAATAATAGTTATTGGAAAATCTCTATATCCTCTTTAAGCTCTAATGATGTCTCATCTAGTGAAGACCATAACTTTAGTCTTGCTCCTTGGACCACTAGTCCATCTTGACCTATCTCTTGTACCTTACCTAAGCCACATCCTTGAGCTTGTATACATCCAGATCAACCTTATCCTATTCATTAACACCCATAGCAGGCATTAGAACCTACCATGCATACACCCCCATACAAATAACCTTACTTACCGCACACTCCAGAATATGGGACTTGAAGATGAACTTGGTTTTCCCTAAAAGCTGCTTCTCCAACTCTCCTACCTATTCCCGCACACACAAGAAGGAAATATATCCTAGAATGGCACAAAATTTCAATGCTCTAGACAACACGATAAAGAGTAGAGGAAGGGAAGTTTCTTAACATAAGTTAGTCTCTAATCATGATTGTGGCGCGCTTTACAACCATAAGATCGAAACTACATAACGTGGTTGTTTTGAGCTTTAGTTCGTAGGTAATTTAACCTCGTGCTCTTATACCAAGTTTGTCACGACCTGGATTCATGAATACGAATCACAACAAGAGTTGTTGACCTCTCAGAGATCCCTGAAAAGCCTCTTCTTTAATTGATCACATTCAAATGGTTAATTTTAGAGGAAATTTTAAAACTTTTTATAAGTATGAAGTATATATAGACTTCACATAGTTAATACATACCTACATCATATACTAAGATAAACAAAAAGAACGACCATCTATCACAAAAACTGAATTGGAAACAAAAAATGAATATATGATAAATAAGTTTGCCAAACACGACCTTATTGCAAAGCTTCGAAATAAAAGTACCAAAGAAACGCTAGGGACACAATCAAATAGCTATGTATACATCTAAAGCTATACTAATGCATGTACCATCCTTGAAATCAAGAGTACCTACCCCATGGTCTGGAGAAAGCTCTGCTATCCAAACCTCTAAGAGTCATAAATTTTTCATCTGACCTGAACCAAAAAATAGTAAAAAGTAGGTGTAAGTACACCAATTGTACTAAGTATGTCTATATGCACACATACACATAAGGATATGCATTATCAAGGAAAGCTGTTCCTAGACAATATGTCATTTCTTGAAAGTGACATCACTAGACTTTCCTAATTTATTAGTTGTGAATTGTGGTATGAATTTAATGTATTTTAATTCATTGAAAGCACACAACTCATTTTCTATACGTTGCAAGACATTACTGTCATCAACATAATTTTAGAACAACTCGAGGGAAGATTTGAAATTTTGATCATGCCAAACTTGAGAGCTCTATTATTGTGTAGTTCAATAATTCCTTTGGTCCTATGTTTTTCTTACAAGTGCAATGATTTATTGTAGTCCCATACCCACTGCGAATTAAGTATGTAATCCAAGGACTAAGGAAAGATTTTCCTACCTTATAATGAGTCATTCATTATACTATGAGTTCATTAACATTTCATATGCAATTTTCTAGTGGCCATGCCATCTGTTTCATTACTTTCATGTTAGGGAAGTTATGGGGTTTTTAGTTGTCATTATGTTTCTATTTTTCTTTATTGGCATCATGTTAGAAGTCATTATAAGCCAATTTTATTTGGCATTGCCCATTATTTGCTGAAACTTCATAAGTGTGATATTGAAAATTCACATTCTTAAGCTCTTCTTCATAGCTCACTTTCAACATAATTTCCCTCATCATTCTTTTTATAAGTGTGATCTAACATGAAATCTAGTGTCTTTCTCACACCGAAAAGAGGTGATTTAGTGATTAAAATGAATCTAGATCATCTGAGTTACTCATGAAATCCATTGTATACCCCAAACCAAAAAGTTGTGATTCCCGGCTATGTAGAATCCATATCGAGTGTTCGCTCGACGTTGAAAAGGAATGGCTCCTTGCTATTGTGAACCAAGAACATATTTTGAGCACTAACCGACATAGACAATGTGAGCTAGACATGAAATTCAGTGTCTACCCCACATCAAAAAGAGATGATCTTACTGGCCAAGGTGAAATCAAAACATACCTAACTCAATTAGGTTGAAACCACTGGCTACTTCCTATGTTTGTAAGAGATAGTTCGAAGACTAGGGACTTAAGTAGAATCCTTATCCACCTCGGTTGTAGCCTTGTCTCATGAGACTTACATGTGCAAGCACATGCTCTTAAGTAGTCTATCGGTGCTTTGCTCACTTTCATTATCTTCTTATTTATTAGAGTTAAATCAAACATTATCAAAACTTCCTTCTAGATTGAGATTTACTTACTCTATTGATGAGTTTTCAACCTTTTCTTTACATTAATGAAATTTGAATTGTCGTTACATAACATCTTTAGTGTTAATCAGACTGGTCTCACATGTTTTAACACCTTCATTCTTGAGTATTTCTAACATTGTAGCTCATGTGTAAGTGAGGCTTATCTAACTTCATCTAACACCTCATTCTGGTCACTTTCCAAATGAATGGCATGCACTTGGTTATGGATTCATTGAATTATTTTAGATGTGCTTATAATATCTTTTGATACTCTAACTACAAAATATTGTCATATGATTAGTATTGGCCTTAACATGTGGATATTAAAATGCATAACAATTTTTTTGGCACAAGCCAATTTACGTATGTTCATATTTAAATTGAATATGTATGTACCATTAGCCATTCTTTCATTCATTTATATAAAATCATAGCCATTTTCATGCATCTTTTTTGACAAAGTAGTGTTTGCAAATTTGTTGGCATAATATATACAATTCATAAAAGATGGGATTTTATAGATGTGTTTTAAGCCAATTTTAGTTTATTGCTTTTAGTGATAACGTTTTTAAACCTCTTGAAAATCATCATATTCATATTTGATGAACTTAGCATCATCATAACATCAAAGTATCAGCTAGTAAACATTGGGTCAAAATACATAATTAACTAAACACATCACCGACGTAACTTAACATATCATCTGCTCTTAATTTACATGATAATATTAACTTTACACGACTACAAATTAATAGGTTCATTCGATATTCATAACTCAAGAAAAAACATATTAAGAACATCGATGACCACATACCAAAAACATGGTCTCCAACCTATTCATCATTGAATCGAAAAGGATACAAGGTACAAGGGAGTTCGACGAGAATAATGGAACAACCCTAGTTTTCAAGATTATTGAATCGTTCGAAAGAAAGTTCTCTTGGAGAAAGAAGCCCAGGAGAGAAACCAATACCTTAATTAGATCTTAATCTACGAGGTTCACCTTGAATGAAACCTTGAAGGAACCTTGAAATCTCCCTAGAGAAATCAATAAACTTTTTGCCTTATTCTTTTGTTCGTGGTTTTCTGATTTTCATTGGGAAATACTTAATGTTTAAATATGACTCTAAGTCATAGGAACTGATATTGACTCATTAAACTAAGGTTTAATAATTTATTTAAATAAATTTATTCAATAATTACTAAAAAATCCCCTTCAAGATTAACTAGAAATAGCAAAACACAACACTTAATCATATCTGAAAATTTTCCTAAAATTTTCGTTTTGCCCCTGAAATTTAATGATTTAAATGGATAATTCAATTAATTAAGGGACCTAGGGAAATTACTAAAGTACCCCTAAATTATTTTAATCATAATTTACGCTTTTTGACAATCCTAGGTTAAGTACTAGAATGTTTCTTCAGTTGTACTAGGTTAGTGTAAGAGTTTCTGTTTAACCCCATTAATTTAATTGATTAAATGTATAATTTAATTAACTAATTGTCCTAGGATAATTATTAAAGTACCCTTAATTGTTATTACCATAACTAATCCTTTGGACCAACCTATGTAAGGTACTAGGTCGTCTTTTTCTTGTCTTAACCTAAATCTTGAAATTTCTTTGTGATTTTGATTTATCCATTTAAATTAATTAATTAAGTAACCTAGGGTAATAACCTAAGTATCCCTTAGACCTTTTGGACAATCCTAGGTTAGGTACTATGGTGTCACTTGAACTATATACTAGGAATGTAAGGAATGACACTAAGAGGCTAGTCTTAGTCCTTGAAAAGGATAATTACACCGGTTACATCTAGGGGATAAACCCGGATATGATAAACATCAACAATAACATCAACTTGAATCTCAACGTCACGTCAATGTCAACATCAACATCATCATCTATGTTAACCAGAATGTGAACGTGAACATCAACATCAATGTCAATCTAAATGTGAACGTCAACGATCAATGTAAACGTAAATGTCAACATTAACGTAAACATCAACATCAACATGAATATCAACATAAATGTCACCGTGAACGTCAACGTAAATGTCAATGTAAACATCAATGTGAATGTGAACGTCATTGTGAATGTGAACGTCAATGTCAATGTGAACATGAACTACAACATAAACATCATTGTAAATGTCTATGTCAACGAAAATATCGGTATGAACATCCACGTAGACATCAAATTCAACGTGAATGCCAACATGAACATTTATATCAATATTAATGTGGATGTCAACATCAACGTAAATATCAACATAAACATGAACATCAACATCAACATAAATGTCAATGTCAATGTTAATGTTTAAGTCAACGTCAACATCAACGTAAACATAAACATAAACATTAATGTCAACGTCAACTTAAATGTCACCATCAATGTCAATATCAAAGTTAACATCAACATCAACGTGAATGTCAACATGAATTTGAATGTGAGTTTTTACATGATTCTCAATGTCAATGTGAATGTGAACGTCAATGTGAACTTGAACGTGAACGTCAATATCAACGTGAATGTCAACGTCAACGTGAACGTCAATGTTAATGTCTACATAAACGTCTATGTGATTGGACTGTCAACATCAACATCAACATGAAGATCAACATCAATGTCAAAGTCAACGTAAATGTGAAGATCATGTGTATATACACATCAACGTAGACGTGATCATCAAAGTAAATATGAACGTAAACGTCAACATCAATATAAACAAGAACATCAATGTGAATGTTAAAGTCAATGTTAGATAAACTTACAAATCAATATCAGCATAAACGTCAATGTCAATGTCAAATGCAACGTCAAAGTCGATGTTAACTTAAATTTAACTGTGTTGGTAAATGCGAACCTGATCGTCCAGATCAATTAAAACATAAACGTAAATGTCAATGTAAAAATGAACATCAACATAAACATCTATGTCAACGTTAACGTCAACATTAACGTGAAAGTGAATGTGAATGTGAACGTATATATAAACATTAATATGAACATCGACATGAACGTTAATGTCAATGTCAACTTCCATTGAACATTAGTGTTAATGTCAATGTTAATATGAACATCAACATCAAGGTCAACATCCACGTCCATGCCAACGTAACTATGTTGGTAAACGCAAATGTTATCATCAACATAAATGTCAATGTAAAAATAAATGTCAACGTGAATGCCAATGTCAACGTGAACATCATCGTCTACGCCCAACGTCTATGTGAACGTGAACTTCAACATCAACATCAATGTGAACGTCATCATCAACATCAACGTCAGCATAAATGTGAACATCAATATGTATACTAACATCAATGTAAATGTCAACGTCAATGTAAACATGATAATCAGAGTAAATATTAATGTAAATGTTGATGTTAATATGATCGTGAATGTTTAAGTTAATGTCGACATCAATGTAAACGTGAATATCAAAATGAACGTCAATCTCAAAGACAATGTGAAACGTTCATACAAGCGTCAATATGTTGGTAAATACAAACGTGATACTCAACATCAACGTAAACGTCAATGTAAAAAACATCAATATGAATGCTAACGTGAACGTTAATGTAAATATCAACTTAAACATCAAAGACAGTATGAACAACCACGTTAGTGTGAATGTTAATATGAACGTCAAAGTCAATGTCAATGCAAATGTGAACGTCAACGCACACGTAAACATTAGAGTTAATGTCAACATAAACATCAACATCAATGTCAACATATATGTTAGTTCGAATGTCAACGTGAAAGTGAACGTCAACATTAACGTCAATGTGAATATCACCATGAACGTCAACATAAACCTGAATATTAACATTAATGTTAACATCAATGTTAACATGAACGTTTATATAAATGTCATGGGAACGTAAACATCAAAGTCAATTTAAAAGTCAGCGTGATCATTAATGCAAACATGTACATTCACGTGAACGTCAACATCAATGTAAATATGAACGTGAAAGACAACATCAATGTAAAGGTCAATGTGAACAACAATGTAAAGGTCAAAATTAATATCATATACAAAGTCAACATCAACTTCAATGTAAACGTGAATGTTATCGTTAATGTTTACGTCAACATGAATATCAACATGAAAGTGAATGTAACGATCAACATGAAAGTACACGTGAACCTGAACATCAAAGTCAATGTTAACGTAAATATCAATGTCGCATGAATGTCAAAGGGAAAGTTAATGTCAAAATCAGAATCAACATAGACGTAAATGTAAGTGTTAACATAAACGTCAATGTTAATATGAAATTCAACGTAAACGTCACTACAAACGTTAACGTTAACATAAACATCAATATGAACATGAACATTAATGTCAATGTGAATGTGAACGTCAACGTGAACGTTAACGTGAAGGTCAACATGAACGTCAATATATTCAATTAACGTAAACATCAATGTTAATGTGAAAATAAATATTAACGTGAATGTTAATGACAATATCAATCTGAACATCAACATAAATGTTAATGCCATTGTCAACATAAACGTAAACGTCAACATCAATATAAACGTCAACGTGAAAGTCAACATCAATGACAACGTGAATATTAACGTCAGCATAAAAATAAACTTAACACCGTCAAGATCACATCAACATCAATGTCAGTATGAACATCAATGTGAATGTCAACGTCAATGTCAACACCAACATGAACATCAATAAAGATGTGAACGTCAATGTAAAAGTAAATGTCAGTGTGTACGTCAACGTAAGTATGAACGTTAATATAAATGTGAACGTGATCATCAAAGTCAACATAAATGTCAATTAAAACTTCAATGTAAACATGGACGTCAATGGGAACTTCTATGTTAACATGGACGTGAATCTAAACGACATCTTAAAATTAGCATCAACATAAATATAAACGTAAAAGTGAACGTCAACTTTAATTTTTATGTAAACTTTAACATTAGTACGAATGTCCACGTCAATATTAACATTAATATTAACGTCAATATCAATGTAAACGTGAACGTCCATATACATGTAAACATCAGCATAAACATCAACATAAACATCAATGTGAATGTCAATGTAAATATAAGTGTGAATGTCCACGTCAACGTGAACGTCAATATTATTGTTAATGTGAAAGTAAACATAAAACCTAAATGTTAACGTTAACGTTAGAGTTAATGTAAGCGTAAACTTATATATGAACGTCAATTGGAACAAAAATGTCAATGTTAACTTAAATGTCAGCGTGAACGTCAATATTAACTCAACATTAACGTAAATGTTAACGTGTGTAAGAATTTAATAGTGACCATGCTAAGTAATGCTTAATAAATCTAGAATGCCTACGATAAGACAAGGTTTACACAGATTGATGCGCGTAGAACGAGACCTTTTAACCATTGCAACAGCCAAGCCAACTAACTTGGTTAGGTAGTTGAGCTAGGAAAGGATGGGTCCAGCCATGTAGGGCACCCGAATATGAAGATTTACCCAGATGAGTCTTAACCGAACTTAAATAGGGGTAATCTTAAGTTAGGAGGGTCAAGGGGTAAAATGGTCGTAACTAATATAAGGTTAGTATTATAAATACCTTAACTATGTAATTAATTAATATGGTGGAGGTGAAATTTTTGTAGAAAGGGCCGAAGATGGCACTTTGAATGAAATTTTGCTCCACCCAGCTTCGAACCTTTGTGGGAGCAATGATTTGATTTGATTTGTTTTATTTGGTGAATTAATTTAGTTCATTAATATTTAATTACTTATTTAACTAAAGGAAAAATCATATTTTTAATAATAATAATAATAATAACAACAACAACAACAAAAACAACAACAACAATAATAATAATAATAAAAATAATAATAATTATTATAATAATAATAATAATAATAAAAGTAATAATAATAATAATAATAATAATAATTAAAATAATAATAATAATTATAATAATAAATAACGAGCAGTCCTAGTTTGACTAAGTCTCCACCTAACTCTCCTAATCCTAATCCACTCATTCTCACGTTTTCTCTACTCTTCTTTCACTTTCATGCTTATGCATTCGGTAAAACAAAACAACTGAACAAAAATAATAAATTATATCAACAACTTGAATGCTAAAAACTCAAAAGAAAAGTTAAACAAGTGAGGCTTGGATTCGTGGGAAATTGGCAGCATTTAAACAAGTGTGGAACGAAATTAAGATATGGGTTTCTCTCCTGGTCTCATTTCTCTAGGAGAATTTCCTTTCCACAAATTAAACAAATTTTTAAACTAGCGTTGTTCCCGTTCTTGTCGACCTCCTTGTCCCTAATATCCTTTTGTTTTTCATCTGAAATAGGTTAGAGATCATGTTGTTGGTATGTTTTCTGGTAGTTTAAGTATGAAGTGTGATTTTCGTGATAATGTGTTCATGACTATGTGTTTGGAATATTAAGCATGTTTACTTATGCCAACTGAAAGTATGTGAAAAATGATGTTTGTGTAACTATGGTGTAATGTTGCTGGATTTAATGGAAAATTTTTGCTGAATATAACCATGAAAAAATATAATTGTAGATGCACCAAATTATTCATGATATGCCCTAAGATCTAATGAACAAATTATTATAACAAGGAGCTAAATATAGAGAACAAATATCCCGCGTTTGGTAGGTTGGGTTCGGCCAATCAAAGTGGTATAAAATACAATGAAGAATGAATGTAAAATAAGTGAAATAACTAAGGATTGAACCCATGACATTATTACATGATATCTACAAAAAATTCAACCAAAGATTAACACAAAAAATGATTGGAGGAGACTAAATTTAAATCTTTATGGAAATTGTTGTCTCGACCAACTTTTTTTAAAAATGAACTACGTTTATTTTGTTAAAAAAATATGAGGTCTTTTGGGATTAAACCCATGATCACACCAAATGAAAATTTCATAAAAAATTCGTGAGAAAATGCAAGGAAATATAGATGTGGTGAGTGGGAATTGAACCCACAACCTCTTGAATGGATGAGACAGTTAGGATAAAAATATATGAGAAAATAAATGTGGAGAGTGGGGATTGAAACCACAACCTCTTGGATAGTTGAGAAGATAATAGATAAATTAAAAGAAAAATAATGAGTTTGTGGGGGATTGAACCCACAACCTTCTTGACTTAAACGAAAAAGGGAGAGGAGAAAAATAAAGGAAATATTACGGGGTTGATGGGATCGAACTAGTGTCCCCCAAATATGAAAAATGCAATTATCAAGTTTAAAATAAGATTAAGTGTTGTCCAAGGGATTCGAAATCAGCTTTCATTGCCCAATTCTGTATTGACACATAAGTCATACGTAATTAAATATTAAATGAATGCTGTCTCGAAAGATCGAAATCAATATCTTGGCATATCTACAAGATCTTGAAGTATTGTGCCACATAATCTTGGGTAAACATGAATCACTTAGACAAACTATTAATGAAGCCTCATGGATTGTATGTGTTGACTCTTAAGTCTAGCATACGCTGAAAAGTAGGTGATCCTTTGATGTATGTGACAAAATAATGTAACCAAAGAAGGGTTAAGTAAGAGTGTGCAACACACTCAATGGCCAAGTTCATTAACATATGATGAAATGAACATTCACATAAAGGGGTGAGCAATCTCAAATGAGCCTAAGTAAATGTTACCAAAACGTACTCACCTATGAGATTGTAAAGCTAATGAAGAGACCAGTCTCTATGTAGACTCTAATGAACGTATTGAAGTTAATGCATAATTTATACTAATTATTAGATTATAAATCATCTAATGAGATATGATGTCCTCATTCTAGAAGCCAGCTTCTATAATGTATGATTTTTATGTATTGGAAATATATACAGAGCAACGATAGGATAGTTATGAGCGGTGATGCATTCCTTCGGGAAGGGCGGAGGTTCACGTAACTCTTATGAGATGAGACTTTTCGGCATGCCGGTCAAGGTTCTCCGTATATCTCCTAGTCTTCAAACCTTTATTTCCAATGTAGGGATCTAGCAGCGTTCGACTCCGTAAATCTGCTAGCATGTTCCGGTCACTTTGGCCTGTAATTCCACCTCTTTCCTGTAACATTATGGAAAATCTTATGTCTAATGAAGATCCAATATGCCCTTAGGAGAGCCTATTAGGGGTACATAGCCACCACAATGCCAAATATTTAAAAATAATGGGGATAGTATCAAAAAAATTGGCTTAGGGATATAAGCCAATTTACCATATACGAATAAGAAATATACTTTTTGGGTTGTCATACCCAATCCAAGATTCTAGTTTAATAAATGTACCTGCAATGAAGAACCTAAACTAAAATGCATTTTCCTTTAACTCACAAAAAGGTATGAGGCATCCAAGTGTCAAGCCTAGATACCATGTCACATGATCAATTAAACTGATCATGTTGAGTAAGTACTGCCAAAAGGACAGTGAGGATCCTTGGGAAGATATGTAAATATTCCCAATGGAACCATAAATAATAGTTAGTTAAGACAGAAAACCAACCCATGTGCAAGCAATGTGCAAGACATGTGAAGAAGCACCAAAGGTGGGGACCACTCCATGTGTGACCTAACTTCCTAACAAATTTTAGCCTCTAATATACTTCCCTAAATAGAAAGCTAACCTAGGACTAACTGAAATGGACACACTAGTTCCCCCGACAACGTAGGACCAAAACCGAGTTTACACTAACCTAGTACTAGTTAAAGAGACAACCTAGTACCTAACCTAAGATGGTCCAAAAGGTTAGTTATGGTCCTATCAACTAAGGGGTACTTTAATAATTCCACTAGGTTACCTAATTAATTTATTAAGAAAATTAATTAATTAATTTACAAGGTCTAAAAGCAAAACTACAAAGGGGATTTTCATATTTAGGTTAAGACAAGAAAGGGACAACCTAGTACCAAACCTTGGATGGTCCAAAGAGAAAGTTAAGGTCCTAACAACTTACGGATACTTCAATAAGAACCCTAGTATACTTAAATAATTAATTTAGTAGATTAAATAGTTAATTTAAAGAACAATGAAGTTTCATGATTTCGGTTGAGACAAGAAAAAGACAACCTAGTATTTAATCTAGGATTGTCCAAAGTGTTAGTTATGGTTAAAATGACTTAAGGTACTTTAGTAGTTACCCTAGATTATTTATTTAATTTAATTATCCATTTAATTAATTAAATTAAAGGGGTCAAACCGAAATTCTTATGCTAACCTAATATAATTCAAGAAACATCCTAGTACTTAACATAGGATGGTCCTAAAGGGTTGATTATGATTCCAATGACTTAGGGATATTTTTTACTTACACTAGGTCCCTAAACTAATAAATTAAAAATTTCATTAATTAATATAATGTCAAAAAATGTTGATCTAAACCATAGTCAACATCAAAATTTCCAATTTTAGGTCAAGTCGGTATTCTCATATTTTTATTCAACTTAGGAGGTTTTTTTGGTAGTTAGTTAATTAACTAATTTAATTATCTTATTAAATAATAAGTTGAATAAGTCAAGGTCAGCTCCTTAACATAAAAATGACGTTCTAACTAAAATAAATACCAAGTAAAACTAGAAAACAAGAGTGAGAAAAATAGTGAATAAAACGCAAGAAAAAAAATAAAAAATTTCATAGACGATTTTCAAGGTTTCTTCAAGGTTAGTTAAAGGTGGTCTTCGTAGATTAAGTTCTACTTAAGGTATGGGTTTTCTCTCCTGGATTTCTTTCTCCAAGAGAACTTTCTTTCGAGTGATTCAAAGATCTTGAAAACTAGGGTTGTTTCCCGTCATTCTTGTCGAACTCTTTTCCCTAGTACCCTTGTTACAATTTCAATGTGGAATAACTTAGAAATAAAGTTGTTTTTATGTGGTTCTGGCTGATCTTAACGTGTATTTGATTAAAAAATGATTGAATGAATCTATTAATTGGCATCGTTTGATGCTAAATGTTATTATGTGAATTAAAAGAATGATACAATGTTAAAGATATGTCAAAAAATGTTATGTATGAAGATATTACGGTTTGTTGTGCATACTTGCAGTTAATATGACATTATAAATATGATATGTTCATCAAATGCTAATATGATGCTATCCAAGATGTTGAAAAAAAACGTTATGCCTAAAGTTATGTTATAAGGTTAGATAAAAAGGATCTCTGTGAAATCATTTATGTCAATATCAATGTGAATGTCAATATCAATGTGAATGTCAACGTCTATGTGAATGTGAAGGTCAAGATCATTGTCAATGGGAATGTAAACTTTAACATCAACGTCAGTGTGATCGTTAGAGTAAATATAAACGTAAGCATCAATGTCAACGTGAAGATCAATGTTAACATGAACGTTAAAGTCAACGTCAGCATCAGGGTAAACTTCAAAATCAGTATGAACGTCAACGTCCACGTAAATGTCAATGTGTTGGTAAAATGTGAACTTGATCGTCAAAATCAACATAAACATAAACATAAATGTCAATATAAAGATGAAAGTCACTGACTCATTAGTTTGTAATCCTAAGAATTCGAGCGGATTCATCATAACAAAGTCACGGACACTTGCTGCTACTGATCCACCATTTGCATTTACAGCAGCATAACCCGATTATTTTGGTTGGTCATACTCTAAGCCAACATCTTTACAGCATTTCTCAACTCAGCATTGGATACTTACTTATGTGGGACTAATGAAGCTACACTTGCATTCATGTCATTCACATTCTTACCGTTAGCTCTACGAGGAGGCATGATCTGAAAAAGTAGTACGTCAAGTTAGAGTGGAATAAGATCATACCTTAAGCATGATAAGAGTAACAAGAAATTGAAGTTTTACTAAAACACTCTCTCTCATTAGATGTGGTGCACTTCACACCCATTAAAAGGACTCTACTTAGTGTGGCTTTTAACACATCGTTGGACTCTTGAACCTAGTGCTCTGATACCAAGTTTTGTGACACCCTGAGCTACCCCCTTGACGTGGACACGGAAGCTAGGGCCACAAGTGATCCCAAGCTAAACGTGCTTGCATGATCAGGAGCATACCAAAGATAATAAACTGAATGCAGAAGCTAAAATCATAATTTAAACTTAAAACATGGGGAATATCTATATTTTATAATTGAAATATTTGAAAATAATGAGTTTAATACAAAAAAGTTATTAACTCAACACTAAGTTGAAACTAACTATGCCTGAAATATGCTTCTAACTGACTAGAAATGTTAGGACAGGACCTGGCTAAGTCTAGCAAAAATTGAAATTGAATGACTGAAGACTAAAAAGAAATCATAACTATTGTCCTCGGAGAATTAGGACTCACCACTAGATCTGCACAATAGGAGATAGGGAATCAATCTAAGCGCGATCGGGATCCGGAGAACCTGAACCTACATAACGAGAAGATGTAACATACGTATGCGTCCGTACATGAAGGTACTAAGAATGTAAGATAGAGTAAAGATGAAATGATACATAATTGAATCAGTAGAAAAGCAAGTATATAATCTGAACATTATATAGATTTTGAATCCTGAGATAACTGAATGCAATGACCAATTTATAACATGCTGATAATTTGTCAATGTAGGGGAATCTTACTAATATATGGGAGCTACTAATAACCGATAATAAAACTACATATTCTAGTTGTGTAGTCCGATGTATACGCCCTATCGAGAGGACCCAATATACCCTGTCGGAGGTATAAAGGCATGCTGGCGTGATCACTAAACTGATGCCCATAGAAGGGAATAAAAACCTACTTGGCTAGTAGTTCTGGGACTATTGGGTACACTGAACCCTAGTCCAACTCGGTATTAGTGCTACTCCCTATAAATTATGTAATGAAATAATTATGAATTTTTGAAAATATTGGATCCCTCAAAACTAAATACCAAACTGAGAATGCAAAATAAATAAGGTAATTATGCATTATAACTAAGGCATGTATATCTGAAGTGTCATATCCGGGTCCTAGAGTTTAGATGAGACCAGCGTTTTTAAGCTCTCCTAGGTCGCAAACAGATCTCTTCTTAGTTTTCATCACAATCATACAGTTTAATTCAGTGGAAAATTAAATACTTTTTAAAATTTAATGAAGTGTATTTAGACTTCATATAATACATGCATAAGATTGATAGACTAACAACTCAAAATAAACAACCATCTATTAACATATTGAACAATTGTAATGAAGAATTCATAATGTCATTAATAGTTGCCAAATCGGTCATAATACAAAAGATTAAACAAATGTTTAAAAGAAAACAATAGGTACAACATCCAATAGCTATTTATAATCTACGAAAGCTAGAAAACAATGTGTAGAAATCCTTGAACTCAAGAGGACCTACAAAAGTCTTGAGGTACTAGCCTAAACAGCTTCAACTGATCTTCAATCTTCTTCAACGAGTTGCACCTATTAAAATTATAATTTATATGGGTTATTACACACTTGTAATAAGTATAGGTTTATGCAAATAACCACATAAGTACTATGCATGATCAAGGAAACCACTTCCTATAGCAACATGCCATTTTTGGAAAGCGAAGTCATTTCACTATCCTTATTCGTTATCTATAAATCGTGCTTTGAATATGATATATTTTCATGAATTTCAAACCCAAAACTCATTTTTATATGAACATAACACTTTGGAATAATGAAAATTTTTTTAGAACAACTCAAACAAACTTTCATATTTTTGCTCCCCTTAGGCCGAGAGCTTCCTCTCATGATATTTTATTTTTCAGTATTTTCTTTTTTTTGTTGTGTAGTTCAATGATATCCTTTGATCCAATGTTTTCCTTAGGAGTTCAATGATTCATTATAGTTCTATGGCTACAATGAATCAAGTAAGAAATCCAAAAGACTATGGAAATGATTTTACTACCCTACTCACAAGTTATTCTTTCCATTCTTGTTAACTTTGGTATGAAGTCTTTATAAGCCAATTTTTATTGTCTACGCCCATTCTCTGATCATTTGAATAATATAAATATTCTGGGGCATATATTAATTCTCCAATTGATTAGTCATTATGTTTTGCTCCCTTTATTTACATAAGCCAATAAGTGTTAAAACTGCATTCTTACCAAACACTAATGATTTGATATACTTATGCTTTTGTTACTTAGTTCACTTTTACATTTCTTCTTCTTTGATCTCATATTCACCTTGAACATGCTAAGTTGTCTTAGGATATTCTTTCAAGACTTCCATTGGGATCTTTTTATGCAATGACTAAGAATGACTTACATCATACTTAGTCTAGCCTCACCCTTTGGTAATCCTATCCGAACACTCCTCATCTTCCTATTTCATTCTTTATTTGTTTCTTTCTTTATTTCATTCTTTCTTAGAGAAATCTTTAGAATTTAATCGACATAGATGATAGAACTAACATGAAATGCAGTTTCATCCCTACACTAAAAACAGTTGATTCATTGGCAATATTGAAACAAAACACTTCCTAGCTTTCTTAGGTGGATCCATTAGCTTGTAACCTATGCTGGCGACATATTTCAAAGACTAGGAGAATTGGGAGACCCTTATCCACCTTGGTGGTAGTCTCATCTCATGAGGGTTACGTGTGCTTGCACAAGCTCATTGCTAGTGTATCGGTGCTCAGCACAATTTATTATACTTTACAACTTTTAGTGTTGACTCATACACTATCGAAATTTTCTTCTAGTATGAGGTATGCTAAGCTCGATGGATTACTTATAATCCCTTTCTATACTTGATGAATTCTAACATAAGTTTTACATTATCATTATTGTTTGAATGAGACATATCTCATGATTCATAACACAATCTTAGTTCATTAGTTACCTACCTTATCTATTTCAATGTTATTTCGTAGTATTATACCATTCTTTATGAAAGTTATAAGGACTTATTCATCTGCTACTATGTTCACCGGTTCATTTAGATAGGGTCGGTTGGTCCTCGTCCCAATCATTGGCATACCCTAGGTTATGAGTTCATTGAGATACATCTTGTAAAGTCAATCTTTATCATGTATTTGGCCTTACAAGAAATATCATAATTTACATTGGCCATATAATATAGTTATGACTTGGTCATTGGTGAATTCTATTACATATTTTGTAAATAATGTTACTAGGAAATTTATTGTCATAAAGCAAACTTTCCCTAAACACTTGTCATGATAATATCACTATCCAAGTAAATTAACATCATGTATATATTATTGTAATCTCATGTAAATGATACTTTAATCATACGGATCTAACCTATAGGTCTCACTTGACATTATCAAATAACAGAAACCTACCTAAAAAGATCAGTTTGTAGCACATAACAACAACATTCTTGACATTTTCATAATGCATACTACTAGAATCAGAAATAGGGAAAACTAGGGAAATGAACATTTAACAATTTCATTGGGAACAACCCTAGTTTCGGCTTTCTTAAATTGAAAAATTTTGGAAAGCCTCCTAGGGAGTGGAATCCAATACAGAAACCTATACCTTATTGTAGAATTAAATCTACGAAGATCACCCTTCACTCTGCTCGAAAATCTTGAAGAATTGCCTTAAAATCTCTGTAAGAGAACCGAGAGTTTTTTTTTATTTTTCTTATGTTTGTTCACTGTTTTTCAGTCGTGGGTTTCTATTGGATAAACGTGAGTCTAAGTATTAGGAAGTGAATATTGACCACTTCAACTTTGACAAATTAACTTAATTAAATAAATCAACTAGATAATTAACAAAACGCCCTCCTAAATTTACTAAAAATAGGAGAGCATTTAACTTAGCCAAATTCTGAAAATTTGCTAAAGGTCTTGGGTTTGACCATGCATTTAAATTAATTAATTAAGTTGCTAATTTAATTAATTCAGTGAACTAGAGTAATTACTTAAGTACCTCTAAGTAACTAGGACAATAACCAACCCCTTTGGACCATTCTAGGTTTGGTACTAGGATGTTTCTTTAATTAGCTATTTTGCTAGTGCTACCCGCTTAGGTCTTAGTACTTTTGGCACAGTAGTTGTTAGTTTATTTTAGTTTGTCCTAGGTTAGTTAGATAGTTTAATTTAGTTAAATCCTAGGATTTGTTTGGAAGCTCGGCCCCACGTGGCTTTACCCGACCCTTGCTGGCCTCCTAACTGCCCTAACTAAATCAGTTGGGCTTGGTCTCTTGGCCGGTAGCACATGTTCATGCACATGTTTTGCCGTGAACTTGCCTAGCCGTGCACACTATAGTTTTAGTTGGAAGTTCACTTCTTTTCCTAAGGATTCTAACTATGTCCTTGCGCACAACTTAATCTATATGATCATTTTAAATGATCATGTGCTATGGTACCTAGCCTTGACACTTGGATGCCTCATACCTAATGTGTCTAAGCTATGAAAATAAAAAAAACATTATTGTAGGGTCTTCATTTCAAGTAAAATTCCTAAACAAGCTTGGATTGGAGTATTTTAACATCAAAGTATATCTTAAGTTACCTGTTAATACATAGAAAGTTGCTAACACCCTCAAGCCAATATTCTCTAACATGCCCAATATTACTCAATATTATTACTCAATATTAGGACCCGATACATATTTGTAAAACCTAATAGACTCTTTACAAGATAGGTACATTTTTTGGAATGTTACATTATCCCACCTTAGTAACATTCGTCACCGAATAACACTACACTTCAATTTTGATAAAAGAGGGTATTTTTAACAAAACACAAAAACATACTTGAAATATTACTCTTTGTGAATATCTGATTCACAACTTACTCTGGATGATGCACATCGCTCAAAGCTTATTTGAAGCTTCACATATGAGATTGAGGAACTTGTTTCTCAATCTTACTTTAACACAATGCACATCACAACTCATGCGATTGAAAAATCACGGAAACACTATACAAAAACCGCAACATGAATGCAAGCATGAACTCATATTAACTCAGATAGTGAAAGTATAAAACACACAATGATGGACTTAAAAAACCAAAATCCACTAATGCACTAAAATTTAGAGTTTCATAAAGAAAATCAGACTTAAGAAAAGCATATCAAACCTTAAGAACTAAACAAGTGCGAGTAACAGCAACAAATGTAGGCCCCGACCACCCATGTTGCTCCTCACATGGGGCTTCATCAACAAGGTGGTTCCTCCATAACATCTTTATGGTGTCAACCTCCTTGTTCCTCAGTTGCTTCACTTGGCGATCTAAAATTTCAACTGGAACCTCTTCATAAGGATGGTTCTCATAAACTCCTAACCCCTCAACAGGTAGGATGGGTGTTGGATCACGTAGATACTTTTTAAGCATAAAAACATGAAACACTTGATAAACAGAGCAAAGTCATTTGGTACCTTGTGTTCATAGGACTTATTCACTTCTCGTTGTAAGAACTCATAAGGACCTATATACCTCATACTCAACAACCTTTTATTACCAAAACTCATCACCCCTTTAATGGGTGATATCTTTATGTAGACTTGATCACCTTCCTCGAATTCAAGAGCCAACCTGTTATCAATATAGGATTTTTGACTACTTTAACAAGTAGTCAATCTATCCCTGATCATTCTAACCTTTTCCATAGCCTCATGTATGATCTCTGGGCCAAGGATGGCAGGCTCTCCTACCTCAAACCACCCAAGTGGGTCCAACATCTCAGTCCATACAGTGAATTAAAAGGTGACATCCCAATAATAGAATGGGAGATATTATTATAAGAGAACTCAATTAGTGGCAAGTGTCATCCCAACTCTCCTTGAAGTCACTAACACAAGCTCTCAGCATATCTTCAAGGGACTGAATGTTACGCTCTACTTGTCAATCTGTTGGAGGATTAAAAGTTGTACAGAGCTTCACGTTTGTACCCAAGCTCTATACTAATTCAATGAGGTTGTTCTACTTGCAAATGGTAGACACATCCCATTTAGGTACATGGTTAAGGATTATGAATGGCATGTTTTGTATTCTAGTGTCATACTTGACAAAAACTAATTACATTACTATACTCACTCGTGCTAGACTTATTTCTCATGGAGTAATTTACACTTAAGTTTCACATAAAAGGGTTCCATATCAAGTTCATAACCTAATTATATTTAACCTACCAAAGAGGCTTTCTAGGGTTACATTTAAATAATGACCAGAAGATCATGATGACATTCCTAAGGATTATTACGACGCTGTTCCAGACAATTAACCTTAAGTCCATCTTTCCTTTACTTTTAAGGATACCATTACGAATTACGACTCAACATTCATAGCCTTACCACTTGTTTCAAGGTTTCATATAAAAGACCCTCTTAACTTCATTTAAGGTCACATGTCATTCATACATTCAAGACTAAGAGAATTTAGCATCCTAAGACAATACATCAAATTTTCACATTCATACATACATCAAGCAAGGGACACAAGTAAACCAAGACAAGACACCACATACTTCACTTTAACATACAATACATGCCATTCTAGAAACAGATAGACATAACCATATAATCTTAAACTTATCTAATGCACTATCATAGCATCATGAATGTGACTAACATTTACTCATAAAGTCAATTGGGAGTAACAAAGTATAAACCTTAAGCCTATACACACAAAGCCACATTCACAGTCTAACATGATCATCTATATAACATCAATAGAACACATATACTATCACATTTCTTAACTTGTCGATAAATATCATCATACTTTACATAATCATAATAATACTTCAAGTAGATTACCGACAAGGCCATGATTATCATATTACTTATTATAACGCCAACTAGGCGCACATCGATTACATTTAAAGCACATAAAACCATCACCATAAGTGAAATATACCAATCACAACATAATTGAAGTCTAATTAACATCAAAATAATGGAAATAGAAAAGATTACAACCACTCAATCCTTAACACCTCAATTTGATGCTAAATCATCCAACTCAATACCATAAGGCTCTTACTAATGGCCATGAACAATAATTCACTATAAAAACTATGAAATTCAATTAAACTAGGTAAATTCAATAGAGGTTCATAAATATAATAAAACCTAGATAGCAATTGGACACAATTCTTACATCATTAGATAACCCATAGAAATCTACACTAGAATTCATAATTATTAAGTCAATATCAAGTAACCCATAACTTAGTCAAAATCTACGGTTCATCCAATTCTTAGAATAAAAAGGTAATTTAGGTTAAAAAATAAATAAATTAATAATTTAATACATAATAAACTTATAAAAACACTTGAGAGTATAATTATGAAATTTGGACAATTAAACTTGAAAACTTTAGAAATCTTCTTGAGAGTTGCGCTCCTTGATGAAGAGAGTTTCAAGGATCAAAATCCATACCTCAATGATTATAATTCTTCACTTTTATAAAGAATCTACTATCAATTAAAAAATCCAAGATCTTCCTTGACTTTGGACATCATTGGAGCTTTAAGGAATTTCTAAGGGATTTTGGAGTTTTGATTTTGAATAATGATTTCTTCTAAGTGTTAAACACTTATATACGAATTTAAAATACCCAAAAGACCCCTAAATAACCTCAAATACTCTTATTTAGGTGGGTTAAAATTACAACTTCACCCTTCAGTTAATAATGAACATGCACGTAGGACACGGTGCCCCTCGACGGTTGCCCATCGGCGGGGCGTAGATCCACAAACGGGCCATCCTGTCCTCCGTCCATTAGTTCATAGACTAGAAAATGGGAGATTATATCACTAAAATAAGAACGAGAAAATTGCCTCCACTTTCGGGGCGTCGACCAGGACACCGGCCGTCGTTTGCCATTCGTAGTGGGAGTGAGTTGGGCAGTTTTGGCCACCAACATGGGTCCTTCCTCAAGGACCGTTGGATAGTCCTTGGGGATGTTTTCCCGGACGCTTCAAACCAAAAAATTATCTTATATTATTTTATCACCTATCACATGAATTTTATCCAAAACTAACACGTAAAACGCAGTGAAACATGCCTAGACACACAAGGTCATTACAAGGCAAACCTTTCGAACGTCATGGACGTTCTTGGACGTTTGACCTCCAAATTCCATGAAACTCGATACACTGCCTATATACATCATAATAGCTCATATAAGGCCCTTATAACCTCATTAATCATAGATAATTACATAGAAACACATAAGAGGCGTATAAATGACTTAGTTGTCGAACGTCTTGGTCGTCGCTTGACATTTAACTTCCAATGCACCTAAACTCTTAGACACTGCCTCAATACCATATATTAGACCACTTTAGGAACTTATACAACTATGAACAACATTTTAGGATCTAGTGCACCTAAGTCATTTTCGGGGTCTTACATTATATCCCACTTCGACAACATTCGTCCTCGAATAACACTTGTCACTCTCCGAACACTTCCAAGAATAGAGATTTAACTAGCAGCTCATCATTATACCATAAAACACATGATCAAGAAGAGAACATCTATTTTACAAAATTAAGAGATTCAGAACACAACAAGAAACTTCATCACCATTACCCGACTTTTTTCCTCTAGTCTGAGTTCATAGAAATGCCTTTTTGTTAGAGCATCATCCTTTTGAACACTAGGATGACCTTGCTTACCCTCTCTTCCTCTAGAACAAATGGTAGGACAAGTTCTGACCTTGTGTCTTTCCTTACCACAACCATACCTCTTATACACTCACAAAAATGCCTTTTCCCACAAGACACATGTAAGTTTGATATTTTGAGAACCACCTCCTTTCTCCAATTTCACCTTAACAACAGGTCCATCTTGAATTTTTGCCCTCTTTTTAAACCTAGGTTGGTCTTGATCACTAGTACACCTCCTTTTCATGCTTCTATTCATCCTCATAAGATGAGACTCTTCAATTGATTGGGCATACACCATCAGTCTTGTTAGGGTCATATCATTATGTTATATCGTTGTACGATATTCCTCCCTCACTAGATCAGCAACAACCATCACAAAATGAATCATTTGATCGCTTGGATTACACACACGAAGAGGGGCATATCTATATGACATCGAGTATTCCTCAACATTCATATTTCCTTGCTTGATATTGATAAACTCCTCTACCTTAACTTCTCTCCTCTTACGGGGAAAGTACTTACAAAGAAAAGGTTCTTTAAATTCTTCCCACTCAATAAGACCCGACTCCTCTAACCTATCATCCTTTTATGGAGTGTACCATATTTGAGAAACATCCCTCATTTTGTATGAAGCCAATTCAGCCATCTCCCTAGAGGTAACTCCCATAACACTCAACACCTTGTACACTCCATGAGGAAACTTTTGGGGATGCTCTCCCACCATAGAGCCAACAAAAGAGAGGAGGATTTATCCTCATAATGTCTCTCAAACTACATATCATAGTGATCTCCACAAAATTCACCCTAGGAACCATACTCAAATTAACTTGATTAGTAACGGCTTGAGCTAAAAAAACCAAAGCCTCTCTATCATCACGTCCTCCCACAACAACGACTTTATCCCCTTGATCACATTGAGGAACTTTCTCAAATTGAGGAGGAATCTCCTCTTGGACATCATTCTCCTCAACTATCCTAGCCGATGTCTTCCTCGTATTCATCTTCCTAAAAACACAAGGAAAACCATAAGAAAAGAGGACTGATAACTTTTACTCAACGACACGACATAGATTTAGAAAAGAAGGTAAACTCTATCATCCAATAGCCTCTCGCCTATAGATGTGGCATGACTCACTATGATGGTCAAGACTCTACTAGACGTTTCTTGATGAGACTTCTGGATTCCTACTACTACTTTCATAACCTATTATGTGATACTAAGCTTGTCACACCAGCGTACTTCACTTCTCGGAGGTTTTGTACAAGCCCGTACATATCATTCATTACATTTACAAAATGAAAAGTAGTGCCGAAATAAAACTTTTTACAAAACATATCATAGTCTTGAAAAATCCCTTTCATATAAAATCGTAGGAAATACTAAATCTCAATCTCATCAAACTTAAGACACGAAAATACTTGGTACATAACCCATACTTCAAAATATAGCGCTCCTTAGTCTACTACAATACTTCAAATCAAAAGATAAAAGACAGATATGCTCTCAAATCAAATAATGATATGCCTGAACTTCTCTTGAACGATGCTACGGTCCAAGTCTTTTTTCCCAAATGCTCTTAAGCTACCAACCACTATACAGACAGATAAAAGCATGGATTAGCACAATCACATATATTAATTATGGCATAATGCATGAAAATCATGAAAATGGACATTTTTTAGAAATATGTATCTTTTTATTTAAAAATCACAATATAATTATTCGACCAACATTTAACAACTTAGAAACACATAATATATCATTTAAACCAATCGGCATAATTTTATAAGGCACTTTACCATAACCTTAACACACAAATACAGTGAATTCCTTCACAGTACAGTGAAGTTGATTATCTTCACCTTAGACATCTTCTAATAAGTAATCATTCCACTCAAAGATCTCCAAAGACTCACTTTAGCAAAACAAAGAGAGATCGCCCATAAAACATCCCTAAACATGCCTAGATGATACTCATGACTACTTATAATGAGTCACACACACACTTCAAGACATAAAACATATCAACACATAGATAATATAACGTTTACTTATCAAAGGATTTCAAAATACTTACTTAAGTAGATCAAGAAGATAACGTCCACGATTGACCTCTTCAAGACTACATAAATAATCCTTAAGACTTCCTAAGTTTAGATCATGTCCACCTAATCAAAATCTTCCCTTACTAGAGTTATTGTTAAGACTCAACTAGGTAATACGAAGTTACCATTCCTATGCTCCTTTCACACCTTAACTAGACAAACATTAACTACTCTTGATAGTACTTATTCAAGTAACACATTATCCTAAAATTATGTAAAAGTCAACTAAATATCAACGTCAACATCTATGTCAAAGTCATCATCAACGTCAATGTCATTGTAAATTCAATGTCAATATGAATGTTGTTGTGAACGTCAATGTCAACGTCAACGTGAACATCAACGATAATGGGAACATCAATGTAAACGTAAACATCAATGTCAACGTAAATGTGAACGTGATCGTTAACATCAACATAAATATTAATGAAAACTTTAATGTAAACGTGGACATCAACGTCAAAAACGTAGACATTAACATCAATGTTAACATGAATGTAAACGTCATTGTAATATCAGCGTAAACATAAATGTAAACATTAGTGTGAATGTCAATGTCAATGTTAATGTAAATGTAAATGTTATTATGAATGTAAATGTAAACATCAACATCAACATTAACGTAAATGTAAGTGTGAATGTCAACTTCAACGTGAACATCAACATTAACATTAAAGTGAATATCAATGTGAACGTTAACATAAACCTTAATGTTAATGTTAACCTCAACATAAGCATGAACTTATATGTGAACATCAATAGAAATGTAAAGTTAAACGTCAACTTAAAAGTCAGTGTGAACATCAACGTCAACGTAATCATCAATGTGAACTTCAACGTTTACATGAACGTGAACGTGAACGTCAACATCAACATAAAAGTGAATGTGAACATCACGTCAATGTAAAGGTCACGTGAATGTCAATGTTATTGTAAAGTTCAACAACAATATCAAAGTCAACGTTGACATCAACTTCAATGTCAATGTCAACGTGAATGTCAACATGAACATTAACATGAATGTTAACTAAAACGTAAATGTGAAAGTCAACATAAACGTCAACATGAACATCAACGTCAATATAAATATTACCGTCAACATCAAAGTGAGTGTTAATGTCGACGTCATAATTAACATACACGTAAATGTCAGCATGAATATCAACATCAACATCAATTAGAACATCAATGCAAACATCAATGCAAATGTCACGGAAAATGTGAACATCACATGAATGTAAACATTAGCGTCAATGTGAATAAGAACGTCAATGTCTACGTCAACGTGAACATTAACATAAACATCAACATGAACGTAAATGTGAATGTCAACATAAACATCAAAGGTGAATGTGAACATCAACATTAATGTCAACGTGAAATTCTATGTGAACATCAATGTGAACTTGAACATTAACGACAATGTTAACCCGAATATCAATGTGAACATCAACTTCAACGTCAATGTGAATGTCAACATCAATGTAAACAACAACGTGAACATCAACCTCATCGTCAATGTGAACATCAATATCATCGTCAACGTTAACGTCAACTTACACATGAATGTTAATGGGATTGTCAATGTTAATATAAATGTCAACCTTTTGGTAAACACAAATGTGATCATCAACGTGAACGTAAATGAGAACATAAATATCAACGTAAACATGAACATCAACGTGAACATCAATGTCAATGTGAAAGTTAACATAAACATCAATTTGAATATAAAAATCAATTTAAACATAAACGTAAATGTAAATGTGATCATCAAAGTGAACATTAACATAAATTTCAATGTTAGTGTAAATGTTAACGTTAATTTCAACATCAATATAACTGTCAATGTGAATGTCAACATCAATATAAACTTAATTGTTAGCGTAAAAGTAAGTGTAAACGTGAATGTCAACGGTAATGTGAACATCAATGTCGATCTAAACATACACGTTAACATGAGCATCAATGTGATCATCTTAACAATAGCGTATACGTCAATGAAAACATCAATGTTCACGTGGACGTTAACATGAACATCAACATAAACATAAACATCAGTATGAATGTCAACCGTTACGCCAATAATAATGTAAATGTCAACTTCAATGTAAATGTGAACATCAACATAAACATGAACGTCAACATAAGCATAAACATCAGCGTCAATGTGAATGTTAACGTGAATGTCAAAGTGAACATCAATATGAATATAAACGTGAAAGTTAATGTTAACGACAATATAAACGTGAATGCCAACTTCAACACAACATCTATGAACTTGTTTATGTAAGCGTAAAGTTCAATGTCAACATAAATAAGAATGTCAACAATCAAGTAAACATAATGTCAGCGTGAACATAAATGTCAACGTCAATGTCATTATGAATGTCAACTTGAACGTGAACATAAACGTTAATATTAATGTGAACGTCAACATAAATGTCAATTTAAACGTCAATGTGAATGTGAATATCAATGTGAACGTTAACGTGAGTGTCATTATGAATGTGAACTTCAAAGTCAACGTCAACGTAAACATCAAAGTTAATGTTAACGTCAATGTAAATATCAATGACAAGATGAATATAAATGTTAACGCAAACATCAATGTGAACATCTATGTCAATGTCAATGTAAACGTTAACATAAATGTCAATGTCAATGTAAATATCAACATAAATGTAAATGTCAACATCACATAAACATCAATATCAACGTGAACATCAACTTCAATGTCAACATCAATGTATACCTTAATGTAAACATAAATATCCATATTAACATAAACGTGAACGTCAATATCAATGTAAATGTCAACATGAATGGCAACATGAATTTAAACGTAAAAGTCAACGTGAACGTAAAAAGTCCACATCAATGTCAATGAAAATATCAACGTCAACGTCAAAATGAATGTTAATGTCAATGTCATCATCACTTTAGACGTAAATGTCAGCGTGAATATAAACGTTAACATCAATTTAAATATCAACACCAACGTCAATGCAAACGTGAGCGTAAATGTGAATGTCAATATAGATGTATACTTTAGCATCAATGTGAACATCAATGTCAACATTAACGTGAATTTTACATGAATATCAATAGAAACATCAACGTTAATGTAAATGTAAACGTCAACATAATCATCAACATGAATGTGAACATCCACATTAATGTCAATGTGAATGTACATGTGAACATCAACATCAATATGAACTTCAATGACAACATCAACCTGAATGTCAGTGTAAACATAAACTTCAACGTCAATGTGAACGTCAACATCTGCGTAAATATCAACGTGAACATAAATGTGAATATCAATATGAATGTCAACCTAATCATCAATATTAACGTCAACGTCCACATCAACATCAACGTGAACATTAATGTCAATGTCAGCATCAACAAAAAGGTCAATATGTACATGAACATCAAAGTCAACGTCAACACTAACATCAACGTCAATATAAATGTCAACATTTTTGTAAACATGAATGTGATCAGCAACGCGACCATAAATATTTATATAAACAGGAATATCAATGTGAACGTCAATGTCAATGTGAACGTCAACATAAACGTCAATGTGAACGTGAACGTCAATATAAAAGTAAACCGAAATATCTATGTAAACATCAACGTGAATGTTAACATAAATGTTAACGTTAGTGTTAACATCAATGTGAACGTTTATATTAATGTGAACGTCAACGTAAATGACTATTTTAATGTTAATGTCAACATCAACATAAACTTATATGTCACCTTATATGTCAGCGTCAACATGAAAGTGAACGTCAATGTCAACGTCAATATCTACAAGAATGTCATTCCCTGAGATGCGGACATGGAACCTAGGAACACAAGTTATCCCAAACTAACCATGTTGGCATGATAATGAGCATACTAAAGATAATAAACTTAATGCGGGAGCTAAACACACAATTAATACAGAAAAGATGGGGAATACACATATTCTCTAATAGAAATATTTAAAATCGATGAATTTCATACAAAGAAGTTATTAAGTCAAAACTAAGTTGAAACTAACTATCTCTGAAATAAACCTCTAACTGGCTAGAAATGCAGGAACAGACCCCAACTAAGTTTAGCGAAAACTGAAACTAAATGACTAAAAGACTAAAAAGAAGTCATGACTTTTTCCTTGGAGAATGAGGACTCACCACTACATCTTCAAAACTGGAGATCAAAAGTAGATATAAGAGCGATTATATACTGAGAACCTGAACCCACATCACGAGAAGATGTTGCACATGTAAGCGTCAGTATTTGAAAGAACTGAGCATGAAGGATAGAGTAAAGCTGAAAAATATATATAACTAAACCAGCAAAAAAGCAAGTATAATCGGAAAATGATATAGATTTTGACTGCTGAAACTGAGTTCTAGATATACTAATAAATGGTCAATGCAATGGAATCTGGTTGATAGGGATCTAGTAATAAACGAAAATAAAACTACATTATCTAGTTGGGGAGTCCAATGTATACGCCTCATTAAGAGGACCCAATATACCCTGCCGAAGGTATAAATGTATGCTTGCGTTATCATTAAACTGATGCCCATAAAGGGGAATTACCACCTACTTGGATAGTAGTTTTGTGTCTATTGGGTACGCTGAAACCTAGTCTAACTCGATATTAATGCTACTCTCAATGGATAATGCAATTAACTTATAATGAGTTTAGGTAAATACTGGGTCGCTCACAATTGAATATGCTAACTGAAAATGCAACAATAAATCTAGTAATTATGAATTATAACTGAAGCATGTATATATGAAGTAACTTAAATATCTTACCTAGCATGTGTAATTTAAGAAATAAAGAAATACAAAGAAAAGGTTCTGAAATTCATGTGATAAATTGAATAATAACATGGAAATCTGATTCGGAACATATAACTAATTAATTCATGAAATTCTATTAATTTTCTAGAAACCCTAGGTCTAATCATTATATGGGAATCAAGAATCTGACTGAAAAGTAGGAACCCAATGAGTGAAAGAAACCCACTAGTGAAATTCCACATACCTGGTGAAGAAATTCATGGAGAAATATTTAGATTTTGAGGCTGGAATTGGTTGAACCTTGTTGCATTCTTGAACTACGGTTCTTGAACTTTTTTCTCCTCTCTTACTTTTAATTTTCTATGTTTTTGGTTAATAATTTGATTTATTTATGTTTTATTTATTTTCTAGCCTTAAACTGACTAAAATGATGATTTAGGGTAAAAATAACATATCTCATGGTTAAAATGAAGAGTAAAAGACAAAAAGATCCCTGAGTTATTTACTGTCGGACCAAACAATGACCTGTACTGATGGGCTGTCATTCAATCGACGCTGCGTTGTTTGGCTTCATAGGTTGGGCCTGTTCGAATGACCTGTACTGATGGGCTGTCATTCAATCGACGGTCCGTCGTTTGTGTCCATAGGTTGGGCCTGTTCGACTATCCTTTACTAGAACGAGCATAACTTTTTACTCCAATGTCTTATTTTAGCATGGTCGGTGGCTATCAATTATATATCTTTTGGGAGGTAATTGGACACCTGATTTATTTTGTGATAAGAATTATGATCATTTGAAGTTGACCCAATTGCATTATCCCCTAAATGTCTGGTAACTTTCACCTACTATCATACCTATGGTCCGTCTGTCCATGTATGGACCGTACTGATACAATTGTGGTTCTTTTCAGTGAGTGGGTGATTGGGGTCTCCATTGATAGAAACACAATATGGAACATAGGTCCGTCTGTCGTTCGCCATTTTGTTTAATTTTTTGGGCTTCATTATGGGAGAGTTTAATTCACAAACTATGGATATCCACTATGGGTCGTGGGTCAGGCTATTGTCAATCGATGGTAACTTCGATTGTACCAATAGATTTTCTGAAAAGCTTATTTCTTGTTTGCTCTAGATATGGGGTGTTAGATTATCTCCCACTTGTGACCATTCATACTCAAATAAAGAGTAAACTAGCTGAAATAGAGGGAGAGAGTTGCAATCCCCTACTACTAAACACTAGAATTGAGTTTCTGACTGAATTAAGTTGTAAGAACATGCAATTATGCTTATAATGCAAGTACAAACTAAGTGAACATTATTCTAAGACTACATTTACGCATGGATGACTAAAAGACTTAAGAGGAACTATTACCTCATGCTAAAGTGGAATTGTAAGAAAAGAGGTAAGGATGCTTGACTTTCATGCTTCCGCTACACAAGTAGCTCCCTCTACGGACTAACTCCTCCACAACACCTAGATTGAAGCAACATCTTTATTTCTCAACCTTCTAAACTGAAGGTCAAGAATCTCAATTGGTAAATCCTCATAAGAAATACTATCTTTCACTGTCATACTCTTTAATGTCACTATAGAGGCTGGGTCACCCACACATTTATTCAAGAGAGAGATGTGGAAGACTTGATGTACTGTTGCAAGTTCTTCTATCAAATCTAACTCATATGCCACCTTGCCAATCCTTTTCATAATCTTTTTAGGTCCTACATATGGAGAACTGAGTTTCCATTTCTTGCAAAATATCATCACTCCTATCATCGGTGACAATTTCAAGAAAACCCAATCATCAACTTGGATCTTTACTTCCCTTCTCCTTACATCTGCATAACATTTCTGACGACTCTGGGCTATCCTTAGTCGATCTCTAATGTGTTGCACTATATCCATAGCATAAAATACTAAATCTGGCCCTATTATAGCTGCTTCACCTAATTTAAACCAAACAACAAGAGATCTACATCTACTCCCATACAAAGTTTCATTAGGGTCCATCTGAATAATAGAATTGTAGCTTTTGTTATAGGCGATGTCAATAAGAGGAAGGTGATCATCCCAACTACCTTTGGAATCGATCATACAAGATGTCAACATATCTTCTAGTGTCATAATGATACACTCTACCTGTCCATCAGGCTGTGGATGAAATGATGTGCTAAGGTTAACTTGCGTACCAAGACCCTTATGAAATGACTTCTAGAAATGATAGGTAATATAAGGACCTATACATGATATGATAGACAAAGGAACCCCATGCAACATCACAATTTCATAAATATAAATATTGGTATTGTCATCTGCCAAATATGTAGTCTTGACCGCTAAAAATCGAAAAGACCTAGTAATCCTATCAACTATCACCCAAATTGAGTCATGTTATCTAAGATTACGTGGTAACCTTGTGATGAAATCCATATCGATCACTTCACACTTACAAGTAAGAATATCGATCTCTTGAATCATACCTCCTAGTTTCTGATGTTCTACCTTGACTTGCTGGCAATTGGGTCACTTACTCACAAAATCATCTATGTCCATCTTCATGCCATTCCACCAACCGACTTCCCGCAGATTGCGGTACATCTTAGTAATACCTGGATGACTAGCATACCTGGAGTTATGGGCTTCTGAAAGGATATGATTTCTCAACTCACCCATATAAGGAACACATAATCCACACTTGTAGCGAACTGCACCTTTAAGTTCAAGTAAGATTGGATTACTGTCTTGCTTTTTCTTAACCTCCACTACCAAAGAACATTTTGCCCCATTCTAAATTGTTACACCATTGTCTGATATACTCATAAGGCAAACTCCTAAAAGAGTAAGCCTGTGAACATCCTTCACTAGCTCCTTCCTTTCTTCCTCAACATGGGCTACACTACCTATAGATAATCTACTAAGAGCATATGCTACTATATTTGTCTTACGAGGATTATAATGCACATTCATATTATAATATTTAAGGAACTCAAGCCATCTCCTATGGCAAAGATTCAACGCTTTCTTGTGAACACATACAAAAGGCTCTTATGATCAGTAAACACATCTACGTGAACACCATTTGAGCAGTGTCTCCAGATCTTTAGTGCAAACACCACTACTGCAAGCTCGAGGTCAAGGGTTATATAATTATTCTCATACACCTTAAGAAGTCTAGAAGCATATGCTATAACCTTATCTTGCTGCATCAACACATATCACATAACCATCTAAACCCTCTAGTAGACTCAAGAAAGGAGTTGTAGTCAATCTTGTACTTAATTTTGCAAAGCTATTCTCACAATCATCTAACTATTGGAAATTGATCATCTTCTGAGTCAACCTAGTAAATGATGAGGCTATAGATGAGAATCCTTCCACAAACCTTCTATATTAACCTGCTAAACCCAAAATTTTTCTGATATATTTAGAAAAGGTAGGTCTTGTCAATGTTTTCACTGCTTCTATCTTATGTGAATCCACTCTGATCCCTTTGCTAGTTACAATGTTACCAAGGAAAGCAACGAATTACAACCAGAACTCATATTTACTTAAATTAGCGAATAACTGGATTTCCTTGTGAGTCTGTAGAACAATTCTCAAATAACTCACATGTTCTTCCTTATTCCTAGATTAAATGGGTATATGATCAACAAAGACGATAATGAACAAGTCCAAGTATTATTTTAACACTCTATTCATCAAGTCCATGAAATTCGCAGGAGCATTGGTAAGTCCAATGACATAACTACAAATTTGTAATGACCATATCGAGTTTTGTAGGTTGTTTTCGGAATGTCACTATCTCTAAATCTAAGCTGATGACAACCCAATCTAAGGTCTTTTTTTTAGAAATTGCTAGCACCTTGAAGTTATTAAAATGCATCATCAATCCTGGGATGGTATACTTATTCTTGATTGGGACCTTGTTCAATTGTCTATAGTCGATGCACATTTTGAGAGACAATCTTTCTTCTTTACGAACAAGAATGGTGCACCCCAAGGTTAAATACTAGGTCCAATGAAGCCCTTATCTAGAAGGTCTTACAATTTGTCTTTCATTTCCTTAAGCTCTGGTAGATCCATTCTGTATGGAAAAATAAAAAAAGGCTCGGTATCTGGAAGGAGATAAATTACAAAGCCGATTTCTCTTCCAGGAGGGACTCCGGGAAGATATTTTGGAAATACATCTGGAAACTCAAAGACTACATGAATTGACTCAAGAGTTGGGATTTCAGAGCTAGAATCCTTAATCCGAACAAGATGATAGAGATAACCCTTAGAGATCATCTTTTTGGCCTTAAGGTAAGAAATGAATCGACCCATAGGAAATAAGCTACTACCCTTCCACTCTATGAATGGTTCATTTGGAAACTAAAAAAGAACAATCCTAGTTCTACAATCGACTAAGGCATAATAGGATTTTAACCAATCCGTTCCTAGAATGATATCGAAGTTTGCCTTTTCTAACCCTACAAGATATGTTGAGGTGACTTTCTAAGATACTATGATAGGATTGTATACCCATCGAGCTTTAACTGGGTAACCGACTAGAGTAGAGAATGAGAAATATTCTGAGAGAGTTTATGGACTAACACTGAATTGGAATAATTTGTAAGGAGTTACAAAGGAATGTTTATCCACTGGATCTAACAATGAATAAACATCAAGGTATTAGACTCGTAACATACCGGTGACTACATAAGGAGAATCCTCCTTATCCAGGCGAGCCTAAAGAGCATACAACCTGTTATGGCGCTGACTGCCACCTCTACCAAATGAGTTACCCTGCTAAGTAGGGCGACTTGTTGTTGCTGATGAAGTGGTAGAAAGAACTCTTCCATTACCACCTTCTTTACCCAGTCTAGAAGGACAACCCCTCAACTTGTGACCATACTATCCGCACCCGAAGCATCCTTGTTTTCCTACGAGACACTCTTCAGGATGGTTCGTACCATATTTAGGGTAAGTGGGGTAAGTCTTGGTGCCTGAAACACTTCCATGAGCCTTAGAGCCTTTTGCCCTAACCTTCTGGACATACCTTTTCTTGGAGGATGGAACACTAGCTGACGAAGGGGATGAAGCTTAAAACTTTTGCTGGCTCTACGAGCAATTTCCACAAGCCAGTCCTATACTTTTTATTCTCCTTAGACTTTTCCGTAACATTATCACCCTCAACCTCTTCTACATGAGTTATAAGCCTAGAGATGTTCATATCTCAAACTAACATAGCACTTCTGCACTTAGTTTACACAAAATCTGACACTTCATACAAGAAATGATTCGTTTGAGTGTTGAATCACCAACCATATTAAGAGCATTCCGTGAGATTTGGTTAAACTT
The DNA here is from genome assembly GCA_027789145.1 of Solanum arcanum. Lineage (NCBI taxonomy): Eukaryota > Viridiplantae > Streptophyta > Magnoliopsida > Solanales > Solanaceae > Solanum > Solanum arcanum. The sequence continues at coordinate 22,935,021 of CM050935.1, read as the reverse complement.
GAGCCCGTACTCTTGGAGCATCATATTTCCCTGCCTGAAGTTCATGAATTCATGAGCCTTTGCTTCTCTTAACTCTATTAGGATAGATTAGTCCAGAAAGATCTCACTAAAGCAATCCCAAGTAATAGGAGATGCATCTGTTCCCCTATTTTCCTTCCACTGAGTGTACCAGATATGAGCAACATTCTTCAGTTGGTATGATTCCAACTAAACACAATCATTCCAAGTGATTCTGAGGGTCCTCATTAGTCTGTGATCCCAATAACTAAGACAGATCCATCCAAACAGAGTCAAGGACCCTAGAAGCTGCTGATCCACTATTTGCATTCATAGGAGTAGGAACGTGATTATTCTGGTTGGTTAGACTCTAAGCCAACATATGTAGAGCATTTTTGAACTATAAACTAGAGACTTTCTTATCTAGAACCGGAGGAGCTACGTTTATATTCATAGCATTCATATTCTTAGTGTTAGCTTTACAAGAAGGCATGATCTCAAACATAGAACGTCAAGTTAGAGTTGAATAATATCATACCTTACGCATGATAAGAGTACCAAGTAAGTGAAGTTTTCGTAAAACACATTGTAGACTCTCTCTCATTAGATGTGGTGCACTTCACACACATGAAAAAGGACTCCACTTAGTGCAGCTTTTAAGACATCCTAGGACTCTTGAACCTAGTTCTCCAATACATAGTTCTATTATACCCCAAGCTACCCCTGAGTCGCGGACACAGAACATAGGACCACAAGTGATCCCAAGCAAACCCAGCTGGAATGATCATGAGCATAGCAAATGTAATAAATTGAAAGCGGAAGCTAAAAAATCATAATTTAAACTAAAAAGATAGGAAATACATATATTTAATAATTGAAATATTTTAAAACAATGAGTTTAATACAAATAATTTACTAACTCAAAACTAAGTTGAAACTATGTCTGAAATATGCTTCTAACTTACTAGAAATGCACGGATAGGACCCAGCTAAGTCTAGAAAAAAATGAAACTAAGAGCCTGTTTGGCTCAGCTTAAAAGCTGGTCAAACTGACTTAAAAGCTGGTTTTTGACTTATTTAGCTGTTTGGCAATACTCAAAACAGCTTATTTTAAGTTAAAAAAAAACTTATTTTAAGCCAAAAGTTAAAAGCTGGGGTAGGGGTGCTTTTTTTTTTCCAGCTTATAAGCTGTTTTAAGTTGACCACATTTTTACCTTTTTTCCCTTAATATTTCTATACTATCTCCAAATTACCCACATAACCCTAACATCTCTTTCTTTTATTTTTCCCTTTTCACGTGTTGATGATAGATAATTACTATTACTAATGAATGAAAATAAAATAAATCTTAAATCTTTCAAGTGATCTATTCAAATTATATATTATTAAAATGTAAAATAAGTTGCACATATAACTTAAATAAAAATTTATATTCCTCTTATAAATAATTTGTGATAATAAGGAAATATGTGAATGATAGACAATTATTATTACCTATGGATGAAACTAAAATAAAATCATAAATCGTTCTTTAATCTACTCAAATTATATATCTTTAAAATCTATAATAAGTTTATATTCCTCTTATAAATAATTTTTGATGAGAAAGAAATATGTGAATGATAGCAATATATAATTATTTATGACTGTAAAATATAAATTAATTGACTTTTATTATGTTACAGCTTTTAAGGATATTTCAGACATTTTGATTTAAAAAGCTGTTTATCAGCACTTATTTGCCAAACACATCAACAACTTTTTTTTTAACTTCGACACTTTTTATCCAAACGCATAACTGCTTTTTTTAAAAATAAGTTTCAGCACTTTCAAAAGTACTTTTTTAAAGCTGCTTTTAATAGGCCCATCCAAACGGGCCCTAAATGACTAAAAGACTGAAAAGAACTCATGACTACTTTCCTCGGAGAATGAGGAGTCACCCTTGGATTTGCACAAAATGATATCGGGAATCAATCTAAGCGCAATCTTCATACCGAGAACCTGAACCAACACAATGAGAAGATGTAGTGTACGTATGCGTTAGTACTTGAAGACATTGAGGATCTAGGATAGAGTAAAGCTAAAATTATACATAACTAAACCAGCACAAAAGCAAGTATATAATCTAAACATAACATAGATTTTGAATGCTAAGACAACTGAATGCAATGACCAATTTATAACATGCTGAAACTGAAAACTATATATACTTATAAATGGTCAATGGAGTGGAATCTAAATCATATATGGGATCTACTAATAACTGATAATTAATTCACATGTTCTAATTGTAGAATCCGATGTATACGCCCTATCGAGAGGATCCAATATACCCTTGTTGAGGTATAAAGACATGCCGGCATGATCACTAAGTTGATGCCCACAGAGGGTACTAATAACCTACATGGCTAGTAGATGTGGTACTATTGGGTACGCTGAACATTAGTCCAACTCGGTATTAATGTTACTCCTAATGAAATATGTAATAAACTTATTATGAGTTTATGTAAATATTTGATATCTCAAGAATTAATACCAAACTGAGAATTAAAAAATTAATCTAGTAATAATTCATTATAATTGAGGCATGTATATATGAAGTGTCACACGCGCGACCTAAACCTTTGATGGGACTGGCGTCGTTAACCTATTAGAGGTCGTAGACAAGCCGCTTGTTAGCTTTCATCACAATAATAAAATTAAATTTAGAGGAAAATTTAAACCTTTTTAAATTTACTGAAGTGTATGTTGACTAAATATGATTCTTGCATAAGAGTGATATACTAACATCTCAAAATAAACAACCATCTATTAACGGATTGAACATTTGAAATAAAGAATTAATAATGCCATTAATAGTTGCAAAACCGGGTTTAATACAAAAGCTTGAACAAATGGTTGAAAGGAATCTCTAGGGGAAACATCCACTACCTATTTCTTATCAACTGAAGTTAGAAAACAAAGCGTAGTCATCCTCGAAGTGAAGAGAACCTACCAAAGTCTGGAGGTACTAGTCCAAACAGCTTAAACTGATCTTCAATCTTCTTCAAGGACCTACACCTATAAAAATATTAATTGTATATAGGTTAGTAAACACTTGTAATATGTATAGGTGTATACACATAAACACATAAGGACTATGCAAGATCAAGGAAAGTGCTTCCTATAGCAACATGGCATTTTTTGAAAGTGAAGTCAATTAACTATCCTAATTCGTTATTAATGAATCATGCTATGAATATGACATATTTTGATGAATTTAAATTACACGACTCATTTTCTATATGAAGATAAGACCTTGGAATAATGAACGTAATTTTAGAACAACTTAAGCAAAATTTAATATTTATTCTCCCCTTAGACCGAGAGCACCCTCTCCCACACATAGTTTATTTTCACTCTTTTCTTCTTTTTGTTGTGTAGTACAATGGTTTCCTTTAATCTGTGTTTTTCTTACGAGTGAAATGATTTATTGTAGTCCCATTGCTACAATGAATCAAGTAAGTAATCCAAAAGACTAAGAAAATGATTTTACTACCCTACTCACAAGTTATTCTTTCCATTCTTGTTAAATTAGGAATGAAGTCCGTATAAGCCAGACATTTTTTCCTATTCCCATTCTTTGATCATTTGCATAATATAAAGATTTTTGGGCATATATTAATACTCCAATTCATGAGTCATTATGTTTAGTTCCCTTTATTGACATAAGCTAATAACTATTAAAACATCATTCTTATCAAACACTGATGATTTGATATACTTATGATTTTGGTTACTTAGTTAACTTTGAACTTACATTTATTCTTCATTGATCTCATGTTCACTTTTAACATGCTAGGTTGACTTAGGATATTCTTTTAAGACTTCAATTAGGATGTTTCTGTGCAATGACTAAGAATAACTTTCCTCATTACTTAGTCTACCCTCACCTTTTGGTTATCCAATCTAAACACCTCTCATTTTACTAGTTCTTTCTTCCTTTGATTCTTGCTTTCATAGATAAATCATTAGAGTTTAACCGACATAGATCATTTAAGCTAACATGAAATCAAGTGTCTTTCCCATACTTAAAAGAGGTGTTTCACCTGCTTAATTGAAACCGAATACTTCCTAGGTTTTTTAGGTGGATCCACTAGCTAGTAACCTATGCTGGCGACATAGTTCAAAGACTAGGAGAATTTAAAGACCCTTATCCACCTTGGTTGTAGTGTTATCTCATGGGTATTACATGTGCTTGCACAAGCTCATTAATAGTCTATCGGTGCTTAGCTCAACGTATTATACTTTACAACTTTTAGAGTTGACTCATACACTGCGGAATATTTCTTGTAGTATTAGGTATGCTTAGCTCAATGGATGACTTATCATGCCTTTCTATACTTGATTAATGTGAACTTAAATCTTACTTCATCATTATGATGTTAATGAGACTTGTCTCACTATTTCTAACAATGTATTATGTGAGTATCATTAACATAACTGTTTTAGTGCAAGTGAGACTTTTCTCACTTCCTTTAACACCCCATTCTAGGTACATTTCATAACTCATAATATTTTTATTATTTCATTACTCACCTTATCTTGTTCAATGTTATTTCGTAGTCTTGTACCATTTAATTCAATGTGCTACTATGTTCATGTGTTCATTTAGATATAGTATGTTGAGTGTTGTCCTAATCATTGGCATACCCTAGGTTATGAATTCACTGAGTTACATTTGGTCAAGTCAATCTTTACAATATATTTTGCCTTACAAGAAACATCATAATTTTCATTGGCCATATAAGATTGGTATGACTTAGTCATTGGCTAATTCTATTACATAATTCGGAAATAATATTTCTGGCCTATTATTTGCATAAAGAGAACTTTCACTAAACACTTGTCATGATATTATAACTACACAAGTCAATTAATTTCATGTATATAATATAGTAATATCATGTAGATGATAGTCTAATCATACAGATCTAACCTGTAGGTCCCATTCGACATTATAAAATCACAGAAACCTACATATAATGATAAGTTAGTACCACATACAAACAACATGCTCAAGAGTTGCATTATACATACTACTAGAATCAGAAATAGGCATAAATGGGGAGATGAACATTCAATAATTTTAATGGGAACAACTCTAGTTTTGCTTTTCTTGATTTCAAAATGATTAAAAAGCCTCCCCGGGAAAGGAATTCAAGAGATAAACCCATAACTTTAATGTAGAATTGTATCTCAGAAGATCACCTTGTAATTTGCACGAAACTCTTGAAGACATGCCTTGGAATCGCCTAAGGAGAGCCGAGAGTATTTTTATGTTTTTTCTTATATTTTTTCACAGTTTTTCAGTCGTCTGTTTCTACTTGATAAACGTTAGTCTAAGTCTGAGGAATTGAATATTGACTAATTAAACTTAGGCTAATTACAAAATTAAATAAACCAATTATCTAATTACCAATATGCCCCTCCTAAATTGATTAAAAAAAGGAAAGCATTTCTATTAGCCATATTAAGAAAATCTTCTAGGGTATCGGGATAGACTATGAATTTAAATTAATTAATTAAATTACTCCTAAATCACTAGGACCATAACCAATCACTTTGAACCATCCTAGGTTAGGTACTAGGATGTTTTTAAAGTTAGCTGCTCGGCTAATGTAACAAGGTTACGTCTTAGGATTTTGGGCACACTAGTTTATTCATTTTAGTTAGTCCTAAGTTAGTTAGATAGTAAGGTAAGTTAGTTATAGCTTAGCATTTGTAAGGAATATTGGCTCCACGTGGCTTGACCTGACGTGTGCAGCCCCCTAACCTCCCTAACCAAATCAGTTGTGCTTGGTCGCTTGGTCTCTCGGCCGATATGAAATGTTCTTGCACATGTGTTGCCGTGCATTTTTCTAGCCATGCGCTTTGTAGTTGCACTTAGAAAGTTCACTTCTTGTCCCAAGGATCGTCACTATGTCCTTGGGCACTAATTAATCTACATGATCATTTTAAATGATCATAAGGTATGATCCCTATGCTTGACACTTGGATTCCTCTTACGTAATATTTTTAAGCTATGAAATAAAAAAAATTGGTTAGGGTCCTAATCGCACGTACAATTCATAAATAAGCTTGGATTGGAGCATTTGAACATCAAAATATATTTTAAGTTACTTGTTAATATATATAAATTGGCTAACACCCTTAAGCCAATATACTCTAACATGCCCAATATTACACAATATTGGGAATCGGGATGCCTATATACCCCAATGAATATTCTTAAAATCTTATAGAGCTTTCATTAGGCAATTATATTTTCTGGAATGTTACATAAAGTAACTGAAATATCAGGCCTAGCATATGTAATTCATGAAATAAAGAAATACATAGCTAGGGTTCTGAAATTCATGTGATAAACTAAACAATAACATGGAAATCTGATTTGGGACATATAACTAATTAATTAATAAAGTTTTGTTAATATTCTAGAAACCATGGGCTTAGTCACGATATGGGAATCAAGAGTCTAACTGAAAACTAGCGGCCCACTGGGTGAAAGGAGCATACTAGTGAAATCCCACATACCTGGTGATGAAACTCATAGAGAAGTATTTAAGTTTCAGGGTTGGAACTACTGTAACCTTGATCCGTTCTTAAGCTAGGGTACTTGACCTTTTTTCTCCTCTCTTGCTCCTAGTTTTCTTTTTTTTTATATTAATGATTTTACTTAGGTAAGTTTAAGTTATGTTTCTAGGCTTAAAATGACTAAAATTTGATAATTTAGGGTCAAAAAAAATGTATTTTAGGGTTTAAAGAAAGTGTAAAAAGACCAAAAGACCCGTGAGTTAATTGATGTCGGACCAAACGACGACCTCGACTAACAGACAATCGTTCAGTCATTCTTTTTTGTCCGTAGGTTGGGTCTGTTCGACATTTCTTAACTAAAACAGGAATAACTTTTTACTCAGAGGTCTTATTTTAGCAAGGTTGGTTCTATGAATCGCTAATTCAATTATTTATATATTGCAACGTCATGGGACAGCTAATTTATTTTGTGCTAATAATTATGATAAATTGAAGGTTATCTAACTATATTTTCCCCCTAAATGTGTGCTAACTTTCACCTACAATAACACCTACAATCTATGTACAAACCGTACTGGTTAATCATAGTGGGTAATTGGGTTCATTATCGATGGCCAGAGACTACGGACTGTAGGTCCTTTCATCATTCGACATTTGATCAAATTTTTTGGGCTGTATTTTGGAAGAGTTTCGTCACAAACGATGGTTGTGGAGAATGAGCCATGGGTCATGCTACGGTCCATCAATAATAACCGTCGATTGCACCTGTATATTTTCTTAAAAGCTGATTTCTAGTTTGTTCTAGATATAGGGTGTTATAGTGATCATAAATATTTACGTGAATGTCAATGTGAACGTCTAAACGAGAACATATACGTGAATGAAAACATCAACATTATCGTGGTCATAAACGTGAACATCAACTTGAATGTCATTGTGAATGTTAACGTCAATGTCAACATCATAATAAAATTAAACATCAATGTCAGTGTGATCGTCAATGTAAACGTCATTAACAAAGTGAACGTCAACGTCAATGTTAACGTCAATATAAACATCAACATAAATGTGAACGTCAACACAACCGTAAACGTCATTGTCAATATGATTGTCAACATGAATGTCAATGTTAACATGAAAGTCAATGTTAACATCAAGATGAAAGTCAATGCCAACGACAATGTTAACGTGAATGTCAGTGTCAATATCAAAATCAACATAAACGTCTATATCAACGTGTATGTTAATGTTAAGGTCAACGTGAACGTAAACATCAAGATTAATGTAAATGTGAGCATCAATGATCAATGTATATTTAAATATCATTATGAACATAAACGTCAATGTCAAAGTCAGTGTGAACATCAATGTTAATGTGAACATCTACGTTAATATTAATATAGTCCTTAACATAAAAGTCAATGTAAACGTCGAAATAAACATGAATGTCAATGTGAATGTTTAAGCTAATTTCAACGTGAATGTGAAATTCAATATAAGTGTAAATGTAAACATTAATGTCAATGTGAACATTAATATGAACATCAACAAAAACATCAATGTCAATGTGAACGTCAATGTTAACGTGAACATGTATTTAAATGTCAATGTGAACATCAACATAAACATCAACGTCAACATAAATATTAACAAAATCTAAATGTAAATATCAATGACAACATGAACGTCAACATCAATGTAAACATTAATATAAACATCAATGTCAACATAAAAGGAAATGTGGATGTTAACGTGAACATCAATGTCAACTTCAATGTGAACGTCAACGCTAACGTGAACATCAATGTCAATGTCAATGTCAATGTAAACATCAACATAAATGTGAAAGTCAACATAAACGTACACGTGAATGTGAATGTCAATGTCAACATGAATGTCAATGTGAACTTCAACATGAATGTCAATGTCAATATGAATGTCAACTCCATAAAAACTTCAACATTTATGTGAATGTTAAAGTCAACAGCAATATCAGCATCAACAACAACATCAATGTCAATGTGAATATCCACATCAAAGTTAATGTCAATTTAAACGTGAATGCCAACGTGTTCACCAACGTCAATGTCAACATCAATATCAACATCTACATAAATATAAGTCTCAACATCAATGTGATAATCAACATCAACGTAAACATAAACGTGAATGTCAACATAAAAATGAACCACGATGGAACATCAATGTGATTGTTAATGTCAACGTACACGTCAATGTTCTTATGAATGTCCACATCAATGTCAACAATAATATGATGATCAATGTCAATGTCCACGTATACGTGAACGTTAAAATACACGTAAACATCATCATGAACACCAACATAAAAATCAGTGTCAACATCAATGACTCCTCACTGTGAATGTCAATGTGATCGTGAACGTCAATATTAACTCAATATGAATATCAATGTAAATGTCAACACAAACCTAAATGTTAACATTTAAGTTTACATCAACGTAAACGTGAACGTATATATTATTGTCAATGGGAACATAAATGTGAATATTAACTTGAAAGTTAGCATGACCGTTAATGTTTACATGAATACTAACGTGAACATTAATGTTAATGTGAATGTCGACGTGAATATCAACGTGAACGTCACTCTAATCGTTAATGCGAACGTGAACGTTCACGTTAATTTCAACGTAAAAAAATGTCAACATGAACATCAATATGAATATCAACATATACATCAACGTTAATGTGAATGTCAACGTTAACATGAACATCAACGTAAATATAAACATCAATGTAAACGTAAATATCAACATAACTGTAAACGTCAACATTAACATAAACGTGAATATAAATGTCAATGTGAGCGTTATTGTTAATGTAAATGTTGATGTCAATGTCAACGTCAACATCAATGTCAACATCAAAGAAAATATGAACATCAATGTAAAAGAAAACATCAATGTATAAATCCATGTCAACGTATTGTGAATGTGATTATTGAAGTCAACATAAACATCAACATAAACATGAACATCAACAGGAACATCTAAGTTAAAGTGAACGTCAAAGTCAATGTCAACGTGAATGTGAACGTCAATGTTAACATAAACATTAATATGAATATCAACCTAAGTGTTAACATCAACATAAACATCAACGTCAGTGTGAACATCTATGTTAATAGCCATGTCAATATGGACGCCAATGTCAACGTCAACGTCTATGTGAAAATAAATATCAACGTGAATGTCTAAATGAGAATGTATGCTTTAATGAAAACATCAACGTAAATGTGGACTTTAATTTGAACATGAACGTCAATGTGAACGTGAATGTTAACGTCAATGTAAATATCAATGTGACCGTTAACGTTAACGTTAACATCAGCATAAAATAAACATAAATGTCAGTGTGAACATCAACATCAATGTCAACAACAATGTGAACATCAACGTCACCATTAATATAAACATCAACCTAAACGTGAACATCAACATAAATGTAAACTTCAATGTCAACATGAACGTCAATATTAACGTCAACTTAAATGTCAACTTGAACATTAATGTCAACGTCAATGTCAAATGAACAGCAACGTGAAATTCAACAACAACATCAAGATCAATATGAATCTTAACGTCAATGTCAATGTCAGCATCAACGTCAATGTCTATGTGAATATGAACCTAAACATCTACGTCATTGTATATGTGAAAGTCAATGATGAATGTAAATGTGAATGTCAATGTGAACGTAAATGTCAATCTCAACGTAGACATCACCGTTAATATCAACATGAACGTGAACATCAATGTGAACTTCAATTTAAATATCAATGTAAATGTCAACATTAACGTGACCGTCAACGTGAATGTTAACGTGAATGAAAACTTGAACGTGAACTTTAACATAAATGTCAATGTCAACGTAAACGTCAATAGAAACATCAATTTAAACGTCAATATAAGAATCAACGTCAATGTAATGTTAATGTAAACATCAACGTGAACGTCTATATCAACACAATGTGAATGTCAACGTCCACCTAAACATCAACATAAACGTGACTATCAACATCAACATAAACGTCAATTTTAATATTAATGTGCAAGTCAACATCAATGTCAATGTTAACGTGAACGTCAACATAAATATAAATATGAGTATCAACGTCAACGTTAATGTGAATGTCAATGTGAATTTTTACATGAACGTTAACGTGAATATCAATGTAAACATGAACGCCAATGTGAACTTCAAGTGAAGGTCAACATAAATGTGAACATAAATGTCAATGTCTATGTGATCACGAACGTCAACATCAATGTCAATATGAACATAAACTTCAGCGTTAAATGTGAATATAAACGTAAATGTCAACGTTAACAAGAAATTAACGTCAAAGTGAACATCAAAGTGAATATTAAAGTAAACATTAGCATAAACTTAAACATTAATAATAGCATTAACGTCTATGTAAATATCAACATTAGCGTCAACGTCCAGATAAATGTCAACGTGTTGTTAAAGACGAACCTGATCATCAATTTCAATATAAATGTAAACCTTAATGTAAACATAAAAATGAACGTCAATGTGCATCAACATGAACGTTAATGTAAATGTCAATGTCAATGTTAGCATGAAGGTCAATGTTAATTTCACATTAATATGAACGTCAACGTCAATGTCAATGTCCATGTAAATGTCAATCTATTGGTAAATACGAATGTGATCGTCAACATCAATGTAAATGTAAGTGTAAACGTCAACGTAAAAATGAATGTCAATGTGAATGTCAATGTTAACGTGACATGAACGTCTATGACAACTTATATGTGAATTTTAATGTGAACATCAACTCAACGTAAACGTAAATGTCAAAGTGTATACCAACGTCAACATAAACGTCAACATTAATGTTCACATGATTGTCAGAGTAAATGTGAACATAAATATCAACATGAATATGAATGTGATCGTTAAAATCATTGTTATCATCAATGTAAATATCAAAATCCAACATGAACGTCAACGTCAATGTCTATGTAAACATCAACGTGTTGGTAAACTTGAACGTGATCGTCACCATCAATGTGAACGTCAACGTAAAATTGAAAGGCAACGTAAACTCAACGTAAAAATTAAGGTCAATGTTAGTAAGAACATTCACATCAAAATCAACATCAATGCAAATGTGAACGTCACAAATACATAAATATCAGCATGAACGTCAAGTAAACATCAGCATTAACATCAACGTAGATATCGGTGTGAATATCAAAGTGATTGTGAACGTCAAATTTAATGTCAATGTTAACGTCATCGTGAACGTCAACATAAACCTTAGTATTAATTTTAACGTTAATGCCAATGTAAACATGAACGTATATATGAACTCCAATGGGAGTATAAACGTGAATATCAACTTTAAAGTCATTGTGATTGGGAATGTGAACACCAATATAAACATGAATACTCACGTTAACGTACATCAATGTAAATGTGAATGTGAACTTCAACATCAACATAAAGGTCAACGTGAATGTCAATGTCAATTTCAACATTAACATCAAACGCAAAGTCAATGTAAACTTCATTGTCAACGTGAACATTAAAGTCCATATTTACGTTAACATGAATGTTAATGTTAACGTCAATGTGAAAGAGAATATATAAATGTAAACATTAGCGTTAATGTGAAAGTCAACATAAAAATCAATGTCAATATCAATGTGAACATCAAAATAAACATTAACGTGAACATAAATGTAAACATCAACATACACATCAACGTGAACATGAATGTCCACATTAATGTCAATGTGAATATCAATTTGAATGTGAACATCAATGACGATGTTAACCTGAATGTCAATGTGGACATTAAGTTTAACATCAACGTCATTGTAAACATGAATGTGAACACCAACATGAACCTCAACATCAATGTCAACATCATCATCAATATTAACATAATGTCAATGTTAACGTGAATGTGAATGTTAATGTCAACGTCAGTGCCAAAAAAAACATCAATGTCAACATTAATGTCAATGTCAATTTTCTGATAAATGAAAATGTGATCATCAATGTGAACATAATAGTTAATGTAAATATTAACGTCAATGTGAACTTCCAAGTAAATGTCAACGTAAACATTAGAATCAATGTCAACATAAACGTGAACGTCAATGTGAGCATCAACATAAACGTCAATTTAAATGTCAACATCAACGTGAATGTGAATGTTAATGTCAATGTTAACATAAACGTGAATATAAACATCAGTCTAAACATAAATTGAGCGTGAATGTTAATGCAAACGTCAACATCAACATCAATATCTACGTGAACATAAACATTAAACTTTGAAAGTCAATGTGAATGTCTAAACGAGAACGTATACTTGAATAAAACTGTTAATGTTAACGTGAACATCAATAGTAACATCAACGTGAACATCAATGTGAACGTTAACATTAACATCAACATTAGCATCAAGTTTAACATAAACGTCACTGTGAATGTAAACATGAATAACAATATGAACGTCCACTTCAACGTCAATTAAACATCAACATAAATATGAATGTAAACATAAACATAAATGTCAGCTTTAATGTGCGCGTCAAAGTCAATGTGCATGTAAATATCAACGCGAACATTAATGTGAACATCAACATTAGAGACAATTTAAACAACAATGTCAACATCAACATGAACATCAACATCTACATCAATGTATATGTGGACATGAAGGTCCATGTCAACGCCAATGTCAATATCCATGTTAATGTTAATGTGAATATCAACGATCAATGTAAACATAAATGTCAGTGTGAAAGTAAGCATCAACATAAACGTCTCCATGAACGTAAATGTGAACGTCAACATCAACATGAATGTTAATATGAACGTTAATATAAGTGTAAATGTAAAATTCAATGAAAATTTAAATGTTTATATGAACGGTAATGTGAATGTCATTTTCAATGTAATTTTTAATGTCAACATCAATATAAATGTTAATGTCAACGTGAACGTCAATATGAACGTCAACAAAAACATCAATGTCACATTTCCTAAGCCTAGGGATGATAGGGTGTCTAACCCTAAGCCTTAAAAGGGAAAGGGTACTAGTTCATCAACCAAGAAACAAACTTGTGGAAAGTTCGGCAAGAAGAACGATGGTGATTGTCTTAAGAGGACGAATAATTGTTTTGGTTGTGGTAAAAGTGGAACAAAGATAGGGATTTCCCTAATGTGACGGGTCAATACAAGGGTAGTGGTCAAGCTCAAACAAGTGGTTCAAATGAGGCTCTAAAGAAGAAAGGCTTCCATGCTCCCCCCTACAGGTTAGCAAAAGACTTCTCCCGACGTGGTGACCGGTATGTTGAATGTCTTCTCTATTAATGTATATGCCTTACTTGATCCCGATGCTACTTTAGCATTTGTTACCCCTCTAGTCGCTAAAAAGATTGATACATGGCATGAACCTTTTATAGTGTCTACCTCGGTGTGTTAGTCGGTTGTTGAAAAAGGCTGTATAGAAATAGTCCAATAATGTTACCCAATAGAGTTTCTTATGTTGAACTAGTAGAACTTGTTATGCTTGATTTAGAATTCATTTTTGGTATGGATTGGATGAAAGAGGATGGTGAAGTTTAACATTCCAAATGAACCCATTTTAGAGGTGAAGGGAGGAAGTTCTATTTGTAGAGGTCGTATCATCTCATGTTTCAAAGCATGCACAATGATCTATAAAGGGTGTTTATACCATAAAGTAAGAGTCCAAGATTGACTCTGAATTCCTTCCATTGAGTCAGTCCCCGTAGTGAGTGAATTGCCGGAGGTCTTTCCTAATGATCTTCCTGGTATTCCTCCCGAAAGGGAAATTGATTTTTCGTATCGACTTGTTATAAGTGTAATTTAAAGACTTGAAGTCTCAACTCAAAGATTTACTATACAAGGGCATCATTAGACCTAGTATTTTGTCCATGGTGTTCTCCGGTTTTATTTGTGAAGAAGAAGGATGGGTCCTTTATGATGTGCATTGATTACCAAAACTCAATAAAGTCACTTTTAAGAACAAGTATCCTCTCCCTCGAATTGAGGACTTAATTAATCAACTCCAAGGGGAAAGCTACTTTTGTAAGATCTACTTGAGGTGGGGGTATGAGAAACTAAGGGTAAGAGGTGAGGATATACCAAAGATGATATTTCTAACTATATATGGTCACCATGAGTTCTTAGAAATGTCCTTTAGTCTCACGAATACCCCAGCAACGTTTATGGATCTCATGAATAGGGTGTTTAAAAGTTACCTATATTCACTTGTAATTGTATTCATTGACGAGATCTTGGTATATTACAAAAATGAGGGTGATCACATGAACAATTTGAGGTGGTGTTGCAAGTTCTTAAGGAGAATCAGTTGTTTGCCAAGTATGGCAATTGGAGTTTTTGTTTAAGGTCGGTAGATTTTGTTGGTCATATCATCTCTAGAGAGGGTGTTGAGGTTGATCTAAGTAAAGAAACGGAGGTGAAAAATTGTCTTAGACCATTGTCTCCAACCGAAATTAGGAGTTTCTTGGGGCTAGCGGGTTATTAGAAGAGTTTATGGATGGTTTTCCGTGCATTGAATCTCTCTTGACTGTCTTAACCCAAAAGAGTATGAAATTTTATTGGTTGGAGGCATGTGAGAGAAACTTCAAAATTTTTAAAGATAGGCTTACTTCCGCTCCAGTATTGCCTATACTGCATGGTAAAAAGGGTTTTGTAGTATATTGTGATGCATCCCGAGTTGCGTTGGGGTGTGTTCTAATGCAACATGGGAAGGTAATATCTTGTTCTTCTAGACAGCTTAAGGTGCGTGAGAGAAACTATCCAAATCGTGATTTTGAATTAGAGGTTGTGGTATTTTTCTTCAAAATAGGGAGGCATTACTTGTATGGTGTCCATGTTGATGTGTATACCGACCACAAATGTCTCCAATATGTGCTTACTCAAAAAGAGTTGAATCTCCGACAAGAAAGGTGGTTAGAATTTTTGAAAAATAACGCATGACTTTTCTTTATCACCCCGGCAAGGCCAATTTTGTTCCAGATGCTGCAGGTCGTATCACTATGGGTAGTATGTCTCACATAGAGGAAGCCAAGAAAGACCTAGTGGAGATGTACATAGGCAGTCTAGATTAAGTGTGAGGTTGGAAGATTCTGCTAATTGTGGTTTTCCGTTCCATCATAAGTCTGAGTCATCATTTGTAGTTGAGATGAAGTCCAAATAACACCTTGATCGATCATTTATTGAGTTGAAGGAAACGGTTCTTAGCAATTTAAATGAGTCATTCTCCTCAGGGGGGATAGTGTTTTGAGGTACTAAGGAAGAATGTGTTTTCCCAAGGTAGAGGGGTTGAGGAACTTGATCCTTGAGGAAGCCCATGGGTCGCGTTACTCCATTCATCTGGGTTCGAAAAAATTATACCATGACCTTAAGGAAGTATTTTGGTTGGATGGTTTGAAAAAGGACATAGCGGAGTTTGTTGCTAAGTGTCCAAATTTCCAACATGTAAAAGTCGAGCATAAAAATCTTGGTGGCTTACTACATTAAATCAAAGTTCTTACTTGGAAGTAGGAAGACATCAATATGGATTTTGTAGTAGGTTTGCCCTGGACTCAAAGGCAATATGACTATATGGGTGGTTATAGATAGTTTGACCAAGTCCGCTTATTTTATTCCCATCAAGTCTACTTATTTTGCGGAAGATTATGCAAGGATCTTCATAGATGAGATTGTGTGTTGCCATGGTATTCCTCTATCAATCATATCGGATCGGAGTACACAATTTACATCTACGTTTTGGAGGTCAATTCAAAAAGGTTAGGGTATTAAAGTGAATTTAGGTATAGTTTAAAAGGATGGTGAAATAGAGCGTACAATTAAAACCCTTGAAGATATGCTTAGAGCTTGTATTATTGAGTTCAAGGTAAATTGGGATTAGGATTTGCCTTTGGTGGAGAATGCTTACAATAATAGTTTCGTTCCTCCCTATTCATGGCTCCTTATGAAGCCTTGTACGGTAGGAGGTGTAGGTCTCCAATTGAATGGTTTGAAGTGGGTGAACCTTCACTTCTTGGTCCCAATTTCATATATAAGACTTTGAAGAGAGTTCATATCCTAAGGAACAGGTTGCAAATGGGCTATAGTAGGCAAAAGTCTTATGCCGATAATAGGAAAAGTTATTTGGAGTTTTAAGAAGGCGATAAAGTGTATTCGAAAATTTTGCCTATGAAAGGTGTGGTTTGATTTGGTTATAAAGGAAAGTAGAGTCCTTTTTATGTGGGTCCCTATGAAATCCTATAAACATTTGGTAAGGATGCCTATGAATTGATACTTCCTAGCGAATTGACTTCGGTTCATCCGTTTTCAATGTTTCCATGCTTAAGAACTGTATCACTCATCCTGAGTCTATTCTTCCTATTGAGGGTATTGTTGTGAAGGATAACCTCTCTTATGAGGATGTTCCGGTTAAAATTCTTGAAAGTCAAGTCAAAAAGTTATGGAATAAAGAGGTGGCTTCCGTAAAGGTGTTATGGAAGAATCACCTAATTAAAGATGCAACATGGGAGGTCGAGGCTGACACAAAGTACCATTACCCTTATCTATTTTGATAACTAAGGTTAGTAGTTCCTACGTATAATGAATATAATGAAAAAAATTGAAGTTTTTTTAATTTTTTAGTGAAGTTTTGCAAAACGTGCATTTTTTATGTCTTTACAGTGAATTACAGTGAAAAATTGTGCATTTGTACTTGAAATTGAAATTTTGCTCTTCGGTTTGTTTTGATTTATATTGTGCATTTTCATATGGTTAGTCTATATGAAATAATATATGGCATGTTGGTAAGTTGAACTTTGACTTAATTGACTCATAAATGCTATGTTGAGCTCTTGTTATTGTGAAATGATATTCCTCTGAATGTAATGTTGAGCCTTTTCTGTGGTAATTGAAGTTTGAATTGCCTTGTGTAATTTATATAGTAGATGTTGTGATGTATGTTGTTGGTTGGGCTGCTAGTTTTGAGTCTATTCCTTCCTTCAAAATATTTTAGTGTCATTCAGGGACTAATGTTTCTAAGGGGAGGGAGGGAATGTGAGACTTCAAAAATCCAAGACCAAACATAAGTGTCATAAGGTCTAGACACTGTTTTAAAATCCATTTGAATGAATATAATTCATTTAGGAAGTCTAGAAACCAATATGTACAAGAATGTCCGGAAAGTAGTTCAAGGAGGTACTAGTGTGCCTTAGCCTATTTGATTAGCTTTTAGAATGCGAAAAAATGGTGAAGGGTGTGTAACATGTGTTTAAGTTGATTCATAGTCTAAAAGTCCGGGTACGACTCCCCAAGAACCAAACAAGGGCCCTTGAGGAAAACCCTTGCATTTTGAGTCAAACACTGCCTGGGAAGTGTGCACCCACAAAAGGGAATCAATGGGGCGTGTGCTTATTGACAGAGAGTAGATGCCATCTATTGAACGACACCTAGCTAATTCATTGAAGAATATATTTTTCACACTGTTTGAACTCATCGACGAATGTGGACCACGGAAGGGGGGTTGGCCCATCGATTCACACACGAGGCGTCGATGGGGTCTCGTGGTTGAGTGACCTCTCTTTGCTGCTCGTTTTTAGTAGGGATAATTTAATTGAATAGGGGATTAATTGAATATTTAGGGTTCTATGGAAGACTTATTAAGTTATTTAACACCTAATATAAAGACCCCAACCCCAATACACTAATCATGACTCACAAAACAAAACTCTCTTCCTTCTCACTTCTTTATCTCTCTATTAGAAGACACCATTGAAGATCAAGCTAGGGGAAGGTTTTGGAAGATGTAAAGGGAAGATTGAACCATTAATTCTTCACCAATGAGAAAATTATGATATCTAATTCACCTTTAACACCTCTTTCCTTATAGGGTTCCTTGAGAGTATTTTCAAACGTTGAGTTTTCAGGTGGGTCTTTCCCAATCTAGAAATTAATGTTATTAATTAATTTTTTTATGATAAATTTTTGATATTGTGAATGTATTTAAATTTATTCTAACTTAATTATGATACATATTGATGGTTTTGTCTTGTTTGTAGAAGATGACCCTTAACCCTTAACCCTAGGTTGTGATCTGATATGAATTCTATTATATTGGATCAATTGACTTATTTATTGGTTGAATTACTACTAGCTGATGTTGTTACACTAATCATGAATGAATTAGGGTGACTTTTAGTCATTTGATTTTATTTCTTGATAAGATGATCTAGGTTATGAAGTATGTTGTGAATTGACCTAAGTATCTTGTCTTAAGGTATGAGCTAGTATTGATTTGTGAAGTAATGATTCTTATAGCTTTGTTATCATGTCGGTTATTGACTTATGATGATGTAAAACCAAATTGGGTTGATTTAAGGGTTTATGGTAAGTCCTTCATATTGAACTATGAAGGAGACTTAGTAAGTCTTATGATATCTATTCTTTAATTCAAATTGTGGTTAATTGTGATTAAGTCATAATGTGTTATTGGGTGTGCCTTGTGTTAGGATTGATAGGGTGGTCTGATGTTGAATTTAAATGTCTTGAATATAATTTTTGAGGTGTTAGCTTAAGATGTAAATGTTATAAGGATGGTGAATGATTTACCAATGTGCCCTATCATGATATGAAGATGTTAATGTGCTAACCTTACCTATATGAATTTTAATGAAAGGATTTATACTCATGCAATTCTTATTGATCTATGATGAAATGATTATATAAGGGGTAGAAACTATGAACGAGACTAAGGTATGATTTATAATAAAGGCTTAAAGATATTTCAAAAAGGGACTCTACCTTAGAAAAGAGAGAACTTGAGTGAGGAGTATCCCTTCCCACATAGGTAATGTAGGATCATTAATGTACTCTTGAGATTGGAGACTATAATGCACGTAGCATAAAGAGGGTCCCAGCTTTATCACCTAGTTCTTGAAGTATGTTTCCCTCGTAGGAATACTAGCTAGTGGATCTACGTTTTTTCTATGTTCATGTGTTTGTACTACATTGGCAAGTAGTCCATCTTCTTTTGGTGAAGCATTCCATAACACCGGATTCCATATTAGCTCATGTGGTCTATGTAAGTTAGGGCAAGATGTTCCCAAGAAGGTGAAATGAACTAAAGGAATGAACTCTAACTAATTGAATTTTAATTAACATAAAATAAAGAGAATTAGGGCAGCGTACCACCAATCCATTCTCTCCCCTTCAATCAATGTCTAAATCATCCAATTCAATACGATAAGGCCCTTACTCATGGCCATAACTAATAATTCAGTACATAAACTATGATACTCAATGAAACTAGGTCAATTCTATCATATTCGGTTTTACCCCCTAGATGTAAGTGGTGTCGTCTCCTTCTTTAAGGACTAAGACTATCCTTTACGTTTACATCATCACATTCATCAGTCTAATTTAGCGGAAAATTTAAAACTTTTACTAGTTATACTTTGATGTTTACATAAAGCCCTACATACACATAATACATATATCGAGTATAGATAGAACCTTCGTATAGGAAGGTTACACAACCTTCTACTTTTATTGAACACACATATATAAGTAAGATAGAACATAGTCTTAAGGATTGTCTAATCTCATACCATCTAAAAAACATAACAATTTGGGCATAGCCCTACATCAATGTAAAGAAGCCACATATATGCTTATCTAAATCATACTCTAATGAAAGGTGAATAAACATAAAATTCTTAGAAAACAAAGAAACTTCATAAGAAAGATATCGGCGTCACCCTCTGAAAGTGAGGACCTACGCATTCGGATGGTAAAAAATATCCAAGTCTTCTTCAATTTGTCTTGAATGAGCCTTCAACGACTGGAACCTAAATTTTTTGGGAAAAAGGGAGAAATGGGGTTAGTATTCCACATTACTATGTATGAGACCATATTGATATATATATATATATATATATATATATATATATATATATATATATATATATATATATATATATATATATATATTTAGAAAACATGCTAAGAAAAGGACATTTCTATAAGTATGCATTTTTCTTAAAAACTTTATGAATATTTAACAAAAACACACAAACCAATAATTTTCATTTATTAAATCATAGTCATGATCTGTACATTACAACAACATCAAGTCTAGTCCAACCAAATCTTCCCACTATACAAGTAGAAACATATTCAAGTAACTCTACATTCAAGTCATATTAAACAATAACCATGAATATGAGTACCTTTCATTATATAAAAGCATGACAATTACCCTTGAACCCCTGTCAATTCAACAAGTCCAATGACTAATTAATGCCACATAACCATACTCAATAGAGTGACCCAACAAGAATTGTCTAACACCCCACTGCATATTACATGACATTTAGAATTACATTTCATCTTACTTTCACAATATAAACCGACACATAATCATAAGTGAACTAGTAAAAATATAGTATCAATAATTTGCAAGTCCTTCATATACATATCATAAACCATCATAGATATACACATACATAAGAACATCCTCCTTAGACTCCCCTCGAAGATAACTAGTGCAATGTTTAGGTAGAGTCTCATACCTCTACCGAGAAAAAGCTACGCCCTTAGGTTATTCTAGTTAGAGTTCAATCCGTTAATTCATTTTACCTTTTGGGAACATCATGTCTTAAACAACATAGACCACATGAGCTAGTGTGGAATCCGGTTTCATAAAATCCTACTCCGAAAGAAGGAGGAGTACATGAAAATGTTGTACCAAAACATAAAACATAGCAACTACGTGGATCCAATAACTAGTATTCCTATGGGGGCAACATATTTCAAGAACTAGGAGGTATGTTGGGACCCTCTTTATGCTCAATTAATTTTAGTCTCCAATCTCATGAGGACTTTAGTGTTCCTACCTTCCCTATGTGGGTAGGGATACTCCTCAATGTAGTTCACTCGGTGCTAAGCTAGAGTCCCTTTTTGATATGTCTTGAAGCTTTTTATTATCAATCATATTTTAGTTAAGGTCTAGGGTCTACCCCTCATATAATAATTATCATCAATATCTCAATAAGAATTCTATACGTATATGTCGTTTCATTACATTTCATATAAGGGAGGTTAACACATTAGCATTTCATATCATAATAATTCACATTGATAGTCATCACCATTCTTTTAACACATACATCTTAATCAACCTCACAACATAGTAGACATTTCAATTCAACATCATACAAGCCTATCGATCCTAATACATGGCATACTCCAAGATAACATTCCAACTTAACCATGAGTAATCACAATTGGAAGTAAAGATAATGATCATAAGACTTACCAAGTCTCCTTCATATTTCATCATTTAGGCATTACCTTAAACCCTCAATTAAATCTTATCACGATGTACCACATATTAATTCAATAATTAACATCATAACAATAATATGTCCCTACGCTATATTCAACACTAAATTAAAGCTTAAACCAAGATACTAAAGTCAATTCTCATAACCTAGATCACTTCTCAAGAACTAGTATAAAAAAATTCATCTTAATTTGTTCATGATTAGTGTAAAAACATCATCTAACAGTTATTTAACCAATAGTTCAGTTAATTAAATCAATCACAACCCCATTCACATCAAAATCAAACCTAGGGTTAAGGTTAAGGATCATGCTCTTCAATTTAGATTAAACCATCACAAATTATCATAATAAACTTAAAATACATGTTAATCTATCAATTATATCCTAAATGAACAATAAAAAACTCATTTCATAACATCAAATTCATAATTGGATAAAAACCACTTGATAACCCAACTTTTTGAAATACTTTGGAGAAACCCTTTGAGGAAAGAAGTCTTAAAGGTGATTCAGTTTTCATACCTTAATGTTTGATGAAGATTTGAAAGTGAAACCTTCCTTTCCATCCCCCAAAATCTCCCCCTAGCTTATATTCAATGGTGTCATCTAATACAGAGAGAAACAAGAGAGAAGGAAGATAGTTTTTTTCTGAGTTATGTTTCGGCTAATGAGGGTTGGGGTCTTAATATGGGAGGATTAAATTAGTTAATTAATCTTCCTTTAATCCATAAATAACCCCTAAACCCCTTTATTATTTTAATTGGATCTAACTTAAATTGTGCAGAAACATTGACCCTTACAGACGGAACCCCGTCAACGGGCTGTCTGTGAGTCGACGGTTTGTCCCTCCTACATCCTGCACAACCGTCATTTTGCGCAGACACTTGTGTAGGAAAGGGATTTACCCACTTTGTCAAAGTGTGGGATGACGGTAGTCATCGACGCCCCATCAATCCATACACAAGCCGTTGCTTGGCTTTCATGGTTTGCAACACTGCCCAATCAGTGTTGCCTCATACATGCTAGGGTCCTCCTTTAGGGACCTTTGTGGGTCCTTAAGGTGTCTTACTCGGACGTTTTTACCACGAATTACCTTAAACACATGTTATACACCCTTCCACCTGATTCCAACTCCTAATACTACTGAAATAGGATAAGGCATGCTAGTACCCTAAAGAACTAGTTTCTGAATGTCATTAACGTTCTTGGACATTCTAAACCTCCTAAATGTCTTATATTAATAATTATAGTCCAAAAAACATCATCTAGACCTCAAGAAACCTATGTTAGACTTTAAGAATCATCTTGGATTTTTGAAATGTTATATTATCCCCCCCCCCCCTTAGGAACATTCTTCCCTGAATGACCCTAAAATTCATTTGGAGGAAGGAATAGATTCTAGACTAGCAACCCAACCAATCAACAATACATAAAATAACATAATATAAATGATGTTAACAAGCCAAATAAAAAACATCAATTACAACACATAAGGATCAAACACTTCATTATGAGGCATTTCCTTCTCACAAAACACATGAGCTTAACATGCATTACATAAGTCAATTAGCACCAAGTTCAACTTTTTAACATGACACATATCTTTTCTCTAAGACTCCCCATGTCAAAATGCACAGCATAACTTAAACAAACCAAAAGGAAAAATTTCATGGTTTATGCATCAACTTACTGTAATTAACTGTAATGCAGCCCAAAAAAGCACATTTTTGCAAAACTTCACCAAAAATCATGAAACTGCAATTGCTAGTCACATTTATATTATTAAAAAGAATGACTAACCTTAATTATCAAAAAGATGAGGGTAAAGGGACTTCATGTAGGCCTCAATATCCCATGTTGCACCCTTAAGTAAGTGATTCTTCCATATCACTTTTACGGAAACCACATCTTAGGAGACCTACAACTCCTACAATACAAGGCTTCATAGAGAGACATGGAGATGGATGAATTAATGTTATTACTATAAGCAATTTCCACCAAAGGCAAATGCATATCCCAATTTCCCTTGAAATCAATAATACAAAGCCTAAGCATATCTTCAAGGGTTTGAATAGTACGCTCTGCTTACCATCCGATTGGGGATGAAAATCGGTACTCACCTTCAAACCTTAGTAACCAACCCTTTTTCAAAATACGTCCAAAACATAGATGTGAATTATGCACCCCGCTATGCTATGATGGATAAAGTAATACCATGGTGACACATAATCTCATCTATGAACATCCTAGCATAATATACCACCGAATAAGTATACTTGATGGGAATAAAGAACGAGGACTTTGTAAACCTATCTAAAACAATCCATATAGAGTCATATTTCCTTTTAGTTCGAGGCAAACCTACTAAAAATTCATATTGATGTCTTCCCACTTACAAGTACAAACTATGATTTCTTCTCGTAAGCCGCCCGATTTTTATGTTCGTCCTTTACTTGTTTTCAATTTGGACATTTCACGACAAACTCCGCTATGTCTTTCTTCATTCCTTTGAACCAATATACTTCCCTAATGTCATGGTACATTTTTATCGAACCCGAATAAATTGAGTAGCGGGACCCATGGTATTATTCAAGAATCCTATCCTCAACCCATCTACCTTGGGCACATATAATCTTCCTTGGTACCTTAAAATACCATCCGCCCTAATGAGAATGCCTCGTTAAGCTTGCCGAGGAACATTTCTTTAGACTCCATAAAATATTTGTCAAGATGTTTCTTGGACTTCACCTTAACTACTAATGATTACTTGGAGTAGTTATGAACCATTAAACCACCATATGAAGAATCTTCCAACATCACCCCTAACCTAGAAAACCTATGTACATCCTTCACTAGGTCTTTATTGGCTTCACCAATGTGGCATACACTAACCATAGTCATTCGACCTAGGGCATCCGTAACCATATTAGATTTGCCAAGATAATAGAGGATGCTCATGTCGTAATCATTTAACAATTCTAACCACCTTCTTTCTCTGAGACTCAACTTCTCTTGGGTAAACACATATTGGAGACTCTTATGGCCGGTAAAAATATCAACATGAACACCATACATGTAATGACTCCGTACTTTCAAGGCAAAAACCAATGCCGCTAACTCAAGGTCATGAGTTTGATAGTTTCACTCATGTACCTTAAGTTGCCTAGAAGCATAGGCTATCACCTTCCCGTGTTGCATAATCACACACCCCAAACCCACTCGAGATGCATTACAATAACAACAAAACCGTTTGTACCCTCCGGTAAGGTCAACACCCTCTCACATGCCTCCAACAACTCAAACTTTTTATACATTTGGGTCAGGGTAGTAAAGGGAGACGCAAGGTATGCAAAACCATCAACGAACCTACAATAATAACCTGCTAAACACAAGAAACTCCAAATATTTGTTGGAGTCAAAGGTCTAGGCCAATTTTTCACCGCCTCCATTTTACTTTGATCAATGTCAACTCCTTCACTAGAGATGATATGCCCAAGAAATGTCACTGACCTTAAAAAACACACATTTGCTATAATTGGAAAACAATTGATGTTCTTTAAGTACTTGAAACACTACCCTCAAATGATTCATATGAGCACCCTTATTTTTCGAATATACCAAGATGCCATCAATGAAAACAATGATAAATGAATCTAGGTAATTTTATAACACTTTATTCATTAGATAAATAAATGTCGCCAGAGCATTAGTGAGACTAAAAGACATTACATTGAACTCATAATGACCATATCTAGTCCTGAATGCCATTTTTTTTATATCCTCACCTCTCACCCTAAGTTGGGAATACCCTGATCTCAAGTAAATCTTAGAAAAGTTGCTCTCCCCTTGGAGTTGATCAAACAAATCGTCAATATGACAAATATAACACTTTTTATTGACTGTGACCTTATTGCGTTGGCGGTAAATAATAATCATTTTTAAGGAGCTATCTTTCTTCTTCACAAACAAAACCGGAGAATCCTATGGAGAAATACTAGGTCTAATGAAGCCTTTGTCTACTAAATCCTTAAGTTGTTCCTTTAACTCTTTCAATTCGACCGGAGCCATCCAATAAGAAGTAACTGAAATAGGATTTGTATCCTGTAGCAAATCAGTAACAAAATCAATTTCACATTCGGGAGAATACGGGGAAGGTCACTAGGATAAACCTCTGGAAATTTATTAACTACTCGGACCGATTCAATGGGAGGAATTTCAGAGTCTAGTTCTTGGACTTTTACAATATGGTATAGACAACCTTTAGAGATATATTTGCATGCTTTTATACAAGAGATGATACGACCTCTAGGAAAAGAGTTTCACCCCTTCCACTCTACAATGGGTTCATTTGGAAAGTTAAACTTCACAACCCTTGTCCTACAATCAATATGCAAGCATGAAACCAATCCATACCGAATATAACATCAAAATAAAGCATATCGAGTTCTACTAGTTCAACATAAGAAATTCTATTGGGCAACATTATAGGACAATTTTTATACACCATTTTTGCAACAACAGACTAACCCACCGAAGTAGACAGTTTAAAAGGTTCATGCAAAAAATAGGGTAAAATATAAAACTTCTTTTCTACAAGATGAGTAACAAGGATAAAGTATAACAAAGATCAAGTAAGTCATATACATCAATATAGAAGACTTTCAACATATTGGTCACCACATCGGGAGAAGTCTCTTGCTCACACCTAGAGCGGAGAGAACAGAAGCGGTTCTTCTTTGGATCCTCATTAGAAGAACTTACTTGAGTTTTCTCGCTACCATTATCTTGACTCTTCATATTAGTTCAATCCCAAACCTTGTGCCTACTCTTTCCACAAACAAAACAATTATCCCTCCCCATTAGGCAATCATTGTAGTACTTCTTGCCATACTTTCCACATGTTGGCTTCTCGGTTGGTGAAATAGTATCATTTCCGTTCTTAATCATTGGGTTAGACACATTATACCACTAGTTTTTGGGAACATTGAAGGTACTTGAATTGAAACCCGCTTCATATATCTAGTCTTATTTGTATCTCAAGCCTATTGTTTGAAGATACTCCTTCAAAAGATCTTGCCCTCTTATCATCTCTACTCTTCCTCCTATCCCTTGACTCTTCAACATGCTTAGCATGCACCATAAAACGAAAAATTTTTATTTTGTCGTGTAACATAGCCGCATGACAGTCTCCTTGCAAATCATCCGACACTATTGTCACAAAGCGGCTCATTTCATCTCTAGGGTCGGAAACAAAAGAAGGAGCATATTTATAAAACTATATAAATTTCAAGGAGTATTCATGAACACTCTTACCTCCTTAGCGAATGTTGATGAACTCCATCATTTTAGCCTCCCTCATATCCTTAGGAAGGAACCGATCAACAAAAGCCTTTTTAAAAATCTCCAAAGTCAAAGGACCACCTCTCAAAGGCCTATTATCCCTCCACTGCACAAACCATGCTTGACCCACGTCCTTGAGTTGATATGTGCCAGACTCGTCCTTCTTACATGTGGACAACCCCATATCCAAAAGTATCTTATAGACTTCATTTGTGAATTCTTAGGGGTCTCCATCAACCTTAGACCCATAAAAGGTAGGAGGGTTCATTCGAGTGAAGTCCCTTAGACAGAAAGTCAGAGTAGTTACTTGTTGATAAGGACGGGGTACAAGCTCCCGATTTGCTTCGGTCGTCATAGCTTGAGCTTGAACAGTAGAGGCTTGAGAAAATTAGATAATGGCAGCCCTTAAATCTCTATCCGTAAAAGGTGAAGGATTGACCAGAGCTTTGTCAACATTTGCATCTTCTTCAAGTGTAGGAACTTGCTCACCCTGGGGAGGAGCTCCCTCATTGGAAATTTCCTCTTCAAGACTTCGTGCCACATTCTTTCGACTGTTCATTCTTCCTATAAGTACAATAATATAATTAAATGCACAAGCACACCATAAGTATACTCTAATGGCATGATATAATATTTACAAGGAAACAAGAGTCTCCTTGGAATCATGTAGGTTCACATTTATCACTGTGGCGCGCTTCATAATTATGAACACAAATTTACATAAAGGTGGTGGAGAGAGACATGGATTCTAAGATAATGCAACCTTTTTCTTTGATACTAGGTTTTTCACATCCGCGTATACCCCCTATATATAATCAGCGTCGTCGCCCTCTTTGAGGACTAAAACTAGCCTCTTAGTTTACATCATCAAATTCATTAGTCGAATTTAGCGGAATATTTAAAACTTTTATTACTTCTACTTAGAGGTTTACATAAAATTCTACATACACATAGTATTTATATCGAGTATACATAGACCCTTCGTATAGGAAGGTTACATAGCCTTGTAGTTTTATTGCACATATCGATATAAGTAAGATACAACATAGTCTTAAGGATTGTCTCATCTCATAACCTCTAAAAATAATAACAATATGGGCATAACCATACATCAATGTAAAGTAGCCACATATAGGCTTATACAAATCGTGTTCAAATGAAAGTGGAATGAACATAAAAGTCTTAGCAAAATAAAACAACTTCCTAAGCAAGATATTGGTATCGCCCTCTAAAAATGAGGATCTACCCACTTGGATTGTAGAGAATATCAAAGTCTATTTCAAATCATATTTAATGAGCCATCAACGACCGGAAACTAAAATGTTTGGGAAAAAAGGAATAAATGGGGTCAGTACTCCAAATTTCTAAATCAAAATTCGTGTGGCTTAGTACAAGAGATCCAAATTCCTTCTTGGAAGTGGGAAGACATCAATATAAATTGTGTAATGGGTTTACCTCGTAGTCAAAAGTCATTTGATTCTAAATGGGTTGTTGGGAATAGGTTGACTAGGTTCACTAGCTTTATTCCCGTCAAATCTACTTATTCAGGAGAAGACTATGAGAACATCTTCATATATGAGATTGTGTGTTGCCATCGTATTCCGCTATCCATCATATTGGACCGGGGTGCACAATTCACATCTAGTTACGGAGGTCATTCCAAAAAGGTTTGGACACTAAGTTGAGTACCGCTTTTCATCCCCAAACTAATGGTAAAGCCGAACACTCTATTCAAACCCTTGAGGATATCTTAGGTCTTTCTTTATTAATTTTAAAGGGAATTAAGATAAACATTATC
Organism: Solanum arcanum; assembly: GCA_027789145.1. Lineage (NCBI taxonomy): Eukaryota > Viridiplantae > Streptophyta > Magnoliopsida > Solanales > Solanaceae > Solanum > Solanum arcanum. The sequence goes on along the minus strand of CM050935.1, from coordinate 22,905,884 downwards.
CTTTGGTGGAGTTTGATTATAATAATAGTTTTCATTCATCCATTTCCATGGCTCCCTATAAAGCCTTGTATGGTAGGAGATATAAGACTCCTATCAGATGGTTTGAAGTGGGAGATCCTTAACTTCTTGGTGCTAATTTAGTTTATAAGACTTTGGAAAAAGTTCATATTGTAAGGAACAGGTAGCAAATGGCCTATAGTCGTCAAAAGTGTTATGTCAATTGTAGGAGAAGGGATTTTGAGTTTGAAGAACGTGATGAGGTATATTTGAAAATTTCGCTAATGAAAAAGGTGGTTATATTAGGCAAGAAGGGGAAGTTGAGTCCTTCTTATGTGGTTCCCTATTAAATCATGCAAAGGGTTTGTAAGGTTGCCTGTGAATTGAAACTTCCTAGTCAATTAGCTTTGGTTCATTCAGTTTTCTATATTTCTATGTTGAAGAAGTATATCGTTGATCCTCAGTCCATTCTTTCAATTGAGGGTCTGTGTTTCAAGGATAACCTCTCCGATGATGAAGTTCGAGTTCAAATTTTTGAAAGGCAAGTCAAGACGTTAAGGAATAAAGGGTTGTTCCCATAAAGGTGTTATGGAAGAATCACCTAGTTGAGGGTGAAACATTGGAGGCCGAGGCCAACATGAAGTCCCGTTAACCTCATCTTTTTTATAATTAAGGTTATTCATTCTTTTAATAATATGAATATGACTAGGAAATTGAAGTTTCATGATTTTTGGTGAAGTCTTGGAAAAATGTGCATTTTGGGTTGCATTACAATGAAGTAGTACCTTTGAAACTTGAAGCTTTGCCTTTTTTGTTTATTTGAGTTATTTTGTGCATTTTTATATGGTAAGACTTTATTAAATGATATGTAGAATGTTGTTAAGTTGAACTTTGTGCTAATTGACTAATGTACTGTATGTTGAGCTCATGTGTATTGTGAGAAGGAAATGTCTCATGATGAAGTGTTTTGACCCTTATGTGTGATAAGTGGAGTTTTTGAAATTTGCCTTGTTTAAATGCTTTGATTTATGTTGATTTGATTTTGGTTGATTAGTTGGGCTGCTTGTCTTGAGTCTATTCCTTCCTTCAAAAGACTTTTAGTGTCATTCGGGAACAAATGTTCTAAGGAGGGGGGGATAATGTAACACTTTAAAAATCCAAGATGAGTCTTAGAGCCTAACATAAGCCTCATGGGGTCTAAGCAATGTTTAATAACTATTTTAATGAATATAGGTCATGTAGGAAGTTTAAGAAACAAAACGGCCAAGAACGTTCACGATGTTCAGAAGCTAGTTCTAAGGGGTACTAGCGTGTCATAGCCTATTTTACTAGTTTTTAGGAGTCGAAAATCCATGAGATTACATGGAAGGGTGAACATGAAGTATTAAGGATGATTCTTGGTCGAAACGTCAAGGAACAAATCCCCAAGGAGCAACCCAGGGCCCTTAGGAGGCAACACTGCTTAGGCAGTGTGCAACCACGAGAAGCCATCAATGGCTCGTGTGTGAATCGATGGGGCGTCGATGCATATCATCCTCCCATATAGCCAAAAATGTTAGACGCTTTCAGATGCGAAGTCTATGAACTCAACGAGAGTTGTGCAACACAGAAGGCGAAGTGTCCGTCGACTCATACATGGCCTGTCGTTAATGTCATGTATGTTAGAATTGAGTTTCCTGCAAAACATAGGTTAGTTTTATACAATATTTTAGAAGGTTAGGTGATTAATTATGGTTTTAGGGGAGTCTAATTATGTTTATTAAGCCGCAATATAAAGACCCCAACCTTCATTAATCTTAACAGAACTCACAAAATAAACTCTCTTCTTTCTCTTTCTATTTGGAAGATACCATCAAATACAAGTTAGGTGGAGGTTTTGGGGGCTGGTAAAGGACAATTTCACCATAAAATCTTCATCAAATCTTAATGCATGGGATCCAATTCACTGTTGAGACTCTTTCCTCAAAGGGTTCCCTAAAAATGGATTTCTAAAGTTGAGTTTTGATGTTGGTGTCATGTAATTATGAAGTTGATTTTGTGAATTGAGTTGTTTATATTTTGTTAGGACGTAATTGATATATTAACATGTATTGATTATGATCAATTGTGATAGTTTGGTTCAATTTGAAGAGTATAATCCTTAACCCGTAACCCTATGTTGATTTTGATGTAAATTGGGTTGTAATTGATTCAATTGTCTTGATTATGTGTTAAATCACTATTAAATGATGTTGTTACACCAATCATTAGAAAATTAGAATGAATTGTTTTCTTTCATTCTAATCTTAAGAAGTGATCTACGTTATGGAAATTGTCCTAAGTCATCTTATTTTAAGCATTGATTTGGTATTCAATTTTGTGGAGTGACTTTTCTATTATTGTTATCATGTCGATTATTGAATTGTGATATTGAACATATAAATTGGCTTGAGACGTTTTATGGTAAGGCCTAAATGATGGACAATGAAGGAGACTTGGTAAGCCTTGGAATCTCTATCTTTACTTTCAATTGTGATTTAATTGTGGTTAAGTCACGATCATATATTCGAGTATACCTTATATTAGGATGATAGAGTTGTATGATTTTGAATTGAAATGTCTTTAGTATGTTGTGAGGTTGACTAAGGTGTATGTGACATAACAATAGTGATGACAATAAATGTGCCTTTATATGCTATGAAATCCAAATATGTTAAGCTCACATATATGAATTGTGATGAAAGGACTATACTCATGTAATTCTTATTGAGCTATTGATGACAATGATTATGCAAAGGGTGGACCTTATGACCTAAACTAAGCGATGATTGATAATTAAAGGCTTAAAGACATTTCAATAATGGGACTTAGCTTAGCACTGGCCGAACTTGACATTAGGAGGAGATGAATTCCCAAAGAGGATGATTCTCCCTATAGTTCTATATGAGATGTTGCCTTCCCAAAGAGGAATAGTCATCCAATGGATTGCCAAGAGAGGAGGCCCCAACTACTTAGTGGTATCAAGAGGGAATATACTACCACTTAGTTCTTGAACTATGTTGCCCCTATAGGAATACTAGATCGTGGATCCACCTAGAAAGCTACGTTTATGTTTGGTTTTACTTTGTTTGGTAGACCACCTTCCATCGATGTAAGGTTTTACAACACTAGATTCCACAATTATCTCTTGTGGTCTATATCGTTCAGGTAAGTGTTCCCTAAATTAAAATAAAGTAATGAGGTATAAACTAACTAATGTGACTTGAGAGGTGTAACTTAGCCTAGGTAGGGTTATGAGACTGTACTTATGCCTTGCACTAGTTAACCTTGATGGAATCTTTAATGTTATATATGTATATGACAATGACGTATATGATGATAATATGTTAATGCTAGAGTATAAATGATATTATATGATGATGACATATCCATATGAACATGTAATTGGATAATAATTTTAAAGTTAGACATTGATAATATTTTCTTGTTAAGTGTACTTGGTTGAGCAAGGTTATAAGAATTTGCTTGGTTATTGCACTTGTTGATTTGATGAAGATTCATGAGTAGTTGTCTTTCTTATTATGATATGAATAACTCTTATTTATATTTGTGATGTTATTCCTTGATTATAGGGTTTTAGTAGATTATGGGTTCAAGTACGTTGATACGCATATTATTTGTTTGAGTTAATAAGTATGTTTTGTTAATTGGCATGTCTTGCTTGATATTGCATGAGACATTTAAAAGGTTTTAGCGACATGTTTTGACTAAATATCCTTTTTTTAGCATGTAATGCTATTATATGTGCATATGGTCTTATACTTAGTAAATGTGGAGTACTAACCACATTTTCTTCCCTTGTTCCCAAACATTTTAGGTTCCGGTCGTTGAACGCTTATTCATGGCTTCTTGAAGAAGACTTAATATTCTCTACCATCCAAGTGGGTAGGTCCTCAATTTTCGAGGGCAAAACCAATATCTTGCCTAAGAATTTCCTTTGTTTTTCTAAAAATTTTATGTTAATTCCACTCTCATTCTGTACGACTTGTATAAGACTATATGTGTCTTCTTTACATTTGATGTAGGGCTATGCCCATATTGTTATGATATTTTAGATGGTATTAGATGAGTCAATCTTTGAGACTGACATCTAGGTTCACCCCCTAGACGTAACCGGCGTTGTCGTCTTTCTCAAGGACTAAATCTAGACACTTAGTCTCATGTCAAAACACTCATATGTTGAAGATAAAAATTTTTTAGAACTTTTCATTACATCTACTTGGAGATTTACATAGACATCTACACACACATAATATATACGTATAGAGTATACATAGACCCTTCGTACATGAAGTTACATAGACTTCTACTTCTATTGCACATACATTTATATAAGTTAGCCCTTACATGGGCATTGTTATTGTGACTTTTTATTGACATTATTGTGATTCTATTACATTGAATTTCTCATATATACTTTTATTTAGGTATATTTATGGTTAATTGTTGATGGATGATCCAATTGAATCAATGTATGAAGAATATAACATGACTAGCATATGCCTCTATGTGATCACTGTAATACTTATCTTTAAATGTATAAAAGTGGAATTTGATTATGTTAAGCTGCTTGGAGATACTGCCTTATATTAAATCTATGGTTGAATTGCCGATATAAATCTTGTATGATCAAAGTAAAGAGCTTGGTTTTAATTGATTTAGGTTCTTCTAGTCTATCTAGTAGTAACTTGTAATCTTCACTTTGGGATGGTTGTTATAAGACTTGATCATGGTTAACTATCTTAGCTGCTGCCTATATGTATAATATGATGATACTTAGGTATAATTAACCTAATACGAATAGATAACCATTGAATTGGTAATGATTATTAGGGTGGATGAAGTATGATTAAGCTATGATGTTCTATATCTTTACCTACTGCCCAAAAGTATATTATTGATAAAATATTATTCGTGAACAATACTAGGAAAATTGCGTGATGATCTATAACTCTTTACTTTCTAGTAAATATGTGATGTATTGTATTATGTTATAGTATGATCTTTTAACGACTTGTACATGTTTTCTTTAATGATTAAATGTATATTTTGATACTGACCTATAATGTATTTATGATGAAAAAGGTGTATTGATCAATGAACGATCTTGATGAAGTAGTAAGAATTGCCCTCCCACTCTACTTTTCTATAGTATTTTTAATTGATGAAGCATTGCATGGCATTGTTCTGTATAGACCACTTATGGTGGTGGTGGTTACTTTATATCTTCATCATATATGTGTTGAACATGGCCTTGAATGCCCATCGATGAATACATGAGTGTGTGGTCTAGGTTTCTATGGCTATTTTTTAAAGCAAATACATATCTATGTTAACATCATGTGTAGGTGCTTCCATTAATGAAGTGTTAAGGATTGATAACCCCTACCCATGTACCCCGATGTGAAGGTGTAAGTAGATAATTTTAGGAGTCTTGAAGTAGAATATGAAGTTAGGTTGCCTCCTATGCTATTGTGTTGTGTGGTCTATGCTTGAAAGTGTAATCCAGTCTTAAGAGGGTGGCTGCCTCAATGTGTTGTTGATAGCCATTATGTGGTCATGTTGACCAATACACACATACACTCATACATTTTGCATGCTTACAAGGTAGTAATGTTTTATAGTGTAATGAAAGGTTTAACTCATATTCACTAAATGTCTACTACTTTGCATGTAATGAAAATGTATGTGAAGTATGTTATGTATTCCATTAACTAGGATGAATTGATAGGTGTACTTGTATGGGCAAGGGTATGGGACCTTGTCTATCATTGAACATGAGTACAATGTGTTGGTTTCCACATAATGAGATGATATGCACTATGTTGGTCTTATTGACTATGTGATGAAGGTGGTTGACAGGTACGAACTTGTCTCAAATTACTTGTTTATGTGTGAGTTGGATGTTAAGGCTTGTGGTCTCATGATAGGTCTACTAAATATGTGGGCGGTTATGGGGCTTCACATGTACATTGCACTAGTAGATTTAGATTGGGGTCATGAGTAAGGTCTTATAATTATTTATGTGTAGTGAAGTGAATAGATGTGCGAAAATTGAGATAACATATTGTAAAGCCAATAGAGGCTTGTCATAAATATGTCAATGATGTATTATGCTTCTAAGATGGTATGTGTTGGCTTATATAAGTGGCATGAATGATTTCTTGTGGCCTTAAGATGATGCATTACACCAAGTAAAACTAGAGGGTTACTTGGGAGGTTAAGAGTTAAGGAAAAGATGTTTACTGTTAAAGGAAAAAGTGCTCACGGTAAAAAGTAAGAGCTCACTGTAAAATGAACTCAAATATGACTTAAATTCTATATGTGACTTTATATGATATTTGGACTATGAATATGTCTATATGAAGCATGTGAATTATATAAATGTTATTGTATTAACATTTTATAAAGATTTATTTAAAACACATCATGTATAAATTTCAAGAAACTGTCCCTTTTAAATGAATGCTTTTGCATGGTTACCATACATAGTACATTTTTGTACTAACTCCAGTCTTCTCTACTTTATACACAAAGTGTAGGTTATGGATACTTTAAAGGATGTCTATGTTTGAAGAGATTGTTAGGTGTGTAAAAAAATGAATCCTTAAGATTCAAGAATGTCCTATGTCAAACTATGTTTAAAGTCTAGTAATTTTGTATTTATGATTATTCTATAATGCTCTTGTCCCCATTGTACTCTTATTATGTTGTGTCTAGGATTGCAAAAGAGACTTAAGGTCTAATTATGTACTTACGATATTATATATATATATGTGTGGTAAACTTTTTAGCATATAATGATCTAGGAAAAATATTAATTTTTCTGCTAATTTACTATTGCAATGCGATGAATGATAACTATGGGCTTGAATAAGACTTCCGAGAGGTCAAGTAAGCCATGTTACTTCTAGGGGGTGCTCTACGGATGTGACAAACATGGTATCAGAGTATCAGGTTTATAAAAGTGGTTTTAGGTTCTTAAAGTCTCATATTGCCTTGTTTAGTAGAGTCTCGTATCATTGGTGGTGAGTCGCGACACATCAAATGGTACGAGAGGCAATAAGACGATAGAGTTTCCCTTTTCATCATTCTCATGTCGTGACATAGAACTTAGCACTATAAGATCTCTCTCTTATGTTTTCTAATCTGGTGGCCTTTTAGATGTGATTGATTGGATGAGATTGTATCACTATTCTTGAGGCGAAAAGGTGAATTTCATAATGATATGTTGATATGATGTCCCTTGTGGCTACATATGAAAACTTATATGAAATAGCATGTTATGTTGGGAATTATGTGTTATGTTATGGTTAAAATGAATTCTTTTTTGAATGGTGAGTAGTACATGTTGCCTAAGTATATAATTATGTGATTCAAATGTTGCCCTTGTTTATATGTGTCAACCTTCATGATTGTTTTGCATGGATTGAAGTCTTTGTATAGGCTTGGTATTAGGAGCAATGGTAGTATGTTGTCCTTGTAGAGTGATGATGTGCTTATAAGTCACCTTTCTGTAAAGTTTAATAAAAAAGGAAGAGTCCCTATGGTTAAGTCTTTTCAATTGTTTCCCCTAATGTTGTATGACCTTGGTGTCTATTGTATGGTATAAAAACCCTATGTGGTTTAATAAGTCTTAGCTAACTTGAAAATTGGGGGAAAAATTGCATTGATGTTGAGGTTTATATTATCTTGGTTGACTTACTTTAATTCCTTTTAAAGTGGTAATCACTTTTCTATAATGAAAAGAAATTTGTTAAGTTAAGATCCTCTTAAGTATGGGTGAAATTGCTCTTAATTGTGATGGTGATATTAGTAGTAAGGTTGTAAATATTTCTACCTTGTCCTTCTATTCTTCCTCTATCTTTAAACTAATGAATTATAAGTAAGATTTTTCATGTTATAATATATGAATTGCATGACCAGTATATGTTCAATATGTCTTGATTGACACTATCTTAAGAGTATTTTGAATATTTTATGTCATACCGGGTTTACCCCCTAAACGTAACCGGTATCATCGTCCTTTTTAAGGACTAAGACTAGCCTCTTAATATCATGGTCATTACATTCATAGGTGGAAAAATGCGGAAAAAATAAAAACTTTCATTACAACTAATTGGAGGGTTACCTACACCTCTACTTACACATAATATATAGTCGTATCGATTATACATAGACCCTTCGGAAGGTTACATAGCATTCTACTTTTATTTCACATTATTTTATAGAAATACCAGTCATAAAAGTGGTCTTATCTCATACCATCTATTTGGAGTGTATAAAATTTAGGCATAGCCCTTATAGCAATCCAAAAAGACCACATATAGGTCATATAAATGTATAGTACTCAATTGAAAAGGAAAGTAATGAAAGATTCTTTAAACAAGTTCGTAATCTAGATAGTGGCATTGACTTTGGAAGTTGAGGACCTACCCTACTTGGATGAAATGAAGAATCCAAGCCTTCAACAATGTCGCCTTCAAAACTTTTCAATGACAACGCAAAATGTTTGGAAAAAGGGAAGAAAATGGGGGTTAGTACTCCACATATAATACGTATGAGACTTTATGCACATATACAAGCAAAACATGCTAAAAAGGGATTTTAAGTTAAATAATGGCATTTTACCCTTTTAGGAACCTAATGCAAAGCTAAGCAAGTCATATCAACAAACCAAACGGATTACTAACTCAACAAGTAATACATATTCCAACATACTTGAAACCATGATTTACTACAACCATATCATCAAGGAATAACAACACAAAAATGAATAAGAGTCAATCATATCATAATAAGCAAGACAACTACTCATGAATCCTTCTCAAATCAAAAAGTCCAATGGCCAATCAAAGCCCTATAGGCTTACTCAATTAAGTAGTCTAAAAAGGAAACAAATACCAAAGTCCAACTTCACATAACATAACCTTTAGATTTACATTTCATCTTATGTTAACATTTTAACCCAAGGCATACTCATAAACTAATCAACATAGAGTGTCAACAATGTACCAAGTTCATCATATACATATCATATATCGTCATAACATAAACATATATAAGAACATCCTCCTAAGACTCACCTCAACCCAACTAGGGTAGTAACATCATCACACAATGATAACCAATAGATATAAGTCCAATTGCATCTCTATAACACAATTCAACACTAGATTATAGTTTAAGACAAGATACATAAGCCAAATTCATAATATACTTCATGCCCTAAATAAAATCTCAATAACTAGCATAATAGGCCGATAATTCATCTTAATTTATTAATAATAAAAACATAGGAGTTGAGGATAAGAATACAATATTGGCCAACATCCCAACTTAGGGTTAGGGGTTGAGGATCATGTTGATCAATATCGACCGAATCATCAACCATTACATTAATCAAGTTAAATTATATGTTAGTATATTCAATATAACCTAAAGAAATCATAAAAAACTCAATTCATAATTTCAATTTCGTATTTGGATGTAACCCATAAAAAAACTTTTGAAATCCATTTTGAAGGAAATCTTTGAGGAAAGACTCTCAAAGGTGAATTATATCTCATACCTTAATTTTGATGTCAATATGATGGTGAATTCTTCCTTTTCAAGCCCCCAAACACTTTTCCTTGTTAGTCTTTAATGGTGAGTTCAATTAGAGAGAGAAAGAAGAGATAAGGAAGAGAGTTTATTTTGTGAGTTATAATTAGGTTAATTGGAGTTGGGGCCTTTATATGGGAGTTTAAGTTGGTTATTTAGTCTCCACATAATTTTTAGCTAACCCCTAAAACACTTAATTAATTAAATGAATTAACACTAAAACGTGCAACAAAATCACCTCCTTATAAACGGAACCCCGTTGACCCGTACGTGAGTCTACGGACCTACTCCACTCTCGTCCAGCACTCCGTCGATGAGTACACAGACTGTGCTGGAGAGGGGCTTCCTCAACTTTACTGACTATAGAACAACAGTGACATCGATGCCCTGTTGGTCCACACACGGGTCATTGACTATCTCGTCGATGCACACTGCTTCAGGCAGTGTTGCCTTAACCTGCAGGGGTCCTCCTTCAAGGGCCCTTGGTTAGTCCTTAGAAAGCCCTATTAGCATTTTTTGACCATGAAACAACTCAAACACCTATTAGCGACCTTTTTACCATTTTTCATACATTTTCGACTACTAAAAGTTAGTAAAATAAGCTAATGCGTGCTAGTACCTCTTTGAACCAACTTTCGGACGTCATGAACATTCTTGGACGTTTTGGTTCTTAAACTTCCGAAATTAACTATATTCATTATGATGGACTTAAACAATACGTAGACCACATGACATCTATGTTACGCTTTACTACACGTCTTGAATTTCACAATGTTACATTATCCCCTCCTTAGGAACATTAATCCCCGAATAACACTGGAACTCTTTTGAAGAAAGGAATAGACTCAAGACTAGCATCCCAACCAATCAACAATATCAAATCAACTTAAATCATATCATTTCAACAAGACAAAGTGTAAAACTCCAATTACCACACAAAAGGCACAAAACACTTCAGCATGAGGTATTTCTTTCTCACAACACATATGAGCACACATATATTACATGAGTAAATTCGCACAAAGTCCATCTTAACAAATGCTACATATAATTTCATAAAGACTCACCATACCAAAATACACAACATAATTCAAAAGAAGAAAAAAGCAAAATTTCATGTTTAAAGCACCAATTTCACTGTAACTTCTTTGTGAAGTATTAAAAAATGCACATTTTGAAAAACATCTCCCAAAAATAAAGAAATTTCAGTTTCTAGTCATATTTATATTATTAAAAAGATTGACTAACCTTAATTATCAAAAACATGAGGATAATGTGACTTCATGTAGGCCTCGGCCTCCCATGTAGCACCCTTAACTAGATGATTTTTCCATAACACCTTTATGGAAACAACCTCTTTATTCCTTAACTTCTTGACTTGTATATCAAGAATTTGAACCGGAACTTACTCATAAGGGAAGTTATGATTGACATGAAGACCCTCAATAGGAAGAATGGACTCGGGATGACCTATACACTTGTTCAACATAGAGATATGGAAAATCGGATGAACCGAAGCCAATTCACTAGCAATTTTGAATTCATATGCAATCTTACCAACCCTTCGCAAGATTCATAGGGACCCACATAATGAGGACTGAACTTCCCTTTCTTTCAAAATCTAACCACCCAATTCATTGGTGAATTCTAAAATACACCTTATCACCTTCTTCAAACTCCATATCCCTTCTCCTATGATCGGCATAAGACTTTTGCCGACTATAGACTGTTTGCAACTTGTTCCTTATGATATGAATATATTCCAAAGTCTTATAAATCAATTCGGGAGCAATAAGCCATGGCAGACCCACTTCGAACAATCCAATAGGAAACCTACACCTCCTACCATACAAGGCTTTATAGGGAGCCATGGAAATGGATAAATGGAAACTATTATTATAGGCAGACTCCACCAAAGGCAAATACTTATCCCAATACCCTTTTAAACCAATAATGCATGCCCTAATCATATCCTAAAGTGTTTTAATAGTACGCTCCGCTTGACCATCCGTTTGGGGATGAAAAGTGGTGCTTAACTTCACCGTAGTACCCCATCCTTTTGGGAATGATCTCCAAAACCTGGATGTGAATTGTGCGCCCCGATCCGATATAATAGATAATGGAATACCATGGCGACACACAATCTTTTCTAGGAAGATTCGTGTATAATCTTCCGCCGAATAGGTAGAATTGAAGGGAATAAAGAGAGTAAACATAGTCAATCAATCCACAACCACCTATATGTAATCATTTGACTTTTGAGTATGAGGTAAGTCCACTACAAAGTCCACTTTGAAATCTTCCCACTTCCAAGTAGGAATTTGAATCTCTTGTAGTAAGCCACCCGGCTTTTGGTGGTCGACCTTTACTTGTTTTCAATTCTGACACTTAGCGACAAACTCCGCTACATCCCTTTTTAAACCTTACCACCAATATATCTCCATAAGGTGATGGTACAGTTTTGTTCAACCCGGATTTAATGAGTTGCAGTACCCATGGGCTTCTTCAAGGATATGACCTTCAACCCATCATCATCTGGAACACACAATCTACCTTGGTACCTTATCACTCCATCCCCTCGAAGGTTAATGATTCATTCAACTTGACGAGAACTGATACTTTTTAATCTATTAATGCTTGATCAAGGTTTTGTTTGAACTTCACCTCAACCACAAGAGATTACTCGTAGTTATAATGAACAATAGCACCCCTATTCGAAGAACATTCCAACGTCACCCTACACCTAACCAACCCTATGAACTTCCTTAGCTTAGTCTTTCTTGGCTTCATCAATACGGGATACGCTACCCATAGTGATACGACTTAGGACATCCAAAATTATATAAGCCTTGCCGGGGTGATTAGAGGACACTCATATAATAATCATTCAACCACTCTAACCACCTCCTTTGTCGGAGGTTTAACTCTTTTTGGGTAAACACATATTGGAGACTCTTATGATCGGTAAAAACATCGACGTGAACCCCATACAAGTAATGCCTCACTATTTTAAAAGCAAACATCATGGAGGGTAACTCAAGGTCACGAGTGGGAATAGTTTCTCTTATGTACCTTAATTTGCCAAGAGTCAAGGCCAGCCCTAAGTCAAAGTTGAAGTTATAAGGCTAGGAGGTATGAGTTGATTGGATGTAGGGAAGCCCGTGCAATCCGTTCCTATCAATCATTCGTCAGGAAAAAGAAAGGGTACATTGTGTATGAGTGAGGAAGTTCGTCCTCTATGTCTTACCGATTCTTCGAAGACCATACCAACACTAGGGCTAGAATAAAAAATAGGGGAATTGAATTTTTCAGTATGCGTCTTGACTTTTTCTTTTCTATTCGAGATTATATTAGGTTAGTCAGCGTCTTTTTTAGGTGAAGGGACGGTTTCCTTTTTTTCTTCAACCTAACTTCATTGGAAAGTACTCTGGATTCTTATTTGTATTCATTACCTCGTTGACCGTCATTACAATAGGTGTATGGGTCAGGGTGAGTCTACTTGGTTTTTACACAGTCACTTACTATTGATAGAGAGTTTCTTCCCGACAGACCTTTCTTACTATTGCGAGATTCCCTGTATGAAACCCACATGGGATGCATAACAATACACAATAAACCCCTTTGTACACTTTGCTAAGGTCAACAACGGAGCGGAAGTAAGCCTATCTTTAAACAATTGGAATCTTTTCTCACATGTCTCCGACCACTTAAATTTCTTACACTTTTGGGTCAAAACTGTCAAATGAGATGCAATGGACACAAAACCATCCACAAACCTCCGATAAAAACTCGTTAAACCTAAGAAACTACTAATATCGGTCGGGGTCAGAGGCCTAGGCCAATTTTTCACCGCCTCCATTTTCATTGAATCTACCTCAACATTTTCTCTAGTGATGATTTGCCCAAGAAATGTCACCAATCTCAACAAAAACTAACACTTACTATATTTGGCAAACAATTGATGTTTTTTAAGGGTTCGCAATACCATCTTTAATGACCTGTATGATCATCCTCCTTCTTCTAATATACCAAGATATCGTCAATGAAGAAAATGACAAATGAATATAGGTAATTCAAAATACTCAATTCATTAGGTCCATAAACTCCACCGGATAATTAGTCAGACCAAAAGACATCACCAAGAAGTCATAGTTCTAATACCGAGTCCGGAAGCCCGTCTTTGGTATATCCTTACCTCTCAACCTAAGTTGGTGATAACCTGACCTCAAGTCTATTTTTAAAAGTAACTCGTCCCTTGAAGTTGTTTAAACAAGTCATCAATTCGAGGGAGAGGGTACTTATTCTTAATTGTGACCTTGTTGAGTTGGCGGTACTAAATACACATTCTCAAAGACCCATTCTTCTTCTTCACAAATAAAACTGGAGCACCCTATGGAGAAATCTAGGCCTTATAAAACCCTTATGTAGTAAATCCTTGAGTTGAGTCTTCAAGTCCTTCAACTCGGTCAAAGCCATCCGATAAAGAAGAATTGATATGGGATTCGTATCTGGTAGCAAATCAATAAAAATGTCAATTCCCCATTCTGGAGGAATATCGGGAAGGTCATTAGGAAAAACCTATGAAAATTAATTCACCACGGGGACCTACTCAATAGGAGGAACTTCGGAGTCTAAATCTTGGACTCTTACAATATGATATAGACTACCTTTTGAGATCATTTGACATCCTTTAGACAAGAGATAATATGACCTTTACGAATAGAATTTCCCCCCTTCTACTCTACAACGAGTTCATTTGGGAAGTTAAACCTCACCACCTTGTCCTACAGTCAATAGAGGCGAAATATGCATGCAACCAATCCATACCAAATATAACATCAAAATCAAGAATATCGAGTTCTACTAGATCAACATAAGATACTCTATTGAACAACATTATTGGACAATTTCTAAACACCCTTGTTTCCAACAGTCGACTAACCCACCGAAGTAGACTTATATAAAGGTTCATGCAAAAAATTGGGTAAAATAACAAACTTTTTAGCTACAAGATGTTTAACAAATGATAAAGTAGCCCCGAATCAAGTAAGGCGTATACATAAATAAAGATGACTTTTAACATACCGGTCACCACGACGGGAGAAGTCTCATGCTCAGTCCTAGAACGGAGAGCATTGAAGCGGTTCTTCTTTTGTGCCTCATTAGAACAACTTGCTTGAACTTGACCACTACCCTTGTCTTGACTCTTTAAGTTTGTACAATCTCTCATCTTGTGAGCGCTCTTGTCACAACTAAAGCAATTATCCATCCCATTAAGGTAATAACCATAGTGCTTTTTACAACACTTTCAACAAGTTGGCTTCTCGGTAGGTGAATTACTAATTTTTTCGTATCTTGAATTTAGGGTTAGACACCGTATCACCACTAGCTTTTGGAAACTTTGAAGGGACTTGATTTGAAACTCGTTTCTTGAATCTAGGCTTGTATTGTATTTCAAGCCTACTTTTTCAAGAACCTCCATCAAATGATTTTGTTCTTTTAGCATGTCTACTCTTTCTCTTAGACCTTGACTACTCAACCCTTCTTGCGCGAACCATACGATGGTAAATGTTCATGTTGTCAAGTAGCATGGTCTAATATCACTCCTCTTGTAAGTCCTCTGACACTCCTGTCACAAAATGACTCATTTGGTCTCTAGGATCGGAGACAAAAGAAGGAGCATATTTTGATAACTTAATGAATTCCAAAGAGTATTCATGGACATTTCCTCCTCCCTTGCAAAGGTAGATGAACTCCACCACTTTTTCCTCTCTCATCTCCCTAGGAAAAACCAATCTAGAAAAGCGATCTTAGAGATGTCCCATGTCATCGGACCACCCCTCAATAACAATATTATCCCTCTATTGCACATACCAAAATTGTGCCACATCCTTGAGTTGATATGTGAGCAACTCCGACTTCTCACTTGTGGACAACCCCATGGCTAAAAGTATTTTAGAGACCTCATCGGTGAATTCTTTGGGGTCTTCATCAACCTTAGACCTGTAGAAAGTAGGCGGGTTCATTCAAGTGAAGTCGCTTAGACGGAAAGCCATCGTAGCGATTTGTTGATGAGGATGGGGCACAACCTCTCGATTTGCTTGATCCATCATAGTTTTGGCTTGATTCAGGGCCGCTTGAGCTTGATAGGTGATAGCTTGGTCCATTTGAAGAATAGCGGTTCTTATATTCTAATCCGTCAAAGAAGGAGGATGAACCGGTGCTTGCTCCACATTAATATCTTCTTCAAGTGGAGGAACTTGCTCACCACAAGGAGGAGCTCCCGCATTGGAAATTTCCTCTTCAAGTCTTTGAGCAGCATTCCTTCATGTGTTCATACTTCCCATAAGCACAACAATAGTATTAGATGCAAAAGCACACCATAAGTATACATTAATGGCACGATATATGATTTCCAAGAATGAGAGCGATTCCTAAGCATCATATAGGTTGCACTCATAAGTGTGACACACTGCAAAATTATTAATACAAACCTACATAGATGTGGTAGAGAGAGACATAACTTTACGATATTCAACCTCATGCTCAGGTACCAAGTTTGTCAGATTTGGGTTTACCCTCTCAATGTAACCGTCATCGTCATCCTTTTAATTACTAAGACTAGCCTCTTAGTCTCATACCATTACATTTATAGGTTGAAAAATGCAGAAAAATTTATAACTTTGATTATAACTACTTGGAGGTGTACATAGACCTCTACATACACATAATATATAGTCGGATCGAGTATACATAGACCCTTCATATATAAAGTTTACATAGCATTCTACTTTTTTGCACATTATTATACAGAATATATCATAGTCGTAAAATTCATCTCATCTCATTCCATCTATTTGAAGTGTATCAAATTTAGGCATAACCCTTACATCAATCCAACAAGAGCACATATAGGTCATACACAAGTACAGTACTCAATGGAATATGAAAGAAATTAAAGAGTCTTTAACAAGTCCTTAAAGTAGATTGTGTCATTGCCCTTGGAAGTTGAGGACCTACCATACATGGATTAAATGGAGAATCCTGTTGACACCCAATTTTGGCCTAACATTTTTAAAAATTTCGTAATATTGGGCCACAACGTTAAGCCCGTCATTTGAGCCCATTTTAAGTTTTATTTAGCTTGTTAACTAGGTCAAAAAGAGGGGGAAATTTTCAGAAAAAAGAGGGGGAGCCGCAGCCCCCTCTCCTCTCTTTCTCTTCCCAGCTGCTCCCAGCCGTCCCCCTCTCCTCTCCACAGCTGCCTTCCCCCTCCCTTTCTCCCTCTGCTCTCCCGGCAGCCTCCCTTCCTCTCCCCTCTTCCGTCGCCCCCTTCACTCCCCTCTCCCGTCGCTCCCTTTCCCTTTCCCATTTCCCTTTTCCGCCACCTCTCACCCTCCCTGTTCCTCTCTCTTCCCCCTTATTCCTCCTCCAACTGCCTCTTCTTCCCCTTCCTCTTCCGCCTCCCTCATCTTTCCCTCCTCCCTTTTCCCGTCGCCCCCTTCCTCTCTCTTCCTCTCCATCCAGAAGTGAGGAGGACGAAGCCCGCTGCAGAGAAGAAACCAGCGGCGACAAGGCAACCTCCAGCTTATGTGCGGCGAGGCCAAAGAACGCCCGGCGACAACAGCTCCATCCGGCAACTACAAATAACAACTCCAGCAGCTCCATCCGGCAGCAACAAACAACAGCTCCAACGGACAGCAGCTGTAGGGGGACAGCGACTCCGGCGTGCCTCCTAGGAACAACAAGCGAATAAAAAAATAGCTCCAGGAAGCTCCACTTAGAATCGGCAACAAAGCAATCTCGACTTCGGTCAAATTCGGTAATTCTAATGTCACTTCTTTTAAATTTTGGTCTCATTACTTTGGATATTTTTCTTGAATGGATTGATATTAGTACTCCTTGTGAATGCTATTTTTAGCAAACTTATATATATATATATATATATATATATATATATATATATATATATATATATATATATTAATTGATTTAGTTGTTTTATTGTTTAGAATTTTAATGATTTTTGTATTGTTCTGATAAGTGTGTGCATATTTTTGTCAATATTTATTTGTTTTAAGTTTGGTAACTGGAGGTTCATTATTTTAATATTGTTAGTGTTATTTTTCAATTATAATTGTTGAAATTTATGTTTTATTATTTATCGACTGTTCATTTGTTCTTTCTAGTTATTCTCAATATTTTGATTAGCTTTCTAGTTAATTAGTTTAATGTTCAAGCTATTCTATTTTGATATTTTATTTTTTATCATTTTTATTATAATTTATTATGGTGAATATATAAGTTTTGTTTGTTGCTGTCTACATTTTGTGGTTATCCATGTTGCTCCAAATCATCATTATTTTAATATATTATTGTCGATGAATACCGTGTTCTTTGCTCACTGTAATTTGTTATTGATTTAATAGAAAATATTTGGAAAACCTTTTGTTAAAAATGTTAGAGCCACATTCAGGATTAATTTAGATTATTTGTTATTATTTTTGTTTCTTTTAGTTCTTTGTCAAATTGATGTCTAATGGTAAATGAAGGGCCGATGAAAAATCTATCCGTCGGGTTTAGAGGCCTCCCCAATATTAAAAGACGGAAAATTTAATGATGTTTATATTATAAATTGTTAAATGGCCAATGAAAAAACTCTCCGTCGGTTTTGGAGGCCTTCCCATTTTAAAAAGACGGAAACCTTTAGCTTAAGTTCATATAAATTGTTTGTTTACTTGTTAAATTGGCCAATGAGAAAACTCTCCGTCGGTTTTGGAGGCCTTCCCATTTTTAAAAGACGGAAATCTAATTCAAGTTTATATATATTTTTAGTTGTTGAAATTGACCGATGAAGAAATTACCGTCGATTTCCAAGGCCTCCATGTCAATAAGACGGATTTTTATTCTTAAGTTATTATTTGAGTTTTTCATTTTTAGTTATATTTATTTGGCACTAACTCTTTTACTAAGTGTCTTTACAGGTACACCGAGGTGCTTTTCCTTGAAATTATTCGAATGAAGTTCGAATCGTACTTTATTTCATTATTTTGTGAATATTGACGTTAGGCAAACCTTAGGCCGATAATTATTATTTTATTTTATTGTGTATATCGTGTGTTTTTTTATATGTTTTTATTTTACATTCTTCCTCAATTTGAAAAAAAATGAATTCAGTCGGGAACCACAATTGTGGATTTCGAAGGGTGCCTAACCCCTTCCCTTCGGAATAACTTAAACCCCTTACCTAGAATCAAATTGGTTTCGTAGATTAATAATAGGTTTCCTAGTTTTCCTAAAATTAGGTGGCGACTCTTTTTAAAACTCGTTTAATTTTAAAACTTTGTTAAAATTTAATCAATTAATTATTTTCGAGTTGCCGCGACGTTTCGCCCTATTTTAACAGAGTAGGGATGTAAACGGAATGGTGACTCCGCTGGGGAGTTTAGAGATTTTAACCAATATGAATTTAATTTTTTTTCAAATTAAGGAAATTTTTATTCTATTGTTATCTTATACTTTGTATTTTTATATTTTGCTTATTATTAGTTTACTGTATTTATTCATTATTTATTTTATTGTGTATATATTTTTTATTGCATTTCATGGCATAATTTTCGTCAAATGACAATTAGTTTGCATTAGGACAAAGGAAGTTACGTGGCTTACCACGTCTTCCTTCAGAAAAAAACACAGTCTAATCTTTGGAAGTAATAAACGAATAGTTGGCTTGCGGTCATCCAACGTCGTTTATTAGCTTCACCCCGTTGTCTGTCCGACTCGGGTAACCGTCATTTCTAAACCAACTCTAGTCATCCTAGGATAGAGCAAAACCAAATCCGAATTTAAGCATCAGCCTAAGATGACCAACACCCAAGGCGTGTTGTGTCCACTAGAAAGACCACCTTGAGTCCATAATGGCTTCTAGCCTAAAAGGACGATCACAATTGTGTGTAATTTGAAGGATGTATACGTTGTTTGAGAAAATCATTGTCTCATAGGTTAAGGATTAAATTATAGTTTGCTTAGGTTAAAGAAAGAGCTTCACAAGCTACTCCTAGTCGAAGATGTTGACATCCGAAGATTACAACAAACCAAGAAAGCAGAAGGATCTTTCATGGAGGCATAGTTTAGGATTGTACCCCTGCGTGGGATTGATTATTTTGTATACATTTCCCCTATTATGTATTCTCATTAGGTTTTATTCATAAAATTTGTATAAATCTGAGTTTTGGAGCAATGAAATATTTCAAATGACGTATACATCCTTCAAATCGATAGGCCTACCCTAGGCATAAAGGGTCACATATTCGTATAGGACGCGCAATAATTGTTTGTATGCTATGTGATATGTTTTATTTTGTCTTTAATTAAAACAATGTTTATGTGTTTAATTCATTTTTCGTGTAATATTTTGTATTATTCATTATGTACAGAACTAACACTTTTACATTTTGAGTTGTTCTTCTTTACAGCGAAAAATTAATTTATGTTCAAATTCCAAAATTATTTTTTGTCCGAAGTCGCAAGAGACAAGAGGATTAACAAAATTCGAGTCCTTGTATTTCACAAGACATTAATAGCAAGTCAAAAAAACGATAAATCAGGGGAGTATTTGACTATGAGGTCGCATCCACTTATTTTTATTATTATTTTGCATGACGGTCCTGCTCTCACATATTTCTCATATTTTTGTAGGAATACCGTCCCCGACATCAGTCGGGGATGGTCATAACAATGTTTGGATCTCGTGAAATTTGGAAGGAGACAAAGGTCTAAGAAAACATCCAAAAAGAGTACAACAAATCATTACTGTACAAATTCGTATGTTACATTCAACTGACAGTTAAATATTGACGATTAAGAGGTCATAAAACATATTGGTGCGGAATTTTTTATTTTTATTTTTTTAAAAAAAAAACACTTCATGATTACGAATTTCAGTGGCGTTAGACCTAGGAATTTCTTTGAGTTGTCTAAAACTTTAAATTATTATATGTCTTATTTGCCGAACTACGCGTACCTGATTCTCATTTCGATGAGATTCGTAGGCAACCCTTCTTGGGTTCGGTATTATCTTTTTCCCAAAAAAAAAGTAAAAAGTAAAAAAAAAGTATAGTTTGTGCATATTTTTAAAGTTATGTCTGCACGAACTACGCGTACCTGATTCTCATTTTGGTGAGATACGTAGGCAACCCTACTTGGGTTCGGTATTATCTTTTACTAAAAAAAAAAAAAGAAAAGTTTGTGCATATTTTTCAACTCATATCTGCACGAACTACGCGTACCTGATTCTCATGTTAATGAGATACGTAGGCAGCCTTTCTCAGGTTCGGTAATCAGTTTTCAAAAAAAAAAAATTGTTTGTACATACTGTTAGAGTCATGTCTTCAGCTCGGTTGGGACATATGTAGTTAAGAGCATGTAAATATATTCGATATGATGGAAAAGACTGACTTTGTAGTGAACTACAGATTCTCGTGGTACCTCTTATCTGTACTTTTGTGATGCTTGAAAATTCTCTTGCACTCAATCAAGATAAGAATAAAACTAACCTTATGTTTCATGTGCATTGTGTGGTGAGATTTTGATCAAAGGTCAATTGTGTTACACTGTTGATCTAGAACTTGACCTGAATGTTTTTCGAGGCGAAATCATGAGTAATATTTGATTTGAGAAAGGATTGTAGGCCCTTTTTGACCCGATTGTGCCTTTAAAAGCCTATCAAATTACATTAATCCCTAGTTTTTCCATTTTTGAGCCTGAAACCTTCATTTGGACAACCACATCTTAACCACTACCCTTTTTAGTGCTTACGAGCACTATCCTCTCTTGGCCCAACCTTCTTGAGTGCACAAAGAATGTGCAAATTATAAAAAGAGATCAATGTTTGAAATTTCAAAAAGCAAATATATTGAGTCTCTCAAAATCAAGGAAGCAAAGACTCTTGAGAACAAGAGAAAAAAAAGTGGAAGAAATAAAGAAAGGCAAAAAAATTTCTTTACAGGACCAGTGAAAGGTTGGAAGGAAAATATTCCAACAAAAAGGAAAATTATTATAATGAAGAAGTGAATAAAAGAAAAGCTCCAAGGAGTAAGGAGTCAAAAGAAGAAAAAAAAAGAAGAGGAAAAAATCTCAAAAAAAAAAGCTCAGAAGAAAAAAAAAAAGAAGGGAAGGGAAAAGCGTTAAAAATCAGAATTAATGAAAAGGATCTGACGCCAAAGGCGTACCAATCATTAAGAGCACAAATTCTGTGTGACGCTCAAGGAGGGATTCATTCACTTTTATCTCAAATAAGTATCCTACCCAACCCTAAGCCTACTTTACAAGCCAATGACAAGCCCTA
The DNA here is from genome assembly GCA_027789145.1 of Solanum arcanum. NCBI lineage: Eukaryota > Viridiplantae > Streptophyta > Magnoliopsida > Solanales > Solanaceae > Solanum > Solanum arcanum. The sequence continues at coordinate 22,883,899 of CM050935.1, read as the reverse complement.
CATGATCTCATTCCAAATGTTCTCACATTAGTGGAGATTTACATAAGGGTCAAGCATATGGTATCACAGTTGTGTGCATTGAACATTCTTGTGAGTGTGAGTACACTTTGAAAAAAATGTCCTATAATCAAATGTTTCAAATATGTGTGAAATAGGACTAGCCTTTGTCGTGAGGGCACTTGAAACATGAGGATTGATACAATTCAAACCTTTGTTTGATACAAGATGAACGGATCTTGTTGATCCTAAGTATATTTGAGGTACCACTTGAAGCTGTAGGAATTACCTTGATTCAATCTTGAAAAAAAAAGAAGAAGAAGAAGAAAGATTTACCTGCAATCCTAACTGTTTGTACCAATCGTGGTGAAGACTTGAGTATCTCATCAGTTTTTTTATTATTATTTATTTTTTTAAAAAAAAAGAAAAAAAAATTATCTTTTGAGTTGTTCATTATAAAAGGTGTTATTAAGTTAGTCTTATGTGTGTCAGACACCTATTTTACTTCATTGGATTGTCCATCCCAAAATATGATATATCTTGTTCTTAGGATTTGAATAAAGCAAGGAATACCATTTGCATATTCCATCATTGTTCATATTGTGCATTTTCTATTGATAATCTTTCAGATTCTTTGCAGCACTCATCATCCGCAAGGGGAACTACGTTTGACCTGATTCCTGCTCCAATGGGATACGTAGGCGCCACAACGGCTCGGTCATATACCCAGTAAGATTTTCATTTCTATTCATAATGTAAACTGGGACAGAATTTTTGAGAGGATCTCAAAAATTCATTTGAAGTTGGACTATTTTCGAGCATCCACCTCGTTACAGCGGAATATTATCGAGCCGTCCACCTCGTTACAGTTGGAATATTATCGATCCATCCACCTCGCCACAGTTGGACTATTATCGAGCCATCCACCTCGTTACAGTTGGAATATTATCGAGACATCCACCTCGTTACAGTGGAACATTATCGAGCCGTCCACCTCGTTACAGTTGGAACATTATCGAGCCATCCACCTCGTTACAGTTGGAACATTATCGGGACATCCACCTCGTTACAGTTGGAACATTATCGAGCCATCCACCTCGTTACAGTTGGAACATTATCGAGCCATCTCGGACTCGTTAAAAATCATGCATCACGAAAAATCATGCATCGCGAGAAGATTTCATACCTCGCAGAAAATTCATGCATCGAGAGTTAATATTCATGCTTTGAGAGTCAAATTCATGCATCGCGAGAAGATTTCATGCCTCGCAGAAAATTCATGCATTGTGAGTTCATATTCATGCATCGGGAGTCAATTCATGCATCGAGAGTTAATTCATGCATTGCGAGTCAATATTCATGCATTGCGAGTCAATATTCCTGCATCGCGAGAAGATTTCATACCTCGCAGATAATTCATGCATCACGAAAAATCATGCATCGCGGGAAGATATACATGCCCCGCAGAAGATCATGCATCGAGAGTTAATATTCATGCATCGAGAGTCAATTCATGCATCGAGAGTTAATATTCATGCATTGCGAGTCAATATTACTGCATCGCGAGAAGATTTCATACCTCGCAGATAATTCATGCATCGCGAGAAGATTCCATACCTCGCAGAAAACTCATGCATCGTGAAAAGATTTCATGCCTCGCAGAAAATTCATGCATTGCGAGTTCATATTCATGCATCGAGAGTTAATTCATGCATTGCGAGTTAATATTCATGCATTGCGAGTCAATATTCCTGCATCGCGAGAAGATTTCAAACCTCGCAGATAATTCATGCATCGCGAGAAGATTTCATACCTCGCAGAAAATTCATGCATCGCGAGAAGATTTCATACCTCGCAGAAAATTCATGCATTGCGAGTTCATATTCATGCATCGAGAGTCAATTCATGCATCGAGAGTTAATTCATGCATTGCGAGTTAATATTCATGCATTGCGAGTCAATATTCCTGCATCGCGAAAAGATTTCATACCTCGCAGATAATTCATGCATCGCGAGAAGATTCCATACCTCGCAGAAAATTCATGCATCGCGAGAAGATTTCATACCTCGCAGAAAATTCATGCATTGCGAGTTCATATTCATGCATCGAGAGTCAATTCATGCATCGAGAGTTAATTCGTGCATTGCGAGTTAATATTCATGCATTGCGAGTCAATATTCCTGCATCGCGAGAAGATTTCATACCTCGCAGATAATTCATGCATCGCAAGAAGATTCCGTACCTCGCAGAAAATTCAGGCATCGCGAGAAGATTTCATACCTTGCAGAAAATTCATGCATTGCGAGTTCATATTCATGCATCGAGAGTCAATTCATGCATCGAGAGTTAATTCATGCATTGCGAGTTAATGTTCATGCATTGCGAGTCAACATTCCTGCATCGCGAGAAGATTTCATACCTCGCAGATAATTCATGCATCGCGAGAAGATTCCATACCTCGCAGAAAATTCATGCATCGCGAGAAGATTTCATGCCTCGCAGAAAATTAATGCATTGCGAGTTCATATTCATGCATCGAGAGTCAATTCATGCATCGAGAGTTAATTCATGCATTGCGAGTTAATATTCATGCATTGCGAGTCAATATTCCTGCATCGCGAGAAGATTTCATACCTCGCAGATACTTCATGCATCGCGAGAAGATTCCATACCTCGCAAAAAAAATAAAAATTCATGCATTGCGAGATAATATTCATGCATCGAGAGTCAATTCATGCATCGAGAGTTAATTCATGCATTGCGAGTTAATTCATGCATTGCGAGCAAATATTCCTGCATCGCGAGAAGATTTCATACCTCGAAGATGATTCGTGCATCGCGAGAAGATTCTATACCTCGCAGAAAATTCATGTATCGTGAGAAGATTTCATCCCTCGCAAAATTTTATTTATTGCGAGAAGATTTAATTCCTCGCAAAAGTTTACATATCGCAAGAAGATATTCATGCCCTGCAAGTAATCATGCACTGCCAGAAAAAGAGTCGTGCATCTCAAAGGAATATTTATCCCTTAACGTCAACTGACGTTAAATGTCAAGGAGAGAAATTTAGTGTCGACACGGTGAAAAACACTGTCTTCCATTTACATTGCATTTTTAAGCTGACGAGTTTTATCTCAGTCGTTGTCAGGCGCATTCGAAAGGATGAATTTCTTTAAAAAAATCAAATAAAAAAAAAGACAAAGAAGAAGAAGAAAATCAAAAAAAAAAAAAAACAGGTGGAAACTACTTCAACAAGGATGCATCGCATCATACAACCTTTTGGAGACAGGTCTGGATTTAACTTCCACCACATGCAACCGCATTTCTCTACAAAGGTCATGTGTTTAGTCAAAATTAGGTTTGTCAATTTTCGCTGTCCACGATTTCTTTCATCAATCATACACAACGAAAGGGACAGCTGTTGACACCCAATTTTGGCCTAACATTTTTAAAAATTTCGTAATATTGGGCCACAACGTTAAGCCCGTCATTTAAGCCCATTTCAAGTTTTATTTAGCTTGTTGACTAGGTCAAAAAGAGGGGGAAATTTTCAGAAAAAAGAGGGGGAGCCGCAGCCCCCTCTCCTCTCTTTCTCTTCCCAGCTGCTCCCAGCCGTCCCCCTCTCCTCTCCACAGCCGCCTTCCCCCTCCCTTTCTCCCTCTGCTCTCCCGGAAGCCTCCCTTCCTCTCCCCTCTCCCGTCGCCCCCTTCACTCCCCTCTCCCATCGCTCCCCTTTCCCTCTCCCATTTCCCTTTTCCGCCAGCCTCTCACCCTCCCCTGTTCCCTCTCTCTTCCCCCTTATTCCTCCTCCAACCGCCTCTTCTTCCCCTTCCTCTTCCGCCTCCCTCATCTTTCCCTCCTCCCTTTTCCCGTCGCCCCCTTCCTCTCTCTTCCTCTCCATCCAGCATTGAGGAGGACGAAGCCCGCTGCAGAGAAGAAACCAGCGGCGACAAGGCAACCCCCCAGCTTGCGTACTGCAGCGAGGCCAGCAACGCCGGCGACAACAGCTCCATCCGGCAACTACAAATAACAACTCCAGCAGCTCCATCCGGCAGCAACAAACAACAGCTCCAACGGACAGCAGCTGTAGGGGGACAGCGACTCCGGCGTGCCTCCGAGGAACAACAAGCGAATAAAAAAATAGCTCCAGGAAGCTCCACTTCGAATCGGCAACAAAGCAATCTCGACTTCGGTCAAATTCGGTAATTCTAATGTCACTTCTTTTAAATTTTGGTCTCATTACTTTGGATATTTTTCTTGAATGGATTGATATTAGTACTCCTTGGGAATGCTATTTTTAGCAAACTTTTATATATATATATATATATATATATATATATATATATATATATATATATATATATATATATATATATATATATATATATATTTTTTTAAATTGATTTAGTTGTTTTATTGTTTAGAATTTAAATGATTTTTGTAGTGTTCTGATAAGTGTGTGCATATTTTTGTCAATATTTATTTGTTTTAAGTTTGGTCACTGGAGGTTCATTATTTTAATATTGTTAGTGTTATTTTTCAATTATAATTGTTGAAATTTATGTTTTATTATTTATCGACTGTTCATTTGTTCTTTCTAGTTATTCTCAATATTTTGATTAGCTTTCTAGTTAATTAGTTTAATGTTCAAGCTATACTATTTTGATATTTTATTTTTTATCATTTTTATTATAATTCATTATGGTGAATATATAAGTTTTGTTTGTTGCTGTCTACATTTGGTGGTTATCCATGTTGCTCCAAATCATCATTATTTTAATATATTATTGTCGATGAATACCGTGTTCTTTGCTCACTGTAATTTGTTATTGATTTAATAGAAAATATTTGGAAAACCGTTTGTTAAAAATGTTAGAGCCACATTCAGGATTAATTTAGATTATTTGTTATTATTTTTGTTTCTTTTAGTTCTTTGTCAAATTGATGTCTAATGGTAAATGAAGGGCCGATGAAAAATCTATCCGTCGGGTTTAGAGGCCTCCCCAATATTAAAAGACGGAAAATTTAATCATGTTTATATTATAAATTGTTAAATGGCCAATGAAAAAACTCTCCGTCGGTTTTGGAGGCCTTCCCATTTTAAAAAGACGGAAACCTTTAGCTTAAGTTCATATAAATTGTTTGTTTACTTGTTAAATTGGCCAATGAGAAAACTCTCCGTCGGTTTTGGAGGCCTTCCCATTTTTAAAAGACGGAAATCTAATTCAAGTTTATATATATTTTTAGTTGTTGAAATTGGCCGATGAAGAAATTACCGTCGATTTCCAAGGCCTCCCATGTCAATAAGACGGATTTTTATTCTTAAGTTATTATTTGAGTTTTTCATTTTTAGTTATATTTATTTGGCACTAACTCTTTTACTAAGTGTCTTTACAGGTACACCGAGGTGCTTTTCCTTGAAATTATTCGAATGAAGTTCGAATCGTACTTTATTTCATTATTTTGTGAATATTGACGTTAGGCAAACCTTAGGCCGATAATTATTATTTTATTTTATTGTGTATATCGTGTGTTTTTTTATATGTGTTTATTTTACATTCTTCCTCAATTCGAAAAAAAAAATGAATTCAGTCGGGAACCACAATTGTGGATTTCGAAGGGTGCCTAACCCCTTCCCTTCTGAATAACTTAAACCCCTTACCTAGAATCAAATTGGTTTCGTAGATTAATAATAGGTTTCCTAGTTTTCCTATAATTAGGTGGCGACTCTTTTTAAAACTCGTTTAATTTTAAAACTTTGTTAAAATTTAATCAATTAATTATTTTCGAGTTGCCGCGACGTTTCGCCCTATTTTAACAGAGTAGGGATGTAAACGGATCCTACACTTCAACAATGTCATCTTCAAAACTCTTCAATGAGTGAAACCTAAAATGTCGGGAGGAGGGAAGAAATTGGGGTTAGTACTCCACATGTACTAAGTATGAGACCTTATTCACATATACAAGCAATACATTCTAAAAAGGGACTTTTAGTTAAAACATGTCATTTTACACTTTTAGATCGACCTGAGGTAAGGTTATCACCAAGTGAGGTTCAAGGACAAAGATATACCCAAGACATCTTCCCGAACACGGTATGGTCATTTTGAGTTCTTAATCATGTCATTCGGTCTAACGAATGCACCCGTAGCTTTTATGGATTTGATGAAAAGGGTGTTCAAGCCATTTTGAGATGTGTTCAAGATAGTGTTCATAGATGACATTTTGGTGTATTTACGATCAGAAGAGGATCATGCTACTTGCGGCAAATTTTACAATTTCCCTATGATCGTAAATTATATGAAAAGTTCTCTAAATGTGAGTTCTGGTTGATATCTGTTGCATTCCTAGGTCATATTGTATCGGAGGAAAGAATAAGGGTTGATAACCAAAAATTAGAAGCAATGAAACACTGGCCAAAACCTACAACGCCTACTGATATCCATAGTTTTCTTAGATTGGCAGGTTATTATAGAAGGTTTGTTGAAGGAATCTCTTCCATGGGTGCACCCTTATTAAATCTAACATATATAGAAACCAAGTTTCAGTGGAGCGATCTGTTTAAAAGGAGCTTCCACAACTGTGTTGGTACTTCTAGAAGGTACAGAAGGACATGTATTGTACTGTGATGCTTCAAGAGTGGGCTTAGATTGTGTATCGATGCAGCATGGTAAAGTTATTGCTTATGGCTCAAGGCAGCTGTGCCCACATGAGAAAAATTATCCAACCCATGATCTAGAGCTAGCAGCAGTTATGTTTGCTATGAAGATATGGTGCCACCACTTGTATGGAGTTCATGTTGGCATATACACTGATCACAAAAGCTTGAAATATATCTTTAAGCAAAAGGACTTATATCTAAGGCAGCGTAGGTGGCTGGAGATATTGAAAGATTATGACATTGACATGTTATATCATCATAGTAAAGCTAATGTAGTAGCTGATGCTTTAAGTCGTAAAATAGTGGAAAGAACTTTTGGGAAGTCTGTGGAAAGACAAGGAATGACTAAGGATCCCCGCCAACTATTGAACTTGGGCGTTTGCCTTCTGGAATCTCAAGACGAAGGGGTTATTGTGAATTTTTTTGCAGAATTCTCATTAGTAGTGGACGTGAAAGAGAAGCAGTACACTTATCCAATTCTTTTACAAATTAAATAGAATGTACCACATGGTTTGACAAAGGCATTTGATCTTAAGAAAGACGGGGTACTTCGATGTCAAAACAGATTGTGTGTACTTAATATAAATGAACTAATGAAGAGGATCATTATGGAAGCACATAATATTCAAGATACAATGTTCATCCCGGGTCAACTAAAATGTATCTGACTTGAAAGAAATGTAAAGAACATTGCAGAATTCATGGCTCAGTGTCCAAATTGTCAACAGGTAAAAGTAGAACACCAAAATATCGGAGGTTACATGAAACGGATAGAACTTCCAATTTTGAAATGGGATATGATCAACATGGATGTTGTCACTAGGTTTCCTCGCTCATTCCGAAAGTTTGACTCCATATGGGTATTAATTGATAGACTTACGAAAGCAGCACACTTCATGTCAGTGAAGACTACTTATACAGCTAAAAAGTGTGTGAGGTTGTACATTGAAGAGATAGTTCGACTACATGAAGTTCCAATATCTATATTATCTGATAGAGGAGTTCAATTCACTGCAAATTCTTGGAAGTCATCTAAAAAGAGGTTGGGAACACACGTGAATTTTAAGTACAAACTTTCCTTCTCAAATGGATGCCCAGAGAGAAAGTACAATTAAGACACTTGAGGATATGTTGCGAGCTTGTATATTAGATTTCAACGGAAGCTGGGATGATCACCTACCACTTATTTAATTTTCTTATAAAAATAGCTACCATTTGAGAATTAAAATGGCACCATATGAAGCTTTATACGGTCAAAAGTGTAGATCACCAATTGCCTGGTTCGAAATAGGTGAAACTACCTTATTTGGGCCAGATCTTGTTTATCAAGCTATGGAAAAATTCAAAGTGATATAGCAACGGCTATAAATAGCTCAAAATCAACATAAACCATATTAAGATATTAGAAAGAGAGGACTAGAATTTTCTGTAAGGGATTGGTTGTTCTTGGAGATGTCTCGGATGAAAGGCGTAATGAGGTTTGTAAAAAAGGAAAGGTGAGTCCATGCTATATAGGCCATATAAGATTATCCAAAAATTCGGCGAAGTAGACTATGAGTTAGAGATACTACAAGAGCCTTCATCTGTTCATCCGGTGTTTAATGTCTCAATGCTACGAAAATGCTTAGGTGACCCATCTCGTATTATTCCTACTAAAGTTGTACATGTTACTGGATATCTCACTATCGAAGAAGTACCTATTGCTATTTTGGATCAGCAATTTAGGAAGTTAATAAATAAAGAAGTAGCTTCTGTAAAAGTACTATGGAGAAACCAACAAGTATAAGAAGTTACATGGGAAGTGGAAAAACCAATGAAATTGAAGTATCCTCACCTATTCCGGACTAGTGAGAAAGATGAAAATATTAATGGAGGCGTTGACAACTAAGTATAAGTTTATATGTTCAATGTGATTAATAGTAGTACTAACTTATGCTTGAACTTTTTTGGGCAAAACAACATTGCTAACAATCGAGGACGAATGTTTTAAAGGAGGAAAGATGTCACTGCCTGTATTATATATATGCTAGTTCTATTTATGTGATACTTCACATAGACTTAGAGTGTAGGTGAGGGATCATGTTTCTTATATGCTTAGTGTTGGTTTAAACTAGCTCGGAAAGTGATGTATCGCCTTGAACGTTTCACCATGTGTATTGCAAGTTAACTCTGACGGAGAGTATTTAAGTAGATATATTAAGGTAGTAATTTAGATTAAAGTGAAAAGTTAAGTGTTTAGTTGAAGAACAAGGGATTAACTTTCAGAAACTGATATGAAATAATTGAGCTACTTGCTTGACTTAATTTAAGCTAGCAGTTGCATCACCTACTTAAGCTATAATATAGTTAAAGGGACAATTTTGATGGACCTGATATAGGCTTATATTAATGGGCAGTTGCTTGAAGCCCAAACCTCTTAAATGAAAATAAAATTTGAACGAAATCCCAGCAGCCAAATCTGCCAAGGCCTAACATAGATAAAGCCCTAGTGAAAGCAACTAGATGCTTCATCAAGTTTGACCTTTTGAGCTGCTTGATGTGTACAAGTAGGTGCAACAACTACTTGACCAATTAGTTGCTGAAACTGGACCCCAAAAAAAGGAGGTTCTACAGGATATTTTTTGTGGTCAATAAAGCTCTATAAATATCCAATATGAGCAGATATTCTTCACCCATTTTAACACATAAAAATAAAATTTAACTCCAGCTCTCTCTCTCTCTCCCTTCTGTCTCAAGGATTAAACCAACAACCTTAATGTTTTCTAGGGTTCATGAAGAAACCTTATATCTGCAAATCAAGGTAAGTGAAAACTCATGGATTTAGCTTAATTCTCGAATGGATGATTACGAAAACTTGTTATTCCTTCTCTAATATAACTACAAAGGCATAATAATTCCTGCAGTTGCTGCTCACTTCCTTAGTTACTAAAATACCTTTATTTATTCTTTGGTTCAAGTGTGAAGGGAAGCTAAAGTTCTAAAAGAATTAAAGTTATAAGGAGAAGTTGCAGAAATTGAGATAAGGTGACTGCTCCATTTTTGTCTTCCTTATGTATGAGTTAGAGTGAGGAATTAGTTGTGTGCTTTCATGAAGAACTCAAGGGGGTGGTGAGTTCAATCCTTGGTTGTATCAAAAAGAATATTTGGGGCTATTCTATGTATATTACTCTTGGCGCAGCTTGGTTGATCTTGGGAAAAGGGTGTATAATTTATGTGACGGAGAATGAGGCTGTGGTGATGCACATTGTGTTAAGGGTTGTATGGGCTCATTATCAGTAAAATTTAGCTACTGTTTTACAAGGCTCACGGTTGATAGCTGCTAATTTTAGTTTACCATGACTGAAATTGTAGATTAAAACAAAAAAGGGGAGGGCTTAGTCGTGATAGGATATCAGTCCGAACATAAGGTATTTAAGGCCATTCAATTCTATATCCCTTTGGAATATAATCTTACACATGCATTTAATATCAATGAAGTGAACCTCATAAGTTCTATTTCTAGTAAAAAAAATATAGTGGCAGCGTACTATCTCCAAATAGCTAACAATATTTTTCCCCTTCGTAGTGCATAGAACTACTTCATCATCTGTTCATTATTTTATACTTGTGTAATTGTGTAATTGTCCCCCATGTGCTTGTATGGAAATGGTAATTGCAAAAGCAAGTCTGTGAATCCTCTTTTTTGTTGTTTTAAGTCAATTGTGTAATTAATATCTTAAAGTAATTTGTTGATGTTACATAGCTCCTTATGTCATTTCTTATTTCCTTGAAGTATGATTTTCATGTCTTCTATTACTGGTCCGTACATCCATATCTCAAAAATGATTATGACCACCAAAAGAACATCTCAAAAGAGTTATGAACTGATAAAAAAAAATCTCAAAGGTTAAAGAATCTAAGTGTATAAATCTATGAAATTATGGGTGGCAACCAAGGGGCGAAAGCCTAGCATAGATCGATTCCAACTGGTACATAAGGGTTGCAACTCAGGGGATAAATCATAGCATTGGCCTATCCCTATTTGTCTTAAAGGGTGGCAGCTCAAGGCGAAAGCCTAGAATAGGCCAATCCTATGTTGTGTAAGTATGAGGACCGCATCCGACGGGTTAATACGACTAGCATGGGTCATTCTCTTTTACCATTGATCAGTTGGTCACTCGTATCACATGCCCTACAAAGATTACAACATACAGGAAAATAAAGAAAAGAATGTAACTTACTTGATCCCACAAGAGTAAGCAAAGGTGGTCTTCTCTCCTAATCTATGCACTCATATGTTGTTATTTGATTTCATTTGAGCTCTCCATAACATATGATATTGCCTTACAAATTCAATACATTTTTTTCGTACTGACGTGGGGGACGCTACATTTTGTGTTGGTGGCACAGGTATTCCAGCTAGTAGACCTCCTCAGTATGAGAACACAAAACTCTGCTACTTTTGGTTGAGCTCCAAGTTTATTCAGGTCTTTATTGTGTCTTAAGTAAATTCATTTTTATATTGTATCTTACATAAGGGTAAGATAGGGTCTGTCCCAACCTACTCTAGTCTTCTATCTTTTAGAGGCTTTGTAGACGTATGTACTTTGTTTAGTTGTGTCTTAAGGAGTTGTGGCCTCAATGGCAAAGTTTTGTATGAACCTACTTATGTTGTTTTGTATCGTTGCATTCTAGGTGAACTTGTAACAATTTTATAGTTATATGCACAGTAAGAACAGGTTGCGTGTTGGTTTTGTTGGGCCTTAAGAGCATCGGGTGCTTGAGCGTCTTAATGTGTTTTGGGGCGTGACACAACAATATCAAACTAACTTAAACCATATCATTTCAACAAGGCAAATTCTAAAGCTCCCAATTGCCACACATAAGGATCAAAACACTTCATCATGAGGTATTTCCTTCTCACAACACACATGATCTCATCATATATTACATGAGTTAATTAGCATAACGTCCATCTTAACAACATGCTATGTATCATTTCACAAAGACTCGCCATATTAAAATACACAACATAACTCAAAATAAGAAAAAAACAAAATTTCAAGTTTAAAGTACCAATTTCAATGTAACTTCACTTTGAAGTACTCAAAATGCAAATTTTGCAAAATTTCACCCAAAAATCAAGAAACATCAATTGCTAGTCATATTTATATTATTAAAAAGAATGACTAACCTTAATTATCAAAAGATGACGGTAATAGGACTTCATGTCATCCTCGACCTCCTATATTGCACCCTCAACTAGATAATTCTTCCATTACACCTTGACACCAAGACCCTAAATAGGAACAATGGACTCGGGATCACCAATACACTTTTTCAACATAGAAACATGGAAAACCGGATGAACCGAAGCGAATTCACTAGGAATTTCCAATTCATAGGCAACTTTCCCAACCCTTTGCAAGATTTCATAAGGACCTAAATAACGAGGGCTCAGCTTCCCTTTCTTGCCAAATCTAACTACCCCATTCATTGCTTAAATTTTCAAATACACCTTATAACCTTCTTCAAACTCAAAATCCCTTCTCCTGCGATCACCATAAGACTTTTGCTGACTATAGGCTGTTTGCAACTAGTATCTTATGATACGAACTTATTTCGAAGTCTTATAAATAAACTTTGTACCACGAAGCGATGACTCACCCAATTCAAACTACCAATAGGAGACTTACCCCTTTTACCATACAAGGCTTCATAGGTAGCTATGGAAATGGATGAATGAGAAATATTATTATAGGCAAACTGCACTAAAGGCAAATGTTTATCCCAATTCCCTTTGAAATCAATACTGCACGCCCTAAGCATAAGCTCAAGGGTTTGAAAAGTATGATTCGCTTGACCATCCGTTTGGGGATGAAAAGCGGTGCTAAACTTCACCATAGTACCCGACCCCTTTTTGAAATGATCACCAAAACCTAGATGTGAATTGTGCTCCCCGATCTGATATGATTGATATCAGAATACCATGGCGACACACAATCTTATCTATGATGTTTTTTGCATAATCCTATGCCGAATAGGTAGACTTGATGGGAATAAAGTGAGCGGACTTCGTCAATCAATCCACAACCACCCATATGGAATCATATGCCTTTTGAGTCCGAGGTATACCCACTACAATATCCATATTTATATCTTACCATTTCCAAGTAGATTTTGGATCTCTTGTAGTTAAGCCACCCGGCTTTTGGTGTTCGGCATTTATTTGTTGACAATTCTGACAATTAGCGAAAAACTCTGCTATGTCCCTTTTTAAACCTTCCGTCTTATATATATCCCTTAGGTTGTGTTACATTTTTTTTGAACCTGGATGAATTGAGTAGCGGGACTTATGGATTTCTTCAATGATGTGATCCCCCTTAAGGAGAATTATTTATTCAACTTGCTGAGAACTAATTATTCCAACTACATTAAAGCTTGAACAAGGTGTTGTTTGGACTTCACCTTAACCACTAGAGATGACTCGGAGTTATGATGAACTATAGAACCCCCATTCGGAGCACCTTCCAACTTCACCCCCAACCTAGCTAACCTATGAACTTCATTCGCTAGGTCTTTCTTCGTGTCATCAATATGGGATACGCTACACGTAGTCATAAGACTTAGGTCACCGCAACCACATTAGCCTTGCTAGGGTGATAGAGGACACTCATATAATAATCTTTCAACAACTCTAACCACCTCATTTGTCGGAGGTTAAACTCTTTTTGGGTAAACCCATATTGGAGACTCTTATGATCAGTAAAAACATAGACATGAACCCCATAAAAGTAATGCCTCCATTTTTTCAAAGCAAACACCATGGCCGCTAACTCAAGGTCTGAGTAGGAAAGTTTCTCTCATGTACCTTAAGTTTCCTAGAGGCATAGGCTATCACCCCACCCTCGAATGTTGCATTAGCACACACCGTAAACAAACACGAGATACATCACAATACACAACAAACCCCTTTGTACCCTCTGGTAAGTTCAAAGCCGAAGCGGAAGTAATCATATCTTTCGACAATTGGAAACTTTTGTCACTTTCCTCAGACAAATCAATTTTTTTACACTTTTGGGTCTAATTAATCAAAGGAGATACAATGGATGCAAAAGCATCCACAAACCCCGATATTAACATGTTAAACACAATAAACTCCTAATGTTGAATGGGGTCAAAGGTCTAGGCTAATTTTTCACCGCCCCCATTTTCCTTGGGTATACCTCAACTCCCTCACTAGAGATGATGTGCCAAAGAAATATCACCGACCTTAACCAAAATTCATACTTACTATATTTGGCAAAAAATTGATGTTCTTTAAGAGTTTGAAATACCACCCTCAAATGACCCATGTGATTATTCTCATTCTTCAAATATATCAACATATCGCCAATGAAGACAATGACAAATCAATCTATGTAATTTTGAAACACTCCAATCCCTAGTTCTACAAACACTGCGGAGCATTAGTGAGACCAAAAGACATTACCATGAATTCATAGTTCCCATATTTGGTCCGAAAGGCCGTCTTTGGTATATCCTCACCTATTACCCTAAGTTGTTTATACTCCGACCTCAGGTATAGCTTTCATAAGTAACTCGCCCCTTGGAAATGATAAAAAAAGTCATCAATCTGAGGGAGAGGGTACTTATTCTTAATGGTGACCTTGTTGAGTTGGCGGTAATCAATACACATTCTCATGGACCCAACCTTCTTCTTCACATATAAACCCAGAGCACCCCATGGAGAAATACTAGTCCTTATAAAATCCTTATCTAGTCAACTCTTTCGGAGCCTTCGGATAAAAAGGAATTAATATGAGATTTTTATCCAATAGGAAATCAATGCCTAAGGTAATTTCCCATTCGGGAGGAATATCGGGAAGTTCATTAGGAATAACCTTCAAAAATAACTCACTACGGGGACCGACTCAATGGGAGGAACTTTTGAGTCTAGATCTTGGACTCTTACAATATGATATTGACAGCCTTTTGAGATCATTTCACGTTCTTTAAGACAAGAGATAATACGACCTCTAGGAATAGAATTTCCCCCCTTCCACTCTACAACGGGTTCATTTGGGAAGTTAAACTTCACCATTCTGTCCTACAATAAATAGAGGCGGCATGCATGCAACCAATCCGTACCCCATATAACATCAATATCAAGCATATCGAGCTGTAATAGATCAAAATCAGAAACTCTATTTGGCAACATTATTGGACAATTTCTAAACACCCTTTTTTCAACAACCGACTCACCCACCAGAGTAGACGGTATAAATGGTTAATGCAAAATATCGTCAAAAAATATCAAACTTTTTAGATATAATAGGTCTAATAAAAGATTAAGTAGCACCGGGGTCAAGTATGTCATATACATCAATAGAGAAGACTTTCAACATACATGTCACCACGTCTGGAGATGTCTCTTGCTCAGCCCTAGAGAGGGAAGCATAGAAGTAGTTCTTCTTTGGTGCCTCATTAGAACCACTTGGTTCAGATTGACCACTATCCTTGCCTTGACTCTTCAAGTTTGGACAATCTCTCATCTTGTGACCATTCTTGCCACAACTAAAGAAATTATCCATCCCCTTAAGGAAATCACCAAGTGCTTTTTGCCACACATTCCACAATTTTACTTCTCGATTGGTGAATTAGTACCTTTTCCCCTCTTGAATTTAGGGTTAGACACCCTATCACCACTAGCTTTTGGAAACTTGTAAGGGACTTGATTTTAAACCCATTTCATAAATATAGTCTTCTCTTGTATTCAAGACTATTTTTTGAAGAACCTCCATCAAATGATTTTGATCTTTTAGCATCTCTACTCTTTTTCATAGCCCTTGCCTCCTCAACCCTTCTTGCATGCACCATAAGATGGGAAATGTGCATGTTGTCATGTAGCATGGACGAATATCACTCTTCTTGTAAGTCCTAAAACACCCCCATCACAAAACGGCTCATTTGGTCTCTAGGATAGGAGACCAAAGAAGGAGCATATCTGGACAACTTAATGAATTTCGAAGAGTATTCATGGACACTCCTTCTTCGTTGGCAAAGTTTGATGAACTCCACCACTTTTTCCTTCCTCATTTCCCTAGGAAAGAATTGATCTAGAAAATTCATCTTAATGATCTCCCAAGACATCGGAACACCCCTCAAAGGCCTATTATCCCTCCATTGCACATACCAAGCTTGCACCACATCCTTGAGTTGATATGCGCACAACTTTGCCTTCTCACTTGTGGACAACACCATAGCTAAAAGTATTTCAGAGACCTCATTGATGAGTTCTTGGGTGTCTTTATAAGCCTTAGACCCGTAGAAAGTAGGAGGGTTCATTTGAGTGAAGTCCCTTAGATGGCAAGCCATAGTAGAAAATTATTGATGAGCAAGGGGAACAACTTCCTGGTTTGCGTGAGCCATCATAGTTTGGGCTTGAGTCGTGGCCTCTTTTTCTTGTGTGGTGATAGCTTGGGCCATTTGGAAGAGCGATTCATATATTCTCATTCGTCAAAAGAGGATGATTAACTAGTTCTTGCTCCACATTAGAATCTTGTTCAAGTGGAGGAACTTGCTCACCACGTGGAGGAGCTCCCGCATTGGCGATTTCCTCTTCAAGTCTCTGAGATGCATTCCTTTGAGTGTCCATGCTTCCCATAAGCACAAAAATAGGATTAGATGCAAAAATCACACCATAAGTATACTTTAATTGCACGATATAAGACTTCCAAGAAAGAGAGCATGCATCATATAGGTTCCTACTAATAAGTTTGGCGCGCTTCACAATTATGAATACAATCTTACATACACGAGATAGAGAGACATACATAAATCAACGATGTTCAAACTCATGATCTTATACAAAGTTTGTCACATTCGGCTTGACCCCCTAAATGTTACCGGCGTCGTCGTCCTTTTTAAGGACTAAGACTAGTCTCTTAGTCTCATACCATTATAACTACTTGGAGGTCTACATAGACCTCGACATACACATAATATATAGTCCTATCGAGTATACATATACCCTTCGTATAGGGTGGTTACATAGCCTTATACTTTTATTTAACATTATTATATAGAAAATACCATTATAATAAAACTCGTCTCATCTCATACAATCTGTTTGAGGTGTATCAAATTTTGGCATTGCCCTTATATCAATCCAACAAGAACAAATATAGGTCAAACAAAAGTATTGTACTCAATTGAAAAGGAAATAAATGAAAGAGTCTTTAGGAAGTCCTTAAACTAGATAGTGGCATTGCTTTTTGAAATTGAGGACCTACCCTACTTGGATGAAACGAAGAATCCAGTCCTTTAACAATGTCACCTTCAAAACACTTGAACGACCAAAACCTAAAATGTTGGGGAAAAGGGAAGAAAATAGGGTTAGTACTCCAGATGTACTAAATGTGAGACCTTATGCACATATACAAGAAAACACATGCTAAAAAGGGAATTTTTGTTTAAATATGCCATTTTACCCTTTTAGGAACCTAATGCAAAGCAAAGCAAGTCATATCAACAAACCTAACATGCTAACAAACTCAACAAGTAATACGTATTCCAACATACTTGAAACCATGATTTACTAAAACCCTATCATCAAGGAGTAACATAATAAAAATGAATAAGAGTCAATAATAGTATAATAAGCAAGACAACTACTCATGAATCCTTATCAAGTCATCAAGTGTAATGACCAAGCAAAGCCCCATAACTTTACTCAATAAAGTAGTCTCAATAAGAAATCATAACCAATGTCCAAATTTACATAACATGATTTACATTTCATCTTATGTTAGCATTATAACCCAATGAATACTCATAAGTGAACTAATAATCATATAGTATCAACAATGTGCCAAGTTCATCATGTACATATCATATGTCGTCATAACGTTAAAATATATAAGAACATCCTCCTAAGACACCCCACAAGGCTAACTAGTACAATGTTTAGGTATAGTCACATACCCCTACCTAGACTAAGCTAGACCTCCAAGGTTATCCAAGTTAGAGTTTAATCCCTTTAATTCAATTTTACCTTTTAAGAACATCATTCACTAACCGAAATAGACCACATGAGCTAGTGTTGAATCCGGAGTCATAAAACCCTACACCGAGGGAAGGCGTACTACTTGCCAAGGTAGTACCAAAACATAAATCATCGCAAGTATGTGGATCTATTAGCATGTATTCCTTTGGGGGCCACATAATTTAAGAATTAGGAGATATAGTTGGGACCCTCTTTATGTGCCATGCATTATAGTCTCCAATTTCAAGAGCACTGTAGTGTTTCTACCTTCCCTATGTGGGAAGGGACAATCCTCAATCTAGTTCACTCGATGGTAAGATAAATCAATTTAATGAAATGTCTTTAAGCCTATAATTATAAATCATTAGTTGTATGAGTATACTTTCATCACAATTCAAATAAGTGAGGTTAACACATTAACAATTCATGGCATATAAAGGCACACTTATAGTTTTCACCATCCTTATATAAAATACATCTTAATCGACCTCACAACATAGTCAAGACATTTCAATTCCACATCATACCACCCTATAGTCGTAATTTATGGAAAACTCCAACGTAACATCATGACTAAACCACAATTTATAACAATTGGAAGTAAAGATAGAGATTCAAAGTATTACCATGTCTTCCCCATAGTTCATCATCAAGGTCTTACAATCAACCCATATCTCAACCCAAGTAGGGGAGTAAAATCATCACACAATGATAACAAATAAGATAATAAGTCCAATGGCATCTCTGTAACACAATTCAACACTAGATTATAGCTTAAGACAATATATATAAGCCAATTTCACAACATACTTCATGCCCTAAATCACATCTCAAGAACTAAAATAGTGGGCCTATAATTCATATTAATTTATTCATAATGACACCATAGGATAGTAATCTTATTAATAACCAAGTCAATTGAATGATCACAATAAAATATAGGTCAAGATCAAAACCAAGTTAGGGGTTGAGGATCTGTTTTTCAATTTAGACCAAACCATCAACAAATAGCATAATAAAATCATATTACATGTTAATATATTCAATATAACCTAAAGAAATCATCAGCAACTCAATTCATAATTTCAATTTCGTAATTGGATGACACCATAAGAAAACTGAATTTTTGGAATCCATTTTGAAGGAACCCTTTGAGGAAAGAGTCTCAAAGGTAAACTAAATCCCACACATGAATGTTCGATGACAATTTTATTGGTTAATTCGTCCCTTTCCAACCCCCAAAACCATATCCTTGCTAGACTTCAAGGGTGAGTTCAATTAGAGGGAGAAAGAAGATACAACCAAATGAGTCTATTTTATGAGTTATAATTAGGTTAATTGGGGTTGCGGCCTTTATATGGGAGTTTAGCATAGTTAATTGGTCTCCCCTTCATACCTAACTAACCCCTAAACCACTTAATCAATCAAATGACTTAAAACTAAAACGTGCAGGAAAATAACCCCCTCACAGACGGAACCCCGCTGATAAGCTGTTTGTGTGTCTATGGACCTACCCCCCTCTCATCCTGCGCTCCATCGATAGGTTCAGAGACTGCGGGCGAGGTGCTTTCTCAACTCTGATAAGTATGGGACAACGGTGGCATCGACACCCCATTAGTCCACACATGAGTAGTTGACTACCTTGTCGATGCACACTACTTCACGCAGTATTTCTCAACCTGCAAGGGTCCTTCTCATGAGTCCTTTGTTGGTCCTTGGGCAATCGTACTCGGATTTTTCGACCATGGAACAAAAACTCAACACCTATTAATTACCTTTTTACCAATTTTCATACATTTCCAACTCCCTAAAAATAGTAAAATAGGCTCAGGCACGCAAGTACCTCTTTGGACCAACTTCTTGATGGTATGAACGTTCTTGGATCGTTTTTTTCTTAGACATCCTAAATGATCTATATTCAGTTAAATGGACTTAAAAACAGTTCTTACACCTCATGATACCTATTTTAGGTTTTAATACACGTCGTTAATTTTAAGAGTATTACATTTTAAAGGACATAAAAAGAATTTTTTGATTAAATTCATGGCTTCCTCAAGTTGATTATGCATCTTGATATACTAGTTATGCATTTACCTTGATGACGCCAAATGGGCCTTAGATGCTTTTATGTGTTTTTGAATGTGCCAAGAGCTTATGAAGTCTTAAAATGAGTTATAATGATGTTTATAAGCAGTGTATGGAGTTTAGTAAATTTTAGAGGTCAAACGTCCAAGACGTTCAAACGTTAGCCCTTGCGGCGTTCATGTGTGTCTTGATGGGTCCTACAATGTCTAGACGTGTTGCATTTAGTTGTTTTGGTGAAACTGAGGTTGAAGGTCTTTGAATTGTTAATTTCCATATTCATCACGCCTAAAATACCGTGAACACGAACAGGCACGCGATGCCCTAAAAGACCGTGAGAACCAACTTTTAGCATGTTCTTAATATGCATATAACTATAACAATCGTGATGAGTTCAGATAGGACGCACCGACACCTACCAATATAAGTAGAGTAAAAAGTTATATAAAAGACTTGGCCGTTGAGGACAAAACTCCTTCATACACAACTGAACTATGTTCATACATCTACAAATCCTATAAGAAGATAGAAGACCTAGAGTAGGTCGGGACAGGACCTGCCTTACCCTTTCTTATGATTTAATACAAAAAATGAATTTACCAAGGACTCAATAAGACTCTGAATCAACGTGGGACTCCCCTAAAATTGGTGAGTGTCGTGTGCTCTTACAAAGAGGTCTGCTAGTTGGAGTACCTGTGCCTACAGCATGAAATGCAGCATCCCCCGCGAGGGACGTCAGTACAAAAAATGTACTAATATGTAAGGCAATAGCATATGTAATACGAGAGATGAAATGAAATCAAGTATCTACATATGAGTGCGTAGATCAGGAGAGAAGACCACCTTTATTTACTCTTGTGAGATCATGTAAGTTATGTTCATTCCTTTATTTTTCTGTATGTTATAATCTTTGTATGGCATGTGATACAATGTACTAGCTGATCAGTGGTAGAAGAGGATGAGCCATGCTAGTCATATTAACCCCAGAGATGCGGTCAGCATAATTAAAGAAATTTGGATCAGCCCATGCAAGGATAACGCCCCTGAAATACCACCCTTCTATACCGATAGGGATCGACCCATGCTAGAATTTTTCCTGTTGTGTTCCACCCGTAATTATACAAATTTCTTCACATAGATTCTTTAATCTTTGAGGTTGTTGTTTATTAGTTCAGAGCTCTTTCAATTGTTCATTGGATAATCATAACACTTTTGAGATGTTGTTTTGGTAGTCATAATCATCTTGGACATATGGAAATACGGACAAGTAGTAAAGGACATGAAAAATAATACTTTGAGGCAGTAACAATGACATAAGGTTTTATGTAACATCAACACGTTACTTTAAGATCTTAGTGACACAATTGACTTCAATTGACTAGGAGAGGGATTTACAAAACTTTCTTTTGCAAATATCATTTCTATAACAACACAACGGTGACAATTACACAAGTATGGAGTAGTGAACATATAATGAAGTAGTTCTACGTACTAAGGATGGGGGAGGGATATATTTAACTATTTGGAGTCAATACACTCCTATTGTTTCTTTTACTAGTAATAGAACTTAGGAAATTCGCTTCATTGATATTAATTCAAGGTGTCAGATTCATGGAAAGGAATATGGAATTGAATAGCCTTACATACCTTATTCTCTGACCAATACCACTAACACGATTCAGCTTTCCTTTTTGAGTGCTAATCTACAACATAAGTCATGATTAAGCTAACGTCAGCAGCTAATCACATTAAGGCCCTTGAATATAGTAGCTAAAATAATTGATGTAAAGTAGGCCCATAAAACCCATACACAAACGGTGAACCACTACACCCTTCCTCTACACATTAATACAATTTCATACATTCTCTCCAAGATACCCAAGATGCCCTCAACAACAAAATTCATAAGGCAGCCACTATCAATCTCAAATCTTTCAGCACAATAGGAGAATATTAATTCAAGGAATATCAGAATGCATAAATTCTTGATAAATACATACAAAATTCTCCATTCAAAACATGTATTCAAAGAGAGGAAAATAAATGGGTTGTAGTCTTACCTTAATTCTTGAAATTTATCCTCTAAACTTTTACATCAAAAATTCAAACTCTCCTTCAAACTTATACTTGAAAATGAGAAAATATTCAAGAACCCTAAGGTGTTTTAGGGCTGCTTGTTTATGCCAAGAGAGACCAAGAAATAAAATTAAGTAACCTTAAAATTTTGCAAGTTTAAAATGGAGAGAAAGACTTGATCTTTATACTTTTAAAAAGGAGTTGCTATGGCAAACTTTCTTGGCAAATTTTGTGCCATATATTGTAAAGTAGGTGACCCACGAACTTGGCCTTTTAACTTGGGCCTTTTTGGACTTAAGATTATTGGGCATTTGCTATCCATTTTTTCTTTGTTCTTTTATTCAATTTGGGCTAGATTAATGCAAGTAGGTGGTACACCCTTGGCCAAATGACATGCTAAAAAATTCTTACTAGGTGATGCACCTACTTAGTGTCACTTGGGCTTTATCCATAATAGGCAAATTGGCAGATTTGGCTACTGGGCTTTCTTTCATTTTTTTTCTTATTGTTATTTAATCGGTTTGGGCTTTCAGTGAACATACTAATATAATCCTAAATATTCTCCATCAAACTTTGTCCCTTTAACTATATTATAGCTCAAGTAGATGGTGCAGCTGCTAGTTTAATGCAAAGCAAGCAGCTCAAATATTTTATTTCAATTTCTGAATGTTAATCCATTTTACTTCAACTTAGCACTTAACCTTAAACTTTAAGCTCAATTACCACCTTAATATATTTACTTAAATACTTTCCATCTGAGTTAAATTGAAATACATATGCTCAAACATGCAATGCATTAAATCACCTTACGAGCTAGGTTAAACAAACACTAATCATATAAGAAACATGATCCCTCACCTACACTATGTCTTTGTGAAGTATAAAAAATAGAACTAACATATACATAATACAGACCGTTACAATATTTACGTTAGAAATGCCCAGGTATGACTTCCCAAGTGCCTCGCAAAGGGCACACAAAAGGGACCCAAAGGCTGTCAAGACACTGCTTTGGCAGTGTCAATGGAGTAGACCAAACGACGCCCTGTTTGTTGACAAACGGCCTGTCTATGTTTGTGTCGCCAATGGACACTTAGCCTACATTAGGGAAAGCGAAATAACAATTCAAGACACCATCGATTGAAGCCACAGATGGCCCATCGATGGACCTATAGGCCGTCGATGGTGGCCTATGATACTGCATACGAACTGTTTCATAAAAAGGTTAAATGGGAAATTCACCCCATTTCCCAACGTCACCTTACTAGGTTTGTTTAGTTATATTTGGGATTATTTAAGGGATCAAAAACGTTATAAAACCATTCCCAATCCAATTCTCTCAAAATAGACTCTCCCTCCAAAAATATTATCTCTAATATGTGCATTGAATGTGAAGCTCAAGAACAACTTGGAGCTTGGATTTCTATGTTTTTTTCATAATGTTTTACAGGTTTTCAATATAAAGGTTTGGTGATCCTTCAACTCTAACTAACTCTTCACTTGGGGAGTTACTCTCAAAGTTTTTGAAGAGATTTCATGATCAAACATTCAATCTTTCAATCTAGCCATGAGTTCTTTCTCAAAACGTTTTCAAAGGATTAATCCTGATGAATTTATGTCAATGTATTGGTTTTAACGTGAAAAATAGTACAATTACATTGTGAATACATGTCCCTTCCAAAACTCGATTTAGACCTTGCATGGGCATTGTGATCATGGCTTGTTATTGATTGAATTGTGATTCTATTACATTGATTTTCTCATATTTACTGTTATTTAAGTATATTGATTGTGAATTGTTGATAGATGATCCATTTGGATTAATGTATGACGAATTGAACATGACTAGCTGATGCCTCTATCTGATTATTGTAACATTGATCTTCAAATGTATAAAAGTGGAATTTGATTATGTGAAGATGCTTGTAGCTACTTCCTTAGGTTAATAACATGGTTGAATTTTGGATATCCATCTTTTATGATCAATGCAAAGAAGGCTTGGTTTGAATTGATCTGGGTTCTTCTAGTCTATCAATTAGTAACTTGTAATCTTCACGTTGGGATCGTAGTTATATGACTCGATCATGGTGAATGGTCCTTGGATACTGCCTATATTTAGGTATAATTGACCAAATATAAATAGATAGCCATTGAATTGGTAAAGATTGATTTATGTTCTTATAGCCTATAGACTTGGTGGAGTAATGTATATGTTGTGATCGATATCTTAGGGTGGATGAAGCATGATTAATCTATGATGTTTTAGCTCATTAGATACTGCCCTAAAATTATATTATTGATAAAATATGATTGATGAACAAGACTAGGGAAATTGGTTGATGATGTATAACTCTATACTTTCTAGTATATAGGTGATGTATTGTATTATGTTATAGTATGATCTTGTAGCGACTTTTACATGGTTTCTTTCATGATAAATTTTTATTTAGATACATAACTATAATGAATTGATGATTAAAAGGGT
This sequence comes from Solanum arcanum, assembly GCA_027789145.1. Classification (NCBI taxonomy): domain Eukaryota; kingdom Viridiplantae; phylum Streptophyta; class Magnoliopsida; order Solanales; family Solanaceae; genus Solanum; species Solanum arcanum. The sequence continues at coordinate 22,859,571 of CM050935.1, read as the reverse complement.
GTATTTATCAATGATGATCAATGTTTGCTGAAGTAGTAAGAATGGCTCTCCCTCTCTACTTTTCTATAGTATTGTTAATTGATGAAGCCTTGTATGACATTGTGTGGCATGTTCCACTTATGGTGACGGTGCTTACTTTATATTGTCATTATATATGTGCTGATCATGTCCTTGAAGACAAATTGATGGATACATGAGCGTGTGGTTATGATGATCTTACTATGTGAAGCTTATGCCTACTTTGTTATTCTAGTTGTGACCTAGGTTTAATGGATATTGTATTAGAATGTAAATATCTATTTTAAGATCATGTGTAGGTTCTTCCACTAATGAAGTGTTAAGGATTGATGAACCCTAGCCATGTATCCCTATGTGAAGGTGAGAATAGCTAATGTCAGGAGTGTCAAAGTGTAATATGAAGTTAGCTTGCCTCCTATGCTAGATTGTGTTGTGTGGTCTATGTTTATAAGTGTAATGTGGTTTTAAGTGGGTGGCTTCCTGTGTTTTTGATAGCCATTATGTGGTCATGTTGACCAATGTACACACACACTCACACATTACGTATGCTTAAAAGGTAGTAAAGGTTCATAGTGTCTAATTAAAGGTTGATCTCATATTCACTAAATGTATACTACTATGCATGTAATAAAAATGTACGTGAAGTATGTTATGAATTCCATTAAATAGGATGACAAGATAGGTATACTACCATAGGCAAGGGCATGAGACCTTGTCTATGCATTAAACATGCATACCTTGATAGGGATAGTTCCTAGGTTTGGTTTTTATTAACATGAAAATGAATATATGGACATGCCATGAATATGTATTATATTCTATGATTTTATGCATATGATATGATGAAATATCAATGTTCATAGTATCTTAAACTGTTGATATGAAAGGATAGCTCATATAGTTACACCTATATACTTATGCATTGAAATTTGAACAGGTGTGACATTTTTGTGTTATGTGAATGGTTTGCTCACATAAAAGTAGACACACACATCTATGGAAATCTGGTTAATAGAGGGTCCTTGAAAAGTGTGCTCATGTTTACCCTTAAACTAGATTGGTGCTTGAGTATGTTATAAGCAAGAAAGGAATCAATTTCCAAAGCCTATGTTTTATGAAGTAAAGTAATAAAGTCTTTTATAATAAAAAATGAAATTAGCTTAGTACTAAGTGAACTTGACAGTTAGAGGTGTTGGCTTCCCATGAGGAAGATTCACCATTGGTTTCTCAAAGAGTGTTGGCTTCCCTTGGAGGAAGATTAACCATTGGTTCCCCATAAGGTTTGACTTTCCCTAAAGGAAGATTCACCTATGGTTCTAAATGATGTGGTGGCTTCCCTTTGAGAAAGGTTTTTTCTCGGTAGATAAGGCCCCAATGCCTATGAGCATGTAGAGGGTCATGTATATCTCTGAGTTCCATAAACTATGCTTGACACATACGATCTAGCAAGCACTTATATGCTAGGATATACGTTAATGTTCTACCTTGGCTAGGTGAGAACACCTTCCATTGGTGTAAGTCTGTACAACAACAAATTACAAGTTACCACCCACGGTCATATTGTCCATTAAGGTTATTGTTTCCCTTATGTAAAATGGACAATGCAAGTAAAGTAAGGACCCTAACTAGGATAACCTAAGGGTAGTTGCTTAGTGTAGGTGGGAATATGGGAATTTTCCTATTAGGCATTGCGCAAGTGACTCTTGAGGGAAGTCCTAGGAAGGTGTTCTAATGCCCGTGTCTATCATTATGGTTTTCTTGGATGACATTGTGTTGTTGTCTACATAATGATATGATTTGCACTATGTTGGTCTTAATGACTATATGATGAAGGTGTTGACATGAACGAAATTATCTTAAATTACCTGTTGATGTGTGAATTGGATGTAAAGGCTTGTGGTCTCAAGATAGGTCGACTAAGTATGTTGGAGGTTATGGGGATTCACATGTAAATTGCACTAGTAGATTTAGAGTGGGGTCATGAGTAAGGTCTTGTAATTATTTGTGTGAAGTGAAGTGAATAATTGAGCAAATTGAGATAACTTACCGTAAAGCCAATAGAGTCTTGACTTAAATGTGTTTATGATATATTATGTTTCTTAGATGGTATGTGTTGGCTTATATTAGTTGCATGAATGATTCCTTGTGGCCTTAAGGTGATGCATTGCACCAAGTATCACTAGAGGGTTACCTTAGAGGTTAAGAAGTTAAGGAAAAAAAGTTTACTGTTAAAGGAAAAAGTGATCACTATAAGTGACCTCAAATATGTCTTTAGTTCTATATGTGATTTTATATGTTATTCGGTCTTTGAATATGTCTATATGAAGTATGTGAACGATATAAATGCTATTGTATTAAGGTTTTGTGTGATTTAACAAAAAGGCATCATGTATGGTTTCAAGAAAATGTCCCTTTTAAATGAATGTTTTTGCATAATTGCCATACTTTTTGCATTCTGTAACTAACTCCATTCTTCTCTACTTTTACAAACCTGATGATCTGATACCACGTTTGTCACATCCGGGTATCATGGCGTACTTGACCTGTCGGAGGTCTTATACAAGCCCATAGTTATTATCATCACATAGTCATAGTAAATTTAGCCAAAAATTTAAAACTTTTCATAGCACATAATGTATATAAAATAAATATCATAATGCATAGTTAAAGATTCTAAGTCTCTTTGCTATCTTACACTCAATTCGTTAGAGTATATTAAGGACACGCCCTTTCAACACATAGACATAATTAACTATTACATCACTTAAAAAAAAGGTGACATAGGACATACTTAAACTTAAGGATTACTTTCCTTGAGCATGGGAATCACATATCAAGCTCTTCCCTTATAGACATCCCTTAAGCATCCATAATCTACGCTTTGTGTAAAAAGGCAAAAAAGAATGATGTTAGTACAAGAATGCACTAAGTATGACAACCATGCAAAAACATGCATTTGAATGGGACATTTTTCTTTTGAAACTATGCATTTTGCCTTTTTATGAAAACTTCATAAAACTTGATACCATAAGCATCATACCATTCACATACTTCATTTAGGCACATATAATAGTTAAAATATTACATAAAATCACACATTGCATTTTAAACACATTTTGCATCATTTTACAGTAACTAGCTATCCCTTTACACTAAGCTCTTATTCATTTCACTATAATCTCGTTTTCTTCTTAATTACATAAATCTCCACGGAACCCTATAGGGGAGGACCCTTTCCCGAGACAGGGAAGACCTTATTGTTAGGATGTCCTTCCGCATCCGCGGCTTGATACTTGGTGCAATGTATAGAAAATGTTCCATTACACGACCCACACTCAAGCATCGACTTATAGCCACAAGGAAATCACACATACAACCTTCATCTACCCAACACATAAATTCTTAGAACCATTTCATACAAAAATACATATAATTAACATTTGACTGAATGTACTTTAAGAACCACTAGGAGGAACTCATTACAAGAACACATACAAGTCAACAAATCTAATCATCATCGTAGTAGACACTAGTTAATGTTAACATATTTGGACTTCACTGTGAAACATAACATAGAACTTTCTCAGTCTTATTCTAAGCTTATTAGTGCAATGTACATGTGAAGTCCCATAACCTCACAGATATTGAGTAAAAATGTAACTAGACTAAAAGACTTAATATATATGTGATACATCAACAATACTATAGACAACTTCACTATATAATCAATAAGACCCAATTTATGCATACGAGGTAAGACCAGACCATATAGACTAGTTAGGTCTTATACCATACATTTCATCATAAAAAGTAGAGAACACTACAATATCATGCATAAGAAACATAAACATGATCAAGATCTACTTATGCAATGTTAGGTAAAATCCGATACCCTCACCTACTCTAAGCAACCACCCTTAGGTTATCCTTGATACGCTCCTTACTTTACTTCCATTGTCCATTTTATTTTAGGGAATCTGTAGCCGTAACCGATATTAAGACCATGGGTGCTACATGGAATTTGGTGTTGTAGAACCTTACACCAGAATGTGCTCTACCTTGCAAAGGTAGAACATTAACATCGTTCTAGGATGCTAGGAGATATCACTTGCTAGATCCTATGAGGGAAGCATAGTTTATGAACTTGGAGGAATATATGGAAACCCTCTTCACACCAGATAAGGCATTTTAGTTATCCAACCCGTGAGAATTACGGTGAACCTATCTTCCCACATTGGGAAGGGACACCCCTCATATTCAAGTTCACTCGGTGCGAAGCTAAGTTCTCTTTTGTTGAAAAGCCCTTATTATTATTTCTTTATTAAATTATGCTTTATGAGATTGACTACCCATATTCTTATCTCATAAGTCATAGATGAGAGATCATCAACCTAAATAACGTGAGAAAGATTTTCACATGGACATAGCATATTCAAGCACCATCTAGTTGAGGATACCCTCGAGAACACCTTTCAAGAGCCCCTCTATTGACTAGATCATCATGAATGCATAATGGACATGTTTCATGTGTGTGTATATACATATATGTCATCAAGCCTTTCACACAAACACCTTTAGACCACACATTTTCATACATTAATTCATTCATGCATAAGTCATGTTCATATCTTTGTCATGCATTCATATTCATGTACATAGATCACAAATCCTAGGAACTATCACATCAAGGCACACATGTGCAATGCATAGACAAGGTCCAATACCCTTGTCCAAACTACTACACCTATCAAGTAATCCAAGTTTAGGGACACATATAATACTTCATGGACATATACTTCACATGCACAGTAGTTGACATTAGTTCATGTGAGAGTACCCTTTCATTAGACACCATGAACGTATACTACTTGTAAGCATGCATGAGGTGTAAGTGTGTGTACATTAGCCAACATGATTATAAAATGGATATAAACAACACATTCAGGCAGCTACATTCTAAGAACCACAATGCACACTCAAGCATAGATCACATAAGAAATAATAGCATAGGAGACAAGACAACTTCAAACTTTTCATTCAGGAATCCTAACATTAGCTTATAACACCTTCATGTAGGGGTACATAGGTAAGGTTTCATTAACTATTATAACTCATCAGTTGAAGAACCTAAACCTAACCCGAATATATTCATTTACATGCTTATAACAAACCACACAACCTCGATCATAAATGTAATGGGACACTATGCATAATGTTCACATAGGGTGATCATCACCACCACTCATTCAAAGTATAATTGACTTCAAGGCCTTCATAACATCATAAATATATTGACAATAAAGTAACACACCATAAGTGGATCATACCACAAAATGTCGTACAAGGCCAATCATCTAGAAATTCTACAAGAAAAGTAAAGAGTAGGCGATCTTACCAATTCATAAACCTTTGATCACCATTGATTAATACTAATCTTTCATAAATAATTCAAGTATACGTTAGTAGCTAAAGAGATTATAACCTAAACAAAAGCATACTTCAGTCACCCTAGAATTGAGATCATATTAAGTGCTCTACTATGACAATCAATAGAAGATAAAAGAACATAGGTCAATCTAATTCAAATCTTCAAATCATAATCCTCATAAATTACTCATCAAATTTTAACCATTAATATTGGCAGCACATATAAGTAATTCAACATGCTAGAATCACAATTCAATCAAAACAGACTTAAGATCACAATGCCCAAAACATAGGCTAATTTGAGAATTGGAGGGAACATGTGTTCATCATGCAATTGGTTGAAATTCACATTACAATCAATATATTAACATCAATTCATCATACGAAAGCTTCTTAAAACATTTTGAGAAATAACTCATTTGTATTAATTGCAACTATTAGATTTCATGCCAAAGGGATATAGGATCGAATAGCCTTACATATCTTTTTCTTTATCCGATATACTTATCCCAATTCAGCCTCCCCTTTTCGATTATAATTTACAATTTAAACCATGGTAAACTAAAACTAGTAGCTATCACACCGTGAGCCTCGTAAAACAGTAGCTAACTTTGACAGATAATAAGCCCATACAGCCTTAATATAAAGTGTATCACCACACCCTCATTCTATGTGCGACACATACATTATATATCCTTTCCCCAAGATCAACCAAGCTTCATCTACAATACTACACATAGAACAGCCCCAAATATTCTTAATCATACAACCAATTATTAAATCCCCCCCCCCCCTTGAGTTCTTCATTACAACACACCTCTAATTCCTTAGTCAAACTCATACACAAGGAGCAGTCACCTTGCCTCAGCAACTTCTCCTTATAACTTGAATTCTGCTAGAACTTCAGCTTCCCTTCCATTCCAAGTGATTTCAATTACCTGGGTTTGCAGAAATGAGGGCTTCTTGAAGAACCCTAAAACAACTAAAAACTTTTGCTATAATCTTGAAGAGAAAAGAGAGAGAGAGAGAGAGCAGGAGATAATTCTTAATATTATTTTTTAAAATGGGTAAAGAATATTCTCATTAGATATATATGGAGCTTTATTGAGCACAAAAATATACTCTTGAACCTTTTTTTTGTGTGTTTTCAGCCAATAATTCGTCAAGTAGGTCAAGCACCTTCTTATACACATCAAGCAGCTCAAAAGGTCAAACTAGGTGATGCACCTAAATGCTTTCACTTGGGCCGTGACAGATTTGGTTGCTGGGCTTTCTTTCTTTTTCAATTTCTTTTAATAGGTTTGGGCTAAAAGTGATCCCATTACTATAATTCTAGATATGGTCCATCAAGCTAGGAACCTTTGACAATATTCATATAGCTCAAGTAGGTGATGCAGCTGCTAGCTTAATAAATCCAAGTACGCAGTGTCTAGGCAGACTTTAGGCCCTCTTTGAGGGCCTTTTCTGGGTCCCTTGGGAGTCGTACCTTGACGTTTCCAATGTAAATACATTCATTAATATGTTAGGTACCTTCCACATAAGTTTCAAACAAAAAAAACTCATAAAACATGTCAAGACACACATGCACGTCTAAAGTCTAACTTTCAAATATCATCAGACGTTCTTGAACGTTTGACCTCCAAATGACTTCAACATAAGTATTCATACTATAAAACATTTAATTAACATATTTAAAACATTTTTACAACATACCTCACTTGGGAACATTCATCCTCGAATGTCATGTGGCACACTTTTAAACACATCAAGAACTTCAATGAATAACAGAGAAGTTCACAACATTCATAGAATCATCACATAAAAGTCAATGCACCAAACTTACAAGGAACACAAACTTCAAACCATTAAGCACTCAATGCAAGGAAAACCTTTAATCACTTACTTTACAAATGCATCAAACACATAGGCTCTTGTAATATTCATAGCAAGAACATCCTTCTCCTAATCATAACATAGTCTTTCCATTTTAATTCATTAATAGCTCATCATACAACAACCTTTTTGTCACGCATAGACAAGTTTAACATCACTCAAGAAGAAAATAATTATTTGTTTAGTGACCCTAATTCCTACTTTGTGCAATGCATTCATAGCATCCCATAATAGTAATAATGATAAGTATTTATTTTAGGCCCTTATACTAGTACTTCTGAGTTTGGAACCTAGTTATTCTATTTAACTTTACAACCCCATGAGGAACTCTATCTCAATCACATCTTAGTTCATTGCTAAGTTGAACCCCTCTATGAGATACTTCTTATAGTATGTTTAAGTCAAACTATGTTCATGAACACTATGAGATACCACCTTGGGTAGGTCTATGTTAATCCACGCTCTTGAACTCTATGATTACTTTATTTAGTAAGCCTTAGTTCAATATCCTTTGGACCCTATAAGATGCTTCTCAAGCATGTCTTAGTCCCTAGGATATAGAGATATGTACCTAGAATCCTTAACTAAACTATGTGAAGGATCCTATCTCATGAGACCTAACTTTGGAAAAATCCACACTCTACTATGTAAGAGTTCCCCCGTATACTTTGATATTCCTCACAGCTACTCTCTTCTCCTTTCATGGAGTTCGGACCCTATCGTGTGTGACCTTCTCATTGGCATATCCACTTGGAGTCAAGCATATGTGTCACGCCCTGAGCTACCCATGAACCTAGGACCATAAATTATCCCAACTAACCATGATGGCATGATCATGAGCATACTAAAGATAATAAACTAAATGCGGAAGCTAATCAAAATTTAGACTAAAAAGATCGGGAATACTAATATTTTATAACTGAGATATTTCACAATAATGAGTTTAATAAAAAGAAATTTTTTAACTTAACACTAAGCTGAAACTAACTATGTTTGAAGTAAGCCTCTAACTAACTAGAAATTAAGGGACAGGCCTCAGCTAAGTCTAGCAAAAACTAAAACTAAATGACTAAAAGAGTGAAATAAAACCTATGACTATGGTCCTCGGAAAATGAAAACTCACCACTGAATCTGCTAAACTGGAGATCAGGAATCGATCTATGCATGATCTTGATGATAAGTACCTGAACCTACATCACGAGAAGATGTAGCTCACATATGTATAAGTAATTGATGATACTAAGCGTGTAGGATATAGTAAAGCTAAAATAAAACATAATTGTACTAGAACAAAAGCAAGTATAAAAATTTGAACATGACATACTGAGTAAACTGAACTGTAAATATGGTCAATGCATTAAGTCTGACTAATCTGTGGGAGCTATTAATAATTAATAATAAAACCACATGAGCTAAATGTGGGTGCCAATGTATAAGCCCTATCGAGAGGACCCAATATACCCTGGCAGAGGTATAAAGGCATGCTGAAGTGATCACTAAATTGATGCCCACAGAGGGGATTTACAAACTACTTGGCTAGTAGTTATGGGACCGTTGGGTACGCTCAACCCTATTCCAACATGGTAGTAATGCTACTCCCAATGAATTATGTAATTAACTGATTATGAGTTTATGTAAATACAGGATAAGTAAAGACTGAACATGCAAACTGAGAATGCAATAGTTAATCTTGTAATTTTGCATTATAAATAAGGCATATATATCTAAAGTAACATAAATATTTGATCTAGCATGTGTAATTAAAGAACTAAAGAAATACATAGCTAGGGTTCTGAAATTCTCTTGATAAACTGAATAATAACATAGTAATCTAATTTGGAACATATAACTATTTAGATTATGAAGTTCTGTTGAAGTTCTCGAAACTCTAGGTCTAGTCATGATATAGGAATCAAGAATCTGAGTGAAAACTAGGCACCCAATAGGTTAAAGGAACCCACTAGTGGTCTCCCACATACTTGGTGATGAAATTCACAGAGAAAATCTTATTTTTTGGTTGGAACTGCTGGAACCTTGTTGTGTTCTTGAACTAGGGTTCTTGACTTTTTTCTCCTTTCTTGCTTCTAATTTTATTTGTTTTTATTAATGATTTGACTTAGGTAAGTATTAGTTATGTTTAAAGGCTTTAACTGATTAAAATCTTGTGATTTAGGGTCAAAACGACATATCTTAAGTTTTAAATGAAGTGGAAAAAGAGCAAAAGACGACTCAGTTAATTGATGTCAGATCAAAAAATGACCTGGACTGACGGGCCGTCGTTCAATTGGACCTTCCGTCATTTGGGTCCATAGGTTGGGTCTTTTCGACATACCTTTTTTAAAATGGCCATAACTTATTACTCGGAGGTCTGATTTTAGCAAGGTCGGTGGCTATGAAAACCTTATTCGATTGTATATCATTTAGTAGGTCATGGGATACATAATTAATTTTTATGCTAAGCATTATGATCATTTGAAGTTAACCCAATTGCATTTTCCCCCTGAATGTCTGCTAACTTCCACCTACGATCAGACCTACGGCCGGTCGGTCCATCTATGGACCATGCTGGTTATTCATGGTTTTGTTGGAGAGTGGGTAAATGTGGTTTTATCGACGAACACAGACTACAGACAGTAGTCTGACCTACGGACCGTAGGTCCGTCCGTCGTTCGACAATTAGTCAAATTTTTCTAGGTTGTGTTTTTGGGGGTTTCCGACTCTATTGATGGATGTTTAGGGTGGATCGTGGGTCAGGCTATGGTCCATTGATGGTAATCGTCTATTGGACCTGCAGATTTTCTTAAAAGCTAATTTTTGGTCTGTTTTTGATAAGGGGTGTTACATAATCTCCCTCTTGGAAACATTCATCCTCGAATGAAGACTTAACTAGTTGGAATAGCGGGAGAGAGCTGTAAAACCTGATACTAAAGATTGAGGACTAAATTTATTACTTAATTTAGTTCCGAGAACATGCAAATATGCTGAAAATGCCCGTACAAACTGAGGGAACATCATTCTAAGACTTAATTCGCGCATGATTGACTGGAAAACTTAAGAGGAACTATTACCTCAAGTTGGAGTGGAATCGGAAGGAAAGAGGTGAGGATACTTGGCGTTCATGGTTTCTTTCGCTTCCCAAGTAGCTCCCTCTACAGACTGACTCCTCCACAAAATCTTGACTGAAACGACTTCTTTATTATCAACCTTCTAACTTGACAGTGAAGAATCTCAACTGGTACATTTTCATAAGAAGTCTATCATTCACCTCCTCACTCTCTAATGGCACTATAGAGGATGGGTCACCCACACACTTCTTCAAAAGCGAGATGTGGAAGACTGGATGTACTGATGCTAGTTTTGCTGGCAAATCTGACTCATATGACACCTTGCCAATCCTTTTCAAGATCTTGTAAGTGCCTACATATATGGGACTGAGTTTCCCTTTCTAGACAAATATCATCACTCCTTTCATCAGTGAGTGACACTTTCAAGAAAATCCAATAATAAACTTGGAACTGTAGTTCCCTTCTCCTTACATCTGCTTAATATTTCTAACGACTCTAGGTTGTTCTAAGTCTATCTCTAATGAGTTGCAGTTTCTCTATAGCATAAAAGACTGAATCTGGCCTATCAAAGCTATTTCACCTACTTCAAACAAACCAAAAAGAGATCTACATCTACGCCCATACATAGCTTCATAAGGGTCCATCTGAATGCTGGAATGGTAGCTATTGTTGTATGCAAACCCAATTAGAGGAACATGATCATCCTAACTACCCTTGAAATCCATCATACAAGCTCTTAGCATATCCTCTATGGTCTGAATGGTGCGCTCTACCATGCCACCCGTCTGTGTATGAAATCTTGTGCTAAGGTTAACTTTGAGTACTAAGACCCTTCTGAAATGACTTAAAGAAACGAGAGGTTAATTGAGGTCCTCTATCTGAGATGATAGACAAAAGGACTCCGTGCAACCTCAAAATTTTATTACTGTAAAGCTTTGCATAGTCTTCTGCGTTGACTCCCCCCTATGAAGAACACTCAACCTATGGATTCTCAAGAGATGAGGCTCCAAGTGCCATATCTCATGTAGAGAGTTCATACCTATCTCCTAATTCCATAACTATATTGCCCACGTAGGAAAACATGCTACTGGATCCACCTAGAAAGCTATGTTTATGTTTGGTTCTACTTTGGCTAGTAGACTATAACAACCCAAAAATGACTATGCTAAGTGATGCTAGAATGCCTAGATTAGACTGACTTCACATGGATTGATGCACAGAACCATACCTATGAACCTATGCATCAGCCAAGCCAATTAACTTAGTGAGTTAGTGAGCTAGGCAAGGTTCGGTCCAGCCATTTAGGGCACCCGAATATTAAGATTCACCCGGATGAGTCTTAACCAGACTTAAAATGGGTAATCTTAAGTTTGTAGGGTCTAAGGGTAAAATGGTCTTTTCCAGGATAAGGGTATTATTTTAATTACCCTAAATATCTAATTAAGTAACTAATTAATGAAAATAGTTGACAATTCGGGTACGATTGACCCGAATTTGCCCATTTTTGCGAGTTACGCTTCACCCGGGTTCAATCCTCGGTGGAAAAAATGATTAAATTGAATTAATTGGTATTTCACTTTCTAATTTAAGGGAAAATCAGTTTTTTAATAAGAAATTTATAATAAAATAAATAAATAACAAAGAGTCATAGTTTGACTAAGTCTTCAACTAAAACTCCTACTCCTAAACTTACTCTCATCTCTCTCCACTCTCATTCTCACGTCCATCATCAGCAAAAAGGAACAAAAAATCATAGTTAATCACTTGAAGAACTTGAACACAAAAAATCAAAAGAAAAACTAAACTAAAAACAAAAAAGCGAAAACATTTTTCAAACAGTTTTGCGCATAAGTTTTGTTGGAGAAGCATTTGCTTTTTGTGGGAGTTGGCAGCACTTGAGATCAGATTTGAAAGGTATTAAACGACGAAAAAAGGCATAGGTTTTCTTCCTCTTGGTCATTTTCCCAAGAGACCCCTAAGATTCAATCGAATTCTAATAAAAAACTAGGAATGTTCGCCTTTGCATTTCCCTGTCAGTAGCTCCCATCCATTGTTGTAGGTTGGGTATGTATGCTTGTAGAGATTAGGGATATAATGTATTTTCATGATCATTATGTTCACATGTGTATGTTATGATTTGTGTGATGAAGAAAATGTCAACAAAGCCTGTGAAAGATAGAAGACTAGAGTAGGTCAGGGAAGACCCCGCCTTAACCTTAACTATGATACAATACGAAAATTAATTTACCAAAGACTCAATAAAGCTCCGATTCAACTTGAAGCTCACCAAGTAGCAGAGTTTCGTGTGCTCCTACTTAGAAGGTCTTCTACCTTGACTACCTATGCCTGCGGCATGAAATGCAGCGTCCCCCGCTAGGGACGTTAGTACGAAAAAATTACTGAATTTATAACGCTATATCACATGTAATACGATAGATCAAATAAAATCAAATAGCAACATATGAGTGCATTGATTGAGAGAGAAGACCACCTTTGCTTACTCTTGTGCGACCAAGTAAGTTCCATTCTTTTCTTTACTTTTCTGTATGTTATAATATTTGTAGGGCAGGTGATACAAGTGACCAGCAAATATGTGGTAAAAGAGAATGACCCATGCGAGGCGTATTAATCACTAGGATTTGGTCCTCATAGTTACACAACTTCGGATCGGGCAAAGCTAGTCTTTCGCCCCTGAGCAGCAATCCTTCAATATAAATAGGGATCGGCTGATGCTATGCTTTCGCCCCTGAACTGCCACCCTTATGTACAAGTTGGAATCGACCCATGCTTGGCTTTCGCCCCTCGGCTTCCACCAGTAATTATATCAATTTCTTCACTCTATTCTTTAATCTTAGAGATTGTTCTGTATCAGTTCATAACTCTTTTGAGATGTTATTTTTCTGGTCATAATCATTTTGGAGATATCGAAGTACGGACCCGTAATAGAAGACATGAAAATAATACTTCAAAGAAATAACAATGACATAAGGGGCTAACATCAAAAGATTACATTAAGTTATTAATGACACAATTGACTTCAAAAACAACAAAGAGGAGGATTCATAGACTTGCTTTTGCAATTACCATATCTATACCAGCACATGGGGGATAATTACACAAGAATAAAATAGTGAACAAATAATGAAGTAGTTCTATGCACTACGGAGATGGGGAAATTTTGTTCGCTATTTGTAGATAGTACGCTGCCATTATGTTTCCTTTTCTAGGAATAGAACTTATGAGATTCCCTTTATTGATATTAATTGCAGCTGTCAGATTTCATGCCAAAGGGATATAGAATTGAACAGCCTTACATACCTTATCCTCGTGCTTTAATCTACAATTTATGTCATGGTAAACTAAAATCAGCAGCTATCACACCGTGAGCCTTGTGAAACAATAGCTAACTTTGACAGATAATGAGACCATACAGCCCTAAATAATGTGTATCACCACAGCCTCATTCATTGTCTATCACATACATTATACATATTTTTCCCCAGATCAACAAAGTTGCGCCCACTATAATTTACATAGAACAGCTCCAAATATTCTTTATCATACAACCAAATATTAAAATCACCACCCCCTTGAGTTCTTCATGAAAGCACACCACTAATTCCTTACTTAAACTCATACACAAGAAAGACAAAAATGGTGCAGTCACCTTACCTCAGTTTCTGCAACTTCTCTTTATAACTTGAATTCATTTAGAACTTCATCTACCCTTCACACTTGAACAAAAGAAGAAAGAAAGGTATTTTAATTACTAATCAAGTTAGAAGTAGTTGCTGGAAATATTCTGCCTATGTAGTTATATTGGATTATGACTAACATGTTTTCCTAATAATCCATGGGAGAATTAAGCTAAATCCATGAGTTTTAACTTACCTTGGTTTGCAGATATAAGTGGTTATTCAAGAACTCTAGAAAACATTAAGGCTTCTGATTTAATCCTTTTGACAAAAGAGAGAGAGAGAGAGAGAGTTAAATTTTTTTTTATGTGTTAAAAAGGGTGAAGAATATCTGCTCATATTGGATATATATAGAGCTTTATTGACCACAAAAATATCCTCTAGAACCTCCTTTTATTGGGGTCCATTTTCAGCCACTAATTGGTCAAGTAGGTGATGCACCTGCTTGTGCACATCGAGCAAGGTCAAACTAGGTGATGCACCTAGTTGCTTTAACTTAGGCTTGATCTGTATTGGGCCTTGGCAGATTTGGCTGCTGCGATTTCTTTCAAATTTAAGTTTCATTTAGTAGGTTTGGGCTTCAAGTTAAAGCCCATTAATATAAGCCTAAATATAGTCCATCAAAGTTGGGCCTTTAACTATATTATAGATTAGCTAGGTGATGCAACTACTAGCCTAAATTAACAAAAGCAAGCAACTAAATTATTTTATTTTAATTACTGAATGTTAATCCCTTATTCTTCAACTTAGCACATAACTTTTGACATTAAGCTCAATTACCTTCTTACTATATTTCATTAAATACTTTCCGTCAGAGTTCACTTGCAATACACATGCTAAAAAATGTGCAAGGAGTAACATTACCTTCCGAGCTAGTTTAAACAAACACTAACCATATTAGAAACATGATCCCTCACCTACAATATATGTCTATTTCAAGTATCACATGAATAGAACTAGCATATACATAATGCATGCCGTCACATCCTTCCCCCCTTAAAATATTCATCCTCGAGTGTTAGCACTACTATTAATCACATTGAACATATAAACTTATACTTACTTGTCAACGCCTCCACTGACATTTTGATCTTTCTCATTAGTATGGAAGAGGTGAGAATACTTCAATTTCATTGGTTCTTCTGCTTCCCATGTAACTTCTTCTTGTTGTTGTTTTCTCCCTAGTACTTTTACAGAAACTACTTCTCTATTTCTTAATTTCCTAAATTGTCCATCAAGATTAATAATGGGTACTTCTTCATAAGTGAGATCTCCTGTAACCTGTACATCTTCAGTAAGAGTAATACAAGATGGGTCATCTACGCATTTTCAAAGCATTGAGACACGAAACACAGGATGAACTGATGAAAGCTCTTGTGGCAGCTCTAACTCATATGGACAAATTTTTAGATAATCTTATATGGCCCTATATAACGTGAACTTAGATTTCCCTTTTTACCAAACCTCATTAACCCTTTCGTCGGAGACACCTTCAAGAACACCCAATCCTCTATAGAAAATTCTAGTCCTCTCCTTCTTATATTTGCATATGATTTATGTCGACTATGAACTATTTCTAGCCGATACTGTATCACTTTGACTTTTTCAATGGCTTGATGAACAAGATCCGGCCCAAATAAGGCATTGTACCCTGTTTCGAACCAGTCAATTGGTGATCTACACTTTCGACCATATGAAGTTTCATAAGGTGTCATTTTAATGCTTTAGTGGTATCTATTGTTATAAGCAAATTAAATAAGTGGTAGGTGATCATCCTAGCTACCCATGAAATCTAATATACAAGCTCGCAGCATATCCTCAAGTGTCTGAATTGTACGTTCTCCCTGGCCATCCATTTTAGGCTGTACTTAAATTCACTTATGTTCCCAAACTCTTTTGAAATGACTTCAAAGAATCTGCACTGAATTGAGATCCTCTATAAGATATTATAGAGATTGGCGCTCCTTGTAGTTGAACTATCTCTTTAATATAAACGCATACTCTTCTGCTTTATAAATAGTGTTTACTTGCAAGATGTTCGCTGCTTTGGTAAGTCTCTCAACTATTACCCATATGGAGTCAAACTTCCGGAATGAGCGTGGCAAACCAGTGACAAAATCCATGCCGATCTTGTCCCATTTCCAAATTGGAAGTTCTATACGTTGCATGTAACCTTCAGAATTTTGGTGTTCTACTTTCACCTATTGATAATTTGGACACTAAGCCACAAATTCTGCAATATTCTTCTTCATGTCCCCCCATCAACACTTTTCTTTCAAGTCATGATACATTTTAGTTGACCCCGGAGGAACATAGTATCTTGAATTATGTTCTTCCATTATGATCCTCTTTCTTAGTTCATCTATATTACGTACACGATCTATTTTGACATTGAAGTACTCCTTCTTTCTTAAGATCAAGTTCCTTGTCATACCATGTTTATGTCAAGATGAACTCCATACAAGTAGTTGCGCCATATCTTCAAAGCAAACACAGCTCCTGCTAGCTCTAGATCATGGGTGGATAATTTTTCTCATGTGGCCGCAATTTCGTTGATCCATAAGTTATAACCTTACCATGATGCATCAATACATAACCTAATCCAACTCGTGAAGCATTGTTGTACACTGCATAGACTTCTATACCTTCTGGAAGAACCAATACAGGTGTATAATTTAATTTACTCTTCAACTCTTGGACGCTTCTTTCACACTCATCGCTCCACTGAAACATGGTTTCTTTGTGTGTTAGATTTATTAATTGTACATCCATGGAAGAGAATCCTTTAACAAACCTTCTACAATAACCTTCCAATCTAAGGAAACTATGGATATACGTAGGCATTGTAGGTCTTGGCCAGTTTTTCACGGCTTCTATTTCTAGGTATCAACCCTTATTCCTTCCTCGGATACAATATGACCTAGGAATGCCACAAATTTCAACCAGAACTAATATTTAGAGAACATTGCATACAGTTGACCATCAAGGAGAATTTTTAAAACCATCCGCAAGTAATAAGCATGATCCTCTTCCGAACTTGAATACACAAAAATGTCATCTATGAACACTATCACGAACACATCTAAAAATGGCTTGAACACTCTATTCATGAAATCCATAAAAGCTGCTGGTGCATAGATTAGCTCGAATGACATGACTAAAAATAAAAATGACCATACCGTTTTAGGAATGTTATCTTGGGTATATCTTAGTCCTTGACCCTCACTTGGTGATAACCTGACCTCAGATCGCTCTTTGAAAAACCCCTAGCACCTTGTAATTGATCAAACAAATCATCAATTCTAGGCATGGGATATTTGTTAATAATTGTTACCTTGTTCAATTGCTTGTAGTTGATTCATATTCTTAACGAGCCATCTTTTTGCATACAAATAATATTGGTGCTCCCCATGGGGACATACTAGGCCTTATGAATCATTTTTCTAATATGTCTTTTAACTTCTTCTACTCTCATAATTTTTCCGAAGCCATTCTATACGGAGGAATTAAAATAGGTTGAGTATTTGGAAGCACATCAATACCGAACTCTACTTCTCGTTCTGGAGGCAAACGTGGAAGATCTTCGGGAAACACATCTGGTAATTAATTTACAATCGGAATGGATTGAAGGGTTGGTGGCTCCGCATTTATATTTTTCACTCTAACCTGATGGCATATGTATCCTTTGGACATCCTCTTCTTTGCCTTAATATATGACAAATTTTTACCTCTTGGCTCCCCAATATTACCTTTCCATTCTAGGACTACCTCTTTTTGAAACTGGAAAATGCACTATCTTAGTTCGGCAATCTTTTGTGGCATAACAAGAACCTAACGTAACATCAAAATTTAGCATGTATATCTCAACAAGGTCAGCCAATGTATTGCGACCACAAACAGCTTCAATGCAATTACGATAAACCCTTCTAGCTATAATAGACTCACCAATCGGTGTAGATACTTCAAATGGCTTCACTAATAATTCTAGTGTTCTTTTGAACTTTCAAAAAATCAATGGTGTAGCATATGATAGTGTAAACCCCGGATCAATTAATGCATATACAGTATGTGAAATGATGGACAATTTACATGTAACCACATCCGGCGAGGCTTCTAAATTCTGTTGATCCCCTTGTGCATATGTGCGATTATGACCTCCATTACAACTAGCTTCTCCAGTAGCTCCTCTACCACGACCTGTAGGCATATGTAGTCCCCTACCTTAAAAAGGGGTTGATGAGGTCGACCCAACAACTGATCTAGTTTGTTGTGGAACGCCGCCCATTCTCCTATGAGGTCTTTTTATCATCATATGTCCTGGTGTGCCACACACAAAACAAATATCCATCCCAAACCATAATGCACCTAATTGATTCACATTGTTTACGAGGCTTTAATGGATGCCTTGATTGTCTCGTACTTCCTTACTCTTGATGACTCGCTATTTATTAGACCTGGCTTTCACTTCTTTGCCCAAACTGATTGCCCCTAAACACTTGGAACCGTGGTGCAACAGTAGCTGTAGAGTAGAAAGATGACGGCCTAGGTGGTCTGTTAGAGAACCAAGGCCTACACTCACCATGGGATGGTGTAAATTGCCCCATGGATCTGGCCCTCTTAGAATGCCCTATTTCCGACTCTTGCGTCCTTTTTTTTATCCTCCAAATATTGCGCAAAATCCTACATCCTTGCTATATCTATATATTTATTCAACGAAGTAATTGTACAGTCTCTAACCAAATATGAATTTAATCTATCCACAAATCTATGAACTCTATCCATCATAGTAGCAACTACATTAGGAGCATACCTAGACAAGGAATTAAATTTGAGACTATACTCTCTCAAACTCATATTTCCTTGGTGGAGATTTAAGAACTGATCCGCACGGGCCTATCGGATCTCTAATGGAAGATAATGATCAAGAAATTCCTTTTTGAATTCTTTCCACGTAGCTAAAGATGCATTTGTTCCCCTAGATTGCTTCCAAGCTTCATACCACAATATAGCCACATCCTTTAATCTTTATGCAACTTGCTCAATTGCTTCTTTACCACTTACATGCATAATATCAAAAGTTTCTTTGATTTGATTAATAATCTCTTGTGGATCTTCATTAGGATCTGACCCGGTAAATAATGAAGGATCCAAGTTATTAAAATCATGTATCCGTGTTCCAGCTTATCTATCTACACCACCTGTACCTGCAACTGGACCTTCTTGCCTTTGGACATGACCAGCAACTATACGAGTCAATAATTTTACTACATTCCTCAAATATTGCTCGATAGTATTGATAGGGGGTTCCTGAGGTTCATCTTCTCTCTTTTGTTCTCAAGGAGATGGAGGCGTCGCGGAACTCTGCGATAGAGACTCATCTTGAGCCCCACTTTGATGAGCTTGACTTGGTGGTGGTTTGTCGAGCCCTTCTTTGTCAGCCACATCTACTCGTTTACAAGTACTTTTACTTCTTCTCGTAATCGGCATCTTTTCTATAGTTAAAAAATTGAGAAATTAGATATGATTCACCTACAACATAGGTTTTATCGCACGATCTATAAAATGAAAGAAATGAGACAACTCCTACATTTCCCGTAGCCTATTGTTTATAAATGTGGTTCACAACACATCTATAAGCAATACTCTACACAGACACAACTTTGAAGACTCCCTAGGATGACCTGCTCTTATACCACTTCTTGTTACGCCTCAAAAGCCATTTAGACGGACAGACACCCGATGCCCTAAAGGCCCAAGGCAACCAACCTGCAACTTATTCTTACTGTGCATATAGCTATAAACAATTGTGGCAAGTTCACCTAGGATGCAGAGATACAAAACAACATAAGTAGGTCCAAAAGTTATATAAAACACTTGGCTATTGAGGCCACAACTCCTTATGTCACAATTGAACCATGTACATACGTCTACAAAGCCTCTAAATGATAGAAGACTAGAGTAGGTCACCATAGGGTGCTCTGATTTTGTTTGTGAAGAAGAATGATAGGTCCCTTAGATGTGCATTGATTATCCCCAACTCAATAATGTTATTATTAAGAACAAGTATCCTCTCACTTGGATTGATGACTTATTTGACAAAATCCAAAGGGCAAGCAACATTTCAAAGAGTGACTTGAGATCGGGGTATCATCAACTTAGGCTGAGAGGTAGAATATACCCAAAATTTCATTTTGAACTAGATATGATCATTATGAGTTCTTAGTAATGTCCTTTTATCTCACTAATGCCTGGACGATATTTATGGATTTCATGGATAGGGTGTTTCGAAGTAACCTAGATTCATTTGTTCTTCTTCATTGACGACATCTTGGTATATTCAAAAATGAGGGTTAACACATGGATCACTTGAGGATGGTGTTACAAGTTCTTAAGGTGAACCATTTATTAGCTAAGTATAACAAATGTGAGTTTTGGTTAAGGTCAGTGGAATTTCTTGGTCATATCATCTCTAGTGGAATAGAGCTTGATCCAAGGAAAATCGAGGTTGTGAAAGATTAAAGTAGACCATTAACTCCAACTGACATTAGGAGTTTCTTGAGTGAAGAAGATTATTATAGGAGGTTTGTGGATAGTTTTGTGTCCATTGCATCTCCCTTGACTACTTTGACACAAACGAATGTGAAATATGATTGGTCGGAGGCATGTGAAAGAACTTCCAAAATTTGAAGGATAGGCCTACTTCTCCTACGGACATAACTTTACTGGAGGGTACCAAGGGCTTCGTTGTATATTGAAATGCATATCTAGTGGGCTCAGGGTGTGTTCTTATGAAATACGGGAAAGTAATATCCTATGCCTCTACAAAACTCAAGGTGCATTAAAAGAATTATCAAACTCATCATCTTTATTTAGCGGCCCTAGTATTTGACTTGAAAATATAGAGGTATTATTTGGATGGTTTTCATGTTGATGTGTATTCTGATCAAAAGAGTCTTCAATATGTGCTTACTCAATATGACAAAGAAGGTGGTTGGAATTGTTGAAAGATTACGACATGAGTGTTCTCTACCATCCTAGCAAAGCCAATGTGGTTGCGAATGTTCTAAGTCCTATGACTATGGGTAGTGTGTCTCATGTAGATGAAGCCAAGAAACACCTTGATACATATTGGATAATCTCAATGCCCAAATTGATTATCCTAGAAAGATAAAAATCATCATCAACTCTGTCTTTATGTACATTTGATCAATAGTCAACAACGTATAACAAAAATTTAGAAGAAACATAAAGATCTAATAGTATACATGTTAAATCCTTTTTTGTTTTTATAGGGCTGGTTTTTTATAATGGAGGAAAATCGGCGGTGCAACAGAGACGGGCAACCTCCCTTCACAGAAAATCCCACTCCCTGTTTGGCCTAATTTATGCTTGAAAGCTAAATCATTGCATATCTGAGAAGACCCTAAAAATCCCCCTAAATAAGTAGGAACTCTAATAAAATTAACTTTTTCTTGTTCTATCTACATCAAAAACTTACAAGATATTGTAAGTATTTCCAAGTATTCACACATACACAAATATATATATATATATATATATATATTAGTCGTTTCCCTTCTTCTAACCATTTAAATAATAAAGAACACGTGGATCTAATCCGCATAAATTTAATATAATACAAAGTTGAAAAAGACAACCCATAATGTTTTGACATAAAATCCAAGGGTAACTCCAAGAAATAGACAACATAGATGAGGAAAGTTTTTTCAAACTCCACAGAAACCCTAGATTTTGTTTACCAGGGATAAAATTAAAATGGAGGTTTCATTTTCTTTGTTTTTCTCTCAGCTTCGTGCGGACAAAGTAAGAAAGGCAGATAAGTGAGTGTAAGTGGTGGTCAAGTAGATAGAGTAGAAAAGGGAAAATAGGAAAACTTACTCTTAGATGTGCAAGACAATAAATTGCAACTCGATCTTCAGCATAATGAGAAGCCAAAAAGTATAGTTAAATGTAAAAGAAAAATACAACGCAAATTGGAGATATATGCAAGCACTAACATGAATTTTTGTGACTTTATTGTGAAGAAGTACCACACTTTTTATTGTTGCGCTATGAAAAACAAAAAAACGTTATGCACTTCTATGTACATTACACGTAAATTTCAAGATAGGATTGTAACTCAACCTAACATAAAACTTTGGTAGATTCAAGAATCAGTAAGGGATCAGTAGGGTTTGCATGTAGGGAGGACTATTTGTTATAGAGCCATGTGCATGTTAATGAGTCACTTCATGGTGATTGGAATTTGGAATTTTCTAGATTATGTGATTATGCTGACATTATTTAAGAAGACGATTCCTGGACGTTCTTGTTGAATAGGAAATACACAGTTACGATCAACGTTCCACGGTACATGTATTCTAACTTCTTACTCTTTTATAAAATTGTAACTATAATAAAATGTCTTAATGTTGTTAGAGAAATGTTAAATATAGTAACATTAAAGTATACAAAATGGTACCTCTTCAACTAAATAATACTTGTTAGTAATCTGGATGTATTTGACCACCTAGACTTATTTAAGATAACCATACCGTTTAAGAAATATTGCAGCACGGATACAATGATATAACAATAAAGATCTACCAGGTTGCAGAAATATCACAAACTTATTATTTCACAAGCATTTTCTTGGAATCGATTTTCACGTGTAAACGATAAAGTTTGAAGCAAAAATATATAATTTAGTACAAGTCTTAGAGATTATTAAAAACAAGGCCTCAAGAACATCACCTTTTGTGCATTGGTGTGATATTTCTTTTTATTGTCACTAGGAGGAAAAATCTTCTCCAAAACTGCCGTCCTAGTCGAATTAAGTTTGGTGCATCTTCATCACTTTATTCAGCCGATAGCTTTTCTTCCAATAGAATAGACAGGATACATTTTCATCATGTAAAGACACAATTTTCAAGTGATTATTTACATCAAACACGGAACACACTCAGAGATCCATGATAGGAAGGAGACCCTTCTTATGTTTTCCTATGATATAATAGGAATCTATCTGTCAAATCAATAAAAACGGAAAATGCCTATAAAGACAAATAGTATAAAATTATAGTCAAACCAAACTATAGATAATTGTATTATAGCATAAATACTAAAAATCATAGGGAAATATCAGACAAATTCAGAAATTATACAGTAACTTATAACATTTTTCAAACAAAGTTGCACCACTAAAAGATAAGGATCACTGAAAGTTGTAGGGAGATAATACTATAACCAAAACTACATACTATTTTCATGTTGCAATGTAATGTCCACTCTATTAAGAAGAAAACTCGTCATATGCTCATGTTCATATAAATAATTGAAGACTATGATAGACTTAAACTAGGATATCGAATTTCGGATGAAAAGGACACAATGTGTTCTTGATTTTTTAGGGTACATTATTTCAATGAGGTTGTATCACCTAGAACATTTACATCGAAGCATAATAAGCATTTCACACTATAAGCGAAACGAGCAGAGTAGTTCTAGTAAGTTAGAACACATGAATTGATGAATTACAAGAAGTGTAACAAAAATAGTTCTTTCTATTAAATAAAAAAACAAGTGTTACCTATATGATAGCCATTCACCAAGAATCACTGTCATTTCACTACCTAAAACAATACCTAGTGCCTTAGGAAGTAGTTATTATTTTTCCCATCAGAGTCATTGACGGATACTAGACACTTCCAGTCCAAAGGGCTTTCTCAATTCCATACGCATATAAGGTCACCCATGATCAATTTCCCAAGATTGGAAAATTCTACCGTTGCATATATCTGATTATTAACTAAAGCTTCTAGCTCCGTGGATGACGCAAGGGGTGCTTTTCTGAACAGCCACCACAGTTGCAAAAAATAACACAGTCTAGACCAAGAAAAACAACAAACTCAATTAACTAAAGCAGAACATAGAAGGCACTATTAGGAGATATGTGAACCTCAAATTTGAGATAATTCTTACCCCACAAGCAAGCTAAGTTGCACGAAGTCTTTTGGAGATTTAGTAGCCAGGAATGACTGAGGTAGATCAAACAATAGAATACGCTTGGAGATAAGGAAGATGAAGATTATTCCAAGAGTGTTCAAAAGTTTAAGCTAGAGTATAGCCTGCAGGTTTGCAGATGCATGTTAAGTAGCAAAATACAATTACTTTATCAGTAAGCCAAAGAAGCTGAGTATTGTTAAACTGCAGAATAATAAATTTTGTAGATGCCGTATATGCGTATACTTACCTTCTCCTCAATACTTTCAAAGTTCTAGAATGTTTCTGCAAGATTTTTTTTTGAATCGAGAAATCTATCTATGACCCGCCCTTTAAAAAATCACAGTGTTTTAAACATGCTAGATAATGCGCCCGACCCTCTTCCCTTCTTCACTAAAATACAAGTCTTTGCTTTGCATGGTGTGGGGCTTGAACATGTGACCTAAGCCACAAATCCATTTTCCATTAAAGCTTATCCTTGGGGGAAATTTTTGCATGATTTCAAAGGAAACATTCCTTGACAATTGAAGATCATCATCAAACCTTTTCAAGTTTGCAAGGAGTGAAAATTACATAAATTTGCACATCAAAAAAAATTGAATCAATAAAACACATAGTATCCTTCAATTTTTTAAGGGAACATGCAAAAACTTTTTTATTGCATATTTATGTTTGAGGGGCTGATCTAGGAGAGGCTGAGGCAGACTAAAACTGACCTTTACAGGATAAGCAATATAGACAAGTATGCAAGAAGAATGTGGATGGAGAGATACACATTCTTTCTCTCTCTTTCTTTTCAAGGAAATAGGGATAAGATGTATGATGTAATACGGAAAAACAGAAGTCAATCACTAAATAGCTGCAAACACCAATTGCATGCAAGAGACAGAAGTATCAATAACAAGTCGTACCGGAACACCACACAAAGATACGTATTCGATAATCTCAATGCCCAAATTGAATAGCCCTGAAATAGAAAAACCATCATCACTGTTTCTGTAACAGCCCGTCTTATGCATATGCTGTGCATATAGTATAGGTGAGGAATCATGTTCCTTGTATGATTATTGTTGGATTTAACTAGATTGAAAGTGCACATTTTAGCATGTTTACTGTAAGTTGACTCTGCCGAATGTATTTAAACTAGAGATAGTAAGACTGTAAATGATCTTAAATTTGAAAGTTAAGTTCAAAGTTGAAGCAAACGAATGTAATATTCGTAAAATGGAAGAAAATAATTGAGATGCTTGCTTGGAGTTGTTAAGCTAACATTTGCATCACCTACTTAAGCTATATGGATATTGTTAAAGGGCCCAAGATTGATGGACCAGATTTAGATTTTTAGTAATGGGCTCACTTGAAGACGAAAACTATTAAAGGAAAATAACAAAGTAAAGAAAGCCCAGCAGCTACTTTGCCAAGTCCCAATATAGATAAAGCCCAAGTGAAAGCAACTACGTGCATCACCTAGTTTTACCTTTGAAGCTGCTTGATGTGCATAAGCATCAGCATCACCTGTTTGACCAATTAATGGCTGATAATGGACCCCCCCCCAAAACAAGGTTCTAGAGGATATTTTTGTGGTCAATAAAGCTCTGTATATATCCAATATGCGCAAATATTCTTCACCCATTTTAACACATAATGTTAAAAATTATCTCCAGCTCTCTCTCTCTCTCTCTTTTCTCTTCAAGATTAAATGGCAGTTTTTGATTATTCTAGGGTTCTTCAAGAAACCCTCAAACCTGCAAACCAAGGTAAGTGACACACTTAGATTTTTCTTAAGTATCCCATGGATGATTAGAAAAACATCTTATTCATGCTCAAGAATATATACAAAAGCAGAAAATTTCAAGAAGTTAATGCTCATTTTCTTAGTTATTAAGAGACTTTTTCTTCTTCTTTGGTTTAAGGGTGAAGGGAAGCTGAAGTTCTAAAAGAATTCAAGTTAAAAGGCGCAGAAATTGACTTAAAGTGACTGCCCCAGTTTATTTTGTCTTATTTTTACATGATATTGACTGAAGAATTAGGGGATTGCTGTAATGAAGAACTCAAGGGGTGGTGAATTCAATAATTGATTGTATGATAAAGAATATTTGGGGCTGTTCTATGTGTATTGTTGTTGGTGCGGCTTGGTTGATGTTGGTGAAAGGACATATAATGTATGTGTTGGACATAGAATGAGGGTGTGGTGATACACATTATGTTAAGGGCTGTTAGTTTTAGTATATATTTGATTAAATTTTAGATGATAATCGAAAAAGGGAGGCTGTCTGGATAGTTATATCTGTCATAGGATAAGATATGTTAGGATATTCGATCATATATCTCTTTGGCTTGAAATATGATTCTTGCTATTAATACCAATGAAGTGAATCTCGTAAGTTCTATTCCTAGAAAAGAAAACATAGAAGCAGCGTACTATCTCCAAATAGCAAACAATATTTACCCCTCTCTGTAGTGCATAGAACTACTTCATTATATGTTAACTATTTTATACTTGTGTAAGTACCCCCCCCCCCCGCACGTGCTTGTATAGAAATGGTATTTGCAAAAGAAAGTTTGGTGAATCCTCCTCTTTGTTGTTTGTAGTCCAATGTGTCATTAAGCTCTTAAAATAATGAGTTGATGTTACATAGCTCCATATATCATTGTCATTTCCTTGAATTATTATTTTCATGTCTTTTATTACTGGTCCATATTTCCATGCATCCAAAATGATTATGACCATCAAAATAATATCTCAAAAGAGTTACGGGAGGCAGCCCAGGGGCGAAAACCTACCAAGGATCGATCCTAACTGGTACATAAGGGTTGCTGCTGTGGGGAGAAAGCCTAGCATGGGCTGATCCCTATCGATATACAAGGGTGGCACATCATGGGCGAAAGCCTAGCAAGGTCCGATCCCAAATGGTATAATTATGAGGACCGATTCCCATGCGCTAATATGCCTTGCATGGGTCATCCTCTTCTACCAGTGATCAGCTGGTCACTTGAATCACATGACCTACAAAGATTATAACGTTTAAAAAAGTAAAGAAAACAATGTAACCTACATGATCTCACAAGAGTAAGCAAAGGTGGTCTTCTCTCCTGATCTATGCACTCATATATTGATACTTGATTTCATTTGAGCCCCATATTACATATGTTATATTGCCATACATATTCCGTATATTTTTTGTAATGGCGTCCCTCGCTGGGGACGCTGCATTTCATGTTGTAGGCACACGTACTTCAGCTAGTAGACCTCCTCAGTAGGAGCATACGACAGTCTGATACTTTTGGTCAGCTCCAGGTTGATTTCGAGCTTTACTGAGTCCTTGGTAAATTCATTTTGGTATTGTATCATAGTTAAGGGTAAGGCAGGGTCTGTCCCGACCTACTCTTATAATGTTTGTTTTTATCGTTGCGTCCTATGTGAACCTGTCATGATTGTTATAGTTGTATGCATAGTAAGAAGTGATTTCAGGTTGTTTCTCTTGGGCCCTTATGGAATAATGTGCATGTCCATTTTAATGGTATTTGAGGTGTGACATTTTCTTTATGTACATTTAATCAACAGTCAACAACGTAAAAAAACACATAGAAGAAACACAAAGATCTAAGAGTATACATGTTAAATCAATTTTCTTTTTTACAATGATTGCTTTTTATAAACAAGGGTGTTTGGTTTTTTATAATGTAGGAAAATCAGTGGCTCAATATAGAGGGGCAACCACCATTTACATAAATCCTACTCATGTTTTGCCTCATTTCAAGGGTAACCTTTTGCCATTTTGGGTACCTTCCTTGGTTTGAAAGCTAAATTATAAGCATATCTCAGAAGACCCTATAAATGCCCCAAAATAAGCAGGAACTCTACTAAAATGAACTTCTTCATCTTCTCCCTACATCAAAAACCTACAAGAAATAGTAAATAATTCCATAAGTTAAATTCTCTTCTTATACCCAAATAAATAATGAAGAACATGTGGATCTGATAAACGTAAACTTAATATAATATGATGTTTAAAAAGAAAAACCATAAAATTTGACAAAAAAATTGCTCAATCTTCTACTGCTTGTAGATCCATATGTAACTCCAAGAAACATACAACATAGAAGAGTAAAATTTGTCCAAACTCCATAACAAAAACCCTAGATTTTGTTTACAGTGGAACAGAGATATGAAAATAAACTTCAGTTTTGATTTGCTTTATTTTTCTCTAAGCTTCGTACAAACAAAGAAAGAAAGGAAGAGAATTGAGTGTGCGTGGTGGTCGTGAAACTTGAGGAGAAAAGGGAGAAATTTGAAAAATTACTCTTAGATGTGCAAGAAAACAAAGTGCAACTCGAACTTAAGCAATGAGAAACACAAAATTGGAGTAAAAATGTAAAACAAAAATACTATGCAAACGGGAGATATATGCAATCACTAACGGGAATTTCAGTGATTTTGTTGTGAAAAAGTATCAACCATGTGATTGCTACACTACTAAAAACTATAACAAGTTATCCAGTTCTGTGTACATTCCACATAAATTTAACAGAAAAAGGCAGATATACTCCCAAACTATATTAAATGGTATGCAAATACCCTTCTTCATACTTTTGGGACATTGGTGCCTCTACCGTCATATTTTTGGGACATTGGCGCCCCTATCGTCATATCTTTAGGACATTGGTACCCCTGTCATCATACATTGGGGACATTATGCCCCTGCCCCTTCATTAGAGTGAAGGGTATATATGCTCTAATTTATGGACGACAGGGACACCAATGTCCTATAAGAATGACGAAGGGTATCTGCATACTATTTATGGTAGTTCAGGGGTATATTTGTTATTTTTACCTAAATTTAAAGACAACATAATATCACAACCTAACATTAAACTTTTAGAGATTCAGGAATTGGTAAGGGATCAGTAGAGTTTGTATGTAGGGAGGACTGTTTTTTATAGATCCAAGTGCAGGGTAATGAGTCACTTCATGGTGATTGGAAAGACACAATTACGTTCTATATTCCATGGTACATTGATAATCTGACTGCTCACTCTATTATCAAATTCAAACTATGATAAAAAGTCATAATGTTGTTAGAGAAATGTTAAAGATGGTAACATGAAAATATATAAAAATGGCACATTTTTCACTAAATAATACTGGTAGGTTATCTGGATGTTTTTGACCAACTACCTGATTTAACACACGCATACACTTCAAGATAAATGGCAGCACAAAGAAATATATGAAACAGTAGATATGTACCTGGTTGAAGAAATATCACAAATTTTTGTTTTACAAGCACTTTCTTACAATCCTTTCTCAGGTGGAAGCGATGATGTTTGAAGAAAATATATAACATTTACTAAGGGTCTTAGAAAGTTTCAATAATATGACCTAAAGAACCTCACTTTTTGTGATTTGTTGTGATTTTTTTTATTATCAGTAGCAGGAAAAATCTTCTCCAAAACTACCTTCGTACTTGACGCAAAAAGTATCCGAACTATGTTTGTTTCATCTTCATTACTTATTCAGCCGATCACTCTTCTTCAAAAAGCATAGACAGTATATGTTTCTATCTTGTAAAGACATAATTTTCAAGTGAATATTTACATCAAACACTGGGATCCATCATAAGAAGGAGACCCTTCTTAAGTTTCTCCTATGAATAAATATATAGCTGTAAGATCAATAGACACAGAAAATGGCTTTAAAGGCATGTAGTAGAAATTTATAGGTTAACCAAATTGTATTATTGTATTTATAATAATTAGCGAGAAATACGGGACAATTTCAGAAATTATATAGGAACTTCTTGCAAGCAAAGTTGAGAGACTAAAAGACTATGTTCATTTAAAGTTGCAGGGAGATACTAATCTAACAAAAACTACATATTATTTTCATGTTACAATGTCCACTCTATTGAGAAGACAACTCATTTGCAAGAGTATATCCTCATGTTCATAGAAATAATCGAAGACTGTGACAGACATTAACTAGTATATAAAATTTCGGATGAAAAGGGTGCCATGTGTTCCTCATTTTTTAAGGTGCGTGATTACTCTATGGTTGTATCACCTAGAACAATACTCTAAGCACAAGAAACATTTTAAAACATAAACGAAAGTAGCAGAGTAGTTCTAGAAAGTCGAAACAAACAAATTGATGAATAACATTAAGTGTGACAAAAATAGATCTTTACTGAATAGTTACAACTGTTGTGAAACAATAACACAACATAGATCAAGAAAAACAACAAACTTAATAGATAAAAGAGAACATAGAAGGCACTTTGAGGACATAAGTGAACCTAGATGTATGGAATAATGCTTTCCTTACATACATGTTGACTTGCACGAAGACATTTGGGAGACTTAATAATTAGAAGGACTCAAGTACATCAAAAAATGCATTGTGCTTGGAAATAAGGAAGATGAAGATTGTTCTAGGACTATTCTAGAGTTTAACTGTAGCCGGCAAGTTTGCAGATGCATGTTAAGCAGCAGAAATCCAATAACCTAAACAGTAAGCTAAAGAAGTGGAGTACTAGTAAAACTACAGAAAGAGAATATTTCGAGCTACCGTATATCCACCTAGTCATCAATACTTCTAAAGTTTTCAAAAGACTCCGCAAGATACTTTTTTATAATCAAAATATGTATATGCTTCGCTCTTTGGACAAATCATTACCTTCTAATCTTTGTGGATAAGGGCCCGCCCCCTTATCCTCCTCCACTTTAATATAGGACTTCACTTTGCATGGTGTAGTGCTTGAACATGTGATCTAAGCCACAAACCCGCCATCTTTTTCACTAGAACTAACCCTTGGGGGCAATTTTTGCAAGCGTTCGATGGAAATTTTCTTTGACAATTGAAGATCATCATCAAACCTTTTCAAGTTTACAAGCAGTAAATATTCAGGATGGTGACATCCTATAGCAACAAAATTGCAGTTAACAAAACTGCATCAATAAAACACACAATCCCCTTTAACAACTTATTTTATTGCAGATTTATGTTTGAGAGGCTGAAGAAGAAAAAAACCAATATTAACAGGCTAAGAAAAAGAGACAAGTATGCTTGAAGATTGTGGGTAGAGAGATACACATTATTTCTCTCTTTTTTTTTTCAAGGAAATAGGGGATAAAATGTGTTTAATGATAAGGAAAAACATAAGTCAATCACGCCATGGCTTGAAAACCCGTGTGCATGCAAGAGACAAAAGCATCAATAACCAGCCATACCGGGTTAATAAAAACAAGGATTGCATGGATCACTTAATGTTTTAGAGGATGTTGATGGGCACCAATTCAAGAAATACAGTGTGTGGAATATCCATCAAACTTAAGAGCTACAAGAAAGAGGCCATTTATGGAAATGGTCATCTCATAATTTTCAAGAATTCACAAAAGAAGACAACCAAATTAATCCCTTACCTCATTAAGGGTAAATTTGTCAAAAAAGTGCCTTCTTTATTTTATTAGTATAATAGTAGTCTCTTTTATTTTGGAAGACATAGACTACATGGACTTTGAATGTTATATGAAAAACTCTTTTCAAGAATGTAATTAAAGGGTGGAATCCCTTTAGGTTAGCATAGCTCAGTGTGGCTTAATCATGATTTGTGATGGTGGGATTCTCATTTTTGATTTAGAGCTTTTTAACATTGATTTCACTTGACATGATCATTTGTGGTTTACAATTTGAGTTCTTTCTTTGTGAATTCGAGTTTCTCTTCTTCCTTGGTTGATTGTTTAATCAATTAGTATTTCTTTATTCTTTCTCATCTATTATCTCTAATGTGTCTTACTTTTGTGTTGTTTAATTCCGCTTTTGATTTTTCTATTGGTTTCTTCTCCAATTGGAATCTTTTATCATGAACCTATCTTCCTTATTAGGAAGGGACACCTCTTATTGTAATGTTCAAGGTGCTAAGCTAACTTTCTATTTTTGATATGCCTTTATGTGTTTATAAATCATTTTTTCATAAAATAGGCTTTAGGAGATTAACCCCTAAAATATAAATACATAGTTCATAGGTTAATGATGAGAATGTCCTTTCATCCAAAACTTCCTCATGTGAGAATACCCTTTCACATAGCTTAATCATACATTCATAACTTATGTTCATAAAAAAATCACCCTAGGAACTATTCTCTCAAGGTACACATGTGCAATGTAAAGGTAATGTCTCATACACTTACCAATGCTGGTACACCTCTCAAGTAATCCTAGTTAAGATGCATCCTTTTACTTTCATTCATTAAATTTGCATCATGAACATATTACTATTATAGTAATGCACGGGATGTTTGTGCATACATTTTGGTCATCATTATCACCTAAGAGAAACAACCCAATTACTTAATACACCAGCCCTCATAGGATCACAACACATATACCATATCTCTCAAGTCATAAAGAACTCACATATAGAGGATTAGGGACTATAGACCACTCACCCACATTGCATCATTGGAGACATGAACGTATAAAAAATTTTAATAGAAGACTCATAACATCTATAAGATCACACAATGTATATACACCCTAGTCATGATACTAAAATTGAACACTACACAACACCTTCATAATCATGATAATCATCACACAAAATCACTTTACATAAATTGCCCTCAAAGCGAAATCACAACATGTATAGATACAAAAGAATGTAAACACTTCAACCATAAGTGGACAATATCATGCAGCACCAATTTCATTATCAAAGACGAGGAATTCGGTCAACTGACCAATACTTCCAATCAATGACCACTATAGATCAATTCTCAACAATTCATATTCAACTAATATAGATAACAATATGAATAAGTAATTCATTATAATCTAATCACAATTCAATTAACATGTAATCAAGATCACAAGACCCACATTATCGGCTAGTTTGAGAAATATAAGACTCATGGTTCTTTAATAAATTCCTTATAAAACATCATAAAAATATTCAATAATTATCAAATCATCATTAGAATGTCTTTGAAATACGTTTGACAATGAATCCATGGCTAGATTGAAAAATAGGATTTTTCAGCTTAGGATCAAATTGGAAAACCTTTGAAAGAACTCCTTAAATGAAACATTAACTAAAAATCAAGGGTTACCATACCTTAATACAATAGAAGACACGAAATTTGGTGAAGAAAACACTTTAAATCCATCTCCCTAGCTTTGTAGAGCTTTGTCTCTAATCAAGGTTTTGGGAGAATCATAGGAGGGAAGAGGTTGATTTGAAGAAAGAATTAAAAATTGGGGTTTTACGTTTTTAACTAATTTATAATACCCAAAAATAGGTAAAATAACCGTCCATGCTTTACTTTGAACATGGGGTAAATTTACAAACTTACCCATAGGTTGGCTGTTTGATTAGACAATGTTGCATGTCTAACCGACGGATGCAAGTGATGGGGCATCAATGGAGTTACGGACCATCCTGCAATCTGTCGTTTGTGACAGAAAAGACTCCACTTTTGTGGGCATATCTCCCAGGCCTTAGTGTGTAGCAACGCCCCCAATTGACAAGATGTAATTCAACTACGGGCGTCGTTTCCTAGGGTTCTTTTACACTACCTAGGCAGTGTTTTTGCCATCTTTTGGGTCCTCTTCAAGGACCCTTAGGGTGGTCATTGGGGAGTCGTACCCCCACTTTTTTATCCTAGACATGACATACATTTTAGGATACGCCCCTATCATTTTAGGCTCCAAACAACACTAAAAAACAAGTCAAATACACAAATATACACTAGCACATTAATGACTAGTTTGCGGACGTCTTGGTCGTCCTTTAACATTTGACCTCATACCTCATCAAACAAACTATTACAAGTTGTAACACATCTTATAAAAATGTTATAAACTCTTAAGGCACATGTGAGGCTCTAGATACCTTAGTTCATCTTGAGCGTCCTAACAATAACCCACACTTGGGAATGTAATAGTCAATGCTCCAAATTTACAACACCAACTTCATGCTATCATGCACTCAATGTTGCACAATCAAGTAGAAACTTCATTCACTCATTCCTATACATTAAACACATATGCATTTCTCATGTTCATAGGAGTAAAATCCTTCTCATAATCATGACATGGTCTTTAATTTTCATTTACCAAAAGTCTCAGTATGCTATAATATTTAAATCACACTCAGACATATTCATCAATATCACGCAAGAGGCAAATGAAGAAACTCATACTAATTGCACATAGATTATGAGTAATGTAGATCAACAAGGCCATTCATAAAATTATCATGTTTAGTTATGTTTAAGGAGGAATGTCTTTATCCTTATCATACTCACATTTCATCATAAAGTTCATATACAAGCATTCCATAAAACTCAATTTATTTTGAGGAGGAGTTTTTTACTTTAAGCCACATTATACTCATACTCCGTTCCTTATGAAGCCAAAATGGTAGATCACAATACATACATCAACGACAATAGGAAGTTATTTCATCCAATTACAATTAACATTGTATAAAGTAAAAATAGATCGCACAAATTCAAAATAAGGGAGTGGTAAATATTGTACCCTAAAAGAACTAACATGCATCATCTAGGAAAATTATTACAATTCACAGGAACACATAAATGATCACAAAGGTCACACATTATTAAAGGGAATCATCATTTCTTATTTACAGAAAACATTCCACCTCATTATGGGGAATAAATACCCTCTCATCCAAAGAGTTATCAAGCATGTTCGTTAGGCTATGTCGTCAAGTCAAATGCATATTTATCATATCAAGATGCACAAAAACATGATAAACATGCAATTTATCAAAATCCCATTCCATGCATTAAGAATCCTTCAAAACATGCATAACATAGTGTCATTTAATGCATGCATAACATATGGAGAACATGCCACTTATAATCATATACAAGACTTTACATGGACAAGTTACTAGGAAGTATTTTGTTTCAAGGTTGAGTATGAATTGAAAGAAAGATAGGGATATCAACAACTTTACTACTAAACTCATCATGCCCCACTTAGGGTAAACTCATTTCAAAGAAACTTATCTCAACTAAGAAAACATTAGCTTACCAACCTTAATAACTAAGCACATCATTTCCCCTCTTGGAATCAAATCTTAAGCAAACATCTTCAATATAACCTCTTTCTACTCTAAAGGAGGAACCATTTCATATCAAATCTTCACTACACTCTCTTAGGTGAGAATTTCAAGAGATCCAAAATGAGTATTCAAATCACTCTACTCCATATTCATCACTCAAAGTGATTCTTCACATAGGGAAGTTCAATGAAGTTATGTCATACTACCCAACCACATGAGGCCTTAACAATCCCATGAATACCAAGGGTAATTTCATATCTCATAATATTCTATCACAAAGTCATAACAAGGTAAATAGTTTCGCATTTAAGCTTACAAGGGTCATCACCTTAGGTAGTTTATCTATAGCCTTAAGATAATATCCCTCAAACTTAGGACTATAGAGATTTCAGATTCTAACCAATCTTATCACACATTGGAACCGTTAAGATACATTACCACATTTATAGAGATTTAGGGTAACCACCCACTCAAAACAAAACCTTAGGGGAAACATAAAAGAGACTTGGCCATAAAGGCCTCTTTCTTTATTTTTTGACTCTAGGGGAAGGTAGCTTGTAGGTTATTTCAACCCGCATCATCACCTTTGGAGGAAACATTCAACCAACCATGCCTGGATACAATCTAAGCACTTTCTTTAGATGACTATACTTAAGATCAAACTTTAAATACCTTTAAGTAAACATCAATTATCTTATTGTTTTTTATGAGCTAAGGGGTACATAGATACATCTAAGTCAACCTTGGAGTAAAACATAATTCAAACATATGGAACAAAACCCTTTTCATCCCTTTTTCCCACTCTTAGGATAGGTTTATATAGAGACGAATCAGCTAGTCATAAGGGTTCTCCCATTAACTAGCATACTTCAGAATCACCTTACAAGGTTCAACACACTATCACTGCCAACCCACACAAGGAAAACTATAAGGCATTACACATAAATATGCAAACATTTCACTCCCACTATTTACCATTTTTTTCAATCTTTTCAATCCTATACCATAACATTATACTATCATTATGCATAACAATAAAGCAACCTTTCATTCCAAATAGGACTCCATCCAACCGTAACAACTCTTAACAAGATAGAACCATATCATAACATAACTTCTCAACGTTGCATTTTATTCCTTGTTGATCACTTATATCTATAAATGGCATCACATCAGAATATTCTAAATTCATCTTCACATATTCTCATCTAGTCACAACAACCATAGTGAGCATAAAAACTCACATTTTCTCCGTTAAGCCTTGAGACATCATTCTTTTCGAGCAATCACATCTAAAATACCACCGAACAAGGAAACATAAGTGAGAAATAACATAGAGTTAACCTTTATGGCATGACACAAGAGTAGTGAAGAAAGTGAAACTCTATTGTCCTACAACCTCTAACTCATAGGTATGTCGTAACTCACATTAATGAACAAGACTCTACTAGACATGGCATTATGAGACTTTGGACCCTAAAGCCACTTTAGATAACCACGTGCTCTTATATAATGTTTGTCACGATCGGGTAGCACCACCTAGAAGTAACATGGTGTAATTGACCTCTCGGAGGTCTTATAAGAGCCCATTGACATCGTTCATAGCATTGTCATAGAAATTTAGGGGAAATTTAAAACATTTTATAGCATAACATAATGCTAGAACATCACTTCATTTATAAAATATCATAAGTACATAGTTAAACATTATGTATCTTTTTTCCATCTTAGACACAACATCCATATAATAGATTAGGGACACGACCATTAACAACATAAAAGAATATTCTACATAAACTTTGAATAACATCTTTATACGGAAGTCCTTAAATTTTAAGGACCTTTTTTGAACGTGTGAAACATAATTTCAAGCTCTTCAATTTAAGAAAGATCTTCTAGCCATCACCACCCCATACAAAAACATGCATTTAGAGGACATTTAGTTAGAAATCATGAATCATGTCTTTTAGTAAAACTTCATGAACATTGCTACAATAAGTACAATATAGTTCACATACGTTATATAGACATGGACACCATTCACAGCCAAACATAAGCCATACTTAACAATTATGGCACATTCATCACCCTCATAGTATTACCTTTCTTTTACCTTACTTCTTCACCCAAAGCAAGTCTTAGAAAATACATAGTGAAATGTGTGGATACTATCCCATTCCACCATTCACACCAATGTATTATCTTAAGGTTACCAAGGTGCACATTCATACAACCTTCATCATTTTAAGCATATACATTTATATAAACATAAAATATCGTGAAACCTTAAAAATAAGACCCACATACTTCATAGATCATCATATAATACTTTTTCCTTTATTACATTATAGTCTGTATCCATTTAGTCTTTAAGCACATCTCAAGACAACATGCAAGTAAACACTATCAATATAATTATAATGAAGTAATAGACAATATTGCATATAGAGAGAGTTCATTCCATCAACATAACAAAGATAACCAATAGCATGCATATTAAGTTAGACCTTCATCATATAGTCAATAAGAAAAACATCATGAGTATCATCATACAAGTAAGTCATTACTACAATGTCATATATAAGAGACATCTACATCTACATCTACATATAGAATTCCTTCCTAGGATTCCCTTCAAGTTCTACTTGTGCAATGTATGGGTTCATCATCTGTAACACCCCGTATTCTATGATTACTAGTGCTTTTTATATAATGCTTATAAACTGCCTTGTGGTGTAATTATGGATTCAATTTCCTATGCGATTAGTGGCAATAAAATAGTTTTAAAGCGTAATATCTAGACATTTTGATGTGACCCAATTAAGTTGATTTCGACGGAAGTATTTAAACTTGATATCACAAGGTGATATTTATGTCTAAAGAATAAAGTGACATAGTGTATATAAGTTCTAAGTTATGTTTAAGTTATTAAAGTCAATAAATGTAATAAAATATTGAGGTGCTTGCTTGGCTTCTCTAACCTAGTAGGTGAATAGTAAGTGCATCACCTACTTTAACTTATTGACCATCCCATAGGACAATATAGGTGCATCACTTACTTTGACTTAGTGACCATCCCAAAAGACCAAGTAGGTTCATCACCTACTAAGACACTTTTGACTGTGTTATTGGGCCAAGTACACTAGACCTATTTGTATTAATTTAGCCAAAGTTAAATAGAAGAATAAGGGGAAAATGAACATCTAAGGCCAAATCTTTCCAAGCTCACAATAAATAATTTTAATAGAAAACTTAAGTGCATCACCTACTTTAACTTATTAACCAGCCCATAGGACAATATACGTGCATCACTTACTTTGAGTTATTGACCAGCCCAAAACACCAAGTAGGTGCATCACCTACTAAGACACTTTTGACTGTGTTATTGGGCCAAGTACACTAGACCTATTTGTATTAATTTAGACAAAGTTAAATAGAAGAATAAGGGGAAAATGGACATCTAAGGCCAAATCTTTCCAAGCTCACAATAAATAATTTTAATAGAAAACTAAGTGCATTACCTACGTAAATGTGTGGCCCAAATTATAGACACTTGTTGGCTGCAAATGAAGTACCTGAAAGGTGGCAAAAGAGCCAATGTTCTTAAGTCCAAAAAGTCCAAATGAAATGTCTAAGTAGTGGGTAACCTAGTTGACAAAAAATAGCCCAAAATGTATGAGAAAGTCCTCCAAAGCAGGTTCCTTTAAAAGTGATTGATATCATTTTTTTCAAGCCATTTTTACTTTGACAAAAAAATCTGATATCTAGAGCATCTATTTTTTCTCTCTTAGATTCATAAAACAACCATTAAATACCATTATGAATCTTGAATAATAGGCATTTCAAGATTTTGGATGGTATTATTTAAGAAAACTTAAGGAGGACAACCTTTACCTTCAAGAATTCAAGTCTTAACAACTGGTAGTTACGTCCTGCAAGGTAGGCAATTGTAATTTTCTCCCTCTAGTGCTTGAGTCAATTAGGACACTTTGTATGTGTTAGTGAGTTTGAAATTGTTACTTTTGCATGGTGAATGTTGCGGAGGATTTTCGGGTGATTAGTGCATATTGGGAAAGCTATGGTGGGGAGTCCTCTTTAAATTAAGCTATGGGCTTTTTTGAGCACATTAAAAGTAATGCTAGCTCTTCAAGTGCTGGTCATTATAAACCATGATTCATATTGCTTTTATTACATTATAATGTCAAATATTGTTTTATGTGTGTTATGATAAGGGATATGACAGGATGTGCGGGGAAGTTATGGAGACATTAAAGGACATAAATATTGCAGGGAATTTTAGGGAGGACCTGATACGAAGGTTGTACAGCATATGTACGGGATTAAATGGATAGGGAAGGAAAGAAAAGTCTAACTAGATAAATTGCAGCTTACTGTTTAATTACTATTTAGGTGTGATCAAGTGGCTCAAATTGATTGATTAGCTAGTCTTACAACTTATTTTATTGTAAATTAGTGATGTGACGAGAAGGAGCTTAAGTAATACGTTTTTAATTAAATAGCAAGGTATGTAAGGTTATTTGATTTCCTATTTATTTGGCATTAATCCAAAACATCCATTATTAAAATTATGCTTTCTAAGTGCCCTTGGTAGTGACTGATCCATAGTTGCAGTTCCTACTCCCTAGAGCATTGAAGTGCGTACTCTAATATGATTTTGTTACTAAATGTGCGTGTTTACTCTACCAAGTGTTAGCATGCAAGGTTTAAACTTGTTTCATTATCAAAGTACCCCTAGAACGTACTTTCATTATATAAGTTAAAGTGATCTTAAATTACACATGGTACATATGTTTATAGGATCGATATACGATATTCCCATATCTTGCCAACTTGCTTAAATTTTTATAGATATGTCATGTTTTCACACGTTCATAGTTTCCCTTTCTTTTTATTACTCTCATTGTGTTAAACAATAATATTACCTCACATGATTAGTACTTGCTCAATTGTACGTTTATATGTACTTACTTGGAATATGTATCTGTCGTTAAGTTAAATTTGCCCTAATTCCCCCTTGGTTCCACTTGCATAAATATCTTATTTTTGCATCATATTGAGTTCAAATCTCCTTGCTAAATGTTAAATTGACTTCACTTGAGGTGCTTCAATTTGTAATGTGAAAATGCGTACCGAGTCATGTAAGATCCTATGTACTACGTCCAAGTCACATTTGCAACATATGTCATTGTTATTATCGTAAGTCCATATTCATATGTCTTCTACTACTAGTTCGTAGTTCCAAATCATAGTAAGGATTATGACCACCAAAACAGTAATCACAAACAAGTTCTGAACATCAAAAAGAAAAATTTCAAAAGAGTTATGATTATCTAAATAACAGTCCTAAAAGGGTTATTAATTGATGAACAACAATCAAAATGACTTAAGAATCTAACTGAAGTAATGAGTATGATTATGGGTGGAAGCTCAGGGGCGAAAGACTACAAGGGGCCGATCCCAATTTGTATGGAAGGGTGGCAGCTCAGGGTGGAAAGCCTAGCATGGGCGATTCTGATTGGTATGGAAGGGTGGCATCTCAGGGGCGAAAGCCTAGCATGGGCCTATCCCAATTTGTAGAATTATGAGTACAGTATCCCAGGGGTTAAAATGCCTATCATGGGTCATCCTCTTCTACCGCTGATCAGCTGGTCATTTGTATCATATGCTTTATATAGATTATAAAGTACAGGAAAGTAAAGAAAAAAATGTAACATGCACGATTCTAGAAGTACAGAGCAAAGGTTGTCTCTAATCATTATCTACTAGTATTTTGTGAGCTCTCATGTTACATATTGTTGTATTATACCTTAAATATTCAGTACATTCTTTCGTACAAACGCCCCATACTGGGGACGCTGCATAGGTACAAGTACCCAACTTGATGATTTTCCCACTAGAAGCACAACATACATAGCAGATGTTGATGAGCTCCATGTTGTTTTGGGGCTTTTTCGAGTCTTTACTATGTGCATTTCAATAGTGGTACAATCCTAGATTACAACAAAATCTTTGTAGACATTGTAAATTTATCATTTGTATTCATAGTTTCACTTGTCACATATAGCGGTTCAGCTAGTTAAAATGTGTTGCATATAAAACTTCACCAATAATCTGCATAGAAGTTTATTTTCTCATCATAGATTACTTGTAAAACATGTGTTCATAAGGTACTTGTCCTCCTCATCTAGGGTTAGGGGTTGACAAAAGTTGTATCAGAGCAGTTCATCCTAGGGGGTCTATAAAGTTCTGTCATATACAACCTTATTTATGAATGTGTTGCATGACACCTTCATTCATGCTATTCATATTAACTATGGTTAAGGTTAACAATTGTTAAAGTTTCAGCATGTAACATACAAAAAGGACCTCAGGTTACAAAAAGATTGAATAGATTGAGAATATTTTGCCTTCCATCTTACTCCATAAGGTATGTTGGCTATTATGTTATTTGAATTTAAAGTTGCATTTGTACCATTTGCATCATGTTGGTTCAAAAAACATTTATTACCTACTTACATATATTTGTTGTAGCATTTCTAGGCACATCTTCTTAGGAGGATGTAGCCAACTCTTGAGTTGTATATTTCCTCCATGCTTATAGGATTTATTCCTATAGAGGACACTTGTTATTAGTCGTTGATATACATAAAAATTTTAGCGTTGTAGAGGTTCTCAAAATTGATATAGTCAAACGAGTTTCTTTTTGTTCAAACAAGCTAGTGGCACAATCTTATAGGTTGATGTGTCAATGCAATAGTTTTACTAAAAATATCCCTAATTGGCTCACAAAGCTTATTCTCACCGTATGTCATCCCAAGTATGTTAATGTTTGGCATTTATATGGTAGGGACAACAGCTCTAAAT
The DNA here is from genome assembly GCA_027789145.1 of Solanum arcanum. Lineage (NCBI taxonomy): Eukaryota > Viridiplantae > Streptophyta > Magnoliopsida > Solanales > Solanaceae > Solanum > Solanum arcanum. The sequence goes on along the minus strand of CM050935.1, from coordinate 22,817,493 downwards.
AAGTACTAATAACATTTGTATTCTTTTCATGATTATAAAACACAGGGATAAGAGTGCCAAATGCTGCAAATGATGTATGTGTGGTGGTTTCTTTTATGATCTATGTGTTGGCTATAGAGAATTAGTATGTGCCTAAATGGTAAGGATAAGGAAAATAATGTTAATTGGTTAGAACTATGTTATGATTAGCTTGTTGAACATAATTGAATCTGCAACATAAAGATGCTAGTTTTGATAAAAAGTTACTTGTTAGATACGAAGCTTGTCCAAATGAAGCTTAAATTACACAGGCCGAATATGTACAGACAACTTCTCATTAGAAATGGAAGGAATATGTCAAATTTTTTGAACATGGGACTAGGGCTGATATGAGGATACTATAGAGGAGTGAGATAGAGGTTATGAGAGAGTGATTGCTAATGTGTATGCGGTAAGAAAATGTTCTCAACCCTTCAATGCTAACAAGTCATAATGGCACACTAGGAACAATTTTTTGAACCTTTGTCACACAGAGAAGTCAATTTAGTATCGATTCATTTTTTTTATATTTGGTCTTGATAACAACAAGAAAAAAGGAGTTGAATTTAAAGTTACCTACATAGAAGATGGACCTAGTTCATCCACATCATTACACAAATAGAAGTAAAATTTATACATATGTATAGACTTCCATCTAATTTAGTAGAGATATTAGCAGTTTCATTTTATATATGCCTACAGTAACTTATCAATCCTTGTCGACTTACGGGAAATGAAAAAATTTGATCATATGCATATTGTTAGTTGTTCTTGTTTCCTATCTTGCATCGGAAAAGAGTAGGAGCACCCTCACTTATTATTTAATAAGATAAGAAATCTTTTAGTATGGCCAAACCTTTCTAGATAACCCAAATTGGCTACTTCTAAGACATTATGAATCATGATATCACTTTATAGGTAGCTGACATTTACATGTTATTAGAGTTCATATTTCATGGTGCGTTCAAGATTCACTATTTATTTTCTTTTTCGACCTTCAAAGGGCATCAGGCTTTGAGTGTGATATAACTTAAGCTAGTCATGAAGGCAAAATTGACCTTGGCCTCCTACTCTAAAACATGATCTATTTTTTTTGAGGATTTTCTTTTTCTATTTTGACTGTTCTATTTATATTGACCTAGACGGAAGCTTAGTCCCAATAGGAGAACACTTATAATAATTTTTAGGAGATTGGAGAGAGTAGATGGGATATCAATATTATTTGTTTTGAGGCGAGTTAGGAATATGAGCAAACTATCTCACTAGTAACTTAAATGCTTAAGACTAAGTATGTAGAGTGGTTCTACATTATATGTTGTAGTTTCCAAAGGTGATTTGTTATATAATTAAACATGTTGCATGTTCTATAGCTTATCTATTTGAATTTTATATTCCCTTTGTGGATTGCCTTCTCATAGGTCACCTAACCTGATCGGATGATTACATGCAAGAGTTATCCGCTTGGAAGCACCCTTGTTTATTGATTTTTTCATAGGAACTTTTCCTTACATGTTATTTAAGACACTGGTTACTTCCCACATGCCACTTGTCTATATTGTAGGGGTAATAGATGCTAATTAATAATATGACCATTTATATATATTTTGCTTACCAAGTAGACTACTTGCTTAAACATTTCATGTCTTATAGCTTTTTGGGCCATGTGTTATGTGCTCACTTGCTCATATTTCATATATGTGCTCATTGACATGTTAGTCCACCAATCCATGCAATACAATGCACTTGCTCAATGTGATTTGTGTTTCATAGTTCATTTTCTTATATATCTACATGTCATATCTACTACATGTCTTAGCTTATGTACTCATGCATCATGTGTTCATCTAGTCCATTGCTACATCCCCTATAGTTCATTTGCCCACACGCTACCCTATCACTCATATGCATGTGTACACAACGTATTTCAATAGCTTAATGCATGTATACATTGCACTCTCCCTTTTGGACTAGTCTGCTTATGTGCCATCCCCAATGTGACTTTTTCATCCGTATATTATGCCCCTCTCTATGCTTATTGGTTTGCGTTTTGAACAATTTGGGAAAATTTTTTCTTGTATCATCATGTAGTGAAGATTTTTACCAGAAAAGGTTTGGTATATAGGTAAATCTTATCAACCATAGATAAATAACTTAGCATAATACCCTATTAGTAGGAGCCGCATAAAACTTAGATTTATATTAACTATGCATTCTTATAGACTCATCTCTTAAAAACGTCATGAAATAAAAGAAAAAGGAAAGTATTTTATGTGTCCGTTCAGATACAAAAAAATTGGGAGATACTATAGTTATTCTGAATTGTTAAGGCTTGGAAACTAAGCTCAGAATGTGTAATCGTTAGTATTAGGGAAGGAATAGAATATATAACATAATAAACTTCGGAACAGAACATGATAGAGAGAAACTAAGTAACCTTCCTCATTCTAAACATCAACATATGGATCAGAGATCATGTTGTCCCCTTATATGATTATGTATCCTACTTTTTTCTTTTGTTGTGTAATTTGTGTGTCTTGTATTTGGGTATATTATAGTCCTTATTTTTATGATTCCTACTTGTATATCTTTACTGAATTACATGGTAAAAAAGGGGTTTAATTTTCATAGTACTATTTCATAAATAATATCTATCGAGACATCATGTTAGATTTGTCTATACACATTTTAAGTTAGTCTATGGATTTTATATATTCCTTCCTATTTACAATGGGGATTCTCGCAAATCTCTATATGAAATTCAAAGATTAACTGAACTACTAGGTGCATCTATCATTCGAGGACAAATGATCATAAGAGGGGAGGATGTAACTCCCCGTTTCTACGTGTACTAGTCTTATTTATATAATGCTTATTATCTACCTTGTGGTGAAGTTATGGATTCGGTTTCATAGGCAAATAATGGCAATAGACTAGGTTTAAACTGAACTCTCCATAGATTTTTATGCGAGCTAATTAAGCGGATGTCGATGGAAGTATTTAAACTTGAGATTATAAGGTTGTATTTGAGTCTAAAGTATAAAGTGACGTAGTGTATATAAGTTCTAAGTTATGTTAAAGTTATAAAGGTCTAAAAATGGAATAAAATATTGAGGTGCTCACTTGACTTCACTAAGCTAATAGGTTGTAGTTGCATCACCTACTTTGACATATTCACCAGACCAAGTAGGTGCATCACCTACTAAGACTCTTTTGAATGTGTTATTGGGCAAAGTACACTACACCTATTTGTATTGATTTAGCCCATTTCGAATAGAAGAATAAAGGGAAAATGGACATCCAAGGCCAATCATCCCATGCCCACAAGAAATAGTTTTAATGGAAAATTAGATGCATCACTACTTTAATGTGTGGCCCGAATTATAGAAACTTGTTGGCTGCAAATGAAGTACATGAATGGTGGCAAAAGGGACAATATTCTTAAGTCCAAAAAGTCCAACTGAAAAGTCCAAGTTGGTGGGTCACCTATTTGCCAATTATGGCCCAAAATGAGAGAAAAAGTCGACCAAAGCAGTTCCCTTTAAAAGAGATTGATATGAGCTTCTCCAACCATTTTACTTTGAAAAAAAAAATCTGATTTGTAGAGCTTTCTCTCTTCTCTCTCTAAGATTTATACAACAGCCACTGAATACCAACAGGGCTCTTGAATAATAGGCATTTAAAGCTATTGAATGTATAATTTAAGACAAGTTAAGGAGGGCAACCTTTACCTCGAATAACTCAAGTGTTAGTTATGTAAAGCAAGGTAAGCTACTGCAATTTTCTCCCTCTAGTGCTGGAGTTAATTAAGACAATTGGTATGTGTTAGAGAGTTTGAAATTGTTACTTTTACATGGTTATTTTTTGGGAGAAAGTTGTGGTGATTAGTGCATGTTGGGACGGTTATGGTGCGGTGTCCTCTTTATATTAAGCTATGAGCTTCTTTCAGCAATTTAGAAGTAATGTTAGCTCTTCAAGTGCTGCTGATCAGAAACCATTATTCATATTTCTTCTATTTCATAATTAGGTTCCAAAATTTGTTTTATGTATGTTATGACAAGGGATATGACTGGATGTGCGGGGAAGTTATGGAGACGTTAAAGGACTTAAATATTGGAAGGAGTTTTGGGGAGTACCTGATACGAAGGTTGTAAAGTATATAGACGTGATTAAAGGGATAGGGAAGGAAAGATTGCAGCTTACTTCTTCGTAACTATTTAGGTGTGATCAAGTGGCTCAACTTTATTGACTAGCTACTAATACTAGTCTGACAACTTATTTTATTGTAGATTAGTGATCTAAAGAAAAGGAGCTTAAGTCATACTTTTTGAATTGTATAGCAAGGAATGTTAGGCTATTTTATTTCATATTTCTTTGGCATAAATCCAAAACATGCATTAAAAAAGTAAGTTTTCTAAGCTCCCTTGGTAGTGATTGATCCATAGTTGCAGTTCCTACTCCCTAGAGCATTGATTTGCGTACTCTAATATGAGTTTGTTACTAAATGTGCTTGTTTACTCTGCCAAGTGTTACAATGCAAGGATTAAAGTTGTTTCATTGTCATAGTACCCCTAGCACGTATTTCCTTTATATAAGTCAAAGTGATCCTAGATTACACATGGTACATATGTTTATAGAATGGATATACGATCTTCCCATATCTTGCCAACTTGCTTTAATTGCTTATAGATATGTCATCTTGTCAAAGGTTCATATGTTCCCTTTCTTGTTATTACTTCCATTGTGTTAGAGAATAATGTTACGTCACATGATCACTAGTTGCTCAATTGTACGTTTATATGTACTTGCTTGGAATATGTGTCTATCCTTATGTTGAATCCCTATTTCCCCCTTTGCTCCACAAGTTCAAATCTCTTGGCTGAATGTTGAATTGTCTTCACTGGATGTGCTTCAAATTTTGATGTAATAATGCTTACCGAGTCATATAAGCTCCTACGTACTACGTTCAAGACACATTTTCCCACGCTAGGCTTTTGCCCCTATGATGCTATCCTCATAATTCAACAAATTGCGATCGGCACATGCTAGGATTTAGCCCCTGAGCTTCCCCCCTTCCATACCTATCGGGATCCCCAAGCTAGTCTTTCTCCCTTGAGCTGCCACCCTTCAATACCAATCGGGATTGGCCCATTCTATGCTTTTGCCCCTGAGCTGCCACCCTTCTATATCAATCGGGATCATCCCATGTTAGGCGTTCACCCTTGAGCTACCATCCTTATGTACCAGTTGCGATTGACCCATGGTAGGATTTTGCCCGTGGGCTGCCACCCGTAATTATATATATATATATATATATATATATATATATATATATATATATATATATATATATATATATATATATATATATATATATATATATATATGTGTGTGTGTGTGAGAGTGTGTGTATATATATATATATATATTTTTTTTTTTCTTCACTTAGATTCTTTAATGTTTGAGATTGTTATTTTTCATTTCATAAATCTTTTGAGATGTTATTTTAATGGTCCTAATAAATTTTGAGATATGGAAGTACGGACCAGTAATAGAATACATGAAAATAATACTTCAAGGAAATAACAATGACATAAGGAGCGATGTAACATCAACACATTATGTTTATGGATAAATGACATAATTGACTTCAAACAACAAAGATGAGGATTCACAGACTTGCTTTTGCAATTACCATTTCTATACCAACACATGGGAGATAATTACACAAGTATAAAATAGTGAACAGATAATGAAGTAGTTCTACGCACTACGGAGAGGGGGAAATACTGTTAGCTATTTGGAGATAGTACGCTGCCACTATGTTTCCTTTTCTAGGAATAGAACTAATGAGATTCAATTCATTGGTAATAATTACAATTGTCAATTTTCATGACAAATGGATAAAGAATCGAGTAGACTTACATTGCTTTTCCTCAGAGTGATATACTATCATGATTCAGCCTCCCCTTTTAGGTTTTAATCTACAATTTAAGTCATGGTAAACTAAAATTAGAATCTATCACACTGTGATCTTTGTAAAACAGTAGCTAATTTTGATTTATAATGAGCCCATACAGCCCTTAACATAATGTGTATCACCACACCCTAATTTTCTGTCCATCAGATACATTATACATCCTTTTCCCAAGATCAACCTAGCTGAGCCAACAGTAATATACATTGAACCGCCCAAAATATTCTTTATTGTACAACCAAGTACTGAACTCACCACCCCCTTGAGTTCTTCATGAAATCACCACTAATTCCTCACTCAAACTCATACATAAGGAAGACAAAAATGGAGCAGTCACCTTACCTCAATTTCTCCAAGTTCTCCCAAAAAATTGAATTCTTTAAGAAATTTAGCTTCCCTTTACACTTGAACCAAAAAAGAAAGAAGGATATTTTAAAAGCTAAGGAAGTGAGCAGTAGCTTCTTGAAATATTTTTCCTATGAAGTTATATCAGAGTATGAATTACATGTTTTCGTAATCATCCGTAGAAGAATTAAGCTAAACCCATGAGTTTTCACTTACCTTGGTTTTCAGATATAAGGATTTATTCAAGAACCCTAGAAAACTTTAAGGCTGCCGGTTTCATCCTTGAAAGAAAAGAAAGAGAGAGAGAGAGAGCTGGAGTTATAATTTATTTTTATTTGTTAAAATGGGTGAAGAATATCTGCTCATATTGGAAATATATATATATATAGTGTTATTCACCACAAAAATATCCTCTAGAACCTCTTTCTTTTGGGGTCCAATTTTCAGCCACTAATTGGTCAAGTAGGTGATGCACCTTCTTTTGCACATCAATCAGCTCAAAATGTCAAACTAGGTGATGCACCTAGTTGCTTTAACTTGATCTTTATCCTTATTGGGCCTTGGACGATTTGTCTGCCGGGATTTCATTCAAATTTTAATTTCATTTAGTAGGTTTGGGCTTCATGTGACAGATTATTAATATAAGCCTAAATTTGGTCCATCAAACATGGCCCCTTAACTATATTATAGCTTAAGTAGGTGATACAGCTGGTAGTTTAAATTAAGACAAGAAAGTAGCTTAATTATTTAATTTTAATTTCAGAATGTTAATCCTTTGTTCTTCAACTTAGCATTTAACATTTAACTATAAGCTCAATTACCACGTTACTATATCTACTTAAATACTTTCCATCAGAGTTAACTTGGAATACACATGCTGAAACGTGCAAGGCGTTACATAACCTTCCGAGCTAGTTTAAACCAACACTAACCATATAAGAAACATGATCCATCACCAACACTATAAGTCTATGTTATGTATAATATGAATAGAACTAGCATATACATAATACAGGCCGTCACATCATTCCCCCCTTAAAACATTCGTCCTCGAACGTTAGCAAAGTTTTCCAGCCCCAATAAGTTGAAGTCTATGTTTGTAATACTATTAATCACATTGAACATATATACTTATAGATACTTGTCAACGCCATCACTAACAATTTGACCATCCTCACCAGTCTGGAAGAGGTGAGGATACTTCAATTTAATTGCTTCTTCTGCTTCCCATGTACTTTCTTCTACTTGTTGGTTTCTCCATAGTACTTCTAGAGAAGCTACATCTTTATTTCTTAACTACCTAACTTGTCGATCCAGAATATATATGGGTACTTCTTCATAAGTGTGATGTCTCGTAACATGTACATCTTGAGTAGGAGTATGTTAATATATCGCATAGGTGGATGTATCTGTGCTGTAGTTTTACTACAAATACCCCTAATTGGCTGACAAAGCTTATACTCACCGTATGTCCTCCCGAGTATGTTAATGTTTGGCATTAATATGGTATAGGCCAACAGCTCTGAACAATTACTAATAACATTTGTATTCGTTTCATTATTATAAAACATAGGGATAAGAGTGTGAATTGCTGCAAATGATATATGTGTGGTGGTTCCTTTTATGATCTATGTGTTGGATATAAAGAATTAGTATGTGACTAAAGGGTAAGGATAACTAAAATAAAATTAATTGGTTAGAACTAAGTTATGATTAGTTTGTTGAACATAATGCAATATAGTACAAAAAGCTGCTAGTTATGATAAAAAGTTACTGTTGGATAGGAAGCCTTTGAGAATGAAGCTTAAATTACACAGGCCGAATATGTGTAGACAACTTCTCATTAGAAAGACATGGAATATGTCAAATTTCTAAAACTAAGGAGTAGGGGTGATATGAGGATGCTACAGAGGAGTGAGATAGATGGTTATGCGAGAGTGATTGTCAAAGTATATGCGGTAAGAAAATGTTCTCAACTCTTCAACGCTAAGAAGTTATAATGGCGCGGTGGGAATAATTTTGTGATCCTTTTTCAGAGAAAGAAGTCAATTTAGTATCAATTAGAGTTTTTGATATTTCGTCTTGATAACAACTCGAAAAAAGGAGGTGAATTTAATGTTACCTCGATAGAAGATGGACCTATTTCATCCACATCTTTAGCACAAATAGAAGTAAAATATTATACATATGTATGGACTTCCATCAAATTGAATAGAAATATTAGCGGGTTCATTTTATATATGCCTACAGTAACTCATCAGTCCTTGTCCAGTTAAAGGAAATGAACAAAGTTGATCATATGCATATTGCTAGTTGTTCTTATTTGCTATTTGCATGGGAAAAGAGTCGGATCACCCTCACCTATAATGAAAAAAGGGAATAAAACTTTTATTATGGTTAGACCTATTTAGTCAAACCCAAATCGACTAACTCTAAGACGTTACGAATCATGATATAACTTTATACGGTCTTGACATTCACATGTTATTACAGTTAATATTTCATGGAGTGTTCAAGCTTCACTGTTTATTTTCTTTTTTCGACCTTAAAAGGGCATCAGGCATTGAGTGTGATATAACACAAGCTTGTCATGAAAGAAAAATTTACCTCGGCCTCCTACTCTCTAAGATGAAACAATTTAATTATGATTTTTTTTTGCTATCTTGACTGTACTTTTTTTTTGACCTAGAAGAAAGCCCTGTGCCAATAGCAGAACACTTATAAGAATTCTTAGGAGATTTGACAGAGTAGATGGAATTGTAAATGTTTTGAGGCGAGTTAAGAATATGAGAAAACTATCCAACGTGTAACTTAAACGCTTAAGACAGTGCGTTTACCTTAGTACGGTAGAGTGGTTCTATAATATATATCGTAGTTTCCAAAAATGATTTTCTATATAATTAGGCATGCTGCATATTCTATAACTTATCTATTTGTATGTCATTTTCCCTTTGTGGATTACCTTCTCACAATTTACCTAACATCATGGAATGCTTACATGCAAGAGTTATCCGCTTCAGAGCACCCTTGTTGATTGATGTTTTTGTAGGAACTTTTCCTTTTATGTTATTTATTGCATTGGTTACTTGTCACATGCCACTTTTCCATATTGTACAGACAATGCATGATAATTAATCATATGACCATTTCTATATATTTTGCATACCAAGAAGCCTACTTGCTTAAATATTTGATGCCTTTATAGCTTTTCAGTTCAGGTGTTTTGTGCTCACTTTCTCATATTTAATATCTGTGCTCGTTGACATGTTAGTCCACCTATACATGCAATACAATGAACTTGCTCAATGTGATTTGTGTTTCGCAGTTTATTTTCTGATATGTCTACATGTAATATCTACTACATGTCATAGCTTATGTACTCATGTAACATGTGATCATCTAATCTATTCCTAACTTTCCTATAGTTCATTCGCTCAAACGCTACCCTATAAGTTGTATGCACGCGTACACCATGTATTTTGATAGTGCCCATATACCTTGTGCTCTCCCTGTTGGGCTAGTTTGACTATGTGCCATGCCTAATGTGACTTATTCATCCGTATACTATGCCCCTCTCTATGCTAATTGATTTGAGTTTTGAAAAATTTGGGAAAATATTTTCTTATATCGTTATGTAGTGAAGATTGTGACCAGAAAAGGTTGGGTATATATGTAAATATAATCAACCATAGATAAATAACTTAGCATAATACCCTATTGGCAGGAGTGGCATAAAATTTGGATTTATATTAACTAAACGTTCTTAAAGACTCACCTCTGAAAAGCCTCATGAAATAAAAGAGAAACGAAAGTATTGCCCCAACAGCCTATGATTTTATTTGTCCGCTAGTATACAAGAAAAATGGGAGATACTACAGTTATTCATAATTTGTAAAGCCCAGAAGCTAAGCTCAGAATGTGTGACCATAAGTAGTAAGGAAGTAAAAGAATATAACATAAGATACTCCGGAATAGAACATGGTTGAGAGCTATTAAGTATCCCTTCTCATTCTAAATATCAACATAAGGATTTGAGATCATATGGTCCCCTTATGTGATCATGAATCCTACTAGAATTTGTTCATTTGCAATGTCATTTCGTGTCTTTTATTTAGGTATATTACAGTCCGTATTTTTTTAAGACCTACTTGTATATCTTTAGTGAATTACATGGTAAAAAAGGGGTTTACTTTTCATAAAACTACTTCATGAATCATATCTATCGAGCAATGATTCTACATTTTTCTACACTTATTTTTGGTTTGTCTATGGATTTTAGAAGGGAAGGATGTAACACCCCGTATTTTACGTATACTAGACTTATTTATATGATGCTTATTTACTGTCTTGTTGTATAGTTATGGACTCAGTTTCATAGGCAACTAGTGGCAATAGAATAGGTTTAAAGTGCACTGTCCATAGATTTTGATGCGAGCCAATTAAGTTGATGTAGATGGAAGTATTTAACCTTGAGATCATAAGGTGGTATTTGAGTCTAATGTATAAACTGACGTAGTGTATATATGTTCTAAGTTATGCTTAAGTTATTCATGTATAATAATAGAATATAATATTGAGGTGCTTGCTTGACTTCACTAAGATAGTAGCTGACTAGTAGGTGCATCACCTACTTTAACTTATTCACCAGCCCAAGTAGTTGCATCACCTACTAAGACTCTTGTCATTGTGTTATTGGGCCAAGTACACTACACCTATTTGCATTAATATAGCTCAAATTGAATAGAAGAATAAAGGGAAAATGGACAGCCAAGGACCAATCTTTCCAAGTCCACAAGAAATATTTTTAATGGAAAACTAGGTGCATCACCTACTTAAATGTGTGGCCCAAATTATAGACACTTGTTGGCTGCAAATGAAGTACATGAAAGGTTGCAAAACGGACAATGTTCTTAAGTCCAAAAATTACAAATGAAAAGTCCAAGTAGGTGGGTCACCTACTTGACAAATTGTGGCCCAAATTGAATGAGAAAGTCGGCCAAAGAAGGTTCCTTTAAAAGAGAATGATATTTGCGTTTTCAGCTTTCTCATTTCTCTCACTTCGATTCATACAACAGTCATTAAATACCATTAGTGTCATTTAATAATTGGTTTTTAAATCTATTGTAGGTATAATTTAAGACAAGTTAAGGAGGTAAACCTTTACCTTGAAGAATTAAAGTCTTAGCAAGTGGTACATATTATGTCCAGCAAGGTAAGCTACTGCAATTTTCTTCCTCTTGTGCTTGAATTAATTAGGACAATTGGTATGTGTTAGTGAGTTGGAAAATGTTAATTTAACATGGTTAATTTTTAAGGGGATGTTTTGGTTATTAGTGCATCTAGGGATAGCTATGGTGGGGAGTCCTCTTAAAATTAACTATGAGCTTCTTTGAGCACTTCAAAAGTAATTTAGCTTTTCAAGTGCTAGTTATCAGAAACCATGATTCATATAGCTTCTATTAAATTATTATGTTCAAATATTTCATTATGTATGTTATGAAAAGGGATATGACTGGATGTGCAGGGAAGTTATAGAGAAGGTAAATAACTTAAAGAAAACATTGGCTAGATAGATTGCAGCTTAGTGCTTTATTACTATTTACGTGTGCTCAAGTTACTCAAATTGATTGATTAGCTACTAATACTAGTCTTACAACTTATTTTTTTGTATATTAGTGATTTGAAGAGAAGGACTAAAGTCATACGTTTTGAATTGTATAGCAAGATATGTAAGCTCCTAAGTACTTTGTTCAAGTCACATTTGCTTCCCATGTCATTGTTATTATCGTTAGTCCATATTGATATGTCTTCTACTACTGGTTCGTAGTTCCAAATCTAAATAAGGATTATAACTGCCAAAACAATATTCACAAAAAAGTTCTTAACATAAAAAAGAACAATCTCAAAAGAGTTATTATTATCCTAAAACAATCCCAAAAGAGTTATGAACTGATAAAAAACAATCTCAAAGATGAAAGAATCTAAGTGAAGTATTCTGTATGATTATGGGTGGAAGATCATGGGCAAAAGCCTAGCATGGGTTGATCCGAATCAGTATTGAAGGGTGGCATCTCTGGGGTAAAATCGTCGCCTGGGCCGATCCCGATTGGTATGGAAGAGTGGCAGCTCAGGGGAAAAATCCTAGCATGGGACGATCCCAATTATTAGAATTATGAGGACATCATCCCTGGGATTAAGATAGCTAGCATGGGTCATCCTCTTCTACCGCTGATTAGCTGGTCATTTGTAACATATGTTGTATAAAGATTATAAAGTACAGGAAAGTAAAGAAAAGAATGTATATTGCACGATTCCACAACTACAAAGCAAAGGTTGTCTATGATCCTTATCTATTAGTATTTGGTTTCACTTGAATTATCATGTTACATATTGTTGTATTATGCCTTACATATTTAGTACATTCTTTTTTACTGACGTCACTTATTAGGGACGCTGCATCTCATGTTGTAGGTACAAGTACTCAAATTGTAGATTTTCCAATAGAAGCAGAATATACTCTGCGGATGTTGGTGAGATCCAAGTTGATCGGGACTTTGCCGAGTTTTTACTATGCGTATTTTCATAGTGGTACCATCATGGATTCCTTAGAGCCTTCATAGACATTGTAAAGTTATCATTTGTATTGATAGTTTAACATGTCACATACAGCGGTTAAGCAGGTCAAAATGTGTTGTATATGAAGCTTCATCAGTAATGTGCATAGTAGTTTACATTCTCAACATAGATTACTTGTAAAGCATGTGATGAAAAGATACTTGTCCACCTCACCTAGGGTTGGGGGCTGAAAGATACTAAGGAGATGTAAACGGTGCTACCACCACAAACGTCCATCCTGATGGTGGTAAGAAGAACTGAAAGGGGAAGAAACATGAAAAGGGTAATGAGGTGGTGCTGCACGAACTCTCACCTACCAATGAATTAACATCTCATCCACCCTCGAATGTCGAAGCAAATGGCGATGAATTGGGCAAAAAAGCCATAGATATCACCACTGGAGAAGATGACACAAGGGTTGAAGTGGCAAGGCAGGCCGTGGAGATATTAGGCTGGTGCATGAATGTGGCCAATAGTAATTTCAAGACCCTTGAGGACTTCATCCTTCAGGTGACCAAGAGCATCCGTAAGGTGTTGGAGGGTCGCCAGCAATCTGAGTTTGAGATGAAAGAAGCTATCACTTCCTTGGAGTATCGGCTCATGGAGGCGTAGAGCATGATTGAGACCATGAAGGACAAGATGAAAGCACTCATGGAAGGTACGAAATTTGGAGGATCATCATCGTTTGACAGAGATAGGGAGGCCAAGGTCGAGGCTCCGAAGCAACCTATGTTCAGAGGCGTTTGTGACGCGCAATAGGTGGAGATTTTCGTGTGGCACTTTGAGAATTACTTCAAGTGTAATCGAGTGAATAAAAACAAAACTAAGATCAACACAGCTATGTTGTATCATTCGAAGTTGGCCATGCTATGGTTGAGGCGTAAAGAGTCGGAAATAGGGAAGGTGTGTTGCACCATCAACACTTGCGAGCAATTCCAATAGGAGTTCAAGAAGGCATTCTTCCCTAACAACGTCATGTATGAGGCAAAATAAGGTTCATTAGAAGAAATATGAAACGCATGATTTTGAGTTAGCGGCCGTGGTATTTTCGTTGGAAATATGGAGGCATTATTTGTATGGAATTCATATTGATGTGTATACCGACCAAAGAGTCTTCAATATGTGCTTACTCAAAAGGAGTTAAATCTATGTCAAAGAAGGTAGTTGTGATGGTTAAAAGGTTACGACGTGAGTTTTCTCTACCATCCTGGCAAGGCCAATGTGGTTGCGGATGCTTTAAAACGTATGACTATGGGTAGTGTGTCTCATGTGATGAAGCCAAGAAATACGTAGATACGTATTGGATAATCTCAATGCCCAAATTTACTATCCCAGATATAAAAAAATCATCATCACTCTTTCTTTATGTACATTTCATCAATAGTCAACAACGTGTAAAAAAAACATCGAAGAAACATAAAGATCTAATAGTATATATGTAAAATCCTTTTATGTTTTTACAAGGTTAGTTTTTTTATGATGGAGGAAAACGGTGGCTCAACAGAGAGGGGCAACCGCCCGTTAGAGAACATCCCACTCCCTATTTTGCCTAATTTATGCTTGAAAGTTAAATCATCGTATATCTCAGAAGACCTTAAAAATCCCCCAATATAAGAAGGAACTCTAATAAAATGAACTTTTTCTTGTCCTCCCTACATCCAAAATTGACAAGAAATTGTAAATATTTCCAAGTATTCACACACACAAAGATAAATATATATATATATATATATATATATATATATATATATATATATATATATATATATATATATATATATATATATATATATATATATATATATATATATATATATATATATATATATATATATATATATATATATATTAGCCGTTTCCCTTCTTCTAACCATGTAAAATAATAAAGAACACGTGGATCTAATCCGCATAAATTTAATATAATACAAAGTCGAAAAAAGACAACCCATAAAATTTTGACATAAAAAGTCCTCAATCTTCTACTTCTTGTCGATCCAAAGGTAATTCCAAGAAACAGACAACATAGATGAGGAAAGTTTCTTCAAACTCCACATCAACCCTAGATTTTGTTTACAGTGGAAAAGAGGGATAAAATTAAACTGGATGTTTTAATTTCTTTGTTTTTCTCTCAGCTTCGTGCGGAAAAAGAAAGAAAGGCAGAGAAGTGAGTGTGTGTGGTGGTCGAGTAACTAGTGGAGAAAAGGGCAAAATAGGAAAACTCACTCTTAGATTTGCAAGACAATAAATTGCAAATCGAATTTCAGCATAATAAGAAGCAAAAAATTAGAGTTAATTGTAAAAGAAAAATACTATGCAAGTGGGAGATATATGCGAGCACTAACCGGAATTCTAGTGACTTTATTGTGACGAAATACCACCCATTTCATTGTTGTGCTATTAAAAACAAAAAAACGTTATGCACTTCTATGTACATTATACTTACATTTCAAGATAGGTTTGTATCTCTACCTAACATAAAAATTTGGGAGATTCAGGAATCGGTAAGGGATCAGTACGGTTTGTATATAGGGAGGACTATTTGTTATAGATCCAAGTGCATGTTAATGAGTCACTTCATGGCGATGGGAATCTGGAATTGTCTACATTATGCGATTAAGCTGACATTATTAAGAAGACGAATTCTAGACGTTCTTGTTGGATTAGGAAAGACACAATTATGGTCTATATTCCATGGTACATGTATTCTAACTTATCACTCAATCATAAAATTGCAACTATAATAAAATGTCTTAATGTTGTTAGATAAATGTTAAAGATAGTAACATGAAAATGTACAAAAATGTCACCTCTTCCACTAAATAATACTTGTAAGTAATCTGGATGTATTTGACCAACTGAACTGATTTAAGACAAGCATACCGTTGAAGAAATATTGCAGCACGGAGACAATGATAAAATAGTAAAGATCTACCTGGTTGCAGAAATATCACCAACTTAGTATTTCACAAGCACTTTCTTGGAATCCGTTTTGAGGTGTAAACGATTAAGTTTGAAGCAAAAATATATAATTTGGTAATAGTCTTAGAGATTATCAACAACAAGATGTAAAGAACCTCACCTTTTGTGCATTGGTGTGATATTTATTTTTATTATCACTAGCAGGAACAATCTTCCCCGAAAATGCCTTTCTAGTCAAATTAAGTTTGCTGCATCTTCGTCACTTAATTCAGCCGATAGTTTTTCTTTCAAGAGCATAGACAGTATACATTTCATTCGTGTAAAGACATAATTTTCAAGTGAATATTTTCATCAATCACGGAACAAACTTAGGGATGCATGAAAATACGAAGACCCTTCTCAAGTTTTCCTATGATATAATAGGAATATATCTGTCAAATCAATTAAAATGGAAAATATCTATAAACACAAGTAGTTGAAAATTATAGTCAAACCAAACTATCGATAATTGTATTATAGCATAAATAATAAAAAGCTAATAGAAATGTGGGACAAATATAGAAATTATAAAGTAACTTAAACATCTTTCCAAAAAAGTTGCGCCACTAAAAGACAAGGATCACTGATAGTTTTAGGGAGATACTATTATAACAAAAACTACATACTATTTTCATGTAGAAATGTAATGTCCACTCTATTAAGCAGACAACTCATTTGCAACAGCATATCCTCATGTTCATAGAAATAATTGAAGAGTATGACAGACTTAAACTAGGATATCAAATTTCGGATGAAAAGGATGCCATGTGTTTCTCATTTTTGAAGGTACGTTATTTCTATGAGGTTGTATCACCTACAACATTTACATCGAAGCATAACTAGCATTTAATAACATAAGTGGAATGAGCAGAGTAGCTCTATTAAGTTGGAACGCACTAACTGATTAATCAGAATAAGTGTGAAAAAAATAGATCTTTCTATTAAATGAAATGAGAAGTGTTACATGTATGATAGCCATTCACCAAGAAGCTCTGTCATTTCACTACCTAAAACAATACCTAGTGCCTTAGGAAGTAGTTATTATTATTCCCTTCAAATCCATTGAGGGATACGCGACACTTCAGGTCCAAAGGGTTTTCTCAATTCCATATGCATATAGGGGAACCCATGATCAGTTTCCGAACACTGGAAACTTCTACTGTTGCATATATTTGATAAGTACACTAATGCTTCTAGCTCTATGGATGATGCAAGGGCTGCTTTCCTGAACAGCCACCACTATTGTGAAAAATAACGCAGTCTAAACCAAGAAAAATAAGAAACTCAATTAACTAAAATAGAACATAGAAGGCACTATCAGGCGATATGTGAACCTAGAATTTGGAAAAATTCTTACCCTACAAGCAAGCTGAGTTTCACCAAGACATTTGGAGAATTAGTAGCCAGGAATGACTCAGGTTGATGAAACAATAGAATACGCTTGGATATAATAAAGATGAAGATTGTTCCACCAGTGTTCCAGAGTTTAAGCTAGACTTTAGCCTACAATTTTTTCGATGCATGTTAAGAAGCAGAAATCCAACTACCTAATCAGTATGCCAAAGAAGTTGAGTATTGGTTAAAACTAAGAATAACGAATTTATAAAGCTACCGTAGCTGTATATACTCAACATGTCATCAATTCTTCTGAAGTTCTCGAATGTTTCTGCAAGATTTGTTTTAAAAAGATAGACAAATCAGTCTATGGCCTTCCCTTTGAAAAAATCACAGCCTTCAAAACATGGTGGATAATGCACCCGACCGTCTTCCTTTCTTCACTTAAATACCAGGCTTTTCTTTGCATGGTTTGGGGCTTGAACATGTGATCGAAGCTGCAAATCCATTACCTTTTTCCGTTAGAGCTAAGCCTTGGGGGCAATTTTTGCATGCTTTCGAAGAAAATTTTCCTAGATGATTGAAGATCATCATCCAACCTTTTCAAATTTACAAGGAGTGAAAAGTACAAAAATTTGCACATCTAACAAAATTGAATCAATAAAACACATAAAGCCCTTCATTTTTTTAAGGGCACATACAACAATTTTTTTATTGCAGATTTATGTTTGAGGGGCTGTTCTAGGAGAGGCTGAGGTGGACTATAACCGACCTTAACAGGCTAAGCAAAAGAGACAAGTATGATGGTAGATTATGGGTTGAGAGACATACATTCTTTCTCTCTCTTTCTTTTCAAGGAAATAGGGATAAAATGTATGATGTAATAAGGAAAAACAGAAATCAATCACTAAATAGCTGCAAACACCGATTGCATGCAACAGACAGAAGAAGCAATAACAAGCCATACCTGGTCACCACACTAAGATACATATTGGTTAATCTTAATTCCTAAATTTATTAGTCCAGAAAAAGAAAAACCATCATCACTTTTCTTGTAACAGCCCGTCTTATGTATATGCTTGTTCTATTCTTGTGATACTGTTGGCCTTAGAGTATAGGTGAGGTGTCATGTTTCTTGTATGATTTCTGTTCGTTTAAACTAGCCGGAAAGTGCCCATTTCAGCGTGTTTACTGTAAGTTGGCTCCGCCGGATGTAATTAAACTAGAGATAGTAAGATTGTAACTAATCTTAAATTTGAAAGTCAAGTTCAAAGTTGAAACAAACGGATGTAATATTCATAGGATTGAAGAAAATAATTGAGATGATTGCTTGGCTTTACTAAGCTAGCAGCTGCATCAAGTAGCTGAGCTATTGTTAAAGGTCCCAAGCTTGATGTACCAGATTTAGATTTATAGTAATAGGCTTACTTGAAGCCCAAACCTTTTATGAGAAAATAAAAAATGAAAAAAATCCCAAGATCCAATTTTCCAAGGCCCAAAATAGATACAGCCTAATGAAAGTAAGTAATTAGGTGCATCACCTAGTTTGACCTTTTAAGCTGCTTGATGTCCATAAGCAGGTGAATCACCTACTTTACGAATTAGTAGCTGAAAGTTGACCCCCCCCACCCCCACAAACAGAAGGCTCTAGAGGATATTTTTGTGGTTAATAACGCTCCATATATATAGAATATGAGGAGATATTCTTCGCCCATTTTAACACATAATATTGATAATTATCTCCAACTCTCTCTCTCTTTTCTCTTCAGGATTAAATGGTTGTTTTTAGTTGTTCTAGGGTTCTTTAACAAATCCTCATATCTGCAAACCAACGTAAGTGACACACTTATATTTTGCTTAATTCTCCCATGTATGATTAGAAAAACATGTTATTCATGCTCAAGTATAAATACAAAACCAGAAAATTTCAAGAAGTTAATGCTCATTTACATTGTTATTAAGAGACTTGTTTTGGTTTAAGTGTGAAGGGAAGATGATGTTCTAGAAGAATTCAAGTTATAAGGTGCAGAAAAATGATGTAAGGTGACTGCCCAAATTTATTTCGTCTTTTTTGTGTATGAGTTTGAGTGAGGAATTAGGGGTTTGCTGTAATGAAGAACTCAAAGGGTGGTGAATTCAATAATTGGTTGTATGATGAAAAATATTTAGGTCTGTTCTATGTGTATTATTATTGGTGCAGCTTTGTTGATCTTGGTGAAAGGATATATAATGCATGTGTTGGACATAGAATGAGGGTGTGGTGATACACATTATGTTAAGGTCTTGATGGGTTCATTATCTGTCAAAGTTAGCTACTGTTTGACGAGGCTCACAGTGTGATAGCTAGTAGTTTTAGTTTACCATGGTTTAAATTGTAGATTATAATCGAAAAGTGTAGGCTGAATCGGGATATTTATATCGGTTAGAGGATAGGTATGTAAGGCAATTCGATCCTATATCCCTTTGGCATGAAATCTGATACTTGCAATTAATACCAATAAGGTGAATCTCATAAGTTCTATTCCTAGAATAGGAAACATAGTTGCAACGTACTATCTCCATATAGCAAAAAGTACTTCCCCCTCTCCGTAGTGCATAGAACTACTTCATTATATGTTCGCTATTTTATACTTGTGAAATTACCCCCCCCCCCCATGGCTTGTATAGAAATGGTATTTGAAAAAGCAAGTTTAGTGAATCCTCCTCTTTGTTGTTTGAAGTCAATTGTGTCATTAAGATATTCAATTAATGTGTTGATGTTACAAAGCTCCTTATGTCATTGTTATTTCCTTGAAGCATTATTTTCATGTCTTTTATTACTGGTCCGTATTTCCATATCTCCAAAATGATCATGACCACCAAAATAACATCTCAAAAGTGTTACTATTATCCAATGAACAATCCAAAAAGAGTTATGACTTATAAACAACAAACTCAAAGATTAAAAAATCTAAGTGAAGAAATCTATATAATTATGGGGGGCATACCAGGGGCGAAAGCCGACCAAGGATCGATCCCAACTGGTTTATAGCATGGCATCTCAGGGGTGAAAGCCTATCATGGGATGATCCTATTGGTATAGTAGGTGGCAGCTCTGGGTGAAAGCCTAGCATGGACGGATCCCAAATGGTATAATTATGATGACCGCATCCCAGGCGTTCATATGCTTATCATGGGTGATCCTCTTCTACCAATGATGAACTGGTCACTTGTATCACATGCCCTACAAAGATTATAACGTACAAAAAATAAAGAGAACAATGTAACTTACATGATCTCAAAAGTGTAAGCAAAGGTTGTATTACCTCTTGATCTATGCACTCATATGTTGATACTTGATTCCATTTGAGCCCTCATATTACATATATTATATTGCCATACATATTCAGTACATTTTTCGGACAGACGTCCCTCGTTGGGGACACTGCTTATCATGTTGTAGGCACACTTACTTGAGCTAGTAGACCTCCTCAGTATGAGCATACGACTATCAGATACTTTTGGTGAGCTCCAGGTTTATTTCAAGCTCTACTGAGTCCTTGGTAAATATATTTTGGTTTTGTATTATTTAAGGGTAAGGCAGGGTCTACCCTGACCTACTCTAAGTCTTCTATCTTTTTAGATGCTTTGTATCTGTATGTACACGGCTCAGTTATTTCTTAGGGAGTTATGACCTCAACGGCCAAGTCTTGTATATAAATATTTGGGTCTACTTATGTTTGTTTTTATTACTGCAACCTTTGTGACTTGTCAAGATTGTACATATTTAAGGTTTGTTCTCTTGGGCCCTTAGGGCATCGGGTGCCTGTCCGTCTTAATGGGATTTGAGGTGTGACAGCTTCTCTATGTAGATTTCATCAACAATCAACAATGTAAAAGAACGCATAGAAGAAACACAAAGATCTAAGAGTATACATGTTAAATCAATTTTCTTTTTACAATGTTTTCTTTTTATAAACAAGGGTGGTTGGTTTTTTATAATGTAGGAATATCAGTGGCGCAATAAAGAGAGGCAACCACCCATTACATAAATCCCACTCATGTTTTTTCTTATTTCAGGGTTAACCTTTTCCCATTTTGAGTACCTTCCCTGTCTTGAATGTTAAATCATCGTCATATCTGAGAAGACCCTATAAATCCACAAAAATAAGCAGGAACTCTATTAAAATGAACTTCTTCATGTTCTCCCTACAGCCAAAACATATATGAAATTATAAATATTTCCAAGTATTGAAATCTAATAATATACATATATATGTTAGTTTCTGTTCTTCTAACCATATAAATAATGAAGTCCTCAATCTTCTACTACTTGTAGATTGAGAGTTAAATCCAAGAAACATACAACATAGAGGAGTAAAGTTTGTCTAAACTACATAAAAAAAACACTAGATTTTGTTTACAGTGGAAAAGAGAGATAAAAACAAACTAGAGTTTTAATATGCTTTGTTTTTCTCTAAGCTTCGTACGGACAAAGGAAGAAAGGAGGAGAATTGAGTTTGTGTGGTGGTCGGGAAAATTGAGGATAATAGAGAGAAAATGGAAAACTCACCCTTATATGTGCAAGAAAACAAAGTGCAACACGAAGTTAACCATAACGATAAACTAAAAATTAGAGTAAAAATGTGAAAGAAAAATACTATGCAAATGGGAGATATATGCAAGCACTAACGGGAAATCTGGTGATTTTATTGTGATGAAGTATCTCCCATGTGATCGGTGCCCTACTAAAAACTATAAGATGTTATCCAGTTCTGTGTACATCGACATAAATTTAAGTGAAAAAGGACGGATATACTCCCCAACTATATTAAATGGTATGTAAATATCCTTCGTCATACTTTTGGGACATTTGTGCCTCTACCGTCAAACTTTTGGGACATTGGTGACCCTATCATCATATTTTTGAAACATTGGTGCCCATGCCGTCATACTTTGGGACATTGGTTCCCCTTCCCCTTCGTTAGAGAGAAAGGCATATATGATCTAATTTATTGATGACGGGGATACATATGTCCCAAAAGAATGACGAAGGGTATATGCATACAATTTTTGGTAGTGCGGGGGTATATTTGTCCTTTTCCCCAAAATTTAAAGACAGGATCATATCTCAACCTAACATAAAACATTGAGAGATTCAGGAATCGTTAAGGGATCAGTAGGGTTTGTAAATAGGGAGGATTGATTGTTATACAGCAAAGTGCAGGGTAGTTATCCACATAATGGTGATTAGAAAGACACAATTACGCTCTATGTTCCGTGGTACATTGATAATCTGACTGCTCACTCTATTATCAAATTCAAACTATGATAAGAAGTCATATTATTTTTAGAGAAATGTGAAATATGGTAACATGAAAATATATAAAAATGGCACATCTTCCATTAAACAATACTAGTAAGTAATCAGGATGTATTTGACCAACTACCTTATTTAACACAAGCATACAGTTCAAGAAAAATTGCACCACAAAGACACCGATGAAACTTTTGATATCTACCAGGTTGCAAAAATATCACAACTACTTTAACTTATTGACCAGCCCAAAGGACATTATAGGTGCATCACTTACTTTGACTTATTGACCAGCCCAAAAGACCAAGAAGGTGCATTACCTACTAAGACAGTGTTATTGGGCCAAGTACACTAGACCTTTTTGTATTAATTTAGCCAAAGTTAAATAGAAGAATAAGGGGAAAATGGACAGCTAAGGCCAAATATTTAAAAGCTCACAAGAAATAATTTTAATAGAAAAATTGGTGCATTACCTACGTAAATGTGTGGCCCAAATTATAGACACTTGTTGGCTGCAATTGAAGTACCTGAAGGGTGGCAAAAGAGCCAATGTTCTTATGTACAAAAATTCCAAATAAAATGTCTAAGTAGGTGGGTAACCTAGTTGACAAAAAAATGGACCAAATTGAATGAGAAAGTCCTCCAAAGCAGGTTCCTTTAAAAGAGATTGATATCATTTTTCTCCAGCCATTATTACTTTGAAAAAAAAATCTGATTTCTAGAGCTTCTATTTTTTCTCTCTTAGATACATAAAACAGCCATTAAATACCATTAGGAATCTTAAATAATAGGCATTTAAAGATATTGGAAGGTATAATTTAAGAAAACTTAAGGAGGACAACCTTTACCTTCAAGAATTCAAGTCTTAGCAAGTGGTAGTTATGTCCTGCAAGGTAGGCTATTGTAATTATCTCCCTCTAGTGCTTGAGTTAATTAGGACACTTTGTATGTGTTAGTGAGTTTGAAATTGTTAATTTTGCATGGTGAATTTGGCGGAGGATGTTCGGGTGATTAGTGCATATTGGGAAAGTTATAGTGGGGAGTCCTCTTTAAATTAAACTATGGGCTTGTTTGAGCACATTAAAAGTAATGGTAGCTCTTCAAGTGCTGGTCATGATAAACCATGATTCATATTGCTTTTATTACATTATAAAGTCAAAGATTGTTTTATGTATGTTATGATAAGGGATATGACAGGATGTGCCGGGAAGTTATGGAGACATTAAAGGACATAAATATTGCAGGAAATTTTTGGGAGGACCTTATACGAAGGTTGTACAGTATATGTACGGGATTAAATGAATAGGGAAGGAAAGAAAAGTCTAACTAGATATATTGCAGCTTACTGTTTCATTACTATTTAGGTGTGATCAAGTGGCTCAAGTTCATTGATTAGCTAGTCTTACAACTTATTTTATTGTAAATTAGTGATGTGAAGAGAAGGAGCTTAAGTAATACGTTTTTAATTGTAAAGCAAGGTATGTAAGGTTATTTGATTTCCTATTTATTTGGCATGAATCCAATACATCAATTATTAAAATTAAGCTTTCTAAGTGCCCTTGGTAGTGACTGATCCATAGTTGCAGTTCCTACTCCCTAGAACATTGAAGTGCGTACTCTAATATGATTTTGTTACTAAATGTGTGTGTTTACTCTACCAAGTGTTAGCATGAAAGGTTTAAACATGTTTCATAATCAAAGTACCCCTAGAACGTACTTTCATTATATAAGTAAAAGTGATCTTTGATTACACATGGTACATATGTTTATAGGATCGATATACGATCTGCCCATGTCTTGCCAACTTGCTTAAATTTATATATATATGTCATCTTGTCACACGTTCATAGTTTACCTTTCTTTTTATTACTCTCATTGTGTTAGACAATAATGTTACCTCACATGATCACTACTTACTCAATTGTACGTTTATATGTACTTACATGGAATATGTATCTATCCTTAATTTAAATATTCCCTTATTCCCCCTTGGTTCCACCTGCATAAACATCTTCTATTTGCATCATATTGAGTTCAAATCTCCTTGCTAAATGTTAAATTGTCTTCACTTGAGGTGCTTCAATTTGTAATTTCAAAATGCGTACCGAGTCATATAAGATCCTAAGTACTACGTCCAAGTCACATTTGCATCATATGTCATTGTTATTATCGTAAGTCCATATTCATATGTCTTCTACTACTAGTTCGTAGTTCCAAATCATAATGAGGATTATGAACACCAAAACAATAATAACAAACAAGTTCTGAACATCAAAAAGAAAAATCTCAAAACAGTTATGATTATCTAAAGAACAATCCTAAAACGGTTATTAACTGATGAACAACAATCACAATGACATAACAATCTAAGTGAAGTAATCAGTATAATTATGCGTGGAAGCTCAGAGGCGAATGCCTAGCAGGGGCCGATCCCAATTAGTATGGAAGGGTGGCAGCTCAGGGTGGAAAGCCTAGTATGGGCGATCCCGATTGGTATGGAAGGGTGGCATCTCAGGGGAGAAAGCCTTTCACTGGCCTATCCCAATTTGTAGAATTGTGAGGAGAACATCCCAGGGGTTAAAATGCCTAGCATGGGTCATCCTCTTCTACCGCTGATCAGCTTGTCATTTGTATCATATGCTAAAGTACAGGAAAATAAAGAATAAAATGTAACATGCACGATTCTAGAAGTACAGAGCAAAGGTTGTCTCTAATCCTTATCTAATAGTATTTTGTATCACTTGATCTCTCATGTTACATATTGTTGTATTATACCTTTAATATTCAGTACATTCTTTCGTACTAACGCCCCATATTGGGGACGCTGCATTAGGTACAAGTACCCAACTAGAAGATTTTCCCAATAGAAACACATCATACTTAGCAGATGTTGGTGAGCTCCATGTTTGTTTTGGGGCTTTTTCGAGTCTTTACTATGTGTATTTTAATAGTGGTACGATCCTAGATTCCAATAGAATCTTTGTAGACATTGTAAATTTATCATTATATTTCATAGTTTCACTTGTCACATATAGCGGTTCAGCTAGTTAAAATGTGTTGCATATAAAACTTCACCAATAATCTGCATAGAAGTTTACTTTCTCATCATAGATTACTTGTAAAACATGTGTTCATAAGGTACTTGTCCTCCTAACCTATGGTTAGGGGCTGAAAAAAGTTGTATCAGAGCAGTTCATCCTAGGGGGTCTATAAAGTCGTGTCATATAGAGCCTTATTTATGAATGTGTTATGTGCCACCTTCATTCATAAACCTATTCGTGCAATAGAGCAAAGTTAAGAAGCCAATTTACAGTTTTACCAGATCATTCTATTCATATTAACTATGGTTAAGGTTAACAGTTAATAAACTGTCAGCATGTAACATACAAAAAGGACCTCAGGTTACCAAAAGTTTCACTAGATTGAGCTCATTTTGCCGTCCATCTCACTCCACAAGGTATGTTGGCTATTATGTTATTTGCATTTAAAGTTGCATTTGTACCATTTGCATCATGTTGGTTCAAAAAACATTCATTACCTACTTACATATATTTGTTGTAGCATTTCTAGGCACATCTTTTTAGGAGGATGTAGCCAACTCTTGAGTTGTATATTTCCTCCATGCATATAGGATTTATTCTTTTAGAGGACACTTATTATTAGTCTTTGATATACATAAAATTTTTAGCGTTTCACAAGTTCTCAAAATTGATGTAGTAAAACAAGTTTCTTTTACTTCAAAAGAAGCTAGTGGCACAATCTTATAGGTTGATGTATCAGTGCAATAGTTTTACTACAAATATCCCTAATTGGCTCACAAAGCTTATTCTCACCATATGTCATCTCAAGTATGTTAATGTTTGGCTTTTATATGATAGGGACAACAGCTCTAAATAAGTACTAATAACATTTGTATTCGTTTCATGATTATAAAACACAGGGATAAGAGTGCCAATTGCTGCAAATGATATATGTGTGGTGGTTCCTTTTATGATCTATGTTTTGGCTATAGAGAATTAGTATGTACCTAAATGGTAAGGATAAGGAAAATAAAGTTAATTGGTTAGAACTTTGTTATGATTAGTTGGTTGAACATAATTGAATCTGGAACATAAAGATGCTAGTTTTGATAAAAAGTTACTTGTTAGATAGGAAGCTTGTCAGAATGAAGCTTAAATTACACACGCCGAATATGTACAAACAACTTCTCATTAGAAATAAATGGAATATGTAAAATTTTTTGAACATGGGACTAGGGATGATATGAGGATACAATAGAGGAGTGAGATAAATGTTATGAGAGAGTGATTGCTAATGTGTATGCGGTAAGAAAATGTTCTCAACCCATTCAATGCTAACAAGTCTTAATGGCGCACAGGGAACAATTTTGTGAACCTTTGTCACACAGAGAAGTAAATTTAGTATAGATTCATGTTTTTGATATTTGGTCTTGATAACAACAAGAAAAAAAGAGGTGAATTTAATGTTCCCTACATAGAAGATGGACCTAGTTCATCCACATCATTACACAAATAAAAGTAAAATATTATACATATGTATAGACTTCCATCAAATTGAATAGAGATATTAGAGGTTTCATTTTATATATGCCTACAGTAACTCATCAGTCTTTGTCGACTTACGGGAAATGAAAAAAATTAATCATATGCATATTGTTACTTGTTCTCGTTTGCTATCATGCATGGGAAAAGAGTAAGAGCACCCTCACTTATTATTTAATAAGTAAAGAAATCTTTTAGTATGTCCAAACCTATCTAGATAATCCCAAATTGGCTACTTCTAAGACGTTATGAATCATGATATCACTTTATAGGTATCTGACATTTACATGTTATTATAGTTCATATTTCATGGTGCGTTCAAGCTTCACTATTTATTTTCTTTTTCGAACTTCAAAGGGCATCATGCATTGAATGTGATATAACATAAGCTAGTCATGAAGGCAAAATTAACCTTGGCGTCTTACTCTAAAACATGATCCATTTTTTTTTTTGAGGATTTTCTTTTACCATATTGACTGTACTATTTATATTGACCTAGAAGGAAGCCCAGTCCCAATAGGATAACACTTATAATAATTTTTAGGAGATTGGAGAGAGTAGATGGGATATCAATATTATTTGTTTTGAGGCGAGTTAGGAATATGAGCAAAACTATCTCACTAGCAACTTAAACACTTAAGACTAAGTATGTAGAGTGGTTCTATATTATATATTGTAGTTTCCAAAGGTGATTTGTTATATAATTAAAAATGTTGCATGTTCTATAGCTTATCTATTTGAATTTTATTTTCCCTTTGTGGATTGCCTTCTCACAGCTCACCTAACGTGATGGGATGATTACATACAAGAGTAATCCGCTTCAGAGCACCCTTGTTTATTGATGTTTTCATAGGAACTTTTCCTTACATGTTATTTAATACACTGGTTACTTCCCACATGCCACTTGTCCATATTGTACGGGTAATAGATGCTAATTAATAATATGACCATTTATATATATTTTGTTTACCAAGTAGCCTACTTGCTTAAACATTTCATGTCTTATAGCTTTTTTGGCCATGTGTTGTGTGCTCACTTTCTCATATTTCATATATGTGCTCATTGACATGTTAGTCCACCTATCCATGCAATACAATGCTCTTGCTCAATGTGAATTGTGTTTCGATTTTCGTTTTCTGATATGTCTACATGTCTTATCTACTACATGTCTTAACTTATGTACGCATGCATCATGTGTTCATCTAGTCCATTGCTACATTCCCTATATTTCATTCGCCCACACGCTACCCTATCACTCATATGCACGTGTACACAACGTATTTCTATAGCTTAATGACTGTATACCTTGAGCTCTCCCTTTTTGGCTAGTCGTCTTATGTGCAATCCCCAATGTGACTTATTCATCCGTATATTATGCCCCTCTCTTTGATTATTGGTTTGTGTTTTGAACAATTTTGGAAAATTTTTTCTTTTATCATCATGTAGTGAAGATTTTGACCAGAAAAGGTTCGGTATATAGGTAAATCTTATCAACCATAGATAAATAACTTATCATAATATCCTATTAGCAGGAGCCGCATAAAACTTAGATTTATATAAACTATGCATTATTAAAAACTCATTTCTTAAAAACGTCATGAAATAAATGAAAAAGGAAAGTATTTTATGTGTCCGTTCAGCTACAAAAAAAATTGGGAGATACTATAGTTTTCTTGAATTGTTAAGGCTTGAAAACTAAGCTCAGAATGTGTAACCATTAGTATTAGGGAAGGAATAGAATATATAACATAATAAACTTCGGAACAGAACATGATAGAGAGATACTAAGTAACCTTCCTCATTCTAAACATCAACATAAGGATCAAAGATCAGGCTGTCCCCTTATATGATCATGAATCCTACTTTGGTCTTTTGCTGTGTAATTTGTGTGTCTTGTATTTTGGTATATTATAGTCCTTATTTTTATGATTCCTACTTGTATATCTTTAATGAATTACATGGTAAAAAAGGGGTTTAATTTACATATTACTATTTCATAAATCATATCTATCGAGACGTCATGTTAGATTTTTCTATACATATTTTAAGTTAGTCTATGGATTTTATATAGTACTTCCTATTTACAATGGGGATTCTCTCAAATCTCTATATGAAATTCAAAGATTAACTAAACTACTAGGTGCATCTATCATCCGAGGACAAATGATCATAAGAGGGGAGGATGTAACACCCCGTTTCTACGTGTACTAGTCTTATTTATATAATTCTTATTAATTACCTTGTGGTGAAGTTATGGATTCGGTTTCATAGGCAAATAATGGCAATAGAATAGGCTTAAACTGAACTCTCCATAGATTTTGATGCGAGCTAATTAAGCGGATGTCGATGGAAGTATTTAAACTTGAGATCATAAGGTGGTATTTGAGTCTAAACTATAAAGTGACGTAGTCTATATAAGTTCTAAGTTATGTTAAAGTTATAAAGGTCTAGAAATGGTGTAAAATATTGAGGTGCACACTTGACTTCACTAAGCTAGTAGGTTGTAGTTGCATTACCTACTTTGACTTATTCACCAGACCAAATAGGTGCATCACCTACTAAGACTCTTTTGAATGTGTTATTGGGCAAAGTACACTACACCTATTTGCATTGATTTGGCCCATGTCGAATAGTAGAATAATGGGAAAATGGACATCCAAGGCACAATCTTCTCATGCCCACAAGAAATAGTTTTAATGGAAAATTAGATGCATCACCTACTCTTATGTGTGGCCCGAATTATAGAAACTTGTTGGCTGCAAATGAAGTACATGAAAGGTGTCAAAAGGGCCAATGTTCTTAATTCCAAAATGTCCAACTGAAAAGTCCAAGTTGGTGGGTAACCTATTTGCCAATTGTGGCCCAAAATGAGAGAAAAAGTCTACCAAAGCAGTTCCCTTTAAAAGAGATTGATATCAGCTTCTCCAACCATTTTACTTTGACAAAAAAATCTGATTTCTAGAGCTTTCTCTCTTCTCTCTCTTATAATTATACAAAAGCCACTAAATACCATCAGGGATCTTGAATAATAGGCATTTCAAGCTATTGATGGTATAATTTAAGACAAGTTAAGGAGGACAACCTTTTCCTCGAATAATTTAAGTGTTAGTTATGTCAAACAAAATAAGCTACTGCAATTTTCTCCCTCTAGTGTTGGAGTTAATTAGGACAATTGGTATGTGTTAGTAAGTTGGAAATTGTTACTTTTACATGGTTAATTTTTGGGAAAAAGTTGTGGTGATTAGTGCATGTTGGGACGGCTATGGTGCGGTGTCCTCTTTAAATTAATCTATGAGCTTGTTTCACCACTTTAGAAGTAATGTTAGCTATTCAAGTGCTGGTGATCAGAAACCATGATTCATATTTCTTCTATTTCATCATTATGTTCAAAAGTTTGTTTTATGTATGTTATGATAAGGGATATGACTGGATGTGCTAGGAAGTTATGGAGACGTTAAAGGACTTATATATTGGAAGGAGTTTTGGGGAGGACCTGATACGAAGGTTGTTGAGTATATAGACGCGATTAAAGGGATAGGGAAAGAAAGATTTCAGCTTACTGTTTTCGTTACTATTTAGGTGTGATCAAGTGGCTCAAATTGATTGATTCGCTACTAATACTAGTCTGACAACTTATTTTATTTTAGATTAGTGATCTAAAGAAAAGGAGCTTAAGTCATACTTTTTGAATTGTATAGCAAGGTATGTTAGGCTATATTATTTCATATTTCTTTGGCATAAATCCAAAACATGCATTACAAAAAGTAAGCTTTCTAAGTTCCCTTGGTAGTGATTGATCCATAGTTGCAGTTCCTACTCCCTAGAGCATTGATTTGCATACTCTAATATGAGTTTGTTACTAAATGTGCTTGTTTACTCTTCCAAGTATTAAAATGCAAGGTTAAAAGTTGTTTCATTGTCATAGTACCCCTAGCACGTATTTCCTTTATAAAAGTCAAAGTGATCCTAGATTGCACATGGTACATATGTTTATAGAATGGATATACGATCTTCCCATATCTTTCCATCTTGCTTCAATTGCTTATAGATATGTCATCTTGTCAAAGGTTCATATGTTCCCTTTCTTGTTATTACTTCCATTGTGTTAGAGAATAATGTTACCTCACATGATCACTAGTTGATCAATTGTATGTTTATATGTACTTATTTTGAATATGTGTCTATCCTTATGTTGAATCCCTATTTCCCCCTTTGCTCCACAACCATGAACATCTTGTATTTGTATCATCTAGAGTTCAACTCTCTTGGATGAATGTTGAATTGTCTTCACTGGATGTGCTTCAACTTTTGATGTAATAATGCTTACCGAGTTATATAAGCTCCTACGTACTACGTTCAAGACACATTTTCCCACGCTAGGCTTTTGCCCCTGGGATGCTATCCTCATAATTCTACAAATTGCGATCGGCCCATGCTAGGCTTTAGCCCCCGAGCTTCCACCCTTCCATACCTATCGGGATCGGCCCAAGCTAGGCTTTCTCCCTTGAGCTGCCACCCTTCTATACCAATCGGGATTGGCCCATTCTATGCTTTCGCCCCTGAGCTACAACCCTTCTATACCAATCGGGATCAGCCCATGCTAGGCGTTCACCCTTGAGCTACCATCCTTATGTACCAGTTGGGATCGACCCATGCTAGGCTTTCGCCCCTGGGCTGCCACCCATAATTATATATATATATATATATATATATATATATATATATATATATATATATATATATATATATATATATATATATATATATATATATATATATATATATTTCTTCACTTAGATTCTTTAATCTTTGAGATTGTTGTTTTTCATTTCATAAATCTTTTGAGATGTTATTTTGATGGTCCTAATAAATTTTGAGATATGGAAGTATGGACCAGTAATAGAATACATGAAAATAATACTTCAAGGAAATAACAATGACAAAAGGAGCGATGTAACATCAACACATTATGTTTATGGATAAATGACATAATTGACTTGAAACAACAAAGATAAGGATTCACAAACTTGCTTTTGCAATAACCATTTCTATACCAACACATGGGAGATAATAACCCACGTATAAAATAGTGAACAGATAATGAAGTAGTTCTACGCACTACGGCGACGGGGAAATACTGTTAGCTATTTGGAGATAGTACGCTGCCACTATGTTTCCTTCTCTAGGAATAGAACTAATGAGATTCAATTCATTGGTAATAATTGCAGGTGTAAATTTTCATGACAAATGGATTAAGAATCGAGTAGACTTACATAGCTTTTCCTCAGAGTGATATACTATCATGATTCAGCCTCCCCTTTTAGGTTTTAATCTACAATTTAAGTCATGGTAAACTAAAATTAGAATATATTACACTGTAAGCCTTGTAAAATAGTAGCTAACTTCGATTGATAATGAGCCCATACAGCCCTTAACATAATGAGTATCACCACACCCTCTTTCTCTGTGCATCAGATACATTATATATCCTTTTCCCAAGATCAACAAAGCTGAGCCAACAGTAATATACATTGAACCGCCCAAAATATTCTTTATTGTACAACCAAGTACTGAACTCACCACCCCCTTGAGTTCTTCATGAAATCACCACTAATTCCTCACTCAATCTCATACATAAGGAAGACACAAATGGAGCAGTCACCTTACCTCAATTTCTCCAAGTTCTCCTAAAAACTTGAATTCTTTAAGAACTTCAGCTTCCCTTTAGACTTGAACCAAAGAAGAAAGAAAGATATTTTAATAGCTAAGGAAGTGAGCAGTAGCTGCGTGAAATATTTTTCCTATGAAGTTATATTAGAGTATGAATTACATGTTTTCCTAGAAAACTCTAAGGCTGCCGGTTTAATCCTTGAATGTAGAGAGAGAAAGAGAGCTGGAGTTATGTTTTATTTTTATTTGTTAAAATGGGTGAAGAATATCTGCTCATATTGGATATATATATATATATAGCGTTATTCACCTCAAAAATATCCTCTAGAACCTCTTTCTATTAGGGTCCAATTTTTAGCCACTAATTGGTCAAGTAGGTGATGCACCTTCTTTTTCACATCAATCAGCTCAAAATGTCAAACTATGTGATGCACCTAGTTGCTTTCAGTTGATCTTTATCCTTATTGGGACTTGGCATATTTGTCTGCCGGGATTTCATTCAAATTTAAATTTCATTTAATAGGTTTCGGCTTCATGTGACAGACCATTAATATAAGCCTAAATTTTGTCCATCAAACATGGCCCCTTAACTATATTATAGCTTAAATAGGTGATACAGCTGGTAGTTTAAATTAAGTCAAGAAAGTAGCTTAATCATTTTATTTCAATTTCGGAATGTTAATCCTTTGTTCTTCAACTTAGCAATTAACTTTAAACTTTAAGCTCAATTACCACGTTACTATATCTACTTAAATATTTTCCATCAGAGTTAACTTGGAATATACATGCTGAAACGTGCAAGGTGTTACATCACCCTCCGAGCAAGTTTAAAGCAACACTAACCATATATGAATCATGAACCCTCACCAACACTATAAGTCTATGTTATTTTTCACATGAATTGAACTAGCATATACATAATACTGGCCGTCACATTCTTCCCCCCTTAAAACATTCGTCCTCGAACATTACCAAAGTTTTCTTGCTCCAACAAGTTCAAGCCTAAGTTAGTACTACTATTAATCACATTGAACATATATACTTATACATACTTGTCAACGCCTTCACTAACATTTTGATCTTCCTCACCAGTCTGGAAGAGGTGAGGATACTTCAATTTAATTGCTTCTTCTGCTTCCCATGTACTTTCTTCTACTTGTTGGTTTCTCCATAGTACTTTTACAGAAGCTTCATCTTTATTTCTTAACTACCTAACTTGTAAACCAGAATATATATGGGTACTTCTTCATAAGTGCGATGTCTAGTAACATGTACATCTTCAGTAGGAGTATGTTAATATATAACATAGGTGGATGTATCTGTGAAGTAGTTTTACTACAAATACCCCTAATTGGCTGACAAAGCTTATACTCACCGTATGTCCTCCCGAGTATGTTAATGTTTGGCATTTATATGGTATGGGCCAACAGCTCTGAACAATTACTAATAACATTTGTATTTGTTTCATTATTATAAAACATAGGGATAAGAGTGTGAATTGCTGCAAATGATATATGTGTGGTGGTTCCTTTTATAATCTATGTGTTGGCTATGAAGAATTAGTATGTGACTAAAGGGTAAGGATAACTAATAGAAAATTAATTGTTTATAACTAAGTTATTATTAGTTTGTTGAACATAATGCAATATAGTACATAAAGCTGCTAGTTTTGATAAAAAGTTACAGTTAGATAGGAAGCTTTTGAGAATGAATCTTAAATGACACAAGCCGAATATGTGCAGACAACTTCTCATTAGCAAGAAATGGAATATGTCAAATTTCTAAAATAGAGGAGTAGGGGTGATATGAGGATGCTACAGAGGAGTGAGATAGAAGGTTATGAGAGAGTGATTAACAAAGTGTATGCGGTAAGAAAATGTTCTCAACTCTTCAACACTAACAAGTTATAATGGCGCACTGGGAAAAGTTTTTTGATATTTTTTCACAGAAAGAAGTCAATCTAGTATCGATTAGAGTTTTTGATATTTCGTCTTGTTAACAACTAGAGAAAAGTAGGTGAATTTAATGTTACCTCGATAGAAGATGGACCTAGTTCGTCCACATCTTTAGCACAAATAGAAGTAAATATTATACATATGTATGGAATTCCATCAAATTGAATAGATATATTAGAAGTTTCATTTTATATATGCCTACAGTAACTCATCAGTCCTTGTCCAGTTAAGGGAAATGAACAAAGTTTATCATATGCATATTGCTAGTTGTTCTTATTTGCTACATGCATGGGAAAAGAGTCGGAGCACCCTCACCTATTATGAAAAAAGGGAATAAAACTTTTATTATGGCTAGACCTATTTAGTTAAGCCCAAATCGACTAACTCTAAGACGTTATGATTCATAATATAACTTTATAGGGACCTGACATTCACATGTTATTACAATTAATATTTCATGGAGTGTTCAAGCCTCACTGTTTATTTTCTTTTTTTCGACATTTAAAGGGCATCAGGCATTGAGTGTGATATAACACAAGCATGTCATGAAAGAAAAATTTACCTCGTTCTCCTACTCTCTAAGATGAAACTATTTTTTGAGGATTTTTTTTCTATCTTGACTGTACTTTTTTTTTACCTAGAAGAAAGCCCTGTGCAAATAGCAGAACACTAATAAGAATTCTTAGGAGATTGGACAGAGTAGATGGAATTGTAAATGTTTTGACGCGATTTAAGAATATGATAAAACTATCCAACATGTAACTTAAACGCTTAAGTCAGTGTGTTTACCTTAGTAGGGTAGAGTGGTTCTATAATATATATCGTAGTTTCCAAAAATTATTTGCTATATAATTAGGCATGCTGCATATTCTATAAATTATGTATTTGTATGTCATTTCCCCTTTGTGGATTACGTTCTCACAATTTACCTAACATCATGGAATGCTTACATGCAAGAGTTGTCCGCTTCAGAGCACCCTTGTTTATTGATGTTTTTGTAGGAAATTTTCCTTACATGTTATTTATTGCATTGGTTACTTGTCACATTCCACTTGTCCATATTGTACGGGT
The DNA here is from genome assembly GCA_027789145.1 of Solanum arcanum. NCBI lineage: Eukaryota > Viridiplantae > Streptophyta > Magnoliopsida > Solanales > Solanaceae > Solanum > Solanum arcanum. The sequence goes on along the minus strand of CM050935.1, from coordinate 22,781,694 downwards.
AATGCATGCTAATTAATCATATGACTATTTCTATATATTTTGCATTCCAAGAAGCCTACTTGCTTTAAATATTTGATGCCTTTATAACTTTTCAGTTCAAGTGTTTTGTGCTCACTTTCTCATATTTAATATTTGTGCTCATTGACATGTTAGTCCACCTACACATGCAATACAATGAACTTGCTCAATGTGATTTGTGTTTCGCAGTTCATTTTTATATATGTCTACATGTCATATCTACTACATGTCTTAGCTTATGTACTCATGTAGCATGTGATCATCTAATCTATTACTACATTTCCTATAGTTCATTCGCTCAAACGCTACCCTATAAGTCGTATGAACGCGTACACCATGTATTTTTATAGTGCCCATATACCTTGTGCTCTCCCTGTTGGGATAGTTTCACTATGTGTCATGCCCACTGTGACTTATTCATCCGTATACTATGCCCCTCTCTATGCTAATTGAATTGAGTTTCCAACAATTTTGGAATATATTTTCTTATATCGTTATATAGTGAAGATTGTGACCAGAAAAGGTTGGGTATATATGAAAATATAATCAACCATAGATAAATAACTTAGCATAATACTCTATTGGCAGGAGTGGCATAAAATTTAGATTTATATTAACTATGCTTTCTTAAAGACTCACCTCTGAAAAGCCTCATGAAATAAAAGAGAAAGGAAAGTATTGCCCCGATAGCCTATAATTTTATGTGTCCGCTAATATACAAGAAAAATGGGAGATACTACAGTTATTCATAATTGGTAAAGCCCCGAAGCTAAGCTCAGAATGTGTAACCAAAAATATTAAGGAAGTAAAAGAATATAACATAAGATACTTCGGAGTAGAACATGGTTGAGGGCTATTAAGTAGCCCTTCGCATTCTAAACATCAACATAAGGATTTGAGATCATATGGTCCCCTTATATGATCATTAATCCTACTAGAATTTGTTCATTTGCTGTGTCATTTAGTCTCTTGTATTTAGGTATATTACAGTCCGTATTTTCATAAGACCTACTTGTATATCTTTAGTGAATTACATGGTAAAAAAGGGGTTTACTTTTAATAGTACTACTTCATGAATCATATCTATCGAGCCATGATGCTAGATTTTTCTACACTTATTTTAGGTTTGTCTATGGATTTTAGAGGGGGAGGATGTAACACCCCGTATTTCCTATGCGTATTTTCATAGTTGTACCATTATATTCCTTAGAGGCTTTGTAGACATTGTAAAGTTATCATTTGTATTGATAGTTTCACTTGTAACATAAAGCGGTTAAGCAGGTCAAAATGTGTTGTATATGAAGCTTCATCAGTAATGTGCATAGTAGTTTACATTCTCAACATAGATTACTTGTAAAGCATGTGATCAAAACATACTTTTCAACCTCACCTAGGGTTGGGGGCTGAAAAATACTAAGGGAATGACTACTGAAGGAGATGTAAACGGTGCTACCACCACAAACGTCCATCCTGATGGTGGGAAGAAGAACTGAAAGGGGAAGAAACATCAAAAGGGTAATGAGGAGGTGCTGCCCGAACTCACACCTAGAAATACACTAACATCTCATCCACCCTCGACTGTCGAAGCAAATGACGATGAATTGGGAGAAAAAGCCATAGATATCACCACTGGAGAAGATGGGTCACAATGGTGGAAGTGGCAAGGCAGGCCGTGGAGATATTAGGTTGGTGCATGAATGTGGCCGATAGTAAGTTCAAGACCCTTGAGGACTTCATCCTTGAGGAGACGGAGAGCATCCGTAAGGTGTTGGAGGGTCGCCAGTCAGCTGAGTTCGAGATGAAAGAAGTTATCACTTCCTTGGAGTGTCGGCTCATGGAGGCGTTGAGCACGATTGAGACCATGAAGGCCGAGATTAAAGCACTCATGAAAGGTACGAAATTTGGAGGATCATCATCGTTTGACCAAGATAGGGAGGCCAACGTCGAGGCTCCCAAGCAACCTATGTTCAGAGGCGTTTGTGACGCGCAATAGGTGGAGATTTTCTTGTGGCACTTTGAGAATTACTTCAAGTGTAATCGAGTGAAGAACAACGAAACTAAGATCAACACAGCTATATTGTATCTTTCGAAGATGGCCATGCTATGGTGGAGGCATAAAGAGTCGAAAATAGGGAAGGTGTGTTGAACCATCAACACTTGCGAGCAATTCCAAGAGGAGTTCAAGAAGGCATTCTTCCCTAACAACGTCATATATGAGGCAAATTAAGGTTCATTAGAAGAAATATCAAATGCATGATTTGAGTTAGCGGCCGTGGTATTTTCCTTGAAAATATGGAGGCATTATTAGTATGGAATTCATGTTGATGTGTATACCGACCAAAAGAGTCTTCAATATGTGCTTACTCAAAAGGAGTTAAATCTATGTCAAAGAAGGTAGTTGTGATGGTTAAAAGATTACGACATTAGTGTTCTCTACCATCCTTGCAAGGCCAATGTGGTTGCGGATGCTTTAAAACGTATGACTATGGGTAGTGTGTCTCATGTAGATGAATCCAAGAAATACGTAGATACGTATTGGATAATCTCAATGCCCAAATTTATTATCCCGAAAATAGAAAAATCATCATCACTCTTTCTTTATGTACATTTCATTAATAGTCAACAACGTATAACAAAAACATAGAAGAAACATAAAGATCTAATAGTATATATGTTAAATCCTTTTATGTTTTTACAATGTTAGTTTTTTATAATGGAGGAAAACGGTGGCGCAACAGAGAGGGGCAACCGCCTGTTAGAGAACATCCCACTCCCTATTTTGCCTAATTTATGCTTGAAACCTAAATCATCGTATATCTAAGAAGACCTTAAAAATCCCCTAAAATAAGAAGGAACTCTAATAAAATGAACTTTTTCTTTCTCTCCCTACATCCAAAATTGGCAAGAAATTGTAAATATTTCAAAGTATTCACTCACACACACAGATATTTATATATATATATATATATATATATATATATATATATATATATATATATATATATATATTAGTCGTTTCCCTTCTTCTAACCATCTAAATAATAAAGAACACGTGGATCTAATCCGCATAAATTTAATATAATACAAAGTCGAAAAAGACAACCCATAAAATTTTGACATAAAAGGTCCTCAATCTTCTACTTCTTGTCAATCCAAAGGTAATTCCATGAAACAGACAACATAGATGAGGAAAGTTTCTTCAAACTCCACATCAACCCTAGATTTTGTTTACAGTGGAAAAGAGGGATAAAATTAAACTGGATGTTTGATTTTCTTTATTTTTCTCTCATCTTCGTGCGGAAAAAGAAAGAAAGGAAGAGAAGTGAGTGTGTGTGGTGGTCGAGTAACTAGTGGAGAAAAGGGCAAAATAGGAAAATCACTCTTAGATTTAAAAGACAATAAATTGCAAATGGAATTTCAGCATAATGAGAAGCAATAAATAAGAGTTAAATGTAAAAGAAAAATACTATGTTAGTGGGAGATATATGCAAGCAGTAACAGGAATTCTGGTGACTTTATTGTGAAGAAATACCACCCATTTCTTTGTTGTGCTATTAAAAACAAAAAAACGTTATGCACTTCAATGTACATTACACATAAATTTCAAGATAGGTTTGTATCTCTACCTAAAATAAAAATTTGGGAGATTCAGGAATCAGTAAGGGATCAGTACGGTTTATATATAGGGAGGACTGTTTGTTATAGAGCCAAGTGCATGTTAAATCAATAAAAACGGAAAATACCTATAAAGACAAGTGGTAGAAAATTATAGTCAAACTAAACTATCGATAATTGTATTATAGAATAAATAATAAAAAGTAAAGGGAAATATGGCACAAATATAGAAATTAAACAGTAACTTAAACATCTTACAAAAAAAGTTGCGCCACTAAAAGACAAGGATCACTGATAGTTGTAGGGAGATACTATTATAACAAAGCTACATACTATTTTCATGTAGCAATGTAATTTCCACTCTATTAAGCAGATAACTCATTTGCAAGAGCATATCCTCATGTTCATAGAAATAATTTAAGAGTATGACAAACTTAAACTAGGATATCGAATTTTGGATGAAAAGGATGCCATGTGTTCCTAATTTTTTAAGGTACATTATTTCTATGAGGTTGTATCACCTACAACATTTACATCGAAGCATAACTAGCATTTAAAAACATAAGTGGAATGAGCAGAGTAGTTCTTTTAAGTTGGAAGGCACTAACTGATGAATCACAATAAGTGTGACAAAGATAGATCTTTCTATTAAATGTAATAACAAGTGTTACTTGTATGATAGCCATTCACCAAGAAGATCTGTCATTTCACTACCTAAAACAATACCTAGTTCCTTAGGAAGCAGTTATTATTATTCCCTTCAGATCCATTGAGGGATACGCGACACTTTAGGTCAAAAGGGCTTTCTCAATTCTATACGCATATAAGGGCACCCATGATCAGTTTCCGAACACTGGAAACTTCTACCGTTGCATATATTTGATGAGTACACTAATGCTTCTAGAACCGTGGATGATTCAAGGGCTACTTTCCTGAAGAGCCACAACTATTGTGAAAAATAACACAGTCTAAACCAAGAAAAACAAGAAACTCAATTAACTAAAATAGAACATAGAAGGCACTATCAGGAGATATGTGAACCTAGAATTTGGAAAAAAATCTTACCCTACAAGCAAGCTGAGTTTCACCAAGACATTTGCAGAATTAGTAGCTAGGAATGACTTAGGTAGATGAAACAATATACTACGCTTGGATATAATAAAGATGAAGATTGTTCCAGCAGTGTTCCAAAGTTTAAGCTTTACTGTAGCCTACAAGTTTGCCGATGCATGTTAAGAAGCAGAAATCCAACTATCTAATCAGTATGCCAAAGAAGTTGAGTATTGGTTAAAACTAAGAATAACGAATTTTTAAAGCTACCGTATATGCATATACTCACCTTGCCATCAATACTTCTGAAGTTCTCGAATGTTTCTGCAAGATTTGTTTTAAAAAGATAGACAAATCAGTCTATGACCTTCCCTTTGAAAAAATCACAGCCTTCAAAACATGGTGGATAATGCACCCGACCGTCTTCCCTTCTTCACTTAAATACTAGGATTTGCTTTGCATGGTGTGGGGCTTGAACATGTGATCGAAGCCGCAAATCCATCACCTTTTTCTGTTAGAGCTAATCCTTGGGGGCAATTTTTGCATGCTTTCCAAGAAAATTTTCCTTGATAATTGAAGATCATCGTCCAACCTATCAAATTTTACAAGGAGTGAAAAGTACAAAAATTTGCACATCTAACAAAATTGAATCAATAAAACACATAAAGCCCTTCATTTTTTAAGGGCACATACAACAACTTTTTTATTGCAGATTTATGTTTGAGGGGCTTATCTAGGAGAGGCTGAGGTAGACTAAAACCGACCTTAACAGGCTAAGCAAAAGAGACAAGTATGATGGTAGATTATGGGTTGAGAGATATACATTCCTTCTCTCTCTTTCTTTTCAAGGAAATGGGGATAAGATGTATGATGTAATAAGGAAAAACATAAATCAATCACTAAATAGCTGCAAACACCGATTGCATGCAAGAGAAAGAAGAAGCAATAACAAGCCATACCGGGTCACCACACTAAGATACGTATTGGATAATCTTAATTCCCAAATTTATTAGTCCAGAAATAGAAAAACCATCATCACTGTTTCTGTAACAGCCCATCTTACGTATATGCTTGTTCTATTCTATTGATACTGATGGCCTTATAGTATAGGTGAGGTATCATGTTTCTTGTATGGTTACTGTTCGTTTAAACTAGCCGGAAAGTGCCCATTTCAGCGTGTTTACTGTAAGTTGACTCGGCCGGATGTTATTAAACTAGACATAGTAAGATTGTAACTGATCTTAAATTTGAAAGTCAAGTTCAAAGTTGAAACAAATGGATGTAATATTCATTAGATTGAAGAAAATAATTGAGAAGATTGCCTGGCTTTATTAAGCTAGAAGCTGCATCAACTAGTTGAGCTATTGTTAAAGGGCCTAATATTGATGGACCAGATTTAGATTTATAGTAATAGGCTCACTTGAAGCCCAAACCTTTTATGAGAAAATAAAAAATTAAAGAAATCCCAAGATCCAATTTTCCAAGGCCCAAAATAGATACAGCCTAAGTGAAAGTAATTAGGTGCATCACCTAGTTTGACCTTTTAAGCTGCTTGATGTCCATAAGCCGGTACATCACCTACTTTACAAATTAGTGGATGAAAGTTGACCCCCCCCCCCACAAATAGAAGGCTGTAGAGGATATTATTGTGGTCAATAAAGCTCCAAATATATACAATATGAAGAGATATTCTTCGCCCATTTTAACACATAATATTCAGAATTATCTCCAACTCGCTCTCTCTATTTTATATTCAAGATTAAATGGTTGTTTTTAGTTGTTCTTGGGTTCTTTAACAAATCCTCATATCTGCAAACCAAGGTAAGTGACACACTTATATTTTACTTAATTCTCCCATGTATGATTAGAAAAACATGTTATTCATGCTCAAGTATAAATACAAAACCAGAAAATTTAAAGAAGTTAATGCTCATTCACATTGTTATTAAGAGACTTTTTTTGGTTTAAGTGTGAAGGGAAGATGAAGTTCTAGAAGAATTCAAGTTATAAGGTGAAGAAAATGATCTCAAGTGACTGCCCAAATTTATTTCGTCTTTTTAGTGTATGAGTTTGAGTGAGGAATTAGGGGTTTGTTGTAATGAAGAACTCAAAGGGTGGTGAATTCAATAATTGGTTGTATGATGAAAAATATTTAGGTCTGTTCTATGTGTATTATTATTGGTGCAGCTTTGTTGATCTTGGTGAAAGGATATATAATGCATGTGTTGGACATAGAATAAGGGTGTGGTCATACACATTATGTTAAGGTCTTGATGGGTTCATTATCTGTCAAAGTTAGCTACTGTTTGATGAGGCTCAGGGTGTGTTAGCTACTAGTTTTAGTTTACCATGGTTTAAATTGTAGATTATTATCGAAAAGGGGTGGCTGAATCGGGATATTTATATCGGTCAAGGGATAAGGTATGTAAGGCTATTCGATCCTAAATCCCTTTGGCATGAAATCTGATATTTGCGATTAATACCAATAAGGTGAATCTCATAAGTTCTTTTCCTAGAATAGGAAACATAGTAGCAGCGTACTATCTCCATATAGCAAAGAGTACTTCCCCCTCTCCGTAGTGTATAGAACTACATCATTATATGTTCGCTATTTTATACCTGTGTAATTAACACCCCCCCCCCATGGCTTGTATAGAAATGGTATTTGAAAAACCAAGTCTAGTGAATCCTCCTCTTTGTTGTTTGAAGTCAATTGTGTCATTAAGCTCTTCAATTAATGTGTTGATGTTACAAAGGTCCTTATGTCATTGTTATTTCCTTGTAGTATTATTTTCATGTCTTTTATTACTGGTACGTACTTCCATATCTCCAAAATGATCATGACCACCAAAATAATATCTCAAAAGTGTTACGATTATCCAATGAACAATCCAAAAAGAGTAATGACTGATAAACAACAAACTCAAATATTAAAAAATCTAAGTGAATAAATCTATATAATTATGGGGGCATACCAGGGGCGAAAGCCGACCAAGGATCGATCCCAACTGGTTTATAGCATGGCATCTCAGGGGTGAAAGCCTAGCATGGGATGATCCTATTTGTATAGAAGGGTGGCATCTCTGCGTGAAAGCCTAGCATGGACGGATCCCAAATGGTATAATTATGATGAACGCATCCCAGGCGTTCATATGCCTATCATGGGTCATCCTCTTCTACCAGTGATGACCTGGTCACTTCTATCACATGCCCTATAAAGATTATAACGTACAAAAAATAAAGAGGACAATGTAACTTACATGATCTCAAAAGTGTAAGCAAAGGTGGTATTATCTCTTGATCTATGCACTCATATTTTTATACTTGATTTCATTTAAGCCCTCATATTACATATATTATATTGCCATACATATTCAGTACATTTTTCGTATAGACATCCCTCGCTGGGAACACTGCATTTCATGTTGTAGGCACACTTATTTCAGCTAGTAGACCTCCTCAGTATGAGCATACGACTATCAGATACTTTTGGTGAGCTCCAGGTTTATTTCGAGATTTACTGAGTCCTTGGTAAATATATTTTGGTATTGTATTATTTAAGGGTAAGGCAGGGTCTACCGTACCTACTCTAAGTCTTCTATCTTTTTAGACGCTTTGTATCTGTATGTACATGGCTCAGTTGTGTCTTAGGGAGTTATGAATTCCACAGCCAAGTCTTGTATATAACTTTTTGGGTCTACTTATGTTTGTTTTAGCACTGCTTTCTGTGTGACTTGTCAAGATTGTTATAGTAGTATGCGTAGTAAGAACATATTTCAGGTTTGTTCTCTCGGGCCCTTAGGGCATCAGGTGACTGTCTGTCTTAATGGGATTTGAGGTGTGACAGTTTCTTTATGTAGATTTCATCAACAGTCAACAACGTAAAAGAACACATAGAAGAAACACAAAGATCTAAGAGTACACATGTTAAATATATTTTCTTTTTTACAATGTTTGCTTTTTATAAACAAGGGTGGTTGGTTTTTTAAAATGTATGAAATCAGTGGCGCAATAAAGAGAGGCAACCACCCATTACATAAATCCCACTCATGTTTTGCCTCATTTTAGGGTTAACCTTTTCCCATTTGGAGTAACTTCCTTGGCTTGAATGCTAAATAATCGGCATATCTGAGAAGACCCTATAAATCCCCCAAAATAAGAAGGAACTCTACTAAAATGAACTTTTTCATGTTCTCCCTTCAGCCAAAACTTATAAGAAATTATAAATATTCCAAGTATTGAAATCTAATAATATACATATATATCTTAGTTTCTCTTCTACTAACCATATAAATAATTAAGTCCTCAATTTTCTACTACTTGTAGATTGACTGTTAACTCCAAGAAACATACAACATAGAAGAGTAAAGTTTGTCTAAACTCCATAAAAAAACACTAGATTTTGTTTACAGTGGAAAAGAGAGATAAAAACAAACTAGAGTTTTGATTTGCTTTGTTTTTCCCTAAGCTTCGTACGGACAAAGGAAGAAAGGAGGAGAATTGAGTGAGTGTGGTGGTCGTGAAAATTGAGGAGAATAGAGAGAAAATGGAAAACTCACCCTTAGATGTGCAAGAAAATAAAGTGCAACTCGAAGTTAAGCATAACGAGAAATTAAAAATTAGAGTAAAAATGTAAAAGTGCAAATGGGAGATATATGCAAGAAGTGACGGGAAATCTGGTGATTTTATTGTGATGAAGTATCTCCCATGTAATCGCTACCCCACTAAAAACTATAAGATGTTATCCACTTCAGTGTACATCCACATAAATTTAAGTGAAATAGACGGATATACTCCCCAACTATATTAAATGGTATGTAAATACCCTTCGTCATACTTTTGGGACATTTGTGCCTCTACCGTCAAACTTTTGGGACATTAGTGCCCCTATCGTCCAGCCTAATGCACTTTAAATTTCGTTCAAAAAGGGGGTTCAAATCTGAAAATTTAATACATTTAATAGAGGTGCGGACACAAGGGTTGGAACGTGTGACCTCACCCTTTAGCTACTGAAATTTGCGAGTAAGGAAAAAGAAAACGGGGCTGGGGGGAATCGAACTGGGGTTTATTGGGTTAGTAAGAAGAGAATCAGAATAAAAAAAATAACGGGAGGCGTGGGAATCGAATCCACGACCTCCTGGTAGTGAGTGACAGAAGAGAAAATAACGAAAGGAAAATGTGAGGTGTGGGAATCTAACACACCCCCTAAAGGCTTAAAAGGAGAAGGTGATTTAAATAAAAAAGAGAGAGAGAGGTGAGGTTGTGGGGGATCGATCCCACAACCTCTCTGCCAAAAGCCTAGCCTAGTGAGTTTTAATTAAAAATTTTAAGAAGAAGGATGTAAGGGTTCGAAACCAAAACCACCCAATGCTCTAGAAAAATTAACAACAAAAATAAGGAGGCTGTGGAGGTTCGAACCCACAACCTCCCAATGTCGTGGCAACAACCTAAAGAACAGAATAGAAGAGGTTGTGGGGGCTTTAACCCACAACCATTCGGCAAATTTAACAGGAATCCAAGTTGAAAATTTAAGGTATAATGTTAATGTTGGAGTTTGATCTAGAATTCCAATGTGATGGAAATTAAAAATAAAATCAATGAAAAATGTAAAATGTTATCCAAGTGATTTGAATTTGGTTTCCTTGCCCCAACTTCTGTATTGATACATAAGTCATACGTGAACAAAATATACAAGAATAATGCCACCTATTTAGATCGAAATCAAGATCTTGGCATATATAAAAGATACATAAGTATTGTACAACATAATCTTAGAAATATATGAATGAATTAACGAACTATTAATTAAGTCCCATGGCTTGTATATATAGACTCATAAGTCTAGCATACGTTCAAAAGTAAGCAGGGTTAAGCATGAGAATAGGATACACTAAATGGCCATGTGCATTGGCATAAGATGAGATGAACAATGAAATGTGGAAATGAAGAATGAAATGATGAAACCCTAGAAGGGTTAAGGAAGGGTGCGAAACACACTAAATGGCCAAGTACATTGGCATATAATGATATGAACATTCACGTAATAAGAGGTAAGTGACTATGGAAAGCAAAGGTGCTAATGGTATGGAAAGTGGTGACAACATGATATGAGGCTAATGTAAAAGATAAGAGCAATCTCAAATGAGCCTAAGTGAATGTTACCAAAACGTACTCACCAATGATAGTGTAAAGTTAATGAAAACAGCAGTCCCTATGAACACTCTAATGAAAGTATTGAGCTTAGAACCCTTTATACTAATCATAAGATGATAAATCATCCAATGAGCTATGATGTCCTCATATTAGAAGCCAACTTCCATGACATATGAATTGAATGAAATGGAACTTTATATTAATTACCGATAGGCTAGCTATGCCCGGTGATGCCTTATTTAAGGAAGAGCTGAGGTTCACATAACTCTTATGAGATGAGAATGTCCCGCTTGACAGGTATGGGTCTCCTTACATCTTCTAGTCTTCGAACCTATACATCCAATATAAGGATCTGTCGGGGTTAAATTCCCATGTACGCTATCATGTTATGGGTCTCTTTGGCCGGTGGTTCCACCTCTTTTTAGTGTGGGGAGAGACTGGATTTAATGATTCTTACATGACTGATGTAGGTTAAATTTAAAGTTTACAATGAACGAATGAGGCCAGACTCAAATGATGCACAGAATGACATGAATGATACCAAAGGAGTAAGGATAGGATAATCGAAAGGTGAGTTAGATTCATGTAATGACATTAGGTCACCATTCGTCATTGCACAACGAACCTAATGAAAGTCTTAATCTACATCCTAGGTATAGGTAGTGTTTTCACTGGCCTATGAATCAAATGAAATGAAGTGAGTATGAATGAACAAAACAGACTCTCTGTTTGCTAATGAAGACTCCCTAGTTGAGATCCCATCTATTGAGCCATCTTTTGTGCTATGTCTGGATGTTAAGTTCATGATTCTAAGGTCTCATGGCGTATGAATGAATGATATTAAAGAAGTTATGTGCAACATGGAAAATGTGCTTTATGTTATATGATATGTGCTATGTGTAAATATTATGTGCTGTGTGAAAATGTGAAAAGTATGATGATGAATGTTATTCTCATGGCATAAAATTCCTATTCCAAATTTGTAAATCTCACTGACTTTCCGAATATAAATTTGGAAACCTTCCTAATCTCAAAGTGGCAAGTCCACTGACTTGACTCCAAAAAATAATGTTTTAAGGAAAGAGATATTCTTTCTCATGCATCTCCTTCGTGTGTGCTTAGATATACCCATATTTAGTATAATGTATACTAACCCTATACAATTTCTACTATTTTAGGTGTACACACTGGTGGACGATAGAGCTACAGGATCTTCATTGGAGTTATTCGGACGTTCAGCATTCATCCGGCTTTGGTAGGTGCTTATTCTTTCGAGGATGCTGCTGTTTTATATTCTTCCTTAGTTATAGAGTTGAGCTAGTGGATCATGTCCCACTAGCGTTTCTTTCGTGTTTTCATTCAGACTTTGTATTGGTGCTATTTTGGCAATTATACACTTAATAAGAATTGAACTATTTCATCCAGTAGCTTATCTCTTATTGTTAGATGGTTGATGCTAAACAATTACGTATTTATGAGAATGTTTTTATAAGTATGTTAAGAAACAAAATTTTTTAAATTTTCTTGCTAAAATTAACCTATGTATAGCATGAATGATGTAAGTAGGCTTGTCTGCGACTTCTAAGAGGTCAACGATGCCGGTCTTATCCGGGGTCTAGATTCCGATCGTGACACTAAAGTTTAGGTGGAAGGTCAGAAGGGTGTTGGAGGAAAGTTTGGATTCTAGTTATTGTTCAAGCAAAGTTGAAGTATCTCTTCACTTGACTCTAGGGCATTGTAAGACCCAATAATGAGTTTAGGTTTCTAGATCCTAACATTCATGTTTTGATGTCTTAAAGTCCTAAAATGGGTTCTTAGGTTGTAATGAGGCTTTGGATAAAGATTTAGGTAATTCGGAAGTCAAACTTCACAGGACGACCAAGACGTTTGACAACTAGTCACCAAGAAGCCTTAGGTGTTCTTATGTGCTTATATGTGTGTTATTAGGTTATGAATCCCTTATATGAGTAATGATGATGTTTATTGGTAGTATTTTAAGTTTCATGAAGTTCATAGGTTAAACATCTAAGACATTCGAAAGATAACCCTTGAGACGTGCATGTGATTTAAGGGTGCCTAGCATGTTTGGATATGTTGCAAGTGTTTGTTTTAGGTGAAACTTATGTGGCAAGGTACTTGACATGTTAAAATTTATATTTCCATTGGAAAATCCAGGTTATGACTCCTCAAGGGCCTCGTAAGAGGCCCTCAAAGAGAATCCAAAGTCTGTCGAGACACTTCCTTAGCAGTGTCTATCGACAAAGCCAAAGGACACCTCATAAGTTGCCTTACGCGCCGCGATGGGTGGGGGGGGGGGGCATCCAAGACTTAACCTTGTTATGGTTCAAGTCAATTGGAATGCCCTAGACCCAAACGATGGCCTGTAGTACCGTCCGTCGATGGTCATACTGGGCATCATTTGAGAACGTCGATGCACGCTGCAAGTAACTGCCATGCATGCTGTCTCATTATGAGGTTAATGGGAAATTCACCCTACATCCTAAAATGACCTTAGTTTGTTTATTTTGTTTTTTGGGTGTGTTAACTAATAAAAAAGTGAATAACCTATTTCCCAATTCATTCTTCAAAATTAAACCCTTTCAAAAAGAAACATCTCTAGAATTCTCCATTGAATGTGAAGATCAAGAACAACCGTGGTGATGGTTTCTCAAGATCCCCTCATCGTTTTTAGTGTTTTTCTTCTACAACGAGTTATGATGATCCTTCATCTCTAGTTAACCTTCCATCTAGGGAGTTCGTCTCAATGTTTTCAAAGACTGATCAAACCTCTTATTTTCAAATCTAGCTATGGTTCTTTCTCAAAATGTTCATAAGCCTTCCTCATTATGAATTGATGTTAATATGTTGATTTCAACGTGAATTTCAATCTAATTGTATGATGAAACCATGTTCCCTACAAAGTCTTGATTTAGCCTATGTGTTGGCTTTGTGATCTCGAATTTATGTTGATTGAATTATGATTCTAGCATGTTTAATTTCTTATATATACTACCAATGATGAAACATGATGATGAATTATGTGTTATTGCTTCAATGTGGGTTGAAACTTGAAAACTTTATCTCCACATCCTATTGATTGTTAATGTATACATTCACTATAATCTCGATTCTATAGTACTAAATATGTAGGATTCATTGATGTAAAGATAATTGTAGTTAATGTCTTATATTTATATTATTGATGAATTATGGGTATGAATCATTGATGATCACAGTAAAGGAGTTTTGGAAAGGATTGATTTACATTATTTTAGGCTATATATTGATATTGTAATGTACATAATGTGCTCTCAATTTTAAGGTAGGTGAATCATGATTTAGACTTTGTTATTATGTCTTTATCTACTGAACTAGATTGGTATTATTGGTGATTATGAATGTTTATCATGATGATCAAACTAAGGGATATTAGTAAGTGATCTAAGTCTCTTTACTCTTTCTTTAATTCGTGATGTAGTGTACTAGTTTGTAGCATGATCTTGTCGTGACTTACACATGATTTAATTAATGTTAAACTATATCTATCTACTGACCTGTACATAAATTTTTGATGAAAAATATGTATTGATCAATGATGATCAAAAGGTTGATGAATTGGTAAGAATGACTCTTCCCCTCTACTTTCCTATAGAATTGGTAGTTGATGAAGAATTATATGGAATTGCGTGGTATAGTCCACTTATGCTGGTGGTGTTTACTTTATTGTCAGTATATATATGATGTGATCATGGCCTTGAAGGCAATTTTATCATGAATGTGTGTTAGTGATGATCACCCAATGTGAAGCCTCATGACTAGTCTTCTAGTCTAGTAGTGATTTCGGTTGTATGGCTATTGTGCAAGCATATGAATAAAAATGTTGGGGTTTGATTAGGTGATTCCTTTATGTGTATAAACGGTTAATCATCCTTACCTATGTACCCCTATGTGATGTTTGAATAACTAAGGTTAGCAGTCTTATGTTTTATATGAAGTTAGCTTGTCTCTTCTGCTAATTTTTTTGTGTGGTCTATGCTCTAAGGTGCATTGTGGTCCTAATGGGGTTGGTGCCCCAATGTGTTGTTGATAGCCATTATGTGATCATGTCAACCAATGTACACACACCAATATTTCATGCATGCTTTCTAGTAGTATAAGTTCATGGTGTCTAATGAAAAAGTATTCTCATATGCACTAATCTCTATTGATGTGCATTTAAAGTATATATATTTATGAAGTATGTCATCTATCATTAACAAGGATGACTTGATAGGTGAACTAGTACGGGCAGGACTAGGATGACTTGATAGGTGAACTAGTATGGGCAGGACTAGGATGACTTGATAGGTGAACTAGTATAGGTTAGGTTTTCTATGTACATGAATGTGAATATATGATTATGTTAATGGGGGTGTCACACCCAAACCCTAGGTGAGGCGGACAAGTACTCTA
Organism: Solanum arcanum; assembly: GCA_027789145.1. Classification (NCBI taxonomy): domain Eukaryota; kingdom Viridiplantae; phylum Streptophyta; class Magnoliopsida; order Solanales; family Solanaceae; genus Solanum; species Solanum arcanum. Next base: position 22,766,406 of record CM050935.1, on the reverse strand, counting down.
TGAACACATGCTTTACAAGTAACCTATTATGAGAAAGTAAACTACTATGTAGATTACTGATGAGAAGATTTTTATAAAACATATGTTTATTGGCAAAAACAATACACGTGAGAAGTGAAACTTTGAATAGAGATGTTAGCTTTACATTGGTTTACAAAGCCTCTATTATAATCCATTCTATAAAAATATAGTAAAGACTTAGCAAAGCCCGGAATAAACCTGGAGCTCAGCAACAACTGTTGAGTATCTTTTGCTTCTATTGGGGAGATCTACTTTTGAATACTTGTACCTACAGCATGAAATGCAGCGCTCCAATAAGGGACGTCAGTACGAAGGAATGTACTGAATATGTAAGGCATAATTCAACCATATGTTAATGAGAGCTCAAGTGAAACCAAATACTTATAGATAAGGATTATAGACCACATTTGCTTATACTTGTGGAATTATGTATGTTACATTCTTTTCTTTACTTGTATGTGCGTTATAAATTTTAAAAGCCATAGGATATAATTACCAGATGATTAGTGGAAGGAGAGGATGACCCATGGTAAGAATTTTAACCCCTGGGATGCTGGCCTCATAATTCAACAAATTGGGATCGGCCCATGCTAGGCTTTCCCCCCTGAGGTGTCACCCTTCCATACCAGTAGGGATCGGCCCATGATATGCTTTAGCCCCTGATATTCCACCCTCTTATAAAAATAGGGATCGGCTCATGCTAGGATTTCACACCCTAAGCTGCCACCCTTATAGACCGATTGGGATCGACCCATGCTAGGCTTTTCCCCTGGGCTGCCACCCATAATTATACAAATTGCTTCACTTGGATTTTTTTAATCTTTGAGATTGTTTCTTTAATGTTTATAACTCTTTTGAGACTGTATTTTGGATAATCATAACTCTTTTAAGATTGTTGTTTTGATGATAGTACTTCATTCGGGATTGATGTTTTGTCGATCATAATCATTGATGAGATTTGGAACTATGAACCAGTAGTAGAAGACATATGAATATGGACAAACAATATTGTAAATGACGTGGGAAGCAAATGTGACACTGATGTAATACTTCTTCTACCTCTCAGTATGCATTTTTGACATCTCAAATTGAAGCACACATCAAGTGAAGACATATTATTTTTAGCCAAGAGATATAAACTATTTATGATAGCAAGATACTCACAAACTAATATCAAAGACAAGTTATACATGAATGTGGAACCAAGAAAGATGTGGACAAATTCAACTTAAAGACGAATACATATTCCTAGTAAGTACATATATATAAATATATAATAGAGCAAGTACACATCTTATTAGGTAATATAATAGTCTAACACAATGGGAATACTAACCGATAAAGGGAACAACATGAACATGTGAAAAGATGACCTATATGATGGAATACACTATTGAAGAAAGTTGGCAAGATATGGGCAGATTGTGTATCTATCCTATAAACAAACGTACCATGTGTAATCTAGGATCATTTTGACATATATAAGGAAAATACATGCCAGGAGTACTATGACAATGAAACAAGTTTAAACCTTGCATGCTAACACTTGGTAGAGTAAACAAGCACATTTAGTTACAAACTAATAGTAGAGTTCTCACTTTAATTTTCTAGGGATTACGAATTGCGGTTATGGATCAGTAACTACCAAGAGCACTTAGAGAGGTTACAAGTGTTGAACTCATTCCAAAGAAAAAGTAAATGTAATAGCCTTACATACCTTGCTGCACAATAATGGATATCATAATGAGTGATCATCTTCCTTTCAGATAATTTATCTTGCTAGACAGAAATCTTAATTGGCAACACTTGGATTCATCAAGGTTTAAGTTGTTCTCTTCCCTTTACTTTTATGTTAAATCATATTATTAACTTGAATTTCTTAAGCTGGAGATGTTCTACCAATTTGTGCTTTTAAAATACTTGTTTCCTTCATATTCTAATGGTGAAGATGTAGAACATAACTCTTTGGAGCTTTTATGGCTTTCCTTGGATTTAATTTTCTTCAAAATAAGTAATGAGGGAGATATGATAATCTTGAGTGCTTTAGAGGTCCTGTTTGGACGTTTTTACTTCATAAATTGGAGAAATAATATGGTCCTTTTATTTTAAGCAAGAAGGTGCATCCCCTCGTTAGTTTCGGCGACATTTTATTAACTAGCTGCATCATGTACTTGCTCTTTTCACATAAATTTAGTCACCTACTTGCTCCTTTTTAACTTAAAATTCAGTCCACTAATTCAAAGTAGGTGCATCACCTACTTGCCCTTTTTCACTTAAAATGTAGTCCACTTATTCTAAGTAGGTGCATCACCTACTTGTGCTTTTTCAATTGAATGTAATCCACTAATTCTAAGTAGGTGAATCACCTTTTTTCCCTTTTTCACTTAAAATGCAGTCCACTAATTCTAAGTAGGTGCATCTCCTCATTGTCACCTACAAGCATAGTTTAGTCAAGCAAAGACCTCAATTATTTTACACCATATTCCCCATCCTAGTTTCTTTTTAAGATCGTAGCACTAATACGCACTTGACCACTTTTACTTTTACATCAAATACAATCTTTTACTATCCATAGTTTGAATTATTTTTGAGTTAATTTATTTGTAAATGTGCTGGAAGGCACGTGTGGGGTATTACAACTTTAAATATTTTCTATTGTCACCAGTCGCATAGTAAACCGATTCCATAAATATATTACATGGATATTTTTAAGTGATATATACAAATAACTAGTAACATAAAATATGGGGTGTTACGTCCTCCACTCCGTATGATCATTCATCCTCGATTGATGGTAGAAACTAATGGTTTGGTTAACCTAGGAACTTCATTTGGCGATTCGCGAGAGTTTCCATCATAAATAGTACTATAAAAATTCCTAGGCAGATCTAAAACACGTTCAGACAAGTCTAGGATGATATGGTTCATAAAATGATAAAATGACCAATTAAACCCCTTTCTTGACCATATAATTGACGAATGATACACAAATAAATCATTCAAATAATGATTTTGATGTACCTACTAAACTCAAGACTTGCAAATGACATATCAAATGAACAAATGCTAGTAGGACTTATGATCATATAAAAACAACATGATCTCTGATCCTTATGTTGATGTTTTGAATGAGGAGAGTTACTTAGGATATCTACCATCTTATATTCCCAATAATATTATGTTATATTCTATTCCTTCCTAATACTTCAATGGAGGTTACACATTTTGAGCTTTGCTTCCGGGCTTTAACAATCAAGATAACTATAGTATATCCCATTTTTTTAAATGGAGAGAACACATAAAATCTTAGGCCTTACCTATCCGGTCAGTACTTTCCCTTTTCTTTTATCTCATGATACCTTTTAGAGGTGAGTCTATCTTATAAGAACGCATAGCTGTTAACATAAACCAAAGTTTTATGTCGCACCTTGGGATAAGGCATTACGCTAAGTTATATATCTATGGTTGTGATAAAATTTACATATATCCTCAACCTTTTCTGGTAGAAATGTTCACTACATAATGATACAAGGAAATGATTTGCAAATATGTTAAAAATTCATGTCAAGAAACACATAGGGGCATAGTATACAGATAAATAAATCACAATGGCTATTACACCTAGACAGATTATCACAAAAGGGAGAGCATGCTATACGTGCACTAAGCTATAGAATATATGTGTACGCACGAAAATGGTTCATTGGGCGGTATGTGAGCTAATAAGATTTAATTCATTTAAGAAATGGGCTATATGAGCACATGATGCATGAGTACTAAAGCTCTGACATATATAATATGGTAGGAAGTAGACTATAAGAAATGTATACATAAAGGAAATTGAAATATGAAACACAAATCACATTGAAAAAGAGTTATATGTCGTACGAAAAGGTGGACTAACATGTCGATGAGTACACAAATGAAATACGAGCAAGTGAGCACATAAGTCATGGCCAGAAAAGCTATAAGGCATGTAACATATAAGGAAGTAGGCAACAAGGAATGTAAAATATATGGAAACGGTCATATGATCAATTATCCTAAAGAAATCTCACCAGATAGACAAGTGACGTGAGGATAGTAACCAGTGCAATGAATTACATGTAGGAAAAAGGTCATACGCAAACATAAAGTAATGGACAAGGGTGCTCCAAAGAGGATAACACTTACATGCGCTCTAGGACATAAGGTTGAGGAAGTAATCCAGAAAGGGAAATGACATACAAATAGATAAGCTAACATACAACATGTATAATTACATAAAGAACCATCTTTGGAGACTAAGTGATCCTATAGAACTACTCTACCATAATAAGGGAAACATACTATCGGAAATGTCATGTCATGGGTAGGATAGTTTCTTAATCACTTTAAAGCACAGATAATTAATTTCCCTGTCTACTCTCTTCAATCTCCTTAAAACTCTAGTAGGTATTTCGCTACTGTAACTTTGCTTCCTTCCACATCAATATAAATACTATTGTTAAGATAGAGAAAAATAGTTCCTCAATGGTTCATATTTTGGAGTAGGAGGCTGAGATCAACTTTGCCTTCATTACTAGTTTGTGTTACATCAGACTCGATATCAGTTGCATTTTTGAAGGTTATAATAGAAAATAAATTTTGAAGCTTGAACACACCATAAAACATGAACACTAATAACATGTAATGCCAGGTACCTATAAAGTTATATCATGCTTCATAACATCTTAGTGCTAGCCGCTTTGGTCTGAACAAGATAGGTCTGGATATACTAATAGATTTCCTTTTTTTTCTATAACAAGTTAGGGTGCTCCGACTCTTTTCCCATGCAAGATATCAAATAAGAACAACTATCATGTGATCACTTTTTCCTCTCCCTTAACTATACTATGATTGCTGAATTACTATAAGCCTATATTAAATGAATCTGTATGCATATATTACTGTATTAAATTTGATGGAAATCTATACATGTGTATGATGCTCTACTTCTCGTTTGTACTAACGACGTGGATGAACTAGGCCCATGTATCTTCTATGTAGGTAACCTTTCTATTCACCTCTTCTTTTCTTGTTGTTTTATCAAGACTTCAATCAATACTAAATTGACTTCTCTGCCTAATAAAGGTTCGCAAAGTTTTTCCAAGGTGCACAATTATAAATCGTTAGGGTTGAAGAATTGATAACATTTTCTTTCCTCATACACTTAGCAATAACTATTTCATAACCAGCTATCTCACTCCTCTATAAAATCATCATATAACTCCTATCCCTATTTTTAGGGAATTTGATATATCCCATCTCTCAAACATCATTCTCACATGCTTCTTATGTAACATGTACCTTTTGATCAAAACTAGTAGCTTCATGCTCTCTAATCCCATTATGTACATCCTGACTAATCACAACTTAGGTCTAACGAATCAATTTCCCTTTTGTTAACCTTACCCTTTAGTCACATCCCGATTCACTATAACCAAAACATAAATCATAATAGAAACTGCCTCACATATATACTTTTTCAGCAATTGGCTCAGTTATCCTAAGTTTTACAACCAGTAAAAGAATAGAAATGTTAGTAGTACTTATTCGAGATTGTTAGAGCATACCATATAAAGGCCTAGCATTAACATACTCGGGAGCACATACGGTAAGAATTTGAGCCTTGTCAGTCAATTAGGGGTATGTATCTCTAGTAACACTATTGCACTGATACATCTACCAATAAAATTATGCCACTGCCTTCTTCGAACTAAAAGAAACTAGTTTAACTACATCAATTTTAAAAACATGTGTAACCCTGAAAATTATATGTATATGAAAGATTAACAAAAAGTATCCTCTATAGGAATATATCCTGTAAGTATGGAGGAAATATATAACTCAAAAGCTAGTTACATCCTCCTAAGAAGATGTGCCTGCAAAATGCTAGAAAAAATAAATGTAACTAGGTAACAAATCATTTTTGAGCCAAGATGATGCAAATTGTACCAATACAACTTTATATGCAAATAACATAAAAGCCTTTACAACTGAGATGGTCGAAAAAAATGAGCTCAATCTAATCAAACTTTTGGTAACTTGAGGTCCTTTTAGTATATTACATGTTGACACTTTAAAGACCGTTAACATTAAATATAGTTAATATGAATAGCATGATCTGGTATAACTGGAAATTGGCATCTTAACTTCGCTCTATCGTACGATCAGGATTTTGAAGGAAGGTAACTTTCCTAAATGTCCAAGTAGCCCCCTAATTATAAATATAGTGCGCAACACATTCATAACTTACGCTCTAATAGACACTGCTTTGCAGAATCCCTAGGACAATTTCTCTGATACCACTTTTCTCCCACCCCAACCCTAGGTGAGGCTTACAAGTACCCAATGAACATGCTTTACTAGTAATCTATGATCATAAAGTAAACTAATATGTAGATTACTTATAAGAAGCTTTATATAGAACACATGTTGACTAGTCAAAACAATACATGTGACAAATTAAACTATAAATACAGATGATAGTTTTACATTTGTCTACAAATCCTCTATTGTAATCCATGCTATGAAAATACACATAGTAAAGACTCCACAAATACCCGAATCAACCTTGATCTTACAAACAACCGCTGAGTATCATGTTCTTCTATCGGGGAGATATACTTTTGAATACTTGTACCTTCAACGTGAAATGTATAGACCCAATAAGGAGCGTAAGTGCAAAAAAATGTACTAAATATGTAAGGCATAATACAACCATATGGGACATGAGAGCTCAAGTGAAACAAAATATCAATAAATAAGGATTAGAGACTACCTTTGCTTATACTTGTGGAATTATTTAAGTTACATTATTTTCTTTACTTTTCTATGAGTTATACATTATATAAGCCATATGATACAAATGACCATTTGATCAGTGTAGGAGAGGATGACCCATGCTAGGCATTTTAACCCTTGGGATGCTGTCCTCACAATTCCACAAACCGGTAATGGGCCCATGCTATGATATCGCCCTTGAGTTGCCACACTTTCATACTAGTTGGGATTGGCTTTCGCCCCTGAGTTACCTCCCTCTTTTACCAATCGGGATTGGATCTTTCTAGGATTTCACGACTGAGCTGCCACCCTTCTATACCAATTGGGATCAACCTATGCTAGGCTTTTCCACTGGGGTATCACGCATAATTACACAAATTGCTTCACTTGGATTTTTTTTTAATCTTTGATATTGTTGCTTTGATGTTCATAACTCCTTTGAGAATGTACTTTGGATAATCATAATATTTTTTTTAAATTGTTCTTTTGTTAATAATAACTCATTTGAGAGGATTTTTTAGTGGTCATAATCATCGTTGAGATTTGGTCATAATCATTATAGAGATTTTGAACTATGATCCAACAGTAGAAGACATATGAATATGGACTAACGATAATAAAAATGACATAGGAAGCAACTGTGACACAGACGTAATACTTCTTCTATGACTCAGTATGCGTTTTTGAAATCTCAAATTGAAGCAAACATCAAGTGAAGACATATAGCTTTCAGCCAAGAGATTTGAACTCTATATGATAACCATATACTTACCAATTAATATAAAAATACAAGGCTTACATCAATGTGGAATAAAGGAATGGACAGATTCAACTTAAAGAAGGATACAAATTCCAAGTAAGTAAATACATATAAATATACAATAGAGTAAGTAGATATCTTGTGAGGTAATATAATAGTCTAACACAATGGATGTACTAAACAATAAAGGTAAAAACATGTACATCTGAAAAGATGACATATATGATGGAATAGATTATTGAAGCAAGTTGGCAAGATATGGGCAGATCGTGTATTAATCCTATAAACATCTGTACTATGTATAATCTAGGATCACTTTGACATATATAAGGGAAATACATGCCAGTGATAATTTGACAATGAACTATGTTCAAACGTTGCATCTAACACTTGGTAGAGTAGACACCTACATTTATTAACAAACTAATACTAGAGTGCTCACTTTAATTCTATAGGGAGTACAAATTGCATTTATGGATCAGTCACTATCAAGACTACTTAGAAATATTACAAGTGTTGGATTCATGCAAAATAAATATGAAATCGAATATTCTTACATACCTTTCTTCACGACAATGGATATCACAATGCGTTAACCATCTCCTTTTCAAATTATTTATCTTGCTAGACAGAAATCTCAATTGCTAAGAGGTCTATTTTTCAAGGTTAAGGTTGTTCTCTTCCCCTTACTTTGATGTTAAATCATATTATTCACTTGAATTCCTTAAGATGAAGATGTTTTACCAACTTGTACTTGAAAATACCAGTTTCCTTCTGATTCTAATGGTGAAGATGTAGAACAGAACTCTTTTGAGCATTTATAGTTTTCTTTGGAAGTAATTTTATTGAAAATAGGTGATGAGGGAGAGATGATAAGCTTGAGTGATTTAGAGGTCCCTATTGGACGTTTTCTCTTCATAAATTGGAGAAATAATATGTTCCTTTACTTTTAAGCCAGAAGGTGCATCACCTTATTAGTTTATGCCACATGTTTTTAAGTAGCTTCATCAACAATTTGTTCTTTTCACATAAATTCAGTCCACTTATTCTAAGTAGGTGCATCACCTACTTGCTCCTTTTTTTAACACCCCGTGATCTACATGAACTAGTTTATTGTATATGTCGCATACATATTTTCTTGTGGTATAGTTATGGACTAGGTTTTCTTATGCAAATGGTGACAATAGAATAGATTTGAAGTTGTTACACCCCATGCCTTCCATCACATTTACAAATAAATGAACTTAAAAAAAAAATTCAAACTCGGGATAGGAAAAGGCGGTATTTGATATAAAAGTCATAGTGGTCAATTGTGCATTTAGTGATACAATGTTGTAAAGAATTTAAGATGGGGAAAATGGTGTAAAGTAATTGAGGTGCTTGCTTACTAAACTATGCTAGTAGGTTACAAGTTGGTGATGCTCCTACTTAGAATTAGTGGACCGCGTTTTAAGTGAAAAAGGGGAAGTAGGTGATGCACCTACTTAGAATAAGTAGACTGCATTTTAAGTGAAAAGGGCAAGTAAGTGATGCACCAACTTAGAATTAGTGAACGCATACCTAATGAGTCTCTATGATGTGCCTTTTCCTTATGTGTATAATGTTGGTCTTATTGGCTATTTGAATGAAGGTCCTAATTGGTTTTTAAATAGTTGATTAAAGTCTTATTAAGTGTAATGTGAAGTATGTGCCTTGTTATATGAAATGATTAGATTGATGTATGTGCTGAGTTGAAAGGTTGTAGGTTTGATTTTTTTGTAGTCTTAAGGTGATGCTTGATGGATAATGTTATGAGATATTATCTATACATCGCACCACGTATCACTAGAGGATTTCTTTAGAAAGACAAAGGTTAGAATAAGATGATGTTCAGTGTAAAGGGAAAATAGCTCAGTCTAAAGTGAAAGTGAGCTTACTGTAAAATCGGTCAAATGTGACTGAAATGTTATGCATGATTTTATGTGATATTATGACTATGGTATATGCCAAAATGAAGTCTATAAGTTTTAATATTTAATGTATCAAGTTTTATGAAGTTTTTTTTTTTAAAATGCATCGTTTCAAGTAAAATATCTCTTTTAAATGCATGTTTTTGCATGATTGTCATATTTAACACATTCTTGTACTAACATCATTCTTCTCTACTTTTTGATAAAGTGTATGTTATGGATTCTTAAAGGAGGTCTCCATGATTTAGGTCGTGATATATTATTCCCAAGCTCAATTAAAGGGATCCTTAAGTTCAAGGATTTCCTATGCCAAGTTTCTATAATGTCTTGTAATAGTTTAGTTTATGAAATTATGTTAGAAGGTTGTGTCCCTATTCAATTTTATCATGTTGAGTCTATGATGGAAAAAAATATGTATTAGCACTTATATTTTATTTACATATTATATGATGTTTATAGTATATGATGTGCTATGAAAAGATTTAAATTTTTTACTAAACTTACTATGACAATGCGATAAATGATGCTATGGGCTTGTGTAAGACCTCAGAGAGGTCAAGTACGCCATGTTACTTCTAGGGGGTGCTCCCTAATTGTGACAAATGTGGTATTAGAGCATGAGGTTTATGAAAGTGGTTTACGGTCCAAAGTATCCTATTTCCACGTCTTGTAGATTCTCGAGCATCGTTAATGAGTCGCGACACATTTGTGAGTGAGAGACTTTAAGGCGATAGAGTTTCCCTTCTTCACTATTCTCATGTCGTGCCATAGAACTGAACTGTATAAGTCTGTCTTATCTTTACTTGTCCGGTGGTGTTATAGTTGAAATTGCTTTGATGAGATGGTATCTCTATGCTTGAGGGAGAAAATGTGAGTATTGATGCTTATCTTGGTTTTATGGTTTGAAGAGTATGTGTAAAGGTGAACTTTGTTTATGTTAATGTGATGCACTTTGTGTCTATATATGAGATCTATATGAAATGGCTTGTTATATTGAGAAATATATGTCATGATATGGTTAAAGTATGTTAGAAGTTGTTACGGTTAAACTTAGTCTCTTTTGGAATTGTTTGTTGCAATATGACATTGCATAATGATAGGCTTATGATATAGTTTAGACTTGAAATGCTTTGAAGAATGTGGTAAATGGCTAATTGTGCATGTTGCTTAAGTATATGTGTTGCCTTCTTTGGATGGTGTCTTTTTTTGCATAGGCTTGGTCCTATAAGTGAAGGTAGTATGGTTATCCTTGTAGGGTGATGATGTGGGTTTGATTGACCTAAAAGTTACCTTACATTATTTTTAAAAGAAAGGAAAGAGACCTTATGGCTATATCTCCTCTATCGTTTTCCCTTATTGTTGTATGACCTCTGATGTTCATTATATAGATGATACCTTATGTGGTTGGGTAAAATGACCAATCTTGAATGTTATGGAGTTCCTTTTGGTTATTAGGCCTAGAGAAAATATGATGGTTTAGTTAAGTTTCTCTAAACTGGGTTTACCCTAAGTGGGGGATGATGATGAGAGTAGTAAGGTTGTTGATGTTTCAATCTTGTCCTCCTATTATTACATGAGTTTGACTAAAGAGTTTCTATAACTTATTTATGATTGGAGTTTTGCTAGAAGTATGAGTTGCATGTTCTCAAAATGGTATGCATGTCTTAATTGACACTACGTTACGCATGTTTTAGAGATTTTAAATTGTATGAAAAGAGATTTTTGACTAAGTTCATCATTTCTCATGTTAATTGTGCATCTTGATGTGTTAGTTGTCCATTTAACTTCATCAGATAATGTAAGAAGCATGTTGATGTCACATAATAATGTGTGGTTTTTTATGTCATTAATCAAAAATTTGAGTCTCCTTAGAAATGAAAATGAATGAGTCTCCTGAAAATTATATGACTTTTATGATTTGGAAAGCATAATTGTAGGCTCAAACTTGAAAAATGAAGTCATGGTTAGCCATTGTCCTAGTGCTTGCCTATAAATTGTAAGATTTTCTACTAATGATGCATGTTTATGAAAGATATTGTCCTACTATAAATTGAAACTATGTGGAATGACTTCCTATTGTCGTGATGTGTGTGGTGTGATTTACCATTTTGACTTCACTTGGAAGAAAATTATGAGCATGCTTTGGCTAAAAAGTTGAGAAATTCTCATTTAACATTAATGGATCTTGAGTGTTGGTTACCCGTGAACTCATAAGACATGTAAGTGTGTTGAGGAGAAGGACATTCCTACATGGACACAATAAGCATGGTAATGTTGACTATGTCCCTCACGTCAGTATGCCTAACTAATAATAATCCATTGTCAACCTATTGAACTCAAGTCTATGTTCATCCTATGAACATGACAAGATCCTATGTGTTTGATGCATTAAGCATGAGTGAATAAAAGTTTGTGCTTTATTGTGTTGCATTGGGTGCTAAATGACTTAGAGGTTCTTGTTACTTGTAATGTAGTTCATTGATTTCTATGTGATGATGTTGTAAATTTTCAAAGTTGGTATATGGGTCATTGAAGTCCCTGTTGTGATTAAAGTGCTCCAAGTTTCATTCGAGGATGAATGTTTTAAAGTGGGGGATATTGTAAGACCCAAAAATTAGTTTAGGTGTCTAGAGCCTAATGTTTGTTTCTTGATGCATTGAGGTCCTTAAATGGGTTCTATGGTTGTAATGAGGCAGTGTCTAATGATTCAGGTTATTTAGAAGTCAAACGTCAAGGGAACACCAAAATGTTCTCGACTAGTCACCAAGAGGCCTTAGGTGTTTTTATGTGCTGATATGTTTTTCATTTGCTTATGAAGCCCCTATATGGGTAATAATGATGTTTATAGGTAGTATATTAAGTTTCATGAAGTTTAAAGGTTAAACGTCCAAGATGTTCAAAGGTTAGCCCTTGAGACGTGCATGTGTGACTTGAGGGTGCCTAGCATCTTTGCTTGTGTTGCGAGTATTTGTTTTTGGTGAAACTGATGTGGAAGGTCCTTGACATGTTAAGGTGTATAGTTAAGTTAGATACGCACGGGTATGACTCCCCAAGGGTCCCGCAAGAGGCCCTCAATGAGGACCCAAAGGCTCATTGTCAATCGATGTACCTAGGGGATGCCTTGTCAGTTGCCTTACGCCCCGTCCTTGGGGGAGTCGTCAAATATTTATCCTGGTAAAGGCTCAAGTCAATTGGAAAGCCCTAGACCTAAATGACGCCCTACAGTACGGTCTATAAATGGACCTACTAGGCGTCATTTGAGACCGCGATTCAAGCTGCAATAACTTCCATGCGCTATGTCCATTATGGGGTGAATCATACCTTAGTTGGTTTATTTGGTTAATTATGGGTGTATTTTATTGATTAAAAATGTAAATTTCCCATTGCCGGTTTCGTCTTCTAAGTTAAACCCTTCCCTCTCAAAATGAAACCTTTCTAGAATTCTCCAATTGAAGGTGAAGCTCAAGTTTAGCCAGGGTGTTGAATTCTCAAGATTTATCCATCAAATTTGTAGTTTTTTTCTTCTACAATGAGGTATGGTGATCCTTCATCTCTAGTTAACCTTTCATCTAGATACTTCTTCTCAATGTTTCAAAGAGAAAATATGATAAAAATTCTTATCTTCAAATCTAGCCATGGGTTCTTTCTCAAAACATTTTTAAAGGCTTCCCCGTGATGAATTGATGTTAATATATTAATTTAACATGAATTTCAATACAATTGTATGATGAACCCATTGTCTTTGAAAACTCTCGATTTACCCTATGTTTGTGCTTTTTGATCTCTAATTTATGTTGATTGAAGTATGATTCTAGCAAGTTGAATTGCTTATATCTACTTCGTATGATGTAATGTTTTAAATAATTATGTGTTATTGGTTCAATGTGGTTTGATACTTGAAGACTTGATCTCTACTTCCTATTGATCGTTCATGTATGGCATTCACTCTAATCTCGATTCTATAGTGCATGAATCTAAGATTCGTATATGTAAAGATGATTGTAGCTACTACCTTATATTTATATAATTGATGAATTATGGGTATGAATCTTTGATTATCAATGCAAAGGAGTTTTGGTAAGGATTAATTTACATTCTTTTAACCTATGATTTATATTGTAATGTATATGATGTGATCTCAATTCTAAGGTACATGAAGCATGATTTAGACTTGGTTATTATGTCTTCAGATACTGACCTAGATTGGTATTATTGGTTAATTATGAATGTTTATTCTGATGATCAAGTAAGTGAAATTAGTAAGTGATCTATGTCTCTTTAATCTTTATTGAATTGATGACGTAGTGTCCTAGTTTGTAGCATGATCTTGTAGTGACTAATACATTGTTTTATTTATGTTAAAGTACAACTAGCTACTGTCCTATACATGAATTATTGATGAAAAAGGCGTATTGATGAATTATGATAAGGGTTGATGAATTGGTAAGAATGTTTCTTCCCCTGTACTTTCCTATAGAATAATTAGTTGATGAAGCCTTGTATCAGATTGTGTGGTATGGTTTATTTACGGTGGCGGTGTTTACGTTATTTTCAATATATATATGATATTATCATGACCTTGATGGCAATTATATTATGAATATGTGTTGGTGATGATCACCCAATGTGAATCCTTATGCCTAGTCATATTGTCTAGTAGTGATTTAGGTTGTATGAACATTTTACAAGCATATGAATGACGATGTTGGGGTTTGATTCGATACCGCCTTAATGACTATAAATGGTTAATTATCCAAACATATGTACCCCTATGTGAATGTGTTGATAGCTAAGGTTAGGAGTCTTAACTTTAATATGAAGTTAGTTTGTCTCCTATGATATATTATGTTGTGTGGTCTATGCTCTAAAGTGCATTGTGGTCCTAATAGGTGGCTGCCTCAATGTGTTGTCGATAACCATTATGTAATCGTGTTTAACAATATACATATGGTGTCTAATGAAAGAGTATTCTCATATACAATAAGGTCTATTACTATGCATGTAATGTATATGTATTTATGAAGTATGTGATGTATCATTAACTAGGATGACATGATAGGTGTACTAGTATGGGAAAGGGGATGGGACCTTTTTAATGCATTGCACATGTATTCCCTTATAGGATAGTTCCTAGGTTTGGTTTTCTATGTCCATGAATGTGAACGCATGACTATGTTAATGTATGGTCATGTGTAGTCTTAATGTGTTATATGAAAGGATTGCTCACACATATAATACACACACTCATGAATTATGATCAAGTCAATGGAGGGGCCTAGAATGGTGTTCTCAAGCGTACCGAAACTAGATGATGCTTTACATATGCTTCCATGTGACAGGACTTCTCACATGACATTAATTGATGAACTCTCATCTATGACATATGATCTAAGCATGTGAGGAGATAAATCACCTAAGCCTAATTTTATAAAGTAATGTTAAAGGCTTTTCAATAAAGGTAACATAGCTTTGCACCGACTGAACTTGAAGTAGAGGACTATCCCTTCATATTTGTAGGAAGGTAGGTCACCATAGTTCTCACGTGGTGGTTAGCATCATAGACCAATGGGCATAGAGTGATATTTTTATATTTCTAGCAAGTGATATCACTAAGTATGCTAGCATGTGTTAATGTTCTACCTTGGCTAGGTAGAGCACCTTCCATTGGTGTAAGGCTCTACAACACCAAATTCCATGTAGCCCCCATGGTCTTAGTGTCGGTTAAGGTTATAGTTTCCCTAAAGTAAAATTGGAAATGGAAGTAAAGTAAGGACCATGACTAGGATACGCTAATGGTAGTTGCTTAGCGTAAGTGGGGTAAGGGACTTCACCTATGGATTGCACAAGTGGCTCTAGAGGGAAGTCCTTGGAAGGTGTTTTGATGCATGTGACTATGTTTATGTTTCTTATGCATGACATTGTAGTCTTGTCTTCTTATTTTAATGATATGCATAGTATTAGACCTAATGAGTCTATATAATGTGTCTTTTCCTTATGTTCATAATGTTTGTCTTATTGGCTATATGTATGAAGGTCCTACTTGGGTTTCATGTAGTTTACTAAAGTCTTATTTTAAGTGTAATGTGAAATATATGCCTTGTTATATGAAATGATCCTATAAATGCATATGTTGAGTTAAAAGGTTGTAGGTTTGGTTTCCTTGTGGTCTTAAGGTTATGCTTGAGTGTGGATATTTTTATGGGATATTATCTATAAATTCACAATGACTACACGAGATGAACCTTGGTTTGGTGAATTGAAGATGGCCTTAGGTGTAATAGGACTCCCAGTTACTGCACGCGATCGATTCCGGAGGAACTACTTCGTTAGGATTGGGGAATCAAAAGTTGGATCTACATTGGATCTAACCCGAATCGCCCAATCTATCCTCCTGAGGAGGAGTTCGGTTTCAAACCCCGGTTCGAACAGGAGGAGTACGCCATGCTAATGTGCACATCTAACCGAAAAATAGAAAAAAGTGCCTGGATTTCAATTGGATACCCTTTTTCTCTGTTCCAGGTACAAGTCAAGTTGAATTTACAAAAAAAATGTTCAGTGTTAGAAGTATTCAAATCCATAAATTCACTAGAAAATAAAGGCGGACCATATTACTATTTTTGTTGTTACGGTCGGAGGAGTCGGTGGTTGTGGTGGTGGTGGAGAACATATTACGGCGAGAAGCGGCTCTTTCACGCTTATGAGCATTCTGGTGTCCTCCAAGAGCTAGGGACAAGCACCGCATCTAGGTAAGCGGCATCTAATTGAATTGATTCACCGGATCTTCCATCTACGATATAATAATACAATTTTTTTATTTCTCTTTATAAAACTACAAAGTTTAGTTATCTATTCAAACAAGATATACAAATTACTAATAGATTTAATGAAATCTCAAAGATGCCCACGTTCAATGTATTACTCAGTAAATACATATCTCATAAAGTATCACTAGAGGGTTACTAGGGAAAGTCAAGAAGTTAGAATAACTTGAAGTTCACTTAAAGGGAAAATAACTTGGTGAAAATGAGCTTACTGTAAAATGGGTCAAAAGGTGACTTTAACGCTATGTATTATTTTATGTGATATTATGACTATGGTATATGATTAATTGAACTGTGTAAGTTGTATCACGTTCAATGTATCAAGTTTTATGAAGTTTTTAAAAAAAGACATGATCCATGGTTTCAAGTAAAATGTCCCTTTTAAAAGCATGTTTTTGCATGGTTGGCATACTTAGTACACTCTTGTACTAACTCCATTCTTCTCTATTTTTTGCACAAAGTGTAGGTTATGGATGCTTAAAGGAGGTCTCTACGGTGAAGAGATTGATATGTGATTCCCAAGCTCAATGAAAGAGATCCTTAAATTCAAGGATCTCCTATATCATGTTTCTATAAAGTCTTGTATTTGTTTAGTTAATGAATTTATTTTAATGGTTCGTGGCCCTATTCTGTGCTATGATGTTGAGTCTAAAATGGCAAAAGTGACTTAGAGTATAAATATGTATTATTACTTATGTTTTATTAATATATGAAGCGATGTTTCTATCATATGATGTGCTATGAAATATTTTAAATTTTCTTCTAAATTTACTATGACAATGAGATGAATGATAACTATGTGCTTTTATATGACCTCCTAGAGGTCAAGTATGCCATGTTACTTCTAGGGGGTGCTCACCGGTCGTGACATGCATAATCGTCTTTAGATATCTTTTAATTCAATGTTTTATAATAGACTAAGTATTTCTATATTCGTATTGTATAGGCCGTGTCCCAAGTATTCTTTAGTCTAAGATTTGCATGTGTTGAGATTTAGTATTTTCTATGATCTTAATATGATAGATGTTTCAGGATATTTCATGTTAAAAGTTTTTATTGCGTACTACTTTTCATACATGTATGAGATGAATGATGTCACAGGGCTTGAACAAGACCTCTAAAAGGTCAAGCAAACTGACTCGCACTCTGAGAGTGTGATATCTTCTATGGTGTGCTCTCGGGATGTGGCAAGCTTGATAGTAGAGAATAGGTTATGAAAGTTGTCTTAGGAATTAAAATGTCTCATAAAGTCACGTCTAGTAGAGTTTCGATTATTAGTGTGAGTCACGACGCATCTTTGAGCGAGAGACTATTGGATGATAGAGTTTTTCTTCTTTCTCTACTCTTGTATAATGCCGTAGAGTAAAAGTTATGAGTGCCTTTCTTAATGCTTTTGTTTTTGTTAGTAGGAAAGTAACTACTTGAAGGATGGCTTCTCTAAAGAATTGAAGAAGGGAGGGTGAATGACGAAATTCCTCCACGAGGTGTTCAAGTCCCTATTGTGGGTCAATGTAATGATGTAGCGGTGGTTCCCCTACACATTACCAATGGAGAGATTCGAGAGGCACGCCTTGCAGTAGCCTGAGTCATAACAACCATGTAAGTAGGGGTGTTCAACCTAAAGTGAATGATAAAGAGAGTACTATGACATCTAGATTAAGAGATCTTGTGATGATGAATCCTCTTGTAATTATTGGTTCTAATGTGGGAGAGGATACCCAAGAGTTTCTAGAGTGGGTGTACAAGGTGTTGAGTTCCAGGGAGGTGACTTCTAGGGAGAAGGCGGAGTTAGCTTGGTACCAATTGAGGGAGGTTGATCAAGTCTGGTACACTCAATGGAAATATTATTGGCCGGTGCAGAGCGGTCTCATCGATTGGGAGGAGTTTAAGGCGGTCTTTTTAGGAGAGTACATTCCATGTGTCAGAAGGGAGGTGGAGTTTGGGAGTTTGTTGACCTTAAACTAAGTAACAAGGATGTGAAGAACCTAAACTTCGGAGAAGCACAAGGATTTTGAACAAGGGTAAAACCAATAAACAAGGTCAAACTATGTTTAAAAAGAGAGCTCCAAAAAAAGATGGGACTAGTGCTTCAACGGGCAAGCTTAGGATGTAGTGATTCTAACATCATTAAACCCACATGTTCTACTTGTGGCAAGAAGCACTATGGCTAATGTCTGGTCATTACTAATAGTTGCTTTTGTTATGCTAAGGATAGTCATAAGGTAAGGGATTCTCTACTAATGGGGCTAAGAGGAAGCAAGGCCAAGCAAGTTTCTCCTAATGCTATGGATGAAGATGATGTTGGTAAGTTAAAGTGTATTTCTTTTAGTTGTTATGAGTTCCTTCTAAGTTGGAGGAGTATGGTTGGTAGTAGAGTTTTTATTAATTGTTTCATATCTTCTATTCAATTCAAGGTTGAGAGTTAGAAAGTCATAGTATCATGTTGCATTGTTGCATGGTGTTTCAGAGTTTTCTTGGAATTGAATTTTATTGATTCCTTGCATTGCGCATTTCATGAAGTTATTGTTGTGTTCAAAATTGAGTTTATATGGTTTTATATCTTATATTATCATGATTCCATCATTAATTGCTTAAATTTTGCATTTTTTAAAGTTTTGGATGCGTTATGTCATATCCGGGTTTACCCATTAGACTTATCCGGCGTCGGCGTCCTATTTGAGGTGTAAGACTAGCCTCTTAGTTTACATCATCACATTCATAGATAAAATTTACCAAAAAACTTAAAAGTTTTTATTACTTCTACTTGGAGGTATACATAAACCTTTACATACACATAACATATATATATATATCGAGTATACATAGACCCTTCAAAATAGGAATATTAATTAGTCTTCTTCTTTATTGCATATAAGTATATAAAGATAACATAGAAATAAAAGTCAAAATAGTTGTCTCATCTCATAACCATCTAATAAGAGTGTAGAACTTTGCTATAACCAATACATCAAAGTAAAAGTACCACACATGGATTATACAATGTTTCATACTAAATGGAATGAAAAAACCATAGAAGTATTTAAAATAAATCAACTCTATAACCTAGATAGTGGCATCACCCTCATAAATTGAAGACCTACCCTTCTTGGATGAATAAGAGATCCAAACCTTCTTCAAGTCGTCTTCAAAGAACTTCAACAATCGAAACCTAAAATGTTGGGGAACATGAAGAAATAGGGTTCGTACGCAAGTTGTACTAAATATGAGACCACATGCACACATATTATAAAAACATGCTAAGAAAAAGGACATTTCATAAAGATATGCAATTTAGTTATATCACTAATGCATATTCAATAAGACCATACCAATCCATAGTACGTGTTCATTACGTCCTAAACATGTACTTACCAAACCAACATCATAAAGTCCAGTAAAGTCAATATGCATAGCATATATTAGATACATATTCAAGTAACTCTATCATCAAGTCATCTTAACAATAAGTATAAATAAGAGTACATTTCATTATAAATCAAGCACCATAATCTTACTCAATGAAGTAACCCAACAAGAATCATGACTAACGTCCTACTTCACATAACATGGTATATAGGTATACAGATCATCTTACTTCAAAATTATAAACCAACACATATTCATAAGTGAACTAATCAACATATCGTATCAACAATGTGCAGGTTGATCATATACATGTCATATAGCATTATAAGAATTATCATAAATAAGAACATCCTCATCAGATTGCCGTCAAGGCTAACTTGTGCAATACTTAGGTAGAGTCTCATACCCCTACCTAGACAAAGCTAGACCCCTTAGGTCATGTTAGTTAGAGTTCAATCTTGTAGTTCATTTTACCTTTTGAGAACATCTTGTCCTAACCAACATAGACCACGTGAGATAGTGTGGAATCTAGTGTCATAAGACCTTACACCGAAGGAAGGCGGACTACTTTCCAAGGTAGTACAAAAACATGAAACATAGCAAGTATGTTGATCCACTAGCTAGTATTCCTATGGGGGCAACATAGTTAGTCAACTAGGAGATATAATTTGGACCCTCTTTATGCTATATGTATTGTAGTTTCCAATCTCAAGAGTACATTAGTGATCCTACCTTCCTTATGTATGAAGGGACACTCCTAACTCTAGTTCACTCGGTGCTAAGCTAGAGTCCCTTTTTGAAATGCCTTTAAGCCCATATTATCAATCATATCATAGTTTAGGTGATAGGTTCTATTCCTTGTATAATCATAATCATCAATAGCTCAATAAGAATTGCAAGAGTATAAATCCTTTCATTACAATTCATATAAGTGACTTTACCACATTAACATCTTCATATCATGATAAGGCTCATTGGTAAATCATTCACCCTCCTTATAACATTAACATCTCAAGACAACACCTCATAATCATAATCTATACATTTAAATTCAACATCATCCACCCTATTAATACTAATACAAGGCATACTCCATTACAACATCATGACTTAATCATAACTAACCACAAATTAAAGAAAAGGATAGAGATCATAAGACTTACCAAGTCTCATTCATAGTTCATCATCAAGGTCTTACCATAAACCCACAATTCAAACTAATGAGGGTATATACATAATCGTAAGTGAATAATCAACAGGATAACCAGGCAACAAGAATCACTATATCACAATTCAATACTAGATCATAACATAAGATGAGATACTTAGGTCAACTCACAATACACTTTATAACCTTGATCATCTTCTTAAGAACTAGCATGAGAGATTAACAATCACCCTAATTTATTTCATGATTACTGTAACAACATAATCTAGTAGAAAATAAACCAATAGCCAAGTTAATTGAACTAAATAAAACCTAGTTCATATAAAGATAAAACCTAGGGTTAAGGGTTCAGGGTCATCTTCTACAATGTAGACCAAAAATTCAAGTCATATAATAATTAAGTTAGAATACATGTTAATATACTCATAATATACAAAATAAATCATAAATGAATCAATTCATAACATATTTTTTGAGATTGAGAAAGACCCACATGAAAACAAAATATTTGAAAATACTTTGAAGGAACCCTTTGAGGAAAGAGGTCTCAAAGGTGAATTCCATCCCATACCTCAATGGTTGATGATTAATTTATGGTAAAATAGTCCCTTTACAGCCCCCAAATCCCTCCCCAAGCTTGTCTTCAATGGTGACTTCCAATAGAGAGAGAGAAAAGAGAAGGAAGAGAGTTTTGTTCTGAGAGTTGTCATTAGACTAATGGGTTTACGATCATTATATGGCCCGTTAATTAAGTTAATTAGACTTCCCTTAATCCCTAACTAACAACCAAACTCCTTAATTAATTATTTTAGACTAAGTTAAAACGTGCAGGAAAATTAGACCCTCACAGACGAGACCTCGACCAACTGTCCATCTGTGAGTCGACGATTGTTCCTCTTCTGTGCTGCCCACTCATCGATTTGGTTAGACACTGTGCAGGTGAGGGCCTCCAAAAAATTGTCAATGTTTTGGTCGACGGTTGGTATCGATGACCCGTCGATCTACACACATTCCGTCTGTGCACTTTTGTGGGTGCATACTGCTCAGGCAGTGTTTGACTCCAAACTTAAGGGTCCTCCTCAGGATCCCTTGGTTGTTCGTTGATTATTCCTACCCGGACGTTTCGATCATGAATCAACTTAATCACATGTTAGACACCCTTCCACCAGTTTTCATCATTTTATAACTTGTAAAACGTAGTAAAAAAGGCTAAGGCACGCTTGTATCTCCTTGAACTACTCTACGGACGTCATGTACGTTCTTGGTCGTTTTGGTTCCTAGACTTCTTAAATGACTTATATTAATTTAAATGGACCTTAAAACTGTGTACAAACCTTATGATACATATATTATGCTATAGAATACGTCTTAGATTTTTGAAGTTTTCCATTATCCCCCGCTTACGAACATTCGTCCCCGAATGACACTAAAATCTTTAGAAGGAAGGAATAGACTCAAGACTAGCAGACCAACCAATAAAAAATACATAACAACATAAATCATATTACTTACACAAGGCATTTAAAAACTTAAATTACCACACATAAGACTCAACATTACATTATGAGGAATATCCTTTTCACAACAACAAGAGCTCAACATAGAATTTATGAGTCAATTATGTCAAAGTTCAACTTATCAACATACTATATATTATTACATTAAGACTCACCATATAAAAATGCACGACATAAATCAAAACAAGCCAAAGATAAAAATTTCATGTCCAATGCATAATTTTACAATGATTCATTGTAACAATATCAAAAATGCATCTTTTAAAGACTTCACTATAAATCAAAGAAACTTCAATTTTAGTCATTATTTTCATGATTAGTAAGAACTACTAACCTTGGTTATCAAATAAGTGAGGGTAACGGGACTTCATGTCGGCCTCGGCCTCCCATTCTGCACCCTCAACTAGGTGATTCTTCCATAACACATTTATGGAAACCAACTCTTTATTCCTTAATTTATTGACTTGCCAATCAATATTTAAACCAGAACTTCCTCAAAAGAGAGGTTATCCTTCACAGCAAGACCCTCAATAGGAAGAATAGACTCAGGCTCACCGATACACACTTTAAGCATGGAAACATAGAAAACTAGATGAACCGAAGCCAATTTACAAGGAAGTTTCAATTCATAGGCAACCTTACAAACCCTTTGCAAGATTTAATATGGACCCATCTAACGAGGACTCAACTTTCCTTTCATGCCAAATCTAACCACCCCTTTCATAGGTGACGTTTTCAAATACACCTTTTCACCTTCTTTAAACACCAAATCCCTTCTCCTATGATTGGCATAATACTTTTTCCGACTATAGGCCGTTTGCAACTGGTTCCTTATGATATGAAGTTTCTCCAAAGACTTATGTATCAAATCGGAACGAAGAAGCGAAGGCTCACCCACTTCTAACTATCCAATAGGAGGCCTACACCTCCTACCATACAAGGCTTCATAAGAATCCATGGAGATGGATGACTGAAAAATATTATTATAAGCAAACTCCACCAAAGGAAAATACTTATCCTAATTTCCCTTAAAATCAATAATACAAACCCTAAGCATATCCTAAAAGGTTTGAATAGTATGCTCTGCTTTACCATCCATTTGTGGATGAAAAGCGATACTTAACTTCACCTTAGTACCCAACCCTTCTTGGAATGACCTCAAAAACCAAGATGTGAATTGTGCACCACCATTCGATATGATGGAAGATGGAATACCTTGGCGACACACAATCTCATTTATGAAGATCCTTGCATAATATTCCGCCGAATAAGTAGACTTGACAGGAGTAAAGTGAGCTTAGTTAGTCAACCTATCCACAACCACCCATATAGAGTCATATTGCCTTTGAGTCTGAGGTAAACCCACCACAAAATCCATATTGATGTCTTCATACTTCCAAGTAGGAACTTATATTTCTTGTAGTAAGCCACCCGACTTTTGATATTCGACTTTCACTTGTTGGCAATTCGGGCAGTTAGCAACAAACTCTTCTATGTCCTTCATCAAACATTCCCACTAGAATACTTCCGTAAGGTCATGGTACATTTTAGTCAAACCCAGATGAATGGAGTAGCGAAACCACTGGTCTTTCTCAAGGATCTCATTCTTGCAATCACCTACCTTGGGAAGACACTATCTTCCTTGGTACCTCAAAACACCATCCCCGCTAAGGAGAATGCCTCAAGTTCGCAATGCCACACTCTCCATGAGAATAATGATAACTATTAAGCTTGCCAAGGATCGATTCCTTCAACTCCTTGAATGATATATTAAGGTGTTGTTTGGACTTCATCTCAACTACCAATGATTATTCGTTGTTATGATGGACCATGAAACCACAATTCGGAGAATCTTCCAACCTCACCCCCATCCTAGCCAACCTATGAAAATCCTTCACTAGGTCTTTCTTGGCTTCATCAATGTGATACACACTACCAATAGACATACGACTTAGAGCATCCACAACCACAATGGCCTCGTCGGGGTGACAGAGGACACTCATGTCGTAATCTTTCAACAATTTTAACCACCTTATTTGTCGTATATTCAACTCCTTTTTTGTAAACACATATTGGAGACTCTTATGGTCTGTTTACACATCAACATGGAACCCATACAAGTAATTCCTTCATATTTTCAAGGCAAATACCATGACAACTAACTTAAGGTAGTGAGTTTGATAGTTTCTCTCATTCACCTTAAGTTGCCTATGAGCATAGGCTATCACCTTACCATGTTGCATAAGCACACACCCTATACCCCCTCGGAATGAGTCACAATACACAACAAAACCCTTTGTACCCTCCGGTAAAGTCCACACCGGAATGTTAGCAAGCCTATCTTTCACATTTGAAAGCTTCTCTCACATGCCTCCGACCAAGGAAATTCCTTACACTTTTGGGTCAAAAGTAGTCAAGGGAGATGCAATGGACGCAAAAACATCAACAAACCTCCAATAATAACCCACTTAACCAAAAAAAACTCCTAATGTCGGTTGAAGTCAGTGGTCTAGGTAATTTTTTCACCGCTTCCGTTTTCCTTAGATCAACCTCAACTTCCTCACTAAAGATGATATGACGAAGAAATGTCACCGGCCTCATCATGTGATCACCCTCATTTTTCGAATATACCAAGATGTCATTAATCAAGACAATGACAAATGAATCTAGCAATTTCAAAATACTCTACTCATGATGTCAATAAATTCCTCCCGGGCTTTTTTATGACCAAAGGACATTAGTAAGAACTCATAGTGACCATATTTAGTCTAAAGTGCCATCTTTGGTATATACTCACCTTTTACCCTAAGTTCTTGTTACACCGATCTCAAGTCCATCTTAGAAAAGGAGGTTGCCCTTTGGAGTTGATCAAATAAGACGTCAATCTGATGGAGAGGATACTTGTTGTTGATGATGACTTTATTGAGTTGGCGGTAATCAATACACATTCTTATGGACCCAACTTTCTTCTTCACAAACAAAACCGAAGCACACCATGGAGAAATACTAGGTCTAATGAAGCCTTTGTCTAGTAAATCTTTGAATTGAACCTTCGACTCTTTCGATTCGCCGTAGACATCCAATAAGGAGAAATTGAAATGGGAATTTTATCCTCTAATAAGTTGATACAAAAATCAATTTCCCGTTTTGGAGGAATAACGTGGAGATTATTTGGAAAGACCTCTGGAAATTCACTCACTACGGGGACCGACTAAATGGAAGAAATTTCGGAGTCTAAATCTTGGACTCTGACAATATGGTATAGACAACCTTTAGAAATCATTTTGCATGCTTTTATACAAAAGATGATACGACTGCTACAAAAAAAAAATTCCCCCCTTCCAATAAACAACGGGTTCATTTGAAAAGCTAAACTTCACCACCCTCATTCAAAATCTATAGAGACAAAGCAAGCATGCAACCAATCCATACCCAAAATGACATCAAAATCAAGCATATCAAGCTCTACTAGTTCAACATAAGAAATTCAATTGGGAAATATTATTGGACAATTTATATACACCCTTTTTACAACAACCGACTAACTCACTTGGGTAGACACTATAAAAGGTTAATTCACAATATCACGCAAAATGTAAAACTTTTTAGCTACTAAAGAGGTAACAAACGATAATGTATCACCTGGGTCAAGTAAGGCATACACATTAATAGAGAAGACTTTCAACTTACTGATCACCACGTCGGGAGAAGTCTCTTACTCACCCCAAAAGCGGAGAGAATAGAAGCGGTTCTTCTTTGGAGCCTTATTTTAACCACTGGCTTGAGTTTTACCACTACCCTTTATCTTCACCTATAACATTAGGGAAATCCCTAAACTTGTGCCCACTTTTACCAGACCCAAAACAATTGTCTGTCCACTTAAGACAATCAACATAGTGTTTCTTTCCACACTTTCCACAAGTTGGCTTCTCCATTGGTGAAGTAGTACATTTAGCTTTTAAGGCTTAGGTTTAGGCACCCTATAACCACTAGCCTTAGAGAACTTGGAAGGAACTTGAATAGAAACCCGCTTCTTAAATATAAGCTTGTCTTGTATCTCAAGTATATTCTTTGATGAACCTCCATCAAAAGAACCTGCCCTCTTAGCATCTCTACCCTTCCTCTTAGCCCTTGACTCTTCCACATGTTTGGCATGTACCATTAGATGAGAAACGTTCATATTGTCATGTAGCATAACTTAATGACACTCCTCTTGCAGATCATCTGGCCACCCGTCAAAAAGAGACTCATTTCATCTCTAGGATTATAAAACAAAAAAAATATTGACAATTTAGTGAATTTCAAGGAGTATTCATGATCACTCATACCCCCTTGGTGAAGGTTGATGAACTCCATCACTCTAGCTTTCCTCATCTCAATAGGAGAAAAACCTTCTTGAAAATCTCCCAAGTCACCGGACATCCCTTAATGGCGTATTATCCATCCATTGGACATATCATGCTTGAGCCGGATGCATCCTTAAGTTGATAAGTGGCTAACTCAGCCTTCTCACTTGTAGGGAACCCCATAGCTAAGAGTATCTTTTACACTTCATCGATGAACTCATGGGAGTCTTCTTCAATCTTTGACCCGTAGAAAGTAGGAGGATTCATCTGTGTGAAATCCATTAGATGGGAGGCCATAATAGCAACTTGTGGATGAGCTCGGGGTACAACCTCTGAATTAGCTTGGGCCGTCATGGCTTGGGCTTGAGCAGTGGCAACTTGTGCTTGGGTAGTGATGGCTTGGGCTATTTTTAAAAGAGAGGCTGTTATGTTCTTATATGTCAAAGGAGGAGGATTCACTGGGGATTTGTAATCATTATCACCTTTCTCAAGAGGAGGAACTTGATGAACATAGGGAGGATCTCCCTCATTGACAATCTCCTCATCAAGCATTCGTGCCACATTCCTTTGAGTGTTAATTCCCTACCATTACAACAATAGGATTAGATGTAAAAACACATAATAAGTATACTTTAAATACACGATATTAGATTTCCAAGAAAGTGAGAGTTTCCTATGCATCACGTAGGTTCCTATCAAAAAGTGTGGCGCGCTCCACCATTATGAATATGAACTTACATAGACGTGGTTGAGAGACACATTGAGTAAAATATAATTCAATCTCATGCTCTTATTCCAAGTTTGTCGCATTAGGGTTTACCCCCTAGACGTAACCGGCATCGGCGTCCTCTTTGAGGACTAAAACTAGCCTCATAGTTTATATAATTACATTCATAGGTCAAATTTAGTGGAAAATTTAAAAATATTCATTAATTCTACTCGAAGGTTAACATAGACCTCGACATACACATAACATATATATATCGAGTATAGATAGACTCTTTGAATAGGAAGATTACTTAGTCTTGTACTTTTATTGCACGCATGTTTATAAAGATAACATAGTCATATATTCATAAAAGTCGTCTCATTTCATAACCATCTAATAAGAGTGTAAGAACTGAGGGGTAACCCATAAATCAAAGTAAAAATGTCTCACATAGGCTATACAATGTTTATTACTAAATGGAAAGAAAAAACCATAGAATTATTAAACAAAAAGCAACTCCATAAGCTAGATAGTGGCATCGTCCTCAGAAATTGAGGACATATCTACTTTGATGAATAAGAGATCCAATCCTTCTTCAAGTAATCTTCAAGGAATTTCAACGACCGGAACCTAAAATATTGGGGAACAGGAAGAAAGGAGTTTAGTACGCCACTTGTACTATGTATGAGGCCATATGCACACATACTATGAAAACATGCGAAGAAAAAGGACATTTGGTAGGGATATGCAATTTACTTTGAAATCAATTATGCATATTGAACAATACCATACCAATGCATAGGACATGTTCATTAAGTCAGAAGCATGTAAATTACCAAACCAACATCATCAAGTCTAGTCAAGTTAACCTGCATTGCATATAATTAGACACATATTCAAGCAACTCAATCATCAAGTCATATTAACATTAAGCATGAATAAGAGCACCTTTCATTATAAACAAAGTAATGTCAATTACCCATGAATCCCTATAAAGAAAACAAGTGCAATGACTAAGTAAAGACCATAGCCTTACTCAATCAAGTAATCTAACAAGAATCATGACTAACATCCTACTCCACATAACATGACATTAAGGTATACATATAATCTTACTTTAACATTATAAACAAACACATATTCATAAGTGAACTAATCAACATATAGTATCAACAAAGTGTAGGTTCATCACATACATGTCATATAGCATTATAAGCATAATCATACACAAGAACGTCCTCCTAAGTCTCCCCTCAACACTAACTAGTAAAATGCTTAGGTAGTGTCCCATACCCCTACCTAGAGTAATGTCATGTACTTAGAATTTTTGCTAAAGTTTTGTGCGGCTTTCAACAACTTACTCACTAATTTTTAAATGTCTTTTATGATCAAGGAAGCCATTTAAACTTTGATCACGAATTGAATGCTTGAAAAAGAACTTAGAAAAAACAAAAGAGATCTTTTGAAGAAGGTTTTGTATTATGATAGGAGAATGCTTACAACTTTCTTGCTGCCTTTGAAAATGAGGGGCACCTCCATTCATACTACTTCCTATGGACTAAAGTGTAATTTTAAAATTACATACAAGTACGTAGTTATTTACACTTTTGTCCCTTTTCTAGAGAAGCCTACACTTTCTAAGACTTTACAAAGACTTTATTGAAAAGTCTATGTTATTCTAGAGAATTCTAAGGACTTCTCTAGCCTTCTAGATTAATGTATAAGGTTCTAGAGTTCTCCGCAAACCTCTCCACAACTGTAGACCCTTCCGCCTCTATCCGGATGCAAAATTTAACCATGATGTGGCAGGACGTGACACTCTCCCCCACCTATTGATGCGACGACCGAGTCGCATCGGAACTATATGAGCTACCGAGTCTTGTCTTCTCGTACGCGCTGCTAATAGTACATTGGCTCGATCAATTCCCTTGTGAAACTCCTTCAATTGGTTCTTTATTTCTTCTCTCGGCCTCATGATCTACCTTGTTCCTAAAAATCAAGTGCCTCAATGACTTCCTTGGCATCACGGTATTATAATCTTTCTCATGCGTGGTGGCAAGGATCCTTTGGCACCATTGTCTTCTTTCGAATTTGCAATGGTGGTTGCGAATGTCATCCACTTTTTCATATTTCTTCTCTCCGGCTGCATGACCGTTATTCGCACTTGTACTTCCATCTTTGGTGCCTTCCCAAGGGGAATCATGCATGTTCCTCTTTGTTCCATGACCAGAAGTTGTTGGAGGTAAGGATAGATCACCGCGTGACACTCCTGGAAGAATTCCTTCCTTATATAAAAGAGATCTAATGGAGAGAGAGGGACAATTGTTTTACCTTGTGAATCGCCTAGCGTGATGCTTACTCCATGCGCGACTCCACTCACGGGAGTCGGTGATGTATTGACCGTCTTGAGTTGGGAGTTACTTGGATTGTAATGCAGTTCCAACCTTCTCACTGTCGTCTTTGTCATGATATTGACCTATACACCGGTGTCCACAATAGCACGAGTGGGTCTTCCAATGATCGTGATGTCGACATACTGCACGCTGCATATTCTTGACTTTTTTTGTTTCTTCGTGATAGCTCCGAATAGTCCTATAAAATCCAACTGCGTCGTCTCTGCGCCTTGCTCTTGCCATGTGATTTTTTCTCTTACCTCTTTTGTATGATAGCACAAAGGTTATTCAGTTTAGGGAACATCGTATAGCTATGCAGCCCACCACATATGTTGCAACCACCTCTTTTGGCAACCTCTCTGTTCCTTTCCGTGTTGCCATGACATCCAGACTTCTATCCATCAGACTTCCAGGTTTCATACTTCTTAGTATGTGGTAGTTTCTCCTTGACTTTGCCATGATCTCCCCCCTTATGGTCATGACTACCTCTCACTTCATCTCCTCCGACTTTGTTAGGCTTTTCATTCTTGAAGTCTGTCAAAGCTTTAGCCAGTGTGATGGCTTCATTAATATTCCTGACCTGTCGGCATTCCAACTCCGTTGTGGCCCAACTTTGCAGCCCATCCATGAAATTGAACAACATATATTCATTCGTTAGGTTGGGAATTTGAAGCATTGAGGGTGCTAAACTCCAGAACAAATGCGCGAATACTACTCGTTTGCTTCACCTCCCTAAACTTGTGCTTCGCCTCATAATATAGGTTGTTAGGGAATAATGTCTTCTTGAAATCCTTTTGGAATTTCTCCCATGTGTTTATGGTGCAACTCCCATTCCCTATCTCAGACTCTTTACACCTCCACCATAGAATGGCCATATCCAAAAGATACAACGCAGCTGTGTTGATCTTATTTTCATCATTCTCTACTCTATTACACTTGATGTAATTCTCTAAGTGCCATAATAAATTCTCCACCTCTTGCGCATCACAGACGCCTTTTTACATCGGTTGCTTGGGAGCCTCGACCTTGGCCTCCTTATCTCGATCGAATAATGACGATCTTCAAACTTTTGCGCCTTCCTTGAGTGTTTTTATCTCGGCCTTCATGGTCTCAATCGTGATCAATGCCTCCATGAGACGAAACTCAAAGGAAGTGATAACCTCCTTCATCTCGAACTCGGCATGCTGGCAACCCTCCAACTCCTTGCGGATTCTCTCGGTCTCCGCAAGGGTGAAGTCCTCAAGGGTCATGAACATGTCATCGGCCACATTCATGCGCCGGCCTAGTATCTCCACAGCCTGCCTTGTCAGTTCCACCCTTGCGACCAATTCTTCTACAGCGGTGACGTCTATGGCGTCTTCACCCAATTCATCATCACTTGCTTCGGTAGTCGAGGGAGGATGAGATGTTAGCGCTTTCCTAGGTGTGGAATCGAGAAACACCTTCTCATTAACATTTTGACATTTCTTTCCCTTTCGATTCTTCTTTCCACTATCCATAAAGACGTTGGTGGTGCTGGTGCAATTTACCTCTCCTTCGATAGTCATTCCCTTATATCAAACCTCATTTCGATACCAATTTTTAACGGACTTAGAGTTTTCGCTAAAATTCTGTGCGTCCCTGGACAGCTTACTCACTAATCATTCAGGGTCTTGTAAGCTCAAGGAAGTCATTAGGACTTACATCACTAAGAGAATGCTTGAAAAAGAACTTAGAAAGAACAAAAGAGATATTTGGAATAAGGTTGTGTATTATGCTTGGAGAATGCTTACAACTTTCTTGGTTCCTTTGCAAATGAGGGGCACCTTTATTTATAATACTTCCTAGGGACTAAAGTGCAATTTAAATATTATATACAAGTCCCTACTTATTTACACTTTGGTCCCTATTTTAGAAAAGTCTACACTTTCTAAGACTCTCCAAAGACTTTCTTGAAGAGTGTAAGTTATTCTAGATAATTCTAGGAATTATGTAGCCTTCCTTATTAATCTAGAAGGTCCTAGAGTTCTCTGCAAACCTCTCCACTCTCTAGATCCTTCTGCCCCAATGCAAACGTAAAATTTAACTATGATGTGGTGGGGAGTGACACTAAGCTAGAACCCTAACGTCATCTTAGTTAGAGTTGAATCCTTTAGGTCATTTTACCTATTGCGAACATCTTGCCTATCAGACATAGAACACATGAGCTAGTGCGGAATCTGGTGTAATAATACCTTACGCTGAAGTAAGGCACACTACTTTCCAAGGTAGTACAAAAACATGAAATATAGAAACTACGTGGATCCACTAGCTAGTATTCCTGTGGAGGAAACACAGTTAAAGAACTAGACCCTCTTTATACTACATGCATTGTAGTCTCAAATCTCATGAATACATTCTTGATCCTACCTTCCCTATGCAGGAAGGCAAACTCCCTACTCTAGTTCACTCGGTGCTAAGCTAGAGTCCCTTTCTGAAATGTCTTTAAGCCCTTATTAAAAATCATAACGTAGTTTAGCTCATAGGGTCTACCCCTTGTATAATAGTCATCATCAACAGCTACATAAGAATTGCATGAGTATTAATCCTATCATTACAATTCATATAAGTGAGGTTAGCACATTAGCATCTTCATATCTTGATAAGGCACATTGTTAAATTATTCACCCTACTTATAAAATTTAGATCTTAAGCCAACATATCACAATCATAATTAAGACATTTCAATTCAACAACATATCACCCTATCGATTTTAATACAAGGCATACTACAATACAACATCATGAATTAATCATAATAAACCACATTTAGAAGTAAAGGATAGAGATCATAATACTTAACAAGTCTCTTTCATAGTTTATCATAATGTTCTTACCATAAACCCTCAATTAAATCCAAATTGTGTATAATCATCATTATTCAATTATCAACAAGATAACAATGCTAGAAGAATCACTATATCACAATTCAATACTAGATCATAGCTTAAAACGATATACTTAGGTCAATTAACAATACATTTTATAACCTAGATAATCTTCTCAAGAACAAGCATTAAAGACTACCAGCCACCTTAATTTTGTTCATGATTTGTGTAACAACATCTATTAGTAATTATACCAATAACCAAATTAATTAAACCAAATACAAACTAGATCATAACAAGATCAAACCGAGGGTTAAGGGTTACGAGTCATCTTCTACAAACTAGACCAAACCATCAAGTTATATCGTAATTCAGTTATAATACATGTTAATCTACTCATAATATCCAAATAAATCATAAACAAATTAATTCATAACATAATATTTGAGATTGAAAAAGACCCACATGAAAATTCAACATTTGAAAATACTTTGAAGGAATCCTTTAACGAAAGAGGTCCCAAAGGTGAATAAGATCCCATACATCAATGGTTGATGAAGAATTGATGATGAAATTGTCCCTTTACAGCCTAAGATCCCTCCCCTAGCTTGTCATCTATGATGCCATCCAATAGGAGAGAGAAAGAAGAGAGAAGGAAGAGAGTTTTGTTTTTAGACTTGTCATGAAACTAATGGGTTGCTGTCTTTATATGGGGGTTAATTAAGTTAATTACAGTTCACTTTATCCCTAAATAACAACACCCCTTAAATAATTAGTTAAGACTAAGTTAAAATGTGCAGGAAAATTAGACCTTCATAGACGAGGCCTTGACCAACGGTCAATTTGTGATTTGATGTCTAGTTCTTCTTTCGTGCTGCATAATCGTCAATTTGGTCAGAGACTGTGCAGGTGAGGGCCTCCAACAAATTGTCTAAGTGTTGGTCGACGGTTGGCATCAACGTCCCCTCGATCCACACACGTTCCATTTGTGCCCTTTCATAGGTGCACACTGCCTCGGCAGTGTTTGACTCCAAACGCAAGGGCCTCATCAAGGTCCCTTGGTTGGTCCTTTGGGAGTCGTACCCCAGATGTTTCGACCATAAATCAATTTAAACACATGTTAGAAACCCTTCCACCAATTTTCGTCCTTTTTTGACTTCTAAAAGGTAGTCAAAAAGGTTAAGGCACGCTAATATGTGCTTGAACTACTATTCGGACGTCATGGACGTTCTTGAATGCTTTGGTTCCTATACCTCCTAAATGACCTATATTAATTTCAATGGACCTTAAAACATAAAACAGTGTACAAACCTTATGACACTTATGTTATACTCTAGAATATGTCTTGGATTTTCGAAGTGTTACATAGTCGTTGTAAGGAATTTATACTCAATGTAAAGAATTTCAAATTTTGAATAAATTGTTGTTTTGTTAAAAATCATTGTAATGTGTATATAAGTGATGTAAATTAGCATGATAATGAATACAAAAATAGTTCTTTCTATTGGAAATGAAGAATGTGAGTCTTACGACATGATGAGTCGTAGATTAGTTTTTAACTTCTTGTTGTGTTTTGAGTTTCTAAAAGTATGCTAAATTGATGTTCCTCTTAATTGTGTATAGTGTATGGTGTGGTATGGTTATGTGCTTCTATTCTTGAGTATCTTATCACTTGAATGTTTTTTTAAAAAAAGCAAGTGTAATTCAAGGACGAATGTAATTCAAGTGGAGGAGAATGTAACACCTCTAAAATGACATAGCTTATACCTAATGCTTTTTTCTTTATATTTTTAAGTCCTAAAATTTGTTAAAATGATGTTACGAGGCAGTGTCTAAAGTTTCATGAAGTTTTGAGGTCAAACGTCTTTATAACGTCCATGAAATTTGAAAAGTTTACCTTGAAACGACCTTGTGTGTGTTAGTATGTTTCATCAAGTATTATGTGTTAGTTTTTTATGAAATTGATGTGAAAGGTCCTATATATGTATACGGACATATTCGGGTTGGAAACGTCTGGGCAAAAGTCCCCAAGGACCAACTACAATCGGCAATTGATGCCTAGTAGGTCAGTCGATGTCGCGTAGGTGTAGGGCAAAGGTTAACACATAGGCTGGTGGACTTGTCCTTCTCTTGGAAAGCGTATAACCCAAACCACGGACGAATAGGACGCTCTGTTGCTCACTGTCAAGTGAAGGGGTGAATAAGTAAATTCACCCCACGTCTAAATAATTAAAAGCGTAGTTTCCTAATGTAATTTTGGGTATTATAAATAGTTTTATATGTCTTAAACACTTAGAGGAATTCATTATTCTAAATCAAAACCCAAATTTTCTAAGAAGTTCTCTAGAACTCCACTGGATCAAAACTCATGATAGAGCTTGGATTGAAGATTTCTTTGGTGATTCTTCATCAATTTGTCATCAAATTAGTAGTCTAGAATCAATTAATGTGTGACATCATCCTTTAATATATTTTCTTCATGGAGCCAATCTTCAAAGTGATTTATAAAGTCTTTAAAAGATGAACTTGTCCAATATTCTAATATATTTTTGGCTTCTTGCATTTAATGTTTTAAATCATTGTATATTAATTGAATTTATGTTAATGTGATGATTTTAAACTAAAAACTCTATGAGCCCATGTAATTCATGTAACACTAGATTTGACTACTTTATTGTTGTATTGATTATGCCTTAATATTATTGAATTTTTTTGTGAATGGTGGACTTAAGGTTGATTGGCTGGAATGGCATAATATCATACTTAGGAAATTTATTGAGATATCCTTTTAGCCATTGTAGGTAGCCCTGTGGACCAGCATTGGTAAGATAAATGTGATTGGGCTATGAAGTAGATATGAAACCTCGTCATGTGATCCTTTATATGAATTAATCTATGATAATAAAGGATAGCACCGAGTGAGTATGGGTAGGGTAGTTTCTCTAAGATAAGTTTGCATTAGATAACAAAGAAACCCTTCATATTCCTTAACCATGTGCCTACATGGGTTGTGTCCTAGTTCTACCATTGCCAATTACAACACCCTTTATTGGAGTTTGGTTAACTCCGGATTCTATGCTTAGCTACCATGGTCTATGTTGGTTATTGCTTATTCGCATCACGTGGAACTATTAAGAAGTTCTATGAAGTTTAAGTGGTCGTATAGAAGGCTATATAGAAATTGCACGATTAGGTGTTAAAGATGTTTAGTAAGCGAGTCTCTAGGTCTTCTATAAGAGCATTACTTGAATGTCCTTATATGTTGAATGTCTCTTAAGTGAACTAATGAAGATAATGGGTTAACTTAGAAAAGCATGTTAATGAATAAATGCTTACTTGGAGTAGCTTAAGGTTTACTTAGTAAGGATATGAAGGGGGCATATGACTGTTCACTTCATGTCTTACCCATGGAAGTCTTAAGAATAACTCTAGATAGGAATGTAAATTGAATGAGTAGACATAATATCAACTTAGGTAGTCTTAAGGATTATTTAGGTAAGCTTGGAGAGGGTGTATGGGTGGTCTTTTCTTGAATTACTTAAGTAAGTCTTTTGATAACCTATTGGAAGAGAATCTCATATTATATTTATACTATTATGTGTAGTGAGAATTATCTTATCTTAGGTAGTATAACACTTTGTTTGGATTATTGTTATTAATCGTTAACTAATGTATTTTATTTGTATTGTATTGTATTGTATTTTATGGTAGATATAATGTTTGGTTAGACTGTATTATTTGTTGTTGTTTAATAATATTTTTTATTGTTTGGTTTGATTGTCTCATACTATATTATAATTAGAAATTTACTATTGTATTTTTAATTATTCTAGCTTAGGAGGTTTGACTAAATTTAAATAATTAAGGTAAAGTGTGAAATAGTACTTTGAAATACTATGTAAAGATATAATTAAAAATAGAAATTAAGTAACAATAAGAATTCATCAAATCGGTTCTTTCATAAAATATGGATTTTCATTGTTACGTAACGACCAAATTTACCAATACAATATAAATTATTTTAAATAACAATAAAAAAAAACATTGTAGGTATAGAAACGATACAATACAATAGAATGGGTAACAATGATCCAAACATAGTGTAAAGGATCTCTTAGGTATGTGTGAAAAGATTGTATGTGTGGTGTCGCTTTGCACTCCCCCAAGTAAACCTGAGAATCACCATTGGTAGGAGGATCTCATGTTTATGTGTTTTTTATGTATTTTGATGCTATTTTATGATATATTAATTAATGGTAAAGTTAGAGTGAATAATTGTAACCTCACTGTCAAGTGCATCTAAATTGAGTATAATTTGTAATGTCTTTTAATTGTGTTGTTTAGTGTTTAAATGTTGTTCTTATACTTTTGATGTGATGTTTTAATCAAAAAGAGGATGTTTCTCATAAATGTCCGTTCTCATGATTTTATGCATTAAGACATACATTGTACATGTGTTTGTACTAATTCCATATTTTTCTTATCGTTCAAAAAAAGCTTGGAATATAGAGTCTTGTAGGAAATCTTTGAATCTAGTTATCGTTCAAGCAAAGTTGAAATATGTATCCACTTGACTCGAGGGGATAATCGTATTTATCTTTCTTTTAATTCAATGTATTGTAATAGACTAAGTATTTCTATATTCTTATTTTATGGGTCGTGTCCCAGGTATTCTTTAGTCTAAGATTGGCATATGGTGTAAGATAAAAGTTTAATTTTCTCACTACTTTTCATTCATGTATGCGATGAATGATGTCAAATGGCTTGTACAAGGCCTCCGAGATGTCAAGTACACTGAGTTGCGCTTCAAGAGTGATTCACATGCTTATTACATTAGCAATACAACCAAGATCATTAATAGAATAGAAGACTATGCATGCTTGACATTTGGTGATCACCACCACCACCTTCATATTAAAATTGCCTTCAAGGAAATGATCACATCACATATATATTTATAATAAAGTAAACACTGTCATCATAAGTGGACAATATAACACAATGTAATACAAGGCCAATAATCTAGCAATTCTATAAGAAAGTAGAGGAATAGAGCAATCTTACAAAATTTCCCTTTCATTGACCATGAATGATCAATACTCATTATTCATCAATAATAAAATATAGGGTAGTATCTAAAGAGATCATAATCTAAACAAAATCATACTTCAATTGCCATAGAATCGCGATCATATCAAGTGTTGTACATTAACAATCAATAGAAGATAAAAGAACACAGGTCACTCCTTACCAACTCTTCACATCTTAATCCACATTGATCAATTACACATAATTCACCATCAATTTACATAATAGGCAGTAGATATAAGTAATTCAACATGCTAGAATCATAATTCAATCAACATGAAGTCAATATCACAAAGCTCATAAGATAGGCTAATTTGAGAATTGGAGGGGACATGGGTTCATCATGAAATTTGATTGAAATTTACTTTAAAATCAGTACATTAACATCAAATCATCCTAAACATGCTTTTGAAATAAATTTGAGAAAGAACCCATGGCTAGATTGAAAACTAGGAAGTTTGATAAAGAACTTTCATTGAAAAGCATTGGAAAGAGATCTTTATATGCAAGATCATCTAAATATGAAGGATCACAATAACTCATTGTAGGAGATAACCAAGAAATCATGATAAATAATAGATGGGAATCCAATCAACAAGTTTTTCTAGAGTTTCATCTCCAATGGAGGTTTCAAGTTTTGAGAGAGAAAGTCTATTTTTGAAGAGTGAATTGGGTAAGGGATTTTGATCTTATTAACCAAATTAATATGCTCAAAAGTACTTGAGATAGGACTGTACTATAGGTTTCTTTCCTTTTTATAGTTTACTGACTATAGGGGAGAGATTTCCTTTGTTATAATTGACTAAAAGGGAAGAGACTTCCTTAGTTACGAGAATTAAGTTAATATGAGTCCTAAGGAGGGTGAATATTACTAGGATGACTCCAAGGTTATTCTTTGTGTGAAGGATAATATGGGATGACTTTCATGTATTGCACAAGTGCGTCTTGAGGTTCCTTAGAAGTATTGTGCCCTTATAGCATAGAGAAGCTTTATATTTGACCAATGTAAGTAGACCACGATTAAGAAAACTAAAAGGGAATACTCTAGGGTAGTATTATGGGATGCTATTCTTGATTTGTAGTTGTATGCTGGTTGTTACTTGAGAATGGAGACAATAACGTGGATGACCTAGGGTCAATTATGTTCATATGATTATTCCTTATCTCTTATGCTCATTTACTATGTCTTAGGTGACTTGTATAATATGATGCTTACATTGGAGATTATGCTTCTTATATTTTATTGTCTCTTATGCTTATGTCTCATGTTGACTAACCATTTGAGATGCTCTTATTATGGTATGTAAGCTTTAATTCTTAGAACTCTTTTTTACTAATGCATATTCACTACATTCGAACCAGATGTAGGATTGGAGCTACAAGTTGCTTGTTGAGGCTACATGTTTCTAGGAGTTAGAGGATTGAAGATTTTTGTGAGTCCGCATAGATTCGTAGATAATATCCATTTACCTTTAAGTCATTTACTTTTTTGTTTAATGATCTGCGTCCTAAAGTTTAATTTTCATGTAAAGTTAGATGGTTTGAGACAAAATAGTTAGAAAAGACTTATGTTTGCGATTTATGAAAATGACTTCGATTGTATATATTAAATTTCTAAATTCTGCCATATTTTTTATATTCTTATGTTATGATATACTAAGAACTTGTATGAGACCGTTTTGGGGTAAACAATACAATGTTACGACTAGGGGGTGCTCTTGGGTCTTGACAAACTTGATATCAAATCATAATGTTTTGGAAAAAAATTAGGATCTCTCAAAACACAAATAAGTAGAGTTTTGTTCATGGGTGTGAGTCGCAACATAGTTTATGAATAGGAGGTTATTGGATGCTTCGGATCAATCTCACTTCTTCATTCTGTTTTTGTCACACGCAGAGCCTACACCCTGGTCGGGACTAGCACCCGGTCAACATTCTGAGTCTAGAGCGAACCCATCGTATGGCTTACTTAACTTAGTGGAAGACAACAATCACACTTATAAGGATAAAAGAACTAACCGAACTGATTAGTAATACTATCAGCAATGTTTTAAAAGTTTAGACATTCAGCTTGGACAAAATGGGAACCCAAGTCTTTAACATAAGAATGGAAATGTAAAGACTACTGAACTACTAACTCTCTATAAATCCTTTAAACTGACTAAGATGAATGTTGGGACAAACCCTACAACATTCTATTGAACAAACTATAAAGAAATAAAATATATCCTTCGGAATGCAAGGAGGCTCACAACTTACTCTAGGATGCTCAACTGGTATCAACGGTGAGCTGGATGTCGATCCTTGTTATTTTTGTCTGCATCATAATATGATGCAGACCAAGTGGAATTAGAACATTTAATGTACAAGTATGTCAGTTGGAATACTAAAGGACATTTAATCTTAAAAAGGAGTAAGAAAGGACACTTATCTTGCATTGTTGCATGGTGTTTTAGAGCCTTCTTGGAATTAAATTTCATGGATTCCTTGCATTGCGCATTTCATGAAGTTATTACTGTGTTGAAAATTGAGTTTATATGTTTTATATCTTATATTATCATGTTTCCATCATTCATTGCTTCAATATTGATATTTTGAAAATTTTGGATGTGTTCTGTCACATCCGAGTTTACCCATTAGACGTAACCGGCGTCGTCGTACTCTTAGAGGAGTAAGACTAGCTTCTTAGTTTATATCATCACATAACAGGTCAAATATAGCGGAAAATATAAAAAATTTTATTGCTTATACTTAGAGGTTTACAGAGACCTCTACATACACATAACATATATATCGAGTATACAAAGACCCTTCGAATAGGAATATTAATTAGTCTTCTACTTTTATTTCATATAAGTATATAAGGATAACATAGACATAAAAGTCATAATAGTCGTCTCATCTCATAACCATCTTATAATAGTGTAAGAACTTGGCGATAACCAATACATCAAAGTAAAAATACCTCACATGGGTTATACAATGTTTCATACTAAATGGAATGAAAAAACCATAGAAGTATTTTAAAAAAAACCAAATCCATAATCTAGATAGTGGCATCACCCTCATAAATTGAGGACCTTCCCTACATGGATGAATAAGAGATCCAAACCTTCTTGAAGTCGTCTTCAAAGAACTTCAACAATCGAAACCTAAAATGTTGGGGAACATGAAGAAATAGGGTTAGTACGCCATTTGTACTAAGTATAAGACCACATGCACACATATTATAAAAATATTATGAGAAAAAGGACATTTAATAAAGATATGCAATTTACTTTGAAATCACTTATGCATATTCAATAAGACCCTTCAAATCCATGGTACGTGTTCATTAAGTCATAAGCATGTACATTACCAAACAAACATCATCAAGTCTAGTCAAGTCAATATGCATAACATATATTAGATACGTATTCAAGTAACTTTATCATCAAGTTATCTTAAAAATAAGTATAAATAAGAGTACATTTCATTATAAATCAAGCACCATAACCTTACTCAATCAAGTAACCCAACAAGAATCATGACTAACATCCTACTTCACATAACATGGTATTTAGGTATACATATCATCTTACTTTACAATTACAAACCATCACATATGCATAAGTGAACTAATCAACATATTGTATCAACAAAGTTCAGGTTCATCATATACATGTCATATAGCATTATAAGCATAATCATAGATATAAACATCCTCCTATGACTCCCGTCAAGGCTAACTTATGCAATACTTAGGTAGAGTCTCATACCCCTACCGAGACTAAGCTAGACCCCTTAGGTCATGTTAGTTAGAGTTCAATCTTATAGTTCATTTTACCTTTTGAGAACATCTTGCCCTAACCAACATAGACCACGTGAGCAAGTAAGGAATCTGGTGTCATAAGACCTTACACCGAAGGAAGGCGGACTACTTGCCAAGGTAGTACCAAAACATGAAACATAGAAACAATGTGGATCCACTATCTAGTATACCTATAGGGGCAACATAGTTCAACAACTAGGAGAAATAATTGGGACCCTGTTTATTCTAAATGCATTGTAGTTTCCAATCTCTAGAGTACATTACTGATCCTACCTTTC
Organism: Solanum arcanum; assembly: GCA_027789145.1. NCBI lineage: Eukaryota > Viridiplantae > Streptophyta > Magnoliopsida > Solanales > Solanaceae > Solanum > Solanum arcanum. The sequence goes on along the minus strand of CM050935.1, from coordinate 22,724,529 downwards.
TTACGTAGGAAGGGAAACTCCTCACTCTAGTTCACTCGGTGCTAAGCTAGAGTCCCTTTTTGAAATGCCTTTAAGCCCATATTATCAATCATAGCTTAGTTTAGGTCATAGGGTCTACTCCTTGTATAATCATCATCATCAATAGCTCAATAAGAATTGCATGAGTATAATTCCTTTCATTACAATTCATATAAGTGTGTTTAGCACATTAACATCTTTATATTATGATAAGGAACATTGGTAAATCATTCACCCTCCTTATAACATTTACATCTAAAGCCAACACCTCATAGTTTTAATCTATACATGTCAATTAAACATCATACAACCCTATTAATACTAATACAAGGCATACTACATTACAACATCATGACTTAATTATAACTAACCACAATTTGAAGTAAATGATAGAGATCATAAGACTTGCCACGTCTCCTTCATAGTTCATCATCAAGGTCTTACCATAAACCCACAATTCAACCCAATTAGGGTATATACATAATCGTAAGTGAATAATCAACAGGATAAGAAGGCTAGAAGAATCACTATATCACAATTCAATACTAGATCATAACATACGATGAGTTACTTAGGTCAACTCACAATACACTTTATAACCATGATCATCTTCTCACGAACTAGCATGAAAGATTACCAATCACCCTAATTTTGTTCATGATTACTGTAAAAACATAATATAGTAGTAATTTAACCAATAACAAAGTTATTTGAACCAAATACAACCTAGTTCATATAAAGATAAAACCTAGGGTTAAGGGTTAAGGGTCATCTTCTACAATCCAGACCAAAAAATCAAGTTATATCATAATGCATGTTAATTTACTCATAATATACAAAAGAAATCATAAATGAATCAATTCATAACATACTTTTTGAGATTGAGAATGACCCACATGAAAACTAAACATTTGAAAATACTTTGAAGGAACCCTTTAAGGAAAGAGGTCTAAAAGGTGAATTACATCCCATACCTCAATGGATGATGATGAATTTATGGTAAAATAGTCCATTTGCAGCCCCCAAATACCTCCCCAACCTTGTCTTCAATGGTGACTACCAATAGAGAGAGAGAAAAGAGAAGGAAGAGAGTTTAGTTCTGAGAGTTGACATTAGACTAATGGGTTTACGATCATTATATGGCCCGTTATTTAAGTTAATTAGACTTACCTTTATACCTAACTAACCACCAAACTCCTTAATTAATTTTTCTAGACTAAGTTAAAACGTGCAGGAAAATTAGACCCTCACAGACGAGACCTCGACCAACTGTCCATCTGTGAGTTGACGAGAAGTCCCTCTTCCGTGCTGCCCACTCGTCAATATAGTTAGAGCATGTGCAGGTGAGGGACTCCAAAAAATTGTCAAAGTTTTGGTCGACGGTTGGTATCGATGCCCCGTCTATATACACATATTCCGTATGTGCTCTATTGTGGGTGCATACTGCTCAGGCAGTGTTTGACTCCAAACGTAGGGGTCCTCCTTACGAGCCCTTGGTTGTTTGTTGGGTAGTCCTACTCGGACGTTTCGATCATGAATCAACTTCATCACATGTTAGACGCCCTTCCACAAATTTTCATCATTTTCTGAGTTCTAAAAGCTAGTCAAAAAGGCTAAGGCACGCTAGTATCTCCTTGAACTACTCTCCGGACGTCATGTACGTACTTGGACGTTTTGGTTCGTAGACTTCTTAAATGACTTATTTTCATTTAAATGGACATTAAAACAGTGTACAAACCTTATGATACATATATTATGCTCTAGAACACGCCTTAGATTTTCGATATTTTATATTATCCCACGCTTACGAACATTCGTCCCTGAATGACACTAAAAATCTTTAGAAGGAAGGAATAGACTCAAGAATAGCAGACCAATCAAACAAAAATACATAACAACATCAACCATATCACTTACACAAGGCAATTCAAAACCTCAATTACCACACATAAGACTCAACATTACATTATGAGGAATATCCTTGTCACAACAACAAGACCTCCACATAGAATATATTAGTCAATTATGTCAAAGTTAAACTTATCAACATACTACATATTATTCCATAAAGACTCACCATATTCAAATGCACGACAAAAATCAAAACAAGCCAAAGATCAAAATTTCATGTCCTAATGCATAATTTCACAATGATTCATTTTAACAACATCAAAAATGCATCTTTTGAAGACTTCACTAAAAATCGAAGCAACTTTAATTTTAGTCATTATTTTAATTATTAGTAAGAACTACTAACCTTTGTTATGAAATAGATGAGGGTAACGGGACTTCATGTCGGCCTCGGCCTCCCATTCTGCACCCTCAACTAGGTGATTCTTTCATAAAACATTTACGGAAACAAACTCTTTATTCCTTAACATCTTCACTCGCCAATCAAGAATTTAAACCGGAACTTTCTTATAAGAGAGGTTATCCTTCACAGCAAGACCGTCAATATGAAAAATAGAATCGGGATCACCGATACACATCTTAAGCATGGAAACATAGAAAATTGAATGAACCGAAGCCAATTCACTAGGAAGTTTCAATTCTTAGGCAACCTTTCCAACCCTTTGCAAGATTTTATATGGACCCATATAACGAGGACTCAACTTTCCTTTTGTTTCAAAATCTAACCACCCCTTTCATAGGTGAAGTTTTGAAATACACCTTATCACCTTCTTTAAACACTAAATCCCTTCTCCTATTATCAGCATAATACTTTTTACGACCATAGGCCGTTTGCAACTGGTTCCTTATGATATGAACTTTCTCCAAACTCTTATATATAAAATCGGAACGAAGAAGCGAAGGCTCACCCACTTTTAACCATCCAATAGGAGGCCTACACCTCCTACCATACAAGGCTTCATAGGAATCCATGGAGATAGATGAGTGAAAAGAATTATTATAAGCAAACTCCACCAAAGGAAAATGCTTATCCTAATTTCCCTTCAAATGAATAATATAAGCCATAAGCATATCCTAAAGGGCTTGAATAGTATGCTCCGCTTGACCATCCATTTGGGGATGAAAAACGATACTTAACTTCACCTTAGTACCCAACCCTTCTTGGAATGACCCCCAAAACCAAGATGTGAATTGTGCACCACCATTCGATATGATGGAAAATGGAATACCATGGTGACACACAATCTCATATATGAAGATCCTAGCATAATCTTCCGCCGAATAAGTACACTTGATGGGAGTAAAGTGAGCACACTTGGTAAACCTATCCACAACCACCTACATAGAGTCATATTGCCTTTGAGTCTGAGGTAAACCCACTACAAAATCCATATTGATGTCTTCCTACTTCTAAGAAGGAACTTATATTTCTTGTAGTAAACCATCTGACTTTTGATGTTCGACTTTCACTTGTTGGTAATTCGGGCAGTTAGCAACAAACTTTGCAATTTCCTTCTTCAAAACTTCCCAACAGTATACTTCCTCAAGGTCATGGTACATTTTAGTCGAACCCGGATGAATGGAGTAGCGAAACCAATGGTCTTTCTCAAGGATCCGGTTCCTGAAATCATCTACCTTGGGAAGACAAAATCTTCCTTGGTACCTAAAAACACCATCCCCGCTAAGGAGAATGCCACAAGTTAGCCATGCCACACTCTCCATAAGAATAAAAATATCTATTAAGCTTTCCAAGGATCGATTCCTTCAACTCCTTGAATAATTTATAAAGGTGTTGTTTGGACTTCATCTCATCAACTAATCATGACTCGGAGTTATGATGGTCCATGAAACCACAATTTGAAGAATCTTCCAACCTCACCCCCAACCTTGCCAACCTATGAACATCCTTCACTAGGTCATTCTTGGCTTTATCTATGTGATACACACTACCAATAGACATACGACTTAGAGAATCCGAAACCACATTGGCCTTGCCGGGGTGAAAGAGGACACCCATGTCGTAATCTTTCCACCTTATTTGTCGTAGATTAAACTCCTGTTGGGTAAACACATATTGGAGACTCTTATAGTCGGTTTACACATCAACATGATTGCCATAGAAGTAATGCCTTCATATTTTCAAGGCAAATACCATGGCCACTAACTCAATGTAGTGAGTTGGATAGTTTCTGTCATGCACCTTAAGTAGCCTATGAGCATAGGCTATCACCTTACAATTTTGCATAAGCACACACCCTCTACCCACTCGGAATGAGTCACAACACACAACAAAACCGTTTGTACCCTCCTGTAAAGTCAACAACGGAGTGTTAGTAAGCCTATCTTTCACATTTGAAAACTTCTCTCACATGCCTCCGACCACTCAAATTTCTTACACTTTTGTGTCAAAAGTAGTCAAGGGAGATGCAATGGATGCAAAACCATCCACAAACCTTTGGTAATAACCCGCTACACCCAAAAAAAAACTCCTAATGTCGGTTGCAGTCAATGGTCTAGGCCAATTTTTTACTGCTTCCGTTTTCTTTAGATAAACCTCGACTCCCTCACTAGAGATGATATGAAAAATAAATGTCACCGACCTCAACCAGAACTCACATTTGTTATACTTGGTAAACAATTGATGATCCTTAAGTACTTGTAACACCACCCTCAAATGTTTCATGTGATCACCCTCAATTTTTGAATATACCGAGATGTCATCAATAAAGACAATGAAAAATGAATCTAGGCAATTTCAAAATACTCTATTCATGATGTCAATAAATGCCTCCCGGGCTTTTGTGAGACCAAAGGACATCAGTATGAACTCATAGTGACCATATCTAGTCTAAAGTGTCATCTTTGGTATATCCTCACCTCTTACCCTAAGTTTGTGTTACCCCAATCTCAAGTCAATCTTAGAAAAGGAACTTTCCCCTTGGAGTTGATCAAACAATTCGTCAATCTGATGGTGTGGATACTCATTCTTGATTGCGACTTTATTAAGTTGGCGGTAATCAATACACATTCTTAAGGACCCATCTTTCTTGTTAACAAACAAAATCGGAGCACACCAAGGAGAAATTCTAGGTCTTATGAAGCCTTTCTCTAGTATATCTTTGAATTGAACCTTTAACTCTTTCAATTCGACCGTAGTCATCCAATAAGGAGAAACTGAAATGGGATTTGTATCCGGCAATAAGTTGATACCAAAATAAATTTCCCGTTTTGGGGAAATAACGGGGAGATTATTAGGAAAGACCTCTGGAAATGCACTCACTACGGGGACCGACTCAACGGAAGAAATTTCGGAGTCTAAATCATGGACTCTGAGAATATGGTATAGACAACCTTTAGAGATCATTTTGCATGCTTTTAAACAAGAGATGATACGACCTCTAGGAATTGAATTCCCCCCCTTCTAATCAACAATGGGTTCATTTGAAAAGCTAAACTTCACCACCCTCATTCAAAATCTATAGAGGCAAAGAAAGCATGCAACAAATCCATACCCAAAATGACCTCAAAATCAAGCATATAAAGCTCCATTAGTTCAACATAAGAAATTATATTGGGAATATTATTGGACAATTTATATACATCCTTTTTGCAACAACCGACTCACTTATCGGGGTAGACACTGTAAAAGGTTTATGCACAATATCAGGCAAAATGTCAAACTTTTTAGCTAATAAAGGGGTAACAAACGATAAAGTAGCACCTGGGTCAAGTAAGGCATACACATTAATAGAGAAGACTTTCAACTTACCTATCACCACGTCGGGAGAAGTCTCTTAGTCACCCCTAAAACGGATAGCATAGAAGCGGTTGTTCTTTGGAGCCTCATTTTGAACCACTTGCTTCAGCTTGACCACTACCCTTTGTCTTGACCCACAACATTACGGCAATCCCTAACCTTGTGCCCACTTTTACCACACCCAAAACAATTGTCTGTCAACTTAACACAATCAACATAGTGTTTCTTGCCACACTTTCCACAAGTTGGCTTCTCCGTTGGCGAACTAGTACCCTTTCCCTTTTTAGGCCTAGGGTTAGGCACCCTATCACCACTAGCCTTATAGAACTTGGAAGGAACTTGATTAGAAACCCACTTCTTAAATCTAGTCTTGTCTTGTATCTCATGTCTATTTTTTGAAAAACCTCCATCAAAAGATCCTGCCCACTTAGAATCTCTATCCTTCCTCTTAGCCCTTGCCTCTTCCACATGTTTGTCATGCACCATAAGACAAGAAACGTTCATATTGTCATGTCTCATAACATAATTACACTCCTCTTCAAGATCATCTGGAAACCCGTCACAAAGTGACTCATATCATCTCCAAGATAAGAAACCAAACAAAGAGCATATTTTGACAATTTAGTGAATTGCAAGGAGTATTCATGAACACGCATACCCCCTTGGTGAAGGTTGATGAACTCCACCACTTTATCTTCCCTCATCTCCATAGGATTTAAATGATCAAGAAAAACCTTCTTGAAGATCTCCAAAGTCACCGGACACCCCTTAATGGCCTATTATCCTCCATTAGACATATCATGCTTCAGCCGGATACATCCTTAAGTTGATAAGTGTCTAACTCAGCCTTCTCACTTGTAGAGAACCCCATAGCTAAGAGTATCTATTAGAATTCATCGATGAACTCTTGGGATTCTTCTTCAATCTTTGACCCGTAGAAAGTAGGAGGATTCATCTATGTGAAATCTCTTAGACGGGAGGTCATAATAGCAACTTGTGAATGAGCTCGGGGTACAACCTTTCAATTAGCTTTGGCCGTCATGGCTTTGGCTTGAGCAGTGGAAACTTGTGCATGGGTAGTGATGGCTTGGGCTATTTGTAGAAGAGAGGCCCTTATGTTCTTATCTGTCAAAGAAGGAGGATTCACTGGGGCTTGGTTATCATTATCACCTTTCTCAAGAGGAGGAACTTGAGGGAGGATCTTTCTTATTGTCAATCTCCTCTTCAAGCCTTCGTGCCACATTCCTTCGACTGTTCATTTCCTACAATCTCAACAATAGGATTAGATGTAAAAGCACATAATAAGTATACTTTAATGGCACGATATTACATTTCAAAGAAAGTGAGAGTTTCCTAGGCATCACGTAGGTTCCTATCCAAAAGTGTGGCGCGCTCCACAATTATGAATATGAACTTACATACACATGGTTGAGAGACACATTGACTCAAAGATAATTCAATCTCATGCTCTGATTCCATGTTTTTCGCATCTAGGTTTACCCCCTAGACGTAACCGGCGTCATCGTCCTCTTTGAGGACTAAGACTAACCTCTTAGTTTATATCATTACATTCATATGTCAAATTTAGCGGCAAATTTAAAAAATTTCATTGCTTCTACATGGAGGTTTACATAGACTTTTACATACACATAACATATATATATATCGAGTATACATAGACCCTTCGTATAGGAAGGTTACTTAGTCATCTACTTTTATTGCACGTACGTCTATAAATATAACATAGACATATATTCATAAAAGTTGTCTCATCTCATAGCAATCTAATAAGAGTGTAAGAACTTAGGGGTAACCCATAAATCAATGTAAAAATGCCTCACATAGGCTATACAATGTTTATTACTAAATTGAAAGAAAAAACCATAGAAGTATTTATCAAAAAGCAACTCCATAAGCTACATAGTGGCATCGCCCTAGGAAATAGAGGACCTATCCTACTTGGATGAAGAAGAGATCTAAGCTTTATTCAAGTCATCTTCAAGGAACTTCAACGACCGAAACCTAAAATATTTGGGAACGGGAAGAAATGGATTTAGTACGCCACTTGTGCTATGTATGAGACCATATGCACACATACTATGAAAACATGCGATGATAAAAGGACATTTCATAGAGATATGCAATTTACTTAGAAATCAATTATGCATATTGAACAAGACCATACCAATGCATAGGACATGTTCATTAAGTCATATGCATGTAAATTACCGAACCAACATCATCAAGTCAAGTCAAGTCAACATGCATTGCATATAATTAGACATATATTCAAGTAACTTAATCATCAATTCATATTAACCATAAGCATGAATAAGAGCACCTTTCATTATAAACAAAGCAATGTCAATTACCTATGAACCCGTATAAAGACAACAAGTGCAATGACGAAGTAAAGCCCCATAACCCTACTCAATCAAGTAACCTAATAAGAATCATTACTAACATCCTACTCCATATAACATGAAATTTAGGTATACATATCATCTTACTTTAACATTATAAACCAACACATATTCACAAGTGAACTAATCAACATATAGTATCAACAAAGTGCAGGTGCATCACATACATGTCATATAGCATTATAAGCATAATCGTACATAAGAACGTCCTCCTAATACTCCCCTCAACTCTAAATAGTGCAATGCTTAGGTAGTTTCCCATACCCCTACCTAGAGTAATGTCATGGACTTTGAGTTTTTGCTAAAGTTTTGTGCGGCCTTCAACAACTTACTCACTAATTTTTAAATGTCTTGTAAGATCAAGGAAGCCTTTAAAACTTCGATCACTAAAAGAATGCTTGAAAAAGATCTTAGAAAGAACAAAAGAGAACTTTGGAAGATTGTGTTGTATTGTGGTAGGAGAATGATTACAACTTTCTTGATGCCTTTGCAAATGAGGGGCACCTTCATTTGTACTACTTCCTAGGGACTGAAGTTCAATTTTAACATTACTCACAAGTCCCTAGTTATTTACACTTTTGTCCCTTTTCTAGAGAGGCCTACACTTTCTAAGACTTTCCAAAGACTTTATTGAAAATTCTAAGTTAATCTAGAGAATTCTAAGGACTTCTCTAGCCTTCTAGATTAATCTAGAAGGTTCTAGAGTTCTCTGCAAACCTCTCCACAACTGAAGACCCTTCCGCCTCTATCCGGATGCAAAACTTAACTATGATGTGGCAGGACGTGACACTCTCCTCGACCTATTGATGTGAGGACCGCGTCGCATCGGCACTATATCAGCGACCGAGTCTTATCTTCTCATACGCGCTACTAATAGTCCATTGGCTCGATCAATTCCCTTTTGCAACTCCTTCAACTGGTTCATTATTTCTTCTATCTCGGCCTCATGATCTAACTTCTTCCAAAGAATTAAGCTCCTCAATGACTTCCTTGGAATCGAGGTATTATTATCTTCCTCATGCGTGGTGAGAAGGATCCTTTGACACCATTGTCTTCATTAGAATTTGCAATGGTGGTTGCGAATGTCATCCCCTTTTTCTTATTGCTTCTCTCAAGCTGCATGACTGTAAGTCGCACTTGTACTTCAATCTTTGGTGCCATACCTAGGGAACCATGCATGTTCCTCCTTGTTCCATGACTAGAAGTCGTTGGAGGTAAAAATTGAACACCGCATGACACGCCTGGAAGACTTCCTGCCTTATATCAAAGAGACCTAATGGCGAGACAGTGACGTTCGTTTTACCTTGCCAATCGCCTAGCATGATGCTTACTCCATGCGCGACTCCACTCACGGGAGTCAGTGATGCATTGACCGTCCTGAGTTTTGAGTTACTAGGATTGTAACGCAGTTCCAACCTTCTCGCTTCCGTCGAGGTCATGATATTGACCTCTAAACCGGTGTCGACCATAGCACGAGCGGGTCTTCCAATGATCCTGATGTCGACATACTGCACGCCGGATATTCTCGATTTCTTTGGTTTCTTGCTGATAGCTCTGCATAGTCCTATCAAGCCCAACTGCGCCATCTCCGCACCTTATTCTTTCTCATGTGCTTTTTTCTCTTACCGCTCTCGTAGGATACCACTAAGTTTATTCAGTTAAGGGCATATCCTATAGCCATGCAGCCCACCACATATGTTGCAACCAGCTCTTTTAGCAACCTCTGTCTTTCTTTCCGTGTTGCCATGACATCCACACTACTTGCCATCAGACTTATAAGTATCATACTTCTTAGTATGTGGGCGCTGCTCCAAGCCTTTGCCATGATCTCCCGCCTTATGGTCATGACTACCTCTCACTTTATCTCCTCCGACGTTGTTAGGCTTTTCATTCTTGAAATCTGTCAAAGCTATTGAAGGCGTGATGGCTTCATCAATAGTCCTGACCTATCGGCATTACAACTCCGTGGTTGCACAACTTTGAAGCACATCTATGAATTTGAACAACATATATTCATTTGTTAGGTCGGGAATCTGAAGTGTTGAGGGTGGTGAACTCCAGAACATATGCGCAAATACTACCCGTTTGCTTCAACTCCCTAAACTTGCACTTCGCCTCATAATATACGTTGTAAGGGAATAATGTCTTCTTGAACTCCTCTTCGAATTTCTCCCAAGTATTGATGGTGCAACACCCCTTCCCTATCTCAGACTCTTTACACTTCCACCACAGAATAGGCAATCGATGCCTAGTACGTCAGTCGATGTCATGTAGGTGGTGGGCAAAGGTTTAGACATAGGGTGGTGGACTTGTCCTTCTCTTGGAAAGACTATGACCCAAACCACAGACAAACAGGACGGTCCGTTGCTCACTGTTAAGTGAAGGGGTGAATAAGTAAATTCACCCCACGTCTAAATAAATAAAAGGGCTATTTCCTAAGGTTATTTTGGGTATTATAAGTAGTTTTATATGTCTTAAACACTTACAGGAATTCATTATTCTAAATAAAAACCCAAATTCTTCATCAAATTTGTGGTATATCATCAATTAAGGTATGACATCATCCTTGATTATCTTTTATTCAATAAGGCAATATTCAAAGTGATTTCTAAAGTTTTTCAAAGATGAACTTGTCCAATTTTGTAATATATTTGTGGGTTCTTGCATTGAATATTTTAAATCATGGTATATTGACGGAATTGATGTTAATTTGATGATTTTAGCTAAAAAAAAAATATAAATGTAATTCATGTAACCCTAGATTTGACTAATTCATTGGTGAATTGATTATGTCTTAATGCTTTTGAAATTTTATGTGCTAAAGGTTGATTTGCGTGAATGACGTGAAATCATACTTAGAAATTAATTGAGTTATCCATCTAGCAATTTTAGGTAGCCCTAGTGAACCCTCTTTGGTAAGGTGAAATGTTATTGGGTTATGAACTAGATATGGAACCTCTTCATATGATCCTTTATTTGAATTAGTCTATGATAACAAAGTCTAGTACCAAGTGAGTGTAGCTAGGGGAGTTTCTCTAAGATAAGATTGCATTGGATAACAAAGAAACCCTCCATATTCCTTAACCATTGGCAAGTATTGTCACGACCCAAATCGAGCCGTGAGTGGAACCCACATTTATCCTCCTATGTGAGCGAACCAACCAATCTAAACCCCAACATTTAACCATAATAAACACAATACAATGCGGAAGACTTAAAACTCATTAATAAAAATAGATTAATAACTTCTAAAACTCAAACACTTAATATTATCCCCAAAATATGGAAGTCATGATCACAAGAACATCTATCCTCAAATTACTAAAGCTAAGAGTATCTAAGAAACTAAACATAAATAATAGCTAGTCTATGCCAGAACTTCAAGGCATCAAGACATGAAGAAGAAGATCCAGTCCAAGCTAGAAGCTTTAGCTCACCCTGAAATCTGACGTGATGAAGACTGGCTAGAGTTGCGGTTGAATTGAAGACGACGGTACGTTTGCTGAACTCCACAATGAACAAAAGGAAAACATACAAGTAGGGTCAGTACAAAACACGAGTACTGAGTAGATATCATCGGCCAACTCAAAATAGAAAACAGTATATATAAGATAATATCATAAAATCAACTAGAATACTCAACAAGTAGCAATAACAAGTACTATAATCATTAATAAGTATGCCAAGTACACCCATGAGGACGCAAGTCTCCATACCATACTCATTTGGGAAATAGGTTCATTAACTTTTGAGTATATTAAGATAACTCAAGATTCATTCTCTTTATTCCTCTTGTGTCGGAATGTGACACTCCGATCCCCTAATACTACGTGTCGGTTTGTGACAGTTGATCCCCTAATACTACGTGTCGGTTCGTGACACCCGATCCCCTAATATTACGTGTCGATTCGTGACACCCGATCCCCTAATACTACGTGTCGGTTCGTGACACCCGATCCCCTAATACTACGTGTCGGTTCGTGACACCTGATCCCCTAATACTACGTGTCGGTTCGTGACACCCGATCCCATAACCTCATTCTTTTTGTTCATCAAGCCTTCTTTTATACCAAGGCATCATCATTAACAAGAGGTTTTCAAGATTTAGGATTTTTATAGCTTCATCATGCTTATTTCATCACAATTATATCATCACATCATGCAAACACACAATTAAGCATATAGAAGGGTTTACAGTACTACCCAATACATATCATTCGCTATTAAGAGTTTACTATGAAATAGCATAAAAACCATAACCTACCTTCACCGAAGATTCGTGATCAAGCAAGCAATTTCCCAAAGCTTTGTTTCCTCTTCGTTTCCCTCTTCTCTCAATCGTTCTCTTTCCCTCTCCTTGTTCTTTCTATTTTTCTTATTCAAACCCTCTTTCTTTTACCCTAATTAGCATATAATTAAGTATAAAAGATGATGAATTAACCCATTAATTGATTCAAGGTTATCTCTTTTAACCCTCAAGAAATTGGATTATTAATATTCAACCACTAACTTTATAATTATAAGCAGGAATAGTCCAAAACGCCCCTTAAAACATTTAACAGAAATTCGACCCAGCCTGGGATTATGCAGTCTGTGACGGGCCGTCGTGCCTGCGACGGTCCGTCCTGCTGAGTCGTCACAGAGTTCAGAGACTCAATTTTTACTATAGAGGATGTCCTCCCATGACCCCTTCCACGGCCTCTTGCCACTTCTCTTCTTTGAGCTACAGCCCCAGTGGCTGGCTCATACGCTTCTTGTCTTTCTGGTGTTGGTGTTGGCGCAGTTGTTGCTCTAGTTCTAACCATCTGCGAGATAGAGTGAAGATGGTCAGATACCAATTTGTATCACCTAGATACCAATTTGACCCAAGTAATAGCACGAAAGAAAGAAAGAAAGAATGCAATTTTCCTAATGTCTTATAGCCTCTCAAAGAAAAGTAAAGGCGTCCCCCTACCGTTCCTTAAGACTCTACTGGACTCGTTCTTGTATGATGAGACCAACGACCCTAATGCTCAGATACCAAGTTTGTCACGACCCAAATCGAGCTGTGAGTGGCACCCACATTTATCCTCCTTTGTGAGCGAACCAACCAATCTAAACCCCAACATTTAACCATAATAAATAGAATACAATGCGGAAGACTTAAAACTCATTAATAAAAATAGATTAATAACTTCTAAAACTCAAACATTTATTATTATCCCCAAAATCTGGAAGTCATCATCACAAGAACATCTATCCTCAAATTACTAAAGCTAAGAGTATCTAAGAAACTAAACATAAATAATAGCTAGTCTATGCCAGAACTTCAAGGCATCAAGACATGATGAAGAAGATCCACTCAAAGGTAGAAGCTTTAGCTCACCCTGAAAACTTACGTGATGAAGACTGGCTAGAGTTGCGGTTGAATTGAAGACGACGGTATGTTTGCTGCACTCCACAATGAACAAAAGGAAAACATACAAGTAGGGTCAGTACAAAACACGAGTACTGAGTAGATATCATCGGCCAACTCAAAATAGAAAACACTATATATCAGATAATATCATAAAATCAACTACAATACTCAACAGGTAGCAACAACAAGTATTATAATCATTAATAAGTACGCCAAGTACACCCATGAGGACGCAAGTCTCCATACCATACTCATTTGGGAAATAGGTTCATTAACTTTTGAGTATATTAAGATAATTCAAGATTCATTCTCTTTATTCCTCTTGTGTCGGAACGTGACACTCCGATCCCCTAATACTAAGTGTCAGTTCGTGACACCCGATCCCCTAATACTACGTGTCGGTTCGTGACACCCGATCCCCTAATACTATGTGTCGGTTCCTGACACCCGATCCCCTAATACTACGTGTCAGTTCGTGACACCTGATCCCTTAATACTATGTGTCGGTTCGTGACACTCGATCCCCTAATACTACATGTCGGTTCGTGACACCCGATCCCCTAACCTCATTCTTTTAGTTCATCAAGCCTTCTTTTATACCAAGGCATCATCATTAACAAGAGGTTTTTTAAGATTTAGGATTCAATAGCTTCATCATGCTTATTTCATCACAATTATATCATCACATCATGCAAACACACAATTAAGCATATAGAAGGGTTTACACTACTACCCAATACATATCATTCGCTATTAAGAGTTTACTATGAAATAGCATAAAAACTATAACCTACCTCCACTGAAGATTCGTGATCAAGCAAGCAATTTCCCAAAGCTTTGTTTCCTCTTCGTTTCCCTCCTCTCTCGATCGTTCTCTTTTCCTCTCCTTGTTCTTTCTATTTTTCTTATTCAAACCCTCATTCTTTTACCCTAATTAGCATACAATTAAGTATAAAAGAAGATGAATTAACCCAATAATTTATTCAAGGTTATCTCTTTTAATCCTCAAGAAATTGGATTATTAATATTCATCCACTAACTTTATAATTATAAGCAGGAATAGTCCAAAACGCCCCTTAAAACATTTAACAGAAATCCGACCCAGCCTGGGATTACGCAGTCTGTGACGGGCCGTCCTGCCTGCGACGGTCCATCCTTCTGAGTCGTCACAGAGTTCAGAGACTCAATTTTTACTAAAGGATCTGTGACGGCCCTTCATGCCCACGACGGTCCATCCTGCCATGTCGTTGTGAAGTTCAGAGAGTCGATTTCACTACCCAAATTTCAGAATTCTAAGTGTTTTGTAACGAGACCCCCTCGACGGTCCTTCGTGCCCATGACGGTCCGTCGTGGGATCCGTCGACCAAGACAGTTTTTCCAGAATAAAATCTGCTACTCAAAACGACTAAACAGGTCGTTACAAGTACAACATCCTTTATTCGAGTAGGGTTGAATCTGGATTCCATGCTTAGCTACCATTGTCTGTGTGGGTTATTGTCTTTTCTCATTATGTGGGATGCCTACAAGTATTGGAGAAGTTCTATGAATTTTAAATGGTGGTATAGGATTCTATTTAGACATTGCACGATTAGGTTTTGAAGATGTTTAGCATGTGAATCCATAGGTCTTCTCCAAGACCATTACTTGAATGTCCTTATATGTTGAATTTCTCTTAAGTGAACTGATGAAGTTAATGGCTTAAGTTAGAAAAGCATGTTAATTACTAAGTGCGTACCTAGAGTAGATTAAGGTTTTCTTAGTTAAGGTATGAAGGGTGCATATGAATGGTCACTTGATGTCTTACCTATGGACGTCTTAATGATGACTCTAGATAGCTAATGTAAATTGAACAAGTAGACATAATCTCAACTTAGGTAGAGTTAAGGTTTATTTAGGTAATCTTAGAGAGGGTGTATGGGTGGTCTCTTCTTGTATTACTTAAGTAAGTCTTTTGATAACCTTTGGGAAGAGAATGTCCTATTATATGTATGTTATTATGTGTAGTGAGAATTATCTTATCTTTGGTAGTCTAATGGATCTCTTAGGTTTGTGTGAAGGGATTGTATGGGTGGTCGCTTAACAACTCCCCGTAGTGAACCTTAGAATCACCCTTTGTAGGAGGATCTCATGTTTATTTATTTTGGATGTATTTTGACGCTATATTATAAAATATGAATTATTGGTAAAGTTACAGTGAAGTCATTGTAACCGCACTGTTAAGTGAATCTAAATTAAGTACAAATTGTAATGTCTTCTAATTGTGTTGGTGTTTAAATGTGGTTCTTATACTTTTAATGCGATGTTTTAATCAAAAAGAGGATGTTACTCATAAATGTCCAGTCTCATGATTTTATGCATTAAGCAATACATAGTACATTTGTTTGTACTAATTCCATATATTTTTTTTATATTAAAAGATGTAGATGGGAGTTGAGAAGCGCCTTAAAGAAAATCTTGGAATCAAGTTATCTTTCAAGAAAAATTGAAATATGTCTTCACTTGACTCGACGACATAATCGTCTTTGGATTTCTTTTAATTCAATGTATTGTAATAGACTAAGTATTTCTATATTTGTATTGTATAGTCGTGTCCCAAGTATTCTTGAGTCTAAGATTGGCATATGTTGAGACTTAGTGTTTTCTATGATTATAATATGAAAGATGGTGTAAGATATTTCATGTTAAAAGTTTAATTTTCGCACTACTTTTCATTGATGTATGCGATGAATGATGTAAAATGGCTTGTACAAGGCCTCCGATATGTCAAGTACGCCGAGTTGCGCTTCAAGAGTGATTCACATGCTTATTACATTAGCAATACACCGAACATCATAATTAGAATAGAAGTCTATGCATGATTGACATTTCGTGATCATTACCACCACCTTCATATTACAATTGCCTTCAACGCCATGATCAACATCACATATATATTAATAATAAATTAAACACCGTCATCATAAGTGGACCATACAACACAATGCAATGCAAGGACAATCATCTAGCAATTCAATAAGAACGTAGATGATTAAGCAATCTTACCAAATATCCCTTGCTTTGATCATCAATGATAAATAATCATAATTCATCAATAATACGATACATGTCAGTAGCTAAAGAGATCAGAATCTAAGAGAAATCATACTTCAATTGCCATAGAATTTAGATCATATCAATTTCTCTACATTAACGATCAATAGTATATAGAAGAACACAGTTCAATCCTGACCAAATCTTCACATCTTTATCCACATTTATTAATTACACATAATTCACCAACAATTTACATAATAGGAATTAGATATAAGCAATTCAACATGCTAGAATCATAATTCAATAAACATGGATTCAAGATCACAATTGCCATAAGATAGTCTAATTTGAGAATTGATGGGACATGGGTTCATCATGAAACTGGATTGAAATTCACTTTAATATCAGTAAATTAACATCAATTCATCCTAAACATGCTTTTGAAATCAATTTTAGAAAGAACCCATGGCTAGATTGAAAACTAGAATGTTTGATCAAGAACTTTCATTGAAAAGAATTGGAAAGATCTCTTTAGATGGAGGATTATCTAAAAATGAAGGATCAACATACCTCATTGTAGGATATAACCACAAAATCATGATGAATAATCCATGGGAATCAAATCTACAAGCTGTTCTAGAGCATCATCTCCAATGGAGGTTTCTAGTTTTGAGAGGGAAAGTCTAATTTTGAAGAGTGACATGGCTGAGTGGTTTTGATCTTAATAACCAACTTAATATACTCATAAACACTTGATATAGGAATTCACTAGAGTTGCCTTTCCTTGTTATAGTTGACTATAGGGGGGAGATTTCCTTTGTTATAGTTGACTAAAGGGGAGAGATTTCCTTAGTTTAGAGAGTTAAGTAAATAATGAGGGCCAAGGATGTTGAATATTACTAGGATGACTCCAACGTTATGCTTAGCGTGAAGGATAGTATGGGATGACTTTCATGCATTTCACAAGTGTCTTGAGGTTCCTTAAAAGTATGGTACCCTTGTAGAATAGAGAAGCTTTAAATTTGCCATGTTAGTAGACCACGATTAAAATAACTAAAAAGAGATACGCTAGGGTAGAAATAGCTTTAAATTTTCCATGTTAGTAGACCACGATTAAAATAACTAAAAAGGGATACGCTAGGGTATAAATATGGTATGTTATTCTTGGTTTGCAATTGTATACTTGTGGTTACATGAGAATGGAGTCAATAAGGTGGATAACCAAGGGTCAATTATGTTGATATTATTATTTCTTATCTCTTATGCTCATTAAAAATGTCTTAGATTGACTTGTATTATATGATGCTTATATTGGAGATTATGCTTGTTATATTTATTGTCTCTTATGCTTATATTATATGTTGACTAACCATTTGAGATGATCTTATGATGTTATGTTAGCTTTCATACTTAGTATTCTTTGTACTAACGCATATTCCCTACAATAGACCAAATGTAGGATTGAAGCATTAAGTTGCCAGTGGAGGCTAGAGTTTCTAGGAGTTAGAAGATTGAAGATTTTGGTGAGTCCTTATAGCTTAGAGGACAATATCCATTTACCTTTCAAACATTTACTTTTTTGTATAATGGGTTGCGTCCCAATGTTTAATGTTCATATAAAGTTAGATGGTTTGAGACAAATGACTGAACAATTTTTATTTATGAAAAATAATTCGATTGTACATTTTAAATTTCTAAATTCTGCCATATTTTCTATATTCTTTTGTTATGATATGCTAAGGGAAAGTATGAGACCCCTTCGGGGTCAAGTACGCCGTGTTACGACTAGGGGGTGCTCTTGGGTAGTGATAAACTTTTTATCAAATCATAAGTTTTTTAAAACAAATTAGGATGTCTCCAAACATATTTAAGTAGAGCTTTGTTCACAGGTGTCGCAACACTTTTCATGAATAGATGGTTATTTGATGCTTAGGATCAATCTCACATCTTCATTCAGTTAGTGTCACACCCCAAGCCTACACCCTGGGCGCGACTGTCAATCAGTGACCATTGTTAGCCTGGAGCGAACCTTTTGTCTGGCTTACTTAACTTAGCAGAAGGCAACAATCACACTTAGAAAGATAAAAGAACTTAACTGAACTGATTAGTAATACTATTTGGAATGTTTTTGAAAGTTTAGACATTCAACTTGAACAAAATGGCAACACAAGTCTTTAACAAAAGAATGGAAATGTAAAGACTACTCAACTAATAACTGTCTATAAAGCCTTTAAACTGACTAAGATGAATTTCGGGATATACCCTACAACATTCTAATAAACTAACTAGAAAGCAATAAAATATATCCTCCGAAATGCAAGGAGGCTCACCAACTGACTGTAGGATGTTCAACTGGAATGGTGCACTAGATGTCGATCCTCTTTACCTCTGTCTGCATCGTTTTACGATGCAAACAACCTGGCATCAGTACATTGAATGTACGAGTACGTGAGTTGGAATACTAAACGACACTTAATTTTAAAAAAGGAGTAAGAAAAAACACTTACCTTGGCTTTGTTTAACTCAAGATTTACTAACTCTTAATTCAATATAAGTAATTTAAATTAAATTCAATATTAAGTAAAACACTGAAACATGAGGTAAAGTCTTACTTTTTACAAGTATAGAAATAATATCTGAGATGTATCTAAAAATTCAAAAAAATATTGTATATATAAAATACAATACTTCTATGAGACTTCTCTAACCGACAACCATCACTTAAAAACTATATTGATGATACAACGTTACTCGGGCCATGCTGCCCATCCATTCTAGCCTTACCAGAGTATAGGACTTGAACTGCCTAATGGATCCACTAGTATATTATAAAAGGATTCTCTTAAAAGTAAGACCCTCTTCTACCCATGATGACTACATGGTTTACATGGAAAGTTGAGTTAATACGAACTCGCATCCCCACATCAATGCTCAATACTACTCCCAAAAATATATATATTGGCTCTTGTATTTTTAAATATAGTGATTCTGTGGTTTGATATTAGTGCTCAAAACGTAGTTTTGATATTCTTCTTGGAAACCATAGTTTCCCTACATTCTTCATTTTCATAAAGCCATTACTTTTATTTATAAACTAACCCAAAGTCTCTTTACTTGTTTAAATATGAAAACATTTGTAACTCGTAGGGATTACATACACCCCCTATAATTCTTGAGAATAAACTCAACCGTTTACTCTTGATGAACTTGCGACTTGAATCTTAAAAAGTAAAAGGTTTGTTAAAGATTCTTGGAAACTTTAAGAACTCAGTTAGACTTGCTTCTTAATTTTTAGACTTGACTCTTCCCTTCTTGGTCTTTGATTTTAACTTTCCTATAATTGGATTATGGATTAAAGGATTATGATCTCATGTTTATGGATGATTTCATGATGCTTAAGTGTACTTTAGAGTGTTTGAATCAACCAAGAAATGTGGGTAGATCACTTAGGAACTAGTACGAAAAGATAGGGGGAATGGGAACTCCAGGTGAGCATGGAGCTCTAAGAGGCACGGGTCGCAAGAGCCTGAAGGACAGACGCTGTCCTCAGGCGCTCTGGCTGATGCGGCAGCCAGAACATGGCAAATCGAGTCTGTCTTGAGGGGTTATTGTAGGTGTGGTGCCCCAGGGCCTTTCAAATGGGTTTTCTAATTTTCTTTTACGATTTAAATTATAAACCTCCCAAACATCCATGGATCGTCCCCCAAACACTTAGGATCACTTATATACTCAATAGCTAATATTTAAGAATTTTAAAAAATCCAAGAAACACGAATCAAATCTACTAAAAGATACACATCAATTTTACCAAAATAAAATTCTCCGATTGTTTACAAAGAAATTTAAGATTCACAATTAAATCAATATAAAACTAGATGAAATAAACATATTGTTGTGTGGGTGAACGCCCCAACACAAAAAGATCTAACATACCTCGATATGGATCGTCACAAACAAATTTCACTTGAGAAACCTTAGTTTTATTGAAGAATTTGATCTTCCTATTCTTTATCTCTTTTCCCCAAGCCCTACGCGTTCTCAACTTTTCTAAAACTTAATTTGGACTTGGTATAACCGCTAATAAACACCTAAAACGAATCAGGCAATACTAGGGTTACTACTTTACAATTGAAAAAATCTAGATTGGACTTTCTTCAGTCCAATAGCCAACTTCTGAAAGCCATATCTCCCTCATACCACATTAAAAATGCACAAACTTTTCGCCGTTGAAAAAATCTTCCCAAGGGATTTAAAACCATATAAAGAGCTCACCCTAACTCCTCCTGAGCTGGGAGTTCTAGCCGTTTGAATATGATCAAAAACCACTATTTATAATATAGGAAATTTTCCAGATTTCCTATCTATTTCAAAAAATAATTATTCTTGGTTTCTTAGCTTATTCTTAATTATTTTAAGTCACGAGACATTACAGTTAGTGGTGCCATATTAGTTAAGTTCTGGTACCCTTTCTTTTAATGGTTGCCTATGATTTTTCAGGTTATGGAAACTACTAGATCTATTGCAAGGATAGTTCACGAAGGTAAAGGGGAGCTACATAAGGAATGGAACCCCCTCTTAGTTATCTACGTATGGCAAAAGTCTCCATCTGTGTGAACGATCCGTCAATACACACCTTAAAGGAGATCCCCTTTGGGCAACACCATGCTTGGATGATATCTTGAAGCATGGGAGACCTAACGAAGCCACTAGGATCAAGTGGAGATGTTGCTCCATTTGGCGATGCTAAAGACCACATGGCGTATCGCTAAACCTCTTTAGCAATGGTACAAGGATTGCCGACTGATCCAATGAGCTACATAGAAAGGCTACCCATTCGGCCAGCATGGAGTACATTTTGCGCATTTCCCTTTTAACCCCAGACTGCCGAGAGTTACAGCAAGCCATCCACGAAAAACCCAATGAGAAGGGGTCAAGTCGAACCCATTTGGCGGATCGCCAAGCCTTTTGGCCCGCCCACTGGCCCATTTTTGTGCAACTTTTGGGCCCATTATTGTAATAATATCCAACACTATAAGTAGTATCTTAGTTTTCATTTTACGTTAGACAATTTTTAATATTGATGAATGATAAATTTAAATACATGTGTGAGTGTTGAAAGCTTGGTATGCTTTTGTTGAACATTGTTTAGAAACAAGGGTTCCTTGGGATATCGATTCCCTTTAGGTCTCCTCAAGATTTAGGTGCTATTGTATTATTAATGGATTGCGGTCATTGTGTGTCTATCTAATTTTCTTGATTAGATGCTTGTTAGGATGTAGATTGGAGGTTATTGGATTTAATATATCCTTTAGTCTCCAATTCTTTCTTTTCTTGTGTCTCTTCTTCTACATTTTCTTTTATTTCAAAATCGATTGTGATTTACCTTGTGAGAATCACACATTTGGTATTAGTTGTAAGGGCTGTAGTGGGAGCCTCGAGGGCCTTATTCCCGGTACTCATGGTCTCATTATTTCCCTATAAAAGTTCTCTCGCCAAAAAGTTGGGTACAGAATTATTTTCTCCTTTTATAAATTTTATTTCAAAATCAAATCTAGATAATAAAGCTTTCCATCTGGCAAATATTTGTTTAGATACTAGATTTTTAATATCTTTTTTCAAAACATCTTTGGTCGTTTTGCAGTCGACTCTTAATAAAAATTATTTGTCTAATCATCTTCAAATTTTTTATACATAGTACTTTATCTAAAAATTATTTTTAATAATACTATAATTTTTTTGAGTATCATTGTAAACTCCTGAGGTGAATCTCACTAATTGTTCAGTGGATCCTTAGTAAATCATCTTGAAATTTGGTAATACATAATACTAAAGCTAAAATATCTTTTTTAACAGTACTATAATTTTTTTGAGTATCATTTTAAATTCCTGAGGTGAATCTCACTAATTGTTCAATGGATCCTATGGAAATTTTTTGTTTAAGTATTCCTCCATACCGTATATCTGAGGCATCTGTTTCTACTATATAAGGGTCATTGGATGTGGTATACCTAGACATGGAAGTTTTTGGAATATTATTTTTGTTTTTTTGGACTGCACTAGTGTGGTCTAATCCCCATGGTTCTGGATTCTTTGTAAGGCACTGATAAATAGGCTTAAAAACCTGTCCAGTATTAGGAATAAAGTCAGCAACTTAATTGAGGCTCCCTAAAAATCTCTGGAGTTGTGTTTTATCTATTAATTCATACGAAAACTTGGATGAGAACTCTATGGCTCTACAAATTGTCTTACTAAAGGGTTTAACAATATAATTATTTATTTGTAGATTAAGAATCATACCATTTAATGCTCTCAAATATTGTTTCTTACAATCTAGATATTTGATATGTTCAATTATATAAAAGAAAACTTTATTATCACTAATACTAATGACATTGATGGGGAGGTTCTAATAGGTACAGTCTGCACCCTTACGTCCACTGTTTGTTGAATGATTACTTTTATAATTATCCTTTGTATTAAGTTGGTTATCTCTACAATAATTTTTTTGGAATTGAGTATAATTTATTTATAATGTTCTCTTCTAGTTCTAACATATTTATCATATCCTTCTTTTTATTAGGGGCATGATTATCCTTAGTATGGTGTCCGTGTATTCCACAGTTCCAACACACATTAATGTCTTTAATTTATTTATAATACTGGGGTTCATCGTGTTTATAGTTATATTTTAACAATGATTTAGCACTCTTTAACTGATTTTTAAGTTTTATGTCTGTTTCTAATCTAGTAATATTTATAAACTTATGAGATCCAGTAGTAACTATAGTAGGTAATTGTTTTTCTTATAAATATATCATTTCACATGCCATAATGGATATTCCTATTTTATTATAAATTTTACACTCTATGAGTCCATTATTATTCTATTTAGTTCATCCTTTTTCCGAATGTGAATTATGAGATAGACTCTCATTTTCTTCGTATTGTACATCCGTAAAGAATTATGTTTTGTAGGATTATTAGAGATTATTTTATTAATATCATTATCATTTGTTATTGATAAAGGATTAGTAATTTTATATTTTGCTTTTAGTTAATTATTAATAAGATTATTCATTATTTCAAACTTTTCTTGAAACTCTAGGAATATAATGTTAGAAAATTCTGGTAGTTTAAATATTGGATGAGTTTCTATATGGTTAGTTTTATCCTTGTAGGAAGGACTTGTTTACTTTCTTTAGTGTTGATTATATTTATTTGAAAAGGTAAGGTAGTAACAATCTACCATTTGAGGGTAGATTCCTTCTAATGGAGGAATTTAAATTCAATTACCTTATTATTAGTAGTATAGCATTTATCAATAAGTATTTCTAATGACTCATTTTGGTCATCGAATTTTCCTGTGTATTCAAACTATTTTAAAAACTCTATATTAAATTTTAACTTTCTCATATCACTAAACCATTTATTTCTAAAGGTTATTCTTTCTGATAGAGAATATCTTTGTATATACCATTGTTTTTTAATATAATTTTCTGGACTAGTCCAAAGTTTATTGAAATATTTAAAATATGGTTCAAAAGGTTCATCCAAATGAACCAGTCTAATAAAATTCTTAAATTTTTAATGGATTTTACTGAAGTAGTATCCTTACTTATTATTTTATTATCCCTTAAGGTAGTTAATATTAAATATTCTATGTCTTTTACACATTGTAGAGTAGACATGAATATTAAAGTTTATACAGTACAAAGTATCTAGCGGTGCGAAAAACACTATACTTAGTCTTAAATATCTACTTTAAAATAATGAATTCTTTATGTAGTAATTGTTGTTATTTTTTTCATAAACCTTCTTTGATTTTATTCCTCCTGTCTTCGCGATGGAAACACCCTCCTGGTCTAGCTTTACGACATACACAGTCTAAGTTAATTCAACGAAAAATACGAGCTTGCCCACGTCTATGCCAGGAAATATCCGGTTATCCTACTTCAGGGAATAAAATTAAGAACATAGGTGGAATAAGAACAACAAATACCATACTCTGAACTTACCACCCTAACAACAACCTAACTTTTGACGCCGTCCGCCCAAAAACAGCATAGGGACTTAGCAGTTACTATTCATACCCTTCCCATCAAACTTATCTCTGATACTAATGGAGGGGACAATATGACATATCTATAAATAATTGAACCAAGTTGCCATGATATAGGAAGATTGTACCATGTATAATCTAGGATCATTTTGATTTATATAAGGGAAATCCGCGCCAATGATACTTTGACAATGAAACAAGATTAAGTGTACGCTTGGTAAAGTAAGCACATACCATTTGTAAAGAGAACTTATATTAGAGTACTCACTTTAACGCTCTAGGGAGTAGGAATTGCAACTATGGATCAATCACTACCAAGGACACTTATAAAGCATGCTTTTTGTAATGCAAATGTTGGACTCATTCCAAAAGAAAAATAGGAAATTGAATAGTCTAACGTACCTTTCTATACAATTCAAAATGTATGACTTAATCTCCTTCTCTTAAGATTATTGATCTACAAAAAAGTAAGTCGTAAGACTAGCATTAGTAACTAATCAGTCAATTTGAGTTGTTTTATCTCACCAAAATAGTAACAAAGCAATAAGCATGCAATTTATCTAGTAAATGGTTCCCTTCTTCTCTTTCCCTTAAATTTTTCTATATAATGTACAAACTTCGTATCAAGTCATCCGTAAAACACCCGATATTTAAGTCCCTTCAACATACACTAAACAATCCTTAAACATAATAATGTAACTAAAGAAATATTTATCATGGTTTCTATGCAGAAGCACTTGAAGAGCTAACATTACTTTTGAAGTGCTCATAACTGAATCTAAAGAGGACTCCCCTCCATCGCTGTCCCAACATGCGCTAATCACCAGAACATCCTCCCTAATATTACTCCATGTAAAAGTAATAATTTACAACTCACTAACATATACCAAGTGTCCTAATTAACTCAAGCATAAGACGGAGAAAATTGCAGTAACTTACCTTGCTGAACAGAACTACAACTTACTAAGACTTGGATTCTTCGAGGTAAAGATTGTCCTCCTTAAATTATCTTAAACTATACTTTCCAATAGCTTGAAATCCCTAATATTCAAGAACCCTAATGGTATTTAATGGCTGCTGTATGAAGCTAAGAAACAGAATAAAGAAAGCTCTAGAAATAAAATTTGTAGTCAAAGTAAAAATTGTAGGAAAAATCTTATATCAAACCCTTTTAAATGGATCTTTTTTGGCCGACTTTATCACTCATTTTGGGCCATATTTTGTCAAGTAGGTTACTCCACCTACTTGGAACTTTCACTTGGGCCTTTTTGGACTTAAGAACAATGGATTTTTGCCACCTCTCTTGTACTTCATTTGCAGCCAACATGTGTCTTTCATTTAGGCTATACATTTAAGTAGGTGATGCATCTAGTTTTCCATTCAAATTATTTCTTATGGTCTTTGAAAGATTGGGCCTTGGATGTCCATTTTCCCCTAACTCTTCTACTAAACTTCGGCAAGATTTATGGAAGTAAGTGTAGTGTACTTGGCCCAATAACTTGGTTAAAAGAGTCTAAGTAGGTGATGCACCTACTTGGTCCTTTGTGCTGGTCAATAAATCAATGTAGGTGATGCACCTACTTGTCACCAACTAATATTGTTGAAGTCAAGCAAGCACCTATGTATTTTATTCCATTTCTAGACCTTGATAACTTTAACATAACTTAATCTCTAGTTTAAATACTTCCATTGATTTCAAATTCATCTGGTCATATTTGAATATACAAACAATTCACTTTAAAGCTATTCTATTGTCATTAGTTTCAGAGGAAATTGATTCCATAATATACCACAAGGAAATTTTTTAAGTGTCCTATCAATCGACTAGTATACGTAGAATACAGGATGTTACATAAGCTATATAAATACATGGTGTACACTTGCATATGAGCTATGAGGTAGCGTGTGAGCAAATAAACTATACGAAATGTAGGAATGGACTAGATGATCACATGATGCATGAGTACATAAGCTTACACTATATGACATGCAGACATATACGAAAATGAACTACTGAACACAAATCACATTGAGGAAGTGTATTATAGCATATATATAGGAAGACTAACATGGCAATGAGTATACATATGAAATATGAGCAACTGAAGCACATGACACATTGTCTGAAAATCTACAAGACCTATAATATTAAGCAAATAAGCTACGAGACATGTAAAATATATAGAAATGGTTTAAGATACATATGACTTGTAAACAAGTGGTATTTGATTAATATAACCCACGAGCACTAATTATTCCCGTACCATATGATCAATTAGCCTGCAGTACCCACACAATATGGACAAATGACATGTGGAAAGTAAACAGTGCAATGAATACATGTAGGGAAAGGTCCTACGAAAACCTATAACAATAAAAAAGGGTGCTCTGATGCGGATAATAGTTGCATGCAAGCATTCCATGACATTAGGTAACATGTGAGGAAGTTATCCAAAAAGGGAAAATATCATACGAATAGATGAGTTAGATAATATGTAGCATATATAATTATATAACAAACAATGTTTGAAAACTAAGAGATATATCCTATATTCTTTATATTTAGAAAAAAAACACTATTTAAGACTTTTGTCATGGGTTGGATAGTTCTACTCTTATTCCTTACTCACCTCAAAGCACATACAATGTATTTTCCTTTCTACTCTCTTCAATATCCTTCAAATTCTTATAGATATTATGCTATTAGGGCTCTGCTTCCCTGTACGCCAATATAAATACCCTAGTTGATAACAACATGGATAGCATAGATAGCATAAAAGACGTAGAAGAGCTTGATGGACACAACATCAAGAAGTACAATGTGTGTAATGTTCATCTAAGTTAAGAGAAAGAAGAAAGAGATTATTTGTGAAAATAGTCATCTAATAAATTTCAAGATTTCAGAGAAGAAGATAACCAAATGGCCCTTACCTCATCAAGGGTAAAATTGTCAAAGAAGTGTATTCTTTATTTAATTAGTATAAAAAGTACTTTCTTTTGTTTTGGAAGATTTAGACTATATGGATTTTGAAGGTTGAATGCACAAACTCTTTCAAGAGTGTAGTTTAAAGGTTGAATCCCTTTAGGTTAGCTTAGCTTAGTGTAGGTTAATCTCGATTAGTGATGGGTGGATCCTCATTGTTGATTTAGGACTTCTTAACCTTCATTTCACTTGAGATTTCTTATTTGCGGTTTTCAATTTGAGTTGTTTCTTTTTGAATTCAAGTTTCTCTTCTTCCTTGGTTGATTGTTTTATCAATTAGCCTTTCTTTCTTGTTTTTAATCTCTTATTTCTAAACTATCTTACTTTTGTGTTATTTAATTCCAATTTTTTGTTTCAATTGGGTTTTGTTCCCCAATTGGAATATTATCATTTTGTATCAAGAGCCTCAGTTTAAATTTGTTCTTACAAATCTATTCTTGGGTTATTTTAAAAAAGATCTGGAATTTTTTTTTTGTTGTTTTCGACACTGGATCCTTGTTCCCTAGTGTACTTTGAGTCTAGGTTTCAAATTTTGTTCAATTTGGAGTTGTAGAAGTTAAGTTACCATTAAAAGGTTTCAAGGTTTTCAAACTTTTTAATTTTTTAAAGTGGGTCTTTTGATAGAGGAGAAATTGGAGGTTAATAATTAGTGGGATTTGTTCATTTAGTTGAAGGGAATAGAATCCTAAAATTTCAGCCAATTTTGAGTTTATTTGAGTGTATTGGGGTGAAGTATATGTTCTTGGTGTTCTTCAGTGTTGATTGGCAAGGTGAAGCCACTTTTTCGTATGAGCTACAAGGTAACAATGAGAACATTCACATTTCCTTTAACTTGGAACTTCACACTTTACCTATTAGACCAGTGAGTGTAAGTTACATCTTGTCTTTATATGAGCATGGTGAGTCTTTACCTTGTGATGTTTTTGATAGAACTTTGTCGTGTGATGATAATATCTTTGTTGTGAGTGAGCAACCAATAGTTTATCCTATTGATGACCGAATCGACTCTTTTAGTAAGGTCAATTTGTATCCACTTAGTGTTGGTACTTGTAGCTTGAATGAGGGTACATTATCATGCGAGGAAAGTGATGCTACACTAGTTGATCTTATTGATGACCAAGTTGATTCTTCTACAAAGATCAATTTGTGTCCACCTAGTGTTGGCAATAGTAATCTTAATGAATCTTTAGACCTTAGCACAATTTCTTTTTTTTTCTCATGAGAATCTTGAGGTAGACTGTTTGTTTAAGGATTATCTCCTGTTTGATGAAGACATGACTTTTGATAGTGTGAATAGTGAAATACCTTATAATATAGGAAGTGTAGCCACTCTTGGAGGCTATAAATTGTTTGAGAATCCCCTATGGTGTGATGACAAATTTTCCCAAGATGGAGATCTCTTTTGTGAAGAGGATAGTGCATTTATTGTAGAGCGTAGTGTTACTTCTTCCTTGTGTTTCAATTCTTAATATGAGTTGTGATTCTTTAGTATAATAAGTGGAGGCGAATGTTGGCAACACCATTATTGAAGTTCATTTATGTGACACCTTTACCTATGATGGATTGTTCTTCTTGAGGGCTTACAATCCACTTGAGGGGCCTACGTTGTGCACATGGAAGGGTAGTTTTCTGACCCCCTTTCTTTAATATTTCCTTGCGTATGATCTTGTTAATTGTGCCTTTTATGGTGGTAGGAGTTAATAGTTAGGAGAAGGGAAAGTTTCTCTTTAATTCTTCATGATGTCTTTGTGCTTTTCATATTGTGATGTGAAGAGGTTATGATCCTTAAACCTAGTTGTGATCTTGGATATAAGAACACCTTAGATGACCCTTATGTGCATGCGACATTTCTCTACTATATATTTGCATATGATGAGACACATATTTTTCTTAAATGGGCATTACATTTTCGTCGGGATATTATTGAGGTCTATACTTTTTTTTATGACCCCATTATGTGGACCTATTATCATTTTGACCCCGGTGAGCATTACGGGGTGTTTGAGGTTGTAATAATGTCATATTTTGGGTGGTATTATCCTCTTGATGTGAGGAATAGCCCATTTCATTGTTCTTTACCTATGGATTAATAGTCATTATAATAAAGGATACTTGGTTCTTCTTTGAGATTGAGTCTCCTTGGTGTAATGCTTTTTGTGTTAACCATTGTACTTACCCTCGTGATATTTGTTTTTTGTCCTTTTCATGGCTTTGAAAGGTTTGGATTCGAGGACGAATCCTTTCAAGAAGGAGAGGATGATAACGACATGGATAGCATAGATCTCATAAAAGACATAAAAGATCTTGACGGACACAAATTAAGAAGTACAATATGTGTAATGTTCATCAAGGTTAAGAGAAAGAAGAAAGAGACAATTTGTGCAAATGGTTATCTCATAAATTTAAAGAATTCACAAAGAAGACAACCAAATAAGGTTGTTACCTCATTAAGGGTAAAATTGTCAAAGAAGTTTCTTCTTTATTTTATTAGTATAAATAGTAGTTTCTTTTATGTTGGAAGATTTAGACTATGTGGATTTTGAAGGTTAAATGCACAAACTCTTTCAAGAGTGCAGTTTAAAGGTTGAAACCCTTTAGGTCAGCTTAGCTTAATGTAGCTTAATATATATTAGTTATGGGGGGATTCTCTTTGTTGATTTAGGACTTCTTAACCTTGATTTCACTTGAGATTACTCATTTGTGCTTTTCAATTGAGTTGCTTCTTTTCGAATTCAAGTTTCTCTTCTTCCATTGTTGATTGTTTTATCAATTAGCCTTTCTTTCTTCTTTCTCATCTCTTATGTCTAATCTATCTTACTTTTTGTGTTGTTTAATTCCATTTTTTTTTATTTCAATTGTGTTTCTTCCCCAATTGGAATTTTATCACTAGTTAAGAGAGAAAAAGAAAATTCTCAATATTTCATTTTTGGAGTACAAGTTTGAGGTCAATTTTGTGTTCATTACTAGCTTGTGTTATATCACGCTCAATTCCTAGTGCCCTTTGAGGGTCGAAATATAAAATAAATAGTAAAAATTCAACGCACCATAAAACATGAACACTAATAGCATGTAAATATCAGCTACCTATAAATGTATATCATGATTCATAAAATCTTATAGTTAGACCCTTTGAGCTTAACTAGATAGAGGTCTGGCCATAAGGGACCAACCTTGTCGTGGTTATTAGAGGACACCTCTGGTCGTTCACCTCTAACGTCACACGTTGCCTCTAGATATAGGATCAACGGGATCATTCGGCTAGAGAGCGGGGCTATTTTTCTTTCGGGGAGACAAAGTCATCCCTTCTACTAACCGAACCCTCAATTCGGGGGCCTTTGTCAACATGTTACGAAGCTCCAGTCTTCGGTGGGTAACCTTACTTGACTTAGAAAGGCGAAAATCTGGGCAAGGGAAAGCTCAGTCTGGCTGGTGCAAATCGCTTTCTTTTTTCATGATATACAAATCATAATGGAGGGTCATACCTATGTATATTATTGATATAATTAGATATTTTTTTTAAAAAAATAGGGCATTCTTACTCTTTTCTCATGCAAGATAGCAAACAAGAGCAACTAGCATATTATAAATTTTTCCTCTACCCGAAATGGTCTATGACTGAGGAATTAATGCATTTAAATATTAAGTAAAACTTTTAGGAGCTCTATTCAATTCTATGGAAGTCTATACATGAGTATAATGCTCTACTTCTATTTTGTATTAATGATGTAGATGAACTAGGTTCATGTA
This sequence comes from Solanum arcanum, assembly GCA_027789145.1. Lineage (NCBI taxonomy): Eukaryota > Viridiplantae > Streptophyta > Magnoliopsida > Solanales > Solanaceae > Solanum > Solanum arcanum. The sequence continues at coordinate 22,693,200 of CM050935.1, read as the reverse complement.
TCTTCTATCAAGTAACCTTTCTATTCCCTTTTTTTTTCTTGTTGTTATCTGGACCAAATATGAAGATTTATATCAATAATAAATTGACTTCTCTGTCTAAGAAAGGTTCACAAAGTTGTTCCTAGGTGCGACATTAACTTGTTAGGGTTGAATAGTTGGTACCTTTTTATTGCCTCAAACAATAAGCAATATCTCTTTCATAATCACAGTTCTCACTCCTCTATAGCATCCTCAAACTACCCATACTCCTATGTTTAGGAAATTCGACATACCTCATTTCTTTCTAATAAGAAGCTCTACGTACATATTTGGCCCGTGTAACTCAAGCTTTGTTCTAACAATGTTTCTCATCTAAAAAGTGTCTTTTAATAAAAAATGATAGATACATGTACTCGAATTCCACTTTGTACAACCAACTAACAAAAGCTTAGGTCTAACCAATCAATTTTCCTTATGTTAACCTTACCCTTAGTGACATACTAATCGTCCATAACCAACCCAGAGATCATAATAGGAACTACCACATAAAGCGAGTATTAACATATTTGGGATGCTATATGGTGAAAATTTAGGCCTTGTCAACCAATTAGGGGTATCTCTAGTAAAAGGATTGCACTGATACATTCAGCTATAAGATTGTGCCACTGCCTTCTTTATACTTAATGAAACTTGTTCAACAACATCAATTTCGAATACATATTTAACACTGGAAAATCTATGTATAAAATAGACTAAAAATAAGCGTCCTATATAAGAATAGATCATAGGAAATAGGGAGGAAACAAAGAACTCAAGAGTTGGTACATCCTCCTAAGAAGATGTGCTTGGGAATGCTAAAACTCATATATGTAACTATGTAAACCCATGAATTTTTAAGCATATGGATAACCACATTATATCTTTCTCAATTGATAAACGTGATACAAATGGTACAAAAGTAACTTTAGATGCAAATAACATAAAAGCCTATAGTTACCTTGTGGAGTGGGATGGTCGAATAAAATAAGCTCAATCTAGTTTATTGACAATTTAGCTATAATTAACCTTAACCATGGTAAGCATAATATGAATAACATAATCGGGTAAAAGTGGAAATTGACTTTATAACATAGCTCTATCCCACAATCTGGCGTATTAAGGAAGGTAACATTTCCTAAATATCCAAGCAGCCCCCTAATTATAAATGTGGCGTGCAACACTTATATAAGTAAGTCTCTACTAGACACGCCTTAGTAGACTTCCTAGGATAAACTACTCAGTTACCACTTTTGTCACATCCCAACTCTAAGTAAGGGAGACAAGTACCATATGAACATATGCTTTACAAGTAACCTATGATGAGAAAGTAAACTACGATGCATATAGATTTACTGATTAGAAGCTTCATATACAACACATGTTGACTAGCTCTACTAATGGATGTGACAAGTGAAACTATGAATACAGATGATAGATTTGCAATGTCTACAACGCCTCTACTGGAATCCATGACGGTACCAGGGAAGTAGAGAACATAGATCGAAATGAAAATGAGGGAAAATGGGAGATAGTGTAGAGGGGTTTTCAAAGTCAGTAAGATTTTGTCAGTATAGACTCTCTCTACTTATTTTAACTATTAATTTTATGTTTAAAATTTACAATTTAAGTTTATTTAAATGTTTTTTTGTTCGTCTCTTTACTTTGAGTTTTATTAAAGTTTTATTTTAAGCTTTGCTTGTTCTTACTCCCTTTCTTTACTCTGCAAAAATATACTTAGGATTCTGTTCCGGAATTCTCTCTGTCCTATCAAAAAACAACTCCTCCTCCGATGAAAATCTTAGAGATGAAGATCAGCTAAATATAGCCTGATTCTGATGATAGTAAGTCATTAGACTCTTATGAATGTAGTAGTACAATTTGCACCTGCGAGAATCATACTCTTAATGTAATCACTAGTAGTAATAAAGAAACAATTTTTGATATGATAGATCATGTTGATAAACAATCGGATATTAGGATTAGTAATCCCTTTGATATGACAAGTGTTTTAAATTAATTAAATAACAAATCAAACCAGAAATAACTCTACAAATTAAATAAGAGATGAAACAAATGATATTTAGCAGTGACTCAACACTTTAGAAATTGAGTAAGTTACTAATGAAATATATGCATAGAAGGAAAATTTTAGTTTTTGAAAAATAAAAAATTGACTTCCTTTTATAACGATTTTCAGCAAGAAACGTGTCTGTTCGGATAAAGATCTTTAGACTCGCTTTATCAAGAAAGTTGTGTCTTTTTAAAAAAATAACAACTTTTTGGAAAAATGTGTCTATTAGGGAAATAACGGCTTTTCAAAAAGTAACGACTTTTTGGAAAAGAGTAACAACTTTTCGTAATTTTACCGTTATCCATAAATTTATCAAAGATAATATTAACAAGATTTATTTGATTTAACAAAAACATTGAATAAATTTTGTCAAAAAAATTTATCAATCAATCACATCATTTGCCAAATCTAAAGCCAAAGACAAAGCCGAAGCCGAAGCCGAGCGAGCGACGACGATGACGGCGCAAGGGTGCATCTTCTTCTTAGCTTTTTATGAAGTAATGGAAGTGTTTCCTCATATAAGGACAACAGTTTCCCTTTCTTTTGCCGATATGGGAGCAATGATTTTCATTTGCACTTTGCAAATGACTTTTCATTTTCCCTCCAAAATAGTTCCCTCACTTTTCATATTCTCTCTTTTCTTTTTCCATTCACATTTGCTAAAACCAACAATCCCCCACAATGGTAAAGTCTATTGTTAAATCATATGAATGAAAAAAACCTGTGTGTCTTGTAGGCAAAGATTAATCGTATCTGGATAAGTAGGTTTCCCTTTTAACTTTTCGTAGCAAACATATATTGGAAAACTCAGTCAATCGGTAGATTTGATATCTTTGAATGGTCGAGCTTTGGTGTATACCTTGATAACATATGTCACACAATAAACACTTGAACTTTTCTTAGTTCTCATTGTTTTGTTCATTTCAGCCATGAACACATCTTGAATAGTAAGTGCTTAAAGAACTGGCCTTACCGGAATCTCCTTGAAGCGGATTACACTTAACACTTACATATGTGATTTCTAAATGTGTTATCCCATAGATACACCATTTGATATTCCCTGTATCAAACTTAGAAACCATTAAAAAGTCCTTATGTCTTTATTCTGGTTAATAAACATTGTCTCTTCATGAGAATGGACCATAATATAATAATAATTTTTTTTCTTGACAATGTTGAACCGTCATCAATGACTTTGTTTTATCTCCTTGAACCTAGATCTTGGGATCTCTAGTTATTTAGGTAGAGTTACCGCCACGATGACTTGTTCTATGACATTCTCCCATTCCTGTCGATGATTTCTAAACTCCCTCTCTATTAGGCCTTTTGTAAGTGGCTCCTACACATTATTTTTTGACTTCACATAGTCAACTGTGATAATTCCACCAGAGAGTAGTTGTCTCAAAGAGTTATGTCTTCGTCTTATGTGACGGGACTTGCCGTTATACATAATGCTTCAAGCACTTCCTATTGCAACTTGACTATCACAGTGAATGCATATAGGGGCCATTTGTTTGGGCCAAAATGGAATATCTTCTATGAACTTCCGGAGCAGTTCTGCTTCTTCACCTTCCTTGTCTAAAGCAATGAGTTCAGACTCCATTGTAGAGCGAGCTATACATGTTTATTGTGATTATTTCCAAGATATTTCTCCTCCACCAATAGTAAAACCATATCCACTTGTGGATTTTGTTTCAGTTGATCCAGTAATCCACTTTGCATGACTATATCCTTCAAGAACGGCTGGATATTTGTTGTAATGTAAATCATAGTTTTGAGTGTTATCTAAGTATCCCAAAACTCTCTTCATTGCCAACCAATGCTTTTGATTAGTATTACTTGTGTATCGACTCAGTTTACTGATAGCGCAAGCTATGTCTGGTCGTGTACCATTCATGACATACATTAAGCTTCCCAACATAGTCCAATTTAGATTGACATTCACCTTTATTCTTTGCAAGATGAAGGTTTACATCAATTGGAGTCTTTGCCCTGTTAGAAATTTTTCAAGTGTCTTTTTAATATAATGAGTTTGAGACAATGCTAGACCGTTAGGAGTTTTATGAATTTTAATTCCTAATATCACATCAGCAACTCCTAAATCATTCATATCAAAATTACAAGAGAACATACACTTTGTAGCTTTTATATTAGCAATATATTTGCTCATTACAAGCATGTAATCTACATATAGGCATAGAATGACTTCCTTATTTGGAGTATCTTTAATATTAATAGATTTATCACATTCATTGATCTTAAATCCATTTTACAACATGGTTTGATCAAACTTTTCATGCCATTATTTTGGTGCTTGTTTTAGTCCATAAAGTGACTTAATAAGTTTGCACACTTTCTTTTCTTTGCCAGGACCTACAAAACCCTCAGGTTGTTCTATGTGAATTTCTTCTTCCAGCTCTGCATTTAAGAAGGCTATTTTCACATCTATTTGATGAATTTGAAGACAGTAGACTGCGGCTAGTGCAATTAACATACGAATTGATGTAATCCTAGTCACTGGCGAGTATGTGTCAAAATAATCAAGACCTTATTTTTGTCTACTACCTTTGACAACAAGTCTTGCTTTATATTTTTCAATAATTCCATCATCTTTCACTTTTCTTTTAAAAATCCATTATGAACCCAAGGGTTTGATCCCTGGAAAAAGATCGACCAACTCCCAAGTTTGACTGCTTAAGATTCATTTAATTTCACTATTAACAGTCTCCTTCCAAGAGGATGAGTCGCTAGACAACATTGCTTCCTTGAATGTTTGAGGCTCACTTTCAAGAAGAAATTTTACAAAATTGGATCCAAATGAAGTAGATGTCCTTTGACGTATACTGCGTCTTCGACTTTCTTCATTATGTTCATTCTCTTTTTGTTCTTCTCTAGGTTTATTAGATTCCCCACTAGATGACTCAAGTCTAGTTTTATACGGATAGATATGCTCAAAAAATTTAGCACTATCTGGTTCCATTACTGTATTATCATGAATATCCGGATGTTCATACTTATGAACCAAAAATCGACATGCCTTATTGTTTGTGTCATATCCAATAAATACACAATCCACAGTCTTAGGCCCTATTTTTACCCTCTTAGTTATAGAACTTTGACTTTGGCTAGACAGCCCCACACATTGAAATATTTCAAGTTGGGTTTTCTACCTTTCCATTTCACATATGTAATTACATTTGTCTTTAAGTGAGGCACTCTGTTAAGTATTTAATTTGCTGTAAGGAAAGCTTCCCCCACAAGTTCTGTGGTAAACCTTAACTTCTAAGTAATGCATTCAACATTTATTTAAAAGTTCGGTTTTTCCTTTCAGCAATTCCCTTAGACTAAGGAGTGTATGGAGTAGTAGTTTTATGGATAATTCCATTTTCTAAATATATTTCTGAAAATGGAGATTCATATTCTCCACCTCTATCACTTCTGATCATTTTGATCTTTTTATCTAATTGATTTTAAACTTAAGTTTTATATTTCCTTAATGCATCTATTGTTTCATCCTTACTATTTAGTAAATAGACATAACAATATCTAGTGCAATTGTCAATAAAAGTTATGAAATACTTTTTCCCACCACGTGATGGTGTTGACTTCATGTCACAAATATCAGTGTGAATCAAGTCTAAAGTATTTGAATTCCTTTCAATAGATTTTTAAGGATGTTTACCATACTTAGATTAAACACAAATTTGACATTTTGATTTATTGCACTCAAAATTTGGCAAAATATTTAAGTTAATCAGTTTTCGCAAGGTTTTCTTATTAACGTGTCCCAAATGTTCCTGCCATAAACATTTAGACTCAAGCAAGTAAGAAGAAGAAAAATATTTATTCATATTAGTTGCAATTTCATTGAGTTTGACAAGGCCATCACTAAGGTAGCCTTTTCCTACATAAATATCATTTTTGCTTACTACTACTTTATCAGAAACAAATACACATTTAAATCCATTCTTGGTCAGAACTGGAATTGAAACAAAATTCTTTCTCAATTCTGGAACATATGAGACCCTATTCAAAACCACCACCTTGCCTGATGTCATCTTTAATAGGACTTTGCCAGTTCCTTCCACCTTTCCAACAACGGAGTTTACCATAAACAACTTCTCATCTGTAAGTGCTGGAGTATATAATGAAATAATTCTCTGTTGGTAAAAACATGGCATGAGGCACCAGAATCTATCCACCATTCTCTTAGATTTCCAACCATGTTACATTTTCAAAGCATTGCACAGAGATCGTCCATTTCTCCTTTGGATTCAGCTTAGTTAGATTGATCCTTTTTTTTCTTGTTCTTCTTAGGACCAAGGCTTTCAGTAGCACTATGATCATGTTTACCACAGTTGAAGCAGTTTCTATTGAATTTCGTTTTAGGAGGATTGCATTTTGGACCAGATGATTTCATTCTTTTCTTTAATTTTGTTGTATCTTCTTCAACAAAATTTACTCCAGATATTGCTGAATAACTAAGTAATATCTTCTCTGCAACCTTATTAGCCTCTTCGATTCTCAACCTTACTATGAGATGTTCAACCAACATCTCCTTGCGTCTGTGTTTCAAGTAGTTTTGTAAGTCCTTTCACAATGGAGGTAACTTTTTAATAATTGAAGCCACTTGAAAGACATCATTCCTAATCAATCCTACATTAAATATTATGTGAGTGTTAAGGAAAAATATAATATTTCAAACAGATGCATTAAATAAATCTATATCTTCAGCAAGTAGATCATCATTTGTTACTGCCATATGTAACTGCCATAATGAAGAATTTTTATAAGGGTGGAAATTTGTTTAAGGCTTGGACAGTGTGTTTTTAGCCTTAGACTAATGCGTAAAGCCTTCCTTTGTATTAATTACGGGTTAATAAAGGTTCGGACAGGTTCCTGTAAATTGTGCTGGCTGTTTAACTTTGCTGTTTAAGTATTTCCATACTTAGTCAATTTCGTGGGTGTAAGTAGGCTGAGTGTTACAGACGTTTGTAAGACTGCCTAGAGTGGTGTTTGGTAAAAATAAATCGACGCTCTTTTAATTGGTATCAGAGAACGGTTAAATGATGGTGAAGAACGCAGAACTGTGGGAACTACCACGAAAAATTGAATCCTTCATTGGGTTTACTGATGATATTTTGGGATACCCTACGTTTGTGGATTTATTTACACAAGTCATTGATTTGAGACTTGACGCTGAGAATGTTCAGGGGAAATTGGTGCATATCGACAAAATGTTGATAACCATATCACTGAAATCTTGGACTTTCGTACCAAAACTACGCCAAAACTTGAGGGACTGTAGAAGGAAAATGAGAACCTTCGTGCAGAGCTCATTGTATTGTGTCGGGCTGTGGCTACGTTGAGTTCAACTCGGGTTGAATCCTCTAAGGTTAAGATTCCAGAACCTAAGGCCTTTTGTGGCGCAAGAAGTGCTAATGAACTGGAAAATTTCATTTGGGACATGAAACAGTATTATACTGCTGCAAGGGTGCCTGACGCTGACAATTTAAACATTACCACAATGTATTTGACAGGTGATTCTAAACTTTGGTGGAGGACTCAAAATGCAGATGATGTAAGTGTTGTTCGTCCTAGAATTGATACATGGGATAAGCTAATAAAAGAAATGCGTGATCAATTTCTTCCTAGCAACGCATCTTCGCTTGCGAGGGATAAATTGAAAAGGCTAAGGCAAACGGAATCAGTGAAGGAATACATTAAAGAATTTACCTCTGTGATGTTACACATATAGAATATGTCTGATGAGAATAAACTAAACAACTTCATTTCGGGTATGCAAGGCTGGGCTCAAAACAAACTAGGGAGGCAAAATGTTAAAGATCTTCCCGGTGCAATTGCTGTTGCAGATTCGTTGGTGGATTTCCAGACTACAAGTCCTTAAACAGACGTCCCCTCCACTTCAAAAAATAAGAAAAAGAATGAGAAGAAAGGGGAATGGAGAAAGGATAGTCGTAAAGTCAATACAAATGATAAAGAAAAGGCACATATGAAGGATGGGAAAGACAGGGCAAAGAACAAGGATGGATATTCTAAGGGCTGTTGGATATGTGGTGGTCCTCATTTGGCCAAATCTTGCCCAAACTGGGAAAAAGTGAATGCTTTGCTTGCTGGAAATATGAATCCAAGGGAGGAGGATGATGAAATCGTGATTGCAATGGCAAACCCATTGGGATTGTCTTTCAATCATATTATAGGGATTAATAATGTTAGAGAAATCTCTAGCACTTCGAATCCTCATGCTTCCTTAATTCATATAGAAATGAAAGTGAAAGAACAACGCGTGATGGCAATGGTTGATACAGGGGCCACTCATACGTTTGTAGATGTGAAAATTGCTACAAAATTGGGGCTGAAGTTGTCTAAAAGCCCTTCCTACGTCAAAACAGCCAATGCTAAGGCACAAGCCATTGTGGGCATGGCTTATGGTGTGTCTATGTCGACTGGAAGTTAGGTGGGAAAACATAACTTGATGGTGATGCCGGTTGGTGACTTTGAAATCATACTTGGGATTGATTTCCTAAGAAAATTCTAGTTTGTTCCATTTCCTCACTTAGTTGGAGTGATGGTCATGAATGAAAGCAATGCTGGATTTCTCAAAGGTGTTCATACATTTGGGAACATTGATAAAGTTGCTAAAAAGAAAGACAAGGGAATGTTGTTGTCTGCTATGTCAATCGACAAAGGGTTGAAGAAAGGTGATGACACTATACTTGCTACCTTGGTCGAAGTGAAACCTGATGTGAAAATGGAAGTGCCTGATTCTGTTGCTGAATTGCTTAAAAAGTATGTTGATGTTATGCCGCCTGAATTACAAAAGAAATTACCACCAAGGAGAGATATTGATCACAAGATTGAGTTTCTGCCTGGTACGGTTGCTCCTGCGCAAGATTCTTATTGTATGGCTCCTAAGTAATTGGTTGAATTACGCAAACAATTGAATGAGTTGTTGGATGTTGGATTGATTCAGCCATCAAAGGCCACATATGGTGCTCCTGTTTTATTTCAAAAGGAACAGGACGGGACGATGCGAATGTGTGTAGACTACCGGGCGCTGAAAAAGGCAATTATAAAAAACAAGTATCCGTTTCTGTTGGTGCAAGATTTGATGGACAGGTTAAGTAAGGCATGCTGGTTCAAAAAACTTGATCTCAGGGCAGGTTATTGGTAGGTTAGGATAGCATAGGGTGATGAACCAAAAATAACATGTGTAACTAGATATGTTTCATATGAATTCCTTGTAATGCCATTTGGGTTGACTAATGCCTCGGCAACGTTTTGCAACTTCATGAATAATGTACTGTTTGACTATCTTGATGACTTTGTTGTTGTTTATTTAGATGATATTGTCATTTATAGTCGAACATTGGAGGAACATGTTAATCACCTATGTTTGGTTTTGTCTCAATGGAGAAAATACACACTTTATGTCACGATGGAAAAGTGTGAGTTTTCTCAACAAGAGATAAAGTTCTTGGGGCATCTTGTTAGTAAAAACCAAGTTCGAATGGATCCTAAGAAAGTGAAGGTCATTGTTGATTGGCAGGCACCTCGTCATGTGAAGGATTTGAGGTCGTTTCTTTGCTTGGCTAACTATCACAGAAAGTTTATTGCTGGTTACTCATAAAAGGCAGCGGCTTTGACAGATTTTTTTAAGAAGGATACAAAGTGGGTTTGGTCTTAACGCTGTGATAAAGCATTTCAGAATTTGAAGAATGCTATCGCATTTGAGCCTATACTTAAATTGCCTGATTTTGAGTTACCATTTGAAATGCACACTGATGCGTCAGACAAAGCAATTGGTGGCATATTAGTGCAAGAAGGTCATCAAGTGGCCTTAGAAAGTAGGAAATTGAATGATGCTAAACAGAGATACTCAACACATGAAAAAGAAATGGTTGTGGTGGTACACCGTTTGTAGGTTTGGACAATTTATCTCTTGGGTACTCGATTTGTAGTAAGAACTGATAATGTAGAAAATACTTTTTTAAGAGATAGAAAAAGTTGAGTCCTAAACAAGAACGGTGGAAGAATTCCTGGAAGAATATGATTTCATATGGGAACATAAACCAGGAAAACACAACCAGGTTGTTGATGTGCTGAGTAGAAAAGAACTGTTTGTTGTAGTATATTCAATTTCAAAACATGAAACTGATTTCTATGATAGAATCAGGTTGTGTGCTGCAAATGATTCATTGTATGTTAAATGGATGGGTAAAGAACAATATGGCACAATGAGATGATATTGGATTGAGGATGATCTGCTCTATTTTAAAGGGGGGAGAATCGGTGTACCAAATCAGGGCTGATTGCGCAAAGACTTAATGAAAGAGGCGCATGATTCTACTTGGGTTGGACATCCCGGTGTTGAAAGGATGTTAACCTTACTGTCTCCTGTTTATTTAAGGCCGAAAATTGAAGATGATATTGAAGCGTACGTCAAGACTTGTCATGTTTATCAAGTGGACAAGACTTAACGTAAGAAGGAAGCAGGTTTGCTGCAACCTTTGCCTGTTCCTGAAAGGCCATGGCTATCAGTAAGCATGGATTTCATTTCTGGATTTCCTAGATTAGATGGCAAAGCATCAATCATGGTGGTAGTTGACAGGTTTTCAAAATATTTTGTTTTTATTGCTGCTCCTGAATTATGCTCATCTGAAGTTGCTACTGATTTGTTCTACAAACATGTGGTTAAGTATTTTGGTGTTCCGGCTAACATTGTGAGTGATATAGATACAAGGTTCACTGGTAGATTTCGGACAACATTGCTCAATATGATGAGAACCGAATTAAAATTTTCTACTGCAAATCATCCACAAACAAATGGACAGACGGAAAGAATTAATCACTTGTTGGAAGAATACTTGAGGCACTATGTGATAGCAAGTCAAAAGAATTGAGTAATATTGTTTAACACTGCGCAGTTTTGCTATAATCTGCACAAGTCGTGTGCAACAGAAATGAGACCTTTTGAAATCGTCTTAGGTAGACAACCTATGACGCCACAAGATGTTGCCAAATCTAAAAATCAAGGAAAGTGTCCAGCAGCATACAGGGTTGCAAGGGACAGACTTGAAATGTTATTTGAGGCACAATATAGCTTGCACACGGCTCAGCGGCGCATGAAGAAGTATGCTGATCAACATCGTCGCTCAGTTGAGTTCAATGTTGGTGACAAGGTGTTGCTGAAACTTACCCCACAAATCTGGAAATAGTTTGTAAGTAAGACAAGACATCAGGGTTTGATTCCTAAGTATGATGGTCCATTCGAAGTGGTCAAACGAGTGAGCGAAGTTGCTTATAGGTTGAAGCTTCCAGAAAGGTTGAAAATCCATCCCACTTTCCATGTGAGTTTCTTGAAACCTTACATTGCAGATGCAGATGATCCCGATAGAAACAAGACAAAGAGGGCTCCTCCATCAGTACCTACACTATATGATGATGAAATTTAGAAGATCCTTGAACACCGGGTTTTGGGAACAAGTAAGAAGAATACTAAGACTGAATTGTTGGTTCACTGGAAAGGCAAGAGTGCAGCAGATACAGTTTGGGAGAAGGCAAAAGACTTATGGCAGTTTGATGCTCAGATCGAGGACTACCTTAAAACAGTCTCGATGAGGACATCGAGTTCAAGTGGTGGGGGTGGTCTGTTAGACCCACAAACTACTTGATATAACTACGTGCAGACATGTCAAGGACTTGGGCATTGGTCTTGACATGGATGATGGCAAAACAGTGCAACACAAGTTCAAGGTGCTTGGGTGTTGGCAAGGCAGCTTGAATGTGCATGGCTTATGTGCGGGCTAAGGGCATTGGCAAGACAACATGTTTACATGATAAGGCAAGGCTGTGAAGACTTGACACTGTCAAGAACAAAGGCAGTTCACCCGAATTGGTGAAATAAAACAATGTGTTGGAAGACAGCTAAAATATTCTAAGTGTTGGAAGCTGGCAGAAATATTCTAAGTGTTGGAATGAAGCCTGAAATAGTCTAAGTGTTATAATATTAGTATTTCGTGTAGATAAGAATGTAATTTGAATTAGATTCTATCTGTTAGAAATATAGCTGTTGGAAAGTTAGTTTTGAACCCTGTGATGATAAGTGTCGATCCGGTGTCATTTGTAACTGCCGCATGTAACTGCCATTGTGCAGGATTTTTATAAGGGTGAAAATTCGTATAAGGCTTGGACAATGTGCTTTTAGCCTTAGTCTAATTCGTGAAGCCTTCCTTTGTATTAATTACTGATTAATAAAGGTTGGGACAGGTTCCTGTAAATTCTGCTGGCTGTTTAACTTTGCTGTTTAAGTATTTCCATACTTAGTCAATTTCGTTGGTGTAAGTAGGCTGAGTGTTACACACATTTGTAAGACTTCCTAGAGTGGTGATCGGTTAAAATAAATCGACCCTCTTTCACTCACCCCTTAAAATGGACACAATAGGCACAAAAGGTTACCCTACGAATAAGGATAAAATAAAATGCTACAACAACAAAAATATACAAATCAACTACTTTACTAGTATCTAATCAAATATTAAAAGCTAATATTAAATCGGATACTAATGATAAGCCAAGCTCTAAGAGCAAAAATACAGATTTACAAATTCAACCAATATTTAAATTACCTGAACTTTCCAAAAATAAACTTCCTAACTTTCAAGAGAAACTTGAAATTACTGATGAACTTATAAGAATAATTAATGAAAAGCTAAAATCCAGGGCCATAAGTATCTTATCCAAAGATAACGACAATGAAATTAATAAATTATATTTTAATTATTCCATAAAAATTAATTATTAAAAGGACTTTCCTTTCCGAATATGCAGTATGAATAAAAATAAATTCTATCATATACTTCACACTCTAGAAGTGAGATTGCGGATGGAATATTGATGGACACGCAGAACATCAAAAATATAATAAATTACATGAAATGGGTATGGACATTAAGGCATATAAATTAATAAATTTATCCGATAAATAGGCTTCTACTTTAATTACCGCCAGATTTACTAGAACATTAAAAATTGGTAGGACAACTACCTCACTGACGATAATTGGGAAAAGGTAGTAAATACAACTACTATTATCCCTATACTTAAAACATAACCTAGGGGGCAAACTATAGAAAATAAAATTCTATAAGATGCTACTACCAGCTTAATTTATAGTATAGCTAAACACTTTATAGGTGAACCTCAATTTATTCAAGATAAAAGTATAGAAATACTATCTAATCTATATTGTCTAAAGTTAGATGATTTTTGTTTTTATAAACATGTCTTTATAAAAAAAAGTTACGATTCACAAATTCTGTAATCATGACTATTGAAAAGAAAAATTTATTAGTGGTTTACCAACACTATTTGCTGAAAAGGTTAGGATAAAATTAAAAGATATGTTTGAAGGAAAAATTCCTTATAATCAATTGACCTATTGCAACCCCACAAGTTTTATAAATATTAATGGATTAGATTTATTCACATATATGAAACTAAAAAATCAACCAAAAAAGGATAGTAAAATATCACAAAAAGAACTAAAAAATTTGTGAAGACTTCGGTTATATTAAACAATTTGCCCTCTCAAAAGAGGCTTCTAAAAGAATTAAAAGAAGTCATAAGAATTACCATAAATCATAAAAATCCCGTCATTACAATTAAAGGTCTCAACCACGACCCTAGTAAAAATAGATTTAAATCAAACAACACTGAAAAGTGTTGTGGCTGTGGAAAAATGTGACATCTAGCCAAGGTTTCTAGCCACTAATAAAAAGAAAGTCAAAATTAATATGTTAGAATTAGAAGAAGAATTTAAAGATAAGGAATAATTAAAAGAAGAGGAGGAGGAGTTTTTATTATTTTCTAAGATAGAATACAACTTATCTTTAACTTTTTCTTCTAATTCTAACATATTAATTTTGTCTTTCCTTTTATTAGTGGATGGACATTGTTTGGCTCGATGTCACGATTTTCCACAGCCACAACAACTTTCAGTGTTGTTTAGTTTAAATCTATTTTTAATACGGTCATGGTTGAGCCTTTTTTTTAAATAATTGGATTTTTCTTATTTATGATCATTCTTATGACTTCTATTAATTCTTTTATAAGCCTCTTTTAAGGGGGGCAATAGTTTAATAATCGAAGTTTTCACAAAAATTTTTTTGTTCTTCTTGTAATATTTTACTATCCTGTTTAGTTAAATTTCAAGTTTCATGTCGGTATATATTTCTAATCTAGTAATATTTATAAAACTTATGAGTTCACCATAGGTTAATTTTTATGAAATTTTTCTTTCAACGCTATCTTTTAATTTTTTTCTAATCTTTTCAGCAAATAGTGTTGGTAAACGAGTGATAAATTTTTCTTTCCAATAGTCATGATTGTAGTCTTTGCTAATCATAAATTTTTTTATGAAGACATCATTATACATCCTAAAATCATCTAACTTTGGACAAGATATTTTAGATAATATTTCTAAACTTCTCTCCTGAAAGAATTGAGGTTAACCTATAAATTGGTTAGCTATACTATAAATTAAGCTGGCAGTAATATCTTCCAGAATTTGATTTTCTATAGTTTCTCCCCCATGTTCAGTTTAATTTATAGGAATTATAGTAATTGTATTTACTACCTTTTTCGTATTATCTTTGGTGAGGTAGTTATCCTTATTTCAAAATCAAAGCTAGATAATAAAGCTTACAATATGTCAAATATTTGTTTAGAAACCAGATTTTTTTAACATCCTCCTTCAAAACATCTTTGGTTGCTTTGCAGTTGACTCTTCATAAAAATTCTTTATTTATTGAATCATCTTGAAATTTGGTAATGCATAGTATAGCTTAAACTTCTTTTTTAATAGTACTATAATTTGTTTGAGTATCATTCCAAAATCCGGAGGTGAATCTCATTAATTATTCAGTGGATCCTATGGATTTTTTTTTTAAATATGTCTCCGTACCCTATTTTTGTGGAATCTGTTTCTACTATCATAAGGGCCTCTGGGTGTGCTATACGGACTATTATTTTTATTTTTTTGAATGCACTAGTGTGGTCTAATCCCTATGGCTCTTGATTCTTTTTAAGGCGCTTATAAAGAGGCTTACAAACCTGTCTAATATTAGGATTAAAGTCAGTAACATAATTGATACTCCCTAAAATCTCTGGGGTTGTGTTTTATCTATTAATTCATTAGAAAATTTGGATGAGAACTCTATGGCTCAACAAATGATGTAACACCTTAAAACGAACTAAGGTGAAATAGAGCTTAGTGAATGTATCATGAGTTAATATTGAGTTAAAATGATTTATGATGATGTTCATAGGCAATGTGTTAAGTTTGGTGACGATTGTAGGTCAAATGTCCAAGAACCTCCATGACATTCAGAAGGTGTGCCTTACAAAGTGCTAGTCTGTCTTCATGTGTTTTTTGTGAGTTTTATATGTTTGTTTTAAACTAAATTTATGTGGGCTTTTCCTAAGACCTACACGACTATGCATAGGGTTTTATCATCTAGGTAAGACCCCACCTAGGAACCATGAGGATCCCTAGAAGGATGACCCATCCATTTGACATGAGGCTGCCAAGCAGTGACCAACAACGGCCACAAGGGACGGATCGTTGGTAAACCAATGGCCCGTTTACCTGGGAGTCGACTCTCCATGCAAATCTATACAAGACAGCACATGTTAGAGCTTCAATCCCAATCGACGGACAACATCTAACGGGCGTCGATTGGGAAACGGTCCGTCTGTGAGTGGGTGTAGGTGGTGCCTGCCAAAAGCTGCAATTTGCTACCTTGGCTTGGGCTGTTTGGTAAATTCACCCCAAATCTTTTATGAACAGTGGATGGATATTTTAGGGTCTTTTGGTATATTAAGAGGGTTTAAACGCTAAGACATAATTTTAGACTTCTTTTCCTAAAACACAAAACCCCTCTCTCAAGAAAACTCTCTCAAAACCTCATGGTAACTTGGACTCAAGAAAGGGCTAGGAGGTCTGGTTGTGGACATTTTTCTTCATCAAAATTAGTGGGTTTCCTTTTCAATAAGGTATGAGAGTCATCATTGAACTCTCTTCTATTCAAAGAGCCATTTCTAAAGAATTTCAAAAGAGGTGTTCAAATCTTAACGTCTTCTATCTTGTACTCTAAGCATGGGTCTTGCGTGTAAATGTTTTAATGGATCAATATATGCTATTTCTAATGTTAGTTTAATGCTAAAACTTCAATGAAACAATGTATTATTTTTTATCAAACTTTTGACTTATGAAATTGGTCTAACGAATCAAGATTCGATAATGTTAAAGTTAGAGTTTCTCGATTGTTATATTGTGACTTAGATACTGCCCTAAGGGCTACTTTGTGAAGTATTATTTAGGAATGGATTATAGGTGGTGAAATATTGGATTAATGGTAAGTTTATTACTTTTTTTAACTCTTATTATGAAATTCTCTTAAGTGTATGGTCCACCTTATATATATATATATATATATATATATATATATATATATATATATATATTTTTGTACTTGTATGTGTTCTGAGAATGGTTTTGAAGGACTAATTTGCATTATGAAGCTTGTTATGTGAAGTATGCTAGAGATTATGTCTAAATGAATTATATGCTTATGTGAAGCATGTTTAAGTGTGAAATATGATGAATGAAGGTGTAAGCATGTTTAGAAATCAATGTTATGAAAATGATGATTATGTAAAAGGTGTGCTCACATGTACACACATTCACACTTAGAATAAATAAATGATTGAAGCTAAAGAATCTGGATGAAAAGGGGAGTTTTGGGGTGAACACTCTTCGTGAGTTGAGATGAAGCGTTTAGTAGAAACCCTACTATTCCCAAGATTTTTCTAAGATACAGTTGGAGGTTGGATACCCTTCTTGAGTTAAGATGTGGTATTCCAATGTAATGTCTAGGGGTAAGTACCCTTCGTGAGTTAAGATGTGGTGATAATTAACTATCCTATAATAAGGAATGATTAAGACTCATGGTGGAGTTATGACTAGCACCGAGAAGATATGATGAAGAGGTGGTTATACTTCGTGAGTTGAGATGTTGTATTCCAATGTACCTCTTGAGATGAGTACTCCTTGTTAGTAAAGAATGAGTTACTTAGTAGCACTCCCCTTATCCCTTGAATAAGCGCCCGCATGATGTAGCTATTGGAAAAGCAATATAAAAGCTAAGAACGACCCTACCCTAGGCAAGTGGGGGAACCTTCATCTAATAAGGGTAGTATTGGGATCCCATGTGTATCTGTCATGGTCTATGTTGGTTAAAGATATTCCCCACAAAAGAATGAATTAACTAAGTCTCCTAAAAGAACGTACTACTTAGGGTAGGTGGTGGTATGTGACGCTATGTATCCATTGAACTAAGTTGACTTTCCTAAATGGGAGTCTTGGTGTGCTTTATATGAAGTTCTATTAAAAGAACGTACTACTTAGAATAGTTGTGGTATGGGACGCAAACTATCCATTGCACTATGTAGACCTTCCAAAAGGGGAGTATTGGTGTGTTTTATACGAAGTGTATGAATGAGTTATCATGTGTTATAAATGAAATTAGATGATTTAAGGTCTAAAGTTAAAGATGTAAGTTGAAGATAAGTTTTATGTAATGAAATTATGAATGACTAATGTAGTGTGCTTGATCGAAGGGAATCCTCAAGGAGCACTAAGTGGGAGTGGTAGTATGGGATGCTACTCTCACATTGAACTTAGTGTAACTTACAAGTCTCATTGGAGTAGGGCACTTAAATGAAGTGCTGAATGAATGAATGTTCTTCTAAGATTCTAGGGTGTGGACTTGTTTCCCGTGCAATATAAGTCTATGGTTGGTAGTCCAAGGGTCACTTAGGTGTGTAATGAATGGGGTGTATAGGCGGTTCTTTCATGTCTTACCTTAGTGAATCTTAGGATAACTTGGTTAGGGAAACATCAAAAGAAAAAGTTCATTTTGCTGTGGTTGAATGGGTTCATTGTAAAGATATATGGTTTACTGTAAGAATTTCGTTTTGGTTCTAAAATTATGAGAGTTATATTTTATGTGATAAATGATGATGCTAATACTCTTTTAACTTTATAATCATTAAGGTTTTACTTATTTGGCATGAAAGCTTATTTTACCAAAATGTCCCTTTTAGCATGTTTTTATGTCATACTTAGTACATTGTTTTGCACTACCCCATAGTTTTCTATACTTAATTATGTATAGGTCTGAGGCAAGTTGAACACTAGAAGGCAAAGATCAGAATTGACTCTCTCAAGACTATGTATGTCCTAACATTATTATATTTCTTAGATTCATGCATTAAGACTTATTATGTATTTCTAACTAAAGCAAAGGGTCGTGTCCCTAATATATTTATGTCATGTCTTTAAGATGGATTGTGACGATAAGACGTGTCCTTAGCTTTTATGACAGATGTTTCGTTTATAATTTTATTTGTGATATGTTTTAATTGGGCACTACTTGTCATGTCTTATGTAATGAATGATAGCTAAGGCTTGTACAAGACCTCCGAAAGGTCAAGTACGCAACTATTCCGACCTAAGGGTTGCACTATTCTTCTATGGGGTACTTTTTGGGTCGTGACAATTGGTTTTATAGGTTCCTAGATATAAATCATGGTCAGGGAATCGAATGGAAGTCTTGAATAATTTAATGTTTTAGCACTTACTAGAAGACCATTTTTCTTAGCAACGATTAAAAAGGTATGGAGCTGTTTAAGGTGTTGATCAATATCTTCGGAATATATTACTTCATCTATATAGACTATAGAAATATGACTATAGTGATTAAGTTATAATTCATGATATTTTGAAATTTAGAAAGAACATTTTTTAGTCCGAAAAGTATTACATTCCTTTCATATCATCCAAAAGGGACATTGAAGGCTATTTTATATTTGTCATTTTCGTTTATTTGTATGACTTTATGTCAAACTTACCATAAATATTAGGTTAATAAGTATTCAATCATGTGTTATCATTTATTATGTGAATAAATAAGGAAACTTATGTTCTTAGTTTTATTCCTTGATGTAGGTAGGGTAGCCGGATAATTTTAGGTTTCGACATTGGCAAGCCCGTACTTTCGTTTGATTAGCTTAGACTATGTGTGTCGTAGAGCCGGACCCATAGGGTGTTCCTGTTTCCAAGCCTAAAGGAAAAAAAATCAACGAGGTTACTAAAAAAATAACAACAATTACTACACAAAGAATTTATTTTTTCGGTAGTAATCCTCAAAGTAGACATTTAAGCCTAAGGATAGTGTTATTCTTCCCGCTAGGTTCTCCGTTAACTTAAAATGAGACCACATACTAGACACCATAATTTTATTTAAATTTATGATATCAAAACATTTGAGTCTACTATTACTATTAATAAAAATATTAAGACTATAAAATTTCTAGAAACTAAAAGAATCAATATTTATAAGAAAAAAATAATTTTTCTCGAATACGACTTGTCCAAGTAATACTAAACCCATTATATAGGTTGGATTCAGATGTACACGTATGTCTTTTATTAAGAGACAATAGGTTAATAAATTTGGATGAATCTTTATTAACAATAGTAGAAAATAACTTTGTCAATGGCCCGCTATACTTTAATTGTAATCCTAAATATTAATGATCGAAACATGATTTTCATAAATAATAAATGTTAAAACAAATAGTAAAGATACTACTGGGAAAATAGGCATAATCTATAGATATATTATAAATAAATGAAAACTACGTTAGCCCCAAAGGCTAAAATGGTAAATAATAAAGGAGTTACAATACTCATGGAAGCATATTATAACACCTTTGTCCTAAGGATAATAAATTGGGATAACAGATTAATAAAAGGAAAAATCAAAATCTTACTAAGTAATAGATGAAAAATTAAAAAGGGTATCTTCTTAGAAATCAGTCCTAAAATAGAACATAATAATTCTAAGCCCATAAAATCCCTAAATCCCACTATTAGAAAATTTCAAGAAATAAAAAATCGTATCGGAATGATTCATTTGGATGAACCGTTTGAACAAAACTTTAATCATTTAAATAAACTTTAGACTAGTCTAGAGAATTCTATTAGAAACAATGGTATATACAAACATATTCTTTATCAGAGAGATTAACCTTTAGAAATAAATGGTTTAGTGATATGAGCAGATAAAAATGTTACATAGAGTTTTTTAAGTGGTTTGAATACATAGGAACATCAGACGATCAAAAGGAGTAATTAAATATGGTAGTGAATAAAATGTATGCTACTAATAACAAGGTAGTTGAAGCTAAAATTCCTCCTTTAGAAGAAATTAGTCTACCTATTGACGGTAGAGTTATTACCGCGTCACCTTTTAAGACGGATAAAGTCGAATCTAAAGGGGATCCTTAAAAAAAAGATATAAACATAATTTTTCAACAAAATAATTATACAAATCAACTACTTTATGTAGCTTCTAATCAAATTCTTAAAGTCAGTACTACATCAATTTTTAAAGATAAACTAAGTCCTTTCTACATTGATATAAATAAAAACATAGAAACTCATCCAATATTTAAACTACAAGAATTTTCTAACGAGAAATTCCTTGGGTTACAAGAAAAGTTTGAGATCACAAATAATCTTTTAGAAATTATCAATAAAAAACTAAAAACTACAAATATTAATACCTTGTACAAAAATGATAATAAAGATATTAATAAATTAAGTTCTAATTATTCCACAAATAATAATTACTAAAAGAAACCCTCTTTTCCAGATATGCAATACGAAGAAATGAGTTTCTACCTCATAATTTTCATTCGGGAAGAGAAATAGCAGAATGGGATATTGATGGACTAGAGGAACATCAAATTTATGATAAATTACATTAGATAGGACCGACCAATACGACTTACAATGAATAATTTATCAAATAAACAATACGCTACTATAATTACAGCTTAATTTATCATCACATTAAAAATTGGTAGGATAAATATCACACAGAGGATAATATGCAAAGTATATTAAATATTACACCTATATACCCAATTATTAAAGATGAATCTTCAGGGCATACCAAAGAGAATCAAGTCTTAGAACATGCCACTGTCACCTTAATTTATAACATAGCTAAACATTTTATTGGGGAACCTCCATTTTTTCAAGAAAGAAGTCTAGAAATATTATCTAATCTATCTTGCCCAAAGTTAGATTATTTTAGATGGTATAAAGATATTTTTCTCAACAATGTTATGATTAGAAAACATTGTATTCACGATTATCGGAAAGAAGAATTTGTTAGTGGTCTACCCAAGCTATTTGCTGAAAAATTTAGAATAAAATTAAAAGATCGATTTGAAGAAAAAAATTTCTTACAATCAGTTAACCTATGGTGACCTGATAAGTTTTATAAATATAGGATTGGAGTTATATACCGATATAAAACATAAGAATTAACTACAAAGAGATAGATAGTAATATATCACTAAATGAGCTAAGAAAATTTTATCAAGACTTTGGTTATCTTAAATTATTTGCCCCATCAAAAGAGTCTTCGTAAAAAGAGAAAAATAGAAATAAACATAAACCACAAGAATCTCGTCATTACAAAAGAAGATTTAGAGGGTCTAACCATAACCCTGGTAAAAATATATTTAAACCAGCTAAAAGTGAAAGGTGTTGGGGCTGTGGAAAACTGAAAGATCAAGCCAAAGACTACCCAACCACTAATAAAAAGAAAGAGAAAATCAATATATTAATTTTTCAAGAAGAAGTTAAAAATAGATTATATTCTATTTTAGAAGAATATAATTTCTCCTCGGATAAAACTTTTAGCGACAATGATCAGCTAACGATGACGTATAGTTCTGAAGATAGTTAATCATCAGACACTTGCGAATATGGAAATGCAAGTTGCACCTGCAAAAATCATTACATAAATGTCATTAGTAGTAGTAATAAGGAAACACTCTTTAATATGATTTATCATATTAAAAATCCTGGTTTGAGAAAAAAGATACCTAATTTACTTTAAGCAGTTTAGTCTTTGAAAAACAATATGACAATACTATTAAAACTTTTGCTATGACAAATCTTTTGAATAAATTTAAACAACCAATTTAATCCAAAATAATTTACAAAATATTCTGGAAGAATTCTTACAAATAAGAGATAAAATAAATAAAATTAAGCAAAAAATCAACACCTTAGAAGATGACACAATTACTAAATTACCACCTAATAAGGAATCGAAAATTATAAATCCGAACCTAAAGAACCATCAAAAGAAGTAGAATTCCTCGCAGAATCTCTATCTAAATTCAGAATTAATCACATAATTTTTATTAGACCGCAAGGCATCCATACTAAAATACTAGGTAAAAATCTTATTTTCCCCTACTTAAACTATATATTAAAGAAAGAGAATAATTTCCCAAAAGAGGAAAATAATTTTAAAATAAATCTATTTTGACATCAAGAAAATTCTACTACACCTTTTCCTCCTCCTAGGTTTTACCTAGCCTTCTTTATAGCACTAGGAGTACTCATCTTAAAAATAATTTAAATGATGACTGCAATGCAAGTCAAAATATTTTTGATAAAAAATATACATTTTCTAGATGGAAAATGTTATCATAGAACTCTCTTTTTGGTCGTCTAATTTTCCTGTGTATTCACACCAATTAAAAAACTCTATGTTACATTTTAATCTTTTCATATCACTAAACCATTTATTTCTGAAGGTTAATCTTTTTGATAGAGAATATCTTTGTATATACCATTGTTTTTTAATAGAATTCTTTGGACTAGTCTAAATTTTATTTAAATGATTAATGTATGGTTCAAAAGGTTCATCGAAATGAATCATGCCAATACAATTGTTATTTCTTGAACCTTTGTATGTTTTGGGAGTTGTTTGGGGTTCAAATTGATAGGTGAGGAACATAAGACTTAGATGACCATGTTTAGGGATTTATCATCAAGATACGACCCAACCCTGGAGCCACAAGGTTCCCTTCAAGAGGACCCCATCTTAAAGGCATAATGTTGCTTGACAGTGTCAAATGTCAGCCCCAACGAACAGCCAGTCGATCAAACGATGGCCCGTCGACCATGGGCGTCAATTGACCATTCAAGGCTTGCAAAGCATGCACTATAAGGGGTCTCTGACCAAACGACGGACCCAATCAAAGGGGCATCGTTTATACAACGTCCATTCATTTCGAGGTTCGTAGATGGGTATGCAACAGATGCTAAGATACGACCTAGCTAGGGGTGTTTCAGTAACTTTTCCCCAAGTCTTTTTTGAAGCATGGACGTTTCCTTAAGGTTAGGTTATATTAAGTTAGTTTTACTCCTAGACCTAGGTTATTCTTCACTTTGAAAAAATCAAAACCCCTCCCTCAAGAAAGACTCTTAAACTTCATAGAAGCTAGAACCCAAGGAAGGGCTAGGAGTGTGAAGGTTTTGGATGTTTTCTTGTCGGTTTCTTCATATAGAGCTATGGTAGTTCATCCTTGAACTTTATTTCATTCAAGGAGCCATTCCAAAGA
The DNA here is from genome assembly GCA_027789145.1 of Solanum arcanum. Lineage (NCBI taxonomy): Eukaryota > Viridiplantae > Streptophyta > Magnoliopsida > Solanales > Solanaceae > Solanum > Solanum arcanum. The sequence continues at coordinate 22,669,529 of CM050935.1, read as the reverse complement.
CTTTTCAAAAAGGGTTCAAACTCTAAACTTTTTTATTTTTATTTTAAAGATGGATGTTTTTATGATTGAAATATGTTATTTTCAATCTTAGTTGATGATTTTAATGTCAAAATCCCAGTGAACCCATTCTTATACATAATAACAACTTTTGGCTTATGGAGTGGGTTTAGTGTTTATGTCTAGTTAATGGTAGAGTTGAGTTTCTTATGTTGTATTTTGAATTACCATAGACTTATTATACTATATTATGATGATTTTGTGAAGTCTTGTGAAAAGGTGTCCAAACGTTTTGATGAAGGGTTAGTTGGTTTATGTTGTTTAGTGTTTATTGAAGTGATTTTGAGTGGTATAGTCCACCCTTGATGGCGGTGTTTACTTTAAGTATATGAATATGTATTGTGAGTATGGCCTTAAAGGCATAGCATGTGAAGTAAAGTTTTTATTTTTATGTATATGCTTGATATGTCAAATGAAGTATTTAATGTTTACCTTGAGGATATTATGTCTAAACGAAGTATATGTATATGTGATGTATGATAGTGTGTGAACTATGAAGAATACCATATGATCATTTTTAGATACAAATATTATGAGTAATAACGATTATGTTAAAGGTGTTCTCACATGTACTCACACACACACTATGTATGAAAGAATGAAGTTATGAATGAAATTGGGGGGACAGTAGGGTAGACACTCTTCGTGAATATAGATGAAATGTTTAGACCATTCCCTACTATTCCTAAATAACTCTACAAATGAATAGGGGGATTTTGGGGTGTACACTCTTTGTGAGTTGAGAAAGAGTGTTTAGTAGCAATCTCACTATTCTTAAGAGCTTTCTAGGGTAGGTTTGAGGTTTAATAGCCTTTGTTAGTTGAGATGTGGTGCTTAAAAGTGACATATAGGGATAAGTACACTTTGTTAGTTGATATGTGGTGCTAAATTGTTATCCCTTAACCTATAGTAGATCAATGTTTCAGACTCCGTAAGGGAGTTATGCTTAGTACCAAGGTGCTTTAATGAAGGGGTGGGTATACTTCCTAAGTAGAGTTGTTGTATTTAATGTACCTCTTGAGCTGAGTGCTCCTCGTTTGTAGAGAATGAATTACTTAGATGCAATTTCCTTATCCCTTTAATATGCGCCTGCATAGGTGTAGCTATTGGAGATTCCATGTAAAGGATAAAGAGTATGATTCTACCTTAGGCAAGTGGGAATCCCTCATCCAGTAGGGGTTGATACCAGGACTCCATGTCGAGCTCTCATGGTCTATATCGGTTAAAGTTAGCCCCCACAAATGAATGTAATGAACTAAGTTTCCAAAGAGTGTATTGCTTAGGGTAGGTTTTGAATGGGACGTTAACTATCCATTGCATAAGTTAGGCATTGGAGGGAGTCTTGGTGTGTCTTTATATGAAAATGAATGAATGGGTCATTATAAACGTAAATGAAGTAATGTTACATTATTTTTAATGTTAAGGAAGAAATTTGATGTTATGTTTTTAATGATGAAATCTATTTATAGGATGAATGTGATGTCCCTAGTCTATGGGAATTCTCAAAGATTACTAAAGTTGGAGTAGTAGTATGAGATGCTACTTTCACAATGCACGATGTGTATCTTGGGGGTTGTATTGGAGGATAATTCTTATGTGAAGTAACAAAATGCATGTATGTTCTTGTAGTAAGTAGTAATAAATGTTGACTTGTGAAATGAGATGAAGTCTGCTTATCTTCAGGATCCTTAGGTGTCTATTGAAGAGGTTGTATGAGCAGTTTCTTCATGCCTTACCTTAGTGAGTCTTATGTAACTTAGGATATGAAAAGTCTTTATGATAAATGAGTTTAGTGTAAAGTATGAGTGTAGTCACTTAAATTAATTAAATATAAATTTATAATCTTATTCGTATTATATTAAATTAGTAAAAACATTAGTCCAAATAAATATTGAAGAGGACCCCTTCTCAAAGGCATAATGATGCTTGACAGTGTCAAATGACGGCCCCAAGGGATGGCGAGTCGATCAAACAATGGCCCATTGACCCCGGGCGTCGATTGACCCCACAAGGCTTGCAAAGCATGCACAATAAAAGGTCTCTGACCGAAACAATGGACCCCATAAAAGTGGCATCATTTATACAACTGTCCATCATTTGTTTTAGTAAATTCACCCCAAGTCTTTTATGAAGCATGGACGTTTGCTTAAGGTTAGGTTATTTTAAGTCACTTTCTCCTAGACCTAGGTTAGTCTTCACTTTGAAAAAATCAAAACCACTCCCTCAAGAAAGACTCTCAAACTACATAGAAGGTAGAACTCAAGGAAGGGCTAGGAGTGAATGATTTGGACATTTTCTTGTGGGATTCTTTATATAGAGGTATGGTAGTTCATCCTTGAAATTAATTTCATTCAAGGAGCCATGCGTATGCATATTAACATCTTTTGGCTTATGGAGTGGGTTTAGTGTTTATGTCTAGATAATGGTAGAATTGAGTTTCTTATGTTGTATTTTGAATTACCTACATCCTTATTATACTTATTGTGATGATTTTGTGATGTCTTGAGACAAGGTGTCCTAAGGCTTGAATGAAGGGTAAATTGGTTTGTGTTGTTTAGTTCTTATTGAAGTAATTTTGAGTGGTATAGTCAACCTTTGATGGCGGTGTTTACTTTAAGTATATGAATACGTATTGTTATTATGGCCTTGAAGGCATAGCATATGAAGTAAAGTGTTGATTTTGATGTATATGCTTGATATGACTTATGAAGTATTTAATGTGTATCTTGAGGATATTATGTCTAAACAAAATATGTGTATATGTGATGTATGATAGTGTGTGAAGTATTAAGAATACAGTATGATCATTTGTAGAAGCAAATATTAGGAGTAAAATGGTGATTATGTGAAAGGTTTTCTCACATGTACTCACAAACACACTATGAATGAAAGAATGAAGTTATGAATGAAAATGTGGGACTGTAGGGTAGAAACTCTTCATGAGTAGAGATGAAATATCTAGACCATTCCCTACTATTCCTAAAGAACGCTACCAATGAAAAGGGGAATTTTGGGGTAAACACTCTTTGTAAGTTGAGATGAAGTGTTTAGTAGCAATCTCACTATTCCAATGAGCTTTCTAGGGTGGGTTTGAGGTTGAATACCCTTCGTTAGTTGAGATGTGGTGTTTAAAAGTAACATGTAGGGATAAGTAAACTTCGTTAGTTTATATGTGGTGCTAAATTGTTATCTCTTAACCTATAGTAGATGAATGGTTCAGACTCCGTAGGGAAGTTATGCTTAGCACGAGATGATTTGATGATGGGGTGGGTACACTCCCTAAGTAGAGTGTTGTATTTAATGTACCTCTTGAGTTGAGTGCTCCTCGTTAGTAGAGAATGAATTACTTAGAAGCAATTTTCTTATCCCTTAAATATGTGCCCGCATAGGTGTAGCTATTGAAGATTCTATGTAAAGTATAAAGAGTATGACCCTACCTAAGGCAAGTGGGGATCCCTCATCCGGTAGTGGTTGATACAAGGATTCCATGTCTATCTCTCATGGTCTATATCTGTTAAAGCTAGCCCAGATAAATAAATTTAATGAACTACGTCTTCTAAAGAGTGTACTACTTTGCGTAGGTGGTTAAATGAGACGTTATCTATCCATTTCACAAGTAGGCATTTGGAGGGAGTTTTGGTGTGTCTTTATATGAAAATGAATGAATGGGTCATTATATGATGTAAATGAAGTAATGTGACTTTATTTCTAATGTTAAGGAAGAATTTTGATGTTATGTTTTGTATGATGAAATCTATGTATATGATGAATGTGATGTGCCTAGTCTATGGGAATTCTCAAGGAGCACTAAGGTGGGAGTAGTAGTATGAGATGCTACTTTCACATTGCACGATGTGTAACTTGGGGGTTGTATTGGAGGATAATTCTTATGTGAAGTAACAAAATGTATGTATGTTCTTCTGTTAACTTAGTAATGAATGTTGATTTGTGAAATTAGATGAAGCATGCTTATCTTTAGGATTACTTAGGTGTGCATTGAAGAGGTTGTACGAGCGGTTTTTTCATGTCTCGCCTTAGTGAGTCATAAGTTAACTTAGGATAGAAAAAGTCTTTATGATAAATGAGTTCACTGTAAAGTATGACTGTAGTCACTGAAAATTTATTAGCTATAAATTTATAAAGTTATTTCGATAATATTAAATTACTGAATATATTAGTCCAAATAAATATAATGGAATAATATATATGATTTAATTATTTAAATCCAATTAAATATGAACGTAATTAAAGCCTGCTCCATAAAGCCATATGATATATAACTTAAATCTGATTGGCCTGAGAGAGTCTTGTGCCAATTGCAACTTCTCTATTTAACTATAAATAAGAGTCTTATAATTCAGAGAGCACCAAGATTTCTAGAGAAGAAGCTAGAGAAAATTCGTGAATCAAAAGCCATAAATTTCTCTACAAGTTCAAGAATTCAAGGATTCAAGCGTTCAAGTTCAAGATTTGAAGAGGCCAAGATCAATTTCAAGAACGATAAGATCAAGACCACCGAATTCAAGATCAAACTCCAAGCGCTTGAATTCAACAAGAAAGTCATGATCAAGATAAAGATCAAGTCTAAGTATAAGTTCAAGTCCAAGATCAAGTTCAAGAATGGTCAAGATCAAGACCACCGGATTCAAGATCAAGCTCCAAGACCTTGAATTCAACTGGAAAGTCAAGATCAAGATAAATTTCAAGTCAAAATCAAGTCCAAGTTCAAGTTCAAGTCGAAGATTAAGTTCAACAACAGTCAAGATCATGACCGCCGGGATCAAGATCAAGCTTCAATCCCTTTAATTCAACTAGAGAGTCAAGACCAAGATAAAATTCGAGTCCATGTTCAAGATCAAGTCTAAGTTCAAGTTCAAGTCCAAGGTCAAGGTCAAGATAGAGATCAATATCAAGATAAATCACAAGTTCAAGATCAATCTTTAAATACCTTGAAATCATTTTTGAAAAGGCAAATTCAGGGGAATCATAGAGATTGTAACACTTGCTCTTGAAAAAATAAATTGATTGCTGCTATAATCTTCCATTCTTGATTATTATTTTCTCGACGCAAATTTTATCGTCAATGAATTCTTGCACGCGTAGTGGGACCCTCTACCTCTCATATCAACTTTTCAAGCATCAAAGAATATCAAAATGTCTTCCATTATAGAGGAACAACTAGCAAGCTTAACTAAAGCAACTGAAGGATTGACAAAGTGCATTCACAAAAAAGATGCTAAACTTTTCAAGCTAACAAATAAGATGGATAACATGATTGATAGAAGATCAAGTCAATCACCTTTGAAGCTTTCTAAAATTAAACACAAAGGAGAGTCTTGCGTTAAATAAACAAAGATCAAATAGATTCATATCTCATCTAAAGGTTTGATTCCAAATGATCAATTAAAGAACTTTTTCATAGAGTCTATCGAAGACAAATATGAGCCTTCATCCTAATTTTAACCTATATATACAAAGCCATATACACAAAGGATTGATAACTTGAAACTGTCTGAGGGTTATCATCCTCCTAAGCTTCAACAATTTGATGGCAAAGAAAATCCCAAACTACATATAGCGCACTTTATTGAGACTTACAATGCTACTGGGACGTATAGTGATTATCTTGTAAAAAGAGTTCATTTGATCTATCAAATTAATTTCTTTTTATTGATACACAGATCATGAACCTAATTCTATGGATAGTTGGGAGCGAATAGAGCACGAGTTCCTTAATCGTTGCTATAGCACAAGGCGTGTCGTTAGTATGATGTAACTTACAAAGGTTTTTCAAGGTGAAGATGAGTTATTTGTTGGCTTTATCAATCGCTGGAGAAGTCTGAGCCTCAACTGCAAAGATATCTTTAATGAAATTTCTAGCATTAAAATGTGCATCCAAGTTATGAATTGGTGTCTTCACTTCGTTTTGCAAGGATTAAAGCCCAAAACATTTGAACAGTTTGCAACTCGTGCACATGACATGGAATTAAGCATGACTTTAAAAGAAGATCAACAATCTCCTGTCTATGGACCTCATGAAGATGAAGATATAGAAGAACTCCAAAATGGGGGCAAGTCTACATCTGAAGATGAATTTGAAGAGTCAATGTATATCTAGATGCTCCTTAATGCATGAGCTTAAGTTGCAAGTTACAATGCTTCTTGAAACACGAACTTAAACTTTATGTCACTTAAATCTTCAAATTGAAATGCTCCTTAAAACATGACCTTAAATTGTATGTCCCTTGAATCTTCAAGTTAGACTTAAATTTTCAAGTTTAAATGCTCATTGCAACACAAGCTTAAACTATATGTCACTTAAATTTTCAAGTTGAAATTCTCCTAGAAACACGAGCTTAATCTGTATGTCACTTAAATCTTCAAGTTTGAGTTAAATCTTCAAGTTGAAATGCTCCTTCAAACACGAGCTTAAATTGTATGTCACTTTAATCTTCAGGTTTGAGTTAAATATTGAAGTTGAAATTCTCCTTAAACACGAGCTTAAAATGTGTGTCACTTGAATCTTCAAGTTTAAGTTAAATCTTCAAGTTTAAATGCTCCTTTAAACACGAGCTAAAACTATATGTCCCTTAAATCTTCAAGTTTGAGTTAAATCATCAAGTTGAAATGCTCCTTTAGACACGAGTCTAAACTGTATATCAAAAAGCTCTTTAAATTTGAGCTAAACCTTCAACTTAAAATGATCCTTATGGTAGGAGCCTAAGCTTCATGTAAATCCTGGCCCGCAAGAGTATAAACTGTGTACGACACAACCCAAGAATCTCTCACACCTCCAGAACTACGTTTCGACTTGATCCTCTTCATTGAGGTATGTAGGCACTTAGAATCATTTTCTAAGTTTAGTTGCATGAGTGTCAAAAAACCAAATGTTCCCATCTTGATCTGTTACAAGAGTTAAATCTATGAGTAGTAAGCTTTCATAAACTTCAGACTTGCATAAAATGGTTGTGACTCAATGGGGGCAAACCCTTATAAATAAAATTGTTTCAAGACAAAGTTTTAAAATCTCCAAGTATGCAAGTTGAAGTCTTCAAATCCTTCAAGCCTTGTCTTTGAAAGAAAAAATATCTCAACAAGACTTGAAGAAGGGGAATTTGTAATAACTTAAAATTTATTAAATATAAATTTATAAAGCTGTTTAAATTATATTAAATGAATGAATATATTAGTCCAAAAATATTATGGAATAATATAATTGATTTAATTATTCAAAATTTAGATAAATATGAATTTAATTGAAGCCCACTCCATAAAGCCCATATGATATTTCACTTTAATCTAATTGGACGAAGGGAGTCTTGTTCCAATCACAACTTCTCTATTCTAAAACTATAAATAGGGGTCTTATAATTAAGAGAGAAACAAGAATTCTAAACAAGAAGCTAGAGAAAATTTGTGGATCAAAAGCCATAAATATCTCTACAAGTTCAAGAATTCAAGGATGCAAGAATTCAAGCGTTCAAGTTCAAGATTTGAAGAAGCCAAGATCAAGTTCAAGAACGATGAAGATCAAGACCACCAAATTCAAGATCAAACTCCAACAAATTCAACATCAAGTTCAAGAACGATTAAGATCAAAACCACCTGATTCAATATCAAGCTCCAAGCCCTTAAATTCAACTAGAAAGTCAAGATAAATATAAAGTTCAAGTCAAAATCAAGTCCAAGTCCATGTTCAATTTCAAGTCGAAGATTAAGTTCAAGAAAAATCAAGTTCAAGACTTCAGGAATAAAGATCAAGCTTCAAGCCCATAAATTCAACTAGAGAGTCAAGATCACGACAAAATTCAAGTTCCAGATCAAAATCAAGTCTAAGTTCGAGTTGAAGTCCAAGAACAAGGTCAAGATAGAGATCAAGATAAAAATAAATCCCAAAATCAAAATCAACCTTTAAATCCCTTGAAATCATATTTGAAAAGGCAAATTCAGAGGAATAATAGAGATTGTAATACTCTCACTTGAAATAATAAATTGATTGTTGCTATAGTCTTCCATTCTTGATTATTATTTTCTTGACGCATATTTTATTATCTACAATGACCTTTTGTAGAAATTATGGAACTTTTACCTTATGTGCTTAATGATGATCTATATGATGTTTTTGAATTGATTCATCAAGGTTTTACTAAACCCATATTTTTTTATATTCCCAATTATAGGTGAAGGCAAGTGAAGGTTCTTAGAAGGCAAAGCTTGGGAAGTGGAATCTCTCAAGACTAGTATGTCCTCATATACTCGTGGACATAGTCTATGTTTCTTTAGTTTCTTCTTTAAGATTTGTATAAGACTAATTATGCATTTCTTTCAATGTAAAAGGTAGTGACACTAAGATATTTAAGATGTCTCTTTAAGTTGGCTTGAGACGATGAGGCTTGTGCAAGACTTCCGTGAGGTCAAGTATGACGTGTGTTGACTCAAAAGTGCTCTCTTCTTCTAGGGTGTTCTTGCGGGTCGTTACACCTTTCATATAGCCATAACATAGTCTAGTATAGAGTACAATTAAGGTAACTATCCACCTAAAAACCCATTAAGACGAACAGGAACTCGATGCCCTAAAGGCCCGAGAGAACCAACATGCAACCTGTTCTTACTGTGCATATAACTATAACAATTGTGGCAAGTTCACCTAGGATGCAGCGATACCAAACAACATAAGTAGGTCCAAAAGTTATATAAAAGACTTGGTCATTGAGGCCAAAACTCCTTAATACAAAACTAAACCATGTATATATGTCTACAAAGGCTCTAAAAGATAGAAGACTAGAGTAGGTCGGGACAGATCCCGCCTTACCCTTAACTAGATAAAATACAAAAATGAAATTACCAAATACTCAATAAAGCTCTGACTAAACTTGGAGCTCACCCAAAAGTAGCATAGTTTCATGTGCTCCTACTGAGGACGTCTACTAGCTGCAGTGCATGTACATGCGGCATTAAATGTAGCGTCCCCCGCGAGGGACGTCAGTATGAAAAATGTACTGAATATGTAAGGCCATAGCATATGTAATATGAGAGCTCAAATTAAATCAAATAGCAACATATGAGTGCATAGATTAGGAGAGAAGACCACCTTTGCTTACTCTTATAGGATAAAGTAAGTTTCATTCTTTTCTTTACATTTCTGTATATTATAATCTTTGTAGGGCATGTGATACAAGTGACCAGATGATATGTGGTAGAAGAGGATTAACCATGCTAGGAGTATTAACCCCTGGGATGTGGTCCTCATAATTACACAACTTTGGATCGGCCCATGCTAGCTTTCGCCCCAGAGCTGCCACACTTCTATACCAATAGGGATCGGCTCATGCTAGGCAAAGCCTCTGAGCTGACACCTTTCTATACCAATAGGGATTGTCCCATGCTCGGCTTTCTTAAATTAGTTGCCACCCTTATGTACCAGTTGGGATCGACCCATGCTAGACTTTCGCCACTGGACTGCCACCCGTAATTATATAGGTTTTTTTTAACTTAGATTCTTTAATCTTTGAGATTGTTGTTTATTACTTCATAACTCTTTTGAGATGTTATTTTTATGGTCATAATAATTTTGGAGATATGGAAGTACGACCAGTATAGACAACATGAGAATAATACATCTAGGAAATAACAATGACATTAGGAGCTATGTAACATCAACACATTACTTTAAGGGATTAATGACACAATTGACTTCAAACAACAAAGAGGAGGATTCACAAACTTGCTTTTGCAATTAACATCTCTATACTAGCACATGGGGGATAATTACACAAGTATAAAATAGGGAACAAATAATGTAGTAGTTCTATGCAATACGGAGAGGGGGAAATATTGTTAACTATTTTGGAGATAGTACACTTCCACTATGTTTCCTTTCTAGGAATAGAACTTATAAGATTCACATCACTGATATTAATTGCAGGTGTAAGATTTCATGCCAAACCGATATAAAGAATCGAATATCCTTACATACCTTATCCTCAAACTAAAACTCTCAAGATTCAACCTCCCCTTTTTGGTTTTAATCTACAATTAAGTCATGGTAAACTAAAATTAGCAGATATCAAACCTCGAGCCTTGTAAAATAGTAGCTAACTTTGACTAATAATGACCCTATACAAACCTTAATATAATGTGTATCAGCACACACTCATCCTCTGTCCATCACATACATTATACATCCTTTTCCCAAGATCAACCAAGTTGCGCCAACGGTAATATCCATAGAACATCCCCTTATATTCTTTACTATACAACCAAGTATTGAATACAACCAAGGATTTAACTCACCACCCCCATGAGTTTTTCATGAAAGCACACCACTAATTCCTCACTCAAACTCATACATAAGGAAGACAAAAATGGAGCAGTCACCTTACCTCAATTTCTGCAACTTCTCCTTATAACTTTAATTCTTTTAGAACTTCATCTTCCCTTCACATTTGAACTAAAGAAGAAAGATAGGTATTTTAATAACTAAGAAAGTGAGCAGTAACTGCTAGAAATATTCTGCCTATGTAGTTATATTAGAGCATGAATAACATGTTTTCCTAATCATCCATGGGGGAATTAATCTAAATCCATGAGGTTTCACTTACCTTGGTTTGCAGATATAAGGGTTTCTTCAAGAACACTAAAAAACTTTAAGGTTTCTGGTTTAATCCTCTAGAAACTCCTTTTTTGGGGGGTACATTTTCAGCCAGTAATTGGTCAAGTAGGTGATGCACCTGCTTGTGCACATCAAGCAGCTCAAAAAGTCAAACTAGGTGATGCACCTAGTTGATTTTGCTTGAGCTTTATCCATATTGGGCCTAGGAAGATTTGGCTGCTGGGATTTCTTTCAAATTTTAATTTCATTTAATAGGTTTGTACTTCAAGTGACAGTCCATTAATATAAGCCTAAATCTGGTCCATCAAACATGGCCCTTTAACTATATTATAGCTTAAGTAGGTGATGCAGCTGCTAGCTTAAATTAAGCCAAGCAAGCAGCTCAATTATTTTATTTCAATTTCTAAATGTTAATCCCTTGTTCTTCAACTTAGCACATAACTTTTAACTTTAAGCTCAATTACCACCTTACTATATCTACTTAAATACTTTTTGTCAGAGTTAACTTGCAATACACATGCCGAAACGTGCAAGGCATAACATAACCTTCTGAGCTAGTTCAAACGAACAATAACCATATAAGAAACATGATCCCTCACCTACACTATAAGTCTATGTGAAGTATTGCATGACTAGAACTAGCATATACATAATACAGACTGTGACAAAGACAATCAATGAGACTCTAACTTACTAGACTATCACTAACATGCTTCGTTCATACATTCACGAGTGTGTAGGCATATATATATGAGGAAGCCTTTAACTTAGACACATTTATACATCATATGATCATACTTCATTAGTCTTTCAACTTGTATCAGTATGGGGCATTCAAAATCTTACTGACTTTGAAAAACCTCTCTACCATATTCTCTCATTTTTTCATCATTTCCATATCCCATCATCCATTTTCTCTCTCCTTCCCTTAAACAATAAAAGTTATTTTGTAAGTAAACTTTCTCTACTATTTTAATTATTAAATTTATGTTTCAAATTTTAAGTTTGCTTACTACTTTTGTTTTTCCTTTTTTTTAAGTTTTCTTAAAAAAATTTCTTTAAGTGTTTTGCTTCCTTATGTTACTCTTCCGCATTTCACTTAGGATTCTGTTCTGGAACTCGGCCTGTGTGAATGAAGAAGTGCAAGTTGCACCTACAAAAATCATTCCATAAATGTCATTACTAGCAGTAATAAGGAAACATTCTTTTAATAAGAAAAATGGAGGGGACGGATGAGTTTCGGGACATAATCAAACTTCTTGTTTATTTAGGGAAAGAGAGAACCTGGATGAAAGAATGGAAAATATGGGAAATTGGGAGAAAGTAGAGAGTGGAAATTATGGAAAAATGGATGAAAGTGGAGAGAGGTTCAAAGTTCGTATGGTTTTGAATGTCCTCTACTGATACAAATTGAAAGCCTTAAATTGGCCTCAAAAGTGTTGATTAGTCTAACTTATTATGCTATCTATTTTTATATTTTCCCATACACTAATACGTATTATTTATACTACACGTAACAATTACCTATTATAAATAACTGATGATAATTATACGTGTCTTGAGATAGATGCCACGTAGCTTGAACTACTTAGAAAACATAATGAAGTGGTTGTAGCTTGTGTGAGCTAGTTATAGGTTCTTTTAGTGGTGAGGGTATATAATATGTTTTTGTAGGAGTGAATACGTGTATATATCTTCTGATTTTGTTTGATCTTATTCATAAAATGGTTGTTTCATCTTTCCTTCAAGTTTGAACGTCGGGAAAGGTCTTATTCCTTGCCTTATTATTTCCCTAAAAAAAAATTATTACATTTTTTTGGAGATTTCCTCCCTTTATTTAAAAAAAATTGTATAATAACATCTTCCATCCAGAAAATGCACAATTTTTATAAAAATATATAGAGTTGTGTTGCTGTCATTATTTATATTATTTTGAAATTGACTAACTCCTAGTGCTATATTGATGTCTAGGTAAAACCTAGGAGGAAAATAAGGTTTCGTAATTGTATAAGTTTTTCTATGTGAAAATAGGTTTATTTTTAAAGTATTTTCTCTTTTCAAAAATTACTCTATTTCTTTAATATATAGTTTATGTAAGGGAATATAATATTTTTACTAGTATGGATGTCATGCGGTCTATTAATCGCAATGGTATTAATTCTTAATTTAGATATATTTTCTTGTGATGAATTCTACTTCTTTTGATTTTTCTTCAGGTTCGGATTTATAATTTTCTGGTTCCTAATTAGGTGGTAATTTAGTAAATGTGCTAGCTTCTAAGGTATTCACTTGCTTCTTAATTTTATTAATTTCATAATTTATTTTCAAGAACTCTTTAAGAATATTTTATAAATTTGTTTTGGATTTAGTTGGTTGTTTAAATTTATTCAAAATATTTGTTATATCAAAAGGTTTAATAGTTTTATCATCAGGTTGTATTTCAAAGACTAAACTTCTTGAAGTAATTAGGTACTTTTTCCTAAAATCAGGATTTTTTAATATGATTTAACATATTAAGGAATATTTTCTTACTACTACTAGTATTGACATTTATGGAATGATTTTTGCAGGTGAAACTTTCACATCCACATTCAGAAGTGCCTGGTAACTTATTATCTATAGAACTATATGCCATCGTTAGCTGATCATTGTCGCTAGGATTTTTACCTAAGGGGGAATTATTTCCCTCTAAAATAGAACATAATCTATTTTTTACTTCTTCTTCAAAAAATAATATATTGATTTTCTCTTTATTTTTTTTAGTGGTTGGGCAGTCTTTGACTCGATGTCTTGTTTTTCAACAGCCCCAATACCTTTCAGTGTTATCTGGTCTAAATCTATTTTTACCAGGGTTATTGTTAGACCTTCGGAATATTCTTTTGTATTTACGAGTTTCTTCTGGTTTAGGTTTAATTCTATTGTTCTCTTTTTTAGAAGTCTCTTTTGATGGGGTAAATAGGTTAATGTAACCAAAGTCTTGACAAAAGTTTGCTAGTTCATTTTTTGATATTTTACTATGTCTTTTTAATTGATTCTTAAGTTTTATATGGGTACATAATTCTGGTCCAGTAATATTTATAAAACTTATGATGTCATCATAGGTTAATTGATTGTAAGGAATTTTTCTTTCAAATCGATCTTTTAATTTTATTCTAACCTTTTCAGCAAATAGCTTAGGTAGACCACTAATAAATTTTTCTTTCAATAATCGTGTTTACAGCCTTTTCTAATCGTAACTTTTTTGAGAAGAATATCTTTATACCATCTAAAATTGTCTATCTTTGGGCAAGATTGATTATATAATATTTCTAGACTTTTCTCTTGAAAAAAGCTGAGGTTCTCTAATAAAATGTTTAGTTATGTTATAAATTAAGGTGACAGTGGCATCTTCTAAGACTTGATTCTCTATGGTTTGCCCAGAAGATTCATCTATAAAAATTGGGTTAGTAGTTATTTAATATTCTCTTAACAGGTACATTCAAATTGAGCAATATTTGAGAAAATTAATAGGTATTATCAACTAAAAATTAAAGGCCATTTGCAAAAGATTTCAGAGGATCACATATTTAATAAAGACAGTTCAAATTCGGACGTCAGTTGCTCGCAATGATAAGGTAATTTCAGGTTCATCCCCCCAAAGGGATTATGACAACTCAAAAGAAATATTAAAAAGAAGGTTCAAGGAAGCCTTATTTAAATCTGAACTCTGATAGAAATTATTAGATGTTGCTGCTTAGCTACAGAAAAAGGCACAAAATCATCTTTCTATTATAAGGAAGTGGCAGCACATTGACATCAACAAAAAAATCAACAAGGAATGGACCCCACATTTAGTGATATGTCATACAAACTTAAATGTAAATAAATAGCATGTCTGAATGATTATTATGACAAAATTCAGCTTTGGACAAAGCAAGCACATTCACTATGTAAACAATTCCACTAAAATGAGGACCCCACAAGATTGAAAGTCCAAGCCACAAAGTGACAAAGGACTTGATATCAATATTTTTTCTGCAATCAATACACGAAGATATATATGCAATAAAGCTACGTGTGTAGACCTGTCATATATTCCCAGCTACGAAAAATATTATCATAGATGTGTAGGGTCCACATGTTTGCTTATTTTTTGAAATAATAAATCTTAACATAAGCTTGAGACTTTCTTGTCATTATTGAAGATGATACATATCCTCATTACATTTTTCACTGCTATGTGAGGATGTAGTGTCTAATAAATCCATTATTCTTTCATGATTGGTAGTTTTTCCGCGACTTGATAAGACCTCTTTGAGCCTTCTTTTAATTCTTGTTTTGAAACATTGGATTTCCTTCGTGATGAAGAGTCGATAACTAACCTGTCATCGTGATTTTTCAAAGTCTATCCTTTAATTTTGATAGTCTTTCTTAGATACTTGATCTTTTTAATTTTGATGAATATGAAAGGGCCAACTAATAATGTAAGATATCCTTTTGGAAATAAAGAACTTACATCATTTAATATTTTCTGGGAGTGTAGAGATATTTTGCTCTACCTGGAATTTCTCTAATTACATTAAAAATATTATTTACTCCGAAAAGGCTCCACCATTCACAAACCACCAAGGGATTGTTGCACTTTTTATATCCTCTAACTATTTAACAAACCAAGTATGGGTATTTGGATACATAAATTATACCAAGTCGCCTTGTAATCATAACAATTATACGTTTGGTGACAATAAGATCTTGATAGTGGAATAAAGGTATGTAGATGATTATCCACCAACCACTATAAGAACTTAATATTCTTTTAGTTGTAAATCTTGAAAAATTAAATACTATCTCGATCATTGTTATATACTAATTTATGCTCAATCTTCACTGATCCAGTATTTGTTAATATAAATTCATAATACCTTCAGGTTTTTAGTTAAATCGTCAGTTTTCACAAAAATTTCGATTAATGTAAAACAGTTTAAGGAGGTCAGGCACTCCAAATCATTCATATTCTTTTTCAAGTGCCATGATGGGCAAAGTCGGGGTAGTTAGAACTACCGTCTGTGCGTATGTTTCTGGTTGTTTCATTTCCTAACTATCTTTTGTTTGGAAAAAAATAGTTGTTGATAATGGTTTATTTAATGATGAGGAGTTGAGTTTTGGTAGGTTTTGAAATTTCCCCAGGACAGAATAGCGATTCTCCAATTTTTTATCTCCCTCTTAGAAAGGTTTTTTCATTTTATCTTCTGGTTTGAAGGGTTGTAGTGGGAGCCTATGGGGACTTATTCCCGGTACTCGATCTCAATATTTCCTTGTAAAATTGTCTTGTCAAAAGGGTAGAGAATTATTTTCTCCTTTTATAAATTCTATTTCACTAATTGTTCAGTGGGTCCTATGGAAATTTTTTTTTTTAGTATGCCTCTATAGATGTATATGTTTCTATTATCGTTAGGTCCTCTTGGTGTGGTATACCAAGACATGGAAGTTTTTTGATCATTAGTTTAATTTTTTGGACTGTACTAGTGTGGTCTAATCCTCATGGCCTCTTGATTCTTTTTAAGGCGC
This sequence comes from Solanum arcanum, assembly GCA_027789145.1. Classification (NCBI taxonomy): domain Eukaryota; kingdom Viridiplantae; phylum Streptophyta; class Magnoliopsida; order Solanales; family Solanaceae; genus Solanum; species Solanum arcanum. The sequence goes on along the minus strand of CM050935.1, from coordinate 22,653,313 downwards.
TAATGAAGAGTATTACAACCCTCTTTAATATTAGGAATAAATTCAGAAACATAATTGAGACTGCCTAAAAATCTTCGGAGTTGTGTTTTTTTCTATTAATTCATCCGGAAATTTGGCTGAGAAATCTACGGCTTTACAAATTGCTTTATAGTTTCCTTGATATAAATCATGGCCGAGGAATCTGTTGAATGCCTTGAATTGGGCCCTTAATTATCTGTCAATTCTGTATGTTGGGCCCAAGCCTGTTAGGGTGTAGTTTAGCCCTATATATAGACGCTATGGCAAACCCTATTCAGTAATTCTGTTCTTGCCTCTCTATAATAAAACTGCCCCCCCTCTTCCCATGGACGTAGCCAATTTATTGGTGAACCACGTAAATCTGTTTTCTTGTTTTTCGCATTTATATTTTCTCGTATTATATCAAATTCCGCACAACAAATTGGTATCAGAGCCTCTCGGTTAATCGATGTTCTTGGAGAATTTCGAGATGTCTGCTTTGAACGTGAAAATTGACAAATTCACAGGGAGGAACAGTTTCAGTTTATGGCAGATCAAGATGTGGGCTTTGTTGAAACAGCAAGGCTTCTGGGCGCCGTTGTCGAAAGACAAGAACGCCGTCGTTACTCCTGAGATGGCGATTCTTGAGGAAAAGGCGCACTCGACGATCATGTTGTGTCTCGCGGATGACATCATCACGGAGGTATCGGATGAAGAGACTGCTGCTGGTCTGTGGTTGAAGCTGGAAAGTTTGTACATGACAAAATCTCTAACCAACAAGCTGCTTCTGAAACAACGTCTATTCGATTTACGAATGGATGAAGGTACACAACTCAGGGAACATTTAGAGCAATGGAATACTTTGTTATTAGAATTGCGTAATATCGATGTGAAGATCGAGGATGAAGATGCTGCCCTGATTCTTTTAGTATCTCTCCAAATGTCGTTTGAGAATTTTGTTCAATCGTTCATTGTTGGGAAAGATACTGTGTCGCTGGAAGAAGTCAGATCGGCCCTTCATTGCAGGGAATTACGGCATAAGGCTAACGGCACAAGTACGGACATACAACCTTCCGGTCTGTTCACCAGTAGCGGAAAGGGAAGGAAAAACGGCAGAAAGAAAAATAAGCCGATACCGAACGGTGCAAAGCCGGATGATGTTTGTAATTACTGCAAGGAGAAGGGACATTGGAAATTTGATTGTCCAAAGAAGAAGAAGCAATCGGAAAAACAATCAGTTTCTGCTGCAGTTGCTGAAGAAGACACCAATTCTGAAGAAGACATTGCCCTAGTTGCGCATGAGCACACTCATCATTCAGATGTGTGGGTTCTCTATTCTGGGGCATCCTATCACATCTGTCCTAGGAGAGAGTGGTTCACGACTTATGAGCAGGTAGACGGAGGCAGCATCTCGATGGCCAACAGTTCTGTCTGCAAGGTGGTTGGGACAGGCTCGATCAAGATAAGGACACATGACGGTAGCTTCTGCACATTGAACGAGGTCAGGCACGTTCCATTGATGACGAAAAATCTGATATCTCTCAGTCTTTTGGACAGCAAGGGATTCAGCTGGTCGGGAAAAGATGGAGCCTTGCGGGTCTTAAAGGGTTCAAATTTAATTCTGAAAGGTGTCATGCGTGGTACTTTGTATTTTCTACAAGGTTCCACGGTTACAGGTTCAGCCCATGTTGCATCGTCAGAAGTTCACCAAGGGGATATGACTAAGTTATGGCACATGAGACTTGGTCATATGGGTGAAAGAGGGATGCAAATTCTGTTAAAGGAGGATCTTCTTGATGGTCATAAGGTTAAGAGCCTAGAGTTTTGTGAACATTGTGTCTTTGGAAAACTACATCGCAACAAGTTTCCAAAGGCCATTCACAGAACAAAAGGCACACTTGATTATATCCATTCTGATTGCCGGGGTCCATGTCGTGTTGACTCTTTGAGAGGCTGCAAATTTTTTGTTTCCATTATTGATGACTACTCAAGGATGACTTGGGTGTACATGATGAAGCATAAAAGTGAAGCTTTCCAGAAGTTCAAGGAGTGGAAAATTTTGATGGAAAATCAAACAGGGAAGAAGATCAAGAGGTTGCGAACTGATAATGGGCTGGAATTCTGTTGGTCTGAATTTGATTAATTCTGTAAGGGTGAAGGGATTGCTCGACATCGTACAGTCAGAAATACACCGCAGCATTATGGTGTAGCTGAGCGGATGAATCAAACACTTGTGGAGAAAGCAAGGTGCATGCTCTCTAATGCTGGGCTAGATAGAAGATTCTGGGTAGAAACAGTTAGTACAGCTTGCTACTTGGTTAACCGCGGACCACATACAGGCATACAATGCAAGACACCTATGGAGATGTGGTCAGGAAAAGCTGCTGATTATTCAAATCTAAAAGCTTTTGGTTGTACGGCTTACTATCACGTCAGTGAAGGTAAGTTAGAACCAAGAGCTAAAAAAGGAGTATTTGTGGGCTACGGAGATGGAGTGAAAGGTTTCAGAATCTGCTCTCCAGCAGAAAAGAGGGTTATTATGAGCAGTAACGTTGTCTTTGATGAAAGTTCTCTGCTTAGAGCCATTGTGAAGCCTACAACTACGTCAAAAACTGGGAGTCTTGATAAACAGGTGGAGTTTCAAGTCATTCAAAATGAGAGCGATTTGAAAGAACTTGAAGAGGAGGATCAAGAGACACAGACAGAAACTGATATTCCAGAATCTATGCCATCAGATATCCATCAGAGTATAGCTCAAGATCGGCCAAGGAGGGTTGGAGTTCGGCCACCTACGAGGTATGGTTTGGAGGAAATGGTGGGTTATGCACTGCAGGTTGCTGAAGAGGTAGATACATCTGAGCCGTCTACTTACAAAGAAGCCATTTTAAGTCCTGATTCTGAAAAATGGTTTGCTGCTATGGGAGATGAGATGGAGTCCCTACACAAGAATCAGACATGGGATTTGGTCATACAGCCTTCGGGGAGAAAGATTATTACTTGCAAATGGGTTTTCAAGAAGAAGGAAGGGATATCACCAGTAGAAGGAGTCAAGTATGAGCCAGGGTTATTGCCAGAGGTTTCAACCAAAGAGAGGGAGTTGACTACAATGAGATCTTCTCACTAGTGGTCAGACATACTTCCATCCGAGTGTTACTAGCGATAGTTACACATCAGAATCTGGAGCTTGAACAACTTGATGTGAAGACAGCGTTTCTACGTTGAGAGTTGGAGGAAGAGATATACTTGACTCAGCCGGATGGTTTCCAAGTTCCAGGGAAGGAAAATCACGTCTGCAAGTTGATGAAGTCCTTATATGGACATAAGCAGTCTCCAAGGCAGTGGTACAAAAGGTTTGACAGCTATATGGTGAAGTTGGGCTATACTCGGAGCTGATATGATTGTTGTGTCTACTACAATAGGCTCAAGGATGATTCATTCATCTATCTGGTGCTTTATGTAGATGATATGTTGATAGCTGCAAAGAAGAAGTATGACATTCAAAAGCTGAAGGGTTTACTTAGTGCTGAGTTTGAGATGAAGGATCTGGGAACCGCTCGGAAGATTGTAGGGATGGAGATCATTAGACACAGAGAGAGAAGGAAACTTTTCTTGTCACAGAGAAGCTACATTTAGAAGGTCTTGGCGAGGTTTGGCATGTCTTCATCTAAGCCTATTGATACCTCCAGTGCTGTCAATATCCATCTCACTGCCATGTTCGCTCCACAGTCAGAAGAAGAGAAAGAGTATATGTCACGAGTCCCTTATGCCAGTGCCGTAGGAAGTTTGATGTATGCTATGGTCTGCACAAGGCCAGATTTAGCACATGCAGTCAGTGTAGTGAGCAGATTCATGGGACAACCCGGGAGAGAACATTGGCAGGCTGTAAAGAGAATTTTCCAGTACCTTAGAGGTACATCTGACGTTGGTCTCATTTATGGAGGTGATACTCAGTGCTTGGTTACAGGCTATTCTGATTCTGACTATGCTGGAGATGTTGACACAAGAAGATCAATGACTGGCTATGTGTTTACCCTTGGAGGATCTATCGTCAGTTGGAAGGCAACTTTGCAACCTACAGTGACTTTGTCTACTACGGAAGCGGAGTACATGGCCTTGACAGAGGCTGCATAAAAAGGGATTTGGCTGAAAGGGCTGGTTAGTGATCTTGGTCTACATCATGATCAGGCTATGGTGTATTGTGACAGTTTGAGCGCAATTTGTCTAGCCAAGGATCAAGTCGATCATGAGAGAACCAAGCATATTGACGTGAGGTATCATTTTCTGAGAAGTGAGAAGAGAATCAAGGTGATGAAAGTAGGAACTGCTGATAATCCTGCTGATATGTTCACAAAGCCGGTTCCAGAGAGCAAGTTTCAACACTGTTTGGACTTGCTCAACATCAGAAGCTGTTAATTGCCCTGCGGGGCAATTCTGAGGAAGAAGGGGAGGCCTGGCCCTATCATAGTGCGTCTGAAGAATCTGTTTGGAGAATTCAAGTCAAGGTGGAGATTTGTTGAATGCCTTGAATTGGGCCCTTTATTATCTGTCAATTCTGTAAGTTGGGCCCAAGCCTGTTAGGGCGTAGTTTAGCACTATATATAGACGCTATGGCAAACCCTATTCTGTAATTCTGTTCTTGCTTCTCCATAATAAAACTGCCCCCCCTCTTCCCGTGGACGTAGCCAATTTATTGGTGAACCACATAAATCTGTTGTCTTGTTTTTCGCATTTATATTTTCTCGTATTATATCAAATTCCGCACAACAGAATCTAATGGAATTCTAAAATAATTTTTATCTTTTTTGCACGTACGACTAGACCATTTTTCTTAACAACCATTAAAAAGGTGTGGAGCTGTTAAATTGTTTATCAATATCTTCGAAATATATCAATACTTCATCTAGGTAGACTATATAAATATGACTATACTGATTAAATATATTATCATCATACTTTAAAATTTAGATGCAGCATTTTCTAGTCCAAATGGCATTATATTCCATTCGTATTGTCCAAAGGGACATTGAAGGCTGTTTTATATTTGTGTTTTTCGGCGATTTATATCTGCCAAAATCCTGATTTCATATAAAACTTACTATAAATATTAGCTTTGTAAGTTCTCTAAAGAAGATAATGTTTTTTAGGTATGGGATACCTAATCTATTTTAATACCTTATTAAGGGGTTTATAATCGATAACTAGCCTTGGGGAACCTCTTTCCTTTTTGTTACTATTATTAACATAAAAGACCGAGCAACTCCAAGGTTACTTGGATGGTCTAATAATATTTTTAGCAAGCAAGTCATTAAGTTCCTTTTTAAGATATTCTATTAATTCGGCGTTCCTTTGAATGGGTCTTGCCTTAGTGGGGATGATTTTTTCATCGAATTTCTAATTATAAGGTAATTCGACAACATGTTTTTACTTTCCCAAATTGCATTAGGAAAATCATAACAAACTTCTCGTTCTATTTCATCTTGTAAGCTTTTAATTGTAGCTTCTACTTCTTGGTTTTTTAAAAGAGGATTGAACTCGTTTTATCTTAATATCTTGTTTTAATTAATTAATTTGTTTTGAGAGTAGATTTATTCTAAATATATTTTTATTTTTTATGTGGTCACTTTCCCTTTTTGATATACTATTTAATATGGGAAGATAATCATTTTTCCTAAGATAGTGGTGTGAATTCCATCCAGGATAGCCCTATACGGTTTTAGTTGTGTTATAAAAGGAGTGCCTAAAATTATTTCTTCATTTATGTCTTTAATAATTACAAAATCATTTATGAATCAAATTTCATCGTTACATATACGTCCCTTGTGGAGTTTATTATTTATTTTAAGTCTTTCTCCTGTTGTAAAGAATAATCGAGTTGTACTTTTTTCAAGATACTTAGTGGGGATAATTTCATCGATGATGCAATTTTGATCTGCATCAGTATCTAATAAATCAATATTTTGGATAGAGTAACTTTTATTAATAACTAAAGTAATGGGTATATGATAGCTATGAGTTTTAACTACTGCAATAGTATTGACTCTTGAATTTAATATTTGAGTTATTTATAATGGTTCTAATTCCGATTGTAAACTTTGAATTTACTAGCATATATCTGCTTAAATGCTATGTTTTTGTTTAATTATTTTAGTTTCATTCTTTACAAGTATTAGTTCTGTTTTAAGATCATGAAGTGTTCTTTTTGCATTTTGTTCTCTATTGGTCATGCTTAAGGGTTTAATAATATGATTATATATTTGTTGATTAAGAATTATATCCTTTATTGCTCTCAAATAATTTTTTCTTACAATCTTGATCTTCGATATGTTCAATTATATCAAAGAAAACTTCTTTACTACTACTTTGATAGGTGAAATCTGCCCCTTATAATTTATTTATAATGTTCTCTTCTAGTTCTAACCTATTTATCATATCCTTCTTTTTAATAGGGGACTGATTATCCTTAGCATGGTGTCCGTGTTTTTCACAATTCCAACACACATTAATGTCTTTATTCACTTATCTAGATTTCCTTTTATAATACTGGGGTTCATCGTGTTTATCGCAATAATTTTTACAATGATTTAGCCCTCTTTAATTGATTTTTAAGTTTTATGTTTGTTTCTAATATAGTAATATTAATAAAACTTACGAGATCACAATAGGTTAATTGGTTATAAGGGATTTTTCTTTAAAACATATCCTTTAATGTGCTGTTAAATCTAGTTGTAACTACAAGAGGTAATTGTTTATCTGATAAATATTTCATTTCATATGCTGTAATAACTATTCCTATTATATTATTAACTTGATATTCTATGAGTCCATTATTATTCCATTCATCTAACTCTTTTTTCGAATGCGAAGAATGAGATAGACTCTCATTTTCTTCGTTTGCCCAGAAGATTCTTCTTTAATAATTGGGTACTAGTTTTAGTATTTAATATACTTTGCTTATTATATTCCGTAAGCTAATTATCCCACCAATTTCTTAGTATGCCGGTAAATCCAGCTGTAATTAAAGTAGAAGATTGTTAATCTGATAAATTTTTCATTTTATAAGTTGTAATGGTCATTCCTATCTCATGTAATTATCATAAATATGATGTTCCGCAACTCCATCAATAATCCATTCAACTATTTCTCTTCCCGAATGTGAGGTATGAGATGGAATCTCCTTTTCTTCGTATTGCATATCCGGAAAAGATGGTTTCGTATAGTAATTCATTTTAGTGGAATAATAAGAACTTGATTTATGAATATCTTTACTCTCACTTTCCTACGAGGTATTAATATTTGTTGTTTTTAGTTTGAATTAATACTTTCTGTAAGATCAGTTGTGATTTTAAATTTTTCTTTAAACCCAAGGAATTTCTCATTAGAATATTCTGATAGTTAAATATTGGATGAGTTTCTAAGGTTTTATTTTTATCATTGTAGGAAGGATTTGGTTTATCCTTAAAAATTAATTTAGTATCGGTTTCAAGTTTTGATTAGAAAATACATAAAGTAGTTGATTTGTATAAATATTTGTTGCAGAATTTTGTTTATTTCTTTATTTTTTTGTTCTCATTAGTAGCGATGAATTATTTTTAAAATATGAGGCGATAATAACTCTATCGTCAATAGGTAGACTAATTTCTCCTAGAGGAGGAATTTTAGATTCAATTACCTTGTTATTAGTAGTATAACATTTATTAACTAGCATATTAAACGACTCTTTTTGGTCGTCCAATTTTCCTATGTATTTAAACCACTTAAAGAATTCCATATTACATTTAATTCTCTTCATATGTCTAAGCCATTTATTTCTAAAGGTTGGTCTTTCCGATAAAGAATATCTTTGTATATATCATCATTTTTTAATAGAATTCTCTGGACTAGTTTAAAGTTTATTGAAAAAATTGAAGTTTGGTTCAAAAGGTTTCATCTACATGAATCATGCCAATACAATTATTTTTTTCTTGAATTTTAGTAGTGGGACATGGGGATTTTATGGGTTTTGGATCCTTATGTTCTATTTTGGGAATTGTTTCTAAGAAATCTACCCTTTTTAGTTTTTTTATTTATTTCTTTATCTTGAAGTTGAATTATTTGGTAACATTTTTATTTTTTCTTTTTAAATTCTGGCTCCGTTATAGAGTTAAAATTTCAATCATCTATTATTAATATGTTATCCAATATATTATTCTTGGGACAAAGGTGTTATAATATGCTTCCATGAATATTGTAACTCATTTATTATTTACCCTTTTAGCCTTAAGGGCTAATTTAGTTTTCATTAATTTATAATATGTTCTATATTTGGGTCATTAATATTTATTGAATAACTAGGATAAAAATTAAAGTATATCGGGCCATTAGCACAGTTACTTTCTACTACTGCTAATAAAGAATCATTAAAATTTAATAACCTATAGTCTCTGAACAATTGATATATGGGTATATCTGAATCCAACCAATACAATGGGTTTACTATTACTTAGAGAAGTCCTGTATAAAGAAATTTATATTTTTTGCTTATAACTATTAATTTTGTTAGTTTCTAGCAATTGTATAGTCTTAAAATTTTTAGTAATAGTAATAGTAGACTCAAAATTTTAATATCATAATTTTTAATAAAATAACGGTGTCTAGTAGGTGGTCTCATTTTGATTCAATGGAGAATCTAGCGGGGAGAAAAAACACTATCCTTAAGCTAAAATATCTACTTTAAATATTATATCGGAATAATAAATTATGTGTCGTAATTGTTGCTACCTTTTTCACTAATTTTCTTTGATCTTATTCTTTTAGGCTTGGCGACGGGAACACCCTCTGGGTCCGGCTCTATGACACACACAATCTAAGTTAATCCAATGTAAATTACGGGCTTGCCAACGTCTAAACGGAGAATTATTTGGTTAGCCCACTTCAAGGAATAAAACTAAAAAATATAATTGGAAGAAGAATAACAACTACCTAACTCCGAACTTACAACCTCGACCACAACCTAAGTTGTAACGCCGTCCGCCAAAGGAAGGGACTTAGCCCGTCCTACTCAGACCCTTCCCGTCCAACTTGGCTCTTATACCAATGGAGGGGATGGACCGAGTTTTGGGATGGAATCCTATGAAAATTAAAAAGAGTAACAGAAGAAAGGAAAAGAACAAGTGAACACTTAAAGAAAAACTTTAAGGAAAACTTAAACAAAGAGTAGAACAGAAGTAATAGCAAAATTTAAACTTTTAAAGCATCAAGTTAAAAATTGAAATAGTAGAGAATGCATACTTACAAAATAACTTTATTTATTTAGGGAAAGAGAGAACATGAATGGGAGAATAGTAGTGACTAAACATCTGGAGGTAATAAGGTATTTTTCCTACAACCAAGATTTTAATATGATTTATCATATTAAGGAATGTTTTTTTATCACTACTAGTAGTGACATTTATGAAATGATTTTTGCAGGTGGAACTTGCACTTACACATTCACATGTGTCTGATGACTTACTATCTTCAGAACTGTACGCCATCTTTAGTTGATCATTGTAGCTAGGATTTTTATTGGAGGAGGAATTATTTTCTTCTAATATAGAATATAATCTATTTTTTAACTTCTTCTTCAAAAATAAACATATTAATTTTCTGTTTCTTTTTATTAGGGGTTGGGCAGTCTTTGGCTGTATGTCCTGTTTTTCCAAAGCCCCAACACCTTTCGTTGTTATCAGATTCAAATCTGTTTTTACAAGAGTTATAGTTAGCCTTTTGAAAATTCTTTTTTAATGACGAGTTTCTTCTGGTTTATGTTTATTTTTATTATTCTCTTCTTAGAAGCCTCTATTGATGGGCATATAGTTTAGTATGATGAAAGTCTTGAAAGTAGTTTTCTAGTTAATTTTGTGATATTTTACTATCTCTTTGCAGTTGATTTTTAAGTTTTATATCGATACATAATTGTAATCCATTAATATTTATAAAACTAATGAGCTCATCATATGTTAATTGATTGTAAGGAATTTTTCGTTCAAATAAATCTTTTAATTTTTTCTAACTTTTTCAGCAAATAACTTGGTTAGACAACTAATAAATTTTTCTTTCTAATAATCGTGATTACAGTCTTTTCTTATCATAACTTTGTTGAGAAAAAATCGTTATACCATCTAAAATCATTTATCTTTGGGAAAGATAAATTGGAATATATTTCTAGACTTCTATCTTGAAAAAATTGAGCCCAATAAAATGTTATGCTATGTTATAAACTAAAATGATAGTGGCATCTTCTAAGAATTGATTTTCCATGGTTTGCCCTGACGATTCATCTTCAATAATTGGGTTAATTGTTGTAGTATTTAATATACTTTGCATATTTTCAACAGTGAATAATTATCCCACCAATTTTTTAATGTGCCGGTAAATCCAGCTTTAATTAAAGTAGCGGATTGTTTATCGGATAAATTTATCATTTTATAAGCCGTAATGGCCATTAATTTATCATAAATTTGATGTTCTGCTAGTCCATCAATATTCCATTCAACTATTTCTCATCTCGAATGCAAAGTATGAGATAGAAACTCATTTTCTTCGTATTGCATATCCGAAAAAGAGGATTTCTTATAATAATTCTTTTTAGTTGAATAATTAGAACATAAGTTATTAATATCTCTATTATCATTTTCGTACAAGGTATTAATATTTGTAGATTTTTTTATCCATAACATGATTTGTGATTTCAAACATTTTTTCAAACCCAGGGAATTTCCCGTTAGAAAATTCTGGTAGTTTAAATATTGAATGAGTTTCTAAGTTATTATTTTTATAACTGTAAGAAGGACTTGGTTTATCCTTAAAAATTAATTTAGTATTGGCTTAAAGAATTTGATTAGAAACTACATAAAGTAGTTGATTTGTATAATTTTTTGTTAGATATTTATTCTGAGGATCCTCTTAAGTATCGACTTATCCATTTTATAAGGTGAGGCAGTAATAACGCTACTGTCAATAGGTAGACTGATTTCTTCTAAAGGAGGAATCCCATTCATTAACTAACATATGTAACGACTCTTTTTGGTCGTCTAATTTTCTTGTGTATTCAAACCACTTAAAAAACACTATGTTACATTTTAATCATTTCATATCACGAAACAATTTATTTCTAAAGGTTAATTTTTCTGATAAAGAATATCTTTGTATATACCATACTTTTTTCAATAGAACTTTCTGGACTAGTCCAAAGTTTATTTAAATGGTTAAAGTCTAATTCAAAAGATTCATCTAAATGATTCATCACAATACAATATTTTATTTCTTGAACTTTTCTGGTAGTGGGATTTGGGGATATTATTGTTATAGCATTCTTATGTTCTATTTCCGGAAAGATTTCTTAGAAATCTACCTTTTTAATTATTTATTTATTTATTTGTCTTGATGTTGAATTACTTGGTAAAATTTTGGTTTTCCTTTTCAAATTAAGGATTTGTTACTGAGTCAAAATGCCAATTATCTTTTATCAATATGTTATCCCAATTTATTATTCTTAGGACAAGGTGTTATAATATGCTTTTATGAGTATTGTAACTCAATTTTTATTTATCATTTTAGCCTTAAAGGGTAATATAGTTTTTTCATTACATCATAATATATTCTATATATTATGGCTATTTCCCCAGTTGTATCCTTACTATTTTTTTAACATTTAATAATAATGAATCAATTATGTTTCAATCATTAAAATTTATTGAATAATAAGGATAACAATTAAAGTATAGCGCGTCATTTACAAGGTTACTTTCTACTACTGTTAATAAAGAATCATCAAAATTAATAACCTATGGTCTCTTAACAAAAGACAAATGGGTACATCTAAATCCAACCTATATAATGGGTTTACTATTACTTGGATAAGTCCTACGAAGAAATTTATAGTTTTTCTTATAATTTTTAATTTAGTTTGTTTTTAACAATTTTTTAGTCTCAAAAGTTTTAATATCATAATTTTTAATAAAATTATAGTGTCTAGTAGGTGGTCTCATTTTAAGCTAATGGAGAATCTAGCAAGGAGAAGAACATTGTCCTGAGGCTTAAATGTCAACATTAAAGATTACTACCGAAATAATAAATTCTTTGTGTAATTGTCGTTACTTTTTTCACTAATGTTCTTCGATTTTATTTCTTTAGGCTTGGCGACGGGAAACCCCTCCGGGTCAGGATTTATGACACATACAGTCTAAGTTGACCCAACGAAAAGTACGGGCTAACCAACGTTTAAACAAGAAATTATCCAGTTTCCCTACTTCAAGGAATAAAAATAAGAATATATGTTGAAGAAGAACAACAACTACGAAACTCTGAACATACCAGCCCGACCGCAACTTATGTTTCGACGTCGTCACCCAAGGACTGCGTAGGGACTTAGACGCTCCTACTCATACCCTTCCTGGACAGCTTGGCTTTGACACCAATGGATGGGACAGACCAAGTACTGGGATATAATACTAAGTAAAATTGGGCAGAGTAACGAAAAGAAGCAAAACACTTAAACAAAAAACTTTAAGAAAATTTAAACAAAAAGAACAAAAGTAGTAAACAAACTTTAAACATAAAACATAAATTTAATAATCAAAAATAGTAGAGAAAGTATACTTTCAAAATAACTTTTATTGTTTAAGGGAAAAGAGAGAGAACATGGAAGATAGGAGATGGAAATGATGGGAATATATGCCACGTAGCTTCACATGTAGCTTTGTTGAATGTATATATTCTTGTATTTATTGTTTAAAAAATGTTGATATCAAGTCCTTTATTACTTTGTGGCTTTGACCTTTAATCTTGTATGGTACACATGTTGGTGGAGTTGTAGACATAGTGGATGTGCTTGCTTTGTCTAAAGCTAAATTTTTTAGATTAATCTTTGAAACTTGCTTAACTTTGTATGGCATATCCTTTGATGTAGGGTCCATTCCATGTTAAATTTTTTGTTGATGTCAAAGTGTGCTAGCACTATCTTACAATAAGGAGATAATTTTGTGCCTATCTCTGTTGCTAAGCAGCAATATCTAATAATTCATATTTGAATTTCGTATCAATGTTGAGATTTAAATAAGGCTTCCTTGAACATTCTTTTTAATATTTCTTTGGAGTTTTCATAATCCCTATTAGGGCGGTGAACTTGAAATTACCTTATCATTGGGGACAACTGACGTCCGAATTTAAACTGTCTTGATTAAATATGTGATTCTCTGAAAATTTTTGGTAAATGGCCTTCGATGTTAAGTTGATAATACCTGTTGATTTACTTAAATATTTCTCAATTTGAGTCTACTTGATAAGAGAAACTTCTAATACCTCTGGGTCTTGCGGGGATCTGTTGTCTCCTTATAATTTTTTTTGTTTAGTCGGGCTTCCATAATTTTCATATTTGTCGTATTTGATAGTACCTGTAAGACATGTTGACCTGTAACCTATAACATTGTTGACCTCTATTACTTCTCATCCGGATCAATCTTTGACTTGTTTGTATGATTATAACAATCTTCATCTTGTTACTAGCCAAGGAGATACAAAAATGATATTTCTTTTTTTGTTATTCTTGGTCTTATCAATTCCTTCAAAATTCTTTTGGTCACAACCGAAAACGCGTCGTGAGTGGCACCCACACGTACCCTCTTATGTGAGCGAACCAACCAATCTAAACCCCAATCATTTACCAATAATAAACAGAAAATAATGCGGAAGACTTAAAAACTCATTAACAAATCAATTAATAACTTCTAAAAACTCAAACACTTATTATTATCCCCAAAATCTGGAAGTCATCATCACAAGAACATCTATCCTCAAATTACTAAAGCTAAGAGTATCTAGAAAGCTAGAATAATTAAAAAGCTAGTCCATGCCGGAACTTCAAGGCATCAAGACATGAAGAAGAAGATCCTGTCCAAGCTAAAAGCATTAGCTCACCCTGAAATCCGGTGTAATGAAGACTGGCTAGAGTTGCGGTTGAGTTTAAGACGACGGCACATTTGTTGTACTCCACAAATAACAAAGAAAGAAACACACAAGTAGGGGTCAGTACAAACACAAGTACTGAGTAGATATCATCGGCCAACTCAAAATAGAAAACAATATATATGAGATAATATCATAAATTCAACTACAATACTCAACATGCGGCATTTACAGTTACCATAACCCTTGGTCACAACACCAAGCACATCAGTGGGGACTCACGCCTCCCCATCATACTCATTTGGGAATTAGTTTCATTAAATTGAGTATATTAACATCGTTCAAGATTTATTATCTTTATCCCTCTCGTGTCGCTACGTGACACTCCGATCCTCATATACTATCCTGGTACCGGAACGTGGCACCCGATCCATATACTATCCTGGTGTCGGAACGTGACACTCCGATCCTCATATACTATCCTGGTACCGGAACGTGGCACCCGATCCATATACTATCCTGGTGTTGGAACGTGACACTCCGACCCTCATATACTATCCTGGTACCGGAACGTGGCACCCGATCCATATACTATCCTGGTGTCGGAACGTGACACTCCGATCCTCATATACTATCCTGGTACCAGAACGTGGCACCCGATCCATATACTTTCCAGGTGTTGGAACGTGACACTCCGATCCTCTAATCTCACTACATGTTCATCAAGCCTTCTTTTATTCCAAGGCATCATCATTAACGAAGTAGATTAGGGTTTTCAAGATTTAGGATTCAATAACTTCATCATGCTTATTTTATCACAATTATATAATCACATTCATGCAGGAATACAATTAAGCATATAGAAGGTTTTACAACACTACCCAATACATATCATTCGCTATTAAGAGTTTTACTACGAATAGCATAAAAGCCATAACCTACCTTCACCGAAGATTCGTGATCAAGCAAGCAATTTTCCAAAGCTTTTTCGTTTTCCTCTTCGTTCTTCTCTCTCTCTCGATCAATCTCCCTCTCTTTGTTCTTTCTATTTTTCTTGTCCAAACCCTCTTTATTTTACCCTAATTAGCATATAATTAAGTATAAAAGATGAGGAATTAACCCACTAATTAACTCAAGGTTATATCTTTTTTAACCCTCAAGAAATGGGATTATTAATATTCAACCACTAACTTTATAATTATAAGCAGGAATAGTCCAAAACGCCCCTTAAAACAATTAACAGAAATCCGACTCAGCCTCGGATTACGCGATGCGTGACGGGTCGTGGATCGCGACGGTCCGTCTTGCTTCCGTCACAGAGTTCAGAGACTCGTTTTATTAAAGAGTCTGTGATGGCCCGTCATGCTTGTGACGGTCCGTCCTGTCATTTCGTCGCGAAGTTCAGAGAGTCGATTTCATTACCCAAATTTCAGAATTCTAAGTGTTTTGGAATGAGACACCCTCGACGGTCCGTCGTGCCTACGACGGTCCGTCGTGGCTACGACGGTCTGTCGTGGGATCCGTCGACCAAGACAGTTTTACAAGAAATAAAATCTGCTGCTCAAAACGACTAAACAGGTCGTTACACTTTTAATTTTTTTTCCAGAGAGTTCCCTTTATTTGAAAATTGATGATAAAATATATAATTTTTTTTTATAGAATATGTATGGTTGCGTTGCAGTCATCGCTGAAATTTTTTTTTTCTGAAAGAAGGTAATTCCTAGTTTTGCCAAAAAGTTATAGGAGGAAGAGAAGGTTTAATAACCTTTATTGTGAAATTTTCTTGATGTAAATGTGAATTTACTTGAAATATATTTTTATTCTTTATGAAATTACTTTCATATTTTGACATAGTACTTAGATAGGATAAGATCAGATTTTCCCCTAGTACTCTTGTAATATGGATGCCATCTAATTGAGAGGTGTAAGGCTTTATTTGGGTGATGAATGAATACCTAATATAATTTCTTCATTTATGTCTTCGGTTATCATGAAATTATTTAGCAAACCAAATTTCAGATGAGATTTTCCCCTAGTACTCTGGTATGGATACCATCTAATTGGGAGGTAGAAGGCTTTATTTGGATGATGAATGGACTACCTAATATAATTTCTTCATTTATGTCTTTGGTTATCATGAAATCATTTAGGAAACCAATTACATTATTGCATATATAAGCATTCCTGAGTTTATAATTTATTTTAATCTTTTCCCCAGTTACGGAGAATATTCCGTTGGTGCCTTAATCTAGATATTTATGTGGAATTAATCCTTCAGTAATGCAGTTTTCATCTACGCCTGTATCAAATAAAGAAATTTTATGAATTATGTTATTTTTATCTATGATTAATGTGATGGGTATGTTGTAGCTTTGTGGTCGAATGACCGTAATTGTAGTAATTCCTAATTTCGATAGAGGTTCTACGAGAGACTCTACTTCTTTTGATGTTTCTCCTGGTTCGAATTTATAATCTTCTGGTTTTTGCTTAGGTGGTGGATTATATAATCTTTGCTTATTTTCATTCATTTCATCTTTTATTTGTAAAATTCGATTTAAGTATTTGTAATATTTCACCTACTTGACCAATTAGTGGCTAAAAATGGACCAAAAGAAAGGAGGTTCTAGAGGATATTTTTGGGTTTATAAAGCTTCACATAAATCCAATATGAGCATCATCTTTCACTTACATTAATACATAATATTGAGAATGAACTCCAACTCTCTCTCTCTCTCTCTCTCTCTCTTCTCTTCTCTTCAAGATTAAAACAACAATTTTGAGTTGTTCTAAGATTCTTCAAGAAAACTCATATCTGCAAATCAAGGTATGTGCAAACACTTAGATTTTGCTTAATTCTTCCATGGATGATTAGGAAAACATTTTATTCATGCTCAAGTATGGGTACAAAAGTAGAAAATTGCACAAGCTAGTGCTCACTTCTTTAGTTATTAAGATACTTTTTTCTATCTTTTTGTTTGAGTGTTAATGGAAACTGATGTTCTAGAAGAATTCAAGTTATAAGGAAAAGTTGCAGAAATTGAGGTAAGGTGACTGCTCCAATTTTGTCTTCCTTATGTATGAGTTTAAGTGAGGAATTAGGGGTGTGTTGTCATGAGAACTTAAGGGGGTGGTGACTTCAATAATTGGTTGTATGATAAAGAATATTTGGGGCTGTTCTATGTGCATTATTGTTGGTGCAGCTTGGTTGATATTGGGGAAAGGATATATAATTTAAGGGTTGTATAGGCTCATTATCTATCAAAGTTAGCTACTGTTATTAGAGTCTCACGGTGTGATAGATGCTAATTTTAGTTTACCATGACTTAAATTGTAGATTAAAATTGAAAAGGGGAGGCTGAATCTTGATAGTTATACCAGTCAGAGGATAAGGTATGTAAGGCGAGATATCGTATTCCTTGGCATGGAATCTGATATTTTGCGATTAATATCAATGAAGTGAGTCTCCGATGTTATATTCCTAGCAAAGGAAACATAGTGGGAGCGTACTATCTCCAAATAGCTAAAAATATTTCCCCCTCAACTACTTCATTATATGTTCAGTATTCTATACTTGTGTAATTACCCCCCATGTGCTGGTATGGACATGGTATTTGCAAAAACAAGCATGGTGAAATCTCCACATTGTTTATTGAAGTCAATTGTGTCATTAAGTTCTTAAAGTAATGTGTTGATGTTAAATAACTCCTTATGTCATTTTTACTGTAGTGAAGTTTTATCTTCATGTCTTCTACTATTTGTTTGTACTTCCATATCTCCAAAATGATTATAACCACCAAAAAAACATCTCAAAAGAGTTATGATTATCCCAAGAACAATCCCAAAAGAGTTATGACTAATAAACAACAATCTCAAGGATTAAAGAATCTAAGTGAAGAAATTTGTATAATTGCGGGTGGCAGCCCAGCGGAGAACCTAGCATGTTTTGATCCCAACAGGTACATAAGGGTAAAAAATCCAAACATGGGTGATTCATATTTGCTTCCCGTGTCATTGTTATTTTTGTAAGTGCATATTCATATGTCTTCTATTACTGGTCCATAGTGCCAAATCTAAACAAGAATTATGAACAACAAAACAATAATCACTAACTAGTTATAATGATCAAAAGACTAATCTCAAAAGAGTGAATAACATCAAAACAACAATCTTAAAAGAGTTATGTACATAAAAACAATAATCTCAAATATTAATTTAAGTGAAGCAATCTGTATAATTATGGGTGACAGTTCAGGGGCGAAAGTGTCACAACTGGGGAGCACCCACTAAAAGTAACACGGCCTACTGGACCTCTTGGATGTCTTATACAAGCCTTTAGATATCTTTCATTGCATAATCGTAAAAATTTTGGAAAATTTAAAACTTTTCATAGCACATTATATGCTAGAATTATCACTTCATATATATGTATATATATATATATATATATATATATATATATATAATATCATAACACATAATTAGACTATAAGTGTCTTTGTCATCTTAAGACACAACTCTGTAGAATAGAATAGGAACACGACCCTTAACAACATAAAATATATGTCTACGCTACTACATAAGCTTAAAGAACATTTTAACATAGGCAACCCTTGAATCATAATTGCCTGTTTACTTGAACATGGGAGATCTATGCTCTTCACTTATGAGACATCATCTAGCCATCAATACATACACTTTGTGTAAAAAGATGAAGAAGAATGGTATTAGTACAAGAATGCACTAAGTATGGAAACCATGCAAAAACATGCATTTAAAGAGGACATTTCATTAGAAACTATGAAACATGTCTTTTAAGTAAACTTCATGAACATTGACATAATAACCATAACGTAGTTCATATACATAAAGTAGACATGGATAAAATTCATAATAACACATAAAGTCATTTATCATGCTTTAGGGTACATTCAATACATACAATACATTATTTATATTTTATCTTACTTCTTTCCTTAAGAAACCCTTAAATATACTTAGTACAATGTATCACCTTAAGGTCACTCAAGATAGACTTTCACAGATATGCTTCATTGACATAACCACATACATTCATAAGGTAATAAGCACATCATAGACATACACTTCACATAAGAACCATCACCTATGACAACCTCTAAGTCACACTAGTGAAATATGAAGGTAGCTTCCAACATTACTAATTCCACCAAGTAATCCTATGAAGTCACCCTAGAGACTAGGCACAACATACTCAACAAGTCATAACACTTTCATTTATCATTAGACATAAGGTACATACTTCATAGCATCATATAAGGACTCTTTCCTTTACTACAACCTTAGTTATAACTCGATTAGTACATACCATAAGTAAACCTCCCTACAACCCCTTAACAACCTTACTTGTGCGCAATGTACACATGGAGTCCCATATCTCCACATATAATAAGTAAACTCACTTAGAAGTCATAAATTCCATTCACATGCATAATCATACTTCATGTCTTGACATATTAAAGTTAATTAACATGTATTCATAAAATTTATATATTCATGACATAAATCTTACATTCATAAATGTACTAATCTTATCCTTTGTTGGAGTTCACTAGTGCAATGCATAGGTAGGATCCATAGTCCTACCTATGCTAAGTAATCCCCCAAAAGAGTTATGATTAGAACACATAATCTTATCTTTTTTCGTTTATTACTTTGGGAGAAATGCCATCACCAACATAGATCATGTGAGCTACATGGATCTGGTGTTCTTTTCCCACCCCAAAAAAAGAGGGTTAACACTTGCCTAAGGTGCAACAAATTATATCAAGCTATATAGGTGGAATTCACTAGCTACAACCTATGGGGGCACGTAGTTATGGAACATGGATATTTCTACTAGAAACCTTGACTTACTAGCTTTGAGGGTTCCATCTCATGAGACAACATCTATGTTGGGAACGCGGACTTGCTAAACATGAAGGTTCTCTCTTGTGGGAAGCCGGACTTACTAACTCTAAGCCCCCAATCTCATTTGTGGTGTTCACTCTGTGATAGGCTCAAACTCTATTTTTACACATATTTAAGCCTTTAATCTATTAATTTAAAAAGATGGCTTTAGGAGATTGGTCCTTCATACATCATAGAGCTCAAAGGTTTCTAAGATGAGAATGTCGTTTCATCATAAGACCCTACTTTATGTGGGAATGACCTTTCACATATTCATATAATCATACATCATATGTATGTGCATACAATGTTAGATCTACCGTCACATAAACACCTATAGTCACACATGTTCATAACTTCATTAATAATATGCTTACATGGGTATAAATAGGTAATAATTCATAAGATAAGTATTCTTTCCTTAATCATCATGAATCTACCCAATTCATAGGTTTGCATGAAGTGTGTGTACATTATAACGTAACATTGAGGAAGCCACCCTCTAAACATCACAACACATGTACAACATTCCTCAAGTCTCAAGTGATACACACATATAGAGTATTAAGGACTATAGACTACACACACTCATTAAATCATAGGAGACCAAAACATATTCAACATTAGAATAGAAGACTCCTAACATACTTTGATCGCACATACATAGAGAGATTTAATAGGTAGGGGTCATGATACAAGAATATTCATCACCATTAACCATATAGACCACAGCTAACCCTAACATGATCATCACATATAGATAACATCATCAACACACCTAAGTCATGCAATTTATGTGGAAGACTATACATATAACTTTACATAATCTCAAATAACATCGATATGATATTAGAATCTTGGTTTCATCCTTAAACTTCCTAAAAATCGAAATCATCATATGAATTCATCTTACATTTAATACCTTAATTACATGATCATAACACATAAACATGTACGAGAATGTAAACACCACCACCATAAGTGGACCATACCAATCAACACAATTAAATGTACATTCTAAGCTAATTAGAAGAATTTGATCAACTTACCAAATATCCAAGCTGATTATCACCTTGATCAATTCCCAACAATTCATAATCAATGCCATAAAGGAATATAGAACTAAGCAATTTATCATAATCTTATAAAAAAATATAATTATCATCTTATCAAGATCACAAGACCCATAAAATATCAAAATTTGAGAGGTTAAGGATATCATGGGTTCTTAATGAATTTGGATTGAAAATCATGTTTAAACCATAGATTAATCATAAAATAATCATTAGAATGCTTTTGAAACAACTTTAACAATGAACCCATTGCTTGATTGAAAGATGAGATTTTTGACTTATAATCATGTTTGAAAAACCATTGGAAGGAATCCATAGATGAATGTCTATCTAAGAATGAAATATTATCATACCTGATAAATTGGAAATCCCACAACAATCTGAGAAGAATGCTGCTTTTTCTTGAGCTTGGTCTTCAGTGGGGGTTTTGGGGTTTTTGGAGAGTTTTATTTATGAGGGAATGATTAGATTTGAAGAATGATTTCTAAATTATATTTAACGCTTATAGTTTAAACCAACACTAATCATATAAGAAACATGATCCCTCACCTATACTATAAGTCTATGTCAAGTATCACATGAATAGAACTAGCCTATACATAATAAAGGCCATTACAGTATTGGTTCTACTTGTTATACATAATGTTAATCTCTTATGACACGTATTCTCACGTCCTACCACATAATAGTTAAATTTTTCATCCGGATAGAGGCGGAATGATCTAGAGTTGTGGAGAGGTTTGCGGAGAAATCTAGAACCTTCTAGATTAATCAAGAAGGGTAGAGAGTTCTAAGGAATTCTCTAAAATAGACATTTCAAGTAGTCTTTGCAAGATGATAGAATGTTTAGACTTTTCTAGAATAGGGACTAAAGTGTAAATAACTTAGGGACTTGTAAGTAATTTTATATTTACACTTTAGCCCCCTAGGAAGTAGTATAAATAGAGGTGCCCCTCATTTGGAAAGGCACCAAGAAAGTTGTAAGCATTCTCTAAGCATAATACAAAGTCTACTTCCAAAGTTCTCTTTTGTTCTTTCTAAGTCCTTTTTCAAGCATTCTCTTAGAAATCTAAGTATTAAAGGCTTACTTATACTTACAAGATCCTAAAAGATTCGTGAGTAAGTAGTCATGTGCCGCACAGAGTTTTAGAAAATAGTCTAAGTCCTTGACAATGTGGTATCAAAGAGAGGTTTGATACTAAGGAAGTGGCTACCGAAAGAGACGTAAACAGTGCTAGCACCACCAACGTCCGTATAGATGGTTGAAAGAACAACTGAAAGGTGAAGCAATATCAAAAGGGTAATAGGAGTTGTTAGAAAATCCCAAACCTAGCGAGGTGCTAACATCTCATCCACCATCGACTACCGAAGAATGTGACGAAGAAATGGGCGAAGATGCCATAAATGTCACTATTGGGGAAGAATCGGTTACAAGGGTGGAAGTGGCAAGGCAGGCCGTGGAGATATTAGGCTGGTGCATGAATGGGGACGACGACATGTTTAAAGACCCTTAAGGATTTCACTCTTGATGAGACCGAGATATCTGTAAGGAGTTAGAGGGTCACCAGCGGGCCGAGTTTTAGATGAAGGAGGTTATAATTTCCTTGGAGTGTCGGCTCATGGAGGCGTTTACTACAATAGAGACCATGAAGGCCGAGATAAAGCACTCAATAAATGTGTGGAAGTAAGAGGATCGTCGTCGTTCGAACTAGAGAGGGAGGCCAAGGTCGAGCCTCCCAAGCCACCTATGTTCAAAGGCGTCCGTGACGCGCAAGAGGTGGAGAATTTCTTGTGGCACTTATAGAATTACTTCAAGTGTAATCGAGTGAAGAACGATGAAATAAGATCAACACAGTTGTGTTGTATCGTCGGATATGGTCATGCTATGGTAAAGGCATAAAGAGTTCGGAAATAGGGAAGGGGAGTTGTTCCATAAACATTTGGGAGCAATTTCGCGAGGAGTTCAAGACAGCCTTCTTCCCTAGCAACGTCATCTATTAGGCAAGGCGAAATTTTAGGGAGCTAAAGCAACCGACCAACATACACGCATATGTGCAAGAGTTCATCACCCACATGTTTCAGATTTCCAACCTCGCAGATAAAGATATGTTGTTCAACTTCATGGATGGGCTGCAAAATTGGGCCAGGATGAAATTAAAATGCCGAAAGATCAGGAGTATTGATGAAGCTATCACGCAGGCCGAAGCTTTACCAGACATCAGGCACGAGAAGTGCGACAGAGCCAAAGGAGATGAGATGAGATGTAGTAATGACAACGGTGGGGGAGATCGTGGAAAAGACGAGGAGTAGCAGCCATATACTAAGAAGCATGATTTCTTTATCTTTGATGGTAAGAAGTCTGGATGTCATGGGAACATGGAGAGAAAGACATAGGTTGGCAAAACAGGTGGTTGCTAGGACTTGATAGGACTATGCGGATAAAGAACAAGGCGCAGAGACGACGCTGTTGGGCTTGATAGGACTATGCGGAGCTATCACAAAGCAACCAAAGTAACCGAGATGTGAAGCGTGCAGTATGTCGACATAATGATCAATGGAAGACCCATTTGTGCTATGGTCGACACAGGTGCAGAGGTTAATATCATGACCTAGACGGCAGCGCCAAGGTTGGGGCTGCGTTAATGTCCAATTAACGCCCAACTCAAGACAGTCAATGCACCACTGACTCCTGTGAGTGGAGAAGGACATGGAGTAAGCATCACACTAGGTGAGTGGCAAGGTAAGACGAAATTCACTATCGCTCCTATAGATCTCTTTAACATAATTCATTGACAAGAGTTCCTACACCAGTGCTACGCTGAGATCGATCCTTACCTCCAATAACATCTGGTAATGTATCAAGGAGGAACATGCATGGTTCCCCTAGGTAAGGCACCAAAGATTGAAGGACAAGTGCGACTAACGGCCATGCATCTTGAGAGAAGAGATAAGAAAAAGGGGGACGACATTCGCAACCACCATTGCAAGTTCAGAAGAAGACAATGGTCCCAAAGGGGCCTCGCCACCACGCATGAGAAAGGATAATATTATCGTGATGCCAAGGAAGCCGTTGAGGCTCCTGTCTCCTAGGAAGGTGGTAGAACGTGAGGCCAAGATAGAGGATATAAAGAAGCAATTGAAGGAGTTGCCCGAGGGCATTGATCGATTAATGGACTATTACTCGCGCTTACGAGAAGATAAGACTCAGTCTCTGGTGATGTGACGATGTGACACGGTGATCGCATCTTAGTGGGGAGAGTGTCACATCCCGCCACATCATAGTTAAATTTTACATTCGGATAGAGGCAGAAGAGTATAGAGTTATGGAGAGGTTTGCGGTGAACTCTAGAACCTTCTAGATTAATCATGTAGGCAAGAGAATTCCTTAGAATTATCTAAAATAACTTAGACATTTCAAGAAAGTCTTTGGAAGGTCCTAGAAAGTGTAGACTTTTCTAGAATAGGAACTAAAGTGTAAATAATTTAGGGACTTGTAAGTAATTTTTATTATCACTTTAGCCTCTTAGGAAGTAGTATAAATAGAGGTGCCCCTCATTTGCGCAAAGTCACTAAGCAAGTTGTAAGCATAACACAAAATCTTCTTCCAAAGTTCTCTTCTGTTCTTTCTATGTCCTTTTTCAAGCATTCTCTTAGTGATCTTAGTCTTAAAGGCTTCCTTAAACTTCCAATATCGTGAAAGATTCATGAGTAAGTTGTCAAGTGCCGCACGGAGTTTTAGAAAATGATCTAAGTCCGTGACAACAGGTATCAGAGCGAGGTTTGATAATAGGGAAAAATGGCGCTAGCACCACCAATGTCCGTATGGATAGTGGAATGAAGAACCGAAAGAGGAAGAAATATCAAAAGGGTAATGAAGAGGTGCCCTGATCCCACACCTAGAGAGGCGCTAACATATAATCCACCATAGACTACCGAAGAAAGTGACGAACAAATGGGTGCAAATGCCATAAATATCATCGCTGGAGAAAAATTGGTTACAAGGGTGGAAGTGGCAAGGCAGGCTTTGGAGATATTAGATCGGCCCATGAATGTGGCCGACGACAAGTTCAAGACCCTTAAGGAGACCGAGAGCATTCAATAGGAGTTGGAGTGTCGCCAGCGACCGAGTTCAATATGAAGGAGACATTCACTTCCTTGGAGTGTCGGATCATGGAGGCGTATAAGTTGGAGGATCGTCGTCGTTTGACCGAGAGAGGGAGGCCAAGATCGAGGCTCCGAAGCCCCCTATGTTCAAAGGCGTCCATGACGCACAAGAGGTGGAGAATTTTTTGCTGCACTTGGAGAATTACCTCAAGTGTAATTGAGTGAAGAACAATGAAAATAAGATCAACACAACTGTGTTGTTTCTTTCAGAGATGGTCATGCCACAGTGGAGGCGTAAACTGTCGGAAATAGGGAAGGGGCATTGTACAATCAACACTTAGGAGCAATTCCGCGAGGAGTTCAAGCCACCTAAAGATTAAAGGTTTAACTTTAAGTTTGATAGACCAAATATCCATACTTGGTTTATCAAATATTCAGATGAAATGAAGAACACGATAATTCCTGATGGTTTTACGAATGGTAAAATCAGTTTGGAGGAAATAAGTAGGTATTATCAACTCAACATAAATTGAAGTTTGAGAAATTTCAGGTAGAAAGAAAAATATCTACCTTATAAGAAAATATAAGATTATGAAAGTTCTTTATTTCCATAAGGATCTCTTATATTATCTGTTGGTTCTTTGACATTCGTGAATTTGAGAGGATCAAATATTTAAGCAAGACCATTAAGATTAAAGGATAGGAGCGGATAGGAGCAAGCTGTCCACAAAGATAAGTTTGATTTAAGTTCATCACTCCGAAGGGTTTATGAAAACTTCAAAGAATGATTTAAAAAGAAGGGTCAAGGAAGGCTTATTTAATTTTACCACTAATACAAAATTAAAATTTTTGAGTTATTAGATACTGCTGCCTCCCATGAAGATCTAAGCAACGGATATATGTTAGATCTACAGGAAATAGCCCAAGTATACCGTCTTAATCAAAAGAAAGTGTCAAACACTTTGATGATGAAGAAATTAGGATATGTATCATCTTCAATTTAAAAACAAGAAAGTGCCAAGCGTGTGCTATCATATAATATGTCAACAAATAAGAATACAGGTGGACCCTGCAGGAATTAAGTCCAAAACCACAAAATGACAAAGTGGACCCAGCAGGAATAAAGCACCAAAATGACAAAAGAACAAAATAACAAGATCTACGTTTTAAAGTTAACGTTTCAGCAAAAGAAGATAAACGTAAAGTGAAGGATACGTGTAAGTAGCTCCAGCTACGTGGCATCTATCCCAAGCCACGTACAATTATCATCAGTTAGTTGTAAAAGGTAGTACTTACGTGTAAAAAGAATAATATATTTTAGTGTATGCACAAATGTAAAATAGATAGCATAATAAGTTAGATTAGCCAGCATTTTTTGAGGCCAATTTAAGGATTTTTACTTATATCAGTAGAGGGAATTCAAAATCTTACGGACTCTGAAACCTCTCTACTCTCTCCCTACACATTCTCCCATTTTCCCATATTTCCATTCCTCTTTCCCATCCATGTTCTCTACTTCCCTAAATCAATAAAATTTTCTAATAGTAAACTTTCTCTACTTATTTAAATTATTAAGATTATGTTTTAAATTTACAATTTAAGTTTTTTTACTACTTTTTGTTCTTCTCTTTTCTTTATGTTTTGTTTTAAGCTTTGCCTGTACTTGCTATCTTCCGTTACTCTGCCCAATTTTATTTAGGATTTCAAGAATTATATCCTTTAATGCTCTCAAATATTTTTTCTTACAATCTTGATCTTCAATATGTTCAATTTTATCAAAGAAAACTTCTTTATTACTATTGCTAATGACATTGATGGAGAGGTTTTGATAGGTGCAATATGCACGCTTATGTCCACCGTATGTTGAATTATTACTTTTCGAATTATCCTTTGAATTAAGTTTGTTATCTCTACAGTAATTTAATTTGGAATTAGTATGATTTTTAGTATGAATTGAGTATAATTTATATATAATATCATCTTCTAGTTCTAACCTATTTATCGTATCATTCTTTTTATTAGGGGTCTGTTATCCTTAGCATGGTGTCCGTGTGTTTCACTGTTTCAACACACATTAATGTATTTATTAACTAATCTATATTTTCTTTTATAATATTGGGTTTCGTCGTGTTTATAGTTATAATTTTTACGATGATGTTTAGCCCACTTTAATTGATTTTTAAGTTTTATATTTGTTTCTATTCTAGTAATATCTACAAAACTTATGAGATCACCATAGATGATATTTTGGAAATCTTAGTGTTTGATTAATGCCATGGAAATAGGAAATCTAATAGCCTTACATACCTTGCTGCACAAGAATGGATATCACAATGAGTTAACCATCTCCGTTTCATATTATCTATCTACAATGGAGTAAATAATAAAAACTAATATTAGTTTCTAAACATGTTGGGGCTGCTTTATCAGACAAAATTGTAATTGACAGTATATGTATAGTTGATCCAATCCAGAGTTCTTCCAATCCATTTTTCCCTAATATTTATTATAAGGTTCTCCGAAACCCCTCATCTTTACCAAGTCTAAAAAACAGTATTAAAGGAATCGCAGGAAGTAAGCTCATGCAACACTGAATTAAGTGGTGTATCACTACACTTTCAAAATTCTATTCTCTAACAAGTTTTCATGATTTCTCTACAGATCCTGCCAGAGGTTATTTATATGATACACAAAACTGTCCCTAAGCCTCACAATGTAGAAATAACAATATCAACTGATGACTCCCGATCAACATCCTGTGAATTCCAACTAATATTTAGAAATCTCAAAACAAGCTCACAATCAAAATTTAAGGGGACCCCACTCCATGTATGTCCCAACAAGCACCTCCTTCCTGAACATTCACCAAGCTCACACCATACAGAGGCAACACTCAACAGTTCATTAAAACATGCAAACTTTTTATAAATAATGCAATAACAAGAGAGGGATGGAAATATCCATAGCTTACCTTGCTAGAAAGAAACCTCACTTGCCAAGACTTGATTCTTCAAGGTTTAGGTTGTCCTCTCAAACTTACCTTGATATTAAATCCGATTATTCACTTGAATTTCTTAAGATGGGATATGTTCTACCAGTTTGTACTTTAAAAACACTTGTTTCCTTCAGATTCTAATGGTGAAGTCGTAGAACAAAATTCTTGTAGATTCCATTGCTTTCTTTGGGAGTAATCTAAGGAGAATAAGTAATATGAAGGAAATGTGACAAGCGTGATGCTTTAGAGGCCATTTTGGACGTTTTCCCTTTAATAAATTGGGAAATAATATGGTTCTTTACTTTAATAAAGAAGGTGCATCACCTCCATAGTTTCTGCCACATGTTTTTCAGTAGTTGCATTAGCTACTTGCTCTTTTCACTTAAATTCAGTCCACTTATTCAAAGTAGGTTCATCACCTACTTGCTCCTTTAAATTTCAGTCCACTAATTCTAGGTAGGTGCATCACCTACTTGCTCCTTTAAAATTCACTCCACTAATTCTAAGTAGGTGCATCACCTACTTGCTCCTTTTAACTTAAAATTCAGTCCACTATTCTATGTAGGTGCATCACCTACTTTTCACCTACTTTCATAGTTTATTAATGGAAGAACCTCAACTATTTTACACCATGTTCCCCATCCTAAATTCTTTACAAGACCGTAACTCGAAATACACACTTGACCACTTTGACTTTTATATCGAATACCACCTTTATTATCATGAGTTTGAATTGTTCAATTATTCGTATATGTATTGGAAGGCACGGGGTTTTACAACATCAAACATATTGTATTGTCACCAATCGCATAGGAAATACCACAAGAAAACTTTTAAGCGACGGGGTCTTACATCCTCCCCTCCTTATGATCAATCGTCCTCAAATGATGGGTGATGCTTATATTTGGTTAACCTAGGAATTTAATTTGGAGATTTGCGATTGTTCCCATCATAAATATGACTATCCAAATCCATAGACTAATCTAAAACACGTATAGACAAGTCTAGCATGATGTTTCAATAGGTATGGTTCATAGAATAATAAAATTACAAATTAAACCCCTTTCATAATCATATAATTCACTGATGATAGACACATAGAACTCATACAAATTAGGAATCACCTACTAAGCTCAAGACATTCAAATGACATATAAAATGAACAAATTCTAGTAGGACATATGATCATATAAGGGAACCACATGATTTCAGATCCTTATGTTGATGTTTTGAATGAGGCGGGTTACTTAGGATCTCTATCATCTTCTATTCCCAAGTATCTTATTTCATATTCAATTCCTTCCCTAATACTTAAATGGAGGTTACACATTTTGAGCTTATATTCCGGCCCTAAATAATAAAGAATAACTATAGTATCTCCCAATTTTTTTGTATATGGAAAAGGCACATAAAATCATAGGCTAACATACAGGGGCAATACTTTCCATTCTCTTTTATCTCAAGACGCTTTTTCGAGGCTCGTCTTATAAGATCGCCTAGCTGTTAATATAAACTCTATAGTTTTATGCCTCACGTTCGAATAAGGAATTATGCTAAGTTACATATCTATGGTTGATTAAATTTACATATATATGCCCGAACTTCTCTAGTCAAAATCTTCACTACATAATGATACAAATGAAATGTTTTCCCAAATTTTGTTTTCAAAACTCAAATAAGTAAGTACAAAAGGGCATAATATACGAATGAATAAGTAACATTGGATATGACACGTAGGCAGACTAGCCCAAAACATAGTATACAAGGTATACAAGCATTAAGATATAGAAATACATGATGTACCCATTCATATGAGATATAAGGTAGTATGTCAGCAAATGAACTCTAGGTAATGTAGGTATTGACTAGATGATCACATGATGCATGAGTACATAAGCTAAGACATGTAAACTATATGGAATGTAAACATATAAGAAAATGAACTATGGAACAAAAATCACATTGAGCAAGTGTGTTTTATCGCATAGATAGGTGGACAAACATGGCAATGAGTACACATACGAAGTATGAGCAAGTGAAGCACATGACACAAGGACAGAAAAGATATAAGGCCTGTAATGTTTAAGCAAGTAGGCTACCAGGCACGTAAAATATATAGAAATGGTTTATGATGCATATGACATGTCAACAAGTGGTATGCGATTAATATAACCCACGAGCACTAATTTTCTGCAGTACCCAACCAATATAGACAAGTGACATATGGAAAGTACCAGTGCAATAAATAAAATGTAAGGAAAGGTCCTATGGAAACATATGACAATAAATAAGGGTGATCCAAAGCAGATAATGCAAGAATTCTATGCCATTAAATAACATGTAAGAAAGTAATCCATAAAGGACAAAAGTCATACAAATATATATGAGTTATAGAACAAGTAGCATACATGGTTATATATC
This sequence comes from Solanum arcanum, assembly GCA_027789145.1. NCBI lineage: Eukaryota > Viridiplantae > Streptophyta > Magnoliopsida > Solanales > Solanaceae > Solanum > Solanum arcanum. Next base: position 22,622,875 of record CM050935.1, on the reverse strand, counting down.
AAACCATCTTTGGAAACTTTGAGATATCTTATAAAACCACTCTTTATATTAAGGGGAAAAAACACTCCTTAAGAGTTAGGTTACGGGTGGATGATTCTTCTCATATTCCTTAATAACCTCAAAGCACATAGAGTTTATTTTCCCATATACTCTCTTCCATATCCTAGGAATTCTTATAGATATTCTTCTATTGGGGATTCGCTTCCCTCTAGATCAATATAAATACCCTAGTTAAGATAGAAAAAGAAAATCCTCAAGGTTCATCTTTTGAGTACACGTCTGAAGTCAACTTTGCCTTCATTACTAGCTTGTGTGATATCTCGCTCAATGCCTGGTTCCCTTTTGAGGGTTTGTAATATAAAATAATTAGCAAAGATTGAATGCACCATAAAAATGAACACTAATAACATGCAAATGTAAGGTACCTATAATGTTATATCATGATTAAAAAAATCATAGAGTGCTCCCTTTGGTCTTAACTAGATAGAGGTATGCCCATACCAATATTTTTTTTAAAAAAAAATGTTAGGGTTCTCCGACTCTTTTCTCATGCAATATAACAAATAAAAACTAGCATATGATCAATTTTTCTACTTCCTTAACTAGACCATGATTGATTATTTACTGCATGCTTAAATGAATTATAAAATAGCCCTATTCAGTTTGATGGAAGTCTATACATGTGTATGATGCTCTACTTCTCTATGGTACTAATGATGTACATGAACTAGGTCCATTTATCTTCTATCATGTAATCTTTCTATTCCCTTCTTTATTTCTTGTTTTAATAAGGACCAAATATTAAGACATGAATCAATACTAAATTGACTTCCCTATCAAACAAAGGTTCACAAAGTTATTCCTATGTGCGCCATTATAACTTCATTAGGATTGAAGAGTTCATACCTTTGTAACCTCTCTTTGATAGACACCTATCTCACTCCTCTATAGCGTCATCATATCACCCCTACTCCTATTTTTAGGGAATATAACCTATTTTATCTCTCAAACTTCATTCTCACATGTTTCCTATCTAACAAGTGCCTTTTGATCAAAACTAGTAGCTTCATGCACTCTGACCCCATAATGTATAACCTGACTAATTACAACTTAGTTCTAACCAAACAATTTTTCTTTTGTTAACCTTACCCTTTTGTCACATCCCGATTATGTATCCAAAACATAGATCATAATAGGAAATGCCATACATAGATCATTTTTAGTAATTTACACACTTATCATAAGTTTTATAGCCATGAAAAGAATATAAATGTTATTAGTACTTATTCGAGGTTGTAGGTACATACCATATAAATGCCAAATATTGACATACTTGGGGGGACATACGGTGATAATTTATTCTTCCAGCCAATTAGGGGTATCTCTAGTAATACTATTGCACTGATACATCCACCTACAAAAATTGAGAAACTTGTTTAACTACATCAATTTCGAGAACATATGTAGCCTTGAAAATTCGATGCATATAAAAGACTAAGAACAAGTGTCCTCTATAGGAATAGATCCTGAAAAATTGAGAATATATCATCCTCCTAAGAATATGTGCCTGGAAATGCTATAATAAATATATATAACTAGGTAATAAATAACTTTTAATCAACACGATGAAAATGGAACCAATAACATAAAAGCCTTTACAACTGAGATGGTTGAATAAAATGATCTAAATCTAGAAAAACATTTGGTTACCTGAGGTCCTTACTGTATGTTACATACTGACACTTTAGCAACTGTTAACCATAACCATAGTTAATATGAATAGCATGATCCGGTACAACTTGAAATTGGCTTGTTAAATTCGCTCTATCGCACGATCAAGAAGGAAGGTAACTTTTCTAAATGTCCAAGAAGCCCCCTAATAATTAATGTGGCGCGCAACATATTCAAAACTAGGGCTCTACTAGACATAGCTTTGTAGACTCCCAAGGACGAACTGCTCTGATACCAATTTTGTCACACCCCAACCCAAGGTGAAGCGGACAAGTACCCTATGAACACATGCTTTACAAGTAATCAAAGATGAGAAAGTAAATTATTATGAAGATTACCTCTGAAAATCTTATATACAATACATGTTGACTAGCTGAACTAATACAGGTGACAAGTGAAACTATGAATACAAAGGATATCTTTACAATAACTACAAAGACTCTATTAGAATACACGCTTTGAAAATACGCATAGTAAAGACTTGGCAAAGACCCAAATTAACCTGGAGCTCACCTACAATAGATGAGTATCATGTGCTTCTATTGAAGAGATCTACTTTTCAATACTTGTACCTGCAACATGAAATGCAGCGCCCCAATAAGGGACGTCATTGTACTAAATATGTAAGGCATAATACAACCATATGTGACATGAGAGCTCAAGTGAAACAAAATGTCAAAGATAAGGATTAGAGACAACGTTTGCCTATACTTGTGGAATTGTTTATGTTACATTCTATTCTTGACTTTTCTGTGCGTTATAATTATTATAAGCCATATGATAAAAATTACCTGGTAGTCAGTGATAGGATAGGATGACCCATGCTACGTATTTTAACCCCTGGGATGCTGTCCACATAGTTCAATAAATTTGGATCGGCCAATGCTAGGCTTTCACCCCTGAGCTGCCACCCTCTTATACCAATCGGAATTAGCCCATGCTAGTATTTCACCCTTGAGATACAACCCCTCTATAACAAATGGGATCGACCCATGCTAGGCTTTGCCCCTTGGCTTCCACCCATAATTATACAAATTTCTTCACTTAATTTTTTTTTAAAAATCTTTGAGATTGTTGCTTTGATGTTCATATCTTTTTTGAGACTGTGTACTTTGGATAATCATAACTCTTTTTAGATTGTTCTTTTGTTGATAATAACTCATTTGGGATCGATGTATTGGTGGTCGTAATCATTGTTGAGATTTGGAACTATGAACCAGTAGTAGAAGACATACGAACATGGACTAACGATAATTACAGTGACGTGGAAAGCAAATGTGACATCAACATAATACTTATCTATGACTCACTACGCATTTTTGATATCTCAAATTGAAGCACATACGAAGTGAAGACATATAACTTTCATCCAAGAGTTATGTACTCTATATGATAGTGAAACAGTCACCAACTAATATCAAAGACAAGGTATAGATGAATGTGGAACCAAGGAAGAATGTGGACAAATTCAACTTAAGATCGGATACATATTTCAATTAAATACATCCATATAAATGTAAAATAGAGCAAGTAGACATCTTGTGAGGCAACATAATAGTTTAAACAATGGGAGTAATAACCAATAAAGGGAACCCATGAATATGTGAATACATGACATGTATGATGGAATATACTATTGAAGCAAGATGGCAAGATATAGGCATATCGTGTATCCATCCTATAAACGTATGTACCATGTGTAATCTAGGATCACATTGACTTATATAAGGTAAATACGAGCCAGTGTTACTTTGACAATGAAACAAGTTTAAACCTTCCATGCTAACACTTTGTAGAGCAAAAACACACATTTAGTAACAAACTCATGATAGAATCCTCACTTTAATTCTCAAGGGAGTACGAACTCCATTTATGGATCAGTCACTATCAAGATGACTTTGAAAGCTGAAAAGTGGTTGATTCATGACAAGGAATGTCAGGAAGTAAGCTCATGTAACACTCAATTAAGTGGTATATTAGTACACTTTCAATGTTCTATCCTCTAACAAGTTTTATACCTTCTCTACATATCCTTCTAGACCCTCTTATTTATTTGATACATAATACAGTCCCTGATCCTCACAATGTGGATATAGCAATATGAACTCATGACTTCCGGTAAACATCATGTGAAATCCAGCTAACATTTAGATTCTCAAAACATGCTCACAATCAAAATTTAAGGGGAATCCACTCCATGTATGTCCCAACAAACATCTCCTTCCTGAACATTCACCAAGCTCACACCATATAGAGGGAACGCTCAACAGTTCATTAACACATGCTAAATTTTTGTAAATAATGCAAGAACAAGAAAGTGATGGAAGTTTCCACAAATTACCTTGCTAGACCGAAACCTCACTTCCAAATACTTGGATTCCTCAAGGTTGAGGTTGTCCTCTCTAACTTACCTTTATGTTAAATCTGATTATTCACTTGAATTCCTTAATATGGGAGATATTCTACCAACTAGTACTTTAAAAACAACTGTTTCCTTAAGATTCTTATAGTGAAGATGTAGAACAGAATTCTTGGAGCTTCCATGGCTTTGTTTGGGAGTATTTTGTGGATAATAAGTAACATGAAGGAGATATGATAAGCTTGATGCTATAGAGGCAATTTTGGACGTTTTCCCTTTAATAAATTGGGAAATAATATGGTCCTTTACTTTAAGAAAGAAGGTGCATCACCTCCTTAGTTTCTGCCACATGTTTTTACGTAGGTGGATCAGCTACTTGCTCTTTACACTTAAATTTAGTCCACTTATTCTAAGTAGGTGCATCGCCTACTTGCTCCTTTGAATTTAAGTCCACTAATTCTAAGTTGGTGCATCGCCTACTTGCTCCTTTTAACTTAAAATTTAGTCCACTAATTCTAAGAAGGTGCATTACCTACTTGGCCTTTTTCACTTAAAATGCAGTCCACTAATTTTAAATAGGTGCATCACCTACTTGTCACCTACTAGCATATTTTAGTCAAGCAAGCACCTGAATTATTTTACACCATGTTCCCCATCCTAAATTCCTTACTAGACTGTAACAATAATACACACTTGACCTTTTGACTTTTATATCGAATACCACCTTTAATATCCCGATTTTGAATTGTTATTTTTGTTCAATTATTTTTATATGTGTTGAAAGGCACATTGTATTACAATGTTAAACATATTCTGTTTTCACCCGTCGCAACGGAAACCGAGTCCATAATTATACCACAAGAAAACTTTTAAGCGACATATACATAGAACTAGTTCACGTAGAACACGGGGCGTTACAAGTATTTATTAATTTTGATTTTAGTTTTTGTTCATAAGATTATTTATTCGTGATTTCAAACATTTCCTGAAACTCTAGGAATTTAATATTAGAAAATTCTGGTAGTTTAAATATTGGATGAGTTTCAAGATTTTTAGTTATATCCTTGAAGGAAGGACTTGTTTACTTTCTTTAGTGTTGATTATATTTATTTGAAAAAGTAAGGTAGTAACAATTCTACCATTTGTGGGGTAGACTAATTTCTTCTAATGGAGGAATTTTAAATTCAAATACCTTATTATTAGTAATATACCATTTATCAAGAAGTATTTCTAGCGACTCATTTTAATAGTCTAATTTTCCTGTGTATTCACACCATTTAAAAAACTCCATATTGAATTTTAACCTTCTCATATCACTAAACCATTTATTTCTAAAGGTTATTCGTTCTGATAGAGTATATCTTTGTATATACCACTGTTTTTTGATAGAGTTTTCTGGACTAGTCCAAAGTTTATTTAAATAATTAAAATCCAGTTCAAAAGGTTTATCTAAATGAATCATGCCAATACAATTCTTATATTTTTAATGGATTTTACTAAATTAGTATCCTTAATTATTATTTTATTACCCTTTAAGGTAGTCTGTATTAAATATAGCCTTTTACACCTGGTAGAGTAGAAATGAATAATGAAAAGTTTATACAGTACGGAGTATCTAGTGGTTCGTTAGGCTTAAATTTCTTCTTTAAATATTACGGCAGAAATAATAAATTCTTTGTGTGGTAATTGTTGTTACTTTTTTTCACTAACGTTCTTTGATCTTATTCCCTAGCTTGGCGACTGGAACACCTTTCGGGTCTGGCTCTACAACACACAGAGTCTAAGCTAATCCAACGAAATGTACGGGCTTGCCAACGTTTAAACTGGGAATTATCGGTTACCCAACATCAAGGAATAAAACTAATAACATAAGTTGAAGTAGAACAAAAACTACAAAACTCCGAACGTACCACCTTGACCACAACCTATGTTTTGAAACCGTCCACCCAAGGACAGTATAGGGACTTAGTAACTCCTACTCATACCCTTCCTGGAAAACTTCGCTCAGATGCAAATTGAGGGGACGCACCGTGTTCTGGGACAGAATTCTAAGGAAATTTTGGGCCGAGTGACGGAAGGGAACAAGAACAAGTAAACACTTAAAGAAAAAACTTCAAGGAAAACTTAAACAAAGAGATGAACAAAAGTAATAGCAAAACATAAACTTTTAAACCACAAACTTAATAGTTGAAACAGTAGCAAAAGTATACTAACAAAATAACTTTATTTATTTAGGGAAAGAGAGAACATGGATGGGACAATGGGAATGAAAATGAGGGGAAATTGGGAGAAGGGGTAGAGAGGTTTTCAAAGTCAGTAATATTTTGAATGCCCTCAACTGATACAAGTTCAAATCCTTAAATAAGCCTCAAAAGTGATTATTAATTACATTATTAATCTTACATGTAACTACTACCTATTACAAATAACTGATGATAAATATATGTGGCTTGAGATAGATGTTACGTAGCTGGAACTACTTACACGTAGCCTTCACTGCATGTTTATCTTCTTTTGCTGAGGGTTTATTGTCAAAACATATATCTTGTTACTTGGTATTTTGTCACTTCGTATATTTTGAGTTTATTCATGCGGGGTCCACCTGTTTGCTTATTTGTTGACATAATAAATGTTAACATAAGCTTGACACTTTCTTGCCTTTATTGAAGATGATACATATCCTCATTACTTTTTTCACTAGTATGTGAGGATGAAGTGCCTAATAATTTGAATATCTTTTCATGATTCGCAGTTTTGCCGAGACTTGATAAGGCCTCTTCAAGACTTCTTTTTAATTCTTCTTTTGAAACGTCGGATTTCCTTTGTGATGAAGAGACGATAACCTTTCATCGTGATCTTTGGAGTCCATTTTTTACTCTTGATAGTGTTGCTTAGATTCTTGATCCTTTCAATTTCATGAATATCAAAGGACCAAATAATAATATAATATATGTTTTTGGAAATAAAGAACTTACACCATTTAATATTTTTCGGGAGTTTAGAGATATTTTGCTCTACCAGGAATTTCTCAAACTGCACTAAAAATTGTGGTGATAATACCTCTTTATTTCCTCCGAACTGGCTCCACCATTCGTAAAATCACCGAGGGATCGTTGCATTTTGTATATCCTATGAACATTTAACGAACCAAGTATGGGTATTTGGATGGAGATGCATAAAGTTATACCAAGCTGTCTTGTAATCATAACAATTATACTGTAACGACCTGTTTAGTCGTTTTGAGCAGCAGAATTAATTCTGGAAAAACGGGCTGGGACAACGGGTGTCACGACGGACCGTCGTGGTCACGACGGCCCGTCGAGGAGGGTTCGTTCCATGACACTTAGAATTCTTAAATTTGGTACTGAAAATCGACTCTCTGAACTCAAGTATGGCGGCGGGACGGACCGTCACAGGGGTGACGGACCGTCACAGTCCAATTGAAAATTAGGGCTGCGACGACCACCGTGACGGACCGTCGCAGGCACGACGGCCCGTCACAGGTCGCGCAGTCCCGGTTAGAATCGGATTTCTTTCCACGTTTTAAGGGACGTTTTGGACTATTCTTTCCTTAATTATAAAGTTTGAGGGTTAATATTAATAAATCTAATTACTTGGGGGTTAAAATAGGTAACCTTAAGTTAATTAGTGGGTCATTATTACCATCTTTCATCCTTAATTATATATGAATTAGGGTAAAAGAAAGAGGGTTGGAATAAAACAAAAGAAAAAGAACAGAGAGAGGGAGTATTGATCGATCAAATTGGTTGAGAAGGATATCAAAGCTTGGGAAATTGCTTGTTGATTCCAATTCTTCGGTGAAGGTAGGTTATGGTTTCTCTTACGATATTCGTAGTAAACTCTTAATAGTGAATGATATGTATTGATAGTATTGTGAACCCTTCTATATGCTTAAATTGTATGCTTGCATGACTATGATTATGAAATTGTGAATAACTAAGCATGATGAAGCTATTGAATCCCAAATCTTGATAAAAACCCTAATTCACTTGTTAATGATGATGCCTTAGTATGAAAGAAGGCTTGATGAATTAGGGGATCGGGTGCCACGTTCCGGTACCAGGATAGAATGAATATGAGGATCGGGTGCCACGTTCCGGTACCAGGATAGAATGCATATGAGGATCGGAGTGTCACGTTCCGACACCAGGATAGAATATGGATCGGGTGCCACGTTCCGGTACCAGGATAGTATATGAGGATCGGGTGCCACGTTCCGGTACCAGGATAGAATGAATATGAGGATCGGGTGCCACGTCCCGGTACCAGGATAGAATGAATATGAGGATCGGGTGCCACGTTCCGGTACTAGGATAAAATGAATATGAGGATCGGAGTGTCACGTTCCGACACCAGGATAGAATATGGATCGGGTGCCACGTTCCGGTACCAGGATAGTATATGAGGATCGGAGTGCCACGTTCCGGCACCAGGATAGAAATAGAGGAGCGGAGTGTCACGTACCGACACAAGAGGAAGAAAGATAATGAATCTTGAAAGATAATGAATATACTCAATCTAATGAACTTAATTCCCAAATGAGTATGGTATTGAGGCTTGAGTCCTCATGTGTGAACTCGGTTGTCGTTATTGATGAATTTATGTTGTTATTGCTACATGTTGAGTATTGTAGTTGATTTACATTATTATTGATATATACTGTTCCCTATTTTGAGTTGGCCGATGATATCTACTCAGTACTTGTGGTTGTACTGACCCCCTACTTTTTATGTTTTCTTCTTTGTTATTTGTGCAATGCAGCAAACGTTCCGTCAACTTCAACTCAACAGTAGATCTAGCCAGTCTTCACTACCTTCGGAAATTCAGGGTGAGCTAATGCGTCTAGCTTGGACTGGGTCTTCTTCTTCAAGTCTTGATGCCTTGAACTTCCGGCATGGACTAGCTAGTATTAGTTTTAGCTTCTTAGACAAATTTAGTTAGAAGTTTGAGATAGATGTTCTTGTGATGATGACTTCCAGATTTTGGGGATAATAATAATAGTTTTGAATTGTTTTTATTAATGAGTTTAAGTCTTCCGCATTACTTTCTGTTGTTATATATTGAAATGATAAGGGTTAAATTGGTTGGTTCGCTCACATAGGAGGGTAAATGTGGGTGCCAGTCGCGGCCCCGTTTTGGGTCGTGACAAACTTGGTATCAGAGCATTAGGTTCGTTGGTCTCATCACACAAGAACAGGTCTAGTAGAGTCTTCAGGAACGGTAGGGGGACGCCTTTACTTTTCCTTGAGAGGCTATAAGACTTTAGGAAAATTTCACTCTTTCATTCTTCCTTTCGTGCTACTACTTGAGTCCAATTGGTATCTAGGCGATACGGTGGTATCTGACCATCTTCACTCTCTTTCGCAGATGGTTAGAACTAGAGCAACGACAACACCAACACCAGCACCGGCAGGACAGGGTGCGTCTGAGCCAGCCACTGGGCTGTAGCTCGAGGAAGAACAACGGCAAGAGGCCGTGGGAGAGGTCGTGGGAGGACGTCCTCTAGAGGAAGAGGACGAGCACCTAGCCCATCTGATACTAGGGCTGTGACTCCTCCACCGACTGAAGAATTAGTAAGAGAAGGGGAGGATAGGGAGAATGAACAAGTGCCGAATGAGGAAATGCCACCCCAACCTACCCCAGAGATGATCAATCAGGTTCTTGCTTATCTTAGTGGGTTATCTGATCAAGGTCAAGCACCTCCAATGGTTTCTGCACCAACACCTCCGGTTTCAGAGATAGGACATGCGGCTACTATGGCTCCCCGCATGGATGCCTCATTGGAGATAGGCACATTTCCACGTCTGACTACTGGACCGATAATGACAAACGATCAGCACGAACTTTTCAGTAAGTTCTTGAAATTGAAACCTCCAGTCTTCAAGGGTGCAGAATCTGAAGATGCTTATGATTTTATGGTTGATTGTCATGAGCTACTACACAAGATGGGGATAGTAGAACGGTTTGGCGTTGAGTTCATAAGCTATCAGTTTTAAGGGAACGCCAAAATATGGTGGCGATCACATGTCGAGTGTCAACCGACAGAGGCCACACCCATGACTTGGGCATCCTTCTCTACTCCGTTTATGGAGAAGTATATCCCAAGGACTTTGAGAGATAGAAAAAGGGATGAGTTCTTGAGTCTCGAGCAAGGTAGGATGACGGTTAACGCATATGAGGCTAAGTTTCGTGCTTTATCAAGGTATGCCACTCAACTTTGTTTCAGTCCACAAGAGAGGATTCGCCGGTTTGTGAAGGGGTTGAGATCAGAGTTGCGGATTTCGGCCTTACAGGTAGCGGCAACGGCAAAATCCTTCCAAGAGGTGGTAGACTTCGTGATAGAGGTGGAAGGAGTGAAGCCAGATGACTTCACCACAACTTCGACATCAAAAAAGTTTCGAAAGGGAGGTGAGTTTAATGGTTCTTACTCTAGAGGACAGAGCTCCGGAGGTTACTCAAGTCGACCAATTCAGTCTTCACTACAGACTGTAGTTGGGGGTCCACCTCAGAACGGTCAACACTACTCCGAGAGACCTATGCATGAACCCCGAGAGTGTTATGGATGTGGGGAGGTTGGACACATTAAGAGATATTGTCCAAACCAGAGTTACAGAACCCCAATAGCTAGAGGTAGAGGTGGTCATGGTAGAGGCCGTTTTTCTGGAGGACGTGGTGGTCGAGGTAATGGTGGTCACCAAAACGGCCGAGGAGATGGGCAAACTGGAGCCACTACTACGCAACATGGTAGGGGCAATGGACAGACGGGTGATAGGGCCCATTGTTACGCTTTCCCTGGGAGATCTGAAGCGGGCGTCGATCTTTGTCATCACAGGTAACCTTTTGATTTGTGATTGCATGGCTTCCGTATTGTTTGATCCTGGATCCACGTTTTCTTATGTATCTTCCTCATTTTCTAATGGTCTAAATCTACATTGTGAATTACTTGATATGCCTATTCGCGTTTCTACTCCGGTGGGTGAGTCTGTGGTAGTTGAAAAAGTGTATAGGTCTTGTTTGGTGAACTTTGTGGGGAGCAACACTTATGTAGATTTGGTTATCTTAGAAATGAGTGACTTTGATGTAATTCTGGGTATGACTTGGCTTTCTCCGAATTTTGCAATTTTGGATTGTAATGCTAAGACGGTGACATTAGCCAAGCCTGGGACAGATCCGTTAGTATGGGAGGGCGACTACACTTCCAATCCGGTTCGTATTGTGTCCTTTCTTTGTGCTCGGAAGATGGTTAGTAAGGGTTGTTTGGCTTTCTTAGCACATCTTAGGGATGACACTACTCAAGTACCCTCAATTGAATCGGTTTCGGTAGTTCGAGAATTTTTGGATGTGTTCCTCTGGATCTTCCTGGTATGCCACCAGATAGGGATATTGGCTTCTGCATTGATCTTGAAGCGGGTACTCGCCCCATTTCTATACCCCCTTATAGAATGGCTCCCGCGGAGTTAAGAGAGTTAAAGGCACAACTTCAAGAGTTGTTAAACAAAGGCTTCATTAGACCAAGTGCATCTCCTTGGGGTGCTCCGGTTTTGTTTGTAAAGAAGAAGAATGGGAGTTTTCGGATGTGCATAGACTACCGGCAGTTGAACAAGGTAACTATCAAGAACAAGTATCCTCTTCCTCGAATTGATGACTTGTTCGATCAGTTACAAGGTGCTTGTGTCTTCTCTAAGATTGACTTGAGATCCGGTTATCATCAATTGAAAATACGGGCAACGGATGTACCAAAGACTGCTTTTCGAACTAGGTATGGACATTATGAATTTGTGGTGATGTCCTTTGGTCTTACGAATGCCCCTGCTGCGTTCATGAGTTTGATGAATGGGATTTTTAAGCCATATTTGGATCTCTTCGTGATTGTATTTATTGATGATATATTGGTATACTCAAAGAGCAAGAAGGAACATGAAGAGCATTTGAGAAGGGTATTGGAAATGTTGAGGGAGAAAAAGCTTTACGCCAAATTCTCTAAGTGTGAGTTTTGGCTAGATGCGGTGTCCTTCTTGGGGCACGTGGTTTCTAAGGAAGGAGTGATGGTGGACCCTTCTAAGATTGAGACAGTGAAGAATTGGGTAAGACCCACTAATGTGTCAGAAATAAGGAGCTTTGTTGGGTTAGCTAGCTACTACCGCCGATTTGTCAAGGGATTCTCTTCTATTGCTTCCCAATTGACGAACTTGACTAAGCACAATGTTCCATTTGTATGGTCGGACGAATGTGAGGGAAGCTTTCAGAAGCTCAAGACTCTGTTGACTACTGCACCAATTCTCACCTTGCCCGTGGAAGGTAAGAACTTCATTGTTTATTGTGATGCATCCTATTCTGGGTTGGGTGCAGTACTAATGCAAGAGAAGAGTGTGATTGCTTATGCTTCAAGGCAATTAAAGGTGCATGAACGTAACTACCCAACTCATGATTTGGAATTGGCCGCGGTAGTGTTTGCATTAAAGCAATGGAGACACTATTTATATGGGGTTAAGTGTGAGGTCTACACGGATCATCGTAGCCTTCAGTATGTCTTCACTCAGAAAGATTTGAACTTAAGACAGAGGAGATGGATGGAGTTACTAAAGGACTACGATATCACTATCTTGTATCATCCGGGAAAAGCGAATGTTGTAGCGGATGCCTTAAGTAGAAAGGCGGGAAGCATGGGAAGTCTAGCTCATTTGCAAGCTTCTAGACGCCCATTGGCTAGAGAGGTTAAGACTCTGGCTAACGACTTGATGAGGTTAGAAATAAATGAGAAGGGAGGATTGTTGGCTAGTGTGGAGTCGAGATCTTCTTTTCTCGACAAGATTAAGGGAAAACAATTTGATGATGAGAAACTAAGACGAATTCAAGATAAAGTATTACGAGGAGAGGCCAAAGAAGCGACAATCGATGAAGAAGGTGTTTTGAGAATCAAGGGAAGGGTATGTGTACCCCGCGTCGATGATTTGATCAACACTATTCTGACAGAGGCTCGTAGTTCAAGGTATTCTATACATCCGGGTGCGACCAAGATGTACCGTGACCTAAAGCAACACTTTTGGTGGAGTAGAATGAAGCGTGATATTGTTGACTTTATTGCCAAGTGTCCAAACTGTCAACAAGTGAAATATGAACACCAAAGGCCCGGAGGAACACTTCAGAGAATGCCCATTCCTGAATGGAAGTGGGAAAGAATTGCTATGGACTTTGTGGTTGGTCTTCCAAAGACAATGGGTAAGTATGACTCCATTTGGGTGATTGTTGATAGGTTAACTAAATCTGCTCATTTCATTCCGGTCAAGGTGACTTACAATGCCGAGAAGTTAGCCAAGATCTATATCTCAGAAATCGTCCGATTGCATGGGGTTCCACTCTCCATCATATCAGATAGAGGTACGCAGTTTACTTCTAAGTTTTGGAAAACATTGCATGCGGAATTGGGTACTAGGTTGGACCTTAGTACTGCGTTCCATCCTCAGACCGATGGTCAGTCTGAACGAACGATTCAAGTGTTGGAGGATATGCTTCGAGCATGCGTGATAGAGTTTTGTGGCCATTGGGATAGCTTCTTACCTTTGGCAGAGTTTTCATACAACAATAGCTATCACTCAAGCATTGATATGGCCCCATTTGAAGCATTGTATGGGAGGAGATGTAGATCTCCCATTGGTTGGTTTGATGCATTCGAGGTTAGACCTTGGGGTACTGATCTCTTGAGGGATTCGTTAGATAAGGTGAAGGGCATTCAAGAAAAGCTTCTAGCGGCGCAAAGTAGGCAAAAAGAATATGCAGATCGAAAGGTTAGAGACTTAGAGTTCATGGAGGGTGAACAAGTCTTGTTGAAAGTTTCGCCAATGAAAGGGGTGATGCGGTTTGGTAAAAGAGGTAAGCTAAGTCCAAGGTATATTGGACCATTTGAAATACTTAAGTGAGTAGGGGAGGTGGCTTATGAGTTAGCCTTGCCTCCAGGGCTGTCCGGAGTACATCCGGTATTCCATGTGTCTATGTTGAAAAGATATCATGGGGATGGAAATTACATTATCCGTTGGGATTCAATTTTTCTTGATGAAAACTTGTCTTATGAGGAGGAGCCTGTTGCTATCTTAGATAGAGAAGTTCGCAAGTTGAGGTCAAGAGAGATTGCATCCATCAAGGTGCAATGGAAGAATCGACCCGTTGAAGAGGCTACTTGGGAGAAGGAGGCAGATATGCAAGAAAAATACCCACATCTGTTTACAGATTCAGGTACTTCCTTCCGCCCTTGTTTGTCTTCTTTTGATCGTTCGGGGACGAACGATGGGTAAATTGGTATCTATTGTAACGACCTGTTTAGTCGTTTTGAGCAGCAGAATTAATTCTGGAAAAATGGGCTGGGACAACGGGTGTCACGACGGGCCGTCGTGACCACGACGGCCCGTCGAGGAGGGTTCGTTCCATGACACTTAGAATTCTTAAATTTGGTACTGAAAATCGACTCTCTGAACTCCGTACTTGAAAGCGGCGGGGCCGGACCGTCCGCAGGGTGACGGACCGTCCGATCAATTGAAAATTAGGGCTGCGGCGACCACCGTGACGGACCGTCGCGAGTACGACGGCCGTCCGTCACAGTCGCGCGATCCGGTTAGAATCGGATTTCTTTCCACGTTTTAAGGGACGTTTTGGACTATTCTTTCCTTAATTATAAAGTTTGAGGGTTAATATTAATAAATCTAATTACTTGGGGGTTAAAATAGGTAACCTTAAGTTAATTAGTGGGTCATTATTACCATCTTTCATCCTTAATTATATATGAATTAGGGTAAAAGAAAGAGGGTTGGAATAAAACAAAAGAAAAAGAACAGAGAGAGGGAGTATTGATCGATCAAATTGGTTAAGAAGGATATCAAAGCTTGGGAAATTGCTTGTTGATTCCAATTCTTCGGTGAAGCTAGGTTATGGTTTCTCTTACGATATTCGTAGTAAACTCTTAATAGTGAATGATATGTATTGATAGTATTGTCAACCCTTCTATATGCTTAAATTGTATGCTTGCATGACTATGATTATGAAATTGTGAATAACTAAGCATGATGAAGCTATTGAATCCCAAATCTTGATAAAAACCCTAATTCACTTGTTAATGATGATGCCTTAGTATGAAAGAAGGCTTGATGAATTAGGGGATCGGGTGCCACGTTTCGGTACCAGGATAGAATGAATATGAGGATCGGGTGCCACGTTCCGGTACCAGGATAGAATGAATATGAGGATCGGAGTGTCACGTTCCGACACCAGGATAGAATATGGATCGAGTGCCACGTTCCGGTACCAGGATAGTATATGAGGATCGGGTGCCACGTTCCGGTACCAGGATAGAATGAATATGAGGATCGGGTGCCACGTCCCGGTACCAGGATAGAATGAACATGAGGATCGGGTGCCACGTTCCGGTACCAGGATAGAATGAATATGAGGATCGGAGTGTCACGTTCCGACACCAGGATAGAATATGGATCGGGTGCCACGTTCCGGTACCAGGATAGTATATGAGGATCGGAGTGCCACGTTCCGGCACCAGGATAGAAATAGAGAGGCGGAGTGTCACGCGTCGACACAAGAGGAAGAAAGATAATGAATCTTGAAAGATAATGAATATACTCAATCTAATGAACTTAATTCCCAAATGAGTATGGTATTGAGGCTTGAGTCCTCATCTGTGAACTCGGTTGTCGTTATTGATGAATTTATGTTGTTATTGCTACATGTTGAGTATTGTAGTTGATTTACATTATTATTGATATATACTGTTCCCTATTTTGAGTTGGCCGATGATATCTACTCAGTACTTGTGGTTGTACTGACCCCCTACTTTTTATGTTTTCTTCCTTGTTATTTGTGTAATGCAGCAAACGTTCCGTCAACTTCAACTCAACAGTAGATCTAGCCAGTCTTCACTACCTTCGGAAATTCAGGGTGAGCTAATGCGTCTAGCTTGGACTGGGTCTTCTTCTTCAAGTCTTGATGCCTTGAACTTCCGGCATGGACTAGCTAGTATTAGTTTTAGCTTCTTAGACAGTTTTAGTTAGAAGTTTGAGATAGATGTTCTTGTGATGATGACTTCCAGATTTTGGGGATAATAATAATAGTTTTGAATTGTTTTTATTAATGAGTTTAAGTCTTCCGCATTACTTTCTGTTGTTATATATTGAAATGATAAGGGTTAAATTGGTTGGTTCGCTCACATAGGAGGGTAAATGTGGGTGCCAGTCGCGGCCCCGTTTTGGGTCGTGACATATACGTCTAGGAATTATAAGATGTTGGTAGTGGAATGGGGGTATGTAGATGATCCACAAACCACTCAAAGGACTTAATATTCTTTTAATTGTAAATCTTGAAAATTAAATACTATCTGGATAATAGTTATCTGCAAATTTATGCTCAATCTTCACTGAATAAGTGTTTATTAATATAAACTCATAATACCTTCGGGTTTTAGTCGATCCAGAGTTTCCACATAATTCTGATTAGTATAACACGATTTAAGGAGGTCGGGCACTCCAAACCATTCATATTCTTTGTCAAGAGCAATGATAGGCAGTACATGCAAAACTGTATTGGGAAAATCCTATTTATCTTGCTGAGTAACTTTTTTTTTTTGTCAGAGTTGTTGGAACTACCTATTGTGCGTATGTTTCTGCTGGTTTCATTTCATAAAATATTTTTTTTAGACAACAATAACTGTTGATGATGGTTTATTTATTGATGAGGAGTTGGGTTTTGGTAGGTTTGGAAATTCCGCTAGGACTGAATCTAATTTTTTATCGCCCTCTTTGAAGGGTTTTTTTTCATTTTATCTTCTGGTTTAAAGGTTGTAGTGGGAGACTCGGGGCCTTATTCCCGGTATTTCTTGTCTCATTATTTCCCTATAAAAAATTTCTTTTTGTAAAGTTGGGTAGCGAATTATTTTTTCCTTTTATAAATTCTATTTCAAAATCAAAGCTAGATAATAAAGCTTGTCATCTGGAAAATATTTTCTTACAAACTAAATGTTTGACATCCTTTTTTTCAAAACATGTTTGGTTACTTCGGAGTCGACTCTTAATAAAGTTCTTTATTTATTTAATCACCTTGAAATTTGGTAATACATAGTAGTACTATAGCTAAAACTTCTTTTTTAATATTGCTATACTCCCTCCGTCCGGTATTGTTTTTCATGGTTTCAATTTTTAGAGTCAAACTATAAAAACTTTTACTGACATTTTAAGATGAATTTTTATCATATTAATATGCAAAAAATTGTAATTTATAGTACTTTTCATATAGTTTTAGAGTATCTAATTTTTTAGTTTAAAATATCAAATTAATTTGATCTAATTTACATTTGAAAATAAGTCAAATTGACTTTCAATAAGCGCAACATGACAAACAATTCTGGACGGAGGGAGCAATTTTTTGAGTATCATTCCAAACTCCTGAAATTAATCTCACTAATTGTTCAGTGGATCCTATGAAATTTTTTATTTGATGTATACCTCCATACCCTATATCTGAAGCATCTGTTTCTACTATCATAAGGGCATCTGAGTGTGGTATCGCTAGACATGGAAGTTTTTGGACTATTAGTTTTATGTTTTGTACTGCACTAGTTTGATCAAATCCCCATGACTCTTTATTCTTTTTAAGGCGCTGAGAAAGAGACTTACAAACCTGTCCAATATTAGGAATAATGTCAGCAACATAATTGAGACTCCCTAAAAATCTCTTGAATTTTGTTTTACCTATTAATTCATCCAGAATTTGGATGAGAACCCCATGACTCTACAAATGGGTTTATAGGTTCCTTGATATAAATCATGGCCAAAGAATCTAATGAAAGTTTGAGATTATTTTATCTCTTAAGCACTTACTTCTAGACCATTTATATAAACCTTTGAAAAGGTATGGAGATGTTTAAAGTGTTGATCAATATCTTCGGAATATATCAATAAGTCATCTATGTAGACTATATAAATATGACTTTACTGATTAAATATACTATTCATGATATTTTGAAATTCAGACGGAGCAATTTTTAGTCCGAAAGGCATTACATTCCATTCGTATTGTCCAAAAGGGACATTGAAGGTTGTTTTATATTTGTCTTTTTCAGCAATTTGTATCTGCTAAAATCCTAATTTCATGTCAAACTTACTATAAGTATTATCTCTGTAAGTTCTCTTAAGAAGATCACGTTTGTTAGGTCTGGGATACCTAATCCATTTTAATATCTTATTAAGGGACTTTTAGGTACTGTTATTAACATAAAAGGTCGAGCAACTCCAAGATGACTTTGATGGTCTAATAATGGTTTTTATCAAGTAATTCATTAATTTTCTTTTTACATTATCCCATTGACGTCCATTTGAATGGGTCTCGCCTTAGTTGGGATGATCTTTTTTTCGAATCCCACAATATAAGGTAATTCGACAACATGTTTTTTCCTTTCCCAAAATGCATTAGGAAATCAGAACAAACTTCTCCTTCTACTCCAATATTACCATTTCCATTTTCCATGGTCTCTCTCCTTTACCTTAATCAATAAAAAATATTTTGTAAGTATACTTTCTCTACTATTTTGTTTATTTATTTTATATTTTAAATTTTAAAGTTTTGTTTTAAGTTTGTTTACTGCTTTTTTGTTCTTCTCTTTTCATTTAGTTTTGTTTTGAGTTTTTGCTTGTTATGTCTCCCATCAGTTAATATGTCCAAATTTACTGAGAATTCCGTCCTGGAACTTTGTCTGTCTCCTCCATTGGAATCTGAGCCAAGTTGGACGGGAAGAGTATGAATAGAAGCGTCTAAATCCCTACGCTATCCTTGGGCGGACGACGTCAAAACATAGGTTGTGATCGGGGTGGTAAGTTCGGAGTTTGATAGATGTTTTTCTCCTTCAACTCATGTTCTTATGTTTATTTCTTGAAGTAGGGTAAACGAATAATTCTCAGTTTAGACGTTGGCAAGCCCGTACTTTCTATTGGATTAGCTTAGACTGTGTGTGTCGTAGATCCGAACTCGGAGGGTATTCCAGTTGCCAAGCCTAGAGGTTAAGATCAAAGGAAAGTTAGTGGGAAAGGTAACAACAATTAATACACAAAGAATTTATTATTCCGGTAGTAATCTTTAAAATAGACATTTAAGACCAAGGATAGTGTTTTTTCTCCTCGCTAGATTCTCCCTTAAATTAAAATGAATTCACCTACACATAATTTTTTTTTTTAATATTAACATATCTGCCACCTCTAATAAATTTGCAAAAATTGAAAATGATCTACAAAATTGGAATATTCCTAAAGAACACTTTAAAAGGTTTATAAAACAGGACACATTATTTTATTAGAAATTATAATATTAAGACTTCTGTGTATACTGTTTCTATTAATATATATATATATATATATATATATATATACATATATATATATATATATATATATATATTATATTATTATATTATTTGCACCCAAAGATATTAATAGTACAAGAGGAATTATAAATTTCTTCACATAGGACATGTCAAGGAAGCAGTCAAACCATTATATATATTAGGTTTAGATGTACCAATATATCTTCTTTTAAGAGAAAAAAAATTATTAAATTTTTATGACTCATCAGTACTACAAAGTAACCTTGCCAATAGCCTGGATATTTTAATTGTTATCCTAATTTTTTAATAGATATTAATGATCAAAATGTAATATATACATTACGTCAAATGTTAAAACTAAAAATATGAATAGTAAAGATAATACTAGAGAAATAGCCATAATATATAGGGTATATTATAGATTAATGAAACTATCTTAGCCCCTAAGGCTAAAATCTAAGTAATAAAGGAGTTGCCATGCTCATGGAAGAAAATCATAACCATAATAAGACTTTTGTCCCAAAGATCATAACATGGGATGATGTATTAACAAAAATGATTTACATTTTGACTAAATATTGGAGCTAGAAATTGAAGTAGAGAATCCACATATTATACAAGTAATTCAATTTATAGTTGGATCCATAGATTTAAAATTTTTTAGATCCAAATCATATGATCAAATCTCTTCAAGTAAAAGAATGTAATTTTCTCGACCTACTTTCTCCATAACTATTGAGGAAGATGACATATCCTTAGAAGAGATAGATAAAAAATTAAATGGTGTAGATTTCTCAGATACTATTCCAAAAGTAGAGTATGACCTAAAAAAACTCTAATCCCACTACTAGTAATGAAAATGAGAATGCTTTATGCACGATTAGATTATATAAACCTTTTGAACCATATATTACATAATTAGATAAACTTTGGATTAGTCAAGAAAATTGCAGTAAGAACAATGGTATGTACAAAGATATTCTTTATCAGAAAGAATAACCTTTAGAAATAAATGGTTTAGTGATATGAAAGGATTAAAATGTAAAATAGAATTTTTTTTAAATGGTTTGAATATACAAGATAATTAGATGACAAAAAGGAGTCGATAAACATGCTTGTTAACAAATGATATACTAAAAAAAATATAAAGTAGTTGAATCTACAATTCCCCATTAGAAGAAACTACTTTACCAATATAAGATAAAATTATTACTATCACAACCTTTTAAATGGACATAATAGACATAAAAAGTGATTCTACAAATAAA
This sequence comes from Solanum arcanum, assembly GCA_027789145.1. Lineage (NCBI taxonomy): Eukaryota > Viridiplantae > Streptophyta > Magnoliopsida > Solanales > Solanaceae > Solanum > Solanum arcanum. Next base: position 22,602,129 of record CM050935.1, on the reverse strand, counting down.
GATATAAATAATATAATACAACAAAATAATTATACAAATAAACTATTTTACGTAGTATCTAAAGAAATCCTAAAGGCTAATAATAACTCGGATATTAAGGATAAACCAAGCTCTTTCTATAAGAGCAAAAATAAATATTTAGAAATTCACCCAATATTGAAATTATCTGAACTTCCAAAAGATAAATTTCCTAACTTTCAAGAGAAACTAAAAATTACTAATGAACTTATAGGAATAACTAATGAACTACTAAAATTGTAACAAACCCAAAGTACCCCTAGAAGTTATGGCACTCTTGAATCGATACACGGAGTACTGGAACTCTCCGATGTCTTGTACAAGCCCTTTGACATCATTAATTGCATATATGTATGAAAAATAGTGTGGAATTTAAACTTTTGACACGAAATATCTTAAAACATTTTGCATATTAAAAGTTATAGAAAATTTTTATTCTCAATATATGTCAATCTTAGACTCAAGAATGTTTGGGACACGACCCATACATACAAAATAAAAATACTTAGTCTATTACAATACTTTAAATTAAAAGAAATCAAAAGATGATTATGCCCTCGAGTAAAGTGAGGACATACGTCAACTTTGCTTGTACTAACTAGATTCCAAGCTTTCCTTCAAGACGCTTCCACCTTCCACCTACACAATTAGATATAAGAAAATGTATGGAATTAGTACAAACACTTGTACTAACTAAGGAATAATGCGTAAAATTACGAAAAACGGACACTTATGAGGAACATTCTCTTTTTGATTAATATATCATATCATAAGTGTAAGAACCACATTTAAGTATCAAACATCACAAATAGCATCAAGAATAGACCAAAACATATAGACATGAGATCCTCCTACCAAAGATGATTTAAAGTCTCACTTAAGTTAGTTATCAAGCGACCGCCCACACAATCTCTTCACACACACCTAAGAGATTCTTTAGAGTACCTAAGATAAGATCATTCTCACTTCACATAGTAGCACATATATATAACATTATCTTCCCAAAGGTTATCAAAAGACTTACTCAAGTAATGCAAGAACAGACAACCCAAAGTTTACATTTTGTCTACATATTCAAGTTATTTTCCCTATCTAGAGACTTTTTTAAGACTTTCCTAGGTATGACATGAAGTGACCACTCCTATGCCCCCTTCATACCTTAACTAAGTAACCCTTAAACTACTCTAGGTAAGTACTTATTCATTAACATACTTTCCAACTTAAAAACATTATCTTTACTAGTTAATTAAGAGACATTCAACACATAAGGACATGCATGTAATGGGCTTGGAAAATACCTAGGGCACTCACACACTAATATATTCAAAGTTAGTCATGCAATGTCTAGATAGCGTCCCATTCCTCTACCTAAACTTCATAGTACTTATTCGACAGTAGCATGTATCCCACATGATGAGAATAGACAATAACCGACATATAACATGGTAGCTAAGCATGAAATACAGAGTCAACTGTACTCCGATAAGGGTGTTCTACTTGCCAATGGTAGAACTTGGATACATTCCATGTAGGGTTAAGGAATATCGAGTATTCCTTTGTACTCTAGTATCATCCTTAACTAGAGATACTACCCAAGCATACTCACTCGATGTTAGCCTTTGTTCTCATAGATTGATTTACATAAAGGTTTCACATGAAGAGGTTTCATATCTAGTTCATAAACCAATTACATTTGACCATACCAAAGAAGATCCCCTAAGGCTACCTACAATAGTATAGAGGATAGCTTAATGACATTCCTAAGGATGATTTCATGTCGTTCCAGCCAATCAACCTTAAGTCCACCATTGACACAAGAAGAATACCATTACGGCTTCCAACTTCAATGATATCATAACCATCCAACTAGGTTGAAGGTTCCACATAAAGGACCATCTTACAAATGTTCAAGGTCATATGTCAATCACACATAAAACACAACCAAAACAAGACACACACATTCTTCACCATATCACATATAACATATCATTCTAGAAGCACATAGGGTCAACAAAGCATATTTACTAGTCATCCTACGCACCTCTATAGAATCATCACATACATCATCACAAGTATCATATAATCTATTAAAGAAACATCATACTTCAACATCAAGTAATATACATAATTACTATACTATAGTCTACTAGAGACACACATAATTAACAAGAACAACTCATGCTTTAGGTTAAAATCATCAAACTAACATTAATTCAATCATGATTTAATGTTTCAAAAATATTAATCCAAGAACCAATGGCTAGATTGAAAAATTGGATAATTCATGTTTTTTATCATCTTTGAAAATCATTGGAATTGACTCCTTCAAGAAAGAGATGTCAAGGATGAGGAACCATAACTTAATTCTGAAGAAAATCCCACAAATTTGATGGAGAAAACTTGAGAAAATGAGTCTTCCTAGGAGCATCAAACCTTCATCAATGGAGGTTTCAGAGAGAAGAATGGAGAGATTAAATTTTAAGTTGAGGGTTTAGCTTAGATTGGTGAGTTTATGGGTACAAAAAGACTCAATAACCGTCAATAAGTAAACCTCAAATTACCCAAAATACTTATGCATTATTAGACAATTTAACCAACTGAAATTTGACTTTAAAACAACGTGACCAAATCTGGGAGTTTACTCCTCTTCGCGAAGGCATTTCCATATCTTGTTTCTAGAAAATTTTGAGACAGAATTGTTCATGACAGCCGTGCGTCACAGGGCAAGAATTTTTCTCACTGCGTGTCAGCTGCGTGAAGCGCAACCACCACCATAATCTGGCTGGCGCGGAAGCTTGACTGTCCCTTGTTTGGGTCCTCTTTGGGGACCCTTAGGCTGGTCCCCGGGGAATCATTCCTGGACGATTCGATCCTCTACATGTCAGAGTATGTGTAGGAACCATCAATACTCAATTTCACCTTAAAACCGTCCCCCAAATCTCAACTATAAAACACTACGACGCACTAGTTTAACTTCTACTAGTTTTCGGACGTTTGACCTCCAAACACTTCCAAACTTTACGTACTGCCTATAAACACTATTATTAACCATTTTAGGACTTTAAAACATTATGACATACATTTTAAGCTCTAGTTTCACCTAGCTCATTTCTAGAGGCATTAGAATAATATAAGGCCTTAAATACCTTATTCAAAGATAATGATAATGTAACTAACAACTTAGGTTCTAATTATTCCATCAAAAAGAAATATTACAAGAGACCTTCCTTTCTGGATATGCAGTATGATGAAAACAAATTTTTGTCAGATACTTCACACTCTGTAAGTGAGATTGCTAAATGGATTATTGATGGACTCGAAGAACATCAAATATACAATACATTACATGAAATGGGTATGTCCATTAGACATATAAAATTAAAAAATCTGATAAACAACCTGCAATTTTAATTACGGCCGGATATACTGGCACATTAAAAAATTTGGTGGTATAACTACCTCACCGAAGATAATAGGGAAAAGGTAGTAAATGCAACTACAATTATTCCTATAGTTAAAACTTATCCTGGGGGCAAACTATAGAAAAAAAATTCTAGAAGATGTTACTGCCAGCTTAATTTAAAGTATAGCTAAACACATAATAGGTGAACCTCAATTCTTTCAAGTTAGAAGTTTAGAAATACTATCTAAGCTATCTTGTACAAAGTTTGATGATTTTAGGTAGTATAAAGATGTCTCCATCAACAAAGTTACGGTTCGCAAAGATTGCAATCATGACTATTGGAAAGAAAATTTTTTAGTGGTTTACCAACACTATTTGCTGAATATGTTAGGATTAAATTAAAATACAGGTTTTAAGGAACAATTACTTATAATCAATTAACCTATGGTGACCTCACAAGTTTTATAAATAATACTGGATTAGAAATATGTGCATATATGAAACTTTAAATCAACTAAAAAGGGATAGTAAAATATCACAAAAGGAACTAAGAATTTTTTGTGAAAACTTTGGTTATATTAAACTATCTGATCCATGAAAAGAGGCTTCTAAATGAAGTAAAAGAAGCCATAAGAATGACCATCAATGAGCAAACCACGTCATTACAAAAAGAAGTTCAATCATGATCCTAGTAAATATTTATTTAAACCAAACGACACTAAATTTCGTTGGGGCAGTACAAACATGGTACATCGAGCCAAAGACTGTCCAGCCACTAATAAAAAGAAAGAAAAAATTAATATGTTAGAATTGGTAAGAAGTTAAAGATAAGTTGTATTATATCCTAGACGAAAATGCAAACAACTCCTCCAATAAAAATCTTAGAGATGATGATCAATAAATATAGCCTATGATTCTGATGATAGTACTTCATCAGAACAATCTGAATGCGGCAGTGCAATTTGCACCTGCAAATATCATTCTATAAATGTCATCACTAGCAGTAATAAAGAAACATTCTTTGATATGATAGATCATAATGAGGATCCTGATTTTAAGAAAAAAAATACTTAATCGCCTTATTAAATTTAGTTTTTGATAAACAATATGATAATGGGGCTATTAAGCTCTTCGATATGACAAGTGTTTTAAATAAGTTTAAACAACCAATTAAACCGTAAATAACTCTACAAAGTATTCAAACCGAATTATTACACACTAGAAGTTGAACCAATTACTAATAAAATATTAAATAATCCACCACCTATGTTAAAACTAGAAGAAACCTCAAAAGAAGTATTCTCTACTAGAACCTCTATAGAAATTAGGAATTAATACAATTACGGTCATTCGACCACAAAGCTACAACATACCCATTACATTAATCATAGATAAAAATTACATTATTTGATATAGGTGTAGATCAAGACATTTTGTGAAAACTTTGGTTATATTAAACTATCCTCCCCATCAAAACAGGCTTCTAAAGGAATTAAAGGAGGGCCTAAGAATGACCAAAAATCAGCAAAACCACTTCATTAGAAAAAGAGGTTCAATCATGACCCTAGTAAATATTTATTTAAACCAAACCACACTTAAAAGTGTTGGGGTAGTAGAAAAATGGGACACCGAGCCAAAGACTATCTAGTCACTAATAAAAAAATGAAAAAATTGATATGTTAGAATTAGAATAAGAAGTTAAAGATAAGTTGTATTCTATCGTACAAGAAAATGAAAACAACTCCTCCTCCAATTAAAATCTTCGCGATGATGATCAACTAAATATAGCCTATGATTCTGATTATAGTACTTCATCAGAACAATCTGCACGAGGCAGTGCAATTTGAACCTGCAAAAATAATTCTATAAATGTCATCATTAGTAGTAACAAAGAAACATTTTTTGATATGGTACATCATATTGAGGATCTTGATTTCAAGAAATATTACTTTATCGCCTTATGAAATTTAGTTCTTGATAAACAATCTGACAATAGGACTATTAAGCCATTTGATATTAAAAGTGTTTAAATAAGTTAAACAACAAATTAAACCTGAAATAACTCTACAAAGTATTCACACCAAATTATTACACTCTAGAATTTGAATCAAATACTAATAAAGAATTAAATAATCCACCAACTAAGCAAAATCAAGAAGAATATAAATCTGAACTAGGAGAAACATCAAAAGAAGTAGTCTCTTGTAGAACCTCTATCAAAATTAGGAATTAATATAATAATGGTCATTCGACCACTAAGCTACAACATACCCATCAGATTAATCATAGATAACAATTACATCATTCATAATATTTCATAATTTGATATAAGCGACGATGAAGAAACTTTTGTGAAAACGTTGGTTATATTGAACTATCATCACCATCAAAAGAGGTTTCTAAATGAATTAAAATAAACCATAAGAATGACCATAAATAAGCAGAATCACGTCATTAAAAAAGGAGGTTCAATGATGACTCTAGTAAATATTTATTAAAACCAAACAACACTAAAAGGTGATGGGGAAGTAGAAAAATGGGACATCAAGCCAAAGACTGTTTAGCCACTAATAAAAAGAAAGAAAAAAATTAATATGTTAAAATTAGAATAACAAGTTTAAGATAAGTTGTATTTTATCCTCGATGAAAATGAAAACAACTCCTTCGCCAATAAAATCTTAGCGATGATGATCAACTAAATACAGCCTATCATTTTGATGATTCTACTTCGTCAGAACAATCTGAATACGGCAGTGCAATTTCCACCTGCAAAACTCATTCTATAAATGTCATCACTAGTATTAATATAAAGAAACATTTTTTAATACGATAGATCATATTTAGGATCCTGATACTATGTCAAATGATGAAAGTAATTTCATAAATGATAAAAATATATGTCAAATAAATTCACTTTTACATCAAGAAATTTAATGTTATTAAACCTTCTCTTCTTCCTATAAGTTTTTTTTAAAACGATGAGTTACCTTCTTTAAAAAAATAATAATTTATGACTGTAATGCGACCATTCATTTTCCATAAAAAATTTATATTTTATCATCAATTTTTAAATAAAGGGAATTCTCCCAAAAAAATATAAAAGAATATTTCAGGTAATTTATGAGACTAAGAATAACAAAAAATGAAAAATCATTTCTATACCTCTTCGGCTAGTCTAAGGATGAAGATTATTAAAATCATACAAAAAGTCAAAGATTGCTACGAATGAGAAACAATAGAGGTCAACACTGTTATAGGTTACATATCAACAATCGTTATAGGTAATATCAAATACTACAAATATGAAAATTATAAAAGCCCTGCTACACCAATAAATATTATGAGGAGACAACTACTCCCAGAAAGACCTAGAGGTATTATAAATATCTCCTAACAGGTACATTGAAATTGAGAAATATTTGAGAAATTACCAGGTATTATCAACTCAACATTAAAGGGCTTTTACAAAAGTCTTCAGAGGATCACATATTTAATCAAGACAGTTAAAATTCGGACGTCAGCTGTCCGCAAAGATAATGTAATTTCTGGTTCATCCGCCTAAATGGATTATAACAACTCCAAATAAATATTAAAATCAAGGTTCAAGGAAGACTTATTTATATCTCAACACTGATACAATTTTTTAGATATTGCTGCTTAGAAACAGAGATAGGAACCAAATTATCTCCTTATTATTAGAAAGTGCCAGCCCACTTTGACATAAAAAAAATTAACAAGGAATGGACCCCACGTGCAAGGATATGCCGTACAAAGTTAAGTGTAAAGAAATATCAAGTTTCAAAGATTATTATGACAAAATACAGCTTTGGACAAAGCAAGCACATTCACTATGTCAATAATTCCACCAACGTGTGTACCACACAAGATGAAAGGTCCAAGACAAAAAGTGATAATGGACTTGATATCAAGAATTTTTCAGCAATCAATACAGGAAGATATACATGCGACAAAGCTACTTGTGCAACTACGTGACATTTATTCCCGGTTAAGAAAACATATTATCAGGGATGTGTAATAGTTAGTAGTTACGTGTATATTTAATAGAGTATATTAGTATACGCACACATATAAAATAGATAGCATAATAAGTTAGATTAGTCAGCACTTTTGAGGCCGATTTAAGGTTTTCAACTTGTATCAGTAGGAGGCATTCAAAATCTTACTGACTTTGAAATCCTCTCTACAATTCTCTAAATTCCCCCATATTACCATTTTCATTTTCACGCTCTTTTCCTTTCCCTAAATGAATAAATAGTATTTTGTAAGTATACTTTCTCTACTATTTTGTTTCTTTATTTTATGTTTTAAATTTTAAAGCTTTGTTTTAAGTTTTTTAATACTTTTTTGTTCTTCTATTTTCTTTAAGTTTTATTTTGAGTTTTTGCTTGTTGTTGCTCCCTTGCGTCACTCTGTCAAAATTTACTTAGGATTCTGTCCCAGAACTCGGACGATTCTAAGAGGAATTCTACTTCTTTTGATGTTTCTTAAGGTTCAAATTTATAATTTTCTGATTCCTGATTAGGTGGTAATTTAGTAATTGTGTCAGCATCTAAGGTGTTGAGTTTCTGCTTAATTTTACTTATTTTATCTCTTATTTGTATTAATTCTTCTAGAATATTTTGTAAATTTTTTTTTGGATTTAATTTGTTGTTACAATTTATTCAATACATTTGTCATATCAAAAGGTTTAATAGTTTTACTGTCATGTTGTTTTTCAAAGACTAAAATTCTTTAGGTAATTAGGTATTTTTTCCTAAAACTAGGATTTCTAACATGATTTATCATACTAAATAATGTTTCCCTTTTACTACTTGTAATGACATTTATAGAATGACTTTTTCAGGTGCAACTTGATCTTCCACATTAACAAGTGTGTGATGACTTACATAGTTAGTGGACTTAATTATAATGGAGCCAGTAGGTGATGCACCTACTTAGAATTAGTTGACTGAATTATAATGGAGCCAGTAGGTGATGCACCTACCCAGATTATGTGGACTAAATTTAAGTGAAAAAAGCAAGTAGCTGATGCAACTATTTAAAAACATGGTGCAGAAACTAAGGAGGTGATGAACCTTCATGCTTAAATGTAAAGGACCATATTATTTCTCCAATTTATTAAGTGAAACCGTACAAAAATGGACCTCTAAACCACTGAAGATTATCACCTCTCCCTCGTCACTTATTCTCAAAAAATTACTCCCAAGGCAAGCCATATAAGCTCCAAAGAGTTCCATTCTACAGCTTCACTATTAGAATATGAGGAACATGTGTTTATAAAGTACAAGTTGGTAGAACATCTCCATCTTAAGGAATTCAAGTGAATAATATGAATTACCATCAAGGTAAGGGTAAGAGGACAACCTAAACCTTAAAGAATCCAAGTCTTGGCAATTGAGGTCTCTGTCTAGCAAGGTAAGTTGTGGATTCATCCCTCTCTTGTTCTTACATTATTTGTAAAAGTTTGTACCTGTTAATGAACTGTTGAGTGTTGCCTCTTTATGGTGTGAGCATAATGAATGTTCAGAAGTAAGGTGCTTGTTGGGACATACATGGATTGGAGTCCCTTAAATTTTAATTGTGAGCTTGTTTTGAGAATCTAAATGTTAATTGAAATTCACAGGATGTTGATCGAAAGTCATGAGTTCATATGGCTATTTAAACATTTTGAGGCTTAGGGACTAATTTGTGTATCATAAAAATAAGAGGGTCTTGATGGATATAAGAGAAGTCATGAAAACATGTTAGAGGACAGAACATTGGTAGTGTAGTGATAAACTTCTTGACTGAGTGTTGCATGAGCTTACTTCCTGCAATTCTCTTAATATTCTTTTCTAGACGTGACGAAGCCTGAGGGGTTTCGGAGGACCTTATAAATATAACTAAGGGAAAATGGATGGAAGAACTCTTGCTTGGATCAATTATAGATATACTGTCAATTACTTTTTGTTTGATCAAGCTGCCCAAACTTGTTTAGAAACAGATATTAGTTTTTATTATTTACTCAATTGTAGATAAATAATATGAAAGGAAGATGGTTAACTTATTGTGATATCCATTGTTGTGCAGCAAGGTATGTAAGGCTATTAGATTTCCTATTTCCTTGGCATAAATCCAACACTTGTAAGATTTCTTTGTGCTCTTGGTAGTGACTGATCTGTAAATGCAGTTCGTACTCTCTAGAGAATTGAAGTGAGCACTCTACTATGAGTTTGTTACTAGATGTGCGTTTTTGCTCTACCAAGTGTTAGCATGCAAGGTTTAAACTTGTTTCTTTGTCAAAGTACCCCTGACACGTATTTCTCTTATATAAGTCAATGTGATCCTACATTATACATGGTACATATGTTTATTGGATAGATACACTATCAACCATATGTTGCCAACTTGCTTCAATAGTCTATTCCATCATATATGTCATCTTTTAAAATGTTCATTTTTGCCATTGTTGGTTATTATTCCCATTGTGTTAGACTATTATGTTGCCTCTAAAGATATCTACTTGCTCTATTGTACATTTATATGTATGTACTTACTTGGAATATGTATCCGTCCTTAAGTTGAATTTGTCCACATTCTAACTTTGTTCCACATTTATTTAACCTTTTATTTGATATTAGTTGGTTATTATTTGGCTATCATATAGAGTTCAAATCTCGTATATGAAAGTTATATGTCTTCACTTTGTATGTTCTTAAATTTGAGATATCTAAAATGCGTAGTGAGTCATAGGAGAAGAATTACATTGGTGTCACATTTGCTTCCCATATCATTGTCATTATAGTTATTCCATATTCGTATGTCTTCTACTACAGGTTCATAGGTCCAAATCTTAAAAATGATCAACAAAACATCAATCTCAAATGAATTATTATCTACAAAAGAACATTCTCAAAAGAGTTATTATTATCAAAGTACACTGTCTCAAAAGAGTTATGACCATCAAAGCAACAATCCCAAAGATTAAAAAAAAATCTAAGTGAAGAAATTTGTATAATTATTGGTGGCAGCCCAGGGGCAAAAGCCTAGTGTGGGTCAATCCCGATTGGTATAGAAAGGTGGCAGCTCATGGGAGAAAGCCTAGCATGGGCTTATCCCGATTGGTATAAGAGGGTGGCAGCTCAAGGGCGAAAGCCTAGCATGGGCCGATCCCAATTGGTATGGAAGGGTGGAGTTCAAGACGAAAGCCTAGCATTGGGCAATCTCAATTTGAAGAATTATTAGGACAATATCTCATGCTTAAAATGCCTAGCATGGGTCATCCTCTCCTACCACTGATCAATTGGTCATTTCTATCATATAGCTTACAAAAATTATAACGCACAGAAAAGTAAAGTAAAGAATGAAACATAGCCTATTCCACAAGTATAAGCAAAGGTCGTCTCTGATAATTATCTATTGGTATTTGGTTTCACTTGATCTCTCTTGTCACATATGGTTGTATTATGCCTTAGGGGGTTGCTTGGACATTTAGGAAAGTTACCTTCCTTCATTATCCTGATCGTGTAATATAGAAAAGTTAAGAAGTCAATTTCCAGTTGTACCAGATCATGCTATTAATATTAACTATGGTTAAAGTTACCCTTTGTTAAGTGTCAGCATGTGACATACAGAAAGGACTTTAAGTTACCAAAAGTTTGACTAGATGGAGCTCATTTTATTAGACCATATTAGTTGTAAAGGATTTTATGTTATTTGCATCTAAAGTTGTATTGGTACCATTTGCGTCATGATAGTTCAAAAATGATTTGTTACCTAGTTACATATATTTGTTGTAGCACCTCCAGACACATCTTCTTAGGAGGATGTAACTAGATCTTGAGCTCTATTTTTCTTCCATACTTACATAATCTATTCCTATAGAGGACACTTGTTCTTAGACTTCGATATACATCTAATTCTCAGCATTACACATGTTCTCGAAATTGATATAGTTAAACCAGTTTCTCAATTTTATAGGTTGATGTATCAGTGCAATAGTGTTACTAGAGATACCCCTTATTGGCTGGCAAATCTCAAATTATCACTGTATGTCCTCCCAGTTTGTTAATGTTTTGCATTTATATGGTATGTGCAACCTCAAATTATTACTAATAACATTTGTATTCTTTTCATGGTTATAAAACATAGGATAAGTGTACCAAATGCTGGAAATGATATATGTATGGCAGTTCCTATTATGATCTGTGTTTTCGTTACAGAAAATCTGGATGTGACAAAAGGGTAATGTTAAAAAAAGGAGGAATGATTGGTATTATTCAGGTTAAACATGGTGAGATCCGAGTGCATGAAGCTACTAGTTTTGATCAAAAATTATTTGTTAGATAGGAAGCATGTGAGAATGAAGTTGAGAGATGGGACATGTCAAATTTCCTAAACATAGGAGTAGGAGTGATATGATGATGCTATAGAGGAGTGATATAGATGGTTATGAAATAATGATTTCAAAGTGTACGAGGCTAGAAAATGTTATCAATTTTTTCAACTCTAATGAGTTATAATGGTTCACCTGGGAAAACTTTGTGAACCTTTATTAGACAGAAAATTCAGTTTAGTATTGATTGAAGTCTTGATAATAACATGAAAAAAGAAGACTAGAAATGTTACCTAGATAGAAGATACATGGGCCTAGTTAGTCCATGTCATTAGTACCAAAGAGAATTAGAGCATCATACAAATATATAGACTTTCATTAAATTGAAAGCTATTACAGGATTCAATTAATATATGCATGCAGTAGTTCATCAATTATATGCTAGTTGTATTATTTGCTATGTTGCTTGAGAAAAGTGTCGGAGCACCCTAACTTATTTTTTTAAAAAAACCTATTTGTAGTAAGGACCTCTATCTAGTTAAGCCCAAAGGGAGAACTCAAAATTTTTATGAATTATGATATAACTTTATAGCTACCTGACATTTATATATTATTAGTGTTCATGTTTTATGGTGCATTTGATCTTTACAAATTATTTAATATTTCCACCCTCGAAGGGCACCATGCACTGAGCGTTTTATAACACAAGCTAGTAATAAAGGCAAACTTTACCTCAAACTTCTACTCCAAAAATGAACTATTGAGGATTTTCTTTTTCCATCTTAACTAGGGTTTTCATATTGACCTATAGGGGTAGCAAAGGCCCAATATCAGAACATCTATAACAATTACAAGGAGATTGAAAAGAGTATATGAGGAAATCATATGTATGTGCTTTGAGGTTAGTAAGGAATATGAGAAGACTTATCCCAGCCGTAACCTAACTTTTAAGACAATGTCCTATTTTCCTCTTAAATATAAGGAGTAGTTCTATAGAATACCTTCCAAAGATGGTTAGATATATAATTATATATGCTACATGTTCTATAACTCATATATATGTATGAAATTTGTCCTTTATGGATTACTTTCTCACTTTTTACCTAATGGCATAGAATTCTGGTATGTAAGTGTTATCCGCTTCAGAGCACCCTTGTTTATGGTCATATGTTTTAGTGGGACCTTTCCCTAAATGTTATTTATTGCACTGGTTACTTTCCACATGTCACATGTACATATTGTGTGGGTACTCCATGCTAATTGATAATATTATATGGGAAAAATTAGTGCTCGTGGGTTATACTAATCACATACCACTTGTTGACATGCCATATGCATCATAAACCATATTTATATATATTTTAGATGCCTAGTAGCCTACTTGAATAATTACACAATACAGGCCCTATGGCTTTTCTGGCCATGTTTCATCTTCTTCACTTGCTCATGTTTCATATGTGTACTCATTGCCATGTTAGTCCCCCTATCTATGCGATCCAATGCACTTGTTCAATGTGATTTGTGTTCCATAGTTCATTTTCTTATATGTATACATGTCTTAGCTTATGTACTCATGCATCATGTGATCATCTAGTCCACTCCTACATTCTTTTAGCTTATGTACTCACGCATCATGTGATCATCTAGTTCATTCCTACATTCCCTAGAGTTCATTCACTCACACGCTACCTTATAGCTCATATGCACGCCTACACATGTATTTCAATCTTAATGCCTGTATACCTTGTACACTCCCTTTTGGGATGGTCAACCTCTACTTCATGTCCAATGTGACTTATTCATCCCATATTATGCCCCTTTGCGCTAACTGATTTAAAATCTGAAAAAAATTTGGGAAAACATTCCCTTGTATCATTATGTTGTGAAGATTTTGCTAGGAAAGGTTGGGCATATATATGTTAATTTAATCAACCATAGATATATAACTTAGCATACTTCCCTATTTTAAGGTGTGACATAAAACTTTACAGTTTATATTAACAGGCGATCTTATTAGATAATCCTCGAAAAAGCGTCACGATATAAAAGAGATGAAAAAGTACTGGCCCAATAGGTTAGGCCTATGATTTTATGAGTCCGTACCATATACAAAAAAATTGGTAGATACTATTGTTATTCTTGATTGTTAAGGACCGGAAGCTAATTTCAAAATGTGTAACCTCCATTGAAGTATTAGGTAAGAAATAGAATATGACATAAGATACATGGGAATAGAAGATGGTAAAGATCCTAAGTAACCCTCTTCATTCAAAAAATCCACATAAGGATTTGAGATCATGTGGTCCCCTTAAATGATCATAAGTCTTACTAGCATTTGTACATTTGCTATCATTCGCATGCCTTGAGTTTAGTAGGATATTAAATTCCTTATTTGCATTAGTTCTATTTGTGTATTATCAATAAATTATATGATTAAGAAAGGGGTTTAATTTGTCATTCTATTATTTTATGAACCATATTTATGCGTGTTTTAGATTAGTCTATGGATTTTGCATAGTCCCATCTATGATGGGAACACTCGCCAATCTACAAATGAAATTCCTATGTTAACAAAACTATAAGCATCAACCTTCATTCGAGGACGAATGATCATAAGGAGGGGAGGATGTAACACCCCGTATTCTACATGAACTAGTTCTATGTATATGTCGTGTAAAAATTTCCTTGTGGTGTAGTTATGGACTCAATTTCCTACGTGACTGGTGACAATAGAATATGTTGGAAGTTGTAATACCCCATGCCTTCCAACACATATTCTAATAATTGAACTAAAAAAACAATTCAAACTCGGGATAGTAAAAGGTTGTATTCAATATTAGTCAAAGTGGTCAAGTGTGTATTTTGTGCTACAGTCTTGTAAAGAATTTAAGATGGGGAAAATGGTGTAAAATAATTGAGGTGCTTCCTTGACATTACTATGCCAGTAGGTGACAAATAGGTGATGCACCTACTTGGAATTAGTGGACTGCATTTTAAGTGAAAAAGGGCAAGTAGGTGATGCACCTACTTAGAGTTAGTGGACTGAATTTTAAGTTAAAAGGAGTAAGTAGGTGATGCACCTACTTAGAATTAGTGGACTGGATTATAAAGGATAAAGTAGGCGATTCACCTACTCAGAATAAGTGGGCTGAATTTAAATGAAACGAGCAAGTAGCTGATGCAACTACTTAAAAACATGTGGCAGAAACTAAGAAGCAGATGCATCTTATTTCTTAAAAGTAAAGGACCATATTATTTCTCCAATTTGTTATGTTAAAACGTCCAAAAGGGACCTTTTTCACATCTCCCTCATCACTTATTTTCAAGCAAATTACTCCTAAGGAAAGCCATAGAAGCTCCAAAGTGTTCTGTTCTACAACTTCACCATTAGAATCTAAAGGAACATGTGTTTTTAAAGTAAAAGTTGGTAGAACATCTTCATCTTACGGAATTAATGTGAATAATATAAATAAACATCAAGGTAAGGGGAAGAGGACAACAAAAACCTTAATAAATTCAAGTCTTGGCAGTTGAGGTTTCTAACTAGCAAGGTAAGCCGTGGAAATTTTCGTCCCTCTCTTCTTCTTACATTATTTGTTAAAGTTTGTATGTGTTGATGAACTGTTGAGTGTTGCCTCTTTATGATGTGAGCTTCGTGAATATTCAGAAAGGAGGTTATTGTTTGGACATACATGGAGTGGAGTCCCCTTAAATTTTGATGGTGAGCTTATTTTGAGAATCTAAATGTTAGTAATCTTGGTGAATATTCAGAAAGGAGGTTCTTGTTTGGACATACATGCAGTGGAGTCCCCTTAAATTTTGATTGTGTGCTTGTTTTGAGAATCTAAATGTTAGTTGGAATTCACATAATGTTGATCGGAAGTCATGAGTTCATATTTCGATTGCCACATTTTGAGGCTTAGGGACTGTTTGTGTATCATAAAAATAAGAGGGTCTATATGGACATGTAGAGAAGTCATGAAAACTTGATAGAGCATAGAACATTGAAAGTATAGTGATACACCACTTAATTGAGTGTTGCATGAGCTTATTTCCTGCCATTCCTTTAATATTATTTTCTAGACGTGATGAAGCCTGAGAGGTTTCGGAGGATTGTATTAAAATAATTAATTGAAAATGGATGGAAGAACTCTAGGTTGGATCATTTATAGATATACTGTCAATATGGATGGGAGAACTCTGGATGGGATCAATTCTAGATTTACGCTCAATTACTGTTTTGGTCTGATCAAGTAGCCCAAACTTGTTTAGGAACTAATGTATGTTTTAATTATTTACTCAATTGTAGATAAATAATCTGAAAGGAAGATGGTTATTTGATTTCCTATTTACTTGGCATGAATCAAGCTCTTGTAAGCTTTCTAAGTTATCGTCGTAGTGACTGATCCAACAATGCAGTTCGTACTCCCTAGAGAATAAAATTGAGCACTCAACTATGAGTTTGTTACTAAATGTGTGTTTTTGCTTTACCAAGTGTTAAGCATGCAATCTTTAAACTTGTTACGTGGTCAAAGTACCCCTGACACATATTTCTCTTATATAAGTAAAAGTCATCCTAGATTACACATAGTACATATGTTTATTGGATGGATACACGATCTACCCATATCTTGCAAACTTGCTTCAATAGTCTATTCCATCATATATGTTATCTTTTCACATTTTCATGTGTTCCTTTTGTCGTTAATTACTCCTATTGTGTTAGACTATTATGTTGCCTCTCGTGATGTCTACTTGCTCTATTGTACATTTATATGTATGTACTTACTTGGAATATGTATCCATCCTTAAGTTTAATTTGTCCACATGCTTCCTTGGTTCCACATTCATGTATACCTTGTCTTTGATATTAGATTGTGACTATTTGGCTCTCATATAGAGTTCAAATCTCTTGTATGAAAGTTATATGTCTTCACTTCGTATGTGCTTCAATTTGAGTTTCAAAAATGCGTACTGAGTCATAGAAGAAGTATTATGTTGGTGTCTGTCACGACCCATAACGGGTCGCGAGTGGCACCCACACTTATCCTACTATGTGAGCGAACCAACCAATCTAAACCCCAACATTTCAACCATAAATAACATAATATAATGCGGAAGACTTAAACTCATTAATGAAAATCGATTAAATAACTTCTAAAAACTCAATACTTATTATTCCCAAAATCTGGAAGTCATCACCACAAGAACATCAATCTTCAAGATACTAAATCTAAGAATATCTAGGAAGCTAAAATAATAAACAGCTAGTCCATGCCGGAACTTCAAGGCATCAAGACGCGAAGAAGAAGATCCAGTCAAAGCTAGAAGCATTAGCTCACCCTGAGATCCGACGTGATGAAGACTGGCTAGAGTTGCGGTTGAGTTGAAGACGATGGCACGTTTGCTGCACTCCACAAATAACAAAGAAAAACAATTACAAGTAGGGGTCAGTACAAAACACGAGTAGTGAGTAGGTATCATTTGCCAACTCAAAATAGAAGGCAATATATTTCAGATAATAACACAAAATCAACTAATATTCTTAACAGGTGATAGAAACATATATAAGAATCATTTACAACATCACCAAGCACATCTATGAGGACTCAAGCCTCCCCATCATACTCTTTTTGGGAAACAGGTTCTTTAGATTGAGTATATTAACATATTTCAAGATTCATTCTCTTTACTATCCTAGTGTCGGAGCGTGACACCCGATCCATTACTATCCTGGTGTCGGAATGTGACACTTCGATCCTTATACTATCCTGGTGTCGGAACGTGACACCCGATCCATTACTATCTTGGTGTCGGAACGTGACACTACGATCCATATACTATCCTGGTGTCGCAACGTGACACTCCGATCCATATACTATCCTGGTGTCGGAACGTGACACTCCGATCCATATACTATCCTGGTGTCGGAACATGACACTCCAATCCATATACTATCCTGGTGACGGAATGTGACACCCGATCCATCTACTATTCTCAATCTTTTAGTTCATCAAGCCTTCTTTTATACCAAGGCATCATTATAACAAAAAGATTTTAGGGTTTAAGATTCAACAACATCATCATGCTAATTCATCAAAATTATGTAATCATATCATACATACACACAATTAAGCAATATAGGAGACTTTACATTACTACCCAATACATATCATTCGCTATTAAGAGTTTACTATGAAATAGCATAAAACCATAAACTACCTCCACCGAAGAATTGCGATCAAGCAATCTACCTTCCCAAAGCTGCGTTCTTCCTCTCTCTCAATCGATCGTTTCTCCCTCTCTCTCTCTGCTCTTTTTCTTTTTCTTATTCAAACCCTCTTTCTTTTACCCTAATTAGCATATAATTAAGTATAAAAGATGAAAAAATACCCCACTACTTGTTTGAAGGTTCTCTCTTTTAACCCCCAAGTAATTAAATTATTAACATTAAACCACTAACTTTATAATTATAAGCAGGAATAGTCCAAAACGCCCCTTAAATATTTAACAAAAATCCAACCCAGTCAGGGTCACGCAGCCTGTGACGGTCCGTCACAACTGTGACAGTCCGTCCTGCACGTCCGTCACAAAGTTCAGAGAGTAAATTCTGCGGAAGGAATTGTGACGGTCCGTCGAGCCCTCAACGGTCCGTCCTGCCATTTCGTCGTGAAGTTCAGAGAGTCGATCTCAGTACCCAAATTTCTAAATTCTAAGTGTTTTGGAACGAGACACCCTCGACGGTCCATCGTGAGATCCGTCGACCCAGACAGTGATTTTCAGAAATTAACTCTGCTGCTCCAAACGACTAAACAGGTCGTTACAATAGATACCAATTTACCCATCGTTCGTCCTCGAACGATCACAAGAAGAAAAACAAGGGAGAAAAGGAGTACCTGAATCTATAAACAGGTGTGGGTATCTTTCTCGCATATCAGCCTCCTTTTCCCAAGTGGACTCTTCAACTGGTCGATTCTTCCATTGAACTTTGATGGATGCAATCTCCCTTGATATCAACTTGCGAATTTCTCTATCTAGAATGGCAACAGGCTCCTTCTCATAAGTCAAATTCTCATCAAGAAGAACTGAATCCCATCGAATAATGTAGTTTCCATCCCAATGGTATCTTTTCAACATAGACACAGAAATACCGGATGCACTCCTGACAGTCCTAGGGGCAAGGCTAATTCATAAGCCACCTCCCCTACTCGCTTAAGTACTTCAAATGGTCCAATATACCTTGGGTTAGCTTACCTCTTTTTCCAAACTGCATCACCCCTTTCATGGGCAAAACCTTCAGCAAGACTTGCTCACCCTCCATGAACTCCAAGTCTCTAACCTTTCGATCTGCATATTCCTTTTGCCTGCTTTGAGCCGCTTAAAGCTTTTCTTGAATAGATTTCACCTTCTCTAGTGAATCCCTCAAAAGATCGGTACACCAAGGTCTAACCTCAAATGCATCAAACCAACGAATTGGAGACCTACATCTCCTCCCATACAATGCTTCGTAAGGAGCCATATCAATACTTGAGTGATAGCTATTATTATATGAAAACTCCGCTAAGGGTAAGAAGTTATCCCAATGACCCCCAAATTCTATCACACATGCACGAAACATATCTTCCAACACCTGAATTGTTCGCTCAGACTGACCATCGGTTTGAGGGTGAAATGCAGTACTAAGGTCCAACCTAGTACCTAATTCAGCATGCAATGTTCTCCAAAACATAGAAGTAAACTGCGTACCTCTATCTGATATGATGGAAAGTGGAACTCCATGCAATCGAACAATTTCTGAGATGTAGAGTCTGGCTAACTTCTCTGTATTGTAGGTCACCTTGACCGGGATGAAGTGAGCAGACTTAGTTAATCTGTCCACAATTACCCAAATAGAGTCAAACTTCCCCAATGTCTTTGGAAAACCAACCACGAAGTCCATTACAATTCTCTCCCACTTCCATTAAGGAATGGGCATTCTCTGAAGTGTTCCTCCGGGCCTCTGGTGTTCATACTTTACCTGCTGGCAATTTGGACATTTGGCAACAAAATCAACCATGTCGCGCTTCATTCTACTCCACCGAAAGTGTTGCTTTAGGTCATGGTACATCTTGGTTGCACCAGGATGTATAGAATATCCGGAACTATGAGTCTCTGTGAGAATAGTTTGAATCAAGTCATCGACGCGGGGTACACATACCCTTCCCTTAATCCTCAAAACACATTCCTCATCAATTTTTGCTTCTTTAGCCTCTCCTCGCAATACCTTATCTCGGATCCGGATCAGTTTCTCATTGGTAAACTGCTTTCCTTTAATCTTATCAAGAAGGGAATATCTTGCCTCCACACAGGCCAAAAATCCTCCCTTCTCATTTACTTCTAGCCTCATAAAGTCATTAGCCAAAGTCTGAACCTCTCTAGCCAATGGGCGTCTAGAAACCTGCAAGTGGGCTAGGCTTCCCATGCTCCCTCCTTTCTACTTAAAGCATATGCCACAACGTTAGCTTTTCCCGGATGATACAAGATGGTAACATCATAATCCTTCAGTAGTTCCATCCACCTCCTCTGTCTCAAATTCAAATCCCTCTGAGTAAAGACATACTGTAGGCTACGATGATCCGTATAGACTTCACACTTCACCCCATATAGATAATGTCTCCATTGCTTTAATGCAAACACAACTGCAGCCAATTCCAAATCATGGGTCGGATAGTTACGTTCATGCACCTTTAATTGCCTCGAAGCATAAGCAATTACATTCTTCTCTTGCATTAGCACTGCACCCAAACCAGAATAGGATGCATCACAATAAACAATGAAGTTCTTACCCTCTACTGGCAAGGTAAGGATAGGTGCAGTAGTCAGCAACGTCTTGAGTTTCTGAAAGCTTTCTTCACATTCATCCGACCATACAAATGGAACATTCTGCTTAGTCAAATTAATCAATTGGGAAGCAATAGAAGAGAATCCCTTGACAAATCGACGGTAGTAGCTGGCTAAACCAACAAAGCTCCTTATTTCTGACACATTAGTAGGTCTTACCCAATTTCTCACTGTTTCAATTTTAGAAGGATCCACCATCACTCCATCCTTAGAAACCACGTGCCCCAAGAAGGACACTGAATCTAGCCAAAACTCACACTTGGAGAATTTGGCATAAAGGCTTTTCTCCCTTAACACTTCCCACACAATTCTCAAATGCTCCTAATGTTCCTTCTTACTCTTGGAGTATATCAGTATGTCATCAATAAACACGATCACAAAGAGATCCAGATAAGGCTTAAAAATCCCGTTCATCAAGCTCATGAAAGCAGCATGGGCAATCCTAAGACCAAAAGACATTACTATAAATTCTTAATGCCCATACCTGGTTCGAAAAGTAGTCTTTGGCACATCCGTTGCCCGTATTTTCATTTGATGATAACCGGATCTCAAGTCAATCTTAGAGAAGACACAAACACCTCGTAACTGATCAAACAAGTCATCAATGCGAGGAATGGGATACTTGTTCTTAATAGTTACCTTGTTCAACTGCCGGTAGTCTATGAACATCCGAAAAATCCCATCCTTCTTCTTCACAAATAACACTGGAGCACCCCAAGGGGATGCACTTGGTCTAATGAAACCTTTACTTAACAAATCTTGAAGTTGGGCCTTTAACTCCCTAAACTCTGCTGAAGCCATTCTATAAGGAGGTATGGAAATGAGGCGAGTACCTGGCTCAAGGCCAATGCAAAACTCAATATCTCTATCCGGTGGCATACCAGGAAGGTCTGCAGGAAACACATCCAGAAACTCACAGACTATCGAAACCGTCTCAATTTAAGGTACTTGGGTAGTATCATCCCTGAGGTGTGCCAAGAAAGCTAAACAACCCTTTCTAACCATTTTCTTAGCGCGAAGGAAGGAGATGATACGAACAAGAGTGGAAGTGTAGTCACCCTCCCACACTAACGGATCTGTCCCAGGCTTGGCCAACGTTACAGTTTTAGCATTACAATCTAAGATTGCAATGTTTGGAGAAAGCCAAGTCATTCCCAGAATTACATCGAAATCAACTATTTCTAAGATAACAGGTCTACAAGAGTATTGCTCTCCACAAACGTTACAAGACAAGACCTATACACCTTTTCAACTATCACAGACTCACCCACCGGAGTAGAAACACGAATAGGCATGTCAAGCAATTCACAATGTAAATTAAGACCAGTAGCAAATGAAGAAGATACATATGAAAATGTGGATCCAGGATCAAATAATACGGAAGCCATGCAATCACAAACCAAACGATTACCTGTGATAACAGCATCGGATGACTCCGCTTCCGACCGCCCGGGGAAAGCGTAACAATGGGCCCTATCGCCTGTCTTCCCGTTGCCCCTACCATGTTGTGCCGTAGTGGCTCCAGTTTTCCCGCCACCCCGGTTGATTTGGTGACCACCATTACCTCGGCCACCACGTTCTCCAGAATAGCGGCCTCTTCCATGACCACCTCTACCACTGACTATTAGGGGTCTGTAACTCTTTTTTGGACCATTTCTCCTAATATGTCAAGTCTCTCCACATCCATAACATTCCCTGGATTCAAGCATAAGTCTCTGTGAGAATGACGGAGTCTGGGATAACCTCCAAACTCAGAGAAATGTTGACCGGTCTGCGGTGGACCCCCAGCTACAGTCTGTAGTGAAGACTGAATAGGTTGGGCTGGATAACCTCCGGAACTCTGCCCTATGGAGTAAGAACCATTAAACTGTCCTCCCTTACGAAACTTCTTAGTTGCTGATGCCATGGTGAAGTCATCAGGCTTCACCCCCTCCACCTCTATCACAAAGTCTACCACTTCCTGAAAGGATTTTGCTGCAGCAGCTACCTGTAAGGCTGAAATCCGCAATTCTGACCTCAATCCTTTCACGAAACGGAGAATCCGCTCTTGTGGACTGAAGCAAAGCTTGGTGGCATACCTAGATAATGCACGAAACTTAGCCTCGTAAGCAGTAACCGACATCCTGCCTTGCTCTAGTCTCAGGATCTCATCTCTCTTCCTATCCCTCAAAGTCCGGGGTATATACTTCTCCATAAATAAGCTAGAGAATGATGCCCAAGTCATAGGTGGTGCTTGTGCTGGTTGACACTCAACATGTGACAGCCACCACATTTTGGCGTTCCCCTGAAATTGATAGGTCACAAACTCGACGCCAAATTGTTCTACTATGCCCATCTTGTGTAGTAGCTCATGACAATCAACCAAAAAATCAAAATCATCCTCAGATTCAGTACCCTTGAAGACTGGAGGTTTCAATTTCAAGAACTTACTGAAAAGTTCATGCTGATCACTTGTCAATATAGGCCCTGTAGTCAATCGAGGAAACGTGCCTATTTCGAATGAGGCATCCATGCGGGGAGCCACAGCAACTGCATGTTGTACTCTCGGATCCTGAGGTGCTGGTGCAGAAAACACTTGAGGTGTCTGGCCTTGATCAGTTAACCCGCTAAGATAAGCAAGAACCTGATTAATCATCTCTGGGGTAGGTTGGGGTGGTAATTCCTCATTATGCACTTGCTCACTTTCCCCTTCCTCACCCTCTCTTACTACTTCCTCAGTTGGTGGAGGAGTCACCGCCCTAGTACTAGATGGGACAGGTGCTTGTCCTCTTCCTCTAGAGGACGTCCTCCCACAGACCTCTACCACGACCCCTTGTCACTGCTCTTCTTCAAGCTACAGCCCCAGTGTCTGGCTCAGACGCACCCTGTCCTGCCGGTGCTGGTGTTGGTGTAGTTGTTTCTCTAGTTCTAACCATCTGCGAAATAGAGTGAAGATGGTCAGATACCAATTTGTATCACCTAGATACCAATTGGATCCAAGTAATAGCAAGAAAGAAAGAAAGAATGGAATTTTCCTAAAGTATTATAGCCTCTCAAAGAAAAGTAAAGGCGTCCCCCTAACGTTCCTTAAGACTCTACTAGACTCGTTCTTGTGTGATGAGACCAACGAACCTAATGCTCTGATACCAAGTTCGTCACGACCCATAACGGGTCGCGAGTGGCACCCACACTTATCCTACTATGTGATCGAACCAACCAATCTAAACCGCAACATTTCAACCATAAATAACATAATATAATGCGGAAGACTTAAACTCATTAATGAAAATCAATTAAATAACTTCTAAAAACTCAATACTTATTATTCCAAAAATCTGGAATTCATCACCACAAGAACATCTATCCTCAAGATACTAAATCTAAGAATATATAGGAAGCTAAAATAATACACAGCTAGTCCATGCCGGAACTTCAAGGAATCAAGACATGAAGAAGAAGATCCAGTCCAAGCTAGAAGCATTAGCTCACCCTGAGATCCGACGTGATGAAGACTGGCTAGAGTTGCCGTTGAGTTGAAGACGATGGCATGTTTGCTGCACTCCACAAATAACAAAGAAAAACAATTACAAGTAGGGGTTAGTACAAAAAACGAGTACTGAGTAGGTATCACCGGCCAACTCAAAATAGAAGGCAATATATTTAAGATAATAACACAAAATAAACTAATATTCTTAACATGTGATAGCAACAAGTATAAGAATCATTTACAACATCACCAAACACATCTATGAGGACTCAAGCCTCCCCATCATACTCTTTTTGGGAAACAGGTTATTTAGATTGAGTATATTAACATATTTAGAGATTCATTCTCTTTACTATCCTGGTGTCGGAACATGACACCTTATCCATTACTATTTTGGTGTCGGAACGTGACACTCCGATCCATATACTATCCTAGTGTCGGAACGTGACACCTGATCCATTACTATCCTGGTGTCAGAACGTGACACTCCGATCCATATACTATCCTGGTGTCGCAACGTGACACTCCTATCCATATACTATCCTGGTGTAGGAACGTGACACTCCGATCCATATACTATCCTGGTGTCGGAACGTGACACTCCGATCCATATACTATCCTGGTGCCAAAACGTGACACCCGATCCATCTACTATTCTCAATATTTTAGTTCATCAAGCCTTCTGTTATACTAAGGCATCATTATTTTTTTTTATTTTTTTTTTAGTTGAACGACCCTTGAAGTGGGTCAGGGGCTTAGCTACACCCCCAGGCCTTAACATATATCAAATTCAAAAAGTACAAGAAGGGGGACATAAACCTTACCTTCTATGATTTTGTAGGTATAGAATTGACTTATCTACTAAGATTAGTCAATTCTACCTAATACAAGAAAAAGCACTTTGATAAAAAGCCTAGAGAGGACTCCTCTCTTAATACATTTTCTACAAAGTTTGAATAAGGGAGACTCTCCCCTTTACAAGAGAGTAATGAAATTAAAACCTACTCTATAGACTATTATCTAATCCAAGAATAAGTATAATGCCATTTGGAATATTTAAACAGTTTTAAAAAGAAAACTATGGTGGATGTTTAATTCTCTTTGTTTTTCTCCTTCTGAAATTCTGAATTTGCATCCTTTCCAAGACATAGCTTCCTCGTATTAATCCCACTAATTGTTGAATAGTATAAAAATGTTGTATAATATCAAGCTTATGGCTCCATTTGGCTAGCAAATCTGTTGTACCATTTGCCTCTCTATATATGTGTCTGCATTGGAAATGAGTCATATGTCTGCTAATCCTTTGAATTTGCTGAATGTCTTCTTGACACTTCCATGGAATGCATATTGTATTGTTAATCCATTTACATAGCAATTCTGAATCTATCTCCAGATCAATGCTTTTGTATCCATGTTGTGCACACCAATTTAATCCATAACTTGCAGCCTTCATCTCTGCAATATTATTAGTGCCAAATCCTAAAGGTAAAGAAAATGCATAAATTAAGTTACCTTGATGATCTCTTAGGATTCCTCCACCACCAATCTTCCCTGATTCTGTTATAGCACTGCCATCAGTATTTAATTTGTATATACCTTCTTTTGGCTTGTTCCAACATACCATGGTTACCCTTTATTGGTTCTGGCATTGGTCAATTATATTGATCAGCCTATTCCAATTTGATTGCCATGGTATTGTAGGAAATACCATCTTAATGACTTGCATGATGTCTTTGAAAATACCATGATGTACTTTTTGTATACTTGATTTTTTACCTCCATATTTCACAGCACACCTGTTCTTCCATAAATTCCAACATATAAACTTAGGTAGAATGTAAATGAGAAGTTTATGTACCTCATTTTGTGTAGACAATTTGCTCCAGTGTAATAATAAACTACACAAGTTCATTTGTCCTTGTCTTGCACCAAGCATTAATGAATAATATTTCCAAATATATCTTGCAAAATTTCCAGAAACTAAAATATGATTAATGTCATCTTTACCTTTATTATAACAACAAAAGCAATCTGCATCAGGTTTGCCAATTTTCTGTAACATTTCATTAGTTGGAAGTTTTCTTTTCAAAGCTCTCCAAATAAAGAAGCAAACTTTGAAAGGAATATTTTTATGCCACACCATCTTGTTGATTATATTAATATCTTTTTTCTTTCTAATATGCTCCCATGCAGATGCAATAGAAAATTTACCACTTTCTTCAGGCATCCATATGGCAATATCAGTAGTTCCTGCTTTATAATTAATATAAGTTTGAAGAACATTAGGCACTATCTCTGGAGGAACATGTTGCCTTACTACTCTCTCATTCCATTTTCCTTCAGTGATAAAATTAGACACAGATATATTGTTTAGACTTGAAATATTAGAACAATAAGAAGATAATGCTCCAGTCCCAAGCCAATTATCCCACCAGAATTTACAGGATCCTGAATGAATCTGCCAATATATAAGTTGTTCAACCTTATATCTGTTTCTAATGAGAGACCTCCACACCAAGGAATCTCCAGTATCAATTTTCTTAGCAACAGGATTAGCTCTTTGACAATATTTGGATTTCATAAAATGACTCCATAAAGAATTCTTAGTTCTAAACTCCCACCGGTGCTTATATTGAAAGGCTGTGCAAATATCATCTATTAGTCTAATACCTATTCCTCCTTCATTTATAGGATAAGCCAAAGTCTCCCATGAGGCCCAATGATATTTCTTTCCATCAGTATCAATACCCCAGAAAAAATCAGCAATAGCCTGTTTAATATACTTAAAAGTAGTTTTGGGAGGAGACATTGCAGCTAAAGTATGAATAGAAAGAGACTGCAATACATGTTTGACAAGAGTAACTTTTCCTCCAAAGTTCAGGATTTTGGAATGCCAACCAGAAATTCTCTTAATTACTTTTTCCACCATCTCAGAAAAATAAATAATTCTTTGGCCTCCAATATATAAAGGACATCCCAAATAGGTTATAGGACTGTTTTTCATACAAAAACCAGTTTCCATCATGATATAATCAATAATGTCTTCCTTAGTGTTAGTAGTAATCATGAAATAACTTTTGTCTTTATTTACTTGCTGATCAGACATATTCTCATAATCCTCAATAGTTTTCATGACTAACTGAATAGAATTCCTATCTGTGGAAGTGAAAATAATAATATCATCTGCAAAGCTTAAATGATTAATCTGAGGACCCTTTTTCTCCATATTAAAACCAATATAAGATTGATTAGAATATAATAGATTAAGTTGTCTAGAAAGTACTTCAGCACCTAAAATAAATAGGGCTGGAGATAAAGGATCCCCTTGTTTAAGCCCTCTATTTGAATGGAAAAAACCATACCTTATGCCATTTATCACCACTGAATACCAATTATTGCTCAATATCCTCCACACTCTGTCAATAAAAACCTCTCCAAATCCCATTTTTCTTAGAACTAAACAAGTATAAGTCCAAGATACTCTATCATAAGCTTTCACCATGTCCAATTTAATAACCATATTCCTCCCATCCTTAGGTAATTTGATACCATGTATTATCGCCTGAGCTAACATGATATTCTCAGATATACTCCTTCCCTTTACAAATCCAGATTGATTTTCTGAAATTATGCTGGGTAAAATAGGGGCTAATCTGGAACTCATGATCTTGGAAATAATTTTATTGGTAAAATTTCTAAGACTAATAGGTCTATAATCCTTAAACATATTTGGATGATCAACCTTAGGAAGCATAATAATATTAGCATGAGACATATATTTTGGCATATCACAACCATTGAAGAACTCATTAACAGCATCAAGAAGATCTTCCTTAATAATGTCAAAACATACTTGAAAGAATTTACCACCTATTCCATCAGGTCCAGGAGCAGAGTGTGGATTCATGCTCATCACAACCTTTCTCAATTCATCCATAGTAGGCATCTTTTCTAATTCAGTATTTTATTCATTAGTAACCACATTAGGAATACACTGAATCAAATCATCCCTTATTTTCTTATTCTCCCCTGTAAACATATTTTGAAATATTCACAGGCTGCTCTAGCTATATTTTCCTCTCCATGAATCCATCCACTATTATCATTCATGACTTTATGAATACACATCTTTTTCCTTCTTCCTCTAATCACAGCATGAAAGTATTTGGTATTTGCATCACCCTCTTTCAACCACTGTAATTGAGTTTTCTGTTGCAAAATGGAATATTCCAATTTCATATACTTAATATAATTAGCATTTATAGCAGAAAGATGTTCTCTATTTGCCTGACTATTATCCAGAATAAGCTTCCCTTCAGCTTTCTTAACTTCTTCCTCATACTGTTTCACCTTGTCAAAAATGTCACCATATTCTAATTTAGACCACTCTCTCAGAGATTTGGTTAGTCTCTTCATTTTAATATGAAAACACCACATAGGAGATCCTATAACCTTCCTATTCCAGCATTGCTCCACAGTTGTAAGGAATGACTCATTATCAGTCCAACAATTAAGGAACTTAAAATAATTAATCACAGTAGTCTTTTTATCATTAATTTCCATCAATAAGGGACAATGATAAGAACCAACTGAGGGAAGATGAGTAATATTGGTTTGAGGCATCTTGTCTAGCCAGCTATCATTAACCATACCTCTGTCCAACCTTTTCCATATTCTATCACCATCCTTTCTATGATTGCACCAGGTGTAATTTGAACCACTATAGCCTAAATCTATCAAACCACAAGCTTCAATAATACCAATAAATTCAAGACTTTTATTAATATTATAAGCTTTGCCTCCCAGTTTTTCATGAGTAGAAGAAATGACATTGAAGTCACCAATAATGCACCAAGGATAATTGGTTGTAGACCATTTTAACATACTATCCCATAAAGGTTTCCTCAATTGATCCTTACACTTAGCATACACATAAGTCATAAGAAATTTGTCACTATACTCCTCATGACTGATTTCACAAGTAATATGTTGTTGATCACTCTCCAAAATATTGCAATTCACCTCTTTTGACCAAAATAAGCAGATTTTGTTATTAGGATTACTATAGCCATTATTCATCAGCATTTGCATCCTATAACAGTCTAATTGAGAAGGATTGGCAAAAGGTTCTAAAATAGCAATCAAAGATAGATTGTGAATTTTCCTAAGATTAATAAGCCTTTCAAGAGCACCAAAAGTGTTAATGCTCCTAGCATTCCAACAAATAAAATTAATCATCATAAACCTCTACTTCTAGCCCTAGTATTTGGTTTACTACTATTAGTATTTTTATTTTGTTTGATCAATTTTCTACCCCTTGGAGATAATCCTTGTTTACCAGCTACATCCCTAATTTCTTCAACATTAGAAACATGCAACAAAGGATCTTTCTGATTTTGATAAGATGTACCAATCTCTTCTCCAGGTTCAATTGCTGCCTCTAAGGATTGAGTATCATCATCATACTCATCCTCTGAGTCTGGAGGCCTATATTCATCAATATTTTTATCACTAATATGATCATCAGCAATATTAACAGCTTTAGACTGATTATTTTTATTCTTCTGTTGAGGATTATTAGGATTGATTTTATCAGGGGGTACTTTATCAATCAATAACCCCTGTTCATCAACTTTACCTTTACCTTTAGACAGTCTAACATTATTAAAACTAATATCCACCTGACCACTTCCAACCTCACCTCCAACAGCTACTCCAACAACATCATTGACAGTATGAAGGGGTGTAGGGAGTGGGAGCATTGAGTCAATACCTGGCTGGTTTATTGTTCCTTGTTGATAAACAATTTGTTCATTACTAGTAACCTCAATATCTTGTTTTTGTTGCTTATTCCTGTGTTCTATATAATCAGTGATCCCTGTATTTTTGATTTGACTCTGTGATGTCCTAATTAAAGGAAATTGTTGAATACTCTGTTGTGTTTGATCAGCATGTTCTTCTAGTCCTTCATCAACTGTTGTGAATTCCTGCACTTCAAGATCAATATATGTATTTTTAATAGGAATAGAAACAATACCTATCTGAGGTGGAGGCTGTACTACTCTATCAGTGTGGAACCTAACTTGTTGATTAGCATTTTTCCTCCTTTGTGTATGCCATTCTTCCATTACCCCTTGTTGTTGATCTTCATTTGATTGCCTCCTTTGTTGATTTTGATCCACTCTTTGACCTGCTTCCACATTCTTAGAAGACTGCCCCTCTACATTATTATTATGAACACTATCCTTCTTGTTCTTGTTTCTATCCATATCTTTTCTTTGCTTATTCTCTTCATCCCTTTGTTTAACTATACAATCAGATTCCTTATGCCCCTGATGTTTACAGTAAAAACAATAATTTGGAATGTTATCATATTCTATCTTTTGCCACCTTCCATCAGTTATATCCTCTCCTATATATCCCATCCATATGTGGGGTGGCCTCTCTTTTGTTAGATCCACTTGCACCTTTACCCTTGCTTGACTTCCTCTTGTCTTATTAATTGATGCAGCATCCAAATACAATACTCTACCTATAGGAGACAGTAGGCTGGTGATAAACTCTTTATTGTAGCAATGCCAAGGCAATTCTGGTAGGGATATCCATATAGGGACAAGGGGGGTTTCTTCCTCAGGCTTGAAGGTGGGGGTCCAAGCCTGGATTCTCATCACTTGACCAGCAATATTCATCCTTTGCTTGGTTCATACCATGTTATAATCCAACTCATTATCAAGATCTATATACACATGTCTCGAATTGAAGTGTGCTATCTTTACACCACCTGATAACTGAGTTTGTAATATGAAATTCTTCCTAATTAGTTCTACTTTTGGCATTGTGTAGATAAATTTCCCAATCAATGTAAATCGACAAGTTGCTGCCAATTCCTTAACTACCTCATCTTTAACATACAAGACTGCAGGTAGGCCTTGTTTTGTAGTTATTTCAGGCTCAGTAAGTTTAATGCTCACACTCCTCTTGGATTGATTTTGCCTCAATCGATCAGCATATGTCTGAACAACTGTGTATGGAGCAGGCTCATCATTTTGATCTTTCCTAGGGAATTTTTCAGAGTTTCCTAAAGGAATATCAATCCTATCAGCCAAGTTCCTATTTACAGGACGATCAAAGTTGCTAGAAATCTTAGGGAAGTTCTTTTGATAATTTTGATGTCTAACATTATCTATATTCCTTGTCCCTGTTTCTTGCAAATTATCATCAGAAATGGAAGTAATATTTATTGTAGGAATGTTACCTTGATCCCCAGATTGATGAAGCATTTCAGATTCTCCATCAATGTTTCGTGATGTATGAACAGCTGCTTGTAACCCAGGATTTATTGTAATTGGAATCGCAGTTTGTTGAGTTTGTTGATACTCTGAGTTTTCCTTATGCAAATTGGAACTACTATTGTGAGTATCCATAGATCGAGTACCCTGTTGAGCATCAACATTTCCTTGTTCTTGAAGATTCATCTGCGATTTCCCCATGACTAGTTCATGTCGCGATTCTACCAAGTCACCAGCATGTCGCGACTCTCTATTGCGATCCCCTTTCGACTTCTCACTTTGTTGAATATGTAGATCGATAACAGGGGATATTTCCCCAGTACCAATTCCTTGACGATGAACATCCAATTGACCTTGTTGAGAACTCGATCTCGCCGCCGCTGGAACATGCGAATCGCTTCTTCCCACATCCCCCCTTTCATCAATTCGCAAAATTCCTCCACTCGTTCCAATAAGATTTCGATTCCTTTCATTATTGCGACGTAACTCATCCATCTCTGCTTCTATCGTCGCCATTTGGATCGCTTCGTCTCTCAAATGCGAAGAAGTAGTAGACGATCCTTGCATCGCTTCATTAGTTTGCGATTTCCCCACCCCCAACGATGGATCTGGGGGTCGAAATCTGTCATCACTTGGATTTACAACCATTACAATCACTTTTGCTAATCAATTTCACAATCAGCAACAACGAATTCAACAATTCGTAAGAAATTTCTAGAGAGAGAAAATATTTTTAGAGAGAGAAAATTTTTAGAGAGAGAAAAAAATTTGAGAAATGAAAAAGCGATTAAGGCATCATTATTAACAAAAAGATTTTAGGGTTTAAGATTCAACAGCCTGATCATGCTAATTCATTAAAATTATGTAATGATATCATACATACACACAATTAAGCAATATAGGAGACTTTACATTACTACCCAATACATATCATTCGTTATTAAGAGTTTATTTTGAAATATCATAAAACCATAACCTACCTCCACCGAAGAATTGCGATCAAGCAATCTACCTTCCCAAAGCTGCGTTCTTCCTCTCTCTCAATCGATCGTTTCTCCCTCTCTCTCTCTACTCTTTTTCTTTTTATTATTCAAACCCTCTTTCTTTTACCCTAATTAGCATATAATTAAGTATAAAAGATGAAAAAATACCCCACTACTTGTTTCAAGATTCTCTCTTTTAACCCCCAAGTAATTAAATTATTAACATTAAACCACTAACTTTATAATTATAAGCAGGAATAGTCTAAAACGCCCCTTAAATATTTAACTGAAATCCGACCCAGTCAGGGTCACGCAGCCTGTGATGGTCCTTCACAAATGTGCTGGTCCGTCCTGCACGTCCGTCACAAAGTTCAGAGAGTTAATTCTGCGAAAGGAATTGTGACGGTCCGTCGAGCCCTCAAAGGTCTGTCCTGCCATTTCGTCGTGAAGTTCAGAGAGTCGATCTCCGTACCCAAATTTCTAAATTCTAAGTTTTTTGGAACGAGACACCCTCGATGGTTCGTCGTGCCCATGACGGTCCATCGTGGGATCCGTTGACCCAGACAGTGATTTTCAAAATTTACTCTGCTGCTCCAAACGACTAAACAGGTCGTTACAGTGTAACATTTGCTTCCCACGCCGTTTTCATTAGCGTTAGCCCATATTAATATATCTTCTACTACTGGTTCATAGTTGCAAATCTCAACATTGATCACCAAAACATCAATGCCAAATGAGTTATTATTAAAAAAAGAACAATCTCAAAAGAGTTATGATTATCCACAGTACACAATGTCAAAAGAGTTATGAACATCAAAGCAACAATCTCAAGGATTAAAAAAAAATCTAAGTGAAGAAATTTGTATAATTATGGGTGGAAACCCAGGGGGAAAGGCCTAGCATGAGTCGGTCCCAATTGTTATAGAAGGGTTGCAACTTAAGGAAGAAATCCTAGCATAGGCCGATCCCGATTGGTATAAGAGTGTGGTAGCTTAGGGGCGAAAGCCTAGCATGGGCCAATCCCAATTGGTATGGAAGGGTGGCAGCTTAGGGGCGAAATCCTAGCATGGGCCAGTCCGAATTTAAGGAATTATAAGGACAGCATCTTAAGGGTTAAAATTCCTAGAATTTGTCATCCTCTCCTAAGACACAAATTAGCTGATCATTTCTATCATATGGCTTGCAAAATTTATAAAGCACAGAAAAGTAAAGAAAATCATGCAATAATACACAATTCCAAAAGTATAAAAAAAACGTGGTCTCTAATCATGATCTATTGGTATTTGGTTTCACTTGATATCTCTTGTGACATATCTTTCTATGATGCCTTACATATTCAGTACATCCTTTCGTACCGACATCCCTTATTGGGGCGCTGCATTTTATGTAGCAGGTTAGAGTATTCAAAAGTAGATCTCCCTAATAGAAGCACATGATAGTAAACTGTTGTTGGTGAGATCCAGGTTGATTCGGGGCTTTGCGAGTCTTTACAATGCATATTTTCAAAGCATGGATTCTAATAGAGGTTTGTTGACATTGTATGGCTATCATATATATTCATAGTTTCACAAGACACATGTATTGGTTTAGCTAGTCAACATTTGTTGCATATAAAGCTTTTCATAATTAATCTGCATAATAGTTTACTTTCTCATCATAGGTTACTTGTCAAACATGCATTCATAGTGTACTTGTCCTCCTCACCTAGGGTTGGGGTGTGACACAAGAATAGCTTAAAACAAAACTTAAAGAAAAGAAAAAAAAAAGTAGTAAACAAACTTAAGTTGTAAATTTAAAACATGAACTTAATAATTAAAATAAGTAGACAAATTTTATACATACAAATTCTTATTGATTTTGGCGAAGTAGAGAACATGGGAAATGGAAAAAATAAAGAAGGAAAAGGGGAAAAAGTAGAGATATTTCAAAGTACGTAAGGTTTTTAATGTCTCTTACTGATACAAAGCTGAAAGCCGTAAATAGGCCTAAATAGTGCTGACTAATAGTGCTGAAAAATCTAAAATATTGTGTTATCTATTTTACATGTGTGCATATACTAATATACTCTGTTATTTTTACACGCAACTACTAACTATTACAATCTTTGATTATATTTTTCGTAGCCGAGAATATATGCCACGTAGCTTTTTTCATGTGTTTTCTTATATTGATCGCTGAATAAATCTTGATATCAAGTCCTTTGTCACTTCATGCTTGGACCTTTAATCTTGTGGGGTCCACATGTTGGTGGAATTGTTGGCATAATGAATGTTCTTGCTTAGTCCAAAGCTTAATTTTTGTTATAATAATCTTTTGAACTTGCTATTTCTTAATATTGAACTTTGTATGGAGTAACCTTTGATGTGGGATCCATTTCTTGCTAATTTTTTTGTTGATGTCAAAGTGTGCTAGCACTTTCTTATAATAAGGAGATTATTTTGTGTCTATCTCTGTTGCTAAGCAGCAATATCTAATAATTTGTATCAGTGTTCAGATTTAAATAAGGCTTTCTTGAACCATCTTTTTATTATTTATTTGGAGTTGTCATAATAATTTTAGGGGGATGAACCTTGAAATTACCTTATCATTGGGGACAACTAACATCCGAATTTTAATTGTCTTGATTAAATATGTGATCCTCTGAAAACTGTTGTAAACGACCTTTGGTATTGAGTTGATAATACCTGTTGATTTTCTCAAATATTGCTCAAATTGAATGTACTTGTTAAGAGAAATTTATAATACCTCTGGGTCTTGCGGGGATCTGCTCTCTCCTCATAATTTTTGTTGGTGTAGCAGGGCTTTCATAATTTTCATATTTGATAGTACCTGTAACACTTGTTAACTTGTAACCTATAACATTGTTGACGTTCTATTGCTTCTCATTTGGAGTAATCTTTGACTTGTTTTTATGATTTTAACAATCTTCATATTGTGACTAGCCGAAGAGGTATAGAAATGATTTTTCAGTTTTGGTTATTCTTGATCTCATTAATACCTTGAAATTTTCTTTTAATTTTTTTTGGACAGTTCCCTTTATTTGTAAATTGATGATAAAATATATATATTTTTTTTGGAAAATGTATTGTTGTGTTACAGTCAAAAAGTATTATTTTGAAGGTAACTCGTAGTTTTACAAAAAAGTTCAGGAGGAGGAGAAGGTTTAATAACCGTTATTGTAAATTTTTCTTGATGTAAAAGTGAATTTATTTGAAATATATTTTTATTCCTTATGAAATTACTTTCATTTTTTGATAGAGTTTTTAGATGGGGGAAGATGAGATTTTTCCCTGTACACTGGTATAGATGCCATCTAATTTGGAGGTATAAGACATCATTTCGGTGATGAATGGAACACCTAATATAATTTCTACATTTATGTCTTTGGTTATCATGAAATTATTTAAGAAACAAATTTCATTATTGCATATATAAGCATTCCTGAGTTTATAATTTATTTTATGT
Organism: Solanum arcanum; assembly: GCA_027789145.1. Lineage (NCBI taxonomy): Eukaryota > Viridiplantae > Streptophyta > Magnoliopsida > Solanales > Solanaceae > Solanum > Solanum arcanum. The sequence continues at coordinate 22,566,290 of CM050935.1, read as the reverse complement.
TTTTCCCCAGTTGCGGAGAATAATTTTGTAGTGCCCTTATCTAGATTTGTGTGGAATTAATCCTTCAATAATGTAGTTTTGATTTGCGCCTGTATCAAATAATACAATTTTATGAATGCTGTAATTTTTATCTATGACTAATGTGATGGGTATGTGGTAGTTTTTTAGTTGAATGATTAATTCCTAATTTAGATAGAGGTTCTACAAGAGACTATACTTCTTTTGATGTTTCTCATGGTTTGGATTTATATTCTTCCGATTCTTGCATAGGTTTTGGCTTATTTATTATTTTATTAGTAATTGATTCAACTTCTAGAGTGTTGAGTCTCTCCTTAATTTCATTTATTTATCTTTTATTTTTGATATTTCGGTTTGAATAATAGTGTTATTTAAGGATTAATTGGTTGTTTAAACTTATTTAAAACACTTGTCTATCAAAGGGCTTACTAGTCCTAGTATAATATTAAACATGAATAAAGCTTATTTAAAGACAAATACTTCATAAATTAAAATAATGCAGGCCAATTATCATCAGTACATGGAATGTAAGAGTATGCGAGTTGGATTGCTAAACACAACTATAAATCTTGAAAGAAAGTAATGATGAAATTACCTTGGCTCTAATAAACTCATAAGGTAACAACTCAATGTAAAGCAATAATGACTTATGCAATGTAAATTTATGTAAAACTGATAATACCGACAACTCTTAGTTCATTTAATATATAAAAATAATAAACTCAACTTTACTTATATATGAAAGTACTATAGTTTCTATGCGAGATTCTCTAGCGGACGACCATCACTTTGAGCCTATGTGATGATATAACATATCATCTCACGTTACCCTAGGACCATCCTATACCTTTCCATCGATATATGACCTTACATAACTTAGTGGATCCACTAGCTCTCCTTACGTGATCATCTAAAAAGTTTGACCCGTCAATTCCCATGATGGCTACATGGTTTACATGTAGACTTGAGTTAATATGAACCCTCATCCCCACATCGGTGCTCAATACTACTTCCAAAATGTACTTTAGCGCTTACTTTTAATAAAAATTCTTTTATTTGGGTTGAGATAATTTAATGTACCCTTTAGCTTCAAAAATTACTCTTGGAAACAATGTCCCCTGTTTAGTTCAAAACTCTTTTGGAACTTCTTATTTCCCTTTTATATAACTGTGAAAACATTTTAAGCCTTCAGAGAATACTTACTTCCCTTATAAGTTTTGAGAAATGAACTTATTTCATACTCTTTGACTAACATGAAACTTAACCCTTAGGGAATACTTAGTTCCCTTATTCTTTTTTTAGAAATGAACTTCAAGCTTTACTTTTTTCCTTGACTTGAACTTGAGCCTTAAAACAAATAAAAAACGTTTCAGTAAGACTGTAAGAACTTTGAAAAATTTACTCTTACTCACTTAATAACTTTAGATTGGACTTCTTACGTCTTGACTTTTATCCTAACTTCCCATAAATTTGAATTATATATTCAAGGATTACGATATCATGTTTATGGATGATTTCATGATGTTTAGATTTCCTAAAGGTACATCACTTAGGGAATGAATGGGGGTCTCTAGGGGTTATTGGTGCTTTGAGAGGCGTGGAGAGCCAGGGACTGACGGACTGACAATGGTCTGGGGAACTTTGGCTGGTCCGTCGCGCCAGGGCCTATTAGATAGATCCTGCCTTAAGGCGCTCTGGCAGGCGCAGCGCCCCAAGGAGTGTTTGACGGGACCTCAAACTTTTCTTCTTCATTTTTAATCTTTAGAACTCCCAAACTCTTACGGATTCCACCCCAAATAATTAGGATCCCTAAATAACTCATTACCCAATAGCTTAGACCCAAAAACAGTCTAGATACATGAATTGAAACTACTAGAGAGCAACTACAATTCAATCAACAATAATTTAACAACTTTTCATCAAGAACTTGAAGATTTTCATTGAAATAACTCTAAATTTCTTTATTGAATCAAGTTGTAGGGTGGATGAAAGGACCTTACACCGAAGGATCTCACATACCTCGATAGAGATCACAGTCGATGAAATATATGTAACGATCTTGGCTTTCTTGGACGATTCTTGGTCTTCCTCTTCTTTTCTCCATTTCTCCCAAACCCTAAGTGTTCTTAACTTTGAAAAAAATTATTCTGGACTTGTTTTACCCTTAATATAACCTTAAAATTAATCAGGAAATACTAGGGTGAAAAGATAACTTTGCCCTTACTAAAATCTGAATTGGACTTTCCTTCGTCCAACAGCTCAACTTCCGAAAGGCATTTCTCCCTAATAAAAACATAGGATTTGTGCCAATTTGGTGGCATTGGAAAGCTCTTCTCAAAAGATTCTAAACCATTAAAAGAACTCACCCAATCCTCTACTGAGTTGGAAGTTTTGGCTGTTTGATAATGACAAACACTCACTTTTTGGAAGATGGAAATTTTTCATATTTCCCAACTTATTTCAAAAAATGATTATTCTTGGATTCTTAGTTTATTCTTAGTTAATACTAGTTACGATATGTTACGACATTCTTCCTCGAATTAGAATTCTTTCACAAAGCTAAGGATAGTAACATCATTTCAGCTCTCAACAAACAAAAGGAAGTAATATAATACTTATACATAATCTGATAATGTTCTAAGAAGAGAATTTAGTACCTTGATCATCATTCTCTCCACATTCAAAGATATGTTGATATCTTTTCTTCATATCCTCCTCAGCTTGCCTAGTCGCTTCTTTAACACTTAGATTCCTTCAAAGGACCTTGATTCAAGCAACTTCCTTTGTTAACTTCTAACTCCTTGAGTAGCTCCAACTCATAAGCGACATTGCCCACTCCCTTGGAAATTTATGATGCCCAATATACCGAGGACTAAGTTTACCTTTCTTATCAAACCTCATAACTCCTTTCATGGGTGAAACCTTAAGATACACCCAATCATCTACCTCAAAATGTAATGGCCTTCTCCTAACGTTTGTGTAGGATATCTGGTGACTTTGTGCTGTATTCAATCTTTCTTGAATCAATTTCAACTTCTCCATAGCTTGGTGAACTATAAACACAGCTTTGCCCAATTCAAACCACCCAATAAGCGATCTGCATCTTTTCCCATAAAGAGCTTAATATGGAGCCACTTTGATGCTTTAATGATAACGATTGTTGTAAGCAAACTCAATGAGAGGTATATGATGATCCCAATATCCTTTGAAGAAAATCATACAATCTCTAAACATATCTTCTAAAGGTATGAATAGAATGTTCTCCCTATCCTTCTGTGTGAGGTTGAAAAACAGAACTCAAATTTATCTTCGACCCCAAACCTTTTTGGAAAATATTCCAGAATTTTGCAATAAATTGTCCACATTTATCTCAAACTAATTATGGACACTTGCCTTCAAGTCAAGCAAAATAGGGTATTGGTCTTGCTTCTCTTTTATTTATGACACTAATGATGATTCACCCCCATTGATCACCACTATGCCTCCTTCTATGGAATCCATAAGCTTGACTCCTAAACGTGCAAGTCTGTGCACATCTTTTGCTAACTCCCTCTTTTCTTCTTCGACATGGGAAGTATTTTCCATGGACAACCCGCTTAAGGAATCAACAACCACATTAGCTTTACCTAAGTGGTAATAAATACTCATGTCATAATCCTTGAGTAACTCTAATCACCTTCTCTTTCTGAGGGTGAACTCTTTCAAAGTGAAAACATATTGGAGGATCTTGTAGTTAGTGAATATATCCACATGAACACCATACAAATAGTGACGTCAAATCTTCAAAGCAAACACTAGTGCAACTAAGTCATGAGTTGGGTACATAAACCTTCAACTGCCTAGAGGCATAAGCTATAATCTTGCAATTTTACATTAACACACAACCTAAGACAACTCATGATGCATCATGATACACCACATAACCTTTAGTACCCTCTGGTAAGGTCAAAAGCGGAGCGGTAGTCAGTCTCTTGTTTTCAACTCCTGAACGCTTTTCTCAGAAGCTTTGGACCATTGAAATTTGACCATTTTTTGAGTTAGCTTGGTCAAAAGAGAAAAGATACATGATAATCCTTCAACAAATCTCCTATAGTAGAAAGCCTGGCCCAAGAAACTCCTTATATTTGTTGAAGATGTGGGTCTAGGCTAACTATGAACTGCTTCAATTTTTGTAGTGTCAACACTGATCCCTTCATCAAAAACAATGTGGCCTAAGAATGCCACAGATTTGTGCCAAAGATGGCACTTGGAGAACTTGGATACAACTCTTTATCTCTCAAAGTCTGAAGAACAACCCTTATGTAACTACCATGATCTTCTCCGTTCCTTGAATAAACCAGTATGTCATGAATGACAAAAATGACAAACAACTCTAAATAAGGTTTAAAGACTCTGTTCTTGAGATCCATGAATGTTGCAGGTGCATTAATCAAAGGAAAGGACATAACAAAAACTTTGTAATACCCATACCTTGTTCTAAAAGACGTCTTTGGAATATCACATTCCCTTACTTTCAACTGATGGTAGCCTAATCTGAGGCCAATCTTGCAAAATCAAGAAGCACCACGAAGTTTATCAAAAGGATTATATATCCTTGGAAGAGGATATTTATTCTTGATGGTCACCTTATTTAGCTAACGATAGTGTATGCACATCCTAAGTGACCCCTATTTTATGACAAACAAGACCGGAGCCTCCCAAGAAGAGACACTTGGTGAATGACGCCTTTATCTAACATATCTTTGAATTGCTCTTTCAACTCTATTCGTGCAATTCTATATGGCGGAATAGATATAAGACGAGTATCTGGAATAGAATCTATGACAAAATCTACATCTCTTTTGGGAGGGACTCCGGGTAGATCATGAGGAATTATTTCTTTAAATTCACTTACTATAGGAATTGACTGAAGATAAGGTAGCACAATAATTGAGTCATTAACTAAGACTAAGTGATATATACATCCCTTAGATACTAACTACCTCACATTAAGGTACGAAATGAAAAGACCCTTACGCACTACTGAGCTACTAACTCACTCTAAAACTGGCTCATTTGGAATTTGGAACATGACAACTCGAGTTCTGCAATCTATTGATGCATCAAAAGTTATGGAGATAGTTCATACCTAGAATGACATCAAAATTACCATGTCCCGTTCCAATAGATCGACTATGGTTTTCATGTTATTAATGGAAATAGGACAATCACAATAGACTCTTTCTGCTAGAATAGACTCCCTAAGAGGTGCAAAAACACAGAAGGGTTCAGAAAGCTTTACATAGAGAATTTCAAATTGGTTTATAACATAAGGAAGGATAAACTTTCTCATGGGTCTAAAAAAGCATAAAAATCAAAAGTAAAGACTTTGATCATACCCGTAACAACATTTGGTGAGTTTTTTGCTCTTGGCGGCAAGTGATTGCATAGAAACGGTTTGCCCCTTCGATAGACCAGAAGTGGCTCCTCTATGTGCAGCCCTGTCTGGTGGAGCAACTGATGAAGATTGGGCTCTAATGTTTGGATATACATCACCATGCTTGTTCTTAGTGCACTCCCTTATGAAGTGACCCTCTTGAACACACTTGAAAAAAACTGTTTGACAATCACGACATTAACCTTGGTGGGTTCTACTACATCTACCACATGTAGAAATTTTACTACCTCCTTGTGCGAGACTATCTTGGGATTGGGGTGATCCAGCTTTCAAGATCTGTGAACTTTTGCCATTACACTCACCTCTTTTTATGGGTGTAGGTGCGCTAGCAGATGAGGATTCATGGCCCTTCTGTTTCTAGAAAGGTGGTCGACTTGTGCCACCTTTTTGTTTCCCAAACTCATTCCTGGTCTTCGCTTTCTTGTTTCTGTATTCCTCCCTGTCCCTTAGCTTCTTATCTACAACTTGTTGCACATAAACCATAAGAATGTATATGTCCATGTCACCTATAAGCATGGAAGCCCTACCTTCATTACTTGATGTACGACCCAACCCGGCAACAAACAAACTCATTTTGCTCCTCATGTCTTTCACCATCTCCGGAGCACAGCGAGACAGTCGGGTGAACTTCAACCCTTACTAATAAACACTCATGGCGTCTTATTTCTTCTTTAGGAATTCCCTTACCTTGGCTTCCTTCAGCTTTCGAGGAAAGAGCTTCCCCAAGAAGGTTTCTTGACACAAGCCTAACTTAGATGTGGGGTACCCTCAGCTCTACCATCCTTCATCGATCAAAGAAGGTTCTAGCCACACACTTCAGGTTTATGCAGCTAATTCAACCCTCTCAAGATCAACCACATGCATTGCCTCAAATGCCTTCTTTAACTATTCTACGAAGTGCTCCAATCCTCAATAGTGCTTGATCCGTTCAAACAAGGAGGATTCATTCTTAGAAAGTCGCAAATCCTGAAGGTGTCCACCCCTTCTTGTCGAGCTCCTATCTATTGTTCAACTTAGTTGGTCACAAGTTGACTTTACATCCCGAATAGATTCCCAAAAATCGTCATCTGTTACTCTCTACTTGGGGTTGCACATCCAGTACATTCACAACCTCTTGTTCCTCAACATTTCTTTGGGCTTGTCGACCTATGATTGCTCTTCGTGGAGGAATGATGATAAGAAATTACACATAAACACGAATTGGAGAGAGAATTTTACAGATAAACTCTACGCACGAAAAGGAAATGAACAAAGGGAAACATTCGTAGATGTTGGAGACTCTTAATCGGAGATGTAACGCGTTTCACACCGATGACTAATACTCTACATACAGAGCTTCATAGACTCCCTAGGACTCTTGAACTCTGTCTTTTAATACCAAGATTGTCACACCCGAAGCCTATACTCTTGAACTCTGTCTTTTACTAAACTTCTATCTTGAAGAATTGAGGTTCACCTATAAAGTGTTTAGCTATACTATAAATTAAGCTGGCAACAACATCTTCCAGAATTTGATTTCCTAGAGTTTGCTCCCCCAGATTGAGTATTAATTCTACGAATAATAGTAGTTGTATTTACTACCTTTTCCCCATTATCTTGGGTAAGGTAGTTATTTGACCAATTTTTTAATGTGTTAGTAAATTCGGTGGTAATTAAGTAGCAGCTTGTTTATTGAATAATTTTTTATTTTATATGTCTTAACGACCATACCCATTTTCTTGTAATTTATTATATATTTGATGTTCTACGAGTTCATCGATATTCCATTCCGCAATCTCACCTCCAGGTGTGAAGTATGTGATAGAAATTCAGTTTCTTCATAACTGCATATCCGGAAAGGAAGGTCTCTTATAATAACTTTTTTGATGGAATATTTAAAACCTAGTTTATTAATTTGATTAGTATAATCGTTGTATAAGGTATTTATGGCCCTATATTTTAGTTATTTATGAATTATTCCTAAAAGTTCATCAAAAATTTCTAGTTTCTCTTGAAAATTTGGAAATTTATCTTTAGGAAGTTCAGGTAATCTAAATATTGGGTGAAATTCTAAATAGTTAATTTTACTCTTATATCAAAAGCTTGTTTTATACTTAATATCCGAGTGATTATTAGCCTTTAGGATTAATTAGATACTACGTAAAGTAGTTGATTTGTATAATTATTTTGTTCTAGTATTTTATTTATATCTTATTTGTAGGATCACCTTTTGTGTCTACTATGTCCATTTTAAAGGGTGAGCTAGTAAAAATTTTATTCTCTATTGGTAAAGTAATTTTTCTAATGGGGAACTATAGATTCAACTACTTTATTATTTTTGGTAGTATACCATTTGTTTACAAGCATGTTTAACGACTCCTTTTGGTCATCTAATTTTCCTGTATATTCAAACCATTTAAAAAATTCTATATTACATTGTAATCTTTTCATATAAGTAAACCATTTATTTCTAAAGTTTATTCTTTCATATGAAGAATGTCTTTGTACATACCATTGTTTTTAATGGAATTTTATTGACTTGTTCAAAGTTTATTTAAAGATTTAATATTTGGTTCGAAAGGTTAATCTAATCTAATCATGCATAAAACATCTTTAATTTCTTTTCTAGTTATGAGATTAGGTTTGTTTAGTTCATACTCTACTTTTGAAATAGTTTTTGAGAAATCTACCCATTTTAGTTTTTTATCTATCTCTTCTAAGGATATGTCATATTCATCATTAGTTATGGAGAAAGAATGTCTAGAAAATGACATTCTTTTACTTGAAGAGATTTGATTATAAGATTGATATCTTACAAATTTTAAATCTATGGACCCATCTGGAAATTGAATTACTGGGTCAATATATGGATTCTCTTCTTTTGTTTCTTGCTCTGTTATGGAGTCAAAATGTCAATAATATTTTTATTAATACATTATCCTATTTTATCATATTTTTGACAAAGGTGTTATTATGGTTATGATTTGATTCCATGAACATGGTAACTCGTTTATTACTTTTCATTTTTAGCCTTAGGGACTAAGGTAGTTTTCATTAATTTATAATATACCCTATATATTATGGTTATTTCTAAGGTATTATCTTTGTATTCATATTTTTAGTTTTAACATTTAACGTTAATGTATCAATTACATTTTGATCATTAATATCTTTTGAATAATTATGCTAACAATTAAAGTATACTGGGCCATTGGCAAGGTCACTTTGTAGTACTAATAATAATGATTCATCAAAATTTCATAATATATGACCTCTTTAATAAAGGACATATGGTTACATCTAAACCCAATCTATATAATGGTTTTACGTGGACAAATCCCATGTGAAAAAATTTATAATTCCTCTTATATCTATTTTTATCATTGTTTGGTAATAATCTAATAGTTTCAATATTTTTAATAATAGCAATAGTAGACTTAGAAGTCTTAATATTATAATTTCTAATAAAATCAAAGTGTCCTGTTTTATAAACCTTTTTAAAGTGTTCTTTAGGTATATTTTAATTTTGTAGATCATTTTGAATTTTTTCAATTTTATTAGAGGTGACAGAGATGTTAATACTATTTATTTTGATATGTAGGTGAATTCATTTTAATTCAAGGGAGAATCAAGCAAGTAGGAAAAAACTATCCTTGGGATAAAATGTCTACTTTAAAGATTACTACCGGAACAATAAATCATTTGTGTAGTAATTATTGTTACCTTTTCCACTAATTTTCTTTGAACTTATTCGTCATGGCTTGACGACGGGAACACCTTCCGGGTCCGGCCCTACGACACACAGTCTAAGCTAATAATAAAAAAAAGTACGATCTTGCCAACATTTAAAATGGGAATTATCCGGTTATGCTACTTCAAGGAATAAAACTAAGAACATAAGTTGAATAAAAGCAACAATTACCAAAATCCGAACTTACCCCTCTGGCCGCAACTTATGTTTTGACGCCAGCCGTCCAAGGACAATATAGGGACCCAGCCGCTCCTACTCATACACTTCCCCAGCTAACTTGGTTCTAATACCACTGGAGGGGATAGACCGAGTTACGGAAGGAATCCTACGGTAAATCGGATAGAGTAACGAAATGGAGAAAAACCATGATTGTTGGGGGATCTTGAATTTGAGTCATTAGTAGTATACCAATTATTAACTAGCTTGGGCTGGATAACCTTGCTAACATTAGGGGATGAATGTATTAAGGGAAAGGATGTAACATCCTGTATTATGTATATGTTTGTTCTATTCATGTGATACTTGAAATATATTTATAGTATAAGTGAAGGATCATGTTTCTTATATGATCCCTTTTGGTTTATGTAAGATCCCAAAAATGAGTTAGGGTGTCTAGAGCCTAACATTTTAGACATAAGGGTCTAAGGTATGGTATTGAGGCAGTGGGTAAAGTTTGAAATGATTTGGAAGTCAAATGTCAATGGACGACCAAGACGTTCGACGACTAGTCGCAAAGGGGACTTAGATGATTTTATGTGTTTTTGAATGTGTCATGATCTTATGAATTCTTAAAATGAGTTATAGTGATGTTAATAAGCAGTGTATGGCTTTTCATGAATTTTAGAGGTCAAACGTCGAAGACGTTCGTAAGTTAGCCCTTGAGACGTTCATCTGTGTCTTGCTGGGGCCGCGCATGTTTGTATGTGTTGCATGTAATTGTTTTAGGTGAAACTGATATGCGAAGTCCTTGAATTGTAAATGTTCATATTTACGTTGGAAACAAGTTGGTACAAATTCACAAGGGACCCACAAAAAGGTCCACAAGAAGGACCCAATGGCTGTAGACAGACTACCTTGGCATTGTCAATCAACTGGACCAAACTACGCCCCGTTTGTTGACAAATGGTCCGTCAATGGTTTTGTTGTTGATGAGACATAGCCTAAATTAGTCTCAGAAAAGAACAACCTAAGAACCCTTCGACTGAAGCTACAGACGGCCCGTTGATGGACCTACAGGCCGTCGATGGACCTATAGGACGTCAATGGTGGCCTGCAACACTGCCTGCGCACTGTTTCATTAATGCGATGAATGGGAAATTCCCCCCACGTCCTAACCTGACCCTACTAGGTTTGTTTGGTTATTTTTGGGTGTATTTGAGTGTTCAAAAACGTGATCAACCCATTCCCAATACAATTCTCTAAAAATAGAATTTTCCACCAAAAATATTCTCCCTAAAACCTCCATTGAAGGTGAAGATCAAGAACAACTTGGACCTTGGATTCCTATGGTTTCTTCAACAATTTTTATATGTTTACATCTTTATAAAGTTATGGTTACCCTTCATCTCTAAGTAACTTTTCACTTGGAGAGTTAATCTCAAAGTTTTCAAAGAGGTTTCATGATCAAACTTTCAATCTAGACATTTGTTCTTTCTCAAAATGATTTCAAGGGCTTAATCATGATTTTCTGTTAATGTATTTGTTTTAAGGTGAAAAACAATCATATTTACTGTTATTTAAGTATATTGATGGTGAATTGTTTATGGATGATCCAATTGAATCAATGTACGAAGAATTAATCATGACTAGCCTATTACTCTATGTGATCATTGTAACATTGATCTTTAAATGTACAAAAGTCAAATTTGATTATGTTAAGATACTTGTAGCTAATGCGTTAGGTTAATAACATGGTTTAATTTTGGATATAAATCTTGTATGGTCAAAGTAAAGAAGGATTGGTTTGAATTGATCTACATTCTTATAGTTTATCAAGTAGTAACTTGTAATCTTGACGTTGGGATGGTTTTTATATGACTCGATCATGGTGATTGATTTTAGTTACTTCCTATATCTATGATGTGATGATAGTTCGGCATAATTGACCTAATATTAATATATATACTTTGAATTGGTAAAGATTGATTTAGGTTTTTATAGCCCATAGACTAGGTTGAGTTAAATATATGTTGTGATCGATATCTTAGGGTTGATGAAACATGATTAAGTATTGATATTCTATCTCTTTATCTACTTCCCCAAAAGTATGTTATTTATATAATATGATTGGTGAACAAGACTAGGAAAATGATTGATGATCTAGCTCTCTACTTTCTAGTATATATGTGATGTATTGTATTATGTTATAGTATGATCTTGTAGCGACTTGTACATGGTTTATTTCAAGATTAATTATATATTTATATACTTCCCTATAATGTATTTATGATTAAAAAGGTGTATTGATCAATGATGATCAAAGTTTGATGAAGTGGTAAGAATTGCTCTCCCCCTCTACTTTTCTATTGTATTGTTTATTGATGAAGCCTTGTATGGCATTATGTGGTATGGACCATTTATGGTGGAGGAGTTTACATTATATTGTCATTATATATGTGTTGACCATGGCCTTGAAGGAAAATTGATTAATATATGAGTATGTGGTTATGATGATCACACTATGTGAAGCATATGCCTACTTTCCTATTCTAGTTGTGATCTAAGTTGTTATGACTATTTTATAAGCATGTATATATCTATGTTAAGATAATAACTAGATGTTGCTATTAAAAAATAGTTAAGGATTTATGACCCCTATCCATGTACACCTATGTGAAAGTGTTAATAGATAATGTTAGGAGTCTCAAAGTGTATTATGAATTTTGCTTGCCTCCTATTCTATATTGTGTTGTGTGGTCTATGCTTTGAAGTGTAATATTGTCTTATGAGGGTGGCTTCCTCAATGTGTTATTGATAGAAATTATGTGGTCATGTTTACCAATATACACATACACTCACACATTATGCATGCTTACAAGGTAGTAAAAGTTCATAGTGTCTTATGAATGGTTGATTTCATATTCACAAATTGGCTTCTACTATGCATGTAATGAAATATATCTGATGTATGTTATGTATTCAATTAACATGGACGACGTGATTGTTGTACTAGTATGGGCAAGGGTATGATACCTTGTCTATGCATTGCACATGTGTACCTTGATAGGATAGTTCCTAGGTTTTGTTTCTATAAATATGAGAATGAATATAAGGACATGCCATGAATATGACTTATATGCTATGATGCTCTATCTTCTATCTATGATGTTCTATCTTAAACATGACTAGCTTATCACTCTATGTGATCATTGTAACATTGATCTTTAAATGTACAAAAGTCAAATTTGATTATGTTAATATGCTTGTAGCTAATGCCTTAGGTTAATACCATGGTTTAATTTTTGATATAAATCTTGTATGGTAAAAATAAAGAAGGATTGGTTTGAATTGATCTACATTCTTATAGTCTATCAAGTAGTAACTTGTTATCTTGACGTTGGGATGGTTGTTATATGACTCGATCATGGTGAATTGATTTTAGTTACTTCCTATATGTATGATGTGATGATAGTTCGGCATAATTGACCTAATATTAATAGATATACATTGAATTGGTAAAGATTGACTTAGGTTTTTATAGCCCATAGACTAGGTTGAGTTAAATATATGTTGTGATCGATATCTTAGGGTTGATGAAACATGATTATGTATTGATATTCTATCTCTTTATCTACTTCCACAAAAGTATGTTATTTATATAATATGATTGGTGAACAAGACTAGGAAAATGATTGATGATCTAGCTCTCTACTTTCTAGTATATATGTGATGTATTGTATTATGTTATAGTATGATCTTGTAGCGACTTGTACATGGTTTATTTCAAGATTAATTATATATTTATATACTTCCCTATAATGTATTTATGATTAGAAAGGTGTATTGATCAATGATGATCAAAGTTTGATGAAGTGGTAAGAATTGCTCTCCCTCTCTACTTTTCTATTGTATTGTTAATTGATGAAGCCTTGTATGGCATTATGTGGTATGGACCATTTATGGTGGAGGAGTTTACATTATATTGTCATTATATATGTGTTGACCATGGCCTTGAAGGAAAATTGATTAATATATGAGTATGTGGTTATGATGATCACACTATGTGAAGCATATGCCTACTTTCCTATTCTAGTTGTGATCTAAGTTGTTATGACTATTTTATAAGCATGTATATATCTATGTTAAGATAATAACTAGATGTTGCTATTATAAAATAGTTAAGGATTGATGACCCCTATCCATGTACACCTATGTGAAAGTGTTAATAGATAATGTTAGGAGTCTCAAAGTGTATTATGAATTTAGCTTGCCTCCTATTCTATATTGTGTTGTGTGGTCTATGCTTTGAAGTGTAATATTGTCTTATGAGGGTGGCTTCCTCAATGTGTTGTTGATAGAAATTATGTGGTCATGTTTACCAATATACACATACACTCACACATTATGCATGCTTACAAGGTAGTAAAAGTTCATAGTGTCTTATGAAAGGTTGATTTCATATTCACAAATTGGCTACTACTATGCATGTAATGAAATATATCTGATGTATGTTATGTATTCAATTAACATGGACGACGTGATTGTTGTACTAGTATGGGCATGGGTATGATACCTTGTCTATGCATTGCACATGTGTACCTTGATAGGATAGTTCCTAGGTTTTGTTTCTATAAATATGAAAATGAATATAAGGACATGCCATGAATATGACTTATATGCTATGATGCTCTATCTTCTATCTATGATGTTCTATCTTAAACATGACTAGCCTATCACTCTATGTGATCATTGTAACATTGATCTTTAAATGTACAAAAGTCAAATTTGATTATGTTAAAATGCTTGTAGCTAATGCCTTAGGTTAATACCATGGTTTAATTTTTGATATAAATCTTGTATGGTAAAAATAAAGAAGGATTGGTTTGAATTGATCTACATTCTTATAGTCTATCAAGTAGTAACTTGTTATCTTGACGTTGGGATGGTTGTTATATGACTCGATCATGGTGAACTGATTTTAGTTACTTCCTATATGTATGATGTTATGATAGTTAGGCATAATTGACCTAATATTTATAGATAACCATTGAATTGGTAAAGACTGATTTAGGTTCTTATAGCCCATAGACTAGGTTGAGTAAAATATATGTTGTGATCGATATCTTAGGGTGGATGAAACATGATTAAGCAATGATGTTCTATCTCTTTATCTACTTCCCAGAGTATATTATTTATAAAATATGATTGGTGAACAAGACTAGGAAAATGATTGATGATCTATCTCTCTACTTTCTAGTATATATGTGATGTATTGTATTATGTTATAGTATGATCTTGTAGCGACTTGTACATGGTTTATTTCAAGATTAATTATATATTTATATATTTCCATATAATTTTTTTATGATGAAAAAGGTGTATTGATCAATGATGATCAAAGTTTGATGAAGTGGTAAGAATTGCTCTCCCCCTCTACTTTTCTATTGTATTGTTAATTGATGAAGCCTTGTATGGCATTGGGTGGTATGGACCATATATGGTGGATGAGTTTACATTATATTGTCATTATATATGTGTTGACCATGGACTTGAAGGAAAATTTATTAATATATGAGTATGTGGTTATGATGATAACACTATGAGAAGTTTATGCCTACTTTCCTATCCTAGTTGTGATCTAAGTTGCTATTGCCATTGTATAAGCATGTATATATCTATGTTAAAATAATAAGTAGATGTTGCCATTAAAAAATTGTTGAGGATTGATGACCCCTATCCATGTACCCCTATGTGAAAGTGTTAATAGATAATGTTAGGAGTCTCAAAGTGTAATATGAATTTAGCTTGCCTCCTATTCTATATTGTGGTGTGTGGTCTATGCTTGGAAGTGTAATATTGTCTTATGAGGGTGGTTGCCTCAATGTGTTGTTGATTGTAATAATGTGGTCATGTTTACCAATGTACACATACATTCACACATTATGCATGCTAACAAGGTAGTAAAAGTTCATAGTGTCTAATGAAAGGTTGATTTCATATTCACTAATTGGCTACTACTGTTCATGTAATGAAATATATCTGATGTATGTTATGTATTGAATTAACTTGGACGACGTGATAGGTTTACTAGTATGGGCAAGGGTATGAGACCTTGTCTATGCATTGCACATGTGTTCCTTGATAGGATAGTTCCTAGGTTTTGTTTCTATAAATATGAAAATGAATATAAGGACATACCATGAATATGACTTATATGCTATGATGTTAAGTATATGATATGATGAAATATGAACGTGCATAGTGTCTTAAAGTGTTGATATGAAAGAATTTCTCATATAGTTACACCTATAGAATTATGCATTGATATATGAACATGTGTGATATTTATGTGTTATGTGAAAGGTTTGCTCACATACAAGTATGCACACACACAAGCATGGAGATCTAGTCAATAGAGGGGCCTTGAGTATGCTATAAGCATATAAGTAATCAATATCTTAAGCCTATTTTATGAAGTAAAGAAATAAAGGCTTTTAATAAAAAGGGAACTTAGCTTAGAACCGAGTGAACTTTAAAAGGAGAGGTATTGGCTACCCATGAGGAAGATTCACCATTGGTTTCCCATAGCGTGTTCGATTTTCTTGGAGGAAGATTCATCATTGGGTCACCATAAGGTCTGATTTCCTTAAAGGAATATTAAGTTATGGTTCCACATGAGGTTGTGGCTTCTCTTTGAGGAAGGTTCACCCATGTTTTCTCATGAGACGAGGCTCCAATGCCAATGAGCATGAAGAGGGTAATATATATATCTCTTAGTTCCATAAACTATGCTTGACAGATAGGATCTAGCAAGTGAATTCACTTAGTATGATAGGATGTATGTTAATGTTCTACCTTTGCTAGGTGAAAACACCTTCTATTGTTGTAAGGCTCGAAAACACCAAAGACCATGTTTAGCACCCATGGTCTTATTCTCGGTTAAGGCTATAGTTTCCCTACAGTAATATGGACAATGGAAGTAAATCAAGGACCCTAACTTGGATAACGTAAGGGTAGTTTCTTAGTGTATGTGGGGTATGAGACTTCACCTATACATTGCACAAGTGACTGTTGAGGGAAGTCCTAGGAAGGTGTTCCAATGCATGTGGCTATGATTATGATTCTATTGCAGATGGTGTTATTGTCTACATGATGATATGTTGTGCACTTGATGGTTTTAATGACTATATAATGAAGGTGGTTGACATGAATTAATTTGTCTTAAATTACTTATAGATGTGTGAATTGTATGTTAAGGCATGTGATCTCATGATAGGTCTACTAAGTATGTGGGAGGTTACGGGTTTCACATATACATTGCACTAGTAGATTTTAATTGGGGTCATGAGTATGGTCTCATAATGATTTATGTGAAATGAAGTGAATAGATGTGCAAATTGAGATAACTTACCATAAAGCCAATAGAGTCTTGTCTTAAATGTGTCTATGATGTATTATGTTTCTAAGATGGTATGTGTCGGCTTATATAAGTTGCATGAATTATTCCTTGTGTCCTTAAGGTGATGCATTGCCCCAAATATCACTACAGGGTTACTTGGGAGGTTAAGATGTTAAGGAAAAGATGTTCACTGTTAAAGGAAAAAGTGCTCACGGTAAAAAGAAAGAGCTCAGTGTAAAGTGACCTCAAATATGTGATTGTACATGATATTTGGACTTTAAATATGTCAATATGAAGCATGTGAATAATATAAATGCTATTTAATTAAGGTTATATAAAGATTTAACAAAAAGGCATCATGTATGGATTTCAAGAAAAATTCCCTGTTAAATGCATGTTTTTGCATGGTTGCCATACTTAGTGCATTCTTGTTCTAACTCCATTCTTCTCACCTATTTACACAAATCCTTTATATGTTTAAAGTCTTGTAATTCTCTATTTATGAATGCTTTTATAAATGTCTATGATTGCGGAGCTTGTTATGTGTTTCCCAAGCTCAAGCAAAAGAGTAATCATTATAATTCAAGGATGTCCTACATCAAGTTATATGTTTAAAGTCTTGTAATTCTGTGTTTATGATTAAGTTATATGGGTCGTGTCCCTATTTTATTCTTATGACGTTGTGTCTAGGATGACAAAGACACTTAAGGTCTAAATAGTGGCTTATGATATTTTATATATATATATATATAAATATATATATATATATATATGAGGTAAAGTTTCTAGCATATAATGTGCTATGAAATGTTTTTAATTTGTCGCTAAATTTTATATGACAATGCGATGAATGATAATTTTGGACTTGTATAAGACCTCTGAGATGTCAAGTACACCATTTTACTTATACAGGGTGCTCTCCGGATGTGACAAACATGGTATTAGAGCATCAGGTTTGTGAAAGTGGTTTTAGGTTATAAAAATGTCATATTGCCACATCTAGTAGAGTCTCGTATCATTTCTGGTGAGTCGCAACACATCAAATGGTACTAGAGGCTACAAGATGATAGAGTAACCCTTTTTCATCATTTTCATGTTGTGCCATATAACTTAACAGTATAATATTTCTCTCTTACTGTCATGCCTCGAACTACCACCATGACGCAAACACGGAACCTAGGACCATAAGTGATTCCATGCTAACCTTGTTGTCATTATCATGAGCATACTAAAAGGATAATAAACTGATGCGAAAGCGAACTCATAATTTACAATGAAAAAATGGGGGGGTACCCATATGCTAAAACTAATATAATATGACGCCTAATGAGTTTAATACAACGAAGTTACTAACTCAATACTAAGCTGAAACTAAATATGTATGAAATAAGCCGCCTCTAAACTTGAATAGAAATACTGGGACAAGATTAAACTAAATGACTACAGACTGAAATGAAACTCATGAATGTTGTCTTCGGAGAATGAGGACTTACCACAAAAACTGAATACTGAGTATACTTATAAATGTTCAATGCAAGAGAGTCTGACTGAACTATAGGAGATACTAATAACCGATAATAAAACCACATAAGCTAAATGTGAAGTCCGATGTATACTCCAAATCGAGAGGACCCAATATACTCTGCCAAAGGTATAATGGCATGCTGGCGTGATCACCAAACTGATTGCCCATAGAGGGGACTTACAATCTACTTGGCTAGTAGTTCTGGGACTATTGAGTACGCTGAACCCTAGTCCAACTCGGTATTATTCTACCCCATGGATTTATGTAGTTAACTAATTATGTCTCAATTTTAAGTAAATAACGGATATCTTAATACTGAACATGCAAACTGGGAATGCAACATTTAATCAGACAATGATGCATTAAAAACTGAAGCATGTATAATTGTATAACTAAAATATCTGACCTAACTGTATAACTAAAGAAATACAAAGTTAGGGTTCTCAAATACATGCGATAATCTGAGTAATAACATGATAATCTTATTTGAAATATATATTTTAACGAAATCATGAAGTTCTATCGAAGTTCTAGAAAAACTAGGTTTAATCATGATAAGAGAATAAAGAATCTAACTAAAAACTAGGGACCCAATGGGTGAAAGGAACCCACTAGTGAAATCCAACATACCTGGTGATTAAATCCACGAAAAAATATTCAGATTTCAACGCTGGAATGAAGGGAATTTTGTTGCGTTCTTGATATAGGGTTCTTGAACTTTTTCTCCTTTCTTGCTTCTAATTTTCTAATTTTTGGTTTATGATTTTGACTTAAGTAAGTTCTTTTTATGCTCCTAGGCTTAAAGTGACAAAAATTTGATGATTGAGGGTCAAAGCGACGTATCTTAAGGTTTAATTAATGTGGGAATAGACCAAAAGACCCCTGGTTAAGTTGCTCTCGGACCAAACGACAACCAAGGCTGATGGTCCGTCGCTCCATCGATGGGTAGTCGTTTGGTACATAGGTTCGGCCTTTTCGACTTTCCTTTATTAAAATGGCATAACTTTTTAGTCTAAGGTCAGATTTTAGCATAGTTGGTGACTATAAAAACCTAATTATATTAACTATGTGTGATAAGGTCATGGGACACCTAATTCATTTTGTTCTAAGAGTTATGACCATTTACAGTTGACATAACTATATATCCCCCTTAACGGTCTTCTATTTCACACTTACGGACCATGATGGTCATCTGTGGATCTTGTAAGATAGTTGATAAAGGGAATCTTCATCGACAATCATGTACTATGGACCATAGTCTGACCTACAGAATGTATGTCCATCCGTCGACCAACACTTAACCAATTTTCGTGGGTTGAGATTTTTGGGAGTTTCTTGATCCCATTAACCGTTGTTCGGGATGGACCGTTGGTCAAGCAATGGTTCATCGATGGTCATGTCAGTTGCAAATGCAGATTTTTTTTAAAAATAGATTTTTTGTCTGTTTTGGCTACGGGGTGTTACATTATCTCCCCCTTCGAAACATTCGTCCTCGAATGAAGACTAAGCTAGCTTAAATAGAGGGAGAGAGATAAAAACCCTACTAAAAAATAATGAGAACTAAGTTTCTGACTTAATTGAGTTCCGAGAACATGTAAATATGCTGAAAATGCAATTACAAACTGAGGGAACATTATTATAAGACTAAATTCACGTATGAATGACTGGAAAACTATAGAGGAACTTTTACCTCAAGCTGGAGTAGAATCGGAACAAAAGAGGTGAGCATACTTCGCTTTCATTGCTTCTTCTTATTTCCAAGTATCTCCCTCTACTGACTAACTCCTCCACAATACATTTACTGAAGCGACATCTTTATTTCTCAATTTTCTAACCTAACAGTCAAAAATCTCAACTGGTACATTCTCATAAGAAAGACAATCTTTCACTGCCACGCTTTTGATTCGCTCAAACTTACTTCTCAAATAAGAAGTAAAGCGGTCGTGTCAAGTAAATAACCCAACTAGTGAGGTTGGGATCGTTCCCACGAGGAAAATAGTTTAGACTTAACTTCAATTTATTACTACTCCTTGGAAAGCAATAATGATAAAAAGGGGGGTTTCTATTCCTAAATAAATAAAAATAACTAGCGAAACAATAGGAGACAACTAACAACTTCGAATGTTTGAGTTTAATCAATTGATCAAAGTAACTAGGGTTTACGCGTTCCCCAAAGGTCCATAACTTGATAAGTCTAACTATAACAATTCTTTCCTAGTATCTTGCATGCAAAGTGATAAGCTATGTATTTCTAAATCCTTGGTCCGGCATCTAGAAAATGTCACTCCGCACCTTGGTCTTGCTACGTGTGTTGCTATCCTAAACCTTATCTTTACCTCATATTAATCATCGTATTAGATATTTGACTAAGTTATTACCTCGTACCAATCAATACTAGACTATTAGATAGTACACACTAAATATATGTTGATAATTATTTTCCTATTATCTACCTCCTTCCGGCAAGTAGCATTAATGCGAGTTCTAACGTTGGCCATCTGTTAAAAAGACTTCTATGCGAAAGAATTATCAATACATGCAAGACACTGTTATAGAATTGTTATTTTAGTTAGGTTTTACATCATTATTTGCCTATGGTTCCCACAACCCTAGTTATGGAGTTTAGTTACCCATAGTCATAATCATAGTATTCAAATATATGATATAAGAATTCACGTACTTACTTCAATGAGAAAGAGTAAAATCCGAAAGTTCACTTGACTAATCAGCAAATGTTACCAACAATCAATGATAAAAGTCTCAAGATAATCAGTAATCTCTCAAAGAGTCTACAAAATAATCAAGAGTCTCACAATATTCAAAATTCTAACAATGGTCCCTAGTCTAACCTCAAAAATGCGGTTTTCTGAACTATTTATAGAAAATAAAAACCTAATTGAACAAGGACTCTATTTGCTGAAATCTGTCAAAACACGGCTGGGTCAACGGACCTCGCGACGCACCGTCGTGGTCACGACGGGCTGTTATGGATTCCATCGTCCCATACTTGTGCAATTTTCTTCTGCTGCTCTCTTCATTACCCTCGACGGCAGGTATGACAGATCATTATGAGCACAACGGTCTGTCGAGGGTCTCCTTTCAAAAACACTTGAACTCTTGGAATATGGGTACTAGGGATACTTCTCTGATCTTCATGACGCACCTACAGGGCGGATAGTTATGGCTACGACGGTCCGTCACACTTTCTGTAAACCCAGAATTTAGTCAGACTTCCCCATCTTCCTTCAGAAACTGCACAACGCTTCCACCTATGGACCTTCACAAGCATGACGGACCGCAGCCTGAAGGGTCGACACATCCAGCGGAGGGGCTGGTTGGGCTATCACTCGCAACTAAAAAGCGTCCAAGCACTGATGAACCTCAGCGATCTTCCACTCTGTGTGCTTGACCATTCTCCGCTCCAAGCGCTCTTCTGCCTCAGCAATAGACTTCTGCATCCAAGGCTTGATGTGATGTAGAAGTGTGGCCATCTGTGCCTCTAATTTCTGGACCCTAGCAAGCGGGACCAGAGCGGGTAAAGGGGCTGAGCGAGAGGAGCTCGGGGCAGTGCTACTACCGGGGATAGAATCGATCGGGGTACTATCAGTGGAAGCCTACTGCGTTGCCATGAAGGTCTGTGCTACCGTCTCAGCTAAATTGTTACAAAGAGGAGGCAACTCTGGACAAGGCCCACTTCGTGGAGCCAACTAATTGGCCTCAGCCCTGATAAGGCCGATATCAACTGTGCCCAGTGGGGTCTTGAGCTGATCAACATTCCATAAAGGCACACCGGCAGACCTGCATAGAGAAATATCATGCACGGGAAAGGGTAAGTAGTTGTGACTTTAAAAGCCCTCTCGTGCATGACCGCCTGTAGAAGCCACGCAAAATCCTCCTCGAACCCGGCTATCACCGCCGCCATCAGTACTGCTCGATCCCATGTGATGATGTTATCAGCAGTTGTGGGGGAAAGGTAGTGGCGAACAATCAACAACAAAAACATCGCCGTGAAAGTCAGGTAATCCTTCTTGATGGCCCCCTTTGTCTCAGTCACCCAGTCGGAACCCTCTTCATCAACAGACAAGTGCAGGGCCATCCACCTCTTGGTGGTCTCTCTCAGTGATGGCTCACGCATAAATTGGCAATCTTTGACAATATTCCATTGGTAGTTAATCTCGGCAGTGAGAGGGGTCCGATTAGCATCAACATTCACTCGGTATAGAAACCGGCGGATAGCAGGCAGGGAGTTATCAACCGGAATGCCACGTACTCGGACCTGCTCCAGTGGGACCTGTTTGGCGGGGGCTGCCCGCTTATCAATCTGCGATTGGAGAGTTGCTACATAGGATGCGTAGAACTCTCGGACCAGCTCTTCACTATAACGTCCCTAAGGACGTGCTGTCCACTCCTGTTGATGTCAGGTGAAGAGATTGTGGATCTCAGGCTTCGTCGGGAGACTTCCCATAAGGACCCGCCGCTCCAATGTAAGTGTTCGAGTAATAACTCCTTTGACATTCAGGAACATGGCATCAGAATAGACTTGAAACTGCCCGTATACACACCACCGGTTGGGATGGTCGGTGACCAGGGTGAGAGCACGAGCTGGTTAACCGGGTGCGAATTCCGAACTCCCAGCCTTATCAGACGAGGCCGACGCTGCAGAGTTGGCGGGTGCGGGAACCTTAGCAAATCCGGAGGCTTCCTCCGACCACGAAACTCCTAAGGATCCAGACGCTCTTCCTTCATTAGTGGCTGACCTAGAAGGTGTGCCGGTCAGTGTGCGCTCCTCATTAGACTAGGAGGCAGCGACTACGCCGGACGCCATCTTTTTGGGTGTGGCTCTGGCAGCACGGGATGGGGTGGAAGTGCCTGGGTGTACGTACTCGGGGTCACACTCATCATAAGAGCCAATGACCAGCCGAGCAGACGAGGCGACAGACTTTGATCGTCCGCGTGCATAGATTCGATATTGTTTTGGTGCCATAGTAGATAGTACCTGTAAAGAATCAATATTAGTACTAGAATGAGCAAACAAGAAAAGCAAAACCACAGAAAATAAAAAAAATTAAAAGAAAATGACATTTCTATAGTAACAGTGAAACACAACGGACCAGGTGACGGTTCGTCGTTAGTACGGCGGACCGTCATGGGGTCCGTCGTGTCTTACTTAGACTATGTTTATATGGAGAACCCTGAAGGAGAGTCTCTGACAAGTATGACGGTATGTGCAGGACGGACCGTCACAGGTAAGACGGTCCGTCGTAGGTGTCCGTCAGTGGACAATTAAAAAAATATGGAGACCCTTAAGAGAGGGGTCTCTGACGATCGAAACGGTCATGCTGGACGGACCGTCACAGGTACGACGAACCGTCGTAGGTGTCCGTCAGAGGACACTTGAAAGAAATATGGAAACCCTAGGAGAGAGGTCTCTCACTGTCATGACGGTCATGAAGGACGGATCGTCGAGGGTATGAAGATCCGTCGTAAGTGTCCGTTTTGAGGAAATATAGAAAAATAGAAAGAGACCCTTAGGAAAAGGGTCTCTGACAACCAGAACGGTTGTGCAGGAAGGACCGTCGTAGGTATGACGGTCCGTTGCATGTGTCCGTTAAATAGCACTTAGAAAAAATTTGATAGTGGAGTGTTAGGGAGGTTGGAACAGACCCAGTGACGGTCCATCGTGAATAGGATTGTCCATCATCGGGGTCTCGTTCTGTAACTCAGTGACAGAACTGGAGATGCCCCATTCATCCCCTATGACCCAAATCGAATGGGTAGTGTTTTGACCTACATTTGTCTAACCCAATTACCTAGTAAACTAGCAATGCTAAGGCACTTATTACTAGGGTTTTAACACGACAATTTCGAGATTTTTATTTCCTAGGTCAGACAACATTTGATAAAGAATGAACGTATCAATATGAACTAGACTACTACTAATTAATAAACAAAAATGCAATATTAATGAGTAGAAATTAGAGAAAAATATCTGAGAATGTGAGAAAAACAAGAGGGAAAAGGTACTTGGTGATCAGGAAGACACCCACAACAGGAGCTCCGACTAGTAAATGAGGACTTTTAGGACTTTGGAAAATTTCTGGAAAATGAGTTGAAGAGGGAGATGTTTTGGGAAGTTTAAAAGGGAGGGAAATAGGAGGAAGAGTGACGGAATGGGGTGAAATGAAGGGTTGGGGGTTTTATATGATGAATTTATTTAAACACCCCCAGAAAGGTCGGGTCGGGTACACCTCATTAACGATGCAACGAGTCCCCAACGACGGTCCGTCTCATTTGTGATGGTCCATTATTGGTTCCGTCGCGTGTGCCCTAGTTTGAAACTAACAGAAAGACGTACCTGGAACGACGGATTAATGCGACAGTCTGTCAAAGTTGACACGGTCCGTCGCTATATCCCTCAGTGACTGCTGCAGAGTAATTTTCTATAGAATTTCCAGGTGATGTGCCTTCAAATTTAAAACCCATTAGTAGAAAATGCTACCATTACTAGAAATTAAAAATATAAGTATTGGGTTGCCTCCCAACAACTGCTTGATTTAACATCGCGGCAAGACTGAGGACACTTGATTACTCAGCCTTCATCAAGATGGTATGCCTCTATCACTTCATTCACCGATGCAGTATGCCCAAAATAGAGTTTTATTCGTTCTCTATTCACCATAAACCGCAATCCCTCCTTGGTTTTTAACTCAACTACTCCATGAGGGAACACTTGGGTGATCTAGTAAGGGCCAGTCCGTTTGGACTTGAGCTTACCCGTAAGACAAGGCAACCCAGATCTGTTTAGGAGCACCAAATCCACGACCATAAACTCTTGGTTTGCACTTTTTTTTTCATTCTCCTTCTTCATCTATTCATTATGGGATATCGAGGATACCGATTTGAGCTCACCACTCTGCCTCATGGTCCTACAAACTTGAAGGTCGCATCTTCATTGTTCAACCGAAATTTCATCTGCCCCTTTTTCGTATTGACTAAGGCTCTATATGTAGAACCGAATGGCCTCCCATGAATAATAGGCACTTTTAAATTGACTTCACAATCAAGAATAACAAAATCTGCCGGAAATATGAAAGACTCAACTCTTACAAGCACATCATGGAGTATCCCAACTTCATGTAAATCGAGAGGGGCATGAGATTTATGCTTGCCCCTAATTCACATAATGCTTTCGCAAAATGTAATGACCCCACCGTAAAGGAATAGTGAACGCTCCCGAATCTTCGTCCTTTTGTACGAGAGATCTAGTAGCAATAGCACTACAATGCTACAGTCTATCATCATCCTCGAAAGTGACCGATCTTTTCTTTGTAACCAGATCTTTCATAAACATGGCATAACCGAGCATTTGTTCAAGAGATTCTATTAAAGGTACATTGATAGAAAGTTTCTTCAGCATTGTTATAAAACGCCGATATTTACCATCCTCGGTCTTTTTCACTAATCTCTGAGGGAAGGGTGGTGGTGGTTTAGGCATGGGAATTACCTTTATAGGGGCTTCTGCATCTTTTCCAGTGCTCTCTTCTACTTCACCACTAACCTTTACCACCTTATCATCATCCTTTCTCACCTTTTCCTCATTAGACGGCATAGGTGGGTCAATGGTTTGATTACCACCACGAGTAGTGATTGTCATACAGTGTGCATCATTTTTCAGATTTTAGATAGTGTTGCTAGGAAGAGTGCCCGTTTGCCGTGTGTTCACCGTTGCAGATAATTCTGCCATTTGCAACTCGATTTGCTTAATCGATATTGCATGTGTATCGAATTTTTGCCCAATACTTGCTAAATCACACCTTAAATCTTTAATGTGCTCATCACTAGCATCGAACCTCCTCATCATTTTGTGCAACATATCCTCACCTCGCTCCATACTATCTCCACCATCCTTAGGAGTAACTTCACGATTTTGAGGAGGGAAATAGGGCCCATTCCTATCATTTCAATTACCGTAGTTACCCCTGTTAAAGTTGTTGTCATGGTTGTAGCTTCCCTCTTGGACATAATGACCCTCACGGTTATAGTTACCATATATCCGACCTTGGTTCCCTTGACCTTGGCGCCAATAATCCTTATTTGAGCGTTGGGCTCTCGGTGGAAAACCCCCCGTCTGCTCATTTACTGTGTAGGAGTCCCCAGCATAATAGCGTTCATAATTAGGAGGTGGTGGTTTAGGCAAGTAGTTAACTGCATTTCTCTTTTCTGCACCCCCAGTGATATGTATTAGTACCAACCCAAGCTCAGTTCTCATCTGAGCCATTTCTTCACGAATCTCATCTATGGCTGGGTTGTGAGTGGACTGTACTGCGAAGGTATTTCTTCCGGTATATGACTTCCTAGTACTCCAAGCTTTATTATTCCAGGAGATTTTCTCTAATTTTTCAGTAATATCAGCATAAGGACACTCCCCATAATATCCACCTGCTATAGTGTCCAACACCGCTTTATTATTATCATCTTGTCCCCGATAGAAGTATTCCTTCAATGACTCATCATCTATACGATGATTTGGGACGCTTCTCAAGAACGAGGTGAATCTATCCCAAGAACTACTAACTGACTCTCATGGTAGTGCCACAAAGTTGTTCATTCTATCTTTGTGGTTTAGTTTCTTGGAGACCGGATAGTAGCATGATAAGAAAACATCCTTAGTTGGTTCCAAGTAAAAATTGAGTTGTAAGGGAGCTCAAAAAACCATATAGTAGCCTCTCTCGTCATTGATAGAGGAAACACTCTAAGACCTATTACATCCAAGTCCAAGTCAGGCCTCCCTATACAACTTTTACGCACCGCCCTTACCTTAGTTATAGGGGCATGTGGATCCTCAGAAGGTACCCCTGAAAACAAACCTCTGGCAGTGAGCATTTGCATCAGGCTATTAGTTACCACGAAGGTGTGGCCTGGTTGTAGAGGAGGCAAAACAAGTGGCCTATCGGAGTCTTCTATGTTTTCATAGCCTCTGTAGTATGCTTGTGGCCGTGGAGCAGGATTTTGTCCCCTCTGTTGGTGTTCACTCGGAGCATCGGGTAACAACTGACCTTGAACATCAACCGGAGCTGGGATGTTCTGGATTGCATCATCATCATTGATTCCCAAGTTTCTATTGATGTTGCGTAGTGTACGCTCTACTTCGTGATTGTAAGGAAACAAGGGTTCTCTTCCTCTCCGTGTATTTGTCATACAAGGAGGGTGGTTATGCACGAATCAAAAACAATAAAACAAAGTAAAATAAAGAAAATATCAACTAAACTATAGTTATAAGTTTAAGTTAATCTAAAAGCTACTTTCCCCGGCAGCGGCGCTAAAATTTGATACGCTCAAACTTACTTCTTAAATAAGAAGTAAAGAGGTTGTGTCAAGTAAATAACCCAACTAGTGAGGTTGGGATCGTTCCCACGAGGAAAATAGTTTAGACTTAACTTCAATTTATTACAACCAATGTTCAGTCAAATTACTTCCTTGGAAAGCAAAAATGATGAAAAGGGGGGTTTCTATTCCTAAATAAATGAAAATAACTAGCTAAATAAAAGGATACAACTAACAGCTTCGAATGTTGGAGTTTAATCAATTATTCAAAGTAACTAGAATTTACGTGTTCCCCCAAGGTTCATAACATGATAAGTCCAACTATAACAATTCTTTCCTAGTATCTTGCATACAAACTGATATGTTATGTATTTCTAAATCCTTGGTCCGACATCTACAAAATGTCACTCCGCACCTTGGTCCGGCTATATGTGTTGCTATCCTAACCCTTATCTTTACCTCATATTAAGCATCATATTCGATATTTGACTAAGTTATTACCTCGTACCAATCAATACTAGCCTATTAGATAGTATACACTAAATCTATGTTGATAATTCTTTTCCTATTAAATACCTCCTTGGTCCGGCAAGTAGCATTAAGGCGAGTTCTTACGTTGGCCATCCATTAAAAAGACTTCTATGCGAAAGAGTTATCAATACATGCAAGACACTATTCTTGAATTGTTATTTTAGTTAGGTTTTATCTCATTATTTGCCTATGGTTCCCACAACCCTAGTTATTGTGTTTAGTTACCCATAGTCATAATCACAATATTCAAATATATGATATAAGAATTCATGTACTTACTTCAATGAGAAAGAGTAAAGTCCGAAAGTTCACTTGATTAATCAGCAAAAGTCACCAACAACCAATGATAAAAGTGTCAAGATAATCAATAATCTCTCAAAGAGTATACAAAATAATCAAAAGTCTCACAATATTCAAAAGTCTAACAATGGTTCCGAGTCTAACCTCAAAAATGAGGTTTTTTGAACTATTTATATGAAATAAAAACCTAATCAAACAAGGACTCTATTTGCTAAAATCTGTTAAACCGCGGCTGGGTCAACGGACCTCGCGATTGACCGTCGTGGTCACGACAGGCCGTGATGGATTCCGTCGTCCCATACTTGTGCAATTTTCTTCTGCTGCTATCTTCATTACCATCGACGTCAGTTATGACGGATCGTTACGAGCACAACAGTTTGTCGAGGGTCTCCGTTCCAAAACACTTGAACTCTTGGAATATGGGTACTGGAGCTACTTCTCCGATCTTCATGACGCACCTGCAGGACGGACCGTCATGGATACGACGGTCCTTCACACTTTCTGTATCCCCACACTTGGTAAGACTTGCCCATCTTCCTTCAACAGCTACACTACGCTGCCACCTACAGACCGTCACAAGCATGACGGACTGTCACAAGCTCCGTAGGTGGTCTCTTCTGCATTTCTTCGCTCAAAAAACTCCGCATTCATCTTTGGACAGATTTCCTGCAAATAAGGAGAATTTTATATAAAAATTTGCACAAAAAGGCTTTTGGACACACTAAACTTAAGGAAAAAGTATTAATAATACCGTGAAACCACAGTACATCAACTCTTTATTGGCACTACACATGTTGGATCACCCACACACTTCTTCAAGAGAGAGATATGGAAGACTGGATGCACTTCTTCTAATTTTGCTGGCAACTCTAACTCAAATGCCACCGTGCCAACCCTTTTCAAGATCTTGTAAGGTCCTACATATCTAGGACTTAGTTTCCCTTTCTTTCCAAATCTCATTGCCCCTTTCATAGGTGAGACATTGAGAAAACACAATTATTAACTTGGAACTATAGTTCCCTTCTCCTTAAATCTACATAAGTTTTTTGATGACTTTGGGCTTTATGAAGTCTATTTCTAATGAGTTGCATTTTCTCCATTGAATAAAGGACGAATATGGCCCTATCAAGGATGCTTCACCTACTTCAAACCAACAAATAGGATATCTAAATCTACGCCCATATAAAGCCTCAAAAGAGGCCATCTGAATACTGGAATGGTAGCTATTGTTGTAAGCGAACTCAATAAGAGGAATGTGATCATCCCAAGTACCTTTGAAATATATTTTACAAGCTCTCAACATATCCTCTAAGGTCTTAATGGTACGATCTGCCTGCCCATCCGTCTGTGGATGAGATGTTGTACTAAGGTTAACTTGAGTGCCAAGACCCTTCTAAAGTAACTTTTAGAAATGAGAGGTAAACTAGGGACCTCTATATGAGATGATAGACAAAGGAACCTCATTTAACCCTCACAATATTATAAATGTAAAGCTTGGCATAATCCTCTGCCGAATCTGTAGTCTTAACCGCCAAAAACTGAGAAGACTTAGTCATCTTATCAACTATCACCCAAACGGATAATGTTGTTTGCGAGTACGTGGTAACCTTGTGATGAAATCCATATTTGTCATTTCCCAGGTCTAAGTAGGAATGTCGATATCTTGAGTCATAATTCCTGATTTCTGATGTTCTACCTTTACTTGCTGGGAATTAAGTCACTTACTCACAAAGTCTGCTATATCCCTCTTCATGCCATTCAACCAATAGACTTCCCGCAGATCGTTGTACACCTTAGTGGCATCTGGATGAACAGAATACCTAGAGTTATGGGATTCTGTAAGAATATGTTGTCTCAACTCGCCCAGATCAGGAAAACACAATGTACCCTAGTAGCGAAGTACACCATCTCCCCCTTGGGAGAAAATCTCCACGCTCTGATTATGGACTGCACCCTTAAGTTCAAACAAGATTGGATCACTGTATTGCTTTTCCTTAACCTCCACTAACAATGACGATTCTAACCTATTCTGAACAGTTATACCATTGTCTGATAGGCTTATAAGGCGAACTCCAAAGCGAGAAAGCCTGTGAACATCCTTCATTAGCTCCTTCCTTTCTTCCTCAACATGGGCTACACTACCCATAGATAATCTGCTATTACATTTGTCTTACCGTGATGATAATGCACACTCAATCATAATCCATAAGGAATTAAAGCCATCTCCTCTGGCAAAGATTTAACTCTTTCTGGGTGAATTACATACTGAAGGCTCTTATGGTCAGTGATTACATCTACGTTGACACCATAAAAGTAATGTCTAAAGATCTTGAGTGAAAACACCAATTTTTCAAGCTCAATGTCATGAGCTTGATAGTTTTCTCATGAACCTTAAGTTGTCTAGAGGCATATGATATCATTATACCTCGCTGCATCAATACACAACCTAGGCCAACTCTGGATGCCTCACAATATATCACATAACAATCTGAACCCTCTGGTAAAGTCAAGACAAAAGTTAAAGTAAATATTGTTTTAAATCCTTCAAATCTTTTCTCACAATCACCTGACCATTGAAACTTGACTATATTCTGAGTTAACTTAGTCAATGGTGAGGCTATGGAGGAGAATCCTTCCACGAACCATCTATATACCCTGCTAGGCCAATGAAATTTATGATATCTGCAGTAGAGGTAGACATTCTCCACTGCTTCTATCTTTTGTGAATCCACTCGGATCCCTTTGGTTAATACAATGTGACCAAGGTAAATAAGAGATTGCAAATAGAACTCATATTTGGTGAACTCAACGAATAACTGCCGGTCCTAGAGAGTCTATAAAACAATTCTCGAAAGACTCGCATGTTCTTCCTTATTCCTAGAGTAAATGAGGACATCATCAATGAAAACAATAACAAACAAGTCCAAGTACAGTTTGAACACTCTGTCCATCAAATATATGAATGATAAAGGAACATTGATTACTCCAAACGACATAACTACAAATTCATAATGACCATATCAAGTTCTGAAGGCTGTTTTCAGAATGTCAAAATCTCTGACTCTAAGCTGATGATAACCCAGATCTGAGGTGTATCTTTGATAAGTGACTAGCACCCTGAAGTTTGTCAAAAAACTAATCAATCCTGGGGATGGGATAATTATTCTTGATTAAGACCTTGTTCAATTGTCTATAGTCAATGAACATTCTGAGAGAACTATCTTTTTTCCTTACAAACAGCACTGGTGCACCCCATGGTGAAATACTAGGTTTTATGAAACCCTTATATAGAAGGTCCTTCAACTTCTCTTTCAATTCCTTAAGCTCTGTTGGAGCTATTCCTTTAGGAGGAAAAGAAATAGGTTCGGTATCTAGAAGGAGATCAAATCCAAAGTCAATTTCCCTTTCTTGAGGGACTTTGAGAAGATATTTTGGAAATTCACAGACTACTGGAACTGACTGAAGAGTTGGGGTTTCGAGGATACAATCCTTAACCCTAACTAGATAATAGAGATAACATTTAGATATTATATTTCTATCCTTAAGGTAAGAAATAGATCGAACCATAGGCGCTATGCTACTACCCTTCCATTCGAAGATTAGTTCATCTGGAAACTTAAAACAAATAATCCTAGTTCTATAATCGAATAAGGCATAACATGATTGTAACAAATCCATGCCTCGAATGACATCAAAGTCTACCAATTCTAACTCTACTAGATCTACTGAGGTGACTTAGTGAGAGACTATGACAGGGCAATTTTTATATCCCCGACTAGCTATAACTAGGTCACCGACTTTAGTAGAGACTGAGAATGGTTCGGAGAGAGAGTCTGGACTAACATTAAATTGGATTGCGATGTAAGGAGTTAAAAAAGAAAGGGTAGCCCCTGGACCTAATAATGCATAAACATCAAGGTCAAAGACTCATAACGTGCCAGTGACTACATTAGGAGAAACTGCCTGATCCTGGCTAGCCTGAAGAGCATAAAACCTATTTTGGCGCTGAGTGCCACCTGTACCAGAAAGTTACCCTGCTGAGTTAGGCGACTTGCTGGTGCTGCTAAAGTTGTAGAGTGAGATTTTGCATGACCACCTCGTCGACCCTATCTAGAAGGACAATCCCAAGACCTGTGACTAGACTGACCGCACCGAATGCATCCTTCTTTTCCTGCGAGACACTCACCCGGATGATTCTTATCACACTTAGGGCAAGTGGGGTATGTCTTGGGGCCTGAAACACTTCCCTTAGATTTGGATCCTGGTTCTCTACCCTTCTAGTCATACCTGTTCTTATAGTCATAGTTCCACCCCCCAATTTATGCTGAGAATAGTGATAGTTCCTAGTCCTAGCCTTCTTATTCATGTTAGCCTGTTTCCTAAGCTTATCACCCTCAACCTACTGAGCATGAGTCATAACCCTAGAGATGTTCATATCTCCGAGTAACATAGCATACCAACACTCAGTTTTCAACAAATCCGACACTCCATACAAGAACTTGTTCATCTTTGTCCCGGAGTCAGCAACCATGCGAGGAGCCTACCTGGAGAGTTTGTTAAACTTCAGCCCATACTCTTGGATTTTCATGTTACCATGAATCAAGTTCATGAATTCCTCAGCCTTTGCCTCTCTCATTTCTATAGGGAAAAACCTATCGAGAAAAGTCTCACTAAATTAATCCCAAGTAATAGGAGCTGCATTTGAACCCCTATTCTCCTTTCACTGAGTGTATCAGATATGAGCAACATTCTTCAACTAGTATGATGTTAACTCAACCCGATCATTTCCAGTGACTTGCATTACCTCAACGATCTTCTTGATCTCATCCTAGAAATTCTGAGGGTCCTCATAAGCTTGCTATCCTAAGAACTCAGGCGGATTCATCATAAAATAGTCATACACCTTTGCTACTATTGATCCACTATTTTAATTCATGTGAGCATGAACCCGATTGTTCTGGTTAGTCATACTCTTAGCCAACATCTGTATGACATTTGAGAACCTCAGCATTGGAGACTTCCTGATCTGGGGTTGGAGGAGCTGCATTTGTATTTTTGGAGTTTGCATTTCTACCGTTAGCTCTATGAGGAGGCATGATTTGAAACATTGAACGTCAAGTGATAAAAGAATAAGATCATGCCTCACGCACGATAAGAATACCAAGAAAGTGATGTTTTTCCTAAAACACTTCATAGTCTCCCTCTAATTAGATGTGGTGCACTTCATACCAATGAAAAGGACTCTACTTAGTTAGAATATTCGGATATCCTAGGACACTGAAATCTAATGCTCTGATACCAAGTTTTGTCAGAGCCCGAGCTACCCCTGAAATGCGGGTGATCCAAATCTAAACCTTCTAGCATTATCATGAGCATACTAAAGATAATAAAGAGATTGAGAAGCTAAATAATAATTTATAATGAAAAGATGGAGAATAACCATATGCTAGAACTTATATAATATGATGAAATATGAGTTTAATTCAATGATATTACTAACTCAACACTAAGGTAAAACTAACTATGTCTGAAATAAGCCTCTAAACTGGACTAGAATTATTGGGACAACCCCAAACTAAATCTAGAAAAAACTAAAACTAAATGACTAAATAGTAAAAAGAAACTCATAAATGTTATCCTCGCAGAATGAGGACTCACTACTAAATCTACTGAACTGAAGATCAGAAATCGATCTTTTCATGATTTGGATGCTAGGAACCTTAAGTTACATCACGAGAAGATGTCGCGCACGTATGTATCAGTACTTGAAAGGTAATGAACATGTAGGATAGAATAAAGTTGAATTAAAACATAACTGAACAAGCACAAAAGCAAGTATAATAATTTGAACATGATATGGAGATTATGAATGCTAATATGACTTAATGAAATGACAAATTTATAACATGTTGAATCTAAATGTTGAGTTTAATGATAAATGGTCAATGCAAGAGAGTACGACTTAACTGTTTAGCTACTAATAATCGATAATAAAACAACATGAGCTAAATGTAGAGTCCGATGTATACGCCAATCGGAAGACTCAATATACCCTACAAAAGATATAAAGGTGTGCTGGCGTGATCACTAAACTGATTGCCCACAAAGGGAACTTACAACCTACTTGGCTAGTAGTTCTGGCACTATTGGGTAAGCTGAACCCTAGTCGAGCTCAATATTATGCTACTCCCATGGATTTATGTAGTTAACTGATTATGTCCCAATTTTCTGTAAATATTGGATAGCTCAAAATTGAACATGCAAATTGGGAATGTAATTTTTAATCTTTGATGCATTAAAAACTTAAGCATGTATAACTGCATAACTGAAATATCTGACGTAGAATGTGTAATACCTAAAGAAATACAAGCTAGGGTTCTAAAATTCATGTGATAAACTGAGTAATAACATGATAATCTTATTTGGAATTGATATTTTAAAATCATGAAGTTCTATCAAAGTTCTAGAAATACTAGGTTTAATCAAGATAAGAGAATCGAGAATCTGACTGAAAAATAGGGACCCAATGGGTGAAAGGAACCCACTAGTGAAATCCAACATACCTGGTGATGAAATCCACGAAAAAATATTCAGATTTCGAGGCTTCAACGAAGGGATTCTTGTTGGGTTCTTGAACTAGGGTTCTTGATCTTTTTCTCCTTTCTTGCTTCTAATTTTCTAACTTTTGATATATGATTTTGACTTAGGTAAGTTCTATTTATTTTTCTAGGGTTAAAGTGACTAAAATTTGATTATTTAGGGTCAAAGCGGTGTATCTTAAGGTTTAATTGAAGTGAGAAAAGACCAAAAGTTCCCCTAGGTAAGTTACTGTCAGAAGAAAGGACGACCATTACTGACAGTCCGTCGTTTAGTCCGTAGGTTGGTCCTATTCGGTAAGCCTTTACTAAAACAGCCACAACTTTTTACTCAACGGTTTTATTTTAGCAAGGTTGGTGGCTATGGAATGCTAATGCATTTATATATCTGTGAATAGGTCATGGGACACCGAATTCATTTTGTTCTATGAGTTATGACCATTCAAAGTTGACCAACCAATATTTCCCCCATAACTATCTTCTAATTCCCACCTACGGTAAGACCTATGGACCGTGCTGGCCATTCGTAAATCTTGTGAGGTAGTGGGTGAACGATGTTTTTATCGACGGTCATGGACTAGGACCATAAGTCCGTCCGTCGACCAACACTTTTCCAATTTTCCTGGGCTGAGATATTTAGAAGTTTTTAATCCCATCGACGATTTTGTAGGACGGACCGTGGGTCAGGCTACAATTTATCGATGGTCAAGTTAGTTGCACATGCAGATTTTACTGAAAAAACTAATTTTAGGTATGTTTTGGCTACGGGGTGTTACACTTCTATTTTCTCGTCCGATGGTCTTTTAGTTGTGATTGCTTGGATGATATTGTATATCTACGCTTGGGGAAGAAATGGTGATTTTTTATGCTTATCTTTGTTTTATGGTATCATGAATATGTGTGAACGTGAATTTCGTAATGATATGTTGATATGATGTCCCTTGTGGCTACATATGAAGACTTATGTGAAATAGCATGTTATGTTGGGAATTATATGTTATGATATGGTTAAAGCATTCTAGAAGTTATTGTGGTTAAAAGGAGTACTTTTTGGAATGGTAAGTTACTCTATTATTTTGCACGATGATAGCCTAATGGTATGAATTAAGTCGGAATGCTTTATGGTTACCTATAGAAACATGATGCCTAAGTAAATGATACCCTTGTTTATATGTGTGAACCTTCATGATTGTTTTGTATGGACTATAGTCTTTGTATAAGCTTGGTCTTAGGAGCAATGGTATCATTTTGTTCTTGTAGGGTGATGATGTTCCTACAAGTCACATTGCTGTAAAGTTGAATACAAAAAGGAAGAGTCCCTATGGTTACGTCTTCTCAACTTTTTCCCCTAAAGTTGTATGACCTTGGTGCGATTGTATGGTATAAGAACCCCATGAGGTTGAATAAGTATGATCTAACTTGAAAAATGGGGGATAATGTGAATAAATGATGAGGTTTAGAATGCATTGGTTGACTTACTATAATTGCTTTTAATGTGGTAATCACTTTTTTATGATGAAAGGAAGTTTGTTTAGTTACGATCCTCTTAAGGTTGGGTTAAGTTGCTCTTAATTGGGTCTACCCTAAGTGGGTGATGGTAATCTGAGTAGTAAGGTTGTAGATATTTCTACCTTGTCCTTCAATTCTTCCTCTTACTTGAAACTAATGAATTCTTAGTAAGGTTGTTCATCTTAGGAGTCTTGTACAAAGTATGACCTGCATGACTTCTATATGTTTGGTATGTCTTGATTGACACTATCTTAAGAGTAATTTGAATATTTTAAAGTACTTAATAAGAAATTTTTTATTAACTTCATGGTTTTCTCATGTTGATTGGGCATCATGATATGCTAGTTGTGCAATTAACTTCACAAGTTAAGGTAAAAAACATGTTTTATGCAACAAATAATATGTAATAATTAGGCTTATAATGAGAAATTCAGCCTCTTTATGATGAAATATGTCAAATCTCTTGAAAACTATGTAACTTGTATGGTTTGGAAAGCATGATTGTAGGCTCACTGTTAAAAGTGAAGGCATGATTATTTAAGTGTCCTTGTGTGTGCCTATTATTTGTGTTTTTTTCCCAAATAATGCTTACTTTGAAGTATATTGCTATGTAAGAAATTGATATTTTGTGAAATGACTTCCTATTAGTGGTGATGTGCTTGGTATATGACCGACAATCTAGACTTCACTAGGAAGAAAACATGAACATGACATGATTGAAAGTTGAGAAATTGTCATTTTACAGTTAAGATGGCCTTCGTGCATTTTCTTTGGTAGTAAACTCATGAGACAATAAGTGTGTTGAGGAGAAGGATATTCCTCCATGGACACAACTACACATGGTATGGTTGTATATGACCCTCATAGCACTAGGTCTAACCAATAAGAATCCATTGTCAATCTTATTAACTCAAGTCTATGTGCATTGAAGTATGAGTTCTTTAATGACTTTTGAGTATTGTTGGAATCTGTCTATGTGTGACCATACATGATGAGCTTTTAAATAAAATGAAGTAATTACCATGTTATGATTAGGATAAGGATGTTCCTCATATGGACATGATAATAGCATATGTATTTGATGAGAATGAGTGAATAAAAGTTTTTCTTTCTTGTATGCATTGAGTGCTAAATAGTTTAAAGTTCTGTTCCTTGTAAGTTTGGTACATAAAATTCCATATGATGATGTTATTAATAATGTGAACTGTTTTATAACATCTTTGTTGCGATTAAATTTTTCCAAGTGTCATTCGACGACGAATGTTTCAAAGTGGGATATATTGTAAGACTCACTAAATGAGTTAGGGTCTCTAGAGGATATCCATAAGGGTCTAAGATCCTAAAATGGCTTATAATATGGTATTGAGGTAGTAGGTAAATATTGAGGTAATTTGGAAGTCAAACGTCAAGGGACGACCAAGACGTAGGACGACTAGTCGCCAAAGGGGCCTTAGATTCTTTTATGTGTTTTTGAATGTTTCACGAGATTATGAAGTCTTAAATGAGTTATAATGATGTTTATAAGAATTGTATGGAGTTTCATGAATTTTATAGGTCGAATGTCTAAGGCGTTTGAAAGTAAGCCCTTGAGACATTCGTGTGTGTTTTGATAGGGCCTAGCATGTTTGGACGTGTTGCATGTAATTTTTTGAGTGAAACTTATGTGGAAGGTCCTTGACTTGTTAATGTTCATATTTAAATTTGAAACGCCTGGGTACGACTTCCCAAGGGCCCCACAAAATGGCTAAGAAGAACACCCAAAGGCTGTCGAGATACTGCCTTCGCAGTGTCAATCGACTATTCCTAACAACGCCCCATTTGTTGACAAAAGGAACGTCAATGGTTGTGTAGTCCATGGAAACATAGACTACATTAGGCTCAGCAAAAGTACAAGACAAGATCCCATCGACTGAAGCCACAGACGGCCCGTCGAAGGACTACAGGCTGTCAATGGTGGCCATCAATGGTGGCCTACAACACTGCATGCGCACTGTTTCATTAATTCACCCCATTTCCTAACCTGACCCTATTAGGTTTGCTTAGTTATTTTTTTTGTGTATTTAAGGGATAAAAAACATGATCGACCCATTTTCATAATAGACTTTCCCTCAAAAAATATTCTCTCTAAAACCTCCATTTAAGGTGAAGCTCAAGAACAACTTGGAGCTTTGATTTCTATGGTTTATTCATCAAGTTATAGAGCTTTTCATTATGATAAAGGTATGGTGATCCTTCATCTCAAAGTAACTTTTCACTTAGAGATTCAATCTCAATGTTTTCAAAGAGATTTCATGACCAAACTTCCAATCTAGCCATGGTTTCTTTCTCAAAATATTTTTTGAAGTCTTAATCATGATGAATTGATGTTAATGTATTGGTTTAAACGTGAAAAATATTCCGATTGCATTGTGAACCCATGTCCCTTCCAAAACTCGAGTTAGCCCTTGCATGGGAATTGTGATCGTGCCTTGTTATTGATTGGATTGTGATTCTATTACGTTTAATTTCTTATATTTACTGTTATTTAAGTATATTGATGGTGAATTGTTGATGGATGATCCAATTGA
The DNA here is from genome assembly GCA_027789145.1 of Solanum arcanum. NCBI lineage: Eukaryota > Viridiplantae > Streptophyta > Magnoliopsida > Solanales > Solanaceae > Solanum > Solanum arcanum. Next base: position 22,527,195 of record CM050935.1, on the reverse strand, counting down.
ATTAATGTATGAAGAATTGAACCATGACTAGCCTATGCCTCTATGTGATCACTATAACATTGATCTTTAAATGTAAGAAAGTGCAATTTGATTATGTTAAGATGCTTGTAGCTACTTCCTTAGGTTAGTACCATTGTTGAATTGTGGATATAAATCTTGTATGATCAAAGTAAGAAGGCTTGGTTTGAATTAATCTAGGTTCTTCTAGTCTATCAAGTAGTAACTTGTTATCTTAACGTTGGGATGTTTGTTATATGACTCGACCATGGTGAATTGTCCTTAGCTACTGCCTATATGTTTCATTATATGATAGTAAGGTATAATTCACCTAATATGAATAGATAACCATTGAATTGATAAAGATTGATTTAGGTTCTTATAGCCCATAGACTTGGTGGAGTAATGTATATATTGTGATCGATATCATAGGTTGGATGAAGCATAATTAAGCTCTGATGTTCTATCTCTTTATCTACTACCATAAATGTATTTTATTGATAAAATATGATTGATTAAAAAAGACTAGGGAAATAGATTGATGATCTAACCCTCTACTTTCTTGTATATATGCGATGTAATGTATTATGTAATACTATTTTCTTATAGAGACGTGTACATCATTTCGTTCATGATTAAATATATCTTTAGCTTTTTCCCTATTAATTATTAATGATGAAAAAGGTGTATTGATCAATGATTATTAAAGTTTGATGAAGAGATAAGAATTGCTCCCCCTCTTTACTTTTCTATAGTATTGTTAATTAATGAAGCCTTGTACGACATTGTGTTGTTTGGACCATTTATAGTGGCGGTGTTAACCTTATATTGTCATCATATCTGTGTTGACCATGACCTAGAAGACAAATTGATGAATACATGAGTATGTGGTTATGATGATCACACTATGTGAAGCTTATGCCTACATTCCTATTCTAGTTGTGATCTAAGTTGTTACGGCTATTGTATAAGCACGTATATATCTATTTTAATATTATGTGTAGGTGTTTCCATTAATGAAGTGTTAAGGATTTATTACCCCTACCCATTTGCCCCTATGTGAATGTGTGAATAGCTAATGTTAGGAGTCTCAAAGTGTAATATGAAGTTAGCTTGCCTCAATGCTAAATTGTGTTGTGTGGTCTACGCTTGAAAGTGTAATGTGGTCTTAAGCGGGTGGATGCCTCAATATGTTGTTGATATCCATTACGTGGTCATGTTGACCAATGTACACATACACCCACACATTATGTGTGTAATGAAAGGTTGATCTCATGTTCAGTAAATGTCTACTAATGTGTATGAAATGAAAATGTATGTGAAGTATGTTATGTATTCCATTAACTAGGATGACTTGATGGTGTATTAGTATGGGCAAGGGTATGGGAACTTGTCTATGTATTGCACATGTGTACCTTGAGGGTTTCCCAGGTTTTGTTTGTATGAATATTAAAATGAATGTAAGGATATGCCATGAATATGTGTTATATGTTATGATCTTAAGTATATGATATGATGAAATATGAATGTGCTTAGTGTCTTAAAGTCTTGATATGAAAGGATTGCTCATACAGTTACACCTATAGACATGCATTGATATATGAACATGTTTGACATTTATGTATTATGTGAAATGTTTGCTCACATACAAGTACACACACACATGTATGGATATTTAGTCAATAGAGGAGCATTGAAAGGTGTGCTCATGTATAACCTAAAACTAGATAGGTGTTTGAGTATGATATAAGCATATAATGAATCAATATACTAACCTATGATTTACGAAGAAAAGTAATAAAGGCTTTAATAAAAAGAGAACTTAGGTTAGCACCAAGTGAAATTTACAATGAGAGGTATTGTCTTCCCATGAGGAAGATTCACCATAGGTTTCTCATAGAGTGTTGGCTTCCCTTGGATGAAGATTCACCAATGGGTCTTTGTAAGGTCTGACTTTCCTTAGAGGAATCTCTTTGAGGAAGGTTCACCCATGTTATCTGATGAAATGAGGCTCCAAAGCAAATGAGCATGTAGAGGGTCATGTATATCTCTTAGTTCCATAAACCATGCTTACCACGTATGATATAAAAAGTGAATTAACTTAGTATGGTAGGATGTATGTTAATGTTCTACCTTGGCTAGGTGAGAACACCTTCCATTGGTGTAAGGCTCTACAACACAAAATTCCATGTTTAGCACCCATGGTCTTATTGTCGGTTAAGGCTATAGTTCCCCTAAAGTAAAATGGACAATGAAATTAAACTAAGGACCCTAACTAGAATAACCTAAGGGTAGTTGATTAGTGTAGGTGGGTGTATGGGACTTCCCCCTATGCATTGCACAAGTGACTCTTAAGGGAAGTCTAAGGAAGGTATTCTAATGCATATGTCTATGATTATGGTTCTGTTGCATGAAATTGTGTTGGTGTCTACATGAATGAAGTTGTCTTAAATGACTTGTTTATGTGTGAATTGGATGTTAAGGCTTGTGGTCTCATGATAGGTTTACTAAGTATGTGGAAGGTTATGGGTATTCACATGTACATTGCACTAGTATATTTAGACTGTGGTCATGACTAAGGTCTTATAATCATTTATGCGAAATTAAGTGAATAGATGTGAAAATTGAGATAACTTACCGTAAAGCCAATAGTGTCTTGTCTTAAATGTGTCTATGATGTATACGTCTATAAGATGGTATATTTTGGCTTATTAAGTTGCATGAATGATTCCTTGTGGCCTTAAGGTGATGTATTACACCAAATATCACTAGAGGGTTACTTGGGAGGTTAAGAGTTAAGGCAAAGATGTTTACTGTTAAAGTAAAATGTGCTCACGGAAAAAAAAAAAGCTCACTATAAAGTGACCTCAAATATGAATTAAATTTTATATGATATTTGGACTTTGAATTTTTCTATATGAAGCATGTGAATTATATAAATGCTATTGTATTAAGGTTTTATAAAGAATTAACAAAAAGGCATCATATATGGATTTCAAGAAAATATCTCTTTTAAATGCATGCTGTTACATGGTCGTTATGTACTTAGTGCATTCTTGTACTAACTCCATTCTTCTCTACTTTTTACATAAAATGTAGTTTATGGATGTTTAAAAGGATGTCTATGATTCAGGAGCTTGTATGTGTTTCCCAAGCTCAAGCAGAAAAGGAATCATTAAGATTCAAGGATGTCTTATATCAAGTTATGTTTAAAGTCATGTAATTTTATGATTATATTATAAGGGTTGTGTCCCTATTGTACTCTTATGATGTTGTGTCTAGGATGGCAAAGAGACATAAGGTGTAAATTTGTACTTATGATATTTTATATATATATATATATGACGTAATGTTTCTAGCATATGATGTGCTGTTAAAAGTTTTAAATTTTCCGCTAAATTTACTATGACAATGCGATGAAAGATAACTATGGGCTTGTATAAGACCTCCGCAAGGTCAAGTACGTCATGTTACTTCTAGAGGGGTGCTCTTCGGATTTGATAAATGTTGTATAAGAGTATTAGGTTGGTGAAAGTGGTTATTGGTTTTAAAAGTCTCATATTGCAAGGTCTAGTAGAGTCTCGTACCATTGGTGGTGAATCGTGACACAACAAATTGTACGAGAGGCTATAGAATGATAGAGTTTACCTTCTTTATCTTTCTCATGTCGCGCATAGAACTTAACACTATAAGATTTCTCTCTTATATTTTCTTGTCCGATGGTCTTTTAGATGTGATTGCTTTGATGAGATTTTATCTCTATGCTTGAGGTAGAAAAGGTGAGTTTTGATGCTTATCTTGGTTTTATGGTTTTATGAGTATGTGTGAAGGTAAATTTCCAATTTCATGTTAATATTATGTCCTTTGTAGCTGCGTATGAAGACTTATGTTAAATAGCATTATATATTGGGAATTATATGTTATGATATAGTTAACTGAGTTCTTTTTGGAATGGTGAGTAGTACATGTTGCTAAGTATATGTTTAAATGGTTCAAATGTAGCCTTTGTTTATATGTGTGAACCTTCATGATTGTTTTGTATGCATTGAAGTCTTTGTATAGTCTTGGTTTTAGGAGCAATGGTAGTATATTGTCCTTGTAGGGTGATGATGTGCCTAGAAGTAACCTTGCTATAAAGTTGAATAACAAAAGGATGAGTCCCTATGGTTATGTCTTCTCAATTGTTTCCCCTAATGTTGTATGACCTTGGTGTCTATTTTATTGTATAAAAACCCTATGTGGTTGAATAAGTATGACCTAACTTGAAAATTGGGGGAAAATTTGCATAGATGTTTAGGTTTAAAATGCCTTGGTCGACTTACTATAATTCCTTTTAAAGTGGTAATCACTTTTATATAATGAAAAGAAGTTTGTTAAGTTAAGATCCTAATAAATATGGGTTAAGTTGCACTTAATTGGGATGGTAATGTTAGTAGTAAGGTTGTAGATATTTCTACCTTGTCCTTCTATTCTTCCTCTAACTTGATACTAATAAATTCTTAGTAAGCTTTTTCATGTTAGGAGCCTTGTATAAAGTGTGAATTGCATGACCACTATATGTTTGGTATGTCTTTATTGATACTATCTTAAGAGTATTTTGAATATTTATGTCACATCCGGGTTTACCCCCTAAACGTAACTGGTGTCATCGTCGTTTTTAAGGACTAAGACTAGCCACTTAGTCTCATAGTCGTTACATTCATAGGTTGAAAATGCGGAAAAATACAAAACTTTAATTACAACTAATTGGAGGTTTACATAGACATACACATAATATATATTCGTATCGAGTATACATAGACCCTTCGTATAGGAATATTACATAGCCTTATACTTTTATTACACATTATTATATAGAAAATACTAGTCATAAAGTGGTCTCATCTCATACAATCTATTCAGAGTGTTTCAAATTTACGCATAGACCTTATATCAATTCAAAAAGACCACATAAAGGTTATACAAAAGTCTAGTACTCAATTTAAAAGGAAAGAAATGAAAGATTCTTTTAAAAAGTCCGTAAACTAGATAGTGGCATTGCTTTCAGAAAGTTGAGGACCTACCCTACATGGATGAAATTAAGAATCCAAGCCTTCAACAATGTTGCCTTCAAATATCTTCAATGATGGAACCTAAAATGTTGGGGAAAAGAAAAGGAAATGGGTTAGTACCCCACATATACTAAGTATGAGACCTTATGCACATATACAAGCAAAACATGCTAAAAAGGGAATTTTAGTTAAAACATTCAATTTTAGGAACCTAATGCAAAGTGAAGCAAGTCATATCAATCTACCAAACATGCGTACTAACTTAACAAGTAATACATATTCCAACATAATTGAAACCATGATTTATTACAGCCCTATCATCAATGAAAAACATCAAAAAAATGAATACGAGTCAATCATATCATAATAAGCAAGACAACTACTCATGAATCCTTATGAAGTCAAAAAGTGCAATGACGAAGCAATGCCCCATAAGCTTACTCAATAAAGTAGTCTAAACAACAAAACCATAACGAATGCCCAACTTCACATAACATAACATTTAGATTTATATTTCATATTATGTTAATATTATAACCCAAGGCATACCCATAAGTGAACTAATTAACTTATGGTGTCAACAATGTGCCAGGTTCATCATATGCATATCATATCTCGTCATAACAAAAACACATATGAGAACATCCTCCTAAGAGTTTCCTCAACCCAACTAGGGTATTAACATCATAACACAATGATAACAAATAAGATAATAAGGCCAATTACATCTTTATGACACAATTCAACACTAGATTAAAGTTTAACACAAAATACATAAGACAATTTCATAATATATTTCATGCCCTAAATCACATCTCAATAAAAAGAATAATAGGCCTATAATTCATCTTAATTTTTTCATAACAACACCATAGGATAGTAATCTAATTAATAACCAAGTCAATTTAATAATCACAATACAATATATGTCAAGATCACAACCTAGGGTTAGGGGTTGAGGATCATGTTCTTCAATTTCAACCAAATCAGCAACAATAACCATAATCAAGTTAAATTATGTGTTAATATATTCAATACAACCTAAATAAATCATCAACAACTCAATTCATAACTTCAATTTCATAATTGGATAAAACCACAAGAAAACTCAACTTTTGAAATCCATTTTTACGGAAACCTTTGAGTAAAGTGTCTCAATGGTGAATTAGATACCATACCTTAATGTTTGATGAAAATTTGATGGTGTGTTCGTCTCTTTCCATCCCCCTAACCCTTACCCTATCTAGTCTTCAATGGTGAGTTCAATTAGAGAGAAAGAAGAGATAAGGAAGAGAGTTTATTTTGTGAGTTGTAATTAGATTAATTGGGGTTGGGGCCTTTATATGGGAGGTTGTAAGTTAATTAGTCTCCTATTAATCCATAAATAAAATATAAACTACTCAATTAATCAAATGACATAACACTAAAATGTGCAGGAAAATCATTCCCTCATCAAAGAAACCCCGTCAATGGGCCGTCTGTGAGTCTACGGACCTACCCCCCTCTCGTTCTGCACTCCGTCAATGAGTTTAGAGACTGTGCAGGCGAGGGGATTCCTCAACTTGGATATGTATGGGATAACGGTGGCATTGACACCTCGTTGGTCCAAACCCGGGCAGTTGACTGCCTCGTCGATGCACAATGCTTCGGGCAATGTTGCCTAAACTTGCAGGGGTTCTTCTCAAGGGCCCTTGGTTGATCCTAAGAGAGTCGTACCTGGATGTTTTGGCCATGAAACAAAAACTCAAACACCTATTAGCTAACTTTTTATCAATTTTCATACATTTTCAACTCCTAAAAGTTCATCAAATAAGATAAGGCACGCTACTACCTCTTTGAACCAACTTCCAGATGTCATGAACGTTCTTGGACGTTTTGGTTCTTAAACTTTCTAAATGACCTATATTCATTAAAATTGACTTAAAAACAGTACATAGACTTCATGACATCTATGTTAGGCTTTACGACATGTCTTGTACTTTAAGAGTGTTACATTATCAACCCATTATGAACATTCATCCCCGAATGACACTAAAACTCTCTGGAAAGAAGGAATAGACTCTAGACTCGCAGCCCAACCAATCAACTTGTGACTGCCTGTATTATGTATAGGCTAGTTCTGTTCATGTGATACTTGACATAGAGTTATAGTTTAGGTGAGGGATCATGTTTTTGATATGGTTAGTGTTTGTTTAAACTAGATCAAAAGGTGATGTAACGCCTTGCACGTTTCAGTATGTGTATTGATGTTAACTCTGATGGAAAGTATTTAAGTAGATATAGTAAGGTCGTATTGATCTTAATGTTAAAAGTTAAGTGCTAAGCTGAAGAAAAAGGGATTAACATTCATAAATTGAAATAAAACAATTGAGCTGCTTGCTTGGCTTAATTAAAGCTAGCAATTGCATCACCTACTTAAGCTATAAAAGGGCCATGTTTTATGGACCAAATTTAGAAATTATTGGGCTGTCACTTGAAGACCAAACCTATTATATTAAAATAAAATTTGAAAGAAATCCCAGCAGCCAAATGTGCCAAGGCTAATTATGCCCAACTTAAAGAAACTAGGTGCATCACCTATTTTGACCTTTTGAGCTGCTTGATATGTACAAGCAGGTGCATCACCTACTTGACCAATTAGTGGCTGAAAATGGACCCCAAAAAAAGGGAGGTTCTAGAGAATATTTTTGTGGTCAATCAAGCACTATATATATCTAATATGAGCGGATGTTCTTTACCAATTTTAACACATAAAAATAAAATTTAAATCAAACTCAACCAGCAGCCTTAATGTTTTCTAGGGTTCTTGAAGAAATCCTTATGTCTACAAACCAAGGTAAGTGAAAACTCATGGATTTAGCTTAATTCTCCAATGGATTATTAGGAAAACATGTTATTCATGCTCTAATATAACTACAAAGGCAGAATAATTCCTACAGCTGTTGCTCACTTCCGCAGCTATTAAAATACCTTTCTTTCTTCTTTTGTTCAAGTGTGAAGGGAAGGTGAAGTTCTAAAAGAATAAAAGTAATAAGGAGAAGTTGCAAAAATTGAGGTAAGGTGACTGCTCAATTTTGTCTTCCTTAAGTATGAGTTAGAGTGAGGAATTAGTGGTGTGCTTTGATAAAGAACTCAAGGGGGTGGTGAGTTTAATACGTGGTTGTATGATAAAGAATATTTGGGGTTGTTCAATGTATATTACAGTTGGCGAATGTTGGTTGATCTTGGAAAAAAGGATGTATAATGTATGTCATGGATAGATAGTGAGGGTGTGGTGAAACACTTTATGTTAAGGGTTGTACGGACTCATTATTAGTTAAAGTTAGATATTGTTTTACAAGGCTCACATTGTGATAGTTGATAATATTAGTTTTCAATGACTTAAATTGTAGATTAAAATCAAAAAGTGGATGCTGAATCGTGATGGCATATCATTCTGAGGATTAGGTATGTAAGGCCATTCGATTCTATATCCCTTTGGCATGAAATTTTTCACCTGCAATTAATATCAACTTAGCGAATCTCATTAGTTCTATTCCTAGAGAAACATAGTAACAGCGTACTATCTCAAAATAGCTAACAATATTTTCCCCTCTCCATAGTGCATCGAACTACTTCATTATCTGTTCACTATTTTAAACTTGTGTAATTATCCCAATGTGGTGGTACAGAAATAGTAATTGCAAAAGCAATTCTATAAAACCTCTTCGTTGTTGTTTGAAGTTAATTGTATCATTTTAATCTCTTAAACTAATGTGTTGATGTTACATAGCTCCTTATGTTGTTTCTTATTTTCATGAAGTATGATTTTCATGTCTTCTATTACAGGTCAGTACTTCCATACCTCCAAAATGACTATGACAACCAAAATAAAATCTCAAAAGAGTTGTGAACTGATAAACAACAATCTCATAGATTAAAGAATCAGAGTGAAGAACTCTATATAATTACGGGTGGCAGCCCAGGGGCAAAAGCCTAGCACCAACTTGTACATAAGGGTGGAAGCTCAGGGGCAAAAGCCTAGTATGGGACTATCCCAAGTTGTGTAATGATGAGGACCGCATCCTAGGGGTTAATACACCTAGCATGGCTCATCCTCTTTTACCATTGATCAGTTGGTCACCTATATCACATGCCCTACAAAGATTATTACATACAGAAAGGTAAATAAAAGAAAGTAACTTACTTGATCCCATAAGAGTAAGAAAAGGTGGTCGTCTCTCCTAATCTATTCACACATATGTTGTTATTTGATTTCATTTGAGATCTCGATAACATCTGTTATTTTCTTACATATTCAGTACATTTTTTTGTATTGTCGTCCCTCACGGGGTACGCTGTATTTCATGCTGCAGGCATAGGTATTCCAGCGAGTAGACCTCCTCGGTAGGAGCACATGAAACTCTACTACTTTTGGGTCAGCTCCAAGTTTATTCGGATCATTATTGAGCCTTTGGTAAATTCATATTGGTATTATATTGTGGTTAAGGGTAAGGCGGGGTCAGTCCCAACCTACTCTAGTCTTTTATCTTTTAGAGGCTTTGTAAACGTATGTACATGGTTTAGTTGTGTCTTAAGGAGTTGTGGCCTCAATGTCCAAGTTGTGTATATAAATTTTGGACATATGTATGTTTTTTTGTATCACTGCATTCTAGGTGAAATTTTATCAATTGTTATAGTTATATGCACACTAAGAATAAGTTGCAGGTTGGTTCTCTAGGGACTTTAGAGCATCGGGTGTCTGTCCGTCTTAATGGTTTTTGGGGCATGAGAAATTGTATCAAAGAAGGTCATCCTAGGTAGTCTACAAAGTCGTGTCTATTTAGAGTATTGCTTATGGATGTGTTGTGCACCACATCAATAAATAGGAGGCTACGGGACATGTAGGAGTTGTATAATTTTTTTTCATTTCTTAGATCATGCAATAGAACTAGTGTTGTAGGTGACTCATATGTAATTACTCAATTGTTTTAACATACCAAAGATATCAGTTAAGAGAATGAGTAAAAGTAATGGTAAACGAGTAGATGTTGCTGCACAAGAAGGGACTAGACAACTGCCACCAATTAAAGCTGTTCATAGTGGGGCTCAAGATGAGTCTCTATCGCGGATTTTCTCAAGGCCTCCATCTCCTGAAGAACTAAGTATGGAAGATGATCCTTAGGAACCCACTATCAATGCTATCGAGCAAGATTTGAGGAATGCAGTCCAATAATTTACTCGTATAGTTGCTGGTCATGGCCAAAGGAAAGAAGGTACAATTGCAGGTACTAGTGGTGTAGATAGATCAACTGGAACACGAATACGTGATTTTCTTAACTTGGACCCTCATCATTTACCCGGTCAGATCCTAATGAAGATCCGCAAGACTTTATAGATCAAATCAAATCCACTTTGGATATTATGCATGTATGTGGTAAAGAAGCTTGTATCTAGTTGTATACAGATTAAAGGTTGTGACTATATTGTTGTAATAAGTTTGGGAGAAATCTAGGGGAACAAATACAACCTTCAGCTACGAGGAAAGAGTTAAAAAAGGCATTCCTTGATCATTATCTACCATTGGAAATCCAAGAAGCCCGTGCAGATCAGTTCTTAAATCTCTATCAAGGAAATATGACTGTGACAGAGTATAGTCTCAAATTTAATTCCTTCACCAGGTATGTTCCTAATGTAGTAGCTACTATGGAGGAAAGAGTTCATCGATTTGTGGATAGATTAGATTCAGGTCTGGTTAGACACTGTACAATTGCTTCATTGAATAAAGATATGGATATAGCAAGGATTCAAGCTTTTTCACAAAAGTTGGAGGATCAAAGGCAAAGAAGAAATACGCAAGATTCGGAAACAGGTCATTCTAAGAGGGCTAGATCCATGGGGCAGTTTACACCATCCCAAGGTGAGTTTAGGCCTCGGTTCTATAAAATACCACCTAGGTCATCTTTCTACACTACAGCTAGTGGTCCACAACGGCTCCTAGGGTTTAGGGGCAATCAGCTTGGGAAAAAAAGTGAAAGCCAAGGCTTACAAATAGCGAGTCATCAAGAGCGGGGAAGTACGAGCAAATCAAGGCCTCTACGATAGCCTTGTAAACAGTGTGGAATGGATCATCTCGGTGCTTGCATGTTTGGGACGGATGTTTATTTTTGGTGTGGCACACCAGGGTATATGATCAAAAACTGCCCTCGTAGGGGAGTGGGTGCCTTTGCACAACCAACTAGATCAGTTGTTGCATCGACCTCATCAACCCCTTCTTTAGGTAGGGGACTACATATTTCTATAGGTCGTGTTAGAGGAGCTAGGGGAGCAGCTAGTTCTAGTGGAAGTCAGAATCGCACATATGCACTAGGGCATCGACAAAATTTAGAAACTTCGGCGGATGTGGTTAAAGGTACATTGTCCATCTTTTCACATATTGTATATGCATTAATTGATCCAGGTCTACACGATCATATGTTACTCCATTGATAGCTAAAAAGTTCAAAAGAACACCAGAATTATTAGTGAAGCCATTCGAAGTATCTACACTGATTGGTGAGTCTATTATAGCAAGAAGGGTGTATCGTAATTGTATTATAATTATTTGTGTTCGCAATAAATTTGCTGACCTTGTTTTGCTAGATATTGTAGATTTTGATGTTATAATGGGGATGTATTGGCTAGCTTTTGGTTATGCCATGGTAGATTGCCGAACTAAGATAGTGCTTTTCAAGTTTCCAAAAGAGGTAGTCCTCGAATGGAAAGGTAATATTGGAGCGCCAAGAGGTAAATTTATTTCTTATCTTTAGGCAAAGAAGATGATTTCAAAAGTATAGATATACCATCTTGTTAGAGTAAAAAAATGTAGATGCGGAGCCACCAACCTCAATCCATTCCAGTCGTAAATGAATTACTATATGTGTTTCCGGAATATCTTCTAGGTTTGCCTCCAAAACAAAAAGTAGAGTTCGGTATTGATGTGCTTCCAGATACTCAACCTATCTCAATATCTCAGTATAGAATGGCTCCAGCAGAATTACGACATTTGAAGGAGCAATTAAAAGATTTATTCGAAAAAGGATTCATAGGCCTAGTATGTCCCCAAGGGGAGCACCAGTTTTATTTGTACGCAAAAAGGATGGATCGTTAATAATGTGTATGGACAACCGACAGTTGAATAAGGTAATATTAAGAACAAATATCCCCTCCCTAGATTTTATGATTTGTTTGATCAATTAAAAGGTGCTAGATGTTTTTAAAAGATCGACCTGAGGTCAGGTTATCACAAAGTGAGGGTCAAGGACAATGATATAGCTAAGACAGCATTCCGAACACGGTATGATAATTTTGAGTTCTTAGTCATTGCATTCGGGCTAACAAATGCACCAGCAGCTTTAATGAATTTGATGAATAGGGTGTTCAAGCCTTTTTTAGATGTGTTCATGATAGTGTTCATAGATGACATTTTGGTCTGTTCAAGATCGGAAGAGGATCACACTAATCACTTCCGGCATGTTTTACAAATTCTCTATGATCGTAAATTGTATGCAAAGATCTCAAAATGTGAGTTCTTTTGAAATTTGTGGCATTCCTAGGTCATATTGTATCAGAGGAAGGAATAAGGGTTGAAAACCAGAAAATAGAATCCGTGAAAAACATGCGAAATCCTACAAGGCCTATGGAGATCCTTAGTTTTCTTGGATTAGCAGGTTATTACAGAAGGTTTGTTGAAGTATTCTCTTCCATGGATGCACCCTTAATAAAGCTAACACACAAAGTCTTGACATACCTTAAGAGCAGAACCTCGTGCCACGAATCTTCAAGATAGTTCCTTCCCTTTTTGCAAAGTTTCGGAATGCTCACGATCTACCAATGATTCAATATTCGTAGGTGAGCGAGTTTTTGGACATTCATAGAATGTGAATTGTAATTTGAGAATGCCAAAGCATATGGGCATTAGGTGATATATTATTGACTTGAAATCCTTGTGTGATTGTGTTTTCTTTATTACACTCGTATAGTTGAGATAATCGAGGTGGTTATGTAGTATGTTGATAGTTGACTGATTCAGGTGCCTCACCATCCCCTTTATTGACTAATATACCTTGGACTCAACTTGCCCTTCTTTCCAAATTTCATCACACCCTTCATGGGTGAAACTTTCAATAAAACACTCTCGCCAACCATAAACTCTAAATCACGAATCTTTCGATCTGCATAACTATTTTGCCTACTCTGAGCCATGAGAAGTCTATCTTGGATCAACTTGACCTTGTCCAAGGACTCCCTCAACAAATCAGTACCCCATGGTCTAACCTCCAATGCATCAAACCAGCCAATTGGAGATCAACATCTCCTACCATACATAGCCTCAAATGGTGCCATCTCAATGCTTGAATGATAACTATTATTTTAAGCAAACTCCGCTAAAGGCAAGAACTGATCCCACTGACCACCAAAGTCAATCACACACGGCCGCAACATGTCCTCAAGAACCTGAATAATACGCTCAGACTGACCATCAGTCTGAGGGTGAAAGGCTATACTAAGATCCACCCGAGTGCCCAACTCTTTCTGCATAGACTGCCAGAAATGAGATGTAAATTGGGTGCCACGATCTGAAATAATAGATATAGGAACCCCATGAAACCGAACTATCTCTTGAATATATATCTTGGCCAACTTCTCTGAGTTATAGGTAGTCTGAACTGGTACAAAGTGTGCAGACTTAGTCAGTCAATCCATGATGACCCATATGGCATCAAACTTACCCAAGTATGTGGCAACCCTACCACAAAGTCCATAGCAATGCGCTCCCACTTTCACTCAGGTATAGGCATCCTTTGTGTCGCACCTCCAGGGTTTTGATGTTCATACTTCACTTGCTGAAAATTTAAACAACGGGATACAAAATCTACTATGTCCCTCTTCAAGCGACACCACCAATAATGTTGTTTCAAGTCTCGATACATCTTAGTAGCCCCCGGATGAATCGAGTACCTCCAACTGTGGGCCTCCTCCATGATTAATCTAGTCAAATCACCTGTACGAGGAACACAGATACGACCCTTAATACTCAAAACTCCCTCACTATTAAGAATTGCAGCCTTGGCTTCTCCTTTTATCACCTTGTCTCTAATCTTACATAAATCACAATCATCAAACTTTTGAGCTCGAATCTGTTCCAACAAGGATGATCTAGCCTCCATATAAGCCAACACCTTACGTGGTTCTGAAATATAAAGTCTCACAAAGCTATTGGCCAAGGATTGGACATCCCTAGCTAAAGGATGCTCGTCGACCTGTAACATGGCTAGACTAACCATACTTACAGCCTTTCGACTCAAGGCATCTGCTACAACATTTGCCTTGCCTGGATGATAAAGAATAGTCATGGCGTAGTCCTTGAGCAACTCCAACCATCTCCGCTGCCTCAAATTCATATCTCATTTGTTGGTTTAGTTTGGTTAATATGTTGGGGTGGCTTACCTATTTGTTGGGACCATAGGTGTCATCACGACTTCCAAATTTGAGTCGTGACAGTAGTATTTCTTATGGTTGTTGATAATTATTGATGAACTTGTGAACTCATTTAAAAAGTGTACTGTTGGTACTTCTAGAAGGTACAGAAGGCTATGTTGTTTACTGTGATGCTTCTAGAGTGGGCTTATATTGTGTAGTGATGCCGCATGGTAAAGTTATAGGTTATGGGTCAAGGCAAGTGCGGCCACGTGAGAAAAATTATCGAGCAAATGATCTAGAACTAGCAGCAGTTGTGTTTGCTTTGAAGATATGGTTCCACTACTTGTTTGGAGTTCATGTTGACATATACACTAATCACAAAAGGTTACAATATATCTTTAAGAAAAAGGACTTAAATCTGAGGCAGTGAATGTGGCTTGAGCTATTAAAAGATTATGACTTTGACATCTTATATCATTCTGGTAAAGCTAATGTAGTAGCTGATGTTTTAAGTCGTGAAATAATAGCAAGCACTTATGGGAAGTCTTTGGAAAGACAAGGAATGATTAAAGGTCTATGACAACTAGTGAACTTGGATGTTCTCCTTCTTGAATCTCAAGACTAAGGGGTTACTGTTCAAATGCGGCAGAATCCTCATTAGTAGTGGAAGTGAAAGAGAAGCATACACTGATCCAATTCTTTTACAACTTAAAGAGAATGTACTACATGGTATGACAAAGGCATTTGAGCTTATTAAAGACGAAGTACTTCGATGTCAAAACAGATTGTGTGTACTCAATATAGATGAACTAAAAAAAAGGATCATGATGGAAGCACATAATTCAAGATAGACTATTCATCCGGGGTAAACTAAAAATAATTATGACTTGAAAGAACTGTAGAAGAACATTGCAGAATTTGTGGCTCAGTGTCCTAATTGTCAAAAGGTAAAAGTAGAACACTTAAAGCCCGGAGGTTACATGCAACGTATAGAACTTCCAATTTGGAAATGGCACATGATTAACATGGATTTTCTCACTGGTTTGCCTCGCTCATTTTGGAAGTTTTACTCCATATGGGTAATAGTTGACAAACATACCAAAGCAGCGCACTTCTTGTAAGTGAAGACTATTTATGCAACTGAAGAGTATGTGAGGTTGTACATTAAAAAGATAATACGGCTACATGGAGTGCCAATATCTATAATATCTAATAGAGGAGCTTAATTCACTGTAATTTCTTTGAAGTCATTCCCAAAGATAAATTTCCTAGCTTTCAAGAGAAACTTGAAATTACTAATGAACTTATTGGAATAATTAATGAACTACTAAAATTGTAAGAACCCAATCTACCCCCTAGAAGTTATGGCACTCTAGAGTCGATACACGGCGTACTCGACCTCTCCGATGTCTTGTACAAGCCATTTGACATCATTCATTACATACATGTACGAAAAGTAGTGCGGAATTAAAACTTTTCTCACGAAATATCTTAAAACATATTTCATATTACAAGTCATAGAAAATTCTAAGTCTCAATATATGTCAATCTTAGACTCAACAATACTTGGGACATGACCTATGCATACAAAATAGATATATTATTCTATTACAATACTTTGAATTAAAAGAAATCAAAAGACGATTATGTCCTCGAGTCAAGTGAGGACATACTTCAACTTTGCTTGAACTAACTAGATTCCAAGATTTCCTGCAAAGACGCTTCTCCCTTCCACCTACACCATTAGATATAATAAAATGTATGGAATTAGTACAAACACTTGTACAAAGTGCGGATTAATGCATAAAATCACGAGAAACGGACATTTATGAGAATTATTCTCTTTTTGATTAATACATCATAACATAAGTATAAGAACTACATTTTAGTATGAAACATCACAAATAGCATCAAGCATACACAAAAACATATAGACATGAGATCCTCCAACCAAAAGTGATTCTAAGTCTCAGTCAAGTGTGTTATCAAGCGACCGCCCACACAATACCTTCACACACACCTAAGAGTTCATTTAGAGTACCTAAGATAATATCATTCTCACTTCAGATAGTAGCACATATATATAAATCATTCTCTTCCCAAAGGTTATCAAAAGACTTACGTAAGTAATGCAAGAACAGATCTCTCATACACCCTCTCCAAGTTTACCTAAATAATTATTAAGACTACCTAAGTTTACATTGTGTCTACATATTCAAGTTATTTTCCTTATCTAGAGACACTCTTAAGTCTTACTGAGGTAAGACATGAAGTGACCATTCCTATGCCCCCTTCATACCTTAACTAAGTAACCCTTAAACTACTCCAGGTAAGTACTTAGTCATTAACAAATTTTCCAACTTAAGACATTATCGTTACTAGTTAATAAAGAGACATTCAATACATAAGGACATTCAAAAAATGGGCTTGGAAAATACAAAGGGCACTCACACACTAATATCTTCAAAACCTAGTTGTGCAATGTCTAGATAGCGTCCCATTACGCTACCTAAGCTTCATAGTACTTATTGGACACTAGCATGTATCCCACATGATGAGAATAGGCAATAACCAACATAGATCATGGTAGCATAGCATGAAATCCTGAGTCAACCATCCTATGTACTCGAGGGTCCCTTTTTAGTCTAGCATCATCCTCAACTAGAGCTACTACCCAAGTGTACTCACTCGATGCTAGCCTTTATTCTCATAGATTAATTTACATAAAGGATCACATGAAGAGGTTTCATATCTAGTTCATAACCCAATAACATTTTACCTTACAAAATAGTGTCCCCTAAGGCTGCTTAAAATGGTCTAGAGGATAGCTCAATGACTTTCCTAAGGATGATTTCATGTTGTGTTTCAGCCAATCAACCTTAAGTCTACCATTTACACAAGAAGGATACCATTACATCTTTCAACTTCAAGGATATCATAACCTTCAAACTAGGTTGAAGGTTCCACATAAAGGACAATCTTACCAATGTTTAAGGTCACATGTCAATCACACATACAAGACTACCAAAACAAGAAACACACATACTTCACCATATCACATATAACATATTATTCTAGAAGCACATAGGGTCAACTAAGCATAACACATTTGTATAGAATCATCACATACATCATAACAAGTATCACATAATCTATTAAAGAAACATCATACTTCAACATAATTTAATCCGCATAATGACTACACTATAGTCCATTAGAGACACACATCATCAACTAGAATAACTCATGCTTCGCCTACACATACATGCATAAGTCATCTTGACATTCATTATATCTACATTATCAAGTTATAACATGATAAAGACATAAAACCTGAATTAATGTCGATGAGGCTACATCATTAACAATTCATAAAGTAATGACGAAAAGGCCACGTTTATCACAATTCATAAAGCAATACCGACAAGGCCACATTAACCATAAGTATAATACATAAGCACCGCCACCATAAGTGGACCTTACAAAACATCGTCGCTATCTAATGTCTATACTACACAATTTAGAGAAATTTAAGTCAACATACCATTGATCAAACCTCACAACTTCAATCCATAGCCAATTCATCCAACACAATACTCAAAGGCCCTTATCCGTGGCCATGATCATAAATTCAACTGAATAGTTACAATACATAATGAATCATAGATAATTAAACATAGATTTATGAAATTAGGGCAGAATACAAACATTTCTATCATAATTCAATAGCCCAAATAAATCTACACAATAATTCAACAGAATTAGGAGATAATTAATTCACCCATAAAGTAGTCAAAACAAGAAGTGCATGGTTTGCATGGGTTCTTAGATTTTTTAGGTTAAATTCATAAAATTAACATTAATTCAATCATGATTTAATGTTTTAAAACCATTAATGCAAGAAGCAATGGCTAGATTGCAAAAATTGGATAATTCATGTTTTTGATCATCTTTGAAAACATTGGAATTTACTCCTTCAAGAAAGAGATTTTAAGGATGAAGAACCATACCTTAATTGTCACTAAAAGACCACAAATTTGATGGAAAAAACTTGAGAAACTCTGTATTCCTTGGTACTTCAAACCTTCGTCAATGGAGGTTTTTGAGAGAAAAATGGACAGATTTTATTTTGAGTTGAGGGTTTAGCTTTTATTGGTGAGTGTAGGGGTTTAAAAAGACTCATTAACCGTCAATAAGTTACCGTGAAATTACCTAAAATACTTCATCATTTATTAGACATTTTAACCAACTCAAATTTTTCTTAAAAACGACGTGACCAAATCTAGGTGTTTACTGCTCTTCGCAGAGGCATTTCAAAATCTTGTTTCTGGAAAAATTCAAGACAGAATTACTCATGACAGTTGCGCGTCATAGGGAAAGAATTTTTCTCATTGCGTGTAAGCTGCGGGACGCGCAACCCCACCATAATCTAGCTAGCGCGGCAGCTTGATAGTCCCATATTTGGGTCCTGTTTGGGGACCCTTAGGTTGGTCCCCGGGGCATTTTTCCTGGACGTTTTGACCCTTTACATGTCATACTATGTGTAGGAACGATTGATGCTCAATTTCACCTTCATTCCATCCCCCAAAACTCCACTATAAAACACTACGATACTAGTTTAACTTCCACTAGTTTCTGGACATCTTGGACGTTTGACCTCCAAACACTTCCAAACGTTACGTACTTCCTATAAACACTATTATTAAAAATTTTAAGACATTAAAACATGATTACACACATTTTAGGCTCTTGTAATGACCTGTTTAGTCGTTTTGAGCAGCAGATTTTATTTCTGGAAAAACAGGTTGAGGCGACGGACTCCACGATGGACCGTCATGGGCACGACGGACCGTCGCAGGGTCTCGTTTCAAAACACTTAGAAAATCTGAAAATTGGGTACTGAAATCGACTCTCTGAACTTCGTAACGGAATGGCAGGACGGACCGTCACAGGTGTGACGGACCGTCACAGACCCTTCAGAGAAATTGAGTCTCTGAAGTCTGTGACGGAGCAAAGAGATCGACCGTCGCAGCGCGACGCCGTCACCGCTGCATCGCGTAATCCCGATGGTCGGATTTCTTTATACGTTTTAAGGGACGTTTTGGACTATTCCTGCTTTAATTATAAAGTTAGTGGGTTAATGTTAATAAGTCTAATTACTTGGGGGTTAAAAGAGGTAACCTTAAGTTAATTAGTGGGTTGTTATTGCCATCTTTCATTCTTAATTATATACTAATTAGGGTAAAAGAAAGAGGGTTTGAATAAGAAAATAGAAAGAATAAGAGAGAGAGGGAGAATCGAACGAGGAAGAGAGAAACAAAGCTTGGGAAATTGCTTGCTTGATCACGAATCTTCGGTGGAGGTAGGTTATGGTTTTTATGCTATTCGTAGTAAACTCTTAATAGCGAATGATATGTATGGGTAGTATTGTAAACCCTTCTATATGCTTAATTGTATGCTTGCATGAATGTGATTATATGATTGTGATAAAATAAGCATGATGAAGCTATTGAATCCTAAATCTTGAAAGATAACCCTAATCTACTTTGTTAATGATGATGCCTTTGTATTAAAGAAGGCTTGATGAACGAAAGTAGTGAGATTAGGGGATCGGGTGCCACGTTCCGGTACCAGGATAGAATATGGATCGGGTGCCACGTTCCGGTACCAGGATAGTATATGAGGATCAGAGTGTCACGTTCCGACACCAGGATAGAATATGGATCGGGTGCCACGTTCCGGTACCAGGATAGTATATGTGGATCGGAGTGTCACGTTCCGACACCAGGATAGTATATAGATCAGGTGCCACGTTCCGGTACCAGGATAGAATATGGATCGGAGTGTCACGTTCCGACACCAGGATAGAATATGGATCGGGTGCCACGTTCCGGTACCAGGATAGTATATGAGGATCGGAGTGTCACGTTTCGACACCAGGATAGTATATGGATCGGGTGCCACGTTCCGGTACCAGGATAGAATATGGATCGGGTGTCACGTTCCGACACCAGGATAGAATGAGGATCGGAGTGTCACGTTCCGACACCAGGATAGTATATTGAGGAGCGGAGTGTCACGTACCGACACGAGGGGAATAAAGATAATGAATTTTGAAAGATGTTAATATATTCAATCTAATGAACCGAATTCCCAAATGAGTATGATAAGGAGGGTGAGTCCTCATTGATGTGCTTGGTGTTGTAACCAAGGGTTATGGTAATTGTAAATGCTGCATGCTAAGGTAGTTGATTTTATGATATTGCTTAATATATACTGTTTTGTATTTTGAGTTGGCCTATGATATCTACTCAGTACCCGTGTTTGTACTGACCCCCTACTTTTATGTTTTCTTCTTTGTTATTTGTGGAGTGCAGCAAACGTGCCGTCGTCTTCAACTCAACAGTAATTCTAGCCAGTCTTCGTCACACCGGATCTTCAGGGTAAGCTAATGCTTCTAGCTTGATGTGGATCTTCTTCCTCATGTCTTGATGCCTTGAAGTTCCGGCATGGACTAGCTTTTATTTGTTTTAGCTTCTTAGAATACTCTTAGTTTAGTAATTTGATCATAGATGTTCTTGTAGTGACGACTTCCAGATTTTGGGATAATAATAGTTGTTGAGTTTTTAGAAGTTATTTAATTGATTTTCATTAATGAGTTTAAGTCTTCCGCATTATTTTCAGTTATTATGTTAAATTATTGGGGTTAGATTAGTTGGTTCGCTCACATAGGAGGGTAAGTGTGGGTGCCAGTCGCGGCCCGGTTTTGGGTCGTGACAAACTTGGTATCAGAGCATTAGGTTCGTTGGTCTCATCACACAAGAACGAGTCTAGTAGAGTCTTAAGGAACGGTAGGGGGACGCCTTTACTTTTCTTTGAGAGGCTATAAGACTTTAGGAAAATTCCATTCTTTCATTCTTTCTTTCGTGCTATTACTTGGGTCCAATTGGTATCTAGGTGATATAAATTGGTATCTGACCATCTTCACTCTATTTCGCAGATGGTTAGAACTAGAGCAACGACTGCGCCAACACCAACACCGGCAAGACAAGAAACGTCTGAGCCAGCCACTGGGGCTGTGGCTCGAGGGAGAGTAGCGGCAAGAGGCCGTGGTAGAGGTCGTGGGAGGACGTCCTCTAGAGGAAGAGGACGAGCACCTAGTCCATCTGATACTAGGGCGGTGACTCCTCCACGGACTGAGGAAATAGTAAGAGAGGGTGAGGAAGGGGAGAATGAACAAGTGCAAAATGCGGAATTTCCACCCCAACCTACCCCAGAGATGATCAATTAGGTTTTGGCTTATCTTAGCGGGTTATCTGATCAGGGTCAAGTACTTCCAGTGTTTTCTCCACCAGCACCACAGGTTCCGGAGGTACAACATGTGGCTACTATGTCTCCCCGCATGGATGCCTCATTGGAAATAGGCACGTTTCCACGTCTGACTACAGGGCCTATAATGACAAATGATCAGCATGAACTTTTCAGTAAGTTCTTGAAATTGAAACCTCCAGTCTTCAAGGGTGCTGAATCTGAGGATGCCTACGATTTTCTGGTTGATTGTCATGAGCTACTACACAAGATGGGTATAGTAGAACGGTTTGGTGTTGAGTTTGTGACTTATCAGTTTCAAGGGAACGCCAAAATGTGGTGGCGATCACATGTTGAGTGTCAACCGACAGAGGCAACACCTATGACTTGGGCCTCATTCTCTAGCTTGTTTATGGAGAAATATATCCCCCGGACTTTGAGGGATAGGAAAAGGGATGAGTTCTTGAGCCTAGAGCAAGGTAGGATGTCGGTTAATGCTTATGAGGCTAGGTTTCGCGCACTATCCAGATACGCCACACAGCTTTGCTTCAGTCCACAAGAGCGGATTCGCCGATTTGTGAAGGGGTTGAGGTCAGAATTGCGGATTTTAGCCTTACAGGTAGCGGCTACGGCAAAATCCTTTCAAGAAGTGGAAGACTTCGTGATAGAGGTGGAAAGAGTAAAGCCAGATGACTTCACCATGGAAACTACATCAAAAAGGTTTCGAAAGGGAGGTGAGTTTAATGGTTCTTACTCTAGAGGACAAGGTTCCGGAGGTTACTCAGTCTGACCAATTCAGTCTTCACTACAGACTGTAGTTGGGGGTCCACCTCAGACCGGTAAACACTTCTCTGAGATACCTATGCATGAACCCAGAGAGTGCTATGGATGTGGGGAGATTGGACATATTAAGAGATATTGTCCAAAATAGAGTTACAGACCTCCAAATGTTAGAGGTAGAGGTGGTCATGGTAGAGGCCATTATTCTAGAGGACGTGGTGGTCGAGGTAATGGTGGTCACCACAACGGCCGAGGTGATGGGCAACCTGGATCCACTGCATCACAACATGGTAGGGGCAACGGGCAGACAAACGAAAGGGCCCATTGTTATGCTTTCCCTTGGAGATCTGAAGCGGCGACATCTGATGCCGTCATCAGAGGTAATCTTTCGGTTTGTGATTGCATGGCTTCTGTATTGTTTGATCCTTGATCCACATTTTCTTATGTATCTTCCTCATTTGCTGATAGTCTAAATTTACATTGTGAATTACTTGATATGCCTATTCGTGTTTCTACTCTGGTGGGTGAGTCTGTGGTAGTTGAAAAGGTATATAGGTCTTGTTTGGTGAACTTTGTGGGGAGCAACACTTATGTAGATTTGGTTATCTTTGAAATGGTTGATTTTGATGTAATTCTGGATATGACTTGGCTTTCTCCGAATTTTGCAATCTTGGATTGTAATGCTAAAACTGTGACGTTAGCCAAGCCTGGGACAGATCCGTTAGTATGGGAGGGTGACTACACTTCCAATCCGGTGCGTATCATCTCCTTTCTTCGTGCTAAGAAGATGGTTAGTAAAGGGTGTTTAGCTTTCTTGGCACATCTCAAGGATGACACTACCCAAGTACCTTCGATTCAGTCGGTTTCGATGGTCCGTGAGTTTCTGGATGTGTTCCCTGCAGATCTTCCTGGTATGCCACCAGATAGCGATATTGACTTCTGTATTGATCTTGAACCGGGTACTCGCCCCATTTCTATACCCCCTTATAGAATGGCTCCCGCGGAGTTAAGAGAGTTAATAGCCCAACTTCAAGAGTTGTTGAACAAAGGCTTCATTAGACCATGTGCATCTCCTTGGGGTGCTCCGGTTTTGTTTGTAAAGAAGAAGGATGGGAGTTTCCGGATGTGCATAGACTACCGACAGTTGAACAAGGTAACTATTAAGAACAAGTATCCTCTTCCTCGCATTGATGATTTGTTCGATCAGTTACAAGTTGCTTGTGTCTTCTCTAAGATTGACTTGAGATCCGGTTATCATCAATTGAAAATACGGGAAACGGATGTGCCAAAGACTGCTTTTCGAACGAGGTATGGGCATTACGAATTTGTAGTGATGTCTTTTGGTCTTACAAATGCCCCTGCTGCGTTCATGAGCTTGATGAACGGGAATTTCAAGCCATATTTGGACCTCTTCGTGATCGTATTTATTGATGGTATACTGATATACTCTAAAAGTAAGAAGGAACATGAGGAGCATTTGAAGATTGTATTGGAAATATTGAGGGAGAAAAAGCATTATGCCAAGTTCTCTAAGTGTGAGTTTTGGCTAGATGCAGTGTCCTTCTTGGGGCATGTAGTTTCTAATGATGGAGTAACGGTGGATCCTTCTAAGATTGAAACAGTGAAGAATTGGGTAAGACCTACTAATGTGTCAGAAATAAGGAGCTTTGTTGGGTTAGCTAGCTACTACCGTCGATTTGTCAAGGGATTCTCTTCTATTGCTTCCCAATAGACGAACTTGACTAAGCAGAATGTTCCATTTGTATGGTCGGATGATTGTGAAGAAAGCTTTCAGAAGCTCAAGACTTTGTTGACTACCGCCCCATTCTCACCTTGCCCGTAGAGGGTAAGAACATCATTGTTTATTGTGATGCATCCTATTCTGGTTTGGGTGCAGTGCTAATGCAAGAGAAGAATGTGATTGCTTATGCTTCAAGACAATTAAAATTGCATGAACGTAACTATCCAACTCATGATTTGGAATTGGCCGCGGTAGTGTTTGCATTAAAGCAATGGAGACACTATTTATATGGGGTTAAGTGGGAGGTCTATACGGATCATCGTAGCCTACAGTATGTCTTTACTCCGAAAGATTTGAACTTGAGACAGAGGAGATGGATGGAACTACTGAAGGACTACGACATCACTATTTTGTATCATCCGGGGAAGGCGAATGTTGTAGCGGATGCTTTAAGTAGAAAGGCGGGAAGCATGGGAAGTCAAGCTCACTTGCAAGCTTCTAGACGCCCATTGGCTAGAGAAGTTCAGATTCTGGCTAACGACCTTATGAGACTAGAAGTAAATGACAAGGGAGGACTTTTAGCTTGTGTGGAGGAAAGATCTTCCTTCCTTGACATGATTAAGGCAAAGCAGTTTAATGATGAAAAATTGATCCGAATCCGAGATAAAGTGTTGCAAGGAGAGGCTAAAGAAGCGACAATCGATGAGGAAGGTGTTTTGAGGATTAAGGGAAGTGTATGTGTACCCCGCGTCGATGATTTGATCAACACTATTCTGACAGAGGCTCATAGTTCAAGGTATTCGATACATCCGGACGCAACCAAGATGTACCATGACCTAAAGCAACACTTTTGGTGGAGTAGAATGAATCGTGATATTGTTGATTTTATTGCCAAATGTCCAAACTGTCAGCAAGTAAAGTATGAACACTAGAGGCCCGGAGGAACACTTTAGAGAATGCCCATTCCTGAATGGAAGTGGGAGAGAATTGCAATGGAATTCGTGGTTGGTCTTCCAAAGACATTGGGAAAGTTTGATTCTATTTGGGTAATTGTTGATAGGTTAACTAAGTCTGCTCACTTCATTCCGGTCAAGGTGACTTACAATGCAGAGAAGTTAGCCAAACTTTACATCTCGAAAGTTGTGCGATTGCATGGGGTTCAACTCTCCATTATATTAGATAGAGGTACACAGTTTACTTCTAAGTTTTGGAAAACATTGCATGCGGAATTAGGTACTAGGTTGGACCTTAGTACTGCGTTCCATCCTCAGACCGATGGTCAGTCTGAGCGAACGATTCAAGTGTTGGAGGATATGCTTCGTGCATGTGTGATAGAATGTGGTGGCCATTGGGATAGCTTCTTACCCTTAGAAGAATTCTCCTACAACAATAGCTATCACTCAAGTATTGATATGGCTCCATTTGAGGAACTATATGGGAGAAGATGTAGGTCTCCCATTGGGTGGTTTGATGCATTTGAAGTTAGACCTTGGGGTACTGACCTTCTGAGGGAATCGTTAGATAAAGTGAAATATATTCAAGAAAAGCTTCTAGCGGCTCAAAGTAGACAGAAAGAGTATGCAGGTCGAAAGGTTAGAGACTTGGAGTTCATGGAGGGTGAACAAGTCTTGTTGAAGGTTTCGCCAATGAAAGGGGTGATGCAATTTGGTAAGCGAGGTAAACTTAGCCCAAGGTATATTGGTCCATTTGAAGTACTTAAGCGAGTAGGGGAGGTGGCTTATGAGTTATCCTTGCCTCCAGGGCTGTACGGAGTACATCCGGTATTCCATGTGTCGATGTTGAAAAGATACCATGGGGATGGAAACTACATTATCCGTTGGGATTTAGTTTTGCTTGATGAGAATTTGTCTTATAAGGAGGAAACTGTTGCCATTCTAGATAGGGAAATTCGCACGTTGAGATCAAGGGAGATTGCATCCATCAAAGTTCAATGGAAGAATCGACCCGTTGAAGAAGCCACTTGGGAGAAGGAGGCAGATATGCGAGAAAGATACCCACATCTGTTTAAAGATTCAGGTACTCCTTTTCGCCCTTGTTTTCCTTCTTGTGATCGTTGGGGGACGAACGATGGGTAAATTGGTATCTATTGTAACGACCTGTTTAGTCGCTTTGAGCAGCAAATTTTATTTCAGGAAAAACAGGCTGAGGCGACGGACCCCACGACGGACCGTCATGGGCACGACGGACCGTCGCAGGGTCTCGTTTCAAAACACTTAGAAAATCTGAAAATTGGGTACTGAAATCGACTCTCTGAACTTCGTAACGGAATGGCAGGACGGACCGTCACAGGTGTGACGGACCGTCACAGACCCTTCAGAGAAATTGAGTCTCTGAAGTCTGTGACGGAGCAGCAGGACGGACCGTCGCAGGCGCGATGGGCCGTCACAGACTGCGTAATCCCAGTCTGGGTCGGATTTCTTTATACGTTTTAAGGGACGTTTTGGACTATTACTGCTTTAATTATAAAGTTAGTGGGTTAATGTTAATAAGTCTAATTACTTGGTGGTTAAAAGAGGTAACCTTAAGTTAATTAGTGGGTTATTATTGCCATCTTTCATTCTTAATTATGTACTAATTAGGGTAAAAGAAAGAGGGTTTGAATAAGAAAATAGAAAGAATAAGAGAGAGAGGGAGAATTGAACGAGGAAGAGAGAAACAAAGCTTGGGAAATTGCTTGCTTGATCACGAATCTTCGGTGGAGGTAGGTTATGGTTTTTATGCTATTCGTAGTAAACTCTTAATAGCGAATGATATGTATGGGTAGTATTGTAAACCCTTCTATATGCTTAATTGTATGCTTGCATGAATGTGATTATATGATTGTGATAAAATAAGCATGATGAAGCTATTGAATCCTAAATCTTGAAAGATAACCCTAATCTACTTTGTTAATGATGAAGCCTTGGTATAAAAGAAGGCTTGATGAATGAAAGTAGTGAGATTAGGGGATCGGGTGCCACGTTCCGGTACCAGGATAGAATATGGATCGGGTGCCACGTTCCGGTACCAGGATAGTATATGAGGATCGGAGTGTCACGTTCCGACACCAGGATAGAATATGGATCGGGTGCCACGTTCCGGTACCAGGATAGTATATGAGGATCGGAGTGTCACGTTCCGACACCAGGATAGTATATGGGTCGGGTGCCACGTTCCGGTACCAGGATAGAATATGGATTGGAGTGTCACGTTCCGACACCAGGATAGAATATGGATCGGGTGCCACGTTCCGGTACCAGGATAGTATATGAGTATCGGAGTGTCACGTTCCGACACCAGGATAGTATATGGATCGGGTGCCACGTTCCGGTACCAGGATAGAATATGGATCGGGTGTCACGTTCCGACACCAGGATAGAATGAGGATCGGAGTGTCACGTTCCGACACCAGGATAGTATATTGAGGAGCGGAGTGTCACGTACCTACACGAGGGGAATAAAGATAATGAATCTTGAAAGATGTTAATATATTCAATCTAATGAACCGAATTCCCAAATGAGTATGATGAGGAGGCGTGAGTCCTCATTGATGTGCTTGGTGTTGTAACCAAGGGTTATGGTAACTGTAAATGCTGCATGCTAAGGATATTAGTTGATTTTATGATATTGCTTAATATATACAGTTTTCTATTTTTAGTTGGCCGATGATATCTACTCAGTACCCATGTTTGTACTGACCCCCTACTTTTATGTTTTCTTCTTTGTTATTTTTGGAGTGCAGCAAACGTGCCGTCGTCTTCAACTCAACAGTAATTCTAGCCAGTCTTCGTCACATCGGATCTTCAGGGTGAGCTAATGCTTTTAGCTTGGACTGGATCTTCTTCCTCATGTCTTGATGCCTTGAAGTTCCGGCATGGACTAGCTTTTATTTGTTTTAGCTTCTTAGAATACTCTTAGTTTAGTAATTTGATCATAGATGTTCTTGTAGTGATGACTTCCAGATTTTGGGATAATAATAGTTGTTGAGTTTTTAGAAGTTATTTAATTGATTTTCATTAATGAGTTTAAGTCTTCCGCATTATTTTCTGTTATTATGTTAAATTATTGGGGTTAGATTAGTTGGTTCGCTCACATAGGAGGTTAAGTGTGGGTGCCAGTCGCGGCCCGGTTTTGGGTCGTGACAGCTCTAGTTTTACCTACCTAAATTTTATAGGCGTTAAGAAAATAAAAGGTCATAAATACCTTATCCAATGATAATGATAATGAAACTAATAACTTAGGTTCTAGTTATTCCATAAAAAAGAATTATTATAAGAGACCTTGCTTTATGGATATGCAGTATGAAGAAAACAAAGTTCTATCACATACTTCACACCCTGGAAGCAAGATTGCACAATGGAATATTGATGGACTCGCAGAACATCAAATAAATAATAAAATACTTTAAATGGGTATGGCAATTACGACGTATGAAATTAAAAAATCCAATAAACACGCTGCTAATTTTTTTACCGCCGCCTTTATAGGCACGTTAAAAAATTGGTCGGATAACTACCTTACCAAAGATAATAGGGAAAAGGTAGTAAATGCAACTACTATTATTCCTACAGCTAAAACTTAACCTGGCGACAAACAATAGAAAAAAATATCTAGAAGATGCTATTGCCAGCTTAATTTATATTATAGCTAAGCACTTTATAGGTGAACCTCAAATCTTTCAAGTTAGAAGTATAAAAAAAATTATCTATTTTATCTTGTACAAAGTTGGATAATTTTAGGTAGTGTAAAGATGTCTTCATAAACAAAGTTACGATTAAGAGTGCAATCATGACTATTGGAAAGAAAAAATTATTAGTGGGTTACCAACACTATTTGCTGAATAGGTTAGAATAAAATTAAAAGATAGGTTTGAAGGAAAAAATACTTATAATCAATTAACCTATGGTGACCTCACAACTCACAAGTTTTATAAATATTACTGGATTAGAAATATGTACATATATGAAACTTAAAAATCAAATAAAAAGGGATAGTAAAATATCACAAAGGGAACTAAGAATTTTTTTTAAAAACTTAAGTTATATTAAATTATCTGCCCCATCAAAAGAGGCTTCTAAAGGAAGTAAAAGAAGCCATAAGAATGACCATAAATCAGCAAATCCATGTCATTACAAAAAGAAGTTCAATCATGACCCAAGTAAATATTTATTTAAACCAAACAACACTGAAAGGTGTTGGGGAAGTAGAAAAATGGGACATCGAGCCCAAGACTATCCAGCTACAAATAAAAAGAAATAAAAAATTAATATGTTTAAATTGGTAAGAAGTTAAAGATAAGTTGTATTCTATCCTAGAAGAAAATGAAAACAACTCCTCCTCAAATAAAAATCTTGTCACGACCCAAAACGAGCCGCGAGTGGCACCCACACTTATCCTACTATGTGAGTGAACCAACCAATCTAAACCCCAACATTTCGACCATAATAAACAGAAAAATAATGCGGAAGACTTAAAACTCATTAACGAAATCAATTAATAACTTCTAAAATTTAATACTTATTATTCCCAAAATCTGGAAGTCATCACCACAACAACATCTATCCTCAAATTCCTAAGTCTAAGAATATCAAGGAAGCTAAAACAAATAAAAGAGATAGTCCATGTCCGAACTTCAAGGACATCAAAACATGAATG
Source organism: Solanum arcanum (assembly GCA_027789145.1). Lineage (NCBI taxonomy): Eukaryota > Viridiplantae > Streptophyta > Magnoliopsida > Solanales > Solanaceae > Solanum > Solanum arcanum. The sequence goes on along the minus strand of CM050935.1, from coordinate 22,497,222 downwards.
AGAGAGAATCCAGTCTGAGCTAGGAACAATAGCTCACCCTGAAGTGTGATTATGCTGAAGTCTGGCTAGAGTTCCGGTTGAGTTGAAGTCGATGGTACGTTTGTTGCACTGCACAAATAACAAAGAAAGAAACATACAAGTAGGGGTCAGTACAAGGCACAAGTATTGAGTAGATATCATCGGCCAACTCAAAATAGAAAGCAATATATATCAGATAATAACATAAAATCAACCATAACACTTAACAGGTGACAACAATAGGTGCCATAATCATTGTCACAAACCAAGCACATCTATGAGGATTCAAGCCTCCACACCATATTCATTTAGGAATTAGGTTCTTCAAACCTGTGTATATTAACATAATTCAAGATTCATTCTCTTACTATCCTGGTGTCGGAACGTGACACTCCGATCCTTTACTATCCTGGTGTCGAAACATGACACTCCGATCCTTTACTATCCTGGTGTCGGAACGTGACACCCGATCCACCACTACTATCCTGGTGTCGAAGGTGACACCCGATACACTACTACTATCCTGGTATCGGAACGTGACACCTGATCCACTACTACTATCTTGGGGTCGGAACGTGACACCCGATCCACTAATACTATCCTTGTGTCGGAACGTGACACACGATCCATTAATACTATCCTGGTGTCGGAACGTGACACCCGATCCATTAACCTCATTCTTTAAGCTCATCAATCCTTCTTTTATACCAAGGCATCATCATTAAAAAAGAGGTTTTTAAAGTTTAAGATTCAACAGTCTCATCATGCTTATTTTTTCACCATCATGTAATCATATCATGCAAGCACACAATTAAGCATATAGAAGACTTTACAATATTACCCCATACATATCATTCGCTATTAAGAGTTTACTATGGAAAAACATAAACCATAACCTACATCCACCGAAGAATTCGTGATCATGCAAGCTACTCTTCAAGGTCTTTGCTTTCCTCTTCGCTGTCTCTTCTCTCGCTCGTTCGTCCTTGTCTTCTGTTCTTTCTATTTTTCCTTATTCAAACTCTTTTTCTTTTACCCTAATTATCATATAATTAAGTATAAAAGATGGTAAGAGTAACCCACAAATTAATTCAAGGTTATATCCTTTAACCCCCATGTAATTGAATTATTAACATTCAACCACTAACTTTATAATTATAAGCAGGAATAGTCCAAAACGCCCCTTAAAACATTTAACAGAAATCCGACCCAGTCAGGGTTACGCAGCCTGTGACGGCCCGTCGTGCCTGCGACGGTCCGTCCTGCTGCTTCCGTCACAAAGTTCAGAGACTCAATTCATTAAAGAGACTATGACGGTCCGTTGTGGCTACGACGGTCCGTCCTTCTCTTCCGTCGCGAAGTTTAGAGAGTTGTTCTCAGTACCCAATTTTTCTAGAGTCTAAGTGTGTTGGAACGAGACACCCTCGACGGTCCGTCGTGCCCATGACGGTCCTTCGTGGGATCCATCGACTCAGACAGTTATTACCAGAAATAAACTCTACTACTCAAAACGACTAAACATGTCATTACAATAGATACCAATTTACCCATCGTTCGTCCCCGAACGATCACAAGAAGAAAAACAAGGACGAAAAGGAGTACCTGAATCTTTAAACAGGTGTGGGTATCTTTCTTTAATATCGGCCTCCTTCTCCCAAGTGGACTCTTCAACTGGTCGATTCTTCCATTGAACTTTGATGGATGCAATCTCCCTTGATCTCAACTTGCGGACTTCTCTATCTAAAATAGCAACAGGCTCCTCCTCATAAGACAAATTCTCATCAAGAAGAACTGAATCCCAACAAATGATGTAGTTTCCATCCCCATGGTATCTTTTCACCATAGACACATAAAATATCGGGTGCACTCCTGAGAGTCCTGGGGGCAAGACTAATTCATAAGCTACCTCCTCCACGCGCGTCAGAACTTCAAATGGACCAATGTACCTCGGACTAAGCTTACCTCGCTTACCGAACCACATCACCCCTTTCATGGGCGAAACCTTCAGCAAAACTCGCTCACCCTCCATAAACTCCAACTCTCTAACCTTTCGATCTGCATATTCCTTCTGTCTACATTGAGCCGCTAAAAGCTTTTCTTGGATGCATTTCACTTTATCTAAAGATTTCCTCAGAAGGTCAGTACCCCAAGGTCTAACCTCAAATGCATCAAACCACCCAATGGGCGACCTACATCTTCTCCCATACAGTGCCTCAAATGGGGCCATATCAATACTTGAGTTATAGCTATTGTTGTATGAGAACTCCGCTAAGGGTAAGAAGTTATCCCGATGACCACCAAATTCTATATCACATGCACGAAGCATATCGTCCAAAACCTGAATCGTTCGCTCAGACTGACCATCGGTCTGAGGGTGAAATGCGGCACTCAGATCCAACCTAGTACCTAATTCGGCATGCAATGTTCTCCAAAACTAAGAAGTAAATTGCGTACCTCTATCTGATATGATGGAAAGTTGAACTTCATGCAACCGAACGACTTCTGAGATATAGAGCCTGGCTAACTTCTCTGCATTGCAAGTCACCTTAACCGGAATGAAGTGAGCAGAATTAGTTAACCTATCAACAATTACCCAAATGGAGTCATACTTACCCATTGTCTTTGGAAGACCAATCACGAAGTCCATTGCAATTCTCTCCAACTTCCATTCAGGAATGGGCATTCTCTGAAGTGTCCCTCCAAGCCTCTGGTGATCATACTTTACCTCTGACAATTCGGGCATTGAGCAACAAAATCAATAATGTCACGCTTCATCCTACTCCACCAAAAATGTTGCTTTAGGTCACGATACATCTTGGTTGCACCGGGAGGTATAGATTACCTTGAACTATGAGCTTTTGTAAGAATAGTGTGAATCAAAACATCGACACGGGGTACGCATACCCTTCCCTTAATTCTCAAAACACCTTCCTCATCGATTTTTGCTTCTTTAGCCTCTCCTCGCAATACCTTATCTCGAATCCGGATAAGTTTCTCATCACTAAACTGCTTTCCCTTAATCTCGTCAAGAAAGGAAGATCTTGCCTCCACACAGGCCAAAAATCCTCCCTTCTCATTTACTTCTAGTTTCATAAAGTCATTAGCCAGAGTCTGAACCTCTCTAGCCACAGGGCCTCTAGAAACCTGCAAGTGAGCTAGACTTCCCATGCTCCCTGCTTTTCTACTTAACGCATCTGCCACAACACTAGCTTTTCCCGGATGATACAAGATAGTGATATCATAGTCCTTCAGTAGGTCAATCCATCTCCTCTGTCTCAAATTCAAATCCTTCTGAGTAAAGACGTACTATAGGCTACAGTGATCTGTATAGACTTCACACTTAACCCCATATAGATAGTGCCTCCATTGCTTTAACGCAAACACTACTGCAGCCAACTCCAAATCGTGGGTCGGATAATTTCATTCATGCACCTTTAATTGCCTCGAAGCATAAGCAATTACATTCTTCTCTTGCATTAGCACTTCAACCAAACCAGAATAGGATGCATCAAAATAAACAATGAAATTCTTACCTTCCACTGGAAGGGTAAGAATTGGTGCAGTAGTCAACAAAGTCTTGAGCTTCTGAAAGCTTTCTTCACACTCGTCCGACCATACAAATGGAACACTCTGCTTAGTCAAGTTTGTCAAGTGGGAAGCAACAGTAGAAAATCCCTTGACAAATCGACGGTAGTAGCTAGCTAAACCAACAAAGCTCCTTACCTTTGTAACATTCATAGGTCTTACCCAACTCTTCACTGCTTCAATCTTAGAAGGATCCACCATCACTCCATCCTTAGATACCACATGCCCCTAGAAGGACACTGAATCTAGCCAAAACTCACACTTGGAGAATTTTGCATAAAGCTTTTTTTCCCTCAACATTTCTAATACAATTCTCAAGTGTCCCTCATGTTCTATCCTGCTCTTTGAGTATACCAGTATATCATCGATGAATACAATGAAAAAGAGATCCAGATATGGCTTAAAAATCCCGTTCATCAAACTCATGAAAGCAGCAGGGGCATTCGTAAGCCCAAAAGACATTACTAAGAACTCATAATGCGCAAACCTGGTCCGAAAGGCAGTCTTGGGCACATCCGTTGCCCGTATTTTCAATTGATGATAACCAGATCTCAAATAAATTTTTGAGAAGGTACAAGCACCTTGTAACTGATCGAACAAGTCATCGATGCGAGGAAGAGGATACCTGTTCTTAATAGTTACCTTATTCAGTTGTCTGTAGTCTATGCACATCCAAAAACTTCCATTCTTCTTCTTCACAAACAAAACAGGAGCACCCCAAAGGGGATGCACTTGGTTTAATAAAGCCTTTGCTTAACAAATCTTGAAGTTGGGCCTTTAACTCTCTTAACTCAGCGGGAGTCATCCTATAAGGGGGTATGGAAATGGGGCGAGTACCCGGCTCCAAATCAATGCAAAAGTCAATATCCCTATCCGGTGGCATACCAGGAAGGTCTGCAGGAAACACATCCAGAAACTCACGGACTATCAAAACCGACTCAATTGAAGGTACCTGAGTAGTATCATCCCTGAGGTGTTCCAAGAAAGCTAAACAACCCATACTAACAATTTTATTAGCATGAATAAAGGAGATAATACTAACTGGAGTGGAAGTGTAGTCACCCTCCCACACTAACGGATCTGTCCCAGGCTTGGCCAACGTTACAGTTTTAGCATTGGAATGTAGGATTGCAAAATTTGGACAAAGCCAAGTCATACCCAGAATTACATCGAAGTCAACCATTTCTAGGATAACCAAGTCTACATAAGTATTGCTCCCCACAAAAGTTACAAGACAAGACTTATACACCTTTTCAACTATCAAAGACTCACCCACCGGAGTAGAAACACGAATAGGTATGTCAAGCAAATCACAATTTAAATCAAAACCAGTTGCAAATGAGGAAGATACATAAGAAAATGTGGATCCAGGATCAAACAATACAAAAGCCATGCAATCAAAAACCAAAAGATTAGCTGTGATGACAGTATCAGATGTCTCCGCTTCAGATCTCCCAGGGAAAGCATAACAATGGGCCCTATCACCTGTCTGTCCGTTTCTCCTACCATGTTGTGCTGCAGAAGTTCCAGTTTGCCCGCCACCCCACTTTATTTTGTGACCACCATTACCTCGGCCACCACGTTCTCCAGAATAGCGGCCTCTTCCATGACCACCTCTACCTCTAACTATTTGGGGTCTGTAACTCAGTTTTGGACAATATCTCTTAATATGTCCAATATCCCCACATCCATAACACTCTCTGGGTTCAAGCATGGGTCTCTGTGATAACGACGGAGTCTGAGGATAACCTCCAAACTCAGATAAATGTTGACCGGTCTGCGGTGGACCCCCAGCTACAGCCTACAGTGAAGACTGAATAGGTCAGGCTGGGTAACCTCCTGCACCCTGTCCTCTGGAGTAAGAACCATTAAAATCACCTCCCTTACGAAACTTCTTAGTTGCTGATGCCATGGTGAAGTCATCTGGCTTCACTCCCTCCACCTCTAATACAAAGTCTACGACTTCCTGAAAGGATTTTGCTGCAGTAGATACCTGTAAGGCTGGAATCTGCAAATCTGACCTCAATACCTTCACAAAATGGCGAATCCGCTCTTGTGGACTGAAGCAAAACTGGGTGGCATACCTAGATAATGCATGAAACTTAGCCTCATATGCAGTAACCGACATCCTGCCTTGCTCTAGGCTCAAAAACTCATCTCTCCTCCTATCCCTCAAAGTCCGGGGTATATACTTCTCCATAAAGAAGCTAGAGAATGATGCCACAGTCATAGGTGGTGCTTGTGCTGGTTGACACTCAATATACGATCGCCACCACATTTTGGCGTTCCCTTGAAAATTGATAGGTCACAAACTAGACGCCAAATCGTTCTACTATACCCATCTTGTGTAGTAGCTCATGACAATCAACCAGAAAATCAAAGGCATCCTAAGATTAGGCACCCTTGAAGACTGGAGGTTTCAATTTCAAGAACCTACTAAAAAGTTCATGCTGATCACTTTTCATTATAGGCCCTGTAGTCAATCGAGGAAACGTGCCTATTTCCAATGAGGCATCCATGCGGGAAGCCACAACAGCTGCATGTTGTACTCCCGGAACCTGGGGTGCTGGTGTAGAAAACACTGGAGGTGTTTGGCCTTGATCAGATAACCTGCTAAGATAAGCAAGAACCTGATTAATAATATCTGGAGTAGGTTGGGATGGTAATTCCTCACTCTGCACTTGTTCATTCTCCCCTTCCTCACCCTCTCTTAATACTTCCTCAGTCGGTGGAGGAGTCACCGCCCTAGCACTAGATGGGCCAGGTGCTTGTCCTCTTCCTCTAGAGGACGTCCTCCCGCGACCTCTACCACGGCCTCTTGCCACTGCTCCTCTTTGAGCTACAGCCCCAGGCTGGCTCAGACGCATCTTATCTTGCCGGTGTTGGTGTTGGCACAATTGTTTCTCTAGTTCTAACAATCTGTGGAATAGAGTGAAGATGGTCAGATACCAATTTGTATCACCTAGATACCAATTGGATCCAAGTAATAGCACGAAAGGAAGAAAGAATGGAATTTTCCTAAAGTCTTATAGCCTCTCAAAAAAAAGTAAAGGCGTCCCCCTACCGTTCCACAAGACTCTACTAGACTCGTTCTTGTGTGATGAGACCAACGAACCTAATGCTCTTATACCAAGTTTGTCACGACCCAAAATGAGCCACGAGTGGCACCCACACTTATCCTACTATGTGGGCGAACCAACCAATCTAAACCCCAACATTTCAACCATAATAAACAGAAAATAATGCGGAAGACTTAAAACTCATTAACAAGATCAATTTATAACTTCTAAAATTTAATACTTATTATTCCCAAAATCTGGAAGTCATCACCACAAGAACATCTATCCTCAAATTTCTAAGTCTAAGAATATCAAGGAAGCTAAAACAAATAAAATAGATAGTTCATGTCCGAACTTCAAGGACATCAAGACATGAATGATAGAGAATCCAGTCCAAGCTAGGAACAATAGCTCACCCTGAAGTGCGATTATGCTGATGTCTGGCTAGAGTTGCGGTTGAGTTAAAGTCGATGATACGTTTGCTGCACTCCACAAATAATAAAGAAAGAAACATACAAGTAGGGGTCAGTACAAGGCACAAGCACTGAGTAGATATCATCGGCCAACTCAAAATAGAAAGCAATATATATCAGATAATAACATAAAATCAACCATAACACTTAACAGGTGACAACAACAGGTGCCATAATCATTGGCCACAACCCAAGCACATCTATGAGGACTCAAGCCTCCACACCATACTTATTTAGGAATTAGGTTCTTCAAACCTGAGTAAATTAACATAATTCAAGATTCATTCTTTTACTATCCTTGTGTTAGAACGTGACACTCCGATCCTTTACTATCCTAGGGTTGGAATGTGACACTACGATCCTTTACTATCCTGGAGTCGGAACGTGACACCCGATCCACCACTACTATCCTGGTGTCGGAACGTGACACCTGATCCACTACTACTATCCTGGTGTCGGAACGTGACACCCGATCCACTACTACTATCCTGGTGTCGAAACGTGACACCCGATCAACTAATACTACCCTTGTGTCGGGATGTGACACCGGATCCACTAATACTATCTTGGTGTCGGAACGTGACACCCGATCCATTAACCTCATTCTTTTAGTTCATCAAGCCTTCTTTTATACCAAGGCATCATAATTAACAATGAGGTTTTTAAAGTTCAAGATTCAATAGTCTCATCATGCTTATTTTATCACCATCATGTAATCACATCATGCGAGCATACAATTAAGCGTATAGAAGACTTTACAATATTACCCCATACATATCATTCGCTATTAAGAGTTTACTATGGAAAAGCATAAACTATAACCTACCTCCACCGAAGAATTCGTGATCACGCAAGCTACTCTTCAAGGTCTTTGCTTTCCTCTTCGTTCTCTCTTCTCTCGCTCGTTCGTCCCTCTCTTCTGCTCTTTCTATTTTTCCTTATTCAAACTCTTTTTCTTTTACCCTAATTATCATATAATTAAATATAAAAGATGGTAAAAATAACCCACCAATTAATTCAAGGTTATCTCCTTTAACCACCAAGTAATTGAATTATTAACATTCAACCACTAACTTTATAATTATAAGCAGGAATAGTCCAAAACGCCCCTTAAAACATTTAACAAAAATCCGACCCAGTCAGGGTTACGCAGCCTGTGACGGCCCGTCGTGCCTGCGACGGTCCGTCCTGCTGCTTCCGTCACAAAGTTCAGAGACACAATTCATTAAAGAGCCTGTGACGGTCCGTCGTTCCTACGACGGTCCGTCCTGCTCTTCCATCGCGAAGTTCAGAGAGTTGTTCTCAGTACCCAATTTTTCCAGAGTCTAAGTGTTTTAAAACGAGACACCCTCGACGGTCCGTCGTTCCCATGACGGTCCGTCGTGGGATCCGTCGACTCAGACAGTTATTACCAGAAATAAACTCTACTGCTCAAAACGACTAAACAGGTCGTTACAAATCTTAGCAATGATGATCAACTATATATAACGTAAGAGTCAGATGATAGTACTTCAGCAGAAAAATCTGAATGCGGCAGTGCAATTTGCACCTGCAAATAACATTCTATAAATCTCATTAGTAGTAGTAACAGAGAAACATTCTTTGATATGATAGATCATAATGAGGATCCTGATTTCAAGAAAAAAAATACATAATAACCTTATGAAATTTAGTTCTTGATAAACAATATGATAATAGGACTATTAATCCCTTTTATATTAAAAGTGTTTAAATAAGTTTAGACAACAAATTAAATCAGAAATAACTCTACAAACTATTCAAACCGAATTAGTACATTCTATAGGTTGAATCAATTACAAATAAAATATTAAATAATCCACCACCTAAGCAAAAACTAGAAGAATATAAATTCGAACAAGGATAAACATCAAAAGAAGTAGTCTCTTGTAGAACCTCTATCGAAATTAAGAACTAATACAATTACGGTCATTCGACCACGAAGCTACCACATAGCCATCACAGTAATCGTAGATAAAAATTACATCATTCTTAAAATTTCATTATTTTATATAAGTGCAGATTAAGAAATTTTTGTGAAAACTTTAGTTACATTTAACTTTGTGCCCCATAAAAGAGGCTTCTAAAGGTTTTGGGGCAGTAGAAAAATGGGACATCGAGCCAAAGACTGTCCAGCCACTAATAAAAAGAAAGAAAAAATTAATATGTTAGAATTAGAATAAGAAGTTAAAGATAAGTTGTATTCTATCATAGAAGAAAATGAAAACAACTCCTCCTCCAATAAAAATCTTAGCGATAATGATCGACTAAATATAGCCTACGATTCTGATGATAGTACTTCGTCAGAACAATCTGAATGCGGCAGTGCGATTTGCACATGCAAAAACAATTCTATAAAGGTCATCACTAGTTGTAATAAAGAAACATTTTTTGATATAATAGATCATTTTGAGGATCCTAAATTCAAGAAAAAAAAACTTAATCGCCTTAGGAAATTTAGTTCTTGGTAAACAATCTGATAAAAGGACTATCAAGACCTTTTATAGGACACGTGTTTTAAATAAGTTTAAACAACCAATTAAACCTTAAATAACTCTACAAAGTATTCAAACATATAAACTCTAGAAGTTGAATCAATTAACTAATAAAATATTAAATAATCCACCACCTAATCAAAAAGCAGAAGAATATAAATCCTAACTAGGAGAAACATCAAAAGAAGTAGTCTCTTGTAGAACCTGTATCGAAATTAGGAATTCATACAATTACGGTCATTCGACCACAAAGCTACCACATACCCATCAAATTAATCATAGATAAAAAATACATTATTCATAAAATTTCATTATTTGATATAGGCACAGATCAAAACTGTTTTATTGATGGATTAATTCAAAATAAATATCTAGATAAAGGCACTACCAGATTATTCTCCGCAACTGAAGAAAAACATAAGAAAAATTATAAACACAGGAATGTTATATATGCAATAATAAAATTATTGGTTTCCTAAATGATGCCTTATACCTGCTAATTAGATGGCATCCGTACAAGAGTACTAGGGAAAAATCGCATCTTCCTCATTCCAAATACTAAGTCAAAAGATGAAAGTAATTTTGTAAAGGATAAAAATATATATCAAATAAATTCACTTTTACTTCAAGAAAATTTTACAATAAATGTTATTAAACCTTCTCTTCTGCCAAGAATTTTTTTGTAAAATTTGAATTTACCTTCATTCAAAAATAATAATTTATGACTACAACGCGACCATACATTTTCCATAAAAATTTTATACTTTATCATCAATTTTTAAATTAAGGCAATTCTCCCAAAAAAAAAATTAAAAGGATGTTTCAGGGAATTTATGACAAGAATACCCAAAAATGAAAAATCATTTCTATACCTCTTCGGCTAGTCAAAAGATGATGATTGTTAAAATCATACAAAAAGTCAAATATTGGTACGAATGTAATACTACAAATATGATAATTATGGAAGCCCTTCTACCCCAACAAAAATTATGAGGAGACAGCTGATCCCCGCAAGACCTAGAGGTATTATAAGTTTCTCTTAACAAGTACATTAAAATTGATAAATATTTGAGAAATCAACATGCACTATTAATTCATCATCAAAGGCCTTTTACAAAAGTTTTTAGAGGATCACATATTTAATCAAGAAAATCAAAATACGGATGTCAGCTGTCCGCAATGATAATGTAATTTCAGGTTCATTCCCCCAAAGGGATTTTAACAACTCCAAAGAAATATTAAAAAGAAGGTTAAAGGAAGCCTTATTAAAATCTCAACACTGATACAAATATTGGATATTGCTTCTTAGCAACAGAGATAGGCACAAAATTATCTCATTAATATTAGAAAGTGCCAGCGCACTTTGACATAAAAAAAAATTAACAAGGAATAGACTCCACATGCAAGGATATTCCATACAAAGTAAAATGTAATGAAATATCGAGTTTCAAAGATCATCATGACAAAATTCAGCTTTGGACAAAGCAAGCACATTCACTATGTCAACAATTCCACCAACATGTGGAACCCACAAGATGAAAGGTCCAAGCCACAAAGTAATAAAGGACTTGATATCAAGAATTTTTTTAGCAATCAATACAAGAAGATATACATGCAACAAAGCTACTTGTGAAACTACGTGACAATTATTCCTGATTACGAAAAAGTATTATCAAGGATGTGTAATACTTAGTAGTTACGTGTAAATTTTGATAGAGTATGTTAGCATATGAATACATGTAAAATAGATGGCATAATAAGTAAGATTAGTCAGCACTATTAGTCAACACTTTTGAGGCCTATTTAAGGCTTTCAACTTGTATAAGTAGGAGGCATTAAAAATCATACTGACTTTGAAATCCTCTCTACAATTCTCTCTATTTCCCCCATATTACCATTTCCATTTTCCATGTTCTCTTCCTTTCCCTAAATGAACAAAAATTATTTTGTAAGTATACTTTCTCTACTATTTTATTTCTTTATTTTATGTTTTAAATTTTTATGTTTTTTTATGTTTATTTACTCCTTTTTTGTTCTTCTTTTTTTATTTAAGTTTTTTTTTGAGTTTTTGCTTGTTCTTGCTCCCTTTCGTTACTCTGTCCAAATTTACTTAGGATTTCGTCCAACAATTCGAACAATTCTGCGAGGAATTCTACTTCTTTTGATGTTTCTTCAGTTTCAGATTTATAATTTTCGGTTCCTGATTAGGTGGTAATTTATGAATTGTTTCAGCTTCTAAAGTGTTGAGTTTCTGCTTTACTCACTTTATCTTTTATTTGTAAGAATTCTTCAAGAATATTTTGTAAATTTATTTAGGATTTTATTGGTTGTTAAAATTTATTTAATACATTTTTCATATCAAAAAGTTTAATAGTTAGACTGTCATGCAGATTTTCAAAGAGTAAACCTCTTAAGGTAATTAGGTATTTTTTCCTAAAACCAGGATTTGTAACATGATTTATCATATTAGAGAATGTTTCCTAATTACTACTAGTAATGACATTTATAGAATGGCTTTTGCAAGTGCAACTTGCCCTTCCACATTAACAAGTGTCTAATTACTTACTATCTTCAGAACTATATGCCATGTTTAGATGATCATGACTATTAGAAAGAAATATTTATTAGTAACTTACCAACACTATTTGCTGAAAATGCTAGAGTAAAAATAAAAGATAGGTTTGAAGGAAAAAAGAGGCGACAGACCGAGTTTCGGGATGGAATCCTAAGTAAATTTGGGTAGAGTAATGGAGGGGAGCATGTACAAGCTGTAACAACCCGTATTCTACGTGAAATAGTTCTATGTTTATGTCGCTTAAAAATTTCCTTGTGGTATAGTTGTGGACTCAGTTTCCTATTCGAATGGTGATAATAGAATATGTTGGAAGTTTTAATACCATGTGCCATCAAACATATATTCGAATGATTGAACTAAAAAAACAATTCAAACTGGGGATAGTAAAAGGTGGTAATCGATATAAAAGTCAAATGTGGTCAAGTGTGCATTTTGTGCTACAGTCTTTTAGTGAATTTAAGATGGAGAAAATGGAGTCAAAATAATTGAGGTGCTTAATTGTCTTTACTATGATAGTAGGTGACAAGTAGGTGATGCACCTTCTAAGAATTAGTGAGCTGCATTTTAAGTGAAAAAGGGCAAGTAGGTGATGCACCTACTTATATAATTAGTGGACTGAATTTTAAGTTAAAAGGACCAAGTAGGTGATGCACCTACTTAAAATTAAATGACTGAATTATAAAGGAGCAAGTAGGTGATGCACCTAACTAGATTATGTCGAATGAATTTAAGTGAAAAGAGCAAGTAGTTGATGCAGCTATTTACAAACATGTGGCACAAACTAAGGAGATTATGCACCTTCTTGCTTGAAAGTAAAGGACCACATTATTTCTCCAATTTATTAAGTGAAACCTTTCAAAAGGGACCTCTAAAGAACTCAAGGTTATAACCTCTCCCTCATCACTTATTTTTATAAAAATTACTCCCAAGGAAAGCCATAAAAGCTCCAAAGAGTTCTATTCTACAGATTCACTATTAGAATATGAAGGAATGGGTGTTATAAAGTACAAGTTGGTAGAACATCTCCATCTTAAGGAATTCAAGTGAATAATATGAATTAACATCAAGGTAAGGGGAAGAGGACAACCTAAACCTTAAAGAATCCATGTCTTTGCAAATGAGTTTTCTGTCTAGTAAGGTAAGCTGTGGATTCATCCCTCTCTTGTTCTTACATTATTTGTAAAAGTTTGTACGTGTTTATGAAATGTTGAGTGTTGCCTCTGTATTGTGTGAGCTTGGTGAATGTTCTGAAAGAAGGTGCTTGTTCGGACATACATATAGTGGAGTCCCTTAAATTTTGATTTTGCGCTTGTTTTGAGAATCTAAATGTTACTTGGATTTCACAGGATGTTGATTGAAAGTCATGAGTTCATATTGCAATTTCAACATTTTGAGGCTTAGGGACTGTTTTGTGTATTATAAAAATAAGAGGGTCTGGCTGGACATTAGAGAAGTCATGAAAACTGGTTAGAGGATAGAACATCGAAATTGTAGTGATACACCACTTAACTGAGTATTTAATGAGCTTACTTCATGACATTCCTTTAATGTTGTTTTCTAGACGTGATGAAGCCTTATGGGTTACGGAGGACCTTATAAAAATAATTAAGGTAAAATGGATGGAAGAACTCTAGATTGGATCAATTATAGTCAATTACTTTTTTTGTTTGATCAAGTAGCCCAAACTTGTTTATAAACTAATATTAATTTTTTTATTTACTCAATTAAAGCTAAATAATCTAAAACGAAGATGGTTAACTCATTGTGATATCCATTCATGTGCCGCAAGGTATGTAAGGCTATTAGATTTCGTATTTCCTTGGCATGAATGAAACACTTGTAAGCTTTCTAAGTGCTCTTAATAGTGACTGATCCATAAATGCAGTTAGTACTCCCTGGAAAATTAAAGTGAGAAATCTACTATGAGTTTGTTACTAGATGTGAGTTTTCTCTCTACCAAGTGCTAGCATGCAAGGTTTAAACTTGATTCATTGTCAAAGTACCCCTGGTACGGATTTCTCTAATATAAGTCAAAGTGATCCTACATTATACATGGTCCATATGTTTATTGGATGGATACACGATCGGCCCATATCATGCCAACTTGCTTCAATACTCTATTACATCATATATGTCATCTTTTCATATCATCATGTGTTCCCATTGTTGGTTATTATTCCCATTTTGTTAGACTATTATGTTGCCTCTCAAGATGTCTACTTGCTCTATTGTACATTTATATGTATGTACTTACTTTTAATATGTACCCGTTCTTAAGTTCAGTTTGTCCACATTCTTCCTTGGTCCCACCTTCATGTATACCTTGTCTTCGATATTAGTTGGTTATTATTTGGATATCATATAGAGTTCAAATCTCTTATATGAAATTTATATGTCTTCATTTTGTATGTGCTTCAATTTAAGATGTCAAAAATGCATATTTAGTCATAGAAGAAGTATTATGTTGGTGTCATATTTGCTTCCCACTTCATTGTCATTATCGTTATTCCATATTCGTATGTCTTCTACTACAGGTTCATAGTTCTAAACCTCAACAATGATCACCAAAACATCAATCCAAAATGAGTTATTATAAACAAAGGAACAATCTCAAAAGAGTTATTATTATCCAAAGTACACAGCCTCACAAGAGTTATAAACATCAAAGAAAAAATCTCAAATATTAAAAAATATCTAAGTGAAGAAATTTTTATAATTATGGGTGGCAACACAGGAGCAAAAACTACAGTGGGTCAATCCCAGTTAGAATAGAAGGGTGGCAGCTCAGGGGAGAAATCGTAGCATGGGCCGATCCCAATTGGTATAAAAGGGTAACAATTCAGGGGTGAAAACCTAACATGGGCCGATCCCAATTGGTATGGAAGTGTGTCAGCTTAATGGAGAAAGCCTAGCATGGGGCAATATCAATTTGAGGAATTATGAGGACAACATGTCAGGGTTTTACAAAAATTCTAATGCATTGAAAAGTAAATAAAATACTGTAACATACACAATTCCACAAGTACAAGCAATGGTGGTCTCTAATCATTATCTGTTGGTATTTTGTTTCACTTGATCTCTCTTGTCACATATGGTTGTATTATGCCTTACATATTCATTACATTCTTTCGTACTGACATCCCTATTGGGCGCTGCATTTCATATAGTAGGTACAAGTATTGAAAAGTAGATCTCCCAGATAGAATCACATGATACTCATCTGTTGTTGGTGATATTCAGGTTAATTGGGGGTTTGGCAAGT
This sequence comes from Solanum arcanum, assembly GCA_027789145.1. Classification (NCBI taxonomy): domain Eukaryota; kingdom Viridiplantae; phylum Streptophyta; class Magnoliopsida; order Solanales; family Solanaceae; genus Solanum; species Solanum arcanum. The sequence continues at coordinate 22,481,737 of CM050935.1, read as the reverse complement.
CTTTACTGTGCGCATTTTCAAAGCAAGGATCCAATAGAGGTTTGTGACATTGTAAAGCTATCATTTATATTCATAGTTTCTCTCGTCACATGTATTGGTTCAGATATTCACATGTTTTGTATGAAAAGCTTTTCATCAAAAATTTTAAAAATGGTTTACTTTCTCATCATAGGTTACTTGTAAAGCACGTATTTATAGGGTATTTGTCATCCTCACCTAAGGTTGGGGTGTGACGAAAGTGGTGTCAGAGCACCTTGTCCTAGGGAGTCTACAAAGCCATGTCTATTAGAGACTTAGTTATGAATGTGTTGCGCACTACATTTATAATTAGGGGGTTGCTTGGACATTTAGGAAAGTTACCTTCCTTCATAATCATGATCGTACAATAGAGCAAAGTTGAGAAGTCAATTTCCAGTTGTACCGTATCATGCTATTCATATTAACTATTTTTAAAGTTAACGTTTGTTAAAGTGTCAGTATATGACATAAGAAAGGACCTCAGGTTACCAAAAGTTAAACTACATGGAGTTCATCTTATTCGACCATCTCAGTTGTAAAGGCTTTTATGTTATTTGCATCTAAAGTTGTATTGGCACCATTTGCATCATGTTAGTTCAAAAATAATTTGTTACCTAGTTACACATATTTGTTGTAGAACTTCCAGACACATCATCTTAGGAGGATATAACTAGCTCCTGAGTTCTATTATTCTACCATACTTACAGGATCTATTCCTATCGATGACACTTTTTGTTAGACTTTGATATAAATCGAATTCTCAGCGTTGCACATGTTCTAAAAATTGATTTAGTTAAACAAGTTTCTCAATTTTATAGGTGGATGTATCAGTGCAATAGTTTTACTAGAGATACCCCTAGTTGGCTGGCAAGGCTCAAATTATCACTGTATGTCCTCCCAGTGCGTTAATGTTTGGAATTTATATGGTACGTGCATCCTTGAATAAGTACTAAAAACATTTGTATTCTTTTCATGGTTATCAAAAACTTATGATAAGTGTGCCAATTGCTTGAAATAATATATCTATCGCAGTTCCTATTATGATCTATGTTTTGGCTACAGAGAATTGGGATGTGACTAAAGGGTAATGTTAACAAATTGAAAATTGATTGGTTATACCTAAGTTGTCATTAGTTAGGTTAAAAATAGTGAGATCAGAGTGCATGGAGCAACTAGTTTTGATCAAAAGGTACTTGTAAGGTAGGAAGCACGTGAGAATGAAGTTTAGGGATGGGACATTTCAAATTCCCTAAACATAGGAGTAGGAGTAATATGATGATGCTATTGAGAAGTGAGATTGTTGGTTATGAAATAGTAATTGCAAAGTGTATGAGGCTAGAAGATGTTTTCAAAATTTTCAAGTCTAACGAGTGATAATGGTTCACATGGGAACAACTTTGTGAACATTTGTTAGACAGAGACGTCAATTTAGTATTGACAGAATTCTTGATAACAACAAGAAAAAATGGTGATTATAAAGGTACCCTAGATAGAAGATACATGGGCCTAGTTCATCCACGTCCTTAGTACCAAAGAGAAGTAGAGCATCATACACATACATAGACTTCCATTAAATTGAATAGAGAAATTTTAGGATTCATTAAATATATGCATGCAGTAATCATCAATTATTGTCTCATTAAGGGAGAGGAAAAATTGATCATATGCTAGTTGTATTATTTGCTATGTTGAATGCGAAAAGAGTCGGAGCACCCTAACTTAATTTTTTTAAAAAAACTATTTGAAGCTCAAGCTTCTATCTAGTTAAGCCCAAAGGGAGCATTCCAAAATTTTATGAATCATGATATAACTTTATAGGTACCTGACATTTACATGTTATTAGTGTTCATATTTTATGGTGTGTTCGATCTTTACTAATTTTTTTATATTTCGACCCTCGAAGGACACCAAGCATTGAGCGTGATAAAACACAAGCTAGTATTAAAGGAAAAGTTGACTTCAAACTTCTCTCCAAAAATGAACTATTGAGGATTTTCTTTTTTCTATCTTCACTAGGGTATTCATAATGACCTACAGGGGTAGCAAAGACCCATTAGCATAACATCTACAAGAATTTCATGAAGATTGAAAAGAGTATATGAGGAAATAAACTGTATGTGGTTTGAGGTGAGTAAGGAATATGAGCAGAATTATCCCACCCGTAACTAACTCTTAAAACAGCGGCCTTTTCCCCCCTTAAATATAAAGAATAGTTCTATAAAATATCTTCAAAAGATGGGTTGATATATAATCATATATGCTACATGTTCTATAACTCATATATTAGTATGAAATTTATCCTTTATGGATTACTTTCTCACCTGTTACCTAATGGCATAGAATTCTTGCATGTAAGTGTTATCCGATTCAGAGCGACCTTGTTTATTGTCATATTTTTTAGTAGGACCTTTCACTACATGTTATTTATTGCAGTGGTTACTTTCCACATGTCACATGTTCATATTGTGTGGGTACTCCATCCTGATTGATCATATGATATGGGAACCACTTGTTGACATGTCATATGCTTCACCTGTAAATTTAATCAACCATAGACATAAAACTTAGCATAATTCACTATTCTATAGTGTGGCATAAAACTTTAGAGTTTATATTAACAAGTGATCTTATTAGCTGAGCCTCGAAAAAGCGTCACTAGATAAAAGAGATGGGAATGTACTGGCCCAATAGGTTAGGCCTATAATTTTATTAGTCCGTTCCATATACAAAAAATTGGTAGATAATATAGTTATTCTTGATTGTTAAGGCCCAGAAGCTAAGTTCAAAATGTGTAACCTCCACTCAAGTATTAGGTAAGAAATAAAATATGACATATGATACATGGGAATAGAAGATGGTAGAGATCCTAAGTAACCTTCCATATTAAAAACATCAACATAAGGGTTTGAGATTATGTGGTCCCCCTAATATGATCATAAGTCCTACTAGAATTTGTACATTTGATATGTCATTTGCATGTCTTGAGTTTAGTAGTGTATTAAATTCCTTATTTATATTAGTTCTATTTGTGTATTATCAAACAATTATATGATTAAGAAAGGGGTTTAATTTGTCATTTTTTTATTTTATGAACCATATCTATACGTGTTTTAGATTAGTATATGGATTTTACATAATCCCATCTATGATGGGAACACTCTCAAATATCCAAATGAAAATCCTAGGTTAACCAAACTATATACATCACCCGTCATTCGAGGATGAATGATCATAAGGAGGGGAGGATGTAACACCCCGTATTCTACGTGAACTGGTTCTCTTAGTATATGCCGCTTAAAAGTTTCCTTGTGGTATAGTTATGGACTCAGTTTCCTACACGACTAGACAATAGAATATGTTTGAAGTTGTAATACGTCATTCCTTCCAACACATAGTCGAATAATTGAACTAAAAAAACAATTCAAACTTGGGATTGTAAAAGGTTGTATTCGATATTAGTCAAAGTGGTGAAGTGTGTATTTTGTGCTACTGTCTTGCAAAGAATTTAAGATGGGGAAAATGGTGTAAAAAAATTAAGGTGATTGCTTGACTTTACTATGCTTGTAGGTTACAAGTAGGTGATGTACCTACATAGAATTAGTGAACATTTTAAGTGAAAAAGGGTAAGTAGGTGATGCACTTACTTAGAGTTTGTGGATTGAATTTTAAGTTAAAAGGAGCAAGTAGCTGATGCACCTACTTAGAATTAGTGGACTAGATTATAAAGGAGCAAATAAGTGATGCACATACTTAGAATAAGTGGGATGAATTTAAATGAAAAGAGCAAGTAGCTTATGTATCTACTTGAAAACATGTGGCAGAAACTAAGGAGGTGATGCACCTTCTTGCTTAAAAGTAAAGGACCATATTATTTCTCCAATTTATTATGTGAAAACGTCTTTAAGGGACCTCTTAAGAAATCAAGCTTATCACCTCTCCCTCGTCACTTATTTTCAAGAAAATTACTCCCAAAGAATGCCGTAGAAGCACCAAAGAGTTTTGTTCTAAAGATTCACCATTAGAGTATGAAGGAACAAGTGTTTTTAAAGTGCAAGTTGGTAGAACATCCCCATCTTGAGGAATTAATGTGAATAATATGGATTAACATCAAGGTAAGGGGAAGACGACAAACTAAACCTTAAAGAATCCATGTCTTGGCAATTGAGGTTTGTGCCTAGCAAGGTAAGCCGTGCAAATTTTCATCCCTCTATTCTTCTTATATTATTTGTTAAAGTTTGTATGTGTTAATGAGCTGTTGAATGTTTCCTCTGTATGATGTGAGCTTGGTTAGTGTTCATAGAGGAGGTGCTTGTTTGGACATATATGGAGTGGAGTCCCCTTAAATTTTTATTGTGAGCTTGTTTTGAGAATATAAATGTTATTTGTAATTCACATAATGTTGACCAGAAGTCATGAGGCTTAAGTACTGTTTTGTGTATCATTAAAATAAGACGGTCTAGCTGGACATGTAGAGAAGTCATGAAAACTTGTCTGAGGATAGAACATTGAAAATGTAGTGATACATCACATAATTGAGTGTTGCATGAGCTTACTTCCTGTTATTCCTTTAATATTGTTTTTTAGACGTTATGAAGCCTGAGGGGTTTCGGAGGACCTTATTAAAGTAATACTGTCAATATGGATGGAAGATCTATTGATGGGATCAATTATAGATAAATTGTCCATTACTGTTTTGGTCTGATCAAGTAGCCCAAACTTGTTTAGAAACTAATGCAAGTTTTTATTATTTACTCAATTGTTGATAAATAATTTTAAACGAATATGGTTAACTAATTGTGATATACATTGTTGTGCACCAAGGTATGTAAGGCCATTTGATTTCCTATTTCCTTGGCATGAATCCAACACTTGTAAGCTTTCTACGTGATCTTGGTAGTGACAAATCCATAAATGTAGTTCGTACTTCTTAGAAAATTAAAGTGGTCACTCTACTTTGAGTTTGTTACTAAATGTGTGTTTTTGTACTACCAAGTGTTAGCATGCAAGGTTTAAACTTGTTTCATTGTCAAAGTACCCCTGACACGTATTTCTTTTAAATAAGTCAAAGTTATCCTAGATTACACATAGTACATATGTTTATTGGATGGATATACGATCTGCCCTTATCTTTCCAACTTGCTTCAATATTCTTTTCCATCATATATGTCATATTTTCACATGTTCATGTGTTTCCTTTGTTGATTATTACTCCTATTGTTTTAGACTATTATGTTGCCTCTCAAGATGTCTACTTGCTCTATTATACATTTATATGCATGTACTTACTTGGAATATGTATCCGTCCTTAAGTTGAATTTGTCCACAATCTTCCTTGGTTCCACATCATGTATACCTTGTCTTTTATATAAGTTGGTAAGTATTTACCTCTCATATAGATATAAAATATCTTGTATGAAACTTATATGTCTTCACATGGTATGTGCTTCAATTTGAGTGTAAAAAATGCCTACTGAGTCATAGAAGAAGTACTATGTTGGTGTCACATTTTCTTCCCACGTCATTGTCATTAGAGTTAGTCCATATTTGTATGTCTTCTAGTTTTGGTTCATAGTTCCATATCTCAACAATGATCACCAAAAAATCAATCCCAAACGAGTTATTATCAACAAAAGAACAATCTGAAAAGAGTTATGACAATCCAAAGTACACAGTCTCTAAAGAGTTATGAACATCAAAGCAACAATCTCAAAGATAAAGAAGAACGTAAGTGAAAAATTTGTATAATTATGGGTGGCAACCCAGGAGGTAAAGCCTAGCATGGGTCGATCCCTATTGGTATAGAAGTGTTGCAGCTCAAAAGAGAAAGACTAGCATGGGCCGTTCTCGATTGGTATAAGAAGGTGGTAGCTCAGGGGTGATAACCTAGCATGGGACGATCCCAATTGGTATGGAAGGGTGGCAGCTTAAGGGAGATAGCCTAGCATGGGCTAATCCCAATTTGAGAAATTATGAGGACTGCATCTGAGGGGTTAAAATTCCTAGCATGGGTCATCCTCTCCTACCAAAGATTAGCTAATCATTTTTATCATATTGCTTATAAAAATTATAAAGCATAGAAAAGTAAAGAAAAAATGTAACATACATAATTCGACAATTATAAGCAAAGGTGGTATCTAATAATTTTCTATTGGTATTTGGATTAACATGATATCAATTGTAACATAGGTTTGTCTTATGCCTTACATATTTAGTGCATCCTTTTATACAGACGTCCCTTATTGGGGCGCTGCATTTTATGTAGCAGCTACAAGTATTCAAAAGTAGATCTCCCCTATAGAAGCACAAGATACTCAACTGTTGTTGGTGAGCTGAAGGTTAATTCGGGGCTTTGCCGAGTCTTTAATATGCATATTTTCAAAGTATGGATTCTAATTGAGGTTTGTAGACATTGTCAATGAAGACAATGACAAATGAATCTAGGTAATTTTGAAACACTCTATTCATTACATCCATAAGCACTGCCGGAGAATTAGTGAGACCAAAAACAATACTAAGAACTCATAGTTCCCATATTGAGTCCAAAAGGCCATCATTGGTATATCCTCACCTCTCACCCTAAGTTTGTGATACCCTGACCTAAAGTCTAGCTTTCAAAAGTAACTCACCCCTTGGAATTGATCAAACAAGTCATCAATACGAGGGAGAGGGTACTTATTCCTAATCGTGACCTTGTTGAGTTGGAGGTAATCAATACACATTCTCATGGACCCATCCTTTTTCTTCACAAACAAAATCGGAGCATCCCATGGAGAAATACTAGGACTTATAAAACCCTTATCTAGTAAAATTCTTGAGTTGAGCCCTTAACTCATTCAACTCGGTCGGAGCCATGAGATAAGCAGCAATTGATATGGAATTTGTATACGATAGGAAATGAATGCCTAAAGAAATTTCCCATTCAAGAGGAGTATCGGGAAGGTCATTAGGATAAACATCCAAAAATTCACTCACTACGAGGACCGACTCAACGGGAGGAACTTTGGAGTCTAGAACTTGGACTCGTACAATGTGATATAGATAACCTTTTGAGATCATTTCACATGATTTTAGACAAGAGATAATACGACCTCTAGGAATTGAATTTCCCCCCTTCCACTCTACAACGGGTTCATTTAGGAAGTGAAACTTCACAATTCTTGTCGTACAATCAATAGATGCGAAACATGCATTCAACCAATCCATATCCAAATAACATCAAAATCAAGCATATCAAGTTCTACTATATTAACATCAGAAACTTTATTTGGCAACATTATTAGACAATTTCTAAATACCCTTTTTGAAAAAACCGACTTACCCACCACAGAAGACACGATAAATGGTTCATTCAATATATCGTGTAAAATATAAAACTTTTTAGCTATAAGAGGTGTAACAAATGATTAGGTAGCACCGTGATCAAGTAAGGCATATACATCAATAGAGAAGACTTTCAGCATACCGATCACCACATTAGGAGAAGTCTCTTGCTCATCCCTATAGAGGAGAGCATAGAAGCGGTGCTTCTTTGGTGCCTCATTAGAACCAGTTGGTTTAGATTGACCACAACCCCTGTCTAGACTCTTCATGTTTGGACAATCTCTCATCTTGTGACCACTCTTGCCACAACTAAAGCAATTATCCGTTCCTCTAAGGCAATCAACATAGTGCTTTTCACCATATTTTCCACAAGTTGGCTTCTCAATTGGTGAATTAGTACCTTTTCCCCTCTTAAATTTAGGGCTAGACACCCTACCACCACTAGCTTTTGGAAACTTGGAAGGGAATTAATTTGACACGCATTTCTTAAATCTAGGCTTGTCTTCTATTTCAACCCTATTCTTTGAAGAAACTGAATCAAATGATTTTGCTCGTTTAGCATCTCTACTCTTTCTCTTATCCCTTGCCTCCTCAACCCTTCTTGCATGCACCATAAGACGGGAAATGTTCATGTTTTCATGTAGCATGGCCGAATATCACTCCCTTTGTAAGTTCTCCGACCCCCCCCTCACAAAATGGCTCATTTTGTCTGTAGGATCGGAGACTAAAGAAGGAGCATATCTGGACAACTTAATGAATTTCAAAGATTATTTATGGACACTGCTTCCTCCTTGGCCATGGTTGATGAACTCCACCACTTTTTCCTTCCTCATCTCCCTAGAAAACAACCGATCTAGAAAAGTCATCTTAAAGATCTACCAAGTCATCAAAACACCCCTCAATGGCCTATTATCCCTCCATTTCACATACCAAGCTTGCGCTACGTCCTTGAGTTGATATGTGGACAACTTGTCCTTCTCACTTGTGGACAACCCCATAGATAAACGTATTTTATATACCTCATCGATAAATTCATGGGGGTCTTCATACACATTAGACCCGTAGAAATTAAGTGTTCATTTGAGTGAAGTCCCTTAGATGGAAAGCTATAGTAGAAACTTGTTGATGAGGATGGGGAACAACCTCCTAGTTTGCTTGAGCCATCATAGATTAGGCTTGAGTTGTGGACGCTTGTGTTTGAGTGTTGATAGCTTGGGCCATTTGGAAGAGCAGTTCTTATATTCTCAACAGTCAAAACAGGAGGATTAACTGGTTCTTTCTCCACATTAGCATCTTCTTCAAGTGGAGGAATTTGCTCACCACGGGGAGGAGCTACCGCATTGGAAATTTCCTCTTCAAGTCTCCGAGCTGCATTCCTTCAAGTGTTCATGCTTTCCATAAGAACAAAAATAGGATTAGATGCAAAAATCACACTATAAGTATACTCTAATTGCACGATATAAGATTTCGTAGAAAGAGAGCATGCATCATATAGGTTCCTACTCATAAGCGTGGCGCGCTTCATAATTATGAATACAAACCTACATAACATGATAGAGAGAGAGACATAACTCAACGATATTCATCCTCATGCTTTGATACCAATTTTGTGATATCCGGGTTGACCCCCTAAACGGTTACGTAGACCACTACATACACATAATATAGAGTCGCATCGAGTATACATAGACCCTTCTTATAGGAATGTTACATAGCCTTCTACTTTTATAAAACATTACTATATACAAAACACCATAGTCATAAAATTCGTCTAATCTCATACCATCTGCTCGATGTGTATCAAGTTCGGGCATAGCCCTAACATCAATCCAACAAGACCAAATATAGGTCATACAAAAGTATAGTACTTAATTGACAAGGAAATAAATGAAAGAGTCTTTAGGAAGTCCGTAAACTAAATAGTTGCATTGCCATTGAATGTTGGCGACCTACCCTACTTGGATGAAATGAAGAATCCAGGTCTTCAATAATGTCGCCTTCAAAACACTTCAACTACAGGAACCTAAAATGTTGGGGAACAGGGAAGAAAATAAGGTTAGTACTCCACATATACTAAATGTGATACCTTATGCACATATACAAGCAAAACATGCTAAAAAGGGACTTTTAGTTAAAATATGCCATTTTACCCTTTTAGGAACCTAATGCAATGCCAACAGTCATATCAACCAACCAAACATGCTTACTAACTCAACAAGTAATAAGTATTCCAACATACTTGAAACCATGATTTATTACTACCCTATCATCAAAGGAGTAACATCGTAATAATGAATAAGAGTCAATAATATCATAATAAGCAAGACAACTACTCATGAATCCTTATCAAGTCAACAAGTGCAATGACCATGCAAAGCCCCATAACCTTACTCAATCAAGTAGTCTCAACAAGAAACCATAACCAATGTCCAACTTTACATAACATAATATTTCGATTTACATTTCATGTAATGTTAACATTATAACCCAAGTCATACTCATAAGTGAACTAATCAACATATAGTATCAATAATGTGCAAAGTTTATCATATACATATCATATATCGTCATAACATAAAAATAAAAAAGAACATCCTCCTAAGACTCCCCTCAAGGCTAACTAGTACAATGTTTAGGTATAGTCACATACCCGTACCTAGACTAAGCTAGTCCTCTTAGGTTATCCAAGTTAGAGTTTAAGTCCTGTAATTCAATCTTACCTTTTGGGAACATCATTCCCTAACCGACATATACCACATGAGCTAGTGTTGAATCCGGTATCATAAAACCCTACACCGAGGGAAGGCCGACTACTTGCCAAGGTAGTACAAAAACATGAATCATCACAACTACGCCTATCCACTAGCTAGTATTTCTATGGGGGCAACATAATTCAAGAACTAGGAGATATAGTTGGGACCCTCTTTATGTTCCATGCATTATACTATCCAATTTCAAGAGTAATGTAGTGTTCCTACCTTCCCTATGTGGGAGGGACACTCCTCAATCTAGTTCACTCGGTGCTAAGCTAAGTCCCTTTATTGAAATGTCTTTAAGCCTTTAATTATCAATCGTAGCTTAGTTGTATGAGTATACTTTCATCACAATTAAAATAAGTGAGGTTAAAACATACATTTCATAGTATATCAAGGCACATTGATAGTTTCCACCATCCTTATATCACATAAATAACAATCGACCTGACAACATAGTCAAGACATTTCAATTAAACATCAAACCACCCTATCATGGTAGTGTAAGTAATACTGGAAAGGTAACATCATGACTAAGCCATTATTTATCACAATTGGAAGTAAATATATAGATTCCAAGAATTATCAAGTCTTCCTCATAGTTCATCATCAATGTTTTACCATTAACCCATATCTCAACCCAACTAGGGGAGTAAAATCATCACACAATGATAACTAATAAGATAATAAGTCCAATTGCATCTCTAAAACACAATTCAAAACTAGATTATAGCTTAAGACAAGATATATAAGCCAATTTCACAATATGCTTCATGCCCTAAATAACATCTCAAGAACTAGAATAATAGGACTATAAATCATCGTAATTTATTCATAATAACACCATAGGTTAGTAATCTAATTAATAACCAAGTCAATTGAATGATCACAATACAATATAGATCAAGATCACAACCTAGGGTTAGGGGTTGAGGATCATGTTCTTAAAATTATACTACATCATAAAAAAATACCATAATAAAGTCATATTACATGTTAATATATTCAATATAACCTAAAGAAATCATCAAAAACTCAATTCATAATTTCAGTTTCATAATTGGATGAAACCATAAGAAAACTCAACTTTTGAAATCCATTTTGAAGGAACCCATTGAGGAAAAATTTCAAAGGTGAATGAGATTCCATACCTATATATTCTATGACAATTTTGATGGTGGATTTGTCCCTTTCAATCCCCCAAACCCTTATCCTTTCTAGACTTCAAGGGCGAGTTCAATTAGAGGGAGAAAGAAGAGAGAAGTAAAAGAGTCTATTTTGTGAGTTATAATTAGGTTAATTGGGGTTGGGGCCTTTATATGGGAGTTTAAGTTAGTTAATTAGTTTCCCCTTAATACCTAACTAACCCCTAAACCACTTCATCAATCAAATGACTCAAAACTAAAACGTGGAGGAAAATCACCCCCTCATAGACGGAACCCCGCCGACTAGTCGTCTGTGAGTCTACAGACCAACCCCCCTCTCGTCCTGCACTACAACTATAGGTTCAGAGACTGCAGGAGACGTGCTTTCTCAACATGGATAGGTATGAAAAACAGTAGCATCGATACCCCATTGGTCCACACACTGGTCGTTGACTACCTTGTCGATGTATACTACTTCAAGAAGTGTTGCTCAACTTGCAGGGCTCCTTCTAAAAGGCCCTTGGTTGTTTTTTGGGGAGTCGTACTCGGATGTTTCGACCATGGAATAACAACTCAACACCTATTAGATATCTTTATACCAATTTTCATACATTTTTGACTCCTTAAAGTTAGTCAAATAGGCTAAGGCATGCTAGTACATCTTTAAACAAACTTCTTGATGTTATTAACGTTCCTTGGATGTGTTGGTTCTTAAACTTCCTAAATGACCTATAATCATTTGAATGGAATTAAAAACTATACTAAGACCCCATGACACCTATGATAGACTTTACAACACGTCTTGAATTTTTTCGATTATTACATTTTAAAGTATTTAAAAAGAAATTTTAGATTAACTTCATGGTTTCCTCATGTTGATTCTGCATCTTGATATGGTAGTTGTGCATTTAACTTCATGATGCAAAAGTGGACTTTGATTCTTTTATGTGTTATTGAATGTGTAATGAGATTATGAAGTCTTAACATGAGTTAAAATAATTTTTATAAGCAGTGTGTGGATTTTTCATCATTATTAGAGTTAAAACATCCAAGAACGTCCAAGAGGTTTGAAAATTAGCCCTTGAGATGTTCATGTGTGTCTTGATGGAACCTAGCATGTTTGGACGTGTTGCGTGTAATTATTTTGGGTGAAATTGATATGGAAATTCCTTGAATTGTTAATGTTGATATTTACATCAAAAATGCCCACATACGGCTTACCAAGGGCCCTGCAAAAGGACCACAAGAAGGACCCAAAGGCTGTCGAGACACCGCATTGGCAGAACGATTCCCCGTTTCTTGATAAAAGGCCCGTCAATGGTTGACTCGTTGATGTAAACTTATCCTAAAATAATCTAAGAAAAATAACGAGCCAATACCCTTTCGACTGAAGCCACAAACAGCCCCTCGATTGACCTACATGCTGTCGATGGTGGCCTGCGATAGTGTCTACCCACTATTTCATTAATGGGGCGAATGAGAAATTCACTCCACGTCCTAACCTGACCATACTATGTTTTTAAGTTATTTTTGAGTGTATATAAGGATAAAAAAGGTGATCAACCTATTCCCAATCCAATTCTCTCAAAATAGATTTTTCCTCCAAAACTATTATCTCAAAAATCACCACTGAAGGTGAAACTCAAGAACAGCTTGAAGCATTGATTCTTATGGTTTATTCATCATATTTTATAGTTTTCATATATATAAAGGTATGGTTATCCTTAATATCTAAGTAACTTTTCACTTGGAGAGTTAATCTTAATGTTTTCAAAGAGATTCATGATCAATCATTCAATCTAGCCATGGGTTCTTTCTCAAAACGTTTTCAAAGGATCAATCATGATGAATTTATGTTAATGTATTTGATTTAACGTCAAAAATAATCCAATTGCATTGTGAACCCATGTCCCTTTCCAAACTTGATTTAGCCTTGCATGGGCGTTATGATAGTGGCTTGTTATTGATTGAATTGTGATTATATTATGTTAAATTTCTCATATTTAATAATATTTAATTATATTTATGGTGAATTTTTGATGGATTATCCAATTGGATAAATGCATGAAGAATTGAACATGACTAGCCTATGCCTCTATATGATCACTGTAACATTGATCTTTAAATGTATAAAAGTGGAATTTGATTATGTTAAGATGTTTGTAGCTACTTCCTTAGGTTAATACCATGGTTGAATTATGGATATAAATCTTGTATTATCAAAGTAAGAAGGCTTGGTTAGAACTGATCTAGGTTCTCCTACTCTATCTAGTAGTAACTTGTAATCTTGACGTTGGGTTGGTTGTTATATGACTCGGTCATGGTGGACAATCCTTAGGTACAGGTTATATGAAAAAAAATGATAAAATATAGGTACGATTGACCTAATATTAATAGATAATTATTGAATTGGTAAAAGATAAATTTAGGTTCTTATAGCCTATATACTTGGTGAAGAACTATTTATGTTGTGATCTATATCTTAGGGTGGATGAAGCATGATTAATATATGATGTTATATCTCTTTACCTACTTCTCTAAAATTAAATTATTGATAAAATATTATTGATCAACGAGACCAGGGAAATTGGTTGATCATCTAGAACTCTTTACTTTTTACTATATATGTGATGTACTGTATGATGTTAGAGTATGATCTTGTAGCTACTTGTACATGGTTTCTTTCATGATTAAATGTATATTTAGATACTTCACTATAAGTAATTTATGATGAAAAGGTTGTATTTATCAATGATAATCAAACTTTGATGAAGTGCTAAGAATGGCTCTCCCTCTCTACTTTTGTATAGTATTGTTAATTGATGAAGCCTTGTATGACATTGGGTTGTATGGTTCACTTATCGTGACAGTGTTTACTGTACATTGTCATTATATATGTTCTGACCATGTCCTTGAAGGCAAATTGTTGAATACATGAGTGTGTAGTTATGATGATCTTACTATGTGAAGCTTATGCCTACTTTCCTATTCTAGTTGTGACCTAGGTTGTATGGAAATTGTATAAGCCTGTATATATATGTTAAGATCATGTGTAGGTGATTCCATTAATGAATTTTTAAGGATTGATAACCCCTACCCGTGTACCCCTATGTGAAGGTGTGAATAGCTAATGTTAGGAGTCTTAAAGTATAATATGAAGTTAGTTTGCCTCCTATGCAAAATTGTTTTGTGTGGTATATGTTTGAAAGTTTAATTTGGTCTTAAGAGGGTGTCTGCCTCAATGTGTTGATGATATGTAGTATGTGGTCATGTTCACCAATGCACATATACACCGAGACATCATTCATGCTTAAAAGGTAGTAAAGCTTCATACGTTCTAATGAAAGGTTGATCTCATATTCACTAATGCCTACTACTGTGCATGTAATGAAAATGTATGTGAAGTATGTTATGTATTCCACTAACTAGGATGACTTGATAGGTGTACTAGTACGGGAATGTTTATAGGACCTTGTGTATGCATTCCACATGTGTACCTTGATAGGATAGTTCCTAGACTTTGTTTTTATGAATATCAAAATCAATTTAAGGACATGCTATGAATATGTATTAATGCTATGATTTTAAGTATATGATATGATGAAATTTGAATGTGGATAGTGTCTTAAAGTGTTGATATGAAAGGATTGCTCATATAGTTACACCTGCAGACTTATGCATTAATATATGAACATGTGTGATATTAATGTGTTATCAGAAATGTTTGCTCACACACAAGTACACACACACACATGTTTGGAGATCTAGTAAATAGAGTGTCCTTGAATGGTGTTCTCATGTGTACCTTAAGACTAGATAGGTGCTTGACTATGCCATAAACATATATGGAATCAATATCCTAAGCCTATATTTTATGAAGTAAAGTAATAAAGGCTTTTAATCAAAAGGGAACTTAGCTTAGTATCGAGTGAACATGACAATAAGAGGTATTGTCTTCCCATGAGAAAGATTCACCATTGGTTTCTCATAGAGTGTTGGCTTCTCTAAGAGGAAGAT
Source organism: Solanum arcanum (assembly GCA_027789145.1). Lineage (NCBI taxonomy): Eukaryota > Viridiplantae > Streptophyta > Magnoliopsida > Solanales > Solanaceae > Solanum > Solanum arcanum. Next base: position 22,466,484 of record CM050935.1, on the reverse strand, counting down.
TCACCATTGGGTCTCCATAAGGTATGACTTCCCTTAGAGGAATATTCACCTATGGTTCCACATAAGGTGGTGGCTTCCCTTTGAGGAAGGTTCACTCATGCTTTCTCATAAGATGATGCTCCAATTCGAATGAGAATGTAGAGGGTCATGTAAATCTCTGAGTTCCATAAATTATGTTGGACACATAAATTCTAGCAAGTTAATTCACTTAGTATGCTAGGATTAAGTTAATGTTCTACCTTGTCTAGGTGAGAACACTTTCCATTGGTTATGGCTCTACAACACCAAATTTCATGTTTAGCACCCATGGTCTTATTTTTGGTTAATACTGTAGTTTCTATTAAGTAAAATGGACAATGGAAGAAAGTAAGGACCCTAACTAGGATAACCTATCGGTAGTTGCTTAGTGTAGGTAGGGATATGGGACTTCGCTATGCATTGCATAAGTGACTCTTGAGGGATGTCCTAGGAATGTGTTCTTATTCATGTATCTATGATTATGGTTCTCTTGTATGACATTGTGTTAGTGTCTACATGATGAGATTGTATGCACTATCTTGGTCTTAATGGATATATGATGATGGTTGTTTACATGAATGAAGTTGTCTTAGATTACTTGTTGATATGTGAATTGGATGTTAAGGCTTATAGTCTCGTAATAGGTCTACTAAGTATGTGGGGTTTTATGGGGTTTCATATGCACATTGCACTAGTAGTTTAAATTGGGGTTATGAGTAAGGTCTTATAATTGATGAACAAGACTAGGGAAATGGGTTGATGATCTATAACTCTCTACTTTCTAGTATATATGTGATGTATTGCACTATGTTATAGTATGATCTTGTAGCGACTTGTACATGGTTTCTTTCATGATTAAATATATATTAACTACTTCCCTATAACGTATTGATGTTGAAAAAGGTGTATTGAACGTTGATGATTAAAATGTTAATGAAGTGGTAAGAATTTCTCTCCTTGTCTACTTTTCTATAGTATTGTTAATATATGAAGCCTTGTATGGCGTTGTGTGGTATGGTACACTTAGTGTCGGGGTGTTTACTTTAAATTGTTATAATATATGTGTTGATCATGGCCTTAAAGTCAAATTGATGTATACAGGAGTGTGTGATTATGATGATCACATTATGTGAAGCTTATGCCTACTTTCATATTCTAATTGTAATCTAGGTTGTATAGATATTTTATAATCATGTATATATCTATTATAAGATCATGTGTAGGTGCTGCCATTAAAGAAGTGTTAAGAATTGATGACCCTACCCATGAACCCCTATGTGAAGGTATGAATAACTAATGTTAGGAGTCTCAATGTGTAATATGCGGTTAGCTTGCCTCCTATGCTAAATTGTGTTGTGTGGTCTATGATTGAAAGTGTAATGTGGTTTTAAGAAGGTGTTTCCTCAATGTGTGCTTGATAGACATCATGTGATCATGTTGATCAATGTACACACACTTAAACATCATGCATGCTTACAAGGTAGTAAAGGTTCATAGTGTCTAATGAAAGGTTGATCTCATATTCACTAAATGTTTACTAATGTGTATTTAATGAAAATGAATGTGAAGTATGTTATGCATTTCATTAACTTGGATGGCTTAATAGGTGTACTAGTATGGTCAAGGGTATGAGACCTTGTCTATGCATTGCACATGTGTACCTTGATAGGATAGTACCTATGTTTTGTTTCTATTAAAATGCAAAGGAATATAAGGACATGCCATGAATATGTCTTATATCCTATGATGTTAAATATATAACATGATAAAATATGAATGTGAATAGTGTCTTAAAGTATTGGTATGAAACGATTGTAAATGTAGTTACACGTATAGACTTACGCATCGATATACGAACATGTTTGACATATATGTGTTATGTGAAAGCTTTGGTCACATACAAGTACACACACACATATGTATAGAGATCTAGTCAATAGAGGGGCCTTGATAGGTGTGCTCATGTGTACCCTAAAACTAGATAGGTGCTTGAGTATGCTATAAGCATATAAGGAATCAATATTCTATGCCTATGTTTTATGAAGTAAAATCATAAAGGCTTTTACTAAAAAAAAAAACTTAGCTTAGCACCGAGTGAACTTGACAATGACAGGTGTTGTCTTTCCATGAGGAAGATTTTCCATTGGTTTCTCATAGAGTGTTGGCTTCCCCTGAGGAAGATTCACCATTAGTTCCCCTTAACGTTTAACTTCCCTTACAGGAATATTCACCTATGGTTCCACATGAGGTGGTGGATTTCTTTTGAGGAAGGTTCATCAAGGTTTTATCATGAGATGAGGCTTAAATTCCAATGAGTATGTAGAGGGTAATGTATATATCTTAGTTCCATAAAATATTCTTGCCAAATAAGATCTAGAAACTGAATTCACTTAGTATTCTAGGATGTATGTTAATGTTTTACCTTGGCTAGGTGAAAACAACTTTTATTGGTGTAAGGCTCTACAACACAAAATTCCATGTTTAGCACCCATGGTCTTATTGTGCGTTAAGGCTATAGTTTCCATAAAGTAAAATGCACAATGGAAGTAAACTAAGGACCCTTAATAGGATAACCTAAGTGTAGTTGCTTAATTTAGGTGGGGTATGATACTTCACCTATGCATTACACCTGTGACTCTTAAGGGAAGTCCTAGGAAGGTCTTCTAATGCATGTGTCTATGATTATGGATCTCTTGCATGAAATTGTGTTGGTGTCTACATGATGAGATGATATGCACTATGTTTGTCTTAATGACTATATGATGAAACTATTGACATGAACGAAGTTATGTTAAATTACTTGTTGATGTGTGAATTGGATGTAAAGGCTTCTGGTCTTATGATAGGTCTACTAAGTATGTGGGAGGTTATGGGGCTTCACATATACATTGCACTAGTAGATTTATATCGTGGTCATTAGTAAGGTCTTAAAATGATTTATGTGAAGTGAAGTGAATAGATGTGAAAATTAAGACAACATATCGTTAAGCCAATTTAGTCTTCACTTAAATGTGTCTATGATGTATTATATTTCAATGATTGTATGTGTTGGCTTATATAAGTTGCATGAACGATTCCTTGTCGCCATAAAGTGATCTATTCTACCAAGTATCACCTGAGAGTTACTTGGGATGTTAAGAATTTAAGGAAAAGATGTTCACTATTAAAGGAAAAAGTGCTCACGATAAAAAGAAAGAGGTCATTGAAAAGTGACCTCCAATATGACTTTAATTTTATATGTTATTTTACATGATAGATGGACTTTTAATATGTCTATATGAAGTATGTGAATGATATAAATGCCATTGTATTAAGGTTTTATAAAGATTTAACAAAAAGGCATCATGTATGGATATCAAGAAAATGTTCCTTTTAAATGCATGTTTTTTTTCTTGGTTGCCATACTTAGTGAATTCTTGTACTACTCCATTCTCCTATACTTTTTACATAGACTTTAGGTTATGCATCCTTAAAAGGATGTATATGATCGAGGAGCTTTTTAAGTATTTCCCAAGCTCAAGCTAAAAGGAATCCTTAAGATTCAAGGATGTCCTATGTCAAGTAATGTTTAAAGTCGTGTAATTCTATATTTATGATTATGTTATAAGGTTCACGTCCCTATTGTACTCTTATGATGTAATGTCTAGGATGGCATAGAGACTTAAGGTCTAAATATATACTTTTGATATTTTTTATATATATATATGAGGTAAAGTTTCTAGCATCTGATGTGCTATGAAAAGTTTTAAATTTTCCACTGGATTTACTATGACAATGCGATGAATGATGACTATAGGTATCTATAAGACCTCCGAAAGGTCAAGTACGTCATGTTACATCTAGGGTGCTCTCCGAATGTGACAAACATGTATTAGAGCATCATGTTTATGAAAGTGGTTTTAGGTTCTAAAAGTCTCATAGTGCCACGTCTAGTAGAGTCTCGAATCGTTTGTGGCGATTCGCGACACATCAAATGGTACGAGAGGCTATTGGACGCTAGAATTTTCCTTTTTCATCATTCTCTTGTCGTGCCATAGAACTTAACACTATAAGATCTCTCTCTTATGTTTTTTGTCCGGTGGTCTTTTAGTTGTGATTGGTTGGATGATATTGTTTCTCTATGCTTGAGGGAGAAAAGGTGAGTTTTGATGCTTATCTTGGTTTTAATGTTTCATGAGAATATGTGAAGGTGAATTTTACAATGATATGTTGACATGATATGGTTAAAGCATGCTATAAGTTATTATGGTTAAAATGAGTTCTTTTTTGAATTGTGAATTACTCTATGGTTTTGCATGATGGTAGCTAATGTTATGAACTGAGTAGGAATGATAAGTGACTACCAATAGAAGCATGTTGCCTAAGTATATATTTAAATGGTTTAAATGTTTCCCTTGTTTATATGTGTGAACCTTGATGATAATTTTGTATGGATAGAAGCTTTGTATAGGCTTGGTCTTAGGAGCAATAATAGCATGTTGTCATTGTAGGGTACTAATCTGGGTTTTATTGGCCTAAAAGTCACCTTGCTGTAAAGTTGAATAAAACATGAAGAGTCCCTATGGTGAAGTCTTCTCAATTTTTTCCTTAAATGTTGTTTGATATTGGTGTCTATAGAAACCCTATGTGGTTGAATATGTATGACCTAATTAGAAAATTGGGGGATAATTTTCATACATGATGAGATTTAGAATGACTTGGTTTACTTAGTGTAATTTTTTTTAAAGTGGTAATCACTTTTATATGATGAAAAGAAGGTTTTTAAGTTAAGATCCTCTTAAGATTGGGTTAAGTTGCTCTTAATTGGGTCTACCGTATGTGGGGGATGATGATGTGAGTAGTAAGTTTGTAGATATTTCTACCTAGATCTTCTATTCTTCCATTGATAGATATTTTACCTAGATCTTCTATTCTTCCATTGATAGATATTTTACCTTGATCTTCTATTCTTCCATTGACTTGAAAGTAATGAATTCCTCTTAAGATGTATCATGATAAAAGTCTTGTATAATGTATGAATCGCCTAACCTCTATATTCTTGGTTTGTCTTAATTGACACTAACATAAGAGTATTTTGAATATTTTTAAGTACTTAAAAATAAATTTTTGATTAACTTCAAGGTTTTCTCATGTTGATTGTGCAACTTGATATGCTAGTTGTGCATTAAACTTCATGAGTTAAAGTAAGAACATGTTTAATGTCACTCTCAATGTGCAATACATAGCCTATAATGAGAAATTGAGCCTCTTTAAAATGAAATATGTTGAGTCTCTTGAAAACTTTGTGAGTTATATTGTTTGGAAAGCATGATTGTAGGCTCATTTTTTTGAAAAGTGAAGGCATGATTAGCTAAGTGTCCTTGTGTGTGGCTACGATTTGTGTTATTTTTTCAAGTAATGCTCACTTTGAACCTGTCGCTATGTTAGAAACTGATATTTTGTGAGATCACTTCCTATTTGTTGTGATGTGTTTGGCGTGACCTACGATTTAGATATCACTAGGAAGAAAACATGATCTTGCCATGCTTAATGGTTGAGAAATTCTCATTTAATAGTAAAGATGACCTTTATGCATTTTGCTTGGGTATGAAATCATGAGACATGTAAGTGTTTTGAGAAGAAGGACATTCCTCCATGGACAGAACTAGACATGGTATGGTGGAGTATGACCCTCATAGAACTAGGTCTAACAAATAAGAGTCCATTCAAGTTTATGTGTATTGAAGTATGAGTGCATAAATGACTTTTGAGTATTCTTTGAATCTGCCTAAGTGCGACCTTACATAATGAGATATAAATAAAATGAAGTAATGACCATGTTATTATTAGGATAATCATGTTACTCCTATGAACATAATAAGAGACTTTGTGTTTGATGCATTAGAGAGTGAGTGAGTAAAAGTGTTGTTTGATTGTATGCGTTGAGTGCTAAAATGTTTTAAGATGTGTTCCTTGTAAGGACAATACTAACAATCAATAAAAAAAATTATCCATTTACTTCTTTATAACTCTTAGAAATTCCTTGTTACGATTTATGTTTTCTAAGTGTCATTCGTAGACGAATGTTTCCTAGTGGGGGATATTGTAAGACCCCCGAAATTAGTTAGGGTGTGTAGAGAATAACATGTTCTTAATAGGTTTAAAAGGTTTTAAAATGGTTTATATTAAGGTATTGAGGTGATTTGGATGTCAAACATCAAGGGACGATCAAGACGTTCGACGACTAGTCTCCAAAGGGGCCTTAGATGCTTTTATCTGTTTTTCAATGTGTCAAGAGATTATGAAGTCTTAAAATGAGTTATAATTATATTTATAAGCAGTGTATGGATTTTAACGTCCAAGACGTTCGAAAGTTAGCCCTTGCGATGTTCATCTGTGTCTTGATGGGACCTACCATGTTTGGACGTGTTGCGTGTAATTGTTTTGGTGAATCTGAGGTGGAAGGTCCTTGAATTGTTAATGTTCATACTCATCACCCCTCAAACCCCATTAACACGAACAGGCACCCGATTCCCTAAAGGCACGGGAGAACCAACTTTTAACATGTTATTACTATGCATATAACTATAACAATCGTGACGAGTTCATATAAGACGTAATGATACCTACAAACATAAGTAGACTCAAAAGTTATATACAATACTTGTCCGGTGAGGACACAACTCCTTAATACACAACTGAACTATGTACATACATCTACAAAGCCTTTAAGAAGATCAAAGACCTAGAGTAGGTCGTGATAGACCCCGCTTTAAACTTACTCATGATCCAATACAAAAAATTAATTTACCAAAGACTTAGTAAAGCTCCGAATCAACCTGGATCTCCCCAAAAATTGTTTAGTGTCGTGTACTCCTAGAAAGAGGTCTGCTAGAATGAGTACATGTGCCTGCAGCAAGAAATGCAGCATCCCCTGCGAGGGACATCAGTACAAAAAAAGTACTAATATGTAAGGCAATAGCCTATGTAATACGAGAGCTCAAATGAAATCAAGTACCAACATATGAGTGTGTAGATCAGGAGAGAAGACCACCTTTATTTACTCTTGTGAGATCATGTAAGTTATGTTCATTCCTTTACTTTTCGGTATGTTATAATCTTTGTAGGGCATGTGATATAAGTGACAAGTTGATCAGTGGTAGAAGAGGATGACCCATGCTAGTCATATTAAACCCTGAGATGAGGTCCTCATAATTACACGATTTGTGATTAGCCCATGCTCGGCTTTCGCACCTCAAAAACCACCCTTCTATACCGATAGGGATCGACCAATTCTAGGATTTTTCCCTTGGGTTTCCACTCGTATCATACAAATTTCTTCACTTAGATTCTTTAATCTTTGAGCTTTTTGTTTATTAGTTCAGTACATGTTTGGAATTGCTCATTGGATAATCATAACACTTTTGAGATGTTGTTTTGGTCGTCATAATCATCTTGGAGATTTTGAAATACGGATCAGTAGTAGAAGACATGAAAAATAATACTTTAATGTAGTAAGAATGACATAATGAGATATGGAACATCAACACATTACTTTAAGAGCTAAATGACACAATTGACTTCAATTGACTAGAAAAGGGATTCACCAAACTTTCTTTTACAATACCATTTCTATAACAACACAACAATGATAATTACACAAGTATAGAGTAGTGAACATATAATGAAGTAATTCTACGTAGTAAGGATAGGGGGAGGGATTTAATTATCTATTTGGAGTCAATACACTGCTATTGTTTCTTTTACTAGGAATAGAACTTAGGAGATTCACTTCATTGATATTAATTACAGGTGTCAGATTCATGCCAAGGAATATGTAATCGAAAGCCTTACATATCTTATTTTATGACCAATACGACTATCACGATTCAACGTTCCTTTTGGGTTCTAATCTACATATAAGTCATGATTGAGCTATCGTCAGCAGCTAATAACATTAAGGCCCTCAAAAACAGTAGTTAAATTATTTGACGGAATGTAGGCAAATACAACCCGTACACAAACGGTGAAACATAACACCCTTCCTCTACACATTAATACAACTTCACACATCCTCTCCCAGATACCCAAGCTGCCCTGAAAAAAAAATTCATATGGTAGCAACTGTTAATCTCGAATCTTTCAGAATAATAGGATAATATGACTCAAGGAATATCACAATCCATAAATTCTTGATACATACATACATAATTCTGCACTCAAAACATGTGTTCAAAGATAGGAAAACAAATGGGTTGTATTCTCACTTAATTATGGAAATTTATCCTCTAAGCTTGTACTTCAAAAATTCAAACTCTCCTTCAAACCTTTACTTAAAAATGAGAAAATATTCAAGAACCCTAAGGTGTTTTAGGGATGCTTATTGAAGCCAAGAGAGACCGAGAATGAAACTTAAGTAATCTTAAAATTTTGTAAGTTTAAAATAAAGAAGAAGACTTGGTATATATCCTTTTGAAAGAGAGGTTCTATGGCCGACTTTCTTGGCCAACTTTGGGCCATATATTGTCAAGTAGGTTACCCAGCTACTTGGACTTTTAACTTTGACCTTTTTGGACTTAAATATTATTGGGCATTGGCTATCCATTTTTTCTTTATTCTTTTATCAATTTGGTCCAGATTAATGCAAGTAGGTGGTACACACTTGGCCCAATCACATGGTAAAAAAGTCTTGGTAGGTTATGCACCTACTTAGTTTCATTTGGGTTTTATCTATAATGGGCCAATTCCCAGATTTGGCTGCTGCAGTTTCATTTATTTATTTTTTCTTATTTTCAATTAATGGGTTGAGGCTTCATGTGAGCCCATTAATTTTAGAATAAATCATGTCCATCAAACTTGGGCCCTTTAACTATAATATAGCTCTAGTTGGTGATGCAGCTGCTAGCTGAATTAAGCAAAGCAAACAGCTCAATTATTTTATTTCAATTTCTGAATTTTAATCCCTTTTCTTCAACTCAGCACTTAAATTTCAAGGTTAAGCTCAATTATAACCTTACTATATTTACATAAATACTTTTCGTCGGAGTTAACTAGCAACACATATGCTAAAACGTTCAAGGCATTACATCACCTTCAGCTCCAGTTTAAACCAATAATAATAATATTAGATACATGATCTCTCACATACACTATAAGTCTATGTCATGTATAACATGAATAGAACTTGAATAAACATAGTTCAGATCTTTAAATCCTCCCCCCCCCCTTTGAAACATTTATTTTCGAATGTTAGCAAGGTTGTCCATCCTATCCAAGTTCAAGCCTAATTTAATACAACTACTAATCACATTGAACATATTGACTTATACTTACCTGTCAACGCCTCAACTAAGATTTTGATCGTTCTCACCAATGTGGAAGAGGTGAGGATAGTTCAATTTCATTGCTTCTTCTGCTTCCCATGTAACTTCTTCTACTTTTTGGTTTCTCCATAGTTCTTTTAAAGAAGCTACTTTTTTAATCCTTAACTTCCTAACATATCGATCCAGAATAGCAATGGATAATTCTTCATAAGTGAGATCTCCCGCAACCTAATATTCAGTAGGAGTAATACGAGATGGACCACCTATGCATTTTTGAATCATTGAGACATGAAACACCGGATGAACTGATGAAAGCTCTTGTGGTATCTCCAACTTATATGCTACTTAGCCTACTTTTCAAATAATCTTATATATCCCTATATGGCGTGGACTTAGCTTTCCCTTTTTACAAAACCTCAGTACCCCTTTCATTCGAGACACCTTCAAGAACACCGAATCCCCTAGAAAAAATTCTATTGCTATGTTTCATACATCCGCATATGATTTATGTCAACTTTGAGCTGTTGCTAGCCGCAGCTGTATCACTTTGAATTTCTCCACAGCTTGATGAACAAGATCTGTCCCAAATAAGGCAGTTTGACCTGTTTTGAACCAGCCAATTTTTGATCTACACTTTCGACCGTATAAATCTTCATAAGGTGAAATTTCAATGCTTGAATATCTGCTAGTGTTATAAGCAAATTGAATAAGAGGTAGGTGATCATCCCAGTTACCATTATATTTTAATATACGAGCTTGTAGCATATCCTCAAGTGTCTAAATTGTACGTTCTGCCTGGTCATTCGCCTGAGGGTTAAAGGTTGTACTTAAATTCACTTGTGTTCCCAAACTCTTTTGAAACTTCCAAAAATTTGTAGTGAATTGAGCTCCTCACAAGATATTTTAGAGATTGGCACTCCATGTAGTCAAAGTATCTCTTTTATGTACAACCTTGCATACTCTTATGTTGTATAAGTAGTCTTCACCGACAAAAAGTGTGGTGCTTTGTTATGTCTGTCAACTATTACACATATAGAGTCAAACTTCCAGGATGATTAAGGAAAACCGGTGAAAAAAACCATGTTGATCATATCCCATTTCATAATTGGAAGTTCAATACGCTTCATGTAACCCCCGGGCTTCTGGTGTTCTACTTTTACCTGTTGACAATTTGGACAATAAGCCATGAATTCTGCAATGTTCTTCTTCATGTCCCCCCACCACTACATTTCTTTCAAGTCATGATACATTTTAGTTGACCCCGGATGAAAAGAATATCTATAATGATGTGCTTCCATTAGGTAGACACAATCTGTTTTGACATCGAAGTACTCCATCTTGTATAAGCTCAAATATCTTTGTCATACCATGTAGTACATTCTCCTTAAATTGTAAAAGAATAGGATCAGTGAACTGCTTCTCTTTCACTTCCACTACTAATGAGGATTATGTCGCATTTTGCACAATAACCTCTTCCTATTGAGATTCAAGAAGGCGAACGCCCAAGTTTACTAGTTGGGACAGATCCTTTGTCATTCCTTGTCTTTCCACGGACTTCCCATAAGTGCTTGCCATTAGTTTAAAGCTTAATGTATAAGCTACTTTATTAGCTTTACCGGGATAATACTAGATGTCAATGTCATAATATTTTAATAGCTCCACCCACTTTTGCTACCTCATATTTAAGTCCATTTGCTTAAAATATATTTCAAGATTTTTTGATCAGTGTATTTGTCAACATGAACTCCATACAAGTAGTGGCACCATATCGTCAAAGCAAACACAACTGCTACTATCTCTAGATCATGGTTGGCTAATTTTTCTCAAGTGGCTGCAGCTGCCTTGATCCATAAGCTACAAATTTACCATGCTGCATCAATACACAACCTAAGACCACTCCCGAATCATCACAATACACTACATAGCCTTCCGTGCCTTTTGGAAGTACCAATACAAGTGTAGCTCTTGGAAGCTTCTTTCACACTCATGACTCCACTGAAACGTGGTTTCTTTGTGTGTTAGCTTTTTTAAGGGTTAAGCAATGGAAGAGAATACTTCAACGAACCTTCTGTAATAATCTTCCAATCCAAGAAAATTACGGATCTCAGTAGCCATTGTAGGTCTTGGCCAATTTTTCACGGCTTCTATCTTCTAATATAAACTCTTATTCCTTCACAGGATATAATATGACCTAGGAATTCCACAAATTTCAACCAGAACACATATTGGAGAACTTCGCATACAATTTACGATCACAGAGAATTTGTAAAACCTGCCGCAAGTTATTAGCATGATCCTCTTTCGATTTGAATATACCAAAATGTCATAAGTGAACACTATCACGAACAAATCTAAAAATAACTTGAACACTCTATTCATCAAATCCATAAAAGTTTCTAGTGCATTTTAGACTGAAAGACATGACTAAGAACTCAAAATGACCATACCGTGTTTGGAAAGCTGTCTTCGGTAAATCTTTGTCCTTGACACTCACTTGGTGAGAACCTAACCTTAGGTCGATCTTTGAAAAACACCTAGCACCATGTAGCTGATTAAAGAAATCATCAATTCTAGGGAGGGGATATTAGTGCTTAATCATAACCTTATTTCAACTGTCTATAGTTGATCCACATTCTTAACAAGCCATTCTTTTTGCGTACAAATAAAACTGGTGCCTCCCATGGGGACACACCAGGCCTTATGAATCCTTTATCTAATAAGACTCGTAATTTCTCCTTCAACTCCCGTAATTCTACAAGAGCAATTTTATATGGAGTAATTAAGATAGGTTGAGCATCTGGAAGCACATCAATACAAAACTCTACTTCTGTTTCTGGAGGAAAACCTGGAAGATAAAAAGGAAACACATCTGCAAATTCATTTACCATCGAAATTGATTGAATGGTTGGTGGCTCCGCATCAACATTTTTCATTCTAACAAGATGGCATATGCATTCTGCGGAAATCATCTTCTTTGCCTAAAGATAAGAAATAAATTTACCTCTTGGCGACCCAATATTACCTTTCCATTCGAGGACTACCTCTTTTTGAAACTGGAAAAGCACTATCTTAGTTCGGCAATCTACTGCGGCATAATAAGAAGCTAACCAATCCATACCATTATAACATCAAAATACCATGTCTAGCGCAACAAAGTCAGCCAATGTATTGAGATTTCAAACAATTATAATGCAATTACGATAAACCCATATAGCTATAATAGACTCACCAATCTGTGTAGACACTTCGAATGGCTTCAGTAATTATTCTCGTGTTTTTTTAAACTTTCTAGCAATAAATGGTGTAACATATCATAGTGTAGACCCTTGATCAATTAATTCTTACACAATATGTGAAAAAATGGACAATGTACTTGTAACCACATTTGGGGAGGCTTCTGAATTTGGTCGCTCCCCTAGTGCATATGTGCTATTCTGAACTCCAGTAGAACTAGCTGCTCCCCTAGTCTGTAGAACGACCTGCAGGCATCGGTACCTAAAGAAGGTGTTGATTAGTTTGATGAAACAACTGATCTAGTAAGTTATGCAACGCCACCCATATCCTTGTAAGGGTAGTTTCTCATCATATGCCCTGGTGTGTCACACCAAAGAAAAAACATCTGTCCCAAGACAAAATGAACCTAGATGATTCCTCCCACACTCTTTACAAGGATATCGAGGTGGCCTTTATCTGCTCGTATTCCCCTGCTCTTGATTACTCGCTATTTTTTATCCTTTGCTTTAACTTCTTTGCCCAAACTAATTGCCCCTACACCCTTCGAACAGTGGTGGAGAATTAGTTGTTGTGTAGAAAGATGATGGCCTAGGTGGTCTGTTGGAGAACCGAGGCCTAAACACACCCTGGGATTGTGTAAACTTCCCCATGGATATGGCCCTCTTAGAATTCCCTATTTTTAACTCTTGAGTCCTTCTTCTTTGACTTTGATCCTCCAACTTTAGCACAAAAGTCTACATCCTTGTTATATCCATATCTTTATTCAAAGAAGCAATTGTACAGTCTCTAACCAGATATGGATCTAATCTATCCACAAATCGATGAAATTTATCCTCCATAGTAGCTACTACTACATTAGGAGCATACCAGGAAAGGGAATAAAATTTGAGACTATACTATCTCACTCTCATATTTCGTTGGTGGAGATTTAAGAATTGATCCGCACGGGCCTCTCGGATCTCTAATGGAAGATAATGATCAATAAATTCCTTTTTGAACTCTTTCCATGTAGCTGGAAGTACAGTTGCTCCCCTATATTTTTTCCAAGGTTCATACCTCAATATAGCTACACCCTTTAATCTATATGCAGCTAGCTCAAGTGCTTTTTTACCGCTTACATGCATAATATCCAAAGTGTATTTGATCTAATCTATAAAGTCATGCGCATCTTCATTAGGATCTGAACCGGTGAATGATGGAAGGTCCATGTTAAGAAAATCATGTATCTGCGTTCCAGCTGCTCTATCTACACCAGTAGTACCTGCAACTGAAACTTCTTGCCTTTGGACATGACCAGCAACTATATCAGTTAATAGTTGGACTGCATTCCTCAAATCTTGCTCTATAGCATTAATAGGGGGTTCATAAGGTTCATCTTCCCTACTTAGTTATTCAGGAGATGGAGGCGACATTAAATCTTGTGATAGAGACTCAACTTGAGCGCCACATTGAACAACTTGACTAGGTGGTGGTTGGCTGGTCCCTTATTGGGCAGCCACATCTACTCGCTTACAAGTACTTTTACTCCTCGAAACTGACATCTTTACTATAATAAAACAATTTAGATATTAGATATGATTCACCTACAACATTGGTTCTATTGCACGATCTAAGAAATGAAAGAAATTACACAAATCCTACATGTCCCTTAGCCTCATTTTTATAGATGTGGTGCACGACACATCCAGAAGAAAAACACTACACAGACACGGTTTTGTAGACTCCCTAGGATAACATCTTCTAATACCACATATGTCATGCCTCAAATCCCACTAAGGCGGATTGACACCGGATAGCCTAAAGGCCCGTGAGAACCAACTTTTAACCTGTTCTTTTTATAAATATAACTATTACAATCATGACGAGTTCACATAGGACGCAGCGATACCAATTAACATAAGTAGACTCCAAAGTTATATACAACACTTGACTGTTGAGACCTTAACTCCTAAAGACACAACTGAACTATGTACATACATGTTTACAAAGCCTTTAAGAAGATAGAAGACCTAGATTAGGTCGGGACAGACCCTTCCTTACCTTTAACAATGATGCAATACCAAAAATGTACTTACCAAGGACTCAATAAAGCTCCGAATCAACTTGTAGCTGCGAAAACGTTGATGAGTGTCGTGTGCTCCTACAAAGATGTCTGCTAGCTGGAGTACATGTGCTTACAGCATGAAATGACATAAGGATCTATGTTACATCAACACATTACATTAAGATCTTAATGACACAATCGACTTCAAATGACTAGGATAGGGATTCACCAAACATTCTTTTGCAAATACCATTTCTATTACATTACAAGGGTGGTAATTACACAAGTATAGAGTAGTGAAGATATAATGCAGTAGTTCTATGTACATAGAATGTGGGGAGGGATAGATTTAGCTATTTGGAGTTGATACATTCTTTTACTATGAATAGAACTTAGGAGATTCACCTAATTAATATTAATTACAGGTGTTACATTTCATGCAAAGGATTATGGAATCGAATAGCCTTACATACCTTATTTTATGACAATTACCACTATAACGATTCAGCGTTCCCCTTTGGGTGCTAATTAACAAAATAAGTCGTGATTAAGCTTTCGTGAGCAGCTAATCATATTAAGGCACATGAAAACAGTAGCTAAAATATTCGATGGAAAGCAGGCCCAAAAAACCATTACACAAATGTTGAACCACCACACCCTTCCTCTAAAAATTAATACAACTTCATACATCCTCTTCTAAGATTCCCAAGCTGCCATCAAAAACAATATTCATAAGGCAGCCACTATCAATCTCAAATCTTATATCATAATAGGAGAATATTGACTCAAGTATTTATCACAATCCATTAATTCTTGATAAATATATACAAAATTCTACAATCCAAAATTTTATTCAAAGATAGGAAAACAAATGGATTGTATTCTTACCTTAATTTTGGAAATTTATCCGCTAAACTTGTACTTCAAGAATTCAATTTCACCCTCAAAATTTTACTTGAAAATGAGAAAATACTCAACAACCATAAGGGGTATTAGGGCTGCTTATTGAAGCTAAGAGAGACCAAGAAAGAAACATAAGTAATCTTAAAATTTTGCAAGTTTTAAATGGAGATAAAGACTTGATCTTTCTACTTTTAAAAGGAAGGTGCTATGGACAACTTTCTTGGCCAAGTTTGTTCCATATATTTTCAAGAAGGTGACCCACCTACTTGGCCTTTTAACTTGGGTCTTTTTGGACTTAAGATTATTGGGCATTGGCTATCCATTTTTTCTTTGTTCTTTTATTCAACTTGGGCAAGATTAATGCAAGTAGGTGGTACACACTTGGCCCAATATCATGGTAAAAAAGTCTTACTAGGTGATGCACCTAATTAGTGTCACTTGGTCTTTATCCATAATGGGAAAATCGGCAGATTTGGCTACTGGGCTTTCTTTCATTTTTTTTTCTTATTTTCATTTAATAGGTTTGATCTTCAAATGAGCCCATTAATATAAGCCTAAATCTTGTCCATCAAACTTTCTCCCTTTAACTATATTATAGCTAATATAAGCCTAAATCTTGTCCATCAAACTTTCTCCCTTTAACTATATTATAGCTCAAGTAGGTGATGCAGCTGCTAGCTTAAAGCCAAGCAAGCAGCTCAATTATTATAGTTCAATTTCTGAATATTAATCCCTTTTCTTCAACTTAGCACTTAACTATAAACTTTAAACTCAATTACCAACTTAATATATTTACATAAATATTATCCATCGGAGTTAACTTTCGATACATATGGTGAAACATGCAAGGCATTACATCACCTTACAAGCTAGTCTATACCAACACTAATCATATAAGAAACATGATCCCTCACCTACACCATAAGTCTTCGTCAAGTATTACATAAAATAGAATTAACATATACACTATACAGGACATTACAATATTTACGCTAGAAATTACCAATTACAACGTCACAACTGCCCCGCAAAGGGCCCACAAGAAGGACCCAAGGGCTGTCGAGACATTGCTTTGGCAGTGTCAATCGACTGGACCAAACGATGCCCCATTTTTTACAAAAGGCCCGTCAATGGTGGATTAGTTGATATCAACATATCCTACAATAATCTCAGCAAAAGAACAATCCAAGACCCCATCGAATGAAGCCACAAACGGCCCCTTGATGGACCTATAGGCCGTCGATGGTGGCCTGCAACACTGCGTGCGCACTGTTTCATTAATGGGGCGAATGGTAAATTCACCCCAAGTCCTAACCTGACCATTCTAGGTTTTTTTTTATATTTGGGTTTATATAAGGATATAAAAGGTGATCAACTCATTCCTAATCCAATTCTCTCAAAATAGACTTTTCCTCCAAAAATTTTCTCTCAAAAACCACTGAAGGTGAAACTCAAGAACAACTTGCCGCTTGGATTCCTATGGTTTATTCATCATCTTTTAGAGGTTTTCATCTAGATAAAGGTATGGTGATCCTTCATATCTAAGTAAATTTTAACTTGGAGAGTTAATATTAAAGTTTTCAAAGAGATTTCATGATCAAACTTTCAAGCTAGGCATGGTTTGTTTCTCAAAACGTTTTCAAAGGATTAATCATGATGAATTTATGTTAATGTATTGGTTTTAACGCGTAAAACAATCTAATTGCATTGTGAACCCATGTCCCTACCCAAACTTGATTTAGCCTTGCATGGGCATTGTGATAATGGTGATTTTTTTTTATAGATTATACAATTGGATATGAAGAATTGAATATGACTAGCCTATGCCTCTATATGATCACTGTAACATTGATCTTTAAATGTATAAAAGTGGAATTTGATTATGTTAAGATGCTTGTAGCTACTGCCTTAGGTTAATACCATGGTTGAATTTTGGATATAAATCTTATATTATTAAATAAATAAGGCTTGGTTTGAATTAATCTAGGTTCTTCTAGTCTATCTAATAGTAACGTGTAATCTTGACGTTGGGATGGTTGTTATATCACTCGATCATGGTGAATTATCCTAATCTACAGCCTGTATGTAAAATATGATGATATTTAGGTATAATTGACCTAATATTAATAGATAACCATTGAATTGGTAAAGATAAATTTAGGTTCTTATAGGCTATAGACTTGGTGAAGTACTGTATATGATGTGATCGATATCTCTGGGTGGATGAAGCATGATTACGATATGATGTTCTATATGTTTAGATGCTTCTCTAAAAGTAAATTATTGATAAAATATTATTGATCAACAAGACTTGGGAAATTGGTTGATGATCTATAACTCTCTACTTTCTAGTATATATGTGATGTATTATATGATGTTATAGTATGATCTTTTAGGGACTTATACATGGTTTCTTTCATGATTAAATGTATATTTATCTACTTCACTATAATGAAATGATGATGAAAAGGGTGTATATCAATGATGATCAAAGTTTGATGAAGTAGTAAGAATGGATCTCCCTCTCTACTTTTCAATAATATTGTTAATTAATGAAGCCTTGTATGACATTTTGCGGTATGGTTCACTTATCGTGACAGTGTTGAATTTATATTGTTATTATATATGTGCTAACCATGGCCTTGAAGGCAAATTATGTATACATGAGCGTGTGGTTATGATGATCTTACTATGTGAAGTTTATGCCTACTTTCTTATTCTAGTTGTTACCTAGGTTTAATGACTATTCTATTAGCATGTATATATCTATGTTAAGATCATGTGTAGTTTATGCCATTTATGATGTTTTAAGGATTAATGAACCCTACCCATGTACCCCTATGTGAAGGTGAGAATAGCTAATGTTAGGAGTCTCAAAGTGTAATATGAAGTTATATTGCCTCCTATGCTAGATTGTGTTGTATGGTCTATGTTAGTAAGTGTTATGTGGTGTTAAGAGGTTGGCTGCCTCAATGTGTTGTTTGTAGCCATTATCTGGTCATGTTGACCAATATACACAAACTCTCACACATTATGGATGCTTACAAAGTTAGTAAAGGTTCATAGTTTCTAATGAAAGGCTGATCTCATATTCACTAAATGTACACTACTATGCATGTAATGAAAATGTATGTGAAGTATGTTATGAATTCCATTAACAAGGATGACAACATAGGTGTACTAGCATAGACAAGGGTATGAGACCTTGTCTATGCATTGAACATGCATACCTTGATAGGGGTAGTTCCTAGGTTTGCTTTGTATGAACATTAAAATGAATATTAGGACATGCCATAAATATGTATTATACTCTATGATGTTATGTATATGATATAATGAAATATCAATGTGCATAGCGTCTTAAAATGTTGATATGAAAGGACAGCTCATATAGTTACACCTATAGACTTATGCATTGATATTTGAACTTGTCGGACATTTATGTGTTATGTGAAAGGTTTGCTCACATACAAGTACACACACATGTATGGAGATCTAGTCAATACAGGAGCCTTTCTAAGTGAGTTCATGTGTACCCTAAAACTAGATAGGTGCTTGAGTATGTTATAAGCATATAAGGAATACTAAGCCTATGTTTTATGATGTAAAGTAACAAAGGATGTTATAATATAAAGGGAACTTAGTTTAGTACTGAGTGAACTTTACAATGAGAGGTCTTGGCTCCCCATGAGGAATATTCACCATTGGTTTCTCAAAGAGTGTTCAATTCCCTTTGAGGAAGATTCACCAGTGGTTCCCCATAAGGTTTGACTTTCCCTAGAGGAATATTCACCTATGGTTCGACATGAGATGTTGGCTTCCCTTTGAGAAGGTTTTTCTCGTGAGATGAAGCCTCAATGAAAATGAGCATGTAGAGGGTCATGTATATCTCTGAGTTCCATAAACTATGCTTTGCACATAGGATCTAGCAAACACTTAGTATGCTAAAATATAAGTTAATGTTCTACCTTGGCTATGTGAGAACACCTTCCGTTGGTGTAAGGCTCTACAACACAAAATTCCATGTTAGAACCCATGGTCCTATTGTCGGTTAAGGCTATAGTTTCGCAGAAGTAAAATAGACAATTGAAGTAAACTAAGGACCCTAACTAGGATAACCTGAGGGTAGTCGCTTAGTGTAGGTGGGGATATGGGACTTCACCTATTACACATTGAACAAGTGACACTTGTGGGAAGTCCTAGGAAGGTGTTCTAATGCATATGTCTATGGTTATGGTTCTCTTGCATGACATTTTGTTAGTGTCTACATGATGAGATGATATGCACTATGTTGGTCTTAATGACTATATGATGAAGCTGGTTGACATGAATGAAGTTATCTTAACTTACTTGTTGATGTGTGAGTTGGATGTTAAGGCTTGTTGTTTCATCATAGGTCTAATAAGCATGTGAGAGGTTATGGGGCTTCACATGTACATTGCACAAGTAGATTTAGATTGGGGTCATGAGTAAGGTCTTATAATTATTTATGTGAAGTGAAGTGAATAATTGAGCAAATTGAGATAATTTACCGTAAAGCCAATAGATTCTTGACTTAAATGTTTCTATGATGTATTAGGTTTCTTAAGTCGTATTTGTTGGCTTATATAAGTTTCATGAATGATTCCTTGTGGCCATAAAGTAATGCATTGCACCAAGTATCACTAGAGGGTTTCTTAAGAGGTTAAGAAGTTAAGGAAAAGATGTTTACTGTTAAAGGAAAAAGTGCTCCTTGTAAAAAGAAAGAGCTCACTGTAAAGTGACCTCAAATGTGTCATAAATTCTATATGTGATTTTATAAGTTATTTAGTATGTGAATATGTCTATATGAATTATGTGAATGATATAAATGCTATTGTATTAAGGTTTTATAAGATTTAACAAAAAAAATCATGTATAGATTTCAAGAAAATGTCCCTTTTAAATGCATGTTTTTTCATTATTCCCATACTTAGTGCATTGTTTAACTATCTCCATTCTTCTCTACTTTTACAAACCTGATGCTATGATATCATGTTTGTCCGATCCGGGTAACATGGCGTAGTTGACCTCTCGGAGGTATTATACAAGCCCATAGTTAATATCATTCATCGCATTATCATAGTAAATTTAGCGGAAAATTAAAAACATTTCATGGCACATCATATATATAAAATAAATATCATAATACACAATTAAAGATTCTAAGTCTCCTTGCTATCTTACACTCAATTCGTTAATGTATAATCGGGACACACCCTTTCAACACATAGACATAATTAACTATTACATGACTTAAATAAAACTTGACATAGGACAAACTTGAACTTAAGGATTCCTTTCCTTGAGCTTGGGAATCACATATAAAGGTCTTCACTTTATAGACATCCCTTAAGCATCCATAATGTATGCTTGGTGTAAAAAGGCAAAGAAGAATGATGTAAGTACAAGAATGCACTATGTATGACAACAATGCAAAAACATGCATTTAAAAGGGACATTTTACTTTGAAACTATGCATTATGCCTTTTTGTGAAAAAATTCATAAAACTTGATACCATAAGCATCATAAGATTCACATACTTGATTAAGACACATAAAATAGTCAAAACATTACAAAAAATCACACATTGCATTTTAGGCACATTTTGCATCATTTTACAGTAACTTGCTATCCCTTTACAGTAAGCTCTTTTCCATTTCACAATAATCTTGTTTTCTCTTAATTCCTTAACTTTCCACAGAACCCTTTAGTGATAGTTGGTGCAATGTATAGAAAATGTTCCATTACACGACCCACACTCAAGCATCACCATACGGCCACAAGGAAATCATGCATACAACCTTAATCAACCCAACAAATACATTCTTAGAGCCATTTCATTAAAAAAGATATATAATTAATATTTGACTCAATATACATTAAGAACCACTAGGAGGAACTCATTACAAGACCACATACAAGTAAAGACTTCTAATCATCATTATAGTAGACACTAGCCAATATTAACATATTTGGACTTCATTGTGAAAGATAACATAGAACCTACTTATAGTCTCATTCTAAGCTTATTAGTGCAATGTACCTGTGAATTCCTATAACCTCACACATATAGAGTAAACCTATAAATAGACTAAAAGACTTAACATATACTTCATACTTCAACAATACTATAGACAACTTCACTATATAGTCAATAAGACCCAATTTATGCATAAAAGGTAAGACTAGACCGTATAGACTCATTAGGACTTATACCATGTATTTCATCATAACAAGTAAATGACACTACAATGTCATGCATAAGAAACATAAACATGATCAGATACACTAGAACACCTTCTTAGAACACTCTTCAAGAGCTACTTATGCAATGTATAAGTAAAATCCCATTCCTTCACCTACACTAAGCAAATTCCCTTAGGTTATACTAGTTATGGTCCTTACATTACTTCCATTGTCAATTTTACTTAGGGAAACTGTAGTCGTAACCCACATTAAGACCATGGGTGCTACATAGAATTTGGTGTTGTAGAACTTTACACCGGAATGTTCTCTACCTTGCCAATGTAGAACAATAACATCATGCTAGGATGTTTGGTGATACCACTTGCTAGATCCTATGAGGCAAGAATAGTTTATGGAACTTGGAGGAATATATGGAAAACTTTTTACACCAAATGGGGCATTGAAGTTATCCAACTCGTGAGAATTATGGTGAAATTATCTTCCCACATAGGGAAGGGACACTCGTCATCCTCAAGTTCACTCGGTGCTAAGTTAAGTTCACTTTTGTTGAAAAGCCCTTATAATTATTACTTTATTAAATTGGATTTTAAGAGATTGACTCCCCATATTATTAGCTCATATTTCATAGATGAGAGCTAATCAACCTAAATCATCATGTGAGAAAGCTTTTCACATGGACATAGCATATTCAAGCACCATCTACTTAGGATACCCTACAGAACAGCTTTCAAGAGCCCCTCTATTGACTAGCTCATCATACATGCATAATGGACATCTTTCATGTGTGTGTATATACATATATGTGAGAAAACCTTTCATATAAACACCTTTCGACAACAAATTGTCATACATAAATTCATTCATGCATAAGTCATGTTCATACCTTAGTCGTGCATTCATATTCATGTACATAGATCACAAATCCTAGGAACTATCCCATCAAGGCACACATGTGCAATGCATAGACAAGGTCCCATACCCTTGTCCAAACTAGTACACTTATCAAGTCAACCTAGTTTAGGGACACATAGCATACTTCATGGACATATACTTTACATGCATAGTACTTGACATTAGTTGTTGTGAGAATACCCTTTCATTAGACACCATCAACCCATACTACTTGTAAGCATGCATGAGGTGTCAGTATGTGTACATCAGTCAACGTGATCATACAATAGATATCAACAACACATATAGGCAGTAACCCTCTTAGAACCACAATGCACATTCAAGCATAGACCACATAAAACATAATAGTATTGGAGACAAGACAACTTCAACCTTTTCATTAAGGACTCCTAACATTAGCTAATCACACCTTCATGTAGGGGTACATACGTATTGGGTCATTAACCATTATAATTCATTAGTGGCAGAACCTAAACCTATCCCTAAGATATTCATTCACATGCTTAAAGCAAACCACATAACCTGTATCATAAATATAATTGAATACTATACGTAATCTTTACATCGGGTAATCATCACCACCACTTATTCAAAGTACAATTGACTTCAAGGACATCATCACATCATAAATATTTCGACAATAAAGTAAACACACCATAAGTGGACCATATTACAAAATGTCATACAAGGCCAATCATCTAGAAATTCTATAAGAAAAGTAAAAAGTAGGCGATCTTACAAATTCATAAACCTTTGATCACCATTGATAAATACTCATCTTTCATAAAAAATTCAAGTATAGGGTAGTAGATAAAGATATTAAAACCTAAACAAAATCATACTTTAGTCGCCCTAGAATCGATATCATACCAAGTGCTCTACTTTAACAATCAATAGAAGATAGAAGAACATAGGTCAATCTCATTCAAATCTTCAAAGCTTGATACTCATAGATTACTCATAAATTTTTCACCATCAATATTGGCAGCTGATATAAGTAATTCAACAATCTAGAATCACAATTCAATTAACACATAATCAAGATCAAAATGCCCAAAACATAGGCTAATTTGAGAATTGGAGGGAGGGAACATGTGTTCATCATGAGATTGGTTGAAATTGACATTACAATCAGTAAATTAACGTCAATTCATTATACGAAAGCTTTTTAAAACATTTTGAAAAAGTATCCATGGCTAGATTGGAAGATTGAAGGTTTAATCATGAACTTTCATTGAAAACATTGGAAGGGACTCCTTCGAAGAAATGTTGATTATGGATGAAGGATTATCATGCCTCATTGTAGGAGAGAACCACTAAATCTTCATGAAGAATTCATGTGTCACGCCTCAAATCCCATTAAGACGGACAGGAACCCGATGCCTTAAGGGCCCGAGAGAACCAACCTTAAATCTGTTCTTACTATGCATATAAATATAACAGTCATGACAAGTTCACAAAAGATGCAGCGAAATAAACCAATATAAGTAGATCAAAAAAGTTATATACAAGACGTGGCCGTTGAGGCCATAACTCCTTAAGACACAACTTAAACATGTACATACGTCTACAAAACCTCTAAGAAGATAGAATACCTAGAGTAGGTCGAACCAGACCCCGCCTTACCCTAAACTACGAAACAATAAAAAAATAAATTTACCAAGGACTTAGTAAGGCTCCGAATCAACCTGGAGCTCACCAAAAGTATTTGAGTGTCATATGCTCCTATTGAGGGGATATACTAGCTTGAGTACCTATGCCTGCAGAATGAAATGCAGCATCCCCCGTGAGGGACATCTGTATGAAAAATGTGATGAATATGTAAAGCAATATTGCATATGTAATACTAGGGCGCAAATGGTATCAAGTATCAACATATGAGTGCATAGATCAGGAGATAAGACCACCTTTGCTTACTTTGGGACATCATATAAGTTACATTGTTTTCTTTACCTTTTGTACGTTATAATCTTTGTAGGGCAAGTGATATAAGTGAGAATCTTATCACTGGTATATAAGGATGACCCATTCTAGGCTTTCCCCCCTGGGCTGCCACACCATAATTATATAGACTTCTTCACTTAGATTCTTTAATTTTTCATCTCTTTTGGGATTGTTCTTTGGATAATCATAACTCTTTTGAAATGTTATTTTGGTGGTCATACTCATCTCGGACATATGGAAGTACGGAGAAGAAATTGAAGACATGGAAATAATACATCAAGGCAATCAAAATGACATAAGAAGCTATGTAACATCAACACATTGCTTTAAGATCTTAATGACACAATTGACTTCAAACAACAAAGAGGAGGATTCACCAGACTTGCTTTTGCAAATACCATTTCTATACATAATTACACAAGCAGAAAATAGTCAACTATAATGAAGTAGTTCTGTGCACTACAGAGAGGATGAAATATTGTTTGCTATTTGGAGATAGTACGCTGCTACTATGTTTCCTTTTCTAGGAATAGAACTTATGAGGTTCACTTCATTGGTACTAATTACAAGTATCAGGTTTCATGCCAAAGTCATATAGGATGGAATAGTCTTACATATATTATCCTCTCACCGATATAACTACCCCGATTAAGCCTCCCCTTTTTGATAATAATCTACAATTTAAACCATGGTAAACTAAAACAAGTATCTATCACACTGTGAGCCTCCTAAAACAGTTGCTAACTTTGATAGATAATGAACCCATATAGCCTTAACATAATGTGTATCACCACACCCTCATTCTATGTCCAACACATACAAGTTATATATCATTTCCCCAAGATCAACAAAGTTAGACCAACAATAAAACACATAGAATTGACCCAAATATTCTTTATCATACAACAAATTATTTAATCCCCCCCTTGGGTTCTTAATTACAGCACACCTCTAATTCCTCACTCAAACTCATACACAAGGAAGACAAAAAAAATGGAAGCATTCACCTTACCTCAATTTCTGCAACTTCTCCTTATAACTTTAAATCTTTTAGAACTTCAGCTTCACTTACTTTCCAAGCGTTTTAACTTACCTTGGTTTGCAGATATGAGGGTTTCTTGAAAAACCCTAAAACAACTAAAAACTGTTGTTATAATCTTGAAGAGATAAAAGATAGAAAGAGAGCAGGAGATAATTCTCAATATTATGTGTTAAAATGGGTAATGAATGTCTGCTCATTGAATATGTATTGAACGTTATTTACCTCAAAAATAACCTCTACAAGCACTTTTTTTTGGGGTCCATTTTAATCCAATAATTGGTCAAGTAGGTGAGGGACCTTCTTATGCACATCAAGCAGCTCAAAAGGTCAAACTAGGTGATGCACCTAAATGCTTTCACTTGGGCTTTATCTATATTGGGCCTTGACAGATTTGGCTGCTGGGGTTTCTTTCATTTTCATTTTCTTTAAATAGTTTTGGGCAACAAGTGAGCCCATTACAATAATCCTATATCTGTTAAATCAAGATTGGGCCCTTTGACAATATCCATATAGCTCAAGTAGGTGATGCAACTGCTAGCTTAATAAATCAAAGTAAGCAGTGTCTAGGCAGACTTTAGGTCCTCTTTGAGGGCTTTTTCAGGGTCCCTTGGGTGTCGTACCCTGACGTTTCCAATTTAAATACATTCATTAACATGTTAGGTACCTTCAACATAAGTTTCAACCAAAAAAACTCATAAAACATGTCAAGACACACGTGCAAGTCTCAAGGCTAACTTTCAAACGTTATTGGACGTTCTTTGACGTTTGACCTCCAAATGACTTAAACTCAAGTATGCATACTATATAACATTTAATTAACATATTTTAAACCTTTAGACACATGGAGTTTCTAAGCACCTAAATTCCTTTTGAGGGTCCTTACAATATCCCTCAATTGGGAACATTTATCCTCGAATGACATGTGTCACACTTTTAAACACATCAAGAACTTCAATGAATCATAGAGAAGATCACAACATACATAAAATCATCACATAAAATTCAATGCACAAAACTCACAAGGAACACAAACTTCAAACCATTTAGCTCTTAATGTAACAAAAGCAAGCAAAACCTTTATTCTCTTACTTTACAAGTGCATCAAACACCTAGGATCTTGTCATGTTCATAGCAGGAACATCCTTCTCCTAATCATAACATAGTCTTTCCATATTCATTCATTAAGAGCTCATCATACAACAACCTTTTTGCCACACATAGACAAGTTTAACATCACCGAAGAAGAAAACAAACATTTATTTAGTGACCCTAATTCATACATTGTGTAGTGCACTCATAGCATCTCAAAATAGTAATCATGATAAGAATTTATTTTAGGCCCTTGTACTAATACTTCTTAGTTTGGAACCTAGTTACTCTGTTTTACTATAGAACCCCATGAGGAACTCTATCTGAAGCAAATCTTAGGTCATTGTTATGTTGAACCCCTTTATGACATACTTCTTAAAGTATGTCTAAGTCAAACTATGTTCATCAACAGTATGAGATACCACTTTGGGTAGGTCTAAGTTAATCCATGCTCTTGAACTCTATGAGTTACTTCATTTAGTAAGCCTTAGTTCAATATGCTTTGGACCCTATCTGATGCTTCTCAAGCATGTATTATTCCCTAGGATATGGAGATCTCTACCTGGAAACCTTAACTCAACTATGTGAAGAATCTCATTTCATGACAGCTAACTTTTGAAAAACCCACACTCTACTATGTAAGAGTTCCCCCCGTATACTTGGATATTCGTCACAGCTACTCTCTCCTCTCTTCACATAGTTCGAACCCTATCATGTGTGACCTTCTAATTGGCATATCCACTTGGAGTCAAGCATATATGTTACGCCCTGATCTACCCCTAAGATGCGGACATGGAACCTAGGACAGTAACTGATCCCAACTAACCCTGATGGCATGATTATGAGCATACTATGCACCTAGATGATTCCTCCCACACTGTTTACGAGGCTGTCATGGAGGCCTTAATTGGCTCATACTTCCATACTGTTTATGACTCGCTATTTCTGAGCCTTGGCTTTCCCTTTTTTGCCCAAATTGATTGCCCCTAAAATCTTGAAACCTTGGTGGAACACTAGCTATAGAGTAGAAAGATGACGACCTAGGTGATCTGTTAGAGAACCAAGGCCTATAATCAACTAGGGATGGTGTAATCTGCCCCATGGATCTGGCCCTCTTAGAATGCCCTATTTTTTACTCTTGCATCCTTTTTGATCCTACAACTATTACTCAAAAGCCTACATCCTTTCTATATCCATACCTTTATTCAACGAATCTATTGTACAGTCGCTAACCAGATATGAATTTAATCTATCCACAAATCAATGAACTCTATCCTGCGTAGTAGCTACTACATTAGGAGCATATCTGGACAAGGAATTAAATTTGAGACTACAATGTCTCACACTCATATTACTTGGTGGATATTTAAGAGCTGATCAACTCGTGCCTCTCGGATCTCTAATGGCAGATAATGATCAAGAAATGCGTTTTTGAACTCTTTCCAGATAGGTCAAGGTGCATTTGTTCCGCTAGATTGCTTACAATAATCATACCACAATATAGACACACCCCTTAATCTGTATGCAACTAGCTCAAGTGCTTCTTTACCACTTACATGCATAATATCCAAAGTGTGTTTGATTTGATTAATAAAGTCTTGCGGATCTTCATTAGGATCTTACCCTGTATTTGATGGAGGGTCCAAGTTTTGAAAATCACGTATTCCTGTTCAAGCTAATCTATCTACACCACCTGCAACTTAACCTTCTTGCCTTTGGCCATGGCCAACAACTATACGAGTCAATAATTTGACTGCATTTCTCAAATCATCCTCGGTAGCACTGATAGGAGGTTCTTGAGGTTCATTTTCACTCCTTAGTTCTCTAGGAGATTGATGCATCGGGGAAGTCTGCAATAGAGACTCATCTTGAGCACCACATTGAACATCTTGACTTGGTGGTGGTTGGTTGGTCCCTTCTTGGGAAGCCACATCTACTCGTTTACCAGTACATTTACTCCTTCTCGTACCCAACATCTTTGCTACGATAAAAAAATTGAGAAATTAGATATGATTCGCCTACAAGACTAGTTTTATCGCACGATCTAAGAAATGAAAGAAATGAGAAAACTCCTATATGTCCCGTAGTCTCTTGTTTATAAATGTTGTGTACAGCACATCCATAAGCAAGACTCTACAAGGACACAAATTTGTAGACTCCCTAGGATGACCTGCTCTGATACCACTTCTTGTCACGCCTCAAAACCCATTAATAAAGACAGACATCAGATGCCCTAAAGGCCCAAGGGAACCATCTGCAACTTATTCTTACTGTGCATATAGCTATAACAATTGTGCAAATTTCACCTAGGATACAGAGATACAAAACAACATAAGTAGGTCCAAAAGTTATATACAAGAGTTGACCGTTAAGGCCACCACCCATAAAGTCACAACTGAACCATGTACATACGTCTATAAAGCCTCTAAAAGATAGAAGACTAGAGTAGGTTGTCCCTGGGATGCTGTCCACATAATTATACAAATTTGGATCAGCCCATGCTAGACTTTCGCCCCTGAGCTGCCACCCTTCTATACAAATGGGGATCGGCCCATGCTCGGCTTTCAACCCTGAGCTTCCACCCTTCCATACAGATCGAGATTGGCCCATGCTCGGATTTCCCCATGATATGCAACCTTTATATACCAATAGGGATCGGCCCATTCTAGGCTTTCGCCCCTAAGCTGCCATCCTTTTGTACCAGTTGGGATCGACCCATGTTAGGCTTTCGCCCCTGGGCTGCCACCCGTAATTATATAGATTTCTTGACTCAGATTCTTTAGTCTTTCAGATTGTTGTTTATCATTTCATAACTCTATTGAGATGTTATTTTGGTAGTCATAGTCATTTTGGAGATATTGAAGTACGAAGCAGTAATAGAAGGCATGCAAATCATAATTCAAGGATATAACTATGACATAAGGATGTATGTAACATCATCATATTACTTTAAGGGATTAATGACACAATTGACTTCGAACAACAGAAAGGAGGATTCATAGACTTGCTTTTGCAATTACCATTTCTATACGAGTACACGGGGAATAATTACACAATTATAATATAGTCAACAAATAATGAAGTAGTCCTATGCACTACGGAGAGAGGGAAATATTGTTAGCTATTTGGAGATATTACGCTGCCACTGTGTTTCCTTTTCTAGGAATAGAAATTATGAGATTCAATTCATTGATATTAATTGCAGGTGTAAGATTTCATGCAAAAGGGATATAGAATCAAATAGCCTAACATACGTTATCCTCAGACTGATATACTATCACGATTCAACCTCCTCTTTTTTGTTTTATCTACAATTCAAGTCATGATAAACTAAAACTAGCAGCTATCACGCCCTGAGCCTTGTAAAATAGTAGCTAACTTTGACTGATAATGTGCTCATACGTCCCTTAACATAATGTCTATAACCACACCCTCATTCTCTGCCATAAAAGATGCTGAAATTTTTTTAAAATTTTTTAAGACGTGTGGTTATTAGGGATTGAACCCAAGACCTCACCATATGAGAGAAATTAAAATTCAAAAATAAAAATGAGGTAAGGGGGATTCGAAATGTGGTTAGGCTCAAGTGAAGGAATGAAAGCGGAAAAGAATTTTAAAAAATGAGGTGTGTGAGGATAAAACCCACAACCTTTTGTATAGGTGAGGGAGATAGTAGAAAAATGAATGAAAAATAAAATAAGGGGTGTTGAAATCGAACCCACAAACTCTCAGATAGGTGAGGAATTTAGGAGAAAAATTAAAGAAAAATAAAATGAGGTTGTGGGGGATCGATAAGACATCCTCTTTGTGTCCATCGAAAAAGAGAGGAAAGAAAAAAAAAGGAAAAAGAAATTTAGGTGTTGGGAGTCGACCTCAAGTCTCTAAGCTAAAAAATTTAAATAAAAAATTTAATATGAGACTAAGTGTTACTCAAGGAATTTGAAATCGGGTCCCCTTGCCCGATTTCGTATTGATACATAAGTCTTACGTGAATAAAATATTTAATGAATGTTGCCCATATGAATTGATCTCGAGACCTTGGCATACTTACAACATGAATAAATCTTGTACCACATAATCCTGGGTAACTATGAGTCATATAGACGAATAATGAATGAAGAATCATTCCTTGTATGTATGGATTCATATGTCCAGCATACGTGTAAAAGTAAGTGAATGTAAGATGTATGCGATTAATTGATGTGACTCCAAGGGGGTTAAGTAAGAGTGAAACACACTAAAAGGACATGTGCATTGGCATATGACAAAAATTAACATTCACGTAATGGGGTGAGTAGTTATGAAGAGCTAATATGCTAAAGCTAATGAAAATATTGACAACATGATAAGAGGCCGGTGAGGCAAGTCTCAACAAAGCCTAGAAAAATGTTACCAAATGTACTCACCTATGGTAGTGTAGAATGATGTAGAGTCAAATCTCAATCATACTCCAAAAGAAAGTGTTAAGAACAAATTAATTGTTTATAGGCAAAGAAAGAGTGACTACATGAGTATAGGCTAGTGCAAGTGAAATAAGCTACATCTAGGCCTAAAAATCAATGTAACCAAATGAAATTTCTAAGAGAGTATATTTATGCTAAACGATGAATAAGCAAAGAAAGAGTTTTTAATGATGATATGCTAGTACAAGTGAGACAAGTTGTGTCTACGCCTAAAATCAATGTCCCTCCATGTAAATATTAAATGAGCATGAATATGTTATCCGATGAAAAAATAACGAAAGGTGAGTAAAGATGAAATAAAAAAATGTTAAGAAAGAACAGGGTGACACCACAATATGAGGCTAGTGCAAGTGAGACAAGCTGTACCTACGCCAATATAATGTCACAAAAACCACTCAGTTAAGAGACTGTTGAATATTAAGAGACAAGTCTCAATCACACTCTATATGTAAGTGGAAGGACAAATCACACTTAATACGTAATGAAGAGATGATGAATCATCTAATGAGCTATGACTGGATCATGTTAGAAGCAAGCTTGGATGATGTATCAGTTGAATGCAAATAGGAACTTTAAGTGGAGCACTATAGGCTAGCTATTAGTGGTGATGCCTTCTTTCAGGAAGGGCGGAGGTTCACATAATTCTCCTGAGATGAGACCAAGGTGGGTATGAGTCTCCATAAATATCCTAGTATTCGAACTATGCTTCCAACGTAGGGAACTAACAAGTGGTTTTTCACCTAAGCGTGCTAGGGATGTTTTGATTTCACCTTGGCCAGTGACTCCACCTCTTTTCGGTGTGGGAAAACACCAGATTTCATGCTGCTTACATGATATATGTCTTTTAAAGTTGAATTTCCTCAATGTATGAAATATAATGAAATGATTGATACAGAATATGTATGTGCAAGACAATCTGGATGTGAAACCTGATTCAGGTAACGACATTAGGTTATTCTTGGTCATTGCACTTCATGATCCCAATAAGAGTCTTAAACATCATCCTAGGTATAGTTGGTCTTTGTATCAGCCTACGAATAAATGAAATTAATAATGTGACGTGTATGAATGAAATAAGAAGACTATGTGTTTAATAAAGAAGGCTCCCAAGTTGAGGTTCCATATGTTGAGACCTCATTTGGGAACTCCAAATGTTAAATCCATGATTCCATGTCTCATGGTATATAAACAAATGATAACTTATATATGTACGTGCTATATGAAATATGTTATGTGCTGGGTGTAATATGAAAATGTTTATGATGCATGTCACTCTCATAGCACGACTTTCCTAATCTGATTTGGCAAGTCCAACTGACTTGGCTTTCCATAATTCATATCGTTTGGAGAGAGCTATTATTAATCATGCATGTCCTTGGTGTGTACATGAGTGTACTAATCCGTACATTATACTACTTTAGGTGCAGGTTCAGTAGGCTGTAGAAGATATTCATTGAAGCTATTCGTACATCAAAGCTTTCCATCTAATCTTGGTAGGTCCTCATGCATTCGAGGATGCCTACTGTTAAATTTTGAGCTTGGTAATATCTTTAGGCTAGTAGAGTATGTTCCACAAGTATTTTTTTCCTATTTTGTTCAGACTTATTTAACGGTGCCATTTTGACAATTCTTACGGACGCTATAAGACTATTTATTTCAATATTGAATAATCCTTTATTAGATGATTGATATACATGAATAATGAACTTATATAAACGGGTATGTATGCTATATCTATGAAGTCTATCTACACGTCAAACAAAACAAAAAGTTTCAATTTTTTGCTAAAATTAACCGAACGAATGTAATGACCACGTGAGTAAGCTTTTTTGCGACCTCTAAGAGGTCAAAGACGTCATTTTGGCTAGGGTCTGACCCCGATCATGTCATAGAACACCTTCTATCTGTGTAAGATTTTACAACACTAGAATCCACATTTAGCTCTTCTGGTCTATGTCGATTAAGGAATGTGTTCCCTAAGCTAAAATGAAGTAATTAAGTTCAAACCAACTACAGTGACTTAAGAGGTTTGACTTAGCTTAGTTAGGGTTATGGGACTCTACCTATGCCTTGCACTAGTTTGCCTTGAGGGAAGCCTTAGGAGGTTGTTCTTATGTATGTATATGCTTGCTTATAAATATAAATGATTTGTATATGATGATATTGCATGTTGATGATACTATATGATAGTGGCTCCACTTATGAACATCTATTTGGTCTCTATTGTTTAAGTATGGACTTAATGAGGGTTCATGAGTAATAGTCTTACAATTGTTCTGACGTTATGAAATCTTATTTATGTTTGGTAATATTATAACATAATGGTAGAGTTATCTTGAGTATATGTTCAAGTATGATGATATACTTATTGACTTTACAAGATTTAGTATTATTGATCTTGTGATGTACATGATCATGACTTAATGAATATGTCTTATTGCTTGGTATGACCTTCTTAAATGTTCATAAGTCTCTTCAAAGTAAATTGCATACTTTAAATGAAATATCCCTTTTTAGCATGATTTTGTTTTGAGTGTGCATATGTTTTCATACTTAGTACAAGTGTTGTTCTAACTACATTTTCTTCTATTTTCTCAATATTTTAGGTTCCGATCAATTGAAGGCTTATGACGACATTTGTAGGAAGACTTGCAATTCTCACTCTCCAAGTTGGGTAGGTCCTCACAACTTCGGGGACAATGCCATTTTCTAGCTTCGGGTATTGATTTGTCTTAAAGACAATATGTTCATTTCATTCATTTGAGTACTAAAGATTGTATAGCCTATGTGGCTTTTATGACATTGTTGTATGGGCTAAGCCCAATTGTGTTATATATATATATATATGCAAGAAAAGTAGATCCACAAGCATTAACATCTTGTATTTGTATAATATAGAGTTCAAATCCCTTGGATGAATGGTTAATTTTCTTCACTGGATGTGCTTCAATTTTTCATGTCAAAATGCTTACCGAGTCATATAAGCTCCTAAGTACTACGCTCAAGTCACATTTTCCCACGCTAGGCATTCGCCCCTAGGATAATGTTCTCATAATTCTACAAATTGCGATCGACCCATTATAGGCTTTCACCCCTGAGCTTCCACCCTTCCATACCTATCGGGATTGGCCGATGCTAGGCTTTCGCCCTTGAGATGCCACCCTTCCATACCAATCGGGATTGTCCCATTCTAGGTTTTCGCCCCTGAGCTGCCACCCTTCTATACCAATAGGGATCTACCTGTGCTAGACTTTTGCCCCTGAGCTACCACCCTTATGAACGAGTTGGGATCGACCTATGCTAGGCTTTCGCCCCTGGGCTGCCAGTCGTAATTATATAGATTTCATCACTTTGATTCTTTAATTTTTGGAATTGTTGTTTATTATTTCATAAATCTTTTAGATGTTTTTTTTGTGGTCCTAATCAATTTGGAGATACTGAAGTACGGTTCAGTATAGGAAATATGAAAATAACACTTCAAGGAAATAACAATGACATAAGTAGATATGTAATATCAACATATTATTTTAATGGATTAATGACACAATTGACTTCAAACAACAAAGTGAAGGATTCACAAACTTGCTTTTGCAATTACCATTCCTTACCAGCACATGGGGGGGGGGGTGATTACACAAGCATAAAATAGTGAAAAGAGAATGAAGTAGTTCTACACACTACGTAGAGGGGGAAATATCGTTAGCTATTTAGAGATAGTACACTTCCACTATGTTTCTTTTTCTAGAAATAGAACTCATGAGATTCAATTCATTGATATTAAATGCAGGTGTCAAATTTCATGCCAAAGGGATATAGAATCGAGTAGACTTACAAAGCTTATCCTCGGACTGATATACTATCATAATTCAGCCTCCCCTTTTGGTTTTAATCTACATTTTATGTCATGGTAAACTAAAATTAGCAACTATCACACACACCCTCATTCTCTGTCCATCAGATACATTATACATCTTTTTCCGAAGATCAACAAAGATGTGCAAAAAGTAATGTACATTTAACCGCCCAAAATGTTCTTTATCATACAACCAAGTATTTAACTCACCACCCCCTTGAGATCTTCATGAAAGCACACCACTAATTCCTCACTCAAACTCATACATAAGGAAGACAAAATGGAGCAGTCACCTTACCTCAATTTATCCAACTTCTCCTTATAAGTTGATTTCTTTTAGAACTTCAGCTTCCCTTCACACTTGAACCAAAGAAGAAATAAAGATATTTTAATAACAAAGTGTCCAGTAGCTACTTAAAAATACTCTGCCTATGTAGTTATATTAGAGTATGAATAACATGTTTTCCTAATCATCCATAGAAAAATTAAGCTAAATCCAAGAGTTTTCACTTACCTTTGTTTGCAGATATAATGGTTTCTTCAAGAACCCTTGAAAACATTAAGGCTGTTGGTTTAATCCTTGAAAAAAAGGAGAGTTGGAGTTAAATTTTATTTTTATGTGTTAAAATGGGTGAAGAATACCTGCACATATTGTATATATATATAGAGCATTATTGACCACAAAGATATCCTCCAGAACCTCATTTTTTGGGGTCAAATTTTCAGCAACTAATTGGTCAAGTAGGTGATGCACCTTCTTGTGACAACCCATTAATATAAGCCTAAATCTGGTCCATCAAACATGGCCCTTTAACTGTATTATAGCTTAAGTTGTTATGCAGCTGCTAGCGTAAATTAAGCCAAGCAAGTAGCTCAATTATTTTATTTCAATTTCTCAATGTTAATCGTTTGTTCTTCAACTTAGCACTTAACTTTTAACTTTAAGCTCAATTACCACATTACTATATCTACTCAATACATTCCGTCAGAGTTAACTTGCAATACACATGCTGAAACGTGAAAGGCATTACACCAGCTAACGAGCTAGTTAAAACCAACACTAACAATATAAGAAACATAATCCCTCACAAACACTATAATTCTATGTGATGTATTACATGAATAGAACTAGCATATACATAATACAGGTCGTCACATCCTTGCCCCCTTAAAACATTCGTCCTTGAACTATAGCAATTTTGTCAAGCCCAAACAAGTTCAAGACTAAGTTAGTACTACTATTAATAACATTGAACATATAGAGTTATACTTACTTGTCAACGCCTCCACTAACATTTTGATCTTTCTCACAAGTTTGGAAGAGGTGAGGATACTTCAATTTCATTGCTTCTTCCGCTTCCCATGAACTTAGTTCAACTTGTTGGTTTCTCCATAGTACTTTTACAGAAACTACTTCTTTGTTTCTAAACTTCCTCACTTGTCGATCCAAAATATATATGGGTACTTCTTCATAAGTGCGATCTCCCATAACCTGTACATCTTCAGTAGGAGTATGTTATTATTGGGCATAAGTTGATGTATCAGTGCAGTAGTTTTACTACAAACACCCCTAATTAGCTGACAAAGCTTATTCTCTCCGTATTTCCTCCCGAATATGTTAATGTTTTGCGTTTATATGGTATGGGCCAAAAACTCTGAAAAAGTTCTAAAAACATTTGTATTCTTTTCATGATTATAAAACTTAGGGATAACAGTGTCAATTACTGCAAATGCTATATGTGTGGTTGTTCCTTTTATAATCTATATGTTGGCTATAAAGCATTAGTATATGCCTAAATGGTTGAGCATAAAAAAAAGTAAATTAATTTGTTAGAACAATGTAATGATTTGTTGGTTGAACATAATGGAATATAGTACATAAAGCTGCTAGTTTTGATAAAAGGTTACTTATAGATAGGAAGCTTTTGAGAATGTAGCTTAACTTACACAGGCCGAATATGTACAAACAACTTCTCTTTAGAAAGAGATGGAATATGTCAAATTTCCGAAGCGTACGAGTAGTAGTGATATTAGGATGCTATAGAGGAGTGAGATAGAAGGTTAGGAGAGAGGCATTGCTAAAGTGTATGCGGTAAGAAAATGTTATATACTCTTCAACGCCAACAAGGAATAATGGCACACTGGGAACAATTTTGTAAACCTTTGTCACACAGATAAGTCAATTGAGTATCAAAAAAAGTTTTGATATTTAGTATTTATAACAAGAAAAAGGAGGTGAATTTAATTTTACCTAGATAAAAGATGTACCTAGTTAATCCACATCATAAGTACAAATATAAGTAAAACATTATACATATGTATAGACATCCATCAAATTGAATAGAGATATTACCGGTTTCATTTTATATATACCTACAGTAACTCATAAGTCCTTGTCCAGTTAAGGGAAATGAACAAAATTTATCATATGCATATTGCTAGTTGTTCTTATTTGCGAATTGCTTGGGAAA
Organism: Solanum arcanum; assembly: GCA_027789145.1. Classification (NCBI taxonomy): domain Eukaryota; kingdom Viridiplantae; phylum Streptophyta; class Magnoliopsida; order Solanales; family Solanaceae; genus Solanum; species Solanum arcanum. Next base: position 22,428,980 of record CM050935.1, on the reverse strand, counting down.
AGAGTCGGAGCGCCCTCACTTATTATGAAAAAAGGGAATAAATCTTTTAGTATGGCCAGAGATATTTAGTTAAGCAAAAATTGACTAACTCTAAGACGTTATTAATCATGATATAACTTTATAGGGACCTGGCATTTACATGTTATTAGAGTTCATATTTCATAGAGTTTTCAAGCTTCACTATTTATTGTCTTTTTCGACCTTCAAAGGGCATCAGGCATTAAGTGTGATATAACACAAGCTAGTCATGAAGGCAAAATTTACCTCGGTCTCCTACTCTAAAAGATGAAACTATTTTTTTGAGGATTTTATTTTTTCTATCTTGACTGTACTATTTATATTAACCTAGAAGGAATCGCAGTCCCAATAGTATAACACTAATAAGAATTCATGGGAGTTTGGAGAGAGTAAATGGAATTGTATATGTTTTGAGGCGAGTTAGGAATATGAGCAAAATTTTCCCACCTGTAACTTAGACGCTTAAGACAGTGTGTTTACCTTAGTACGGTAGAGTGGTTCTATAATATATATCATAATTTCCAAAGGTGATTTGCTATATAATTATACATGCTGCATATTCTATAACATATCTATTTTTCTGTCATTTTCCCTTTGTGGATTGCCTTCTCGCAGTTTACCTAACGTCATGGAATGCTTACATGCAAGAGTTAACCGCATCAGAGCACCCTTTTTTATTGATGTTTTCGTAGGAACTTTTCCTTACATGTTATTTATTGCACTGATTACTTCCCAAATACCACTTATCCATATTGTACGGGTAATGCATGCTAATAATCATCTGAAAATTTCTATATATTTTGCATACAAAGAAGCCTACTTAATTACACATTTCAGGCCTTTATAGCTTTTCTAGTCATATGTTATGTGCTCACTTGCTCATATTTCATATATGTTCACATTGACATATTAGTTCACCTATCCATGCAATACAAAGAACTTGCTCAATGTGATTTGTGTTTCATACTTCATTTTATGATATGTCTACATGTCATATCTACTACATGTCTTAGCTTATGTACTCATGTATCATGTGATCATCTAATCTATTCCTACAACATTTCCTATAGTTCATTTGCTCAAATGCTACCCTATAACTCATATGCACGCGTACACCATGTATTTATATAGTGCCCGTATACCTTGCACTCTCCCTATTGGGGTAGTCTGCCTATGTGCCATGCCCATTGTGACTTATTCATCCGTATACTATGCCCCTCTCTATGCTTATTGATTTGACTTTTGAACAATTTAGGAATATATTTTCTTGTATCGTTATGTAGTGAAGATTGTGAACAGAAAAGGTCGGGTATATATCTAAAAATAATCAACCATAGATAAAAAACATAGCATAATTATCTTTTGGCTAGAGCGGCATAAAACTTTGATTTATATTAACTATGCGTTCTTAAAGGCTCACCTCTGAAAAGCATCATTAAATAAAAGAGAAAGGATAGTATTTACCCGATCGCCTATGACATCATGTGTCCGTTCATATTAAAAATGGGAGATACTATAGTTATTCATAATTGTTAAAGCCTGGAAGCAAAGCTCAGAATGTGTAAACATAAATATTAAGGAAGTAAAAGAATATAACATAAGATACTTCAGAATAGAAAATGGTAGAGAGCTACTAAGTAACCCTCCTCATTCTAAACATCAACATAAGGAATTGAGATCATGATGTCCCCTAATATGATCATGAATCCTACTAGAATTTGTTCATTTGTTGTATCATTTTCTTGTCTTGTATTTAGGTATATTACAGTCCTTATTTTTATTAGACCTACTTGTATATCTTTAGTGAATTACATGGTAAAGAAGGGGTTTAATTTTCATAGTACTACGTCATAAATCATATCTATCGAGACATCATGCTTAATTTGTCTATACTCATTTTAGGTTTGTCTATGGATTTTAGAGGGGGTGGATGTAACACCCCGTATTTTACGTATACTAGTCTTATTTACATAATGCTTATTTATTGTCTTGTTGTATTGTTATGGATTTTGTTTCATAAGCAACTAGTGGAAATAAATTAAGTTTAAACTGAACTGTTCATCAATTTTGATGCGAGCCAATTAAGTTGATGTCGATGGAAGTATTTAAACTTGAGATCATAAGGTGGTATTTAAGTCCAAAGTATAAAGTGACGTAGTGTGTATAAGTTCTAAGTTATGCTAAAGTTATTAATGTCTAGAAATAGAATAAATATTGAGGTTCCTGCTTGACTTCACTAAGCTAGTAGCTGACAGGTCGGTGCATCACCTATTTTAACTTATTGACCAGCCAGAGTAGGTGCATGACCTACTAAGAGTCTTTTGATTGTGTTATTGGGCCAAGTACAGTACATTAATTTGCATTAATTTATCCCAAATTGAATAGAATTATAATTGGAAAATGGAAAGCCAATGCCCAATCTTCCCAAGCCCATAAGGAATAATTTTAATGGAAATCTATGTGCATGACCTACTTAATTGTGTGGCCCAAATTATAGATACTTGTTGACTTCAAATGAAGTACATGAAAGGTGGCAAAAGGGACAATGTTCTTAAGTCCAAAAAGTCCAAATGAAAAGTCCAAGTAGGAGGGTCACCTAATAGACAAATTATGGCCCAAAATGAGTGAAAAGTCGGCCAAAGAAGGTCCCTTGAAAAGAGATTGATATAATCTTTTTCTAGCAATTTTTACTTTGACAAAAAAATCTGATTTCTAGCGCTTTCACATTTCTCTCACTTAGATTCATACATCAACCATTAAATACCATTAGGTTTCTTGAATAATAGGCTTTTCAAGCTATTGGAAGGTATAATTTAAGACAAGTTATGTTGGACAACCTTTACCTTAAAGAATTCAAGTCTTAGCAGGCGGTATTTATTATGTCCAGCAAGTTAAGCTAATTCAATTTTCTCCCTCTTGTGCTTGAATTAATTAGGACAATTGGTATGTGTTAGTGAATTGAAAATTATTACTTTTATGTGGTGAATTGTGGGGATGATTTTTTGGTAATTAGTGCATCTAGGGACAGCTATGGTGGGGAGTACTCTTTAAATTAAGTTATGACCTTGTTTGAGCACTTCAAAAGTAATGTTAGCTCTTCAAGTGCTGGTGATCAGAAACCATGATTCATGTTGCTTCTATTACATTATTATGTTCAAATATTGTCTTATGTATGTTAAGAAAAGGGATATGACTTGATGCGCGGATGTTATGGAGAAGTTCAATGACTTAAAGAAAACACTGGCTAGATAGATTGTAGCTTACTGCTTCGTTACTATTTAGGTGTGATCAAATGGCTTAAATTGATAAAATAGCTACTAATACTAGTCTTACAACTTATTTTATTACATATAAGTGATCGTAAGAGAAGGAGCTTAAGTCATACGTTTTGAATTGTAGAGCAAAATATGTAAGCTCCTACGTACTACGTTCAAGTCACATTTGCTTCCCATGTCATTGTTATTATCGTAATTTCATATTCATATGTCTTCTACTACTGGTTCATTGTTCCAAATCTAAATAAGGATTATGACCACCAAAACAACAATCACAAACAAGTTTTTAACATCAAAAAGAACAATCTCAAAAGAGTTATGATTATCATAATAACAATCCCAAAAGAGTTATGAACTCATAAACAACAATCTCAAAGATGAAAGAATCTAAGTGAAGTAATCTGTATGATTATGGGTGGCAGCTCTGGGGAAAAAGACTAGCATGGGCCAATCCAAATTTGTATGCAAGGGTGGAATCTCAAGGGCGAAAGCCTAGCATGGTCTGATCCCGATTGGTATGGAAGAGTGGCAGCTCAAGGGAGAAAACTTAGCATGAGCCGATCCCAATTATTAGAATTATGAGGACAGCATCCCTAGGATTAAGATGCCCAAAATGGGTCATCCCCTTTTACCGCTGATCAGCTGGTCATTTGTAACACATGATGTAAAAGGATTATAAAGTACATCGAAAGGCCGTGGAGATACTACGCCGGTGCATTAATGTGGCCGATAGTAAGTTCAAGACCTTTGAGGACTTCATCTTTGAGGAGACCGATAGCATCCGTAAGGAGTTGGAGGGTCTCCCGCAGGCTGAGTTTGAGATGAAGGAAGTTATAACTTCATTGGAGTGTCGGCTCATGGAGGCGTTGAGCACGATTGAGACTATGAAGGCCGAGATGATATCCCCTACAACATTTTATGTCTCCAACCATCCTAGAGAAGTGTGGCCTAAACTATGAACAAGAGTGGCCCTTGGTAAAAGGCTAAACTTTTTGACTTTAAACCACACTTTTCCTGGTGCGGCTGAAAACAGCGAAACATGAGGGTTTAGGCAACGCTTTACATGCGTAGCCTTATCAGCTACGCTTAAAAGCGTAGCCAAAAGAAAAAAGGCCACGCTTTATACCTACGATTAGAAGTGTTGCCTTATGAGCTACACCTTTAAGCGTGGCATCAAATTCAAAAAGGCCACACTTTGTAGCTACGCTCAAAAGTGTTGCCTTATCAGCTACACTTTGAAGTGTGTCCTTTGCTACAATATTTCCCACATTTATCAAGTGTTGCCTTTTCTATCTAATGTATGACAACACTTTGAAGTATTTTCCTTGCTCAAGAGCATACACAATTTACAATCCTATGCCACAATTTCTAAATAAAATGCTTCAATATTATATTGACATAAATAATCTTTAGCACTAATAAGTAATAAAAATTTAGAGATTTCCCATAAAGTACTTCAAAAGATAGTATGTGTTGTACATATATACCCGTACTTATACATGAATATTCTAAATGCACTACACAATAAATCAAATACGTATTCAAATTTTTATAATAGTTCAAAAACTCTTCATCATCCACTCCAAATCTGATCACGTATATTTCCCTACACAAATAAGATATTGGCAGTTATATAGAAGAGGTAAGAAATTCAGATTGCCACAATATAGAGAGGCAACAAGTCCAGCAGTTACAAAAAATAAGATTGCATCTTTCGATGTTCAAACTAGATTCCTACAAGTCTTTTGATGTTCAAAGTAGATGATCTTACCTTAGGTGTCTTGAATTCAAATGAGTTCAAGAACAATGAATAATTGCATTAGGGTTCAAACTTCATAAGAAACAATATAAAAATTTTGGCGTTATACAATAAAAATGATGCACACAAACTAACAAAACACCAAAAAAAAAAGGAATCAATGAGGAGACACAAACAATTAGATTCTCCTAATAATTATTTGTTTATTTTTTTTTAGTTATGGAAGCATGCCTTGTAAAAGTTTATTTAAGTTGTGTTTATAATGGGAACAGCCCAAGAACTTATATAGAGCATGAAATCAAAAAATCTACAGATTAGAGCAGTAGTTACAAAAAACATTAACAACAAATCTGCAGCAGATTCCATACCTTGCAAAAGTTTATTTGCAGAGGTTTAGACAGACCAGTTTGCAAGCTAGTACAGACCTATAGCATGTTGTAATCTTCTATACAAATGCCAAAAAAAAAACAGTGAAACAAAAGAAGCAAAACCTTAAATCAATTTAACCTAAATACATTAACAACAACTAATGAGAGAAAAGTCCAGATTGTAGATTACAACAGCAACAAAAATTGAAGAAAAATATATTAGTTTCCTTGTGTAGTTAATATGTTCCACACGATCAAACAAGGAAACTAAATCTCACATAGAAAAAATAGACTTCAACCATACCAAACAAGCAAGATGAACAGTGGAAAGAGAAACAAAACCTTAGTTCAATTCAAACCAAAGACTCTAACAATAACTAAAGAGAGAAAACTCAGTTGTATTTAGAGTGTTTTGCAACCATCCAATAATATTCAAAACTATGTCTAGAATATGTAACAAGTTCAGTGTCACTTTGTACTCATCAGAGTGACGCAAAAAGTAACAAAATTTTAATTGAGATCTTCATATATGCAAGTTAATGCACTTATTCCAAGTATACAGAGAGGAACCTAATTCACTGGGATATAACTTGATAACAGTCAACTAATCACATACCTCTACAGCCTGGAAAAACCTCTTTTTCTACTTTGATGCGAATTTAACATCATTGGAGGATCCCCGTCAGACTAGAACACAAGCTACTTTGAATCATTCAAACATGAAGTTAATCAATAAGTAAATTACAAATAAGAAGACTTTGTGAGAAACTGAGAGGACTAATTTGATAAAGTACTAAATACCTTTTGAATAATCGGATCATGAGTTGACCCGGAAGATTATAGAGGATTTTGTCCTTTCACAGCTTGTGCACTACCCGCATCAATAGGTGAAGCAATGTTAGGTACAACACCCCCTTCCATACCTCGAACATTCAATCCAAGGTTGTTTTGAAGAAATTTGCTAAAAAAAATGTCGCATTTCTTCTCTTGTTTGTTCTCTCATTTCATTCATTTCTTCTTTCAGAGAAGTGATTTCATTGGCATGTTTTTGTTTTAGCTTGCTATCTTCCTCATCTTTCTTCAACGAACTTGATGTCACTGATCTACCATAGCACCTAAGTCGACCAGACTGCTCCTTACCAAACACTTCCGTAAAATCATCATCTGCAGTTTCCCCGGAATTTTGGCAATTCTGTGGTTCAGCCTACTGAATAAAATTGACATCCATTCAGGCATATTAAAATAAATGAGTTTATGGTTCATTAAGTTAAATTCAATTGACATCCCTTCAAGCATATTAAAGTAAATTATCTCCCTCCACAAAATGTAAAATTTTTAAACCTCAATTAAATAGATCATTAATACACATTAAAAAATTTACTATTGCAATTTGAGTATCGACCTGATGTTTCTTTCCCATTTTTGTACGAGTTGCAATACACATTTCAGATTTTGATGGGTTCCTCATTGTTTTCTTTGGTTGCACGCTACATATTATATAAAAAGATATTTAAAAACGTATCAATCTATTTGAGGAATACAAATGGATTGAATGTATATGGACGAAGATGCTAAGTATTAACAATGCCACGCGTACTCTTGCAAAACTAATAGGTCCCATTCGATGCCTCCGGTTTTGCTTTTTCCTGTTTTGAGAATTCATCTCACGCATGGCCTATAATTATATAATAAGAGATGTTTGAATTAATAAATAAAACAAAAATAGAATCGATATAATCCAAAACTAGTTGAACAGTAGAAATGTACTATTTTATCCTTACTTGAAAAGTTGAGTCTTTCCAATACTCGATCAATTGACGGAATTCATCTTCTGATATGTCACTAGGACGTTTTGCTCGCTTGTCCTCAACAGTACTATTTTTATAAAAAAATCTCTCTTTAAGTTTTTGCTTGTATCGCTTCCAAGCATCACGAAAACCAGTCATCACCCACACTTTTCCTTCAATTGGAATTATGAATTTAGACTATGTAAAATAAAATATAGTTAAATTCAATCTGTAAAAACAAATAATAATTATGCAATTTAAGAATTGATTGTTCTTACATTGATATATTCCCACATGCCCTTTTTAGTATCTTCTGGCACCGCATGCCAACTAGTGTACATCATGTTGATGAACCTAGGATTCCATGAAATTGTTCCTATAAATTTGGTGAATTTGGACACTATCTTACGAGTTAGTCACAATGCTTTCCCTTTATCAAATGTCACCTCCTTTCTTTCTTCCAAAATTCTTGCATGAATATCTTTACATGTTGGTTTTCCTCGGACTTTTTTTGCCTCCAATATTTCTTGATTTATGTAACAGTTAGTAAATAAGAAATTTCTTTTATGTAAGTAATTAGTCTTATAACGCTTAAGACATACCTGCCGTACTACAATCAATGCCAATTTCCTCGTCTATAGCACACTCATCTCTGTTGATTTCTTCTTGATCCACAAGATCATCAACTACTGTGTGGTTATCTGTTTTTGTTTCATTTCCTATGTGTATCGATTGTTTTTTTGGAAACTGGTCAAGACTAGTAGTTGGTATGACCGACTTCCTCTTTACCTGCTTGTAGTTTGGTAGATCATTAATATCATGTTCTTAAAGTAGCCGTTGTTCTACTAGAAACAGATCAAGAGTTGTGGCCTGTATGACAGGCATCCTCTTCAACTGTTTGAAGTTTAATTGATCTTGAATACCATGTTGAACCTCTGAATTACCAAATGTTTTCCCAGTCACATACACTGAATCAGTAACACCTTGCTTGGAAGTGATTTGGAACCTAAAGTTTTGCATAGGAAGTTTAATTCTTTTCTCATGAATGGACTCTAAAGATTGAAATAATCTTTTCTTAGTTTGTCCTTTCCAAAAAACTATATGTGAGGTACAAGGCTCTTCTCTAGAAGACGATTGAATTGCTGATTGAATGTCAAGCAACTTACTCTTTTCTTGTTGTAGAATTAAATCCTTTGAATTCTTTCTTTTATGAGCTATTGGTACATTCTCTTTCTTAGCTTTATCATTGTGTTCGTTAGCAAGTTGTTCTCTCTTAATCTTGAATTGTTTATCCAATTCACTACTTGATCGATATTGCATATCAATGTTTAGATTCTTCGATGGGCTTTGAGCTTTATTCGGATTCGAACCCTTTTTCTTTAGTGCAACTGATTGACTCATTATGTCTGCCTTCTTTTAATATCTTTATTTTCCTTCCCAACACTAAATTAACCTACAAAACATTAATAATGTTATTGTTAAATAGAAAAAGCAAACTTGCAAAGAGAAGAGGACTGATTTCAATGTACTAATTAGAACGAGTAGTGATCCAATCTTTAGCTTCCAGAAAGTTAAGGAAGTAGTACATACGGAGGACTGATTTGACTGTGTTGCCTTCACTGCCTTGACTGTACTACCTGTAATGCCCAATGCCTAATAGTAATACGAAAAAATAAGAATTTAGATGACAACAACAATTCACATTTACTAATCAGAAAGTAATTTGATAAATGTAACATGCATACTCCACATATTACTAACCTTAGTTATACAAGTTGTGCCAACATACAGTCAAATAAAATAAAAGTAAGCTAGAATTACAGCTTCATCAACAAAACAATAATTACATAAATTAAAGAAATCAACATAAATTATCGACCAAACAACAATCAGACACATAAACAAAGCCAACATAATCCATAGACATAGTAAGATGTTTGTACAAAAACAGTTAAATAAGAAAAAAAAGTGAGTAAGCACTATATGTTCATCATAAAAATAAGAATACTCATGGTGTATAGTAATCTTCAAACTGGTCTTCAGATTCATAAGACTCATCTTCATACTAATTTTTAGACTCGTCTTCACACTCTTCTTCTGATTCATCTTCAAACTATTCTTCAGACTCATCTTCAAACTCCTTTTCATACTCGACCTCAAGTTGTTGAGTATCAAATTCCTCCAAAGGCACAACAATAACTGTTTCTGGTATATCAGTCCTTACTAAAGGAATTTCACCATCATCTTCTGGTATAGATGGTCCCGTCAAGTGTTCAAACAACTAATTTTCATAATTTTGTTGGAGATGAGATTCAAATTCATCATTCATGTTAAACAAGTCTCTTGGCATGGCCTTCATAACATAATCTCTATCTTGATCATATGGATCTTGAACATAGAAGCATTGATGTACTTGAGATGCAAGCACAAAAGGCTCTTCCAGAGAGCATCTCTTGTTAAAATAGACATAGTTAGTCCATACATATTTTTCTCAACCTCATACAAAGTACACTTAAAGAGAACAACCTTAAAATGACTATAATAGTCTTACAATACTATATCAACTATTCTACCATAATAAGTGAAATCTGCAGCAATCGGGTTCTTATCCTTTGAGCTTGCAAAGATCGTAGTTGAGGCAACAGGTGTAACACCACTATTTTGTGTTTTGCATCTTGCATCACGCTTCCTAATATGGAATCTATATCCGTTGATGAGATACCCAGAATATCTTTTAGCAACAACATTTGGTCCTCTAGTTAATTGTTTTATCAAATCAGGCACATCCTTTTTCAAAGCACGAGTTTCAAACCATTGAGAGAAGTTTTGACAATGATCCTTGGCCTTGCTCCATTTAGATCTTCGCGGATGATTATTAACCTCTTGAATATGCTCTCTACACAACATATGTTTTTTTGTTAAATTAATAAAAAACTTAAATATGTTAAAACTTAATTATACAAATGAAAATACTATACTAAAGTAAAGTACCTAATATATTCTTGAATGTCATCACAATTTCCCAATAAGTATGCATGTGCCTGAGTTAGTGATTTGTTATAAAAAACAAATGGATTAATTTTCTTTGCTCCTACAGGACATCCCTTGATAGGACAAAAACTTACTATTTCTGCATCATTTGGGTCACATTCATCATTATTTTGGGTTCTTTTATTAAATCTTATTTATACAGCACCATTCAGATATCTTGAAAATAAATTAATACAGTCTATTCCCACACGTGCCTCTGCTACTCAACCGTCTGGATGACGTCTACTGCGGATATAAGATTTAAATGTACCCATTTCTCTTTTAGTGGAATACATCCATCGGTTCTGAACTGGACCATATAGTCTCACTTCATTCGCCAAATGTATAGGCAGATGAATCATTATATCAAAAAATAACGGGGGAAAAATTCATTCAAACTGATTTATTGTTTCCCTTATCTCTACTTCTAAGAAATCTAATTCCTCCAATGTGATAACTTTTTGACACAAACGCTGGAAGAAGGAGCATATACGAATCAAAGCAATAGCCACATGATCTGGAACGATGCTTTTAATGGGTATTGGAAGCAAGTAATGTAACATGAATTAAGCATCATGGGTCTTATAACCAGACAATTTCCTTTCATCCAGTTGCACACGCCTAGATATATTAGAGGAACTGCCATCAAGTAGTTTTGATGTCTTTAAAACTCCACAAAAAACTGATTTCTCTCCATTTTTCATTGAGAAGCAAGCTTTTGCAAACTTTGTTCTCTTATCATCTCCAACATCTTTTGGATGAAGATTCTTTCTAATTCCCATCTATTTTAATACATACCGGGCTTTTGCATGATATTTTGTTTTGCCGGGAATATCCAAAAGAGTTCAAAGAATACTATCAACTATGTTCTTCTCTATGTGCATTACATCAAGGTTATGGCGTAACAAGTTGTGCTGCCAGTAAGGTAATTCAAAAAAAATTGACCTTTTTTTCCATGGGCCATCATTTGATCTCTTTATCTTCTTTCCAAACACATATTTAAAATCTTGTAAGTTATGAAGCACATCAGTTCCCTTTAATAAAGGTGGAGGGGGCTTGAATTCAGTTTTTCCATTAAACGATCTTTTGTTAGATGTCCACGGATGATCAATGGGTAGAAAAACACGATGATCCATATAACACATTTTCCTACTATGCTTAAGATAGTGATAATTAGTGTTGTAGTTACAACAAGGGCAAGCAAACTTTCCTTTTGTACTCCATCCAGACAACATAGCATATGCAGGAAAGTCACGATTGTCCACATAAGAGCTGCTCACATTTGAAAAGTTTGATTTGTTAAAGCATCATATGTTTCAACCCCAAAATTCCACAATAGTTTTAACTCATCTATCAATGGGTGTAAGTGAACATCAATGTCATTTCTAAATGATCGTGGCCCAGGTATAAGTAAATAAAGTATAGAATATTTAGATTTCATGCACATCCAAGGCGGCAGATTATACGTCATCAACATAACTGGTCATGTGCTATGGATTTTCGAAATGGATTGAAGCCATTACTTGCTTATCCAAGTCTCACATTGCGAGAATCTAGTGCGAAATCTTCATGCAACCTATCAAAATGAATCCACCATTGACCATCAGCGTGATGCCTTAACTTTCCATCTTTTCAACGCTCCTCATCATGCCTTGATATACCGTGGATTCACGGTATAATTTATACTTTTTCCTTAAGTTTTGTGTGTCCGAAAGTGTTTTTGTGCTAGTTTTTATATGAGTTTTACTTTGTTTTGCAGGAAATATGTCCAAAGTTGAATGCAGAGATTTTGAGTGAAGAAATGCAGAAGAGACCACGTACGGAGCTGATGACGGTCCGTCGTGCTTGTGACGGTCCGTAGGTGGCAGCGTACAGAAGCTGCTGAAGGAAGATGGGGAAGTCTGACCAAGTGTGGGGTTACGTAGCTTGTGATGGTCAGTCGTGGCTACGACGGTCCGTCCTGCAGGTTCGTGATGAAGTTCAGAGAAGTGATCCTAGTACCCAGATTCCAAGAGTTGAAGTGTTTTGAAACGAAGACCCTCGATGGACCGTTGTGCCTATGACGGTCCGTCATACTTGCCGTTGAGGGGAATGAAGAGAGCAGCAGATTAGACATCATATTATTAGATTCTATGTATTAGTGTTTTGATTTGGAGATTCTTACAAGTGATTTTTGGTGATTAATTAAGCAAACATTCGGACTTTATTCTTTCTCATTGAAGTAAGTGCATGAATTCTTATTTAAAATATTTGAATATTGTGTTTATGGCGATGAGTAACTAAACTCCATAACTAGGGTTATGGGAACCATAGGCAAATAATGAGGTAAACCCTAATTAAAAGAATAATTCTAGAATAGTGTCTTGCATGTATTAATAATTCTTTCATTTAGAAGTCTTTTTAACGGATGGCCAACGTTAGAACTCGCCTTAATGCTACTTGCCGGACCAAGGAGGTAGATAATAGGAAAAGAATTATTAACATAGATTTAGTTCATACTATCTAATAGTCTAGTATTGATTGGTACGATGTAATAACTTAGTCAAATATCGAATACGATGCTTATATGAGGTAAGGATAAGGGTTAGGATAGCAACACACGTAGCCGGGCCAAGGTGCGGAGTGAGATTTTCTAGATGCCGGACCAAGGATTTAGAAATACATAATTTATCACTTTGCATTCAAGATACTAGGAAAGAATTGTCATGTTAGAGTTATCAAGTTATGAACTTGTGGGGAACACGTAAACCCTAGTTACTTTGATTAATTGATTAAAACCCAACACTAAAAGCTGTTAAGTGTCTCTTTAAAGTTTGTTGTTTATTTTCACTTATTAAGAGATAGAATCCCCCTTTTTATATTTTTACTTTCCAAGGAAGTTATTGACCAAACGATAATAATAATATGTTGATGTTATGTCTAGACTATTTTCCTCGTGGGAACGATCCCAACCTCACTAGTTGGGTTATTTACTTAACACGACCACTTTACTTCTCATTTGAGAAGGAGGTTTGAGCGTATTAAATTTTGGCGCCGTTGCCGGGGAATTTAGCTTTTAGATTACTTGAACTTATTACTATAGTTTAGTTTATATTTTCTTGATTTTTCTTTGTTTTATTGTTTTTGATTTCCTTTCAGAACTATCCTCCTTGTATGCCAAATACACGGAGAGGAATAGAACCATTGTTTCCCTACGATCGTGAGTTAGAGCGTACACTTCGCAATATGAATCGAAAGTTGGGAATAAATGATGAGGATCACACCAGAACATCCCAGATCCAGTGGATGTTCATGGTCAGATGTTACCCGACGCTCGGGGTGAACATCAAGAGAGGGGACAAAATCCCCTTCCACGGCCCCAAGCATAGTACAGAGGGTATGATAATATAGCAGACTCGGATGGGCCACTTCTCTTGCCCCCTTTACCCACAGGCCACACTTTTGTGGTAAATAGTAGCCTGATGCAAATGCTCGCTGCCAAAGGTTTGTTTTCAGGGCTACCTTCTGAGGATCCACATGCCCATATAGCTAAGGTGAGGGCAGTGTGTAAAAGTTGTGTGGGGAGGCCTGATTTGGATCTAGATGTAATAGGTCTCAGTGTTTTTCCTCTCTCATTGATGGGAGAGGCTGCTATGTGGTTCACTGAGATCCCATACAACTCCATCTTCACATGGAACCAACTAAGGGATGTCTTCTTAGCACGCTACTATCCGGTCTCCAAGAAATTAAACCACAAAGATAGGGTGAACAACTTTGTGGCACTACCAGGAGAGTCACTTAGTAGTTCTTGGGATAGATTCACCTCATTTTTGAGAAGTGTTCCAAATCACCGTATAGATGATGAGTAACTGAAGGAATACTTCTACCGGGGACTGGATGATAACAATAAAGCGGTGTTGGACACTATAGAAGGTGGATCTTATGGAGAAAGCCCTTATGCTGAGATTGCAGAAAAACTAGAGAAAATCTCCCGAAATAACAAAGCTTTGAGTACTAGAAAGTTCGATACAGGGAGCAACACCTTCGCAATGCAGTCCACTCACAACCCAGCCACATATGATATTCGTGAAGAAATGGCTCAGATGAGAACTGAGCTTGGGTTGGTACTAAAACATGTCACTGGGGGTGCAGAAAAGATTAATGCAGTCAACTACTTGGCTAAACCACCACCTCGAAACGATGAGTGTTATTATGAGCAGGATTCCTATGCAGTAAATGAACAGATGGGGGGTTTCCAACCAAGTGACCAAGGCTCTAATCAGGAGAATTGGCGCCAAGGTCAAGGGAACCAAGGTCAGAACTATGGTAACTACAATCGTGAGGGTCATTATGTTCGAGACGGAAACTACAATCACGATAACAACTTCAACAGGGGTAACTATTGTAATAGAAACGACATAAATGGACCCTATGTTCCCTATAAAAATCGTGATGTTACTCCTAGGGATGGTGGGGTAGTATGTCGCGAGTTGAGGATATGTTGCATAAAATGATGAGGAGGTTCGATGCTAGTGATGAGCATAATAAATAGTTGAGGAATGATTTAGCGGGTATTGGGCAAAAAGTTGATACTCATGCAATATCAATTAAGAAACTTGAGTTACAATTGACCCAATTATCTGCAACTGTGAAAACACGGCAACCGGGCACTCCTCCTAGCAACACTGTCCAAAATCCAAAAAATGATGGACATTGTATGTCAATTACTATTTGCGGGGGCAAGCAAACCAACTTTATATATAGCTTAATCTATCTGTGAAGGGATTTTCTTGATTTCTATTCCTAGTTCTTTTTCAAGTCAATATCTCACCTTCAAATAGATACTATTAGTAGTAGCAGAAATCAACACATAGAGCTTAATGATCTAGTATAAAAGAAATGATCATACTTAATATATACAAAGTGAAGTGATCCTCAAAAGTAACCAGGCTAACAGCTAAACAAAACATCACGAATCTCCCCAATCGTCCAACCTGCAAAATAAATTACCAATAATGAAATATCAATAACAATATTGTCACGACCCAAAACGAGCCGCGAGTGGCACCCTCACTTATCCTCCTATGTGAGCGAACCAACAAATCTAAACCCCAACATTTACCAGTATATGAATTATGAATAGTAAAAATAATGCGGAAGATCCAAAACTTATTAACGTAATCAATTAAATAAACTTCCAAAGTTAAATACTTATTATTCCCAAAATCTGGAAGTCATCACACCAAGAACATCTATCCTCAAATTTCTAAATCTAAGAGTATTTAAGAAGCTAAAATGAGTAAAAAGATGGTCCATGTCCGAAAATAAAGACATCAAGATGTGAAGGAGAGAATCCAGCACGAGCTAGGAATAATAGCTCACCCTGAACTCTGATTTGCTGAAGACTGGCTAGAGCTGAGGACGAGTCAAATTCGATGGCACGCTTGCTGCAATCCACAAATAACAAAGAAGAAAATTACAAGTAGGGGTCAGTACAAGGAGCACGTACTGAGTAGGTATCATCGGCCAACTCAAAATAGAAAACAATATATACTGAATAATAATATAAAATCAAGCACAATACTTAACAGGTGACAAGCAACAAGTACAAGAACCATTGGCAACAACACCAAGCACACCTATGAGGACTCAGCCTCCACACTATACTAATTTGGGAAATAGGTTCTTCGAATTTGAGTATATTAACATAATTCAAGATTCCTTATCTTTATTATTATCGTGTCGGAACATGACACTCCGATCCCTTATACCGTGTCGGAACTTGACACACCGATCCCTTAATACATGTCGGAACGTGACACTCCGATCAAATATTACAGTGTCGGAATGTGACACTCCGATCCGTTTATCTCATTATTTTATTTCATTCAGTCTTCGTTACGTCAAGGCGTCATCTTAATAGAGAGGATTTAAGATTCAACAGTCTCATCATTCTAACCCACCACATTTACACAATAAAAATCATACAAACACACAATCAAGCACATAGAAGACTTTAAAATACCACCCAATACATATCGATCGCTATTTAGAGTTTATCTATCACATAGAAGTAAACCATAACCTACCTCCACCGAAGAATCGTGATCAAGCTGGCTACTTCCCCAATGCCTTTGTTGTCCTCTTCCTTCTCTCTCTCGCTCGTTCTCCCTTTCTGTTCTTTTTTTTATTCTTCTAATGATTCTTTTTCTTTTACCCTAATTATCATATAAACCATTATGATAAAAGTAACTCACTATTTATTTCCCTATTATCTTCTTTAACCCTCAAGTAAATAAATTATTAAACTTACCCCACTAATTTCATAATTATAATCATGAATAGTCAAAAACACCCATTTAAATTTTAGCGGAAATCAAACCCTGTCGGGGTTAAGCAGCTTGTTACGGCCCTTCGTATCTACGACGGTCCGTGCTGCAGTTCTGTCGTGAAGTTTAGAGAGTCGATCCCAGTACCCTGATTTCAGAGTTGAAGTGTTTTGGAACGAAGACCCTCGACGGACCGTCGTGCCTATGACGGTTCGTCCTACCTATCGTCTAGGGTAATGAGGAGAGCAGCAGAAAAAATTACACAAGTATGGGACGACTGAGTCCATCACGGTCTGTCATAACCATGACGGTCCGTTGCGTGATCTGTCGACCCAGTCAGTTTTTATCAAAAGTAATTCTACTGCTCGAACCTACTAGACAGGTTGTTACAATAGATACCAATTTACCCATCATTCGTCCTCGATGTGAATATCTTACTTGCATATCAGCCTAATTCTCCCAAGTGGACTCTTCAACTTGACGATTCTTCCACTGAACCTTGATAGATGCAATATAATTTGATCTTAACTTGCGGGCCTCTCTATCTAAATAGCAACAGGCTCCTCCTCATAAGACAAATTCTCATCAAGAAGAGACGAATCCCAACGAATAATGTAGTTTCCATCCCCATTGTATTTTTTCAGCATAGACACATGAAATACCAAGTGCACCCCTGAGAGTCCTGGAGGCAATGCCAATTCATAAGCCACCTCCCCCACGCACTTCAGAACATCAAATTGACCAATATACCTCGGACTAAGCTTACCTCACTTACCAAACTGCATCACCCCGTTCATGGGCGAAACCTTCAGCAAGACTTGCTCACCCTCCATAAAATCCAAGTACCTAACCTTTCGATCTGCATATTCTTTCTGCCTATTCTGAGCTGGTAGAAGCTTCTCCTGAATGAATTTTACTTTATCTAACGATTCTCTCAAAAGATCGGTACCCCATGGTCTCACATCAAATGCATCAAACCAACCAATGGGAGACGTCCATCTCCTCCCATACAGTGCCTCAAATGGGGCCATATCAATAAAGTGATAGCTATTATTGTATGAAAACTCTGCTAAGGGCAAGAAGTTATCCCAATGACCACCAAATTCGATCACACATGCACGAAGCATATACTCCAACACCTGAATCATTCGCTCAGACTGACCATCAGTCTGAGGGTGAAATGCAGTACTAAGTTCCAACCTAGTACCTAATTAAGCATGCAATGTTCTCCAAAACATAGAAGTAAATTGCGTACCTCTATCTGATATGATGGAAAGTGGAACTCCAAGCAATCGAACAATTTCTAAGATATAGAGTTTGGCTTAATTCTCTACATTGTGAGTCACCTTGACCGGAATGAAGTGAGCAGACTTAGTTAATCTGTAAACAATTACCCAAATAGAATCAAACTTACTTAATTTCTTTGGAAGACCAACCACAAAATCCATTGCAATTCTTTCCCATTTCCATTCAGGAATGGGCATTTTTTAAAGTGTTCCTCCAGGCCTCTGGCGTTCATACATTACCTGCTGAAAATTGGGGCAATGGGAAACAAAATCAACAATGTCACGCTTCATTCTACTCCACCAAAAATGTTGCTTTAGGTCACGATACATCTTGGTTGCACCAGGATGTATAGAATACCTTGAACTATGAGCCTTTGTAAGAATAGTGTGAATCAAATTATCAACACGGGGCACACATACCCTTCACTTAATTCTAAAAACGCCTTCCTCATCAATTATTGCTTCTTTAGACTCTCCTCGTAATACCATATCTCGAATTCGGATCAGTTTCTATTCAGTAAACTGTTTTCCCTTAATATTGTCAAGAAAAGAAGATCTTGCCTCAACACAAGCCAAAAATCCTCCTTTCTCTAGTACTTCCAACCTCATAAAGTCATTAGCCATAGTCTGAACCTCTCTAGCCAGTGGGCGTCTAGAAACCTGTAAGTGGGCTAGACTTCCCATGCTCCCTGCTTTTCTACTTAAAGCATCTTCCACAACATTAGCTTTTCCTGGGTGATACAAAATAGTAATATCATAGTCCTTTAGTAGTTGCATCCACCTCGTTTGCCTCAAATTCAAATCTTTCTGAGTAAAGACATATTGTAAACTACGATGATCTGTATAGACTTCACACTTGACCCCAAATAGATAATGTCTCCATTGCTTTAATGCAAACACAACTGCAGCCAACTGCAAATCATGGGTCAGATAGTTACGTACATGCACATTTAATTGCCTCGAAGCATAAACAATTACATTCCTCTCCTGAATTAGCACTGCACCCAAACCAGAATAAGATGCATCACAATAAACAATGAAATTCTTACCTTCCACTGGGCATGGTAAGAATTGGTGCAGTAGTCAAGATGGTCTTGAGGTTCCGGAAGCTTTCTTCACATTCTTCCGACCATAAAAAGGGAACATTCTGCTTAGTCAAATTTGTCAGTTGGGAAGCAACAGAAGAAAATCCCTTGACAAATCGATGGTAGTAGCTAGCTAAACCAACAAAGCTCCTTACCTATGTAACATTAGTAGGTCATACCCAACTCTTCACTTCTTCAATCTTAGAGGGATCCACCATCACTCCATCCTTAGAAACCACGTACCCCAAGAATGACACTGAATCTATCCAAAACTCAAATTTCTCAAATGCTCCTCCTGTTCTTTCCTGCTCTTTAAGTATATCAGTATATCATCAATAAATACAATAACAAAGAGATCCAGATATGCCATAAAAATCCTGTTCATCAGGCTCATGAAAGAAGCAGGGGCATTCGTAAGCTCAAAAGACAATACTAAGAATTCATAATGCCCATACCTGGTTCGAAAAGCAGTCTTTGGCACATCTGCTGCCCGTATTTTCAATTGATGATAACCAGATTTCAAATCAATTTTTGAAAAGATACAAGCAACTTTTAATTGATCGAACAAATAATGAATGTGAGGAATAGGATACTTGTTCTTAATAGTTACCTTATTCAGCTGCCTGTAGTCTATGCACATCCGAAAACATCCATCCTTCATCTTCACAAATAAAATAGGAGAACCCCAAGGGGATGCAGTTGGTCTAATAAAACCTTTACCTAACAACTCTTGAAGTTGGGCCTTTAACTCCCTTAACTCAGCTGGAGCCATTCTATAAGGGGGAATGGAAATTGGGCGAGTACCCGGCTCCAGATCAATACAAAAATCAATATCCCTATCCGGTGGCATACCAGGCAGGTCTTCAGGAAACACATCCAGAAACTCACGGACTATCGAAACAGACTCAATCGAAGGTACTTTGGATGTATCATCCCTGATATATGCCAAGAAATCTAAACAACCCTTACTAACAATTCTCTTAGCACGAAGAGAGGAGATTATATGAACTGGAGTGGAAATATAGTCACCCTCCCACACTAGCGGATCCATCCCAGGCTTGGCCAATGTCACAGTTTTAGCATTACAATCTAAGATTGCAAAATTTGGAGAAAGCCAAGTCATACCCAGAATAACATCGAAATCAACCATCTCTAGAATAATCAAATCTACATGAGTATTGCTCCCCACAAAAGTCACAAGACAAGACCTACACACCTTCTCAACTATCAAAGACTCACCCACAGGAGTAGAGACACAAATAGGCATGTCAAGCAAATCACAATATAAATCAAGACTAGTAGCAAATGAGGAAGATACATATGAAAATGTGGATCAAGGATCAAATAATACATAAGTCATGCAATCACAGACCAAAAGATTACCTGTGATAACAGCATCAGATTTCTCTACTTCAGACCTCCCGGGGAAAGCATAACAATGGGCCCTAGCACCTGTTTGCCCGTTGCCCCTACCATGTTGCGCTGCAGTAGCTCCAGCTTTCCCACCACTCCGGCTGATTTGGTGACTACCATTACCTTGGCCACCACGTCCTCCAAAATGGCGGCCTCTCCCATGACCACCTTTACCTCTAACTATTGGGGGTCTGAAACTCTGTTTTGGACAATATTTCCTAATATGTCTAGTCTCTCAACATCCATAAAAATTTCTGGAGTCAAGCATAGGTCTCTGTGAGAATGAAGAAGTCTGGGGATAACCTCCAAACTCAGAGAAATGCTGACTGGTCTGCGATGGACCCCAAGCTACAGCCTGTATTGAAGACTGAATAGGTCGGGCTGGGTAACCTCTTGAACTCTGCCCTCTGGAGTAAGAACTACTAAACTCACCTCCGTTACGGAACTTCTTTGATGTCGACGCCATGGTGAAGTCGTCTGGCTTCACCCCCTCAACCTCTATCATAAAATCAACCATTTCCTGAAAGGATTTTTCTGCAGCAGCTACCTGTAAGGATGGGATCTGCAAATCTGACCTCAATCCTTTCACAAAATGGCGAATCCGCTATTGTGGACTGAAGCAAAGCTGGGTGTCATACCTTGATAGTGCACGAAATTTAGTCTCATAAGAAGTAACAGACATCCTGCCTTGCTTTATGCTTAGGAACTTATCTCTCCTCTTGTCCCTCAAAGTTCGGGGTATATACTTCTCCATAAATAAGCTAGACAATGATACCCAAGTCATAGGTGGTTCCTGTGCTGGTTGACACTCAACATACGACCGCAACCACATTTTGGCATTCCCCTGAAACTTATAGGTCACAAACTCAACACCGAATCATTCTACTATGTCCATCTTATGTAGCGGCTCATGACAATCAACCAGAAAGTCATAGGCATCCTCGGATTCACTACCCTTTAAGACTGGAGGTTTCAAATTAAGAATTTAGTGAAAAGTTCATGCTGATCACTCGTCATTATAGACCCTAGTCAATCGAGGAAAAGTGCCTACTTCCAATGAGGCATCCATGCGGGGACCCACAACAGCTGCATGTTGTACTCCCGGAACCTGAGTTGCTGGTGTAGAAAACACTGGAGGTGTCCGGCCCTGATCAGATAACCCGCTAAGATAAGTAAGAACCTGGTTATTCATCTCTGGGGTAGGCTGGAGTTGTAATTCCTTATCTTAAACATGCTCATTTTCCCCTTCTTCACCCTCTCTCACAACCTCATCAGTCGGTGGAGGAGTCACCGCCCTATTAATAGCTGGACCGAGTGTTTGTCCTCTGACTCTAGAGGGCGTCCTCCTGCGACCTCTACCACGGCCTCTTGCCACTGCTCCTCCTCGAGCTACAGCCCCAATGGTTAGCTCAGACGCACCCTGTCTTGCCAGTGTTGGTGTTGGCACAGTTGTTGCTCTAGTTCTAACCATCTGTGAAATAGAGTGAGGATGTAAGATACGAATTTGTATCACCTAGATACCAAATAAATCCAAGTAATAGCACGAAAGAAATAAAGAATGGAATTTTTCTAAAGTCCTATAGCCTCTCAAAGAAAAGTAAGGGCGTCCCCCTACCGTTCCTCAAGACTCTACAAAACTCGTTCTTGTGTAATGAGACCAACGAACCTAACGCTCTGATACCAAGTTTGTCACGACCCAAAACGAGCCGCGAGTGGCAACCACACTTATCCTCCTATGTGAGCTAACCAACAAATCTAAACCCTAACATTTACCAGTAAATCAATTATGAATAGTAAAAATAATGCGTAAGATCCAAAACTTATTAACGTAATCAATTAAATAATCTTCGAAAGATTAATACTTATTATACCCAAAATCTAGAAGTCATCACACCATGAACATCTATCCTCAAATTTGTAAATCTAAGAGTATTTAAGAAGCTAAAATAGTAAAAAGATGGTCCATGTCCGAACTTCAAGACATCAAGATGTGAAGGAGAGAATCCAGCACGAGCTTGGAATAATAGCTCACCCTGAACTCTGATGTGTTGAAGACTGGCTAGAGCTGAGGACGAGTCGAAGTCGATGGCACACTTGCTGCACTCCACAAATAACAAAGAAGAAAATTACAAGTAGGTGTCAGTACAAGGAGCACGTACTGAGTAGGTATCATCAGCCAACTCAAAATAGAAAATTATATATACTAAATAATAATATAAAATCAACCACAATACTTAACAGGTGACAAGCAACAAGTACAAGAACAATTGACAACAACACCAAGCACACCTATGAGGACTCAAGCCTCCACAGTATACTCATTTGGGAAATAGGTTCTTCGAATTTGATTATATTAACATAATTCAAGATTCCTTCTCTTTATTATTATCGTGTCAAAACGTGACACTCCGATCCCATATGCCGTGTCAGAACGTGAAACACCGATCCCTTAATACGTGTCGGAACGTGACACTCCGATCCAATATTACCGTGTCGGAACGTGACACTCCGATCCATTTATCTCATTATTTTATTTCATCCAGTACTCTTTACGTCAAGGCGTCATCTTAATAGAGAGGATTTAAGATTCAACAGTCTCATCAATCTAACCCACCACAATTACACAATCAAAAACATACAAACACACAATCAAGCACATAGAAGACATTACAATACCACCCAATACATATCGATCAATATTTAGAGTTTATCTATCATATAAAAGTAAACCATAACCTACCTCCACCGAAGATTCGTGATCAAGCAAGTTACTTCCCCAATTCCTTTGTTGTCCTCTTCGTTCTCTCTCTCTCACTCGTTCTCCCGTTCTATTCTTTTTCTTTTTCTTCTCCCGATTCTTTTTCTCTTACACTAATTATCATATAATCCAGTATGATAAAAGTAACCCACTATTTATTTCCCTATTATCTTCTTTAACCCCAAAGTAAATAAATTATTAAACTTACCCCACTAATTTCATAATTATAATCATGAATAGTCAAAAACACCCATTTAAATTTTAGCGGAAATCCGACCCAGTCGGGGTTACGCAGCTTGTGACGGCCCGTCGTATCTATGACGGTCCGTGCTGCAGTTTCGTCGTGAAGTTCAGAGAGTCGATCCCAGTACCCTGATTTTCAGAGTTGAAGTGTTTTGGAACGAAGACCTTCGACGGACCGTCGTGCCTATGACGGTTCATCCTACCTGTCGTCGAGGGTAATGAGGAGAGAAACAGAAAAAATTACACAAGTATGGGACTACAGAGTCAATCACGGTCCGTCGTAACTATGACGGTCCATCGCGTGATCCGTCGACCCAGTCAGTTTTTATCAAAAGTAATTCTACTGCTCGAACTTACTAGACAGGTTGCTACAAATATATTTGTCAATAAGCAAGATCAAAGATATGTTATAGATACCCTTTACAAATACATTTCTGAGTTCTTAGGCAAATCAGAATAGATAACAACGTTAACTGCTTGAATATCAATTCCTCTAGTAAACAAATCTGTTTCATGAAGAAAGAACACATAATTAAGAAATTTAACAATTAATCAATTTGAAATTTGAGTTGTAAGATCCCCAAATGTAATCAATTTCTTCTAAACACAAAAAAAATTATTTTTAAACACAAGCTAGTGATCCAAACAAGTTCATCAAAAGAATAAATCCTAGTAGTATAAACAAATTGGCTACTAAATTTACTTATCGATGAGTATTACGAATGATTAGGATTATAAACCAAAGAATCCCATCAGCTTCTGGGTTCCAAGAAGCAAATAAATAATAAAATGCTATCCAAAACCGAAACAAGACGGAAATATAAAAATATTGAAGCATGTTGGAAATGGATCTATTGAACTTTAAACTGTTACAAACTTACTCACTTAGAAGCACATATGGACAGAATTCAAAAACATCTTAAATAATGAAGCTATGTTCTGGATTAAGAGCAGAACTACGAAGAATTATTATCATACATTCTCACCATATTCTTTTCATTTTTTAAATGGCCAAACAACTGAACAGATATTACTCATGGACAAATGCAGTCAGTAAATAAAATTACAGCAGTAAAATGAAGACACATACTCGAAATTATTCATCAATACTCAGCAATCAAGAAGTAAAATTACAGCAGTCAATGGATATGCAGCATCTAGTACAAAAGCTCCAGGAACTCATTTGTAGGTTTGAATTCTTTTGGTGCAAACATATTTATAGGGAAGCAAACTAAACAACTAACTATTTATCCAAATGAAGCAACATATTAGACATTATTGATCAATAATACACAGAAAAACAATACCCTCTACTGCTAAAGGTAGCTACTTTTTTAAAAAAAACATAGATGAAAAACATTAGGATGAGGAAGATCAAGAGAATGAAATACACACCTTAAGAATCAACCTTGAACCCTCAAATAATCAGAATCAGAATCATATGTTATGGTATGATCAGAATTATTGTGCATTTCGAGTTTCGAGTACATTGCTACCATTCTTGATTGTAATAAATACATAATAATAACTACAAAAATATATGATATTGTATGTCATTGTTTCAAGGATGAAATAGAGTCATTTTACTGTTAAGAGATTACAAATACCTTGATATTGATGTCTACATAATGTTAGTTTCCTCTCACCAAAACCTGAAATGGCAGAGAAGATTTCATGGTTTGGGAAAAAATTGATCCAAGTGTTCGTATGTAAAAATAAAAAAACAACCGAAATAGTATCTTTATACAGGCAACAAGAGATTTTATTTCTCTTAGTGGAAAAATAAAAACTGCAGCATGCTATTTTGGAAGGCTAATGAACAGTGAGACATCACTCTTACATTGCAACTTTACTAGGCAACTGCAATGTAATACAAATATTTTTTAGTACTACCTGAGTAATATTTGAAATAAAAATGTTACTAGTTTAAAAATAATTTTATAGAAAACTTGTCTTTTAATATATATTCTTGTAGATAGCAGATTACGTGAAGCATTTCTATTAATCGAGATCACATATGATATGCTTGGAACATAAAAAACAGAAATATAATAAATCATATAAATTGAGTTGACATGGATAAACAAAATAAGGAAGTTTCTTTCTAAATAAGAAGAAACTATGCAAAGAACATAAAAAACCAGAAATACATTAAAGCATCTAAACTTTTTCAGTTTGTTAGTCATTATTATATCTCCAATCTCAATGTGGAAAAAGGGGAAGATGATACACATCGATTAAAGTATCCAAAGTTACAAAAACATAGAAAATGATGAATCATTGTCTACTCCCAAGGCTTAAACATCTTCCAACACTATTATTCAATCATTTTCTGCTTGATTAAGAAAAATTCAGGCTCCCTATTGATCTGGCGACTACTATTATCACTATCAAGCAAGCACTGCCGGCTGGAGCAACAACTGCACACACAAACCAGCAACCAGATAATGAGAAGGCAAATGAGCTATGAGATGAGCAATGGAATGTTTGAAATAAGGAGAGCTAGAGGCATAACAGACACAATTTGGGAACGTATAATTAGGTAAGACACATAACTCTACTATTTCTACTCATAATAACTATAATTATCATTTTTACATGATCAAACTAATAACTAACAAGAACACGAAAACCACCTTCACAATTGTATACATTAATAAAGGAAATGCATCAACAAACCAAATAAAGAATGATTTAAATAAAGAATAACTAGAAAAAATCGAGGAAAATACAGTGGAGAGATTCTAGAAGAGAGAAAGAAAGAGAAAAGCCTTAAGTAACATATTAAATACCTCAACTATCACCAACCAAATATACAATAAAAGAGAAGCAACAAGCCAAAAACAAAAAAAGAGAAAAAATACATTCATAAGCTGATTCTGCCAATGCTATGAAAATATGTCGATGTTTAGTAACAGAAGAAAGTTAGCATATGAGATTTTTAGCAAACAATACAAACGATTCCAACTAACATTCATTTTATTGACGAATTGATATGCAAAACAAGCAGACACTACAGACGATTCAAAATATAGAACAAGGACTACAACTAAGGAAACTTGTGTTAAATAAATTAAAACTAGCGGAAACTTAATCACCTAAATGAGTTTATCATTATTTGCGAAATACCAACAGAAAGGAATTGACTTCACACTTTACACGAGGTATCAAAATTAGTGATTCACAAAATAACGAGGGCAAATAAATGAAGAGGCAAATTCAAATGTAGCATGCTCAACCACTATCCGAACAAGGATAAATATCTCACAAAACTAAACATGAACATTAAGCTAAAATTATCTCAATATTGGCATTTGCGATAGATACATTGAAAACAAAAAAATAAAAGATAGATATCTTTAAGTTTATTAAACACGAACTTAAAGAGAAGAACATTTGAAGTAAATAGGCAGCCAACACATGCTAGTAAGAGGGTCGCTTTTGTGCTTATCGTCAAAATGACTGAATTAGCTAGGCTGAACGAAAAAAGTCCATGCAAATGTAGTCATCAAATACAATGAAATGATTCTAACAACTTCATACTATGAGGTTATCCCAAAAAATTTTGGAATATTGAACTTAAGTTACTATCTATAATTGAAAATGCACTAGAGAAAAAACAAAATGACTTCTTCAATCTTCACATACATTCGAAAACAAAAAAATTGTTCCAGCAAACAGAGACAAGACAAAATCATTGTGATTAACAAATGAACAAACAATGATTAAGACGAGCACAGAAAAAAGAGCAGTGACCACAGATTAAAACAAAAATTATAGCAAGAAAGATATTAAACATGGACAAGCAATAGTACTAGCAATCAGAATAAGAACAAGGAAAATCTTAAGCATCTGCAGAAATTAACATGAAAAGTAAAGGAAAATCTAAATGTTTACGAGCTTCACACCAAAAATCAACTGATGAAACTAAAATACATGTTACACTCCCAAAAATTACATAAAACACAAGAACACATAAAACCCGAAAGATAAAATTTAGAATTTCAAAATGAAATTTCTTACCTGATAAACCCAAATCCAGCAAAATCTCTTTGAAATTGTGTTCTTCAATGAGACACTTGAGAGAAAAGTGTGACGGAGATTCTAATTAGCTTCAGTTAATCATCATGTGCACAACCCAACAGTATTCATTTTCCCTATAAACAAAACAAAAAATTAAACACTAAGCTAACAAGAAGACTTTTTTAGAAGTACCACTTGAGCTAAAAATCAAACACTTCAGCTAAAAATAAAAAAAGTTTCAGAAAACAGAATCGTTCTTACTCTTAAAGAAATCGTTCTTACTTATCAAGGAATTGTTCAACTCTTCAGCTCAGTTCATCGAATCTTTAGATTATAACAGAAAAGAGAACTACTCTTCCAGCTATCTTCACCTCTATTCACTTCGACCCTTTATTTCTTTAGCTTGTATCGGAACCTTTAGTTCTGCAGCCAATTCTTCTGCTAAAAAGAGAAACGTGAAAAGGAAAGCTGAAAGAGGAAAGTGAAGTCAAAATGTTTTGTTAATGTTTAATTTTTTTGGCCGATAAAAATGTGAGGGAGTGTTAAAAATATTGGAGGGAATATAACATTTTAGTGAAAAATTTTAAGGCAACACTTATAAAGTGTTGTTCTTTAAATTATAAAAATAGAACATTTTAAAAGTGTGGTCATATATGTAAATAGGTGTTGCCAATTATATCATACTTTAAAAACAATTATAAAGTTTATCTTATATTATTAAAGAGTACACTTCTCAAATGTTGCCAAAATTATTGTAGCTAAAAGTTAAAAAATTTTGCTACGCTTCAAAACGTTCGCAAAACTACTTTAGGCAACACTTTACAAGTGTATTCCAGAATAAGTGTGGTCGTAGAAATAAAATGGCTTAGTGATCACTTAAGGAAGGTGCAAAATTTTTAGGATCATCATTGCTTGAAAACGAGAGGGAGGACAAGGTCGAGGCTCCCCAGCAACCTATGTTCAAAGGTGTCTGTGACACGCAAGAGGTGGAAAATTTCTTGTGGCACATTGAGAATTACTTCAAGTGTAATTGAGTGAAGAACAACGAAATTAAGAACAACAGAGTTGTGTTGTATCTTTCGGAGATGGCCATTCTATGGTGGAGGCGTAAAGAGACAGAAATAGGGAAGGGGCGTTGCACCATAAACACTTGAGAGCAATTCCAAGAGGAGTTCAAGAAGGCATTCTTCTCTAACAACGTCATGTATAAGGCAACTCAAGGTGCATTAGAAGAAATATGAAACGCATGATCTTGAGTTAGCGGCCGTGGTATTTTCCTTGAAAATATGGAGGCATTATTTGTATGGTATTCATATTGATGTGTATACCGAGAAAAAGATTCTTTAATATGTTCTTACTCAAAAGGAGTTAAATCAATGTCAAAGAAGGTGGTTGGGATTGTTAAAAGATTACGACATGAGTGTCCTCTACAATCTTGGCAAGGCCAATGTGGTTGCGGATGCTCTAAGTATGGGTAATGTGTCTCATTTAGATGAAGCCAAGACATGCCTAGATACGTATTGGATAATCTCAATTCCCAAATTTATTGTCCTAAAAATAGAAAAATCATCATCACTCTTTCTTTATGTACATTTCATCAATAGTCAACAACGTATAACAAAAACATAGAAGAAACATAAAGATCTAATATTATATATGTTAAAACCTTTTTTGTTTTTATAGTGTTAGTTTTTTATAGTGGAGGAAAATTGGTGGCGCAATAGAGAGGGGCAACTTCCCTTACAGAAAATCCCACTCCCCATTTTGCCTAATTTATGCTTAAAAGCTAAATAATCGCATATATGAGAAGACCCTAAAAATCCCCCAAAATAAGAAGGAACTCTAATAAAATGAACTTTTTCTTATTCTCCCTACATCCAAAACTTACAAGAAATTATAAATATTTCCAAGTATTCACACACACACACAGATATATATATATATATATATATATATATATATATTAGTCGTTTCGCTTCTTCTAACCATCTAAAAAATAAAGAACACGTGTATCTAATCCGCATAAATTTAATATAATACAAAGTTGAAAAAGACAACCCATAAAATTTTGACATAAAATGTCCTCAATCTTCTGCTGCTTGTCGATCAAAAGGTAACTCCAAGAAACAGACAACATAGATTAGGAAAGTTTCTTCAAACTGCACAACAACCCTAGATTTTGATTACAGTGGAAAAGAGGGATAAAATTAAACTGGAGGTTTGATTTTCTTTGTTTTTCTCTCAGCTTCGTGTGGACAAAGAAAGAAAGACAGAGAAGTGAGTGAGTGTGGTGGCCGAGTAATTAGAAGAGAAAAGGGCAAAATAGGAAAACTCATTCTTAGATGTACAAGACAATAAATTGCAACTCGAACTTCAACATAATGAGAAGTAAAAAATTAGGGTTAAATGTAAAAGAAAAATACTATGCAAATGGGAGATATATGCAAGCACTAACAGGAACTTTGGTGACATAATTGTGAAGAAGAACCACCCATTTCATTGTTGTGCTATTAAAAACAAAAAAATGTTATGCACTTCAGTGTACATTACAAATAAATTTCAAGATAGGATTATATCGCAAACTAACTTAAAACTTTGGGAGATTCAGTAATCGGTAAGGGATTAGTAGGGTTTGTATATAGGGAGGAATGTTTATTATAGAGCCAGGTGCATGTTAATGAGTCACTGCATGGTGATTGGAATCTGGAATTGTCTAGATTATGTAACTATGCTGACATTATTAGGAAGACGAATCCTAGACTTTCTTGTTGGATTAGGAAAGACAGAGTTATGATCTAAGTTCCATGGCACATGTATTTTAAGTGCTCACTCTATCATCAAATTGCAACTATAATAAAATGTCTTAATGTTCTTAGAGAAATGTTAAAGATAGTAACATGAAAATATACAAAAATGGCACCTCTTCCACTAAATAAGACTTGTAAGTAATCTGGATGTATTTGACCAAATGGACTATTTAAGACAAGCATACCGTTGAAGAAATATTGCAGCACGGAGACGTTGATACAACAATAAAGATCTTCCAGGTTGCAAAAATATCACCAAATTATTATTTCACAAGCACTTTCTGGGAATCCGTTTTCAGGTGTAAACGACAAAATTTGAAGAAAAAACATATAATTTAGTAATAGTCTTAGATATTATCAACAACAAGACAAACAGAACCTCACCTTTTATGCATTGGTGTGATATTTCTTTTTATTATCACTAGCAGGAACAATCTTCTCCGGATACTTCCTTCCTAGTGGAATTAAGTTTGTTGCATCTTCATCATGTAATTCAGCCGATAGCTTTTCTTCCAAGAGCACAGACAAGATACATTTCATTCTTGTAAAGACATAATTTTCAAGTGAATATTTTTATCAAACACCGAACAAACTCAGGGATCCATGATAAGAAGGAGACCCTTCTTAAGTTTTCCTACGATATAATAGGAATATATGTGTTAAATCAATAAAAACGGAAAATACCAATAAAGACAAGTAGTAGTAAATTATAGTCAAACCAAACTTTATTAATTGTATTATAGCATAAATACTAAAAAGCAAAGGGAAATTTGGGACAAATTAAGAAATTATACAATAACTTATAACATATTTCAAACAAAGTTGCGCCACTAAAAGAAGAGGATCACTAAAAGTTGTAGGGAGGTACTACTATAACAAAAACTACATACTATTTTCATGTTGCAATGTAATGTCCACTCTATTAATCAGAAAACTCATTTGCAAGATCATATCCTAATGTTCAAAGAAACAATCGAAGTGTTTG
Source organism: Solanum arcanum (assembly GCA_027789145.1). NCBI lineage: Eukaryota > Viridiplantae > Streptophyta > Magnoliopsida > Solanales > Solanaceae > Solanum > Solanum arcanum. Next base: position 22,397,835 of record CM050935.1, on the reverse strand, counting down.
ACAGACTTAAACTAGGGTATCGAATTTCGGATGAAAAGGATGCCATGCGTTCCTAATTTTTTAAGGTACGTTATTTCTATGAGGTTGTATAACCTAAAACATTTACATCGAAGCATAACTAGCATTTAAAAACATAAGTGGAATGAGAAGAGTAGTTCTAATAAGTTGGAACACATTAATTGATGAATCACAGGAAGTGTGACAAAAATAGATCTTTCTATTAAATGAAAGAAGAAGTGTTACCTGTATGACAACCATTCACCAAGAAGCTTTGTCATTTCACTACCTAAAACAATACCTAGTGCCTTCGGAAGTAGATATTTTTTTCTCCATCAGATCCATTGAGGGATACGAGACACTTCAGGTCTAAAGGGCTTTTTCAATTCCATACGCATATAAGGGTACCCATGATCAGTTTCCCAAGACTGGAAAATGCTACCGTTGCATATATCTGATTAGTACACTAATGCTTCTAGCTCCGTGGATGATGCAAGGGCTGCTTTGTTGAACAACCACCACTGCTGTGAAAAATAGCACAGTCTACACCAAGAAAAACAACAAACTCAATTAAGCAAAAGACAACATAGAAGACACTATCAGGAGATATGTGAACCTCGAATTTGGATAACTTCTTACCCTAAAAGCAAGCTGAGTTGCACAAAGACTTTTGGCGATTAAGTTGTCAGGAATGACTCAGTTAGACGAAACAATAGACTACACTTTGATATAAGGAAGATGAAGATTGTTCCAGGACTGTTCTAGTGTTTAAATAGACTGTAGCCTACAAATTTGCCGATGCATGTAAAGTAGCAAAAATCCAATTACCTAATCAGTAAGCTAAAGAAGTTTAGTATTTGTTAAAACTAAGAATAATGAATTTTTAAAGCTACCGTATATGCGTATACTCACATTGTCATCAATACTTCTTAAGTTCTTGAATGACTCTGCAAAATTTTTAACAAAAAAATCGTGAAATCTGTCTATGACTTGCCTATTGAAAAAATCACAGCCTTCTAAACTTGGTGGATATTGCACCCGGCCCTCTTCCCTTATTCATTTAAATACCAGGCTTTTCATTGCATGGTGTGGGGCTTTAACAAGTGACCTAAGCCACAAATCCATCACCTTTTTCCATTAGAACTAAGTGATTAGGCGACACCCGGATTTGAACTAGGGAAACTAGGATTTGCAGTGCTCTGCCTTACCACTCGGCGATGTCTCCAAAATCATTGGGGGCAATTTTTGCAAGCTTTCCAAGGAAATTTTCCTTCACAATTGAAGATCATCATTAAACCTTTTCAAGTATACAAGGATTGAAAATATCAAAAATTTTCACATCTAACAAAATTTAATTAATCAAACACATAGTGCCCATAAATTTTCTAAGGGCTCATAGAACAACTTTTTTATTGCAGATTTATGTTGAGAGGCTGAGGTAGACTAAAACCGACCTTAATAGGCTAAGCAAAAGAGACAAGTATGCTGGTAGATTGTGGGTGGAGAGATACACATTCTTTCTCTCTCTTTCTTTCAAGGAGATGGGGATAAGATGTATGATGTTATATAGAAAAATAGAAGTCAATCACTAAATATCTGCAAACACCGATTGCATGCAAGAAGCAGAAGCTGCAATAACAAGCCATATGGGGTAACCACACAAAGTAGGGATTGGATAATCTCAATACCCAAATGGATTAGACAAGAAATAGAAAAACCATCATCACTGTTTCATTAATAGCTCGTCTTACACATCTGGTTGTTCTATTCTTGTTATACTACTGGCCTTATAGTATATATGTGGAATCATTTTTCTTGTATTGTCACTGTTGGTTTAAATTAGCCAGAAAGTGCACGTTTCAGCGTGTTTACTGGAAGTTGAATCCGCCGGATGTATTTAAAATAGAGATAGAAGGATTGTAATTGATCTTAAATTTGAAATATAAGTTCAAAAATGAAGAAAAAGGATGTAATATTTATACGATTGAAGAAATAATTGAGAGTCTTGCTTGGCTTTATTAAGCTAGCAGTTGCATCACCTACTTGAGCTATATGGATATTGTTAAAGGGCCCAAGCTTGATGGACCAGATTTAGAATTATAGTAATGGGCTCAGTTGAAGCCCAAACCTATTTTAAGAAAATAAAAATTGAGAGAAAGACCAACAGCCAAATTTCCAAGGCCCAATATAGATAAAACCCAAGTGAAAGCAACTAGGTGCATCACCTAGTTTGACCTTTTAAGATTCTTGATGTTCATAAGAAGGTGAATCACCTACTTTACCAATGAGCTGCTGAAAATCAAACCCCCCAAAAAATAGAAGGTTCTAGAGGATATTTTTGTGGTCAATAAAGCTCCGTATATATCCAATATGAGCATATATTCTTAACCCATTTGAACACATAATATTGAGAATTATCTCCAGCTCTCTCCCTCTTTTCCCTTCAAGATTAAATGGAAGTTTTTAGTTCTTCTACGGTTCTTCAAGAAATCCTCACATCTGCAAACCAAGGTATGTGACATACTTAGATTTTACTTAATTTTCCCATGGATGATTTGAAAACAGGTTATTGATGCTCAAGTGTCAATACAAAAGCAGAAAATTTCAAGAAGTTAATGCTCACTTCCTTAGTTATTAAGAGACTTTTTTTGTTCTACTTTGGTTTAAGTGTGAAGGGAAGCTGATGTTCTAGAAGAATTCAAGTTATAAGGTGCGAAAATTGATGTAATGTGACTGCCCCCATATATTTTGTCTTCTTTGTGTATGAGTTTGAGTGAGGAATTAGGGGTTTGTTGTAATGAATAACTCAAGGGGTGGTGAATTGAATAATTGGTTGTATGATAAAGAATATTTAGGGCTGTTCTATGTGTATTATTGTTGGTGCAGCTTGGTTGATCTTGGTGAAAGGATATATAATATATGTGTTGGACATAGAATGAGGGTGTGGTGATACACATTATGTTAAGGGTAGGATGAGTTTATTATCTGTCAAAGTTAGCTATTGTTTTAAGATGCTCACAGTGTAATATCTACTAAATTTAGTTTAGCATTGTTTAAATTGTAGATTATAATCGAAAAGGGGAGGCTGAATTGTGATAGGTATATCGTTCAGAGGATAAGTTATGTAAGGCTATTCGATCCTATATCCCTTTAGCATGAAATCTGATACCTGCAATTAATACCGATGAAGTTAATCTCATAAGTTCTATTCCTAGAATAGGAAATATAGTAGCAGTGTACTATCTCCATATAGAAAACAATATTTCCCCCTCTCCGTAGTGCATAGAACTACTTCATTATATGTTCGCTATATTTTACTTGTGTAGTTACCCCCCCCCCTATGTTCTTGTATAGAAATGGTATTTGCAAAAGCAAGTCTAGCGAATACTCCTCTTTGTTGTTTGAAGTCAATTGTGTCATTAACGTCTTAATGTAATGTGTTGATGTTACATATCTCCTTATGTCATGTTATTTCCTTAACCTATTATTTTCATGTCTTTTATTACTGGTTTGTACTTCCATATCTCCAAAATGATCATTACCACCAAAATAATATCTCAAAAGAGATACGATTATCCTAAGAACAGTCAAAAAGGAGTTATGAACTAATAAACAACTATCTCAAAGATTAAAGAATCTAAGTGAATAAATCTATATTATTACAGGGGGCAGCCCAAGGGCGAAAGCCTGGGAAGGATCGATCCGTACTGGTACATAAGGATAGCAGCTCAGGGGTGAAAGCCTAGCATGGGCCGATCCTATTGGTATAGAAGGGTGGAAGCTTTGGGGCAAAAGCCGAGCATGGACCGATCCCAAATGGTATAATTATGAAGACCACATCCCAAGCGTTAATATGCCTAGCATGGGTCATCCTCTTCTACCAGTGATCAACTGTTCACTTGTATCACATGCCCTACAAATATTATAACGTACAGAAAATAAAGAGAACAATGTTACTTTCATGATATCAAAAGTGTAAGCAAAGGTGGTCTTCTCTCCTGATCTATGCACTCATAAGTTTATAGTTTATTTGATTTGAGCCCTCATATCACATATTATATATTACGATACATATTCAATACATTTTTCGTACTGACTTTCCTCGTTGGGAAGCTTTATTTCATGTTGTAGGCATACATACTTCATCAAGTAGACCTCCTAAGTATGAGCATACGACAGTCAGATACTTTTGGTGTGGTCTAGGTTGATTTCAAGCTTTAATGAGTCCTTGGTAAATTCATTTTAATATTTTATTATTTAAGGGTAAGACAGGGTATGCCCCGACCTGTTCTAAGTATTCTATCTTTTTAGACGCTTTGTATATATATTTTCATGGTTCAGTTGGGTCTTAAGGAGTGATGACCTCAATGGCGAAGTCTTGTATATAACTTTTTGGGTATACTTATGTTTGTTTTTATCACTGCGTCCTTTGTAAACATGTCATGATTGTTATAGTTGTATGCATAGTAAAAACATATTTCAGGTTAGTTCTCTCGGGCCCTTAGGGAATAGGGTGCCCTTCCGTCATAATGGGATTTTAGGTGTGACAGTTTCATTATGTACATATCATCAACAGTAAACAACGTAAAAGAACACATAGAAGAAACACAACGATCTAAGAGTATATATGTTTAATCAATTTTCATTTTTATAATGTTTGTTTTTTATAAACAAGGGTGGTTGGTTTTTTATAATGTAGGAAAATCAGTGGCGCAATAGAGAGAGGCCACCACCCTTTACATAAATCCCATTCATGTTTTGCCTCATTTCAAGGGTATCCTTTTCCCATTTGGGGTACCGTCCTTGGCTTGAAAGCTAAATCATCGGCATGTCTGAGAAGACACTATAAAACACCCAAAATAAGCAGGAACTCTACTAAAATAAACTTCTTCATACTCTCCCTACATCCTAAACTTACATGAAATTTTAAATATTTCCATGTATTGAAATCTAATAACATTCATATATATGTTAGTTTCCTTTCTTCTAACCATATATATAATGAAGAACACGTGGATCTGCTCAACGTAAACTTAATATAATGCAACGTTTAAAAAGAAAACCCATAAAATTTGACAAAAAAAGTCCTCAAGCTTCTACTGCTTGTATTGAAATCTAATAACATACATATATATGTTAGTTTCCCTTCGTCTAACCATATAAATAATGAAGAACATGTGGATCTGATCAACGTAAACTTAATAGTATACAAAGTTTAAAAAGAAAACCCATAAAATTTGACAAAAATTGTCCATAATCTTCTACTGCTTGTACATCCAGAGGTAACTCAAAGAAACATACATCATAGAAATGTAAAGTTTGTCCAAACTCCATAACAAATACCCTAGAATTTGTTTACATTTGAAAAGACAGATGAAAACAAACTGGAGTTTTGATTTGCTTTGTTTTTCTCTAAGCTTCGTACGGACAAAGAAAGAAAGGACAAGAATTGAGTGTGTGTGGTGGTCGTGAAACTTGAGGAGAAAAGAGAGAAATTGGAATACTCACCCTTAGATGTGCAAACAAAGTGCAACTCGAACTTAAGCATAGTGAGAATCAAAAAATTAGAGTAAAAATGTAAGAGAGAAATACTATGCAAATGGGAAATATGCAAGCAATTACGGGAATTCTGGTTATTTTTTTGTGAAGAAGTATCACCCATGTGATCGCTACCCTACTAAAAACTATAACAAGTTATCCAATTCTGTGTACATTCCACATAAATTTAAGTGAAAAAGGACAGATATACTCCCGAACTATATGAAATGGTACGCAAATACCCTTCGTCATACTTTTGGGACATTGGTGCCTCTACCGTCATACTTTTGGGACATTGGTGCCCTTATCGTCATATTTTTGGGACATTGGTGCCCCTGCCGTTATACTTTTGTGTCATTGGTGACCCTACCCCTTCTTTAGAGTGAAGGGTATATATGCTCTAATTTATGGACAACAAGGGCACCAATGTCCCAAAAGAATGATGAAGGTTATCTGCATACCATTTATGGTAGTTCGGGGTTATATATATCCCTTTTCCCTAAATTTAAAACATGATCATATCTCAACTTAACATAAACTTTAAGAGATTCAGGAATTGGTAAGGGATCAGTAGGGTTTGTATGTAGGGAGGATTGTTTGTTATAGAGCCAAATGCAGGGTAATTAGTCACTTCATGGTGATTGAAAAGACACAATTATGCTCTATGTTCCATGGTACATTGATAATCTGATGCTCACTCTATTTTAAAATTCAAACTATGATAAAATGTTATAATGTTGTTAGAGAAATGTTAAAGATGGTAACATGAAATTATATAAAAAGGGCATCTTCCACTAAATAATACTAGTAAGTAATCCAGATGTATTTGACAAACTACCTGATTTAACACAAGCATATAGTTCAAGAAAAATTGAACCATAAAGACACCGATGAAACAGTAGATATCTACCAGGTTGTAGAAATATCAAAACTTATTGTTTAACAAGCACATTCTTACTATCCATTCTCAAATGTAAACGATTATGTTTGAAGAAAAATATAACATTTAGTAAGAGTATTAGAAAGTTTCAACAACAAGACCTAAAGAACCTCACTTTTTGTGCTTTCCTGTGATATATTTTTTTTTTAATAATTAGAAAGAACAATCTTCTCAAAAATTGCCTTCCTTGTTGACGCAAAAAGTATCTGCGCTATCTTTGTTGCATCTTCATAACTTAATTCAGCCGATCTCTCTTCTTCCAAAAGCGTAGACAGGATATATTTTTATCATGTAAAGACATAATTTTCAAGTGAATATTTTCATCAAACACGGGGATCCATCATATGAAGGAGACCTTTTTTAATTTTCTCCTATGAATAAATATATAGCTGTCAAATCAAATGAAACAGAAAATGCCTATAAAGTCTAGTAGAAGAAATTATAGTATAACCGAATTGTATTATTGTATTTATAATAATAAGAGGGAAATACGGGACAAATTCCAAAATTATACAGGAACTTATACCAAGCAAAGTTGATCGACTAAAAGACTAGGTTCATTGAATGTTGTAGGGAGATACTACTCTAACAAAAACTACATACTATTTTCATGTTTCAATGTCCACTCTATTGAGAAGACAACTCATTTGCAAGAGCATATCCTCATGTTCATAGAAATAATTGAAGACTGTGATAGCTTTAACTAGGGTGTCGAATTTCGGATGAAAAGGGTTCCATGTGTTCCTCATTTTTTAAGGTGCGTTATATCTGTATGGTTGTATCACCTAGAACAATACATCTAAACACAAGAAGCATTTTAAAACATAAGTGAAAGTAGAAGAGTATTTCTAGAAAGTTGGAACAAACTAATTTATGGATAACATGATGTGTGAGAAAAATAGATCTTTTCTGAATAGTCACCACAGTTATGACAAAATAACACAACCTAGACCAAGAAAACAAAAAAACTCAATAGCTAACAAAGAACATAGAAGGAATTATGAGGAGATAAGTGAATGTAGATGTTTGGAATAATGCTTTCCCTACATACATGTTGACTTCCACGAAGACATTACGGAGACTTAATAATCAGAAAGACTCAAGTTGATCAAAAAAGGCACTGTGCTTGTGGATGGGGAGATACACATTCTTTCTCTCTTTTTATTTTCAAGGAAATAGGGGATAAGATGTATTCTATGATAGGGTAAACTCATAGAAGAGAAACTTATCTATACTACGAGAACATTAGCTTCCCAATCTTAATAACTAAGCACATCATCCCCCTTCTTGGGATATAAGCTGAAGCAAACATCTTCAATCATTACCTCTTTCAACTTTAAAGGAGAAACCATTTCTCAACAAATCTTCACTACACTCCCTTAGGTGAGAATTTCAAGAGATCCATATTGAGTTTTCAAATCACCCTACTTCATATTCTTCACTCAATGTGATTCTTGACATAAGGAAGTTCGATCAAGTTATGTAATACTACACCCACCACATGAGGCCTTAACTATACCATGTATACCAAGGGTAATTCCATATCTCATAATATTCTATCACCAAGTCATAACAAGGTATGTAGTTGCGAATTTAATCTTACAAGGGTCATCACCTTAGGTAGTTGATCTAAAGCCTTAAGAGAATCTTCCTAAAACTTAGGACTATACAAATTCCGGATTCTAACAAATCTTTTCACACATTGGAACCGTAAAGATCCATTACCACATTTCTAGATATTTAGCGTAACCACACACTCAAGACAAAACCTTAAAGGAAACTTAAAAGAGACTTGGACATAAAGGCCTCATCACCTGGGCGGAAACGTCCAACTAACCATGCCTGGGTACAATCAAAGCACTTTCTTTAGATGACTATACTCAAGATCAAACATAAAATACCTCCAAGTCAACATCAATTTTCTTCTTCTTTTTATGAGCTAAGGGGTACATACATACCTCTAAGTCAACCTTGGAGTAAAATATAATACCAACTTGTGGAACAAAACCCTTTCTTCCCTTTTTCCCACTCTAAGGATAGGTTTTTATAGAGACTAATCAACTAGTCATAAGGGTTCTCCCATTAACTAGCATACTTCACAATAACCTTACAAGGTTCAACACACTATCTCCGCCAACCCACACAAGGTTAACTATGAGGCATTACACATGAGAGGGCAACATTTAACTCCCACTATTTACCACTTTTCTTCAAACTTTTCACGCCTATTCCATAACATTATACTATCATTATGCATAACCATAAATCAGCCTTTTATTCCAAAGAGGACTCCATTCATCCATAACAACTCTTAAAAAGATAGAACCATATCAGAACATAACTTCTCAATATAACATTTCATTCCTTATAGATCAAATATAGCCAAAATGGCATCACATAAGAATATTCTAAATTAACCTTCACATATTCTCATCTAGTCACAACACCATAGTAAGCATCAAAACTCACCTTGCCTTGAGACATCATCCCTTCCAAGCAATCACATCTAAAGACCACCAGACAAAGAAACATAAGAGGGAAATCACATAGAGTAAAGCTCTATGGCACGACACAAGGTAGTGACGAAATTCAAACTCTATTGTCCCACAGCCTCTCACTCATAGATATGTTGTAAGTCATACCAATGAACATGACTCTACTAGATGTAGAATTATGAGACTTTGGACCCTAAAACCACTTTATATCACCACGTGCTCTGATTTAATTTTTTTTCACGATCGGGTCGCACCCCTTAGAAGTAACATGGTGTACTTGACCTCTCGGAGGTCTTATACGATCCCATAGACATCGTTCATAGCATTGTATAGAAATTTAGAGGAAATTTAAAACTTTCATAGCATAACATAATGCTAGAACATCATTTCATTTATAAAATATCATAAGTACATAGTTAGACACTAAGTATCTTTTTTGCAGCTTAGACACTACATCAATAGAATAGATTAGTGACACTACCCTTAACAACATAAAAGAATATTCTAGACTATTACATAAACTTTGAATGCCATCTTGACATGGAAATCTTGGATCTTAAGGACCCCTTTTTGAACATAGGAAACATCAATTCAAGATCTTTAGTTTAAGAAAGATCCTCTAGCCATCACCACCCCATACAAAAACATGTATTTAGAGGACGTTTAGTTAGAAATCATGCATAATGTCTTTTAGTAAAACATCATGAATATTGCTACAATAAGCACAAACTAGTTCACATTCGTTATATAGTCATGGACACTATTAACAGCCATACATAAGCCTTATTTCACATTTAAGGCATATTCGTCACCCTCATAGTATTACCTTACATTTACGTTACTTCTTAAGCCAAAGCAACTCCTAGACAATACATAGTGCAATGTGTGGATATCGTCCCCTTCCACCATTCACACCAAAGTATCATCTTAAGGTTACCAAGGTACACATTCACAACTTTCATCTTTTTAAGCATATACATATATATATATACATAACATATCATGAAACCTTAAATGTAAGACCCACATACTTCATATATCATCATATAAGACTTATTCCTTTATTACATTATAGTCACTATCCATTTAGTCTTTAAGCACATCTCAAGACAACAAGCAAGTCAATGCTACCAATATCATCATGATGAAGTAATATACAATATTGCATATAGAGAGAGTTCATTCCATCAACATAACAAAGATAACCAATAGCATGCATATTAAGTAAGACCATCATCATATAGTCAATAAGACCAACATCATGCATATCATCATACAAGTAGGTCAATACTACAATGTAATGTATAAAAGACATATAGATATATATCTACATATAGAACTCCTTCCTACGATTCCCTTCAAGAGATACTTGTGCAATGTACGGGTTTATCATCTCTAACACCCCCTATTCTACGTGTAATAGTTCTATTTATATAATGCTTAAAAACTGCCTTGTGGTATAGTTATGGATTCGGTGTGCTATGCGATTAGTGTCAATAAAATAGGTCTGAAGTGAAATGCCCAGAGAGTTTGATGCGACCCAATTAAGTCGTCGTGGATGGAAGTATTTAAACATGGCATCACAAGGTGATATTTGTGTCTAAAGAATGAAGTGACATAGTGTATATAAGTTCTAAGTTATATCAAAATTATTAAGGTCTAGAAATTGAACAAAATATTGAGGTTCTTTCTTGGCTTCACTAAGCTAGTAGGTGACAAGTAAGTGCATCACCTACTTTAACTTATTGACCAGCCCAAAGGACCAAGTAGGTGCATCACCTACATTGACTTATTTACTATCCCAAAGGACCAACTAGATGCATCACCTAATAAAATTCTTTTGACGGTGTTATTGGGCCATGTACATTATTGCCATTTTCATTAATTTATCCAAAGTTGAAAAGAAGAATAAGGGGAAATGGACAGGAAGGCCCAATCTTCCAAAGCCCACAAGAAATAATTTTAACGGAAAACTAGGTGCAACACCTACTTTAATGAGTGGACCAAATTATAGACACTTGTTGGCTGCAAATGAAGTACATGAAAGGTTGAAAAAGGGCCAATGTTCATAAGTCTAAAAAGTCCAAATGAAATGTCTAAGTAGGTGGGTCACCTACTTTATAATTATGGCCCAAAATGAATGAGAAAGTTGGCCAAAGAAGGTTCCTTTAAAAGAGATTGATATAAGCTTTTTCCAGCCATTTTTACTTTTAACAAAAAATATGATTTCTAGAGATTTCTGTCTTCTTTCTCTTTGAATTATACAACAGACATTAAATACCGTTAGGGTTCTTTAATAATTGGCATTTCAAGCTATTGGAAGGTATAATTTAAGAAAATTTAAGAAGAATAATCTTTACCTCAAAAATTTAAGTGCTAGCAAGTGGTTCTTATGTCAAGCAAGGTAAGCTACTGCAATTTTCTCCCTCTTTTGCTTCAGTTAATTAGGACAATGTGTATGTGTTAGTGTGTTGGAAATTGTTACTTTTACATGGTGAATTTTTGGGAGGAAGTTTTGGTGATTAGTGCATGTTTGGACGGCTATGGTGGGGAGTCCTCTTTATAATAATTATGAGTTGTTTGAGCACTTTAGAAGTAATGTTAGCTCTTCAAGTGCCGGTGGTCAGAAACCATGATTCTTATTGCTTCTAATACGTCATTATTTTCAAAGATTGTTTTTTGTATGTTATGATAAAGGATATGACTGGATGTGGGGGATGTTATCGACGTAAAAGGACTAAAATATTGCCAGGAATTTCGGGGAGGAGCTGATACGAAGACTTTATAGTATATGGACGCAATTAAAGGAATAAGGAAGGAAAGAAAACACTGACTAGATAGATTGCAGCTTACTGTTTCGTTACTATTTAGGTGTGATCATGTGGCTTAAATTGATTGATTAGCTACTAATACTAGTCTTACAACTTATTTTATTATAAATTAGTGATCTGAAGAGAAGGAGGTTAAGTCATAACTTTTGAATTGTATAGCAAGGTACGTAAGGTTATTTGATTTCTTATTCCTTTGGCATGGATCCAAAACATGCATTACAAAAAGTAAGCTTTCTAAGTGCCCATGGTAATGACTAATCCAAAGTTGCAGTTCCTACTCACTAGAGCATTGATGTGCGTACTCTAATATGAGTTTGTTACTAAATGTGCGTGTTTACTCTACCAAGCGTTAGCATGCGAGGTTTAAACTTATTTCATTGTCAAAGTACCCCTAGCACGTATTTTCATTATATAAGTCAAAGTGATCATAGATTAAAAATGGTACATATGTTTACAAGATGAATATACGATCTTCCCATGTCTTGCAAACTTGCTTCAATTGTTTATAGATATGTCATCTTGTCACACATTCATAGGTTACATTTGTTGTTATCACATCCATTGTGTTAGACAATAATGTTACCTCACATGATCACTAGTTTCTCAATTGTACGTTTATATGTACTTACTTGGAATTTGTATCTATCCTTATGTGGAATCTGCCGTATTTACCCCTTGGCTCCACATGTATGAACATCTTGTATTTGTATAATATAGATTTAAAATCTCTTGGCTGAATGTTGAATTGTCTTCAGTAGTTGTGCTTCATTTTGTGATGTTAAAATGCTTAACGAGTCATATAAGCTCCTAAGTACTACGTTAAAGTCAAATTTTCTCATGCTAGGCTTTCGCCCATGGAATGATGTACTCATATTTCTACAAATTGAAATCGGCCCATGCTAGGCTTTCGCCCCTGAGCTGCCACCTTTCCATACCTATCAGGATCAGCCCATGCTAGGCTTTCTCCCTTGGCTACCACCCTTCCATACCAATCGGAATTGGGCTATGCTAGGCTTTTTCCCCTGAGCTACGACCCTTCTATACCAATAGGGGTCGTCCCATGCTAGGCTTTCGCCCCTGAGCTGCCACCCTTATGTACCAGTTGGGATCGACCCATGCTAGGCTTTCGCCCTTAGGCTGCCACCTGTAATTATATAGATTTCTTCACTTAGATTCTTTAATATTTGAGATTGTTGTTTATCATTTCATAACTGTGTTGAGATGTTATTTTTGTGGTCATAATCATTTTGGAGATATGGATGTATAGAGTAGTACTAAAAGATATGAAAATAATACATCAAGGAAATAACAATGACATTAGGAGATATGTAACATCAACACATTATTTTGATGGATTAATGACACAATTGATTTCAAACAACAAAGACGAGGTTTCACAGACATGCTTTTGCAATTACCATTTCCATACCAGCACATGGGGGATAATTACACCAGTATAAAATAGTGAACATATAATGAAGTAGTTCTGTGCACTACGAAAAGGGGGAAATATTGTTAGCTATTTGGAGATAGTACACTGCCACTATGTTTCCTTCTCTTAGAATAGAACTTATGAGATTCAATCAATTGATATTTAATTACATGTGTCAGATTTCATGCCAAAGGGAAATAAAATAAAGTAGCCTTACATACCTTATCCTCGGACTGATTTACTATCTAATTCAGCCTCCCCATTTTAGTTTTAATCTACAATTCAAGTCATGGCAAACTAAAATTAACAGCTATCACACCGTGAGCCTTGTAAAAAATAGCTAACAGTGACTGATAATGAGACCATACAGCTGTTAACATAATGTGTATCACCACACCCTCATCCTATGTACATAAGATACATTATACATCCTTTTCCCAAGATCAACCAAGCTGCGCCAACAGTAATATACATTGAAGCACCCCAAATATTCTTTATCATACAACAAAGTATTGAACTCACAACCCCCTTGAGTTCTTCATGAAAGCACACCACTAATTCATAACTCAAACTCACACATAAGGAAGAAAAAAATGGAGCAGTCACCTTACCTCAATTTCTGCAACTTCTCCTTATTACTTGAATTCTTTTAGAACTTTAGCTTCCCTTCACAGTTTAACCAAAGAAGAAAGAAAGATATTTTAATAACTAAGGAAGTGATCAGTAGCTGCTTGAAATATTCTGCCAATGTAGTTATATTAGAATATGAATAACTTATTTTTCTAAACATCCATAGGAGAATTAAGCTAAATCCATAAGTTTTTACATACCCTGGTTTGAAGATATAAGGGTTTCTTCAAGAACCCTAGAAAACATTAAGGCTGCTGGTTTAATCCTTGAAAGAAAAGAGAGAGAGAGCTGGAGTTAAATTTTATTTTTATGTGTTAAAATGGGTGGATAATATCTTCTCATATTGGATATATATATATATATAGCATTATTGACCCGCTTGTTCACATCAAGCAGCTCAAAAGGTCAAACTAGGTGATGCACCAAGTTGCTTTCACTTGATCTTTATCCATTTTGGGCCTGGGCAGATTTGGCTGCTGGGATTTCTTTCAAATTTTAATTTCATTTAATAGGTTTGGGCTTCATGTGAAATCCCATTAATATAAGCCTAAATCTCGTCCATCAAACTTGGCTCTTTCATTATATTATAGCTTAAGTTGGTGATGCATCTTCTAGCTTAAATTAGGCCAAGGAAGCAACTCAATTATTTTATTTTAATTTGTGAATGTTAATCCCTTGTGCTTCAACTTATCACTTAACATTAATCTTTATGCTCAATTACCACCTTACTATATCTACTTAAAAACATTCCATGAAAGTTAACTTGCAATACACCTGCTGAAATGTGCAAGGCATTACATCATTTTCCGAGCTAGTTTAATCCAACACTTACCTTATAAGAAACATAATTCCTCACCAACACTATAAGTCTATGTGATGTATCACATGAATAGAATAGCATATAGATAATACAGGCTGTGAAATTCATCCCCCCTAAAAACATTCCTACTAGAACGTTATTAATGTTGTCTAGCCAAAACAAGTTCAATCCTAAGTTAGTACTATTAATCACATTGAACAAATAAACTTATACTTACTTGTCAACGCCTTCACTAACATTTGAATCTGTCTCACCATTTTTGAAGAGGTGAGGATACTTCAATTCATTGTTTCTTCCACTTCCCATGTAACTTCTTCTACTTGTTGGTTTCTCCATAGTACTTTTACAGAAGCTATTTCTTTATTTGTAGTTACCTAAATTGGCTGACAACGCTTGTTCTCACCTTTTGTCCTCCAGAGTATGTTAATGTTTGGCATTTATATGGTATGGGCCAACAGCTATGAACAAGTACTAATAAAATTTGTATTCTTTTCATGATTATAAAACTTAGGGATAAGAGTGTCAATTGCTGCAAATGATAAATGTGTGGTGGTTCCTTTAATGATCTATATGTTCGCTTTAAAGAATTAGTATGTTCCTAAAGGGTAAGGATAAATAAAAGAAAATTAACTGGTTAGAACTAAGTTATGATTAGTTGGTTGAAAATAATAGAATATAGTACATAAAGCTTCTAGTTTTGATAAAAAGATAGTGTTAGATAGGAAGCTTGTGAGAATGAAGCTTAAATTACACAGGCCAAATATGTATAGAAAATTTCTTATTAGAGAAAGATGGAATATGTCAAATTTCCGAAACATAGGAGTAGGGGTTATATGAGGATGATATAGAGGAGTGAGGTAGACGGTTATGAGAGAGTGATTGCTAAAGTGTATGCTGTAAGAAAATGTTATCAACTCTTCAACGCTAACAAGTTATAGTGGCGCACTGGGAACAATTTTGTGAATATTTGTCACACAAAGATGTCAATTTAATATCGATTCAAGTTTTGATATTTAGTCTTGATAACAAGAAAAAAGAAAGTGAATTTAATGTTACCTAGATACTAGATGGACCTAGTTCATCCACATAATTGCTACAAATAGAAGTAAAACATTATACATATGTATAGACTTCCGTCAACTTTTAATTGAGATATTAACACTTTTATTTTATATATGCCTACAGCAACTCACCAGTCCTTGTCCAGTTAAGGGAAATGAACAAAATTGATCATATGCATATTGCTAGTTGTTCTTATTTTCTGTCTTGCATGGGAAAATAGTCGGAGCACCCTCACTTATTATGAAAAAAGGGAAGAAATCTTGTAGTATGGACAGACCTATTTGGATAAGACCAAATCGACTAACTCTAAGAAGTTATGAATCATGATATAACTTTATATGTACTTGACATTTAAATGTTATTAGAGTTCATATTTCATGGAGTGTTCAAGCTTCACTATTTATTTTCTTTTTCGACCTTCAAAGGGAATTAGACATTGAGTGTTATATAACACAAGCAACTTATGAAGGCAAAATATACCTCGGCCTCCTACTCTAAAAGATAAAACTAGTTTTTTAAGGATTTTCTTTTTTCTATCTTGACTGTACTATTTATATTGACCTAGACGGAAGCCCAGTCCCAATAGAAAAACACTAATAAGAATTCTTAGGAGATTGGAGAGAGTAGATGGAATTGTATATGTTTTGAGGCAAGTTAGGAATATGAGCAAAACTATCCCAGCTGTAACTTAAACGCTTAAGACAGTGTGTTTACCTTAGTACGGTAGAGTGGTTATATTATATATATCGTAGTTTCCAAAGGTTATTTGTTATATAATTTTACATGCAGCATATTCTATGACTTATCATTTATATGTCATTTTCCCTTTTGAGGATTGACTTCTTACAGTTTACCTTACGTCATTGAATGCATACATGCAAGAGTTATCCGCTTCAGAGTACCCTTGTGTATTGATGTTTCCATAGGAACTTTTCCTTACATGGTATTTATTGCACTGGTTACTTCCCACATGCCACTTTTCCATATTGTACGGGTAATGCATATTAATTAATCATATGACCATTTCTTTATTTTTGCATACCAAGAAGCCTACTTGCTTAAACATTTCAGGCCTTTATAGCTTTTCTTGTTATGTGTTATGTGCTCACTTGCTCATATTTCATATATCTGCTCATTGACATGTTAGTCCACCTATCCATGCAATACAATGAACTTGCTCAATGTGATTTGTGTTTCGTAGTTCATTTTCTAAAATGTCTACATGTCATATCTACTACTTGTCTTAGCTTATGTACTCATGCATCATGTGATCATCTAGTATATTCCTATATTTCCTATAGTTCACTCGCTCAAATGCTACCCTATAACTCAAATGCACACATACACCATGTATTTCTATAGTTTAATGCTTGTTACCTTGTACTCTCCCTTTTGGGCTAGTCTGTCTATGTGTTATCACGCCCCGAGCTATTTCTGAGACGCGAACACGGAACCTAGGACCACAACTTATCCCAAGCTAACCTTGCTAGCATGATCATGAGCATACTAATGATAAAAATTATTGCGGAAGCTAAATCATACATAAAATCAAAAGATGGGGAATACCGAAATTCTATAACTAAGATATTTGAAATCAATGAGTTTAATACAAAAGAAATATTAACTCATTATCAAGCTGATCTAACTATGCCTGAAAATAGACTTCAAACTAGACTAGAATTAATGGGACAAGCCCAAGCTAAATCTAGAAAAAACATGAAACTAAATGACTACAGACTTAAATGAAACTCATGACTGTTGTCCTCGGAGAATGAGGATTCACCACTGAATATGCTGAACTGGAAATTAGGGAATTGATCTATGCATGATCTGGATGCTGACAACCGGAACCTACATCACGAGGAGATGTAGCACACGTATTTGTCTGTACTTGAAAGATACTGCGCATGTACGATAGAGTAAAGCTAAAATAAAACATAACTAAACAAGCACAAAAATAAGTATAATAATTTGAACGTGATGTGCTGATTTCTGAGTCAAGACAAAAGCTGTAGACAATCTATTTTTCAATTGTGTGAAGCTTTTCTCACAATCATCTGACCATTTGAACTTGACCATCTTCTAAGTCAACTTAGTCAATGGTGCATCTATGGATGAAAATCCTTCCACGATCCTTCTATAATAACCTGCTAGACCTAAGAAACTTCTTATATATGTAGAAGAGATAGGTCTGGGCCATTATTTCACAGCTTTTATGTTTTGTGAATATATCCGGATCCCTTCGCTGCATACAACGTGACCAAGGAAAGAAACAGATTCCAACCAAAACTCACATTTACTAAACTTAGAGAATAACTGACGATCTTTTAGAGTATGCAGAAATAACTCTCAAATGATTGGCATTTTCTTCCTAACTCCTAGAGTAAATGAGGATATCTTCAATGAAGACAATAATGAACAAGTGTAAGTACTGTTTGAACACTTTGTTCATCAAATCCATGAAAGTTGGAGGAGCATTGGTTACTCCAAACGACATAACTACAAATTCATAATGACCATACCGAGTTCTAAAGGCTGTTTACGAAATGTCACTATCTCTATCACTGAGCTGATGATAACCTTATCTGAGGTCTATCTTTGAGAAATGACTAGCACCCTGAAGTTTGTCAATCAAGTCATAAATCCTGGGGAGGGGATACTTATTCTTTATTCTGACCTTGTTCAACTGTTTATAGTCAATGCATATTGTGAGAGACCATCTTTCTTCTGTACGAACAATACTGGTGAACCCCATGGTGCAATACTAGGTCTAATGAAACCTTTATCTAGAAGGTCTTTCAACTGCTCTTTCAATTCCTTAAATTCTTCTGGAGCCATTCTGTAAGAAGGAATTGAAATAGGATTGGTATCTGGAAAGAGATCAATTCCAGAGTCGATTTCCCTTATTGGAGGAACTCCCGGAAGATCTTCTCGAAACACTTCTACAAATTCACATACTATTGGAACTTACTCAAGAGTTGGGGTTTCAAGGCTAGAATTCTTTACTCGAACTAGATGATAGAGATAACCTTTAGATGTCATCTATATGGCCTTAAGGTAAGAATTAAATCAACCCATAGGCGCTAAGCTACTACCTTTCCATTCTAAGATAGATTCATCTAGAAACTGAAAACGAACAATCCTAGTTCTGCAATATACTGATGAATAACATGAGTGTGACCATTCTATGCTTAGAATAACATCAAAGTCTACCATTTCTATTTCTACTAGATCTGCTGAGGTGACTTTCTGAGAGAATGTGACAAGGAAACATCTTTATACGCATCTAGCTATAACTGGGTCACCGACTAAGTAGAGACTAAGAAAGGTTGTGAGAGAGTTTCTAGACTAACTATAAATCGTACTGCAATACTGAGTTGCAAAAGATAAATTCATGTCCATTATATGAGTGAACCATATGTGAGTCACATCCTTGAGTTGGTAGGATGCCAATTACACATATAATTACCAGTTATTGACATCACATCAAATATTTTCTTGACTTCGTCAATGAACTTATGCGGGTTCTCACAAACTAGTTACCCTGAAAACTTAGGCGGATTAATCCTAACGAAATCACAAACTCTGGCTGCCACTAATCGATCATTTTTATTAGTAGGAACTCAAACCGGATGATTGTTCTTGTTGTTAAAACATAGAGCCAAAAGGTGAATTGGAATTCTGAAACTCTTCATTTGAACTTCCTTATATGGTATTAGAGGAATCAAATTAGCATTGCGTGCATTAAAATTCCATGCCTAATCTCTATGAGAAGGCTTGATCTAAAACGTAGAATGTCAAGTTAGAATGGAATAATATCATACCTACGCACGATAGGAGTAACAAGAAAGTGAAATTTTTCCTAAAACACTTTATAGTCTCCCTAAGATTAGATGTAGTTGCACTTCACACCCATGAAAAGGACTCTACTAATTGCAGCCTTTTCAGACATCTTAGGACTCTTGAACCTAGTGCTTTGATACCAAGTTTTGGCACGCCCCGAGCTACCCCTGAGACGCGGACACGGAACCTAGGACCACAAGTGGTCCCAAGCTAACCTACTAGCATGATCATGAGCATACTAAAGATTATAAACTATTGCGAAAGATAAATCATACTTAAAATGAAAAGATGGGGAATACCCATATTCTATAACTAAGATATTTGAAAACAATGAGTTTAATACAAAAGAAATATCAACTCAATACTAAGCATAATCTAACTATGTCTGAAAATAGCCTCTAAACTAGACTAGAAATACTGGGAGAAGGCCCAGCTAAATCTAGAAAAAACTAAAACAAAATGACTGAAGACTGAAATGAAAGTCATGACTTTTGTCCTCGGAGAATGAGGACTCACTACTTAATCTACTAACAGGAGATCGAGAAATCGATCTATGCGTGATCTGTATGCTGAGAACATGAACCTACATCACGAGGGGATATAGCGCATGTATGCATTAGTACTTTAAAGTTACACAGCATGTATGATAGAGTAAATCATAAATTAAACATAACTGAACAAGCACAAAAATAAGTATAATATGTTGAACGTGATGTGCTGATTTTTGTGCTAACTGAATGAAATGACCAATTTATAACATGCTGAAGCTTAATACTGAATATACTGATAAATGGTCAATGCATAGAGTCTGACTGAACTGTGGGAGATACTTATAACCGATAATATAACCATATGAACTAAATGTGGAGTTCGATGTATACGCCCCATCGAGAGGACCCAATATACCCTATCAAAGATATAAAGGCATGCTGGCGTTATCATTAAATTGATTGCCAACAGCGGGGACTTACAATTTACAGGGCTAGTAGTTCTGGGACTATTGGGTACGCTAAACATTAGTCCAACTTGGTATTATGCTATTTTCAATGAATTCTATAAATTAACTGATTATATCTGAATTTCTGTAAATACTGGATAGCTGGAAATTGAACATGCAAATTGTGAATACAACAATTAGTCTGGTAATTATGCATTTATAACTGATACATGTATATCAGAAGTGTTTGAAATATATGACCTAACATTTGTAATTCAAGAACAAAAGAAATACAAATCTAGGGTTCAGAAATTCATGATATAATCTGAGTAATAATATGATAATATGATTTGGAACATATATTTAATAAATTCATGAAGTTCTATCAATGTTCTAGAAACCCTAGGTTTAATCAGGATAAGAGAATCAAAAAAATGATTGAAACTAACGATCCAATGGTTGAAAGGAACCCACTAGTGAAATCCCACATACCAGATGATGAAATCTACGGACAAATACTTAAGTTTCGGGGCTTGAACTTTTGGATCTTCTGGCGTTCTTGAACTAGGTTTCTTGAGCTTTTTTCTCCTCTGTTGCTTCTAATTTCTATGTCTTGATTTAATGATTTGACTTGGATATGTTTTAATTATGTTTCTAGGCTTAAACTGACAAAAATCTGATGATTTAGGGTAAAAATTACATAACTTAGGGTTTAAAAGAAGTGGAAAAGGTCAAAAAGATGCCTTGAAAGGTTGCTGTTAGGCCTCACGATGGACAGGACAGACGGTCCGTCGTGCGCCCGATGCCCTGTCATTACGTCCTTCGTGAGGGCCTGTTCGTTAGTACTTTACTAAAATTTGCATAAATTTTTACTCGGAGGTACGATTTTAAAATGGTTGGTGGCTATGAAAACATAAGTTAATTATCTATCTGTGGGTAGGTCATGGGAGACATAATTCATTTTGTGCTAAGAGTTATGATAATTTTAATTTGACCCAACATCATTTCCCCCAACTAGCTGCAAATTTTCCACCTACGGTAAGACCTATGAACCGTAGGTCCACCTACGAAGTATGCTAGTCCTCCATAGCTCTTTTCAGAGAGTGGTTGAAGGGAGTATTGATCGACGGTCACGGACTACGGACCATCGTTAGACCTACGAACCGTAAGTCCATACATTGTCCAAGACTTAACTAATTTTTCTAAGCTGAAATTTTTGGGAGTTTCTGATCACATCGACAGTTGTGCAGGGCGGACCGTGGTTCAGGCTACGATCCGTCGATGCCACCTTTGGTAGCACTTGCAGATTTTTCTGAAAAACTAATTTTGTTACATTAACCTTAACCATTCTAAGCATAATATCAATAGCATGATCAGATGCAAGTGGAAATTCCCTTCTTAACTTCATTCTATCGCACTATCTAGATTATGAATAAAGGTAAAATATCCTAAATATCCAAGCATCCCCCTAATTGTAAATGTGGCGTGCAACACATTCATAAGTAAGGCTCTACTAGTCACGAATTTGTAGAATCCTAGGAAAAATTGCTCTGATACAACATCTGCCACACCCCAACAGTAAATGAGGTGGATAAGTACCATGTGAACACATTTTTTACAAGTGACCTATGATGAGAAAGTAAACTACGATGCAGATTGATTTACTTATGAGAAGCATTATATACAACACCAACACTAGCTGAACAAATACCTTTCCCAAGTGAAACTATGAATACAGATGATATATCATTACTATATCTAAAAGGTCTCTACTAGAATCTATGATAGTATCATTATGAATATACTGATAGTAAGGCCTCGACAAAGCCCCGAATAAACCTGGAGCTCACCAACAATTGTTGACCATAATATTCTTATATTGGGGAGATCTAGAAATTGAGTACTCGTACCTACAATATGAAATGCAGCGTCCCAAATAAGGGATGTCACTATGAAAGAATGTAGTAATATATAAGTCATAATAAAATCATATTTAAAATGAGTTCTCAAGTGAACCCAAATACTAATAGATAAGGATTAGAGACCATCTTTGTTTATAATTTTTTGTATTGTGTATGTTAGATTCTTTTTTTATGTTTACGTGCATTATATCATTTGTAAGACATATGATACTATCACATAAATGACCAGTTGATCAGTTGTAGGGAGAGGAGGACCCATGGTAGGCATTTTTACCCTGGGATCTTGTCATCGTAATTCAACAAAACGGGATCGTCCCATGATAGGCTTTCGCCATTGAGCTGCCACCCATCCTTACAAATAGGTATCGGCCCATGCTACGATTTCCCCCCTGAGTTTCCACCCTTCAATACCAATTAGGATCGACCCATGCTAGACATTTTCCCTTGGGTTTCCAACCATAATAATATAGATAGCTTTGCTTGAATTCTTTAATCCTTGTAATTGTTCTTTGATGTTCATAACTCCTATGATATTGTTCTTTTGTTTATAATATCTCATTTAGGGTTGCTGTTTTGGTGGTCATAATCATTGTTGATATTTTGAACTATGTATAAGTAGTAGGAGACATATAAATATGGACTTATGATAATGATAATGACATGGGAAGTAGATGTTACACCAACGTAATACTTAGGTTCTTATATGACTCAATAAGCATTTTAACATCACAAATTGAAGCACATATCAAGTAAAGACATTTAACTTTCAACCTAGAGATTTGAATTGTATATGATAGCCAAACAAACACTAACTAATATCAAAGGCAAGGTATAAATTAAAGTAGAACCATAGGGGAATATGGTAAGATTCAGCTTAAGAACGGATACATATTCCAAAAAAGTAAATACAAAATGAACAATAGAGAAAGTAGACATCTAGTGAGGTAACATAATAGTCTAACACAATGTTGAGTAATAACCAGTAAAGAGAACATATGAACATGTGAAAAGATGCTTATATGATGGACTAGACAATTAAAGCAAGTTCGGTTGATATGGGAAGATTGTATATCAAACATATAAACATATGTGCCCTTTTTAATGTAGGATCACTTTGATTTATATAAGGGAAATATGTGCCAAGGTTACTTTGACAACAAAACAAGATTAAACCTTCCTTGCTAAAACTTGGTAGAGTAAACATGTACATTTAGTAACAACTCATATTAGAATTCTCATTTTAAAGTTATAGGGAGTAGGAATGTAACTAAGGATCATATACTTTGGCCACTTAGAAAGATTACTTTTTGTAATGTAAGTTTGGATTCATGCCAAGGAAATAGGAAATCAAATAGCCTTACATACCTCAATTTCCAAATCATATAGCTTACGAAGTGTCAACCTATCCTTTAACGTCATTGTCTTCATCTACAACAAGCAATCATTAAGGCTACAATATTATCAGCTTACCAACCAACTCGGGATATTCAATTCATCAAAACAAAAGCCATCACATAATCCCTTTGATTGATTGTTTTCTTTCACAAGTTCTGTCTGTTATATTTATTTACACGAAACAACCTTCCCACGGAACGAGGAGTGAGTTTACCAAAATTTAAATTTATTGGTGTATCACCATAGCTTCTAAATCAGCCCCCCTACTGTAATAGCCCGTCTTACGCATATGCTTGTTCTATTCTTGTGATACTGTCCTCATAGTATACGTGAGGGACAATGTTCCTTATAGGATTAGTGTTGGTTTAAACAGTCAGAAAGTGATGTATCATGTAATGCACGTTTCAGCGTGTTTACTATAAGTTGACTCCGCCGGATGTATTTCAAATAGGGATAGAAAGGTGGTGATTGAGCTTAACTTTATAAGTTAAGTTCTTAGTTAAATCAAAAGGATGTAATATTCATTAAATGGAATAAAATAATTGAGCTACTCTCTTTGCTTTATTAAGCTAGCAGTTGCCTCTTCTACTTGACCTATACGGATATTGTTAAAGGGCCCAAGTTTGACAGACCAGATTAAGAATTATAGTAATGGGATCACATGAAGCTAAAACCTATTCAAGAAAAATTAAAATGAAAGAAAGCCCAACAACCAAATCTGCCAAGGCCCAATATAGATAAAGCCAAGTGAGAGCAACTAGTTGCATCACCTAGTTTGACCTTTTGAGCTACTTGATGTGCATAAACAGGCGCATCACCGACTTGACCAATTAGTTGCTGAAAATGGACCCAAAAATAGGAGGTTCTAAAGGATATTTTTGTGGTCAATAAAGATCCATATATATATCCAATATGAACAGATATTCTTCACCCATTTTAACATATAATATTGAGAATTATCTCCAGCTCTCTCTCTCTCTCTCTCTTTTCTCTTCAAGATTAAAATAACTGTTTTTAGCTGTTTTTAGGTTGTTCAAGAAATTCTCATATCTGCAAACCAAGGTAAGTGTAAACACTTGGATTTTTCATAATTCTTCTGTGGATGATTATAAAAACATTTTATTCATGCACAAGTGTAGATACAAAAGCAAAAAAATTCAAGAGGCTAATGCTAACTTCCATAGTTATTAAGAGAAATTTTTCTACATCTTTGGTTTATGTGTGAAGGAAAGATGTACTTCAAGAAGAATTCATGTTATAAGGAGAAGTTGCAGAAATTAAGGTAAGGTGACTACTTTTTTTTTGTCTTCCTTGTGTATGAGTTTGAGTGAGGAATTACGTTTGTTCTGTAATGAAGAACTTAAGGGGGTCATCAATCCTTAACACTTCTTTAATGGCAGCACCCACATATGATCTTAACATATATATATATATACATTCTTATACAATAACCATACAACGTAGATCACAATTAGAATAGGAAAGTTGGCATAAGCTTCGCATAGTGTGATCATCATAACCACACACTCATGTATTCATTAATTTGCCTAAAAGGCCATGGTCAACACATATATAATGATAATATAAAGTAAACACCGCCACCATAAGTGGAACATACCACACAATGCCACAAAAGTCTTCATCAATTAACAATACTGTAGAAAAGTAGAGAGGGAGAGTCATTCTTACCACTTCATCAAACTTTGATCATCATTGATCAATACACCTTTTTCATTATCATTACATTATAGGGCAGTATCTAAATATACATTTAATCATCAAAGAAACCATGCACAAGTCGCTACAAGATCATACTATAACATAATACAATACATCACATATATACTAGAAAGTATAGAGTTATAGATCATCAACCAATTTCCCTAGTCTTGTTTATCAATCATTTTTTATCAATAATTTACTTTTAGGGAAGTAGTTAAATATATAGAACATCATATCTTAATCATGATTCATCAACCCTAAGATATCTATTACAACATATACATTACTTCACCGAGTCTATAGGCTATAAGAACCAAAATCAATCTTTACCAATTCAATGGTTATCTATTCATATTAGGTCAATTATACCTAACTATCATCACATTATACAAATAGGCAGTAGCTAAGGAAATTCTCCAAGATTGAGTCATACAACAACCATCCCAACGTCAACATAACAAGTTACTGCTTGATAGACTAGAAGAACCTATATCAATTCAAACCAAGACTTCTTTACTTTGATCATACCAGATTTATATCCACAATTCAACCATGGCAATAACCTAAGGGAGTAGATACAAGCATCTTGACACATCGGGGGAGCACCCCCTAGAAGTAACATGGTGTACTTGACTTCTCGGAGGTCTTATACAAAATGATAGTTATCATTCATCGTATTGACATAGTAAATTTAGCAAAAATTTTAAAACTTTTCACAACTCATCAAATGCTAAAAACATAACTTCATATATATATAAAGTATAAGTCATAATATATATATATACCCTAAGTCGCTTTTCCATCTTAGACTCAACAACCTTAGAATACATTAGGGATACGACCCTCAAAACATAAGACATAACTATACAATCTTTATGTAAACTTTACATTCAAACATGTGTAGGGAATCCTTGGAACTTAAGGACCCCTTTGGTTGATCTAGGGAATCACATATCAAGCTCCTCAATCATAGACATCCTTTAAGCATCCATAACATATACTTTGTGTAAAAACTATTGAAGAATGGGATTAGTACAACAATGCGCTAAGTATGGCAACCATGCAAAAACATGCATTTAAAAGAGACATTTTCTTGAAATCATACTTCTTTACTTTTTAAGTAAATCTTCATAATATCCCTTTTCAATAGAATATAAATCATTCACATACTTAATATAAACATATTCAAAGGCCAAACATTTCATAAAATCACTTATAGAATTTGTTACATTTTTAACTAACATTACAGTGAACTAGTTTCCCTTAACAGTGAGCTATCTTCCCTTTTATTCATTAACCTCCCAAGTTACCCTCTAGTGATACTTGGTGCAATGAATCACCTTAAAGACCCAAGGAAACATACATATCATCTACACGAGACAACACATACCATTATTGGAGTATAATACAACTTAGACATATTGAAGTCAATACGGTAGGACAATTACAGTAAGATACATCTAACTTGCACACACACTTTACTTATTTCAATATTCATCATTATAAGACTTTCTTCATGACCCAAATCTTTGTCTACTAGTAGAATGAACATATGGAGCCCCATAACCCCATACATTCTTAGGAAAACCTTTTATGAGACCACAAACCTTAACATTCAATTCATACCTCAACAAGTAAATGAAGGCAACTTCATTCATGTCAATACAAGACCTTCATCATATAGTGATTTCGACCAACATAGTTCATATAAGGATAACACCATATCATATAGATTCAAACCATGCACATCTTCATAAAAAGTAGACAAATACTACAAAGTCTTGCATATGAACATAAAAATAATCATACATATTAGGTCACCTTCTTAGGACTTCATAAAAAGCTACATGTGAAATGTCTAGATGGGTTCATTACTTCCACCTATCATAAGTTACTTATCTTAAGACCTCATAGTTAGGATCCTATTTATTTACTTTTATTTTCCATTATACTTTGGGGAAACTATAGCATTAAATGACACTAACACCATGGGTGCTAAAGATGGAATTTAGTGTCGTAGAGGCTAAACCAATGGAAGGTGTTCTTAACTAGCAAAGGTAGAACATCAACACATGCTAGCATACTAAGTGATATCACATTGATAGATCCTATTTGTCAAGCATAGTAATGGAACTTGGAGGTACATGTGAAAAACCTCTTTATGCGAAGATGGGGCATTATTATCATTCACTTACGGAAACCCTATTTATGCCTATTGAGTCATTGTTCTTATCCACCTCATGAGATTTATGGTAGACCTTCATTTCCTCATTGGAAACGGACACACACTCACAATCAAGTTCACTCAGTGCTAAGCTAAGTTCCTTTTATTGAAAATACTTCATTAACATTTTTTATAAAGTATAGGCTTAGGAGAGTCATCCCCTCATATGATTAGCTCATACGTCATAGATGAAAGTTCATCAACCTAAATCATGTAAGAATATCCTTTCACATGGACATAGCATATGTATTAGCACTATCTAGTTTAGGATACACTTCAGCACACCTTTCAAGGCTCCTCTATTGACTAGATCATCATTCATGTGTGTGTGTATACATATATTTGAGCAAATCTTTCACATAACACATCAAGTTTACATATGTTCATACATTAATGTATAAGGCTATATGTGTACCTATATGAGCAATCTTTTCATATAAACACTTCAAGACACAATGTACATTCATACTTTATCATATAATATACTTAACATCATAGCATATAAGACATATTTATGACATGCCCATTTATCCATTTTCATGTACATTGAAACCAAACCTAGGAATTATCCCATCAAGGTACACATGTGCAATACATACACAAGGTCCTATACCCTTTCCCATACTAGTACATCTAGAAAGCCATCCTAGTTAGGGAAACACATATCATACTTTAATAGACATCCTCTTAACATGCATAGTAGTATACACTAGTGAATATGATAACTACGTTTAATTTAGACACCATGATATTTACTACTTGTAACATTAATGTAAAGTGAGTGTGTGTGTACATTGGTCAACATGATCACATAATTAATGGCTACAAAAAACAAGTTGAGTCTTCCACCCTCTTAGGCAATAATACACTTTCAAAGCATAGACCACATAACACACAATAACATAGGAGACAAGTCAACTTCATATTACACTTAATACTCCTAGCTTTTACTATTCATGCATTCACGAAGGGGTACATAGGTAAGTGATTATTAACTATTTTAACTTATCAATGGAAGCACCTATAATTTACCCTAAAATGGATATATACATTCTCATACAATAGCCATACAACCTAGATCACTACTAGAATAGGAAATTAGGCATAAACTTCTCATAGTATCATCATAAGCTCATGTTCATATGTTTGTCAATTTTCCTTCAAGGCCATGGTTAACACATATATATTGATCATAAAGTGAAGACCGCCACCATAAGTAGACCATACCATACAATGCAATACAAGGCTTCATCAACCTTACTATAAAAAAGTAGAGAAGTAGAAGAGTAGGGTAATTCTAACCAATCCTTTAGCCTTTGGTATTTATTGATGATTACTACTCTATCATCAATAATTCAAGAATAGAAAAGTACCGAAAACATAATATTGATATACCAATTCATGCATAAGCTACTACAAGGCCATGTTACAAACTAGTACAACATATCATTAACATGATAGAAAGTAGAAGGACATAGACCATCAACCAATTTCACTTACATGGATTATAGATCATATTTCATCAATATTATAAATCGAAGGCAGTAGATAATCATTCACTTAGTCATAACAAAATCATCCTTAAAGCACTTCAAGATCAAGGTTCAAACATAGGCATTATGCTTATTAATTCACTAGAATATAGATGAATTAGCCAATACTATTGATTCTCTATGTCCTTGATCATCAATCATATTTTAACAATAATGTACATGTTAGGCAGTAGATAATTAGATCATTACTCAATGAAATAATGCTACACATAATCTAAAAATATGGATCACATCACATATATGGTATTATACATCAATAGATTAGATGAACTAGATGAATTCATGTCAATCTTTATTTACTTTGATCAAACGAGATTCCTATCAATAATTCAATCAATATGTAGCCTCTAACAGTGGCTACAAGTAATTTAACATAATACAAGGTCTTACAACAATCGACATAAATCCAACCTTACAATGAATACATACATCATATACTAGTCAGGTTGCAATGTTCATACATTGATCCTCATGGATATTTCATCATTAATTCAAAATCAATTAACGTAAATTACAGTAGATGTAGACAATTGAATGTAAGAAAATCACAATTCAACCATTAACAAGCCATGATAAAAAAAGCCCATGCAAGGACTAAATTGATTTAAAGATCATGGGTTCATCATGAAATTGGATTCAAATTTGCATTCAAGCCAATGCATTAGAATCACTTCATCGTGATTTAACCGTTTAAAACATTTTTACAAAGAACCCCTGGCTAGATTGATAGATTGAAAGATTGATCATAAAATCTTCTTTGAAAACTTTGGGAAAAACTCTCCAAGTGAAAGGTTACTTAGAGATGAAGTATCACCATACTTCTGTCTAGTTTACAACCTCTAAAACATGATGATTCATCCATGGAAATACAAGCTCCGAGCTTTTCTTGAGCTTCACCAACAACGGTGGTTTCTAGGGAGAATATTTTGGAGGGAAGGTTTGATTCGTGTAGAGGGGATTGGGAATGGGATGTTTACGTGTTTGATCACTTATATACACCCATATGTAGCAAAATAAACCTATTATAGTCAGGTTAGGACGTGTGCTAAATTTCCCTTTCACCACTTAAATAAAACAGAGGCAATACTGTATCTACAGGCCACCATCAATGGAACCCATCGACTGGCCGTTGGTAAATCGACTCCGCGTCCTTTATCTTACGTCGATTTGTTCCTATCATAATTTTGGGTTGAGACCTGCCCAAGATAATTTTCCATCCACGAGACCTCACAAACGGGCCATTGGTTAACAAACTGGCCGTGTTTTGGTCCGTCCATTTACACTGCCAAGGCAGTGTCTAGACCAGCATAGGGTCCTTCTTGTGGGGCCTTTTGCGGGGCATTTTAGATGTCTTATACCGATTTTCCCAACGTAAATACATCTCTAAACGTGTTGTAGACGCCCCACACGAGTTTCACCGAAAACATATGCACATAACTTATCAACGCTTTGGATGTTCTTGGTCGTTTGACTACATGTGTTGTAGACATCCCACATGAATTTCGAACGGTTTGGATGTTCTTCGTCGTTTGACCTCCAAACTTATCAAAACTCCACATACCATAATTATAACGTATTTTAAACTTCATTATAACTCATTTTAAGACTTCATAAGGTCATACAATACAATATATAAACACGCATGGACACATGAGACACATAGGTGACTAGTCGTACAACGTTTTGGTTGTCCCTTGACGTTCGACTTAAAAATCACCTCAAACATTAAAACTGCCTCAACACCATATTATAAGAAATTTTAGGACCTTAGAAACGTAAGATAAACATGTTAGGCTCTAGAAACCCTAACTCATTTTGGGGTCTTACAATATCCCCTACTTGGGAACATTCGTCCTCGAATGACACTTAGGGATATTTAATAACAATAAGGATTTCAATGCATCAAAGAGAAGTTCATAACATTTATAACATAACCAAATCTTTAGTACTCAATGCACACAAGCAAGCACAGCATCAATTCACTCACTCTTTAATGCATCATTCACAAACTCTCTTATAATGTTCATAGGAGGAACATCTTTCTCTTAATCATAACGTGGTAATTTTATTTCAATTCACTAAGAGATCATTTGCAACTATTCTTTAAGTGACACTTATGAAGATTTTCAACAACACTCAAGAATCAATTTAGGCACTCATACTTCAATGCACATAGACTTGAGTAATTGAATCAACAAACATCATTATTAGTTAGAACTAGTTCCTTGAAGGTCATACTCAACCATACCATGCTTAGTAGTGTCCATGGAGGAATGTCCTTCTCCTCAACACACTTAAATGTGTTATGAGTTCACACTTAAGCAAAGTAGAAGGTAAAATTTCCTCTTAAATGAGAAATTCTCAACTTTTGAACCAAGGTATGATCATGTATTCTTCCTAGTGAATTCCAAATTGTAAGTCACACCAAGTACATCCCATCAATTAGGAAGTAATTTCACAAAATTTCAATTTCTAACATAGCACTAACCTTCACACGAAGCATCATTTGAGGTGAATTACACAAATCATAGGCATACACATTAACACTTAGATAAACATGCTTTCACCTTTCAAAAGTGAGCCTACTATCATGCATTCCAAATCATAAAGGTCACATAGTTTTCAAGAGACTCTACACTTTTCATTTTAAAGAGATTCAACTTTCCATTACAAGCCTAAACATTTCACCTCAGAAGTGTCTATTAGTTTGATTCTTATCTTATCTCATGAAGTCAAAAGCACAACTAGCATATAAACATACGATTTAACATGAGAAAACATGGGTTTTTTTATAAAAAAAATTTTCACACACTTTGGAATCTTTACAATATCTTTAAGGTAATGTCAATCAATGCATACCAAACATATAAGGTCATGCAATTCATAGTTTATGCAGAACTCTTATTCATGAACAAGATTACTAAAAAATCAATAGATTCAAGTTCAAGTAATAATAAAAGATCAAGGTGGACAATTTAAACAACCTTACTACTCAATCACCATCCCCCACTTAAGGTAAACTCCATTTAAGAGTAAATTAATCCAAACATAAGAGGATCTTAAGTTAGTAACCTTCATTTCATCACTTAAATGTGATTACAAATTTAGAAGGATTTACAATAAGTCAGCCAAGGTATTCTAAACTTTAGTACCTAGGCAATATATCCCCAATTATCAAGTTTGGTCACCTCATTCAACCACATAAGGTTTGAAAAAAATACCATAAACGCCAAGGTAATAAATCATTAGGGGAAACAATAGATGAGACTTAGCCTTAAGCACTCTTTTTTTTCTTTCAAAATTAAAGTAAGGTAACTTCTAGGTCAATAAAAACCACATCATCACCCTACAAATATAAGAATACTACCCTCAATTCTAGGGGAAACATCAATTCCACATCGTTAAGGGGATCACAACACAATAAGAAGTTAGAAATAATTCTATGACTCATCATTCCATAAGAGTCTCATTCTTCATTCCAAATAGTAATTCTCCTTTTTACATTCAGTATCATGCTCATATCATTAATTCTATACATATTTTGACAACATCTAGTCAAATAACAATTTAGTTGATTTCCCAAAAATCTCACAGTCAACTTCCTATTATTACAGTGAACATGCTTCCGAATTCCAAAAATGCAACATTTAGGAAATTTATGGGAGAAGCATGACAATATGATATACAAAACTTTACCGAGACAAGCATACTATCATCACACCTAGGATCACGTCTACACAAAGGACACCAATCCATGCTAGGCAACTTATCAAGGACCACATGTATACAAAAGGAAACATTGAACACCTTGAAGTAGCATTCTTCCATAGATAGTCACTAAGCATTTCAAGTTTAAATCATATTATTAGGCTATCATATTGCAAAACCATATAGTAACACATTCCCAAAAGAAACTCATGACAACCATAGTAACTACTAAAATGCTTTACCTATATCATGACATAAATTTTTCAACATAACATGCTATTTAACATAAATTTCATATATAGCCACAAATGGTGTCACATCATCAAAACATGCAAAAATTCACCTTCACACATACTCATTCAACCATAAAACCAAGATAAACATTTAAACTCACCTTTTCTCCCTCAAGCATAGAGAATAATCTCATCCAATCAATCACATCTGAAAGACCACCGGACAAGAAAACGTAAGAGAGAGATCTTATAGAGTTAACTTCTATGGCACGATATGAGAATGATGAAGAAGGGAAACTGTATCGTCCTACAACCTCTCATACCATTTGATGTGTCGCGACTCACAACCAATGATACACGACTCTACTAGACGTGGCAATATGAGACTTTTTGGACCCAAAATCACTGTTACAAACATGATGCTCTAATACCACGTTTGTCACACCAGGTAACATGGTGTACTTGACCTCTCGGAGGTATTATACAATCCCATGGTTATCATACATCGCACTGTCATAGTAAATTTAGAGTAAATTTAAAACTTTTCATAGCACATCATATGCTAGAAACTTTAGCCCAAATATATATGAAATAAGTACATATTTAGACCTTAAGTCTCTTTGCCATCCTATAAAAGACATAATAAGAGTACAATAGGGACACATACTTCATAACATAATCATAAATATAGAATTACAAGACTTTGAACATAACTTGACATCAGACATCCTTGAATCTTAAGGATTCCTTTTTTGCTTGAGATTAGGAAACATATAACTAGATCCTCAATCAAAGACATCCTTTTAATAATCCATAACCTACTCTTTGTGTATAAATAGATAAGAATGGAGTTAGTTTAAAAATTAAATAAGTATGGCAATTATGCAAAAACATGGATTTAAAAGAGATATTTTCTTAAAATTCATACATGATGCCTTTTTGTTAATCTTATAAAACCTTAGTACAATAGCATTTATATCATAAAATACTTTACATATATATATTTAAAGAACAAATAACAAAAAAATCACATATAGAATTTGAGAAATATTTGAGGTCACTTTACAGTGAGCTCTTTCTTTTTATAGTGAGCACTTTTTCCTTTAGCAGTGAACATCTTTTCCTTAACTTCTTAACCTTCCAAGTAACCCTCTAGTGATACTTGGTGCAATGCATCAACTTAAGGCCACAAGGAATGATTCATTCAACTTATAGAAGCCAACACATACCATCTTAGAAACATAATATATCATAGCCACATTTAAGACAAGAGTCTATTGTCTTTACGGTAAGTTATCTCAATTTGCACATCTATTCACTTCATTAAACATAAATCATTATAAGACCTTAATCATGACCCCCAATATAAATATACTAGTGCAATGTACATTTTGTGAAGACCCAAAACCTCCCATATACTTAGTAAACCTATCATGAGACCATAAGCCTTAACATCCAATTCACACATCAACAAGTAATTTAAGACAACTTCATTCATGTCAACCACATTCATCATATAGTCATTATAACCAACATAGTGCATATATCTGATCATGTAGACACTAACACAATTTCATGCAAGAGAACCATAATCATATACACATGCATTACAACACCTTCCTCTGACTTCCCTCAAGAGTCACTTGTGAAATGCATAGGGGAAAGACCTATACCCCCACCTACACTAATCAACTACCCTTAAAATATCCTAGTTAGGGTCCTACTTTATTTTCATTGTCCATTTTACTTCAGGGTAACTAAATCTCCATACATGTGTGTGTGTACTTGTATGTGAGCAAACGTTACACATAACACATAAATGTCACACATGTTCAAATATCAATGCATAAGTCTATAGGTGTAACTATATGAGCTATCCTTTCATATCAACATTTTAAGACACTATGCACATTGATATTTCATCATAACATATTCTTAACATGATAGAATATTATACATATTCATGGCGTGTCATTATATTCATTTTGATATTAAAAGAAACCATGCCTAGGAACTATCCCTATCATGGTACGCATATTCAATGCATAGACAAGGTCTCATAACATTGCCTATGCTAGTACACCTATTTTGTAATCCTAGTTAATGGAATACATAACATACTTCACGTAACTTTTCATTACATGCATAGTAGTATACATTTAGTGAGTATGAGATCAACCTTTCATTAGACAATATGACCCTTTCCTACCTTGTAAGCATGCATAATGTGTGAGTGTGTGTGTACATTGGTCAACATGACAACATAATGGATATCAACAACACATAGAGGCAGCCACCCTCTTAAGACTACATTACAATTAAAAACACAGACCACACAACACAATCTAGCATAAGAGGCAAGAGAAAATCATATTACACTTTGAGACTCCTAACATTAGCTATTCACACCTTCACATAGGGGTACATGGGAAGGGTTCACCAATCCTTGATACTTCATTAATGGCAGAACCTACACATGATCTTAAAATAGATATTTATGTTTCTTATGCATGAAATTATAGTGTCCTCGACTTGTTTTGATGAAATGCATGGTATAAGTCCTAATGAGCCTATACGGTATGGTCTTACCTTGTATGCATAAATTGGGTCTTATTGACTATATAGTGAAGTTGTCTATATTATTTGTCATTTATGAAGTATATATTAAGGCTTTTAGTATCTTTATAGGTTTACTCAGTATGTGTGAGGTTATGGGACTTCACATGTACATTGCACTAATAAGCTTAGAATGAGACTATGAGTAGGTTCTATGTTATCTTTCATAGTGAAGTCCAAATATGTTAACATTTACTAGTGTCTACTATGATGATGATTAGAATTTTTGACCTTTTTGTAGTCTTGTAATTAGTTCCTCCTGGTGGTTCTTATAGTATGTTGACTAAAATGTTAATTTTATGCCTTTTTGTATGAAATGGTTCGAAGAATGTATATGTTAGTTGATTAAGTTTGTATGCATGATTTCCTCGTGCCTTAAGGTGATGCTTGAGTGTGGGTCGTGTAATGGAACATTATCTATACATTTCACCAAGTATTACTAAAGGGTTCCATGGAAAGATAAGGAATTAAGAAAAAAACGAGATTATAGGAAATGGTAAGAGCTTACTATAAAGAGATAGCTGGATACTGTAGAATGATGCAAATATTTCTTAAAATGCAATGTGTGATTTTATGTAATATTTTGACTATTATATGTGCCTAAATGAAGTATGTGAATGGTATGATGCTTATGGTATCACGTTTTATGAAGTTTTCACAAAAAGGCATAATGCATGGTTTCAAAGTAAAATGTCCCTTCAAATGTATGTTTTTGTATGGTTGTCATACTTAGTGTATTCTTGGACTAACATCATTCTTCTTTTCCTCTCTACACAAAGCGTAGATTATGGATGCTTAAGGGATGTCTATAAGGTGAATAGCTTGATATGTGATTACAAAGGTCCAGAAAAGGTATCCTTAAATTCAAGTTTGTCCTATGTCAAGTTTTATTTAAGTCATGTAATAGTTAATTATGTCTATGTGTTGAAAGGGTGTGTCCCTATTATACTCTAACGAATTGAGTGTAAGATAGCAAAGACATTTAGAATCTTTTACTATGTATTATGATATTTATTTTATATATAAGTCCCCATAGAAGTAACATGGCGTACCTGACTTTTCAGAGGTCATATGCAAGCCCATAGTTATCATTCATAGCATATTCATAGTAAATTGTTTCGAAAAATTTAAAACATTCATAGCACATGATGTGCTTGAATATAATATATATATATATATATATATATATATATATATATATAATAACTTAATACATAGTATAAGTGTCCCCGCATCTTAGACTCAACTTCATTAGAGTATAACAGGGACACGGCCCAGTCAACATAAAATATTAACTAAGCTATTACAAAACTTTATATAAAGTAAGAGATAGGAAACCTCAATCTTAAGGATCTCTTTCCTTGAGCTTGTGAAACACATATCGAGACCATCACCTTAGAGACATCCTTGAATCATCCATAACCTAAACATTGTGTAAAAGGTAAAGAAGAATGGTGTTAGTATTAGAATGCACTAAGTAAGGCAACTATGCATTAAAAAGGGACATTTTCTTTGAAACCATGCATCATGCCTTTTTGTGAAAACTTCATGAAACTTGATACAATAAGCATCATAAAATTCACATACTTAATTTAGGCATATAGAGTAGTTACAACCACACATAAAATCATACATTGCATTGTAGGCACAATTAAAATCACTTTACAGTAACCTCATTTTCACTTAACAGTGAGCTAATTCACTTACAGTAACCTTATTCCTTCCTTACAACTCCCTAACTTTCCAAATAACCCATCTAGTGATACTTGGTGCAATGTATAGATAATGTCCCGTTACACTATCCACACTCAAGCATCACCTTAAGGCCACAAGGAAATCATGCATACAACCTTCACCAACCCAGCACATACATCAATAGAATCATTTCATAAAACATGGCACATAATCTACATTTGACTCAACATACATTATGGACCACATAGAAGAATTTATCATAAGATCACATAATCGATGGCATAATAAGACTTCAATTCACCTTGACATCACATGACCTTACTCATAACCTCATTCTAGGCCTACTAGTGCAATGTACATGTGATGTCCCATAACCCACACATTCTAAGTAAACCTAAAAGGAGACTACAAGCCATAACATATACTTCATATATCAACTATACAATTATTGAGCTTCACCATATAGTCCATAAGACCCACAATATGCATACAAGGTAAGACACATCAACTTAGACTAATTAGGACTCCTACCATGTATTTTACCACAACAAGTGGACAACACTAAAGTTTCATGCATAAGGAACATAAACATGATCATATTCATTGTAAAACCTTCCTAGAATACCCTCCAAGTGCTACTTCTGCAATGCATATGTAAAAAACATACCTTCACCTACACCAATAAACTTCCCTTAGGTTAACCTAGTTAGAATCCTTACTTTACTTCCATTGTCAATTTTACATTAGGGTAACTATAGTCTTAACCGAAACTAAGATCATGGGTGATAAACATGAAATTCGGTGCTGTAGAACCTTACACCAAGGGAAGGTGCTCTACCTTGTAAAAGTAGAACATTAACATCATGCTAATATATCAGTTGAGATCACTTGCTATATCCTATGGGGCAAGCATAGTTTATGTAACTTGGAAGTATATATGGAAACCCTCTTTATGCCAAATAGGGCGTTGTAGTTATTCACCTTGGGAGGGATATTAGAGAACCTACCTTCCCACATTGGGAAGGGACCCCCCCCCCCTCAATTTTCAGTTCAGTTGGTGCTAAGCTAAGTTCCCTTTATTGAAAAAAATTTATGAATATAACTTTATAAAATAGACTTTAGGAGATTGACTCTCCATATGCTTAGCTCATAGGCCATAAATGACAGTTCATCAACCTAAATCATGTGATAAAACCTTTCACAAGACACAACATATTGAAACACAATCTTGTTTAGGATACCTTTGCGAACACCTTTCAAGAGCCTCTCTGTTGACAAGATTATCATACATACATAATAGACATGTTTCACGTGTGTGCATAAAAATACGTGAAAAAACCTTTCAAATAAACACCCGTAGACCACACATATTCATACTTCATTTAATTCATGCATAGGTCATGTTCATAGCTTAATCATGCATTCATATTCATATACATGTAGAACAAACCTAGGAACTATCTTATCAAGGCACACATCTGAAATGCATAGACAAGGTCCTATACCCTTGTCCATACTAGTACACCTATAAAGTCATCCTAGTTATGACATACATAACATGCTTCATAGACATATATTTTACATACATAATAGTAGACACAAGTTCATATGAGAATACCCTTTCATTAGACACCATGAACCTATAGTACTTGTAAGCATGCATAAGGTGTATGTGTGTGTACATTGACCAACAAGATCACATAATGTCTATCATCAACACACTGAGATAGACCTCCACTTTAGACCACAATGCACATTCAAGCATAGACAACACATCACAATCTAGCATAGGAGACAAGATACTATCACATTACATTCAAGACTCCTAACCTTATCTCATCACATATTCTTGTAGAGGTACATAGGTAGGGATCATTAACCATCATTACTTCATCAATGACAGCACCAAAACCTGTAACACCTCTAAAACAAATTAGGTGTAGTAACTAGAGCCTAAAACATGTTTATTGATGTTTTGAAGTACTTAAATGGGTTAAAATGATGTTAGGAGGCAGTGTGTAAAGTTTCATGAAGTTTGAAGGTCGAACGTCCAAGAACGTTCATGACAATTGAAAGGTTTGCTTCAAAACGACCTTGTGTGTCTTTGTATATTTTATCAATTTTTACGTGTTCTTTTCAGATGAAATTGATGTGAGAAGTGTTTAACTAGTACACGAATATAGTTGGGTTGAAAAGGTCCGGGAAAAAGTCCACAAGGACCAACTAAGGGTCGCTGAGGAAGAACCCAACATGTAGCAAAAATCTGTCAAAATCAGTCTCACCGATGGTAGGCAAATGTCGATAACTAGGTCAGTCGACTCCCAGAAGGTGGAGGGAGTAGGTTGACACCTAGGCTGGTGGACTTGGACTTTTCTTGGTCATCCTTTGACCAAAACAACGGACCAACAGGACGGTCTGTTGATTGGGTTACGAGGTGTCGATGGGCAGTCATAGGACCAACAACGGTTTCCAATGGTTATTTTTTGGGTATTATAAATAGTGTTATATGTATTAAACACCTAGAGAAATTCATTATTCTAAATCATAACCTAAATTCTCTAAGAAATCCTCTACAACTCCATTGGAGCCAAAACTTAAGACAGAGCTTGGATTGAAGATTTTTTTTGTGATTCTAAATATATTAGTCATCAAATTTGTGGTCTAGTATCAATTAAGATATGATCTTCATCCTTGACCATTTCTTCAAGGAACCAATCTTCAAAATAATTTCTAAATTTTTTGAAAAATGAACTTATCCAATTTAGAAATCTATCCATGGGTTTTTGTACTAAATGTTTTGAATAATTGTATAATGATTGAACTGATGTTAATTTGATGATTTTAACGTAAAACACTATGAACCATGTAATTCATGTAACCCTAGATTTTGTTA
Source organism: Solanum arcanum (assembly GCA_027789145.1). NCBI lineage: Eukaryota > Viridiplantae > Streptophyta > Magnoliopsida > Solanales > Solanaceae > Solanum > Solanum arcanum. The sequence goes on along the minus strand of CM050935.1, from coordinate 22,357,349 downwards.
CTTTATGGGTGAATTGATTATGTCTTAGTGCTATTGAATTTTTATGTAGTTTGATTAGGGTTATTGAATTATGATATATTCATTCTAGAATTGTTAGTTGGATGCCCTAATTTGGTAAATTCATGTCGAAGTATCTTTGAATCATTTATATATTGTAATAATTTGATTGGATTGTAAACTATGGCCATTGGTAATGGCCTTGGTATATTGTGTTGGATGAATTGGTTATGGATTTAAGTTGTGAGGTTTGATCAATGGTATGTTTACTTAACTCTCTCTATATTTTGTACTCTAGTTCTTAGATGATGATGATGCTTGGTATGGTATACTTATGTCGTTGGTGCTTATGTGTTATACTTGTGACTAATGTTTCTTTATTGGCAATTACTATATGAATTGTGAATGATGTTTCCTCGTTGGCGTTACTCAAATAAATTTCTTTATCATGCTATAACTTGATTATGTGGATATTATGAACATAAAGGTGACTTATGTGTTAATGTGGAGTCAAAGCATGAGTTCTCCCAGTTGATGATGTGTGTCTTATTAGACTATAGTGTAGTCATTATGTTAAATACTTTAGTTTGAGTGTGATGTTTCTTGATAGATAATATGATACTTGTGATACTTACAATGATGATACTATAGTTGTGAGTAGAGTGACCTATTGATGATGGTTGTTATGCCTATGTGCTTCAAAAATTATATGCAATGTGTGAAGTATGAATGTGTCTTGTTTTGGTAGACTTGTGTTCCTTACTTGATAAAGGTATAATGTGAATATGAGTTCTTGACCTATTATTCTAATGCCTCTTAGTTCTGTATATTTGATTGACCTGTGACCTTGAACATTTTCAAGAAGGTCTTTTATGTGGAAACTTCATCCTAGAATTAAGGTTATGATATCCTTGAATTCGAAAGTTGTATTGGTATCCTTCTTGTGTGAAGGGTTGGGTTATAGTTGATTTGATGGAACGACATGAAATCATCCTTAGGAAATTCATTGAGTTATCGTTTTGGAAATTGTTGGTAGCCCTATTTGACCTGCTTTGATAAGGTGAAATGTGATTGGGTTATAAACTAGATACGAAACCTCTTTATGTGATCCTTTATGTGAATGACTCTAGATAGGGTAAGTAATTTGAATAAGTAGACATAATCTCAACCTATGTAGTCTTAGGGATTATTTAGGTAAGCTTGGAAAAGGTGTATGAGCGTCTTTTCTTGCATTACATATGTATGTCTTTTGATAACCTTTGGGAAGAGAATGTCATATTAAATGTATACTACTATGTTTAGTTAAAATTATTTTATCTTAGATAGTCTAAAGGATCTCTTAGGTGTGTGTGAAGGGATTGTATAGGCGGTCGCTTCACAACTCACCCAAGTCAACCTTAGAATCACTTTGGTAGGATCACCTCATGTTTATGTGTTTTAGATGTAGTTTGATGCTATATTATGAAATATTTATTATTAGTAAAGTTACAGTGAAGTCATTGTATGTTCACTGTAACCTCACTTTTAAGTGCATCTCTATTGATTATAAATTTTAGTGTCTTCTAATTGTGTTGTTTGGGGTTTAAATGTGGTTTTTATATTTTTAGTGCGATGTTTTAATCAAAAAGAGCATGTTTCTCATAAATGTCTATTCTCATTATTTTATACAATAAGTCATACTTAGTACATGTCTTTGTACTAATACCATATATATTTTTATATCTAAATAGGATATAACAATATATATGAAATATTAATTATTAGTTAATTTACAGTGAAGTCACTGTATGTTCATTGTATCCTCACTGTTAAGTGCATCTTAATTTAATATATGTTTTAGTGTCTTTTAATTGTGTTGTTTGGGGTTTAAATGTGGTCTTTATATTTTTAGTGTGATGTTTTCATCAAAAAGAGCATGTTTCTCATAAATGTTTGTTCGCATGATTTTATGCATTAAGTCCTACTTAGTACATGTCTTTGTACTAATAACATATATATCTAACTGTAACAGCCCAAATAATGGATAGGATAATTACTTAAGGTTAATTATTTATTATTTAAAATCTGAAATTTTAAGGGCAAAACGGTCCTTTCACGTATAATTAATAAAATGAGATTTAAGTATTAAGGAGAGTCCTAAATTGACTAAGTCTTATCTAATCTTAATCAACTCCACACGTTTCACTCTTTCACGTCTATCACATTGTCACGTTCAAACTCTATTGTTTTCTCTCTGACAATTAACGTGAAGAAAAGAAAATATAACAAAGGTTCTTCAAACTTGAAGAACCCCGAAAAAATCTAAGAAATAAAGCTAATGAAAAACTTTAAGGCAAAGAGATTTACGTCGAGTTTGTGGTGAAACTTTAGATGAGTTGGACGTGGTTATGGAGGAAGGTTTGGGCAGCAACTTCAACTCTTGAACATCAATTAAGGTATGAGTTTCTTTCCTTCTTGTTCCTTTCCCAAGAGAACCCTTAGGATTCAAGATATTTACTCTGAAAACTAGGATTGTTCCCCTTTTGCATGTCCCTGTCACTAGCTCCCATTGAAATTTAGGTTGGGTACGTTTGCTGGTACAAAGTAGGGACAAAATGTGTTTTGGTGATGTTTATATTTAAATATGCATGTTCTAAATTTGTGAATAATGATTATGTTGTTAGAAATAATATGAAAAACTGATGTGGGTGTGGATGTGTGGCGGTGAAGTTGGTCACTGTTTGAAGGTGTGCCCAGGCATGTTAATTCTTGTATTTTATGGACTAAAAATTGTGCACAATGTAATGTTCATATGGTGTGTGAAGTTACAAATTTTTAATGAAAATGCTTGACTAATGTATCTACTAAACTACACCTAACAATGCACTAAATGCTTGATGAAATGCCCTATGAAACTAACATGAAAAGGTTGATTAAAGCAAGAGAAAAATTATTAATAAATTTCTAGCCTAATCTACTTTAAATTTCGTTGAGAAAGGGTGTTGAAATCTGGAAATTTAATACATTTTAAAGAGGTCAGGCCACCAGGGATTGCACCTGTGATCTCACCCTTTAGATACTACAATTTGCGAGAAAAAAAAATAAAAGGAGGAATAGAAATGGTATTGGGTTAGTAAGAAGAGAATGAGAATTAAAACAAATGGGAGGTGTAGGAGTCGAACCACGACTTCCTTGCAGCGAGTGAAAGAATAGAAAATAAAGAAAGGAAAATGTGAGGCGTGGGAATCGAACCCACGACCTCAAGGCTTGAAAGGAGAACACGATTTAAATATAAAAAAAAGGATAGGTGAGGTTGTGCGGGCTCGATCCCACAACCTCACTTCCAAACTCCTAGCCTAGTGAGTTTTACTTAAAAATTTGAATAAGGAGGTTGTGGGGGTTCGAACCTAAAACCTGCCAATGTTCTAGCAAAATTAACAACAATAATAAGGATGTTGTGGGGGTTCGAACCCAAAACCTCCAAATGCCCTGCGAAAAACAAAAGAATAGAATGGAAGAGGTTTTGGGGGCTTGAACCCACAACCCTTCAGCCAATTTAAGAGGAAACCAATTAGAAAAATTAATATATAATGTTAATGTTTGATTTTGTTCTAGAGTTCCAATGTTATGGAAATTAGAAATAAAATCAATGAAAAATGTAAATGTTATCCAAGTGATTCGAATATGGTTTCCTTGCCTAAACGTCCGTATTGATACGTAAGTCATACGTGAACAAAATATCCAACAATAATGCCACCTATTTTGATCAAAATCAAGATCTTGGCACATATACCAGATAAATAAGTCTTGTACTACATAATCTTAGGAATGTATGAATCAATTAACGAACTATGAATGAAGTCCCATGGCTTGTATGTATAAACTCATAAGTCTAGCATACGTTCAAAAGTAAGTGACCCTAAGATGTATATAATGAAATGATGAACCCTAGAATGGTTAAGTATGAGTATAAGATACACTAAATGGCCAAGTTCATTGGTATAAGATAATATTAACAATGAAATGAGGAAATGAACAATAAAATGATGAAACCCTAGAAGGGTTAAGTAAGGGTGTGAAACATACTAAATGGCCAAGTGCATTGCCATATGATGAAATAAACATTCACGTAATAAGAGGTGGGTAACTATGAAAAGTAAACGTGCTACTGATAAGTAATGTTGTGACAACATGATATGAGGCTAATGTAAAAGATGAGAGCAATCTCAGATGAGTCTAAAGAAAATGTTACCAAAACGTACTCACCAATGATAGTGTAAAGTTATGACGAGACCAATCTCTATGAACAATTTAATGAAAATATTGAGCTTAACACACTTAAAACTAATGATGAGATGAAAAATCATCTAATGAGCTATGATATCTACTAGAAGCCAGCTTCCATGACGTATGAGATGAATGAAATTGAACTTTGTACTGACTAGTGATAGGCTAGATATGAGTGGTGATGCCTTCTTTTTTGTAGGGCGGAGGTTCACGTAACTCTTATGAGATGAGACTGTCAGGATTTCCGGGTATGGGTCTCCTTACATCTCCTACTCTTTGAACCTATATATCCAATAAAGGGATTTGGCAGGGTTAAATTCACATGTGTGCTAGCATGTTATGGGTCAATTTGGCCGGTGATTCTAACTCTCTTCGGTGTGGGGAGACACTGGATTTTATGAGGCTCACATGATCTATGTCGGTCTAAGTTAAAATTCCTAAAAAACGAATGAGGCCAGCCTCAAATGATGCACATAATGAAATGAATGATACCAAAGGTGTAAGTCTATAATAAAAAGGTTGTTAGATTAAATTAATGGCATTAGGTCCTTCGTTGTCATTGCACAACGAACCTAATGAATGTCTTAAACTATATCCTAGGTATAGCTAGTGTTTACACTGGCCTATGAATGAAATGATATGCAATACTTATGAATGAACGAAGAAAACTCTGTGTTTGCTAATGAAGACTCCCTAGTCGAGGTCCTATCTGTTGAGCCCTCAAATCTAAGATGTCTTGATGTTAAGTCCATGATTCCAAGGTCTCATGGCATATGAATGAATGATATTAAAAAAGTTATGTGCTACATGCAAAATGTGTTATATGCTATATGATATCTGCTATGCATAAATGTTATGTGCTGTATGAAAATGTGCAAAGTATGATGATGTATGTTATTTTCACGGCATAAGTTTCCTATTCCAAATCATGAAAGCTCACTGACTTTCCTAATCCAAATTTGGGAACCTTCCTAATCTCAAATTGGCAAGTCCACTTACTTGACTTCCGAAAATGATGTTGTTAAGAAAGAGATACTCTTTATCTTGCATGTCCATTGGTGTGTGCTTGCATATACCCATACTTAGTAATATGTTAACTAACCCTATACAAACTCTACTATTTCAGGTGTAGGCACAGGTGGACGATAGAGCTACAGGATCTTCGCTATAGTTATCTTGACATTAAGCATTCATCCGTCTTTGGTAGGTCCCCTTGCTTTCGAGGATGTTGCTATATTATATTCTAGATTAATTGTAGAGTTGAGCTAGTGGACCATGTCCCACTAGCATTTCTTTCATGTTTTAATTCGGACAATGTATTTGTGCCATTTTTGCAATTATACACTTAATAAGAATTGAACTATTTCTTTTAGTTGACTATCTCTTAATGTTTGATGGTTGATGGTGATCGATTACGTATTAATTAGAATGTTTTTATAAGTATGTTCAGAAACAAAAAGTTTCTAACTTTATGCTAAAATTAACCTATGCAAAGTATAAATGCCGTTAGTAGGCTTGTCTGCGACCTCAGAGAGGTCAAAGACGCCGGTCTCGTATGGGGTCTAGATTCCGGTCGTGACAAAGTTGTTAACTTTCTTCACTTCCCATGTACACTAGCGTGTTTTGGGTCACTTTGTCCGGTTATTCCGCATTGTTTCGGTGTAGGGTTTCATGACACTGGATTTCACAACTCTCACATGATCTATGTTGGTTTAATTAAAGTTCCCCATGAATGAATGAGGCCACCCTCAAATGATGCACATAATGAAAGGAATGATACAAAAGCTGTTAGTATAGGATAATCAAGAGGTGATCTAGACTTAAGTAATGACACTAGGTCATTCTTAATCATTGCACATTGAACCCGATGAAAGTCTTATACTACAACCTAGTTGTAACTGGTGTTTACACTAGCCTATGAATGAAATGAAATGAAGTACGTATGAATGAATGAAGCAGAGTCTGTGATTGCTAAAAAAGGCTCCTACTTGAGTTCCCATATGTTGAGCCTTCATTTTTGGGAAGTCTTGATGTCAAGTCAACGATTTCATGGTCTGATGGGATATGAACGATATGAATAATGTTAAGATCTATATGTTATATTCGTTGTGTAAAATGTTATGTGATGTGTGCAATATCATAAGTAAGATGATGCATGTTACTCTCATGGCATGAGTTTTCTAATCCAAATTTGGAAAGCTCACTGAATATCATAAGCTCAATTTCGCAACTCCATTGACTTGACTTTCCATAATCATGTTTCTAGGAAAGAGTTGTTCTGAATAATTCATGGCCTTGGTGTTTGCTTGCATATACCCGAACATAGTACAAGTGTGTACTAATCCCATAAAACTCTACAATTTTAGCTGTAGGCACAGCTGAACGCTAGAGCTACAGGTTGACGGTGAAACTATCCGGACGTGGAGCAGTCATCCGAACATGGTAGGCCCTCATGCTTTAGAAGATGCTTTCCCATTATATTCTTGCTTTGTTATAGTTTTAAGCTAGTGTAGTACGTTCCACTTGCGTTTCTTTCCGCTTTTGTTCAGACATTGTATTGGTGCTATTTTTGCAAGTATACATTTAAATCTATATTAAATTATTTCTATCATTTGATGATCTTAATGTTAGATGGTTGATGGTGAAAAATTATGAATCTAATAGAATGACTAGTATGTGTGTTAAGAAACAAAAAGTTTCAAATTTTCTGCTCAAATTAACCTAGAAAAGTAAGAATGATGTAGTAGGCTTGTCTGAGACCTTTGAGAGGTCAACAACGCCGGTCTCGTCTGGCGTCTAGACTCCGGTCGTAACAAAGTTATCTAACTTCCTTCTTGTGTGAACGCGTAGAAGAATACACACAAGAATTAGGATGGCCAATTGTTCTAAGGCGCCAGGCTCAAGATTTGTCCTTCCAAGGAAAGGGCCATAATGGAAATGCCTAATGTTGAGAAAGACGTGTGGTAAGTGTGGCTTTTCGCATGGAGGTAATTGCATGGTAATGTCTAAAATCCTGCTAGGCGTAATTATGAGGAGGAGAAAGATAAGTTGGATACATACAGACTCAAGAATATGGCTTAGACGTGGATTTGTTTCATGAGTATTATGCTATAATAGACTATAGAAACAGGGTAGTAAGGCTTTAGTTTAAAAAAAAGATGGGCTAAAATGAGAAGAGCCTGGGTCAAATCCAACAGGCAAAGGCAGATGCTCAGCCTCGCCCAAATGTTGTAGTCGAACCCCCAAGAGAAACCGGTTCCATGCGTTGAAGGAAGCGAGGAACAAGAGAAGTCCACGGATGTGGATAATGGTAACTTGCTTGTCTTCTCCTTTCCTGTTTATGCATTATTAGATCCAGGATCTACCTTGTCTATGGTAACTTCTTTTGAGGCTAATAAATTTGACTTACTTCTTGAGATCTTACATTAACCGTTTCTATTTAGTACTCCCATAGGAGACAGTGTTAAGGCAGAAGGGGTATGTAGATAAATAGATGACATAGTGCCAAGTACCTTTGAAATTATGTTGGGCGTCACTAGGTTCAAATCATAATCCCAATAAGATGTTATCTAAGAGGTTAGATATACTCTTCTTAATTCTGGTTTATGTTAAGAAACTCTATGTTTAAGTGCTTTCTTGATTTGATGTGGTAAGTCCCTAAAATTATGTCTTACAATAGCACTATGTTTTTTAAAACGAAGTTATGTTGCATTTGATGTTGTTGTTTTTGTGTAGCATAGGCATGTTTTCTATGTTGTGTGATTTGGGATGTGCATTAAGTTAAGTGTGATTGTGAAGGAAATTCCTCAATATCAAATATGAAGATTCAGACAAGTTTGAAAGATGTGCATCATCTAAATAAGTGTGAATCAAATATTCACAAAGAAACGCTTAAGTATGACAAAGTAACTTTCAAAATTCACCTCTTTGTTTAAATGATGAGTAAGTGTCATTTGGGGACGAATGTTCCTAAGGGGGGGGGGATAATGTAACATTCCAGAAAATCATATGTCTAATGAAGATCTCAATATGATCATAGGATAGCCCATTAGGTGTATATAGGCACCCAATGCCCAATATTGGGAAATATTGGCCATAGTATAGAAAAATTAGCTAAAGATATTAGCCAATTTTCTATATAAGAATAAGAAATATATATATTTTTGGGTTGCCATACCCCAATCCAAGATTGATATTCAATAAATGTACTTGCAAGTAAGACCCTTAGATTAAAGTAATAGTATTAACATAATAGATATTAAAGTACTAGGCATCCAAGTGTCAAGCCTAGTACCATTCCACATCACCATTTAAAAAGATGATGTAGATTAAATAGTGCCCAAAGACATAATGAGGATCCTTGCAAAAATAATTAAATATAATGAAATATAAATAATAGTTAGTTAGGAAAGTGAAACAAACCCATGTTCAAGCACGTGTGCAAGGCATGTGAAGAAGCTGCTAAACGACGGCACCACAATAACCGAATTCGGTTAGGGTAGTTAGGGGAAAACGTGCACAAGGGATCACTCCATGTGTGGCCTAACCTCCCTACCAATTCTAGACTCCAACCTACTGTCCTAGATAAAAAAACAACCTAGGGCCAAAACAGGGTTGACACTAACCTAGTACTATTTAAAGAGACAACCTAGTACCTAACCTAAGATGGTCCAAAAGAGTTAGTTAAGTTCCTAACAACTTAGTGGTACTTTAATAAGTACTCTAGTCTACTTAATTAATTAATTTAGCAACTTAAATAATTAATTTAAAGGTTCAAAACAAAAATCGCAAAGAAGTTTCAAGATTTCGGTTGAGACAAGAAAAAGACAACCTAGTATTTAACCTAGGATGGTCCAAATGATTAGTTATGGTTATAACGACTTAAGGGTAATTTAGTAATTACCCTAGGTTATTTAATTAATTAAATTATCAATTTAATTAATTAAATTAAGGGGGTCAAACAGATATTCTTATGCTAACCTCGTATAATGCAAGAAACATCCTAGTACTTAACCTAGGATGGTCGTAAAGGGTTGATTATGGTTCCAATGACTTAGGGGTACTTCAGTACTTACCCTAGGTCCAAAAATTAATTAAATTAAGGATTTAATTAATTAATGTAAAGTCAAAATGTTGACCTATACCTTAGTCAACACTAAAAATTTCAGATTTTAGGTCAAGTCATTATTCTCCTATATTTAGTAAACTTAGGAGTATTTTTTTGGTAATTAGTTAATTAATTTAGTTAATTAACTTATTAAACCCTAAGTTGAATAATTCAAGGTCAAATCATAAACCTGAAAACTAACTCAAACAAATACACGACTAAAACACAAAAAACAAGCTCAAGAAAAAAAAAATTTCTTAGACAACTATCACGGTTTCTTTAAGGTTCGTTCAACGTCGTCTTCGTAGATTAAGTTCTATTTAAGGTATGGGTTTCTCTCCTGGAATTCATTATCCAACAGAACTTTCTTTCGAATGACTCAAAGATCTTGAAAACTAGAGTTGTTTCCCTTTGTTCTTGTCGAACTCCTTTTCCCTAGTATCCTTGTTACGATTTCAATGTTGAATAAGTTAGAAATCATTTTGTTGATGTGTGGTTCTGGATGATCTTAATATGTATGGTTTTTGATAAAATAATGATTTAATGAACCTATTAATTGGACTCGTTTGATGCGAAGTTTTATTATGTGAATTAAAAGATTGATACTATGTTAAAGATATGTCCGAATATGTTATGCATGAAGATGTTACGGTCTGTTGTTGATACTTACTGTTAATATGTCGTTATGAAGATGTTAAAGTCATCAAATGTTAATATGATGTTGTTGTCCATTACGACTTAAAAACGTTACTCTAAAGTCATGAAATAAAATTTGCTTTACAAGGTCACTACGAAATCATATCTTGAATGAATTGGCTATCTGGTTCCAATAAAATTGGCTAACTCTATTTGTCAAAATTAATAAGTGCTAACGACTAGAAATTTATGTAAATGATTAAAAGATTGGTAAAGGTTTCATACATATGGAAGATCAAATATGAACATACTTAAAATTTGCTTATGCCAATAAGAATGAATCTGCTAGTCTTACATCCAAAATGTTGAGCCAATACTAATCATATGCTATATCTTCTGTAATTAGAGAATAAAATGATAATATAAGCATTTCTAAAGTTATATCAATGAATCCATAACCAAGGTAATGGAACTCATTTGGGCCAACTCCCAACATGCTCTAAAAGATTGACAAATGAACTCATGAAACTCATTGAATGAAGTTCTCATCGTCCGTAAACGATGATATGAATATACTATACTAAATTAAGTAAGTAACGTGAGTTATAACATAATTAAAGGGGCCTAAAGTAAGTAATTGACCAGAATGGGATGCTAAGGGACACCTATGCTACTATTTTAAAAGACTACTCACGTATGAAGATATTATAAGGTATAAACCATTCTCATTAGCTACAAAGGATGATATGTAAGGAAAATTCAAATTTCATCAATGTAATGTAAGGATGACCAGTCATCAATAGAGTAAGTAAATCTCAACCTAGAAGTAAGCCTCTATAATGCTTGAGTCAATACAAGAAGATAAAGAAGAAATGAACATTCACGTAAAGGTGTGAGTAATTATGAAAAGCAAATATGCTAATTTTAATGAATGTGGTGACAACATTATAAGGGTCTAATGTGAAAGATGAGAGCAATCTCAAATGAGCCTAAGTAAATGTTACCAAAACGTACTCACCTATGAGAGTTTAAAGATAATGAAGAGACCAGTCTCTATGTACACTCTAATGAAAGTAGTGAGACTAATCTATAATTAATACTAATGAAGAGATGATAAATCCTCTATTGAGATATGATGTCCTCATACTAGAAGCCAACTTCCATGACGTATGAGCTTAATGAAATGGAACATTAGATTGAGCACTGATAGGCTAGCTATGAGCGGTGATGTCTTCTTTTGGGAAGGGAGAGGTTCATGTAACTCTCATGAGATAAGAGTGTCCGGCATATCGGGTATGGGTCTCCTTATATTTCCTAGTATTTGAACCTATATTGCCAACATAGGGATCTGGCGGGGTTCAATTCCAATGTACGCTAGCATCTTTAGGGTCACTTTTGCCGGTGATTCAACCTATTTTAAGTGTGGGGTAGACACTGGATTTCATCATGCTCAGGTGATCTATGTTGGTTAAGGTTGGAGTTCCTCAATGTATGAAAGATAAGTAAATGATCAATACCAAAGGTGTCTGTGCAAGACAATCAGGACGTGAAATCAGATTCAAGTAATGACGTTAGGTCATTCTTGGTCATTGCACATCATGATCCCGATATGAGTCTTAAATTTCATCCTAGGTATAGCTGGTGTTTACTTCAGCCTACGAATGAATGAAATGAATAATGTGAAGTACGAATGAACGAATGAAACAGACTTTGCGTTTGCTAAAAAAGGCCCTCGGGTTGAGGTCCCATATGTTGGGACCTCTTTTGATATGTCTTATGCTACATAAACAGTTCCAAAGTTTCATGTATATGAAATGAATAATATATAAAACATGAAAGTAATGAAATCAATGGCATGATGAATAGAGACTTTCTTGTTAAAGGTAATTAATATATAGTGTAAAGAATGACTCACTATAAGGTATGGAAATCATTCCTTAGTCCATGAATTACTTATATAGATTCATAATGGGTATGAAACTACAATGAATCATTGCATTTGTAAGTAAAACATAGGACCAAAGGAGTTAATGAACTACACACCAACAAGAAGAAAAAGACTAAAAAATAATCTATGTGTACAAAGAGAAGCTCTCGGCCTAAGAGGATCAAAATCTCAAATCTTCGCCCGAGTTGTTTTAAAATTATGTTGATGATATTAATATATTGTAACCATATAGAAAATTAGTTGTGTGCTTTGAATGCATTAAAATACATCATATTCATACCACAATGCACAATAAATGAATTAAGAAAGTCTAGTTACTAGACATTCCAGAAATAGCATGTCGTTTAGGAAGAGCTTTCAGTGATCATGCTTAGCCTTATGTGTATTTGTCCATAAACCCATACTTAGTACAAGTGGTGTACTAACCCCTACTATTTACTCTTTTGATAGGTTCATGTCAGAGGACAGGTTGACGACACTTGCAGCGATTTGGACTTCAGCGTCGTTTGTGCAAATCATTTGGTAGGTCCTCATGATTTCGAGGATTATACAGATTTAGTCTAGACTTAGTTTTATACATAGCTAGTGTATATTGTCCCTAGCGTTTCTTTCGCACCTTTATTTTGTAGCATTGTAATAAGGCCATGTTTTTGGCAAACTAAATATATTATATTCATCTTTAGTTTCGAATTGATTCTTTATATTAGATGGTTGTTATATTATGTTGAGCTTTGTATATGATGTATCAAGTTAATATTTTATAATATGCCTATGTATAATTCATACATATAAAAAAGTTTTAAATTTTCCGCAAATTTAACTAGATGAATTTGATGAATACAAGATAAGGCTTCTCTGCGACCTATGAGAGGTCAACGACGCCGGTTGCCATCCGGATTCCAGAATCCAATTCCAGAAGATTAATACAAGGAGAAAAGAAGGCGGAGAGATTGAAGAAGCAGCTGCTGGGTAATTCAGGTTCCTTCAGGGGCTCCAACTGCTGGAATAGGGATGCCGATTAACCCAGTTGGGTTGACAAATGGAGAAGTAATGACAAATTTTGTATCAGAGCACTAGGTTAAGTTTCGAGAAATAAAAGTTCACATCAACCGCAATGAGTAGTTTCTAAGGCATGGTCGTGAAGTGCACCACTATCCTGGATTAGAGACAGCATGATGCATAAAAAAATTTATCTTCTTATGATATTATCTTGCTTTTTCTAATGTCCGATTTCTTGGTGTTATGAGTGTGTCTAACATCAATCCTTGTTGTTTTTCTTAGAATGTACAATTGGAGAACAAAGGGTCAGAGATGGGGAGGAGCAGCTGCCAGGAGTAATTAAAATCCACCCTAGACTCCAGATGAATGAATGGCCATACCAGTTAACCTAGCTGGGTTGACTGATGTTGAGGTGAGGGAATCTCTGGCTCAGATGGCATAGTCTTTTACGTTGCAAGCTCAGGCTATTACTGCCCAAGTCAACCTTCAAGATGTTCAGAGATAAAACCCACCAGTTCACAGCATGGATGAAAGGTTACGAGACTTCACGAGTATGAACTTCTTATTTTCACAAGGTCTAAGACATCAGAGGATCGTCAAGAGTTTGTGGATGAAGTACATAAGATTCTGGTGGCTATGGGAGTCACAGATACTGAGAAGTCTAAGTTGACTTCAGATTAGCTCAAGGATTTTGCACAAACTTGGTGCAAGATGTTGCAAGATATCCATGTTTTGGGTGGAGTGACAGTCACTAAGGAGCTGTTCAAGACAGCATTCTTGGAGAGGTTCTTCCCCAGAGAGATGCGGGAGCAAATGTTGTGGAGCTCATAGACCTTAAAAAAGTCTATATGACAGTCAGAGAGTATTCCCTGAAGTTTGTTAAGCTATCAAGGTTTGTTACTTTCATTAGTATGTAATAGCAAGAGTGAAGAAAGTACTTAGCTTTGTTGAAATTATCCAGGAATGCTACTTCCCTGGTTTCGAACAGCAAGGATAAGATGAGCAGGTTCCTCACTAAAATCAATGGAGACCATGAGGAGGAGTATCGGTCCACGATGCTCCATGATAATATGGGCCTTTCTTGGTTAATGGTGCATGTCAAGCAAGTAGACGACAGCCCCAAGAAGAGAGGTGTTTGTGATGTAAGGAGGCCTAGGGCTCAAGATCAGGCAGGTCCCAATCATGGAGGACACATAAACAATTTTGGCATCCATGAGAAGCCCAGGTTCAAGAAGGGGAAAAAGAGTTATAGGAATTCTAACTCTTAAAGGAGTAAAACACCTAGAAGAGGTGTACCTGAACATAAGAGGTGCAATGGAGGTGAGAAGCAGCGTCCTAAGAAAAACTATTGTATCTGTGGCCGAGCTCACATTGGTGAGTACATATAGGGCACTAATGCCTATTTGAGTTGTGGTAAGAGTGGGCACATGGTAAGAGATTGTCCAGAGAACAGCGGTCAATCTGGAGGAAATGCTTAACCTAGTACTAACCCATATTGTGCTGTAGCAGCCGAGCCTCCCTAGAGGAACAGATTCTATGCCCTGAAGGGCAGGGTGAAGCAGGATAAGTCCGCTAATGTGGTCACTTGTATGCTGCATGTGTTTTTAACTTCTTCTTATACTTTACTTGATACAAGGTCTACGCTTTCCTTTCTGAGTCCTCTGCTTGCTCTTACTTTCGAAACATTACCTTAAGTTCTACATGATCCTACTATACTGCTTAGTACGCCTTTAGGAGAAATTGTAAGAACTGATAGAGCATACAAGGACTGCGCAATAGTTGTATGTGGTAGGACTATGTGTGCGGACTTGTTTGAACTACCCATGCATGATTTTGATGTTATTCATTGCATGGACTGGCTTCACAGTTTTTATGCTTTCTTGGACTGTCGTAGAAGAAATGGTGATATTTCGCTTCCCTAATGAAGAAGTGTTAGTCTGGGAGGGGTACAATTCGAGTCGTCCTAATTCCTTGATTTCAAATCTTAAGGCCAGTAAAATGATTTTTAAGGGATTACTGTGTCATCTTGTGAGTGTTAACCATTTAGATCATTAAATTCCTCCCATAGACTCCATTCCTGTAGTGAATTAGTTCCTAGATGTGTTTCCTGAAGATTTGCCTAGAGTCCCTACCTTTCGAGAGATTTACTTTGGTATCGACATAGAACGCGATACTAAACCAATCTCAATTCCTCCTTATAGAATGGCTCAAGCAGAACTCAAAGAGTTGAAGTTGTAGTTAAAAGATCTCACTGATAAGGGTTTCATTAAACCGATCATATCCCCTTGGGGCTCTCCAGTGTTGTTTGTGAAAACGAAGGATGGAACTCTTAGAATGTGTATCGATTATTGGAAAATCAACAAGTTACTATAAAGAATAAGTATCAACTTCCCAAAATAGATAATTTGTTCGATGAACTCCAAGGTTCTAGTTTCTTAACTAACATTGATCTTCATTCAGGGTACCATCAGCTTAGAGTTAGGGATGGAGATATCCCAAAGACGTCCTTTCATACCCGCTATAGTCACGATGAGTTTCTAGTCATGTCATTTGGTCTCACGAATGCACCTGTTGCATTTATGGATCTCATAAACAGAGTTTTCCGTGAAAACCTTGACTCTTTCGTCCTAATATTCATTGATGACAGTCTCATCTAGTCTAAGTCCAAGAAAGAGCATGAACAACATTTGAGACTAACTTTGCATGTACTTAGACGACATCAGTGTTATGCCAAATTCAACAAGAGTAAATTGTGGCTGAGATCATTGACCTTTCTGAGTCATGTTGTGTCCGACCAAGGTGTTGAGGTGGACCCCAAGAAGACTGAAGTTGTTAAGAACTGGACAAAGCCCCTCACTCCTACTGACATTCGTAGCTTTCTGGGATTGGCTGGTTATTACCGCAGGATTGTGGAGGGCCTTTGTTCCATTGATGCCCCACTGACAGATTTGACGAAGAAGAAATCCAAGTTTGAATGGACGGAACCTTGTGAGAAGATTTTCCAGGATCTCAAGGACACACACACTTCAGCCCTGGTGATTACTCAGCCTAAAGGTGGAGAGAATTACACTGTTTATTGAGATGCATCTATGGTTGGTTTAAGTTGTGTTCTTATGTAGGCTGGTAAGGTGATTGCCTAGATTCCATATAGCTCAAGGTTCGTGAGAAGAATTATCCCACTCATGACATGGAGTTGGCAGCTTTGGCGTTTGAACTGATGATGTTGAGGCATTTCTATATGGAGTGCATATGGATATGTTCATAGATCATAGGAGTCTCGAATACGTATTCACACAGAGAGAGTTGAATTTATGTCATCAAAGATGCTTGGAGCTTTTTAAGGATTATGACATGAATGTGCACTACCATCCAAGTAAGGCTAATTTTGTGGCTGATGTTTTGTTATCGGATGAGCATGGGACTACAACTCATGTTGAGGACAAGAAGAAGGAGTTGGCAAAAGAGGTACACATTATGGCCAGACTGGGTCTGTGATTGGTTGACTCTACTAGTGGGGGTGTTTCAGTTCATTCTAGTACTGCCTTTCATCCTCAAACTGATTGGAAGGAAGAGAGCACCATTTAGACATTGGAGGAAATGTTGAGAGCGTGTGTGATTGACTTCAGAGGTAACTGGATTACCATCTGCCTTTGATATAGTTCTCGTATAATAATATCTATTACTCCAGCATTGGGATGGCATCGTTTGAGGCACTATATGGTAGGAGGTGTAGATATCATTCATGAGTCCTTTAAAAAAAGTTAGAGTGATTAGGGACAGGTTGGCTACTGCTTACAGCCGATAGAAGTCATATGCAGACAACAGAAAGCGTCCCTTAGAATTTAAGGTTGGTGACCAGGTTTACTTAAAGATATCACCTATGAAAGGACTGATGAGATTTTGTACTAAAAGGAAAGCTGAGTCCGAGTTATGTTGGGCCATATGAGATCCTACATCGTGTGGGTGAGGTGACCTATGAGTCGGCATTGCTTGCGGAGCTAGCTTCTATCCATCCAGTCTTTCATGTCTCTATGTTTAAGAAGTGCGTAGGTGATCCAGCATCGATTTTACCTGTGGAAGGTTTGGGGGTTGATGAAGAGTTATCTCATGTGAAGGTACCTATTGAGATCTTAGACAGATAGGTCAAGCGGCTGAGGAACAAGGAGATTGCCACAGTAAAGGTATTGTGGAGAAATCATCTTGTTGAGGGTGCTACGTGGGAGGCTGAGGCCGACATGAGATGCCGCTACCCTCATCTTTTCAACTCTTGAGGTTAGATTTCCCACTCTTAAGTATATGTTTCCTTATCTCTCCATATTTTGTTTTTATTGCTTGACTGTGCATAGTGATTATGCTATGATCTGATTGGCATTACGATGTGTAGTGGTAGTGTCATTCGTGGACAAATATTCCTAATGGGGGATACTGTAACATTCCTAAAAATCAATAGGATAAATACTTAAGTTGATTTATTTATTATTTAAAATCTGAAATTTTAAGGGCAAAACGGTCCTTTCACGTATAATTAATTAAATCAGATTTTAAGTATCAAGGAGAGTCCTAAATTTACAAAGTCATTATCTTAGCCTAAAAACATCACACGTTTCAATCTCTCACGTTTATCAAATTCTCACGTTCAAACTCTATTGTTTTCTCTCTGCCAATTAACGTGAAAAACAGAAAATATAAGAAAGGTTCTTCACACTAGAATATATGAAGTAATTAACGAACTATGAATGAAGCCCCATGTCTTGAATATATAGACTCATAGGTCTAGGATACATTCAAAAGTAAGTAGGGTTAAGTATGAGTATTAGATACAGTAAATGGACAAGTGCATTGGCATAAGATGAGATGAACAATGAAATGAGAAAATGAAAAATTAAATGATGAAAACCTAGAAGGGTTAAGTAAGGGTGTGAAACACACTAAATGGCCAACTGTATTGGCATATGATTAAATGAACAGTCACGTAATAAAAGGTAAGTAACTTGGGAAAGCAATGGTGCTAATAATATTGAATGTGGTGACAACATAATATGAGGCTAATGTTAAAGATGAGAGCAATCTCAAATGAGCCTTAGTAACGTTACCAAAATGTACTCACCAATGAGAGTGTAAATTTAATGGAGAGACCAATCTCTATGAAAACTCTAATGAAAGTATTGAGCTTAACACCCTAAATACTATTGATAAGATGAGAAATCATCTAATGAGCTATGATGTCCTCATATTAGAATCCAGCTTCCATGGCGTATCAATTGAATGAAATGGAAATTTATACTGAGCACCGATAGGATAGCTATGAGCAGTTACGCCTTCTTTTGGGAAGGACGGAGGTTCACGTAACTCTCATGAGATGAGCCTGTCCGGCTTGCGGTGTATGGGACTCCTTATATCTCCTAGTCTTTAAACCTATGTACCCAAAATAGGGATCTTTCGGGGTTGAATTCCCATGTACGCTAGCATGTTATGGGTTACTTTGGCCGGTGATTGCACCTCTTTTTGGTGTAGGGAGATAATGGATTTAATGATGCTCATATGATATATGTCGGTTAAAGTTAAAGTTTCTAATTAACGAATGAGACCAGCCTCAAATGATGCACATAATGAAATGAATGATACCAAAGGTGTCAGGATGGGATAATCAAAACGTGAGTTAGATTCATGTAATGATATTAGGTCATTCATGGTCATTGCACATCGAACCTAATGAAAGTCTTAATCTACATCCTATGTATAGTTGGTGTTTACACTGTCATATGAATGAAATGAAATGGAGTATGTTTGAATGAACGAAGCAGACTCTGTGATTGCTAATGAAGACTCCCTAGTTGAGGTCCCATCTTTTAATCCATCATTTCTGGGATTTCTTGATGTTAAGTTCTTGATTGTAAGGTCTCATGGCATATGCATGAATAATATTAAAGAAGTTATTTGCTACATGCAAAATGTGTTATATGCTATATGATATGTGCTATGTGTAAATCTTATGTGTTGTGTGAAAATGTGAAAAGTATTATGATGTATGTTATAATCATGGAATAATTTTCCTATTCCAAATCTTGAATGCTCATTGACTTTCCTAATCCAAAATTGGAAACCTTCCTAATCTCAAATTGGCAAGTCCACTAACTAGACTTCCAAAAATCATGTTCTTAGGAAAGAGATATTCTTTCTAATGCATGTCCTTGGTGTGTGATTATATATACCAATAATTAGTACAACGAGGACTAACTCTATACAAACTCTAATATTTTAGGTGTAGGCACAGGTGGACGATAGAGCTCCAGGATCTTCGCTGCAGTTATCCGGCCGTTTAACATTCATCCGGCTTTGGTAGGTCCTCATGCTTTCGAGGATTCTTTTGTTTTATATTCTACCTTAGTTATTGAGTTGAGCTAGTGGAACATGTCCCAACAGCGTTTCTTTCTTGTTTTCATCCAGACTACGTATTGGTGCAATTTTGGCAATTATACACTTAATAAGAATTGAACTGTTTCTTTAAGTTGCTTATCTCTTAATGATAGATGGTTGATGGTGAACAATTACGTATTTATGAAAATGTTTTTATAAGTATGTTAAGAAACAAAAATTTTCAAATTTTCCGCTAAAATTAACCTATGTAAAGTAAGAATGATGTAAGTAGGCTTGTCTGCGACCACAAAGAGGTCAATGATGTCATTCTTATCTGGGGTCTAGATTCTGATCGTGACACTATAGTGTACGTGGAAGGTCAGAAG
Source organism: Solanum arcanum (assembly GCA_027789145.1). NCBI lineage: Eukaryota > Viridiplantae > Streptophyta > Magnoliopsida > Solanales > Solanaceae > Solanum > Solanum arcanum. The sequence goes on along the minus strand of CM050935.1, from coordinate 22,337,653 downwards.
TGTGTTGAAGAAAAGCTTTGAATCTAGTTACAGTTCAAGCAAAGTTGAAGTATCTCCTAACTTGACTCGAGGGCATTCTATGACCACAATAATGAGTTTAGGTGTATAGAGCCTAACATTTATGTTTGATGTACTGAAGTCCTAAAATGGGTTCTTAGGTTGAAATGAGGCAGTGGCTAAAGATTTAGGTTATTTGGAAGTTAAACATCAAAGGACAACCAAGACGTTCGACAACTAGTCACCAAGAGGCCTTAGGTGTTTTTATGTGCTTATATGTCCGTTATTGGTATATGAATCCCTTATTTGAGTAATGATGATGTTTATAAGTAGTATGTTAAGTTTCATGAAGTTCAGAGGTTCAACATCTAAGACAATTGAATGTTAACCCTTAAGACGTGCAAGTGATTTAAGGGTGCCTAGAATGTTTGGCTGTGTTGCAAGTTTTTGTTATAAGAGAAACATAGGTGAGAAGGTACATGACATGTTAAGGTGTATATTTTCATTCGAAAATCCCAGGTTTGACTCCTCAATGTCCTTGTAAGAGTCCCTCAAAAAGGATCCAAAAGCTGTCAAGACACTACCTTGGTAGTGTCAATCGACAGAGCCAAAAGACGCCTCATAAGTTGCCTTACGCCCCGCGATGAGGGGGCATCTAAGACTTAGCCTGGTGAAGGTTCAAATCAATTGGCAAGACCCAAACCTAAACAAAAACCTGCAGTATGGTACATTTATGGACCTACTGGGCATCATTTGAGACCGTCGATGCAGGTTGCAATTAACTGCCATGCATGCTGTCTCATTATGGGGTGAATGTGAAATTCATCCGACATCCTAAACTGACCCAAAAAACAAATAAACCAACTAGGGTCAGTTTCAAAATTACACCCTTTCCCAATTCATTATTAAAAATTACTCAAAATTACACCCTTTCCCCTAAAAAAGAAACATCTCTAGAATTCTCCGTTCAATGTGATGATCAGAACAGCCATGGTGATGGATTGTCAAGTTATCCTCATCAATTTTTTAGTGGTTTTCTTCTACAATGAGTTATGGTGATCATTCATCTCTAGTTAACCTTCCATCTAGAGAGTTCGTCTCAAAGTTTTCAAAGACTAATCAAACCTCTTATCTTCAAATCTAGCCGTTGTTCTTTCTCAAAACGTTCTTGATGCTTTCTCATCATGAATTGATGTTAATATGTTTATTGTAACGTAAATTTCAATCCAATTGTGTGATGAACCCATGTTCCCTTCAAACACTTGATTTAGCCTATGTGTGGGCTTTGTGATCTCGAATTTATGTTGATTGAATTGTCATTCTAGCATGTTGATTTGTTTATATCTACTGCCTATGATGTAACATGATGATGAATTATGTGTTATTGGTTCAATGTGGGTTGATACTTGAAGACTTTATCTCTACTTCGTATTGATTGTTAATGTATGACATTCACTGTAATCTCGATTCTATAGTGCTAAATATGTAGGATTCATTTATGTAAAAATAATTGTAGTGAATGCCTTATATTGATATAATTGATGAATTGTGGGTATGAATCCTTGATGGTCAAACCAAATGAGTTTTGGACAGGATCGATTTTTATTATTTTAGCCTATATACTGATATTGTAATGTACATGATGTGATCTCAATTCTAAGGTAGATAAAGCATGATTTAGACATGGTTATTATGTCTTTATCTACTCCACTAGATTGGTAATATTGGTGAATTATGAATGTTGATCATGATGATCAAAGTAAGGGATATTAGTACGTGATCTATGTCTCTTTACTCTTTGTTGAATTTGTGATGTAGCGTACTAGTTTGTGGCATGATCTTGTTGTGACTTATATATGATTTCATTAATGTTAAAGTACATCTAATTACTGACCTATACATAAATTGTTGATGAAAAAGTTGTATTGATCAATGATGATCAAAAGGTTGATGAATTGGTAAGAATGACCCTTCCCCTCTACTTTCCTATTAAATTGGTAGTTGATGAAGAATTGTATGGCATTGTGTGGTATAGTACACTTATGATGGTGGTGTTTACTTTATTGTTAGTTTATACCTGATGTGTCATGGACTTGAAGGGAATTATATTATGAATGTGTGTTGGTGATGATCACCCAATGTGAAGCCTCATGCCTAGTCTTCTAAGCTAGTAATGATTAAGGTTGTATGGCTATTTACAAGCATATGAATGAAGATGTTGGGGTTTTATTAGGTGCTGCATTGATGAGTATAAAAGGTTAATGATCCCTACCTATGTACCCCTATATGATGTGTGAATTACTATGGTTAAGATTGTTAAGTGTAATATGATGTTAGCTTGTCTCTTATGCTAAATTTTGTTGTGTGGTCTATGCTCTAAGGTGCATTGTGGTCCTAATATGGTGGCTTCCCCAATTTGTTGTTGATAGCCATTATGTGATCATATTGACCAATGTACACACACCCACACTTCATGCATGCTTACTAGTAGTATAAGTTCATGGTGTCTAATGAAAGAGTATTCTCATATGCACTAATGTCTACTGTTGTGCATGTAAAGTATATATATTTATGAAGTATGTCATGTATCATTCTAGGATGACTTGAGAGGTGAACTAGTAGGGGAAAGACTAGGATGACTTTATAGGTGAACTTGTATAGGCAACGGTATGGGACATAGATGTGTGCCTTGATAGGATAGTTCCTAGGTTTGGTTTTCTATGTACATGAATGTGAATACATGATTATGTTAATGGGGTGTCACACCCCAACCCTAGGTGAGGAGGAAAAGTACCCTATGAACACATGCTTTAGTAGTAACATATTATAATAAAGTAAACTACTATGTAGATTATTGATGAGAATCTTTATATACAACAAATGTTGACTGGCTAAACCAATACACATGAGATGTGAAACTATGAATACAGATGATAGCATTACAATGGTTTACAAAGCCTCTACTATAATCCATACTATAAAAATATAGTAAAGACTTAGCAAAGCCCCGAATACACCTGGAGCTCACCAAAAACTCCTTTGTATCTTGTGTTTCTATTGGGGAGATCTACTTTAGAATATTTGTACCTGCAGCATGAAATGCAGCGCACCAATAAGGGACGTTAGTACGAAAGAATGTACTGAATATGTAAGGCATAATACAAAAATATGTTACATGAGATCTCAAGTTAAACCAAATACCAATAGATAAGTAATAGAGACCACATTTACTTATACTTGTGGAATTGTGTATGTTACATTCTTTTCTTTACTTGTCTGTGCGTTATAATTTTTAAAAGCCATAATATATAATTGAACAGAAGATTAGTGGTAGGAGAGGATCACCCATGCTAGGCATTTTAACATCTGGGATGTTATCCTCATAATTCCACAAATTGTGATCGGCACATGCTAGGCGTTCGCCCCTGAGTTGTCACCCTTCCATACAAATTGGGATCGGCCCATGATAGGATTTAGCCCCGAGCTTCAACCCTGTTATAAAAATCGAGATCGGCTCATGCTAGTCTTTCACCCCTAAGCTTCCACCCTTATAGACCAAGTGGTATCGACCCGTGCAATGTTTTTCCCCTGAGCTTCCACCCATAATTATACAAATTGCTTCACTTGGATTTTTTTAATCTTTGAGATTGTTTCGTTAATGTTTATAACTCTTTTGAGACTGTATTTTGGATAATCTTTACTCATTTGAGATTGTTCTTCTGTTGATAGTAATTCATTCAGGATTGATGTTTTGTTGGTCATAATCATTGATGAGATTTTGAACTATGAACCAGTAGTAGAAGACATACGAATGTGGACTAACGATTTCTACAATGACGTGAGAAACAAATGTGACACTGGCGTAATACTTCTTCTACGACTCAGTATGCATTTTTGACATCTAAAATTGCAGCACACATCAAGTGAAGACATATAATTTTCAGCCAAGAGAATTAAACTCTATATGATAATCAAGTTAAGACATATAATTTTCAGCCAAGAGAATTAAACTCTATATGATAGCCAAATACTCACCAACTAATATCAAAGACAAGGTATACATGAATATGTAACCAAGGAAGATGTGCACAGATTCAACTTGAAGACGGATACATATTCCTAGTAAGTACATATAGATAAATATATAATAGAGAAAGTAGACATATTATGAAGTAATATAATAGTCTAACACAATTAGAGTAGTAACCAATAAAGGGAACAACATGAACATGTGAAAAGATGACGTATATGATGGAATAGACTATTGAAACAAGTTGGCAAGACATGGGCAGATCGTGTATCCATCCTATAAACATATGTACCTTGTGTAATCTAGGATCACTTTGACATATAAGGAAAATACATGCCAGGGGTACTTTGACAATGAAATAAGTTTAAACCTTGCATGCTAACACTTGGTAGAGTAAACACGCACATTTAGTTATAAACTAATAGTAGAGTTCTCACATTAATTTTCTAGGGAGTACGAACTGCATTTATTAATCATTCACTACCAAAAGCACTTAGAGAGATTACAACTGTTGAACTCATGCCAAAGAAATAGGAAATCGAATAGCCTTACATACTTTGCCGCACAACAAAGGATATCACAATGAGTGGATCATCTTCCTTTTAGATTATTTATCTTGCTAGACAAAAATCTTAATTGGAAAGACTTGGATTCTTCAAGGTTTAAGGTGTCCTCTTCCCCTTACTTTGATGTCCAATCATATTATTTACTTGAATTTCTTAAGATGGAGATATTATACCAACTTGTACTTTAAAAATACATGTTACTTCATATTCTAATGGTAAAGATGTAGAACAGAACTCTTTGCAGATTTTATGTCTTTCCTTGAAATTAATTTTCTTGAAAATAAGTGATGAGGGAGAAATTATAAGCTTGAGCGCTTTAGAGGTCCATTTTTAACGTCTTTACTTCATAAATTGGAGAAATAATGTGGTCCTTTACTTTTAAGAAAGAAGGTGCATCACCTCCTTAGTTTCTGCGACATTTAGACCACTTATTCAAAGTGGTGAATCACCTACTTTCTCTTTTTAAACTTAAAATTCAGTCCACTAATTCTAAGTAGGTGCATCAAATACTTTCCCTTTTTCACATAAAATGCAGTCCACTTATTGTAAGTAGGTGCATCACCTACTTGTGCTTTTTCAACTGAATGCAATCCACTAATTCTAAGTAGGTGCATCACCTACTTTCTGTTTTTCACTTAAAATGCAGTCCAATAATTCTAAGTAGGTGCATCTCTTACTTGTCACCTACAAGCATATTTTTGTCAAGCAAACACCTCAATTATTTTACACCCACTTTCCCCACCTTAGTATCTTTACAAGACCGTAGCACTAATACGCACTTGAGAACTTTTACTTTTACATCGAATACCATCTTTTACTATCCCGAGTATGATTTGTTTTTGAGTTCATTTATTTGTATATGTGATGGAAGGCACGTGTTGGGTATTACAACTTTAAATATATTATATTGTCACCATAGTCATAGGAAACCGAGTTTATAACTATATCACATGAAAATTTTTAAGCGATATATACATAGAACTAGTAACATGAAATACAAGGTGCAACGTCCCCCCCTCCGTATGATCATTCATCCTCAAATGATGGTTGAAACTAATGGTTTGGTTAACCTAGAAACTTCATCAGGCGATTCGTGAGAGTTACCATCATAAATAGGACTATCAAAAATCCATAGACTAGTCTAAAACACGTACCGACAAGTCTAGCATGATATGGTTCATAAAATGATAAAATGACCAATTAAATCCCGTTCTTGACCATATAATTCACTGATGATACACAAGTAGAATCATACAAATAATGATTTTCATATACCTTCTAAACTCTAGACATGAAAATAACATATCAAATGAACAAATGCTAGTAGGACTTATTACCATATAAAAACAACAGGATCTCTGATCCTTATGTTGATGTTTTGAATGAAGAGGGTTACTTAGGATCTCTTCCATCTTCAATTCAGAAATATATTCTGTTATATTCTATTCCTTCCCAATACTTCAATGGAGTTTACACATTTTGATCTTTGTTTTTGGGCTTTAACAATCAAGAATAACTTAGTATCTCATATATTTATATATGGAGCTAACACATAAAATCATAGGCCTTACCTAACGGGTCTGTACTTTCCCTTTTCTTTTATCTCATGATGCCTTTCAAAGGTGAGTCTATCTTATGAGAACACATAGATATTACATAAACCCAAGTTTTATGTCGCAACTTCAGATAAGGCATTATGCTATATTATATATCTATGGCTGTGATAAAATTTACATATATCCTCAACCTTTTCTGGTAGAAAAAATGTCCAATACATAATGATACAAGGAAATAATTGGCAAATATGTTCAAAATTCAAGCAATAAACACAGAGGGGTGTAGTCTACAAATAAATAAGTCATAATGGGTATGACACCTAGGCAGATTAGATCCAAAGGGAGAGCATGATATACGTGCACTGTGATATAGAATATATTTGTATGCATGCATATGGTTCCTCGGGCGGTGTGTGAGAAGATGAGCTTTAATTCATGTAGGTAATTGACTAGATGAGCACATGATGCATGAGTACTAAAGCTTTGAAATATATCATATAGAAGCAAGTGGACTATAAGACATGTAGACATAAAAGAAATTGAAATATGGAACACAAATAACATTGAAAAAGAGTGTTATGTCATACAGATAGGTGGAGTAGCATGTCGATGAGTACACAAAAGTCATGGCCATAAAAGCTTTAAGGCATGTAACATTTATGGAAGTAGGATACGAGGAATGTAAAATATATGGAAACGGTCATATGATCAAATATCCTAAAGAAATCTCACCATATAGACAAGTGACGTGAGGAAAGTAACCAATGCAATGAATTACAGGTAGGGAAAAGGTCCTGCGCAACCATATAGTAATAAACAGGGGTGCTCTAAAGAGGATAACAGTTACATGCGCTCTAGGACATTAGGTTGAGTAAGTAATCCACAAAGTCAAATGACTTAAAAATAGAGAAGCCAACATACAACATGTATAATTACATAAAGAACCATCTTCGGAGACTACGAGATCCTATAGAACAACTCTACCATAATAAGGGCAAACATACTGTCGTGTTAAGCCACGGGTTGGATAGTTTCTTACTCACATTAAAGCATATATAATTAATTTCTCTTTCTACTCTCTTCAATCTCATAAAAACTCTCATAGGTTTTGATCTATTGTAACATGGCTTCCTTCTAGGTCAATATAAATACTATAGTTAAGATAGAGAAAAATAGATCCTCAATGGTTCATCTTTTGGAGTAGGAGGCCGAGATAAACATTTCCTTCATTACTTGATTGTGTTACATAAGACTCGATGTATGATGCATTTTTGAAGGTCATAATAGAACATGTAACATGTAATTTCAGGTACCTATAAAGTTATATCATGCTTCATAACATTTTAGAGTTAGCCGCTTTGGGCTTAACTAGATATGGCTTGACATACTAATAGATTTCCTTTTTTTTAATAACATGTTAGGGTTCTCAGACTCTTTTCGCATGCAAGATATCAAAAAACAACAACTATCATGTGATCACTTTTTCCTCTCAGTTAACTAGACTATGATTGATGAATTACTAAATGCATATATTAAATGAAGTCGTATGTATATATTATTGTATTCAATTTTATGGAGGTCTATACATGTGTATGATGCTCTACATCACTTTTGTACTAACGACGTGGATGAACTAGGCCCATGTATCTTTTATGTAGGTAACCTTTCTATTCACATCTTTTTTTCTTGTTGTATTATCAAGACTTCAATTAATACTGAATTGACTTCTCTGACTGCTAAAGGTTCACAAAGTTGTTTCCAAGTGCACCATTATAACTCGTGAGGGTTTAAAAATTGATAACATTTTCTTGCCTCATACACTTAGCAATAACAATTTCCAAACCAGCTATCTCCCTCCTCTATAGCATCATCATATCACCCCTACCCCTATATTTTGAGAATTTGATATTTCCCATCTTTAAAACATCATTGTCACATTCTTCCTATCTAACAACTACCTTTTAATCAAAACGAGTAGCTTCATGCACTCTAATACCACTATGTACACTATTCACAACTTAGGTCTAATGAATCAATTTTCCTTTTGTTAACGTTACCCTTTAGTCACATCCAAATTTACTATACCCAAACCATAGATCATAATAGAAACTGCCTCACATATATAATTATTCAGCAATTGGCACACTTATCCTATGTTTTATAACCATGAAATAACACAAAAGTTATTAGTACTTATTCGAGGTTGTTGGCGCATACCATATAAAGATGAAGCATTAACATACTCGTGAGGACATACGGTAAGAATTTGAGCATTGTCTTGCAATTAGGGGTATATCTAGTAACACTATTGCACTTATACATCAACCTATAAAAGTATGCCACTACCTTCTTCGAACTAAAAGAACTGTTTTAACTACATCAATTTTAAGAACATGTGTAACCCTGAAAATTATATGTATATGAAATATTAAGAACAAGTGTCCTCTATAGGAATAGATCCTGTAAGTATGGAGGAAATATATAACGCAAGAGTTGTTTACATCCTCCTAAGATGATGTGCCTGGACATGCTAGAACAAATATATATAACTAGGTAACAAATCATTTTTGAGACAACATGATGCAAGTGGTACCAATACAACTTTATATGCAAATAACATAAAAGCCTTTACAACTGAGATAGCCAAATAAAATTAGCTCAATATAGTCAGACTTTTGGTAACTTGAGGTCCTTTTTGTATGTTACATACTGACACTTTAAAGACAGTTAACCTTAACTATAGTCAATATGATTAGCATGATCTTGTACAACTGGAAATGGGCATCTTAACTTCGCTTTATCGCACGATAAGGATTATGAAGGAAGGTAACTTTCCTAAATTTCAAAGTAGCCCCCAAAATATAAATGTGTCGTGCAACACATTCATAACATAGGCTCTACTAAACACAGATTTGCAGACTCCCTAGGACGAACAACTCCGATACCACTTTTCTCACTCCCCAATCCTAGCTGAGGCTGACAAGTACCCTATGAACATGCTTTACAAGTAACCTATGATGAGAAAGTAAACTACTATGTAGATTACTTATGAGAAGCTTTATATACAACACTTGTTGACTAGCCAAACCAATACATGTTACAAATGAAACTATGAATATAGATGATAGTTTTACATTAAACTACAAAGCCTCTATTCTAATCCATGCTATGAAGATATGCATAGTAAAGACTCGGAAAAGCCCCGAATAAACCTGGATCTCACCAACAACTACTGAGTATCATGTTCTTCTTTTGGGGAGATCTACTTTTGAATACTTGTACATGCAACATGAATTATAGCGCCTCAATAAGGGACATTAGTGCAAAAGAATGTACTTAATATGGAAGAAATAATACAACCATATGTGACATGAGAGCTCAAGTGAAAAAAAAATATCAATCGATAAGGATTACAGACTACCTTTGCTTAAACTTATGGAATTATTTATGTTACATTATTTTCTGTACTTTTCCATGCGTTATAATTTATATAAGGCATATGATACAAATTACCAACTGATAAGTGTTGGAGAGGATGACCCATGCTAGGCATTTTAACCCTTGGGATGCTATCCTCATAATTCCACAAACTAGTGATGGGCCCATGCTAGGCTTTAACCCTTGAGTTGCCACCCTTTCATATAAATTGGGATCGGCTTTCGCCCTTGATCTTCCTCCCTCTTATACCAATCGGGATCGAATCATGTTAGGATTTCACCCGTGAGCTGCCACCCATCTATACTAATTGGGATCGACCCATGCTAGGCTTTAACTCTGGGCTGCCACCCATAATTGAGATTATTGCTTTGATGTTCATAACTCCTTCGAGACTGTACTTTGAATAATAATAAATCTTTTGAAATTTGTTCTATTATTGATAATAACTCATTTGAGATTAATGTTATAGTCGTCATAATCATCGTTGAGATTTGGTCATAATCATTATTGAGATTTCGAACTATGAGCCAATAGTACAAGATATAAGAATCTGGACAAATGATAATGACAATGAAATGGAAATTAAATGTCACACCGACGTAATACTTCTTCTATAACAATATGCATTTTTGACATCTCAAATTGAAGCACACATCAAGCGAAGACATATAACTTTCCGCCAAGAGATTTGAACTCTATATGATAACCAAATACTCACCAATTAATATCAAAATACAAGGTATACATGAATGTGGAACAAAGAAAGAATGTCGACAGATTGAACATAATGATTGATACAAATTCCAAGTATGTACTTACATATAAATATACAATAGAGCAAGTAGATATATTGTGAGGTAATATAATAGTCTAAAAAAATGGATATACTAACCAATAAATGGAAAAACATGTACATGTGAAAAGATGACATATATGATGGAATAGACTATTGAAGAAAGTTGGCAAGATATGGGCAAATCGTCCATCCATCCTATAAACATATGTACTATGTGTAATCTAGGATCGCTTTGACATATATAAAGGAAATACATGAGAGTGGTACTCTGAAAATGAAACAAGGTTAAACCTTGCATCTAACACTTGGTAGTGTAGACACGTACATTCAGTAACAAACTAACACTAGAGTGCTCACTTTAATTCTCTAGGGAGTACGAACTGTATTTATGGATCAATCAATATCAAGAGCACTTAGAAAGCTTAAAAGTATTGGATTCATGCAAAAGAAATAGTACATCGAATAGCCTTACATACCTTGCGGCAGAACAATGGATATCACAATGAGGTAACAATCTTCCTTTCAGATTATTTATCTTGCAATACAGAAATCTAATTTTCAAGACTTCTATTCTTCAAGGTTTAGGTTGTCCTCTTCCCTTACTTTGAAGTTAAATCATATTATTCTCTTGAATTCCTTAAGATGAAGATGTTTTACCAACTTGTACTTTAAAATTCATGTTTCCTTCAGATTCTAATAATTAAGATGTAGAACTGAACTCTTTTGAGCTTTTATGGCTTTCTTTGGAAGTAATTTTCTTGAGAATAAGTGATGAGGGAGAGATGATAAGCTTTTGTGATTTAGAGGTCCCTTTTGGACGTTTTCACTTCATAAATTGGAGAAATAATATGGTCCTTTACTTTTAAGGCAGAAAGTGCATCACCTTTTTAGTTTCTGCCACATGTTTTTAATAGCTGCATCAACTACTTGCTCTTTTTATTTTAATTCTGTCCACTTGTTCGATGTATGTGCATCACCTACTTACTCCTTTTTTGTAACGCCCCGTATTCTATGTGAACTAATTTATTGTATATGTCGCTTATTAATTTTCTTGTGGTATAGTTATGGACTCGATTTCCTATGCGACTGGTGACAATAGAATAGATTTTTTGTTTTTATAACCCATGCCATCCAGAACATATAAGAATAATTGAAATTCAAAAAACAATTCAAACTCTATATAGGAAAGGGCGGTATTTGATATAAAAGTCATAGTGGTCAAGTGTGCATTTAGTGCTACAGTCTTGTAAAGAATTTAAGATGGGAAAATGGTATAAAGTAATAAAGGTGGTTGCTTGACTAACCTATGCTAGTAGGTGACACGTATGTGATGCACCTACTTAGAATTAGTGGACTACATTTTAAGTGAAAAGGGGAAAGTAGGTGATGCAGCTACTTAGAATTAGCTCACTGCATTTTAATTGAAAAGGGCAAGTAGGTAATTCACCTACTTAGAATAAGTGGACTGAATTATAAAGGAGTAAAAATAGGTGATGCATCTACTTAGAATGAGTTGACTAAAATTAAGTGAAAAGAGCAAGTAGCTGATGCAGCTACTTAAAAACATGTGGCAAGAAACTAAGAAGGTGATGCACCTTCTTGCTTAAAAGTAAAGGACCATATTATTTTCAAATTTATTAAGGGGAAAACGTCCAAAATTGCCTCTAAAGAATCAAGCTTATCATATCTCATGCATATAATTTTGTTCTCCAGAATTACTCCCAAGGAAATCCATGGAAGCTCTAAAAGTTCTGTTCTACAACTTCACCATTAGAATCTGAAGGAAATATGTGTTTAAAGTACAGGCTTGTATGACATCACCCATATTAAGGAACTCAATTGAATAATCTGATTGAACATCAAGATAACTTAGAAAGGACAACCTATACCTTAAAATCCAAGTCTTGGCAATTGAGGTTTCTATCTAGCAAGATAAATAATCTGAAAGGATAGTAACTCATTCTGATATAAACTATTGTGCAGCAAGGTATGTAAAGCTATTCGATTTCGTATTTCTCGGCATGAATCCAAAACTTATAAGCTTTTTAAGTGCTCTTGGTAGTGATTGATCCATAAATTTAATCCGTACTCCCTAGAGAAACTATGAGTTTGTTAATAAATGTGCATTTTTGCTCTACCAAGTGTTAGAATGGAAGGTTTATACTTGTTTCGCTGTCAAAGACTAACTGGCATGTATTTCCCTTACTGGTTCATAGTTCCAAATCTCAACAATAATTGTGCCCACCAAAACATTAATCCCAAATGACTTACTATCAGCAAAAAAAATAAACAATCTCAAAAGAGTATTGATTATCCGAAGTACACAGTCTCAAAAGAGTTATGAAGTGATAAATAACAATATCAATGATTAAAAAAAATCTATGTGAAGAAATTTTTGTAATTATGGGTGGCAGCCCAGGATAAAAGCCTAGCATGGGTATATCCCAATTGGTATAGAAGGTGGCAGCTCAGGGGAGAAAGTTAGCATGGGATGATCCTGATTGGTATAAGAGGGTGATAGCTCAGGGGCGAAATCCTAGCATGGGCCGATCATAGTTTGAATGGAAGGGTGGCTGCTAAAGGGTGAAAGCCTAGCATGGGCGGATCCCAATTGGAATGGAAGGGTAACATATCAGGGGTGAAAGCCTAGCATAGGCTGATCCCAGTTTGAGGAATTATGTGGACCCCATCCCAGGGGTTAAAATGCCTAGCATGGGTCACCCTCTCCTACAACTGATCAGTCATTCCTATCATATGGCTAACAAAAATTATAACTCACAGAAAAGTAAAGAAAAGAATGTAACAAACACAATTCCACAAGTATAAGCAAAGGTTGTAATCCTTATTGTTGGTATTTCGTTTCACTTGAGCTCCCATGTAACACATATGTTTGTATTATGCCTTACAATTTCAGTTGATTCTTTCATACCGACGTCGCATATTAGGGTGCGGCATATCAAGTTGCAGGTACAAGTATTCAAAAGTAGATCTCCCCAATAGAAGCACATGATACTCAGTTGTTGTTGGTGATCTCCAGGTTTATTCGGGGATTTGCCGAGTCTTTACTGTGCGTAGTTTCAAAGCATGAATTCCATAGAGGCTTTGTATACAATGTAAAGATATCATATGTATTCATTGTTTCACTTGTCACATGTCTTTGTTCAGCTAGTCAACATGTGTTGTATATAATGCTTTTTATCACTAATCTTCATAATAGATTACTTTCTCATCATCGGTTAATTGTAAAGTATGTATTCATAGGGTACTCGTCCGCCTCAACTAGAGTTGGGGTGTAACATTTTTAACTTAAAATTCAGTCCACTAATTCTAATTAGGTGCATAACCTACTTGACCTTTTCACTTAATATGCAGTCCACTTATTCTAAGTAGGTGCATCACCGACTTGCGCTTTTTCACTTAAAGTGCAGTCCACTAATTCTAAGTAGTTGGATCTCCTACTTGTCACCTACAAGCATAGTTTAGTCAAGAGAACACCTCTGTCATTTTACACCATTTTCCCCATCTTTGTTTCTTTACAAGACCGTAGCACTTATACGCACTTGACCACTTTGACTTTTACATCGAATACCTTCTTTTACAATTGCTAGTTTGAATTGTTTTTGTGTTCAGTTATTTGTATATATGTACTGGAAGGCACGTGCGGGAAATTAGAACTTTGAACATATACCATGGTCACCAGTCGCATAGGAAGCTGAGTCCATAACAATATCACAAGGAAATTTTTAAGCAACATATACATAAAACTAGTAATGTAGAATACGGGGTGTTACAAGGGGTATGGGACTTCACCTATGGATTTCACAAGTGGCTCTTGAGGGAAGTCCTACGAAGGTGTTATACTGCTTGTGACTATGTTTATGTTCCTTATGCATGACACTGTAGTCTCGTCCAATTATTGTGATGATATGCATGGTATGAATCCTAATGAGTCTCTATGATGTGTCTTTTCCTTATTTGTATAATGTTGATGTTTTTGGCTATATGAATGAAGGTCCTACTTGGGTTTCATGTAGTTAACTAAAGTCTTATATTAAGTGTAATGTGAAGTATGTGCCTTGTTGTATGAAATGATTCGATGGATGTATGTGCTAGTTTTAAGGTTGTAGGTTTGTTTTTTTGTGGTCTTAAGGTGATGCTTCATAGATAGTATTATGGGATATTATCTATACATTGCAAAAAGGATCACTAGAGGGTTACTTGAGAAAGACAACAAGTTAGAATAAGATGAAGTTCACTGTAAAGGGAAAATAGCTCACTGTAAAGTGAAAATGAGCTTACAATAAAATGGGTCAAAATGTGACTTAAATGTTATGCATGATTTTATGTGATATTATGACTAAGGTTTATGCCATAATTAAGTATGTAAGTTGTAATGTTTAATGTATAAAGTTTTATGAAGTTTTTAAAAAAGACTGCATGGTTTCAAGTAAAATATCTCTTTTAAATGCATGTTTTTGCATGATTTTCATACCTAACACATTCTTGTACTAAATCCATTCTTCTCTACCTTTTTAAAAAGTGTAGGTTATGAATGCTTAAAGGAGGTTTCTAAGTTTAAGGGCTTGATATGTGATTTCCAAGCTCAATCAAACGGATCCTTAAGTTTAAGCATTTCCTATGTCAAGTTTCTATAAAATCTTGAAATAGTTTAGTTTATGAATTTATGTTAAAGGGTCGTGTCCCTATTCTATTCTATCATGTTAAGTCTATGATGGAAAAAGAATATGTATTAGGACTTATATTTTATTTACATATTAAGTGATGATTCTACTATATGATCTGCTATGAAAAGTTTTAAATTTTTCTATGTTTCTAGTATATCGTTGCTGAATCACCGCACATTTATGAGCAAGTGACTATAAGACGATAGAGTTTCCATTCTTCACTATTCTTATGTCGTGCCATAGAACTGAATTGTATAAGTCTCTATTATCTTTTCTTGTCCGGTGGTTTTATTGATTTGATTGCTTGTATTAGATGGTATCGCTATGCTTAAGGGAGAAAATGTGATTTTTGATGCTTATTTTTGTTTTATGGTTTGATGAGTATGTGTGAAGGTAAACTTTGTTTATGTTGATGTGGTGCCCTTTGTGGCTATATATGAAATCTATATGTAATGGACTGTTATGTTGAGAAATGCATGTTATGATATGGTTAAAACATGTTAAAAGTTGTTATGGTTAAAATGAGTCTCTTTTGGAATGGTGTGTTCCCATATGATTTTGCATGATGATAGTCTTATGATATGGTTTAGACTTGAAATGCTTTGAAGAATGTGGTAAATGGCTAAATGTGCATGTTTCTTAAGTATATGTGTTGCGTTGTTTGGATGGAGTCTTTTGTATAGGCTTGGTCCTAGAAGCGAAGGTAGTATGGTTATCTTTGTAGGGTGATGATGTGGGTTTTATTGACCTAGAAGTTACCTTACTTTATTGTTAAAAGAAAGAAAAGAGACCTTATGTCTATGTCTCCTCTATTGTTTTCCGTTAATGTTGTATGACCTCTAATGTTCATCATATATATGAGACGTTATGTGGTTGGGTAAAATGACCTATCTTGAATGTTATGGAGTACCTTTGGGTGTTTGGCCTAGAGAAAAAAAGTTATGGTTGAGTTAAGTTGGTCTTAACTGGGTTTACCCTAAGTGGGGGATGATGATGAGGGTCGTAGGTTGTTGATGTTTCAATCTTGTGCTCATATTCTTACTTGAGTTTGAATTAAAGAGTTTCTATATCTTGTTCATGATTGGAGTCTTGCATAGAAGTATGAGTTGCATGTTCTCAATATAGTATGCATGTCTTAATTGACACTACGGTAACCATGTTTTGAAGATTCTAAATTATATGAAAAGAGATTTTTGACTAAGTTCATGATTTCTCATGTTGATTGTGCATCTTTGTGCATTTAACTTCATGAGATAATGTAAGAAGCATGTTGATGTCACTTATAATGTGTGGTTTTTATGCCATTAATGAATAATTTGAGTATGATGATCCTCTTGAAAATTATATGACTTTTATAATTTGGGAAGAATGATTGTAGGGTCACCTTTAAATATGTAGTCATGTTTTGCCATTGTCCTTGTGCTTTCCTAAAAATTGTACGATTTTCTCTTAATGATGCATGTTTATGAAAGATATTGTCATACTAGAAATTGTAACTATTATATTACTTTTATAATTTGGAAAGAATGATTGTAGGCTCACCTTTAAATATGTAGTCATGTTTTTCCATTGTCCTTGTGCTTTCCTAAAAATTGTACGATTTTCTCTTAATGATGCATGTTTATGAAAGATATTGTCATACTAGAAATTGTTACTATGTGTAATGACTTCCTATTGTTGTGATGTGTGTGGTGTGATTTACCATTTTTACTTCACTAGGAAGAATATTATTAGCATACTTTGGTTAAAAGTTGAGAAATTCTCATTTAACAAGAATGGACCTTCTGTGTTGGTTGCCCGTGAACTCATGAGACTATAAGTGTGTTGAGGAGAAGGACATTCCTCCATGGACAAAATAAGCATGGTATGGTTGAGTATGGATCTCATGGCAGTATGCCTAACTAATATGAATCCATTGTCAACTTATTGAACTCAAGTCTATGTTCGACCTATGAACATGACAAGAGCCTATGTGTTTGATGCATTAAGCATGAGTGAATAAAAGTTTGTGCTTTCTTGGGTTGCATTGACTGCTAAATGGCTTAGATGTTCTTGTTACTTGTAGTGTAGTTCATTGACTTTTATGTTATGATGTTGTTAATTTTGTAAGATGCTCTATGGTTCATTGAAGTCCTTGTTATGATTAATGTTTTCCAAGTGTCATTCGAGGATTAATGTTCTCAAGTGGGGGATATTAGAAGACCAAAAAATGAGTTTAGGTGTCTAGAGCCTAATGTTTGTATCTTGATGCACTGAAGTCCTAAAATGGGTTTTAAGGTTGTAATGAGGCAGTGTCTAATGATTTACGTGATTTGGAATTTGAAACGTCAAGAGACGACCAAGACGTCATCGACTAGTCACCAAGAGGCCTTAGGTGTTTTTATGTGCTTATATGTGTGTCATTTTCTTATGAAACCCTTAAATGGGTAATAATGATGTTTATAGGTAGTATGTTAAGTTTAATGAAGTTTAAAGGTTAAACGTCTAAGACGTTCAAATGTAAGCCCTTGAGATGTGTATGTGTGACTTGAGGGTGCCTAGTATCTTTGCATGTGTTGCGAGTGTTTGTTTTTGGTGAAACTAATGCGGAAGGTCGTTGAAATTTTAAGGTTAATATTTACGTTTGATACGCACGTGTATGACTCCCCAAGGGACCCCCAAGAGGCCCTAAAGAAGGACCCAAAGACTAAGTGTCAATCGATTGAGCCAAGGGACGCCTTGTCAGTTGGCTAACGCCTCGTCGGTGGGGGGCGCCGTCAAACACTTATTCTAGTGAAGGCTCAAGTCAAGGCAAGCCCCAGACCCAAATGATGTTCTGCAGTACGGTCTATTGATCGATCTACTGGGCATCATTTGAGACCGCAATGCAAGCTGCAATAACTTCCAGCCGCGCTGTCTCATTATGGGGTGAATCTGACCCTAGTTGGTTTATTTGGTTAATTTTGGGTATATTTAACTTATTTAAAATGTGACTTTCCTATTTCCGATTCATTCTTCTAAATTAAACCCTTCCCTCTCAAAAAGAAACCTCTCTACAATTCTCCATTAAAGGTGAAGCTCAAGAACAACCAAGGTGATGAATTCTCAAGTTTTATCCATCAATTTGTAGTGGTTTTCTTCTACAGTGAGGTATTGTTATTCTTCATATCTAGTTAACCTTTTATTTAGAGACTTCTTTTCAATGTTTGTTAAGAGAAAATATGATGAAACCTCTTATTTTCAAATACGGCCATGGTTTATTTCTCAAAACATTTTTAAAGGATTCCTCATGATGAATTGATGTTAGTATGTTAATTTAACGTGAATTTCAATCATTGTATGGTGAATGCATTCTCCCTTCAAACTCTCGATTAGTCTGTGTGTGGGCTTTGTGATCTCAAATTTATGTTGATTGAAGTATGATTCTAGCATATTGAATTGCTTATATCTACTGCCTATGAAGTAATATGTTGATGAATTATATGTTATTGGTCCAATGTGGTTTGATACTTGAAGTCTTGATCTCTACTTCCTATTGATTTTTAATGTTTGACATTCACTATAATCTCGATTCTATAGTGCATGAATGTAAGATTCGTTTATGTAAATATAATTGTACCTACTGCCTTATATTGATTTTGTTGATGAATTGTGGGTATGAATCCTTGATGATAAAAGCAAAGGAGTTTTTCTAAGGATTAATTTACATTCTTTTAGCCTATGATTGATATTTTAATGTATATGATGTGATCTCAAATCTAAGGTAGATGAAGCATGATTTAGACTTGGTTATTATGTCTTAAGATACTGACCTAGATTGGCATTATTGGTGAATTATGAATGTTGATTATGATGATCAAGTAGGGGATATTATTAAATGATCTATGTCTCTTTAATCTTTATTGAATGTTTGAAGTAGTGTACTAGTTTGTAGCATGATCTTGTAGTGACTGATACATTGTTTTATTTATGTTAAAGTACAACTAGCTACTGTCCTATGTTGATGAAAAAGGTGTATTGATAAATGATGATAAAGGTTATTAAAACAATGATTGTTCCCTTGTACTTTCCTATGGAATTTGTAGTTGATGAAGCCTTGTATGGCATTGTATTGTATATGATGTGATCATGGCCTTGATGGCAATTTTATTATAAATATGTGTTAGTGATGATCCCAAATGTGAAGCCTCATGCCTAGTCTTATAGTCTAGTAGTGATTTAGGTTGTATGACTATTGTACAAGAATCTGAATTACGATGTTAGGGTTTGATTAGGTGCTGCCTTGATGAGTATAAATGGTTAATGATCCCTACCTAAATACCCCTATGTGAATGTGTGGATATCTAATGTTTGGAGTCTTAAGTGTAATATTAAGTTAGCTTGTCTCCTATGCTAAAATGTGTTGTGTGGTCTATGCTCTAAAGTGCATTGTGTTCCTGATAGGGTGGCTGCCTCAATATGTTGTTGATAACCATTATATAATCATGTTTACCAATATACATATGGTGTCTAAAGAAAGAGTATTCTCATATGCACTTAGGTCGATTACTATGCATGTAAAGTATATGTATTTATGAATTATGTGATGTATCATTAACTATGATGACCTTATAGGTGTAATAGTATGGTCAAGGGCATGGGACCTTGTTAATGCATTGCACATGTGTTCCTTGATAGGATAGTTTTTTGTTTTCTATGTAATTGAATGTGAATGCATGATTATGTAAATGTATGGTCATGTGTGGTCTTAATGTGTTATGTGAATGGATTGCTCACACATATTATACACACCCTCATTTATGATGCTCCAGTCAATGGAGGGTCCTAGAATGATGTTTTCAAGCGTACCCGAAACTAGATGATGCTTTAAATAGGCTTCCATGTGCAAGGACTTCTCACATGACGTTGGTTGATGAACTCTCATCTATGACATATGAGCTAATCATATGAGGAGTTAATTCTCCTAAGACTAATTTTATAATGTACAGTTAAAGGCTTTTCAATAATGGGAACATATCTAAGCAACGAGTGAACGTGAAGTTGAGGAGTGTCCCTTCCCTTTTCTAGGAAGGAGGTCACCATAGTTCTCACGTGGTGGTTAGCCTCATCGACCAAAGGGAATAGAGAGATATTTCCATAAGTGACTAACTAAAATACCTCAATAGGCATAAAGAGTGTTTACACATGTACCTCGAAGTTCCATAAATGATGCTTGCCACATAGGATCTAGCAAGTGATATCACTTATTATGCTAGCATATATTAGTGTTCTACCTTGGCTAGGTAGAGCACTTTCCAATTGTGTAAGGCTCCAAAACACCAAATTCCATGTAGCACCCATGTTCTTAGTGTCGGTTAATGTTATAGTTTTCCAAAACTAAAATGGACAATGGAAGTAAAGTAAGGACCATAACTAGGATACGCTGAGGGTAGTTTCTTAGTGTATGTCGGGTAAGGGACTTCACCTATGCATTGCACAAATGGCTCTAGAGGGAAGTCCTATGAAGGTGTCCTGATGCATGTGACTATGTTTATATTCTGTATGCATGACATTGTAGTCTTGTCTACTTATTGTAATGACTTGCATGCTATGAGTCCTAATGAATCTATATGGTGTGTCTTTTCCTTATGCGCATAATGTTTGTCTTATTGTCTATATGAATGAAGGTCCTACTTGGGTTTCATGTAGTTGATTAAAGTCTTATGTTAAGTGTATTGTGAAATATGTGCCTTGTTATATGAAATGGTCCTATGGATGTATGTCTTGAGTTAAAAGGTTATAGGTTTTGTTTCCTTGTGGTCTTAAGGTGATGCTTGAGTGTGGATATTTTTATTGGATATTATCTATAAATTGCATTAAGTATTAATAGAGGGTTACTAGGGAAAGTGAAGAAGTGAGAATAAGATGAATAAAGTCAAGAAGTTAGAATAAGATGAAGCTCACTTAAAGTTAAAATAACTCAGTGAAAATGATATTACTGTAAAATGGGTCAAAATGCGACTCTAATGCTATGCATTATTTTATGTGATATTATGATTGTGGTATATGCTTAAATGAAGTGTGTAAGTTGTATAATGTTTAATATATCAAGTTTAATGAAGTTTTTAAAAAAGACATGATCCATGGTATCAAGTAAAATGCCCTTTTAAAAGCATGTTTTTGCATAGTTGTCATACATAGTAAATTTTTGTACTAACTCCATTCTTCTCAATTTTTGCACAAAGTGTCGGTTATGGATGCTTAAAGGAGGTCTCTAAGATGAAGGTCTTGATATGTAATTCCCAAGCTAAATGAAAGAGATCCTTAAGTTCAAGGATTTCCTATATCATGTTTCTATAAAATCTTGTAATTATTTAATTTATGAATTTATTTTAATGATTCGTGTTCCTATTCTATTCAATGATATTGAGTCTAAAATGGCAAAATAGACTGAGTCTTAAAGAGGGTCGATTTATTTTTACCAAAAACCACTCTAGGCAATCTTATAAACGTATGTAACACTCAGCCTACTTACACCCACGAAATTGACTAAGTATGGAAATACTTAAACACCAAAGTTAAACAGCCAACAGAATTTACAGGAACCTGTCCCAACCTTATTTAATATGTAATTAATATAAAGGAAGGCTTCACGAATTAGTCTAAGGCTAAAAACACACTGTCTGAGCCGTAGACAAATTTACACCCTTAAATCAAAATTCTGCACAATGGCAGTTACATATGGCAGTTACAAATAGCACCAGTCCGACACTTGTCATCACAGGGTTCAAAACTAACTTTCAAACAACTATATTTCTAACAGATAGAATTTAATTCAAATTACATTCTTATCTGCACGAAATACTAATAATCTAACACTTAGAATATTTCGGGCTTCATTCCAACACTTAGAATATTTCTGCCAGATTCCAACACTAAGAATATTTAAGCAGTCTTCCAACACTTTGTTTTATTTCAGCAATTCAGGTGAACTGCCTTTGTTGTTGACATTGTCAAGTCTTCACTGCCTTGCCTTATCTAGTCAACATGCTGTCTTGCCAATTCCCTTAGCCTGCACGTAAGCCATGTACGTTCAAGCTTCCTTGCTAACACCCAAGCAACTTGAACTTGCGTTGCACTGTTTTGCCATCATCCATGTCAAGACCAATGCCCTAGTCTTGACATGTTTGCACGTAGTTAGATCAAGTAGTTTGCGGGTCTAATAGGCAACCCTCACCACTTGAACTCGATGTCCTCAGCGAGACTGTTTTAAGATAGTCCTCGATCTGAGCATCAAACTGCCATAAGTCTTTTGCCTTCTTTCTAACTGCATCGGCTGCACTATTGCCTTTCTAGTGAACCAAGAATTCAGTCTTAGTATTCTTCTTACTTGTGCCCAAAACCCGGTGATAAAGGATCTTCTCAATTTCAGCATCATACTGTGTAGGTACTGATGGAGGACCCCTGTTTGACCTGTTTCTATCCGGATCATCTTCATCTTCAAAATAAGGTTTAAAAAAACTCACATGGAAAGTAAGATGGAATTTCAACCTTTCTGGAAGCTTCAACCTATAAGCAACTTCGCCCACTCATTTAACCACTTCGAATGGACCATCATACATAAGAATCAAACCCCGATGTTTGGTCTTAGTTACAATCTTTTTCAGGATTTGTGGGGTAAGTTCAGCATCACCTTCTCACCCACATTGAAATCAACGGAGCGACGATGTTGATCAGCATACTTCTTCATGCGCCGCTGAGCCTTGCGCAAGCTATCTTGTGTCTCAGATAACATTTCAAGTGTGTCCCTTGAAACCCTGTATACTGTTGGACACTTTCCCTGATTTTTAGATTCGGTAACATCTAGTGGCGTCATAGGCTGTCTGCCTAAGACGATTTCGAAAGGGCTCAGTTCTGTTGCAGACGACTTGTGCAGATTATAGCAAAAATGCGCAGTGTCTAACAATATTACCCAATTCTGTTGACTTGGTTTCAAATAGTGCCTCAAGTATTCTTCAAACAAGTGACTATTTTTTTCCGTTTGTCCATCTGTTTGTGGATGATTTGTAGTAGAAAATTTTAATTCAGTTCCCATCATATTGAACAATGCTGTCCAAAATCTACCAGTGAAGCTTGTATCTCTATCACTCACTATGTCGGCCGAAACACCAAAATACTTAACCGCATTTTTGTAGAACAAATCAGCAGCAATTTTAGATAAGCATAATTCAGGAGCACCAATAAAAACAGAATATTTTGAAAACTTGTCAACTACCACGAGATAGATTCTTTGCGATCTACTTTAGAGTATCCAGAAATGAAATCCAAACTTCCTGATAGCCATGGCCTTTCAGGAACAGGCAAAGGTTGCAGTAAACCTGGTTCCTTCTTACGTTCAGTCTTGTCCACTTGACAAACATGACAAGTCTTGACGTATGCCTCTATATCGTCTTCCATTTTCTGCAAAAAATAAACAGGACACTCTAAGGCTAACATCCTTTCAACATCAGGATGTCCGGCCCAAGCTAAATCATGTGCGTGTTTCATAAGTCTTTGCGCAACCCACCCTGATTTGTTAAAATGATTTTCCCCCCTTTTAAATAGAGCAGATCGTCCTCGATCGAAAATCGTCTCAATGTGCAATCTTGCATTTGACCCATCCATTTAACATACAATAAATCATTTGCCGCACACAAATTGATTCTATCATAGAAATCAGTTTCAAGTTTTGAAATTGAATGTACTGCAAAAAACACTTCTTTTCTAATCAACGCATCAGCAACCTGGTTGTGTTTTCCTTGTTTATGTTCCCACATGAAATCATATTCTGCCAGGAATTCTTGCCACCGTGCTTCTTTAGGACTCAACTTTTTCTGTGTCTTAAAAAATGTATTTGCCATATTATTAGTTATTACTACAAATCGAGTACCCAAGAGATAAACTCTCCAAACCTGCAAACAGTGTACTACCGCAACTATTTGTTTTTCATGTGTTGAGTATCTCTGTTCAACATCATTCAATTTTCTACTTCCAAAGGCCACTCGATGACCTTCCTGCACTAATACGCCACCAATTGCCTTATCTGACGCATCAGTGTGCACTTTAAATTGTAACTCAAAATCAGGCAATTTTAGTATAGGTCCAGATGCAATAGCATTCTTCAAATTTTGAAATTCTTCATCACATCGTTCAGACCAAACCCTTTTTGAGTAACCAGCTATAAACTTTCTGTAATAGTTAGCCAAGCCAAGAAACGACCTCAGATCCTTCACATGACGAAGTGCCTGCCAATCAACAATGGCTTGCACTTTCTTAGGATCCATTCGAACTTGGTTTTTACTAACAAGATGACGTAAGAACAATATCTCTTGTTGATCAAACTCACACTTTTCCATCTTGACATAAAGTGTGTATTTTCTCAATTGAGACAAAACAAAACTTAGGTGATTAGCATGTTCCTCCAATGTTCAACTATAAATGAAAATATCATCTAGAGAAAAAACAACAAAATCATCAAGATAGTCAAATAGTACATTATTCATTAAGTTGCAAAACATTGTCGGGGCATTAGTTAGCCCAAAATGCATTACAAGGAATTCATATGAACCATATCTAGTTACACATGTTGTTTTTGGTTCATCACCCTATGCTATCCGAACCTGCCAATAACCTGCCCTGAGATCAAGTTTTGTGAACCAGCATGCCTTGCTAAACCTATCCATCAAATCTTGCACAAACGGAACCGGATACTTGTTTTTATAGTTGCTTTGTTTAGTGCCCTGTAGTCTACACACATTCGCATCGTCCCGTCCTGTTTCTTTTGAAATAAAACAGGAGCACCATATGGGGCTTTAGATTGCTGAATGAATCCAGCATCCACCAACTCATTCAATAGTTTGCGTAATTCAACCAATTCCATAGGAGCCATATGATAAGGAGCCTGTGCAGGAGCAACCGTACCCGACAGCAACTCGATCTTATGATCAATATACCTCCTTTGTGGTAATTTCTTTGGTAATTCAGGCGGCATAACATCACCATACTTTTTGAGCAATTCATCAACACAATCAGGCACTACTATTTTCACATCAGGTTTTACTTCGACCAAGACAGCAAGTATAGTGTGATCACCCTTCTTCAGCCCTTTGTCGATTGACATTGCAAAAAAAGTATTCCCTTGTATCTATTCTTTGCAACTTTATTAATGTTCCCAAATGGATGAACACCTTTGAGAAATCCAGCATTGCTTCCATTCATGACCATCACTCCATCTAAGTGAGGAAACGGAACAAATTGGAATTTTCTTAGTAAATCAATCCCAAGTATGATTTCTAAGTCACCAAGCGGCATCACCATCAAGTTATGTTTTCCCACCCAACTTCAAGTCGTCATAGACACCATAAGCCATGCCCACAATGGCTTGTGCCTTAGCATTGACTGTTTTGACGTAGGAAGGGCTTTTAGAAAACTTCAGCCCAAATTTTGTAGCAATTTTCATATCAACAAACGTATGAGTGTCCGGTGTATCAACCATTGCAATCACACATTGTTCTTTCACTTTCATTTCTATATGAATTAAGGAAGCATGAGGATTCAAAGTGCTAGATATTTCTCCAACATTATTAATCCATGTAATATGATTGAAGGACAATCCTAATGGGTTCGCGATTACAACCACGATTTCTTCATCCTCCTCCCTTTGATTCATATTTCCAGCAAGCAAAGCATTCACTTTTTCCCGATTTGGACAAGATTTGGCCAAATGAGGACCACCACAAGTCCAACAGCCCGTAGAATTTCCATTTTTGTTCTTTGTCCTGTCTTTCCTATCCTTCATTTGTGCTTTTCCTTTCCCATTTGTATTGTCCTTACGACTATCCTTTCTCCATTACCCTTTGTTCTCATTCTTTTTTGTAAGTTTTTGAAGTGGAGGAAATGTCAGTCAAAGACGAGTCGTCCGGAAATCCACCAACGAATCTGCAGCAGCAATTGAACCAGGCAGATCTTTAACATTCTCCCTCCGTAGTTTATTTTGAGCCCAGCCTTGCATTCCTGAAATGAAGTTGTGTAGTTTATCCTCATCAGACATATTCTGTATGTTTAACATCACAAAGGTAAATTCTTTAATGTATTCCCTCATTGAGCCCGTCTGCCTTAGCCTTTTCAATTTATACCTTGCAAGCCAAGATGCATTGCTAGGAAGAATTTGATTAGGCATTTCTTTTATTAACATATCCCATTTGTCAATTCTAGGACGACCAGCACTTACATCATCTGCATTTCGAGTCCTCCACAGAAGTTTAGCATCACCCGTTAAATACATTGTGGTAATATTTAACTTGTCACCGTCAGGCACCCTTGCAGCAGTAAAATATTATTCCATTTTCCAAATGAAATTTTTTCCATTCTTTATCACTTCCTGGGCAACTAAAGGCCATAGGTTCTTGAATCTAAACCTCTGATGATTCAACACGAGTTGAACTCAACGTAGCCACAACCCGACACAATACAATGAGCTCTGCACGAAGGTTCTCATTTTCCTTCTGCAGTCCCTCAAGTTTTTGCATAGTTGTGGTACGAAAATCCAAGATTTCAGTGATATGATTATCAACATTTTGTCGATATCCACCAATCTCCCCCTGAACTTTCTCAGCGTCAAGTCTCATATCAATGATTTGTGTAAATAAATTCACAAACATAGAGTCTCCCATAATATCATAAGTAAACCCGACGAAGGATTCAATTTTTCGTGCCAGACCCCAAAGTTCTGCGTTTTTAACCATCGTTAACCGTGATCTGATACCAATTAAAAGAGGGTCGAATTATTTTTACCAAACACCACTCTAGGCAGTCTTTCAAACGTCTGTAACACTCAGCCTACTTACACCCACGAAATTGACTTTGTATGGAAATACTTAAACAACAAAGTTAAATAGAAAGCAAAATTTACAGGAACCTATCCCAACCTTTATTAATCTGTAATTAATACAAAGGAAGGCTTCAATAATTAGTCTAAGGCTAAAAACACACTGTCTGAGCCTTATAAGAATTTCCACGTTTAAATAAAAATTATGCACAATGGCAGTTACATGCGGTAGTTACAAATGACACCTGTCTGACACTCGTCATCACAGGGTTCAAAACTAACTTTCCAATAGCTATATTTCTAACAGATAGAATTTAATTCAAATAACATTCTTATCTCCACGAAATACTAATATTCTAACACTTAGAATATTTCAAGCTGCCTTGCCAACACCCATGCAACTTGAACTTGTGTTTCACTTTTTTGCCATCATCCATGTCAAGACCAATGCCCGAGTCCTTCAGATGTCTGCACGTAGATAGATCTAGTAGTTTGCGTGACTAATAAACAACCCTCACCACTTGAAATTGATGTCCTCATCGAGACTATTTAAAAATAGTCTTCGATCTTAGCATCGGCTGCACTCTTGCCTTTCCAGTGAACCAAGAATTCAGTCTTAGTATTCTTCTTACTTGTGCCCAAAAACCCGGTGTGCAAGGATCTTCTCAATATCAGCATCATACGGTGTAGGTACTGATGGGGGAGCCCTCTTTGACCTGTTTCTATCCGAATCACCTACATCTTCAAAATAAGGTTTCAAGAAACTAACATAGAATGTGGGATGGATTTTCAACCTTTCTGGCAGCTTCAACCTATAAGCAACTTCACCCACTAATTTCACCACTTCTAATGGACCATCATACTTAAGAATCAAACCCCGATGTTTGGTCTTACTTACAATCTGTTTCCAGATTTGTGGGGTAAGTTTCAGCAACACCTTCTCACCCACATTGAATTCAACTGAGCGACGATGTTGATCAGCATACTTCTTCATGCGCCGTTGAGCCTTGCGCAAGCTATATTGTGTCTCAAATAACATTTCAAGTATGTCCCTTGCAACCCTTTATACTGCTGGACACTTTCCCTAAATTTTAGATTTGGAAGCATCTAGTGGCGTCATAGGCTGTCTGCCTAAGACGATTTCAAAAGGGCTCATTTCTGTTGCAGACGACTTGTGCATATTATAGCAAAACGGCGCAGTGTCTAACAATATTACCCAATTCTGTTGACTTGCTATCACATAGTGCCTCAAGTATTCTTCCAACAAGTGATTAATTCATTCCGTTTGTCCATCTATTTGTGGATGATTTGCAGTAGAAAATTTTAATTCAGTTCCAATCATATTGAACAATGCTGTCCAAAATCTACCAGTGAACCTTGTATCTCTATCACTCACAATGTCAGCCGAAACACCAAAATACTTAACCATATTTTTGTAGAACAAATCAGCAGCAACATTAGTTAAGCATAATTTAGAAGCACCAATAAAAAAAGAATATTTTGAAAAATTTTCAACTACCACCATGATAGATGATTTGCCATCTACTTTAGGGAATCTAGAAATGAAATCCATGCTTACTGATAGCCATGGCCTTTCAGGAACAGGTAAAGGTTGCAGTAAACTTGCTTCCTTCATACGTTAACTCTTGTCCACTTGAAAAACATGACAAGTCTTGACGTATGCCTCCATATCGTCTTCCATTTTCGGCTAAAAATAAACACGAGACAGTAAGGCTAACATCCTTTCAACACCGGGATGTCCAGCCCAAGTAGAATCATGCACCTGTTTCATTTAGTCTTTGCGCAACCCGCCCTGATTTGTGATATACCGTGGCTTCACGGTATAATTAATACTTTTTCCTTAAGTTTAGTGTGTCCGTAAGCCTTTTTTGTGCTAATTTTGATATAAGTTTCTCTTTGTTTTGCAGGAAATCTGTCCAAAGCTGAATGCGGAGATTTTGAGCGAATAATGCAGAAGAGACCACCTACGGAGCTTATGACGGTCCGTCGTGCCTGTGACGGTCCGTAGGTGGCAGCGTAGAGAAGCTGCTGAAGGAAGATGGGGAAGTGTGACCAAGTGTGGGATTACGAAGCTTGTGATGGTCCGTCATGGCTATGACGGTCCGTCCTGCAGGTTCGTCATGAAGATTAGAGAAGTTATCCCAGTACCCAGATTCCAAGAGTTGAAGTATTTTGAAACGAGACCCTCGACGGAACGTTGTGCCAATGACGGTCCGTCACACTTGCCATCGAGGGGAATGAAGAAAGCAGCAGAAGAAATTGCACCAAGTATGGAACGACAGAGTCCACGACGGTCCGTCACGACCACGATGGTTCGTCGCGTGGTCCGTCGACCCAGCCGCGTTTTTGCAGATTTCCAGTAATTAGAATCCTTGTTTAATTAGGTTTTTATTTTTTTATAAATAGTTCGAAAAACCTCGTTTTTGAGGTTAGACTCTGTGAGATAAAACGTCATATTATGAGACTTTGTGTTTAAGTGTTTGATTTTTAGAGATTCTTACAAGTGATTTTTGGTGATTAATCAAGCAAATTTTCGGACTTTATTCTTTCTCATTGAAGTAAGTACATGAATTCTTGTTTAACATATTTGAATATTGTGTTTATGGCTATGAGGAACTAAACTCCATAACTAGGGTTGTGGGAACCGTAGGCAAATAATGAGATAAACCCTAGCTAAAATAACAATTCTAGAATAGTGTATTGCATGTATTAATAATTCTTTCGCTTAGAAGTCTTTTTAACAGTTGATCAACGTTAGAACTCGCCTTAATGCTACTTGCCGGACCAAGGAGGTAGATATAGGAAAGGAATTATTAAAATAGATTTAGTGTATACTATATAATAGGCTAGTATTGATTGGTACGAGGTAATAACATAGTCCAATATCGAATACGATGCTTAATATGAGGTAAAGATAAGGGTTAGGAAAGCAACACACGCAGCCGGACCAAGGTGCAGAGTGAGATTTAATAGATGCCGGACCAAGGGTTTAGAAATACATAACTTATCACTTTGCATGCAAGATACTAGGAAAGAATTGTTATAGTTAGAATTATCAAGTTATGAACCTGTGGGGAACACGTAAACCCTAGTTACTTTAATTAATCGATTAAAACCCAACATTAAAAGCTTTTAACTATTCCCTCATGGAGCAGTTGAGCAGTCCAAATCTATCTCGGGCATGCTGAATCGGCGAATGAAGTGATCGAGGCATACCATCTTGATGAAGTCTGAGTAATCAAGTGGCCCCAGTCGTGCCGCGACATTAAATCAGGCGCTTGTTGGGAGGCAACCCAATACTTATCGTCTTTTTAATAATGGTAGCATTTTTTCTATTAATGGGTTTTAAATTTGCAGGCACATCACCAGGAAATTCTGCAAAAAACTACTCCGCGGTAGCCACTGACGGATACAATGACGGACCGTTGCGCATGCAACGGACCGTCGTATGCATCCGTCACACCAGGTACGTATTTTTGTCATTTTGAATATTAGGGCACAGACGACGGAACCTACGACGGCTCGCCACAAATGCGACCGACCGTCGTCGGGGAACCGTCGCGTGATTAATGAATTCTACCCGACCCGACCCGGCTGGACCCTTTTCAAAATCTGAACGTTTATACTCCCCCCCCTCCATATTTCACCCCATTACTTCCTTATTCCCCTCATCTCCCCTCTCTTTTCAACTTCCACACTTCCCCTCACTGATCATTGCTCCCAAAATCCTCCTAAGCCTTATACTTATCATCCACTAGTCGGTGCTGCTGCTGTAGGTGTCTACCTTGCCGACTGAATCATTCTCCGTTTGTTTTCTTCTCCATTTCCAAGGTATGTGTCTCTACATTTATACTTATTTATCTTGCATTTTGGTTTTGTAGTTAGTATTAGCTTAGTTCTTAGTCATATACTATTTCCTCTATATGATTATGTTTAAACCTAGGCTCAAAATGTTCGTATTTGCCATGTTGATAACCCTAGGCATAGGTTATTTTGCTTTGGTAGTTTCCTAGGTCGTTGGGATAGACACATATAGGTCCACAACACTACAAGACCATGTGGGTTAATCGGGGATCCGTAGGGTACCCCCAGTTCTAACACTGCTACTCAGAACGAGACCCCGATGACGGACCGTCGCACACACGACGGACCATCGTAGGGTCCGTTGCACAAGCCCTATCACCCCTGCCCAACGACGCCTGTGACGGACCGTTGTCTTCACGACGGTCCGTCCTGCACAACCACTCTGGTTGTCAGAGACCCTGTTTCTAAGGGTCTCTAAAAATTTTCTACGTGTCCTACGACGGACTCTTACGACAGACCGTCTTACCCACGACGGTCCGTCCTGCACGACCGTCATGATGGTCAGAGACTTCTCTAAGAAGGGTCTCCCATCATTTTCTATGTGTCCTACGACGGACCCTCGTAACAACGACCGACTGTCGTACCAACGACGGTCCTTCCTGCTTGACCGTCATGATGGTCAGAGACCCTCCTTCAGGGTTATTTTATATACATAGACTAAGTAAAACACGACGGACCTCATGACGGTCCGTCATATCCACGACGATCCGTCATCTAGCCCGTCGTGTGATACAATTTCACTATCAGTAACACACTATTTTAAATGTTTTATGTTGTATGGGCTTGCCTGTCTTTTTTGACACTACTCGTACTAATAGTGATCCTTTGCAGGTACTATCTACAATGGCACCCAAGAAAGACCGAGCCTACGCACGCGGGTGATCCAAGTCTGTTGCCCCTTCTGCACACTTTATCATCGACTCTGATGATGAGCGGGACCCTGAATATGTGCCCCCAGGCACTTCTGCACATTCCCGTGCTGCACGTGCCCCTAGAGCCACACCCAAGATGGTGGCGTCTGGCGTAGTCACTGCCTCCCAGTCTGATGAGGAGCGCACACTGACTGGCACACCCTCTAGGTCAGCCACAAATGAGGAAGGAGTGTCTGGTTCCTTAGGAGTATCCTGGTTCAAGGAAGCTTCAGGCTCTGCTGAGGTTCCCGCACCCGCCACTGCTGCAGCGTTGGCCTCGTCTGATTAGGCTGAAAGTTCAGACTCTACATCCGGCGCACCAGCCCAGGTCCCCACCCCAGCCTCTGACCAGCCAAACCGGTGGCGCGTCGAAGGCCAGTTTCAAGTTTACTCCGACACCAAATTCCTGACTGATAAAGGAGTAATGACTCGGACACTCACCTTGGAGCGGAGAGGACTTACAGGGAGTCTCCCATCGATGCCGGAGATCCACAACCTATTCACCAGGCATCGCTTAGAGTGGACAGCCTGTCCGTTGAGACGATACAGCGAGGAAATGGTCTGAGAGTTCTACGCATCCTACGTAGCGACTCTCCGATCACAGATCGATAGGCGGGATGCTCCCGCTAAACAGGCCCCACTAGAGAAGGTTCGAGTCCGGGGCGTGCAGGTTGACATTTCCCTGCCAGATATCCGCTGGTTCCTATACGGCGAGAGTGCAGATGCTACGCGGACTCCCCACACTGCCGAGTTTGACTACCGCTGGCAGATAGTGAAGGATGGCCAGTTCTTGCGCGAGCAGGCACTAAGAGAGACCACCAAGAGGTGGATGGCCCTGCACCTATCAGTCGACGGAGAGGGTGCAGATTGGGTCACTGAGCCGAAGGGGGCCATCAAGAAGGCCAACCTCACGTTCGTCGCAAAGTTCTTGTGGCTGCTCGTCCGTCACTGCCTTTCCCCCAAAGCTGCTGATAACATCGTCACTTGGGATTGAGCAGTGTTGATAGCGGCGATGATAACCGGATTTGAGGTCGACTTCGCATGGCTTCTCCAGGAAGTCATGGACGAGAGGGCATTCAAGGTCACTACTACCTACCCCTTCCCGTGTATGATTTTTGACCTTTGCAGGACTGCAGGTGTGCCCATATGGCACATAGATCAGTTGAAGACACCACAGGGCACCGTTGACGTCGGCCTCATCAGAGACGAGGCCAATAAGTTGGTTCCACGTCGAGGGCCCCGTCCAGAGCTGCCACCAGTTGCTGATTATCTTGCGGATACAGTGGCCCAGGCCCGCACCGCTACACAAGCGTCCACTGACACTACCCCGGTCGAGTCTATTCTGGGTAGTAGCCTCGCCCCGAGCTCCTCTCGCACAACCCCTCTACCGTTACTGTCCCCGCTTGCTAGGGTCCAAAAACTTGAGGCACAAATGGCCACCCTTCTGCATCATATCCAGTCGTGGATGCAGAAGTCTATTACTGACTTTGAAGCGCGTATGGAGAGGAAGATACAGCGGAAGATTGCTGAGGTTCACCAGCGCCTAGATACATTTGAGTTGAGAGTGTAAGCCCGCCCAGCCCCTCCGGTAGATGTGTCGACTCTTTAGGCTGCAGTTGATAGTCTTCGTGCAGACATCGACACGATCTTAGAGGCAAGAGTGCCTGAGCCTGTCGATCCTGTTGAGGACACTGTATTGGTGGCCCTGTTTGCTACTTCAGAAATTCCCCCACCTTCCCCTCGAGAGAGTGCCAAGAGGCGTAGGGGTCGACCAGAGGATGAGGCCCGAGCAAGGAAGAAGGAGCGCCTAGAGATGGAGGCCGCGAGGAGAGCCTCACTTGCTGAGGCGGAGGCACACCAAATCAGAGCATCGTAGATAGCGGCTGGGGCGTCTAGCTCCCGCACTGTAGAGACAGCAGGAGGCACTACTGATGGTGCGGTTGTTGCTGAGGACATCACTGAGGGTGTCCAGATTGCTGAGGACACCACTGAGGGTGTCCATATTGCAGAGGATGTGGGTTCTGGGAAACCGGACCCACCAGCGTGCTGATCGACGGCGCTATGCACCACAGGTTTGCTTTACCTACCCCTCTAATCTTTAGATTTTTTTATGCATTGGGGACAATTGCATGTTTTTTTGTTGGGGGTGGGGTAAATGGAAAGTGAGTGTTAGGGTGAAGTCTGAGTAGCCCAACTCACTATCCTCTTTTGAAGTTTTCTTGCCTGTGTTCTTTTTCCACAAAAGACTGATTACTTTTTCTGTTTAACCGGCACGTTATATCTTTTGTACATAGTTTAACTCTGAAGTATGATGGCTAAAGTGATATCCCGATAAAACTGCAAAATGTTGCATGACTAGGCGTAGTAACTGATAATTGTGTGGCTCTAAACATGAAATAGAGTTACACCATTGCATTACCGTAAATCTTAAAGTCAAACTAGGTGTTTGATAATCTGGTATAGTGATGAGATGTCAAGTGAGTGTGAGGAAAGTTGAATAGTCCACTACTGGTACTGAGCTGGAACTTGCCTGGTTAATCCTGCTAAAAGTAAGTCAGAATGCATAATTCGGAAAGGATCATAGGCCCTTATTCAATATAGCCCATTTCTAGCCTAAATAAAAGAAACCAAATGAAAGTTATCCTTCTTTGATCCAAATAATTTGAGCTTATAATTAGACCTTTCTTTTTTACCCCAACTGATCTTTTCTGGGAACAATATGTTGGCCCTGGTCCCTCCTTCGACATGTGCACCTCATCTTATGCAAAAAGCATAAGTTGAGTGTGGCTGTTTTGAGGAATGCTCTGGAAAGTGGGGTTGAAAGAACAAAGAGAGAGAAAGAACAGAAGTAAAGTGACTCAAGAACTCGTTGAAAGAAAAGGAAAGAAAAAGAGAAATATTCAAGAATTACAAACAAGAAAAGAAAAGAGTTACTTACACAAATGAAGAAAGAAGGGAAACAACAAGGTGAAAGAATTGGAGAAACTGGGCGAGATAAAGTGATAGAAAGTGGAAGGTTTAGCCGATATGTCAACGAGGGCAAAAAAATCACTAAAGTATACCTAAATATTCCCTACCTGACTCTGAGCCTACGTTACAAGCTAAAAAGTCCTATCGTGATCCTAAGGGTTGTATAGCGAACTTAAGGCAGTGAAAATAAGGCCAAGCTTATGGCAATAGGTATGAATGAGTGTGACTTTGTTCTGAGAGCGAGTGTTGAAATGTAATCCTTATGCTCAAACTGAAATCATTGTGTGAAAAATGAGGATTTTGTTCTAAAGGGAGGACACTAGTAGCAATACCGGAATAGTTAGCACCTCGGTGAGAAATTGAAAAGGATAGGTGTTAGAGCATGGTGAGTCTGTGTCATGTTCGAATACCACAAAATTCCAGCCTAATAGTGATAGCATGCATAGATTTGATGAGATTAATCGGGATTGATAGCCAAATGATTGCAAAGGATAAAACATGAATACTATTGTACAAAGATTGTGTACTGAGTCATAGTGCGTCGCTTGAGGACAAACAACGAATTTATGTTGAGGGTGTTGATATACCGTGGTTTCACGGTATAATTAATACCTTTTCCTTAAGTTTAGTGTGTCCGTAAGCCTTTTTTATGCTAATTTCAATATAAGTTTCTCTTTGTTTTGTAGGAAGTCTATCCAAAGCTGAATGCGGAGATTTTGAGCGAAAAATGCAGAAGAGACCACCTACGGAGCTTATGACGGTCCGTCGTGCCTGTGACGGTCTGTAGGTGGCAGCGTAGAGAAGCTGATGAAGGAAGATGGGGAAGTCTGACCAAGTGCGGGATTACGAAGCTTGTGACGGTCCGTCATGGCTATGACGGTCTCTCCTGTAAGTTCGTCGTGAAGATCAGAGAAGTGATCCCTGTACCCAGATTCCAAGAGTTGAAGTATTTTGAAACGAGACCCTCGACGTACCGTTGTGCCTATAACGGTCTGTCACACTTGCCGTCGAGGGGAATGAAGAAAGCAGCAGAAGAAATTGCACCAAGTATGGTACGACGGAGTCCACGACGGTCTGTCGCGTGGTACGTCGACCCAGCCGCGTTTTGGCAGATTTCCAGTATTTAGAATCCTTGTTTAATTAGGTTTTTATTTTTTTATAAATAGTTCGAAAAACCTCGTTTTTGAGGTTAGACTCTGTGAGATAAAACATCATATTATTAGACTTTGTGTTTGAGTGTTTGATTTTTAGAGATTCTTACAAGTGATTTTTGGTGATTAATCAAGAAAATTTTTGGACTTTATTCTTTCTCATTGAAGTAAGTACATGAATTCTTGTTTAACATATTGGAATATGGTGTTTATGGATATGAGGAACTAAACTCCATAACTAGGGTTGTGGGAACCATAGGCAAATAATGAGATAAACCCTAGCTAAAATAACAATTCTAGAATAGTGTCTTGCATGTATTAATAATTCTTTCACTTAGAAGTCTTTTTAACGGATGATTAACGTTAGAACTCGCCTTAATGCTAATTGCCGGACCAAGGAGGTAGATAATAGGAAAGGAATTA
Organism: Solanum arcanum; assembly: GCA_027789145.1. Taxonomy (NCBI): domain Eukaryota; kingdom Viridiplantae; phylum Streptophyta; class Magnoliopsida; order Solanales; family Solanaceae; genus Solanum; species Solanum arcanum. Next base: position 22,301,421 of record CM050935.1, on the reverse strand, counting down.
TTAACATAGATTTAGTGTATACTATCTAATAGGCTAGTATTTATTGGTACGAGGTAATAACTTAGTCAAATATCGAATACGATGCTTAATATGAGGTAAAGATAAGGGTTAGGAAAGCAACACACGCAGCCGGACCAAAGTGCGGAGTAAGATTTTCTAGATGCCGGACCAAGGATTGAGAAATACATAACTTATCACTTTGCATGCAAGATACTAGGAAAGAATTGTTATAGTTAGAATTATCAAGTTATGAACCTGTGGGGAACACGTAAACCCTAGTTACTTTAATTAATCGATTAAAACCCAACATTAAAAGCTGTTAAGTGTCTCTTTCAAGTTCGTTAGTTATTTTTACTCATTAGGAAATACAAATCCCCCTTTTTATGCTTTTACTTTCTAAGGAAGTCATCAACCGAACAATAGTAATAACAAGTTGAAGTTAAGTCTAGACTATTTTACTCGTGGGAACGATCCCAACCTCACTAGTTTTGTTATTTACTTGACGCGACCGCTTCACCTCTCATTTAAGAAGTAAGTTAGAGTGTATCAATTTGGTAAAATGATTCTCCCCCCTTCAAAATAGAGCAGATCGTCCTCGATCCAATACCGTCTCATTGTGCCATCTTGCACTTGACCCATCCATTTAACATACAATGAATCATTTCCGCGCACAAACTGATTCTATCATAGAAATCAGTTTCATGTTTTTAAATTGAATATACTGCAACAAACACTTCTTTTCTACTCAACGCATCAACAACCTGGTTGTGTTTTCTTGGTATATGTTCCCACATGAAATCATATTCTGCCAATAATTCTTGCCACCGTGCTTGTTTAGGACTCAAATTTTTCTGTGTCTTGAAAATTGTATTTGCCATATTATCAGTTCTTACTACAAATCGAGTACCCAAGAGATAAACTCTCCAAACCTGCAAACAGTGTACTACAACAACTATTTCTTTTTCATGTGTTGAGTATCTCTGTTCAACATCATTCAATTTTCTACTTTTGAAGGCCACTCGATGACCTTCCTGCACTAATACGCCACCAATTGCCTTATCTGAAGCATCAGTGTGCACTTCAAATTGTAACTCAGAATCAGGCAATTTTAGTATAGGTTATGATGCAATAGCATTCTTCAAATTCTCAAATGCTTCATCGCATCGTTCAGACCAAACCCACTTTGTTTCTTTCTTCAACAAATCAGTCAAAGCCGCTGCCCTTTTTGAGTAACCAGCTATAAACTTTCTGTAATAGTTAGCCAAGCCATGAAATGACCTCAAATCCTTCACATGACGAGGTGCCTGCCAATCAACAATGGCTTGCACTTTCTTAGGATCCATTCGAACTTGGTTTTTACTAACAAGATGCCCCAAGAACTATATCTCTTGTTGAGCAAACTCACACTTTTCCATCTTCGCATAAAATGTGTATTTTCTCAATTGAGACACCAAACTTAGGTGATTAGCATGTTCCTCCAATGTTCAATTATAAATGACAATATCATCTAGAGAAAAAACAAGAAAATCATCAAGATAGTCAAATAGTACATTATTCATTAAGTTGCAAAACGTTGTCGGGGCATTAGTTAGCCCAAAATGCATTACAAGGAATTCATATGAACCATATCTAGTTACACATGTTGTTTTTGGTTCATCACCCTCTGCTATCCTAACCTGCCAATAACGTGCCCTGAGATCAAGGTTTGTGAACAAGCATGCCTTGCTCAACCTGTCCATCATATCTTGCACAAACGGAATCGGATACTTGTTTTTTATCGTTGCTTTGTTAAGTGCCCTGTAGTCTACACACATTCGCATCGTCCCGTCCTATTTCTTTTGAAATATAACAGGAGCACCATATGGGGCCTTAGATTGCTTAATCAATCCAGCATCCACCAACTCATTCAATTGTTTGCGTAATTCAAAAAATTCCATAGGAGCCATACGATAAGGAGCCTGTGCAGGAGAAACCGTACCCGGCAGCAACTCGATCTTATGATCAATATCCCTCCTTGGTGGTAATTTCATTGGTAATTAAGGAGGCATAACATCACCATACTGTTTGAGCAATTCATCAACACAATCAGGCACTTCCATTTTCACATCAGGTTTCACTTCGACCAAGGCAGCAAGTATATTATGATCACCCTTCTTCAGCCCTTTGCCGATTTACATAGAACACAAAAACATTCCCTTGTCTTTATTCTTTGCAACTTTACTAATGTTCCCAAATGGATGAACACCATTGAGAATTCCAGCATTGCTTCCATTCATGACCATCACTCCATCTAAGTGAGGAAACGGAGCAAACTGGAATTTTCTTAGCAAATCAAGCCCAAGTATGATTTCAAAGTCACCAAGCGGCATCACCATCAAGTTATGTTTTCCCACCCAACTTCCAGTCGACATAGACACCATAAGCCATGACCACAAGTGCTTGTGCCTTAGCATTGACTGTTTTGACGTAGGAAGGGCTTTTAGAAAACATCAGCCCCAATTTTGTGGCAATTTTCACATCAACAAACGTATTAGTGTCCCCTGTATCAACCATTGCCATCACACATTGTTCTTTAACTTTCATTTCTATATGAATTAAGGAAGTATGAGGATTCAAAGTGCTAGATATCTCTCCAACATTATTAATCCCTGTAATATGATTGAAGGACAACCCCAATGGGTTTGCCATTACAAACACGTTTTCTTCATCCTCCTCCTTTTGATTCATATTTCCAGCAAGCAAAGCATTAAATTTTTCCCGGTTTGGACAAGATTTGGCCAAATGAGGACCACCACAAGTCCAACAGCCCTTAGAATTTCCATCTTTGTTCTTTTGCCTCTCTTTCCTATGCTTCATTTGTGCTTTTCCTTTTCCATTTGTATTGTCCTTACGACTATCCTTTCTCCATTCCCCTTTTTTCTCATTCTTTTTTGTTAGTTTTTGAAGTGGAGGAAATGTCTATCAAAAGACAAGTCGTTCGGCAATCCACCAACGAATCTGCAGCAGCAATTGCACTTGGCAGATCTTTAACATTCTGCCTCCGTAGTTCATTTTGAGCCCAGCCTTGCATACCCGAAATGAAGTTGTGTAGTTTATCCATATCAGACATATTCTGTATGTCTAACATCACAGAGGTAAATTCTTTAATGTATTCCCTCAATGAGCCCGTCTGCCTTAGCCTTTTCAATTTATCCCTTGCAAGCCAAGATGCGTTGCTAGGAAGAATTTGATCACGCATTTATTTTATTAACTTATCCCATGTGTCAATTCTAGGACGACCAGCACTTACATCATCTGCATTTCGAGTCCTCCACCAAAGTTTAGCATCACCCGTCAATTACATTGTGGTAATATTTAACTTGTCACCGTCAGGCACCCTTGCAACAGTAACATATTGTTCCATGTCCCAAATGAAATTTTCCTGTTCTTTATCACTTCTTGCACCACTAAAGGCCTTAGGTTCTTGAAAATTTACCTTAGATGATTCAACTCGAGTTGAACTCAACGTAGCCATAGCCCGACACAATACAACGAGCTCTGCACGAAGGTTCTCATTTTCCTTCTGTAGTCCCTCAAGTTATTGCGTAGTTGTGGTACAAAAATCCAAGATTTCAGTGATATAATTATCAACATTCTGTCGATATCCACCAATATCCCCCTGAACTTTCTCAGCGTCAAGTCTCATATCAATTATTTGTGTAAATAAATCAACAAACATAGGGTCTCCCAAAATATCATCAGTAAACCCGACGAAGGATTCAATTTTTCTTACCAGATCCCACAATTCTGCGTTTTAAACCATCGTTTAACCGTGCTCTGATACCAATTGAAAGAGGGTCAATTTATTTTTACCGAACACCACTCTAGGCAGTCTTAAAACGTCTGTAACACTCAGCCTACTCACACCCACGAAATTGACTAACTATGGAAATACTTAAACAACAAACTTAAACAGCCAGCAAAATTTACAGGAACCTGTCCCTAACTTTATTAATCTGTAATTAATACAAAATAAGGATTCACAAATTAGTCTAAGACGAAAAACACACTGTCTGAGCCTTAGAAGAATTTACACCATTAAATCAAAATTCTGCACAATGGCAGTTACATGCGGCAGTTACAAATGACACCTGTCTGACACATGTCATCACAGGGTTCAAAACTAACTTTCCAACAGCTATATTTCTAACAGATAGAATTTAATTCAAATTATATTCTTATCTCAACGAAATACTTGTATTCTAACACTTAGAATATTTCAAGCTTCATTCCAACACTTAGAATATTTATTCCAGCTTCAAACACTTAGAATATTTTAGCTGTCTTCCAACACTTAGTTTTATTTAAACAATTCGGGTGAACTGCCTTTGTTCTTGACATTGTCAAGTCTTCACAGCCTTGCCTTATCAAGTCAACATGTTGTCTTGCCAATTCCCTTAGCCCGCACGTAAGCCATGTAGGTTCAAGCTTCCTTGCCAACTCCCAAGCACCTTGAACTTGTGTTGCACTATTTTGCCATCATCTATGTCAAGACCAATGCCCAAGTCCTTCACATGTCTGCACGTAGTTATATCAAGTAGTTTGCTGGTCTTACAGAGTTTAAATAAGTATTAGTACTTATGTTTTATTTATATATGAAGTGATGTTTCTATCATATGTTGTGCTATGAAAAATTTTAAATTTTCTGCTAAATTTACTATGACAATGAGATGAATGATAATTATGTGCTTGTTTGTATATGACCTCCTAGAGTACAAGTATGCCATGTTACTTCTAACGGGCGCTCCCCAGTCGTGACATGCATAATTGTCTTTAGATTTATTTTAATTCAAAGTATTATAATAGAATATGTATTTCTATATTCGTATTGTATAGGTCGTTTCCCAAGTATTCTTGAGTCTAAGACTTTCATATGTTGAGATTTAGTGTTTTCTATGATCTTAATATTAAAAATGTTTCAAAATATTTCGTGCGAAAAGTTTTAATTCCGTACTACTTTTCATACGTATATGAGATGAATGATGTCAAAGGGCTTGTACAATACCTCTAAGAGGTCAAGTACACTGAGTCGCACTCCGACAGTGCCATATCTTCTAAGTTGTGCTCTCGGGATGTGACAAGCTTGTTATTAGAGCATAGGTTATGAAAGTGGTCTTAGGAATCAAAAAGTCATATAAAGCAATGTCTAGTAGAGTTTCAATCATATGTATGAGTCGCGACACATCTTTGAGCGAGAGACTATAGGACGATAGAGTTTTCCTTCTTTCTCTACTCTTGTATCGTGCCATAGAGTAAAAGTTATGAGTGACTTTCTTCATGCTTTTGTTTTTGTTTATAGGAAAGTAACTACTTGAAGGATGGCCTCTAGATGTATTGAAGAAGGGAGGGTGAATGAGGAAATTCCTCAATGAGGTGTTCAAGTCCCTATAGTGGGTCAATATAATGATGTTTCGGTGGTTCCCCCGGACATTACCAATGGAGAGATTAGAGAGGCTCGCCTTGCAGTAGCCTGAGTCATAACAACCATTGTAAATAGGGGTGTTCAACCTAAAGTGAATGCTATGGAGAGTACTATTACATCTAGATTGAGAGATTTTGTGATTATGAATCCTCTTATATTTATTGGTTCTAAGGTGGGAGAGGATCCCCAAGAGTTTCTAGATGGTGTGTACAAGGTGTTGAGTTCCATGGAGGTGACTTCTAGGGAGAAGGCAGAGTTATCTAAGTACCAATTGAGGGAGGTTGCTCAAGTTTGGTACACTCAATGGAAATATAATAGGCTGGTGGAGACGGGTCTTATCGATTTGAAGGAGTTTAAGGCGGCCTTTTGAGGAAAGTATTTTCCCTGTGTTAGGAGGGAGGTGGAGGTTGGGAGTTTGTTGACCTTAAACAAAGTAACAAGGGTGTTGAAGGACACAAACATAGGAGACACACAAGAATTTTGAAGAAGTGTAAAGAAAATAAACAAGCTCAACCTATGTGTAAAAAGAGAGCTCCAAATCAAGATGAGACTAGTACTTCAAAGGGAATGCTTGGAATGTAGTGGTTCTCACATCATTAAGCCCACTTCTTATACTTGTGGGAAGAGGCACTATGGGTAATGTCTAGTCAGTACTAATAGTTGCTTTGGTTGTGCTAAGAATGGTGATAATATTAAGGATTGTCTAATAAGGGATTAAGAGGAAGCAAGGCCAAGCAAGTTTCTCTTAATTCTATGGATGAAGATGATGTTGGTAAGTTAAAGTTTCTTTCTTTAAGTTATTATGATTTCCTTCTAAGTGGGGGGATTATGGTGAGTAGTAGAGTTTTGATTGATTGTTTCATCTCTTCTACTCAATTCAAGGTTGAGAGTTATAAAGTCATAGTATCATGTTTCATTATTGCATGGTGTTTAGGAGTCTTGTTGGAATTAAATTTCATTGATTCCTTGCATTGCACATTTCATGAAGTTATTATTGCGTTGAAAATTGAGTTTATATGGTTATATATCTTATGTTATCATGATTTCATCTTTAGTTGCTTAATATTTGCTTTTTTGAAAATTTTGGATGCGTTATGTCACATTCGAGTTTACCCATTAGACGTAACCAATAGTGTCGTCATCTTGGAGGACTAAGACTAACCTTAGTTTACATCATTACATTCATAGGTCAAATTTAACGGAAAATTTAAAACATTTCATTACTTCTACGTGGAGGTTTACATAGACCTTTACATACAGATAGCATATATATATCGAGTATACATAGACCCTTCGAATAGGAATATTACTTACTCTTCTACTTTTATTGCATATAAGTATATAAAGATAACATAGATATATATTCACAATAGTGGTCTCATGTCATAACAATCTCAAAAGAGTGTAACAACTTAGGTGTAACCCATAAATCAAAGTAAAAATGCCTCACATAGGCTATACCATGTTTCATACTAAATGGAAAGAAAAAATCGTGGAAGAAACTCAATAAGCTAGATAGTTGCATCACCCTCAGAAATTGAGGACCTACCCTACTTGGATGAATAAGAGATCCAAACCTTCTTCAAGTCGTTTTCAAAGAACTTCAACAACCGAAACCTAAAATATTGGGGAACGGGAAGAAATGGGGTAAGTACGTCACTTCTACTAAGTATGAGACCATATGTACACATATTATGAAAACATTCTAAGAAAATGGACATTTCATAAAGATATGCAATTTACTTTGAAATCACTTATGAATATTCAATAAGGCCATAGTACGTATTCATTAAGTCATAAGCATGTATATTACCACACAAACATCCTCAAGTCTAGTCAAATCAATATGCATAGCATATATTAGATACATATTCAAGTATATCTATCATCAAGTCATATTAACAATAAGCATAAATAAGACTACATTTCATTATAAACAAAGAAATGTCAATTAACCATGAACCCCTATCAAGTCAACAAGTGCAATGACCAAGTAAAGCACAATAACCTTACTCAATCAAGTAACCAAACAAGAATTATGACTAACATCGTACTTCACATAACATGGTATTTAGGTATACATATCAAATTGATAAGTGAACTAATCAACATATTGTATCAACAAAGTTCAGGTTCATCATATACATGTCATATAGAATTATAAGCATAATCATACATAAGAACATCATCCTCATACTCCCCTCAAGGATAACTAGTTCAATCCTTAGGAAGAGTCTCGTACACCTATCTAGACTAAGCTAAACACCTTTGGTCATGTTAGTTAGAGTTCAATCCTTTAGTTCATTTTACCTTTTGAGAAGATCTTTCCCAAACCAACATAGACCACGTAAGCTAATGTGGAATCCGGTGTCATAACACCTTACATTTAAGGAAGGCGGACTAGTTGCTAAGGTAGTATTAAAACATGAAACATAGCAACTACGTGGATCCACTAGCTAGTATTCCTATGGGGGCAACATAGTTCAACAACTAGGAGATATAATTTGGACCCTCTTTATGCTACATGCATTGTAGTTTACAATCTCAAGAGTGCATTAGTGATCCTACCTTCCTTATGTAGGACGGGACACTCCTCACTCTAGTTCACTCGGTGCTAAGCTAGAGTCCCTTTTTTACATTCCTTTAAGCCCATATTACCAATCATAACTTAGTTTAGGTCATAGGCTCTACTCCTTGTATAATAATCATCATTGATAGCTCAATAAGAATTTCATGAGTATCAATCATTTCATTACAATTCATATAAGTGAGTTTAGCACATTAATATCTTCATATCATGATAAAGCACATTAGTAAAGCATTCACCCTCCTTATAACATTTACATCTTAAGACAACACCTCATAATCATAATATATACATTTCAATTCAACATCATACAACCCTATTAATCCTAATACAAGGCATACTCCAATACCACATAATGACTTAATCATAATTAACCCCAATTTGAAGTAAAGGATAGAGATCATAAGACTTACCAATTCTTCTTCATAGTTCATCATCAAGGTCTTACCATAAAACCACAATTAAACCCAATTTGGGTATGTACATAATTGTAATTGAATAATAAACATGATAACAAGGATAGAAGTATCACTATATCACAATTCAATACTAGATCATAACATAAGATGAGATACTTAGCTCAACTCACAATACACATTATAACCTAGATCATCTTCTCAAGAACTAGCTTGAAAGATTACCAAGCACCCGAATTTTGTTCATGATTACTGTAAAAACATCATCTAGTAGTAATTCAACCAATTACCAAGTTCATTGAACCAAATGCAACCTTGTTCATATCAGGATCAGATCTAGGGTTAAGGGTTAAGGGTCATCTTCTATAATCTAGACCAAACTATCAAGTTATATCATAATTAAGTTAAAATATATGTTAATTTACTCATAATATTCAAAATAAATCATAAATGAATAAATTCATAACAAATTTTTTGAGATTGATAAAGAACCACATGAAAACACAACATTTGAAAATACTTTGAAGTAACCCTTTGAGGAAAGAGGTATTAAAGGTGAATTACATCCCATACCTCAATGGTTGATGATTAATTGACGGTAAAATAGTTCTTTTACAGCCCCAAAATCCCTCCCCTAGATTTTCTTCAATGATGACTTTCAATAGAGAGAGAGAAAAGAGAAGGAAGAGAGTTTTGTTCTGAGAGTTGTCATTAGACTAATGGGGTTGAGGTCATTATATGGGGCTTTAATAAAGTTAATTAGAATTCCCTTAATACTTAACTAACTAACAAAACCCTTAACTAATTAGTTTAGACTAAGTTAAAACGATCAGGAAAATTAATCCCTCACTGATGAGACCTCAACCAACTGTCCATCTGTGAGTCAACAACATGTCCCTCTTCCGTGCTGCCAACTCGTCAATTTGGTTAGACACTTTGAATGTGAGGGCCTACAACAAATTGTCTTAGTGTTGGTCGACGGTTGGCATCGATGCCCCGTTGATCCACACACATTCCGTCTGTGCTCTTTTGTGGGTGCACACTGCTAGGAGTGTTTGACTCCAAACGCAAGGGTCCTTCTCAAGAGCCCTTTGTTGTTGGTTGGGGAGTCCTACCCATAAGTTTCGATCATGAATCAACTTAAACATATGTTAGACACCCATCCACCAATTTTCATCATTTTTTGACTTCTAAAAGCTATTCAAAAGGCTAAGGCACGCTAGTATCTCCTTGAACTACTTTCCGGACATCATGTACGATCTTGGACGTTTTGGTTCTTAGTCTTCTTAAATGACTTATATTCATTTAAATGTACCTTAACACATTTACAGAAGCCACCTCTTTATTCCTTAACTTCTTAACTTGCGGATAAAGAATTTGAACCAGAACTTTCCCATATAAGAGGTGATCCTTCAACGCAAGCCTTTCAATAGGAATAATAGACTCGGGATTACCGATACACTTCATAACAATAAAAACATATAAAACCGGATGAACCGAAGACAATTCACTAGGAAGATTCAATTCATAGTCAACCTTAGAAACCCTTTGCAAGATTTCGTATGGACCCATATAATGAGGACTAAACTTTCCTTTCTTGCCAAATCTAACCACTCCTTTTATAGGTGAAATTTTCAAATACAACTTATCACCTTCTTCAAACTCCAAATCCCTTCTCCTATGATTGGCATAATACTTTTTCTGACTATAGGCTGTTTGCAACCGGTTCCTTATGATATGAACTTTCTCCAAAGTCTTATATATCAAATCGGGAATAAGAAGCGAAGGCTCACACACATCAAACTATCCAATAGGAGACCTACACCTCCTACCATACAAGGATTCATAGGGATCTATGGAGATGGGTGAGTGAAAACTATTATTATAAGTAAACTCCACCTAAGGCAAATGCTTATCCCAATTTCCCTTGAAATCAGTAATACAAGACCTAAGAGTATCCGCAAGGGCTTGAATTGTATGCTCTGCTTGACCATATGTTTGGGGATGAAAAGAGATACTTAACTTCACCATAGTACCCAAACCTTTTTGGAATGAACTCCAAATCAAAGATGTGAATTGTGCACCTCCATCCGATATGATGGAAAATGGAATAATATGGCAACACACAATCTCATTTATGAAGATCCTATCATTATCTTCCGCCGAATAAGTTGACTTGACGGGAGAAAAGTGAGCTTACTTGGTCAACCTATCCACAACCACCCATATAGAGTCATATTTCCTTTGAGACTGAGGTAAACCCACTACAAAATCAATGTTGATGTCTTCCTACTTCCAAGTATGAACTTATTTTTATTGTAGTAAGCCAACCGACATTTGATGTTCGACTTTAACTTGTTGGCAATTCGGGCACTTGGCAACAAACTCTAATATGTCCTTCTTCAAATATTCCCACCAACATACTTCCCTAAGGTCATGGTACATTTCTGTCGAACCCGAATGAATGAGTAGCGATACCAATGGGCTTCCTCAAGGATCAAGTTCCTGAACTCATCTACCTTGGGAACACGCAATCTTTCTTGGTACCACATTAAACCATCCCCGCTAAGGATAATGCCTCAAGTTAGCAATGCCACACTCTCCGTGAGAATAGAGGTTTGTATTAAGATTGCCAAGGACCGATTCCTTGAACTCCATCAATGATTTATCAAGGTGTTGTTTGGACATCATCTCAACCACCAATGATGACTCAGAGTTATGATAGACCATGCAACAACAATTCAGAGAATCTTCCAACCTCACCCGCAACCTAGACAACCTATGAACATCCTTCACTAGGCCTTTCTTGGCTTCATCTATGTGAGACACACTACCAATTTTCATACGACTTAGAGCATCCGCAACCACATTGGCCTCACCGGGGTGACAGGGGAAACACATGTCGTAATCTTTAAACAAATTTAACCAGCTTCTTTGTCTTAGATTTAACTCCTTTTTGGTAAATACATGTTGGATACTCTTATGGTCTGTGTACACATCAACATGGTCTCCATACAAATAATGCCTCCATATTTTCAAGGCAAATACCACGGCCTCTAACTGAAATTCGTGAGTTTGATAGTTTCTCTCATGCACCATAAGTTTCCTAGAAGCATAGTCTATCACCTTACCATAATTCATAATCACACACCCTAAACCCACTCGAAATGAGTCACAATACACAGCAAAACACTTTCTACACTCCGGTAATGTCAACACCGGAGTGGAAGTAAGCCTATCTTTTTATATTTGAAAACTTCTTTCACATGCCTCTGACCACTCAAATTTCTTACACTTTTGGGTTAAAAGTAGTCAAGGGAGATGCAATGGACGCAAAACCATCCACAAACCTCCGATAATATCCCGCTAAACCCAAAAAAACTCTTAATGTCGGTTGAAGTCAATGGTCTAGGCCAATTTCTCACCGCTTCTGTTTTCCTTAGATTAACCTCAACTCCCTCACTAGAGATGATATGACAAAGAAATATCACTGACCTCAACCAGGACTCACATTTGCTATACTTGGTAAACAATTGATGATCCTTAAGTACTTGTAACACCACACTCAAATGCTTCATGTGATCACCCTCATTTTTTGAATATACAAAGATGTCGTCAAAATGAATCTAGGCGATTTTGAAATACTCTATTCATGATGTCAATAAATGCCACCCGGGCTTTTGTGAGACCAAAGGACATCACTAAGAACTCATAGTTACCATATCTAGTCTGAAGTGTCATCTTTAGCATATCCTCACCTCTAGCCCTTACTTGGTGTTACCCCGATCTCAAGTCTATAATAGAAAAGGAGCTTGCCCCTTGGAGTTGATCAAACAAGTCATATATCCAAGGGAAAGGATACTTGTTCTTGATTGTGACTTCAATGGGTTGGTGGTAATCAATACACCTTCTTAAGTACCCATCATTCTTCTTGACAAACAAAACCAAAGCACACCATGGAGAAATAGTAAGTCTAGTGAAGCCTTTGTGTAGTAAATCATTTAAGTGAACCTTCAACTCTTTCAATTCGGCCGGAGAAATCCACTAAGGAGGAATTGAAATGGGATTTCTATCCGGTTATAACTTGATACAATAATTAATTTTCATTTGGGAGGAACAACAAGGAGATTTTTAGGAAAGACATATGGAAATTCACTTACTACGGTGACCGACTCAATGGAAAAAATTTCGGAGTCTAATTCTTGGACTCTCACAATATGGTGTAGACAACCTTTAGAGATCATTTTGCATGTTTTAATACAAGAAATGATATGACCTCTAGGAATAGAATTAACCCCCCCTTCCACTCAGCAACCCGTTCATTTGGAAAGATAAACTTCACCACCCTCGTTCTAAATCTATAGAGGCAAAGCAAGCCTGCAACCAATCCATAACCAAAATGACATCAAAATCAAGCATATCAATCTCTACTAGTTCAACATAAGAAATTCTATTGGGCAATATTATGGGACAATTTATATACACCCTTTTTACAACAACCGTCTCACTCACCGTTGTAGTAGACTCTATAAAAGATTCATGCACAATATCAGGCAAAATGTCAAACTTTTTAGCTACTAGAGGGGTAACAATTATAAAGTAGCACCTTGGTCAAGTTAGGCATACACATTAATCGAAAAGTTTTCAACATACCGATCACCAGGTCAGGAGAAGTCACTTACTCTCCCCTGGAGTGGACAGCATAGAAGCGGTTCTTTTTTGGAGCCTCATGTGAACCACTTGCTTGAGATTGAACACTACCCTTTGTCTTGACCCACCACATTAGGGCAATCCTAACCTTGTGCCGACTTTTACCACACTCAAAACAATTGTCTGTCCGCTTAAGACAATCAACATAGTGCTTCTTGCCACACTTTCCACAAGTTGGCTTCTCGATTGGTGAACCAGTACCCTTTCCCTTTTTAGGCTTAGGGTTAATCACCCTATCACCACTAGCCTAAGAGAACTTGGAAAGAACTTGATTAGAAACCCGCTTCTTAAATCTAGGATTGTCTTGTATCTCGAGTCTATTATTTGAAGAACCTCCATCAAAAGATCTTGCCCTCTTAGCATATCTACTCTTCCTCTTAGCCCTTGCCGCTTCCACATGTTCGGCATGCACCATAAGACGAGAAATGTTCATGTTTTCATGTAGCATAACTTAATGACACTACTCTTAAAAATCATTCGTCACCCCGTCACAAAGTGACTAATTTCGTCTCTAGGATTAGAAACAAAAGAAAGAGCATATTTTGACAATTTAGTGAATTTCAAGGAGTATTCATGAACACTCATACCCCCTTTGTGAAGGTTCATAAACTCCACTTTATCTTCCCTCATCTCCATAATACTGAACCGATCAAGAAAAACCTTCTTGAAGATCTCCCATGTCACTGGACGCCCCTTAATGTCCTACTATCCCTCCATTTGACATATCAAGCATACATTCTTAAGTTGATAAGTGGCTAACTCAGCCTTTTAACTTGCAGACAACCCCATAGCTAAGAGTATCTTGTAGACTTCATCGATGAACTCTTGGGAGTCTTGTTCAATCATGGACCCGTAGAAAGTAGGAGGATTCATCTATGTGAAATCCCTTAGACTGGAGGAGATAATATCAACTTGAAGAGCTCGGGGTACAACCTCTCGATTAGCTTAGGCCGTCATGGATTGATCTTGAGAAGTGGCAACTTGTGCTTGGGTGGTGATGGCTTGGGGTTTTTGTAGAACAGCAGCCCTTGTGTTCTTATCTGTCAAAGGAGAAGGATTCACTAGGGCTTGGTCATCATTCTCATCTTTCTCAAGAAAAGAAACTTGATCAACGGGAGGATGTCCCTCATTTGCAATCTCCTCTTCAAGACTTCGTGCCGCATTCCTTCGAGTGTTCATTTCCTATAGTCACAACAATAAGATTATATAGAAAAGCACACAATAAGTATACTCTAATGGAACAATATTGATTTCCAAGAAAGTGAGAGTTTTCTAGGCATCACGTAGGTTTCTATCCTTAGTGTGGCACTCTCCACAATTATGAATACAAAGTTACATAGATGTGGTTAAGAGAGACATTGACTCAAAGGTAATTCAATCTCATGCTCTGATATAAAGTTTGTTACATCCAGGTTTACCCCCTAGACGTAACTGGCGTCGTCGTCCTCTTTGAGGACTACGACTAGTGTCTTTTTTTACATCATTACATTCATAGGTCAAAATTAGCAGAAAATTTAAAAATTTTCATAACTTCTACTCGGAGGTTTACATAGACATCTACATACACATAACATATATATATCGAGTATACATAGACCCTTCAAATAAGAAGATTACTTAGTCTTGTACTTTTATTGCACGTAAGTATATAAAGATAACATAGATATCTATTCATAATAGTGGTCTCATCTTATAACCATCTGAGAAGAGTGTAAGAACTTAGGTGTAACCCATCAATCAAAGTAAATTGCCTCACATAGGCTATACAATGTTTCATACTAAATGGAAACAAAAAACCATAGAAGTATTTAAGAAAAAGAAACTCCGTAAGATAGATAGGTGGCACCGCCCTCGGAAATAAATGACCTATCCTACTTGGATGAATAAGAGATCCAAGCCTTCTTCAAGTCATCTTTGAAGAATATCAACGACCGCAACAAAAAATATTGGCGAACCGGAACAAATGGGGTTAGTACGCCACTTGTACTAAGTATGAAACCGTATGCACACATACTATGAAAACATTCTAAGAAAAAAGACATTTCGTAGAGATATGCAATTTACTTTGAAATCAATTATGCATATTTAACAAGGCCATACCAATGCATAGTACATGTTCATTAAGTCATAAGCATGTAAATTACCGAACCAATATCATCAAGTCTAATCAAGCCAACATGCATTGCATATAATTAGAACATATTCAAGTAACTCAATCACCAAGTCATATTAACCATAAGCATGAATAAGAGTTCCTTTCATTATAAAATAAGCAATGTCAATTACCTATGAACCCCTATAAAGACAACAAGTGCAATGACCAAGTAAAGCCCCATAGGCATACTTTATCGAGTAACCTAACAAGAATCATGACTAACATCCTACTTCACATAATATGGACTTTAGGTATACATATAATCTTAGTTTAACATTATAAACCAACACATATTCATAAGTGAACTAATCAACATACAGTATCAACAAAGTGCAGGTCCACCACATACATGTCATATAACATTATAAGCATAATTATACATAAGAACGTCCTCCTAAGACTCCCCTAAAGGCTAACTAGTCCAATGCTTAGTTAGAGTCCCATACCCCTTGCTAGACTAATGTCATGGACATAGAGTTTTTGCTTAAGTTCTGTGCGGCCCTCGACAAGTTACTCACTCATTTTTAAATGTCTTGTAAGCTTAAAGAATCCTTTAAGACTTAGATCGCTAAGAGACTGCTTTGAAAAGAACTTTGAAAGAACAAAAGAGAACTTTAGAAGAACGTTTTGTATTATACTAGGAGAATGCATACAATTTTCATGGTGCCTTTGCAAAATGAGGGGCACCTCTATTTATACTACTTCCTAGGGACTAAAGTGCAATTTTACAAATACATAAAAGTACATACTTAATTACACTTTGGTCCCTATTCTAGAAAAGTCTACACTTTTTATGACTTTCCAAAGACTATTGAAAAGTCTAAGTTATTCGAGAGGATTCTACGGACTTCTCTAGCCTTCTTGATTAATTTATAAGGTTCTAGAGTTCTCCGAAAACCTCTCCACAACTCTAGATCGTTCCGCCTATATTCGGATGCAAAATTTAACTATGATGTGGCAGAACGTGACCCTCTCCCCCACTAATTGATGCGACGACCGCGTCGCATAGTCACTTCATTAGCGATCGAGTCTTATCTTCTCGTACGCGCTACCAATAGTCAATTAGCTCGATCGATTCCGTCGCGCAACTCCTTCAATTGCTTCTTTATTTCTTCTATCTTGGCCTCATTATCTACCTCCTTCCTAGGAGGCAAGCTCCTCAACCTCTTCCTTGGCATCACTGTATTATTATCTTCCTCGTGCATGGTGTCAAGGATCCTTTGGCACCATTGTCTTCTTTTAAACTTGCAATGGCGGTTGTGAATGTCATCCCCTTTTTCTTAAAGCTTCTCTCGACACTCGTCCTTCCATCTTTGGTTTCTTATCTCGGGGAACCATGCGTGTCCCTCCTTGCTCCATGACCAGAAGTCGTTGGAGGTAAGGATCGATCACCGCGTGACATGCCTGCAAGAAATCCTGCCCATGAATTATATCAAAGGGATCTAAAGCAGCGACATTGACGTTGTTTTTTCCTTGCCAATCGCCTAGCGTGATGCTTACTACATGCGCGACTCCACTTACGGGAGTCGGTGATGTATTGGCCATCCTGAGTTGGCCGTTACATGGATTTAATGTTGTTTCAACCTTTTCACTGCCGTCTTGGTCATGATATTGACCTCTACACTGGTGTCGACCATAGCACGAGCGAGTCTTCCAATGATCGTGATGTCTACATACTGCACGCCGCATATTCTCAACTTCATTGGTTTCTTTGTGATAGCTCCGCATAGTCTTATCAAGCCCAATTGCGCCATCTCTACCCCTTGTTCTTGCTCATGTTCTTCTTTCTCTTTCCGCTCTCGCAGGATAGCACAAAGGTTATTCAGTTTAGGTCACATCGTATATCCATGCGGCCCACCACAGATGTTGCAACCACCTTTTGGCAACCTCTGTCTTTCTATCCGTGTTTCCATGACATCAATACTTCTTGCCATCGGACTTATAGGTGTCATACTTCTTATGATGTGGCCGTTGCTCCTCACCTTTGTCACGATCTCTTCCCTTATTGTCATGACTACCTCTCACTTTATCTCCTCCAGCTTTTTTAGGCTTTTCATTTTTGATGTCTGTCAATGCTTTGGCCTGCTGATGGCTTCATCAATATTTCTGACCTGTTCTCGTTACAACTCCGTTGTGGCCCAACTTTGAAGCCCATCCATGAATTTGAACAACATATTTTATTCTGTTAGGTTGGGAATCTGAAGCACTGAGGGTGGTGAACTCCTGAACATATGCGTGAATGCTACCCGTTTGCTTCACCTCCCTAAACTTGTGCTATGCCTCATAATTGACATTGTTAAGGAAAAATATCTTCTTGAACTCCTCTTGGAATTTCTCCCAAGTGTTTATGGTGCAACTCCCCTTCCCTATCTCAGACTCTATACATCCCCACCATAGCATGGCCATCTCCGAAAGATACAACACAACAGTGTTGATCTTATTTTCGTCATTCATTACTCGATTCCACCTGAAGTAATTATCCAAGTGCCATAAGAAATTCTCCAACTCGTACGTGTCACATACACCTTTGACCATAGGTTGCTTTGGAGCCTATACCTTGGCCTCCCTTTCTCAATCGAATGATGACGATCCTCCAACTTTCATGACTTCCTTGAGTACTTTTATCTCGTCCTTCATGGTATCAATCGTTCTCAACGCCTCCATGAGCGACAGTCCAAGGAAATGATAACCTCCTTCATCTAGAACTCGGTTGGCTGGGGACCCTCCAACTCTTTACGGATTGTCTCGGTCTCTTCAAGGGTGAAGTCCTCAAGGGTCTTGAACATGTTGTCGGCCACATTCATGCGCCGGTCTAATATCTCCACGGCCTTCCTTGGCACTTCCACCCTTGAGACCCATTCTTCTCCAGCGGTGATGTCTATGGCGTCTTTGCCCAATTCATCGTCACATGCTTCGGTAGTCAAGGGAGGATGAGACATTATCGACTTTCTAGGTGTAGAATCGAGCAGCACCTTCTCATCACTACTAGAAATTTGGTCTACTGTCACGGTTCACCTATCGTAGCAATTGACGTTACTATCGTAGCCATAGGTCTAAGGCTACGGTTACCACAACCGCTACAACAAATCGCGTAGCAATAGGGATATTGCTACGGTTCTATGTGATAGTTCTAATAACCGTAGCCATACGTTGAGCTATTGCCACGGTTCTCATTTGAATTAATTGCCGACGGTTATGGACGTATTGGTACAATTTTTAACCGTTGTAATAGAGGTTTATGCATCAGTTCTGTTAAGGCTATGGCTACAGTTTTTTTCGATTCAACACACCGTTTTCACTCTATTGCGACGGTTGTTATAGGGTATTGCAACACTTTCAAACAATTGTAGAACTGTGGCTTAATGCCTATTGCAACGGTTATTACCTGCTATTTGCAACAATTCTAATGCAATATTAGTAAGCTAATATATACCTGCTATATATATACTAAATCATTCATGAGAATCAAATTTATATCATAAAAACACACATATATCGTTAACGAGAATAAATGTTCATTACCTTAATTAGAATTCAAGATCCAAAATATACAAATCTTTTTATAGCATCCAAAAAAGGTGAAACACATGCCATAGAATTTTCAATCTTCAAAAATATATGATTTCTAGAGCATCAATAAAGTTTACATCAATATATACTTCAGCTCCTATGTCAAGTCTTCACTACTGCTTTCATCCCTTTCTTCGATTTCATCACCTACATATAATCAGAAAAAAATATAAATAATTTAGCAAACCTCAAATCTTGGAAATTAACATGTTACAACCATGCATTAGCAGCAGCAGAATCAAGAGACATTAAACAGAATCAAGAGACATTGAACTGCTAGCTGCATTCAATAACATTCAACTGCTACAAGCAGCAGCAAAATAAAAGACACATAGACTACTATACTGCTAGCTGCATTCAAACTTCCACAAGAAGCAGCAGAAACAAGAGACCAGACTACTATGCATGCCAATAACATTCAACTGCTAGCTGCATTCAAGCTTCTACAATCAGCAGCAGAATCAAGAGACCAAACTACTACACATGCCAATAACATTCAACTGCTAGCTGCATTTAAACTTCTACAAGCTGCAGAATCAAGAGACCAGACTACTACACATGCCAATAACATTCAACTGCTAGCTGCATTTAAACTTCTACAAGCAGCAGAATCAAGAGACCAGACTACTATACATGCAGCAATTAGCTACTACGTTGGCTCGACTAAACATAATCGTGAAGCTAGGATTCAACACTATAATGCTACAAGAAACCAGCAGCAGAAACAAGAGACCAGCAGCAGAAACAAGAGTCCAAACTACAAGCAGTAGAAACAACACTATCATGCTACAAGAGACATGTTTAATTAACATAAAGAAGAAACCACAAGAAACCAGACTACAAGCAGCAAGTATCAAAAAAATCATGAATCTAACATTTGGTCCTCTA
The DNA here is from genome assembly GCA_027789145.1 of Solanum arcanum. Taxonomy (NCBI): domain Eukaryota; kingdom Viridiplantae; phylum Streptophyta; class Magnoliopsida; order Solanales; family Solanaceae; genus Solanum; species Solanum arcanum. Next base: position 22,281,634 of record CM050935.1, on the reverse strand, counting down.
CTAGGCTACAAGCAGCACCAGAAAACTCATGAACCAGACTACAAGCAGCAACTTAGACATTAAACTATCAGAGAACAAGCAGCAACTCAGACATTATACTCATGAATCAGGCATTTACTGATCCTCTGCCTAACTTTTCCCCAACTTCCTTAGATCAATAGCATACTATTCCATTCTAATCCTATAGAAAGTAGCAACAACAAATACCAATCAAAACATAGAATTAGTGACACCAACCTTGTTTAGCCCCTTGAACAGAAGTAGATTCTCTTGGTGAAGGAGTCGACAATGCTGCCAATATGTTAGGATCAATTAATCCTGCATGCTTAAGTTGTGCAATAACATCTGCAATAACTTCTTGTCGCACAATTTTCTTTTGTTCCTCCATCTGTTTCTCCATTTCCTGCATCCTCTCTTGCATTTGCTGCATTCCATCAGTTGTTGCACTTAATGTTGATTCCGAATTGCCAACTTTTTTTTCCAAAGTAGTCTTTGTAACTCCTGCGCCATATAGTCTTAAACGTCCCGGATGTTCAGGACCCATGATGCTTGAAAATGCATCAACATACTCACCATTTATGCTTATTTGTTTTTCAATTTCCTCCATTTCAGCCTACCAAAGCATATCCAACAAACACAATATTATGAAATAAATAATTGATTTCAATAAAAAAAAAATAGACAGACACATACAATTTTACTAGTAGTATCTTTATTTGAGGCCTTGTACAAACGACCATGTTTTCTTGTTCTTGTAACCACAAAGAGATCATTAGATGATACTGTCTCCTTATCTTTCTCCTAGTCAAATTGAAATATATATAAAAAATAAACTCACACTAGAAGAGATCCAAAAGAAATTTTCATCAAAAAAATAATATATAAGAGAACTAACCAGCTTATTACGAACTAAAGCGAAACTCTTTTTGCCAGTAGTGTGTGGATTCATCATTTTCTTTCGATTCTTTGCATTTGTTTCAGACATTTTCTGCAAAGAAATGAATCAGTAATGTTAATCGAAGGTATATTAGTGTTATATATTGTACTAGATAAGGTCAATATTAGTCTGTCTTTCCTTTATAACAGTCTATTTTTCCTTTATAACAATCTGTCAATATCAGTCATTATATAGTGTTAAGGTGTCTTGTAAAATGCATGTGACTATCACAATAAATGAAGAAAGAAGCTGCAAAATATTACAATAGAGAAGAGAGTAGAAAAAAAAATAAAGCAGAATATATACTATTATCACACTACTTTAGACACTAAAGTACCAAATACAAATGCTACTTATTCAAAAAATTGAGATTCTGAACTACATTTTTAACTTGAATTTTTCAGAATTCCAATATTTGAGGAGCTCTCTAAATTGACATTCTGGAATATGACCAGGCTTTTTTGCCATTCGAACTGCATCATTGTCATATGGATCATAATAATTAAGCTTCAAATCACTTCTATGTCTTCTCCAAGCATCTCGAATTGTTACCATAGCCCAATGGTACGCAGCGTCAGGAATAATATATTTCCCCTATAATTTTGTGTCATTCAATTAGCCAATAGAAGTAAAATACTTTTACAAATAATTTATTATTGTAAACTACAAACCTTGGTATAATCCCATAAATCTTTTTTAGTGTCCATGCTCCTCCAATCCAATATATCAAATGGGCAAAGAGTCGCATTTCTAGCCAATGTTCCTAGGAAGCTACTTAGCTCTATGACAACATCATCCGTAGGACCAACGGGTTGATTTTGACAATTCAGTATGATCAACTTACATTCTTTTCGGGCATGAACATCATGCATTTGCGTTCTACCTCTTTTATTTGGAGTGGAAACATCTCCAGCTATAAGAAAATACAAGAATAATAATTAAAAATTCTGAATACATAAAATAAGTTTGTAATCTTATATGTTACCTTGTTCTTCAGGTTGATCATTTGTTCGAGGAGTGACAGAATTCATTTGCACTTGATCCTCGAAAGGAAAATCTTTTCCATGCTGGTCAAGAGGAAGCTCCTTGACAGGCTGCACAAGAGGCAGCTCCTCGACAGGCTGCACAAGAGGCAGCTCCTCGACAGGCTGCACAACAGGCAGCTCCTCGACAGGCTGATTTTCAAAAGGCAACTCCTCGACAGATTGTCTTTTTGCTTCAGATTGTGGTGCTACTGATTGTTCTGCTCCAATTAATTTGAGCAGATGTCCTTTCTCGCACTCTATTTCTTTAATAATTTCATTTGTTGTCAATAACCGTCGTTTCTTATTTGCCAAGAATGATAACGATCCCGGTTTAGCAAATGTCTTCTTTTTGGCTTTTTTGGTTCTTTTTGAAGTTTCTTGTTGACTCATATCTATGACTATTCAAACCTGTGTGAAAAAAGAAATTAAAAAGTTAAAATGTATGGCAGTGTACACCTGCAATACTTACACAAATCAATCACCAAGATATAACAAAGAGCTGAAAATAAAATGTACCCTTAAGGGACATTCTAATAATAATTTCTGCAGACAATCACATTCAGTAGGTCTATTACTGTTCACAATCACGCAAAAGATTTAGAGTGTTTTTAGGTGCCAATTGGTGAAATTATAAGAGAACAACAAGTTTTTTACTGTCTACAATAATATTAAGTACTCGAAGAGAGAACGAACCTGGAGTGTTGGACCTTAATAAAGAGATAAGAACCTAGTGATTTGCTGGTCCACTAATAGATTGAAATTGCTCAGAGAAACTGCAAAAAGAAGAAGAATGAAAATGATCAATAAGAGATTCATTACTTACTATAAGAAAAAAAACATAATGTATTTGAACAAGTCCACAAGATCCTTTGTCAATCATCAACTTCATAATCTATATGATGCACCTCAAATGATATTCATTACTTACTATAAGAAAAAAAACATAATGTATTTGAACAAGTCCACAAGATCCTTTGTCAATCATCAACTTCCATCCAATCCCAATCAGTATCATCAAAGTCATCCTCCTCTTCCGATGTTTCCATAGTTTCATCTTGTGAATGTTGTGCAATGGAAGGAGCATCGATGATATCAACAGGAAGATCTTCTCTAGACCATCTAACATCTACATCAACTAATCTTTCTGATGAACCAATATCATCATTAGGCTCTCTCCAAAATGTTTCTTCAATATTAGGACAATTCTCTTCCTCCAAATCATACAAATCCACAGGGACTTTGTTTCTTGCATAATAAACATTTTTCTCAACCGGATCTTCCACATAAAAAACTTGATGCACTTGAGATGCTAGTACAAAAGGATAATTTGTACTACATTTTTTGTTGAAATATACCCGAGTCAATCCATAATAATCGACTTCATTATGAAATCAATCACAATTAAAAAGTACAACACTAAAGCATCCCCAAAAATAAATCTCTATGATATCCTGAATAATTCCGTAATAGAGAACCATTCCATCAACAGGATTTTGGTCCCTAGCACTAGCAAAATTATCCGTTGTGGCTGACAAAGTCACTCCACTATTCTGAGTTTTACAAGGGGCATCCCGTGTCTTCGTATGAAATCGATATCCATTAATGAAATATCCAGTATATCTTTTTGCCACAAAGTTAGGCCCTTTAGCTAGCCATTTTAAATGATTGGACACTTCAATATTTTTAACTTTTTCACTAAACCAATCACCAAATTCTCTACTATGGACCTGTGCTTTTACCCATGCATTGCCTCTAGTACGATTATCAGTTAAGCTCTTATGTTCCCTGTAAGCATATAATGTAATTTAATCAATGTGTATTTACAAATGAAATGAAATTTGAAATACATTATCATAACATCTAAATGAAGTTTAAAAACAAACGAGTATTTTATCTTACTTGATAAATGCCTCTACTTGTTCATCTCCTGTATTGAACAAAGTATATCGATGTTCTTCAAACAACTCATGCTGCTCCATGTCGAAAATCTTGCCTTTCCTTATATTCTCACTTCCAATTGGATGACCTGTCTTAGGAAATAAATGTGAAACACCACCTTCTTCTGTTTGAATGTACTCATCATCCTCTATTTCACACCTACTTAATTTTGTCTTCACCGTATTAGGTAGGTATATGGAAATAAAGTTCAAACAATCTACAGCTGAAAAACCTTCTACTATTGATCCTTCAGGATTTTTTCGATTACGAACAAGCCCCTTGAAGTCACACATAGTTCTCTCTGTAGAATACATCCAACGCAAATGAGTTGGGCCTCCAAGCTTAATTTCATCTACTAGATGGATAGGTAAATGTGTCATTATATCAAAAAAGGATGGAGGAAAAATCTTTTCAAGCTCACATTCAATATCTATGATCACTCCTCCCTCACTCCTTCATGTCTCTGATCATCTACTATATTTCTAAAAGTATCATGAAGTAATATATCAATGTCGTCATGCATGTTAGAAGTTTCTTCTTCATCGGTTGGATGTGGCGTATTTCTTGAGGAAAATCCTTCACCATGAAAAACCCATTTGGTGTATCAATGAACAAATCCATGGCAAATCAAATGATCCTCTACCATATTTCGGCAATGCCAATTACGATTAAAGCACTTCTTACAAGGACACAATATTTCATTTCCTTGGGAAGCTTGTTCAAATGCTTTATCAAGAAAATCATTAACTCCATCAATATATTCATTGGTGGATCTTCGGAGATTCATCCAACTTTTATCTCCAAAATCCATTGAATATTTATCCTACATGACATGTGCAAAATGTTAAAGCCAATAAATTCATGCGTACAAATAATATCGGCAGAACTTAACAACTCGAATTTTTACATTAATAGAATCTCAAACCTTCACATCAATTCAACAACAAACAATTACAACACTAATAGTAGAACCAAAAAATATTGAGAAGTGAAGTTATTAGCAGCTTCCACCATTTATTAAACTTTATACAAATGAATGACTAAAGGCACACGCAAACAGATTTCAAAGCAATAAGGGCAGACCTATATTAGAGTAAATAACATATATTATATCAATAGACTGCAACAAGTAAACAAAATAACTATCAATACATTAGTTTTGATTCTAGCAAAACAGTTCATGTATTCGTAAAACAATAACAAAGTTGGTTGTTCACATGGAAAAAGTAGTTCGGACAAACCATAACAACTCATATTCTCTTTATAAAAAAAACACAAGGGATTTAGCTGGTCAATCTAACAACTAGCTACCATATAGCAGAAAATTTTTATTACTTTCAATTTCTTACCAATCAGCCTTCTCGGGTTCCAAACGAACTACTTCAAAAATCTTGAAGTGTTACCTTTGGGTCTGTATCAGCCAAGCCTACAAATAACATAATCACACAATATTATTAGGAAACCAAGCCAAAGAGAGGAAAAAATATAAGAGATATAAGTCCAAGATAAGTACCTTAGCTTAGAAAACTCCATCAAAAAATTCATTTTTTTAAATCACACATACAAAAAAAACAGTGGCACAAAGTAGTTATTCAATATTTAATTACCCGAAGAAAGTGATGATTTTACGCTATTTGGAGTCTGCTCCAATAATTATGTGCAAGGTGATGCACCTTATATGGTTTGAGTTTGTTACTTTACTACTTCAATCCATGATACCTGTGTGTGTATGTGTGTTTTATGTAACTTGAGGGAGTTGGGGTTTTAGTTAACTGCTAGATTTTGTCTGTTTGCAGCTCTGCTGGTTTATGAATTCATAAAGCGAGTTATTGGGATCAATCACTGACTTTTAAATGGAAGACATATGCATATGGATTTCAGTTATCTTGTTGAAGATATATGTGTATGTGAATATGACCACTTCAAGTTTCTGCATAGAGTACGCAGCTTATCTGTTAATGTCTATGGTGGTATGTTCAAAGTTCGGAAAACATAGAAGAGTGTTAGATTCTGAGGTCCACCAATGTGTCTTCGTTACAATATCATGAGTAGCAACTCCTTGTGTTTTCAATCATTATTCGTAGGTTAGTAATTCTGTTGGTGTCAATGTAGCAGAACAAGTTAACAGTTTTACCAGAAGGAAGTATCTTCTCATACCATACTATAGAAATCCACTCAATACCACATACAGTAATTTTACTAAAGGAGAAAAAACAAAATTCTATACTCTTATGCATTAAGAATATGCAATCATTCTATATATGGTGTAATAGGGGTCAGCAAAAGTATGCCGGCTTCACAAATGAAGACACCAATAAATTCATGCGTGCAAATAATATCGGCAGAACTTAACAACTTGAACTTTTAGATTAATCGAATCTCAAACCTTCACATCAATTCAACAACAAACAATTACAACACTAATAGTAGAACCAAAAAATATTGAGAAGTTAAGTTATTAGCAGCTTCCACCATTTAATAAACTTTATACAAATGAATTACTAAAGGCACACGCAAACACATTTCAAAGCAATAAGGGCAGACCTAGATTAGAGTAAATAACATACATTATAGCAATAGACTGCAACAAGTAAACAAAATAACTATCAATACATTAGTTTTGATTCTAGCAAAACAGTTCATGTATTCGTAAAACAATAACAAAGTTGATTGTTCACATGGAAAAAGTAGTTCGGACAAACCATAACAACTCATATTCTCTTTATAAAAAAAAATACAAGGGAGTTAGCTGGTAAATCTAAAAACTAGCTACCATATAGCAGAAAATTTTTATTACTTTCAATTTCTTACCAATCAGACTAACAGAAATATTTGCAGATGAAAGGCTTAATGATATTGTCAGAAGTGCATTATGTGTCACAGTTTATGCTGGCAGTGACTCATAAGGGAAGATAACATTCAATCGAACAAGCAGAAGACATAGACAATTTCAGAATCCGAATGTATTTCAATGTAAGACAACAGTGATACTCAAGTTTAAACATCTCTTTATAATCAAAAACAAAATTGAAGATAACTAAGCCTTAATCCGAAACAAGTTGAGATCAGCAATATGAACACCAAAAAACAGAGGAGAGAACACAGGGTCACACACTTACCATATTTACATCAAGGTTTGTAGTCACTCAAAGGACAAGAAAGTTTTTCAAAAACGAATTAGCTTAAGCTATATCAGTCAACAAAAAGTGAAACAAATACCAGTAGGAAGTAATTTGGGAGTAATTTTTGTCCAGATTCACATCAAATGGGGAATATTAAGGAAGAATTCATTTGAAACAAAAAAAAATCCAGAGAGAAATACTTACAGATCCACAAACTTGGAGCACTAGATTTCGACTCTCTTATATATCACAGAATCAAACAGGGGAAGTTTATACACTAACTATATTGGAGCAAATAACATAGATTTAAGACTAACCCATACAATATTCTTTAATATTTTTCGAAATTACTTCAATGGGGACTTAGAAATCATGAACTAGCATAGAAAACTTAAACATTATTAACCTTTAAGATGAATTCGTAGTCGAACCTCAAAAGCATCACCAAAAAGAACGAGCTGGTTGTTTTCCTCGACGAGCTTCAGCAATAGCTTCACCACCGAGCTTCAACAACGAGCTTTAGCAATGAGCTTCAGCAATAGATTCACCTACGAGCTTCACCAACAACTTCACTAACAGCTCTTCACCAACGAGCTTCACCAACAGCTTCACCAACGATCTTCACCAACAAACTTCACCAACGAGCTCCACCAACAGCTTCACCAACAGCTTCACCAACAAATTTCGTTTTTCTCACCAAAATATTCAGAATTCCTTTCACACGCAGCTTCACCCGAAAATGGCTCTCTCACGTTGTCTGAAAAAATAAGGGTTTCTGAAAACAATTTCTTCTTTTTCTTTTACATTTTTTAAAAAGTTAATTTATCAGAATTATTTTTTTAGGAGGGACTAATGTATCTTTGCAAAATTATATTTGAGGGAAGTATATTTTTTTAGGAGGGAAAATCATTTAGGGCTAAAAAATCAGAATTATTTTTCTAAAAAACTGTTGCCATAGAGTTATCTATAGCGACGGTTTTGAAAATTGTAGCTATACACACTCTATAGGGACGGTTATAGGGATTATACAACAGTTTATTTTAAGAATTGATCTATTAGATTCAAGGATATTTGGCCACGGTTATAACCGTTGTAATAGGTGAGCTATTGCTACGATGGTATAACCGTTGCTAAATAACCGTTGCAGTAAGTCAAATTTCTAGTAGTGCATTAACCTTTTGGCATTTCTTTCCCTTTCGATTCTTCTTTCTACCATCCATACATACGTTGTTGGTGCTGGTGTCGTTTACGTCTCCTTCGATAGTAATTCCCTTAGTATTAAACCTCGCTTTGATACCACTTTTTTACAGACTTAGAGTTTTTGCTAAAGTTCTGTGCGGCCCTCTACAACTTACTCACTAATCTTTCAAAGTCTTGTAAGCTCAAGGAAGCCTTTAGGACTTAGATCACTAAGAGAATGCTTGCAAAAGAACTTAGAAAGAACAAAGTAGAACTTTGGAAGAAGGTTTTGTTTTCTAGTTAGAGAATGCTTACAACTTTCTTCGTGTCCTTGCAAATAAGGGGCACCTTTATTTATAATACTTCCTAGGGACTAAAGTGCAATTTAAATATTACATACAAGTCGCTACTTATTTACACTTTGGTCCTTATTCTAGAAAAGTCTACACTTTCTAAGACTCTCCAAAGACTTTCTTGAAAAGTGTAACTATCCAAAGACTTTCTTGAAAAGTGTAGGTTATTCTAGATAATTCTAAGGAATTATGTTGCCTTCTTGATTAATCTAAAAGGTTCTAGAGTTCTCTTCAAATCTCTCCACTCTCATGATCCTTCCACCGCTATCCAAACGCAAAATTTAACTATGATATGGTGGGACGTGACACTAAGCTAGAACCCTTATATCATCTTTGTTAAAGTTCAATCCTTTGGGTCATTTTACCTTTTAAGAACATCTTGCCTTAAAATACATAGACCGCATGAGCTAGTGTAAAATTTGGTGTCATAATACCTTACACTAAAGGAAGGCAGCCTACTTGCCAAGGTAGTACAAAAATATGAAATATAGAAACTACGTGGATCCACTAGCTAGTATTCCTATGAAGGAAACATAGTTCAAGAACTAGACCCTTTTTACGCTACATGCATTATAGTCTCCAATCTCATGAATAGATTTGTCATACTACATTTCCTATGTGTAGGAAGGTACACTCCTCACTCTAGTTCACTGTAACGACCTGTTTAGTCGTTTTAGAGTTGCAGAACAAATTCGGGAAAAACTGGCTGAAACCACGGAGCCAACGACGGACCGTCGCAGGCTCGACGGACCGTCGTGGGTGTTCCGTCCCATGACACTTAGAATTCTTAATTTGGGTACTGAAAAATCGACTCTCTGTAAGTTGTGACGGACCTGCAGGACGTGCCGTCACATCCACGACGGACGGTCGTGAATTTCCGTTGCAAAACACTTCAACTTTTGAGAAATTGGGACGAGAAACGAGTTCCTGACCGCCAGGACGGAGGGCAGGACGGACCGTCACGCAGGGTGACGGCCGTCACAGCCACTGGAACCTGGGATGTTGCGGCGGCCACTTTGTGACGGACCGTCGCGATCCACGGCGACGCAAATCACAGGTCACGCAGTCCCAGGCAAAATAGGATTTCTCCACACGTTTTAAGGGTCGTTTTTGACTATTCTTTCCTTAATTATAAAGATTGAGGGTTTATATTAATAAGTCTAATTACTTAGGGGTTAAAAGAGGTAACCTTAAGTTAATTAGGGGGTTTTATTGTCCTCTTTTATTCTTAATTATACAATAATTAGGGTAAAGGAAAGAGGGTTTGAATAAAACAAAGAGAAAGAACAAGAGAGAAAAGGGAGAAACGAATTGAGAGAGAGTATTGATCGATCGAAGAGGGAAGAGGAATAACAAAGCTTGGGAGATTTCTTGTTGATTCCAATTCTTCGGTGGAGGTAGGTTATGGTTTCTCTTACGATATTCGTAGTAAACTCTTAATAGTGAATGATATGTGTTGATAGCATTGTAAACCCTACTATGTGCTTAATTGTATGCTTGCATGAATATGATGTATATATATATTTGTGATTATATGAGCATGATGAAGTTTTGAATCCCAAATCTTGAAAGAAACCCTAATTCACTTGTTATTGATGATGCCTTAGTATAAAAGAAGGCTTGATATATTATATAATGAGATTAATGATGCCTTAGTATGAAAGAAGGCTTGATGAATTAGGGGATCGGGTGCCACGTTCCGGTACCAGGATAGAATGAATATGAGGATCGGGTGCCACGTTCCGGTACCAGGATAGAATGAATATGAGGATCGGAGTGTCACGTTCCGACACCAGGATAGAATATGGATCGGGTGCCACGTTCCGGTACCAGGATAGAATGAATATGAGGATCGGGTGCCACGTTCCGGTACCAGGATAGAATGAATATGAGGATCGGGTGCCACGTGGGGGTACGAGGATAGAATGAATATGAGGATCGGAGTGTCACGTTCCGACACCAGGATAGAATATGGATCGGGTGCCACGTTCCGGTACCAGGATAGAATGAATATGAGGATCGGAGTGCCACGTTCCGGCACCAGGATAGAAATAGAGGAGCGGAGTGTCACGTACTGACACAAGAGGAAGAAAGATAATGAATCTTGAAAGATAATGAATATACTCAATCTAATGAACTTAATTCCCAAATGAGTATGGTATTGAGGCTTGAGTCCTCATGTGTGAACTCGGTTGTAATCATTGATGAACTCATGTTGTTATTGCTACATGTTGAGTATTGTAGTTGATTTGCATTATTATTGATATATACTGTTCCCTATTTTGAGTTAGCCGATGATATCTACTCGATGCGTGTGGTTATCGACCCCTACTTTTATGTTTCTTCTTTGTTATTTGTGTAATGCAGCAAACGTTCCGTCAACTTCAACTCAACAGTAGATCTAGCCAGTCTTCACTTCATCGGAAATTCAGGGTGAAGTAATGCGTCTAGCTTGGACTGGGTCTTCTTCTTCAAGTCTTGATGCCTTGAACTTCCGGCATGGACTAGCTAGTATTTGTTTTAGCTTCTTAGACATTCCTAGTTTAGTAATTTGAGATAGATGTTCTTGTGATGATGACTTCCAGATTTTGGGGATATTAATAATAGTTTTGAATTGTTTTATTAATGAGTTAAGTCTTCCGCATTATTTTCTGTTGTTATATATTGAAATGTTAAGGGTTAAATTGGTTGGTTCGCTCACATAGGAGGGTAGATGTGGGTGCGGTCGCGGTCCGGATTTGGGTCGTGACAAACTTGGTATCGTGAGCATTAGGTTCGTTGGTCTCATCACACAAGAACAAGTCTAGTAGAGTCTTAAGGAACGGTAGGGGGACGCCTTTACTTTTCCTTGAGAGGCTATAAGACTTTAGGAAAATTCCACTCTTTCATTCTTTCTTTCGTGCTACTACTTGAGTCCAATTGGTATCTAGGCGATCTGATTGGTATCGACCATCTTCACTCTCTTTCGCAGATGGTTAGAACTAGAGCAACGACAACACAAACACCGACACCGGCAGGACAGCGTGCGTCTGAGCCAGCCACCGGGGCAGTAGCTCGAGGGAGAACAACGGCAAGAGGCCGTGGTAGAGGTCGTGGGAGGTCGTCCTCTAGAAGAAGAGGACGAGCACCTAGCCCATCTGATACTAGGGCGGTGACTCCTTCACCGGATCAAGAGGTGATAAGAGAANGGGAGGTTNNNGTGAATGAGCAAGTACTGAATGAGGAATTGCCACCTCAACCTACCCCGGATATGATCAATCGTGTTCTCGCTTATCTTAGCGGGTTATCGATCACGGTCGAGCACCTCCAGGGTTTACGCACCAACACCTCCGGTTTGAGGTACGACATGCGGCTACTATGGCTCCCGCATGGATGTACCATTGGGAATGCGCACATTTCCACGTCGACTCGGGCCTATTATGACAAGCGATCAACATGAACTTTTCAAGAAGTTCTTGAAATTGAAACCTCCAGTCTTTAAGGGTGCAGAATCGAGAGGATGCCTACGATTTTACGGTTGATTGTCATGAGCTACTACACAAGATGGGTATAGTAGAGAGGTTTGGTGTCGAGTTCGTGAGCTATCGGTTTCAAGGAACGCCAAAATGTGGTGGCGTTCACATGTTGAGTGTCAACCAACAGAGGCACCACCTATGACTTGGGAATCATTCTCGAGTTTGTTCATGGAAAAGTATATCCCGGACCTTGAGGGATAGGAAGAGGGATGAGTTCTTGAGTCCAGCGCAAGGTAGAATGACGGTTAATGCATACGAGGCTAAATTTGGCGCACTATCCAGATCGCCACTCAACTCGCTTTGATCCACAAGAACAGATCCGCCATTTTGTAAAGGGGTTGAGATCAGAGTTGCGGATTTCAGCCTTGCAGATAGCGGCAACAGCAACATCCTTCCAAGAGGTGGTAGACTTTGTGATAGAGGTGGAAGGAGTGAAACCGGATGACTTCACCACCACGTCTACATCGAAGAGGTTTGAAGGGGGTGAGTTTAATGGTTCTTATTCTAGAGGACGAGAACTCAGGAGGTCACTCCAATCGACCAATACGATCGTCACTACTGGTGTAGTTGGGGAGTCCACCTCGAGCGGTCAACACTTCTCCGAGAGGCCGATCGTGAACCCAGGAGAATGTTATGGGTGTGGAGAGATTGGACACATTAAGAGGTATTGTCCAAACCAGAGTTCTGAGAACCCCACCGCTAGAGGAAGGGGTGGTAATGGTAGAGGTCGTTATTCCGGAGGGCGTGGTGGCCGAGGTAATGGTGGTCACCAAAACGGCAGAGGTGAAGGGCAAAACGGAGCCACTACTATGCAACATGGTAGGGGCAATGGACAGACAAACGATAGGGCCCATTGTTACGCTTTCCCTGGGAGATCTGAAGCGGAGGCGTCTGATGCTGTTATCACAGGTAATCTTTTGGTTTGTGATTGCATGGCATCTATATTATTTGACCCTCGCTCCACGTTTTCATATGTATCTTCATCATTTGCTAATGGTCTAAATCTACATTGTGAATTACTTGACACGCCTATTCGTGTTTCTACTCCGGTGGGTGAGTCTGTGATAGTTAAAAAGGTGTATAGGTCTTGTTTAGTGGATTTTGTGGGGAGCAACACTTACGTAGATTTGGTTATCTTAGAAATGGGTGATTTTGATGTAATTCTGGGTATGACTTGGCTCTCTCCGAATTTTGCAATTTTGGATTGTAACGCTAAAACGGTGACGTTAGCCAAGCCTGGGGCAGATCCGTTAGTGTGGGAGGCGACTACACTTCCAATCCGGTGCGTATTATCTCCTTTCTTGGTGCTCGAAGATGGTTAGTAAGGGTTGTTTAGCTTTCTTAGCACATCTTAGGGATGACACCATCCAAGTACCCTCAATCGAATCGGTTTGGTAGTTCGAGAATTTTTGGATGTGTTCCTGCAGATCTTCCTGGTATGCCACCAGATAGGGATATTGACTGCATTGATCTTGAACCGGTACTCGCCCCATTTCTATACCCCGTATAGAATGGCTCCCGAATTAAGAGAGTTAAAGGCTCAACTTCAAGAGTTGTTGAGCAAGGGCTTCATTAGACCAAGTGCATCTCCTTGGGGTGCTCGGTTTTGTTTGTGAAGAAGAAGGATGGGAGTTTTCGGAAGTGCATAGACTACAGATAACTAAACAAGGTAACCATAAAGAACAAGTATCCTCTTCCTCGCATTGATGACTTGTTCGATCAGTTACAAGGTGCTTGTGTCTTCTCTAAGATTGACTTGAGATCCGGTTATCATCAATTGAAAATACGGGCAACGGATGTGCCAAAACCGCTTTTCGAACGAGGTATGGGCATTACGAATTTGTGGTGATGTCTTTTGGTCTTACGAATGCCCCTGCTGCGTTCATGAGCTTGATGAACGGGATTTTTAAGCCATATTTGGACCTCTTCGTAATCGTATTTATTGATGATATATTGGTATACTCGAAGAGCAAGAAGGAACATGAGGAACATTTGAGAATAGTATTGGAAATGTTGAGGAGAAAGCGACTTTATGCCAAGTTCTCTAAGTGTGAGTTTTGGCTAGATGCAGTGTCCTTCTTGGGGCACGTAGTTTCTAAGGATGGAGTGATGGTAGATCCTTCTAAGATTGAGACAGTGAAGAATTGGGTAAGACCCACTAATGTGTCAGAAATAAGGAGCTTTGTGGGGTTAGCTAGTTACTACCGCCGATTCGTCAAGGGATTCTCTTCTATTGCTTCCCAACTGACGAACTTGACTAAGCAAAATGTTCCATTTGTATGGTCAGATGAATGTGAGGAAAGCTTTCAGAAGCTTAAGACTTTGTTGACTACCGCACCAATTCTTACCTTGCCAGTAGAAGGTAAAAACTTCATTGTTTATTGTGATGCATCCTATTCTGGGTTGGGTGCAGTGCTAATGCAAGAGAAGAATGTGATTGCTTATGCTTCAAGGCAATTAAAAGTGCATGAACGTAACTATCCGACCCATGACTTGGAGTTGGCCGCGGTAGTATTTGCACTAAAGCAATGGAGACACTATTTGTATGGAGTTAAGTGTGAGGTCTATACGGATCATCGTAGCCTTCAGTATGTCTTTACTCAGAAAGATTTGAACTTGAGACAAAGGAGATGGATGGAACTACTAAAGGACTACGATATCACTATCTTGTATCATCCGGGGAAGGCGAATGTTGTAGCGGATGCTTTGAGTAGAAAGGCGGGAAGCATGGGAAGTCTAGCTCATTTGCAAGCTTCTAGGCGCCCATTGGCTAGAGAAGTACAGATTTTGGCTAACGATTTGATGAGGTTAGAAATAAATGAGAAGGGAGGATTGTTGGCTAGTGTGGGGTCGAGATCTTCTTTTCTCGACAAGATTAAGGGAAAACAGTTTGATGATGAGAAACTAAGGCGAATCCAAGATAAAGTATTGCGAGGAGAGGCTAAGGAAGCACAAATCGATGAGGAAGGTGTTTTGAGAATCAAAGGAAGGGTATGTGTACCCCGCGTCGATGATTTGATCAACACTATTCTAACAGAGGCTCATAGTTCACGGTATTCTATACATCCGGGCGCGACCAAGATGTACCGTGACCTAAAGCAACACTTTTGGTGGAGTAGAATGAAGCGTGATATTGTTGACTTCATTGCCAAGTGTCCAAACTGTCAACAAGTGAAGTATGAACACCAAAGGCCCGGAGGAACACTTCAGAGAATGCCTATTCCTGAATGGAAATGGGAGAGAATCGCGATGGACTTCGTGGTTGGTCTTCCAAAGACAATGGGTAAGTATGACTCCATTTGGGTAATTGTCGATAGGCTAACTAAATCTGCTCATTTCATTCCGGTAAAGGTGACTTACAACGCAGAGAAGTTAGCCAAGGTCTATATCTCAGAGATTGTTCGATTGCATGGGGTTCCATTATCCATCATATCAGATAGAGGTACGCAGTTTACTTCTAAGTTTTGGAAAACATTGCATGCTGAACTGGGTACTAGGTTGGACCTTAGCACGGCATTTCATCCTCAGACCGATGGTCAGTCTGAGCGAACGATTCAAGTGTTGGAAGATATGCTTCGTGCATGTGTGATAGAGTTTGGTGGCCATTGGGATAGCTTCTTACCCTTAGCGGAGTTTTCATACAATAATAGCTATCACTCTAGTATCGACATGGCTCAATTTGAAGCATTGTATGGGAGGAGATGTATGTCTCCCATTGGTTGGTTTGACGCTTTTGAAGTTAGACCTTGGGGGACTGATCTGTTGAGAGATTCTATGGAGAAGGTGAAAGCTATTCAAGAAAAGCTTCTAGCGGCGCAAAGTAGACAAAAGGAGTATGCAGACCGAAAGGTTAGAGACTTGGAGTTCATGGAGGGTGAACAAGTCTTGTTGAAGGTTTCACCTATGAAAGGGGTGATGCGGTTTGGCAAAAGAGGTAAGTTAAGTCCAAGGTATATTGCACCATTTGAAGTGCTTAAGCGAATAGGGGAGGTGGCTTATGAGTTAGCCTTGCCCCCGGGGCTGTCCGGAGTACATCCGGTATTCCATGTGTCCATGTTGAAAAGATACCATGGAGATGGAAACTACATCATCCGTTGGGATTCGGCTTGTTGGATGAGAACTTGACTTATGAAGAGGAACCGGTTGCTATATTAGATAGAGAGGTTCGCAAGTTGAGGTCGAGAGAAATTGCATCCATCAAAGTTCAATGGAAGAATCGACCGGTTGAAGAGGCTACTTGGGAGAAGGAGGCGGATATGCAAGAGAAATACCCACATCTGTTTACAGATTCAGGTACTCCTTTTCGCCATTGTTTTTCTTCTTTTGATCGTTCGGGGACGAACGATGGGTAAATTGGTATCTATTGTAACGACCTGTTTAGTCGTTTTAGAGTTGCAGAACAAATTCGGGAAAAACTGGCTGAAACCACGGAGCCAACGACGGACCGTCGCAGGCTCGACGGACCGTCGTGGGTGTTCCGTCCCATGACACTTAGAATTCTTAATTTGGGTACTGAAAAATCGACTCTCTGTAAGTTGTGACGGACCTGCAGGACGTGCCGTCACATCCACGACGGACGGTCGTGAGTTTCCGTTGCAAAACACTTCAACTTTTGAGAAATTGGGACGAGAAACGAGTTCCTGACCGCCCGGGGCGGAGGCGGGACGGACCGTCACAGGGTGACGGGCCGTCACGACCACTGGAACGTGGGATGTTGCGCGGGCCACTGTGACGGACCGTCGCAGTCACGACGACCGTCACAGGTCACGCAGTCCCAGGCAAAATAGGATTTCTCCACACGTTTTAAGGGTCGTTTTTGACTATTCTTTCCTTAATTATAAAGATTGAGGGTTTATATTAATAAGTCTAATTACTTAGGGGTTAAAAGAGGTAACCTTAAGTTAATTAGGGGGTTTTATTGTCCTCTTTTATTCTTAATTATACAATAATTAGGGTAAAGGAAAGAGGGTTTGAATAAAACAAAGAGAAAGAACAAGAGAGAAAAGGGAGAAACGAATTGAGAGAGAGTATTGATCGATCGAAGAGGGAAGAGGAATAACAAAGCTTGGGAGATTTCTTGTTGATTCCAATTCTTGATTGGAGGTAGGTTATGGTTTCTCTTACGATATTCGTAGTAAACTCTTAATAGTGAATGATATGTGTTGATAGCATTGTAAACCCTACTATGTGCTTAATTGTATGCTTGCATGAATATGATGTATATATATATTTGTGATTATATGAGCATGATGAAGTTTTGAATCCCAAATCTTGAAAGAAACCCTAATTCACTTGTTATTGATGATGCCTTAGTATAAAAGAAGGCTTGATATATTATATAATGAGATTAATGATGCCTTAGTATGAAAGAAGGCTTGATGAATTAGGGGATCGGGTGCCACGTTCCGGTACCAGGATAGAATGAATATGAGGATCGGGTGCCACGTTCGGTACCAGGATAGAATGAATATGAGGATCGGAGTGTCACGTTCGACACCAGGATAGAATATGGATCGGGTGCCACGTTCGGTACTCAGGATAGAATGAATATGAGGATCGGGTGCCACGTTCGGTACCAGGATAGAATGAATATGAGGATCGGGTGCCACGTTCGGTACCAGGATAGAATGAATATGAGGATCGGAGTGTCACGTTCGACACCAGGATAGAATATGGATCGGGTGCCACATTCCGGTACCAGGATAGAATGAATATGAGGATCGGAGTGCCACGTTCGGCACCAGGATAGAAATAGAGGAGGCGGAGTGTCGCGTGCGACACAAGAGGAAGAAAGATAATGAATCTTGAAAGATAATGAATATACTCAATCTAATGAACTTAATTCCCAAATGAGTATGGTATTGAGGCTTGAGTCCTCATGTGTGAACTTCGGTTGTAATCATTGATGAACTCATGTTGTTATTGCTACATGTTGAGTATTGTAGTTGATTTGCATTATTATTCATATATCTTTGTTCCCTATTTTGAGTTAGCCGATGATATCTACTCGATGCGTGTGGTTGTACTGACCCTACTTTTATGTTTTTCTTCTTTGTTATTTGTGTAATGCAGCAAGCGTTCCGTCAACTTCAACTCAACAAAGAGATCTAGCCAGTCTTCACTTCATCGGAAATTCGGGGTGAGCTAATGCGTCTAGCTTGACTTGTCTTCTTCTTCAAGTCTTGATGCCTTGAACTTCCGGCATGGACTAGCTAGTATTTGTTTTAGCTTCTTAGACATTCCTAGTTTAGTAATTTGAGATAGATGTTCTTGTGATGATGACTTCCAGATTTTGGGGATATTAATAATAGTTTTGAATTGTTTTATTAATGAGTTAAGTCTTCCGCATTATTTTCTGTTGTTATATATTGAAATGTTAAGGGTTAAATTGGTTGGTTCGCTCACATAGGAGGGTAGATGTGGGTGCCAGTCGCGGTCCGGATTTGGGTCGTGACATTCACTCAGTGCAAAGCTAGAGTTTTTTTGAAATGTCTTTAAGCCCTTATTATCAATCATAACTTAGTTGATAGGGTCTACACCTTGTATAATTATCATCATCAATATCTCAATAAGAATTGCATGAGTCTTAATGTTTTCATTACAATTCATATAAGTGAGGTTAGCACATTAACATCTTCATATCATTATAAGACAGATTGGTAAATCATTCACCCTCCTTATAACATTTACATCTTAAGACAACACCTCACAATCATAATTAAGACATTTAAATTCAACATGATATCACCCTATCGATCCTAATACAAGGCATACTGCAATAAAACATCTTGACTTAATAATAATTAACCACAATTTGAAGTAAAGGATAGAGATCACAAGACTTACCAAGTCTCGTTCATAGTTCATTATCAAGGTCTTACCATAAACCCTGAATTCAATCCAATTTGGGTATACATCATCATAAGTCAATAATAACCATTATAACAACGCTACAAGAATCACATGAAAACTCAACATTTGAAAATACTTTGAAGCAACCCTTTGAGTAAAGAGTTCTCAAAGATGAATAAGATCCCACAACTCAATGGTTGATGACGGATTGATGGTAAAATTGTCCATTTACAGCCTCAAATCCCTCCCCTAGCTTGTCTTCAATGATGTCATCCAATATGAGAGATAAAGAAGAGAGAAGGAATGTTTTGAGAGTTGTCATTAGACTAATGGGGTAGGTGTCTTTATATGGGGGCTAATTAAGTCAATTACACTTCCCTTAATCGCTAAATAACCACCAAACCCCTTAAATAATTAGTTAAGACTAAGTTAAAACGTGCAGGAAAATTAGACCCTCACAGACGAGGCCTTGGCCAACGGTCCATCTTTGAGTTTATGACAGGTCCTTCTTCCATTCTGCATACTCGTCGATTTTGTCAAAGACTGCGCAGTTGAGGGCCTCCAACATATTGTCTAAGTGTTGGTCGACGTTTGGCATCAACACCACGTCGATCCACACACGTTCCATCTGTGACCTTTCGTGGGTGCACACTACTCAGGCATTGATTGACTCCAAATGCAAGGGTCCTCCTAAAGGCCCTTGGTTTGTCCTTTGGGAGTCGTAACCTGGACGATTCGACCATGAATCAATTTACAACACATTTTAGAAAGCCTTCCACCAATTTTCATCATTTTTGTACTTCTAAAAGATAGCCAAAAAGGCTAAGGCACGCTAGTATCTCCTTGAACTAATTTTCAGACGTCATGGACGTTCTTGAACGTTTTGGTTCCTAGACTTCCTAAATGACTTATATTAATTTCAATGGACCTTAAAACAAAAAATAGTGTACAAACTTTATGACACTTATGTTAGACTCTAGAATATGTCTTGCATTTTCAAAGTGTTACATGCTCGTTGTAAGTAATTTATAGTCAATGTAAAGAATTTCAAATTTTGACTAAATTGTTATTTTATTGAAAATCATTGTAATGTATATATAAATGATTTAAATGAGCATGATAATAAATATAAAAATAGTTCTTGCTATTAGAAATGAAGAATGTGAGTCTTAGGACATGATGAGTCGTAGATTAGTTTCTACCTTTTCGTTGTGTTTTGAGTTTCTAAAAGTATGCTAAATTGATGCTCCTCATAATTGTGTATTGTGTATGGTGTGGTATGGTGATGTGCTGCTAGTCTTGAGTTTCTTATCTTTTGAATGTTTTTATAATGAAGCAAGTGTAATTCGAGAAAGAATGTTATTCAAGTGGAGGAGAATGTAACACCTGTAAAATGACTTAGATTATTTAGAGGTTAATGATTTTGTCTTGATGTTTTTATGTCCTAAAATGGGTTAAAACTATATTAGGAGGCAGTGACTAATGTTTCATGATGTTTGGAGGTAAAACGTCATAGAACGTCCATGACGTTTGAAAAGATTACCTTGAAATGACATTGTGTGTCTTAGTATGTATCATCGAGTTTTACGCGTTCGTTTTGGATGAAATTGATGTGAATTATCCTAAACATGTATACAGACATATTCGGGTTGGCAACGTCTGGGCAAAAGTCCCCAAGGACCAACTACAATTTGCAATAGACGCCCAGTAGGTCAATCGAAGTCATGTAAGTGGAGGGCAAAGTTTGACACTTAGGATGGTGGACTTGTCCTTATCTTGGAAAGCCTCTGACCCAAACCACGGACCAATAGGACGGTCCGTTGCTTCACTATTAAGTGAAGGGGTGAATCAGTAAATTCAACCCACGTCCAAATAATTAAAAAGGTAGTTTTCATAGGTTATTTGGGTATTATAAATAGTTTTATATGTATTAAACACTTGGCGGAATTCATTATTCTAAATCAAAACCCAAATTCTTTAAGAAGTTCTCTAGAACTCCATTGGAGCAAAACTCATGATATATCTTGGATTAAAGATTTCTTTGGTGATACTTCATTAATTCGTCATCAAAGACTTAGTCTAGCATCAATTAAGTCATAACATAATCGTTGAAACTCTTTTCTTCAAGAAGCCAATTTTCAAAGTGATTTCTAAAGTCTTTCAATGATGAACTTGTCTAATTTGGTAATATATCAATGGGTTCTTGCATTAAATGTTTTAAATCATTGTATATTGATTGAATTGATGTTAATTTGATGATTTTAAACTAAAAACTCTATGAGCCCGTGTAATTCATGTAACCCTAGATTTCACTACTTTATTGGTGAATTGATTACGTCTTAATGCTATTGAATTTGTATGTGAATGGTGGTCTTAAGGTTGATTTGCTGGAAAAGCATGAAATCATACTTATGAAATTAATTGAGTTACCCTTTTAGCCATTGTAGGTATCCCTATGGACCCACATTGGTAAAGTGAAATTTAATTGGTTATGAACTAGATATGAAACCTCTTCATGTGATCCTTTATTTGAATTACTGCATGATAACAAAGGATAGCACCGAGTGAGTATGGCTAGGGGAGTTTCTCTAAGATAAGATGGTAGTTGATAACAAAGAAAACCTTCATATTCCATAACCATGTGGATACATGGGTTGTGTCCTAGTTCTACCATTGGCAAGTAGAACACACTTTATTGGAGTAGGGTTGACTCCGGATTCCATGCTTAGCTGCCATGGTCTATGTTTGTTATTGCTTATTCTCATCATGTGGGACATTGGAGAAGTTCTACGAAGTTTAAGTGGTGGTAAAGACTCTATCTACACATTGCATGATTAGGTGTTGAACATGTTTAGTAAGTGAGTCCCTAGGTCTTCTCCAAGACCATTACTTGAATGTCCTTATATGTTGAATGTCTCTTAAGTGAACTAATGAAGATAATGGGTTAAGTTAGAAAAGCATGTTAACGAATAAATGCTTGCCTAGAGTAGTTTCAGGTTTGCTCAATTAAGATATGAAGGGGGCATATTAATGGTAATTTCATGTCTTACCCAGGGAAGTCTTAAGAATGAATCTACATACGGAAAGTAAATTGAATAAGTTTACATAATCTCAACTTAGGTAGTCTTAAAGATTATTTAGGTATGCTTGGAGAGGGTGTATGGGTGGTCTCTTCTTGCATAACTTATTTAAGTCTTTTTGATAACCTTTGGGGAGAGAATGTCATATCATATGTATACTATTATGTGTAGTGAGAATTATCTTAGCTTAGGTAGTCTAACTCTTTGTTTGGATTATTGTTATCCATTGTTAATTAATGTATTGTATTTGTATTGTATTGTATTGTATTGTATGGTAGATATAATGTTTGGTTTGACTGTATTATTTGTTGTTTAATAATATTTTTTGATTGTTTGGTTTTGTAGTATCGTACTGTATTATAATTATAAATTTACTATAGTATCCTTAATTATTATAGAATAGGAGGTTAGACGAAAATTACATAATTAAGCTGAGGCTAAAATAGTATTTTGAAATACTATGTAAAGATTTAATTAAAAAAAGATATTAAGTAACAATAGGAATACATCAAATCGGTTGTTTCATAAAATATGGGTTTTCATTGTTACGTAACTAACACATTTTACAATACAGTACAAAATATTTTAAATAACAATCAAACAAACATTGTAGGTATAGCAACGATACAATACAATATAATGGGTAACAATGATCCAAACATAGTGTAAAGGATCTCTTAGGTGTGTGTTAAGGGATTGTATGGGCGGTCGCTTCACACTCCCCCAAGTAAACCTTAGAATCACCTTTGGTAGGAGGATCTCATGTTTATGTGTTTTGGATGTACTTTGATGCTATATTATTAAATATGAATTATTGGTAAGTTACAGTGAAGTCAATGTAACCTCACTGTCAAGTGCATCTAAATTGAGTATAAATAGTAATGTCTTCTAATTGTGTTGTTTGGTGATTAAATGTGGTTCATATACTTTTAATGTTATTTTTAATCAAAAAGAGGATGTTTCTCATAAATGTCCGTTCTCATGATTTTATGCATTAAGCCATACTTAGTACATCTGTTTGTACTAATTCCATATTTTTTTTATCGTTCAAGCAAAGCTTGGACTATAACGTGTTGAAGGAAAGCTTGGAATCTCGTTATCGTTCAAGCAAATTTGAAATATGTACTCACTTGACTCGAGGTCATAATCGTCTTTAACTTTCTTTTAATTCAATGTAAAGTAATAGACTAAGTATTTCTATATTACTATTGTATGGGTCGTGTCCCAGGAATGATTGAGTCTAAGATTTGCATATGTTGAGACTTAGTGTGTTTTATGATTTTAATATGAAAGATATTTTAAGATATTCTGTGTGAAAAGTTTAAATTTCGCACTACTTTTTATACATGTATGCGATGAATGATGTCAAAGAGCTTGTACAAGGCCTCCGAGATTTCAAGTAAACTGAATTGCAGCTTCGAGAGTGCCATATCATCAAGGATGTGCTCTCACGATGTGACAAAACCTAACCTTACATAGTCATTCACATCTTTATTACATTATCAATACAACCAATATCATAACTAGAATAGAAGACTACGCATGCTTCACATTTGGTGATCATCACCACCACCTTGATATTACAATTGCCTTCAAATTCATGATCACATCACATATATATAAAGGGATAGTTTTATGGGATGCTATTCTTTCATTGCAGTTGTACGTTGTGGTCACTTGAGAATGGAGCCAATAAGGTGGATGACCTAGGGTCAATTAGTTGATATAATTATTTCTTATCTCTTATGCTTATTTCCTATATCTTAGGTGACTTGTATTGTATGATGATTATATTGGAGATTATGCTTGTTATATTTTATCGTCTCTGATGCTTATGTCTTATGTTTACTAACCATATGAGATTCTCTTATGATGTTTTGTGAGCTTTCATACTTAGAACTCTTTTGTACTAACACATATTCCCTACATTTAAACATAATGTTGGATTGGAGCTTTAAGTTGCTAGTGGAGACTAGAGTTTCTTGGAGTTAGAAAATTGAAGATTTTTGTGAGTCCTCATAGCTTCGAGGAAAATATCCATTTACCTTTAAGTCATTTAATGTTTGTTTTAATGGGCTGCGTATTAAAGTTTAATGTTCATGTAAAGTTAGATGGTTTGAGACAAGAGAGTGAGAAAAGTCTTATGTTTGTGATTTATGAATATGACTTCGATGGTATATATTAAATTTCTATATTCTGCAATATTTTCGATGTTCTTATGTTATGATATGCTAAGAGCCTGTATGAGACCGCTTCGGGGTCAAGTATGCCATGTTACGACTAGGGGGTGCTCTTGGGTCGTGACAAACTTGATATCAAATCATAAGGTTTTGGAAAAAAATTATAATGTCTAAAAACACATCTAAGTAGAGTTTTGTTCATTGGTGTGAGTCGCAACATAGTTCATGAATAGGAGGTTATTAATGCTTAGGATCAATCTCACTTCTTCATTCGGTTAGTGTCACACCCCGAGCCAACACCCTGGTCGGAACTGGCACTCGATGACTATTCATAGCCTGGAGCGAACCCTTGGTCTGACTTACCTAACTTAGTGGAAGACAACAATCACACTTATAAGGATAAGAGAACTTAATCGAACTTATTAGTAATACTATCTGGAATGTTTTAAAAGTTTAGACATTCAGCTTGGAGAAATTTGCAACACAAGTCTTTAACATAAGAATAGAAATGTAAAGACAATAAACTACTAATTGTCTATAAAGCCTTTGAACTGACTAAGATGAATTTTAGGAGAAACGCCACAACATTCTATTAAACTAACTAGAAAGCAATAAAATGATGCAAGGAGGCTAATTAACTGACTCTAGGATGCTCGAATTGTATCAACGGTGCGCTGGATGTCGATCCTCGTTACTTTTGTCTGCATCATAATACGATGCAGACCAACTGACATCAGTACATTGAATTTACGAGTATGTCAGTTGGAATACTAAACGACATTTAAGCTTAAAGAAGGAGTAAGAAAGAACACTTACCTTGACTCTATTTAACACATGATTTACTAATTCTGATTCAACATATGTAATTTAAAAGTAAATGTAATATGTAGAAAAACTATTGAAAATGATGTAAACTCTGACTTTATACAACTATAAAAAAAAAATCTGAGATGTACATAAAAATACAAATAACTGTTGTATATAAAAATACAATGCTTCTGTGGGAAGATTCTCTAACCCACAACCATCACATAAGAGCTATAGTGATGATACAATGTTACTCGGCCCATGCTGCCCGGCTATTCTAGCCTTGCCAGCGCATAGGACTTGAACTGCCTAATAGATCCACTAGTATATTATGCTAAGGGTTCATCTAAAAAGTATGACCCTCTTCTACCCATGATGGCTACATGGTTAAATGGAAACATTAGTTAATATGACCTAGGATGCCCACATCGATGCTCAATAATACTCCCAAAAATATAAATATTGGCTCTTGTATTTTTAAAACATACTGATTCTGTGGTTCGAAATTAGTGGTCAAATCATAGCTTTGATATCCCTCTTGGAAATCATAGTTTTCGTACTTGCTTCATTTCATAAAGCTATTACTTTTATTTGAAAAATAACCCCAAGGCTCTTTACTTTTTTAAATATGAAAACATTTGTAACTCGTAGGAATTACTTAGTCCCCTTATAACTCTTTGCTCTTGCTAAACTGCGACTTGAATCTTAAAACAAAGTTAAAACGGTTTGTTAAAGACTCTTGGAAAAAGAGTTTGACAGAGGGGCTTTGGTAGGCGCGGTGCCCCAGGGCCTCTCTTACACGTTTTCTGACTTTTCTTCTCTGATTTTCAATTCTAAACATACCAAACATCCTTGGACCTTCCCCCAAACACTTAGGATCACTGATATCCTAAATAGCTAATAGTTTAGATTTGTAAAATAGCCCGGAAACACGAATCGAGTCAATTAAAAGTACACAACAATTTTACCAAAAAAGGTTCAACGATTGTTACACAAGAACTTCAAGATTCACCATTCAATCAATGCAAAACTTGATAAATTAAACATATTGGTGTGTGGATGAATGACCCAACACAAAAAGATCTCACATACCTAGATAGGGATCACCACCAATGAATTTCACTAGCGAAACCTTAGAATTCTTGAAGATTCTTGATCTTACGCTTCTTTATCTCTTTTCCCCAAGCCCTAGACGTTTTCAATTATTCTAAAGTTTAATTTGAACTTGGTATAACCCCTAATAAACCCCTAAAACGAATTAGGCAATACTAGGGTGAAAAGACTACTTTACCCTTGCAAAATTCTGGATTTGACTTTTTTCAGCCTAGTAGCCCAACTTCTAAACGGCATATCTCCCTCATATCACATATAAAAGGCACAAACATGGCAACATTTTAAAGATCATTCCAAGGGATTTCCAACCATATAAAAAACTCACCCTAACTCTTCTTGAGCTGGGAGTTATGGCTGTTTGAATATGACCAAAACCCACTGTTTATAATTTAGGAAATTTTTCAGATTTCCTATTTATTTTAAAGAATAATTATTCTTTGTTTCATTGCTTATTCATAGTTATTTCAAGTCACGAGATATTGCAGTTAGTGGTTCCATATAAGGTTTAGCTCTAGTACCCATTATTTTAATGGTTGCCTATGATTTTTTCAGGTTATGGAAAATACTAGATCTAATACTAGGAGAGTTACAAAAGGCATGGAGCACCCTCTTTATCATCCATGTAAGCCAAGAGTCTCCATCCGTGTGAATTATCCGTCAATACGCACCATAAAGAAGCTCCCGTGTGGGCAACACCATACTTGGATGATAGCTTGGAGCATGGGAGGCCTAACAAAGCAAGGAGGAGCAAGTGGAGATGTTGCTCCATTTAGCGATTCTTAAGACCAGTTGGCGCATTGCTGAACCTCTTTGGCGATGGTACCAAGATTTCCGACTAATCCAATGAGCTACAGAGAAAGGCTGCCCATTCGGCGAGTATGGAGTACATTTGGCGCATTTCTCTTTGAACCCCAAACTGCCAAAAGTTACAGCAAGATATCCAAGAAAAAGCCAATTAGAAGGGGTAACGTCGTACCCATTTGGCAGATCACAAGCCATTTGGCTCGCCCATTGGCCCATTTTTGTGTCACTTTTGGGCACATTCATGTAATAATCCTAACACTATTAGTAGTGTTTTAGTGTTCAATTTAGGTTAGACTATATTGAATATTGATGAATGATAAATTGAAATACTTGTGTGAGTATTGAAAGCTTGGTAAGATTTTGTTGATTATTGTTTAGAAATGAGGGTTCCTAGGATATTGATTCCCTTGAGGTCTTATTAATGAATGGAGGCCGTTGGGTTTAATATTCCCTTTGATTGGTATTTGTTTCCTCTTTGTGTGTCTTTCTATTTTCTTGATTAGATGCTTGTTAGGATGTATATTGGAGGTATTGGATTTAATATATCTTTTAGTTTCCAATTGCTTCTTATCTTGTGTCTCTTCTTTTATATTTTCTCTTGTTTCAGCATCAATTGTGATTCACATTGTGAGAATCACATCAGTTGGTATTAGAGTAAGGCTTAGATTCGTTCTACAAATCTAATCTTGGATTTGTTACGAAAATAAAAAAAATATCTATCAAATTCTTTTTGAGAAAATTCAGAAATAGGTATAGTTGATTTGTGTCTTGTTTGAAGTTTCTAAGGTTGGATTAGTGTTCCCTAACCTTATTTTACTCTAGGGGTGAGATTTGAAAGGGTTTGGTGCACTATTGAAGAATTGACCTTTGAAGGTTGAAGAAGCTCTGAATGAGACAAGTGGTTTTTCAAATTTGGAAGGTTTTCCAATGGATTGAGTGCTAAAAAGTATTGGGGTATGTTCCCTATATCTAAAAGAGATTGGATCTGGAATTCGTAAAATTCCGAGGAAAAAATACTTAGAGTTTTATTTTGGGTCTTCATCTTGTTCTTGATGTTCTTGAAGAATATTCATATCTTTAAAGGGAAGAACATTTGAAAATAAGGTGTATGATTCCAAAGATATAACACCCCGTATTCTACGTGTACTAGTTTTATTTATATAAAGCTGATAAAGTAACTTGTGGTATAGTATGGATTCGGTTTCCTATGTGATTAGTGGCAATCAAATAGTATTAAAGTGAACTTTCCAGAGATTTTGATGTGACCCAATTAAGTTGATGTCAATGGAAGTATTTAAACTTGAGATCACAAGGTGGTACTTGAGTCGAAGAGTATAAAGTGACATAGTGTATATATGTTCTAAGTATGCTGAAGTTATTTAGATCTAGAAAGAGAAAAATATATTGAGGTGCTTGCTTGACTTCACTAAGCTAGTAGGTGACAAGTAGGTGCGTCACCTACTTTTACTTATTGACTAGCCTAAAGGACCAAGTAGGTGCATCACCTATTAAGACTCTTTTGACTGTGTTATTGGGCCAATTACTCTACACCTATTTGCATTAATTTAGCCCAAGTTGAATAGAAGAATAAGTGGAAAATGGAAAGACAAGGACCAATTTTCCCAAGCCCACAAGAAACAATTTTAATGTCAAGCTAGGTGCATCACCTACTTAAAGGTGTGGCCCGAATTAAAGACACGTGTTAACTGCAAATAAAGTACAAGAAAAGTGGCATAATGGGCCAATGTTCCTATGTCCAAAAAGTCCAAATGAAAAGTCCAAGTAGGTAAGTCACCTACTTGACAAATTATGGCAAAAAATGAGTGAGAAAGTCGTCCAAATCAGGTCACTTTAAAAGAGATTGATATCAAATTTTTCAAACTATGTTTACTTTGACGAAAAATCTTATTACTAGAGCTTTATCTCTTCTCTCTCTTAGATTCATACAACAACAATTAAATATCATTAGGGTTCTTGAATAATAGGTATTTCAAGCTATTGAAAGGTATAATTTGGGACAAGTTAAGGAGGACAACCTTTACCTTGAAGAATCCAATTCTTAGCAAGTGGTAGTTATGTCTAGCAAGGTAAGCTACTGCAATTTACTCCTCTTCTGCTTGAGTTAATTAGGACACTTGGTATGTGTTTGTGAATTGGAAATTGTTAATTTTACATGGTGAATTTTAGGGAGGATGCTCTGGTGATTAGTGCAAGTGTGCACAACCATGGTGGGAGTCCTATTTAAATTTAGTTATGAGCTTGTTTGTGCACTTTAAAAGTAATGTTAGCTCTTCAAGTGCTGGTGATCAGAAACCATGATTCATATTGCCTGTATTACATTATTATGTTCGATTATTGTTTTATATATGTTATGATAAGGGAACTGAGTTGATGTGCGGGGAATTTATGGAGACGTTAAAGGACTTAAATATTGCAGGGAGTTTTGGGGAGGACCCGGTACGAAGGTTGTATAGTATATTGACGTGATTAAAGGGATAGGGAAGGAAAGAAAAAACTCACTAGTAGATTGCAGCCTACTGCTTCATTACTATTTAGGTGTGATCAAGTGGCCTAAATTGATTGAATAGCTACTAATACTAGTCTTACAACTTATTTTAGTGTAGTTTAGTGATCTGAAGAGAAGGAGTGTAAGTCATACGTTTTGAATTGTATAGCAAGGTATGTAAGGCTATTTGATTTCCTATTTCTTTGGCATGAATCCAAAACTTGCATTACAAAAAGTAATCTTTCTAAGTACCCTTGGTTATAATTGATCCATAGACTCTAATATGAGTTTGTTACTAAATGTGTGTGTTTACTCTAATAAGTGTTAGCATGCAAGGTTTAAACTTGTTTCTATCGTCAAAGTACCCCTAGCACATATTTCCCTTATATAAGTCAAAATATACCTAAATTACACATGGTTCATATGTTTATGGGTTGGATATAAGGTCTGCCCAGATATTGCCATCTTACTTCAATTGTTTATAAATATTTCATCTTGTCACATGCTCATATGTTCCCTTTCTTTGTTATTACACCCATTGTGTTTTACTATAATGTTACCTCACAGGATCACTACTTTCTCAATTGTACGTTTATATGTTCTTACATAGAATACGTGTCTGTCATTAAGTTGAATCTGTCCACATTTCCCCCCTTGGTTTCACATGAATAAACACCTTGTATTTGCATCATATATAGGTCAAATCTCTTGGATTAATGTTAAATTGTCTTTACTGGATGTGCTTCAATTTTAGATGTCAAATTGCTTAGCGAGTCATATAAGCTCCTAAGTACTATGTTCAAGTCACATTTGCTTCCCATGTCATTGTTATTGTCGGAAGTCCATATTCATATGTCTTCTACTACTGGTCCGTAGTTCAAAATATAAACAAGGATTATGACCACCAAAACAACAATAACAAACAACTTATGAACATAAAAAAGAACAATCTCAAATGAGTAATGATTATCTAAAGAACAATCCCAAAATAGTTATGAGTGATAAACAACAATCTCAAATATGAAAGAATCTAAATGAATTAATATGTATGATTATGGGTGAAAACTTAGGGGAAATTGCCTTGCAATGGGACGATCCCAAATGGTATGAAAGGGTTGATGCTCAGGGGCGAAAGCCTAGCATGGGCCGATCCCAATTTGTGAAATTATTAGGACAGCATCCCAGGGATTAAAATGCCTCGCATGGGTCATCCTCTTCTACCACAGATCAGTTGGTCATATGTATCATATGTTGTATAGATATTATAAAGTACAGAAAAGCAGAGAAAAAAATGTAACCTACACGATTCCACAAGTACAAAGCAAAGGTGGTTTCTATTCCTTATCTATTGATATTTGGTTGCACTTGAGATATCATGTTAAATATGGTTGTATTATGCCTTACATATTCAGTACATTCTTTTATAGTGACGTCCCTTAGTGGAGACATGCATTTCATGCTGCAGGTACAAGCACTCAACTAGTAGATCTTCCCAATTAGAGCACATTATACTCATCGGATGTTCGTGAGATCCAGGTCGATTGGGCCTTTGTCGAGTCTTGACTATGCATATTTCCATAGTGGTACCATCATGGATTACAGTAGAGAGGATTTGTAGACATTGTAAAGCTATCATATGTATACATAGTTTTGCTTGTCACATATAGCAGTTCAGCTAGTCAAAATGTGTTGTATATGAAGCTTCTCATCAATAATCTGCACAGTAGTTTACTTTCTCATCATAGATTACTTGTAAAGCACGTGTTTATAAGGTACTTGTCCACCTCACCTAGGGTTCGATTCTGACAATAGGGAAGAAAGAGAAAATGTTAAAGTGTTTGTAATAAGGGAAATTACCAAAAGGCGGTAAAGAATAAAGGACAAAGGAGGGGGAGGGGGTCCAAACAAGGTCAAGTTTTAGAATTATGCAAGTGCAGCTTGAAAATTTTGGGCGAAACCTGAATTTGATCGCCAATTCCACTCAGCGCCTCGACCTTTGCGAATATAGGTCATTGAGTTTGACCTAATTTGGTGAAGACACTGGATAATTTGGTAGACTCAGCCTGGTTTTCCAAGTGCATTCGGCGCATCGCCGAACTTTCACCCTGATTGCCAAGTAGAGGTGTTCAATTTTCAAGTTTCGCGAGTCAATCTTCAAGTTTGTGAGATGAACCTCACAACAGGTGAAGATAACAGTGCATTTGGTCACCGAAAGCTCAACTTATGACCCTTTCCATCTTAGGTTCTGATTTCATAGTTTCCTTTCTTTTGATTCTAGTTCGTAATCAAGAAACCCAAACTGATTTTAAACTTTTAATTACCTACATGTTGACTAGTAATTATTGATTTAACTTTTTTGTTAGTGCTTTTATTTTAGTGATTATTTCGTTTACTTCATAGTTAGTTTCTTGACTCATGTCTATTTGCTTTAATAATGTTGTTCATTCTTCTTAAAATAAAAATCTATTATCACCAAGAGTTGAAATTGATACCTTGTGATCACTGATTATATAATTAATCTTCAACATTATCCACCAATTTGATAGTCAATCAAAGATGTGTAAACACAAGCAATTGTTAGTTCATTTTACTAACTTCAACATTGTTTGTTTTTCTTGTGAGTTGTCCCTATGTCAGACGGAGTCATAAGGAAGCATATCCTCCGTAGCTTCTTACCCATGTGACTATGATATAGGAGATTATGATTGTGATGATGAGAGATATGGGTGTGAGCATAATGGTGATTATGGGGGCTATGATGATAGCCATGATCAAGAGCCAAATAAAAATGGGAGCTACTATTTTTGAGGAGAATATGATAGAATTGTTAAACACAACTTTCATGGTGAAGATAGAGAGGAAGAAGACTCATGTGGTAGCTCATATGATGATGAGGGAGCATGTAAGAGATCTTACTCTCTCTCCGAGAGTGAAGTTGGTTCCTATGGTCATGTTGGAACATGTTAAACTTCCCTCTCCCAGGTTAAAGGTAGTGTGAGATATAATAATTTGTCATAAAAAAAAGTATGAGGAGAATGCCCCTAAGTCTTGTGAAGATTCGAATTCTAACTCCTGTGGTATTCCTTTGCCTAGTCGAAGTAGTGTATATGGTTGCACTAGCTCAAGTCAAAGTCATCCAAGGGAAGGAGAGAGTGTGAAACTCTAATGTCTAAGGATACTTTGTCCTATTCTTATGGAAATGCACACTATTCGAGATTCGAGAACCGAGTTTATCACTTTCACCACACAAGTTCTTCCTGGATTTGATTCAAGAAGCATATCTCTGTAGTCATAAAATTCTACTAAACTCAGCAACATGATCACCTATTATCTTTTTCAAAGCCATTTTTGGGCCTTCAAACGCACGAACTTATCAACATACTGCACTAACCAAATCTTGTATTTCCCGTCCCTTTATTCATGGTTGAGAAACAATTCTACTTTTATAGTACATGGCCAAAAACATAGAGTTGCACATTTGTTGGTATTGGTCCTATAACACTTATGTCTAGGATTGTAGGTTTTTATGATGAAATCAAAAGATTTGATATCTATTATTGCATAAAGTTTCCAAGGAGAACAATTAACTTTGCATTTTACTCTTACCGTTCTTATATAATTGTGGATATTGTCCAGTTTACAACCTATATCAATTGCATACTTGATCTAAGATTCTCTTAATTTTTTCACATTTTTAAATTCCATATTAAGTTGCCATACAACTTTTTTCCATGTTGGATCAAATGAGACTCTTGTCCTTCTTTCTTGCCCTTAAAATGTCAGATCTTTCAACATCTTTTACCCTCACTTTCACTTTCAAAGCTTTCAGCATCAGAACTATCGTAAAAAGGCTTTTCACTAATCTTACCAATAAAATTTTCCTTGGGTTTATCAATGTCTTTATAACCAAGACCTATACAAACTTCTCAAGAAAACACTAAACAATTTTTTCTTCTTGGCGCTTTTGTTATTCAAATATGCTTTCAAATCCTTCTTAATTATGGTAAGCTCTTCATTATTATCACTCCCATAACCATCTTCGTCACTATAAAAGTCAACAATTTAACCAGTTTCAGCATCACTATACACAATAGTTTCTACTTCATCTTCCTCTAAATCTTCATCTTCACTAGAAAACATAGATTCATCTTCAACTTCATTTGTGTTTCTACTGCTATTTACTATCAGATTTGATTGTTGGATCCCGAAAATTTGATCTCTCCCATCAATAAGTGTTATTTTCTTACCTAAAGGTGCATTGTAACATTCACCAACTTTGTTGGTAGATTCTTTATTCGGTTTATCTACTTCATTGCATGTTGTCTCAAACGACTTATTGGTCACATGTGTTGTTTTGATAAAAACCTCCCCTTTATGGCAGATATGAATGTTCATAGTACCCCCTGCAACCAACAAATTGGATAAGACCAACAGATGCCTATGTTTAACCAATTCTACCAGATTGACAACTTGAGCAGCTCCAATATATATTTTTTATATATTGGTAACCCCAAAATCCCAGCAATAGTCATTCACTTCCGGATTAGACAAATTGTTATTATCAACATTGAAGGCATATTCTTTTTCCAACCAATATAAGCAGGTCCTACCTCACTCACAAGTATACCACCGACATGAAACCTCAAATTTACGTACTTAGTATCCATTACCTTAGAAAAATTGAAAACTATGCAAAGTTTAATAAGCCAACTATTGTTCATGAAATTGGTTGCTAAATATCTCCATCTCAAGAGTAATGAAAGAGTACCTTATGTAGTCAATTTCTTCTAAAACCTAAAAAAATATACAAATTCGTTAATATTTTGAGACAAAAATAAGAGCCCTAATATTTTTAGACAAATGAGTAACTCACCTTCAAACCATGATGAATTTTGTGAATTAATAGTGAAAGCCCTAATTTTACTCAAAATATTCACACACCAAGAGATAGCTGAGAAATAGAGAAAGATGATTCTACATGTTAAAGGTTAAACTTTAACTTTTTCAATGGTGGAATTTGTTTCCATGTGGAAATTGATATACCGTGGTTTCACGGTATTATTAATTCTTTTTCCTTAAGTTTAGTGTGTCCAAAAGCCTTTTTGTGCTAATTTTTATATAGGTTTCTCCTTATTTCCAGGAAATCTCTTCAAAGATGTATGGGCAGGTTTTTGAGAGAAGAAATGCAGAAGAGACCACCTACGGAGCTTGTGACGGTCGGTCATGCTTGTGACGGTTCATAGGTGGCAGCGTAGTGCAGCTACTGAAGGAAGATGGGGAACTCTGACCAAGTGTGGGGTTAAGGAGTCCATGACGGCCCGTTGTGTCTATGACGGTCTGTCCTGCAGGTTCGTCATGAAGTTCAGAGAAGTAATCCCAGTACCCATATTATAAGAGTTTATGTGTTTTGGGAACGAAGACCTTCGTCGGACTGTTGTACCTATGACGGTCCGTCATACTTGCCGTCTAGGGTAATGAAGAGAGCAGCAGAAGAAATTGCACAAGTATGGGACGACAGAGTCCATGACGGTTCGTCGTGACCACGGCGATCCGTTGCGAGGTCCGTCGACCCAGCCGCGTTTTGGCAGATTTCCAGCAAATAGAGTCGTTGTTTAATTAGGTTTTTATTTTCTATAAATAGTTTGAAAAACCTCGTTTTTGAGGTTAACACTTTATTATTAGACATATTATTAGTTAGACTTTGTACGATTGTTAGACTCTGGATCATTATTAGACTCTGGATCATTATTCTAGAAATTGTTTTCCTGAAAAATAAGTACATTTTGGACTTATTTTCTCATGTTTGGTTTGTGAGTAGAAAATATTTTTCGGAAATAATTTTTAATGTTTGATTTATGAATGATTTGTTTTAAAGATATCTTTTTTTTTAAAAGACATCTTTTATTTTTACAATAGTAATTTTTTTTTATGGAATTGAAAATATTTTTTTTAAATAAAATTATTATATTTTTGGAGTGGGATGGGGTGGGGGTAGTAGGTGGGTGAGGGTGAGATTATTGATTACTTTGAGATTCTTGCAAGTGATTATTGGTGGTTTTTGGTGATTAATCAAGCAAAATTTCAGATTTTACTCTTTTTCATTGAAGTAAGTACATGAATTCTTATATAATATATTTGAATATTTTGATTATGACTATGAGTAACTAAACTCCATAACTAAGGTTGTGGGAACCATAGGAAAATAATGAGATTAAACCTAACTAAAATAACAATTGTAGAATAGTGTCTTGCATATATTAATAATTCTTTCGTTTAGAAGTCTTTTTAACGGATGGCCGACGTTAGAACTCGTCTTAATGCTACTTTCCAGACCAAGGAGGTAAATAATAGGAAAAGAATTATCAACATAGATTTAGTGTATACTATCTAATACGCTAGTATTGATTGGTACAAGGTAATAACATAGTCAAATATCGAAAATGATGCTTAATATCAGGTAAAGATAAGGGTTAGGATAGCAACACACGTAGCCAGAAGAAGGTGCGGAGTGAGATTATCTAGATGCCGGACCAAGGATTGAGAAATACATAACTTATCACTTTGCATGCAAGATACTAGAAAAAAATTGTTATAATTAGAATTATCAAGTTATGAACCTGTGGGAAACACGTAAACCCTAGTTACTTTGATTAATTGATTAAACTCCAACATTCAAAGCTGTTAAATGTCTCTTTCAATTTCAATAGTTATTTTAATTCATTTAGAAATAGAAACCCCCCTTTTATTGTTTTTGTTTTTCAAGGAAGTAATTGACCGAAAAATAGTAATAATAGGTTAAAGTTAAGTCTAAACTATTTTCCTCGTCGAAACGATCCCAACCTAACTAGTTGGGTTATTTACTTGACACGACCGCTTTACTTCTTATTTGTGAAGTAAGTTTGAGCGTATAAAATTTTGGAGCCACTTCCGGGGAATATAGCTTTTAGATTAACTTGAAGTTATTACTATAGTTTAGTTGTTATTTTCTTGATTTTACTTTGTTTTATTGTTTTTGATTTTTTTCAAAACTATCCTCCTTGTATGTCAAATACACGGAGAGGAAGAGAACCCTTGTTTCCCTACGATCACAAATTAGAGCGTACACTATACAATATAAATCAAAATTTTGGAATAAATGATCATGACCCAAACCAGAACATCCCAGCTCCAGTTGATGTTCATGGTCAGTTGTTACCAGATGCTCCGGGTGAACACCAATAGAGGGGAATAAATCCCGTTGCACGGCCCCAAGGATACTACAGAGGCTATGATAACATAGCAGACTCCGATTGGCCACTTGTCTTACCTCGTCTACCCACAGGCCACACCTTTGTGGTAACTAGTAGCCTTATTCAAATGCTCACTGAAAGAGGTTTGTTTTAAGGGCTACCTTCTGAGGATCCACATGCCCATATAGCTAAGGTAAGGGCAGTGTGTAAAGCTGTGTACGGAGACCTGACTTGGACTTAGATGTAATAGGGCTTAGAGTTTTTCCTCTCTCACTGACGGGAGAGGCTGCTATATGGTTCACTGAGCTCCCTTATAATTCAATTTTCACTTGGAAACAACTAAGGGATGTCTTCTTAGCACGCCATTATCCGGTCTCCAAGAAACTAAACCACAAAGACAGAGTGAACAACTTTGTGGCAATACCAGGAGAGTCAGTAGTAGACCTTCGGATAGATTCACCTCGTTCTTGAGAAGTGTCCCAAATCACCGCATAGATGATGAGTCACTGAAGGAATACTTCTATCGGGGACATGATGATAATAACAAAGCGGTGTTGGAAACTATTGCAGGTGAATCTTATGCGGAGTGTCCATATGCTAAGATTGCTGAAAAATTACAGAAAATCTTCCAGAAAAATAAAGCTTGGAGTACTGGGAAAACAGATACCGGGAGAAATACCTTCGCAGTACAATCCACTGACAACCCAGCCACAGATGAGATTCGCGAAGAAATGGCTCAGATGAGAACTGAGCTTGGGTTGGTACTAAAACATGTCACTGGGGTGCAGAAAAAATAAATGCAGTCAACTACTTGTTGAAACCACCGCCACCTAATGATGAATGCTATTATGCGGAGGACACCTATTTAGTAAATGAGCAGACAGGGGATTTTCGACCGAGCGCCCAAACCACAAATCAGGATAATTGGCGCCAAGGTCAAGGGAACCAAGGTCGGATCTATGGTAACTACAACCGTGAGGGTCATTATGTCCGAGATTGAAACTACAACCGCGACAACAACTTCAACAGGGGTAACTACGGTTACAAAAATGATAGGAATGGGCCCTATGTCCCTCCTCAAAATCGTGAAGTTACTCCTAGGGATGGTGGAGATAGTATGGCGCGAGTTGAGGATATGTTGCACAAAATGATGAGGAAGTTCGATGCTAGTGATGATCACATTAGAGAGTTAATGGGTGATTTAGCTAGTATTGGGCAAAAAGTTGATCCACATGCAATATCGATTAAACAGATCGAATTGCAAATGGACCAATTATCTGCGACAGTGAACACACGGCAACCGGGCACTCTTCCTAGCAACACTGTCCAAAATCCAAAAAATGATGCGCACTGTATGGCAATCACTACTGGGGTGGTAAGCGAACCATTGTCCCACCTATGCCGTCTAATGAGGAAAATGTGAGAAAGGATGATCATAAGGTGGTAAAGGGTAGTGGTGAGGCAGAAGAGAGCACTGGAAAAGATACAGAAGTCCCTATGAAGGTAATTCTCATGCCTAGACCACCACCACCCTTCCCTCAAATATTAGTGAAAAAGACCGAGGATGGTAAATATCGGCGTTTATAACCATGCTGAAGAAGCTTTCTATCAATGTCCCTTTGGTAGAAGCTCTTTAACAATTTCCCAGGTATGCCAAGTTTATGAAAGAACTGGTTACAAAGAAAAGATCCGTCACTTGCAAGGATGATGATAAACTGCAGCATTGTACTGCTATAGCTACAAGATCTCTCGTGCAAAAGAAAGAAGATCCGGGTGAGTTCACTATTCCTTGTACAGTCGGGTCATTACATTTTTCGAAAGCATTATGTGATCTGGGGGCAAGCATAAATATCATGCCCCTCTCGAAATACAAGAAGTTGGGTTTCGGTGACCTAAAACCCACTGCGATGCGGCTATTGATGGTTGATCGAACAGTGAAAAGGCCTATAGGGATACTCCATGATGTGCTAGTAAAAGTGGAGTCATTCATATTTCCGGCAGATTTTGTTATTCTTCATTGTGCAGTCGATTTTGAAGTGCCTATTATTATTGGGAGGGCATTCCTTGCTACAGGTTGAGCATTAGTTGATATGGAAAAGGGGCAGATGAAATTTCAATTGAACAATGAAGAAGCGACCTTCAACGTTTGTAGGACCATGAGACAGAGTGGTGAGCTCCAATCGGATCTGCCATATCCCACAAAGAAAAGATGAAGAAGGATAATGAACAAAAAAGTGCAAAACAAGAGTTTATGGTTGGGGATTTTGTGCTTTTAGACAGTTCTGGGTCGCCTAGTCTTCCGGGCAAGCTCAAGTCCAAACGGAGTTGCCCTTTCTTGATTACCCAAGTATTCCCTCATGGGGCAGTTGAGTTAAAAGCCAAGGAGGGAGTGCGGTTTAAGGTTAATAGAGAATGAATAAAACTCTATTTTAGGCATAAAGAATCACTGAATGAAGTGATAGAGGCATACCATCTTGATGAAGTCTGAGTAATCAAGTGTTCTCACTAGTGCTGCGACATTAAATGAGGCGCTT
Organism: Solanum arcanum; assembly: GCA_027789145.1. Classification (NCBI taxonomy): domain Eukaryota; kingdom Viridiplantae; phylum Streptophyta; class Magnoliopsida; order Solanales; family Solanaceae; genus Solanum; species Solanum arcanum. Next base: position 22,242,460 of record CM050935.1, on the reverse strand, counting down.
GTTGGGAGGCAACTCAATAATTATAGTCTTTTTAGTAATGGTAGCATTTTTCTACTAATGCGTTTTTAATTTGCAGGCACATCACCAGGAAATTCTGCCGAAAATTACTCCGCAGCAGTCACTGACGGATACAACGACGGACCGTTGCGCCTGCGACGGACCATCGTATGCATCCGTCGTGCCAGTTACATCTTTCTGTTATTCTCAAACTAGGGCACACAAGAAGGACCCCACGACGGATCGTCACAACTGAGATAGACCATCGTCGGGGAATTGTCGCGTCATTAATGAGGCGTAACCGACCCGACCCGATTGGATTTTTTTTTAAAACAAATTTATCGTTTAAACTCCCCAAACCCTCATTTCATCCCCATTCCTTCACTATTCCACTTATTTCCCTCCCTTTACAGTTTCCAAACTCTCTTCCTCTATAAACCGATCATTGTTCTCCTAAAATCCCCTAAAAGTTATCATCTACTAGTCGGAGTTGCTGCAGTGAGTCTTATCGGTCACCAAGTATTGTTTCCATCTTGTTTTTATCCAATTATCAGGTATGTGTCTATGAATTTCGACTCATTCATCTTGCATTTTTGCTTATCAATTAGTTTTAGCCTTGTTTTTATTGATATGTTCATTTCTTTTATATAAAATTATGTCTAACCTAGGTTAATAATATCCGAAATTGTCGTGTTTATAACCCTAGACATAGGTGCTTTTGCAATAACTAGTTTATAAGGTATTTGGGTTAGACAAATGAAGTTCCAAAACACTACAAATTCGATTTGAGTCATCGGGGATGAATGGGGTACCCCCAGTTTTGTCACTGATCTACTAAAGGAGACCCCGATGACGGACCGTCGTAGGGTCCGTTCCAAAAGCCCTAACACCCCACTTCCCATTTTTTTTCTAAGTGTCCTCCAACGGACACATGTGACGGACCGTCGTCTTCCTGCACAATCATTCTTGTTGTCAGAGACCCTGTTCCTGAGGGTCTCTTATTTTTTTCTAGTGTCCTTCAACGGACACATGTGACCGACCGTCGTCTTCACGACGGTCCTTCCTGCACAACCGTTCATGTTGTTAGAGACCATGATTTTAAGGGTCTCTCTCAATTTTTCTATGTGTCCTCAAACAGATGAGTACGACAGACCGTCATACCCACGACGGTCCATCCTGCATGACCGTTATGACGGACACCATTTTTTTAAAGTGTCCTCTGACGGACACCTACGACGGACCGTCGAACCTATGACGGTCCGTCCTGCACATACCGTCATACTAGTCATAGACTCTCCTTCAAGGTTCTCCATATATAAATAGTCTAAGTAAGACACGACCGACCCCGTGACGGTCCGTCATAGACATGACGTGCCGTCACCAGGCCCGTCGTGTGTCATTGTTACTATAGAAATGTCATATTATTTTAATTTTTTTGTGCGGTTTTGCTTGTTTTGTTTGCCACTATTCGTACTTATATTGATCCTTTACAGGTACTATCTACTATGGCACCCAAGCAAGATCGAATCTATGCACGCAGGCGATCGAAGTCTGTCGCCCCGTCTGCTCGCATGGTCATTGGTTCTGATGATGAGCGTGACCCCGAGTACATGCCCCCAGGTACTTCCACTCCTTCCCGTGCTTCACGTGCCACCAGAGCCACACCCACAAAAGTGGCATCTGGCGTAGTCACTGCCTCCCAGTCAGATGAGGAGCGCACACTGACCGGCACACCTTCTGTGTCAGCCACCAACGAAGAAGGAGCATCTGGCTCCTTAGGAGTATCATGGTCGGAGGAAGCCTCCAGATCTGCTGAGGTTCCTGCACCCGCCACCGTTGCAGCATCGACCTCGTTTGATGAGGCTGACAGTTCAGAATCCACAGCAGGATCACCAGCTCATGCCCTCACCCCGGCTACTGACAAGTCCAACCGGTGGTGTGTCGACAGGCAATTTCAAGTCTACTCTGACGGCATGTTCCTGAACGACAAAGGAGTTATGACTCGAACACTCACATTGGAGCGGCGGGACCTTAGAGGGAGTCTCCCGACAATGCCTGAGATCCACAATCTCTTCACCAGGCATCGCCTGGAGTGGACAGCACGTCCGTTGGGACGTTACAGTGAAGAAATGGTCCGAGAGTTCTAAGCATCCTACATAGCGACTCTCTGATAACAGATTGATAGGCGGGCTTCCCCCACACAACAGGACCCACTGGAGCAGGTCTGAGTATGGGGCGTTCAGGTTGAGGGTGTTGATGCTATTCGAACCCCTCTCACTGCCGAGTTTGACTACCTATGGCAGCTTGTTAAAGATGGCCAGTTCCTGTGAGAGCCATCGCTGAGAGAGATCACCAAGTGGTGGATGACCCTGCACCTGTCATTTTATGGGGAGGGTGCCGACTGGGTGACCGAGCCAAACGGGGCCAATCAAGAAGGCCGACCTAACTTTCACATTGAAGTTCTTGTGGCTGATTGTCCGCCACTGCCTTTCCCCCACAGCCACTGATAACATCTTTACACGGGATCGAGCAAGGTTGATGGCGGCGATGAAAGCCGGGTTCGACGTGGATTTTGCGTGGCTTCTAGAAGCAGTCATGCACGAGAGGGCTTTCAAGGTCACAACTACTTACCCTTTCCCGTGCATGATTTTTTTTCTCTACAGGTCCACAGGTGTGCCTATATGGGACGTAGATCAGATATGAGGCCAATGAGTTGGCTCCACGCAGAGGGCCCCATCCAAAGCTGCCCCCACTTGTTGACGATCTTGCTGATACGGTAGCCCAGGCCTGCACGGCTACATAGGCGGCATCCACTGACACTACCCCGGTCGAGTGTATCCCGGGTAGTAGCACTGACCCGAGTTCCTCTCGCACAGCCCCTCTACCCGCGCTGGTCCCGCTTGCTAGGGTCCAAAAATTGAAGGCGCAAATGGCCACACTTCTGTATCATATCAAGCCGTGGATGCAGAGGTCTATAGCTGAGGCAGAAGGGGTCTAGCAGAGGATGAGGCGCGAGCACGAATGAAGGAGAGCCGTGAGATGGAGGCTGCGAGGAGAGCCTCACTTGCTGAGGAGGCGGCGCACCGGATGAGTGCAGGAGAGTTAGTGACTGGGCCGTCTAGCTCCCGAACTGTGGAGATAGCGAGAGGCACAGCTGATAGTGCGTTGTTGCTGAGGACACCACTGAGGTTGTCCAGATTGAGGAGGACGTGGGTTCCGGGGAACCGGACCCACAAGATTGTTTATCGACAGCGATTTGCGCCACAGGTTAATTCACCTAACACTCTAGTATTTAAATTTTTATGCATTGGGGACAATTGCATGTTTTTTTGTTGGGGGTGGGGTAAATGAAATAAGACTTTTAGGGTGAAGTCTGAGTAGCCCAATTCACTATCCTCTTTTGGGGTTTTCTTGCCTGTGTTCTCTTTCCCAAAAGACTGATTCTTTTTCTGTTTCACCAGCATGTCTATATCTTTTGAGTATAGTTTAATTTTGGAGCATGATGGCTAATATGATATCCTGATAAATTGGAAAATGATGCATGACTAGGCATATTAAATGATAATTGTGTGGTTCTAAGCATGACATAGAGGTACACCATTGAATTACCCTAAGTCTAAAATTCGAACTACGTGTCTGATAATCTGGTAGAGTGATGAGATGTCAAGTGATTGTGAGGAAGATTTGAATACTCCACTATTGGTACTGAGCTAGAACTTGCCTGGTTAGTCCTTCTAAAAGTAAGCTGTAATAGACAATTAGGAAAGGATCATATGACTTATTCAATATAACCCATTTTTATCCTAAATAAACGAAAACCAAATGAAATTTATCCTTGTTTGATCCAAATTATCTCTTTTTCACCCCAACTGATCTTTTTTGGGAATAATGTGTTGGCCCTGGTCCCTCCTTGGACATGTGCACCTCAGCTTATGCCAAAAGCATAAGTTGAGGGTGGCTAATGCAGTTTACAAACTTCGTTATGGCCCTGAACCAACTTCCGGTATTGTGAACCTTGACTCATGGAAAAGCCATGAGTTGAGGGTGGCTATTATGAGGAATGCTCTGGAAAGTGGGGTTGAAAGAACAAATAGAGAGAAAGAACAAAAGTAAAGTGACTCAAGAATTAGTTGAAAAAAAAGTACAGAAAAAGAAAAATATACAAGAAATACAAGCAAGAAAAGAAGAGAGTCACTTACACAAAATGAAAAAAGAAGAAAAAATAGCAAGGTTAAATAATATGAGAAACTTGGCGAGATGAAATGATAGAAAATGGTATGTTTAGCCGATATGTCAAGGAATGCAAAAAGTCACTAAAGTATACCTAAATATACCCTACCTGACCCTGAGCCTATGTTAGAAGCTAAGAAAGTCCTATAGTGATCCTAAGGGTTGTATAGCAAACTTAAGGCAGTAAAAATAAGGGCAACCTTATGGCAATAGGTATGAATGAGTGTGACTTTGTTCTGAGAGCGAGTGTTGAAAAGTAATCCTTATACTCAGAGTGAAATCATTGTGTGAAAAATGAGGATTTTGTTTCAAAGTGAGGACACTAGTTGCAATACCGGAAATATTAGCATCTCGGTGAGAAATTGAACATGATAGGTTTTAGTGCATGGTTAGTCTGTGTCATGTTCTGATCCCGCATAATTCAAGCCTAATAGTGATAGCATGCATAGATATGATGTGATTAATCGAGATTTATAGCCAAATGATTGCAAAGGATAAAACATGGATACTATTGTATAATGATTTTGTATTGAGTCATAGTGCGTCACTTCAGGACAAACAACGAATTTATGTTGAGGGTGTTGATATACCGTGGTTTCACGGTATTATTAATACTTTTTACTTAAGTTTAGTGTGTCCGAAAGCCTTTTTGTGCTAATTTTTATATAAGTTTCTCCTTATTTGCTGGAAATATGTTCAAAGATGTATGCGGAGGTTTTTGAGCGAAGAAATGCAGATGAGACCACCTACGGAGCTTGTGATGGTCTGTCATGCTTGTGACGGTCCGTAGATAGCAGCTTAGTAAAGCTGTTGAAGGAAGATTGGGATGTTTGAGCATGTGTGGGGTTACGGAGTCCATGAAGGTCCGTCGTGTCTATGACGGTCCGTCCCGCAGGTTCGTCATGAAGTTAAATAAAGTAATCCCAGTACCCATATACCAAGAGTTTAAGTGTTTTGGAACAAAGACCCTCGACGGACCGTTGTGCCTATGACGGTCCGTCATACTTGTCGTCGAGGGTAATGAAGAGAGCAGCAGAAGAAGTTGCACAAGTATCGGACGACAAAGTCCATGATTGTCCGTCGTTACCACGATGATCTGTCGTGAGGTCCGTCGACCCAGCCACGTTTTGACATATTTCCAGCAAATAGAGTCCTTTTTTAATTAGGTTTTTATTTTCTATAAATAGTTCGAAAAACCTCGTTTTTGAGGTTAGACTACGTATTATTAGACACATTATTAGTTTGACTATGTACTATTGTTAGACTCAGGATCATTATTAGACTCCATATTTTTTAACACCTTTTGATTATCAATAAACTTTTTGTGAGATTATTGATTACTTTGAGATTCTTGTAAGATATTATTGGTGGTTGTTGGTGATTAATCAAGCAAACTTTTGGATTTTTCTCTTTCTCATTGAAGTAAGTACATGAATTCTTATATAATATATTTGAATATTGTGATTATGACTATGTGTAGCTAAACTCAATAACTAGGGTTTTGGGAACCATAGGCAGTTAATGAGATAAAACCCAACTAAAATAAAAATTCTAGAATAGTGTCTTGCATGTATTAATAATTCTTTCGTTTAGAAGTCTCTTTAACGAATGGCCAACATTAGAACTCGCCTTAATGCTACTTGCCGGACCAAGGAGATAGACAATAGGAAAAGAATTATCAAAATAAATTTAGTGTATACAATCTAATAGGCTAGTATTGATTGGTACGAGGTAATATCTTAGTGAAATATCGAATACGATGCTTAATATGAGGTAAATATAAGGGTTAGGATAGCAACACACGTAGCTGGACCAAGGTGCGAAGTGAGATTTTCTAGATGACGGACAAAGGATTTAGAAATACATAACTTATCACTTTGCATGCAAGAAACCAGGAAAGAATTGTTATAGTTAGAATTATCAATTTATGAACATGTGGGGAACACGTAAACCCTAGTTACTTTGATTAATTGATTAAACTCCAACATTCAAAGCTATTAAGTGTCTCTTTCAATTTCGTTAGTTATTTTCATTCATTTAGAAATAGAAAACCCCCTTCTATTGTTTTTGCTTCCCAAGGAAGTAATTGACCAAACTATAGTAATAATTGGTTAAAGTTAAGTCTAAACTATTTTCTACGTGGGAACGATCCCAACCTCACTAGTTGGGTTATTTAATTGACACGACCTCTTTACTTCTTATTTGAGAAGTAAGTTTGAGCGTATCAGAAATCTATGTGGTATTTGAAAAAATTAAATTGAGAGAGAGAAATACACACACTATCACATTTTAATTGAGGTGTGTTTCTCAAACTAAAGTGTAATAATTTGGGTGTGTTTCTCATACTTTCAATAGTTTGAGTATGAAATTCAAAATAAATGTATAGTCTAGAAGTGTTTTAACCACTTATCTCTTTATTTATTGAAGAAACTTGAATTAGAATTAAGATGACATGTAGTCCTGATATGTACTCTCTCGTTAGATATTAAAGCCTTCTATCTAAGTTTAACTGTTTCACCAGAATAGGTCCTAAATTGTAGCTCCTCACCTACGCAAATTGGCAATCATTGTTGTTGGGAAATTGGTTACTGCTTACACAGTTGCTAAGCTTAGGTGTTTTCTGTTTTAAACTAAGAGAATATAGGAACTTCTAATAAAAATTAGGATCATTTTGAATATACTTCTGTTTGTGTATTTCAACATTGGTCTCAACCATGCTGCAGTACCAATCTTGCAACAATATTAGAGTATTGGTGCAAAGAGATCGGTCTTTCACTTGCTAATCGTTCATGAAGCTAGTTTTTTTAAGATCGAAAAATATATCAATATGGTTGATTGGTCAAATCAACTACTAGTCCTGCTCCATTGGATGTCTCTATTAAATAATTGACTTCCCAAGTAAATGGGAAGGGTATTATTGTAGCATTTTGATTTCTTTTGGAGCCACATTGATAGCTACAATCAAAGGCCTTCTGTGAAACAACACCATTTTTGTCATTTTATTGATTTAATTTGTGACTTAAATCAAAATGAATGTGATATAATATTCACTTGCGACCCATATGAAATAAATATTTTTGAACTGGTAACTAAAAGTTGTTTTCTTTTGCTTTTCTAGGATTTTAAATCTTCTGTCTTGGTGAAAGAGGCATTTTTTTCAAAATGGTGAGAAAGAAGCTCGTAATCAAAGTCGTGGGGAAGTTACAAGACTTCGTCCCTAACAAATCAAAGGGGATTAAAGATGATCTCATAATCTAACTTAAATCTGCTCTAATAGAAATTATTGTATGTGTCCTTAACAAATTGAAGGTGTCTGTTATATTGATGCAACTTCATCAAATGTGCAATTGTTGTTGTTGCAAGATAGTGATGGTGATGATGAATAATCACTGCTTGTTGACTTGAACAGGTTGTATGAACTTCAATTGTCAAGGAAAATTTCCATTGGAAGCTTGCATAAAGATCTTGCAGATTCTCTCAAAAACTTTAAAAGTATTGATGATGAGGTGAAGAGATTCTGAAAAACATTAGAAGTATTGATGACGAGGTGGGTACATTGTAATTTAAATAAATCTTTTTGTAGTCTTGCCAATACACAACTTCTTTATTTTTATCATATACTATGGCATAGTCCTTGTTTGAAAAATTTAAGTCCTTCCCGACTAATAAATCTCTGGAAGGTCTTCATGCGATTCAACTTGCATGTAAGGTATCCATTTTTCCAAGCATCTATGTTCCACATATCTCCTGTTAGTACCTATCTACTGTCAGTGCCTTCTATATTCTCTTTTGGTTAATTGAGTTTCTTGTATTCCTTGGTCTAGGTAAATAAAATCATCAATCTTTCACCATCCTCTTCTCTCTACAATATTTCCTCTTTCCCGCTTCCACCCTAAAATTGGTATCAGAGCTAGCTAACTAATTAAGCTAATAACTATGGAGAAATCTGGAGCTACAAATCTACTAAATCAGGTATACACTCTTAAATTTATGAGTAGCTAAATAGATTTATTCCTGAAAATCTCTTGTTCATTATAATTGTTTATCATGACTTAATAATGCTCTAATAAGCCTCTTTAGAAGGTTTGCTACAGAAATATTCTTCAAATAAGTATGCCCAGACTATGTCATCCTAAGGTTGAAACCGGTAGGCAAGAAGGCCGTTTAGGGGAGTAAACAAAGTTGAGGCGCTGTTAGGGTAACTAATCAAAGAAGAAAGCTGTAGTAGTGACTAGACGAGATGATTATTAAATCATTATTATTTCATAATAAATAAGTATAATCCATTAAGAGGTTGAAAGGAATAAAATTTTTAGCAAAAATGAATAAAATGAGTACCTATTTAATAGATGATTATGATAACTATAAGATATTACTACTCTATATATTAAAAGATCTGAGTAGTGATATAAAAAGAGAAATTTATGACAAATTGGTAACATATGAGATAATAGAAATAACAACCCAGGGTTGGACTGAGTTAACCATACAAAGTATACAGGATGTACTTTATTATGATATGTATGATTTATATGATGATATAGATATAGACTAATGATAAATTACGAATATTTACAATATTGGGTAAAAACTATAGAAGATATAGAAAATCTATTTGATTATTTGAGAACTAGAGAACTCGAACATCTAGAATATATTACAAACAATGCTAATGAAATACAGCGATTAGATCTACTTAAAAGAGAATATTACAAAAAGACATTTTATGAAGGATAATATAATACCAAGCAAAGAAACTAAAATAACAACAAACAATATAGGTAAAAAAATAAGAAAGACATGGAAAAAATTAAGACCCTTATATATAGAATATGAACTATCACAACTAGTCAAAACAGATAATGATAAAAAAGATCAATTGATAAATATAATATCGAAAACAGAATACAAATATGTTCGCTATTTGAAAAAACAGTATGAACAAAGAAATTTATAAACAACAATTAATTGAAAAAATAACGGAAAAAATAGCTGAAAAAGAACAAGAATTACAACATAGAAAAAAAAGATTAGAAGAGAACATATTAGCAGAAGTATGTAATAAATCAATACTAGCACAAAGAAAAGATATATCTATGTTAAAATTAGAATTAGATTGTCTTGAATATGAGTTACAACATAATATAATACATAAATTATAATGAATAAAGAAGAATTTGCAGTAGACGAAAAAACATATGAAAATCAAGACAGAATGATAATAAAAATAATATTTTCAAATCTAGGAAGAAGATATAAAAAATTGGAAATAATCTATACTTAATGTTAGAAAAAGTAACAACAAAATTAGAAGATAGTTTAACAGCTATGATAAGAATAACAAAAGAAAATGAAGAAATAGACAAATCAAAAGAAACTGAAAAAATAAAAATACAAGCAAAACAAGAAGTACAACATTTAGAAGAAATAAAAAATACAAAAATAAGTGAATTAGAAAAGGAATTAGCTAGGTTAAAATTATTATATGAAAATAAGCAAAAACAAAAGGAAAAAGATAAAGAGCTTGAATTAACTTATGAAATAAAAGAAATGGAACAAAAATTAAATGAAGATATTGAGGTAAATGAAGTAAATGAAATAGATGAAAATGAAAATGACCAAAAATAAGAAATAAGTGACATAAGTGAGACATATACAGAAATCTTAGAACAGACAAATAAAATAAAAAAATTAGAAATAAACACAGGAGATATGAATAGACCCAGTACGTCAAGAGTCAAAACCCCAGATACTAGTCCCAAAAATAGTCCTAGAGCTAGTCCTAGATGGACACCACAAACTTACTATACAGAAAGTTATCATCAATCAGATAGAAATAATGCAATATGGAACAGTAGATTGAATAAAAATTTGATACCAAAACCAATAAGTGAACAATATAATTTCATAGATCTAGATTGTGTCACAGACATAAATAAAGTAATATTACAATGGACAGGAAATATATCTAAACAGTTAATAGATAACAAAATAAAAACAACAGAAACACCAAGATACATAGAAAGAACATTCGTAGGAACAATAAAATTATGGATAGAAAATCTGCCCTCAGAGAGCTTAGAAGTACTTAGGATTGATAAGAAAATGGATGGATCCCCATCAGCAACAAATATAGAAATACTAGATAAATATGAATCAGCACTAAGAAGCGAATTTGAAAGTATGACCAAAGATATAAAAGAACAAAACAGAAAAAAAATAATATACAGACAGCTTATGGCAAAATTATCTATATGTAAAATGTGTTACATTGAAAAATATACTTGCGCATTTAAAGAATATTACTACAAATCAAAATATAATCTAGATGAAGCAAGAGAAATAAGACAACAATATTTTACAAAATTACCAGAACCATTTTGCACAAAAATAATTAAAGATTGGGATAATGAAGGAATGGTAGACACTTTAGGAGCTAGGATAAAATTCTTATCCCAATGGTTTACACAATTATGTGAAAGCCAAAAAGAAAAATTAAAAATGGAAAAAGTACTAAATAAAAATTTAGTATGTTGCAAAAATAAAATGGCACCACAATTTGGATGTACAAATAAAAAATAAAAATCCAAAAGGCATAAAAATTATAGAAAAAATAAAACTAAGTATAAATACAAACAACCAAGACGAAGGTATTACATAAAAAATTACAAAATGAAGAGACAATATATACCAAAAAGGAAGATATCCCAATGTACTTGTTAAAATTGCGGAGAAATAGGACATATAGCTAAAAATTGCAAATTACCAAAAGATCCAAAAAGAAAAAAAATAGCAGAATTAATTATGGACAATGAAAAATATATGCAAATAGAATATATAGACTATGAATTAAGTGATAATGACACCATATATGAAGTATCAGATATAGAAATTGAAAATGGAGAAGAAGATTTAGATAATTAAATAGAAGAAGAAGAAATATAATGTCTGAAAACGAAATAATATCTAAAGAGAATTATGAAGATGAAGAATCATCACACCAAAAATTTATATTTGATAATACACTTTTTGAACAAATAAAAGGAAAAAAATTAGATTTAAATGTTGAAAAAATACTTGACATACCTATACAAAAAACTGGTTCAAAAGTCAGAAAGAAGAATACTGTGTAGTTAGTCAAAAAGAACACATCATAGACGGTAAATATACAAGCGGAAAAGCATATATACCAATAATAAGCAAACGAATAATAAATAAAGTAATACAAAATATAAAAAATAAAGCAGCTATAAATATGTACATTTAGGAGGAACAGAAATACTAATAAAAGCTTGTTTCAGAGAAGGAATAGATACACCCATTGAAATATATTTAGCAGATGATAGAATAAAACATCCTATAGAAAAAAGTATAATAAGTGCAGTTAAAGGAAATTTAATATACCAAAAATTTAAATTTATAATAAGTTCTAATTATACAGTAGCATTAACAGATACAAATAAAGATAAATCATTAGTATTATATTGAAAAATGTCAGGAATAGAGTTAGCACCAGGAAGTAAGGTATTCACAGCAAGATGTAAAAATCTATATATATTAACAACCAAACATAAAATAACAGCAAGAAATAAAATTGATAAAATAAAAATAGAAAATCCTTTTGAAAAAATAATTACGGTAATAGATAATAATGACTATAGTTATAAAGAAATGGATACAGGAGAAGAATTGGAGATAGTAAAAGAAAGATTAAGTACCTCAAGTACACCAAATACAAACACATTAAATATGATAACTAGAGCTTCCTCATCAAGAATAAGTTCATTTAAAATAAAATATGAAATATCACAAGATTTAGAAGAAATGACAATATATCATTATATTATAAGGGGAATAATGAACCAGAGAAAATATAAAATCTTGATAAACATAGGACAAGAAGAAAATCATATAACAAGAGAACTAGTATAAAAAGAAGAAATTATGAAAACAGGACACATATGCCCTGGATTACCTAGTGAAATAGTAAATACAAATGAAGAAACAACAGAAAAAGAAATAATTATAGGAGGAATTCCATTAAAAATACAATTTAAGATATATGAAGGAAACCATAATATCACATTAGGAATAAAATGATTAGAAAAAGTTAAACCATACAACATAGAAAATAAACAATTAACAATAACTTGTAAAAATAAGAAAATAATTATAAAAAGAACCAAATGATTGATGAAAATATTTATACTTGCAAAAATTATTGTAGAAGGATATCACAACAGATATTATGCACCTATGATAGATACAGGAGCAGAAGCGAATATATGTAAAGATAATTGCTTACCAGAAGATAAATGGGAAAAATTAAAAACACCTATGGTAGTAACAGGATTTTATAATGAAAGAAGTATGATCAAATATAAAGCAAAAAATATAAAAATACAAATATGGGTAAAATACTAACAACAGAAGAAATGTATAATTTCGAATTAACCACGAAAGATATGTTATTGGGAATGCCATTTTTAGATAGATTTTACCCACATATAATAACAAAAACACAGTGGTGGCTTACTACGCCATGTGGCCATAAAATATGAGCAAAAAGAGTAAAAAATAAACAACGAAAATCTATAGAATGGATTAAAGGTAGTGAAAAAATAAACCAGGAGATAGAAAATATAAATGAAAAACAAATATCACAACTAGAAATAATTATATTTGCAATAGACAAAGTTAAAATAATCAATGAACAACTAGAACAATTATATAATGAAGACCCATTACAAGGATGGGAAAAACATAAAAAAAAAGTAAAAATTGAACTAATAGATGAAAATAGTATAATAACACAAAAACCGTTAAAATATAACTTTGATGATTTACAAGAATTTAAAATACATATAAATAAATTACTAGAAAAAAATTATATACAAGAAAGTAATAGTAAACATACAAGCCCATCATTTATAGTGATAAAACACAGTGAACAAAAAAGAGGCAAAAGTAGAATGGTTATTGACTACAGAAATTTAAATGCCAAAACTAAAGCATATAACTATCCAATACCTAATGAAATACTTAAAATTAGACAAATACAACGATACAACTATTTTAGAAAATTTGTGTAACGACCTGTTTAGTCGTTTCGAGCAGCAGATTTAATTCTGGAAAAACTGGCCAAGACCACGGGCACTGCGACGGACCGTCACAGGCACGACGGCCCGTCGAGGGTGCATCGTTTCAGCATACTTAGAATTCTGAAATTTGGTACTGAAAATCGACTCTCTGAACTCCGTAACGAACCAGCAGGACGGACCGTCACAGGGGTGACGGACCGTCACAGTCCACTTGAGTTTTAAGAGGCTGCGACGACCTGAGTGACGGACCGTCGCAGGCATGACGGCCCGTCCGCAGTCGCGTAGTCCCCAGAGAATCGGATTTCTTTCCACGTTTTAAGGGACATTTTGGACTATTCTTTCCTTAATTATAAAGTTTGAGGGTTAATATTAATAAATCTAATTACTTGGGGGTTAAAATAGGTAACCTTAAGTTAATTAGTGGGTCATTATTACCATCTTTCATTCTTAATTATACATGAATTAGGGTAAAAGAAAGAGGGTTTGAATAAGAAAAAGAAAAGAACAGAAAGAGAGGGAGAAACGAACGAATAGAGTGAGAGAGAAACGAAGAGGATAGCAAGGATTTTGAGAAGATAGCTTGTTGATTCAATTCTCCGGTGGAGGTAGGTTATGGTTATTTCATGCTACTTGTAGTAAACTCTTAAAAGTGAATGATATGTGTTGATAGTATTGTAAACCCTACTATGTGCTTAATTGTATGATTGTATGAATATGATATATATATATATATGCAATTGTATGAGCATGATGAAGTTTTGAATCCCAAATCTTGAAAGAACCCTAATTCACTTGTTAATGATGATGCCTTAGTATGAAAGAAGGCTTGATGAATTAGGGGATCGGGTGCCACGTTCCGGTACCAGGATAGAAGGAATATGAGGATCGGAGTGTCACGTTCCGACACCAGGATAGAATATGGATCGGGTGCCACATTCCGGTACCAGGATAGAATGAATATGAGGATCGGAGTGTCACGTTCCGACACCAGGATAGAATATGGATCGGGTGCCACGTTCCGGTACCAGGATAGAATGAATATGAGGATCGGTGTGTCACGTACCGACACAAGAGGAAGAAAGATAATGAATCTTGAAAGATAATGAATATACTCAATCTAATGAACTTAATTCCCAAATGAGCATGGTATTGAGGCTTGAGTCCTCATGTGTGAACTCGGTTGTAGTTATTGATGATTTCATGTTGTTATTGCTACATGTTGAGTGTTGTAGTTGATTTACATTATTATTGATATATACTGTTCCCTATTTTGAGTTGGCCGATGATATCTACTCAGTACTTGTGGTTGTACTGACCCCCTACTTTCATGTTTTCTTCCTTGTTATTTGTGTAATGCAGCAAACGTTCCGTCAACTTCAACTCAACAGTAGATCTAGCCAGTCTTCACTACCTTCGGAAATTCAGGGTGAGCTAATGCGTCTAGCTTGGACTGGATCTTCTTCTTCAAGTCTTGATGCCTTGAACTTCCAGCATGGACTAACTTTTTAGTTATTTTGTTCTTAGACATTCCTAGTTTAGTAATTTGAGATAGATGTTCTTGTGATGATGACTTCCAGATTTTGGGGATAATAATAGTTATTGATTTTATTAATGAGTTAAGTCTTCCGCATTACTTACTGTTGATATTATATTGAAATGTTAAGGTTTAGATTGGTTGGTTCGCTCACATAGGAGGGAAAATGTGGGTGCCAGTCGCGGCCCGGATTTTGGGTCGTGACAAACTTGGTATCAGAGCATTAGGTTCATTGGTCTCATCACACAAGAACAGGTCTAGTAGAGTCTTAGGGAACGGTAGGGGGACGCCTTTACTTTTCCTTGAGAGGCTATAATACTTTACGAAAATTCCACTCTTTCATTCTTTCTTTCGTGCTACTACTTGAGTCCAATTGGTATCTAGGCGATACGAATTGGTATCTGACCATCTTCACTCTATTTCGCAGATGGTTAGAACTAGAGAAACGACCGCACCAAAGAAGAACAACGGCCAAAGAAGAAACATCTGAGCCAGCCACTGGGGCTGTGGCTCGAGGGAGAACAACGGCAAGATGCCGTGGTAGAGGTCGTGGGAGGACGTCCTCTAGAGGAAGAGGACGAGCACCTAGCCCATATGATACTAGGGCGGTGACTCCTCCACCGACTGAAGAGGTGATAAGAGAGGGTGAGGAAGGGGAGAATGAACAAGCGCAACATGAGGAATTGCCACCCCAACCTACCCCAGAGATGATCAATCAGGTTCTCGCTTATCATAGCGGGTTATCTGATCACGGTCAGGCACCTCCAATTGTTTCTGCACCAACACCTCCGGTTTCAGAGATACGACATGCGGCTACTATGGCTCCCCGCATGGATGCCTCATTGGAGATAGGCACATTTCCACGTCTGACTACTGGACCGATAATGACAAACGATCAGCACAAACTTTTCAGTAAGTTCTGGAAATTGAAACCTCCAGTCTTCAAGGGTGCAGAATCTGAAGATGCTTATGATTTCCTGGTTGATTGTCATGAGCTACTAAACAATATGGAGATAGTAGAATGGTTTGGCGTTGAGTTCGTAAGCTATCAGTTTCAAGGGAACGCCAAAATGTGGTGGCGATCACATGTCGAGTGTCAACCGACAGAGGCCACACCCATGACTTGGGCATCCTTCTCTACTCTGTTTATGGAGAAGTATATCCCAAGGACTTTGAGAGATAGAAAAATGGATGAGTTCTTGAGTCTCGAGCAAGGTAGGATGACGGTTAACGCATATGAGGCTAAGTTTCGTGCTTTATCAAGGTATGCCACTCAACTCTGTTTCAGTCCACAAGAACGGATCCGCCGCTTTGTAAAGGGGTTGAGGTCGAGTGCGGATTTCAGCCTTACAGGTAGCGGCTACGGCAACATCCTTCCAAGAGGTGGTAGACTTTGTGATAGAGGTGGAAGGAGTGAAGCCAGATGACTTCACCACTACATCGACATCAAAAAGGTTTCGAAGGGGAGGTGAGTTTAATGGTTCTCACTCCAGAGGACAGAGCTCCGGAGGTTACGCATGTCGACCAATTCAGTCTACACTACAGACTGTAGTTGGGGGACCACCTCAGAACGGTCAACACTACTCCGAGAGACCTATGCATGAACCCCGAGAGTGTTATGGATGTGGGGAGGTTGGACACATTAAGAGGTATTGTCCAAACCAGAGTTACAGAACCCCAATAGCTAGAGGTAGAGGTGGTCATGGTAGAGGCCGTTTTTCTGGAGGACGTGGTGGTCGAGGTAATGGTGGTCACCAAAACGGCAGAGGTGATGGCCAAACTGGAGCCACTACATCACAACATGGTAGGGGCAACGGACAGACGAACGATAGGGCCCATTGTTACGCTTTCCTGGGCGATGCAGGCGGAGGCATCTGATGCTGTCATCGCAGGTAATCTTTTGGTTTGTGATTGCATGGCTTATGTATTGTTTGATCCTGGATCCACGTTTTCTTATGTATCTTCTTCATTTGCTAATGGTCTAAATTTACCGTGTGAATTGCTTGACATGCCTATTCGTGTTTCTACTCCGGTGGGTGAGTCTGTGATAGTTGAAAAGGTATATAGGTCTTGTTTAGTGACTTTTGTGGGGAGCAACACTTATGTAGATTTGGTTATTCTAGAAATGGTTGATTTTGATGTAATTCTGGGTATGACTTGGCTTTCTCCGAATTTTGTGATCTTGGATTGTAATGCTAAAAGGGTGACGTTAGCCAAGCCTGGGGCAGATCCGTTAGTGTGGGAGGGTGACTACACTTCCAATCCGGTGCGTATCATATCCTTTCTTCGTGCTAAGAATATGGTTAGGAAAGGGTGTTTAGCTTTCTTGGCACATCTCAAGGATGACACTACTCAAGTACCCTCAATTGAGTCGGTTTCGGTAGTCCGTGAGTTTTTGGATGTGTTCCCTGCAGATCTTCCCGGTATGCCACCAGATAGGGATATTGACTTCTGTATCGATCTTGAACCGGGCACACGCCCCATTTCTATACCCCCGTATAGAATGGCTCACGCCGAATTAATAGAGTTAAAGGCTCAACTTCAAGAGCTGTTGAGCAAGGGCTTCATTAGACCAAGTGCATCTCCTTGGGGTGCTCCGGTTTTGTTTGTAAAGAAGAAGGATGGGAGTTTTCGAATGTGTATAGACTACAGACAACTAAACAAGGTAACCATAAAGAACAAGTATCCTCTTCCTCGCATTGATGACTTGTTCGATCAGTTACAAGGTGCTTGTGTCTTCTCTAAGATCGACTTGAGATCCGGTTATCATCAATTGAAAATACGAGCGATAGATGTGCCAAAGACTGCTTTTCGAACGAGGTATGGGCATTACGAATTTGTAGTGATGTCTTTTGGTCTTACGAATGCCCTGCTGCGTTCATGAGCTTGATGAGCGGATCTTTAAGCCATATTTGGACCTTTTCGTGATCGTATTTATTGATGATATATTGGTATACTCGAAGAGCAAGAAGGAACATGAAGAGCATTTGAGAATGGTATTGGAAATGTTGATGGAGAAAAAGCTTTACGCCAAGTTCTCTAAGTGTGAGTTTTGGCTAGATGCGGTGTCCTTCTTGGGGCACGTAGTTTCTAAGGATGGAGTGATGGTAGATCCATCTAAGATTGAGACAGTGAAGAATTGGGTGAGACCCACTAATGTGTCAGAAATAAGAAGTTTCGTGGGGTTAGCTAGTTACTACCGCCGATTCGTCAAGGGATTCTCTTCTATTGCTTCTCAATTGATGAACTTGACTAAGCAGAATGTTCCCTTTGTATGGTCAGATGAATGTGAGGAAAGCTTTCAGAAGCTTAAGACTTTGTTGACTACCGCACCAATTCTTACTTTGCCAGTAGAGGGTAAAAACTTCATTGTTTATTGTGATGCATCCTATTCAGGGTTGGGTGCAGTACTAATGCAAGAGAAGAGTGTGATTGCTTATGCTTCAAGGCAATTAAAGGTGCATGAACGTAACTATCCGACCCACGATTTGGAATTGGCCGCGGTAGTGTTCGCATTAAAGCAATGGAGACACTATTTATATGGGGTTAAGTGTGAGGTCTACACGGATCATCGTAGCCTTCAAAGATGTCTTCACTCAGAAAGATTTGAACTTAAGACAGAGGAGATGGATGGAGTTACTAAAGGACTACGATATCACTATCTTGTATCATCCGGGAAAAGCGAATGTTGTAGCGGATGCTTTAAGTAGAAAGGCGGGAAGCATGGGAAGTCTAGCTCACTTGCAAGCTTGTAGAAGGNCGCTGGCTGGAGAGGTTCAGACTGTGGCTAGGGACGTGATGAGGGTGTAAATAATTGAGAAGGGAGGATTGTTGGCTAGTGTGGAGTCGAGATCTTCTTTTCTCGACAAGATTAAGGAAAGCGGTTTGATGATGAGAAACTAAGATGAATTCAAGATAAAGTATTGCGAGGAGAGGCTAAGGAAGCACAAATCGATGAGGAAGGTGTTTTGAGAATCAAAGGAAGGGTATGTGTACCCCGCGTCGATGATTTGATCAACACTATTCTGACAGAGGCTCATAGTTCACGGTATTCTATACATCCGGGTGCGACCAAGATGTACCGTGACCTAAAGCAACACTTTTGGTGGAGTAGAATGAAGCGTGATATTGTTGACTTTATTGCCAAGTGTCCAAACTGTCAACAAGTAAAGTATGAACACCAAAGGCCCGGAGGAACACTTCAGAGAATGCCCATTCCGAAATGGAAGTGGGAAAGAATTGCTATGGACTTTGTGGTTGGTCTTCCAAAGACAATGGGTAAGTATGACTCCATTTGGGTGATTGTTGATAGGTTAACTAAGTCTGCTCATTTTATCCCGGTCAAGGTGACTTACAATGCAGAGAAGTTAGCCAAGATCTATATCTCAGAAATCATTCGATTGCATGGGGTTCCACTATCCATCATATCAGATAGAGGTACGCAGTTTACTTCTAAGTTTTGGAAAACATTGCATACGGAATTGGGTACTAGGTTGGACCTTAGTACTGCGTTCCATCCTCAGACCGATGGTCAGTCTGAACGAACGATTCAAGTGTTGGAGGATATGCTTCGTGCATGTGTGATAGAGTTTGGTGGCCATTGGGATAGCTTCTTACCCTTAGCAGAGTTTTCATACAATAATAGCTACCACTCAAGCATTGATATGGCCCCATTTGAAGCATTGTATGGGAGGAGGTGTAGATCTCCCATTGGGTGGTTTGATGCATTTGAGGTTAGGCCTTGGGGTACTGATCTGTTGAGGGATTCGATGGAGAAAGTGAAATCTATTCAAGAAAAGCTTCTGGCGGCGCAAAGTAGACAAAAAGAGTATGCAGATCGAAAGGTTAGAGACCTAGAGTTCATGGAAGGTGAACGAGTCTTGTTGAAGGTTTCACCCATGAAAGGGGTGATGCGGTTTGGCAAAAGAGGTAAGCTAAGTCCAAGGTATATTGGACCATTTGAGGTACTAAAGCGAGTAGGGGAGGTGGCTTATGAATTAGCCTTACCTCCAGGGCTGTCCGGAGTACATCCGGTATTTCATGTATCCATGTTGAAAAGATACCATGGAGATGGAAACTACATCATCCGTTGGGATTCAGTTTTGCTTGATGAGAATTTGACTTATGAGGAGGAACCGGTTGCTATATTAGATAGGGAGGTTCGCAAGTTGAGGTCGAGAGAAATTACATCCATCAAGGTTCAATGGAAGAATCGACCGGCTGAAGAGTCTACTTGGGAGAAGGAGGCAGACATGCAAGAAAAATACCCACATCTGTTTACAGATTCAGGTACTTCCTTCCGCCCTTGTTTTTCTTCCTTTGATCGTTCGGGGACGAACGATGGGTAAATTGGTATCTATCGTAACGACCTGTTTAGTCGTTTCGAGCAGCAGATTTAATTCTGGAAAAACTTGCCAAGACCACGGGCACTGCGACGGACCGTCACAGGCACGACGACCCGTCGAGGGTGCATCGTTTCAGCATACTTAGAATTCTGAAATTTGGTACTGAAAATCGACTCTCTGAACTCCGTAACGAACCGGCAGGACGGACCGTCACAGGGGTGACGGACCGTCACAGTCCACTTGAGTTTTAAGAGGCTGCGACGACCTGAGTGACGGACCGTCGCAGGCATGACGACGTCACGCAGTCGCGTAGTCCCGATCGAATCGGATTTCTTTCCACGTTTTAAGGGACGTTTTGGACTATTCTTTCCTTAATTATAAAGTTTGAGGGTTAATATTAATAAATCTAATTACTTGGGGGTTAAAATAGGTAACCTTAAGTTAATTAGTGGGTCATTATTACCATCTTTCATTCTTAATTATACATGAATTAGGGTAAAAGAAAGAGGGTTTGAATAAGAATAAGAAAAGAACAGAAAGAGAGGGAGAAACGAACGAATAGAGTGAGAGAGAAATGAAGAGGATAGCAAGGATTTTGAGAAGATAGCTTGTTGATTCAATTCTCCGGTGGAGGTAGGTTATGGTTATTTCATGCTACTTGTAGTAAACTCTTAATAGTGAATGATATGTGTTGATAGTATTGTAAACCCTACTATGTGCTTAATTGTATGATTGTATGAATATGATATATGTATATATATGCAATTGTATGAGCATGATGAAGTTTTGAATCCCAAATCTTGAAAGAACCCTAATTCACTTGTTAATGATGATGCCTTAGTATGAAAGAAGGCTTGATGAATTAGGGGATCGGGTGCCACGTTCCGGTACCAGGATTGAAGGAATATGAGGATCGGAGTGTCACAATCCGACACAAGGATAGAATATGTATCGGGTGCCACGTTCCGGTACCAGGATAGAATGAATATGAGGATCGGAGTGTCACGTTCCGACACCAGGATAGAATATGGATCGGGTGCCACGTTCCGGTACCAGGATAGAATGAATATGAGGATCGGAGTGTCACGTACCGACACAAGAGGAAGAAAGATAATGAATCTTGAAAGATAATGAATATACTCAATCTAATGAACTTAATTCCCAAATGAGCATGGTATTGAGGCTTGAGTCCTCATGTGTGAACTCGGTTGTAGTTATTGATGAATTCATGTTGTTATTGCTACATGTTTAGTGTTGTAGTTGATTTACATTATTATTGATATATACTGTTCCCTATTTTGAGTTGGCCGATGATATCTACTCAGTACTTGTGGTTGTACTGACCCCCTACTTTCATGTTTTCTTCCTTGTTATTTGTGTAATGCAGCAAACGTTCCGTCAACTTCAACTCAACAGTAGATCTAGCCAGTCTTCACTACTTTCGGAAATTCAGGGTGAGCTAATGCGTCTAGCTTGGACTGGATCTTCTTCTTCAAGTCTTGATGCCTTGAACTTCCGGCATGGACTAACTTTTTAGTTATTTTGTTCTTAGACATTCCTAGTTTAGTAATTTGAGATAGATGTTCTTGTGATGATGACTTCCAGATTTTGGGGATAATAATAATTATTGATTTTATTAATGAGTTAAGTCTTCCGCATTACTTACTGTTGATATTATATTGAAATGTTAAGGTTTAGATTGGTTCGTTCGCTCACATAGGAGGGAAAATGTGGGTGCCAGTCGCGGCCCGGATTTTGGGTCGTGACAATTTGACTGTAAATCAGGATTTTACTATCTAAAACTAGAAGAAGAATCTAAACAATTAACAGCATTCACAGTACCGCAAGGATTCTATGAATGAAATGTAATACCATTTGGATATAAAAATGCACCAGGTAGATATCAACATTTTATGGATAACTGTTTTAACCAGCTAGAAAATTGTGTTATATATATAGATTATATATTATTATATTCTAAAACACAAAATGAACATATAAGATTATTAGAAAAATTTATACATATAATCAAACACTCAGGTATAAGTTTAAGTAAAAGTAAAGCAGAAATTATGAAACCACAGATAGAATTTCTAGGAATACAAATAGATATAAATGGAATAAAAATGCAGACTCACATAGTACAAAAAATATTTACTATTGATGAAAATATAGATACAAAAAAGATATTACAATCATTCATAGGATTAGTAAATCAAGTAAAGGAATATATACCAAAATTAGCAGAACATTTAAAACCGTTATACAAAAAACTCAAAAAAGATGTTGAATAACATTTTTACAACAAAGATAAAGAACACATAAAAAATATTTAAAAATTATGCAAAAAATTACCAAAATTATATTTTCCTGATGAAAGTAAAACATTCACATTTATAATTGAAACAGATTCAAGTGACCACAGTTATGGAGGAGTACTAAAATATAAATATGACAAAGAAAAGGTAGAACACCATTGTAGGTATTGCTCAGGATCATATACTGAGGCACAAGCAAAATGCGAAATAAATAGAAAGGAATTATTTGCATTATATAAATGTTTATTAGCATTTGAACCATATATAGTTTACAATAAATTTGTTGTAAGAACAGATAACACACAGGTAAAGTGGTGGATAACAAAAAAAAAATGATTCAGTTACAACGAAAGAAATAAGAAGATTAATATTAAATATACTGAATTTTACATTTACAATTGAGATTATAAAATGTAACGACCTGTTTAGTCGTTTTGAGCAGCAGATTTTATTTCTGGAAAAACAGGCTGAGGCGACGGACCCCACGACGGACCGTCATGGGCACGACAGACCGTCGCAGGGTCTCATTTCAAAACACTTAGAAAATCTGAAATTGGGTACTGAAAGTTGACTCTCTGAACTTCGTAACGAAATGGCAGGACGGACCGTCACATGTGTGACGGACCGTCACAGACTCTTTGGTGGAAATTGAGTCTCTGAACCTTGCGACGACCTGCAGGACGGACCGTCGCAGGCACGATGGGCCATCGCAGGTTGCGTAATCCCAGTCTGGGTCGGATTTCGTTATACGTTTTAAGGGACGTTTTTAACTATTCTTGCTTTAATTATAAAGTTAGTGGGTTAATGTTAATGAGTCTAATTACTTGGGAGTTAAAAGAGGTAACCTTAAGTTAAATAGTGGGTTATTATTGCCATCTTTTATTCTTAATTATATACTAATTAGGGTAAAAGAAAGAGGGTTTGAATAAAGAAAATAGAAATAACAAAGAGAAGGGAAGAGAAACGATAGAGAGAGGATCGAACGAGAGGAAAAACACAAAGCTTGGGAAATCGCTTGCTTGATCACGAATCTTCGGTGGTGGTAGTTAATGGTTTTTTTATGCTATTCGTAGTAAACTCTTAATAGCGAATGATATGTATTGGTAGTATTGTAAACCCTTCTATATGCTTAATTGTATGCTTGCATGAATGTGATTATGTAATTGTGATATAATAAGCATGATGAAGCTATTGAATCCTAAATCTTGAAAAGAAACCCTAATCTACTTTGTTAATGATGATGCCTTGGTATAAAATAAGGCTTGATGAACGAAAGTAGTGACATTAGGGGATCGGGTGCCACGTTCCGGTACTAGGATAGTATATGAGGATCGGAGTGTCACGTTCCGACACTAGGATAGTATATGGATCGAGTGCAACGTTCCGGTACCAGGATAGTATATGAGGATCGGAGTGTCACATTCCGACACCAGGATAGTATATGGATCGGGTGCCACATTCCGCTACCAGGATAGTATGTGAGGATTGGAGTGTCACGTTCCGACACCAGGATAGTATATGGATCGGGTGCCACGTTCCGGTACCAGGATAGAATATGGATCGGGTGTCACGTTCCGACACCAGGATAGAATGAGGATCGGAGTGTCACGTTTCGACACCAGGATAGTATATGAGGAGCGGAGTGTCACGTACCCGACACGAGATGAATAAAGATAATGAATCTTGAAAGATGTTAATATACTCAATCTAATGTAATTCCCAAATGAGTATGATGAGGAGGCGTGAGTCCTCATTGATGTGCTTGGTGTTGTAACCAAGGGTTATGGTAACTGTAAATGCTGCATGCTAAGGATATTAGTTGATTTTATGATGTTATCTGATATATATACTGTTTTCTATTTTGAGTTGGCCGATGATACCTACTCAGTACTTGTGTTTGTACTGACCCCCTACTTTTACGATTTCTTCTTGGTTATTTGTGGAGTGCAGCAAACGTGCCATCGTCTTCAACTCAACCGCAACTCTAGCAAGTCTTCATTACTCTGGATTTTGAGGGTGATCTAAAACTTCAAGCTTAGACTGGATCTTCTTCTTCATGTCTTGATGCCTTGAAGTTCCGGCATGGACTAGCTTTTACTTGTTTTAGCTTCTTAGAATACTCTTAGTTTAGTAATTTGATCATATATGTTCTTGTGATGATGACTTCCAGATTTTGGGGATAATAATAATAGTTGTTGAGTTTTTAGAAGTTAATGAAGTGGTTTTTACTAATGAGTTTAAGTCTTCCGCATTATTTTCTGTTGATATTATATTGAAATGTTAAGGTTTAGATTGGTTGGTTCACTCACATAGGAGGGTACGTGTGGGTGCCAGTCGCGGCCCGATTTGGGTCGTGACAAACTTGGTATCAGAGCATTAGGTTCGTTGGTCTCATCACACAAGAACGAGTCTAGTAGAGTCTTGAGGAACGGTAGGGGGACGCCTTCACTTTTCTTTGTTAGGCTATAATACTTTAGGAAAATTCCATTCTTTCTTTCTTCTTTCGTGCTATTACTTGGGTCCAATTGGTATCTAGGTGATACAAATTGGTATCTGACCATCTTTACTCTATTTCGCAGATGGTTAGAACTAGAGCAACAACCGCGCCAACATCAACATCGGCAAGACAAGATACATCTGAGCTAGCCACTGGGGCTGTAGCTCGAGGAAGTGCAGCGGCAAGAGGCCGTGGTAGAGGTCGTGGGAGGACGTCCTCTAGAGGAAGAGGACGAGAACCTAGCCCATCTGGTACTTGGGGGGTTACTCCTCTACCGACTGAAGAAGTAGTAAGAGAAGGGGAGGATGGGGAAAATGAACAAGTGCAGAATGAGGGATTGCCACCCCAGCCTACCCCAGAGATGATAAATCAGGTGCTTGCTTATCTTAGTGGGTTATCTGATCAAGGTCAAACACCTCCAGTGTTTTCTGCACCAGCACCTCAGGTTCCGGAGGTACAACATGCGGCTACTATGGCTCCCCGCATGGATGCCTCATTGGAAATAGGCACGTTTCCTCGTCTGACTACAGGGCCTATAATGACAAATGATCAACATGAACTTTTCAGTAAGTTCTTGAAATTGAAACCTCCAGTCTTCAAGGGTGCTGAATCGAAGGATGCTTATGATTTTCTGGTTGACTGTCATGAGCTACTACACAAGATGGGTATAGTAGAACGGTTTGGTGTTGAGTTTGTGACTTATCAGTTTCAAGGGAACGCCAAAATTTGGTGGCGGTCACATGTTGAGTGTCAACCAACCGAGGCACCACCTATGACTTGGGCATCATTCTCTAGCTTGTTTATGGAGAAGTATATCCCCCGGACTTTGAGGGATAGGAAAAGAGATGAGTTTTTGAGCCTAGAGCAAGGTAGGATGTCGGTTATTGCTTATGAGGCTAAGTTTCGTGCATTATCCAGGTATGCCACCCAAATTTGTTTCAGTCCACAAGAGCGGATTCGCCGTTTTGTGAAGGGGTTGAGATCAGAGTTGTAAATTTCAACCTTACAGGTAGCGGCTACAGCGAAATCTTTTCAAGAAGTAGTAGACTTCGTGATAGAGGTAGAGGGAGTGAAGCTAGATGACTTCACCATGGCAACTACATCAAAAAGGTTTCGAAAGGAATGTGAGTTTAATGGTTCTTACTCTAGAGGACAGGGTTCAGGAGGTTACTCAGTCCGACCAATTCAGTCTTCACTACAAACTTTAGTTGGGGGTCCACCTCAGATCGGTCAACACTTCTCTGAGAGACCTATACTTGACTCTAGAGAGTGTTATGGATGTGGAGAGACTGGACAAATCAAGAGGTATTGTACAAAATAGAGTTACAGACCTCCAAATGTTAGAGGTAGAGGTGGTTATGGAAGAGGCCGTCATTCCGGAGGACGCGGTGGTCAAGGTAATGGTGGTCACCAAAATGGCCGGGGTGATGGGAAAACTGGAGCCACTACATCACAACATGGTAGGGGCAACGGGCAGACAGGTGATAGGGCCCATTGTTATGCTTTCCCTGGGAGATCTGAAGCGGAGACATCTAATTCTGTCATCACAGGTAATCTTTCGGTTTGTGATTGCATGGATTTTGTATTATTTGACCCTGGATCCACATTTTCATATGTATCTTCCTCATTTGCTACTGGTCTTAAATTAAATTGTGAATTGCTTGACATGCCTATTCGTGTTTCTACTCCGGTGGGTGAGTCTGTGATAGTTGAGAAGGTGTATAGGTCTTGTCCTGTGACTTTTATGGAGAGCAATACTTATGTAGACTTGGTTATCTTAGAAATGGTCCACTTTGATGTAATTCTGGGTATGACTTGGCTTTCTCTGAATTTTGCGATCTTTGATTGTAATGCTAAAACCGTGACGTTAGCCAAGCCTGGGACAAATCCGTTAGTGTGGGAGGGTGACTACACTTCCAATCCGGTTCGTATCATCTCCTTTCTTCGTGCTAAGAAAATGGTAAGTAAAGGTTGTTTAGCGTTCTTGGCACATCTCAGGGATGATACTACCCAAGTACCTCCAATTGAGTCGGTCTCGATAGTTCGTGAGTTTTTAGATGTGTTTCCCGCAGACCTTCCGGGTATGCCACCGGATAGATATATTGACTTCTGCATTGATCTTGAACCGGGTACTCACCCCATTTCTATACCCCCTTATAGAATGTCTCCCGCGGAGTTAAGAGAGTTAAAGGCATAACTTCAAGAGTTGTTCAGCAAAGGCTTTATTAGACCAAGTGCATCTCCTTGGGGTGCTCCAGTATTATTTGTGAAGAAAAAGAATGGGAGTTTTCCGATGTGCATAGACTACCGGCAGTTGAACAAGGTAACTATTAAGAACAAGTATCCTCTTCCTCGCATTGATGACTTGTTTGATCAGTTACAAGGTGCTTGTGTCTTCTCTAAGATTGACTTGAGATCCGGTTATCATCAATTGAAAATATGGGCAACGGATGTGCCAAAGACTGCTTTTCGGACCAGGTATGGGCATTACGAGTTTGTAGTGATGTCTTTTGGTCTTATGAATGCCCCTGCTGCTTTCATGAGCTTGATGAACGGGATTTTTAAGACATATATGGATCTCTTTGTGATCGTATTTATTGATGATATATTGATATACTCAATGAGCAAGAAAGAACATGAGGAGCATTTGAGAATGGTATTGGAAATGTTGAGGGAGAAAAAGCTTTATGACAAATTCACCAAGTGTGAGTTTTGGCTAGATGCAGTGTCCTTCTTGCGGAACGTGGTTTCTAAGGATGGAGTGATGGTGGATCCTTCTAAGATTGAGACAGTGAAGAATTGGGTAAGACCTACTAATGTGTCAGAAATAAGGAGCTTTGTTGGGTTAGCTAGCTACTACCGCCAATTTGTCAAGGGGTTCTCATCCATTGCTTCCCAATTGACGAACTTGACTAAACAGAATGTTCCATTCGTATGGTCGAACGAGTGCGAAGAAAGCTTTCAGAAGCTCAAGACTTTGTTGACTACTGCACCAATACTTACCCTGCCAGTGGAAGGTAAGAATTTCATTATCTATTGTGATGCATCCTATTCGGGTTTGGGTGCAGTGCTAATGCAAGAGAAGAACGTAATTGCTTATGCTTCAAGGCAATTTAAGGTGCATGAACGCAATTACCCGACCCATGATCTTGAACAGGCTACGGTAGTATTTGCATTAAAGCAATGGAGACATTATTTATATGGGGTTAAGTGTGAAGTCTACACGGATCATCGTAGCATAAAGTACGTCTTTACTCAGAAAGATTTGAACTTGAGACAGAGGAGATGGATGGAACTACTGAAGGACTACGACATCACTATCTTGTATCATCCGGGAAAGGCTAAAGTTGTGGCAGATGCCTTAAGTAGAAAGGCAGGGAGCATGGGAAGTCTAGCTCACTTGCAAGTCTCTAGACGTCCATTGCCTAGAGAGGTTCAGACTCTGGCTAACGACTTGATGAGGTTAGAAGTAACTGAGAAGGGAGGATTGTTGGCTTGTGTGGAGGCAAGATCTTCTTTTCTTGACAAGATCAAGGGGAAACAGTTTGATGATGAGAAACTAAGCCGAATTCGGGATAAAGTATTACGAGGAGAAGCTAAGGAAGCACAAATCGATGAGGAAGGTGTTTTGAGAATCAAGGGGAGGGTATGTGTACCTCGAGTAAATGATTGGATCAACACTATTCTGACAGAGGCGCATAGTTCAAGGTATTCTATACATCCTGGTGCAACCAAGATGTACCGTGACCTAAAGCAACACTTTTGGTGGAGTAGAATGAAGCGTGATATTGTTGATTTTATTGACAAATGTCCAAACTGTCAGCAAGTAAAGTATGAACACCAGAGGCCCGGAGGAACACTTCAGAGAATGCCCATTCCTGAATGGAAGTGGGAAAGGATTGCAATGGACTTCGTGATTGGTCTTCCAAAGACAATGGGTAAGGATGACTCTATTTGAGTGATTGTTGATAGGTTAATTAAGTCTGCTCATTTCATTCCGGTCAAGGTGACTTACAATGCAGAGAAGTTAGCCAAAATCTATATCTCAGAAATTGTTCGGTTGCATGGGGTTCCACTCTCCATCATATCAGATAGAGGTACGCAGTTTACTTCTAAGTTTTGGAAAACATTGCATGCGAAATTAGGTACTAGGTTGGACCTTAGTACTGCGTTCCATCCTCAGACCGATGGTCAGTCTGAGAGAACAATTCAAGTATTGGAGGATATGCTTCGTGTATATGTGATAGAGTTTGGTGGCCATTGGGATAGCTTCTTACCCTTAGCAGAGTTCTCCTACAACAATAGCTATCACTCAAGTATTGATATGGCCCCATTTGAGGCACTATATGGGAGAAGATGTAGGTCTCTCATTGGGTGGTTTGATGCATTCGATGTTACACCTTGGGGTACTGACATTTTGAGGGATTCATTAGAGAAAGTGAAATCTATTCAAGAAAAGTTGTTAGCATCGAAAGTAGGCAAAAGGAATATACAGATAGAAAAGTTAGAGACTTGGAGTTCATGGAGGGTGAACAAGTCTTGTTGAAGGATTCACCCATGAAAGGGGTGATGCGTTTTGGTAAAAGGGGTAAATTAAGCCCAAGATATATTGGTCCATTCTAGGTTCTGAAGCGCATAGGGGAGGTGGCTTATTAGTTAGCCTTGCCTCCAGGGCTGTCCGGAGTACATCCGGTGTTTCATGTGTCTATGTTGAAAAGATACCATGGGGATGGAAACTATATTATTCGTTGGGATTCAGTCATGTTTGATTAAAATTTGACTTATGAGGAGGAGCCTATTGCCATTCTAGATAGAGAAATTCGCAAGTTGAGATCAAGGGAGATTGCATCCATCAAAGTTCAATGGAAGAATCGACCCGTTGAAGAAGCCACTTGGGAGAAGGAGGCAGATAAGCGAGAAAGATACCCACACCTGTTCACAGATTCAGGTACTCCTTTTCGCCCTTGTTTTCCTTCTTGTGATCGTTCGGGGACGAACGATGGGTAAATTGGTATCTATTGTAACGACCTGTTTAGTCGTTTTGAGCAGCAGATTTCATTTCTGGAAAAACAGGCTGAGGAGACGGACCCCACGACGGACCGTCATGGGCACGACGGACCGTCGCAGGGTCTCGTTTCAAAACACTTAGAAAATCTGAAATTGGGTACTGAAAATCGACTCTCTAAACTTCGTAACGAAATGGCAGGACTGACCGTCACATGTGTGACGGACCGTCACAGACTCTTTGGTGGAAATTGAGTCTCTGAACCTTACGATGACCTGCAGGATGGACCGTCGCAGGCACGATGGGCCGTCGCAGGTTGCGTAATCCTAGTCTGGGTCGGATTTCGTTATACGTTTTAAGGGACGTTTTTTACTATTTCCTGCTTTAATTATAAAGTTAGTGGGTCAATGTTAATAAGTCTAATTACTTGGGGTTAAAAGAGGTAACCTTAAGTTAATTAGTGGGTTATTATTGCCATCTTTTATTCTTAATTATATACTAATTGGGGTAAAAGAAAGAGGGTTTGAATAAAGAAAATAGAAAGAACAAAGAGAAGGGAAGAGAAACAATAGAGAGAGGATCGAACGAGAGGAAAAACACAAAGCTTGGGAAATCGCTTGCTTGATCACGAATCTTCGGTGGAGGTAGGTTATGGTTTTTTATGCTATTCGTAGTAAACTCTTAATAGCGAATGATATGTATTGGTAGTATTGCAAACCCTTTTATATGCTTAATTGTATGCTTGCATGAATGTGATTATGTAATTATGATATAATAAGCATGATGAAGCTATTGAATCCTAAATCTTGAAAAGAAACCATAATCTACTTTGTTAATGATGATGCTTTGGTATAAAAGAAGTCTTGATGAACGAAAGTAGTGAGATTAGGGGATCGGGTGCCACGTTCCGGTACCAGGATAGTATATGAGGATCGGAGTGTCACGTTTGGACACCAGGATAGTATATGGATCGGGTGCCACGTTACGGTACCAGGATAGTATATGAGGATCGGAGTGTCACGTTCCGACACCAGGATAGTATATGGATCGGGTGCCACGTTACGGTACCAGGATAGTATATGAGGATCAGAGTGTCACGTTCCGACACCAGGATAGTATATGGATCGGGTGCCACGTTCCGGTACCAGGATAGAATAGGATCGGGTGTCACGTTTCAACACCAGGATAGAATGAGGATCGGAGTGTCACATTCCGACACCAGGATAGTATATGAGGAGCGGAGTGTCACGTACCGACACGAGATGAATAAAGATAATGAATCTTGAAATATGTTAATATACTCAATCTAATGAACCTAATTCCCAAATGAGTATGATGAGGAGGCGTGAGTCCTCATTGATGTGCTTGGTGTTGTAACCAAGGGTTATGGTAACTGTTAATGCTGCATGCTAAGGATATTAGTTGATTTTATGATGTTATCTGATATATACTGTTTTCTATTTTGAGTTGGCCGATGATACCTACTCAGTACTTGTGTGTGTACTGACCACCTACTTTTATGTTTTCTTCTTTGTTATTTGTGGAGTGCAGCAAACGTGCCATCGTCTTCAACTCAACCGCAACTCTTGCCAGTCTTCATTACTCCGGATTTCAGGGTGAGCTAAAACTTCTAGCTTAGACTGGATCTTCTTCTTCATGTCTTGATGCCTTGAAGTTCCGGCATGGACTAGCTTTTACTTGTTTTAGCTTCTTAGAATACTCTTAGTTTAGTAATTTGATAATAGATGTTCTTGTGATAATGACTTCCAGATTTTGGGGATAATAATAATAGTTGTTGAGTTTTTAGAAGTTAATGAAGTGGTTTTTACTAATGAGTTTTAGTCTTCCGCATTATTTTCTGTTTATATTATATTGAAATGTTAAGGTTTAGATTGGTTGGTTCGCTCACATAGGAGGGTAAGTGTGGGTGCCAGTCGCGGCCCGATTTGGGTCGTGACATAAAAACTGATGAAAATCTTGTTGCAGACTATCTATCAAGAAAAAGGAACCCAAACTGAACCCGAAAAAGATACGATAGAAGAAATACTCAAAGCCATTACTATACTTTCTATGAAAGTGGACAGTATGGGTAAAGAGTTACAAAATCTGAAAGCTAATAGTCAGCAGCATGACTCTAAAAATGCAGACCTACGTCGTTCGGTGGACGGTAAACAGCCAGAACTAGAAGGAGACGTTGGGAAACTCCATAAAATCCATGACAACGTTTGTTTAAATGCAGCTACAGCAAGCACATCTACAACAAAATGAGTCAGTGGAATAAGATATACAAATTCAAATATGAACAAAGTCTTCGATAAACCATTTATTCCAATGAACCAAAAAGACTCATTATTTATACCACCACAAATACATACTTACTCAGAAAGTTTAAACAATCTCCTGGTTTATTTTTTCACTACCTTTAATCCATTCTATAGATTTTCGTTCTTTATTTTTTACTCTTTTTGCTCCTATTTTATGGCCACATGGCGTAGTAAGCTACTACTGTGTTTTTGTTATTATATGTGGGTAAAATCTATCTAAAAATGGCATTCCCAATAACATATCTTTCATGGTAAATTCGAAATTATACATTTCTTCTATTGTTAGTATTTTATCCCATATTTGTATTTTTATATTTTTTGCTTTATATTTGATCATACTTCCTTCATTATTAAATCCTGTTACTATCATAGGTGTTTTTAATTTCTCCCATTTATCTTCTGGTAAGCAATTATATTTACATATATTCGCTTCTGCTCCTGTATCTATCATAGGTGTATAATATCTGTTGTGATATCCTTCTACAATAATTTTTGCAAGTATAAATATTTTCATTAATCATTTGGTTCTTTTTATAATTATTTTCTTATTTTGACAAGTTATTGTTAATTTTTCATTTTCTATGCTGTATGGTTTAACCTTTTCTAACCATTTTATTCCTAATTTGATATTATGGTTTCCTTCATATATCTTAAATTGTATTTTTAATGGAATTCCTCCTATAATTATTTCTTTTTCTGTTGTTTCTTCATTTGTATTTACTATTTCACTAGGTAATCCAAGGCATATGTGTCCTGTTTTCATAATTTCTTCTTCTAATACTAGTTCTCTTGTTATACGATTTTCTTCTTGTCCTGTGTTTATAAAGATTTTTTATTTTCTCTGATCCATTATTCCTGTTATAAAATAATTATATATTGTCATTTCTTCTAAATCTTGTGATATTTCATATTTTCTTTTAGATGAACTCATTCTTAATGAGGAAGCTCTAGTTATCATATTTAATGTGTTTGTATTTGGTGTACTTGAGGTACTTAATCTTTCTTTTACTATCTTCAGTTCTTCTCCTGTATCCATTTCTTTATAACTATAGTCATTATTATCTATTACCGTAATTATTTTTTCAAAAGGATTTTCTATTTTTATTTTATCAATTTTATTTATTGCTGTTATTTTATGTTTTGTTGTTAATATATATTGATTTTTACATCTTGCTGTGAATACCTTACTTCCTGGTGCTAACTCTATTCCTGACATTTTCTAATATAATACTAATGATTTATCTATATTTGTATCTGTTAATGCTACTGTATAATTAGCACTTATTATAAATTTAAATTTTTGATATATTAAATTTCCTTTAACTGCACTTATTGTACTTTTTTCTGTAGGATGTTTTATTCTATCATCTGCTAAATATATTTCAATGGGTGTATCTATTCCTTTTCTGAAACAAGCTTTTATTAGTATTTCCGTTCCTCCTAAATGTACATATTTTATAGCTGCTTTATTTTTTATGTTTTTTATTTCTTTATTTATTATTCGTTTGCTTATTATAGGTATATATGCTTTTCCGCTTGTATATTTACCGTCTATGATTTGTTCTTTTTGACTAACTACGTAGTATTCTTCTTTCTGCCTTTTAAACCAGTTTTTTAGTATAGGTATGTCAAGTATTTTTTCAACACTTAAATCTAATTCTTTTCCTTTTATTTGTTCAAAAAGTGTATTATCAAATATAATTTTTTGGTGTGATGATTCTTCATCTTCATAATTCTCTTTAGATATTATTTCATTTTTGGAAATTATATTCTTCTTCTTCTATTTCATTATCTAAATTTTCTTCTCCATTTTCAGTTTCTATATCAGATACTTCATATATGGTGTCATTATCACTTAATTCATAGTCTATATATTCTATTTGCATATATTTTTCTTTGTCCATAATTAATTATATTGTAGAGATAAGAGGATGGTGGTAGATTGATGATTTTATTTATGAGGGGAAACCCTCTATTTATACAAAAAATTTACAGACGGCTTTTGGCCAAAATGGCCGACACTCTACTTTACACCTCGCCTTTTTATATTCGGCCGACACTAAAAAACAAAATACTTACTATTACTACTTTACATAATGGCCTCTTCTTTATTTATGACCGACATACACACTATTTACTTTAAAGACTTTTACAATTGGCTTTTTACAGCCGACACAACACGACAAAAATAAAAATAACTTTTTACATATGGCTGATATTCAGCCGACACAAAATTATACAAAATACAAAATACATTTTTCTTAGAAAAATGCAGAAAGCATTCAGGTGGGTTTTACTCTCCCATTAACTGTTTTCTTTCAATTCATGGAAGTTCTAGATCACATCTTACTGTTGAATGAAGGAATATCATATGGCTCTAATGTTATTTTATTTAAACTGTAGAAAAGCCTGCATCTTGAACAATTAATTTTTGTATCATTATTTATTGAAGAAACTTGAATTAGAATTGACATGCCATGTAGTCACGATCTCAATACTTTCTCGTTAGATTGTCAATCGAGACCCATGTCTAAGTTCAATTGTTTCAACAGAAATCGTCCAAAGGTACCTCACCTACGCAAATTGGTAATAATTGCTGTTAGAAAGTTGGTTACTAAGGTGTATTCTGTTTTCAACTAAGAGAATATAGGAACTTCTAACAAAAAAAAGGAGCTATTCTATAAGGCATGGGCTCTTCTGTTTCCAAAGATTGTGGATCTCACATTCGTATTTCCTTGTTGGTCTCAACTATGCTCCAGTATCAATCTTGCAATAATATTAAAGTATTGGTTCAAAGAGATCGATCTTTCACTTGCTAATCGTTCATGAATCTAGTTTTTTTTAAGATCTAAAAATATATCAATATGGTGGAATGGTAAAATCAGCTAGTTGTCCTTCTCCATT
Source organism: Solanum arcanum (assembly GCA_027789145.1). Lineage (NCBI taxonomy): Eukaryota > Viridiplantae > Streptophyta > Magnoliopsida > Solanales > Solanaceae > Solanum > Solanum arcanum. The sequence goes on along the minus strand of CM050935.1, from coordinate 22,207,205 downwards.
CGGTGTCTCTTTTCAATAAATAACTTCCCGTGTATATGGGAAGGGCATTAGTGTAGCATTTTTGTTGTGATTGCTTGCTTCAAGTCCTCTTCAACCGATTATAATAAGATTTCAATTTCTAACTCTTGAGTCTTTTTTGTGTATATCTATTGAGGTGGTTTAAACTTGTTGATTATTGGATGTTCATTCGTTTATTTGCAAATGTTCTTGAAAGCCTTGGAGCAACTTTGAATGTTGCTAAACCAACAAAAGGTTCAAGTGTGGCTAAATTTTTTACTGGGGTTGTATGCCTTTCTGTGAGTATTCATCACATGGCAAATAACATTCTTGTTATGTTTTGTTTTTATCCATATATATGTTAATCTTACTAATCATCCGATTTCATTTGGTCAGGCTGGAAAAAGATCAAGAATTGTTGGTGCTTCAAGGATAATTGGTGTTGATTAATATGCTAGCAAAATTTAGCAAGGTAATTAACTTGTGCCTTACACATTCTTGATCCTTTATTTTATAATTCTACCCTGTAACTTGTCTAATAATAGCAATGCAGCTAATTCATCAATAAATTCACCAACAGGTTGTTGTTGTAGGATTGTGACGAGGATCGTATAAAACTATTGATGTTCAAGATAATATCAATTGTAAAATGTGCTTTGTTCAGAACCTTTTAAGTACACTAGGACATATTCTAATATGCATCGTCTCGTGACGCAAGTTCAGGTCCTCAACATTCATATTACGTGGAGATCAATTCCCGATCCGTATTAGCAATACTGTGGTGAGTCCTTATTCTTCCAGAACGATTAACATTTTTTATAGTCAATATACTATTTTAGTTTAAGTTTTTGTAGAGTTAGTTGGGAGAATGTCCCAACATGTCTAGTCAGTTAGAGACTTTTATTGAGACATACTTATTGTCACGCCGCAAAGTTATCTTGAGGATTGGCACATCATAAGCATTATAGATCAACACCTTAAAAACCTTTAAAAGCCTAAACCTAAGAAATGTAAATACCTAAGAAACCCAGATAAACCCTAAACCCTAGGAAATCAAAAACCCTAAAAATACCTTTAAAACACTAAACCTTAAAAAAACCTTAAAAACTGTAGCCCCAAATAAGTCCTAATCCCTAAACCTAAGCACCCTTAAATCGTAAAAAGTTGTGAAAACCCATTTCAAAATCCTAAACCTAAAAAAAATTTAAACATAAAAAATTCTACAAAAACTTTAGTCCTAAACCTTAAAAACCCTGAAATAATACACCTAAAATTCAAAATCTTAAGAAACCCTAAATGTTTAAATCTTAACCAAACAAACCCTAAAACGTCCCTACTAACCTCAACTCTAAACCTAAGAAACCCTAACGCTTAAAAATAAAAATAAAAACACTTAAAAAACATGAAGGCCCGAAACCCTAAACGGTTAAAAACCATATAAAAATTCAAAGCCCTTAGGACCCCTTAATCGTAAAAATCATAAATATCTTAAGCCCCCTTTAAAACCCTAAACCCTAATGATTTCTCTAAATCTCGAAAACCTTAGAAAATCAACAACCCTTAAAAAATCAAACCATGATAAATCCTAAATGTTAAATCCTACACCCTAAGAAACTCTATATCCATTACTCAAAACTATAGGAATAAAACCAGTCCCCAGACCTTTTAAAATACTAAGAACACCTAAACCCTAAAATCCAATAAAATCCCTAAAACTATAATTTCCCAAAAAAAAACACAATAAATCCCTTTAAAACCCTAAGACCTTAAGAAAAAACCTAAATATAAAATCCTAAGTATCTGTAAAACTTAAAAAATCCAAAATCTTAAAAAAAATCTAAGAAACCATAAAAACAGTTGAAACACAATCATAAAAATCATAAAGTCTAAAAAATCTTAAGCCCTTATAAACACTAAAAAAATAAAAAAATAAAATCTTTAAACCAAAAATTCTAATCCCTAAACCTTAAACCAAGAAACCCTAAAATATTCTAAGAAATTTAAGAAAAACTAAATCGAAAACTTTAAGAAACATTAAAACCTTAAATCCTTGTAAATCCTTATACCTTAAAACCTAAGATACTAAACCCTAAACCTAAACCTAAATCCTAAGAAACCTTATACCTATGAAACCATTATACCTTAGACCTTATAAAACCTTAAAAAAAACATTTAGAACCTGTAAAAATCTTAAACCTAAAAAAATCTAAACCCTAAAGATCACTTACTAAACCTAAACCCTTAAAAACCTTTAAAAAAACTTCAAAACCCATAAAGCTAAGAAACGTGAAATCCCAAACTCTAAACCCTTATTCGTAAACAATTTAAAACCAAAACTTTATCCTAAGAAAACCCTAAATACAAAAAAACACTAAGAAATCCTGAACCCTAAAGAACTACTGAAATAAACCTAGAATTTCATAAATGCTCACCTAAGACCTTAAGAAACCTAAATCCTAAACCTTAGGGATAAACCCCCAACCCAAAGCCTTTCGAAACCCTAAGAAAAAAAACATTAAAAAAGCCTTAAAACCTTTAAAAAGCCTAAGAGTAAAAATTCCAAAAACAAACCTTAACATTTCATTAATCTAAACCCTAAGCCGTAAGAACTTCTAAATCGTAAAAACAATGATGATTCTAAACAATCTTTAGGAATCCTAAATAAACAAACTCTTAACCTAAAAACCCTAGAAAAACATAAGCTCCGAATCCTGACCTAAAATCCTTTAACCAATTACCTAAACCCATATTTAAATCGTGTTTGTTGCATTTCATCATTTTTCAATATGCTTTGTTCATTATATATATTTGTTCAGCTTTATCCTATCAAGTATGTCAGTAATTTAGGTACTAACACATTCTCTACGCTATATCTTTTCTTGATGTAGGTTAGGTCCTCAACATTCAAATCATGTGGTGATCAGGGAATTGATTCGTATTCAACAAGTCCTTGTTTTTCGAGGATGATAGAAATGTTTTATATTAAGTTTTCCATTTAAATTTTAGTTTTGCTAGTGTAAGTTGGGGGCGCGTCCCAACATCTCTATTAAGTTCAAGGCTTTAATGACATGGTTTTTGTAACGCCCCGAGGTTACCCCCCCTGACGTAAAACGGGACCTAGGATTACGTGACATCAAGGTAACTTTGAATTGGCATATTAGATAATCTGCTTAGAAAACCTTTAAAAGCCTAAACATAAGAGATCAGAAAATCGTAAGAAACTCTAAATCAATAAACCCTAAATTCTAAGAAACATCAAACCTTAAATCATTGGGGAAAATCCTAAACCCCAATTCTTATGAAACATTAAGATACCCTAAACCCTAAAAACACCATTGAAAACACTAAACCTGACAAAAATCCTACTCCCCCCAAATTTAAAATCCTAATCCTTAAGAACCTATAAATCCTTAACTCTAAACCATAGAGTCAAACACTAAACACTAAAATAAACCTAAAATTGTAATACCCCAACACACACAATAAATCCCTTTAAGGCTCTAATCCCTAATAAAACCCTAATCTTATGATCACATGCACTAAATCTTAAAAAGAACTATTAAACCCTAAAAATATTTTAAACCCTTAGAATAAAAATTATAAACCTTAAAAATATCATAAACCCTAAATACTTTTAACTCAACCCTAAACTTTAAAACGTATAACTTAGGGACTAAACCCTAAAAAGAGAAACCCAAAAAAAATCTTAAAACCCCTAAAAACCTTTTACAATCCTAAACCTTAAAAGCCCTTAAAAAAATCATAAGCCCTTAGAAATATTTAAATGTAACCCCTAAGAAAACCAAAAAAATGCTAACATATGCTAAGAACCTCGGAAAAAATGCTAAATTGTAAATGTTAAGAAACTCTTAACCTTAAACACTTATAAACCCTAATACCCTTAAACCTAAGATCTTAAACCTTAAGAAACCCTAATAACTTAAACCCTATGAAACATTAAAACTAATAAAAACTCAAAGACATAAATCTCTAAAAAAAATACATTTTGAAAAAAATCTTAAACCCTAAAAATTACTAAAAAACTAATTCCTAAAAAAACCTAAATCCCAAACTCAAAACTCTGAACCCTAAACCCTTAGAAATCATAAATCGTGAACATTTAAAAAATCATAAGTCCAACGCCCAGACCTTAAGAAAATAACAAAAAAAAAATTAAAAACTATAAACCTAAAAAAGCCTTGAAAATCTTAAAACTAACAAACCCAAACCCTAGAACACCCCTAAGCCCTTTACCCTAAAAGACCCAAAACAAATCTACGAGATCTTTAATGTTAAAATCAAACCCTAGAAAACCAAATCCCAATCCTTAGGTATAAAACCCCAACCCTAAGTCTTATGCCCTATAAACCCAAAGAAATCCAAATATCAAAAAAATAGTAATCACTAAACCTTGCGAAGACCTGCAGGACTGACCGTCGCAGGCACGACGGGCTGTCGCGGTTTGCGTAATCCCAGTCTGGGTCGGATTTCTTTATACGTTTTAAGGGACTTTTTTTACTATTCCTGCTTTAATTATAAAGTTAGTGGGTTAATGTTAATAAGTCTTATTACATGGGGGTTAAAAGAGGTAACCTTAAGTTAATTAGTGGGTTATTATTGCCATCTTTTATTCTTAATTATATGCTAATTAGGGTAAGAGAAAGAGGGTTTGATTAAAGAAAATAGAAAGAACAAGAAGAGAGAGAGAGGGTCGATCGAGAAGGGGAAAACACAAAGCTTTGGAGAAAATTTACTTGCTTGATCACTAATCTTCGGTGGAGGTAAGTTATGGTTTTTATACGCTATTCGTAGTAAACTCTTAATAGCGAATGATATGTATTGGTAGTATTGTAAACCCTTCTATATGCTTAATTGTATGCTTTCATGAATGTGATTATGTAATTGTGATATAATAAGCATGATGAAGCTATTGAATCCTAAATCTTAAAAAGATTCCCTAATCTACTTTGTTAATGATGATGCCTTGGTATAAAAGAAGGCTTGATGAACGAAAGTAGTGAGATTAGGGGATCGGGTGCCACGTTCTGATACCAGGATAGTATATGAGGATCGGAGTGTCACGTTCTGACACCAGGATAGTATATGGATCGGGTGCCACGTTCCGGTACCAAGATAGTATATGAGGATCGGAGTGTCACGTTCCGACACCAGGATAGTATATGGATCGGGTGCCACGTTCCGGTACCAGGATAGAATATGGATCGGGTGTCACGTTCCGACACCAGGATAGAATAAGGATCGGAGTGTCACGTTCCGACACCAGGATAGTATATGAGGAGCGGAGTGTCACGTACCGACACGAGATGAATAAAGATAATGAATCTTGAAAGATGTCAATATACTCAATCTAATGAACCTAATTCCCAAATGAGTATGATGAGGAGGCGTGAGTCCTCGTTGATGAGCTTGGTGTTATGACCAAGGGTTATAATAATTGTCAATGCTGCATGTTGAGTATTGTAGTTGATTTTATGATGTTACCTGATATATACTGTATTCTATTTTGAGTGGGCCGATGATACCTACTCAGTACTTGTGTTTGTACTGACCCCCCTACTTTTATGTTTTATTCTTTTGTTATTTGTGGAGTGCAGCAAACGTGCCATCGTCTTCTACTCAACCGCAACTCTAGCCAGTCTTCATTACTGCGGATTTCAGGGTGAGCTAAAGCCTCTAGCTTGGACTGGATCTTCCTCTTCATGTCTTGATGCCTTTAAGTTCCGGCATGGACTAGCTGTTTATGTATTTTAGCTTCTTAGATACTCTTAGATTTAGTAATTCCAAGTAGATGTTCTTGTGATGATGACTTCCAGATTTTGGGGATAATAATAATAGTTGTTGAGTTTTTAGAAGTTAATGAAGTGGTTTTTACTAATGAGTTTAAGTCTTCCGCATTATTTTCTGTTTATATTATATTGAAATGTTAAGGTTTAGATTGGTTGGTTCGCTCACATAGGAGGGTAAGTGTGGGTGCCAGTCCCGGCCCGGTTTAGGGTCGTGACAAAATGATAAAAAGATCTTGAAAAAAACTTTGGAATTCGTAAACCCAGAAATTCCTCTAAACCTAAAAAAGCCCTAGAAAGTCTTAATCCCACAAACACTAAACCCTATATACTCTTTAAGAAAATGAACCCTAAGAAATCATTAAGGTTAAATCCTACACCCTATGAAACTATAAATCCTTAATTACAAACCACAGAGTCAAACACTAAATATTAAAAAAAAAAAAAAACTAAAATTGTAATAGTCCAAAAAACTCAAAAAAAACTGAACTTTTAATCCCATGCACTAAATATTAAAAAAAATCTATGAAATCCTAAAAATATTTAAAACCCTAAATATAAAAATTATAAACCTACAAAAATCATAAAGTCTTAGATACTTTTAACCCAAAACCCCAAACCTTAAACCGTGTATCTTATGCCCTAAATGCAAAGCCTTTGTCCTTAACCTTGAACTAAAGAAACCCAAAAAAAATCATAAGACTCCTAAAAACCTTTTACAACCTCAAACTAAAATACCCTTAAGAAAATCATAAGCCTTATAAATCTTTAAATGTAACCCCTAAGAGATAAACTCAAAAGTAATCTTAATGTATAACCCTAAGCCATAAACGAAGAAACCCTAACATACGCTAACAAACTCCGAAAAATTTTAATTGTAAATCATAAGAAAATCTAAAACTTAAACTCTTATAAACCTTAATATCCTAAAACCTAAGATCCTAAAACTTAAGAAACCCTAATATCTTAAACCCTGTGAAACCTTAAAAGCTTTTAAAAACTGAGAACCTTAAAACTTAAAAGAGAAACTAAAAATCATTTTGAAAAAATCTAAGCCCTAAAAATCGAGTTTTTTGCTAAAAACATTCTTAAAGTTTGACAAAAAATTAAAGTACATCTAAGTAAACAAAAAACATCCCTGAACTATCAAAAAAGTTGCAGCATTCATCTTTTTGTCTATTTTTTTAACAAACTCATGCCTCAAAAAAAATGTGTCAAGTTGAATGAATTTGCACACACGGTAAAGTTAATCAAGTTAGGTGAATTTTTTAATTTTTAAAAATTGAGGGTTTAAATTGTATTCAGACAAAATATATTAAATTTCTAGATATTCTTTTGAAAAAACAAATGGAACTCCAACTCAAAAAATTTCAAATAAAGTAATTCTTTTTTTTGGTTTAATAAGAAAACACATACGTAATTTCACTAAATTTCCAATATTTTTTGCATTGTATAAAAATGTAAACATTGTATAGATAGTATATACCCCTCAATATTTTTGTCACGACCCAAAACGTGTCGTGAGTGGCACCCACATTTATCCTCCTATGTGAGCGAACCAACCAATCTAAACCCCAACATTCAACCATAATAAACAGAAAATAACGCGGAAAACTTCAAACTCATTAATAAAAATAGATTAATAACTTCTAAAACTCAAACACTTATTATTATCCCCAAAATCTGAAAGTCATCATCACAAGAACATCTATCCTCAAACTACTAAAGCTAAGAGTATCTAAGAAACTAAACATAAATAATAGCTAGTCTATGCCAGAACTTCAAGGCATCAAGACATGAAGAAGAAGATCCAGTCCAAGCTAGAAGCTTTAGCTCACCCTGAAATCTAGTGTGACGAAGACTGGCTAGAGTTGCGGTTGGGTTGAAGAAGACGGTACGTTTGCTGCACTCCACAATGAACAAAAGAAAACATACAAGTAGGGGCCAGTACAAAACACGATTACTGAGTAGATATCATCGGCCAACTCAAAATAGAAAACAGTATATATTAGATAATATCATAAAATCAACCATATTAATCAACAGGTGAAAGCAACAAGTTCACAATTCATATGTAACCACATCAAAAAAACCTATGAGAACTCAAGTCTCCACACCATACTCATTTGGGATATAGGTTCTTTTCATTCAAATTTATTAACATAATTTCAAGATTCATTATCTTTATTCCTCTTGTGTCGGTACGTGACACTCCGCTCACCTACTACTATGAGTCGGAACGTGACACTCCGATCCCCTAATTCTACGTGTCGGTTCGTGACACCCGATCCCCTAATACTACATGCCGGTTCGTGACACCCAATCCCCTAATACTACGTGTCGGTTCGTGATACCCGATGTAACGACCTGTTTAGTCGTTTTGCGCAGCAGAATTATTTCTGGAAAAACTGGCCAAAACCACGGACACTGCGACGGACCGTCACAGGCACGACGGCCCGTCGAGGAGGTTCCGTTCCACGACACTTAGAATTCTGAAATTGGGTACTGAAAATCGACTCGGTGAACATCGTAGCGGAGTGGCAGGACGGACCGTCACAGGTGTGACGGACCGTCACAGTGGCCGTGATGAAAAATGCCCCTCGACCGTCACGACGTCCTGTGTGACGGACCGTCGCCTCCACGACGGCCCGTCCGCAGTCGCGTAGTCCCGATCGAATCGGATTTCTTCCCACGCTTTAAGGGACGCTTTGGACTATTCTTTCCTTAATTATAAAGTTTGAGGGTTATTATTAATAAATCTAATTACTTGGGGGTTAAAATAGGTAACCTTAAGTTAATTAGTGGGTCATTATTACCATCCTTCATTCTTAATTATAGAATAATTAGGGTAAAAGAAAGAGGGTTTGAATAAAACAAAACACAAGAAAAGAGGAAGAGAGGGACGAATTGAGAGAGAGAATAAACGAGAAGAAGAAAACAAGTCTTGGGAATTTCTTGCTTGATTCCAATTCTTCGGTGGAGGTAGGTTATGGTTTCTCTTACGATATTCGTAGTAAACTCTTAATAGTGAATGATATGTATTGATAGTGTTGTGAACCCTTCTATATGCTTAAATCAGTATGCTTGCATGAATATGATTATGAAATTGTGAATAAATAAGCATGATGAAGCTATTGAATCCCAAAATCTTGATAAAAACCCTAATTCACTTGTTAATGATGATGCCTTAGTATGAAAAAAGGCTTGATGAATTAGGGGATCGGGTGCCACGTTCCGGTACCAGGATAGAATGAATATGAGGATCGGGTGCCACGTTCCAACCAGGATAGAATGAATATGAGGATCGGGTGCCACGTTCGGTACCAGGATAGAATGAATATGAGGATCGGGTGCCACGTTCGGTACCAGGATAGAATGAATATGAGGATCGGGTGCCACGTTCCTACCAGGATAGAATGAATATGAGGATCGGAGTGTCACGCCCGACACCAGGATAGAATATGGATCGGGTGCCACGCGTTCGGTACCAGGATAGTATATGAGGATCGGAGTGCCACGTTCCGGCACCAGGATAGAAATAGAGGAGCGGAGTGTCACGTACTGACACAAGAGGAAGAAAGATAATGAATCTTGAAAGATAATGAATATACTCAATCTAATGAACTTAATTCCCAAATGAGTATGGTATTGAGGCTTGAGTCCTCATGTGTGAACTCGGTTGTAGTTATTGATGAATTTATGTTGTTATTGCTACATGTTGAGTATTGTAGTTGATTTACATTATTATTGATATATACTGTTCCCTATTTTGAGTTGGCCGATGATATCTACTCAAGACTTGTGGTTGTAATCTTGACCCTACTTTTATGTTTTCTCCTTTGTTATTTGTGCAATGCAAAGAACGTTCCGTCAACTTCAACTCAACAAAGAGATCTAGCCGCCTTCACTACCTTCGAAATTCAGGGTGAGCTAATGCGTCTAGCTTGACTGGTCTTCTTCTTCAAGTCTTGATGCCTTGAACTTCCGGCATGGACTAGCTAGTAGTTGTTTTAGCTTCTTAGACAGTTTTAGTTTAGCAATTTGAGATAGATGTTCTTGTGATGATGACTTCCAGATTTTGGGGATAATAATAATAGTTTGAATTGTTTTATTAATGAGTTAAGTCTTCCGCATTACTTTCTGTTGTTATATATTGAAATGATAAGGGTTAAATTGGTTGGTTCGCTCACATAGGAGGGTAAATGTGGGTGCCAGTCGCGGCCCGGATTTGGGTCGTGACAAACTTGGTATCAGAGCATTAGGTTCGTTGGTCTCATCACACAAGAACAGGTCTAGTAGAGTCTTAAGGAACGGTAGGGGGACGCCTTTACTTTTCCTTGAGAGGCTATAAGACTTTAGGAAAATTCCACTCTTTCATTCTTTCTTTCGTGCTACTACTTGAGTCCAATTGGTATCTAGGCGATACGAATTGGTATCTGACCATCTTCACTCTATTTCGCAGATGGTTAGAACTAGAGCAACGACTACGCCAACACCAACACCAGCACCGGCAGGACAGGGTGCGGCTGAGCCAGCCACCGGGGCTGTAGCTCGAGGGAGAACAACGGCAAGAGGCCGTGGTAGAGGTCGTGGGAGGACGTCCTCTAGAGGAAGAGGACGAGCACCTAGCCCATCTGATACTAGGGCGGTGACTCCTCCACCGACTGAAGAGGTGATAAGAGAAGGGGAGGATGGGGTGAATGAGCAAGTACAGAATGAGGAAATGCCACCTCAACCTACCCCAGAGATGATCAATCAGGTTCTCGCTTATCTTAGCGGGTTATCTGATCACGGTCAGGCACCTCCAATGGTTTCTGCACCAACACCTCCGGTTTCAGAGATACGACATGCGGCTACTATGGCTCCCCGCATGGATGCCTCATTGGAGATAGGCACATTTCCACGTCTGACTACTGGACCGATAATGACAAACGATCAGCACGAACTTTTCAGTAAGTTCTTGAAATTGAAACCTCCAGTCTTCAAGGGTGCAGAATCTGAAGATGCTTATGATTTTCTGGTTGATTGTCATGAGCTACTACACAAGATGGGGATAGTAGAACGGTTTGGCGTTGAGTTCGTAAGCTATCAGTTTCAAGGGAACGCCAAAATGTGGTGGCGATCACATGTCGAGTGTCAACCGACAGAGGCCACACCCATGACTTGGGCATCCTTCTCTACCCTGTTTATGGAGAAGTATATCCCAAGGACTTTGAGGGATAGGAAACGGGATGAGTTCTTGAGCCTAGAGCAAGGTAGGATGTCGGTTAATGCTTATGAGGCTAAGTTTCGTGCACTATCCAGATATGCCACTCAACTTTGTTTCAGTCCACAAGAGCGGATTCGCCGGTTTGTGAAGGGGTTGAGATCAGAGTTGCGGATTTCAGCCTTACAGGTAGCGGCTACGGCAACATCCTTCCAAGAGGTGGTAGACTTTGTGATAGAGGTGGAAGGAGTGAAGCCAGATGACTTCACCACTACATCGACATCAAAAAGGTTTCGAAGGGGAGGTGAGTTTAATAGTTCGTATACTAGAGGACAGAGCTCCGGAGGTTACTCAAGTCGACCAATCCAGTCTTCACTACAGATCAGAGTTGGGGTCCACCTCGAGCAGTCAACACTACTCCGAGAGACCTACGCATGAACCCCGAGAGTGTTATGGATGTGGGGAGGTTGGACACATTAAGAGGTATTGTCCAAACCAGAGTTACGTAACCCCAATAGCTAGAGGTAGAGGTGGTCATGGTAGAGGCCGTTTTTACGGAGGGCGTGGTGGTCGAGGTAATGGTGGTCACCAAAATGGCCGAGGAGATGGGCAACCGGAGCCACTACTACGCAACATGGTAGGGGCAACGGACGTAAAAATAATGGGAGCACATTGTTACGCTTTCCCTGGGAGATCTGAAGCGGAGGCGTCTGATGCTGTCATCACAGGTAACCTTTTGATTTGTGATTGCATGGCTTCCGTATTGTTTGATCCTGGATCCACATTTTCTTATGTATCTTCATCATTTGCTAATGGTCTAAATCTACATTGTGAATTACTTGATATGCCTATTCGTGTTTCTACTCCGGTGGGTGAGTCTGTGGTAGTTGAAAAAGTGTATAGGTCTTGTTTGGTGAATTTTGTGGGGAGCAACACTTACGTAGATTTGGTTATCTTAGAAATGGGTGATTTTGATGTAATTCTGGGTATGACTTGGCTCTCTCCGAATTTTGCAATTTTGGATTGTAATGCTAAAACGGTGACGTTAGCCAAGCCTGGGGCAGATCCGTTAGTGTGGGAGGGCGACTACACTTCCAATCCGGTGCGTATTATCTCCTTTCTTGGTGCTCAGAAGATGGTTAGTAAGGGTTGTTTAGCTTTCTTAGCACATCTTAGGGATGACACCATCCAAGTACCCTCAATCGAATCAGTTTCGGTAGTTCGAGAATTTTTGGATGTGTTCCTGGCAGATCTTTCTGGGATGCCACCGATAGGGATATTGACTTTTGTATCGATCTTGAACCGGCACACGCCCATTTCTATACCCTCAGATAGAATGGCTCCCTTGAATTAAGAGAGTTAAAGGCTCAACTTCAAGAGTTGTTGAGCAAAGGCTTCATTAGACCAAGTGCATCCCCTGGGGTGCTCGGGTTTTATTTGTGAAGAAGAAGGATGGGAGTTTTCGGATGTGCATAGACTACAGACAACTAAACAAGGTAACCATAAAGAACAAGTATCCTCTTCCTCGCATTGATGACTTGTTCGATCAGTTACAAGGTGCTTGTGTCTTCTCTAAGATTGACTTGAGATCCAGTTATCATCAATTGAAAATACGGGCAACGGATGTGCCAAAAACCGCTTTTCGAATGAGGTATGGGCATTACGAATTTGTGGTGATGTCTTTTGGTCTTACGAATGCCCCTGCTGCGTTCATGAGCTTGATGAACGGGATTTTTAAGCCATATTTGGACCTCTTCGTAATCGTATTTATTGATGATATATTGGTATACTCGAAGAGCAAGAAGGAACATGAGGAACATTTGAGAATAGTATTGGAAATGTTGAGGAGAAAGCGAACTTTATGCCAAGTTCTCTAAGTGTGAGTTTTGGCTAGATGCGATGTCCTTCTTGGGGCACGTGGTTTCTAAGGAAGGAGTGATGGTAGATCGATCTAAGATTGAGACAGTGAAGAATTGGGTAAGACCCACTAATGTATCAGAAATAAGGAGCTTTGTTGGGTTAGCTAGCTACTACCGCAGATTTGTCAAGGGATTCTCTTCTATTGCTTCCCAATTGACGAACTTGACTAAGCAGAATGTTCCATTTGTATGGTCGATGAATGTGAGGAAAGCTTTGAAGCTTAAGACTTTGTTGACTACCGCACCAATTCTTACCTTGCCAATAGAGGGTAAAGACTTCATTGTTTCTTGTGATGCATCCTATTCGGGTTGGGTGCGGTGTTAATGCAAGAGAAAAATGTGATTGCTTATGCTTCGAGGCAATTAAAGGTGCATGAACGTAACTATCCGACCCATGATTTGGAGTTGGCAGCGGTAGTATTTGCACTAAAACAATGGAGACACTATTTGTATGGGGTTAAGTGTGAAGTCTACACGGATCATCGTAGCCTTCAGTACGTCTTTACTCAGAAAGATTTGAACTTGAGACAAAGGAGATGGATGGAACTACTAAAGGACTACGATATCACTATCTTGTATCATCCGGGGAAGGCGAATGTTGTAGCGGATGCTTTGAGTAGAAAGGCGGGAAGCATGGGAAGTCTAGCTCATTTGCAAGCTTCTAGGCGCCCATTGGCTAGAGAAGTGCAGATTTTGGCTAACGATTTGATGAGGTTAGAAGTAAATGAGAAGGGAGGATTGTTAGCTAGTGTGGAGTCGAGATCTTCTTTTCTTGACAAGATTAAGGGAAAACAGTTTGATGATGAGAAACTAAGGCGAATCCGAGACAAAGTGTTGCAAGGAGAGGCTAAAGAAGCAACAATTGATGAGGAAGGTGTTTTGAGGATTAAGGGAAGGGTATGTGTACCCGAGTTGATGATTTGATCAACACTATTTTGGCGTAAGCTCATAGCTCAAGGTATTCTATACATCCAGGTGCAACCAAGATGTATCGTGACCTAAAGCAACACTTTTGGTGGAGTAGAATGAAGCGTGATATTGTTGACTTTATTGCCAAGTGTCCAAACTGTCAACAAGTGAAATATGAACACCAAAGGCCCGGAGGAACACTTCAGAGAATGCCCATTCCTGAATGGAAGTGGGAGAGAATCGCAATGGACTTCGTGGTTGGTCTTCCAAAGACATTGGGTAAGTATGACTCCATTTGGGTGATTGTTGATAGGTTAACTAAGTCTGCTCATTTTATTCGGTCAAGGTAACTTACAACGCAGAAGTTAGCCAAGATCTATATCTCGTAGATTGTTCGATTGCATGGAGTTCCACTCTCCATCATATCGGATAGAGTCTGTGATTTACTTCTAAGTTTTGGAGGACATTACATGCTGAATTGGGTACTAGGTTGGACCTTAGTATCGCATTTCACCCTCGGACCGATGGTCATCTGAGCTAACGATTCAAGTCTTGGAGGATATGCTTCGCATGTGTGATAGAGTTTGGTGGCCATTGGGATAGCTTCTTACCTTTGGCAGTTTTCATACAATAATAGCTATCACTCTAGTATCGACATGGCTCCATTTGAAGCATTGTATGGGAGGAGATGTAGGTCTCCCATTGGTTGGTTTGATGCATTCGAGGTTAGACCTTGGGGTCTTGATCTCTTAAGGGATTCGTTAGATAAGGTGAAGGGCATTCAAGAAAAGCTTCTAGCGGTATAAAGTAGACAAAAGGAGTATGCAGATCGAAAGGTTAGAGACTTGGAGTTCATGGAGGGTGAACAAGTCTTGTTTAAGGTTTCACCTATGAAAGGGGTGATGCGGTTTGGCAAAAGAGGTAAGCTAAGTCCAAGGTATATTGGACCATTTGAGGTACTAAAGCGAGTAGGGGGGGTGGCTTATGAATTAGCTTTACCTCCAGGCTGTCCTGAGTACATCCGGTATTTCATGTGTCCATGTTGAAAAGATACCATGGAGATGGAAACTACATCATCCGTTGGGATTGATTTTACTTGATGAGAACTTGTCATATGAGGAGGAGCCTGTTGCTATTCTAGATAGAGAAGTTCGCAAGTTGAGGTCAAGGAGATTGCATCCATCAAGGTTCAATGGAAGAATCGACCGTTGAAGAGGCTACTTGGGAGAAGGAGGCGGATATGCAAGAAAAATACCCACATCTGTTTCTGATTCAAGTACTCCTTTTCGCCACTGTCTTTCTTCTTTTGATCGTTCGGGGACGAACGATGGGTAAATTGGTATCTATTGTAACGACCTGTTTAGTCGTTTTGAGCAGCAGAATTATTTCTGGAAAAACTGGCCAAAACCACGGACACTGCGACGGACCGTCACAGGCACGACGGCCCGTCGAGGAGGTTCCGTTCCACGACACTTAGAATTCTGAAATTGGGTACTGAAAATCGACTCTCTGAACATCGTAACGGAGTGGCAGGACGGACCGTCACAGTGCCCGTGATGAAAAATGACCCTCGACCGTCACGACGACCTGTGTGACGGACCGTCGCACTCACGACGGCCCGTCACAGGTCGCGTAGTCCCAGTCAGAATCGGATTTCTTCCCACGTTTTAAGGGACGTTTTGGACTATTCTTTCCTTAATTATAAAGTTTGAGGGTTATTATTAATAAATCTAATTACTTGGGGGTTAAAATAGGTAACCTTAAGTTAATTAGTGGGTCATTATTACCATCCTTCATTCTTAATTATAGAATAATTAGGGTAAAAGAAAGAGGGTTTGAATAAAACAAAACACAAGAAAAGAGGAAGAGAGGGACGAATTGAGAGAGAGAATAACCGAGAAGAAGAAAACAAGTCTTGGGAATTTCTTGCTTGATTCCAATTCTTCGGTGGAGGTAGGTTATGGTTTCTCTTACGATATTCGTAGTAAACTCTTAATAGTGAATGATATGTATTGATAGTGTTGTGAACCCTTCTATATGCTTAAAGCGTATGCTTGCATGAATATGATTATGAAATTGTGAATAAATAAGCATGATGAAGCTATTGAATCCCAAAATCTTGATAAAAAAACCTAATTCACTTGTTAATGATGATGCCTTAGTATGAAAGAAGGCTTGATGAATTAGGGGATCGGGTGCCACGTTCCGGTACCAGGATAGAATGAATATGAGGATCGGGTGCCACGTTCCGGTACCAGGATAGAATTAATATGAGGATCGGGTGCCACGTTCCGGTACCAGGATAGAATGAATATGAGGATCGGAGTGTCACGTTCCGGTACCAGGATAGAATGAATATGAGGATCGGGTTCCACGTTCCGGTACCAGGATAGAATGAATATGAGGATCGGAGTGTCACGTTAGACACCAGGATAGAATATGGATCGGGTGCCACGTTAGGTACCAGGATAGTATATGAGGATCGGAGTGCCACGTTCCGCACCAGGATAGAAATAGAGGCGGAGTGTCACGTACCGACACAAGAGGAAGAAAGATAATGAATCTTGAAAGATAATGAATATACTCAATCTAATGAACTTAATTCCCAAATGAGTATGGTATTGAGGCTTGAGTCCTCATGTGTGAACTCGGTTGTAGTTATTGATGAATTTATGTTGTTATTGCTACATGTTGAGTATTGTAGTTGATTTACATTATTATTGATATATACTGTTCCCTATTTTGAGTTGGCCGATGATATCTACTCAGTACTTGTGGTTGTACTGACCCCCTACTTTTATGTTTTCTCCTTTGTTATTTGTGCAATGCAGCAAACGTTCCGTCAACTTCAACTCAACAGTAGATCTAGCCAGTCTTCACTACCTTCGGAAATTCAGGGTGAGCTAATGCGTCTAGCTTGGACTGGGTCTTCTTCTTCAAGTCTTGATGCCTTGAACTTCCGGCATGGACTAGCTAGTAGTTGTTTTAGCTTTTTAGACAGTTTTAGTTTAGCAATTTGAGATAGATGTTCTTGTGATGATGACTTCAAGATTTTGGGGATAACAATAATAGTTTGAATTGTTTTATTAATGAGTTTAAGTCTTCCGCATTACTTTCTGTTGTTATATATTGAAATGATAAGGGTTAAATTGGTTGGTTCGCTCACATAGGAGGGTAAATGTGGGTGCCAGTCGCGGCCCCGATTTGGGTCGTGACACCCGATCCCCTAATTCTACGTGTCGGTTCGTGACACCCGATCCCCTAATTCTACGTGTCGGTTTGTGACACCCGATCCCCTAATCTCATTCTGCTAATTCATCAAGCCTTCTTTTATACCAAGGCATCATCAATCTCATTACTTTAGTTCCTCAAGCCTTCTTTTATACCAAGGCATCATCATTAACAAGATATTTTCAAGATTTTGGATTCAATAGCTTCATCATGCTTACTTTATCACCATTATATAAACACATCATGCAAACACACAATTAAACATATAGAAGGGATTACAATACTACCCAACATATCATTCATTATTAAGAGTTTACTATGAAAAACATAAAAACCATAACCTACCTCCACTGAAGAAGGGTGATCATGAAATCTACTTTCCAAGCCTTTTCGTTTTCCTCTTCGTTCTTCTCTCTCTCTCGATCGATCTCCCTCTCTTGTTCTTTCTATTTTTCTTATTCAAACCCTCTTTCTAATACCCTAATTAGCATATAATTAAGTATAAAATATGATAATTCAACCCATTAATTAATTCAAGGTTATCTCTTTTAACCCTCAAGTAGTTAAGTTATTCACATTATCCCACTAAATTTATAATTATAGCAGGAATAGTCCAAAACGCCCCTTAAAACATTTAACAGAAATCCGACCCAGCCTGGGATTATGCAGTCTGTGATGGGCCGTCGTGCCTGTGACGGGCCGTAGTGCCTGCGACGGTCTGTCCTGCTGCTTCTGTCACAGAGTTCAGAGACTCAATTCCCTGAAGAGTCTGTGACGGTCTGTCGTGCCCACGACGGTCCGTCCTGCCATGTCGTTACGAAGTTCAGAGAGTCGATTTCAGTACCCAAATTTCAGAATTCTAAGTGTTTTGGAACGAGACCCCCTCAACGGTCCGTCGTGGGATCCGTCGACCAAGACAGTTTTTCCAGAAAAAAAGTCTGCTGCTCAAAATGACTAAACAGGTCGTTACAATTTTCCTAAAGAAAATCTCTAAATAGCTGGATGTAATATATATGAAATAATGTTTTTACATAATTTTTCTTATCTTTGTTACGTATTGTATGAATATTTCAATACTTCTGTATTGGTGCAAGTTAATTTACTTAATGATGCCAAAAAAAAATACTCTATAAACTAACAACCAATGAAATTTAAATTCAAGATTCATTTCCTATCCATATACTTATTATTTTAGGTAACTTTGAACTTTTTGTCGTGACCAAGACGTGACCAAAATTTTATTTATTTATTATTAGTTTAATCATTTTCTTAATAAAAATAAGCTAAAGGATGATTCTTGTTATTAATTGAATAGTATAAGGATGTTTTTTGATTACATAGATAATATAAGGATGTACATTAGATTTGAGTCATAGTTGATGGATGATTTTATCCAAAAACTCGCTAAAATTCACTAAAAACATAATCCCTAAAAAAACTAAATCCCGAACTCAAAACATTGAACCCTAAATCCTAAGAGATCATAAATCGTAAACCCTTAAAAAATCATAATCCCAACAACAAAACCCTAAGAAAACAAAAAAAAAAGTTCTAAACCTAAAATATCTTTAAAAATCATAAACCTAACAAACCTTAACCCTAGAAAACCCCTAAACCTAAAACACTAAACCCTAAACCCTAAAGATCCAAAACAACCCTAGGAAACCTTTAATGTTAAACTCAAACCCTAGAAAACCTAAATTCTAACATTAGGGATAAACCTACAACCCAAAGCCTTATTCCTTAAACCCAAAGAAATCCTGAATTCTTAAAAAAGCACTCTAAAACCCCTAAAAATAATATCTCTAAAACAAACCTTTAGAACTTTGAAAAAATTCCTTAATCTAAAATCCTAAGACCTAAGAACCCCTAAACCCTAAAAACAATAATGATTTTAAAACAATCTTTAAAAATTCTAAATAATAAAAAACTTTTAACCAAATATCGAAACCCTTATTTATCATATTCATATTATATTATTGTTGATGTCTTGTGCAGTTATATACATTTGTTCAGATTCATCCTATCATCTATTCTCAATACCTGTCAAGTACTGACACATACTCTAAGCTACATATTCTCGTGATGTAGGTTCATGTCCTCATCATTCAGATCACATGGATATCATTTTTCTATGCGTATTTAATAATATCAGTTGTGAGTCCTCCTTCTTCGAGGACGATTGACATACTTTATATTCAGTCTTCAATTTTAGTTTAAATTTTTCTATAGTTAGATCGGGGCATATCTCAGCATCTCTTGTCAGTTAGAGGCTTTTATTTAGACCTAGTTTTTGTTACACCACGAGGTTACCTCCTTTAAATAACACGGGACCTAAGATCACAGTGATCCTAAACTAACACAGAGAGTTCGCACATCATAAGCATAATAGATCAACATTTTAATAACCATTAAAAACCTAAACCTCTATGAAAACCTCAATCGTAAACCTGAACCCTAAGAAACACTAAACCTTAGAACAGAGGGGGGAAAACCTCATCCCAAGCCTTATCAAACACCAATAAGCTTTAAACCTAAGAACTCAAAAACCCTAACAACGCCTTTAAAATAATAAGGGTGTGTTTGGTATGAAGAAAAACATTTTATGGAAAATTAATTCCAATTTTCTCATATGTTTTGGTTGGGACAAAATTTTTAGGAAATATTTTTCAAATAAACTAATTTTCCTAAAAATTAATAGAAATAAATTTCATTCAAAAAGAAAACATTTTCGAAAACTCTCATCTAACCTCCACCTACCCACCCCACCCTATCAGCCTCTAGCCACACACACCTACCCCAAAATATTTTTTATTTTTTGTTAAAAAATTATTTTCAACATCAAAATTTCATTTTCCACTCCTACCCTCGACCCCCCCACCTACCCACCCCCTTGTCTTATCTTTTTTAAAAATATTTTCAACGTAAAAAATTCATTTTCCAAAACTCTTATCCAACCTCCCCGACCAACCACACCCCACCAGCCCCTACCACACCCCCTACCATCCCCACACACATCTTAAAACAAAATTTAAGTTTATTTTTTAAAAAATATTTTCAACTTTAAAATTTCATTTTTCCACCCATACCCTCGACCACCCCCCTACCAGCCCCCATCCCAAAAAAATAATTTAGGTATCTTTTTTAAAAATATTTTGAACTTCGAAATCATTTTTTTCACCCCAAACCTCGACTCCCACCCACCCCCTATCGGCTCCCAACAAAAAAAAATTAAATAATATTTTCAGCTTAAAATTTTTTATTCTTTCCCCTCCCCCCCCCCCCCCCCCAAAAAAAATATTTTTATTTTTAATTAAATAAATATTTTTAATTTCAAAAATTATTTTCTACTCTAGTAAAAATAAAAGATATTTCTCAAAAATATTTTCAATCATACATGAAACACCAAAATTCATTTCATACAAATATTTTTTTCTCACGGATCAAACATGAGAAAATAAATAATAAATCTACTTGTTTTTTTGGAAAACATTTTCAATAGACGTCATTTTGCTTTCCTTGACTCGGAATCCTAATCCCTAAAACCTAATCCCCTAAGAATCCCTAAAACATAAAAAAATCTTAAAAATCTTGGAAACCCTTTTTTAAATTCTAAACCAAAAAACCTCATAAATCTACAAAATTCAACAAAATATAAAGTCCTAAACCTTAAACCTTAAAATCCTTTGAATAAAAAACCTAGACCTAAAACACTAAATCTTAACAAACCCTAAATGCTAAACTGTATATCCAAAGAAACCCTAAATCCTTCACCCTAATCCATAGGGCTAAATCGAAGAAGCTCTAAACCTTAAGAAATTTAAAAAAACCATAAACTTATCTTATGCCTTAAATACCAAGTAACTATAAATCTTTAAAATAACCTAGGAAAACTCTTAAAATATTTAAAAACTCTAAACATAAAAATCATAAACCTAAAATAAATTGTAACCCTAAAACTGTTAACCAAAATTCGTCAGCTACCTTAAACCCTTTAGGGCCTAAACCCGAAACATAAGAAACCCTAAAAAGCCCTTAAATGCCTTGAAAACCATTTAAGATCCTATACCTAAAAAAACCCTTGAGAAAATCATAAGCCTTACAAACTCTAAAAAACCTCAGAAAAACCTTTAAAGCTAAAGCCCTATCATAAGCTAAGAAACTCAAAGAAACATTAATCGTAAATGCTAAGTAATTCTAAACTAAAACCATTATAAACCCTAACCTCTAAGAAATTCTAATACCCTTAATCCTAAAACCTTAAACCTAATATCTTAAATCTTAAACCCAAAGAAACATTAAATGTAAGAAAACCTAATCCTTTAAAACAATAATGATCCTAAAAAAATCTTAAAATCCTAAATAAAAAAAAAAACTTTTACCTAAAAAAAATCCTAGAATGACATAAACTCTAAGCCCTAACAAAAAACCGTTAACCAAATACCTAAAGCCTTATTCATCATGTTTAGATAATATCATTTTTCAGTATGCTTTGTTCAGTTATATTTATTTTTTCAGCTTTATCCTATAATTCATTTTTAGTATCTTTCAAAACACATACTCGATGATATATATATATATATTTGTGTGTGTTTAGAAAAATAAAGTGGGAGATAGTGACGATTGATCACTGATTTTGGATATTATTTGCATAAATCATTATGTTTGATTTTAATTATCAATAGAACATGTTATTGTCACGCAATATCATCGGTAAAAGACCGCTAATAACTTGTGATAATTAAGATTAAAGGATATAAATGATATGAAAAATCAAGTTAATAATATATATAAATTCATATTAACTATAAGAATTATAGTAATACTAGATTTATAGTAATAAAAACATGATAAACCCCTTTTATGTATAACAAAAATAGTGTAACTTTTATACACACAACAACACCCTACGGGTTGGCCCAGTAGTTTGAGCTTGGCACTTCTATGTTGGAGGTCTCAAGTTCGAAACACCTTGCCAGCGAAAGCAAGGGATTTGCCTTCTGGGTCGAGCTCGTTGCACCTGGCTTGACTAGTGCGGGTTATCTCTTCTCTGCGGTTTGCGAGCTATTACATAGAAGCGGGGTTTTACCCTATGCGCACCAGAAAGGGTAGCAGTTGCGGGTAAACCTTGTCGTCAAAAACAAATACACACAACAACAAATTGACTACAATGAGAGATATGAAAATTTATTTGAATGATTTAATTACTATAAAACCTATGGAGTAATTTTATTGATACAAATAAAATTTAACCAGAAGATATATTTCAAATTGAAGAACCTTTTCAAATATTAACTCATATAAAATTAAATTCAAAAAACATAAATTTTCAAAATTGAATAACCTTTTCAAATATTACCTCCAATATAAGTCCTAACAAAAACATAGGGAGGATTATATTAAAAAAAAATACTGAGGTTTTCCATTTTAGCCATTTCCCAAAAGGACAAGCCAAACCTTATCTGATGGTTGGGTAGTTCATTCACTTTCGACATCTCAAACTCCGCATAAAATTTCCAATAAAATATGAGCAAACCAATTTTTAAACCCAAAAATCAGTTTGATTGTGAATGTTTACTATTTTAAAACCTATTTCTCAAATTCGAGAAAATTTGTCTATACAGTTTCTTTCAATTGACATCTGTTTCGTTCTAGAGGGTGACGTATGTATTTGGGTTATGTAAGGATGATGAAACCTTTGATCTTGGATGAATCAAAGCTCCCTAACTCTGTGATAACTTATGAATGTCTAGATAATATGAATCTGGTCTACTTATATAGTGTATTATGTAGATATTAAAATGTATATATAATGTAGAGATTATTATTTTTTGAGGATTTTATTTACTTTGAGCAACATATTTTGCTTAATCTAAAATAGTGCAAACTGTATAATCTGAAATTATGTGAATAGATTTAATTATCTTTTTTGGTATTTGTTTATATATATATATATATATATATATATATATATATATATATATATATATATATATATATATATATATATATATATAGAGTGATAGAGAGAGCTTGTTGTGTGTGTACATATATATATATATATATATAAATATATATATATATATACACACACACATATATATATATAAATTCTTGTTTCCTCAATGATGTATTTAACATTCCTTTAGTCTACTCATGATAGGAATTGACAATTTTTTTATGTGTAATTCACAATATCATTTTCTCAATATTATTAGGATATTCTCTTTTAAAATGATCAATAAGGGTAATGAATAAATATCCCAAATACTCTACATTTTTATCTTTTCTTCACGAGATGAACTTTAAGATCAATATAAACTTATGTAAAGTAGTTTGATAGGTGATACTAAAAGTAACAAATATTGATATATATTGTTTGAAGGATTGCGCTAGACTGCTTGTTGAAATATCTTGATATAGCTTTAAGATATATAATCATAAAGGGGAAAGCAATTCGTATAAGGAATGAGATGTCCCCAATGTAGTAGATTAACATAAAAAAGCTCATTGAATTTTTGAACAATTGAAGAAGAAAGCTTTAGCTGCATGTTGTTGTATCAGCCATTGGACGGCAAGGAAATGTAACTAAAATGTTGAATAAATGATGTTCTTAGTAAAAAGAACAAAGTAATATCTTTGGTTAGGTGGATGAATTATTGTCACTTGAACCTATTCCTTTGAGCTTCACTAAGGATATGAAAGTTGTAAGAGGAATAAGTCTGCAACTTTCATCTACCATAATAGTTGTTTGATTTACATTGAGGTGTCGGTCCCGGTAAGGTTCTAAAAATCATACTGCAGTAAGATATTTTAATCTTTATATGTATCTAGTTTATTATATGCTCAGATATTCATTCTAGTAACTGATTTTCATGTTCTTTTTTGTGCTTAAATATTAGACGAAGAATGACTATCTCGAATGAAATGTCTCAGACTAACAGCGTTCATATTTTATTTATCTTAATCTATTTGAAATTGAAGAATGTATAAGTGATCTATCTTATTTTTTTCATTTAGAAATTCACAATATAGATGCTGACGAAGCCTTCCCGAAATTTTTTCATAAAGCACCATGGTATATTCATTTATTGTCTCTACAATTTAGGACATAAAGACTTGCAACACCGACAATCTTGCTTAATAAATGTAATATAAGAGAAATAGAGTTTCAATTAATTTAATCTTTTTGTTTATGGTAAATCTTTAGGTTTGACTTCTTTTGTTAATACTTTATTAGTGCATTCACACAAATAAAAAAACATACTACGAAAATTATATCAAGAGTTTACCATAAGGTAACTCTGTGTGTATTTATTTTTATCCACAAATGTTTATTTCAAATTTATTCTGTGTTCAAATTATATTCTATGTTTGACTAATGTTGATATCATTTTTTTCAAATAGTTGAAATCATATGTTTACAATTAGTGGGTGATGAGAAAAGTCTTTAATTTTATGATTGAGTAGATCATTAAGCTTAGGCCATTGTAAATTTAATGTTCTTTACATGCTAAAACTCACTATATGTGGCAGTGTAAATTTAAATAAATGATGATGGTGGTGTGTTTATTATAGTTAATTTAGCTCAAGGACCAATTTTTAATTTAGCAAAGAGAGGATCTCAACATCCTACTAATAAAGAAAAAGAAAAAGATAAAACAAAAGGAAATGACTATGACTATTCTATCAAAAACTAAAGACTAAATTTTAAAAGTAGTTGAGGAATTGACTGACTCCCTCTAGAACACCTGCTTCTTCAACTCTCGATCTTTTCCACCAGCCGATGCAGATTTTACTTCTCAAGTGTGTAACTCTACATGTCTATTTGAATTTTTTCTTTTCGAACAGTTGGGTTGTTTTTTTGTTTGTTGACACTATGAAAAATGAGAGGATGAAGGCTTTTTTTTCATTGAGTAAAGTGAGTTAAGGCAAAAATGACGTCTCAGTTTTGTTTTCACTATGTATGGTTAGATATGGAGCTCACATTGTTGCCCATAATTTCCTATGACATACTTCCCACTTCTTTTTTTTGTCCATTCTAACTTTGCTATTTAATGAACTGTTCGTTTCCTTCCAATTGAGGAGTTTAATATAAAGGATTTGTTGTAGTGGTGTTGATTATATGTTGTTCTATTGAACTTGTATTTATGATTTTGTATGTGTTAATTTTCCCTTCATCCCTATTGATTGATTGTCTATTGTTAGACTCGAGTACCAAGATGCTCTGAAAAATTGTGAGTCATTCTTTTCATAACTAGCTTAGTACACTTTCTATTAAATCCACATACGTTTGTATAGTCATTCCAATTCTTTTAACATATGTTCACAGTGAATCCAATTTTGCGCGCACTTACTAATGC
Organism: Solanum arcanum; assembly: GCA_027789145.1. NCBI lineage: Eukaryota > Viridiplantae > Streptophyta > Magnoliopsida > Solanales > Solanaceae > Solanum > Solanum arcanum. The sequence continues at coordinate 22,181,776 of CM050935.1, read as the reverse complement.
GACGATGTTCCAGTTATAGTCTCAGAATAGCGAAGATGGTAATGTTGAAAGATTTGACTTGATAATAGTTGATGAAGAGAATAAGTCATTTGAAGGCATTTCTTTTAATTCCTTCTTTGGAGAGGTAACTGGAATATTTTATTATAAGTAAGTTGCAACAATACCATTTTATCAATTTTCATGCATCATTTATATATTTTCCTTTCTTTGTTTTTTTGCTTTCTATAATTTTTGTATTGGTCCATATAAATAAAATAATATATCTAATTACCTAAAAAATAGTAGCACATGTTACTCTATTATTTTTTATCATGGGTAGTCTAAAGATAACTTATTCTAAATGTTTAATAATTTGTTTTGATTAGTTTATGATTTTTTATTTTCTATTGAATTACTTTTTTCTTTGAATGTTGCTCCTTGTAATACTTTTTGACATACAAAGATGAGGAACCTACTTGATATGATCTTGCAGGAAAAAAGATTAAGAATAAATAGAGGTAAAGTAACTTTATTCAATTCTTATTAATAAACAATTTGCGGTTGACTATGAACTAGTTGTTTCTTATTTCGTAGATAAGATATACCTATTTAGTTCTAATTTGTAATAATTGCATATAAATTTCTCTTTCACTAACTTGCCTTCATTTTCTCTAGTCTCATAAAAGATTATTTCCATTTATGTGTAATATGTATACTACATACTACTTGTTTGAATGATGGAAAGAGTATTTATATGTAAAATCTCAACTCTTTGTTTACTATCTTTTGCAATGACTTGATTTCGTGAACAAATGAATCGAATAAGAATGAGAGCTTCAAAGTTGGTCTAGACTAATTAATTAATTCAAAGTGCATTTTCTAAAATTAAAATTAAAAAAATTAACCCATTTTTATTTTACCCTATACCCGTCACTAACCCACCCACCCCCCCCCCCCCACTTCTTTTTTCATCCTTCTTCTTCACCATTCCTAGCTCTTCAATGTTCTTTTTTTCATCTCCATATTTTCCAATAACGTTCACCATCAAAATTTCATTCATCGTAACTCTCAAATCACCTCCGAAGCTTCATTACTAGATTATCCAAAACACCAAAAAACAATTGAATCACCACTTCGCCATCACATTGTTTCTTAAAATACCATAAATAGTGAACTTCGAAGCTCTTAAATGGAGCAACAAAACAACAACAATCAATCTGTTTATCTTCCTTTTACATATTATTTGGTAAACCTCCAACACCAGAGAGATAAAGGATTTACCATCACTGCCTTCGTCTTACAAAAAAATTCAAAAGCCAAAAAAATAAATCACTAATTATGCCTCCGCAAAGTCTGGTAAACTAGCAAGTTTTTTTTGCTCCGGTGAAAATCGATAATATTTATATGTGTGAAATTGATGTCAATTATAACATGCTGGTGTTGGGTTTTTGTATTACTAACGATATTATGAAAATGAAGTAGTTTATAGAGTTAAAAGTGAAGATGGAAGAAAAATGATGCTTTTATGGAAAAGAATCTATAATTGGCAAAGACAACAAAATAAAAAGAACAAAGTTAAAAAAAATTTGACCAATTAATTTATTCATATATTTTAATATAAGTTAATATATTAACAAATAGTATTTCAAATATTTATTATATATTGAGTAATAAAAATATGTCATGTGTTTGAATTTATAATATATTTTTTGTTTTTTAATTCCTTCACACGCTATTAGGAGAGTAAACTCACTGGCTTTATCATGTCCTCCCTACGGTGGTTTTTTTATATTCATTTCAAAAATGTTTAGGGGGGTATTTAAACGTCCGTGTAGGTTTACTTTAAAGAGAGTTTTCGACCAAGTTCAGAGGGGTTTTTATTTATTTTCCCTAAAATTAATAAGAATTTTTATGCCTATATATCATTTATATACCGTGGTTTCACGGTATTATTATTACTTTTTCCTTATGTTTAGTGTGTCCAAAAGCCTTTTTGTGCTAATTTTTATATAAGTTTCTCTTTGTTTTGCAGAAAATCTGTCCAAAGATGAATGCGGAGATTTTGAGCGAAGAAATGCAGAAGAGACCACCGACGGAGCTTATGACAGTCCATTGTGCTTGTGACAGTCCGTACGTGGCAGCGTAGCGCAGCTGCTGAAGGAAGATGGGGAAGTTTTACCAAGTGTGGGGTTACGCAGCTTGTGACGGTCCGTCGTGTCTATGACGGTCCGTCCTGCAGGTCCGTCATGATGTTCCGTGAAGTAATCCCAGTACCCATATTCCAAGAGTTGAAGTGTTTTGGAACGAATACCCTCGACGGACCGTTGTGCCTGTGACGGTCCGTCATACATGCCGTCGAGGGTAATGAAGAGAGAAGCAGAAGAAACTGCACAAGTATGGGACGACGGAGTCCATGACGGTCCGTCGTGACCACGACGATCCGTCGCCAGGTCCGTCGTGACCACGACGATCCGTCGCCAGGTCCGTCGACCCAGCTGCGTTTTGGCAGATTTCCAGCAATTAGAGTTCTTGTTTAATTAGGTTTTAACTTTTTTATAAATAGTTTGAAAAACCTCGTTTTGGGGGTTAGACTCTGAATTGTTAGACTTTTGATTATCATTGATTGTGTGTGATTTTTGGTGATTAAACAAGCAAACTTTCGAATTTTACCATTTCCCATTGAAGTAAGTACATGAATTCTTATATAATATATCTGAATATTGTGATTATGACTATGGGTAACTAAACTCCAGAACTAGGGTTGTGGGAACCATAGGCAAATAATGAGAAAAAACCTAACTAAAATAACAATTTTAGGATAGTGTCTTGCATGTATTAATAATTCTTTCGCTTATAAGTATTTTTAACGGATGGCAAACGTTAGAACTCGTCTTAATGCTACTTGCTGGACCAAGGAGGTAGATAATAGGAAAAAAATTATAAACATAGATTTAGTGTATACTATCTAATAGGCTAGTATTGATTGGTACGAGGTAATAACTTATTCAAATATCAAATACGATGCTTAATATGAGGTAAGGATAAGTGTTTGGAAAGCAACACACGAAGCCGGACCAAGGTGCGGAGTGAGATTTTCTAGATGCCGGACCAAGGATTTAGAAATACATAACTTGTCACTTTGCATGCAAGATACTAGGAAAGAATTGTTATAGTTTGAATTAACAAGTTATGAACCTGTGGGGAACAGGTAAACCCTAGTTACTTTGATTAATTGATTAAACTCCAACATTCAAAGCTGTTAAGTGTCTCTTTCAATTTCGTTAGTTATTTTCACTCATTTAGAACTAGAAACCCCCCTTTTATTGTTTTTACTTTCCAAGGAAGTCATTGACCAAACAATAGAAATAATAGGTTGAAGTTAAGTCTAGACTATTTTCCTCGTGGGAACGATCCCAACCTCACTAGTTGGGTTATTTACTTGACACGAACGCTTTACTTCTTATTTGAGAAGTAAGTTTGAGCTAACAAAATTTGGCGCCGTTGCCGGGGATTATAGCTTTTAGATTAACTTGAAATTATTACTATAGTTTAGTTGATATTTTCGTGATTTTACTTTGTTTTATTGTTTTTGTTTTTTTAAGAACTATCCTCCTTGTATGCCAAATACACGGAGAGGAAGAGAACCCCCGTTTCCCTACGATCACGAGTTAGAGCGTACACTGCGTAATATGAATCGAAACATGGGAATAAATGATGATGATCCGAACCAGAACATCCCTGCTCTGGTTGATGTTCATGGTCAGATGTTACCCGATGCTCAGGGTGATCACCCATAGAGGGGACAAAATCCCATTCCACGGCCCCAAGCATAGTATAGAGGCTATGATAACATAGAAAACTTGGATGGGCCACTGGTTTTGCCTCGTCTACCCACAGGCCACAGTTTTTTGGTAACTAGTAGCTTGATGCAAATACTCACTGCAAGAGGTTTGTTTTCAGGGCTACCTTCAGAGGATCCACATTCCCATATATCTAAGGTAAGGGAAGTGCGTAAAAGTTGTGTAGGGAGGCCTGATTTGGATTTAGATGAAATAGGTCTCAGAGTGTTTCCTCTCTCACTGACGGGAGAGGCTTCTATGTGGTTCACTGAGCTCCCATAAAACTCAATCTTCACTTGTAACCAACTAAGGGATGTGTCAAGACCCAAAACAAGCATGAGTGGCACCCACATTTATTCTATTATGTGAGCGAACCAACAAATCTCAACCCGAACAGTTCAACCAAAATGAAACAAATATAATGCGGAAGACTCAAAATCTTATTAATATAACCAGTAAATAAGCTTCTAAAATTTATCAACTATCATCCCCAAAATCTTGAAGTCATCACATTAATAACATATATCCTCAAATTTCTAAATCTAAGAGTATTAAGAAGATAAAATAAGTAAATGGATGGTCCATGTCCGAACTTCAAGACATCAAGACGTGAAGGAGAGAATCCAGCACGAGCTAGGAACAATAGCTCACCCTAAATTCTGATATGCTGAAGACAGGCTAGAGTTGAGGGCGAGTCGAAGTCGATGGCGCACTTGCTGCACTCCACAAAATAACAAAGAAGAAAGATACAAGTAGGGGTCAGTACAAGGCACAAGTACTGAGTAGGTATCATCGGCCAACTCAAAATAGAAAGCAATATATATCGAATAATAATATGAAATAAACTACAACACTTAACTGGTGATAACAACAAGTACAAGAATCATTGGCAACAACACAAAGAACACCCATGAGGACTCAATGCCTCCACACCATGCTCATCTGGGAAAATAGGTTCTTTGAAATTGAGTATATTAGCATAAATCAAAATTTCTTCTCTTTATTATTATCGTGTCGGAACGTGACACTCCGATCCCCTAATTCTACGTGTCAGAACGTGACACCCGATCCCCTATTACTACGTGTCGGAATGTGACACCCGATACCTTATTACTACGTGTCAAAACGTGACACCTGATCCCCTATTACTACGTGTCGGAACGTGACACCCGATCCCTTAATGCTATGTTTCGGAACATGACACCCGATCCCCTATTCTCATTGCTTTAGTTCATCAAGCCTCTTTTATGTCAATGCATCATTTTAATAGAGAGGGATTTATATTTTAAGATTCAACAGTCTCATCATTCTAATCCATCACAATTACATATTCATCACATGCAACCACACAATCAAGCACATAGAAGACTTTACAATACTACCCAATACATATCAATCGCTATTTAGAGTTTACTATGAAATAGCATAAACCATAACCTACCTCCACCGAAGAATCGTGATCAAGCAAGCTACTTCCCAAAGCCATTTTGCTTTCCTCTTCATTCTCTCTCTCTCTCGCTCGTTCTCCCCACTTCTCTTCATTTTATTTTTCCTTCTTCCGACCCTTTTTCTCTTACCCTAATTATCATATAATTAATTCTAAAAGATGATAAAAGTAGCCCACTATTTATTTCAAGGTTATCTCCTTTAACCCCCAAGTAAGTAGATTATTAAACTTACCCCACTAATTTCATACATTTTGTCATGAATAGTACAAAACACCCCTTAAAACTTTTAGCTGAAATCCAACCCCATCGAGGCTACGCAGCTCGTGACGTCCCGTCGTACCTGCAACGGTCCGTCCTGCAAGTGCGTCACAAAGTTCAGAGAGTCAAATTTGGTAAGGATATTTGTGACGGTCCCTCGTGCCTACGACGGTTCGTGCTGCAATTCCGTCGCGAAGTTCAGAGAGTTGATCCCAGCACCCAGATTTTAGAGTTTAAGTGTTTTGGAACGGAGATCCTCGACGAACCGTTGTACTTATGACGGTTCATCCTACCTGTCGTCGAGGGAAATAAGGAGAGCAGCAGGAGAATTATATAAGTGTTTTATCATAAGTAATTCTACTGCTCGAAACAACTAAATAGGTTGTTACAATAGATACCAATTTACCCATCGTTCATCCTTGAACGATCACAAGAAGAAAATCAGGGCGAGAAAGAGTACCTGAATCTGTAAAGAGATGTGGATATCTTTCTTGCATGTCAGCCTGCTTCTCCCAAATGGACTCTTTAACTGGCCGATTCTTCCACTGAACCTTGATGGATGCAATCTCCCTTGATCTCAACTTGCGGACTTCTCTATCTAAAATGGCAACAGGCTCCTCCTCATAAAACAAATTTTCATCGAGAACAACTGAATCCAAACAAATAATGTAGTTTCCATCTCCATGGTATCTTTTGAGCATAGACACATGAAATACCGGGTGCACTCCTGACAGTCTTGGAGGCAAGGCTAATTCATAAGCTACCTCCCCCACGCGCTTCAGAACTTCAAATGGACCAATTTACCTTGGGCTAAGCTTACCTCGCTTACCAAACCGCATCACACCCTTCATGGGTGAAACTTTCAGCAAGACTTGTTCACCCTCCATAAAATCCAAGTCCCTAACCTTTCGATCTGCGTATTCTTTCTTCCTGTTCTGAGCTGTTAGAAGATTCTCCTGAATGAATTTTACATTATCCAATGATTCCCTCAAAAGATTGGTACCCCATGGTCTCACCTCAAATGCATCAAACCAACCAATAGGAGACCTACATTCCTCCCATACAGTGCCTCAAATGGGGCCATATCAATACTTCAGTGATAGCTATTATTGTATGAGAACTCTGCTAAGGGTAAGAAGTTATCCCAATGACCACCAAATTCTATCACACATGCATGAAGCATATCTTACAACACCTGAATCGTTCGCTCAGACTGACCATCGGTCTGAGGGTGAAATGCAGTACTAAGATCCAACCTAGTACCTAATTAAGCATGCAAGGTTCTCCAAAACATAGAAGTAAATTGCGTACCTCTATCAGATATGATGGAAAGTGGAACTCCATGCAATTGAATGATTTCTGAGATATAAAGTTTGGCTAACTTCTCTGCATTGTAAGTCATCTTGATCGGAATGAAGTGAGCAGACTTAGTTAACCTATCAACAATTACCCAAATAGAGTCATACTTACCTAGTGTCTTTGGGAGACCAATTACAAAATCCATTGCAATTCTCTCCCACTTCCATTAAGGAATGGGTATTCTCTGAAGTGTCCCTCCAAGCCTCTGGTGTTCATACTTTACCTGCTGACAATTCGAGCATTGGGCAACAAAATCAACAATGTCACGCTTCATCCTACTCCACCAGAAATGTTGCTTTAGGTCACGATACATCTTGGTTGCACCAGGATGTATAGAATGCCTTGAACTATGAGCCTCTGTAAGAATAGTGTGAATCAAATCATCGACGCGGGGCACACATACCCTTCCCTTAATTCTCAAAATGCCTTCTTCATCAATTCTTGCTTCCTTAGCCTCTCCTCGCAATACCATATCTCGAATCCGACTCAGTTTCTCATCCGTAAACTGTTTTCCCTTAATCTTGTCAAGGAAGGAAGATCTTGCCTCCACACAGCCCAAAAATCCTCCCTTGTCAAGTACTTCAAACCTCATAAAGTCATTAGCCAGAGTCTAAACCTCTCTAGCCAATGGGCGTCTAGAAACCTGCAAGTGAGCAAGACTTCCCATGCTCCCTGCCTTTCTACTTAAAGCATCTGCCACAACATTAGCTTTTCCTGGGTGATACAAAATAGTAATATCATAGTCCTTCAGTATTTCCATCCACCTACTCTATCTCAAATTCAAATCATTCTGAGAAAAGACATACTGTAAACTACGATGATCTGTATAGACTTCACACTTAACCCCATATAGATAATGTCTCCATTGTATTAGTGCAAACACAACTGCAGCCAACTCCAAATCATGGGTCGGATAGTTACGTTCATGTACCTTTAATTGCCTCAAAGCATAAGCAATTACATTCCTCTCCTGCATTAGCACTGCACCCAAACCAGAATAAGATGCATCACAGTAAACAATGAAGTTCTGACCTTCTACTGGCAAGGTAAGAATTGGTGCAGTAGTCAACAAGGTCTTGAGGTTCTGGAAGTTTTCTTCACATTCGTCCGACCATACAAATGGAACATTATGCTTAGTCAAATTTGTCAGTTGGGATGCAACAGAAGAAAAGTCCTTGACAAATCGATGGTAGTAGCTAGCTAAACCAACAAAGCTCCTTACCTCTGTAACATTAGTAGGTCTTACCCAACTCTTCACTGCTTCAATTTTAGAAGGATCCACCATCACTCCATCCTTAGAAACTACGTGCCCCAAGAAGGAGACTGAATCTAGCAAAAACTCACACTTGGAGAATTTGGCATAAAGCTTTTTCTCTCTAAACACTTCCAATACCATTCTCAAATGCTCCTCATGTTCTTTCCTGCTCTTTGAGTATATCAGTATATCATCAATGAATACAATGACAAAGAGATCCAGATATGGCTTAAAAATCCTGTTCATCAAGCTCATGAAAGCAGCAGGGGAATTCGTAAGACCAAAAGACATTACTAAGAATTCATAATGCCCATACCTGGTTCGAAAAGTAGTCTTCGGCACATCTGTTGTCCGTTTATTCAATTGATGATAACCAGATCTCAAATCAATTTTTGAGAAGGTACAAACACCCTGTAACTGATCGAACAAATCATCAATGCGAGGAAGAGGATACTTGTTCTTAATAGTTACCTTATTCAGTTGCCTGTAGTCTATGCACATCCAAAAACTTCCATCCTTCTTCTTCACAAATAACACCGGAGCACCCCAAGGGGATGCGCTTGGCCTAATAAAGCATTTACCTAAAAACTCCTGAAGTTCAGCTGGAGCCATTCTATTAGGGGGTATGGAAATAGGGCGAGTACCCGGCTCCAGATCGATACAAAAATCTGTATCCCTATCCGGTGGCATACCAGGAAGGTCTGTAGGAAACACATCCAGAAACTCGCGGACTATCGAAACAGACTCAATCAAAGGCACTTGGAATATCATCCCTGAGATGGGCCAAAAAAGCTAGACAACCCTTACTAACCATTGTCTTAGCACGAAGGAAGGAGATAATACGAACTCGGGTTGAGGGTAGTCACCCTCACACACTAGCGGATCTGTCCCAGGCTTGGCCAATGTTACAGTTTTAGCATTACAATCTAAGATTGCAAAATTTGGAGAAAGCCATGTCATACCCAGAATTACATCGAAATCAACCATCTCTAGAATAATCAAGTCTACATGAGTATTTTTCCCCACAAAAGTCACAAGACAAGACCTATACACCTTCTCAACTATCACAGACTCACCCACAGGAGTAGAGACACGAATAGGCATGTCAAAAAAATCACACTGTAAATCAAGACCAGTAGCAAATGAGGAAGATACATATGAAAATGTTGATCTTGGATCAAATAATAGAGAAGCCATGCAATCACAAACCAAAAGATTACATGTGATAACAACATTAGATGTCTCTGCTTCATATCTCCCAGGGAAAGCATAACAATGGGCCCTATCACCTATCTGTCCGTTGCCCCTACCATGTTTTGCTGCAGTAGTTCCAACTTCCCGCCACCTCGGCTAATTTGGTGACCACCATTACCTTGGCCACCACGTCCTCCAGAATGGCGACCTCTCCCATGACCACCTCTACCTCTAACTATTGGGGGTCTGTAACTCTGTTTTGGACAATTCCTCCTAATATGTCCAGTTTATCCACATCACTAACAATATCTTGAGTCAAGCATGGGTCTCTATGAGAGGGACGAAGTCTGGGGATAACCTTCAAACTCAGAGAAATGTGGACCGGTCGGCGATGGACCCCCAGCTACAGCCTGTAGTGAAGGCTGAATAGGTCGGGCTGGGTAACCTCCCGAACTCTGTCCTCTGGAGTAAGAACCACTAAACTCACCTCCCGTACGGAACTTCTTAGATGTCGACGCCATGGTGAAATTGTCTAGCTTCACCCCCTCCACCTCTATCACAAAGTTAACCACTTCCTGAAAGGATTTTGCTGCAGCAGCTACCTGTAAGGCTGGAATCTGCAAATCTGACCTCAATCCCTTCACAAAACGGTGGATCCGCTCTTGTGGACTGAAGCAAAGCTGGGTGGCATACCTGGATAGTGCACGAAATTTAGCCTCATAAGCAGTAACAGACATCCTGTCTTGCTCTAGACTCAGGAACTCATCTCTTCTCCTATCTCTCAACGTCCGGGGTATATACTTTTCCATAAATAAGCTAGAGAATGATGCCCAAGTTATAGGTGGTGCTTGTGCTGGTTGACACTCAACATACGACCGCCACCACATTTTGGTATTTCCCTGAAGCTGATAGGTCACAAACTCAACCCTGAATCATTCTACTATGTCCATCTTATGTAGCAGCTGATGACAGTCAACAAGAAAATCATAGGCATCCTCAGATTCAACACCCTTGAAGACTCGAGGTTTCAACTTCGAGAATTTAGTGAAAAGTTCATGCTGATCACTCGTAATTATAGGCCCTGTAGTTAACCGAGGAAACGTGCCTACTTCCAATGAGGCATCCATGCAGGGAGCCACAGCAGCTGCGTGTTGTACCCCTCGGAACCTGAGGTGCTGGTGCAGAAAACACTGTAGGTGTCTGGCCCTGATCAGATAACCCGCTAAGATAAGTAAGAACCTGGTTAATCATCTCTGGGTAGGTTGGGGTGGTAATTCCTCATTCTGCACTTGCTCATTTTCCCCTTCCTCACACTCTCTTACTACCTCATCAGTCAGTGGAGGAGTCACCGCCCTAGTACCAGCTGGACCAGGTGTTTGTCCTCTACCTCTAAAGGACGTCCTCCCGCGACCTCTACCACGGCCTCTTGTAACTGCTCTTCTTCGAGCTACAGCCCCACTGGCTGGCTATGACGCACCCTGTTGTGCCGGTGTTGGTGTTGGTACAGCAGTTGCTCTAGTTCTAGCCATATACTAAATAGAGTGAGGATGTCAGATACCATTTGGATCCAAGTAATAGCACGAAAGCAAGAAAGAATGGAATTTTTCCTAAAGTCCTATAGCCTCTCAAAGAAAAGTAATGGCGTCCCCCTACCGTTCCTCAAGACTCTACTAGACTCGTTCTTGTGTGATGATACCAACGAACCTAATGCTCTGATACTAAGTTTGTCACGACCCAAAATGAGCCACGAGTGGCACCCATATTTATTCTACTATGTGAGCGAACCAAAAAATCTGAACCGCAACAGTTCAACCATAATGAAACAAATATAATGCGGAAGACTAAAAATCTTATTAATATAACCAGTAAATAAGCTTCTAAAATTCATAAACTATCATCCCCAAAATCAGGAAGTCATCACATCAAGAACATCTATCCTCAAATTTCTAAATCTAAGAGTATTAAGAAGATAAAATAAGTAGAAGGATGGTCCATGTCCGAACTTCAAGACAACAAGACGTGAAGGAGAGAATCCAGCACGAGCTAGGAATAATAGCTCACCCTGAATTCTGATATGCTGAAGACTGGCTAGAGTTGAGGGTGAGTCGAAGTTAATGGCGCACTTCCTGCACTCCACAATATAACAAAGAAGAATGATACAAGTAGGGGTAAGTACAAGGCACAAGTACTAAGTAGGTATCATCGGCCAACTCAAAATAGAAAGCAATTTAAATTGAATAATAATATTAAATCAACTACAACACTTAACTGGTGACAACAACAAGTACAAGAATCATTGCCAACATCACCAAGCACACCCATGAGGACTCAATGCCTCCATACCATGCTCATTTGGGAAAATAGGTTCTTTTGAAATTGAGTATATTAGCATAAATCAAAATTACTTCTCTTCATTATTACCGTGTCGGAACGTGACACTCCGATCCCCTAATTCTACTTGTCAAAACGTGACACCCGATCCCCTATTACTACGTGTCGGAATGTGACACCCGATCCCTTATTACTACGTGTCGGAACGTGACACCCGATCCCCTATTACTACGTGTCGGAACGTGACACCTGATCCCTTAATGCTACGTGTCGGAACGTGAAACCTGATCCCCTATTCTCATTGCTTTAGTTCATCAAGCCTCTTTTATGACAATGCATCATCTTAATAGAGAGGGATTTAAGTTTTAAGATTCAACAGTCTCATCATTCTAATACATCACAATTACATATTCATAACATGCAACCACACAATCTAGCACATAGAAGACTTTACAATACTACCCAATACATATCAATCGCTATTTAGAGTTTACTATGAAATAGCATAAACCATAACCTACCTCTACCTAAGAATCGTGATCAAGCAAGCTACTTCCCAAAGCCTTTTTCTTTCCTCTTCGTTCTCTCTCTCTTGCTCGTTCTCCCCTCTTCTGTTCTTTTTAATTTTCCTTCTTCATACCCTTTTTCTCTTACCCTAATTATCATATAATTAATTATAAAAGACGATAAAAGTAACCCACTATTTATTTCAAGGTTATCTCCTTTAACCCCCAAGTAATTAAATTATTAAACTTACCCCACAAATTTCATACAGTTTGTCAAAAATAGTCCAAAACACCCCTTAAAACTTTTAGCAGAAATCCGACCCCGTTGAGGTTACGCAGCTCGTGACGGCCCGTCGTACCTGTGACGGTCCATCCTACAGGTCCGTCACAAAGTTCAAAGACTAAAATTCAGTAAGGATATTTTTGACGGTCCTTCGTGCCTACGACGGTCCGTGCTGCAATTCCGTGGTGAAGTTTAGAGAGTTTATCCCAGCACCCATATTTTAGAGTTTAAGTGTTTTGGAAGGGAGATCCTCGACGAACCGTTGTACTTATGACGGTTTGCCATACCTGTCGTCGAGGGAAATGAGGAGAGCAGCAGGAGAATTACAGAAGTGTGGGACGACGGAGTCCATCACGGTTTGTCGAGGCCATGAATGTCCGTCGTGTGACCCGTCGACCCAGTCAGTTTTTATCAAAAGTAATTCTACTGCTCGAAACAACTAAACAAGTTGTTACAGGATAACTTCGTAGCACGCTAGTATCCGGTCTCCAAGAAACTAAACCACAAAGACAGAGTGAACAACTTTGTGGCACTACCAGGAGAGTCAGTTAGTAGTTCTTCGGATAGATTTACCTCATTCTTGAGAAGTGTACCAAATCACCGTATAGATGATAAGTCACTGAAGGAATACTTCTATCGGGGACAAGATGATAATAATAAAGCGGTGTTGGACACTATAGCAAGTGGATCTTATGGGGAGTGTCCTTATGCTGACATTGCTGAAAAATTAGAGAAAATCTCCCGGAACAATAAAGCTTGGAGTACTAGGAAAATCGATACTGGGAGAAACACCTTCGCAATGTAGTCCACTAACAACCCAGCCACAGATTAGATTCGTGAAGAAATGGCTCAGATAAGAACTGAGCTTGGGTAGGTACTCAAACATGTCACTAGGGGTGCAGAAAAGATAAATGCAGTCAACTACTTATCGAAACCACCGCCACAAAATGATGAGTGTTATTATGAGGAGGATTCTTATGCGGTAAATAATTAGACGGAGGGTTTCTAACCAAGCTCCCAAGAATCAAATCAATATAATTGGCGCCAAGGTGAAGGAAACTAAGATCGGAACTATGGTTACTACAATTGTGAGGGTCATTATGTTCCAGATTGAATCTACAATCGCGACAACAACTTCAAAAGGGGTAACTTTAGTACTAGAAACGACAGGAATAGACCCTATGTTCCTCCTCAAAATCATAAAGTTACTCCTAGGGATGGTGGGGGTAGTATGTCGCGAGTTGAGGATACGTTGCATAAAATGATGAGGAGGTTTGATGCTAGTGATGAGCACATTAATGAGTTAAGGGGTGATTTAGCTAGTATTGGGCAAAAAGTTGATACACATGCAATTTAGATTAAGCAGATCGAGTTGAAAAATGGCCCAATTATCTGCGACAGTGAACACACGACAACCGGGCACTCTTCCTAGCAACACTGTCAAAAATCCGAAGAATGATTCGCATTGTATGGCAATCACACTTCGTGGTGGTAAGCAAACCATTGACCCACCTATGCCGTCTACTGAGGAAAATGTTAGAAAGAATAATGATAATGTGGTAAAGGGTAGTGGGGAAGCAGAGGAAAAAATGGAAAAGATGCAGAAGTACCTATGAAGGTAATTCCCACGCCTAGGCCACCACCACCTTTCCCTCAGAGATTAGTGAAAAAGACCGAGGATGGTAAATGCCGGCGTTTTATAACAATGGTGAAGAAGCTTTCTTTCAATGTCCCTTTGGTAGAAGCTCTAGAACAAATGCTCGGTTATGCCAAATTTATGATAGATCTGGTCACCTAGAAAAGATAGATAACTTTTGAGGATGATGATAGACTGCAGCATTGTAGTGCTATATCTACAAGATCCCTCGTAAATAAGAAAGAAGATCCGGGTGCATTCACTATTCTTTGTACAGTTGGGTCATTACATTTTGCGAAGCATTATGTGATCTGGGGGCAAGCATAAATCTCATGCCCCACTCAATTGACAATAAGTTGGGTCTGGGGGATCCAAAACCCACTGCGATGCGGCAACTGATGGTTGATCGGACAGTGAAACGGCCTTTGGGAATACTCCATGATGTGCTAGTAAAAGTGGAGTCATTCATCTTTCCGTCTGATTTATTATTCTTGATTATGAGGTCGATTTTGAAGTGCCTATTATTCTTGGGAGGCCATTCCTTTCTACAGGTAGAGCCTTAGTTGATATGGAGAAGGGAAAGATGAAATTTTGGTTGAACAATGAAGAAGCGACCTTCAACGTTTGCAGGACCATGAGGCAGAGTGGTGAGCTCCAATCGGTATCAGCCATATCCCACAAAGAATAATTGAAGAAAGAGAATGAAGAAAAAAGTGCAAAAAAAGAGTTTATGGTTGGGGATTTGGTGCTTGTAGACAGTTCTGGAGTGACTTGTCTTCCGGGCAAGCTCAAGTCCAAATGGACTGGCCCTTACTTGATTACCCAAGTATTCCCTAATGGAGCAGTTGAGCTAAAAGCCAAGGAGGGAGTGCTGTTTAAGATGAGTAAAGAACAAATAAAACTCTATTTTGGGCATAAAGCATCGGGGAATAAAGTAATAGAGGCAAACCATCTTGATGAAGGATGAGTAATCAAGTGTCCCCAGTTGTGCCGCAACATTTAATCAGGCTCTTGTTGGGAGGAAACACAACACTTATAGTCTTTAAAGTAATGGTAGCATTTTTCTATTAATGGGTTTTAAATTTGCAGGCACTTCATCAGGAATTTCTGCAGAAAATTACTCTGGAGCAGTAACTAACGGATACATCGATAGACCGTTGCGCCTGCGATAGACCATTGTATGCCTCTATCGTACCAGGTACGTATTTCTGTTATTTTCAAATTAGGGCACACACGATAGAACCAACGATGGGTCATCAAAACTGCGGCGGACCATCGTCGGGGAATCGTCGCATCTTTATTAAGGTGTACCCGACCCGACCCGATCGGAGTTTATTATAAAATTTCACCATTTAAACTTCCTAACCCCTCATTTCACCCCCATTCCTTCATTATTTTTCCCATATACCTCTCTTTTCAACTTCCACATTCTCTCCCTCGATCATTATTACCCTAATATTCTCCAAAGTCCTAAAAGTTATAATATACTAGTCAGAAGTGCTGTTGTGGGTGTCGTCCTGGTCACCGAGTACTTGTCCTTTTTGTTTTCCCTAATTCTAAGGTATGTGTCTCTGAATTTTACGCATTTATCTTGCATTTGTGTTTATTAATTAGTATTAGCTTAGTTGTTCCTGATATGTTCGTTCCTTTGATATAAGATTTTGTCTAACCTAGGTTTAAAATGTTCGAAATTTCCATGTTTACAACCCTACACATAGGTGCCTTCACATTACTAGTTTCCTAGGTAGTTGGGTTAGACAAATATAGGTCCAAAACACTACAAGTTTGATTTGGGTTCATCGGGGATGAATGGGGTCCACCTATTCTGTCACTGCTCTACTGAATGAAAACCCGATGACGGACCGTCATAGGGTCCGTTCCAGAAGCCCTAGCACCCCACTGCCCATTTTTCTAAGTATCCTCCAACGGACACATGTGACGGACTGTCATACCCACGACGGTCCGTCCTGCACAACCGTTCTTGTTGTCAGAGACCCTGTTTCTACGGGTCTCTCATTTTTTTCTAAGTGTCCCCCAACGAACACATGTGACGGACCGTTGTCTTCACGATGGTTCGTCCTGCACAACCGTTCTGGTTGTCAGTGACCCTGTTTCTAAGGGTCTCTCACTTTTTCTAAGTGTCCTTCAACAGACACATGTAACGGGCCGTCATACCCACGACGGTCCCTCTTGCATGACCTTCATGATGGTCAGAGGCTCGTCTCCATATTTTTTCCAAGTGTCCTACGACGGACCGTCGTACCTTTGATGATCCGTCCTTCACATACCGTCATACTAGTCAGAGACTGTCCTTCAGGGTTCTCCATATATTCATTGTCTAAGTAATACACGACGGACCCCATGACGGTCCGTCATTGCCACGACGAGCCATCACCAGGCCCGTCGTGTGTCACTGTTACCATAGAAATGACATACTATTTTAATTTTTTGTGAACTTCTTACTTGTATTGTTTGCCACTACTCGTACAAATATTGATCCTTTACAGGTACTATCTACTATGGCACCCAAGAAAGATCGAATCTATAAAGGCGGTTGATCAATGTCTTTCGCCCCGTCTGCCCGCATGGTCATTGTCTCGGATGATGAGCGTGACCCCGAGTATGTGCCCCCAAGCACTTCCACCCCTTCCCGTGCAGCACATGCTCCCAGAGCCACACCAAAAAGATGACATCTGTCGTAGTCACTCCTTCCTACTGATGAGGAGCGCATACTGACCGGCACACCCTCTGGGTTAGCCACAAATGAAGAAGGAGTGTCTTTCTCCTAAGGAGTATCCTGGTCCGAGGAAGCCTCTGGCTCTGATGAGGTTCCCGCACCCGCCACCGCTGCAGCGTCGGCCTCGTCTGATGAGGCTGAAAGTTCGGATTCCACATCAGGTTCACCATCTCAGGCCCCCACCCCAACCACTGACCATCCGAACCGGTGGTGTGTCAACGGGCAATTTCAAGTCTACTCCGAAGCCAAGTTCCTTACTGATAAAGGAGTGATGACTCAAACACTCACCTTGGAGAGGCGGGTCCTTACAGGGAGTCTCCTAACGATGCCTGAGATCCACAATCTCTTCACCTGGAATCGCTCGCAGCGGAAAACACGTCTGTTGGGATGTTATTGTGAAGAAATTGTCTGAGAGTTCTACCCATCCTTCGTAGAGACTCTCCGATCACAAATAGATAGGCAGGCTGCCCCGCTAAATAGGCCCCAACGGAGGAGGTCCGAGTACGGGGCGTACAGGTTGACATTTCCCTGCCTGCCATCTGCTGGTGTCTATACGACGAGGGTGTTGATGCTACTCGGACCCCTCTCACTGCCGAGTTTGACTACTGTTGGCAAATAGTTAAAGATGGCCATTTCTTGCGCGAGTCATCACTGAGAGAGACAACCAAGAGGTGGATGCCCTGCACCTATCATTTGATGGAGAGGGTGCCGACTGGGTGACTGAGCCAAAGGGAGCCATCAAGATGGCCAACCTCAATTTCACGGTGAAGTTCTTGTGGATGCTTGTCTGTCAATGCCTTTCCCCCACAGCTGATGATAATATCGTTACATGGGATCGAGCAGTGTTGATGGCGGCGATGATAGCCGGGTTCAAGGTGGACTTCGCGTTACTTCTACTGGCAGCATACGCGAGAGGGCATTCAAGGTTACTACTACTTACACTTTCCCGTGCATGATCTTTGCTCTCTACAGGTCCGCATGTGTGCCTATATGGCACATAGATCAGCCCAAGACTCCGCAGGGCACTGTTGACGTTGGCCTCTTCAAAGATGAGGCCAATGAGTTGGCTCCACGCAGAGGGCCCGTCCAAAGCTTCCCCCACTTGCTGATGATCTTGCTGATACGGTAGCCCAGGCCCGCATGTCTACACAGGCGGCGTCCACAGACACTACCCCGGTCGAGTCTATCCCGGGTAGTAGCACTGCCCCGAGCTCCTCTCGCACAGCCCCTCTACCAGCACTGGTGCCTCTTGCTAGGGTCCAAAAATTAGAGGCGCAAATGGCTACACTTCTGCATCATATCCAGCCATGGATACAGAAGTCGATTACTGAGTCAGAAGAGCGCCTCGAGCGGAAAATGGTCAAGTATACAGAGCGGAAGATCGCTGAGGTTTACTAGTGCTTGGACGCCTTTTAGTTGAGGGTGATAGCCCGACCAGCCCCTCCTGTGGATGTGTCGACTCTTCAGGCTGCAGTTGAAAGTCTTCGTGCGGATATCGACACGATCTTAGAGACTAGGGTGTCGGAGTCTGAGGCCCCTTCTGTCGAGCCTGCTGAAGATATTGTGTTGGCGGCCCTATTTGCCACTTGAGACATTCCACCACCTTCCCCTCGAGAGCCTACAAAGAGGCATAGGGGTCGAGCAGAGGACGAGGCGCGAGCACGGAAGAAGGAGCCCCAAGAGATTGAGGCTGCGAGGAGAGCCTCACATGCTGAAGTGGAGGCGCACCAGATGAGAGCATCAGATTTGGTGGCTGGGGCATCTAGCTCCCGAACATTGGAGATAGCAAGAGGCACTACTGATAGTGCGGTTGTTGCTGAGGACACTACTGAGGGTGTCCATAATGCAGAGGACGTGGGTTCCGGAAAACCGGACCCACCAGCTTGCTTATCGACGGTGCTTTGCGCCACAGGTTTGCTTCACCTACCCCTCTAGTATTTAAATTTTTATGCATTGGGGGCAATTGCATTTTTTTTTTGGGGGTGGGGTAAATGGAAAGTGAGTGTTAGGGTGAAGTTTGAGTAGCCCAATTTACTATCCTCTTTTGGTGTTTTTTTGCCTGTGTTCTTTTTCCCCAAAAGACTGATTACTTTTTTTGTTGAACCGACATGTCTATATCTTTTGTACATATTTTAATTCTGGAGCATGATGGCTAAAATGATATCCTGATAAATTGGAAAATGATGCATTACTAGGCATAGTAACTGATAAATGTGTGGCTCTAAGCATGAAATAGAGTTACACCATTGCATTTCCCTAAGTCTTAAATTCGAACTAGGTATCTGATAATCTTGTATAGTGATGAGATGCAAGTGAGTGTGAGGAAAATGCGAATAAGTCCTCTATTGGTACTGAGCTAGAACTTTCCTGGTTAGTCCTGCTAAAAGTAAGCTGTAATAGACAATTAGGAAAGGATCATAGGCCCTTATTCAATAAAGCCCAATTTTAGCCTAAATAAATTAAAACCAAATGAAATTTATCCTTCTTTGATCCAAATGATCTGAGATTAAATTAGAACTTTCTTTTTCACCCCAACTGATGTTTTCTGGGAACAATGTGTTGGACCTGGTCCTTCCTTGGACACGTGCACCTCAGCTTATGCTAAAATCATAATGAAGTAAACAACCTTCGTTATGGCCCTGACCCAACATTGGGTATTGTGTACCTTGACTCATGGCAAAGCCATGAGTCAAGGGTGGCAATTATGAGGAATGCTCTGGAAAGTGGGGTTGAAAGAACAAAGAGAGAGAAAGAACAAAAGTAAAGTGACTCAAGAATTAGTTGAAAGAAAAGTAAAGAAAAAGAAAAATATACAAGAAGGACAAGCAAGAAAAGAAGAGAGTCACTTACACAAATGAAAGAAGAGAAATTATCAAGGTGAAAAAATATGAGAAACAGGGCGAGATAAAATGATAGAAAGTGGGAAGGTTTAGCCGATATGTCAAGGAGGGAAAAAAGACACTGAAGTGTACCTAAATATACCCTACCCGACCGTGAGCCTATGTTACAAACTAAGAAAGTCCTATCGTGATCCAAAGGGTTGTATAGCGAACATAAGGCAGTGAAAATAAGGGAAAGCTTATGGCAATAGGTATGAATGAGTGTGACTTTGTTCTGAGAGAGTGTTGAAAAAGAAATCTTTATACTCAAACTGAAATCATTGTGTGAAAAATGGGGATTTTGTTCTAAAGTGAGGACACTAGTTGCAATACCGGAATTGTTAGCACCTCGGTGAGAAATTGAAGAGGATAGGTGTTAGTGCATGGTGTGTCTGTGTCATGTTCCGATCCCACATAATTCAAGCCTAACAGTGATAGCATGCATAGATTTGATGAGATTAATCGGGATTGATAGCCATATAATTGCAAATGATGCAACATGGATACTATTGTACAAAGATTTCGTATTTGAGTCATAGTGCGTCGCTTGAGGACAAACCACGAATTTAAGTTGAAGGTGTTGATATACCCTGGTTCCACGGTATTATTAATACTTTTTCCTTTTGTTTAGTGTGTCCAAAAGCCTTTTTGTGCTAATTTTTATATAAGTTTCTCTCTGTTTTGCAGGAAATCTGTCGAAAGATGAATGCGGAGATTTTGAGCGAAGAAATGCAGAAGAGACCACCTACGGAGCTTATGATGGTCCTTCGTGCTTGTGACGGTCCGTAGGTGGCAGCATAGTGTAGCTGCCGAAGGAAGATGGGGAAGTGTGACCAAGTGTGGGGTTACACAGCTTGTGATGGTCCGTCGTGTCCATGACGGTCCGTCCTGCAGGTTCTTCATGAAGTTCAGAGAAGTGATCCAAGTACCCATATTCCAAGAGTTGAAGTGTTTTCGAACGAAGACCCTCGACAGACCATTTTGCCTATGAAGGTCCGTCATACTTGCCATCGAGGGTAATGAAGAGAGCAAAAGAAGAAATTGCACAAGTATGGGACGACGGAGTCCATGACGGTCCGTCGTGACCATGACGATCCGTCGCGACCACGATGATCCATCGCGAGGTCCGTCGACCCAGCCGCATTTTGGCAGATTTCCAGCAAATAGAGTCATTGTTTAATTAGGTTTTTATTTTTTTATAAATAGTTCGAAAAACCTTGTTTTTGTGGTTAGACTCTGGATTGTTAGACATCATATTATTTGACTCTTAGACTCCATATTGGAAAACGTTGTATTGTCAGACTTTTGATTACAATTGATTGTTGGGGAATTTTGGTGATTAAGAAAGCAAACTTTCGGATTTTACTCTTTCTCATTGAGTAAGTACATGAATTCTTATGTAATATATTTGAATATTGTAATTATCACTATGGGTAACTAAACTCCATAACTAGGGTTGTGGGAACCATAGGCAAATAATGAGATAAAACCTAACTAAAATAACAATTCTAGGATAGTGTCTTCCATGTATTAATAATTCTTTCACTTAGAAGTAATTTTAACAGATGGCAAACATTAGAACTCGCCTTAATGCAACTTGCCAGACCAAGGAGGTAGAAAATAGGAAAAGAATTATTAACATAGGTTTAGTGTATACTATCTAATAGGCTAGTATTGATTGGTACGAGGTAATAGCTTAGTCAAATATCAAATACGATGCTTAATTTGAGGTAAAGATAAGGGTTAGGAAAGCAACACACATAGCCGGACCAAGGTGCGGAGTGAGATTTTCTAGATGCCGGACCAAGGATTTAGAAATACATAACTTGTCACTTTGCATGTAAGATACTAGGAAAGAATTGTTATAGTTAGAATTATAAAGTTATGAACCTGTGGGGAACACGTAAACCCTAGTTACTTTGATTAATTGATTAAACTCCAACATTCAAAGCTGTTAAGTGTCTCTTTCAATTTCGTTAGTTATTTTCACTCATTTAGAACTAGAAACCCTCCTTTTATTATTTTTACTTTCGAAGGAACTCATTGACCAAACAATAGTAATAATAGGTTGAAGTTAAGTCTAGACTATTTTCCTCATGGGAAAGATCCCAACCTCACTAGTTTGGTTATTTACCAGACATGACCGCTTTACTTCTTATTTGAGAAGTATGTTTGAGCGTATAAAATTTTGGCGCCGTTTTCGGCCATTATAACGTTTAGATTAACTTGAACTCTTTACTATAGTTTAGTTGATACTTTCTTGATTTTACTTTGTTTTATTGTTTTTGATTTTTTTAGAACTATCCTCCTTGTATGTCAAATACACGGAGAGGATGAGAACCCCTGTTTCCCTACAATCACGAGTTAGAGCGTACACTGTGCAATATGAATCGAAACTTGGGAATAAATGACGATGATCCGAACCAGAACATCCCAGCTCCGGTTGATGTTTATGGTAAGATATTATCCGATGCTCCGGGTGAACACCAATAGAGGGGACAAAATCCCATTCCACGGCCCCAAGCATACTACAGAGGCTATGATAACATAGCAGTCTCGGATGAGCCGCTGGTTTTTCCTCCTCTACCCACAGGCCACACTTTTGTGGTAACTAGTAGCTTGATGCAAATGCTCACTGCCAGAGGTTTTTTTTCAGGTCTACCTTCTGAGGATCCACATGCCCATATAACTAAGGTAAGGGGAGTTTGTAAAAGCTGTGTAGGGAGGCCTGATTTGGATTTAGATGTAATAGGTTTCAGAGTGTTTTCTCTCTCACTAACGGGAGAGGATGCTATGTGGTTAACTGAGATCCCATACAACTCAATCTTCACTTGGAACCAACTAAGGGATATCTTCTTAGCACGCTACTATCCGGTGTCCAAGAAACTAAACCCCAATGACAGAGTGAACAACTTTATGGCACTACCAGGAGAGTCCGTTAGTATTTCTTGGAATAGATTCACCTCATTCTTGAGAAATGTTCCAAATCACCGTATAGATGATGAATCACAAAAGGAATATTTCTATCGGGGACAAGATAATAATAATAAAGCGGTGTTGGACACTATAGCAGGTGGATCTTATGGGTAGTGTCCTTATGCTAAGATCGCTGAAAATAAGAAAAAATCTCCCGGAACAATAAAGCTTGGAGTACTTGTTAGTTCGATACTAGGAGAAACACCTTCCCAGTGCAGTCTACTCACAACCCAGCCACAGATGAGATTCATTAAGAAATAGCTCAGATGAGAACTGAGCTTGGGTTGGTACTCAAACATGTCACTGGGGGTGAAGAAAAGATAAATGCAGTCAACTACTTGTCGAAACCACCACTACAAAATGATAAGTGTTATTACTAGGAGGATCCCTATGCGGTAAATGAGCAGACGAGGGGTTTCTGACCGAGAGCCCAAGGCTCAAATAAGGATAATTTGCGCCATGGTCAAGGAAACCAAGGTCGGGACTGTGGTAACTACAATCGTGAGGGTCATTATGTCCGAGATGGAAACTACCATCGCGACAACAACTTCAACAGCTGTAACTATGGTATTAGAAACGACAGGAATGGACCCTATGTCCTCCTCAAAATCATGAAGTTACTCCTAGGTATGGTGGAGGTAGTATGTTACGAGTTGAGGATATGTTGCATAAAATGATGATGAGATTCAAAGCTAGTGATGAGTACATTAAAGAGTTAAGGGGTGATTTAGCTAGTATTGGGTAAAAAGTTGATACACATGCAATTTTGATTAAGTAGATCGAGTTGCAAACGGCCCAATTATCTGCGACAGTGAACACACGGCAACCAGAAAATCTTCCTAGCAACACTGCCCAAAATCAAAAGAATGATGCGCACTGTATGACAATCACTACTTGGGTTGTAAGCAAACCATTGACCCACCTATTCCGTCTAATGAGGAAAATGTGAGAAAGGATAATGATAATGTGGTAAAAGGTAGTGGGGAAGTAGAGGAAAGTAATGGAAAGATGTAGAAGTACCTATGAAGGTAATTCCCATGCCTCGTTCACCACCACCTTCCCCTCAGAGATTTGTTAAGAAGACCGAGGATGGTAAATACTAGCGTTTCATAACAATGATGAAAAAGCTTTCTATCAATGTCCCTTTAGTAGAAGCTCTATAACAAATGCACAGTTATGCAAAATTTATGAAAGATCTGGTCACCAAGAAAAGATCGGTCACTTTTGAGGATGATGATAGACTGCAGCATTGTAGTGCTATTTTTACAAGATCCCTCATACAAAAGAAAGAATATCCGGGTGTGTTCACTATTCCTTGTACAGGTTGGTCATTACATTTTGTGAAATCTGATGCCCCTCTTAATTCACAAGAAGTTGGGTTTGGGAGATCCAAAACCCACTGCAATGCGGCTACTTATGGCTGATCGAACAGTCAAACTGCCTATAGGGATACTCTATGATGTGCTAGTAATAGTTGAGTCATTCATCTTTCCAGCTGATTTTGTTATTCTTGATTGTGAGGTCGATTTTGAAGTGCCTATTATTCTTGGGAGGCGATTCCTTGCTACAGGTAGAGCCTTAGTTGATATGCGGAAGGGGCAGATGAAATTTCAATTAAACAATGAAGAAGCGACCTTCAACGTTTGCAGGACCATAAGGCAGAGTGGTGAGCTCCAATCGGTATCAGCCATATCCCATAAAGAAAAGATGAAAAAAGAGAATGAAGAAAAAAGTGCAAAACAAGAGTTTATGGTTGGGGATTTGGTGCTTGTAGACAGTTCTGGGGTGCCTTGTGTTCCGGGCAAGCTCAAGTCCAAATAGACTAGACCTTACTTGATTACCCAAGTATTTCCTATTGGAGAATTTGAGTTAAAAGCCAAGGAGGGAGTGCGGTTTAAGATGAATAGAGAACAAATAAAACTCTATTTTGGGCATAAAGCATCGGGGAATAAAGTAATAGAGTCAAACCATCTTGATGAAGGCTGAGTAATCAAGTGTCCCCAGTCGTGCCGCGACATTAAATCAGGTGCTTGTTGGGAGGCAACCCAATACTTATAGTCTTTTTAGTAATGGTAGCATTTTTCTACTAATGGGTTTTAAATTTGCAGGCACATCACCTGGATTTTCTGCAGAAAATAACTCTGCAGCAGTCACTGACGGATACATCGACGGACCGTTGCATGCCTCCGTCGTACCAAGTACGTCTTTCTGTTATTTTCAAACTAGGGAACATAAGATGGAACCAACGACAGGTCCTCTTAACTGCGACAGAACGTCGTCGGGGAATCATCGCGTCATTAATGAGGCGTACCCGAACCGACCAGATTGGAGTTTATTATAAAATTTCACCATTTAAACTTCCCAACCCCTCATTTCACCCCCATTCCTTCATTATACTTCCCATTTTCCTCTCTTTTCGACTTCCACATTCTCTCCCTCGATCATTCTTACCCTAAAATTCTCCAAAGTCCTAAAAGTTATAATATACTAGTCAGAGTTGCTGTTGTGGGTGTCGTCCTGGTCACCGAGTATTTGTCCTTTTTGTTTTCCACAATTCTAAGGTACGTGTCTCTAATTTTTACTCATTTATCTTGCATTTTTGTTTATTAATTAGTATTAGATTAGTTTTTTGTGATATGTTCGTTCCTTTGATATAGGATTCTGTCTAACATAGGTTAAAAATGTTCGAAATTTCCATGTTTACAACCCTAGACATAGGTTCCTTCGCATTACTAGTTTCCTAGGTAATTAGGTTGAACAAATATAGGTCAAAAACACTACAAGTTCGATTTGGGTTCATCGGGGATGAATGGGGTACACCAGTTCTGTCACTGATCTACTAAACCAAAACCGTGATGACAGACCGTTGTACCCACGACGGACCGTCACAGGGTTAGTTCCAAAAGCCCTAACACCCCACTGCCCATTTTACTAAGTGTCCTTCAAACGACACATGTGATGAACCGTCATACCCACGATGGTCCGTCATGCACAACCGTTCTCGTTGTCAGAGACCCTGTTTGTAGGGGTCTCTCATTTTTTCTAAGTGTCCCCTAACGGACACATGTGACGGACCGTTGTCTTAACGACGGTCCGTCCTGCACAACCATTCTGGTTGTAAGGGACCCTGTTTCTAAGGGTCTCTCACTTTTTCTAAGTGTCCTTTAACGGACAAATGTGACGGACCGTCATACCCACGACGGTCCGTCCTGCATGATGGTCAGAGACCCCTCTTCTAAGGGTCTCCATATTTTTTCCAAGTATCCTACGACGGACCGTCGTACCTGTGACACTCTGTCCCGCACATACCGCCATACTAGTCTGAGACTCTCCTTCAAGGTTCTCCATATATACATAGTCTAAGTAATACACGACGGAACCCATGACGGTCCGTCATAGCCTCGACGAGCCGTCACCAGGCCCGTCGTGTGTCACTGTTACCATAGAAATGACATGCTATTTTAATTTTTTGTGTACTTCTTACTTGTCTTGTTTTCCACTACTCGTACTAATATTGATCCTTTATAGGTACTATCTACTATGGCACCCAAACAAGATCGAATCTATGCACGCGGGCAATCGAACTCTGTCGCTGCGTCTGACCGCATGGTCATTGGCTCAGTGGATGAGCGTGACCCCGAGTATGTGCCCCCAGGTACTTCCACCCCTTCCCGTGCTGCACATTCTCCCAGAGCCACACCCAAAAAGGTGTCGTCCGGCGTAGTCACTGCCTCCCAGTCTGATGAGGAGCGCACACTGACCGACACACCCTCTGGGTCAGCCACAAATGAAGAAGGAGCGTCTGGCTCCTTAAGAGTATCCTTGTCCGAGGGAGCCTTCGGCTCTGCAGAGGTTCCCGCACCCGCTCAAGCCCCCACCCCAGCCACTGACCAGCCTAATCGGTGGTGTGTCGACGGGCAATTTCAAGTCTACTTCGACGCCAAGTTCCTGACTTATAAAGGAGTGATGGCTCGAACACCCACCTTGGAGCGGCAGGTCCTTACAGAGAGTCTCTTGACGATGCCTGAGATCCTCAATATATTCACCAGGCATCGCTTGGAGTAGACATCACGTCCGTTGGGATGTTACAGTGATGAAATGGTCCGAGAATTCTACGCATCATATGTAGTGACTCTCCGATCACAGATAGATAGGAGGGCTGCCCCTGCTAACAGGCCCCACTGGAGCAGGTTCGAGTACGGGGCGTACAAGTTGACATTTCCCTACTTTCCATCCACCGGTTTCTATACGGAAAGGGTGTTGATGCTACCCCGACACCTCTCACTGCCGAGTTTGACTACCGACGGCAGATAGTTAAAGATGGGCAGTTCCTGTGCGAGCCATCACTAAGAGACACCACCAAGAGGTGGATGGCCCTGCACCTGTCAGTTGATGGAGAGGGTGCCGACTGAATCGCTGAGCCAAAGGGGGCCATCAAGAAGGCCAACCTCACTTTCACGGCGAAGTTCTTGTGGGTGCTTGTCTGTCACTGCCTTTCCTCCACAGCTGCTGATAATATCATTACATGGGATCTAGCAGTGTTGATGGCAGCGATGATAGCCGGGTTTGAGGTGGACTTCGCGTGGCTTCTACAGGCAGTCATGCATGAGAGGGCATTCAAGGTCACTACTACTTACCCTTTCCCTTACATGATCTTTGCTCTCTGTAGGTCCGCAGGTGTGCCTATATGGCACGTAGATCAGCTCAAGACCCCGCAGGGCAATGTTGACGTCAGCCTCATCCGAGATGAGGCCAATGAGTTAGCTCCACGCAGAGGGCCCCGTCCAGAGCTGCCCCCACTTTCTGATGATCTTGCTGATACGGTAGCCCAGGACCGCACAACTACACAGGCGGCGTCCACTGACACTACCCCGGTCGAGTCTATACCGGGTAGTAGCACTGCCTCGAGCTCCTCTCTCACAGCCCCTTTACCGGCACTGGTCCTGCTTGCTAGGGTCCAAAAATTAGAGGTGCAAATGGCTACACTTCTTCATCATATCCAGCCGTGGATGCAAAAGTTGATTACTGAGTTACAAGAGCGCCTAAAGCGGAAAATGGTCCAGTATACAGAGCGGAAGATCGCTGAGGTTTACCATCGCTTGGACGCCTTTGAGTTGAGGGTGTTAGCCTGAGCAGCCCCTCCGGTGGATGTGTCGACTCTTCAGGCTGCAGTTGACAGTCTTTCTGCAGATATCGACACAATCTTAGAGGCTAGGGTGCCGGAGTCTAAGGCCCCTTTTGTCGAGCCTGTTGAAGACACAGTGTTGGCGGCTCTATTTGCCACTTCAGAGATTCCACCACCTCCCCCTAGAGAGAATGCGAAGAGGCGTAGGGGTTGATCAGAGGATGAGGCAGGAGCACAGAAGAAGGAGTGCTGGGGCATCTAGCTTCCGAACTGTGGAGATAGCAGGAGGCACTACTGATAGTGCGGTTGTTGCTGAGGACACTACTGAGGATGTCCAGATTGCAAAGGACGTGGGTTCCGGGAAACCGGACCCACCAGCTTGCTAATCGACGGTGCTTTGCGCCACAGCTTTGCTTCACCTACCACTCTAGTATTTAAATTTTTATGCATTGGGGACAATTTCATGTTTTTTTTGTTGGAGGTGGGGTAAATGGAAAGTGAGTGTTAGGGTGAAGTCTGAGTAGCCCAATTCACTATCCTATTCTGGGGTTTTCTTGCCTGTGTTCTTTTTCCCTAAAAGACTTATTACTTTTTCTGTTTAACCGGCATGTCTATATCTTTTGTACATACTTTAATTCTGGAGCATGATCGCTAAAATGATATCCTTTTAAACTGGAAAATTATGCATGACTAGGCATTGTAACTGATAAATGTGTGGCATTAAGCATGACATAGAGTTACACCATTGCATTACCCTAAGTCTTAAATTCGAACTAGGTGTCTAATAATCTGGTATAGTGATTAGATGTCAAGTTAGTGTACGGAAAATTCGAATTATTCCACTATTGGTACTGAGCTAGAACTTGCCTGGTTAGTCCTGCTGAAAGTAAGTTGTAATAAATAATTAGGAAAGGATCATAGGCCCTTATTCAATATAGCCCATTTTTAGCCTAAATAAAAGAAAACCAAATGAAATTTATCCTTCTTTGATCAAAATGATCTGAGCTTAAATTAGACCTTTCTTTTTCACCCAAACTGATCTTTTCTGGGAACAATGTGTTGGCCCAGGTCCCTCCTTGGACATGTGCACCTCAGCTTTATGCTAAAACCATAAGTTGAGGGTGGCAATTATGACGAATGCTCTGGAAAGTGGGGTTGAAAGAACAAAGAGAGAGAAAGAACAAAAGTAAAGTGACCCAAGAATTAGTTGAAAGAAAAGTAAAGAAAAAGAAAAATATACAACAAATACAATCAAGAAAAGAAGAGAGTCACTTACGCAATTCAAGAAAGAAAAGAAAATAGCAAGGTGAAAGAATATGAAAAACTAGGCGAGATAAAATGATAGAAAGTGGGAAGGTGTAGCCGATATGTGAAGGAGGGAAAAAAGTCACTAAAGTATACCTAAATATACCCTATCTGACCTTGAGCCTATGTTACAAGCTAAGAAAGTCCTATCGTGATCATAAGGGTTGATTAGTGAACTTAAGGCAGTGAAAATAAGGGCAAGCTTATGGCAATAGGTATGAATGAGTGTGACTTTGTTCTGAGAGCGAGTGTTGAAAAGTAATCTTTATACTCAAACTGAAATCATTGTGTGTGAAAAATGAGGATTTTGTTCTAAATTGAGGACACTAGTTGCAATACTATAATTGTTAGCACCTCGGTAAGAAATTGAAGAGGATATGTGTTAGTGCATGGTGAGTCAGTGTCATGTTCTGATCCCACATAATTCAAGCCTAATAGTGATAGCATGCATAGATTTGATGAGATCAATCAGGATTGATAGCCAAATGATTGCACAGGATGAAAAATGGATACTATGGTGCAAAGATTTCATATTGAATCATAGTGCGTCGCTTGAGTAAAAACAATGAATTTATTTTGAGGGTGTTTAAATACCGTGGTTTCACGGTATTATTAATACTTTTTCCTTAAGTTTAGTGTGTCCAAAAGCCTTTTTCTGTTATTTTTTATATAAGTTTCTCTTTGTTTTGCAGGAAATCTGTCCAAAAATGAATGCGGAGATTTTGAGCGAAGAAATGTAGAAGAGACCACCTAAGGAGCTTATGATGGTCTTTCGTGCTTGTGACGGTCCGTAGGTGGCAGCGTAGTGCAGCTGCTGAAGGAAGATGGGGAAGTCTAACCAAGTGTGGGGTTACATAGCTTGTGACGGTCCATCGTGTCTATGATGGTCCGTCCTGCAAGTTCGTCATGAAGTTCAGATAAGTAATCCCAATACCCATATTCCAAGAGTTGAAGTGTTTTGGAACGAAGACCCTTGACGGACCCTTGTGCCTAGGATGGTCCATCATATTTGCCGTCGAGGGTAATGAAGAGAGTAGCAGAAGAAATTGCACAAGTATAGGACAACGGAGTCCATGAAGGTCCGTCGTGACTATGACGATCCATCGCGAGGTCCGTCGACCCAGCCGCATTTTGGCAGTTTTCCAGCAAATAGAGTCCTTGTTTAATTAGGTTTTTTTTTTTTATAAATAGTTCGAAAAACCTCATTTTTGGGGTTAGACTCTGGATTGTTAGACATCATATTATTAGACTCTTAGACTCTGTATTGGAAAACATTGGATTGTTAGACTTTTGATTATCATCGATTGTTGGTGATTTTTGTTGATTAATCAAGTAAACATTCGAATTTTACTCTTTCTTATTGAAGTAACTACACGAATTCTTATATAATATATTTTAATATTGTAATTATGACTACGGGTAACTAAACTCCATAACTAGGGTTGTGGGAACCATAGGCAAATAATGAAATAAAACCTAACTAAAATAACTATTACAGGATAGTGTCTTGCATGTTTTTGTAATTCTTTCGCTTAGAAGTCTTTTGAACGGATGACCAACGTTAAAACTCACATTAATGCTACTTGCCAGACCTAGGAGGTAGATAATAGGAAAAGAAATATTAACATAGACTTAGTGTATACTATCTAATAGGCTAGTATTGATTGGTACGAGGTAATAACTTAGTCAAATATCGAATATGATGTTTAATTTGAGGTAAAGATAAGGGTTAGGAAAGCAACACACGTATCCGACCAAGGTGCGGACTGAGATTTTCTACATGCCAGACACAGGATTTAGAAATACATAACTTGTCACTTTGCATGCAAGATACTAGGAAAGAATTGTTATAGTTAGAATTATCAAGTTATGAACCTGTGGGGAACACGTAAACCCTAGTTACTTTGATTAACTGATTAAACTTCAACATTCAAAGTTGTTAAGTGTCTCTTTTTATTTCGTTAGTTATTTTCACTCATTTAGAACTAGAAACCCCCTTTTATTGTTTTTACTTTCCAAGGAAGTCATTGACCAAGCAATAGTAATAACAGGTTGAAGTTAAGTCTAGACTATTTTCTTCGTGGGAACGATCCCAACCTCACTAGTTGGGTTATTTACTTTACATGACCGCTTTACTTCTTATTTGAGAAGTAAGTTGGAGCGTATCAAATTTTGGCGCCGTTGTCAGGGATTATAGCTTTTAGATTAACTTGAACTTATTGCTATAGTTTAGTTGATATTTTCTTGATTTTACTTTATTTTATTGTTTTTGATTTTTTTTAGAACTATCCTCCTTGTATGCTGAATAATAAAGGTTTGTTTGGTATGAAGGAAAACATTCTTTGTAGAATGAATTCCAATTTTCTCATATGTTTTGGTTGGGACAAAAGCATTAGGAAATATTGTAACGACTTGTTTAGTCGTTTTGAGCAGCAGATTTTATTTCTCGTATAACTGTACTGGTCGACAGATCCCACGACAGACCATCGTAGGCACGACGGACCGTCGAGGGTGTCTCGTTCCAAAACACTTAGAATTCAGAAATTTGGGTACTAAAATCGACTCTTTGAACTTCGCGACGGACCGTCACAAGCATGACGGGCCGTCACAGACTCTTTAATAAAACGAGTCTCTGAACTCTGTGGCGGAAGCAGCAGGACGGACCGTCGCAGTCACGACGGCTCGTCACAGACTGCGTAATCCCAGGCTGAGTCGGATTTCTGTTAAATGTTTTAAGGGGCGTTATGGACTATTCCTGCTTATTATTATAAAGTTAGTGGTTGAATATTAATAATCCAATTTCTTGAGGGTTAAAAGAGATTACCTTGAGTTAATTATTGGGTTAATTCCTCATCTTTTATACTTAATTATATGCTAAATAGGGTAAAAGAAAGAGGGTTTGAACAAGAAAAATAGAAAGAACAAAGAGAGGGAGATCGATCGATCGAGAGAGAGAAAAACGAAGAGGATAACAAAAAAGCTTTGGAAAATTTCTTGCTTGATCACAAATCTTCGGTGGAGGTAGGTTATGGCTTTTATGCTATTCGTAGTAAAACTCTTAATAGCAAATGGTATGTATTGGGTAGTGTTGTAAACCCTTCTATATGCTTAATTGTATGCTTGCATGAATGGTATTATATAATTGTGATAAAATAAGCATGATGAAGCTATTGAATCCTAAATCTTGAAAACCCTAATCTACTTCGTTAATGATGATGCCTTGGTATAAAAGAAGTCTTGATGAACATGTAGTGAGATTAGAGGATCGGAGTGTCACGTTCCGACACCAGGATAGTATATGGATCGGGTGCCACATTTTGGTACCAGGATACTATATGAGGATCGGAGTGTCACGTTCCAACACCAGGATAGTATATGGATCGGGTGCCACGTTCCAGTACCAGGATAGTATATGAGGATCAGAGTGTCATGTACCGACACGAGAGGGATAAAGATAATGAATCTTGAAAGATGTTAATATACTCAATTTAATGAACCTAATTCCCAAATGAGTATGACGGGGAGGCGTGAGTCCCCACTGATGTGCTTGGTGTTGTGACCAAGTGTTATGGTAACTGTAAATGCCGCATGTTGAGTATTGTAGTTGAATTTATGATATTATCTGATATATACTGTTTTCTATTTTGAGTTGGCCGATGATATCTACTCAGCACTTGTGTTTGTACTGACCCCTACTTGTGTGTTTCTTTCTTTGTTATTTGTGGAGTATAGCAAATGTAATGTCGTCTTCAACTCAACCGCAACTCTAGCCAGTCTTCATTACACCGGATTTCAGGGTGAGCTAATTCTTCTAGCTTGGACTGGATCTTCTTCTTCATGTCTTGATGCCTTGAAGTTCCGGCATGGACTAGCTTTTTAATTATTCTAGCTTTCTAGATACTCTTAGCTTTAGTAATTTGAGGATAGATGTTCTTGTGATGATGACTTCCAGATTTTGGGGATATTAATAAGTGTTTGCGTTTTTAGAAGTTATTAATTGATTTGTTAATGAGTTTTTAAGTCTTCCGCATTATTTTCTGTTTAGTATTGGTAAATGATTGGGGTTTAGATTGGTTGGTTCGCTCACATAAGAGGGTAAGTGTGGATGCCACTCACGATGCGTTTTGGGTCGTGACAAACTTGGTATCAGAGCCTTAGGTTCGTTGGTCTCATCGCACAAGAACGAGTCTAGTAGAGTCTTAAGGAACGGTAGGGGGACGCCTTTACTTTCTTTGAGAGGTTATAAGACTTTAGGAAAATTCAATTCTTTCTTTCTTTCATTCGTGCTATTATTGGATGCAATTGGTATCTAGGTGATACAAATTGGTATCTGACCATCTTCACTCTATTTCGCAGAATGGTTAGAACTAGAGCAACGACTGCGCCAACAACAACATCGGCAAGACAAGAAGCGTCTGAGCCAGCCACTGGGGCTGTAGCTCGAAGAGGAGTAGTGGCAAGAGGCCGTGGAAGGGGTCGCGGGAGGATGTCCTCTAGAGGAAGAGGACAAGCACCTAGCCCATCTGGTACTAGGGCGGTGACTCCTCCACCGGCTGAGGAAGTAGTAAGAGAGGGGGAGGATGGGGAAAATGAGCAAGTACAGAATGAGGAATTACCACCCCAACCTACCCCAGAGATGATCAATCAGGTTCTTGCTTATCTTAGCGGGTTATCTGATCAAGGCCAGACACCTCCAGTGTTTTCTGCACCAGCACCTCAGGTTCCGGAGGTACAACATGCGGCTACTGTGGCTCCCCGCATGGATGCCTCATTGGAAATAGGCACGTTTCCTCGTCTGACTACAGGGCCTATAATGACAAATGATCAGCATGAACTTTTCAGTATGTTCTTGAAATTGAAACCTCCAGTCTTCAAGGGTGCTGAATCTGAGGATGCCTACGATTTTTGGTTGACTGTCATGAGCTACTACACAAGATGGGTATAGTAGAACGGTTTGGTGTTGAGTTTGTGACTTATCAGTTTCAAGGAAACGCCAAAAAGTGGTGGCGGTCACATGTTGAGTGTCAACCAACAGAGGCACCACCTATGACTTGGGCATCATTCTCTAGCTTGTTTATGGAGAAGTATATCCCCCGGATGTTGAGGGATAGGAAAAGAGATGAGTTCTTGAGCCTAGAGCAAGGTAGGATGTCGGTAACTACATACGAGGCTATGTTTTGCGCATTATCCAGGTATGCCATCCAACTATGTTTCAGTCCACAAGAGCGGGTTCGCCATTTTGTGAAGGGGTTGAGGTCAAAATTGCGGATTTCATCCTTACAGGTAGCGGCTACGGCAAAATCCTTTTAAGAAGTAGTAGACTTCGTGATAGAGGTGGAAGGAGTGAAGCCAGATGACTTCACCATGGCATCGACATCAAAAAGGTTTCGAAAGTGAGGTGAGTTTAATGGTTCTTACTCTAGAGGACAGGGTTCAGGAGGTTACTCAGTCCGACAAATTCAGTCTTCACTACAGACTGTAGTTCGGGGTCCACCTTAGACCGGTCAACACTTCTCTGAGAGACCTATGCTTGAATCCAGAAAGTGTTATGGATGTGGGGAGACTGGACACATTAAGATGTATTGTCCAAAATAGAGTTACAGACCTCCAACTGTTAGAGGTAGAGGTGGTCATGGTAGAGGCCGTTATTCTGGAGAACGCGATGGCTGAGGTAATGGTGGTCACCATAACGGCCGGGGTAACGGGCAAACTTGAGCCACTACAGCACAACATGGTAGGGGCAACGGGCAGACAGGTGATAGGGCCCATTGTTATGCTTTCCCTGGGAGATCTGAAGCGGAGGCATCTGATGATGTCATCATAGGTAATCTTTTGGTTTGTGATTTCATGGCTTCTGTATTGTTTGATCCTGGATCCACATTTCCTTATGTATATTCCTCATTTGCTAATGGTCTTAATTTACATTGTGAATTGCTTAACATGCCTATTCGTGTTTCTACTCCAGTGGGTGAGTCTGTGATAGTTGAAAAAGTATATAGGTCTGGTCTGGTGACTTTTGTGGGGAGCAATACTTAAGTATACTTGGTTATCTTAGAAATGGTTTATTTTGATGTAATTCTGGGTATGACTTGGCTTTCTCCGAATTTTGCGATCTTGGATTGTAATGCTAAAACTGTGACGTTAGCCAAGCCTGGGACAGATCCGCTAGTGTGGGAGGGCGACTATACTTCCACTCCGGTTCGTATCATCTCCTTTCTTCATGCTAAGAGAATGGTTAGTAAGGGGTGTTTAGCTTTCTTGGCACATCTCAGGGATGACATTACCCAAGTACCTTCAATTGAGTTGGTTTCGATAGTTCGTGAGTTTCTAGATGTGTTTCCCGCAGACCTTCCTCGTATGCCACCAGATAGAGATACTGACTTCTTCATTGATCTTGAACCGGGTACTCGCCCCATTTCTATACCCCCTTATAGAATGGCTCCCACAGAGTTGAGAGAGTTAAAGGCTCAACTTCAAGAATTGTTAGGAAAGGGCTTCATTAGACCAGTGCATCTCCTTGGGGTGCTCCTGTTTTGTTTGTGAAGAAGAAGGATGGAAGCTTTCGGATGTGCATAGACTACAGACAACTGAATAAGGTAACGGTTAAGAACAAGTACCCGCTTCCTCGCATTGATGATTTGTTCGATCAGTTACAAGGTGCTTGTACCTTCTCAAAAATCGACTTGAAATCTGGTTACCATCAATTAAAAATACGGGCAACGGATGTGCCCAAGTTTGCTTTTCGGACCAGGTATGGGCATTATGAGTTCTTAGTAATGTCTTTTGGGCTTACGAACACTTCTGCTGCTTTCATGAGCTTGATGAATGAGATTTTTAAGCCATATCTTGATCTCTTTGTCATCGTATTCATCGATGATATATTGGTATACTCAAAGAGCAAGAAGGAACATGAGGAGCACTTGAGAATTGTATTGGAAATGTTGAGGGAGAAAAAGCTTTATGAAAAATTCTCCAAGTGTGAGTTTTGGCTAGATTCAGTGTCCTTCTTGGGACACGTGGTTTCTAAGGATGGATTAATAATGAATCCATCTAAGATTGAAACAGTGAGGAGTTGGGTAAGACCTACTAATGTGTCAGAAGTAAGGAGCTTTGTTGGTTTAGCTAGCTACTACCGCCAATTGGTCAAGGAGTTCTCTTTTATTGCTTCCCAATTGACAAGCTTGACTAAACAGGATGTTCCATTCGTATGGTCGGATGAGTGTGAAGAAAGCTTTCAGAAGCTCAAGACTTTGTTGAGTACTACACCAATTCTCACCTTGCCCGTGGAAGGTATGAATTGCATTGTCTATTGTGATGCATCCTATTCGGGTTTGGGTGCAGTGCTAATGCAAAAGAAGAATGTAATTGCTTATGCTTCGAGGCAATTAAAGGTGCATGAACGTAACTATCCGACCCATGATTTGGAGTTGGCTGCGGTAGTGTTTGCATCAAAGCAATAGAGACATTATTTATATGGGGTCAAGTGTGAAGTCTATACGGATCATCGTAGCCTACAGTATGTTTTTACTCAGAAGGATTTGAACTTGATACAAAGGAGATGGATGGAATTACTGAAGGATTACGATATCACTATCTTGTATCATCCAAGAATGGCTAATGTTGTGGCAGATGCCTTAAGTAGAAAAGCAGGGAGCATGGGTAGTTTATCCCACTTACAAGTTACTAGACGCCCATTGGCTAGAGAGGTTCAGACTCTAGCTAACGACTTTATGAGGTTAGAAGTAAATGAGAAGGGAGGATTTTTGGCCAGTGTGGAGGCGAAATCTTCTATTCTTGACAAGATAAAGGGAAAACAGTTTGATGATGAGAAACTAAGCCGAATTCGGGAGATGGTGTTGCGAGGAGAGGCTAAAGAAGCAATAATGGATGAGGATGGTGTTTCGAGAATTAAGGGAAGGGTATGTGTGCCCCGTGTTGATGATTTGATCCACACTATTCTTGCAGAGGCTCATAGTTCCGGATATTCTATATTTCCTGGTGCAACCAAGATGTACCGTGATCTAAAGCAACATTTTTGGTGGAGTAGAATGAAGCGTGACATTGTGGAGTTTGTTGCCAAATGTCCAAATTGTCAGCAAGTAAAGTATGAACACCAGAGGCCTGGAGGCACACTTCAGAGATTGCCCATTCCTGAATGGAAGTGGGAAAGAATTGCAACGGACTTCTTGGTTGGTCTTCCAAAGACAATGGGTAAGTATTACTCCATTTGGGTAATTGTTGATAGGTTAACTAAGTCTGCTCACTTCATTCCGGTCAAGGTGACTAACAATGCAGAGAAGTTAGCCAAACTTTACATTTGGAAGTTGTTCGGTTGCATGGGGTTCCACTCTCCATCATATCAGATAGAGGTACGCAATTTACTTCTAAGTTTTGGAAAACATTACATGCGGAATTGGGTACTAGGTTGGACCTTAGTACTGCGTTCCATCCTCAGACCGATGGTCAGTCTTAGCGAACGATTCAAGTGTTGGAGGATATGCTTCGTGCATGTGTGATAGAATTTGGTGGTCATTGGGATAGCTTTTTACCCTGAGCAGAGTTTTCATACAATAATAGCTATCACTCAAGTATTGATATGGCTCCTTTCGAAGCATTGTATGGGAGGAGATGTAGGTCTCCCATTGGTTGGTTTGATGCATTTGAGGTTAGACCTTGGGGTGCTGATCTTTTGAGGGATGCATTAGAGAAAGTGAAATCTATTCAAGAAAAGCTTTTAGCGGCGCAAAGTAGGCAAAAGGAATATGCAGATCGAAAGGTTAGAGACTTGGAGTTTATGGAGGGAGAGCAAGTCTTGCTGAAGGTTTTGCCCATGATAGGGGTGATGCGGTTTGGTAAAAGAGGTAAGCTAAGCCCAAGGTATATTGGACCCTTTGAAGGGGAGGTGGCTTATGAATTAGCCTTGCCCCCAGCACTCTCAGGAGTGCACTCGGTATTTCATGTGTCTATGCTGAAAAGATACCATGGTGATGGAAACTACATCATTCGTTGGGATTTAGTTCTTCTAGATGAAAATTTGTCTTATGAGGAGGAGTCTGTTGCTATCTTAGATAGAGAAGTCCGCAAGCTGAGGTCAAGGGAGATTGCATCCATCAAAGTTCAATGGAAGAATCGACCAGTCGAAGAAGCCACTTGGGAGAAATAGGCTAATATGCAAGAAAGATACCCACAGATGTTCACAGATTTAGGTACTTCTTTTCGCCCTTGTTTTTCTTCTTGTGATCATTCGAGGACGAACAATGGGTAAATTGGTATCTATTGTAACGACCTGTTTAGTCGTATTGAGCAGCAGAGTTTATTTCTGGTAAAACTGTCTTGGTCGACGGATCCCACGACAGACCGTCGTAGGCACGACGGACCGTCGAGGGTGTCTCGTTCCACAACGCTTAGAATTCTGAAATTTGGGTACTGAAATCGACTCTCTTAACTTCGCGACGAAATGACAGGACGGACCGTCACAAGCATGACGGGCCGTCAGAGACTCTTTAATAAAATGAGTCTCTGAACTCTGTGATGGAAGCAGCAGGATGGACCGTCGCGATCCACGACGGCCGTCCGCATCGCGTAATCCCAGGCCGAAGCCTCGGATTTGCTAAATGTTTTAAGGGGCGTTTTGAACTATTCCTGCTTATAATTATAAAGTTATTGGTTGAATATTAATAATCCAATTTCTTGAGGGTTAAAAGAGATAACCTTGAGTTAATTAGTGGGTTAATTCCTCATCTTTTATACTTAATTTTATGCTAATTAGGGTAAAAGAAAGTGTGTTTGAACAAGAAAAATAGAAAGAACAAAGACAGGGAGATCGATCGAGAGAGAGAGAAGAACGAAGTGGCAAATGAAAAATCTTTGGAAAATTGCTTGCTTGATCACGAATCTTCGATGGAGGTAGGTTATGGCTTTTATGCTATTACGTAGTAAAACTCTTAATAGCGAATGATATGTATTGGGTTGTGTTGTGAACCCTTCTATATGCTTAATTGTATGCTTGCATGAATGTGATTATATAATTATGATAAAATAAGCATGATGAAACTATTGAATCCTAAATCTTGAAAACCCTAATCTACTTCATTAATGATGATTCCTTGGTATAAAAGAAGGCTTGATGAACATGTAGTGAGATTAGAGGATCGGAGTGTCACGTTCCGACACCAGGATAGTACATGGATTGGGTGCCACGTTTCGGTACTAGGATAGTATATGAGGATCAGAG
The DNA here is from genome assembly GCA_027789145.1 of Solanum arcanum. NCBI lineage: Eukaryota > Viridiplantae > Streptophyta > Magnoliopsida > Solanales > Solanaceae > Solanum > Solanum arcanum. Next base: position 22,142,432 of record CM050935.1, on the reverse strand, counting down.
TGTCACGTACCGACACGAGAGGGATAAAGATAATGAATCTTGAAAGATGTTAATATACTCAATAGAATGAACGTAATTCCCAAATGAGTATGATGGGGAGGCGTGAGTCCCCACTGATGTGCTTGGTGTTGTGACCAAGGGTTATGGTAACTGTAAATGCCGCATGTTGAGTATTGTAGTTGAATTTATGATATTATCTGATATATACTGTTTTCTATTTTAAGTTGGCCGATGATATCTACTCAGTACTTGTGTTTGTACTGACCCCTACATGTGTGTTTCTTTCTTTGTTATTTGTGGAGTACAACAAACATACCGTCGTCTTCAACTCAACCGCAACTCTAGCTAGTTTTCATTACACCGGATTTCAAGGTGAGCTAATGCTTCTAGCTTGGACTGGATCTTCTTCTTCATCTCTTGATGCCTTGAAGTTCCGGCATGGACTAGCTTTTTAATTATTCTAGCTTTCTAGATACTCTTAGCTTTAGTAATTTGAGGATAGATGTTCTTGTGATGATGACTTCCAGATTTTGGGGATAATAATAAGTGTTTGAGTTTTTAGAAGTTATTAATTGATTTGTTAATGAGTTTTTAAGTCTTCCGCATTATTTTCTGTTTATTATTGGTAAATTATTGGGGTTTAGATTGGTTGGTTCTCTCACATAAGAGGGTAAGTGTGGGTGCCACTCACGACGCGTTTTGGGTCGTGACAAATATTTTTCAAATAAACTCATTTTCCTAAAAATTAATAGAAATAAATTTCCTTCAAAAAGAAAACATTTTCGAAAACTCTCATCTAACCTCCCCCTTCCAACCCCACCCTATCAGCCTCCAACCACACACACCTACCCCAAAAGAAATTTAAGTTTTTGTTAGAAAATTATTTTCAACTTCAAAATTTCATTTTCCACACCTACCCTCGATCCCCCACCTACCCACCCCTACCATCCCCCATCACAAAAAAACAATTCAAGTTTGTTTTTTAAAAATATTTTCAATATCAAAAATTCATTTTCTAAAACTCTTATCCAACCTCCCCCGACCCACCCAACCCCACCATCCCCCTACCACTCCCCCTACAAGGCTTCCCCCCCCCCCACACACACACATCCTAAAACAAAATTTAAGTTTATTTTTAAAAAAATATTTTCAACTTTAAAATTTCATTTTTCCACTCATACCCTCGACCACCCCCCTACCAGCCCCCATCCCAAAAAAATAATTTTGGTTTGTTTCTTAAAAATATTTGCAACTTCAAAATCATTTTATTCACCCCAAACCTCGACTCCCACCCACCCCCTATCGGCTCCCAACAAAAGAAAATTTAAAAATATTTTCAGCCTAAAATTTTTCATTCTTTCACCCCCAGAAAAAAAAATTATTGTTATTTAAATAAATATTTTCAATTTCAAAAATTATTTTCTACTCTAGTAAAAATAAAATCTTTAACCTAAAAAAAATCCTAGAATGACATAAATTGTAAGCCCTAACCTAAAAACCCTTAACCAAATACCTAAAGCCTTATTCATCATGTTGAGATAATATCATTGTTCAGTATGCTTGGTTCAGTTATATATATTTGTTCATCTTTATTCTATAAGTCATTCTCAGTATCTTTCAAGACAAATACTCTATGATATTTAAATATATATATATATATATATATATATATATATATATATATATATATATATATATATATATATATATATATATATATATATATATATATATATATATATATATATATATATATATATATATTTGTGTGTGTTTAGAAAAATAAAGAGGGAGACAGTGACGATTGATCACTGATTTTTGATGTTATTTGCATAAATCAATATGTTTGATTTTAATTATCAATAGAACATGTTATTGTCACGCAATATTATCGGTAAAAGACCACTAATAACTTTTGATAATTATGATTAAAGGATATACATAATATGAAAAACAAAGTTAATAATTTATATAAATTCATATTAATTATAAGAATTGTTGTAGTACTAGATTTATAGTAATAAAAACATGATAAACCCATTTTAGGTATAACAAAAATAGTGTAAATTTTATACACAGAACAACACCCTTCGGGGTGGCCTAGTGGTTTAAGCTAGGAACTTCTATGTTGGAGGTCTCAAGTTTGAAACCCCTTGCCAGCGAAAGCAAGGAGTTTGCCTTCTGGGTCGAGCTAGTCGTTCAAGGCTTGACTAGTGCGGGTTATCTCTTCTATGTGGTTTGCGAGCTATTACATAGAAGCGGAGTTTTACCCTGTGCGCACTCAAAAGGGTAGCAGTTGCTGGTTTCCTTGTCGTCAAAAACAAATACAAACAACAACAAATTGATTACACCGAGAAATATGAAAATTTATTTGAATTATTTAATTACTATAAAACCTATGGAGTAGTTTTACTGATACAAATAAAATTTAACCAAAAGATAAATTTCAAATTGAAGAACCTTTTCAAATATTAACTCATATAAAATTAAATTCAAAAAACATAAATTTTTAAAATTGAATAACCTTTTCAAATATTACCTCCAATATAATTCCTATAAAAAACATAGGGAGGATTATATTAAAAAAATACTGAGGTTTTCCATTTTAGCCCCTTCCCAAAAGGACAAGCAAAACCTTATCTGATGGTTGGGTAGTTCATTCACTTTCGACATCTCAATCTCTGCATAAAATTTCCAATAAAATATAAGAAAACAATTTTTTTAAACCAAAAAATCAGTTTGATTGTGAGTGTTTACTATTTTCAAACCTATTTCTCAAATTCGAGAAAACTAGTCTATACAGTTTCTTTAAATTGACATCAGTTTCGTTATAGAGGGTGACGTATGTATTTGGGTTATGTAAAGATGATGAAACCTTTGATCTTGGATGAATCCAAGCTCCCTAACTCTCTGATAACTTATGAATGTCTCGAAAATATGAATCTGGTCTACTTATATAGTGTATAATGTTAATTTTAAAATGTATATATCTTGTAAAGATTAATTATCTTTTGAGGATTCTATTTACTTTCAGTAACATATTGTCCTTAATCTATAATAGTGCAAACTGTATAAGTTAAAATTATGTGAATAGATTTAAGTATCTTTTTTGGTATTTGTTTATATATATATATAGAGAGAGAGAGCTTGTTGTGTGTGTGTGTGTGTGTGTATATATATATATATATATATATATATATATATATATATATATATATATATATATATATACATATAGATATAAATTCTTGTTTCCTCAATGGTGTATTTAACAATCCTTTAGTCAACTCATGATAGGAATTGACAGTTTTTTATTTGTAATACACAATATCATTTTCTCAATATTATTAGGATATTTTCTTTTAACATGATCAATAAGGGTAATGAATAAATATCCCAAATACTCTATAATTTTTTCTTTCCTTCTAGAGATGAACTTTCAGATCAATATATACTTATGTAAAGTAGTTTGATATGTGATACTAAAAGCAACAAATATTGATATATTTTGTTTGAAGGATTGCGCTAGACTGTTTGTTGGAATATTTTGATATAGCTTTAAGATATATAACAATTCAGGGGAAAGAAATTGGTATAAGGAATGACATGTCCCCAGCGTAGTAGATTAACATAAAAAAGCTCATTGAATTTTTGAACAATTAAAGAAGAAAGCATTAGTTGCATGTTGTTGTTTCAGCCATTGGACGGCAAGGAAATGTAACTAAAATATTGAATAAATGATTTTCTTAGTAAAAGAACAAACTCATATCTTTGGTTAGGTTGATGAATCATTGTCACTTGAACCTATTCCTATGAGCTTTACTAAGGATATAAAAATTGTAAGAGTAATAAGTCTGCAACTTTCATCTGCCATAATATTTGTTTGATTTACATTGAGGCCTCTGTAACGACCTGCTTAGTCGTTTTGAGCAGCAGATTTTATATCTAGAAAATTTGTCTTGGTCGACGGATCCCACGATGGACCATCGAGGGGGGTCTCGTTCCAAAACACTTAGATTTCTGAAATTTGGGTACTGAAATCGACTCTCTGAACTTCGTGACGGAATGGCAGGACGGACCGTCATAGGCCCTTCAGTAAATTTCAGTCTCTGAACTCTGTGACGACTCAGTAGGACGGTCCGTCGCAGGCACGACGGCCTGTCACAGGCTGCGTAATCCCAACCTGGGTCGGATTTCTATTAAATGTTTTCAGTGGCGTTTTGGACTATTCCTGCTTATAATTATAAAGTTAGTGGTTGATTATTAATAATCCAATTTCTTGAGCGTTAAAGGAGATAACCATGAATTAATTAATGGGTTAATTCATCATCTTTTATAATTAATTATATGCTAATAAGGGTAAAAGAAAGAGGGTTGAATAAGAAAAATAGAAAGAACAGAGAGAGGGAGAAGAAACGATCGAGAGAGAGAGGAACGAAAAAGAAAGAAAAGATTTTGAGAATTTGCTTGCTTGATCACTAATCTTCGGTGGAGGTAGGTTATGGTTTTTATGCTATTCGTAGTAAACTCTTAATAGCGAATGATATGTATTGGGTAGTGTTGTAAACCCTTCTATATGCTTAATTGTATGCTTGCGTGAATGTGATTCTATAATTGTGATAAAATAAGCATGATGAAGCTATTGAATCCTAAATCTTGAAAACCCTAATCTACTTTGTTAATGATGATGCCTTGGTATAAAAAAAGGCTTGATGAACGAAAGTAGTGAGATTAGGGGATCGGGTGTCACGTTCCGGCACCAGGATAGTATGATAAGGATCGGAGTGTCACGTTTTGACACCAGGGTAGTATATGGATCAGGTGCCACGTTCCAGTACCGGGATAATATATGAGGATCGGAGTGTCACGTTCCGACACCAGGATAATATATGGATCGGGTGCCACGTTCCGGTACCAGGATAGTATATGAGGATCGGAGTGTCACGTACCGACACGAGAGGGATAAAGATAATGAATCTTGAAAGATGTTAATATACTCAATTTAATGAACCTAATTCCCAAATGAGTATGATGGGGAGGCGTGAGTCCTCATTGATGTGCTTGGTGTTGTGACCAAGGGTTATGGTAATTGTAAATGCTGCATGTTGAGTATTGTAGTTGAGTTTATGATATTATCTAATATATACTGTTTTCTATTTTGAGTTGGCCGATGATATCTACTCAGTACTTGTTTTTGTACTGACCCCTACTTGTGTGTTTCTTTCTTTGTTATTTGTGGAGTACAGCAAACGTACCGTCGTCTTCAACTCAACCGTAACTCTAGTCAGTCTTCATTACACCGGATTTAAGGGTGAGCTTACGCTTCTAGCTTGGACTGGATCTTCTTCTTCATGTCTTGATGCCTTGATGTTCCGGCATGGACTAGCTTTTTAATTATTCTAGCTTTCTAGATACTCTAAGCTTTAGTAATTTGAGGATAGATGTTCTTGTAATGATGACTTCCAGATTTTGGAGATAATAATAAGTGTTTGAGTTTTTAAAAGTTATTAATTGATTTGTTAATGAGCTTTAAGTCTTCCGCATTGTATTTTGTTCATTATGCTTGAAATGGTGGGGTTTAGATTGGTTGGTGCGCTCACATAGTAGGATAAGTGTGGGTGCCACTCGCGGCTCGATTTGGGTCGTGACAGCCTCGTTCCCGGCAAGGTTCTAAAAATCATACTGCAGTAAGATATTTAAATCTTTATATGTATCTAGTTTATTATATGCTCAGATATGCATTCTAATAGCTGATTTTCATATTCTTTTTTGTGCTTAAATATTATACGAAGAACGACTAGATTGAATGAAATGTCACAGACTAATAGTGTTCATATTTTATTTATCTTAATCTATTTGAAATTGAAGAATGTCTAAGTGATCTATCTTATTTTTTTCATTGAGAAATTCACAATATAGATGCTGACGAAGCCTTTTCAGAAATTTTTCATAAAGCACCATGGTATATTCATTTATTGTCTCTACAATTTAAGACATAAATATTTGCAACACCGAGAATCTTGCATAATAAAAGTTATATAAGAGAAATAGAGTTTGAATTAATTTAATATTTTTGTTTATGGTAAATATTTAGGTTTGACTTCTTATGTTAATACTTTATTGGTGCATTCACACAAATAAAAAAACATACTAAGAAAATTATTTAAAGAGTTTACCAGAAGGTCACTCTGTTTGTAATTATTTTTATCCACAAATGTTTATTTCAAATTTATTCTTTGTTCAAATTATATGTTATGTTTGACTAATGTTGATATCATTTGTTTCAAATAGTGGAAATCATATGTTTACAATTAGTGGGTGATGAGAAATGTCTTTAATTTTATGATTGTGCAGATCATTAAGCTTAGGAAATTGTAAATTTAATGTTCTTTACATGCTAAAACTCACTATATGTGGCAGTGTAAATTAATAAATAAATTATGATGGTAATGTGTTTATTATAGTTAATTTAGCTCAAGGACCAAATTTTTATTTAGCAAAGAGAGGATGTCAACATCCTACTAATAAAGACAATGAAAAACATAAAACAAAAGCAAATGACTATGACTATTCTATCATAAACTAAAGTCTGAATTTGAAAACTAATTAAGGAATTGACTGACTCCCTCTAGAACACCTGCTTCTTTGACTCTCTATCTTCTCCACCAGCAGATGCAGATGTTGCTTCTCAAGTGTGTAACTCTACATGTCTATTTGATTTTTTTCTTTCCGAATAATTGGGCTGTTTTTTTGTTTGTTGACATTATGAAAAATGAGAGGATGAAGACATTTTTTTTTCATTGAGTGAAGTGCGTTAAGGCGAAAATGACGTCTCTGTTTTGTTTTCACTATGTATGGTTAGATATAGAGCTCACATTGTTGCCCATCATTTCATATGGTATACTTCCCACTTATTTTTTTTGTACATTCTAACTTTGCTATTTAATGAACTGTTCGTTTACTTCTAACCGAGGAGTTTAATATAAAGGATTTGTTGTAGTGGTGTTGATTATATGCTGTTTTATTAAACTTGTAGTTATGATTTTGTATGTGTTAATTTTCTCTTCATCCCTATTGATTGATTGTCTATTGTTAGACTCGACAACCAAGATACTCCAAAAAATTGTGAGTCATTCTTTTCATAACTAGCTTAGTACACTTTCTATTAAATCCACATATGTTTGTTTAGTCATTCCAATTCTTTTAACATATGTTCACTGCGAATCCAATTTTGCGCGCACTTACTAATGCGACGATGTTCCAGGTATAGTCTCAGATTAGTGAAGATTGTAATGTTGAAAGATCTGACTTCATCATAGTAGATGAAGAGAATAAGTCATTTGAAGGCATTTCTTTTAATTCCTTCTTTGGAGAGGGAACTTTAATATTTCATTATAAGTAAGTGGAAACAATACCATTTTATCAATTTTCATGCATCATTTATATATTTTCCTTTCTTTGTTTTTTTGCTTTCTATAATTTTTGTATTGGTCCATATAAATAGAATAATATATCTAATTACCTAAAAAATAGTAGTACATGTTACTCTATTATTTTTTATGATGGGTAGTCTAAAGATAACTTATTCTAAATGTTTAATAATTTGTTTTGATTAGTTTATGAATTTTCATTTTCTATTGAATTACTTTTTTCTTTGAATGTTGCTCCTTGTAATACTTTTGACAGACAAAGATGAGGAACCTTCTTGATATGATCTTGCAGGAAAAAAAATTAAGAATAAAAAGAGGTAAAGTAAGTTTATTCAATTCTTATTAATAAACAATTTGTGGTTAACTGTGAATTAGTTGTTTCTTATTTCGTAGATAAGATATACCTAATTAGTTCTCATTAGTAATAACTGCATATGAATTTCTCTTTCACTAGTTTGCCTTCATTTTCTCTAGTCTCAGAAAAAAATTATTTCCCTTTATGTGTTGTATGTATAATACATACTACTTGTTTGAATAAGTGAAAGAGTATTTATATGTAAAATCTCAACTCTTTCTTTACTATCTTTTGCAATTACTTGATTTCGTGAACAAATGAATCTACTAAAAATGAGAGCTTCAAAGTTGGTCTAGACTAATCAATTAATTCAAATTGCATTTTCTAAAATTAAAATTAAAAATATTAACCCATTTTTATTTTACCCCATACCCGTCACTAACCCACCACCTCACTTTTTTTTTCATCCTTCTTCTTCACCATTCCTAGCTCTTCAATGTTCTTTTTTTTCATCTCCATATTCTCCAATGATGTTCACCATCCAAATTCCTTTCATCGTAACTCTCAAATAACCCCCGAAGCTTCATAACTAGATTATCCAAAACACCAAAAAGCAACTGAATCACCACTTCCCATCACTTTCTTCCTGAAAACACCATAAATAGTGAACTTCTAAGCTCTTAAATGAAGCAACAAAACAACAACAATCAACCTGTTTATCTTCCTTTTATGTATTATTTGGTAAACCTCCAACACCGGACAGGTAAAGTATTTACCATCACTGCCTTCGTCTTCAAAAAAATTCAAAAGACAAAAAAAATCACTTATTCTGCCTCCGCAAAGTCTGGTAAACTAGCATGTTTTTTTGCTACGGGGAAAATCGATAATATTTATATGTGTGAAATTTAAGTCAATAATAACATGGTGGTGTTGGGTTTTTGGATTACTAAAGATATTGTGAAAATGAAGTAGTTTATAGGGTTAAAGGTGAACATGGAAAAATGATGCTTTAATGGAAAAGAATCTGTAATGATAAAGACAACAAAATAAAAAGAATAAAGTTAAAAAAAATTGCCCAATTAATTAATTCGTATATTTCAATATAAGTTAATATATTAACAAATAGTATTTAAAATATTTATTATATATTGACTTATAAATATATGTCATGTGTTTGATTTTATAATATATTTTTTCTCTTTTAATTCCTTCACACGCTATTAGGAGAGTAAACTCAGTCTCTTTTTCATGTCATCCCTACGGTGGTTTTTTAATTAATTTCAAAGATGTTTGGGGGGTCTTTAAACACCCATGTAGGTTTAGTTTAAAGAGAGTTTTCAACCAAGTTCAGAGGGGGTTTTATATATTTTCACTAAAATTAATAAGAATTTTTATGCCTATATATCATTGATATACTGTTGTTTCACAGTTTTATTAATACTTTATCCTTAAGTTTAGTGTGTCCAAAAGCCTTTTTGTGCTAATTTTTATATAAGTTTCAATTTGTTTTGTCGGAAATCTGTCCAAAGATGAATGCGGAGATTTTGAGCGAAGAAATGCAGAAGAGACCACCGACGGAGCTTATGACGGTCCGTCGTGCTTGTGATGGTCCGTAGGTGGAAGCGTAGTGCAGCTCCTGAAGGAATATGGGGAAGTCTGACCAAGTGTGGGGTTACTCAGCTTGTGACGGTCTGTCGTGTCTATGACGGTCCGTCCTGCAGGTTCGTCATGAAGTTCAGAGAAGTAATCCCAGTACCCATATTCCAAGAGTTGAAGTGTTTAGGAACGAAGACTCTCGACGGACCGTTGGCCTATGACGGTCCGTCATACTTGCCGTCGAGGGTAATAATGAGAAAAGCAGAAGAAATTGCAAAAGTATGTTACGACGGAGTCCATGACGGTTCATCGTGACCACGAAGATCCTTCATGAGGTACGTCGTGACCACGACGCTCCGTCATGAGGTCTGTCGACCCAACCGCGTTTTGGCAGATTTCCAGCAAATAGAGTCCTTGTTTAATTAGGTTTTTCTTTTTTCATAAATAGTTCAAAAAACCTCGTTTTTGGGGTTAGACTCTGGATTGTTAGACATCATATTAATAGACTCTTAGATTCCGTATTAGAAAACATTGTATTGTTAGACTTTTGATTATCATTGATTGTTGGTGATTTTCGGTGATTAATCAAGCAAACTTTTGGATTTTACTCATCCTCATTGAAGTAAGTAAATGAATTCTTATATAATATATTTTTATATTGTGATTATGACTATGGGTAACTAAACTCCATAAGTAGGTTTGTGGGAACCATAGGCAAATAATGAGATAAAACCTAACTAAAATAACAATTCTAGTATAGTGTCTTGCATGTATTAATAAATCTTTCGCTTAGAAGTCTTTTTAACGGATGGCCAACGTTAGAACTCGCCTTAATGCTACTTGTCAGACCAAGGAGGTTTATAATAGGAAAAGAATTATTAACATTGATTTAGTGTATACTATCTAATAAGCTAGTATTGATTGGTACGAGATAATAACATTCTCAAATATCGAATATGATGCTTAATATGAGGTAAAGATAAGGGTTAGGAAAGCAACACACGTAGCCGGACAAAGGTGCGGAGTGAGATTTTCTAGATGCCGGACCAAGGATTTAGAAATACATAACTTGTCATTTTGCATGCAAGATACTAGGAAACAATTGTTATAGTTAGAATTATAAAGTTATGAACCTGTGGGGAACATGTAAACCCTAGTTACTTTGATGAATTGATTAAACTCCAACATTCGAAGATGTTAAGTGTCTCTTTCAATTTCGTTATTTTTTCACTCATTTAGAACTAGAAACCCCCCTTTGATTTGTTTTACTTTCCAAGGAAGTCATTGACCAAACACTAGTAATAATAGGTTGAAGTTAATTCTAGACTAATTTTTCCTCGTGGGAACGATCCAAACCTCACTAGTTGGGTTATTTACTTCACACGACTACTTTATTTCTTATTTGAGAAGTAAGTTTGAGCGTATCAAATTTTGGTGCCGTTGCCGGAGATTATAGCTTTTAGATTAACTTGAACTTATTACTATAGTTTAGCTGATATTTTCTTGATTTTATTGTTTTTGATTTTTTTTAGAACTATCCTCCTTGTATGCAAAATTCACGGAGAGGAACAAAACACCTGTTTCCCTACGATCACGATTTAGAGGGTACAGTATGCAATATGAATCGAAACTTGGGAATAAATGATGATAATCTGAACCAGAACATCCCAGATCTGGTTGATGTTCATGGTCAGATGTTACCCGATGCTCCAGGTGAACACCAACAGAGGAGACAAAATCCCATTCCACGACCCCAAGCATATTACAGAGGCTATGATAACATAGCAGACTCGGATGGTCCACTAGTTTTGCCTCCTCTAACCATAGGCCATACTTTTGTGGTAACTAGTAGCCTGATGCAAATGCTCACTGCCAGAAGTTTGTTTTCAGGGCTACCTTCTGAGGATCCACATGCTCATATAGCTAAGGTAAGGGCAGTGTGTACAAGTTGTGTAGGGAGGCTTGATTTGGATTTAGATGTAATAGGGCTCAAAGTGTTTCCTCTCTCACTAACTGGAAAGGCTGCTATGTGGTTCACTGAGATCCCATACAACTCAATCTTCAGTTGGAATCAACTATGGGATGTTTTCTTAGCACGCTACTATCCAGTCTCAAATAAACTAAACCACAAAGACAGAGTGAACAACTTTGTGGCACTACCAAGAGAGTCAATTAGTTGTTTTTGGGTTAGATTCACCTCATTCTTGAGAACAGTTCCAAATCACCGTATAGATGATGAGTGACTGATGGAATACTTTATCAGGGACAAGATGATAATAATAAAGGAGTGTTGGACACTATAGCAGGTGGATATTATGGGGAGTGTCCTTATGCTGAGACCGCTGAAAAATCATAGAAAATCTCCCGGAACAATAAAGCTTGGAGTACTAGGAAGTCCGATACTGGGAAAAACACTTTCGCAGTGCAGTCCACTCACAACCCAGCCACATATGAGATTCGTCATGAAATGGCTCAAATGACACTGAGCTTGGGTTGGTACTCAAACATGTATCTGGGGTGCAGAAAAGATAAATGCAGTCAACTACTTGTCGAAACCACCGCCACAACATTATGAGTGTTATAATGAGGAGGATTTATGTGCGGTAAATGAGCAGACGGGGGGTTTCCAACCGACTACCCAAGGCTCAAATCAGGATAATTGGTGCAAATTTCGAGGAAACCAAGTTCGGAACTATGGTAACAACAATCGTGAGGGTCATTATGTCCGAGATGGAAACTACAATCGCAACAACAACTTCAACTGGGGTAACTATGGTAATAGAAACGACAGGAATGGACCCTATGTTTCTCCTAAAAATCATGAACTTACTCCTAGGGATGGTGGAGGTAGTATGTCGCGAGTTGAGGATATAATGCATAAATTGATGAGGAGGTGCGATTCTAGTGATGAGCACATTAAAGAGTTAAAGGGTGATTTAGATAGTATTGGGCAAAAAGTTGATACACATGCAATTTTGATTAAGTAGATCGAGTTGCAAATGGCCCAATTATCTGCCACAGTGAACACACGGCAACTGGGCACTCTTCCTTGCAACACTGTCCAAAATCCAATGAATGATGCGCACTGTATGGCTGTCACTACTCGGGATGGTAAGAAAACCATCAACCCAACTATGCCGTCTACTGAGGAAAATGTGAGAAAGTATAATGATAATGTGGTAAAGGGTAGTGGCGAAGCAGAGGAAAGTAATGGAAAAGATTCAGAAGTACCTATTAAGGTAATTTCCATGCCTAGCCCACCACCACCTTTCCCTCAGAGATTAGTGAAAAAGGCCGAGGATGGTAAATACCGGCGTTTCACAACAATTTTGAAGAAGCTTTCTATCAATGTCCCTTTGGTAGAAGCTCTAGAATAAATGCCCGGTTATGCCAAATTTACGAATGATTTGGTTACCAAGAAAAGATCGGTCACTTTTGAGGATGATGATAGACTGAAACATTGTAGTGCTATTGCTACAAGATCCCTCGTACAAAAGAAAGAAGATCCGAGTGCGTTCACTATTCCTTGTACAATTGGGTCATTAAATATTTCTAAAGCATTATGTTATCTGGGGGAAAGCATAAAACTCATGCCCCTCTAGATTTACAAGAAGTTGGGTTTGGGGGATCCAAAACCTACTGCGATGCGGCTACTGATGGCTGCTCAGACAGTGAAACGTCCTATAGGGATACTCCATGATGTACTAGTAAAAGTGGAGTTATTCATCTTTTCGTATGATTTTGATATTATTGATTGTGAGGTTGATTTTGAAGTATCTATTATTCTTGGGAGGCCATTCCCTGCTACAGGTATAGCCTTAGTTAATATGGAGAAGGGGCAGTTGAAATTTTGGTTAAACAATGAAGAAGAGACCTTCAACGTTTGTTGGACCATGAGGAAGAGTGGTGAGGTCCAATCGGTATCAGCCATATCCCACAAAGAAAAGATGAAGAAAGGGAATGAAGAAAAAAGTGCAAAACAAGAGTTTATGGTTGGGGATTTGGTGCTTGTCTACAGTTCTGGGGTGCCTTGTCTTCCAGGCAAGATCAAGTCCAAATGGACTGGCCCTTACTTGATTACCCAAGTATTCCCTCATGGAGCAGTTTAGTTAAAAGCCAAGGAGGGAGTGCAGTTTAAGATGAATAGAGAACGAATACAACTCTAATTTTTGAATAAAGCATCGGGGAATAAAGTAATAGAGGCAAACCATCTTGATGAAGGCTGAGTAATCAAATGTCCCAAGTCGTGCCGCGATATTAAATGAGGCGCTTGTTTGGAGGCAACCCAATAGTTATAGTCTTTTTAGTAATGGTAGCATTTTTCTACTAATGGGTTTTATATTTGCAGGCACATCACCAGGAATTTCTGCAGAAACTTACTCTGCAGCAGTCAGTGACGGATACATCGACGGACCGTTGCGCCTGCGACGGATCGTCGTATGCCTCCGTCGTACTAGGTAAGTCTTTCTGTTATTCTCAAACTAGGGCACACACGACGCAACCAACGACGGGTCGTCATAACTGCGACTGGCCGTCGTCGGGGAATCATCGCATCATTAATGAGGCGTACCCGACCCGACCCAATTGGAGTTTATTATAAAATTTCACTATTTAAACTTCCCAGCCCCTCATTTAACCCCCATTCCTTCATTATTCCTCCCATTTCCCTCTCTTTTAAACTTCCACATTCTCTCCCTTGATTATTATTCCCCCAAAATTCTCCAAAGTCCTAAAAGTTATAATCTACTAGTCGGAGTTGCTGTTGTGGGTGTCGTCCTGGTCACCGAGTACTTGTCCTTTTTGTTTTCCCCAATTCTAAGTTATGTTTCTCTAATTTTTACTCATTTGTCTTGCATGTTTGTTTATTAATTAGTAATAGTTTAGTTGTTCATGATATGTTCGTTCCTTTGATATAAGATTCTGTCTAACCTAGGCTAAAAATGTTCGAAATTGCCATGTTTACAAACCTAGACATAGGTGCCTTTGCATTACTAGTTTCCTAGGTAGTTTGGTTAAACAAATATAGGTAAAACACACTACAAGTTCGATTTAGGTTCATCGGGGATGAATGGGGTACACCAGTTCTGTCACTACTCTACTGAACGAAACCCCAATGACGGATCGTCGTACCCACGACGGACCGTCACAAGGTCCGTTCCAAAAGCCCTAACACCCGACTGCCCATTTTTCAAAGTGTCTTTCAACGGACACATGTGACGGACCATCAGACCCACGACGGTCCGTCCTGCACAATCATTCTGTTTGTCAGAGACCCTGTTTCTATGGGTGTCTCATTTTTTTGTAAGTGTCCCACAACAGACACATGTGATGGACCGTCGTCTTCACGATGGTCCGTCCTGCACAACTGTTCTAGTTGTTAGAGACCCTGTTTCTAAGGGTCTCTCACTTTTTCTAAGTGTCCTAAAACGGACACATGTGACGGAGCGTCATACGCACGACGCTCCGTCCTGCATGACCGTCATGACGCTCAGATACTCCTCTTCTAAGGGTCTCCATATTTTTTCCAAGTGTCCTGCGACGGACCATCGTACCTGTGACGGTCCGTCCTACATATACCGTCATACTAGTCAAAGACTCTCCTGCAGGGTTCTCCATATATACAATGTGTATGTAATACAGGACGGACCCCATGACGGTCTGTCATAGCCACGACGAGCCTTCACCAGGCCCGTCGTGTGTCGTTGTTACCATAGAAATGACATACTATTTTAATTTTTTTTGTACTTCTTACTTGTCTTGTTTTCCACTACTCGTACTAATATTGATCTTTTTCAGGTACTATCTACAGTGGCACCCAAGAAATATAAAATCTATGCAGGCGGGCGATCAATTTCTGTCGCCCCATCTCTCCTCATGGTCATTGGCTCGCATGATGAGCATGACCCCGAGTATGTGACCCCAGACACTTCCACCCCTTCCCGTGCTGCACGTGCTCTCAAAACCACACCCAAAAAGGTGGCGTCCAGCGTAGTCAATGCCTCCTAGTCTGATGAGGAGCGCACACTGACCGGCACACCCTCTGGTTCAGCCACAAATGAAGAAGGAGCGTCTGGCTCCTTAGGTGTATCCTAGTCTGAGGAATCCTTTGGCTCTGCTGAGATTCCTGCACCCGCCACCGCTGCATCGTCGGCCTCATTTGATGAGGCTGACAGTTCGGATTCCAAATCAGGTTGACCAGCTCAGGCGCCCACCCTAGCCACTGACCAGCCCAAGCTGTGGTGTTTTGATGGGCAATTTCAAGTCTACTCCGACGCCAAGTTCCTGACTGATAAAGGAGTGATGACTCAAACACTCACCTTGGAGTGGCGGGTCCTTACAGGGAGTCTCCCGACGATGCCTGAGATCCACAATCTCTTCACCAGGAATCGCTTGGAGTGGACAGCATATCCGTTGGGACGTTAAAGTGAAGAAATGGTCTGAGAGTTCTACGCATTATACGTAGCGACTCTCCAATCACAGATAGATAGGTGGGCTGCCCCCACTAAACAGGCCCCAGTGGAGCAGGTCCAAGTACAGGGCGTACAGGTTGACAAGTTCCTGCGCGAGCCATCACTGAGAGAGACCACAAAGAGGTGGATTGCCCTACACCTGTCAGTTGATGGAGAGGGTGCCGACTGGGTGACTGAGCCAAAAGGGGCCATCAACAAGGCAAACCTCACTTTCACGACGAAGTTCTTGTGGCTGCTTGTCGTTACATGGGATCGAAAAGTGTTAATGGTGGCGATGATAACTGGGTTTGAGGTGGAATTCGTGTGGCTTCTAGAGGTAGTCATGCACGAGAGGGAATTCAACGTCACTACTACTTACCCTTTCCCGTGCGTGATCTTTGCTCTCTTCAGGTCCGCTGGTGTGCCTATATGGCACGTAGATCAGCTCAAGACCCCGTGGGGCACTGTTGACGTCGGCCTCATCAGAGATGAGGCCAATGAGTTTGCTCCACGCAGAGGGACCCGCCAAGAGCTGCCTCCACTTGCTGATGATCTTGCTGATAAAGTAGCCCAGGCCCGCACGGTTACACAGGCGGGGCCACTGACACTACTCTAGTCGATTCTATCCCGGGTAATTGCACTACCCCGAGCTCCTCTCGCACAGCCCCTCTACCGGCACTGGTCCCGCTTGCTAGGGTCCAAAAATTAGAGGCGCAAATGGCTACACTTCTGCATCATATCCAGCCGTGGATGCAGAAGTTGATTACTGAGTCAGAAGAGAGCCTAGAGCAGAAAATGGTCCAGTATACAAAGCGGAAGATTGCTCAGGTTCACCAGCGCTTGGACGCCTTTTAGTTGAGGGTGTTAGCCCGACCAGCCCCTCCGATGGATACCTCGACTCTTCATGCTGCAGTTTACAGTCTTCATGCAGATATTGACACGATCTTACAGGCTAGGGTGCCGGAGTCTGAGATCCCTTCTGTCGAGCATGCTAAAGATACAGTGTTGGCGGCTCTATTTTCCACTTCAGAGATTCTACAACCTCCCCCTCGAGAGCACGCAAAGAGGCGTAGGGGTCGAGCAGAGGATGAGGCGCGAGCACGGAAGAAGGAGCGCCGTGAGATGGAGGCTGCGAGGAGAGCCTCACTTGCTGAGGAGGAGGCGCACCAGATGAGAGCATCAGACTTAGCGGCTGGGGTGTTAGCTCCCGAAAAGTGGAGATAGGAGGAGGCACTACTGATAGTGCGGTTGATGCTGAGGACACTACTGAGAGTGTCCAGATTGCAGAGGACGTGGGTTCCAGGAAACCGTACCCACCAGCTTGCTGATCGACGACACTTTGCGCCAAAGGCTTGCTTCACCTACCACTCTTGTATTTAAATTTTTATGCATTGGGGACAATTGCATGTTTTTTTTGTTGGGGGTGGGGTATTTGGAAAGTGAGTGTTAGGGTAAAGTCTGAGTAGCCCAATTCACTATCCTCTTTTGGGGTTTTCTTGCCTATGTTCTTTTTCTCCAAAATACTGATTACTTTTTCTGTTTAACCGGCATGTCTATATATTTTTACATAGTTTAATTCTGGAGCATGATGGCTAAAATAGCAAGAAAAGAAGAGAGTCACTTACACAAATGAAGAAAGAAGAAAAAAATAGCAAGGTGAAAGAATATGAGAAACTAGGCGAGATAAAATGATAGAAAGTGGGAAGGTTTAGCCGATATGTCAAGGAGGGCAAAAAGTCACTAAAGTATACCTAAATATACCCTACCTGACCCTGAGCCTATGTTACAAGCTAAGAAAGTCCTATCGTGATCCTAAGATTTGTATAGCGAACTTAAGGCAGTGGAAATAAGGGCAAGATTATGGCAATAGGAATGAATCAGTGAGACTTGTTCTGAGAGCGAGTGTTGAAAAGTAATCCTTATGCTCAAACTGAAATCATTGTGTGAAAAATGAGGACTTTTTTCTATTGTGAGGAAACTAGTTGCGATACCGGAATTGTTACCACCTCGGTGAGAAATTGAAGAGGATAAGTGTTAGTGCATGGTCAGTCTGTGTCATGTTTTGATCCCACAGTGATAGCATGCATAGATTTGATGAAATTAATCGGGATTGATAGCCAAATGATTGCAAAGGATGAAACATGGATACTATTGAACAAAGATTTTGTATTGAGTTATAGTGCATCGCTTGAGGACAAACAACGAATTTAAGTTGAGGGTGTTGATATACCGTGGTTTCACGGTATTATTTCTACTTTTTCCTTATGTTTAGTGTGTCTGAAATCCTTTTTGTTCTATTTTTATATAAGTTTCTCTTTGTTTTGCAGGAAATCTGTCCAAATATGAATGCGGAAATTTTGAGCGAAGAAATGCAGAAGAGACCACCTACGGAGCTTATGACGGTCCATCGTGCTTGTGACCGTCCGTAGGTGGCAGCGTAGTGCAGCTTCTGAAGGAAGATGGGGAAGTCTGACCAAGTGTGGGGTTACGCAGCTTGTGACGGTCCGTCGTGTCTATGACCGTCCGTTTGGCAGGTTTGTCATGAAGTTTAGAGAAGTAATGCCAGTACCCATATTCCAAGAGTTAAAGTGTTTTGGAACGAAGACCCTCGACGGACAGTTGTGCCTATGATGGTCCGTCATACTTGCCTTCGAGGGTAATGAAGAGAGCAGCAGAAGAAATTACACAAGTATGGGACGACGGAGTCCAAGACTGTCCGTCATGACAACAACGATCCGTCGCGAAGTCCGTCGACCCAGCCTCATTTTGGCAGATTTCTAGCAAATAGAGTCCTTGTTTAATTAGGTTTTTATTTTTTCATAAATAGTTCTAAAAACCTTATTTTTGGGGTTAGACTGTGGATTGCTAGACATCATATTATTAGACTCTTAGACTCCGTAATGGAAAAACATTGTATCGTTAGACTTTTGATTATCATTGATTGTTGGTGATTTTTGGTGATTAATCAAGAAAACTTTCGGATTTTACTCTTTCTCATTGAGTTAAGTACATGAATTCTTATATAATATATTTGAATATTGTGATTATGACTATGGGTAACTAAACTCCATAACTAGGGTGTGGGAACCATAGGCAAATAATGAGATAAAACCTAACTAAAATAACAATTCTAGGATAGTGTCTTGCATTTATTAATAATTCATTCGCTTAGAAGTCTTTTTAACGGATGGCACTCTTTCTCATTGAGTTAAGTTATGAACCTCTAGGGAACACGTAAACTCTAGTTACTTTGATTAATTGATTAGACTCCAAAATTCAAAGCTGTAAGCTCTTTCCAATTTCCTTAGCTATTTTCACTCATTTAGAACTACAAACCCCCCTTTTATTGTTTTTACTTTCCAAGGAAGTCATTGACCAAACAATAGTAATAACAGGTTGAAGTTAAGTCTAGACTATTTTCCTCGTGGGAACGATCTCAACCTCACTAGTTGGGTTATTTACTTGACACGACCGCTTTACTTCTTATTTGAGGAGTAAGTTTGAGCTTATCAATCATGTTTATAACTTTGATGTAAGATATTATTTTGATGACAGGTTATAAACCTATATTTGTTGATATGGAGCCTTCTATTGTGGATTAATTTAGGACTGGACTTTCATGCAACTCTTCAATCTTTTGCGGAATCTTTCCCTAAATAAGGAACCTATTTTATAGAGATTGTTTAAAATATGTTCTTTTTAATAGTATAATTGTATTTCATCTTATTGGTATGAGTTGGAAAATTCATGTAGCATAATTTGGATAAGAATATTTTTTTTATAACATGAAAGTTCAGTTTTTGTATTTAACTATGAAATTTTATATGGATAATGGTTGTTTTTTATGTCAGTATTTCAATAGATTATTACTATTGTCTAGTCAATGAAGTTAGAAAACAATTGCAGAAGGTAATTTGGTTGCTATGAGGACTTATAATGAATGTATTTGTTGTTGCGACCAAAGCTTATTAACTACTGAATTTTCGATTAGCGAAGGAAAAAATTGATCTCTAAAGAGAGCTACTGCAACACTCTGAAAGTCTAACACGTGTTCTAGAGCCTAACATAGGTGTCAAAGGTTTAGAAACTTTTGTAAGGTCATAAATAATTAATATAAGTCATTTAGGAAGTTTGGAAATCAAAACGTGTTACGACCGGGGTGCACCCACTAGAAATAACATAGCGTAGTTGACCTCTCGTAGGTCTTATACAAGCCCGTAGTATCATTCATCGCATTGTCATAGGTAAATTTAGCGTAATATTTAAAACTTTCTGAGCACATCATATGATAGAACATAACTTCCATTATATATAAAATATCATATTACACTGTTAGACATTAAGTCTCTTTGCCATCTTAGTCTCTAAATCTTTAGAGTACATTAGGGACACGGACCTTATAACGTAGAAGATACCTAAACTATTACATCACATTAAATAAATATAATGTAGAAAATCCTTGAAACATAAGGATCCCTTTTCTTGAGCTTGGGAAACAAATATCAAGCCCTTAACACTAGAGAAATCCTTCAAGCATCCATATCTTACACTTTGTATAAAAAGTAAAGAAGAATGTTATTAGTACAAGAATGCACTAAGTATGGCATCCATGAAAAAACATGCATTAAAAGGGACATCTTACTTGAAACCCTGCATCATTCTTTTTTCTGAAAACTTCATAAATCTTGATTCTATGAGCATCATATAATTCACATACTTCATTTAGACATGTATAATAGTCCTAAGATCCCATAAAAACATACATTACATTTAAGACATATTTTCCATCACTTTACAGTAACAACCATTTCCTTACAGTGACCTCTTTTTCCCTTTACAGTGAAATTTCTTCATTTTAACTTCTTAACTTCCCAAGTTACCCTGTAGTGACACTTGGTGCAATGTAAAGATAATGTCCCATGATACCATCCACACTAAATAACAACTTTAAAACCACAAGGTAATCATATATACACCCTCATTACCGAACAAATATACATATACATAGATCCATACATATCATAATAGCACAATTTTACGTACAACTCAACATAATGCATACCCCTAATATAAGACCTAATCAAAGACATCATGAGAGTCACACTATCAAATACATCATTATAAACAATAGTTAACAACACATACTTGGACTTCACTTCATAAAGCATCATAGAACACTACTCATAACCTCATTCTAAGCCTACTAGTGCAATGTACTTGTGAAGTCCCATAACCTCAATCATACTAAGCAAACCTAAAAAGACACTAAAACCATATAATTCATTCCATACATCAATAAGACAAGTATAGAAATCTTCATACAGGTCAAGCAAGACTTCATCATATAGTCAATAAGACCAACATTGTGCACATAAGATGAGACCACATCACATCATCAAATCATACCATGCACATCATCAAACCAATTAAGAGAACTCTACAAGGTCATACATAAGAAATATAGACATAGTCATATACATTAGAACACCTTCCTAGAATTCCCTTCAAGAGCTATTTGTGCAGTGCGTAGGTAAAGTCCTGTACCCTTACCTACCCTAAGCAACTTACCTTAGGTTATCCTTATTAGGTTCCTAACTTTACTTCCATGGTCCATTATATTTTAGGAAAACTATATCCTTAACCGACACTAAGACCATGGGTGATAAACATGGAATTTGGTGTTGTAGAGTCTTACACCAAAAGAAGGTGTTCCACTTAGCCAAACTAGAACATTAAGACATGCTATCATATTAAGTGAAATCACTTGCTAGATTCAATGGGGCAAGCATATTTTATGGAACTAAGAGATACGTATTGGGACCCTCTCCCTGCTCGTGAGCTTTGGAGTCCTCATTCATGAGAAACCATGAGTAATCTTCCTCAGAGGAAATCGACACCTTATTTGGAACCATACGTGAATGTTACTCTAAGGGAAGTCAACACTTCATGAGAACCCAATAGTGAATCGTCCTCCAAGGGAAGCCAACACCTCGCATTGTGAAGTTCACTCGGTGCTAAGCTATGTTTCCTTTATTGAAAATCCTTTATGAACATTACTTTGTTCAACATAGGGTTAAGAGAATTAACCCCTCATATGCTTAGCTTATAGGTCATAGATGAGATTTCATCAACCTAAATCATGTGCGAAGTCCTTTCACATAGACATAGAAATTTAAAGCACCATCTAGTTGAGGATACTCTTAAAAACGCCTTTCAATAGCCCATCTATTGACTAGATCATCATACATGCATCATGGACATATTTCATGTTGGTGGGTGTATACATGTATGTGACCAAACCTCTCACACAAAAATCTTTAGACCACAGAAGTTCATGCTTAATTATATCATATGCTTAACATCATAGCACATAAATCATATTCATAACATGCTCCTGCAGTCATATTTATGTATATAAATCACAAACCTAGGAACTATCCTATCAAGGCACACATGTGCAATCCTTAGACAAGGTCACATACCCTTCTCCATACTATTAAACCTATCAAATCATCCTAGTTAAGGGATATAACATACTTCATAGACATATACTTTACATTCATAGTAGTAGACACAAGTGCATATGAGAATACCATTTCATTAGACACCATGAACCTATACTACTTGTAAACATACATGAAGTGTAAGTGTGTATACATTGGTCAACATGATTAATTAATGGATATAAACAACACATTGAGGAATCCACCCTCTTAGGACAGTAATGTACATTCAAGCATAGACCATACATGACAATTTAGAATAGGAGACAAGCTAATTTCACATTAAACTTAAGACTCTTAACATTAGCTAATAACACATTCACATTGGGGCACATAGGTAGGGGTTAATTGATCATTAATACTTCATTAATGGTATCACCTAAACATAACCCTAACATAGTTATTCACAAGCTTATACATTAACAACACAACCTAGATTACATATAGAATAGAAGACTAGTCATGCTTCAAATTTTGTGATCATCACCAACACACAGTCATAATACAATTGCCATGAAGGCCATGATCACATCACATATATATTGACAATAAATTAAAAACTGCAACCAAAAGTTGATCTTACCACACAATTCCATACAAGGTCAATTATCTAACAATTCTATAGAGAAATAGAGAGGCAAAGCAATCTTAACAACACTCCCTTGCTTTGATCATCATTAATCACTAATAATAATTCATCAATAATTCACATATAGGGAAGTAGATAAAATTACAATAACATAATCGAAATCATAATTTAACCATCATAGGATCAAGATCACATTATGCACACTACATCATAAATTCTATAGAAAGAAGCAGAATATAGATCAACTCACCAAATCCTCAAGCCTTGATCCACATTGGACCAACTATACATAATTCAACATTAATATACATAATTGGCAGTACATATAAGCAATTCAATATGCTAGAATCATAATTCAATCAACGTAAATTAAAAATAACAATGCCCATAATATAGGCCAATTTGAGAATCGGAGGTAACATCGGTCATCATGAAATTGGATCGAAATTAACTTTAAAATCAGTACATAAACATCAATTCATCATAAGCATGCTTTTGAAATCAATTTGAGAAAGAACCCATGGATAGATAAAAAGATTGAAGGTTTGATCATGAAATCTCATTGAAAAGCTTTGAAGAAACTCTTTAGATGAATGGATATATAAATATGAAGGATCACCATACCTTTATACATGAAAATCCCATAAGAAATTGATGAATAAACAATGAAAATCCAACCTCTAGGTTGAACTTCATTTTTCCCTCCAATAGAGGTTTGAGAGAATTTTGGAAGAGAAGAGAGATTTGGGATTTTTATTTATTATTGGGTGTTGGGATTTTTGACTTGGGAAAAGACCTTAAGCTATTTATTTAACCGAATGGATTGAATTTGGAAAACCAAACTTGGCCTGCCAGCCCAGGGACCACGGCCACCTTCACGGTCCTTGAAGGTAGTTCATGACCCTTATCACAATCTGTGGTCCTTGAGGCAGTGTCTACATTGAATTTACAATCCCCCAAGTGGATAAGAAAGTTTCAAGACTAACTTCACGGACAGGTGGTCAACTTCACTTGCCGTGAAGTCGTCCGTGAACACTAAGGCTGTATGTTGCCAACTTGGGACAACTTTTTGCCCACAAGTTGGGTTCTCCTCAAGGACCCTTTTGTTTGTCCTTGGGGAGTTTTTACCGTATGTGTCCAACGTAATTACACTGATATACATGTCAAGGACCTTCCATACAAGTTTTAGAATAAAAAAACACACGCAACACTTCAAAACATGCTAGGTACACTCAAGTACGTCCAAGGGATAACTTTTGAACATCTTGGGCGTTCTTGAACGTTTGACTTCCAAATGACTTCAAATAAGTCATACATGCTATAAAACACATATGTAACATGTTAACAAACATATTAGTCCTCCTAAGACTCCCTTCAAGGCTAACTAGTGCAATATATAGGTAGAGTCCCACACCTCTACCTAAACTAAGCTAGACCCCTTGGGTCATCCTAGTTAGTGTTCATTCAATACTTCATTTTACCTTTTGGGAACATCTTTCCTTACTTTACATAGAACACATGAGCTTATGTTGAATCTGGTGTAATGGAACCCTACACAAAAAGAAAGCGGACTGCTTGTAGTATCATAACATGAACATAAAAACTACGTGTATCAACTAGCTAGTATTCCTACGGGGGAAACATTCTTTAAAAACTTATATAACATGTTCACAAATATATTAGTCACATGTGAGACTCTAGACATCAAATCAATCATACATGCTTTACATAACATGTTAACTATCATATTAGTCACATGTGAGGTTCTAGACACCATAAATCATTTTGCGGGTCTTACAAAACTTCAAAGAATGTCCATTATGTCGAAAAATGACTTTAATGAGGTGCTAGTGTGTCTAAGCCTATTTTACTAAGTTCTAAGAGTCGGAAAATGATGAAATTTGGTGGAAAGGAGTCTAACACATATTAGAGTTAGTTAATAGTTGAAACGTCCATGTACGACTCCCCAAGGAACAACCAATGTCCCTTGAGGAGGACCCTTGTAACTTGGGGCAAAAACTTCCCAAGGGAGTGTGCACAAACGATTGCCACCAATGGATCATCGTCGAATTGACGGGGCGTCGATTGAATCCATCGATGGCTACTTAGAATATATGTTGAAGAATAGATTTTAACAAGTATTTTACCAATAAAATGGAAAAACAGAACGGAGGTTCCTTTAGTCGTTGATTGACAAATGTGGCGTCGACGTGATCTCGTCTGTGAGACCACTAGTTTTGCTGCACGTTTTTAGATTGGTTAAGTTAAATAATTATGTGGTTAGTTTATTCATTTGGAATTAAGAGAGGTTTTATTAAGTTAGTTAACAACCTATATAAAGACCCTAACCTAATTAAGCTAACGTAATCCTCATATATCCCAACAAATTCTCATCCTTCTCTCTTCTTTCTCTCTCCCAAGTTGAAGAACACCATTAAATTCAAGGTCAAGGGGTTCAAGGTATTCTAAAGATCAAAGTTTCTCAATACAAATTCATCAATCAAAAAAGTATGGGATTAGGTTCACCTTTGGGACATCATTCCCCAAAGGGTTCCTTCAAATTGATTTCAAAAAAGATATGTTTTCATGTGGGTCTCTTACAATCTTGAAATTGATTTTTCAATTTGATTGTATGATGGTTTATTTTTATTGTATTGATTATATTAGGATGAATTATGACTATATTACACTACTTATTGATGTATTGGTCAAGTTTGTAAAAAATGACCTTTTCCCCTTAACCCTAGGTTGTGATCTTGAAAAGAACTATCTAGTATTTATGTAATTGGCTTGGTTAATGTGTGAAGTACTAA
The DNA here is from genome assembly GCA_027789145.1 of Solanum arcanum. Classification (NCBI taxonomy): domain Eukaryota; kingdom Viridiplantae; phylum Streptophyta; class Magnoliopsida; order Solanales; family Solanaceae; genus Solanum; species Solanum arcanum. The sequence continues at coordinate 22,116,757 of CM050935.1, read as the reverse complement.
TATATGATGTTATTTATACCAAATTATAAATATATTAAGATTAATTTTAGTCCTATAATGCTATTTATTGAGTAGTTGATCAAGGTTTTGAAGTAGATTATGAATTTGACCTACGTCTCTATCATAAGTTATGAACTAGTGATGGGCTGTTGTATAGCGGTTCAATTGACTTCATTATCATTTTGTTTTGTATTGTTTAATGACATTACACCCATTGTTGGGTTGAGTTGAGGGTATATGGTAATACCTTGATGTTGGCTTATGAAGGAGACTTGGTAAGTCTTATAATCTGAACTCTTTACTTCAATTATGGTTACTTGTGATTAAAAGATGATGTTGTATTGAAGTATACCTTATATTAAGATTGATCGGCTTTTTAAGGTTTTGAATTGAAAAGTCTTGACTATGGTTTATGAGGTGTTGGCTAAGATGTAAATGTTATAAGGATAGTGATAACTTACCAATGTGCCTTATCGTGAATGATTATGTAAATGTGCTAACCTCATATGTATGAATTGTAATGAAAGGAAAATACTCATGAAATTCTTATAGGAATATGATGAGGATGATTTTATAATGGATAGACCCTATGACCTACATTAATCTATGATAAATAATAAATCATTTAAGATATTTAAAAACGGGACTTTAACTTACCACTGAGGGATCTAGAGTGAGGAGTCTCCCTTCCCACGTAGGGAAGGTAGGATCACAAACGTACTCTATAAACTGGAGACTATAATGCATGTAGCATAAAGAGTGTCCCAACTATATCTCCTAGTTCTTGAAAAATGTTCCCCATAGGAATACTAGCTAGTGGATCTACGTAGTTTCTATGTTCATGTTATGGTACAACCTTGGAAAGTAGTCCGCCTTCTTTCTGTGTAGGGTTTCATGACACCTGATTCCACATAAGTTCATGTGGTCTATGTTGATTAAGGCAATATTTTCTCAAAAGGTAAAATGAATTATTGAATGAACTCTAACTAGTATGACTTAAGGGGTCTAGCTTAGTTTAGGTAGAGGTATGGGAATCTACCTATATATTGTACTAGTTAGCCTTGAAGGGAGTCTTAAGAGGTTATTCTTATGTATGTATATGGTTATAAAGGGAAATGATATGTATGATGATCTTAAATGTTGATGGTACCTCGAGATGTTTAATTCACTTATTAATACATGGTTAGTCTATATTGAAAAAGTGTGATGTTATGTACCCTTAATTATATGATATATGAAGTTGGACATTGGTTATGGTTCTTGTTACGTTTACTTGATTGAGTTAGGTTATGGGGGCTTTGCTTAGTCATTGCACTAATGGACTTAATGAGGGTTCATGAGTAATTATCTGCTTTGGTTAGGTTGAAGTGAACTTTTATTCATGCTTGTTGAAGTTATACTTTATGATGGAGTTGTCTCGACTATATATTCAAGTATGTTAGTATGCGTGATTGGTTTGGTTATACTTAATATGATGAACATGGTCTTGAGTTGATGACTATGCATAAATGACTTATATTGATTCTTGAGTGTGTATAAGGCTTTCCAAGTAAAATAGCATGACTTAAATGAAATGTCTCTTTTTAGCATGATTTGATATTGTTTGTGCATATGCTCTCATACTTAGTAAAAGTGGTGTACTAACCCCATTTTCTCTCTTTTCCCTAATATTTTATGTTCCGGTCGTTGAATGGCTTTTGAGACGACTTTGAAGAAGACTTGAAATTCTCACTCATGCAGGTTGGGTAGGTCCTCACTTTCCAAGGTAAATTCCAATATCAAGCTTTTGAATGGTGTTCTAGTTTGAGACTTCGATGTTATTTCCTTATCATTTGAGTAGTAAAGATTTATAGCCTATATGTGGCTTATTACATTGATGTATGGGATATGCCCATTGATACACTCTTTTTTAGATGGTTAGGAGATGAGACACTCTTTTAAGACTATGTTAAGTATCTTATATATTAATGTGCAATAAAAGTAGAAGACTACGTAATCTTCTTATACGAAGGGTCTATGTATACTCAATATAATTGTATTACGTGTGTGCGAGAGGTCTATATAAACCTTATGATATATAGAATAGTTTTGAATTTTCCTCATTTTTAACCTATGAAGGTAATGATGTAAGCTAAGAGGCTAGTATTAGTCCCCTTTGAGGAAGACACCGGTTAAGTCTAGATGGTAATCCCCGGAAGTGACAGCTTCTACTTGACTTTTGGCAGTCATTAAGGTGTTTTTAACGAAAGAACATTCCGGTCATTAAATTTTAACGATCGGATATTTTGGTCGTTAACTTCAAAGGATGATGATTTTAACGACCGGTGGTGTTCAAAACCATTTTTGTTGTTATTGACTTATAATGATCAGAATTGATATTTTAGCGAAAAAATATTCTTTCGGTAAAGGCCTTTTTTCTTGTAGTGTGTCAAACAAGTGAAAAGGATCAAATAAAACATAAAAATCAATATACATACATACATATATATATATATATATATATATATATATATATATATATATATATATATATATATATATATATATATATATATATATAATTATAGAGATCTTTTCAGAAGAGCTTAGGCAGACAGATGAAGCTTAGTACTATCTTTCATCCTCAGACTGATGGGCATGCAGAGCGCACCATTATGACATTGGAAGATATGTTGAGAGCGTGTGACTGAATTTTGCGGTAGTTGGGATGACCATTTGTCTTTTATAGAGTTATCATATATTAACAACTATCACGGCAGCATTGGGATGGCACCATTTGATGCACTATTTTGTAAAAGGTGTAGGTATCTAGTTGGGTTGTTCGAGGTTTGAGAGTCATCCATTTTTTGTTGAGAGATCAGTTATGAAGTCTTAGAGAAGGTCAGGGTAATTAGGGATAGATTGGCTACTACTTACATTCGGCATAAGTCTTATGCAAACAACGGAAAACGGCCCTTAGAGTTTGATGTGGGTGACCATGTCTATTTGAACATATTACCTATGAAAGGGGTGATGAGGTTTGGCAGGAAGGGGAAGTTTAGTCCGAGGTATGTTGGGCCATATGAGATCCTACAACGTTTGGGTGAGGTGGCGTGAGTTGGCATTGCCTGCGGAGCTACCTTTTGTTCTTCCAGTCTTTCATGTCTCTATGTCAAAGAAGTGCTTAGGTGATCCAACATTGATTCTACCTGTTGAAGGTTTGGATGTCGAGGAAGACTTATACTCTAAGAAAGTACTTGTTGAGATTTTATACAGACAGATCAAGCGGCTAAGGAATAAGGAGGTTGCCATAGAAGGTTTACATGACATCCCTCTACCCTCATATTTTCAGACCTTGAGGTTAGACTTCCTACTCTTAAGTCTAAGTTTCTTTATCTGTCCAATCTTTATTACTATTGCTTGATTGTGTATAGTAACTATGTGATGATCTGACTGGCATTACCCTCGATAGTTAGTAGTGTCATTCGAGGGAAAATGTTCCTAAGGAAGGGATAATGTAACAACCCTAAAAATGAATATGCTAAGTAGTTTCATTTGGGGACAACTGTTCCTAAGGAAGGGATAATGCAACAACCCTAATAATGGATACGCTAAGTAATGCTTAATACATCTAAAATGCCTATGATTAGACCGGGTTCACACAGATTGATGAGCATATACCTCTGAACCCTTTCTACAGCTAAGCTAACTAATCTGGGGAGTAAGTTCAGCTAAAGGTTGGGTCCATCCATGTAGGGCTCTCGAATACGAAGATTTACTCGGTTGAGTCTTTACCGCACTTAAAAAGGGAAAATCTTAGATTTGGAGGGTCTAGAGGTAAAATTGTCTTTTCCAGGCCAAGGGTAATATCGTAATGACCCTAAGTAACTAAATAATTTATTAATTAATTTAATAAAGTTGATAGTATGGGTCGGGTCGATCCGAAATGACCAGTTTGCAGTGGTTACTCCACCTCATTTTGAACCCCAATGGAAGCTTCAATTAAATGTATTTAATTTGAGGTTATAATCTTATTTTTAAGGGCTTTATGGTCATTGCACTAATCTATTTAAATTATATTTTTATTAAATTAATAAGAAGTCCTAGGTTGACTAATTCCTAAACGAATATTGTTAATCCTAAACTATACTCTCACGTTCATCTCTCTCCACTCTCTTTCTCTTAACATGATTCTCTCTGCCTAACAAACATACAAGAACAGAAAAACTACAAAATTCTTCACACTTGAAGAACTCACACGAAAAATATAATCAAAACATAAGCAAAAACTTTAGGCAAAAAGGGAAATTTTTTCGTCGAGTTTGGTTTTCAAATTTAAGATTTGAAATTGATTTGGATAGGATGTTGGACAGCAGGTCGTGCGTCGAATAGACGTCAAAATAAGGTATGGGTTTTCTTACTCTTGGTCCCTTTCCCAAGAGACCCTTAGGACTCAGATAAATCTACTCCAAAAACTAGGGTTGTTCCCCTTTACATGTTCCCTGTCACTAGCGCCAATCGATTAGCAGTTTGGGTATGTTTGTCGGTAGAAATTAGGGATATAATATGTTTTTCTGTTGATTATGTTCATGTGTGTATGTTCGAAGTTATGTGAATGTTAAGCATGCTGTCTGAAATTATGTTTTTACGTGTGTGAAATATGTAGCCGTGACATATACTCTTGGTGTGAAGTTCGAAAATGACATGTTATGGTTGTATTCTTACATGCCCAAACTTGTACAAATTGTGATGTTCACATGAAGTATAATGTGGCTGATTTGAATGAAAACTATTAGCTAAATGAATCCATGAGACTGCACCGAAAGATGTACTAAATGATCCATGAATTACCGTAAAAACTAACATGTAAACGTTGATGAAAATGAGGTGAAAAACTTACAAAATTTCCAGAATCTTGTTGATGAGTTTCGGCCAAGATAAGGGATGTAAAAATTCTGATTTTAGTGCAAACTCTATATAGAATGTGATCTTAAAATGTACCTAAAGAACTCACTAAGAAATACTCAAAACTATACACATTTAACGTGAAAGAGGTGAGAAAATAGGCTGCAAAAATGAGACCAAAATATTAGTACTTTGATGTTATTTTCGGTCAAGTTAATTAAAATAACATGTTATGAAAAAAATATGATGAAAAATAAGTGACATCACTGAGGGTCGAACCCGTGACCTCACCATGATAAAAGTCATATAAATAATGTAAGTAAAAAAAAAGAATCTGGCATGGGGAATTCGAACCTGTGACCTTGACAAAAATAAAATATTAAAAATAAAATGAGAGGAGTTGGATTCGAACCCACCACCTCTCAGTCATATTTAAGGAGGGACAAAAAGAAATATAAAAGGTTGCGGGGTGAGGGAATCGAACCCATGACTTTTAGGTAGAATAAAAGGAATTTATTGAGAAAATTAAAGTGGGGCTGGTGGGTTCTATCCCACACCCTCTCATCCAAGAAGGAGATAATTGAAAGAAAAGAAAAAAAATAAAATTAGGTTGTGGGGGTTCGATCCCACATCCTCTCAGTCCCAATGAACGAAATATTAAGAGAGAAATCAAGGGAAAATGAAATGAAGATGTTGGGGTTTGATCTTCAGTCCCCAAGCCGTGTGGGTCAAACAAAAATAAATAAAAATGTAAGTGTTGTTTAAGAGATTCGAAATTGGCTTCCCTTGCCCAAATTCCGTATTGATAAAGAAGTCATACGTGAATAATTGTTCAAAAATAATGTTGCATACATTGATCAAAATCGAGATCTTGGCATACTTACAAAATGAATAAGTCTTGTACCACACAATCTTAGGAAGATCTGAATCACTTAAACAGACTATGATTGAAGCGTTATGGAATGTATGTATAGACCCATCAGTATTGCATAAGTGTAAAGTAAGTGAATCTAAGATGTATGTAACGAAATGTTTAAAACCTAAAAGGGTAAAGGAAGAGTGTGAAACACACTAAATGGCCAAATTCATTGGCATATGAAGAAATGAACATTCACATAAAAAGGAGTGGGTAATTATAAAGAATAAATTTGCTAAAGCTAATGAATGTGGTTACAACATGATAAGAGGCTAATGTAAAAGACGAGAGCAATCGCAAATGACCCTAAGAAAATGCACCAAAACGTACTTACCTATGAGAGTGCGAAGCTAAATAAGAGACTAGTCTGTATGGACACTCTAAGGAAACTATTAATATTAAGGTATACTTAATACCAATTATGAGATAGGAAATCATCTATTGAGCTATGATGTCCTCATACTAGAAACCACATTCCATGACGTATGAGTTGAATGTAATGGAATTTCGTACTGAGCAGTGACAGGCTAGCTATGAGCGGTGATTCCTTCTTTTCGAAAGGGCGGAGGTTCATGTAACTCTCATGATATAAGACGGTCCGACATGCCGGGTATGGGTCTCCTTATATCTCCTATTTATTGAACCTATAATTAAAATAAAGGGATCTAGCAAGTTTCGATTCCCTATATACGATAGCATGTTTTGGTTCACTTTGGCCGGTGAGTCAACCTCTTTTCAGTGTGGGTATTACACACTGGATTTCATGATGCTCAAATGATCTATGTCTGTTAATGTAAAAGCTCCCAAAGAACTAATGAGGCCAGCCTCAACGAATGCACATTATGAAATGAACGATACAAAGGTGCTAGAATAGGTAGATCAAGAGGTGAGATAGACTTAAGTAATAACACTAGGTTACTCTTGTTCTGTGCATAGCGAACCTGATGAGTGTCTTGAACAACATCCTAGGTATGATGATGGTTGCACTAGTAAATGGAAAAATGAAAATGAAGTACGTATGAATGAATCAAGTAGACTCTGTTTTTGTTAAAGAAGGCTCCCTAGTTGATGTCCCATACGTTGAGCCCTCATTTTGTGAAGTCCTAATTGTAATAACCCTAATAATGTATAAGATAAGTAATGTTTAATCTGTCTAGAATGCCTACGATTAGACCAGGTTCACATCGATTAATGCGTATAAAACTCGGCCTCTAAACTGTTGCAACAACAAATCCAACTAACTTGGGGAGTTAGTTGAGCTAGGGAATGTTGGGTCCAGCCATGTAGGTCTCCCGAATATGAGTATTTACCCAGATGAATCTTTACCAAACATAAAAAGGGGAAATCTTAAGTTTGGAGGGTCTACGGGTAAAATTGTCTTTTTCAAGGATAAGGGTAATATGGTAATTACACTAAATATATATTATATTATTTAATTAATAAGGTTTAGGGGTATTTTGGGAAGAGAGGGCCGAAAATGGGTTGTATGAGTAAAATCTTGCTCCACCCAGGTTCGAACTTAGGTGGAAGCAATGAATTAAATTGTTTTTATTTAAGTGGGTAAATTAATGTAGTTAATTAATATTATTTAATTCATGGATGATTAAAAAAAGGTTGGAAATCATATTTGTAGTGATTAATTATTAATTATTAACTTAAGTTGACTAAGTCTTGCCAACTGTCCTAGTTTTAAGGGGCACTATCTCACAAGCCTAAAACTCTCTCTCTCTCTCTCTCTCTCTCTCTCGTTCATTTTTCTTTCTTGGCTGCATTAACAGAAAACAAAACATCATAAAAGAGTCAAAAGTTCTATACACTCAAAAAACAAACAAAAAAAATATATTATCAAGAAAGCTAACATAAGAAAGGAAAATTTTACATCATCTTCTCGATGGGACCTTGTTGAAGGTATAGTGGGCAGAACTTTGAAGGTGTGGAAATCTACAACCAGGGGGTTTTCTCTCTTGTAATCCTTTATTCAAGAGAAATTTCTTTTTACAAAATTCAACGTATGAAACTAGGGCTTTCCCCTATTTTCTCAAAAAAAATTTCCCTAGTCTCCTTCTAATTTCAATCAATATTAGGTAAGAAATCATGTTGTTTGTATGGTTGCTGGTAACTAAGTGTGAAATATTATATTCTTTGTGATTTTGTGTTTTGAAATAGCAAGCATGTTCAACGATGTCAACCGAAAATGATGTGGTGTAATGTGTACAATGTTTGTTGTTGTTCTCCATTTTGAAGTCTTAAAATGGCTTATTTAATTATTGGAATTATTATTCATAAGGTGTGTAGATTGTGATGTTCAAAATGATGTGTAAGGTGGTTGATCTTAAATGGAAAAATCTAAGCTAAAACAACAATGAATCTACACTTAAAAACACGTTAAACAAATTGTGAAAATACCACTAAAAGAACGTATGAATATTGTTAAATAAAGGCTAGAAAATTTAATAAAATTTCCAACACTTGGTGATGGAGTTTTCGTCTAGAATATTTTATGTTTGAGAAGTACAAAAATAAATTTAAATCATGTGAGGTTAGTGGGGATTTATGCCAAGACCTAACAACATGAAAGCTGAAAAAATGAGAGGTGTGGTATTCGAACAGACAACCTCTTCGCCAAACAAGAAAGTAAATGTGAAATTTTAAATTAATAAAAATAATGGGAGGAATGGGATTTGAACCCACCACCTCTTTAATGAAGTAGGAGACAGGAGAGAAATTAAAATAAAAAGAAAATAATAATAATGAGAGGAGTGGGATTCGAACCCACCGGCTCTCAGCAAACATGGGAAAACTAAGGAAAAAGATAAATAAATGAATGTTGCTATGGGGGTTCGATCCTGGATACCCTAATGATTAAAACACCTAAGATGGAGTGAGTAGGGGGAAAAAGAAAGGAAAAATAATGTTAGTGAGGGGATCCGAAATCGGGTTCCCCAAGACGAAATGTAAATCTAAAATTAGGTGAAAAAAATTCAACTAAGTGTTGTCCAAGGTCTTCGAACTCGGGTTCCCTTTCCCAATTCCATATTGACATATAAGTCATACGTAAAAAAATACTTGCTGCCTCTAAAGATCAAAATCAATATCTTGCCATATCTACAAGATGCATAGGTCTTGTACCTTATAATCTTGGGTAAAAATGAATCACTTAGACAAAGTATGAATGAAGCATCATGACTTCTATGTATTTACTCATAAGTTTACCATAAGTTTAAAAGTAAGTGAACCTAAGATGAATGTGATGAAATTATTTAAAACCAAGAATGGATAAAGTTATGGTGTGAAACACACTAAATGGGAAAGTGCATTGGAATATGATAAAATGAACATTCATGTAAAGGGGTGAGTAATTATGAAAAGAAAAAGTTCTAAATTTAATGAATGTGGTGACAAAATTATAATAGGATAATGCGAAACATGAGACCAATCTCAAATGAGCCTAAGTAAATATTACCAAAACGTACTCACCTATGATAGTGTAAAGTTAATGAAGAGACCAGTCTCTATGAACACTCTAATTAAAGTATTTAAGTTATTGCATACTTAATACTAATGATGAGATGATAAATCATCTAATGAGCAATGATTTCCTCATGCTAGAAGGCAACTTCCATGATGTATGAGTTGAATGTAATGGAACTTTTAACTGAGCATCAATAGGATAGCTATGAGCGGTGATGCCTTCTTTCGGAAAGGGCAGAGGTTCACATAACTCTCATGAGATGAGACTATCCTGAATGCTGGGTATGGTTGTCCTTATATCTCCTTGTCTTCGGACCTATATTACCAATATAGGGATCTAGAGGGGTTCCATTCCCTTGTACGCTAACATGTTTTGGGTCACTTTGGCCGGGGATCAAACTCTTTTCGGTGTAGGTGAGACTCTGGATTTCATAAATCTCACTTGGTCTATGTCGGTTAAAGTTAAAGTTCCCAAAGAATGAATGAGGCCATAATCAAATGATGCACATAATTAAATGAACGATACCAAAGGTGTTGGGATAGGATAATCAAGAGTTGAGCTAGACTTATGTAATGACACTAGGTTATTCTTGGTCATTGGACAGCAAACCCGATAAGAAACTTAAACTATATCCTAGGTATGACTAGTGATTGCACTAGTATATGAATTATTGTAAAATAAAGTACGTATGAATCGATGAAGCATGCTCTATGTTTGCCAAAGAAGGCTCCGTAGTTGAGGTAACATGTGTTGAGACCTCATTTTGAGAAGTCCTCATGTCAAGTCCATAATTCCGAGGTCTCATGGCATATGAAAGAATGATTTGAACTACGTTATATGATATGCGATATTTGTTATGTGTTGTTTACAAAATTATAAATTTGATGATGCATCACAAACACATGACATGACTTTCCAAATCCAAATTTGGCAGGTCCATTGACTTTCCTAATCAAAAGTTGGCAAGTCCACTGACTTGACTTTCCAATATTTATATCGATAGGAAGGAGCTCTTCTTAATCATGCGTGTCCTTGGTGTGTGCTTGCATATACCTATACTTAGTACAAGTGTGTCCTAATTCCATACAAATCTAATTTTTTTGGTGCAGCCACAAGTGGACATTAGAGCGTACATGTCGACGTTGAAGTTATCCGGATGTGGAGCATTGATCCGGATTTGGTAGGCCTTCACGCTTTTGAGGACGCTTGAACATTATATTCTAGCTCACATATAGGTTTGTGTTAGTGGAGTATGTTCCACTATCGTTTCTTTCTCATCTTATTTCAGACATTGTATTGGTGCCATTTTGGCAAGTATACACTTAATGCAGAATGAAACTATTTATTACATTTGATGATCTTAATATTAGAATGTTGATTGTGAATGTTTATGAGTTTAAGTAGAATGTCTTATGTGAATGTTAAGTAACAAAAAGTTCAAATTTTATACTAAATTAACCTAAATGAAGTAAGGATGACGTATGTATGCTTGTCTGCAACCTATAAGAGGTTAAAAAACGCGGGACTGGTCTGGGTCTATATTCCGGTCGTGACAACATACATAGATCATATAAGCTAAAAATGAAATCAAGTGTGTACCCCACATCGAAAAGAGGTGATCTCACTGGCCCAGGTGAGATCGAAACAGACCTAACTCGCTAAGGTGGAAATCACATGCTAGTTCCTATGTTGTCTAGACATAGTTTGAAGACTACGGATGTAAAAAGACTACTTATCCACCTCCGTGGTAACGTCGTGTCATGATACTTACACGTGCAGACACATGCTCATAACTAGTCTATTGCTGCTTTGTTCACTTTCATTATCTTCTTTTCTTTTAGAGTTGACTCAAACATTATGGAATCTTGCTTCTAGATTAATAATTACTTATTCTTTTTATGACTTGTAATCCTTAATTTAAATTGATGAAATGTGAATTATCCTTACATATCATCCTTACTTTACATTTATGAAATGTGAATTGTCCTTAAATATAATCCTTAGATGTTTATGAGACATGTTTCACACGTTTTAACACATTCATTCATGAATATTTTTAACGTAGTTGCTTAGGTGTAAGTGAGGATTGTATCACTTCTTTTAACACCTCATTCTTGTAAGTTTCCTAAATTAAACATCTTTAGTTATGTTATTACTCATGTTACTTGGTTACTGTCATTTGATAACTTCATATTATCGTTTAAGGATGATGAGAACTTCACTCAATGAAATACATATGTTCATAGTTCATTTGTTTAGGTCATGTTTACACTTGTCCCAATGATTGGCATGCCTTTGTATATGGATTCATTGAATTACTTAAGATTAACATATATTGTCATTTCAATACTTTGTCTTTATATGATTGGCACAAAATTTGTATTGGTCTAGAAAATTTGAATCTGACTTCACAACAAATTTTTTGGCAAAAACCAACGTTACACTCTTTGATGTTTAGATTGGTATACCTTAGCCATTAGCCAATATTTTAATTATTAAAGGATAATATTATAGCCAATTTCATTCATCGCTCTCACATAATGTATTGTTAGCCATTTTATTTGTATAAGGCTGGCAATGCATTCAAGTATAATTTCATGTAATCATTAGCCAATTCTATTGTATATTTTGGTAATAATGCTTTAGGCAAATTTATTGTCATTAGCCAAACATTCACTACACTTGAACTTTTTATCTTTTATTTACTTGCAGAACAATTCAATGCTTGGTTTGGCCAAACTATGAGGTTTTTTTGGCATTATAGATTCATGAACTAGCTTTGATTCTTTATGAAAGTTATAACTACTTATTCAATTCTATTACGTTCACAAGTTCGTGTGGATAGCTATATTGGGACCTGTCCCATTTATTGGCATACCTTATGTTATGAGTTCATTGATGTAGAGATTGGTATCACTATTAATCTATTGAATTAAGATTAGTATAACTTCACACATTTTGGGACATAATATTTTGACATAGTTTTGGTAGACAATTTGATGGCATGACCAAACTTTCACATATGGTGGTCATTTAAACTTCATTTGTTGTAATACAAATTATTAAATTTAATTAAATTATAATTATCATTCAATGAACATCCTTTAAAAGTAGACTCAACTTCATAAAAAACTCATAACAACTTCATCTTTCTCGAACACAAAACTAAGCATTATCTCATTCCTTAATCCATGCGACTAATAACTCAATCATTCAAATCCAATCTATAGACCTCATTAATAATAAAAAAATCAAGAACCTATAAAATCATTTAGCACCACATACCAAAAACATCTTCAAGATTACATCTATCTATTTTAAAAATCGAAATAAAGGATAACTAGGGAGATGGACGTTCAACAATATCATAGGGAAACAACCCTAGTTTCAAAATTCATGAGTTTGAAATGTTTGAAAAGCCTCTTCGAAAAAGAGTCCCATGAGATAAAACCTATACCTTATTTAGAACTTAACCTACGAAGACCACATTGTACAAAACCTTGAAAGATCTTTGAATTCGTCTTACAGAAATCGATAAACTTTCTTCCTTTTTCTTTCCTTCTTTGTTTTCTGATTTGCATTGGGAAAATCTTAGTGTTTGAACGTTAGTATAAGTATTAGGAACTGATATTGACTCATTCAACTAAGGTTTAATAAGTTAGTAAATAAATTAATTAACTAATTACTAAAAAGCCCCTCCAAGAGTTACTAGAAATCGGAAAACACAACACTTAGTCAAATTTGAAAATTCCTAAGAATTTCGTTTTGCACCTTTAAATTAATTTATTAAATTGATAATTTAATTAATTTATGGACATAGGTTAAATTAAAAGGCACCCCTAAATTATTGGAATCATAATTAACCCTGTTGGACCATCCTAGGTTAAGTACTACGATGTTTCTTGAGTTGTACTAGGTTATTGAAAGAATCTTGGTTTGAACCCTTTAATTTGATTAATTAAATGTCTAATTCAATAAATTAAGTAACCTAGGGTAATTACTAAATTACACTTATGTCTTTATAACCATAACAAATACTTTGGATCATCTTAGGTTAGGTACTAGGTTGCCTCTTTAACTAGTTACTAGGTTAGTGTCACCCAACTATGTCTTAGTTTGTTGGGTGTACTAGATAATTTTTTTTTGTCCTAGGTTATTTAGTTAGTTAGGGCAGTAGGTTACGGTCTATAATTAGTTAGAGATCTAGGTCCCACATGGGTGAACCAATGTGCACGCCTGGCCCTTAACTACCCTAACCAAATTCAGATAAGGTGGTCCCTCTTGGTCGTTTATCTCTTGTCCTGCCCATGTACTTTCACATGAGTTTGTTGTACATTCCTGACTAACTATTCTTGATGTCCTATTGGTAATATTTACTTATTGTCTCAAGGACCCTCCCTATGTCCTTGGGCAGTGATTAATTTACGTGATCATTTTAATGGTCATGTGTTATGGTACTAGGCTTGACACTTTGATGCCTAGTACATAATGCATTGGGTTGACAACTCATCGTTTTTATTAGATCAGGGTAGTCATTGAAGGTACATGATACGCTCAAACTTACTTCTCAAATGAGAAGTAAAGCGGTCGTGTCAAGTAAATAACCCAACTAGTGAGGTTGGGATCGTTCCCACGAGGAAAATAGTTTAGACTTAACTTTAACCTAGTATTACTATCGTTTGGTCAATAACTTTCTTGGAGAGTAAAAATATAAAAAGGGGGGTTTGTATTACCTAATGAGTAAAAATAACTAATGTAATTGAAAGAGACAGTTAATGACTTTTAATATTTGGTGTTAATCAATGAATTAAAACAACTAGGGTTTACGTGTTCCCCACAGGTTCATAACTTGATAATTCTAACTACAACAATTCTTTCCTAGTATCTTGCATGCAAAGTGATAAGTTATGTATTTCTAAATCCTTGGTCCGGCATCTAGAAAATCTCACTCCGCACCTTGGTCCCGACTCGTGTGTTGCTTTCCTAACCCTTATCTTTACCTCATATTAAGCATCGTATTCGATATTTGACTAAGTTATCACCTTGTACCAATCAATACTAGCCTATTAGATAGTATAAACTAAATCTATGTTAATAATTCTTTTACTATTATCTACCTCCTTGGTCCGGCAAGTAGCATTAAGGCGAGTTCTAACGTTGATCATCCGTTAAAAAGACTTCTAAGCGAAAGAATTATTAATACATGCAAGACACTATTCTAGAATTGTTATTTTAGTTAGGGTTTATCTCATTATTTGCCTATGGTTCCCACAACCCTAGTTATGGAATTTAGTTACTCATAGCCATAAACACAATATTCAAATCTGTTAAATTAGAATTCATCTACTTACTTCAATGAGAAAGAATAAAGTCCGAAAATATGCTTGATTAATCACCAAAAATCACTTGTATCAATCTCCAATAATCAAACACTCAAAAACACAAAGTCTAATAATCACAAAGTCTAACTATATGGAATTTGATAATCAAAGAGTCTAACCCCAAAAACGAGGTTTTTCGAACTATTTATAAAAAATAAAAAAACCTAATTAAACAAGGATTCTAATTTCTGGAAATCTGCCAAAACGCGGCTGGGTCGACGGACCACGCGACGGACCGTCGTAGTCATGATGGACCGTCGTGGGCTCCGTCGTCCCACACTTGTCCAATTTCTTCAGCTGCTTTCTTCATTCCCCTCGACGGCAAGTGTGACGGACCGTCCACAGCACGACGGTCCGCCGAGGGTCTTCGCTTTCAAAATACTTCAACTCCTGGAATGCAGATCTGGGATCACTTCTCGATCTTCACGACGGACTGTGGGACGGACCGTCATGGCCATGACGGACCGTCACAAGCTTCGTAATCCCACACTTGGTCGACTTCCCATCTTCCTTCAGCGGCTACTCTACGCTGCCACCTACGGACCGTCACAAGCACGACGGACTGTCATAAGCTCCGTGAGGTGGTCTCTTCTCGCAATTTTCGCTCAAAATCTCCGCATTCAGCTTTGGACAGATTTCCTGCAAAACAAAGAGAAACTTATATCAAAATTAGCACAAAAAGGCTTTTGGACACACTAAACTTAAGGAAAAAGCATTAATTATACCGTGAAACCACGGTATATCAACACCCTCAACTTAAATTCGTTGTTTGTCCTCAAGCGACGCGCTATGACTCACTACACAATCTTTGTACAATAGTATTCATGTTTTATCCTTTGCAATCATTTGGCTATCAATCCCGCCTAATCCCATCAAATCTATGCATGCTATCACTATTAGGCTTGACTTTTGTGGGATTCGAACATGACACAGACTCACCATGCACTAATACCTATCTTCTTCAATTTCTCACCGAGGTGCTAACAATTCCGGTATTGCAACTAGTGTCCTCACTTTAGAACAAAATCCTCATTTTTCACACAATGATTTCAGTTTGAGTATAAGGATTACATTTCAACACTCGCTCTCACAACAACGTCACACTCATTCATACCTATTGCCATAAGCTTCCCCTTATTTTCACCGCCTTAAGTTCGCTTATACAACCCTTAGGATCACGATAGGACTTTTTTTAGCTTGTAACGTAGGCTCAGAGTCAGGTAGGGTATATTTAGGTATACTTTAGTGACTTTTTGCCCTCCTTGACATATCGGCTAAACCTTCCACCCTATATCACTCTATCTCACCCAGTTTCTCCTATTCTTTCACCTTGCTGTTTCCCTTCTTTCTTCATTTGCGTAAGTGACTCTTTTCTTTTCTTGTTTGTAATTCTTGAATATATTATTTTATTTTTTTTCAAAGAGTTCTTGAGTCACTTTACTTTTGTTCTTTCTCTCTCTTTGTTCTTTCAACCCCACCTTCCAGGGCATTCCTCAAAACAGCCACCCTCAACTCATGGCTTTGCCATGAGTCAAGGTACACAGTACCCAAAATCGGGTCAGGGCCATAACGAAGGTTGTTTATACATTAGCCACCCTCAACTTATGCTTTTGGCATAAGCTGAGGTGCACATGTCCAAGGAGGGACCAGGGCCAACATATTGTTCCCAGAAAAGGTCAGTTGGGGTGAAAAAGAAAGGTCTAATTTTAAGCTAAAATTATTTGGATCAAAGAAGGATAACTTTTATTTGGTTTCTTTATTTAGGCTAGAAATGGGCTATATTGAATAAGGGCCTATGATCATTTCCTAATTGTTTGTTACAACTTACTTTTAGCAGGACTAACCAGGCAAGTTCTAGCACAGTACCAATAGTGGACTATTCAACTTTCCTCACACTCACTTGACATCTCATCACTATACCAGATTATCAGACACCTAGTTTGACTTGAAGACTTAGGGTAGTGCAATGGTGTAACTCTATTTCATGTTTAGAGCCACACAATTATCAGTTACTACGCCTAGTCATGCAACATTTTCCAGTTTTATCGGGATATCATTTTAGCCATCATGCTTCAGAGTTAAACTTATGTACAAAAGATATAACGTGCCGGTTCAACAGAAAAATAATCAGTCTTTTGGTGAAAAAGAACACAGGCAAGAAAACCCCAAAAGAGGATAGTGAGTTGGGCTACTCAGACTTCACCCTAACACTCACTTTCCATTTACCCCACCCCCAACAAAAAGCATGCAATTGTCCCCAATGCATAAAAAAACTAAAGATTAGAGGGGTAGGTGAAGCAAACCTGTGGCGCATAGCGCCGTCGATCAGCAAGCGGGTGGGTCCGGTTTCCCGGAACCCACAGCCTCTTCAAGTTGGACACCCTCAGTGGTGTCCTCAGCAATCTGGCCACCCTCAGTGGTGTCTCAAGAACAACCGCTTCTCCTCGGTGCCTCCGGTCTCTGATATGGGAGCTAGAGGCCCCAGCCGCTATCTGTGATGCTCGGATCCGGTGTGCCTCCGCCTCAGCAATTGAGGCTCTCCTCGCGGCCTTCAACTCGCGGCGCTCCTTCTTCTTCGCTCGCGCCTCATCCTCTCCTCGATCCCTACGCCTCTTGGCACTCTCTGGAGGGGGGGATGGTGGAATGTCAGGAGTCGGAAACAGGCGGCGATATAGTGTCCTCGGCAGATCGGCGACCTCCGGTACTCTTGTCGCTAGGATTGTGTCGATGTCTGCCCGAAGACTGGAGACTGCAGCCTGAAGAGTTGACACATCTACCGGAGGGGCTGGTCGAGCTAATACTCGCAATTCAAAGGCATCGAGGCGCTGGTGCACCTCAGCCACCTTCCGCTGCATCTGCCTCTCCATGCGCGCTTCAGACTCGGCAATAGACTTCTGCATCCACGGCTGGATATGATGCAGAAGAGTGGCAATCTGTGCCTCCAGCTTTTTGACTCGAGCAAGCGGGGCCGGTGTCGGTAGAGGGGCCGTGCTACTACCCGGGATTGACTCGACCGGGGCAGTGTCCGTGGATGCCTGTGTAGCTGTGCGGGCCTGGGCCACCGTATCCGCAAGATCATCCGATAGTGGTGGCAGCTCTGGGCGGGGCCCCCGACGTGGGGCCAACTCATTGGCCTCGTCTCTGATGAGGCCGACGTCAACGGTACCCGGTGGAGTCCTCAGCGATCTATGTGCCATCTGCGCGCACCTGTAGACTGCGAGGGCAAAGATCATGCACGGAAAGGGTAGGTGTTGGTGACCTTGAATGCCCTCTCGTGCATGGCGCCTGGAGAAGCCATGCATAGTCCACCTCGGCCGGCGATCATCGCCGCCATCAAGATCGCTCGATCCCAGGTGACTATGTTGTCGGCGGTGTGGGGAAAGACGATGGCGCACTAGCGACCACAAGAACTTGGCGATGAGCGTGAGGTTGGCCTTCTTGATGGCCCTTCGCCGCTCGATGACGCGATCGGCACCCTCTCCGTCGGCCCGATAGGTGCAGGCCATCCACCTCTTGGTGGTCTCTCTCGATGTCGCTCGCGCGCATGAAGTGTCCCTCCTGACTATCTGCGCCGATAGTCAAACTCGGCGATGGTCGGGTCCGAGTAGCATCTGCACTCTCGCCATATAGGAACCGGCGGATGGCGGGCGGAAATGTCAACTGCACGCCGGACGAGAACTCGCTCCAATGGGGCTCGTTTGGCGAGCAGCCCGCCGCTGTCGATCTGCGGATCGGAGAGTCGCCACGTGGGACACGTAGAACTCTCGGACCATCTCCTCACCGTAGAGTCCCAATGGACGGGTCATCAACTCTGGCGATGCCTGGTGAAGATGTTGTGGATGTCCGGCATCGAGGGGAGACTCCCTGTAAGTACCCGCCGCTCCAGGGTGAGTGTCCGAGTCATTACCCCTTTATCAGTAAGGAATTTGGCGTCGGAGTACACTTTAAACTGGCCTTCGACGCACCACCGGTTTGGCTGGTCTGGTGCTGCGGTGGGGATCTGGGCTGGTGCGCCGGATGTGGAGTCTAAACTGTCAGCCTCATCAGATGAGGCCCGGCCATTGCGGCGATGGTGGTGCGGGAACCTCAGCAGATCCTGAAGCTTCCTCGGACGAGGATACTCCTAAGGAGCCAGACGCTCCTTCCTCGTTGGTGGCCGACCCAGAGGGTGTGCCGGTCAGTGTGCGCTCCTCATCAGACTGGGAGGCAGTGACTACGCCGGACGCCACCGTTTTCTTGGGTGTGGCTCGGGGGGCACGTGCAGCACGGGAAGGGGCGGAGGTGCCTGGGGGCATGTATTCCGGGTCCCGCTCATCATCAAACCTGATGATCAAGCGTGCAGACGGGGCCACAGACTTGGATCGCCCGCGTGCGTAAGCTCGGTCTTGCTTGGGTGCCATGGTCGATAGTACCTGAAAAGGATCACTATTAGTACGAGTAATGTCAAACAAGACAAGCAAGCCCATACAACATAAAACAGTTAAAATAGTATGTTAGTGATAGTGACACTGTAGCACACGACGGGACAGATGACGGCTCGTCGTGGCTACGACGGACCGTCATGAGGTCC
The DNA here is from genome assembly GCA_027789145.1 of Solanum arcanum. NCBI lineage: Eukaryota > Viridiplantae > Streptophyta > Magnoliopsida > Solanales > Solanaceae > Solanum > Solanum arcanum. Next base: position 22,097,534 of record CM050935.1, on the reverse strand, counting down.
GTCGTAAGTGTCCGTCGTTGGACACTTGGATAAATTTTGGAGACCCTTTTCAGAGGGGTCTCTGACCATCACGACGATCGCGCAGGACGGACCGTCGTGAAGACAACGGTCCGTCACAGGCGTCGTTGGGGAGGGTGCTAGGGCTTATGCGACGGACCCTGCGACGGTTCGTCGTGTACACGACGGACCGTCATCGGGGTCTCGTTCTGTCTATCAGAGACAGAACTGTAAGTACTCTAAGCAACCCCAATGAACCCACGTGGTCTTGTAGTGTTGTGGACCTATATGTGTCTATCCCAACTACCTAGGAAACTATTAATGTGAAATCACCTATGTCTAGGGTTATGATCATGGCAAATTCAAACACTTAGAGCCTAGGTCTAGATATAAGCATATCAAGGGAACAACATACGACTAAGAACAAATCTAATACTGACTAATAAATAAAAATACAAGAGAAATGAGTACAAATTTAGAGACACATACCTTGGAAATGGAGAAAACACAAGTGGGGAATGATTCAGTTAGCAAGGTAGACACCTTACAGCAGCAGCACCGACTAGTGGATGATAAGTATAAGGTTTAGGAGGATTTTGGGGGCAATGATCAGTGGGGGGGAGTTGAAAAGAGAGTGGAGATGAGAGGAATGAGGAAATAATGGGGGAAATATGGAGGGGCGGGAGTATAAACGGTCAGATTTTGAAAAGGGTCGTCCGGGTCGGGTCGGGTTAATTTCATTAAACACACGACGGTTCCCCGACGACGGTCCGTCGCATGTGTGACGGCCCGTCGTGGGTTTCGTCGTGTGTGCCCTAATTCCAAACTGAGAAAAACGTACCTGGTGTGACGGATGAATACGACGGGCCGTCGTGGGTGTGACGGTCCGTCGATGTATCCGTCAGTGGCTGCTGCAGAGTAGTTTTCTGCAGAATTTCCTGGTGATGTGCCTGCAACTTTAAAACCCATTAATAGAAAAATGCTACTATTAAAAAGACGATAAGTATTGGGTTGCCTCCCAACAAGCGCCTGATTTAATGTCGCGGCACGACTGGGACCACTTGATTACTCAGACTTCATCAAGATGGTATGCCTCTATCACTTCATTCGCCGATTCAGCATGCCCGAGATAGATTTTTATGCGCTGTCCATTCACCTTGAACCGCACACCCTCCTTAGTTTCCAATTCAACTGCTCCATGAGGGAATAGTTGGGTAACCGTGTAAGGACCAGTCCATTTGGACTTGAGTTTGCCTGGAAACAAGCGTAATCTGGAATTGAATAGAAGCACTAAGTCCCCGACCATAAACTCTCGTTTTTCATTTTTGTTGTCATGATACTTCTTCATCTTTTCTTTATATAGGGCTGAGCTTTCATAGGCTTTCAAGCGAAATTCATCAAGTTCATTCAACCCATTTAACCGTTGCTCTGCAGATTCGCTCCAATCCATTTTTAACTTCTTCATAGCCCACATGGCTTTATGCTCTAACTCAACCGGAAGATGACAAGCTTTCCCATATACAAGTTAGTATGGAGACATACCAATGGGGGTCTTATAGGCTGTCCGGTAGGCCCACAGAGCATCATCAAGCCTCCTTGACCAATCTGTTCGACTAGCATTCACTGTTTTGGACAATATCTGTTTGATCTCCCGATTCGATACCTCAACTTGCCCACTAGTTTGAGGGTGGTAAGGCGTGGCCACATTATGGCGAACACCGTATTTCTCCAATAACCCCTTGAACAATCTGTTGCAGAAGTGGGAACCGCCATCACTAATAATGGCCCTTGGGGTGCCAAAACGGGAGAATATATTCTTTTTCAAGAATGCAGTGACACTCTTCCCTTCATTGTTTGCGAGAGCTATGGCTTCGACCCACTTAGATACATAATCAACTGCTACAAGAATGTACTTCATCCCATGAGAACTCACAAAAGGGCCCATAAAGTCAATACCCCACACATCAAATAACTCAATCACAAGAATGGGGTTGAGAGGGAGCTCTTGCTTTCTTGAAATACCACTATCTCGTTGACATTTGTCACATGATTTAGCAAACCCATGAGCATCTTGATGAAGAGTTGGCCAATAGTAACCACATTGCAATATCTTGTGAGCGGTTCGGATACCACTGTGATGTCCGCCAACAGGTGAAGAATGGCATGCCTCCAGTACACTCAACATTTCACATTCTGGCACACAACGCTGAATAAGTCTGTCGGCACAACTTCTATACAAGTATGGTTCATCCCAAAAGAACTTCTTCACATCATATATGAACTTTTTCCTTTGATGAAAGGACAAGTCTGATGGAACAATATCACTAGCCAGATAGTTCGCAAAGTCTGCGAACCATGGAATCAAGTCTTGTGAAGCAGCCAATACATGTTCATCGGGGAAAGTATCATCAATGTCAGTCTTATCCCCTAACTCTCTCATAGATTCATCCTCTAGACGGGACAAATGATCAGCAACTTGATTTTCAGTCCCTTTTCTATCCTGCACTTCAAAGTCAAATTCTTGCAGCAGTAATACCCAACGAATCAGCCTTGGTTTCGCATCCTTTTTCGCCATCAAATATCTCAGCGCTGAATGGTCAGTATGCACTATGACTCTAGTACCTAGCAAATAGGAGCGAAATTTCTCAAAAGCAAAGACTATCATGCGAGGAGTTCTTGCTCGATCCACTGTGTAGTTCTTCTGGGCTTCATTTAGGGCTTTACTAGCATAGTAAATTGGGTGAAGGATTTTGTTTCTTCTCTGTCTCAATACTACACCAAGAGCCACCCCACTAGCATCGCACATTACCTCAAATGGACTGTTCCAATCCGGAGAAATAATAATAGGTGCAGACACTAACTTCTCTTTTAGCTCACCGAATGCTTTAAGACAGGACTCATGGGTGTGCAATCTTTGAAAAGTCTTTGATGAATCTCCGATAAAAACCTGCATGCCCAAGAAAGCTTCTCACACCTTTCACAGAGATCGGCGGGGGAAGTCTCTCTATTACCTCAACTTTAGCTCGATCAACCTCTATACCCTTTTCTGAAATGCGATGACCCAACACAATACCCTCTTTCACCATAAAATGACACTTTTCCCAGTTTAGTACCAGATTGCAGTCTTCACATCTCTTAAGAACCTCAGATAAATTGGTCAAGCATCGCTCAAATGAATCACCAACCACAGAAAAATCATCCATAAAAACCTCTATAGTATCCTCCACCATGTCAGAAAATATTGACATCATACATCTCTGAAAGGTTGCGGGTGCATTGCACAACCCAAACGGCATTCTTCTGAACGCAAAAGTCCCATATGGACAAGTGAAGGTGGTTTTCTCTTGATCTTCTGGTGCGATAGAAATCTGATTATACCCCGAATACCCATCAAGAAAACAATACCACCCTTTTCCGGCAAGTCTATCCAACATCTGGTCCATGAAGGGCATAGGAAAATGGTCTTTTTCAGTCCATGAGTTCAGTTTACGGTAATCCATACACACCCTCCATCCAGTAACCGGTCTCATTGGGACAAGTTCATTCTTTTCGTTGGGGACCACAGTCATTCCCCCTTTCTTAGGTACACACTGAACCGGGCATACCCAACTACTATCAGCGATTGGATATATGACTCCGGCATCCAACCACTTGATGATTTCCTTCTTCACAAGCTCTTGCAAAGGAGGGTTCAAGCGTCTCTGGTGCTCAACACTCGGCTTATGATCAGGCATGAGTTGGATTTTATGAGAGCAAATACCGGGGGGAATCCCAATAATGTCCGCAATAGTCCACCCAATAGCTCTTTTGAACCTTTTTAGTACCGTGTTGTGCATCCAAGTCTGACGCAATGATTACCGGCAAAGTGTCACCCTTTCCTAAGAATTCATACCTGAGATGAGGTGGGAGAGCTTTTAGTTCTAATTTTGGAGCTTCCTCTATAGATGGTTTCGCGGGTGGGGACTCGCGATTCTTCATATCAAGCTCAAATTCCTTTGGTTTAAACTGAACATCACCTCGGTCAAGAGCAGCGACTAATGACTCATACTCTTCAATGCAATCGCTATCAAAGTTCATTATCACTGCCGCTAATGCTTCGACACCTAGACGTTCTTCAATTTGTGTCTCAAATGTCTCACCCATGTTGTAGGATATCGCAGATGCCGATTGGAGCTCACCACTCTGCTTCATGGACCTACAAATGTTAAAGGTTACTTCCTCATTGTTCAACCGAAATTTCATCTGCCCCTTTTCCATGTCTACTAAGGCTCTTCCCGTAGCAAGGAATGGCCTCCCAAGAATAATGGGCACTTCAAAATCGACTTCGCAATCAAGAATAACAAAATCTGCTGGAAATATGAACGACTCCACTTTTACTAACACATCGTGGAGTATCCCTATAGGCCGTTTTACTGTTCGATCGGCCATCAGTAGCCGCATCGCAGTGGGTTTTGGATCACCCAAACCCAACTTCTTGTAAATTGAGAGGGGCATGAGATTTATGCTTGCCCCCAGATCACATAATGCTTTCGTAAAATGTAATAGCCCGATTGTACAAGGAATGGTGAACGCACCCGGATCTTCTTTTTTTTGGACCAGAGATCTTGTAGCAATAGCACTACAATGCTGCATTCTATCATCATCCTCAAAAGTGACCGATCTTTTCTTTGTGACCAGATCTTTCATAAACTTGGCGAAACCCGGCATTTGTTCTAAAGCTTCTACCAAAGGGACATTGATAGAAAGTTGCTTCAACATTGTTATAAAACGCCGGTATTTACCATCCTCGGTTTTTTTCACTAATCTCTGAGGAAATGGGGGTGGTGGCCTAGGCATAGGAGTCACCTTTTTAGGCACTTCAGCATCTTTTGCAGGGTTATCATCTAATTCAGCATCAACTTCCACCACTTTATCAGATTCTGTTGTCACCTTATTCTCATCAGATGGCATAGGTGGATCAATGGTTTGCTTGCCACCGCGAGTAGTAATTGCCATACAATGTCCATCATTTTTTGGATTTTGGACAGTGTTGCTAGGAAGAGTGCCCGGTTGCCATGTGTTCACCGTTGCAGATAATTGGGCCAATTGTAACTCAAGTTGCTTAATTGATATTGCATGGGTACCAACTTTTTGCCCAATACCTGCTAGATCATTCCTCAACTCTTTATTTTACTCATCACTAGCATCGAACCTCCTCATCATTTTATGCAACATATCCTCAACTCGCGACATACTACCTCCACCATCCCTAGGAGTAACTTCACGATTTTGAGGAGGAACATAGGGTCCATTCCTGTCGTTTCTGTTACCATAGCTACCCCTGTTGAAATTGTTGTCGCGATTGTAGTTTCCATCTCGGACATAATGACCCTCACGATTGTAGTTACCATAGTTCCGACCTTGGTTCCCTTGACCTTGGCGCCAATTTTCCTGATTAGAGCCTTGGGCACTTGGTCGGAAACCCCCCATCTGTTCATTCACTGCATAGGAATCCTCCTCATAATAACACTCATCATTTGGAGGTGGTGGTTTAGCCAAATAGTTTACTGCATTTACCTTTTCTGCACCCCCAACGACATGTTTTAGTACCAACCCAAGCTCAGTTCTCATCTGAGCCATTTCTTCACGAATATCATCTGTGGCTGGGTTGTGAGTGGACTGCACTGCGAAGGTGTTTCTCCTCAGACGGACTTCCTAGTACTCCAAGCTTTGTTGTTACGGAGATTTTCTCTAATTTCTCAAAGAATCTCAAAGATAAGGGCATTCTCCATAAGATCCACTTGCTATAGTGTCCAACACTGCTTTATTGTTATCATCTTGTCCCCGATAGAAGTATTCTTTCAGTGACTCATCATCAATGCGGTGGTTTGGAATACTTCTCAAGAATGAGGTGAATCGATCCCAAGAACTACTAACTGACTCTCCTGGTAGTGCCACAAAGTTGTTCACCCTGTCTTTGTGGTTTAATTTCTTGGAGACCGGATAGTAGCGTGCTAAGAAAACATCCCGTAGTTGGTTCCAAGTGAAGATAGAGTTGTATGGGAGCTCAGTAAACCACATAGCAGCCTCTCCGTCGGAGAGAGGAAACACTCTGAGACCTATTATCTCTAGATCCAAATCAGGCCTCCCCACACAACTCTTACACACTGCCCTTACCTTAGCTATATGGGCATGTGGATCCTCAGAAGGTAGCCCTGAAAACAAACCTCTGGCAGTGAGCATTTGCATCAGACTACTAGTTACCACAAAAGTGTGGCCTGTAGATAGAGGAGGCAAAACCAGTGGCCCGTCCGAATCTGCTATGTTATCATAGCCTCTGTAGTATGCTTGGGGCCGTGGAGCGGGATTCTGTCCCCTCTGTTGATGTTCACCCGGAGCATCGGGTAACATCTGACCATGAACATCAGCCGGAGCTGGGATGTTCTGGTTTGAATCCTCATCATTGATTCCCAAGTTACGATTCATGTTTCGCAGTGTGCGTTCTAGCTCGTGATCGTAGGGGAACAACGGTTCTCTTCCTCTCCGTGTATTTGGCATACAAGGAGGATAATTCTGCAAGGAAATCAAAAACAATAAAACAAAGTAAAATCAAGAAAATATCAACTAAAATATAGTAATAAGTTCAAGTTAATCTAAAAGCTAAATTCCCCGGCAACGGCGCCAAAATTTGATACGCTCAAACTTACTTCTCAAATGAGAAGTAAAGCGGTCGTGTCAAGTAAATAACCCAACTAGTGAGGTTGGGATCGTTCCCACGAGGAAAATAGTTTAGACTTAACTTTAACCTAGTATTACTATTGTTTGGTCAATAACTTTCTTGGAGAGTAAAAATATAAAAAGGGGGGTTTGTATTACCTAATGAGTAAAAATAACTAATGTAATTGAAAGAGACAGTTGACAGCTTTTAATATTGGGTGTTAATCAATGAATTAAAACAACTAGGGTTTACGTGTTCCCCACAGGTTCATAACTTGATAATTCTAACTACAACAATTCTTTCCTAGTATCTTGCATGCAAAGTGATAAGTTATGTATTTCTAAATCCTTGGTTCGGCATCTAGAAAATCTCACTCCGCACCTTGGTCCGGCTACGTGTGTTGCTTTCCTAACCCTTATCTTTACCTCATATTAAGCATCGTATTCGATATTTGACTAAGTTATCACCTTGTACCAATCAATACTAGCCTATTAGATAGTATAAACTAAATCTATGTTAATAATTCTTTTCCTATTATCTACCTCCTTGGTCCGGCAAGTAGCATTAAGGCGAGTTCTAACGTTGATCATCCGTTAAAAAGACTTCTAAGCGAAAGAATTATTAATACATGCAAGACAGTATTCTAGAATTGTTATTTTAGTTAGGGTTTATCTCATTATTTGCCTATGGTTCCCACAACCCTAGTTATGGAATTTAGTTACTCATAGCCATAAACACAAAATTCAAATCTGTTAAATTAGAATTCATGTACTTACTTCAATGAGAAAGAATAAATTCCGAAAATATGCTTGATTAATCACCAAAAATCACTTGTATAAATCTCCAATAATCAAACACTCAAAAACACAAAGTCTAATAATCACAAAGTCTAACTATATGGAATTTGATAATCAAAGAGTCTAACCCCAAAAACGAGGTTTTTCGAACTATTTATAAAAAACAAAAAAAAACCTAATTAAACAAGAATTCTAATTTCTGGAAATCTGCCAAAACGCGGCTGGGTCGACGGACCACGCGACGGACCGTCGTAGTCATGACGGATTGTCGTGGGCTCCGTCGTCCCACACTTGTCCAATTTCTTCAGCTGCTTTCTTCATTCCCCTCGACGGCAAGTGTGACGGACCGTCACAGGCACGGCGGTTTGTCGAGGGTCTTCGTTTCAAAATACTTCAACTCCTGGAATCTGGGTACTGGGATCACTTCTCTGATCTTCACGACGGACCTGCAGGACGGACCGTCATGGCCATGACGGACCGTCACAAGCTTCGTAATCCCACAATTTGTCAGACTTCCCCATCTTCCTTCAGCAGCTACTCTACGCTGCCACCTACGGACCGTCACAAGCACGATGGACCGTCATAAGCTCCGTAGGTTGTCTCTTCTGCAATTTTCCCTCAAAATCTCCGCATTCAGCTTTGGACAGATTTCCTGCAAAACAAAGAGAAACTTATATCAAAATTAGCACAAAAAGGCTTTTGGACACACTAAACTTAAGGAAAAAGCATTAATTATACCGTGAAACCACGGTATATCAGTACATTCATTTAACATTTACATTGACAGTGACGTTCACATTTATGTTGATATTGATGTTTACGTGTATGTTGATGTGTATGTTGATGTTGATATAGATGCTCACGTTGATGTTCACATCAATGTTGGCGTTTAAATTGACATGATGTTTACTTTGATGTTCATATTGACGTTTATGTTGACATTTGTCATGCCCCGAGCTACCCCCGAGACACGGACACAAAACTTAGGACCATAAGTGATCCCAGCTAAACCTGCTATCATGATCATGAGCATACTAAAGATAATAAAATAAATATGGAAGCTAAATAATAATTTAAAATGAAAAGATGGTAAATACCCATATTCTATAATTGAAATATCTGAAACAATGAGTTTAATAGATAGAAGTTATTAGCTCAATACTAAGCTAAAACTAATTATGTCGGCATAAGCCTCTAACTGACTAGAAATATTTGGAGAGGCCCCAGCTAAGTCTAGAAAAAATTGAAACTAAATGTCTAAAAGAATGAAAAGAAACTCATGACTATTGTCCTCGGAGAATTTAGGACTCCCTGCTGAATCTGCTGAACTGGAGATCAGGAATCAATCTTAGTGTTATTTGGATACTAAGAACCTTAACCTACACCACGAGAAGATGTAGAGCATTTATGCTTCAGTATATGAAGGTACTGAGCATTTACGGTAGTGTAAAGCTGAAATAATACATAACTTCACAAGCACAAAAGCAAGTATATAATCTGAACATGATATATATTTTTAATGCTGAGATAACTGAATTCAATGACCAAATCATAACATGCTGAAGCTGAATACTAAATATACTTATAAATGGTCAATGCCGTGACATTTGACTAATCTATGTGAGCTAATAATTACCGATAATAAAACCATATGAGCTAAATGGCGGAGTCCAATTTATACTCCTCATCAATTGGAACAAATATACCCTACTAGAGGTATGAAGGCATGCTGGCGTGATCACTAAACTGATGTCCACAGAGGGACTTACAACCTACTTGGCTAGTAGTTTTTGGACTATTGGGTACGCTGAACCCTAGTCCAACTCGCTATTAATACTACTTCTAATGAAATATGTATTTAACTAATTATGAGTTTATGTAAATACGGGATAGCTCAAAAACTGAACATGCAAACTAAGAATGAAACAATTAGTCTTGTAATTATGCATTTATAACTAAGACATGTATATCTGAAGTAACTGAAATATCTGACCTAGCATGAGTAATTCAAGAACTAAATAAATACATAGGTAGGGTTCAGATGTTCAAGCGATAAACTGAATAATAACATGGAAATCCGACTAGAAAAATATAACTATTTAATTCATGAAGTTTTGTTGAAGTTCTTGAAACCATAGGTCTAATCATGATATGGGAATCAAGAATCTGACTGAAAACTAGGGACCCAATGGGTGAAACGAACCCACTAGTGAAATCCCATTTACCAGGTGATGAAGTTCACACAGAAATAATTAGATTTCGGGGTTGGAATTGGTTGAACATTGTTTCTTTCTATAACTAGGCTTCTTGACCTTTTTCTCCTTTCTTGATTTTGTCTTCTAAGTTTATGATTTATGATTTCACTTAGGTAAGTTTCAATTATATTTGTACGCTTAAACTGACTAAAATGTGATGATTTAGGGTAAAAATGACGTACATTAGGGATTAAACAAAGTAGGAAAAGACCAAAAGACCCCTGAGTTAGTTGTTGTTAAATCAAAGGATAACCTGGACTGACTGACCGTCACTCTATCAACGGTTCGTCGTTTGGTTCCATAGGTTGGGTCTTTTTGAAAGACCTTTACTGAAATCAACATAACTTTTTACTTAGAGGTCTAATTTAAGAAAGGTCGATAGTTATCTAAAGCTAATTCAATTATCTATTTGTTGGTATGTCATTGGACACCTAATTTATTTTGTGCTAAGAACTATCATTAATCAAAGTTGAACCAACATCATTTCCGCCCTAAATTCTTCGTTAATTTCCAACTATGATTCGTAGATTGAATGACGATCCATGTTGGTCAAACGTGGTTCATGCAAAAGAGTGGGTAAATGGGGTGTTGATCGACGGAAACAAACTATGGACGATAATATGACCTACGGATCGTAGGTCCGTCCATCATTCGACACTTAGACAATGTTTCCTGGGCTGAGTTTTTGGGGTTTCAAACTAAATCGACGGATTTGCAGCATTGGTTATAGGACAGGCTACGGTCCATCTACAGTATCGGTCGATTGCACCTGCAGATTTCTAAAAATAATTATTTTTGGTCTATTATATGTACATTGTGTTACATTATCTTCCCCTTGGGAACATTCATCCTCCAATGATGACTAAAATAGCTAAAATAGAGGGATAGAGATTCAATCCCTACTACAAAAAATTGAGAACTAAGTTTCTTACTTAATTGAGTTGCATAAACATGCAACTACGCTTAAAATGCAAGTAAAAATGAGGGAACATGATTCTAAGAAAGAATTCACGCATGAATGACTAAAAGACTGATGAGGAACTATTACCTCATACTGGAAGGAAAGAGGTGATGATACTTTGCTTTCATGGTTGCTTCTGCTTCTCAAGTATCTCCCTCTACGGAATAATTCCTCCTTAAAACCTTCACTGAAGCGACTTCTTTATTTCTAAACCTTCTAACCTGATGATCAAGAATCTCCACTGTTACTGTCACATCCGAGTTTACCTCCCTAGATGTAACTGGCATCGTCATCCTTTTCAAGGACAAATACGAGCCTCTTAGTCTCATGTCATTACATTCATAGGTTGAAAAATTGCGGAAAAATTTAAAACTTTAATTATCTCTACTTGGAGGTTTTAATAGACCTCTACATACACATAATATATATTTATATCGAGTAGACATAGACCCTTTGTATAGGAAGGTTGCATAGATTTTTACTTTTATTGCACATACATATATGAAAAATATAGAAGTAGTCTCAACAATTGTCTCATCTCATACCATCAAAACTATTATCAAAATATGAGCATAGCTCTAACATCAATCCAACAAGAGCACAAATAGGTCATACAAAAGTGTAGTACTCAATTGAAAAGGAAATAAATGAAGGAGTCATTAAGCTCATAACAAGTCCGTAAGCTAAATAATGGAATTTCCTATCACAACCGGGGGAACCCCCAGAAGTAACATGGCGTACTTGACCTCTCAGTGGTCTTATACAAGCCCTTAGTTATCATTCATCAAATAGACATAGTATATTTAGCGAAAAATTTAAAACTTTTCATAGCACTTCATATGTAGAAACTTTACTTCATGTACATATAAAATATATGTCATAATACATAAATAGACTCTAAGTCTCTTTGCCATCTTAGACTCAACAACATTAGAATACGTTTAGGAAACAACCCTTAAGATATAATACATAACTATACATTATTAAAGAGTCTTTATAATAAGTACACATGAGGACATCCTTGGACTTAAGGATTCCTTTCCTTGATCTTGAGAAAACACCTATCAAGCTCCTTAATAATAGATCTCCTTTAAGCATTCCATTACCTACACTTTGTGTAAAAAGTAGAGAAGAATGGGATTAGCAGAAGAATGTACTAAGTATGGCAACCATGCATTTAAAAAGGGACATTTTCGTTCAAATCCTACTTCATGTCATTCTGAGTAAAAAATCATAAAACCTTTATCAATAGCATATATATAATTTTCATACTTCATAGAAACACAATCAAAGTCCAAATATCATAGAAAAGCTCTTCTTGAATTTAAGTCCAATTGGAGATCACTTTAGAGTGAGCTCATTCCTTTTTACAATGAAATATTTCTTTTAATTCATTAGTCTCCTAAGAAATACTTTATAGATACTTGTTTCAATCTATCACCTAAGGACCACAAGGAAAAATCATACATATCATCTACACAAGACAACACATACCATCATAGAAGTATAATACCACATAGACATAGTTAAGTCAAGACCTTCATCATATAGTCAACAAGATTATCGTCATTCTTAAAAACTAATTTCATGCACAACTTCATAACAAATAGACAAATACTACAATTTCATGCATAGGGAACACATACATAGTGACATGCATTAGAACAACTTCCTAGAATTTCCTAAGGAGGTACTTATGCAATGTCTAGATGGGTTCATTACTTCCAACTATTCTAATTAACCTCCCTTAAGTAATTCTATTTAGTGTCATAGTAATTTAACTTCAATTGTCCATTTTACTATGGGGAAACAATACACCCAACCGACACTAAGACCATGGGTGCTAAACATGAAATTTGGTGTTGTAGAGCCGTACACCAATGCAAGGTGTTCCTAACTAGCCAAGGTAGAAAAATATCATATATCCTAGCATCCTAAGTGAATTAACTTTGATAGATCCTATGTGGCAAACATAGTTTATGGAACGTGGGGAAAATCATGGAAATATCAAATCTACACCCTTTTTTGGGTCATGAGGCTAACTATCCCAAGAGGACCATAATGAACACTACCTCCCCTACTTGGGAAAGTATTACTCAATCACATGAAGACCGTAGTGAACCCTACCTTCCCTATTTAGAAAGTTTCACCCCCTCTTCTACTAGTTCACTCGGTTCTTACCTAAGTTCCCTTTATTGAAAATCCTTTATTACATTTATTTATAAAAACATAGGGTTTGGATATTTATTATTCATATGCTTATACCATATTCAAGCACCTATCTAGTTTTGGAGTATTCTATGAAACACCTCTCAATGTTCCTCCATTAACTAGGTAATCATTCATGTGTGTGAGTGTATACATAGATGTGAGCAAACCTTTCACATAACACATAATGTCACACATGTTCATGAATCGATGAATGAGTCTATAGGCATAGCTAAATGAGAAATCCTTTCACATACCTACTAAAACACTATGCTCATTCATACCTAATCATATCATATACATCATATTCATAACATGTTCATTTATTAATTCTTCATTTACATAGAAACCAAACTTAGGAACTATCCTATCAAGATATACATGTGCAATGTATAGAAAAAGTCCCATACCCTTGCCCATGCTAGTACACCTATCAAGTCATTGAATCAAGGAATGCATAACATACTTCACATACAAATACTATACATGCATAGTAGTAGACATTAGTGAATATGAGAAAAACCTTTCATTTAGACACCATAACATATTCTACTTGTAACATTCATGTAAGTGAGAGTGTGTGTACATAGGTAAACATCATCACATAATGGCTATCAATTACTCATTGAGGCATCCACCCTCTTAGACCACATTATACTTCCAATAACATACCACACAACACATAATAGCATAGGAGGCAAGACAATATAAACATTATAACCAAGGCTCCTACCTCTAGCTATTTACACTTTCATATAAGGGGTACATGGGTAGGGGTAACTAACCATATTAACACATCAATGGCAGCACCTATACAATAACATAAAATGAAAATACACATGATCATAGAATAGCCACATGATACGCTCAAACTTACTTCTCAAATAAGAAGTAAAGCAGTCGTGTCAAGTAAATAACCCAACTAGTGAGGTTGGGATCGTTCCCACGAGGAAAATAGTCTAGACTTAACTTCAACCTATTATTACTATTGTTTGGTCAATGACTTCCTTGAAAACTAAAAATATTAAAGGGGGGTTTGTATTTCTAAATGAGTAAAATTAATGAACAAACTTGACAGAGACACTTAACAACTTTGCATGTTGGATTTTAATCAATTAATCATAGTAACTAGGGTTTACGTGTTCCCACAGGTTCATAACTTGATAACTCTAACTATAACAATTCTTGCCTAGTATCTTGCATGCAAAGTGATATGTTTTTTATTTCTTAATCCTTGGTCCAGCATCTAGAAAGTCTCACTCCGCACCTTGGTCTGGCTACGTGTGTTGCTATCCTAACCCTTATCCTTACCTCATATTAAGCATCGTATTCGATATTTGTCTAAGTTATTACCTCGTACCAATCAATACTAGCCTATTACATAGCATACACTAAATCTATGTTAATAATTCTTTTCCTATTATCTACCTCCTTGGTCTGGCAAGTAGCATTAAGGCGAGTTCTACGTTGGCTATCTACTAAAAAGACTTCTAAGAGAAAGATTTATTAATACTTGCAAGACACTATTCTAGAAATGTTATTTTTGGTAGGGTTTATCTCATTATTTGCCTATGGTTCTCACAACCCTTGTTATGGAGTTCAGTTACTCATGGCCATAAACACAATATTCAAATATATTAAATAAGAATTCATATACTTACTTCAATGAGAAAAAGTAAAATCCAAAAGTTTGCTTGATTAATCTCCAAAAATCACTTGCAAGAATCTCAAAATCTAACAATAATACACGAAGGCTAAGAATATGATGTCTAATCTAATAGAGTATAACCTCAAAAATAAGGTTATTCGAACTATTTATATAAAATAAAAAAACCTTATTAAACAAGGACTCTGTTTATTGGAAACCTGCCAAAACGCGGCTGGGTTGACGGACCACGCGACGGATCGTCGTGGTCACGATGGACCGTCATTGACTCTGTCGTCCCATACTTATGCAATTTCTTCTGCTGCTCTCTTCACCACCGTCGACGGCAAGTATAACGGACCTTCATAGGCACAATGGCCCGTCAAGGGTCTTCGTTCCAAAACATTTCAACTCTTGGAATCTGGGTAGTGGGATTACTTCTCTAAACATCATGACGAACCTACAAGACGGACCGTCATAGACACGACGGACCGTCACAAGCTTCGTAACCCCACACTTGGTCAGACTTCCCCATCTTCCTTCAGCAGCTGCACTACACTGCCACCTACGGACCGTCGCAAGCACGACCGACCGTCATAAGCTCCGTAGGTGATCTCTTCTGCATTTCTTCACTCAAAATCTCCGCATTCAGCTTTGGACAGATTTCCTGCAAAACAAAGAGAAAATTATATAAAAATTAGCATAAAAAGACTTTCGAACACACTAAACTTAAGGAAAAATTATTAATTATACAGTGAAACCACGGTATATCAACACCCTCAACTTAAATTCATTGTTTTTCCTCAAGCGACACACTATGACTCACTACACAATCTTTGTAAAATAGTATCCATGTTTTATCCTTTGCAATCATTTGGCTATCAATCCCGATTAATCTCATAAAATCTATGCATGCTATAACTATTAGGCTTGAATTTTGTTGGATCAGAACATGACCCTGACTCACCATGCATTAACACCTATCCTCTTAAATTTCTCACCGATGTGCTAACAATTCCGGTATTGCAACTAGTGTCCTCACTTTAAAACAAAATCCTCATTTATCACTCAATCATTTCAGTTCGAGTATAAGGATTACTTTTTAACACTCGCTCTCAGAACAAAGTCACACTCGTTCATACCTATTGCCATAAGCTTGCCTCTATTTTACTGCCTTAAGTATGCTATACAACGCTTAGGATCACGATAGAACTTTCTTAGCTAGTAAGACAGGCTCAGGGTCAGGTAGTGTGTATTTAGGTATACTTTAGTGACTTTTTGTTCTCCTTGACATATCGGCTAAACCTTCCACTTTATATCATTTTATCTCGCCCAGCTTCTCATATTCTTTCACCTTGCTATTTTCTCTTCTTTCTTCATTTGTGTAAGTGACTCTCTTCTTTTCTTGTTTGTAATTCTTGTATATTTTTCTTTTTATTTACTTTTCTTTCAACTAATTCTTGAGTCACTTTACTTTTGTTCTTTCTCTCTCTTTGTTCTTTCAACCCCACTTTCCAGAGCATTCCTCATAATAGTCACCCTCAACTCATGGCTTCGCCATGAGTCAAGGTACACAATACCAAAATTTGGGTCAGGGCCATAACGAAGGTTGTTTAAGCATAAGCCACCCTCAACTTATGCTTTTGGCATAAGCTGAGGTGCACATGTCCAAGGAGGGACCACGGCCAACACATTGTTCCCAAAAAAGATCAGTTGGGGTGAAAAAGAAAGGTCTAATATTAAGCTCAGATTATTTGGATCAAAGAAGGATAAATTTCATTTGGTTTCTTTCATTTAGGCTGGAAATGGGCTATATTGAATAAGGGCCTATGTCCTTTCCTAATTGTCTATTACAACTTACTTTTAGCAGGACTAACGAGGCAAGTTCTAGCTCAGTACCAGTAGTGGACTATTCAAATTTTCCTCACATTCACTTGACATCTCATCACAATACCAGATTATCATACACCTAGTTCGAATTTAAAACTTAGGGTAATGCAATGGTGTAACTCTATGTCTTATTTAGAGCAACACAACTATCAGTTACTATGCCTAGTCATGCATTATTTTCAAGTTTATTAGGATACCATTTTATCCATCATACTCCAGAATTAAACTATTTACGAAAGATATAGACATGCCGGTTCAACAGAAAAAGTAATCACTCTCTTAGGGAAAAAGAACGCAGGCAAAAAAACCCCAAAAGAGGATAGTGAATTGGGCTAATGAGACTTCACCCTAGCACTCACTTTCCATTTACCCCACCCCCAACAAAAAGACATGCAATTGTCCCCAATGCATAAAAAATTGAAATACAAGAGTTGTATGTGAAGCAAACCTGGGGCGCAGAGCGCCGACAATAAGCACAGACCGATGTGATTATGATAGTCCGTCGTTGATGTCCATCGTGGGAAACTTAACAAAAAAATGTAGACCCTTAAGAGAGGGGTCAATGACCGCCATGATGGTTATGCAGGACGAACCATCGTGAGTATGATGGTTCGTCGTAGATGTCCATTGGAGGACACTTAATAAAAGTGAGAGACCTTTAGGAATAGGGTCTCTTACAACCAGGACGGTTGTGCAGGACGGACCGTCGAGAGCATGAGGGTCCGTCGCATGTGTCCGTTGGTGACTGTTTCAGAGTGATCTTCTGCAGAATTTCCTGGTGAGGTGCCTTTATATTTAAAACCCATTACTAGAGAATTCTACCATTACTTGAAAGAATGAAAGGAAAAAAAGCTACAAGTATTGGGTTGCCTCCCAACAAGCGCCTGATATAACGTCGTGGCACGACTGAGGACACTTGATTACTTAGCCTTTGTCTAGATTGTTTGCCTATATTACTTTATTCCCCGATGCTTTATGCCCAAAATAGAGTTTTATTCGTTCTCTATTAACCTCAAACCGCACTTCCTCCTTGGATTTTAACTCAACTGCTCCATGAGGGAATACTTGGGTAATCAAGTAAGGGCCAGTCCATTTAGACTTGAGCTTGCCCGGAAGACAAGGCACCCCGGAACTGTCTACAAGCACCAAATCCCAAACCATAAACTCTTGTTTTGCACTTTTTTCTTCATTCTCCTTCTTCATCTTTTCTTTGTGGGATATGGCAGACACCGATTGGAGCTCACGACTCTGCCTTATTGTCCTACAAATGTTGATGGTCGTTTCTTCATTATTCAACCGAAATGTCATTTGTCCCTTCTCCATATCAACTAAGGCTCTACTTGTAGCAAGGAATGGCCTCCCAAGAATAATAGGCACTTCAAAATCTACCTCACAATCAAGAATAACAAAATCAGTCGGAAAGATGAATGACTCCACTTTTACTAGCACATCATGGAGTATCCCTATAGGCCGCTTCACTGTTCGATCAGCCATCAATAGCTGCATAGTAGTGGGTTTTGGATCCCCTAAACTCAACTTCTTGTAAATCGAGAGGGGCATGAGATTTATGCTTGCCCCCAGATCACATAATGTTACAATGAATAGTGAACGCACCAGGATCTTCTTTCTTTTGTACGAGGGGTCTTGTAGCAATAGCACTACAATGCTACAGTCTATCATCATCCTCGCAAGTGACCGATCTTTTCTTGGTGACCAGATCTTTCCTAAATTTGGCATAACCCGGCATTTGTTCTAGAGCTTTTACCAAAGGCACATTGGTAGAATGCTTCTTCAACATTGTTATGAAATGCCGGTATTTACCATCCTCGGTCTTTTTCACTAATCTCTGAGGGAAAGGCGGTGGTGGCCTAGGCATGAGAATTACCTTAATAGGTACTTCGGTATCTTTTCCATTACATTCCTCTGCTTCACCACTACCCTTTACAAAATTATCATTATACTTTCTCACATTTTCCTCAGTAGACGGCATAGGTGGGTCAATGGTTTGCTTACCACCCTGAGTAGTGATTGCCATACAGTGCGCATTATTCTTTGGGTTTTTGACAGTGTTGCTAGGAAGAGTGGCCGGTTGCCATGTGCCCCCTGTCGCAGATAATTGGGCCATTTGCAATTCGATCTATTTAATCGAACTTGCATGTGTATCAACTTTTTGCCCAATAATAGCTAAATCACCCCTTAACTCTTTAATGTGCTCATCACTAGCCTCGAACCTCCTTATCATTTTGTGCAACATATCCTTAACTCGAGCAATACTATCTCCACCATCCCTAGGAGTAACTTCAAGATTTTGAGGAGGGACATAGGGCCCATTCCTGTCGTTTCTATTAGCATAGTTACCCCTGTTAAAGTTGTTGTCGCGGTTGTAGTTTGCATCTCGGACATAATGACCCTCACGGTTGTAGTTACCATAGTTCTGACCTTGGTTTCCTTGACCTTGGCGCCAGTTATCCTGATTTGAGCCTTGGGCGCTTGGTCGGAAACCCCCCGGTTTTTCATTTACTGCATAAGTGTCCTCCGCATAATAGCATTCATCATTAGGAGGTGGTGGTTTAGCCAAGTAGTTCACTGCATTTATTTTTTCTGCACCCCTAGTTACATGTTTTAGTACCAACCCAAGCTCGGTTCTCATCTGAGCCATTTCTTCACGAATCTCATCTATGGCTGGGTTGTGAGTGGACTGCACTACGAAGGTGTTTATCCCTGTATCAGAATTCCTAGTACTCCAAGCTTTGTTATTTTTGCAGATTTTCTCTAATTATTCAGCGATCTCAGCATAAGGACACTCCCCATAAGATCCACCTGCTTTAGTGTCCAACACTGCTTTATTGTTATCATATTGTCCCCGATAGAAGTATTCCTTCACTGACTCATCATCTATACGGTCATTTGGGACACTTCTCAAGAACGAGGTGAATCTATCCCAAGAACTACTAACTGGCTCTCCTGGTAGTGCCACAAAGTTGTTCACTCTGTCTTTGTGGTTTAGTTTCTTACAGACAGGGTAGTAGCGTGCTAAAAAGACATCCCTTAGTTGGTTCCAAGTGAAGATTTAGTTATATGGGAGATCAGTGTACCACATAGCAGTCTCTCGCGTCAATGAGAGAGGAAACACTCTGAGACCTATTAAATCTAAATCCAAATCAGGGCTCCCTACACAGCTTTTACACACTGCCCTTACCTTAGCTATATGGGCAGGTGGATCTTCAGAAGGTAGCCTTGAAAACAAACCTCTAGCAGTAAGAATTTGCATCAGAAAATCTCACTCCGCACCTTGATCCTCCGAGTCTTCTATGTTATCATAGCCTCTATACAATGCTTGGGGCCGTGCAATGGGATTTTGTCCCCTCTGTTGGTGATCACCCTGATCATCGGGTAACTTCTGACCATGAACATCAACCGGAGCTTGGATGTTCTGGTTTGGATCCTCATAATTTATTCCCAAGTTTCGATTCATATTGCGCAGTGTACGCTCTAACTCGTGATCGTAGGGAAACAAGGGTTCTCTTCCTTTCCGTGTATTTGGCATACAAGGAGGATAGTTCTGGAAAAAAAACAATAAAACTAAGTAAAATAAAGAAAATATCAACTAAACTATAGTTATAAGTTCAGGTTAATCTAAAATCTAGATTCCCTGGCAACGACGCCAAAATTTGATACGCTCAAACTTACTTCTCAAATAAGAAGTAAAGTGGTCGTGTCAAGTAAATAACCCAACTAGTGAGGTTGGGATCGTTCCCACGAGGAAAATAGTGTAGACTTAACTTCAACCTGTTATTACTATTGTTTGGTCAATGACTTCCTTGGAAAGTAAAAAACAATAAAGGGGGTTTCTATTTATAAATGAGTAAAATTAATTAACAAACTTGACAGAGACACATAAAAACTTTTCATGTTGGATTTTAATCAATTAATCAACGTAACTAGGGTTTACGTGTTCCCCACACGTTCATAACTTGATAACTATAACTATAACTATAACAATTCTTTCCTAGTATCTTGCATGCGAAGTGATAAGTTATGTATTTCTAAATCCTTTGTCCGGCATCTAGAAAATCTCACTCCACACCTTTGTCGGGCTACGTGTGTTGATATCCTAACCCTTATCCTTACCTCATATTAAGCATCGTATTCGATATTTGTCTAATTTATTACCTCGTACTAATCAAAACTAGCCTATTAGATATTATACACTAAATCTATGTTAATAATTCTTTTCCTATTATCTACCTCCTTCGTCCGGCAAGTAGCATTAAGGCGATTTCTAACATTGGACATCCGTTAAAAAGCCTAAGCTATGACAGCTCAAGCTAACCGGGAGGTTGTGCGCGTCCTCATCAACAAGTCACTACTATGGTTTCCCGTCTAATGGACTTCACTAGAATAAACCCTCATATATTCTATGGGTCTAAGCTTGATGAAGACCCCAAAGAATTCATCGATGAGGTCTTTAAAATACATTTTTCCATGGGGTTGTCCATAAATGAGAAGTCTGAGTTGGCCACTTATCAACTCAAGGTTGTGGCGCAAGAATGGTATGTACAATGGAGGGATAATAATACATTGTGGAATGGTTTTTTGACTTGGGAGATCTTTTAGGTGACTTTTCTAGATAAGTTATTCCCTAGGGAGATGAGGGATGAAAAAGTGGTGGACTTCATCAATCTTCTCCATGGAGGAAGGAGTGTCCATCAATACTCTTTGGAATTCATTAAGTTGTCCAAATATACGCTTTCTTTGGTTCTAATCCTACAAACCAAATGAGACGTTTTGTGATGGGGTTGCCGGAGGACTTACAAGACGAGTGCCATTCGGCCATGCTACAGGACAACATGAACATTTCCCGTCTTATGGTGCATGCAAGGAGGGTAGAGGAGGCAAGGTTTAAGCAAAAAAGTAGAGATGCTTAGAGAGCAAGGTCATATGATGGAGGTTGCTTAAATAATAGGCTTTAAATACACGATAAGCCTAGATTTAAGAAGCGGGTTTCTAGTAAAGTCCCTTTCTAATTCAAAAAGGCTAGAGTGATAGGGTGTCTAACAATACATACAAGAAGGGAAAAGGTACTAATTCACCAAATGAGAAGCAAACTTTTGGAAAGTGTGGTAAAAATCACTATGGTTATTGCCTTAAGGGGATGGATAATTATTTAAGTTGTGGCAAGAGTCGTATCAAGATAAGAGATTATCCAAATATGAAGAGTCAAGACAAGGGTAGTGGTTAAGCTCAAGAAAATTGTTCTAGTGATGCTCCAAAGAAGAACTGCTTCTATGCTCTCCGCTCTAGGGGTAATCAAGAGACTTTTCCCTACGTGGTGACCTGTATTTTGAAAGTTTTCTCTATTGATGTTTATGCCTCAGTTGATGCTGACGATACTTTACCATTTTTAACACCTCTAGTAGCTAAAAAGTTTGAAATTTTACGTGATATTTTTCGTGAACCTTTTATAGTGTCTAAACTTGTGGGAGGGTCGGTTTTCGCAAAAAGGGTGTATAGAAATTGTCCAATAATGTTGCCAAATAGAGTTTCGTATGTTGATCTAGTAGAACTTGATATCTTGACTTTGATGTTATATTGGGTATGGATTGGTTGCATGCATGTTTTGCCAACATTGGTTGTAGGACAGGAGTGGTGAGTTTTAACTTCCCAAATAAATCCATTATTGAGTGGAAGGGGGGAAATTCTATTCCTAGAGGTCGTATTATTTCTTGTCTAAAAACATGCAAAATGATCTGAAAAGGTTGTCTTTACCATATAGTAAGAGTCCAAGATGTAGACTTTGAAGTTCCTCCCATCGAGTCGGTACGCGTAGTGAGCGAGTTTCCGGAGGTCTTCCATAATGACTTTCCTAGTATTCCTCTCGAACGGGAAATTGACTTTACATTGACTTGCTACCTGATACAAATCCCATATTAATTCCTTCTTATCAGATGTCTCCGGTCGAGTTCAAGAAGTTGAAGGCTCAACTCATGGATTTACTAGATAAGGGTTTTATAAGGCCTAGTATTTCTCCGTCGGATACTCCGATTTTGTTTGTGAAGAAGAAAGATGGGTCCTTGAGAATGTGTTTTGATTACCTCCAACTCAACAAGGTCACCATTAAGGATAAGTACCCTCCCCCTTTTATTGATGACTTGTTTAATCATCTGCAAGGTTTGAGCTACTTTTCAAAGATAGACTTGAGGTCGGGGTATCACCAACTTAGGGTGAGAGGTGAGGATATACCATAGACGGCCTCTCGAACTAAGTATAGGAACTATGAGTTCTTTGTAATGTCATTCCGTCTCACTTACGCTTATGCGACGTTTATGGACCTAATGAATAGATTGTTTCAAAATTACCTAGATTCATTTGTAATTGTCTTCATTGACGATATATTGGAATATTCAAAGAATGAGGGTGATCATATGGGTCATTTGAGGGTTGTATTGCAAATCCTTAAAGAACAACAATTATAAGCCAAATATAGTAAGTGTGAGTTTTGGTAAAGGTCGGTAATATTTCTTGGGCACAACATCTCTAGTTAGGGAGTTGAGGTAGACCCAAGCAAAACGGAGGCGGTGAAAAATTATCCTAGACCATTGACTCCAACCGGCATTTGGATTTTCTTAAGTCTAGCGTGTTATTACCGCAGATTCGTAGGTGGTTTTGAGTCTAGTGCATCTCCTTTGACTACTTTGACCCAAAAGAGTAAGATGTTTGGGTTGTCGGAGGCATCTTAGAAAAGCCTCCAATTGTTTAATGATAGGCTTATTTCTGCTCCGGTGTTGACCTTATCGGTGAGCACAAAGGGTTTTGGGGTGTATTGTGATGCATCCTGAGTGGGTTTGGGGTGCGTACTTATGAAACACGGGAAAGTGATATCCTATGCCTATAGGAAACTTGAGGTACATGAGCTTGAGTTAGTGGCCTTGGTATTTGGTTTGAAAATTTGGAGGCATGTCTTTAATGATCATAAGAGTCTCCAATATGTGTTTACCCAAAAGGAGTTGAATCTCTACAAAGAAGGTTGATAGAGTTGTTGAAAGATAATAATATGAGTTTCCTTTATCACCCCAGCAAGGTTAATGGAGTTGCTGATGCCCTAAGTCATTGACTATGGGTAGTTTATCCAAACATGACGGAGCCAAGAAGCACTTAGCAAGGCAAGTACATATGTTGGCTAGGTTGGGGTCAGGTTGGAGTGTTCTCTGGATAGGGGTGCTATAGTTCATCATAACTCCGAGTCCTCTTTAGTAGTTGAGGTGAAATTCAAACAATACCTTTATCTAGCTTAATGGAGTTGAAAGAATCGGTTCTCGGCATGTTGAATGAATCATTCTCCTTTGAGGGGGATGGTGTGCTAAGGTACCAAGGGAAATTATGTGTTCCCTATGTAGATGGGTTGAGGGATCAGATCCTAGAAGAAGCACATGGGTCCGCTATTCAATTCACCCGGGTTCAACAAAAATGTACCATGACCTAAGGGAGATATATTTGTGGGAAGGTCTAAAAAGGAACATACCAGAGTTTGTCGTGAAGTGTCCGAATTGCCAACAAATAAAGGTTGAACACCAAAAGCTGGGTGGCTTACTACAAGAGTTCCAACTTCCTACTTGGAAGTGGGAAGAAATGAATATGGACTTTGTATTAGGTTTACCTCAGAGTCAAAATTCATATGATTCCATATGGGTCGTTGTGGATTGATTGATTAAGTCCACTCACTTTATTCCTGTCAAGTCTTCATATTCGGCGGAGGATTATGCAAGAATTTTCCTAGATGAGATTGTGTGCAACCATGGCATTCCGTTATCCATCATATAGGATCGGGGTGCACAATTCACATCTATATTTTGTAGGTCATTCGAAAAAGGGTTGGGTACTAGGGTAATGTTCCGCATCACTTTTCATCCCCAAACGGATGGTCAAGCACAATAAATGATACAAATCCTTGAAGATATGCTTAGGGTGTGCATTATTGATTTTAAAGGGAATCGAAATGAACATTTACCTCTAGTGATGTTTTTCTGTAAAAATAGTTTTTATTCATCCATTTCTGTGTCTCCCTATGAAGCCTTGTATTGTAGGAGGTTCATATCTCCTATTGGATGGTTTGAAGTGGGTGAGCAATCACTTCTTCGTCCCAAGTTGACTTATAAGACTTTGGAAAAGGTTCATATCATAAGGAACAGGTTGCAAACGGCCTATAGTCGGCAAAAAGTAATATGCCAATCATAGGACAAGGGATTTGGAGTTTGAAGAAAGTGATAAGATGTATCTGAAAATTTCACCAATAAAAAGGGTGGTTAGATTTGTGAAGAAAGGTAAGTTGAGTCCTCTTTATGTGGGTCCCTATGAAATCTTGCAAAGGGTTTGTAAGGTTTCCTATGAATTGGCTTCAATTCATCCGGTTTTCCATGTTTATATGTTGAAAAAGTGTATTGGTGATCCCGAGTCCATTCTTCGTATTGAGAGTCTTTGTGTAAAGGATAACCCTTTTATGAGGAATTCCCGGTTAAAATTCTGGATAAGCATGTCAAGAAGTTCATCAATAAAGAAATGGTTTACGTAAAGCTGTTATGGAAGAATCATCTATTCGAGGGTGCAACATTTGAGGCCGAGGCTGACGTGAAGTCCCATTACCCTCATCTTTTTTAGAATTAAGGTTATACATTCTTATTAATAATGTAAATATGAGTAGAAGTTAAGGTTTCTTGATTTTTGGGTGATGTTTTGCACATTATGCATTTTTAAATTTTTTACAGTGAAGTCATTGTAGTATTTCTTTTAAAAACATGATAATTCGCTTTTTACTTGTTTTGAGTTATGTTGAGCATTTTTGTGTGGTGAGTCTTTATGAAATGATATGTAGAATGTTGTGAAGTTGAACTTTGTGCTAATTTACTCATGTAGTATGTGTTGAGCTCATAAGTCTAGTGAGAAGGAAATGCCTCATGCTGAAGTGTTTTGAGTCTTATGTGTTGTAAAATTAGTTTTGACATTTTCGTTGTTGAAATGACATAGTTTATGTTTATTTGATTTTGTTGATAAGGTGGGCTTCTAATCTTGAGTTATTCCTTCCTTCAACAGATTTTTAGTGATATTCCGAGACGAATGTTCCTGGGAGGGTTGGGGGGAAATGTAACACCTTGAAAATCCCAGATGTGTCGTAAAGACTAACATAGGTGTAATACGGTCTTAGTACTATTTATAAGTCCATATTAAATGAGTATTTGTCATGTATTAGGTTTACGAACCAAAACGTCCCCGAACGTTCATGACATCTGGTAAGTTGGTTTAAACAAGTGTTAGTGTACTTTAGCCTATTTGACTAACTTTTAGGAGTCGAAAATGTACAAAAATTGGTGGAAGATCATATAATAGGTGTTTGAGTTATTTCATGGTTGAAAGGTCTGGGTACGACTCCACAAGGAACAACCAAGGGCCCTTAAGGAGGACCCTAGCGTTTGTAGCAACACTGCGTGGCAGTGTGCATCGATGGGACAGAAGACGGACCGTGTCTGGACCAAAGATATGTCGATTCCACCATTGTCCCACACTTAGGCTGAATGAGTAGACCCCTTTACCGTGTGTGGATCGGTGGGGCGTCGATTCAATTGTCGTCCTACGATTAGCCGACGCATGGAAGCCCCTTGCCTTTACACTATATGAACGCATCGACTGACTGCAGTACGGGGGGGGGGGGGGGGGTGAGGGACCATCGACGCACAGACGAGCCGTCTATCGGGGTCTCATCTGTGAGGTCGAGTTTTCTAATTTATTTAAGTTAGTTTCATTTAATTAGTTAGGGGTGAGGTGATTAATTAGGGTTCTAAGGGAGTTTGATTATGTTATTTAATACCCAATATAAATACCCTCAACCCTCATCAATCTAAAGAAACCTCTCAAATAAACTTTCTTCCTTCTCTTCTTTCCCACTATACTTGAATTCACCTTTGAAGACTAACAAGGATAAGGGTTTGGAGACTGGAAGGGACGGATTCACAATCAATTTGTTGTCAAACGTTAAGGTATGGGATCTAATTCACCTTTCAGACTCTTTCCTCAAAGGCTTCATTCCAAAAAGATTTCAAAAGATGACTTTTCTTATGGGTTTCATCCAATTATAAAATTGAAGTAATGAATTGAGTTTTTGATGATTTCTTTATGTTTTATAGGGTATTTTAACATTAATTCAACTTGATTATGGTAATTGTTAGTGGTTTGATCTACATTAAAGAATATGATCCTCCATCCCTAATCCTACGTTGTGATGTTGACCTATATCCTATTGTGATCATTAAATTGACTTGGTTATTGATTAGATTACTATCCTATGGTGTTATTATGATTAAATTAAGATAAATTATAGGCCTATAATTCTAGTTCTTGAGATGTGATTTAGGTTATGAATTGTAATGTGAAATTAGCCTATGTATATGGTTTTAAGTTTTGATCTAGTGTTGAATTATGTTATAGAGATGCAATTGGCCTTGTTAATTTATTGGTTATCATTGTGTGATGATGTTACTCCCAAAATCTTTTTGAGTGATGGGTTAATGGTAAGACCTTGATGATAGACTATGAGGAAGACTTGGCAAGTCTTAGAATCTTTTTTATTTCCAATTGTGATTAATTGTTGTTAAGTCACGATATTACATTGGAGTATCCCTTATATGTATATGAAGTAAAGTTTCTAGCATAAGAGGTGATATGAAAAGTTTTAAATTTTCCGCTAAATTTTTTATGTCGATCCGATGAATGATAACTATAGGCTTGTATAAGACCTTCGAGAGGACAAGTACGCGATGTTACTTCTAGGGGGTTCCCAAGGTCGTTACAAACGTGGTATTAGAGCACGAGGTTTTAAAAGTGGTTTATGGTCCAAGAAGTCTCATAATGCCACATCAAGTAGAGTCTTGTATCATTGGCGGTGAGTCGCGACACATCAAATGGTACGAGAGGCTAGAGGACTATAGAGTTTCCCTTCTTCATCATTCATATGTCATGCCATAAAATTACCTCTATAATCACTCTCTTATGTTTTCTTTTCTGGATGTCTTTTAGATATGATTGCTTGGATGATATTTCTCTATTCTTGAGGGAGAAAAGGTAAGTTTAAATGTGTATCTTTATTTTATGGTTTGAATGACTATGTGTGAAGGTGACACTTGTCTCTTTTAGATGATTTATAAACTAAGGTGACTTGAACGGTTAACTAGACATAGATAGGGGTTTGGGACTCTACCTATGTCTTGCACTAGTTTGCCTTGATGGAGACCTTAGGATCTACGTGTATGATGATAAATTTAAATGTCCTTATGTGTTGATGTCTATACTTATAAACATTTTAATAGCCTATTGTGCTGAAGATACGGAGTTATGAATGCATGAAGGTTATAGATGAGTGGAGTATGGTGCTAATTGTAGTTCTTTTTGGGTTACTAGATTTAGTAGGGTTATGTGGCTTTCCTTGATCATAGCACATGTTGACTCTCTGGGGATTATAATTGGTTATCTTACCTTACTATGTATGAAATAACCCTTATTTGAGGATGTGATGCCAATTATGGAAACATATTAAATGTATGTGAAATAGCAAGATATGTCGAATAAGGTATGCCATGATATAGTCAAAGCGTGCTGGAAGTTGTGGTGGTTAAAGTGAATTTTCATGGATTTTTGTGTTCCTATATGGTCTTTTATGATGGTAGACAAATACTAGGATTTGAACTTGGAATGTTTAATAACTACCTATGGAAGCATGCTATCCTATGAATGTATGTGATTAAAGTATGCATTGTCTACTTTTGTATATAAGATACTTGATAAGTTGCTAGTGTAAATTGGAGCCCCTTGTAGAGACTTGATCCTAGTTGAAAGATTGTGTGCATGCTTTGAAGGATAAGTTGGTAAGCTTTGTATCTTATATTGCCAAGATTGTCCCCTTAATTGTCCAAATGTTGCATTTTTGGATATTTGGAAGCACGCTCACTATAAGAACTAGGCAAGTTATTGTAACATTTTGGGAGAACAACCTAAATTGTCCGTTTATTAAATATTATTGAAATATGTGTAGAATTGATGTATATGAAAATGATAATGAATGTGAAAAAGAGTTTTACTATTTGGAAATAAACAATTAGAATCTTATGACATGATGAGTCTTGAATTTATTTCTAAACTTCTTATTGTGTTATGAACTTCCTTGTTACTTTCCTCAAATGATGTATGACCTTAGTGATTATTGTATTGTAGAAATACCTTATGTTAATTTAATAGTATGATCAAAATTGATGGTTGAGGATGATTTGCCTAAAATGATAAAATTTTAAAATTCCTTAGTGTTGCTAAATTGAATTAATGAAAATTCCCTCTAAAGTAGTAATCACTTTAAGTGATGAAAATGAAGGTTGTGTAGTTAAGATTTTCTATAGGTTGGGTTCAAGTGCTTTTAATGGGGTTTACCCTGAGTGGGGGATGGTGTTTGAGTAGTGAGGTTGTAGAAATTGGCTACATTGTCCTTCTATTCTTACTTGAATTTGAAAATAATGAATTTTTAGTAAGCTTGTTCATGAATATAGTCTTGCATAAAGTGTGAATTCCATGACCTTTATATGATTGGTATGGATTGATTGACATCATCTTGGAGGCATGGGGAATTTTTCAAAGAGCATGAAAGGAAATTTTTTATAAAGTCCACGTTTTCTCATATTGACTTGCATTATTATATGGTAATTGGGAATTTGACTTTCTTAGAAGAGATAAGAAGCATGGTAATAGTCTCTTGTGAGGTAAATTGATTAGCCTTAAAATTAAAAGTTGAGTTTTTTTAAAAAATTAACTATGTTGAGTCTCTTGAAGACTATGTGAATTTTATGATTTGGTAAGCATATTTGAAGGCTCTTTGATGAAAAGTGAAAGCATATTTAGCTAAGTGTCCATGTGTGTGCCTATAATTTGTGTAATTTTTTCAAAATGAGGCTTACTATAAGGTTGAGTATTACGTTATGAGAAGAAATTTGTGGAATGAATTCCTATTTTTTTGTGTTGTACTTGGTACGACATACCACTTAGACTTCACTAGGAAGGAACCATGAGCATGTCTTGGTTACAAGTTGAGAATTTCTCATTTTTAGAGGAATTTGACCTTGTACTTGATAAGGTGTGAAACTAATGATACATGTAAGTTTGTTGAGGAGAAGGACAATCCTCAAAGGACACCACTAAGTATGGTATGATTGAGTATGACCTTTATGGAACTAGGTTTAACTAATGAAGATCATTATTGATTCAATTAACTCAAGTTTATGTGAAATAACGTATGAGTGATTAAGTATCATTGAGTATGGGTTATGATCTTCGTATGAGTGTCTTTTAATGATTTTATTGTAATGAATTAAGATGTAATGATCATGTTATGATTAGGGGAAGGATGTTCTCCTATGAACATGAAAAGGACCTTTCTGTTTGATGCATTAAAGAGCAAGTGAGTAATGGTTTTTCTTGCTTGTGTGCATTGAGTAATAAAATTATTTGATGATATTTTAAATGTTAAGAACTGCTCTTATATGCATTTAAGTCCTTGTTGTCATTAAAGAGCCCTAACTGTCATTCGAGGACGAATGTTCGCAAGAAGGGGATATTTTAAGACTCCGAAAATGAGAAAAGTTGTATAGATGCTAAAATGTTTTTATTAAATTAATAATGTTCTAAATATTCTTAAAATATAGTATATGGGCAGTAGCTAAAATATAATAGGTATTGGAAGTCGAACATGAAGGAACGACTAAGACATTTGACGACTAAGTTAGCTAGATGCCTTATATGTGGTTCTATGTGTTAATGGGTGTTTCATTATTTTTTTTAAGTTCTAAAATTTCTTATTATATGTCGTAGAGGCAGTGTGCAAAGTTTTAAGTGATTTGGAAGTCGAACGTCAAGGGACGACCAAGACGTTTGACGACTAGTCGATTATGTGTCTCATGTGTCTATGCATGCCTAGGTTTGTATTAAATGAGACTAATAACTATTAAAATAGTTTAAAATTATGTTTAATGTTTTTTTATGAAGTTTTGTACAGTTTGGAGGCCAAACGCACAAGAACGTACAAGGCGTTTGGAAGATAGCCCCTAAGACATTCATCATATTTCATGTTGGGGCCAAGGCTGTTTGGACGTCTTATAGGTTTTTTTGGATTAAATTTATGTGGAAGGTATTTAACTAGTTAAGGTTTATAATACCGTTATAATATTAAAGGTACGACTTGTAAAGGGCCCCAAAAGAAGGACCCAAAGTTTCCTAAGACACTGCCTGGGGCAGGGTCCATTGTAAGACCCAACAACAGATCGGTGTTCCACCAACGGACTGTCGAGCAGGTCTCATCGATGGGGAAATCCCTTTGGCATGTATCAAGCAAATATTTTGCTAAGTACCCAACGACGGAGGCCAGGCATGACCCGTCAAGGCCACGACGCCACGCCATCGCTTTCGCCAGTCGTCGTCAGAATCGGCAAACAAGGTGCCTGTTAATTAAAGAGGTGAATGGGAAGTTCGCCCCACGTCCTAACCTGACTATAATAGGTTTATTTATATATTTTTGGGTGTATATAAGTCACCAAAATGTGATCACTTCATTCAAGAATGCTCTCACAAAATTGAAACCTTTCCTTCTAAAAATACTCTCTCTAGAAACCACCGCTGTTGGTGAAGCTCAAGAACAGATTCACGCTGGGTTTTATATGGATGAATCATCAAGTTTAAGAGGTTTTCAACTATACAAATGAATTTTGATTTCATATGTAGTTATATTTTCATCTAGAGTGCCATTCTCAAAGATTTCAAAAGAGAAAAATTAGATCAAACAGTTGCTTCTTCAATCTTCCATGGGTTCTTTCCTAAACTTATTTGAAAGGCATAATATGAATGTATTGATGAATATATACTCATTTGGAAGTGATTTTCAATCCAATTGCATGATAAACCCATGCACTATCACCAAAATGATTTAGCATTGAGTGGGCCTTATGATCTTGATTTTATTATCGAATGAATTATGATTCTATTGCATTGAAGTGATTGTATATGCTGTTACTTTCATTAATTTATGTAAATTTATGATGATAAGTCCATGGTTACAAATATAAGAATATTTGAACATGAATAGCCTATGTTTCTTTGTGTTATCTTGAAGTCAATTGTGGAATCGTTTGTGTAAGTTTGTGACTATGTATGAACTGCTGTAGATACTGTTTTAGGATGAAATAATTGATGAATTTTGTAGGTATAAATTCTTAATGAACAATCTAAGAAAGGCTTGCATGAATTGATCTTGATTCCTTTAGGATATGAAGTCAAAAAGATAAGTGTGTGATGGATCATAGGTTGTTATATAAAGCATGGTTTCTTATTGATTTCCTACCGAATTAGATAGTGCCCAATGATTGTATTGTCTATAAAATATGAATGATGATAAGAGCCTTACATAGTTCAGAATATTGGTAAAGTCTTCTATACTCTAGCAAAACAATAAGCCTAAATGCCCATGTTGTAACCTTAATCATGAAAGTATGTAATTATGATTTCAATCTGATTAATGTAGGTTTATCTACTTCCTTAGACTCATAATATGGGTTAAATATGATCTAAATCAATGCAAGGGAAATTAGCTAATGATCTGTGTTATTCTACATTCCTAGTATGTTGATGTGTTGTATTATGATATAGTATAATCTTGTAGCGACATGTAAAAGGTTTATTATATGTTTGAAGTACATTTCGCAACTTACATATATGTATTTTTATTATCAATAAGGTGTATTGATCAATTATGATCAAAGGGTGAGAAATTTGTAAGAATGCTTATTCTATCTACTCTTCTACTTCTCTATTTGTTTATGCTAATGTTGATGAAGCCTTGTATGGCATTGTGTTGTATGGTCCCCATATGGTGGTGGTGTTTACTTTATATTCATTGTATATGTGTTGACTAAGGCATTGAAGGAAATTTTATGAATATATGATTTAAAGATTTAGATGATCACCTTATGATATAATTGTACGTATTTTCCTATCTAGTTGTGATCTAGGTTGTGTGGTGATATACTGTGGTTTCACGGTATAATTACTACTTTTTCCTTAAGTTTAGTGTGTCCGAAAGTCTTTTTGTGCTAATTTTTATATAAGTTTCTCTTTGTTTTGCACGAAATCTGTCCAAAGCTGAATGCGGAGACTTTGAGCGACGAAATGCAGAAGAGACCACCTATGGAGCTTATGACGGTCTGTCGTGCTTGTGACGGTCCGTAGGTTGAAGTGCAGTTCAGCTGCTGAAGGAAGATGGGGATGTCTGACCAAGTGTGGGGTTACGAAGCTTGTGAAGGTCCGTCGTCCCATACTATTACCCTAACATCAAGGAATAATATCACAATAATGAATAACAGTAAAACATATCAAAATAGGCAAGAAAACTACTCACAACTCCTTTCGTCACAATTCATATAAGTGAGGTTAACACATTAGCATTTAATAGAATATCAAGGAACATTGATAGTTCTCATCATCCTTATATCACATAAACCTTAATCAACCTCACAACATAGTCAAGACATTTCAATTCAACATCATACAATCCTACAATGATAGTATAGGGCATGCTCCAATGTCATATCATGACTTAACAACAATTGATAACAATTGGAAATAAAGATAGATATTCTAAGACTTACCAAGTCTTCCTCATAGTATATCATCAAGGTATTACCATCAACCTATTACTTAACCCAATTAGGGTAATAACATCAAAACACAATGATAACCAATAAGATAACGAGACCAATTGCATCTCTATAACAAAATTGAAATCTAGATCACAACTTAAGACAAGATACATAGGGTAATTTCACAGTAAATTTCATAACCTTAATCTCATCTCAAGAAATAGAATGATAGGAATATATTTCATCTTAACTTAATCATAATAACACCATAGGATAGTTATTTAATCGATAACCAAGTCAATTTAATAATTATAATACGATATAGGTCAAGATCACAAACTAGGGTTAGGGATGGAGGATCATATTCTTCAATTTAGATCAAACCACTAACAATTACTATAATTATGGTGAAACTCATGTTAATCTACCCAATATAACCTAAAGTAATCATCAATAACTTAATTCATAACTTCAATTTTGTAGTTGAATGAAACCTATAAGAAAACTCAACTTTTGAAATCTATTTTGAAGAAATAATACCAAAGGTGAATTAGATACCACACCTTAATGTTTGACAAAAATTTGATGGTGATTTTTTCCCTTTCAAGCCCCCAAACCCTAATCTTTGCTAGTCTTCAATGGTGAGCTCAGGTTGATAGTGAAAGAAGAGAGTTTATTTAAGATCTGTCTTTAGATTAATGAGTTTTGGGCATTTATATTGGGTCTAAATCAACTTAATTAAACTCCCTTAGAACCCTAATTCACCTAACCCCCAAAATAAATAAATGAAACTAACTTTAATAAATAAATAAACTCGACCCCCAAAGATGAGACCTCGATCAACGGGACGGTCTATGAGTTGATGGTCACTCACACCTCCGTTATTTACTCCGTCGATGAGTCCAATGATAGTGCAGGCGAGGGGCTTCCATGCATTAGCTAAGCGTGGGACGATGGTGGCATCTACACCCTGTCGATCCACACACGGACAATAGCCTGCACCTCTGCACTCCGTCGATGACTTTAAAGGATTTGTGGGTGAAGAAAACATCTCAACCAGCCTAAGTGCCGGACGACAGTGGCATCGACGCCCCGTTGTTCCACACACGGTTCGTCTTCTGTGTCGTTGATGCACATTGCCATGTAGTGTTTCTTCAATGCTAGTGTCCTCTTCAAGGGACCTTGGTTAGTCCTTGGGGAGTCGTATCCAAATGTTTCAACAATGAAATAACTCAAACACCTATTAGCTACTCTTCCACCAATTTTTTACAAATCCGACTCCAAAGTTAGCCAAATAGGCTAAAGCACACGAACACCCCTTTGGATCAATATCCCAAATGTGATTGATGTTCTTCGACATTTTGGTTTAACCCTCCTAAATGACCTATATTCATTAAAATTTGAGTTAGAAACAGTACTTAGACCTTATGACACCTATGTTAGTCTTTACGAAAAGTCTTGGATTTTCAAGGTCTTACGTGTATATCCTCATAAGAAAGATTATCTATCACCACCACACTCTGTAATGTCACTACTATGGCTGGGTCACCAAGACATTTCTTCAAGAGCGAGATGTGGAAGACTTAATGTACAGGTGCTAGTTTTGTTCGAAATATAACTTATATTCCACCTTACCAATCGTTTTCAAGATCTTGTAAGGGTCTACATATCTAGGACTGAGTTTCCCATTCTTTCCAAATCTAATCACTACTTTCATAGGTGACACTTTCAAGAAAACCCAATCATTAACTTGTAACTATAGTTTCTTTCTACTTACATCTATGAAAGATTTCGGATAACTCTGAGTTGTCCTATGTCTATCTCTATTGAGTTGCACTTTCGGCATAAAATAAAGGAGTGAATGTGGCCCTATCAAAGCTGCTTCACCTACTTCAAACTACAACCATGAGATCTACATCTACGCCCATGCAAAGCTTCATAAGGGGACATCTGAATGCTGATATGGTAGTTATTGTTGTAGGAAAGCATAATCAGAGGAAGGTAATCATCCCAACTACCCTTGAATTTTATCACAAAAGATCTCAAAATTTTATCTACGGTCTGAATGGTACGCTTTTCTCGTCTATCAGTCTGTGGATGAAATGTTGTGATAAGGTTAACTTGAAAAGGAAGACCTTTCTGAAAAGCCTTCTAGAAATGAGAAGTAAACTAAGGACCTCTATTTTATATGATAGACAAAGGAAACTCATGCAACCTCATAATTTCATTAATGTAAAAATTCACATAGTCCTCTGTCGAATCTTTAGTCTTGACCACTAAAAAGCAAAAAGACTTAGTCATCTTACCAACTATCACCCTAATTGTGTCATACTGTATGCGAGTATGAGGTAACCTGTGATGAAATCCATATTGATCATTTCCCACTAACTTCCATGTAGGAATATCGATCTCTTGAGTCATACCTCCTGGTTTGTGATGTTCTACCTTGACTTGCTGGCAATTGGGGCACTTACTCACAAAATCTGCTATGTCCCTCTTCATGTCATTCCACCAATAGACTTCTGCAGATCGTGGTACATCTTAGTGGAACTTTGTTGAATAGAATATTTGGAGTTATGGGCTTCTACAAGGATATGCTTTCTCAACTCACCCACATCAGGCATACAGTACTACCCTGGTAGAGTAGTACACTATCTCCCCCTTGGGAGAAAAACTCCACCCTCTGATTGTTGACTCCACCCGTAAGTTCAAGAAAGATTGGATCACTATCTTGCATTTACTTAACCTCCACTACCAAAAAATGTTCTGCCCCATTGTGAACTGTTACACAATTGTATGATATTCTCACAAGGCAAACTCCCAAGCAAGCAAGCTTGTGAACATCCTTCACTAGCTCATTCCTTTCTTCCTCAACATGGGATATACTACCCATAAATAATCTGCTAAGAATATCTGCTACTACATTCGCCTTACGAGTATGATAATGCACACTCATATAATTATACTTAAGGAAATCAAGCCTTCTCCTCTGGTGAAGATTCAACTCTTCCAAGGTGAACACATACTGAAAGCTCTTAATATCCCTGAACATATCTACATGAACATCATACAAGTACTGTCTCCACATCTTGAGTGTGAACACCGCTTCTGCAAGCTCCAGGTCATTAGTTGGAGAGTTATTCTCATGCACCTTTACCTGCATAGAAGCATAATCCAGAACTCTATCTTGTTGCATCATCACAACCTAGGCCAACTATGGATGCATCACAATACATCACATAGCAATCTGAACCACATGATAGAATCAAGACAGTAGCTGTAGTAAATCTAGTTTTCAATTATGCAAAGATTTTCTCATAATCATCTTACCATTGAAACTTTACCATATTCTAACTTAACCTAGTTAATGGTGAGGCTATGGATTATTATCCTTCCACAAACCTTCGATAATAACCTGCTAGACCTCTGATATCTATAGTAGGGGTAGGTCTGGGAAACTTTTTCACTGCTTCTATCTTATGTGAATCCACTCGGATCCCTTTGCAAGCTACAATGTGACCAAGGAAAGTAACAAATGGCAACTAGAACTCACATTTGCTAAATTAGCGATTAACAAGCGATCATTGAGAGTCTGTAGAGTAATTCTCAAATGACTCCCATGTTCTTCCTCATTCCTAGAGTAAATGAGAATATCATTAATAAAGTCAATAACGAACAAGTCCAAGTACTATTTGAACACTATGATTATCAAATGCATGAAAGTTGCAGGAGCGTTAGTTAGTCCAAACAACATAGCTACATATTCATAATGACCATACTGAGTTTTGAAGGTTGTTTTCGAAATGTCACTATCTCTGACTCTAAGTTGATGATAACTTGATCTGAGGTCTATCTTTGAGAAATGGATAGCACTTTAAAGTTGGTCAATCAAGATATCAATCATGGGTATGGGATACTTATTCTTGATTGTGACCATGTTCAACTGTCTATAGTCAATGCACATTCTGAGAGCACCATCTTTATTCTTTACCAACAACACTGGTGCACCCCATGGTGAAATACTAGGTTTGATGAAGCCATTATCTAGAAGGTCTTTCACTGCTCTTTCAATTCCTTAAGCTATAGCTATTGTGTGAGGAGGAATAGAAATAGGTTGGGTATCTGGAAGGAGATCAATTCCAATGTCGATTTCCCTTTTGGAAAGAACTCCGGGAAGATATTTTGGAAATAAATCTGGAAACTCACAAACTACTGGAACTAATGCAAGAGTTGGGGATTCAGAGCTAGAATCCTTAACCCGAACTAAATTATAGATATTACCCTTGGAGATCATCTTTCTATCCTTAAGGTAAGAAATGAAAAAACCCATAGGCAATAAGCTACTACCCTTCCACTCTAAGATTGGTTCATTTGAAAACAAAAAATGGACAATCCTAGTTCTACAATCGAATGTGGCATAACTATAATGTAACAAATCCATGCTTAGAATGACATCAAAGTCTACCATTTCTAACTTTACAAAAAATGTTGAGGTGAAATTCTGAGATATTATGATAGGGCAATTTCTTTATACCCATCTAGCTATAAATGGGTCTCCGACTGGAGTAGAGACTAGGGGTAGCAGGGGACCAGGATGTCCCACCCCGGCCTGCGTCCCGATCAGCCCCGCTTCAAAATCGTCCCGTCACCTATTATCTAGGGGGTTTTAGGGGTGGGGGATGAGGGGACCACCAGTCAGGGACCGATTCACCCCTTCGTCCTGGTCGACCCGGACAGATCCTGGCCCTGTTGAACCGGCCGCTTCGCGAGATCCTCTCTGTTTTTTTAATATTTAAATTTTTAAATTTTAAAAAATTTTACCGTTTAGATCCATTGGGGAAACTGCTAGTGGGCCCCCCAATGGATTTTTGCCCCTTCTTGTGTTCCCTACCACCCTCCTACTTTTAAAACTTTATTTTAAACTCTCAAGTTATAATAATTACACTTTAACCCATTTTTAATATTATAAATACACATATCCCTTAATATTGTTGACAAAATCATCTATTCTCATTTCTCTCATTTATTTTCTGTATCCTCTCAACTCTCAAGTGTCAATCTTAATTTCTATTCCATTTTTATTCTCATATTATTATAATCCATATATTTCAATTTTCAGTTCGAAATTTTCATATTATAACACTAAATATAATTATATTATGTCATATTTGTTATCAATTATTGGTTGGAGTTTTAAATTACTAGTTACAACAAACCACAAGCTTTAACAATCGGTTTAACGTCTACTATTGACGCAGAGGTTTGGTACATTCGTTTAATAATCTTTATATTTTATTTTTCGTCTTTACTTTTGTGTTATTATTATTTCTAGCAAAAAAATAGCGGTAAAGGAAAAGAGAAAGCACAAGATAATAAAGAAAGTAGACTTTTTAAATTATTTAATTTTGGTAAAAAAATTGAAAAGAAAAAAAGACTAGTAAAAGGGGTGGTACTTCATCTAAATCAACGAGTAGAGTTAGACTTAACACAAATGATTCACTTATGTTGATGATACTCCTTATGATATTGATTAAAGTGTTCAACACGATCATGAAAGTTTAGAACTACGTTATGGTAATATTAATACTAATGTTGATGAAAATTTTGGTGAAGAAGTAGAAATTGATTTCTGAGAAGAGGAGTTAAAAGAAACACCTACTAGTCCGGCGACAGAAGTTCCAAATGAGACTATCAATTTACCGGAGCAAAATTTTGGTCATCCACCCCTTATACCTTCAAGAAGCAAGAAGTGTAAGCAACTTCTTAAACATAAACAAGGTAGGGGTCAAGGTTGAACGGGGGATTAAATAGACATTTGTTATCTTGTGTGCCGATTCAATATAAAAAGCATTAGCCAATAGAAAAAATGGAATTTCAACTAATGAATAAGATATTGCCGGTAATGCATCGATAGGGGCTTGTAACATGGTTAAAGGAACATCAGATCCTTTTAACCAGCTGGTCCAATAACACAACGTAAATATAATACGAAATTAGATCAGGAAAATTTAGCTAAAATGGTTTCTATTTGTTGTTTGCCTTATAGTTTTTCTTCAAAACCCTGTTTTATTGAATATATTAAAGAAACTTATAATCTGGATTATAGAGTCTTTTCTAGAAATACTGTTAAATCTGATGTTTTTCAATTTCAAGGTAAACATTGTCAATTTCTTCGTTGTATATTTAGCATATTATATGGTAGAGTGTCTATAACTTCGGACATGGGTTGTAGTGATAATGGAAATTATTATTTAACTATTACTGCACATTGGATTGATCATAATTGGAATTTGCAAAAAAAATTATAAGTTGTAAACTATGTATAGTGAAGAAGACTGGTGGATATTTAGCTTCAAATATTTTAAGTGTTTAAAATTATTACATGATTATAGATAAAATAATGTCTGTCGCATTAGATTATGCATCTAATAATACAAACGCTGCTAAAATGTTAAAAGTTATATTATGTCCAATTGACAATAATGTTTTTCATGTTAGATGTGTTGCACATATTTTAAATTTAGTTGTACAAGATGGTATTTCATTATTTGATTGTGGTAACGTAAAAGTTGACTATGTTGTTACCTAGATTTTCATACAAACAATGTTGCTAGAATTAATTAATTTAATGAGCATTATTTACTATGTGAATTGTCACCTAGAAAAATTCCAAAACATATTAAAACAAGGTGGAATTCTTTTTACGAAATTCTTTCGGTTGCTTACAAATATAGAAGACCCATACAAATGGTTTTTATTGATCATAATGCTGACCCATTAGATAGAATTTGTGATGAAGATTGGGAAGAAACTAAAGAACTTTTACAATTTTTAAGACTTTTTAATGAACCTACTACCATGTTTTCGGGAATTTATTATCCTACTATTTCATCCGTATAAATAAATATTTGTTCTCTTTCAATTCAATTTTGTATATTTAAAAAAAATAGATAAATTTAGAGTTGCAATTGAAGGTATGATTGAAAAATTTTAATAACATTTTTTTCCTATTCCTCTAGTTTTTTTAACGGCTACTTACTTCATCATGCTTATAAATTACACGGCGTGCAAGGCCTTCTTGACACTTCTTATGAAATTTTAGAAATTTTACCGGAAAGAAATTCCAAATTGTTAAACGTGTAGATCTAACATAAAAGTAGAAGCAAAACTGTAGTATGAAAAATATAGAACTACGGAAAATTTTCAGTGAGAAATTGGTCAAACTTCTAATGTTGATATTGATTTGTTACATTCAATTTCAACTTACATGCGAGGTTTTCTTCGTCTCTATTCTATTAACCGTGATGATTTTGAAGAATATATTAATCTATGTTTAGAAGTATTGGAAATCAAATATGGAAATGAAGATTTATTAGGATGGTGGAGTAGGTGAAATGATGCATTTCAAACTTTGAGCAAAATGGTTCGTGATGTTCTAGGTGTTCAAGCTTCATCAGTTGCATCATAGGCTGCTTTCAGAGAGGCAAGGTTTCAAATTGGTGATCATAGACATTCATTGGTGCAAGACAAGTCTGGAAACAATAGTTTTATTTAGAGACTGGTGCAATGCTGAAAGGAGGAATAACAATTTGCCAAAATTAAGTAAAACACAAGCAAGTTAGATCAAAACACAAATTGAATGCAGTGATGATGAATTAGATGCACAAGAATTTCTAGCAAGTTTACCAACACCGGAGGATATCACCATCGATATGATGAGACAACTAGAATTAATATTAAAGAAGAAAACAGATATTTTTATATTACATTAGAGAACTAATTGAAACTGAACCCTTCCTAGAAGGTGGCTCCGTAAAATTAGTTACTCATCTAATATCTGTAACAAATATTAGTTTTGCGTATGAGAACTTATTGAAAGAGAACCCTTTCAAGAAGGTGGTTGCGTAGATTAGTTATTCCACTAATTTTTGTTAATTGTAACTTCTAAATTCTATTGAATAAATTTGAAGGTTTTAACTTTTGTTCAAGTTTTTTTTATACAATTATTGTTTTGCATTTTAATTTTAATATATACAATTAAATATAGATATTAAAGTACTAAACTAATTTTAAAATACATAATTTAAAGTTTACAATTTACATACTTTAAAATATTTAAATTACAAATTTAAACTTCTCAAATTTGAAATTTAAAACTTTAAACTTTAAACTTGAAAGTTGAAACATGAATATTTAAATTTGAAAATTAAAACTTTAAATTTGAAAATATTTTTTGATATTTGAAAATCAAAAATTAAATTTAAAATATATTATCTAAAGACGTGTAATTTGAATAAAAATATATAAGCATTTAATAAAAAACCCGTCCCATCCCGTCCTGTACCCCCAAATTCAATCCCATCCCATATATATAGTGGGACGGGATGTGACCTATTTTCGTCCCCCCAATCCCAGTCCCGTATCAAATCCCCTCTCCCAGTCCGTCTCGTCCCCAGTCCCCTTCCCCGTCCCCTTGCCAGCCCTAGTAGAGATTGAGAAAATTTTTGAGAAAGTTTCTTGATTGACACTGAATTGGACTTCTATGTAAGGAGTTATGAAGTAAATTGTAACCTCAGGATGTAACAATGCATAAACATCAAGTTCAATGACTCCTAACGTACTACTGACTATATTAGGAGAACCTTCCTGATCATGGCAAGCCTGGATAGCATACAAGCTGTTCAAGCGCTGACCGCCAACTGTACAAAATGTGTTACCATGGTGATGAAGAGGTGGACTGAACTCTACCATTACCACCTCCATGACCTACCTCAACCTATGACCTAAGTGACCGCACCCAAAGCATCCTTCCTTTCCTGCGAGACACACGAGCGGATGGTTCTTATTACACTTAGGGACTGTGGGGTAAGTCTTGGTTCCTGAAGTGTCACATCCCTGAGTCTTAGAGTATGGTTCTCTTACTTCCTTGTAATACCTATTCTTGAAAGATGGAAAACTAGATGACAAAGGGGCTGGAGCTGAAAACTTTTGTTGGCTCTGCGAGCAATTTCCACCACCCAATTTCTACTGAAATAGTCATAGTTCGCAGTCCTATTTTTCTTATTCTCCTTAGCATGTTCCCTAGGCATACTAGTCTCAATTTACTGAGCATGAGTCATAATCCTAGAGATGTTCATATCTCCAAGAAACATAGCACTCGTGCACTCAGTTTTCACCAAATCCAAAACATCATACAAGAACTTATTCATTTGAGCCCTGGAATCCGCAACCATGTAAGGAGCATACCTGGAGAGTTTGTGAGGCTTAAGGCCATACTATTGGACCGTCATGTTTCCCTGCCTTAAGTTCATGAATTCTTGAGCCTTTGCTTCTGTCAACTCTATTGGGAAAAGCCTACCTAGAAAGGTCTTAATATACCAATCCCAAGTAATCGGAGTGGCATCTTTACCCCTATTTTCCTACCATTGAGTGTACCAAATATGAGAAAATCTTCACTGGTATGATGGAAATTCAATTGGATCATGCCCAATGACATACATTACCTCAATGATCTTCTTGACCTCATCCACGAAATTCTGAAGGTCCTCATTAGTCTGTGATATTGAGAACTCAAGTGGATTATTCCGAGAAAATCGACGAACCCTTGCTGCTGATGATCCACCATTTGCTTTTATAGGAGCATGAACTTTACTCGTCCGTATGTCATACTCTCAGCGAACATCTGTACAACATTTTTGAACTTATCATTAAAGACTTCGTGATCTGGGACATTGTAAACCACCTCTCATTAGATGTGGTTAACTTCACACCCATGAAAATGACTCTATTTAGTGCTGCTTTTCAGACATCCTAGGACTCTTTAACCTAGTGCTCTGATACAAAGTTTTGTCATGCCCCGAGCTACCCCAGAGACATGAACACGGAATCTAGGACGACAAGTGATCCCTAGTTAACCGTGCTAGCATGATCATGAACGTACTAAACATTATAAACTAAATTAGGAAGCTAAATGATAATTCAAACTGTAACGATGGCGAATACCCATGTTCTATAACTGAAATATCTGAAACAATGAGTTTAATACCAAGAGGTTATTAAGTCAACAATAAGCTTAAACTAATTATGTCTCGAATAAGCCACTAAATTACTAGAAATATTAGGACAGGCCCCAACTAAGTCTAGTATAAATTTTAATTAAATTACTAAAAGACTGAAAAGAAACTTATGACTATTATCTTCGGAGAATCAAGACTCACCACTGAATCTGCTGAACGTGGGATCGGGAAGCGTGATTTGGATGCTGAGAACCTTAACCTACATCACGAGAAGATGTAGCACACGTATGTGTCAGT
The DNA here is from genome assembly GCA_027789145.1 of Solanum arcanum. Classification (NCBI taxonomy): domain Eukaryota; kingdom Viridiplantae; phylum Streptophyta; class Magnoliopsida; order Solanales; family Solanaceae; genus Solanum; species Solanum arcanum. Next base: position 22,054,059 of record CM050935.1, on the reverse strand, counting down.
ATTTGAAGGTACTGAGCATGTAGGATTGAGTAAAGCTAAAATTATAGGTAACTAAATAAGAACAACAACAAGTATATAATCTGAATATGATATAGATTTTTAATATTGTGAAAACAAGATGCAAGGACCAATTAATAACATGCTGAAACTAAATACTTCATATACTGATAAATGGTCAATGTAGTGGAATCTAACTGATCTGTGAGAGCTACTAATAACCGATAATAAAACCACATGAGCTAAATATGGACTCTGATGTATATGCCCTATAGAGAGTACAAATATACACTGCCAGATGTATAAAGGCATGCTGGCGTGATCACTAAACTGATGCACACTACGGGACTTAAAACCTACTTGGCTAGTAGTTCTGGGACAATTGGGTATGTTGAAACCTAGTCCAACTCGGTATTAATGCTACTCATGATAAATTATGTAATAAACTAATTATTAGTTTATGTTAATACAGGATAGGTCAAAACTAAACATGAAAACTGAGAATACAACAATTAGTCTTATAATTATGCATTTATAACTGAGGCATGCATATCTGAAGTAACTGAAATTTCTGACCTAGCATATGTAATTCAAGAACTAAAGAATTACATTGCTAGGGTTCTGAAACTCATGAGATAAAATGAAAAATAACATGAAAATCTTACATGCAACATTTAACTAATTAATTCATGAAGTTTGGTTGTAGTACTAGAAATCCTAGGTCTAATTATGATATGGGAATCAAAATCTGACTGAAAGATAGGGACCAAATTTGTGAAAGGAACCCACTAGTGAAATCCAATATACTTGGTGATGAAATTCACAAACAAAATTTTAGATTTTGGGGCTGGAACTATTGGAACATGGTTGCGTTCTTGAACTAGGGGTTTTGACCTTTTTCTAATTTCTTGCGTCTAATTTTCTAGGTTATGATTTATGTTTTGACTTAGGTAAGTTTTAGTTATGTTTCTAGGCTTAAACTGACTAAAATCTAATCATTTAGGGTTAAACGATGTATCTTAGGGTTTAGACGAAGTAGAAAAAGACGAAAAAGACCCCTGTGTTAATTGCTGTTGAACCAGTCCATTTTTTGGGTCCGTAGGTTGGGTTTGTTCGGAAGGACTTTACTTAAACGGGCATAAATTATTACATAGAGGTCTGAATTACACAAAGTCGATTGCTACGGAAAGCTAATTCAATTAGATATATGTTAAAATGTCATGAGACACCTAATTGATTTTGTGTTAAGAGTTATAATCAATTGAATTTTTACCAACATCATTTCCTACCTAAATATCTCTTAACTTCTACCTACATTCCGTAGATCGAACAACGGTCCATGCTGGTCAATCGTGGTTCATATTACAGAGTGGTTAAATAGGGTGTTGATTGACAGGCTCAAACTACTGACCATAGTCTCACCTACGGACCATAGGTCCGTCAATCTTTTGACACTTAGTAAATTTTTTCTAGGCTGCTTTTTTTGGGGGTTTAAGACTAAACCGGCGGATGTGAAGCATGGGCCATGGGTTAGGCTACGGTTCGGCTATGGTAACATCGATTGCGCCTGCAGATCTCTGAAAAATCTTATATTTGGTGTATTCTTGATACGAGGTGTTACAACATTGACATTTATGTTTATGTTGAAATTTATGTTCATGTTCACATTGACATTCACGTCAATGTTCACATTGACGTTTACATTCACGATGACGTTTACATTTACATTTACGATGACGCTCACATTAACATTCACGTTGATGTTCACATTCATGTTGACGTTCACGGTTATGTTGACGTTCACGTTCACACTAACGTTTACGTTTACATTGATTGTTGACACTGACATTTACCTTTACGTTTTTATTGACGTTGACGTTAACATTGATGTTGACATTTACATTTATATGGACATTGACATAGACGTTAATGTCGATGTTGATGTTAATGTTAACATTGTCGTTAATTTTTTCATTCACATTGACTTTCACGTTGATTATCACATTGTCGTTGACATTCACGTTTACATTCATATTGACACTACGGTTTACATTTATGTTGACGTTCATCTTTACGTTGATTTTTACATTGAATTTGTTATTGATGTCCACATTGTTATAGACATTGACATTGACGTTCACACTGACATTTACATTTAAGTTGATGTTGATGTTGATGTTGACGTTAACACATTCACATTGACGTTTAGGTTGATGTTCACGTTCATGTTAATGTTCATGTTGACATCCACATTAACATTGAAATTTTCATTCACGTATACGTTTTTATTTTGACGTTTACATTGACGTTCACGTTAACATTTATGTTCACGTAGATGTCTGACATTGATATTGACATTGACGTTGACATTCATTCATGTTCACGCTTACATTTAAGTTTATATTGACGTTGACGTTCACGTTTATATTGATATTGACGTTGAATTTCATATGACATTCAAGTTGCCATTGGTGTTCACGTTGACGTTCATGTTTATATTATCATTTATGTTCATGATGATCACGTTCAAAATACAATGATGTGGATATTGACGTTAATGTACACATTGGTGTTTATGTTTACATTGACGTTCATATTTTCATTGACGTTGATGTTGACATTGATATTGATGTTGACGTATACATTAATTTTGATTTTCAGCTGACTTTGATGTTGACATCAATGTATACATCTATGTTTATGTTGATGTTGACATTTATGTTAATGCTCACGTTTACATTTATGTTAATTTTTACGTTGACATTGACGTTTATGTTTATGTTGAAATTGACATCAAAGTTTACGTTGATGTTCACAATAATATTGATGTTCACATAAACATGATGTTCATGTTGACATTCATATTGACGTTGATGTTTACGATGAAGTTCATATTTACATTCACGTTGACGTTGACGTTCATGTTCACATTGACGTTTATATTGACGTTTATTCACATTGATGTTCATATTCATATTTACGTTCACATTTACATTCATATATACGTTCACATTTACATTGACTTTACCGTAACATTAATATTCAAGATTATGGTGACATTTACATTGACGTGCACATTGATGTAAATATTGATGGTGATGTTGATGTTGACATTCACACTGACGTTTGCATTGGCATTGACACTGATGGTTATGTTGGCGTTCACGCTGATATTTACATGTATGTATACGTTCACATTTATACTAAAATTCATAATAACATTTAAATTGACGTGGACGTTCATACCAATGGTTATATTTATGTTGATGTTGATGTTAACGTTTATGTTGATGTTCACATTGACATTCATTTTTATTTAGACATTTACATTTATGTTTAAGTTAATGTTGACGATAACATTTGAGTTTTACCAACAAATTGACGTTTGTATTGACTTTAGCATTCACGTTGACGTTAATGTTCACATTGACGTTGACGTTTACATTCATATTTACTTTGACAATCAGATTGATATTAACATTGACATTGACATTGACGTTACAATAACATTGGTATACACGTTAACGTTCATATTAATGTTGATGTTGACATTGATATTGACGTTCACATTGACGTTGACTTTGATGTTACTGTTGACGTTCATGTTATGATAGACGTTGATGTTCACATTGACATTGACATTCACCTGGATATTGACATTCACATTGAAGTTCACATTGGTGTTCACGTTGACATTGATATTTAAATTAACATTCACATGTATGTTTATGTTGAAATTTGCATTTACGTTGATGTTTACATTGACATTGACTTTTACGTTAACGTTCATATTGACATTGATTTTTATGTTATATTGACGTTACGTTTATGTTGATGTTTATATTGAAGTTGAATTTTATGTTTACATTCACACTGATGTTTACGTTTAAATTGGTGATGATGTTGATGTTGACGTAAACTTCACATTGACTTTCACGTTGATGTTCACATTCACATCCACTTTAACGTTGATCTTATCATTCACGTATACATTCTCGATTATGTGTTCACATTGACATTCACGTTAATATTTATGTTCACGTGGACGTTTAAGTTGACCTTGACGTTCACATTCACGTTCAGGCTGGCATTTAAGTTTATGTTTATGTTGACATTCACATTTACATTGACATTGACATTGACGTTCACATTCACGTTGACCTTGACATCGATGTTCACACTAACGTTAAATATTATGTTAACGTTTATGTTGATGTTCACATTGCCATTTATGTGTACGTTGCAATTGATATTCACGTTCACATTGACATACATATTGACGTTCATATTGACATTGATGATCACATTGATGTTCATGTTTATGTTGATGTTTCCATATTGATGATCACATTTGAATCAACCTTAATATAGACATTTATATTGACGTTTACATTTACTTTGATGTTCATGCTGACATTGATGTTTTTGTTGGCACTGATATTAACGTTAACATTCACGTTGATGTTAACGTATTTGTTGATGTTAACATTGATGATGACCTTGACGTTGATGTTGACGTTCACATTTATATTTACGTTAATGTTTATGTTGATGTTGACATTCACATTGACGTTGTAGTTGATGTTCACGTTGACAAGCAGGTTGACGTTGTAATTTAGTTCACGTTCAGGTTAATATTCACATTGACGTTGACAGTGACATTAATGCTTACATTCATGTCGACGTTAATTTTTATGTTGATTTTCACATTTACGTTCACGTTGACCTTCACATTTACTTTGATGCTAATATTTACATTTATGTTGACATTCACTTTTACGTTGACCTTTGCATTGACGTTGGCGTTGACATTCACATTGACATTGATGTTTATGTTCACGCTAACATTTACGTGCATATTTATGATGATGTTCACATTAATGTTCACTTTGACGTCCATGTGGATGTTGACACTTACGTTGATGTTGACGTTCACATTAACAATCATTGACTTTTACATCGACGTTCATATTAACGTTCATGGTTACATTCATACGGACGTTAACGTTGACATTGATGTATATTTTAACATTCACGTTAATGTTTATATTGATGTTGACATTTATGTAGACGTTTATATTACATTAACGTTGATATTGACATGGACTGTTTATGTTGAATTTGACATTTAAGTTATGTTGATGTCTACGTTGACGTTGACGTTTATGTTGATATTCATATTGACGTTGACATAGATGTTCACGTTACCATTACGTTCACATTGACATTTATGTTAACATTGATGTTCATATTGACGTTCACATTGACATTGATGTTTACATGGACGTTGACATTGAAGTTCACATTCGCGTTGACATCTACGTTAATGTGAACATTGACGTTTAGATTCATGATGACGTTTACATTGATATTTATTTTGACGTTCACATTAATACTCACCTTGATGTTGATGTTCATGGTGACGTCCATAAATGCATTTATGTTTATGCAGATATTTATGTTTACATTTATCATTGACATTCACATTTAAATTGACATTGATATTGATATTCACGTTGACATTGACGTTGATGTTGACCTTTATGTTCATAGAGACGTTGACGTAGATGTTGATATTGACATTGAAATTGACGCTGACATTCACGTTAACATTGTCATTGACATTGACTTTCACATTGATGATCACATTGACGATGACGTTTACGTGTATGTTGATGTTAAAGTTTACGTTTATATTTATATTAATGTTGACGTTGACATTCATATTGTTCATGATGTTGACGTTGATGTTGATGTTCACCTTCACAATCACATTTATGTTGATATTCAAAGTGACGTTTATGTTGACGTTCACATTGACATTGACGTTTATGTTAACAATGGCATTTAATTTTACATTGATAGTTGACTTTCACATTTACATTGACATTTACGTTGATGTTGACATTGAATTTCACATTAACATAGACGTTGATGTAGATGTAGAGATTCACATTTACATTGAGATTCATGTTAACATTGTCATTGACGTTGAGTTCACGTTGAAGTTCATTTTGACGTTTACGTTGGCATTCAAGAACATTGATGTTGACATTGACATTGACGTTCATGTTTACACATTTATGTTGACATTCATGTTTATGTTGATGTTTACATTGACGTTAAAGTTGACGTTCACATTGTTGTTGACATTGAGGTTATTGTTCATACTAACGTTTACGTTTACATTGATTCTTATAATGATGTTGACATTAATGTTAGCATTGACATTTAAATTTGAATTGACGTTGATATTCACACTAACATTGACATTCACGTTGACGTCCATGTTTACAGTGATGTTTTTGTTCACGAATATGTTCTCATTTAAATGTGCACGTTGATATTCATGTTCACGTAGACATTGACGTTCATGTTCATGTTGACCTTTAATTTTATGTTGATGTCACATTTAAATTTAATTGATGTTGACGTTCACATTGAAATTTGATGTTTATGTAGATGTTCAGATTGACGTTGACGTTTATGTTGATGTTGGCATTGATGTTAACATTCATATTGACGTTAAAATTGATGTTTACATTGACGTTCCTATTCACGTTGACATTGAATTTGACATTAATGTGAACTTTGACACCTAATACATTTTGATAATTACATTCACAATACATTAATATTGACATTGACGTGACGTACATGTTGATATTTACGGTTACATTAACGTTCATATTTTTGTTAGTGTTGACGTTGACTTTGACATTGATGTTGACGTTGACGATGACGTAGATATTGACGTTGATGTTCAGTTGACTTTGATATTGACATTCACATTCACGTTCACGTTGATATTTATGTTGACATTTTTAGTATGTTAACGTTTACATTTATGTTGATGTTTATGTTGACATTGACATTTGCATTTCGTTGACGTTGACATTAACGTTTACGTTGATGTTCAAGTTAACATTGACATTGACGTTTATGTTTCCGTTGAAATTAATGTTGAAGGTCACATTGACATTGATGTTTATGTTGAAGTTCACATTGACATTCTTTTTCACTGCAACACCCTATATCTTCAACATACCAGAAATCAGCTATTGAGAAATCTGCAGGTGCAACTGATGGTAACCATCGACGAACCATAGTCTCATCTACGGCCTATACTGTGCACCCATCGTTTGAATTTGACGCCCCCTAAACTCAGCCCAGAAAATTTGACTAAGTATTTAACGACAAACGGACCTACAGTTCGTTTGTCCTTCTACGTTTCATATTCTTTGATCGTCGATCAAGACCCCATTTACCAACTCTTAGAAAAGAACCACGATTGACTAGTGCGGTCCGTAGATGGACCTACGAACCATAGGTTAGAATTAGTAGACAATTAGGGGGGAAATATTGTTAGTTCAACTTCAATTGTTCATAACACTTAGCACAAAATAAATTTGGTGTCCCCTGACCTATGAAATGCTAGATAATTGAATTAGCTTTCCATAGACACGAAGTTTTATAAAATAAGACCTCTGAGTAAAATGTTATGCCCATTTTAGTAAAATCTTGTCAAACATACCCAACCTACGGACCCCAACGAAGGACAGTCGATTGAACGACGACCTGTTAGTCCGGGTCATCGTTTGGTTCGGCAGCAAGTAACTCATAGGTCTTTATGTATTTTTTAACTTTGTTTAAACCCTAAGATACGTCATTTTGACCCTAAATCATAAGATTTTAGTAAGTTTAAGTCTAGAAATATAACTTAAGCTTACCTAAGTCAAAAAGATAGATCAAAATTTATAAAATTAGAAGCAATAAAGGAGAAAAGGGTCAAGAATCCTAGTCCAAAAACACAACAAGGTTCCCTCAGTTCTAGCCCGAAAATCTAAATATTTCTTTGTGGATTTGATCACCAGGTATATGGGATTTTACTAGTGGGTTCCTTTCACATATGGGGTTTCTAGTTTTCAGTCATATTCTTAATTCCCATGTCATGATTATACCTAAGTTTCCATGAACTTCAACAAAACTTCATGAATTAATTAGTTTTAGGTTCCAAATCATATTCTCATGTTATTATTAAGTTTATCGCATGAATTATAGAACCCTAGCTATGTTTTTTTTTAGTTCTTGAATTACACATGCTAGGTAAAATATTTGAGTTACTTCAGATATAAATGCCTTAGTTATAAATTTCACACCCGGAATTTAGACCCCAGACGAGACCGGCGTCGTTTACCTCTCAGAGGCCGCAAACAATCCTACATTCATCTTTCTTACTTCATCTAGTTAATTTTAGCAAAAAAACTGAACTTTTTTTTCTTATTTCATGCTAAACATTCAAATTTAACATCATAGGAGTTCACAAATCAACCATCTAACATAGAGATGATCAAATGAAAGAAACAGTTCATAATTGCATAAATGTATTCTTGCCAAAACGGCACCAATACAAAGTCTAAAATGAAAGTTGAAAGAAACACTAGTGGAACATTCTCCACTAGCTAAAGCCTACATCTAATCTAGATAACAATGGTAGACATCCACGAACGCATGAGGGCCTACCAAGTCTGGATGAAAGCTCCACGTCCCGATAGCTGCAACGTCAACCTGTAAGCTCTAGCGTCCACCTATGCCTGCACCTAAAAATATAGAGTTGTATGGGATTAGTACACACTTGTAGTAAGTATGGGTATATGAAAGTACACACAAAGGACATGCATGTGTAAGAATTGCTCTTTCCTAACTACATGATTTATTGAAAATCAAGTCAGTAGACTTATCAAATTTTGATTAGGAAAGTCAGTGGACTTTCCAAATTTTGATTAGGAAAGTCATTTCATGAGAGTAACATGCATCATCATACGTATCACATTGCACACAACACATAACGTCTTACACATAGCTTATAAAATATTGCATATAGCACATAAGATATTGCGTATAACACATTATATATTTCATATCATTCATTCATACGCCATGAGACATTGGAATTATGGACTTGACATCAAGGATTACCAAAAATAAGGGCTCACTATATGGGACCTCAACTAGGGAGACTTCATTAGCAATGACAGAGTCTACTTCATTCATCATACGTACTTCACTTCATTCATTCATAAGATAGTGTAGACACCAGCTATACCTAAGATATATTTTAAGACTTTCATCGGGTTCATTTAGCAATGATCAAGAATGACCTAGAGTCATTACTTAAATCTAGCTCACCTCCTGATTATCCTATCCTAACACGTTTGGTATCATTCATTTCCTTATGTATGTCATTTGAGTTTGGCCTCATTCATTCATAGGAAACTTTAACTGTAACCGACATATATCGTGTGAGAATCATAAAATCCAGTGTCTCACCCACATTAAAAAGAGGTGGAATCACCTGCCAAAGTGACCCAAAATATGCTAGCGTACGTAGGAATTGAACCCCACCTTTTCCTTATATTGGCAGTATTGGTTCGAAGTATAGGATATATAAGGAGACCCATACCAGCATGCCAGACAATCTCATCTCATTAGAGTTATTTGCACCTTTGCCCTTTTTTGAAAGAAGGAATCAGTGCTCATAGCTAGTCTATCGATGCTCAGTATAAAGTTCCATTACATTCAACTCATACGTTATGGAAGTTGGCTTCTAGTATGAGGACATCATAGCTCAATAGATGATTTGTCATCTCATCATTAGTATTTAGTGTTTTAAACACAATACTTTCATTAGAGTGTTCATAGAGACTGCTCTCTTCATTAACTTTACACTCTCATAGGTGAGTACATTTTGTAACACTTAGTTAGGCTCATTTGATATTGCTCTAAACTTTTACACATATCATGTTGTCACCACAATCATTAGTATTAGCACATTTGCTCTTCATAATTACTCATTCTTTTTTACGTGAATTTTCATTTCATCATAGGCTAATGCACTTGGCCAATTTTTATGTTTCACGCTCTTAATTAACCCTTTTAGGATTTCATTATTTCATTCTTCATATCATCATTTCATTGCATACATCTTAGGTTCACTTACTTTTAACATTTGCTAAACTTATGGGTCTATTCATACAAGCCATGAGGCTTCAATCATAATTTGTTTAAGTGATTCATATCTTCCTTAGATTATGTGGTACAAGACATATGCATCTTGTATGTATGCCAAGATCTCGATTCCGATCTATGTAGGCATCAATATTCTTGAATATTTTATTCACGTATGACTTATGTATCAAAATGGAATTTGGGCAAGGGAACTTGGTTTCGAATCCCTTGGACAACACTTACATTTTTCATTTATTTTATTTTGGACAACACGGCTTGGGGACCCAATATAAAGCCGCAACGCCTTCATTTCCATTTACTTTGTTTTCTTTAAATTTTCTCTTCCTTGGCCGAGGGGTTGTGGGATCGAACCTCTACAGCCGCTTTTATTTTAATTTCTTTTTCCATGAATTTTTTGAGTTGACCATGAGGGTGTGCGTTCGAGTCGCCACAACCTCACTTTATTTTTCTCTTTAATCCCTAAATCAGCCTAGAGGTTGTGGGTTCGATTCCCACACGCCTCAACATTTATTTTCTTTTAATACTTGTATACTCTATCAGTTCTTACATTTTCTCCTAAAGGTTTACTAACCACTATTGGATCATGCAGAACTTCAGGAAATATCTCAAAAGTGAGAGCAATCAAAGGAGTTAGAAAAGAAAACGTATACCCTGTATCAAGTAAACCATAATTAGAAGGTGAGAATACTTTCAGCATACATGTGACCATATTAGCAGAATTTTCCCGCTCCTTCCTACCCTTCAAGACGTAGAACCTATTCCTTTTTTGAGGGTCGGCTGCTGCTGCATCTTGTGGATTAGGACTAGGTTGTGCATTACCTCAAGCCTGACCTCTTTTCTGTGGGCAGTTTCCTTAACCATATGCCTTCCCTTACTGCAATCGAAGCATGAATCAGTACCATGTCTGCACTCTCCACTGTGAGCAAGACCGCACTTATCACAATCCTTTCTGGGACGCTGCATCTCACCTCCATTACCCTTTTTGGGATTAGATCTGGCTCATCTAGGTGTTTTACTCATCTGAAAGTGAGAGTTCGCTGAACTCTATTGCCCCTCTTTAAATCTAGGATGCTCATGGACGCCAAAGTTATTCGTGTTACCCCCATTTCAAGGAACTGCCTGATCATAATGCTTAGGCCTCCTAGCATCACGAACTCCTCTCTTCTTTTGTCTGTCCTCTACCTGCTGGACATGCACTGTCAATTTGGAGAGGTCCATGTTATCGTGGAGAATCGCTGACCGACACTCTTCCAACAAATCTCCATTGATTCCTGTGAGGAACCTGCTCATATCATCCATGTTGTTAGATAAATGGGAAGTATCATACCTGGACAATTTAACGAACTTCGGGGAATACTCCCTTTCTGCCATCGATCACTGCTTAAGGTTGATTAAATCCTTTACCTTTGCCTCCCTCATCTCTCTAGGAAAGAATATCTCAAGAAAGGTTTTGTTAAAAAGCTCCTATGTGACCGGAACTTCTCCCGAAACTTGGCTATCTTCCCATATCCTGCACCAAGTTTGTGAAACATCCTTGAGTTAATATGAAGCCAACTCTGATTTCTCAGTATATGTGGCCCCCATAGACACCAAGATCTTATGAACCTAATCCAAAAACTCTTGAGGATCCTCAAAAGTATTAGACCCTGTGAAAATAGGAGGATTAATCCTCATAATATCTTTCAGCCATTCAACAATACTGCGAACTTGTGGGTTTTCCCTCTAAACATTCCGCCAATTGACCTGGTCAGTCATGGCCTGGGCCTACATAGTTATGGCATGTCCAATATGGGCTAAAGATTCCCGCACCTCATCATCAGTCAACCCGGAGGGGTTAACGAGCATAACCACTCCTTCAACTGGAGCCTAGGGTGGAACCTGATTGTCCCCTAGCTACTGCAACTCCTCTCCTCTGAACAATGGTTCTCCTAGTGTTCATTCTCTGAAAACAATAACGATTGATACTAGAAATGCTCATAACATTACGAAATCAGACATTAGGAAAAGAGACGAATTGATCAGAAGAAGGGAAATTTTCCTATGCCTCATGCAGTCTCTTATCCAGGATAGTGGTGCACTTCACTACCATGACATAGAAACTACTCAATGTGGTATATGTGAACTTATTATCCTAGAATTTTAACCTAGCACTCTGATTCCAAGTTCATCACACTCGGAATCTAGACCCCAGACGAGACTGGCGTTGTTGAACTATCAGAGGTCCCAGACAAGCCTACATACGTCATTCTTACTTCATCTAGGTTAATTTTAGCGGAAAATTTAAACTTTTTGTTTTCTTATTTCATGCTAAACATTTTAAACTTACCATCATAGGCGTTCACAAATAAACTATCTAATATAGAGATCATCAAATGAAAGAAACAACTCGTAATTACATTAAACTAATTCATCCCAAAACGACACCAATACAAAGTCTGAAATGAAAGTGGAAAGAAACACTAGTGGAACATGATCCACTAGCTAAAGTGTACATCTATGCTAGATAATAGAGGTAGATATCCTCGAACGCATGATGGCCTACCAAGTCCGGATGAAAGCTTTACGTATGGATAGCTGCAACGTCAACCTATAAACTCTAGTGTCAACCTGTGCCTGCACCTAAAAATTTAGAGTTGTATGAGATTAGTACACAATTGTACAAAGAATGGGTATAAGCAAGGACACACAAAGGACATGAATGAGTAATAATAGCTCTTTCCTAACAACATGATTTAGGGAAACTCAATTTAGTAGACTTGCCATGTTTGGATTGGGAAAGTCAGTGAACTTGCAAAATTTTGATTAGGAAAGTCCTGCCATGAGAGTAACATGCATCATCATACGTATCGTATTTCATACAACACATAACATGTTACACCTAGCACATAATATATTGCATATATCACATAACATACTGTGTATAGCACATTACATCTTTCATATCATTAATTCATACACCATTAGACTATGGGATCATGGAATTGACATGAAGACTTCGCAAAAATGAGGGCTCCAATGTCACGAGCACAGTCTAAACCCTAGATGAGACCGGCGTTGTTGACCTCTCAGAGGTCGCAAACAAGCCTACTTAGGTCATTTTTACTTTGTCAAGGTTAATTTTGGCAAAAAATTTGAAACTTTTAGTTTTTTAAGATACATGCTAATCATTCTATCAGATTAATCATTGTTCACCATCTAACATTAAGATAATCAAATGAAACAAATAGTTTAATATAGCATTAAATGTATAGTTGCCAAAATGGCACCAAGACAATATCTGATCAAAAGTGGAAAGAAACGCTAGTGAAACATAATCCCCTAGCTCAATTCTATTGTTAAGCTAGAATATAATGGGCAAGCATGCTCGAAATCATGAGGGCCTTCCATGTCTGGAAGAATGCTAAATGTCTGGATAGTTTTAGCGTCAACCTGTACCTATAGCGTCCACCTTTACCTACACCTAAAATTGTAGATTTGTATTGGGTTAGTACACACTTGTACTAAGTATGGGTATATGAAAGCACACACCAAGGACATGTATGAGTAAGAATAGCTTTTTCCCAAAACATAATTATGGAAGGTCAAGACAGTGGACTTGCCAAATTAGGACTAGGAAAGTTAGTGAGCTTTCAAAAATTGGATTAGGAAAGTCATGCCATCAGAGTAACATACATAATCATATATATCATATTGCACACAACACATAACATCTTACACATAGAACATAACATAATACATATAACACATAGCGTGGTTCACATCATTTATTCATATGCCATGAGATCTTGGAATCATGGACTTGACATTAAGACTTCTTAAATTGAGTGTTCAACATCTGGGACCTTGTTTAGGGAGATTTCTTTATCAAACACACAGTCTGCTTCTTTCATTCACATGTACTTCATTTCATTTCATTCATGGGATAGTGTAAAACCCAACTATACCTAGGATTTAGTTTAAGACATTCATCAAGTTCGTTGTGCAATGACAAGGAATGACCTTATATCATTACTTGAGTCTAACTCACTTCTTCATTATCCTATCCTTAAACCTTTGGTATCATTCATTTCATTACGTGCATCATTTGAGGATGACCTCATTCATTCATTGGGAACACTAACTTTAATCGACATAGATCATGTGAGCATCATAAAATCCAGTTTTATAAAACCCCATATCGAAAGGAGGTGGAAACACCGGCTAGAGTGACCCAAAACATGCTAGCGTACATGGGAATTGAACCCTGCCTGATCTCTGTATTGGTAGTATAGGTTTGAAGACTAAGAGATATAAGGAGACCCATACACTTCATGCCGAATAGTTTCATCTCATGAGATTTACGTGAACCTTCGCCCTTCCCAAAAGAAGGAATCACCACCCATAGCTAGTCTATTAGTTCTTTATGTAAAGTTCCATTACATTCAACTCATACGTCATGGAAGCTGGCTTCTAGTATGAGGACTTCATTGCTCAATAGATGATTTCTTATCTCATCATTAGTATTAAGTGTGTTAATCCGAATACTTTCATTAGAGTGTTCAGATAGATTGGTCACTTCATTAACTTTACATTCTCATAGGTGAGTACGTTTTGGTAACACTTAGTTAGGCTCATTTGAGATTGATCTCATCTTTTACATTAGCCTCATATCATGTTGACACCATAATCATTAGTATTAGCATATTTGCTATTCATAATTACAAAGCCATTTTTACGTGAATGTTCCTTTCATCATATGTCAATGCACTTGGCCAGTTAGTGTGTTTCACACTCTAACTTAACCCTTCTAGGGTTTCATCATTTAATTGTTCATATCATCATTTCATTACATATATCTTAGATTCACTTACTTCTAACATATGATAGACTTATGGGTCTATATATACAAGCCATGAGACTTCAATCATAATTTGTTTAAGTGATTCATATCTTCCTAAAATTATGAGGTTAAAGACATGCATATTGTAAGGATGCCAAGATCTCAATTCTGATCAATGTAGGCAGCATTATTCTTGAACATTTATTTAATGTATAACTTATGTTTCGATGCAAAATTTGGGCAAGGGAACCCGTTATCGAATCCCTTTGACATTACTTACATTTTTCATTAATTTTATTTTGGTCCACACGGCTTGGGGACCCAAGATCAATCCCCAATGCCTTTATTTCCTTTTAATTTCTTTTCTTTAAATTTTCCCTTTCTTGGCCGAGGGGTTGTTGAATCGAACCCCTAGAACCCCTTTTATTTTAATTTCTTTTTCCTTGACTTTTTCGAGTTGACCATGAGGGTGTGGGTTCAAATCCCCACAACCTCACTTAACTTTTCTCTTTAATTCCTAAATCATCATGGTGGTCGTGGGTTCGATTCCCACACGCCTCAACATATTTTTCTTTTAATTTCCTAAAGTAAGTCTGAGAGATTGTGCGTTCAAATCCCACTCCTCTCAATTCTTATTTTTATGATTTCATTTTCCAACAAAGACCACGGTTCGAATCCCCCCTTACCACATTATTTTTAACTCACTTATTTTGTTGGTTATATTCTAGGTGTTTTGACGAACCTCACAAATGCGGTGACCTGGTCGCTGGCAAAGTGCTCTCGTCCAGATACAAATAAGGTACAATCATAGAAGCTGTCATGTCAGGTGGTAGGTGAAAAGTGCAGTATCCTACATCAATAAGAAGAGCGTACGAGATTGTATGTTTCGGTATCTCACAAATACAGGGACCTAGTACCAGGCTAGGTTTCCTCCATCAGATACATAATTTCTTAGATCTGTAAAGCTGTCACGTCAGATGTTGGTGAGGCGTCAGTGTACTACACAAATCAGAATGGAGGAGGGTGTTTTCCCAAGAGATAATAACTTTATATGTTTGATACTTTTAGCATGAAAAACCCCGTATTATATTCATTCATCAAAAGAAGGAAGTTAGCCACAAAGCGTTTAAAAAAACTCACAAAAAGGGTTGCAAGGGACCCTGTCCCTGTAAGATTGCGACATGAAAACACCTTTTCCAACAGCAGTCCTTCAGCCAATGGGATTGTTTCAATGAATTTGTGGTGAATTATATTATCTCTTTTCATCAAACACAAATTTATGATTTGGCAAACTCAACTTGGATTTTCTCAAAATTCATAAGCTTGAAATTAAAGGCCATCTTCAAGGAAGAACACTGCTCATCAACTAGAAACCAAATCAAGTGTTAAAGAGTCTTGTTGTATTTAAAGCTTAGAGTCTTATGTTCTTATATTTTTATTCTAATTCTAATTTATAAAGGAATCAAATTGTTTTGGTCTGTTGAAAGTCTAAATAAGTTAAGGTTGCTAGAATTAGTGGGCAACATTTTTTATTGCTTATTCAAATTGTATGTCATCCAGAGTTAGGTGGTTTAGTCGGCGGTGTGGTATCCGCTTAGCAAAGTCTAAGTTATCTAGGTGTGATTGATTAGTGGGCGGTGTTGTATCTGCTTAGGCTTATTAAGCAATGAAGTTATTACTTGTTTGTGCGATTAAAAACTTTTCCTTACATTTTTGTAATCGGGTTTCACTTTTTCTTGAGAAGATTAGTGAAAATTATTGAAAATCCTGTCCATCAGGTCGTGGTTTTACTCCCTTGAGAATGGAGGTTTCCACGTAATATTATTCATTCAAACTTTACATTCAGTACTTATTTTACTCTTTGTTATTTTAACTGTGCTGAGGACGTGGTCCCATCCAACTAGAAGGACACAACTTTTACTTACTGTTCTTACTGTGGCAAGGGACCTGGTCCATTGACTGTTATTGGATGTACCCATTACAAGAAGTGGTGTCAGAGCCTTGGATTCTCTATTTGGTTAACACCTAGAGAATAGATCCTGAAGGAATGGCGTCCTCACCAAGTATAGTAGTTAGTAAATCCACCATATGCCTTATTCGTTTGGACCGTAATTGTTACCGATGGTGGAAAAATAGACTTCACGATTATATAATGGCGAAAGATAGTGAGCTGCGGGACTTGGTTCTCGATGGTCCTCACATTCCTTCCAAGTACTTGAAGAAAAGATTTTTAAGTCAGGAGGTTCCTAAATGTATAAGGGAGTATGACGAAATAGATAGAAAAAAGAAAAAGTATTTAGCATTAAAGGTTTCTCCCAATGATGCTTCGAAAGACGAAAGAGATATGAGTTACTTGACTTAAAGGTTTTAAAGAATAGTAAAAAACATGGAAGGTTTCAAGAAGAAGGAAACTCCAACTGAATAGAAAAAGAAAATGACCTCCGTCATAAGTGGGGAAAGGCTAATGCTGATAGAGTGGTGATGAAAGTTCTTGCGGTCTTGGAAGATTCCTCAAGAGAGTCAGAAGAAGATGCTGAAATCCATGAGTCTGTATCAATGATGGCCGTTGAAGATGATGAAAATGACTTCAATTCCATTTTAATTAATGGTAGAATCTGATGCTGAAGAGAATTTAAATGAGGTAACTCGTTTTGACCTTAATGGTAGAACCTTATGTTTGTGAGGATGACAATTCTTCTCTTAAATCTCAAATATTTTAATTGAGCGTCTAGATAGATATCCTTGAGACTGGTAGCCTGGAACCCAATAAGGGACCTGGTACCTCTAATTGTGAAAAGCGAATGCTCAGTGTCTTTGAGAACGAACTTGAACAATAACTTAAGACTTCTGAGTTTAAGATTGTCTCCTTTATTGAAATTAATTCTCAACTGAGGAGAGATCTGACCAAGGTAAGGGAAGAGTGAAATCAGTGATTGAAGTGGACTGACTCTTCCCAAATTCTCTCTAACTTGTCTAATAAGAGTTCCAATGGATAGAAGGGGCTGGAATGCAAACCAATAGAACCCCCTCGTAATCATCACAGTAAATATGTGTCTGAAGTTGACAATCACTTTTTAACTCATTGTAGGAATAAAATTTAAAAGAAAATTATGAGAAACGGAAAAGAGATAATGAAAGGCATGTGAAGTTTGTCCGATCTGAAAATAATCAAGAAAATAAAGAAAGGGGATCTTGTCTTCATGATAAATTTTTCAGATCAGACTGCAATGTGGAAATGATGCACAAGGGACCTCGTCCTCGCTATCGTTTTAGCAAGAACACTTTGCCCACTTGGACAAGATGGTTTCTTGTTAAGCCTTTTGACAACAATTTGGAACTCTGTTCGAAGTGGGTTCCTAAGTCTAAGCTAAAGAGAATAAATAGTAAGTGTTGGTTCATAAATAGCAGATGCTTAAAACACATACTAAGAAGGTTACAAAACTTCCTCTCTCTCAAGGCACTTCAAGGTGGAGGTGTCTCTTTTGGCGACTGGCAAGAAATGCTACATTCTTGGTGTATATCTGTGATCAATGAAATAAATCTAAGCTCTTATTAGATAAATGTTTTTTCACAAACTTGCTCTCTCAAGCGATGATCTTGACAGAAAAGACATGCAAGAACGTGTTTATTGTTGATCTATTTATTGCTCGTTATGACAGTCTCACTGAAATCAATGCTCGAGGTGCGAATGCAGACGTATGGTTCAAGAGACGTTCTCATAAGTGTGTCTTTGATGCACAAACATGTGTCAAGGGACCTGGTCTCAGTCTGCATAAACTGATATTTGTAGATGACAAAGGCTGTGAAGATGATGTTAAGGAGAAGCAGATAAGACTATCTTTAAGCAATCTCAAGGAAGCTGATACAGATGATGTACCTAATGAGAGACCTGGTCCTCAAGACATTGTTGAATAAAGATGATTCCATTCAATGAAATAATGTGAATTCTGAAGGTGAGAATGAAGAAGTGGATAAAGCACAGTTTAAACGAAGCAAAAACTGATAGTCTGTTCCCCAACAAACTGATCGATTGTCCAAGTCGCTCCTCAACAATGACTTCAAGAGAGATCAATAAAATCTAAAAGGTATCTTTGGTTTTCAATTATATACATCATTGAGCTGCTTCAATTGCTTTACATACTTTAAGTCAAGACAATGAGAAAGAATGGTGATGTCATCATGGAGTTTTGCAAAATGGAGCATCAAGTGGCTGAAATTTTAATCTTAGGCTTCAGTAAGGACCAACTTGTCAAGATATGTATGTATGTACTCATAGTGGCTAGGTTTAAGTAAAAAAGGTACAAAAACATGATCAGGGCAATGACCTGGTACCTGTTCAAAGAAGCTGTTGAAAAGGGTTAATGTTTTAGGTGCCTCGACAATTTATACTTTTTTTGGAACTAACTTGAAGTGTGATGCTAATGAACTGGGTTGAAAGTCTCTACCTATGTACAAAGAAATCATTTTTAAAGTCCGCTAGTACAATCAAAAAATAGTTGAAGAAGACAGTGGATTTGGTCCTATTTTGCCCATCAACAGACTTTTTGATTTGAAGTATATGGTGTTGATTGATTTTTGTTGATATAAAGCTTATGGAAAGGGTATATCAAGAGTGGATTATGTTATAGGTTGATTGCTCACCAAAGGAAAAATAAAAGACAAAATGTAATTTCTCTTTCATCATCTTAGGCGAGAATGTAGCAAGTGTATCTTAATGGGAACTCTTGTGGACCAGGAATCATCTTGAAGATTATAAAAATCTGGCTGAATTAATCAAGCTGATGATAGAAATGCTAAAACCTTCTTGAATGGATCGTGCCTGAAGCAATCTACTCCTTCATGACTAGCAAAGGGAACAAGTATCCTTGTTTTTCAGTTATGTGTGTTTTAGCAAGTTCAGTATCATACCTTTTGTAGGTATACACACATGGAAAAAGGGGATGAAGTAAAAGGGAGGTCAGAACAAATCTAGGCAATGACATTCAAACTATAGAGAATGACGTGGTCCTTTCTCGAAGTGTTGCTCAAGTGGACATGAATTTGCTTGATTTATATTTCTTTCAACTTGGTTTACTACTTTAAAAGTTTTTTATGATGTCAAAAGGGTGAAATTTGTTAAGGTAAGGTATAAGATCAATGGTGTTATAATTGCTTGAAGAAGACATGGCCACATCAATAGGAGGAATCAATGGTAGCTACTTGAGGAGATATGGTCATGCTGACAGTAGGAAAAAATGCTTACTACCTGACGACGACATGGTCCTATCGATAGGGGAAGAATATGTTTGTCATCATCAAAAAGGGGGAAAACGCTATGTTGATGTTTTGATAATTTGACAAACTTTGGAGATGGTTCCAGTTACCCTAAGAATTCTTTTTGATAGAGGGAACTAGTGAATAAGTATGTTATTATCCAAAAGTGGGAAAATGTTAGTTCGAAGATGAGTTAAGATGATAGCCTAAACTTGATATGATGTTTTGATTATTTAACAAACTTATTGCTCCAACAATGAACCATATCCTTGTTATTGGAACTACTGACAATGACATGAATGATAAACTTAATGCGAGGTATATTTGTGTGTATCATCAAAAAGAGGGAAAATATTATATTCGAGGTGTTTTAATGATTCTCACAAATGCGGGGACCTGGTCCCTGGAAGAGTGCACTCGTCCAGATAGAAATGGGGTACAATCGTAAAAGTTGCCATGTCAGGTTGTAGGTGAAAAGTGCAGTATCCTACACCAATGAGAAGAGTGGACGAGATTGTATGTTTCAGTATCTCACAAATACAGGGACCTTGTACCAGGAAGAGTTTCCTCCATCACATACATAATTGGTTACAACTGTAAAGCTGTCACGTTAGAGGTTTGTAAGGCGTTAGTGTATTACACCTATCAGAATGGAGGAGGGTGTTTGTCAAATGGATAATAACTCTTTATGTTTGATACTTTTAGCATAACAAATACCATGTATTCATTTATACATTGAAGCAAGTCAGCCAGCAAGCCTTTTCAAGAATTCACAAAGAAGTTTGCAAAGGACCTTATCCCTGTAAAACTGCAACGTGAAAAGGTGAAAAGACAGCTGTCACAAAAGCTGCCACCACTGTTGCAGTAGGTGCACAACTTTTCAAACAGCAGGCCTTCAACAAATAGGATGGTTTCAACTAATTTGTGGTAAATTATATTATCTTTCTTCATCAAACACAAATTTAAGATTTGTCAAACTAAACTTGGATTTTCTCTAAAAATCCATAAGCTTGAAAATTGAAGGCCATCTTCAAGGAAGAACACTGCTTATCAACAAGGAACCAAATGGAGTTGTAAAGAGTCTTTTTATATTTACAGCTTAGTGTCTTATGTTTTTACATTGTAAATCGGATTCTAATTTATAAAGGATTCAGATTGTTTTTGTTTGTTGAATGTCTAAATCAGTAAAGGTTAATTGATTTAGTGGGCAACATTGTTTTGTTTCTTGATAAAATTCTAAGTCATCTAGAGTTAGGTGGTTTCGTGGGCGGTGTGGTATCCTCTTAGCAAAATCTAAGTTATCTAGGGGTGATAGATTAGTGGGCGGTGTTGTATCAACTAAGGATCATCAAGCAATAGAGTTATTGCTTGTTGGTGAGATTAAAAACTTTTTCTCACATTTATTATAAAAGGATTTCACTTTTGCTTGAGAATACTAGTGATGACGATTGAAAATCCTCTCCAACAGGTCGTGGTTTTACTCCCTTGAGCAAGGAGGTTTCGATATAATGTTTTTTGTCCAAACAGGTGGACACAACTTTTGGTTACTTTTCTTATTGTGTCAAGGGACCTAGTCCATTGACTGTTAGTGGACACACCCATTCAAATAGTTTTTAACATGGTGAGGTCATGGGTTCGACCCTCAGTCACTTCAATTATTTTTCTTCATTTTTCATAACATTTTATAACATTTTAACTTGACCAAAATTCATCAACTTATGGCTTAAAATTTTGTAATTTTTTTGCATTATTTTTATCACGTTACTCATTAGTTCTTAGGGAAATTTAATTGTTCATTCATAATGTTTTAGGTGAATTTTCGTGGATTCGTTTAGCCAAGAGTTTGTCACTCAATTCAGCCACATTACACTTCATATGAATATCACGAATTACATAAACATTTGTACATAAAATACAAAAAACTAACATGCCATTTCAAGTCCTAATATGTGACCAATAGTCACGACAGTACACCCAAACACAGGTAAGTCATACATTAGGGAAAATATAGATTGTCATGCGTACGTTTCCAAACATACATTCATGAACATATTCATCTCGAAAACACATTAAATTCCTATTATTACAAGAAAAGCATACCCAACCTATGAATTAGTTGAAGCTAGTGACAGGGACATGCAACGGGGAACAATCCTAGTATTTGGATTAGAATATACTGAACCTTAAGGGGTCTCTTGGGAAAGGGACTAAGAGAGAAGAGAACCCATACCTCTTATGAATTTCAAACCTTGAAGTTGCTGCCCAAACCTTCTCCAACACTCACGTCCAAATCAAAGTTTCAACACAAAACTTTTGACGGAAAATCTCCTTCCTTTGCCTAACGTTTTTGATTAGTTGTTTGTTAAAAAAATTTCATTGTGAATTCTTCAACTGTGAAGAACTTTGGTTTATATTCTGTTCTTCGATTTTATTTGGAAGAGAGAATGTTAATGAGAGTAGGTTTGATCGTGAAAGTGAGAGATAGACGTGAGAGGAGAGAGTTATCTTACGCTGAGGAGTCTAGTTTAGGACTTATTCAAATAAGGTTTAGTTAAAAATTAAAAAATCTGATTCCCTTTAATTTGAAATCATCCAATAAATAATAAATATGAATAAATTCAATTAATTTACCAACTTAAATTTAAAAAAATAATTTAAATCATTGCTTCCACATAGGTTCGAACCCGAGTGGAGCAAGACTTCACTCTAATAGCCTATTTTCGGCCCTCTCTACCCAAAATTCCCCACTACCTTATTACATAAATAATTTCTAATATATTTAATGTAATTATGATACTACCCTTAGCCTGGAAAAAGACCATTTTACCCCAAGAGCCTCCAAACTTAATATTTTCCCTTTTTAAGTTTGGAAAAGACTCATCCGAGTAAATCTTTATATTTGGGAGCCCTACATCGCTGAACCCAACCTTTCCTAGATTAAAAAACTCCCCAAGTTAGTTGTCTTGGTTGTATTAAGGGTTCATAAGTCTTTTTCTATGCACATCAATCTGTGTGAACCTTGTCTAATCGTGGGCATTTTAGACACATTAAACATTATTTAGCATTGCCATTTTTAGGGTTGTTACAATCAATGCATAATTACCAATTTTGACATTGTTGCATTCTCAATTTGCATGTTAAATTTTGATCTATGCAATACTTACAGAAACTAAAATATAATCAGTTAATTACATAATTCATTGGGAGTAGGATAATACCGAGTTAGACTAGGGTTCATCATACCTAATTAGTCCTATACTACTAGCAAAGTAGGTTATAAGTCCCCTCTATGATAAATAAGTTTGGTGAACACGACAACATGCCTTTACACCTCTGGCATGGTATATTGGGTCCTCTCGATGGGGCGTATACATCAGACTCCACATTTAGGTCATTCTGTTTTCTTATCGGTTATTAGTAGCACCCAGAAATCAGTCAGACTCTAATGCATTGACCATGTCTATAATTAAATTAATATTCAGTCCCAGTACCTTCTAGTACTGATGCATACATTCACTACATCTTCTCGTGATGTAGGTTCCAGTTCTGAACATCCAGATCACGCTTAGATCGATTTTCGATATCTAGTTTAGTAGAATCAGTGGTGAGTCCTCATTCTCTGAGGACAACATTCATGAGTTAATATTAGTATTTTAGTCTTTAGTTTTAGTTTTTAATAGACATTGCTGGAGCTTTTCCTAGTATTTCTAGTAAATTAGAGGATTATTCTGCCATAGTTAGTTTAAGCTTACTGTTGAGTTACTAACTTCTTTGTATTAAATTCATCAGTATTTAACATATTTTAGCTACAGTATATGTGTATTCCCTGTCTTTTTTTTAAGTATGATTTAGCTTCCGCAATAGTTTATATTCTTTAGTATGCTCATGATCATGCCAGCTGGATTAGCTTGGGATCAGTTGTTGTCATAGGTCCCGTAACCACGTCTTAAGGATAGCTCGGGGCGTGAAAAGTTATCAGAGCAATTTTTTTTAAGTGTTCTAGGATTTTTGAATAGCTGCACCAAGTAGAGTTCTTTTAATTTGTATAAAATGCACCACATCTAATAAGAGAGAGGCTACAAAATGTTTTAGGAAAACATAACTTTTTTGTTACTCTTATCGTGCCTAAGGTATGATCTAATTTCATTGTAACTTTACATTCTACTTTTAAGATCACGCCTCCTCGTAGAGATTACGCTAGGAATGTGAATGCCAGGAATACAAATACAGCTTCTCCAGTCCCAGATGAGGAAGTCTCCAACGTTTAGTTCAAAATGCCATACAAATGTTGGCTCAGAGTATGACCAACAAGAACAATCACGTTAATACCAGTTGAAGGATATTTCTCATATCTGATACACTCATTGGAATGAAAATAGTAGTACAGATGCAACTCCTATTACATGGGATTGCTTTAGTGAGGCCTTTCTGGATAGGTCTTTCCCAATAGAGTCGAGAGAAGCAATGACTTAGGAATTCATGAACTTAAGGTATGGAAACATGAGGATCCAACAGTATGGGCTCAAGTTCAACAAATTCTCCAAGTATGCTTCTCACATGGTTGCTGAATGTACGACTAAGATGAATAAGGTATTGTATTGAGTGTCAGATTTTGTAAAAGTTGAAAGAAGAAATGCTTAGTTACTAGGAGATATGATCATCTCTAGTCTTATGACTCATGCTCAACAGGTTGAGGGTGATAAGATTAGGGAACATGCTAAGCAATAAGAAGGCTAGGACTGGGATCCATGACTATTCTCAATAAAAATAAGGTGGTGGAAGACGCTTTAAGAGTCAACAAAAATTTTCAGCTCTACTCCGTTCATCACCTAGTGTTCCATCTTAAAAATAAAAAGGATTACCAGAAGGTTAGAACACTAGGCTCTAAGTCTTAGAGAAGTGTTTCAGGCACCAAGAATTACCCCACTTGCCCTAAGTGTTGTAAGAACCATCCATGATAGTGACTTGCATAAAAAGAAGGATGTTTTGGGTGCAGTCAGTCTTGTCACAGGTTCAGGATTGTCTTTCTAGGAAGGGTCAAGGAGGTGGTAATAGTAGAGCTCAGCATACAACTTCATCAGCACAAGCAAGTCGCCAGAATCATTAGGGTAACTCATCTGGTATTAGGTGGCAGTAAGCACTATGACAGGTTGTATGCTTTTTGGGCTTGCCAGAAAAAGGAAGGTTTTCCTGATGTAGTTACTAGTACGTTAGGAGTCTTTGTCCTTGATATTTAGGCATTGTTAGATCCACAGGCTACTCATTACTTTGTAACTTCTTACATAGCAGTCCTATTTAATGTTAGTCCAGAAGCTCTATCCCAACCTTTCTAAGACTCTACTCTAGTCACTGACCCAGTTATAGCTAGACGGGTGTATAGAAATATCCCTATCACATTGTCTTAGAAATTTACCTCAGCGGATCTTGTAGAATTAGAAATGGTAGAAGTCGATGTTATTATAGGCATGGATTGGTTATATTCCTATTATGCTTCAGTCGATTGTAGAACTAGGATTGTTAATTTTCAATTTCCAAATAAACCAATATTGTAGTGGAAATTTAGTAGCATAGCGCCTATGGGTCGATTCATTTCTTACCTTAAGGTCGGAAAGATGATCCCTAAGGGTTACTATGTATCATATAGTTTGAGTTGAGAATTGTATCTCTGAAACCCCAATTGTTGAGTCAGTTCCAGTAGTTTATGAGTTTCCAGAAGTGTTTCCAAAAGATTTTTTTGGAGTCCCTCCCAAATTCCCAGCCTATTTATATTCCTCCTTTTAGAATGTCTCTAAAAGAGAATAAGGAAAGGAAATAGCAGTTTAATGATCTTTTAGATAATGGCTTCATCAGACCTAGTATTTCACCATGAGGTGCATTTTTGTTGTTTGTACAGAAGAAAGATGGTTCTCCTAGAATGTTCATTGACTACAGATAGTTAAACAAGGTTAGAATCACTAATAAGTATCCCATGCCCAGGATTGATGACTTGTTTGATATACTTCAAGGTACTAGCCAATTCTCAAGTATAGACCTCAGATCGGCTTATCATCAACTTAGAGTCAGAGATATTGACATTCAGAAAATAGCCTTCAGAACATGGTATGATCATTATGTATTTGTTGTTATGTTACTTGGACTAACCAATGCTCCTACAGGTTTAATGGCTTTGATGAACAGAGTGTTCAAGCAGTACTTGGACTTGTTTGTTATCGTCTTTATTGATGATATCCTGATTTACTCTAGGAATGAAAAAGAAAATGCGAGTCATTTGAGAATTGTTCTAGAGACTCTCAAATATCGCAAGTTATTAGTTATGTTTAGCAGATGTGAGTTCTGGTTGCAATCCGTTGATTTTCTTAGTCACATTGTATCTAGCCAAGGGATTTTAGTAGATTTGCAGAAAATCGAAGTAGTCAAACAATTGCCTAGATCTACCTCTTCTACATATATCAGAACTCTTATAGGTCTAGCCATTTATTATAGAAGGTTCGTGGAAGGATTTCATCCTTATCTTATCTATTGACTAGGTTAACTTAGAAGATGGTCATGTTTTAACTATCAAATGATTGTGAGAAAATATTCGCAAAATTGAAAACTAGATTGGCTACAATTTATGTTTTGACTCTACCAGAGGGTTTAGATGGTTGTGAGATTTGTTGTGCTTCATCCAGACTTGGCCTAGGTTCTGTGTTGATGTAGCGACATAAAGTTTTTGCTTATGCTTCTAGATAGCTTAAGGTGCATAAGAAGAACTATCCAACTAATGACCTCGAGCTTGAAGCAATAATATTTGCACTCAAGATATGGAGACACTACTTGTATGGTGTTCATGTAGATGTGATCATTGTTCATATGAGCCTTCGGTATGTGTTTATCCAGAAATAGTTGAATCCTCGCTAGAGGAGATGACTTGAGTTCCCTAGCGATTATGATATTAGTGTTCATTACCATCCAAGTAAGGCAAGTGTAGTAGCAGATGCTCTTAGAATTTTATCTATGGGTAGTGTTCCCCATGTTGAGAAAGAAAAAAGCAGCTAGTTGGTGTTCACATGCTTGTTCGCTTGTGAATTTGCAATATGAGCATATTAGAAAGTGGTGTAACATATCATAATAAGGAAGAATCATCTTTAGTAGTAGAGGTTAAGGAAAAGCAAGAGAGTGATCCAATATTTTTTGAACTTAAGGGTGTGCAGTCCATAACTAGAGAGTGGAGGTTTTCTCCCAAGGGGGAGATGGTGTACTTCACTACTAGGGTAGATTGTGTGTTCTTGATGTGGGTGTGTTGAGACAACATATTCTTGGAGAAGCACATAACTCTAGGTATTCAATTCATCCAGGTGCCACTAAGATGTAAAACGATATGCGGGATGTCTATTGGTGGAATGGCATGAAGAGGGATATAGTAGACTTTGTGAGTAAGTGCCTCACTTGCCAACAAGTCAACGTAGAACATCAGAAAACCAGGAGGTATGACAAATGAGATCGTTATTCCTACTTGGAAGTGAGATTTAATCCATATGGATTTTATTATAGGTTTACCTCGTACTAGTAGACAACATCAATCCGTTTCAGTGATAGTTGATAGGATGATTAAGTCTTCTCGCTTTTTAGCGGTCAAGACTACATTTTTGGCAGAAGAGTATGCCAAGCTTTACATTAATGAAATTGTGAGGTTACATGGGGTTCCTTTGTCTATCATCTCATATAGAGGTCCTTAGTTTACCTCTCATTTGTGCAAGTCATTTCAGAAGGGTCTTGGTACTCTAGTTAACAATACCACAACATTTCATCCATAGACGAATGGACATGAAAAGCATACCATTCGGACCCTAGAGGATATGTTGAGAGCTTTTCTGTTTGATTTCAAAGGTAGTAGATGATCATCTTCCTCTAATTGAGTTTGCCTACAATAATAGCTACCATTCCACCATTTACATGTCCCCTTATGATGGGTTGTATAGGCGTAGATGTAGATCTCTCATTGGTTAATCTGAAGTAGGTTAATCATCTATAATAGGCCAGATTCAGTCCTTTATGCTATGGAGAAAGTGTATATCATTAGAGAGAGACTTAAGACAGCCTAGAAACGTGAGAATTCTTACGCAGATGTTAGGAGAAGGGAATTAGAGTTCCAAGTTGATGATTGGGTTTTCCTAAAATGTCACATATGAATGAAGTGATGTGATTTAGCAAGAAAGAGAAACGCAGCCCTAAATATTTAGACCCTTACAAGATCATGAAAAGGATTGACAAGGTGGAATAGGAGTTAGAGTTGCCAGCAGAATTAGCAGTAGTGCATCCGGACTTCCACATCTCACTCTTGAAGAGGTACGTGGGTGATCAAGCCTTTGTAGGCCATTAGAGAGTGTGGCATTGAAATATAGTCTTTCTTATGAGGATGTCCTAGTTTAGATTCTTGATCGTCAGGTTAGAAGGTTGATAAACAAATAAGTTGCTTCAGTCAAGGTTTTGTGGAGGAGTCAGTTCGTAGAAAGAGCTAGTTGGGAAGCAAAAGCAACCATGAATCCAAGTATCCTCACCTCTTTCCTTCCCATTCCACTCCAGCTTGAGGTACTAGTTCCTCTTCACATTTGATTCATTCATGCGTGAATTCAGTCTTAGAACCATGTTCCCTCAGTTTGTAATTCCATTTTCAGCATATTTGCATGTTCTCGGAACTCAATTCAGTCAGAAACTTAGTTCTCAGTGTTTAGTAGTACGGATTGCACCTCTTTCCCTCTATTTCATCTAGTTTAGTCTTCATTCGAGGATGAATGTTCCCAAGGGGGAGATAACGTAACACACTGTATCTAGAATAGACCAGAAATCAGCTTTTCAGAAATATGTAGGTGCACTCGACTGTTACTATCAATGGAAAGTAGTCTGATTTACGGCAGACTATGCATCCGTTGTTTGAGTCTGAATCCCCCAAAAACATAGCGAAGAAAATTTGATTAACTGTCGAACAACGGTCGGACCTATGGTCTGTAGTCTGTGTCCATCGATCAAGACCCCACTTACGCACTAGAAAACATGTAGGGAAGAAATGATGTTGGGTCAAAATCAATTAATCATAACTCTTAGAAAAAAATGAATTAGGTTCCTCATGACCTATGAAAGTATAGATAATTTAATAATCTTTCCATAGAAATCGAGTTTGCTAAAATTAGAGTTCAGAGTAAATTTTATGCTTATTTTAGTAAAGTCCTATCAAACAGACCCAACCTATGGACCCAAACGATGAGAGTCGATCGAATGAGTGCTCATCAATCAAGGTCGTCATTTCGTCGGGTAGCAATTAATTCAGGGTTCTTTTGGTCTTTTCCCACTTCATTTAAAACTTAAGATACATCTTTTGACCCTAAATCATCATATTTTAGTAACTTTAATCCTGGAAATATAACTAAAACTTATCTATGTCAAAAACATATATCAAAATTTAGAAAATTAGAAGAAAGAAAGGAGAAAAAGGTCAAGAACCCTAGTTCAAGAACGTAACAAGGTTCCCTCTGTTCCATCCCCAAAATCTAAATATTTCTCCGTGGAATTCATCACCAAGTATGTGGGATTTCACTAGTGGGTTCCTTTCACCCATTGGGTACCTAGTTTTCAGTCATATTCTTGATTCCCATGTCATGATTAGACCTAGGTTTTATAGAACTTCATGAATTTAACAGTTACATGTTCCAAGTTAGATTTCGATATTATTATTTAGTTTATTGCATGAAATTAAGAACCCTACCTACGTATTTCTATAGTTAAACATGTTAGGTCAGATATTTCAGTTACTTCATATATACATGCCTTAGTTATAAATGCATAATTACGAAATTCATTATTACATTTTAAGTTTGCGTGTTAAATTTTGAACTATCCCATATTTACAGAAACACATACATAATCATTTCATTATATAATTCATTAGGAGTAGCAAAATACCGAGTTTGACTAGGGTTCAGCCTATGCAATTAGTCTCAAAACTACTAGCCAAGTAAGTTGTAAGTCCCCTCGTTGGTAAATTAGTTTAGTGATCACGCAAGCATGCCTTGCAGGGTGTAATGTGTCCTCTAAATGGGGTGTACACATCGGATTCCACGTCGGATACCACATTTAGATCAAGTGGTTTTATTATCGGTAATTAGTATTTCCACATATCAGTCAGACTCTAATGCATTGACCATATTTACAGTACACTTATTATTCAGTATCAATATGTTATAAATTTGGTCATTGCATCCAATTAGCTCTGAATTCAGTATATCATGTTCAGATTAATATACTTGTTTTTGTGATTGTTAAGTTATGTTTTGTTTCAGCTTTACTCTATCCTACATGCTTAGTACCCTCAAGTGCTAAAACATATGTACGCTATATTTTCTCGTGATGTAGGTTCAGCTTCTCAGCATCCAGATCACGCTTAGATAGATGTTCGAGCTCTAGTTCAGCAAAACCAGTGGTGAGTCCTCATTCTCCCAAGACAACAATCATCAGTTTCATTTTATCATTTTAGTCATTAGTTTCTGTTTTTGCTAGACATAGCTAGGGCTTATCCATGTATTCCTAGCTAGTTAGCGGCTTAATTCCGACAAAGTTAGTTTTAGCATAGTGTTGAGTTGATAACTTCTTTGTATTAAACTCATAAGTATTTCAAATATTTCAGCTGTAGTAAAATGGTATTCCATATCTTTTTATTTAAAGTATGATTTAGCTTCAATAACAGTTTATATTATTTATTATGCTCATGATCATGCCAGCTGGGTTAGCTTGGGATCACTTGTGGTCGTAGGTCCTATGTCCGCGTCTCGGGGGTAGCTTGAGGTCATACATTCACGTTAACGTTCACATGCACATTGACGTTCACGTCGATGTCAACATTGAATATTACGTTGATGTAAACATTAACGTTTACGTTCACTTTAACATTGATGTTGACATTGACGTTCACATTGATATTCAAAGTGACTTTCATGTTGACGTTTCCATTTACGTTCCCTTTGACATTCATGAATATGTTCATGTTTATGTTGACGTTTACATTGACATTCATATAGACGTCAATACTGAAGTTCAAGTTGACATTAATGTTTACATGAACATTCACACTATAATTTATGTTGACGTTGACGTTGATGTTTATAATGGCATTCACAATGATGTTTACGAGTAAAGTTGGCATTCACATTTACTTTAATCTTGACGTTGACATTCATATTAACGTTGACATTGATGTGGATATTCATGCCAACATTAATGTTTACGTTAATGTTGACGGTGACATTCACATTAACGTTTATTTTTATGTTGACATTTACGTTTGTGATTACATTTATGTTGAGATCATGTTCGTGATTTTACAATATATTGATGTTTATGTGGACGTTGACGTTGATCTTGATGTTCATGGTGATATTGACATTTACATTGATGCTTACATTGACTTTAACGTTCACATTCAGGTTGATGTTGACATTTATATTCACATTTACTTTGCTAATAACATTGACATTGACGTTGACGCTAATGTTTGCTTTGAGGTTGGTGTACACATTTACGTTCATATTTATATTAATGTTGACGTTTATGTTGTGTTCACATTAATGTTGATTTTGATGTTCACGTTGATGTAGATGTTGACATTCACTTTCACATATATGTTGACGTTCAGATTAACATTGACATTCACATTGACATTGACGTTCCCGTTGGAGTTTATATTATCGTTCATGTTGACATTGACGTTCACGTTAACATTCATGTTTATGTTGATGTTTATGTTGACGTTTATATTGATGTTTACATTGACGTTGACGTTCACATTGATGTTCACATTTTATATTGATGTTGAGGTTTACGTTTCTTTTGATGTTTACATTGACATTGATGTTTATGTTGAGGTTTACATTTACATTGACATAGATGATCACATTGAAATTCACGTTAACATTGATGTTCACAATGACATTGATCTTTATGTTGACATTCATATTGACATTCACATTGACATTGACTTTTATATTGACATTGATATTGAAGTTTACGTTCACAGTGACATTTACTTTAAAGTTCACATTGATGTTCATATTCACTTTGACGTTTAAATTGACATTTATGTTGACGTTCACACTAACAGTCACGTTTATGTTCACGTTCACATTGGCATTCACGGTGATGTTGACATTTACATTCACGCTGACATTTATATATATATTGATTGTTGACATTCAGTACTACGTTAATATTGATATTGACGTTGACATTGACCTTTTCATTTACATAGACATGATGTAGACGTTGATGTTGGCATTGACGTTGACATTCATTT
Source organism: Solanum arcanum (assembly GCA_027789145.1). Classification (NCBI taxonomy): domain Eukaryota; kingdom Viridiplantae; phylum Streptophyta; class Magnoliopsida; order Solanales; family Solanaceae; genus Solanum; species Solanum arcanum. The sequence continues at coordinate 22,021,639 of CM050935.1, read as the reverse complement.
TAACATTGTCGTTGATATTGACTTTCACGTTGATGTTCACAATCATATTCACGTTGAAACTCATGGTAATGTTCATATTGATGCTGACGTTTATGTTTATGTTGACGTTCACATTTAACTCCATGTTAACATTGATGTTGATGTTGACGTTCACATTTTTATTGACATTGATATTGATGTTCACACTGATAGTTACGTTTAAGTTGATATTGATGTTGGCATTGACGTTAACGTTCACATTGACATTCACGTTAATGTTCACGTTCGCATTGATGTTCAGATTGAATTCAATTTAACATTCATATTGACATTAATGTTGAAGTTCACGTTGACGTTCACATTAAGTTGATGTTGACATTGAAGTACACGTTGACGTTGACTTTGATGTTGATGTTGATGTTGACATTAGCATTGACGTTCATGTGGACATTTATGTTGACGTTGACGTTCACGTTCATATTTACACTGACGTTGACATTCACGTTCATCATCATTTTAACATTCAGTTTATATTGAAGTTCATGTTGATGTTGACGTTGATGTTCACGTTCACGTTGAATTTCAAGTTGATGTTCACAATTATTGTCCCATTGACGCTCATATAAAAGTTCATGCTTACGTTGACGTTAACGTTAACATTAACATTCAGGTTTATATAAGCATTCACATTGACGTTCACCGTAACGTTAATGTTGACGTCACATTGACGTTCATGTTGATGTTGATATTCACACTTATAGTTACGTTGAAGTTGACGCTAATGTGTACATTGATGTTTATGTTGATGTTTTATATAAGTTTATGTTCATGTTTATGTTGATGTTGATGTTGACGTTTATATTAACGTTGACATTGATGTTGACGTTCATACTAACATTGACATTTATGTTAATGTTGACATTCACACTAACGTTTACATTTATGTTGACTTTGATTTTATGTAAATGTTAACATTCACCTTGATGTTCACATTAATGTTAAAATTGACGTTGACGTTGATGTTGACATCCATGATTATATTAAAGTTTTTATTCACATTTACATTGATGATGACCATCACACTCACATTTACATTGACATTGACATTTACTTTGATGTAAATATTGATGTTTACGTTTACATTGACATTCACATTTTCATTGATGTTCATGTTGATGCTGACTTTGACGTTCACATTCATGTTGACGTTCATATTGACATTGATGTTGATGATGACATTGACATTTAGTTGACTTTGATGTTGTCGTTAACATTCACGTTGACGTTGATATTGATGTTCACATTGATGTTTATGTTGACATTTATGTTGATGTTGATATTTATATTTATGTTGACATTTACGTTGACATTCACATTGACGTTGACATTAATGTTCACGTTGATGTTCATGTTAACATTGTGTATATTGATGTTGATGTTTACATTGATATTCAATATTGACGTTCATGTTGCATTGCTGTTTACGCTTACATTAACATTAACGTTCACATTTACATTGAAGTTTACATCGATATTCACATTGACATTCACATTCATGTTTATGTTTGGGGTGACGTTTATATTAAAGTTCACATTGACGTTGATGTTGACGTACATGCTTATATTTATGTCTACATTTACGCTGATGTTGGTATTATCATTCACTTTGATATTGACATTAACGTTAACGTTGATGTTAATGACCTTCATGTTTGTTTAATGTTAACCATTACATTCACTTTCACATTGACGTTCATGTTAACGTAAATGTTCATGTTCATGTTTACATTGATATTGAATCTGACGTTGACTTTGCCTTTGATATTGATGTTGACATTGACATTGACATTCACGTTGAGCCTTAAGTTGACGTTAACATTCACATTCACATTTACTTTTATGTTGACTTTCACATTTACTTTCACGTTAACATTCAAGTTAATATAGACATTCACAATGACATTCACACTGACTTTCTAGTTGACGTTCACATTTAAGTTACCGTTGACGTTCATATATTCATTCATGTTTATGTTGATGTTAACGTTATTATGTAGGTTTATGTTGATGTTCACTGTGACGTTAATGTTGATATTCACGTTCACATTGACATTCACACTGACATTTATGTTGACATTGACACTGATGTTTATGTTAACGTGCATGCTGAATTTTATGTTTATGTTGACATTCAAGTCTGCATTGATGTTACTTTTGGCATTCATATGAACGTTGACATTGACGTAGGTGTTCATACTAATGTTGATAACATTCACGTTAATTTTCACATTGACATTTATTTTTATCTTAACGTTAACACTGATGTTGATGAGGACATTCGTGTTTACCAACACATTGACGTTTACATTGACATTGACATTGAGGTTCATGCTGATATTGACGTTTACGCTAATAGTGACGTTGACTTTAACATTCATGTGGATGTTGACGTTTATGTTCACATTTAATATGACAATGACATTGACGTTGATGTTGACATTCACATTGATGTTGATGCTAACATTCACTATCACATAGACGTTGACGTAGACATTGACATTGACGGTTACATTCACATTGATATTGATGTTCATGTTGACGTTCATTTTTATGTTAACGTTTACGTTTATGTTTACGTTGATGTTGACGATCATTTTTTCGTATACCAATTGATTGTGTTTACATGGACGTTAAGATTAACGTTCATATTAATGTTCACGTTCATACTAACATTAACGTATATATTAGCGTTGACGTTAACTTTCATATTGATGTTCATATTAACATTCACGTTCACATTAACGTTGATGGTGATGTTCACATTGACGTTTATGTTCACGTTGATATTCATTTTTATGTAGATATTTATGTTTACGTTTACATTGATTTTGATGACCAAGTTTGTATTTACTAGCTTGTTGACGTTTACGTGGACATTGACGTTGTTGTTGACGTTGACAATGACGTTCATACTATATTAACGTTTATGTTGATGCTGACATTGACTTTAAGGTTCATGTTGATTTTCACTTTGATGTTGAAGTTCTTGTTGATGTTGACGTTGACATTTACGTTCACATGTACTTTGACAATCACATTTATGTTGATCTTTCCATTGTTCACATTTATGTTGACATTGATGTTGATGTTCATGTTCATGTTGACATTGATGTTGACTTTTACAATCACATACACTTTGACGTAGATGTTTCTATTAACATTCATGTTGACATTGATAATCACATTGACTTGGATGTTTACATTGAATTTAACATTTACGTTCACATTGAAATTGACATTCACATCAACGTCCACGTAAAAATTCACATTGACTTTGATGCCGACGTTTATATTTATGTTCATATTGATGTTTATATTGACATTGATGTTAACTTCACATTAACATTAAAATTTAAGTTTATGTTGATGTTGATATTTATGTATATGATGATTTTTACATTGATGTTGACATTCATATGGACATTGACATAGACGTTCATGTTGATGTTCACGTTAACCTTTACGTTTACATTGACATTGATGGTTACGTTATCATTCATATTGACATTTATGTTAACATTGATGTTTAAATTGATGTTTATGTTGAAGTTCATGTTCACATTGACATTCACTTTAATATTCACATTGACATTCACGTTAATATTTATAATGACGTTCACATTAACGTTGACATTTACATTGAGATTTACGTTAATGTTTATGTTCACATTGATGTTTATGTTTACATCCATGTTAACATTGATGTTTATGTTCACGCTAATACTTACGTTTACATTGATCATTGACATTCACATTTACATTGATGTTGATATTGACGTTCACGTTCACATTCATGTTTACATAGATGTTGATGTTGACATTAATGTTGAGATCCACGTTGACATTTATACTAACATTGACATTAACAATGATTTTTATGTTAACGTTCATGTTGATATTTATATTAATGTTCATTTTTACGTTGATGTTGACGTTGATGTTGATGATCACGTTCGTACTTAAAACACATTAACATTTACATAGACGTTGATATTTATGTTCATGTTGATATTGACATTTACGTTAAAGTTGATGATGACTTTAACGTTGACGTTGATATTTACATTTACATTTACTCTAACAATCACCTTTATATTGATATTGACATTTTCATTGACGTTAGGGTACACATTGACATTGAAGTTGATGTTGATGTTAACATTCACATAGACGTTGTTGAAATTCACATTGATGTTAACATTCACATTGATGTTCATTTTTATGTTTAAATTTACGTTGATATTGTCGATCACGTTTGAGTTTACCTATAGATTGACGTTTACATAGATGTTCACGTTGACGTTGACATTCATATTAACAATGAATTGAACATTGACGTTCATACTTATATTGAAGTAAAAATTGATGTTGACGTTAACGTTTAGGTTGACATCATATTTACATTCTCGTTCATGTTGATATTGATGTTCAAGTTGACGTTTATTTTCAGTTGACAATTACCTTTAGATTTACATTGATGTTGATGATGTGGTTTGCGTTTACCAACACATTGATATTTACGTGGACGTTGACATTGACGTTGACGTTTATGGTGATATTGATGTTTAAGTTAATGATGATGTTGACATTAACATTCATGTTGACATTTACCGTTAACGTTGATGTTCTTGTTGATATTGGTGTTGACGTTTACATTCACATTTACTTTGACAATCACGTTAATATTGATGTTTACGTTGATATTGTTACATATGAAATTCACGTTTATGTTGATGTTGACATTGATGTTGATGTTCACCTTGACGTTGATGTTGATGTTCACAATCACATAGACTTTGACGTAGACAATTACATTGATGTTCACATTGACGTTGACGTTGATAGTCAAATTAACGTTGACATTCCCATTGACATTGACATTCATATTGACATTGATTTTGATGATAACGTTACATTTATATTGCCGTTCACATTTATTTTGATGTTTACATTGGCGTTGACGTTCACTTTCATGTTAACATTGAAATTGATGTTTATATAGATTTTGACGTTTACCTATATATTAATGACTACATTGATGTTGACGTTCACATTGGCATTGATATGGACGTTCACATTGATGTTCACGTTAATTTTGACGTTCACATTAACGTTGATATTCATGTTGACGTTCATATTAATATTTACATTGACATTGACGTTTACGTTGAAGTTCTTGTTCACATTGACATTAATTTAACATCGTTCACGTTTATGTTGATATTTACATTGACATTTACGTTATTTTTTATATTGGTATTCACATTGATGTTCACGTTCACGTTATCATTCATAATGACATTGACATTTATGTTCACTCTGACATTAACATTTACATTGATCGTTGATATTCACATTTAAATTGACATTCAGATTCACATTGACGTTGATTTTAACATTTACATACACATTGACTTTGACATTGAGATTCACGTTGACGTTGAGATTCAGGTTGACACTGCGGTTGCTGTTTCCTTTCAAATTGATGTTGATATGGACTTTCACATTGACATTCAAGTTAATATTGACATTGACGTTGATATTCATATTGACATTGACGTTTAATTTTATTTTGAGGTTCACGTTATGTTAATATTTACATTGATGTTGATATTGACGTTCCCATTATTATTGATGTTGACGATGATGTTTATACTGACATTTACGTTTATATTGATGCAGATGATGATATTGACGTCAACGTTCATATTAACATTTACATTGACGTTCATGTTCACGTTCACATTGACATTGATATTCACATTGATGTTCACGTTGACGTCCATGTTATATTTGCATTTTCGGTCATGTATACGTTCTCATTTAGACGTTCATGTTGACATTTATGTTCACATAGACATTAACATTGATGTTTATGTTCACGTTGACATTCACATTGACGCTCATGCTAACGTTTAAATTTATGTTGATGCTCATGTTTAATAGACATTGACGTTGATATTCACATTGACGTTGATATTGACGTAGACGTTCACACTTATCTTGATATTTACGTTGAAGTTGACATTGATGTTAACAGTCACGTTAACATTTAGATTGACGTTTACGTTGATGTTCATGTTGACATTGATGTTTAAATTGACGTTCATGTTTAGTTGACATTTACGTTAACTTTGATGGTCACGTTCACAATACGTTAAATTTTACATTGACATTGATGTATATGCTGATATTTACGTTTCCATTGACTTTCATACTCTCATTGATGTTGATATTGATATTGTCATTGACGTTGACGTAGACATTGATGTTCATGTTCATTTAACTTTAGTATTTATATTGATGTCGATGTCAATGTTGAAGTTGATGTTGACACTAATGTTGACGTTTATGTTGACATTTATGTTAATGTTGGCGTTTACATTTATGTTGATGTTTATGTTGACATTGATATTACGTTTACGTTGACGTTAATATTAAAGTTTATGTTGATATTCACGTTCATGTTGACGTATTGATCTTCACATTGATGTTGATGTTTATGTTGACGTTCACGTTGACATTCACGTTAACATTCACGTTCACATTGATATTTACATTAACATTCACATTGACATTCACGTTCCTGTTGACATTTTTATTTACATTGATATTGACGTTCATGTTCATTTTGACGTTGACATTCCCATTGACGTTCACATTGTATTTCAAGTTGATGTTCACGTTTACTTTCTGTTGACATTCATATATACGTTGACGTTTACGTTGACGTTAACATAAACATTAACATTTATGTTTATGTTGATGTTTACATTGAGATTAATGTTGACTTTCATGTTCATGTTTACATTCACATTCACATTCACGTGGACGTTGACGCTGATGTTTATGTTGGCGTTCACACTGATATTTACGTGTATATTAACATTCACGTTTGTGTTGATGTTTATGTTCATGTTCATATTAACGTTGATATTAATATTGACGTTCCTACTAACATTGACGTTAATGTTCACATTGATGTAGATGATCACGTTGACATTCATTTTTGTATTGACATTTACGTTTTACGTTTACATTGATGTTCATAATCAGGCTCACATTTACCAACACGTTGACGTTTATATGTATGTTGAAATTGGCATACTAATATTGACATTTAAGTTGATGCTAACATTCACTTTAAAGTTTATGTTGATGTTCACTTTATCGTTGATGTTTTTGTTTATATTGACACTAACGTTAACATTCACATTTACCTGACGATTATGTTAGCGTTGATGTTTAGATTTATGTTGTACACGTGAAGTTCACGTTGACATCGAATTTGAGTTTAAAATTCAAGTTGACGTTGATGTTGACGTTCACGATCATATAGATGTAAACGTACATGTTGACATTCGCATTCACATTGAAGTTCACATTGACTTTCATGTTAACATTGACATTCACGTTAATGTTCACATTAAAATTCACGGTGACATTCACGTTGATGTTGACATTGCCGTTGATGCTAACATTTCAAAATTATGTTGACATTCATGTTTATATTAACATTTATATTGATGTTGACTTTCACGTTAACATTGAAATTGATATTTCTATTGATGTTGACGTTTACGTCTATATTAATGTTTACATTTACTTTGATATAGACATTTACATTTATGTTTACGTTAACGTTGATGTTCACATTTTCCTTGATGTTTACATGACCTTCACAGTGACGTTTAAATTTACATTTACATTTACGTTAGAGTTCACATTCACGTTAAAATTCAATTAAATGTTAACATTGATGTTCATGTTCACATTGACGTTTACATTGACATTTATATTGACATTCACATAGACAATCACATTGATTTTCACATTCAAATTGACGTTCACGCTGGCATATATGTTGACATTGACGTGTACCCTCACGTTCACATTTACGTTTACATTGATTGTTGACTTTCACATCGATATTTATGTTGATGTTGATGTTCATATTCACATAGACGTTGACATTGACAAAGAGATTCATGTTGATGTTGCCATTGACGTTGACTTTCAAGTTATTGTTCACACGACGTTCATGTGGACCTTCACGTTTATGTTAACATTTAAGTTGACGCTGATGTTGACATTGATATTGACATATATTTTGACATTGACGTTAACGTTTATGTTGACGTTAACATTTACGTTGATGTTTACATTGATGTTTACATTGATGTTGACATTGATGTTGACATTGTAGTTGACGTTGACATTCATGTTCTCATTAATATTTACGTTTACGTTGATGCTGTTGATGACATTGACGTGAACGTTCACATTGAAATTTACATTGATGTTCACATTCAAGTTGATGTTCACATTGACGTTCACATTGACATTTATGTTTACATTGATATTTTTCTTCATGTATACTAACTCGTTTAGACATTCTCATTGACTTTTATGTTCACGAAGACATTGACATTGACATTGACAATTACGTTCACACTCATGCTGACATTTAAGTTTTTGTTAATATTCATTTTTGAATTGAGATTCATGTTAACGTTCACATTGACGTTGATAATGACATACACATTCATACTGACGTTGATATTTACATTAAAGTTGGCGTTCAGGTTAACATTCATGCTGATGTTTAAATTGATGTTTACGTTGATGTTAACATTGATGTTCATGTTGACATTGATATTCATGTTGAAGTTTATGTTTACATTAATTTTTATGTTCACTTTAAAACTCACGATCATACTACATTGACGTTGACGTACACGTTCATATTTATGTTTACATTGATATTCATATGTTTGTTGATTTTGACATTAATATTGACCTTTACGTTAACGTAGAAATTGACGTTGATGTTTAGTTTACTTTGATATTGACGTCGAAGTTGAAGTTTACATTGACGTTCACGTTGATGTTTATGTTAATGTTGATGTTTATATTTATGTTGACATGTCCATTGATATTGACGTTTATGTTTCTGTTGATATTGACATTAATATTTTGGTTGATGTTCATATTCACGTTGATATTTACGTTGACATTTAAATTGACGTTCACATTGACATTAATGTTTACATTGACATTCACATTCACGTTGACATTCACGTTCACGTTCACATTGATATTTATATTTTTATTCACGTTGACGTTAACATTGACAGTTACGTTGATGTTGACGTATACATTCACATTCGCATTGAAATTTACATTGATCTTGACGTTCATGTTCACATTTATTCACGTTAACGTTCATGTTGACATTGACGTTCAAGCTGACTTTTAAGTTGATGTTCATGTTTAAATTCCCGTTGACAATCATAAATACATTAATGTTTATGTTAACATTAATATAAACATTAACATTTAGGTTTATGCTGACGTTTACATTGACATTCACATTGACGTTAATGTTGAATTTAAAACTAATGATTACGGTGACATTGACGCTAATGTTTACATTAGCGTTTACATTGATGTTTATGTGTATATTGTTGTTCACATTTATGTTGATGTTGACGTTCATACTAACGTTGGCATTGTTGTTGATGTTCATACCAACAATGACATTTATGTTAATATTTACATTACCATTCACGTTTACATTCACATTGGTGTTTATTTTTATATTAATGTTTACGTTTATGTTTAGGTTGATGATGATGATAAAGTTTGTGTTTAACAAACATATTGATCTTTACATGGACGTTGATGTTGACGTTCATGATGATATTGACGTTTACATTGATGCTGATGTTGACTTTACCGTTCATGTTAATGTTGACGTTCACGGTGACGTTAAAATTTATGTTCATATTTACTTTGACGATCACATTGACATTAACATTGACCTTGATATGTACATTGACGGTTGTCTACACGTTGACGTTCACGTTTACATTGATGTTGATGTTGATGTTGATGTTAACATTGACATTGATGTTTATGGTTACATTGAAGTTGATGTTGACATTCACTTTCACAAAGACATTTATGTTGACATTCACATTGACATTGATGTTCACGTTGAAGTTCACATTGACGTTCACGTTAACATTGACGTTCACATTAACATTCACATTTACGTTTATGCTGACGTTCACATTTACGTTGATGTTTACATTGACGTTGACATTCACATTTACATTAATATACATGTTGATGTTCACATTTACGTTTATGTAACACTCCGTATCTAGAACTTACCAGACTTTTCAGAAAATCTACAGGTTGCAATAAACGGTTACCATCATGGACGTACCCTTATTCACGGCTCGTACTACATATTGGTCGTTTGTGACAGAAACTCTCCCAAAATGCAGCCCCAAAAATTTGAATAAGTGTAAACCGACGGGCGAAACTATATTTCGTAGTTTGAGTCCATCGGTCAAGATCCTAATTACCTACTCTCTAACAAGAACCACGATTGACCAATACGCTATGTAGATAAACCTATGGATTGTAGGTATGACCCTAAGTGAAAATTAGCAGATACTTAATGGGAAAATGCAGTTGGGTCAACTTCAATTGATCATAACTCTTAGCGTAAAATGAATTAGGTGTCCAATAACCTATGAAATGATAGATAAATTAATTAGCTTTCCATAGCCACAGAGATTTCTAAAATTAGACCTCCGAGAAAAAACAAGTTATGCCCATTTTAGTAAAGGATTGTCAAATAGACCCAACCTACGGACTCAAATGACGGACAATCTATTGAATGATGGCCCATCAGTCTAGGACATCGTTTGTTCCAAAAGCAATTATCTCTAGGGTGTTTTGGTCTATTCCCACCTTTTTAAACCCTAAGATACGTCAATTTGACCCTAATACATCAGATTTCAGTGGGGTTAGACCTACCTATGTGAAATCATTAATCAACAACATAGGAAAGAAGAAGCAAGAAAGGAGAAAAAGGTCAAGAACCATACTTCAACAACGCAGCAACGTTCCAACATTTCAAGCCCTGAAGTCTAAGCATTTCTCCGCGAATTTTATCACTAGGTATGTGGGATTTCACTGGTGGGTTCCTTTCACCCATTAGATCCCTAGTTTTCAGTTAGATTCTTGATTCACACATCATGATTAGACCTAGGGTTTATAGAACTTCAACAGAATTTCATGAATAAATTAGTTATATGTTCCAAATCAGATTTCCATGTTATTATTCAGTTTATCTGATGAATTTCAAACCCTAAATATAAATTTTTGTAGTTCTTTAATTACACATGCTAGTTCAGATATTTTAGTTATTCAATTATACCTGCCTCAATTATTAATGCATCCTTGTCAGATTAAATGATGCATTCTCAGTTTGCATATTTAGTTTTGAGCTATCTATTATTTGCTGAAACTCAATCATAATCAGTTAATTGAATAATTTATTAGGAATAGCATAAAATCAAGAGGTACTATGGTTCGTCATAACCAATTAGTCCCGGAACTACTAGTCATGTAGGTTTTATGTCCCCTTTGTGGGGAATCAGTTTAGTGATCATGCCAGCATGGGTTTATACCTATGACAGGTTATATTGGGTCCTCTCGGTGGGGAATATACATTGGAATGTACATTTAGCTCATGTGGTTTAGTTATAAGTTATAAGTAGCGCCCATAAATTAGTCAGACCCTTATGCATTGATCATATTTACAGTTCAGTTATACCTCATCCTCAACATTTTATAAATTTTGTCATTGCATCTAGTTAGCTCAGAACTCAGTATATCATGTAAAGATTGTTATACTTGATTTTGTGTTTATTTAGATATGTTTTATTTCAGCTTTACTCTATCCTACATGCTCAGTACCTTCATGTACTGACGCGTACATGCTCAACATCTTTTGGTGATATAAATTCAGGTTCTCAGCATCCAGATCATCCTTAGGTCGATTTTTGATCTCTAATTTAGAAGATTCAGTTGTGAGTCTTCATTCTCCGAGGACAATAGTAATAAGTTAATTTCAGTCTTTTAATCATTTAGTTTCCATTTTTGTTAGACTTAGCTGGGGCTTGTCCCATCATTTCTAGTAAGTTAGAGGCTTATCTTACCAATCAACTTGAAAGACTCCAACAAATTATCATGCAAACTCAGAATTTCAAATGCTATCACATCTTTAGAGAAGCAAATTGGGTAGCAGACGCACTCTCAAAGCATAGCCACAACAATACAGCTCCCCAAGTCTACGTCCACAGCAACCAACTCCCTAAAGAAGCACATGCCTACTATCAAATGGATCTGATGGACATGCCAAGCTTTAGAAGGAAGAAGACCAAAATGATTTTTGATCCTCCTTGACTATACTACCTTCTCAATTTAGCTATATGTAAATAATATAGCTACTTTGAATAGGACATAGTTATATAGTTGATAGGCTTTCTTGTAAAGGGAGAGTCTCCCTAATTTATGTTTCCTAGATACTATGTAATGAGAGGAGTCCTCTCCTTAGGTTCGTAGTATTTTGGTTTCAACTTTTAAATGTAAGGAGAGGAGTTGAATTTCAATAGGAAAGTCAACTCCAAACCACCTTAGGATTGGAGGTTAGGTTTTATGTCCCCCTCCTTGTAATTTTATTTTGTATTAATGTTAAGGCCTGGGGGTGTCGCTCAGCCCCTACCCCTTCCAAGGGTATTAAAAAAAAAAAAAAAAAAAAAAAAAAAAAAAACATTGAGTTAATATTTCTTTGTATTAAACTCATTGTTTTAAAATATCTCAGTTATAGAGTATGGCTATTCCCCATATTTTCTGTTTAAATTATGATTAAGCTTTCGCATTCAGTTTATTCCGAAAAAAACACTAAATAGAGTACTTCTCATGGGTGTGAAGTGCACCACATCTAATAAGAGGGAGGCTACAAAGGGTTTAAGGAAAAATCACTTTCTTGTTACTCTTATCATGCATAAGGTATGATATTATTCCTCTCTAACTTGATATTCTACGTTTCAGATCATGTCTCATATTAGAGCTTACTCTAGGAATGTGAATATCAGGAATGCAAATAAGGCTCCTCCAGTCCCAGATTAGGAAGTCTCCAAAGCTGAGTTCGGGAATTCCATAAAGATGTTGGCTCAGAGAATGTCAAACCAGAAAAATCGGGTTCATGCTCTGGTGAATGCAAAAGGTGGATTAGCAGCAGCAAGGGTCTGTGACGTTTTTAGGATGAATACGGTTGAGTTCTTACGATAGAAAATTAATAAGGACCCTCAGAGTTTCTTAGATGAGATCAAGAAGATTTTTTAGGTATTTCAAGTCTCTGGGAATGATCGGGTTGATTTGGTATCATACAAGTTGAAGGATGTTGCTCATATTTTGTAACTTGTTCCTAGTCTTCTACTCTAGTTGTTAATGTAGGTTATGTTACTATAGTTATGAGCATGAGAATGAATATGTTAGGATTATGTGTAGGTTCTCCCATTAATGAAAAATTAAGGAATGATGACCCCTACCTATGTACCCCTATTTTTATGCAGGAATAGCAAAAGTTAGGAGTCTTAAGTGTAATAGGAAGCTTTGCTTGTCTCCTATGCTATTGTGTGTTGTGTGATGTATGTTTGAAAGTGTAGTGTGATCTTAAGAGGGTGGCTGCCTCAATATGTTGTTTATAGCTATTATGTCATCATATTGACAATTGAACACATGTCACATCCGGGCTTACCCCTTTAGACGTAACCGGTCGTCGTCATCTTTGAGGACTAAGAGTAGCCTCTTTGGTTACATCATTATATTCAGAGGTCAAATTTAGGGAAAAAATTAAAACATTTCATTACTTCTAATTGGAGATTTACATATTCCTCTACACACACACATAAAGACACACACACACACACACACACATATATATATATATATATATATATACATATATATATATATATATATATATATATATATATATATATATATATATTAATTTAGAGATTGGGAAAGACCCACATGAAAACACAACTTTTGAAAATAATTTGAAGGAACACTTTGAGGAAAGTATTCTCAAAGGTGAATTAGATCCCATACATAATATTTGATGAAGAATTAATAGTGAAATCTTCAATTACAGACCCCAAAACCCTCCCCTAGCTTGGGCTTCAATGGTATCTTCCAATAGAGAGAGAAAGAAGTGAGAAGGAATAGAATTTATTTTGTGAGATGTAATTAATCTAATGGGGTTTGGGTTTATATATGTGGGGGGGGGGGTTAATTTAGTTAATTGTACTTCCCTTAATCCCTAACTAACCATAAAACCCCTTAATTAATTACGTAAGACTTAGTTTAAACCTGCAGGAAATTAGAGGCCCCATCGACGAGACCACGATCGACGGATCATTGGTCCATCGACGGGCAGGCCCTCCCTCCGTGTTGCACTTTTGTAATATTTGTCAAGGACTATGTAGATGAGGCCCTCATGTGATTTGGTTAATTTTGGTCGATAGATGTCATCGACGCACCGTCGATCTACACACCCTTCATCATTTGCCTCTCGTGGGTGCACACTGCACATGCAGTGTTTGAATCCACTTGAAAGGGTCCTCCTCAAGGTCCCTTGTCTGGTCCTCGGGGAGTCATACCCGCACGTTTCCACCATGAATCTAGTTAAACAAATTTTAGACACGCTTCCACCAATTTTCATATTTTCAGACTCCTAAAAGGTGATAAAATAGGCTAAGGCATTCTAGCACCTCCTTGAACTACTTTTCAGACGTTCTTTGACATTTTGGCTTCTAGACTTCTAAATAACTTATATAATTTATAATGGACCTTAAAACAGTGTCTAGACCTTTTTAAATTTATGTTAGGCCCTAGAACATATCTTGGATTTTTGAAGTATTACATTATTATACATTCGGAACATTCGTCCCTGAATGACACTAAAAATCTTTTGAAAGAAGGAATAAACTCAAGACTAGCAGCCCAACAGACAACAATACATAACAACATAAGCATATAACTTACATAAGGCAATTCAAAACTTCAACTACCACACTTAAGACTCAACATTACATTATGAGGAATATCCTTCTCACTAAAACAAGAGCTCAACATAGCATTTATGAGTCAATTATGTCAAAGTTCAACTTTCCAACATGCCACATATTATTATATAAAGACTCACCATATCAAAATGCACAACATAGGTCAAATCAAGCCAAAGCGCAAAGATTCAAGTCCAAATGCAAAATTTCACAGTAATTCACTATAACAATATCAAAAATGCACTTTTTGCAAAACTCACTAAAAATCAAAGCAACTCCAATTTTAGTAATTATTTTCATTAGTAGTAAGAACTAATAACCTTAGTTATCAAATAGATTCGGCCTCGGTCTCCCATGTTGCACCCTCAATTAGGTGATTCTTAAATAACATATCTACGGAAGCCACATCTTTATTCCTTAACTTCTTGACTTGCCTATCAATAATTTGAACCCGAACATCCTCATAGGAGATGTTATACTTCACACCAAGACCCTCAATTGGAAGAATAGACTCGAAATCACCGATACACTTCTTACGCATGGAAAAATGGATAACTGGACGAACAGAAGCAAATTCACTAGGAAGTTTCAATTCATAGTCAACCTTACCTACCCTTTGAAAGATTTCATATGGACCCACATAACGAGGAATCAACTTCCCTTTTTTGCCAAATCTAACTACCCCTTTGATCGGTGAATATTTTCAAATCCACTTTATCACCTTCTTCAAACTCCAAAATCCCTTCTCCTATGATCGTCATAAGACTTTTGGCAACTATAGGACGTTTACTACCGGTTCCTTATGATATGAACTTTCTTTAAAGTCTTATAAAAAAATAGGGACCGAGAAGCGAAGGCTAACCCACTTCAAACCATCCAATAGGATACTTACACCTCCTACAATACGAGGCTTCATAGGGAGACATGGAGTTAGATGAATGAAAACTATTATTATAGGCAAAATCCACCAAAATGAAAATGCTTATACAATTTCCCTTAAAATAAATAATAGAAGCCCTAAGTATATACTCAAGGGTTTGAATAGTATGCTATGCTTGACCATCCGTTTGGTGATGAAAAGTGGTAATTAACTTCACCTTTGTACCCAAACATTCAAGGAATGACCTCCAAAACCTAGATATAAATTGTTCACCTCGATCTGATATGTTGGATAACGGAATACTATGCGACACAAAATCTCATCTATGAAGATTCTATCATAATCTTCCGCTAAATAAGTAGATGTATGACCCCGAAAATTACTTAGGTAAAGCTAGAGCCTAAAATGTTTGTGGTTATAGTCTAATATTCTAAAATGGTTTATAATGTAGGTTTCAGGCAGTGTCTATAGTTTAGGTGCTTTAGAAGTCAAATGTCAAGGGATGAACAAGACGTTCGATGACTAAGTCACTTAAGTTCCTCATATGTGGTTTTATGTGTTTTTATGTGATGCATGGGATTATATGGTTATTAAATGAGTATATATGGTGTTTAAAGTTAGTGTGTCAAGTTTCGTAATGTTTTGAGGTTAAACGTCAAAGAACGTCCATGACGTTCCAAAGGTTTGCCTTGAAATGACATTGTGTGTATAAGTATGTTTCAACGTGTTTTACCTATTTGTTTTGGATGAAACTCATGTGGTAGGTCCTAAACTAATATACCAACATTTTTGGGGTGTAAATGTCTAGGTACGACTCCATGTAGTACCCACAAGGGGCCCAAAATGAGGATCCCAACATTTGAGCTCAACATTGCTTGGCAGTGGACAAGTGATGGCCCAATCGATGGCCTGTCAACCAGGCAACAACCTTCTATGGAGCCAATGTCAAAGAAATCAATGAAACCCCCATCGATGGGACGTGGGTGAGACCACGGATTGTCAATGCTCACGTCGATGGGTCTGTGTGTCTCTGCCAACTTTATTTTAAGTGGAGGGGTGAAGTTGTAAATTCATCCCAAGACCCTTTAAGTCTTCGGATGGTTGTTTTGACTGTTTATGGTTAATTTAAGATTTTATAAGTCATTAAACTCTCATTATAATCCTAACACCTAAATCAAAATACATTCCCTCCAAAAGTTTCTCCAAAAACCTCCATGTATGTTCAAAGTGAAGATAGAGCTTCAAGTTGTGTCTTTAATGGAGTGTCTTCATCAATTATTTTTGGACTCTTCAAATAGGTTTTGTAGTTCTTCATCTAAGGCTTGGTATCACCTTAGATCCAATTTGAAAGTTGATTATCAATGAGTTCTAAAATATGAAAAAGTCAAATTTCTACTATAAGCATTGGGTTCTTGCATAAATAGTTTCTAAGCATTTATATGTGATTAACATTAATCTATAATTGATGTTTTCTAGTGAAATTCTCCATGAACCCTTGATCTTCTCAAATCTCTAAATTTCACTAAAATATGGGTGAATTGATTATTCTTTGATATTCATGAATTCATGTGTAGATTGTTATGGGATTTTGATTCATGTATATATTATGGTTAATTGGTTTATAGGCTGTTTCAATTTGACTAATTGAGTAATGAATCCTCTTATATCTATTTCATGCTAGGCTTATTGATTTGATATTGACCTAAGGCTTATGATTTCTAATGTAGTTTTCTATGGGCTATCTAATGATGCAATAATTATATTTTATTGATATCTGGGTTGTATTAGATTGATAAATATGTAATGAATTGACCTGGTTTCATTGATAATTGATATAACTGTATTGAGTTTTTGGTTATGGCCTTGGATATGGGCCTTATGATGTTGAATTGAATCATTTAGCTTTGGAATCGAAGTGGTAAAATGGAGTGGAGTATGTTGACCTAATTCTTTTATTTCGACTTTAATTAGACTTCAATTATGTTGTGATTGGTATTGTCTACTTATGGTGGCAGTGCTATGTGAATTGACGTGGCCTTGTCAACGTTACTTTATGCAATATGATTATCATGGCCTTGTCAGCACTAGTTGAACTATTATGATGATTTGTATAGTTGTTTTATTTGAAGTATGAGTACATATATAAATTTGGTAAGTAAGGTTTAAGTATATGTTGTTTCTATGTACGTTAGGAAATCATGTAAACTATGACTCTATGCTTCTATGTGTAGTCTTAGGGTTGATACATGGTTGTTCCTACTCTACCATTTGAGTCTATAATGGTTATATTGATGATGATATGGTAGTGTGTAGGATGACATAAAGATGATAATGGTTATTCCTTTGAGCGTGTAGAATGATTAGTAATATGTGTTAATGTGAAGTATATGGTGTCCTGGCTTGCTTCAGTTGTGTCTTTTACTTGATGCTTGTATGAATATGAATATATGATGTCTTGAACTAGGATGATTAAGCATCTTAATCTTTAATGGATAATTGATATGTGACCTTGAAGATGTTAAGAGGTTCTTTTATGTGAAAACCTTGAACCAGTGGTAAGCTTATGTCTGTTGAAGTCGAAAGCCATAATGGTATCCTTCAAATAAAGGAATGATGGACTTAAGGTTTATTGGTTGGAGAGTCATCATATCAAACCTTAGGAATGTCATAATGAGCTTCTTGTCTCCATTGGAAGGTACTCCTAAGAGGTCCCCTTTTGTATGGTAAATGTGATTGGGTTATGAACTTTTTATGTAACCCTTTTATGTGAACCTTCAATGTGAATTACTCTATGAGAACAAAGGCTAGCACCAAGTGAGTATGGCAAGGGGAAGTAGTTATATTTAAGTATGAGACTAGATTACAATCTACGCACTTCATATTCCTTAACCATGTGCCTACATGGGATGTGTCCTAGTTCTACCCTTGGCAAGTAGAACACCCTCATCGGAGTAGGTTTGAACCCCAGATTCCATGAGTTGCTAACATGGTCTATGTCGGTAATTGTCTATTCTCATCTTCTTGGATACTTACTAGCATTATAGAAGCGCTATGAAGTGTAGGTACTTGTATGTGACTCTATCTAGACATTGCACAATAGGTTTTGAAGGTGTTAGTTAGAGTCCGTAGGTCTTGTCTAATACCATTACTTGAATGTCCTTTATGTGATGAATGAGTCTTTAATGAGCTAATGAATGTTATGACTTAAGCTAAGAAAGTATGTTGAATGAAGTAGTACTTATTTTGAGTAATTAACAGTTATCTAGTTAAGGTGTGAAGGGGGCACAGAAATGGTCACTTCTAATATTACTTAGATAAGTCTCAAGAATGACTCTAGTTAGAGAAGTTGTTTGATTATGAGGACATTATATAAGCCTTAGGTAATCTTCAGGAGTATTTAGGTAATCTTGAAGAGGTCACTTTGGACGTTATTTTCTTGATTTATTTAAGTAAGACTTTTGATAGCCTTTTGAAGGAGAATGTCATATGACCTATATACTAATGTGTTAAATGAGAATGATTCTATTTTAGGGACTCTATAGGATCTCTCGAGTGTGTGTGTAAGTGATTGTATGGGTGGTCGCTTCACAAATCACTGAAGTGAACCTTAGAATTTCATGATCTTATGTTGATATCTCCTAAGTGTGTATTTGACTCATTATAAGTAATCTTGAGGGTCATTTAGGCACATCTAAAGAGGTTGTATGGGCGGTCTCTCTTTGTGTGACTTAAGTGATTCTTAAGGTAGCTTTGAGTGAGAAGATTACATGCTAAAGGGTGTCTAAAGTGAAGCAAAACTTCAATGTAATACTGAATTGAGTTCACTGTATAGCGAAGTGACTTCACTGTAATGTTTGCTAAAAATGTGACTATTTGTTAAATGATTTCTCATGTATTTTTAAGTGGTTAAATATTTTTCTTAGGATTATATTATGATGTTTTAATTTAAATTCATGAAAATCATGTTGTTTACTAAATGTCCCATTTTCATGGTTTTTGCATGTCTTTCATACTAAGTACATCTAATGTGCTAACCCCTTCTTTTTCTTTTTTGACTAAAGTGTGGGGATTGGAAGTCTTGATTTGTCATAGAGGATTGGTGAGTCCTCATTTATTCGAGGACAATATCCACATGTCCCTTATACTATAGTCTTTATTTTATGTCTTGTATGGGATTAGTCCAAGTGTCGTAAACTCCAATGTTTAGACGGTTCAAGTAGATTGTTGTAAGGGTTTAATGTCTTAAATGAAGTCTTCCACTTTTGTAATGTTTATGATAGAGTTCTTCATGTGTGAAGAAAGTTTTAAATTCTTACCTATTTTAGAATGTTAATCATGCAATGAATGATACTAGAGGCTTAGATGAGACTTCTTAATGTCTTATTTGCCATGTGACAACAAAAGGATTCCCTAACTTCTAAGTTGTATTTATGGGCCGTGACAATATACTTGACGAAAATAATAAAGTGAGTGGACTTGGTAAACCTATCCACAACCACCCATATAGAGTCATATTGCCTTTGAGTTCGAGGCAAACCTACTACAAAATCCATATTGATGTCTTCCCACTTCCAAGTAGGAACGGGATGTCTTGTAGTAAGCCACCTGGATTTTGATGTTCGACGTTCACTTGTTTGAAATTTGGACACTTAGCAACAAACTCCACTATGTCATTCAATCGTTCCCACCAAAATACTTCCTTGAGGTCATGGTAAATTTTTGTCGAACCTAGATGAATGGAGAAGCGGGACCCATGGGCTTCCTCAAGAATATTGTTCGTCAACCCATCTACCTTCGGAAGACACAATCTTCCTTGGTACCTCAAAACACCATACTCCCTTAAGAAGAATGCCTCAATAATCTTACCAATGAAAGATTCGTTCAACTAAATCAATGATTTATCAAGGTGTTGTGTGGACTTCACCTCAACAACCATAGATGATTACGAATTATGATGGACCATAAAACCA
Source organism: Solanum arcanum (assembly GCA_027789145.1). Lineage (NCBI taxonomy): Eukaryota > Viridiplantae > Streptophyta > Magnoliopsida > Solanales > Solanaceae > Solanum > Solanum arcanum. The sequence goes on along the minus strand of CM050935.1, from coordinate 22,000,814 downwards.
CCATTCAGAGAATCATCTAACCTCACACCCAATCTAGACAACCTATGAACATCTCTAACTAGGTATTTAGAGGCTTAATCTATGTGAGATATACTACATATAATCATACGACTTAGATCATCTGCAACCAAATTGGCCTAGCCGGGGTGATAGAGAACATTCATGTCGTAATCTATAAACAATTCTAACCATCTTATTTTTTGGAGATTCAACTCCTTTTGAGTAAACACATATTGTACACTCTTATGGTCGGGATATACATCAACATGGACGCCATACAAGTAATTACTTCATATTATAAAGCAAATACCACTGCCGCTAGAAGAAGAGAGAAGGAAGAAAGTTTATTTGACAATTGTCATTAGGTTATGAGGGTTGAGGGTATTTATAAGGCGGCTTAATCAACATAATTAGTCTCCTTTTAATCCCAAAACAACTTATTTAATTAAATGGAATAATTTAAAATTTTGCAGTAAAACTCGACCCTCACAGACAAGACCCTGATCAACGGGCCGTTTGTGAGTCGACGGACAACCCCCCCCCCCCTTCGTTCTGTACTCCATCGTCTCAGTCAGAGACTGTGCAGGCAAAGGCTTCCTCTAATTTTTCTAACTGTTCCTTCTCCACCAACCTAATTGTCGAACGACGGTGGCATCGACGCCCCGTTGATCCACACACGAGGCGTCTTCTGTCCCGTTGATGTGCACATCCAGGCAGTGCTGCATCAAACTATAGGGGTCCTCCTCAAGGGCCGTTAGTTTGTACTTGGGGAGTCGTACCTGGACATTTCAATAATGAAACAACTCAAACATATAATAACAACCTTTCCACAAATTTTTGTACATTTTGGACTCCTAAAAGTTTGTCAAATAAGCTAAGACACACTAACATCCCTTTGAACCAACTTCGCAAATGCTTTGGACGTTTTGGTTGTTAAACCTCCCAAATGACCTATAGTCATTAAAAATGGACTTAGAAACAGTGTTTAGACTTTATGACACCGATGTTACACTTTACAACGAGTCTTGGATTTTCAAGGTGTTACATTATCCCCCCTTTTGGAACATTTGTCCCCGAATGACACAAAAATTCTTTTGAAGGATGAAATATACTTAACACATGAAGCCCAACCAATCAACAATATCAATTCAACTTAATTCATGACATTTCAACAAGGCAAATACCAAAACTGATATTGCCGCACATAAGACTCAAAACACTTCATCATGAAGCATTTCTTTCTCTCAACACCTATGAGCTCAACATACATTACACGAGTCAGTTTGTAGCGACCTGTTTAGTCGTTTGGAGCAGCAGATTTTATTTCTGGAAAAACAGGCTAAGATTACGGACACCACGACGGACCGTCATAGGCACGACGGTCCGTCACAGATGTCTCGTTTCAAAACACTTAGAAAATCTGAAATTGGGTACTGAAAATCGACTCTCTGAACTCCGTAACGGAGTGGCAGGACGGACCGTCACAGGTGTGACGGACCGTCACAGGCCACTCACCCAAAATCGAGTCTCTGACCCTTGCGACGGACAGCAGGACGGACCGTCGCAGGCGCGACGGCCCGTCACAGCTTGCGCAATCCCAGTTGGAGTCGGATTTCTGGTTACGTTTTAAGGGACGTTTTGGATTATTCTTTCCTTAATTATAGATTTCGTGGGTTTATATTAATAACTCCAATTCTTGAGGGATAAAAGAGGTAACTTTGGGTTAATTAGTGGGGTATTCTTGCCATCTTTTACACTTAATTATAAGTTAATTAGGGTAAAAGAAAGAGGGTTTGAATAAGAAAAAGAGAAGAGAAAAGAGAGAGGTAGATTGATCGATTGAGAGAGAGTCGAACGAGGAAGAAGAAACAAAGCTTTGGGAAAATTCTTGCTTGATTCAATTCTTCGGTGGAGGTAGGTTATGGTTTTCATGCTATCCGTAGTTACTCTTAATAGCGAATGATATGTGTTAGTAGTATTGTGAAACTTCTATATGCTTAATTGTATGCTTGCATGAATGATTTGATTATGTAATTACGAATAAATAAGCATGATGAAGTTATTGAATCCCAAATCTTGAAAAGAAACCCTAATCTACTTTGTTAATGATGATGCCTTGGTATAAAAGAAGGCTTGATGAACGAAAGTAGTGGGATTAGGGGATCGGGTGCCACATTCCGGTACCAGGATAGTATATGAGGATCAGAGTGTCACGTTCCGACACCAGGATAGAATATGGATCGGGTGCCACGTTCCGGTACCAGGATAGTATATGAGGATCGGAGTGTCACGTTCCGACACCAGGATAGTATATGGATCGGGTGCCACGTTCCGGTACCAGTATAGAATATGGATCGGGTGTCACGTTCCGACACCAGGATAGAATGAGGATCGGAGTGTCACGTTCTGACACCAGGATAGTATATTGAGGAGCGGAGTGTCACGTACCGACACGAGTGGAATAAAGATAATGAATCTTGAAAGATGTTAATATATTCAATCTAATGAAGCTAATTCCTAAATGAGTATGATGAGGAGGCGTGAGTCCTCATTGATGTGCTTGGTGTTGTAACCAAGGGTTATGGTAACTGTAAATGCTGCATGCTAAGGATATTAGTTGATTTTATGATATTGCTTAATATATATTGTTTTCTATTTTTAGTTGGCCGATGATATCAACTCAGTACCCGTGTTTTGTACTGACCCCTACTTTTATTGTTTTCTTCTTGCTTATTTGTGGAGTGCAGCAAACGTGTCGTCATCTTCGACTCAACAGTAATTCAAGCCAGTCTTACTACATCGGAAATTCAGGGTGAGCTAATGCTTCTAGCTTGGACTGGATCTTCTTCTTCAAGTCTTGATGCCTTGAACTTCCGGCAAGGACTAGCTTCTTATGTATTTTTAACTTCTTAGAATACTCTTAGTTTAGTAATTTGGTTATAGATGTTCTTGTGGTGATGACTTCCAGATTTTGGGGATAATAATAGTTATTGATTTTATTAATGAGTTTAAGTCTTCCGCATTACTTTCTGTGATATTATATTGAAATGTTAAGGTTTAGATTGATTGGTTCGCTCACATTGGAGGGTAAGTGTGGGTGCCAGTCGCGGCCCGGATTTGGGTCGTGACAAACTTGGTATCAGAGCATTAGGTTCGTTGGTCTCATCACACAAGAACGAGTCTAGTAGAGTCTTAAGGAACGGTAGGGGGACGCCTTTACTTTTCTTTGAGAAGCGATAAGACTTTAGGAAAATTCCATTCTTTCATTCTTTCTTTCGTGCTACTACTTGAATCCAATTGGTATCTAGGTGATACAAATTGGTATCTGACCATCTTCGCTCTCTTTCGCAGATGGTTAGAACTAGAGCAACGACTACGCCAACACCAACACCAGCACCGGCGAGACAGGGTGTGTCTGAGATAGCCACTGGGGCTGTAGCTTGAGGAAGAGCAGCGGCAAGAGGCCGTGGTAGAGGTCGTGGGAGGACGTCCTCTAGAGGTAGAGGACGAGCACCTAGCCCATCTGATACTAGGGCAGTGACTCCTCCACCGACCGAAGAGGTAGTGAGAGAGGGTGAGGAAGGGGAAACTGAACAAGTACAGAATGAGGGATTGCCTCCCCAACCTACCCCAGACATGATCAATCAGGTTCTCGCCTATCTCAGTGGGTTGTCTGATCAGGGTAAAACACCTCCAGTGTTTTCTGCACCAGCACCTCAGGCTCCGGAGGTACAACATGCGGCTACTATGGCTCCCCGCATGGATGCCTCATTGGACATAGGCACGTTTCCACGTCTAACTACTGGGCCTATAATGACAAATGATCAGCATGAACTTTTCAGTAAGTTCTTGAAATTGAAACCTCCAGTCTTCAAGGGTGCTGAATCTGAGGATGCCTACGATTTTCTGGTTGACTGTCATGAGCTACTACACAAGATGGGTATAGTAGAATGGTTTGGTGTTGAGTTCGTGAGTCATCAGTTTCAAGGGAATGCCAAAATGTGGTGGCGATCACATGTTGAGTGTCAACCGACAGAGGCACCACCTATGACTTGGGCCTCATTCTCTAGATTGTTTATGGAGAAGTATATCCCCCGGACTTTGAGGCATAGGAAAAGGGATGAGTTCTTGAGCCTAGAGCAAGGTAGGATGTCGGTTAATGCTTACGAGGCTAGGTTTCGCGCACTATCCAGATATGCCACGCAACTTTGTTTCAGTCCACAAGAGAGGATTCGCCGGGTTGTGAAGGGGTTGAGATCAGAGTTGCGGATTTCGGCCTTACAGGTAGCGGCTACAGCAAAATCCTTCCAAGAAGTGGTAGACTTCGTGATAGAGGTGGAAGGAGTGAAGCCCGATGACTTCACCTCAACATCGACATCAAAAAGGATTCGAAAGGGGGGTGAGTTTAATGGTTCCCACTCTAGAGGACAGAGTTCCGGAGGTTACTCAGTTCGACCCATTCAGTCTTCACTACAGACTGTAGTTGGGGGTCCACCTCAGACTGGCCAACACTTCTCTGAGAGACCTATGCATGAACCCCGAGAGTTCTATGGATGTGGGGAGATTAGACATATTAAGAGATATTGTCCAAAACAGAGTTATCGGCCCCCAATAGCTAGAGGTAGAGGTGGTTATGGAAGAGGCCGTTATTCTGGAGGACGTGGTGGTCGAGGTAATGGTGGTCACCAAAACGGCAGAGGTGATGGGCAAACTGGAGCCACTACAACACAACATGGTAGGGGCAACGGACAGACAAACGATAGGGCCCATTGTTACGCTTTCCCTGGGCGGTCTGAAGTGGAGGCATCTGATGCTGTCATCACAGGTAAGCTTTTGGTTTGTGATTGCATGGCTTCTGTATTGTTTGATCCCGGATCCACATTTTCTTATGTATCTTCCTCATTTGCTAATGGTCTTAATTTACATTGTGAATTACTTGACATGCCTATTCGTGTTTCTACTCCGGTGGGTGAGTCTGTGATAGTTGAAAAAGTATATAGGTCTTGTTTGGTGAACTTTGTGGGGAGTAACACTTATGTAGACTTGGTTATCTTAGAAATGGTTGACTTTGACGTAATTCTGGGTATGACTTGGCTTTCTCCGAATTTTGCGATCTTGGATTGTAATGCTAAGACTGTGACGTTAGCCAAGCCTGGGACAGATCTGTTAGTGTGGGAGGGTGACTACACTTCTAATCCGGTGCGTATCATCTCCTTTCTTCGTGCTAAGAAAATGGTTGGTAAAGGGTGTTTAGCTTTCTTGGCACATCTCAAGGATGACACTACCCAAGTACCCTCGATTAAGTCAGTTTAGGTAGTCCGTGAGTTTTTGGATGTGTTCCCTGAAGATCTTCCTGGTATGCCACCAGATAGGGATATTGACTTCTGCATTGATCTTGAACCGGGCACTCGCCCCATTTCTATACCCCCTTATAGAATGGCTCCCGCAGAGTTAAGAGAGTTAAAGGCCAAACTTCAAGAGTTGTTGAGCAAAGGCTTCATTAGACCAAGTGCATCTCCTTGGGGTGCTCCGGTTTAGTTTGTGAAGAAGAAGGATGGGAGTTTTCGAATGTGCATAGACTACAGACAACTGAATAAGGTAACTATTAAGAACAAGTATCCTCTTGCTCGCATTGATGACTTGTTCGATCAGTTACAAGGTGCTTGTGTCTTCTCTAAGATTGACTTGAGATCCGGTTATCATCAATTGAAAATACGGGCAACGGATTTGCCAAAGACTACTTTTAGAACCAGGTATGGGTATTACGAATTTGTAGTGATGTCTTTTGGTCTTACGAATGCCCCTGCTGCATTCATGAGCTTGATGAACGGGATTTTTAAGCCATATTTGGATCTCTTTGTGATCGTATTTATTGATGATATACTGATATACTCTAAAAGTAAGAAGGAACATGAGGAGCATTTGAGAATGGTATTGGAAATGTTGAGGGAGAAAAAGCTTTATGCCAAGTTCTCTAAGTGTGAGTTTTGGCTAGATGCAGTGTCCTTCTTGGGGCATGTAGTTTCTAAGGATGGAGTGATGGTGGATCCTTCTAAGATTGAGACAGTAAAGAATTGGGTAAGACCCACTAATGTGTCAGAAATAAGGAGCTTTGTTGGTTTAGCTATCTACTACCGTCGATTTGTCAAGGGGTTCTCTTTTATTGCTTCTCAATTGACGAACTTGACTAAGCAGAATGTTCCATTTGTTTGGTCGGATGAGTGTGAAGAAAGCTTTCAGAAGCTCAACACTTTGTTGACTACCGCACCTATCCTTACCTTGCCCGTAGAGGGTAAGAACTTCATTGTTTATTGTGATGCATCCTATTCTGGGTTGGGTGCAGTGCTAATGCAAGAGAAGAGTGTAATCGCTTATGCTTCAAGGCAATTAAAAGTGCATGAACGTAACTATCCAACTCATGACTTGGAATTGGTCATGTAGTGTTTGCATTAAAGCAATGGAGACACTATTTATATGGGGTTAAGTGTGAGGTCTACACAGATCATCGTAGTCTTCAGTATGTCTTTACTCAGAAAGATTTGAACTTGAGACAGAGGAGATGGATGGAACTACTGAAGGACTACGACATCACTATTTTGTATCATCCGGAAAAAGCGAATGTTGTGGCAGATGCTTTAAGTAGAAAGGCGGGAAGCATGGGAAGTCTAGCTCACTTGCAAGCTTCTAGACGCCCATTGGCTAGAGAGGTTCAGACTCTAGCTAACGACTTGATGAGGTTAGAAGTAAATGAGAAGGGAGGATTGTTGGCTTGTGTGGAGTCAAGATCTTCTTTTCTTGACAAAATTAAGGGAAAACAGTTTGATGATGAGAAACTAAGGCGAATCCAAAATAAAGTATTGCGAGGGGAGGCTAAGGAAGCACAAATCGATGAGGAAGGTGTTTTGAGAATCAAGGGAAGGGTATGTGTGCCCCGCGTCGATGATTTGATCAACACTATTCTGATAGAGGCTCATAGTTCAATGTATTCTATACATCCGGGTGCTACCAAGATGTATCGTGACCTAAAGCAACACTTTTGGTGGAGTAGAATGAAGCGTGATATTGTTGACTTTATTGCAAAGTGTCCAAACTGTCAACAAGTAAAGTATGAACACCAAAGGCCCGGAGGAACACTTCAGAGAATGCCCATTCCGGAATTGAAGTGGGAAAGAATCGCAATGGACTTTGTGGTTGGTCTTCCAAAGACAATGGGTAAGTATGACTCCATTTGGGTGATTGTTGATAGGCTAACTAAATCTGCTCATTTCATTCCGGTAAAGGTGACTTACAATGCAGAGAAGTTAGCCAAAATCTATGTCTCAGAAATTGTTCGGTTGCATGGGGTTCCACTATCCATCATATCAGATAGAGGTACGCAGTTTAGTTCTAAGTTTTGGAAAACATTGCATGCGCACTGGGTACTAGGTTGGACCTTAGTACTGCGTTCCATCCTCAGACCGATGGTCAGTCTGAGAGGACGATTCAAGTGTTGGAGGATATGCTTCGTGCATGTGTGATAGAGTTTGGTGGTCATTGGGATAGCTTCCTACCCTTAGCGGAGTTTTCATACAATAATAGCTATCACTCAAGCATTGATATGGCCCAATTTGAAGCATTGTATGGGAGGAGATGTAGGTCTTCCATTGGTTGGTTTGATGCATTCGAGGTTAGACCTTGGGGTACTCACCTTTTGAGGGATTCGATAGAGAAAGTGAAGTCTATTCAAGAAAAGCTTCTAGCGGCGCAAAGTAGACAAAAGGAATATGCAGATCGAAAGGTTAGAGACTTAGAGTTCATGGAGGGTGAACAAGTCTTGTTGAAAGTTTCGCCAATGAAAGGGGTGATGCGGTTTGGTAAAAGAGGTAAGCTAAGTCCAAGGTACATTGGGCCATTTGAGGTACTAAAGCGAATAGGAGAGGTGGCTTATGAATTAGCCCTGCCTCCAGGGCTGTCCGGAGTACATCCGGTATTTCATGTGTCCATGTTGAAAAGATGCCATGGAGATTGAAACTACATCATCCGTTGGGACTCAGTTTTGTTTGATGAGAACTTGACTTATGAAGAGGAACCGGTTGCTATATTAGATAGAGAGGTTCGCAAGTTGAGGTCGAGAGAGATTGCATCCATCAACGTTCAATGGAAGAATCGACCGGTTGAAGAGGCTACTTGGGAGAAGGAGGCAGATATGCAAGAAAAATACCCACATCTGTTTACTGATTCAGGTACTCCTTTTCGCCATTGTTTTTCTTCTTTTGATCGTCCGGAGACGAACGATGGGTAAATTGGTATCTATTGTAACGACCTGTTTAGTCGTTTGGAGCAGCAAATTTTATTTCTGGAAAAACTGGCTAAGATTACGGACACCACGATGGACCGTCATAGGCACGACGGTCCGTCACAGATGTCTCGTTTCAAAACACTTAGAAAATCTGAAATTGGGTACTGAAAATCGACTCTCTGAACTCCGTAATGGAGTGGCAGGACGGACCGTCACAGGCCACTCACCCAAAATCGAGTCTCTGACCCTTGCGACGGACAGCAGGACGGACCGTCGCAGGCGCGACGGCCCGTCACAGCTTGCGCAATCCCAGTTGGAGTCGGATTTCTTGTTTCGTTTTAAGGGACGTTTTGGATTATTCTTTCCTTAATAATAGATTCCGTGGGTTTATATTAATAACTCCAATTCTTGAGGGATAAAATAGGTAACTTTGGGTTAATTAGTGGGGTATTCTTGCCATCTGTTACACTTAATTTTAAGTTAATTAGGGTAAAAGAAAGAGGGTTTGAATAAGAAAAAGAGAAAAGAAAAGAGAGAGGTAGATTGATCGATTGAGAGAGAGTCGAACGAGGAAGAATAAACAAAGCTTTGGGAAAATTCTTGCTTGATTCAATTCTTCGGTGGAGGTAGGTTATGGTTTTCATGCTATCCGTAGTAAACTCTTAATAGCGAATGATATGTGTTAGTAGTATTGTGAAACTTCTATATGCTTAATTGTATGCTTGCATGAATGATGTGATTATGTAATTACGAATAAATAAGCATGATGAAGTTATTGAATCCCAAATCTTGAAAAGAAACCCTAATCTACTTTGTTAATGATGATGTCTTGGTATAAAAGAAGGCTTGATAAACGAAATTAGTGGGATTAGGGGATCGGGTGCCACGTTCCGGTACCAGGATAGTATATGAGGATCGGAGTGTCACGTTTCGACACCAGGATAGACTATGGATCGGGTGCCACGTTCCGGTACCATTAATAGTATATGAGGATCGGAGTGTCACGTTCCGACACCAGGATAGTATATGGATCGGGTGCCACGTTCCGGTACCAGGATAGAATATGGATCGGGTGTCACGTTCCGACACCAGGATAGAATGAGGATCGGAGTGTCACGTTCCGACACCAGGATAGTATATTGAGGAGCGGAGTGTCACGTACAGACACGAGGGGAATAAAGATAATGAATCTTCAAAGATGTTAATATATTAAATCTAATGAACCTAATTCCCAAATGAGTATGATGAGGAGGCGTGAGTCCTCATTGATGTGCTTGGTGTTGTAACCAAGGGTTATGGTAACTGTAAATGCTACATGCTAAAGATATTAGTTGATTTTATGATATTGCTTAATATATATTGTTTTCTATTTTGAGTTGGCCGATGATATCAACTCAGTACCCGTGTTTTGTACTGACCCCTACTTTTATTGTTTTCTTCTTGCTTATTTGTTGAGTGCAGCAAACGTGCCGTCATCTTCGACTCAACAGTAATTCAAGCCAGTCTTACTACATCGGAAATTCAGGGTGAGTTAATGCTTCTAGCTTGGACTGGATCTTCTTCTTCAAGTCTTGATGCCTTGAACTTCCGGCAAGGACTAGCTTCTTATGTATTTTTAACTTCTTAGAATACTCTTAGTTTAGTAATTTGGTTATAGATGTTCTTGTGGTGATGACTTCCAGATTTTGGGGATAATAATAGTAATTGATTTTATTAATGAGTTTAAGTCTTCCGCATTACTTTATGTGATATTATATTGAAATGTTAAGGTTTAGATTGATTGGTTCGCTCACATTGGTGGGTAATTGTGGGTGCCAGTCGCGGCCCGGATTTGGGTCGTGACACAGTTAGCCGAAAGTTAAACTTAACAACATTCTGCCTATCATATCATGAAGACTCACCATAAAAAAAGCATAACATAACTCAAAACAAGCAAAAGGCAAAATTTCAAGTCTTTAAGAGCAATACTACATTAACCTCACTGCAACTTCATTCGAAAATGCATATTGTGAAAAACTTCACCCAAAAATCAACAAATTTCAATTTGTAGCCATATTTATATTATTAAAATGTTGACTAACCTTAATTATCAACAAGAGGAGGGGAACGGGACTTCATGTCGGCCTCAACCTCCAATGTTGCACACTCAACTAGAAGATTTTTCCATGACACCTTTACAGAAACCACTTCTTTATTCCTCAACTTCTTGACTTGCCTAACAAGAATTTGAACAGGAACTTCCTCAAAAGATATGTTTACTTGATACAAAGACCCTCAACAGGAAGAATGGACTCGTGATCACCGATACACTTTTTCAACATAGAAACATGGAAAACCGGGTGAACCAAAGCCAATTCACTAGGAAGTTTTAATTCATAGGCACCCTTACCTACCCTTTTCAAGATTTCATAGGGATCCACATAACGAGAAATCAATTTACCTTTCTTGCCAAATCTAACCAGCCCTTTCATTGGTGAAATCTTCAAATACACCTTATCAACTTCTTCAAACTCCAAATTTCTTCTCCTATGATCGACATAGACTTTTGCCGATGATAGGCCATTTGCAACCGGTTCTTCATGATATGAACTTTTTTCAAAGTCTTATAAATCATCTCAGGACCAAGAAGCGATGGCTCACCAACTTCAAACCATCCAATAGGAGACCTACACCTCAAAACATACAAGGCTTCATTGCGAGCCATGGAAATTGATTAATAAAAACTATTGTTATAGGCAAACTCCAACAAAGGTAAGTGTCTAACCCAACTCCCTTCAAAATCAATGATGCATTCCCTAAGCATATCTTCAAGGGTATATATCGTACGATCCGCTTGACCATCCATTTGGGGATGCAAAGCGGTGATCAACATCACCGTAGTACCTAACCCTTTTTGGAACAACCTCAAAAATCTGGATGTGAATTTTGTTCCCCAATCCGATATGAAGGATAAAGGAATGCCATGGCGGCACACAATCTCATCTAGGAAGATTATTCTTGAATAATCATCTATCGAATATGAAGACTTGAGGGGAATGAAGCTAGCGAACATAGTCAATATATCCACAACCACCAGTATGTTATCATAGGATTTTTGGGTCCGAGGTAAACCTAATACAAAGTCCATATTGATGTCTTCCCACTTCAAAGTAGGAATTTGGATCTCTTGTTGTAAGCCACACGGCTTTAGGTGTTCGCCCTTTACTTGTTGAAAATTCAGACACTTAATGACAAACTCTGATATGTCCCTTTTGATACCTTCCCAACAATATACCTTAGGTCATGGTACATTTTTCTTTTACCCTATATTAATTAAGTAGTGGGACCCATGTGCTTCTTCTAGGATCTGATCCCTCAACCCATCTACATCGGGAACAGATAATCTCCCTTTGTACCTTAATACATCATCCTACCTAAGGAGAATGATTAATTCAAGTTGCCGGAAACTTATTTAGAAAACCCCCTTCAAAATCTTCCAAGTCACCGAACCACCCCTCAACGACCTATTATCCCTCCATTGCACATACCAAGTTTGAGCCACATCCTTGAATTGGTATGTGGCCAACTTGGTCTTCTCACTTGAAGACACCCCCATAGAATATTGTATCTTGTAGAAATTATCAATGAATTCTTTGGGGTATTCATTAAACCTTAGACCCATAGAAAATAGGAGGGTTTATTCGACAGAAGTTTCTTAGACGGGAAGTCATAATAGTGACTTGTTGATGAACACGGGGAGTAATATACCTATTGGCTTAGGCCGTCATAGCTTGGGCTTGAACCATCCCATTTTGTGTTTGAGTAGTCATGGCTTGGGCCATTTGAGCAACAAGATCCCTCATCTTTGCCCCGTCTTATGTTGTGGGTTTGTCGGGGCTTGAAAAAAAATATCATTTTCTTCAAGTGGAGGAACTCGACCATCGTGAGGAGGAGCTCCCGTATTAGCAACTCCCTTCTCAAGTCTTCGAGATGCATTCCTTCGAGTGTTAATGCTTTCTATAAGCACACAATAAGGATTAGATGCAAAAGCACACTATAAGTATACTCTATTTGCACGATATAATATAAAGAAAGTGAGTGATTCCTAAGAATCATATAGGTTCTTCCTCATAAGTGTGGGGCGCTACAAAATTATGAATTCAAACCTACATACACTTGCGACAGAGAGACAAAACTCAATGATATTCAACCTAATGCTCTGATACCATGTTTGTCACATCCGGGTTTAACCCAGGATGTAACCGACGACGTCTTCCTTTTGAAGGACCAATAATAGCCTTTTATTCTAATGTCATTACATTCATAGGTTGAAAATGTTGAAAAATTTACAACTTCCATTATCACTACTTGGACGTTTACATAGACCTCTTCATAAACTTAATATATATTTTTATTGAGTATACATAGACCCTTCATATAGGAAGGTTACATAGCCTTCTACTTTTATTACACATACATATATTAAAATATAGAAATAGTCTCAACGATTGTCTCATCTGATACCATCCAAACGGATATCACAATATGGGCATGTCCCTTATATCAATTCAACAAGACCATGTATAGGTCATATGAAAGTACAATATTCAATAAAAAAGGAAAGAAATGATAGTATCAATAATTCATAACAAAATACAAGGCTAGAGGATGGCATTACCCTCAAAAGTTGAGGACCTACCTACTTGGATGAAAGGAAGAATCCAAGCCTTCAACAATGTCGCCTTTCAAACTATATTAAGCATGCGATATTATGCACATACACAAGCAAAACATGCTAAAAGGAACTTTTTAGTCAAAACATGCCATTTTACCCTTTAGTGAAGCACCACAAAGTCAAGTAAGTCATATCAATCAACCAACATGCTTACTATAATACAAGTAATACTTATCCAAACATACTTGAAAACATGATTTACTCCAACCCTAACATCATGGAATAATATCACAAGAATGAATAAGAGTTAAACATATCAAAATAAGCAAGACAACTATTAATAAGTCCTTTTCATGTCAACAAGTGCATTTACCAAGCAAACCCCTATAACGTTACTCAATCAAGTATCCTCAACAAAGAAACATGACTAATGTACAACTTTACATATCATGGAATTTAGGGTTGCATTTCATCATATATTATCCTTATAATCCAAGGCATATCCATAAATGAACTAATCAACATATAGTATCAACAACGTCATCATATATCAATCACATATTGTTATAACATAAACATATATAAAAACCTCCTTCTAAGATTCCCCTCAAGGTTAACTAGTGTAATATCTAGTCCCATACCCCTACCTAGACTAAGCTAGACACCTTAGGTTATCCAAGTTAGAGGTCATTTAATTCATTTTACCTTTTGGGAACATCTTTCCCTAACTGACATAGACCACATGAGCTAGTGTGGAATCCGGTGTCATAAGACCCTACACGAAAAGAAGGCGGGCTACTTGCCAAGGTTATACAAAAACATAAAATATAGCAACTATGTGGATCCCTTTGCTAGTATTCATGTGGGGGCAACATAGTTCAAGAACTACAAGATTTTGTTGTGACCCTCTTTATGAGCCAGGCATTATAGTCTCCAATCTCAAGAGTAATGTAGTGTTCCTACCTTCCCTATTTGCGAACGGACACTCCAATATGTAGTTCACTAAGTGCTAAGCTGGAGTCCCTTTTTGAAATGTCTTTAATCTTTTAATTTTAAATCATAGCTTAGTATAGGTCATAGGATCTACCCCTTGTATAATATTTATAATCAATAGCTCAATAAGAATTGTATCAGTATAATTCCTTTCATCCTAATTCATATAAGTGAGGTTAAAAATTAACATTTCATAACATATTAAGGCACATTGATAGTTTTCACCATACTTATAGAACATACAGCTTAATCAATTTCACAACATAGTCAATACATTTCAATTCAACAATATACCAACCTATAATCCTAGTATAAGACATAATCCAATGTAATATCATGACCTTACAATAATTAATAAGAATTGGAAGTAAAAATAGAGATTCTAAGACTTACCAAGTGTTCCTCATAGTCTATCATCAAGGTCTTAACATCAACCCATAACTCAACCCTACATGGGGAATAACGTCATCAGACAATGATAATCAATAGAATAACAAGGAAAATTGCATCTCGATAACACAATTGATCTTTAGATCACAACTTGAGGCAAGGTACATAGGCTGATTTCACATTATAATTCAAAGCCTATATCACATCTCCACAAGTAGCATGATAAACCTATAATTCATCTTAATTTAATGATAATAACACCATAGGATAGTAATCTAATCAACAACCAACTAAATTAAATAATCACACTACCTAGGGTTAGGGATAGAGGATTATATTTTTCAATTTAGACCAAACCATCAACAATTACCATAAACAAGTTGAATTAAATGTTAATCTAATAAATATAACCCTAAGAATTGTTTAAAAACTCAATCCATAACTTAAATTTAGTAACTCAATAAATTTGGCATTGAAACTCGACCCTCACAGATGAAATCTCGAACGACGGGACGATACTGAGTCGATGGACAACCCCTCCTCAATCCCGTATTCTGTCGTCACTGTCAGAGACTGTGCACGCAAGGGCTTCTTCCAATTTGTCCAAGTGTGGTGCGATTGTGGCATCGACGCCCCGTCGATCCATACACGGATTGTACCCTGCACCTCTACACTCTTTTGATTAGTCAAGAGGCTTTGCAGGTGCAAGGACCTTCTGTACCATCCTATATGTTGGATGACGGTGGCATCAATGCCCCATCGATCTACACATGGTCCGTCTTCTGTCCTGTCGATGTACACTGCTATAAAGTGTTGCATAAAACTATAGGGGTCCTCCTTAAGGGACCTTAGTTTGTCCTTGGAGTGTCTTACGTGGACATTTCATCGATTAAACAACTCAAACATCTATTAACTACCTTTTCACCAATTTTCGTACATTTTCTATTCCTAAAAGTTAGTCGAATAGGCTAAGTCACACTAAAATCCCTTTTAACCAACATCCCAGATGTTTTGGATTTTTTGGTTCTTAAACATCGTACATGACCTATTTTAATTAAAAATGGTCTTAGAAACAATGTTTAGAGATGATATGACCATGAAATGTCACCGACCTCAACAAAAACTAACATTTGCAATACTTGTCAAACAATTGATGTTCTTTAAGTTTTTTTAACACAACTTTGAAATGGTTCATGCGATCATCCTCATTTTTGAATATACAAAGATGTCGTCAATGAAGAAAATGACAAATGATTCTAGGCAATTTTTAAACACCCTATTCATAAGGTTCATAAACACTGTCGGTGCATTAGTGAGACCAAAGAACATTTCTAAGAACTCATAGTGACCACATCTAATCCGAAAGTCCTTTTATTATATATCCTCACCTTTGACCCAAAATTGGTGATACTCCGATCTCAAGTCAATCTAATTAAAGTAGCTTGCCCCTATTAGTTGATCAAACAAGTCATCAATCTAAAGGAGAGGATACTTGTTCTTAATTGTAACTTTACTGAGTTGGTGATAATCAATACATATTCTAAAGGACCCATCCTTCTTTTCCGCAAACAAAACCGGAGCACCCCATGGAGAAATACGAGGTTTAATAAAGCCTTTGTCTAGTAAATCCTTGATTTGAGCCTTAAACTCGTTCAGTTCGGACGGAGCTATTTGCTAAGGAGGAATTGAAATGGGATTTGTATCCGGTAACAAGTCGATACCAAAATAAATTTCCCATCCGGGAAGAATACTGGAAAGGTCATTAGGAAGACCTCTGGAAATTCACTCACTACGGGGACCGACTAAATGGGAGGAATTTTTGAGTCTAAATCTTGAACTCTTACTATATGGTGTAAATACCCTTTGGAGATCATTTTGCATGCTTACAACAAGAGATGATACGCCCTCTAGGAATAGAATTTCCCCCTTCCACTCAACAACAGGATTATTTGGAAAGTTAAAACTCACCACCCTCGTTCTACAATTAATAGAGGCAAAGCAAGAATTCAACAAATCCATACCCAATATGACATCAAAATCAAGCATATCAAGTTCTACTAGTTCAACCTAAGAAATAATATTGGGAAACTTTATTAGACAATTTCTATACACCCTCTTTGCAACAACCGACTCACCCACTAGATTTACACTATAAAATGTTCATGCAAAATATCAAGCAAAATGTCAAACATTTTAGCGACTAGAGGAGTAACAGATGATAAAGTAGCATCGGGATCAATTAAGGCATATACATTAATAGAGAAGACTTTCAACATACAGATCACTACATCGGGAGAAGTTTGTTGCTCATCCCTAGGGCGGAGATGTAACACCCTTTATCTAGAGTAGACTAGAAATCAACTTTTCAATAAATCTACAAGTGCAATTGACAGTTACCATCATGGTTAGTAGCTTGACCAACGTCTCGTACAACAAATCCGTCATTTATGGCTGAAATCTCCAAAAAGCAGCCTGGAAAATTTGACGAAGTGTCGAAAGATGGACGAACCTAGATCCGTAGGTTAGACAATGGTCCATAGTAAGTGTACGTCGATCTAGACCCCAATTACCCACTCTCTGACAAGAACCACGATTGATCAGTACGGTCCGTAGATGGACCTACAAATCATAGGTATGACCGTAGGTGAAAATTAGCAAACAATTAGGAGTAAAATGTACTTTGTTCAACTTCAATTGATCATAAATCTTAGAAATAATTAATTAGGTGTGCAATGACCTATTAAACAATAACTAATTGAATTCAATTTCCATAGCCACCAAATTTGCTAAAATCAAACCTATGAGTAAAAAGGTATGCTCGTATTAGTAAAGGCTTGTCGAAAAGATCCAACCTATGTACCCAAGTGACCGACCGTCAATTGAACGACGGCCCATCAGTCAAGGTCGTCATTTGGTCTGACAGAAATTAGCTCGGGGGTCTTTTGGTCTTTTGCACTTCATTGAAACCCTATGATACGTCGTTTTGACCCTATATCATATATTAGTAAGTTTAACCCTAGCAACACAACTAAAAATTTACCTAAAAATCAAATCATTAATCAAAAACATAGAAAATTAGAAGCAAGAGAGGAGAAAAAGGTCAAGAACCCTAGTTAAAAAACAGAACAAGGTTGCAGCACTTGCAGCCCCAAAGTTTAAAAATTTCTACGTGAATTTCATCACCAAGTATGTGGGATTTCACTAGTGGGTTTGGTTCACCCATTGGGTCCCTAGTGTTCAGTAATATTCTCGATTCCCATATCACCTTTAGACGTAGGATTTCTAGAACTTCAACAAAACATAATTAATTTATTAGTTATATGTTTCAAATCAAATTTCCATGTTATTATTCATTTTATTGCGTGAATTACAAAACCTTAGCTATGTATTTCTTTTGTTTTTAAATTACACATGCTAGGTCAGATATTTCAGCTTCTTCATATATACATGCCTCAGTTATAAATGTATAATTACCAGATTAATTATTGAATTTTCAGCTTGCATTTTCTATTTTGAGCTATCCAATATTTACATAAACTCATAATTAGATAATTTCATAATTCATTAGGAGTAGCATTAATACCGAGTTGGAGTAGGGTTCAGCGTACCCAATAGTCCAAGATTACTAGCAATGTAGGTTGTAAGTCCCCTCTACAGGCATCAGTTTGGTGAACATGCCAGCATGCCTTTATAACACTTGCAAGTTATATTGTGTCCTCTCAATGGGGCACATACATCGGACTCCACATATAGATCATGTGGTTTTATTATCGGCTATAACTAGCTGATACGTTCAAATTATACTTCCCTTATGAATTATAAGCGTTCGTATTGGGTAGAGAACCTAATTGTTTGGTTGGGGTCGATCCCAAGAGGAAAATGGTTTAGACTTAACTTTAGTCTATGATTACGTCTATTTAATCAAGTCCTTTAAAAAAATAGTTAATTAAAAGGGGGGTTTTGTGAAACAAAAGTGTTAAATTGTTTCTAAGTAAAACATGTAACAAAACTAAAACTTTGGTGTTGATCAAGTCATAAAAAAACTAGGGTATAAGTGTTCCTCATAGGTTCATAATGCGGCAATCCTAGCTAAAACAATTTTTTTCTAGTGTCTTGCATGTAAAGTGGTAGATTAGGTATCTCTAATTCCTTGGTCCGACAACTAGAGAATTTTACGCTGCACCTTATTCTGACGTAAACCTTACCTTGACCTCATATTATGCATCACATTCAAAGTTTGTGAAAGTTACTACTTCGCACCAATTGAAACTAGCTTATTAGATAGTGTCCACTAAATCTATGTTGATAATTATTTTCCTATTAACTACCCCCTTGTTTTGGCAAGTGGAAATAAGGCAAGTTCTAATGCGTGCACTCGTTAAAAAGACTTTTAAACAAAAGAATTATCAATACATGAAAGAATATATTCTAGAATTGTAATTTAGCTAGTTTTACCTTGTTAATTATCCATGGTTCCCACAATCCTAGATGTGGATTTAGTTACCCATGCCTAGAAATACACAATTCATGGTTGTTAAAGAATAATACAGGTACTTACTTTGACAAGTTTGAAGAAAATCTCGAAATTGCACCTGAAATAAAAAAATTCATTTGAGAATCGATTCCAGAAATTTGAATAAATTCAAAAATCCAAAGTTAAGTATCAAATAAAAAGAGTATGAAAAATAATAGAAAGTCTTACACCAAAAACAAGGTATTTTACTGTATTTATAATAATAAACTCCTAAATTAAAAGGAGTTCAAAATAAGGAACGTCTATCCAGAAATGTGTCTTCAATTGATGACTCCACTGATGGTCTGTCGATGGAACGATGGACCGTCGACTGCCTCTGTCGGTCCATACTTAGCATCCTCTTTAACCTTCATTCTTGCATATTCTCTGGTCCAATCGATGGACGAAAAGCACGATCTAACGATACACTTAGAGTCCGTCGATGCCTTCGTCATTCTTTACTTAGTTATTTCTTTAACACCAGGTACTGGGACTAATCTCTGATCTGATCAACGGTTTTCCATGACGGCCCATCGATCAGTCGATGGAACGTCAATCCTTTCGTAGCCCCACACTTGGTCAGAATTCCCTGAATTTCTTTCAAATGATTGGACCTCCAGTTGAGGATCACCACCTAGGGAACATCAATTGACGATGGGCCATTGATGGCTTCGTCGGTCACTTCGTCTGCACAATCTTCTGCATTTCTGTTTTGGACAACTATCCTACGAAAAAATAGATATAAACACATTAAAATTACTACAAAAAGGCCCTAGAGACACACTTAACTTAAGGAATAAGCATTTAAAGTACTGTGAAACCACGGTATATCAACACACTCAACTTAAATTTGTTGTTTTTCCTCAAGCAATGCACTATGACTCACCACAACACCTTTGTTCAAAAGTACTCTTTTAAGCTTTCACAATCATATGGCTATCAATCCCGACTATTTTTATTTCTCTGATGGATGATTTCTCTCTTAGGCTCACTAGGATCATTAAGGTGGATCAGATCATGACACTGACTCACCACCCCGACACCTTTACTCTATTACCTCTCACAAAGGCACCAACTTTCCAATATTGCATCTAGTGTTGTCACTTAAAAATATATATTCTTTTTATTCACCAAGTTATTTAAAATTTTGGTATAAGGATCATTAGTCAACACTCACGCTCAATACAAATACAAAACTAGTTGGTACTTGTTGCCATAGGCTTGCCCTTACTTTCATATCTTTAAGTTCACCATATTAGACTCTTAGGATCACGATAGGACTTTGTTGGCTTGTAACGTAGACTCAGGGTCAGGTATGATACATGTGGATACAATTTAGTGACTTTTTGACCTTCTTTAAATTATGGCTAAGCGTCCTACCTCTCTCATTGTCTATTATGCCCTACTTTTCATTTTCTTTTATTATTAGCCTTGTGTTCTCCTTTCTTTCTTTTTTTGTGCAAATGACTCTTCTTTAAACACTTGTTCTATTTTTTATATTTTCATTTTTTTATTATTATTTTTTAAAATTCATCACTTGATTTCAAGTGTGATTGAGTCACTTCTCTTCTTCACTATTTCTTTTTTCTTTTTCCTTTCACATAAATCCTTTCAATCCCACTTTTCGGAAGATTACTCATAATATCCACCCTTAACTAATGGATTTTCCATGAGTCGAGGTTCACAATACCCAAGGTGGGTCATGTCCAAGACAAGATCAGTTTTCTGCATAAGCCACCCTCAACTTTTACTTTTGGCCTAATTTGAGGTGCACATGTCCAAGGAGAGACCATGGCCAACACATTATACACAAAGAAGATGAGTTGGGGTAGAAACGAAAGGTCCATTGTATGCTCAAAATATTTGGATAAAAAAGGAAACAATTTCATTTGGTTTTCTTTTGTTTAGGCTAAAGATTGATTAATTTTAACAAGAGACTATGATCCTTTCCTAATTGTCTAACAAAGAATACTTTTTCTAGGAATATCCGGGCAAGTTCTAGCTAGGTACAAAAAGTGGAATAATAAACTTTCCTCACACTGTCTTAACACATCGTTATCCTACCAGAATATCGGACACCTATTCGAGTATTAGATTGAGGGTTATGCAATGGTGTATCTCTAAATCATTCTTAGAGCCAACACATTCTACAGTCACTATGCCTAATCATGCAAGCTATCTTTTTAGAATGAGATATTATTTATATTCAGCGATCATGCTTCAGATTTCGCACTAGGTGGAAACAATGATTTAAATTATTTTAATTAAATTTATTAGCTTATTTAAGAAAAAGGAAAAATCAGATTTTTTAAAAAGAATTACAAAAATCCTAGTTTGACTAAGTCTTTACCCAATCCTAAAAAACATTTCACGTTTAACTTCTTTTTATCTCTCTCTCTGTCACGTCAAAATATCTCTATCTTTTCACGTTCTCTCTGCCAAAGTACAAGAACTGACCAGCAACTAAATCTTATTCACACTTTAAAAACATTCACGTTAAAAATATAACCAAAACAAATCCAAAAATGTTAGGCAAATGGAGGGTTTTTCCATCGATGTTTTGTATTGAAGCTCGATGTGGATGTGAGTTCGAGTGGGTCTTCGGCAGAAATTTCAAGGTTTGAACATCAAAATAAGGTATGGGTTTTCGTCTCTCTTGGTCCCTTTCCCAAAAGAACCCTAAGTTCAGCTAAATTCCAGTATGAAAAAACTAAGGTTGTCCCGGTTGCATGCCCCTGTCATTAGATCCTTCGAAAGACTTAAAGTTTGGTTTGGTATGACTTCAGGTAGATGATTTTAGGGCTGGTTGTGATTACATTTTTTAATGTGTATACGGACATTATGTGAGAAATGAAAGATGTGTTCCAAAAAACTGAATTATGTTAACTTAATTGTCCATGTGTGCCGTGAGTTCGCCATGGTTTAAAGCTTGGATTTTACATGTTAAGATATTGTATTTTACGTAAATGAATAGGTTAAAAATGTTATGTTAATGAGTTCAAAGTTAATGAATTGAATGATAATTCTTGATTGAAAGTAACCTTGAAAATGCACCTAAACATCTCCCTAAAAACCACTTGAAATGTCTTGCTGTTTAACGTGAAAGAGGGTGACAAAATTTACTGCAAAAAGGTGATTAAATTCTCAAAAATAACCATGAAAACTCACCTAAAGATGCACTAGATGTTACAGTATAATGTATCCTAAATCGAACATCAAAAAGTTTAGAAAATGGAATGCAAAGAGGGTGAATAAATTTCCAACATTGTGGAAATTTAATTTTTGACGGCTTACGTTAAAAAATTAATATTCCAAAATACATTTTAATGCTTGATGTCTGTGGGGATTGAACCCAAGACCTCACCATATACATGTCATAAAAATATTAAAAAATAAAATGTTGTAAGGGGGAATTTAACCCACAACCTCTTGAATGGATGAGAGACTTAGGAGAAAAATAAAGGAGAAAATAAAATGTGGAGAGTGGGGATTGAACCCACAACCTCTTGAATTGATGAGATAGTTAAGAGAAAAATAAAAGAGAAAGTAAATGTAGAGAGTGGGGATTGAACCCACAACCTCTTAGGTAGGTAAAAAATTGAAGAGATAAATTAAAAGAAAAATAATAGGTTTGTGTGGGATTGAACCTACAACCTCCTTTCCTGAAAACGAAAAAAATAGAGGAGAACAAGAAAGAAATATTATGGGGTTGATGGTAATCAAAGTAGGGTCTCCTAAATCTGAAAAATGCAATTATCAAGTTTAAAATAAGAATAAGTGTTGTTCAAGGGAATCAAAAATCGGGTTCCCTTGCCCAATTCAGTATTGACACATAAGTCATACTTAAATAAATATTTAATGAATGCTGCCTATAAAGATCGAAATCAAAATCTTGGCATACCTACAAGATGCATAATCTTGTACCACATAATCTTTGGTAAACGTGAATCACTTAAACAAACTATGAATGAAACCTCATGACCTGTATGTGTGGACTCGTAAGGCTAGTTTACGTTTAAAAGTGAGCCTAAGATGTATATGATAAAATGATGTAACCCTAGAAGGGTTATGTAAGAGTGTGAAACACACTAAAAGGCCAAGTGCATTGGCATATGATGAAATGAACATTCACGTGAAGGGGTGAGTAATTATGAAAAACAAATGTGTTAAAGTTAATTAATGAGGTGACAATATGATAAGAGGATAATGTGAAAGATGAGAGCAATCTCAAATGAGCCTATGTAAATGTTACCAAAACGTACTCACCTATGAGAGTGTAAAGTTAATGAAGAGATCAGTCTCTATGAACACTCTAATGAAAGTATTGAATTTAATGCATTCTTTTTATTAATGATGAGACGAGAAATCATCTAATGAGCTATGATGTCCTCATACTAGAAGCCAGCTTCCATGATGTATTAGTTTAATGTAATTGAACTTTATACTAAGCACCGATAGGCATGCTATGATCGGTGAAGCCTTCCTTTGGGATAGGCGGAGATTCACGTAAATATCATGAGATGAGATTATCCGGCATGGCGGGTATGGATCTTCTTATATATCCGAGTCTTTTAGCCTATACTGCCAATATATGGATCTAGCAAGGTTCAATACCCTATATACGCTAGCATGTTTCAGTTCACTTTGGCCGATGATTCCACCTCTTTTCATTGTGGGTATTAAATACTAGATTTCATGATGCTTAAATGATCTATGTCGGTTAAGGTTAAAGTTCCCAATGAATGAATGAGTCAATCCTCAACTGATGCACATAATGAAATAAATGATACCAAAGGTGTTAGGATATGATATTCAAGAGGTGAGCTAGACATAAAGTAATGACAACTAGGTCATTCTTGATCATTGCACAGTGACCCGATGAAAGTCTTAAACTAATTCCTAGGTATAGCTAGTATTTATACTAGCTTATGAATGTATGAAGTTAAGTACATATGAATGAATGAAGGAGATTATGTATTTTCTAAAGAAGACTCCCTAGTTGAGGTTCCATGTGTAGAGCCCTCATTTTGGAAATTCTTAATGTCAAGTCCATGATTTCAATGTGTAGAGCCCTCATTTGAACGAATCATATGAAATATGCTATGTCCTATATGCAATATGTTATATGCTATGTGTAAGATGTTTTGTGTTGTGTACAATTTGATTTCTGTGATGATGCATGTTACTCTCGTAGCATGACTTTCCTAAGCCAAATTTTCCAAGTCCCCTGACTTTCCTAATTCAAATTTGTCAAGTCCCCTCATTTTCCTAATTCAAATTTGGCAAGTCCCTTGACTTTCCTAATCCCCATTTTGCAAGTCCACTGACTTGACATTCCATAAATAATGTTGTTAGGAAAGAGCTATTCTAACTCATGTATGTCATTGGTGTGTGCTTGCATATACCCATACTTAGTACAAGTGTGTACTAATACCATATAACTCTACATTTTTAGGTGTAGTGCACAGGTGGACATTAGAGCTTACAGTACGACATTGCACCTATCTGGACGTGCAGCTTTCAGCCGGATTTGTTAGGCCCTCATGCTTTCGAGGGTGTCTACTGTTATTTTCTAGCTTAGATGTAAGCTATAGCTAGTGCAGCATGTTCCGCTAGTGTTTCATTTCCACTTTTATTTCAAACATTGTATTGGTGCCACTTTGCCAAGTATTAACTTAATGAAATATGGAACTATTTCTTTCATTTGATGATCTTACTATTAGATGGTTGATTGTGAACATTCATCAGATTAAATATAATGTCTTATATGAATGTTAAGTAACAAAAATTACAAATTTTCCGTTCAAATTAAGCTACATGAAGTAATGATGACGTATGTAGGCTTGTCTGCGACCTCTAAGAGGTCAACGACGCCGGTTTTGTCTGGGGTCTAGACTCCGGTCGTGACAAAGTTTGTAGCAGACACTAGGTTAAATTCCAATATGTGATTTCTTGGTTTTAAGAGTGTATCTAACATCAACTATTGAGATTGAGAAAGATTAATACGAGGAGAAACGCAGGCGGAGAGATTGGAAGAGCAGCTGCTGGGGTAAATCAAGTTCCTCCCCAGGGTCGAGTTGCTGTGATGGAGATACATGTTAACCAAACTGGGTTGACAAATGGATAAGTGAGGACAAGCTTGATACATATGTCCCAAGCCATCACTTTACAAGCTCAGGCTATGACAGCCCAGGCAGATCAACAAGGTGTTCCCAGGGAGAACCCACCTGCCACCACCATGACAAAAAGGTTAAGGGACTTCGCGAGGATGAATCCCCCCGTTTACACTAGACCTAAGATTGATGAAGATCTTGAGAAAGAGTGTAGGGCAACAATGTTGCATGATAGCATGGACCTTTCAAGGATTATGGTGTATGTCCAATAAGCGAAAAAAACGCAGGAAGAGGAATCACACTAGGGCAGGGAACATGTCAAGGCAAGCTGAAAAGAATTTTTCAAGGAAGAGTAGTACTAAAAGCAGGGATAAGCCCAAGTTTAATAAGGGACTCTCACACCAAGGGGAGTCATGTTCATCGAAGGGTCGCTATGATAGGGATTCCGAGCAGAGAGTTAGGACAAACGGTGAAGTAGATACACCTCAGGAGAGGCCACCTTGTCGGATGTGTGGTAAACATAATGGAGGAGTGTGTAGGAGGGTCTTTAACGCTTGTTACATTTGTATCAAACTGGGTCACATAATGAAGGATTGTCCGTATATGATGAGAAAAAATGGAAGCAGAAAGTTCAACCGAATTGTTCAAGTGAAAAGGATCCAAGGAGGAAACAATTCTTCGCACTCAAGTCTTAAGGGGTAGGGGACGACACCTCTGGTGATGTCTCGGATGCGTAGCCCAAATTTGTTTTTCGTGTGTATGGTTTTATGCACTAGTATGAAGTTAATATGTTGGAGTCATCATGGTTGTTGCTGCTTATGTGACTTATGTCTTTATTTATGTTGTATGCTTTGAAGAGATTTGTTTAGAAAGAAGTTACTTAGTTTTTTTAATGCGAAGCTTCTTGTTGGTTTCAAGGATGTGCACCAACCTACTAATATGTAAATTAGATATTAACCAATTAAAAAAAGCATTAAGTAGCTTAAGAATGGATTTTCTCCGTAAGTGTTATGCTACCACATACTATCAAACCAGGGTAGCTAGGTTTCAGTTGCAATATTAGATAGGCTATAAATTGGTAGGGTGTGGATCAACCAACAAATCATATAATTTAAAATCATAAGGCTAAGAAGATGTTATCTAAGGGGTTAGATATACTCCTCCAAAGGTTGGTTTGTTTAAGAAACTCTAAATTTTAGTGCAATATGCGACTCCGTGTTGTAAGTCCAAAATAGTATGTGTAATAATTGCACCATGTGAGTTAAAACAAATTGATGTTTGCATGTCATGTTGCTTTTTTTTTTATAGCATGGACATGATTTTTTTGTGTTGCATCAGTGGTAAGGTGCATCAAGTTAAGTGTGATAGATAAGAAAGTTCCTCGATCTCAAATATGAAGTTTCATATGAGCTTAAGTAATATGCACTATCCAGAGTAAGTGTGAAAACAGAAATTCACAAAGAGTAAAGTCTTAAGTATGTTAAAATATTTACGAAATTACCCTCTTTATTTTAAAATGATTTGTAGTGTAATTTTGGGACTAAGAACCCTAAAAATAAATATGCTAGGTGATGTTTAATGTGTCAAAAATGCAAATTATTAGACTAAGTTCACACGGACTGATGCGCGTAGAACCAGACCTCATAATCGTTGCGACATCTAGGCCAACTAACATAGGGAGTTTGTTGATCTTGGAAAGGTTGGGTCCAGCCATGTAGGGAACCCGAATACGAAGATTTACCCGGATGAGTCTTTACCGGACTTAAAGAGGAGAAATCTTAAGTTTGGAAGGCCTAGGAGTAAAATGGGGTCTTTCCAGGCTAAGGTTAGTATCATTATTGGGGAGAGAGGGCCAAAAATTGGCTTTTGAGTGAAGACTTGCTCCACCTGGGTTTGAACCTAGGTGGAAGCAATGATTTAAATTGTTTTAATTAAATTGGTAAAATAATTTTAATAATTAATTTTTACTAGCAGATTTAAGAAAAAGGAAAAATCAGATTTTTTAAAGGTTTGAAAGAGTCCTAGTTTGACTAAGCCTTTAACTAAGCCTAAAAAACCTTTCACATTGAACTCTCTCTCTCTCTCTCTCTCTCTCTCTCTCACTCACTTTCTCTCTCTCTCTCTCTCACGCCAAAATATCTCTTTCTTTTTACGTTCTCTCTTCCAAAATACAAGAACATACCAGCAACTAAAAGTTCTTTACACTAGAAGAACATTCACGTCAAAAATATAATTACAACATATCAAAAAACGTTAGGCAAAGGGAGGGTATTTCGGTCGAATTTTTGTGTTAAGGCTCGTATTCCGATGTTAGTTGGAGGAGGTCTTTGGGTAGCAAGTTCAAGATTTGAACTTCAAAATAAGGTATGGGTTTTCTTCTCTCTTGGTCCCTTTCCCAAGAGACCCCTAAGTTTAGCTTAATTCTAGTATGAAAAAACTAAGATTGTCCCCGTTGCATGCCCTTGTCATTAGATCCTTTGAAAAATTTAAAGTATGCGTAAGTATGACTTTTGTTAGATGATTTTAGGTCTGGTTGTGATTAAGAGTTTGAATGAGTATACGAAAATTATGTGAGAAATGAAATATGTGTTCCAAAATAGTGAATTAGGTTAACTAGATTGTCCATGTGTGTCGTGAGTTAGCATCTAACGATCTCCCTAAAAACTACTCATGTCTTGATTGTTAACGTGAAAAAGGATGAGAAATTGGACTGCAAAAAGGCGATTAAACTATCAAAAATAACCATGAAAACTCACCAAAAGATGCACTAGATGTTACACAAATATTTTTCCTATATCTAATATCTAAAAGATGAGAAAATGGAATGCAAAGAGGGTGAACAAATTTCCAGCAATTTAGAAATTTAGTTTTGTGCAGCTTACTGTAAAGAATTCACGTTAAAAAATATATTTTTTAATGCTTTAGTTAAGTGGAGATTGAACCCAATACCTCACCATATAAATTTCATAAGAAAATTAAATAATAAAATATGGTAAAGGGGATTCAAAACGGGGTGAAGCTGAACTAAAAAGTTAGGGGGGGGGGGAATGAAAGAAAATGAAGTGAGGTGTGTGGAATTCGAACCCACAAACTCTTGGACAGATGAAGGAGAGACGAGAAGAATTAAATTAAGAAGTAATAAAAATGAGGTATGTGGGATTCGAACCCACAACCTCTTGGCAGAATGAGAAGGTAAGGAGATACTTTAAATTTAAATAAGGAAAGGTCGTGGAGATTCGAACCCATAACCTCTTGATTTGATAAGAGAGTTAGGAGAAAAATAAAGGAGAAAATAAAATGTTGAGAGTGGGATTGAACCCTCAACCTCTTAAATGGATGACAGAGTAAGGAAAAAAAATGAGAAAATATAATGTGGAGAGTGGGGATTGAACCCACAACCTCTTGAATTGATGAGAGAGTTAGGAGAAAAATAAAGGAAAAAATAATTGTGGAAAGTTGAAATTGAGCCCACAACCTCTTAGATAGGTGAGAAAGTTAAGAGATAAATTAAAAGAAAAATAAGGAGCTTGTGGGAGATGGAACCCACAACCTCCTTGCCTTCAAACGGAAAAGGAGAAGAGAATAAGAAAGAAATATTATGGGGTTGATGGGAATCAAACTAGGGTCTCCCAAATCATAAAAATGCAATTATCAAGTTTTAAATAAGATTAAGTGTTTTTCAAGGGATTTGAAATCGGGTTCCCTTGCCCAGTTCCGTAGTGACACAGAAGTCATACGTAAACAAATATTTAATGAATGTTGCCTCTAAATAGAGAAATCAATGTATTGGCATACCTACAAGATGCATAAGTCTTGTACCACATAATCTTGGGTAACCATGAATCACTTAGAAAAACAATGAATGACGCCTCATGGCTTGTATGTGTGGACTGATAAGTTTAGCATACGTTTAAAAGAAGGTGAGCCTGAAATGTATGTGATAAGAAGATGCAACCCTAGAATGGTTAAGTAAGAGTGTGAAATACACTAAATGACCAAGTGCATTGGCATGTGATGAAATGAACATTCATGTTAAGGGGTGACTAATTATAAAAAGCAAATGTGTAAAAGTTAATGAATGAGGTGAAAATATGATAAGAGGATAATGTGAAAGATGAGAGAAATCTAAAATGAGCCTAAGTGAATGTTACGAAAACATACTCACCTATGAGAGTGTAAAGTTAATGAAGAGATCAATCTCTATGAACACTCTAATGAAAGTATTGAAGTTAATGCGTACTTAATTATAACGATGAGATGATAAATCATCTAATGAGCTATGATATCCTCATATTAGAAGACAAATTCCATGATGTATTAGTTGAATGTAATGGAACTTTATACTGAGCACCGATAGGCTAGCTATGAGTGGTGATGCCTTTCTTCGGGAAGGGAGGACATTCAAGTAAATATCATGAGATAAAACTGTCCAGCATACCGGGTATGGTTCTTCTTATATATCATAGTCTTTGAACCTATACTTCCAATATAGAGATCTAGCAGGGTGCAATCCCCTATATACGCTAGCATGTTTTTGTTCAGTTTGACCGCTATTCCACCTATTTTTGGTGTGGCAATTTGATACGCTCAAACTTACTTCTTAAATAAGAAGTAAAGTGGTCGTGTCAAGTAAATAACCCAACTAGTGAGGTTGGGATCGTTCCCACGATGAATATAGTCTAGACTTAACTTCAACCTGTTAAAATCTATTGTTTGGTCAATGACTTCTTTGGAATGTAAAAACAATAAAAGGGGGTTTCTATTTCTAAATGAGTGAAAATAAATAACGAACTTGAGGGAGACACCTAACATCTTTGAATGTTGGGTTTTAATCAATTTATCGATGTAACTAGGGTTACATGTTCCCTAGAGGTTAATAACATGATAATTCTAACTATAACAATTCTTTCCTATTGTCTTGCATGCAAAGTGATAAGTTATGTATATCTAAATCCTTGGTGCGGCATCTAGAAAATCTCACTCCGCACCTTGGTCCGGCTACATGTGTTGCTATTCTATCCCTTATCCTTACCTTATATTAAGCATCGTATTCGATATTTGACTAAGTTATTACCTCGTACCAATCAATACTAGCCTATTAGATAGTATACACTAAATCTATGTTAATAATTCTTTTCTTATTAGCTACCTCATTGGTCTGCCAAGTAGCATTAAGGCGATTTCTAATGTTTGCCTTCCGTTAAAAAGACTTTTAAGCGAAAGAATTATTAATACATGGAAGACACTAATCTAGAATTGTTATTTTAGTTAGGGTTTATCTCATTATTTGCCTATGAATCCCACAACCCTAGTTATGGAGTTTAGTTACTCATAGACATAAACACAATATTCAAATATATTAAATACGAATTCATGTACTTACTTCAATGAGAAAGAATAAAATCCAAAGTTTGCTTGATTAATGTCTAAAAATCACTTGCAAGAATCTCAAAATCTAAAAAAACACAAAGTCTAATAATACGGAGTCTAACTTTCTGGTGTCTAACCTCATAAACGAGGATTTTCGAACTATTTATAAAAAAACAAAAAACTAATTAAACAAGGATTCTAATTGCTGGAAATCTACCAAAACGCGGCTGGGTCGAAGGATCTCCCGACGGACCGTCGTGGACTCCGTCCCATACTTGTGCACTATATTCTGCTGCTCCCTTCATTCCCCTCGTCGGCACGTATGACGGACCGTCATAGGCACAACGTTCCGTCGAGGGTCTTCGTTCTAAAACACTTCAACTCTTGGAATCTGGGTACTGGGATCACTTCTCTGATCTTCACGACGAACCTGCAGGACGGACTGTTAGAGCCATGACGGACCGTCACAAGCTTCGTAATTCCACACTTGGTCAGACTTCCCCATCTTCCTTCAGAAGCTGCACTACGCTGCCACCTACAGACCGTCAGAAGCTCCGTAGGTGGTCTCTTCTGCATTTCTTCGCTCAAAATCTCCGCATTCAGCTTTGGACAGATTTCCTGCAAAACAAAGAGAAACTTATATAAAAATTAACACAAAAAGTCTTTTGGACACACTAAACATAAGGAAAAAGTATTAATAATATCGTAAAACCACGGTATATCAACACCCTCAACTTAAATTCGTTGTTTGTCCTCAAGCAACGCACTATGACTCACTACAAAATCTTTCTACAATAGTATCCATGTTTTATCCTTTGTAATCATTTGTCTATCAATCCCGATTAATCTCATCAAATCTAAGCATGCTATCACTATTAGGCTTGAATTTTGTGGGATCAGAACATGATACAGACTCACCATGCACTAACACCTATCCACTTCAATTTCTCAACGAGGTGAAAAATTCTGGTATTACAACTAGTGTCCTCACTTTAAAACAAAATCCTCCTTTTTCACACAATGATTTCACTTTGAGTATAAGGATTACTTTTCAACACTCACTCACAGAACAAAGGCACACTCATTCATACGTTTTGCCATAAGGTTGCCCTTATTTTCACTGCCTTAAGATCGCTGTACAACCGTTAGGATCACGATAGGACTTTTTTAGCTAGTAAAATAGGCTCGCGGTCAGGTAAGGTATATTTTGGCATACTTTAGTGACTTTTTTTCCCTCCTTGACATATCGACTAACCCTTCCACTGTCTCTCATTTTATCTCGCTCAGTTTCTCATATTCTTTCACCTTGCTATTTTCTCTTCTTTCTTCTTTTGTGTAAGTGACTCTCTTTTTTTCTTGCTTGTATTTCTTGTGTATTTTATTTTCTTTTTCTTTACTTTTCTTTTCATCTAATTCTTGATTCACTTTACTTTTGTTCTTTCTCTCTCTTTGTTCTTTCAACCCCACTTTCCAAAGCATTCCTCATAGTAGCCACCCTCAACTCATGGCTTTGCCATGAGTCAATGTACACAATACCCAAAGTTGGGTCACGGCCATAACGAAGGTTGTTTATGCATTAGCCACCCTCAACTTATGCTTTTGGCATAAGCTGAGGTGCACATGTCCAAGGAGGGACCAGGGCCAACACATTGTTCCCAGAAAAGATCAGTTGGGTGAAAAAGAAAGGTCAAATTTTAAGCTCAGATTATTTGGATAAAAGAAGGATAAATTTCATTAGGTTTATTTTATTTAGGCTAGAAATGGGCTATATTGAATAAGGGCCTATGACCATTTCCTAATTGTCTAATAAAACTTACTTTTAGCAGGACTAACCAGCCATGTTCTAGCTCAGTACCAATAGTGGACTATTCAAATTTCCTCACACTCACTTGACATCTCATCACTATACCAGATTATGAGACACCTAGTTGGAATTAAAGACTTAGGGTAATGTAATGGTGTAACATTATTTCATTCTTAGGGCTGACAACAAAATTATCAGTTACTATGCCTAGTCATGCATTATTTTCCAGTTTATCAGGATATCATTTTAGCCATCATGCTTAAGACTTAAACTATGTACAAAAGATATAAACATGCCAGTTGAACAGAAAATGTAATCAGTCTTTTGAGGAAAAAGAACATAGGTAAGAAAACCCCAAAAGAGGATAGTGAATTGGGCTACTCAGACTTCACCCTAACAATCACTATCAATTTACCCCACCCCCAACAAAAAGGCATGCAATTGTCCCCTATGCATAAAAATCTAAATACAAGAGTGGTACGTGAAGCAAACCTGTGGCGCAAAGCGTCGTCTCTCAGCAAGATGGTGGTTCCGGTTCCCCAGAGCCCACGTCCTCTGCAATCTGGAAACCCTCAGTGGTGTCCTCAGCAACATTCGCACAATCAATAGTGCCTCCTACTATCTCCACAGTGCGGGAGCTAGACGCCCCAGCCGCTAACTCAGATGCTCTCAGTCGGTGCGCCTCCTCCTCAGCAAGGGAGGCTCTCATAGCAGCCTTTATATCACGACGCTCTTTCTTCCGTGCTCGCGCGTCGTCCTCTGCTCGACCCTTATGCCTCTTGGCACTGTCTCGAGGGGGAGGTGGTTGAATGTCAGAGGTAGCAAAAAAGGCCGCCAACACGGTGTCCTCAGCAGGCTCGACAGAAGGTGCCTCAGACTCCGGCACCCTAGCCTCTAAGATCGTGTCGATGTATGCACGAAGACTATCGACTGCAGCCTGAAGAGTCGACACATCCACCAGAGGGGCAGGTCGGGCTAGCACTCTCAACTCTAAGGTGTCCAGGCGCTGGTTAACCGCAGCGATCTTCCGCTCTGTAAACTGCATCATCTTCTTCTCTAGATGCTCTTTAGACTCAGTATTCGACTTTAGCATCCACGACTTGATATGATGCAGAAGAGTGGCCATTTGTGCCTCTAGTGTTTGGACCCTTTCAAGCGGGACCAGTGCCGGTAGAGGGGCTGTAAGGAAGGAGCTCGGTGCTGTACTACTACCCGGGATAGACTCGACCGGGGTAGTGTCAGTGGACGCCTGTGTAGCTGTGCGGGCGTGGGCTACCGTTTAAGCAAGATCATCAGCAAGTTGGGGCAGCTATGGACGGTGCCCACTGCATGGAGCCAACTCATTGGCCTCTTCTCTTATGAGGTCGACGTCTATAGTGCCCTGCAGGGTCTTAAGCTGATCTACGTGCCATATGGGCACACCTGCGGACCTGCAAAGGGAAAGATCATGCACGGGAAGGGGTAGGTAGTAGTGACCTTGAATGCCCTCTCATGCATGACTGCTTGGAGAAGCCATGCGAAGCCCACCTCGAATCCGGCTATCATCGCCGCCATAAACACTACTCGATCCCAGGTAACGATGTTATCAGTAACTGTGGGGGAAAGGTAGTGACGGACGAGCAGCCACAAGAATCATGTTGTGAACGTGAGGTTGGCCTTCTTGATGGCCCCCTTCGGCTCAGTGACCCAATCGGCACCCTCTCCATCTACTGACAGGTGCAGGGCCATCCACCTTTTGGTGGTCTCTCTAAGTGGTGGCTTGCGCAAGAACTGGCCATCCTTGACTATCTGCCAGCGGTAGTCAAACTCAGCAGTGAGGGGGGTCCGAGTAGCATCAATACTCTCGCCGTATAGAAACCGGCAGATGGCTGGCAGGGAAATGTCAACCTGCACACCCCGAACTCGGACCTGCTCCAGTGGGGCCTGTTTTAGCGGGGGCATCCCGCCTATTGATCTGTGATCGGAGAGTCGCTACGTAGGATGCGTAGAACTCTCAGACCATTTCCTTTCTATATCATCCAAACGGACGTGTTGTCCACTCCAAGCGATGCCTAGTGAAGAGGTTATGGATCTCCGGCATCATTGGGAGGCTCCCTGTAAGTACCCGCCGCTCCAAAGTGAGTGATCGAGTCATCACTCCTTTATGTGTCAGGAACTTGGCGTCGGAGTAGACTTGAAAATGCCCGTCGACACACCACTGGTTGGGCTGGTCAGTGGCTGGAGTGGGGACCTGAGCTGGTGAGCCGGATGTGGAGTGTGAACTGTCAGCCTCATCAGACGAGGCCTACGCTGCAGTAGTGGCGGGTGCGGGAACCTCAGCAGAGCCAGAGGCTTACTCGGACCATGATACTCCTAAGGAGCCAGACGCTCATTCCTCATTTGTGGTAGACCCAGAGGGTTTGCCGGTCAGTGTGCGCTCCTCATCAAACTGACAGGCAGTGACTACGCCGGACGCCACTTTTTTGGGTGTGGCTCTAGGAGCACGTGCAACACTAGAAGGTGTGGAAGTTCCTGGGGGCACATACTTAGGGTCCCGCTCATCGTCAGAGCCGATGATCATGCGTGCTGACAGGGCGACAGACTTTGAACGCCCGCGTGCGTAGGTTTGATCTTGCTTGGGTGCCATAGTAGATAGTCCCTGCAAAGGATCACTATTAGTACGAGTAGTGGCCAACAAGACAAGCAAAACCATATGAAATAAAACAGTGAAAATAATATGTAATTGCTGTAGAAACAGTGACACACGACGGGCCTGGTGATGGCTCTTCGTGACTACGACGGACCGTCGTGAGGTTTGTTGTGTTCTACTTAGACTATGTATATATTGAGAACCCTAAAGGAGAGTCTCTGACTAGAATGACGGTGTGTGCAGGACGGACCGTCACTCGTACGATGGTCCGTCGTAAATGTCCATCGTAGGACACTTGAGAAAAAAAATATGGAGACCCTTAAGAGAGGGGTCTCTGACCATCATGACAGTCATGCAGGACGGCCCATCGTGGGTACGACGGTCTGTCACATTTGTCCGTTGAAGGAAACATAGAAGAAGTGAGACCCTTAGAAACAGGGTCTCTGACAACCAGAACGGTTGTGCAGTACGGATCGTCGTGAAAATGACGGTCCGTCACATGTGTGCGTTGGGGAACACTTGGGGAAAAAAATGAGAGACCCTTAGAATCAGGGTCTCTGACAACCAACACGCTTGTGCAGGACGAAACGTCATGTGAACGACGATTCGTCACATGTGGGCGTCGGTACAAGGTGCTAGGGCTATTGCAACGGACCCTATGACGGTCCGTCGTGGGTACGACGGTCTGTCATCGGGGTCTCGTTCTGAATGACAGTGACAGAACTAAGGATACCCTAAGCATCCCCCATGAACCCACATCAATCTTGTATTGTTTTGGACCTACATGTGTCTAACCCAACTACCTAGGGAACTAGCAATGCAAAAGCACCTATGTCTAGGGTGGTAAACATGGCAATTTCGAACATTTGTACCCTAGGTTAGACAGAATCATATAAAGTAAACAAAATACGATGAGGAACTAAGCTTAATGCCAAAAATTAAACAAAAATGCAAGATAAATGAGTATAAATTTGAGACACATACCTTAGAAATGGAGAAAAACAAATGCACAAGTACTCAATGAGAAGATAGACACTCACAGCAGCAGTTTCAACTAGTAGATAACACTTTAGGGCTTTGGAGACTTTTGAGAGGGCAATGATTGGTGGTTGGTAGAGGGATAGATTGTGGAAGTTGAGAAGGAAAAAGTAATGGGAGAAATAATGAAGTAATGGGGGTGAAATGAGGGGTTGGGGAGTTTAAACGTTCTGATTTTGAAAAACGGTCTAGCCGGGTCGGGTCGGGTATACCTCATTAATCACAAGACGGTTCCTCGAAGATGGTCCGTCGCAGTTGTGACGATCCATCGTTGGTTCCGTCGTGCGTGCCCTAGTTTGAAAATAACAGAAATACGTACCTGGCATGACAGATTCATACGACAGTCCGTCGTAGGCGCAACAGTCCATCGATGTGTCCGTCAGTGACTGCAGGAGAGTAATTTTTTGCAGAATTTCCTGCTGATGTGCCTCAAAATTTAAAACCCATTAGTAGAGAATGCTACCATTACTAAAAAGACTATAAGTATTGGGTTACCTCCCAAAAAGCGCATGATTCAATGTCGCGGCACCACTGGGGACCCTTGATTACTCAGACTTCATCAAGATGGTATGCCTCTATCACTTCATTCCCCGATACTTTATGCTTAAAATAGAGTATTATTCTATCTCTATTCCTCTTAAACCTCACTCCCTCCATGGCTTTTAACTCAACTGCTCCATGAGGGAATACTTGGGTAATCAGGTAAGGGCCAGTCCATTTGGACTTGAGCTTTCCCGGAAGACAAGGCACCCGAGAACTGTCTGCAAGCGCCAAATCCCCAACCATAAACTCTTGTTTTGCATTTTTCTGTTAAGTCTCCTTCTTCATCTTTTCATTGTCGGATATGGCAGATACCAATTGGAGCTCACCACTCTGCTTCATGGTCCTACAAATGTTGAAGGTCGCTTCTTCATTATTCAACCGAAATGTCATCTGTCCCTTATCCATATAAACTAATGCTCTACCTGTAGCAAGGAATGGCCTTCCAAGAATAATAGGCACTTCAAAATCGACTTCGCAATCAAGAATAACAAAATCTTCTGGTAAGATGAATGACTCAACTTTTACTAGCACATCATGGAGTGTCCCTATGGGCCTTTTCACTGTCCGATCGGCCATCAATAGCCGCATCGCAGTGGGTTTTAGATCCCCAAAACCCAACATCTTGTAAATTTAGTGGGGCATTAGATATATGCTTGCCCCCAAGTCACATAACGCTTTCGCAAAATCTAATGACCCAACTGTACAAGGAATAGTGAACGCACCCGGATCTTCTTTCTTTTGTACTACGGATCTTGTAGTAATAGCACTACAATGTTGCAATCTATCATCATCCTCAAAAGTGACCGATCTTTTCTTGGTGAACAGATCTTTCATGAATTTGGCATAACCGGGCATTTGTTCTAGAGCTTCTACCAAAGGGAAATTGATAGAGATCTACTTCAACATTGTTATGAAGCGCCGGTATTTACCATCATCGGTCTTTTTCACTAATCTCTGAGTGAAGGGTGGTGGTGGCCTAGGCATGGGAATTACCTTGATAGGTACTTCTGCATCTTTTCAATTACTTTCCTCTGCTTCACCACTACCCTTTACCACTTCATCAATATCCTTTCTCACATTTTCCTCAGTAGATGGCATAGCTGGGTCAATGGTTTGCCTACCACCCCGAGTAGTGATTGCCATACAGTGCGCATTATTCTTCGGATTTTGGACAGTGTTGCTAGGAAGAGTGCCCGGTTCCCGGGTGTTCATTGTCGCAGATAATTGGGCCACTTGCAATTCGATCTGTTTAATCGAAATTGCATGTGTATCAACTTTTTTCCCAATACTATCTAAATCACACCTCAACTCTTTAATGTGTTCATCACTAGTGTCTAAACTCCTCATCATTTTGTGCAACATATCATCAACTCGCGCCATACTATCTCCACCATCCCTAGGAGTAACTTCACGATTTTGAGGAGGGACACAGGGCCCATTCTGGTCGTTTCTAGTAGCATAGTTACCCAGTTAAAGTTGTTGTCGCGGTTGTAGTTTCCATCTCGGACATAATGACCCTCATGGTTGTAGTTACCATAGTTTCGACCTTGGTTCCCTTGACCTTGGCGCCAATTATCCTGATTTGAGCCTTGGGCGCTTTGTCGGAAACTGCCCGTCTTCTCATTCACTGCATAAGTGTCCTCCGCATAATAGCACTCATTATTAGGATGTGGTGGTTTAGCCAAGTAGTTGACTGCATTATCTTTTCTGCACCCCCTGTGACATGTTTTAGTACCAACCCAAGCTTAGTTCTCATCTGAGCCATTTCTTCACGAATCTCATCTGTGGCTGGGTTGTGAGTGGACTGCACTGCGAAGGTGTTTCTCTCTGTATCGGACTTCCTAGTACTCCAAGCTTTGTTATTTTGGGAGATTTTTGCTAATTTTTCTGCAATCTCGGCATAAGGGCATTCTCCATAAGATCCACCTGCAATAGTGTCCAACACCGCTTTGTTGTTATCATCATGTCCCGTAGAAGTATTCCTTCAGTGACTCATTTTCTATACGATGATTTGAAACACTTCTCAAGAATGAGGTGAATCTATCCTAGGAAGTACTAACTGACTCTCCTGGTAGTGCCACAAAGTTGTTCACCCTGTCTTTGTGGTTTAATTTCTTGTAAACCGGATAGTAGCGTGCTAAGAAGACATCCCTTAGTTGGTTCCAAGTGAATATTAAGTTGTATGGGAGCTCAGTGAACCACATAGTAGCCTCTCCCGTCAGTGAGAGAGGAAACACTCTGAGACCTATTACATCTAGATCCAAATCAGGCCTCCCCACACAACTTTTACACACTACCCTTACCTTAGCAATATGGGCATGTGGATCCTTAGACGGTAGCCATGAAAACAAACCTCTGGCAGTGAGCATTTGCATCAGGCTACTAGTTACCACAAAAGTGTGGCCTGTGGGTAGAGGGGGCAAGACAAGTGACCAATCCGAGTCTTCTATGTTATCATACCCTCTGTGGTATGCTTGGGGCCGTGGAGCGGGATTTTGTACCCAGAGCATCGGGTAACATCTTACCATAAACATCCACCAGAGCTGGGATGTTCTGGTTTGGATCCTCATCATTTATATTCCCAAGTTTCGATTCATATTGAGCACTGTACACTCTAACTCATGATCGTAGGAAAACAAGGGTTCTCTTCCTCTCCATGTATTTGGCATACAAGGAGGATAGTTTCCAAAAGAAATCAAAAACAATAAAACAAAGTAAAATCAAGAAAATATCAACTAAACTGTAGTAATAAGTTTAAGTTAATCTAAAGGCTAAATTCCCCGGTAGCGGCACCAAAATTTGATACGCTTAAACTTGCTTCTTTAATAAGAAGTAAAGCGGTCGTGTAAAGTAAATAACCCAACTAGTGAGGTTGGGATCGTTCCCACGAGGAAAATAGCCTACACTTAACTTCAACCTGTTATTACTATTGTTTGGTCAATGACTTCCTTGGAAAGTAAAAACAATAAAGGGGGGTTTCTATTTCTAAATGAGTGAAAATAAATAACGAACTTGAGAGAGACACCTAACAGCTTTGAATGTTGAGTTTTAATCAATTAATCAAAGTAACTAGGGTTACGTGTTCCCCACAGGTTCATAACTTGATAATTCTAACTATAACAATTCTTTCCTAGTATCTTGCATACAAAGTGATAAGCTATGTATTTCTATATCCTTAGTCCGGCATCTAGAAAATCTCACTCCGCACCTTGGTACGGATACGTGTGTTACTATTCTAACCCTTATCCTTACCTCATATTAAGCATCGTATTCGATATTTGACTAAGTTATTACCTCGTAACAATCAATACTAGCCTATTAGATAGTATACACTAAATCTATGTTAATAATTCTTTTCCTATTATCTACC
Source organism: Solanum arcanum (assembly GCA_027789145.1). Classification (NCBI taxonomy): domain Eukaryota; kingdom Viridiplantae; phylum Streptophyta; class Magnoliopsida; order Solanales; family Solanaceae; genus Solanum; species Solanum arcanum. Next base: position 21,961,119 of record CM050935.1, on the reverse strand, counting down.
TCCTTGGTCCGGCAAGTAGCATTAATGCGAGTTCAAAACGTTTGCCTTCCGTTTAAAAGGCTTTTCAGCGAAATAATTTTTAATACATGCAAGACACTAATCTAGAATTGTTATTTTAGTTAGGGTTTATCTGATTATCTGCCTATGGTTCCCACAACCCTAGTTATGGAGTTTAGTTACTCATAGCCATAAACACAATATTCAAATATATTAACTACGCATTCATGTACTTACTTCAATGATAAAGAATAAAATCCAAAGTTTGCTTGATTAATCTCCAAAAATCACTTGCAAGAATCTCAAAATCTAATAATACACAAAGTCTAATAATACGGAGTCTAACTATCTGGTGTCTAACCTCAAAAACGAGGTTTTTCGAACTATTTATAAAAAAACAAAAACCTAGTTAAACAAGGATTCTAATTGCTGGAAATCTGCCAAAACTTGGCTGGGTCGACAGATCTCGCGATGGACCTTCGTGGTCACGACGGACCATCGTGGTCGCGACGGATCATCGTGGACTCCGTCGTCCCATACTTGTGCACTTTATTCTGCTGCTCTCTTCATTCCCCTCGATGGCAAATATGACAGACCGTCATAGGCACAACGGTCTGTCGAGCGTCTTCGTTATAAAACACTTCAACTCTTAGAATCTGGGTACTTGGATCACTTCTCTGATCTTCACGATGAACTGTCAGAGCCACGGCGGACCGTCACAAGCTTCGTAATTCTACACTTGGTCAGACTTCCCCATCTTCCTTCACCAGCTGCACTACGCTGCAACCTATAGTCCTTCACACGCACGACGGACCGTCACAAGCTCCGTAGGTGGTCTCTTCTGCATTTCTTCGCTCAAAATCTCCGCATTCAGCTTTGGACAGATTTCCTGCAAAACAAAGAGAAACTTATATAAAAGTTAGAACAAAATGGCTTTTAGAAACACTAAACATAAGGAAAAAGTATTCATAATACCATGAAACCACGGTATATCAACACCATCAACTTAAATTCGTTGTTTGTCCTCAAGCGACGCACTATGACTCACTACACAATCTTTGTACAATAGTATCCATGTTTTATCCTTTGCAATAATTTGGCTATCAATCCCGATTAATCTCATAAAATCTAAGCGTGCTATCACTATTAGGCTTGTATTTTGGAGGATCAGAACATGATACAGACTCACCATGCACTAACACCTATCCTCTTCAATTTCTCACCGAGGTGCTAAAAATTGTGGTATTACAACTAGTGTCCCCACTTTAAAACAAAATCCTCTTTTTTCACACAATGATTTCAGTTTGAGTATAAGGATTACTTTTCAACACTCACTCTCAGAACAAAGTGACACTCATTCATACGTTTTGCCATAAGCTTGCCCTTTTTTTCACTGCCTTATGTTCGTTGTACAAACCTTAGGATCACGATAGGACTTTTTTAGCTAGTAACAAAGGCTAGGGGTCATGTAAGTTATATTTTGGTATACTTTAGTGACTTTTTTTCTCCTTGCTTGACATATCGACTAAACCTTCCACTGTCTCTCATTTTATCTCGCGCAGTTTCTCATATTCTTTCACCTTGCTATTTTCTCCTCTTTCTTCATTTGTGTAAGTGACTCTCTTCTTTTCTTGCTTGTATTTCTTGTGTATTTTTTTTCTTTTTTCTTACTTTTCATTTCATCTAATTCTTATGTCACTTTGCTTTTGTTCTTTCTCTCTCTTTGTTCTTTCAACCTCACTTTCCAGAGCATTCCTCATAGTAGCCACCCTCAACTCATGGCTTTGCCATGAGTCAAGGTACACAATACCCAAAGTTGGGTCAGGGCCATAACGAAGGTTGTTTATGCATTAGCCACCCTCAACTTATGCCTTTGGCATAAGCTGAGGTTCACATGCCCAAGGAGGGACCAGGGCCAACACATTGTTCCCAGAAAAGATCAGTTGGGGTGAAAAAGAAAGGTCAAATTTTAAGCTCAGATTATTTGGATCACAGAAGGATAAATTTCATTTGGTCTCTTTTATTTAGGCTAGAAATGGGCTATATTGAATAAGGGCCTATGACCATTCCCTAATTGTCTATTAGAACTTACTTTTAGCAGGACTAACCAGCCAAGTTCTAGCTCAGTAACAATAGTGGACTATTCGAATTTGCTCACACTCACTTGAAATCTCATAACTATACCAGATTATGAGACACCTAGTTCGAATTAAAGACTTAGGGTAATGCAATGGTGTAACTATATTTCATGCTTAGGGCCACACAATTATCAGTTACTATGCCTAGTCGTGCATTATTTTCCAGTTTATCAGGATATCATTTTAGCCATCATGCTTCAAACTTAAACTATGTACAAAAGATATAAACATGCCAGTTCAACAGAAAAAGTAATCTGTCTTTTGTGGAAAAAGAACACAGGCAAGAAAACCTCAAAAGATGATAGTGAATTGGGCTACTCAGACTTACCACTAACACTCACTATCCATTTACCCCACCCCCAACAAAAAGGCATGCAATTGTCCCCAATGCATAAAAATCTAAATACAAGAGTGGTAGGTGAAGCAAACCGGTGGCGCAAAGCACCGTTGATCACCAAGATGGTGGGTCCGGTTCCTTGGAACCCACGTCCTATGCAATCCGGAGACCCTCATTGGTGTGCTCACCAACATCCGCACCATCAATACTGCCTCCTGCTATCTCAACAGTGCGAGAGCTAGACGCCCCAGCCGCTAACTCAGATTCTCTAAGTCGGTGCGCCTCATCCTCAAAAAAGGAGGCTCTCCTTGTAGGTTCTATATCACGGCGCTCCTTCTTCTGTACTCTCGCCTCGTCCTCTGCTCGACCCCTACGCCTCTTGGTACTCTTTCAATGGAGAGGTGGTGGAATGTCAGAGGTAGCAAAAAGGGCCGCCAACACGGTGTCCTCAGCAGGCTCGACAGAAGGGGCCTCAGACTCCGGCACCCTAGCCTCTAAGATCGTGTCGATGTCTGCATGAAGACTATCCAGTGCAGCCTGAAGAGTCAACACATCCACCGGAGGGTCTGGTCGGGCTAGCACTCTCAACACAAAGGTGTCTAGGCGCTGGATAACCTCAGCGATCTTCTGTTCTGTAAATTGCATCATCTTCCTCTGTAGATGCTCTTCGGACTCAGTAATTGACTTCTGCATCCACGGCTGGATATGATGCAGAAAGTGGCCATTTGTGTCTATTGTTTTTGGACCCTTGCAAGCGGGACTAGTGACGGTAAAGGGGCTGTGCAGGAGGAGCTCGGTGTTGTGCTACTACCCGGGATAGACTCAACCAAGGTAGTGTCAGTGGACGCCTGTGTAGCTGTGAGGGCGTGGGCTACCATTTCAGCAAGATCATCAGCAAGTGGGGGCAGCTCTGGACGGGGCCCTCTGCGTAGAGCCAACTCATTGGCCTCATCTCAGATGAGGCCGATGTCTACAGTGCCTTGCGGTGTCTTAAGCTGATCTACGTACCATATGGGCACACCTGTGGACCTGCAAAGGGCAAATATCATGCACGGGAAGGGGTAGGTAGTAGAGACCTTGAATGCCCTCTCGTGCATGACTGCCTGGAGAAGCCATGCGAAGTCAACCTCGAATCCGGCTATCATCGCCGCCATTAACACTGCTCGATCTCAGGTAACGATGTTATCAGTAGCTATGGGGGAAAGGCAGTGACGGAGGAGCAGCCACAAGAACTTTGTTGTGAACGTCAGGTTGGCCTTCCTTATGGCCCCCTTCGGCTCAGTGACCCAATTGTCACCCTCTCCATATACTGACAGGTGCAGGTTCATCCACCTCTTGGTGGTCTCTCTATGTGCTGGCTCGCGCAAGAACTGTCCATCCTTGACTATCTGCCAACGGTAGTCAAACTCAGCAGTGAGGGGGGTCCGAGTAGCATCAATACTCTCGCCGTATAGAAACCGGCGGATGGCTGGTAGGGAAATGTGAACCTGCACACCCCGGACTCGGACCTGCTCCAGTGGGGCCTGTTTAGCGGGAGCAGCCCGCCTAACGATCTATGATCGGAGAGTCGCTACGTAGGATGCATAGAACTCTCGGACCATTTCCTCGATGTATCGTCCCAACGGACGTGCTGTCCACTCCAAGAGATGCCTAGTGAAGAGTTTGTGGATCTCTGGCATCGTTGGGAGACTCCCTGTAAGTACCCGCTGCTCCAAAGTGAGTGTTCAAGTCATCACTCCTTTATCTGTCAGGAACTTGGCATCGGAGTAGACTTGAAACTGCCCGTCGACACACCACCGGTTGGGATGGTCAATGGCTGGAGTGGGGACCTGAGCTAGTGAGCCAGATGTGGAGTCTGAACTGTCAGCCTCATCAGACGAGGCCGACGCTGCAGCAGTTGCGGGTGCGGAAACCTCAAACGAGCCAGAGGCTTCCTAGGACCATGATACTCTTAAGGAGCAAGATGCTCCTTCCTAATTTGTGGCTGACCTAGAGGGTGTGCCGGTCAGTGTGCGCTCCTCATCAGACTGGGAGGCATTGACTACGCCGGAGGCCAACTTTTTGGGTGTGGCTCTTGGAGCACCTGTAGCATGGGAAGGTGTGAAAGTGCCTGGGGGAACATACTCAGGGTTTTGCTCATCATCAGAGCCGATGATCATGCATGCGGATGGGGCGATAGACTTTGATCGCTCGCGTGCATAGGTTCGGTCTTGCTTGGGTGCCACAGTAGATAGTACCTGCAAAGGATCAGTATTAGTACGAGTAGTGGCCAAAAAGACAACCGAAACCATACGAAATAAAATAGTGAAAATAATATGTAATTTCTGTAGAAAGAGTGACACACGACGGGCCTGGTGACGGCTCGTCGTGACTAAGACGGACCGTCGTGAGGTCCATCTTGTTCTACTTAGACTATGTATATATAGAGAACCTTGAAAGAGTGTCTCTGACTAGCATGACAGTTTGTGCAGGACGGACCGTCACCCGTACGACGGTTTGTCCTAAATGTCCGTCGTAGGACACTTGAGAAAAAATATGGAGACCCTTAAGAGAGAGGTCTCTAACCATCATGACGGTCATGCAGGACGGCCTGTCGTGGGTACGACGGTCCGTCACATTGTTCCGTTGAAGGACACATAGAAGAAGTGAGACCCTTAGAAACAGGGTCTCTGAAAACCAGAACGGTTGTGCAGTACGGACCGTCGTGAAGACGACGGTCCATCACATGTGTCTGTTGGGGAACACTTGGGGGAAAAAATGAGAGACCCTTAGAATCAAGGTCTCTGACAACCAACACGGTTGTGCAGGACGGACAATCGTGAGTACGACGACCCGTCACATGTTGCCGTAGGGACAAGGTGCTAGGGATTTTTTAATGGACCCTATGACGGTCTGTCATGCGTACGATGGTCCATCAACGGGGTCTCGTTCTGAATGACAGTGACAGAACTAAGGATACCCTAAGCATCCCCCATGAACCCACATCAATCTTGTATTGTTTTGGACCTACATGTGTCTAACCCAACTACCTAGGGAACTAGCAATGCAAAAGCACCTATGTCTAGGGTGGTAAACATGGCAATTTCGAACATTTGTACCCTAGGTTAGACAGAATCATATAAAGTAAACAAAATACGATGAGGAACTAAGCTTAATGCCAAAAATTAAACAAAAATGCAAGATAAATGAGTATAAATTTGAGACACATACCTTAGAAATGGACAAAAACAAATGCACAAGTACTCGGTGGCAAGATAGACACTCACAGCAGCAGTTTCCACTAGTAGATAACACTTTAGTGGTTTGGAGACTTGTGAGAGGGCAATGATCAGTGGTTGGTAGAGGGATAGATTGTGGAAGTTGAGAAGGGAAAAGTAATGGGAGAAATAATTAATTAATGGGGGTGAAATGAGGGTTGAGGAGTTCAAACTTTATGATTTTGAAAAAGGGTCCAGCCGGGTCGGGTCGGGTATACCTCATTAATCACGTGACGGTTCCCCGACGATGGTCTGTCGCAGTTTTGACGATCCGTCGTTGGTTCCATCGTGTGTGCCCTAGTTTGAAAACAACAGAAAGACGTACCTGGCAGGACGGATTCATACGACCGTCCGTCGCAGGCGCAACGGTCCGTCGATGTGTTCGTCAGTGACTGCTGCAGAGTAAGTTTCTGCAGAATTTCCTAGTGATGTGCCTGCAAATTTAAAACACATTAGTAGAGAATTGTACCATTTCTAAAAAGACTATAAGTATTGGGTTTCCTCCCAACAAGGGCCTGATTTAATATTGCGGCACAACTGGGGACCCTTGATTACTCAGACTTCATAAAGATGGTATGCCTCTATCACTTCATTCACCGATGCTTTATGTTCAGTCTCCTTCTTCATCTTTTCTTTGTGGGATATGGCAGATATCGTTGGAGCTCACCACTCTGCCTCATGGTCCTACAAATTTTGAAGGTCGCTTCTTCAGTATTCAACAGAAATGTCATCTGTCCCTTCTCCATATCAACTAATGCTCTACCTGTAGCAAGGAATGACCTCCATAGAATAATGGCCACTTCAAAATTGACTTCGCAATCAAGAATAACAAAATCTACTGGAAAGATGAATGACTCCACTTTTACTAGCACATCATTGAGTATCCCTATGTGCCTTTTGATTGTCCGATCGGCCATCAGTTGCCGCATCGCAATGGGTTTTGGATCCCCCAAACCCAACATATTGTAAATTGAGAGGGGCATTAGATTTATGCTTGCCACCACATCACATAATGCTTTCGCAATTTGTAATGACCCAACTGTACAAGGAATAGTGAACGTACCTGGATCTTCTTTCTTTTGTACTAGGGATCTTGTAGCAATAGTACTACAATGTTGAAATCTATCATCATCCTCAAAAGTGACCAATATTTTCTTAGTGACCAGATCTTTCATGAATTTGGCATAACCGGGCATTTATTCTAGAGCTTCTACCAAAGGGACATTGATAGAGAGCTGCTTAAACATTGTTATGAAGCGCCGGTATTTACCATCCTCGGTCTTTTTCACTAATCTCTGAGGGAAGGGTGGTCGTGGCCTAGGCATGGGAATTACCTTGATAGGTACTTCTGCATCTTTTCCATTACTTCCCTCTGCTTCACCACTACCCTTTACCACATCATCAATATCCTTTCTCACATATTCCTTGGTATATGTCATAGGTGGGTCAATGGTTTGCCTACCACCCCGAGTAGTGATTGCCATACAGTGCGCATCATTCTTTGGATTTTGGACAGTGTTGCTAGGAAGAGTGCCCGGTTGCCGTGTGTTCACTGTCGCAGGTAATTGTGCCACTTGCAATTCCATCTGTTTAATCGAAATTGCATGTGTATCAATATTTTGCCCAATACTAGATAAATCACACCTCAACTCTTTAATGTGTTCATCACTAGTTTCGAAACTCCTCATCATTTTGTGCAACATATCCTCAACTCGGGCCATACTATCTCCACCATCCCCAGGAGTAACTTCACAATTTTAGGAGGGACATAGGGCCCATTCCTATCATTTCTATTAGCATAGTTAACCCTGTTAAAGTTGTTGTCGCGGTTGTAGTTTCCATCTCGGACATAATGACCCTCACGGTTGTAGTTACCATAGTTCTGACCTTGGCGCCAATTAACCTGATTTGAGCCTTGGGCGCTTGGTCGGAAATCCCCCGTCTGCTCATTCACTACATAAGTGTCCTCCGCATAATAGCACTCATCATTAGGAGGTGGTGGTTTAACCAAGTAGTTGACTGCATTTATCTTTTTGCACCCCCTGTGACATGTTTTAGTACAAACCAAGCTCAGTTCTCATCTGAGCCATTTCTTCACGATTCTCATTTGTGGCTGGGTTGTGAGTGGACTGCACTGCAAAGGTATTTCTCCCTGTATCGGACTTTCTAGTACTCCAAGCTTTGTTATTTCGGGAGATTTTCTTTAATTTATTTGCAATCTCAGCATAAGGGCATTCTCCATAAGATCCACCTGCTATAGTGTCCAACACCGCTTTGTTGTTATCATCCTGTCCCCGATAGAAGTATTCCTTCAGTGACTCATCATCTATACGGTGATCTGGAGCACTTCTCAAGAATGAGGTGAATCTATCCGAGGAACTACTAACTGACTCTCTTGGTAGTGCCACAAAGTAGTTCACCAAATCTTTGTGGTTTAATTTCTTGTAAACCGGATAGTAGCGTGCTAAAAAGACATCCTTTAGTTAGTTCCAAGTGAAGATGGAGTTGTATGGTTGCTCAGTGAACCACATAGCAGCCTCTACCGTCAGTGAGAAAGGAAAAACTCTGATACCTATTACATCTAGATCAAAATCAGGCCTCCCCACAAAAGTTTTAAACACTGCCCTTACCTTAGCTATATGGGCACGTGGATCCTCAGAAGGTAGCCCTGAAAGCAAACCTCTGGCAGTTAACATTTGCATCAGGCTACTAGTTACCACAAAAGTGAGGCCTATGGGTAGAGGGGGCAAGACAAGTGGCCCATCCGAGTCAGCTATGTTATCATACCCTCTATAGTATGCTTGGGGCCGTGGAGCGGGATTTTTTCCCCTCTATTGATGTTCACCCGGAGCATCGTGTAACATCTGACCATGAACATCCACCAGAGCTGGGATGTTCTGGTTCGGATCCTCATCATTTATTCCCAAGTTTTGATTCATATTACGCAGTGTACGTTCTAACTTGTGATCGTATGGAAACAAAGGTTCTCTTCCTCTCCGAGTATTTGGCATACAAGGAGGATAGTTCTGGAAAAAAAACAAAAACAGTAAAATCAAGAAAATATCAACTAAACTATAGTAATAAGTTTAAGTTAATCTAAAAGCTAAATTCCCTGGCAGCGGCCCCAAAATTTGATACTCTCAAACTTACTTCTTAAATAAGAAGTAAAGCGGTCGTGTCAAGTAAATAACCCAACTAGTGAGGTTGGGAACGTTCCCACGACGAAAATAGTCTAGACTTAAATTCAACCTATTATTACTATTGTTTGGTCAATGAGTACCTTGGAATGTAAAAACAATAAAGGGGGGTTTCTATTTCTAAGTGAGTGAAAATAAATAATGAACTTGAGAGAGACACCTAACTGCTTTGAATGTTGGTTTTTAATAAATTGATCGAAGTAACTAAGGTTACGTGTTCCCCACAGGTTCATAACTTGATAATTCTAACTATAACAATTCTTTCCTAGTATCTTACATGCAAAGTAATAAGTTATGTATTTCCAAATCCTTGGTCCAGCATCTAGAAAATCTCACTCCGCACCTTTGTCCGGCTACGTGTATTGCTATTCTTACCCTTTTCCTTACCTCATATTAAATTTCGTATTCGATATTTGACTAAGTTATTACCTCGTACCAATCAATACTAGCCTATTAGATAGTATACACAAAATCTATGTTAATAATTCTTTTCCTATTATCTACCTCCTTAGTCCGGCAAGTAGCATTAAGGCGAGTTCTAACGTTGGTCTTCCGTTAAAAAGACTTTTCAGCGAAAGAATTATAATACATGCAAGACACTAATCTAGAATTGTTATTTTAGTTAGGGTTTATCTCATTATTTGCCTATGGTTCCAACAACCCTAGTTATGGTGTTTCGTTACTCATATCCATAAACACAATATTCAAATATATTAAATATGAATTCATGTACTTACTTCAATGAGAAACAATAAAATCTAAAGTTTGCTTGATTAATCTCCAAAAATCACTTGCAAGAATCTCAAAATCTAATAATACACAAAGTCTAATAATACGGAGTCTAACTATCTGGTGTCTAACCTCAAAAACGAGGTTTTTCGAACTATTTATAAAAAACAAAAACCTAATTAAACAACGATCCTAATTGCTAGAAATCTGCCAAAACGGGGCTGACTCGACGGATCTCGCGATGGACCGTCGTGGTCGCGACGTATCGTCGTGGACTCCGTCGTCCCAAACTTGTGCACTTTATTCTGTTGCTCTCTTCATTTCCCTTTACGGAAAGTATGACGGACCGTCATAGGCACAACATTCCGTCGAGGGTCTTCGTTCTAAAACACTTCAATTCTTGGAATCTGGGTACTGGGATCACTTCTCTGATCTTCACGGCGAACCTGCAGTTGGGACCGTCAGAGCCACGATTGACCATCACAAGCTTTGTAATCCCACACTTGGTCAGACTTCCCCATCTCCCTTCAGCGGCTGCACTACGCTGCCACATACGGACCGTCACAAGCACGACGGACCGTCACAAGCTCCGTAGGATGTCTCATCTGCATTTCTTCGCTCAAAATCTCCGCATTCAGCTTTGGAGAGATTTCCTGCAAAACAAAGAGAAACTTATATAAAAATTACCACAAAAAGGCTTTTGGACACACTAAACTTAAGGAAAAGTATTAATAATACCGTGAAACTATGGTATATCACAATTATACACTAGATTTCATGATGCTCACATGATCGATGTTGGTTAACGTTAAAGTTCCCATTGAATGAATGATGTCAGAATCAAATGATGCACATAATGAAATGAATGATACCGAAGGTGTTAGGATATGATATTCTAGAGGTGTGTTAGACTTAAATTAATCACCCTAGGTCATTCTTGATCATTGACCAATGAACCCAATTAAAGTGTTAAACTACATCTTAGGTATAGCTGGGGTTTACACTAGCTTCTGAATGTATGAAGTGAAGTACGTCTGAATGAATGAAGCAGATTCTGTATTATCTAAGATGGCTCCCTAGTTGAGGTCCCATGTGTTGATCCATCATTTTTGGAAGTCTTAATGTCAAGTCCATGATTCCAAGGTCTTATGTTATATGAACAAATAATATCAAATATGTTTTGTGCTATATGTAATATGTTATGTTCTATGTGTATGATGTTATGTGAAGTGTACGGTTTGATACGCATGATGATTCATGTTACTCTCATGGCATGACTTTCCTAAACCACATTTATCAAGTCCCCTGGCTTTCCTAATTCAAATTTGGCTAGTACCCTGACTTCTCTTATTCAAATTTTGCAAGTCCCCTAACTTTCCTAAGCCTAATTTGCCAAGTCCACTGACTTGACTTTCCATAAATCATGTTATGAGGAAAGATCACATGCATGTCCTTGGTGTGTGCTTGCATATACCCATACTTAGTACAAGTGTGTACTAATCCCGTACAACGTAGGAAGAGGTGGATGTTAGAGCTTATAGTACGACATTGTAATTATCCAGACGTTGACCTTTTGTCTAGATTTGGTAGGCGCTCATGCTTTTGAGGGTGTCTACTGTTATTTTCTTGCTTAGATGTAGGATTTAGCTAGTGGAGAATGTTCCACTAGTGTTTCATTTCCACTTTCATTTAAGACATTGTATTGGTGCCATTTTTTCAAGTATACACTTAATGTAGTGTGGAAATATTTCTTTCATTTGATGATCTTAATATTAGATGGTTGATTGTGAACGTTTATGAGATTAAGAAGAATGTCTTATATGAATCTTATGTAAAAAAAAGTTCAAATTTTCCACTAAAATTAACCTACATAAAGTAACAGAGATGTATTTAGGCTTGTCTGTGACCTCTGAGATGTCAATGACGCCGGTATGTTCTGGGGTCTAGACTCCGGGCATGACACTACAAGCCATTCTTTTTATATTTTCTGGACACTTTTTAGACACAGACTCTAGACTACTCTCTAGCCAACACTCTAAAAGAAATAAATGAAAATCCAAAAATGATATTAATTACCAATCGAAAAAATGCAACTATTCCTATAAAGACAAGAAAAACCTATTGTTGGTTAGAGGATACATATTGGGTTGCCTCCCAATCAGCGCTTGATTTTAAATCGCGGCACCATGCAAGACTCTTGATTGCTCAGACTTCATCAAGATTGTATGCCTCAACCACTTCATTCGCATTTTTCGCATGCCCGAGGTAGATTTTGATTCTCTGCCCATTTACTGTGAACCTTGAACCCTCCTTGTTCTCCAACTCAACAACAATATGAGGGAACACTTTAGGGATCAAAAAAGGATCAGTCCATTTGGACTTGAGTTTTCCAGAAATCAAGCACAATATAGAGTTGAATAAAAGCACCAAGTCCCTAACCGCAAAACTTCTCAATCTTTTTGTCATGGTACTTCTTCATATTTTCTTTGTAGAGGGCTGAACTTTCATATGCCTTCAATCGAAACTCATCAAGCTCATTTAGCCCATTTAATCTCTGTACCGCTGCTTCATTCCGATTCATCTTCAGTTTCTTTATCGCCCACATGGCCTTGTGCTCTAACTCAACCGGCAAGTGACAAGAATTCCCATATACAAGTTGGTATGGAGACATACCTATAGGGGGCCCTGTATGCTGAAACCTATCTCTTAGGAAAGAGTCTTCCCATATTCGATCTTGCCTTCTAGAAATAGCTCCATCTCTTTGGAACCTATCACAGAAATTGGCGAACTCATGAGCATCTTGGTGGATTATTGACCAGTTTGATGGGCAGAACGGTTACAACTATGATGCCCACCTAGAGGCGAGGAGTGGCATGCCTCCAAAACAACTAGAGTCTCAACTTCCGGCACACAATGGCGAATAAGACCATAATCACAAATCCTATATCAATATGTTTCTTTCCAAAAAATCTTTTTCACATCATGCATCAACTTTTTCCTTTGATAAAAGGACCAGATGGAACTATATCACTAGCCAAATAATTTGCAAAATTGGCGAACAATGGAATCAAGTCATGAGAAGCGGCCAAAACATGCTCATCAAGGAAAGTATGATCAATTTCAGCCTTCTCACCCAACTCTCGCATAGCATCATCCTCTAGTCTTGACAAGTGATCGGCAACTAGATTTTCGGTCCCTTTTCTATCTTTCACTTAAAAATTAAACTCTTGCAACAGTAATACCCATCTCATAAAAATTGGTTTCACATCATTATTTGACATCAAATATCTCAAAGTAGAATTATCAGTGTGTACTATGGCTCTCGTGCCAATAAAATAAGAGTGAAATTTATTTAAAGCAAAAACAACCGTAAGGATCTCTTTTTCAATCACAGTATAGTTCTTTTGAGCTTCATTAAGGGCCCTACTAGCGTAATAAATGAGGTAAAGGTTTTTATCCCTTCTTTCACCCAAAACTACACCAAGAAAAACCCACTAGCATCGCACATCACCTCAAATAGCTTACTCCAATTCGGGGAGATAATAATGGGCGCAAACTCCAACTTCTCCTTTAACTCTCCAAATGCCTTAAGATAGGATTCATCAAAATAAAATATATATTCTTTCTCAAGTAACATGCTTAGAGGATGTGCATTTTTTAAAAAATCCTTAATAAACCTCCGGTAGAAGCCCGCATGTCAAAAAAAACTCCTGACACCTTTTAAAGAGATGGGTCGAGGAAGTCCCTCTATCACCTCAACTTTGTCTCGATCAACCTCTATACCCTTTTCTGAGATACGATGGCCCAATAAAATACCCTCTTTCACCATGAATTGAGATTTCTCCGAATTTAGCACAAAGTTTCAATCTTCACACATTTTTAGAACCTTGTTCAAGTGACTCAAACAACGCTCAAAGGAGTCTCCAACCACTAAAAATCATTCACAAACACCTCAATAGTGTCTTCCACTACATCGAAGAATATAAACATCATACATCTTAGAAAAGTAGCCAGTGCATTACACAACCCAAAAAGCATTCTTTTGAACGGAAAAGTTCCATAAGGACAAGTAAAGTTGGTTTTGTCTTGATCATTCAGTCTAATACATAATTTTAACCTGAGTAACCACAAGAAAACAATAACACCCCTTTCTTGGAAGCCTATCCAACAACTAATCCATGAAGGGCATCGAAAAATGGTCCTTCTCTGTCCATTCATTCAACTTATGGAAATCCATACAAACTCTCCATCAAGTAACCAGCCTCATTAGAAGAACATCATTCTCCTCATTAGGAACCACAGTCATTCCCCCTCTCTTGGGCACACACTGAACAGGACAAACCCAATTACTATCGGCAATCAGATATATGACTCCAGCATCTATTACACTACTAGAAATAAGTTATTTTCAGACTATAACTAATGACTACAGATGGGTAGTCCAAAATCTGTGTAATTTTCCTACTACTATAATAGATACATTAAGATTTATGTTTTTTTTAATTTAGTTAAAATTTTATCCGACCATGATTTAGAGTACTATAGTCATAATTTATGTGAAATAAAGTCATCAAAAAAATTGACCAAACATCCGATTACAGTAGTCAAAAAATTGTTAAAATAATTAAAATATTATTTTTATTTTGCGACTTATGTAATAGGAAAAGTTAAAATATTTTTAAGTAAAAAGTAATTTTAATTTCAAACGGGTAAAATAAAATCAATATTACTGCACATATGAAGATATATCTAATTGGCTTCTATTCTTCACTATTGCAGGTCTCTCTACTGAGGAAGGAAGGAAAGAAGAAGATATCTTTTCAATTTGATAATGTCTGAGCTTTCAGATCATTTGTAAGAGGTAACGTAAACATTCTCTCTTTAGAATTTTATTTTGGCTGGGGGTAAACTCTCCCCCCCCTCACTCTTTAGGGTTTCAATGTTCTACTGTAAATGCTCCCCTCATTTCAATTTTGCTGAGAAGTTGTATATTATTGTTGCCTCGGTATTTCTTGCTTTTTATATTTTTACAATTCTAACTTAAGGTTATGCTTTGTTGCTTTAATTTTGCCCTAGCCCACACTTTGTGGGACTACAATAATTATTTGTTGTAATAAGAGTCATTATTTTTGTGATATCTATGATTTTTGAACCATTAAAGATTTGCTTTTTTTTTGTTTGAAATAGACGACATTTTAGTGTATGTTTTTGTACTCTACATTTCAGAGAACATTACTTATGTTTGTTGATCTTGATAAAGTGCATTTCTGAGTTTCTAATTTTGCTCATGTAGAGTGACTTGGATTACATATATTCCATGACCCCCATTTAGATTCGTAGTTACACTTCACTTAATGTTATTGGTTACTTTAATTTGTATTCTACGGAAGATATATCAAATTCAATACTAATCATATTTTAGGGGTTAGTACGTTTTATGGCTTGGTTGCTGATGTTTGTTGAGGCATATTTTGATCAATGTCATTCTTACTGTTTTTATGAAAATTGAAGTGGATGCTATTATTGGTATGGTCAGAGTCGGTAGTTATGGTAGGAGTGATAGGCTATTATCTACTATATTAGAACCTTACTAGAAAAGTGGTGTTGAATCCAAATTTGAGGGAATCTAAATAATTATAGGCTAAAGTCTTACTAAGCAACTTAATGTATCCTTTGTTTTGGCTTGTGCTAGAAAGTTAGTTTCACCCTTCCATATGCAAATGATGTAAAATTGTTGGATAAAATATATAGGAGAAAATAATTTACTACGGAGCATTCTAAATTCTTAAAGTATCTCCATGTCCAGTCACATAAAATTAATTTTCTCTTCTTCTCTAATCATACGGTGATTTCAAATAGATTTGAGTATCTTTGGCACCATAATTTTAAAAAATTGTGAACACCCCCAAAACCACTTACAAGCTTCAAAATAGCTCTCTATTGCGATTTTTTGGATTTTAAAAAATACAATAGTCCTTCTTTTCCGTTCACACTTATTTTAATTCAAATTTCACCTATAAAAAAGAACAAAAAAATTACAAGAAGTGCATTTTCTGTTAAATCACTGTTTTTAGATTTCAAGATCAGTTTTTTTACGAAACAGTGGACAAATATTCAATTCTATAATAAGTATATTATAGTATTCACTTATAACAACGTAGAGTATTGCACATTTAGTTGGTCACTTTCTATTGAAATCACTTAAAGTTTGTTTTACGTGTGCCTAGTTTGGTGCTTCTTAGGAGGGTCTGTTTGGAAAATATGATCTGACAATGAGATTGTTAGTATTAGAAAGTGAAATGTGATTAGGATACAGAACATTTTGATCATATTTTGTGAAAATTTGTGAAAACACTAGATAAATAATTCAACAAGTGTAGCATGTTTTATATAGTGTTCAATTATAACAACATGGAGTAATGCACATTTAGTTTGGTTACTTGCTGTAGATATCATGTTATAGAATGCTTTGTACATCTTTGTTTGATAAGATTGATCTTCCCATTAGCTTTCTAGTATTTGTGAGTGCAATGTAATTAGAATACAGTATTTTTAGATTAATTCTTATGAATATACCGGACAAATGCTTTAGAAATGTAGTGAGTTAAATTTAATATATAATTATAATAAGTTGGAATATTGTACATTGTTGGTTGTTTGTGTAACGACCTATTTAGTCGTTTTGAGCAGCAGATTTTATTTCTGGAAAAACAGGCTGAGGCGACGGACCCCACGATGGACCGTCATGGGCACGACGGACCGTCGCAGGGTCTCGTTTCAAAACACTTAGAAAATCTGAAAAATTGGATACTGAAATCGACTCTCTGAACTTCGTAACGGAATGGCAGGACGGACCGTCACAGACTCTTCAGAGAAATCGAGTCTCTGAAGTCTGTGACGGAGCAGCAGGACGGACCGTCGCAGGTGCGACGGGCCGTCACAGACTGCTTAATCCAAGTCTGGGTCGGATTTCTTGATACGTTTTAAGGGTTGTTTTTGACTATTCCTTCTTTAATTATAAAGTTAGTGGGTTAATGTTAATAAGTCTAATTACTTGGGGGTTAAAAGAGGAAACCTTAAGTTAATTAGTGGGTTATTATTGCCATCTTTTATTCTCAATTATATACTAATTAGGGTAAAAGAAAGAGGGTTTGAATAAAGAAAAGTAGAAAGAACAAGAGAGGGAAAGAGAAACGATCGAGAGAGGAAAACGAAGAGGGAAAAACACAAAGCTTGGAAAATTGCTAGCTTGATCACGAATCTTCGGTGGAGGTAGGTTATGGTTTTTATGCTATTCGAAGTAAACTCTTAATAGCGAATGATATGTATTGATAGTATTGTAAACCCTGCTATGTGCTTAATTGTATGCTTGCATGAACGTGAATATATAATTGTGATTATATTAAGCATGATGAAGTTGTTGAATGCCGAATCTTGATAAAAACCTAATCTCTTTTTAATGATGATGCCTTGGTAAGGGATAAGGCTTGATGAACTAAAGTAATGAGATTGATGATGCCTTGGCAAGAGAGAAGGCCTGATGAATTGATAGAATGATATTAAGGGATCAGGTATCACGAACCGACACGTAGAATTAGGGGATCGGGTGTCACGAACCGACACGTAGAATTATAGGATCGGGTGTCACGAACCGACACGTACAATTAGGGGATCGGGTGTCACGAACTGACACGTAGATTTAGGGGATCAGGTGTCACGAACCGACACGTAGATTTAGGGGATCGGGTGTCACAAACTGACACGTTGATTTAGGGGATCGGGTGTCACGAACTGACACGTAGATTTAGGGGATCGGAGTGTCACGTTCCGACACATAGTAGTAGGGGATCGGAGTGTCACGTACCGACACAAGAGGATTAATGAATATGAGGGAGCGGAGTGTCACATAACGACACAAGAGAAATAAAGATAATGAATCTTGAAAGATGTTAATATACTCAATCTAATGAACATAATTCCAAAATGAGTATGGTATTGAGGCTTGAGTCCTCATGTGTGAACTTGACGGTAATTGTTAATGATATAGTACTTGCTGTTGCTACATGTTGAGTATCATAGTTTATTTTATGATATTACTTCGTATATACTGTTTTTCTATTTTGAGTTGGCCGATGATATCAACTCAGTACCCGTGTTTTGTACTGACCCCTACTTTTACGTTTTCTTCTTGTTTATTTGTGGAGTGCAGCAAATGTGCCGTGAACTTCGACTCAACCGTAACTCTAGCCAGTCTTCATTACTCCGGATATCAGGGTGAGCTAATGCTTCTAGCTTGGACTGAATCTTCCTCTTCATGTCTTGATGCCTTGAAGTTTCGGCATGGACTAGCTTTTATGTATTTTTAGCTTCTTAGAAACTCTTAGATTTAGTAATTGAAGTAGATGTTCTTGTGATGATGACTTCCAGATTTTGGGAAATGAGAGTTATTGAATTGGTTTTCATTAATGAGTTAAAGTCTTCCACATTACTTTATGTTGATATTACATTGAAATGTTAAGGTTTAGATTGGTTGGTTCGCTCACATAGGAGGGTAAGTGTGGGTGCCAGTCGCGGCCGATTTTGGATCGTGACAAACTTGGTATCAGAGCATTAGGTTCGTTGGTCTCATCACACAAGAACGAGTCTAGTAGAGTCTTAAGGAACGGTAGGGGGACGCCTTTACTTTTCTTTGAGAGGCTATAAGACTTTAGGAAAATTCCATTCTTTCTTTCTTTCGTGCTATTACTTGGATCCAATTGGTATCTAGGTGATACAAATTGGTATCTGACCATCTTCACTCTATTTCGCAGATGGTTAGAACTAGAGCAACGACTGCGCCAACATCAACACCGGCAAACAAGAAGCGTCTCAGCCAGCCACTGGGGCTGTGGCTCGAGGGAGGGTAGCGGCAAGAGGCCGTGGTAGAGGTCGTGGGAGGACGTCCTCTAGAGGAAGAGGACGAGCACCTAGCCCATCTGATACTAGGGCGGTGACTCCTCCAGCGACTGAGGAAGTGGTAAGAGAGGGTGAGGAAGGGGAGAATGAACAAGTGAAAAATGAGGAATTGCCACCCCAACCTACCCCAGAGGTGATCAATCAGGTTCTCGCTTATCTTAGTGGGTTGTATGATCAGGGTCAGGCACCTCCAGTGTTTCCTGAACCAACGCCTCCCGTCTCAGAGGTACAACATGCAGCCACTATGGCTCCTCGTATGGATGCCTCATTGGACATAGGCACGTTTCCATGTCTGACTACTGGGCCTATAATGACAAATGATCAGCATGAACTTTTCAGTAAGTTCTTGAAATTGAAACCTCCAGTCTTCAAGGGTGCTGAATCTGAGGATGCTTACGATTTTCCGGTTGACTGTCATGAGCTACTACACAAGATGGGTATAGTAGAACGGTTTGCTGTGGAGTTTGTGACTTATCAGTTTCAAGGGAACGCCAAAATGTGGTGGCGGTCACATGTTGAGTGTCAACCAATGGAGGCACCACCTATGACTTGGGCCTCATTCTCTAGCTTGTTTATGGAGAAGTATATCCCCCGGACTTTGAGGTATAGGAAAAGGGATGAGTTCTTGAGCCTAAAGCAAGGTAGGATGTCGGTCAATGCATATGAGGCTAAATTTCTTGCACTATCCAGATATGCCACCCAACATTGTTTCAGTCCGCAAGAGCGGATTCGTCATTTTGTGAAGGGATTGAGGTCAGAGTTGCGGATATCAGCCTTACAGGTAGCGGCTACAGCAAAATCCTTCCAAGAAGTGGTAGATTTCGTAGTAGAGGTGGAAGGAGTGAAGCCAGATGAATTCACCATGGCATCAACATCAAAAAGGTTTCGAAAGGGAGGTGAGTTTAATGGTTCTTACTCTAGAGGACAGGGTTCCGGAGGTTACTCAGTTCGACCCATACAGTCTTCACTACAGACTGTAGTTGGGGGTCCACCTCAGACCTGTCAACACTACTCTGAGAGACCTATTCTTTACTCTAGAGAGTGTTATGGATGTGGGGAGACTGGACATATTAGGAGGAATTGTACAAAACAGAGTTATAGACCCCCAATAGCTAGAGGTAGAGGTGGTCATGGTAGAGGCCGTTATTCTGGAGGACGTGGTGGTCGAGGTAATGGTGGTCACCAAAATGGCCGGGGTGATGGGAAAACTGGAGCCACTACATCACAACATGGTAGGGGCAACAGACAAAAAATGAAAGGGCCCATTGTTATGCTTTCACAGGGAGATCGGAGGCGGAGACATCTGATGCTGTCATCACAGGTAATCTTCTGGTTTGTGATTGCATGGCTTCTGTATTGTTTGATCCTGGATCCACTTTTTCTTAAGTATCTTACTCATTTGCTAATGGTCTAAATTTACATTGTGAATTACTTGATATGCCTATTCGTGTTTCTACTCCAGCGGGTGAGTCTGTGATAGTTGAAAAAGTATATAGGTCTTGCTTGGTAACTTTTTTAGGGAGTAACACTTATGTAGATTTTGTTATCTTAGAAATGGTTGATTTTGATGTAATTCTGGGTATGACTTGGATTTCTCCTCAATTTGCGATCTTTGATTGTAATGCTAAAACGGTGACGTTAGCCAAGCATGGGACAGATCCGTTAGTGTGGGAAGGTGACTACACTTCCAATTGAGTGCGTATAATCTCCTTTCTTCGTGCTAAGAAAATGGTTAGTAAAGGTTGTTTAGCTTTCTTGGCACATCTCAAGGATGACACTACCCAAGTACCTTTGATTGAGTCGGTTTTGGTGGTCCGTGAGTTTTTGGATGTGTTCCCTGCAGATCTTCCTGGCATGCCACAAGATATGGATATTGACTTCTGTATTGATCTTGAACCGGGTACTCGCCCCATTTCTATACCCCCTTATCGAATGGCTCCCGTGGAGTTAAGAGAGTTAAAAGCCCAACTTGAAGAGTTGTTGAGCAAAGGCTTCATTAGACCAAGTGCATCTCCTTGGGGTGCTCCGGTTTTGTTTTTAAAGAAGAAGGATGGGAGTTTTCGGATGTGCATAGACTACCGGCAGTTGAACAAGGTAACCATAAAGAACAAGTATCCTCTTCCTCGCATTGATGACTTTTTCGATCAATTACAAGGTGCTTCTGTCTTCTATAAGATTGACTTGAGATCCGGTTATCATCAATTGAAAATACGGGCAATGGATGTACCAAAGACTGCTTTTAGAACTAGGTATGGGCATTACGAATTTGTAGTGATGTCTTTTGGTCTTACGAATGCCCCTGCTGCGTTAATGAGCTTGATGAACGGGATTTTTAAGCCATATTTGGATATCTTTGTGATCGTGTTTATTGATGATATACTGGTATACTCTAAAAGTAAGGAGGAACATGAGGAGCATTTGAGAATGGTATTGGAAATGTTGAGGGAGAAAAAGCTTTATGCCAAGTTCTCTAAGTGTGAGTTTTGGCTAGATGCAGTGTCCTTCTTGGGGCACGTGGTTTCTAAGGATGGACTGATGGTGGATCCTTCTAAGATCGAGACAGTGAAGAATTGGGTAAGACCTACTAATGTGTCAGAAATAAGGAGCTTTGTTGGGTTAGCTAGCTACTACCGCCGATTTGTCAAGGGATTATCTTCTATTGCTTCCCAACTGACGAACTTGACTAAGCAAAATGTTCCATTTGTATGGTCGGACGAATGTGAGGAAAGATTTCAGAAGCTCAAGACTTTGTTGACTACCGCACCTATCCTTACCTTGCCAGTAGAGGGCAAGAACTTCATTGTTTATTGTGATGCATCCTATTCTGGTTTAGGTGCAGTACTAATGCAAGAGAAGAATGTGATTGCTTATGCTTCGAGGCAATTAAAAGTGCATGAACGTAACTATCCAACTCATGATTTTGAATTGGATGCGGTAGTGTTTGCATTAAAGCAATGGAGACACTACTTATATGGGGTTAAGTGTGAGGTCTACACGGATCATCGTAGCCTTCAGTATGTCTTTACTCAGAAAGATTTTAACTTGAGACAGAGGAGATGGATGGAGCTACTAAAGGACTACGATATCACTATCTTGTATCATCCGGGAAAAGCGAATGTTGTGGCAGATGCTTTAAGTAGAAAAGCGGGAAGCATCGGAAGTCTAGCTCACTTGCAAGTTTCTAGACGCCCATTGGCTAGAGAGGTTCAAATTCAGGCTAATGACCTTATGAGGTTAGAAGTAAATGAGAAGGGAGGATTTTTGGCTTGTGTGGAGGCAAGATCTTCCTTCCTTGACAAGATTAGGGGACAGCAGTTTAATGATGAGAAATTGATACGGATCCGAGATAAAGTATTGCAAGGAGAGGCTAAGGAAGCAACAATCGATGAGGAAAGTGTTTTGAGGATTAAGGGAAGGGTATGTGTACCCCGCGTCGATGATTCGATCAACACTATTCTGACAGATGCTCATAGTTCAAGGTATTCGATACATCCGGGTGCAACCAAGATGTACTGTGACCTAAGGCAACACTTTTGGTGGAGTAGAATGAAGCGTGATATTGTGGATTTTATTGCTAAATGTCCAAACTGTCAACAAGTAAAGTATGAACACCAGAGGCCCGGAGGAACACTTCAGCGAATGCCCATTCCTGAATGGAAGTGGGAAAGGATTGCAATGGACTTCCTGGTTGGTCTTCCAAAGACAATGGGTAAGTATGACTCTATTTGGGTGATTGTTGATAGGTTAACTAAGTCTGCTCATTTCATTCCGGTCAAGTTGAATTACAATGCGGAGAAGTTAGCCAAAATCTATAGCTCCGAAATTGTTCGGCTGCAAGGGGTTCCACTCTCCATTATATCAGATAGAGGTACGCAGTTTACTTCTAAGTTTTGGAAAACATTGCATGAGGAATTGGGTACTAGGTTGGACCTTAGTACTGCATTTCACCCTCAGACCGATGGTCAGTCTGAGCGAACGATTCAAGTGTTGGAGGATATGCTTCATGCATGTGTGATAGAATTTGGTGGTCATTGGGATAACTTCTTACCCTTAGCAGAATTTTCATACAATAATAGCTATCACTCAATTATTGACATGGCTCCATTTGAAGCACTATATGG
Organism: Solanum arcanum; assembly: GCA_027789145.1. Lineage (NCBI taxonomy): Eukaryota > Viridiplantae > Streptophyta > Magnoliopsida > Solanales > Solanaceae > Solanum > Solanum arcanum. The sequence goes on along the minus strand of CM050935.1, from coordinate 21,938,388 downwards.
GAGAAGATGTAGGTCTCCCATTGGGTGGATTGATGCATTTGAAGTTAGACCTTGGGGTACTGACCTTTTGAGGGAATCGTTAGATAAAGTGAAATCTATTCAAGAAAAGCTTCTAGCGGAGCAAAGAAGACAGAAGGAGTATGCAGATCGGAAGGTTAGAGACTTGGAGTTTATGGAGGGTGAACAAGTCTAGTTGAAGGTTTCGCCAATGTAAGGGGTGATGCGGTTTGGTAAGCGAGGTAAACTTAGCCCAAGGTATATTGGTCCATTTGAAGTACTTAAGCGAGTAGGGGAGGTGGCTTATGAGTTAGCCTTGCCTCCAGGGCTGTCCGGAGTGCATCCGGTATTCCATGTGTCGATGTTGAAAAGACACCATGGGGATGGAAACTACATTATCCATTGGGATTCAGTTTTTCTTGACGAGAATTTGTCTTATGAGGAGGAACCTGTTGCCATTCTAGATAGAGAAATTCGCCAGTTAAGATCAAGGGAGATTGCATCCATCAAAGTTCAATGGAAGAATCGACCCGTTGAAGAAGCCACTTGGGAGAAGGAGGCAGATATGCGAGAAACATACCCACATCTGTTTATAGATTTAGGTACTCCTTTTCGCCCTTGTTTTCCTTCTTGTGATCGTTCGGGGACGAACGATAGGTAAATTGGTTTCTATTGTAACGACCTGTTTAGTCGTTTTGAGTAGTAGATTTTATTTCTGGAAAAACAGGCTGAGGCGACGGACCCCACGATGGACCGTCATGGGCACGACGGACCGTCGCAGGGTCTCGTTTCAAAACACTTAGAAAATCTGAAAAATTGGGTACTGAAATCGACTCTCTGAACTTCGTAACGGAATGGCAGGACGGACCGTCACAGACTCTTCAGAGAAATCGAGTCTCTGAAGTCTGTGACAGAGCAGCAGGACGGACCGTCGAAGGCGCGACGGGCCGTCACATACTGCTTAATCCCAGTCTGGGTCGGATTTCTTGATACGTTTTAAGGGACGTTTTTGACTATTCCTACTTTAATTATAAAGTTAGTGGGTTAATGTTAAGAACTCTAACTACTTGGGGGTTAAAAGAGGAAACCTTAAGTTAATTAGTGGTTTATTATTGCCATCTTTTATTCTCAATTATATACTAATTAGGGTAAAAGAAAGAGGGTTTGAATAAAGAAAAGTAGAAAGAACAAGAGAGGGAAAGAGAAACGATCGAGAGAGGAGAAACGAAGAGGGAAAAACACAAAGCTTGGAAACTTGCTTGCTTGATCACGAATCTTCGGTGGAGGTAGGTTATGGTTTTTATGCTATTCGTAGTAAACTCTTAATAGCGAATAATATGTATTGATGGTATTGTAAACCCTGCTATGTGCTTAATTGTATGCTTGCATGAACGTGAATATATAATTGTGATTATATTAAGCATGATGAAGTTATTGAATCCCGAATCTTGATAAAAACCTAATCTCTTTTTAATGATGATGCCTTGGTAAGGGATATGGCTTGATGAACTAAAGTAATGAGATTGATGATGCCTTGGTAAGGGAGAAGGCCTGATGAATTGATAGAATGAGATTTGGGGATCGGATGTCATGAACCGACACGTAGAATTAGGGGATCGGGTGTCACAAACCGACACGTAGAATTAGGGGATCGTGTGTCACGAACCGACACGTTGTATTAGGGGATCGGGTGTCACGAACCCACACGTAGATTTAGGGGATCGGGTGTCACGAACCGACACGTAGATTTAGGGAATCAGGTGACACGAACCGACATGTAGATTTAGGGGATCGGGTGTCACGAACCGACACATAGATTTAGGGGATCGGAGTGTCATGTTCCGACACATAGTAGTAGGGGATCGGAGTGTCACATACCGACACAAGAGGATTAATGAATATGAGGAAGCGGAGTGTCACGTACCGACACAAGAAAAATAAAGATAATGAATCTTGAAAGATGTTAATATACTCAATCTAATGAACATAATTCCCAAATGAGTATGGTATTGAGGCTTGAGTCCTCATGTGTGAACTTGACGGTAATTGTTAATGATATAGTACTTGCTGTTGCTACATGTTGAGTATCATAGTTGATTTTATGATATTACTTGGTATATACTGTTTTCTATTTTGAGTTGGCCGATGATATCTACTCATTACCCGTGTTTTGTACTGACCCCTACTTTTACGTTTTCTTCTTGTTTATTTGTGAAGTGCAGCAAACGTGTCGTCATCTTCGACTTAACCGTAACTCTAGCTAGTCTTCATAACTCCGGATATCAGGGTGAGCTAATGCTTCTAGCTTGGACTGGATCTTCCTCTTCATGTCTTGATGCCTTGAAGTTCCGGCATGGACTAGCTTTTATGTATTTTTAGCTTCTTAGAAACTCTTAGATTTAGTAATTGAAGTAGATGTTCTTGTGATGATGACTTCCAGATTTTGGGAAATGATAGTTATTGAATTGGTTTTCATTAATGAGTTTAAGTCTTCCGCATTACTTTATGTTGATATTACATTGAAATGTTAAGGCTTAGATTGGTTGGTTCGCTCACATAGGAGGATAAGTGTGGGTGCCAGTCGCTGCCGGTTTTGGGTCGTGACAGTTTGCTCTTGATATCATTTTATTGAAGGATTCTAGGCGTTCAACTTTGTCCTTCTCAATTGGGCCTACTTGGATAGGATTGATCTGACCATTAACTTTCTAGTATTAGAGAGTGAAATGTTATTAGGATACAATTTAGATAAGGTTTGTTGAAGCACTAGACAAATTTTTCAGTACTATATAGTAAGTTTAATATAGTATTCAATTATAGCAAGGTAGAGTATTGCACATTTAGTTGGTCAACATCTATTGAAATCACTTAAAGGCGGTGTTATGTGCGTCCAATTTTGTGGTCTTAGCAGCACGTTCTTGAAAAGATCGATCTGACCATGATCTTGTTAGCATTGGAAAGGTCAATGTAATTAGGATACATAACTATTAGATTTATTTTTGTGGAAACACTGGATAAACGCTTCAGAAGAGTAGCAATTTTAATATAATGTTCATTCTATTTGTTTTTTCTTCAATCAACCAATTAGAGTTAATGCATGCTTAATTTTCTGTACAGAATTAGATTGATACTCAATTTTCTTCACCACTCTGCAAGTTTCTCCTCTATACTCTCGATTATCTCTCCATTCACAACCAGTTATTCAAACTTTAAGATTTTCTATTTTCATTGATGAAGTAATGGATATGCTTATACATAGTCTATATCCTTAAGTATTTTCCCCTCTCTTAACTTAAATGCCAAGATTATAACTTTAAAAGTGCTCTAATGTGTGATGTTCTCTTAATTTCTTAAACTAGTTAATGTCAAATATAATTCACTTATGTACTTATATTGTTGCTAGTTTTTTAAAGATAAAATTCTTAATTTTTTTATTCGTATAGATGGAATTTGCACATCATAAATGGATGTATGACAGAACTCATCATAATCGTGCAGTATTAAGGGTGGAATTTATAAATTGGGTTAAAGAGTTTATTGCAAATGCGAAAACTAGAAATTATTTTCTTATAGAATGCACAAATAGGTGTCCTTGCACCAAATGCAAGTGTATCAAGTTATTAAAACTAGATAAAGTTGAATTTCACATTTTGAAGAAGAGATTTATGGATAATTATTATGTGTGGACTATTAATAGAGAGAATGATGCAAATGTAGCTAACGTTGATTTTCATAATGGTTTTGATGGTGTGGATAGTCATGTAGAGAATAATAATGTTGAATATTCTCGATTTAGTAAAATGTTGAGGGATTCTTTTGGGATATTCTCAAGGGCTCAATCAGAACCAAATGATGAGGCTAAGTGCTTCCATGAAGAGTTAACTTAAGCTAAACAGGCATTATATGAAGGTTCAACAAATTCAAAGTTGTCTATTTCTACTAGGTTGATAAGTATAAAGTCAGACTATTCAATTTCTCAAGAGGAAATGGATTCCATCATGGGGCTTATGAATGATCTTAATCCGAGTAAACTTGACTTACCTAAATGTTTCTACACAACAAAGAAGATGGTTTCTAAGTTAGGACTTTCATCACAAAGTATTGATTATTGTAAAAAAGGTTGCATCTTATTCTATAAAGGTGATGCAGCTTAAGAAAATTGCAAATTTTGTAATCAGGCTCGTTATTAAAAAAGTCACAAATGTCAAATGGAAGAAGGTTCCAGTGAAGACAATGCATTACTTACACCTTATACCTAGGTTAAAGAGGTTAGATGCATCAATGAGCTCGGCTCCACATATGAGATGGTATTATGAACATAAAAGGCCACATGGTGTTTTATGCCATCTGTCAGATGGATAAGCATGGAAGCATTTTGATAGAGAGTTTCTTCATTTTGCTAGTGAACCTAGAAACATTAGGTTGGGATTATGTATTGATGGATTCACTACATATGCTGTCTCTGCGGCACCATATTCATGTTGGCCAATATTTATCACCCCGTATAATCTTCCCCCGGAATTATGTTTGACAAGTCCATATTTGTTCCTAACTTTAATTATTGTAGGTCCACACAATCCAAAAAATCTGATTGACAATATACATGCATCCTTTGGTCGATGAGTTGAAATTGTTGTGGAATGAAGGTGTGGAAACATATGATGTATTTCATACACAAAACTTCAAATTGCGTGCAGCTTTGATATGGACTATAAATGATTCTCCGACTTATAGAATGTTGTCTGAGTTGTCAACTGATGGGTTATCCTGCCCATGTTGTATGGAAGACACGAAATTCTTCAAATTAAAACATGGGGGTAAGATTTTATAGTTCGATTGTCACCGTCAATTCTTGCAAATGGGTCATGAATTTAGGAGAAATACTACTGAATTTGTGAAAAGCTAAAATTATTTTGAAGAGACACCTGCAACTATATCGCCTGAAGATGTGTGGCATAGAGGTAGGGATCTATATAAGGTAAGAGATTATCCACCATCTAAGATACCTGGTTAAGGTGTTACACATAATTGGACAAAACAGAGCATACTTTTCGAGGTTCCTTATAGGAAGCATAACTTTTTTCTCCATAATTTTGATGTCATGCATATAGAAAAAAGCTTTTTTGACAATATATTCAATACTGTGTGGATATCAATAACAAGACAAAAGATACTTTGAAGGCAAGGATGGACTTGAAAGAATATTGCAGGCAAAGTGAGTTGTACTTGACATACCTTAACAACAATATTCAGAATCCCAAGGCTAGTTACATATTCATTTTTGATGAGAAGAGAAAGATTTGGGTTTGGGTCAAGAATTTGAAGATGCCTGATGGATATGCTTCAAACTTTTGTAGACGTGTCAATATGAAAGAAGGAAAGTTGATGTTGATGAAAATCCATGATTGTCACATTTTCATGGAATCTTTGATGCCCATTGCATTCAAGTCCTTGCATGATAGAATATGGAAGCCCATCACTGAAATAAGCCTTTTTTCCAAAAAGTTGTGTTCTAGCACATTGAGGGTGGGAAACCTAAATTACATGGAGAGTGACATTTGCCTAGCTATAAACAAGTTGGCAAAAATATTTCCTCCTGGATTTTTGAATTTAATGGAACATCTCTCGATTCATCTTGTGAAAGAGGCACGACTTGGAGGTCTAGTTTAAGGTAGATCGGTGTATCCATTTGAGAGGTAGGGATTTGTAATTTTTTTGTGTTTTATTTTTAAAAAAATCCATCTAAAGGTTATTTTTACAGGATTATTCGCAAAAGTAAAAGGACCATAAAAATAGATGGAGAATAGAGTGAGCGATGCGTAAAGCAAATTTGGCAAGAACAACTTCTAATTTTGATTTTTACTATTTTGAAAATGGTGTTCCATGTTTGATAACTAGACTCAATCAAAATGACGATGGATGGATTATCGATCTTTTGGCACCACCCTTTCCATATTTAATTATCCAGGAAAAAGAGGTCCAAAACATACTCCAAAGCAAAAGTTAACTAAGATGGAGCTATAGTCACCTACAACACATTTATTATTGAATTGCCCCGGGGTCCAACCTTATCATAGGTACGTATATATATATATATATATATATATATATATTAACTAATTAAAGTTATTATATTGTCAAACAGTTATTTTGTTGGTACATATGGGAATTATGTTGTTTATTCTAGGTTTTCTGGGTGGTTTAGAGAATATGTAAGTGTTACCTAATACTACTAAATATTTTCCCATCAGTTACATGTACTTTTAGAAATCGAAATTTTCTTTAATTCAATATTGGTTCATAATTAAGTTAAAGTCATGGGCGTCGTGAATGTGTAATTTTTACGTGATATTTCTTGGGGACCTGATCATAGAGTTAGAATAATGTCCAAGTACTTCATTAATGGGTATAAATTTCATACACAAGAATGGTCCAAAAGCAAGAAAATTAAAAATAGTGGGGTGTGGGTGATAGGTGACGAGGATATTGATTATTATGGTTTGCTTCAAGAAATTATAGAACTCGAGTATCTTGTTGGGTGGCCAAAGAAAAAGATAGTAATCTTTCGGTGCAAGTGGTATGATCCTGATTCTAGTAGTGCAAAGGTTTATCCTCAATACAAAATAAATAAAATTAATGATACAAGCAATATCATTTCTATGATCCATTTATCATTGAAGAAAATGTGAAACAAGTGTATTACATTCCTTATCCTTTGTGCATGAATAAATCATCGTGGCATGTATTTATAAAAATAAAGCCCATGTGGAGAGTGGAAGTTGAGGATGCATTGGATGTAGCGTATCAAAATGATATTTCAAGTGTTGAAACAATAGTGGGTGATAAATTAGACGGTGAATTGCAGAATAATGAAGTCATCTATGAAGAATTTGATGCTACTGTGCTCCAATCAAATCCAAATAATTATGGGGAAGGAACAGAAAAAATTAGTGAGTAGGGATTTGAAAATGATGAACATAAAACAAGTTATGAGAAACTATTAGAAGAAAATGAAATAAGTGATGAGGAAGAATTTTTTAGTGATAATAAATCAAACGAAGATGATTCACTTTTTTTGTTTTGTACGCTGACATATTTGAATCATTATTTTATCCAATGTTTTTCTCTTGATCTTAGTTGGTATATTGGAATACATTGGATGTGATAATGTTTGAATTGAGCTTAATGTGGGTCATCCAAAATTCATTATCTCAAAGTCTAGATTGTCTAAGATAAGTTTCTGTTTGAGTATATTTGTATTTTATAAGAAGGGGATATGGTTCTTTTCTAATTGAGTACTACCATAGTAAAAGTGCTTCTATTTTATCATGAATTTTTATAGGTAGTTTTAAGTTGATTTTTTTTCATATAAGCTATACCGCACAGTCTAGATTATCTAACATAAGTTTCTATGTGACTATTTTTTTTCTTTTTATAACAATTAGATTTGAGTTCTCTCTGTTTGAGTATTCATGTTTTATTGACGCTTGCAAAATATTGCCTATTCAAATTGTAGTACAGTGAAGTCTGAATTTTGTATGTGTTTTTTTTGCTAGTCGTCTAACAGTTCTAAATTGCATAGTAAGTGCTCTAAGTGATACGTTCACAGAAAGTAGTTTCCTTATCGATAAAGGCAGGGCACTAGTTACTAGTGAATTTCTCATAGGCTCAGTTGTAGGTCCTAAACTGTGTCATTCACAAACCCGAAAAAATCTCCAACCGATATGACAAGAAAGAGATAAAAGAAGTTGAGCCATTTTCCAAAGACTGGGAGTTAACAAAATAAATTAAAGAAGTCTGGTTGCTTCATGTACCTGCGAACAAGTAGATAGCATACTAACCAGGATTTTTGTTCTTCTCAGTAGGATCTGCTTGGATAGGATTCATCTGATGTGCTTATTTTCTGTTTACAGGATTTACTTTGATAATGTGGCATAATTAGTTGGTAAAAAGGATTATTGAAAAAATCTTGAAATTCATTGATGTTAATATAAATGTTTGTTCAGGAAAGGTCAAAAAAACGGAAAATTTATGGTTTACAATTCAAGTAGTACATCACTATTAGTTATTTTACACAAGCCTATGTTTTAATTACGAGTTTTGGGATAAAATCATCCTTGAAGTATAGCTCAAACTTAGGGTACATCATTAAGCGATAATTGTTAACAAAAAAGGTCCTTTAACTATCCAAACTTCACAATAAACATCCTTTTGTTAAAAAAACTAACAATTGAACTAAAAATATGTGTCAATCATATGATTTTTCAAAATCACTCTATCTTGTCAGATTGATTTCCTCTTAATTCCCTACCCAATCGTCTTCCTTATTAGTGAGCGCTATAGCAGGGTTAATATTTTTAACTTGTCTTTCCTCACCTTAGCTGATTTGGTGCTGATTTTGTTACATCTTTTTCAACTACTTTTTGTTTGTTTTTTTTTCGAGCTAGTCTGCAATGAGAAAAATACACCACCCATAAGCAAATAATTACTCCTATCTGTATTTTCCATCTTGAAGACAAGACAACTAAGTATAATGAATGACAAAACTATAGGTTTCTTAAATATATTCCACGACTTTCATTGTACATCTTTGATCAACCAGGAAACTATCAAAAACAAATAAAATGCAAGAATTAGAACGATTAGTTGATCCCTCATATGACACTTTAAAGATCATAAGTTGGTAAAATTACAATAGAAGTCAATGAGAAATGAAAATCGATATGCAATATGCCTGCAATTCCTTTCAGACCGTTTATCAAATAGGTAAGGGACATTGCATTGTCATGGCAGATCTTGATCATGCTTATTTCTACTTTCCCTTTACAAAAATGATTCTTTCAAGACGAATAAGACAAACTAGAATTAAAACTAGTATCCTAACCTTCCATAAAGTCTATAAATTTTTCTATTGGAAAAAAATTATTTTTCAGGCAGAAGCACAAAAAAATCTAACTATTGTGTCTTATCCATCATAAACGATGAAGACATTGTATCCATGTTCTTGACACCTTTATTTAAATTTTAGTTGTTAGTTTTTTAACAAAAGTAAACGGAAGGATGTTTGTCGTAAAATTTCATATAGTTAAAGGATGTGTATTGTTCATAATAATACTATAAGGATGTAGCCTATGTTTGAGCAATACTTTAGGGATGATTTTAGCCAAAGCTCTATTAATAACCTTTATTGTCATTAATGTAACTAACTAACTGAGATGCAACATATGTATAGAAAAATGTTTTGATCTTTACTTATTGTACACTTTACACTTATCCATATGCATATTTTGAGTGTCTTTTTAGAAAATGAAGAAGACATCTGGAAAGCGTCGAAAGCATACAAATAAAAAGAAACAACACAATTCTCAATGAGCTTCATTGTCATCGACAAGTCAATCAAGTCAGCCATGTGCAGGTCCTCCTAAGGAGGATTCCTTGCCATCAACATTGCCTCCTTAAGGGACTTCACTTCCACATACCAAAACATCACTATCATCTGCCATTCCTCTTCAGCAGAACTCACAGCCCCCTGGTTTTCCTCCCTTGTCGACCTCATTACCTCCATCTTCTTTAGTATACCATCATTTGGTCCTATAAAAAATAACTCAACAACATCTCAGGAAGGAATGCAACTCTTCAGGATAATATTGTTCCCACAGCTCATATACAATTCTTCTTCGAGTTTTCATATAAGTCAATATGTTTGCTCCCCATCGATGCTTCCATCATCGACTCAGGCTGCATCTCTAGCATCATCTACACCTAGCATATCTATGTCAAATATCTGTGTTAATGTACCATCAACACCATTTGTGATCCATAGTACTTCTGCACGAGGTTGTTCAAATACTCAAAATGCTAGAGATGCTAGAGAATATAACGCTTTTCATAGATTGATTATCATCCCTTATGAGGATGGATAAGTTATTTTTATGTTATTTTTAATTGGTGAAGTGTACTTCTTACATAATTTAACGTTAATGCAGCTTTGTACCATCATATCTTGCCTCGAGCATAGTTTCTGAATCTATTACACAATTTTTTGATGATGCTTAGGGTAGATGGAAAAAATTCCTGTACAATATAAGGGAACAAATAAGGAATCAATTTAAGGAAAAATCTAATTTATTCTTATACGCCATATCAATTATAATCTAGTGATATTCATTGTTATGCAGATGAAGTGTGTATGGGAGTCAGGTTATGAGAAAAAAAATAAATTCCATTTTGAGAGGAATGCTCGTATACAAATTACAGAAACGTTGTTTGAGGCTCGAAAAAAATGGGAAGACCGGTTTCCTACGACAAGATATATGGGTTAAGTTTTTGGAGGAATGGAACACTCCTGAATTCAAGAAGATGTGTGAGCAAGAAAAGGCAGCTCGAGCCTCTGTAAAGGGTGGCTCTTTGCACACCGGAGGTTCTATGATTTTTGCAGTTCACAAACAAAAAATGGTAAAATTTTAAATTGCATTTCCTTAATTAAAATTAATGCGATTGAACTACGTATAACTTTTATTGCAGACAAAGTTAAAAGGTAAAGAGGTGTCTAATGTTGAGGTGTTTGTAAGTTACAAAACTTCAATATTGTTTCATTTCAAATAAGTTTAGAATCTTGTATCTTAAAGACAATAACTTAAGAAATAACAAATACAATATGTTTCATTAATGTGAACTTGAGATGGGGTGACGGAAATGGACCTTATCGGAGACTTAAGAGTGATCCATATGCCTTGTTTGCTTTATTTTCTTACAAATGGTCAGTGATCAATGGGTATAAATTCATGTTTCTTAATAACTCCTTTAACATTCTACCTCGAGTAGTTTAAAATGGAAAAAACTTGGTTGACTTACTGCTTTGTTTGTCTTCTGGAAGTCATGAAAAAATACATTAGGTTTGTCGTGGTGTAAATAACATAGTATTTTGACTTGTAAATTCATAGGGAACTAAAGAACAATAATTACATAAGGTATGGAAATACTATTCAGTATTTGGTAATCGTAGAAAATTCACAAAGTCGAGTAGCTTGTTCCGCACATGATGCAAGAAAATATAAATGAGACAGAGAATGGAAATGTTTGTCGAAAGTCAAAATGAGGAAACTAAACACATGTAATTGATACAATAACTTATGTATATAGCAAAAACTAAAGCATAACAATTTTTTTTGTATGTGTGCTCGTCCAAGTAACTGGACTTTAGCTAGCTGCATTGCTTTATATATACATTTATTTGAGGTTGAATTTCACAGAGGATTGGATGAATGGCGTCAGACACATCTTACTTCAGAGACTAGTTCCACATCATCTAGTCATATAACATCAATATGGAAAAACGTGGTAGGAGGTATGATGAAAAGTAGAGTTTACGGGATTGGAGCACAACCATCCTCATGTCATGTATCAGCATTGTTGTCTGGAGCTTCTACTTCTGCATCTTCGAAAGAAATGGACGCAGTGCGAAGAAAAATTGCAGAGCTTACAGAACGGCTTCAATCTTCTGAATCTAACTTTTCTAAAGTGCAAAAGTTCATGGAGAAACATATTGTTGAATCTAATGATAGTGAAGAGGGGGCCGACTCTGGTGTAGAGTAGATTGTGTTATGGTTGTTTAAACAGTTTCTATTAGATTTAGACGTGTTTTGAACTATTTATTTTTTTGAATAAAAACTTAATACTAATTAGACCCGATTTTGATGATGCTTGAGCTTTTAGACTCAAATGAATTGAACGCAATTTGAATGTTAAATATGGAAGTATTTAATGTTTGATTTTATTGTTGAGATGTTGTGGAAGGATGACAGTACTAATTTAGCAGGTTGTCTACCTAATAAACTTACCGAAATAGTGTTATATTATTTAAATATGCAAAATGTAGTAGTCGAAATATTACATATATAATTAATAAATAAATTTTATGCCGACCACAATAGTCAAAAAATATATTAACTAATTATTTAGTTGTTCAACTACTACAACTATGGTAGTCGGCATTTTCTAAATTATTAAATTAATTTATTAATAGTTTCCGAATAAAGTAGTCGGCAATTTAGGTACTTAATGGTCACATTTTTTTTTATTTTACAAATACCATAGTCGGAAAACCCCATATGCTTTAATCGGAACTAAATTTCCGACATTCAATATACCGAGTACATCATAGTAGTCAGAAGGTCATCGGAAAAATCATTTTTTCAACTACATTCTGACTAATTTTGTACTCGGTAAACAAAATATTCAAGTAGTGCCACTTAATAATCTCTTTTTCACTACATCTTGTATAGGTGGATTTAACGTTGTTGATGCTCCATACTTGGCTTATGATCGTGCATGTGTTGGATTTTGTGTGAAGAAATACCAGGTGGACTTCCAATAATGTCCACAATAGTCCAACCAATGGCTCATTCGAACCTTTTTAACACTTTTACAAGACACTCCACTTTCTCCACATTCAAATCCGGTTCAATGATTACTGGAAAAGTGTCATATTTTCCCAAGAAAACATACCTCGGATGAGGTGGTAGAGCCTTAAGCTTAAATTTTGGGGCGTCCTCAACAAATGGTTTTGCGGGTGGAGATTCGCGATGCTTTAGATCTAGCTCCAACTTCTTTGGTTTGAACCGCACATCACCTCAATTAAGTGCCGCAACAAATGACCCATACTCTTCAATACCATGACTCTCAAAATTCATGATCACTGCCGCTAGTGCCTCAACACCAAGGCGCTCTTCTATTTGTACCTCAGACGAACTCTCAACCCTGTTGGATATCGCAGATACCGATTGGATCTCACCACTCTGCCTCATTGACCTACAAATGCTTATAGTCGTTTCTTCATTGTTTAACAGAAACTTCATCAGCCCTTTCTCCATGTCAACCAAGGCGCGTCCAGTAGCAAGGAACGGCCTCCCAACACTAATAAGCACCTCAAAGTCCACATTACAATCTAGAATCAAAAAATCGACTGGAAATATAAATTTCTCCACCTTCACTAACACATCATGGAGTATCCCAATAGGCCTCTTCACCGTTCGATCATCCATCAGTAACCGCATCTCAGTAGACTTTGGGTCACCCAACCCAACATCTTGTAAATAGAGAGAGGCATGAGATTTCTACTTTCCCCAAGATCACATAATGCTTTAGCAAAGTGTAAAAACCCGATTGTACATGGAATAGTGAAAGCACCTGAATCTTATTTATTTTGCACAAGAGACCTTGTATCAATAGCACTACAATGTTGCATCAGATCATCATTCTCAAAACTAACCGATCTCTTCTTAGTTACCATATCTTCCATAAATTTGGCATAACTGGGCATTTGTTCAAGATCTTCTATCAAAGGGACATTGCTGGAAAGCTATTTCAACATAGTAATAAAATGCTGGTATTTACCATCCCCTCGGTCTTTTTAACCAATATTTTTAAGAATGGAGGTAGTGGTCTAGGAATGGGAGTTACCTTTTGGAGTATCTAAGATTCTTTCCCTGATTTGTCTACAAACACACAACTAACTTCCTTTACCTCATCATCTCCTCTCATCTCATCTACAAACACACAACTAACTTCCTTTACCTCATCATCTCCTCTCATCTCATCTTCTACGCTAGATGGCATAGGTAAATCAATGGTCTGCTTACCCTCTCGAGTAGTGACTGCCATGCAATGTCTATAATTTTTATTATTTTAGACAGTCTTACTAGGAAGAGTACCCGGTTGACGTGGGTTCACAGTAGAAGTCAATTGTTCCATTTCAAACTAAAGATGCTTGATTGAGATTGCATGTGCATCCACCTTTTGCCCAATATTAGCTAACTCACCTCTCAGCTCTTTGGCGTGCTCATCGCTAGCATCAAACCTACTTATCGTATTCTGCAACATGTCCTCATCTCGCGCCTTACTACCTTCACCATCCCTTGGAGCAACTTCTAAATTTTGAGGTGTAACATAGGGCCGACTCCGATCATTTCTGTTGCCGTAGTAACCCTGGTTGAAGTTGTTTTTGCTGTTGTAGTTTCCATCTCGAACATAGTTACCCTCTTGGTTGTAATTACCATAGTTCTGACCTTAATTTACTTGACCTTGACGCCAATTCTCCTGATAGAATCCTTGGGCGTTAGATCGGAAACCCCCAGTCCACTCATTCACTACATAAGAGGCTTCCTCATTCTAAAATTCATTTACCGGTGGTGGTGACTTATTCAAATAAAACACCGCATTCACTTTCTCTGCACCCGCAGTGACATGTTTTAATACTAACCCAAGCTTATTCCATATTTAAGCCATCTCTTCCCGAATCTCTACTGCGGTCGGGTTGTATGTATCTTGCACTGCAAAGGTATTTCTCCCAGTGTCCGACTTCCTAGTGCTCCAAGCCTTTTTATTTCGGAAAATGTTCTCCAACTTTTTGTGATCTCTTCATAAGTTCACCCACCATAAGAACAACCCTCAATATTTTCAAGTTGCGCCTTATTTGTTATCATTTTACCCCTTAAATAAGTACTCTTTCAATGATTTATCATCAATGTGGTGGTTTGGGACACTTCTCACAAATGAGGTGAACCTATCCCTAGAAGTACTTACTCATTCCACAGGCAATGCCACAAAGTTGTTCACCCTATCTTTGTGGTTAAGCTTTTTAGAAACGGGGTAATACCTTGCTACGAAAACATCCCACAGATGCTGCCAAGTATATAAGGAAATGCAGTAAACCAAATTGCGGCCTCTCCCGTCAGTATAGAGGGAACACCCTTAATTTTATGATATTTATGTCCAAGTTTGGCCTCCCTACACCACTCTTGCACACCGACCTCAGTTTGGCAATGTGAGAATGTGGATCCTCAGATGGTAGTCCCGAAACGAACCTCTAGTGTTGAGCATCTGCATTAAGCTACTAGTTACCATGAATGAATGATCTTGTGGTAGAGGAGGTAGGACAAGAGGTTCATCTGAATAGGCAATGTTAACATTTCCCCTATAATACTTTTTAGGGGGTGGGGCAGGAGGTTGTCTTCTCAGGGCGCCCTCATCAGGGTTTTCCACGATTACTTTGTTATGAGCATCAACCAGTGGAGGAAGTTGACGGTTGATCCCATCACCGAGGTTAGCAAGATTGTGTGGATCGTATATTCTTCATAGTGTACGATTCAGTTCTTGATCAAACAAAAGTGTTGGTTCTCCTCGAGTCTGTGTACTTGTGCTTAAATTTAATAAAAAACTCAGTTTTACCGGCAGCAGTATAAATAGGGAATGTTCTAACGCTTGTACTCGTTAAAAAGACTTATAAACGAAAGAATTATCAAGATATGCAATAATCTATTCTAAAATTGTTATTTAGCTAGTTTTACCTTGTTAATAACCCATGGTTCCCAGAACCCTACTTATTCATTTAGTTACCCATTCCTACAAATACACAATTAATGGTTGTTAAACAATAATCCATGTACTTACTTTAACAAGTTTGAACAAAATCAAGATATTACACATGAAACAACAAAATTCACTTGAGAATTGATTCCGGATATTTGAATTAATTCCCAAAATCTAAAGTTATGTCTCCAACAACAAGAGTCTGAAAAATAATAGAAAGTCTAACCCCCAAAACGAGGTATATTACAAAATTTCTAATAAAAAATTCCTAAATTAAAAGGAGTTCAAAATAAGGAAAGTCTATCCAGAATCGCGTCTTTAATCGACGACTCCACTGACGGTCCGTCGATGGAACGACAGACCGTCGACTGCCTCCGTCGATCCATACCTGGCATCTTTTTTGGCCTTCATCCTTGCATCTCCTCTGATGCAATTTACGGACCAACAAAATGGTCCGTCAATGCCTTACATACATCGTTATTTTTTTAACACGGGTTACATGGACTAATCTCTGATCTGATTGTCGGTTTGGTTGGACGGTCTGTCAATCAGTCGACGGACCATCGATCCTTCCGTATCCCCACACTTAGTCGTAATTCCCCGTGTTGCTTCAAGAGACTTGGACCTCCAGTCAATGATCACCACCTATAGACTGCCAATAGGACGACGGGCCGTCGATGGCTTCATGGGTCACCTCTTTTGCACAATCTTCTACATTTCTATTTTGGACAACTTTACTGCAAAACATAGATAAAAACACATCAAAATTACTAAACAAAGGCCCTAAAACACACTAAACTAAGAAAAAAGTGTTGAAAATACCGTGAAACCACGGTACATCATTAGCTAACATAGATCAGTCAGATTCCATTGCATTGACCTTTTATCCGTATATCCAGTATTCAGTTTTAGCACGTTACATATTGTTCATTGCATTGAGTTATCTCAGCATTAAGAATCTATATCATGTTCAGATTATATACTTGCTTTTGTGCTTGTGCAGTTATGTATAATTTCAGCTTCACTCTATCCTGCATGCTTATTAGCTTCACGTACTAACCCATACGTGCGATACATATCATTGTGATGTACGTTCAAGTTCTTAACATCCAGATCGCGCTTAGATCAATTTTCGATCTCCTGTTCAGCACATTCAATGGTGAGTTCTCATTTTTTGAGGATGATAGTCATGGGTTCCTTTTCAATATTTAGTCATTTAGTTTCGATTTTTTCTAGACTTAGCTGGGGAGCGTTCCAGCATTTCTAATTCATTAGAGGCTTATTTCAAACAGAGTTTCAACTAAGTTTTGAATTAATGAATTCTTTTTATTAAACTTATTGTTTCAAATACCTCATTTATAGAATATAAGTATTCCCCATCTTTTCATATTAAATGATGACTTAGTTTCCGCAATCAATTTATTGTCTTTAATTTGCTCATAATCATGCCAACAGGGTTAGCTTGGGATCATTGTGGTCCTAGGTTCCGTGTTCGCGTCTTAGGGGTAGCTTGGCGCGTGGCAAAACATGGTACCAAAGAACTTGGTTTAAGTGTCCTACGATGTCTGAAAAGCTTGACTAAGTAGAGCCCTTTTCATGGGTGTGAAGTGTACCACATCTAATAAGAGGGAGGGTACTAAGCGTTTAAGGAAAACTTCACTTTCTTGTTACTCTTATCGCGTATAAGGTATGATATTATTCCACTCTAACTTGATGCTTTACGTTTAATATCATGCCTCCTTGTAGATCTAACAATAGGAAGGCGAATGGCAAGAATGGAAACACAACTCCTCTGGTCCCATATCTGGAAGTCTCCATTGCCGAGTTCAAAAATTATATATAGATATTGCCTAAGAGTATGACAAACCAGAATAATCGAGTTCATGCTCGTATGAGTTCAAATGGTGGATCAGCAGCAGCAAGTGTCTGTGACTTTCTGAGGATTAATCCACTTTTTTTTTAGGATCACATACTTTTGATGACCCTCTAAATTTCTTGGATTAGATCTAGAAGATCTTTGAGGTAGTTCAAGTTACTGGGAATGATCGAGTAGAGTTGGCATCATACCAGTTGAAGGATGTTGCTTATATCTGGTACACTCAGTACACGGAAAATAGCGATACAAATGCAACTCCTATTACTTGGGATTGTTTTAGTGAGACCTTTCTTGACAGGTTTTTCTCAATAGAGTTGAGAGAATCAAAGGCTTAGGAATTCATGAACTTATAGCAGGGAAACATGACTGTCCAAAAGTATGGCTGAAGTTTAAAAAACTCTCCAGGTATGCTCCTCACATGGTTGTTCACTCCAAAGCTCAGATGAATAAGTTACTGTATAAAGTGTATGATTTGGTGAAATCTGAGTGCAGAAATGCTATGTTACTGGGAGATATGAACATCTCTAAGCTAATGACTCATTCTCAGAAGATTGAGGGTGATAACATTAGGGAACATGTCAAGGAGAATAAGAAGGCTAGGACTGGGAACTATGACTATTCTCAGTAGAAATTGGTTGGTAGAAATTGCAAGAAGAGTCAACAGAAGTTTTCAGCCCCAGCCCCTTCATCAGCTAGTGTTCGATCCTCCAAGAACAGGTTTGACCACAAGGTTAGAGCACCAGGCTCTAATGCTCAAGGAAGTAGGGTTGTGGGGGTTCGATCCCACAACCCTTCGGCCAAACAAGAGGAGAATTCAAGGAGAAAAATAAAGATAGAATGTTGTGTTTGGGGATCGATCTAGGGTCCCAATGTGAAGACTAATAATAAAGTCATAAAAAGATGTAGTATTGTCCAAGGGATTCAATCTCGGGTTCCCTTGCCCAAATTTCCGTAATGATACATAAGTCATACGTGAATTAAATGTTCAAAAATAATGCCACCTACTTATATATAAATTGAGAACTTGCCATACATACAAGATGCATAAGACTTGTACTACATAATCTTAGGAAGATATAAACCACATAAACGAACTATGAATGGAGCCTCATGTCTTGTATGTGTAGACCCATAAGTCTAGCATACGTTTAAAAATAAGTGAACCTAAGATATATACAGTGAAATAATGAAACCTAGAAGGGTTAAGTATGAGTGTAACATACACTAAATGGACAAGTGCATTGGCATATTATGAAATGAACAATGAATTGATGAAACTCTAGAAGGGTTAAGTAATAGTGTGAAACACACCAAATGGACAAGTGCATTGGCATATGATGAAATGAACAATGAAATGATAAAATAAACAATGACATGATGAAATGAACAATGAAATGATGAAACCCTAGAAAGGTAAGTAAGAGTGTGAAACACACCAAATGGCCAACTATAGTGACATATCATGTAGTAAACATTCACGTAAAAAGGGGTGTGTAATTATGAACAACAAATGTGCTAACGTTAATGAATGTGGTGAAAACATGATATGAGGCTAATGTAAAAGATGAGAGCAATCTCAAATGAACCTAAGTAAATGTTACCAAAACGTACTCACCTTTGAGAGTGTAATGTTAATGAAGAGATCAGTCTCTATCAACACTCTAATGAAAGTATTGAGATTAACACAATTAATACTAATGATGAGTTAAGAAATCATCTATTGAGATATGATGTCCTCATACTAGAAGCCAGCTTCCATGACGTATGAGTTGAATGTAATGGAACTTTATACTGAGCACCTATAGAGTAGCTATGAGCGGTGATACCTTCTTTCGAGAAGGGCCGATGTTCAACGTAACTATCATGAGATAAGACTGTTCGGCATGTCGAGTATGGGTCTCCTTATATATCCTAGTCTTCGAACCTATACTACCAATATAGGGATCTGGCAGGGTTAAATTACCATGTACGCTAGCATGTTTTGGGTCACTTTGGCCGGTGATTCCACCTCTTTTCCATGCGTGGAGACACTACATTTCATGATGCTCACATGATCTATGTCGATTAAAGGTAATGTTTCCAAAGATTGAATGAGGCCAGCCTCAAATGAAGCACAAAATGAAATGAACGATACCAAAGGTGTTAGGATAGGATAATCGAGATGTGAGCTACCAAGTTGAGGTCCCATATGTTGAGCCGTTATTTGGGGAAGTCCTAACGTCAAGTCCATGATCCCAAGATCTCATGGCGTATGAAAGAATGATATGAACTACATAATATGATATGTGAAATATGTTATGTGTTGTTTGAAAAATGATAAGTTTGATAATGCATGTTACGCTCATGGCATGACTTTCAAAATCAAAATTTGGCCGGTCCATTGACATTCCTAATATAAATTTGGCAAGTCCACTGACTTGACATTTCATAAATCATGTTCTTAGGAAAGAGCTATTCCTTCTCATGCATTTCCTTGGTGTGTGCTTTCATATACCCATACTTAGTACAAGTGTGTACTAATCCCATACAACTCTATATTTTTAGGTGCAGGCACAGGGGGACGCTAGAGCTTACAGGTTGACGTTGCAGCAATTTCGACGTGGAACTTTCATCAGGACTTGGTAGGCCCTCATGCTTTCGAGGATGTCTACAGTTATTATCTAGCTTAGATGTAGTCCTTAGCTAGTGGAGCATGTTCCACTAGTGTTTGCTTCCATTTTCATTTCATACTTTGTATTGGTGTCGTTTTGGCAAAAATATGTTTAAGGAAATTATGAATTGTTTCTTTCATTTGATTATCTCTATATTATATGGTTGATTTGTGAACGCCTATAATGTTAAGTTTAAAATGTTTAACATATAGTAGGAAGACAAAAAGTTCAAATTTTCTGCTAAAATTAACCTATATGAACAAAGAATGACGTATGTAAGATTGACTGCGACCTCTGAAAGGTCAACGACGCCGGTCTCGTCTGGGATTTAGATTCTTATCACGATAGGTATATTCGTTCCCTCAATATAGTTAAGGGTATAGGTGATGTGACTTATGAGTAGGCCTTTCAACTTGTCTTGTGTTAAATATTTTTATGTTAAAAAAGTATCATCAGGTTGGTGCTCATGTGATTCAATGAGATTAGGTGTAACTTGATAGGAATTTGACTTTTAAGGAGGGACTAACAACTATCCGAGATAAATAAATGTAAAAATTAAGGTCGAAAGAAATTGCTTTGGTAAAAATTCAGTGTAACAATTGGGTGTTTAAGAAAGCTACATGAGAGATGGGGGAAAACATGTGGATAAAATCTTTTCTTCTTTTTGAGCGTTCATAATTTTTTATTCTTTTACAATTCGTGGACGAATGTATTTTTTAGTGGTAGATGATGTAACAACCCGCTAGGTCGTTATGAGAACAAGGACTATTCTGACTCTTTTCGTGAAGTTTAAATGGATGGTAAATTTAGAATAATTGATTATTATTGGGGATATGAATTAATTATCTAGTTATTTAAAAATAATAGTAGAAAATGGGCTATACCCTCTACTCACTTATAATCAATGTAATTAGGGTAAAAAAAAAAGAAAAGAAGAAGAGAACGGGAGTAGTTATAGATCTTATTTTGATTTTGAGGGGTAGCGAGAAACTTATCCGGTCGTGCTCAAGTGTTGCCATCTAGGTAATCTTCCAAATTTTATGCGTAACAATTATCAATTTCTTTTATACTAAATGGTATAGTATGTATTTAGGACTACAATAAGGTGAACACGAATTCTGATAGTTCTATTAGAGGGTTTAAATGGTGAAGTTTAGGTATAAACTAATTCATACTTTTGAGTTTGATTTGAAACTTGATAGGATTGTTTCCAAGCGGTGTTTAATTGTCTAAATACTAACCTGCCAACTCAATTTATCCAAATAATGATTCAATTAATGAACATCGTCTATGGATAAGATTTAAGGCATACATATTTTAATAGTAATCTTTTGAAATAATATTATGTTACCGACTTCAGTAGCCTCTTAAATTCATATTTAAACAGTACTAATTTTTCTCTTACTTGGAACATAATTGTAATGTAATGTTGCCTGGGAATTTTGAATTTAATGTTTACATACTTTTTAAAAAAAGAAAATATTTATATAATGATTAGAATAAAAAGAGTAGGGGAAAGGGCTAATCACTGGAAAATAAGGATTTCTACATAATGGGTTTATGTGTAGTTTTTGTTGCTTAGCATTATTATTATTATTATTATTATTATTATTATTATTATTATTATTATTATTATTATTATTATTATTATTATTAGTATTATTATTATTATTATTCTCGTGGGCAAGGTATAGGGTACTTAAATTTTTTTGTCTTATAGGTATCATTGTTGTTAATGTTTTAATATATTATATTAGTAACCAACTTTTGACTACATTATATTATATATTATCACTAAACATAGAAAATTTTTTGTATATTGAGACTTAACACTAGAATGAATTTTTTTCATAGAAAATATAAGACGTGACATATTAGTTGGAACCAAAATTAGGAGATTGGTTATAGAAGTGGATGAGTTTTTGTAACAACCTGTTTAGTCATTTAGAGCAGTAGAATCATTTGTGATAAAAACTGACTGGGTCGACGGATCACGCGACGGACCGTCACGGACACGACGGACCGTGATGGACTCCGTCGTCCCATACTTGTGAAATTACTCCTATGATTCCCTTCATTTCCCTCGATGACAGGTGGGATGAACCGTCATAAGCACAACGGTCCGTCGAGAGTCTCCGTTCCAAAACATTTCAACTCTGAAAATCTAGGTACTGGGATCAACTCTCTGAACTTCGCGACGGAATTGCAACACGGTCCGTCATAGGTACGACGGATCATCACAAACCTCTTTACTGAATTGACTCTCTGAACTTTGTGATGGACCTACAGGACGGACCGTCGCAGATACGACGGGCCGTCACAAGTTGCATAACCCTAACTGGGTCGGATTTCTGCTAAAAGTTTTAAAGGGGTGTTTTTGACTATTCATGATTATAATTATAGAATTAGTGGGGTAAGTTTAATAACTTATTTACTTGGGGGTTAAAGAAGTTAATAAGGAAATAATTAGTGGGTTACTTTTATCATCTTTTATAATTGATTATATGATAACTAGGGTAAAATAAAAAGAACAGAGAGAGGAAGAACGAGCGAGAAAAGGGAGAAGCGAAGAGGAAAGCAAAGGCATTGGGAAGTAGCTTGTTTGATCACGATTCTTCGGTGGAGGTAGGTTATGGTTTATTTGTATTTGATAGATAAACTCTAAATAGCGATTGATATGTATTGAGTGATATTGTAGAGTCTACTACGTACTGGATTTTGTGGTTTGTGGTTGGCCTAAAATAATGAGATTGTTAAATTTCAAATCTTGAACCCTCTCTTGTAAAATGATGCCTTGAATAAAGAAGGCTTGATTAGCTAAAATAATGAGATAAATGTATCGGAGTGTCACGTTCCGACACGTAGAATTAGGGGATCGAAGTGTCACGTTCTGACACGTAGAATTAGGTGATCGGGTGTCACGTTCTGACACGTAGAATTAGGGGATCGGGTGTCACGTTGCAACACGTAGAATTAGGGGATCAGAGTGTCACATTTCGACATGATAATAATGAAGATAAGTAATCTTGAATTATGTTATATACTCAATTCGAAGAACCTATTTCCCAAATGAGTATGGTGTGGAGGTTTGAGTCCTCAAGGGTATGCTTGGTGTTGTTGCCAATGGTTATAGTGCTTGTTGATTGTCACCTGTTAAGTATTATGGTTTATTTTATATTATTATTCAATATATGTTGCATTGTATTCTGTGTTGGCCGATGATACCTACTCAGTACTTGTTCCTAGTACTGACCCCTACTTGTATTTTCTTCTTTGTTATTTTGTGGAGTGCAGCAAGTGCGCCATCGACTTCGAATCGCCCTCAACTCTAGCCAGTCTCTAGCATATCAGAATTTCAGGGTGAGCTATTGTTCCTAGCTCGTGCTGGATTCTCTCCTTCACGTCTTGATGTCTTGAAGCTCGGACATAGACAACCCTTTTGCTTATTTTATCTTCTTAATACTCTTAGATTTAGAAATTTGAGGATTGATGTTCTTGATGTGATGACTTCTAGATTTTGGGAATAATAAGTATCGAGTTTTAAAAGTTATTTAATTGATTTTTGTTAATGACTTTTGAGTCTTCCGCATTTTATTTTGTTCACTATGGTTGAAATATTGGTAAATGTTGGGGTTTACATTTGTTGGTTCGCTCACATAGGAGGGTAAGTGTGGGTGCCACTCCCGGCTCGTTTTGGGTTGTGACAAACTTGGTATCAGAGCATTAGGTTTGTTGGTCTCATCACACAAGAACGAGTCTAGTAGAGTCTTGAGGAACGGTAGGGGGACGCCCTTACTTTTCATTGAGAGGCTATAGTACTTTAGGAAAAATTCCATTCTTTCTTCCCTTCGGGCTATTACTTGGATCCAATTGGTATGTAGGTGATACAAATTGGTAACTGACATCCTCACTCTATTTCGCAGATGGCTAGAACTAGAGCAACAGCTATGCAACCACCAACACCGGCAAGACAGGGTGCGTCTTAGCCTGCCACTGGGCTGTAGCTCGAAGAGAAGCAGTGGCAAGAGGCCGTGGTAGAGGTCGCGGTAGGACGTCCTTTACTGGTAGAGGACAAACACCTGGTCCAGCTAGTACTAGGGCGGTGACTCCTCCACCGAGTGATGAGGTAGTAAGAGAGGGTGAGGAAGGGGAAAATGAGCAAGTGCAGGATGAGGAATTACCATCCCAACCTACCGCAGAGATGATTAACTAGGTTCTTACTTATCTTAGCGGGTTAGCTTGTCTGGGCCAGACACCTCCAGTGTTTTCTGCCCCAGCACCTCAGGTTCCGGGGGTACAACATGCAGTTGTTGTGGCTCCCTGCATGGATGCCTCATTGGAAGTAGGCACATTTCCTCTATTAACTACAGGGCCTATAATGACGAGTGATCAGCATGAACTTTTCACTAAATTCTTACAGTTGAAACATCCAGTCTTCAAGGGTGCTAAATCTGAGGATGCCTATGATTTTCAAGTTGATTGTCATGAGATGCTACATAAGATGGACATAGTAGAACGATTCGGGGTTGAGTTTGTGACATATCAGTTTCAGGGAAATGCCAAAATGTGGTGGCGGTCGTATGTTAAGTGTCAACCAGCACAGGTATCATCTATGACTTGGGCATCATTCTCTAGCTTATTTATGGAAAAGTATATACCCCGGACGTTGAGGGATAGGATGAGAGATGAGTTCGTGAGTCTAGAGCAAGGCAGGATGTTTGTTACTACTTATGAGGCTAAAATTCGTGCACTATCGAGGTATGCCACCCAGCTATGCTTCAGTCCACAAGAGATGATTCGCCGTTATGTGAAAGGATTGAGGTCACATTTGTAGATCCCAGCCATACTGGTAGCTGCGGCAGCAAAATCCTTTCAGGATGTGGTTGACTTTGTGACAGAGGTGGAGGGGATGAAGCCAGATAACTTCACCATGGCGTCGACCTCTAAGAAGTTTCGCATGGTAGGTGAGTTAAGTGGTTCTTACTCCAGAGGGAAGAGTTCAGGAGGTTACCCAGCCCGACCTATTCAGTCTTAACTACAGGCTGTAGCTGGGGGTCCATCGCAGACCAGTCAACATTTCTCTGAGTTTGGAGGTTATCCCCAGACTTCGTCATTCTCGCAGAGATCTATGCTGCACTCTAGAGATTGTTATGGATGTGGAGAGACTGGACATATTAGGAGATATTGTCCAAAACAAAGATACAGACCCCCAATAGTTAGAGGTAGAGGTGGTCATGGGAGAGGCCTCCATTCTGGAGGACGTGGTGGACAAGGTAATGGTGGTCACCAAATCAGCCGGGGTGGCGGGTAAGCTGGAGCTACTGCAGCACAACATGGTAGGGGCAACAGACAGACAGGTGAGAGGGCCCATTGTTATGCTTTCCCCGGGAGGTCTGAAGCAGAGACATCTGATGCTGTTATCACATGTAATCTTTTGCTTTGTGATTGAATGGCTTCTGTATTATTTTATCCTTGATCCACATTTTCATACGTATCTTCCTCATTTGCTACTGGTCTTGATTTACATTGTGATTTGCTTGACATGCCTATTCGTGTCTCTACTCCTAAGGGTGAGTCTGTGATAGTTGAGAAGGTGTATATGTCATGTCTTGTGACTTTTGTGGGGAGCAATACTCATAGAGACTTGATTATTCTAGAAATGGTTGATTTCGATGTAATTCTGGGTATTACTTGGCCTTCTCCATATTTTGAAATCTTAGATTGTAATGCTAAAACTGTGACATTGGCCAAGCCTGGGACAGATCCGCTAGTGTGGGAGGGTGACTATACTTCCACCCCAGTTCTTATGATCTCCTTTATTCGTGCCAAGAGAATGGTTGGAAAAGGTTTTTTATCTTTCTTGGCACATCTCAGGGATGATACTTCCCAACTACCTTTGGTTGAGTCTATTTCGATAGTATGTGAGTTTCTGGATGTGTTTCCTGCACACCTTCCTGGTATGCCACCAGATAGGGATATTGATTTTTATATTGATCTGGAGCCGGGTACTCGCCCCATTTCCATACCCCCTGATAGAATGGCTCCAGCTGAGATAAGGGAGTTAAAGGCCCAACTTCAGGAGTTGTTAGGTAAATGCTTTATTAGGCCAAGTGCATCTCCTTGGGTGCTATGGTGTTATTTGTGAAGAAGAAGGATGGAAGTTTTTGGATGTGCATAGACTACAGGCAACTGAATAAGGTAACTATTAAGAACAAGTATCCTCTTCCTCGCATTGATGATTTCTTAGATCATATACAAGGTGCTTGTACCTTTTCAAAAATCGATTTGAGATCTGGTTATCATCAATTGAAAATACGGGCAGCAGATGTGCCAAAGACTGCTTTTCTAACCAGGTATGGGCATTATGAGTTCTTAGTAATGTCATTTGGGCTTACGAATGCCCCTGCTGCTTTCATGAGCTTGATGAACGGGATTTTTAAGCAATATCTGGATCTCTTTTTCATTGTATTCATTGATGATATACTGATATACTCAAAGAGCAGGAAAGAACATGAGGAGCATTTGAGAATGGTATTGGAATTTTTGAGAGAGAAAAAGCTTTATGCCAAATTCTCCAAGTGTGAGTTTTGTCTAGATTCAGTGTCCTTCTTGGGGCACGTAGTTTCTAAGGATGGAGTGATGGTGGATACTTCTAAGATTGAAGTAGTGAAGAGTTGGGTAAGACCTACTAATTTTAAGAGGTAAGGAGCTTTGTTTGTTTAGCTAGCTACTACAGTCGATTTGTCAAGGGCTTTTCTTCTGTTGCATCGCAACTGACAAATTTGACTAAGAAGAATGTTCCGTTTGTATGGTCAGAAGAATGTGAAGAAAGCTTCCAGAACCTCAAGACCTTGTTGACTACTGCATCAATTCTTACCTTGCCAGTAGAAGGTCAGAACTTCATTGTTAATTGTGATGCATCTTATTCTGGTTTGGGTGCAGTGCTAATGCAGGAGAGGAATGTAATTGCTTATGCTTCGAGGCAATTAAAGGTGCATGAACGTAACAATCTGACCCATGATTTGGAGTTGGCTGCAGTTGTGTTTGCATTAAAGCAATGGAGACATTATCTGTATGGGGTTAAGTGTGATGTCTATACACATCATCGTAGTTTATAGTATGTCTTTACTCAAAAAGATTTGAATTTGAGACAGAGGAGGTGGATGGAACTACTGAAGGACTATGATATTACTATCTTGTATCACCCAGGAAAAGCTAATGTTGTGGCAAATGCTTTAAGTAAAAAGGCAGGGAGCAAGGGAAGTCTAGCTCACTTGCATGTTTCTAGATGCCCATTGGCTAGAGAGGTTCAGACTCTGGCTAATGACTTTATGAGGTTGGAAGTACTGGAGAAGGTAGGATTTTTGGCCTGTGTGTAGGCAAGATCTTCCTTACATGACGAGATTAAGGGATAACAGCTTACTGATGAGAAACGGATCTGGACTCGAGATATAGCTTTGCGAGGAGAGGCTAAAGAAGCAAAAATTGATGAGGAAGGCATTTTGAGAATTAAGGGAAGGGTATGTGTGCCCCGCGTCGATGATTTGATTCACACTATTCTTACAGAGGCTCATAGTTTGAGGTATTCTATAAATCTTGGTGCAACCAAGATGTATCGTGACCTAAAGCAACACTTCTGGTGGAGTAGGATGATGTCTGACATTGTTGATTTTGTTGCCCAATGCTCGAATTGTCAGCAGGTAAAGTATGAACACCATAGGCCTGGAGGGACACTTCAGAGAATGCCCATTCCTGAATGGAAGTGGGAGAGAATTGCAATGGATTTTGTAGTCGGTCTTCCAATGACATTGGGTAAGTATGACTCCATTTGGGTAATTGTTTATAGGTTAACTAAGTCTGCTCACTTCATTCCGGTCAAGATGACTTACAATGCAGAGAAGTTAGCCAAACTCTATATCTCAGAAATCATTCGATTGCATGGAGTTCAACTTTCCATCATATCAGATAGAGGTACGCAGGTTACTTCTAAGTTTTGGAGAACCTTGCATGCTGAATTAGGTACTAGGTTGGATCTTAGTACTGCATTTCACCCTCAGACCGATGGTCAGTGTGAGCGAACAATTTAGGTGTTGGAAGATATGCTTCGTGCATGTGTGATAGAATTTGGTTGTCATTGGGATAACTTCTTACCCATAGCAGAGTTCTCATAAAATAATAGCTATCACTCAAGTATTGATATGACCCCATTTGAGGCACTATATGGGAGGAGATGTAGGTCTCCCATTAGTTGGTTTGATGCATTTGAGGTGAGACCATGGGGTACCGATCTTTTGAGAGAATCGTGGGATAAAGTAAAATTCATATAGGAGAAGCTTCTAGCAGCTCAGAACAGGAAGAGAGAATATGCAGATCGAAAGGTTAGGGACTTGGATTTTATGGAGGGTGAACAAGTTTTTCTGAAAGATTTACCCATGAAGGGTGTGATGCGGTTTGGTAAGCGAGGTAAGCTTAGACCGAGGTATATTGGTCCATTTGAAGTTCAGAAGCGCGTGGGGGAGGTAGCTTATGAATTATCCTGGCCTCCAGGACTGTCAGGAGTGCACCCGGTTTTTCATGTGTCTATGCTGAAAAAATACCATGTGGATGGAAACTACATTGTTCGTTGGGATTCAGTTCTTCTTGATGAGAATTTGTCTTATGAGGAGGAGCCTGTTGCTATTTTAGATAGAGAAGTCCGCAAGTTGAGATCAAGGGAGATTGCATCCATCATAGTTCAGTGGAAGAATCGGCCAGTTGAAGTGTCCACTTGGGAAAAGGAGGCTGTTATGCAAGAAATATATCCACATCTTTTTACAGATCCAGGTACTCTTTCTCGCCCTTGTTTTTCTTCTTGTGATCGTTTGAGGACGAACGATGGGTAAATTGGTATCTATTGTAACAACCTGTTTAATCATTTCGAGCAGTAGAATCATTTGTGATAAAAACTGATTGGGTCGACGGATCATGCGACGGACCGTGATAGACTCCGTCGTCCCATACTTGGGAAATTTCTCCTATGACTCCCTTCATTTCCCTCGACAACAGGTGGGACGAACCGTCATAAGCACAACGGTCCGTCGAGAGTCTCCGTTCCAAAACACTTGTACTGTGAAAATCTGGGTAATGGGATCAACTCTCTGAACTTCGCGACGGAACTGCAGCACGGTCGATCGTAGGTACGACGGACCGTCACAAACCTCTTTAGTGAATTGACTCTCTGAACTTTGTGATGGACCTGCAGGACGGATCGTCGCAGATACGACGGGTCGTCACAAGTTGCGTAACCCCAACAGGGTCGGATTTCTGCTAAAAGTTTTAAAGGGGTGTTTTGGACTATTCATGATTACAATTATAGAATTAGTGGGATAAGTTTAATTACTTATTTACTTGGGGGTTAAAGAAGTTAATAAAGAAATAATTAGTAGGTTACTTTTATCATCTTTTATAATTGATTATATGATAACTAGGGTAAAATAAAAAGAACAGAGAGAGGAAGAACGAGCGAGAAAAGGGAGAAGCGAAGAGGAATGCAAAGGCATTTGGAAGTAGCTTGTTTGATCACGATTCTTCGGTGGAGGTAGGTTATGATTTATTTGTTTTTGATAGATAAACTCTAAATAGCGATTGATATGTATTGAGTGATATTGTAGAGTCTACTACGTACTGGATTATGTGGTTTGTGGTTGGCCTAAAATTATGAGATTGCTGAATTTCAAATCTTGAACCCTCTCTAGTAAAATTACACCTTGAATAAAAAAGGCTTGATGAACTAAAATTATGAGATAAATGGATCGGAGTTTCACGTTCCGACATGTAGAATTAGGGGATATGAGTGTCACGTTCCGACACGTAGTATTAGGGGATCAGAGTGTCACATTTTGACACGTAGAATTAGGGGATCGGGTATACCATTTCGAAACATAGAATGAGTGGATCGGGTATCACATTCCTACACGTAGAATTAGGGGATGGGAGTGTCACGTTCCGAAACGATAATAATGAAGAGGAGTAATCTTGAATTATGTTAATATACTCAATTCGAATAACCTATTTCCCAAATGAGTATGGTGTGGAGGTTTGAGTCCTCAAGGGTATACTTGGTGTTGTTGCCAATGGTTATTGTACTTGTTGATTGTCACCTGTTAAGTATTATGGTTTATTTTATATTATTATTCAATATATATTTCTTTCTATTCTTAGTTGGTCGATGATACCTACTCAGTACTTGTTCCTTGTACTGACCCCTACTTGTATTTTCTTCTTTGTTATTTTGTGGAGTGCAGCAAGTGCATCATCGAGTTCTACTCGCCCTCAACTCTAGCCAGTCTCCAGCATATCAGAATTTCAGGGTGAGCTATTCTTCCTAGCTCGTGCTAGATTCTCTCATTCACGTTTTGATGTCTTGAAGCTCGGACATAGACCACCCTTTTGCTTATTTTATCTTCTTAATACTCTTAGATTTAGAAATTTGAGGATAGATGTTCTTGATGTGATGACTTCCAGATTTTTGGAATAATAAGTATCGAGTTTTAAAAGTTATTTAATTGATTTTCGTTAATGAGTTTTGAGTCTTCCGCATTTTATTTTGTTCACTATGGTTGAAATATTGGTAAATGTTGGGGTTTAGATTTGTTGGTTCGCTCACATAAGAGGGTAAGTGTGGGTGCCACTCGCGGCTCGTTTTGGGTCGTGACAGTTTTTTTTGTCTAGTCTATAAGTATAGTAATATCAGTATCTACAGATTGTTTGCTTACGACTATTGTGTAATTGTTAGATTGGGAACATTTTGAAGCTTTCTAAAAAGGGAAAGATGGAAATCTTGAAAAACATTTGTGACACGTGTTTTGCATTTGAGGTATGTTTAGACTTTTTTAGGCTTGTTGAAGGATGTTTTCCTAATTAATTTTAAAAAAAAATAATTGAATAATGGTGAAAGATAGGGGCCACGTACCAGTGATGTCACATGCATTGCTACAAGTACCATTGTAATTAAACGAAAAGTTTATCACCATATTATGATGGATTGTAATTGAGAATGCCAAAACATCTGGGCATTAGTTGCTGTATTTAGTGATGTGATTTCTTGTATGTAGATGTGTTTCTTTAGTGAATTCGTATAATTGTGATAATTGAGTTTATTATATGTCATAAAGACATTTAATTTGATTAGATGTTGCATCATCCAGTTTTGATTGATAGCATATTGTGCACATGCATTGACATGAATTGAGTATGAGTAAAGGTCTAACACGTGGAGATCGTATGTGTTGAGCTCGAGTTATGATTATAATTTGGGCACGTGGAGATCGTCCGTCCGAGTTATTGGTTATGATTATAAGTTTAAAATGGGAGATCGTGCATGATGGGGATTATTTGATTTTATGATAGTGCGTTGAGATTGTCCGCACAGAGACGTGGATATTGTCCATGTCGATATATGGACCTCGCAAGTCCCCATAGGTCATGATGTCTCAATTAATTTCCAAAGAGTATCATGTATAGAACGGTTGAGAGAGTACTTGGAATCTGAGGCATATCATTTCATGGTGTCACATTGCATTGCATCTCATTACATCCTTCATTTTTGTTAATTATGGGTTTTATTGGTGGTTGAAAAGTACATGATATTTCATTTCCTTTATTTGATGGAACTTGACTGCTAAATATAATATAGAATTGTATACATAAAGAACTTATTTTCTTACATACACTCCTATCACTACTTCTTCGTTATCGGTCAATGAAATATACTGGGTACACGTTGTTTCGTACTCATACTACACTTGCCGCACTCTTTTGTGGTGAAAATTGGATTTCAATGTTGGGCACCTTCTTGGAGCTTGAATAAGAGTTTGGATTGTCTTGGAGTTGTGGTGCGCTGCTTGGTATATTTTGCGGCCTACACCTTCGATCTACATCTATTTATTAGTTTATTTTGATATTCTGATAACATATTTCTAATGTTTAGATTTTCATATTAATATGGACTTGTATCATATTGTCACGACCCAAAACCGATCGCAACTGGCACCCACATTTACCCTCCTATGTGAGCGAACCAACCAATCAAAACCTTCACATTTTCAATATAATATCAACAGAAAATAATGCGGAAGACTTAACTCATTAATAAAAACCAAATCAATAACTATTATTCCCCAAAATCTGGAAGTCATCACCACAAGAACATCTACGATCAAATGACTAAACTAAGAGTATTCTAAAAGCTAAAAATACATAAGAAGCTAGTCCACGCCGGAATTTCAAGGCATCAAGACTTGAAGAAGAAGATCCAGTCCAAGCTAGAAGCATTAGCTCACCCTGAATTTTCGATGTAGTAAGACTGGCTTGAATTACTGTTTAGTCGAAGACGACGGCACGTTTG
This sequence comes from Solanum arcanum, assembly GCA_027789145.1. Classification (NCBI taxonomy): domain Eukaryota; kingdom Viridiplantae; phylum Streptophyta; class Magnoliopsida; order Solanales; family Solanaceae; genus Solanum; species Solanum arcanum. The sequence continues at coordinate 21,906,113 of CM050935.1, read as the reverse complement.
CTGCACTCCACAAATAAACAAGAAGAAAACATAAAAGTAGGGGTCAGTACAAAACACGGGTACTGAGTAGATATCATCGGCCAACTCAAAATAGAGAACAGTATATATATCAAGTAATATCATAAATCAACTATAAAACTCAACATGTAGCAACAACAAGTACTATAATCATCAATAGGTGCCATCAAGCTCGTCCATGAGAGCTCAAGCCTCAATACCGTACTCGTTTGGGAATTAAGTTTATTAAGTTGAGTATATTATCATCTTTCAAGAATCATTATCCTTCTTCCTCTTGTGTCGGTACGTGACACTCCGATCCCTTACTACAATGTGTCGGTACGTGACACTCCGATCCCCTAATTCTATGTGTCGGAACGTGACACTACGATCCCCTACATGTGTCGGTACGTGACACTCCGATCCCCTAATTCTATGTGTCGGAACGTGACACTCCGATCCCCTACATGTGTCGGTACGTGACACTCCGATCCCCTAATTCTATGTGTCGGAACGTGACACTCCGATCCCCTACATGTGTCGGTACGTGACACTCCGATCCACTAATATCATTCTGTAAATTCATCAAGCCTTCTATACCAAGGCATCATCAATCCCATTACTTTAATTCATCAAGCCTTCTTCTATACCAAGGCATCATCATTAACAAAGTAGATTAGGGTTTCTTTTCAAGATTTGGAATTCAATAGCTTCATCATGCTTATTTATTCATAATTACATAATCGTATCATTCATGCAAGCATACAATTAAGCATATAGAAGGGTTTTACAATACTACTAACATATATCATTCGCTATTAAGAGTTTACTACGAATAGCATGAAAACCATAACCTACCTCCACCGAAGAATTGGAATCAACAAGCAATTTCCCAAGCTTTGGTATTCTTCTTCCTCGTTCGACTCTCTCTCAATCGATCACTCTACCTCTCTCTTTTCTTTTCTCTTTTTCTTATTCAAACCCTCTTTCTTTTACCCTAATTAATATATAATTAAGAATGAAAGATGGTAATAATGACCCACTAATTAACTTAAGGTTACCTCTTTTAACCCCCAAGTAATTAGATTTATTAATATTAACACTCTAACTTTATAATTAAGGAAAGAATAGTCCAAAACGTCCCTTAAAACGTGTAGAGAAATCCGATTCTGACTGGGATTAAGCAACCTGTGACGGGCCGTCGTGACTGCGACGGTCCGTCACGCAGGTCGTCGTGAGGGCCAGGGCTTTATTTTCACCAAGGACACATTGACGGTCCGTCACACCTGTGACGGTCCGTCCTGCAAGTCCGTTACGAAGTTCAGAGAGTCGATTTTCAGTACCCAATTTCAGAATTCCTAAGTATATTGAAACAAGACATCTGTGACGGACCGTCGTGACTGTGACGGTCCGTCGTGGGTTCCGTCATTTCAGCCAATTTTCCAGAAATAAAATCTGCTGCTCAAAATGACTAAACAGGTCGTTACAATAGATACCAATTTACCCATCGTTCGTCCCCGAACGGTCACAAGAAGGAAAACAAGGGTGAAAGAGGAGTACCTGAATCTGTAAACAGGTGTGGGTATCTTTCTCGCATATCGACCTCCTTCTCCCAAGTTGCTTCTTCAACCGGCCGATTCTTCCATTGCACCTTCATGGATGCAATCTCCCTTGATCTCAACTTGCGAATTTTCCTATCTAGAATGGCTACAGGTTCCTCCTCATAAGACAAACTCTCGTCAAGCAAAACTGAATCCCAACGGATAATGTAGTTTCCATCCCCATGATATCTTTTCAACATAGACACATGGAATACCGGATGTACTCCGGACAGCCCTGGAGGCAAGGCTAACTCATAAGCCACCTCCCCTACTCGCTTAAGTACTTCAAAGGGACCAATGTACCTTGGGCTTAGCTTACCCCTTTTACCAAACCGCATCACCCCTTTCATTGGTGAAACTTTCAACAAGACTTGTTCACCCTCCATGAACTCTAAGTCTCTAACCTTTCGATCTGCATATTCCTTTTGTCTACTTTGCGCCGCTAGAAGCTTTTCTTGAATAGACTTCACTTTCTCTATCGAATCCCTCAAAAGGTCGAGACTCCCAAGGTCTAACCTCGAATGCATCAAACCAACCAATGGGAGACCTACATCTCCTCCCATACAATGCTTCAAATGGGGCCATATCAATGCTTGAGTGATAGCTATTATTGTATGAAAACTCCGCTAAGGGTAAGAAGCTATCCCAATGGCCACCAAACTCTATCACACATGCACGAAGCATATCCTCCAACACTTGAATCGTCCTCTAAGACTGACCATCGGTCTGAGGATAGAACGCAGTACTAAGGTCCAACCTAGTACCCAATTCTGCATGCAATGTTTTCCAAAACTTAGAAGTAAACTGCGTACCTCTTTCTGATATGATGGATAGTGGAACCCCATGCAACCGAACAATTTCTGAGACATAGATTTTGGCTAACTTCTCTGCATTGTAAGTCACCTTTACCGGAATGAAATGAGCAGATTTAGTTAACCTATCAACAATCACCCAAATAGAGTCATACTTACCCATTGTCTTTGGAAGACCAACCACAAAGTCCATTGCGATTCTTTCCCACTTCCATTCCAGAATGCGCATTCTCTGAAGTGTTCCTCCGGGCCTTTGGTGTTCATACTTTACTTGTTGACAGCTTGGACACTTGGCAATAAAGTCAACAATATCACGCTTCATTCTACTCCACCAAAAGTGTTGCTTTAGGTCACGATACATCTTGGTAGCACCCGGATGTATAGAATACCTTGAACTATGAGCCTCTGTCAGAATAGTGTTGATCAAATCATCGACGCGGGGCACACATACCCTTCCCTTGATTCTCAAAACACCTTCCTCATCGATTTGTGCTTCCTTAGCCTCCCCTCGCAATACTTTAGTTTGGATTCGCCTTAGTTTCATCATCAAACTGTTTTCCCTTAATTTTGTCAAGAAAAGAAGATCTTGACTCCACACTAGCCAACAATCCTCCCTTCTCATTTACTTCTAATCTCATCAAGTCATTAGCTAGAGTCTGGACCTCTCTAGCCAATGGGCGCCTAGAAGCTTTCAAGTGAGCTAGACTTCCCATGCTTCCCGCCTTTCTACTTAAAGCATCCGCTACAACATTCGCTTTTCCTGGATGATACAAGATAGTGATATCGTAGTCCTTTAGTAACTCCATCCATCTCCTCTGTCTTAAGTTCAAATCTTTCTGAGTGAAGACATACTGAAGGCTAAGATGATCCGTGTAGACCTCACACTTAACCCCATATAAATAGTGTCTCCATTGCATTAATGCAAACACTACGGCGGCCAATTCCAAATCATGAGTTGGGTAGTTGCGTTCATGCACCTTTAATTGCCTTGAAGCATAAGCAATCACACTCTTCTCTTGCATTAGTACTGCACCCAACCCAGAATAGGATGCATCACTATAAACAATGAAGTTCTTACCTTCCACGGGCAAGGTGAGAATTGGTGCAGTAGTCAACAGCGTCTTGAGCTTCTGAAAGCTTTCCTCACATTCGTCCGACCATACAAATGGAACATTCTGCTTAGTCAAGTTCGTCAATTTGGAAGCAATAGAAGAGAATCCCTTGACAAATCGGCGGTAGTAGCTAGCTAACCCAACAAAGCTCCTTATTTCTGACACATTAGTGGGTCTTACCCAATTCTTCACTGTCTCAATCTTAGAAGGATCCACCATCACTCCTTCCTTAGAAACCACGTGCCCCAAGAAGGTCACCGCATCTAGCCAAAACTCACACTTAGAGAACTTGGCGTAAAGCTTTTTCTCCCGCAACATTTCCAATACCATTCTCAAATGCTCTTCATGTTCCTTCTTGCTCTTCGAGTATACCAATATATCATCAATAAATATGATTACGAAGAGGTCCAAATATGGCTTAAAAATCCCGTTCATCAAGCTCATGAACGCAGCAGGGGCATTCGTAAGACCAAAACACATCACCACAAATTCTTAATGCCCATACCTTGTTCGAAAAGCAGTCTTTGGCACATCCGTTGCCCGTATTTTCAATTGATGATAACCAGATCTCAAGTCAATCTTAGAGAAGACACAAGCACCTTGTAGTTGATCGAACAAGTCATCAATGCGAGGAAGAGGATACTTGTTCTTAATAGTTACCTTATTCGGTTATGTCCGTAGTCTATGCACATCCGAAAACTCCCATCCTTCTTCTTCACAAACAAAACCGGAGCACCCCAAGGAGATGCACTTGGTCCGATGAAGCCTTTGCTCAACAACTCTTGAAGTTGGGCTTTTAACTCTCTTAACTCATGGAGCCATTCTATAAGGGTATAGAAATGGGCGAGTGCCCTGTTCAAGATCTATGCAGAAGTCAATATCACTATCCTGGGGCATACCAGAAGATCTGCAGGAACACATCCAAAAACTCACGGACTACCAAACCGACTCAATCGAAGGTACTTGGGTAGTGTCATCCTTGAGATGGGCCAAGAAAGCTAAACACCCTTTACTAACCATTTTCTTAGCACGAAGAAAGGAGATGATATGCACCGGATTGGAAGTGTAGTCACCCTCCCACACTAACGGATTTGTCCCAGGCTTGGCTAACGTCACAGTCTTAGCATTACAATCCAAGATCGCAAAATTCGGAGAAAGCCAAGTCATACCCAGAATTACATCAAAATCAACCATTTCTAAGATAACTAAGTCTACATAAGTGTTACTCCCCACAAAGTTCACCAAACAAGACCTATATACTTTTTCAACTATCACAGACTCACCCACCGGAGTAGAAATACGAATAGGCATGTCAAGTAATTCACAATGTAAATTAAGACCATTAGCAAACGAGGAAGATACAAAAGAAAATGTGGATCCGGGATCAAACAATACAGAAGTCATGCAATCACAAACCAAAAGCATACCTGTGATAACAGCATCAGATGCCTCTGCTTCAGACCGCCCAGGGAAAGCGTAACAATGGGCCCTATCGTTCGTCTGTCCGTTGCCCCTACCATGTTGTGATGTAGTGGCTCCAGTTTGCCCATCACCTCTGCCATTTTGGTGACCACCGTTACCTCGACCACCACGTCCTCCAGAATAACGGCCTCTACCATGACCACCTCTACCTCTAGCTATTGGGGGTCTATAACTTTGTCTGGGACAATTCTTCCTAATATGTCCAATCTCCCCACATCCATAACACTCTCTGGAGTCAAGCATAGGTCTCTCGGAGAAGTGTTGACCGGTCTGTGGTCCCAACTACACCAGTAGTGAAGATCGAATTGGCCTGACCGAGTAACTTCCCGAACCCTCGCCCTCTAGTGTAAGAACCATTAAACTCACCTCCCTTTCGAAACCTTTTTGATGTCGGTTGTGGTGAAGTCGTGCAGCTTCACTCCTTCCACTTCTATCACAAAGTCTACCACCTCTTGGAAGGATTTTGCCGCCGCTACCGTAAGGCCGAAATCGCAACTCGATCTCAACCCTTCACAAACCGGCGAATCCGCTCTTGTGGACTGAAACAAAGTTGAGTGGCATATCTGGATAGTGCACGAAACTTAGCCTCATAAGCATTAACCGACATCCTACCTTGCTCTAGGCTCAAGAACTCATCCCTTTTCCTATCCCTCAAAGTCCGGGGGATATACTTCTCCAGAAACAAGCTAGAGAATGAGGCCCAAGTAATAGGTGGTGCCTCTGTCGGTTGACACTCAACATGGGATCGCCACCACATTTTGGCGTTCCCTTGAAACTGATAACTCACGAACTCAACACCAAATCGTTCTACTATACCCATCTTGTGTGGTAGCTCGTGACAGTCAACCAGAAAATCATAAGCGTCCTCCGATTCAGCGCCCTTGAAGACTGGAGGTTTCAATTTCAAGAACTTACTGAAAAGTTCATGCTGATCATTTGTCATTACGGGCCCTGTAGTCAGACGAGGAAATGTACTTATTTCCAATGGAACATCCATGCGGGGAGCCATAGTAGCCGCATGTTGTACCTCCGGAACCTAAGGTCTTTGGTCTTTGAAACACTGGAGGTGTCTGCCTGATCAGATAACCCGCTAAGATAAGCCAGAACCTGATTGATCATCTCTGGGGTAGGTTGGGGTGGCATTTCCTCATTCTGCACTTGTTCATTCTCCCCATCCTCCCCTTCTCTTACTACTTCTTCAGTCGGTGGAGGAGTCACCGCCCTAGTACCAGATGGGCTCGGTGCTCGTCCTCTTCCTCTAGAGGACGTCCTCCCACGACCTCTACCACGGCCTCTTGCCGCTATTCTTCCTCGAGCTACAGCCCCAGTGGCTGGCTCGGACGCTTCTTGTCTTGCCGGTGTTGGTGTTGGCGCAGTCGTTGCTCTAGTTCTAACCATCTGCGAAAGAGAGTGAAGATGGTCAGATACCAATTCGTATCGCCTAGATACCAATTGGACTCAAGTAGTAGCACGAAAGAAAGAATGAAAGAGTGAAATTTTCCTAAAGTCTTATAGCCCCTCAAGGAAAAGTAAAGGCGTCACCCTACCGTTCCTTAAGACTCTACTAGACCTGTTCTTGTGTGATGAGACCAACGAACCTAATGCTCTGATACCAAGTTTGTCACAACCCAAAACCGATCGCGACTGGCACCCACATTTACCCTCCTATGTGAGCGAACCAACCAATCAAAACCTTCACATTTTCAATATAATATCAACAAAAAATAATGCGGAAGACTTAACTCATTAATAAAAACCAAATTAATAACTATTATTCCCCAAAATCTGGAAGTCATCACCACAAGAACATCTACGATCAAATGACTAAACTAATAGTATTCTAAAAGCTAAAAATACATAAGAAGCTAGTCCATGCCGGAAGCTCAAGGCATCAAGACTTGAAGAAGAAGATCCAGTCCAAGCTAGAAGCATTAGCTCACCCTGAATTTCCGATGTAGTAAGACTGGCTTGAATTACTGTTGAGTCGAAGACGACGGCACGTTTGCTGCACTCCACAAATAAACAAGAAGAAAACATAAAAGTAGGGGTTAGTACAAAACACGGGTACTGAGTAGATATCATCGGCCAACTCAAAATAGAGAACAGTATATATATCAAGTAACATCATAAATCAACTATAAAACTCAACATGTAGCAACAACAAGAACTATAATCATCAATAGGTGCCATCAAGCTCGTCCATGAGAGCTCAAGCCTCAATACCGTACTCGTTTGGGAATTAAGTTTATTAAGTTGAGTATATTATCATCTTTCAAGATTCATTATCCTTCTTCCTCTTGTGTCGGTACGTGACACTCCGATCCCTTACTACTATGTGTCGGTACGTGACACTCCGATCCCCTAATTCTATGTGTCGGAACGTGACACTCCGATCCCCTACATGTGTCGGTACGTGACACTCCGATCCCCTAATTCTATGTGTCAGAACGTGACACTCCGATCCCCTACATGTGTCGGTACATGACACTCCGATCCCCTAATTCTATGTGTCGGAACGTGACACTCCGATCCCCTACATGTGTCGGTACGTGACACTCCGATCCACTAATATCATTCTGTAAATTCATCAAGCCTTCTCTATACCAAGGCATCATCAAATCCCATTACTTTAATTCATCAAGCCTTCTTCTATACCAAGGCATCATCATTAACAAAGTAGATTAGGGTTTCTTTTCAAGATTTGGAATTCAATAGCTTCATCATGCTTATTTATTCATAATTACATAATCGTATCATTCATGCAAGCATACAATTAAGCATATAGAAGGGTTTTACAATACTACTAACATATATCATTCGCTATTAAGAGTTTACTACGAATAGCATGAAAACCATAACCTACCTCCACCGAAGAATTGGAATCAACAAGCAATTTCCCAAGCTTTGGTATTCTTCTTCCTCGTTCGACTCTCTCTCAATCGATCACTCTACCTCTCTCTTTTCTTTTCTCTTTTTCTTATTCAAACCCTCTTTCTTTTACCCTAATTAATATATAATTAAGAATGAAAGATGGTAATAATGACCCACTAATTAACTTAAGGTTACCTCTTTTAACCCCCAAGTAATTAGATTTATTTATATTAACCCTCTAACTTTATAATTAAGGAAAGAATAGTCCAAAACGTCCCTTAAAACGTGTAGAGAAATCCGATTCTGACTGGGATTAAGCAACCTGTGACGGGCCGTCGTGACTGCGACGGTCCGTCACGCAGGTCGTCGTGAGGGCCAGGGCTTTATTTTCACCAAGGACACTGTGACGGTCCGTCCTGCAAGTCCGTTACGAAGTTCAGAGATTCGATTTTCAGTACCCAATTTCAGAATTCCTAAGTATATTGAAACGAGACATCTGTGACGGACCGTCGTGACTGTGACAGTCCGTCGTGGGTTCCGTCATTTCAGCCAATTTTCCAGAAATAAAATCTGCTGCTCAAAACGACTAAACAGGTCGTTACACATATGGAAGAAGTTTTTGTACTTATGACACTAAATCTTGGGGGGTGGTATTTGAACATTCATTTTGGAATAATTAGTATATTAGATATTAGTTTGATACCTAACTTTTCACGTTTAACTTGGGTTGGTGAAATTTATTGGATTGGCTTACCAATCGATAGGGAACATATGTGTCATCACGACTATTGATTTTGGGTCGTGATTGCTTAGAAATCCACTTACATTAATCTATTGAACAATCACATCGGGACTTGAGTCTTCCCTTTTCCTTAAACTTCTAACTCAAAGCAATCTATTCAAATTAATAATCACAATAAGATTTTGAAACTAACAACTCTCAAATAACTATGAGTCTCACTTCGACCTGAAAACTCACCCAAATTCATACTCAAGTTCCAAATATTGGTGCTAATTAACATGCAAACTATCATAATTTTTGTCAAATTTGAAGTCTAGGATTAATCCTTAACTCTCATAAATTTCATAAATCTAAAGATATTCACTTAATATAATACATTTAATAATTAATTATACATCTGAACATATTAAAAACTTAAATCAATATTAAAATTTACCTTGTGAATGCGATAGCTTTTTTTTTATCGTTGCGCCATTGTTCCTCTTTCCCAGAAATTGCTTGCAACCCTCATTAATTTCTTAATCATAAAAATTAAACCCTTTTTACTTAAACTCAGTTTTCATACATGGGTAAACATAACTAGTTTATTGAATATATTATTGGACTTGGCCCATTAACCACTTAATAAAGTTAATTATTTAAAATTTATCCGCTAATTAGATAAGTGTAGATGACTGAGTGACTCAAATTCTCATTTAAAATTTTATGAAAAGGATCTTTTGTAAAAGAGAGGACTAGTTCTCAAATTCACCTTACGGATCATTACATTTAGTTTTAACATAATTCAAACACTATATTCACCAACTAAATCACATTTACTTATTTGAAGAATTTAACATCTTTATAAGTCTAATTAGTTTAGCTTTAACTTAATTCAAACACTATATTCATAATCTAAATCACATTTACTTATTTGAAGAACTTACATCTTTCTAAGTTTAATTAGTTTAGTTTTAACTTAATTCCAACACTATATTCACCAACTATATCACATTTTCTTTATTTGAAGAACTTAACATCTTTCTAAGAGTAATTAGTTTAGATTTAACATAATTCAAACACTATATTCACGAACTAAATCACATTAATTTATTTAAAGAATTTAACAACTTTCTAAGTCTAATTAGTTTAGTTTTAACTAAATTCAAACACTATATTCACCAAAAAAATCACATTTACTTATTTGAAGAACTTAACATCTCTCTACGTCTTATTAGTTTAGTTTCAACTCTATTCCAACATCATATTCACCAAATAAATCACATTAACTTATTTAAAGAACATAACATCTTTCTAAGTGTAATTAGTTTAATTTTAACTTAGTTCCAACACTATATTCACAAACTTAATCGCATTAACTTATTTAAAGAACTTAAATAACTTTCTAAGTGTAATAAGTTTAGTTTTAACTTAATTCAAAAAATATATTAACCAACTAAATCACATTTATTTATATAAAGAACTTAATATCTTTCTAAGTGTAATTAGTTTAGTTTTAACTTAATTCAAACATTATATTCACAAACTAAATCACATTAACTTATGTGAAGAACTAAACATCTTTATAAGTCTAAATAATTTAGTTTTGACTTAATTCAAACACTATATTCACCAACTGAATCACATTTACTTGTTTGAAGAACTTAACATCTTTCAAAGTCTATTAGTTTAGTTTTAAGTTAATTCCAACACTATATTCACCAACTAAATCACATAAAATTATTTGAAGAATTTAACATCTTTCTAAGTGTAATTATTTTAGTTTTAATTTAATTCAAAAACTATTTTCACCAAATAAATCACATAAACTTATTAAAAGAATTTAAAAACTTTCTAAGTCTAATTAGTTTAGTTTTAACTGAATTCAAACACTAAATTCAATAACTAAGTGACATTTACTTGTTTGAAGAACTTAACATCTTTCTAAGTCTAATTAGTGTAGTTTTAACTTAATTCCAACACTATATTCACCAACTAAATCACATTAACTTATTTAAAGAACATAACATCTTTCTAAGTGTAATTAGTTAAATTTTTACTTAGTTCCAACACTATATTGACCAACTAAATCGCATTAATTTATTTAAAGAACTTAACAACTTTCTAAGTGTAATTAGTTTAGTTTTAACTTAATTCAAATACTATATTAACAACCTTAATCAAATTTATTTATTTAAAGTAATTAACATCTTTCTAACTGTAATTAGTTTAGTTTTAACTTGATTCAAACATTATATTCACCAACTAAATAACATTTACTTCTATGAAGAACTTAAAATCTTTCTAAGTCGAATTAGTTTAGTTATAACTTCATTCAAAAACTATATTCACTAACTAAATCACATTTACTTATTTGAAGAACATAACATCTTTCAAAGTCTAATTAGTTTAGTTTTAGCTTAATTCCAACGATATATTCACAAACTAAATCACATTAAATTATTTGAACAATTTAACATATTTCTAAGTGTAATTATTTTAGTTTTAACTTAATCCAAACACTATTTTCACCAATTAAATCACATTAACTTAGTTAAAAAAATTAACAACTTTCTAAGTCTAATAAGTTTAGTTTTAGCTTAATTCAAACACTATATTCAATAACTAAGTCACATTTACTTGTTTGAAGAACTTAACATCTTTCTAAGTTTAATTAGTGTAGTTTTAACTTACTTCAAACGCTATATTCACCAACTAAATCACATTAACTTATTTTTATATTTTAACAACTTTCCAAGTCTAATTAGTTTAGTTTAACTTAATTCCAACGCTATATTAACTAACTAAATCACATTTACTAATTTAAAGAATTTAACAATTTTCCATGTCTAATTAGTTTAGTTTAAACTTAATTCAAACACTATATTCACCAACTAAATCATATTTACTTATTTAATGAATTTAACAACTTTGTATGTCTAATAAATTTTGTTTTATCTTAATTCATACACTATATTCACCAACTAAATCACATTTACTTATTTAAAGAACTTAACATCTTTATTAGTGTAATTAAATTAGTAGTAACTTAATTCTAACAATATATTCACCATCTAAATCACATTAACTTATTTAAAGAACATAGAATCTTTCTACGTGTGATAAGTTTAATTTTAACTTAGTTCCAACACGATAATGACCAACTAAACCGCATTAACTTTTTTAAATAACTTAACAACTTCCCCTGTATAATTAGTTTAGTTTTAACTTAATTCAAACACAATATTCACCAACTAAATCACATTTATTCATCTAAATAACATGTCATTTCTAAATGTAATTATTAGTTTAAATTAGTTCCAACATTATATGCACCAAATAAATGGATTATTTATTTGAAGAACTTAACATCTTTCTAAGTATAATTAGTTTAGTTTTAAGTTAATTCAAACACTATATTCACCAAATAAATTACATTTACTTATTTGAAGAACTTAAAAACTTTTTAAGTGTAATTAGTTTAGTTTTAACTTAATTTTAACACTATATTCACTAACTAAATCCCATTGTCACGACCAAAAAATGGGCGTGATGGCACTCGTCTTATCCCACCAAGACAAGTTACCCTAAAATTACAATTAAATGCGGAAAATTTATAAGTTACTTAAAAGTACCTCCAAAACCTGGTTGTCACGTGTACAAGCCTCTAAAGTATTACAATTGATTCAAATGAAAACTCAAGTCTCAAATGAACTTGTTTCTAGAGTAGATTAAGATCATAATTATGGAGAAGAAAGTCTGCTTAGATGGTAACATCTACCTCACAAATCTCCAAGAAGCCTACGAAAAGAAGAGAATGACAAGTACAACAAAAATCCTGGCTCATAACGTACAAAAAATTTTGTAGAAGCAAGGGGTGAGTACCAAACCACACGGTACTCAGCAAGTTAACCTCTATACACAAGCTAAGGGGATGAAATACAGGTACTCCTACCACACCCAACCGAACCTCTACAACTAATACCTGCATTAAAATCAACCCAACCTAACAGCTCACAGTTTACATAGCACGTAGCTCAACAACAACACTTAGACAAATTACATATCCTCAAGAACAACACATTCACAAATTACATATCCTCAACAACAATACTTCAATAAATTATATATCCTCAACAACAAGCTCAATATTGATCAATCACATGTTCAACAGAAAGGCAATCAGAAGATCAGCAAAACACAATATCAAGTTCACTAATGATAAGTATGTGCAATGAAATGGAAAGCAATGTCAAATATATTGAAGCATGTCTGACCTAGTGATACACGCCTGCTCTCTCTCAGTCCGAGACCAATAGGGGACATATCTCTCCATGCATCTGTCGCGGCGCACCATACGACCCTCGATAATAGAAACCACCACGGCAAGTGATTCGTCCCTCGAAATATAGTATCCATCGCGACGCGCGATACGTCCCTTGAAATGGTTCATCCTCTTTAAGTTCTCATTCTTTCTCAATGCACAGAACACTTGTCACCACCAATGCCTCAGAATAATGCAGATTACAAATTCACACAAATAATGAAGAGAGGATCATTTTCATAACATTGCACACTTCACAACCACACAAACATGAAGTCGCATTAACAATGATTCAACAAGCCTTTAACCCTTTCTCAACACATCACACATAAACAATTGATCACATTGCCTTTTGTTATCCCTTTTTTTCATCATTAATATTTATCAATGTGGATAAGTCAGCCCATCATCAATCTCGTTGCTCCAAAACATATACAACAAGGTAATACTCGCATTTCATACACTAAACAGGAGTTTAGAAATCAACTTGCCTCAAATATTCGAACAATCACTCTAAGATTTGAGTCTTCCTCTTTCATTGCACTTTCAAATAAAATCCAGTCTATTCAAATAATTTAACACTATAAGGTTTCGAAGTTAACAACACATATTGCACGTGCCTAGACTAAACCCAAAAAAGTCACGCAAATTTATAATTAAGTGCTCAAGTTTCAAGATTAGGATTAAATTATAATTTCTTTTCAATATCATAAATCTTAGGACATTTACTTAATACCATATACCAAATACTAAATTATATATATTAATATATCAAAACTTAAATGATAATATGAAAACTATTAAAAGGATATCAAATTGATCACAATTTATATCACCTGTATTTGAACACAAAAATAAAGATATTTCATGAAATACTTTTATGCGGAAGGTTTCTTGCATGTCTATTTACCTTCCTTTCCAATAATTGTTCCATGATCATCAACAATTGGTCATAATTACTTAATGACTCAGATGAAATTTAAGCTAAATATACATGTGATAGTGGCGTCTACAAGGTGAATTGATTTATAAAATTTTTAAGAGGTTATATTCAACTTTGCACATGAAAATTCAATATGGGACTCTATACTTTTGACATGAAACGATAAACTTGCAATCAATTCATAAAATAATTTTCTGGAGCAAATTCATTCATACACTGACATGTGGTAACGACTTATCCCCATACACCCTATAAATAACTAAATACTGCAAATGTTATGTATAAACAATGTTTACCTGAAATAGTTTCTCTTTTCTTATCACCATAGTATCGTCCTTCTGGATGAATTGTGATGGGGAGGCTGCGACTAATTTGTATAGTAAAAAAACATAGTAAACCCTATTATGTACTTTAATTAAAGGATCAGGTAATATAGGGTCTTAAATAAATTATCACTTTAGTTCATCAACTATGGATTAAGTCAACTTTTTACAGTTACTCATAAGTTAATTAACTCAAGTTAAACAAATGGTTTAAAATTCTCAAACCAACTACAGCGACTGATTTTGAATAAATGGTAATTTTCCAAAAGTTTCTAAAAATCACATTCCGGGTCATTACATTATCCACCACTTAAAATAATGTTCGTCCTCGAACATAAAGAAGAATAGAGAAGAATCACCGATGTTACTTAAAGCTTGTACAACCTCCAATGTTCATTCCACCAAGTGAGTTCCTCCTCAAAATCATTCTATCAAGATCAAATACTAAGAACCAAATTATCGAATAAAACTTCGGAAGATCTATAAATCAAGAATGATTATCAAGCCATAAACTAACTCATGAACTCAACCTAAAGTAAACCCACTAGACCTTAACACAACTATCATGACAAATCCTCTCTCACATAACCAGGATGAATTTTTGAATCTATACTAGTTACAACAAGAAGTAAACTTGAACCAACCACTACATACTCATATTTCCCAAATAATCATATATCTTATCAATATTTCGTTTTCACAATATAATATTTCCACAAGCTTAAACTATAAAAATTTTATTTTTAGACATCAAGTACTAATCAAAGGAGGATAAAACTTATCTAATCCAAAGAAGAACAAGATCAAGTAACCACTTTGCTAGTGATACGCCAAGTTAAAAAATACCTCTAACAGCACTATCAAAATGCTAGATCAATAGCTATTATTGTAGACAACTTTTAAGAACGGTAGAGCTAGACCCAATGTTCTCTCCAATTCTCTTCATTCAATCACACTTATTCGAGACATGACCTCGATGAAGACATCAATATTAAGACAATCAAACAACCGTAGGTATCATGGTATCACTTCTACGAATTCTCTTAAGTAAGATGGTACATATAGAACCACTGCAATACTTCATTTTATCCAAGGCAACACCAAATGTCATATCTAAAATAATAAAGTCCGCCCAAGCATCATGTCCTCCAAGGAGGACAATCATAGGATCGGTACATCCGATCCACCACTAGGAATTTACTCTTAGATATGAAAATACGAGTAGCATAAGCAGTGAATTAGACTCAAAACAATGTTGGATCATAAGAATGTAGGGAAGAAAGGTCGAATAACAAAGATACCCATTCCATAATGCCCATATCAAGAATTTGCATTTCTCTAACACCATTTTTTTCTATCTTTATCTACCAATAATCATCCAGTATGATCCTCATTACAATAGAACAAATATTTGATTCATCAAGCCCCACACATTTTTCATAAGTTTTCATTGAAGCGAACACTTTTAATACCAATAAATATTCTACCCACACCAGTCACTTACTTTACTCTCAAACTTTCATTAGGATCAAAGTATTCTTATCAAATACATGTTCAAACTATGACTACCTCTCTTTCTTTTTAAGTATTCCATGGCAAGTACGAGTCCTACAAAAAAAAATTGATAACACTAGTTTCAAATATGATAGTACCTTTTCACTGATATCAAACTATTAAATCACACCTGAAGTCAACTCCACACAAATTTCACATACCATGCTTCAATTGTCATTTCTAATCATTACATACCTCATGTCAACACTTAGAAAAATCTTTGATCTCCCGAATTATTCTATAACTAGGAGCACATAACTCTATTTATCATCACGTATCTACGTAATACATCACTACAAGTTTTGATTCCAAAAAAAATCATCAATGACCAGGTGTAATTGTATGTCAATTCATAGACCCTTTAACTCATAACCAAGAGTATTTTATTCATTCTCATCTTCTAAATTATTTCGATGACACAAATTTTAAATACCTTGAACTTTTCAATGCACCAAACTGTTTTTCTCTTCGCTGACTTGCTTACCCGTCTTATCCTTTGACCAGCAGCCCTGGACATTTTTACCTTATCATATAAATATGATTTTTAAATGGAACCCTTCCTTAGGATCTTTAAAAATCAAATTAACACATTTATGACTCAAACCATGTACAAGTCCTTCTAAATGCTCAATACTCAACGCGATCGATTATTTCTTACCTTACCAATTCATACCTTGAAAAGAAACACTACCACAGACCTAAACTCACCATAAAAAACTTCAATTTGAATCCAATTGTGTAACAGAATTCCTTTATCTATCAACATTAGTTCATACCTTGATTATTTTTATGAATCGACATATCTTAGCATATCATTGGTCGTCACTTTATAGATCTGATCATATCTTTTTCAATAAAATTCAACCGCACTCATTTCAAAACTCAAAACCACCAAATAAAAACTTATAATGAACTTTAATTTAACATTCATAATCTTTTCTGAAGTTTTATCCATTAGTTTTTAACCAATCTGATGATCATGTAACATTACATATTACCATAATCAAAGAAAAAAAATTTGTGAAGTTACGTATCTCTAAATCCAATTCTCAACTCCTTTAAAAATATTCTTACTCTCACCTCTTTCCGAATTTATTATATCCCACTAATTTATTATTATTTTTCATTATGCTTGTAGCTCCTTTAGATTCTATTTGAGCGGTGTATTCAACACCTCCAACAATTTCCTTGCAATCAAGCTACTCATCCAATAGTATTAAACCTCAGGCTTTAATACTCACAAGTCATCATTACAATACAAAATTCGTTTAACCAACAAGCCATATTACATACTTCCATCTCCATTAGAATATATCACGAACTCTTATTACAATCATGCTCATTTAGTTGTTGTAATCACCACAAAGTACATCTTTTCGTAAATATGACACCTTAAATCAGTTATACCAACCAATATCAAAGGACTAACTCAATCTTATATGCTTTTCTTACAAAAATCTTCAACTACCATCATATAAGTATACTCTTTAAGACTTTCTTTACCCATAAGTTTGTCATTCTGGTATCTATACATTCCCTTGGACCTTAAGATAGAATCATCAATACTTTGTTTAGAACCCTCGGAATACGCTTCTCAATTTAAACACATCAATACCGTACCAAATTTCCACCACAAAAGGCTTCCTTATAAATAATGCTTAACCCATTCATCCGTACTAACAGGCTAGTTTTTTTTTTAAAAAATGTGAATACAACACCAAATTTTATTATATGAGCTTGTAATACAATAGATAATTCCTTAAGTAGTTATTATTTGCACTTAACAATCAACATATTCTTTTTCATATGCCACTAGTACCGCATCGTGAAAAGTCGTTACATCCACCACTACAACAGATCATTCCTACCGAGAAGATCATATCCAAATTTAAAAAACTGTAAAATATGACCAAATTAGTTATGAATCTAGCCCAAGCTATATGTATCTTTTCGTATGTCAAGTCAATAAAAAAATAACACACTACATAACCATTACAAAATAGGAATAGGTACCCCATTATAGAAGTGGTATTATGACCTTTTTTTTATCCACTCAATCTACGAAGGTTTTAAACTTCGATTGGCACAATATCATTCGCTAAGGAACCCATATATGTCATTAAAACTATACCAACTTGACTTTCCAAGAAACATTGTTTATTATCTAGCCAACCCTTTAATCATTTCACTTTCAATAATAGTCAAATCATTCCACATATCGTATATACTATTCATTTTACTAGGGCAACTAACCTTAAACAATCTCTTTAAATTTTTAAACATTCTAAATCTAACTATGCATCCTTTCTGTAATACTTCCCCCTTAATACCAGAGCAAACATTTAAACCATACACGACGTCAATCACTCATATGAGGAACCGCACATGAGCCATGACTATAAGTGAGAGTACAGATCAAGACGGACGAATAACGCACGATAGGGATTCAAAAAGTGAAGATTTTTCTAAAAAGTCACTATAGCCTCTTGAAGATAAGTACAGACGTCTCCGTACAGTTCTTCAAGACTCTACTTAGACTCGGAATGTACATAGGTGAGACCTATGAACCTGGGGCTCTTATACCATTTTGTCACGACCCAAAAATGGGAGTTATGGCGCTCGTCTTATCCCACCAAGACAAGTCAGCCTAATATTACAATAAAATGCGGAAAATTTATAAGTTACTTAAAAGTACCCCCAAAACCTGGTTTTCACGTGTACAAGCCTCTAACGTATAACAATTGATTCAAGTGAAAACTCATGTCTCAAATGAACTTGTTTCTAGAATAGAACAAGATCATAAGTATGGATAAGAAAGTCTGCTTAGATGGAAACAGCTACCTCACAAATCTCCAAGAATCCTCTGAAAAGAAGAGAATGACAAGCACAACAAAAATCCTGGCTCATAACCTACAAAAAAAATTGTAGAAGCAAGGGGTGAGTACCAAACCACACGGTAATCAGCAAGTAAACCTCTAAAGACAAGATAAGGGGATGAAATACGGGTACACCTACCACCCCCAACCGAACCTCTATAACTACAACCTGCATTAAAATCAACCCAACCTAACAACTCACAGTTTACATAGCACGTTGCTCAACAAAAACACTTAGACAAATTACATATCCTCAACAACAACACTTTCACAAATTACATATCCTCAACAACAATACTTCCACAAATTACATATCCTCAACAACAAGCTCAATATTGATCAATCACAAGTTCAACAGAAAGGCAATCAGAAGATCAGCAAAACACGATATCAAGTTCACTAATGATAAGTATGTGCAATGCAATGGAATGCGATTGAATGCAATGTCAAGTATAATGATGCATGTCTGACCTAGTTTTACACACCCACTGTCTCTCAGTTCGGGACCCATGGGGGACATATTTGTCCATGCATCTGTCGCGGCGCACGACACGACCCTCAATAATAGTAACCATTGCGGTGCACGATACGTCTCTCGAAATAAAGTATCCATCGAGACGCGCGATACGTCCCTCTAAATGGTACATCCTCTTAATTATTCATTCTTTCTCAATGCACGTAACACTTGTCACAACCAATGTCTCAGAATAATACAGATTAGAAGTTCACACAAATAATGAGGAGAGGATAATTTTCATCACATCGCACACTTCACAACCACACAAATATGATGTCACATAAACAATGATTCAACAGGCCTTTAACCCTTTCTCAACACATCACGCATAAACAATTGGTCACATTGCCTTTTGTTATCCATTTTTTTAACATTACAATTAATCAATGTGGACGAGTCAACCCATCACCAATCCCGTTGCTCCCAAACATATAGCACAACGAAATACAAACATTTCATACACTAAACAAGAGTTTAGAAATCCACTTGCCTCAAATAGTCGAATAATCACTCTAGGATTTGAGTCTTGCTCTTTCATTGCACTTCCAAAAAAAATCTAGTCTATTTAAATAATTAAACACTATAAGGTTTCGAAGTTAACAACACATATTTCACGTGTCTAGGCTAAACCAAAAAAAGTCACGCAAATTTATAATTAAGTTCTTAAGTTTCAAGATTAAGATTAAATTTTAATTTCTTTTCAATATCATAAATCTTAGGACATTCACTTAATACCATATACCTAATACTTAATTATATATATATATATATATATATATATATATATATATATATATATATATATATATATATATATATATATATATCAAAACTTAAATGATAATATGAAAACTATTAAAAGAATCTCAAATTGATCCCAATTTATATCACCCGTATTTGAACATCAAAATAAAGATATTTGATGAAATACTTTTATAAGGAAGGTTTCTTGCATGTCTATTTACCTCCTTTTCCAATAATTGTTCCATGATCATCAACAATTGGTCATAATTACTGAATGGCTAAGGTGAAATGCTAAATATATGTGACAGTGGGGTCTACAAGATGAATTGATTTATAAAATATTGAAGAGGTTATATTCAACTTTGCACATGGAAATTCAATATGGGACTCTATTCTTTTGACATGAAACGATAAACTTGCCATCAATTCATAAAATAATTTTCTTGAGCAATTTCATTCATACACTGACATGTGGTAACGACTTATGCCCATACACCCTATAAATAACTAAATACTGCAAATGTTATGTATAAACAATGTTTACCTGAAATAGTTTCTCTTTTCTTTTCACCATAGTATAGTCCTTCTTGATGAATTTGATGGGGAGGCTGCGACTAATTTGTGTAGTGATAAAAAAAATAGTAAACCCTATTATGTACTTTAATATAAGGATCAAATAATATAGTGTCTTAAATAAATTATCACTTTAGTCCATCAACTATGGATTAAGTCAACTATTTACAGTTACTTATTAATTAATTAACTCAAGTTAAACAAATAGTTTAAAATTCTCAAACCAACTACAACGACTGATTATGAATAAATGGAAATTTTAAAAAATTTCTACAAATCACATTCCGGGTCATTACACCCATTAACTTATTTGAAGAATTTAACATCATTGTAATTGTAATTAGTTTGGTTTTAACTTATAACAAACAATATACTCATTAACTAAATCACATTAACTTATTTAAGAAACTTAACAACTTTCTAAGTCTAATCAGTTTATTTTTAACTTAATTCCAACACTATGTTCACCAAATAAATCACACTAACTTATTTAAACAATTTAACAACTTTCCAACTCTAATTTGTTTAATTTTAACTTAATTAAAACACTATATTAACCAACTAAATCACATTAACTTATTTAAGAAATTTCAGAACTTTCTAAGTCTAATTAGTTTAGTTTTAACTTAATAACATTACTATATTCACCAACTAAATAACATTAACTTGTTTGACGTATTTAACATCATTCAAAGTGTAATTAGCTTAGTTTTAACTTAATTCAAAAAATATATTCACCAACTAAATCACATTAACTTATTTAAAGAACTTAACAACTTTCTAAGTTTAATTAGTTTAGTTTCAACTTAATTCGGACACTATATATACATAATCAATCACATTAACTTATTTAAAGAATTTAACAACTTTCCATGTCTGAATAGTTTAGTTTTAACTTAATTACAACACTAAATTTACAAACTAAATCACATTAACATTTAAAGAATTTAAAAACGTTTTTAGTTAATTAGTTTAGTTTTAACTTAATTCAAACACTATAGTCACCAACTAAATCACATTTACTTATTTGAATAACTTAAAATCTTTCTTAGACTTATTAGTTTAGTTTTAACTTAATTCCAACACTTTATTCACCAACTAAATTACATTAACTTATTTACAGAACTTAATATCTTTCTAACTCTTATAAGTTTAAATTTAACCTAGTTCCAACACTATATTCACCTAATAAGTAACATTAAGTTATTCAAAGAATTTAACTACTTTCTAAGTCTAATTAGTGTAGTTTTAATTTAATTGAAACACTATATTCATCAAATAAATCACATTTTCTTATTTAAAGAATTTTACAACTTTCTAAATCTAATTAGTTTTTTTTTACTTAATTCCAACATTATATTCACCAAATAAATCGCATTACTTATTTGAAGAACTTAACATCTTTCCAAGTGTAATTAGTTTAGTTTTAACTTAATTTCAACATTATATTCAACAACTAAATCACATTTACTTATTTAAAGTTCATTACATCTTTCTAAATGTAATTAGTTTAGCTTTAACGTTATTCCAACATTATTTGCACCACATAAATAGCATTTTTTATTTGAAGAACATAACATCTTTCTAAGCGTAATTAGTTTATTTTTAACTTAATGCCAACACGGTATTCACCAACTAAATCATATTTACTTATTTGAAGAACTTAACATCTTTCTAAGGGTAATTAATTTAGTTTTAACTTAATTCAAACACTATATTCACCAACTAAATAAGATTAACTTATTTTAAAAACATAACATTTTTGTTATTACTTTAGCTTGAACTTCGTTCCAACACTATATTCACCAACGAAATTGAATTAACTTATTTAAAGAACTTAACAACTTTCTAAGTCTAATAGTTTAGTTTTATTTTAATTCAAACACTATATTCACCAACTAAATTACATTAAGTCATTTAAAGAATCTAACAAGTTTCCATGTCTCATTACTTTAGTTTTAACTTAATTTCAACAATATTTTAACCAAGTAAATGTCACGATCCAAATACGTACGTGATGACACTCGTCTTATCCCACCAAGACAAGTCAGCGTAATCCTATAATTTCGATAAAATGCAAAAACTAAACCAAAGTCTTATAACAATTACTAATATGGAAACAATTCAACTTTATTTAATTCCCAAGACCTGGTAGTCACGTGCACAAGCCTCTAATGTGAATACTAGAATTTAAATAAAGATACGAGTCTAACATAAAGTTGTCTTTCAAGTAAAAACAAAGTCATAAACTGGAGTAGGAAAGTTCGCTGAGATGATAAAGCAGCTACCTCACAATCCTCCACAAGATGCCTCGAAAATAAAGAGAATGGAAGGTATCACGAAAATCCGGGCTTGTAACCTACAAAAATTTGTAGAAGCAAGGGGTGAGTACCAAACCACACGGTACCCAATAAGCAAACCTCTAAACAAAAGTTAAGGGGAAAAAATAAGGGTACTCCTTACACCATATCTGAACTTCCACACTACAAATAACTCCCAGTTTACCAAACACACAACTCAATAACCACACTCTATTAGTTTCCACATTTTCAATAACAGCTCAATATTCAACAGCTGCAATTTTCACAGAGAAACACTAACACGATCAACAAACCACGTATTCAAGTTCAACAATAATAAAAATGTGTAATGCCATGAGATGCAATGTCAAGTATAGTAATGCATGTCTTCCCTAATGATACACACTCGCTGTCTCTCATTCTGGGACCCATGGGGGACATATCTGTCCATGCATCTGTCGCGGCACATGACACAGATTTCGATAATAGTAATTATTGCGAAGTGCAATACCTCATTCGAAATATAATATTCATCGCGGCGTGCGATATGACCCGTTAAATGGTACATTCTCTTACCACAACCATGTCTTAAATACAGTGCAAATGACATGTTCAAATGAAAATGAGGAGATTACCAGTTTGATAACAATGCACAATTTACAACAAGGAATATAACACCAACAAATAAGCAACAAGTCTCCAAGATATTCTCAACACCACACAAGGAAATACAAGAATTTCATACGCTTAACAAGAGTTTAGAAATCCACTTGCCTTAGTCAATCGAATAATTAGTCTTGGACTTGACCATTCCCATTCCGTTGAGCTTCCGAACCAAACAGAATCTATTCAAGTATATATTCATAATAAGGTTTCAGAACTAACAACACTCAACTTTTATGTGTTTAATCTTATTCTTAAAAAATTACCCAAATTTATAATCAGGTTTGTAGTTCTTGAAACCAATTAACATTTCAACTATCAAAACCCTAAATTATATTTATATAATACAATAGATCTAATATTTAATTACCGATCTTAATATACGGAAACTTAACTCATAATGTGATAAGTATAAGAAATTAAATTAAACTATTTGTCATCCACGGAAAAAATACCGCCTTGAGCCTAAGACTACTTGTGTCCTCACTGTATCTCCAAATTCTAATTCCTAATTACTAACCACACAAAATGTAGAAATCACTACAAAAGTATTTGCATTAAATTTAATCATAAAATTTTCCCAGGAGCCATGTTCATGAACAAACCATTAATTTCCTCACATTATAGCATGTATGGCATTTTTTTTGTCTTTTTATTTAATTGTTTTTTTTCAGCAATACACAATAAATTATTTATATAATCAAAGCAACCAAATAATCACAATTAACCATTAAATACTCACTAACAAGTGATTCAAATATTTTCAAATTTTTTAACTATTCACGTGATTTCTTATTCAATTTTTTTAGACTCAAATATGCAATCTATCCCTTATTATTATACACATATATATAATCACCTATATAATATTGCTATATACACACATATATGTGCATCAATCAAGGAACTAGAGGCAAAGGAAACTTACATGAAGCAGTTTGTAATCCGCAAGTGCAGAAACCCTTCTCTTTTTTTTTCCTATTTTTTCTTAATTATTCTAGTACTAAAAGTGATAGGTTTTACGCACATATTTTATTAAATATTGGCTAAAGGGTGTAGGGTCTTAAATAAATTATCAATTTAGCCCAAGAGATTTTGGGTCATTACATTATCCACCACTAAAAATCATGTTTGTCCTCGAACATAGAGTAAAAGTTATTACCTGAAGCTTCAAAAAGGTGAGGATATCTGGCACGCATGTTAGACTCTGTCTCCCAAGTTACTTCTCTTAATGAACAGTGCTTCCATTGCACCTTAACTCAAACAAGCTTCTTGGTCCTAAGCTTTCGGATTTTCCTATCCAATATAGATATAGGCTTCTCCTCATATGTCATGTTTGGACCCTGCTCCACAAAATCGAGTGAACTCACATGAGATACATCTGAAATATACTTCTGAAACATAGAGACATGGAAAACATGATGAATTGCCGATAAACTAGGTGGCAAGGGAAACTTATAGGCCACCTCTCCCACTCGGCTCAAAATCTCAAAAGTTCCAATGAACCTAGGGCTAAGCTTGCCCTTTTTTCCAAACCTCATCTCACCCTTCATGGGTGATACTCGTAGCCAAACATGATCACCCTCCATAAACACTAAGGCTCTAACTCTCTGGTCTGCATAACTCTTCTTTCAACTCGAAGCTGTCAATAATCTATACTGAATTATACGGACCTGCTCCATAATATATATAAGCAAGTCTGTATCCAAAGAGTCCATCTCCGCGAATCAAACCAACCAATCGGAGACCCACACCGTCTTCCATACAACGCCTCAAATTGGTCCATCTTGATACTAGAGTGATAACTGTTATTATAGGCAAAATCCTCTTAGGGTAAATGTCGATCCCATCTATCTCCGAAATTGATCACACACGCTCGGAGCATATCTTCCAACACCTGAATTTTCCGCTCAGACTGACCATCAGTCTGAGGGTGAAAGTCTCTAATCATATCTAACTGAGTACCTAGACGATGCTATAATGCCTTCCAGAAGTGAGAAGTAAATAGTGAACCTCGATCTGATATGATAGAATTAGGAACTCCATGTAGTCGCACAATCTGACTGATATATAGCTCGGCTAATTTTTCTGCCGTATACTTCACCTGAACCGGAACGAAGTTGGAAAACTTTGTCAGCCTATCAACAACAACCCAAAAAGATTCATAACCACCCACTGTGGTAGGCAAACCGACTACCAAATCCATTGTAATCCACTCCCACTTCAGAGTAGGAATAGGCGTCCTCTGAGATACACCCCGGATGGACGGAATATTGAGAACAATGGGCCTCCTCAACAATTAATCTAATCAAATCGCCCATTTTAGGCACACAAATCCTGCCTCCGATCCTCAAGACGCCATTAGAATCAAGGACAGCCTCCTTGGCCTCCCCTCTCAGTACTTTGTCTCGAATGATACATAACTTCTCATCATCAAACTTGTACTCAAGGATCTGCTTGACTAAAGAAGTTCGAGCCTCAATAAAAGCAATCATCCCATCACTCTCCTTGAAAATCTGCAAGCGGACAAGACTGTTAGCTAATATCTGTATAGCTCTAGACAACGGTCTCTTCTCAATACTAAGCACTGCAAGACTCCCCAAGCTAGGAGTCTTCCTACTCAGAGCATCGGCCACAACATTATCCTTTTCTAGATGATACAGAATGGTCACATCATAGTCCTTTAGCAACTCAAATCATCTCCGTTGCCTCAAGTTCAAATCCCTCTGGATAAAGATATACTGAAGACTCCAATGATCAGTGAAGATCTCACAATTCACCCCATACCACTAATGACGCCATAACTTAAAGTGCAAATACCACAACCGCCAACTCTGAATTATGAGTAGGGTAGTTCTTCTCTTGGGATTTCAACTACCTAAAAGCTTAAGCAATTACTTTCCCCTTCTGCATTAACACCCTCCCCAAACAAACTCCTGAAGCATCACAATACACAGTAAAGTCTACACCCTCCTCAGGTAGAGTCAATAAAGAAGTAGAAGTCAAAAAATTGTTGAGATTTCGAAAGCTCTCCTCACACTCATAAGACTATTGAAAAAACACATCTTGTAGAGTCAATCTAGTTAATAAAGCAGCAATAGTAGATAAACTCTGAACAAATCGTCGATAATAGCCTGCCAATTCCACTGTAAAGACCTATTTAGTCGTTCCAAGCAGTAGAATCACTGTGATAAAAACTGACTGTGTCGACGGCTCACACGACGGACCGTCATAGTCACGACGGACCGTCGAGTGTCTCCGTGCCAAAACACTTAAAATCTGAAATTTGGGTACGGGGAATCAACTCTCTGAACTTTGCGACGACATGGCAGCAGGGACCGTCGTAGGCACAACAGACCGTCACAGAACTCCTAAATGAAATTGAGTCTCTGAATTCTGTGACGACTCTGCAGGACGGACCTTCGTAGGCACGACGGGCCGTCACGAGTGTTGTAATTCCACCTGGGTCGAATTTCTACTAGAGTTTTTAAGGGGCGTTTTGGACTATTTATGAAAAACTGTATCGAATTAGGGGATAAGTTTAATAACTTATTTACTTGGGGGTTAAAGGAGATAACCTTGAAATAAATAGTGGGTTACTTTTATCATCTTTTATACTTAATTATATGGTAATTAGGGTAAAACAAAGGGAATTTGAAAGAGGAGAAAATTAAAAAGAAAAGAAGAGAGAACGAGCGAGAAAGAAAGAAGAACAAAGAGAAAGCAAAAAGCATTGGAGAAGTAGATTGCTTGATCACGATTCTTCGGTGGAGGTAGGTTATGGTTTATGCTATTTTATATTAAACTCTTAATAGCGAATGATATGTATTGGGTAGTATTGTAAAGTTGTTTATATGCTTAATTGTGTGCTTGCATGATGTGATTATGTAATTGTAATGGATTGGAAAGATGAGGCTGTGAATCTTAAACCTTAAATCCACTTTGTTAATGATGATGCCTTGGTATAAAAGAAGGCTTGATGAACTAAAAGAATGAGATTAGGGGATCGGGTGTCACGAACTGACACGTAGTAGTAGGGGATCAGAGTGTCACGTTCCGACACCAGGATGATAAAGAGAATGAATCTTGAATTATGTTAATATACTCAAATTTAAAGAACCTAATTCCCAAATGAGTATGGTGTGGAGGCTTGGGTCCTCATATATGTGCTTGGGTTGGGGCCAATGGTTATGGTACTTGTTGTTGTCACCAGTTCAGTATGGTAGTCAATTTTATGTTATTATCTGATATATATATTGCTTTCTATTGTGAGTTGGCCGATGATACCTACTCCGTACTTGTGCCTTGTACTGACCCCTACTTGTAATTTTCTTCTTTGTTATTTGTGGAGTGCAGCAAACGTGCCATCGAAATCAACTCGTCCTCAACTCTAGCCAGTCTTTATCACGTCAGATTTCAGGGTGAG
The DNA here is from genome assembly GCA_027789145.1 of Solanum arcanum. NCBI lineage: Eukaryota > Viridiplantae > Streptophyta > Magnoliopsida > Solanales > Solanaceae > Solanum > Solanum arcanum. Next base: position 21,878,274 of record CM050935.1, on the reverse strand, counting down.
CTATTGTTCCTAGCTCGGATTGGATTCTCTCTCATTCATGTCTTGATGTCCTTGCAGTTCGGACATGGACCATTTGTTTACTTATTTTAGCTTCCTAGATACTCTTAAATTTAGTAATTTGAAGATAAAATGTTCTTGTGGTGATAATTTTCAGATTTTGGGAATAATAAGTATTAAATTTTAGAAGTTATTTATTGGTTATATTAATGAGTTTTAAGTCTTCCGCATTATGTTCTGTTTATTATGGTTGAAATGTTGGGGTTTAGATTGGTTGGTTCGCTCACATAGTAGGATAAGTGTGGGTGCCACTCGAGGCTCGTTTAGGGTCGTGACACCCACAAAACTCCTAATCTCAGTACGTGAAGTAGGTCGCGTCCAGCCTCTAACTGCCTCAATCTTGGAAGGATCTACTATAATACACTTTTTAGACACCACGTGTCATTTGAATGTCACAGAAGTAAGCCAGAACTCACAGTTTGAGAACTTGGCGTACACTTTCTCTTCTCTCAACCTCTGAAGTACAATTCTCAAGTGTCGGACATGGTCCTCCTCAATCTTAGAGTAAACCAAGATGTCATCGATGAAAATAATCAAAAAAGAATCAAGGTATGGTCCAAACACCCCATTGATCAATTCCATAAATGCTGTAGGGGCATTAAGCAATCCAAATGACATCACTAGGAACTCATAATGCCCATATCGGGTTTGAAAAGTTGTCTTAGGGATATCTGATGTCCTAATCATCAACTAATGATACCTAGACCTCAAACAAATCTAGGAGAACAATGATGCTCCCTGTAGCTGATCAAATAAGTCATCAATACGCGGGAGAGGATACTTATTCTTCACCATTACCTTGTTCAAGTGTCGTTAATCAATACACATCCTCATGATCCCATCCTTCTTCTTCCCAAACAATACATGGGCACCTCAAGGTGATACACTAGGGCGAATAAAACCCTTACTCAATAAATCCTGCAACCGATCCTTCAATTCTTTCAACTCTGTTAGGGCCATACGATATGGAGGGATAGAAATAGGCTTAGTGCCCGGCTCCAAATCAATAGCAAAATGATACCCCTTTCGGGAGGAACACCTAGAATATCAGAAGGAAATACATTGGGAAACTCCTTAACCACGAGAACAGAGTCCATGGGATGTGGTTCAATGCTAGTTTCCCGAATAAAAGCTCAGTAAGACAAACACCCCCTCTCCACCAATGTCTGAGCACGGATAAAAGAGACGACCTTGCTAGGATTAAAACCACTAACACTCTTCCATACAACCTTCGGAACAGTAGGCATTGCTAAAGTCACTGTAGTAGCATTACAATCAAGGACAACATGATAAGGAGAAAGCCAATCCATACCAAAGATAATATCAAAGTCTACTATCCCCAGAATGATTAAGTCTATCCAAGTGTAATACCTAGCCAAACAAAACAAGACAAGATCGATACACTCAATCCACCACTAAGGGCTTACCTACGGGTGTAGAAACACGAATAACTACAGTCATGCTTTCACATATCACATCAAATTTAGCAGCAAAATACATAGACACATAAGAGAATGTAGAACCTGCATCAAACAACACAGAAGCAGGTCGATGGCATAGTGGGATGATACCTTTAATAACAACATCAGAGGTATCCCCCACAGGTCTCCCCAGGAAAGCATAGAAGTGGCCTCCTCGTCCACCTCCAGCCTGGGTGGTACCTCTACCCCTACTCTGTTGAGTTGCAACACCACTACTAGAAACTCTAGCACATCTACCTGATTGAACTCTTTCACAACCTCTACCCTATGGTGCTGGTGGTCTAGTCTAGAATGAAGAATTAGGTCGAGGCCCATTACGACCCCTTTGATAAGTACACTGCCACATTCAGTGATTGTGATATCCACAAATAAAACAAAATCTCTAACCTAGAAACGTCTGTGTGGACCCTGAAAACCCACTATAGTTGCCTGCCCTTTAGGTCGCTAGTGTGAAATGTACGAGCCCAGACCAGGGCTACAAAAACCCTTAGATCTCTGGCCACCCTCAAATGTCGGCATAGATGCATGAATAGGTCCCCGCTATTGAAAAGAACCACTTACTCTCTATGATCCCCTACCTCTAGATGAGGTACCATGAAACTAACATAATATATAGGCCCTTTTAGGGTCCCCAAACTCCTTTCTCTCCATCAATTCTGCCTCTTTGGCGTCGCTCACAATGGATTGGAAAATATCCCCCTCCCTAGATGTCCGAAACACAGCTGACCTGATATAGAAAGTCAATCCCCTCACAAATCTGCGGATCCTCTCTGTGTTATTTTGAATAATGGCTAACACATGCAAAGACAACTGGCAAAAATTCGCCTAATACTTTGTAACCGATAAACCATCCTGTCGCAGACTCTTAAACCTCAAGAAACTCTCCTCTCTCATGCTCCAAGGGATAAAACGATCTTGGAATTCACTAGCATACTTCTCCAAAGTCCCTAGAGGAGATCCAGCTGGCAAAACCCCCGAATAAGTCCTCCACCAGTCTCTCGCTGGTCCATGAAGCAGGAGTGTAACATATCAACCCTGTTTGACTCGGCTAACCCAACCACCTCTAATAACTCTCGGCAGGTAGATAGAAACTCATGAGCATCCTCGCTCTTCCCACCATCATTCGGAATCTCTTATACCTACGCTACTCATTCTCTGGTCGAACAACAATTGATGCAACTTGACCCCCAACTGCTAAGGCAACATCATTCTGAACTACGGATCTACTAGTAGTTGCTCCACCGCATCATGAACAACTGGAGCTTCTTACAACTCTTGGATATGCCCTCTCTAGTACGAGAGTCATGTGGTGTGGCGGTTGCACCACCACCCTGAGAAAAACCCTCTAGCACACTTAACACCCTCAATAGTGTATCCTGAAGCAAAGGTGTGACTACAGGCTCTTGAGGAGCCTGGTCCTCTCTATCATCAATCTGAGGTTCTTGAGAGACCTCTCTAGCACGACCTTTCTCTGGTGCTGCTCCATGGCCACGACCTCTTGCTACTGTCATACCACGAGTACGACCTTTAGCTTGAGCTCTACCCCTACCCCTAGCTGGGGCCTCAACAACTGCCTCGGGAAGTGCCTTCCTACAACCTGTAAGTATAGTTCTATTCCTCGTTATCTCTGAAAAGAGTATACAACAATTCAGTACTAAAGAAGATAACTACACACGATAAGAAAGAATAAACAAAAGGAAGTTTCCTAGTAAGCTTTATAGTCTTTCAGAGATGAGTACAGACGTATCCGAACTGATCCTTGAGACTCTACGTAGACTCAGCTTGTATACACGTGAGACTTATTGACCTGGGTCTCTGATACCATTGGTCACGACCCAAAAACAGAAGTGATGGCACTCGTCTTACCCCACCAAGTTTCACGACCAAAAATGGACGTGATGGCACTCGACTTTTCCCACTAAGACAAGTCAGCCTAAAACTCAACCATTACCATAAAGTGCGGAAATAAAATATAAGTAACTTAATATAAACCCCAAAACCTGGTAGTCACGTGTACAAGTCTCTAATATATTACAATTGATTCAAAAGAAAACACAAGTCTCAAATGAACTTGTTTCTAGAATAGAACAAGATCATAATTATGGAGAAGAAAGTCTGCTTAGATGGAAACAACTACCTCACAAATCACGAACAAGCCTTGGAAAAGAAGATATATTACAAGTACAACAAATATCCAAGCTCATAACATAGAAATATATTTTGTAGAAACGCGGGGTGAGTACCAAACCACATGGTACTTAGCAAGTAAACCTCTAAACTCAAGCTAATGGGATTAAATATGGGTACTTCTACCACCCCCAACCGAACCTCCACAACTACAACCTTCATTAAAGTCAACCGAACCTCCACAACTACAACCTTCATTAAAGTCAAGCAAACCTACTAGATCATAGTTTACATAGCACGTATCTCAATAAAAACACTTAGACAAATTACATATCCTCAACACCAACACTTCAACAAATTACATATTCTCAATAACAACACTTCAACAAATTACATATCCTCAAAAACAATAGTTTAACAAATTATATAACCGAAATAACAAGCTCAATATTGATAAATCACAAATTCCGCAAAAAGGCAATCAGATGATCAGCAAAACACGACACGACATATTTGTCCATGCATATGTTGCGTCGCACGACACAACCCTCAATAATAGCAACCATCGCGGTGTGCGATATGTCCTTTGAAATGTAGTATCCATAGGGGCACGCGATACGTCCCTCAAAATGGTATATCCTCTTAATTACTCATTCTTTCTCAATGCACAAAACACATGTCACAATTAATGCCTCAGAATAATGCGGACGACAAGTTCAGTCAAATAATGAGGAGATGACCATTTTCATAACATCACACACTTCATAACCACACTAACATGAAGTCACATCAACAATGATTCAACAAGCCTTTAACCCTATCTCAACACATCACACATAAACAATTGATCAAATTGCCTTTTGTTATCCTTTTTTTGCATCATTAGAATTAATAAATGTGGACAAGTCAACCCATCACCAATCCCGTTACTCACAAACATATACCACAAGGAAATACACGCATTTCATACACTTAACAAAAGTTTAGAAATCCACTTGCCTAAATCCAATAAGAATTTACTTCGTGACTTGAGCCTTTCCCATTATTTGAACTTCCAACTCAAACAAATCTGCAACTTTCGTAAAGTCTTACGACGTCCTCTTTCCCTTATTTTAGTTTCCCTAAATTTATAAATCAATTATGATCTAAAAGTTATAAAATTTTACTAACTTATTTAATGTATATATATATGTGTGTTAAGTGGTATAAGATCTTAAATAAGTTTAATGTTTTAGCCCATTAACTATCAGTTAAGTCATTTGTCTACAATTACCCATCAATTTATTAACTCTAGCTAAATGAATATTTAAAATTTCTAATATGACCTTCTGGGTCATTACATTATCCACCACTACAAACCATGTTCGTTCTCGAACAAAAAGTAAAAGAAAGTTAAATACTAGGGGATACCAAGAGCCTAAGGTATGACTTTCAGAGTCCTGTTTCTCTTTCCGAGTAAACTTATACTGAGGAGCATTCCATCAAGATTAACTATCATGAACTTAAAATTCGAACCTAATTTTAGAAAATCTTTTAATTAGGAGTGATTACCAAGTCATAGACTAACCTATGAACCCTATCTGAACCCGAAACTCACTAGATCATAACACACCCATCAAGATGACTCTTATCTCACATAACCAAGATAACCTTCAGAATCAAAATCGTCTAAGACTATGAGTGAGCCTGTATCAACCACGAGGCACGCATAATCACTTTTATGTTAAATATTCCATTCTCACAATACAATCTTTCCTTGAACTTATGTCATAAAAAAAATATATTTCTAGACATTGAGTTCTCATTAAGGGAGCATCAAACTTATCCAACCCAATGAAGAAAGTTATCGAGTAAACACCTAGAAAATGATACACCCATGCATATAGAACCTCTAACAACATTCTCAAATTATGTCACTATTTAAGGAAGCTCTTCTATAAGTTCTCATCATAAAGGTTGTGTCTGTATATAAATTGAGATATTTTAACTATTTAAAAAACGCCAAATTATCATAAATGAAATGACCAAGTCTATCAAAGGCTCCTACCCTATTAAGAGGAAATAAGAGGATCGGTACATCCGATCAACCAATAGAAATTTACACATAGATGTAAAAAAACATGTGGACATATGCAATGAATCATACTCCAAATAATGTCAAACTAAGTAGGTGGTGAAATTAAGAATATACAGAATCAAGGTCGAATAACACTAGATACTTTCTCCATAATGCCCATATAAATAAAATTATTTCATTTGACTCTGAACTTTTGTTTTTAGCTACCAACAATCAAACACATGACCCCATTACAATATTACAAATACTAGATTCATAGAACCCCACATACTTCTCAAGTACTCCATTGAATTTACGCTCTTAAAACCAACAAGCATCATAATAATACCAGTCATTTTTCTTACTCTCAAACTGTTAATAGTATTAAAGTATTCTTATCAAATACATTATCACCTTTAAATTTTCATAGCCTCCCTCTAATAAGATGTGGTGCACTTCACACCCATGAAAAGGACTGTACTTAGTGCGACTTTTCAGACATCCTTGGATACTTAAACCTAGTGCTCTAATAACAAATTGTGTCATGCCCCAAGCTACCCCTGAGATACAGACACAGAACCCAGGACCACAAGTGATCCCAAGCTAACCCTGCTGGCATGATCATGATTCAACTAAAGATAATAAACTGTTGCGGAAGCGAAATCATACTTAAAATGAAAAGATGGGGAATACCCATATTCTATGACTGAGATATTTGAAAACAATGAGTTTAATACAAAAAAAAAAATTAACTCAATACTAAGATGAATCTAACTATATTTGAAAATAGCCTCTAAACTAGACTACAAATATTGGGACAAGCCCCAGCTAAATCTAGCAAATACTAAAACTAAATGACGAAAGACTGAAATGAAACTCATCACTGTTGTCCTCGGAGAATGAGGACTCACCACTGAATCTGGTTAACTAGAGATCTGAAAATTGATCTATGCGTCATATGGATTTTGAGAACCTGAACCTACATCATGAGAAGATGTAGCACACGTTTACGTAAGTACGAAAGGTGCTAAGCATGTAGGATAGAGTAAAGCTTAAATAAAACATAACTGAACAAGCATAAAAACAATTATAATAATCTGAATAAGATATGCTGCTTTCTGAACTAACTGGATGCAATGACAAATTAATAACATGCTAAAACTCAATACTAAATATACTAATAAATGGTCAATTTAGAGAGTCTGACTAAACTATCAGAGCTACTTATAACTAATAGTAAAACCATATGAGATAAATGTGAAGTCCGATGCATAGGCCCCACCGATAGGACCCAATATACTCTGCCAGAGGTATAAAGGCATGCTGGCGTGATCACTAAACTGATTGCCCACAGAGGGGACTTACAACTTACTTGGCTAGTATTTTTTGGACTATTAGGTACTCTAAACCCTAGTTCAACTAAGTATTATGCTAATCCAAATGAATTCTATAAATTAACTTATTATATCTGAATTTCTGTAAATATTGGATAGCTCAAAACTGAACATGCAACGCAACAATTAATCTATTAATTATGCATTTCTAACTGAGGCATGTATATCTTAAGTGTATTAAATATATGACCTAGCATGTGTAATTCAAGAACTAAAGAAATAAAAAGCTAGGGTTCTGAAATTCATGCAATAATCTGAATAATAATATGATAATCTGATTTGGAACATATAACTAATAAATTCATGAAGTTTTAACAAAGTTCTAGAAACCCTAGGTTTAATCATGATAAGAGAATAAAGAAATGACTAAAACTAAGGATCCAGTGGGTGAAAGGAACCCACTAGTAAAATCCCACATGCCTGGTGATTAAATCCACGAAAAAAACTTAAGTTTCGGAGCTGGAACTGCTGGAGATTGTGGAATATATGAGCTAGGGTTCTTGAGCTTTTTTCTCCTCTCTTGCTTATTTTCTAAGTTTTGATTTAATGATTTGACTTGGATATGTTTAAATCATATTTCTAGGCTTAAAATGACTAAAATATGATGATTTACGGTCAAAACGACGTTACTTAGGGTTTTAACAGACTGGGAAAAGTCAAAAAGACCCCTTGAAAGGTTTTTGTCGGTCCTCACGACGGCTAGGAGAGACGGTCCATCGTGGGCACGATGCCCCGTCGTTGGGTCTGTAGTGAGGGCCTCTTCGATATGCCTTTACTAAAATGGGCATAACTTTTTACTCAGAGGTATAATTTTAGCATGGTCGGTGGATATGGAAAGATAATTCAATTTTTGTGCTAAGAGTTATGACCATTTTAAGTTGACCCAACTGCATTTCCCTTAACTGGCTGCAAATCTTCAACCTACGGACCGTAGGTCCACCTACGAACCATGCTGGTAATCCATAGCTCTTGTAAGAGAGTGGTTGAAGGGAGTCTTGATCGAAGGTCACGGATTACGGACTGTCGTTTGACTTACGGACCGTAAGTACGTGCATTGTCCAAGACTTTACAGATTTTTCTACGCAGATGCCACCATTGGTAGAACCTGCAGATTTTTCTAAAAAACTAATTTTTGGTCTGTTTTGGCTATGGGGTGTTATAGATTTTGTCATGCCTAGCCTTTGTCTCTATGTCATCACTATTATATTTCCATTATAATGCATGAATGAGGAATTCAATTATGTTAAAAAGATTGATAACCATTGTCTAACATGTATATAGATTATGAATTATATGTAATGGATCCAATGCGGATCAGGGCTTGAAGATTATATTGTATTGATGCATGCTCTCCTATCTTCTGTATCCAATGCGGATCAAGGCTTGAAGATTAGATAGTATTGATGCATGTTCTCTTATATTCTGTAATTACTAATATAGTTCTATGTATCTCGAGTCCATGGTAATTGGTTTATGAGTTGGTATAGGGTTGATTGTACTTTAGGTACTGCTTATAAGAGATTATAATGATGAATTATGTGTTAGTATCCAATGTGGATTGATACATCAAGATTTGATTTCTAATTCGTTTCTATTGTAATCTATGATGCTCACTGTGACGTCGAGTTTTTTGGCAAATGTAGTAGGATCTCATCTAGGCTATGATTTATTTAAGCTACTTCCCTAGATTGATGCGATTGATGAAATATTATTTACAATCCATGCAAGTAAAATTGTTTAATGGTCTATGTCCTTCTACTTTCTTTTATATATGTGATGCCTGGTATTATGTTATAGTATGATCTTTTAGCTATTTCTACATGGTTTCCTTTTATAATTAAATGTATATTAAGCTACTTGCCAATAATGTATTTATGTTCAAAAAGGTGTATTGATCAATGATGATCAAAAGTTTGATGAATTGGTAAGAATGAATTACCCTCTCTACTTTTCTTATACTATTTATAGTTGATGAAGCCTTGTATGATGATCACCTTATGTGTAACTTGTGTCTAGTCTTCTACGCTAGTTGTAAATCTAGGTTAGGTTACTAAAGTTATGAGCATGAGAATGTATATGTTAGGCTCATGTCTATGTTCTCCCATTAATGAAAAATTAAGGAATGATGACCCCTACCTATGTACCCCTATTTTTATGCAGGAATAGCAAAATTTAGGAGTCTTAAGTGTAATAGGAAGCTTGGCTTGTGTCCTATGCTATTGTTTGTTGTGTGATGTATGTTTGAAAGTGTAGTGTCGTCTTAAGTGGGTGGCTGCATCAATATGTTGTTGATAGCTATTATATATGTTATCATATTGAACATTGAACACATATCACATCAGGGCTTACTCCTTTAGACGTAACCGGCCGTCGTCATCTTTGAGGACTAAGACTAGCCTCTTAGTTTACATCATTATATTAAGAGGTCAAATTTAGGGAAAAATTTAAAACTTTTCATTACTTCTAATTGGAGATTTACATAGTCCTCTACACACAGACATAAACACACACACACACACATATATATATATATATAGATATATATGTTAATTTCTAGATTGGGAAAGACCCATATGAAAACACAACGTTTGAAAATAATTTGAAGGAACACTTTGAGGAAAGTGTTCTCAAAGGTGAGTTAGATTCCATACTTAATGTTTGATGAAGAATTGATAGTGAAATCTTCAATTATAGCCCCCAGCAACCCTGGACATTTTTACCTTATCATATAAATAGGATTTTTAAATGGAACCCCTCCTTAGGCTCTTTAAAAATCAAATTAACACATTTATGACTCAAACAATGTACAATTCCTTCTAAATGCTCAATACTCAACGCGATCGATTATTTCTTACTTTACCAATTCATACCTTGAAAAAAAACACTACCACAGACCTAAACTCACCATGAAAAACTTGATTTGAATCTAATTGTGTAACAGAACTCCTTTATCTATCAACATTAGTTCATACCTTGATTATTTTTATGAATCGACATATCTTAGCATATCATTGACGTCTCTTTATAGATCTGGTCATATCTTTTTCAATAAAATTCAACCGCACTCATTTCAAAACTCAAAACCACCAAATAAAAACTTATAATGAACTTTAATTGAACATTCATAATCTTTTCTCAAGTTTTATCCATTAGTTTTTAACCAATCTGATGATCATGTAACATTACATATTACCATAATCAAAGAAAAAAAATTTGTGAAGTTACGTATCTGTAAATCCAATTCTCAACTCCTTTAAAAATATTCTTACTCTCACCTCTTTCCGAATTGATTATATCCCACTAATTTATTATTATTTTTCAATTTTCTTGTAGCTCCTTTAGATTCTATTTGAGCGGTGTTTTCAACACCTCCAACAATTTCCTTGCAATCAAGCTACTCATCCAATAGTATTAAACCTCAGGCTTTAATACTCATAAGTCATCATTACAATACAAAATTCGTTTAACCAACAAGCCATATTACATACTTCCATATCCATTAGAATATATCACGAACTCTTATTACCATCATGCTCATCTAGTTGTTGTAATCACCACAAAGTACATCTTTTCAAAAATATGACACCTTAAATCCAGTTATACCAACCAATATCAAAGGACTAACTGAATCTTATATGCTTTTCTTACATAAATCTTCAACTATCTACACATAAGTATACTCTTTAAGACTTTCTTTACCCATAAGTTTGTCATTCTGGTATCTATACATTCCCTTGGGCCTTAAGATGGAATCATCAATACTTTGTTTAGAAACCTCGGAATACGCTTCTCAATTTAAACACATAAATACCGTACAAAATTTCCACCACAAAAGGCTTCCTTATAAATAATGCTTAACCCATTCATCCGTACTAACAAGCTATTTTTTTTTAAAAAAAAATATGAATACAACACCAAATTTTATTATATTAGCTTGTAATACAATAGATAATTCCTTAAGTAGTTATTATTTGCACTTAACAATCAACATATTCTTTTTCATATGCCACTAGTACCGCATCGTGAAATGTCGTTACATCCACCAATAGAACACATCATTCCTACCGAGAAGATCATATCCAAATTTAAAAAACCGTAAAATATCACCAAATTAGTTATGAATCTAGCCCAAGCTATATGTATCTTTTCGTATGTCAAGTCAATAAAAAAATAACACACTACATAACCATTACCAAATAGGAATAGGTACCCCATTATAGAAGTGGTATTATGACCTTTTTTTTATCCACTCAATCTACGAAAGTTTTAAACTTCGATTGGCACAATATCATTCGCTAAGGAACCCATATATGTCATTAAAACTATACCAACTTGACTTTCCAAGAAACATTGTTTATTATCTAGGCAACCCTTTAATCATTTCATTTTCAATAATAGTCAAATCATTCCATATATCGTATATACTATTCATTTTACTTCCGTAAGTAATACTTCCCCCTTAATACCAGAGCAAACATTTAAACCATACACGACGTCAATTACTATATGAGGAACCGCACATGAGCCATCACTATAAGTGAGAGTACAGATCAAGACAGACGAATAACGCACGATAGGGATTCAAAAAGTGAAGATTTTTCTAAAAAGTCACTATAGCATCTTGAAGATAAGTACAGATGTCTCCGTACAGTTCTTCAAGACTCTACTTAGACTCGGAATGTACATAGGTGAGACCTATGAACCTGGGGCTCTTATACCATTTTGTCACGACCCAAAAATGGGCGTGATGGCACTCGTCTTATCCCACCAAGACAAGTCAGCCTAATATAACAATAAAATGCGGAAAATTTATAAGTTACTTAAAAGTACACCCAAAACCTGGTTGTCACGTGTACAAGCCTCTAAAGTATTACAATTGATTCAAATGAAAACTCAAGTCTCGAATGAACTTGTTTCTAGAATAGAACAAGATCATAATTATGGAGAAGAAAGTCTGCTGAGATGGAAACAGCTGCCTCACAAATCTCCAAGAATCCTCTGAAAAAAAGAGAATGACAAGCACAACAAAAATCCAGGCTCATAACCTACAAAAAAAATTGTAGAAGCAAGGGGTGAGTACCAAACCACACAGTACTCAGAAAGTAAACCTCTAAAGACAAGATAAGGGGATAAAATACGGGTACACCTACCACCCCCAACCGAACCTCTATAACTACAACCTGCATTAAAATCAACCCAACCTAACAACTCACAGTTTACGTAGCACGTAGCTCAACAACAACACTTAGACAAATTACATATCCTCAACAACAAAACTTTAACAAATTACATATCCTCAACAACAATACTTCCACAAATTACATATCCTCAACAACAAGCTCAATATTGATCAATCACAAGTTCAACAGAAAGGCAATCAGAAGATCAGCAAAACACGATATCAAGTTCACTAATTATAAGTATGTGCAATGCAATGGAATGCGATTGAATGCAATGTCAAGTATAATGATGCATGTCTGACCTAGTTGTACACACCCACTGTCTCTCAGTTCGGGACCCATGGGGGACATGTTTGTCCATGCATCTGTCGCGGCGCACGACACGAACCTCAATAATAGTAACCATTGCGGTGCACGATATGTCTCTCGAAATAAAGTATCCATCGAGACACGCGATACGTCCCTCTAAATGGTACATCCTCTTAATTACTCATTCTTTCTCAATGCACGTAACACTTGTCACAACCAATGTCTCAGAATATTGCAGATTACAAGTTCACACAAATAATGAGGAGAGGATAATTTTCATAACATCGCACACTTCACAACCACACAAACATGAAGTCACATAAACAATGATTAAACAAGCCTTTAACCCTTTCTCAACACATCACGCATAAACAATTGGTCACATTGCCATTTGTTATCCCTTTTTTTCATTAGAATTAATCAATGTGGACGAGTCAACCCATCACCAATCCCGTTGTCCCAAACATATAGCACAACGAAGTGCTAGCATTTCATACACTAAACAAGAGTTTAGAAATCCACTTGCCTCAAATAGTCGAAGAATCACTCTAGGATTTGAGTCTTGCTCTTTCATTGCACTTCCAAAAAAAATCCAGTCTATTTAAATAATTAAACACTATAAGGTTTCGAAGTTAACAACACATATTGCACGTGTCTAGGCTAAACCAAAAAAAGTCACGCAAATTTATAATTAAGTTCTTAAGTTTCAAGATTAGGATTAAATTTTAATTTCTTTTCAATATCATAAATCTTAGGACATTCACTTAATACCATATACCTAATGCTTAATTATATATAAATATATATATATATATATATATATATATATATATATATATATATATATATATATATATATCAAAACTTAAATGATAATATGAAAACTATTAAAAGGATCTCAAATTGATCCCAATTTATATCACCCATATTTGAACATCAAAATAAAGATATTTCAAGAAATAATTTTATAAGGAAGGTTTCTTGCATGTCTATTTACCTCCCTTTCCAATAATTGTTCCATGATCATCAACAATTGGTCATAATTACAGAATGACTAAGGTTAAATGCTAAATATATGTGACAGTGGGGTCTACAAGGTTAATTGATTTATAAAATATTGAAGAGGTTATATTCAACTTTGCACATGGAAATTCAATATGGGACTCTATTCTTTTGACATGAAACGATAAACTTGCCATCAATTCATAAAATAATTTTCTTGAGCAATTTCATTCATACACTGACATGTGGTAACGACTTATGCCCATAAACCCTATAAATAACTAAATACTGCAAATGTTATGTATAAACAATGTTTACCTGAAATAGTTTCTCTTTTCTTTTCACCATAGTATCGTCCTTCTTGATGAATTGGATGGGGAGGCTGCGACTAATTTGTATAGTGATAAAAATAATAGTAAACCCCATTATGTACTTTAATATAAGGATCAAATAATATAGTGTCTTAAATAAATTATCACTTTAGTCCATCAACTATGGATTAAGTCAACTATTTACAGTTACTCATTAATTAATTAACTCAAGTTAAACAAATAGTTTAAAATTCTCAAACCAACTACAACGGCTGATTTTGAATAAATGGAAATTTTTCAAAAATTTCTACAAATCACATTCCAGGTCATTACACCCATTAACTTATTTGAAGAATTTAACATCATTGTAATTGTAATTAGTTTGGTTTTAACTTATAATAAACAATATACTCATTAACTAAATCACATTAACTTATTTAAGAAACTTAACAACTTTCTAAGTCTAATCAGTTTATTTTTAACTTAATTCCAACACTTTGTTCACCAAATAAATCACACTAACTTATTTAAAGAATTTAACAACTTTCCAAGTCTAATTTGTTTAATTTTAACTTAATTAAAACACTATATTAACCAACTAAATCACATTAACTTATTGAGGAAATTTCACAACCTAAGTCTAATTAGTTTAGGTTTAACTTAATTACATTACTAATTCACCAACTAAATAACATTAACTTGTTTGACATATTTAACATCATTCAAAGTGTATTTAGCTTAGTTTTAACTTAATTCAAAAAATATATTCACCAACTAAATCACATTAAATTATTTAAAGAACTTAACAACTTTCTAAGTTTAATTAGTTTAGTTTCAACTTAATTCGGACACTATATTTACATAATCAATCACATTAACTTATTTAAAGAATTTAACAACTTTCCATGTCTGAATAGTTTAGTTTTAACTTAATTACAACACTAAATTTACAAACTAAATCACATTAACATTTAATGAATTTAAAAACGTTTTTAGTTAATTAGTTTAGTTTTAACTTAATTCAAACACTATATTCACCAACTAAATCACATTTACTTATTTGAATAACTTAAAATCATTCTTAGACTTATTAGTTTAGTTTTAACTTAATTCCAACACTTTATTTACCAACTAAATTACATTAACTTATTTACAGAACTTAATTTCATTCTAACTCTTATAAGTTTATTTTTAACCTAGTTCCAACAATATATTCACCTAATAAGTAACATTAAGTTATTCAAAGAATTTAACTACTTTCTAAGTCTAATTAGTGTAGTTTTAATTTAATTGAAACACTATATTCATCAAATAAATCACATTTTCTTATTTAAAGAATTTTACAACTTTCTAAATCTAATTAGTTTTTTTTTTGCTTAATTCCAACATTATATTCACCAAATAAATCGCATTACTTATTTGAAGAACTTAACATCTTTCCAAGTGTAATTAGTTTAGTTTTACTTAATTTCAACATTATATTCAACAACTAAATCACATTTACTTTTTTAAAGTTCTTTACATCTTTCTAAATGTAATTAGTTTAGCTTTAACGTTATTCCAACATTATTTGCACCACATAAATAACATTTTTTATTTGAAGAACATAACATCTTTCTAAGTGTAATTAGTTTATTTTAACTTAATTCAAACACTATATTGACCAACTAAATCATATTTACTTATTTGAAGAACTTAACATCTTTCTAAGGGTAATTATTTTAGTTTTAACTTAATTCAAACACTATATTCACCAACTAAATAAGATTAACTTATTTAAAAAACTTAACATTTTTCTAATTACTTTATCTTGAACTTCGTTCCAACACTATATTCACCAATGAAATTGAATTAACTTATTTAAAGAACTTAACAACTTTCTAAGTCTAATAGTTTAGTTTTATTTTAATTCAAACACTATATTCACCAACTAAATTACATTAAGTCATTTAAAGAATCTAACAAGTTTCCATGTCTCATTACTTTAGTTTTAACTTAATTTCAACAATATTTTAACCAATTAAATGTCACGATCCAAATACGTACGTGATGACACTCGTCTTATCCCACCAAGACAAGTCAGCCTAATCCTATAATTTCGATAAAATGCAAAAATTAAACCAAAGTATTATAACGATTACTAATATGGAAACAATTCAACTTAATTTAATTCCCAAGACTTGGTAGTCACGTGCACAAGCCTCTAATGTAAATACTAGAATTGAAATAAAGATACGAGTCTAACATAAATTTGTCTTTCAAGTTAAAACAAAGTCATAATCTGGAGTAGGAAAGTTCGCTGAGATGATAAAGCAGCTACTTCACAATCCTCCACAAGATGCCTCGAAAATGAAGAGAATGGAAGGTATCACGAAAATCCGGGCTTGTAACCAACAAAAATTTGTAGAAGCAAGGGGTGAGTACCAAACCACACGGTACCCAATAAGAAAACCTCTAAACAAAAGTTAAGGGGAAAAAATACGGGTACTCCTTACACCATATCTAAACTTCCACACTACAAATAACTCACAGTTTACCAAACACACAACTCAATAACCACACTCTATTTGTTTCCACATTTTCAATAACAGCTCAATATTCAACAGCTACAATTTTCACAGAGAAACACTAACACGATCAACAAACCACGTATTCAAGTTCAACAATAATAAAAATGTGTAATTCCATGAGATGCAATGTCAATTATAGTAATGCATGTCTTCCCTAATGATACACACTCGCTGTCTCTCATTCTGGGACCCATGGGGGACATATCTGTCCATGCATCTGTCGCGGCGCATGACACAGACTTTGATAATAGTAACCATTGCGACGCGCAATACCTCATTCGAAATATATTATTCATCGCGGCGTGCGATATGACCCGTTAAATGGTACATTCTCTTACCACAACCATGTCTTAAATACAGTGCAAATGACATGGTCAAATAAAAATGAGGAGATTACCAGTTTGATAACAATGCACAATTTACAACAAGGAATATAACACCAACAAATAAGCAACAAGTCTCCAAGATATTCTCAACACCACATAAGGAAATACAAGAATTTCATACGCTTAACAAGAGTTTAGAAATCCACTTGCCTTAGTCAATCGAATAATTACTCTTGGACTTAACCATTCCCATTCCGTTGAGCTTCTGAACCAAATGGAATCTATTCAAGTATATATTCATAATAAGGTTTCAGAACTAACAACACTCAAATTTTATGTGTTTAATCTTATTCATAAAAATTTACCAAAATTTATAATCAGGTTTGTAGTTCTTGAAACCAATTAACATTTCAACTATCAAATCCCTAAATTATATTTATATAATACAATAGATCTAATATTTAATTACCGATCTTAATATACGGAAACTTAACTCATAATGTGATAAGTATAAGAAATTAAATTAAACTATTTGTCATCCACGGAAAAATACCGCCTTGAGCCTAAGACTACTTGTGTCCTCACTGTATCTCCAAATTCTAATTCCTAATTACTAACCACACATAATGTAGCAATCACTACCAAAGGATTTTCATTAAATTTAATCATAAAATTTTCCCACGAGCCATGTTCATGAACAAACCATTAATTTCCTCACATTATAGCATGTATGGCATTTTTTTTGTCTTTTTCTTTAATTGTTTTTTTTCAGCAATACACAATAAATTATTTATATAATCAAAGCAACAAAATAATCACAATTAAGCATTAAATACCCACTAACAACTGATTCAAATATTTTCAAAATTTTTAACTATTCACGTGATTTCTTGTTCAATTTTTTTAGACTCAAATATGCAATCTATCACTTATTATTATACACATATATATAATCACCTATATAATATTGCTATATACACACATATATGTGCATCAATCAAGGAACTAGAGGCAAAGGAAACTTACATGAAGCACTTTGTAATCCGCAAGTGCAGAAACCCTTCGCTTTTTTTTCCCTATTTTTTCTGAATTATTCTAGTACTAAAAGTGATAGGTTTTACGCACATATTTTATTTAATATTGGCTAAAGGGTATAGGGTCTTAAATAAATTATCACTTTAGCCCATAAACTATTGATTAATTAACATAAGTTAAACAAATATTCAAAAGTTCTAAAGAAGAGCTTTTGGGTCATTACATTATCCACCACTAAAAATCATGTTTGTTCTCGAACATAGAGTAAAAGAAATTACCTGAAGCTTCAAAAAGGTGAGGGTATTTGGCACGCATGTTAGAGTCTGTCTCCCAAGTTACTTCTCTTAATGAACAGTGCTTCCATTGCACCTTAACTCAAACAAGCTTCTTGGTCCTAAGCTTTCGGATTTGCCTATCCAATATAGATATAGGCTTCTCCTCATATGTCATGTCTGGACCCAGCTCCACAAAATCGAGTGAACTCACATGAGATACATCTGAAATATACTTTCGAAACATAGAGACATGGAAAACATGATGAATTGCCGATAAACTAGGTGGCAAGGGAAACTTATAGTCCATCTCTCCCACTCTGCTCAAAATCTCAAAAGTTCCAATGAACCTAGGGCTAAGCTTGCCCTTCTTTCCAAACCTCATCTCACCCTTCATGGGTGATACTCATAGCCAAACATGATCACCCTCCACAAACACTAAGGCTCTAACTCTCCGGTCTGCATAACTCTTCTTTCAACTCGAAGCTGTCAATAATCTATACTGAATTATACGGACCTGCTCCATAGTATATATCAGCAAGTCTGTATCCAAAGAGTCCATCTCCGCGAATCAAACCAACCAATCGGAGACCCACACCGTCTTCCATACAACGCCTCAAATTGGTCCATCTGGATACTAGAGTGATAACTGTTATTATAGGAGAAATCCTCTTAGGGTAAATGTCGATCACATCTATCTCCGAAATTGATCACACACGCTCGGAGCATATCTTCCAACACCTTAATTGTCCGCTCAGACTGACCATCAGTCTGAGGGTGAAAGGCTCTAATCATATCTAACTGAGTACCTAGACGATGCTATAATGCCTTCCAGAAGTGAGAAGTAAATAGTGAACCTCGATCTGATATGATAGAATTAGGAACTCCATGTAGTCGCACAATCTGACTGATATATAGCTCGGCTAATTTTTCTGCCGTATACTTCACCCGAACCGGAACGAAGTTGGAAAACTTTGTCAGCCTATCAACAAAAACCCAAAAAGATTCATAACCACCCACTGTGGTAGGCAAACCGACTACCAAATCCATTGTAATCCACTCCCACTTCAGAGTAGGAATAGGCATCCTCTGAGATACACCCCTGGCATCCCACACCACCAGTAATGATTCAAATCATGATACATCTTCGCCGCCCCCGGATGGACGGAATATTGAGAACAATGGGCCTCCTCAAGAATTAATCTAATCAAATCGCCCATTTTAGGCACACAAATCCTACCTCCGATCCTCACGACGCCATTAGAATCAAGGACAGCCTCCTTGGCCTCCCCTCTCAGTACTTTGTCTCGAATGTGGCATAACTTCTCATCATCAAACTTGTACGCACGGATCTGCTTGACTAAAGAAGTTCGATCCTCAATAAAAGCAATCCTCCCATCACTCTCCTTGAAAATCTGCAAGCGGACAAGACTGTTAGCTAATATCTGTATAGCTCTAGACAACGGTCTCTTCTCAATACTAAGCGCTGCAAGACTCCCCATGCTATGAGTCTTCCTACTCAGAGCATCGGCCACAAAATTAGCCTTTTCTAGATGATACAGAATGGTCACATCACAGTCCTTTAGCAACTCAAATCATCTCTGTTGCCTCAAGTTCAAATTCCTCTGGATAAAGATATACTGAAGACTCCAATGATCAGTGAAGATCTCACAATTCACCCCATACAGCTAATGACGCCATAACTTAAAGTGCAAATACCACAACTGCCAACTCTGAATTATGAGTAGGGTAGTTCTTCTCATGGGATTTCACCTACCTAAAAGTGTAAGCAATTACTTTCCCCTTCTACATCAACACCCCCCCCCAAACAAACTCCTGAAGCATCACAATACATAGTAAAGTCTACACCCTCCTCAGGTAGAGTCAATAAAGAAGTAGAAGTCAACAAATTCTTGAGATTTCGAAAGCTCTCCTCACACTCATAAGACTATTGGAAAAACACATCCTGTAAAGTCAATCTAGTTAATAAAGCATCAATAGTAGATAAAGTCTAAACAAATCGTCGATAATAGCCTGCCAATCCCACTGTAAAGACCTGTTTAGTCGTTCCGAGCAGTAGAATCACTGTGATAAAAACTGACTGTGTCGAAGGATCACACGACGGACCGTCGAGTGTCTCCGTTCCAAAACACTTAAACTCTGAAATTTGGGTACGGTGAATCAACTCTTTGAACTTTGCGACGACATGGCAGCAGGGACCGTCGTACGCACGACAGACCGTCACAGAACTCTTAAATGAAATTGAGTCTCTGAACCCTGTGACGACTCTGCAGGACGGACCGTCGTAGGCACGACGGGAAGTCACGAGTGTTGTAATTCCACCTGGGTCGGATTTCTACCAGAGTTTGTAAGGGGCGTTTTGAACTATTTATGACAAACTGTATGGAATTAGGGGATAAGTTTAATAACTTATTTACTTGGGGGTTAAAGGACATAACCTTGAAATAAATAGTTGGTTACTTTAATCATCTTTTATACTTAATTATATTGTAATTAGGGTAAAACAAAGGGAATTTGAAAGAGGAGAAAATTAAAAAGAAAAGAAAAGAGAACGAGCGAGAAAGAAAGAAGAACGAAAAGAAAGCAAAAAGCATTGGATAAGTAGATTGCTTGATCACGATTCTTCAGTGGAGGTAGATTATGGTTTATGCTATTTCATAGTTAACTCTTAATAGCGAATGATATGTATTGGGTAGTATTGTAAAGTCGTTTATATGCTTAATTGTGTGCTTGCATGATGTGATTATGTAATTGTAATTGATTGGAAAGATGAGGCTGTGAATCTTAAACCTTAAATCCACTTTGTTAATGATGATGACTTGGTATAAAAGAAGGCTTGATGAACTAAAAGAATGAGATTAGTGATCGGGTGTCAAGAACCGACACGTAGAATTAGGGGATCGGAGTGTCACGTTCCGACACCAGGATGATAAAGAGAATGAATCTTGAATTATGTTAATATACTCAAATTTAAAGAACCTATTTCCCAAATGAGTATGGTGTGGAGGCTTGAGTCCTCATAGATGTGCTTGGTTTGTGGCCAATGGTTATGGTACTTGTTGTTGTCACCAGTTGAGTATGGTAGTCGATTTTATGTTATTATCATATATATATATATATTGCTTTCTATTTTTAGTTTGCCGATGATACCTACTCAGTACTTGTCCCTTGTACTGACCCCTACTTGTAATTTTCTTCTTTGTTATTTGTGGAGTGCAGCAAACGTGCCATCGAATTCAACTCGTCCTCAACTCTAGCCAGTCTTCATCACGTCAGATTTCAGGGTGAGCTATTGTTCCTAGCTCGGACTGGATTCTCTCTCATTCATGTCTTGATGTCCTTGAAGTTCGGACATGGATTATTTGTTTACTTATTTTAGCTTCCTAGATACTCTTAGATTTAGTAATTTGAGTATAGAATGTTCTTGTGGTGATGACTTCCAGATTTTGGGAGTAATAAGTATTAAATTTTAGAAGTTATTTATTGGTTACATTAATGAGTTTTAAGTCTTCCGCATTATGTTCTGTTTATTATGGTTGAAATGTTGGGGTTTAGATTGGTTGGTTCGCTCACATAGTAGGACAAGTGTGGGTTCCACTCGCAGCTCATTTTGGGTTATGACAAACTTGGTATCAGAGTATTAGGTTCGTTGGTCTCATCCCACAAGAACGAGTCTAGTAGAGTCTTGAGGAACGGTAGGGGGACGCCTTTACTTTTCTTTGAGAGGCTATAAGACTTTAGGAAAATTCCATTCTTCCTTTCTTTCATGCTATTACTTGGATCCAATTGGTATCTAGGTGATACAAATTGGTATCTGACCATCTTCACTCTATTTCGCAGATGGTTAGAACTAGAGCAACAACTGCGCCAACACTAACACCGGCATGACAAGATGCGTCTGAACCAGCCACTGAGACTGTAGCTCGAAGAGGAGCAGTGGCAACAGGCCGTGGTAGAGGTCGTGGGAGGACGTCCTCTAGAGGAAGAGGACAAGCACCTGGCCCCGCTAGTACTAGGGCAGTGACTCCTCCACCCACGGAGGAAGTATTAAGAGAGGATGAGGAATTGGAGAATGAACAAGTGCAGAATAATTACCACCCCAACCTACCCAGAGATAATTAATCAGGTTCTTGCTTATCTTAGTGGGTTATCTGATCAAGGACAGACACATCCAGATTTTTCTGCACCAGCACCTCAAGTTCCGGGAGAACAACATGCAGCTCTTGTGGCTCCCCGCATGGATGCCTCCTTGGAAACAGGCACGTTTCCTCGGTTGACTACAGAGCCTATAATTACAAGTGATCAGCATGAACTTTTCACTAAGTTCTTGAAGTTGAAACCTCCAGTTTTCAAGGGTGCTAAATCTGAGGATGCCTATGATTTTCTGGTTGATTGTCATGAGCTGCTACATAAGATGGGCATAGTGGAACGATTTGGTGTTGAGTTCGTAACCTATCAGTTTCAGGGAAATGCCAAAATGTTGTGGCGATCGTATGTTGAGTGTCAACCAGCACAGGCACCACCCACGACTTGGTCATCATTCTCTAGCTTGTTAATGGAGAAGTATATACCCCGGACTTTGAGGGATAGGAACAGAGATGAGTTCCTTAACCTAGAGCAAGGCAAGATGTCGGTTACTGCTTATGAGGCTAAGTTTCGTGCATTATCCAGGTATGCCACCCAGATTTGCTTCAGTACATAAGAGCGGATTCGCCGTTTTGTGAAGGGATTGAGGTCAGATATGCAGATTCTAGCCTTACAGGAAGCTACTGAAGAAAAATCCTTTCAGGAGGTGGTAGATTTAGTGATAGAAGTGGAGGGAGTGAAGCTAGACGACTTCACCATGGCATCGACACCTAAGAAGTTTCGTAAGGGAGGTGAGTTTGGTGGGTCTTACTTCAGAGGGCAGAGTTTAGGAGGTTACCCAGCCCGACCTATCCAGTCTTCACTGCAGGCTGTAGCTGGGTGTCCACCGCAAACTGGTCAACACTTATCTGAGTTTGGGAGTTATCCCCAGACTCCGTCGTTCTCACAGAGACCTATGTTTGAACCCAGAGAGTGTTATGGATGTGGGGAGACTGGGCATATTAGGAGGTATTCTCCAAAACAAGAGTTATAGACCCCCAATAGTCAGAGGTAGAGGTGGTCATGGAAGAGGCCGCTATTCTGGAGGACGGGGTGGCCAAGGTAATGGAGGTCACCAAATCAACCAGGGTGGTGGGCAAACTGGAACTACTGCAGCGCAACATGGTAGGGGCAAGGGTCAGACAGGTGAAGGACCCATTGTTATGCTTTCCCCAGGAGGTCTGAAGCGGAGACATCTGATGCTGTTATCACAGGTAATCTTTTGGTTTGTGATTGCATGGCTTCTGTATTATTTGATCCTGGATCCACATTTTCATATGTATCTTCTTCATTTGCTATTGGTTTTGATTTACATTGTGATTTGCTTGACATGCCTATTCGTGTTTCTACTCCGGTGGGTGAGTCTGTGATAGTTTAAAAGGTGTATAGGTCTTGTCTTGTGACTTTTGTGGGGAGCAATACTCGTGTAGACTTGGTTATCCTAGAAATGGTTGACTTCGATGGAATTCTGGGTATGACTTGTCTTTCTCCAAATTTTGCAATCTTAGATTGTAATGCTAAAACTGTAACGTTGGCCAAGCCTGGGACAGATCCGTTAGTATGGGAGGGTGATTACACTTCCAGTCCAGTTCGTATCATCTCCTTTCTTCGTGCTAAAAGAATGGTTAGTAAAGGGTGTTTAGTTTTCTTGGCACACCTTAGGGATGATACTACCCAAGTGCCTTCAATTGAGTCTGTTTCGATAGTCCGTGAGTTTCTGGATGTGTTTCCTGCAGACCTTCCTGGTATGCCACCAGATATAGATATTGATTTCTGTATTGATCTGGAGCCGGGTACTCGCCCCATTTCCATACCCCCTTATAGAATGGCTGCCGCTGAGTTAAGAGAGTTAAAGGCCCAACTTCAAGAGTTGTTAAGCAAAGGCTTTATTAGACCAAGTGCATCCCCTTGGGGTGCTCCTGTTTTGTTTGTGAAGAAGAAGGATGGAAGTTTTCGGATGTGCATAGACTACAGGCAACAGAATAAGGTAACCATTAAGAACATGTATCCTCTTCCTCGCATCGATGATTTGTTCGATCAGTTACAAGGTGCTTGTACCTTCTCTAAAATCGATTTGAGATCTGGTTATCATCAATTGAATATACGGGTAATAGATGTGCCCAAGACTTCTTTTCGGACCAGGTATGGGCATTACGAGTTATTAGTAATGTCTTTTGGGCTTACGAATGCCCCTGCTGCATTCATGAGCTTGATGAATGGGATTTTTAAGCCCTATCTAGATCTCTTTGTCATTGTATTCATTGATGATATACTGGTATACTCGAAGAGCAGGAATGAACATGAGGAGCACTTGAGAATTGTATTGGAAATGTTGAGGGAGAAAAAGCTTTATGCAAAATTCTCCAAGTGTGAGTTTTGTCTAGATTCAGTGTCCTTCTTGGGGCATGTGGTTTCTAAGGATGGAGTGATGGAGGATCCTTCTAAGATTGAAGCAGTGAAGAGTTGGGTAAGACCTATTAATGTTACAGAGGTAAGGAGCTTTGTTGGTTTGGCTAGCTACTATCCTCGATTTGTCAAGGGATTTTCTTATGTTGCTTCCCAATTGACAAACTTGACTAAGCGGAGTGTTCCATTTGTATGGTCGGACGAGGGTGAAGAAAGCTTTCAGAAGCTCAAGACTTTGTTGACTACTGCACCAATTCTTACCCTGCCAGTGGAAGGTAAGAATTTCATTGTTTATTGTGATGCCTCCTATTCTGGTTTGGGTGCAGTGCTAATGCAAGAGATGAATGTAATTGCTTTTGCTTCGAGGCAATTAAAAGTGCATGAACGTATTTATCCGACCCACGATTTGGAGTTGGCTTCAATAGTGTTTGAATTAAAACAATGGAGACATTATCTATATGGAGTTAAGTGTGAAGTCTTTACGGATCATCGTACTTTACAGTCTGTCTTTTCTCAGAAAGATTTGAATTTAAGACAGAGGAGGTGGATGGAACTACTGAAGGACTATGATATCACTATCTTGTATCATCCGGGAAAAGCTAATATTGTGGCAGATGCTTTAAGTAGAAAGGCAGGGAGCATGGGAAGTCTAGCTCACTTGCAGGTTTCTAGACACCCATTGGCTAGAGAGGTTCAGACTCTGGCTAATGACTTTATGAGGCTGGAAGTAATAGAGAAGGGAGGATTTTTGGCCTGTGTGGAGGCAAGATCTTCCTTTCTTGACAAGATTAAGGGAAAGCAGTTTACTGATGAGAAAGTAATCCGGATTCGAGATAAGGTATTGCGAGGAGAGGCTAAAGAAGCAAAAATCGATGAGGAAGGTGTTTTGAGAATTAAGGGGAGGGTATGTGTACCCCGTATCGATGATTTGATTCACACTATTCTTACAAAGGCTCATAGTTCAAGGTATTCTATACATCCTGGTGCAACCAAGATGTATCGTGACCTAAAGCAACATTTTTGGTGGAGTAGGATGAAGCGTGACATTGTTGATTTTGTTGCTCAATGCCCGAATTGTCAGCAGGTAAAGTATGAACACCAGAGGCCTGTAGGGACACTTCAGAGAATACCCATTCCTGAATGGAAGTGGGAGAGAATTGCAATGGACTTCGTGGTTGGTCTTCCAAAGACAATGGGTAAGTATGACTCTATTTGGGTGATTGTTGAAAAATTAACTAAGTCTGCTCACTTCATTCCGATTTAGGTGACTTACAATGCAGAGAAGTTAGCCAAACTTTATATCTCAGAAATTGTTCGATTTTACGGAGTTCCACTTTCCATCATATCAGATAGAGGTACGCAGTTTACTTCTAAGTTTTCGAAAACATTGCATGCTGAATTAGGTACTAGGTTGGATCTTAGTACCGCATTTCACCCTCAGACCGATGGTCAGTCTGAGTGAACGATTCAGGTTTTGGAGGATATGCTTCGTGCATGTGTGATAGAGTTTGGTGGTCATTGGGATAACTTCTTACCCTTAGCAGAGTTCTCATACAACAATAGCTATCACTCAAGTATTGATATGGTCCCATTTGAGGCATTGTATGGGAGAAGATGTAGGTCTCCCATTGGGTGGTTTGATGCATTTGAGGTTAGACCTTGGGGTACTAACCTTCTGAGGGAATCGTTAGATGAAGTGAAATGCATTCAACAAAAGCTTTTAGCGGCTCAAAGTATACAGTAGGAATATGCAGATCGAAAGGTTAGAGACTTGGATTTTATGGAGGGTGAACAAGTCTTGCTGAAGGTTTCACCCATGAAAGGGGTGATACGATTCGAT
Source organism: Solanum arcanum (assembly GCA_027789145.1). Taxonomy (NCBI): domain Eukaryota; kingdom Viridiplantae; phylum Streptophyta; class Magnoliopsida; order Solanales; family Solanaceae; genus Solanum; species Solanum arcanum. Next base: position 21,851,762 of record CM050935.1, on the reverse strand, counting down.
AAGCGAGCTAAGCTTAGTCCAAGGTACATTGGTCCATTTGAATTTCTGAGGCGCTTAGGGGAGGTAGCCTATGAATTAGCCTTGCCCCCAGGACTCTCAGGAGTGCACCCGGTATTTCATGATCTATGCTGAAAAGATACCATGGGGATGGGAACTACATCATTCGTTCGGATTCAGTTCTTCTTGATGAGAATTTGTCTTATGAGGAGGAGCCTGTTACCATTTTAGTTAGAGAAGTCCGCAAGTTGAGATCAAGGGAGATTGCATCAATCAAAATTCAATGGACGAATCGGCCAGTTGAAGAGTCCACTTGGGAGAAGGAGGCTGATATGCAAGAAGATATCCATACCTTTTCACAGATTCAGGTACTCTTTCTCGCCCTTGTTTTTCTTCTTGTGATCATTCGAGGACGAACGATGGGTAAATTGGTATCTATTGGAATGAGCTGTTTAGTCGTTTCGAGCAGTAGAATCACTGTGATAAAAACTGACTGTGTTGACGGATCACACGACGGACCGTCATAGTCACGACGGACCGTCGAGTGTCTCCGTGCCAAAACACTTAAACTCTGAAATTTGGGTATGGGGAATCAACTCTCTGAACTTCGCGACGACATGGCAGCACGAACCGTCGTAGGTACGACGAACCGTTACAGAACTCTTAATTGAAATTGAGTCTCTGAACCCTGTGACGACTCTGCAGGACGGACAGTCGCAGGCACGACGGGCCGTCACGAGCGGCGTAATTCCGCCTGGGTCGGATTGCTAAAGTTTTTAAGGGGCGTTTTGGACTATTTATGACAAACTGTATGTAATAAGGGGATAAGTTTAATAACCTATTTACTTGGGGGTTAAAGGAGATAACCTTTAAATAAATAGTGGGTTACTTTTATCATCTCTTATACTTAATTATATGGTAATTAGGGTAAAACAAAGGGAATTTGAAAGAGGAGAAAATTAAAAAGAAAAGAAGAGAGAACGAGCGAGAGAGAAAGAAGAACGAAGAGAAAGAAAAAAGCATTGGAGATGTAGATTGCTTGATCACGATTCTTCGGTGGAGGTAGGTTATGGTTTATGATATTTCATAGTAAACTCTTAATAGCGAATGATATGTATTGGGTGGTATTGTAAAGTCGTTTATATGCTTAATTGTGTGCTTGCATGATGTGATTATGTAATTGTAATGGATTGGAAAGATGAGGCTGTGAATCTTAAACCTTAAATCCACTTTGTTAATGATGATGCCTTGGTATAAAAGAAGGCTTGATGAACTAAAAGAATGAGATTAGGGGATCGGGTGTCACGAACCGACACGTAGTAGTAGGGGATCGGAGTGTCACGTTCCGACACCAGGATGATAAAGAGAATGAATCTTGAATTATGTTAATATACTCAAATTTAAAGAACCGAATTCCCAAATGTGTATGGGGTGGAGGCTTGGGTCCTCATAGATGTGCTTGGGTTGTGGCCAATGGTTATGGTACTTGTTGTTGTCACCAGTTGAGTATGGTAGTCGATTTTATGTTATTATATAATATATATATTGCTTTCTATTTTGAGTTGGCCGATGATACCTACTCAGTACTTGTGCCTTGTACTGACCCCTACTTGTAATTTTCTTCTTTGTTATTTGTGGAGTGAAGCAAACGTGCCTACGAATTCAACTCGTCCTCAACTCTAGCTAGTCTTCATCACGTCAGATTTCAGGGTGAGCTATTGTTCCTAGCTCGGACTTGATTCTCTCTCATTCATGTCTTGATGTCCTTGAAGTTCGGACATGGACTATTTATTTACTTATTTTAGCTTCCTAGATACTCTTAGATTTAGTAATTTGAAGATAAAATGTTCTTGTGGTGATAATTTCCAGATTTTGGGAATAATAAGTATTAAATTTTAGAAGTTATTTATTGGTTATATTAATGAGTTTTAAGTATTCCGCATTATGTTCTGTTTATTATGGTTGAAATGTTGGGGTTTAGATTGGTTGGTTCGCTCACATAGTAGGATAAGTGTGGGTGCCACTCGCGGCTCGTTTAGGGTCGTCACACCCACAAAAATCCTAATCTCAGTACGTGAAGTAGGTCGCGTCCAGCCTCTAACTTCCTCAATCTTGGAAGGATCTACTATAATACACTTTTTAGACACCAGATGTCATTTGAATGCCACAGAAGTAAGCCAGAACTCACACTTTGAGAACTTGGCATACAACTTCTCTTCTCTCAACCTCTGAAGTACAATCCTCAAGTGTCGGACATGGTCCTCCTCAGTCTTAGAGTAAACCAAGATGTCATCGATGAATATAATCAAAAAAGAATCAAGGTATGGTCGAAACACCCTATTGATCAATTCCATAAATGTTGCGGGGGCATTAAGCAATCCAAATGACATCACTAGGAACTCATAATGCTCATATCGGGTTTGAAAAGTTGTCTTAGGGTTATCTGATGTCCTAATCTTCAAATAATGATACCTAGACCTCAAATAAATCTAGGAGAACAATGATGCTCCCTGTAGCTGATCAAATAAGTCATCAATACGCGAGAGAGGATACTTATTCTTCACTGTTACCTTGTTCAATTGTCGTTAATCAATACTCATCCTCATGATCCCATCGTTCTTCTTCACAAACAATTCATGGGCACCTCAAGGTGATACACTAGGGCGAATAAAACGCTTACTCAATAAATCCTGCAACCGATCCTTCAATTTTTTCAACTCTGTTAGGGCCATATGATATGGAGGGATAGAAATAGGCTTATTGCCCGGCTCCAAATCAATAGCAAAATGATACCCCTTTCGGGAGGAACACCTGGAATATCAGACGGAAATACATTGGGAAACTCCTTAACCACGGGAACAGAGTCCATGGGATGTGGTTCAATGCTAGTATCCCGAATAAAGTAAGACAAACACCCCCTCTCCACCAATGTATGAGCACGGATAAAAGAGACGAACTTGCTAGGATTAAAACCACAAACACTCTTCCATTCAACCTTCGGAACAGTAGGCATTGCTAAAGTCACAGTAGTAGCATTACAATCAAGGACAACATGATAAGGAGAAAGCCAATCCATACCCAAGATAATATCAAACTCTACTATCCCCAGAATGATTAAGTCTATCTAAGTGTAATACCTAGCCAAAGAAACAAGACAAGATCGATACACTCAATCCACCACTAAGGGCTTACCTACGGGTGTAGATACACGAATAGCTACAGTCATGCTTTCACATATCACATCAAATTTAGCAGCAAAATACATAAACACATAAGAGAATGTAGAACCTGCATCAAACAACACAGAAGCAGGTCGATGGCATAGTGGGATGATACCTTTAATAACAACATCAGAGGTATTCCCCACAGGTCTCCCCAAGAAAGCATAGAAGTGGCCTCCTCGTCCACCTCCAGCCTAGGTGGTACCTCTACCCCCACTCTGTTGAGTTGCAACACCACTACTAGAAACTCTAGCACCTCTACCTGATTGAACTCTTCCACAACCTCTACCCTGTGGTGCTGGTGGTCTAGTCTAGAATGAAGAATTAGGTCGAGGCCCATCACGACCCCTTTGATAAGTACACTGCCGCATTCAGTGATCGTGATATCCACAAGTAAAACAAAATCTCTAACCTAGAAACTTATGTGTGGACCCTGAAAACCCACTATATTTGCCTGCCCTTTAGGTCGCTACTGTGAAACGTACGAGCCCAGACCAGGGCTATAAAAACCCCTAGATCTCTGGCCACCCTCAAATGTCGGCATCGATGCATGAATAGGTCCCCGCTATTGAAAAGAACCACTTACTCTCTACGATCCCCTACCTCTAGATGAGGTACCATGAAACTAACATAATATATAGGCCCTTTTAGGGTCGCCAAACTCCTTTCGCTCCATCAATTCTACCTCTTTGGCGTCGCTCACAATGGATTGGAATATATCCCCCTCCCTAGATGTCCGAAACAAAGCTGACCTGATAGAGAAAGTCAATCCCCTCTCAAATCTGCGGATCCTCTCTTTGTTATTTAGAATAATGGCTAACACATGCAAAGACAACTCGAAAAAATGCGCCTAATACTTTGTAACCGATAAACCATCCTGTCGTAGACTCTCAAACCTCAAGCAACTGTCCTCTCTCATGCTCCAAGGGATAAAACGATCTTGGAATGCACTAGCATACTTCTCCCAAGTCCATATAGGAGATCCAACTGGCAAAACCCCCGAATAAGTCCTCCACCAGTCTCTCGCTGGTCCATGAAGCTGGAATGTAACATATCAACCCTGTTTGACTCGGCTAATCCAACCACCTCTAATAACTCTCGGCAGGTAGTTAGAAACTCATGAGCATCCTCGCTCTTCCCACCATCTTTCAGAATCTCTTATACCTACGCTACTCATTCTCTGGTCGAACAACAATCGGTGCAACTTGACCCCCAACTGCTAAGGTAACATCATTCTGAACTGCGGATCTACTAGTCGTTGCTCCACCGCATCATGAACAACTGGAGCTTCTTACTACTCTTGGATATGCCCTCTCTAGTACGAGAGTCATGTGGTGTTGCGGTTGCACCACCACCCTGAGAAAAACCCTCTAGCACACTTAACACCCTCAATAGTGTATCCTGAAGCAAAGGTGTGACTACAGGCTCTTGAGGAGCCTGGTCCTCTCTATCATCAATCTGAGGTTCTTGAGAGACCTCTCTAGCACGACCTCTCTCTGGTGCTGCTCCATGGCCACAACCCTTGGCTACTGTCGTACCACGAGTACGACCTTTAGCTTGAGCTCTACCCATACCCCTAGCTGGGGCCTCAACAACTGCCTCAGGAAGTGCCTCCCTACAACCTGTAAGTATAGTTCTATTCCTCGTCATCTCTCAAAAGAGTATACAACAATTCAGTACTAAAGAAGGTAACTACACACGATAAGAAAGAATTAACAAAAGGAACTTTCCTAGTAATCTTTATAGCCTTTCAGAGATGAGTACAGACGTCTCCGAACTGATCCTTGAGACTCTACGTAGACTCCGCTTGTATACACGTGAGACTTATGGACCTGGGTCTCTGATACCATTGGTCACGACCCTAAAATAGAAGTGATGGCACTCGTCTTACCCACCAAGTTTCACGACCAAAAATGGACGTGATGGCACTCGACTTTTCCCACTAAGACAAGTCAGCCTAAAACTCAACCATTACCATAAAGTGCGGAAATAAAATATAAGTAACTTAACATAAACCCCAAAACCTGGTAGTCACGTGTACAAGTCTCTAATATATTACAATTGATTCAAAAGAAAACACAAGTCTCAAATGAACTTGTTTCTAGAATTGAACAAGATCATAATTATAGAGAAGAAAGTCTGCTGAGATGGAAACAACTACCTCACAAATCACGAACAAGCCTCGGAAAAGAAGATATATGACAAGTACAAAAAATATCCAAGCTCATAACATACAAATATATTTTGTAGAAACGCGGGGTGAGTACCAAACCACACGGTACTTAGCAAGTAAACCTCTAAACACAAGCTAAGGGGATTAAATATGGGTACTCCTACCACCCCCAACCGAACCTCCACAACTACAACCTTCATTAAAATCAAGCAAACCTACTAGCTCATAGTTTACATAGCACGTAGCTCAAAAAAAACACTTAGAGATATTACATATCCTCAACACCAACACTTCAACAAATTACATATTCTCAATAACAACACTTCAACAAATTACATATCCTCAACAACAATAGTTTAACAAATTATATAATAGAAATAACAAGCTCAATATTGATCAATCACAAATTCCGCAAAAAGGCAATCAGAAGATCAGCAAAACACGACACGACATATTTGTCCATGCATCTGTCGCGTCGCATGACATGACCCTCAATAATAGCAACCATCGCGGTGTGCGATATGTCCCTCGAAATGTAGTATCCATAGCGGCACGTGATACGTCCCTCAAAATGGTACATCCTCTTAATTACTCATTCTTTCTGAATGCACAAAACACATGTCACAATTAATGCCTCAGAATAATGCAGATGACAAGTTCACACAAATAATAAGGAGATGACCATTTTCATAACATCGCACACTTTATAACAACACTAACGTGAAGTCACATCAACAATGATTCAACAAGCCTTTAACCCTATCTCAACACATCACACATAAACAATTGATCACATTGACTTTTGTTATCCTTTTTTTTAATCATTAGAATTAATAAATGTGGACAAGTCAACCCATCACAAATCCCGTTACTCACAAACATATACCACAAGGAAATTCACTCATTTCATACACTTAACGAAAGATTAGAAATCCACTTGCCTGAATCCAATAAGAATTTACTTCGTGGCTTGAGCCTTTCCCATTTTTTGAACTTCCAACTCAAACAAATCTGCAACTTTCGTAAAGTCTTACGACGTCCTCTTTCCCTTATTTGATTTTCCCTAAATTTATAAATCAATTATGATCTAAAAGTTATAAAATTTTACTAACTTATTTAATGTATATATATATATATGTGTGTTAAGTGGTATAAGATCTTAAATAAGTTTAACGTTTTAGCCCATAAACTATCAGTTAAGTCATTTGTCTACAATTACCCATCAATTTATTAACTCTAGTTAAATGAATATTTAAAATTTCTAAAATGACCTTCTGGGTCATTACATTATCCACCACTACAAACCATGTTCGTCCTCAAACAAAAAGTAAAAGAAAGTTAAATACTAGGGGATACCAAGAGCCTAAGGTATGACTTTCAGAGTCCTGTTTCTCTTTCCGAGTAAACTTATACTGAGGAGCATTCCATCAAGATTAACTATCAAGAACTTCAAATTCGAACCTAATTTTAGAAATTCTTTTAATAAGGAGTGATTACCAAGTCATTGACTAACCTATGAACCCTATCTGAACCCGAAACTCACTAGATCATAACACACCCATCAAGATGACTCTTATCTCACATAACCAAGATAACCTTCTGAATCAAAATCGGCTAAGACTATGACTGAGCCTGTATCAACCACGAGGCACGCATAATCACTTTTATTTTAAATATTCCATTCTCACAATACAATCTTTCCTTGAACTTATGTCATAAAAAAATATATTTCTAGACATCGAGTTCTCATTAAGGGAGGATCAAACTTATCCAACCCAATGAAGAAAGTTATCGAGTAAACACCTAGAAAATGATACACCCATGCATAGAGAACCTCTAAAAACATTCTCAAATTATGTAACTATTTAAGGAAGCTCTTCTATAAGTTCTCATCATAAAGGTTGTGTCTGTATACATATTGAGATATTTTAACTATTTCAACAATGCCAAATTATCATAAATGAAATGACCAAGTCTATCAAAGGCTCCTACTCTATTAAGAGGAAATAAGAGGATCGGTACATCCAATCAACCACTAGAAATTTACACATAGATGTAAAAAAACATGTGGACATATGCAATGAATCATACTCCAAATAAGGTCAAACTAAGTAGGTGGTGAAATTAAGAATATACAGAATCAAGGTCGAATAACACTAGATACTTTCTCCATAATGCCCATATAAATAAAATTATTTCATTTGACTCTGAACTTTTGTTTTAAGCTATCAACAATCAAACACATGACCCCATTACAATATTACAAATACTAGATTCATAGAACCCCACATACTTCTCAAGTACTCCATTGAATTTACGCTCTTAAAACCAACAAGAATCATAATAATACCAGTCATTTACCTTACTCTCAAACTCTTAATAGTATTAAAGTATTCTTATCAAATAGATTATCGCCTTTAAATTTTCATAGCTTCCCTCTTATAAGATGTCGTGCACTTCACACCCATGAAAAGGACTGTACTTAGTGCGACTTTTCAGACATCCTTGGATACTTAAACCTAGTGCTCTAATACCAAATTATGTAATGCCCCAAGCTACCCCTGAGACATAGACACGGAACCCAGGACCACAAGTGATCCCAAGCTTACCCTGCTGGCATGATCATGATTCAACTAAAGATAATAAACTGTTGCGGAAGCGAAATCATACTTAAAATGAAAATATGGGGAATACCCATATTCTATGACTGAGATATTTGAAAACAATGAGTTTAATTCAAAAAAAAATTAACTCAATACTAAGATGAATCTAACAATGTTTGAAAATAGACTATAAACTAGACTACTAATATTGGGACAAGCACCAGCTAAATCTAGCAAATACTAAAACTAAATGATGAAAGACTGAAATGAAACTCATGACTGTTGTCCTCAGAGAATGAGGACTCACCACTGAATTTGGTTAACTGGAGATCAGAAAATTGATCTATGCGTCATATGGATGTTGAGAACCTGAACCTACATCATGAGAAGATGTAGCACACGTTTATGTAAGTACGAAAGGTGCTGAGCATGTAGGATAGAGTAAACCTCAAATAAAACATAACTGAACAAGCATAAAAACAAGTATAATAATCTGAATAAGATATGCTGCTTTCTGAGCTAACTGGATGCAATGACAAATTTATAACATGCTGAAACTGAATACTAAATATACTAATAAATGGTCAATGTAGAGAGTCTGACTGAATTATCGGAGCTAATAATAACTAATAATAAAACTATATGAGATAAATGTGAAATCCGATGCATAGGCCCCATCGATAGGACCCAATATACTCTGCCAGAGGTATAAAGGCATGCTGGCGTGATCACTAAACTGATTGCCCACAGAGGGGACTTACAACTTACTTGGCTAGTAGTTTTTGGACTATTAGGTACGCTAAACCCTAGTCCAACTAAGTATTATGCTAATCCAAATTAATTCTATAAATTAACTTATTATATCTGAATTTCTGTAAATATTGGATAGCTCAAAACTGAACATGCAACGCAACAATTAATCTATTAATTATGCATTTATAACTGAGGCATGTATATCTTAAGTGTATGAAATCTATGACCTAGCATGTGTAATTCAAGAACTAATGAAATAAAAAGCTAGGGTTCGGAAATTCATGCAATAATCTGAATAATAACATGATAATCTGATTTGGAACATATAACTAATAAATTCATGAAGTTTTAACAATGTTCTAGAAACCCTAGGTTTAATCATGATAAGAGAATAATGAAATGACTAAAACTAAGGATCCAGTGGGTGAAAGGAACCCACTAGTAAAATCCCACATGCCTGGTGATTAAATCCACGAAAAAATACTTAAGTTTTGGGGCTGGAACTGCTGGAGATTGTGGAATATATGAGCTAGGGTTCTTGAGTTTTTTTCTCCTCTCTTGCTTATTTTCTAAGTTTTGATTAAATAATTTGAGTTGGATATGTATTAATCATGTTTCTAGGCTTAAAATGACTAAAATTTGATGATTTACGGTCAAAACGACGTTACTTAGGGTTTTAACAGACTGGGAAAAGTCAAAAAGACCCCTTCAAAGGTTGTTGTTGGTCCTCACGACGGCTAAGATAGATGGTCCATCGTGGGCACGATGCCCCATCATTGGGTCTGTAGTGAGGGCCTCTTCGATATGCCTTTACTAAAATGGGCATAACTTTTTACTCGGAGGTCTAATTTTAGCATGGTTGGTGGATATGGAAAAATAATTCAATTTTTGTGCTAAGAGTTCTGACCATTTTAAGTTGACCCAACTGCATTTCCCCTTAACTGGCTGCAAATCTTCAACCTACGGACCGTAGGTCCACCTATGAACCATGTTGGTAATCCATAGCTCTTGTAAGAGACTGGTTGAAGGGAGTCTTGATCGAAGGTCACGGATTATGGACTATCGTTTGACTTACGGACCGTAAGTACGTGCGTCGTCCAAGACTTTACAGATTTTTCTACGCAGATGCCAGCCTTGGTAGAACCTGTAGATTTTTCTAAAAAACTAATTTTTGGTCTGTTTTGGCTATGGGGTGTTATAGATTTTGTCATGCCTAGCCTTTGTCTCTATGTCATCACTATTATATTTCCATTATAATGCATGAATGAGGAATTCAATTATGTTAAATAGATTGATAACCATTGTCTAACATGTATATAGATTATGAATTATATGTAATGGATCCAATGCGAATCAAGGCTTGAAGATTATATTGTATTGATGCATGCTCTCCTATCTTCTGTATCCAATGCGGATCAAGGCTTGAAGATTAGATAGTATTGATGCATGTTCTCTTATCTTCTGTAATTACAAATATAGTTCTATGTATCTCGAGTCCATGGTAATTGGTATATGAGTTGGTATAGGGTTGATTGTACTTTAGCTACGTCTTATAAGAGATAATAATGATGAATTATGTGTTGGTATCCAATGTGGATTGATGCTTGAAGATTTGATTTCTAATTCGTTTCTATTGTAATCTATGATGCTCACTGTGAGCTCGAGTTTTTTGGCAAATGTAGTAGGATCTCATCTAGGCTATGATTTATTTAAGCTACTTCCCTAGATTGATGCGATTGATGAAATATTATTTACAATCCATGCAAGTGAAATTGTTTAATGGTCTATGTCCTTCTACTTTCTTGTATATAGGTGATGCCTGGTATTATGTTATAGTATGATCTTGTAGCTATTTGTACATTGTTTCTTTCATAATTAAATGTATATTAAGCTACTCCCCAATAATGTATTTATGTTCAAAAAGGTGTATTGATCAATGATGATCAAAAGTTTGATGAATTGGTAAGAATGAATTACCCTCTCTACTTTTCTTATACTATTTATAGTTGATGAAGCCTTGTATGAAATTGTGTGGTATTCTCCACTAATGGTGGCGGTGTTTACTTTATTGTTATTATATATGTGTTGAGAATGGCCTTTAAGGTAAATTGATAAATATATGAATTTGGGGTTATGATGATCACCTTATGTGTAACTTGTGTCTAGTCTTCTACTCTAGTTGTTAATCTAGGTTATGTTACTATAGTTATGAGCATGAGAATATATATTTTAGGCTCATGTCTAGGTTCTCCCATTAATGAAAAATTAAGGAATGATGACCCCTACCTATGTACCCCTATTTTTATGCAGGAATAGCAAAATTTAGGAGTCTTAAGTGTAATAGGAAGCTTGGCTTGTCTCCTATGCTATTGTTTGTTGTGTGATGTATGTTTGAAAGTGTAGTGTAGTCTTAAGTGGGTGGCTGCATCAATATGTTGTTGATAGCTATTATATATGTTATCATATTGAACAATGAACACATATCACATCATGGCTTACCCCTTTAGACGTAACCGGCCGTCGTCATCTTTGAGGACTAAGACTAGCCTCTTAGTTTACATCATTATATTCAGAGGTCAAATTTAGGGAAAAATTTAAAACTTTTCATTACTTCTTATTGGAGATTTACATAGTCCTCTACACACAGACATAAAGACACACACACACACACACACACACACACACACACACACACATATATATATATATATATGTTAATTTCGAGATTGGGAAAGACCCACAAGAAAACACAACTTTTGAAAATAATTTAAAGGAACACTTTGAGGAAAGTGTTCTCAAAGGTGAGTTAGATCCCATACTTAATGTTTGATGAAGAATTGATAGTGAAATCTTCAATTATAGCCCCCAAAAACCTCACCTACCTTGGTCTTCAATGGTATATTCCAATAGAGAGAGAAAGAAGTGAGAAGGAAGATAATTTATTTTGTGAATTTTAATAAGTCTAATGGGGTTGGGGTCTATATATGGGGGGGGGGGGTTAATTTAATTAATTTTACTTCCCTTAATCCCTAACTAACAATAAAACCCCTTAATTAATTACTTAAGACTTAGTTAAAACGTGAAGGAAATTACAGGCCCCATCGACTAGACCACGATCGACGGATCGTTGGTCCATCGACAGGTAGGCCCTCCCTCCGTGTTGCACTTTTGTAATGTTTGTCAGGGACTATGCAGATGAGGCCCTCCTGTGATTTTTTTTATTTTTGTCGATGGATGGCATCGACGCCCCGTCGATCAACACACCCTCGATCATTTGCCTCTCGTGGTTGCACACTGCACAGGCAATGTTTGACTCCACTGGCAAGGATCCTCCTCAAGGGGCCTTGGCTGGTCCTCAGGGAGTCATACCCGCACGTTTCGACCATGAATCTAGTTAAACACATGTTAGACACGCTTCCACCATTTTTCATTATTTTCTGACTCCTAAAAGCTAGTCAAATAGGCTAAGGCATGCTAGCACCTCCTTGAACTACTTTACGGACGTTCTTCGACATTTTGGCTTCTAGACTCCTAAATTACTTATAAAAATTATAATGGACCTTAAAAAGGTGTCTAGACCTTTTGAAATTTATGTTAGGCTCTAGAATATATCTTGGATTTTTGAAGTATTACATTATTACCCCTTCGGAACATTCGTCCCCGAATGACACTAAAAATCTTTTGAAAGAAGGAATAAACTCAAGACTAGCAGCCCAACAGACAACAATAAATAACAACATCAGCATATCACATACATAATAAACTCAAGACTAGCAGCCCAACAGACATAAATACATAACAACATCAGCATATCACTTACATAAGGCAATTCAAAACTTCAACTACCACACATACGACTCAACATTACATTATAAGGAATATCCTTCTCAAAAAAACAAGAGCTCAACATAGCATTTATGAGTCAATTATGTCAAAGTTCAACTTTCCAACATGCCACGTATTATTTTATAAAGACTCACCATATAAAAATGTACAACATAAGTATAATCAAGCCAAAGCGCAAATTTTCAAGTCCAAATGCACAATTTCACAGTAATTAACTATAACAATATCAAAAAAGCACTTTTTGCAAAACTTCACAAAAAATCAAAGAAAATCCAATTTTATTAATTATTTTCATTATTAGTAAGAACTAATAACCTTAGTTATCAAATAGATGATGGTAACGGGACTTCATGTCGGCCTCGGTCTCCCATGTTGCACCCTCAACAAGGTGATTCTTACATAACAGATCTACAGAAGCCACATCTTTATTCCTTAACTTATTGACTTGCCTATAAAGAATTCGAACCCGAACTTCCTCATAGGAAAGGTTATACTTCACACCAAGACCCTCAATTGGAAGAATAGACTCGAAATCACCGATACACTTCTTACGCATGGAAACATGGATGGATGAACTGAAGCCAATTCACTAGGAAGTTTCAATTCATAGGCAACCTTACCGACCCTTTGAAAGATATCATATGGACCCACAAAATGAGGAGTCAACTTCCCTTTTTTGCCAAATCTAACCACCCGTTTCATCGTTGAATATTTTAAAATCCACTTTAACACCTTCTTCAAACTCCAAATTCCCTTCTCCTCTAGTCGTCATAACACTTTTGGCAACTATAGGCCGTTTACTACCGGTTCTTTATGATATGAACTTTCTTTAAAGTCTTATAAATCAAATTGGTACAGAGAAGCGAAGGCTCACCTACTTCAATCCATCCAATAGGAGACTTACACATCCTACAATACGAAGCTTCATAGGGAGCCATGGAGTTAGATGAATGAAAACTATTATTGTAGGCAAACTCCACCAAAAGGAAAATGCTTATACCATTTCCCTTAAAATAAATAATCGAAACCCTAAGTATATCCTCAAGGGTTTGAATAGTATGCTATGCTTTACCATCTGTTTGGCGATGAAAAGTGGTACATAACTTCACCTTAGTGCCCAAACCTTCATGGAATGACCTCCAAAACCTAGATATAAATTGTGCACCTCGATCTGATATGATGGATAACAGAATATCATGGCGACACAAAATCTCACCTATGAAGATCTTAGCATAATCTTCCACCGAATAAGTAGATGTAAGACCACAAAAATAACTTAGGTAAAGCTAGAGACTAACATGGTTCTGTTTATAGTCTAATATTTTTAAATGGTTTATAATGTAGGTTTTAGGCAGTGTCTATAGTTTAGGTGCATTAGAAGTCAAATGTCAAGGGATGACCAAGACGTTTGATGACTAAGTCACCTAAGTGCCTCATATGTGGTTTTATGTGTGATTCATGAGATTATATGGTTATTAAATGAGTTTATATGGTGTTTAGAGTCAGTGTATCAACTTTCGTGAAGTTTGGAGGTTAAACGTCCAAGAACCTCCATGACGTTCCAAAGGTTTGCCTTGAAATGACATTGTGTGTATAAGTGTTTCATCGTGTTTTACGTGTTCGTTTTGGATGTATCTCATGCGGTAGATCCTCACTCTTATACGAACATATTTGGGGTAAAAACATCTATGTACGACTCCATGTAGTACCCACAAGGGGCCCAAAATGAGGATTCCAACATTTGAGCTCAACACTTCTAGGCAGTGGCCAAGTGATGGCCCAATCGATGGCCTGTCAACAAGGAAACAACCCGTCTATGGAGACAACGTGCCTGCAGGTTTAAGTGATGTCAAAGAAACCAATGACACCGCCATCGATGGGACGTGGGTGAGACCATAGACGGTCAATGCTCACGTCGATGGGTCTGTGTGTCTCTGCCAAATTTATTTTAAGTTTAGGGGTGAAGTTGTAAATTCATTCCAAGACCCTATAAGTCTTTGGATGGTTGTTTTGACTGTTTATGGTGAATTTAAGATTGTATAAGTCAATAAACTCTCATTATATTCCTAACACCTAAATCAAAATACATTCCCTCCAAAAGTTTCGCCAAAAACCTCCATGTATGTTCAAAGTGAAGATAGAGCTTCAAGTTGTGTCTTCAATGGAGTGTCATCATCAATTATTTTTGGATTCTTCAAATAGGTATGGTATTTTTTAATCTAAGGCTTGCTATCACCTTAGAGCCGATTTCAAAGATTATTATCAAAGATTTCAAAAATATGAAAAAGTCCAATTTCTACAATAAGCCTTGGGTTCTTGCATAAATGGTTTCCAAAATTTTTATATGTGATTAACATTAATATATAATTGATGTTTTCTTGTGAAATTCTCCATGAACCCTTGATCTTCTCAAATCTCTAAATTTCACTAAAATATGGGTGAATTGATTATGCTTTGATATTCATGAATTCATGTGTAGATTGTTATGGGATTTTTATTCATGTATAGATTATGGTTAATATGTTTATAGGCTGTTTCAATTTGACTAATTGAGTAATGAATCCTCGTATATCTATTTAATGCTATGCTTATTGAATTGATATTGACTTAAGGCTTATGATTTCTAATGTAGTTTTCTATGTGCTATCTAATGATGCAATAATTATTTTCTATTGATATCTAGTTTGTATTAGATTGATAAGTATGTAATGAATTGACCTAGTTTCATTGATAATTGATATAATTGTATTTAGTTATTGGTTATGGCCTTGGATGTGGGCCTTATGATGTTGAATTGAATCATTTAGCTTTGGAATCGAAGTGGTAAAATGGAGTGGAGTATGCTGACCTAATTCTTTTATATTGATTTTAATTAGACTTCAATTATGTTGTGATTGGTATTGTCTACTTATGGTGGCGGTGATATGTGAATTGATGTGGACTTGTCAATGTTAATTAATGCAATATGATTATCATGGCCTTGTCAGCACTACTTGAACTATTATGATGATTTGTAATGTTGTTTTATGTGAAGTATGAGTATATATCTATTTGGTAAGTAAGGTTTACGTATATGTTGTTTCTATGTACGTTAGGAAATCATGTAAACTATGACGCTGTGCTTCTCTGTGTAGTCTTAGGGTTGATGCATGGTTGTTCGTACTTTGCCATTTGACTCTTTAATGGTTATATTGATGATGATATGGTAGTGTGTAGGATGACATAAAGATGATAATGGTTATTCCTATGAGCTTGTACAATGATTAGTGATATGTGTTAATGTGAAGTATATGGTGTCCTGTCTTGCTTGAGTTGTGTACCTTACTTGATGCTTGTATGAATATGAATATGTGATTTCTTTAATTAGAATTCTTAAGTATCTTAATCTTAATTGGATAATTGATATGTGACCTTGAAGATGTTAAGAGGTTCTTTAATGTTAAAGCCTTGAACAAGTGGTAAGGTTATGGATGTTGAAGTCGAAAGCCGTAATGGTATCCTTCAAGTAAAGGAATGATTGACTTAAGGTTGATTGTATGGTAAGTCATCATATCAAACCATAGGAAAGTCATAATGAGCTTATTGTCACCATTGGAAGGTACTCCTAAGAGGTCCCCTTTTGTATGGTAAATGTGATTGGGTTATGAACTTTTTATGGAACCCTTTTATGTGAACCTTCAATGTGAATTACTCTATGAGAACAAAGGCTAGCACCGAGTGAGTATGGAAAGGGGAAGTATTTCTAGTTAAGTATGAGACTAGATTACAAAGTACGCCCTTCATATTCCTTAACCATGTGCCTACATGGGATGTGTCCTAGTTTTACCCTTGGCAAGTAGAACACCCTCATCATAGTAGGTTAGAACTCTGGATTCCATGAGTTGCTTACATGGTCTGTGTCGGTAATTGCCCATTCTCATCTTGTTGGATACTTACTAGAAGTAAAGAAGCGCTATGAAGTGTAGGTAATTTTATGTGACTCTATCTAGATATTGCACAATAAGCTTTGAAGGTGTTAGTTAGAGTCCGTAGGTCTTGTCTAAGACCATTACTTGAATGTCCTTTATGTGATAAATGAGTCTTACATGAACTAATGAATGTTATGACTTAAGCTAAGAAAGTATGTTAAATGAAGTAGTACTTATCTAGAGTAATTAACAGTTATCTAGTTAAGGTGTGAACGGAGCACAGAAACGGTCACTTCTAATCTTACCTAGATAAGTCTCAAGAATGAATTTAGTTAGAGAAGTTGTTTGATTATGTGTACATTACATAAGCCTTAGGTAAACTTAAGGATTATTTATGTAATCTTGAAGAGGTCACTATTGACGTTATTTTGCTGATTTAATTAAGTCTTTTGATAGCCTTTTGAAGGAGAATGTCATATCACCTATATGCCAATGTGTTAAATGAGAATGATTCTATTTTAGGGAGTATAGGATCTCTTAAGTGTGTGTGTAAGTGATTGTATGGGCGGTCGCTTCACAACTCACTGAAGTGAACCTTAGAATTTCATGTTCTTATGTTGATATCTCTTAAGTGTGTATCTGACTCATTATAAGTAATCTAGAGGGTCGTTTAGGCACATCTAGAGAGGTTGTATGGGCGGTCTCTCTTTGTGTGACTTAAGTGAATCTTAAGGTAGCTTTGAGTTAGAAGTGTACATGCTAAAGGGTGTCGAAAGTGAAGCGAACCTACACTGTAATAGTGAATTGAGTTCACTGTATAGGGAAGTGACTTCACTGTAATGTTTGCTAAAAATGTGATTTTGTTAAATTATTTCTTATGTATTTCTCAGTTATTAAATGTTGTTCTTAGGATTATATTATGATGTTTTAATTTAAATTCATGAAAAGCATGTTGTTTACTAAATGTCTCATTTTCATGGTTTTTGCATGTCATTCATACTCAGTACATGTAATGTGCTAACCCCTTCTTTTCCTATTTTGACTAAAGTGTAGGAAATTGGAAGTCTTGATTTGCCATAGAGGATTGGTGATTCCTCATTTATTCTAGGAAAATATCCACATGTCCCTTATGTTATAGTCTTTATTTTATGTCTTGTATGGGATTAGTCCAAGTGTTGTAAACTCCAAAGTTTAGACGGTTCAAGTAGATTGTTGTAAGGGGTTAATGTCTTAAATGAAAGTCTTCCACTTGTATAATGTTTATGATAGATTTTTTCGTGTGTGATGGAAGTTTTAAATTCTTACCTATTTTAGTATTTTAATTAAGCAATGAATGATACTAGAGGCTTAGATGAGACTTCTTGAAGTCTCTTTTGCCATGTGACAACACAAGGATTCCATAACTTCTAGGTTGTACTTACGGGCCGTGACAATAGACTTGACGGGAATAATAAAGTGAGTGGACTTGGTAAACCTATCCACAAACACCCATATAGAGTCATATTGCCTTTGAGTGCGAGGCAAACCTACTATAAAATCCATATTGATGTCTTCCCACTTCCAAATAGAAACTTGGATTTCTTGTAGTAAGCCACCTGGCTTTTGATGTTCGACATTCACTTGTTGGATATTTGGACGCTTAGAAACAAACTCCACTATGTCCTTCAATCCTTCCCACCAAAATACTTCCCTTAGGTCATGGTACATTTTTGTCGAACCTGGATGAATGGAGTAGCGGGACCCATAGGCTTCCTCAAGAATCTGGATCCTCAACCCATCTACCTTGGGAAGACACAAACTTCCTTGGTACCTCAAAACACCATACTCCCTTAAGGAGAATGCCTAATTAATCTTACCAAGGACTGATTCGTTCAACTAAATCAATGATTTATCAAGGTGTTGTGTGGACTTCACCTTAACAACCATAGATGATTAGGAATTATGATGGACCATAAAACCACCATTCCGAGAATCTTCTAACCTCACACCCAATCTAGCCAACTTATGAACATCTCTAACTAGGTCTTTCTTGGATTCATCTACGTGAGATATACTACCTATAATCATACGACTTAGATAATCCGCAACCAAATTTGCCTAGCCGGGGTGATAGAGAACATTCATGTCGTAATCTTTAAACAATTCTAACCACCTTCTTTTTTGGAGATTCAACTCCTTTTGAGTAAAACACATATTGGAAACTCTTATGGTCGTTATATACATCAACATGGACGATATACAAGTAATTACTTCATATTATAAAGCAAATACCACGGCCGATAGAATAAGAGAGAAGGAAGAAAGTTTATTTGAGAGTTGTCATTAGGTTAATGAGGGTTGAGGGTATTTATAGTGCGTCTTAATCAACATAATTAGTCTCCTTTTAATCCCCAACTAACTCCTAACAACTTATTTAATTAAATGGAATAATTTAATATTTGGCAGTGAAACTAGACCCTCCCATACGAGACCCTGATCAATAGGCCGTCTGTGAGTCGACGGACAACCCCCCCTTCGTTCTGTACTCCGTCGTCTCAGTCAGAGACTGTGCAGGCAAGGGCTTTCTCCAATTTTTCTAACTTTTCCTTCTCCACCAACCTAATTGTCGAACGACAGTGGAATCGACGCCCCGGTTATCCACACACGAGACGTCTTCTGTCCCGTCGATGCACACATCCAGGTAGTGCTACATCAAACTATAGAGGTCCTCCTCAAGGGCCGTTAGTTGGTCCTTGGGGAGTCGTACCCGGACATTTCAATAATGAAATAACTCAAACATATATTAACTACCTTTCCACCAATTTTTGTACATTTTGGACTCCTAAAAATTTGTCATATAATCTAAGACACACTAACATCCATTTGAACCAACTTCGCAAATGCTTTGGACGTTTTTGTTGTTAAACCTCCTGAATGACCTATAATCATTAAAAATGGACTTAGAAACAGTCTTTAGACTTTATCACACCTATGTTACACTTAACAACGATTCTTGGATTTTCAAGGAGTTACATTATCCCCCCTTTAGGAACATTCGTCCCCGAATGAAACAAAAATTCTTTTGAAGGAAGAAATAGACTTAACACAAGAAGCCCAACCAATCAACAATATAAATTAAAAATAATTCATGTCATTTCAACAAGGAAAATATCAAAACTGATATTTCCACACATAAACCTCAAAAGACTGCAGCATGATGCATTTCTTTCTCACAACACCTATGAGCTCAACATACATTACACGACTTAGTTAGAAGAAAGTTAAACTTAACAACATGCTGCCTATCATATAATGAAGACTCACCATATAAAAATGCATAACATAACTTAAAACAAGCAAAAGGCAAAATTTCAAGTCTTTAAGAGCAATACTACATTAACCTCACTGCAAGTTCTTTAGAAAATGCATATTGTGAAAAACATCACCCAAAAATCAAAAAATTTCAATTTAGAGCCATATTTATATTATTAAAATGTTGACTAACCTTAATTATCAACAAGAGGAGGAGAATGGGACTTCATGTCGGCCTCAACCTCCAATGTTTCACACTCATCTAGATGATTTTTCCATGACACCTTTACGGAAACCACTTCTTTATTCCTCAAATTCTTGACTTTCCAAACAAGAATTTGAACAGGAAATTCCTCATAAGAGATGTTTACTTGATACCAAGACCCTCAATAGGAAGAATGGACTCGTGATCACCGATACACTTTTTCAACATACAAACATTGAAAACCGGGTGAACCGTAGCCAATTCCCTAGGGAGTTTCAATTCATAGGCACCCTTACCTACCCTTTACAAGATTTCATACGGATCCACATAACGAGGAATCAATTTACCTTTCTTGCCAAATCTAACCACCCCTTTCATTAGTGAAATCTTCCAACACACCTTATAATCTTCCATTTGCAACCAGTTATTTATGATATGAACTTTTTCCAAAGTCTAATAAATCAGCTCAGGACCAAGAAGCGATGGCTCAAACCATACAATAGGAGACCTACAACTCCAATCATACAAGGCTTCATCGGGAGCCATGGAAATGGATTAATAAAAACTATTGTTATAGGCAAACTCCACCAAAGGTAAGTGTCGAACCCAACTTCCATTGAAATCAATGATGCATTCCTAAGAATATCTTCAAGGGTTGGTATCGTACACTCCTCTTGACCATCCATTTGGGGATGCAAAGGTGTGATCAATATCACCGTAGTACCGAACCCTTTTTGGAATAACCTCAAAAATCTAGATGTGAATTTTGTGCCCTAATCCGATATGAAGGATAAAGGAATGCCATGGTGGCACACAATCTCATCTAGGAAGATTATCCTCTGCGAAATATGAAGACTTGATAGGAATGAAGCAAGAGAACTCAGTCAATCGATCCACAACCACCAGTATGGAATCATAGGAGTTTTGGGTCCGAGGTAAACCTAATACAAAGTCCATATTGATGTCTTCCAACTTCCAAGTACGAATTTGGATCTCTTATTGTTAGCCACACGGCTTTACGTGTTCGGCCTTTACTTGTTGAATATTCGGACCCTTAGCGACAAACTCTGATATGTCTCTTTTTATACCATTCCACCAATATACCTGAGGTCATGGTACATTTTTGTTGACCCTATATTAATTGAGTAGTGGGACCCATGTGATTCTTCTAGGATCCGATCCCTCAACCCATCTACATCGGGAACACATAATCTCTCTTTGTACCTTAATACACCATCCCCCCTAAGGAGAATGATTCATTCAACTTGCCGGTAACTGATTTAGAAAATCCCCCTTAAATATCTCCCAAGTCACCGAACCACCCCTCAACAACCTATTTTCCCTCCATTGCACATACCTAGTTTGATCCACATCCTTGAATTGGTAAGTAGCCAAATCGGCCTTCTCACATGAAGACACCCCCATAGCAAATAGTATCTTGTAGACATCATCAATGAATTCTGTAGGGTCTTCATCAATCTTAAACCCATAGAAAGTAGGAGGGTTTATTCGACAGAAGACCCTAGACGGGAAGCCATAGTAGTGACTTGTTGATGAAGACGGGGATTAATATACCTATTGGCTTAGGCCGTCATATCTTGGGCCTGAACAGTCGCATTTTGTATTTGAGTAGTCATGGATTGGGCCATTTGAGCAAGAATATCCCTCATCTCTGCCCCGTCATAGGTGGAGGGTTTGTCGGGGCTTGATCAAAATTAGCATTTTCATCAAGTGGAGGAACTCGACCATCATGAGGAGGAGCTCCCGCATTAGCAACTCCCTTCTCAAGTCTTCGAGATGCATTCCTTTGAGAGTTCATGCTTCCTATAAGCACACCAATAAGATTAGATGCAAAAGAACATCACAAGTATACTCTATTGGCACGATATAATATCAAGAAAGAGAGTGATTCCTAAGAATCATATAGGTTCTTACTCATAAGTGTGGTGCGCTTCACAATTATGAATACAAACCTTCATACACGTGGTACAGAGAGACATAACTCAATGATATTCAACCTTATGCTCTGATACCAAGTTTGTAACATCTGGGTTTAACAAGGATGTAACCGGCATCGTCTTCCTTTTGAAGGACTAAGACTAGACTTTTATTCTAACATCATTACATTCATAGGTTGAAAATGTGGATAAATTTAAAACTTCCATTATAATTACTTGGACGTTTACATAGACCTCTTCATACACTTAATATATATGTATATCGACTATACATAGACCCTTCATGTGGGAAGGTTACATAGCCTTCTACTTTTATTGCACATACAGATATTAAAAAATAGAAATAGTCTCAACGATTGTCTCATCTAATACCATCCAAACGGATATCACAATATGGGCGTATCCCTTATATCAATTTAACAAGACCATGTATAGGTCATACGAAAGTACAATATTCAATAAAAAAGGAAAGGAATGGTAGTGTCAATAATTCATAACAATATCCAACGCTAGAGGATGGCATTACCCTCAAAAGTTGAGGACCTACCCTACTATGATGAAAGGAAGAATCCAAGCCTTCAACATTGTCGGCTTTCAAACTGTATTAAGCATGAGATATTATGCACATACACAAGCAAAACATACTAAAAGGAACTTTTTACTCAAAACATGCCACTTTAACCTATTGGGAAGTACCACAAAGTCAAGTAAGTTATATCAATCACCAAACATGCTTACTATAATACAACTAATACTTATCCAAACATACTTGAAACCTTGATTTACTCCAACCCTAAAATCAAGGAATAATATCACAAGAATGAATAAGAGTTAAACATATTATAATAAGCAAGAAAACTACTCAAAAGTCCTTATCATGTCAACAATTGCAATTACCAAGCAAACCCCCATAACCTTACTCAATCAAGTATCCTCAACAAAGAAACATGACTAATGTCCAACTTTACATATCATGGAATTCAGGCTTGCATTTCATCATATATTATCCTTATAATCCAAGGCATATTCATAAATGAACTAATCAACATATAGTATCAACAATGTCATCATATATCCATCATATATTGTCATAACATAAACATATATAAAAACCTCCTCCTAAGATTCTCCTCAAGTTTATCTAGTGTAATGTCCCATACCCCTACCTAGACTAAGCTAGACCCCTTAGGTTTTCCAACTTAGAGGTTATGTCCTTTAATTCATTTTACCTTTTGGGATCATCTTGCCCTATCTTACATAGACCACATGAGCTAGTGTGGAATCTGGTGTCATAAGACCCTACACCAAAAGAAGGCGGGCTACTTGCCAAGGTTATACAAAAACATAAAACATAGCAACTATGTGGATCCACATGCTAGTATTCCTGTAGGGCAAACATAGTTCAAGAACTACCTGATTAAGTTGTGACCCTCTTAATGCGCCATGCATTATAGTCTCAAATATCAAGAGTAATGTTGTGTTCCTACCTTCAAATATCTAGTTCACTCAGTGCAAAGCTAGAGTCCCTTTTTGAAATGTCTTTAATCCTTTAATTTTCAATCATAGCTTAGTTTAGGTCATACGGTCTACCCCTTGTATAATATATATAATCAATAGCTCAATAAGAATTGTATAAGTATAATTCCTTTCATCACAATTCATATAAGTGAGGTTAAAAAATTAACATTTCATAACATATGAAGGAACATTGATAATTTTCACCATCCTTATAGAACATACAACTTAATCAATCTCACAACATAGTCAATACATTTCAATTCAACAATATACAATCCTATAATCCTAGTATAAGACATAATCCAATGTAATATCATGACTTTACAATAATTAATCACAATTGGAAGTAAAGAGAGAGATTCTAAGACTTACCAAGTGTTCCTCATAGTCTATAATCAAGGTCTTAACTTCAACCCATAACTCAACCCTACTTGGGGAATAACGTCATCAAACAATGATAATCAATAGAATAACAAGGAAAATTGCATCTCGATAACACAATTCATCTTTAAATCAAAACTTGGAACAAGGTACATAGGCTAATTTCACATTATATTTCAAAACCTAAATCACATCTCAATAAGTAGAATTATACGCCTATATTTCATCTTAATTTAATGATAATAACACCATAGAATAGTAATATAATAAAAAACCAACTAAATTAAATAATCACACTACCTAGGGTTAAAGATAGAGGATTATATTTTTCAATTTAGACCAAACCATCAACAATTACCATAAACAAGTTAAATTACATGTTAATCTAATCAATATAACCCTAAGAATTGTTTAACAACTCAATCCATAACTTCAATTTAGTAACTGAATAAAATTTTGCATTGAAACTCGACCCTCAAAGATGAAATCTCGATAGACGGGACGGTTGTGAGTCAATAGAAAACCCCTCCTCCGTCCTGTACTCTGTCTTCACTGTCATAGACTGTGCAAGCAAGGGCTTCTTCCAATTTGTCTAAGTGTGGTGCGACTGTGGCATCGACGCCCCGTCGATCCACACACGGATTATAGCCTGCACCTCTACACTCTGTTGATAAGTCCAGAGACTGTGCAGGTGCAAGGACCTTCTTTACATCCTATGTGTGGGATGACGGTGGAATCAACACCCCATCGATCTACACATGGGCCGTCTTCTGTCCTGTCGATGCACATTGCTAGGAAGTGTTGCATCAAACTATAGGGGTCCTCCTTAAGGGACCTTACTTTGTCCTTGGAGAGTCTTACCTAGACGTTTCATCGATTAGGCAAATCAAACATCTGTTAACTACCTTTTAACCAATTTTCGTACATTTTTTATTCCTAAAAGTTAGTCAAATAGGCTAAGGCACACTAACATCCCTTTTAAACAACTTGCTGGACGTTTTGGATTTTTTGGTTTTTAAACCTCCTAAATGACCTATTTTCATTAAAAATGGACTTAGAAACAGTGTTTAGAGATGATATGATCAAGAAATGTCATCGACCTCAACGAAAACTCACATTTGCTGTACTTGTCAAACAATTGATGTTCTTTAAGTACTTTTAACACAACTCTCAAATGGTTCATGTGACCACCCTCATTTTTTGAATATACAAAGATTTCGTCAATGGAGAAAATGACAAATGATTCTAGGTAATTTTTAAACACCCTATTCATAAGGTCCATAAACAGTGTCAGCGCAGTAGTGAGACCAAAGAACATTACTAAGAATTCATAGTGACCATATGTAGTCGGAAATATATTTTATGATATATCCTCCCCTTAAACCCAAAATTGGTGATACTCCGATATCAAGTCAATCTTATAAAAGTAGCTTGCCCCTATGAGTTGATCAAACAAGTCATCAATCTAAGAGAGAGGATACTTGTTCTTAATAGTGACTTTATTGAGTTAGTGATAATCAATACACATTCTTAAGGACCCATCCTTCATTTTCACAAACAAAACCGGAGCACCCCATGGAGAAATACAAGGTTTAATGAAGCCTTTGTCTAGTAAATCCTTGATTTGAGCCTTCAACTAGTTAAATTTGGACGGAGCTATTCGCTAAGGAGGAATTAAAATGGGATTTGTATCTGGTAACAAGTCGATACCAAAATGAATTTCCCATCCAGGAAGAATACTCGAAAAGTCATTAGGAAAGACCTCTGGAAATTCACTCACTACGAGGACCGATTGAATGGGAGGAATTTTGGAGTCTAAATATTGGACTCTTACTATATTGTGTAAATACCCTTCGGAAATCATTTTGCATGCTTACAACAAGAGATAATACGCCCTCTAGGAATAGAATTTCCCCCTTCCACTCTACAACGGGATTATTTTGAAAGTTAAAACTCACCACCCTCGTTCTACAATCAATAGAGGCAAAGCAAGCATGCAACCTATCCATACCTAAAATGACATCAAAATGAAGCATATCAAGTTCTACTAGTTCTACATAAGAAATAATATTGGGAAACATTATTAGACAATTTCTATACACCCTCTTTGCAACAACCAACTCACCCACTGGATTGACACTATAAAATGTTCATGCAAAATATCAGGCAAAATGTCAAACATTTTAGCTACTAGAGGAGTAACAAATGATAAAGTAGCATCGGAATCAAGTAAGGCATATACATCAATAGAGAAGACTTTCAACATACAGATCACCACATCGGGAGAAGTTTGTTGCTCACCCCTAGGGCGGAGATGTAACACCCCGTATCTAGAGTAGACTAGAAATCAACTTTTCAACAAATTTACAAGTGCAATTGACAGTTACCATCGATGGATAGTAGCTTGACCCACGTCTCGTACTACAAATCCATCATCTATGGTTTAAATATCCAAAAAATGCAGCCTGTTAAATTTGACAAAGTGTCGAATGATGGACGAACCTAGATCCGTAGGTTAGACAATGGTCCATAGTCAGTGTCCGTCGATCCATACCCCAATTACCCACTGTCTAATAAGAACCACGATTGATCACTACGATCCGTAGATGGACCTACAAATCATAGGTATGACCGTAGGTGAAAAATATCAGATAGTTAGGAGGAAAATGTAGTGTGTCAACTTCAATTGATCATAAATCTTAGCAATAATTAATTAGATGTGCAATGACCTATTAAACAATAGCTAATTGAATTATATTTCCATAGCCACCAAGTTTTCTAAAATCAAACCTATGAGTAAAAAGTTATTCTCGTATTAGTAAAGGCTTGTCGAAAAGACCCAACCTATGTACCCAAGTGACCGACCGTCAATTGAATGACGGCCAATCAGTCCAGGTCATCATTTGGTCTTACAGAAATTAACTCGGGAGTCTTTTAGTCATTTGCACTTCATTGAAACCCTATGATACGTCATTTTGACCCTAAATCATCATATTTTAGTAAGTTTAACCCTAGAAACATAACTAAAAAATTACCTCAATCAAATCAGTAATAAAAAACATAGAAATTTAGAAGCAAGAGAGGTGAAAAAGGTCAAGAACCCTAGTTCAATTACATAACAAGGTTCCAGCAGTTCCAGCCCCAAAATTTAAATATTTCTCATTGAATTTCATCTCCAGGTATGTGGGATTTCACTAGTGAGTTTTGTTCACCCATTGGGTCCCTAGTGTTCAGTCATATCCTCGATTCCCATATCACCTTTAGACCTAGGATTTCTAGAACTTCAATAAAACTTCATTAATTTAATAGGTTGGGGTCGATCCCAAGAGGAAAATATTAGGTTGGGGTCGATCCAAGAGGAAAAGTGTTTAGACTTAACATTAGTCTACGATTACGTCTATTTAATCAAGTCCTTTCCAAAAATAGTTAATTAAAAGGGGGGTTTTGTGAAACAAAAGTGTTCAATTGTTTCTAAGTAAAACAAGAAACAAAACTAAAACTTTGGTGTTGATCAAGTGATGAAAAACAAGGGGATAAGTGTTCCTCATAGGTTCATAATGCGGCAATCCTAACTATAACAATTTTTTTCTAGTGTCTTGCATGTAAAGTGGTAGATTAGGTATTTCTAATTCCGTGGTCCGACAACTAGAGAATTTTACGCTGCACCTTGGTCCGACGTAAACCTTACCTTGACCTCATATTAAGCACCACATTCGATGTATGTGAAAGTTACTACTTCGCACCAATTGAAACTAGCCTATTAGATAGTGTCTACTAAATCTATGTTGATAATTATTTTTGTATTAACTACCCCCTTGTTTTGGCAAGTGGAAATAAGGCAAGTTCTAATGTGTGCACTCGTTAGAAAAACTTCTAAACAAAAGAATTATCAGTACATGAAAGAATATATTCTAGAATATTAATTTAGCTAGTTTTACCTTGTTTATTATCCATTGTTCCCACAATCCTAGTTGTGGATTTAGTTACCCATGCCTAGAAATACACAATTCATGGTTGTTAAACAATAATCCATGTACTTACTTTGACAAGTTTGAAGAAAATCCGGAAATTGCACTTTAAATAAAAAAAATTCATTTGAGAATCGATTCTAGAAATTTGAATAAATTCAAAAATCCAAAGTTAAGTATCCAATAACAAGAGTATGAAAAATAATAGAAAGTCTAACACAAAAAACAAGGTATTTTACCGTATTCATAATAATAAAGTCCTATATTAAAAGGAGTTCAAAATAAGGAAAATCTATCCAGAAATGTGTCTTCAATCGATTACTACACTGATGGTCCGTCGATGGAACGATGGACCGTCGACTGCCTCCGTTGGTCCATACTTAGCATTCCCTTTAGCCTTCATCCTTGCATCTTCTCTAGTCGAATGGACGGACGAAAAGCACGATCAATCGATACACTTACAGTCTGTCGATGCCTTCGTCATTCTTTACCTAGTTATTTCTTCAACACCAGGTACTCGGACTAATCTCTTATCTGATCAACGGTTTTCCATGACGGTCCATTGATCAGTCGATGGAACGTCAATCCTTTCGTAGCCCCACACTTGGTAAGAATTCCCTGAGTTTCTTCAATATGCTTGGACCTCCAGTCGATGATCAACACCTACGGACAACAAATTGATGATGGGCCATTGATGGCTTCGTGGGTCATCTCTTCTGCACAATCTTTTGCATTTCTGTTTTGGACAACTTTCCTACAAAAAATAGATAAAAAAACATTAAAATTAATACAAATAGGCCCTAGAGACACACTTAACATAAGGAATAAGCATTTAAAGTACTGTGAAACCACGGTACATCAACACCCTCAACATAAATTCGTTGTTTTTCCTCAAGCGATGCACTATGACTCACCACAACACCTTTGTACAAAAGTACTCTTTTAAGCTTTAACAATAATATGGCTATCAATCCCGACTATTTTTATTTCTTTGATGGATGAATTCACTTTTAGGCTCACTATGCTCATTCAGGTGGATCAGATCATGACACAGACTTACCACGGCGACACCTATACTCTTTTACCTCTAAACAAGGCACCTACTTTGCAATATTGCATCTGGTGTTGTCACTTCAAAATATAACCTTTTTATTCACTAAGTGATTTCAAATTTTGGTATAAGGATCATTAGTCAACACTCACGCTCAATACAACTTCACACCTAGTTGGTACTTGTTGCCAAAGGCTTGCCCTTACTTTCATTTCTTTAAGTTCACCATATTAGACTCTTAGGATAACGATAGGACTTTGTTGGCTTGTAACGTAGGCTCATAGTCAGGTATGATACATGTGGATATAATTTAGTGAATTTTTGCCCTTCTTTACATTACGGATAAGTGTCCTACCTCTCTCATTGTCTATTATGCCCTACTTTTCATTTTCTTTTATTATTTGCCTTGTGTTCTCCTTTCTTTCTTTTTTTTTTGCAAATGACTCTTCTTTAAACACTTATTTTTTTTTTCATTTTTTTTAAATTCTTCACTTGATTTCAAGTGTGATTGAGTCACTTCTCTTCTTCACTATTTCTTTTTTCTTTTTCCTTTCACATTAATCCTTTCAATCCCACTTTTCGGAAGATTACTCATAATATCCACCCTTAACTCATGGATTTTCCATAAATCGAGGATCACAATACCCAAGGTTGGGTCACGGCCAAGAAAAGGTCATTTTTATGCATTAGCCACCCTCAACTTATACTTTTGGCCTAAGTTGAGGTTCACATGTCCAAGGAGGGACCATGGCCAACACATTATACCCAAAGAAGATGAGTTGGGGTAGAAAATAAAGGTCCATGTAAGCTCAAAATATTTGGATAAAAAAGGGATCAATTTCATTTGGTTTTCTTTTGTTTAGGCTAAAGATTGGTTAATTTTAACAAGAGCCTATGATCCTTTCCTAATTGTCTTACAAAGAATACTTTTTGTAGGACTAACCGGGCAAGTTCTAGCTAGGTACGAAAAGTGGAATATTAAACTTTCCTCACACTCTCTTAAGACATCATTATCCTACCAGAATATCGGACACCTATTCGAGTATTAGATTGAGGGTCATGCAATGGTGTATATCTATGTCATGCTTAGAGCCAACACATTCAACATTCACTATGCCTAATCAAGCAAGCATTCTTTTTACAATCGGATATTATTTATATTTAGCGATCATGCTTCAGACATCGCACTTCACACTTTGTATAAGATACTAACATGCCGGTTCAACAGTAATATAACCATTCTCTTGGGGCAAAATAAAAGTGGAACAAAAACCTCAAGAGAGGATCGTGAGATGGGCCACTCAGACTTAACCGTAACACTCACTTTCCATTTACCCCACCTCCAACAAGAAATCATGCAATTCTCCCCAAAGCATAAGAAAAATAACAACAAGGTGGTAGGTGAAGAAAACCTGAGGCGCATAGCACTAACGATCAACAAGCAGGCAGGTTTTGTTTTCTGGAACCTGCTCCATCAGTAGTAGGGACACCAACAGTAGTGTCTATAGCAATGTTAGCGCCCTCTGTGGTGCTCCTCACAACATCATCAAGCCTATAGTCAGACTCCTCGATAGGTAACTCACGAGACCTCATCAGCCGGTCCTTCTTATCTACCAAAGAAGCTTTCCTCGCGGTCTCTTTCTCAGTGTGATCCTTCTTCCTAGACCGAGTCTCCTCATTTTCTCCGGACCAATGCCTCTTGGAACCCTACCATGGCGCAGTCGGTGCCATTGTGGTAGTCTTGAACAGTGCACTAAGCATCATATCCTCAGCAAGATTTGCAGGTGCGGCATCAGGCTCAGGTACCTGCATCTCCAAAATGCCATTAACATTAGTCCTTAGACTCGCCACAACAGCCTAGAGAGTCGTCAAATTAATAGTGGGGGCTGGCCTTGCAAGGACTCAACTCAAAAGCATTGAGGTACTAGTGGACTGCCTGAATCTTCCTCTACGTTTATAGGTCAGTCTTCTTCCCAACCTAAATTCAGCCTCGACAATGGACTTGTGCATCCATGGTTGTATATGATGCAAAAATGTGGCCATCTGGGCCACTAGTTTATGGACCTTAGCAATGGGGACTAGTGTTGAAAATGGTGTAGAACGGGAGGAACTCGGTGTTTTACTAGTGCCCGGGATTAACTCAACCGAGGTAGTGTTGGTAGGATCTGAAGCAGCATGCTTATCCCCTTGGGCTTGCGCTACCCTATCTGTGAGGTTCTCACCCAATGGCTCCAGCTCCACTCGGGGCCCTCTATACGGCACCGCCTCATTGGCCTCATCCTTGATGAGATCGATGTCCACTGTCCCAGTATGATTTTGGAGAAAATCAATGTGCCAAATGGGCACTCCAGAAGCCCTGCACAACTTAAAAATCAGACAGGGGAAGGTGTAAGTTGTTGAGGCCTTAAAAGCCCTCTCATAGAAAACCGTCAGCAACAGCCTCAGAAAATCAATCAGGAAACCTGCACCCATAACAACAACCAAGACCGCTCTATCCCACGTGAGTATGTTGTCAGTAGATGTGGGGGATAGGCGGTGGCTTACCAAGATCCAGATGAACTTGTCAACAAATGTAAGGTTGGCCTTCTTGATAAGGCCTCTGGGATCCACCACCCAGTCTGCACCCTCACAATCTACGGATCTGTGCTGGGCAACACACATCTAGGTGTTTTCTCTCACATCCTTATCTAGTTTGAAATATCCTGCTTAATCAAATTCTACTGGCAATCAAACTTAGGTATGAGGGGGGCCCTGTTGGCATTAGTATCAGCACCGTATAAGAAACAATGAATGGTGGGCAAAGACATATCCACCCTGCGTCCACGGACCCGAACATAGGTAAGTGGTGCCTGTTTGGCAGGATTAGACAGCCTATTCAAAGACGCCCTGATATTATCTACATAAGAAATGTAGAACTTTCGCACCAACGCCTCATTGTAGCGTCCAACTCTTCTAGCCATCCACTCGAGCTAGTGGCGGGTGAAGAGGTCATGTATTGAAGTGGCAGTGTGTAGACTCCCTCTAAGAACACTCCATTCAACTATCAGAGTCCGTGTCATGACCCCCTTATCATTAAGCATCTTGGAATCCCTATATATCTTGTGCTTTCTCTCTACGCACAACCAGTTAGGTTGATCAACAACCGGTGAAGGATCTTCATGTGGGGGTGATGAAGCAGCCTCCGAACTCTCGGCCTCAGTAGACGAGGCATGGTGGGCAGGTGCATCCAGAATAGTGTCTCTCACTAAACTGGAACCTAAGGCAATGGCCTCATTCGACCCTGTATAGTGGGTAGACTAAGCACTGTAAGCCTCCTCGGAGCCAGATGCTCCTTAAGAACCCAAGGGAGACCTAAACGGTGTGCCGGTCAGTATGCTTTCCTAATCGGACTGGGAGGCAGTGACTATGCCGAATGCCACCTTCTTGGGCGTGCCCCATGTTGTCCTAGAAGTAGATGTCGATATTTGGTTGCCTGGTGGCACGTATTCAAGATTATGCTCATCACGCGATGAGCCAATCACCATCCGGCGTGAAGGTGCCACATACATGGACAATCCTATGGAATAGACAAAATCTATGTTGGGGGACATTGATACCTGCAAGATAAAAGTTATTAGATTCATTGTAATCATCCTATACACACAGGATAAGCAAATAATAAATTTGGAACAAAAGGCACAATGAAGTGCAGAATTGTAGAACAGGACGATGAGCACTATCGACGGTCTGTCTATGAAATATCGATCTGTTGATTGGGTCCATCGGTGGACACTTATCAAAAACTAGAAGTTACAGGTCCACAGTCCTTGTAGTCAGAAAAAACAGACGTGCAGAATGGCCCATCGATGAAATAATATACCGTAGTCCAGTTTTGTCGTTGGATACTTCGAAAAAGTCAGAATGCAGCAGAGATAGGGGTTTCAGTTAGGAACTATAGATGTGCAAAATGGACCATCAATCAATTGACAAATCGTAGTCCAGTTCCAACATCTTAGAATTCGACAAATACATGGTGCATCTATCGACGGACCCCAACGATGGTCCATTGATTGACCGACTGTCCCTAGAAGGGGTCTCATGCTATTGATCAGAGACACATTTTTCCAAAATCTCTTTTCACCACACACATGAAAAATTTCAAGCACATCAAGACACGCAATTTTCAATATCAATCTACAAACAAGTGTGTCATTCCTAGGGCTTTGATTATTCTAATTTCGATCGTAGATTCTAAGAGACTATCAATCCC
Source organism: Solanum arcanum (assembly GCA_027789145.1). Classification (NCBI taxonomy): domain Eukaryota; kingdom Viridiplantae; phylum Streptophyta; class Magnoliopsida; order Solanales; family Solanaceae; genus Solanum; species Solanum arcanum. Next base: position 21,818,640 of record CM050935.1, on the reverse strand, counting down.
TAAGACGGAAAACCACAAATAACAGTTCATTTAGACAGTTAGAACCCCCTACCCATTCACTTTCCATCATTCTAATGGACAAGAAACATAATTTTAACAAGTTAAGCATGTAACGTTGTCCTTCAGTCAAGACCCACATACAGTTTAATAATGAATGAGAATTCATTGAGCAGATGAGAATGGAACATATGTACGTTGTAGGGGAGTGAATTTGAGGGTAAAATTTTTGACAACTATTGAGCCCGCCTTCTAACACCGACCAAATATGGAAGAGATGGGTGGGAATTTGGGTACCGAGCAATTTTTGAGAATATGGGAAATAAAAAGGGAATTATGATGGATTTAATGTGGGAGTGAGTTGGGGTGTAAAAGAATAAGGGGAGGGAAATGGTTGGGGGAGAATTTGAAAAGTTGAGGGGTAACATAAACGGTGGTTTTTTGATATATAGCTGGTCAAGTCGGGTCATGGGTTATTGGGAACAAACGATTCCCCATCAATGGACTTTATGTCAATCGATGGTCGGTCGACTGCTCCGTCGATTGTGCCCTAACATAGATAAAATCGAAAATCATACCTAGGATCCACGGACACCATCGACGGTACGGCAATGGGATAAAGGTTTGTCGATTGTACCGTTGACCTGTGCACAATAACTATTTTTGCCGATTTCCTTAGGTTTGGTCCCTGCACATTGAGCACCCAATATGAAAAACTCTGAAAATGAATACGCTAAGTAATGCTTAATGTGTCTAGAATGCCTACGATTAAATCGAGTTCACCCGTATTGATACGCGTAGAACCAGACCTCTAAACCATTGCAACATCCAGGACAACTAACTTGGGGAGTTATTTGATCTAGGAAAGGTTGGGTCCAGCCATGTAGGACACCTGAATAGGAAAATTTACCCGGATGAGTATTTACCGAACTGAAAGAGGGGTAATATTAAGTTTGGAGGGTCTAGGGGAAAAATGGTCTTTTTCTAGACCAAGGTTAGTACTGTAATTACACTAAATATGAAATTAATTATTTAATTAATAAGGTGGAGGACAATTTTTGGTAGAGAGGGCCAAAAATTTGCCTTTGAGTGAAGTATTTCTCAACCCGGGTTCGAACTAGGTGGAAACAATGATTTAAATTATTTTAATTGAATTGGTAAATTAATTTCATTTATTAAAATTTATTAGCTGATTTAATAAAAAGGAAAAATCAGATTTTTTAAAAAGATTTACAAAAATCCTAGTTTGACTAAGTCTTTACCTAAGCCTAAAAAACTTTTCACGTTTAACTTCTCTTTCTCTCTCTCTCTCTCTCTTTCACGTCAAAATATCTCTTTCTTTTCACGTTCTCTCTGCAAAAGTACAAGAACTGACCAGCAACTAAAAGTTATTCAAACTTTAAGAACATTCACGTTAAAAATATAACCAAAATAAATCCAAAAATGTTAGGCAAAGGGAGGGTTTTTCCGTCGTAATTTTTTTTTCAAGCTCGATTTTGATGTGAGTTCGAGTGGGGGTTTGGGCAGCAAGTTCAAGGTTTGAACGTCAAAATATGGTATGGGTTTTCGTCTCTCTTTGTCCATTTCACAAGAGACCCCTAAGTTCAGCATAATTCCTGTATGAAAAAACTAAGGTTGTCCCCGTTGCGTGCCCCTGTCATTAGATCCTTTGAAAGATTTAAAGTATTCTTTGGTATGACTTATGGTAGATGATTTCAGGGCTTGTTGTGATTACATGTTTAAATGTCTATTCGGAAATTATGTGAGAAATGACACATGTGTTCAAAAAAAGGGAATTACGTTAACTTAACTGTCCATGTGTGCCATGAGTTAGCCATGATTTGAAGCTTGGATTTTACATGTTAAAATGTTGTATTTTACGTAAATGAATAGTTTAAAAGTGTTATGTTAATAAGTTCAAAGTTGATGAATTGAATGATAATTCTTGATTGAAAGTAACCTTGAAAATGCACCTAAACATCTCCCTAACAACTACTTGATATGTCTTGTTGTTTAACATTAAAGAGGGTGACAAAATGGAATGCAAAAAGGTGATTAAATTCTCAAAAATAACCATGAAAACTCACCTAAAGATGCACTAGATGTTACAGTATAATGTATCCTAATTCTAACATCTAAAGTTGAGAAAATGAAATGCAAAGAGGGTGAATAAATTTCCAGCATTCTGGAAATTTAATTTTTGACAGCTTACTTTGAACAATTAATGTTCAAAAATACTTTTTTAATGCTTGAAGTCAGTGGGGGTTGAACCCAAGACCTCACCATATACATGTCATAAAAATATTAAAAAATAAAATGTTGTAAGGGGGATTTGAATGGGGTTAAGGTTAAGTTAAAAGTGAGGGGGAAAATGAAAGATAATGAAGTGAGCCATGTGGGGTTCGAACTCACAAACTCTTCGATGGATGAAGGAGAGAGAAGAAGAATGAAATAAAGAGACAATAAAAATGAGGTATGTGGGATTCGAACCCACAACCTCTTGGCAGAATGAGAGGGTAAGGAGAAAATGTAAATTAAAATAAGGTGATGTTGTGGAGATTCGAACCCATAACCTCTTGAATGGATGAGAGAGTTAGGAGAAAAATAAAGGAGAAAATAAAATGTGGAGAGTGGTAATTTAACCCACAACCTCTTGAATGGATGAGAGACATAGGAGAAAAATAAAGGAGAAAATAAAATGTGGAGAGTGGGGATTGAACCCACAACCTCTTGAATTGATGAGAGAGTTATGAGGAAAATAAAAGAGGAAATAAATGTAGAGAGTGGGGATTGAACCCACATCCTCTTAGATTTGTCAGAAAGTTAAGAGATAAATTAAAAGAAAAATAATAGGCTTGTGTGGGATTGAACCCACAACCTCCGTGCCTAAAAACGAAAAAGGAGAGGAGAAAAAGAAAGAAATATTATGGGGTTGATGGTAATCAAACTAGGGTCTCCGAAATCTGAAAAATGCAATTATTAAGTTTAAAATAAGATTAAGTGTTGTTCAAGTGAATCAAAATCGGATTCCCTTGCCCAATTCCGTATTGGCACATAAGTCATACGTAAATAAATATGTAATGAATGCTGCCTATAAAGATCGAAATCAAAATCATGGCATACCTATAAGATGCATAATCTTGTACCACTTAATCTTGGGTAAACATGAATCAATTAGACAAATTATGAAAGAAACCTCATGACTTGTATATGTGGACTCGTAAGTCTAGTATACGTTTAAAAGTGAACCTAAGATGTATGTGATAAAATGATGTAACCCTAGAAGAGTTATGTAAGAGTGTGAAAAAAACTAAAAGGCCAAGTGCAATGGCATATGATCTAAATGAACATTCACGTGAAGGGGTGAGTAATTATGATAAAAAAATGTTTTAAAGTTAATAAATGAGGTGACAATATGATAAGAGGCTAATGTGAAAGATGAGAGCAATCTCAAATGAGCCTAAAACGTACTCACCTATGAGAGTGTAAAGTTAATGAAGAGATCAATCTCTATGAACACTCTAATGAAAGTATTGAATTTAATGCATTCTTTATACTAATGAGGAGATGAGAAATCATCTAATGAGCTATGATGTCCTCATACTAGAAGCAAACTTCAATGATGTATTAGTTGAATGTAATTGAACTTTATACTAAGCACCGATAAGCTAGCTATGATCGGTGAAGCCTTCCTTTGGGAAAGGCGGAGATTCACGTAAATATCATGAGAAGAGACATGTCGGGTATGGATCTCCTTATATATCCTAGTCTTCTAGCCTATACTGCCAATATAGGGATCTTGCAAGGTTCAATCCCCTATATACGCTAGCATGTTTCAGTTCACTTTGGCCGATGATTCCACCTCTTTTCGGTGTGGGGATTACATACTAGATTTCATGATGCTTACATGATCTATGTCGGTTAAGGTTAAAGTATCCAATGAATCAATGAGGCAAGCCTCAAATAATGCACATAATGAAATAAATGATACCAAAGGTGTGAGGATATGATATTCAATAGGTGATCTAGACTTAAAGTAATGACAACTAGGTCATTCTTGATCATTGCACAGTGAACCGATGGATGTCTTAAACTACATCCTAGGTGTAGCTAATATTTATACTAGTTAATGAATATATGAAGTGAAGTACATATGAATGAATGAAGGAGATTATGTATTTGCTAAAGAAGACTCCCTTGTTGAGGTTCCATTTGTTGAGCCCTCATTTTTGCAATTCTTAATGTCAAGTCCATGATTCCAAGGTCTCATGGCATATGAACGAATGATATGAAATATGTTATGTGCTATATGCAATATTTTATATGCTATGTATAAGATGTTTTGTGTTGTGTACAATTTGATTTCTATGATGATGTATATTACTCTCGTGGCATGACTTTCCTAAGCAAAATTTTGCAAGTCCCCTGACTTTCCTAATTCAAATTTGTCAAGTCCCCTCATTTTCCTAATTCAAATTTGGCAAGTCCCCTGACTTTCCTAATCCCCATTTTGCAAGTCCACTGACTTGACATTCCATAAATAATGTGGTTAGGAAATAGATATTCTTACTCATGCATGTCCTTGGTGTGTGCTTGCATATACCCATTCTTAGTTCAAGTGTGTACTAATACCATACAACTCTACATTTATAGGTGCAGTGCACAGGTGGACATTAGAGCTTACACTACGACGTTGCAGCTATCTGGATGTGCAGCTTCAGTCGGATTTTGTAGGCCCTCATGCTTTCGAGGGTGTCTACTGTTGTTTTTCAGCATAGATGTAAGCTTTAGCTAGTGCAGCATGTTCCTCTAGTGTTTCATTTCCACTATTATTTCAGACATTGTATTGCTGCCATTTTAGAAAGTATACACTTAATGAAATATGGAACTATTTCTTTCATTTGATCATCTTAATATTAGATTGTTGATTGTGAACATTCATGAGATTATATATAATGTCTTATATGAATGTTAAGTAACAAAAAGTATAAATTTTCCGCTAAAATTAACCTAGATTAAGTAACTATGACGTATGTAGGCTTGTCTGCGACCTTTATGAGGTCAACGACGCCGGTTTCGTCTTGGGTCTAGACTCCGGTCGTGACAAAGTTTGTAGCAGAAACTAGGTTAAATTCCAATATCTGATTTCTTGGTTTTAAGAGTGTATCTAACATTAACTATTGAGATTCAGAAAGATGAATACGAGGAGAAACGCAGGCGGAGAGATTGGAAGAGCAACTGCTGGGGTAAATCAAGTGCCTCTCCAGGCTCGAGCTGCTGGAATGGAGATACATGTTAACCCAACTGGGTTGACAGATGGAGAAGTGAGGACAACCTTGATACAGATTTCCCAAGCCATCACTTTACAAGATCAGGCTATGACAACCAGGCGGAGCAACAAGGTGTTCCCAGGGAGAACCCACCTGCTGGCACTATGACTAAGAGGTTAAGGGACTTCACGAGGATGAATCCCCCCGTTTACACTGGATCTAAGATTGCTGAAGATATATATAAAGAGTGTAGGGCAACTATGCTACATGATAGCATGGACCTTTCCAGGCTTATGGTATATGTCCAATAAGCGGAAAAAACGCAGGAAGAGGAATCACACTAGGGCAGGGAACATGTAAAGGCATGCTAAGAAGAATTTTTCAAGGAAGAGTAATACTGAAACCAGGGATAAGTTATATACCGTGGTTTCACGGTATTATTTATACTTTTTCCTTAAGTTTAGTGTGTCCAAAAACCTTTTTGTGCTAATTCTTATATAAGTTTCTGTTTATTTTGCAGGAAATCTGTCCAAAGCTGAATGCAGAGATTTTGAGCGAAGAAATGCAGAAGAGACCACCTACAGGGCTTATGACGGTCCGTCATGCTTGTGACAGTCCGTAGGTGGCAGCGTAGTATAACTGCTGAAGGAAGATGGGGAAGTCTTACAAAGTGTGGGGTTACGAAGCTTGTGATGGTCCGTCGTGTCTATGATGATCCGTCCTGCAGGTTCGTCATGAAGTTCAGAGAAGTAATATTAGTACCCAGATTCCAAGAGTTGAAGTGTTTTGAAACGAATGCCCTCGACGAACCGTTGTACCTATGACGGTACGTCATACTTGTCGTCGAGGGTAATGAAGAATAGCAGTAGAAGAAATTACATAAGTATGGGATGACGGAGTCCATGACGGTCCGTCGTGACCATGACGATCCGTCGCTAGGTCTGTCGACCCAGCAGCGTTTTGGCAGATTTCCAGCAAATAGAGTCCTTGTTTAATTAGGTTTTTATTTTTTATAAATAGTTCAAAAAACGTCGTTTTTGAGGTTAGAATCTTAGATTGTTAAGACACTGGATTGTTAGACATCATATTATTATACTTTGTGTATTAGTGTGAGATTCTTGACAATTAATAGACTTTTTGTGAGATTATCGATTACTTTGAGATTCTTGCAAGTGATTTTTGGTAATTAATCAAGCACACTTTTGGATTTTACTCTTTCTCATTGAAGTAAGTATATGAATTCTTATTTAATATATTTGAATATTGTGATTATGTCTATGAGTAGCTAAACTCCATAACTAGGGTTATGGGAACCATAGGCAAATAATGAGATAAAACCTAACTAAAATAACAATTCTAGAATGGTGTCTTGCATGTATTCATAATTCTTTCACTTAGAAGTCTTTTTAACGGATGGCCAACGTTAGAACTCGCCTTAATGCTACTTGCCGGACCAAGGAGGTAGATAATAGGAAAAGAATTATTAACATAGATTTAGTGTATACTATCTAATAGGCTAGTATTGATTGGTACGAGGTAATAACTTAGTAAAATATCGAATACGATGCTTAATATGACGTAAAGATAAGGGTTAGGAAAGCAACACACGTAGCCGGACCAAGGTGCGGAGTGAGATTTTCTAGATGGCGGACCAAGGATTTAGAAATACATAACTTGTCACTTTGCATGCAAGATACTAGGAAAGAATTGTTATTGTTAGAATCATCAAGTTATGAACTTGTGTGGAACACTTAAACCCTAGTTACTTTGATTAATTGATTAAACTCCAACATTCAAAGCTGTTAAGTGTCTCTTTCAATTTTGTTAGTTATTTTCACTCATTTAGAACTAGAAACTCCCCTTTTATTGTTTTTACTTTCCAATGAAGTCATTGACGAAACAATAGTAATAACAATTTGAAGTTATGTCTAGACTATTTTCCTCGTGGGAACGATCCCAACCTCATTAGTAGGGTTATTTACTTGACACGACCGCTTTATTTCTTATTTGAGAAGTATGTTTTAGCGTATCAAATTTTGGCGCCGTTGCCGTGGATTATAGCTTTTAGATCAACTTGTACTTATTCCTATAGTTTAGTTGATATTTTCTTGATTTTACTTTGTTTTATTGTTTTTGATTTTTTTCAAAACTATCCTCCTTGTATGCCAAATACACAGAGAGGAAGAGAACCCTTGTTTTCCTACAATCACGAGTTAGAGTGTACACTACGCAATATGAATCAAAACCTTGGACTAAATGATGATGATCCGAACCAGAACATCCCAGCTGCCGTTGATGTTCATGGTCAGATGTTACCCGATGCTCCGGGTGAACACCAAAAGAGGGGACAAAATCCCATTCCACTGCCCCAAGCATAATACTGAGGCTACGATAACATAGCAGACTCGGATGGGCCACAAGTTTTGCCTCCTCTACCCACAATCCACTATTTTGGGGTAACTAGTAGCCTGATGCAAATGCTCACTGCCAGAGGTTTGTTTTCAGGGCTACCTTCTGAGGATCCACATGCCTATATAGCTAACGTAAGGGCAGTGTGTAAAAGCTGTGTAGGGAGGCCTGATTTGGATTTAGATGTTATAGGTCTCAGAGTGTTTCCTCTCTCACTGACGGGAGAGGCTGCTATGTGGTTCACTGAGCTTCCATACAACTCAATCTTCACTTGGAACCAACTAAGGGATGTTTTCTTAACACGCTACTATCCGGTCTCCAAGAAACTAAACCACAAAGATAGAGTGAACAACTTTGTTGCACTACTAGGAGAGTAAGTTAGTAGTTCTTGCGATAGATTCACCTCATTCTTGAGAAGTGTTCCAAATCACCGTATAGATGATGAGTCACTGAAGAAATACTTCTATCGGGAAAAATATGATAACAATAAAGTGGTGTTAAACAGTATAGCAGGTGGATCTTATGGGGAGTGTCCTTATGCTGAGATTGCTGAAAAATTAGAGAAAATCTCCCGGAATAACAAAGCTTGGAGTACTATGAAGTCTGATACAGGGAGAAACACCTTCGCAGTGCAGTCCTCTCATAACCCAACCACAGATGAGATCGTGAAGAAATGGCTAAGTTGAGAACTAAGCTTGGGTTAGTACTAAAACATGTCACTAGGGGTGCAGAAAAGATAAATGCAGTCAACTACTTGGCTAAACCACCACCTCCTAATGATGAATGCTATTGTGCGGAGGACACTTATGCAGTAAATGAGCAGATGGGGGGTTTACGCCCAAGCGCCCAAGGCTTAAATCAGGATAACTGGCGCCAAGGTCTGAACTATGGCAACTACAGCCGTAAGGGTCATTATGTCCAAGATGGTAACTACAACCGCAACAACAACTTTAACAGGGGCAACTATGCTAATAGAAACGACAGGAATGAGCCCATTGTCCCTCCTCAAAATCAGGAAGTTACTCCTAGGGATGGTGGAGATAGTATGGCGCGAGTTGAGGATATGTTGCACAAAATGATGTGGAGGTTCGATTCTACTGATGAGCACATTAAAGAGTAAAGGGGTGATTTAGCTAGTATTGGGCAAAAAGTTGATACACATGCAATTTAGATTAAACAGATCGAATTGCAAGTGGCCAACTTATCTGCGACAGTGAACACACGGCAACCAGGCACTCTTCGTAGCAACACTATCCAAAATCCAATGAATGATGCGCACTCTATGGCAATCACTACTCGGGGTGGTAAGCAAACCATTGACCCACCTATGCCATCTACTGAGGAAAATGTGAGAAAGGATAATGATAATGTTGTAAAGCGTAGTGGTGAAGCAGAGCAAGGTAATGGAAAAGATGCAGAAGTACCTCTGAAGGTAATTACCATGCCTAGGCCACCGCCACCCTTCCCTCAGAGATTAGTGAAAAAGACCGAGGATTGTAAATACTGGCGCTTCATAACAATGTTGAAGCATCTTTCTATCAATGTCCCTTTGGTAGAAGCTCTAGAACAAATGCGCGGTTATGCCAAATTTATGAAAGATCTGGTCACCAAGAAAAGATCGGTCACTTTCGAGGATGATGATAGACTGCAACATTGTAGTGCTATTGCTACTAGATCCCTCGTACAAAAGAAAGAAGATCCTGCTGCGTTCACTATTCCTTGTACAGTCGGGTCATTAAATTTTGCGAAAGCATTATGTGATCTCGGGGCAAGCATAAATCTCATGCCCCTCTCAATTTACAAGAAGTTGGGTTTGGGGGATCCAATACCCACTGCGATGCGGCTACTGTTCGCTGATCGGACAGTGAAATGGCCTATAGGGATACTCCATAATTATTCTTGGGAGGCCATTCCTTGCTACGGGTAGAGCCTTAGTTGATATGGACAAGGGGCATATGAAATTCCGGTTGAACAATGAAGAAGCGACCTTCAACGTTTGTAGGACCATGAGGCAGAGTGGTGAGCTCTAATCAGTATCAGCCATATCCCACAAAGAAGAGATGAAGAAACATAATGAAGAAGAAAGTGCAAAACAGTAGTTTATGGTTGGGGATTTTGTGCTTGTAGACAGTTCTGGGTCGCCTTGACTTCCGGCCAAGCTCAAGTCCAAATGGACTTGCCCTTACTTGATTACCCATGTATTACCTCATGGAGCAGTTGAGTTAAAAGCCAAGGAGGGAGTGTGGTTTAAGAGGAATAGAGATAGAATAAAACTCTATTTTGGGCATAAAGCATTGGCGAATAAAGTGATTGAGGCATACCATCTTGATGAAGTCTCAGTAATCAAGTGTCCCAAGTCATGCCGCGACATTAAATAAGGCGCTTGCTGGAAGGCAACCCAATATTTATAGTCTTTTTAGTAATGGTAGCATTTTTCTACTAATGGGTTTTTAAATTTGCAGGCACATCACTAGGTTAGTCTGCAGAAAATAACTCTGCAGCAGTCACTAACGGATACAGCGACGGACCGTTGCGCCTGTGATGGACTGTCGTATACCTCCATCATACCAGGTACGTTTTTCTGTTATTTTAAAACTAGGGAACACACAACGGAACAAACGACAGGTCGTCACAACTGCGACGGACCGTGGTCGGGGAATCGTCGCGTGATTAATGAGGTGTACCCGACCCAACCTGGTTGGAGTTTAATATAAAATTTCATTATTAAAACTTCCCAACCCCTCATTTCACCCCATTCCTTCATTATTCCTCCCATTTCCCTCTCTTTTAAACTTCCACAGTCTCTCCCTCTGTCAAGCGATCATTGCCCCCCCACAATTCTCCAAAGCCCTCGAAGTTATCCTCTACTAGTCGGAGCTACTGTTGTGGGTGTCTGCCTGACCACCGAGTACTTGTCCATTTTTTTCTACAATTCTAAGGTATGTGTCTCAAATTTCTACTCATTTATCTTGCATTTTTGTTTATTAGTTAGTATTAGCTTAGTTCTTAGTCATATGTTGTTTCTTTTATACGTTATCGTCTGTCTAACCTAGGTTAAAATAGTTCGAAATTGCCATGTTTACCCTAGACATTGGTGCTTTTGCATTGCTAGTTTTCTAGGTAGTTGGGTTAGACAAATGTAGGTCAAAAACAATACAAGTTTTATTTGGGTTCATCGGGGATGCATGGGGTACCCCCAGTTCTGTTACTGATCTACAGAATGGGACCCCGATGACAGACCGTCGCGCCCACGACGGACCGTCATAAGGTCCGTTCCAAAAGCTCTAACTCCCCACCGTCCATTTTTTCTTAGTGTCCTTCGACGAACACATGTGACGAACCGTCATACCTACGACGGACTGTTCTGCATGACTGTTCTGGTTGTAAGAGACCAATCTGGTCTCTCATTTTTTTCTAAGTGTCTCCCTATGGACACATGTGACGGATCGTCGTCTTCACGACGGTCCGTCCTGCACAACCGTTCTGGTTGTTAGAGACCCTGTTTCTAAGGGTCTTTCACTTTATCTAAGTGTCCTTCAATGGACACATGTGACGGACCGTCATACCCACGACGGTCCGTCATGTATGACCGTTATGACGAGAGACCCCTCTCCTATGGGTCTCTATATTTTTTCCATGTGTCCTACGACGGACCGTCGTACCTGTAACGGTCCGTCCTGCACATACCGTCATACTAGTCAGAGACTCTCCTTCAGGGTTTTACGTATATACATAGTCTAAGTAATACACGACGGACCCCATGACGGTCCGCCATAGTCACGACGAGCCGTCACTAGGCCCGTCGTGTGACACTGTTCCTATATCAATGAGATAGTATTTTCATTATTTTGTTTGGTATGGTTTTGCTTGTATTGTTTGCCACTACTCGTACTAATATTGATCCTTTACAAATACTATCTACTATGGCACCCAAGCAAGACCATATCTACGCACGCGGGCGATCTAAGTCTATCGCCACGTCTGCCCGCATGGTCATTGGCTCTGATGATGAGTGTGACCCTGAGTATGTGCTCCCAGTTACTTCCACCCCTTCCCGTGCTGCACGTGCTCCAAGAGCCACACCCAAAAAGGTGGCGTCCGGCGTAGTCACTGTCTCCCAGTCTGATGAAGAGCGCACACTGACCAACACACCCTCTGGGTCAGCCACAAATGAAGAAGGAGCGTCTGGCTCCTTAGGAGTATCATGGTCCGAGAAAGCCTGAGGTTCCCGCACCCGCCTCCACTGCAGCGTCGGCCTAATCTGATGAGGTTGACAGTTCAGAATCTACATCAGGCTCACCAGCTCAGGTCCCCACCCTAGCCACTGACCAGCCCAACCAGTGGTGTGTCGACAGGAAATTTCAAGTCTACTCTGATGCCAAGTTCCTAACTGATAAAGGAGTGATGACTCGAACACTCACCTTGGAGCGGTGGGTCCTTATAGGGACACTCCCGACGATGCCTGTGATCCAAAATCTCTTCACCAGGCATTGCTTGGAGTGGACAGCACATCCGTTGGGACGTTACATTAAATAAATGGTCCGAGAGTTCTACGCATCCTATGTTGCGACTCTCGGATCGCAGATATTTAGGTGGGCCGCCGCCGCTAAAAAGGCCCCACTGGAGCAGGTTTGAGTACGAGGCGTACAGGTTGACATTTCCCTGCCTTCCATCCGTTTGTTTCTACACGGCGAGGGTGTTGATGCTACTCAGACCCCTCTCACTGCCGAGTTCGACTACCGCTGGCAGATAGTTAAAGATGGCCAGTTCCTGCGCGAGCCATCACTGAGAGAGACCACCAAGAGGTGGATGGCTATGCACCTTTAAGTTGATGGAGAGGGTGCCGATTGGGTCACTGAGCCAAAGGGGGCCATCAAGAAGGCCAACCTCACTTTCACTGCGAAGTTCTTGTGGCTGCTTGTCCGTCACTACCTTTCCCCCACCGCTGCTGATAATATCGTTACATGGGATTGAGAAGTGTTAATGGCGGCGATGATAGCCGGGTTCGAGGTGGACTTCGCGTGGCTTGTACAGGCAGTCATGCACGAGAGGGTATTCAAGGTTACACTACTTACCCTTTCCCGTGCAATGATCTTTTGCTCTCTACAGGTCCGCAGGTGTGCTGATATGGCATGTAGATTAGCTCAAGACCCCGCAGGGCACTGTTCACATCGGCCTTAGCAGAGATGAGGCCAATGATTTGGCTCCACGTAGAGGGCCTCGTCCAGAGCTGCCCCAACTTGCTGATGATCTTGCTGATACGGTAGCCCAGGCCCGCACGGCTACACAGGCAGCATCCACTAACACTACCTAGGTCGAGTCTATGCTAGGTAGTAGCACTGCCCCGAGCTCCTCTCGCACAGACCCTATACCGGCATTGGTCCCGCTTACTAGGGTCCAAAAATTAGAGGCACAAATGGCTACACTTCTACATCATATCCAGCCGTAAATGCAGAAGTCCATTACTAAGTCAGAAGAGCGCCTGGAGAGGAAAATGTTCCACCATACAGAGCAGAAGATCGCTGAGGTTCACCAGCGTTTGGACGCCTTTGAGTTGAGGGTGTTAGCCCGACAAGCCCCTCCGAGAGATGGAGGCTACGAGGAGAGCCTCACTTGCTGAGGAGGAGGCGCACCAGATGAGAGCATCAGAGTTAGCAGCTAGGGTGTCTAGCTCCCGCACTGTGGAGATGGTAGGAGGCACTACTAATAGTGCAGTTGTTGCTGAGGACACTACTGAGGGTGTTCAGATTGCAAAGGACGTGGGTTCCGGGGAACCAGACCCACCTGTTTGCTGATCGACGGCGCTTTGCGCCACAGGTTTGCTTCACCTACCACTCTAGTATTTAAATTTTTATGTATTGGGGACAATTGCATCCTTTTTTGTTGGGGGTGGGTAAATTAAAACTGAGTTTTAGGGTGAAGTCTGAGTAGCCCAATTCACTATCCTCTTTTGGGGTTTTCTTGAATGTGTTCTTTTTCCCTAAAAGACTAATTATTTTTTCTGTTTAACCGGCATGTCTATATCTTTTGTACATAGCTTAATTCTGGAGCATGATGGCTTAAATGATATCCTGCTAAACAGGAAAATGATGAATGACTAGGCATAGTAACAAATAATTGTGTGGCTCTAAGCATGACATAGAGTTACACCATTGCATTACCCTAAGTCTTAAATTCGAACTGGGTGTCTGATAATCTGGTATAGTAATCAGATGTTAAGTGAGTGTGAGGAAAATTCGAATAGTCCACTATTGGTACTGAGCTAGAACTTGCCTAGTTTGTCCTGCTAAAAGTAAGCTGTAATAGACAATTAGGAAAGGATCATAGGCCCTTATTCAATATAGCCCATTTCTAGACAAAATAGAATAAACCAAATGAAATATATCCTTCTTTAATCCAAATGATCTGAGCTTAAATTAGACCTTTCTTTTTCACCACAACTAATCTTTTCTGGGAACAATGTGTTGGTCCTGTTCCCTCCTTGGACATGTGCACCTCAGCTTATGCCAAAAGCATAAGTTAAGGGTGGCTAATGCAGTAAACAACCTTCGTTATGGCCCTGACACAACTTTGGGTATTGTGTACCTTGACTCTTGGCAAAGCCATGAGTTGAGGGTGGCTATTATGAGAAATGCTCTGGAAAGTGGGGTTGAAAGAACAGAGAGAGAGAAAGAACGGATGTAAAGTGAATCAAGAATTAGTTGAAAGAAAAGTAAAGAAAAAGAAAAATATACAAGAAATACAAGCAAGAAAAGAAGAGAGTCACTTACAGAAATGAAGAAAGAAGAGAAAATAGCAAGGTGAAAGAATATGAGAAACTGGGTTATATAGCGAACTTAAGTATAGGAGGGCAAAAAGTCACTAAAGTTTACCTAAATATACCCTACCTGACCCAGTCACTAAAGTATACCTAAATATACCCTACCTGACCCTGAGCCTATGTTACAAGCTAAGAAAGTCCTATCGTGATCCTAAGGATTATATAGCGAACTTAAGGCAGTGAAAATAAGGGCAAGCTTATGGCAATATGTATGAATGAGTGTGACTTTGTTCTGAGAGCGAGTGTTTAAAAGTAATCTTTATACTCAAACTGAAATCATTGTGTGAAAAATGAGGATTTTTTTCTAATGTGAGGACACTAGTTGCAATACCGGAATTGTTAGCACCTTGGTGAGAAATTGAAGAGGATGGGTGTGAGTGCATGGTGAGTGTTTGTCATGTTCTTATCCCATATATTTCAAGCCTAATAGTGATAGCATGCATAGATTTGATGAGATTAATCGGTATTTATAGCCAAATGGTTGCAAAGGATAAAACATGGATACTATTGTACAAAGATTTTGTATTGAGTCATAGTGCGTCGCTTGAGGACAAACAACGAATTTAAGTTGAGGGTGTTGATATACCGTGGTTTCACGGTATTATTAATACTTTTTCCTTAAGTTTAGTGTGTTCAAAAGACTTTTTGTGCTAATTTTATTATAAGTTTCTGTTTATTGAGCGGTGAAATGCAGAAGAGACTACCTACGAAACTTATGACGGTCCGTTGTGCTTGTGATGGTCCGTAGGTTGCAGTGTAGTGCAGCTGCTGAAGGAAGATGGGGAAGTCTGACCACGTGTGGGGTTACGAAGCTTGTGACGGTCCGTCATGTCTATGACGGTACGTCCTGCAGGTTAGACATGAAGTTCACAGAAATTACCTCACTACCCAGATTCCAAGAGTTGAAGTGTTTTTAAATGAAGGCCCTCGATGGACCGTTGTACCTATGACGGTCCGTCATACTTGTCGTCGAGGGTAATGAAGAAGAGAAGCAGAAGAAATTACATAAGTATGGGACGACGGAGTCCATGACGGTCCGTCGTGACCATGACGATCTTTAGCGAGGTCCGTCGACCCAGCCGCTTTTTGGCAGATTTCCAGCAAATAGAGTCCTTGTTTAATTAGTTTTTTATTTTTTATAAATAGTTCGAAAAACCTCGTTTTTGAGGTTAGACTCTTTGATTGTTAGACATCATATTATTAGACTTTGTGTATTAGTGTGAGATTCTTGAGAATTATTAGACTTTTTTTGAGATTATCGATTACTTTGAGATTCTTGCAAGTGATTTTTTGTGATTAATCAAGCAAACTTTTGGATTTTACTCTTTCTCATTGAAGTAAGTACATGAATTCTTATTTAATATATTTGAATATTGTGATTATGTTTATGAGTAACTAAACTCCATAACTAGGGTTGTGGGAACCATATGCACATAATGAGATGAAACCTAACTAATATAACAATTCAAGAATGGTGTCTTGCATGTATTAATAATTCTTTCACTTAGAAGTCTTTTTAATGGATGGCCAACGTTAGAACTCGCCTTAATGCTACCTGCCGAACCAAGGAGGTTGATAATAGGAAAAGAATTATTAACATAGATTTAATGTATACTATATTATAGGCTAGTATTGAACCCAAGACCTCACCATATAAATGTCATAAGAAAAATAAAATAATAAAATGTGGTAAGGGGGATCAAAACGGGGTGAAGCTCAAGTAAAAAGTTAGGGGGGAATGAAAGAAAATGAAGTGAGGTGTGTGGAATTCGAACCCACAAACTCTTGGACGGATGAAAGAGAGAGGAGATGAATGAAATAAAGAAATAATAAAAATGTGGTATGTGGGATTCGAACCCACAACCTCTTGGCAGAATGAGAAGGTAAGGAGATACTGTAAATTGAAATAAGGTGAGGTTGTGGAGATTCGAACCCACAACCTCTTGATTTGATGAGAGAGTTAGGATAAAAATAAAGGAGAAAATAAAATGTTGAGAGTGGAATTGAACCCTCAACCTCTTAAATGGATGAAAGAACAAGGAAAAAAAAGGAGAAAATTAAATGTGGAGAGTGGGGATTGAACCCACAACCTCTTGAATTGATGAGAGACTTAGGAGAAAAATAAAGGAAAAAATAAATGCGGAAAGTGGGAATTGAGCCCTCAACCTCTTAGATAGGTGAGAAAGTTAAGAGATAAATTAAAAGAAAAATAAGGAGCTTGTGGGAGATTGAACCCACAACCTCCTTGCCTTAAAACGAAAAAGGAGAAGAGAATAAGAAAGAAATATTATGGGGTTGATGGGAATAGAACTAGGGTCTCCCAAATCTGAAAAATGCAATTATCATGTTTAAAATAAGATTAAGTGTTTTTCAAGGGATTTGATATCGGGTTCCCTTGCCCAATTCCGTACTGACACATAAGTCATTCGTAAACAAATATTTAATGAATGCTGCCTTAAATAGCGAAATCAATATCTTCGCATACCTACAAGATGCATAAGTCTTGTACCACATAATCTTGGGTAACCATGAATCACTTAGAAAAACAAATAATGAAGCCTCATGGCTTGTATGTGTGGACTGATATGTCACGACCCAAAACAAGCAGCGAGTGGCACCCACACTTATCCTCCTAGGTGAGCGAACCAACAAATCTAAACCCCAACATTTACCAGTTTATCAATTATGAATAGTAAAAATAATGCGGAAGATCCAAAACTTATTAACGTAATAAATTAAAGAAACTTCTAAAGTTTAATACTTATTATTCCCAAAATCTGGAAGTTATCACACCAAGAAAATCTATCCTCAAATTTCTAAATATAAGAGTATTTAAGAAGCTAAAATAAGTAAAAAGATGGTCCATGTCCGAACTTCAATACATCAAGACGTGAAGGAGAGAATCCAGCACGAGCTGGAATAATAGCTCACCCTGAACTCTGATATGCTTAAGACTGGCTAGAGCTGAGGACGAGTCATAGTCGATGGCACGCTTGCTGCACTCCACAAATAACAAAGAAGAAAATTACAAGTAGGGGTCACTACAAGGAGCACGTACTGAGTAGGTATCATCGGCAAACTCAAAATAGAAAACAATATATACTGAATAATAATATAAAATCAACCACAATACTTAACATGTGACAAGCAACAAGTACAAGAACCATTGGAAACAACACCAAGCACACCTATGAGGACTCAAGCCTCCACAGCATACTCATTTAGGAAATAGGTTCTTCGAATTTGAGTATATTAACATAATTCAAGATTCCTTATGTATATTACTATCGTGTAGGAACGTGACACTGTGATCCCATATACTGTGTCAGAACGTGACACAGTGATCCCCTAATAGTACCGTGTTTGAACGTGACACTCCGATCCAATATTACTGTGTCAGAACGTGACACTCCGATCCATTTATCTCATTATTTTATTTCTTCCAGTCTTCTTTATGTCAAGGCGTCATCTTAATAGAGAGGATTTATGATTCAATAGTCTCATCATTCTAACCCACCACAATTACACAATTAAAAAACATACAAACACACAATCAAGCACATAGAAAACTTTACAATACCACCCAATACATATAGATCGCTATTTAGAGTTTATCTATCACATAGATGTAAACCATAACCTACCTCCACCAAAGAATCGTGATCAAGCAAGCTACCTCCCCAATGCCTTTGCTTTCCTCAATGCCAATGAATCTTTTCAATCTGAAGTCTAAGTCACTTGATTTCTTCTTCGTTTTCTCTCTCTTTCTCGTTCTCTCTTTTTGTTCTTTTTATTTTTCTTCTGCAGATTCTTTCTTTTACCCTAATTATCATATAATCCATTATGATCAGAGTAACCCACTATTTATTTCCCTATTATCTTCTTTAACCCCCAAGTAAATAATTTATTAAACTTACCCCACTAATTTCATAATTATAATGATGAATAGTCCATCATGTAGGTCTGTCACAAAGTTCAGAGAGTTAAATTCAGTAGTGAGATTACGCAACTTGTGACGGTCCGTCGTATCTACGACGGTCCGTGCTGTAGTTACGTCGTGAAGTTCAGAGAGTCAATCCCAATACCCAAATTTCAGAGTTGAAGTGTTTTGGAACGAAGACCCTCAACGGACCGTTGTGCCTATGACGGTTCGTCCTACCTGTTGTCGAGGGTAATGAGGAGAGCAGCAGAAGAAATTACACAAGCATGGGTAGTTGGAGTCCATCACAGTCCGTCGTGACCATGACGGTCCGTCGTGACCATGACGGTCCGTCGCGTGATCCGTCGACCCAGTCAGTTTTTATCAAAAATAATTCTACTGCTAGAACCTACTAGACAGGTTTTTACAATAGATACCAATTAACCAATCGTTTGTCCTCGAACGATCACAGAAAGAAAAACAAGGGCGAGAAAGAGTACCTGAATCTGTAAAAAGATGTGGATATCTTTCTTGCATATCTGCCTCATTCTCCCATGTGGACTTTTCAACTGACCAATTCTTGCACTGAACCTTGATAGATGCAATCTCCTTTGATCTCAAATTGCGGACCTCTATATCTAAAATAGCAACAGGCTCCTCCTCGTAAGACAAATTCTCATCAAGAAGAACTGAATCCCAACGAATAATGTAGTTTCCATCCCCATGGTATTTTTTCAGCATAGACACAGGAAAATACCGGGTTCACTCCTGAGAGTCATCGAGGCAATGCCAATTCATATGCCACTTCCCCCACGCGCTTCAAAACTTCAAAGGACCAATATACCTCGGACTAAGCTTACCTCGCTTACCAAACCGCATCACCCCTTTCATGGGTGAAACCTTCAGCAAGACTTGCTCACCCTCCATAAAATCCAAGTCCTTATACTTTCGATCTGCATATTCTTTCTGCCTGTTCTGAGATACTAGAAGCTTCTCCTTAATGAATTTTACTATATCTAACGATTCCCTCAAAAGATCGGTGCCCCATGGTCTCACCTCAAATGCATCAAACCAACCGATGGGAGACCTACATCTTCTCCCATACAGTGCCTCAAATGGGGCCATATCAATACTTGAGTGATAGCTATTATTGTATGAAAACTCTTCTAAGGGTAAGAAGTTATCCCAATGACCACCAAATTCTATCACACATGCACGAAGCATATCCTCCAACACCTGAATCATTCGCTCAGACTGGCCATCAGTCTGAGAGTGAAATGCAGTACTTAGATCCAACCTATTACCTAATTAAGCATGAAATGTTCTCCAAAACATAGAAGTAAATTGCATACCTCTATCTGATATGATGGAAAGTGGAACTCCATGCAATCAAACAATTTCAAAGATATAGAGTTTGGCTAACTTCTCTGCATTGTAAGTAACCTTGACCGGAATGAAGTGAGCAGACTTAGTTAATCTGTCAAAAATTACCCAAATAGAATCAAACTTACCCAATGTCATTGGAAGACCAACCACAAAATCTATTGCAATTCTTTCCCATTTCCATTCAGGAATGCGCATTTCCTGAAGTGTTCCTCCGGGCCTCTTGTGTTCATACTTTACTTGCTGACGATTCGGGCATTGGGCAACAAAATTAAAAATGTCACTCTTCATTCTACTCCACCAAAAATGTTGCTTTAGGTCACGATACATCTTTGTTGCACCAGGATGTATAGAATACCTTGAACTATGAGCCTCTGTAAGAATATTGTGAATAAAATTATCAACACGAGGCACACATACCCTTCCCTTAATTCTCAAAACTCCTTCCGCATCAATTATTGCCTCTTTAGCCTCTCCTCGTAATACCATATCTCGAATTCGGATCATTTTCTCTTCAGTAAACTATTTTCCCTTAATCTTGTCAAGAAAAGAAGATCTTGCCTCCACACAGGCCAAAAATCCTCCCTTCTCTAGTACTTCAAGCCTCATAAAGTCATTAGCCAGAGTCTGAACCTCTCTAGCCAATGGGCGTCTAAAAACCTGTAAGTGGGCTAGACTTCCCATGCTCCCTGCTTTTCTACTTAAAGCATTTGCCACAACATTAGCTTTTCCTGGGTGATACAAAATAGTAATATCAATGTCCTTCAGTAGTTCCATCCACTTCCTCTGCCTCAAATCAAATCTTTCTGAGTAAAGACATACTGTAAAATACGATGATCTGTATAGACTTCACTTGACCCCATATAGATAATGTCTCCATTGCTTTAATGCAAACACAACTGCAGCCAACTCCAAATCATGGGTCAGATAGTTACGTTCATGCACTTTTAATTGCCTCGAAGCATAAGCAATAAGATTCCTCTCCTGCATTAGCACTGCACCCAAACCAGAATAAGATGCATCACAGTAAACAACGAAATTCTTACCTTACACTGGCAAGGTAAGAATTGGTGCAGTAGTCAACAAGGTCTTGAGGTTCTGGAAGCTTTCTTTCCATTCGTCCGACCATACAAATGGAACATTCTGCTTAGTCAAATTCTTCAATTGGGAAGCAACAGAAGATAATCCCTTGACAAATCGACGGTAGTAGCTAGCTAAATCAACAAAGCTCCTTACCTCTGTAACATTAGTAGGTCTTACCCAACTCTTCACTTCTTCAATCTTAGAAGGATCCACCATCATTCCATCCTTAGAAACCACGTGTTCCAAGAACAACACTAAATCTAGCCAAAACTCACACTTGGAGAATTTGGCATAAAGCATTTTCCCCCTCAACACTTGCAATACAATTCTCAAATGCTCCTCATGTTCTTACCTGCTCTTTGAGTATATCAGTATATCATCAATAAATACAATAACAAAACGATCCAGATATGGCATAAAAATCTCGTTCATTAGGCTCATGAGAGCAGCAGGGGCATTCGTAATCCCAAAAGACATTACTAAGAATTCATAATGCCTATTCCTGGTTCGAAAAGCAGTGTTTGGCACATCTGCTGCCCATATTTTCAATTGATAATAACCAGATCTCAAATCAATTTTTGAGAAGGTACAAGCACCTTGTAACTGATCGAACAAAACATAAATGCGAGGAATAGGATACTTATTCTTAATAGTTACCTTATTCAGCTGCCTATAGTCTATGCACATCCGAAAACTTCCATCTTTCTTCTTCACAAATAAAACAAGAGCACCCCAAGGGGATGCACTTGTTCTAATAAAACCTTTACCTAACAACTCCTGAAGTTGGTCCTTTAACTCCCTTAACTCAGCTGGAGCCATCCGATAAGGGGGTATGGAAATGGGGCGAGTACCCGGCTCCAGATCAATACAAAAATCAATATCCCTATCTAGTGGCATACCAGGAAGGTCTGCAGGAAACACATCCAGAAACTCACGGACTATCGAGACAGACTCAATCGAAGGTACTTGGGAAGTATCATCCCTGAGATGTGCCAAGAAAGCACAACCCTTACTAACCATTCTTTTAGCACGAAGGAAGGAGATGATATGAACTGGAGTGGAAATATAGTCACCCTCCAACACTAGCGGATCTGTCCTAGGCTTGGCCAATGTAACAGTTTTAGCATTACAATCTAAGATTGCAAAATTTGAAGAAAGCCAACTCATACCCAAAATTACATCGAAATCAACCATCTCTAGAATAATCAAATCTACATGAGTATTGCTCCCCACAAAAGTCACAAGACAAGACCTATACACCTTCTTAACTATCACAGACTCACCCACAGCAGTAGAGACAAGAATAGGCATGTCAAGAAAAATCACAATATAAATCAAGACCAGTAGAAAATGAGGAAGATACATATGAATATGTGGATCCAGGATCAAATAATACAGAAGCCATGCAATCACAGACCAAAAGATTACCTCTAAGGCTGGGATCTACAAATCTGACCTCAATCCTTTCATAAAATGGCGAATCTGCTCTTGTGGACTAAAGCAAAGCTGGGTGACATACCTGGAAAGTGCACAAAATTTAGCCTCATAAGCAGTAACAGACATCCTGCCTTGCTCTAGTCTTAGGAACTCATCTCTCCTCTTGTCCCTCAAGGTCCGGGGTACATACTTCTCCATAAGTAAGTTAGAGAATGATGCCAAAGTCATAGGTGGTGCCTGTGCCGGTTGAAACTCAACATACGACCGCCACCACATTGTGGCATTCCCCTGAAACTCATAGGTCACAAACTCAACACCGAATGGTTCTACTATGTCCATCTTATGTAGCAGCTCATGACACTCAACCAGAAAATCATAGGCATCCTCAGATTCAGCACCCTTGAAGACTGGAGGTTTCAACTTCAAGAATTTAGTGAAAAGTTCATGCTGATCACTCGTCATTATAGACCCTGTAGTCAATCGAGGAAATGTGCCTACTTCCAATGAGGCATTCATGCAGGGAGCCACAACAGCTGCATGTTGTACTCCCGGAACCTGAGGTGCTGGTGCAGAAAACACTAGAGGTGTCTGGCCCTGATCAGATAACCCGCTAAGATAAGTAAGAACCTGGTTAATCATCTCTGGGGTAGGCTGTGGTGGTAATTCCTCATCTTGAACCTGCTCGTTTTCCCCTTCTTCACCCTCTCCGACTACCCTATCAGTCGGTGGAGGAGTCACTGCCCTATTACAAGCTGGACCGGGTGTTTGTCCTCTACCTCTAGAGGGCGTCCTCTTGCGACCTCTACCACGGCCTCTTTCCACTGCTCCTCCTCGAGCTACAGCCCCAATGGTTGGCTCAGACGCACCCTGTCTTACCATAGTTGGTGTTGGCACAATTGTTTCTCTAGTTCTAACCATCTGCGAAATAGAGTGAGGATGTCAGATACCAATTGGTATCACCTAGATACCAATTGGATCCAAGTAATAGCAAGAAAGAAAGAAAGAATGAAATTTTCCTGAAGTCCTATAGCCTCTCAATGAAAAGTAAGGGCGTCCCCCTACCGTTCCTCAAGACTCTACTAGACTCATTCTTGTGTGATGAGACCAACGAACCTAACGCTCTGATACCAAGTTTGTCACGACCCAAAATGAGCCGCGAGTGGCACCCACACTTATCCTTCTAGGTGAGCGAACCAACAAATCTAAACCCCAACATTTACCAGTATATCAATTATGAATAGTAAAAATAATCCGGATGATCCAAAACTTATTAACGTGATCAATTAAATAAACTTTTAAAGTTTAATACTTATTATTCGCAAAATCTGGAAGTCATCACACCAAGAACATCTATCCCCAAATTTCTAAATCTAGGAGTATTTAAGAAGCTAAAATAAGTAAAAAGATGGTCCATGTCCAAACTTCAAAACATCAAGACGTGAAGGAGAGTCTAGCACGAGCTAGGAATAATAGCTCACCCTGAACTGTGATGTGCTGAAAACTAGCTACAGCTGAGGACGAGTCGAAGTTGATGGCACGCTTGCTGCATTACACAAATAACAAAGAAGAAAATTACAAGTAGGGGTCAGTACAAGGAGTACGTACTGAGTAGGTATCATCGGCCACATCAAAATAGAAAACAATATATACTAAATAGTAATATAAAATCAACCACAATACTTAACAGGTGACAAGAAACAAGTACAAGAACCATTGGCAACAACACCAAGCACACCTATGAGGACTCAAGCCTCCACACCATACTCATTTGGGAAATAGGTTCTTCGAATTTGAGTATATTAACATAATTCAAGATTCCTTCTCTTTATTATTATCGTGTCGGAACGTAACACTCCGATCCCATATACCGTGTCGGAACGTGACACACCGATCCCCTAATACTACCGTGTCGGAATGTGACACTCCGATCCAATATTACCGTGTCGGAACGTTACACTTCGATCCCTTTATCTCATTATTTTATTTCATCCTGTCTTCTTTACGTCAAGGCATCATCTTAATAGAGAGGATTTAAGATTCAAGATCCTTATCATTCTAACCCACCACAATTACACAATCAAAAAACATACAAACACACAATCAAGCACATAGAAGACTTTACAATACCACCCAATACATATCGATCGCTATTTAGAGTTTATCTATCACATAGAAGTAAACAATAACCTACCTCCACCGCAGAATCGTGTTCAAGCAAGCTACCTCCCCAATGCCTTTGCTTTCCTCAATGCCTATGAATCTTTTCAATCTGAAGTCTAAGTCACTTGCTTTCTTCTTCGTTCTCTCTCTCTCGCTCGTTCTCCCTTTCTGTTCTTTTTATTTCTCTTCTGCAGATTCTTTTTCTTTTACCCTAATTATCATATAATCCATTATGATCAAAGTAACCCACTATTTATTTCCCTATTATGTTCTTTAACCCCCAAGTAAATAAATTATTAAACTTACCCCACTAATTTCATAATTATAATCATGAATAGTCCAAAACACCCATTTAAATTTTAGCACAAAATCCGACAGAGAGTGGAGTTACGAAGCTTGTGACGGTCTGTCGTATCTATGACGGTCCGTCCTGCAGGTCCGTTACAAAGTTCAGAGAGTTAAATTCAGTAGTGAGGTTACGCAACTTGTGACGGTCCGTCGTATCTACGACGGTCCGTGCTGCATTTCCATTGTATCTACGACGGTCCGTGCTGCAGTTCCGTTGTGAAGTTTAGAGAGTCGATCCCAATACCCAGATTTCAGAGTTGAAGTGTTTTGGAACAAAGACCCTCGATGGACCGTTGTGCCTATGACGGTTCGTCCTACCTGTCGTCGAGGGTAATGAGGAGAGCAGCAGAAAAAATTACACAAGTATGGGACGACGGAGTCCATCACAGTCTGTCGTGACCATGACGGTCTGTCGCGTGATCCGTCGACCCAGTCAGTTTTTATCAAAAATAATTCTACTGCTCGAACCTACTAGACAGGTTGTTACATGATGAGTCTAGCATACGTTTAAAAGTAATTGAGCCTGAGATGTATGTGAAAAAAAGATGCAACCCTAGAATGGTTAAGTAAGAGTGTGAAATACACTAAATGGCCAAGTGCATTGGCATGTGATGAAATGAACATTCATGTGAACGGGTGACTAATTATAAAAAGCAAATGTGTGAAAGTTAATGAATAAGGTGAAAATATGATAAGAGGCTAATGTGAAAGATGAGAGCAATCTCAAATGAGCCTAAGTGAACGTTACCAAAACATACTCACCTATGAGAGTGTAAAATTAATGAAGAGATCAATCTCTATGAACACTCTAATGAAAGTATTAAATTTAATGCATACTTTATTATAACGATTAAATGATAAATCATCTAATGAGCTATGATGTCCTCATATTAGAAGACAACTTCCATGTTGTATTAGGTGAATGTAATGGAACTTTATACTGATCACCGATAGGCTAGCTATGAGCGGTGATGCCTTTCTTGGTTAAGGGAGGAGATTCACTTAAATATCATGAGATGAGACTGTCCAGCATACCGGGTATGGGTCTTCTTGTATATCATAGTCTTTGAACCTATACTGCCAATATAGAGACCTAGAAGGGTTCAATCCCCTATATACGCTAGCATGTTTTGGTTCACTTTGACCGGTATTCCACCTATTTTCGGTGTGGCAATTACGCAGTGGATTTCATGATGCTCACATGATCTATGTTGGTTAACGTTAAAGTTCCCATTGAATGAATGAGGTCAGCATCAAATGATGCACATAATGAAATGAATGATACCAAAAGTGTTAGGATATTATATTCAAGAGGTGAGTTAGACTTTAAGTAATGACCCTAGGTCATGCTTGATCATTGCACAGCGAACCCAATGAATGTGTTAAACTATATCCTAGGTATAGTTGGTGTTTACACTAGCTTGTGAATTTATGAAGTGAAGTACGTTAGAATGAATGAAGCAGATTCTGTATTATATAAGATGGATCCCTAGTTGAGGTCCCATGTGTTGATCCATCATTTTGGGAAGTCTTAATGTCAAGTCCATGATTCCAAGGTCTTATGTTATATGAACAAATAATATCAAATATGTTATGTGCTATATGCAATATGTTATGTGCTATGTGTAAGATGTTATGTGAATCGTACGGTTTGATATGTATGATGATGCATGTTACTCTCATGACATGACTTTCCTAAACCACATTTTGCAAGTCCCCTGGCTTTCCTAATTCAAATTTTGCTAGTCCCCTGACTTATGTTATTCAAATTTTGCAACTCCCTTAACTTTCCTAAGCCCAATTTGGAAAGTCCACTGGCTGGACTTTCCATAAATCATGTTGTTAGTAAAGGGCTATTCTTACACATGAATGTCATTGGTTTGTGCTTGCATATACCCATACTTAGTACAGGTGTGTAGTAATCCCATATAACGCAGGAAGAGGTGGATGTTACAACTTACAGTACGACGTTGTAACAATCCAGACGTGGACCTTTCGTCCAGATTTTGTAGGCCCTCATGCTTTCGAGGATGTCTACTTTTAATTTCTATCTTAGATGTAGGATTTAGCTAGTGGAGAATGTTCCACTAGTGTTTCATTTCAACTTTCATTTCAGACATTGTATTGGTGCCATTTTTGCAAGTATACACTTAATGCAATGTGGAATTATTTCTTTCATTTGATGATGTTAATATATGATGAGTTGATTGTGAACGTTTATGAGATTAAGTAGAATGTCTTATATGAATCTTATGTAAAAAAAGTTCAAATTTTCCACTGAAATTAACTTACATAAAGTAACACTGATGTATGCAGGCTTGTCTGCGACCTCTGAGAGGTCAATGACGCCAGTATCTTTTGAGGTCTAGACTCCGGGCATAACACAACAATCCATTCTTTTTATATTTTCTGGACAATTTTTAGACACAGACTCTAGACTACTCTCTAGCCAACACTCTAAAAGAAATAAAAGAAAATCTAAACATGATATTAATTACCAATCGAAAGAATGCAACTAATCCTATAAAGACAAAAAAAAAACCTATTGTTGGTTAGAGGATACATATTGGGTTGCCTCCCAATCAGCGCTTGATTTAGAATTGTGGCACGACGCAAGACTCTTGATTGCTCAGACTTCATCAAGATGGTATGCCTCACCACTTCATTCGCATTTTTTGCATACATGTGGTGGATTTGATTATTTTCCCATTTACCGTGAACCTTGAACCCTACTTGTTCTCCAACTCAACAACATCATGACGGAACCCTTTAGTGATAAAAAATGGATCAGTCCATTTGGACTTGAGTTTTCCCGAAAACAAGCGCAACATAGAGTTTAATAAAAGCACCAACTCCCTAACCGCAAAACTTCTCAATCTTTTTGTCATGGTACTTCTTCATATTTTATTTGTAGAGGGCTGAACTTTCATATGCCTTCAAGCGAAACTCATCAAGCTCATTTAGCCCATTTAATCTCTTTACCGCTGCTTCATTCCAATTCATCTTCAGTTTCTTCATCGCCCACATGGCCTTGTGCTCTAACTCAACAGGTAAGTGACAAGTCTTCCCATATACAAGTTTGTATGGAGAGATACCTATAGGGTCATGTACACTGAAACCTATCTCTTAGGAACAAGTCTTCCCATATACGCTCTTGCCTTCTAGAAATACCTCCATGTCTTTGGAACCTACCACAGAAATGGGCGAATTCAGGAGCATCTTGGTGGATTATTGGCCAATTTTATGGGCACAACGGTTACAACTATGATGCCCACCTAGAGGCGAGGAGTGGCATGCCTCCAAAACACTTAGCAGCTCAACTTCCGGCACATAACGGCGAATAAGACCATCATAACAACTCCTATATCAATATGATTCATCACAAAAAAAACTCGTTCACATCATGCATGAACTTTTTCCTTTCATAAAAAGACAAGATGGAACTATATCACTAGCCAAATAATTTGCAAAATCGGCGAACCATGGAATAAAGTCATGAGAAGCGTACAAAACATGCTCATCAAGGAAAGTGTCATCAATTTCAGCCTTCTCACCCAACTCTTGCATAGCTTCATCCTCTAGTCTTGACAAGTGATCGACAACTAGATTTTCGGTCCCTTTTCTATCTTTCACTTAAAAATTAAACTCTTGCAACAGTAATAACCATCTCATAAACTTTGGTTTCACATCCTTCTTTGCCATCAAATATCTCAAAGTAGAATGATCAGTGTGTACTATGACTATCGTGCCAAGAAAATAAGAGTGAAAATTATCAAAAGAAAAAACACCAGTAAGGATCTCTTGTTCAATCATAGTATAGTTCTTTTGAGATTCATTAAGGGCCCTACTAGTATAAAAAATGAGGTGAAGGATTTTATCACTTCTTTTGACCCAAAACTACACCAAGAAAAACCCACTAGCATCACACATAACCTCAAATAGCTTACTCCAATTCGGGGAGATAATAATGGGTGCAAACACCAACTTCTCCTTTAACTCTCAAAATTCTTTATGATAGGATTCATCAAAATATAATTTACATTCTTTCTCAAGTAACTTGCATAGAGGATGTGCAATTTTTTGAAAAATCCTTAATAAACCTCTGGTAGAAGCCCGCATGTCAAAGGAAACTCCGCACACCTTTTAAAGAGATGGGTGGAGGAAGTCTTTCTATAACCTCAACTTTGTCTCGATGAACCTCTATCCCCTTCTCTAAGATACGATGGCCCAATACAATACCCTCTTTCACCATGAATTGAGATTTCTCCCATTTAGCGCAAGGTTGCAATCTTCACACATTTTCAGAACCTTGTTCAAGTGACTCAAACAACGCTCAAAGGAGTCGCCAAACACTGAAAAATCATTCATAAACACCTCAATAGTGTCTTCCACTACATCACAGAATATAAACATCATACATCATAGAAAAGTAGTCGGTGCATTACACAACCCAAAAAGCATTCTTTTGAACGCAAAAGATCCATAAGGACAAGTAAAGTTGGTTATCTCTTGATCCTTCGGTCCAATACATATTTAATTGTAACCTAAGTAAACACAATAAAACAATACCACCCCTTTCTTTCAAGCCTATCCAACAACTAATCCATGAATGACATCGAAAAATGGTCCTTCTTAGTCCATGCATTTAACTTCTGGAAATCCATACAAACTCTCCATCCAGTAACCATCCTTATTGGAACAACGCCATTCTTCTCATTAGGGACCACAGTCATCCCCCCCTTTTTGGGCACACACTTAACAGGACAAACCCAATTACTATCGGCAATCAGATATATAACTCCAGCATCTACCACACTACTAGAAATAAGTTGTTTTCTGACTATAACTACTGACGACAGATGGGTAGTTCAAAATATGTGTAATTTTCCTACTACTATAATAGGTACATTAAGATTTATGTTTTTTTAATTTATTTAACTATTTTATCCGACCATGATTTAGACTACTGTAGTAATAATTTATGTGAAATAAAGTCAACAAAATAATTGACCAAGCATCCGATTACAGTAGTCGAAAACTTGTTAAAATAATTAAAATACTATTTTTATTTTGCGACTAATGTATTCGGAAAGGTTAAAATATTTTAATTAAAACGTAATTTTAATTTCAAACGGGTAAAATAAAATCAATATTACTGCACATCTGAAGATATATCTAATTGGCTTCTGTTCTTCAATATTGCAGGTCTCTCTACTGAGGAAGGAAGGAAATAAGAAGATATATTTTCAATTTGATAATGTCTGAGCTTTCAGATCATTTGTAAGAGGTAACGTAAACATTCTCTCTGTAGAATTTTAATTTGGTTGTTGTAAACTCTCCCCCCCCCCACACACACTTTAGGGTTTCAATGTTCTACTGTAAATGCTCTCCTCATTTCAATTTTGCTGAGAAGTTGTATATTATTGTTGCCTCAGTATTTCTCACTTTTTATATTTTGACAATTCTAACATAAGGTTATGCTTTCTTGCTTTAATTTTGCCCTAGACCACACTTTGTGGGACAACAATATTTATTTGTTGTAATAAGAGTCATTATTTTCGCGATATCTAAGATTTTTGAACCATTAAAGATTTCCTTTTTGTTATTTTAAATAGACGACATTTTAGTGTAAGTTTTTGTACTATCTATTTCAGAGAACTTTACTTCTGTTTGTTGATCTTGATAAAGTGCATTTCTGAGTTTCTAATTTTGCTCATGTAGAGTGATTTGGATTACATATATTCCTTGACCCCCAGTGAGATTCGTGGTTACACTTCACTTAATGTTGTTGGGTTCTTTAATTTGTATTCTGCTGAAGATATATCAAATTCAATAGTAGTCATATTGAAGGGGTAAGTACAATTTATGGCTTGGTTGCTGATGTTTGTTGAGGCATATTTTGATCAATGTCATTCTTATTGTTTTTATGAAAATTGAAGTGGATCCTATTATTGGTATGTTTAGAGTCGGTAGTTATGGTAGGAGTGATAGGCTATTATATACTATATTAGAACCATACTAGAAAAGTGGTGTTGAAGCCAAATTTGAGGGAATCTAAATAATTATAGGCTAAAGTCTTACTTAGTAACTTAATGTATCATTAGTTTTGGCTTGTGCTAGAAAGTTAGTTTCACCCTTCCATATGCAAATTACTTATAATTGTTGGATAACATATATAGGGGCAATTCATTTACTACGGATCAATCTAAATTGTTAAAGTATCTCCCTGGCCAGTCACACAAAATTATTTTTCTCTTCTTCTCTAATCCTTTGGTGATTTCGAATAGATTTGAGTATCTTTGGCACCAAAATTTTAAAAAATTTTGAACACCCCCAAAACCACTTACAAGCTTCAAAATAGCTCTTCATTGCAATTTTTTCCATTTTAAAAAATACAATAGCCCTTCTTCTCCATTCACACTTGGTTGAATTCAAATTTCACCTATAAAAAAGAAGAAACAATTACAAGAAGTGCATTTTCTGTTAAATAAGTGTTTTCAGGTTTCAAGATCGGTTTTTTTATGAAACACTGTACAAATATTCAGTTATATAATAAGTTTATTATAGTATTCAGTTATAACAAGGTAGAGTATTGCACATTTAGTTGGTCACTGTCTATTGAAATCACTTAAAGTTTGTTTTACGTGTGCCTAGTTTGGTGCTTCTTAGGAGGGTCTGTTTGGATAATATTGATATGACAATGAGATTGTTAGTATAAGAAAGGAAATGTGATTAGGATACAGAAAATTTTGTTCAAGTTTTGTGAAAATTTATGAAAACACTAGATAAATACTTCAAAAGTGTAGCACGTTTTATATAGTGTTCAATTATAACAAGATGGAGTATTGCTCATTTAGTTTGGTTACTTGCAGTAGATATAATGTTATAGAATGCTTTCTACATCTTTCTTTGATAAGATTTATCTTCGCATTAGCTTTCTAGTATTGGAGAGTGCAATGTAATTAGAATACACAATTTTTAGATTAATTCTTATGAAAATACTGGAAAAATGCTTCACAAATGTAGTGGGTTAAATGTAATATAAATTATAATAAGTTGGAGTATTGTACATTGTTTGTTGCTTGCTGTTGATATCATTTTATAGAAGGATTTCTAGGCGTCCAATTTTGTCCTTCTCAATTGGGCCTACTTGGATAGGATTGATCTGACCATTAACTTTCTAGTATTAGAGAGTGAAATGTTATTAGGATACAATTTAGATCAGGTTTGTTGAAAAGCTAAACAAATGCTTCAGTACTATATAGTAAGTTTAATATAGTATTCTATTATAGAAAGGTTGAGTATTGCACATTTAGTTGGTCACCAGCTATTGAAACCACTTAAAGGCGGTGTTATGTGCGTCCAATTTTGTGGTTCTTAGCAGCACCTTCTTGGAAAAGATCGATATGACCATGATCTTGCTAGTATTGGAAAGGTCAATGTAATTAGTATACATAACTATTAGATTTTTTTTTTTGTGGAAACACTGGACAAACGCTTCAGAAGAGTAGCAATTTTAATATAATGTTCATTCTATTTGTTTTTTCTTCAATCAACCAATTAGAGTTAATGTATGCTTAATTTTCTGTACAGAATTGGATTGATACTCAATTTTCTTCACCACTCTGCACGTTTCTCCTCTATACTCTCTATTATCTCTCCATTCACAGCCGGTTATTCAAACTTTAAGCTTTTCTATTTTCATTGATGAAGTACTGGATATGCTTATACATAGTCTATATCCTTAAGTATTTTCCCCTCTCTTAACTTAAATGTCAAGATTATATCTTTAAAAGTGCTCTAAGGTGTCATGTTCTCTTATTTTCTTAAACAAGTTAATGTCAAATATAATCCAATTATGTACATTTATTGTTGCTAGTTTTTTTAAAGATAAAATTCTTATTTTTTTTATTCGTATAGATGGAAATTGCACATCATAAATGGATGTATGCCAGAACTCATCATAATCGTGCAGTATTAAGGGTGGAATTTATAAATTTGGTTAAAGAGTTTATTGCAAATGCGAAAACTAGAAATGATTTTCTTATAGAATGCAAAATTATGTGTTCTTGCACCAAATGCAAGTGTATCAAGTTATAAAAACCAGATAAAGTTGAATTTCTCATTTTGAAGAAGTGATTTATGGATAATTGTTATGTGTGGACTATTCATAGAGAGAATGATGCCAATGTAGCTAACGTTTATTTCTAGAATGGTTTTGATAGTGTGGATAGTCATGTAGAGAATAATAATGTTGAAAATTCTCGATTTAGTGAAATTTTGAGGTATTCTTTTCGAATATTCTCAAGGGCTCAATAAGAACCAAATGATGAGGCTAAGTGCTTCCATGAAGAGTTAACTTAAGCTAACCGGCCATTATATGAAGGTTCAACAAATTCAAAGTTGTCTTTTACTACTAGGTTAATAAGTATAAAGTAAGACTATTCAATTTCTCAAGGGGAAATGGATTCCATCATGGAGCTTATGAATGAGCTTAATCCGAGTATACTTCACTTACCTAAAGATTTCTACACAACAAAGAAGATGGTTTCTAAGTAAGGAATTTAATCAGAAAGTATTGATTATTGTGAAAAAGATTGCATCGTATTCTATAAAGGTGATGCAGCTTAAGAAAATTGCAAATTTTGTAATCAAGCTCGTTATAAATAAGTCACAAATGTCAAAAGGAATGAGATTCTAGTGAAGACAATTCATTACTTACACCTTATACCTAGGTTAAAGAGGGTATATGCATCAATGAGCTTGGCTCCTCATAGGAGATGGTATTATGAACATAAAAGGACACATGGTGTTTTATGCCATCTATCAGATGGAGAAGCATGGAAGCATTTTGATAGAGAGTTTCTTCACTTTGCTCGTGAACCTAGAAACATTAGGTTGGGATTATGTACTGATGGATTCACTACATATGTTGTCTCTGCGGCACCATATTCATGTTGGCCAATATTTATCACCCCGTATAATCATCCCCTGGAATTATGTATGACAAGTCCATATTTGTTCCTAACTTGCATTATTCCAGGTCCACACAATCCAAAAAAGTTGATTAACATATACATGTATCCTTTGATCGATAAGTTGAATTTTTTGTGGAATAAAGGTGTGGAAACATATAATGTATTTCATAAACAAAACTTCAAATTGCGTTCAGCTTTGATATGGACTATAAATGATTCTCCTACTTATGAAATGTTGTCTGAGTAGTGAACTGATAAATTATCCTGCCCATGTTTTATGGAAGACACGAAAGTCTTCAAATTAAAACATGGAGGTAAGATTTCACAGTTCAATTGTCACCGTCAATTCTTTCAAATAGATCATGAATTTAGGAGAAATACTACTGAATTTATAAAAAATCCAAACTTATTTTGAGGAGACACCCGCAACTTTATCGACTGAAGATGTGTGGTAAAGTCGTAGGGATCTATCTAAGGTAACAGATTATCCACCATCTAAGACACCTGGTTAAGGTGTTACACATAATTGGACAAAAAAGAGTATATTTTTGGAGGTTCCTTATTTAAAGCATAACTTTGTTCGCCATAATTTGGATGTCATGCATATAGAAAAAAACTTTTTTGACAATATATTCAATACTGTGTGGATATCAATAACAAGCCATAAGATACTTTGAAGGCCAGGATGGACATGAAAGAATAATGCAGGCAAAGTGAGTTGTACTTGACATACATTGACAACAAGATTAAGAATCCCAAGGCTAGTTACACATTCATTTTGGATGAGAAGAGACAGATTTGGGTCAAGAATTTAAAGATGCCTGATGGATATGCTTCAAACTTTTGTAGATGTGTCGATATGAAATAATGAAAGTTGATGTCGATGAAAATCCATGATTGTCACATTTTTATGGAATCTTTGATGCCCATTACATTCAAGTCCTTGCATGATAGAATATGGAAGCCCATCACTGAAATAAGCCTTTTTTCCAAAAAGTTGTGTTCTATCACATTGAGGGTGGGAAACCTAAATTACATGGAGAGTAACATTTGCCTAGCTATAAACATGTTGGCAAATATATTTCCTCCTGGATTTTTAAATTTAATGGAACATCTCCCGATTCATCTTGTGCAAGAGGCACGACTTGGAGGTCCGGTTCAAGGTAGATGGGTGTATCCATTTGAGAGGTAGGGATTTGTAATTTTTTTGTGTTTTATTATTAAAAAAATCCATCTAAAGGTTATTTTTACAGGTTTATTCTCAAAAGTAAAAGGACCATAAAAGATAGGTGGAGAATAGAGTGAGCGATGCGTGAAGCATGTTTTGCAAGAACAACTTCTAACTTTGATTTGTACTATTTTGAAAATGGTGTTCCATTTTTGATAAATAGACTTAATCGAAATGACGATTAATGAATTATCGATCCTTTTGAACCACCCTGTCCATATTTAATTATCAAGGAAAAAGAGGTCCAAAACATACTCCAAAGCGAAAGTTAACTGAGATGGAGCTATAGTCACCTACAACACATTTATTATTGTCAGGGATTTATTTTGTTGGTACATCTGGGAATAATGTTGTTTATTCTAGGTTTTCTAGGTGGTTTAGAGAATATGTAAGTGCTACCTAATACTACTAAATATTTTCCCATTAGTTACAAGTACTTTTAGAAATCTAAATTTTCTTTAATTCAATATTGGTTCATAATTAAGTTAATGTCATGGGCGTCGTAAATGTGCAATTTTTACGTGATATTTCTTGGTGACCTGATCATAGAGTTAGCATAATGTCCAAGTACTTCATCAATGGGTATAAATTTCATACACAAGAATGGTCCAAAAGCAAGAAAACTAATAATAGTGGGGTGTGGGTGATAGGTGACGGGGATATTGATTATTATGGTTTGCTTCAAGAAATTATAGAATTCGAGTATCTTGTTTGTTGGCCAAAGAAAAAGATAGTAATCTTTTGGTGCAAGTAGTATGATTCTGATTCTAGTGGTTCAAAGGTTCATCCTCAATACAAAATAATTAAAATTAATTATACAGGCAATATCATTTCTATGATCCATTCATCATTGAAGAAAATGTGAAACAAGTGTATTACATTCCTTATTCTATGTGCAAGAATAAATCATCGTGGCATGTAGTTATTAAATTAAGGCCCATGTAGAGAGTGGAAGTTGAGGATGCATTGGATGTAGCGTATCAAAATGATATTTTAAGTGTTGAAACAACAGTGGGTTATAAATAAGCAGGTGAATTGCAGAATAGTGAAGAAATCTATGAAGAATTTGATGCTACTGTGCTTCAAACAAATCAAAATAAATTTGGGGAAGGAACATCAAAAGTTAATGAGTAGGTATCTGAAAATGATGAACATGAAACAAGTGATGAGAAACTACTTGAAGAAAATGAAATAAGTGATGAGGAAGAATTTTATAGTGATAATGAATCAAACGAAGATGATTGACTTTTTTTGTTTTGTATGCTGACAAATTTGAATCATTACTTTATCCAATGTTTTTGCCTTGAGCTTAGTTGGTATACTGGAATACATTGGATGTGATAATGTTTGAATTGAGCTTAATGTGGGCTATACAAAATTCATTATCTCAAAGTCTAGATTGTCTAAGATAAGTTTCTGTTTGAGTATATTTGTATTTTATAAAAAAGGGATATGATTCTTTTCTAATTGAGTACTACCATAGTCAAAGTGCTTCTATTTTATCATGACTTTTTATGGGTAGTTTTAAGGTGATTTTTTTATGTAAGCTATAAATTTTTTATTATCGCACAGTCTAGATTGTCTAACATAAGTTTCTATGTGACTATTTTTTTCTTTTTATAACAATTAAATTTGAATTCTCTCTGTTTGCGTATTCATGTTTTATTGACGCTTGCAAAATATTGCCTATTCAAATTTTAGTATAGTGAAGTCTGAATTTTTTATCTGTTTTGTTTGCTGGTCGTCTAAAAGTTCTAAATTGCATAGTAAGTGCTCTAAGTGATATGTTCACAGAAACTAGTTTCCTTATCGATAGAGACAGGGCACTAGTTACTAGTGAGGTTCTCATAGGCTCATTTGTAAGTCCTAAACTATGTCATTCACAAACCCGAAAAAATCTCCAACCGATATGACAAGAAAGAGATAAAAGTAGTTGAGCCATTTTCCAAAGACTGGGAGGTAACAAAATAAATTAAAGAAGTCTGGTTTCTTTATCTACCTGCAATCAAGATTATAGCATACTAACCTGGATTTTTGTTCTTCTTAGTAGGATCTTCTTGGATAGGTTTCATCTGATGTGCTTATTTTCTGTTTACATGATTTACTTTGATATTGTGGTATAATTAGTTGGTAAAAAGGATTATTGAAAAAACCTTGAAAATCATAGATGTTAATATAAATGTTTGTTCAGGAAAGGTCGAAAGAAAGGAAACTTTATGGTTTACAACTCAAGTAGTACATCACTATTAGTTATTTTACTCAAGCCTAATGTCTATGTTTTAATAACGAGTTTTGGGCTAAAGTCATCCTTGAAGTATAGCTCAAACTTAGGGTACATCATTATACTATAATTGTGAACAAAAAAGGTCCTTTAACTATCCAAACTTTACAATAAACATCCTTTTGTTAAAAAAAAAACTAACAATTGAACTAAAAATATGTGTCAATCATATGATTTTTCCAAATCTCCCTATCTTGTCAGATTGATTTTGTAACGACCTGTTTAGTTGTTTTGAGCAGTAGAGTTAATTCTGGTAATAGCTGTCTGGGTCGACGGATCCCACGATGGACCGTCATGGGCACGACGGACAATCGAGGGGGTCTCATTCCAAAACACTTAGATTCTAAAAATTTGGGCACTGAGAACAACTGTCTGAATTTCGCGAGGACATGGAAGGACGGACCGTCGTAGGCACGACGGACCGTCACAGACCCTTTAGTGAAATTTAGTCTCTGAACTTTGTGACGGAAGCAGCAGGACAGATTGTTGCAGGCACGACGGGCCGTCACAGGCAGCGTAACCCTGA
This sequence comes from Solanum arcanum, assembly GCA_027789145.1. Taxonomy (NCBI): domain Eukaryota; kingdom Viridiplantae; phylum Streptophyta; class Magnoliopsida; order Solanales; family Solanaceae; genus Solanum; species Solanum arcanum. Next base: position 21,780,801 of record CM050935.1, on the reverse strand, counting down.
CTGGGTCGGATTTCTTTTAATTTTTTTAAGGGGCGTTTTGGACTATTAGTGCTTGTAATTATAAAGTTAGTGGTTGAATGTTAATAATTCAATTACTTGGGGGTTAAATGAGACAACCTTTGAATAAGAAGTGGGTTACTTTTACCATCTTTTATACTTAATTATATGGTAATTAGGGTAAATGAAAAAGAGTTGAATAAGGAAAAATCAGAAATAAAAGGGGGGAGAACGAATGAACGAGAGAGAGAGAAACGAAGCGGAAAGCAAAGCATTGGAAAAGTAGATTTCTTGATTTCGATTTTTCGGTGGAGCTAGGTTATGATTTATGCTATTTCATAGTAAACTCTTAATAGCGAATGATATGTGTTGGGTATTATTGTAAAGTCTTCTATATGCTTAATTGTGTGCATTGCATGATGTGATTATATAATTGTGATAAAATAAGCATGATGAGGTTGTTGAATCTTAAACCTTAAAACCTCTCGGTTAACGATGATGCCTTGGTATAAAAGAAGGCTTGATGAACAAAAAGAATGAGGTTAGTGGATCGGGTGTCACGTTCCGGCACCAGGATAGTATTAGTGGATCGGGTGTCACATTCCGACACCAGGATAGTATTAATGGATCGGGTGTCACGTTCCAGCACCAGGATAGTATTAATGGATCAGGTGTCACGTTCCGGCACCAGGATAGCATTAGTGGATCGGGTGTCACGTTCCGACACCAGGATAGTAGTAGTGGATCAGGTGTCACGTTCCGACACCAAGATAGTAGTATTGGATCAGCTGTCACATTCCGACACCATGATAGCATGAGGAGGATCAGAGTGTCACGTTCCGACACCAGGATAGTGAAGAGAATGAATCTTGAATTATGCTAATATACTCAGATTTAATGAACCTATTTCCCAAATGGATATGGTATGGAAGGCTTGTGTCCTCATGGGTGTACTTGGCGTTATTTATCAATGATGCTTGAACTTGTTGTTGCTACCTGTTGAGTATTGTAGTTGATTTATGATATTACCTGATATATATTGCTTTTTATTTAGAGTTAGCCGATGATATCTACTCAGTACTCGTGTTTTGTACTGACCCCTACTTGTATGTTTTATTTTTGTTAATTTTGGAGTGCAGCAAACCTACTGTCGTCTTCAACTCAACTACAACTCTAGCCAGTCTTCGTCACACCAGAATTCAGGGTGAGGTATTGTTTCTAGCTTGGACTGGATCTTCTTCTTCACGTCTTGATGCCTTGAAGTTCTGGCATGGACTAGCTGTTTAGTTATTTTAGCTTCTTAAATACTCTTAGATTTAGTAAGTTGAGGATAGATGTTCTTGTGGTTATGACTTCAAGATTACTGGAATAATGATAAGTTATTTATTGGTTATATTATTGAGTTTTAAGTCTTCCGCATTATTTTCTGTTTATTATGATTGAAACGTTGGGGTTTTGATTGGTTGGTTCGCTCTCATAGGAGGGTAAGTGTGGGTGCCACTCACGACACGTTTTGGGTCGTGACAAACTTGGTATCAGAGCATTAGGTTCGTTGGTCTCATCACACAAAACGAGTCTAGTAGAGTCTTCAGGAACGGTAGGGGGACGCCTTTACTTTTCTTTGAGAGGCTATAAGACTTTAGGAAAATTCCATTCTTTCTTTCTTTCGTGCTATTACTTGGATCCAATTGGTATCTAGGTGATACAAATTGGTATTTGACCATCTTCACTCTATTTTGCAGATGGTTAGAACTAGAGCAACAACTGCGCCAACACAACCATCGGCAAGACAAGATGCGTCTTAACCAGCCACTGAGGCTGTAGCTCGAAGAGTAGCAGTGGTAAGAGGCCGTGGTAGAGGTCGCGGGAGGACGTCCTCTAGAGGAAGAGGACAAGCACCTGGCCCATCTAGTACTAGCGCGGTGACTCCTCCACCGACTGAGGAGGTAGTAAGAGAGGGTGAGGAAGGGGAGAATGAGCAGGTGCAGAATAAGGAATTACCACCCCAACCTACCCCAGAGATGATTAATCAGGTCCTTTCTTATCTTAGCGGGTTATCTAATCAGGGCCAGGCACCTCCAGTGTTTTCTGCACCAGCACCTCAGGATTCGAGAGTACAACATGCAGCTGCTGTGGCTCCCCGCATGGATGCCTCATTGGAAATAGGCACGTTTCCTTGGTTGACTACAGGGCCTATAATGATAAGTGATCAGCATGAACTTTTCAGTAAGTTCTTGAAATTGAAACCTCCAGTCTTCAAGGGTGCTGAATCTGAGGATGCCTATGATTTTCTGGTTGATTGTCATGAGCTACTACACAAGATGGGTATAGTAGAACGATTTGGCGTCGAGCTTGTGACCTATCAATTTCAAGGGAACGCCAAAATGTGGTGGCGATCGTATGTTGAGTGTCAACCAGCACAAGCACCACCTATGACTTGGGCATCATTCTCTAGCTTGTTTATGGAGAAGTATATACCCCGGACTTTGAGGGATAGGAGGAGAGATGAGTTCCTGAGCCTAGAGCAAGGCAGGATGTCGGTTACTGCATATGATGCTAAGTTTCGTGCATTATCTAGGTATGCCACCCAACTTTGCTTCAGTCCACAAGAGCAGATTCACCGCTTTGTGAAGGGATTGAGGTCAGATTTGCAGATTCCAGCCTTACAGGTATCTACTACAGCAAAATCCTTTTAAGAAGTGGTAGACTTTGTGATAGAGGTGGAGGGAGTGAAGCCAGATGAGTTCACCATGACATCAGCAACTAAAAAGTTTCATAAGGGAGGTGAGTTTAATGGTTCTTACTCCAGAGGACAGGGTGCAGGAGGTTACCCAGCCCGACCTATTTAGTCTTCACTTCAGGCTGTAGCTGAGGGTCCACCGCAGACTGGTCAACATTTCTTTAAGTTTGGAGGTTATCCCCAGACTCCGTCGTTCTCACAGAAACCTATGCTTGAGCCCAGAGAGTGTTACGGATGTGGGGAAATTGGACATATTAAGAGATATTGTCAAAAATAGAGTTACAGACCCCCAATAGTCAGAGGTAGAGGTGGTCATGGAAGAGGCCGCTATTCTAGAGAACGCGTGGCCGGGGTAATGGTGGTCACCAAATCAACCGGGGTGGCGGGAAAACTGGAACTACTGCAGCGCTGCATGGTAGGGGCAACGGGCAGACAGGTGATAGGGCCCATTGTTATGCTTTCCCTAGGATATCTTAAGCGGAGACATTTGATGTTGTCATCACAGGTAATCTTTGGGTTTGTGATTGCATGGCTTCTGTATTATTTGATCCTGGATCCACATTTTCTTATGTATCTTCCTCATTTGCTACTGGTTTTGATTTACATTGTGAATTGCTTGACATGCCTATTCATGTTTCTACTCCGATGGGTGAGTCTGTGATAGTTGAAAAGGTGTATAGGTGTTGTCTTGTAACTTTTGTGGGGAGCAATACTCATGTAGACTTGGTTATCTTAGAAATGGTTGATTTCGATGTAATTCTGGGTTTGACTTGGCTTTCTCAAAACTTTGCAATCTTAGATTGTAATGCAAAAATTGTGACATTGGCCAAGCCAGGCACAGATCCGTTAGTGTGGGAGGGTGACTACTTTTCCACTCCAGTTCGTATTATCTCCTTTCTTCGTTCTAAGAGAATGGTTAACAAGGGTTGTTTAGCTTTCTTGGCACACCTCATGGATGATACTACTCAAGTACCTTCAATTGAGTAAGTTTCGATAGTCCATGAGTTTTTGGATGTGTTTCCTGCTGACCTTTCTTGTATGCCACCGGATAGGGATATTGACTTTTGCATTGATCTAGAGCTGGGTACTCGCCCCATTTACATACCCCCTTATAGGATGGCTCCCGCTGAGTTAAGAAAGTTAAAGGCCAGACTTCAAGAGTTGTTAAGCAAAGGCTTTATTAGACCAAGTGCATCCCCTTGGGGTGCTCCGGTTTTGTTTGTGAAGAAGAAGTATGAAAGTTTTCGGATGTGCATTGACTACAGACAACTCAATAAGGGAACTGTTAAGAACAAGTACCCTCTTCCTCGCATCGATGATTTGTTCGATCAGTTACAAGGTGATTGTACCTTCTCAAAAATTGATTTGGGATCTGGTTATCACCAATTGAAAATACGGGCAACGGATGTGCCCAAGACTGCTTTTCGGACTAGGTATGGGCATTATGAGTTCTTGTTAATGTGTTTTGGTCTTACGAATGCCCCTGCTGCTTTCATGAGCTTGATGAATGGGATTTTTAAGCCATACCTGGATCTCTTTGTCATTGTATTCATTGATGATATACTGGTATACTCAAAGAGCAAGAAAGAACATAAGGAGCACTTCAGAATGGTATTGGAAATGTTGAGGGAGAAAAAGCTTTATGCCAAATTCTTTAAGTGTGAGTTTTGGCTAGATTCAGTGTCCTTCTTGGGGAACGTATTTTCTTAGGATGGAGTGATGGTGGATCCTTCTAAGATTGAAGCAGTGAAGAGTTGGGTAAGACCTACTAATGTTACAGAGGTAAGGAGCTTTGTTGGTTTAGCTAGCTACTATCGTCGATTCGTCAAGGTATTTTCTTCTATTGCTTCCCAACTGACAAACTTGACTAAGCAGAGTGTTCCATTTGTATGGTCGGACGAGTGTGAAGAAAGCTTTCAGAAGCTCAAGACTTTGTTGACTACTGCACCAATTCTTACCCTGCCAGTGGAAGGTAAAAATTTAATTGTTTATTGTGATGCATCCTATTCTGGGTTGGGTGCAGTGCTAATGCAAGAGAAGAATGTAATTGCTTATGCTTCGAGGCAATTAAAGGTGCATGAACGTAATTATCCGACCCACGATTTGGAGTTAGCGGCGGTAGTGTTTGCATTAAAGCAATGGAGGCATTATCTATATGGGGTTAAGTGTGAAGTCTATACGGATCACCGTAGCCTACAGTATGTCTTTACTCAGAAAGATTTGAATTTGAGACAGAGGAGATGGATGGAACTATTGAATTACTACGATATCAGTATTTTGTATCATCCGGGAAAAGCTAACGTTGTGGCAGATGCGTTAAGTAGAAAAGCGGGGAGCATGGGAAGCCTAGCTCACTTACAGGTTTCCAGACGCCCATTGGCTAGAGAGGTTCAGACTCTGGCTAATGACCTCATGAGGCTAGAAGTAAATGACAAGGGAGGATTTTTGGCCTGTGTGGAAGCAAGATCTTCCTTCATGACAAGATTAAGGGAAAGCAGTTTACTGATGAGAAACTGAACTAGATTTGAGATAAAGTATTGCGAGGAGAGGCTAAAGAAGAAAAAATAGATGAGCAAGGTGTTTTGAGAATTAAGGGAAGGGTATGTGTACCCCGCGTCGATGATTTGATTCACACTATTCTTACAGAGGCTCATAGTTCAAGGTATTCTATACATCCTGGTGCAACCAAGATGTATCGTGACTTAAAGGAACATTTTTTGTTGAGTAGGATGAAGCGTGATATTGTTTACTATGTTGCTCAATGCCCGAATTGTCAGTAGGTAAAGTATGAACACTAGAGGCCCGGAGAAACACTTCAGAGAATGCCCATTCCTGAATGGAAGTGTGAAAGAATTGCAATGGACTTCGTGGTTGGTCTTCCAAAGACAATGGGTAAGTATGACTCTATTTGGGTGATTGTTGATAGGTTAACTAAGTCTGCTCATTTCATTCCGGTCAAGGTGACTTACAATGCAGAGAAGTTAGCCAAACATTACATCTCAGAAATTGTTCGATTGCATGACGAATTAGGTACTAGGTTGGACCTTAGTACCGCATTTCACCCTCAGACCGATGGTCAGTCTGAGCGAACGATTCAGGTTTTGGAGGATATGCATCGTGCATGTGTGATAGAATTTGGTGGTCATTGGGATAACTTCTTACCCTTAGCAGAGTTCTCATACAACAATCGCCATCACTCAAGTATTGACATGGCCCCATTTGAGGGACTGTATGGGAGAAGATGTAGGTCTCCCATTGGGTGGTTTGATGCATTCGAGGTTAGACCTTGGGGTACTGACCTTCTGAGGGAATCGTTAGATAAAGTGAAATGCATTCAAGAAAAGCTTTTAGCGGCTCAAAGTAGACAAAAAGAATATGCAGATCTAAAGGTTAGAGAGTTGGAGTTTATGGAGGGTGAGCAAGTTTTGCTGAAGGTTTCACCCATGAAAGCGGTGATGCGGTTTGGTAAGCGAGGTAAGCTTAGTCCGAGGTATATTGTTCCATTTGAAATTCTGAAGCGCGTGGGGGAGGTAGCTTATGAATTAGCCTTACCCCCAGGACTTTAAGGATTGCATCCGGTATTTCATGTGTCTATGTTGAAAAGATACTATGGTGATGGAAACTCCATCATTCGTTGGGATTTAGTTCTTCTTGATGAAAATTTGTCTTATGAGGAGGAGCCTGTTGCCATTTTAGATAGAGATATCCGCAAGTTGAGATCAAGGGAGATTGCATCCATCAAAGTTCAATGGAAGAATCGACCAGTTGAAGATTCCACTTTGGAGAAGGAGGCCGATATGCAAGAAAGATACCCACACCTGTTTACAGATTTAGGTAGTCCTTTTCGTCCTTGTTTTTCTTCTTGTGATCGTTCGGGGACGAACGATGGGTAAATTGGTATCTATTGTAACGACCTGTTTAGTCATTTTGGGCAGTAGAGTTAATTCTCGTAATAGCTTTCTGGGTCGACAGATCCCACAACGGACCGTCATGGTCACGATGGACCGTCGAGGGGGTCTAGTTCCAAAACATTTAGATTCTAAAAATTTGGGCACTGAGAACAACTCTCTGAACTTCGCGAAGACATGGAAGGACGGACCGTCGTAGGCACGATGGACCGTCACAGACTCGTTAGTGAAATTTAGTCTCTGAACTTTGTGACAGAAGCAGCAGGACAGACCGTCGCACACACGACGGGCCGTCACAGGTTGCGTAACCCTGACTGGGTCGGATTTCTGTTAAATGTTTTAAGGGGCGTTTTGGACTATTCCTGCTTATAATTATAATGTTAGTGGTTGAATGTTAATAATTCAACTACTTGGGGGTTAAAGGAGACAACTTTGGAATAAAAAGTGGGTTACTTTTACCATATTTTATACATAATTATATGGTAATTAGGGTAAAAGAAAAAGAGTTGAATAAGGAAAAATCAGAAAGAGAAGGGGGGAGAACGAACGAACGAGAGAGGGAGAAACGAAGAGGAAAGCAAGGCATTGGAAAAGTAGATTTCTTGATTTCGATTCTTCGGTGGAGGTAGGTTATGGATTATGCTATTTCATAGTAAACTCTTAATAGCGAATGATATGTGTTGGGTAGTATTGTAAAGTCTTCTATATGCTTAATTGTGTGCAACGCATGATTTGATTATATAATTGTGATAAAATAAGCATGATGAGGATGTTGAATCTTAAACCTTAAAACCTTTTTGTTAACGATGATGCCTTGGTATAAAAGAAGGCTTGATGAACTAAAAGAATGAGGTTAGTGGATCGAATGTCACGTTTCGGCACCAGGATAGTATTAGTGGATCGGGTGTCACGTTCCGACACCAAGATAGTATTAATGGATCGGGTGTCACGTTCCGGCGCCAGGATAGTATTAATGGATTGGGTGTCACGTTTTGGCACCAGGATAGTATTAGTGGATCGGGTGTCACGTTCCGACACCAGCATAGTAGTAGTGGATCGGGTGTCACGTTCCAACACCAGGATAATAGTATTGGATCGGGTGTCACGTTCCGACACAAGGATAGCATAAGGAGGATCAGAGTGTCACGTTCCGACACCAGGATAGTGAAGAGAATGAATCTTGAATTATGCTAATATACTCAGATTTAATGAACCTATTTCCAAAATGAGTATGGTATGGAGGCTTGAGTCCTCATGGGTGTACTTGGCGTTATTTATCAATGATGCATGTACTTGTTGTTGCTACCTGTTGAGTATTGTAGTTGATTTATGATATTACCTGATATATATTGCTTTCTATTTTGAGTTGGCCGATGATATCTACTCAGTACTCGTGTTTTGTACTGACCCCTACTTGTATGTTTTCTTTTTGTTAATTTTGGAGTGCAGCAAACGTACCATCATCTTCAACTCAACCGCAACTCTAGCCAGTCTTCGTCACACCAGAATTCAGGGTGAGCTATTGTTTCTAGCTTGGACTTGATCTTCTTTTTCACGTCTTGATGCCTTGAAGTTCTGGCATGGACTAGCTGTTTAGTTATTTTAGCTTCTTAAATACTCTTAGATTTAGTAAGTTGAGGATAGATGTTCTTGGGGTGATGACCTCCAGATTTTGGGAATAATCATATGTTATTTATTGGTTATATTATTGAGTTTAAAGTCTTTCGCATTATTTTCTGTTTATTATGATTGAAACGTTGGGGTTTGGATTGATTGGTTCGCTCACATAGGAGGGTAAGTGTGGGTTCCACTCACGACACGTTTTGGGTCGTGACAGATTTCCTCTTAATTTCCCACACGATCGTCTTTCTTATTAGTGAGCTTCAGCAGGTTTAATATTTTTAACTTGTCTTTCCTCACCTTAGCTCATTTGGTGCTGATTTTGTTACATCTTTTACAACTTCTTTTTGTTTGTTTTTGTTTTTAAGCTAGTTGGCAATGAGAAAAATACACCACCCATAAGCAAATAATTTTGTCTTTCTGTATTTTCCATCTTGAAGACAAGACAACTAAGTATACTGAATGACAAAACTATAGGTTTCTTAAATATATTCCACGACTTTCATTGTACATCTTTGATCAACCGGGAAACTATCAACACAAATAAAATACAAGAATTAGAACGATTAGATGATCCCACATATGAATCTTTAAAGATCAGAAGTTGCTAAAATTACTTTAGAAGTCAATGAGACACGAAAATTGATATGCAATATGCCTGCAATTCCTTTCAGACCGTTTATCAAATAGGTAAGGGACATTGCATTGTCATGGCAGATCTTGATCATGCTTATTTCTACTTTCCCTTTACAAAAATGATTCTTTCAAGACGAATAAGACAAACAAGAATTAAAAATAGTATCCTAACCTTCCATAAAGTCTATAAATTTTTCTATTGGAATATATTATTTTTCAGGCAGAAGCAAGAAAAAATCCAACTATTGTGTCTTATCCATCATAAACGATGAAGACATTGTATCCATGTGCTTGACACCTTTTTTTAAATTTTAGCTGTTAGTTTTTTAACAAAAGTAAACGGAAGGATGTTTGTCGTAAAATTTCATATAGTTAAAGGATGTATTTTGTTCATAATAATACTATAAGGATGTAGCCTAAGTTTGAGAAATACTTTAGCGATGATTTTATCCAAAGCTCTATTAATAACCTTTATTGTCATTAATGTAAGTAACTAACTGAGATGCAACATATGTATAGAAAAATGTTTTGATCATTACTTATTGTACAGTTTACACTTATCCTTATGCATATTTTGAGTGTCTTTTTAGAAAATGAAGAAGACATTTGGAAACCGTTGAAAGCATACAAATAAAAAGAAACAACACAATTCTCAATCATCTTCATTGTCATCGACAAGTCAATCAAGTCAGCCATGTGCAGGTCCTCCTAAGGAGGATTTTTTCCATCAACATTGCCTCCTCAAGGGACTTCACTTCCACGTATCAAAACATCACCATCATCTGCCATTCCTCCTCAGCAAAATTCACAGCCCCCTAGTTTTCCTCCCTTGTCGACCTCAGTACCTCCTTCTTTTTTAGTATACAATCATTTGGGCCTATCCAAAATAACTCCACAACTTCTCGGGAAGGAATGCAACTCTTCAGGATAATGTTGTGCCCACAGCTCATATACAATTATTCTTCGAGTTGTCATGTTAGTCAATATGTTTGCTCCCTATCTATGTTTCATTCATCGATTTCAGGGTGCATCTCAAGCATCATCGACACCTAGCATATCTAGGTCAAATATCTGTGTTAATGTACCATCAGCAGCATTTGTGATCCATAGTACTTCTGCACAAGGTTGTTCGAATACTCAAAATGCTAGAGATGCTAGAGATTATAATGCTTTTCATAGATTGATTATCACCCCTTATGAGGATGGATAAGTTATTATTATGTTATTTTTAATTGGTGAAGTGTACATCTTACACGATTTAACTTAAATGCAGTTTAGTACCACCATATCTTGCCTCGAGTATTGTTGCTGAATCTATTACACAATTCTTTGATGATGCTTAAGGTAGATGGAATGGATTCCCGTACAATATAAGGGAAAAACTAAGGAATCGATTTAAGGTATAAATATAATTTATTTTTATACGCCTTATCAATTATAATCTAATGATATTTATTGTTACGCAGATGAAGTGAGTATTGGAGCCAGGTTATGAGAAAAAAATATATTCCATTTTGAGAGGAATACTCGTATTACGAATTACAGAAATGTTGTTTGAGGCTCGAAAAAAATAGGAAGACCGGTTTCCTACGACAAGACATATGGGTTAAATTTTTGGAGGAATGGAACACTCCTGAATTCAAGAAGATGTGTGAGCGAGCAAAGGCAGCTCGAGCCTCTGTAAAGGGTAGCTCTTTGCACACCGGAGGTTCTGTGAGTTTTTTAGCTCACAAACAAAAAATGGTAAAATTTTAAATTAAATTTCCTTAATTTAAATTAATGCGATTGAACTACATATAACTTTTATTGCAGACAAACTTAAAAGGTAAAGAGGTGTCTAATGTTGAGGTGTTTGTACATTACAAAACTTCAATATTGTTTAATTTAACATAAGTTTAGAATGATAGATCTTAATGACAATATCTCAAGAAATAACAAATGCAATTTGTTTCATCCATGTGAAATTGAGATGGGGTGAGGGGAATGGACCTTATCGGAGACTTAAGAGTGATCCATGTTCCTTGTTTGCTTTATTTTCTTACAAATGGTAAGTGATCAATGGGGATAGAGTCATGTTTCTTAATAACTCCTTGTTTGTCTGATGGAAGTCATGAAAACATACATTAGGTTTCTCGTGGTGTAAATAACATAGTATTTTGACTTGTAAATTCATAGAGAACTAAAGAACAATAATTACATTAAGTAAGGAAATATTATTTAGTATTTGGCAATCATAGAAAAATCACAAAGTCGAGTAGCTTTTTCCGCACATGATGCAAGAAAATATAAATGGGACATAGAAATGCAAAATTTGTCGAAAGTCAAAATGAGGAAACTAAACACATGTGATTGATACAGTAACTTATGTATGTAGCAAAAACTAAAGAATGACAATTTTTTATGTATGTATGCTCGTCCAAGCAAGTGGACTTTAGCTAGCTGCATTGCTTTATATATACATTTATTTCAGGTTGAATTTCATAGAGGATAGGATGAATGGCGTTAGAGACATCCTACTTCAGAGACTAGTTCCACATCATCTGGTCATATTACTTCAATATGGACAAACGTGGCAGGAGGTATGATGAAAGGTAGAGTTTACGGGATTGGAGCACAACCATCCTCATGTCATGTATCACCATTGTTGTCTGGCGCTTCTACTTCTCCATCTTCGGAAGAAATGGACGCAATGCGAAGAAAAATTGCAGAGCTTACAGAACGACTTCAATCATCTGAATCTAACTTTTCTAAAGTGCAAAAGTTCATGGAGAAACATATAGTTGAATATAATGATAGTTAAGAGGGGACCGACTCTGGTGTAGAGTAGATTGGGTTATGGTTGTTTGAACAGTTTCTATTAGATTTAGACGTGTTTTGAACTATCTATTTCCTTTTTTGTATAACAACTTAATACTAATTTGACATGATTTTGATGATGCTTGAGCTTTTAGACTCAAATGAATTGAATTCAATTTGAATGTTAATTATGGAAGTATTAAATGTTTGATTTTATTGTTGAGATGTTATGGAGGTAGAACAGTACTAATTTAGCAGGTAATCTACCTAATAAACTTACCTAAGTAGTGTTAAATTATTTAAGTATGCCGACTGTAGTAGTCGAAATATTACTTGAATAATTAATAAATAAATTTTATGCCGACCACAGTAGTCAAAAAATATATTAACTAATTATTTAATTGTTCAGCTACTAACACTATGGTAGTCGACATTTTCTAAATTATTAAATTATTATATAAATAGTTTCCCAATTAAGTAGTCGGCCAATTAGGTACTTAATGGTCGGTTTTTTTTTTTTACAATACCATAGTCGGAAAACCCCATATGCTTTAATCGGAACTGAATTTCCGACTTTCAATATACCGACTACTTCATAGTAGTCAGAAGGTCATTGGCAAAATCATTTTTTCAACTACATTCGACTAATTTTGTACTCGGGAAACAAAATATTTCTAGTAGTGCCACTTAATAATCTCTTTTTTCACTACATCTTGTATAGGTCGATTTAACGTTGTTGATGCTCAATACTTGGCATATGATCGTGCATGCGTTGGATTTTGTGTGAAGAAATACCGTTATAGTGGTTTCTTTATTGTTGAATTCAAACTTCATCAGCCCTTTCTCCATGTCAACCAAGGCGCGTCCAGTAGCAAGGAACGGCCTCCCAAGACTAATAAGCACCTCAATGTCAACCTTACAATCAAGAATAACAAAATCGAATGGAAATATAAATGCCTCCAGCTTCACGAAAACATCATGGAGTATCCCAATAGGCCTCTTCACTGTTCGATCATCCATCAGTAACCGCATCTCAGTAGACTTTGGGTCACCCAACCCAACTTCTAGTAAATAGAGAGAGGCATGAGATTTATGCTTGCCCCAAGATCACATAATGCTTTAGCAAAGTGTAAAAACCCTATTGTACATGGAATAGTGAAAGCGCCCGAATCTTATTTCTTTTGCAGAAGAGACCTTGTAGAAATAGCACTACAATGTTGCATCCGATCATCATTCTCAAAACTAACCGATCTCTTCTTAGTTACCATATCTTCAATAAATTTGGCATAACTGGGCATTGGTTCAAGAGCTTCTATCAAAGGGACATTACTGGAAAGCTATTTCAACAAAGTAATAAAATGCCGGTATTTGCCATCCCCTCGGTCTTTTTCACAAATATTTGTAGGAATGGAGGTAGTGGTCTAGGAAAGGGAGGTACCTTTTGGGGTATCTAAGATTCTTTCCCTGATTCGTCTACCAACTCACCACTAACTTCCACTACCTCATCATCGCCTCTCATATCATATTCTATGCTAGATGGCATAGGTAGATCAATTGTCTGCTTACCCCCTCGAGTAGTGACTGCCATGCAATGTCTATCATTTTTATGATTTTAGACAGTCTTACTAGGAAGAGTACCAGGTTGACGTGGGTTCACATTAGAAGGCAATTGATCGATTTGTAACTCAAGATGCTTGATTGAGATTGCATGTGCATCCACCTTTTGCCCACAATTAGCTAAATAACCTCTCAGCTCTTTGGCGTGCTCATCGCTAGCATCAAACCTTCTTATCGTGTTCTGCAACATGTCCTCAACTCGCGCCTTACTACCTCCACCATCCGTTGGAGCAACTTCTCAATTTTGAGGTGGAACATAGGGCCCACTGCGATCATTTCTATTGACGTAATTACCCTGGTTGAAGTTGTTTTCGCTGTTGTAGTTTCCATCTCGAACATAGTTACCCTCTTGGTTGTAATTACCATAGTTCCGACCTTAATTTCCTTGACTTTGGCGCCAATTCTCCTGATAGGATCCTTGGGCATTATGTCGGAGACCCCAGTCCACTCATTCATTACATAAGAGTCTTCCTCATTGTAAAATTCATTTACCGGCAGTGGTGACTTATTCAAATAAAACACCGCACTCACTTTCTCTGCACCCGCAATGACATGATTTAATACTAACCCAAACATAGTCCATATTTAAGTCATCTCTTCACGAATCTCTTCTGCGGTCGGGTTTTATGTAGCTTGTACTGCAATGTTATTTATCCCAGTGTCCAACTTCCTAGTTCTCCAAGCCTTGTTATTTCGGGAAATGTTCTCCAACTTTTCGTGATATCTGCATAAGTGCACTCACCATAAGAACAACCCACAATAGTATCAAGTACCGCCTTATTGTTATCATTTTACCCCTTATATAAGTACTATTTCAATGATTTATCATCAATGTGGTTGTTTGGGACACTTCTCACAAATGAGTTGAACCTATCCCAAGTACTTACTGATTCCTCTGACAATGCCACAAAGTTATTCATCCTATCTTTGTGGTTAAGCTTTTAAGAAACTGGGTAATAAATTGTTAGGAACACATCCCTCAAATACTCCCATGTATATAAGGAAACGCATTAAACCAAATTGCGGCCTCTCCTGTCTGTAGAGAGGGAACACCCTTGCTTCAAAGATATCCATGTCCAAGTTCGGCCTCCCTACACAACTCTTGCACACCGACCTCAGTTTGGCAATGTGAGCATGTGGATCCTCATATGGTAGTCCTGAAACAAACCTTTATTGGTAATCACCTGCATTAAGCTACTAGTTACCATGAATGAATGATCTTGTGGTAGAGGAGGTAGGACAAGAGGTTCATCTGAATAGGCAATCTTAACATTTCCCCTATAATACTTTTTAGGGGGTGGGGCAGGAGGTTGTCTCCTCAGGGCGCCCTCATCAGGGTTTTTCACGATTACTTGGCAATGAGCATCAACCGGTGGAGGAAGTTTACGGTTGTTCCCATCACCGAGGTTAGCATATTCGTGTGGATCGTCCATTTAGCATAGTGTACGATTCAGTTCTGGATCAAACGAAAGTGTTGATTCTCTTCGAGTCTGTGTGCTTGTGCATAAATTTAATATTAAACTCACTTTCATAGACAGCAGTATAAATAGGGAATTTTCTAACGCTTGTGCTCGTTAAAAAGACTTCTAATTATCAATATATGCAATAATCTATTATAAAATTTTTAGTTAGCTAGTTTTACCTTGTTAATTACCCATGGTTCCCAGAACCCTAGTTATTGATTTAATTACCCATTCCTACAAATACAAAATTCATGGTTGTTAAACAATAATCCATGTACTTACTTTAACAAGTTTGAAAAAAATACAGATATTACACTTGAATCAACAAAATTCACTTGATAATCGATTCCGGAAATTTGATTTAATTCCCAAAATCTAAAGTTAAGTCTCCAACAACAAGAGTCTGAAAAATAATAAAAAGTCTAACCTCCAAAATGAGGTATTTTACCAAATTTATAATAAAAAATTCCTAAATTAAAAAGAGTTCAAAATAAGGAAAGTCTATCCAGAAACGCGTCTTTAATCGACGACTTCACTTATGGTCCGTCGATGGAACGACGGACCGTCGACTGCCTCCGTCGATCCATACTTGGCATCTTTTTTGGCCTTCATCCTTGCATCTTCTCTGATCCAATTGACGGACAAACAACATAGTCCGTCAATGCCTTTGTCGTTACATACTTAGTTATTTCTTTAACACGGGTTACTTGGACTAATCCTTGATCTGATTGACGGTTTGCTTGGACGGTCGGTCAATTAGTCAACGGACCGTCGATCCTTCTGTAGCCCCACACTTAGTCGTAATTCCTCATGTTGATTCAAGAGACTTGGACCTCCAGTCGACTATCACCACCTATAGATAGCCAATAGGACGACGGGCCGTCGATGGCTTCATGGGTCACCTCTTCTGCACAATCTTTTGCATTTCTGTTTTGGACAACTTTCCTGCAAAACATATATAAAAACACATTTAAATTACTACGAAAAGGCCCTAGACACACACTACACTAAAATAAAGCGTTGAAAATGCCGTGAAACCACGGTACATCATTAGCTCCCATAGATCAGTCAGATTCCATTGCATTGACCTTTTATCTGTATATTAAGTTTTAGCATGTTACAAATTTTTCATTGCATTCAGTTATATCAACATTTAGAATGTATATCATGTTCAGATTATATACTTGCTTTTGTGCTTGTGCAGTTATGGTTAATTTCAGCTTACTCTATCCTGCATGCTTAATACCTTCAAGTACTGACGCATACGTGCGCTACATCTCCAAGTGATGTACATTCAAGTTCATAGCATCCAGATCGCGCTTAGATCAATTTCCGATCTCCAGTTCAGCAGATACAATGGTGAGTTCTCATTTTTTGAGGATGATATTCATGGGTTCCTTTTCAATATTTAGTCATTTAGTTTTATTTTTTTGTAGACTTAGCTGGGGCCCGTTCCAGCATTTCTAGTTCGTTAGAGGCTTATTTCAGACAGAGTTTCAACTAAGTGTTGAATTAATGACTTCTTTGCATTAAACTAATTCTTTCAAATATCTCATTTATAGAATATGAGTATTCCCCATCTTTTGAGATTAAATGATGACTTAGCTTCCGCATTCAATTTATTATCTTTAATATGCTCATAATCATGCCAGCAGGGTTAGCTTGGCATCCTGTGGTCCTCGGTTCCGTGTCCGTGTCTTTGGGGTATCTCGTAGCGTGACTAAATTTGGTATCAAAGCACTTGGTGTTAGGTTCCTACGATGTCTGAAAAGCCTGACTAAGTAGTGCCCTTTTAATGGGTGTGAAGTGCACCACATCTAAGAAGAGGGAGAGTACAAAGCGTTTTAGGAACATTTCACTTTCTTGTTACTCTTATCGTGTATAAGATATGATGTTATTCCACTCTAACTTGATGCTTTACGTTTCATATCATGCCTCCTTGTAGATCTAACACTAGGAATGTGAATGCCAAGAATTCAAACGCAACTCCTCTGGTCCCACATTTGGAAGTCTCCATTGCTGAGTTGAAAAATTATGTACAGATATTGGACAAGAGTATGACAAACCAGAATAATCGAGTTCATGCTCCTGTGAATTCAAATGGTGGATCAGCAGTAGCAAGTGTCCGTGACTTTATGTCGATTAATCCACTTGTGTTTTTAGGATCACAAACTTTTGATGACCCTCAAAATTTCTTAGATGAGATCTAGAAGATCTTTGAGGTAGTGCAAGTTACTAGGAATGATCAGGTTGAGTTGGCATCATACCAGTTGAAGGATGTTGCTTATATCGGGTACACTCAGTACACGGAAAATAGGTATAAAAATGCAACTCCTATTACTTGGGATTGTTTTAGTGAGACCTTTCTTGACAGGTTTTTCCAAATAGAGTTGAGAGAAGCAGAGGCTTAGGAATTCATGAACTTAACGCAGGTAAACATGACTGTCCTAGAGTATGGCTGAAGTTTAAAAAACTCTCCAGGTATGCTCCTCACATGGTTGTTGACTCCAGGGCTTAGATGAATAAGTTACTGTATAAAGTGTATAATTTGGTGAAATCTGAGTGCAGAAATGCTATGTTACTGGGAGATATGAACAACTCTAAGCTAATGACTCATGCTAAGAAGATTGAGGGTGATAAGCTTAGGGAATATGTCAAGGAGAATAAGAAGGCTAGGACTGGGAACTATGACTATTCTCAGTAGAAATCGGTTGGTAGAAATTGTTGGCAGAGTAAACAGAAGTTTTCAGCCCCAGACCCTTCATCAGTTAGTGTTCGATCCTCCAAGAACAGGTTTTACCAGAAGGTTAGAGCACCAGGCTCTAAGGCCCAAGGAAGTATGGTTGTGGGGGTTCGATCCCATAACCCTTCGGCCAAATAAGAGGAGAATCCAAGGAGAAAAATAAAGATAGAATGTTGAGTTTGGGGATCGATCTAGGGTCCCAATGTCATGAAGACTAAAAATAAAGTCATAAAAAATGTAGATATTGTCCAAGGGATTCAAACTCGGGTTCCCTTGCCCAAATTTCTGTAATGATACATAAGTCATACTTGAATTAAGTGATCAAGAATAATGCCACCTACTTATATCTAAATTGAGATCTTGCCATACATACAAGATGCATATGTCTTGTGCTACATAATCTTAAGAAGATATGGATCACTTAAACGAACTATGAATGAAGCCTCATGGCTTGTATGTGTAGACCCATAAGTCTAGCATACGTTTTAAAATAAGTGAACCTAAGATGTATGTAGTGAAATGATGAAACCCTAGAAGGGTTAAGTACGAGTGTAACATACACTAAATGGACAAGTGCATTTTCATATGATGAAATGAACAATGAAATGATGAAATGAATAATGAATTGATAAAACCCTAGAAGGGTTAAGTAAGAGTGTGAAACACACCAAAGGGCCAAGTGCATTGGCATATGATGAAATGTATAAATAAAATGATAAAATAAATAATTAAATTATGAAATGATCAATGAAATGATGAAACCCTACAAAGGTAAGTAAGAGTGTGAAACACACCAAATGGCCAAGTTCATTGACATATGATGAAATAAATATTCATGTAAAAAGGGGTGTGTAATTATGAAGATCAAATGTTCTAAGGTTAATGAACGTGGTGAAAACAAGATATGAGGCTAATGTAAAAGATGAGAGCAATCTCAAATGATCCTAAGTAAATGTTACCAAAACATACTCACCTATGAGAGTGTAATGTTAAAGAAGAGATCAGTCTCTATGAACACTCGAATGAAAGTATTGAGATTAAAACAATTAATACTAATGATGAGATGAGAAATCATCTATTGAGATATGATATCCTCATACTAGAAGCCAACTTCTATGACATATGAGTTGAATGTAATTGAACTTTATATTGAGCACCTATAGACTAGCTATGAGTGGTGATACCTTCTTTCGAGAAGGGTCGATGCTCAACGTAACAATCATGAGATGAGACTGTCCGGCAAGCCGAGTATGGGTCCCTTTATATATCCTGCTCTTCGAACCTATACTACCAATATAGGGATCAGGCGGGGTTAAATTATCATGTACGCTAGCATGTTTTGGGTCACGTTGGCCGGTAATTCCACCTCTTTTCCGTGTGGGGAGACACTATATTTCATGATGCTCACATGATCTATGTCGGTTAAAGTTAAATTTTCCAAAGAATCAATGAGGCCAGCCTCAAATGAAGCACATAATGAAATGAACGATACCAAATTTCTTAGGATAGGATAATCAAGATGTGAGCTAGACCCAAGTAGTGACACTAGGTTATTCTTGATCATTGCACAACAAACCCGATAAAAGTCTTAAACTACATCCTTGGTATAGCTTGTGTTCACACTAGCCTATGAACGAAATGAAATAAAGCACGTATGAATGAATGAAGCAGACTCTGACTTTCCTATAGAAGGATCCCTAGTTGAGGTCCCATATGTTGAGCCCTCATTTGGGGAAGTCCTAACGTCAAGTCCATGATCCCAAGATCTCATTGCATATGAAACACTGATATGGACTACATAATATGATATGTGAAATATGTTATGTGTTGTTTGCAAAATGATAAGTTTGATTATGCATGTTACGCTCATGGCATGAATTTCAAAATCCAAATTTGGTAGGTCCATTGACATTCCTAATCAAAATTTTGCAAGTCCACGGACTTGACATATCATAAATCATGTTGTTAGGAAAGAGCTATTCCTTATCATGCATTTCCTTGGTGTGTGCTTGCATATACCCATACTTAGTACAAGTGTATACTAATCCCATACAACTCTATATTATTAGGTGCAGGCACAGGTGAACGCTAGAGCTTACAGGTTGACATTGCAGCTATTCGGATGTGGAACTTTCATCCGGACTTGGTAGGCCCTCATGCTTTCAAGGATGTCTACAGTTATTATCTAGCTTAGATGTAGGCTTTAGCTAGTGGAGCATGTTCCACTAGTGTTTGCTTCCATTTTAATTTCATACTTTTTATTGGTGTCGTTTTGGCAAAAATATGTTTAAGGAAATTATGAACTGTTTCCTTAATTTGATTCTCTCTATATTAGATGCTTGATTTGTGAACGCCTATAATGTTAAGTTTAAAATGTTTAGCATAAAGTAGAAAGATAAAAAGTTCAAATTTTATGCTAAAATTAACTTAAATGAAGAAAGAATGACATATGTAAGCTTGTCTACAACCTCTGAGAGGTCAACGACGCCGGTCTCGTCTAGGATTTAGATTCTGATCATTATAGGTGTATTCGTTCCCTCGATATCGTTAAGCGTATAGGTGATGTAACATATGTGTAGGCCTTTCCACTTGGCTTGTGTTAAATATTTTTATGTTGAAAAAGTATCATCAGGTTGGTGCTCATGTGATTCAATTAGATTAGGTGTTACTTGATAAGAATTTGACTTTTAAGGAGGGACTAACAACTATCCGAGATAAATAAATGTAAAAATTAAGGTTGAAAGAAATTGCTTTGGTAAAAGTTCAGTGTAATGACCTGGAAGGTCATTTTTGGAAATTTTGAATATTTGCTTAACTTGAGTTAATTAATGAATGAATAATTGTAGATAATTTATTAAATTAATAGTTAATGGGCTAAAGTGATAAAAAAATTTAAGACCTTATACCCTTTAGACTATTTAATAAAAAAAAAGTGGTAAAGTTTCACCACTTTTAGTACATAAATAATTCAAAACAAAAAATAAGGGAAAAAAAAGGGCGAAGGATTTCTCTGCACTTGCCGCTTACGAACTGCTTAAGTTAAGTTTTATTTTCCATTAATTTTCTTGATTTCTGCACATAGATGTGTGCATATAGCAATATTATATAATAAATTATATATATGTGTGTATAATAATGAATGAATATTGCATATAAGTAAAAAAAAATTAAAGTCTAAAATGAAGTTATCTTTAAAGTAAAAACAAAGTCATAAACTGGAGTAGGAAAGTTCGCTGAGATGACAAGCAGCTACCTCACAAAGCTCCACAAGATGCCTCGGAAATGAAAAGAATAACAGGTGTCACGATGATCCGGGCTCGTAACCTACAAAAATTTGTAGAAGCAAACCTGTATATACAAGTTAAGTCAATTGTCTACAATTAGCCATCAATTAATTAACTCTAGTTAAATGAATATTTAAAATTTTTAAAATGACCTTCTGGGTCATTACATTATCCATGGATCTGAAAGTCATACCTTAGGCTCTTGGTATCCCTTAGTATTTGACTTTCTTTTACTTTATGTTCAAGGACGAACATGGTTTTTAGTGTTGGATAATGTAAATGACCCGGAAGGTCATTTTAGAAATTTTAAATATTCATTTAATTAGATTTAATTAATTGATGGGTAATTGTAGACAATAGACTTAACTTGTATTTACAGGTTTGCTTCTTGGGTACTGTGTGGTTTGGTACTCACCCCTATTTTCTACAAATTTTTGTAGGTTACGAGCCTGGATCTTCGTGATACCTGTCATTCTTTTCATTTGCGAGGCATCTTGTGGAGGGTTGTGAGGTAGCTGCTTGTCATCGCAGCGAACTTTCCTACTCCAGTTTATGACTTTGTTTTTATTTGAAAGACAACTTCATTTTAGACTTCTTTTTTTTCAATTCTAACGTTTACATTAGCGGCTTGTGCACGTGACAACCTAGTTTTGGGGATTGAATAAATATGACTTTGTTTCATAATAGAAATTGTTGTTGGATTGTCATTTACTTCCACGCTTTGTTAGATTTTGTGTTTTAGGCTCACTTGTCTATGTGGGATAAGACGAGTGCCATCACACCCATTTTTGGGTCGTGACAAAATCTTTGCTGCTTTTTGAGCATTCATAATTTCTTATTCTTTTATCGTTTGTGAACGAATGTCTTTTTCAGTGGTAGATGATGTAACAACCCGCTAGGTCATTTTGAGAACAAGGACTATTTTTACTCTTTTCGTGAAGTTTAAATGGATGGTAAATTTAGAATAATTGATTATTCTTGGGGATATGACTTAATTATCTAGTTATTTAAAAATAATAGTAGAAAATGGGTTATACCCTCTACTCACATATAATCAATGTAATTAGGGTAAAACAAAAGAAGAAGAGAACGGGAGTAGTTATAGATCTTATTCTGATTTTGAGGGGTAGCGAGAAACTTATCCGGTCATGCTCAAGTGTGGCCATCTAGTTAATATTCCAAATTTGATGCGTAACAATTATCAATTTCTTTTATACTAAACAGTATAGTATGTATTTAATGACTACAATAAGGTGAACACGAATTCTTCTAGTTCTATTAGAGGTTTTAAATGGTGAAGTTTCGGTATAAACTAAATCACACTTTTGAGTTTAATTTGGAAATTGAAAGGATTGTTTCCAGTCGGTGTTTAATTGTCCAAATACTAACCTGTCAAATCAATTTATCCAACTAATGATTCTATTAATCAACTTCGTCTATGGATAAGATTTAAGGCAGAAATATTTTAATAGTAATCTTTTGAAAAAATATTATGTTACCAACTTGAGTAACCTCTTAAATTCATATTTAAAAAGTATTAAAATTTGTCTTACTTGGAACATAATTGTAATGTAATGTTACCTGGGAATTTTGAATTTAATGTTTACATACTTTTAAAAAAAAGAAAATGATGATATAATGATTAGAATAAAAGGAGTAGGGGAAAGGGCTAATCTCTGGAAAACAAGGATTTCTACATAATGGGTGTATGTGTAGTTTTGGTTGCTTATTATTATTATTATTATTATCATTATTATTATTATTATTTTTCTCGTGGGCAAGGTACAGGGTACTAAAATTTTTTTGTCTTATAGGTATCATTGTTGTTGTTGTTTTAATATGCGGTATTAGTAACCTACTTTTGACTACATTATATTATATTATATCACTAAACATAGAAATTTTTTTGTAAATTGAGACTTAACACTAAAATGAATTTTTTTCGTAGAAAATATAAGACGTGACATATTAGTTGAAACCAAAAGTAGGAGCTTGGTTATAGAATTGGATGAGTTTTTTTTGTCTAGTCTAGACGTATAGTAATATGAGTATCTACAGATTGTTTGCTTACGACTATTGTGTAATTGTTAGATTGGGAACATTTTGAAGCTTTCTAAAAGGGAAAGGTGGAAATCTTGAAAAACACTTGTGACACGTGTTTGGCATTCGATGTATGTTAAGACTTTTTTAGGCTTGTTGAAGGATGTTTTCCTAATTAATTTTAAAAAAAATTTAATAAGGGTTAAAGATGGGGGCCTCGTACCAGTGATGTGACATGCATTGCTACGAGTACCAGTGTAATTAAAGAAAAAGTTTATCACCATATTATGATGGATTGTAATTGAGAATTCCACAACATCTGGCATTAGTTGATGTATTTACTGATGTGATTTCTTGTATGTACATGTGTTTCTTTAGTGAATTCGTATATTTGTGATAATTGAGGTGATTATATGTCATAGAGACATTTAATTTGTTGAGATGTTGCATCATCCAGTTCTGATAGATAGCATATTGTGCACATGCATTGACATGAATTGAGTATGAGTAAAGGTCTAACACGTGGAGATTGTCCGTGTTAAGATCGCGTTATGATTATAATTTGGGCACGTGGAGATCGTCCGTGCAAGAGATTGGTTATGATTATAGGTTGGAGATCGTCCATGATGGGGTTTATTTGATTTTATGTCAGTGGGTTGAGATTGTCGGCACAGAGACGTGGATATTGTCCGTGTCGATGTATGGACCTCGCAAGTCCCCATGGGTCATGAACTCTCAATGAATTGCCAAAGAGTATCATTTATAGACGGTTGAGAGAGTTCTTGGAATCTGAGGCATATCATTTCATGGTGTCACATTGCATTGCATCTCATTACATCCTTCATTTTTGTTGATTATGGGTTTTATTGGTGGTTGAAAAGTACGTGATATTTCATTTCATTTATTTGATGGAACTTAACTGGTAAATATAATATAGACTTGTATACATAAAAAACTTATTTTCTTACATACACTCCTATCACTACTTCTTTGTTGTCGGTCAATAAAATATACTGGGTACACATGGTTTCGTACTCATACTACACTTACTGCACTCTTTTGTGGTGCAGATTGGATTTCAAAGTCGTGCGCATTCTTGGAGCTTGAATAAGAGTTTGGATTGTCTTGGAGTTGTGGTGCGCTGCTTGGGATATTTTTTGTCCCACACCTTTGATCTACCTCTATTTATTAGGTTATTTTAATATTCTGATAACATATTTCTTAAGTTTAGATTTTCATATTAATATGGACTTGTATCCTATGGTAGAAGTTCTTGTACTTATGACACTAAATCTTGGGGGTGGTATTCCCACATTCATTTTTGAATAATTAGTATATGGATATTAGTTTTATACCTAACTTTTCACGTTTAAGTTTGATTGGTGAAATTTATTGTATTGGCTTACCTATCGATTGGGAACATAGGTGCCATCACGACTCTTTATTTTGGGTCTTGACTGTTTAGAAATCCACTTACCTTAACCCATTGAACAATCACATCGAGAATGAGTCTTCCCTTTTCGTTTAACTTCTAACTCAAAGCAATCTATTCACATTAATAATCACAATATGATTTTGAAATTAACAACTCTCAAATAACT
Organism: Solanum arcanum; assembly: GCA_027789145.1. Classification (NCBI taxonomy): domain Eukaryota; kingdom Viridiplantae; phylum Streptophyta; class Magnoliopsida; order Solanales; family Solanaceae; genus Solanum; species Solanum arcanum. The sequence continues at coordinate 21,756,356 of CM050935.1, read as the reverse complement.
ATGAGTCTCACTTAGACCTGAAAACTCACCCAAATTCACACTCATGTTCCAAATTTGGTGTTAATTAACATGCCTAACATCATAATTTTTGTCAAATTTGAAGCCTAGGATTAAGCCTTAACTTTCAGAAATTTCATAAATCTAAAGATATTCACTTAATATAATAAATCTAATAATTAATTATAAATCTGAACATATGAAAAACTTAAATCGATATTAAAATTTACCTTGTGAATGCGATAGCTTTTTGTTATTGTTGCGCCATTGTTCCTCTTTCCCAGAAATTGCTTGTAACCCTCATTAATTACTTATTCATAAAAATTAAACCCTTTTTACTTAAAGTCACTTTTCATACATGGGTCAACTTAACTAGGTTATTGAATATATTATTGGACTTGACCCATTAACCACTTAATAAAGTTAATTATTTAAAATTTATCCGCTAATTAGATAAGTGTAGATAACAGAGTGATTCAAATTCTCATTTAAAATTTTATGAAAAGGATCTTTTGTGAAAGAAAGGACTAGTTCTCAAATTCACCTTAGAGTTCATTACATTTAGTTTTAACATAATTCCAACACTATATTCACCAACTAAATCACATTTTTTTATTAGAAGAACTTAACATCTTTCTAAGTCTAATTAGTTTAGTTTTAACTTAATTCAAACACTATATTCGTAAACTAAATCATATTTACTTATTTGAAGAACTTAACATCTCTCTTAGTCTTATTAGTTTAGTTTCAACTTAATTCCAACATCATATTCACCAAATAAATCACATTAACTTATTTAAAGAACATAACATCTTTCTAAGTGTAATTAGTTTAGTTTTAACTTAATTTCAACACTATATTCACCAACTATATCAGATTTTCTTATTTGAAGAACTTAACATCTTTGTAAGTGTAATTAGTTTAGATTTAAAATAATTCAAACACTATATTCACCAACCTAATCACATTAAATTATTTAAAGAATTTAACAACTTTCTAAGTCTAATAAGTTTAGTTTTAACTAAATTCAAACACTATATTCACCAACAAAATCACATTTACTTATTTGAAGAATTTAACATCTCTCTAAGTCTTATTAGTTTAGTTTCAACTTAATTCCAACATCATATTCACCAAATGTCACGACCCAAAACGAGCCGCGAGTGGCACCCACACTTATCCTCCTATGTGAGCGAACCAACAAATCTAAACCCAAAATTTACCAGTATATCAATTATGAATAGTAAAAGTAATGCGGAAGATCCAAAACTAATTAACATAATCAATTAAATAAACTTCTAATGTTTAATACTTATTATTCCCAAAATCTGGAAGTCATCACATCTAGAACATTTATCCTCAATTTTCTAAATCTAAGAGTATTTAAGAAAAAAATAAGTAAAAAGATGGTCCATGTCCGAACATAAAGTCATCAAGACGTGAATGAGAGAATCCAGTCCGAGCTAGGAATAATAGCTCACCCTGAAGTCTGATATGCTAGAGGCTGGCTAGAGTTGAGGGCGAGTCGAAATCGATGGTGCACTTGCTGCACTACATAAAACAACAAGAAGAAAATACAAGTAGGGGTCAGTACAAGGAACACGTACTGAGTAGGTATCATCAGCCAACTCAAAATAGAAATCAATATATACTGAATTATAATATAAAATCAACCACAATACTTAACAGGTGATAATCATTAAGTACAAGAACCATTGGCAACAACACCAAGCACACCTATGAGGACTCAAGACTCCACACCATACTCGTTTGGGAATTAGGTTCTTCGAATTTGAGTATATTAACATAATTCAAGATTCCTTCTCTTTATTATTATCGTGTCAGAACGTGACACTCCGATCCCATATACCGTATCGGAACGTGACACTCCTATCCCTAATACTACCGTGTCAGAACGTGACACTCCGATCCAATATTACTGTGTCGGAACGTGACACTCCGATCCATTTATCTCATTATTTTTATTTCGTCAAGCATTCTTTATGTCAAGGCGTCATCTTAATAGAGAGGATTTAAGATTGAAGATTCAACAGTCTCATCATTCTAACCCAGCACAATTACACAATCAAAACAAAAAAACACACAATCAAGCACATAGAAGACTTTACAATACCACCCAATACATATCGATCGCTATTTACAGTTTATCTATCACATAGAAATAAACCATAACCTACCTCCACCGAAGAATCGTGATCGAGCAAGCTCTCTCTCGCTCGCTCGTTCGTTCCCCTTTCTGTTCTATTTTTATTTTTCTTCTGTAGATTATTTTTCTTTTACCCTAATTTTCATATAATCCATTATAATAAAAGTAACCCACTATTTATTTCCCTATTATATTCTTTAACCCCCAAGTAAATATATTATCAAACTTACCCCACTAATTTCATAATTGTAATCGTGAATAGTCCAAAACACCCATTTAAATTTTTGCGGAAATCCGACCCAGGGTGGATTTACGCAGCTTGTGACGGTCCGTCGTATCTATGAAGGTCCATCCTGCAGGTCCGTCACAAAGTTCAGATAGGTAAATTCAGTAGTGAGGTTACGCAACTTGTGACGGTCCGTTGTATCTACGACGGTCCGTGCTGCAGTTCTGTCGTAAAGTTAAGAGAGTCGATCCCAGTACCCATGTCACGACCCAAAATGAGCCGCGAGTGGCACCCACACTTATCCTCCTATGTGAGCGAACCAACAAATCTAAAACCCAACACTTACCAATATTTCAACCATAAAGAACAAAAAAAAAATAATGCGGAAGACTCAAAACCTATAAATATAACCAAATAAATAACTTCTAAAACTCAATACTTATTATTCCCAAAATCTTGAAGTCATCACATCAAGAACATCAATCCTCAAGTTTCTAAATCTAAGAGTATTAAGAATCTATAATAAGTAAATGAATGTCCATGTCCGAACTTCAAGACAGTAAGACGTGAAGGAGAGAATCCAGCACGAGCTAGGAGTAATAGCTCACCCTGAAATCTGATGCACTGAAGACGCTAGAGTTGCGGACGAGTCGAAGTCGATGGCACGTTTGTTGCACTCCACAAACAACAAAGAAGAAAATTACAAGTAGGGGTAAGTTTAAGGAACATGTACTGAGTAGGTATCATCGGCCAACTAAGAATAGAAAGCAATATGTACCGAATAATAATATAAAATCAACTACAGCACTTTACTGATGACAACAACAAGTACAAGAATCATTGGCAACAACACCAAACACACCTATGAGGACTCAAGCCTCCACACCATACTCATTTGGGAAATAGGTTCTTTTGAAATTGAGTATATTAACATAATTAAAAATTAATTCTCTTCATTATTATCGTGTCTGAACGTGACACTCCGTTCCCCTAATTCTACGTGTCGGAACGTTACACCCGATCCCTTAATGCTATGTGTCGGAACGTGACATATCTGCTGCCCGTATTTTCAATTGATAATAACCAGATCTCAAATCGATTTTTGAAAAGGTACAAGCACCTTGTAACTGATCGAAAAAATCATCAATGCGAGGAAGAGGATACTTGTTCTTAATAGTTACCTTATTCAGTTGCCTGTAGTCTATGCACATCGAAAAACTTCCATCCTTCTTCTTCACAAATAAAACCGGAGCACCCCAAGGGGATGCACTTGGTCTAATAAAGCCTTTACCTAACAAATCCTAAAGTTGAGCCTTTAACTCCCTTAACTCAGCTGGAGCCATTCTATAGGGGGTATGTAAATGGGGCGAGTACCGGCTCAAGATCGATACAAAAATCAATATCTCTATCCGGTGGCATACCAGGAAGGTCTGCATGAAACACATCCAGAAACTTGCAGACTATCAAAATAGACTTAATCGAAGGTACTTGGAAAGTATCATCTCTGAGATGTGACAAGAAAGCTAAATAACCCTTACTAACCATTCGCTTAGCACGAACAAAGGAGGTAATACGAACAGGGGTGGAAGTGTAGTCACTGTCCCACACTAGCGGATCTGTTCAAGGCTTGAAAAATGTCACAGTTTTAGCATTACAATCAAAGATTGCAAAATTTGGAGAAAGGCAAGTAATACCCAGAATTACATCGAAATCAACCATCTCTAGAATAATCAAGTCTACATTAGTATTGCTCCCCACAAAAGTCACAAGACAAGACCTATAAACCTTCTCAACTATCACAGAGTCACCCACAGGAGTAGATACACGAATAGGCATGTCAAGCAAATCACAATGTAAATCAAGACCAGTAGCAAATGAGGAATATACATATGAAAATATGGATCGAGGATCAAATAATACAGAAGCCATGCAATCACAAACCAAAAGATTACCTGTGATAACAGCATCAGATCTCTCTGCTTTAGATCTCCCGGGGAACGCATAACCATGGGCCCTTATCACCTGTCTGTCTGTTGCCCCTACCATGTTGTGCTGCAGTAGTTCCAACTTGCCCGCCACCTCAGATGATTTGGTGACCACAATTACCTTGACCAACACGTCCTCCAGGATGGCGGCCTCTCCCATGACAACCTCTACCTCTAATTATTGGGGGTCTGTAACTCTGTTTTGGACAATTTCTCCTAATATGTTCAGTCTCTCCACATCCATAACAATCTCTGGAGTCTAGCATAGGTCTCTGTGAGAATGACAAAGTCTGGGGATAATCTCCAAACTGAGAGAAATGTTGACTGGTCTGCGATTGACCCCCAGCTACAGCCTGTAGTGAAGATTGAATAGGTCGGGCTGGGTAACCTCCTAATCTCTGCCCTGTGGAGTAAGAACCACTAAACTCACCTCCCGTGCAGAACTTCATAGAGGTCGACACCATAATGAAGTTATCTGGCTTCACCTCCTCCACCTCTATCACAAAGTCAACCACTTCCTGAAAGGATTTTGCTGCAGCAGCTACCTTTAAGGCTGGGATCTGCAAATCTGACCTCAATCCTTTCACAAAACGGCGAATCTGCTGTTGTGGACTGAAGCAAAGCTGGGGGGCATAGCTGGATAGTGCACAAAATTTAGCCTCATAAGCAGTAATAGACATCCTGCCTTGCTCTAGACTTAGGAACTTATCTCTCCTCCTATCCCTCAACGTTCGGGGTATATACTTTTCCATAAATAAGATAGAGAATGATGCCCAAGTCATAGGTGGTGCCTGTGATGATTGACACTCAACATACGACCGCCACCACATTTTGGTATTTCCCTGAAACTGATAGAACACAAACTCAACCCCGAATCGTTCTACTATGTCCATCTTATGTAAAAGCTCATGACAATTAACCAGAAAATCATAGGCATCCTCAGATTCAGTACCCTTGAAGACTGGAGGTTTAGACTTCAAGAATTTAGTGAAAAGTTCATGATGATCACACATCATTATAGGCCCTGTAGTTAACCGAGGAAACGTGCCTACTTCTAATGAAGCATCCATGCGGGGAGCCATAGCAGCTGCATGTTGTACCCCCGGAACTCGAGGTGCTGGTGCAGAAAACAGTGGAGGTGTCTAGCCCTGATCAGATAACCCGCTAAGATAAGTAAGAACCTGGTTAATCATCTCTGGGGTAGGTTGGGGTGGTAATTCCTTATTCTAGACTTGCTCATTTTCCCCTTCCTCACCTTCTCTTACTACCTCATCAATCGGTGGAGGAGTCACCTCCCTAGTAGTAGCTGGACCAGGTGTTTGTCCACTGCCTCTAGAGGACGTCCTCCCGCGACCTCTACCACGTCCTCTTGAAACTGCTCCTCCTCGAGCTACAGCCCCAGTGGCTGGCTCAGACGCACCCTGTCTTGCCGGTGTTGGTGTTGGTACAGCTGTTGCTCCAGTTCTAGCCATCTGCGAAATAGAGTGAGGATATCAGATACCAATTTGTATCACCTGGATATCAATTGGATCCAAGTAATAGCACGAAAGGAAGAAAGATTGGAATTTTTCCTAATGTCCTATAGCCTCTCAAAGAAAAGTAAGGGCGTCCCCCTACCGTTCCTCAAGACTCTACTAGACTCGTTCTTGTGTGATGACATCAACGAACCTAATGCTCTGATACCAAGTTTGTCACGACCCAAAACGAGCCACGAGTGGCACCCACACTTATCCTCCTATGTGAGCGAACCAACAAATCTAAACCCCAACACTTACCAATATTTCAAACATAAAGAACAACAAAAAAATGCGAAAGACTCAAAACCTATAAATATAACCAAATAAATATGTAACGACCTGTTTAGTCGTTTTAGAGCAGCAGAACAAATTCTGGAAAAACTGGCTGGAACCACGGACCCAACGACGGACCGTCGCAGGCTCGACGGACCGTCGTGGGTGTTCCGTCCCATGACACTTAGAATTTTTAATTTGGGTACTGAAAATCGACTCTCTGAACTTCGTAACGAAATGGCGTAACGGATCAAGCACATCCACGATTTAACCGTCGTGAGTACCCGTTGCAAAACACTTCAACTTTTGAGAATTTGGTACAAGAAACGGTCTCTCGACCGTCATGACGGAGGGGCGTGACGGACCGTCATTGGTGACGGACGTCGCACCACCGTAAACCTGGAGGCGCGACGACCATCGCGACGGACCGTCGCACCCACGACGCCCGTCACTTGCGCAGCCCCAAAGGCGGTTTAGGATTTCTTTCCTCGCTTTAAGGGACGTTTTGGACTATTCTTTCCTTAATTATAAAGTTTGAGGGTTATTATTAATAAATCTAATTACTTGGGGTTAAATTAGGTAACGATAAGTTAACTAGTGGCTCATTATTACCATCTTTCATTCCTAATTATATAGAATTAGGGTAAAAGAAAGAGGGTTTGAATAAGAAAAAGAAAAGAACAGAAAGAGAGGGAGAAACGAACGAATAGAGAGAGAGAGAAACGAAGAGGATAGCAAGGATTTTGAGAAGATAGCTTGTTGATTCAATTCTTGATTGGAAGTAGGTTATGGTTTATGTTACGATATTCGTAGTGAACTCTTAATAGTGAATATTATGTGTTGATATTATTGTAAACCCTACTATGTGCTTAAGTTGTATGCTTGCATGAATATGAATGTGAAATTGTGATGAATTAACAAAGCATGATGAAGTTATTGAATCCCAAATCTTGAAAGAACCCTAATTAATTGATATATTATATAATGAGAATGATGATGCCTTAGTATGAAAGAAGGCTTGATATATTATATAATGAGAATGATGATGCCTTAGTGTAAAAGAAGGCTTGATGAATTAGGGATCGGGTGCCACGTTCGGCATCAGGATAGAATGAATATGAGGATCGGAGTGTCACGTTACGAGACCAGGATAGAATATGGTTCGGGTGCCTCGGACCGGTACCAGGATAGAATGAGTATGAGGATCGGGTGCTTCGCTTCGGTACCAGGATAGAATGAATATGAGGATCGGGTGCCGCGGTCCGGTACCAGGATAGAATGAATATGAGGATCGGAGAGCCACGTTCCGGCACCAAGATAGAAATAGAGGAGCGGAGTGTCACGTACCGACACAAGAGGAAGAAAGATAATGAATCTTGAAAGATAATGAATATACTCAATCTAATGAACTTAATTCCCAAATGAGTATGGTATTGAGGCTTGAGTCCTCATGTGTGAACTCGGTTGTAATCATTGATGAACTCATGTCGTTATTGCTACATGTTGAGTATTGTAGTTGATTTGCATTATTATTGATATATACTGTTCCCTATTTTGAGTTAGCCGATGATATCTACTCAGTACGTGTGGTTGTAATCACCTCCTACTTTTATGTTTTTCTTCTTTGTTATTTGTGTAATGCAGCAAACGTTCCGTCAACTTCAACTCAACAGTAGATCTAGCCAGTCTTCACTTCATCGGAAATTCAGGGTGAGCTAATGCGTCTAGCTTGGACTGGGTCTTCTTCTTCAAGTCTTGATGCCTTGAACGTCCGGCATGGACTAGCTAGTATTTGTTTTAGCTTCTTAGACATTCCTAGTTTAGTAATTTGAGATAGATGTTCTTGTGATGATGACTTCCAGATTTTGGGGATATTAATAATAGTTTTGAATTGTTTTATTAATGAGTTAAGTCTTCCGCATTACTTTCTGTTGTTATATATTGAAATGTTAAGGTTATATGGGTTGGTTCGCTCACATAGGAGGGTAAATGTGGGTGCCAGTCGCGGTCCCGATTTGGGTCGTGACAAACTTGGTATCAGAGCATTAGGTTCGTTGGTCTCATCACACAAGAACAGGTCTAGTAGAGTCTTAAGGAACGGTAGGGGGACGCCTTTACTTTTCCTTGAGAGGCTATAAGACTTTAGGAAAATTCCACTCTTTCATTCTTTCTTTCGTGCTACTACTTGAGTCCAATTGGTATCTAGGCGATACGATGGTATCGACCATCTTCACTCTATTTCGCAGATGGTTAGAACTAGAGCAACGACAACACCAACACCAAAGACCGGCAGACAGTGCGTCTGAGCCGACCACCGGGCTGTAGCTCGAGGAAGAACAACGGCAAGAGGCCGTGGGAGAGGTCGTGGGAGGACGTCCTCTAGAGGAAGAGGACGAGCACCTAGCCCATCTGATGCTAGGGCAGTGACTCCTCCACCGACTGAAGAGGTGATAAGAGAAGGGGAGGATGGGGTGAATGAGCAAGTACAGAATGAGGAAATGCCACCTCAACCTACCCCAGAGATGATCAACCAAGTACTTGCTTATCTTAGCGGGTTATCTGATCACGGTCAGGCACCTCCAGGGGTTTCTGAACCAACACCTCCGGTTTCAGAGGTACGACATGCGGCTACTATGGCTCCCCGCATGGATGCACCATTGGGAATGGGCACATTTCCACGTCTGACTACTGGGCCTATTATGACAAACGATCAACATGAACTTTTCAGTAAGTTCTTGAAATTGAAACCTCCAGTCTTTAAGGGTGCAGAATCAGAGGATGCCTACGACTTTCTGGTTGATTGTCATGAGCTACTACACAAGATGGGTATAGTAGAGAGGTTTGGTGTCGAGTTCGTGAGCTATCAGTTTCAAGGGAACGCCAAAATGTGGTGGCGTTCACATGTTGAGTGTCAACCAACGGAGGCACCACCTATGACTTGGGAATCATTCTCGAGTTTGTTCATGGAAAAGTATATCCCCCGGACCTTGAGGGATAGGAAGAGGGATGAGTTCTTGAGTCTGGAGCAAGGTAGAATGACGGTTAATGCATACGAGGCTAAATTTCTCGCAAGACTATCCAGATCGCCCACTCAACTCTGTTTTCCCACAAGAACGGATCCGCCGTTTTGTGAAGGGGTTGAGATCAGAGTTGCGGATTTCGGCCTTACAGGTAGCGGCAACGGCAAAATCCTTCCAAGAGGTGGTAGACTTTGTGATAGAGGTGGAAGGAGTGAAGCCAGATGACTTCACCACAACTTCGACATCAAAAAGGTTTCGAAAGGGAGGTGAGTTTAATAGTTCGTATACTAGAGGACAGAACTCCGGAGGTCACTCCAATCGACCAATACAGTCTTCACTACAGACTGTAGTTGGGGGTCCACCTCAGAACGGTCAACACTTCTCTGAGAGGCCTATGCATGAACCTCGAGAGTGTTATGGATGTGGGGAGGTTGGACACATTAAGAGGTATTGTCCAAACCAGAGTTACAGAACCCCAATAGCTAGAGGTAGAGGTGGTAATGGTAGAGGTCGTTATTCTGGAGGGCGTGGTGGCCGAGGTAATGGTGGTCACCAAAACGGCAGAGGTGAAGGGCAAAACGGAGCCACTACTACGCAACATGGTAGGGGCAATGGACAGACAAACGATAGGGCCCATTGTTACGCTTTCCCTGGGAGATCTGAAGCGGAGGCGTCTGATCTTTGTTATCACGTAACCTTTTGGTTTGTGATTGCATGGCATCTAAATTATTTGACCCTGGCTCCACGTTTTCATATGTATCTTCATCATTTGCTAATGGTCTAAATCTACATTGTGAATTACTTGATATGCCTATTCGTGTTTCTACTCAGGTGGGTGAGTCCGTGGTAGTTGAAAAAGTGTATAGGTCTTGTTTGGTGAATTTTGTGGGGAGCAACACTTACGTAGATTTGGTTATCTTAGAAATGAGTGATTTTGATGTAATTCTGGTATGACTTGGCTTTCCCGAATTTTGCAATTTTGGATTGTAATGCTAAAACGGTGGCGTTAGCCAAGCACTGGCGATCCGTTAGTGTGGGACGGCGACTACACTTCTAATCCGGTGCGTATCATATCCTTTCTTCGTGCTAAGAAAATGGTTAGTAAAGGGTGTTTAGCTTTCTTGGCACATCTTAAGGATGACACTATCCAAGTACCCTCAATTGAGTCGGTTTCGGTAGTCCGTGAGTTTTTGGATGTGTTCCCCGCAGATCTTCCTGGTATGCCACCAGATAGGGATATTGACTTCTGCATTGATCTTGAACCGGGTACTCGCCCCATTTCTATACCCCCTTATAGAATGGCTCCCGCGGAGTTAAGAGAGTTAAAGGCACAACTTCAAGAGTTATTGAACAAAGGCTTCATTAGACCAAGTGCATCCCCTTGGGGTGCTCCGGTTTTATTTGTGAAGAAGAAGGATGGGAGTTTTCGGATGTGCATAGACTACAGACAACTAAACAAGGTAACCATAAAGAACAAGTATCCTCTTCCTCGCATTGATGACTTGTTCGATCAGTTACAAGGTGCTTGTGTCTTCTCCAAGATTGACTTGAGATCTGGTTATCATCAATTGAAAATACGGGCAACGGATGTGCCAAAAACCGCTTTTCGAACGAGGTATGGGCATTACGAATTTGTGGTGATGTCTTTTGGTCTTACGAATGCCCCTGCTGCGTTCATGAGCTTGATGAACGGGATTTTTAAGCCATATTTGGACCTCTTCGTAATCGTATTTATTGATGATATATTGGTATACTCGAAGAGCAAGAAGGAACATGAGGAACATTTGAGAATAGTATTGGAGACGTTGAGGGAGAAAAAGCTTTATGCAAAATTCTCCAAGTGTGAGTTTTGGCTAGATGCAGTGTCCTTCTTGGGGCACGTAGTTTCTAAGGATGGAGTGATGGTAGATCCATCTAAGATTGAGACAGTGAAGAATTGGGCGAGACCCACTAATGTGTCAGAAATAAGAAGTTTCGTGGGGTTAGCTAGTTACTACCGCCGATTCGTCAAGGGATTCTCTTCTATTGCTTCCCAACTGACGAACTTGACTAAGCAAAATGTTCCATTTGTATGGTCAGATGAATGTGAGGAAAGCTTTCAGAAGCTTAAGACTTTGTTGACTACCGCACCAATTCTTACCTTGCCAGTAGAGGGTAAAAACTTCATTGTTTATTGTGATGCATCCTATTCTGGGTTGGGTGCAGTGCTAATGCAAGAGAAGAATGTGATTGCTTATGCTTCAAGGCAATTAAAAGTGCATGAACGTAACTATCCGACCCATGACTTGGAGTTGGTCATGTAGTATTTGCACTAAAGCAATGGAGACACTATTTGTATGGAGTTAAGTGTGAGGTCTATACGGATCACCGTAGCCTTCAGTATGTCTTTACTCAGAAAGATTTGAACTTGAGACAGAGGAGATGGATGGAACTACTAAAGGACTACGACATCACTATTTTGTATCATCCGGGGAAGGCGAATGTGGTGGCAGATGCTTTGAGTAGAAAGGCGGGAAGCATGGGAAGTTTAGCCCATTTGCAAGCTTCTAGACGCCCATTGGCTAGAGAGGTTCAGACTCTGGCTTACGACTTGATGAGGTTAGAAATAAATGAGAAGGGAGGATTGTTGGCTAGTGTGGAGTCGAGATCTTCTTTTCTCGACAAGATTAAGGGAAAACAGTTTGATGATGAGAAACTAAGGCGAATCCAAGATAAAGTATTGCGAGGAGAGGCTAAGGAAGCACAAATCGATGAGGAAGGTGTTTTGAGAATCAAAGGAAGGGTGTGTGTACCCCGCGTCGATGATTTGATCAACACTATTCTAACAGAGGCTCATAGTTCACGGTATTCTATACATCCGGGCGCGACCAAGATGTACCGTGACCTAAAGCAACACTTTTGGTGGAGTAGAATGAAGCGTGATATTGTTGACTTCATTGCCAAGTGTCCAAACTGTCAACAAGTGAAGTATGAACACCAAAGGCCCGGAGGAACACTTCAGAGAATGCCCATTCCTGAATGGAAGTGGGAGAGAATTGCAATGGACTTTGTGGTTGGTCTTCCAAAGACATTGGGTAAGTATGACTCCATTTGGGTAGTTGTCGATAGGTTAACTAAGTCTGCTCATTTTATTCGGTCAAGGTAACTTACAACGCAGAAGTTAGCCAAGATCTATATCTCAGAGATTGTTCGATTGCATGGAGTTCCACTCTCCATCATATCGGATAGAGGTACGCAGTTTACTTCTAAGTTTTGGAAAACATTACATGCGGAATTGGGTACTAGGTTGGACCTTAGTACTGCGTTCCATCCTCAGACCGATGGTCAGTCTGAGCGAACGATTCAAGTCTTGGAGGATATGCTTCGTGCATGTGTGATAGAGTTTGGTGGCCATTGGGATAGCTTCTTACCCTTAGCGGAGTTTTCATACAATAATAGCTATCACTCAAGCATTGACATGGCTCCATTTGAAGCATTGTATGGGAGGAGATGTAGATCTCCCATTGGTTGGTTTGATGCATTCGAGGTTAGACCTTGGGGTACTGATCTTTGAGGGAATCGATAGAGAAAGTGAAGTCTATTCAAGAAAAGCTTCTAGCGGCGCAAAGTAGACAAAAGGAGTATGCAGACCGAAGGTTAGAGACTTGGAGTTCATGGAGGGTGAACAAGTCTTGTTGAAGGTTTCACCTATGAAAGGGGTGATGCGGTTTGGCAAAAGAGGTAAGTTAAGTCCAAGGTATATTGGACCATTTGAAGTGCTTAAGCGAATAGGGAGGTGGCTTATGAGTTAGCCTTGCCCCGGGCTGTCCGGAGTACATCCGGTATTCCATGTGTCCATGTTGAAAAGATACCATGGAGATGGAAACTACATCATCCGTTGGGATTCAGTTTTGTTGGATGAGAACTTGACTTATGAAGAGGAACCGGTTGCTATATTAGATAGAGAGGTTCGCAAGTTGAGGTCGAGAGAAATTGCATCCATCAAAGTGCAATGGAAGAATCGACCGGTTGAAGAGGCTACCTGGGAGAAGGAGGCGGATATGCAAGAGAAATACCCACATCTGTTTACAGATTCAGGTACACCTCTTCGCCACTGTTTTTCTTCTTTTGATCGTTCGGGGACGAACGATGGGTAAATTGGTATCTATTGTAACGACCTGTTTAGTCGTTTTAGAGCAGCAGAACAAATTACGGAAAAAGCGGCTGGAACCCCGGACCCACCGACGGGCCGTCGCAGGCTCGACGGACCGTCGTGGGTGTTCCGTCCCATGACACTTAGAATTTTTAATTTGGGTACTGAAAATCGACTCTCTGAACTTCGTAACGAAATGGCAGAACGGACCGGCACATCCACGACGAACCGTCGTGAGTACCCGTTGCAAAACACTTCAACTTTTGAGAATTTGGTACAAGAAACGGGTCTCTGACCGTCATGACGGAGGGGCCAGGACGGACCGTCATTAGGGTGACGGTCGCCGCACCACCGTAAACCTGGAGGCGCGACGACCACCGCGACGGACCGTCGCCCCCACGACGGCCCGTCACGGGTTGCGCAGTCCCAGGCGGTTTAGGATTTCTTTCCTCGTTTTAAGGGACGTTTTGGACTATTCTTTCCTTAATTATAAAGTTTGAGGGTTATTATTAATAAATCTAATTACTTGGGGGTTAAATTAGGTAACCTTAAGTTAACTAGTGGGTCATTATTACCATCTTTCATTCCTAATTATATAGAATTAGGGTAAAAGAAAGAGGGTTTGAATAAGAAAAAGAAAAGAACAGAAAGAGAGGGAGAAACGAACGAATAGAGAGAGAGAAAGCGAAGAGGATAGCAAGGATTTTGAGAAGATAGCTTGTTGATTCAATTCTTGATTGGAAGTAGGTTATGGTTTATGTTACGATATTCGTAGTGAACTCTTAATAGTGAATATTATGTGTTGATATTATTGTAAACCCTACTATGTGCTTAAGTTGTATGCTTGCATGAATATGAATGTGAAATTGTGATGAATTAACAAAGCATGATGAAGTTATTGAATCCCAAATCTTGAAAGAACCCTAATTCGCTTGATATATTATATAATGAGAATGATGATGCCTTAGTATGAAAGAAGGCTTGATATATTATATAATGAGAATGATGATGCCTTAGTGTAAAAGAAGGCTTGATGAATTAGGGGATCGGGTGCCACGTTCCTACCAGGATAGAATGAATATGAGGATCGGAGTGTCACGTTCGACACCAGGATAGAATATGGATCGGGTGCCACGTTCCGTACCAGGATAGAATGAATATGAGGATCGGGTGCCACGTTCGGTACCAGGATAGAATGAATATGAGGATCGGGTGCCACGTTCGGTACCAGGATAGAATGAATATGAGGATCGGAGTGCCACGTTCGGCACCAGGATAGAAATAGAGGAGGCGGAGTGTCACGTGCGACACAAGAGGAAGAAAGATAATGAATCTTGAAAGATAATGAATATACTCAATCTAATGAACTTAATTCCCAAATGAGTATGGTATTGAGGCTTGAGTCCTCATGTGTGAACTCGGTTGTAATCATTGATGAACTCATGTCGTTATTGCTACATGTTGAGTATTGTAGTTGATTTGCATTATTATTGATATATACTGTTCCCTATTTTGAGTTAGCCGATGATATCTACTCAGTACGTGTGGTTGTACTGACCCCCTACTTTTATGTTTTTCTTCTTTGTTATTTGTGTAATGCAGCAAACGTTCCGTCAACTTCAACTCAACAGTAGATCTAGCCAGTCTTCACTTCATCGGAAATTCAGGGTGAGCTAATGCGTCTAGCTTGGACTGGGTCTTCTTCTTCAAGTCTTGATGCCTTGAACTTCCGGCATGGACTAGCTAGTATTTGTTTTAGCTTCTTAGACATTCCTAGTTTAGTAATTTGAGATAGATGTTCTTGTGATGATGACTTCCAGATTTTGGGGATATTAATAATAGTTTTGAATTGTTTTATTAATTAGTTAAGTCTTCCGCATTACTTTCTGTTGTTATATATTGAAATGTTAAGGTTATATGGGTTGGTTCGCTCACATAGGAGGGTAAATGTGGGTGCCAGTCGCGGTCCCGATTTGGGTCGTGACAAAATAACTTCTAAAACTTAATACTTATTATTCCCAAAATCAGGAAGTCATCACATCAAGAACATCTATCCTCAAGTTTCTAAATCTAAGAGTATTAAGAAGCTAAAATAAGTAAAAGGATGTCCATGTCCGAACTTCAAGACATCAAGACGTGAAGGAGAGAATCCATCACGAGCTAGGAGTAATAACTCACCCTGAAATCTGATGCGCTGAAGACTGGCTAGAGTTTCGGACGAGTCGAAGTCGATGGCACGTTTGCTGCACTCCACAAATAACAAAGAAGAAAATTACAAGTAGGGGTCAGTACAAGGAACAGGTACTGAGTAGGTATCATCGGCCAACTCAGAATAGAAAGCAATATGTACCGAATAATAATATAAAATCAACTACAACACTTAACTGATTACAACAACAAGTACAAGAACCATTGGCAACAACACCAAACACACCCATGAGGACTCAAGCCTCCACACCATACTCAATTGGGAAATAGGTTCTTTTGAAATTGAGTATATTAACATAATTCAAAATTACTTCCGTCATTATTATCGGGTAGTAACGTGACACTCCGATCCCCTTATTCTACGTGTCGGAACGTGACACCCGATCCCTTAATGCTACGTGTCGGAACGTGACACCCGATCCCTTAATGCTACGTGTCGGAATGTGACACCCGATCCCTTAATGCTACGTGTCTGAACGTGACACCCGATCCCTTAATGCTACCTGTCGGAACGTGACACTCTATCCCCTATCTCATTGCTGTAGGTCATCAAGCCTCTTTTATGTCAATGCATCATCTTAATAGAAAGGATTTAAGTTTTAAAATTCAACAGTCTCATCATTCTAATCCATCACAATTACATAATAACAACATGCAACCACACAATCAAGCATATAGAAGACTTTACAATACCACCCAATACATATAAATCGCTATTTAGAGTTTACTATGAAATAGCATAAACCATAACCTATATCCACCGAAGAATCGTGATCTAGCAAGCTACTTCCCAAAGCCTTTTTGCTTTCCTCTTCGTTCTCTCTCTCTCGCTCGTTCTTCCCTCTTCTGTTCTTTTTATTTTTCCTTCTTCAGACCCTTTTTATTTTACCCTAATTATAATATAATTAATTATAAAAGATTATAAAAGTAACCCACTATTTATTTAAAGGTTATCTCCTTTAACCCCCAAGTAATTAAATTATTAAACTTACCCCACTAATTTCATACAGTTTGTCATGAATAGTCCAAAACACCCCTTAAAACTTTTAGCAGAAATCCGACCAAGTCGAGGTTACACAACTCTTGACGGCCCATCGTACCTGCGACGAACCGTCCTGCAGGTCCGTCACAACGATCAGAGAGTCAAATTCGGTAAGGATATTTGTGATGGTCCATCATGTCTACGACGGTCCGTGCTGCAGTTCCATAGCGAAGTTCAGAGAGTTGATCCCAGCATCAAGATTTTCGAGTTTAAGTGTTTTGAACGGAGATTGGGAATTAGAATATAAAATCAACCACAATACCTATAAGGTGAAAATCAACAAGTACAAGAACCATTGGCAACAACACCAAGCACACCTATGAGGACTCAAGCCTCCACACCATACTCGTTTGGGAATTAGGTTCTTTGAATTTGAGTATATTAACATAATTCAAGATTCTTTCTCTATATTATTATCGTGTCGGAATGTGACACTCCGATCCCATATACCGTGTCGGAACGTGACACTCCAATCCCTAATACTACCGTGTCGGAACGTGACACTCCGTTCCAATATTACCGTTTCAGAACGTGACACTCCGATCCATTTATCTCATTATTTATATTTCGTCAAGCCTTCTTTTTGTCAAGGCGTCATCTTAATAGAGAGAATTTAAGATTGAAGATTCAACAGTCTCATCATTCTAACCCACCACAATTACACAATCAAAACAGACAAACACACAATCAAGCACATAGGAGACTTTACAATACCACCCAATACATATCGATCGCTATTTTGAGTTTATCTATCACATAGAAATAAACCAAAACCTATATCCATCGAAGAATCCTGATCAAGCAAGATACCTTCCCAATGCCTTTGTTGTCCTCTTCGTTCTCTCTCTCTCGCTCGTTCATTCCCCTTTATGTTCTTTTTTTATTTTTCTTCTGCAGATTCTTTTTCTTTTACCCTAATTATCATATAATCCATTATGATAAAAGTAACCCACTATTTATTTCCCTATTATCTTCTTTAACCCCCAAGTAAATAAATTATTAAAATTACCCCACTAATTTCATAATTATAATCCTGAATAGTCCGAAACACCCATTTAAATTTTTGCGAAAATCTGACCCAGGGTGGAGTCACACAACTTGTGACGGTCCGTCGTCATAGGGTCTGTCATATCTATGCCGGTCTGTCCTGCAGGTCCATCACAAAGTTCAGAGAGTTAAATTCAGTAGTGAGGTTACGCAACTTGTGACGGTCCATAGTATCTACAAGGGTCCATGCTGCAGTTCCGTCGTGAAGTTCAAAAAGTCGATCCCAGTACCCTGATTTCAGAGTTAAAGTGTTTTGGAACGAAGACACTCGACAGACCGTCGTGCCTATGACGGCTCGTCCTACGTGTCGTCGAGGGTCATGAGGAGATCAGCAGAAGAAATTACACAAGTATGGGACGACGGAGTCCATCACGGTCCATCGTGACCATGACGGTCCGTCGCGTGATCCGTCGACCTTGTCAGTTTTTATCAAGAATAATTCTACTGCTCGAACCGACTAAACAGGTTGTTACACCAAATAAATCACATTAACTTATTTAAAGAACATAACATCTTTCTAAGTGTAATTAGTTTAATTCTAACTTAGTTCCAACACTATATTGACAAAGTAAATCGCATTAACTTATTTAAAGAAATAAACATTTCTAAGTGTACTTAGTTTAGTTTTAACTTAATTCATAAACTATATTAACCAACTAAATCACATTTATTTAAATAAAGAACATAACATCTTTCTAAGTGTAATTAGTTTAGTTTTAACTTAATTCAAACACTATATTCACCAACTAAATCATATTTACTTATTTCAAGAACTAAACATCGTTATAAGTCTAATTAGTTTAGTTTTAACTTAATTCAAAGACTATATTCACCAACTGAATCACATTTACTTATTTAAAGAAATTAACATCTATCGAAGTCTAATTAGTTTAGTTTTAAGTTAATTTCAACACTATATTCACCAACTAAATCACATAAAATTATTTGCAGAATTTAACATCTTTCTAAGTGTAATTATTTTAGTTTTAACTTAATTCAAAAACTATATTGACCAAATAAATCATATTAACTTTTTTAAAGAATTTATAAACTTTCTAAGTCTAATTAGTTTAGTTTTAACTTAATTCAAACACTAAATTCAATAACTAAGTCACATTTATTTGTTTGAAGAACTTAACATCTTTCTATGTCTAATTAGTGTAGTTTTAACTTAATTCCAACACTATATTCACCAACTAAATCACATTAACTTGTTTAAAGAACATCACATCTTTCTAAGTGTAATTAGTTTAATTTTAACTTAGCTCCAACACTATATTGACAAACTAAATCGCATTAACTTATTTAAAGAACTTAACAACTTTCTAAGTGTAATTAGTTTAGTTTTAACTTAATTCAAACACTATATTAACAAACTAAATCAAATTTATTAATTTAAATAAGTAAACATCTTTCTAAGTGTAATTAGTTTAGTTTTAACTAGATTCAAACACTATATTAACAAAATAAATCACATTTACTTGTTTGACGAACTTAAAATCTTTCTAAGTCTAATTAGTTTAGTTATAACTTAATTCAAACCCTATATTCACTAACTAAATCACATTTTCTTATTTGAAGAACTTAACATCTTTCAAAGTCTAATTAATTTGGTTTTAGCTTAATTCCAACAATATATTCACAAACTAAATCACATTAAATTATTTGAAGAATTTAACATCTTTCTAAGTTAAATTATTTTAGTTTTAACTTAATTCAAACACTATTTTCACCAACTAAATCTCATTTACTTATTTAAAAAATTTAACAACTTTCTAAGTCTAATTAGTTTAGTTTTAGCTTAATTCAAACACTATATTCAATAACTAAGTCACATTTACTTGTTTGAAGAACTTAATTCTTTTTAAGTCTAATTAGTGTTGCTTTGACTTACCTCTAACGCTATATTCACCAACTAAATCACATTAACTTATTTATATATTTTAACAACTTACGAAGTCTAATTAGTTTAGTTTAACTTAATTCAAACGCTATATTCACTAACTAAATCACATCTACTAATTTAAAGAATTTAACAATTTTCCATGTCTAATTAGTTTAGTTTTTACTTAATTCAAACACTATATTCACCACTTAAATCATATTTACTTATTTAATGAAGTTAACAACTTTCTAAGTCTAATAAATTTAGATTTAACTTAATTCAAACACTATATTCACCAACTAAATATCATTTACTTATTTGAAGAACTTAACATCTTTATAAGATTAATTAAATTAGTATTAACTTAATTCTAACACCATATTAACCATCTAAATCACATTAACTTATTTAATGAACATAACATCTTTCTACGTGTAATTAGTTTAATTGTAACTTAGTTCCAACACGATATTGATCAACTAAACCACATTATCTTATTTAAAGAACTTAACAACTTTCTCAGTATAATTAGTTTAGTTTTAACTTAATTCAAACACTATATTAACAAACTAAATCAAATTTATTTAGTTAAAGAAGTAAACATCTTTCTAAGTGTAATTAGTTTAGTTTTAACAAGATTCAAACACTATATTAACCAAATAAATCACATTTACTTGTTTGACGAACTTAAAATCTTTCTAAGTCTAATTAGTTTAGTTATAACTTAATTCAAACACTATATTCACTAACTAAATCACATTTTCTTATTTGAAGAACTTAACATCTTTCAAAGTCTAATTAATTTGGTTTTAGCTTAATTCCAACAATATATTCACAAACTAAATCACATTAAATTATTTGAAGAATATAACATCTTTCTAAGTTTAATTATTTTAGTTTTAACTTAATTCAAACACTATTTTCACCAACTAAATCGCATTTACTTATTTAAAAAATTTAACAACTTTCTAAGTCTAATTAGTTTAGTTTTACCTTAATTCAAACACTATATTCAATAACTAAGTCACATTTACTTGTTTGAAGAACTTAATTCTTTTTAAGTCTAATTAGTGTTGCTTTGACTTACCTCAAACGCTATATTCACCAACTAAATCACATTAACTTATTTATATATTTTAACAACTTACAAAGTCTAATTAGTTTAGTTTAACTTAATTCAAACGCTATATTCACTAACTAAATCACATCTACTAATTTAAAGAATTTAACAATTTTCCATGTCTAATTAGTTTAGTTTTTACTTAATTCAAACACTATATTCACCAACTAAATCATATTTACTTATTTAATGAAGTTAACAACTTTCTAAGTCTAATAAATTTAGATTTAACTTAATTCAAACAATATATTCACCAACTAAATATCATTTACTTATTTGAAGAACTTAACATCTTTATAAGATTAATTAAATTAGTATTAACTTAATTCTAACACCATATTCACCATCTAAATCACATTAACTTATTTAATGAACATAACATCTTTCTACGTGTAATTAGTTTAATTGTAACTTAGCTCCAACACGATATTGATCAACTAAACCACATTATCTTATTTAAAGAACTTAACAACTGTAACGACCTGTTTAGTCGTTTTGAGAAGCAGAATTATTTCTGGAAAAACTCGCCAAAACCACGGACACTGCGACGGACCGTCACAGGCACGACGGCCCGTCGAGGAGGTTCCGTTCCACGACACTTAGAATTCTGAAATTGGGTACTGAAAATCGACTCTCTGAACATCGTAACGGAGTGGCAGGACGGACCGTCACAGGTGTGACGGACCGTCACAGTGCCCGTGATGAAAAATGACCCTCGACCGTCACGACGACCTGTGTGACGGACCGTCGCACTCACGACGGCCCGTCACAGGTCGCGTAGTCCCAGTCAGAATCGGATTTCTTCCCACGTTTTAAGGGACGTTTTGGACTATTCTTTCCTTAATTATAAAGTTTGAGGGTTATTATTAATAAATCTAATTACTTGGGGGTTAAAATAGGTAACCTTAAGTTAATTAGTGGGTCATTATTACCATCCTTCATTCTTAATTATATATAATTAGGGTAAAGGAAAGAGGGTTTGAATAAAACAAAAGAGAGAAACGAATTGAGAGAGTATTGATCGATCGAAGAAGGAAGAGGAATAACAAAGCTAGGGAGATTTCTTGTTGATTCCAATTCTTCGGTGGAGGTAGGTTATGGTTTCTCTTACGATATTCGTAGTAAACTCTTAATAGTGAATGATATGTATTGATAGTGTTGTGAATCCTTCTATATGCTTAAACTGTATGCTTGCATGAATATGATTATGAAATTGTGAATAAATAAGCATGATGAAGCTATTGAATCCCAAATCTTGATAAAAACCCTAATTCACTTGTTAATGATGATGCCTTAGTATGAAAGAAGGCTTGATGAATTAGGGATCGGGTGCCACGTTCGGTACCAGGATAGAATGAATATGAGGATCGGGTGCCACGTTCCGCACCAGGATAGAATGAATATGAGGATCGGGTGCCACGTTCCGGTACCAGGATAGAATGAATATGAGGATCGGAGTGTCACGTTCCGACACCAGGATAGAATATGGATCGGGTGCCACGTTTCGGTACCAGGATAGAATGAATATGAGGATCGGTGCCACGTTCGGTACCAGGATAGAATGAATATGAGGATCGGGTGCCACGTTCGGTACCAGGATAGAATGAATATGAGGATCGGAGTGTCACGTTAGACACCAGGATAGAATATGGATCGGGTGCCACGCCCGTTAAAATCAGGATAGTATATGAGGATCGGAGTGCCACGTTAGGCACCAGGATAGAAATAGAGGAGCGGAGTGTCACGTCTGACACAAGAGGAAGAAAGATAATGAATCTTGAAAGATAATGAATATACTCAATCTAATGAACTTAATTCCCAAATGAGTATGGTATTGAGGCTTGAGTCCTCATGTGTGAACTTCGGTTGTAGTTATTGATGAATTTATGTTGTTATTGCTACATGTTGAGTATTGTAGTTGATTTACATTATTATTGATATATCTTTGTTCCCTATTTTGAGTTGGCCGATGATATCTACTCAAGACTTGTGGTTGTCTTGACCCCTACTTTTATGTTTTCTCCTTTGTTATTTGTGCAATGCAACAAACGTTCCGTCAACTTCAACTCAACAAGATCTAGCCAGTCTTCACTACCTTCGAAATTCGGGGTGAGCTAATGCGTCTAGCTTGGGTGGGTCTTCTTCTTCAAGTCTTGATGCCTTGAACTTCCGGCATGGACTACCTAGCAGTTGAATTAGCTTTTTTTACACAGTTTTAGTTTAGCAATTTGAGATAGATGTTCTTGTGATGATGACTTCCAGATTTTGGGGATAATAATAATAGTTTTGAATTGTTTTATCAATGAGTTTAAGTCTTCCGCATTACTTTCTGTTGTTATATATTGAAATGATAAGGGTTAAATTGGTTGGTTCGCTCACATAGGAGGGTAAATGTGGGTGCCAGTCGCGGCCCCGATTTGGGTCGTGACAAACTTGGTATCAGAGCATTAGGTTCGTTGGTCTCATCACACAAGAACAGGTCTAGTAGAGTCTTAAGGAACGGTAGGGGGACGCCTTTACTTTTCCTTGAGAGGCTATAAGACTTTAGGAAAATTTCACTCTTTCATTCTTCCTTTCGTGCTACTACTTGAGTCCAATTGGTATCTAGGCGATCTGGTGGTATCGACCATCTTCACTCTCTTTCGCAGATGGTTAGAACTAGAGCAACGATAACACCAACATCAGACCGGCAGACAGGTGCATCCGAGCCAGCCACCGGGTCAGAGCTCGAGGAAGAACAACGGCAAGAGGCCGTGGGAGAGGTCGTGGGAGGACGTCCTCTAGAGGAAGAGGACGAGCACCTAGCCCATCTGATGCTAGGGCAGTGACTCCTCCACCGACTGAAGAGGTGATAAGAGAAGGGGAGGATGGGGTGAATGAGCAAGTACAGAATGAGGAAATGCCACCTCAACCTACCCCAGAGATGATCAATCAGGTTCTCGCTTATCTTAGCGGGTTATCTGATCACGGTCAGGCACCTCCAATGGTTTCTGCACCAACACCTCCGGTTTCAGAGATACGACATGCGGCTACTATGGCTCCCCGCATGGATGCCTCATTGGAGATAGGCACATTTCCACGTCTGACTACTGGACCGATAATGACAAACGATCAGCACGAACTTTTCAGTAAGTTCTTGAAATTGAAACCTCCAGTCTTCAAGGGTGCCCACTNTGAAGATGCTTATGATGTTCTGGTTGATTGTCGTGGGCTACTACACAAGATGGGGATAGTAGAACGGTTTGGCGTTGAATTCAAGCTATCGGTTTCAAGGAACGCCAAAATGTGGTGGCGATCACATGTCGAGTGTCAACCGACAGAGGCCACACCCATGACTTGGGCATCCTTCTACTGTTTATGGAGAAGTATATCCCAAGGACTTTGAGAGATAGAAAAAGGGATGAGTTCTTGAGTCTCGAGCAAGGTAGGATGACGGTTAACGATATGAGGCTAAGTTTCGTGCTTTATCAAGGTATGCCACTCAACTCGCTTTCACCACAAGAACGGATCCGCCGCTTTGTAAAGGGGTTGAGATCGAGTTGCGGATTTCGCCTTACAGTAGCGGCAAATGCAAAATCCTTCCAAGAGGTGGTAGACTTTGTGATAGAAGTGGAAGGAGTGAAGCCAGACGACTTCACCACAACTTCGACATCAAAAAGGTTTCGAAAGGGAGGTGAGTTTAATAGTTCGTATACTAGAGGACAGAGCTCCGGAGGTTACTCAAGTCGACCAATCCAGTCATCACTACAGACTGTAGTTGGGGGTCCACCTCAGAACGGTCAACACTACTCCGAGAGACCTATGCATGAACCCCGAGAGTGTTATGGATGTGGGGAGGTTGGACACATTAAGAGGTATTGTCCAAACCAGAGTTACAGAACCCCAATAGCTAGAGGTAGAGGTGGTCATGGTAGAGGCCGTTTTTCTGGAGGACGTGGTGGTCGAGGTAATGGTGGTCACCAAAACGGCCGAGGAGATGGGCAGACTGGAGCCACTACTACGCAACATGGTAGGGGCAACGGACGGCGAGTAATGGGGCCCATTGTTACGCTTTCCTGGGAGATCTGAGCGGAGGCGTCGATCTTTGTCATCACAGGTAACCTTTTTGATTTGTGATTGCATGGCTTCCGTATTGTTTGATCCTGGATCCACATTTTCTTATGTATCTTCATCATTTGATAATGGTCTAAATCTACATTGTGAATTACTTGATATGCCTATTCGTGTTTCTACTCCGGGTGAGTCCGTAGTTGAAAAAGTGTATAGGTCTTGTTTGGTGAATTTTGTGGGGAGCAACACTTATGTAGATTTGGTTATCTTAGAAATGGGTGACTTTGATGTAATTCTGGGTATGACTTGGCTTTCTCCGAATTTTGCGATCTTGGATTGTAACTCTAAAACTGTGACATTAGTCAAGCCTGGGGCAGATCCGTTAGTGTGGGAGGGTGACTACACTTCTAATCCGGTGCGTATCATATCCTTTCTTCGTGCTAAGAAAATGGTTAGTAAAGGGTGTTTAGCTTTCTTGGCACATCTTAAGGATGACACTATTCAAGTACCTTCGATTGAGTCGGTTTTGGTAGTCCATGAGTTTTTGGATGTGTTCCCTGCAGATCTTCCTGGTATGCCACCAGATAGAGATATTGACTTCTGCATTGATCTTGAACCGGGTACTCGCCCCATTTCTATACCCCCTTATAGAATGGCTCCCGCGGAGTTAAGAGAGTTAAAGGCACAACTTCAAGAGTTATTGAACAAAGGCTTCATTAGACCAAGTGCATCCCCTTGGGGTGCTCCGGTTTTGTTTGTGAAGAAGAAGGATGGGAGTTTTCGGATGTGCATAGACTACAGACAACTAAACAAGGTAACCATAAAGAACAAGTATCCTCTTCCTCGCATTGATGACTTGTTCGATCGATTACAAGGTGCTTGTGTCTTCTCTAAGATTGACTTGAGATCCGGTTATCATCAATTGAAAATACGGCCGGACGTGCCAAAGACTGCTTTTAACTAGATATGGGCATTATGAATTCGTAGTGATGTCTTTTGGTCTTACGAATGCCCCAAGCGTTCATGAGCTTGATGAACGGATTTTTAAGCCATATTTGGACCTTTTCGTGATCGTATTTATTGATGATATATTGGTATCCTCAAAGAGCAAGAAGGACCATGAAGAGCATTTGAGAATGGTATTGGAAACGCTGAGGGAGAAAAAGCTTTATGCCAAGTTCTCTAAGTGTGAATTTTGGCTAGATGCGGTGTCCTTCTTGGGGCACGTGGTTTCTAAGGAAGGAGTGATGGTAGATCCATCTAAGATTGAGACAGTGAAGAATTGGGTAAGACCCACTAATGTATCGTAAATAAGGAGCTTTGTTGGGTTAGCTAGCTACTCACAGATTTGTCAAGGAATTCTCTTCTATTGCTTCCCAATTGACGAACTTGACTAAGCTGCATGTTCCATTTGTATGGTCGATGAATGTGAGGAAAGCTTTGAAGCTTAAGACTTTGTTGACTACCGCACCAATTCTTACCTTGCCAATAGAGGGTAAAGACTTCATTGTTTATCGTGATGCATCCTATTCGGGTTGGGTGCAAGTGTTAATGCAAGAGAAAATGTGATTGCTTATGCTTCGAGGCAATTAAAGGTGCATGAACGTAACTATCCGACCCATGATTTGGAGTTGGCCGCGGTAGTATTTGCACTAAAACAATGGAGACACTATTTGTATGGGGTTAAGTGTGAAGTCTACACGGATCATCGTAGCCTTCAGTACGTCTTTACTCAGAAAGATTTGAACTTGAGACAAAGGAGATGGATGGAACTACTAAAGGACTACGATATCACTATCTTGTATCATCCGGGGAAGCCGAATGTTGTAGCGGATGCTTTGAGTAGAAAGGCGGGAAGCATGGGAAGTCTAGCTCATTTGCAAGCTTCTAGGCGCCCATTGGCTAGAGAAGTGCAGATTTTGGCTAACGATTTGATGAGGTTAGAAGTAAATGAGAAGGGAGGATTGTTAGCTAGTGTGGAGTCGAGATCTTCTTTTCTTGACAAGATTAAGGGAAAACAGTTTGATGATGAGAAACTAAGGCGAATCCGAGACAAAGTGTTGCAAGGAGAGGCTAAAGAAGCAACAATTGATGAGGAAGGTGTTTTGAGGATTAAGGGAAGGGTATGTGTACCCGAGTTGATGATTTGATCAACACTATTCTGGCGTAAGCTCATAGCTCAAGGTATTCTATACATCCGGTGCAACCAAGATGTATCGTGACCTAAAGCAACACTTTTGGTGGAGTAGAATGAAGCGTGATATTGTTGACTTTATTGCCAAGTGTCCAAACTGTCAACAAGTGAAATATGAACACCAAAGGCCGGAGGAACACTTCAGAGAATGCCCATTCCTGAATGGAAGTGGGAGAGAATCGCAATGGACTTTGTGGTTGGTCTTCCAAAGACATTGGGTAAGTATGACTCTATTTGGGTGATTGTTGATAGGTTAACTAAGTCTGCTCATTTCATTCCGGTCAAGGTGACTTACAATGCAGAGAAGTTAGCCAAGATCTATATCTCGTAAATCGCTCGATTGCATGGGGTTCCGCTTATCCATCATATCGATAGAGGTACGCAGCTTA
Organism: Solanum arcanum; assembly: GCA_027789145.1. Lineage (NCBI taxonomy): Eukaryota > Viridiplantae > Streptophyta > Magnoliopsida > Solanales > Solanaceae > Solanum > Solanum arcanum. The sequence continues at coordinate 21,729,104 of CM050935.1, read as the reverse complement.
CTTCTAAGTTTTGGAAAACATTGCATGCGGAATTGGGTACTAGGTTGGACCTTAGTATCGCTGCGTTCCATCCTCGCATCGATGGCCAGTCTGAACGAACGATTCAAGTGTTGGAGGATATGCTTCGCGCATGCGTGATAGAGTTTGGTGGCCATTGGGATAGCTTCTTACCTTTGGCAGAGTTTTCATACAATAATAGCTATCACTCTAGTATCGACATGGCTCCATTTGAAGCATTGTATGGGAGAAGATGTAGGTCTCCCATTGGTTGGTTTGATGCATTCGAGGTTAGACCTTGGGGTACTGATCTCTTAAGGGATTCGTTAGATAAGGTGAAGGGCATTCAAGAAAAGCTTCTAGCGGCGCAAAGTAGACAAAAGGAGTATGCAGATCGAAAGGTTAGAGACTTGGAGTTCATGGAGGGTGAACAAGTCTTGTTGAAGGTTTCACCTATGAAAGGGGTGATGCGGTTTGGCAAAAGAGGTAAGATAAGTCCAAGGTATATTGGACCATTTGAGGTACTAAAGCGAGTAGGGGGGGGTGGCTTATGAATTAGCTTTACCTCCAGGGCTGTCCAGAGTACATCCGGTATTTCATGTGTCCATGTTGAAAAGATACCATGGAGATGGAAACTACATCATCCGTTGGGATTCAGTTTTACTTGATGAGAACTTGTCATATGAGGAGGAGGCTGTTGCTATTCTAGATAGAGAAGTTCGCAAGTTGAGGTCAAGGGAGATTGCATCCATCAAGGTTCAATGGAAGAATCGACCCGTTGAAGAGGCTACTTGGGAGAAGGAGGCAGATATGCAAGAAAAATACCCACATCTGTTTACAGATTCAGGTACTCCTTTTCGCCACTGTTTTTCTTCTTTTGATTGTTCGGGGACGAACGATGGGTAAATTGGTATCTATTGTAACGACTGTTTAGTCGCTTTGAGCAGCGAATTATTTCTCGAAAAAGCGGCCAAAACCACGGACATCGCGACGGACCGTCACGAGCACGACGGCCGTCGAGGAGGTTCCGTTCCACGACACTTAGAATTCTGAAATTGGGTACTGAAAATCGACTCTCTGAACATCGTAACGGAGTGGCAGGACGGACCGTCACAGGTGCGACGGACCGGCACAGTGCCCGCGATGAAAAATGACCCTCGATCGTCACGGCGACTGCGGTGACGGACCGTCGCACTCACGACGGCCCGTCACAGTCGCGTAGTCCCGATCAATCGGATTTCTTCCCACGTTTTAAGGGACGTTTTGGACTATTCTTTCCTTAATTATAAAGTTTGAGGGTTATTATTAATAAATCTAATTACTTGGGGGTTAAAATAGGTAACCTTAAGTTAATTAGTGGGTCATTATTACCATCCTTCATTCTTAATTATATATAATTAGGGTAAAGGAAAGAGGGTTTGAATAAAACAAAAGAGAGAAACGAATTGAGAGAGTATTGATCGATCGAAGAAGGAAGAGGAATAACAAAGCTTGGGAGATTTCTTGTTGATTCCAATTCTTCGGTGGAGGTAGGTTATGGTTTCTCTTACGATATTCGTAGTAAACTCTTAATAGTGAATGATATGTATTGATAGTGTTGTGAATCCTTCTATATGCTTAAACTGTATGCTTGCATGAATATGATTATGAAATTGTGAATAAATAAGCATGATGAAGCTATTGAATCCCAAATCTTGATAAAAACCCTAATTCACTTGTTAATGATGATGCCTTAGTATGAAAGAAGGCTTGATGAATTAGGGGATCGGGTGCCACGTTCCGGTACCAGGATAGAATGAATATGAGGATCGGGTGCCACGTTCCTACCAGGATAGAATGAATATGAGGATCGGGTGCCACGTTCGGTACCAGGATAGAATGAATATGAGGATCGGAGTGTCACGTTCCGACACCAGGATAGAATATGGATCGGGTGCCACGTTCCGTACCAGGATAGAATGAATATGAGGATCGGTTGCCACGTTCGGTACCAGGATAGAATGAATATGAGGATCGGGTGCCACGCCCGCACAAGGATAGAATGAATATGAGGATCGGAGTGTCACGTTCCAACACCAGGATAGAATATGGATCGGGTGCCACGTTCCGGTACCAGGATAGTATATGAGGATCGGAGTGCCACGTCCCGGCACCAGGAGAGAAATAGAGGAGCGGAGTGCCACGTCCCGACACAAGAGGAAGAAAGATAATGAATCTTGAAAGATAATGAATATACTCAATCTAATGAACTTAATTCCCAAATGAGTATGGTATTGAGGCTTGAGTCCTCATGTGTGAACTCGGTTGTAGTTATTGATGAATTTATGTTGTTATTGCTACATGTTGAGTATTGTAGTTGATTTACATTATTATTGATATATACTGCTCCCTATTTTGAGTTGGCCGATGATATCTACTCAAGACTTGTGGTTGTATCGACCCTACTTTTATGTTTTCTCCTTTGTTATTTGTGCAATGCAAAGAAACGTTGATCAACTTCAACTCAACAAGAGATCTAGCCAGTCTTCACTACCTTCGGAAATTCAGGGTGAGCTAATGCGTCTAGCTTGGACTGGTCTTCTTCTTCAAGTCTTGATGCCTTGAACTTCCGGCATGGACTAGCTAGTAGTTGTTTTAGCTTTTTAGACAGTTTTAGTTTAGCAATTTGAGATAGATGTTCTTGTGATGATGACTTCCAGATTTTGGGGATAATAATAATAGTTTTGAATTGTTTTATTAATGAGTTTAAGTCTTCCGCATTACTTTCTGTTGTTATATATTGAAATGATAAGGGTTAAATTGGTTGGTTCGCTCACATAGGAGGGTAAATGTGGGTTCCAGTCGCGGCCCCGATTTGGGTCGTGACAACAACTTTCTCAGTATAATTAGTTTAGTTTTAACTTAATTCAAACACAATATTCACCAACTAAATCACATTTATTCATTTCAAAAACTTGTCATTTCTAAATTTAATTAGTTTAGTTTAAATTAGTTCCAACATTATATGCACCAAATAAATCGATTATTTATTTGAAGAACTGAACATCTTTCTAAGTATTAGTAGTTTATTTTTAACTTAATTCAAACACTATATTCACCAAATAAATTACATTTACTTATTTAAAGAATTTAACAACTCTTTAAGTCTAATTAGTTTAGTTTTAACTCAATTCCAAAACTATATTCACCTACTAAATCCCATTGTCACGAACCAAAAATGGGCGTGATGACACTCATCTTATCCCACCAAGACAAGTCAGACTGAAATTACAATAAAATGCGGAAAAATTTATAAGTTACTTAAAAGTAACCCCAAAACCTGGTTGTCACGTGCATAAGCCTAAAGTATTACAATTGATTCAAATGAAAACTCAAGTCTCAAATGAACTTGTTTCTAGAATAGATTAAGATCATAATTATGGGGAAGAAAGTCTGTTGTGATGGAAACAACTACCTCACAAATCTCCAAGAAGCCTCGGAAAAGAAAAGAATGACAAGTACAACAAAAATCCTGGCTCATAACATAAATTTTTTTTGTAGAAGCAAGAGGTGAGTACCAAACCACACGGTACTCAACAAGTTAACCTCTAAACACAAGCTAACGGGATGAAATACGGGTACTGCTACCACGCTTAACCGAACCTCTACAACTACAACCTGCAGTAAAATCAAACCAACCTAATAGCTCACAGTTTACATAGCACGTAGCTCAACAACACTTTGACAAATTACATATCCTCAACAACAACACTTTCACAAATTACATATCCTCAACAACAATACTTCAACAAATTATATATCCTCAACAACAAGCTCAATATTGATCAATCACAAGTTCAACAGAAAGGCAATCAGAAGATCAGCAAAACACGATATCAAGTTCACTAATGATAAGTATGTGCACTGCAATTGAATGCAATTTAAAGTATAATGATGCATGTCTGACCTAGTATTGTCACGACCCAAAATCCGGGCCGCGACTGGCACCCACATTTACCCTCCTATGTGAGCGAACCAACCAATTTAACCCTTATCATTTCAATATATAACAACAGAAAGTAATGCGGAAGACTTAAACTCATTAATAAAAACAATTCAAAACTATTATTATTATCCCCAAAATCTGGAAGTCATCATCACAAGAACATCTATCTCAAATTGCTAAACTAAAATTGTCTAAGAAGCTAAAACTAATACTAGCTAGTCCATGCCGGAAGTTCAAGGCATCAAGACTTGAAGAAGAAGACCCAGTCCAAGCTAGACGCATTAGCTCACCCTGAATTTCCGAAAGTAGTGAAGACTGGCTAGATCTACTGTTGAGTTGAGGTTGACGGAACGTTTGCTGCATTACACCAATAACAAAGAAGAAAACATAAAAGTAGGGGTCAGTACAAACCACGGGTACTGAGTAGATATCATCGGCCAACTCAAAATAGGGAACAGTATATATCAATAATATCATAAACTCAACTAAAATACTCAACATGTAGCAATAACAACATGAATTCATCAATAACTACAACCGAGTTCACACATGAGGACTCAAGCCACAATACCATACTCATTTGGGAATTAAGTTCATTAGATTGAGTATATTCATTATCTTTCAAGATTCATTATCTTTCTTCCTCTTGTGTCGGTACGTGACACTCCGCTCCTCTATTTCTATCCTGGTACCGGAACGTGGCACCCGATCCTCATATACTATCCTGGTACCGGAACGTGGCACCCGATCCTCATATTAATTCTATCCTGGTACCGGAACGTGGCACCCGATCCTCATATTCATTCTATCCTGGTACCGGAACGTGGCACCCGATCCTCATATTCATTCTATCCTGGTACCGGAACGTGGCACCCGATCCTCATATTCATTCTATCCTGGTACCGCAACGTGGCACCCGATCCTCATATTCATTCTATCCTGCTACCGGAACGTGGCACCCGATCCTCATATTCATTCTATCCTGGTACCGGAACGTGGCACCCGATCCCCTAATTCATCAAGCCTTCTTTCATACTAAGGCATCATCATTAACAAGTGAATTAGGGTTTTTATCAAGATTTGGGATTCAATAGCTTCATCATGCTTATTCGTTCACAATTTCATAATCATATTCATGCAAGCATACAATTTAAGCACATAGAGGGGTTACAATACTATCAACACATATCATTCACTATTAAGAGTTTACTACGAATATCGTAAAAGAAACCATAACCTACCTCCACCGAAGAATTGGAATCAACAAGAATTCTCCCAAGCTTTGTTCTTCTCGTTCGATCTCCCTCAATTCGTTTCTCCTTTCTCTCTCTTGTTCTTTCTCTTTTGTTTTATTCAAAACCCTCTTTCTTTTACCCTAATTCATATATAATTAAGAATAAAAGATGGTACTAATGACCCACTAATTAACTTAAGGTTACCTATTTTAACCCCCAAGTAATTAGATTTATTAATATTAACCCTCAAACTTTATAATTAAGGAAAGAATAGTCCAAAACGTCCCTTAAAACGAGGAAAGAAATCCTAAACTGCCTGGGACTGCGCAACCTGTGATGGGCCGTCGTGAGTGCGACGGTCCATCACACAGGCCGTCGTGTCTCCCCAGTTTTTAGGTGAGCTGTGACGGCCCGTCACACCAGTGACGGTCCGTCCTGCCCTCCGTTACGATGTTCAGAGAGTCGATTTTCAGTATCCGATTTCAAAATTTCTAAGTGTCATGGAACGACACCTCCTCGACGGGCCGTCGTGACCACGACGGTCCGTCGTTACACCCGTCGTTCCCGCCAGTTTTTCCAGAAATAATTCTGCTGCTCAAAACGACTAAACAGGTCGTTACAATAGATACCAATTTACCCATCGTTCGTCCCCGAATGATCAAAAGAAGAAAAACAAGGGCGGAAGGAAGTACCTGAATCTGTAAACAGATGTGGGTATTTTTCTTGCATGTCGACCTCCTTCTCCCAAGTTGCTTCTTCAACCGGTCGATTCTTCCATTGCACCTTAATGGATGCAATCTCTCTTGACCTCAACTTGCGAACTTCTCTATCTAAGATAGCAACAGGCTCCTCCTCATAAGACAAGTTTTCATCAAGCAAAACTGAATCCCAACGGATAATGTAATTTCCATCCCCATGATATCTTTTCAACATAGACACATGGAATACCGGATGTACTCCGGACAGCCCTGGAGGCAAGGCTAACTCATAAGCCACCTCCCCTACTCGCTTAAGTATTTCAAATGGTCCAATGTACCTTGGACTTAGCTTACCCCTTTTTCCAAACCGCATCACCCCTTTCATTGGTGAAACTTTCAACAAGACTTGTTCACCCTCCATGAACTCCAAGTCTCTAACCTTTCGATCTGCATATTCTTTTTGTCTACTTTGCGCCGCTAGAAGCTTTTCTTGAATAGACTTCACTTTCTCTAATGAATCCCTCAACAGATCGGTACCCCAAGGTCTAACCTCAAATGCATCAAACCAACCAATGGGAGACCTACATCTCCTCCCATACAATGCTTCAAATGGGGCCATATCAATGCTTGAGTGATAGCTATTGTTGTATGAAAACTCTGCCAAAGGTAAGAAGCTATCCCAATGGCCACCAAACTCTATTACGCATGCGCGAAGCATATCCTCCAACACTTGAATCGTTCGTTCAGACTGACCATCGGTCTGAGGATGGAACGCAGTACTAAGGTCCAACCTAGTACCCACCTGCATGCAATGTTTTCCAAAACTTAGAAGTAAATGCGTACCTCTATCTGATATAATGGAGAGTGGAACCCCATGCAATCGAACGATTTCTGAGATATAGATCTTGGCTAACTTCTCTGCATTGTAAGTCACCTTGACCGGGATAAAATGAGCAGACTTAGTTAACCTATCAACAATCACCCAAATGGAGTCATACTTACCCATTGTCTTTGGAAGACCAACCACAAAGTCCATTGCGATTCTCTCCCACTTCCATTCAGGAATGGGCATTCTCTGAAGTGTTCCTCCGGGCCTTTGGTGTTCATACTTTACTTGTTGACAATTTGGACATTTAGCGATAAAGTCAACAATATCACGCTTCATTCTACTCCACCAAAAGTGTTGCTTGAGGTCACGGTACATCTTGGTTGCACCCGGATGTATAGAATACCGTGAACTATGAGCCTCTGTCAGAATAGTGTTGATCAAATCATCGACGTGGGGTACACATACCCTTCCCTTGATTCTCAAAACACCTTCTTCATCGATTGTCGCTTCTTTGGCCTCTCCTCGTAATACTTTATCTTGAATTCGTCTTAGTTTCTCATCAACAAACTGTTTTCCCTTAATCTTGTCAAGAAAAGAAGATCTTGACTCCACACTAGCCAACAATCCTCCCTTCTCATTTACTTCCAACCTCATCAAGTCGTTAGCCAGAGTCTCAACCTCTAGCCAATGGTCGTCTAGAAACTTGCAAGTGAGCTAGACTTCCCATGCTTCCCGCCTTTCTACTTAAAGCATCCGCTACAACATTCGCTTTTCCCGGATGATACAAAATAGTGATGTCGTAGTCCTTTAGTAGTTCCATCCATCTCCTCTGTCTCAAGTTCAAATCTTTCTGAGTAAAGACATACTGAAGGCTACGATGATCCGTGTAGACCTCACACTTAACTCCATACAAATAGTGTCTCCATTGCTTTAGTGCAAATACTACCGCGGCCAACTCCAAGTCATGGGTCGGATAGTTACGTTCATGCATCTTTAATTGCCTCGAAGCATAAGCAATCACATTCTTCTCTTGCATTAGCACTACACCCAACCCAGAATAGGATGCATCACAATAAACAATGAAGTTTTTACCCTCTACTGGCAAGGTAAGAATTGGTGCGGTAGTCAACAAAGTCTTAAGCTTCTGAAAGCTTTCCTCACACTCATCTGACCATACAAATGGAACATTCTGCTTGGTCAAGTTCGTTAATTGGGAAGCAATAGAAGAGAATCCCTTGACAAATCGGCGGTAGTAGCTAGCTAACCCAACAAAGCTTCTTATTTCTGACACATTAGTAGGTCTTACCCAATTCTTCACTGTCTCAATCTTTGAAGGATCTACCATCACTCCTTCCTTAGAAACCACATGCCCCAAGAAGGACACTGCATCTAGCCAAAACTCGCACTTAGAGAACTTGGCATAAAGCTTTTTCTCCCTCAACGTTTCCAATGCCATTCTCAAATGCTCTTCATGTTCTTTCTCGCTCTTTGAGTACACCAATATATCATCAATAAATACAATCACGAAGAGATCCAAATATGGCTTAAAAATCCCGTTCATCAAACTCATGAACGCAGCAGGGGCATTCGTAAGACCAAAGGACATCACCACAAATTCATAATGTCCATACCTAGTTCGAAAAGCAGTCTTTGGTACATCCCTTGCCCGTATTTTCAATTGATGATAACCGGATCTCAAGTCAATCTTAGAGAAGACACAAGCACCTTGTAACTGATCGAACAAGTCATCAATCCGAGGAAGAGGATACTTGTTCTTGATAGTTACCTTATTCAGTTGTCTGTAGTCTATGCACATCCGAAAACTCCCATCCTTCTTCTTCACAAACAAAACCGAGCACCCCAAGGAGATGCACTTGGTCTAATGAAGCCTTTGCTCAACAACTCTTGAAGTTGTGCCTTTAACTCTCTTAACTCCGGAGCCATTCTATAAGGGTATAGAAATGGGGCGTGTGCTCAAGGTCGATACAAGTCAATATCCCTATCCGTGGCATACCAGGAAGATCTGGTGGGAACACATCCAAAAATTCTCGAACTACCGAAACTGATTCAATTGAGGGTACTTGGATAGTGTCATCCCTAAGATGTGCTAAGAAAGCTAAACAACCCTTACTAACCATCTTCTGAGCACCAAGAAAGGAGATAATACGCACCGGATTGGAAGTGTAGTCACCCTCCCACACTATAGGATCTGTCCCGGGCTTGGCTAACGTCACCGTTTTAGCATTACAATCCAAGATCGCAAAATTCGGAGAAAGCCAAGTCATACCCAGAATTACATCAAAGTCACCCATTTCTAAAATAACCAAATTTACATAAGTGTTGCTCCCCATAAAGTTCACCAAACAAGACCTATACACCTTTTTAACTATCACAGACTCACCCACCGGAGTAGAAACACGAATAGGCGTATCAAGTAATTCACAATGTAAATTTAAACCATTAGCAAATGATGACGATACATATGAAAACGTGGAGCCAGGATCAAATAATACAGATGCCATGCAATCACAAACCAAGAGATTACCTGTGATGACAAAGATCGACGCCCGCTTCGGATCTCCCAGTGAAAGCGTAGCAATGGGCCCTATCACCCGATCTGTCTGCTGCCCTACCATGTTGTGTAGCAGTGGCTCCAGCTTGCCCATCCCCTCGGCCGCTGTGGTGACCACTATTACCCCGCCCACCACGTCCCCCAGAAAAGCGGCCTCTACCATCACCACCTCTACCCCTAGCTATTGGGGGTTTGTAACTCTGTTTCGGACAATTCCTCCTAATATGTCCAACCTCCCCGCATCCATAACACTCTCTGGAGTCAGGCATAGGTCTCTCGGAGTAGTGTTGACCATTCTGAGGTGGACCCCCAACTACAGTTTGTAGTGAAGACTGAATTGGTCGACTTGAATCACCTCCGGAGCTCTGTCCTCTAGAGTGAGAACCATTAAACTCACCTCCCCTTCGAAACCTTTTTGACGTCGATGTAGTGGTGAAGTCATCTAGCTTCACTCCTTCCACCTCTATCACAAAGTCTACCACCTCTTGGAAGGATGTTGCCGCAGCCGCTATCTGTAAGGCCGAAATCCGCAATTCTGACCTCAACCCCTTCACAAAACGGCGAATTCGTTCTTGTGGACTGAAACAGAGTTGAGTGGCATACCTTGATAAAGCACGAAACTTAGCCTCATATGCGTTAACCGTCATCCTACCTTGCTCGAGACTCAAGAACTCATCCCTTTTTCTATCTCTCAAAGTCCTTGGGATATACTTCTCCATAAACAGAGTAGAGAAAGATGCCCAAGTCATGGGTGTGGCCTCTGTCGGTTGACACTCGACATGTGATCGCCACCACATTTTGGCGTTCCCTTGAAACTGATAGCTTACGAACTCAACGCCAAACCGTTCTACTATCCCCATCTTGTGTAGTAGCTCATGACAATCAACCAGAAAATCATAAGCATCTTCAGATTCTCGCACCCTGAAGACCTGGAGGTTTCAATTTCAAGAACTTCTGAAAGTTCGTGGTTGATCGCTTGTCATTACCGGTCCAAAGAGTCGACGTGGAAATGTGCCTATCTCCAATGGGGCATCCATGCGGGAGCCATAGTAGCCGCATGTCGTATCTCAAACCGGAGGTGCTTTGGTGCAGAAACCATTGGAGGTGCTCGACCGTGATCGGATAACCCGCCGAGATAAGCGAGAACCTGATTGATCATCTCTGGGGTAGGTTGGGGTGGCAATTCCTCATGTTGCGCTTGTTCATTCTCCCCTTCCTCACCCTCTCTTATCACCTCTTCAGTCGGTGGAGGAGTCACCGCCCTAGTATCAGGTGGGCTAGGTGCTCGTCCTCTTCCTCTAGAGGACGTCCTCCCACGACCTCTTCCACGGCCTCTTGCCGTTGTTCTCCCTCGAGCCACAGCCCCAGTGGCTGGCTCAGATGTTTCTTGTTGTGCCGTTGTTGCTACTGGTGCGGTCGTTGCTCTAGTTCTAACCATCAGCGAAATAGAGTGAAGATGGTCGATACCACCAGACGCCTAGATACCAATTGGACTCAAGTAGTAGCACGAAAGAAAGAATGAAAGAGTGGAATTTTCCTAAAGTCTTATAGCCTCTCAAGGAAAAGTAAAGGTGTCCCCCTACCGTTCCCTAAGACTCTACTAGACCTGTTCTTGTGTGATGAGACCAACGAACCTAATGCTCTGATACCAAGTTTGTCACGACCCAAAATCCGGGCCGCGACTGGCACCCACATTTACCCTCCTATGTGAGCGAACCAACCAATTTAACCCTTATCATTTCAATATATAACAACAGAAAGTAATGCGGAAGACTTAAACTCATTAATAAAAACAATTCAAAACTATTATTATTATCCCCAAAATCTGGAAGTCATTATCACAAGAACATCTATCTCAAATTGTTAAACTAAAATTGTCTAAGAAGCTAAAACTAATACTAGCTAGTCCATGCCGGAAGTTCAAGGCATCAAGACTTGAAGAAGAAGACCCAGTCCAAGCTAGACGCATTAGCTCACCCTGAATTTCCGAAAGTAGTGAAGACTGGCTAGATCTACTGTTGAGTTGAGGTTGACGGAACGTTTGCTGCATTACACCAATAACAAAGAAGAAAACATAAAAGTAGGGGTCAGTACAAACCACGGGTACTGAGTAGATATCATCGGCCAACTCAAAATAGGGAACAGTATATATCAATAATATCATAAACTCAGCTAAAATACTCAACATGTAGCAATAACAACATGAATTCATCAATAACTACAACCGAGTTCACACATGAGGACTCAAGCCTCAATACCATACTCATTTGGGAATTAAGTTCATTAGATTGAGTATATTCATTATCTTTCAAGATTCATTATCTTTCTTCCTCTTGTGTCGGTACGTGACACTCCGCTCCTCTATTTCTATCCTGGTACCGGAACGTGGCACCCGATCCTCATATACTATCCTGGTACCGGAACGTGGCACCCGATCCTCATATTAATTCTATCCTGGTACCGGAACGTGGCACCCGATCCTCATATTCATTCTATCCTGGTACCGGAACGTGGCACCCGATCCTCATATTCATTCTATCCTGGTACCAGAACGTGGCACCCGATCCTCATATTCATTCTATCCTGGTACCGGAACGTGGCACCCGATCCTCATATTCATTCTATCCTGGTACCGGAACGTGGCACCCGATCCCCTAATTCATCAAGCCTTCTTTCATACTAAGGCATCATCATTAACAAGTGAATTAGGGTTTTTATCAAGATTTGGGATTAGATAGGTTTCATCATGCTTGTCTAATCAAAATCACATAATCATATTCATGCAAGCATACAATTTAAGCACATATAGGGGTTACAATACTATCAACACATATCATTCACTATTAAGAGTTTACTACGAATATCGTAAAAGAAACCATAACCTACCTCCACCGAAGAATTGGAATCAACAAGAATTCTCCCAAGCTTTGTTCTTCTCGTTCGATCTCCCTCAATTCGTTTCTCCTTTCTCTCTCTTGTTCTTTCTCTTTTGTTTTATTCAAAACCCTCTTTCTTTTACCCTAATTCATATATAATTAAGAATAAAAGATGGTAATAATGACCCACTAATTAACTTAAGGTTACCTATTTTAACCCCCAAGTAATTAGATTTATTAATATTAACCCTCAAACTTTATAATTAAGGAAAGAATAGTCCAAAACGTCCCTTAAAACGAGGAAAGAAATCCTAAACTGCCTGGGACTGCGCAACCTGTGACGGGCCGTCGTGAGTGCGACGGTCCGTCACACAGGCCGTCGTGTCTCCCCAGTTTTTAGGTGAGCTGTGACGGTCCGTCCTGCCCTCCGTTACGATGTTCAGAGAGTCGATTTTCAGTATCCGATTTCAAAATTTCTAAGTGTCATGGAACGACACCTCCTCGACGGGCCGTCGTGACCACGACGGTCCGTCGTTACACCCGTCGTTCCCGCCAGTTTTTCCAGAAATAATTCTGCTGCTCAAAACGACTAAACAGGTCGTTACAAGTATACACACCAGCTCTCTCTCAGTTCGAGACCCATAAGGGACATATCTGTCAATGCATCTGTCGCAGTGCACGACAAAACCCTTGATAATAGAAACCATCGCAGCGCGTGATACGTCCCTCGAAATATAGTATCCGTCGCGGCGCGCGATACGTCCCTTGAAATGGTCCATCCTCTTTAAGTTCTCATTCTTTCTGAATGCACATAACACTTGTCACAACCAATGCCTCAGAATAATGCAGATTACAAGTTCACACAAATAATGAAGAGGGGATCATTTTCATAACATCGCACACTTCACAACCACACAAACATTAAGTCACATAAACAATGATTCAACAATCCTTTAACCCTTTCTCAACACATCACACATAAACAATTGATAATGTTGCCTTTTGTTATCCCTTTTTTTTTCATCATTAGAATTAATCAATGTAGACAAGTCGACCCATCACCAATCCCGTTGCTCCCAAACATACACCACAAGGAAATACACGCATTTCATACACTTAACAAGAGTTTAGAAATCCACTTGCCTAAAATATTCGAACAATCACTCTAGGATTTGTGTCTTCCTCTTTCATTGCACTTCCAAATAAAATACAGTCTATCCAAATAATGAAATACTATAAGGTTTCTAAGTTAACAACACATATTGCACGTGTCTAGACTAAACAAAAAAAATTCACACAAATTTATAATTAAGTTCTTAAGTTTCAAGATTAGGATTAAATTTTAAATTCTTTTCAATATCATAAATCTTAGGACATTCACTTAATACCATATACCTAATACTTAATTATATATATTAATATATCAAAACTTAAATGATAATATGAAAACTATTAAAAGGATTCAAATTAATCCCAATTTATATCACCCGTATTTGAACACCAAAATAAAGATATTTCATGAAATACTTTTATACGGAAGGTTTCTTGCATGTCTATTTACCTCCCTTTCCAATAATTGTTCCATGATCATCAACAATTTGTCGTAATTACATAATGACTAAGGTTAAATTTATGCTAAACATAATTGTGATGGTGGGGTCTACAAGGTAAATTGATTTATAAAATTTTTAAGAGGCTATATTCAACTTTGCACATGAAAATTCAATATGGGACTCTATACTTTTGACATCAAAACGTTAAACTTGCAATCAATTCATAAAATAAATTTCTTGAGCAAATTCATTCATACACTGACATGTGGTAACGACTTATGCCCATACACCCTATAAATACCTAAATACTGCAAATGTTATGTATAAACAATGTTTACCTGAAATAGTTTCTCTTTTCTTATCAACATAGTATCCTCCTTCTGGATGAATTGGATGGGGAGGTGCGACTAATTTGTATAGTAAAAAAAATAGTAAACCCTATTATGTACTTTAATATAAGGATCAAGTAATATAGGGTCTTATATAAATTATCACTTTAGTCCATCAACTATGGATTAAGTCAACTATTTACATTTACTCATTAATTAATTAACTCAAGTTAAACAAATAGTTTAAAATTCTCAAACCAACTACAACGACGGATTATGAATAAATGGTAATTTTACAAAAAAATGTATAGATCACATTACGGGTCATTACATTATCCACCACTAAAAATCATGTTCGTCCTCGAACATAAGGAAGCACAGAGAAGAATAACCGATGTTACTAAAAGCTTGTACAACCTCCAATGTTCATTCCATCAAGTGAGTTCCTCCTCAAAACCATTTCATCAAGATCAACTACTAAGAACCAAATTATGGAATCAAACTTCGGAAGATCTATAAATCAAGAATGAATATCAAGCCATGAACTAACTCATGAACTCAACCTAAACTAAACCCACTATATCTTAACACAACTATCATGAAAAATCCTCTCTCATATAACCAGGATGAATTTTTGAATCAATATTTGCTATAACCAGAAGTAAACTTGAACCAACCACTACATACTCATATTTCTCAAATTATCAAAGATCTTATCAAGATTTCGTTTTCACAATATAATATTTCCACAAGCTTAAACTATAAAAATTTGATTTTTAGACATCAAGTACTAATCAAAGGAGGATAAAAATTATCTAATCCAAAGAAGAACAAGATCAACTAACCACATAGCTAGTGATAAACCAAGTTAAAAATAAACCTCTAACAACACTATCAAAATGCTAGATCAATAGCTATTATTGTAGACAACTTTTAAGAACAGTAGAGCTAGACCCAATGTTCTCTCCAATTCTCTTCATTCAATCACACATATTCGAGACGTGACCTCGATGACGACATGAATATTAAGACAATCAAACAACCGTAGGTATCATGGTATCACTTCTACGAATTCTCTTAAGCAAGGTGGTACATATAGAACCACTGCAATACTTCATTTTATCCAAGGTAACACCAAATGTCATATCTAAAATAATTAAGTCGGCCCAAGCATCATGTCCTCCAAGAAGGACAATCATAGGATCGGTACATCCAATCCACCACTAGGAATTCACACTTAGATATGAAAACACGAGTAGCATAAGCAGTGAATTAGACTCAAAATAATATCCAATACGAAGTAGGTTGGATTATAAGAATGTAGGGAAGCAAGGTCGAATAACAAAGATACCCATTCCATAATGCCCATATCAAGAATTTGCATTTCTCTAAGTCCATTTTTTTCTATCTTTATCTACCAAGAATCATCCAGTCTGATCCTCATTACAATAGAACAAATACATGATTCATCAAGCCCCACACATTTTTCACAAGTTTTCATTGAAGCGAACACTTTTAACACCAATAAATATTCTACCCACACCAGTCACTTACTTTACTCTCAAACTTTCATTAGGATCAAAGTATTCTTATCAAATACATGTTAAAGCTATGACTACCTCTTTTTCTTTTTAAGCATTCCATGGCAAGTACGAGTCCTACAAAAAAATTGATAACACTAGTTTCAAATATGATAGTACATTTTCACTGATATCAAACTATTAAATCACACCCGAAGTCGACTCCACACAACTTTCACATACCATGCTTCAATTGTCATTACTAATCATTACATACCTCATATTAACACTTAGAAAAATCTTTGATCTCCCTAATTATTCTTTAACTAGGAGCACATAACTCTATTTATCATCACGCATCTATGTAATACATCACAACAAGTTTTGATTCCAAAAAAATATTCATCAATGACCATGTGTAATTGTATGTCCATTCATAGACCCTTTAACTCCGAACCAAGAGTATTCTTATTCCTTCACATCTTCTAAATTATTTCGATGACACAAATTTTAAATACCTTGAACTCTTCAATGCACCAAACTCTTTTTCTCTTCGCTGACTTGCTTACCCGTCTTATCCTTTGACCAGCAACCCTTGACATTTTTACCTTATCATATCAATAGGATTTTTAAATGGAACCCTTCCTTAGTCTCTTTAAAAATCAAATTAACACATTTATGACTCAAACCATGTACAAGTCCTTCTAAATGCTCAATACTCAACGCGATCGATTATTTCTTACCTAACCAATTCATACCTTGAAAAAAAAAACACTACCACAGACCTAAACTCACCATGAAAAACTTGAATTTGAAATTAACTGTGTAACACAATTCCTTTATCTATCAACATTAGTTCAGACCTTGATGATTTTTATGAATCGACATATCTTAGCTTATCATTGGTCGTCTCTTTATAGACTTGATCATATCTTTTGCTATAAAATTCAACCTCACTCATTTCAAAACTCAAAACCACCAAATAAAAACTTATAATGAAATCAAATTGAACATTCATAATCTTTTCTCAAGTTTTATCCATTAGTTTTTAACCAATCTGATGATCATGTGACATTACATATTACCATAATCAAAGAAAAAAAATGGGTGAAGTTACGTATCTCTAAATCCAATTCTCAACTCCTTTAAAAATATTCTTACTCTAACCTCTTTCTGAATTTATTATATCCCACTAATTTATTATTATTTTTCATTATGCTTGTAGCTCCTTTAGATTCTATTCGAGCAGTGTTTTCAACACCTCCAACAATTTTCCTTGCAATCAAGCTACTCATCCAATAGTATTAAACCTCAGGCTTTAATACTCACAAGTCATCATTACAATACAAAATTCGTTTAACCAACAAGCCTTATTACATAATTTCATCTCCATCACAATATATCACGAACTCTTATTACC
Organism: Solanum arcanum; assembly: GCA_027789145.1. NCBI lineage: Eukaryota > Viridiplantae > Streptophyta > Magnoliopsida > Solanales > Solanaceae > Solanum > Solanum arcanum. The sequence goes on along the minus strand of CM050935.1, from coordinate 21,712,090 downwards.
ATCATGCTCTTCTAGTTGTTGTCATCACCACAAAGTACATCTTTTCATAAATATGACATCTTAAATCCAGTTATATCAACCAATATCAAAGGACTAACTCAATGTTAAATGCTTTTCTTACAAAAATCTTCAACTATGTTCACACAAGTATACTCTTTAAGACTTTCTTTACACATAAGTTTGTCATTCTGTATCTATACATTCCCTTGGGCCTTAAGATGGAATCATCAATCCTTTGTTTAGAACCCTCGGAATAGGCTTCTCAATTTAAACACATCAATACCGTACTAAATTTCCACCACTAAAGGCTTCCCTATAAATAATGCTTAACCCATTCATCCGTACTAACAAGCTAGTTTTTTTTAAATATGAATTCAACACCAAGTTTTATTATATGATCTTTTAATACAATAAATAATTCCTTAAGTAGTTATTATTTGCACTTACCTATCACGACCGAAAACGTGTCGTGAGTGGCACCCACACTTATCCTACTATGTGAGCGAACCAACCAATCTGAACCCGAACATTTCAAACATAATTAATAGAAAACAATGCGGAAGACTTAAAAACCATTAACGAAAATCAATTAATCAACTTCTAAAACTCAGAAGTTATCATTATCCCCAAAATCTGGAAGTCATCATCACAACAACATCTATCCTTGAATTACTAAGTCTAAGAGTATCTAAGAAGCTAAACATAAATAATAGCTAGTCTATGCCAGAACTTCCAGGCATCAAGACATGAAGAAGAAGATCCAGTCCAAGCTAGAAGCTTTAGCTCACCCGGAAATCTGGTGTGATGAAGCCTGGCTAGAGTTGCGGTTGGGTTGAAGACGACGGTACGTTTGCTGCACTCCACAATGAACAAAAAGAAAACATACAAGTAGGGGTCAGTACAAAACACGAGTACTGAGTAGATATCATCGGAAAACTCAAAATAGAAAAAACAGTATATATAAGATAATATCATAAAATAAACTACAATACTCAACATGCGGCATTTACAATTACAATAACCCTTGGTCACAACACCAAGCACATCAATGAGGACTCACGCCTCCCCATCATAGTCATTTGGGAATTAGATTCATTAAATTGAGTATATTAACATCTTTCAAAATTCGTTATCTTTATTTCTCTCATTTCGGTACGTGACACTCCGCTCCATATACAATCCTGGTGTCAGAACGTGACACTCCGATCCTCATCATACTATCCTGGTGTCGGAACGTGACACTCCGATCCTCATCATACTATCCTGGTGTCGGAACGTGACACCCGATCCATATTCTATCCTGGTGCCGGAACGTGACTCCCGATCCATATTCTATCCTGGTGCCGAAACGTGGCACCCGATCCGTATACTATCCTGGTGTCAGAACGTGACACTCCGATCCTCATCATACTATCCTGGTGCTGGAACGTGACACCCGATCACCTAATCTCACTACTTTTTTTCATCAAGCCTCCTTTTATACAAAGGCATCATCATTAACAAAGTAGATTAGGGTTTTCAAGATTTAGGATTCAATAGCTTCATCATGCTTATGTTATCACAATTATATAATCACATTCATGCAAGCATACAATTAAGCATATAGAAGGGTTTACAACACTACCCAATACATATCATTCGCTATTAAGAGTTTACTACGAATAGCATAAAAACCATAACCTACCTCCACCGAAGATTCGTGATCAAGCAAGCAAATTCCCCAAAGCGTTGTTTCCCTCTTCGTTCCTCTCTCTCTTGATCATTTCTCCCTCTCTTGTTTTTTCTATTTTTCTTATTCCAACCCTCTTTCTTTTACCCTAATTAGCATATAATTAAGTATAAAAGATGATAAATTAACCCATTAATTAATTCAAGGTTATCTCCTTTAACCCTCCAGTAGTTAAATCATCAACATTTACCCACTAGATGTATAATTATAGCAGGAATAGTCCAAAACGCCCCTTAAAACATTTAACAGAAATCCAACCCAGCCTGGGATTAGGCAGTCTGTGACGGGCCGTCGTGCCTGCGACGGTTCGTCCTGCTAAGGCGTCATAGAGTTCAGAGACTCAATTTATTAAAGAGTTTGTGACGGCCCGTCATGCCTGTGACGGCCCGTCATGCCTGTGACGGTCCGTCCTGCCATTTCATCCCAAAGTTCAGAGAGTCGATTTCAGTACCCAAATTTTAAAATTCTAAGTGTTTTGGAACGAGACCCCCTCAACGGTCCGTCGTGCCTATGACGGTCCGTCGTGGGATTCGTCGTCTCAGCCTGTTTTTCCACAAATTAAATCTGCTGCTCAAACCGACTAAACAGGTCGTTACAATAGATATCAATTTACCCATCGTTCGTCCTTGAACGATCACAAGAAACGAAACAAGGGCGAAAAGGAGTACCTAAATAAGTAAACAGATGTGGGTATCTTTCTTGCATATCAGCCTCCTTCTCCCAAGTGGATTCTTCAACTGATCGATTCTTCCATTGAACCTTCATGGATGCAATCTCTCTTGACCTCAACTTGCAGACTTCTCTATCTAGAATAGCAACAGGCTCCTCCTCATAAGACAAATTCTCATCAAGCAGAACTGAATCCCAACGAATGATGTAGTTTCCATCCCCATGGTATCTTTTCAACATAGACACATGAAATCTTTGGGTGCACTCACGGGCGATCCTGGGGGCAAGGCTAATTCATAAGCTACCTCCCCCACGCGCTTCAGAACTTCAAATGGACGAATATACCTTCAGCTTAGCTTACCTCGCTTACCAAACCGCATCACCCCTTTCATGGGCGAAACATTCAGCAAGACTTTCTCACCCTCCATAAACTCCAAGTCCCTAACCTTTCGATCTGCATATTCTTTTTGTCTACTTTGAGCCGCTAAAAGCTTTTCTTGAATGCATTTCACTTTATCTAACGATTCTCTCAGAAGATCAGTACCCCACGATCTAACTTCAAATGCATCAAACCACCCAATGGGAGACCTACATCTTCTCCCATACAGTGCCTCAAATGGGGCCATATCAATACTTGAGTGATAGGTATTGTTGTATGAGAACTCTGTTAAGGGTAAGAAGTTATTCCAATGACCTCCAAATTCTATCACACATGCACGAAGCATATCCTCCAACACTTGGATTGTTCGCTAAGACTGACCATTAGTCTGAGGGTGAAATGCAGTACTAAGGTCCAACCTAGTTCCTAATTCAGCATGAAATGTTCTCCAATACATAGAAGTAAACTGTGTACCTCTATCCGATATGATGGAAAGTGGAACTCCATGCAATCGAACAATTTCTGAGATGTAGAGTCTGGCTAACTTCTCTGCATTGTAATTCACCTTGACCGGGATGGAATGAGCAGACTTAGTTAATCTGTCCACAATTACCCAAATAGAGTCAAACTTCCCCAATGTCTTGGGAAGACCAACCACGAAGTCCATTGCAATTCTCTCCCACTTCCATTCAGGAATGGGCATTCTCTGAAGTGTTCCTCCGGGCCTCTGGTGTTCATCTTTACTTGATGAAAATTTTGACATTTGGCAACAAAATCAACAATGTCACGCTTCATTCTACTTCACCAAAAGTGTTGCTTTAGCTCACAGTACATCTTGGTTGCACCAGGATGTATAGAATATCCGGAACTATGAGCCTCTGTAAGAATAGTGTGGATCAAATCATCAACGCGGGGCACACATAACCTTCCCTTAATTCTCAAAACACCTTACTCATCCATTATTGCTTCTTTAGCCTCTCCTCGCATCACCATATCCCGAATTCGGCTTAGTTTCTCATCATCAAACTGTTTTCCCTTGATATTGTCAAGAAAAGAAGATCTCGCCTCCACACTGGACAAAAATCTTCCCTTCTCATTTACTTCTAACCTCATAAAGTCGTTAGCCAGAGTCTGAACCTCTCTAGCCAATGGGCGTCTAGAAACTTGTTAGTGGGCTAGACTTCCCATGCTCCCTGCCTTTCTACTTAAAGCATCTGCCACAACATTAGCTTTTCCCGGATGATACAAGATAGTGATATCGTAGTCATTCAGTACTTCCATCCATCTCCTCTGTCTCAAGTTCAAATCCTTATGAGTAAAAACATACTGTAGCCTACGATGATCCGTATAGACTTCACACTTAACCCCATATAGATAGTGCCTCCATTACTTTAATGAAATACTAATGCGGCCAACTCCAAATCATGGGTCGGGTAATTGCGTTCGTGCATCTTTAATTGCCTTGAAGCATAAGAGATTATATTTTTCTCTTTCATTAGCACTGCACCAAACCCGAATAAGATGCATCACAATAAACAATGAAGTTCATACCTTACACTAGCAAGGTGAGAATGGATGCAGTAGTCAACAAAGTCTTGAGTTTCTGAAAGCTTTCTTCGCACTCGTCCGACCATACAAATGGAACATTCTGCTTAGTCAAGCTTGTTAATTGTGAAGCAATAAAAGAGAATCCCTTGACAAATCGGCGGTAGTAGCTAGCTAAACCAACAAAGCTCCTTACATCAGACACATTAGTAGGTCTTAACCAATTCCTCAATGTTTCAATCTTAGATGGATCCACCATCACTCCATCCTTAGAAACTACGTGCCCTAAGAAGGATGCTAAATCTAGCCAAAACTCACACTTAGAGAATTTGGCATAAAGCTTTCTCTCCCTCAACATTTCCAACACAATTCTCAAGTGCTCTTCATGTTCTTTCTTGCTCTTTGAGTATACCAGTATATCATCAATGAATACAATGACAAAGAGATCCATATATGGCTTAAAAATCTCATTCATCAAGCTCATGAAAGCAGCAGGGGCATTCGTAAGCTTAAAAGACATTACTAAGAACTCAGAATGCCCATACCTGGTCCGAAAAGCAGTCTTGGGCACATCTGCTGCCCGTATTTTCAATTGATGATAACCAGATCTCAAGTCGATTTTTGAGAAGGTACAAGCGCCTTGTAATTGATAGAACAAATCATCAATGCGAGGAAGAGGATACTTGTTCTTAACCGTTACCTTATTCAGTGGTCTGTAGTCTATGCACATCCGAAAGCTTCCATCCTTCTTCTTCACAAACAAAACAGGAGCACCCCAAGGGGATGCACTTGGTCTAATGAAGCCTTTGCTCAACAACTCTTGAAGTTGGGCCTTTAACTCGCTTAACTCAGCGGGAGCCATTCTATAAGGGGGTATAGAAATGGGGCGAGTACCCGGTTCAAGATCGATGCAGAAGTCAATATCTCTATCCGGTGGCATACCAGGAAGGTCTGCAGGAAACACATCTAAAAACTCGCGTACTATCGAAACCGACTCAATTGAAGGTACTTAGGTAGTATCATCCCTGAGATGTGCCAAGAACGCTAAACAACCCTTACCAACCATTTTCTTAGCACGAAGAAAGGAGATGATACGAACCGGATTGGAAGTGTAGTCACCCTCCTACACTAACGGATCTGTCCCAGGCTTGGCTCACGTCACAGTTTTAGCATTATAATCTAAGATTGCAAAGTCTTGAGAAAGCCATGTCATACCCAGAATTACATCGAAATCAACCATTTCTAAGATAACCAAGTCTACATGAGTATTGCTCCCCAAAAACGTTGCAAGACAAGACCTATACACCTTTTCAACTATCACAGACTCACCCACCGGAGTAGAAACACGAATAGGCATGTCAAGCAATTCACAATGTAAATTAAGACCAGTAGCAAATGAAGAAGATACATATGAAAATGTTGATCCAGGATCAAATAATATGGAAGTCATGCAATCGCAAACCAAGAGATTACCTGTGATGACAACATCCGATGTCTCCGCTTCAGACCTCCCAGGGAAAGCATAACAATGAGCCCTATCACCTGTCTGCCCGTTGCCCTCTACCATGTTGTTCCGTAGTGGCTCCCGTTTGCCCGTCACCCCGGCCGTTTTGGTGACCACCATTACCTCGGCCACCACGCCCTCCAGAATGACGGCCTCTTCCATAACCACCTCTACCTCAAACTATTGGAGGTATGTAACTCTGTTTTAGACTGTACCTCTTAATATGTACTGTCTCCCCACATCCATAACACTCTCTGGATTCAAGCATAGGTCTCTATGAGAACGACAGAGTCTTGGGGTAACCTCCAAACTCAGAGAAATGTTGACCGGTCTGAGGTGGACCCCCAACTACAGCCTGCAGTGAAGACTGAATAGGTCGGGCTGTATAACCTCCTGAACTCTGCCCTCTGGAGTAAGAACCACTAAACTGTCACGACCCAAAACCGGATCGCGACTGGTACCCACACTTACCCTCCTATGTGAGCGAACCAACCAATCTAAACCTTAACATTTCAATATAATATCAACAGAAAGTAATGCGGAAGACTTAAACTCATTAATAAAATCAATAACTATTATTATCCCAAAAATCGGGAAGTCATCATCACAAGAACATCTATAATCAAATTACTAAACTAAGAGTATTCTAAGAAGCAAAAAAAAATACATAAGAAGCTAGTCCATGCCGGAAGTTCAAGGCATCAAGACTTGAAGAAGAAGATCCAGTCCAAGCTAGAAGCATTAGCTCACCCTGAATTTCCGATGTAGTAAGACTGGCTTGAATTACTGTTGAGTCGAAGATGACGGCACGTTTGCTGCACTCCACAAATAAACAAGAAGAAAACAATAAAAGTAGGGGTCAGTACAAAACACTGGTACTGAGTAGATATCATCGGCCAACTCAAAATAGAAAACAGTATATATTAAGCAATATTATAAAATCAACTAATATCCTTAGCATGCAGCATTTACAGTTACCATAACCCTTGGTTACAACACCAAGCACATCAATGAGGACTCACGCCTCCTCATCATACTCATTTGGGAATTAGGTTCATTAGATTGAATATATTAACATCTTTCAAAATTCATTATCTTTATTCCCCTCGTGTCGGTACGTGACACTCCGCTCCTCAATATACTATCCTGGTGTCGGAACGTGACACTCCGATCCTCATATACTATCCTGGTACCGGAACGTGGCACCCGATCCATATTCTATCCTGGTGTCAGAACGTGACACCCGATCCATATTCTATCCTGGTACCGGAACGTGGCACCCGATCCATATTCTATCCTGGTGTCGGAACGTGACACTCCGATCCTCATATACTATCCTGGTATCGGAACGTGGCACCCGATCCATATTCTATCCTGGTGTCGGAACGTAACACTCCGATCCTCATATACTATCCTGGTACCGAAACGTGGCACCCGATCCCCTAATCTCACTACTTTCATTCATCAAGCCTTCTTTTATACCAAGGCATCATCATTAGCAAAGTAGATTAGGGTTTCTTTTCAAGATTTGAGATTTCAATAGCTTCATCATGCTTATTTATTCATAATTACATAATCACATCATTCATGCAAGCATACAATTAAGCATATAGAAGGTTTACAATACTACTAACACATATCATTCGCTATTAAGAGTTTACTACGAATAGCATGAAAACCATAATCTACCTTCACCGAAGATTAGTGATCAGCAAGCAAATTCCCAAAGCTTTGTGTTTTCCTCTTCGTTTCTCCTCTCTCGATCGATCCTCTCTCTCTCTTTGTTCTTTCTATTTTCTTTATTCAAACCCTCTTTCTTTTACCCTAATTAGCATATAATTAAGAATCAAAGATGGCAATAATAACCCACTAATTAACTTAAGGTTACCTCTTTTAACCCCCAAGTAATTAGACTTATTAGAATTAACCCACTAACATTATAATTAAAGCAGGAATAGTCAAAAACGTCCCTTAAAACGTATAAAGAAATCCGACCCAGACTGGGATTGCGCAACCTGCGACGGCCCGTCGTGCCTGCGACGGTCCGTCCTATAGGTCGTCGCAAGGGTCAGAGACTCAATTTCCACTGAAGAATCTGTGACGGTCCGTCACGCCTGTGAAGGTCCGTCCTGCCATTCTGTTACGAAGTTCAGAGAGTCGATTTTCAGTACCCAATTTCAGATTTTCTAAGTGTTTTGAAACAAGACCCTGCGACAGTCCGTCGTGGGGTCCGTCGCCTCAGCCTGTTTTTCCAGAAATAAAATCTGCTGCTCAAAATGACTAAACAGGTCGTTACAATAGATACCAATTTACTTATCGTTCGTCCCCGAACGATCACAAGAAGGAAAACAAGGGCGAAAAGGAGTTCCTGAATCTGTAAACAGATGTGGGTATCTTTCTCGCATATCTGCCTCCTTCTCCCAAGTGGCTTCTTCAACGGGTCGATTCTTCCATTGAACTTTGATGGATGCAATCTCCCTTGATCTCAACCTGCGAGTTTCCCTATCTAGAATGGCAACAGGTTCCTCCTCATAAGACAAATTCTCATCAAGCAAAACTGAATCCCAACGAATGATGTAGTTTCCATCCCCATGGTATCTTTTCAACATAGACACATGGAATACCGGATGCACTCCGGACAGCCCTGGAGGCAAGGCTAACTCGTAAGCCACCTCCCTACTCGCTTAAGTACTTCAAAGGGACCAATGTACCTTGGGCTTAGCTTGCCTCTTTTACCAAACCGCATCACCCCTTTCATTGGCGAAACCTTCAGTAAGACTTGTTCACCTTCCATGAACTCTAGGTCTCTAACCTTTCGATCTGCATATTCTTTTTTTCTACTTTGCGCCGCTAGAAGCTTTTCTTGAATAGACTTCACTTTCTCTATCGAATCCCTCAAAAGGTCAGTACCCCAAGATCTAACCTCGAACGCATCAAACCAACCAATGGGGGACCTACATCTCCTACCATGCAATGCTTCAAATGGAGCCATATCAATGCTCGAGTGATAGCTATTATTGTATGAAAATTCCGCTAAGGGTAGGAAGCTATCCCAATGACCACCAAACTCTATCACACATGCACGAAGCATATCCTCCAACACTTGAATCGTCCTTTCAGACTGACCATCGGTCTGAGGATGGAACGCAGTACTAAGGTCCAACCTAGTACCCAATTCCGCATGCAATGTTTTCCAAAACATTGAAGTAAACTGCGTACCTCTATCTGATATAATGGATAGTGGAACCCCATGCAATCGAACGATTTCTAAGATATAGATCTTGGCTAACTTCTCTGCATTGTAAGTCACCTTCACCGGAATGAAATGAGCAGATTTAGTTAACCTATCAACAATCACCCAAATGGAGTCATACTTACCCATTGTCCTTGGAAGACCAACCACAAAGTCCATTGCAATTCTTTCCCACTTCCATTCCGGAATGGGCATTCTCTGAAGTGTTCCTCCGGGTCTTTGGTGTTCATACTTTACTTGTTGACAGTTTGGACACTTGGCAATAAAGTCAACAATATCACGCTTCATTCTACTCCACCAAAAGTGTTGCTTTAGGTTACGATACATCTTGGTTGCACCCGGATGTATAGAATACCTTGAACTATGAGCCTCTATCAGAATAGTGTTGATCAAATCATCGAGGCGGTGTACACATACCCTTCCCTTGATTCTCAAAACACCTTCCTCATCGATTTGTGCTTCCTTAGCCTCCCCTCGCAATACTTTATCTTGGATTCGCCTTAGTTTCTCATCATCAAACTGTTTTCCCTTAATTTTTTCAAGAAAAGAAGCTCTTGACTCCACACTAGCCAACAATCCTCCCTTCTCATTCACTTCTAATCTCATCAAGTCATTAGCTAGAATCTGAACTTCTCTAGCCAATGGGCGTCTAGAAGCTTGCAAGTGAGCTAGACTTCCCATGCTTCCCGCCATTCTACTTAAAGCATCCGCTACAACATTCGCCTTCCCTGGATTATACAAAATAGTGATGTCGTAGTCCTTCAGTAGTTCCATCCATCTCCTCTGTCTCAAGTTCAAATCTTTCTGAGTAAAGACATACTGTAGGCTACGATGATCTGTATAGACCTCACACTTAACCCCATATAAATAGTGTCTCCATTGCTTTAATGCAAACACTACTGCGGCCAATTCCAAATCATTAGTTGGATAGTTACGTTCATGCACTTTTAATTGTCTTGAAGCATAAGCAATCACATTCTTCTCTTGCATTAGCACTGCACCCAAACCCGAATAGGATGCATCGCAATAGACAATGAAATTCTTACCTTCCACTGGCAAGGTGAGAATTGGTGCAGTAGTCAACAGAGTCTTGAGCTTCTGAAAGCTTTACTCACACTCATCCGACCATACAAATAGAACATTTTGCTTAGTCAAGTTTGTCAGTTGGGAAGCGATAGAAGAGAATCCCTTGACAAATCGGCGGTAGTAGCTAGCTAACCCAACAAAGCTCCTTATTTCTGACACATTAGTCGGTCTTACCCAATTCTTTACTGTCTCAATCTTAGAAGGATCCACCATTACTCCATCCTTAGAAACTACATGCCCCAAGAAGGACACTGCATCTAGCCAAAACTCACACTTAGAGAACTTGGCATAAAGCTTTTTCTACCTCAACATTTCCAATACCATTCTCAAATGCTCCTCATGTTCCTTCTTACTTTTAGAGTATATCATCAATAAATACGATCACGAAGAGGTCCAAATATGGCTTAAAAATCCCGTTCATCAAGCTTATGAACGCAGCAGGGGCATTCGTAAGACCAAAAGACATCACTACAAATTCATAATGCCCATACCTCGTTCGAAAAGCAGTCTTTGGCACATCCGTTGCCCATATTTTCAATTGATGATAACCGGATCTCAAGTCAATCTTAGAGAAGACACAAGCACCTTGTAACTGATCGAACAAGTCATCAATGCGAGGAAGAGGATACTTGTTCTTAATAGTTACCTTGTTCAACTGCCGGTAGTCTAAGCACATCCGAAAACTCCCATCCTTCTTCTTCACAAACAAAACTGGAGCACCCCAAGGAGATGCACTTGGTCTAATGAAGCCTTTGCTCAACAACTCTTGAAGTTGGGCCTTTAACTCTCTTAACTCCGCGGGAGCCATTCTATAAGGGGTTATAGAAATGGGGCGAGTACCCGGTTCAAGATCGATACAGAAGTCAATATCCCTATCCGGTGGCATACCAGGAAGATCTGCAGGGAACACATCCAAAAACTCATGGACTACCGAAACCGAATTAATCGAGGGTGCTTGAGTAGTGTCATCCTTGAGATGGGCATAGAAACCTAAACACCCTTTACTAACCATTTTCTTAGCACGAAGAAAGGAGATGATACGCACCGGATTGGAAGTGTAGTCGCCCTCCCACAAAGTTCACCAAACAAGACCTATATACCTTTTCAACTACCACAGACTCACCCAACGGAGTAGAAACACGGATAGGCATATCAAGTAATTCACAATGTAAATTTAGACCATTAGCAAACGAGGAAGATACATAAGAAAATGTGGATCCAGGATCAAACAATGCGGAAGCCATGCAATCACAAACCAGAAAATTACCTATGATGACAGCATCGGATGCCTCCACTTCAGACCGCCCAAGGAAAGCGTAACAATGGGCCCTTTCGTTTGTTTGCCCGTTTCCCCTACCATGTTGTGATGTAGGGGCTCCAGTTTGCCCATCACCTCTGCCGTTTTGGTGACCACCATTACCTCGACCACCACGTCCTCCAGAATAACGGCCTCTACCATGACTACCTCTACCTCTAAAATTTGGAGGTCTGTAACTCTATTTTGGACAATATCTCTTAATATGTCCAATCTCCCCACATCCATAGCACTCTCGGGGTTCATGCATAGGTCTCTCAGAGAAGTGTTGGCCGGTCTGAGGTGGACCCCCAACTACAGTCTGTAGTGAAGACTGAATGGGTCGAACTGAGTATCCTCCGGAATTCTGTCCTCTAGAGTGGGAACCATTAAACTCACCCCCTTTTTGAAACCTTTTTGATGTCGATGTGGAGGTGAAGTCATCGGGCTTCACTCCTTCAACCTCTATCACGAAGTCTACCACTTCTTGGAAGGATTTTGCTGTAGCCGCTACCTGTAAGGCCGAAATCCGCAACTATGATCTCAACCCCTTCACAAACCGTCGAATCCTCTCTTGTGGACTGAAACAAAGTTGCTTGGCATATCTGGATAGTGCGTGAAACCTAGCCTCGTAAGCATTAACCGACATCCTACCTTGCTCTAGGCTCAAGAACTCATCCCTTTTCCTATCCCTCAAAGTCCGGGGGATATACTTCTCCATAAACAAGCTAGAGAATGAGGCCCAAGTCATAGGTGGTGCCTCTGTTGGTTGAAACTCAATGTGTGACCGCCACAACATTTTGGCGTTCCCTTGAAACTGATAACTCACGAACTCAACACCAAACCGTTCTACTATACCCATCTTGTGTAGTAGCTCATGACAGTCAACCAAAAAATCGTAAGCATCCTCAGATTCCGCACCGTTGAAGACTGGAGGTTTCAATTTCAAGAACTTACTGAAAAGTTCATGCTGATCATTTGTCATTATAGGCCCAGTAGTCAGACGTGGAAACGTGCCTATGTCCAATGAGGAATCCATACGAGGAGCCATAGTGGCTGCATGTTGTACTTCTGAAGCCGGAGGTGTTGGCGCAGAAAACACTGGAGGTGCCTGACCTTGATCGGACAACCCACTAAGATAAGCGAGCACCTGATTTATCATCTCTGGGGTAGGCTGGGGTGGCAATCCCTCATTCTGCACTTGTTCATTTTCCCCATCCTACCCTTCTCTTATTACCTCCTCAATCGGTGGAGGAGTCACTGCCCTAGTATCAGATGGACTAGGTGCTCGTCCTCTTCCCCTAGAGGACGTCCTCCCACGACCTCTACCACGGCCTCTTGCCGCTACTCTTCCTCGAGCTATTGCCCAGTGGCTGGCTCAGACGCACCCTGTCCTGCCGGTGCTGGTGTTGGTGTTGGCGTAGTCGTTGCTCTAGTTCTAACCATCTGCGAAAGAGAGTGAAGATGGTCAGATACCAATTTGTATCACCTAGATACAAATTGGATTCAAGTAGTAGCACGAAATAAAGAATGAAAGAATGGAATTTTCCTAAAGTCTTATAGCCTCTCAAAGAAAAGTAAAGGCGTCCCCCTACCATTCCTTAAGACTCTACTAGACTCGTTCTTGTGTGATGAGACCAACGAACTTAATGCTCTGATACCAAGTTTTTCACGACCCAAAACCGGATCGCGACTGGCACCCACACTTACCCTCCTATGTGAGCGAACCAACCAATCTAAAGTAGGGGTCAGTACAAAACACGGGTACTAAGTAGATATCATCGGCCAACTCAAAATACAAAACAGTATATATTAAGCAATATCATAAAATCAACAAATATCCTTAGCATGCAGCACTTACAGTTACCATAACCCTTGGTTACAACACCAAGCACATCAATGAGGACTCACGCCTCCTCATCATACTCATTTGGGAATTAGGTTCATTAGATTGAATATATTAACATCTTTCAAAATTTATTATCTTTATTCCCCCCGTGTCGGTACGTGACACTCCGCTCCTCAATATACTATCCTGGTGTCGGAACGTGACACTCCGATCCTCATATACTATCCTGGTACCGGAATGTGGCACCCGATCCATATTCTATCCTGGTGTCGGAACGTGACACCTGATCCATATTCTATCCTGGTACCGGAACATGGCACCCGATCCATATTCTATCCTGGTGTCAGACCGTGACACTCCGATCCTCATATACTATCCTGGTACCGGAACGTGGCACCCGATCCATATTCCATCCTGGTGTCGCAACGTGACACTCCGATCCTCATATACTATCTTGGTACCGGAACGTGGCACCCGATCCCCTTATCTCACTACTTTCGTTCATCAAGCCTTCTTTTATACCAAGGCATCATCATTAGCAAAGCAGATTAGGGTTTCTTTTCAAGATTTGAGATTTCAATAGCTTCATCATACTTATTTATTCATAATTACATAATCACATCATTCATGCAAGCATAGAATTAAGCATATAGAAGGTTTACAATACTACTAACACATATCATTCGCTATTAAGAGTTTACTACGAATAGCATGAAAACCATAACCTACCTCCACCGAAGATTAGTGATCAACAAGCAAATTCCCAAAGCTTTGTGTTTTCCTCTTCGTTTCTCCTCTCTCGATCGATCCTCTCTCTCTCTTTGTTCTTTCTATTTTCTTTATTCAAACCCTTTTTCTTTTACCCTAATTAGCATATAATTAAGAATCAAAGATGGCAATAATAACCCACTAATTAACTTAAGGTTACCTCTTTTAACCCCCAAGTAATTGGACATATTAGAATTAACCCACTAACTTTATAGTTAAAGCAGGAATAGTCAAAAACGTCCCTTAAAACGTATAAAGAAATCCGACCCAGACTAGGATTGCACAACCTGCGACGACCCGTCGTGCCTGCGACGGTCCATCCTGCAGGTCGTCGCAAGGGTCAGAGACTCAATTTCCACTGAAGAATCTATGACGGTCTGTCACGTCTGTGACGGTCCGTCCTGCCATTCTGTTACGAAGTTCAGAGAGTCGATTTTAAGTACCCAATTTCATATTTTCTAAGTGTTTTGAAACGAGACCCTGCGACGGTCCGTCGTGCCCATGACGGTCCATCGTTGGGTCCGTCGCCTCAGCCTATTTTTCCAAAAATAAAATCTGCTGCTCAAAACGACTAAACAGGTCGTTACATAAACTCACCTCCCCTACGAAACTTCTTAGTAGTTGATGCCATGGTGAAATCATCTGGCTTCACTTCCTCTACCTCTATCACGAAGTCTACCACTTCCTGAAAGGATTTTGCTGTAGCCGCTACCTGTAAGGCTGAAATCCGCAACTCTTACCTCAACCCCTTCACAAAACGGCGAATCCGCTCTGGTGGACTCAAGCAAAGCTGGGTGGCATACCTAGATAATGCACGAAACTTAGCCTCATAGGCAGTAACCAACATCCTACCTTGCTATAGGCTCAAGAACTCATCTCTCCTCCTATCCCTCAATGTACGGGGTATATACTTCTCCATAAATAAACTAGAGAATGATGCCCAAGTCATAGGTGGTGCTTGTGCGGGTTGAAATTCAACATGTGACCGCCACCAAATTTTGGCATTTCCCTGAAACTGATAGGTTACAAACTCAACACCAAATCATTCCACTATGCCCATTTTATGTAATAACTCATGACAGTCAACCAGGAAATCGTAGGCATCCTCAGATTCAGCACCCTTGAAGACTGGAGGTTTCAATTTCAAGAACTTACTAAAAAGTTTATGCTGATCACTTGTCATTATAGGCCCTGTAGTCAACCGAGGAAACGTGCCTATTTCCAATGAGGCATCCATGCGGGGAGCCACAGTAGCTGCATGTTGTACCTCCAGATTCTGAGGTGCTGGTGCAGAAAACACCGGAGGTGTTTGGCCTTGATAAGATAGCTCGCTAAGATATGCAAGAACCTGATTAATCATCTCTGGGGTAGGTTGGGGTGGCAATTCCTCATTCTGCACTTGCTCATTCTCCCCTTCCTCAACCTCTCTTACTACTTCCTCAGTCGATGGAAGAGTCACCGCCCTAGTACCAGATGGGCCAGGTGCTTGTCCTCTTCCTCTAGAGGACGTCTTCCTGCGGCCTCTACCACGGCCTCTTGTCACTGCTCGTCTTTGAGCTACAGTCTCAGTGGCTGGCTCAGACGCCTCTTGTCTTGCCGGTGCTGGTGTTGGCGCGGTTGTTTCTCTAGTTCTAACCATCTGCGAAATAGAGTGAAGATGGTCAGATACCAATTTCTATCACGTAGATACCAATTTGATCCAAGTAATAGCACGAAAGAAAAGAAAGAATGGAATTTTCCTAAAGTCCTATAGCCTCACAAAGAAAAGTAAAGGCGTCCCCCTACCGTTCCTTAAGACTCTACTAGACTCGTTCTTGTGTGATGAGACCAACGAACCTAATGCTCTGATACCAAGATTGTAACGACAAAAAACGTGTCGTGAGTGGCACCCACACTTATCCTACTATGTGAGCGAACCAACCAATCTGAACCCCAACATTTCAAACATAATGAATAGAAAACAATGCGGAAGACTTAAAACCCATTAACGAAAATCAATTAATCAACTTCTAAAACTCAAAAGTTATCATTATCCCCAAAATCTGTAAGTCATCATCACAAGAACATCTATCCTCAAATTACTAAGTCTAAGAGTATCTAAGAAGATAAATATAAATAATAGCTAGTCTATGCCAGAACATCAAGGCATCAAGACATGAAGAAGAAGATCCACTCCAAGCTAGAAACATTAGCTCACCCTGAAATCTGGTGTGATGAAGATTAGCTAGAGTTGCGGTTGGGTTGAAGACGACGGTACGTTTGCTGCACTCCACACTGAACAAAAAGAAAACATACAAGTAGGGGTCATACAAAACACGAGTACTGAGTAGATATCATCGGCCAACTCAAAATAGAAAAACAATATATATATCAGATAATATCATAAAATCAACTACAATTCTCAACGTGCGGCATTTACAATTACCATAACCCTTGGTCACAACACCAAGCACATCAATGAGGACTCACGCCTCCCATCATACTCATTTGGGAATTAGGTTCATTAAATTGAGTATATTAACATCTTTCAAGATTCGTTATCTTTATTTCTCTCGTGTCGGTACGTGACAATCCACTCCATATACTATCCTTGTGTCGGAACGTGACACTCCGATCCTCATCATACTAACCTGGTGTCAGAACATTACACTACGATCATCATCATACTATCCTGGTGTCGGAACGTGACACCTGATCCATATTCTATCCTGGTGCCGGAACGTGACACCCAATCAATTTTCTATCCTGGTGCCGGAATGTGGAACCCGATCCATATACTATCCTGGTGTCGGAACGTGATACTCCGATCCTCATCATACTATCCTGGTGCCGGAACGTGACAACCGATCCCGTAATCTCACTACTCTCGTTCATCAAGCCTTATTTTATACCAAGGCATCATCATTAACAAAGTAGATTAGGGTTTTCAAGATTTAGGATTCAATAGCTTCATCATGCTTATGTTATCACAATTATATAATCACATTCATGCAAGCATACAATTAAGCATATAGAAGGGTTTACAACACTACCCAAAACATATCATTCGCTATTAAGAGTTTACTACGAATCGCATAAAAACCATTACCTACCTCCACCGAAGATTGGTGATCAAGCAAGCAAATTCCCCAAAGCGTTGTTTCCCTCTTCGTTCCTCTCTCTCTCGATCGTTTCTCCCTCTCTTGTTCTTTCTATTTTTCTTATTCCAACCCTCTTTCCTTTACCCTAATTGGCATATAATTAATTATAAAAGATGATAAATTAACCCATTAATTAATTCAAGGTTATCTCCTTTAACCCTCCAGTAGTTAAATCATTAACATTAACCCACTAGATTTATAATTATAGCAGGAATAGTCCAAAACGCCCCTTAAAACATTTAACAGAAATCCGACCCAGCCTGGGATTATGAAGTCTGTGACGGGCCTTCGTGCTTGCGACGGTCCATCCTGCTGAATCGTCACAGAGTTCAGAGACTCAATTTATTAAAGAGTCATTGACGGCCCGTCATGCCTGTGATAATCCGTACTGCTATTCCGTCACGAAGTTCAGAGAGTCGATTTCAGTACCCAAATTTCAGAATTCTAAGTGTTTTGGAACGAGACCCCCTCGACGGTCCGTCGTGACCATGACGGTCCGTCGTGGGATCTGTCGTCTCTGCCAGTTTTTCAGAAATAAAATCTGCTGCTCAAAACAACTAAACAGGTCGTTACATTAACAATCAACATATTCGTTTTCATATGCCACTAGTACCGCATCGTGAAAAGTCGTTACATCCACCACTAGAACACAACATACCTACCGAGAATATCATATCCAAATTCAAAAAAGCGTAAAATATCACCAAATTAGTTTTGCATCTAGCCCAAGCTATGTGTATCTTTTCGTATGTCAGGTCAATAAAAAAAATAACACACTTCATAACCATTACCAAATAGGAATAGGTACACAATTATAGAAGTTGTATTATGACCTTTTTTTATACACTCAATCTACGAAAGATTTCAACTTCGTTTGGTGCAATATCATTCGCTAAGGAACCCATATATGTCATTAAAACTATACAAACTTGAATTTCCAAGCAACATTGTTCATTATCTAGCTAACCCTTTAATCATTTCACTTTCAATAATAGTCAAATCATTCCATATATCGTATATACTATTTATTTTACTAGGGCAAATAACCTTAAACAATCTCTTTAAATTTTTAAACATTCTAAACCTAACTATGCATCCTTTCCGTAAGTAATACTTCCCCCTTAATACAAGAGCAAACATTTAAACCATACAAGACGTCAATTACTCATATGAGGAACCACACATGAGCTATCACTATAAGTGAGAGTACAGATCAAGACAGACGAATAACGCACGATAGGGATTCAAGAAGTGAAGATTTTTCTAAAAAGTCACTTTAGCCTCTGGAAGATAACTACAGACGTCTCCGTACAGTTCTTCAAGACTCTACTTAGACTCGGCTTGTACATAGGTGAGACCTATGAACCAGGGGCTCTAATACATTTTTGTCAGGACCAAAAAATGGGCGTGATGGCACTCGTCTTATCCCACAAAGAAAAGTAAGCCTAAAATTACAATAAAATGCGGAAAATTTATAAGTTACTTAAAAGTACCCCCAAAACCTGGTTGTCACGTGTACAAGCCTCTAAAGTATTATTACAATTGATTAAAATGAAAACTCAAGTCTCAAATGAACTTTTTTCTAGAATAGAACAAGATCATAATTATGGAGAAGAAAGTCTGCTGAGATGGAACAACTACCTCACAAATCTCCAAGAAGCCTCTAAAATGTAGAGAATGACAAGCACAGCGAAAATCCAGGCTCATAACCTACCAAAAAATTTGTAGAAGTAAAGGGTGAGTACCTAACCACAGGATACTCAGCAAGTAAACCTCTAAACACAAGCTAAGGGGATGAAATACGGGTACTCCTACCACCCCCTACCAAAACTCTATAACTAAAACCTGCATTAAAATCAACCCAACCTAACAGCTCACAGTTTACATAGCACGTAGCTCAACAACAACACTTTGACAAATTACATAACCTCAACAACAAAAATTTCACAAATTACATATCCTCAACAACAATACTTCAACAAATTACATATCCTAAACAACAAGCTCAATATTGATCAATCACAAGATCAACGGAAAGGCAATCAGAAGATCAGCAAAACACGATATCAAGTTCACTATTGATAAGTATGTGCAATGCAATGGAATGCGATGGAATGCAATGTCAAGTATAATGATGCATATCTGACCTAGTGATACACACCCGCTGTCTCTTAGTCTGGGACCCATGGGGGACATATTTGTCCATGCATCTGTCGTGCGGCACGACAAGACCCTTGATAATAGTAACCATCACGGTGCACGATACGTCCCTGAAAATATAGTATCCATCGCGGCGCAGGAAACGTCCCGCTAAATGGTACATCCTCTTAATTAATCATTCTTTCTCAATGCACGTAACACTTGTCACAACCAATGCCTCAGAATAATGCAGATTACAAGTTCACACAAATAATGAGGAGAGGATCATTTTCATAACATCGCACACTTCACAACCACACAAACATGAAGTCACATCAACAATGATTCAACAGGCCTTTAACCCTTTCTCAACACATCACGCATAAACAATTGGTCACATTGCCTTTTGTTATCCCTTTTTTGTCATCATTAGAATTAATCAATGTGGACAAGTCAACCCATCGCAAATCCCGTTGCTCCCAAACATATACCAAAAGGAAATACACGGATTTCATACACTTAACAAGAGTTTAAAAATCCACTTGCCTCAAATAGTCGAACAATCACTCTATGATTTGAGTCTTCCAAAAAAAATCCAGTCTATTTAATTAATTAAACAGTATAAGGTTTCGAAGTTAACAACACATATTGTACGTGTCTAGACTTAAAAAAAAGAACTAATGCAAATTTATAATTAAGTTCTTAAGTTTCAAGATTAGGATAAAATTTTAATTTCTTTTCAATATCATAAATCTTAGGACGTTCACTTAATACCATGTACCTAATAGTTAATTTTATATATATATATATATATATATATATATATATATATATATATATATATATATCGAAACATAAATTATAATATGAAAACTATTAGAAGGATCTCAAATTGATCCCAATTTATATCACCCGTATTTGAACACCAAAATAAAGATATTTCACGAAATACTTTTAAGTCAACTATTTACAGTTACTCATTAATTAATTAACTCAAGGTAAAAAACTAGTTTAAAATTCTCAAACAAACTTTAATGACTGATTATGAATAAATGGAAATTTTACAAAAATTTCTACAAATCACATTCCAGGTCATTAGACCCATTAACTTATTTGAAGAATTTAACATCTTTGTAATTGTAATTAGTTTGGTTTTAACTTATAACAAATAATATATTCATCAACTAAATCACATGAACTTATTTAAGGAGCTTAACAACTTTCTATGTCTAATCAGTTTATTTTTAACTTAATTCCAACAATATGTTCACCAAATAAATCACACTTACTTATTTAAAGAATTTGAAAACTTTCCAAGTCTAATTTGTTTAATTTTAACTTAATTCAAATAGTATATTAACCAACTAAATCACATTAACTTATTTAAGAAATTTCACAACTTTGTAAGTCAAATTAGTTTAGTTTTAACTTAATTACAACACTATATTCACCAACTAAATAACATTAACTTGTTTGACGAATTTAAAATCTTTCAAAGTGTAATTAGTTTAGTTTTAACTTAATTCAAAAAATATATTCACCAACTAAATCACATTAACTTATTTAAAGAACTTAAAAACTTTCTAAGTTTAATTAGTTTAGTTTCAACTTAATTCCAACACTATATTTACCAAATCAATCACATTAACTTATTTAAAGAGTTTAACAACTTTCCATGTCTAAATAGTTTACTTTTAAATTAATTCAAACACTAAATTCACAAACTAAATCACATTAACATTTAAAGAATTTAACAGCTTTTTTAGTTAATTAGTTGAGTTTTAACTTAATTCAAACACTATATTCACCAACTAAATCACATTCACTTATTTGAATAACTTAAAATCTTTCTTAGTCTTATTAGTTTAGTTTTAATTTAATTCCAACACTTTATGCACCAACATTATCTTATTTACAGAACTTAATTTCTTTCGAACTCTTATAAGTTTAATTTAACCTAGTTCCAACACTATATTCACCTAATAAATACCATTAAGTTATTCAAAGAATTTAACTACTTTCTAAGTCTAATTAGTATAGTTTCAACTTAATTGAAACACTATATTCACCAACTAAATCACATTTTCTTACTTAAAGAATTTTACAACTTTCTAAGTCTAATTAGTTTTGTTTTGACTTAATTCCAACATTATATTCACCAAATAAATCGCATTACTTATTAGAAGAAACTAACATCTTTCCCAGTTTAATTAGTTTAGTTTTAACTTTATTTCAACACTATATTCACCAACTAAATCACATTTACTTATTTAAATTTCTTTACATCTTTCTAAATGTAAATAGTTTAGTTTTAGCGTTATACCAACATTATATGCACCACATAAATAGCATTATTTATTTGAAGAACATAACATCTTTCTAAGTGTAATTAATTTAGTTTTAACTTAAATCCAACACTATATTAACCAACTAAATCAGATTTACTTATTTGAAGAACTTAACATCTTTCTAAGTGTAATTAATTTAGTTTTAACTTAATTCAAACACTATATTCACAAACTAAATAAGATTAACTTATTTAAAGAACTTAACATTTTTCTAATTAGTTTAACTTGAACTTCGTTCCAACACTATATTCACCAACAAAATTGAATTAACTTATTTAAAGAACTTAACAACTTTCTAAGTGTAATAGTTTAGTTTTATCTTAACTCAAACACTACATTCACCAACTAAATTGGATTAAGTCATTTAAAGAATTTAGCAAGTTTCCATGTCTAATTACTTTAGTTTTAACTTAATTCCAACACTATTTTAACCAACTAAATGTCACGATCCAAAAACGGACGTGATGACACTCTTCTTATCCACCAAGAAAGTCAACCTAATCCGATAATTTTGATAAAATGCAAAAATTAAACCAAAGACTGATAACGATTACTGATATGGAAACAATTCAACTTAATTCAATTCCCAAAACCTGGTAGTCACGTGCAAAGAACTCTAATGTAAATACTAGAATTGAAATAAAGATAAGAGTCTAACATAAAGTTGTCTTTCAAGTAAAAACAAAGTCATAAATTGGAGTAGGAAAGTTTGCTGAGATGACAAAGTAGCTACCTCACAATCCACCATAAGATGCCTCGAAAATGAAGAGAATGAAAGGTATCACAAAAATTTGGGCTCGTAACCTACAAAAAATTGTAGAAGCAAGGTGTGAGTACCAAACCACACGGTACCCAACAAGCAAACCTCTAAACACAAGTTAAGGGAACAAAATATGGGTACTTATTACAACCTATCTAAACCTCCACACTACAAACAACTCACAGTTTACCAAACACACAACTCAATAACCACACTCTATTAGTTTCCATATTCTCAATAACAGCTCAATATTCAATAGTCACAATTTTCATAAAGAAACACTAACACGATCAGCAAACCACTATATTGACAAACTAAATCGCATTAACTTATTTAAAGAAATAAACATTTCTAAGTGTACTTAGTTTAGTTTTAACTTAATTCAAAAACTATATTAACCAACTAAATCACATTTATTTATATAAAGAACATAACATCTTTCTAAGTGTAATTAGTTTAGTTTTAACTTAATTCAAACACTATATTCACCAACTATATCACATTTACTTATTTGAAGAACTAAACATCTTTATAAGTCTAATTAGTTTAGTTTTAACTTAATTCAAACAATATATTCACCAACTGTAACGACCTGTTTAGTCGTTTTGAGCAGCAGATTTTATTTCTAGAAAAACAAACTGAGGCAACGGACCCCACGACGGACCGTCATGGGCACGACGGACCGTCGCAGGGTCTCGTTTCAAAAAACTTAGAAAATCTGAAATTGGGTACTGAAAATCGACTCCCTGAACTTCGTAACGAAATGGCAGGACGGACCGTCACAGACCCTTGGCGAATGTTGTGGCAGATGCTCTAAGTAGGAAAGCGGGAAGCATGGGAAGTCTAGCCCACTTGCAAGTTTCTAGACGTCCATTGGCTAGAGAAGTCCAGACTCTAGCTAATGACTTGATGAGATTAGAAGTAAATGAGAAGGGAGGATTGTTGGCTTCTGTGGAGGCAAGATCTTCCTTTCTTGACAAGATTAAGGGAAGACAGTCTGATGATGAGAAACTGCGCAGAATCAAAGATAAGGTATTGCGAGGAGAGGCTAAGGACGCACAAATCGATGAGGAAGGTGTTTTGAGGATCAAGGGAAGGGTATGCGTACCCCGCGTCGATGATTTGATCAACACTATTCTGACAGAGGCTCATAGTTCAAGGTATTCGATACATCCGGGTGCAACCAAGATGTACCGTGACCTAAAGCAACACTTTTGGTGGAGTAGAATGAAGCGTGATATTGTGGATTTTATTGCCAAATGTCCAAACTGTCAACAAGTAAAGTATGAACACCAAAGGCCCGGAGGAACACTTCAGAGATTGCCCATTCCTGAATGGAAGTGGGAAAGGATTGCAATGGATTTCGTGGTTGGTCTTCCAAAGACAATGGGTAAGAATGACTCCATTTGGGTGATTGTTGATAGGTTAACTAAGTCCGGTCATTTCGTTCCGGTTAAGGTGACTTACAATGCCGAGAAGTTAGCCAAGATCTATATCTCAGAAATCATTCGATTGCATGGGGTTCCACTATCCATCATATCAGATAGAGGTACGCAGTTTACTTCTATGTTTTGGAAAACATTGCATGTAGAATTGGGTACTAGGTTGGACCCTAGTACTGCGTTCCATCCTCAGACCGATGGTCAGTCTGAGCGAACGATTCAAGTGTTGGAGGATGTGCTTCGTGCATGTGAGATAGAGTTTGGTGGTCATTGGGATAGATTCTTACCCTTAGCGGAGTTCTCCTACAACAATAGCTATCACTCAAGATTTGATATGGACCCATTTGAAGCATTGTATGGGAGGAGATGTAGGTCTCCCATTGGTTGGTTTGATGCATTCGAGGTTAGACCTTGGGGTACTGACCTTTTGAGGGATTCGATAGAGAAAGTGAAGTCTATTCAAGAAAAGCTTCTAGCGGCGCAAAGTAGACAAAAGGAATATGCAGATCGAAAGGTTAGAGACTTAGAGTTCATGGAGGGTGAACAAGTCTTGTTGAAAGTTTCACCAATGAAAGGGGTGATGCGGTTTGGTAAAAGAGGTAAACTAAGCCCAAGGTATATTGGTCCCTTCGAAGTACTTAAACGAGTAAGGGAGGTGGCTTATGAGTTAGCCTTGCCTCTAGGGCTGTCCGGAGTACACCCGGTATTCCATGTATCTATGTTGAAAAGATACCATGGGGATGGAAACTACATTATCCGTTGGGATTCGGTTTTGCTTGACGAGAATTTTTCTTATAAGGAGCAACTTGTTGCCATTCTAGATAGGGAAATTCGCAAGTTGAGATCAAGGGCGATTGCATCTATCAAGGTGAAATGGAAGAATCGACCCGTTGAAGAAGCCACTTGGGAGAAGGAGGCAGATATGCGAGAAAGATACCCACATCTGTTTACAGATTCAGGTACTCCTTTTCGCCCTTGTTTTACTTCTTGTGATCGTTCGTGGACGAACGATGGGTAAATTGGTATCTATTGTAACGACCTGTTTAGTCACTTTGAGCAGCAGATTTTATTTCTGGAAAAACAGGCTGAGGCAACGGACCCCACGATGGACCGTCATGGGCACGACGGACCGTCGCAGGGTCTCGTTTTAAAACACTTAGAAAATCTGAAATTGCATCGAAAATCGACTCACGAACTTCAGAACGAAATGGCAGGACGGACCGTCACAGTGTGACGGACCGTCCTGCACTTGGTGGAAATTTGGGTCTCACGAACTTTGCGACGGACAAAGAAGATGGCCCGTCGCAGCGCCGATGGCCGTCACGGGCTACGCAATCCACTGGTCGGATTTCTTTATACGCTTTAAGGACGTTTTGACTATTCCTGCTTTAATTATAAAGTTAGTGGGTTAATGTTAATAAGTCTAATTACTTGGGGGTTAAAAGAGGTAACCTTAAGTTAATTAGTGGGTTATTATTGCCATCTTTTATTCTTAATTATATACTAATTAGGGTAAAAGAAAGAGGGTTTGAATAAGAAAAATAAGAAAGAACAAAGAGAGACAGAAAAAGAAAGAGAACGAGTAGAGAGAGAGAGAAACGAAGAGGATAGCAAGGATTCTGAGAAGATAGCTTGTTGATCGCAATTCTTCGGTGGAGGTAGGTTATGGTTATTTTCATGCTATTCGTAGTAAACTCTTAATAGCGAATGATATGTGTTAGTAGTATTGTAAACCCTTCTATATGCTTAATTGTATGCTTGCATTAATGATGTGATTATGTAATTATGAAAAAATAAGCATGATGAAGCTATTGAATCCCAAATCTTGAAAATAAACCCTAATCTACTTTGTTAATGATGATGTCTTGGTATAAAAGAAGGCTTGATGAATGAAAGTAGTGAGATTAGGGGATCGGGTGCCACGTTGCGGTACCAGGATAGAATATAAGGATCGGAGTGTCACATTCCGACACCATGATAGTATATGGATCGGGTGCCACGTTCCGGTAGCAGGATAGAATATGAGGATCGGAGTGTCACGTTCCGACACCAGGATAGTATATGGATCGGGTGCCACGTTCCGGTACCAGGATAGTATATGAGGATCGGAGTGTCACGTTCCGACACCAGGATAGTATATGGATCGGGTGACACGTTCCGGTACCAGGATAGAATATGAGGATCAGAGTGTCACGTTCCGACACCAGGATAGTATATGGATCGGGTGCCACGTTCCGGTACCAGGATAGTATATGGATCGGGTGCCACGTTCCGGTACCAGGATAGAATATATGGATCGGGTGTCACGTTCCGACACCAGGATAGAATGAGGATCGGAGTGTCACGTTCCGAGACCAGGATAGTATATTGAGGAGCGGAGTGTCACGTACCGACACGAGGGGAATAAAGATAATGAATCTTGAAAAATGTTAATATATTCAATCTAATGAACTGAATTCCCAAATGAGTGTGATGAGGAGGCGTGAGTCCTCATTGATGTGCTTGGTGTTGTAACCAAGGGTTATGGTAACTGTAAATGCTGCATGCTAAGGATGTTAGTTGATTTTATGATATTGCTTAATATATACTGTTTTCTATTTTGAGTTGGCCGATGATATCTTCTCAGTACCCGTGTTTTGTACTGACCCCTACTTTTATTGTTTTCTTCTTGTTTATTTGTGGAGTGCAGCAAACGTGCCGTCATCTTCGACAAAACAGTAATTCAAGCTAGTCTTACTACATCGGAAATTCAGGGTGAGCTAATGCTTCTAGCTTGGACTGGATCTTCTTCTTCAAGTCTTGATGCCTTGAACTTCCGGCATGGACTAGATTCTTATGTATTTTTAGCTTCTTAGAATACTCTTAGTTTAGTAATTTGATTATAGAGGTTCTTATTGTGATGACTTCCAGATTTTGGGGATAATGATAAGTTTTTGAGTTATAGAAGTTGATTATTGATTTCTACTTATGAGTTTAAGTCTTCCGCATTATTTTCTGTTGATATTATATTGAAATGTTAAGGTTTAGATTGGTTGGTTCGCTCACATAGGAGGGTAAATGTGGGTGCCAGTCGCGATCGGTTTTGGGTCATGACAAACTTGGTATCAGAGCATTAGGTTCGTTGGTCTCATCACACAAGAACGAGTCTAGTAGAGTCTTAAGGAACGGTAGGGGGACGCCTTTACTTTTCCTTGAGGGGCTATAAGACTTTAGGAAAATTCCATTATTTCATTCTTTCTTTCGTGCTATTACTTGGATCCAATTGGTATCTAGGTGATACAAATTGGTATCTGACCATCTTCACTCTATTTCGCGGATGGTTAGAACTAGAGCAACGACTGCGCCAACACCAACATCGACAAGACAAGAAGCGTCTGAGCCAGCCACTGGGGCTGTAGCTCGAGGAAGAGTAGCGGCAAGAGGCCGTGGAAGAGGTCGTGGGAGGACGTCCTCTAGGAGAAGAGGACGAGCACCTAGCCCATTTGGTACTAGGGCGGTGGCTCCTCTACTGACTGAGGAAATAGTAAGAGAAGGGGAGGATGGGGAGAATGAACAAGTGCAGAATGAGGAATTGCCACCCCAGCCTACCCCACAAATGATAAATCAGGTGCTCGCTTATCTTAGTGGGTTGTCCGATCAGGGTCAGGCACCTCTAGTGTTTTCTGCACCAACACCTCCAGTTTCAGAGGTACAACATGCAGCCACTATGGCTCCTCGCGTGGATGCCTCATTGGACATAGGCACGTTTCCACGTCTGACTACTGGGCCTATAATGACAAATGATCAGCATGAACTTTTCAGTAAGTTCTTGAAATTGAAACCTCCAGTCTTCAAGGGTGCGGAATCTGAGGATGCTTAGATTTTCTGGTTGACTGTCATGAGCTACTACACAAGATGGGTATAGTAGAACGGTTTGGTGTTGAGTTCGTGAGTTATCAGTTTCAAGGGAATGCCAAAATGTGGTGGCGGTCACATATTGAGTGTCAACCAACCAACAGAGGCACCACCTATGACTTGGGCCTCATTCTCTAGTTTGTTTATGGAGAAGTATATCTCCCGGACTTTGAGGGATAGGAAAAGGGATGAGTTCTTGAGCCTAGAGCAAGGTAGGATGTCGGTTAATGCTTACGAGGCTAGGTTTCGCGCACTATCCTTATATGCCACGCAACTTTGTTTCAGTCCACAAGAGAGGATTCACCGGTTTGTGAAGGGGTTGAGATCAGAGTTGCGGATTTCGTCCTTACAGGTAGCGGCTACAGCAAAATCCTTCCAAGAAGTGGTAGACTTCGTGATAGAGGTGGAAGGTGTGAAGCCCGATGATTTCACCTCGACATCGACATCAAAAAGGTTTCGAAAGGGGGGTGAGTTTAATGGTTCCCACTCTAGAGGACAGAGTTCCGGAGGATACTCAGTTCGACCCATTAAGTCTTCACTACAGACTGTAGTTGGGGGTCCACCTCAGACCGGCCAACACTTCTCTGAGAGACCTATGCATAAACCCCGAGAGTGCTATGGATGTGGGGAGATTGGACATATTAAGAGATATTGTCCAAAACAGAGTTATCGGCCCACAATAGCTAGAGGTAGAGGTGGTTATGGAAGAGGCCGTTATTCTGGAGGACGTGGTGGTCGAGGTAATGGTGGTCACAAAAACGGCAGAGGTGATGGGCAAACTGGAGCCACTACAACACAACATGGTAGGGGCAACAGACAGACAAACGATAGGGCCCATTGTTACGCTTTCCCTGGGCGGTCTGAAGCGGAGGCATCTGATGCTGTCATCACAGGTAAGCTTTTGGTTTGTGATTGCATGGCTTCTGTATTGTTTGATCCCGGATCCACATTTTCTTATGTATCTTCCTCATTTGCTAATGGTCTTAATTTACATTGTGAATTACTTGACATGCCTATTCGTGTTTCTACTCCGGTGGGTGAGTCCGTGATAGTTGAAAAAGTATATAGGTCTTGTTTGGTGAACTCTGTGGGTAGTAACACTTATGTAGACTTGGTTATCTTAGAAATGGTTCACTTTGATGTAATTCTGAGTATGACTTGGCTTTCTCCGTAATTTGCGATCTTCGATTGTAATGCTAAAACTGTGACGTTAGCCAAGCCTGGGACAGACCCATTAGTGTGGGAGGGGGACTACACTTCCAATCCGGTGCGTATCATCTCCTTTCTTCGTGCTAAGAAAATGGTTAGTAAAGGGTGTTTAGATTTCTTGGCACATCTCAAGGATGACACTACCCAAGTACCCTCGATTGACTCAGTTTCAGTAGTCCGTGAGTTTTTGGATGTGTTCCCTGCAGATCTTCCTGGTATGCAACCAGATAGGGATATTGACTTCTGCATTGATCTTGAACCGGGCACTCGCCCCATTTCTATACCCCCTTATAGAATGGCTCCCGCGGAGTTAAGAGAGTTAAAAGCCCAACTTCAAGAGTTGTTGAGCAAAGGCTTCATTAGACCAAGTGCATCCTCTTGGGGTGCTCCGGTTTTGTTTGTGAAGAAGAAGGATGGGAGTTTTCGGATGTGCATAGACTACCGGCAGTTATACAAGGTAACCATAAAGAACAAGTATCCTCTTCCTTGCATTGATGACTTGTTCGATCAGTTACAAGGTGCTTGTGTCTTCTCTAAGATTGACTTGAGATCCGATTATCATCAATTGAAAATACGGGCAACAGATGTGCCAAAGACTGCTTTTCGAACGAGGTATGGGCATTACGAATTTGTAGTGATGTCTTTTGGTCTTACGAATGCCCCTGCTGCGTTCATGAGCTTGATGAATGGTATTTTTAAGCCATATTTGGATCTCTTTGTGATCGTATTTATTGATGATATACTGATATACTCTAAAAGTAAGAAGGAACATGAGGAGCATTTGAGAATGGTATTGGAAATGTTGAGGGAGAAAAAGCTTTATGCCAAGTTCTCTAAGTGTGAGTTTTGGCTAGATGCAGTGTCCTTCTTGGGGCACGTGATTTCTAAGGATGGAGTGATGGTGGATCCTTCTAAGATTGAGACAGTGAAGAATTGGGTAAGACCTACTAATGTGTCAGAAATAAGGAGTTTTGTTGGTTTAGCTAGCTATTACCGCCGATTTGTCAAGGGATTCTCTTCCATTGCTTCCCAACTGACGAACTTGACTAAGCAAAATGTTCCATTTGTATGGTCGGATGAGTGTGAGGAAAGCTTTCAGAAGCTCAAGACCTTGTTGACTACCGCACCCATTCTCACCTTACCCGTAGAGGGTAAGAACTTCATTGTCTATTGTGATGCATCCTATTCGGGTTTGGGTGCAGTGCTAATGCAAGAGAAGAATGTGATTGCTTATGCTTCGAGGCAATTAAAAGTGCATGAACGTAACTATCCAACTCATGATTTGGAATTGGCTGCGGTAGTGTTTGCATTAAAGCAATGGAGACACTATATATATGGGGTTAAGTGTGAGGTCTACACGGATCATCGTAGCCTTCAGTATGTCTTTACTCAGAAAGAGTTGAACTTAAGACAGAGGAGATGGATTGAGTTACTAAAGGACTACGATATCACTATCTTGTATAATCCGGGAAAAGCGAATGTTGTGGCAGATGCTCTAAGTAGGAAAGCGGGAAGCATGGGAAGTCTAGCCCACTTGCAAGTTTCTAGACGTACATTGGCTAGAGAAGTCCAGACTCTAGCTAATGACTTGATGAGATTAGAAGTAAATGAGAAGGGAGGATTGTTGGCTTCTGTGGAGGCAAGATCTTCCTTTCTTGACAAGATTAAGGGAAGACAGTCTGATGATGAGAAACTGCGCAGAATCCAAGATAAGGTATTGCGAGGAGAGGCTAAGGACGCACAAATCGATGAGGAAGGTGTTTTGAGGATCAAGGGAAGGGTATGCGTACCCCGCGTCGATGATTTGATCAACACTATTCTGACAGAGGCTCATAGTTCAAGGTATTCGATACATCCGGGTGCAACCAAGATGTACCGTGACCTAAAGCAACACTTTTGGTGGAGTAGAATGAAGCGTGATATTGTGGATTTTATTGCCAAATGTCCAAACTGTCAACAAGTAAAGTATGAACACCAAAGGCCCGGAGGAACACTTCAGAGAATGCCCATTCCTGAATGGAAGTGGGAAAGGATTGCAATGGATTTCGTGGTTGGTCTTCCAAAGACAATGGGTAAGAATGACTCCATTTGGGTGATTGTTGATAGGTTAACTAAGTCCGGTCATTTCGTTCCGGTTAAGGTGACTTACAATGCCGAGAAGTTAGCCAAGATCTATATCTCAGAAATCATTCGATTGCATGGGGTTCCACTATCCATCATATCAGATAGAGGTACGCAGTTTACTTCTACGTTTTGGAAAACATTGCATGTAGAATTGGGTACTAGGTTGGACCCTAGTACTGCGTTCCATCCTCAGACCGATGGTCAGTCTGAGCGAACGATTCAAGTGTTGGAGGATGTGCTTCGTGCATGTGTGATAGAGTTTGGTGGTCATTGGGATAGCTTCTTACCCTTAGCGGAGTTCTCCTACAACAATAGCTATCACTCAAGATTTGATATGGACCCATTTGAAGCATTGTATGGGAGGAGATGTAGGTCTCCCATTGGTTGGTTTGATGCATTCGAGGTTAGACCTTGGGGTACTGACCTTTTGAGGGATCGATAGAGAAAGTGAAGTCTATTCAAGAAAAGCTTCTAGCGGCGCAAAGTAGACAAAAGGAATATGCAGATCGAAAGGTTAGAGACTTAGAGTTCATGGAGGGTGAACAAGTCTTGTTGAAAGTTTCACCAATGAAAGAGGTGATGCGGTTTGGTAAAAGAGGTAAACTAAGCCCAAGGTATATTGGTCCCTTCGAAGTACTTAAACGAGTAAGGGAGGTGGCTTATGAGTTAGCCTTGCCTCCAGGGCTGTCCGGAGTACACCCGGTATTCCATGTATCTATGTTGAAAAGATACCATGGGGATGGAAACTACATTATCCGTTGGGATTCGGTTTTGCTTGACGAGAATTTTTCTTATAAGGAGCAACCTGTTGCCATTCTAGATAGGGAAATTCGCAAGTTGAGATCAAGGGAGATTGCATCTATTAAGGTGAAATGGAAGAATCGACCCGTTGAAGAAGCCACTTGGGAGAAGGAGGCAGATATGCGAGAAAGATACCCACATCTGTTTACAGATTCAGGTACTCCTTTTCGCCCTTGTTTTCCTTCTTGTGATCGTTCGTGGACGAACGATGGGTAAATTGGTATCTATTGTAACGACCTGTTTAGTCACTTTGAGCAGCAGATTTTATTTCTGGAAAAACAGGCTGAGGCAACGGACCCCACGATGGACCGTCATGGGCACGACGGACCGTCGCAGGGTCTCATTTTAAAACACTTAGAAAATCTGAAATTGGGTACTGAAAATCGACTCCCTGAACTTCGTAACGAAATGGCAGGACGGACCGTCACAGGTGTGACGGACCGTCACAGACCCTTGGTGGAAATTTGGGTCTCTGAACTTTGCGACGGACAGCAAGACGGCCCGTCGCAGGCGCGATGTCCCGTCACGGGCTACGCAATCCCAGTTCGGGTCGGATTTCTTTATACGTTTTAAGGGACGTTTTTGACTATTCATGCTTTAATTATAAAGTTAGTGGGTTAATGTTAATAAGTCTAATTACTTGGGGGTTAAAAGAGGTAACCTTAAGTTAATTAGTGGGTTATTATTGCCATCTTTTATTCTTAATTATATACTAATTAGGGTAAAAGAAAGAGGGTTTGAATAAGAAAAATAAGAAAGAACAAAGAGAGACAGAAAAAGAAAGAGAACGAGTAGAGAGAGAGAGAAACAAAGAGGATTGCAAGAATTCTGAGAAGATAGCTTGTTGATCGCAATTCTTCGGTGGAGGTAGGTTATGGTTATTTTCATGCTATTCGTAGTAAACTCTTAATAGCGAATGATATGTGTTAGTAGTATTGTAAACCCTTCTATATGCTTAATTGTATGCTTGCATGAATGATGTGATTATGTAATTATGAACAAATAAGCATGATGAAGCTATTGAATCCCAAATCTTGAAAAGAAACCCTAATCTACTTTGTTAATGATGATGCCTTGGTATAAAAGAAGGCTTGATGAACGAAAGTAGTGAGATTAGGGGATCGGGTGCCACGTTCCGGTACCAGGATAGAATATGAGGATCGGAGTGTCACGTTCCGACACCAGGATAGTATATGGATCGGGTGCCACGTTCCGGTACCAGGATAGAATATGAGGATCGGAGTGTCACGTTCCGACACCAGGATAGTATATGGATCGGGTGCCACGTTTCGGTACCAGGATAGTATATGATGATCGGAGTGTCACGTTCCGACACCAGGATAGTATATGGATCGGGTGCCACGTTCCGGTACCAGGATAGAATATGAGGATCGGAGTGTCACGTTCCGACACCAGGATAGTATATGGATCGGGTGCCACGTTCCGGTACCAGGATAGTATATGGATCGGGTGCCACGTTCCGGTACCAGGATAGAATATATGGATCGGGTGTCACGTTCCGAAACCAGAATAGAATGAGGATCGGAGTGTCACGTTCCGACACCAGGATAGTATATTGAGGAGCGGAGTGTCACGTACCGACACGAGGGGAATAAAGATAATGAATCTTGAAAAATGTTAATATATTCAATCTAATGATTTGAATTCCCAAATGAGTATGATGAGGAGGCGTGAGTCCTCATTGATGTGCTTGGTGTTGTAACAAAGGGTTATGGTAACTGTAAATGCTGCATGCTAAGGATGTTAGTTGATTTTATGATATTGCTTAATATATACTGTTTTCTATTTTGAGTTGGCCGATGATATCTACTCAGTACCCGTGTTTTGTACTGACCCCTACTTTTATGTTTTCTTCTTGTTTATTTGTGGAGTGCAGCAAACGTGCCGTCGTCTTCAACTCAACAGTAATTCTAGCCAGTCTTCGTCACACCGGATCTTCAGGGTGAGCTAATGCTTCTAGCTTGGACTGGATCTTCTTCTTCAAGTCTAGATGCCTTGAACTTCCGGCATAGACTAGCTTTTTACTTATTCTAGTTTCTTAGATACTCTTAGCTTTAGTAATTTGAGGATAAATGTTCTTGTGATGATGACTTCCAGATTTTGGAAAATAATAATAGTTGTTGAGTTTTTAGAAGTTATTTAATTGATTTTCATTAATGAGTTTAAGTCTTCCGCATTATTTTCTGTTATTATGTTAAATTATTGGGGTTAGATTAGTTGGTTCGCTCACATAGGAGGGTAAGTGTGGGTGCCAGTCGCGGCCCGGTTTTGGGTCGTGACAATACCATATACCTAATACTTAATTATATATATATATATATATATATATATATATATATATATATATATATATATATATATATATCTAAACTTAAATTATAATATGAAAACTATTCAAAGGATCTCAAATTGATCTTAATTTATATCACCCGTATTTGAACACCAAAATAAAGATATTTCACGAAATACTTTTATAAGGAAGCTTTCTTGAATGTCTATTTACCTCCCTTTCCAATAATTGTTCCATGATCATCAACAATTGGTTATAATTACTGAATGACTAAGGTGAAATTTATGCTAAATATATATTTGACAGTGGGGTCTACAAGGTGAATTGATTTATAAAATTTTGAAGAGGTTATATTACACTTTGCACATGAAAATTCAATATGGGACTCTATACTGTTGACATGAAACGATAAACTTGCCATCACATAATAAAATAATTTTCTTAAGCAAATTCATTCATACACTGACATGTGGTAACGGCTTATGCCCATACAACCTATAAATAAATAAATACTGCAAATGTTATGTATAAACAATGTTTACCTGAAACAGTTTCTCTTTCCGTATCACCATAGTATCGTCCTTCTTGATGAATTAGATGGGGAGGCTGCGACTAATTTGTATAGTGATAAAAAAAAAGTAAACCCTATTATGTAATTTAATATAAGGATCAAGTAATATAGGGTCTTAAATAAATTATCACTTTAGTCCATCAACTATGGATTAAGTCAACTATTTACAGTTACTCATTAATTAATTAACTCAAGGTAAAAAACTAGTTTAAAGTTCTCAAACAAACTTTAACGACTGATTATGAATAAATGGAAATTTTACAAAAATTTCTACAAATCACATTCCGGGTCATTAGACCCATTAACTTATTTGAAGAATTTAACATCTTTGTAATTGTAATTAGTTTGGTTTTAACTTATAACAAATAATATATTCATCAACTAAATCACATGAACTTATTTAAAGAACTTAACAACTTTCTATGTCTAATCAGTTTATTTTTAACTTAATTCCAACAATATGTTCACCAAATAAATCACACTTACTTATTTAAAGAATTTAACAACTTTCCAAGTCTAATTTTTTTAATTTTAACTTAATTCAAATAGTATATTAACCAACTAAATCACATTAATTTATTTTAGAAATTTCACAACTTTGTAAGTCAAATTAGTTTAGTTTTAACTTAATTACAACACTATATTCACCAACTAAATAACATTAACTTGTTTGACGAATTTAAAATCTTTCAAAGTGTAATTAGTTTAGTTTTAACTTAATTCAAAAAATATATTCACCAACTAAATCACATTAACTTATTTAAAGAACATAACAACTTTCTAAGTTTAATTAGTTTAGTTTCAACTTAATTCCAACACTATATTTACCAAATCAATCACATTAACTTATTTAAAGAGTTTAACAACTTTCCATGTCTAAATAGTTTAGTTTAAACTTAATTCAAACACTAAATTCACAAACTAAATCACACTAACATTTAAAGAATTTAACATCTTTTTTAGTTAATTAGTTGAGTTTTAACTTAATTCAAACACCATATTCACCAACTAAATCACATTCACTTATTTGAATAACTTAAAATCTTTCTTAGTCTTATTAGTTTAGTTTTAATTTAATTTCAACACTTTATTCACCAACTAAATTACATTATCTTATTTACAGAACTTAATTTCTTTCGAACTCTTATAAGTTTAATTTAACTTAGTTCCAACACTATATTCACCTAATAAATAACATTAAGTTATTCAAAGAATTTAACTACTTTCTAAGTCTAATTAGTGTAGTTTCAACTTAATTGAAACACTATATTCACCAACTAAATCACATTTTCTTACTTAAAGAATTTTACAACTTTCTAAGTCTAATTAGTTTTGTTTTGACTTAATTCCAACATTATATTCACCAAATAAATCGCATTACTTATTAGAAGAAACTAACATCTTTCCAAGTGTAATTAGTTTAGATTTAACTTGATTTCAACACTATATTCACCAACTAAATCACATTTACTTATGTAAATTTCTTTACATCTTTCTAAATGTAATTAGTTTTGTTTTAACGTTATACCAACATTATATGCACCACATAAATAGCATTGTTTATTTGAAGAACATAACATCTTTCTACGTGTAATTAATTTAGTTTTAACTTAATTCCAACACTATATACACCAACTAAATCAGATTTACTTATTTGAAGAACTTAACATCTTTCTAAGTGTAATTAATTTAGTTTTAACTTTATTCAAACACTATATTCACAAACTAAATAAGATTAACTTATTTAAAGAACTTAACATTTTTCTAATTAGTTTAACTTGAACTTCGTTCCAACACTATATTCACCAACAAAATTGAATTAACTTATTTAAAGAACTTAACAACTTTCTAAGACTAATAGTTTAGTTTTATCTTAACTCAAACACTACATTCACCAACTAAATTAGATTAAGTCATTTAAAGAATTTAAAAAGTTTCCATGTCTAATTACTTTAGTTTTAACTTAATTCCAACACTATTATAACCAACTAAATGTCACGATCCAAAAACGGACGTGATGACACTCGTCTTATCCACCAAGAAAGTCAGCCTAATTCGATAATTTTGATAAAATGAAAAAATTAAACCAAAGACTGATAACGATTACTGATATGGAAACAATTCAACTGAATTCAATTCCGAAAACCTGGTAGTCACGTGTAGAAGACTCTAATGTAAATACTAGAATTGAAATAAGGATACGAGTCTAACATAAAGTTGTCTTTCAAGTAAAAACAAAGTCATAAACTGGAGTAGGAAAGTTTGCTGAGATGACAAAGTAGCTACCTCGCAAACCACCACAAGATTCCTCGAAAATGAAGAGAATGGAAGGTATCACGAAAATTTGGGCTCGTAACCTACAAAAAATTGTAGAAGCAAGGGGTGAGTACCAAACCACACGGTACCCAACAAGCAAACCTCTAAACACAAGTTAAGGGAACAAAATACGGGTACTTGTTACACCCTATCTGAACCTCCACACTACAAACAATTCAAAGTTTACCAAACACACAACTCAATAATCACACTCTATTAGTTTCCATATTCTCAATAACAGCTCAATATTCAATAGTCACAGTTTTCATAGAGAAACACTAACACGATCAGCAAATCACGTATTCAAGTTCAACAATAATAAAAATGTGTAAAGCAATGAGATGCAATGGCAAGTATAGTAATGCATGTCTGCCCTAACGAGACACACCCGCTATCTCTCATTCTAGGACCTATGGGGGGACATATCTGTCCTTGCATCTGTCGGGGCACATGACACTGACCTCGATAAGAGTAACCATTGCGACGCGCGATACCTCTTTCGAAATATAATATTCATCGCGGCGTGCGATATGACCATTTAAATGGTACATTCTTTTACCATAACCATGTCTTAGATACAGTGCAAATGACATGCTCAAATTAAAATGAGGAGATAACCATTTTGATAACAATGCATAATTTACAACAAGGAATATAACACCAACAAATAAGCAACAAGTCTCTAAGTCATTCTCAACACCACACAAGGAAATACAAGAATTTCATACGCTTAACAAGAGTTTAGAAATCCACTTGCCTTAGTGAATCGAATAATTACTCTTGGACTTGAGCCTTCCCATACTGTTGAGCTTCCGAACCAAATGAAATCTATTCATGTATATATTCATAATAAGGTTTCAGAACTAACAACACTCTACTTTTATGTGTTTAATATTAACCTTAAAAATTTACCCAAATTTATAATCAGGTTTATAGTTCTTGAAACCAATTAACATTTCAACTATCAAAACCCTAAATAATATTTAAATAATACGATAGGTCTAATATTTAATTACCGATCTTAATATACCAAATCTTAACTCATAATGTGATAAGAATAAGAAATTAAATCAAACTATTTGTCATCCACGGATAAAGTACCGCCTTGAGCCTAAGACTACTTCTATCCTCACTGTATCTCCAAATTCTAATTCCTAATTACTAACCACACATAATGTAGCAATCACTACCAAAGGATTTGCGTTAAGTTTAATCATAAAATTTTTCCAGGAGCCACGTTCATGAAAAACCATTAATTTCCTCACATTATAGCATGTATGACATTTTTTTGTCTTTTTCTTTAATTGTTTTTTTCAGCAATACAAAATGAATTATTTATATAATCAAAGAAACCAAATAATAACAATTAAGCATTAAATACCCACTAAAAACTGATTCAAAAAATTTCAAATTTTTTAACTATTCACGTGATTTCTTATTCAATTCTTTTAGACTCAAATATGCAATCTACCATTTATTATTATACACATATATATTATCACCTATATAATATTGCTATATACACACATATATGTGCATCAATGAAAGAACTAGAGACAACGGAAACTTACATGAAACAGTTTGTAAACCGCAAGTACAGAAACCTTTCGCCTTTTTTTTTTCTTTTTCCTATTTTTTTCTGATAATTTAAGTACTAAAAGCGATAGGTTTTATGCACATATTTTATTAAATATTGCCTAAAGGTTATAGGGTCTTAAATAAATTATCACTTTAGCCCATAAACTATCGATTAATTAACTTAAGTTAAACAAATATTCAAAAGTTCTAAAGAGGAGCTTTTGGGTCATTACGTTATCCACCACTAAAAATCATGTTCGTCCTCGAACATAGAGTAAAATTAATTACCTGAAGCTTCAAAAAGTTGAGGATATCTTGCATGCATGTCAGACTGTGTCTCCCAAGTTGCTTCTCTTACTGAATGGTGCTTCCATTGCACCTTAACTCAAACAAGCTCCATGGTCCTAAGCTTTCGGATTTCCCTATCCAATATAGCTATAGGCTCCTTCTCATATGTCAAGTCTGGACCCAGATCCACAAAATCGAGTGAACTCACATGAGATTCATCTGGAATATACTTCCAAAACATAGAGACATGTAAAACAAGATGAATTGCCGAAAACGAGGTGGCAAGGCAAACTTATAGGCCACCTCTCCCACTCAGCTCAAAATCTCAAAAGTTCCAATGAACCTAGGGCTAAGCTTGTTCTTCTTTCTAAACCTCATCTCACCCTTCATGGGTGATACTCGTATCCCAACATGATCCCCCTCCATAAACACTAAGGCTCTAACACTCCGGTCTGCATAATTCTTCTGTCAACTCTGAGCTTTCAATAATCTATACTGAATTATACGGACTTGCTCCATAGCATCTCTAAGCAAGTCTGTATCCAAAGAGTCCATCTCCACGAATCAAACCAACCAATCGGAGACCTACACCGTCTTCAATACAACGCCTAAAATGGGGCCATCTGGATACTATAGTGATAACTGTTATTATAGGCAAACTCCGCTAATGGTAAATGTCGATCCCATCTATCTCCGAAATTGATCACACACGCTCAGAGCATATTTTCAAACACCTGAATTGTCCACTCAGACAAACCATCTGTCTGAGGGTGAAAGGTTGTACTCATATCTAACTGAGTACCTAGATCATGCTATAATGACTTCAAGAAGTGAGAAGTAAATAGTGAACCTCGATCTGATATGATAGAAATAGGAACTCCATGTAGTCGCACAATCTAACTTATTTATAGCTCAGCTAACTTTTCTGTCGTATTCTTCACCCGAACCGGAATGAAATGAGCAAACTTGGTCAGCCTATCAACAACAACCCAAATAGATTCATAACCACCCAATGTGGTAGGCAAACCCACTACAAAGTCCATAGTAATCCACTCCCACTTCCAAGTAGGAATATGCATCTTCTAAGATACACCCCTGGGCCGCTGGTGCTAACACTTGACCTGTTGTCAAGTCAAACACCTCTAAAAAAAGTTTGAAATATCTCTCTGCATCCCACACAACCAGTAATGATTCAAATGATTATACATCTTCGTCGCCGCTGGATGGATGGAATATCGAGAACAATGGGCCTCCTCAAGAATTAATCTAATCAAATCGCCCATTTAAGCACACAAATCCTGCCTCCGATCCTCAAGACGCCATTAGAATCAAGGACAGCCTCCTTGAATTCCCCTCTCAATACTTTGTCTTGAATAAGACATAACTTCTCATCATCAAGCTTGTGCCCACGAAACTGCTCGACTAAAGAAGTTCGAGCTTCAATAATAGCAATCATCCCATCACTCTCCAAGGAAATCTGCAAGCGGACAAGACTGTTAGTTAATATCTGCACAGCTCTAGCCAATGGTCTCTTCTCAATACTAAGCGCTGCAAGACTCCATATGCTAGGAGCCTTCCTACTCAGAGCATCAGCCACAACATTAGCCTTTTCTAGATTATACAAAATGGTCACATCATAGTCCTTTAGCAACTCAAGCCATATCTGTTGCCTCAAGTTCAAATCCCTTTGGCTAAAGATATACTGAAGACTTCAATGATCAGTGAAGATCTCACAATGCACCCCATAAAGATAATGACGCCATAACTTAAGTGCAAATACCACAGCCACCAACTCCGAATCATGATTAGGGTAGTTCTTCTCATGGGATTTCAAC
Organism: Solanum arcanum; assembly: GCA_027789145.1. Taxonomy (NCBI): domain Eukaryota; kingdom Viridiplantae; phylum Streptophyta; class Magnoliopsida; order Solanales; family Solanaceae; genus Solanum; species Solanum arcanum. Next base: position 21,671,258 of record CM050935.1, on the reverse strand, counting down.
TGCCTAAAAGCTTAAGCAATCACTTTCCCCTTCTGCATCAACACCCCCTCAAACCAACTCCTGAAGCATCACAATACACAGTATATTCTATACCCTCCTCAGGTAGAGTCAACAAAGCAGTAGATGTCAACAAAGTCTTGAGATTTTGAAAGCTCTCCTCACACTCATCAGACCATTGAAAACCCACAACCTGTCGATTCAATCTAGTTAATGGAGCAGCAATAGTAGAGAAACTCTGAACAAATCATCGATAATAGCCTGTCAATACCACAAAACTCCTAATTTTAGTACGTGAAGTACGTCGCGTCTGTAACGACCTGTTTAGTCGTTTTGAGCAGCAGATTTTAATTCGGGAAAAACTGGCCAAGACCACGGGCACTGCGACGGACCGTCACAGGCACGACGGCCCGTCGAGGGTGCATCGTTTCAGCATACTTAGAATTCTGAAATTTGGTACTAAAAATCGACTCTCACGAAATTAAATAGCGAACTTGCGGGGACGGACCGTCACAGGGGTGACGGACCGTCACAGCCCACCTTAAAATTAAGGGCTGCGACGACCTGCGTGATGGACAGTCGCAGGCACGACGGCCCGTCACAGGTTGCGTAAGCCCAGTCAGAATCGGATTTCTTTCCTCATTTTAAGGGACGTTTTGGACTATTCCTTCCTTAATTATAAAGTTTGAGGGTTAATATTAATAAATCTAATTACTTGGGGGTTAAAATAGGTAACCTTAAGTTAATTAGTGGGTCATTATTACCATCTTTCATTCTTAATTATAGATTAATTAGGGTAAAAGAAAGAGGGTTTGAATAAGAAAAAGAAAAGAACAGAAAGAGAGGGAGAAATGAACGAATAGAGAGAGAGAGAAACGAAGAGGATAGCAAGGATTTTGAGAAGATAGCTTGTTGATTCAATTCTTCGGTGGAGGTAGGTTATGGTTTATTTCATGCTACTTGTAGTAAACTCTTAATAGTGAATGATATGTGTTGATAGTATTGTAAACCCTACTATGTGCTTAATTGTATGCTTGTATGAATATGATATATATATATGTAATTATATGAGCATGATGAAGTTTTGAATCCCAAATCTTGAAAGAACCCTAATTCACTCGTTAATGATGATGCCTTAGTATGAAAGAAGGCATGATGAATTAGGGGATCGGGTGCCACGTTCCGGTACCAGGATAAAATGAATATGAGGATCGGAGTGTCACGTTCCGACACCAGGATAGAATATGGATCGGGTGCCACGTTCCGATACCAGGATAGAATGAATATGAGGATCGGGTGCCACGTTCCGGTACCAGGATAGAATGAATATGAGGATCGGAGTGTCACGTTCCGACACCAGGATAGAATATGGATCGGGTGCCACGTTCCGGTACCAGGATAGTATATGAGGATCGGAGTGCCATGTTCCGGCACCAGGATAGAAATAGAGGAGCGGAGTGTCACGTACCGACACAAGAGGAAGGAAGATAATGAATCTTGAAAGATAATGAATATACTCAATCTAATGAACTTAATTCCCAAATGAGTATGGTATTGAGGCTTGAGTCCTCATGTGTGAACTCGGTTGTAGTTATTGATGAATTCATGTATTATTGCTACATGTTGAGTATTGTAGTTGATTTATATTATTATTGATATATACTGTTCCCTATTTTGAGTTGGCCGATGATATCTACTCAAGACTTGTGGTTGTATGCACTCTACTTTCATGTTTTCTTCCTTGTTATTTGTGTAATGCAGAAGCGTTCCGTCAACTTCAACTCAACAAAGAGATCTAGCCGTCTTCACTACCTTCGAAATTCAGTGGTGAGATAATGAGTCTAGCTTGACTGGTCTTCTTCTTCAAGTCTTGATGCCTTGAACTTCTGGCATGGACTAGCTAGTATTAGTTTTAGCTTCCTAGACAGTTTTAGTTTAGCAATTTGAGATAGATGTTCTTGTGATGATGACTTCCAGATTTTGGGGATAATAATAATAGTTTTGAATTGTTTTATTAATGAGTTAAGTCTTCCGCATTATTTTCTGTTGTTATATATTGAAATGTTAAGGTTTAGATTGGTTGGTTCGCTCACATAGGAGGGTAAGTGTGGGTGCGGTCGCGCCCCGTTTTGGGTCGTGACAAACTTGGTATCGAGCATTAGGTTCGTTGGTCTCATCACACAAGAACGAGGTCTAGTAGAGTCTTAACGAGCGGTAGGGGACGCCTTTACTTTTCCTTGAGAGGCTATAAGACTTTAGGAAAATTTCACTCTTTCATTCTTTCCTTCGTGCTACTACTTGAGTCCAATTGGTATCTAGGCGATCTGGTGGTATCTGACCATCTTCACTCTATTTCACAGATGGTTAGAACTAGAGAAACGACCGCACCAGCAGCAACTGCGGCACAGCAAGAAACATCTGAGCCAGCCACTGGGGCTGTGGCTCGAGGAAGAGCAATGCAAGAGGTCGTGGTAGAGGTCGTGGGAGGACGCCCTCTAGAGGAAGAGGACGAGCACATAGCCCATCTCGATACTAGGGCGGTGACTCCTCCACCGATCAAGAGGTGATAAGAGAGGGTGAGGAAGGGGAGAATGAACAAAGCGTAACATGAGGAATTGCCACCCCAACCTACCCCAGAGATGATCAATCGTGTTCTCGCTTATCTTAGCGGGTTATCGATCATGGTCGTGCACCTCCAATGGTTTCTCGCACCAACACCTCCGGTTTCAGAGATACGACATGCGGCTACTATGGCTCTCGCATGGATGCCTCGTGGATATAGGCACATTTCCACGTCTGACTACTGGACCGATAATGACAAACGATCAGCACGAACTTTTCAATAAGTTCTTGAAATTGAAACCTCCAGTCTTCAAGGGTGCAGAATCTGAAGATGCTTATGATTTCCTGGTTGATTGTCATGAGCTACTACACAAGATGGGGATAGTAGAACAGTTTGGCGTTGAGTTCGTAAGCTATCAGTTTCAAGGGAACGCCAAAATGTGGTGGCGATCACATGTCGAGTGTCAACCGACAGAGGACACACCCATGACTTCGGCATCCTTCTCTACTCTGTTTATGGAGAAGTATATCCCATGGACTTTGAGAGATAGAAAAAGGGATGAGTTCTTGAGTCTCGAGTAAGGTAGGATGACGGTTAACGCATATGAGGCTAAGTTTCGTGCTTTATCAAGGTATGCCACTCAACTCTGTTTCAGTCCACAAGAACGGATCCGCCGTTTTGTAAAGGGGGTGAGGTCAGAATTGCGGATTTCAGCCTTACAGGTAGCGGCTACGGCAACATCCTTCCAAGAGGTGGTAGACTTTGTGATAGAGGTGGAAGGAGTGAAGCCAGATGACTTCACCACTACATCGACATCAAAAAGGTTTCGAAGGGGAGGTGAGTTTAATGGTTCTCACTCCAGAGGACAGAGCTCCGGAGGTTACGCAAGTCGACCAATTCAGTCTTCACTACATACTGTAGTTGGGGGACCACCTCAGAACGGTCAACACTACTCCGAGAGACCTATGCATGAACCCAGAGAGTGTTATGGATGTGGGGAGGTTGGACACATTAAGAGGTATTGTCCAAACCAGAGTTACAGAACCCCAATAGCTAGAGGTAGAGGTGATCATGGTAGAGGCCGTTTTTCTGGAGGACGTCGTGGTGNTCGAGGTAATTGTGGTCACCAAACGGCCGAGGAGATGGGCAACCGGAGCCACTACTACGCAACATGGTAGGGGCAATGGACCAGACGGGTGATAGGGCCCATTGTTACGCTTTCTGGGGAGATCAAGCGAGGCGTCGATCTTTGTTATCACAGGTAACCTTTTGATTTGTGATTGTATGGCTTCCGTATTGTTTGATCCTGGATCCACGTTTTCTTATGTATCTTCCTCATTTGCTAATGGTCTAAATCTACATTGTGAATTACTTGATATGCCTATTCGTGTTTCTACTCCGGTGGGTGAGTCTGTGGTAGTTGAAAGGGTATATAGGTCTTGTTTGGTGAATTTTGTGGGGAGCAACACTTATGTAGATTTGGTTATCTTAAAAATGGGTGACTTTGATGTAATTCTGGGTATGACTTGGCTTTCTCCGAATTTTGCGATTTTGGATTGTAATGCTAAAACTGTGACGTTAGCCAAGCCTGGGGCAGATCCGTTAGTGTGGGAGGGTGACTACACTTCCAATCCGGTGCGTATCATATCCTTTCTTCGTGCTAAGAAAATGGTTAGTAAAAGGTGTTTAGCTTTCTTGGCACATCTCAAGGATGACACTACTCAAGTACCCTCAATTGAGTCGGTTTCGGTAGTCCGTGAGTTTTTGGATGTGTTCCCTGCAGATCTTCCCGGTATGCCACCAGATAGGGATATTGACTTCTGTATCGATATTTAACCGGGCACACGCCCCATTTCTATACCCCCGTATAGAATGGCTCTCGCCGAATTAAGAGAGTTAAAGGCTCAACTTCAAGAGTTGTTGAGCAAGGGCTTCATTAGACCAAGTGCATCTCCTTGGGGTGCTCCGGTTTTGTTTGTAAAGAAGAAGGATGGGAGTTTTCGAATGTGTATAGACTACAGACAACTAAACAAGGTAACCATAAAGAGCAAGTATCCTCTTCCTCGCATTGATGACTTGTTCGATCAGGTACAAGGTGCTTGTGTCTTCTCTAAGATTGACTTGAGATCCGGTTATCATCAATTGAAAATACGGGCAACGGATGTACCAAAGACTGCTTTTCGAACTAGGTATGGACATTATGAATTTGTGGTGATGTCCTTTGGTCTTACGAATGCCCCTGCTGCGTTCATGAGTTTGATGAATGGGATTTTTAAGCCATATTTGGATCTCTTCGTGATTGTATTTATTGATGATATATTGGTATACTCAAACAGCAAGAAGGAACATGAAGGGCATTTGAGAATGGTATTGGAAACGTTGAGGGAGAAAAAGCTTTATGCCAAATTCTCTAAGTGTGAGTTTTGGCTAGAGAGGTTCAGACTCTGGCTAACGACTTGATGAGGTTAGAAGTAAATGAGAAGGGAGGATTGTTGGCTAGTGTGGAGTCAAAATCTTCTTTTCTTGACAAGATTAAGGGAAAACAGTTTGATGATGAGAAACTAAGGCGAATTCAAGATAAAGTATTGCGAGGAGAGGCTAAGGAAGCACAAATCGATGAGGAAGGTGTTTTGAGAATCAAAGGAAGGGTATGTGTACCCCGCGTCGATGATTTGATCAACACTATTGTGACAAAGGCTCATAGTTCAAGGTATTCTATACATCCGGGTGCAATTAAGATGTATCGTGATCTCAAGCAACACTTTTGGTGGAGTAGAATGAAGCGTGATATTGTTGACTTTATTGCTAAATGTCCAAACTGTCAGCAAGTAAAGTATGAACACCAAAGGCCCGGAGGAACACTTCAGAGAATGCCCATTCCTGGATGGAAGTGGGAGAGAATTGCAATGGATTTTGTGGTTGGTCTTCCAAAGACAATGGGTAAGTACGACTCTATTTGGGTGATTGTTGATAGGTTAACGAAATAAGCTCATTTCATTCTGGTCAAGGTGACTTACAATGCCGAGAAGTTAGTCAAGATCTATATCTCAGAAATCGTCCGATTGCATGGGGTTCCACTATCCATCATATCAGATAGAGGTACGCAGTTTACTTCTAAGTTTTGGAAAATATTGCATGCGGAATTGGGTACTAGGTTGGACCTTAGTACTGCGTTCCATCCTCAGACCGATGGTCAGTCTGAACGAACGATTCAAGTGTTGGAGGATATGTTTCGCGCATGCGTGATAGAGTTTGGTGGCCATTGGGATAGCTTCTTACCTTTGGCAGAGTTTTCATTCAACAATAGCTATCACTCAAGCATTGATATGGCCCCATTTGAAGCATTGTATGGGAGGAGATGTAGATCTCCCATTGGTTGGTTTGATGCATTCGAGGTTAGACCTTGGGGTACTGATCTCTTGAGGGATTCGTTGGATAAGGTGAAGGGCATTCAAGAAAAGCTTCTAGCGGCGCAAAGTAGACAAAAGGAGTATGCAGATCGAAAGGTTAGAGCCTTGGAGTTCATGGAGGGTGAACAAGTCTTGTTGAAGGTTTCACCTATGAAAGGGGTGATGCGGTTTGGTAAAAGAGGTAAGCTAAGTCCGAGGTACATTGGGCCATTCGAGGTACTAAAGCGAATAGGAGAGGTGGCTTATGAATTAGCCTTGCCTCCAAGGCTGTCCGGAGTACATCCGGTATTTCATGTATCCATGTTGAAAAGATACCATGGAGATGGAAACTATATCATCCGTTGGGATTCAGTATTGTTTGATGAGAACTTGTCTTACGAGGAGGAACCGATTGCTATTTTAGATAGAGAAGTTCGCAAGTTGAGGTCGAGAGAAATTGCATCCATCAAGGTTCAATGGAAGAATCGACCCGTTGAAGAGGCTACATGGGAGAAGGAGGCAGATATGCAAGAAAAATACCCACATCTGTTTACAGATTCAGGTACTCCTTTTCGCCATTGTTTTTCTTCTTTTGATCGTTCGGGGACGAACGATGGGTAAATTGGTATCTATTGTAACGACCTGTTTAGTCGTTTTGAGCAGCAGATTTTAATTCGGGAAAAACTGGCCAAGACCACGGGCACTGCGACGGACCGTCACAGGCACGACGGCCCGTCGAGGGTGCATCGTTTCAGCATACCTAGAATTCTGAAATTTGGTACTAAAAATCGACTCTCTGAAATTCGTAATGAACTTGCAGGACGGACCGTCACAGGGGTGACGGACCGTCACAGCCCACTTGAAAATTAAGGGCTGCGATGACCTGCGTGACGGACCATCGCAGGCACGACGGCCCGTCACAGGTTGCGTAAGCCCATCAGAATCGGATTTCTTTCCTCGTTTTAAGGGACGGTTTGGACTATTCCTTCCTTAATTATAAAGTTTGAGGGTTAATATTAATAAATCTAATTACTTGGGGGTTAAAATAGGTAACCTTAAGTTAATTAGTGGGTCATTATTACCATCTTTCATTCTTAATTATAGATTAATTAGGGTAAAAGAAAGAGGGTTTGAATAAGAAAAAGAAAAGAACAGAAAGAGAGGGAGAAACGAACGAATAGAGAGAGAGAGAAACGAAGAGGATAGCAAGGATTTTGAGAAGATAGCTTGTTGATTCAATTCTTCGGTGGAGGTAGGTTATGGTTTATTTCATGCTACTTGTAGTAAACTCTTAATAGTGAATGATATGTGTTGATGGTATTGTAAACCCTACTATGTGCTTAATTGTATGCTTGTATGAATATGATATATATATATGCAATTATATGAGCATGATGAAGTTTTGAATCCCTAATCTTGAAAGAACCCTAATTCACTTGTTAATGATGATGCCTTAGTATGAAAGAAGGCATGATGAATTAGGGGATCGGGTGCCACGTTCCGGTACCAGGATAGAATGAATATGAGGATCGGAGTGTCACGTTCCGACACCAGGATAGAATATGGATCGGGTGCCACGTTCCGGTACCAGGATAGAATGAATATGAGGATCGGGTGCCACGTTCCAGTACCAGGATAGAATGAATATAAGGATCGGAGTGTCACATTCCGACACCAGGATAGAATATGGATCGGGTGCCACGTTCCGGTACCAGGATAGTATTTGAGGATCGGAGTGCCACGTTCCGGCACCAGGATAGAAATAGAGGAGCGGAGTGTCACGTACCGACACAAGAGGAAGGAAGATAATGAATCTTGAAAGATAATGAATATACTCAATCTAATGAACTTAATTCCCAAATGAGTATGGTATTGAGGCTTGAGTCCTCATGTGTGAACTCGGTTGTAGTTATTGATGAATTCATGTATTATTGCTACATGTTGAGTATTGTAGTTGATTTATATTATTATTGATATATACTGTTCCCTATTTTGAGTTGGCCGATGATATCTACTCAGTACTTGTGGTTGTACTTGACCCCTACTTTCATGTTTTCTTCCTTGTTATTTGTGTAATGCAGCAAACGTTCCGTCAACTTCAACTCAACAGTAGATCTAGCCAGTCTTCACTACCTTCGGAAATTCAGGGTGAGCTAATGCGTCTAGCTTGGACTGGGTCTTCTTCTTCAAGTCTTGATGCCTTGAACTTCCGGTATAGACTAGCTAGTATTAGTTTTAGCTTCCTAGACAGTTTTAGTTTAGCAATTTGAGATAGATGTTCTTGTGATGATGACTTCTAAATTTTGGGGATAATAATAATAGTTTTGAATTGTTTTATTAATGAGTTAAGTCTTCCGCATTATTTTCTGTTGTTATATATTGAAATGTTAAGGTTTAGATTGGTTGGTTCGCTCACATAGGAGGGTAAGTGTGGGTGCCAGTCGCGGCCCCGTTTTGGGTCGTGACAGCGTCCAGCCTCTAACTGCCTCAGTCTTGGAAGGATCTACTATAATACCCTTTTTAGACACCACGTGTCATATGAATGCCACACAAGTAAGCAAAAACTCACACTTTGAGAACTTGGCATACAACTTCTCTTCTCTCAACCTCTGAAGTACAATCCTCTAGTGTCGGACATGGTCCTCCTCAATCTTAAAGTAAACCAAGATTTCATCGATGAAAACAATCAAAAGATAATCAAGGTATGGTCGAAACACCCCATTCATCAACTCCATGAATGCTGCAGGGGCATTAATCAATCCAAAGGACATCACTAGGAACTCATAATGCCCATATCGGGTTTGAAAAGTTATCTTAGGGATATCTGATGTCCTAATATTCAACTAATGATACCTAGACCTCAAATAAATCTATGAGAACAATGATGCTCCCTGTAGCTGATCAAATAAGTCATTAATACGCGGAAGAGGATACTTATTCTTCACCGTTACCTTGTTCAAATGTCGGTAATCAATACACATCATCATGATCCCATCCTTCTTCTTCACAAACAATAAAGGGGCACCCCAAGGTGATACACTAGGGCGAATAAAACCCTTACTCAATAAAACATGCAACCGATCCTTCAGTTCTTTCAACTCTGCTGGGGCCATACGATATGGAAGGATAGAAATAGGCTTAGTGCCCAGCTCCAAATCAATAGCAAAATCGATATCCCTATTGGAATGAACAACTGGAATATCAGAAGGAAATACATCGGAAAACTCCTGAACCATGGGAATAGAGTCGATGGGACTTGGTTCAACGCTAGTATCCCAAATAAAATCTAAGTAAGACAAGCACCCCCTCTCCACCAATGTCTGAGCACGGATTAAAAAGACGATCATGCTAGGATATAAACCACTAACACTCTTCCATTTAACCTTCGGAACACTAGGTATTGCTAAAGTCACAATAGTAGCATTACAAATAAGGACAACACGATGAGGAGAAATCCAATCCATACCCAAGATAATATCAAAGTCTACTATCCCCAAAATGATTAGGTCTATCCAAGTGTCATACCTAGCCAAAGAAATAAGACAAGATCGATACACTCAATCCACCACTAAGGTCTTACCCACGAGTGTAGAAGCACGAATACGTACAGTCATGCTATCACATATCACATCAAATTAAGCAGCAAAATACGTAAACACATAAGACAATGTAGAACCTTTATCAAACAACACAGACGTTGGTCGATTTCATACTGGGATGATACCTTTAATAACAACATCAGAGTTCTCCACCTCAGGTATCCCGAGGAAAGCATAGAAGTGGCCTCCTCGTCCACCTCCAGCCTGGGTGGTACATCTACCCCCACTATGTTGAGCTGCAACACCACTACTAGAAACTCTTGCACCTCTACCTGACTGAACTCTTCCACGACCTCTACCCTGTGGTGCTGGTGGTCTATTCTAGAATGAAGAATTAGGTCGAAGCCCATCACGACACCTTTGAGAAGTACACAGCCGCATTAGATGATCGGGATATCAACAAGTAAACAAAATCTCTGACCTAGAAACTTCTGTGTGGACCCTGAAAACCCACTATTGTAGCCTCGCCCTGTAGGTCCCTACAATGAAACATACGAGTCCCTGCCCGAGATATAAGAACCCCTAGATGTCTGGCCACCCTCAAATGTCGGCATAGATGCATGAATAGGTCTCCGCTGCTGAAAAAAACAACTTACTCTCTGTGATCCCCTACCTCCAGATGAGGCACCATGAAACTGACCTGATATACGGGCCCTTTTAGCATCCCCAAACTCCTTTCTCTCCAGCAATTCTGCCTCTTTGGCGTCGCTTACAATGGACTGGAAAATATCCCCCTCCCAGATGTCTGAAACACAGCTGACCGGATAGAGAAAGTCAATCCCCTCACAAATCTGCGGATCCTCTCTGTGTTATTTGGAATAATGGCTAACGCATGCCAAGACAACTGTCAAAAACCCGCCTCATACTTTGTAACCGATAAACCATCCTGTCGTAGACTCTCAAACCTCAAGCGACTCTCCTCTCTCATGATGCAAGGGATGAAACAATCTTGGAATGCACTAGAATACTTCTCCCTAGTCACCGGATGAGATCAAGCTGGCAAAACCCCCGAATAAGTCCTCCACCAGTCTCTCGCTGCTCCACGAAGCTGGAGTGTAACATATCAAACCCTTTGTGACTCAGCTAATCCAACCTCTTGTAACTCTCGGCAGGTAGTTAGAAACTCATGAGCATCCTCACTCTTCCCACCATCTTTTGAAATCTCTCATACCTACGGTGCTCATCATCTGTAAGAACAACCATCAGTGCAACTTGACCCCCAACTGCTAGTGCAACATCATTATAAACCGCGGGATCTACTGGTAGTTGCCCAACTTCATCCTGAACAACTGGAGCTTGTTGTTACTCTTGGGTATGCTCTCTCTAGTACGAGAGTCATGTGGTGAGGCGGTTGCACCACAACCCTAAGAAAAACCCTCTAGCACACTTTACACCCTCAATAGTGTATCCTGAAGCAATGGTGTGACTACTGGCTCTTGAGGAATCTGGTCCTCTCTATCATCAATCTGAGGTTCTAGAAAGACCTGTCTAGCATGACCTCTCTCTGGTGCTGCTCCACGGCCACGACCTCTAGCTACTGTCGTACCACGAGTATGACCTTTAGCTTGAGCTCTACCCCTACCCCTAGCTGGGGCCTCAACAACTGCCTCGGGAAGTGCTTCCCCCTACCACCAGTAAGTATAGTTCTATTCCTCGTCATCTGTCAATAGAGTATACAACTACTCAGTAATAAAGAAGGTAACTACACACAATGAGAAAGAATGAACAAAAGGAAGTTTCCTAGTAATCTTTATATCCTCTCAGAGATGAGTACAAACGTCTTCGTACTGATCCTTCAGACTCTACGTAGACTCGGCTTGTATACACGTGAGACCTATGGACCTGGGTCTCTGATACCATTGTTCACGACAAAAAAATTGACGTGATGGCACTCGTCTTATCCCATCAAGTGTCATGACCCAAAAGTGGACGTGATGGCACTTGACTTTTCCCACCTAGACAAGTAAGCCTAAACGTCAACCATTACCGTAAAGTGCGGAAATAAAATATAAGTAACTTAACAAATACCCCAAAACCTGGTAGTCACGTGTACAAGGCTCTAAAATATTACAATTCATTCAAAAGAAAGCTCAAGTCTACAATGAACTTTTTTCTAGAATAGAACAAGATCATCATTATGGAGAACAAAGTCTGCTGAGATGGAAACAACTACCTCACAAATCACCAAGAAGCCTCGAAAAAGAAGATATATGATAAGTACAACAAAAATCCAAGCTCATAACCTACAAATATATTTTGTAGAAACAAGGGGTGAGTTCCGAACCACTCGGTACTCAGCAATTAAACCTCTAAACACAAGCTAAGGGGATTAAATATGGGTACTCCTACCACCCCGACCGAACCTCCACAACTACAACCTGCATTAAAATCAAGCCAACCTAATAGCTCACAGTTTACATAGCACATAGCTCAATAACAACACTTAGACAAATTACATATCCTCAACAACAACACTTCAACAAATTGCATATCCTCAATAACAACACTTCAACAAATTACATATCCTCAACAACAATAGTTTAACAAGTTATAAAACCGCAATAACAAGATCAATATTGATCAATCACAAATTCTGTAGAAAGGTAATCAAAAGGTCAGCAAAAAACACGACACGACATATTTGTCCATGCAGCTGTAGCGGCGCACGACACGACCCTCGATAATAGTAACCATCGTGGCGCGTGATATGTCCCTCAAAATGTAGTATCCATCGCGAAGCACGATACGTCCCTCAAAATGGTACATCCTCTTAATTACTCATTCTTTCTCAATGCACAAACCACTTGTCACAATTAATGCCTCAGAATAATGCAATGACAAGTTTACACAAATAATGAGGAGATGACTATTTTCAAAAATCGCACACTTCACAACCACACTAACATGAAGTCACATCAACAATGATTCAACAAGCCTTTACCCTTTGTCAACACATCACACATAAACAGTTGATCACATTGCTTTTGTTATCCTTTTTTTTCATCATTAGAATTAATCAATGTGGACAAGTCAACCCATCACCAATCCCGTTACTCACAAACATATACCACAAGGAAATACACGCATTTCATACACTTAAAAAAAGTTTAGAAATCCACTTGCCTGAATCCACTAAGAATTTACTTCGTGACTTGAGCCTTTCCCATTTGTTGAACTTCCAACTCAAACCAATCTGCAACTTTCGTATAGTCTCACGGGGGTCCTCTTTCCATTATTTTATTTTCCCTAAATTGATAAATCAATTATGATCTAAAAGTTATAAAATTTTACTAACTTATTTAATGTATATATATAAGTGTTAAGTGGTATAAGATCTTAAATAAGTTTAACGTTTTAGCCCATTAACTATCAGTTAAGTCATTTGTCTACAATTACCCATCAATTAATTAACTTTAGTTAAATGAATATTTAAAATTTCTAAAATGACCTTCTGGGTCATTACATTATCCACCACTAAAAACCATGTTCGTCCTCGAACATAGAGTAAAAGAAAGTTAACTACTAGGGGATACCAAGAGCATAATGTATGACTTTTAGAGTCCTGTTTCTCTTTCCGAGTAAACTTGTACTTAGGACACTCCATCAATATTAACTATCAAGAATTGAAAATTCGAACCAAATTTTAAAAAATCTTTAATTAGGAGTGATTACCAAGTAATAGACTAACCCATGAACCCCATCTGAACCGAAACTCACTAGGTCATATCACACCCATCAAGATGAATCTTATCTCACATAACCAAGATAACCTTCTGAATCAAAATTGACTACAACTACGACTAAGCCTGAATCAACCACGATGCACGCATAATCACTTTTATTTTCAAGATTCCCTTCTCACAATACAATCCTTCCTTGAACTTAAGTCATAAAAAATGTATTTCTAGACATCGAGTACTCATTAAGGGAGAATCAAACTTATCCAACCCAACGAAGAAAGTTATCGAGTAAACACCCATAAAAAGATACACCCATGCATATAGAACCTCTAACAACACTCTCAAATACTGAAACTATTAACGGAATCTCTTCTATAAGTTCTCATAATAAAGGTTGTGTCTGTATACATGATATTTTAACTATTTCAACAACGCCAAATTATCATAAATGAAATGACCCAGTCTATCAAAGGCTCCTACTCTATCAAGAGGAAATAAGAGGATCGGTACATCCGATCCACAACTAGAAACTTACACATAGATGTTAAAAAAACATGTGGACATATGAAATGAATCATACTCCAAATAATGTCAAACGAAGTACGTGGTGAACTTAAGAATATACAGAATCAAGGTGGAATAACACAAGATACTTTTTCCATAATGACAAAATAAATAAAATTATTTCATTTGACTCTCAACTTTTGTTTTTAGCTACCAACAATCAACCAAAATGACCCCATAACAATATTACAAATACTAGATTCATCGAACCCCACATACTTCTCAAGTACTCATTGAATTTACGCTCTTAAAACCAACAAGCATCATAACTATACCAGTCATTTACCTTACTCTCAAACTGTTAATAGTATTAAAGTATTCTTATCAAATACATTATTGCCTTTAAATTTTAAAACTATGACGCTCTCTCTTTCCAAATACGCATTTTATGATAGATACGGGTCCCACCCAAGACTATAACTAGTTTCAAATATAAAAGCATTTCCCAACAATATAAATTTATTGAATCAAGTATAATGTCAAATCAACATAATCTTTCAAATGCCAAATTTCAACTAACATTCAAAATCATCATATACCTCACATCAACACTTAAGAAATTCTTTGTCACTCCAATAATTCGATATACTATAGGTTTATAACCTCTGGTCACCCTCAAATGCCCATGTAACACATCATAATAGTTTGTATCATCCCATCAACAAAGTAATTTAAATTTCCTCGAAATCCTCATTAATCATGGAATATTGTAGGTCCACAATGTTGAACATTCATAAGTTACCTAACATAATTTGAATAATCTAGCCCCACGTAATAATATAGAATCTTCAACTTAGTGTTGTTTGTCACCCAAAAAAAAATCTAATCTTCATAAAGTCAATGATAAACTCTAAATGATTTAGTGCCGAACAAGTTCACATCTTTGAGTCATATCTAAATTGATAGGAAAATATCAATAAATCTTTCAACTACAATCAGGGTTTATACGAGAGGTCTTAATCCTTCAATTTTATTAAATTCTTCCCATGAAAAATATTTCTAAATATCTTGAACTCTTTAATACACAAAACTCTTATTCATTTGGTTGACTCGCTTACTAATCTTATCATTTGACCAACAATCCATGATATTTTTACGTTTTTCTCTAAATAAAAAAATTATGTGAAATCCCCCTTAGGTATAATAATCAAAAGTAATCAAGTTTACTACTCAAATTATATTTAAGTAATTGCAAGTGCGTTATACTCTATGTGATCGATCATTTCTTAACTTACCAATCCATACCTTGAAAAAAAATACCACAAACATAAACTAACAAAGAAAATCTTAAATTTTGAATCTAAATGTGCAACCCAATCCTTTTATCTATGATTATTAACTCATATCTTGAAGATTTTTGTGAATCCACATATCTTAGCTTATCATTTATCTTCTCTCCATAGAACTTATCATATCTTTTACTATAAAAATTAACCGCACTCATTACAAACTAAAAACCACAAAATAAAAACTTATAATCACATTCGAGTTGAACATTTATATACTCTTTTCTCATGTTTTATTCATCAGTTTTTAACCAATCTGATGATCCTGTGTCATTATATATTACCATAATCAAATAAAAATGGGTGAAGTCACATATCTCTAAATACAATTCTCAACTCCTCTGAAAATATTGTTACTCTCACCTCTTTCCGAGTACACTATATCCCACTAATTTATTTTTATTTTTCATTGTACTTCTTGCTCCTTTAGATACTATTTGATCGGTGTTTCAACACATCGTACATTTTTCATTGCAACCACGCTACTCACCAAATTATTGCAAATCATAATCTTAGATACCCTAAAGCCATCATTACCATGAAAAAATATTTTTACCCAACACCTATAACATATAGTTGCATTTCAACCATAACACATCATAAAACCTTATTAGCATCATGATTAGATTTTCTTTTCCCTCACCATGAATTTAGCATCGCCATAAACATGACATTCCGAACCTAGCTATGTCAACCATCCAATTGACTTACTCAATTTATATGTAATTTTTTGTTAAACCCTCCAATTTCATTAACCCATGTATACTCACTGAATCATTATTTATCCATAAGTTTGTTATTCCAAATTATTTACTCATTTGGAGCTTAAGATAATTATCTGACCTAATTTATAATTTCTGGATATACTTTGCAACCTAAATATATGATACTACTCCAAAGTTCCACCATTAAAATTTCCCTTATAAATAATGTTTAACTCATTCATCTATAGTAACAAGCTAGTTGATTTCTCAAATTTTAATGCAGCATCGGGTCTCATTATATGAACATTTGAATCACTTATAAACTATGTATGTAGTTAATATTCATGCTAAACGATAGACATATCCGTCTTCATATATCACTAGTACCACAAATGAAAGTCTGTTAAATTCACCACTGGGATTAGACATACAAGTCGAGAAGATTATACTCAATAGCTCACACATTTCAGACCAAATGGTAACTACAATACATTACTAAATTCATTCAATCTCTCACCTAAAGTGGTTCATTCATAGATAAGGTCAAGAGTACAAGTAACACACTCCATAGCTCTTACAAAGCGATGATCGATTCCTTTATAGTAGTAATTTTTTAAATCTCATTGACATTCCCTCAATCTATGAAACTAAATTAAAGATTTGACCTTAATTAGTGTAATATCACCCTCATCATTTACTAATTAGCCCATACATGTTATAAAACATTAATTAAATATAGCTTTTAAAGCTATGACATTCATTATCTAACCTTCTTTAGTCATTTCACTTTCAATTGTCAAACCACTCAAGATATTCCATATACCACACAAGTATTGATTCCACTACTTAATGACTAGCCAAAACAAAGTATAAGATGCTCATGAAGTCCTCTAAACCTCTGTTCAACCTAATCCTCGAAATGTTTCATCAAGTAATCACCTAACTCAATCTATTTGAGTTGTTGAACATTCCAAATCTGATACACATCCTTCCCATAAATATATCACTTCGGCATTTGTAACAAATCTGACATCAAAGACTAATACAACACACCAAATACTCAAATGAGGAACTACGCGCGATAAGAATCAAAATCGGACAAAGTACGCACGATAGAGATTCAAGAAGTGAAATGTTTTCTTAAAAGTCATTATAGCTTCTCGAAGATAAGTACAAACGTCTCCATACTGATCTGCGAGACTCTACATGTCACGACCCAAATCGAGGCCGCGACTGGCACCCACATCTACCCTCCTATGTGAGCGAACCAACCAATTTAACCCTTAACATTTCAATATATAACAACAGAAAATAATGCGGAAGACTTAACTCATTAATAAAACAATTCAAAACTATTATTAATATCCCCAAAATCTGGAAGTCATCATCACAAGAACATCTATCTCAAATTGCTAAACTAAAACTGTCTAAGAAGCTAAAATAACTACTAGCTAGTCCATGCCGGAAGTTCAAGGCATCAAGACTTGAAGAAGAAGACCACCCAAGCTAGACGCATTAGCTCACCCCGAATTTCCGAAGGTAGTGAAGACGGCTAGATCTCTTGTTGAGTTGAAGTTGACGGAACGCTTGCTGCATTGCACAAATAACAAAGGAGAAAACATGAAAGTAGGGGGTCAATACACCCACAAGTACTGAGTAGATATCATCGGCCATCTCAAAATAGGGAACAGTATATCCCAATAATGATGTAAATCAACTACAATACTCACCATGTAGCAATAACAACATAAATTCATCAATAACTACAACCGAAGTTCACACATGAGGACTCAAGCCTCAATACCATACTCATTTGGGAATTAAGTTCATTAGATTGAGTATATTCATTATCTTTCAAGATTCATTATCTTTCTTCCTCTTGTGTCGATGCGTGACACTCCGCCTCTATTTCTATCCTGGTGCCGAACGTGGCACTCCGATCCTCATATACTATCCTGGTACCGAACGTGGCACCCGATCCATATTCTATCCTGGTGTCGGAACGTGACACTCCGATCCTCATATTCATTCTATCCTGGTACCGAACGTGGAACCCAATCCTCATATTCATTCTATCCTGGTACCGAACGTGGCACCCGATCCTCATATTCATTCTATCCTGGTACCGAACGTGGCACCCGATCCTCATATTCATTCTATCCTGGTACCGAACGTGGCACCCGATCCTCATATTCATTCTATCCTGGTACCGGAACGTGGCACCCGATCCCCTAATTCATCAAGCCTTCTTTCATACTAAGGCATCATCATTAACAAGTGAATTAGGGTTTTTATCAAGATTTGGGATTCAATAGCTTCATCATGCTTATTTATTCACAATTTCATAATCATATTCATGCAAGCATACAGTTTAAGCATATAGAAGGGTTCACAACACTATCAATACATATCATTCACTATTAAGAGTTTACTACGAATATCGTAAGAGAAACCATAACCTACCTCCACCGAAGAATTGGATCAACAAGCTATCTCCTCAAAATCCTTGCTATCCTCTTCGTTTTCCTCTCTCTCTACTCGTTCTCTTTCTCTTTCTGTCTCTCTTTGTTCTTTCTTATTTTCTTTATTCAAACCCTCTTTCTTTTACCCTAATTCATATATAATTAAGAATAAAAGATGGTAATAATGACCCACTAATTAACTTAAGGTTACCTAATTTAACCCCCAAGTAATTAGATTTATTAATAATAACCCTCAAACTTTATAATTAAGGAAAGAATAGTCCAAAACGTCCCTTAAAACGAAGAAAGAAATCCTAAACTGCCTGGGATCACAAGAACCCGTGGACGGGCCGTGAGTGCGACGGTCCACACGCCACGGCCGTCGCGCCTCCTGTGTTTCAGGTGGGCTATGACGGCCCGTCACCCCTGTGACGGTCCGTCCTTCCCTCCGTCCTGACGGTCAGAGACTCGTTTCTTGTACCAAATTCTCAAAAGTTGAAGTGTTTTGCAACGGGAACTCACGACCGTCCGTCGTGGATGTGACGGTCCGTTCTGCCATTTCGTTACGAAGTTCAGAGAGTCGATTTTCAGTACATAATTTCAAGATTCTAAGTGTCATGGGACGACACCTCCTCGACGGGCCGTCGTGACCACGACGGTCCGTCGGGACACACGTCGTCTCAGCCAGTTTTCCCCGTATTTATTCTGCTGCTCTAAAATGACTAAACAGGTCGTTACAATAGATACCAATTTACCCATCGTTCGTCCCCGAAAGATCAAAAGAAGAAAAACAGTGGCGAATAGGAGTACCTGAATCTGTAAACAGATGTGGGTATTTTTCTTGCATATCTGCCTCCTTCTCCCAAGTAGCCTCCTCAACCGGTCGATTCTTCCATTGGACTTTGATGGATGCAATTTCTCTCGACCTCAACTTGCGAACCTCTCTATCTAATATAGCAACCGGTTCCTCTTCATAAGTCAAGTTCTCATCCAACAAAACTGAATCCCAACGGATGATGTAGTTTCCATCTCCATGGTATCTTTTCAACATGGACACATGGAATACCGGATGTACTCCGGACAGCCCCGGGGGCAAGGCTAACTCATAAGCCACCTCCCCTATTCGCTTAAGCACTTCAAATGGTCCAATATACCTTGGACTTAACTTACCTCTTTTACCAAACCGCATCACCCCTTTCATGGGTGAAACCTTCAACAAGACTTGTTCACCTTCCATGAACTCCAAGTCTCTAACCTTTCGGTCTGCATACTCCTTTTGTCTACTTTGCGCCGCTAGAAGCTTTTCTTGAATAGCTTTCACCTTCTCCATAGAATCTCTCAACAGATCAGTTCCCCAAGGTCTAACTTTAAAGGCATCAAACCAACCAATGGGAGACCTACATCTCCTCCCATACAATGCTTCAAATGGGGCCATGTCGATACTAGAGTGATAGCTATTATTGTATGAAAACTCTGCCAAAGGTAAGAAGCTATCCCAATGGCCACCAAACTCTATCACACATGCGCGAAGCATATCCTCCAAGACTTGAATCGTTCGCTCAGACTGACCATCGGTCTGAGGGTGAAATGCAGTACTAAGGTCCAACCTAGTACCCAATTCAGCATGTAATGTCCTCCAAAACTTAGAAGTAAACTGCGTACCTCTATCTGATATAATGGAGAGTGGAACCCCATGCAATCGAACGATTTCTGAGATATAGATCTTGGCTAACTTCTCTGCATTGTAAGTCACCTTGACCGGGATAAAATGAGCAGACTTAGTTAACCTATCAACAATCACCCAAATGGAGTCATACTTACCCATTGTCTTTGGAAGACCAACCACGAAGTCCATTGCAATTCTCTCCCACTTCCATTCAGGAATGGGCATTCTCTGAAGTGTTCCTCCGGGCCTTTGGTGTTCATACTTTACTTGTTGACAGTTTGGACACTTGGCAATAAAGTCAACAATATCACGCTTCATTCTACTCCACCAAAAGTGTTGCTTTAGGTCACGGTACATCTTGGTCGCACCCGGATGTATAGAATACTTTGAACTATGAGCCTCTGTCAGAATAGTGTTGATCAAATCATCAACTCGGGGTACACATACCCTTCCCTTGATTCTCATAACACCTTCCTCATCGATTGTTGCTTCTTTAGCCTCTCCTTGCAACACTTTGTCTCGGATTCGCCTTAGTTTCTCATCATCAAACTGTTTTCCCTTAATCTTGTCAAGAAAAGAAGATCTCGACTCCACACTAGCTAACAATCCTCCCTTCTTATTTACTTCTAACCTCATCAAATCGTTAGCCAAAATCTGCACTTCTCTAGCCAATGGGCGCCTAGAAGCTTGCAAATGAGCTAGACTTCCCATGCTTCCCGCCTTTCTACTCAAAGCATCCGCTACAACATTCGCCTTCCCCGGATGATACAAGATAGTGATATCGTAGTCCTTTAGTAGTTCCATCCATCTCCTTTGTCTCAAGTCCAAATCTTTACGAGTAAAGACGCGTCAAGGCTACGATGATCCGTGTAGACTTCACACTTAACCCCATACAAATAGTGTCTCCATTGTTTTAGTGCAAATACTACCGCGGCCAACTCCAAATCATGGGTCGGATAGTTACGTTCATGCACCTTTAATTGCCTCGAAGCATAAGCAATCACATTTTTCTCTTGCATTAACACCGCACTCCAACCTGCATAGGATGCATCACAGTAAACAATGAAGTCTTTACCCTCTATTGGCAAGGTAAGAATTGGTGCGGTAGTCAACAAAGTCTTAAGCTTCTGAAAGCTTTCCTCACATTCATCTGACCATACAAATGGAACATTCTGCTTAGTCAAGTTCGTCAATTGGGAAGCAATAGAAGAGAATCCCTTGACGAATCGGCGGTAGTAACTAGCTAACCCCACGAAACTTCTTATTTCTGACACATTAGTGGGTCTCGCCCAATTCTCCACTGTTTCAATCTTAGAAGGATCCACCATCACTCCTTCCTTAGAAACCACGTGCCCCAAGAAGGACACTGTATCTAGCCAAAACTCACACTTAGAGAACTTGGCATAAAGCTGTTTCTCCCTCAACATTTCCAATACTATTCTCAAATGTTCCTCATGTTCCTTCTTGCTCTTCGAGTATACCAATATATCATCAATAAATACGATTACGAAGAGGTCCAAATATGGCTTAAAAATCCCGTTCATCAAGCTCATGAACGCAGCAGGGGCATTCGTAAGACCAAAAGACATCACCACAAATTCGTAATGCCCATACCTCGTTCGAAAAGCGGTTTTTGGCACATCCGTTGCCCGTATTTTCAATTGATGATAACCGGATCTCAAGTCAATCTTAGAGAAGACACAAGCACCTTGTAACTGATCGAACAAGTCATCAATGCGAGGAAGAGGATACTTGTTCTTTATGGTTACCTTGTTTAGTTGTCTGTAGTCTATGCACATCCGAAAACTCCCATCCTTCTTCTTCACAAACAAAACTGGAGCACCCCAAGGAGATGCACTTGGTCTAATGAAGCCCTTGCTCAACAACTCTTGAAGTTGAGCCTTTAACTCTCTTAATTCAAGGGAGCCATTCTATACGGGGTATAGAAATGGGGCGTGTGCCGGTTCAAGATCGATGCGTAAGTCAATATCCCTATCCGTGGCATACCAGAAGATCTGCAGGAACACATCCAAAAACTCACGGACTACCGAAACCGACTCAATCGAAGGTACTTGAATAGTGTCATCCTTAAGATGTGCCAAGAAAGCTAAACACCCTTTACTAACCATTTTCTTAGCACGAAGAAAGGATATGATACGCACCGGATTAGAAGTGTAGTCACCCTCCCACACTAACGGATCTGTCCCAGGCTTGGCTAACGTCACCGTTTTAGCATTACAATCCAAGATCGCAAAATTCGGAGAAAGCCAAGTCATACCCAGAATTACATCAAAGTCACCCATTTCTAAGATAACCAAATCTACATAAGTGTTGCCCCCCACAAAATTCACCAAACAAGACCTATACACTTTTTCAACTACCACAGACTCACCCACCGGAGTAGAAACACGAATAGGCATATCAAGTAATTCACAATGTAGATTTAGACCATTAGCAAATGATGAAGATACATAAGAAAATGTGGATCCAGGATCAAACAATACGGAAGCCATGCAATCAAAAGGTTACCTGTGATGACAGCATCAGACGCCTCCGCTTCAGATCTCCCAGGGAAAGCGTAACAATGGGCCCCATTACTCGTCTGTCCGTTGCCCCTACCATGTTGCGTAGTAGTGGCTCCAGTTTGCCCATCTCCTCGGCCGTTTTGGTGACCACCATTACCTCGACCACCACGCCCTCCGTAAAAACGGGCTCTACCATGACCACCTCTACCTCTAGCTATTGGGGTTCAGTAACCTGGTTTGGACAATACCTCTTAATGTGTCCAACCTCCCCACATCCATAACACTCTCTGGTTCATGCATAGGTCTCTCGGAGTAGTGTTGACCGTTCGAGGTGGACCCCAACTACACCAGTAGTGATGACCGGATTGGTCGACTTGAGTAACCTCCGAGCTCGCCCTCTAGTATACGAACTATTAAACTCACCTCCCTTTCGAAACCTTTTTGATGTCGAAGTTGTGGTGAAGTCGTCTGGCTTCACTCCTTCCACTTCTATCACAAAGTCTACCACCTCTTGGAAGGATTTTGCCGCTGCCGCTACCTGTAAGGCTGAAATCCGCAATTCTGCCCTCAATCCCTTCACAAAACGGCGGATCCGTTCTTGTGGACTGAAACAGAGTTGGGTGGCGTATCTGGATAGTGCGCGAAATTTAGCCTCGTATGCATTTACCGTCATTCTACCTTGCTCCGGACTCAAGAACTCATCCCTCTTCCTATCCCTCAAGGTCCGGGATATACTTTTCCATGAACAAACTCGAGAATGATTCCCAAGTCATAGGTGGTGCCTGTTGGTTGACACTCAACATGTGAACGCCACCACATTTTGGCGTTCCCTTGAAACCGATAGCTCACGAACTCGACACCAAACCTCTCTACTATACCCATCTTGTGTAGTAGCTCATGACAATCAACCAGGAAAATCGTAGGCATCCTCTCGATTCTCGCACTTTAAAGACTGGAGGTTTCAATTTCAAGAACTTATCAAAAGTTCATGTTGATCGCTTGTCATAATAGGCCCGATGGTCGACGTGGAAATGTGCCCATTCCCAATGGTGCATCCATGCGAGAGCCATAGTAGCCGCATGTCGTACCTCAAACCGGAGGTGTTGGTTCGTAAACCCTGGAGGCGCCTGACCGTGATCAGATAACCCGCTAAGATAAGCGAGAACCTGATTGATCATCTCTGGGGTAGGTTGAGGTGGCATTTCCTCATTCTGTACTTGCTCATTCTCCCCATCCTCCCCTTCTCTTACCACTTCCTCAGTCGGTGGAGGAGTCACTGCCCTAGAATCAGATGGGCTAGGTGCTCGTCCTCTTCCTCTAGAGGACGTCCTCCCACGACCTCTCCCACGGCCTCTTGCCGTTGTTCTTCCTCGAGCTACAGCCCCAGTGGCTGGCTCAGGCGTTCTTCTTTGTCTTGCCGTTGTTCTTCTTTGGTGCGGTCGTTGCTCTAGTTCTAACCATCCGCGAAATAGAGTGAAGATGGTCGATACCACCAGATCGCCTAGATACCAATTGGACTCAAGTAGTAGCACGAAAGACGTAATGAAAGAGTGGAATTTTCCTAAAGTCTTATAGCCTCTCAAGGAAAAGTAAAGGCGTCCCCCTACCGTTCCTTAAGACTCTACTAGACCTGTTCTTGTGTGATGAGACCAACGAACCTAATGCTCTGATACCAAGTTTGTCACGACCCAAATCGGGGCCGCGACTGGCACCCACATCTACCCTCCTATGTGAGCGAACCAACCAATTTAACCCTTAACATTTCAATATATAACAACAGAAAATAATGCGGAAGACTTAACTCATTAATAAAACAATTCAAAACTATTATTAATATCCCCAAAATCTGGAAGTCATCATCACAAGAACATCTATCTCAAATTGCTAAACTAAAACTGTCTAAGAAGCTAAAACAACTACTAGCTAGTCCATGCCGGAAGTTCAAGGCATCAAGACTTGAAGAAGAAGACCCAGTCCAAGCTAGACGCATTAGCTCACCCTGAATTTCCGAAGGTAGTGAAGACTGGCTAGATCTACTGTTGAGTTGAAGTTGACGGAACGTTTGCTGCATTGCACAAATAACAAAGGAGAAAACATAAAAGTAGGGGGTCAGTACAACCACAAGTACTGAGTAGATATCATCGGCCAACTCAAAATAGGGAACAGTATATATCAATAATGATGTAAATCAACTACAATACTCAACATGTAGCAATAACAACATAAATTCATCAATAACTACAACCGAGTTCACACATGAGGACTCAAGCCTCAATACCATACTCATTTGGGAATTAAGTTCATTAGATTGAGTATATTCATTATCTTTCAAGATTCATTATCTTTCTTCCTCTTGTGTCGGTACGTGACACTCCGCTCCTCTATTTCTATCCTGGTGCCTAACGTGGCACTCCGATCCTCATATACTATCCTGGTACCTAACGTGGCACCCGATCCATATTCTATCCTGGTGTCGGAACGTGACACTCCGATCCTCATATTCATTCTATCCTGGTACCGAACGTGGCACCCGATCCTCATATTCATTCTATCCTGGTACGTAGCGTGGCACCCGATCCTCATATTCATTCTATCCTGGTACCGGAACGTGGCACCCGATCCTCATATTCATTCTATCCTGGTACCGGAACGTGGCACCCGATCCTCATATTCATTCTATCCTGGTACCGGAACGTGGCACCCGATCCCCTAATTCATCAAGCCTTCTTTCATACTAAGGCATCATCATTAACAAGTGAATTAGGGTTTTTATCAAAATTTGGGATTCAATAGCTTCATCATGCTTATTTATTGACAATTTCATAATCATATTCATGCAAGCATACAGTTTAAGCATATAGAAGAGTTCACAACACTATCAATACATATCATTCACTATTAAGAGTTTACTACGAATATCGTAAGAGAAACCATAACCTACCTCCACCGAAGAATTGGATCAACAAGCTATCTCCTCAAAATCCTTGCGATCCTCTTCGTTTCCCTCTCTCTCTACTCGTTCTCTTTCTCTTTCTGTCTCTCTTTGTTCTTTCTTATTTTCTTTATTCAAACCCTCTTTCTTTTACCCTAATTCATATATAATTAAGAATAAAAGATGGTAATAATGACCCACTAATTAACTTAAGGTTACCTAATTTAACCCCAAGTAATTAGATTTATTAATAATGACCCTCAAACTTTATAATTAAGGAAAGAATAGTCCAAAACGTCCCTTAAAACGAGGAAAGAAATCCTAAACCGCCTGGGATCAAGAACCCGTGGACGGGCCGTCGTGAGTGCGACGGTCCGTCACGCCGGCCGCGCCTCCCTGTGTTTCAGTGGTGTGACGCCCGTCACCCTGTGACGGTCCGCCCCGCCTCCGGCCCCGACGGTCGAGACTCGTTTCTTGTACCAAATTCTCAAAAGTTGAAGTGTTTTGCAACGGAACTCACGACCGTCCGTCGTGGATGTGACGGTCCGTTCTGCCATTTCGTTACGAAGTTCAGAGAGTCGATTTTCAGTACATAATTTCAAGATTCTAAGTGTCATGGGACGACACCTCCTCGACGGGCCGTCGTGACCACGACGGTCCGTCGGGACACACGTCGTCTCAGCCAATTTTCCCCGTATTTATTCTGCTGCTCTAAAACGACTAAACAGGTCGTTACACTACATAGACTGGACTTGTACACACGTGAGACCTATGAACCTGGGGCTCTGATACCATTTTGTCACAACCCAAAAATGGACGTGATGGCACATGTCTGTTCCCACCAAGACAAGTCATCCTAAAACTCAACCATTACAATAGAGTGCGGAAATAAAATATAAGTAACTTAATAAAAAGCCCACAACCTTGTAGTCACGTGTACAAGGCTCTAAAATATTGCAATTGATTCAAAAGAAAACTCAAGTCTCAAATGAACTTGTTTCTAGAATAGAACAAGATCATAATTACGGATAAGAAAGTCTGCAGAGATGGAAACAACTGCCTCATAAATCACCAAGAATCCTCGCAAAACAAGATAATTGACAAGTACAACAAAAATCCAGGCTCATAACCTACAAAATTTTTTGTAGAAGCAAGGGGTGAGTACCAAACCACACGGTACTCAGCAAGTAAACCTCTAAACACAAGCTAAGGGGATTAAAAACGGGTACTCCTATGACCCCTAAGCGAACCTCCACAACTACAACCTACATTAAAATCAAGCCAACCTAACAACTCAAAGTTTACATAGAACGTAGCTCAATAAAAACACTCTTACAAATTACATATCCTCAACAACAACACTTCAACAAATAACATATCCTCAATAACAACACTTCATTACATATCCTCAACAACAATACTTTAACAAATTACATATCCACAATAACAAGATCAATATTGATCAATCACAAGTTCCGCACAAAGCAAATCAGAAGATTAGCAAAACACGATATCAAGTTCACTAATGATAAGTATGTGCAATGCAATGGAATGCAATGTCAAGTATAATGATGCATGTCTGAACTAGTGATGCACACCCGTTGTCTCTCAGTCTAGGACCCATGGGGAACATATTTGTCCATGCATCTTCACGGCGCACGACACAACCCTTGATAATAGTAACCATTACTGCGCGCGATACGTCACTCGAAATAAAGGATCCATCACGGCGCGGGATACGTCCTCGAAATGGTATAGCCTCTTAATTACTCATTCCTTCTCAATGCACATAACACTTGTCAAAATTAATTGCCTCAGAATAATGCAGATGAAAAGTTCACAAAAATAATGAGGAGATGACCATTTTCATAACACCGCAAACTTCACAACCACACAAACATGAAGTCACATCAACAATGATTCAACAAGCCTTTAACCCTTTCTCAACACATCACACATAAACAATTGATCTCATTGCCTTTTGTTATCCTTTTCTTTCATCATTCAAATTGATCAATGTGGACAAGTCAACACATCACCAATCCCGTTACTCACAAAAATATACCACAAGGAAATACACGTAATTCATACACTTAACAAGAGTTTAGAAATCCATTTGCCTGAATCCAAGAAGAATTTGCTTCGTGACTTGAGCCTTTCCCATTTGTTGAACTTCCAACTCGAACAAATTTGCAACTTTCGTATAGTCTTGCGGCGTCCACTTTTCCTTATTTTATTTTCCATAAATTGATAAACAATTATGATCTAAAAGTTATAAAATCTTACACAAATATTATATATATATATGTGTGTGTGTGTGTATGTGTGTGTGTGTGTGTGTTTGTTTGTGTGTGTGTGTGTGTTAATTGGTATAACATCTTATATAAGTTTAACGTTTAGCCCGTTAACTATCGGTTAAGTCATTTGTCTACAATTACCCATCAATTAATTAACTCTAGTTAAATGAATATTTAAAATTTCTAAAATGACCTTCCGGGTCATTATACCAAGACAAGTCAGCCTAACCCGATTAATTGATAAAATGAAGAAATAAAACCAAAGTCTGATAACGATTACTAATAAGGAAATAATTCAACTTAATTAAATTCCCAAGACCTGGTAGTCACGTGCACAAGCCTCTATTGTAAATATTAGAATTGAAATAAAGATACGAGTCTAGCATTAAGTTGTCTTTAACGTAAAAACAAAGTCATAATCTGGTGTAGGAAAGTTCGCTGAGATGACAAGCAGCTACCTCACAATCCTCCACAAGATTCCTCAGAAACAAAGAGAATGGAAGGTATCACAATAATCCGGGCTCGTAACCTACAAAAATTTTGTAGAAGCAAGGGGTGAGTACCAAACCACGCGGTACCCAACAAGCAAACCTCTAAACACAAGTTAAGGGAACTAAATACGGGTACTCTTTACACCCTATCTGAACTTCCACACTGCAAACAGTTCACAGTTTACCAAACGCACAACTCAATAACCACACTCTATTAGTTTAAATATTCTCAATAACAGCTCAATATTCAACAGTCACAATTTTCACAGAGAAACACTGACACGATCAGCAAACCACGTGTTCAAGTTTATCAATAATATAAATGTGTAATTCCATTAGATGCAATGTCAAGTATAGTGATGCATGTCTTCCCTAACGATACACACCCGCTGTCTCTCAGTCTGGGACCCATGAGGGACATATCTATCCATGAATCTGTCACGGCGCACGACACGGCCCTCGATAATAGTAACCATCGTCGCACGCGATACGTCTCTCGGAATATAATATTCATCGCGATGTGCGATACGACCCCCTAAATGGTACATTCTCTAACCACAACCATGTCTTAGATACAGTGCAAATGACATGCTCAAATGAAAATTAGGAGATAATAATTTTCATAACGATGCACAATTTAGAACAAGCGATATAACACCAACAAATAAGCAACAAGTTTCCAAGTCATTCTCAACACCACACAAGGAAATACACGAATTTCATACGCTTAACAAGAGTTTAGAAATCCACATGCCTTAGTCAATCGAATAATTACTCTTGTACTTGAGCCTTCCCTTTCCGTTCACCCAAATTTATAATTAGGTTTATAGTTCTTGATGCCAATTAACATTTCAACTATCAAAACCCAAAATGATATTTATATAATACGATTGATCTAATAATTAATTACAGATCATAATATACCCAAACTTAACTGATAATGTGATAAGAATAAGAAATTATAATAAATTATCTGTAATCCACGGAAAAACACTGCCTTGAGCCTAAGACTACTTTTGTCCTCACTGTATCTCCAAAATCTAATTCCTAATTATTAACCACACATACTGTTGCAATCACTACAAACAGATTTGCATTAAATTTAATCATAAAAATTTCCCAGATGCCACGTTCATGAACAAACCATTATTTTCCTTACAATAAAGCATGTATGACATTTTTTTGTCTTTTTCTTTAATTATTTTTTTCCTGCAATACACACTAAATTATTTATATAATCAAAGCAACAAAATAATCACAATTAAGTATTAAATACCCACGAACAACTGATTCAAATATTTTAAAAATTTTCTGCTATTCACGTGATTTCTTGTTATTTTTTTTTAGAATCAAATATGCAATCTATCACTTATTATTATACACATATATATAATAACCTATATATTATTGTTATATACACACATATATGTGCAGCAATCAAGAAACTAGAGGCAAAGGAAACATACATGAAGCAGTTAGTAAGACGCAAGTGCAGAAACCGTTCGCCTTTTTTTTCTTTTCCCTATTTTTTTAATGAATTATTTAAGTACTAAAAGTAATAGGTTTTGCCACATATTTTATTAAATATAGGCTAAATGGTATAGGGTCTTAAATAAATTATCACTTTACCCATAAACTATCGATTAATTAACTTAAGTTAAACAAATATTCAAAAGTTCTAAATATGAGCTTTTGGGTCATTACACTAAATCAC
Organism: Solanum arcanum; assembly: GCA_027789145.1. NCBI lineage: Eukaryota > Viridiplantae > Streptophyta > Magnoliopsida > Solanales > Solanaceae > Solanum > Solanum arcanum. The sequence goes on along the minus strand of CM050935.1, from coordinate 21,641,389 downwards.
ATTAACTTATTTAAAAATTTAACAATTTTCTAAGTGTAAATAAGTTTAGTTTTAACTTAATTCAAACACTATATTAACCAACTAAATCACATTAAATTATATAATGTACTTAACAACTTTCTAAGTATAATTAATGTTGTTTTAACTTAATTCCTACACTATATTCACAAACTAAATCACACTTACTAATTTAAAGAACTTAAAATCTTTCCAAGTGTAATTAGTATAGATTAAACTTAATTCCAACACTATATTCACCAACTAAATAACATTTACTTATTTGAAGAACTAAACATCTTTCTAAGTCTAATTAGTTTAGTTTTAATGTAATTACAACACCATATTTACAAACTAAATCACATTTACTAATTTGAAGAAGTTAACAACTTTCTAAATGTAATTAGTTTAGTTTTAACTTAATTCAAACACTATATTAACCAAAAATAATCACATTTATTTTTTTAAAGAATTCAAACACTATATTCACAAAGTAAATCATATTTTTTCTTATTTGAAGAACTTAACATCTTTCTATATGTAATTACTTTAGTTTTAACTTTATTCCAACATTATATGCACCAAATAAATAAAATTATTTATTTGATGAACTTAACATCTTTTTAAGTTTAATTAGTTTAGTTATAACTTAATTCCAACACTATATTCACTAACTAAATCAAATTAACTTATTTAAAGAACATAAAATCTTGCCAAGTGTAATTAGTTTAGTTTTAACTTAGTTCCAACACTATATTGACCAATTAAATCGCATTAACTTATATAAAGAACCTAACAACTTTCTCAGTGTAATTAGTTTAGTTTTAACTTAATTCAAACACTACATTAACAAAAAATAATTACATTTATTTATTTAAAGAACATAACATCTTTATAAGTGTAATTAGTTTAGTTTTAACTTAATTCAAACACTATATTCACCAACTAAATCACATTTACTTATTTGAAGAAGTTAACATCTTTCTAAGTGTAATTAGTTTAGCATTAACTTAATTCGAACACTATATTCACCAATTAAATCACATTTACTTATTTGAAGAAGTTAACATCTTTCTATGTCTTATTATGTAACGACCCATTTGGTTATTTCGAGTAATAGAAATTTTTGTTCATAAAATACTTCCGATATATTCTAAATAGATATTTTGGACTATTCATAACTATAGTTATATAATTAATGGGTTAATTTTAATAAAATATTGAGTTGGTGGTTAAATAAAATAATATTAAAATTTATAGTGGGTCATTATTGCCACTTTAATAATTTGTCTTTTAATAGGATATTACAATATGTTTCAAGGGTTTAACTTTTTAATCTACAATATGGGAGAGAGAGGCGAAGGAGCATGATGATCGCCACCACAAGAAAAGTACTTTGTGCTTTAGGTAAAAAGTCTTGTAATGCAAAGTGATTGCTAAGATGAGTAGTATACATTATTCTAATAAGACACATTAATGAAAGGGAATTGTCACGACCCAAAAACTCACCCAATTCTACAGTCAAGTTCCTAAACTTTGATACCAACTAATTTATCAAGTCTCATACATGTCAAAATTTGAAGCCTAGAGTTAAGTCTATATTCCTCCAAGTAACCTAATACAATGATGTTAATATTATATAAAACATTTAAGTTAGTTATCGACCTCAATATATCATAACTTATCTCATCCATGATCTATGCACCATCCGTCATATTATTATTATTATTATTATTATTATTATTATTATTATTATTATTATTATTATCCTTACTATGGTTAGACTAGACAATTACACACAAATTTAACCCACCAAAATCGTAAGCATATAACACAGAAACAAATTTTCCAACATACCTATTGATGCCTCAATCATTTGGTAATGATTACCAATGATTGCCGGTAAATGTTACAGCGACACATATCCTCCACATAATAATAAGTTGCCAATATCCATTTTTCCTTCTTCCTCATTTAAAATATATATTAATTAAAACATGACATCGATCAATATATGAATTAAATTATAGTGTTAATATATAGAAAAATCTATTTAGCTTCGACTACAGAAAGTAATAAATCACTGTATTCACTAGCTAATATACTTATACCAACCCATAATGTTTCAATGATTTCTTATCATTAATTATCCACTTAGTCTTTGATTTTGTTAATTTATTCTACAATCACATGACATTAAGTAGTAGTATATGTAATGATATATATAATCTCCCACCCAGCATTTAATATGCATAGAAAAACATTGCGGCGAATTGAAGATTTACCTAAAGGCAGTTCTTTTCCATTCAATTTTTTTTCCACGCCGTCCTCTTTTTAATCTCCTCTCCCTAATTTAAAATATATATTAATTAAGACATGACATCGATGAATATATGAATTAAATTATAATATTTCTATATAGAAAAAATGATTTAGCTTCGACTACAGAAAGAAATAAATCATTGTATTCACTAGCTAATACATTTATACCAACCCATAATTTTTCAGTAATTTCTTATCATTAATTATCCACTTAGACTTTGATTTTTGTTAATATTCCATCTACTATAACATGACATTAAGTAGTATATGTAATGATATATATAATCTCCCAGCCAACATTTAATATGCATAGAAAAACATTGCGGCTAATTGAAGATTTACCTGAAGGAAGTTGTTTTCCAATAAGTTTTGGTTGCACGCCGTCCTCTATTTGTTCCCCTCTTCCCCTCTTTTCTTTTCTTCTACAGATTATTTACTACTCTAATTATAAAATGAATAATTATATAATTGGTAAAAGTAACCCCTATTACTTTTAATGTTATTTTCTTCAACCACTAACTATTAAATTTTTAAAATTATTCCACAAATGTAATAATAAAGTTACAAATAGTTCAAAATAACTTAGAATCTATAGAGAAGTCTTTTATACAATAACAAGCTCTAGTATTAGAAAAAACAAATGGTTCATTATATTAGATAATAATTTATCCATCGTTCCTCCTCGAACAATCAAAGAAAGGTGAGGGTAAGAGAGGATAGTTATCTCAACAATTCCTTCAAAATATCAGTATCCTATGTCTCATATCAAAAGTATCAAACCAACCAATTGACGACCTACACCTCTTCCCATACAATGTCTCAAATGGGAGTGACAATTGTTGTTCTATATAATCTCAACTAACGACACAACTATTATCAGTGGACTCTTCAACTAATCGATTGTCCAACTAGACCTTGACACAACCATCATGACAAATATTATCTAACATAACCATGATAAAATGTTGAATAAATATTTATTCCAATCATAAGTGAACCTAAATCAACCACCACACACTCATAATACACAAAATTATTCTTATTATGTTTTCCTTCTCACAAATAAACTTTTCACGACCTTAAGTTATAAAAATTTTAACTTTAAACATCAAGTACTCATCAAGTGCAAACCAAACTTATGTAACACAAAAAAAAAATGATAAAGTGACCACCCATCGAGCGACACACCCAAGCATACATAACCTCTAACAACATTGTCAAAATGCTAGATTAGTAGTTATTATAAACAAACCTTAAGAATGACAACGGGACAGTGGTCCTTGCAGTCCGTCACACATGGTAACAACATATTACCGACGATAAGATAAATTTTAAGTCTATAAAAAACTATAAATTTTCATGGTAGCTTTCCTGTAAATTCTCATAAACAAAGTGGTACATGTAGAACCACTCAAGTACTTCAGCTACATCAAGAAAACACTTAATATGTCATATAGAAACTAAACAAGGCGGACTACTCTAAATATTCCGACCATAGTGTCCATATAAAATATTTTCATTCAACTGACTCTATCCCTTTGATTTTCTAGCAGCCCACAATGACCAATTTAGTACCTATTATAATTGCATACGCACTTGGTTTATCAAATCCCACATCCACTAAAGTCAACACACTTAATACTAACAAAACATCATAACCACATCGATCATCTACCCTACACCCAAACCATCATTAGTATCAAAGTATTTTTATTAATTATATATTTAACCAATAGCTATCTTTCTTTCTATTCAATCATTACATGACAAATAAGTCATATACAAGGATAATAACACTAAATTAAAAATTAATAGTTCCTTTTTATCGAAATAAAACAGTTGAATTACCTAAGAGGTCAACTTCACATACCATGCTTTAGATAACATTCTAAACCATCACATACCTCATGTCAACGGTTATAGAAATTATTGGTCACTCATATTTTTTTGTATGTTATAAGATCATAACCTCTATTCACCATCATATGTCTAATTAAGACATTATAACAATCTATATATCACGATCCTTAAATATATAAAACTCTTGTTAATGTCTCTAGCTCCCTTACTGAGCTCATCCTTGTACCAATAACCAATGACATTTTACCTTATATTCTAACCCAAAACATGCATAAGTCCGTCCATATGTTAAATATCTGATGTGACAATATATTTTTTATTTTTATTTTACCTCACCAAATTCATACCTTTATAAAACATACCACCACCAAAGTAGATTCAAAATGAAACATTTGATTTGTAAATCTAACAATGTCACTCAATCTCTTTATCTATCAACATGACTGATAACTTGAAGATTTCATGAATTTACATATCTTGACTTATTGTTGATCGTCTCTTCATTGATCTTATCATATCCTTCGCTAAAAGTTTAACGCACTTATTAATAAACTGAAAATCACAAGAGAACTTATCATCACACTCGAGTTGAGCGTATGTACACTCCTTTGTTAAGTCTTATTCAATATTTTATTTAACAAATTTCATAAACATGTGACACTAAAATCATGACCATATTAAAATATATCAAACCACATGTCTCAGAACCTGATACAAGACCTCCAAAAGATACCTCTATATCCCTTTCAATTATTGAAAATATTCTTGATCTCACCACTTTCTGAAGACTACATTATATCCCACATTTTTTTCATTATGACTATAACTCTTTTAAATTCAATTCAAGTGGTTTCCCAACATCTCCTAAAAATTTCTATACAACCACTACATTAGATGCTTGCAAATCATTAGTACCGTAAAAAGCTCATTTAACCAACAATCTTCATTATATAATTTCATCTCAATCACGATAAATCACCAATCCTTATCATCATTACAAAATCTAATCGCCTCCATTGTCTAAAATTAATATACCTCTTACTAAATATTATATTAAAACACCTCATAATACATACTATAAATACAACGCCTCTACAAATTTAATGCAAGCACCACCCAAACGCAGCTGTTATTCGGAATAAAAATGATCTTGCAGACTTCTGAATCAAATCTGTACCGTTCAAATTAACCATTAAGATGTAAAGAACACATATTTAAATTTTTAGCCTAATACAATGGTTAAACAATTCAAAAATACGATCTGAAGATTGCTGGATGGAGAAAGGTATGCAGCAAAATAAATATTTTTCTTCTCTCTTCTCTCTTCTTGAAAGCTCTCTCAAAACCTCTGTTATGTCTAAATGTATTTCAAGGAGAATACTAATGTGTAGTTCAATTTTTCTCTTAAGACCATCCTCTATTTATACAATTCTGCTTTTCCATACAAAGTCAAAATCATCTACAATATGATTATAAATAAAATTCTTTTCTTAATAAAATTGAAAGAAAAATAAAGAGAATAATTTCAATCCTTTTATCAAGTAGGATTAGGCCTAGTGTCCAACTCTTATGCAAATATTAAATTCGATATCAGAACCAGTGAAACATTTTAAAGACTTTGTTGCCACTAAAACTTATTCAAGATGGGAATTTTTGATGCTAGTACAACAAACATAAATCATAAAGGTCCTATATAACTTTCTCTTTTTACCATCATTCTTAGCTAGACCTTTTTATCATCAAGATGTGAACCTTTTCCTTGACATGACACCTTAAACTCAGGTATAATAATCAAATTTAAGGGACTAACTCAATTTTATAAGAATTATCTTTCTAAAATCTTCAATTTAGTTCACCCAAGGATACTCAAAAAGATTTTCTTTCCGTATAAGTTTGTCATTTTAGTATTTATCTAACTTTTTGAACTTAAGATAAAATCGTCAGTCCTCATTCAAAACCCTCAAAATACATTTCACAACTTAAATATATTAATATTGTACCAAAGATCCACCACTAAAAATTTTACTTTAAAATAATGATCAATCTAAGTTCTTGTAGTAATAAACTCGTTGGTTTCTCAATTGGGAATTCAACACTAAATCTTATTATCTGACCATGTCATACAACCGGTAACTCCTTTTGTAGTTAGTATTCTTACTTTAAAATCAACGTACCAGTTTCCACATAACCATAGTACTGCCACAAAAATCTGTTAGATACCTCACAAGAACACATCATACCTATCCATAAGAACGTACTCAAATAGCCCACATATTTCTACCAATGAATAATCTATTGGCTTTCTCTGATATACTGTAACGATTGGCTTTCTCTGATATCCTGTAATGACCCATTTTGGCTTTCTCTAATAAAAGAGCAGAAGAGAAGAACGAAATGGAGGCGGCGACGACAAAATCAAACGGTGATCCTTTATTGATACACTTCCTTGTGAGTTACCATCTAATTTAAAAAAAATATAATATTATTGTAGCATAAAGTACATAGAATGGATAAATTGTATAGTTGGTTGTTCTAGAAGAATGTGGGGTACATGATATATATAATTAATAAAGAAGTGAAGTATGAAGGATAAATGCTAACATTACTAAGTACCTATTGATTTCCTAAGAATAAATATAAAAATCTTCTGCTAATGTTATTAGGAAAAAAGGATACAGTATGGTGGTATGTTTCTGCATATCACGTGTAGTCGGTGGTTGTTAGTCCGTATGCTGTTCGTTTTGTGACTGATATACCGTGGTTTGACGATATTATTAATACTTTTTCCATAAGATTAGTGTGTCCAAAAGCCTTTTTGTGCTAATTTTTATATATGTTTCTCTTTGTTTTGCAGGATATTTGTCCACAGCTGAATACGGAGATTTTGAGCGAAGAAATGCAGAAGAGACCACCTACGGAGTTTATGACGGTCCGTCGTGCTTGTGACGGTCCGTAAGTGGCAGCGTAGTGCAGCTGCTTAAGGAACATGGGGAAGTCTGACCAAGTGTGAGATTACGAAGCTTGTGAAGGTCCGTTGTGGCTCTGACGGTCCGTCCTGCAGGTTCGTCGTGAAGTTTAGAGAAGTGATCCCAGTACCCAGATTCCAAGAGTTGAAGTGTTTTAGAACGAATACCCTCGACGGACCGTTGTGCCTATGACGGTCCGTCATACTTGCCGTCGAGGGGAATGAAGTGAGCAGCAGAAGACGACAGAGTCCACGACGGTCCATCGCGAGGTACGTCGACACAGCCGCATTTTGGCAGATTTCCAGCAATTAGAATCCTTGTTTAAATAGGTTTTTGTTTTTTTATAAATATTTCGAAAAACCTTGTTTTTGAGGTTTGACACCAGATAGTTAGACTGTATGAGATTAGACATCAGATTTTTAGACTTTGTGTATTAGTGTTGGATATTGAGATTCTTGCAAGTGATTTTTGGAGATTAATCAAGCAAACTTTGGATTTTATTCTTTCTTATTGAAGTAAGTACATGAATTCGTATTTAATATATTTGAATATTGTGTTTATGGCTATGAGTAACTAAACTCCATAACTAGGGTTGTGGGAACCATAGGCAAATAATGAGATAAACCATAACTAAAATCACAATTCTAGAATAGTGTCTTGCATGTATTAATAATTCTTTCGCTTAAAAGTCTTTTTAACGGATGGCCAACGTTAGAACTCGCCTTGATGCTACTTGCCGGACCAAGGAGGTAGATAACGGGAAAAGAATTATTAACATTGATTTAGTGTATACTATCTAATAGGCTAGTATTGATTGGAACGAGGTAATAACTTAGTCAAATATCGAATATGATGCTTAATATGAGGTAAGGATAAGGGTTAGGATAGCAACACACGTAGCTGGACCAAGGTGCGGAGTGAGATTTTCTAGATTCCGGACCAAGGATTTAGAAAAACATAACTTATCACTTTGCATGGAAGATACTACGAAAGAATTGTTATTGTTAGAGTTATCAAGTTATGAACCTGTGGGGAACACGTAAACCCTAATTACTTTGATCAATTGATTAAAACCCAACATTCAAAGCTGTTAAGTGTCTCTTTCAAGTTTGTTATTTATTTTCACTTATTTAGATATAGAAACCCCCCTTTTTATGTTTTTACTTCCCAAGGAAGTCATTGACCAAACAATAGTAATAAGAGGTTGAAGTTAAGTCTAGACTATTTTCCTCATGGGAACGATCCCAACCTCACTAGTTGGGTTATTTAATTGACAGGACCGCTTTTCTTCTTATTTGAGAAGTATGTTTGAGCTTATCAAATTTTGGCGCGGTTGCCGGGGATTATAGCTTTTAGATTAACTTGTAGATATTACTATAGTTTTGTTGATATTTTCTTGATTTTACTTTGTTTTATTGTTTTTTATTTCTTTTTTATAACTGTCCTCCTTGTATGCCAAATACACAGAGAGGAAGAGAACCCTTGTTTCCCTATGATCACGAGTTAGAGCGTACACTGCGCAATATGAATCGAAACTTGGGAATAAATGATGAGGATCCGAACCACAACATCCCAGCTCCGATTGATGTTCATGGTCAGATGTTACCTGATGCTCCGGGTGAACATTAACAGAGGGGAAAAAATCCAGCTCCACGGCCCCAAGCATACTAAAGAGGGTATTGTAACATAGCAGACTCGGATGGGCCACTTGTCTTGCCCCCTCTACCCACAGGCCACACTTTTGTGGTAACTTGTAGCCTGATGCAAATGGTTACTGCCAGAGGTTTGTTTTCAGGGCTACCATCTGAGGATTGACATGCACATATAGCTAAGGTAAGGGCAGTGTGTAAAAGTTGTGTGGGGAGGCCTGATTTGGATCTAGATGTAATAGGTCTCAGAGTGTTTCCTCTCTCACTGACGGGAGAGGCTGCTATATGGTTCACTGAGCTCCCATACAACTCAGTCTTCACTTGGAACCAAATAAGAGATGTCTTATTAGCACGCTACTATCCGGTCTCCAAGAAACTAAACCGCAAAGATAGAGTGAACAACTTTGTGGCACTACCAGGAGAGTCAATTAGTAGTTCTTGGGATAGATTCACCTCATTCTTGAGAAGTGTTCCAAATCACCGTATAGATGATGCGTCATTGAAGGAATACTTCTATCGGAGACAGGATGATAACAATAAAGCGGTGTTGGACACTATAGCGGGTGGATCTTATGGAGAATTCCCTTATTCTGAGATTGCTGAAAAAATTAGAGAAAATCTCCCGAAATAACAAAGCTTGGAGTACTAGGAAGTCCGATAAAAGAAGAAACACCTTCGCAGTGCAGTCTACTCACAACCCAGCCACAGATGAGATTCGTGAAGAAATGGCTCAGATGAGAACTGAGCTTCGGTTGGTACTAAAAAATGTCACTGGGGTGCAGAAAAGATAAATGCAGTCAACTTATTGTCGAAACCACCGCCACAAAACAATGAGTGTTATTATGAGGAGGATTCCTATGCAGTAAATGAACAGATGGGGGGTTTCCGACCAAGTGCCCAAGACTCTAATCAGGAGAATTGGCGCCAAGGTCAAGGGAACCAAGGTCGGAACTATGGTAACTACAATCGTGAGGGTCACTATTTCCGAGATGGAAACTACAATCGCGACAACAACTTCAACAAGGGTAACTATGGTAATAGAAACGACAGGAATGGACCCTATGTTCCTCCTAAAAATCATGAAGTTACTCCTAGGGATGGTGGAGGTAGTATGTCGTGAGTTGAGGATATGTTGCATATAATTATGAGGAGGTTCGACATTAGTGATGAACACTTTAAAGAGTTGAGGTGTGATTTAGCTAGTTTGGGCAAAATGTTGATACACATGCAATTTCGATTAAACAGGTCGAATTGCAAGTGGCCCAATTATCTGCGACAGTGAACACACGGCAACCGGGCACTCTTCCTAGCAACACTGTCCAAAATCCAAAGAATGATGCGCACTGTATGGCAATCACAACTCGGGCTGGTAGGCAAACCATTGACCCACCTTCCATCTACTAAGGAAAATGTGAGAAAGGATTATGATAATGTGGTAAAGGGTAGTGGTGAAGCAGAGGGAAGTAATGGAAATGACGCAGAAGTACTTATCAAGGTAATTCCCATGCCTAGGCCACCACCACCCTTCCCTCAGAGATTAGTGAGAAAGACCGAGGATGGTAAATACCGGCGTTTCATAACAATGTTGAAGCAGCTTTCTATCAATGTCCCTTTGGTAAAAGCTCTAGAGCAAATGCCCGGTTATGCCAAATTTATGAAAGATCTGGTCACCATGAAAAGATCAGTCACTTTCGAGGATTATGATAGACTGCAGCATTGTAGTGCTATTGCTACAAGATCCCTCGTACAAAAGAAAGAAGATCCGGGTGCGTTCACCTATTCCTTGTACAGTTGGGTCATTACATTTTGCGAAATCATTATGTTATCTGGGGGTAAGCATAAATCTCATGCCCCTCTTGATTTACAAGAAATTGGGTTTGGGGGATCCAAAACCCACTGCGATGCGGCTACTGATGGCTGATCGGACAGTGAAACGGCCCATAGGGATACTCCATGATGTGCTAGTAAAAGTGGAGTCATTCATCTTTCCGGCTGATTTTTTTATTCTTGATTGCGAGGTTGATTTTGATGTGCCTATTATTCTTGGGAGGCCATTCCTTTCAACAGGTAAAGCATTAGTTGATATGCAGAAGGGACAAATGACATTTCAGTTGAATAATGAAGAAGCGACCTTAAACATTTGTAGGACCATGAGGCAGAGTGGTGAGCTCCAATCGGTATCTGCCATATCCCACAAAGAAAAGATGAAGAAGGAGACTGAACAGAAAAATGCAAAACAAGAGTATATGGTTGGGGATATGGTGCTTGTAGACAGTTCTGGGGTGCCTTGTCTTCCGGGCAAGCTCAAGTCCAAATAGACTGGCCCTTACCTGATTACCCAAGTATTCCCTCATGGAGCAGTTGAGTTAAAAGCCAACGAGGTAATGTGGTTTAAGAGGAATATAGATAGAATAAAACTCTATTTTAAGCATAAAGCATCGGGGAATGAAGTGATAGAGGCATACCATCTTGATGAAGTCTGAGTAATTAAGGGTCCCCAGTCGTGCCGCGACATTAAATTAGGCGCTTGTTGGGGGGCAACCCAATACTTATGTTCTTTTTAGTAATTGTAGCATTTTTCTACTAATGGGTTTTTAAATTTTGCAGGCACATAACAAGGAAATCTGCAGAAAATTACTCTACAGCAGTCACTGACGGACACATCGACGGACCGTTGCGCCTGCAATGGACCGTCGTATGCATCCTCCGTACCAGGTAAGTTTTTCTGTTATTTTGAAACTAGGGCACACGCGAGGGAACAAACGACGGGTCGTCACGACTGCGAAGGACAATCGTCGGGGAACCGTCGCTTGATTAATGAGGTATACCCGACACGACCGGGCTGGACCCTTTTTAAAAATCAGAACATTTAAACTCCCCAACCCCTCATTTCACCCCATTACATCATTATTTCTCCCATTACACTTTCCTTCTCAAACCTCCACAATCTATTTCTCTATCAACCACCGATAATTGTCCTCTAACAATTCTCCAAAGCTCTAAAGTGTTATCTACTAGTGGAAACTGCTGCTGTGAGTGTCTATCCTGCCACCAAGTACTTGTGCATTTGTTTTTCTCCAATTCTAAGGTATGTGTCTCGAAATTTATACTCATTTATCTTGCCTTTTTGTTTACTAGTTAGTATTCTACTTTGTTCCTCTTCGTATGCTGTTTACTTTAGACGATTCTGTCGAACCTAGGTTACAAATGTTTGAAATTGCCATGTTTACCACCCTAGACATACGTGCTTTTGCATTGCTACTTTCCTAGGTAGTTGGGTTAGACACATGTAGGTCCAAAACACTACAAGGTTTATGTGGGTTCATCAAGGATGCTTAGGGTACCCTCAGTTGTGTCACGGTTATTCAGAACGAGACCGTGATGATGGACCATTGTACCCACGATGGACCGTCGTAGGGTCCATTGCAAAAGCCCTAGAACCCTTGTCCCAACGGACACATGTGACGGATTGTCGTTCTCACGACAGTCCGTCCTACACAACCCTCATGCTTGTCAGAGACCCTGTTTCTAAGGGTCTCTCATTTTTTTCCTAAGTGTTCCCCAACAGACACATGTGACGGACCGTCGTCTTCACAACGGTTTGTCCTGCACAACCGTTCTGGTTGTCAGAGACCCTGTTTCTAAGGGTCTCTCATTTTTTTCCAAGTGTCCTTGAACGGACATATGTGATGGACCGTCATACCCACGACGGTCCGTCCTTCATGATCGTCATAACAGTCAGAGACCCCTCTCCCAAGGGTCTCAATTTTTTTCCTCAAGTGTCCTACGACGGACATCTACAACGGACCATCGTACCTGTAACAGTTCGTCCTGCACATACCATCATGCTAGTCAGAGACTCTCTTTCGGGGTTCTCTATATATACATATTCAATGTAAAACACGTCGGACCTCACGATGGTCCGTCATAGTCACGACGAGCCGTCACCAGGCCCGTCGTGTGTCACTGTTTCTACAGCAATGACATAATATTTTCAATGTTTTATTTCGTATGGTTTCGCAATGATCATCGGCTCTAATGATGAGCGGGACCTTGAGTATGTGCCCCCAGGCACTTCCACACCTTCCTGTGCTGCACGTGCTCTCATGGCCACACCCAAAAAGGTGGCTTCCGGTGTAGTTACTGCCTCCCAGTCTGATGAGGAGCGCACACTGACCGGCACACCCTCTGGGTCAGCCACAATTGAGGAAGGAGCGTCTGGATCCTTAGGAGTATCATGGTCTGAGGAAGCCTCTGGCTCTGAATAGGTTCCGCACCCACCACTGCTGCAGCGTCGGCCTCGTCTGATGAGGCTGACATTTCAAACTCTACATCCGGCTCACCAGCCCAGGTCCCCACTCCATCCACTGACCAGCCCAATCGGTGGTGTGTCGACGGGCAGTTTCAAGCCTACTCCGACGCCAAGTTCCTAACCGATAAAGGAGTGATGACTCAAACACTTACTTTGGAGCGGCGGGTACTTAAAGGGAGTCTCCCGACGATGCTGGAGATCCAAAACCTCTTCACCAGGCATCTGTTGAACTGGACAGCACGTCCGTTGGGACGATACAGCGAAGAAATGGTCCGAGAGTTCTACGCATCCTACGTAGAGACTCATCGATCACAGATCGATAGGTGGGCTGCCCCCGCTAAATAGACCCCACTGGAGCAGGTCCGAGTCCGGGGTGTGCAGGTTGACATTTCCCTGCCAGCCATCCGCCGGTTTCTATACGACGAGAGTGTTGATGCTACTCGGACCCCCCTCACTGCCAAGTTTGACTACCGCTGGCAGATAGTTAAGGATGACCAGTTCTTGCGAAAGCCATCACTGAGAGAGACCACCAAGGGGTGGATGGCCCTGCACCTGTCAGTAGAGGGAGAGGGTGCCGATTGGGTGACTGAGCCGAAGGGGGCCATCTAGAAGGCCAACCTCACGTTCACAACAAAGTTCTTGTGGCTACTTGTCCCGTCACTGCCTTTCCCCCACAGCTGCTGATAACATAGTTACCTGGGATCGAGCAGTGTTGATGGCGGCGATGATAGCCGGATTCGAGGTGGACTTCGCTTGGCTTCTCCAGGAAGTGATGCACGAGAAGGCATTCAAGGTCACTACTACCTACCCTTTCTCGTGCATGATCTTTGCCCTTCGCAGTGCAGTCCACTCACAACCCTACCACAGATGAGATTCGTGAAGAAATGGCTCAGATGAGAACTGAGCTTTTGTTGGTACTAAAACATGTCACTGGGGGTGTAGAAAAGATAAATGCAGTCAACTACTTGTCGAAACCACCACCACAAAACGATGAGTGTTATTATGAGGAGGATTCCTATGCAGTAAATGAACAGATTGGGGGTTTTCGACCAAGTGCCCAAGGCTCTAATTAGGAGAATTGGAGCCAAGGTCTGAACTATGGTAACTACAATCGTGAGGGTCACTATGTCCGACATAGAAACTACAATCGCGACAACAACTTCAATAGGGGTAATTATGGGAATAGAAACGACAGGAATGGACCCTATGCTCCTTCTCAAAATCATGAAGTTACTCCTAGGGATGGTAAAGGTAGTATGTCACGAGTTGAGGATATGTTGCTTAAAATGATGAGGAGGTTCGACACTAGTGATGAACACATTAAAGAGTCGAGGTGTGATTTAGCTAGTATTATGCAAAAAGTTGATACACATGCAATTTCAATTTAACATATAGAATTGCAAGTGGCCCAATTATCTGCGACAGTGAAAACACGGCAACCGGGAACTCTTCCTAGCAACACTGTCCAAAATCCAAAGAATGATACGCACTGTATGGAAATAACTACTCGGGGTGGTAGCCAAACCATTTACCCACCTATGCCATCTACTGAGGAAAATGTGAGAAAGGATTATGATAATGTGGTAAAGGGTAGTGGTGAAGAAGAGGGAAGTAATGGAAAAGATGTAGAAGTACCTATCAAGTTAATTCCCATGCCTAGGCCACCACAACCCTTTCCTCATAGATTAGTGAAAAAGACCGAGGATGGTAAATACCGGCGTTTCATAACAATGTTGAAGCACCTTTCTAACAATGTCCTTTTTGTAGTAGCTCTAGAGCAAATGCCCGGTTATTCCAAATTTATGAAAGATCTGGTCACCAAGAAAAGATTAGTCACAACTGCGACGGACCGTCAACGGGGAACCGTCGCATGATTAATGAGGTATACTCGACCCGACCCGGCTGGACCCTTTTTCAAAATCAAAACATTTAAACTCCCCAACCCCTCATTCACCCATATTACATCATTATTTCTCCCATTACTCTTTCCTTATCAAACCTCCACAATCTATTTCTCTATCAACCAATGATCATTGCCCTCTCACAATTCTCCAAATCCCTAAAGTGTTATCTACTAGTGGAAACTGCTGCTGTGAGTGTCTATCTTGCCACCGAGTACTTGTGCATTTGTTTTTCTCTATTTCTAAGGTATGTGTCTCTAAATTTATACTCATTTATCTTGCCTTTTTGTTACTAGTAAGTATTATGCTTAGTTCCTCTTCGTATGTTGTTTACTTTAGACAATTCATTCTAAACTAGGTTACAAATGTTCGAAATTGCCATGTTTACCACCCTAGACATAGGTGCTTTTGTATTGCTAGTTTCCAAGGTAGTTGGGTTAGACACATGTAGGTCCAAAACACTACAAGGTTGATGTGGGTTCATCAGGAATGCTTAGGGTACCCTCAGTTCTGTCACTGTTATTCAGAACGAGACCCCGATGGCAGACCGTCGTACCCATGACGGACCATTGTAGGGTCCGTTGCAAAAGCCCTAGCACCCCTATCTCAACGGACACATGTGACAGATCGTCGTTCTCACGACGGTCCATCCTGCACAACCCTCATGCTTGTCAGAGACCCTGTTTCTAAGGGTCTCTCATTTTTTCACAAGTGTTCCCCAATGGACACATATGACGGACCGTCGTCTTCACAACGGTTCGTCCTACACAGCCGTTCTGGTTGTCAGAGACCCTGTTTCTAAGGGTCTCTCATTTTTTTCCAAGTGTCCTTCAATAGACATATGTGACAGACCGTCGTACCCACGACGGTCCGTCCTGCATGACCGTCATGATAGTCACAGACCCATCTCCTAAAGGTATCCATTTTTTTCTCAAGTGTCCTACGACGGACATCTACAACGGACTGTCGTACCTGTGATAGTCCGTCCTGCACATACCGTCATGCTAGTCAGAGATTCTCCTTCAGGGTTCTCTATATACATAGTCTAAGTAAAACACGACGGACCTCATAAAGGTCTGTCATAGTCACGACGAGCCGTCACCAGGCCTGTCGTGTGTCACTATTTCTACAGCAATGACATACTATTTTCAATGTTTTATTTCGTATGGTTTCGCTTGTCTTGTTTGCCACTACTCGTACTAATATTGATCCTTTGCAGGTACTATCTATTGTGGCAGTAAACAAGACCGAATCTACGTACGCGGGCGATCAATGTCTGTCGCCCCATCTGCACGCATGATCATTGGCTCTAATGATGAGCGGGACCCTGAGTATGTGCACCCAGGCACTTCCACACCTTCCCGTGCTGCACGTGCGCCCAAAGCCGCACCCAAAAATGTGGCGTCCGGCGTAGTCACTGCCTCCCAGTCTGATGAGGAGCGCACACTGACCGGCACACCCTCAAGGTCAGCCACAAATGAGGAATGAGAGTCTGGCTCCTTCGGAGTATTATGGTCCGACGAAGCCTCTGGCTCTGTTGAGGTTCCCGCACCCGCCATCGCCGCAAATGGCCGACCTCGCCTCGATGACGCCGATGGGCTTCGACTTCTACATCCGGCTCACCAGCCCAGGTCCCCACTCCAGCCACTGACCAGCCCAACCGGTGGTGTGTCGACGGGCAGATTCAAGTCTACTCTGACGCCAAATTCCTGACTGATAAAGGAGTGATGACTCGAACACTCACTTTGGAGCGGTGGGTACTCACAGGGAGTCTCCCGACGATGCCGGAGATCCACAACCTCTTCACCAGGCATCACTTGGAGTGGAAAGCACATCCGTTGAAACGATAAAGCGAAGAAATAGTCCGAGAGTTCTACGCATCCTACGTAGCGACTCTCCGATCATAGATCGATAGGCGGGCTGCCCCCGCTAAACAGGCCCCACTCGAGCAGGTCCGAGTCCGGGGTGTGCAGGTTCACATTTCCCTGCCAGCCTACCGCCGGTTTCTATACGGCGAGAGTTGTGATGCTATTCGGACCCCCCTCACTGATAAGTTTTACTACCGCTGGCAGATAGTTAAGGATGGCCAGTTCTTGCGCGAGCCATAACTGAGAGAGACCATCAAAAGGTGGATGGCCCTGCACCTGTCAGTAGATTAAGAGGGTGCCGATTGGGTGACCGAGCCGAAGAGGGCTATCAAGAAGGCCAACCTCACGTTCACAGCAAAGTTCTTGTGGCTGCTTGTCCGTCACTGCCTTTCCCCCACAGCTGCTGATAACATCGTTACTTGGGATCGAGCAGTGTTGATGGCGGCGATGATAGCCAGATTCGAGGTGGACTTCGCATGGCTTCTCCAGGCAGTCATGCACGAGAGGGAATTCAAGGTCACTACTACCTACCCTTTCCCGTTCATGATCTTTGCCCTTTGCAGGTCCGCAGGTGTCACGACCCAAAACGGGGCCGCGACTGGCACCCACACTTACCCTCCTTTGTGAGCGAACCAACCAATCTAAACCTTAGCATTTCAATATATATAACAACAGAAAATAATGCGGAAGACTTAACTCATTAATAAAACAATTCAAAACTATTATTATTATCCCCAAAATCTGGAAGTCATCATCACAAGAACATCTATCTCAAAATGCTAAACTAAAACTATCTAGGAAGCTAAAACTAATACTAGCTAGTCCATGCCGGAAGTTCAAGGCATCAAGACTTGAAGAAGAAGACCCAGTCCAAGCTAGACGCATTAGCTCACCCTGAATTTCCGAAGGTAGTGAAGACTGGCTAGATCTACTGTTGAGTTGAAGTTGATTAACGCTTGTCGGCATTACACAAATAACAAGGAAGAAAACATGAAAGTAGGGGGTCAGTACAACCACAAGTACTGAGTAGATATCATTGGCCAACTCAAAATAGGGAACAATATATATCAATAATAATGTAAATCAATTACAATACTCAACATGTAGCAATAACAACATGAATTCATCAATAACTACAACCTAGTTCACACATGAGGACTCAAGCCTCAATACCATACTCATTTGGGAATTAAGTTCATTAGATTGAGTATATTAATTATCTTTCAAGATTCATTATCTTTCTTCCTCTTGTGTCGGTACGTGACACTCCGCTCCTCTATTGCTATCGTGGTACCGGAACGTGGCACCCGATCCATATTCTATCCTGGTGTCAGAACGTGACACTCCGATCCTCATATTCTATCCTGGTGTCGGAACGTGACACTCCGATCCTCATATTCATTCTATCCTGGTACCGGAACGTGGCACCCGATCCTCATATTCATTCTATCCTGGTACCGGAACGTGGCACCCGATCCTCATATTCATTCTACCCTGGTACCGGAACGTGGCACCCGATCCTCATATTCATTCTATCCTGGTACCGGAACGTGGCACCCGATCCCCTAATTCATCAAGCCTTCTTTCATACTAAGGCATCATCATTAACAAGTGAATTAGGGTTTTCTTTCAAGATTTGGGATTCAAAACTTCATCATGCTCATATAATCACAACTATATATATATCATATTCATACAAGCATACAATTAAGCACATAGTAGGGTTTACAATACTATCAACACATATCATTCACTATTAGGAGTTTACTACAAGTAGCATGGAATAAACCATAACCTACCTCCACCGAAGAATTGGAATCAACAAGCAATTTCCCAAGCTTTGATGTTCTTCTTCCTCGTTCGACTCTCTCTCTCTCTACTCGTTCATTTCTCCTTCTCTTTCTGTTCTTTTCTTTTTCTTATTCAAACCCTCTTTCTTTTACCCTAATTAATCTATAATTAAGAATGAAAGATGGTAATAATGACCCACTAATTAACTTAAGGTTACCTATTTTAACCCCCAAGTAATTAGATTTATTAATATTAACCCTCAAACTTTATAATTAAGGAAAGAATAGTCCAAAACGTCCCTTAAAACGTGGAAAGAAATCCGATTCTGACTGGGACTACGCGACCTGTGACGGGCCGTCATGCCTGCGACGGTCCGTCACTCAGGTCATCGCAGCCTCTTAAAACTCAAGTGGACTGTGACGGTCCGTCACCCTGTGACGATCAGATCCGCCGCCCGTTACGGAGTTCAGAGAGTCGATTTTCAGTACCAAATTTCAGAATTCTAAGTGTCATGGAACGAAACCTCCTCGACGGGCCGTCGTGACCACGACGGCCCGTCGTGACATCCGTCGTCCCAGCCAGTTTTCCAGAAATAAAATCTGCTACTCAAAACGACTAAATAGGTCGTTACAGCAGGTGTGCCCATATGGCACGTAGATCAACTTATGACCCCGCAGGGCATTGTATACGTCGACCTCATCAAAGATGAGGCCAATTAGTTGGCTCTACGCACAGGGCCCCGTCCAGAGCTACCCCCATTTGCTGATGATCTTGCTGATATGGTATCCCAGGCCCGCACAGCTACACAGGCGTCCACTGACACTACCCCGGTCGAGTCTATCCCGGGTTGTAGCACAACTCCGAGCACCTCTCGCACAGCCCCTCTACCGGCACTGGTCGCGCTTGCAAGGGTCCAAAAACTAGAGGCACTAATGGCCACTTTTCTACATCATATCCAGCCGTGGATGCAGAAGTCGATTACTGAGTTCGAAGAGAGTCTAGAGAGGAAAATGATGCAGTTTACAGAGCGGAAGATCGCTGAGGTTAACCAGCGCCTGGACGCCTTTGAGTTGAGAGTGCTAGCCCGACCATCCCCTCCGGTGGATGTGTCTATTTTTCAGGCTGCAGTCGACAGTCTTCGTGCAGACATCGACACGATCTTAGAGGCTAGGGTGCCGGAGTCTGAGGCACCTTCTGTCGAGCCTGCTGAGGACACTATGTTGGTGGCCCTTTTTGCTACTTCTGACATTCCACCACCTCCCCCTCGAGAGAGTGCCAAGAGGCGTAGGGGTCAAGTAGAGGATGAGACGCGAGCACGGTAGAAGGAGCGCCGAGAAGTAGAGGCTGCGAGGAGAGCCTCGCTTACTGAGGAGGAGGCGCACCGAATGAGTGCATTTTAGTTACCAGCAGGGGCGTTTAGCTCCCGCACTGTGGAGATAGCAGGAGGCACTAATGATGGTGCGTTATTTTCTGAGGACACTACTGAGGTTGTCCAGATTCCAAATGACGTGGGTTACGAGGAATTGGACCAACCATCTTGCTGATCGACGGTGCTTTGCGCCACAGGTTTGCTTCACCTACCACTCTAGTATTTACATTTTTATGCATTGGGGACAATTGCATGCTTTTTTGTTGGGGGTGGGGTAAATGTATAGTGAGTGTTAGGGTGAAGTCTGATTAGCCCAATTCACTATCCTCTTTTGGGGTTTTCTTTCCCGTGTTCTTTTTCCCCAAAAGAATAATTACTTTTTCTGTTGAACCGGCATGTTTATATCTTTTGTACATAGTTTATGTCTGAAGCATGATGGATAAAATGATATCCTGATAAATTGGAAAATAATGCATGACTAGGCATAGTAACTGATAATTGCGTGGCTCTAAGCATGAAATAGAGTTACACCATTGCATTACCCTAAGTCTTAAATTCGAACTAGGTGTCTGATAATCTGATATAGTGATGAGATGCCAAGTGAGTTTGAGGAAGTTTTAATAGTCCACTATTCTTACTGATTTAGAACTTGCTGGTTAATCCTGCTAAAAGTAAGCTTTAATAGACAATTAGGAAATGATCATAGACCCTTATTCAATCCCATTTCTAGACTAAATAAAAGAAACCAAATGATTTTTATCCTTCTTTGATCCAAATTATCTGAGCTTAAAATTAGACCTTTCTTTTTCACCCCAACTGATCTTTTCTGGGAACAATGTGTTGGCCCTGGTCCCTCCTTGGACATGAGCACCTCAACTTATGACAAAAGCATAAATTGAGGGTGTCTAATGCATAAACAACCTTCGTTATGGCCCTGACCCAAATTTGGGTATTGTGTACCTTGACTCATGGCAAAGCCATGAGTTGAGGGTGGCTACTATGAGGAATGCTCTGGAAAGTGGGGTTGAAAGAACAAAGAGAGTGAAAGAACAAAATTAAAGTGTCTCAAGAATTAGATTAAAAGAAAAGTAAATAAAAATAAAAATACACAAGAAATACAAGCAAGAAAAGAAGAGAGTCACTTACACAAATGAAGAAAGAAGAGAAAAAAGCAAGGCAAAAGAATATGTGAAACAGGGCGAGATAAAATGAGAGACAGTGGAAGGTTTAGCCGATATGTCAAGGAGGGCAAAATGTCACTAATGTATACAAAAATATACCTTACCTGACCCCGAGCCTATGTTACTAGCTAAAAAAGTCCTATCGTGATCCTAAGGGTTGTATCGAAACTTTAAGGCAGTGAAAATAAGGGAAAGCTTATGGCAAAAGGTATGAATGAGTGTGACTTTGTTCTGAGAGTCAGTGTTGAAAAGTAATCCTTATACTCAAACTGAAATCATTGTGTGAAAAAGGAGGATTTTGTTTTAAAGTGAGGATACTAGTTGCACTACAAGAATTGTTAGCACCTCGGTGAGAAATTGAAGAGGATATGTGTTAGTGCATGGTGAGTCTGTGTCATGTTCAGATCCCACAAAATTCAGGCCTAATAGTGATAGCATGCATAGATTTGATGTGATTAATCGGGATTGATAGCCAAATGATTGCAAAGGATAAAACATGGATACTATTGTACAAAGATTGTGTAGTGAGTCATAGTGCGTCGCTTGAGGACAAACAACGAATTTAAGTTGAGGGTGTTGATATACTGTGGTTTCACGGTAATATTAATACTTTTTCCTTAAGTTTAGTGTGTACAAAAGCCTTTTTGTCCTAATTCTTATATAAGTTTATCTTTGTTTTGCAGGAAATCTGTCCAAAGCTGAATGCGGAGATTTTGAGCGAACAAATGCAGAGAGACCACCTACGGAGTTTATGACGGTCCGTCGTGCTTGTGACCGTCCGTAGGTGGAAGCGTAGTGCAGCTGCTGAAGGAAGTTTGGGAAGTCTTACCAAGTGTGGATTACGAAGCTTGTGACGATCCGTCGTGGTTCTGACGGTCCGTCCTGCAGGTTCGTCGTTAAGTTCAGAGAAGTGATCCCAGTACCAAGATTCCAAAAGTTGAAGTGTTTTAGAATGAAGACCCTCGACGGACCGTTGTGCCTATGACGGTCCGTCATACTTTCCGTCGAGGGGAATGAAGAGAGCAACAGAAGAAATTGCACAAGTATGGGACAAAGGAGTCCACGACGGTCTGTAGTGACCACGACGGTCCGTCGCAAGGTCCGTCGACCCAGCCGCGTTTTGGTAGATTTCCGCGAGGTTTGAAAAACCTCGTTTTTGAGGTTAGACACCAGATAGTTAGACCCTATGAGATTAGACATCAGATTTTTAGACTTTGTGTATTAGGGTTGATTTTGAGATTCTTGCAAGTGATTTTTGGAGATTAATCAAGAAAACTTTGGATTTATTCTTTCTTATTGAAGTAAGTACATGAATTCGTATTTAATGTATTTGAATATTAAGTTTATGGCTATGAGTAACTAAACTACATAACTAGGGTTGTGGGAACCATAGGAAAATAATGAGATAAACCTTAACTAAAATCACAATTCTAAAATAGTGTCTTGCATGTATTTATAATTCATTCGCTTAAAAGTCTTTTTAACGGATGGCCAACGTTAGAACTCGCCTTAATGCTACTTGACGGACCAAGGAGGTAGATAACATTAAAAGAATTATTAACATAGATTTAGTGTATACTATCTAATAGGCTAGTATTGATTGTTACGAGGTAATAACTTAGCCAAATATCGAATATGATGCTTAATATGTGGTAAGGATAAGGGTTAGGATAGCAACACACGTAGCCGGACCAAGGTGCGGAGTAAGATTTTCTTGATGCCGGACCAAGGATTTAGAAATACATAACTTATCACTCTGCATGCAAGATACTATGAAAGAATTGTTATAGTTAGAGTTATCAAGTTATGAACCTGTGAGGAACACGTAAACCCTAGTTAATTTGATCAATTGATTAAAACCCAACATTCAAAGCTGTTAAGTGTCTCTTTCAAGTTTGTTATTTATTTTCACTTATTTAGAGATAGAAACCCCCCTTTTTATATTTTTATTTTCCAAGGAAGTCATTGACCAAACAATAGTAATAACAAGTTGATGTTAAGTGTAGACTATTTTCCTCGTGGAAACGATCCCAACCTCAGTAGTTGGGTTATTTACTTGACACGACCGCTTTACCTCCTTTTTGAGAAGTTAGTTTGAGCGTATCAATGACCACTGGCTTTCACCCTAATATTATTAAAATATCTAGTTCTCTTGTTATAAATTATATATTGATACATTAAAATAGGTTATTATTATTTGGTGTATCGAATGATTTAAATTTCCTTAGAGATATCCTAATGGGAAGAATTGGGACATACCCATAGGTTTAAACTTTAGGAAATTGATTATAGGATTGTGTGAGTTTTTGATATACGGTAAACATATAATTAGAGTGTTTTTATGTTCTTGTTAACTTACACCTTATGTAAATATATATACTTGATCGATTGGAACGGTTCGGACACAATAAGAAAAGGAAAGGCATTGGGGAAGTAGTTACATGACTTCAGTTCTACATTGAAGGTAGGTTATGGTTTATTTCTATGTGATATATAAATTATAAATAGAGATTGATATCTATTGAGTGATATTGTAAAGTCTCCTATATACTTGATTGTGTGGTTGTATGTTTTGATTGTGTGGTTTGTGGTTGGCCTAAAATTATGAGACTGTGAATTTCAAATCTTGAACCCTCTCTATTAAAATGACGCCTTGAATAAAGAAAGCTTGATAAAATAAAATAATGAGATAATTGGATCCGAGTGTCAAGTTCCGACACGTTATTATGAGATCGAAGTGTCACATTCCGACGCGATATATGGGATCGGAGTTTCACGTTTTGACACAATAACATTAACGGAAAGGAATCTTGATGTAACTTAATATACTTATTCTCAAAGAATCTCTTTTCCAAATGAGTATGGTGTGGAGGCATGAGTCCTCATAGGTGTGCTTGATGTTGTGATTGCTGGTGTACCTATTATGGTGTTTTTGTCAATGGTTCATGTGTTTGTTGCTTCCCACATGTTAAATATTTTAAATGATTTTATATGTTATTATTCAATATATATTGGTTTTTATTTTGAGTTGGCCGATGATACCTACTCAGTACGTGTTCATTGTATTGACCCCTACTTGCATTTTCTTCTCTATTCTTTTGTGGAGTGCAGCATGTTTACCATCGACTTCGAATCGCCCTAAGCTCTAGCCAGTCTCTAGCACATTAGAGTTCAGGGTGAGTTATTAATTTTAGCTCGTGCTGGATTCTCTCATTCACGTCTTGATGTCTTTGAATTTCGGACATGAACTATCTCTTTGCTTATTTTGGTTTCTTAAAAACTCTTAGACTTGGTAATTTGGAAATAGATTTCTTTGATTTGATGACTATCAGATTTTTGGATGATAAGTATTAAACTTTAGAAACTTATATAAATTAATTGTTAGTATCTTTGGTAGCTTCCGCCATATTTATATAATTTATAGTTGAACTATTGGTATATGTTGGGGTTTAGATGTGTTGGTTAGCCGACCTAAGAAGGTAAGCGTGGGTGCCACTCACGAATCATTTTGGGTCGTGACAAACTTTGTATCGGAGCGTTAGGTTCGTTGGTCTCATCACACAAGGACAAGTCTAGTAGAGTATTAAGGAACGGTATGGGGACGCTTTTACTTTTCTTTTAGAGGTTATAAGACTTTAGGAAAACTCCATTTTTTTTCTTTTCTGCTATTACTTGGATCCAATTGGCATCTGGGTGATACAAATTGGTATCTGACCTTCTCACTCTATTTCGCAGATTGTTAGAACTAGAGCAACAATTGTGCCAACATCGGCAAGACAGGGTGCGTCTGAGCCAACCATTGACGCTGTAAATTGAGGAGGAGTAGTGGCAAAAGGCCGTGGTAGGGGTCGCAGGATGAAGCCCACTAGAGGCAGAGGACAATCACCTGGTCCAGCTTGGGAATAGAGCAGTGACTCCTCCACCGACTTATGTGGTAGTGAGAGAGGGTGAAGAAGGGGAAAACGAGCAGGTTCAGGATAAGAAAGTACCACCCAAGCCTACCGCAGAGATGATTAATTAGGTTCTTACATATCTTAGTGGGTTATCTGATCAGGTCCATATTACTCAATTGTTTTATGCACCAGCACCTCAAGTTTAGGGAGTAGAACATGCCACTGATGTGGCTCTCACATGGATGCATCATTGGAAGTAGGCACGTTTCCTTGATTGACTACAGGGTCTATAATGACAGGTGATAAACATGAACTTTTCATTAAGTTCTTATAGTTTAAACCTCCAGTTTTCAAGGGTGTTGAATCTGAAGATGCCTATGATTTTCTGGTTGATTGTCATGATCTGCTACATAAGGTGGACATTGTAGAACGATTCAGTGTTGAATTGGTGACCTACTAGTTTCAGGGTGATGCCAAAATGTTGAGTGCCACCTATGACTTGGGCATCATTTTCTAACTTATTTATGGAGAAGTATATACCCCGGACATTGAGGGATAAAAGGAGAGATGAGTTCCTGAGCCTAGAACAAGGAAGGATATCAGTTGCTGATTATGAGGCCAAGTTTCGTGCACTATCCACGTATGCCACTCAGCTTTGCTTCAGTCCACAAGAGAGGACTCGCCGCTTTGTGAAAGGATTGAGGTCAGATTTACAGATTCTAGCCTTATAGGTAGTTGCTGCATCAAAATCCTTTCAGGAAGTGGTTGATTTTGTGATAGAGGTAGAGGGGGTGAAGCCAGACGACTTCATCACGGCGTCGACATTTATGATGTTCTGTAAGGGATGTGAGTTTATTGGTTCTTACTCCATAGGGAAGAGTTCAGGAGGTTACCCAGCATGTCCTATTCAGTATTCCTTACAAGCATCAGTTGGGAGTCCATCGCAGACCAGTCGGCCTTTTTCTGAGTTTAGAGGTTATCTCCAGAGTTCGTCATTTTCACAGAGACCTATATTTGACTCCAGGAATTGTTATGGATGTGGAGAGGCTGGACATATTAGGAAATATTGTCCAAAACAGAGTTACAAACCCCTAGTAGTTAGAGGTAGAGGTTGTCATGGTAGAGGTCGCCATTTTGGAGGACGTGGTGGCCAAGGTAATGGTGATCACTAGTTCAGTCGGGGTGGCGGGAAAGTTGGAACTACTACAGCGCAGCTTGATAGGGGCAATGGACAGACAGTATATAGGGCCCATTTTTATGCTTTCCCCGGGAGGTCTGAAGCAGAGACATCTGATGTTGTTATCACATATACTCTTTTGGTCTGTGATTGCATCGCATCTGTATTGTTTAATCCTGGATCCACATTTTCATATGTATCTTCCTCATTTGCTACTGCTCTTGATTTATATTGTTATTTGCTAGACATATTCGTTTTTCTACTCCATTGGGTAAGTCTGTGATAGTTGAGATGGTGTATAGGTCATGCCTTGTGAATTTGTGGGGAGCAATACTTATGTAGATTTGATTATTCTGGAGATGGTTGATTTTGATGTAGTTCTGGGTATGACTTGGCTTTCTCAAAATTTTGCAATCTTAGATTGTAATGCTAAAACTGTGACATTGGCTAAGCCTTGGACAAATCCACTAGTGTGTGAGGGTGACTATATTTCAACTCCAGTTCGTATTATCTCTTTTCTTCGTTCTAAGAGGATGGTGAGTAAGGTCTGTTTATCTTTCTTGGCACATTTCAGGTATGATACTTCCAAAGTACCTTCGATTAAGTCTATTTCGATAGTCCGTGATTTTCTAGATGTGTTTCCTGCAGACCTTCCTAGTATGCCACCGGATAGTGATATTGATTTGTGTATTGACTAGGAGCCGGGTACTTGCGTTATTTCCATTCCCCCTTATAGAATGGCTCCATCTGAGTTAATGGAGTTAAAAGACCAACGTAAGGAGTTGTTAGGTAAAGGTTTTATTACACCGAGTGCATCCCCTTGGGGTCCTCCTGTTTTATTTGTGAAGCAGAAAGATGGAAGTTTTTGTATGTGCATAGACTACAGGCAGCTGAATAAGGGAACTATTAATAAAAAGTATCCCATTCCTCGCATTGATGATTTGTTCAATCAATTAAAAGTTGCTTGTGTCTTCTCTAAAATTGATCTGCGAGCCGGCTATAATCGATTGAAAATATGGGCAACAGATGCGCCAAAGACTGCTTTTCAAACAAGGTATGGGCATTATGAATTCATAGTAATGTCTTTTCGGCTTACGAATGCCCCTGCTGCTTTATGAGCCTTATGAACGGGATTTCTAAGCAATATTTGGACCTCTTTTTTATTGTATATATTGATGATATACTGATATACTCAAAAACAAGGAAAGAACATGAGGAGCGTTTGAGAATTGTATTTGAGTTGTTAAGGAAGAAAAGGCTTTATGCCAAATTCTCCAAGTGTGAGTTTTGGCTCGATTCAGTATCCTTCTTGGGGCACGTGGTTTCTAAGGATGGAGTGATGTTGGATCCTTCTAAGATTGAAGCAGTGAAGAGTTGGGTAAGTCCTACTAATGTTTCAGAAGTAAGGAGCTTTGTTGGTTTAGCTAGCTATTAGCGTCGATTTGTCAAGGGATTTTCTTCTATTGCTTCCTAGTTGAAAAGTTTGACTAAGCAGAATGTTCCATTTGTATGGTCGGATGCATGTGAAGAAAGCTTCCAAAACTCAAGACCTTGTTGACTACAGCACCAATTCTTACCTTTCTATTAGAAGGTAAAAATTTTATTATTTATTGTGATGCATCTTATTCTTGTTTGAATGCAGTGCTAATGCACGAGAGGAATGTAATTGCTTATGCTTCGAGGTAATTGAAAGTGCATGAACGTAATTATTCGACCCATGATTTGGAGTTGGCTGGAGTTGTATTTGCATTTAATCAATGGAGACATTATCTATATGTGGTCAAGTGTGAAGTTTATACAGATCATCATAGTTGACAATATGTCTTTACTCAGAAAGATTTGTATTTGAGGCAGAGGGGGTGGATGGAACTATTGAAAGACTATGATATTTCTAGTTTGTATCACCTAGGAAAAGCTAATGTTGTGGCAGATGCTTTAAGTAGAAAAGCAGGGAGAATGGGTAGTTTAGCCCACTTACAGGTTTCTAGACGCCCATTGGCTAGAGAGGTTCAGACTCTGGCTAATGACTTTATGAGGCTGGAAGTACTGGAGAAAGGAGGACTTTTTGCCTGTGTGGAGGCAAAATCTTTTTTTCTTGACAAGATAAAGAGAAATCAGTTTGCTGATAAGAAGCTGAGCCGAATTCGAGATATGGTATTGCGAGGAGGGGCTAAAGAGGCAGTTATTGATGAAGAAGGCATCTTAAGGATTAAGGGGAGAGTATGTGTGCCCCATGTAGATGATTTCATTCACATTATTCTTATAAAGGCTCATAGTTCAAGGTATTCTGTACATCCTGGTGCAACCAAGATGTATCGTGATCTAAAACAATATTTTTGGTGGAGTTGAATGAACCGTGACATTGTTGATTTTGATGCCCAATGCCTAAATTGTCAGCAGGTAAAGTATGAACACCAAAGTCCTGGAGGGACACTTCAGAGAATTTCCATTCCTGAATGGAAGTGGGAAAGAATTGCAGTAGATCTCGTAGTTTGTCTTCCTAAGACATTGGGTAAGTTTGATTCTATTTAGGTAATTGTTGACAGGTTAACTAAGTTTGCTCACTTCATTCTAGTTAAGATGACTTACAATGCCGAGAAGTTAGCCAAAATCTATGTCTCTGAGATTGTTCTATTGCATGGAGTTCAACTTTCCATCATATTCGATAGAGGTACGCAATTTACTTCTATGTTTTGGAGGACATAACATGCTGAATTAGGTACTCGACTAGATCTTAGTACTGCATTTCACCCTTAGACCGTTGGTCAGCTTGAGCGAACGATTCATGTGTTGGAGGATATGCTTTGTGCATGTGTGATAGAATTTGGTGGTCATTGGGATAATCTTTTACCTGTAGCAGAGTTTTATACAACAATAGCTATCACTCGAATATTGATATGGCACCATTTGACGCATTGTATGGGAGGAGATGTAGGTCCCCCATTGGTTGGTTTGATGCATTTGAGGTTAGACCTTGGGGTACTGATCTTCTGCGGGAATCATTAGAGAAAGTGAAAATTATTGTAACGACCTGTTTAGTCGTTTTAGAGTTGCAGAACAAATTCGGGAAAAACTGGCTGAAACCACGGAGCCAACGACGGACCGTCGCAGGCTCGACGGACCGTCGTGGGTGTTCCGTCCCATGACACTTAGAATTCTTAATTTGGGTACTGAAAATCGACTCTCTGAACTTCGTAACGAAATGACAGAACGGACCGTCACATCCACGACGGACGGTCGTGAGTTTCGCTGCAAAACACTTCAACTTTTGAGAAATCGGGACGAAACGAAGTTCTCGACCGCCAGATTTCGGAGGGCGTGACGGACCGTCACAGCCACTGAACCTGGATGTTGTCGACGCCATCGCGGGACGGACCGTCGCAGTCACGACGACCGTCACAGGTCACGCAGTCCCAGGCAAAATAGGATTTCTCCACACGTTTTAAGGGTCGTTTTTGACTATTCTTTCCTTAATTATAAAGATTGAGGGTTATTATTAATAAATCTAATTACTTGGGGGTTAAATTAGGTAACCTTAAGTTAATTAGTGGGTCATTATTACCATCTTTTATTCTTAATTATATATGAATTAGGGTAAAAGAAAGAGGGTTTGAATAAAGAAAATAAGAAAGAACAAAGAGAGACAGAAAGAGAAAGAGAACGAGTAGAGAGAGAGGGAAACGAAGAGGATAGCAAGGATTTTGAGGAGATAGCTTGTTGATCCAATTCTTCGGTGGAGGTAGGTTATGGTTTATGTTACGATATTCGTAGTGAACTCTTAATAGTGAATATTATGTGTTGATATTATTGTAAACCCTACTATGTGCTTAAGTTGTATGCTTGCATGAATATGAATGTGAAATTGTGATGAATTAACAAAGCATGATGAAGCTATTGAATCCCAAATCTTGAAAGAACCCTAATTCGCTTGATATATTATATAATGAGAATGATGATGCCTTAGTATGAAAGAAGGCTTGATATATTATATAATGAGAATGATGATGCCTTAGTGTAAAAGAAGGCTTGATATATTATATAATGAGAATGATGATGCCTTAGTGTAAAAGAAGGCTTGATGAATTAGGGGATCGGGTGCCACGTTCGGTACCAGGATAGAATGAATATGAGGATCGAGTGTCACGCCCGACACCAGGATAGAATATGGATCGGGTGCCACGTTCGGTACCAGGATAGAATGAATATGAGGATCGGGTGCCACGTTCGGTACCAGGATAGAATGAATATGAGGATCGGGTGCCACGTTCGGTACCAGGATAGAATGAATATGAGGATCGGAGTGTCACGTTCGACACCAGGATAGAATATGGATCGGGTGCCACGTTCCGTACCAGGATAGTATATGAGGATCGAGTGCCACGCCCGCACCAGGATAGAAATAGAGGAGCGGAGTGTCACGTACCGACACAAGAGGAAGAAAGATAATGAATCTTGAAAGATAATGAATATACTCAATCTAATGAACTTAATTCCCAAATGAGTATGGTATTGAGGCTTGAGTCCTCATGTGTGAACTCGGTTGTAGTTATTGATGAATTTATGTTGTTATTGCTACATGTTGAGTATTGTAGTTGATTTACATTATTATTGATATATACTGTTCCCTATTTTGACTTGGCCGATGATATCTACTCAGTACTTGTGGTTGTACTGACCCCCTACTTTTATGTTTTTCTTCTTTGTTATTTGTGTAATGCAGCAAACGTTCCGTCAACTTCAACTCAACAGTAGATCTAGCCAGTCTTCACTTCATCGGAAATTCAGGGTGAGCTAATGCGTCTAGCTTGGACTGGGTCTTCTTCTTCAAGTCTTGATGCCTTGAACTTCCGGCATGGACTAGCTAGTATTTGTTTTAGCTTCTTAGACATTCCTAGTTTAGTAATTTGAGATAGATGTTCTTGTGATGATGACTTACAGATTTTGGGGATATTATTAATAGTTTTGAATTGTTTTATTAATGAGTTAAGTCTTCCGCATTATTTTCTGTTGTTATATATTGAAATGTTAAGGGTTAAATTGGTTGGTTCGCTCACATAGGAGGGTAGATGTGGGTGCAGTCAGCGCCCGATTTGGGTCGTGACAAACTTGGTATCGAGCATTAGGTTCGTTGGTCTCATCACACAAGAACAGGTCTAGTAGAGTCTTAAGGAACGGTAGGGGGACGCCTTTACTTTTCCTTGAGAGGCTATAAGACTTTAGGAAAATTCCACTCTTTCATTCTTTCTTTCGTGCTACTACTTGAGTCCAATTGGTATCTAGGCGATACGATTGGTATCGACCATCTTCACTCTATTTCGCAGATGGTTAGAACTAGAGCAACGACCGCACTTAGAAGCAACAACGGCACAAAGAAGAAACATCTGAGCCAGCCACCGGGCCGTGGCTCGAGGAGAACAACGGCAAGAGGCCGTGGTAGAGGTCGTGGGAGGACGTCCTCTAGAGGAAGAGGACGAGCACCTAGCCCATCTGATACTAGGGCGGTGACTCCTCCACCGACTGAAGAGGTGATAAGAGAAGGGGAGGATGGGGTGAATGAGCAAGTGCAGAATGAGGAAATGCCACCTCAACCTACCCCAGATATGATCAATCGTGTTCTCGCTTATCTTAGCGGGTTATCCGATCACGGTCGAGCACCTCCAGGGGTTTCGCACCAACACCTCCGGTTTTGAGGTACGACATGCGGCTACTATGGCTCTCGCATGGATGCACCATTGGGAATGGGCACATTTCCACGTCGACCATCGGGCCTATTATGACAAACGATCAACATGAACTTTTCAAGAAGTTCTTGAAATTGAAACCTCCAGTCTTTAAAGTGCGAGAATCGAGAGGATGCCTACGATTTTCTCGGTTGATTGTCATGAGCTACTACACAAGATGGGTATAGTAGAGAGGTTTGGTGTCGAGTTCGTGAGCTATCGGTTTCAAGGAACGCCAAAATGTGGTGGCGTTCACATGTTGAGTGTCAACCAACAGAGGCACCACCTATGACTTGGGAATCATTCTCGAGTTTGTTCATGGAAAAGTATATCCCGGACCTTGAGGGATAGGAAGAGGGATGAGTTCTTGAGTCTCGAGCAAGGTAGGATGACGGTTAACGATATGAGGCTAAGTTTCGTGCTTTATCAAGGTATGCCACTCAACTGTTTCATCCACAAGAACGGATCCGCCGCTTTGTGAAGGGGTTGAGATCGAGTTGCGGATTTCAAATTTTACAGTAGCGGCTACGGCAAAATCCTTCCAAGAGGTGGTAGACTTTGTGATAGAAGTGGAAGGAGTGAAGCCAGGCGACTTCACCACAACCGACATCAAAGAGGTTTCAAGGGAGGTGAGTTTAATGGTTCTTATTCTAGAGGACAACTCCGGAGGTCGCTCCAATCGACTTATACAGTCTTCACTACAGACTGTAGTTGGGGGTCCACCTCAGAACGGTCAACACTTCTCTGAGAGGCCTATGCATGAACCTCGAGAGTGTTATGGATGTGGGGAGGTTGGACACATTAAGAGGTATTGTCCAAACCAGAGTTACGTAACCCCACCGCTAGAGGAAGGGGTGGTAATGGTAGAGGTCGTTATTCCGGAGGCGTGGTGGCCGAGGTAATGGTGGTCACCAAAACGGCAGAGGTGAAGGGCAAAGCGGAGCCACTACTACACAACATGGTAGGGCAACGGACAGACAAATGATAGGGCCCTTTGTTATGCTTTCGCTGGGAGATCTGAAGCGGAGGCGTCTGATGCTGTTATCAGAGGTAATCTTTTGGTTTGTGATTGCATGGCATCTATATTATTTGACCCTGGCTCCACGTTTTCATATGTATCTTCATCATTTGCTAATGGTCTAAATCTACATTGTGAATTACTTGATATGCCTATTCGTGTTTCTACTCCGGTGGGTGAGTCTGTGGTAGTTGAAAAAGTGTATAGGTCTTGTTTGGTGAATTTTGTGGGGAGCAACACTTACGTAGATTTGGTTATCTTAGAAATGGGTGATTTTGATGTAATTCTGGGTATGACTTGGCTTTCTCCGAATTTTGCAATTTTGGATTGTAATGCTAAAACGGTGACGTTAGCCAAGCCTGGGGCAGATCCGTTAGTGTGGGAGGGCGACTACACTTCTAATCCGGTGCGTATCATATCCTTTCTTCGTGCTAAGAAAATGGTTAGTAAAGGGTGTTTAGCTTTCTTGGCACATCTTAAGGATGACACTATCCAAGTACCCTCAATTGAGTCGGTTTCGGTAGTCCGTGAGTTTTTGGATGTGTTCCCTGCAGATCTTCCTGGTATGCCACCAGATAGGGATATTGACTTCTGTATCGATCTTGAACCGGGCACACGCCCCATTTCTATACCCCCTTATAGAATGGCTCCCGCGGAGTTAAGAGAGTTAAAGGCACAACTTCAAGAGTTATTGAACAAAGGCTTCATTAGACCAAGTGCATCCCCTTGGGGTGCTCCGGTTTTGTTTGTGAAGAAGAAGGATGGGAGTTTTCGGATGTGCATAGACTACAGACAACTAAACAAGGTAACCATAAAGAACAAGTATCCTCTTCCTCGCATTGATGACTTGTTCGATCAGTTACAAGGTGCTTGTGTCTTCTCTAAGATTGATTTGAGATCCGGTTATCATCAATTGAAAATACGAGCAACGGATGTGCCAAAGACCGCTTTTCGAACGAGGTATGGGCATTACGAATTTGTAGTGATGTCTTTTGGTCTTACGAATGCCCCTGCTGCGTTCATGAGCTTGATGAACGGGATTTTTAAGCCATATTTGGACCTTTTCGTGATCGTATTTATTGATGATATATTGGTATACTCGAAGAGCAAGAAGGAACATGAAGAGCATTTGAGAATGGTATTGGAAACGTTGAGGGAGAAAAAGCTCTATGCCAAATTCTCTAAGTGTGAGTTTTGGCTAGATGCAGTGTCCTTCTTGGGGCACGTAGTTTCTAAGGATGGAGTGATGGTAGATCCATCTAAGATTGAGACAGTGAAGAATTGGGTGAGACCCACTAATGTGTCAGAAATAAGAAGTTTTGTGGGGTTAGCTAGTTACTACCGCCGATTCGTCAAGGGATTCTCTTCTATTGCTTCCCAACCCATTTAACTTGACTAAGCAAAATGTTCCATTTGTATGGTCAGATGAATGTGAGGAAAGCTTTCAGAAGCTTAAGACTTTGTTGACTACCGCACCAATTCTTACCTTGCCAGTAGAAGGTAAAAACTTCATTGTTTATTGTGATGCATCCTATTCTGGGTTGGAGTGCAGTGCTAATGCAAGAGAAGAATGTGATTGCTTATGCTTCAAGGCAATTAAAAGTGCATGAACGTAACTATCCGACCCATGACTTGGAGTTGGCCGCGGTAGTATTTGCACTAAAGCAATGGAGACACTATTTGTATGGAGTTAAGTGTGAGGTCTATCACGGATCATCGTAGCCTTCAAAGATGTCTTTACTCGTAAAGATTTGAACTTGAGACAGAGGAGATGGATGGAACTACTAAAGGACTACGACATCACTATTTTGTATCATCCGGAAGGCGAATGTGGTGGCGGATGCTTTGAGTAGAAAGGCGGGAAGCATGGGAAGTTTAGCCCATTTGCAAGCTTCTAGACGCCCATTGGCTAGAGAGGTTCGGACTGCCTACGACTTGATGAGGTTAGAAATAAATGAGAAGGGAGGATTGTTGGCTAGTGTGGAGTCGAGATCTTCTTTTCTCGACAAGATTAAGGGAAAACAGTTTGATGATGAGAAACTAAGGCGAATCCAAGATAAAGTATTGCGAGGAGAGGCTAAGGAAGCACAAATCGATGAGGAAGGTGTTTTGAGAATCAAAGGAAGGGTGTGTGTACCCCGCGTCGATGATTTGATCAACACTATTCTAACAGAGGCTCATAGTTCACGGTATTCTATACATCCGGGCGCGACCAAGATGTACCGTGACCTAAAGCAACACTTTTGGTGGAGTAGAATGAAGCGTGATATTGTTGACTTTATTGCCAAGTGTCCAAACTGTCAACAAGTGAAATATGAACACCAAAGGCCCGGAGGAACACTTCAGAGAATGCCCATTCCTGAATGGAAGTGGGAGAGAATTGCAATGGACTTTGTGGTTGGTCTTCCAAAGACATTGGGTAAGTATGACTCCATTTGGGTAGTTGTCGATAGGTTAACTAAGTCTGCTCATTTTATTCCGGTCAAGGTAACTTACAACGCAGAAGAGTTAGCCAAGATCTATATCTCAGAGATTGTTCGATTGCATGGAGTTCCACTCTCCATCATATCGGATAGAGGTACGCAGTTTACTTCTAAGTTTTGGAAAACATTACATGCGGAATTGGGTACTAGGTTGGACCTTAGTACTGCGTTCCATCCTCAGACCGATGGTCAGTCTGAGTGAACGATTCAAGTCTTGGAGGATATGCTTCGTGCATGTGTGATAGAGTTTGGTGGCCATTGGGATAGCTTCTTACCCTTAGCGGAGTTTTCATACAATAATAGCTATCACTCAAGCATTGACATGGCTCCATTTGAAGCATTGTATGGGAGGAGATGTAGATCTCCCATTGGTTGGTTTGATGCATTCGAGGTTAGACCATGGGGTACTGATCTTTTGAGGGAATCGATAGAGAAAGTGAAGTCTATTCAAGAAAAGCTTCTAGCGGCGCAAAGTAGACAAAAGGAGTATGCAGACCGAAAGGTTAGAGACTTGGAGTTCATGGAGGGTGAACAAGTCTTGTTGAAGGTTTCACCTATGAAAGGGGTGATGCGGTTTGGCAAAAGAGGTAAGTTAAGTCCAAGGTATATTGGACCATTTGAAGTGCTTAAGCGAATAGGGGAGGTGGCTTATGAGTTAGCCTTGCCCCCGGGGCTGTCCGGAGTACATCCGATATTCCATGTGTCCATGTTGAAAAGATACCATGGAGATGGAAACTACATCATCCGTTGGGATTCAGTTTTGTTGGATGAGAACTTGACTTATGAAGAGGAACCGGTTGCTATATTAGATAGAGAGGTTCGCAAGTTGAGGTCGAGAGAAATTGCATCCATCAAAGTTCAATGGAAGAATCGACCGGTTGAAGAGGCTACTTGGGAGAAGGAGGCGGATATGCAAGAGAAATACCCACATCTGTTTCTGATTCAGTACTCCTTTTCGCCATTGTTTTTCTTCTTTTGATCGTTCGGGGACGAACGATGGGTAAATTGGTATCTATTGTAACGACCTGTTTAGTCGTTTTAGAGTTGCAGAACAAATTCGGGAAAAACTGGCTGAAACCACGGAGCCAACGACGGACCGTCGCAGGCTCGACGGACCGTCGTGGGTGTTCCGTCCCATGACACTTAGAATTCTTAATTTGGGTACTGAAAATCGACTCTCTGAACTTCGTAACGAAATGACAGAGCGGACCGTCACATCCACGACGGACGGTCGTGAGTTTCCGTTGCAAAACACTTCAACTTTTGAGAAATTGGGACGAGAAACGAGTTCCTGACCGCCAGGACGGAGGCGGGACGGACCGTCACAGTGACGGGCCGTCACAGCCACCTGAACCTGGATGTTGCGGCGGCCATTGTGACGGACCGTCGCGATCCACGGCGACCGTCACAGTCACGCAATCCCAGGCAAAATAGGATTTCTCCACACGCTTTAAGGGTCGTTTGACTATTCTTTCCTTAATTATAAAGATTGAGGTTATTATTAATAAATCTAATTACTTGGGGTTAAATTAGGTAACCTTAAGTTAATTAGTGGGTCATTATTACCATCTTTTATTCTTAATTATATATGAATTAGGGTAAAAGAAAGAGGGTTTGAATAAAGAAAATAAGAAAGAACAAAGAGAGACAGAAAGAGAAAGAGAACGAGTAGAGAGAGAGGGAAACGAAGAGGATAGCAAGGATTTTGAGGAGATAGCTTGGTGATCCAATTCTTCATGGAGGTAGGTTATGGTTTATGTTACGATATTCGTAGTGAACTCTTAATAGTGAATATTATGTGTTGATATTATTGTAAACCCTACTATGTGCTTAAGTTGTATGCTTGCATGAATATGAATGTGAAATTGTGATGAATTAACAAAGCATGATGAAGCTATTGAATCCCAAATCTTGAAAGAACCCTAATTCGCTTGATATATTATATAATGAGAATGATGATGCCTTAGTATGAAAGAAGGCTTGATATATTATATAATGAGAATGATGATGCCTTAGTGTAAAAGAAGGCTTGATATATTATATAATGAGAATGATGATGCCTTAGTGTAAAAGAAGGCTTGATGAATTAGGGGATCGGGTGCCACGTTCCGGTACCAGGATAGAATGAATATGAGGATCGGAGTGTCACGTTCCGACACCAGGATAGAATATGGATCGGGTGTCACGTTCCGGTACCAGGATAGAATGAATATGAGGATCGGGTGCCACGTTCCGGTACCAGGATAGAATGAATATGAGGATCGGGTGCCACGTTCCGGTACCAGGATAGAATGAATATGAGGATCGGAGTGTCACGTTCCGACACCAGGATAGAATATGGATCGGGTGCCACGTTCCTACACCAGGATAGTATATGAGGATCGGAGTGCCACGCCCGGCACCAGGATAGAAATAGAGGAGCGGAGTGTCACGCATCTGACACAAGAGGAAGAAAGATAATGAATCTTGAAAGATAATGAATATACTCAATCTAATGAACTTAATTCCCAAATGAGTATGGTATTGAGGCTTGAGTCCTCATGTGTGAACTCGGTTGTAGTTATTGATGAATTTATGTTGTTATTGCTACATGTTGAGTATTGTAGTTGATTTACATTATTATTGATATATACTGTTCCCTATTTTGAGTTGGCCGATGATATCTACTCAGTACTTGTGGTTGTACTGCCCCCCTACTCTGATGTTTTTCTTCTTTGATATTTGTGTAATGCGACAAGCGTTCCGTCAACTTCAACTCAACAAAGAGATCTAGCCGCCTTCACTTCATCGGGAATTCGGGGTGAGCTAATGCGTCTAGCTTGACTGCGTCTTCTTCTTCAAGTCTTGATGCCTTGAACTTCCGGCATGGACTAGCTAGTATTTGTTTTAGCTTCTTAGACATTCCTAGTTTAGTAATTTGAGATAGATGTTCTTGTGATGATGACTTCCAGATTTTGGGGATATTAATAATAGTTTTGAATTGTTTTATTAATGAGTTAAGTCTTCCGCATTATTTTCTGTTGTTATATATTGAAATGTTAAGGGTTAAATTGGTTGGTTCGCTCACATAGGAGGGTAGATGTGGGTGCCAGTCGCGGCCCCGATTTGGGTCGTGACAATTATTCAGGAAAAACTTTTAGCCGCTGAGAGTAGGAAGAAGGAATATGCAGATCGAAAGGTTAGGGACTTGGATTTTATGGAGGGTGAACAAGTCTTGCTGAAGGTTTCACCCATGAAAGGTGTGATGCGGTTTGGTACACGAGGTAAGTTTAGTCAGAGATATATTGGTCCATTTTAAGTTCTGAAGCGCGTGGGAGTGGTGGCTTAAGAATTGGTATTGCCTCCAGGGTTGTTAGGAGTGCACCCGGTATTCCATGTGTCTATGCTAAAACAATACCATGGCGATGGAAGCTACATTATTCGTTGGGATTCAATTCTACTTGATGAGAATCTGTCTTATGAGGAGGAGCCTGTAGCTATTCTAGATAGCAAGGTCCGCAAGTTGAGATCAATGGATATTGCATCTATCAAGGTT
This sequence comes from Solanum arcanum, assembly GCA_027789145.1. NCBI lineage: Eukaryota > Viridiplantae > Streptophyta > Magnoliopsida > Solanales > Solanaceae > Solanum > Solanum arcanum. Next base: position 21,602,347 of record CM050935.1, on the reverse strand, counting down.
CAACAGAAGAATCGGCCAGTTGAAGAGTCCACTTGGGAGAGTGAGACTGATATGCATGAAAGATATCCACACCTTTCACAAATTCAGGTATTTTCCTTGCCCTCATCTTTCTTTTTGATCGTTCAAGAACGAACGATGGGTAAATTGGTATATACTGTAACGACCCATTTTGGTAAGCCCTATGTTTCAGAAAATATTTTTTTTCGATGGATTCTAATTGGATTTTGTACTATTCATAATTACAATTATGAAATTAGTGGGGTAGTTTTAATAATTTATTTAGTTTGTGGTTAAAGAAAAATAACATTAGAATTGAAGTGGACCACTTTTATTACTCTTATAATTAGTTGTATAATAATTAGGGTAAACATAATTTATAGAATAAAAGAAAAGAACATAAGAGAAGAAAGAAGTGGAGGTGGCGACGACAAAATCAAACGGTGATCCTTTATTGATACACTTCCTTGTGAGTTACTATCTAATTTAAAAATATATATAATATTCTTGTACCATAAAGTACATAGAATGGATAAATTGTATAGTTGGTCATTCTAGAAGAATGTGGGGTACATAATATATATATAATTAATAAAGAATTGAAGTATGAAGGATAAATGCTAACATAACTAAGTACCTATTGATTTCCTAAGAATTAATATAAGAATTTAGTGCTAATGTTAGTAGTAAACAAGGATACAGTATGGTGGTATGTTTTTTAATATTACGTGTAGTAGGGTGGTTGTTAATCCGTATGCTGTTGGTTTTGAGTCCAGCGGCTTCTACCCTAATATATTGAAATCTCTAGTTTTCAATTTATAAATTATATTTTGATATATTAAAATAGGTAATTAATTATTTGGTGTATCGAATGATTTAAATTTCTTTAAGGATATGCTAATGGGAAGAATTAGGACTTACCCGTAGGTTTAAACTTTAGGAAATTGATTATAGGATTGTGTGAGTTTTTGTTCTAGGCTAGACATATAATTAGAGTGTTTTTATGGGCTTGTTAACTTACACCTTATGTAAATATATATACTTAATAGATTGGAACATTCGGAGACAATAAGAAAAGGAAAGGCACTGGAGAAGAAGTTACTTGACTTTGGTTCTTCGGTGGAGGTAGGTTATGGTTTATTTCTATGTGATAGATAACCTCTAAATTGCGATCAATATGTATTGAGTGATATTATAAAGTCTCCTATGTACTTGATTGTGTTGTTGTATGTTTTGATTGTGTGGTTTGTGGTTGGCCTAAAATTATGAGACTGTTGAATTTCTAATCTTGAACCCTCTCTATTAAAATGACGCCTTGAATAAAGAAGGCTTGATGAAATAAAATAATGAGATAATTAAATTGGAGTGTCACGTTCCGACACGGTATTATGCGATTGGAGCGTCACAATCCGACACGATATATGGGATCGAAGTATCACGTCCGACACAATAACATTAAAGGAAAGGAATCTTGAAGTAAGTAAATATACTTATTCTCAAAGAAACTATTTTCCAAATGAGTTTGGTGTGAAAGGATGAGTCCTCATAGGTGTGGTTGATGTTTTGATTCATGGTGTACCTATTATGGTGTTGTTGTCAATGGTTCTTGTCTTTGTTGCTTGCCACCTGTTAATTATTGTAGTTGATTTTATGTTATAATTCAATATATATTGGTTTCTTTTTTGAGTAGGCCGATGATACCCACTCAGTACGTGTTCCTTGTACTGACCTCTACTTGTATTTTCTTCTCTATTATTTTGTGGAGTGCAGCAAGTGTACCATCGGCTTCGAGTCACCCTCAGCTCTAGCCAGTCTCCAGCACATCAGAGTTCAGGGGGAGCTATTAATTCTAGCTCGTGCTGGATTTGCTCATTCACGTCTTGATGTCTTTGAATTTCGGACATGGACCATCTTTTTGCTTATTTTTGTCTCTCAAACACTCTTAGACATGGTAATTTTGAATTAGATGTCTATGATGTGATGACTATCAGATTTTGGGATGATAAGTATTAAACTTTAGAAACTTATATAAATTGGTTGTTAGTATCTTTTGGAGCTTCCGCATTATTTATATTATTTATAGTTGAACTATTGGTATATGTTGGGGTTTAGATGTGTTGGTTCGCCCACCTAAGGAGGTAGGTGTGGGTGCCCCTCACAAATCATTTTGGGCATATACCTTCACTCTATGAAATAATAGTAGTGTCTTTACTAACTGACAGTCAACATTAGACTACCACAACATTTTGCAGTCGAGAAAATATACCTATTTCTAAGGACAATTTTTTTTCTTCTTTCGTTGTTATTTCAACTTCTAATACTCTAGTAGTGTTAATATTTGAAATAGAGTGAAGAAGTTCACATACAATTTGTGTCACCTAGATACCAATTGGATTCGAGTAGTAACTCGAAAGAAAGAAAGAAATGTGTTTTCCTGAAGTCCTATAGCTTCTCAATGGAAAGTAAAGGCTTCCCCTTACCGTTCCGCAAGACTCTGCTACACTTGTCATTTTGTGATGAGATCGCCGAACCTAACGCTCTGATACCAAGTTTGTCACGAACCAACACGATTCGTGAGTGGCACCCACACTTATCCTCTTAAATGGGCGGACAAACCAATTTAACGTAACTTACAAAATACAAGCATAACGCGGAAAGTCAAATGTTACTAAATATCATTTCCCAAAACTTGAAAGCCATCACACCAAGGACATCTAATCTCCAATACTAAGTCTAAGAATATAAAATACACCAAAATAAAAGAATAAAATTGTATGTTTCCAAAAGTATTGGACATCATGCCATGACAGAGAGAACCCAACACGAGCTTTAATGGATAGCTCACCCTAGAACTTGATATGCAGGAGGCTGACTAGAGCTTAGGAAAATCAGAAGTCATAGGTATACTCGCTGCATTTCATAAAAGGAAAACACAGAAGAAAACAAGTAGGGCTCAGTACGAGGAAACATGTATTGATTATGTATCATCGGTCAACCCATAATAGTAACTAATATACAAAGAATAATAGTATGAACTCAACTATAGCACTTAACATGTGATAAGCAACAAACAACATGAACAAGTGTCAATAACAATAAAGTAAGCACGTATTAAGTCAACGGTATCAAAATCACACATGAGGACTCATTCCACCAAAAAAAACCATTTTGGGACTTGAGTTCTTTGAGATTGAGTAATTTCCATTAATTCAACATATTTTTCCTTCAATATTATTGTGTCGGAACGTGACACGCCGATCCAAGAATACTGTGTCAAAATGTGACACTCCGATCCAAGAATACCGTGTCGGAACGTGACACGCTGATCCAAAAATACCGTGTTGGAACGTGACACTCTAATCCAACAATTAATTTATCATTTAATATCACCATTTTTTCATTCGTTAATAATATTTAATCGATCTTTCTTTATTCAAGGCATTACATCGATAGAGATAGTAAGATTATACATTTCAGAGTCTCAAGATTTCAGACCAATCACAAAACACACGACCAAGCCACACAATCACACAATCAAGTACATAGAAAACTTCACAATATCATTCAATGCATATCAGTCACTATTAAGAGTTTACTATCAAATTGCATAAACCATAGCCTACCTCCACCGAAGAACCGAAGTCAAGCAAGCTACTTCTCCAATATTTTACCTTTCATCAATGCTTCTTAACCTTTCCAATCTATCAAATATACATGCATAATTTGTAAGCTAACGAGTCTACAAACACTCATATTACTATATGTACTATAGCCTAGACCTAAAAACTCACCCAATTCTACAGTCGAGTTCCTAAACTTTGATACCAACTAATTTATCAAGTCTCATACATGTAAAAATTTCAAGCCTAGAGTTAAGTCTATGTTCCTCCAAGTAACCTAATCCAATGATGTTAATATTATATAATACATTTATTTTAGTTATCTATCTCAAAATATCTAAACTTATCTCATAATATGATAACTATTCAAAAAGTTACAGCCCAAGTCATAAGGATCATGTACTTCAGTATGTAAAAGAGGAGAAGATGAAACCTCCTGCCTATCATCCATGATCTATGCACCATCCAGTCATATTATTATTATTATTATTATTATTATTATTATTATTATTATTCTTGTTATTATTATTTGTTGTTGTTATTATTATTATTATTATTAATATTATTAATATTTTTTATTATTATCCTTACTATGGTTACACTAGACAATTACACACAAATTTAAACCACAAAAATCGAAAGCATATAACACAGAAACCAATTTCCCAACATACCTATCGATGCCTCAATCATTTGGTAATGATTACCAATGATTGCAGGTAAATGTTACAGCAACACATAGCCTCTGCGTAAGAATAAGTTGGCAATATCCATTTTTCCTTCTTCCTCATTTAATATATATATTAATTAAAACATGACATCGATTAATAAATGAATTAAATTCTAATGTTACTATATAGAAAAATCTATTTAGCTTCGACTACAGAAAGTGATAAATCATTGTATTCACTAGCTAATACACTTATACCAAGCCATAATTTTTCAGTGATTTCTTATCATTAATTATCCACTTAGACTTTGATTTTTGTTACTATTTCATTTACAATAACATGACATTAAGTAGTATATATAGTAATATATATAATCTCCCACCCAGCATTTAATATGCATAGAAAAATATTGCGGCTAATTGAAGATTTACCTGAAGGCAGTTGTTTTCCATTCAATTTTTGTTCCACGCCTTCCTCTCTTTGTTCTCCTCTTTCCCTTTTTTTCTTTTTTTCTATAGATTATTTACTACCCTAATTATCAAAAGACTAATTATATAAGTGGAAAAAGTAACCCCTATTACTTTTAATGATATTTTCTTCAACCACTAACTAATAAATTATTAAATTTATTTCACTAATGTAATAATAAATTTAGGAATAGTTCAAAATAACTTAGAATCTATCGAGAAGTCTTTTATAAAATAACAAGCTCTATTATTCTAAACAACCAAATGGTTCCTTACAGGAATTGAGAGGCGGGCAGCCACGGGATTGATAACTTCAAGGTATGGATTAATTAATATATATTATCATATAGTTAGATTGAAAATGGGATAGAAGTTTTGTACTATAGTTAAGATAATTGGGTTAGAAGAATAATAAAAAAAAAAAAAAGAAGAAGTGGGAATCTATATTTATGTTCATGTTCTGGGATTTTGGGGACAATGACATACCTCAATCATTGGCTGCTTGTTGCCAATTGATTTAGGCATTTATACTTACCTATGTATGCAACAAGAGAAAATAATAATGTACTGGTTCCTTCATTTCTTTTTTCGAACAGTTCTTTTTTTTACATATATAATTACCCTAACTTTATTAATAAATGTAATTAAGTCTATGAGTAAAAAGATTTAGTTGCTACATTTATGTGGGTTTACATATTGGTATAATTAATGGCAAATATGTTTAGTATGGAAGTTCGTGATTGGAGCATGGTGTAGGGTTGGCTGCCACTAGTTTAATAATCACACGCTTCAAACATTGAATATCAATATTGTGGTCTCATGTTATAAGTTATATTTAAACATACTTAGATAGGTAATTAAATATAAGGTGTATTATATTAATTTAATATCATTAAGGTATTCCTATGGGAGGAATTAATATGTATCCTTAGGTTTGAACTTTAGAAAATTAATTATAGAATTAGGTGAGTTTTAGGTCTAAGGCTAGACATATGATAATATGAGTGTGTATTGGATTGTTAACTTACAAATTATTCATATACACTTGATATATTGGAAAGATTCAGAAGCATTAAGGAAAGGAAAAGTATTGAAGAACTAGTTGGTTTACTTCGGTTCTTTGGTGGAGGTAGATTACGGTTTATGGTATTTGATAGTAAACTCTTAATAGTGATTGATATGTATTGAATGATATTTTGAAGTTCTCTATGAAGTTTACTTTGTGATTGTGTGATTTGGTTGTGTGGTTTATGATTGTTCTTAAATTCCGAGACCGTGAAATTTATAATCTTGAACCTCTTATCAAAACGATGTTTTGAATAAAGAAGGCTTGATAAAATATTATCAATGAATTGAAAGTGGTGATAATAAATGATAAATTAATGATATTATTGGATCGGAGTGTCACGTTCCTACACAATATAATTGAATTAGAGTGTCACGTTCTGACACAGTATAATCGGAATGGAGTGTCACTTTTCAACACGGTATAATTGGATCGAAGTGTCAAATTCCGACACGATAATATTAAAGGAAAAACATATTGTATTAACGGAATAACTCAACCTCGAAGAACTCAATTTCCCCAAAAGGTTTTGCTGGAGGCATGAGTCCTCATAGATGATCTTGATATTGGTGACACTTGTTCATTTTGTTTGTTTCTTATCACATGTTAAGTGCTACAGTTAAGTTCATACTATTATTAATTGTATATTAGTTTCTATTTTGGGTTGACCGATAATACCTACTCAATACATGTTGTCTCGTACTGAGCCCTACTTATGTTTTCTTTGTTTCCTTTTATGAATTGTAACGAGTGTTTCAATGACTTCAAATTACCCTCAGCTCTATCCAGTCTCCCGCATATCAGGTTTCAGGGTGAGCTATTCATTTAAGATCGTAGTGGATTCTCTCGGTCTTAACATAACGTCCTATGCTTTTGGACACATGCCATTTTATTCTTCTATCTTGGTGTATTTAATATTTTTAGACTTAGTAGTGGAGATTAGAAGTCCTTGATGTGTGACTTTCATGTTTTGTAAATGATATTTAGTAAGATTTTCAGTTTCCGCATTATCTTTGTATTTTGTAAGTTTTGTTAAATCGGTTGGTTCGTCCACTTAGAGGTTAAGTGTGGGTGTTACTCACGACTTGTTTTGGGACGTGACAAATTAGTTTAATTTTATCTTACTTCAAACACTATATTCACCAACTAAATCACATTCACTTATTTTAAGAACTTAACATCTTTCTCAGTGTAATTAGTTTAGTTTTAACTTAATTCAAGCACTATATTAACTAACTAAATAACATTTACTTATTTGATGAAGTTAACATCTTTCTAAGTCTAAATAGTTTAGTTTTAGCTTAATTCCAACACTATATTCACCAACGAAATTACATTAACTTATATCAAGAATTTAACATATTTCTAAGTGTAATTAGTTTAGTTTTAACTTAATTCAAATATTATATTCACCAACAGAATCACATTAACTTATTTAAAGAACTTAACAACTTTCTAAGTCTAATTAGTTTAGTTTTAACTTAAGTCCAAAAATATATTCACCAAATAAATCACAATAACTTATTTAAAGAATTTAACAACTTTTCAAGTGTCACGACCCAAAACGAGTCGTGAGTGGAACCCACTTACCTCCTTAGGTGGGCGAACCAACATATCTGAACCCCAACATATACATATAGTTAAACTATAAATAATATCAATAATGCGGAAGGTCCAAAAGATACTAAGCGACCAATTGAATAAGTTTCTAATGTTTAATACTTTTCATCCCAAAATCTGATAGTCATCACGTCAAGGACACCTATTTTCAATTACCAAGTCTAAGAGTGTTTAAGAAACCAAAATAACCAAAAGATGGTCCATGTCCAAATTTAAAAGACATCAAGACGTGAATGAGGGAATCATGCACGAGCTAGAATTAATAGCTCACCTGAACTCTGATGTGCTTGAGACTAGCTAGAGCAGAGGGCGAGTCGAAGTCGATGGTACACTTGTTGCACTCCACAAAAGAATAGAGAAGAAAATACAAGTAGGGGTTTGTACAAGGAACACGTACTGAGTAGATATTGTGTCGGAACGTGAAACTTCGATCCCATAATATCGTGTCAGAATGTGACACTCTGATCCAATAATACCATGTCAGAACGTGACACTCCGATCCAATTATCTCATTATTTTTTTTCATCAAGCTTTCTTTATTTAAGGAGTCATTTTAATAGAGAGGGTTCAAGATTAGTAATTCAACAGTCTCATAATTTTAGGCCAACCACAAACCACACAATCAAAACATACAACCACACAATCAAGTACATAGGAGACTTTACAATATCAATCAATACATGTTAATCGCTATTTAGAGTTTATGTATCAAATAGAAATAAACCATAACCTACCTCCACCAAAGAACCAAAATCAGGCAAGCTAAGTCCACAATGATTTTCCTTTCATCAATGTCTCGAAACATTCAAATTTATCAAGTATACAATATTTGTAAGTAAACACTCTCAATTATTTGATCAAAATTCAACATTGATCTCAATTGATATGTCAAATCTTACATTTGTTAAATTCAATTCTATGGTTATGTCTTAATAACTCCAAAAAACATAACTTTAAGGGTATTCAAATAATATAATACACCTAATATATAATTTGGTATACTAATATATCATCACTTGACTTATAGTAGTATAACTTTAAGAAAAGAATCCTAAAATTCTCAAACTAGAAGTGAACTATAATCTGCATACATGAGGTATATAGAAACTTACCACACTATTGTATGCTGATTTCCCACTACAATTAACAAAATTTTTTGATAGTAATCATTAGATAATCATCAATTAGTTATTAATTGTAACAGGGCCCCCATATTAAATTTTCTATTAAGTATATAAGTATATTTATTATGTACCTCTTATCCTCTTATAACAATCCATTATACATATTATCAATTCTATTTAACGTTACAACAGTACTACATTCTATAAACATTATTCAACTCTACGTTAATCAATAACAATAAAGATTGATTCCCCACCTCCAAAACGTTACAATATACACTCACCTTCAATCTCTTGTAACACCATATGTACACATAAATTTAGCAAAAATTTCTTTACAATTTTAACAATTCCCATCCATAAATGCAATGAAATCCGTCAAATTTAATAACCCATGTTATACAATGTTCCCTTTATTATAAACCTACATGGAAGAAGAAATTTCAATTGGATGAGTCAATTGCTTATAAACCCATAACATCACCAATTCATTTTATTTCTAAACATATAATTTAGTAATCTAACTCCTAACTAACCCAATAATATTAAAGAACAAGCCTTAAGCTTTTTGCAGTTTACCTGAAGTTTTTTCTTCAACCTTGTCGGTGGTGCTAAGAATAAGGAAGAAGAGGCATATGCGGTTTTCGTATAATCAAATAATGTTAACCCTATTTATTATATAATAATTATAAATATGGTTATATATACCCACTATTTATTTTAATGTTATTTTCTAATTTAACCATCAACTAAGTATATTATTAAAACTACCCCACTAAATTCATAATTATAATTACGAATAGTCAAAAAAATCCTTTTAATCTATCGAAAAGCATTTATTATGAAAAAATTTCTAATGCTCAAACCGACTAAATGGGTTGTTACAATACATATCAATTTACCCATCGTTCGTCCTCTAACGATCAAAAGAAAAGGGAGGGCGGGAAAGAATACCTGAATTGGTAAAAAGATGTGGATATCTTTCATGCATATCAGCCTCACTCTCCCAAGTGGACTCTTCAACTGGCCTATTCTTCCATTGAACTTTGATAAAGGCAATCTCTTTTGCTCTCAATTGGAGGACGTCCCTATCTAGAATAGAAATAGGCTCCTCCTAATAAGACAGACTATCAATAAGAAGAACTGAATCACAACGAATAATGTAGTTTCCATCACCATGATATTTCTTTAGCATGGACACCTGAAATACCGGGTGCACTCTTGACAACCTTGGAGGCATGGCCAATTCTTAAGACACCTCTCCCAAATGCTTCAGAACTTCAAATGGATCAATACATCTCTGACTAAGCTTACGTCACGTACCAAATTGCATCAAACCTTTCATGGGTGAAACCTTCAGCAAGACTTGCTCACCCTCCATAAATTCCAAGTCACTAACCTTCCGATCTGCATACTCCTTCTGCCTGCTCTGAGCTACCAAAAGTTTCTCTTGAATGAATTTCACTTTCTCTAATGATTCCCTCAAAAGATCAGTACCCCAAGGTCTCACCTCAAATGCATGAAACCAACCAATGATGACCTACATCTCCCTTAATACAATGCCTCAAATGGGGCCATATCAATACTCGAATGATAGCTATTGTTGTACGAAAACTATTCTAACGGTAAGAATTTATCCCTTTGACCAACAAAATCTATCACACACGCACGAAGCATATTCTCCAGCACTTGAATTGTTCACTATGACTGCCCATCGGTGTGAGGGTGAAATGCAGTACTAATATCTAGTCTAGTACCTAATTCAGCATGTAATGTCCTCCAAAACTTAGAAGTAAATTGTGTACCTCTATCTGATATTGTGAAAAGTGGAACTCCATGCAATCGAACAATCTCAAGACATAGAGTTTGGCTAACTTCTCAGCATTGTAAGTCATCTTAACCGGAATGAAGTAAGCAGACTTAGATAACCTATCAACAATTAAGCAAATAGAATCAAACTTACCCAATATCTTTGGAAGACCAACTACGAAATCCATTGAAAGTCTTTCCCACTTCCATTTAGGAATGGGCATTCTCTGAAGTGTCCCTCCAAAGCTCTGGTGTTCATACTTTACCTACTAACAATTCGGGCATTGGGCAACAAAATCAACAATGTCACACTTCATTCTTATCCACCAAAAATGGTGCTTTAGATCACGATACATCTTTGTTGCACTAGGATGTATAGAATACCTTGAACTATGAGCCTCTGTAAGAATAGTGTGAATGAAATCATCATCACGGTGCACACATACCCTTCCCTTAATCCTCACGACACCTTCTTCATCAATTTTAGCCTGTTTAGCCTCTATTCGCAATACCATATCTCGAATTCGGCTGAGCTTCTCATCAGCAGACTTATTTCCCTTAATCTTATCAAGAGAAGCACATCTTGCCTCCAAATAGGATAAAAATCCTTCTTTTCTCTAGTACATCCAGCCTTATAAAATCATTAGCCAGAGTCTTAACCTCTCTAGCTAATGGGCGTCTAGAAACATGTAAGTGGACTAAACTACCCATGCTCCCTGCTTTTCTACATAAAGCATCTGCCACAACATTAGCTTTTCCTAGGTGATACAAAATAGTAATATCATAGTCTGTCAATAGTTCCATTCACCTCCTCTACCTCAAATTCAAATCTTTTTGAGTAAACCTATACTGTATACTATGATGATCTGTACAAACTTCACACTTGAGCCCATATAGATAATGTCTCTATTGCTTTAATTCAAATACAATTGCAGCCAACTCCAAATAATGGGTCGGATAGTTACATTCATGCATTTTCATTTGCCTCGAAGCATATGCAATTACATTCCTCTACTGCATTAGCATTGCACCCAAACCAGAATAAGATGCATCACAATAAATTAAAAAATTCCTACATTCCACTGGCAAGGTAAGAATCGGTGCAGTAGTCAACAAAGTCTTGAGTTTCTGGAAGCTTTCTTACCTTTCATTCGACCATACAAATGGAACATTCTACTTAGTCAAATTTGTCAGCTGGGGAGCAATAGAAGAAAATCCCTTGACGAATCGACGGTAGTAACTAGCTAAACCAACAAAGATCCTTACTTCTGCAACATTAGTAGGTATTAACCAATTCTTCACTTCTTCAATCGTAGAAGGATCCACCATCACTCCATCCTTAGAAACCACGTGCTCCAAGAAGGAAACTGAATCGAGCCAAAACTCATAGTTGGAGAATTTGGCATAAAGCCTTGTCTCCCATAACAACTCTAATACAATTCTCAAATGCTCCTCATATTCTTTCCTGTTCTATTAGTATATCAGTATATCATGAATGAATGCAATAACAAAGAGGTCAAGATATGGCTAAAAAATCTCGTTCATCAGGCTAATGAACGCAGCAGCGGCATTCGTAAGCCCAAAATACATTACAAAAAATACACAATGCCCAAACTAGGTTCGAAAAGCAATCTTTGCCACATTTTGTTGCCCATATTTTCAACTGATGATATCCGGATCTCAAAAAAATTTTAGAGAAGACACAAGTACGTTGTAATAAATCAAACAAATCACAATGGGAGGAATGGGATACCTGTTCTTAATAGTGTCACGACCTAAAACGGGCCACGAGTGGTACCCACACTTATTCTCCTATGTGAGCGAACCAACTAATTTAAACCCCAACATTCACCAATATTTCAACCATAATAAATAAAATATAATGCGAAAGTCATCACACAAAGAACATCGATCCTCAAATTTCTAAATCTAAGAGTATTTAAGAAGCTAAAATAAGTAAACAGATGGTCCATGTCCGAACTTCAAGGACATCAAGACGTGAATGAGAGAATCCAGTCCAAGCTACAAACAATAGCTCACCCTGAAATCTGATATGCTGGAGACTGGCTAGAGTTGAGGGCGAGTCAAAGTCGATGGCACGCTTGCTGCACTCCACAAATAACAAAGAAGAAAATTACAAGTAGGGGTCAGTACAAGGAACACGTACTGAGTAGGTATCATCGAACAACTCAAAATAGAAAGCAATATATACTGAATGTAATATAAAATCAACCACAATACTTAGCAGGTGACAACAACAAGTACAAGAACCATTGGCAACAACACCAAGCACACCTATGAGGACTCAAGACTCCAGACCATACTCATTTGGGAAATAGGTTCTTCGAATTTGAGTATATTAATATAATTCAAGATTTCTTCTCTTTATTATTATTGTGTCGGATAGTGAAACTCCGATCCCCTAATACTATCGTGTCGGAACGTGACACTCCGATCCATTATTACTACCGTGTCGGAATGTGACACTCTGATCCCCTAATACTACGTGTCGGAACGTGACTCTCTGATCCCCTAATACTACGTGTCGGAACGTAACACTCCGATCCCCTAATACTACGTGTCGTAACGTGACACTCTGATCCCCTAATACTACGTGTCAGAACGTGACACTCCGATCCCCTAATACTACGTGTCGGAATATGACACTCTGATCCATTTATCTCATTGTTTTTATTCTGTCAAGCCTTCTTCATGTCAAGGCGTCATCTTAATAGAGAGGATTTAAGATTGAAGATTCAGCAGTCTCATAATTTTAGGCCACCACAATTACACAATCACAACATACAAACACATAGTCAAGCATATAGAAGACTTAACAATACCACCCAATACATATCGATCGTTATTTAGAGTTTATCTATCATATGGAAATAAACCATAACCTACCTCCACTGAAGAATCGTGATCAAGCAATCTACTTCCCCAATGTCTATTCTTTCCTCTTCGTTCTCTCTCTCTCTCGCTCGTCCTCCCTTCTGTTCTTTTTATTTTTCTTGTGTAGATTCTTTTTGTTTTACCCTAATTATCATATAATCAATTATAAAAGATGATAAAAGTAACCCACTATTTATTTCAAGGTTATCTCCTTTAACCCCCAAGTAAATAAATTATTAAACTTACCGCACTAATTTCATAAAGTTTGTCATGAATAGTCCAAAACACCCCTTTAAAACTTTTAGCGGAAGTCTGACCAAGTCTGGGTTATGCAGCTTGTGACGGCCCGTCGTATCTATGACGGTCCGTCCTGCAGATCCGTCACAACGTTAAGAGAGTTAAATTCAGTAATGAGGTTTGTGACGGTCCATCGTAGCTATGACGGTCCGTGCTGCAATTCCATCGTGATGTTCAGAGAGTTTATCCCAGTACCCAGATATCTGAGTTTAAGTGTTTCGGAACCGAGACCCTCGACGGACCATTGTTCTTATGACAGTTCGTCCTACCTGTCGCCGAGGGTAATGAGGAGAGCCGCAATAGAAATTTCACAAGTATGGGACAACGGAGTCCATCACGGTCGGTCGTGGCCATGACGGTCCGTCGCGTGATTCGTCGACCCAGTCAGTTTTTATCAAAAATAGTTCTACTGCTCCAACTGACTAAACATGTTGTTAAAACAGATACCAATTTACCCATAGTTCGTCCCCAAAGGATCACAGGAAGAAAAGAAAGGGCGAGAAAGAGTACCTGAATTGGTAAAAAGATGTAGATATCTTTCTTGCATATCACCCTAATTCTCCCAAGTGGACTCTTCAACTGGCCGATTCTTCCACTGAAACTTCATGGATACAATCTCATTTGATCTCAACTTGCGGACTTCTCTATCTAAAATAGCAACATGCTCCTTCTCATAAGACAAATTCTCATTAAGTAGAACTGAATCCCAACGAATAATGTAGTTTCCATCCCCATGGTATTTTTTCAGAATAGACACATGAAATATCGGGTGCACTCCTGAGAGTCCTGGAGGCAATGCCAATTCATAAGCCACCTCCCCCACGCTCTTTAGAACTTCAAATTGACCAATATACCTCGGACTAAGATTACCTCGCTTACCAAACCACATCGCCCCTTTCATGGGTGAAACCTTCAGCAAGGCTTGTTCACCCTCCATAGAATCCAAGTCCCTAACCTTTCGATCTGCATATTCTTGCTGCCTGTTCTGAGCTACTAGAAGCTTCTCCTGAATGAATTTTACTTTATCTAATGATTCCCTCAAAAGATCGGTACCCCATGGTCTCACCTCAAATGCATCAAACCAACAAATGGGAGATCTACATCTCCTCCCTTACAATGCCTTGAATGGGGCAATATCAATACTTGAGTGATAGCTATTATTGTACGAAAACTCTGCTAAGGGTAAGAAGTTCTCCCAATGACCACCAAATTTTATCACACATGCACGAAGCATATCTTCCAACACCTGAATCGTTGGCTAATACTTACCATCGGTCTGAGGGTGAAATGCAGTACTAAGATCCAACCTAGTACCTAATTCAACATGCAATGTTCTCCAAAACTTAGAAGTAAATTGCGTACTTCTATCTGATATGATGGAAAGTGGAACTCCATGCAATCGAACAATTTCTAAAATATAGAGTTTGGCTAACTTCTCTGCATTGTAAGTTACCTTAACCGGAATGAAGTGAGCAGACTTAGTTAATCTGTCAACAATTACCCAAATAGAATCAAACTTACCCAATGTCTTTGGATGACCAACCACAAAATCCATTGCAATTCTTTCCCATTTCCATTCAGGAATGGGAATTTTCTGAAGTGTTCCTCCGGGCCTCTGGTATTCATACTTTACCTGCTGACAATTCAGGCATTGGGCAACGAAATCAACAATGCCAAGCCTACTCCACCAAAAATGCTGCCTTAGGTCACGATACATCTTGGTTGCACCAGGATGTATAGAATACCTTGAACTATGAGCCTCTGTAAGAATAGTGTGAATCAAATCATCAACACCGGGCACATATACCCTCCCCTTAATTCTCAAAACGCCTTCCTCATCAATTATTGCCTCTTTAGCCTCTCCTCATAATACCATCTCCCGAATTCGACTCAGCTTCTCATCAGCAAACTTCCTTCCCTTAATCTTGTCAAGAAAAGAAGATCTTGCCTTCACAAAGGCCAAAAATCCTCCTTTCTCTAGTACCTCCAGCCTAAAGAGGTCATTAGCCAATGTCTGAACCTCACTAGCCAATGGGCGTCTAGAAACCTGTAGGTGGGCTAGACTTCCCATGCTCCCTGCTTTTGTACTTAAAGCATCTGCCACAACATTAGCTTTTCCTGGTGATACAAGATAGTAATATCATAGTCCTTCAGTTGTTCCATCCACCTCCTCTACCTCAAATTCAAATCTTTCTGAGTAAAGACATACTGTAAACTACAATGATCTGTATAGACTTCACACTTGACCCCGTATAGATAATGTCTCCATTTCTTTAATGCAACCACAACTGCAGCCAACTCCAAATAATGGGTCGGATAGTTAGGTTCATGCACTTTTAATTGCCTCGAAGCATAAGCAATTACATTCCTCTCCTGCATTAGCACTGCACCCAAACCAGAATAACATGCATCACAATAAACAATGAAATTCATACCTTCCACTTGTAAGGTAAGAATTGGTGCAGTAGTCAACAAGGTATTGAGGTCTGGAAGCTTTCTTCACATTCGTCCGACCATACAAATGGAACATTCCGCTTAGTCAAATTTGTCAATTGGGAAGCAACAGAAGAAAATCCCTTGACAAATCGACGGTAATAGCTAGCTAAACCAACAAAGCTCCTTACTTTTGTAACATTAGTAGGTCTTACCCAACTCTTCACTGCTTCTATCTTAGAAGGATCCACCATCACTCCATCCTTAGAAACTACATGCCCCAAGAAGGACACTGAATCTAGCAAAAACTCACACTTGGAGAATTTGGCATAAAGCCTTTTCTCCTTCAACACTTCCAATACAATTCTTAAATGCTCCTCATGTTCTTTCCTGCTCTTTGAGTATATCAGTATATCATCAATGAATACAATGATAAAGAGATCTAGATATGGCTTAAAAATCCCGTTCATTAGGTTCATGAAAGCAGCAGGGGCATTCGTAAGCCCAAAAGACATTACTACGAATCCATATTGCCCATACCTAGTTCGAAAAACAGTCTTTGGCACATATTGATGATAACCAGATCTCAAATCAATTTTTGAGAAGGTACAAGAACCTTGTAACTGATCGAACAAATCATCAATGCGAGGAAGAGGATACTTGTTCTTAATAGTTACCTTATTCAGTTCCCTGTAGTCTATACACATCCGAAAACTTCCATTCTTCTTCTTCAAAAATAGAACAGGAGCACCCCAAGGGGATGCACTTGGCCTAATAAAACCTTTACCTAACAACTCCTTAAGTTGGGCCTTTAACACCCTTAACTCAGCAAGAGCCATTCTATATGGGGGTATGGAAATGGGGAGAGTACCCGGCTCCAGATCAATACAAAAATCAATATCCCTATCCGGTGGCATACCAGGAAGTTCTGCGGAAAACACATCCAGAAAATCACGGACTATCAAGATAGACTCAATCGAAGGTACTTGGGAAGTATCATCCCGGAGATGTGCCAAGAAAGCTAAACAAACCTTACTAACCATTCTCTTAGCACGAAGAAAGGAGATGATATGAACTGGGGTGGAGGTATAGTCACCCTCCCACACTAGATGATCTGTCCCAGGCTTGGCCAATGTCACAGTTTTAGCATTACAATCTAAGATTGCAAAATTTGGAGAAAGCCAAGTCATACCCAGGATTACATCGAAACCCACCATATCTGGAATAATCAAATCTACATAAGTATTGCTCCCCACAAAAGTCACAAGACAAGACCTATACACCTTCTCAACTATCACAAACTTACCCACAAGAGTAGAGACACGAATAGGCATGTCAAGCAAATCACAATATAAGTCAAGACCAGTAGCAAATGAGGAAGATACATATGAAATGTGGATCAAGGATCAAATAATACAGAAGCCATGCAATCACAGACCAAAACATTACCTGTGATAACAACATCAGATGTCTCTGCTTCAGACCTCCCTGGGAAAGCATAACAATGGTCCCTATCACCTGTGTGCCCGTTGCCCCTACCATGTTTCTCTACAGTAGCTCCAGCTCGCCCGCCACCCCGGCTGATTTGGTGACCACCATTACCTTGGCTACCACGTCCTCCAGAATGACGGCCTCTCCC
Organism: Solanum arcanum; assembly: GCA_027789145.1. NCBI lineage: Eukaryota > Viridiplantae > Streptophyta > Magnoliopsida > Solanales > Solanaceae > Solanum > Solanum arcanum. The sequence goes on along the minus strand of CM050935.1, from coordinate 21,584,709 downwards.
ATGACCACCTCTACCTCTGACTAATGGGGGTCTGTTACTCTGTCTTGGACAATATCTCCTAATATGTCCAGTCTCTCCACATCCATAACAATCTCTGGAGTCAAGCATAGGTCTCTGTTAGAACGACGAAATCTGGGGATAACCTCCAAACTCAGAGAAATGCTGACTGGTCTTCGATGGACCCCCAGCTGCAGCCTGCAGTAAAGACTGAATAGGTCGGGCAAGGTAACCTCCTAAACTCTGCCCTCTGGAATAAGAACCACTAAACTCACCTCCCTTACGGAACTTCATAGATGTGGACGCCATGGTGAAATTGTCTGGCTTCACCCCCTCCACCTCAATCACAAAATCAACTACTTCCTTAAAGGATTTTGCTACAGCAGCTACCTGTAAGACTGGGATCTGCAAATCTGACCTCAATCCTCTCACAAAACGGTGAATCCGCTCTTGTGGACTGAAGCAAAGCTGGGTGGCATACTTGGATAGTGCACGAAACTTAGTCTCATAAGCAGTAACAGACATCCTACCTTTCTCTAGGCTTAGGAACTCATCTCTCCTCTTGTCCCTCAAAGTCCGGGGTATATACTTCTCCATAAATAAGCTAGAGAATGATGCCCAAGTCATAGGTGGTGCCTGTGCTGGTTGACATTCAACATACGACCGCCACCACATTTTGGCATTCCCCTGAAAGTGATACGTCACAAACTCAACACGAAATCATTCCACTATGTCCATCTTATGTAGAAGCTCATGACAATAAACCTGAAAATCATAGGCATCCTTAGATTCAGCACCCTGAAGACTGGAGGTTTCAACATCAAGAATTTAGTGAAAAGTTCATGATGATCACTCGTCATTATAGACCCTGTAGTCAATCGAGGAAACATGCCTATTTCAAATGAGGCATCCATGCGGGGAGCCACAGCAGCTGCACGTTGTACTCCCGGAACCTGAGGTGCTGGTGCAGAAAACACTGGAGGTGTCTGGCCATGATCAGATAACCCGCTAAGATAAGTAAGAACCTGGTTAATAATCTCTGGGGTAGGCTGGGGTTGTTATTCCACATCTTGAACCTGCTCGTTTTTCCCTTCTTCACCCTCCCTCACTACCTCATCAGTCGGTGGAGGAGTCATCGCCCTATTACTAGCTGGACCGGGTGTTTGTCTTCTAGCTCTAGAGGGAGTCCTCCTGCGACCTTTACCACGACCTCTTGCCACTACCCCTCCTCGAGCTACTGCCCCTCAGACGCACCCTGTCTTACCGGTGTTGGTGTTGGCACAGTTGTTTCTCTAGTTCGAACCATTTGCAAAATAGAGTGAGGATGTCAGATACAAATTTGTATCGCCTAGATACCAATTGGATCCAAGTAATAGCACGAAAGAAAGAAAGAATGGAATTTTCCTAAAGTCCTATAGCCTCTCAAAGAAAAGTAAGGGTGTCCCCCTACCGTTCCTCAAGACTCTATTAGACTCGTTCTTGTGTGATGAGACCAACGAACCTAACGCTCTCATACCAAGTTTGTCACGACCCAAAACGGGCCGCGAGTGGCACCCAAACTTATCCTCCTATGTGAGCAAACCAACAAATCTAAACCCCAACATTTACCAATATTTCAACCATAATGAACAAAATATAATGCGGAAGACCCAAAACTTATTAATATAACCAATAAATAAGCTTCTAATGTTTATCAATTATTATCCCCAAAATCTGGAAGTCATCACACAAAGAACATGTATCCTAAAATTTCTAAATCTTAGAGTATTTAAGAAGCTAAAAAAAGTAAACATATGGTCCACGTCCGAACATCAAGGACATCAAGAAGTGAATGAGAGAATCCAGTCCGAGCTAGGAACAATAGCTCGCCCTGAAATCTGATATGCTGGAGACTGGCTAGAGTTGAGGGCGAGTCGAAGTCGATGGCACGCTTGCTGCACTCCACAAATAACAAAGAAGAAAATTACAAGTAAGGGTCAGTACAAGGAACACGTACTGAGTAGGTATCATCTGCCAACTCAAAATAGAAAGCAATATATACTGAATAATAATATAAAATCAATTACAATACTTAGAGGGTGGCAACAACAAGTACAAGAACCATTGGCAACAACACCAAGCACACCTATGAGGACTCAAGCCTCCACACCATACTCATTTGGGAAATAGGTTCTTCGAATTTTAGTATATTAACATAATTCAAGATTTCTTCTCTATATTATTATCGTGTCGGAACGTGACAATCCGATCCCCTAATACTACCGCATCAGAACGTGACACTCCGATCCATTACTACTACCGTGTCAGAATGTGACACTCCGATCCCCTAATACTACTTGTCGGAACGTGACACTCCGATCTCCTAATAGTACGTGTCGGAACGTGACACTCCGATCCCCTAATACTACGTGTCAGAACATGACACTCCGATCCATTTATCTCATTGTTTTTATTCCGTCAAGCCTTCTTCATGTCAAGGCGTCATCTTAATAGAGAGGATTTAAGATTGAAGATTCAGCAGTCTCATAATTTTAGGCCACAATAATTACACAATCACAACATACAAACACACAATCAAGCATATAGAAAACATTATAATACCACCAAATACATATCGATCGCTATTTAGAGTTTATCGATCATATGGAAATAAACAATAACCTACCTCCACAGGAAGAATCATTATCAAGCAAGCTACTTCCCCAATGTCTTCGCTTTCCTCTTCGTTCTCTCTCTTTCGCTCGTCCTCCCTTCTGTTCTTTTTATTTTTCTTGTGAAGATTCTTTTTATTTTACCCTTATTATCATATAATCAATTATAAAACATGATAAAAGTAACCCACTATTTATTTCAAGGTTATCTCCTTTAACCCCCAAGTAAATAAATTATTAAACTTACCCCACTAATTTCATAAAGTTTATCATGAATAGTCCAAAACACCCCTTTAAAACTTTTAGGGGAAGTCTGACCAAGACGGGGTTACGCAGCTTGTGATGGCCCGTCGTATCTATGACGGTCCGTCCTGCAGGTCCGTCACAACGTTCAGAGAGTTAAATTCAGTAATGAGGTTTGTGACGGTCCGTCGTATCTACGACGGTCCGTGCTGTAGTTCCGTCGTGAAGTTCAGAGAGTTGATCCCAGTACCCAGATTTCTGAGTTGAAGTGTTTCGGAACGGAAACACTCGACAGACCGTTGTGCTTATGACGGTTCGTCCTACCTGTCGTCGAGGGTAATGAGGAGAGCCGCAGGAGAAATTTCACAAGTATGGGACAACGGAGTCCATCACGGTCCATCGTGGTCATGACGGTCCGTCGCGTGATCTGTCGACCCAGTCAGTTTTTATCAAAAATAATTCTACTGCTCGAACCGACTAAACAGGTTGTTACAAATAGTTACCTTATTTAACTGCTTGTAGTCTATGCACATCCAAAAATTTCCATCTTTCTTCTACACAAATAAAACAGGAGCACCCAAAGGATATGCACTCGACTAATAAAACCTTCACCTAACAAATCCTGATGTTGGGCCTTTAACACCCTTAACTCAGCTGGAGCCATTCTATAAGGGGAATAGAAATAAGGCGAGTACCTGGCTCCAGATCAATACAAAAATCAATATCACTATCCGGTGGCATACCATGAAGGTGTGTAGGAAACACATCTAGAAACTCACGGACTATCAAAACAGACTCAATCGAAGGTACTTTGGAAGTATCATCCCAGAGATGTTCCAAGAAAAATAAACAACCCTTACTTACCATCCTCTTAGCACGAAGAAAAGAGATACTACGAACTGGAGTGGAAATATAGTCACCCTCCCACACTAGCGGATCTGTCCCAGGCTTGGCCAATGTCACAGTTTTAGCATTACAATCTAAGATTGCAAAATTTTGAGAAAGCCAAGTCATACCAAGAATTACGTCAAAATCAACCATCTCTAGAATAATCAAATCTACATAAGTATTGCTCCCCACAAAAGTCACAAGGCATGACCTATACACCCTCTCAACTATCACAGACTCACCCATAGGAGTAGACACACGAATAGGCATGTAAAGCAAATCAAAATATAAATCAAGACCAGTAGCGAATGAGGAAGATACATATGAAAATCTGGATCCAGAATCAAACAATACATAAGCAATGCTATCATAGACAAAAAGAGTACCTGGGATAACAGCATCAGATGTCTCTGCTTAAGACCTCCCGGGGAAAGCATAATAATGGGCCCTATCACCTTTCTGCCCATCGCCCCTACCAAGCTGCGCTGCAGTAGTTCCAAGTTTCCCTCCATTCCGAAAGAACTGGTGACCACCATTACATTGGCCACGACGTCCCCCAAAACGGCGGCCTCTGCCATGACCACCTCTACCCCTAACTACTGGGGATTTGTAACTCTGTTTTAAATGATATTTACTAATATGTCCAACTTCTCCACACTCATAACAAGTCCTGGAGTCAAGTATAGGTCTTTGTGAAAATGACAAAGTCTGGATATAACCTCTAACCTCAGAAAAAGGCTGACTGATCTGCGACGGACCCGCAACTGAAGCCTGAAATGAAGACTGAATAGGACGGGCTGGATAACCTCCTGAACTGTGCCCTCTGGAGTAAGAACCACTAAACTCACCTCCCTTACTAAACTTCATAAATGTCGATGTTGTGGTGAAGTCGTCTTGCTTCACCCCCTCTACCTCTATCACAAAATAAACCACTTCCTGAAAGGATTTTGTTGCAGCAGCTACCTGTATGGCTGAAATATGCAAATTTGACCTCAATCCTTTCACAAAGCGGCGAATACCCTCTTGTGGACTGAAGCAAAGCTGAGTGGCATACCTGGATAGTGCACGAAATTTGGCCTTATAAGCAGCTACTGACATCCTTCCTTGCTCTAGGCTCAGGAACTCATCTCTCCTCCTATCCCTCAAAGTCCGGGGTATATACTTCTCTATAAATAAGATAGAAAATGATGTCAAAATCTTAGGTGGTGCCATTGCTGGTTGACACTCAACATACGACCGCCACCACATTTTGGCATCCCCTTGAAACTGGTAGGTCACAAACTCAATACTGAATCTCTCTACTATGTCCATCTTATGTAGAAGCTCATGACAATCAACCAGAAAATCATAGGCATCTTCAAATTCAACACCTCTAAAGACTGGAGGTTTCAACTTTAAAAACTTAATGAAAAGTTCATGTTGTTGACCTGTCATTATAGACCTTGTAGTCAATCGAGGAAATGTGCCGACTTTCAATGATGCATCCACGCAAGAAGCCACAGCAGTTGCATGTTGTACTTCTTTAACTTAAGGTGCTGGTGTAGAAAATATTGGGGGTGTCTTGCTCTAATTAGATAACCCACTAAGATAAATAAGAACCTGATTAATAATCTCTGGGTAGGCTGGGGTGGTACTTCCTAATCCTGAACCTGCTCATTTTCTCCTTACTCAGCCTCTCTCACTACCTCATCAGTCAGTGGAGGAGTCAGTACTCTGTTCCTAGCTGGACCAGGTGTTTGTCCTTTCGCTCTAGTGGGTGGCGTCCTTTTGTGACCTCTACCACGGCCTCTTGCCAATGATGTTCCTCGAGTTACAGCCCCAATGGTTGGCTCAGACGCACCCTATCTTGTCAGTGTTGGTATTCTCTAGTTCTAACCATCTGTGAAATAGAGTGAGAATGTTAGATACAAATTTGTATCACCTAGATACCGATTGAATCCATGTAATAGCACGATTGAAAGAAATAATGGAGTTTTCGTAAAGTCCTATAGCCTCTCTAAGAAAAGTAACGGTGTGCCCATACCATTTCTCAAGACTCTACTAGACTTGTCCTTATGTGATCGGACCAACAAACCTAACACTCTAATATGTCACGACCCAAAACGAGTCGTGAGTGCCACCCACACTTACCTCCTTAGGTGGGCGAACCAACACATCTAAACCCTAACATATACCAATAGTTCAACTATAAATAATATAAATAATGCAGAAGCTCCAAAAGATACTAAGCAACAAATTTAAATAAGTTTCTTATGTTTAATACATATCATCCAAAAATCTGATAGTCATCACGTCAAGGACACCTATTTTCAAATAACCAAGTGTAAGAGTGTTTGAGAAACCAAAATAAGCTATAAGACTGTCCATGTACAAAATTCAAAGACATCAAGACATGAATGAGAGAATCCAGCATGAGCTAGAATTAATAGCTAACCTAAACTCTGATGTGCTGGAGACTGGCTAGAGCTGAGGGCGAGTCGAAGTCGATGGTACACTTGCTGCACTCCACAAAAGAACAGAGAAGAAAATACAAGTAGGGTTCAGTACAAGGAACACGTACCGAGTAGGTATCATCGGTCAACTCAAAATAGAAATCAATATATATTGAACAATAGTATAAAATCAACTACAATATGCAAGCACCAAAAACAGGAGCCATTGAAAACAACACCATAATAGCTACACCATCAATCACAACATCAAGCACACCTATGAGGACTCATGCCTCAACACCATACTCATTTGGAAAATAGATTCTTTGAGATTATGTATGTTAAGTTACTTCAAGATTTCCTACCTTTAATGTTATTGTTATTGTGTCGGAACGTGACAGTCCGATCCCATAATATCGTGTCGGATCGTGACACTCTAATCCAATAATACCGTGTCGGAACGTGACACTCCGATCCAATTATCTCATTATTTTATTTCATCAAGCCTTCTTTATTCAAGGCGCCATTTTAATAGAGAGGGTTCAAGATTAGAAATTCAACAGTCTCATAATTTTAGGCCAACCACAAACAACACAATCAAAACATACAACCAAACAATTAAGTACAGAGGAGACTTTACAATATCACTCAATACATGTCAATCGCTATTTAGAGTTTATCTATCAAATAGAAATAAATCATAACCTACCTTCACCAAAGAACTAAAATCGGGCAAGCTTAGTCCATAATGATTTTGGTTTACTCAATGTCTCGAAACATTCAAATATATCAAGTACACAATATTTGTAAGTAAGCACGCTCAATTATTTGATCAAGTTTCAGCCTTGATCTCAATTGATATGTCAAATCCTACATTTCTTAAATTCAAGTCTTTGGTTAAGTCTTAATTACTCCAAATAACATAACTTTAAGTGTATTCAAATAATGCAATACACCTAATATTTAATTTGGTATACAAATATATCATCACTTGACTTATAGTAGTATAACTTTAAGAAAAGAATCCTATATTTCTCAAAATAGGCGTGAACCATAATTTGCATACTTGAGGTATGCAGAAACTTACCACATTATTGTATGTTGAGTTCCCACTACAATTAACACAATATTTTATAGTAATCATTAGAAAATCATGAATTAGTTATTAATTTTAACAGGGTCCCCATACTTAATTTTCTTTTAAGTATATACTTATATTTATTATGTACCTCTTATCCTCTTATAACAATCAATTATACATATATTAAATTCTATTAAACGTTACAACAGTACTATATTCTCTAAACATTTTTCAACTTTTATTTATTCAATAACAATAAAGATTCATCCCCCACCTCCAAAACGTTGCAGTATACACTCACCTTCAATCTTTTGTAACACCATATGTACAAATAAATTTAGCACTAATTTCTTTACAATTTTTACAATTCCCATAATTTAATGAAATTAAATCCATCAAATTTAATAACTCATGTTTACAGATGTCAACACGTAATGTTCCCTTAATTATAAACCTACATGTAAGAAGCTTACATGATTCAATTGCTTATAAACCCATGACGTCACCAATTCATTTCATTCGTAAACATAATAATTTAATAATGTAACTCCTAACTCACCCAATAATATTAAAGAATAAGCCTTAAGCTTTTTGAAGTTTACCTGAAGTTTTTCCTTCTACCTTGTGAATGGTGCTAAGAATCAAGAAGAAGAGGCGTATGCCGTTTTCATATAATTAAATAATGTTAACCCTTTTTATTATATATAAATTATAAATATGGTAATATTTACCCACTATTTATTTTAATGTTATTTTAAAATTTAACCATCAACTAAGTATAATATTAAAACTACCCCACTAAATTCATAATTATAATTACAAATAGTCAAAGACACCCCTTTAAATCTATCGAAAAGAATTTATCAAGAAAAAAAGTTCTAGTGCTCAAACCGACTAAATGGGTTGTTACACCAAGTCTAATTAGTTTAGTTTTAACTTAATTCCAACACTATATTCACCAACTAAATCACATTAACTTATTTAAAGAACTTAACAATTTTTTGAGTTTAATAAGTTTGGTTTTTACTTAATTTAAACACCATATTCACTAACTAAATCACATTTACTTATATGAAGAACTTAACATCTTTCTAAGTCTAAGAAGTTTAGTTCTTACTTAATTCCAACACTATATTCTACGTGTAATTAGTTTAATTATGACTTAGTTCCAACACGATATTCACCAAATAAATCATATTAACTTAATTAAAGAATTTAACAACATTCCAAGTCTAATTAGTTTAGTTTTAATTTAGTTCAAACACTATATTTACCAACAAAATCCCATCAACTTATTTCAAGAATTTAAGATCTTTCCAAGTGTAATTAGTTTAGTTTTAACTTAATTCAAACAATATATTCATCAACTAAATCACATTAAAAGATTTAATGAACTTAACAACTTTTTAAATCTAATTAGTTTAGTTTTAACTTAATTCAAATACAATATTAACCAACTAAATCACATTTATTTATATAAAGAACTAAACATCTTTCTAAGTGTAATTAGTTTAGTTTTAACTTAATTCAAACACTCTATTCACCAACTAAATCACAGTTACTTATTTAAAGAACTTATCATTTTTTAAGTCTAATTAGTTTAGTTTTAACTTAATTCAAACATTATATTTAACGACTAAATCACATATACTTATTTGAAGAACTTAACATCTTTCTAAGTCCAATTAGTTTAGTTTTAACTTAATTCCAACACTATATTCACCAACTAAATTATATTAAATTATTTTAAAATTTTAACATCTTTCTAATTGTAATTAGTTTAGTTTTAACTTAATTCAAACATTATATTCACTAACTAAATCAAATTTACTTATTTGATGAACTTAACCTCTTTCAAAGTCAAATTAGTTTAGTTTTAACTTAGTTCCAACGCTATATTCACCAACTAAATCACATTTATTTGTTTATAAAACTTTACATCTCTGTAATTGATGATATTTTCTCTTTAAAATGATAACCTTTAATATATGGGCCAAGTTGTATAGGGTATCAAATGGTAGACTTGACCCATTAACAACTTAAAAGGTTAATTTTTTAGAACTTACCACTAATTAAATAATTGTAGTTTCAAGTAATACAAAAATTTTAAATAAAATATACCGCCTAATAAAAAAAACTACTCGGGGAAACTATTAAGGGGGTAAAATGCTAATTTTATGATAATTCCAAAAAATGACTTTCCGGGTCATAACATTAACAAATTTCTTACTCTAATTAGTTTAGTTTTAACTTAATTCATGTCACGACCCAAAATGAACCGCGAGTGGCACCCACATTATTCTACTATGCGAGCGAACCAACAAATCTAAACCCCAACAGTTCAACCATAATGAAACAAATATAATGCGGAAGACTCAAAATCTTATGAATATAACCAATAAATAAGCTTCTAAAATTTATCAACTATCATCTCCAAAATCTGGATGTCATCACATCAAGAACATCTATCCTCGAATTTCTAAATCTAAGAGTATTAAGAAGATAAAATAAGTAAAAGGATGGTCCATGTCCGAACTTCAAGACATCAAGACGTGAAGGAGAGAATCAAGCACGAGCTAGGAACAATAACTCACCCTGAATTCTGATATGCTGAAGACTGGCTAGAGTTGAGGGCGAGTCGAAGTCGATGGCGCACTTGCTGCACTCCACAAAATAACAAAGAAGAAAGATACAAGTAGGGGTCAGTACAAGGCACGAGTACTGAGTAGGTATCATCGGCCAACTCAAATTAAAAAGCAATATATATCGAATAATAATATGAAATCAACTACAACACTTAACTGGTGAAAACAACAAGTACAAGAATCATTCGCAACAACACCAAGCACACCCATGAGGACTCAATGCCTCCACACCATACTCATTTGGGAAAAATAGGTTCTTTTGAAATTGAGTATATTAGCATAAATAAAAATTACTTCTCTTCATTATTATCGTGTCGGAACGTGACACCCCGATCCCCTAATTCTACGTGTCGGAACGTGACACCCGATCCCCTATTTATCACGACCCAAATCGAGCCGTGAGTGGCACCAACATTTATCCTTCTATGTGAGCGAACCAACCAATCTAACCCCTGATCATTTACAAATAATAAACAAAAAAATAATGCGGAAGACTTAAAACTCATTAACGAAATCAATTAACAACTTCTAAAATTTATCAATTAATATCCCAAAAATCTGGAAGTCATCATCACAAGAACAACTATCCTCAAATTACTAAGACTAAGAGTATCTAAGAAACTAAACATAAATAAAAAGCTAGTCCATGCTGAAACTTCTAGGCATCAAGACATGAAGAAGAAGATCCAGTCCAAGCTAGAAGCTTTAGCTCACCCTGAAATCCGGTTTAATGAAGACTGGCTAGAGTTGCAGTTGAGTTGAAGACGACGACACGTTTGCTGCACTCCACAAATAACAAAGAAAGAAACATACAAGTAGGGGTCAGTACAAAACACGGGTACTGAGTAGATATCATCGGCCAACTCAAAATATAAAACAGTATATATCAGATCATATCATAAATCAACTACAATACTCAATCTGTAGCAACAACATGTACAAAAATCTTTGATAAATAACGTCAAGTACACTCATGAGAACTCAAGCCTCCATAACATATCATTTTGGAAATAGGTTCTTTAAATTGAGTATATTAACATCTTTCAAGATTCATTATCTTTATTCCTCTCGTGTCGGTACGTGACACTCCGATCCTCATCATACTATCCTGGTGTCGGAACGTGACACTCCGATCCCCTAATACTATGTGTCGGAATGTCACACTCTGATCCCCTAATTCTACGTGTCGGTTCGTGACACCCGATCCCCTAATTCTACGTGTCGGTTCGTGACACCCGATCCTCTAATTCTACGTGTCGGTTCGTGACACCCGATCCCCTAATTCTATGTGTCGGTTCGTGACACCCGATCCCCTAATTCTACGTGTCGGTTCATGACACCGGATCCCCTAATTCTCATTCTGTTAATTCATCTAGCCTTCTTTCATACTAAGGCATCATCAATCTCATTACTTTAGTTCATCAAGCCTTCTTTCATACTATGGCATCATCAATCTCATTACTTTAGTTTATCAAGCCTTCTTTCATACTAAGACATCATCATCAACAAAGAGGTTTTTCAAGATTTAGGATTCAATAGCCTCATCATGCTTATTTTATCACAATTACATAATCACATTCATGCAAGCATACAATTAAGCATATAGAAGCGTTTACAACACTACCCAATACATATCATTCACTATTAAGAGTTTACTATGAAAAGCATAAAAACCATAACCTACCTCCACCGAAGAATTTTGATCAAGCAAGCAATTTCCCAAAGCTTTGTTCTCTTCTTTCTCTTGGTCGTACATTTCTCCCTCTCTCTCTGTTCTTTCTCTTTTTCTTATTCAAACCCTCTTTCTTTCACCCTAATTAGTATAGAATTAAGTATAAAAGATGGTAATAGTAACCCACTAATTAACTCAAGGTTACCTCTTTTATCCCCCAAGTAATTGAGTTATTAATATTTAACCACTAACTTTATAATTAAAGCAGGAATAGTCAAAAACGGCCCCTAAAATAATTATAGAAATCCGACCAAGCCTGGGATTACGCAGCCTGTGACGGCCCATCGTGTCTGCGACGGTCCGTCCTGCTGCTCTGTCACAGAGTTCAGAGACTCAATTCCATTAAAGGGTCTGTGACGGTCCGTCGTGCCCACGACGGTCCGTGCTGTCACTTCATTACAAAGTTCAGAGAGTCGATTTCAGTACACAAATTTCAGAATTCTAAGTGTTTTGGAATGAGACCCCCTCGACGGTCCGTCGTGCCCATGTCGCTCCATCGTGGGATCCGTCGTCTCATCCAGTTTTTCCAGAAATAAATCTTCTGCTCAAAACCACTAAACAGGTCGATACAATAGATACCAATTTACCCATCGTTCGTCCCCGAACGATCACAAGAAGAAAAACAAGGGCGAAAAGAAGTACCTGAATCTGTAAACAGATGTGGGTATCTTTCTTGCATATCTTCCTTCTTCTCCCAAGTGACTTCTTCAACCGGCCGATTCTTCCATTGAACTTTAATGGATGCAATCTCCCATGACCTCAGCTTGCGGACTTCTCTATCTAAAATAGCAACAGGCTCCTCCTCATAAGACAAATTCTCATCAAGCAAAACTGAATCCCAACGAATTATGTAGTTCCCATCCCCATGTATCTTTTCAACATAGACACATGAAATACCGGATGCACTCTGGACAGCCCTGGAGGCAAGGCTAACTCATAAGCCACCTCCCCTAAGCGCTTCAGAACTTCAAATGGACCAATATACCTCGGGCTAAGTTTACCTCGCTTACCAAACCGCATCACCCCTTTCATGGGCGAAACCTTCTGCAAAACTTGCTCGCCCTCCATAAACTCCAAATCTCTAACCTTTCGATCTGCATGTTCCTTTTGCCTACTTTGCACCGCTTAAAGATTTTCTTGAATAGATTTCACTTTCTCTAATGAATCCCTCAAAAGGTCGGTACCCCAAGGTGTAACCTCAAATGCATCAAACCAACCAATGGGAGACCTACATCTCCTCCCATACAATGCCTCGAATGGAGCCATATCAATACTTGGGTGATAGCTATTGTTGTATGAGAACTCTGCTAAGGGTAAGAAGTTATCCCAATGACCACCAAATTCTATCACACATGCACGAAGCATATCCTCCAACACTTGAATAGTTCGCTCAGACTGACCATCGGTCTGAGGGTGGAACGCAGTACTAAGGTCCAACCTAGTACCTAATTCTGCATGCAATGTTCTCCAAAACATAGAAGTAAACTGCGTACCTCTATCTGATATGATGGAGAGTGGAACTCCATGCAATCGAACGATTTCTGAGATATAGATTCTGGCTAACTTCTCTGCATTGTAGGTCACCTTGACCGGAATGAAGTGAGCAGACTTAGTTAACCTATAAACGATTACCCAAATGGAATCAAACTTCCCCAATGTCTTTGGAAGATCAACCACGAAGTTCATTGCAATTCTCTCCCACTTCCATTCAGGAAGGGGCATTCTCTGAAGTGTTCCTTCGGGCCTCTGGTGTTCATACTTTACTTGCTGACAATTTGGACATTTGGCAACAAAATCAGCAATGTCGCGCTTCATTCTACTCCACCGAAAGTGTTGCTTTAGGTCACGGTACATCTTGGTTGCACCAGGGTGTATAGATTACCTTGAACTATGAGCCTCTGTAAGAATAGTGTTGCTCAAGTCATCAACGCGGGGTACACATTCCCTTCCCTTGATTCTCAAAACACCTTCCTCATCGATTTGGGCTTCCTTAGCCTCTCCTCGCAACACTTTATCTTGGATCTGGATCAATTTCTCATCATCAAACTGTTTTCCCTTGATCTTATCAAGAAAAGAAGATCTCGCCTCCTTACAATCCAACAATCCTCCTTTCTCATTTACCTCTAACTTCATAAAGTCGTTAGCCAGAGTCAGAACCTCTCTAGCCAATGGACGTCTAGAAACTTGCAAGTGGGCTAGACTTCCCATGCTCCCTGCCTTTCTACTTAAGGCATCTGCCACAACATTAGCCTTTCCCGGATGATACAAGATAGTGATATCGTAGTCCTTCAGTAGTTCCATCCATCTCCTCTGTCTCAAATTCAAATCTTTTTGAGTAAAGACATACTGTAGGCTACGATGATCCGTGTACACTTCACACTTAACCCCATATATATAGTATCTCCAATGCTTTAAGGCAAACACTACCGCAGCCAATTCCAAATCATGGGTCGTATAATTACGTTCGTGCACCTTTAATTGCCTTGAAGCATAAGCAATTACATTCTTCTCTTGCATTAGCACTGCACCCAAACCCGAATAAGATGCATCACAATAGACAATGAAATTCTTACATTCCACTTGCAGGGTAAGGATTGGTGCAGTAGTCAACAAGGTCTTGAGTTTCAGAAAGCATTCCTCACATTCGTCCGACCATACAAATGGAACATTCTACTTAGTCAAGTTCATCAATTGGGAAGCAATGGAAGAGAATCCCTTGACAAATCGACGGTAATAGCTAGCTAAACCAACAAAGCTCCTTATTTCTGACACGTTAGTAGGTCTTACCCAATTCTTCGCTGTCTCAATCTTAGAGGGATCCACCATCACTCCATCCTTAGACACTACGTGCCCCAAGAAGGACACTGAATCTAGCCAAAACTCACACGTGGAGAATTTGGCATAAAGCTTTTTCTCCCTCAACATTTCCAATACAATTCTCAAATGCTCCTCATGTTCTTTCTTGCTCTTTGAGTATATCAGTATATCATCAATAAATACGATCACAAAGAGATCCAGATATGGCTTAAAAATCCCGTTCATCAAGCTCATGAAAGCATCAGGGGCATTCGTAAGACAAAGAGACATCACTACAAATTCGTAATACCCATACCTGGTCCGAAAAGCAGTCTTTGGCACATCCGTTGCTCGTATTTTCAATTGATGATAACCGGATCTCAAGTCAATGTTAGGGAAGACACAAGCACCTGGTAACTGATTGAACAAGTCATCAATGCGAGGAATGGGATATTTGTTCTTAATAGTTACCTTGTTCAACTGTCTGTAGTCTATGCACATCCAAAAACTCCCATCTTTCTTCTTCACAAACAAAACAGGAGCACCCCAAGGAGATGCACTTGGTCTAATAAAGCCTTTGCTTAGCAACTCTTGAAGTTGTGCCTTTAACTCTCTTAACTCCGCGGGAGCCATTCTATAAGGGGGTATAGAAATGGGGCGAGTACCCGATTCAAGATCAATACAGAAGTCAATATCTCTATCCGGTGGCATAACAGGAAGGTCTGCGGGAAACACATCTAGAAACTCACGAACTATCGAAACCGACTCAATTGAAGGTACTTGAGTAGTGTCATCCCTGAGATGTACCAAGAAAGCTAAACACCCCTTACTTACCATTCTCTTAGCGCGAAGAAAGGAGATGATACGAAGCGGAGTGGAAGTGTAGTCGCCCTCCCACACTAACGGATCAGTCCCAGGCTTGGCTAACGTCACAGTTTTAGCATTACAATCCAAGATCGCAAAATTCGGAGAAAGCCAAGTCATACCCAGAATTACATCAAAATCAACCATTTCTAGGATAACCAAGTCTACATAAGTATTGCTCCCCACAAAAGTCACCAAACAAGACCTACATACTTTTTAACCTATCACAGACTCACCCACCGGAGTAGAAACACGAATAGGCATGTCAAGCAATTCACAACGTAAATTAAGACCATTAGCAAATGAGGAAGATACATATGAAAATGTGGATCCAGGATCAAATAATACTGAAGCCATGCAATCACAAATCAAAATATTACCTGTGATAACAGCATCTGATGTCTCCGCTTCCGACCACCCAGGGAAAGCGTAACAATGGGCCCAATCACCAGTCTGTCCGTTGCCTCTAACAGGTTGCGCTGCAGTATTTGCCATTTGTCCGTCACCCCGGCCGTTTTGATGACCACCATTACCTCGGTCACCACGTCCTCCAGAATAACGGCCTCTACCATGACCACCTCTACCTCTAGCTATTGGGGGTCTATAACTTTGTTTTGGACAATTCCTCCTAATATGTCCAGTCTCCCCACATCCATAACACTCTCAGGAGTCAGGCATAGGTCTCTCAGAGAAGTGTTGACTGTTTGAGGTGGACCCCGAACTACAGTCTGGAGTGAAGACTGAATTGGTCGGACCGACTAACCTCCTGAACCCTATCCTCTAGAGTAAGAACCATTAAACTCACCTCCCTTTCGAAACCTTTTTGATGTACTTGCCATGGTGAAGTCATCTGGCTTCACTCCCTCTACCTCTATCACGAAGTCTACCACTTCTTGAAAAGATTTCCCTGTAGCCGCTACCTGTAAGGCTGAAATTCGCAACTCTGATCTCAACCCCTTCACTAAACGGCGAATTCGCTCTTGTGAACTGAAACAAAGTTTGGTGGCATACCTGGATAATGCACGAAACTTAGCCTCATATGTAGTAACCGACATCCTACCTTGCTCTAGGCTCAAGAACTCATCTCTTTTCCTATCCCTCAAAGTCCAGGGGATATACTTCTCCATAAACAAGCTAGAGAATGATGCCCAAGTCATAGGTGGTGCCTCGGTTGGTTGACACTCAACATGTGACCGCCACCACATTTTGGCATTCCGTTGAAACTGATAAGTCACAAACTCAACACCAAACCGTTCTACTGTAACCATCTTGTGTAGTAGCTCACGACAGTCAACCAAAAAATCGTGGGCATCCTCAGATTCAGCACCCTTGAAGACTGGAGGTTTCAATTTCAAGAATTTACTGAAAAGTTCATGCTGATCATTTGTAATTATAGGCCCTGTAGTCAGACGAGGAAACGTGCCTATTTCCAATGAGGCATCCATGCAGGGAGCCACAGTAGCGGCATCTTGTACCTCCAGAACCTGAGGTGCTGGTGCAGAAAACGCTGGATGTGTCTGGCCTTGATCAAATAACCCGCTAAGATAAGAAAGAACCTGATTGATCATCTCTGGGGTAGGTTGGGGTGGTAATTCCTCATTCTGTACTTGTTAATTTTCCCCATCCTCCCCTTCTCTTACTACTTCCTCAGTCGGTGGAGGAGTCACCGCCCTAGTACCAGATGGGCCAGGCGTTCGTCCTCTTCCTCTAGAGGACGTCCTCCCGCGACCTCTATCGAGGCCTCTTGCCACTGCTCCTCTTTGAGCTACAGTCTCAGTGGCTGGCTCACATGCATCTTGTCTTGCCGATGTTGATGTTGGCGCGGTTGTTGCTCTAGTTCTAACCATCTGCGAAATAGAGAGAAGATGGTCAGATACCAATTTGTATCACCTAGATACCAATTGGATCCAAGTAATAGCACGAAAGAAAGAAAGAAAGAATTGAATTTTCCTAAAGCCTTATAGCCTCTCAAAGAAAAGTAAAGGCGTCCCGCTACCGTTCTTAAGACTCTACTAGACTCGTTCTTGTGTGATGAGACCTACGAACCTAATGCTCTGATACCAAGTTTGTCACGACCCAAATCGAGCCGTGAGTGGCACCCACATTTATCCATCTATGTGAGCGAACCAACCAATCTAAACCCAATCATTTACCAATAATAAACAAAAAAATAATGCGGAAGACTTAAAACTCATTAACGAAATCAATTAACAACTTCTAAAATTTATCAATTAATATCCCCAAAATCTGGAAGTCATCATCACAAGAACATCTATCCTCAAATTACTAAGACTAAGAGTATCTAAGAAACTAAACATAAATAAAAAGCTATTCCATGCCGGAACTTCAAGGCATCAAGACATGAAGAAGAAGATCCAGTCCAAGCTAGAAGCTTTAGCTCACCCTGAAATCCGGTGTAATGAAGACTGGCTAGAGTTGTGGTTGAGTTGAAGATGACGGCACGTTTGCTGCACTCCACAAATAACAAAGAAAGAAACATACAAGTAGGGGTCAGTACAAAACACGGGTACTGAGTAGATATCATCGGCCAACTCAAAATAGAAAACAGTATATATCAGATCATATCATAAATCAACTACAATACTCAATCTGTAGCAACAACATGTACAAGAATCTTTGATAAATAATGTCAAGTACACTCATATGGACTCAAGCCTCCATATCATATCATTTGGGAAATAAATTCTTTAAATTGTGTATATTAACATCTTTCAAGATTCATTATCTTTATTCCTCTCGTGTCGGTACGTGACACTCCGATCCTCATCATACTATCCTGGTGTCGGAACATGACACTCCGATCCCCTAATACTATGTGTCGGAGCGTGACACTCTGATCCGCTAATTCTACGTGTCGGTTCGTGACACCCGATCCCCTAATTCTCATTCTGTTAATTCATCTAGCCTTCTTTCATACAAAGGCATCATCAATCTCATTACTTTAGTTAATCAAGCCTTCTTTCATACTAAGGCATCATCAATCTCATTACTTTAGTTCATCAAGCCTTCTTTCATACTAAGGCATCATCATTAACAAAGAGGTTTTTCAAAATTTAGGATTCAATAGCCTCATCATGCTTATTTTATCACAATTGCATAATCACATTCATGCAAGCATACAATTAAGCATATAGAAGGGTTTACAACACTACCCAATACATATCATTCGCTATTAAGAGTTTACTATGAAAAGCATAAAAACCATAACCTACCTCCACCGAAGAATTTTGATCAAGCAAGCAATTTCCCAAAGCTTTGTTCTCTTCTTTCTCTTGGTCGTACGTTTCTCCCTCTCTCTGTTCTTTCTCTTTTTCTTATTCAAACCCTCTTTCTTTCACCCTAATTAGCATATAATTAAGTATAAAAGATGGCAATAGTAACCCATTAATTAACTCAAGGTTACCTCTTTTAATACTACGTGTCGGAAGGTGACACCCGATCCCTTATAACTACGTGTCGGAACGTGACACCCAATCCCCTATTACTACATCTCGGAATGTGACACCCGATCCCTTAATGCAACGTATCGGAACGTGACACCTGATCCTCTATTCTCATTGCTTTAGTTCATCAAGCCTCTTTTATGTCAATTCATCATCTTAATAGAGAGGGCTTTAAGTTTTAAGATTCAACAGTCTCATCATTCTAATCCATCACAATTACATATTCATAACATGAAACCACACAATCAAGCACATAGAAGACATTACAATACTACCCAATACATATCAATTGCTACTTAGAGTGTACTATGAAATATCATAAACCAATAACCTACCTCCACCGAAGAATCGTGATCAAGCAAGCTACTTCCCAAAGACTTTTTGCTTTCCTCTTCGTTCTCTCTCTCTTGCTCGTTCTCCCCTCTTATGTTCTTTTTATTTTTCCTTCTTCAGACCCTTTTTCTTTTACCCTAATTATCATATAATTAATTATAAAAGATGATAAAAGTAACCCACTATTTATTTCAAGGTTATCTCCTTTAACCCCCAAGTAATTAAATTATTAAACTTACTCAACTAATTTCATACAGTTTGTCATGAATAGTCCAAAACACCCCTTAAAACTTTTAGCAGAAATTCGACCCCGTCGAGGTTACGCAGCTTGTGACAGCTCGTCGTACCTGCGACAATTCGTCCTTCACGTCCGTCACAAAGTTTAGAGAGTCAAATTCCGTAAGGATATTTGTGACGGTCCGTCGTGCCTACGATGGTCCGTGCTGCAATTCCGTCGCGAAGTTCAAATAGTTGATCCCAGCACCCAAATTTTAGAGTTTAAGTGTTTTGGAACGGAGATCCTCGACGAACCGTTGTACTTATGATGGTTCGTCCTACCTGTCGTCTAGGGAAATGAGGAGAGCAGCATGAGAATTACACAAGTGTGGGACGACGGAGTCCGTCACGGTCTGTCGAGGCCATGAAGGTCCGTCGCTTGACCCGTCGACCCAGTTAGTATTTATCAAAAGTAATTCTACTACTCGAAACAACTAAACAGGTTGTTACAATAGATACCAATTTACCCATCGTTTGTCCTCGAACGATCACAAGAAGAAAACAAGGGCGAGAAAAAGTACCTGAATCTGTAAAGAGATATGGATATCTTTCTTGCATGTCAGCCTCCTTCTCACAAGTGGACTCTTCAACTGGCCGATTCTTCCACTGAACCTTGATGGATGCAATCTCCCTTGATATCACTTTGCGGACTTCTCTATCTAAAATGGCAACAGGCTCCTCCTCATAAGACAAATTCCCATCGAGAAGAACTTAATCCCAACGAATAATGTAGTTTCCATCTCCATGGTATCTTTTCAGCATAGACACATGAAATACCGGGTGCACTCCTGACAGTCCTAGAGGCAAGGCTAATTCATAAGCTACCTCCCCTACGCGATTCAGAACTTCAAATAGACCAATATACCTCGGGCTAAGCTTACCTCGCTTACTAAAGCGCATCAAACCCTTCATGGGTAAAACCTTCAGCAAGACTTGTTCACCCTCCATAAAATCCAAGTCCCTAACCTTTCGATCTGTGTATTATTTCTGCCTGTTCTGAGCTGCTAGAAGCTTCTCCTGAATGAATTTTACTTTATCCAACGATTCCCTCAATAGATCGGTACCCCATGGTCTCACCTCAAATGCATCAAACCAACCAATGGGAGACCTACATTTCCTCCCATACAGTGCCTCAAGTGGGGCCATATCAATACTTGAGTGATAGCTATTATTGTATGAGAACTCTGCTAAGGGTAAGAGGTTATCCCAATGACCACCAAATTCTATCACACATGCACGAAGCATATCTTTCAACACCTGAATCATTCGCTCAAACTGACAATCGGTCTGAGGGTTAAATGTAGTACTAAGATCAAACCTAGTACCTAATTCAGCATGCAAGGTTCTTCAAAACTTAGAAGTAAACTGCGTACCTCTATCTGATATGATGGAAAGTTGAACTCCATGCAATCGAATGATTTCTGAGATACAGAGTTTGGCTAACTTCTCTGCATTGTAAGTAATCTTGACCGGAATGAAGTGAGCAGACTTAGTTAACCTATCAGCAATTACCAAAATGGAGTCATACTTACCTAGTGTCTTTTGGAGACCAACTACAAAATCCATTGCAATTCTCTCCCACTTCCATTCAGGAATGGGTATTCTCTGAAGTGTCCCTCCAGGCCTCTGGTGTTCATACTTTACCTGCTGACAATTCGAGCAGTGGGCAACAACATCAACAATGTCAAGCTTCATCCTACTCCACCAGAAATGTTGCTTTTACACGATACATCTTGGTTGCACCAGGATGTATAGAATACCTTGAACTATAATCCTCTGTAAGAATGGTGCAAATCAAATCATCGACACGGGGCACACATACCCTCCCCTTAATTCTCAAAATGCATTCTTCATCAATTCTTGCTTTCTTAGCCTCTCCTCGCATTACCATATCTCGAATCCGGCTCACTTTATCATTTGTAAACTGCTTTCCCTTAATCTTGTCAAGAAAGGAAGATCTTGCCTCCACACAGGCCAAAAATCCTCCCTTCTCCAGTACTTCCAACCTCATAAAGTCATTAGCCAGAGTCTGAACCTCTCTAGCCAATGGGCGTCTAGAAACCTGCAAGTGATCTAGACTTCCCATGCTCCCTACCTTTCTACTTAAAGCATCTGCCACAACATTAGCTTTTCCTGGGTGATACAAGATAGTAATATCATAGTCCTTCAGTAGTTCCATCCACCTCCTCTGTCTCAAATTCAAATCTTTCTGAGTAAAGTATACTACGATGATCTGTATAGACTTTACACTTAACCCCATATAGATAATGTCTCCATTATTTTAATGCAAACACAAATGCATCCAACTCCAAATCATGGGTCGGATAGTTACGTTCATGTACCTTTAATTGCCTCGAAGCATAAGCAATACATTCCTCTCCTGCATTAGCACTGCACCCAAACAAGAACAAGATGCATCACAGTAAACAATGAAGTTTTGACCTTCTACTGGCAAGGTAAGAAGTGGTGTAGTAGTCAACAACGTCTTGAGGTTCTGGAAGCTTTCTTCACATTCGTCCGACCATAAAAATGGAACATTCTGCATAGTCAAATTTGTCAGTTGGGATGCAACAAAAGAAAAGCCCTTGACAAATCGACGGTACTAGCTAGCTAAACCAACAAAGCTCCTTACATCTGTAACATTAGTAGGTCTTACCCAACTCTTCACTGCTTCAATCTTAGAAGGATCCACCATCACTCCATCCTTAGGAACTACGTGCCCCAAGAAGGACACTGAATCTAGCCAAAACTCACACATGGAGAATTTGACATAAAGCTTTTTCTCTCTCAACACTTCCAATACCATTCTCAAATGCTCCTCATGTTCTTTCCTACTCTCTGAGTATATCTGTATATCATCAATGAATACAATGACAATGAGATCCAGATATGGCTTAAAAATCCCGTTCATCAAGCTCATGAAAGCAGCAGGGGAATTCGTAAGCCCAAAAGACATTACTAAGAATTAATAATGCCCATTCCTGGTTCGAAAAGTAGTCTTCGGCACATCTGCTGTCCGTATTTTAATTGATGATAACCAGATCCCAAATCAATTTTTGAGAAGGTACAAGCACCCTGTAACTGATCGAACAAATTATCAATGCGAGGAAGAGGATACTTGTTCTTAATAGTTACCTTATTCAGTTGTCTGTAGTCTATGCACATCCGAAAACTTCCATCCTTCTTCTTCACAAATAACACTGGAGCACCCCAAGGGGATGCGCTTGGCCTAATAAAGCCTTTACCTAACAACTCTTGAAGTTGGGCCTTTAACTCCCTTAACTCAGCTGGAACCATTCTATAAGGGTGTATGGAAATGGGGCGAGTACCCGGCTCTAGATCGATACAAAAACCAATATCCCTATCCGGTGGCATACCAGGAAGGTCTGCAGGAAACACATCCAGAAACTCGCGGACTATCGAAACAGACTCAATCGAAGGTACTTTGGATGAATCATCCCTGAGATGGGCCAAGAATGCTAAACAACACTTACTAACCATGTCTTAGCACAAAGGAAGGAGATAATACGAACTGGGGTTGAAGGGTAGTCACCCTCCCACACTAGCGGATCTGTCCCAGGCTTGGCCAATGTCACAGTTTTAGCATTACAGTCTAAGATTGCAAAATTTGGAGAAAGCCAAGTCATACCCAGAATTGCATCGAAATCAACCATCTCTAGAATAATCAAGTCTACATGAGTATTGCTCCCCACAAAAGTCACAAGACAAGACCTATGCACCTTCTCAACTATCACAGACTCACCCACAGAAGAAGAGACACGAATAGGCATGTCAAGCAAATAACAATGTAAATCAAGACAAGTAGCAAATGAGGTAGATACATATGAAAATGTGGATCCAGGATCAAATAATGCAGAAGCCATTCAATCACAAACGAAAAGATTACCTGTGATAACAGCATCAGATGTCTCTACTTCAGATCTCCCGGGGAAAGCATAACAATGGGCCCTATCACCTGTTTGTCCGTTGCCCCTACCATGTTGTGCTGCAGTAGTTCCAAATTGCTCGCCACCTCGGCTGATTTGGTGACCACCATTACCTTGGCCATCATGTCTTCCAGAATGGAGACCTCTCCCATGACCACCTCTACCTCTAACTATTGGGGGTCTGTAACTCTGTTTTGGACAATTCCTCCTAATATGTCCAGTCTCTCAACATCCATAACAATCTCTCGAGTCAAGCATGGGTCTCCGTGAGAGTGATGAAGTCTGGGGATAACCTCCAAACTCAGAGAAATGTCGACCGATCGGTGATGGATCCCGATCTACAGCCTGTAGTGATGGCTGAATAGGTTAGGCTAGGTAACCTCCCGAACTATATCCTCGGGAGTAAGAACCACTTAACTCACCTCCAAAACGGAACTTCTTAGATGTCGACGCCATGGTGAAGTTGTCTGGATTCACCCCCTCCACCTATATCACAAAATAAACCACTTCCTGAAAGGATTTTGCCGCAGCAGCTACCTGTAAGGCTTGAATCTGCAAATCTGACCTCAATCCCTTCACAAAACGGCGGATCCGCTCTTGTGGACTGAAGCAAAACTGGGTGGCATACCTTGATAGTGCACGAAATTTAGCTTCATAAGAAGTAACAGCCATCCTGCCTTGATCTAGACTAAGGAACTCATATCTCCTCCTATCTCTGAACGTCCGGGGTATATACTTTTCCGTAAATAAGCAAGAGAATGATGCTCAAGTCATAAGTGGTGCCTGTGCTGGTTGACACTCAACATACGACCGCCACCACATTTTGGCATTTCCCTGAAACTGATAGGTCACAAAGTCAACCCCGAATTGTTCTACTATGTCCATCTTATGTAGCAGCTCATGACAGTCAACCAAAAAATCATAGGCATCTTCAGATTCAGCACCCTTGAAGACTGGAGGTTTCAACATCAAGAATTTAGTGAAAAGTTCATGATGATAACTCGTCATTATAGGCCCTGTAGTTAACCGAGGAAACATGCCTACTTCCAATAAGGCATCCATGCGGGGAGCCCCAACAGCTACGTGTTGTACCCCCGGAACCTGAGGTGCTGGTGCAGAAAACACTAGAGGTGTCTGCCCCTGATCTGATAACCCTCTAAGATAAGTAAGAACCTGGTTAATTATCTCTGGGGTAGGTTGGGGTTGTAATTCCACATTCTGCACTTCCTCATTTTCCCCTACCTCACCCTCTCTTACTACCTCATCAGTCGGTGGAGGATTCACCGCCCTAGTACTAGCTGGACCAGGCGTTTGTCCTCTACCTCTAGAGGACTTCCTCCCGCGACCTCTACCACAGCCTCTTGCCACTGCTCCTCTTTGAGATACAGCCCCAGTGGCTGGCTCTTGCGCACCCTGTCTTGCCGGTGTTGGTGTTGGTACAACTGTTGCTGTAGTTCTAGCCATCTGCGAAATAGAGTGAGGATGTCAGATACCAATTTGTATAACCTAGATACCAATTGGATCCAAGTAATTGCACGAAAGGAAGAAAGAATGGAATTTTTCCTAAAGTCCTATAGCCTCTCAAAGAAAAGTAAGGGCGTCCCCCTACCGTTCCTCAAGACTCTACTAGACTCGTTCTTGTGTGATGAGACCAACGAACCTAATGCTCTGATACCAAGTTTGTCACGACCCAAAACGAGCCGCGAGTGGCACCCACATTTATTCTACTATGTGAGCGAACCAACAAATCTAAACCCCAACAGTTCAATCATAATGAAACAAATATAATGCGGAAGACTCAAAATCTTATTAATATAACCAGTAAATAAGCTTCTAAAATTTATCAACGATCATCCCCAAAATCTGGAAGTCATCACATCAAGAACATCTATCCTCAAATTTATAAATCTAAGAGTATTAAGAAGCTAAAATAAGTAATAGGATGGTCCGTATCCAAACTTCAAGACATCCATACGTGAAGGAGAGAATCCAGCACGAGCTAGGAACAATAGCTCACCCTGAATTATGATATGTTGAAAACTGGCTAGAGTTGAGGGCGAGTTGAAGTCAATGGCGCACTTGCTGCACTCCACAAAATAACAAAGAAGAAAGATACAAGTAGGGGTCATTACAAGGCACAAGTACTGAGTAGGTATCATCGGCCAACTCAAAATAGAAAGCAATATATATCGAATAATAATATGAAATCAACTACAACACTTAACTGGTGACAACAAGAAGTACAAGAATCATTGGCAACAACACCAAGCACACCCATGAGGACTCAATGCCTCCACACCATACTCATTTGGGAAAAATAGGTTCTTTTGTAATTGAGTATATTAGCATAAATCAAAATTACTTCTCTTCATTATTATCGTGTCGTAACGTAACACTCCGATCCCCTAATTCTACGTGTCGGAACGTGACACTCGATCCTTTATTACTAAGTGTCGGAACATGACACCCGATCCCCTATTACTACATATCGGAACGTGACACCCGATCCCTTATTGCTACGTGTCGGAACGTGACACCCGATCCCCTATTCTCATTGCTTTAGTTCATCAAGCTTCTTTTATGTCAATGCATCATCTTACTAGAGAGGGCTTTAAGTTTTAAGATTCAACAGTCTCATCATTCTAATCCATCACAATTACATATTCATGACATGCAACCACACAATCAAGCACATAGAAGACTTTACAATACTACCCAATACATATCAGTCGCTATTTAGAGTTTACTATGAAATAGCATAAACCATATCCTACCTCCACCGAAGAATCGTGATCAAGCAAGCTACTTCCCAAAGCCTTTTTGCCTTCCTCTTCGTTCTCTTTCTCTCGCTCGTTCTCCCCTCTTCTGTTCTTTTTATTTTTCCTTCTTCAAACTGTTTTTCTTTTACCCTAATTATCATATAATTAATTATAAAAGATGATAAAAGTAACCCACTATTTATTTCAAGGTTATCTCCATTAACCCCCAAGTAATTAAATTATTAAGCTTACCCCACGAATTTCATACAGAATGTCATGAATAGTCCAAAACACCCCTTAAAACATTTAGCAGAAATCCGACCCCGTCGACGTTACGCAGCTCGTGACGGCCCGTCGTACCTGCGACAGTCCGTCACAAAGTTCAGAGAGTCAAATTCGGTAAGGATATTTCTGACGGTCCGTCGTGCCTACGATGGTCCGTGCTGCAATTCCGTAGCGAAGTTCAGGGAGTTGATCCCAGCACCAAGATTTTAGAGTTTAAGTGTTTTGGAACGGAGATCCTCGATGAACCATTGTACTTATGACGGTTCGTCCTACCTGTCGACGAGGGAAATGAGGAGAGCAGCAGATGAATTACACAAGTGTGGGACGACGGAGTCCGTCACGGTCCGTCGAGGCCATGACTGTCCGTCGCGTGACCCGTCGACCCAGTCAGTTTTTATCAAAAGTAATTCTATTGCTCGAAACAACTAAATAGGTCGTTACAATTTAAACAATATATTCACCAACTAAATCACATTTACTTATATGAAGAACTTAACATCTTTTTAAGTGTAATTAGTTTAGTTTAAACTTAATTCCAACACTATATTCACCAACTAACTCACATTAACTTATCTAAAGAACATTACATCTTTCTACATGTAATTTGTTTAATTTTAACTTAGTTCCAACATCATATTTACCAACTAAATCCCATTAACTTATTTAAAAAACTTTAAAACTTTCTCAGTGTAATTAGTTTAGTTTTAACTTAATTCAAACACTATATTCACCAACTAAATCACATTTACTTATTTAAAGAACTTTACATATTTCTAAATGTAATTTGTTTAGTTTTAACTTAATTCCAACATTATATGCACCAAATAAATCACATCATTTATTTGAATAAATTAACATCTTTCTAAGTATAATTAGTTTAGTTTTAACTAAATTCAAACGCTACATTAATTAACTAAATCACAATTAATTTTTTGAAGAACTTAATATCTTTCATAGTCTAATTAGTTTAGCTTTAACTTAATTCCAACACTATATTCACCAACTAAATCTCATAAACTTTTTTGAAGAATTTAACATCTTTCTAAGTGTAATTTGTTTTATTTTAACTAAATTCAAATAATATATTCATAAACTACATCACATTAACTTATTTGAAGAACTTAACAACTTTCTATGTCTAATTAGATTAGTCTTAACTTAATTCTTACACTATATTCACCAAATAAATAAAATTAACTTATTTAAAGAATTTAATAACTTTTCAAGTCTAATTTGTTTAGTTTAAAGTTAATTCCAACACTATATTCACCAACTAAATCTCATTAACTTATTTAAAAAATTTAACAACTTTCTAAGTTTAATAAGTTCAGTTTTAATTTAATTCAAATAATACATTCACCAACTAAATCATATTTCCCTATTTGAACAACTTAACATCTTTCTAAGCATAATTAGTTTAGTTTTAACTTAATTCAAAAAATATATTCACCAACTAAATCACATTTACTTATTTGATAAACATAAAATCTTTCTAAGTCTAATTAGTTTAGTTTTAAGTTAATTCAAACAATATATTCACCAACTAAATCACATTTACTTATTTGAATAACTTAACATCTTTTTAAGTGTAACAATTTTAGTTTAAACTTAATTCCAACACTATATTCACCAACAAAATCATATTAACGCTGTTAAAGAACATAACATCTTCCTACGTTTAATAAGTTTAATTTTAACTAAGTTCCAACACTATATTAACCAAATAAATAGCATTAACTTATTGAAAGAGCTTAACAACTTTCTAAGTGTAATTAGATTAGTTTTAACATAGTTCAAGCACTATATTAACCAACTAAATCACATTTATTTATTTAAAGAACTTAACATCTTTCTAAGTGTAATTTGTTTAGTTTTAACTTAATTTAAACACTACATTCACCTACTAACTCACGTTTACTTACTTGAAGAACTTAACATCTTTCTAAGTAAAGTTAGTTTAGTTTTAACTTGATTCCAATGCTATATTCACCAGCTAAATCACATTTACTTATTGAAAGAACTTTACATCTCTTTAATTAGTTTGTAACTTAATTCCAACTATATATGCACCAAATAAATCACATAACTTATTTAAATAATTTAACAACTTTTCAATTGTAATTAGTTTAGTTTTGACTTAATTCCAACACTATATTCACCAACTAAATCCCATAAACTTATTTGAACAATTTAACATCTTTCCAAGTGTAATTAGTTTATTTTTAACTTAATTCAAACAATATATTCATCAACTAAATCACATTAACAGATTTAAGAACTTAACAGCTTTTAAGTCTAATTAGTTTAGTTTTATCTTTATTCAAACACTATATTCCTTAACTAAATCACATTTACTTATTTGAAGAAATTTACATCTTCTAAGTCTAGTTAGTTAAGTTTTAAATTAATTTCAACGCTATGTTGTCACGACCCAAATCGGGCCGCGACTGGCACCCACACTTACCCTCTTATGTGAGTGAACCAACCAATCTAAACCTTAACTTTTCAATATTATATCAACACAAAGTAATGCGGAAGACTTAAACTCATTAATAAAAACCAATTCAATAACTTCTAAAAACTCAACAACTATTATTATCGCCCAAAATCTGGAAGTCATCATCACAAGAACATCTACTTCAAATTACTAAATCTAAGAGTATCTAAGAAGCTAAAATACATAAAAAGCTAGTCCATGCCGGAACTTCAAGGCATCAAGACATGAAGAGGAAGATCCAGTCCAAGCTAGAAACATTAGCTCACCCTGATATCCGGAGTAATGAAGACTGGCTAGAGTTGCGGTTGACTTGAACACGACATTACGTTTGCTGCACCCCACAATTTACAAAGAAAACAAATACAAGTAGGGGTCAGTACAAACAAAAGTACTGAGTAGGTATCATCGGCCAATTCAAAATAGAAAACAGTATATATCAGATAACATCATAAAATCAACTAATATCCTTAGCATGCAGCATTCACAATTACCATAACCCTTGGTTACAACACCAAGCACATCAATGAGGATTCACGCCTCCTCATCATACTCATTTGGGAATTAGGTTCATTAGATTGAGTATATTAACATCTTTCAAGATTCATTATCTTTATTCCTCTCGTGTCGGTACGTGACACTCCGCTCCTCATATACTATCCTGGTGTTGGAACGTGACACTCCGATCCTCATTCTATCCTGGTGTCGGAACGTGACACCCGATCCATATTCTATCCTGGTACAGGAACGTGGCACCTGATCCATATATTATCCTGGTGTCGGAATTTGACACCCGATCCATCTACTATCCTGGTGTCGGAACGTGACACTCCGATCCTCAAATACTATCCTGGTACCGGAACGTGGCACCCGATCCATATACTATCCTAGTGTCGGAACGTGACACCCGATCCATATACTATCCTTGTGTCGGAACGTGACACTCCGATCCTCATATACTATCCTGGTACCGGAACGTGGAACCCGATCCATATACTATCCTTGTGTTAGAACGTGACACCCGATCCATATAATATCCTGGTGTTGGAACATGACACTCCGATCCTCATATACTATCCTGGTACTGGAACATGGCACCCGATCCATGTACTATCCTGGTGTCGGAACGTGACACTCCGATCCTCATATACTATCCTGGTACCGGAACGTGGCACCCGATCCCCTAATCTAACTACTTTCGTTCATCAAGCCTTCTTTTATACTAAGGCATCATCATTAACAAAGTAGATTAGGGTTTCTTTTTCAAGATTTAGGATTCAATAGCTTCATCATGCTTATTTTTTCACAATTATATAATCACAACATGCAAACACATAATTAAGCATATAGAAGGGTTTACAACACTACCCAAAACATATCATTCGCTATTAAGAGTTTACTACGAATAGTATAAAAACCATAACCTACCTCCACCGAAGATTCGTGAGCAAGCAAGCAATTTCCCCAAAGCTTTGCTGTCCTTTTTGTTTCTCTCTCTCTTGATCGTACGTTTCTCCCTCTCTCTGTTCTTTTCTCTTTTTCTTATTCAAGCCCTCTTTCTTTTACCCTAATTAGCATATAATTAAGTATAAAAGATGGTGAATTAACCAATTAATTAATTCGAGGTTGTCTCTTTTAACCCTCAAGTAGTTAAATTATTAACATTAACCCACTAAATTTATAATTATAGCAGGAATAGTCCAAAACTTCCCTTAAAACATTTAAAGAAATCCGACCTCTCCTGGGATTACGCGGCTGTGGCGACAGTCGGCGCTGCGGCGGTCCGTCGTCTTTGCTCCGTCACGAACTTCAGAGACTCAATTTCAGAGAGTGCAGTGACGGTCCGTCTACCGATTCATTCTGTTACGAAGTTCAGAGAGTCGATTTCAGTACCGAATTTTCAGAATTTCTAAGTGTTTTAAAACGAGACCCCTCGACGGTCCGTCGTGCCCATGACGGTCCGTCGTGGGTTTCGTCATCTCAGCCTGTTTTTCCAGAAATAAAATCTACTGCTCAAAACGACTAAACAGGTCGTTACTATAGATACCAATTTACCCATCGTTCGTCCCCGAATGATCACAAGAAGGAAAACAAGGGCGAAAAGGAGTACCTGAATCTGTAAACAGGTCTGGGTATCTTTCCCGCATATCAGCCTGTTTCTCCCAAGTGGCTTCTTCGACTGGTCGATTCTTCCATTGAACTTTGATGGATGCAATCTCCCTTTATCTCAACTTGCGAATTTCTCTATCTAGAATGGCAACAGGCTCCTCCTCATAAGTCAAAATCTAATCAAGCAAAACTGAATCCCAACGAATGATATAGTTTCCATCCCCATGGTATCTTTTCAACATAGTCACATGAAACACCGGATGTACTCCGGACATCCTTGGAGGCAAGGCTAACTCATAATCCCCCTCCCCTACTCGCATAAGTACTTCAAAGGGACCAATATACCTTGGGCTTAATTTACCCCTTTTACCGAAACGCATCACCCTTTTTATGGGCGAAACCTTCAGTAAGACTTGTTCACCCTCCATAGACTCCAAGTCTCTAACCTTTCGATCTGCATATTCCTTTTGCCTACTTTGCGCCGCTAACAGCTTTTCTTGAATAGATTTCACTTTATCTAACGATTCTCTCAGAAGGTCAGTACCCCAAGATCTAACCTCGAATGCATCAAACCACCCAATGGTAGACCTACATCTTCTCCCATATAGTGCCTTAAATGGGGCCATATCAATGCTTGAGTGCTAGCTATTGTTGTAGGAGAACTCTGCTAAGGGTAAGAAGCTATCCCACTGACCACCAAATTCTATCACACATGCACGAAGCATATCCTCCAACACTTGAATCGTTAAGCTCAGGCCCGACCATCGATGCGAGGATGGAACGCAGATACTAAGGTCCAACCTAGTACCTAATTCCGCATGCAATGTTTTCCAAAACATAGCGATGGCTGCGATACCTCTATATCGATATGATGGAGAGTGGAACCCCATGCAACCGAACAATTTCTGAGACATAGATTTTGGCTAACTTCTCTGCATTGTAAGTCACCTTGACCGGAATGAAATGAGCAGACTTAGTTAACCTATCAACAATCACCCAAAAAGAGTCATACTTACCCATTGTCTTTGGAAGACCAACCACAAAATCAATTGCAATCCTTTCCCACTTCCATTCAGGAATGGGCATTCTCTGAAGTGTTCCTCCGGGCCTCTGGTGTTCATATGTTACTTGCTGACAGTTTGGACATTTGGCAATAAAATCAACAATATCACGCTTCATTCTACTCCACCAAAAGTGTTGCTTTAGGTCACGATACATCTTGGTTGCACCAGGATGTATAGGATACCTTGAACTATGAGCCTCTGTCAGAATAGTGTTGATCAAATCGTCAACTCGGGGTACACATACCCTTCCCTTGATTCTCAAAACACCTTCCTCATCGATTTGTGCTTCCTTAGCCTCTCCTCGCAATACTTTACCTTGGATTCTGCTTAGTTTCTCATCATCAAACTGTTTTCCCTTAATCTTGTCAAGAAAAGAAG
Organism: Solanum arcanum; assembly: GCA_027789145.1. Classification (NCBI taxonomy): domain Eukaryota; kingdom Viridiplantae; phylum Streptophyta; class Magnoliopsida; order Solanales; family Solanaceae; genus Solanum; species Solanum arcanum. The sequence continues at coordinate 21,552,271 of CM050935.1, read as the reverse complement.
ATCTTTCCTCCACACAAGCCAACAATCCTCCCTTCTCGTTTACTTCTAATCTCATGAAGTCGTTATCTAGATTCTGAAGCTCTCTAGCCAATGGACGTCTGGAAACTTGCAAGTGAGCTAGACTTCCAATGCTCCCTGCCTTTCTACTTATGGCGTCTACCACAACATTAGCCTTTCCCGGACCATACAAGATAGTGATATCGTAGTCCTTCAGTAGTTCCATCCACCTCCTCTGTCACAAATGCAAATCCTTTTGAGTAAAGACATACTGTAGGCTACGATGATCCGTGTATACTTCACACTTAACTCCATATAGATAGTGCCTCCATTGCTTTAATGCAAACACTACCGCAGCCAACTCCAAATCATGGGTCGGATAATTACGTTCGTGCACCTTTAATTGCCTTGAAGCATATGCAATTACATTATTCTCTTGCATTAGCACCGCACCCAAGCCAGAATAGGATGCATCACAATAGACAATGAAATTCTTACCTTCCACTGGCAAGGTAAGGATTGGTGCGGTAGTCAACAAAGTCTTGAGCTTCTGGAAGCTTCCTTCACATTCATACGACCATACAAATGGAACATTCTGCTTAGTCAAGTTCGTCAATTGGGAAGCAATGGAAGAGAATCCCTTGACAAATCGACGGTAATAGCTAGCTAAACCAACAAAGCTCTTTATTTCTGACACATTAGTAGGTCTTACCCAATTCTTCACTATCTCAATCTTAGAAGGATCCACCATCACCCCATCCTTACAAACCACATGCCCCAAGAAGGACACCGCATCTATTCAAAACTCACACTTAGAGAACTTGGCAAAAGCTTTTTCTCCCTTAACATTTCCAATACAATCTTGAAATGCTCCTCATGTTCCTTCTTACTTTTAGAGTATATCAGTAAATCATCAATAAATACGATCATGAAGAGGTCCAAATATGGCTTAAAAATCCCGTTCATCAAGCTCATGAACGCAGCAGGGGCATTCGTAAGACCATAAGACATCACTACAAATTCGTAATGCCCATACCTCGTTCAAAAAGCAGTCTTTGGTACATCCGTTGCCCGTATTTTCAATTGATGATAACCGGATCTCAAGTCAATCTTAGAGAAGACACAAGAACCTTGTAACTGATCGAACAAGTCATCAATGCGAGGAAGAGGATACTTGTTCTTAATAGTTACCTTGTTCAACTGCCGGTAGTCTATGCACATCCGAAAACTCCCATCCTTCTTCTTCACAAACAAAACTGGAGCACCCCAAGGAGATGCACTTGGTCTAATGAAGCCTTTGCTCAACAACTCTTAAAGTTGGGCCTTTAACTCTCTTAACTCCGCGGGAGCCATTCTATACGAGGGTATAGAAATGGGGCGAGTACCCGGTTGAAGATCGATGCAGAAGTCAATATCTCTATCCGGTGGCATACCCGGAAGGTCTGCGGGAAACACATCTAAAAATTCACGAACTATCGAGACCGACTCAATTGGAGGTACTTGGGTAGTATCATCCCTGAGATGTGCCAAGAACGCTAAACAACCCTTACTAACTATTTTCTTGGCACTAAGAAAGGAGATAATACGAACCGGATTGGAAGTGTAATCACCCTCCCACACTAACGGATCTGTCCCAGGCTTGGCTAACGTCACAGTTTTAGCATTACAATTCAAGATTGCAAAATTTGGGGAAAGCCAAGTCATACCCAGAATTACATCAAAATCAATCATTTCTAAGATAACCAAGTCTACATAAGTATTGCTCCCCACAAAAGTTACAAGACAAGACCTATACACCTTTTCAACTATCACAGACTCACCCACCAGAGTAGAAACACGAATAGGTATGTCAAGCAATTCACAATGTAAATTAAGACCATTAGCAAATGCAGAAGATACATATGAAAATGTTGAGCCAGGATCAAATAATACTGAAGCCATGCAATCACAAACCAAAAGATTACCTGTGATGACAGCATATGATGTCTCCGCTTCTAACCGCCCAGGGAAAGCATAACAATGGGCCCTCTCACCAGTCTGTCCGTTGCCCCTACCATGTTGTGATGTCGTGGCTCCAGTTTGACCATCACCCCGACCATTTTGGTGACAACCATTACCTCGGCCACCGCGTCCTACAGAATGACGGCCTCTACCACAACCACGAGACCTCTAACATTTTGAGGTCTGTAACTCTGTTTTGGACAATACCTCTTAATGTGTCCAGTCTCCCTACATCCATAACATTCTCTGGATTCAATCGTAGGTCTCTGAGAGAAGTGTTGACCGGTCTGAGGTGGACCCCCAACTACAGTCTGTAGTGAAGACTGAATTGGTCGGACTGAGTAACCACCTGAACCCTGTCCTCTAGAGTAAGAACCATTAAACTCACCTCCCTTTCGAAACCTTTTTGATGTAGTTGCCATGGTGAAGTCATCTGGCTTCACTCCCTCTACGTCTATCACGAAGTCTACCACTTCTTGGAAAGATTTTGCTATAGCCGCTACCTCTAAGGCTGAAATCCGCAACTCTGATCTCAACCCCTTCACAAGACGGCGAATCCGCTCTTGTGGACTGAAACATAGTTGGGTGGCATACCTGGAGAGTGCACGAAACTTAGCCTCATAGGCAGAAACCGACATCCTACCTTGCTCTAGGCTCAAGAACTCATCTCTTTTCCTATCCCTCAAGGTCCGGGGGATATACTTCTCCATAAACAAGCTAGAGAATGATGCCCAAGTCATAGGTGGTGCCTCCGTTGGTTGACACTCAACGTGTGACCGCCACCACATTTTGGCGTTCCCTTGAAACTGATAAGTCACAAACTCAACACAAAACCGTTCTACTATACCCATATTGTGTAGTAGCTCGAGACAGTCAACCAGAAAATCGTAGGCATCCTCAGATTCAGCACCCTTGAAGACTGGAGGTTTCAATTTCAAGAACTTACCAAAAAGTTCATGTTGATCGTTTGTCATTATAGGCCCTGTAGTCAGACGAGGAAACGTGCCTATTTCCAATGGAACATCCATGCGGGGAGCCATAGTAGCCGCATGCTGTACCTCTGGAGCCTGAGGTGTTGGTGCAGAAAACACTGGAGGTGTCTGGCCTTGATAGAATAACCCGCTAAGATAAGCAAGAACCTGATTGATAATTTCTAGGGTAGGTTGTGGTGGCAATTCCTCATTCTGTACTTGCTCAGTTTCCCCTTCCTCACCCTCTCTTACTACTTCTTTAGTCGGTGGAGGAGTCACCGCCCTAGTACTAGATGGGACGGGCGCTTGTCCTATTCCCCTAGAGGACGTCCTCCCACGACCTCTACCACGGCCTCTTGCCGCTACTCTTCCTCGAGCTACAGCCCCAGTGGCTGGCTCAGACACTTCTTGTCTTGCCGGTGTTGGTGTTGGCGCAGTCGTTGCTCTAGTTTTAACCATCTGCGAAATAGAGTGAAGATGGTCAGATACCAATTTGTATCACCCAGATACCAATTGGATCCAAGTAATAGCACGAAAGAAAGAAAGAAAGAATGGAATTTTCCTAAAGTCTTATAGCCTCTCAAAGAAAAGTAAAGGTGTCCCCCTACCGTTCCTTAAGACTCTACTAGACTCGTTCTTGTGTGATGAGACCAACGAACCTAATGCTCTGATACCAAGTTTGTCACAACCCAAATCGGGCCGCGACTGGCACCCACACATACCCTCCTATGTGAGCGAACCAACCAATCTAAACCTTAACATTTCAATATAATATCAACAGAAAGTAATGCGCAAGACTTAAACTCAGTAATAAAAACCAATTCAATAACTTCTAAAAACTCAACAACTATTATATCCCCCAAAATCAGGAAGTCATCATCACAAAAACATCTACTTCAAATTACTAAATCTAAGAGTATCTAAGAAGCTAAAATACATAAAAAGCTAGTCCATGCCAGAACTTCAAGGCATCAAGACATGAATAGGAAGATCCAGTCAAAGCTAGAAACATTAGCTCACCATGATATCCGGAGTAATGAAGACTGGCTAGAGTTGTGGTTGAGTTGAAGACGACGGTACGTTTGCTGCACTCCACAATTTACAAAGAAAACAAATACAAGTAGGGGTCAATACAAACACAAGTACTGAATAGGTATCATCGGCCAACTAAAAATAGAAAACAGTATATATCAGATAACATCATAAAATCAACTAATATCCTTAGCATGCAGCATTCACAATTACCATAACCCTTGGTTACAACACCAAGCACATCAATGATGACTCACGCCTCCTCATCATACTCATTTGGGAATTAGGTTCATTAGATTGAGTATATTAACATCTTTCAAGATTCATTATCTTTATTCCTCTCGTGTCGGTACGTGACACTCCGCTCCACATATACTATCCTGGTGTCGGAACGTGACACTCCGATCCTCATTCTATCCTGTGTCGGAACGTGACACCCGATCCATATTCTATCCTGGTACCGGAACGTGGCACTCGAACCATATACTATCCTGGTGTCGGAACATGACACCCGATCCATATACTATCCTGGTGTCGGAACGTGACACTCCGATCCTCATATACTATCATGGTACCGGAACGTGGCACCCGATCCATATACTATCCTGGTGTCGGAACGTGACACCCGATCCATATACTATCCTGGTGTCGGAACGTGACACTCCGATCCTCATATACTATCCTGGTACCGGAACGTGGCACCCGATCCATATACTATCCTGGTGTCGGAACGTGACACCCAATCCATATACTATCCTGGTGTCGGAACGTGAAACTCCGATCCTCATATACTATCCTGGTACAGGAACGTGGCACCCGATCCATATACTATCCTGGTGTCGGAACGTGACACTCCGATCCTCATATACTATCCTGGTACCGGAACGTGGCACCCGATCCCCTAATCTCACTACTTTCGTTCATCAACCCTTCTTTTATACTAAGGCATCATCATTAACAAAGTAGATTAGGGTTTCTTTTTCAAGATTTAGGATTCAGTAGCTTCATCATGCTTATTTTATCACAATTATATAATCACAACTTGCAAACACATAATTAAGCATATAGAAGGGTTTACAACACTACCCAATACATATCATTCGCTATTAAGAGTTTACTACGAATAGTATAAAAACCATAACCTACCTCTACCGAAGATTCGTGAGCAAGCAAGCAATTTCCCCAAAGCTTTGTTGTCCTCTTTGTTTCTCTCTCTCTTGATCGTACGTTTCTCCCTCTCTCTGTTCTTTTGTCTTATTCTTATTCAAACCCTCTTTATTTTACCCTAATTAGCATATAATTAAGTATAAAAGATGGTGAATTAACCCATTAATTAATTTGAGGTTGTCTGTTTTAACCTTCAAGTAGTTAAATTATTAACATTAACCCACTAAATTTATAATTATAGCAGGAATAGTCCAAAACGTCCCTTAAAACATTTAAAGAAATCCGACCTCTCCTGGGATTACACAGCCTGTGACGGCCCGTCGCACCTGCGACGGTCCGTCTTGCTGCTCCGTCACAGACTTCAGAGACTCAATTTCTCTGAAGAGTCTTTGACGGTCCGTCATACCTGTGACGGTCCGTCCTGCCATTCCGTTACGAAGTTTAGAGAGTCGATTTCAGTACCCAATTTTCAGAATTTCTAAATGTTTTAAAACGAGACCCCTCGAAGGTCCGTCGTGCCCATGACGGTCCGTCGTGGGTTCCGTCATCTCAACCTGTTTTTCCAGAAATAAAATCTGCAGCTCAAAACGACTAAACAGTTCGTTACATATGTTCACCAACTAAATCACATTTACTTCTTTAAAGAATTTAACAACATTCCAAGTATAATTAGTTTAGTTTGAACTTAATTCCAATACTATATTCACCAACTAAATCACATTAACTTATTTAATGAATTAAACAACTTTCTAAGTCTAATAAGTTCAGTTTTAACTTAATTCAAACACTATAATCACCAACTAAATCACATTTACTTATATGAAGAACTTAACATCTTTGTAAGTGTAATTAGTTAAGTTTTAACTTAATTCCAATACTATATTCACCAACTAACTCATATTAACTTATTTAAAGAACATAAAATCTTTCTACCTGTAATTAGTTTAATTTTAACTTAGTTCCAACACTATATTGACCTATAAATCGCATTAACTTATTTTAAAAACTTAAAAATTTTCTCAGTGTAATTAGTTTAGTTTTAACTTAATTTAAACACTATATTGACCAACTAAATCACATTTACTTATTTAAATCACTTTATATCTTTCTAAATATAATAAGTTTAGTCTTAACTTAATCCAACATTATATGCACCAAGTTGATAACCTTATTCATTAGAAGAACTTTACATCATTATAAGTATAATTAGTTGTAATGACTGGGATCCGAAAAAGTTTTTTTTTTTATAATTTTTAATAGTCATTTCACTATATTAATTAATTTGGGGGTAATTTAGTTATTTTTAATAATAATGGGTCAAGTCTTAAATATTAATATAGGTTAATAAGGAGTGCTACTTTTAATAACATAAGTAATTTAAAAGAAAAGAAGATAGAAAGGAAAGCAGAAACTACCTATGAGTGGCGGCTGGCGTCGACACCACTTCAACTCATCCAGGTAAAGATCAAAGCATGCTATCGACATATATATATATATATATATATATATATATATATATATATATATATATATATATATATATTAGTTTATTATTATTGTAATGTTTTGAAATAGAAAGGATTTTATTTTTAATTGCATATAAATATGCAAATTAGTATATATGTAGTACCGTTTTTCTTTGTATTTTTAAAAAAAATTGGATGGCTAATGTGATCATTGGAAAATGATCCTTGTTAATCCTTGGGAATGATGATTTGAATTTAGGAAAAAGATTCACAATTCAATTGAAAAAAATTATAATTAAAAAAATAAAAATAAAAAAATCTGTAGACCTATGTTGTTCGTTATCTGTCCCATTCCTACGTTACTTTGATTTTTGGAGAATAGTTTTTATATGTTGGCATATTATAGCAAGTAATTAAATATTAGGTAGAGGATTATTATGTGACTATTATTAGATTTATAGTATTGGATGAATTAGAATTAAATTCTAGACTTGAAATTTGATGAAAAATATGATAGTTGAAATGTTAATTGACATCAAGAATTACAAACTTGATTATAAATTTTGGATGAATTTCTAGGTTAAGATTAAACACATAAAAGTGTGAGTGTTGTTAATTCCGAAACATTATTGTAAATATATACTTGAATAGATTTCATTTGTTTGGAAGCTCAACGGAAAGGGAAGGCTCAAGTCCAAGAGTAATTATTTGATTGGCTAAGGAAAGTAGATTTCTAAACTCTTGTTAAGCGTACAAAATTCGTGTATTTCCTTGTGTGATGTTGAGAATGATTTGGAGACTTGTTGTTTATTTGTTGGTGTTGTATTTCTTGTTGTAAATTGTGCTTTGTTATCAAATGGTTATCTCCTCCTTTTCATTTGAGCATGTCATTTGCATTGTATCTGAGACATGGTTGTGGTAAGAGGATGATGTACTATTTTCGCGGGTCGTATCGTGCGCCGCGATGAATATTACATTTTGAGAGACGTATCACGCGCTGAGAAGGTTACTATTTATCGAGGTTCATGTCGTGCGCCGCGACAGATGCATGGACAGATATGTCCCCCATGGGTCCTGGACTGAGAGACAGTGGGTGTGTATCGTTATGAAAGACATGCATCACGATATTTGACATTGCATCTCATGGCATTGCACATTTTTATTATTGATGAACTTGAACATGTGTTTTGCTGATCTTGTTATTGTTTCTCTGTGAATCTTGTGACTGTTGAATATTGAGTTGTTATTGAGAATGTGTAAACAGATAGAGTGTGGTTATTGAGTGGTGTGTTTGGTAAACTGTTATGTTTTGGCGTGGAGGTTTAGATAGGGCGTAAGGAGTACCCGTATTTTGTTCACTTAACTTGTGTTTATAAGTTTGCTTGTTGGGTACCGTGTGGTTTTGTACTCACCCCTTGCTTCTACAAATTTTTGTAAGTTATGAGCCTGGATTTTTGTGGTACCTTCCATTCTCTTCATTTTCGAGGCATCTTGTGGAGGATTGTGAGGTAGCTGCCTTTCATCTCAGCAAACTTTCCTACTCATGTTTATGACTTTTTTTTACTTGAAATACAACTTCATTTTAGACTTCTAATTTATTTCAATTCTAATATTTACATTAGAGGCTTGTACATGTGACAACCTGGTTTTGGGGATTGAATTAATATGACTTGGTTTCATAATAGAAATTGTTGTTGGATTGTCATTTACTTCCTCACTTTGTTAGATTTTGGGTTTTAGGCTGATATGTCTTGGTGGGATAAGATGAGTGCCATCACACCCATTTTCGAGTCATGACAAAATGGTATCAGAGCCCCAGGTTCATAGGTCTCACGTGTATACAAGGCGAGTCTACGTAGAGTCTCAAGGATTAGCACGGAGACGTTTGTACTTATCTCTAATATGCTACGAGGATTACTAGGAAACTTCTTTTTGTTCATTCTTTCTCATTGTGCGTAGTCACCTTCTTTAGTACTGAGTTGTTCTAGACTATGTTGACTGATGACGAGGACTAGAACTAATGTTACTGGTGGTAGAGGGGAGGCAGTTCCCGAGGCAGTTGTTGAGGCCCAAGCAAGGGGTAGGGGTAGATCTCGTGCTAGAGGTTGTGCTAGCAGTACGACAGTAGCTAGAGGTCGTGGACGTGGAGCAGCACCAGTGAGAGGTCGTGCTAGAGAGGTCTCTACAGAACCTCAAATTGATGGCTGAGAGGACCAGGTTCCTCCAGATCATGTAGTCACACCTTTGCTTCAAGATACACTATTGAGGGTGTTAAGTGTGCTAGAGGGCTTTTCTCAGGGTGGTGGTGCAACTACCACACCACATGACTCTCGTACTAGAGTGGGTGCTCAGACCCAAGAGCAGCAACAAGCTCCAGCTGTTCAGAATGTGGTGGGGCAACTACCAGTATATCCCGCGGTTCAAGATGATGTTGCACCCGCAGTTGGGGCTCAAGTTGCATCGACGGTTGTTGTGACAGAGGATGGGCAGCGTAGGTATGAGAGATTTCGAAAGATGGACCTACTTCAGTTTCAGGGTGGGAAGAGCGAGGACGCTCATCAGTTTCTAACTACATGCCGAGAGTTACTAGAGGTGGTTGGATTAGCTGAGTCACATGGGGTTCGATATTCTACACTCCAGCTTCGTGGTCAGCGAGAGACTGGTGGAGGACTTACTCGGGGGTTTTGCAAGTTGGATCTCCTCCAGTGACTTGGGAGCAGTTTGCTAGTGCATTCCAAGATCGTTTTATCCCGTGGAGCGTGAGAGAGGAGAGTCGCTTGAGGTTTGAGAGTCTGAGAGAGGATGGTTTATCGGTTACAGAGTATGAGGCACGTTTTTTCCAGTTGTCTAGGCATGCGTTGGACATTATTCTAAATGAGACAGAGAGGATCCGCATATTTGTGAGGGGATTGACTTTCTCTATCAGGTCAGCTGTGTTTCGGACATCTAGGGAGGGGACTTCTTTCCAGTGCATTGTGAGCGCTGCCAAAGAGGCGGAATTGATGGAGAGAGAGGAGTTTGGGGACCCTAAAAGAGCTCGTATATCAGGTCGTTTTTAGGGTGCCTCATCTAGAGGTAGGGGATCACAGAGAGTGAGTGGTTCTTTTTAGTAGTGTTGATCGATTCATGCATCTATGCCGAAATTTGAGGGTGGCCAGACATCTAGGGGTTCTTATGAACAGGTTCAGGGCTCGTATGGTTCACAACAGCGACCTACAGGGCGAGGCAATTGTAGTGGGTTTTCAGGGTCCACACAGCAGTTCCCAGGTCAGAGATTTTGTTTTACTTGTGGAGATCCCGATTATCTTATGCGGCAGTGAACTTCTCAAAGGGTTCGTGGTAGGCCTCGACCTAATTCTTCATTCAAGACTAGAACACCCGCTCCACAGGGTAGAGGTCGTGGCAGAGTTCAGTCATGTAGAGGTGACAGAGTTTCTAGTAGTGGTGTTGCAACTTAGCAGAGTGGGGGTAGAGGTACAACCCAGGCTGGAGGTGGACAAGGAGCCCTTTGCTATGCTTTCCCCGGGAGACCTGACGCGTAGACCTCCGATGCTGTTATTACAGGTATCATCCCAGTATGCCATCGACCTACGTCTTTGTTGTTTGATCCAGGTTCTACATTCACTTATGTGTCTACGTATTTTGCTGCTAAATTTGATATAATATGTGATAGCATGACTGTACTTATTCGTGTTTCTACACCCGTGGGTAAGCCCTTAGTGGTAGATCAACTGTATCGATCCTGTTTTGTTTCTTTGGCTGGGTATGACACATGGGTAGACTTAATCATTCTGGGATGGTGGACATTGATGTTATCTTGGGTATGGATTTGCTTTCTCCTTATCATGTTGTCCTTGATTGTAATGCTAAGACTGTGACTTTAGCAATGCCTGGTGTTCCGAGGGTTGAATGGAAGAGTGTTAGTGGTTCTTATCCTAGAAAAGTCTTCTATTTTATCCGTGCTCAAAGATTGTTGGAGAGTGGGTGTTTTTCTTATTTAGCTTTTATTCGGGATACTAGCGTTGAACCACCTTCCTTGGACTCTGTTCCCGTGGTTCAAGAGTTTCCCGATGTATTTCCTTCTGATCTTCCAGGTGTTCCTCCCGATAGGGATATCAATTTTGCTATTGATTTAGAGCCGGGCACTAAGCTTATTTCTATACCTCCATATCGTATGGCCCCAGCAGAGTTGAAAGAATTGAAGGATCAGTTGCAGGATTTATTGAGTAAGGGTTTTATTCGCCCTAGTGTATCACCGTGGGGTGCCCCTGTTTTGTTTGTGAAGAAGAAGGATAGGAATATGAGGATGTGTATTGATTACAGACAGTTGAACAAGGTAACAGTGAAGAATAAGTATCCTCTTCCGCGTATTGATGACTTATTTGATCAGTTACAGGGAGCATCATTGTTCTCTAAAATTGATTTGAGGTCTGGGTATCATCAGTTGAAGATTAGGGCATCAGATATCCCAAAGACGGCTTTTTGAACTCGGTATGGGCATTATGAGTTTCTAGTGATGTCATTCGGATTGACTAATGCCCCAGCATCATTCATGGAGTTGATGAATGGGGTGTTTCGGCCATACCTTGATTCTTTTGTGATTGTTTATATCGATGACATCTTGGTTTACTCCAAGACTGAGGAGGACCATATCCGACACCTGAGGATTGTACTTCAGAGGTTGAGAGAAGAGAAATTGTATGCAAAGTTCTCAAAGTGTGAGTTCTGCCTTACTTCTGTTACATTCTTGGGACACGTGGTGTCCAAGGAGGGTATTAGAGTAGATCCGGAAAAAATTTAGGCAGTAAGAGGCTGGACGCGACCTACTTCACCTACTGAGATTTGGAGATTTGTGGGATTAGCAGGCTACTATCGATGATTTTTTCAGAGTTTCTCTACTATTGCACCTCCATTAACTAGATTGACTCGACAAGATGTGCGTTTTCAATGGTTTGATGAGTGTGAGCAGAGCTTTAAAAAACGCAAGACTTTATTTACTTCTGCTCCTGTGTTGACTCTACCTGAGGAGGGTTTAAACTTTACTGTTTATTGTGATTCTTCAGGAGTTGGTTTGGGTGGTGTGTTGATGCAGAAGGGAAAAGTGATTGCTTATGCTTCTAGGAAGTTAAAATCCCATGAGAAGAACTACCCTACTCATGATTTGGTGTTGGCAGCTGTGGTATTTGTATTTAAGTTATGGCGTCATTATTTGTATGGGGTGCATTGTGAGATCTTCACTGATCATCGGAGTCTTCAGTATATCTTTAGCTAGAGTGATTTGAACTTGAGGCAACTGAGATGGCTTGAGTTGCTGAAGGACTATGATCTGACCATTCTGTATCATCCGGGAAAGTCCAATGTTGTGGCCGATGCTCTGAGTAGAAAGACTCATAGCATGGGGAGTCTTGAATCTCATAGTGTTGAGGAGAGACCATTGGCTAGAGATGTTCAATTGTTAGCTAACAGTCTTGTCCGATTACAGATCTCAGAGGAGAATGATGGGATGATTGCTTTTATTGAGGCTCGATCTTCTTTAGTCGAGCAGATTCGTGCACACCAGTTTGATGATGTAAAATTATCTCTCATTCGAGACAAAGTATTGAGTGGGGAAGCTAGGGAGGCTTTCCTTTATTCTGATGGTGTCTTACGGATCGGAGGCAGGATCTGTGTGCCTAAGACATGAGATTTGATTAGATTGATTCTTGAGGAGGCCCATTGTTCTCGGTATTCCATTCATCCGGGAGTGGCAAAGATGTATCATGATCTGAGTCAGCATTACTGGTTGTGTGGAATAAAGAGAGATATTACAAAATTTGTTTCGACGTGTTTGACTTGCCAGCAGGTCAAGTGTGAGCACCAGAGGCCCGGAGGTGTATCTCTGAGGATGCCTATTCCTACTTGGAAGTGGGAGCGTATTACTATGGACTTTATTGTGGGTTTTCCTACCACAGTGGATGGTTATGACTCTATTTGGGTTGTTGTTGATAGGCTGACCAAGTCTGCCCACTTCATTCTAGTTCGGGTGAAGTATACTGCAGAAAAGTTAGCCGAGCTATATATCAGTCAGATTATGCGACTACATGGAGTTTCTATTTCTATCATATCAGATCGAGGTTCACTATTTACTTCTCACTTGCTCCGAGCGTGTGTGATAGATTTTGGAGATAGATGGGATCGACATTTACCTTTAGCAGAGTTTGCCTATAATAACAGTTATCACTCTAGTATCCAGATGGCTCCATTTGAGGCATTGTATGGAAGACGATGTAGGTCTCTGATTGGTTGATTTGATTCGGCCGAGATGGACTCTTTGGATACAGACTTGCTTAGAGATACTATAGAGTATTCCGTATGATTCAGTATAGATTATTGATAGCTCAGAGTCGACATAAGAGTTATGCAGACCGGAGAGTTAGAGACTTGGTGTTTATGTAGGGTGATCATGTTTGGCTCCGAGTATCACCCATGAAGGGTGTGATGAGGTTCGGAAAGAAGGGCAAACTTAGCCCTAGATTAATTGGACCTTTTGAGATTTTGAGCCGAGTGGGAGAGGTGGCCTATAAGTTTGCTTTGCCACCTATTTTGTCGGCAGTTCATCCTGTTTTTCATGTCCCTATGCTTTGGAAGTACATTTCGGATGAATATCATGTGCTTTCACTTGATTCTATGGAGTTGGGTCCAGACTTGACATTTGAGGAGGAGCCTATAGCTATTTTGGATAGACAGATTCGAAAGCTTAGGACCAAGGAGATTGCTTCAGTAAAAGTTCAGTGGAAGCACCGATCGGTGGGAGAGGCAACTTGGGAGATAGAGTCTGACATGCGTGCAAGATACCCTCAGATTTTTAAGCTTCAGGTGCTTTCTTTCACATTATGTTCGAGGAGGAACATGATTTTTTAGTGGTGGATAATGTGATGACTCGGACCCGAAAAAGTAATTTTTTTGATAATTTTGAATAGTCATTCGAATATATTAATTAATTTGGGGGTAATTTAGTTATTTTTAATAATAATGGGTCAAGTCTGAAATATTAATATAGGTTAATAAGGAGTGCTACTTTTAATAACATAAGTAATTTAAAAGAAAAGAATATAGAAGGGAAAGCAGAAACTACCTGTGAGTGGCGGCTGGCGTCGACACCACTTCAACTCGTCCAGGTAAAGAGCAAAGCATGCTATCGACATATATATATATATATATATATTAGTTTATTATTATTGTAATGTTTTCAAATAAAAAGGAGTTAATATTTAATTGCATATAAATATGCCAATTAGTATATATGTAGTACCATTTTTCTTTGTATTTTTTTTAAAAAAAATTGGATGGCCAATGTGATCATTGGAAAATGATCCTTGTTAATCCTTGGGAATGATGATTTGAATTTAGGAAAAAGATTCACAATTCAATTGAAAAAAATTAATAATTAAAAATATAATAAATAAAAAATTTGCAGACCTATGTTGTTTGTTATTTGTCCCATTCCTATGTTACTTTGATTTTTGGAGATAGTTTTTACATGTTGGCATATTATAGCAAGTAATTAAATATTAGGTAGAGGATATTATGTGAATATTATTAGATTTATCATATTGTATGAATTAGAATTAAATTCTAGACTTGAAATTTGATGAAAAATATGATAGTTGAAATGTTAATTGACATCAAGAATTACGAATTTGATTATAAATTTTGGATGAATTTCTAGGTTAAGATTAAACACATAAAAGTGTGAGTGTTATTAATTCCGAAACCTTATTGTAAATATATACTTGAATCGATTCCATTGGTTCGGAAGTTCAACGGAAAGGGAAGGCTCAAGTCAAAGAGTAATTATTCGATTAGCTAAGGCAAGTGGATTTCTAAACTCTTGTTAGGCGTACGAAATTCTTGTATTTCCTTGGGTGATGTTGAGAATGATTTTGAGACTTGTTGTTTATTTGTTTATGTTATATTTCTTGTTGTAAATTGTGCTTAGTTATCAAATGGTTATCTCCTCCTTTTCATTTGAGCATGTCATTTGCATTGTATCCGAGACATGGTTGTGGTAAGAGGATGATGTACTATTTTTGAGGGTCGTATCGCGCGCCGCGATGGATAGTATATTTTGAGGTACGTATCGCGCGCCGCGAAGTTTACTATTTATCAAGGGTCGTGTAGTGCGCCGCGACAGATGCATCGAAAGATATGTCCCCCATGGGTCCCTGACTGAGAGACAACGGGTGTGTATCGTTAAGAAAGACATGCATTACGATATTTGACATTGCATCTCATGGCATTGCAAATTTTTATTATTGATGAACTTGAACATGTGTTTTGCTGATATTGTGATTGTTTCTCTTTGAAGCTTGTGACTATTGAATATTAAGTTGTTATTGAGAATGTGTAAATTCATAGAGTGTGGTTATTGTGTGGTGTGTTTGGTAAACTGTTAGGCTGTGGCGTGCAGGTTTAGATAGGGCGTAAGGAGTACCTGTATTTTGTTCACTTAACTTGTGTTTAGAGGTTTGCTTGTTGGGTACCGCGTGGTTTGGTACTCACCCCTTTCTTCTACAAATTTTTGTAGGTTACGAGCCCGAATTTTTGTGATACCTTCTATTCTCTTCGTTTCTGACGCATCTTGTGGAGGGTTGTTAGGTAGCTGCTTATCATCTCAGTGAACTTTCCTACTCCAGTTTATGACTTTGTTTTTACTTGAAAGACGACTTCATTTTAGATTTCTAATTTATTTGAATTCTAATGTTTACATTAGAGGCTTGTGAACGTGACAACCTGGTTTTGGGGATTGAATTAATATGACTTGGTTTCATGATAGAAATTGTTGTTGGATTGTCATTTACTTCCGCACTTTGTTAGATTTTGGGTTTTAGGCTGACATGTCTTGGTGGGATAAGAGGAGTGCCATCACACCCATTTTTGGGTCGTGACATTAGTTTAGTTTTAACTTAAGTCAAATACTATATTCACAAACTAAATCACATTTACTTTTTGAAGAACTTAACATCTATATAAGTCTAATTAGTTAAGTTTTAACAATATATTCACCAAAGAAATCACATTTACTTATTTAAATAATTTAAAAACTTTTCAAGTCTAGTTAGTTTAGTTTTATCTTAATTCCAACACATTATTCACTAACTAAATCACATTTACTAATTTGAAGAACATAACATCTTTTTAAGTAAAATTAGTTAAATTTTAAATTAATTCCAACACTATATTCATCAACTAAATCACATTAACAGAATAAGATCTTAACAACTTTCTAAGTCTAATTAATTTTGTTTTAACTTAATTCAAACACTATATTCACTAACTAAATCACACTTACTGTAACGACCTGTTTAGTCGTTTCGAGCAGTAGAATTATTTTTGATAAAAAGTGACTGGGTCGGCGGATCACGCGACGGACCGTCATGGTCGTGACGGACCGTCATGGACTCTGTCGTCCCATACTTGTGAAATTCCTCCTGTGGCTCCCTTCTTTTTTCCTCGACGACAACTAGGACGACCCGTCACAAGCACAACGTTCTGTCGAGAGTCTCCGTTCCAAAACACTTCAACTCACGAAAATGCGGAGTGCGAGAGTGACTCTATGAACTCCACGGCGAGTGCGGCCGCGGACCGTCGTCGATCGGTATCGTCACAAACTTTTTTACTGGATTTGACTCTCTGAACCTTGTGACGGACCTACAGGATGGGCCATCGCAGATACGACGGACCCTCACGAGTTGCGTAACCCCGACTGGGTCGGAGTTCTGCTAAAAGTTTTAAAGGGGTGTTTTGGACCATTCATGACAAACTTTATGAAATTAGTGGGGTAAGTTTAATAATTTATTTACTTGGGGGTTAAAGGAGATAACCTTGAAATAAATAGTGGGCTACTTTTATCATCATTTATATTTGATTATATGATAATTAGGGTAAAAAGAAAAAGAAATTTGCAGAAGAAAAATAAAAAAGAACAGGAAGAGGGGAGAACGTGCGAGAGAGAGAGAACGAAGAGGAAAGCAGAGGCATTGGGAAGTAGCTGCTTGATCACGATTCTTCGGTAGAGGTAGGTTATGGTTTGTTTCTATCTGATACATAAACTCTAAATAGCGATCGATATGTGTTGGGTAGTATTGTAAAGTCTCCTATATTCTTGATTGTGTGTTTATATGTTGTGATTGTGGAACCTTTAATCATAGCCCTCTCTATTAAGACGATGCCTTGACATAAAAAAGGCTTGATGAACTAAAATAATGAGATAAATGGATCAGAGTGTCACGTTCCGACACATAGAATTAGGGGATCGGGTGTCACGTTCCGATACGTATAATTAGGGGATCAGGTGTCATGTTCCGACACTTAGAATTAGGGGATCGGAGTGTCACGTTCCGACACGATAGAATTAGGGGATCGGAGTGTCATGTTTCGACACGTAGAATTAGGGGATCGGAGTGTCACGTTTTGACGCGGTAGTATTAGAGGATCGGAGTGTCACATTCCGACACGATAATAATGAAGAGAAGTAATCTTGAATTATGTTAATATACTCAATTCGAAGAACATATTTCCCCAAATGAGTATGGTGTGGAGGTTTGAGTCCTCAAGGGTATGCTTGGTGTTGTTGCCAATGGTTATTGTACTTGTTGATTGTCACCTGTTAAGTATTATGGTTGATTTTATAATATTATTCAATATATATTGCTTTCTATTCTGAGTTGGCCGATGATACCTACTCAGTACTTGTTCCTTGTACTGGCCCCTACTTGTATTTTTCTTCTTTGTTATTTTGTGGAGTGCAGCAAGTGTGCCATCGACTTCGACTCGCCCTCAACTCTAGCCAGTCTCCAGCATATCAGAATTCAGGGTGAGCTATTGTTCCTAACTCGTGCTGGATTTTCTCCTTCACGTCTTGATGTCTTGAAGTTCGGACATGGACCATCCTTTACCTTATTTTATCTTCTTAATACTCTTAGATTTAGAAATTTGAGGATAGATGTTCTTTATGTGATGATTTCAAGATTTTGGGAATAATAAGTATTGAGTTTTAGAAGTTATTTAATTGATTTTCGTTAATGAGTTTTGAGTCTTCCGCATTATATTTTGTTCACTATGGTTGAAATATTGGTAAATGTTGGGCTTTAGATTTGTTGGTTCGCTCACATAGGAGGATAAGTGTGGGTGCCACTCGCGGCTCATTTTGGTCGTGACATTTACTTATTTGAAGAAATTAAAATCTTCTAAGACTCGTTAGTTAAGTTTTAACTTAATTTCAACGCTATGTTCAGCAACTAAATAACATTTACTTATTAAAAGGATTTAACAACTTTCTAAGTCATATCAATTTAGTTTTAAGTTAATTCCAACACCATATTCATAAAAAATAATAACATTAATTAAATAAATGAATTTAACAACTTTCTAAGTCTAATTAGTTTAGTTTTAACTTGATTCAAATACTATATTCACTGACTAATCACATTTACTTATATGAAGAACTTAACATCTTCTAAGTATAATTAGTTTAGTTTTAACTTAATTCCAACACTATATTCATCAATTAACTCATATTACCTTATTTAAAGAGCATAAAATCTTTTAACGTGTAATTAGTTTAATTTTAACTTAGTTCCATTACTATATTGACCAATAAACCGCATTAACTTATTTAAAAAACTAAACAATTTTTTCAGTTTAATTAGTTTAGTTTTAATTTATTCAAAAACTATATTCACAAACTAAATCACATTTATTTATATGAAGAACTTAACATCTTATAAGTGTAATTAGTTTATTTTTAACTTATTTCCTACCCTATATTCACCAACTAACTCATATTAACTTATTTAAAGAACATAAAATCTTTATACATGTAATAAGTTTAATTTTTACTTAGTTTCAACACTATATTGACCAATAAATCGCCTTAACTTATTTAAAATACTTAACAATTTTCTAAGTGTAATTAGTTTAGTTTTAACTTGATTCAAACACTATATTCATGTAATGACCTGATAGGTTATTTTTAAGAATTTTGAACTATTCGTTTAACTTTAGGTAATTAATTGATGGGTAATTGTAGATAATTGACTAAATAGATAGTTAATGGGTGAAAGTAATAATTTATTTAAGATTCAATACCTTTTGGCCCATATATAATAAAAATAAGTAAGTAAAAATTATCATATTTAGTACATAATTAATTTAGATAAAGAAATAAAGAAAGGGAAGAAACAAACCTTGTGTGGCGGTGTCCAAGAGAGCACCATGGAGGGCTTTAGGTAAGCAAATTTTTTACCCAATTTCAATTCTTCAGTAGACTTAAATAAATTACTTATTATAGGAGTATTATTATATAACTACAACAATTAATTTGTAAAAGTACCAAAACTGGAGGAGGAGAAAATTTTGCTTGGTATGAAATTAATGACCTGAAAGATTGGACAAATTAATAATTAATGTTATTTATTTTTATATAAGAATTGTTATCGGAGAATTACGATGCATGGTTGGCCATTAATAGTCTAATGATAGAGTTATAAGAATTGGGTTTGATAAAGTGAGAAAGATAATTAATTTTAATAACGACCCTTTTGGTCGTTTTGAGTTCTAAAGACTTGTGTTTCATAAAATAATTTTCAATGGGTTCCAATTGGGTTTGGACTAGTCATAATATATTTATGAAGTTAGGGGGGGTCGTTTTAATAATTATGTTAGTTGGTGGTTAAAGGAAATAATAATAAAATTAATAAGGGGTCACTTTTACCCCATTATATTATTAAGGTATACAATTAGGGTAATAACTGATCTTTAGAAAGGAGAAAAAAATGATAGGAAGGGGAGCCACACGATTGTCAAAAACGGATTGAAGAAGCAATTCGGGTAGAAACGTTTCTCCTTCGGCTTTCAATATTACGGTGTAATCATAGGGATAGATTATTATATGGTATGTTTTAAGAAGAAAGACGTGATGATTGGTCACATTATAAGCAAAAACAATTAATATTTGAATATTAGGATGCTGGAACGGTCGCCTATGTTATATGTTATATATATGTGGAATTAGACAGTGAATTCTGTACAGATTCGTTGTAATTATTCTTGTTAGTTGTGGAAAAAGGGGAATGTGTGTTTCTTTCTATTTTTGGATAGACTTAATGCCATGTAATTCTTTTATATTTTTTGGGATATTGATTTCTTTCAATTTAAGTAATGATTGGCTAATCATTAACTCATGTCAGGATGAATGCATTTCTGCATTATATGATTGCCATTGGTTTTCGTAACCACTGGCTTTCATTTTTTTGAAAAAATATTATAGTTTGTTATTATATTATGATTAAGTTTGATATATTGTGATAGGTAAATATAAGGTGTATTCAATTACATAAATTTCAATAAAATTATGCTAATTGGAAGAACTAAGACTTATCCTTAGGCTTAAACTTTAAGAGATTAATTATAGAATTAGGTGAATTGATGGGTATAGGCTAGACACAGACAATCGGAGTGTTTATGGCCTTGTGAACTTACACCTTATATATATATATATATATACATACATATATATATATATACATACATATATATATATATATATATATATATATATATATATATATATATATATATATATATATATATATATATATATATATATTTGGTAGATTGGAAGGGTTCGGAGGCAATAAAGAAATGAAAGGCATTGGAAAAGTCTTAATGCCAAATTCTCCAAATGTGACTTTTGGCTCGAATGAGTGTCCTTCTTGGGGCATGTGGTTTTTAAGGATGGAGTGATGATGGATCCTTCTAAGATTGAAGCAGTGAAGAGTTGGGTAAGACCTACTAATGTTACAGAGGTAAGGAGCTTTGTTGGTTTAGGTAGCTACTACCGTCGATTCGTCATGAGATTTTCTTCTATTGTTTCAGAGCTGACAAATTTAACTAAGAAGAATGTTCCATTTGTATGGTCGAATGAATGTGAAGAAAGTTTCCAGAAACTCAAGACCTTGTTGACTACTGCACCAATTCTTACCTGGCCAGTTGATAGTATGAATTTTATTAGTTATTCTGATGCATCTTATTCTGGTTTGGGTGCAGTGCTAATGCAGGAGAGGAATGTAATTTCTTATGCTTCGAGGCAATTAAAAGTGCATGAACGTAACTATCCGACCCATGATTTGGAGTTGGCTACAGTTGTTTTTGCATTAAAGCAATGGAGACATTATCTATATGGGGTCAAGTGTGAAGTTTATACAGATCATCGTAGTTTACAATATGTCTTTACTCAGGAAGATTTGAATTTGAGGCAGAGGAGGTGGATGGAACTACTGAATGACTATGATATTACTATTTTGTATCACCCAGGAAAAGCTAATGTTGTGGCAGATGCTTTAAGTAGAAAAGCAGGGAGCATGGGTAGTTTAGCCCACTTACAGGTTTCTAGGCGCCCATTGGCTAGAGAGGTTCAGACTATGGCTAATGACTTTATGAGGCTGAGAGCACTGGAGAAGGGAGGATTTTTGGCCTCTGTGGAGGAAAGATCTTCCTTTCTTGACAATACTAAGGGAAAAGAGTTTGCTGATGAGAAGCTGAGCCGAATTCGAGATATGGTATTGCAAGGAGAGGCTAAAGAGGCAATAATTGATGAGGAAGGATTCTTGAGAATTAAGGGAAGAGTATGTGTTCCTCGTGTTGATGATTTGACTCACACTATTCTTACAGAAGCTCATAGTTCAAGATATTCCATACATCATGGTGCAACCAAGATGTATCATGATCTAAAGCAACATTTTTGGTAGAGTAGAATGAAGCGTGACATTGATGATTTTGTTGCCCAATGCCCGAATTGTCACCAGGTAAACTATGAACACCAGAGGCCTGGAGGAACACTTCAGAGAATGCCCATTCCTGAATGGAAGTGGGAAAGAATTGCAATGGATTTCGTAGTTGGTCTTCCAAAGACATTGGGTAAGTTTGATTCTATTTGGGTAATTGTTGACAGGTTAACTAAGTCTGCTCACTTCATTCCTCTCAAGATGACTTACAATGCAGAGAAGTTAGCCAAACTCTATATCTCAAAAATTGTTCGATTGCATTCCATCATATCGGATAGAGGTACGAAATTTACTTCTAAGTTTTGGAGAACATTACATGCTGAATTAGATACTAGGATAGATCTTAGTACTGCATTTCACCCTCAGACCGATGGTCAGTTTGAGCGAATGATTCAGGTGTTGGAGGATATGCTTCGTGCATGTGTGATAGAATTTGGTGGTCATTGGGATAAATTCTTACCCTTAGCAGAGTTTTCGTACAATAATAGCTATCATTCGAGTAATGATATGGCCCGATTTGAGGAATTGTATGGGAGGAGATGTAGGTCCCCCGTTGGTTGGTTTGATGCATTTGATGTTAGACCTTGGGGTACTGATCTTCTGAGGGAATCATTAGAGAAAGTGAAATTTATTGAAGAAAAGCTTTTAGCAGCTCAGAGTCAGCAGAAGGAATATTAAGATCGAAAGGTTAGAGACATGGATTTTATGGAGGGTGAAAAAGTCTTGCTGAAGGTTTCACCCATGAAGGGTGTTATGCAATTTAGTAGGAGAGGTAACCTAAGTCCGAGGTATATTGGACCATTTGAAGTACTTAAGCGCGTGGGGGAGGTGGCCTATGAATTAGCCTTGCCTCCAGGACTGTCAGGAGTTCACACGGTATTTCATGTGTCTATTCTGAAAAAATATCATGGTGATGGAAACTACATTATTTATTGGGATTTTGTTCTTCTTGATGAGAATCTGTCTTATGAGAAGGAGCTTGTTGCTATTCTAGATAGGGAGGTCCTCAAGTTTAGATCAAAGTAGATTGCATCTATCAAGGTTCAGTGGAAGAATCGGCCAGTTGAAGAGTCCACTTGGGAGAGTGAGGTTGATATTCAAGAAAGATATCCACATCTTTTTACAAATTCAGGTACTCTTTCTCGCCCTCACCTTTCTTTTTGATCGTCCGAGGACGAACGATGGGTAAATTGGTATCTATTGTAACGACCCTTTTGGTCGTTTCGAGTGCTAAATCCTTGTGTTCCATAAAATAATTTTCAATGGGTTCTAATTGGGTTTGGACTATTAATAAAATAATTATGAAATTAGGGGGGGGGGATAGTTTTAATAATTAAGTTGGTGGTTAAAGGAAATAAAAATAAAATAAATAAGGGGTCACTTTTACCCCATTATATTTTTTTTTTAATTTTTTATTTTTTTATTAATTACCCTTGAGGTGGGCCAGGGGCTTAGCAACACCCCCAGGCCTTAACATTTCATAAAATAAAAATTACAAGAAGGGGGACATAAACCTTACCTTCTATGATTTGCTAGGTATGTAATTGACTTATCTTAAAAAATTAGTCAATTCAACCTTATACAAAATGATGCACATCTAAAGAAAATAATACCTAGAGAGGAATCCTCTCTCAATAAATTTTCTAAGAAAGCATAAACTAGGGAGACTCTCCCTTTACAAGAAAGATTAAAAATATAAACCTATTCTATTAACTATAATGGTCAATAACTAAGTTTGAAATACATTTCCTTTGACAATCCTCTGTAAAATTGAAAAGCTTGTTTAAGGAGGGTGTTTGATTCTCTTTACTTTCCTTCTTCTAAAGTTTTGAATGCCCGTCTTCTCCAATATGTAGCTTCCTCTAATTGTTCCTTTTAATTATCTTGTTGTGTAGAAATGTTGAGGAATCTCGATGCTGTGACTCCATTTGGCTAGAAAATCTGCTGTGCTGTTTGCTTCTCTGTATATGTGTTGACATTTAAAATGACGTAATTTCTTGGTTATTTGGTGAATGTGTTATACATATTGTTGACATCTCCAAGGAATTTGTATTGTGTTGCTAATCCATTTTGACAGCAATTCTGAATCAACCTCCAGTACAATGTCTTTGTAACCATGTTGTTCACACCACTCAAGCCCATATACTGCTGCTTTTAGTTATGCAATATTGTTAGTACAAAAACCAAAAGGTGAAGCAAATGCAAATATTATACTACCTTGATGATCCCTTAGGATTCCACCACCACCAATCTTACCATTTTCTTGTAAACAACTACCATCTGTATTGAGTTTGTATCTGCCTATTGTTGGTTTGATCCATCTTACCATAAAGATCTTATATTGTTGTTGACATTGATCTATGAAATTGATCAAATGGCCCCAACTATACTGCCATGGTATGTTGGGATACTCCAATTTAATAATCTGCATTGTATCTTTAAAAATACCATATTGAACTCTGAATATGCTAGATTGCTTCCCTCCATATTTGACAGCACACCTATTTTTCCATAAATTCCAACAAATAATGTTAGGTAAAGTATGAATAAGCAATTTGTGTACCTCATTGTTTGTTTGCAGACTCCTCCAATATAATCGCTGGCTTCTCATATTTGTATTAACATGAACTGCTCCAACTGTAGATGCATGCTTTTTCCATATATAATTAGCAAAGTGGCCAGTAAGCAATATATAATTTATATCATCCTTGCCTTTGTTATAACAACAGTAACAATCAACTATATCCCTACCCAATCTCTGCAATATCTCATTAGTTGGTAATTTGCCCTTTAAAGCTCTCCAAATAAAGAAAAGATATTTTAAAGGGAATGTGTTTATGCCAAATAATATTATTAATAGGATCAATTAGGGTGATAACTGATCTGTATTAAGGTATAGAATTAGGGTGATAACTTATCTGTATAAAGGACAAAAAAATGATAGGAAGGGGAGCCGCACGATTGTCAAAAACAGATTGAAGAAGCAATTCGGGTAGAAACGTTACTCCTTCGGCTTTCAATATTAGGGTGTAATCATAGGGATAGATTATTATATGGTATATTTTAAGAAGAAAGACATGATGATTGGTCAAATTATAAGCAAAAACAATTAATATTTGAATATTAGGATGCTGGAACGGTCGCCTATGTTATATATTATATATATGTGGAAAGATTCGGTGCAATTATTCTTGTTAGTTGTGGAAAAAGGGGAATGTGTGTTTCTTTCTATTTTTGGATAGACTTAATGCCATGTAATTCTTTTATATTGTTTGGGATATTGATTTCATTCAATTGAAGTAATGATTGGCTAATCATTAATAACTCATGTCACGATGAATGCATTTGAGCATTATTGTATTGCCATTGGTTTTGTAACCAGTGGCTTTCATTTTAAAAAAAAAGAAATTATAGTTTTGTTATTCTATTATGATTAAGTTTGATATATTGTGATAGGTAAATATAAGGTGTATTCAATTACTTAAATTTCAATAAAATTATGCTAATTGGAAGAACTAAGACTTATCCTTAGGTTTAAATTTTAAGAGATTGATTATAGAATTAGGTGAATTGATGGGTATTGGCTAGACACAGATAATCGGAGTGTTTATGGCCTTGTGAACTTACACCTTATATATATATTTATATATATTTGAAGGGTGCGGAGGCAATAAGGAAAGGAAAGGCATTGGAGAAGTAGTTGCTTGACTTCGATTCTTCGGTGGAGGTAGGTTATGGTTTATTTCAAATTCATAGATAAACTCTAAATAGCAATTGATATGTATTGAGTGATATTGTAAAGTCTCCTATGTACTTGATTGTGTGGTTGTACGTTTTGATTGTGTGGTTTGTGGTAGGCCTATAATTATGAGAGTATTGAATTTCTAATCTTGTACCCTCTCTATTAAATTGACGCCTTGAATAAAGAAGGCTTTCTAAAATAAAATAATGAGATAATTGGATCGGAGTGTCACGTTTCGTCACAGTATTATGGGATCGGAGTGTCACGTTCCGACACTGTATTATTGGATCGGAATGTCACGTTCCAACACGGTATTATGGGATCGGAGTGTCACGTTCCAACACAATAACATTAAAGGCAAGGAATCTTGAAGTAACTTAATATACTTAATCTCTAGCAACCTATTTTCCAAATGAGTATGGTGTGGAGGCATGAGTCCTCATACGTGTGCTTGATGTTGTGATTGATGGTGTACCTATTATGGTGTTGTTGTCGTTAATGGTTCATGTGTTGTTGCTTGCAACCTGTTAAGTATTGTAGATTATTTTATATTATTATTCATTATATATATTGATTTCTATTTTGAGTTGACCGATGATACCTACTTAGTATGTGTTCCTTGTACTGACCCCTACTTGAATTTTCTTCTTTGTTCTTTTGTGGAGTGTAGCAAGTGTACCATCGATTTCGACTCGCCCTCAGCTCTAGTAAGTCTCCAACACATCAGAGTTCAGGGTGAGCTATTATTTCTAGCTCGTGCTGGATTCTCTCATTCACGACTTGATGTCTTTGAATTTCGTACATGGACCATCTTTTTGCTTATTTTGGTTTCTTAAACACTCTTAGACTTGGTAATTTGAAAATAGGTGTCCGTGACGTGATAACTATCTGATTTTGGGATGATAAATATTAAACTTTAGAAATTTATTTAAATTTGTAGCTTAGTATCTTTTAGAGCTTCCGCATTATTTATATTATTCATAGTTGAACTATTGGTAAGTGTTGGGGTTTAGATTTGTTGGTTCGCTCGCCTAGTAGGTTAAGTGTGGGTGCCACTCACGACTCATTTTTGGTCGTGACAGATTGACTCATATCTTGGAAAGTTTGAAGTTTTAATTGATAATCATCAACAATCAATTTTGTTGAAATCAATTATTGATTCTGTTATATTTATATTAGTAGAGGGAAATTTGAGACTAAATCCTAGACTAGAAATTTTGAAAAGATGAGAGTTAATATGTCAATTGGTATCTAGATTTAGAAACTTTATTATAAATTCGGATGAGTTTTGGCTCTAGGCTACATATAGCAATACGGGTGTTGTTAGTTTTGAAAGCTTAGTGTGATTATGTATGTGAATAGATTGCTTTGAGTTGGAAGCTCAACAAATGAGAAAGGCTCAAGTCCCGAAGTGATTGTTCTACTTTTTGAGGCAAGTGGATTTCTACACTCTTGTTAAGTGTATGAAATGCGTGTATTTCCTTGTGGTATATGTTTGGGAGTAACGGGATTGGTGATGGGTTGACTTGTCCACATTGATTAATTCTAAAGATGAAAAAAATGGGATAACAAAAAGGCAATGTGATTAATTGTTTATGTGTGATGTGTTGAGAAAGGACTGAATGCTTGTTGAATCATTGTTTATGTAACTTCATGTTTGTGTGGTTGTGAACTGTGCGATGTTATAAAAATGGTCATCTCCTCATTATTTGTGTGAACTTCTCATCTGCATTATACTGAGGCATTGGTTGTGACAAGTGTTATGTTCATTGAGAAAGAATGGATACTTAAGAGGATGTACCATTTCGGGGACGTATCGCGCACCATGATGGATACTATATTTCGAGGGACGTATCGCGCGCCGAGATGGTTACTATTATCAAGGGTCGTGTCGTGCGCCGCGACAGATGCATGGACAGATATGTCCCCCATGGGTCCCGAATTGAGAGACAGCGGGTGTGTATCACTAGGTCAGACATGCATCATTATGCTTGACATTGCATTCCATTGCATTGCACATACTTATCATTAGTGAACTTGATATTGTGTTTTGCTGATTTTATGATTGCCTTTCTGTGAAACTTATGATTGATCAATATTAAGTTTGTTATTGCGGATATCTATTTGTTGAATTATTGTCGTTGAGGATATGTAATTTGTTGAAGTGTTGTTGTTGAGGATATGTAATTTTTCTAAGTGTTGTTGTTGATCTACAAGTTATGTAAACAGTGAGCTGTTAGGTTGGGTTGATTTTAATGCAGGTTGTAGTTGTGGAGGTTCGGTTGGGGGTGGTAGGAGTACACTAATTTCATCCCCTTAATTGTTTAGAGGTTTACTTGTTGAGTACCCTGTGGTTTGGTACTCACCACTTACTTCTACAAATTTTTGTAGGTTATGAGCCTGGATTTTTGTTGTACTTGTCATTCTCTTTTTTCCGAGGATTCTTGGAGATTTGTGAGGTAGGTGTTTCCATCTCAGCAGACATTATTCTCCATAATTATGATCTTGTTCTATTCTATAAACAAGTTCATTTTAGACTTGAGTTTTTTTTTGAATCAATGATACTTAAGATGCTTGTACACGTGACTACAAGGTTTTGGGGTTTTTATTAACTTACTTACATTTTATTTTTGCTCTTTATTGTAATGGTTGAGTTTTAGGCTGACTTGTCTTGGTGGGATAAGACGAGTGCCATCACGTCCATTTTTGGGTCGTGAAAAAATGGTATTACTGCCGCAGGTTCATAGGTCTCACGTGTGTATAAGCCGAGTCTAAGTAGAGTCTTGAGGATCTGTACGGAGACGTCTTGAGTTATCTTCGAGAGGCTATTGTGACTTTTAAGAAAAATCTTCACTTCTTTGATATCAATCGTGCGTATTTGGTTTAGTTTTGACTATCATCGCTTCACTCTCATTTATGTAATGACTCGTGCATAGTTTCTCATGTGAGTAGTTAGTGTGTTGTGTATAACTTGAATGTTAGACCTAATACTAAGGTAAAAGTGATATATTTATGAAAAGAATGTAGTTCTATAGTTGAAAGTGGACGAATTAAAATGATTGCAAGATAATGAACACTGTAAATTGAGAAAACACAGTTAGCAAAGTTGTCATAATATGTATGAGCTATTTTTATACGATCTTCTAGATAGGTATGATGTGCTTTAGTGGTGGATTTAACAGACTTCACAATATGTCACTAGTGGTATATGAAAATGGATATGTTGATTGTTAAGTGTGAATAATAAATACCTAAAGAGTTATTAGTTGTATCATATGATTAGATAATTAGGTTTAGTGCTGAATAAGGTTTGAGAAACCAAATAGTTTGTTACCACGGATGCTTGAGCTAAGCGTAATTTATAAGGAAGCATTTAGTGGTGGATCTTCAGTACGATATTAATGTGTTGAGTTGAGAAGTGTATTCAGAGGGTTCTAAATGAGGATTAATAGTTTCATCTTAAGGTCCAAGGGAATGGATAGATACCATAATGGCAAGATTTTGGGCAAATGATATCTCAGAGAGTATACTTGTGTGAAGGGAAATGAAAATCTTATTAAAAAGTGCATATGATATTGGGTTAGTCTTGTGAATTTTATTGGTAAAGTTGGTTTTGAGATGTCTTGGCAATGAAAAAGATTACTCTATGGGATGGCAAGGGATAAACGAGCATAATGGTAGTAAGAGTTTGTGATGGATTGAGCTTAGGATGAGCTATATGACAAAGATAGTTTGTTTAATGGATTTTCAATAGTAATGACAATTTGCGAGTATATAATGTTATGGTTTGCTATAGTTCGGTGAGTAGCCTCATTTCAAGTAAAGTTATAGGAGGTGTTGAAACACTTCTCGAATAGTATTTAAAGGAGCTAGAGTCATATTAAAAAAAATAATAATAAATAAATTAGCTGATATAGTTTAGCCTTAAAAATAGAGGTGAGAGTAAAAATATTTTCTTTGATTGCAACGGCTAAAGAGGTATATTCACATGGGTTAAGAATTGGATTAAGAGACACATGATTTCACCCATATTTTCTTTGATTAGGGTAATATATAGTGTCACCAGATCATCAAATTGGTTAAAAACTATTGGATAAATCTTAAGAAAGGAGTGAACGGTCGTTCATCTCGAGTATGATAATTAGTTCTTTTGTGGTTTTGAGTTTGATAATGAATATGGTAGAATTTTAGCGAAAGATATGATAAGGTCGATGGAGAGGTGATCACTGATAAGCTAAGATACGTGAATTCATAAGGATATTCAATATATCAACTAATGTTGGTAGATAATGGGATTGTGTTACATTGTTTGGATTTAAAAAATCAAGTTTTTCATAGTGAGTTTAGATTTGTTGTTTGTCGAGGTATGAATTGATATGGTTAAGAAATGATTGATCACATTAAATATGAATCATTTGGAAGGACTTAAAAATAATTTGAGTAGTAAATTTTGTTACTTTTGATTGTTATGCCTAAATGGAATTCCACGTAATGATTTGATTTAGAGGATGAGTTAAAAATATCATTAGTTGTTGGTAAAATAATAAGATTGGTAAACGAGTAAAAAAAAAATGAATTAGAAGTTTGGTATGTTGAAGATTTCAATATAGTTAGAAGCACCATGGGAGGAATTTAAGAGATGTGAAGAATAAGACCTCTTATATAGAGTCTTTATTAGAAGTTGAAGGATGTATAAATTTTTCATTTATAAGTTCTAATATGACTAAGGATGTGAATTATTCGGTATATACTTATTAGGAATTTATCAACATTTTTTATGAAGATTGGATTTTGATTTATGTGAAAAACAATGAGGTGTGTACAATTATGTTTTCTTAAGTGGAGCTAAATTGTTCACATTATGATAGATAATTTATTTATGTTCAACAGTGTGGACCAACAGTTTTACATAATTAATGAGAATTTGAGGAGATTTAAACTATTTATTTATGGAACGATACAAACTATTATGATGTGTTAGATACGCATTTGATAGTGAGCATAGGTTATGAGCTTATGGTATAGAATTATTGGAGTGACCAAGATTTTTCTTTTTGTGTTGGTATGAGGCATAGTATGGTGTGACTGATAGTTAAAATTGGTATCCGAAGAATTATGTGGAGTTGAACTGAGTGTTATTCAATTGTTGTGTTTTCATGGTAATGTACTTTTTGATTTAAAATTTGTATTATAAGTCTTGGGGGTAACTTGTACTTGTCATGAAATGCTTAAATGAAAAGAAAGGGAGTCATAGTTAAAAAAAAATTTGGAGGCGATAATGTGCTTGCTAAGAAGACTTTGTAACTACAGACTGTTTGAGAGTAAGGTAAATGATTGGTGTAGTTATGATGTTTGTTAGTATTGGGAGCTCTGACTTTGGTGGTGTGCTATGAGAAATATGTGGGGTTTGATAAATTGAGGTTTTGTGAGATTGTAATGGATATCAGACTAGTTGATTGTGGGTGGATAAAAATTATATAAATAGAGTGAGATGAATAAGAATGTTTGATATGGTAACTATGAAAGAAGTATCAAGTGTTATATCGACTTTGATTTTGTATATTCTTATATCGTCATCTACTTCGTTTTTGATATGGTTTGGAGTGTGATTTGCTACCTATACCTACATGTGTTTTCATATCTATGGGTGTATCCCTAGTGGTGGATCGGTTGTACCGATCGTGCGATGTCCTCTTGGTAGGATAGGATGCTTGGAAAGACTGGGTCATTTTAGATACGACATATTTAACATTGTCTTGGAATAATTGAAGTATACAGGTGGTTCGACATATACGGCCTTACTTCTGAGAACATATATAAAAGCTACTATGAAGAGTTACAATTGTTAAAGCGTATTGGTAGAGGTTCTACATTGTGAAGTGTATCGCATGTTGGGTGGTTACTTGATATTATTTTTTCTTTGTGTTAAACATGTTTGATTCTCCCTTGATGAGTAATAATATTTAAAAGTCAGATTCTCATAACTTAAGCTCATGAAAAAATTGTGTTGTCAAAATGAAACACTGATAAGATTTGTGATGGTTTGTGCAGTACGTGCGTATGTTGGTTAATTGAGATTCACTTCTTCTCATAGTACGAATTGATTCGGAAGTCTATCGTGGTTATGTGAGAAACGATTCTTCATGATGATTGTATTAAGGTCTAGTGGGTTTGAGTTTAGATTGAGATCATCAGTTAGTTGTGGCTTGATAATCACTCTTGATTTTTAAATCCTCTAAAGTTTGTTTTGAAAGTTCAGTTCGTAGTAGTTGATCCTGATGGAATGATTTTAAGGAGGATCTTACTTGGAGATATAAACATCGACTCGAGAAGATCAAACCTCAAATTGTTGGTAACATTGGTTATTTTTCTTTCTTCTCATTCTTATGATCGAGGACGGACATGATTTTT
Source organism: Solanum arcanum (assembly GCA_027789145.1). Taxonomy (NCBI): domain Eukaryota; kingdom Viridiplantae; phylum Streptophyta; class Magnoliopsida; order Solanales; family Solanaceae; genus Solanum; species Solanum arcanum. Next base: position 21,520,659 of record CM050935.1, on the reverse strand, counting down.
AGTGGTGGATATTGTAATGACCCGAAAGGTTATTTTTGAAAATTTTAAACTATTCGTTTAACTTTAGGTAATTAATTGATGGGTAATTGTAGATAATTGACTAAATAGATAGTTAATGGGTTAAACTGATAATTTATTTAAGATTCTATACCTTTTGGCCCATATATAATAAAAATAATAAAGTAAATATTATCATATTTAGTACATAATTAATTTAGAAAAAAAATAATGAAAGGGAAGAAACAAACCTTGTGTGGCAGCGTCCAAGAGAGCAGCATGGAGAGCTTCAGGTAAGCCAAATTTTTACCAAATTTCAACTCATCTATAGACTTAAATAAATTACTCATTATAGGAGTATTCTTATATAACTACAACAAATTAATTTGTAAAAGGAACAAAATGGGAGGAGGAGAAAATTTTTCTTGGTATGAAATTAATGATCTGAAAGACTGGACAAATTAATAATTAATGTTACTTAATTTATATAAAAAAATTTATTGGAGAATTACGATGCATGGTTTGCCATTAATAGTCTAATGATAGAGTTATAAGAAATGAGTTTGATAAAGTGAGAAAGATAATTAATTATAATAAAAGATTGCTTAATTTGTATGTAGTTTTATTTTAGTTTTGGAATAAATAATTAAATAAAAGTACTAGTCATATATATGATTGACTCATATCTTGGAGAGTGTGAAGTTGGGTGGATAATCATCAACAATCAATTTTGTTGTAATCACTTTTTGACTTTTTTATATTGATGTTAGTAAGGGGAAATTTGAGACTAAACCTAGGCTTGAAATTTAGAAAAGATGAGAGTTAATATGTTAATTGATATCTAGATTTATAAACTTTATTATAAACTCGGATGAGTTTTGTCTCTAGGATACATATAGCAATATGGGTGTTGTTAGTTTTGAAAGCTTAGTGTGATTATGTATGTGAATAGATTGCTTTGAGTTGGAAGTTCAACAACTGGGAAAGGCTCAATTCCCGAAGTGATTGTTCTACTATTTGAGGCAAGTGGATTTCTAAACTCTTGTTAAGTGTATGAAATCCGTGTATTTCCTTGTGGTATATGTTTGACTTGTACACATTGATTAATTCTAATGATGAAAAAAATGGGATAACAAAAAGACAATGTGATTAAATGTTTATGTGTGATGTGCTGAGAAAGGGTTGGAAGCTTGTTGAATCATTGTGGATATAACTTCATGTTTATGTGGTTGTGAACTGTGCGATGTTATAAAAATGGTAAAAAAAAAAAAAGAGAGAGTATTTTGAATTTTGTTAAAATTTTGTGTCGGCTGAATATCAGCCATATGTAAAAAGTAATAATTTTTATTTTTGTCGTGTTGTGTCGGCTGTAAAAAGCCAATTGTAAAAGTCATAAAGAAAATAGTGTGTATGTCGGCCATAAATAAAGAAGAGGCCATTATGTAAAGTAGTAATAGTAAGTATTTTGTTTTCTTGTGTCGGCCGAATATAAAAAGGCCAAGTGTAAAGTATGTGTCGGCCATTTTTGGCCAAAAGTCTGTAAATTTTGTGTATAAATAGAGGGTTTCCCCTCATAAATAAAATCATCAATCCTTCATCTAACAATCTTCTCTCTACTCTCTACTCTCAAATCATAAACCCCCTTCCACCCCCCTCCATTGGTATCAGAGCTAGTTAAATAACTACGAAAAACAAATCAACTATGTCGGAAGATCTACAAAAACAGGTATTCCATTTTATATTCATGAGTAGCTAAATTAATTTATTTCTGAAAATCTCTTGTTAATTATAATTGTTTATCATGTTTGAATGATGTTATAATAACCATATTTAGAAAGTTTGCTACAGAAATATTCTTTGAATAAGTACGCCCAGACTATGCCATCCTAAGGTTGAAACCAGTAGGCAAGAAGGCCGTTTAGGGGAGTAAACAAAGTTGAGGCGCTGTTAGGGTAACTAACCAAAGAAGAAAGTTGTAGTAGTGACCAGACGAGATGATTATTAAATCATTATTTTTGCATAATAAGCAAGTATAATTTATTAAGAGGTTGGAAGGAATAAAATTTTAGTGAAAGATGAACTTCACTTTGACATATATGATTTATATGATGATATAAGATATTACTACTCTATATACTAAAAATTTTGCATATATGTTGATTATAAGATATTACTACTCTATATACTAAAAAATTTGAATACTGATATAAAAAGAGAAATTTATAATAAATTATTAACATATGAGATAATAGAAATAACAACCCAAGGTTGGACTGAGTTAACTATACAAAGTATAAATGATGAACTTCACTTTGACATATATGATTTATATGATGATATAGATATATTCAGAGATCAATGATAAATTACGAATATTTACAATATTGGGTAGAAACCATAGAAGATATAGATCTACATGAAAAATTACTAATAGAAAATTTATTTGGTTATCTAAGAACTCGAGAAGATGAATATCTAGAATCTATTATAACTAATGCTAATGAAATACAAAGATTAGGTTTAATTAAAAGAGAATATTATAGAAAGACATTTTATGAAGAATAACACAACACTAAGCAAAGAAACTAAAATAACAAAAACTAAGATAGACAAAAATGTACGAAAAATATGGAAAAAATTAAAATCCTTATATATAGAATATCAATTATCACAACTAGTCAAAACAGATAATGATAAAAAAGATCATTTGATAAATATAATTTCAAAAACAGCATACAAATATGTTTGCTATTTGAAAAAAATAATATGAACAAAGAAAAATATAAACAACAATTAATAGAAAAAATAATGGAATAAATAACTGAAAAAGAACAAGAGTTACAACATAGAAAAAGAAGGTTAGAAGAAAATATATTAGCAGGAGTATGTAATAAATCAATACTAGCACAAAGAAAATATATATTAATGCTAGAATTAGAATTAGATTGTCTTGAATATGAATTACAACATAATATAATACATAGATCATAATGAACAAAGAAGAGTTTGCAGTAGACGAAAAAACATATGAAAACCAAGATGGAATGATAATAAAAATAGTATTTTCAAATTTAGGAAGAAGATACAAGAAAATAGGAAATAACTTATACTTAATGCTAGAAAAAGAAACAGCAAAATTAGAAGATAATTTAACAGCTATGGTAAGAATAACAAAAGAAAATGAAGAAATAGATAAATCAAGAGAAATTGAAAAAATAAAAACATAAGCAAAACAAGAAGTACAAAATTTAGAAGAAATAAAAAATACAAGAATAAGTGAATTAGAAAAAGAATTAGCTAGGTTAAAATTATTATATGAAAATAAACAAAAACAAAAAGAAAAAGATAAAGAGCTAGAATTAACAAATGAAATAAAACAAATGGAACAAAAACTGAATGAAGATATTGAAGTAAATGAAATAGATGGAAATGAAAATGACCAACAATCAGAAATAAGCGATATAAGTGAAACATATACAGAAATTCTAGAACAGATAAATAAACCGAAAAAATTAGAAATAAACACAGGAGATATGAATAGGCCTAGTACGTCAAGAGTTAAAACCCCAGATAATAGTTCCAGAAATAGTCCTAGAGTTAGTCCTAGGAGGACACCACCAACTTATTATACAGAAAGCTATCAACAATCAGATAGAAATAATGCAATATGGAACAGTAGACTAAATAAAAATTGGACACCTAAACCAGCAAATGAACAATACAATTTCTTAGATTTAGATTGTGTCGCAGATATAAATAAAGCAATATTATTATGGATAGGAAATATGTCTAAACAGTTAATAGATAACAAAATAGAAACAGCGAAAACACCAAGATACATAGAAAGAACATTCGTAGGAACAACAAAATTATGGATAGAAAATCTACCCTCGGAAAGTTTAGAAGTACTTAGGAATGATAAGAAAATGGATGGATCCGCATCAGCAACAAATATAGATATACTAGATAAATATGAATCAGCAATAAGAAATGAATTTGGAGGTATGACTACATATATAAGAGAACAAAATAGAGAAAAAATAATAAATAGACAACTTATGACAAAATTAGCTATATGTAAAATGTGTTACTTAGAAGAATATACTTGCGCATTTAAAGAATATTATTACAAAGCTAAATACAATTTAGATGAAGCAAAAGAAATAAGAAAACAATATTATACAAAATTACCAGAACCATTTAGTACAAACGTAATAAAGGATTGGAATAAAGAAGGAATGGTAGATACATTAGGATCTAGAATAAAATTTTTAAATCAATGGTTCATACAACTATGTGAAAACCAAAAAGAAAGATTAAAAATGAAAAAAGTATTAAATAAAAATTTATCATGTTGCAAAAATAAAATGGCACCACAATTTGGATGCACAACTAAAAAACAAAAATCTAAAAGATATAAAAATTATAGAAAAAACAAAACTATATATAAATATAAACAACGAAGACGAAGGTATTATGTAAAAAACCATAAAATAAAAAGACCAAAAAGAAAAATATCCCAATGTACTTGTTATAATTGTGGAAAGATAGGACACATAGCTAAAGATTGTAAATTACCCAAAAATCCAAAAAGAAAACAAATAGCGAATTAATTATAGATAATGAAAAATATATGCAAATAGAGTACATAGATTATGAATTAAGTGAAAATGATAGTATATATGAAGTATCGATATAGAAAGCGAGAATGAAGAAGAAAATATTAACATAGATAATAACGAAACAGATGAAGAAATATAATGTCTGAAAATGAACTAAAAATAATATCTAAGGAAGAATATCAAGATGAAGAATCATCAGAACAGAAAATTATATTTGATAATACGATATTTGAACAAATATAAGGAAAAGAATTAGATTTAAGTGTTGAAAAAGTACTAGAAATACCTATTTTAAGAAATTGGTTTAAAAGACAAAAAGAAGAATATTATGTAGTTAGTCAAAAAGAACATATTATAGATTGTAAATACACAAGAGGAAAAGCATATATACCTATAATAAATAAAAGAATGATAAACAAAGAAATACAAGATATAAAAGCTAAAACGCCAATAAAATATCTACATTTAGGAGGAACAGAAATATTAATAAAAGCCTGCTTTAGAGAAGGAATAGATTCACCTATAGAAATATACTTAGCAGATGATAGAATTGTACACCCTATAGAAAAAAGCGTAATTAGTGCAGTAAAAGGAAACTTGATATATCAAAAATTTAAGTTTACAATAAGTGCTAATTATACAGTATCATTAACAGATAAAAATATAGATAGATCATTAGTTCTATATTGGAAAATATCTGGAATAGAATTAGCACCAGGAAGCAAATTATTTACAGCAAGATGTAAAAATCTATATATATTAACAACGAAGCATAAAATAACAGCAAGAAATAAAATTAACAAAATAAAAATAGAAAATCCTTTTGAAAAAATAATTACTGTAATAGACAATAATGACTATAGCTATAAAGAAATTGATATAGAAGAAGATTTAGAAATAGTAAAAGAAAGATTAAGCACTTCAAGCGTACCAAATACATTGACAAGAGCTACCTCATCAAGGATGAGTACATCTAAAAGAAAATATGAAATTCCACAAAGTTTATTAGATAAAGAAGAAATAACACCATATCATTATTTCATAACAGGAATAATAGACCAAAGAAAATATAAAATATTAATAAATACAGGACAAGAAGAAAATTATATAACAAGAGAGTTAATATTAGAAGAAGAAATTATAAAAACATGACATACATGCCCTGGACTACCTAGTGAGATAGTGAACACGAATGAAGAAACAACAGAAAAAGAAATAATTATAGGAGGAATACCCTTAGTAATACAATTCAAAATATACCAAGGAGATCATAATATTACATTAGGAATAAAATGGTTAGAAAAAGTCAAACCATACAATATAGAAAATGAACAATTAACAATAACTTGTCAAAATAAGAAAATAATTATAAAAAGGACAAAATGATTAATGAAAATATTTATACTTGCAAAAATTATAGTAGAAGGATATCACAACAGATATTATACCCATATGATAGATACAGGAGCAGAAGCGAATATATGTAAGTATAATTGCTTACCAGAAGATAAATGGGAAAAATTAAAAACACCTATGGTAGTAACGGGATTTATCAATGAAGGAAGTATGATTAAATACAAAGCAAAAAATATAAAAATACAAATATGGGATAAAATACTAACAATTGAAGAAATGTATAATTTTGAATTTACTACAAAAGATATGTTATTAGGAATGTCATTTCTAGATAGATTTTATCCACACATAAAAACAAAAACACATTGGTGGCTTACTACACCATGCGGAAATAAGATAGGAGCAAAAAGAGTAAATAATAAACAACGAAAACCTATGGAATGGATAAAGGAAAGTGAAAAGATAAACCAAGAAATGGAAAATATAAATAATAAACAATTAACGGAATTAGAAATTATTATATTTGCTATAGACAAAGTCAAATTAATTAATGAACAACTAGAACAATTATATAGTGAAGATCCATTACAAGGATGGGAAAAACATAAGGCAAAAGTAAAAATTGAATTAATAGATGAAAATAGCATAATAACACAGAGACCATTAAAATATAACTTTGATGATTTAAAAGAATTTAAAATACATATAGATGAATTATTAGAAAATAATTACATACAAAAGAGTAATAGTAAACACACAAGTCCAGCATTTATAGTTATAAAACATAGTGAACAAAAAAGAGGTAAAAGTAGAATGGTCATAGATTATCGTAATCTAAATGCTAAAACTAAAACATACAATTATCCGATACCAAACAAAATACTAAAAATAAGACAAATACAAGGATATAATTATTTTAGCAAATTTGTCACGATCCAAATCGGGCCGCGACTGGCACCCACATTTTACCCTCCTATGTGAGCGAACCAACCAATCTAAACCTTAACATTTCAATATAATATCAACAGAAAGTAATGCGGAAGACTTAACTCATTAATAAAATCAATAACTATTATTATCCCCAAAATCTGGAAGTCATCACCACAAGAACATCTATAATCAAATGACTAAACTAAGAGTATTCTAAAAGCTAAAACAAGTAAAAGCTAGTCCATGCCGGAACTTCAAGGCATCAAGACATGGGGAAGAAGATCCAGTCCAAGCTAGAAACATTAGCTCACCCTGAAGATCCGATGTGACGAAGACTGGCTAGAATTGCGGTTGAGTTGAAGATGACGGTGCGTTCTTTGCACTCCACGGATAAACAAGAAGAAGACATAAAAGTAGGGTCGATTACAAAACAGTGCGAGTAGATATCATCGGCCAACTCAAAATAGAAAACAGTATATATTAAGCAATATCATAAAATCAACTAATATCCTTAGCATGCAGCATTTACAGTTATCATAACCCTTGGTTACAACACCAATCACATCAATGAGGACTCACGCCTCCTCATCATACTCATTTGAGAATTAGGTTCATTAGATTTGAATATATTATCATCTTTCAAGATTCATTATCTTTATTCCCCTCGTGTCGGTATGTGACACTCCGCTCCTCATATACTATCCTTGTGTCGGAACGTGACACTCCGATCCTCATCCTATCCTGGTGTCGGAACGTGACACTTGATTCATATTCTATCCTGGTAACGGAACGTGGCACCCGATCCATATACTATCCTGGTGTCGGAACGTGACACTCCGATCCTCATATACTATCCTGGTACCGGAATGTGGCACCCGATCCATATACTATCCTGGTGTCGGAACGTGACACTCCGATCCTCATTCTATCCTGGTGTCGGAACGTGACACCCGATCCATATTCTATCCTGGTACCGGAACGTGGCACCCGATCCATATATTATCCTGGTGTCGGAACGTGACACTCCGATCCTCATATACTATCCTGGTACCGGAACGTGTCACCCGATCCCCTAATCTCACTACTTTCATTCATCAAGCCTTCTTTTATACCAAGGCATCATCATTAACCAAGTAGATTAGGATTTCTTTTCAAGATTTAGGATTCAATAGCTTCATCATGCTTATTATATCACAATTACAAAATCACATTCATGCAAGCATACAATTAAGCATATAGAAGGGTTTACAATACTACTAATACATATCATTCGCTATTAAGAGTTTACTACGAATAGCATGAAAATAACCATAACCTACCTCCACCGAAGAATTGAATTCAAGCAAGCAAATTTCTCCAAGCTGCGTTTCTTCTTCTCCCTCGTTCGATACTCTCTCTCTCTCTTTGTTCTTTTTATTTTCTTTGTTCAAGCCCTCTTTCTTTTACCCTAATTAACATATAATTAATTTTAAAATATGGCATTAATAGCCCACTAATTAACTTAAGGTTACCTCTTTTAACCCCTAAGTAATTAGACTTATAATCCTTAACCCTCTAACTTTATAATTAAAGTAGGAATAGTCCAAAACGTCCCTTAAAACGTGTAAAGAAATCCGACCCAGACCTGGATTACGCAACCTGTGACGGGCCGTCGTGCCTGCGACGGTCCGTCCTGCAGGTCGTCGCAAGATTCAGAGACCCAAATTTCCACAAAGGGTCTATGACGGTCCGTCCTGCCATTCCGTCACGAAGTTCAGAGAGTCGATTTTCAGTACCCAATTTCAGAATTTCTAAGTGTTTTGAAACGAGACCCTGCGACGGTCCATCGTGCCCATGACGGTCCGTCGTGGGGTCCGTCGTTTAAGCCAATTTTCCAGAAATAAAATCTGCTGCTCAAAACGACTAAACAGGTCGTTACAATAGATACCAATTTACCCATCGTCTGTCCTCGAACGATCACAAGAAGAAAAACAAGGGCGAGAAGGAGTACCTGAATCCTTAAACAGGTGTGGGTATTTTTCTTGCATATCTGCCTCCTTCTCCCAAGTGGCTTCTTCAACCGGTCGATTCTTCCATTGCACCTTGATGGATGCAATCTCTCTTGACCTCAACTTGCGAACTTCTCTATCTAAAATAGCAACAGGCTCCTCCTCATAAGACAAATTTTCATCAAGCAAAACTGAATCCCAACGGATAATGTAGTTTCCATCCCCATGGTATCTTTTCAACATAGACACATGGAATACCGGATGTACTCCGGACAGCCCTGGGGGCAAGGCTAGCTCATAAGCCACCTCCCCTACTCGCTTAAGTACTTCAAATGGCCCAATGTACCTCGGACTTAGCTTACCTCTTTTACCAAACCGCATCACCCCTTTCATTGGCGAAACTTTCAACAAGACTTGTTCACCCTCCATAAACTTTAAGTCTCTAACCTTTCGATCTGCATATTCTTTTTGCCTACTTTGCGCCGCTAGAAGCTTTTCTTGGATAGATTTCACTTTCTCTATCGAATCCCTCAAAAGATCAGTACCCCAAGGTCTAACCTCGAATGCATCAAACCAACCAATGGGAGACCTACATCTCCTACCATACAATGCTTCAAATGGAGCCATATCAATGCTTGAGTGATAGCTATTATTGTATGAAAACTCCGCTAAGGGTAAGAAGTTATCCCAATGACCACCAAATTCTATCACACATGCACGAAGCATATCCTCCAACACTTGAATCGTTCGCTCAGACTGACCATCGGTCTGAGGATGGAATGCAGTACTAAGGTCCAACCTAGTACCCAATTCCGCATGCAATGTTTTCCAAAACTAAGAAGTAAACTGCGTACCTCTATCTGATATGATGGAGAGTGGAACCCCATGCAACCGAACAATTTCTGAGATATAGATTTTGTCTAACTTTTCTGCATTGTTAGTCACCTTGACCGGAATGAAATGAGCAGACTTAGTTAACCTATCGACAATCACCCAAATAGAGTCATACTTACCCATTGTCTTTGGAAGACCAACCACAAAGTCCATTGCGATTCTCTCCCATTTCCATTCCGGAATGGGCATTTTCTGAAGTGTTCCTCCGGGCCTTTTGTGTTCATACTTTACTTGTTGACAGTTTGGACACTTGGAAATAAATTCAACAATATCACGCTTCATTCTACTCCACTAAAAGTGTTGCTTTAGGTCACGATACATCTTGGTTGAACCCGGATGTATAGAATACCTTGAACTATGAGCCTCTGTCAGAATAGTGTTGATCAAATCATCGACGCGGGGTACACATACCCTTCCCTTAATCCTCAAAACACCTTCCTCATCGATTGTTGCTTCTTTAGCCTCTCCTTGCAACACTTTGTCTCGGATCCGAATCAATTTCTCATCATTAAACTGCCTTTCCTTGATCTTGTCAAGGAAGGAAGATCTTGCCTCCACACAAGCTAACAATCCTCCCTTCTCATTTACTTCTAACCTCATAAGGCCATTAGCTAGAATCTGAACTTCTCTAGCCAATGGGCGTCTAGAAGCTTGTAAGTGAGCTAGACTTCCCATGCTTCCCGCCTTTCTACTTAAGGCATCTGCTACAACATTCGCCTTCCCCGGATGATACAAGATAGTGATGTCGTAGTCCTTCAGTAGTTCCATCCATCTCCTCTGTCTCAAGTTCAAATCTTTCTGAGTAAAGACATACTGTAGGCTACGATGATCCGTATAGACCTCACACTTAACCCCATATAAATAGTGTCTCCATTGTTTTAATGCAAACACTACCGCGGCCAATTCCAAGTCATGAGTTGGATAGTTACGTTCATGCACTTTTAATTGTCTTGAAGCATAAGCAATCACATTCTTTTCTTGCATTAGCACTGCACCCAAACCCGAATAGGATGCATCACAATAGACAATGAAATTGTTACCTTCCACTGGCAAGGTAAGGATAGGTGCGGTAGTCAACAAAGTCTTGAGTTTCTGAAAGCTTTCCTCACACTCATCCGACCATACAAATGGAACATTTTGCTTAGTCAAGTTCGTCAGTTGGGAAGCAATAGAAGAGAATCCCTTGAAAAATCAGCGGTAGTAGCTAGCTAACCCAACAAAGCTCCTTATTTCTGACACATTAGTAGGTCTTACCCAATTCTTCACTGTCTCAATCTTAGAAGGATCCACCATCACTCCTTCCTTAGAAACCACGTGCCCCAAGAAGGACACTGCATCTAGCCAAAACTCACACTTAGAGAACTTGGCATAAAGCTTTTTCTCTCTCAACATTTCCAATACCATTCTCAAATGCTCCTCATGTTCCTTCTTACTTTTAGAGTATATCAGTATATCATCAATAAATACGATCACAAAGAGATCCAAATACGGCTTAAATATCCCGTTCATCAAGCTCATGAACGTAGCAGGGGCATTCGTAAGACCAAAGGACATCACTACAAATTCATAATGCCCATACCTAGTCCGAAAAGTAGTCTTTGGCATATCCGTTGCCCGTATTTTCAATTGATGATAACCGGATCTCAAGTCAATCTTAGAGAAGACACAAGCACCTTGTAATTGATCGAACAAGTCATCAATACGAGGAAGAGGATACTTGTTCTTAATAGTTACCTTGTTCAACTGCCGGTAGTCTATGCACATCCGAAAACTCCCATCCTTCTTCTTCACAAAACAAACCGGAGCACCCCAAGGAGATGCACTTGGTCTAATGAAACCTTTGCTCAATAACTCTTGAAGTTGGGCCTTTAACTCTCTTAACTCCGCGGGATCCATTCTATAAGGGGGTATAGAAATGGGGCGAATACCCGGTTCAAGATCGATACAGAAGTCAATATCCCTATCTGGTAGCATGCCAGGAAGATCTGCAGGGAACACATCCAAAAACTCACGGACTACCGAAACCGACTCAATCGAAGGTACTTGGGTAGTGTCATCCTTGAGATGGGCCAAGAAAGCTAAACACCCTTTACTAACCATTTTCTTAGCACGAAGAAAGGAGATGATACGCACCGGATTGGAAGTGTAGTCCCCCTCCCACACTAACGGGTCTGTCCCAGGCTTGGCTAACGTCACAGTTTTTGCATTACAATCCAAGATCGCAAATTGCGGAGAAAGCCAAGTCATACCCAGAATTACATCAAAATCAACCATTTCTAAGATAACCAAATCCACATAAGTGTTGCTCCCCACAAAATTCACCAAACAAGACCTATATACCTTTTCAACTACCACAGACTCTCCCACCGGAGTAGAAACACGAATAGGCATGTCAAGTAATTCACAATGCAAATTTAGATTATTAGCAAATGAGGAAGATACATAAGAAAATGTGGATCCGTGATCAAACAATACAGAAGCCATGCAATCACAAACCAAAAGCTTACCTGTGATGACAGCATCAGACGCCTCCGCTTCAGACCGCCCAGGGAAAGCGTAACAATGGGCCCTATCGTTTGTCTGTCCATTGCCCCTACCATGTGGTGATGTAGTGGCTCCAGTTTGCCCATCACCTCGGCCGTTTTGGTGACCACCATTACCTCGACCACCGCGTCCTCCAGAATGACGGCCTCTTCCATAACCACCTCTACCTCTAGCTATTGGGGGCCGATAACTCTGTTTTGGACAATATCTCTTAATATGTCCAATCTCCCCACATCCGTAGCACTCTCGGGGTTCATGCATAGGTCTCTCAGAGAAGTGTTGGCCGGTCTGAGGTGGACCCCCAACTACAGTCTGTAGTGAAGACTGAATGGGTCAAACCGAGTAACCTCCAGAACTCTGTCCTCTAGAGTAGGAACCACTAAACTCACCTCCCTTTCGAAACCTTTTTGATGTCGATGTCGAGGTGAAGTCATCGGGCTTCACTCCTTCCACCTCTATCACGAAATCTACAACTTCTTGGAAGGATTTTGCCGTAGCCGATACCTGTAAGGCCGAAATCCGCAACTCTGACCTCAACCCCTTCACAAACCGGCGAATCCGTTCTTGTGGACTGAAACAAAGTTGCGTGGCATATCTGGATAGTGCGCGAAACCTAGCCTCATATGCATTGACCGACATCCTACCTTGCTCTAGGCTCAAGAACTCATCCCTCTTCCTATCCCTCAAAGTCCGGGGGATATACTTCTCCATAAACAAGCTAGAGAATGAGGCCCAAGTCATAGGTGGTGCCTCTGTTGGTTGACACTCAACATGTGACCGCCACCACATTTTGGCGTTCCCTTGAAACTGATAACTCACGAACTCCACACCAAACCGTTCTACTATACCCATTTTGTGTAGTAGCTCATGACAGTCAACCAGAAAATCGTAAGCATCCTCAGATTCAACACCCTTGAAGACTGGAGGTTTCAATTTCAAGAACTTACTGAAAAGTTCATGCTGATCATTTGTCATTATAGGCGCAGTAGTCAGACGTGGAAACGTGCCTATCTTCAATGAGGCATCCATGCGGGGAGCCATAGTAGCCGCATGTTGTACCTCCGGAACCTGAGGTGCTGGTGCAGAAAACACTGGGGGGTGTCTGGCCCTGATCAGATAACCCGCTAAGGTAAGCCAGAACCTGATTAATCATCTCTGGGGTAGGTTGGGGTGGCATTTCCTCATTCTGCACTTGTTCATTCTCCCCATCCTCCCCTTCTCTTACTACTTCCTCAGTCGGTGGAGGAGTCACTGCCCTAGCATCAGATGGGCTAGGTGCTCGTCCTCTTCCTCTAGAGGACGTCCTCCCACGACCTCTACCACAGCCTCTTGCCGTTGTTCTCCCTCGAGCCACAGCCCCAGTGGCTGGCTCAGTTGTATCTTACCTTGCTGGCGTTGGTGTTGGCGTAGTCGTTGCTCTCGTTCTAACCATCTGCGAAAGGGAGTGAAGATGGTCAGATACCAATTTGTATCACCTAGATACCAATTGGATTCAAGTAATAGCACGAAAGAAGAAAGAAAGAGTGGAATTTTCCTAAAGTCTTATAGCTTCCCAAAGAAAACTAAAGGCGTCCCCCTACCGTTCCTTAAGACTCTACTAGACTCGTTCTTGTGTGATGAGACCAACGAACCTAATGCTCTGATACCAAGTTTGTCACGACCCAAATCGGGCCGCGACTAGCACCCACATTTTACCCTCCTATGTGAGCGAACCAACCAATCTAAACCTTAACATTTCAATATAATATCAACAGAAAGTAATGCGGAAGACTTAACTCATTAATAAAATCAATAACTATTATTATCCCCAAAATCTGGAAGTCATCACCACAAGAACATCTATAATCAAATGACTAAACTAAGAGTATTCTAAAAGCTAAAACAAGTAAAAGCTAGTCCATGCCGGAACTTCAAGGCATCAAGACATGAGGAAGAAGATCCAAACCAAGCTAGAAATATTAGCTCACCCTGAAGATCCGATGTGACGAAGACTGGCTAGAATTGCGGTTGAGTTGAAGATGACGGTACGTTTGCTGCACTCCACAAATAAACAAGAAGAAGACATAAAAGTAGGGGTCAGTACAAAACACGGGTACTGAGTAGATATCATCGGCCAACTCAAAATAGAAAACAGTATATATTAAGCAATATCATAAAATCAACTAATATCCTTAGCATGCAGCATTTACAGTTATCATAACCCTAGGTTACAACACCATGCACATCAATGAGGACTCACGCCTCCTCATCATACTCATTTGGGAATTAGGTTCATTAGATTTGAATATATTATCATCTTTCAAGATTCATTATCTTTATTCCCCTCGTGTCGGTACGTGACACTCCGCTCCTCATATACTATCCTTGTGTCGGAACGTGACACTCCGATCCTCATCCTATCCTTGTGTCGGAACGTGACACCCGATTCATATTCTATCCTGGTACCAGAACGTGGCACCCGATCCATATACTATCTTGGTGTCGGAACGTGACACTCCGATCCTCATATACTATCCTGGTATCGGAACGTGGCACCCGATCCATATACTATCCTGGTGTCGGAACGTGACACTCCGATCCTCATTCTATCCTGGTGTCGGAACGTGACACCCGATCCATATTCTATCCTGTTACCGGAACGTGGCACCCGATCCATATACTATCCTGGTGCCGGAACGTGACACTCCGATCCTCATATACTATCCTGGTACCGGAACGTGGCACCCGATCCCCTAATCTCACTACTTTCGTTCATCAAGCCTTCTTTTATACCAAGGCATCATCATTAACCAAGTAGATTAGGGTTTCTTTTCAAGATTTAGGATTCAATAGCTTCATCATGCTTATTATATCACAATTACATAATCACATTCATGCAAGCATACAATTAAGCATATAGAAGGGTTTACAATACTACTAATACATATCATTCGCTATTAAGAGTTTACTACGAATAGCATAAAAATAACCATAACCTACCTCCACCGAAGAATTGAATTCAAGCAAGCAAATTTCTCCAAGCTGCGTTTCTTCTTCTCCATCGTTCGATACTCTCTCTCTCTCTTTGTTCTTTTTATTTTCTTTGTTCAAGCCCTCTTTCTTTTACCCTAATTAACATATAATTAAGTTTAAAAGATGGCATTAATAGCCCACTAATTAACTTAAGGTTACCTCTTTAACCCCTAAGTAATTAGACTTATAATCCTTAACCCTCTAACTTTATAATTAAAGTAGGAATAGTCCAAAACGTCCCTTAAAACGTGTAAAGAAATCCGACCCAGACCGGGATTACGCAACCTATGACAGGCCATCGTGCCTGCGACGGTCCGTCCTGCAAGTCGTCGCAAGGTTCAGAGACCCAAATTTCCACCAAGGGTCTGTGACGGTCCGTCCTGCCATTCCGTCACGAAGTTCAGAGAGTCGATTTTCAGTACCCAATTTCAGAATTTCTAAGTGTTTTGAAACAAGACCCTGCGACGGTCCGTCGTGCCCATGACGGTCCGTCGTGGGGTCCGTCGTTTCAGCCAATTTTCCAGAAATAAAATCTGCTGCTCAAAACGACTAAACAGGTCGTTACAAAATTTGACTGTAAATCAGGATTTTACCACCTAAAACTAGAAGAAGAATCCAAACAATTGACAGCATTCACAGTACCGCAAGGTTTCTATGAATGGAATGTTTTACCCTTTGGATATAAAAATGCACCAGCTAGATTCCAACATTTTATGGATAACTGTTTTAACCAACTAGAAAACTGTATTGTATATATAGATGACATATTGTTATATTCTAGAACACAAGATGAACATATAAGATTATTGGAAAAATTTATACATATAGTAAAAAATACAGGTATAAGTTTGAGTAAAAGAAAAGCAGAAATTATGAAATCACAAATAGAATTTCTAGGAATACAAATAGATAAAAAAGGAATAAAAATGCAAACTCATATAGTACAAAAAATAATTACTATTGATGAAAATATAGATACAAAAAAGTAATTACAATCCTTTCTAGGATTAGTAAATCAGGTAAGAGAATATATACCAAAATTAGCAGAACATTTAAAACCATTACATAAAAAGCTTTAAAAAGATGTAGAATATCATTTTGATAATAAAGATAAAGAACATATAAAAAAAATTAAGAATCTATGTAAAAAATTACCAAAACTATATTTTCCTGATGAAAATAAAACATTTACTTACATTGTTGAAACAGATTCGAGTGATCATAGTTACAGAGGAGTTTTAAAATACAAATATGAAAAAGAAAAAATAGAACACCATTGTAGATATTATTCAGGATCTTATACAGAAGCACAAATAAAATGGGAAATAAATAGAAAAGAATTATTCGCATTATATAAATGTTTATTAGCATTTGAACCATATATTGTTTATAATAAATTCATTGTAAGAACAGATAATACTCAAGTAAAATGGTGGATAACAAAAAAATTATATGATTCAGTTACAACAAAAGAAATAAGGAGATTAGTATTGAATATATTAAATTTTACATTTACAATTGAAATAATTAAGACTGACAAGAACCTTGTTGCAGACTACCTATCTAGAAAAAGGAACTCAAATTGAACAAGATACAATAGAAGAAATACTCAAAGCAATTACTACACTTTCTACGAAGGTGGACAGTATGGGAAAAGAGTTACAAAATCTGAAAGCTAACAGTCAGCAGCATGACTCTAAAAATGCGGAGCTACGTCGTTCGGCGGACGGTAAAAAGCCAGAACTAGAAGGAGACGTTGGGAAACTCCATAAAACCCATGACAATGTTTGTTTAAATGCAGCTACAGCAAGCACATCTACAACAAAAGGAGCCAGTGGAATAAGATATACAAATTTAAATATGAACAAAATCTTCGATAAACCATTTATTCCAAAGAACCAAAAAGACTCATTATTTATAACACCACAAATACATACTTACTCAGAAAATTTGAACCAAGATAAAAAAGCCTACAACCACATAACCCGCTCATATATTTAAAACCTTTATAAAATCCAAAATTATTTAAACTAAACACCTAGATCTCCAACTACCAAAGACCCTAATACTGATTTTATAACCCAAAAGCTACAAGGATATAATAAGTTAATAGCACAACCAGGCACCAATGCAAATCTAGTAAAAACATGTTATAGTTATGGATTACTTAATACAGTTTATACCCAAACAGGAGATGAAATATCTACCATACCAGAGCTATACAAAGCATTTATGAACTATAAAAGAATTACTAAAGGAACATTGTTTTATATAAAGTTTTATTCAGCACCAGCAGATATATTATTTGATGAGATAAAACCAATTATACAAGTCATAAAAATTGGTTTGACCAGAGATATGATAATTCCAGAAGATATCGGAATACAACAAGAAATACAAAAGGTTGAGATACCAGAATTCTACGCCAACAAAAGAGTTATAGGAATAGCAACTATCCTAAATGAACTAACTAACAATTATTTAAACGGAAATTCAGTATGGAGCTATTATGTACGAGAGCAAGTTATGATATATTCAAATTCTAAAGAAATCAGAGAACAAGATATGGAAGAGATACGCCAATGGATACTTAGTCTACTCAAGCCAGAGCAAAAACCAACAACAAGAGCATTAAGGAAAGGGTTTATTTCAGAAGAATTATTGACGAGATATTGCAAAATTATTGGACAAAAATACCCCGACCATATATGTTCAAAATGTCAAGGAGAAGATAATTTCATACAAGACGTTCAAATCGAATAAAAAAAAGTGTATTTTGAATTTTGTAAAAAAAAAAAAAAAAAAAAAGAGAGTATTTTGAATTTTGTTAAAATTTTGTGTCGGATGAATATCAGCCATATGTAAAAAGTAATAATTTTTATTTTTGTCGTGTTGTGTCGGCTGTAAAAAGCCAATTGTAAAAGTCATAAAGAAAATAGTGTGTATGTCGGCCATAAATAAAGAAGAGGCCATTATGTAAAGTAGTAATAGTAAGTATTTTGTTTTCTTGTGTCGGCCGAATATAAAAAGGCCAAGTGTAAAGTATGTGTCGGCCATTTTTTGGCCAAAAGTCTGTAAATTTTGTGTATAAATAGAGGGTTTCCCCTCATAAATAAATTATCAATCCTTCATCTAACAATCTTCTCTCTACTCTCTACTCTCAAATCATAAACCCCCTTCCACCCCCCTCCATTGGTATCACGCGCCGCGATAGATACTATAAGGTAAGCACGTATTAAGTCAACGGTATCAAGATCACAGCTGAGGACTCAAGCCTCCACACCATACTCATTTGGGAAAAAGGTTCTTTAAGTTTTGAGTATATTACCATAATCAAGATTCATTCTCTTTATTCCTCTCGTGTTGAAATGTGACACTCCGATCCCCTAATACTACGTGTCGGTTCGTGACACCCGATCCCCTGATACTACGTGTCGGTTCCTGACACCCGATCCCCTAATACTATGTGTCGGTTCGTGACACCCGATCCCCTAATACTACGTGTCGGTTCGTTACACCCGATCCATTAAACTCATTCTTTTAGTTCATCAAGCCTTCTTTTATATCAAGACATCATCGTTAATAGAGTGGATTTAAGGTTTTTAAGATTCCACAGTATAATCATTATAATCCATCACCATTTACATAACCACAACATGTAACAACACAATTAAGCATATAGAAGACGTTACAATACCACCCAATACATATCAATCGCTATTTAGAATTTACTAAGAAATAGCATAAACCATAACCTACCTCCACCAAAGAATCGTTATCAAGCAAGCTACTTCCCCAATGTCTTTGCTTTTCCTCTTCGTTTCTCTCTTCTCTCGCTTGTTCTCCCCTCTTCTTTTTATTTTTCTTCTACAGATTCTTTTTCTTTTTCCCCTAATTATCATATAATCAAGTATCAATGAACATAAAAGTTACCCATCATTTATTTTAAAGGTTACCTCCTTTATCCCCCAAGTAAATAAGTTATTAAACTTACTTATTTCATACAGTTTGTCATAAATATTCCAAAATACCCCTTAAAACTTTTTAGCAGAAATCCGACCCAGTCGAGGATACACCACTCGTGACGGCTCGTCGTGCCTGTGACGGTCCGTCTTGCAGTTCTGTCACAGAGTTCAGAGACTCAACTTCAGTAAAAAGGTTTGCGACGGTCCGTCGTGCCTACGAAGGTCCGTGCTGCAATTTTGTCGCGAAGTTCAGAGAGTTGATTCCCCGCACCGAAATTTCAGTGTTTAAGTGTTTTGGCACGAAGACACTCGACGGTCCGTCGTGACCATGACGGTCCATCATGTGATCCGTCGACACAGTCAGTTATTATAAAAAGTAATTCTACTGCTCGAAACGACTAAATAGGTCATTACAATATATACCAATTTACCCATCGTTCGTCCTCGAACGATCGCAAGAAGAAAAACAAGGGCGAGAAAGAGTACCTGAATCTGTAAAAAGGTGTGGATATCTTTCTTGCATATCAGCCTCCTTCTCCCAAGTGGACTCTTAAATTGGCCGATTCTTCCATTGAACCTTGATTGATGCAATCTCCCTTGATCTCAACTTGCGGATTTCTCTATCTAGAATGGCAACAGGCTCATCCTCATAAGACAAATTCTCATCAAGAAGAACTGAATCCCAACGAATAATGTAGTTTCCATCCCCATGGTATCTTTTCAGCATAGACACATGAAATACCGGGTGCACTCCTGACAGTCCTGGAGGCAATGCCAATTCATAAGCCACCTCCCCCACGCGCTTCATAACGTCAAATGGACCAATATACCTTGGACTAAGCTTACCTCGCTTACCAAACCGCATCACCCCTTTCATGGGTGAAACCTTAAGCAAGACTTGTTCACCCTCCATAAAATCCAAGTCCCTAACCTTCCGATCTGCATATTCTTTCTGCCTGTTCTGAGCGGCTAGAAGCTTTTCCTGAATGAATTTCACTTTTATCTACCGACTCCCTAAAAAGATCGGTACCCCATGGTCTTACCTCAAATGCATCAAACCACCCAATGGAAGACCTACACCTCCTCCCTTACAGTGCCTCAAATGGGGACATATCAATACTTGAGTGATAACTATTATTGTATGAAAACTCCGCTAAAATAAGATGTTATCCCAATGACCACAAAACTCTATCACACATGCACGAAGCATATCCTCCAAAACCTGAATCGTTCGCTCAGACTGACCATCGGTCTGAGGGTGAAATGCAGTACTAAGATCCAACCTAGTACCTTATTCAACATGCAATGATCTCCAGAACTTAGAAGTAAATTGCGTACCTCTATCTGATATGATGGAAAGTGGAATTCCATGCAATCAGATAATTTCTGAGATATAGAGTCTGGCTAACTTCTCTGCATTGTAAGTCACCTTGACCGGAATGAAGTGAGCAGACTTAGTTAATCTGTCAACAATTACCCAAATGGAGTCATGCTTACCCAATGTCATTGGAAGACCAAATACGAAGTCCATTGCAATTCTCTCCCACTTCCATTCAGGAATGGGCATTCTCTGAAGTGTTCCCTCAGGCCTCTTGTGTTCATACTTTACCTTCTGACAGTTTGGGCATTAAGCAACAAAATCAACAATGTCGCGCTTTATCCTACTCCACAAAAAAATGTTGCTTTAGGTCGCGATACATCTTTGTTGCACCAGGATGTATAGAATACCTTGAACTATGAGCCTCTGTAAGAATAGTGTGAATCAAATCATCTACGCGGGGCACACATACCCTTCCCTTAATTCTCAGAACGCCTTCTTCATCAATTTTTGCTTCTTTAGTCTCTCCTCGCAATACCATACCTCGAATCTTGATCAGTTTTTCATAAGTGAACTGTTTTCCCTTAATCTTGTCAAGAAAGGAAGATCTTGCCTCCACACAGGCCAAAAATCTTCCCTTCTCCAGTACTTCCAACCTCATAAAGTCATTAGCAAAAGTCTGAACCTCTCTAGCCAATGGGCGCCGAGAAACCTGCAAGTGAGCTAGACTTCCGATGCTCCCAGCCTTTCTACTTAAAGCATCGGCCACAACATTAGCTTTTCCTAGGTGGTACAAGATCGTAATATCATAGTCCTTCAATAGTTCCATCCACCTCCTCTGTCTCAAATTCAAATCTTTCTGAGTAAAGACATACTGTAAACTGCGATGATCTGTATAGACTTCACATTAAACCCCATATAGATAATGTCTCCATTGCTTTAATACAAACACGACTGCAGCCAACTCCAAATCATGGATCAGATAGTTTCGTTCATGCACCTTTAGTTGCCTCGAAGCATATCCAATTACATTCTTCTCCTGGATTAACACTGCACCCAAACCAGAATAGGAGGCATCAGAATAAACGATGAAGTTCTTACCTTCCACTGGCAAGGTGAGAATTGGTGCAGTAGTAAACAAGGTCTTGAGTTTCTGAAAGCTTTCTTCACATTCGTCCGACTATACAAATGGAACACTCTGCTTAGTCAAATTTGTCAATTGGGAAGCAACCGAAGAAAATCCCTTAACAAATCGACGGTAGTAGCTAGCTAAACCAACAAAGCTCCTTACCTCTGTAACATTAGTATGTCTTACCCAACTCTTCACTGCTTCAATCTTAGAACGATCCACCATCACTCCATCCTTAGAAACTACGTGCCCCAAGAAGGACACTTAATCTAGCCAAAACCCACACTTGGAGAATTTGGCATAAACTTTTTTCTCTCTCAACACGTCCAATAACATTCTCAAATGCTCCTCGTGTTCTTTCTGCTCTTTGAGTATATCAGTATATCATCAATGAATACAATGACAAAGAGATCTAGATATGGCTTAAAAATCCCGTTCATCAAGCTCATGAAAGCAGCAGGGGCATTCGTAAGCCCAAAAGACATTACTATGAACTCATAATGCCCATACCTGGTCCGAAAAGTAGTCTTGGGCACATCCGTTGCCCGTTTTTTCAATTGATGATAACCAGATCTCAAATCGATATTTGAAAAGGTACAAGCACCTTGTAACTGATCAAACAAATCATCGATGCGAGGAAGAGGATACTTGTTCTTGATAGTTACCTTGTTCAGTTGTCTGTAATCTATGCACATCCAAAAACTACCATCCTTCTTCTTTATAAACAAAAAAAGAGCATCCCAAGGGGATGCACTTGGTCTAATAAAACCTTGACCTAACAACTCTTGTAGTTTAGCCTTTAACTCCATTAACTCAGCTTGAGCCATTCTATAAGGGGGTATGGAAATGGGGCGAGTTCCCGGCTCCAGATCAATACAGAAATCAATATCTCTATCCGGTGGCATACCAAGAAGGTCTGCAGGAAACACATCCAGAAACTCACGGACTATCGAATTAGACTCAATCGAAGGTACTTGGGAAGTATCATCCCTGAGATGTGCCAAGAAAGCTAAATAACCCTTACTAACCATTCTCTTAGCACGAAGAAAGGAGATAATATGAACTAGGGTTGAAGTATAGTCACCCTCCCACACTAACGGATCTGTCCGAGGCTTGGCTAACCTTACAGTTTTAGAATTACAATCTAAGATTGCAATATTTAGAGAAAGCCAAGTCATACACAGAATAACATCGAAATCAACCATTTCTAGGATAATCAAGTCTACATGAGTATTTCTCCCCCGCAAAAGTCACAAGACAAGACCTATACACCTTCTCAACTATCACAGACTCACCCACATGAGTAGAGACACGAATAGGTATGTCAAGCAAATCATAATGTAAATCAAGACCAGTAGTAAATGAGGAAGATATATATGAAAATGTGGATCAAGGATCAAATTATATAGAAGCCATGCAATCACAAACCAAAAGATTACCTGTGATAACAACATCAGATATAAATACTTCAGACCTCCCAGGGAAAGCATAACAAAGGGCCCTATCACCTATCTGTCCGTTGCCCCTACCATGTTGTGCTGCAGTAGCTCCAGCTTGCCCGCCACCCTGGCTGATCTGGTGACCACCATTACCTTGTGCACCACGTCCTCCAGAATGGCGGCCTCTCCCATGACAACCTCTACCCCTAATTATTGGGGGTCTGTAAATCTGTTTTGGCCGAAACCTCCTAATATTTCAAGTCTCCCCACAACCGTAACACTCTCCGGAGTCAAGCATAGGCCTTTGTGAAAATGACGAAGTATGGGGATAGCCTCCAAACTCAGAGAAATGTTGACCGGTCTGCGGTGGACCCCCAACTACAGCCTGCAGTGAAGACTAAATAGGTCGGGCTGGGTAACCTCCTGAACTCTTCCCTCTGGAGTAAGAACCACTAAATTCACCTCTCTTACGAAACTTCTTAGATGTTGATGCCATGGTGAAGTCGTCTGGCTTCACTCCCTCCACTTCTATCACAAAATCTACCACCTCCTGAAAGGATTTTTGCTGCAGCAGCTACCTGTAAGGCTGAAATCTGCAAATCTTACCTCAATCCTTTCACAAAACGGCGAATCCTCTCTTGTGGACTGAAGCAAAACTAGGTGGCATACCTGGATAATGCACGAAACTTAGCCTCATAAGCAGTAACCGACATCCTACCTTTCTCTAGGATCAGGAACTCATCTCTCCTCCTATCCCTCAAAGTCCGGGGTATATGCTTCTCCATAAACAAGCTAGAGAATGATGCCCAAGTCATAGGTGGTGCCTGTGCAGGTTGACACTCAACATACGATCGCCAACACATTTTGGCATTTCCCTGAAACTGATAGGTCACAAACTCAACGCCGAACCGTTCTACTATGTCCATCTTATGTAGCAGCTCATGACAATCAACCAGGAAATCATAAGCATCCTTAAATATAGCACCCTTGAAGACTGGAGGTTTCAACTTCAAGAACTTAGTGAAAAGTTCATGCAGATCACTTGTCATTATAGGCCCTGTAGTCAACCCAGGGAACGTGCCTATTTCCAATGAGGCATCCATGAAGGGAGCCACATCAGCTGCATGTTGTACTCTCGGAACCTGAGGTGCTGGTGCAGAAAACACTGGAGGTTTCTGGACTTGATCAGATAACCCTCTAAGATAGGCAAGAAACTGGTTAATCATCTCTGGGGTAGGTTGGGGTGGTAATTCCTCATTCTGCACTTGCTCATTCTCCCCTTCCTCACCCTCTCTTTCTGCTTTCTCAGTCGGTGGATGAGTCACCGCCCTAGTACTAGCTGGGCCAGGTGCTTGTCCTCTTCCTCTAGAGGACGTCCTCCCGCGACCTCTACCACGGCCTCTTGCCCTTTGCTCCTCTTGAGCTACGGCCCGATGGTGGCTCAGGCCTACTGTCTTGCCGGTGTTGGTGTTGGCGCAGTTGTTGCTCTAGTTCTAACCATCTGCGAAATAGAGTGAAGATGGTCAGATACCAATTTGTATCACCCAGATACCAATTGGATCCAAGTAATAGCACGAAAGAAAGAAAGAATGGAATTTTCCTAAAGTCCTATAGCCTCTCAAAGAAAAGTAAGGGCGTCCCCCTACCGTTCCTCAAGACTCTACTAGACTCATTCTTATGTGATGAGACCAACGAACCTAATGCTATGATACCAAGTTTGTCACGACCCAAAACAAGCCGCGAGTGGCACCCACACTTACCCTCCTATGTGAGCGAACCAACAAATCTAAACCCCAACATTGCAACCATAATAAACAGAATATAATGCGGAAGACATAAAACTCATTAACGAAATCAATTAATAACTTCTAAAATTTATCAATTACCACCCCAAAATCTGGAAGTCATCACACCAAGAGCATCTATTATCAAGTCTCTAAATCTAAGAGTATTAAGAAGCTAAAATAAGTAAAAGGATGTCCATTTCCTAACTTCAAGCCATCAAGACTTGAATGAGAGAATCCAGCACGAGGTAGGAACAGTAGCTCACCCTCAATTCTGATATGCTGGAGACTAGCTAGAGTTGCGGACGAGTCGAAGTTGATGGTACGTTTGATGCACTTCACAAATAACAAAAAGAAACATACAAGTAGGGGTCAGTACAAGGAACACGTACTGAGTTGGTATCATCGGCCAACTCAAAATAGAAAGCAATATACATTGAGTAATAATATAAGATCAACTATAGCACTTAACATGTGATAAGCAACAAACAACATGAACAAGTGTCAATAACAATAAAGTAAGCACATATTAAGTCAATGGTATCAAGATCACACCTGAGGACTCAAGCCTCCACACCATACTCATTTGGGAAAAAGGTTCTTTAAGTTTTGAGTATATAACCATAATTCAAGATTCATTCTCTTTATTCCTCTTGTGTTAGAACGTGACAGTCCAATCTCATAATACTATGTGTTGGTTCGTGACACCCGATCCCCTGATACTACGTGTCAGTTCGTGACACCCGATCCCTTAATAATATGTGTCAGTTTGTGACACCCGATCCCCTAATACTACGTGTCGGTTCGTGACACCCGATCCATTAACCTCATTCTTTTAGTTCATCAAGCCTTCTTTTATATCAAGGCATCATCGTTCATAGGGTGGATTTAAGGTTTTTAAGATTCCACAGTATCATCATTATAATCCATCACCATTTACATAATCACAACATGCAACAACACAATTAAGCATATAGAAGACGTTACAATACCACCCAATACATATCAATCGTTATTTAGAGTTTACTACGAAATAGCATAAACCATAACCTACCTCCACCGAAGAATCGGTATCAAACAAGCTACTTCCCCAATGTCTATGCTTTTCCTCTTCGTTTCTCTCTTCTCTCGCTCGTTCTCCCCTCTTCTTCTTATTTTTCTTCTACAGATTCTTTTTATTTTTACCCTAATTATCATATAATGAAGTATCAAAGATGATAAAAGTAACCCATGATTCATTTTAAAGGTTACCTCCTTTAACCACCAAGTAAATAATTTATTAAACTTACCCACTAATTTCATATAGTTTGTCATAAATAGTCCAAAACACCCCTTAAAACTTTTTAGCAGAAATCCGACCCAGTCGAGGTTACGCCACTCGTGACGGCCCGTCGTGCTTGCGACGGTCTGTCCTGCAGTTCCTTTACAGTGTTCAGAGTCTCAACTTCAGTAAAAAGGTTTGCGACGGTCCGTCGTGCCTACGACGTTCCATGCGGCAATTCTGTCGCGAAGTTCAGAGACTTGATTCCCCGTACCCAAATTTCAGAGTTTAAGTGTTTTGGCACGAAGACACTCGACGGTCCGTCGTGACCATGACGATCCGTATTGTGATCCGTTGACACAGTCAGTTATTATCAAAAGAAATTCTACTGCTCGAAACGACTAAATAGGTCGTTACAATTATTGAGGGTTGTGTCGTGCGCCACGACAGATGCATGGACAAATATGTCCCCCATGGGTCTCGAACTGAGAGACAGCGGGTGTGCATCAGTAGGTCAGACATGTATCATTATACTTTACATTGCATTCCATTGTATTGCACATACTTATCATTAGTGAAATTGATATCGTATTTTGCTGATTTTCTGACTGCCTTTCTGCGAAACTTGTGATTGATCAATATTAATCTTGTTATTGCGGATATGTATTTGTTGATGTATTGTTGTTGAGGATATGTAATTTGTTGAAGTGTTGTTGCTGAGGATAAGTAATTTCTCTAAGTGTTGTTGTTGAGCTACATGCTATGTAAACTGTGAGCTGTTAGGTTGGGTTGATTTTAATGCATGTTGTAGTTGTGGAGGTTCGGTTGGGGTGGTAGGAGTACTCTTATTTCATCCCCTTAGCTTGTGTTTAGAGGTTTACTTGTTGAGTACCGTGTGGTTTGGTACTCACCCCTTGCTTCTAAAAATTTTAGTAGGTTATGAGCCTGATTTTTGTTGTACTTGTCATTCTCTTCTTTTCCGAGGCTTCTTGGAGATTTGTGAGGTAGCTATTTCCATCTCAGCAGACTTTCTTCTCGTTAATTATGATCTTGTTCTATTCTAGAAACAAGTTTATTTGAGACTTGACTTTTTCTTTTGAATCAATTGTAATACTTTAGAGGCTTGTACGCGTGACTACCAGTTTTTGGGGTTTTTATTAAGTTACTTACATTTTATTTTCGCACATTATTGTAATGGTTGAGTTTTAGGCTGACTTGTTCTTGTGGGTTAAGACGAGTGCCATCACGTCCAATTTTCGGTCGTGACAATTCACCAACTAAATCACATTTACTTATTTAAATAACTTTACATCTTCCTAAATGTAATTAGTTTAGTTTTAACTTAATTCCAACATTATATCCACCAAATTAATCGCATTATTTATTTGAAGAACTTAACATCATTATAAGTATAATTAGTTTACTTTTAACTTTACTCAAATACTATATTCACCAACTAAATCACATTTACTTTTTTAAAGAACTTAACATCTATCTAAGTCTAATTATTAAGTTTTAACTTAGTTACAACACTATATTCACCAACGAAATCCCATAAACTTATTTGAAGAATCTAACATATTTTCAAATGTAATAAGTTTAGTTTTAACTAAATTCAAACAATATATTCATAAACTAAATCACATTAACATATTTAAAGAATTTAACATTTTTTCAAATCTAGTTAGTTTAGTTTTAACTTAATTCCAAGATTTTATTCACTAACTAAATCACATTTACTTATTTGACAAACTAAACATCTTTTAAAGTTAAATTAGTTCAATTTTAACTTAATTCCAACACTATATTCATCAACTAAATCACATTAACAAATAAAAAGATCTTAACAACTTTCTACGTCTAATTAGTTTAGTTTTAACTTAATTCAAACACTATATTCACAAACTAAATCACATTTACTTATTTGAAGAAATTAAAATCTTCTAAGAGTAGTTATTTAAGTTTTAAATTAATTTCAATGTTATGTTTACCAACTAAATCACATTTACTTATTTAAAGAATTTAACTACTTTTGAAGTCTAATTAATTTAGTTTTAACTTAATTCCAACACTATATTAAAAAAAAATAAATAACATTAACTTATTAAATGAATTTAACAGCTTTCTAAGTCTAATTATTTAGTATTAACTTAGTTCAAACACAATATTCACCGACTAATCACATTTACTTATTTGAAGAACTTAACATCTTCTAAGTATAATTAGTTTAGTTTTAACTTAATTGAAACACTATATTCACAAACAAACTCATATTAAGTTATTTAAAGAACATAACATCTTTCTACATGTAATTTTTTTAATTTTAACTTAGTTACAACACTATATTTACCAATGTAATGACCCGGATGGTCATTTTAGTAAATTTTTATAAAATTAATATTTTTATCCCTCTCGTAGTTACCCCCAGTTATGTTGAATTAGTGGGAAAAGTTGGTTTAAAAAGTTTTAAAACTATTTGTTTAACTAGGTTATTTAATTGGTTAGTGATAATTTATTTGAGGAATATTTATTAAATAATTAATTTATTTATTTGATTATTAATGGGTCAATGAGTCAATATCATGATTTATCAAATACACTATATTATTTGACCCATATTAAAATAAGTTATTATAATTTAGTACTTTTAATATATATTTGTTTAAGAAAAGAAAGAGAACAAAAATTTATCAGTGCTAACTGCTCTGAGGCGGTGGGCATGAAATCAAAAGATTCACGTACAGGTAATTGTTAAATATTTTTGGTCTTATTCATTTATTGTTGCTGTTAATTAGTATTAGCATTAATTGAATATGCATTGTGTTATATATATATATAAGATTTACAAATTATGACTCTATTATGTGGCAGTGATGATTAAGCAATCAATTTGGCGGCAATATTCATGGAATTAACATATTAAACTCATAATATTATATTAGTTGAGATTTTAGGGTTAAGTCATTAAGTTTAACTATTCGAAGTGGTATTGTTTTATCTGTACTGTATAATAATAATTATGACGAATTAATGTCACGACCCAAAATGAGTCGTGAGTGGCATCCAAACATAACTACCTAGGTGGACGAACCAAGAAATTCAAATCCCAACATGTACCAATAATTCAACTATGAATAACAAAATATTGCAGAAGCTCCAAAATTTATTAAATATCGTTTCCCAAACCTGAAAGTCATCACAACAAGGACATCTAATATCTAATTACTAAGTCTAAGAGTATCAAAGACATCAAAATAAATGAATAAAATGGTATGTGTCCAAAAGTATAGGACATCATATCATGACCGAAAGAATCCAAGACGAGCATGAATGAATAGCTTACCCTGGAACATGACATAGGGGAGGCTGGCCAGAGCTGAGGAAAATCTGAAGTCATAGGTACACTCGATGCATTTCAAAAAAGGAAAATAAAGAAAAACACAAGTAGGACTCAGTACGGGGGCAACATATACTGAGTAGATATCATCGGCCAACCCAAAATAGGAACTAATATACAATAAATAATAGTATGAACTCAACTATAACACTTAACAGGTGACATACAACAAAAAACATGAACAATTATCAACAACATTAAAGTAAGCTCGTAATAAGTCGATGATATCAATATCACACATGAGGACTCATGCCTCCAAACCCAACGATTTTGGAAGTTGAGATCTTTGAGATTGAGTATCTTCCCTTAATTCAACATGTTTTTCCTTTAATATTATCGTGTCGGAATGTGACACTCCAATCCAAGAATATTGTGTCAGAACGTGACACTCCGATTCAACAATATCATGTCGAAACGTGACACTCGATCCAAGAATACCATGTCGGAACGTGACACTCTGATCCAAGAATATTGTGTCGGAACGTAACACTCCGATCCTATAATATCATTAGTTTATCATTTAGTATCACCACTTTTTCCATTCGTTAATAATATTTCATCTAGCCTTCTTTGTTCAAGGCATTATTTCGATAGAGATGGTTTAAGATAATACATTCCACGGTCTCGGGATTTCAGACCAATCACAAAACACACGTCCAAGCCACACAATCATACGATCAAGTACATAGCATTATAATTATGAATAGTCCAAAACACCATTTAAATCTATAAGAAAATATTTTTTGACATAAAAAGTTCTAGTGCTCAAAACGACCGAAAATGGTCATTACAATAGATACCAATTTACCCATCGTTCGTCCTCGAACGATTAAAAGAACGATGAGAGTAGGAAGGGTATTTGTCTCAACAATTCTTTCAAAAATATTAATTCTGAAGGACTTATATCAAAAGTGTCAAACCAATCAATTGGAGGCTTGCACATAATCTCATACAATGTCTCCAATGGGGTAACCTCAATACTTGAATGAAAACTATCATTGCATGTAAACTCGACTAATAACAAAACTATTTTCAATAACAACCAAGTTAATCGTATTCGCATCCTCAATATGTTCTCAAGGACCCTGGCACAGCCATTTGGTGGAATCTTTTCTCACATAGCCACGATAAAATCTCAAAACCAATACGGGATATAATCAGTGGTGAACTTGAAACATCCATCGCACACTCATAGTGCACAAATCATCATAGATCATATTAATATTTCATTCTCACAACGTAAATTTTCCACGAGCTTATGTTATAAAAAAAGACCTTTAGACATTAGGTTTCTTATCAAGGAAAAAATTGAACTTATCTAACCTCAAGAACAAAATGATCAAGTAACCATCCATCGAGCAATACACCTAAGCATACAAAACGTCTAACAATACTATCGAAATGCAAGATCAGTAGCTATCATAGACAACATTAAGAATGACAAAATTACAATGGCCCTCACATTCCAGCACACATACCAAAACATAATATCGATGATGAGATAAATCTTAAGTCTGTCAAAAAATAATAAATTTTCATGGTAGCTCCCCTATAAGTTCTTATAAGCAAAGTGGTACATGTAGAACCACTCAAATACTTCAATTACACCAAGTCGACACTAAATATGTCATATCAAAAATAACCAAGGCGGAATAACTCTAAATACTCCTTCCATAGTGTCCATATAAAACATTTTCATTCAACTAACTCTGTCTTTTTTTATTTTCTAGGTACCCACAATCACCAATTTAGTCCCTTTTATAATTGTGCACGCACTTGATTTATCGAACCACACATCCACTAAAGTCAAAACTTTCATACTCACAAAACATCATAACCACATCAATCATCCCAACCCATCAGCAGTATCAAAGTATTCTTACAAAATACATGTTCAAACTATGTCTATCTCTCTTTCTATTTAAGCATTTCATGAAAAATATGTGGCTCAACAAGGTAAGAGTACCAATTTTAAACTTGGTAGTACCTTTTCATCGAGATAAAACTATTAAATCACGCTCAAAGTAAACTCCACACCACATCCACATATCATGCTTTAGATACCATTTTAAGTCACCGCATACCTCATGCCAACACATAGGGAAATTTTTGATCACTCAAAATATTGTGTATACTATAACCTCATAACCTCTATTCACCATCAAATATCTATGTATCACATCATAACTTTCTATGAGTCCCATCAAAAGAGTAGTATTAATTCAACTCTAAATTTCTGATAACCATGTAGAATTATATCTCACCTCGTTCATCATTCTTAACTCATCTATCTCAATTTAAACAATCTAACCCCACGTAAAATTCTAA
The DNA here is from genome assembly GCA_027789145.1 of Solanum arcanum. Classification (NCBI taxonomy): domain Eukaryota; kingdom Viridiplantae; phylum Streptophyta; class Magnoliopsida; order Solanales; family Solanaceae; genus Solanum; species Solanum arcanum. The sequence continues at coordinate 21,488,695 of CM050935.1, read as the reverse complement.
AATTTTCATACCTCACTGTTTGTCACCCAAATCAAAATTCAATCTTCATAAAAGTCTATGACAAATTCCTAGTAATTCTCTACTAAACTAGTTCACACCTCACAGTCATATCTAAACTCATAGAAAATAATAAAAAAATATAATTAGTACAACCTTCAACTTCACCCCAAGGGTTTATACGAGAGGTCTTATTCCTTTTACTCTTCTCTAATCTTCTCATGGTGCATAATTTTAAATATCTCAGCCCTTCAATATATCAGACTTTTTTTTTCTCTAACTCGCTTACCGATCTCATTCTATTACCAACAAATCATGACATTTAACTTCACATTCTAAGTAAAAACTCAGAAGGAAACTCTTCTTAAATCCTTTAACAATAAAAAGTAATTAAATTTACGATCCAAAATATGCATTAGTTCTTTCACATGCTTAATACCAATGCAATCAATCATTTATTACCTTACAAATTCATACCTTGAAAAAAAAACGTACCACCAAGAATGCAGACTGAAAATGAAAAGTTTGATTTTAAGTCCAATTGTATAACCCAATGCCCTTATGCATCTACATTTGCTTATACTTTTAAGACTTTTATAATTACTTTATCTTAGCTTATCATTGATTGCCTCTCCATAAACTATACCATATGCTTCACTAAAAATCTAACCCTACTCATTTCTAAATTCAACAGTACAACAGAACTTATCATCTCACTCAAGCTGAACGTCTGTACACTCCTCTCTTAAGTTCTATTCAATAGCTTTTAACCAAGCTGATTAACCTGTTATGCTATTACCTTAACCAAAACAAAATAGATAAAATCACGCATTTCTGAACCGAGTTCTCAACCCCTTCGAAGAAACATTTTTAGTTCTTACAATTAGAGAAAATATTCCTGCTCTCACTTATTTTTTTAAGGCTACACATCCCATAAGTTTTATCTTATTTTAGTTATGATTCAAGCTCCTTTAAATTTTATTCGAGCATTGACCCAACATATCTTAAAACTTGTCATACGCCCACATTACTCACAAAATAGTAGAAAATCACAACCTTAGATATTCGCAATTCTTTATTAAATACAAAATTTATTTAACCAACAAATCCTAATCATATAATTTCATTCTAATTACAATGTCTCACAATTTTTTTATTTTATTATTTTTTTACCATCATGCTCAGTTAACACTTTTATCACCATGAAGTAAACCTTTTCCTCAATCTAACACCTTAAACTTAGGTATACCAATCAAATTCAAGGTACTAACCCAATTTATCTGCACTTTCTTGCTAAATCTACAATATACTTCACCCAAGTACACCCACTAGGACTTTCTTTTCCTCTAAGTTTGTTATTTTAGTATCAATCTACCTTTTGAAGCTTAAGATAAAATCGTCAGTACTCATTCAGAACCCTCAAGATACATTTCACAACATAAATGTATTAATATTGTACCAAAGATCCATCACTAAAATTTTCCTTTAAAATAATGCTCAATCTAAGTTCCTGTAGTAATAATGTAGCGACCTATTTAGTCGTTTTGAGTAGCAGATTTTATTTCGGGAAAAACTGGCTGAGTCGACGGACCCAACGACGGACCGTCGAGGGTATCTCCTTCCAAAATACTTAGAATTCTGAAAATTGGGTAGTGAAATCGACTCTCTGAACTTCGTAAAGGAATGGCAGGACGGACCGTCACAGGCGTGACGGACCGTCACAGATTCTTAAGAGAATTGAGTCTCTGAACTCTGTGACGGAGCAGCAGGACGGACCGTCGCAGGCACGACGGGCCGTCACAGGCTGCGTAATCCCAGGCTGGGTCGGATTTCTGTAATAATTTTAAGGGGCGTTTTGGACTATTCCTGCTTTAATTATAAAGTTAGTGGGTTAATTTTAATAAGTCTAATTACTCGGGGGTTAAAAGAGGTAACCTTAAGTTAATTAGTGGGTTATTATTTCCATCTTTTATTCTTAAATTATATGCTAATTAGGGTAAAAGAAAGAAGGGTTTGAATATGAAAAATAGAAAGAACAAGGAGAGGGAAAGAGAGGATCGATCGAGAAGAGGAAAACACAAAGCTTTGGGGAATTTTCTTGCTTGATCAAAAATCTTCAGTGGAGGTAGGTTATGGTTTTCATGCTATTCGTAGTAAACTCTTAATAGTGAATGATATGTGTTGAGTTGTATTGTAAAGTCTTCTAAATGCCTAATTGTATGCTTGCTAGAATGTGGTTATATAATTGTGATGAAATAAGCATGATGAAGCTATTGAATCCCAAATCTTGAAAATCTCTTGTTAATGATGATGCCTTGATACAAAAGAAGGCTTGATGAACTAAAGTAATGAGATTGATGATGCCTTAGTACGTAAGAAGGCTTAATGAATTGACACAATGAGATTAGGGGAACGGGTGTCACGAACCGACACGTTGAATTAGGGGAACCGGTGTCACGAACCGACACGTAGAATTAGGGGAACGGGTGCACGAACCGACACGTAGAATTAGCGGAAAGAGTGTCACAAACCGACACATAGAATTAGGGGAACGGGTGTCACGAACTGACACGTAGAATTAGGGGAACGGGTGTCACGAACCGACACGTAGAATTAGGGGAACAGGTGTCACGAACCGACACGTAGAATTAGGGGAACGGGTGTCACGAACTTACACGTAGAATTAGGGGAATGGGTGTCACGAACCGACACGTAGAATTAGGGGATCGGAGTGTCACGTTTCGACACATAGTAGTAGGGGATCGGAGTGTCACGTACCGACACGGGAGGAATAAAGATAATGAATCTTGAAAGATGTTAATATACTCAATTTAATGAACCTTATTCCCAAATGAGTATGGTACTGAGGCTTGAGTCCTCATGTGTGAACTTGGCGGTACTTGGTAATGATTTTAGTACTTATTGTTGCTACATGTTGAGTATTGTAGTTGATTTATAATATTACTTGATATATACTGTTTCCTATTTTGAGTTGGCCGATGATACCTACTCAGTACTTGTGTTTGTACTGACCCCCTACTTTATGTTTTATTTTTTGTTATTTGTGGAGTGCAGCAAACGTGCCGTCGTCTTCAACTCAACCGCAAATCTATCCAGTCTTCAATTACACCGGATTTCAGGGTGAGTTAATGCTTTTAGCTTGGACTGGATCTTCTTCTTCATGTCTTGATGCCTTGAAGTTCCGGCATGGACTAGCTTTTACTTGTTTTAGCTTCTTAGAATACTCTTAGTTTAGTAATTTGATCATAGATGTTCTTGTGATGATGACTTCCAGATTTTGGGGATAATAATAGTTGTTGAGTTTTTAGATGTTATTGAATTGGTTTTTATTAATGAGTTTAAGTCTTCCGCATTACTTTCTGTTGATATTATATTGAAATGTTAAGGTTTAGATTGGTTGGTTCGCTCACATAGGAGGGTAAGTGTGGGTGCTAGTCGCGATCCAATTTGGGTCGTGACAAATAAACTAGTTGGTTTGTCAAATGTGAATGCAACACTAAATATTATTACATGACCATGTCATACAACTGATAACTCCTTTAGTAATTAGTATTAATACTTGACAATTGACTTACCTGTTTCCACATAACCCTAGTCCTGTCACACCGTGAAAGTCCGTTAGATACCTCACTAGAACACATCATACCTATCTATAATATCGTACCCAAATAGCCCACATATTTCTACCCATTGAATCATTGCAAAACATTATCGAATTTGTTCTCTCTCTAGATCAAACAATTTGTTTTACTTCTTAGATTAATTCCATAACAAAAATAACACACTTCCTAACTCTAACCAAGTAAGCATCGATGATTTTCTCTAATATATCTTTACTCTATGATGTCATAGTAGTGTCTTTATTAATCGACACTCGACATGAGACTACTACCACATTATGCAATCGAGAAAATATATCTATTTCTAAGGATAATTTTTTTCTGTTGTTGCTATTTCATCTTCAAATACTCTAGTAGTTCGCATATTTGAAATAGAGTGAAGAAGTTCAGATACAAATTTGTATCACCTAGATACCAATTGGATACAAGTAGTAGCACGAAAGAAAGAAAGAAATGAGCTTTCCTAAAGTCCTATAGCTTCTTGAAGAAAAGTAAAGGTGTCCCCTTGCCATTACGCAAGACTCTACTAGACTTGTCCTTGTGTGATGACATCAACGAACCTAACGCTCTGATACCAAGTTTTTCATGACCCAAAATGAGTCGTGAGTGGCATCCACACTTAACTACCTAGGTGGACGAACCAAGAAATTCAAATCCCAACATATACAAATAATTCAACTGTGAATAACAAAATATTGCGGAATCTCCAAAATTTATTAACTATCATTTCCCAAAAACATGAAAGTCATCATAACAAAGGCATCTAATCTCTAATTACTAAGTCTAAGAGTATCAAAGACACCAAAATAAATGAATAAAATGGTATGTGTCCGAAAGTATAGGACATCATGTCATGACCGAAAGAATCCAACACGAGAATGAATGAATAGCTCACCCTGAAACTTAACATGAGGGAGGATGGCTAGAGCTGAGGAAAATCTTAAGTCATAGGTACACTCGTTGCATTTCATAAAAGGAAAACAAAGAAAAACACAAGTAGGACTCAGTACGGGGGCAAAATGTACTGAGTAGATGTAACGACCTGTTTAGTCGTTTGGAGCAGCAGATTTTATTTCTGGAAAAAAACTGGCTAAGATTACGGACACCACGACGGACAGTCATAGGCACGACGGCCCGTCACAGATGTCTCGTTTCAATATACTTAGGAATTCTGAAATTGGGTACTGAAAATCGACTCTCTGAACTTCATAACGGACTTGCAGGACGGACCGTCACAGGTGTGACGGACCGTCACAGTGTCCTTGGTGAAAACAAAGTCCTGGCCCTCACGACGACCTGCGTGACGGACCGTCGCAGTCACGACGGCCCGTCACAGGTTGCTTAATCCCCGTCAGAATCGGATTTCTCTACACGTTTTAAGGGACGTTTTGGACTATTCTTTCTTTAATTATAAAGTTAGAGAGTTAATATTAATAACTCAAAATTCTTGAGGGTTAAAAGAGGTAACCTTAAGATAATTAGTGGGTTATTATTGCCATCTTTTATTCTTAATTATATAATAATTAGGGTAAAAGAAAGAGGGTTTGAATAAAGAAAATAGAAAGAACAAAGAGAGGGAAGGAGAATCGATAGAGGGAGAATCGAACGAGAAGGGAGAAACAAAGCTTTGGGAAAATTCTTGCTTGATTCAATTCTTCGGTGGAGGTAGGTTATGGTTTCATGCTATTCGTAGTAAACTCTTAATAGCGAATGATATATGTTAGTAGTATTGTAAAACCCTTCTATATGCTTAATTGTATGCTTGCATGAATGATGTGATTATGTAATTATGAATAAATAAGCATGATGAAGCTATTGAATCCCAAATCTTGAAAAGAAACCCTAATCTACTTTGTTAATGATGATGCCTTGGTATAGAAGAAGGATTGATGAATTAAAGTAATGGGATTGATGATGCCTTGGTATAGAGAAGGCTTGATGAATTTATAGAATGATATTAGTGGATCGGAGTGTCACGTTCCGACACATAGAATTAGGGGATCGGAGTGTCACGTACCGACACATTTAGGGGATCGGAGTGTCACGTTCCGACACATAGAATTAGGGGATCGGAGTGTCACGTTCCGACACATAGAATTAGGGGATCAGAGTGTCACGTACCGACACATGTAGGGGATCGGAGTGTCACGTTCCGACACATAGAATTAGGGGATCGGAGTGTCACGTACCGACACATAGTAGTAAGGGATCGGAGTGTCACGTACCGACACAAGAGGAAGAAGGATAATGAATCTTGAAAGATGATAATATACTCAACTTAATAAACTTAATTCCCAAACGAGTGCGGTATTGAGGCTTGAGCTCTCATGGGACGAGCTTGATGGTACCTATTGATGATTATAGTACTTGTTGTTGCTACATGTTGAGTTTTATAGTTGATTTATGATATTACTTGATATATATCGTTCTCTATTTTGAGTTGGCCGATGATATCTACTCGATTACCGTGTTTTGTCTTGACCTCTACTTTTATGTTTTCTTCTTGTTTATTTGTGGAGTGCAGACAAGCGTGCCATCGTCTTCGACTCAGCGATAATTCAAGCCAGTCTTACTACATCGGAAATTCAGGGTGAGCTAATGCTTCTAGCTTGGACTGGATCTTCTTCTTCAAGTCTTGATGCCTTGAGCTTCCGGCATGGACTAGCTTCTTATGTATTTTTAGCTTTTAGAATACTCTTAGTTTAGTCATTTGATCGTAGATGTTCTTGTGGTGATGACTTCCAGATTTTGGGGAATAATAGTTATTGATTTGGTTTTTATTAATTAGTTAAGTCTTCCGCATTACTTTCTGTTGATATTATATTGAAATGTTAAGGTTTAGATTGGTTGGTTCGCTCACATAGGAGGGTAAATGTGGGTGCCAGTCGCGATCGGTTTTTGGTCGTGACAAACTTGGTATCAGAGCATTAGGTTCGTTGGTCTCATCACACAAGAACAGGTCTAGTAGAGTCTTAAGGAAACGGTAGGGGGACGCCTTTACTTTTCCTTGAGGGGCTACAAGACTTTAGGAAAAGTTCACTCTTTCATTATTTCTTTCGTGCTACTACTTGAGTCCAATTGGTATCTAGGCGATACGAATTGGTATCTGACCATCTTCACTCTCTTTCGCAGATGGTTAGAACTAGAGCAACGACTACGCCAACACCAACACCGGCCAGACAAGAAACAACTGAGCCAGCCACTGGGGCTGTGGCTCGAGGGAGAACAGCGGCAAGGGGCCGTGGTAGAGGTCATGGGAGGACGTCCTCTAGAGGTAGAGGACGAGCACCTAGCCCATCTGATACTAGGGCAGTGACTCCTCCACCGACTGAAGAGGTAGTGAGAGAGGGTGAGGAAGGGGAAACTGAACAAGTACAGAATGAGGGATTGCCTCCCCAACCTACCCCGGACATGATCAATCGTGTTCTCGCCTATCTCGATTGGGTTGTCGATCGAGGTCAAACACCTCCGGTGTTTTTCTGCACCAAAGACCTCAAGCTTGGAGGGTACAACATGCGGCTACTATGGCTCCCCGCATGGATGTTCCATTGGAAATAAGTACATTTCCAAGTCTGACTACTGGGCCTATAATGACAAATGATCAGCATGAACTTTTCAGTAAGTTCTTGAAATTGAAACCTCCAGTCTTCAAGGGTGCTGAATCTGAGGATGCTTACGATTTTCTGGTTGATTGTCATAAGCTACTACACAAGATGGGTATAGTAGAACGGTTTGGTGTTGAGTTCGTGAGTTATTAGTTTCAAGGAAACGCCAAAATGTGGTGGCGGTCACATATTGAGTGTCAACCAACAGAGGCACAACCTATGGCTTGGGCCTCATTCTCTAGCTTGTTTATGGAGAAGTATATCCCCCGAACTTTGAGGGATAGGAAAAGGGATGAGTTCTTGAGCCTAGAGCAAGGTAGGATGCCGGTCAATGCATATGAGGCTAAGTTTCGTGCATTATCCCGGTATGCCACCCAACTATGTTTCAGTCCACAAGAGCGGATTCGCCGTTTTGTGAAGGGGTTGAGGTTAGAGTTGCGGATTTCAGCCCTACAGGTAGCGGCTACGGCAAAATCCTTCCAAGAGGTGGTAGACTTCGTGATAGAGGTGGAAGGAGTGAAGCCAGATGACTTCACCACGACATCGACATCAAAAAGTTTTCAAAAAGGGAGGTGAGTTTAATGGTTCCTACACTAGAGGACAGGGTTCCGGAGGTTACTCAGTTCGACCAATTCAGTCTTCACTACAGACTGTAGTTGGGGGTCCACCTCAGACCGGCCTACATTTTTCTGAGAGACCTATGCTTGACTCTAGAGAGTGTTATGGATGTGGGGAGACTGGACATATTAGGAGGAATTGTCCCAAACAGAGTTATAGACCCCCAATAGCTAGAGGTAGAGGTGGTCATGGTAGAGGCCATTATTCTGGAGGACGTGGTGGTCGAGGTAATGGTGGTCACCAAAATGGCAGAGGTGAAGGGCAAACTGGAGCCACTACACCACAACATGGTAGGGGCAACGGGCAAACAAATGAAAGGGCCCATTGTTATGCTTTCCCTGGGAGATCGGAGGTGGAGACATCTGATGCTGTCATCACAGGTAATCTTCTGGTTTGTGATTGCATGGCTTCTGTATTGTTTGATCCTGGATCCACATTTTCTTATGTATCTTCCTCATTTGCTAATGGTCTAAATTTACATTGTGAATTACTTGATATGCCTGTTCGTGTTTCTACTCCGGTGGGTGAGTCTGTGGTAGTTGAAAAGGTATATAGGTCTTGTTTGGTGAACTTTGTGGGGAGCAACACTTATGTAGATTTGGTTATTTTAGAAATGGTTGACTTTGATGTAATTCTGGGTATGACTTGGCTTTCTCCGCAATTTGCGATCTTGGATTGTAATGCTAAAACGGTGACGTTAGCCAAGCCTGGGACAGACCCGTTAGTGTGGGAGGGTGACTACACTTCCAATCCGGTGCATATCATCTCCTTTCTTCGTGCTAAGAAAATGGTTAGTAAAGGGTTTTTAGCTTTCTTGTCCCATCTCAAGGATGACACTACCCAAGTACCTTCGATTGCGTCGGTTTCGGTAGTCCGTGAGTTTTTGGATGTGTTCCCTGCAGATCTTCCTAGTATGCCACCAGATAGGGATATTGACTTCTGCATAGATCTTGAACCGGGCACTCGCCCTATTTCTATACCCCCTTATAGAATGGCTCCCGCGGAGTTAAGAGAGTTAAAAGCCCAACTTCAAGAGTTGTTGAGCAAAGGCTTCATCAGACCAAGTGCATCTCCTTGGGGTGCTCCGGTTTTGTTTGTGAAGAAGAAGGATGGGAGTTTTTGGATGTGCATACACTACAGACAACTGAATAAGGTAACTATTAAGAACAAGTATCCTCTTACTCGCATTGATGACTTGTTCGATCAACTACAAGGTGCTTGTGTCTTCTCTAAGATTGACTTGAGATCTTGTTATCATCAATTGAAAATACGGGCAACGGATGTGCCAAAGACTACTTTTCGAACAAGGTATGGGCATTACGAATTTGTGGTGATGTCTCTTTGTCTTACGAATTCCCCTGCTGCGTTCATGAGCTTGATGAACGGGATTTTTAAGCCATATTTGGACCTCTTCGTAATCATATTTATTGATGATATATTGGTATACTCGAAGAGCAAGAAGGAACATGAAGAGCATTTGAGAATGGTATTGGAAATGTTGAGGGAGAAAAAGCTTTATGCCAAGTTCTCTAAGTGTGAGTTTTGGCTAGATGCAGTGTCCTTCTTGGGGCACGTGGTTTCTAAGGAAGGAGTGATGGTGGATCCTTCTACGATTGAGACAGTGAAGAATTGGGTAAGACCCACTAATGTGTCAGAAATAAGGAGCTTTGTTGGGTTAGCTAGCTACTACCGCCGATTTGTCAAGGGATTCTCTTCTATTGCTTCCCAACTGACGAACTTGACTAAGCAAAATGTTCCATTTGTATGGTCGGATGAGTGTGAGGAAAGTTTTCAGAAGCTCAAGACCTTGTTGACTACCGCACCCATTCTCACCTTGCCCGTAGAGGGTAAGAACTTCATTGTTTATTGTGATGCATCCTATTCTTGTTTGGGTGCAGTGCTAATGCAAGAAAAGAATGTGATTGCTTATGTTTCGAGGCAATTAAAAGTGCATGAACGTAACTATCCAACTCATGATTTGGAATTGGCTGCGGTAGTGTTTGCATTAAAGCAATGGAGACACTATTTATATGGGGTTAAGTGTGAGGTCTACACGGATCATCGTAGCCTTCAGTATGTCTTTACTTAGAATGATTTGAACCTGAGACAGAGGAGATGGATGGAGCTACTAAAGGACTACGTTATCACTATTTTGTATCATCCGGGGAAGGCGAATGTTGTAGCGGATGCTTTAAGTAGAAAGGCGGGAAGCATGGGAAGTCTAGCTCACTTGCAAGCTTCTAGACGCCCATTGGCTAGAGAAGTCCAGACTCTAGCTAATGACTTGATGAGATTAGAAGTAAATGAGAAGGGAGGATTGTTGGCTTCTTTGGAGGCAAGATCTTCTTTTCTTGACAAGATTAAGGGAAGGCAGTTTGATGATGAGAATCTGCGCAGAATCCAAGATAAGGTATTACGAGGAGAGGCTAAGGAAGCACAAATCGATGAGGAAGGTGTTTTGAGGATCAAGAGAAGGGTATGTGTACCCCGCGTCGATGATTTGATCAACACTATTCTGACAGAGGCTCACAGTTCAAGGTATTCGATACATTCGGGTGCAACCAAGATGTATCGTGACCTAAAGCAACACTTTTGGTGGAGTAGAATGAAGCGTGATATTGTGGATTTTATTGCCAAATGTCCAAACTGTCAACAAGTAAAGTATGAACACCAAAGGCCCGGAGGAACACTTCTGAGAATGCCCATTCCGGAATAGAAGTGGGAAAGGATTGCAATGGACTTTGTGGTTGGTCTTCCAAAGACATTGGGTAATTATGACTCTATTTGGGTGATTGTTGATAGGTTAACTAAGTCTGCTCATTTCATTCCGGTCAGGGTGACTTACAATGCAGAGAAGTTAGCGAAGATCTATATCTCAGAAATCGTTCGATTGCATGGGGTTCCACTATCCATCATATCAGATAGAGTCTGTGATTTACTTCTAAGTTTTGGAAAACATTGCATGCGGAATTGGGTACTAGGTTGGACCTTAGTACTGCGTTCCATCCTCAGACCGATGGTCAGTCTGAGAGAACGATTCAAGTGTTGGAGGATATGCTTCGTGCATGTGTGATAGAGTTTGGTGGCCATTGGGATAGCTTCTTACCCTTAGCGGAGTTTTCATACAATAATAGCTATCACTCAAGCATTGATATGGCCCCATTTGAAGCATTGTATGGGAGGAGATGTAGGTCTCCCATTGGTTGGTTTGATGCATTCGAGGTTAGACCTTGGGGTACTGACCTTTTGAGGGATTCGATAGAGAAAGTGAAGTCTATTCAAGAAAAGCTTCTAGCGGCGCAAAGTAGACAAAAGGAATATGCAGATCGAAAGGTTAGAGACTTAGAGTTCATGGAGGGTGAACAAGTCTTGTTGAAAGTTTCACCAATGAAAGGGGTGATGCGGTTTGGTAAAAGAGGTAAGCTAAGTCCAAGGTACATTGGGCCATTGAGGTACTAAAGCGAATAGGAGAGGTGGCTTATGAATTAGCCTTGCCTCCAGGGCTGTCCAGAGTACATCCGGTATTTCATGTGTCCATGTTGAAAAGATACCATGGAGATGGAAACTACATCATCCGTTGGGACTCAGTTTTGTTTGATGAGAACTTGACTTATGAAGAGGAACCGGTTGCTATATTAGATAGAGAGGTTCGCCAATTGAGGTCGAGAGAGATTGCATCCATCAAAGTTCAATGGAAGAATCGACCGGTTGAAGAGGCTACTTGGGAGAAGGAGGCAGATATGCAAGAAAAATACCCACATCTGTTTACAGATTCAGGTACTCCTTTTCGCCATTGTTTTTCTTCTTTTGATCATTCGGGGACGAACGATGGGTAAATTGGTATCTATTGTAACGACCTGTTTAGTCGTTTGGAGCAGCAGATTTTATTTCTGGAAAAAAACTGGCTAAGATTACGGACACCACGACGGACCATCATAGGCACGACGGCCCGTCACAGATTTCTCGTTTCAATATACTTAGGAATTCTGAAATTGGGTGCTGAAAATCGACTCTCTGAACTTCATAACGGACTTGCAGGACGGACCGTCACAGGTGTGACAGACCGTCACAGTGTCCTTGGTGAAAACAAAGTCCTGGCCCTCACGACGACCTGCGTGACGGACCATCGCAGTCACGACGGCCCGTCACATGTTGCTTAATCCCAGTCAGAATCGGATTTCTCTACACATTTTAAGGGACGTTTTGGACTATTCTTTCCTTAATTATAAAGTTAGAGGGTTAATATTAATAACTCAAAATTCTTGAGGGTTAAAAGAGGTAACCTTAAGATAATTAGTGGGTTATTATTGCCATCTTTTATTCTTAATTATATACTAATTAGGGTAGAAGAAAGAGGGTTTGAATAAAGAAAATAGAAAGAACAAAGAGAGGGAAGGAGAATCGATAGAGGGAGAATCGAACGAGAAGGGAGAAACAAAGCTTTGGGAAAATTCTTGCTTGATTCAATTCTTCGGTGGAGGTAGGTTATGGTTTCATGCTACTCGTAGTAAACTCTTAATAGCGAATGATATATGTTAGTAGTATTGTAAAACCCTTCTATATGCTTAATTGTATGCTTGCATGAATGATGTGATTATGTAATTATGAATAAATAAGCATGATGAAGCTATTGAATCCCAAATCTTGAAAAGAAACCCTAATCTACTTTGTTAATGATGATGTCTTGGTATAGAAGAAGGCTTGATGAATTAAAGTAATGGGATTGATGATGCCTTGGTATAGAGAAGGCTTGATGAATTTACAGAATGATATTAGTGGATCGGAGTGTCACGTTCCGACACATAGAATTAGGGGATCGGAGTGTCACGTACCGAGACATGTAGGGGATCGGAGTGTCACGTTCTGACACATAGAATTAGGGGATCGGAGTGTCACGTTCCGACACATAGAATTAGGGGATCGGAGTGTCATGTACCGTCACATGTAGGGGATCAGAGTGTCACGTTCCGACACATAGAATTTGGGGATCAGAGTGTCACGTACCGACACATAGTAGTAAGGGATCGGAGTGTCACGTACCGACACAAGAGGAAGAAAGATAATGAATCTTGAAAGATGATAATATACTCAACTTAATAAACTTAATTCCCAAACGAGTACGGTATTGAGGCTTGAGCTCTCATGGACGAGCTTGATGGTACCTATTGATGATTATAGTACTTGTTGTTGCTACATGTTGAGTTTTATAATTGATTTATGATATTACTTGATATATATACTGTTCTCTATTTTGAGTTGGCCGATGATATCTACTCAAGACTGTGTTTTGTACTGACCCCTACTTTTATGTTTCCTTCTTGTTTATTTGTGGAGTGCAGCAAACGTGCCGTCGTCTTCGACTCAACAGTAATTCAAGCCAGTCTTACTACTTCGGAAATTCAGGGTGAGCTAATGCTTCTAGCTTGGACTGGATCTTCTTCTTCAAGTCTTGATGCCTTGAGCTTCCGGCATAGACTAGCTTCTTATGTATTTTTAGCTTTTAGAATACTCTTAGTTTAGTCATTTGATCGTAGATGTTCTTGTGGTGATGACTTCCATATTTTGGGGAATAATAGTTATTGATTTGATTTTTATTAATGAGTTAAGTCTTTTGCATTACTTTCTGTTGATATTATATTGAAATGTTAAGGTTTAGATTGGTTGGTTCGCTCACATAGGAGGGTTAATATGGGTGCCAGTCGCGATCGGTTTTGGGCCGTGACAGTAGATATCATCAGCCAACCAAAAATAGGAACAAATATACAATAAATAATAGTATGAACTCAACTATAGCTCTTAACAGGTGATAAACAACAAACAACATGAACAAGTATCAACAACATTAAAGTAATCTCGTAATAAGTCAATGATATCAAGATCACAGATGATGTCTCGTGCCTCCAAACCAAACCATTTTGGGAGTTGAGTTCTTTGAGATTAAGTATCTTCCATTAATTAGACTTGTTTTTCCTTTAATATTATCATGTCAGAACGTGAGACTCTGATCCAATAATATCATGTCAGAATGTGACACTCCGATCCAAGAATACCGTGTCGGAACATGACACTACGATCCAAGAATATTTTTTCGGAATGTGACACTCCGATCCTATAATATCATTAGTTTATCATTTAGTATCACCACTTTTCCATTCGTTTATAATATTTCATCTAGCCTTCTTTATTCAAGGCATTACATCGGTAGAGATGGTTTAAGATTATACATTCTACGGTCTCGGGATTTCAGACCAATCACAAAACACACGACTAAGCCACACAATCACACAATCAAGTACATAGAAAACTTCACAATATCATCCAATGCATATCAATCACTATTAAGAGTTTACTATCAAATAGTATAAACCATAACCTACCTCTACCGAAGAGTTGAAGTCAACCAAGGTAATTCCTCAGTGTTATTCCTGTCTTCAATATTTCCGAATATTTTCAATCTATCAAATATAATATTTGTAACTTAATGAGTTCATTGAAACCCATATTACTATATATTTAGCCTAGACCCAAAAACTCACCGAAATCTATAGTCAAATTCCTAAACTTTGATACCCACTAATTCATCAAGTCTCATGGGTTTAATTTCAGGCCTAATTTTAATTCTGTATTCCTCCAAGTAATTTATTCTAATGGTATTCATATTATAATACCCCTAACATTTAATTACCTATCTCAATTTATCAAAACTTCATTTGTTTTGTGATATCAAAATTATAATACATGAACTCACGACTACATTCTAGAAAATTTTCCATCACCTAAGTTCCTACGACCTACAATATATATATATATATATATATATATATATATATATATATATATATATATATATATATATATATATATATATATATATATATATATATATATATATATATATATATATATATATATATATATATATATATATATATATATTCCAATACCCACATTACTAACAATTTGCTGCTTTAATAATTATGGTAATCACTACCAATGATTGCAGCAACATAGTCACACATACCAACAACATTAAAATTGGCAATTTACCTTTCTTTTCCCCCTCAACTTCACCCTACAATATAATAATAATATTAATAATATTATGACCATTATAAAATTACCAGGACTTACTCTTTGTTACCCAATTTTACGTGCATTCTTCCGATTGCTGCTAGTTCTCTATCATATAGGTGGGGAAGCCGCTTCTATGTCTTTGTGTAACCATGAATTACTTTTTTTTCTTTTCTTCAAATTATTTTTACCCTAAATTTTATATGACTAATTATAAGAAGTGATAAAAGTGGTCCACTATTAATTTTAATCTTATCTTCTATAACCACAAACTAACTTAATTATAAAAATTACCCCACTTATTTCATAATTATAATTATGAATAGTACAAAAAACCCATTTAAATCTATAGTAAAGTATTTTCTGACATAAAAAGTTCTAGTGCTCAAAACGACCGAATATGGTCATCACATTTTGGAAGACCCTACATGTTGAATTAGGTACTAGATTGGATTTTAGTACTGCATTTCACCCTCAGACCAATGGGCAGTCTGACCGAACAATTCAAGTGTTGGAGGATACGCTTCGTTTGTGTATGATAGATTTTGGGGGTCATTGGGATAAATTCTTACCCTTAGCAGAGTTTTCATACAATAATAGCTATCACTCATGTATTGATATAGCCCCATTTGAGGCACTGTATGAGAGGAGATGTAGGTCTCCCATTGGTTTGTTTGATGCCTTTGAGGTGAGACCTTGGGGTACCGATCTTTTGAGGGATCGTTCAGAGTAGACAGAATGAATATGCAGATCGAAAGGTAAGGGACTTGGATTTTATGGAGACTGAACAAGTCCTGCTGAAGGTTTCACCCATGAAAGGTGTGATGCGTTTTGATAAGCGAGGTAAGCTTAGTCCGAGGTATATTGGTCCATTTAAAGTTCTGAAGCGCGTGGGGAAGGTGGCTTATGAATTGGCATTGCCTCCAGGACTGTCACGAGTGCACCCGGTATTTCATGTGTCTATGATGAAAAAATACCATGGTGATGGAAACTATTTTATTCGTTGGGATTCCATTCTTCTTTATGAGAATCTATCTTATGAGGAGGAGCCTATTGCTATTCTAGATAGAGAGGTCCGCAAATTGAGGTCAAAGGAGATTGCATCTGTCAAGGTTCAGTGGAAGAATCGCCCAGTTTAAGAGTTCACTTGGGAGAGTGAGGTTATATGCAAGCAAGATTTCTACATCTTTTTACAGATTCAGGTACTTTTTCTCTCCCTCGCCTTTCTTCCTATGATCGTTCAACGACGAACGATGGGTAAATTGGTATTCATTGTAACGACCATTTTCGATCATTTTAAGCAATAGAAGTTTTTATGTCTGAAAATACTTTTCTATAGATTTAAGGGGTTTTTGGACTATTCATAATTATAATTATGAAATTAGTGGGGTAGTTTTACTAATTTATTGAGTTAGTGATTAAGAAAATAATATTAAAATAAATAATGGGTCACTGTTATCAAATTGTGTAGTTGATTATATGATAATTAGGGTAGAAGTTTGTCTTTAGAAAAAGGAAGAAAATAATAAAAGGGAGAACGCATACCTGCAACACCTCTATCAGGGAAGAACAACACTCAGGTAAGTCTTGACTATACAAGTTCTAAATTAAAAATAGAGTAAGAATTATTATTATTATTATTATATTGTATAATTTTGTTATTATGTTTGTATGAATCATGTTATTATCAATATTATTAAAATTGAAATTGCCGACGTCCTATAAAAATTGGAAGATGTTCAGGTTGATGTGGTAGGCGTGATTATCAATATTCAAACTGTGGATTAACAAGGTAAGTTAATAAGGTGAGGAGAATAGGGTATTACAATAGTTTGAAGAAATACTATATATGTTTATACTATTACTTATATATGTGAGTAGCTTTCATCAAGGGTGGGATTTTTGTGTTGGTTGTAAAGAAAGCTTATAGGCTTGAGCAAGAAAAGTTAAAAAACAAGCGATTGGTAACGAAGGAATTTGAGAACTAGGGCAAAAATTAGAATGGCTATCATACCAATCGTTGGAGAATGATTACCTTATCATTGAACAATGATTCAGGCTATACAAATGAATATTGGAATATGTCAGTTCGTCAATTTCGTTCTTAGATAATTTTACTTTAGTTAACACATTATAATTTAAGTTTTAATATACTGAAATATGTAACTAAGTATTAGATTTATTAAGTTGGGCTAATTGGAGAAATCTAGACTTATTTCTGGATTTGAACTTTAGAAAATTGATTATAAAATTAGGTGAGTTTGGTGTCTAGGCTAAATAATAAATTGAGTGTTTATATACTCATTAACTTACAAATTATGTATATATACTTTATAGATTGAAAAGATTCGGAGGCATTAAGGAAAGAAACAGCATTGGAGAAGTAGCTTGCTTGACTTCAGTTCTTCGGTGGAGGTAGGTTATGGTTTATTCTATTGATAGATAAACTCTCAATAGCGATTTATATGTATTGAGTGATACTGTAAGTCTCCTATGTACTTGAGTGTGGTTGAATATCTTGATTGTGTGGTTTGTGGTTGGCCTATAATTATGAGAGGGTTGAAATTCTAATCTTGAAACCTCTCTATTAAAATGACGCCTTGAGTAAAGAAGGCTTGATGAAAAAAAATAATCAGATAATTGGATCGGAGTGTCTCATTCCGACACGATATTATGGGATCGGAGTGTCACGTTCCGACACGGTATATGGGATCGGAGTGTAACGTTCCGACATGATAACATTAAAGGAAAGGAATCTTGAATTAATTTAATATACTTAAACTGAAAGAACCTATTTCCCGAATGAGTATGGTGTGGAGGCATAAGTCCTCATAGGTGTGCTTGATGTTGTGAGTGATGGTGTACCTATTATGGTGTTGTTGTCAATGGTTCATGTGTTTGTTGTTTGCCACATGTTAAGTAGCGTAGTTGATTTTATGATATTATTCAATATATATTGGTTTCTATTTTGAGTTGGCCGATGATACCTATTCAGTTTGTGTTCCTTGTACTGACCCCTACTTGTATTTCTTCTCTATTGTTTTGTGGAGTGGTGCAAGTGTACCATCGACTTCGACTAGCCCTCAGCTCTAGCCAGTCTCCAGCACATCAGAGTTCAGGTTGAGCTATTAATTCTAGCTCGTGCTGGATTCTCTCATTCATGTATTGATGTGTTTAAATTTTTGACATGGACCATCTTTTTGCTTATTTTTGTTTTCTTAAATACTCTTAGACTTGATAATTTGAAAATAGATGTCATTGACGTGATGACTATCAGATTTTGGGATGATAAGTATTAAACTTTAGAAACTTATTTGAATTGTTTGCTTAGTATCTTTTTGAGCTTCCGCATTATTTATATTATTTACAGTTGAACTATTGGTATATGTTGGGGTTTAGATGTGTTGGTTGGCCTACCGAAGGAGGTAAGTGTGGGATCCACTAACGAATCAATTTGGGTCGTGACACTATGTCTAATTAGTTTAGTTTTAACTTAATTCTAACACTATATTCACCAAATAAATAAAATTAACTTATGAAAAGTTTCAAAGTCTAATTTTTTTAATTTTAAGTTAATTCCAACACTATATCCACAAACTAAATCACATTAACTTATTTAAAAAATTATACAACTTTCTAAGTCTAATTAGTTCAGTTTTAACTTAATTCAATCTCACGACCGAAAACGAGCCGCGAGTGGCACCCACACTTATCCTCTTATGTGAGCGAACCAACAAATCTAAACCCCAACATTTACCAATATTTCAACAATAGTGAACAAAATATATTGCGGAAGACTCAAAACTCATTAACAAAAATCAATTAAATAATTTCTAAAACTCAATACTTATTATTTCCAAAATCTGGAAGTCATCACATCAAGAACATCTATCTTCAAGTTTCTAAATCTAAGAGTATTAAGAAGCTAAAATAAGTAAAAGAAGGTCCATTTCCGAACATCAAGACATCAAGACGTGAAGGAGAGAATCCAGCACGAGCTAGGAGTAATAGCTCACCCTGAAATCTTATGCGCTGAAGACTTGCTAGAGTTGCGGACGAGTTGAAGTCGATGGCACGATTGCTGCACTCCACAAATAACAAAGAAGAAAATTACAAGTAGGGGTCAGTACAAGGAACACGTACTGAGTAGGTATCATCGGCCAACTCAGAATAGAAAGCAATATGTACCAAATAATAGTATAAAATCAACTAGAACACTTAACTGGTGACAACAACAAGTACAAGAATCATTGGCAACAACACCAAGCACACCCATGAGGACTCAAGCCTTCACACCATACTCATTTAGGGAAAAAAGGCTCTTCGAATTGAGTATATTAACATAATTCAAAATTACTTCTCTTCATTATTATCGTGTCGGAACGTGACACTCCGATCCCCTAATTCTACGTGTCGGAATGTGACACCCGATCCGTTAATGCTACGTCTCGGAACGTGACACCCGATCCTTTAATGCTACGTGTCGGAACGTGACACTCTGATCCACTAATCTCATTGTTGTATTTCATCAAGCCTATTTAATGTCAACGCATCATCTTAATAGAAAGGATTTAAGTTTTAGGATTCAACAGTCTCATCATTCTAATCCATCACAATTACATAATCACAACATGCAACCACACAATCAAGCATATAGAAGACTTTACAATATCACCCAATACATATCTATCGCTATTTAGCGTTTACTATGAAATAGCATAAACCATAACCTACCTCCACAGAAGAATCCTGATCAAGCAAGCTACTTCCCAAAGCCTTTTTGCTTTTCCTCTTCGTTCTCTCTCTCTCACTCGTTCGCCCCTCTTCTGTTCTTTTTATTTTTCCTTCTTCAGGCCCTTTTTCTTTTACCATAATAGTCATATAATTAATTATAAAAGAAGATAAAAAGTAACCCACTATTTTATTCTAGGTTATCTCCTTTAACCCCCAAGTAATTAAATTATTAAACTTACCCCACTAATTTCATACAGTTTGTCATGAATAGTCCAAAACATCCCTTAAAACTTTTAGCAGAAATCTAACCCAGTCGAGATTACGCAGCTCGTGATGGCCCGTCGTACCTGTGACGGTCCGTCCTGCAGGTCCGTCACAAAGTTCAGAGAGTCGATTTCAGTAAGGATATTTGTGACGGGCCGTCGTGTGTACAACGGTCCGTTCTGCAATTCCATTGCGAAGTTTAGAGAGTTGATCCAAAAACCTAGAATTTTGTGTTGAAGTGTTTTGGAATGGAAACTCTTGACGGACCTTTGTGCATATGATGGTTCGTCCTACCTGTCGTCGAGGGCAATGAGGAGAGGAACAGAAGAATTTAGACAAGTGTGGGACGACGGAGGCCATCACGGTCCGTCGTGACCATGACGGTCCGTCGCGTGATCCGTCGACCTGGTAAGTTTTTATCTCAGATGATTCTACTCCCCGAAATGACTAAACAGGTCGTTACAATAGATACCAATTTACCCATCGTTCGTCCTTGAACGATCACAAGAAGAAAAACAATGTTGAGGAAGAGTACCTGAATCTGTAAAAAGATGTGGATATCTTTCCTGCATGTCAGCCTCCTTCTCCCAAGTGGACTCTTCAACTGGACGATTCTTCCACTGAACCTTGATGGATGCAATCTCCCTTGATCTCAACTTGCGGACTTCTCTATCTAAGATAGCAACACGCTCCTCCTCATAAGACAAATTCTCATCAAGGAGAACTGAATCCCAACGAATAATGTAGTTTCCATCCCCATGGTATTTTTTCAGCATAGACACATGAAATACCGGGTGCACTCTTGACAGTCCTCGAGGCAAGGCTAATTCATAAGCTACCTCCCCCACGCGCTTCAGAACTTCAAATGGACAAATATACCTTGGACTAAGCTTAACTCACTTACCAAACCGCATCACACCCTTCATGGGTGAAACCTTCAGCAAGACTTGTTCACCCTCCATAAAATCCAAGTCCCTAACCTTTCGATCTGCATATTCTTTCTACCTGTTCTGAGCTGCTAGAAGCTTCTCCTAAATGAATTTTACTTTATCTAACGATTCCCTCAAAAGTTCGGTACCCCATGGTCTCATCTCAAATGCATCAAACCAACCAATGGGAGACCTACATCTCCTCCCATACAATGCCTCAAATGGGGTCATATCAATACTTGAGTGATAGCTATTGTTGTATGAGGACTCTGCTAAGGGTAAGAAGTTATCCCAATGACCACCAAATTCTATCACATATGCACGAAGCATATCTTCAAACACCTGAGTCGTTCGCTCAAACTGACCATCGGTCTGAGGGTGAAATGAAGTACTAAGATCCAACCTAGGACCTAATTCAGCATGCAAGGTTCTCCAAAACTTAGAAGTTAACTGCGTACCTCTATCTGATATGATGGAAATTGGAACTCCATGCAATTGAATGATTTCTGAGATATAGAGTTTGGCTAACTTCTCTGCATTGTAAGTTATCTTGATCGGAATGAAGTGATCAGACTTAGTTAACCGATCAACAATTACCCAAATGGAGTCATACTTACCCAAGGTCTTTGGAAGACCAACTACAAAATCCATTGCAATTCCCTCCCACTTCCATTCAGGAATGGGCATTCTCTTAAGTGTCCCTCCAGGTCTCTGGTGTTCATACTTTACCTGCTCACAATTCGAGCATTGGGCAACAAAATCAACAATGTCACGCTTCATCCTACTACACCAGAAATGTTGCTTTAGGTCACGATACATCTTGGTTGCACCAGGATGTGTGGAATACCTTGAGATGTGAGCTTTTGTAAGAATAGTGTGAATCAAATCATCGACGCGGGGCACACATACCCTTCCCTTAATTCTCAAAACGCCTTCCTCATCAATTTTTGCTTCTTTAGCCTCTCCTCGCAATACCATATCTCGAATTCGGATCAGTTTCTCATCAGTGAACTGTTTTCCCTTAATATTGTCAAGAAAGGATGATCTTGCCTCTACACAGGCCAAAAATCCACCCTTCTCCAGTACATCCAACCTCATAAAGTCATTAGCCAGTGTCTGAACCTCTCTAGCCAATGGGCGTCTAGAAACCTGCAAGTGAGCTAGACTTCCCATGCTCCCTGCCTTTCTACTTAAAGCATCTGCCATAGCATTAGCTTTTCCTGGGTGATAAAAGATAGTGATATCATAGTCCTTTAGTAGTTCCATTTATCTCCTCTGTCTCAAATCTAAATCTTTCTGAGTAAAGACATACTATAAACTACGATGATATGTATAGACTTCACACTTAACCCCATATAGATAATGTCTCCATTGCTTTAATGCAAACACAACTGCAGCCAACTCCAAATCATGGGTCGGATAGTTACGTTCATGCACCTTTAATTGCCTTGAAGCATAAGCAATTACATTCCTCTCCTGCATTAGCACTGCACCTAAACCTGAATAAGATGCATCACAGTAAACAATGAAGTTCTGACCTTCTACTGGCACGGTAAGAATTGGTGCAGTAGTCAACAAGGTCTTGAGGTTTTGGAAGCTTTCTTCACATTCGTCCGACCATACAAATGGGACATTCTGCTTAGTTAAATTTGTCAGTTGGGAAGCAACAGAAGAGAATCCCTTGACAAATCGACGGTAGTAGCTAGCTAAACGAACAAATCTCCTTACCTCTGTTACATTAGTAGGTCTTACCCAACTCTTCACTGCTTCAATCTTAGAAGGATCCACCATCACTCCATCCTTAGAAACTACGCGCCCTAAGAAGGACACTGAATCTAGCCAAAACTCACACTTGGAGAATTTGGCATAATGCTTTTTCTCTCTCAACACTTTCAATACTATTCTCAAATACTCCTCATGTTCTTTCCTGCTCTTTGAGTATAGCAGTATATCATCAATGAATACAATGACAAAGAGATCCAGATATGGATTAAAAATCCCGTTCATCAAGCTAATGAAAGCAGCAGGGGCATTCAAAAGCCCAAAAGACATTACTAAGAATTCATAATGCCCATACCTAGTTCGAAAAGCAGTCTTTGGCACATCTGTTGCCCGTAATTTCAATTGATGATAATCAGATCTCAAATCAATTTTTGAGAAGGTACAAGCACCTTGTGATAGATCGAACAAATCATCAATGCGAGGAAGAGGATACTTGTTCTTAATATTTACCTTATTCAGTTGCCTGTAGTCTATGAACATCCGAAACTTCCATCCTTCTTCTTCACAAATAACACCAGAGCACCCCAAGGGGATGCACTCGGTCTAATAAAGCCTTTACCTAACAACTCCTGACATTGCGCCTTTAACACCCTTAGCTCAGCTGGAGCCATTCTATAAGGGGGTATGAAAATGGGGCGAGTACCCGTCTACAGATCAATACAAAAATCAATATCTCTATCTGGTGGCATACCAGGAAGGTCTGCAGGAAACACATGCACAAACTCATGGACTATCAAAACAGACTCAATCGAAGGTACTTGAGAAGTATCATCCCTGAGATGGGCCAAGAAAGCTAAACAACCCTTACTAACCATTCTCTTAGCACGAAAAAAGGAGATAATACAAACTGGGGTGGAAGTGTAGTCACTCTCCCACACTAGCGGATCTGTCCCAGGCGTGGCCAATGTCACAGTTTTAGCATTACAATCTAAGATTGCAAAATTTGGAGAAAGCCAATTCATACTCAGAATTACATCGAAATCAACCATCTCTAGAATAATCAAGTCTACATGAGTATTGCTCCCCACAAAAGTCACAAGACAAGACCTATACATCTTCTCAACTATCACAGACTCACCCACAGGAGTGGAGACACGAATAGGCATGTCAAGCAAATCAGAATGTAAATCAAGACCAGTAGAAAATGAGGAAGATACATATGAAAATTTGGATCCAGGATCAAATAATACAGAAGCCATGCAATCACAAACCAAAAGATTACCTGTGTTAACAACATCAAATGTCTCTGCTTTAGATCTCCTAGGGAGAGCATAACAATGAGCCCTATCACCTGTCTGTCTGTTGCCCCTACCATGTTGTGCTTCACTAGTTCCAACTTGCCCGCCACCTCGGCTGATTTGGTGACAACCATTACCTTGACCAACACGTCCTCCAGGATGGCGGGCTCTCCCATGACCACCTCTACCTCTAATTATTGGGGGTCTGTAACTCTGTTTAGGATAATTTCTCCTAATATGTCCAGTCTCTCCACATCCATAACAATCTCTGGATTCTAGCATAGGTCTCTGTGAGAATGACGAAATCTGGGGATAACCTCCAAATTCAGAGAAATATTGACTGGTCTGCGATGGACGCTCAGCTACAGCCTGTAGTGAGACTGAATAGGTCGGGCTGGGTAACCTCATGAACTCTGCCCTCTGGAGTAAGAACCACTAAACTCACCTCCCGTGCGGAACTTCTTAGAGGTAAACGCCATGGTGAAGTTATCTGGATTCACCCCCTCCACCTCTATCACAAAGTCAACCACTTCCTAAAAGGATTTTGCTGCAGCAGCTAGCTGTAAGGCTGGGATCTGCAAATCTAACCTCAATCCTTTCACAAAACGGCGAATCCGCTCTTGTGGACTGAAGCAAAGCTGGGTGGCATACCTTGATAGTGCACGAAATTTAGCCTCATAAGCAGTAACAGACATCCTGCCTTGCTCTAGACTCAGGAACTCATCTCTCCTCCTATCCCTCAACGTCCGGGGTATATAATTTTCTATAAATATGCTAGAGAATGATGCCCAAGTCATAGGTGGTTCCTGTGCTGGTTGACACTCAACATACGACTGCCACCACATTTTGGCATTTCCGTGAAAATGATAGGTCACATACTCAACCCCGAATCGTTCTACTATGTCCATCTTATGTAGCAGCTCATGACTATCAACTAGAAAATCATAGGCATCCTCAGATTCAGCACCTTTGAAGACTGGAGGTTTCAATTTCAAGAATTTAGTGAAAAGTTCATGCTGATCACTCGTCATTATAGGCCCTATAGTTAACCGAGGAAACGTGCTTACTTCCAATGAGGCATCCATGCGGGGAGCCACATCAGATGCATGTTGTACCCCCAGAAACTGAGGTGCTGGTGCAGAAAACACTGGAGGTATCAGGCCCTAATCAGATAACCCGCTAAGATAAGTAAGAACCTTGTTAATCATCTCTGGGGTAGGTTGGGGTGGTAATTCCTCATCCTGCACTTGCTCATTTTCCCCTTCCTCACCCTCTCTTACTACCTAATCAGTCGGTGGAGGAGTCACCGCCCTAGTACTAGCTGGACCAGGCGTTTGTCCTCAACCTCTAGAGGACGTCCTCCCGCGACCTCTACCACGGCCTCTTTCCACTGCTCCTCTTCTAGCTACAACCCCAGTGGCTGGCTCAGACGCACCCTGTCTTGCCGGTGATGGTGTTGGCACAATTGTTGCTCTAGTTCTAGCCATATGCGAAATAGAGTGAGGATGTCAGATACCAATTTGTATCACCTAGATACCTATTGGATCCAAGTAATAGCACTAAAGGAAGAAAGAATGGAATTTTTCCTAAAGTCCTATAGCCTCTCAAACAAAAGTAAGGGCGTCCCCCTACCGTTCCTCAAGACTCTACTAGACTCGTTCTTGTGTCATGAGACCAACGAACCTAATGCTCTAATACCAAGTTTGTCACGACCCAAAATGAGCCGCGAGTGGCACCCACACTTATCCTCTTATGTGAGCGAACCAACAAATCTAAACCCCAACATTTACAAATATTTCAACCATAGTGAACAAAATATAATGCGGAAGACTCAAAACTCATTAACGAAAATAAATTAAATAACTTCTACAACTCAATACTTATTATTCACAAAATCTGGAAGTTATCACATCAAGAACATCTATCTTCATGTTTCTAAATCTAAGAGTATTAAGAAGCTAAAATAAGTAAAAGGAGGTCCATGTCCGAACTTCAAGACATCAAGACCTGAAGGAGAGAATCCAGTACGAGCTAGGAGTAATATCTCACCCTGAAATCTGATGCGCTGAAGACTGGCTAGAGTTGCGGACGAGTCGAAGTCGATGGCATGTTTGCTGCACTACACAAATAACAAAGAAGAAAATTACAAGTAGGGGTCGGTAAAAGGAACACGTACTAAGAAGGTATCATCGGCCAACTCAGAATAGAAAGCAATATGTACCGAATAATAATATAAAATCAACTACAACACTAAACTGGTTACAACAACAAGTACAAGAATCATTGGCAACAACACCAAGCACACCCATGAGTGCTCAAGCCTCCACACCATATACATTTGGGGAAAAAAGTTTCTTCGAATTGAGTATATTAACATAATTCAAAATTACTTCTCTTCATTATTAACGTGTCGGAACGTGACACTCAGATCCCCTAATTCTACGTGTCAGAATGTGACACCCGATCCCTTAATGCTACGTGTCGGAACGTGACACCCGATCCCTTAATGCTATGTGTCGGAACGTGACACTCCGATCCAATAATCTCATTGTTGTAGTTCATCAAGCCTCTTTTATGTCAATGCATCATCTTAATAGAAAGGATTTAAGTTTTATGATTCAACAGTCTCATCATTCTAATCCATCACAATTACATAACCACAACATGCAACCACACAATCAAGCATATAGAAGACTTTACAATACCACCCAATACATATCAATCGCTATTTAGAGTTTACTATGAAATAGCATAAACCATAACCTACCTCCACCGAAGAATCGTGATCAATCAAGCTACTTTCCAATGAGGAGAGCAACGGAAGAATTTACACAAGTGTGGGACAACGGAGGCTATCACGGTCCATCATGACCATGACGGTCCGTCGCGTGATCCGTCGACCCAGTCAGTTTTTATCATAGATGATTCTACTGCTCGAAATGACTTAACAGGTCGTTACATTCAAACACTATATTCACCAACTAAATCACATTAACTTATTTAAAGAACTTAACGGCTTTCTAAATTTAATTAGTTCAGTTTTAACTTAATTCAAACACTATATGCACCAACTAAATCACATTTATTTATTTGAATAACTTAACATCTTTCTAAGTCTAATTAGTTTAGTTTTAACTTAATTCCAACGCTATATTCACCAAATAAATTACATTTACTTATTTAAAGAACTTTAGATCTTTGTAAATGTAAGTAGTTTAGTTTTAACTTCATTCCAATATTATATGCACCAAATATATTGCATTATTTATTTGAAGAACTTAACATCTTTCTAAGAATAATTAGTTTAGTTTTAACTTAATTTAAACACTATATTCATCAACTAAATAACATTTACTTATTTGAAAAACTTAACATCTTTCCAAGTCTTATTAGTTTAGGTTTAACTTAATTCAAACGCTATATTCACCAATTAAATCACATTTACTTATTTGAAGAACTTAACATCTTTCTAAGTCTAATTATTAACTTTTAACTTAATTCCAACACTATATTCATGAACTATATCACATTTACTTATTTGAAGAACTTAACATCTTTCTAAGTGTCATTATTTAGTTTTAACTTAATACCAACACTATATTCACCAACTAAATCACATCAACTTATTTAATGAACATAACACCTTTCTACGTGTAATTAGTATATTTTTAACTTATTTCCAACACAATATTGACCAACTAAATAGCATTAACTTATTTAAAGAACTTAACAACGTTGTAAGTGTAATTATTTTAACTCAATTCAAACACTATATTTACCAACTAAATTACATTTATTTATTTAAAGAACTTAACATCTTTCTAAGTGTAATTAGTTTAGTTTAAACTTAATTCAAACAATATATTCACCATCTAAATGACATTTACTCATTTGAAGAACATAACATCTTTCTAAGTCTTATTAGTTTAGTTTTATTTTAATTCCAACACTATATTCACCAACCAAATCACATTTACTTATTTAATGAACTTTACATCTTCCTAAATGTAATTAGTTTAGTTTTAACTTAATTCCAATATTATATTCACTAAATTAATCGCATTATTTATTTGATGAACTTAATAATTCAAATAATATATTCATCAACTAAATCATATTAACTTATTCCAAGAACTTAACACCTTTTTATGTATAATTAGTTTAGTTTTTGTCACGACCCAAAAAATGGACGTGATGGCAATAGTCTTATCCCACCAAGACAAGTCAGCCTAATACTCAACCATTACAATAATGTACGAAAATAAAGTATAAGTAATTTAATAAAAAAAACCCAAAACCTGGTAGTCACGTGTACAAGCCTCTAAAATATTACAATTGATTTAAAAGAAACTCAAGTCTCAAATGAACTTGTTTCTAGAATAGAACAAGATCATAATAAAGGAGAAGAAAGTCTGCTGAGATGGAAATAGCTACCTCACAAATCTCCAAGAAGCTTGGGAAAAGAAGAGAATGACAAGTATAACAAAAATTTACGCTCATAACCTACAAAAAATTTGTAGAAGCAAGGGTGAGTACCAAACCACATGGTACTCAGCAAGTAAACCTCTAAACACAAGCTAAGGGGATGACAAACGGGTACTCCTACCACACCCAACCGAACCTCCACAACTACAACCTACATTAATATCAACCCGACCTAACAACTCACAGTTTACATAGCTTGTAGCTCAATAACAACACTTGAACAAATTACATATCCTCAACAACAACACTTTAAAAAAATTACATATCCTCAACAACAATACTTGAACAAATTACATATCCGCAATAACAAGTTCAATATTGATCAATCACAAGTTCCGCAGAAAGGCAATCAGAAGATCAGCAAAACATGATATCAAGTTCACTAATGATAAGTATGTGCAATGTAATGGAATGCAATGTCAAGTATAATGATGCATGTTTGACCTAGTGATACAGAACCGCTATCTCTCAGTCCGGGACCCATAGGGGACATATCTGTCCATGCATCAGTCGCGGCGCATGAAACGACCCTCGATAATGGTAATTATCGCGGTGCGTGATACATCCCTCGAAATATAGTATCCATCGCGGCGTGTGATACATCCCTCGA
This sequence comes from Solanum arcanum, assembly GCA_027789145.1. Taxonomy (NCBI): domain Eukaryota; kingdom Viridiplantae; phylum Streptophyta; class Magnoliopsida; order Solanales; family Solanaceae; genus Solanum; species Solanum arcanum. The sequence continues at coordinate 21,459,721 of CM050935.1, read as the reverse complement.
AATGGTACATCCTCTTAAGTACTCATTCTTTCTCAATGCACATAACACTTGTCACAACCAATGCCTAAGAATAATGCAAATGACAAGTTCACACAAATAATGAAGAGATGACCATTTTCATACCATCAAACACTTCACAACCACACAAAAATGAAGTCACATCAACAATGATTCAACAAGCCTTTAACCCTTTCTCAACACATCACATATAAACAATGGATCACATTGTGTTAACCCTTTTTTCATCATTAGAATTAATCAATGTAGACAAGTCAACCCATCACAAATCCCGCTACTCCAGAACATATACCACAAGGAAATACACGCATTTCATACACTTAACAATAGTTTAGAAATCCACTTGCCTCAAATAGTCAAACGATCACTCCAGGACTTGAGCCTTCCCTTTTTGTTGAGCTTCCGAATTGACGCACTCTATTCAAGTATATATTCATTACAAGGCTTCAAAACTAACAACGCCCACATTATTATAGTTTTAACCTAGACTCAAAAACCCACTCAAAATACATAACCATGTTCTTATATTGTAACGACCATTTTTTTAATCGTTTTGAGCACTAGAACTTTTTATGGTAGAAAATACTTTCCGATATATTTAAATGGGTTTTTTGTATTATTCATAATTATAATTATGAAATTAGTGGGGTAATTTTAATAATTTATTTAGTTGGTGGTGAAAGAAAATAACATTTAAATTTAGTTGGGGTGTGGATCGATTACGGTGTTGGCGGGTTTTTATTTTCCATTTATAATATTATTGGTAACTTGTCAATTATCAGGGGTTCTATTGATTCGTTAACATTTAGTGGTGTGGATTACATAAAACTATTTCATAATTAGATAAGAATGGTATGAGGGTTTAAGTGATGGTGAAAGATTTTGAGAACTAAGTGTTGGTGATGGAATTTAATGATATTGGAAAAGAAAGAAAGTTAACTGGAGCCAATGATTATTATTAGAAAATATATTATTATATATCATGTGGAGACAACATGTAAGTTGAGGTCTTTGGTTATATAGTGCACGTATGAGTGCACAATTCAATGTGGACCGGCGTTGGTTTCATTAAAATATGCTTCAAACTTCTGTTAATGTTTTCATCTAAGATTATAAATTACGTATGAATATATTGAGATAGGTAATAAAAATATTTGGTGTATCATAATGGTTAATTTTCATTAAATTTGTGGTAATTAGAGGAATTAAGACTTACCATTAGTCTTAAACTTTAAGAGTTTGATTATAGAATTAGGTGAATTTATGAAAATAGGCTAGACACAGAATAATCGGAGTGCTTATGGCCTTGTGAACTTACACCTTATATATATATACTTGATAGATTGGAGGAGTTCGGAGGCAATAAGGAAAGGAAAGGCATTGAAGGACTAGTTTCTTGACTTCGATTCTTCGGTGGAGGTAGGTTATGGTTTTTTTCTATGTTACAGATAAACTCTAAATAGCGATTGATATGTATTAAGTGATATTGTAAAGTCTCCTATGTACTTAATTGTGTGGTTGTATGTTTTGATTGTGTGGTATGTGGTTGGCCTAAAATTATGAGACTGTTAAATAACTAATCTTGAACCCTCTCTATTAAAATAACGCCTTGAATAATTAATGCTTGATGAAACAATATAATGAGATAATAGGATCGGAGTGTCACGTTCCGACACGATATTATGGGGTCGGAGTGTCACGTTCCGACAAGATATATGGGATCGGAGTGTCACGTTCCGACACAATAACATTAAAGGAAAGGAATCTTGAAGTAACAAAATCTACTTAATCTCAAAGAACTTGTTTTCTGAATGGGTATGGTGTAGAGGCATGAGTCCTCATGGGTGTGCTTGATGTTGTGATTGCTGGTGTACATATTATGGTGTTTTTGTCAACGGTTCATGTGTTTTTTGTTTGCCACCTATTTAGTATTGTAGTTGATTTTATATTATTATTCAATATATATTGATTTCTATTTTGAGTTGAGCGATGATACCTGCTAAGTATGTGTTCCTTGTACTGACCCCTACTTGTATTTTTTTCTTTGTTATGTGCAACAAGCGTACCATCTACTTCGACTCGCCCTCAGCTCTAAACAGCCTCCAGCACATCAGAGTTCAAGGTGAGCTATTATTCCTAGCTCATGCTGGATTCTCTCATTCATGTCTAGATGTCTTTGAATTTCAGACATGGACCATCTTTTAATTATTTTGGTTTCTTAAATACTCTTAGACTCTGAAATTTGAAGATAGATGTTATGGATGTGATGACTTACAGATTTTTGGGATAATAAGTGTTAATCTTTAGAAGCTTATTTTATTGGTTACATTAATAAAAAGTTTTGGATCTTCCGCATTATTTTTGTTATTCATAGTTGAACTATTGGTAAATGTTGGGGTTTAAATTTGTTGGTTCGCTCACCTAGTAGGTTAAGTGTGGGTGCTACTCACGACTCGTTTTGGGTCGTGACAAACTTGGTATCAGAGTGTTAGGTTCGTCGGTCTCATCACACAACAACAAGTCTAGTAGAGTCTTGAGGAACCGTATGGGGACGCCTTACTTTTATTTGAGAGGCTATAGGACTTTAGGAAAACTCCATTCTTTCTTTCTTTCATGCTATTACATGGATCCAATTGGTATCTAGGTGATACAAATTGGTATCTGACCTTCTCACTCTATTTCACAGATGGTTAGAACTAGAGCAACAATTGTGCCAACACCGACACTGGCAAGACAGGATGCGTTTGAGCCAATCATTGGGCTGTAACTCAAAGTGGAGCAGTGGTAAGAGGCCGTGGTAAGGGTCGGAGGAGGACGCCCAATAGAGGCAGAGGAGAAACACCTGGTCCAGCTAGGAATAGAGCAGTGACTTCTCCACTGACATTTGAGGTAGTGAGAGAGGGTGAGGAAGGGGAAAATGAGCAGGTTGAGGATAAGGAAGTACCACCCCAGCCTACCCTAGAGATGATTAATCATCTTCTTACTTATCTTAGCGTGTAATCTGATCAGGGCGAGTCACCTCCAGTATTTTCTGTACCAGCACCTTAGGTTAAGGGAGTACAACATGTAGTTGTTGTTGTTCCCCGCATGGATAAAACTTTGGAAGTAGGCACGTTTCCTCGATTGACTAAAGGGTATATAATGACAGGTGATCACCATTAAATTTTCATTAAGTTCTTAAAGTTGAAATCTCCAGTATTCAAGGGTACTGAATCTGAAGATACCTATGATTTTCTTGTTGATTGTCATGAGCTGCTACAAAAGATGGAGATAGTAGAACGATTCGGTGTTTAATTTGTAACCGGCCAATTTCAGGGGGATGCCAAAATGTGGTGGCGGTCGTATGTTGAGTGTCAACCCGCAAGGACACCAACTATGACTTGGGCATCATTTTCTAGCTTATTTATGGAGAATTATATACCCCGGACTTTGAGGAATAGGAGGAGAGATGAGTTCCTGAGCCTAGAGCAAGGAAGGATGTATGTTGCTGCTTATGAGGCCAAATTTTGTGCGCTATTGAGGTATGCCACTCAGCGTTGCTTCAGTCCACAAGATTGGATTCGCCGCTTTGCGAAATGATTGAGGTCAGATTTGCAGATTTGAGCCTTACAAGTAGATGCTGCAGCAAAATCCTTTCTGGAAGTGGTTGACTTTGTGATAAAGGTAGGGGGTGAAGCCAGATGACTTCACCACATCATTGACATTTAAGAAGTTTTGTAAGGGAGGTGAGTTTACTTGTTCTTACTCCAAAAGGAAAAGTTCAGGAGGTTATCCAGCCCGTCGTATTCAGTCTTCATTGCAGGCTTCAGCTGGGGGTCCATCGCAGACCAGTCGGCCTTTTTCTAAGTTTGGAGGTTATCTCCAGACTTCGTCATTTTCACAGAGACCTGTACTTGACTCCAGAAATTGTCATGGATGTGGAGAGGCTGGATGTAGAGGTTGTCATGGTAGAGGCCGTCATTCTGGAGGACGTGGTGGCCAAGGTAATGGTTTTCACGAATTCAGTCGAGGTGGCGGGCAATTTTGAACTACTGCAGCGCAGCTAGGCAAGGGCAATGGACAAACAGGTGATAGGACCCATTGTTATGCTTTCTCCAAGAAGTGTGAAGCAGAGACATCTGATGCTGTCATCACAGGTCCTCGTTTGGTCTGTGATTGCATGGCTTCTGTATTATTTGATCCTAGATCCACATTTTCATATGTATCTTCCACATTTGCTACTGGTCTTGATTTATATTTTTATTTGCTTGACATGCTTATTTGTGTCTCTATTCCTGTGGGTGAGTCTGTGATAGTTGAGAAGGTCTATAGGTCTTGACTTGTGACTTTTGTGGGGAGAAATACTTATGTAGATTTGATTCTTCTAGAGATGGTTGATTTTGATGTAATTTTGGGTATGACTTGGCTTTCTCCGAATTTTGCATTCTTAGATTGTAATGCTAAACTGTGAAATTGGCCAAGACTGGGACAGATTTGCTAGTGTGAGAGGGTGACTATATTTCCACTCCAGTTCGTATTATCTCATTTCTTCGTGCTAAGAAGATGGTGAGTAAGGGATGTTTAGCTTTCTTGGCACTGCTCAGGGATGGTACTTTCAAAGTACCTTCGATTGAGTCTGTTATGATAGTTCGTGAGTTTTAGGAGGTTTTTCCTGTAGACCTTCTTGGTATGCCACCGGATAGGGATATTGATTTTTCTATTGATCTGGAGCTGGGTACTCGCCCCAATTCCATTCCCCCATATAGAATGGCTCCAACCGAGTTAAGGGAGTTAAAGGCCCAACTTCAGGAGTGCATCCCCTTGGGGTGCTCCTGTTTTATTTGTGAAGAAGAAAGATGGAAATTTTTGGATGTGCATAGACTACAGGCAGATGAATAACGTAACTATTAAGAAAAAGTATCCCATTCATCACATTGATGATTTGTTCGATCAATTATAAGGTGCTTGTGTATTTTCTAAAATTGATCTTCGATCCAGTTATCATCAATTGAAAATACGGGCAACAGATGTGCCAAAGACTGCTTTTCAAACCAGTTATGGGCATTCCTAATTCTTAGTAATGTCTTTTGGGCTTACTAATGCCCCTGATGCTTTCATGATCCTGATGAACGGGATTCTTAAGCCATATCTGGATCTCTTTGTTATTGTATTTATTGATGATATACTGATATAATCAAAGAGCAGGAGAGAACATGAGGAGCATTTGAGAATTTTATTGGAGTTGTTAAGGGAGAAAAGTCATTCTGCCAAATTCTCCAAGTGTGAGTTTTAGCTCGATTCAGTGTCCTTCTTGGGGCACGTGGTTTCTAAGGATGGAGTGATGGTGGATCCTTCTAATATTGAAGCAGTGAAGAGTTCGGTAAGACCTACTAATGTTGCAGAGGTAAGAAGATTTGTTGGTTTAGCTAGCTACTACAGTCGATTTGTCAAGGGATTTTCTTCTATTGGTTCCCAGCTAAAACATTTGACTAAGCAGAATGTTCCATTTGTATGGTCGGACGAATTTGAAGAAAGCTTCCAGAAACTCAAGACCTTGTTGACTACTGCACCAATTCTTACCTTGCCAAGGGAAGGTAAGAATTTTATTTTTTATTGTGATGCATCTTATTATGGTTTGGGTGCATTGCTAATGCAGGAGAGGAATGTAATTGCTTATGCTTCGAGGCAATTGAAAGTGCATAAACGTAACTATCTGACCCATGATTTGGAGTTGGCTGCAGTTGTATATGCATTAAAGCAATGAAGACATTATCTATATGGAGTCAAGTTTGAAGTTTATATTATTAATCGTTGTTTGCAATATGTCTTTACTCAAAAAGATTTGAATTTGAGGCAGAGGATATGGATGGAACTATGGAAATACTATGATATTACTATTTTGTATCACTTAGAAAAAGCTAATTTTGTGGCAGATGCTTTAAATAGAAAATCAGGGAACATGGGTAGTTTAGCCCACTTACAGGTTTCTAGACGTCCATTGGCTAGAGAGGTTCAGACTTTGGCTAATGATTTTATAAGGCTGGAAGTACTAGAGAAAGGAGGATTTTTGACCTTTGTGGAGCCAAAATATTCTTTTCTTGACAAGATTAAGGGGAATAAGTTTGCCGATGTGAAGCTGAGCCGAATTCGATATATGGTATTGCGAGGAGAGGCTACAGAGGCAGCAATGGATGAAGAAGGAGTCTTGAGGATTAAGGGAAGGGTATCTGTGCCCCATGAGGATGATTTGATTCACACTATTATTACAGAGGCTCATAGTTCAACGTATTCTATACATCCTGGTGCAACCAAGATGTATCGTGGTCTGAAGCAACATTATTGGTGGAATAGAATGAAGCGTGAGATTGTTGATTTTGTTTCCCAATGCCCAAATTGTCAGCAGGTAAAGTATGAATACCAGAGGCCTGGAGGGACACTTCAGAGAATGCCCATTCCTTAATGGAAGTGGTAAATATTTGCAATGGATTTCGTAGTTGGTCTTCCAAAGACATTGGGTAAGTTTGATTCTATTTAGGTAATTGTTGACAGGTTAACTAAATTTGCTCACTTCATTCTTGTTAAGATGACTTACAAAGCTGAGAATTTTGCCGAACTCTATGTCTCTGAGATTGTTCGATTGCATGGAGTTCCACTTTCCATAATATTAGATAGAGGTACGCAATTTACTTCTATGGTTTGGAGGACATAACATGTTGAACTAGGTACTAGACTGGATCTTAGTACTGCATTTCACCCTTAGAGCATTGGTCTGTCTGAGAGAACGATTCAGGTGTTGGAGGATATGCTTTGAGCATGTATGTTAAAACTTGGTGGTCATTGGGATAAATATTTACCATTAGCAGAGTTTTGATACAACGATAGCTATCACTCGAGTATTGATATGGCTCCCTTTGAGGCATTGTACGGGAGGAGATGTAGGTCTCCCATTGTTTTGTTTGATGCATTTGAGGTTAGACCTTGGGTACTGATCTTCTAAGGGATTCATTATAGAAAGTAAAATTTATTCAAGAAAAGCTTTTAGCAGCTCAGAATAGGCAGAAGGAATATGCAGATCGAAAGGTTAGTGACTTTGATTTTATGGAGGGTGAACAAGTCTTGTTGAAGGTTTCACCCATGAAGGGTGTAATTCGGTTTGGTAAGCGAGGTAAGCTTAGTCTGAGGTATATCGGTCCATTTGAAGTTCTGAAGCGCGTTGGGGAGGTGGCCTATGAATTGGAATTGCCTCCAAGGTTGTTAGGAGTGCACCCGGTATGTCATGTGTCTATGCTGAAAAAATACCATGGTGATGGAAATTATATTATTCATTGGGATTCACCTCTTCTTGATGACAATCTGTCTTATGAGGAGGAGCGTATTGCTATTGTAGATAGCGAAGTCCGCAAATTGAGATCAAAAGAGATTACTTCTATCAAGGTTCAGTGGAAGAATTGGCAAGTTATAGAATCCACTTGGGAGAGTGAGGCTGATATGCATTAAAGATATCCATATCTTTTTACTAACTCAGGTACTCTTTCTCGCCCTTTCCTTTCTTTTGATGATCATTCGAGGACGAACGATGAGTAAATTGTTATCTATTGTAACAATAAATTTTTTTATTTTGAGCACTAGAACTTTTTATGTCAGAAAATACTTTCTGATACATTTAAATGGGTTTTTTGACTATACATAATTATAATTATGAAATTAGTGGGGTTATTTTAATAATTTATTTAGTTGGTGGTTAAAGAAAATGGGTCACTTTTACCATGGTTATAATTGGTTATATAAGAATTTTGGAAAAGATATAATCTGGCAAAAAAAGGATAGGGAAAAATAAACCTTGCAAATCTTTCTGTGGTGTCTAAGAGAAACCAAACAAAAGGGCATTAAGGTGCGATGAATTCTTAAACCTTTCATAGTGTTTGAACACCTGGGTATTAATTATTAATAAACATAATCCATTAGTTGATCATAGGAAATAGTGGTGAAGGGGTGTGGATTTATTACGGTTTTTGCGGATTTTTATTTTCCATTAATAATATTGTTGGTAACTTGTCAATTATCAGGGGTTCTATTAATTAGTTAACATGTAGTGGTGTAGATTACATAAAACTATTTCATAATTAGATAAGAATGGTATGAGGGTGTAAGTGCTGATGAAAGATTTTGAGAACTATGTGTTGGTGATGGAATTTAATGATATTGAAAAAGAAAGAAAGTTAACTAGAGCCAATGGTTATTATTAGAAATATTATTATTATATATAATACAGAGGCAACATGTAAGTTGAGGTCTTTGGTTATACAGTTCACGAATGTGTGCACAATTCAATGTGGACCGGCGCTAGTTTCATTACAGTATTCTTCAAACTTCTGGTATTAATTTTTTTATCTAAGATTAGAAATTACATTTGAATATCTTGAGATAGGTAATTCATTATTTGGTGTATCATAATGTTTAAATTTCATTAAATTTGTGTAATTGGAGGAATTAAGAATTACCATTAGGCATAAACTTTAAGAGATTAATTACAAAATTTGGTGAATTTATGTGTATAGGGTAGACACAGAATAATCCGAGTGTTTATGGCCTTGTGAACTTACACCTTATATATATATATACTTGATAGATTGGAGAAGTTTAGAGGCAATAAGGAAAGGAAAGGCATTGAAGGACTAGTTTCTTGACTTCGAATCTTCGGTGGAGGTAGGTTATGGTTTATTTCCATGTGATAGATAAACTCTAAAAAGCGATTGATATGTATTGAATGATATTGTAAATTCTCCTATGGACTTGATTTTGTGGTTGTATGTTTTGATTTTGTGGTTTGTGGTTGGCCTAAAATTATGAGACTGTTGAATTTCTAATCTTGAACCCTCTCTATTAAAATAACGCCTTGCATAATGAAAGCTTGATGAAACAAAATAATGAGATAATTGGATCGGAGTTTCACATTCCGACACGACATTATGGGATCGGAGTGTCACATTCCGACACGATATATGGGATCGGAGTGTCATGTTCCGACACAATAACATTAAACGAAAGGAATCATGAAGTTGCAAAACATACTTAATCTCAAAGAACCTGTTTTCCAAATGAGTATGGTGTGGAGGCATGAGTCCTCATGGATGTGCTTGTTATTGTGATTGCTGGTGTACCTATTATGGTGTTGTTGTCGACCGTTCATATGTTTGTTGTTTGCCACCTGTTATGTATTGTAGTTGATTTTATATTATTATTCAATATATATTGATTTCTATTTTGAGTTGACCGATGATACCTACTTAGTACATGTTCCTTGTACTGACCCCTACTTGTATTATCTTCTTTGTTCTTTTGTGGAGTACAACAAGTATACCATCGACTTCAACTAGCCCTCAACTTTTGTCAGCCTCCAGCACATCAGAGTTCAGGGTGAGATATTATTCTTAGCTCGTGCTGGATTCTCTCGTTCACGTCTTGATGTCTTTGAATTTCAGACATGGACCTTCTTTTTACTTATTTTGGTTTCTTAAATACTCTTAGACTTTAAAATTTGAGGATAGATGTTCTTTATGTGATGACATCTAGATTTGGGGTATTATAAGTGTTAAACTTTAGAAGCTTATTTAATTGTTACATTAATAAATTTTGGATCTTCCACATTATTTTTGTTATTCATAGTTGAACTATGGGTAAATGTTGGGGTTTAAATTTGTTGGTTAGCTCACCTAGTAGGTTAAGTGTGGGGGCTAGTCACGACTTGTTTTGGGTCGTGACATATATATTTGTGTCAATTAATATGTCAACCCTAATGTTTACCAAATTTCAAGCTTAAGATTAAGTTCCAATTTTATCGAATATCATAATTCAAATGGTATTCATATAGTATCATACATCTTATATTTAACTGTGCATACCAACTTATCAAAACTTGAATTATAATGTAGTAAGCTTAAGAAGAATTTTCACGAAAATTTGAATTAGGTCGTTAGAAACCTTGGACAAGGAAATAAATTTTCTGCAAACTGAACTATTTTAAAACTAACATAAAGAAAAACATATAATCAATATCCTCATGATTATCATAAATCATTTGCATCATTAATTCCCATTCTTAAATTGTCAGCCTTAGCTTATTGATAAAAAAAATTACTTGACTTATTCTTGGCCAAAAAACGCCTAAAACATTTTGTGAAATTCACCCATTTCCCTTTAATAATATTACTATATTAATATAAGTGCGATAATATAATTTCATAGAAAGGATAAGAGTTGGAAGTTACACTTATCTTTGACTTGAAGAAGTGCACGACGTCCCTTTGCATGTCTATCGCCTTTTGGTCTTTTTTTTCTCTCTCTAAAACTGAGGACTCAAATATTGAACCCTACTTCTTATTTTAATATTTAAGAGTTAAATAGTACATGGTCTTAAATAAATTGTCACTTTTGTTCACTAACATTCAATTTATTTAATTATCTATAATTACCCATCAACAAATTAACTAAAGTTAAAAGAATAATTTAAAATTGTAACGACTTGTTTAGTCGTTTCGAGCAGTAGAATTACTTTTTATAATAACTGGCTGTGTCGACAGATCACACGACAGACCATCATGGTCACGACGGACCGTCGAGTGTCTTCGTGCCAAAATACTTAAACTCTGAAATTTGGGCACGGGGAATCAACTCTCTGAACTTCGCGACGAAATTGCAGCACGGACCGTCGTAGACACGATGGGCCGTCACAAACCTTTTTACTGAAGTTGAGTCTCTGAACTCTGTGACGACCCTGCATGACGGACCGTCGCAGGCACGACGGGCCATGACGAGCGGCGTAACCTCGACTAGGTCGGATTTCTGCTAAAATTTTTAAGGGGTGTTTTGGACTATTTATGACAAACGGTATGAAAATAGTGGGTAAGTTTAATAAGTGATTTTCATGGGGGTTAAAGGAGGTAACCTTGAAATAAATAATGGGTTAATTATATCATCTTTGATACTTTATTATATGATAATTAGGGTAAAAGAAAAAGAATCTGTAGAAGGAAAAAAAAAAGATCAGGAGAGAGGGAGAAACGAGCTAGAGAAGGGAGAACAAAGAGGAAAGCAAAGGCATTGGGAAGTAGCTTGTTTGATCACGATTCTTCAGTGGAGGTAGGTTATGGTTTATGCTATTTCATAGTAAACTCTAAATAGCGATTGATATGTATGGGGTGGTATTGTAAAGTCTTCTATATGCTTAATTGTGTTGTTGCATGTTGTGATTATGTAAATGATGATGGATTATAATGATGATACTGTGGAATCTTAAAAACCTTAAATTCACTCTTTTAGTGATGATGCCTTGATATGAATGAAGGCTTGATGAACTAAAAGAATGAGATTAGGGGATCGGGTGTCACGTTCCGACACGTAGTATTAGGGGATCGGGTGTCACGTTCCGACACGTAATATTAGGGGATCGGGTGTCACGTTCCGACACGTAGTATTAGGGGATCGGGTGTCACGAACCGACACGTAGTATTAGGGGATCGGGTGTCACGAACCGACACGTAGTATTAGGGGATCGGGTGTCACGAACTGACACATAGTATTAGGGGATCGGAGTGTCACGTTCCGACACAAGAGGAATAAAGAGAGTGAATCTTGAATTATGGAAATATACTCAAAGTTAAAGAACCTATTTCCCAAATGAGTAAGGTGTGGAGGCTTGAGTCCTCAGATGTGATCTTGATACCGTAGACTTAATACGTGCTTACTTTATTGTTATTGACAATTGTTCATGTTGTTTGTTGCTTATCACATGTTAAGCACTATAGTTGATTTTATATTATTACTCAATGTATATTGCTTTCTATTATAAGTTGGCCAATGATACCTACTCGGTATGTGTTCCTTGTACTGATCCCTACTTGTATGATTCTGTTTGGTATTTGTGGAGTGCAGCAAACGTACCATCGACTTTGACTGATCCGCAACTCTAGCCAGTCTCCAGCATATCAGAATTCAGGGTGAGCTACTGTTTCTAGCTCGTGCTGGATTCTCTCCTTCAAGTCATGATGTCTTGATGTTCGGACATGGACATTCTTTTACTTATTTTAGCGTCTTAATACTCTTAGATTTAGAAACTTGATAATAGATGTTCTTGGTTTGATGACTTCCAGATTTTGGGGACAGTAATTGATAAATTTTAGAAGTTATTAATTGATTTCGTTAGTGAGTTTTAAGTCTTCCGCTTATATTTTGTTCATTATGGTTGAAATGTTGGGGTTTAGATTTGTTGGTTCGCTCACATAGGAGGTTAAGTGTGGGTGCCACTCGCGGCTCATTTTGGGTCGTGACAAGAATTTTCAAAAAAATAATTTTTTTGGGTCATTACATTATACACAACTAAAAACTATGTGTAACAACCTGTTTAGTCGTTTTGAGCAGTAGAGTTTATGTTCTGGTAATAACTGTTTGAGTTGACGGATCCCACGACGGACCGTCATGGGCACGACGGACCGTCGAGGGGTTCTCGTTCCAAAACACTTAGATTTTGGAAATTTGGGTACTGAGAACAACTCTCTGAACTTCGCGACGACATGGCAGGACGGACCGTCGTAGGAACGACGGACTGTCACAGAGTCTTAAATAAAATCAACTTTCTGAACTTTGCTACGGAAGCAGCAGGACGGACCGTCGCAGGCACGACGGGCCGTCACAGGCTGCGTCACCCTTACTAGGTTAGATTTCTGTTGAATGTTTTAAGGGGCGTTTTGGACTGTTCCTATTTATAATTATAAAGTTAGTGGTTGAATGTTAATACTTCAATTACTTGGGGGTTAAAGGAGATAACCTTGGATTAGTTAGTGGGTTACTTTGGTCATCTTTTATACTTAATTATATGGTAATTAGGGTAAAAGAAAAAGAGTTTGAATAAGGAAAAATCAGAAAAAGAGAAAGAGAGGGAGAACGATCGAGAGAAGAGAGAAACGAAGAGGAAAGCAATGGTTTTGGGGGATAGCTTGCTTGATCGCGAATTCTTCGGTGGAGGTAGGTTATGGTGTTTATGCTATTTCATAGTAAACTCCTAATAGCGAATGATATGTATTGGGTAGTATTGTAAAGTCTACTATATGCTTAATTGTATGCTTGCATGTTGTGATTATGTAATGGTAATGGGTTGGAAAGATAAGGTTGTGAAGCTTAAACCTAAAACCCTCTATGTTAATGATGATGACTGGGTATAAAAGGAGGCTTGATGAACTAAAAGAATGAGGTTAGGGTATCGGGTGTCACGAACCGACATGTAGTATTAATAGATCGGGTGTCATAAACTGACACGTAGTATTAGGGGATCGGGTGTCACGAACCGACACGTAGTATTAGGGGGGTCGGGTGTCACGAACTGACACGTAGTATTAGGGGATCGGAGTGTCATGTTCCGACACCAATATAGTAAAAAGAATGAATCTTGAATGATGTTCATATACTCAATTTAATGAACCTATTTCCGCAATGAGTATGGTATGGAGGTTTGTGTCCTCATGGGTTTACTTGGCGTTATTGTCAATGATTCTTGTACTCGTTGTTGCTACCTGTTGAGCATTGTAGTTGATTTTATGATATTATCTGATATATATTGCTTTCTATTTTGAGTTGACCGATGATATCTACGCAGTACTCGTGTTTTGTACTGACCCCTACTTGTATATTTTCTTTTTGTTCATTGTGGAGTGCAGTAAACGTACCGTCGTCTTCAACTCAACCACAACTCTAGCCAGTTTTCATCACGTCAGATTTCAGGGTGAGCTATTGTTTCTAGCTTGGACTGGATCTTCTTCTTCACGTCTTGATGCTTTGAAGTTCTGGCATGGACTATCTCTTTAGTTATTTTAGCTTCTTAGACACTCTTACACTTAGTAATTTGAGGATAGATGTTCTTGTGATGATGACTTCCAGATTTTGGGGATAATGATAGTAATTGATAAATTTTAAAAGTTATTTATTGATTTCGTTAATGAGTTTTAAGTCTTGCGCATTGTTTTCTATTTATTATGTTTGAAATGTTGGGTTTAGATTAGTAGGTTCGCCCACATAGTAGGATAAGTGTGGGTGCCACTCGCGGTTCGCCCACATAGTGGATCTTTCTAAGATCGAAGCAGTGAAGAGTTGGGTAAGACCTACTAATGTTACAAAGGTAAGGATCTTTGTTGGTCTAGCTAGCTACTGCCGTCGATTTGTCAAGGGATTTTCTTCTGTTGCTTCCCAACTGACAAACTTGACTAAACAGAGTGTTCCATTTGTATGGTCGGACGAGTGTGAAGAAAGCTTTCAGAAGATCAAGACTTTGTTGACTACTGCACCAATTCTCACCTTGCCAGTGGAAGGAAAGAATTTCATTGTTTATTGTGATGCATCCTATTCTAGTTTGGGTGCAGTTCTAATGCAAGAGAAGAATGTAATTGCTTATGCTTCGAGGCAATTAAAGGTGCATGAACGTAATTATCCGACCCACGATTTGGAGTTGGCTGCTGTAGTGTTTGCATTAATGCAATGGAGACATTATCTATATGGGGTTAAATGTGAGGTCTTTACGGATCATCGTAGTTTACAGTATGTCTTTACTCAGAGAGATTTGAATTTGAGACAGAGGAGGTGGATGGAACTACTGAAGGACTATGATATCACTATCTTGTATCATCCGGAAAAAGCTAATGTTGTGGCAGATGCTTTAAGTAGAAAGGCAGGGAGCATGGGAAGTCTAGCCCACTTGCAGGTTTCTAGGCGCCCATTGGCTAGAGAGGTTCAGAGTGTGGCTAATGACCTTATGAGGCTAGAAGTAAATGAGAAGGGAGGATTTTTGGCCTGTGTGGAGGCAAGATATTCCTTTATTGATAAGATTAAAGGAAACCACTTTACCGATGAGAAACTGATCCGGATCCGAGATAAGGTTGTTACGAGGAGAGGCTAAAGAAGCAAAAATCGATGAGAAAGGTGTTTTGAGAATTAAGGGAAGGGTATGTGTACCCCGCGTCGATGACTTGATTCACACTATTCTTACAGAGGCTCATAGTTCAAGGTATTCTATACATCCTGGTGCAACCAAGATGTACCGTGACCTAAAGCAACATTTTTGGTGTAGTAGGATGAAGCGGGACGTTGTTGATTTCATTGCTCAATGCCCGAATTGTCAGCAGGTAAAGTATGAACACCAGAGACCTGGAGGGACACTTCAGAGAATGCCCATTCCTGATTGAAAGTGGGAGAGAATTGCAATGGACTTCGTGGTTGGTCTTCCCAAGACAATGGGTAAGTATGAATCCATTTGGGTGATTGTTGATAGGTTAACTAAGTCTGCTCACTTCATTCTGGTCAAGGTGACTTACAATGCAGAGAAGTTAGCCAAACTTTACATCTCGGAAGTTGTTCGATTGCATGGGGTTCCACTCTCCATCATATCAGATAGAGGTACGCAGTTTACTTCTATGTTTTGGAAAACATTGCATGCGGAAATGGGTACTAGGTTGGACTTTAGTACTGCGTTCCATCCTCAGACCGATGGTCAGTCTGAGCGAACGATTCAAGTGTTGGAGGATATGCTTCGTGCATGTGTGATAGAATTTGGTGGCCATTGGGACAACTTCTTACCCTTAGCAGAGTTTTCATATAATAATAGTTATCACTCAAGTATTGATATGGCCCCATTTGAGGCACTGTATGGGAGAAGATGTAGATCTCCCATTGGGTGGTTTGATGCATTTAAGGCTAGACCTTGGTGTACTGAACTTCTGAGGGAATCGTTAGATAAAGTGAAATGCATTCAATAAAAGCTTTTAGCGGCTCAAACTAGGCAGAAAGAATATGCAGATCGAAAGGTTAGAGACATGAAGTTTATGGAGGGCGAGTAAGTTTTGCTGAAGGTTTCACCCATGAAAGGGGTGATGCGGTTTGGTTAGCGAGGTATGCTTAGTCCGAGGTATATTTGTCCATTTAAAGTTCTGAAGCGCGTGGGGGAGGTAGCTTATGAATTAGCCTTACCCCCAGGACTGTCACGAGTGCATCCGGTATTTCATGTGTCTATGTTGAAAAGATACCATGGGGATGGAAACTACATCTTTCGTTGGGATTCAATTCTTTTTGATGAGAATTTGTCTTATGAGGAGGAGCCTGTTGCTATTTTAGATAGAGAAGTCCGCAAGTTGAGGTCAAGAGAGATTGCATCCATCAAGGTTCATTGGAAGAATCGGCCGGTTGAAGAATCCACTTGGGAGAAAGAGGCTGATATGCAAGAAAGATACCCACACCTGTTTACAGATTCAGGTACTCCTTTTCGCCCTTGTTTTTCTTTTTGTGATCGTTCGGGGACGAACGATGGGTAAGTTGGTATCTATTGTAACAACTTGTTTAGTCGTTTTTAGCAGTAGAGTATTTCTGGTAATAAGTGTCTGAGTCGACGGATCCCACGACGGACCGTCATGGGCACGACGGACCGTCGAGGGTGTCTCATTCCAAAACACTTAGAATTTAGAAATTTGGGTACTGAGATCGACTCTCTGAACTTCACGACGACATGGCAGGAAAGACCGTCGTGGGCACGACGGACCATCACAGGTCCTTCAGTGAAAAGCTAGTCTCTAAACTTCGTGACGGAAGCATCAGGACGGACCGTCGCAGGCACGACAGCCCGTCACAGTCTGTGTAACCCTGCCTGGGTCGGATTTCTGTTAAATGTTATAAGGGGCATTTTGGACTATTCCTGCTTATAATTATAAAGTTAGTAGGTAATATTAATAATTCAATTACTTGAGGGTTAAAGGAGATAACCTTGAATTAATTACTGGGTTAGTTTTGTCAGCTTTTATACTTAATTATATGCTAATCAGGGCAAAAGAAAAAGGGTTTGAATAAGAAAAATAGAAAGAACAGAGAGAGGGAGAAACGATCGATCAAGAGTAGAGAACGAAGAGGAAAGAAAAGCATTGAGCAGTAGATTCTTGATCACGAATTCTTCGGTGGAGGTAGGTTATGGTTTTTATGCTATTTCATAGTAAACTCCTAATAGCGAATGATATGCATTGGGTAGTATTGTAAAATCTGCTATATGCTTAATTGTATGCTTGCATGATGTGATTATGTAATTGTAATGGGTTGGAAAGATAAGGTTGTGAAGCTTAAGCCTAAAACCTCTCTGTTAATGATGATGCCTTGGTATAAAAGAAGGCTTGATGAACTAAAAGAATGAGGTTAATGGATCGGGTGTCACGAACTGACACGTAGTATTAGGGGATCGGGTGTCACGAACCGACACATAGTATTAGGGGATCAGGTGTCACAAAACGACACGTAGTATAAGGGGATCGGGTGTCACGAACCGACACGTAGTATTAGGGGATCGGGTGTCACGAACTGACACATAGTATTAGGGGATCAGGTGTCACGAACCGACACGTAGTATTAGGGGATCGGGTGTCACGAACCGACACGTAGTATTAGGGGATCGGGTGTCACGAACCGACACGTAGTATTAGGGGATCAGAGTATCACGTTCCGACACAAGAGGAATAAAGAGAATGAATCTTGAATTATCTTAATATACTCAAAATTTAATGAACCTATTTCCCAAATGATTATGGTATGGAGGCTTGAGTCCTCATGGGTGTACTTGGCGTTATTATCAGTGATTCTTGTACTTGTTGTTGCTACCTGTTGAGTATTGTAGTTGATTTTATGATATTATTTGATATATATTGCTTTCTATCTTGAGTTGGCTGATGATATCTACTCAGTATTCGTGTTTTGTACTGACCCCAACTTGTATGTTTTCCTTTTGTTCATTGTGGAGTGCAGCAAACGTACCGTCGTCTTCAACTCAACCGCAACTCTAGCCAGTCTTTATCACGTCAGATTTCAGGGTGAGCTATTGTTTCTAGCTTGGACTGGATCTTCTTCTTCACGTCTTGATGCCTTGAAGTTCTGGCATTGACTAGCTGTTTAGTTATTTTAGCTTCTTAGATACTCTTAGTTTTAGTAAGTTTGAGGATAGATGTTCTTGTGATGATGACTTCCAGATTTTTGGGATAATGATAAGTTTTGAGATTTAGAAGTTGATTATTGATTTTGTTAATGAGTTTTAAGTCTTACGCATTGTTTTCTATTTATTATGTTTGAAATGTTGGGGTTCACATTGGTTGGTTCGCTCACATAGTAGGATAAGTGTGGGTGCCACTCACGACACGTTTTGGGTCGTGACAACTATATGCTCATATCCTCTACTCTCCATCAAATGCCCATGTAACACATTATAACAATCTATATCGTCTCTTAAAAATTGTAGTTTCAATTCCCTCAATATCTGGTATAATTGTAGGTCCATATTGTTGCGTATCCATAAGTCACATATCATAATCTGGACCATTTAGCTCCATATAACAATCAATAATCTTACATACAATCAATAATCTTACACACTTCACGTTTTTCATCCAAATTAAAACTAAATCTTCAAAAAAAATTATTTATAAATCCTTAGTAAGTCTGTACTGAACTATTTCATATCTCATAGTCATATCTAAACTCATAGTCAAAAATCAAAAAATAATTCAACTACAAACCAGGGGCTGATATGAGAAGTCTCGTTCTTTAACTTTTGTAGATTCTTTCCATGACACAAAATACTAAATATCTTAAATTCTTTGATACACCAAACTTTTGTACCTTTGGTTGACTCGCTTACCAATTTTATCCTTTAACCAACAACCCATGATATTTTTACCTTATCCTCTAAACTATAACATTATGTGAAACCCCCTTGGTGTAACAATCAAAAGTAACCACCTTGACTACTCAACTTTTAAGTTCTTCCAACTATTTTATACTCAATGTGATCGATCCTTTCTAACCTTACCAACCCATATCATAGCAAAACACACTACCACAACCTTCACCATGAAAAACTTGAATTCTTTTTTGAATTTAACTGTGTAACCCAATCCTTTATCTATCAACATTATGTCATACCTTGACGATTTTTATGAACTCATGTATATTAGCTTATCATTGATCACCTCTCCATCGAACTTATCTTGTCATTCATTAAAATTCAACCGTACTTATTACCAAACTCAAAATCACACACCCACACATAAAAGAAAACTTCTCATCACACTCGAGCTGAACGTATGTAAACTTCTTTCTCAGAATTTATCCAAATTTTTTTTAAACAATATGAAGAACCTGTGGCACTGATATAATAAGTAAAGCAAAACATATGAGACCACACGTCTCTAAACTTCATTTTCTACCATCTGAAGATATATATTTTTTACTTGCATTCAAAGTAAATATCTTTTGATCTCGATCACCTCCTTTCAATGACTAAACTAGATCCCACAAATTCTTTTCATTTGTGACTCTAGCTCTTTTCAATTTTATTTAAGCAGAGTCTCAGCACCTCCTATAGCTTTCCATACAACAACGTTACACATCAAATAGGAGAAGATCATAATGATAAATACTCGTAGGTCGTCACTATCATTAAAAAACAATTCAACAAGCCATCTTTATCATATATTTGCATATTTGTGTAATACATCATGAACTCCTATTATCATCATGCTTAGTTAGCTCTTGTCATCACCATAAAGTGAACCTTTTCATTAATATGACACCTTATATCCCGTTATACCAACAAAATATCACAAAACTAACCCAATTTTACATGTATTTTCTTATTAAAATCTTCAATTATCTTTACACAAGTATACACTTTGAGACTTTTCTTACCCATAAGTTTTTCATTCTTGTATCTATCCATTACCGTGGACTACTTCTCATTTAGAAACCTCGAGATACACTCCATAATTTAGCGTATTAATACCATACAAACAATCCACCACTAAAATATCTTTTATAACAATGTTTTAACTAAAGCACTCATAGTAACAAACTAGTAAGTTTCTCAAATATGATTGTAACATTGAATCTTATTATACGAGCATATGATACAACTTATTAACTCTTTAAGTAGTTAGTATTCACACTTTACAATCAACATATTTGTCTCAATATACCACTCATATCACACCGTAAGAAAAATGTAAGATCCACCAGTAGAACATATTATTCCTACCGAGAAGATCATATCCGAACAGGTCACACATTTCTACCCATCAAATAGCGGTAAAATACTACCAAATTTAGTTTCGTATCTAGCCAGAGTTATATGCGTTCTTTCATATGGCAGGTCAATATAAAAGTTAGCCCACTGCATAACTCTAACCATGCAAGCATTGATATAATTATAGTAGAAATTCTAACCTTATTAAATCCCTTCAAAAATGATCACACATTTGTTTCATAAGTATATAATTTCCCCCTTACTAGAAGATCTAACATCAAACGAATACATGACACATCAACTATTCACATAAGGAGAGGAAATGGAGTGAAGCGATTAGAATCAAAATGGGACCAAGTACACACGATCGTGATCCAAGAGGTGAAGATTTTCTTAAAAGTCATTATAGCCTCTCGAAGATAAGCACAGACGTCTCTATACCGATACTCGAGACTTAATTTAGACTCGACTTGTACACACGTGAGACCTATGAACTTGGGGCTCTAATTCCATTTTGTCTCGACACAAAAATGGACGTAATGGCACTCGTCTTATCCCACCAAGACAAGTCTGCCTCAAACTCAACCATTACAATAAAGTACGGAAATAAAATATAAGTAACTTGATAAAAAAAACCAAAACCTGGTAGTCAGGTGTACAAACCTCTAAAATATTACAATTGATTCAAAAGAAAACTCAACTATCAAATGTACTTGTTTCTAGAATAGAAAAAGATCATAATTAAGGAGAAGAAAGTCTGCTGAGATGGAAACAACTACCTCACAAATCTCCAAGAAGCTTGGGAAAAGAAGAGAATGACAAGTACAACAAAAATCCAGGCTCATAACCTACAAAAAATTTGTAGAAGCAATGGGTGAGTACCAAAACACACGGTACTCAGCAAGTAAAACTCTAAACACAAGCTAGGGGGATGAAATATGGGTACTCCTACCACCCCCAACCAAACCTCCACAACTACAACCTACATTAAAATCAACCCGACCTAACAGCTCACAGTTTACATAACACGTAGCTCAATAACAACACTTAGACAAATTACATATCCTTAAAATCAACACTTTAAAAAAATTATATATCTTCAACAACAAAACTTCAACAAATTACGTATCGCAATAACAAGCTCAATATTGATCAATCACAAGTTCCGCATAAAGGCAATCAAAAGATCAGCAAAACACGATATCAAGTTCACTAATAATAAGTATATGCAATGTAATGGAATGGAAGGTCAAGTATAATGATGTATGTCTGATCTAGTGATACACACCTGCTGTCTCTCAGTCTAGGACCCATGGGGGACATATCTGTCCATGCATCTGTCGCGACACACGACACGATACGTCTCTCGAAATATAGTATCCATAATGGAGCGCGATACGTCCCTCAAAATGGTACATCCTCTTAAGTAATCATTCTTTGTCAATACACATAACACTTGTCACAACCAATGCCTCAGAATAATGCAGATGACAAGTTCACACAAATAATGAAGAGATGACCATTTTCATAACATCGCACACTTCACAACCACACAAACATGAATTCACATCAACTATGATTAAACAAGTCTTTAACCCTTTCTCAACATATCACACATAAACAATGGATCACATTGCCTTTTGTTAACCCTTTTTTTTCATCATTAGAATTAATCAATACAGACAAGTCAATCCATCACCAATCCCGTTATTCCCAAACATATATCACAAGGGAATACACGCATTTCATACACTTAAAAAGAGTTTAGAAATCCACTTGCCTCAAATAGTCAAACGATCACTCAAGGACTTGAGCCTTCCCTTTTTGTTGAGCTTCTGAATCGACGCAGTCTATTCAAGTATATATTCACAATAAGGTTTCAAAAGTAACAACGCCCACATTATTATAGTTTTACCCTAGACTCATAAACCCACTCAAAATACATAACCAGATTCTTCTATCTTTGTGTCAATTAACATGTCAACTCTCATGTTTACCAATTTTCAAGCTTAAGATTAAGTTCAAATTTTATTGAATATCATAATTCAAATGGTATTCATATAATATCATACATCTAATATTTAACTGTGCATACCAACCTATGAAAACATGAATTATAATATAGTAACCTTAAGAAGTTTCTTCACGAAAATTTGAATTAGGTCGTTAGAAACCTTGGACCAGGAACTCTATTTCCTGCAAACTAAACTATTTTAAAACTAACATAAAAAAAACACATCATCAATATCCTCATAATTATCATCAATTATTTTCATCATTAATTCTCATTCTTAAATTGTCAGCCTTAGCTTATTGATAAAAAAAATTCTTTGCCTTATTCTTGGCCAAACAACGCCTACAAACATTTTATGACATTCACCCATTTCCCATTAATAATATTAGTATATTAATATAAGTTCCATAATATAATTTCATAGAAAGGATAAGAGTTGGGAGTTTCACTTATCTTTGACGTGAAGAAGTGCACGTCATTCCTTTGCATTCGTCTATCGCCTTTTAGTCTTATTTTTTCTCTCTCTAAAATTGAGGACACAAATACTAAACCCTACTTCTTATTTTAATATATAAGAGTTAAATATTACATGGTCTTAAGTAAATTATCACTTGATTTCACTAACTTTCAATTAATTTAATTATCTATAATTACCCATCAACAAATTAACTAAAGTTAAATGAATAATTTAGAATTTTCAAAAAAATAATTTTTTTTGGGTCATTAAAGTTTTAACTTAATTGTAACACTATATTCACCAAATAAATAAAATTAACTTATTTAAAGAATTTAATAACTTTTCAAGTCTAATTTGTATAGTTTAAACTTAATTCCAACACTATATTCACCAACTAAATCTCATTAATGTCATGACCCAAAATGATTCGTGAGTGGCACCTACACTTACCTCCTTCAGTGGGCGAACCAACACATCTAAACCCCAACATATACCAATATTTCAACTATAAATAATATGAATAATGCGGAAGATCCAAAAGATACTAAGCAACCAATTTAAATATGTTTCTAAAGTTTAATACTTATCATCCCAAAATCTTATAGTCATCACATCAAGGACATCTAATCTCCAATACTAAGTCTAAGAATATTGAATACACTAAAATAAAAGAATAAAATGGAATGTGTCCGAAAGTATAGGACATCATGTCATGACCGAGAGGTTCCAACACGAGCTTGAATGAATAACTCACCTTGGAACTTGATATGTCGGAGGCTGGCTACAGCTGAAGGAAATTAGAAGTCATAGGTACACTTGCTGCATTTGATAAAAGGAAAACAAAGAAGAAAACAAGTAGGGCTCAGTATGAGGCAACATGTACTGGGTAAGTATCATCGGTCAACCCAAAATAGTAACTAATATACAAAGAATAATAGAATGAACTCAACTCTAGCACTTAATATGTGATAAGCAACAAACAACACGAACAAGTGTCAATAACAATAAAGTAAGCACGTATTAAGTCAACGGTATCAAGATCACACATGAGGACTCATTCCTCCATACCAAACCATTTTGCGAGTATAGTCTTTGAGATTGAGTATCTTCCATTAATTCAATATATTTTTCCTTTAACATTATTGTGTCGGAACGTGACACTCCGATCCAAGAATACTGTGTCGGAACGTGACACTGCGATCCAAGAATACCGTGTCGGAACGTGACACTCCAATCCAAGAATACCGTGTCGGAACATGACACTCTTATCCAAGAATATTGTGTCGGAACGTGACACTCCGATCCTAAAATATTATTAGTTTATCATTTAATATCACCACTTTTCTATTCGTTAATAATATTTCATCGAGCTTTCTTTATTCAAGGCATCACTTCGATAAGGAGGGTTCAAGAATATAAATTCTACGGTCTCAGGATTTCAGACCAATCACAAAATACACAACAAAGCCACACAATCACAGAATCAAGTACATAGTAAAATTCACAATATAATTCAATACATATCAATCACTATTAAGAGTTTACTATCAAATAGCATAAACCATAACCTACCTCCACCGAAGAATCGAAGTCAAGCAACTACTTCTCCAATGACCTTCTTTTCCTTATTGCCTCCGAATTTTTTCAATCTATCAAGTATATACATATGTATAACTTGTAAGTAAACGAATCTATAAACACTCAATTTACTCAATGTTCAACCTAGATTCAATCACTCTTCTAAATATATAATCAATTTTTAAAGTTCAAACCTAAAGGTAACTCTAAATTCCCCCATTTAACATAACTTTAATAGAATTTAAATAATTTGATACACCTAATATTTAATTATCTATTTTCATATATCAAAATATAAATTTATAAAGCAAAAATAAAATATTAATACTAATCTCTGAAAGCCACCGTCACAAAACCAGTGGCGACGGACTGACAACAACCCAACTATAGCACCTGCGAAGCATAGCACATGCATGCATTAAATATACAAAACTTAATGCGTCCAATTTCCCACTACCATAACACATAAATTCCTTAGTTATTAATTATTATTATATATGTATATTTTTAATTTGTTTCATATTAAATTATATATTAGGTAATAAGTGTGTGTATATATATATGTATATATCTACGGACTGACAACAACCCAACTATAGCACCTGCGAAGCATAGCACATGCATGCATATAATATACAAAACTTAATGCTTCCAATTTCCCACTACCATAACACATAAATTCCTTAGGTATTAATTGTTATTATATATGTATATTTTAAATTTTTTTCATATTAAATTATAAATTAGGTAATAAGTATATATATATATATATATATATCCATCTATTTTAACAATAATAATTTTAATAACAAGAACTATTCGTAACCGAATATCACCAGTTTCTAAGATCAGTAGCATATCACGTAAGGCATTTTAAAACTAGTTTATTTCATTCTCAAATTCACCCAAAAATCCAGAAAATCACTACATTAAATGTATCTCCAAGGTTAACATATACACTAATAATAATGATATAATGATAATTATAATAATAGTAAATTATCAAAATTAAAGACACGTCCGATACTTCTAATCAATAGTACCAATCCTAATGTGGAGGGAATCTGCTCACATATATATAATATATTATATATGATAACTGTTATAATTGCTATAACACCACATTCTTCCGCACTTTTGTATTCAAAATTTTCAAATAGCAATTAATACATCAACACCTATAACCATTCAAGCTAAACATAATTTAAAACTACTATTATTACTAGAAGAATTGGAGACCTGAAGGCAACAGTTTTCAATTCACTTCTTGTTTCACGCCGTGCTCTCGTTTCTCCTCTTCTCCTATTTTTTTTCTTCAACAGATTATTTACCAACCTAAATATAATATGACTAATTATAATGGTTTAAAAGTGGCCCAATATTAATTTTAATTTTATTTCCGTTAACCACTAACTATATAAATTATGAAACACACCCCACTAATTTCATAATTATAATTATGAATAGTTTAAAACACTCATATAAAATCTATCGGAAAGTATTTTATGAAAGAAAAAGTTCTAGGGCTCAAACCGACTAAATGGGTTGTTACAATAGATACCAATTTACCCATCGTTCGTCCTCGAACGATCAAAAGAAGGCAAGGGTAAAACAGATAGTTGTCTCAACTATTCCTTTACAATATTAGTACCCAAGATCTCACCTCAAAAGTACCAAACCAACCAATTGGAGATCTACACCTCCTCCCATACAATGCCTCAAATGTAGCCATCTTAATACTCCATTGATATCATTTTGTATTAACTCAACTAACAACAAAACTATTCCCTAGTGGAGTACTCTTCAACTGACCGATTCTTCCACTAGACCTTGACACAACAATCATGATAAATATATATTTTTTTTAAATAATCATGATACAATCCTAAATCAATATTGTCTAAAACCAGGAGTATTTCTAAAGCATCCACCACAACTCATAATGCACAAACCATCATAGATCTTATCAAGAATACATTCTCACAACTAAACATTTCCTCGAGCTTAAGCTATAAAAATATGATCCTTAGAAATTAAGTAATCATCTAGGAAAATAAAACTCATTTAATCCAAGTATGGAAAAGATCAAGTAACCACCATCGAGTGATACACCCAAGAATACAAAACTTCTAATAATCCTATCGATATGCAAGATTAGTAGCTATTATAGAAAAACCTTAAGAAAGACAAAACTAGACGCAATGGTCCTCACGTTCAATCACACATAGCCAAAACATGACATCCCTGATGAGATAAATCTTATGTCTATCGAACAACTGGTCGCTCTCTTATAAATTATCATATTCAAAGTTGTTGTGTTAAGTCGCTAGTATACTTTAACTTTCTCAAACAACACAAAATCTTTCGTTACAAGAATGAAAAATTCTAACCAATGTTTCCGCTCAACCAAGAGGACAATCAAATAATCGATACATAACACAGGTCGAAAAACTCTAGATACTCCTTCCATATTGTCCATATCAAACAATTTTATTCATCCGACTCTATCTCTTTGATTTGTCAGCTACCTACAATCTCTAATTTAGTCCCTATTATAAATGCAAAAATACTTGGTTTAACATATCTCACATCCACTGAATTCAACACTTTTAATATTAATAAAATATCCTACCAACATTGATCATCTACCTTACTCCCAAACCATCATTAGTATCAAATTATTCATATCGCATACATGTTTAAACTATGAATATCTCTATTCCTATTAAGCATTTCATGACATAAACTTCTAAATATCTTGAAACATTCCATACAAGATACTCTTGTTCCTTTTTGCTGACTCGCTTACAAATTTTTTTTTTATTTTATTATTATTAATATAATTATTATTATTATTATTATTATTATTTGTAACGACCTGTTTAGTCGTTTTGAGCAGCAGATTTTATTTCTGGAAAAACTGGCCAAGACAACGGACACCCCGACGGGTCGTCACAGGCACGACGGTCCGTCACAGGGGTTTCGTTTCAAAACACTTAGAATTTCTGAAATTGGGTACTGAAAATCGACTCTCTGAACATCGTAACAGAGTGGCAGGACGGACCGTCACAGGTGTGACGGACCGTCACAGTGCCCGTGATGAAATCGACCCTCGACCGTCACGACGACCTGTGTGACGGACCGTCGCACTCACGACGGCCCGTCACAGGTCGCGCAGTCCCAGTCAAAATCGGATTTCTTTCCACGTTTTAAGGGACGTTTTGGACTATTCTTTCCTTAATTATAAAGTTTGAGGGTTATTATTAATAAATCTAATTACTTGGGGGTTAAAATGGGTAACCCTAAGTTAATTAGTGGGTCATTATTACCATCTTTCATTCTTAATTATAGATTAATTAGGGTAAAAGAAAGAGGGTTTGAATAAGAAAAAGGAAAAGAACAGAAAGAGAGGGAGAAACGAACGAGTAGAGAGAGAGAGAGACGAGGGAGGAAGAAGAACATCAAAGCTTGGGAAATTGCTTGTTGATTCCAATTCTTCGGTGGAGGTAGGTTATGGTTTCTTTTACGATATTCGTAGTAAACTCTTAATAGTGAATGATATGTGTTGATAGTATTGTAAACCCCTCTATGCGCTTAAATTGTATGCTTGCATGAATATGATTATGAAATTGTGAATAAATAAGCATGATGAAGCTATTGAATCCCAAATCTTGATAAAAACCCTAATTCACTTGTTAATGATGATGCCTTAGTATGAAAGAAGGCTTGATGAATTAGGATCGGGTGCCACGTTCGGTACCAGGATAGAATGAATATGAGGATCGGGTGCCACGTTCCTACCAGGATAGAATGAATATGAGGATCGGGTGCCACGCGTTCAGGTACCAGGATAGAATGAATATGAGGATCGGGTGCCACGTTCCGGTACCAGGATAGAATGAATATGAGGATCGGGTGCCACGTTCCGGTACCAGGATAGAATGAATATGAGGATCGGAGTGTCACGTTCCGACACCAGGATAGAATATGGATCGGGTGCCACGTTCCGGTACCAGGATAGTATATGAGGATCGGAGTGCCACGTTCCGGCACCAGGATAGAAATAGAGGAGTGGAGTGTCACGTACCGACACAAGAAGAAGAAAGATAATGAATCTTGAAAGATAATGAATATACTCAATCTAATGAACTTAATTCCCAAATGAGTATGGTATTGAGGCTTGAGTCCTCATGTGTGAACTCGGTTGTCGTTATTGATGAATTTATGTTGTTATTGCTACATGTTGAGTATTGTAGTTGATTTACATTATCATTGATATATACTGTTCCCTATTTTGAGTTGGCCGATGATATCTACTCAGTACTTGTGGTTGTACTGACCCCCTACTTTTATGTTTTCTTCTTTGTTATTGTGTAATGCAGCAAACGTTCCGTCAACCTCAACTCAACAGTAGATCTAGCCAGTCTTCACTACCTTCGAAAATTCAGGGTGAGCTAATGCGTCTAGCTTGGACTGGGTCTTCTTCTTCAAGTCTTGATGCCTTGAACTTCCGGCATGGACTAGCTAGTATTAGTTTTAGCTTCTTAGACAGTTTTAGTTTAGCAATTTGAGATAGATGTTCTTGTGATGATGACTTCCAGATTTTGGGGATAATAATAATAGTTATGAATTGTTTTATTAATGAGTTAAGTCTTCCGCATTATTTTCTGTTGTTATAAATTGAAATGTTAAGGTCTATATGGGTTGGTTCGCTCACATAGGAGGGTAAATGTGGGTGCCAGTCGCGGCCCCGTTTTGGGTCGTGACAAACTTGGTATCGAGCATTAGGTTCGTTGGTCTCATCACACAAGAACAGTCTAGTAGAGTCTTAAGGAACGGTAGGGGGCGCCTTTACTTTTCCTTGAGAGGCTATAAGACTTTAGGAAAATTTCACTCTTTCATTCTTTCTTTCGTGCTACTACTTGAGTCCAATTGGTATCTAGGCGATCTGGTGGTATCGACCATCTTCACTCTATTTCGCAGATGGTTAGAACTAGAGCGACGATCGCTCAAAGAAGAACAACCGCAAGACAGAAACGATCGAGCCACCACCGGGGCTGTGGCTCGAGGAAGAGCAGCGGCAAGAGGCCGTGGTAGAGGTCGTGGGAGGACGTCCTCTAGAGGAAGAGGACGAGCACCTAGCCCCTCTGATGCTAGGGCGGTGACTCCTCCACCGACTGAGGAAGTGATAAGAGAAGGGGAGGATGGGGAGAATGAACAAGGGCAGAATGAGGAATTGCCACCCCAACCTACCCCAGAGATGATCAATCAGGTTCTCGCTTATCTTAGCGGGCTATCTGATCACAGTCAGGCACCTCCAGTGGTTTCTGCACCAACACCTCCGGTTTGAGAGGTACGACATGCGGCTACTATGGCTCCCGCATGGATGCCTCATTGGAGATAGGCACATTTCCGCCTCGACTCTTCGGACCGATAATGACAAGCGATCGGCCACGAACTTTTCAAGAAGTTCTTGAAATTGAAACCACCAGTCTTCAAGGGTGCAGAATCTGAAGATGCTTATGATTTCATGGTTGATTGTCATGAGCTACTACACAAGATGGGGATAGTAGAACGGTTTGGCGTTGAGTTCGTAAGCTATCAGTTTCAAGGGAACGCCAAAATGTGGTGGCGATCGCATGTCGAGTGTCAACCGACAGAGGCCACACCCATGACTTGGGCATCCTTCTCTACTCTGTTTATGGAGAAGTATATCCCAAGGACTTTGAGAGATAGAAAAAGGGATGAGTTCTTGAGTCTCGAGCAAGGTAGGATGACGGTTAACGCATATGAGGCTAAATTTCGTGCTTTATCCAGGTATGCCACTCAACTCTGTTTCAGTCCACAAGAACGGATCCGCCGTTTTGTAAAGGGGTTGAGGTCGAGTGGATTTCAGCCTTACAGTAGCGGCTAAAGAACATCCTTCCAAGAGGTGGTAGACTTTGTGATAGAGGTGGAAGGAGTGAAGCGGATGACTTCACCACTACATCGACATCAAAAAGGTTTGAAGGGAAGGTGAGTTTAATGGTTCTCACTCCGGAGGACAGTAGCTCTGAGGTTACTCAAGTCGACCAATTCAGTCTTCACTACAGATCGTAGTTGGGGTCCACCTCGAGCAGTCAACACTACTCCGAGAGACCTATGCATGAACCCGAGAGTGTTATGGATGTGGGGAGGTTGGACACATGAAGAGGTATTGTCCAAACCAGAGTTACGTAACCCCAATAGCTAGAGGTAGAGGCGGACATGGTAGAGGCCGTTTTTCTGGAGGACGTGGTGGTCGAGGTAATGGTGGTCACCAAAACGGCCGAGGAGATGGGCAAACTGGAGCCACTACTACGCAACATGGTAGGGGCAATGGACAAACGGGTGATAGGGCCCATTGTTACGCTTTCCCTGGGAGATCTGAAGCGGAGGCGTCCGATCTTTGTCATCACAGTAACCTTTTGATTTGTGATTGCATGGCTTCCGTATTGTTTGATCCTGGATCCACATTTTCTTATGTATCTTCCTCATTTGCTAATGGTCTAAATCTACATTGTGAATTACTTGATATGCCTATTCGTGTTTCTACTCCGGTGGGTGAGTCTGTGGTAGTTGAAAAAGTGTATAGGTCTTGTTTGGTGAATTTTGTGGGGAGCAACACTTATGTAGATTTGGTTATCTTAGAAATGATTGATTTTGATGTAATTCTGGGTATGACTTGGCTTTCGCCGCAATTTGCGATCTTGGATTGTAATGCTAAGACGGTGACATTAGCCAAGCCTGGGACAGATCCGTTAGTGTGGGAGGGAGACTACACTTCCAATCCGGTTCGTATTGTGTCCTTTCTTTGTGCTCGGAAGATGGTTAGTAAGGGTTGTTTGGCTTTCTTAGCACACCTTAGGGATGACACTACTCAAGTACCCTCAATTGAATCGGTTTCGGTAGTTCGAGAATTTTTTGATGTGTTCCCTACAGATCTTCCTGGTATGCCACCAGATAGGGATATTGACTTCTGCATTGATCTTGAAGCGGGTACTCGCCCCATTTCTATACCCCCTTATAGAATGGCTCCATGAGTTAAGAGAGTTAAAGGCACAACTTCAAGAGTTGTTAAACAAAGCCTACATTAGACCAAGTGCATCTCCTTGGGGTGCTCCGGTTTTGTTTGTAAAGAAGAAGGATGGGAGTTTTCGGATGTGCATAGACTACCGGCAGTTGAACAAGGTAACTATCAAGAACAAGTATCCTCTTCCTCGCATTGATGACTTGTTCGATCAACTACAAGGTGCTTGTGTCTTCTCTAAGATTGACTTGAGATCCGGTTATCATCAATTGAAAATACGGGCAACGGATGTACCAAAGACTGCTTTTCGAACTAGGTATGGACATTATGAATTTGTGGTGATGTCCTTTGGTCTTACGAATGCCCCTGCTGCGTTCATGAGTTTGATGAATGGGATTTTTAAGCCATATTTGGATCTCTTCGTGATTGTATTTATTGATGATATATTGGTATACTCAAAGAGCAAGAAGGAACATGAAGAGCATTTGAGAATGGTATTGGAGACGTTGAGGGAGAAAGCTCTATGCCAAATTCTCTAAGTGTGAATTTTGGCTAGATGCAGTGTCCTTCTTGGGGCACGTAGTTTCTAAGGATGGAGTGATGGTAGATCCATCTAAGATTGAGACAGTGAAGAATTGGGTAAGACCCGCTAATGTGTCAGAAATAAGAAGCTTTGTTGGGTTAGCTAGCTACTACCGCCGCTTTGTCAAGGGATTCTCTTCTATTGCTTCCCAATTAACGAACTTGACCAAGCAGAATGTTCCATTTGTATGGTCAGATGAGTGTGAGGAAAGCTTTCAGAAGCTTAAGACTTTGTTGACTACCGCACCAATTCTTACCTTGCCAGTAGAGGGTAAAAACTTCATTGTTTATTGTGATGCATCCTATTCTGGGTTGGGTGCAGTGCTAATGCAAGAGAAGAATGTGATTGCTTATGCTTCGAGGCAATTAAAGATGCATGAACGTAACTATCCGACCCATGACTTGGAGTTGGCCGCGGTAGTATTTGCACTAAAGCAATGGAGACAATATTTGTATGGAGTTAAGTGTGAGGTCTACACGGATCATCGTAGCCTTCAGTATGTCTTTACTCAGAAAGATTTGAACTTAAGACAGAGGAGATGGATGGAGTTACTAAAGGACTACGATATCACTATCTTGTATCATCCGGGAAAAGCGAATGTTGTAGCGGATGCTTTAAGTAGAAAGGCGGGAAGCATGGGAAGTCTAGCTCATTTGCAAGCTTCTAGACGCCCATTGGCTAGAGAGGTTCAGACTCTGGCTAACGACTTGATGAGGTTAGAAATAAATGAGAAGGGAGGATTGTTGGCTAGTGTGGAGTCGAAATCTTCTTTTCTCGACAAGATTAAGGGAAAACAGTTTGATGATGAGAAACTAAGACGAATTCAAGATAAAGTATTGCGAGGAGAGGCTAAGGAAGCACAAATCGATGAGGAAGGTATTTTGAGAATCAAAGGAAGGGTATGTGTACCCCACGTCGATGATTTGATCAACACTATTCTGACAGAGGCTCATAGTTCACGGTATTCTATACATCCGGGTGCGACCAAGATGTACCGTGACCTAAAGCAACACTTTTGGTTGAGTAGAATGAAGCGTGATATTGTTGACTTTATTGCCAAGTGTCCAAACTGTCAACAAGTAAAGTATGAACACCAAAGGCCCGGAGGAACACTTCAGAGAATGCCCATTCCGGAATGGAAGTGGGAAAGAATCGCAATGGACTTTGTGGTTGGTCTTCCAAAGACAATGGGTAAGTATGACTCCATTTGGGTGATTGTTGATAGGTTAACTAAATCTGCTCATTTCATTCCGGTAAAGGTGACTTACAATGCAGAGAAGTTAGCCAAGATCTATATCTCAGAAATCGTTCGATTGCATGGGGTTCCACTATCCATCATATCGATAGATAAGTGCAGTTTACTTCTAAGTTTTGGAAAACATTGCATACGGAATTGGGTACTAGGTTGGACCTTAGTACTGCATTCCATCCTCAGACCGATGGTCAGTCTGAACGAACGATTCAAGTGTTGGAGGATATGCTTTGTGCATGTGTGATAGAGTTTGGTGGCCATTGGGATAGCTTCTTACCCTTAGCGGAGTTTTCATACAATAATAGCTATCACTCAAGAATTTATATGGCCCCATTTGAAGCATTGTATGGGAGGAGGTGTAGATCTCCCATTGGTTGGTTTGATGCCTTTGAGGTTAGACCTTGGGGTACTGACCTTCTGAGGGATTCGATAGAGAAAGTGAAGTCTATTCAAGAAAAGCTTCTAGCGGCGCAAAGTAGGCAAAAAGAATATGCAGATCGAAAGGTTAGAGACTTAGAGTTCATGGAGGGTGAACAAGTCTTGTTGAAAGTTTCGCCAATGAAAGGGGTGATGCGGTTTGGAAAAAGAGGTAAGCTAAGTCCAAGGTATATTGGACCATTTGAAATACTTAAGCGAGTAGGGGAGGTGGCTTATGAGTTAGCCTTGCCTCCAGGGCTGTCTGGAGTACATCCGGTATTTCATGTGTCCATGTTGAAAAGATACCATGGAGATTGAAACTATATCATCCGTTGGGATTCAGTTTTGTTTGATGAGAACTTGTCTTATGAGGAGGAGCCAGTCGCTATTTTAGATAGAGAAGTTCGCAAGTTGAGGTCAAGGGAGATTGCATCCATCAAGGTTCAATGGAAGAATCGACCCGTTGAAGAGGCTACTTGGGAGAAGGAGGCAGATATGCAAGAAAAATACCCACATCTGTTTACAGATTCAGGTACTCCTTTTCGCCATTGTTTTCTTCTTTTGATTGTTCGGGGACGAACGATGGGTAAATTGGTATCTATTGTAACGACCTGTTTAGTCGTTTTGAGCAGCAGATTTTATTTCTGGAAAAACTGGCCAAGACAACGGACACCCCGACGGGCCGTCCGCACGACGGCGTCCGTCCGCGAGGGTTTCGTTTCAAAACACTTAGAATTTCTGAAATTGGGTACTGAAAATCGACTCTCTGAACATCGTAACGGAGTGGCAGGACGGACCGTCACAGTGCCCGTGATGAAATCGACCCTCGACCGTCACGACGACCTGTGTGACGGACCGTCGCACTCACGGCTGTCACGCAGTCGCGCGATCCGTCAAAATCGGATTTCTTTCCACGTTTTAAGGGACGTTTTGGACTATTCTTTCCTTAATTATAAAGTTTGAGGGTTATTATTAATAAATCTAATTACTTGGGGGTTAAAATAGGTAACCCTAAGTTAATTAGTGGGTCATTATTACCATCTTTCATTCTTAATTATAGATTAATTAGGGTAAAAGAAAGAGGGTTTGAATAAGAAAAAGGAAAAGAACAGAAAGAGAGGGAGAAACGAACGAGTAGAGAGAGAGAGAGTCGAACGAGGAAGAAGAACATCAAAGCTTGGGAAATTGCTTGTTGATTCCAATTCTTCAGTGGAGGTAGGTTATGGTTTCTTTTACGATATTCGTAGTAAACTCTTAATAGTGAATGATATGTGTTGATAGTATTGTAAACCCCTCTATGCGCTTAAATTGTATGCTTGCATGAATATGATTATGAAATTGTGAATAAATAAGCATGATGAAGCTATTGAATCCCAAATCTTGATAAAAACCCTAATTCACTTGTTAATGATGATGCCTTAGTATGAAAGAAGGCTTGATGAATTAGGGGATCGGGTGCCACGTTCCGGTACCAGGATAGAATGAATATGAGGATCGGGTGCCACGTTCCGGTACCAGGATAGAATGAATATGAGGATCGGGTGCCACGTTCCGGTACCAGGATAGAATGAATATGAGGATCGGGTGCCACGTTCCGGTACCAGGATAGAATGAATATGAGGATCGGGTGCCACGTTCCGGTACCAGGATAGAATGAATATGAGGATCGGGTGCCACGTTTCGGTACCAGGATAGAATGAATATGAGGATCGGGTGCCACGTT
Organism: Solanum arcanum; assembly: GCA_027789145.1. NCBI lineage: Eukaryota > Viridiplantae > Streptophyta > Magnoliopsida > Solanales > Solanaceae > Solanum > Solanum arcanum. The sequence goes on along the minus strand of CM050935.1, from coordinate 21,424,566 downwards.
CCGGTACCAGGATAGAATGAATATGAGGATCGGAGTGTCACGTTCCGACACCAGGATAGAATATGGATCGGGTGCCACGTTCCTGTACCAGGATAGTATATGAGGATCGGAGTGCCACGTTTTGGCACCAGGATAGAAATAGAGGAGCGGTGTGTTACGTACCGACACAAGAAGAAGAAAGATAATGAATCTTGAAAGATAATGAATATACTCAATCTAATGAACTTAATTCCCAAATGAGTATGGTATTGAGGCTTGAGTCCTCATGTGTGAACTCGGTTGTCGTTATTGATGAATTTATGTTGTTATTGCTACATGTTAAGTATTGTAGTTGATTTACATTATCATTGATATATACTGTTCCCTATTTTGAGTTGGCCGATGATATCTACTCAGTACTTGTGGTTGTACTGACCCCCTACTTTTATGTTTTCTTCTTTGTTATTGTGTAATGCAAGAAGCGTCCGTCAACCTCAACTCAACAAAGAGATCTCGCCAGTCTTCACTACCTTCGGAAATTCAGGGTGAGCTAATGCGTCTAGCTTGGACTGGGTCTTCTTCTTCAAGTCTTGATGCCTTGAACTTCCGGCATGGACTAGCTAGTATTAGTTTTAGCTTCTTAGACAGTTTTAGTTTAGCAATTTGAGATAAATGTTCTTGTGATGATGACTTCCAGATTTTGGGGATAATAATAATAGTTATGAATTGTTTTATTAATGAGTTAAGTCTTCCGCATTATTTTCTGTTGTTATAAATTGAAATGTTAAGGTCTATATGGGTTGGTTCGCTCACATAGGAGGGTAAATGTGGGTGCCAGTCGCGGCCCCGTTTTGGGTCGTGACATTATTATTATTATTATTATTATTTGTTCCGAAAATCCTAGACATTCTTATCTTAGCCTCTATGTCAAAACATTACGGGAAACCCCTTAACAATCAAAAGTAACAAAAATTTTGACTTAATCATTTCTTACTTTACCAATCCATACCTTTATAAATATACCACCACTAATGTAGACTTCTAATTATATGTATTTAAAAATGGAATTGTAAATTCAATTGTGTAACTCAATCCTCTTATCTATCAACATTAGCTCATACCTTGAAGATTTTTAGGAATTCATGTATCTTCGCGCATCATTAATCATCTCTTCATACATCTAACCATATCCTTCGCTAAAAATTTAATAGTACTTAATACTGAACTCACAACCACAAAGGAACTTATTGTCATACTCGAGTTGAACGTATATACACTCTTTTATCAAGTCTTATCAAATAACTTTTAATCATCTGATGAACCTGTGACACCATTACCTTAACCAAAACAAAATAGATAAAACCACAAGTCCCTCAACTCAATTCTAAACCTCTGAAATACACCTCTTTATCCCTTCCAATTAATATTTCTCTTACAAAATATTTCATTAAAACACCTCATAATACACACTATAAATACAATGCCTGTACAATTTTAAATGCAAGCACCATCCAAACCCAGTTGTTGCTCAAAATAAAAAAATTATCTTGCAGATATCTGAATCCAATCTCCATTGTTCAAATAAACCACCAAGATGTCAGGAACACGTAGTTAAACTTTTAGCCCGATCTAATGGTTAGTTAATTGAGAAACACGATCTGAAAGTTGCTGGTTGGATAAAAAGTATGCAACAAAATAAATATATTTCTTCTTTCGTCTCTCTTCTCTCTCAAAACTTCCCTTATGTCATAATGTCTTTCAAGCAGAATACTAATGAGTAGTTCAATTTTTCTCTTAAGATCAACCTCTATTTATACAATTGTGTTTTTCCTTACAAAGTCAAAATCAACTACAAATAGGATTATAATTCCAATTCTTATCCTAATAGGATTGCAAACCAAATAAAAAGAATAATTTCAATCCTTTTTCAAGTAGGATTATACCTAGTGTCCAAATCATAAGCAAATACTAAATTCGATATCAGAACCGGTGAAACACTATCAAGACTTTATTGCCACAAAACTAATTCTAAATGAGAATTTTCCATACTATTACAACAAACATAAATCATATATGTCATATATCACTTTCTCTTTTTACAATCATGCTTAGCTAGACCTTTTCATCATCAAGAAGTGAACCTTTTCCTCGACATGACACCTTAAACTAAGGTATACCAATAAATTTAAGGGACTAACTCAACTATATAAGCATTTTCTTACTAAAATCTTCAATTTGGTTCACCCAAGCATACTCAATAGGACTTTTATTCCCTATAAGTCTGTCATCCTAGTAGCAAACTACCTTTTGAAGCTTAAGATAAAATCGTCAGTCCTCATTCAGAACCCTCCAGATACATCTCACAAGCTAAATATATTAGTATTGTACCAAAAATCCATCCTAGTAGCAAACTACCTTTTGAAGCTTAAGATAAAATCGTCAGTCCTCATTCAGAACCCTCCAGATACATCTCACAAGCTAAATATATTAGTATTGTACCAAAAATCCACCATTAAAATATTTCTGACAATTAATGCATTTCAAAGTGCTTGTAGTAATACATAGTTGGTTTCTCAAATATGAATGAAACAGTGAATCTCATTATCTGAACATGTCATACAACTAATAACATCATTAGGAGTTAGTATTCTTACTTGACAATCGACGTACCCTTTCCACATAACCCTAGTACTGTCACACCGTGAATGTCCGTTAGATACCTCACTAGAACACATCACACCTATCGATAAGATCGTACCCAAATAGCCCACATATTTCTATCCATTGATTAATTGAAAAACATTATCAAATTTGTTCTCTCTTAGGCCAAACAATTCGTTTAACTTCTAAGACCAATTCAATAACAAAAATGACACACTTCGTAACTCTAACCAAGTAAGTATCGATGACCCTCTTTGATATATCCTCATTATATGATGTCATAGTAGTGGCTTTACTAATAGGCACTCAACATGAGACTAGCACCTTATTTTGCAATCCAGAAAATATACCTATTTCGAAGAATATTTTTTTTTCTCTTGTCGCTATTTCAACTCCTAATAATCTAGTACTAACCATATTTGAAATAGAGTGAAGAATTCTAGATACCAATTTGTATCAACTAGATACTAATTGGATTCAAGTAGTAACACAAAAGAATGAAATAAATGAGTTTTCCTAAAGTCCTATAGCCTCTCAAAGAAAAGTAAAGGCGTCCCCATAACGTTCCGCAAGACTCTACTAGACTTGTCCTTGTGTGATGAGATCAACCAACCTAACGCTATGATACCAAGTTTGTCACGACCCAAAACAAGTCGTGAGTGGCACCCACACTTACCTCCTTAGGTAGGCAAACAAACACATCTAAACCCCAACATATACCAATAGTTCAACTATAAATAATATGAATAATGCGGAAGCTCCAAAAGATACTGTCACGACCCAAATCGGGCCGCGACTGACACCCACACTTACCCTCCTATGTGAGCGAACCAATCCACACAAACCCAACATTGCAATATAATAACACAACATAATGCGGAAGACTTAAACTCATTAATGAAAATAAATTAAATAACTTCTAAAAACTCAACAACTATTATTATTACCAAAATCTGGAAGTCATCATCACAAGAACATCTATCCTCAAATTACTAATTCTAAGAGTATCTAAAAAGCTAAGATAAATAAAAAGCTAGTCTATGCCGGAACTTCAAGGCATCAAGACATGAAGAAGAAGATCCAGTCAAAGCTAGAAGCGTTAGCTCACCCTGAAATCCGGTGTGACGAAGACTGGCTAGAGTTGCGGTTGAGTTGAAGACGAGGGTACGTTTGCTGCACTCCACAATAACAAAGAAATAAATATACAAGTAGAGGTCAGTACAAAACACGGGTACTGAGTAGATATCATCGGCCAACTAAAAATAGAAAACAATATATAGCAGATCATATCATAAATCAACTACAATACTCAATCTGTAGCAAAAACATGTACCAGAATCTTTGATAAATAACGTCAAGTACACTCATGAGGACTCAAGCCTTCATATCATACTCATTTGGGAATTAGGTTCATTAAATTGAGTATATTATCATCTTTCAAGATTCATTATCTTTATTCCGCTCGTGTCGTTACATGACACTCCGATCAAAATCATACTATCCTGGTGTCGGAACGTGACACTCCGATCTCCTTATACTATGTGCCGGAACGTGACACTCAGATCCCCTAATTCTACGTGTCGGTTCGTGACACCCGATCCCCTAATTCTACGTGTCGGTTCGTGACACCCGATCCCCTAATTCTAGGTGTCAGTTCGTGACACCCGATCCCCTAATATCATTCTATTAATTCATCAAGCCTTCTCCTATACCAAGGCATCATCATCTAATTACTTTAGTTCATCAAGCCTTCTTTTATACCAAAGCATCATCATCTCATTACTTTAGTTCATCAAGCCTTCTTTTATATCAAGGCATCATCATTAACAAGGGTTTTTCAAGATTTGGGATTCAATAGCTTCATCATGCTTATTTCATCACAATTATATAATCACATTCATGCAAGCATACAATTAAGCACATAGATGGGTTTACAATACTACCCAATACATAGCATTCGCTATCAAGAGTTTACTATCAATAGCATAAAAACCATAACCTTCCTTCACCGAAGAATTGTGATCAAGCAAGCAATTCCTCAAAATCTTGGCTATCTTCTTCGTTTTCTCCCTCTCTCGATCGTTTCTCTCTTTCTCCTCTGTTCTTTCTATTTTTCTTATTCAAACCCTCTTTCTTTTACCCTAATTAGCATATAATTAAGTATAAAAGATGAGGACTTAACCCACAAATTAACTCAAGGTTATCTATTTTAACCCCCAAGTAATTGAGTTATTAATATTCAAACACTAACTTTATAATTATAAGCCCGAATAGTCCAAAACGTTCCTTAAAACATTTAAAGAAATCCGACTCAGCCTGGGATTACGCAACCTGTGACGGTCCGTCATGGCTGTGAGGGTCCGTCCTGCAAGTCCGTCGCAAGGTTCAGAGAGTTAATTTCTGTGGAAGGTGTGTGACGGTCCGTCGTGCCCACGACGGTCCGTCCTGTCATTCCGTTACGAAGTTCAGAGAGTCGATTTCAGTACCCAAATTTCAGAATTCTAAGTGTTTTGGAACGAAACCTGCACGACGGTCCGTCATGCCCATGACGGTTCATCGTGGGGTCCGTCGACTTAGCAAGTTTTTCCAGAAATAAAATCTTCTGCTCAAAACGACTAAACATGTCGTTACAATAGATACCAATTTACCCATAGTTCGTCCCCGAACGATCACAAGAAGAAAAACAAGGGCGAAAAGGAGTACCTGAATCTGTAAACAGGTGTGGGTATCTCTCTTGCATGTCAGCCTCTTTCTCCCAAGTGGCTTCTTCAACGGGTCGATTCTTCCATTGAACTTTGATGCATGCAATCTCCCTTGACCTCAACTTGCGTACTTCTCTATCTAAAATAGCAACAGGATCCTCCTCGTAAGACAAATTTTCATCAAGCAAAACTGAATCCCAACGAATAATGTAGTTTCCATCCCCATGGTATCTTTTCAACATAGACACATGAAATACCAGATGCACTCCGGACAGCCCTGGAGGCAAGGCTAACTCATAAGCCACCTCCCCTACTCGCTTAAGTACTTCAAAGGGACCAATATACCTTGGGCTTAGTTTACCTCTTTTACCAAACCACATCACCCCTTTCATGGGTGAAACCTTCAGCAAGACTTGCTCACCCTCCATAAACTCCAAGTCTCTAACCTTTCGATCTGCATATTCCTTTTGCCTACTTTGCGCCGCTAAAAGCTTTTCTTGAATAGATTTCACTTTCTCCAATGAATCCCTCAAAAGGTCAATACCCCAAGGTCTAACCTCAAATGCATCAAACCATCCAATGGGAGACCTACATCTCCTCCCATACAATGCCTCGAATGGAGACATATCAATACTTGAGTGATAGCTATTGTTGTATGAGAACTCTGCTAATGGTAAGAAGTTGTCCCAATGACCACCAAATTCTATCACACATGCACGAAGCATATCCTCCAACACTTGAATCGTTCGCTCAGACTGACCATCGGTCTGAGGATGGAACACAGTTTTAAGGTCCAACCTAGTACCTAATTCAGCATGCAATGTTCTCCAAAACTTAGAAGTAAATTGCGTACCTCTATCTGATATGATGGAGAGTGGAAATCCATGCAATCGAACAATTTCTGAGATATAGATTCTGGCTAACTTCTCTGCATTGTAGGTCACCTTGACCGGAATGAAGTGGTCAGACTTAGTTAACCTATCAACGATTACCCAAATGGAGTCAAACTTCCCCAATGTCTTTGGAAGACCAAACACGAAGTCCATTGCAATTCTCTCCCACTTCCATTCAAGAATGGTCATTCTCTGAAGTGTTCCTCTGGGCCTCTGGTGTTCATACTTTACTTGTTGACAATTTGGACATTTGGCGATAAAATCAACAATGTCGCGCTTCATTCTACTCCACCAAAAGTGTTGCTTTAGGTCACGGTACATGTTGGTTGCACCAGGATGTATAGAATATCCGGAACTATGAGCCTCTATAAGAATAGTGTGGATCAAATCATCAACACGGGGCACACATACCCTTCCCTTAATTCTCAAAACACCTTCCTCATCCATTATTGCTTCTTTAGCCTCTCCTCGCAACACCATATCCCGAATTCGACTTAGTTTCTCATCATCAAATTGTTTTCCCTTGATCTTGTCAAGAAAAGAAGATCTCGCCTCCACACTGGCAAAAAATCCTCCCTTCTCATTCACTTCTAACCTCATAAAGTCGTTAGCCAGAGTCTGAACCTCTCTAGCCAATGGACGTCTAGAAACTTGCAAGTGGGCTAGACTTCCCATGCTCCCTGCCTTTCTACATAAGACATCTGCCACAACATTAGCCTTTCCCGAATGATACAAGATAGTGATATCGTATTCCTTCAGTAGTTCCATCCATCTACTTTGTCTCAAATTCAAATGTTTTTGAGTGAAGACATACTATAGGCTACGATGATCTGTGTACATTTCACACTTAACACCATATAGATAGTGTCTCCATTGTTTTAAGGCAAACACTACCGCAGCCAATTCCAAATTATGGGTTGGATAATTACGTTCGTGCAGCTTTAATTGCCTTGAAGCATAAGCAATTACGTTCTTCTCTTGCATTAGCATTGCACCCAAACCCGAATAGGATGCATCACAATAGACAATGAAATTCTTACCTTCCACTGGCAGGGTAAGGATTGGTGCAGTAGTCAACAAAGTCTTGAGCTTCTGAAAGCTTTCTTCACACTCGTCCGACCATACAAATGGAACATTCTGCTTAGTTAAGTTCGTCAATTGGGGAGCAATGGAAGAGAATCCCTTGACAAATCAACGGTAATAGCTAGCTAAACCAACAAAGCTCCTTATTTCTGACACATTAGTAGGTCTTACCCAATTCTTCACTGTCTCAATCTTAGAAGGATCCACCATCACCCCATCCTTAGAAACCACATGCCCCAAGAAGGACACTGCATCTAGCCAAAACTCGCACTTGGAGAACTTGGCATAAAGCTTTTTCTCCCTAAACATTTCCAATACAATTCTCAAATGCTCCTCATGTTCCTTCTTGCTCTTTGAGTATACCAATATATCATCAGTAAATACGATCACAAAGAGATCCAGATATGGCTTAAAAATCCCGTTAATCAAGCTCATGAAAGCAGCAGGGGCATTCGTAAGACCAAAAGACATCACTACAAATTCGTAATGCCCATACCTGGTCCGAAAAGCAGTCTTTGGCACATCCGTTGCCCATATTTTCAATTGATGATAACCGGACCTCAAGTCAATCATAGAGAAAACACAAGCACCTTGTAACTGATCGAACAAGTCATCAATACGAGGAATGGGATATTTGTTCTTAATAGTTACCTTGTTCAACTGTCTGTAGTCTATGCACATCCAAAAACTCCCATCTTTCTTCTTCACAAACAAAAAAGGAGCACCCCAAGGAGATGCAATTGGTCTAATAAAGCCTTTGCTTAGCAACTCTTGAAGTTTTGCCTTTAACTCTCTTAACTCCGCAGGAGCCATTCTATAAGGGGGTATAGAAATGGGGCGAGTACCCGATTCAAGATCAATGCAGAAGTCAATATCTCTATCCGGTGGCATACCAGGAAGGTCTGCGGGAAACACATCTAGAAACTCACGAACTATCGAAACTGACTCAATTGAAGGTACTTGGGTTGTGTCATCCCTGAGATGTGTCAAGAAAGCTAAACACCCCTTACTTACCATTCTCTTAGCACAAAGAAAGGAGATGATACGAACCGGAGTGGAAGTGTAGTCGCCCTCCCACACTAACGGATCTGTCCCAGGCTTGGCTAACGTCACAGTTTTAGCATTACAATCCAAGATCGCAAAATTCGGAGAATGCCAAGTCATACCCAAAATTACATCAAAATCAACCATTTCTAAGATAACCAAGTCTACATACGTATTGCTCCCCAAAAAAGTCACCAAACAATACCTATATACTTTTTCAACTATCACAGACTCACCCACCGGAGTGGAAACACGAATAGGCATGTCAAGCAATTCACAATGTAAATTAACACCATTAGCAAATGAGGAAGATACATATGAAAATGTGGATCCAGGATCAAATAATACAGAAGCCATGCAATCACAAATCAAAAGATTACCTGTGATAACAGCATCCGATGTCTCCGCTTCCGACCGCCCAAGGAAAGCGTAACAATGGGCCCTATCACCAGTCTGTCTGTTGTCTCTAATAGGTTGCGCTGCAGTATTTCCCATTTGTCCGTCACCCCGGCCGTTTTGATGACCACCATTACCTCGGCCACCACGTCCTCCAGAATAACGACCTCTACCATGACCACCTCTACATCTAGTTATTGGGGGTCTATAACTCTGTTTTGGACAATTCCTCCTAATATGTCCAGTCTCCCCACATCCATAACACTCCCTGGAGTCAAGCATGGGTCTCTCAGAGAAGTGTTGACCGGTCTGAGGTGGACCACCAACTACAATCTGTAGTGAAGACTGAATTGGTCGGACTGAGTAACCTCCTGAACCCTGTCCTCTAGAGTAAGAACCATTAAACTCACCTCCCTTTCGAAACCTTTTTGATGTCGTTGCCATGGTGAAGTCATCTGGCTTCACTCCCTCTACCTCTATCACGAAGTCTACCACTTCTTGAAAAGATTTTGCCGTAGCCGCTACCTGAAAGGTTGAAATCCGCAATTCTGACCTTAACCCCTTCACAAAACGGCGAATCCGCTCTTGTGAACTGAAACAAAGTTGGGTGGCATACCTTGATAATGCACGGAACTTAGCCTATATGCAATAACCGACATCCTACCTTGCTCTAGGCTCAAGAACTCATCTCTTTTCCTGTCCTTCAAAGTCCGGGGGATATACTTCTCCATAAACAAGCTAGAGAATGATGCCCAAGTCATAGGTGGTGCCTCTGTTGGTTGACACTCAACATGTGACCGCCACCATATTTTGGCGTTCCCTTGAAACTGATAAGTCACAAACTCAACACCAAACCGTTCTACTATACCCATCTTGTGTAGTAGCTCATGACAGTCAACCAGAAAATCGTAGGCATCCTCATATTCAGCACCCTTGAAGACTGGAGGTTTCAATTTCAAGAACTTACTGAAAAGTTCATGCTGATCATTTGTCATTATAGGCCCTGTAGTCAGACGAGGAAATGTACCTATTTCCAATGAAGCATCCATGCAGGGAGCCACAGTAGCCGCATGTTGTACCTCCGGAGCCTGAGGTGCTGGTGCAGAAAACACTGGAGGCGCTTGGCCTTGATCAGATAACCCGCTAAGATACGCAAGAACCTGATTGATCATCTCTGGGGTAGGTTGGGGTGGTAATTACTCATTTTGTACTTGTTCATTTTCCCCATCCTCCTCTTCTCTTACTACTTCCTTAGTCGGTGGAGGAGTCACCGCCCTAGTAAAGATGGGCCAGTCGTTCGTCCTCTTCCTCTAGAGGACGTCCTCCCGCGACCTCTACCGCGGCCTCTTGCCACTTCTCCTCTTTGAGCTACAGTCTCAGTGGCTGGCTCAGATGCATCTTGTCTTGCCGATGTTGATGTTGGCGCGGTTGTTGCTCTAGTTCTAACCATCTGCGAAATAGAGTGAAGATGGTCAGATACCAATTTGTATCACCTAGATACCAATTGGATCCAAGTAATAGCACGAAAGAAAGAAAGAATGGAATTTTCCTAAAGCCTTATAGCCTCTAAAAGAAAAGTAAAGGCGTCCCCCTACCGTTCCTTGAGACTCTACTAGACTCGTTCTTATGTGATGAGACCAACGAACCTAATTCTCTGATACCAACTTTGTCACGACCCAAATCGGGCCGCGACTGGCACCCACACTTATCCTCCTATGTGAGCGAACCAATCCATACAAACCCAAGATTGCAATATAATAACACAACATAATGCGGAAGACTTAAACTCATTAATGAAAATCAATTAAATAACTTCTAAAAGCTCAACAACTATTATTATTCTCAAAATCTGGAAGTCATCATCACAAGAACATCTATCCTCAAATTAATAATTCTAAGAGTATCTAAAAAGCTAAGATAAATAAAAAGCTAGTCTATGCCGGAACTTCAAGGCATCAAGACATGAAGAAGAAGATTTAGTCCAAGATAGAAGCGTTGGCTCACCTTGAAATCCGGTGTGACAAAGACTGGCTAGAGTTGAGGTTGAGTTGAAGACGACGGCACGTTTGCTGCACTCCACAATAACAAAGAAAGAATCATACAAGTAGGGGTCAGTACAAAATACGGGTACTGAGTAGATATCATCGGCCAACTCAAAATAGAAAACAATACATATCAGATCATATCATAAATCAACTACAATACTCAATCTGTAGCAACAACATGTACCAGAATCTTTGATAAATAACGTCAAGTACACTCATGAGGACTCAAGCCTCCATATCATACTCATTTGGGAATTAGGTTCATTAAATTGAGTATATTAGCATCTTTTTTGAAGATTCATTATCTTTATTCCTCTCGTGTTGGTACATGACACTCCAATCCAAATCATACTATCCTGGTGTCGGAACGTGACACTCCGATCCCCTAATACTATGTGCCGGAACGTGACACTCCGATCCCCTAATTCTACGTGTCGGTTCGTGATACCTGATCCCCTAATTCTACGTGTCGGTTTGTGACACTCGATTCCCTAATTCTATGTGTCGGTTCGTGACACCCGATCCCCTAATTCTACGTGTCGGTTCGTGACACCCGATTCCCTAATTCTACGTGTCGGTTCGTGACACCCGATCCCCTAATTCTACGTGTCGGTTCGTGACACCCGATCCCCTAATATCATTCTATTAATTCATCAAGCCTTCTTCTATACCAAGGCATCATCATCTCATTACTTTAGTTAATCAAGCTTTCTTTTATACCAAGGCATCATCATCTCATTACTTTAGTTCATCAAGCCTTCTTTTATATCAAGGCATCATCATTAACAAGGGATTTTCAAGATTTGGGATTCAATAGCTTCATTATGCTTATTTCATCACAATTATATCATCACATTCATGCAAGCATACAATTAAGCACATAGAAGGGTTTACAATACTACCCAATACATATCATTCGCTATTAAGAGTTTACTATCAATAGCATAAAAACCATAACCTACCTCCAACGAAGAATTGTGATCAAGCAAGCAATTCCTCAAAATCTTGGCTATCTTCTTCGTTTTCTCCCTCTCTCGATTGTTTCTCTCTTTCTCCTATGTTCTTTCTATTTTTCTTTTTCAAGCCCTCTTTCTTTTACCCTAATTAGCATATAATTAAGTATAAAAGATGAGGACTAAACCCACTAATTAACTCAAGGTTATCTCTTTTAACCCCCAAATAATTGAGTTATTAATATTAAACCACTAACTTTATAATTATAAGCCGGAATAGTCCAAAACGTTCCTTAAAACATTTAAAGAAATCCGACTCAGCTTGGGATTACGCAACCTCTGACGGTCCGTCATGGCTGTGACGGTCCGTCCTGCAGGTCCGTCGCAAGGTTCAGAGATTTAATTTCTGTGGAAGGTGTGTGACGGTCCGTCGTGCCCACGACGGTCCATCCTGCCATTCCGTTACGAAGTTCAGAGAGTCGATTTCAGTACCCAAATTTCAGAATTCTAAGTGTTTTGGAACGAAACCCCCACGACGGTCCGTTGTGCCCATGACGGTTCGTCGTGGGGTCCGTCGACTTAGCCAGTTTTTCCAGAAATAAAATCTGCTGCTCAAAACGACTAAACAGGTCGTTACAGATACTAAGCAACCAATTTAAATAAGTTTCTAAAGTGTAATACTTATCATCTCAAAATATGATAGTCATCACATCAAGGACATCTAATCTCCAATACTAAGTCTAAGAAAATCGAATACACTAAAATAAAAGAAAAAAATGGTATGTGTCTGAAAGTATAGGACATCATGTCATGACCGAGAGAATCCAACACGAGCTTTAATGGATAACTCACCCTGGAACTTGATATGCCGGAGGCTTGCTAGAGCTGAGGGAAATAAGAAGTCATAGGTACACTCGCTGCATTTCATAAAAGGAAAACAAAGAACAAAACAAATAGGGCTAAGTACGAGGAAACATGTACTGAGTAAGTATCATCGGTCAACCAAGATAGTAAGTAATATACAAAGAATAATAGTATGAACTCAACTGTAGCACTTAATATGTGATTACTAACAAACAACATGAACAAGTGTCAATAACAATAAACTAAGTACGTATTAAGTCAACGGTATCAAGATCACACATGAGGACTTATGCCTCCTAACCAAACCATTTTGGGAGTATAGTCTTTGAGATTGAGTATCTTCCACTAGTTCAACATATTTTTCCATTAACATTATCGTGTCGGAAAGTGACACTCTGATCCAAGAATACCGTGTCGGAACGTGACACTCCGATCGAAGAATACCATGTCGGAACGTGACACTCCGATCCAAGAATACCATGTCGGAACGTGACATTCCGATCCAAGAATATTGTGTCCGAACGTGAAACTCTGATCCTATAATATAATTAGCTTATAATTTCGTATCACCACTTTTCCATTCGTTAATAATATTTCATCGATCTTTCTTTATTCAAGGCATCACATCGATAAAGAGGGTTCAAGAATATAAATTCCACGGTCTCAGGATTTCAGACCAATCACAAAACACACAACAAAGCCACACAATCAGACAATCAAGTACATAAAAACTTCACAATATCATTCAATACATATCAATCACTATTGAGAGTTTACTATCAAATATCATAAACCATAACCTACCTACATCGAAAAATCGAAGTGAAGTAACTACTTCTCCAATGAACTTCCTTTCCGTATTGCCTACGATTTTTTCCAATCTATTAAGTATATACATATGTATAACTTGTCAGTAAACGAATCTATAAACACTCAATTTAATCTATGTTCAGACTAGATTAAAAAACTCATCTAATTATATAATAATTTTTTATAGTTCTAACCTAAAGGTAAGTCTAAATTCCCCCATTTAACATAACTTTAATAGAATTTAAATAATTTGATGCACCTAATATTTAATTATCTATTTTCATTTATAAAAATATAAATTTATAATGCAAAAATAAAATATTAATACTAATCTCTCGAAGCCACTGTCACAAAACCAGTGGCTACAGACTGACAACAACCCCACTATGCCACCTGCGAAGCATAGCACATGCATGCATTAAATATACAAAACTCAATGCGTCCAATTTTCCATAGTATAACACATAAATTCCTTAATTATAAATTATTATTATATATGTATATTTTTAGTTTGTTTCTTATTAAATTATATATCAGATAATAAATATATATATATATATATATATATATATATATATATATATATATATATATATATTATATGTATATTTTTAGTTTGTTTCTTATTAAATTATATATCAGATAATAAGTATATATATATATATATATTCTTATTAAATTTTATATCAGATAATAAATATGTATATATATATATATATATATATATATATATATATATATATATTATATGTATATTTTTAGTTTGTTTCTTATTAAATTATATACCAGATAATAAGTATATATATATATATATATATATATATATATCCATCTATATTAAACAATAATAATTTTGATAACAAGAACTATTCGTAACCCGAAATCACCAGTTTCTAAGATCATTTGCATATCACGTAATGCTTTTTAAAACTAGTCTATTTCTTTGTCAATTTCACCCAAAAATCTAGAAAATCACTAAATTAAATGTATCTTCAAGGTTAACATATACGCTAATAATAATGATATAATAATTATTATAATAATTGTAAATTTTCAAAATTAAAGACACTACCAATACTTCTATTCAATAGTACCAATTCCAATGTGGAGGAAATCTTCTCACATATATAAAATATATTATATATGATACCTTTTAATAATAGCTATAGAACCACATTCTTCCTCACTTTTGTATTAAAAATTTTCAAATAGAAATTAATACATCAACACCTATAACCATTCAATACTACTATTATTACTAAAAGAACTGGAGACCTGAATGCAACAATTTTCAATTCACTTCTTGTTTCACGCCGTGCTCTCGTTTCTCCTCTTTGTAACGACCCTCTTAGTCACTTTATGAAATTTTACCTTTTTTTTTTCTGATTTAACTCATTTTATAGTTTTATATATAATTTACAACTTGTGAGGGTAAGCGGGATGATTTTAAAATTAAATAAGTGATTATACAATAATTAATTAACTAAATAAAATAAAATAAGGGCAAGGCCTTATATGGTTGAAAGTCAGAAACTGACGAAGGAAAAGCTAAAAACAAAATATTCAGAAGGAAAAGAAAAAGAAAGAGAGGCAGAAAACTTACTTGTAGAATAAAGGAGCCGCAGGTCAAGACCAGGTAAAACTACATCTTAAATCTTAAAGGTTTGTTGGAATTTAAAATTGTTAAGATAAAGAGGTGTATATAGAAAGTATAAATTGTCTATCGATCTGGAGGCTTTTATTATTAAACTATTAGATTAATGTTTAGATTTCTTAAATATTTTTCTCGTTACTTTAGTCATATGGGTGGTAGCAAATTTCTGACAGGTATAAACTAGTGGGAAAATCATGAAAGCAATTAATATTTGATAATTATGCACAAGTAGGGTTCTGCATATTTTTATAATTTTTTTATGCAACTTTAGTATGGGTCATGTGTGAATTAAGCAAAATGTGGTTACTTTCTTTAGTTATCGCTTAGAAATTCAATGTGTTAAAATATTAATATAAGAAATCAAGTAGTAGGTGAATTATATTCCCTGAATGCCAATTGTTTTTTTTATGTGGAGCAATTGGAACTTAAACCTAGGCATGAAACTTGGAAAAAATATGATGGTTGAAATGTTAATATACATCAAGAGTTACAAACTTAATTATAAATGTGGGTGAATTTTTAGTTCAAGGTTAAACCTATAATAATTTGGGTGTTGTTAGTTCTTAAACCTTATTGTGTAAATATATATACTTGAATAGATCCCATTGATTCGGAAGCTCAACATAAAGGGAAGACGGAAGTCCTAGAGTGATTATTCGATTGACAAAGGCAAGTGGATTTCTAAAGACTTGTTAAGCGTATGAAATTCGTGTATTCTCTTGTGTGTTATTGTCACGACCCAAAACCGGATCGCGACTGGCACCCACATTTACCCTCCTATGTTAGCAAACCAACCAATCTAAACCTTAACATTTCAATATAATATCAACAGAAAGTAATGCGGAAGGCTTAAACTCATTAATAAAATCAATAACTATTATTATCCCCAAAATCTGGAAGTCATCACCACAAGAACATCTATGATCAAAGTACTAAACTAAGAGTATTCTAAAAAGCTAAAACAAATAAAAGCTAGTCCATGCCGGAAGTTCAAGGCATCAAGACATGAAGGAGGAGATCCATTCCAAGCTAGAAGCGTTAGCTCACCCTGAAGATCCGGTGTAGTAAGACTGGCTTGAGTTACTATTGAGTTGAAGACGGCGGCACGTTTGCTGCGCTTCACAAATAAACAAGAAGAAAACATAAAAGTAGGGGTTAGTACAAAACACGGGTACTGAGTAGATATCATCGGCCAACTCAAAATAGAGAACAGTATATATATCAAGTAATATCATAAATCAACTATAAAACTCAACATGTAGCAACAACAAGTACTATAATCATCAATAAGTACCATCAAGTTCATCCATGAGGGCTCAAGCCTCAATACCGTACTCATTTGAGAATTAAGTTTATTAAGTTGAGTATATTATCATCTTTAGAGATTCATTATCTTTCTTCCTCTTGTGTCGGTACGTGACACTCCGATCCCCTACTACTATGTGTCGGTACGTGACACTCCGATCCCCTAATTCTATGTGTCGGAATGTGACACTCCGATCCTCTACATGTGTCGGTACGTGACACTCCGATCCCCTAATTCTATGTGTCGGAACGTGACACTCCGATCCCCTACATGTGTCGGTACGTGACACTCTGATCCCCTAATTCTATGTGTCGGAACGTGACACTCCGATCCCCTACATGTGTCGGTACGTGACGCTCCGATCCCCTACATGTGTCGGTACGTGACACTCCGATCCACTTATATCATTCTGTAAATTCATCAAGCCTTCTCTATACCAAGGCATCATCAATCCCATTACTTTAATTCATCAAGCCTTCTTCTATACCAAGGCATCATCATTAATAATATATATTAAATTTTCTTTCAAGATTTGGGATTCAATAGTTTTCATCATGCTTGTCTTATCATAATCACATAATCATATTCATGCAAGCATACAATTAAGCATATAGTAGGGTTTACAATACTACCAATACATATCATTCACCATTAAGAGTTTTACTACGAATATCGTAAGAGAAACCATAACCTACCTCCACCGAAGACTAGTGATCAAGCAAGAAATTTCCCAAGCTTTGATATTCTTCTTCCTCGTTCGACTCTCTCTCAATTGATCAATCTACCTCTCTCTTTTCTTTTCTCTTTTTCTTATTCAAACCCTCTTTCTTTTACCCTAATTAACTTATAATTATGTGTAAAAGATGGCAAGAATACCCCACTAATTAACCCAAAGTTACCTCTTTTATCCCTCAAGAATTGGAGTTATTAATATAAACCCACGAAATCTATAATTAAGGAAAGAATAATCCAAAACGTCCCTTAAAACGTGTAAAGAAATCCGATTCTGACTGGGATTAAGCAACCTGTGACGGGCCGTCGTGACTGCGACGGTCCGTCACGCAGGTCGTCGTGAGGGCCAGGACCTTATTTTCACCAAGGACGCTGTGACGGTCCGTCACACCTGTGACGGTCCGTCCTGCAAGTCCGTTATGAAGTTCAGAGAGTCGATTTTCAGTACCCAATTTCAGAATTCCTAAGTATATTGAAACGAGACATCTGTGACGGGCCGTCGTGCCTATGACGGTCCGTCGTGGTGTCCGTAATCTTAGCCAGTTTTTCCAGAAATAAAATCTGCTGCTCCAAACGACTAAACAGGTCGTTACAATAGATACCAATTTACCCATCGTTCGTCCCCAAACGATCAAAAGAAGAAAAACAATGGCGAAAAGGAGTACCTGAATCTGTAATTAGATGTTGGTATTTTTCTTGCATATCTGCCTCCTTCTCCCAAGTAGCCTCTTTAACCGGTCGATTCTTCCATTGAACTTTGATGGATGCAATCTCTCTCGACCTCAACTTGCGAACCTCTCTATCTAATATAGCAACCGGTTCCTCTTCATAAGTCAAGTTCTCATCAAACAAAACTGAGTCCCAACGGATGATGTAGGTTCCATCTCCATGGTATCTTTTCAACATGGACACATGAAATACCGGATGTACTACGGACAGCCCTGGAGGCAAGGCTAATTCATAAGCCACCTCTCCTATTCGCTTTAGTACCTCAAATGGCCCAATGTACCTTGGACTTAGCTTACCTCTTTTACCAAACCGCATCACCCCTTTCATTGGTGAAACTTTCAACAAGACTTGTTCACCCTCCATGAACTCTAAGTCTCTAACCTTTCGATCTGCATATTCCTTTTGTCTACTTTGCGCCGCCGCTAGAAGCTTTTCTTGAATAGACTTAACTTTCTCTATCGAATCCCTCAAAAGGTCAGTACCCCAAGGTCTAACCTCGAATGCATCAAACCAACCAATGGGAGACCTACATCTCCTCCCATACAATGCTTCAAATGGGGCCATATCAATGCTTGAGTGATAGCTATTATTGTATGAAAACTCCGCTAAGGGTAAGAAGCTATCCCAATGGCCACCAAACTCTATCACACATGCACGAAGCATATCCTCCAACACTTGAATCGTCCTCTCAGACTGACCATCGGTCTGAGGATGGAACGCAGTACTAAGGTCCAACCTAGTACCCAATTCTGCATGCAATGTTTTCCAAAACTTAGAAGTAAACTGCGTACCTCTATCTGATATGATGGATAGTGGAACCCCATGCAACCGAACAATTTCTGAAACATAGATTTTGTCTAACTACTCTGCATTGTAAGTCACCTTTACCGGAATGAAATGAGCAGATTTAGTTAACCTATCAACAATCACCCAAATGGAGTCATACTTACCCATTGTCTTTGGAAGACCAACCACAAAGTCCATTGCAATCCTTTCCCACTTCCATTCCGGAATGGGCATTCTCTGAAGTGTTCCTCCGGGCCTTTGGTGTTCATACTTTACTTGTTGACAGTTTGGACATTTGGCAATAAAATCCACAATATCACGCTTCATTCTACTCCACCAAAAGTGTTGCTTTAGGTCACGATACATCTTGGTTGCACCCGGATGTATCGAATACCTTGAACTGTGAGCCCCTGTGTCACGACCCAAAATGGGGCCGCGACTGGCACCCACATTTACCCTCCTATGTGAGCGAACCAACCAATTTAACCCTTATCATTTCAATATATAACAACAGAAAGTAATGCGGAAGACTTAAACTCATTAATAAAAACAATTCAAAACTATTATTATTATCCCCAAAATCTGGAAGTCATCATCACAAGAACATCTATCTCAAACTTCTAAACTAAAACTGTCTAAGAAGCTAAAACTAATACTAGCTAGTCCATGCCGGAAGTTCAAGGCATCAAGACTTGAAGAAGAAGACCAGTCCAAGCTAGACGCATTAGCTCACCCCTGAATTTCCGAAGGTAGTGAAGACTGGCTAGATCTACTGTTGAGTTGAAGTTGACGGAACGTTTGCTGCATTGCACAAATAAAAAAAAGAAAACATAAAAGTAGGGGGGGTCAGTACAACCACAAGTACTGAGTAGATATCATCGGCCAACTCAAAATAGGGAACAGTATATATATCAATAATAATGTAAATCAACTACAATACTCAACATGTAGCAATAACAACATAAATTCATCAATAACTACAACCGAGTTCACACATGAGGACTCAAGCCTCAATACCATACTCATTTGGGAATTAAGTTCATTAGATTGAGTATATTCATTATCTTTCAAGATTCATTATCTTTCTTCCTCTTGTGTCGGTACGTGACACTCCGCTCCTCTATTTCTATCCTGCTGCCGGAACGTGGCACTCCGATCCTCATATACTATCCTGGTACCAGAACGTGGCACCCGATCCATATTCTATCCTGGTGTCGGAACGTGACACTCCGATCCTCATATTCATTCTATCCTGGTACCTAACGTGGCACCCGATCCTCATATTCATTCTATCCTGGTACCGGAACGTGGCACCCGATCCTCATATTCATTCTATCCTGGTACCGGAACGTGGCACCCGATCCTCATATTCATTCTATCCTGGTACCGGAACGTGGCACCCGATCCTCATATTCATTCTATCCTGGTACCGGAACGTGGCACCCGATCCCCTAATTCATCAAGCCTTCTTTCATACTAAGGCATCATCATTAACAAGTGAATTAGGGTTTTTATCAAGATTTGGGATTCAATAGCTTCATCATGCTTAGTTATTCACAATTTCATAATCATAGTCATGCAAGCATACAATTTAAGCATATAGAAGGGTTCACAATACTATCAATACATATCATTCACTATTAAGAGTTTACTACGAATATCGTAAGAGAAACCATAACCTACCTCCACCGAAGAATTGGAATCAACAAGAAATCTCCCAAGCTTTGTTATTCCTCTTCCTTCTTCGATCGATCAATACTCTCTCAATTCGTTTCTCTCTTTTGTTTTATTCAAACCCTCTTTCTTTTACCCTAATTATTCTATAATTAAGAATGAAAGATGGTAATAATGACCCACTAATTAACTTAAGGTTACCTATTTTAACCCCCAAGTAATTAGGTTTATTAATATTACCCTCAATCTTTATAATTAAGGAAAGAATAGTCCAAAAACGACCCTTAAAACGTGTGGAGAAATCCTAAACTGCCTGGGATTTGCGCAACCTGTGACGGGCCGTCGTGCCTGCGACGGTCCATCACGGTGGTCGTCGCAATCTCCCCAGACTCAGTGGTGGGTGACGGCCGTCACACCGATGACGGTCCGTCACGCCCTCCGTCTGACGGTCGATCGGCTTCGTTTCTTGTACCAAATTCTCAAAAGTTGAAGTGTTTTGCAACGGGAACTCACGGCGGTTCGTCGTGGATGTGACGATCCGTTCTGCCGTTTCGTTACGAAGTTCAGAGAGTCGATTTTCAGTATCCGATTTCAAAATTCTAAGTGTCATGGAACGACACCTCGTCGACGGGCCGTCGTGACCACAACGGTCCGTCGTTACACCCGTCGTTCCCGCCAGTTTTCCCAGAAATAATTCTGCTGCTCAAAACGACTAAACAGGTCGTTACAATAGATACCAATTTACCCATCGTTCGTCCCCGAACGATCAAAAGAAGAAAAACAATGGCGAAAAGGAGTACCTGAATCTGTAAACAGATGTGGGTATTTTTCTTGCATATCTGCCTCCTTCTCCCAAGTAGCCTCTTCAACGGGTCGATTCTTCCATTGAACCTTGATGGATGTAATTTCTCTCGACCTCAACTTGCGAACCTCCCTGTCTAATATAGCAACCGGTTCCTCCTCATAAGTCAAATTCTCACCAAGTAAAACTGAATCCCAACGGATGATGTAGTTTCCATCTCCATGGTATCTTTTCAACATGGACACATGAAATACCGGATGTACTCCGGACAGCCCTGGAGGCAAGGCTAATTCATAAGCCACCTCTCCTATTCGCTTTAGTACCTCAAATGGCCCAATGTACCTCGGGCTTAGCTTACCTCTTTTACCAAACCGCATCACCCCTTTCATAGGTGAAACCTTCAACAAGACTTGTTCACCCTCCATGAACTCCAAGTCTCTAACCTTTCGATCTGCATACTCCTTTTGTCTACTTTGCGCCACTAGAAGCTTTTCTTGAATAGACTTCACTTTCTCTATCGAATCCCTCAGAAGGTCAGTACCCCAAGGTCTAACCTCAAAGGCATCAAACCAACCAATGGGAGATCTACACCTCCTCCCATACAATGCTTCAAATGGGGCCATATCAATGCTTGAGTGATAGCTATTATTGTATGAAAACTCCGCTAAGGGTAAGAAGCTATCCCAATGTCCACCAAACTCTATCACACATGCACGAAGCATATCCTCCAACACTTGAATCGTTCGTTCAGACTGACCATCGGTCTGAGGATGGAACGCAGTACTAAGGTCCAACCTAGTACCCAATTCCGTATGCAATGTTTTCCAAAACTTAGAAGTAAACTGCGTACCTCTATCTGATATGATGGATAGTGGAACCCCATGCAATCAAACGATTTCTGAGATATAGATCTTGGCTAACTTCTCTGCATTGTAAGTCACCTTGACCGGGATAAAATGAGCAGACTTAGTTAACCTATCAACAATCACCCAAATGGAGTCATACTTACCCATTGTCTTTGGAAGACCAACCACAAAGTCCATAGCAATTCTTTCCCACTTCCATTCCGGAATGGGCATTCTCTGAAGTGTTCCTCCGGGCCTTTGGTGTTCATACTTTACTTGTTGACAGTTTGGACACTTGGCAATAAAGTCAACAATATCACGCTTCATTCTACTCTACCAAAAGTGTTGCTTTAGGTCACGGTACATCTTGGTCGCACCCGGATGTATCGAATACCTTGAGCTATGAGCTTCTGCCAGAATAGTGTTGATCAAATCATCAACTCGGGGTACACATACCCTTCCCTTAATCCTCAAAACACCTTCCTCGTCAATTGTTGCTTCTTTAGCCTCTCCTTGCAACACTTTGTCTCGGATTCGCCTTAGTTTCTCGTCATCAAACTGTTTTCCCCTAATTTTGTCGAGAAAAGAAGATCTCGACTCCACACTAGCCAACAATCCTCCCTTCTCATTTATTTCTAACCTCATCAAATCGTTAGCCAGAGTCTGCACCTCTCTAGCCAATGGGCGTCTAGAAGCTTGCAAATGAGCTAGACTTCCCATGCTTACCGCCTTTCTACTCAAAGCATCTGCCACAACATTTGCCTTCCCCGGATGATACAAAATAGTGATATCGTAGTCCTTTAGTAGTTCCATCCATCTCCTCTGTCTCAAGTTCAAATCTTTCTGAGTAAAGACATACTGAAGGCTACGATGATCCGTGTAGACCTCACACTTAACTCCATACAAATGGAACATTCTGCTTAGTCAAGTTCGTCAATTGGGAAGCAATAGAAGAGAATCCCTTGACAAATCGGCGGTAGTAGCTAGCTAACCCAACAAAGCTTCTTATTTCTGACACATTAGTGGGTCTTACCCAATTCTTCACTGTCTCAATCTTAGAAGGATCTACCATTACCCCATCCTTCGAAACCACATGCCCCAAGAAGGACACTGCATCTAGCCAAAACTCACACTTAGAGAACTTGGCATAAAGCTTTTTCTCCTCAACGCGTTTCCAATACCATTCTCAAATGCTCTTCATGTTCCTTCTTGCTCTTTGAGTATACCAATATATCATCAATAAATACAATCACGAAGAGATCCAAATATGGCTTAAAAATCCCATTCATCAAACTCATGAACGCAGCAGGGGCATTCGTAAGACCAAAGGACATCACCACAAATTCATAATGTCCATACCTAGTTCGAAAAGCAGTCTTTGGTACATCCGTTGCCCGTATTTTCAATTGATGATAACCGGATCTCAAGTCAATCTTAGAGAAGACACAAGCACCTTGTAACTGATCGAACAAGTCATCAATTCGAGGAAGAGGATACTTGTTCTTGATAGTTACCTTGTTCAACTGCCGATAGTCTATGCACATCCGAAAACTCCCATCCTTCTTCTTTACAAACAAAACCGGAGCACCCCAAGGAGATGCACTTGGTCTAATGAAGCCTTTGTTTAACAACTCTTGAAGTTGTGCCTTTAACTCTCTTAACTCCGCGGAGCCATTCTATAAGGGTATAGAAATGGGGCGAGTACCCGCTTCAAGATCAATGCAGAAGTCAATATCCCTATCCGGTGGCATACCAGGAAGATCTGTAGGGAACACATCCAAAAATTCTCGAACTACCGAAACCGATTCAATTGAGGGTACTTGAGTAGTGTCATCCCTAAGATGTGCTAAGAAAGCCAAACAACCCTTACTAACCATCTTCCGAGCACAAAGAAAGGACACAATACGAACCGGATTGGAAGTGTAGTCGCCCTCCCACACTAACGGATCTGTCCCAGGCTTGGCTAATGTCACCGTCTTAGCATTACAATCCAAGATCGCAAATTGCGGCGAAAGCCAAGTCATACCCAGAATTACATCAAAATCACTCGACATGTGATCGCCACCACATTTTGGCGTTCCCTTGAAACTGATAGCTTACGAACTCAACGCCAAACCGTTCTTCTATCCCCATCTTGTGTAGTAGCTCATGACAATCAACCAAGAAATCATAAGCATCTTCAGATTCTGCACCCTTGAAGACTGGAGGTTTCAATTTCAAGAACTTACTGAAAAGTTCGTGCTGATCGTTTGTCATTATCGGTCCGATGGTCGACGTGGAAATGTGCCTATCTCCAATGAGGCATCCATGCGGGGAGCCATAGTAGCCGCATGTCGTACCTCTGAAACCGGAGGGGTTGGTGCAGAAACCATTGGAGGTGCCTGACCGTGATCAGATAACCCGCTAAGATAAGCGAGAACCTGATTGATCATCTCTGGGGTAGGTTGGGGTGGCAATTCCTCATTCTGCCCTTGTTCATTCACCCCATCCTCCCCCTCTCTTATCACTTCCTCAGTCGGTGGAGGAGTCACCGCCCTAGTATCAGATGGGCTAGGTGCTCGTCCTCTTCCTCTAGAGGACGTCCTCCCACGACCTCTTCCACGGCCTCTTGCCGCTACTCTTCCTCGAGCCACAGCCCTAGTGGCTGGCTCAGACGCACCCTGTCCTGCCGGTGCTGGTGTTGGTGTTGGCGTAGTCGTTGCTCTAGTTCTAACCATCTGCGAAAGAGAGTGAAGATGGTCAGATACCAATTCGTATCGCCTAGATACCAATTGGACTCAAGTAGTAGCACGAAAGAAAGAATGAAAGAGTGAAATTTTCCTAAAGTCCTATAGCCTCTCAAGGAAAAGTAAAGGCGTCCCCCTACCGTTCCTTAAGACTCTACTAGACCTGTTCTTGTGTGATGAGACCAACGAACCTAATGCTCTGATACCAAGTTTGTCACGACCCAAAACGGGGCCGCGACTGGCACCCACATCTACCCTCCTATGTGAGCGAACCAACCAATTTAACCCTTATCATTTCAATATATAACAACAGAAAGTAATGCGGAAGACTTAAACTCATTAATAAAAACAATTCAAAACTATTATTATTATCCCCAAAATCTGGAAGTCATCATCACAAGAACATCTATCTCAAACTTCTAAACTAAAAGCTGTCTAAGAAGCTAAAACTAATACTAGCTAGTCCATGCCTAAGTTCAAGGCATCAAGACTTGAAGAAGAAGACCAGTCAAGCTAGACGCATTAGCTCACCCCGAATTTCGAAGGTAGTGAAGACTGCTAGATCTCGTTGAGTTGAAGTTGACGGAACGCTTGTCGCATTGCACAAATAACAAAGAAGAAAACATAAAAAGTAGGGTCGAGACAACCACAAGTACTGAGTAGATATCATCGGCCAACTCAAAATAGGGAACAATATATATCAATAATAATGTAAATCAACTACAATACTCAACATGTAGCAATAACAACATAAATTCATCAATAACGACAACCGAGTTCACACATGAGGACTCAAGCCTCAATACCATACTCATTTGGGAATTAAGTTCATTAGATTGAGTATATTCATTATCTTTCAAGATTCATTATCTTTCTTCCTCTTGTGTCGATGCGTGACACTCCGCTCCTCTATTTCTATCCTGCTTGAACGTGGCACTCAGATCCTCATATACTATCCTGGTACCTAGGGCGTGGCACCCGATCCATATTCTATCCTAGTGTCGGAACGTGACACTCCGATCCTCATATTCATTCTATCCTGGTACCGAACGTGGCACCCGATCCTCATATTCATTCTATCCTGGTACCGAACGTGGCACCCGATCCTCATATTCATTCTATCCTGGTACCGGAACGGGGCACCCGGTCCTCATATTCATTCTATCCTGGTACCGGGACGAGGCACCCGTTCCTCATATTCATTCTTTCCTGGTAGGAACGTGGCACCCGATCCCCTAATTCATCAAGCCTTCTTTCATACTAAGGCATCATCATTAACAAGTGAATTAGGGTTTTTATCAAGATTTGGGATTCAATAGCTTCATCATGCTTAGTTATTCACAATTTCATAATCATAGTCATGCAAGCATACAATTTAAGCATATAGAAGGGTTCACAATACTATCAATACATATCATTCACTATTAAGAGTTTACTACGAATATCGTAAGAGAAACCATAACCTACCTCCACCGAAGAATTGGAATCAACAAGAAATCTCCCAAGCTTTGTTATTCCTCTTCCTTCTTCGATCGATCAATACTCTCAATTCGTTTCTCTCTTTTGTTTTATTCAAACCCTCTTTCTTTTACCCTAATTATTCTATAATTAAGAATGAAAGATGGTAATAATGACCCACTAATTAACTTAAGGTTACCTATTTTAACCCCCAAGTAATTAGGTTTATTAATATTACCCTCAATCTTTATAATTAAGGAAAGAATAGTCCAAAACGACCCTTAAAACGTGTGGAGAAATCCTAAACCGCACGGGATTTGCGCAACTTTGTGGCGGGTCGTCGTGCTGCGACGGTCCATCACGGTGGTCGCCGCAACCTCCCAGACTCAGGTGGTCATGACGGCCCGTCACACCGATGACGGTCCGTCACGCCCTCGTCTCCGACGGTCGAACTCGTTTCTTGTACCAAATTCTCAAAAGTTGAAGTGTTTTGCAACGGGAACTCACGGCGGTTCGTCGTGGATGTGACGGTCCGTTCTGCCGTTTCGTTACGAAGTTCAGAGAGTCGATTTTCAGTATCCGATTTCAAAATTCTAAGTGTCATGGAACGACACCTCCTCGACGGGCCGTCGTGACCACGACGGTCCGTCGTTACACCCGTCGTTCCCGCCAGTTTTTCCAGAAATAATTCTGCTGCTCAAAACGACTAAACAGGTCGTTACACCCTGTCAGAATAGTGTTGATCAAATCATCGACGCGGGGTACACATACCCTTCCCTTGATTCTCAAAACACCTTCCTCATCGATTTGTGCTTCCTTAGCCTCCACTCGCAATACTTTATTCTGGATTCGCCTTAGTTTCTCATCATCAAACTGTTTTCCCTTAATTTTGTCAAGAAAAGAAGATCTTGACTCCACACTAGCCAACAATCCTCCCTTCTCATTTACTTCTAACCTCATCAAGTCATTAGCTAGAGTCTGGACCTCTCTAGCCAATGGGCGTCTAGAAGCTTGCAAGTGAGCTAGACTTCCCATGCTTCCCGCCTTTCTACTTAAAGCATCCGCTACGACATTCGCCTTCCCCGGATGATACAAAATAGTGATATCATAGTCCTTTAGTAGCTCCATCCATCTCCTCTGTCTCAAGTTCAAATCTTTCTGAGTAAGGACATACTGAAGGCTACGATGATCCGTGTAGACCTCACACTTAACCCCATATAAATAGTGTCTCCATTGCTTTAATGCAAACACTACCGTAGCCAATTCCAAATCATGAGTTGGATAGTTACGTTCATGCACCTTTAATTGCCTTGAAGCATAAGCAATCACACTGTTCTCTTGCATTAGTATTGCACCCAAACCAGAATAGGATGCATCACAATAAACAATGAAGTTCTTACCCTCTACGGGCAAGGTGAGAATGGGTGCGGTAGTCAACAAGGTCTTGAGCTTCTGAAAACTTTCCTCACACTCATCCGACCATACAAATGGAACATTTTGCTTAGTCAAGTTCGTCAGTTGGGAAGCAATAGAAGAGAATCCCTTGACAAATCGGCGGTAGTAGCTAGCTAACCCAACAAAGCTCCTTATTTCTGACACATTAGTGGGTCTTACCCAATTCTTCACTGTCTCAATCTTAGAAGGATCCACCATCACTCCTTCCTTAGAAACCACGTGCCCCAAGAAGGACACTGCATCTAGCCAAAACTCACACTTAGAGAACTTGGCATGAAGCTTTTTCTCCCTCAACATTTCCAATACCATTCTCAAATGCTCTTCATGTTCCTTCTTGCTCTTCGAGTATACCAATATATAATCAATAAATACGATTACGAAGAGGTCCAAATATGGCTTAAAAATCCCGTTCATCAAGCTCATGAACGCAGCAGGGGCATTCGTAAGACCAAAAGACATCACCACAAATTCGTAATGCCCATACCTTGTTCGAAAAGCAGTCTTTGGCACATCCGAAAACTCCCATCCTTCTTCTTCACAAACAAAACCGGAGCACCCCAAGGACATGCACTTGGTCTGATGAAGCCTTTGCTCAACAACTCTTGAAGTTGGGTTTTTAACTCTCTTAACTCCGCGGGAGCCATTCTATAAGGGGGTATAGAAATGGGGCGAGTGCCCGGTTCAAGATCTATGCAGAAGTCAATATCCCTATCTGGGGGCATACCAGGAAGATCTGCAGGGAACACATCCAAAAACTCACGAACTACCGAAACTGACTCAATCGGAGGGACTTGGGTAGTGTCATCCTTGAGATGGGCCAAGAAAGCTAAACATCCTTTACTAACCATTTTCATAGCACGAAGAAAGGAGATGATATGCACCGGATTGGAAGTGTAGTCACCCTCCCACACTAACGGATCTGTCCCAGGCTTGGCTAACGTCACAGTCTTAGCATTACAATCCAAGATCGCAAAATTTGGAGAAAGCCAAGTCATACCCAGAATTACATCAAAATCAACCATTTCTAAGATAACCAAGTCTACATAAATGTTACTCCCCACAAAGTTCACCAAACAAGACCTATATACTTTTTCAACTATCACAGACTCACCCACCGGAGTAGAAACACGAATAGGCATGTCAAGTAATTCACAATGTAAATTAAGACCATTAGCAAATGAGGAAGATACATAAGAAAATGTGGATCCGGGATCAAACAATACAGAAGCCATGCAATCACAAACCAAAAGCTTACTCGTGATGACAAAGATCGATGCCTCCGCTTGCATCGCCTAGGGAAAGCGTAACAATGGGCCCTATCATTTGTCTGTCCGTTGCCCCTACCATGTTGTGATGTCGTGTCTCCAGTTTGCCCATCACCTCTGCCGTTTTGGTGACCACCGTTACCTCGACCACCACGTCCTCCAGAATAATGGCCTCTACCATGACCACCTCTACCTCTAGCTATTGGGGGTCTATAACTTTGTCTGGGACAATTCTTCCTAATATGTCCAATCTCCCCACATCTATAACACTCTCTGGAGTCAAGCATAAGTCTCTCGGAGAAGTGTTGACCGGTCTGAGGTGGTCCCCCAACTACAGTCTGTAGTGAAGACTGAATTGGTCGGATGAGTAACTTCCTCAACCCCGTCCTCTAGTGTAAGAACCATTAAACTCACCTCCCTTTCAAACCTTTTGATGTCGAAGTTGTGGTGAAGTTGTGCCGCTTCACTCCTTCCACTTCTATCACAAAGTCTACCACCTCTTGGAAGGATTTTGCCATTTGCCGCTACCTGTAAGGCCGAAATCCACAACTCTGATCTCAACCCCTTCACAAACCGGCGAATCCGCTCTTGTGGACTGAAACAAAGTTGAGTGGCATATCTGGATAGTGCACGAAACTTAGCCTCATAAGCATTAACCGACATCCTACCTTGCTCTAAGCTCAAGAACTCATCCCTTTTCCTATCCCTCAAAGTTCGGGGGATATACTTCTCCATAAACAAGCTAGAGAATGAGGCCCAAGTCATAGGTGGTGCCTCTGTCGGTTGACACTCAACATGGGATCGCCACCACATTTTGGTGTTCCCTTGAAACTGATAACTCACGAACTCAACACCAAACCATTCTACTATACCCATCTTGTGTAGTAGCTCGTGACAGTCAACCAGAAAATCATAAGCGTCCTCCGATTCAGCACCCTTGAAGACTGGAGGTTTCAATTTCAAGAACTTACTGAAAAGTTCATGCTGATCATTTGTCATTACAGGCCCTGTAGTCAGACGAGGAAATGTACTTATTTCCAATGGAACATCCATGCGGGGAGCCATAGTAGCCGCATGTTGTACCTCCGGAGACTGAGGTGCTGGTGCAGAAAATACTGGGGGTGTCTGGCCCTGATCAGATAACCCGCTAAGATAAGCCAGAACCTGATTGATCATCTCTGGGGTAGGTTGGGGTGGCATTTCCTCATTCTGCACTTGTTCATTCTCCCCATCCTCCCCTTCTGTTACTACTTCTTCAGTAGGTGGAGGAGTCACCGCCCTAGTACCAGATGGGCTCGGTGCTCGTCCTCTTTCTCTAGAGGACGTCCTCCTACGACCTCTACCACGGCCTCTTGCCGCTATTCTTCCTCGAGCTACAGCCCCAGTGGCTGGCTCGGACGCTTCTTGTCTTGCCGATGTTGATGTTGGCGCAGTCGTTGCTCTAGTTCTAACCATCTGCGAAATAGAGTGAAGATGGTCAGATACCAATTTGTATCACCTAGATACCAATTGGATCCAAGTAATAGCACGAAAGAAAGAATGAAAGAATGGAATTTTCCTAAAGTCTTATAGCTTCTCAAAGAAAAGAAAAGGCGTCCCCCTACCGTTCCTTAAGACTCTACTAGACTCGTTCTTGTGTGATGAGACCAACGAACCTAATGCTCTGATACCAAGTTTGTCACGACCCAAAACCGGATCGCGACTGGCACCCACATTTACCCTCCTATGTGAGCGAACCAACCAATCTAAACCTTAACATTTCAATATAATATCAACAGAAAGTAATGCGGAAGGCCTAAACTCATTAATAAAATCAATAACTATTATTATCCCCAAAATCTGGAAGTCATCACCACAAGAACATCTATGATCAAAGTACTAAACTAAGAGTATTCTAAAAAGCTAAAATAAATAAAAGCTAGTCCATGCCGGAAGTTCAAGGCATCAAGACATGAAGGAGGAGATCCAGTCCAAGCTCGAAGCGTTAGCTCACCCTAAAGATCCGGTGTAGTAAGACTGGCTTGAGTTACTATTGAGTTGAAGACGGCGGCACGTTTGCTGCGCTCCACAAATAAACAAGAAGAAAACATAAAAGTAGGGGTCAGTACAAAACACGGGTACTGAGTAGATATCATCGGCCAACTCAAAATAGAGAACAGTATATATATCAAGTAATATCATAAATCAACTATAAAACTCAACATGTAGCAACAACAAGTACTATAATCATCAATAAGTACCATCAAGTTCATCCATGAGGGCTCAAGCCTCAATACCGTACTCATTTGAGAATTAAGTTTATTAAGTTGAGTATATTATCATCTTTTGAGATTCATTATCTTTCTTCCTCTTGTGTCGGTACGTGACACTCCGATCCCCTACTACTATGTGTCGGTACGTGACACTCCGATCCCCTAATTCTATGTGTCGGAACGTGACACTCCGATCCCCTACATGTGTCGGTACGTGACACTCCGATCCCCTAATTCTATGTGTCGGAACGTGACACTCCGATCCCCTACATGTGTCGGTACGTGACACTCCGATCCCCTAATTCTATGTGTCGGAACGTGACACTCCGATCCCCTACATGTGTCGGTACGTGACACTCCGATCCCCTACATGTGTCGGTACGTGACACTCCGATCCACTAATATCATTCTGTAAATTCATCAAGCCTTCTCTATACCAAGGCATCATCAATCCCATTACTTTAATTCATCAAGCCTTCTTCTATACCAAGGCATCATCATTAATAATATATATTAAAGTTTCTTTCAAGATTTGGGATTCAATAGTTTTCATCATGCTTGTCTTATCATAATCACATAATCATATTCATGCAAGCATACAATTAAGCATATAGTAGGGTTTACAATACTACCAATACATATCATTCACCATTAAGAGTTTTACTACGAATATCGTAAGAGAAACCATAACCTACCTCCACCGAAGACTAGTGATCAAGCAAGAAATTTCCCAAGCTTTGATATTCTTCTTCCTCGTTCGACTCTCTCTCAATCGATCAATCTACCTCTCTCTTTTCTTTTCTCTTTTTCTTATTCAAACCCTCTTTCTTTTACCCTAATTAATTTATAATTAAGTGTAAAAGATTGCAAGAATACCCCACTAACTAACCCAAAGTTACCTCTTTTATCCCTCAAGAATTGGAGTTATTAATATAAACCCACGAAATCTATAATTAAGGAAAGAATAATCCAAAACGTCCCTTAAAACGTGTAAAGAAATCCGATTCTGACTGGGATTAAGCAACCTGTGACGGGCCGTCGTGACTGCGACGGTCCGTCACGCAGGTCGTCGTGAGGGTCAGGACCTTATTTTCACCAAGGACGCTGTGACGGTCCGTCACACCTGTGACGGTCCGTCCTGCAAGTCCGTTATGAAGTTCAGAGAGTCGATTTTCAGTACCAAATTTCAGAATTCCTAAGTATATTGAAACGAGATATCTGTGACGGGCTGTCGTGCCTATGACGGTCCGTCGTGGTGTCCGTAATCTTAGCCAGTTTTTCCAGAAATAAAATCTGCTGCTCCAAACGACTAAACAGGTCGTTACAGTTATTGAGAATGACTTGGAGACTTGTTGCTTATTTGTTGGTGTTGAATTCCTTGCAGTAAATTGCGCTTTGTTATCAAAATGGTTATATCTTCATTGTCATTTGAGCATGTCATTTGCATTGTATCTGAGACATGGTTGTGGTAAGAGGATTTACCATTTTGAGGGTCGTATCACGCGCCGCGATGGATATTATATTTCGAGGGACGGATCGCGCGCCGCGGCGGTTGCTATTATTGAGGGTTGTGTTGTGCGCCGCGACAGATGCATGGACAGATATGTCCCCCATGGGTCCCGGACTGAGAGACAGCAGGTGTGTATCGCTAAGAATGACATTCATCACTATATTAAACATTGCATCTCATGGCATTGCAAATTTTATTATTGATGAACTAGAACACGTGTTTTGCTGATCTTGTGATTGTTTCTCTGTGAAGCTTGTGACTGTTGAATATTGAGTTGTTATTGAGAATGTGTAAACTGATAGAGTGTGGTTATTGAGTTGTGTGTTTGGTAAACTGTAAACTGTTAGGTTGTAGCATGGAGGTTTAGATAAGGTGTAAGGAGTACCTATATTTTGTTCACTTAACTTGTGTTTAGAGGTTTTCTTGTTGGGTACTGCGTGGTTTGTTAATCACCCCTTGCTTCTACAAATTTTTGTAGGTTACGAGCCCGGATATTTGTGATACCTGTCATTCTTTTTGTTACCGAGGCATATTGTGGAGGATTGTGAGGTAGCTGCTTGTCATCTCAGCGAACTTTCCTACTCCAGTTTATGACTTTGTTTTTACTTGAAAGACAACTTCTTGTTAGACTTCTATTTTGTTTCAATTCTAATATTTACATTAGAGGCTTGTGCACGTGACAACCTGGTTTTGGGGATTGAATTAATATGACTTGGTTTCATAATAGAAATTGTTATTGAATTGTTATTTACTTCCGCACTTTGTTAGACATTGGGTTTTAGGCTAACTTGTCTTGGTGGGATAAGACGAGTGCGATCACACCCATTTTGGGTCTTAACAAAATGGTATCAGAGCCCCAGGATCATAGATCTCACGTGTATACAAGCTGAGTCTACGTAGAGTCTCAATGATCAATACTGAGACGTTTGTACTTATCTCTGAGAGGCTATAAATATTACTCTGAAACTTCCTTTTATTCATTCTTTTTCATCGTGAGTAGTCACCTTCTTTGGTATTGAGTTGTTGTATACCCTTTTGACAGATGACGAGGACTAGAACTAATGTTACTGGTTGTAGAGGGGAGTCACTTCCCAAGGCAGTTGTTGAGGCCCCAGCTAGAGGTAGGGGTAGATCTCGAGCTAGAGGTCATGCTAATAGTACGATAGTAGCCAGAGGTCGTGGACGTGGAGAAGCACTAGTGAAAGGTCGTGCTAGAGAGGTCTCTACAGAACCTCAGATTGATGGCAGAGAGAACCAGGTTCCTCAAGATCCTGTAGTCACACCCTTGCTTCAAGATACACCATTTAGGGTGTTAAGTGTGCTAGAGGGCTTTTCTCAGGGTGGTGGTGCGACTACCACACCACATGACTCTCGTACTAGAGAGGGGGCTCATACCCAAGAGCACCAACAAGCTCCAGCTGTTCAGGATGCGGTGGGGCAACTACCAGTAGATCCCGCGGTTCAGAATGATGTTGCACCAGCATATGGGTGTCAAGTTGTATCGATGGTTGTTCTTACAGAGGATGAGCAGCCTAGGTATGAGTGATTTCGAATGATGGACCCACCTCAGTTTTAGGGTGGGAAGAGCGACGACGCTCATGAGTTTCTAACTACCTGCCGAGAGTTACTAGAGGTGGTTAGATTAGCTCATTTACATGGGGTTCGATATGCTACACTCCAGCTTCATGGACCAGCGATAGACTGGTGGAGGAATTATTCGGGGGGTTTGCCAGTTTGATCTCCTCCCGTGACTTGGGAGCAGTTTTCTAGTGCATTCCTAGATCGTTTTATCCCATGGAGCGTGAGAGAGGAGAGTCGCTTGAGGTTTGAGAGTCTGAGACAGGATGGTTTATCGGTTACAGAGTATGAGGCGCTATTTTACCAGTTGTCTAGGCATGTGTTGGCCATTTTTCCAAATGAGACAGAGAGGATCTGCAGATTTGTGAGGGGATTGACTTTCTCTATTAAGTCAGCTGCGTTTCGGGCATCTAGGGAGGGGGCTTCTTTCTAGTCCATTGTGAGCACCGCCAAAGAGGCGGAATTGATGGAGCGAGAGGAGTTTGGGGACCCTAAAAGGTCCTGTATATCAGGTCAATTTCATGGTGCCTCATCTGGAGGTAGGGGATCACAGAGAGTGAGAGGTTCTCTTCAGCAACGGGGCCTTATCCATGCATCTTTGCCGACCTTTGAGGGTTACCAGACATCTAGGGGTTCTTATAGCGCGGGTCAGGGCTCGTACGGTTCACAACAGCGACCTACAAGGCGAGGAAATTATAGTGGGTTTTCAGGGTCCACAAATTAGTTCCCATGTCAGCGATTTTGTTTAACTTGTGGAGATCCCAATCATCTAATGCGGCAGTGTACTTCACAAAGGGGTCGTGGTGGGCCTCGACCTAATTCTTCATTCCAGACTCGACCACTATCTCCACAGGGTAGAGGTCATGGCAGAGTTCAGTCAGGTAGAGGTGATAGAGTTTCTAGTGGTGGTGTTGCAGCTCAGCAGAGTAGGGGTGAAGGTACCACCCCAGCTGGAGGTGGACGAGGAGCCCACTACTATTCTTTCCCGGGGAGACCGGAGGCGGAGACCTCTGATGCTGTTATTACAGGTATCATCCCTTTATGCCATCGACCTGCGTCCGTGTTGTTTGATCCAGGTTCTACATTCTCTTATGTGTCTACGTATTTTGCTGCTAAATTTGATATGGTATGTGATAGCATGACTATACTTATTCGTGTTTCTACACCCATGGGTAAGCCCTTAGTGGTGGATCGAGTGTATCGATCCTGTCTTGTTTCTTTGGCTGGGTATGATACTTGGGTAGACTTAATCATTCTGGGGATGGTAGACTTTGATGTTATCTTGGGTATGGATTGGCTTTCTCCTTATCATGCTGTTCTTGATTGTAATGCTAAGACTGTGACTTTAGCAATGCCTAGTGTTCCGAGGGTTAAGTGGAAGAGTGTTAGTGGTTCTTATCATAGCAAGGTCATCTCTTTTATCCGTGCTCAAATATTAGTGGAGAGGGGGTGTTTGTTTTACTTAGCTTTTATTCGGGATACAATCGTTGAACCACCTCCCATGGACTCTGTTGCCGTGGTTCAAGAGATTCCCGATGTATTTCCTTCTGACCTTCCAGGTGTTCCTCCCGATAGGGATATCAATTTTGCTATTTCTTTGGAGCCAAGCACTAAAACTATTTTTATCCCTCCATATCGTATGGCTCCAGCACAGTTGAAAGAATTGAAGGATCAGTTGCATGATTTATTGAGTAAGGGTTTCATTCACGCTAGTGTGTCACCTTGGGGTGCCCCTGTATTGTTTGTGGAGAAGAAGGATGGGACTATGAGAATGTGTATTGATTACAGACAGTTGAGCAAGGTAACAGTGAAGAATAAGTATCCTCTTCCGCGTATTGATGACTTATTTGATAAATTACAGGGAGCATCATTGTTCTCTAAGATTGATTTGAGGTCTGGGTATCATAAGTTGAAGATTAGGGCATTAGATATCCCTAAGACAGCTTTTCGGACTCGGTATGGGCATTATGAATTTGTAGTGATGTTCTTCGGATTGACTAATGCCCCTGAAACATTCATGGAGTTGATGAATGGGGTGTTTCGACCATACCTTGATTCTTTTGTGATTGTTTTCATCGATGACATCTTGGATTACTCCAAGACTGAGGAGGACCATGTCAGACAATTGAGGATTGTACTTCAGAGGTTTAGAGAAGAAAAGTTTTATGCCAAGTTCTCAAAGTGTGAGTTCTAGCTTACTTCTGTGACATTCATGGGACACGTAGTGTCCAATGAGGGTACTAGAGTAGATCCAGCCAAAATTGAGGCAGTTAGTGGTTGGACGTGACCTACTACACCTACTGAGATTCGATGTTTTGTGGGATTGGCTGGATATTATAGATGATTTGTTCAGAGTTTCTCTACTATTGCAGCTCAATTAACTAGATTCACTCGACAGCATGTGTGTTTTCAGTGGTCTGATGAGTGTGAGCTGAGCTTTCAAAAATTCAAGACTTTGTTGACTTCAGCTCCCGTGTTGACTCTACCTGAGGAGTGTGTAGACTTTACAGTGTATTATGATGCTTTAGGAGTTGGATTGGGTGGTGTGTTGATGCAGAAGGGGAAAGTGATTGCTTATGCTTCTAGACAATTGAAGTCCCATGAGAAGAACTACCCTACTCATGATCTGGAGTTGGCGGCTGTGGTATTGTTACTTATGTTATGGCGTCATTATTTGTATGGAGTGCATTTTGAGATCTTCACTGATCATCGGAGTCTTCAGTATATCTTTAGTCAGAGAGATTTGAACTTGAGGCAGCGAAGATGGCTTGAGTTGCTGAAGGACTATGATGTGACCATTCTGTATCATTTGGGGAAGGCCAATGTTGTGGCCGATGCTATGTGTAGGAAGACTCATAGCATGGGGAGACTTGCATCTCTTAGTGTTGAGGAGAGTCCATTGGCTAGAGATGTTCAATTGTTAGCTAACAGTCTTGTCTGATTGCAGATTTCCGAGGAGAGTGATGGGATGATTGCTTTTATTGAGGCTCGATCTTCTTTAGTCGTGCAGATGTGTGCACACTAGTTTAATGATGAAAAATTATGTCTCATTCGAGACAAAGTATTTAGTGGGGAAGCTAAGGAGGTTGTCCTTGATTCTGATGGTGTCTTACGGATCGGAGGCAGGATCTGTGTGCCTAAGACAAGCGATTTGATTAGATTGATTCTTGAGGAGGCACATTATTCTCGATATTCCATCTATCCGGGAGCGGAGAAGATGTATCATGATCTGAGTCAACATTGCTGGTGGTGTGGAATGAAGAGATATATTAAAGACTTTGCTTCGAGGTGTTTGACTTGCCAGCAGGTCAAGTGTGAGCACCAGCGGCCCGGGGGTGTATCTTAGAGGATGCCTATTCCTACTTGGAAGTGGGAGCGGATTACTATAGACTTTGTTGTGGGTTTGCCTACCACCGTGGGTTGTTATGACTCTATTTGGGTTGTTGTTGATAGGCTGACCAAGTCTGCTCACTTTATTCCGGTTAGGGTGAAGTATACGGCAGAGAAGTTAACCGAGCTATATATCAGTCAAATTGTGCGACTACATAGAGTTTCAATTTATATCATATCGGATCGGGATTCACTATTTACTTCTCATTTATGGAAGGCATTACAACATGGCCTGGGTACTACATTAGATATGAGTACGGCATGTCACCCTCAAACAGATGGTCAATCTGAGCGAACCATTCAGGTATTGGAAGATATCCTTCGAGCGTGTGTGATCGATTTTGGTGCTAGATGGGATCAACATTTACCTTTAGAGGAGTTTTCCTATAATAATAGTTATCACTCTAGTATCTAGATGGACCCATTTGAGGCGTTGTATGGAAGACAGTGTAGGTCTCCGATTGGTTGGTTTGATTCGGCAGAGATGGACTCTTTTGATACATACTTGCTGAGAGATGCTATGGAGCAAGTCCGTATGATTCAGTATAAATTATTGACAGCTCAGAGTCAACAGAATAGTTATGCAGACTGGAGAATTACAGCCTTGGTGTTAATGGAGGGTGATCATGTTTGGTTTCGAGTTTTGATATACTGTGGTTTCACGGTATTATTAAAGCTTTTTCCTAAAGATTAGTGTGTCCAAAAGCCTTTTTGTGCTAGTTTTTATATCAGTTTCTCATTGTTTTTCAGGAAATCTGTCCAAAGTTGAATGCAGAGATTTTGAGCGAAGAAATGCAGAAGAGACCATCTACGGAGCTTATGACGGTCCGTCGTTCTTGTGACGGTCCGTAGGTGGCAGCGTAGTAAAGCTGCTGAAGGAAGATGGGGAAGTCTGACCAAGTGTGGGGTTACGAAGCTTTTGACGGTCCGTTGTGTCTATGATGGTCCGTCCTAAAGGTTCGTCGTGAAGTTCAAAGAAGTGATCCTAGTACCCAGATTCCAAGAGTTGAAGTGTTTTGGAATGAAGACCTTCGACGTAGTGTTGTGCCTATGACGGTCCATCATACTTGCCGTCGATGTGAATAAAGAGAGCAGCAGAAGAAATTGCACAAATATGGGACGACGGAGTCCATGACGGTCCGTTGTGACCATGACGGTCTGTTGTGACCAGGACGGTCCGTTGTGAGGTCCGTCGACCCAGCCGCGTTTTGGCAGATTTCCAGCAATTAGAATCCTTGCTTAATTAGGTTTTTGTTTTTTATAAATAGTTCTAAAAAACCTCATTTTTGAGGTAAGACTCCGTATTGTTAGACACTGCTAGATTAGAAATCATATTATTAGACTTTGTGTATTAGTGTTAGATTTTGAGATTCTTGCAATTGATTTTTGGAGATTAATCAAGCAAACTTTGGATTTTTCTCTTTCTCATTGAAGTAAGTACATGAATTCTTATCTACTATATTTGAATATTGTGTTTTTGGTTATGAGTAAATAAACTCTATAATTAGGGTTGTGGGAACCATAGGCAAATAATGAGATAAACCCTAACTAAAATAACAATTCTAGAATAGTGTCTTGTATGTATTAATAATTCTTTCGCTTAGAAGTCCTTTTAACGGATGGCCAACGTTAGAAATCGCCTTAATGCTACTTGCCGGACCAAGGAGATAGATAATAGGAAAAGAATTATTAACATAGATTTAGTGTATACTATCTAATAGGCTAGTATTGATTGGTACGAGGTAATAACTTAGTCAAATATCGAATACGATGCTTAATATGAGGTAAGGATAAGGGTTAGGATAGCAACAGACGTAGCCGGACCAAGGTGCGGAGTGAGATTTTCTAGATGCCGGACCAAGGATTTAGAAATACATAACTTATCACTTTACATGCAAGATACTAGGAAAGAATTGTTATAGTTAGAATTATCAAGTTATGAACCTGTGGGGAACACGTATACCCTAGTTACCTTGAATAATTGATTAAAATTCAACTGTCAAAGCTGTTAAGTGTCTCTTTCAAGTTTGTTATTTATTTTCAATCATTTAGAAATTGAAACCCCCCTTTTTATGTTTTTACTTTCCAAGGATGTCATTGACCAAAGAATAGTAATAACAGGTTGAAGTTAAGTCTAGACTATTTTCCTCGTGGGAATGATCCAAACCTCACTAGTTGGGTTATTTACTTGACACGACCGCTTTACTTCTTATTCGAGAAGTAAGTTTGAGCGTATCAAATTTTGGCGCCGCTGCGGGGGAATCTAGCTTTTAGATTAACTTGAACTTATTACTATAGTTTAGTTGATATTTTCTTGATTCTACTTTGTTTTATTGTTTTTGATTTCTTTTCAGAACTATCCTCCTTGTATGCCAAATACACGGAGAGGAAGAGAACCCTTGTTTACCTACGATCACGACTTAGAGCATACACTGCGCAATATGAATAGAAATTTAGGAATAAATGATGAGGATCCGAACCAGAACATCCCTGCTCCGGTTGATGTTCATGGTCAGATGTTACCCGCTTCTCCGGGTGAACATAAACAGAGGGGACAAAATCCCATTCCACGGCCCCAAGAATACTATAGAGGGTATGATAACATAGCAGACTCGGATGGGCCACTTGTCTTGCCCCCTCTACCCACAGGCCACACCTTTGTGGTAACTAGTAGCCTGATGCAAATGCTCACTGCCAGAGGTTTGTTTTCAGTGCTATCTTCTGAGGATCCACATGCCCATATAGCTAAGGTAAGGGCAGTGTGTAAAAGTTTTATGAGGAGGCCTTATTTGGATCTAGATGTAATAGGGCTCAAAGTGTTTCCTCTCTCACTGACGGGAGAGGCTGCTACATGGTTCACCGAGCTCCTATACAACTCAATCTTCACTTGGAACCAATTAAGAGATGTTTTCTTAGCACGCTACTATCTGGTCTCCAAGAAACTAAACCTCAAAAACAGAGTGAATAAGTTTGTGGCACTCCCAGGAGAGTCAGTTAGTAGTTCTTGGGATAGATTCACCTCATTCTTGAGAAGTGTTCCAAATCACCGTAAAGATGATGAGTCACTGAAGGAATACTTCTATCAGGGAAATGATGATAACAATAAAGCGGTGTTGGACTCTATAACAGGTTAATCTTATGAGGACTGTCTTTATGCTGAGATTGCTAAAAAATCAGAGAAAATCTCCCGGAATAACAAAACTTGGAGTACTAGGAAGTCTGATAAAGGGATAAACACCTTGGCAGTACAGTCCACTCACAATCCAGCCAAAGATGAGATTCGTGAAGAAATGGCTCAGATGAGAACTGAGCTTGGGTTGTACTAAAACATGTCACAGGGGGTGCAGAAAAGATAAATGCAATCAACTACTTGGCTAAACCACCACCTCCTAATGATGAGTGCTATTATGCGGAGGACACTTATGTAGTAAATGAGCAGACAAGGAGGTTTCCGACCAAGCGCCCAAGGCTCAAATCAGGATAATTGGCGCCAAGGTCAAGGGAACCAAGGTCGGAACTATGGTAACTACAATCGTGAGGGTCATTATGTCCGTGATGGAAACTACAACCGCAACAAAAACTTTAACGAGGGTAACTAATCTAATAGAAACAACGGGAATGGGCCCTATGTCGCTCCTCAAAATCGTGAAGTTACTCCTAGGATGGTGGACATAGTATGGCGCGAGTTGAGGATATTTTGCACAAAATGATGAGGAGGTTCGACACTAGTGATGAACACATTAAAGAGTTGAGGTGTGATTTAGCTAGTATTGGGCAAAAAGTTGATACACATGCAATTTCGATTAAGCAGATCGAGTTTCAAATGGCCCAATAATCTTCGACAATGAACACACGGCAACCGGGCACTCTTCCTAGCAACACTGTCCAAAATCCAAAGAATGATGCGCACTGTATGGCAATCACTTCTCGGGGTGGTAAGCAAACCGTTGATCGACCTATGCCATCTACTAAGGAAAATAAGAGAAAGGATAATGATAATGTGGTAAAGGGTAGTGGTGAAGCAGAGGATAGTAATGGAAAATATGCAGAAGTACCTATCAAGGTAATTCCCATGCCTCGGCCACCACCACCCTTCCCTCAAAGATTAGTGAAAAATATCGAGGATGGTAAATACCGGCGCTTCATAACAATGTTGAAGCAGCTTTCTATCAATGTCCCTTTAGTAGAAGCT
Source organism: Solanum arcanum (assembly GCA_027789145.1). Taxonomy (NCBI): domain Eukaryota; kingdom Viridiplantae; phylum Streptophyta; class Magnoliopsida; order Solanales; family Solanaceae; genus Solanum; species Solanum arcanum. Next base: position 21,382,782 of record CM050935.1, on the reverse strand, counting down.
CTAGAACAAATACCCAGTTATGCCAAATTTATGAAAGATCTGGTCACCAAGAAAAGATCGGTCACTTTTCAGGATGATGATAGATTGCAGCATTGTAGTGCTATTGCTAGAAGATCCCTAGTACAAAAGAAAGAAGATCCGTGTGCGTTCACTATTCCTTGTACAGTTGGGTCATTACATTTTGCGAAAGCATTATTTGATCTCGAGGCAAGCATAAATCTCATGCCCCTCTCAATTTACAAGAAGTTGGGTTTGGGGGATCCAAAACCCACTGCGATGCGGCTACTGATGGACGATCGGACAGTGAAAAGGACTATAGGGATACTCCATGATGTGCTAGTAAAAGTGGAATAATTCATCTTTCCGGCTGATTTTGTTATTCTTGATTGTGAGGTCGATTTTGAAGTGCCTATTATTCTTGGGAGGCCATTCCTTGCTACAGGTAGAGCATTAGTTTATATGGAGAAGGGACAGATGACATTTCGGTTGAATAATGAAGAAGCGACCTTCAACATTTGTAGGACCATGAGGCAGAGTGGTGAGCTCCAATCGGTATCTGCCATATCCCACAAAGAAAAGATGAACAAGGAGAATGAAAAAAATGACAAAGTAAGAGTTTATGGTTGGGGATTTAGTGCTTGTAGACAGTTCTGGGTCTCCTTGTCTTCTGGTCAAGCTCAAGTCCAAATGGACTGGCCCTTACTTGATTACCCAAGTATTTTCCTCATGGAGCAGTTGAGTTAAAAGCAAAGGAGGGAGTGCGGTTTAAGAGGAATAGAGATAGAAAAAACCACTATTTTGGGCATAAAGCATCGGGGAATGAAGCAATAGAGGCATACCTTCTTGATGAAGTCTGAGTAATCAAGGGTCCCCATTCGTGCACTGACATTATATCAGGCGCTTGTTGAGAGGCGACCCAATACTTATAGTCTTTTTAATAATGGTAGCACTTTTATACTAATGAGTTTTTAAATTTGCAGGCACATTACCATGAAATTCTGCAGAAAATTACTCTGCTGCAGTCACTGACGGACACATCGACGGACCATTGCGCCTTCGACGGACCGTCGTATGCATCTGTCGTACCAGGTACATATTTCTGTTATTTTGAAACTAGGGCACACATGACGGAACAAACAACGGGTCATCACAACGGCGACGGACCTTTGTCGGGGAACCGTCGCGTGATTAATGAGTTATACCTGACCCGACCCGACTGGACCCTTTTTCAAAATAAAACCGTTTAAAACCCCCAACCCCTCATTTCACCCCGTTCCTTCATTATTCCTCTCATATCCCCTCTCTTTTCAACTTCCACATTCCCTCCCACCGATCATTTCCCCCTAAAATTCTCCAACGCCCAAGAGTTATCATCTACTAGTCGGAGCTGCTGCTGTGGGTGTCTACCTTGCCAACTGAGTAACTGTCAATTTGTTTTTCTCCATTTCTAAGGTATGTGTCTCTAATTTCTCATTTTATTATCTTGCATTTTTGTTATTAATTAGTATTAGCTTAGTTCTTCGTCATATGTTGTTTACTTTAAACGATTCTGTCTAACCAAGGTTACAAATGTTTGAAATTGCCATGTTTACCACCCTAGACATAGGTGCTTTTGCATTGCTAGTTTCCTAGGTAGTTGGGTTAGACACATGTAGGTCCAAAACACTCAACGTTGATGTGGGTTCATCGGGGATGCTTAGGGTGCCCTTAGTTCTGTCATGTTATTCAGAACGAGACCCCGATTACAGACCGTCGTACCCACCACGGACCGTCGTAGGGTCCGTTGCAAAAGACCTAGCACCCTGTCCCAACGGACACATGTGACAGATCGTCGTACTCATGACGGTCCGTCCTGCACAACCGTTTTGGTTGTCAGAGACCTTGTTTCTAAGGGTCTCTCATTTTTTCCCAAGTGTTTTCGAACGGACACATGTGACGGACTGTGGTTTTCACGACGGTCCGTCCTACACAACTGTTCTTGTTGGCAGAGACCCTGTTTCGAAGGGTCTTTCATTTTTTTCCAAGTGTCCTTCAACGGACACATGTGACGGACCCTCGTAGCCAAGACAGGCTGTCCTGCATGACCGTCATGATGATCAGAGACCCCTCTTCTAAGGTTCTCCATATTTTTTCTCAAGTGTCCTACGACGGACATCTACGACGGACCGTCGTACGTGTGACTGTCCGTCCTGCACATACCGTCATGCTAGTCAGAGACTCTCTTTCAGTGTTCTCTATATATACATAGTCCAAGTAAAACACGAGGGACCTCACGACGGTCCGTCACCAGGCCCGTCATGTATCACTGTTTCTACAACAATGACATACTATTTTCAATGTTTTATTTCTAATGGCTTCGCTTGTCTTGTTTGCCACTACTCGTACTAATATTGATCCTTTGCAAGTAATATCTACTATGGCACCCAAGCAAGACCGAATCTATGCACGCGGGTGATCAAAGTCTGTCGCCCCGTCTGCCCGCATGGTCATCAACTCTGATGATGAGCGTGCCCCCCAGGCACTTCCACACCTTCCCGTGCTGCACGTGCTCCCAATGCCACACCCAAAAAGGTGGCGTCCAGCGTAGTCACTGCCTCCTAGTCTGATGAGGAGTGCACACAGACTGGCACACCCTCTGGGTCAGCCACAAATGAGGAAGGAGCGTCTGGCTTCTTAGGAGTTTCATAGTCTGAGGAAGCCTCTGGATATGCTGAGGTTCCCGCACCCGCCACCGTAGCAGCGTCGGCCTCGTCTAATGAAGCTGACAATTCAGACTCTACATCCGGCTCACAAACTCAGGTCCCCACCAAAGCCACTGACCAGCCCAACCGGTGGTGTGTCGATGGGCACTTTCAAGTATATTCCGATGCCAAGTTCCTGACTAATAAAGGATTGATTACTCAAACACTCACTTTTGAGCGGCGGGTACTTACCGGGAGTCTCCCGACGATGCCTGAGATCCACAACCTCTTCACCAGGCATCGCTTGGAGTGGAAAGCACGTCCGTTAGGACGATACAATGAAGAAATGGTACGAGAGTTCTACGCATCCTACGTAGCGACTCTCCGATCACAGATCGATAGGAGGGCTGCCCCCGCTAAACAGGCCCCACAGGAGCAGGCCCATGTCTGAGGCGTACAGGTTGAAATTTCCCTCCCAGCCATCCACTGGTTTCTATACGGTGAGAGTGTTTATGCTACTCGAACCCCCCCTCACTGCTGAGTTTGACTACCGCTGGCAGATAGTTAAGGATAGCAAGTTCTTGCGCGAGCCATCACTGAGAGAGACCACCAAGAGGTGGATGGCCCTGCACCTGTCATTAGATGGAGAGGGTGCCGATTGGGTGACTGAGCCGAAGGAGGCCATCAAGAAGGCCAACCTCACGTTCACAACAAAGTTCTTGTGGATGCTTGTCCGTCATTGCCTTTCCCCCACAGCTGCTGATAATATTGTTACCTGGGATCGAGTAGTGTTGATGGTTGCGATGATAGCCGGATTCGAGGCGGACTTCGCATGGCTTCTCCAGGCAGTCATGCACGAGAGGGCATTCAAGGTCACTACTACCTACCCTTTCCCGTGCATGATCTTTGCCCTTTGCAGGTCCGCAGGTGTGCCCATATGGCACGTATATCAGCTTAAGACCCCGAAGGGCACTATTGACGTCGGCCTCATCAGAGACGAGGCCAATGAGTTGGCTCCACGCAGAGGGCCCCATACAGAGCTGCCCCCACTTGCTGATGATCTTGCTGATACAGTAACCAAGGCCCGCACAGCTACATAGGCCTCCACTAACACTACCCCGGTTGAGTCTATCCCGGGTAGTAGCACAGCTGCGAGCTCCTCTCGCACAGCCCCTCTACCGGCACTATTCCCGCTTGCAAGGGTCCAAAAAATAGAGGCACCAAATGACCACTCTTCTGCATCATATCCAGCCGTGGATGCAGAAGTCAATTACTGAGTCCGAAGAGCGCCTAAAAAGGAAAATGGTGCTCTTTACAGAGCGGAAGATCACTGAGGTTAACCAGCGCTTGGACATCTTTGAGTTGAGGGTGCTAGCATGACCAGCCTCTCTGGTGGATGTGTCGACCCTTACGGCTGCAGTCGACAGTCTTCGTGCAGATATTGACATGATCTTAGAGGCTAGTGTGCCGAATTCTGAAGCCCCTTCTGTCGAGCCTTCTGAGGACACACTGTTGGCGGCCCTTTTTGCTACTTCTGACATACCACAACCTCCCCCTCAAGAGAGTACGAAGAGGCGTAGGGGTCGAGCATAGGACGAGGCGCGAGCACAGAAGAAGGAGCGCCGATAGATAGAGGCTGCGAGGAGAGCCTCCCTTGCTGAGGAGGAGGCGCACCAAATGAGAGAATCAGAGTTAGCGGCTGGGGCGTCTAGCTCCAGCACAGTGGAGATAACAAGAGGCACTACTGATTGTGCGGTTGTTGCTGAGGACACCACTGAGGGTGTCCAGATTGCATAGGACATGGGTTCCGGGTAATCAGACCTACCATCTTGCTGATCGACGGGGCTTTGCGCCACAGGTTTGCTTCACCTACCACTCTAGTATTTAGATTTTTATGCATTGGGGACAATTGCATGCTTTTTTGTTTGGGGTGGGGTAAATGGATTGTGAGTGTTAGGGTGAAGTCTGAGTAGCCCAATTCACTATCCTCTTCTGGGGTTTTCTTGGCTGTGTTCTTTTTCCCCAAGAGAGTACTTACTTTTTATGTTGAACCGACATGTTTATATCTTTTGTACATAGTTTAAGTCTGAAGCATGATTGCTAAAATGATATCCTGATAAACTGGAAAATGATGCATGACTAGGCATAGTAACTGATAATTGTGTGGGTCTAAGCATGACATAAAGTTACACCATTGCATTACCCTAAGTATTTAATTAGAACTAGGTGTCTGATAATCTGGTATAGTGATGAGATTTAAAGTGAGTGTGAGGAAAATTCGAATAAGTCTTCTATTGGTACTGAGCTAGAACTTGCCTGGTTAATCCTGCTAAAAGTAAGTTGTAATAGACAATTATGAAAGGATCATAGGCCCTTATTCAATATAGCCCATTTCTAGCCTAAATAAAAGAAACAAAATGAAATTATCTATCTTTTATCCAAATAATCTGAGCTTAAAATTAGATCTTTCTTATTCACCCCAATTGGTCTTTTCTGGGAACAATGTGTTGGCCCTGGTCCCTACTTGGACATGTGCACCTCAGCTTATGCCAAAATTGAGGGTGTCTAATGAATAAACAACCTTCGTTATGGCCCTGACCCAACATTGGGTATTGTGTACCTTGACTTAACGCAAAGCCATGAGTTGAGGGTGGCTATTATAAGGAATGCTCTGGAAAGTAAGGTTGAAAGAACAAAGAGTGAGAAAGAACAAAAGTAAAGTGACTCAACAATTCGTTGAAAGAAAAGTAAAGAAAAATAAAAATATACAAGAATTACAAACAAGAAAAGAAGAGAGTCACTTACACAAATGAAGAAAGTAGAGAAAATAACAAGGTGAAACAATATGAGAAACTGGGCGAGATAAAATGATAGACAGTGGAAGGTTTAGCAGATATGTCAAGGAGATCAAAAAGTCACTAAGGTATACCTTAATATACCTTACCTGACCCCGAGCCTATGTTACTAGCTAAAAAAGTCCTATCGTGATCCTAAGGGTTGTATAGCGAACTTAAGGCAGTGAAAATAAGGGCAATCTTATGGCAATAGGTATGAATGAGTGTGACTTTGTTCTGAGGGCGAGTGTTGAAAAGTAATCCTTATACTCAAACTGAAGTCATTGTGTGAAAAAGGAGATTTTGTTTTAAAGTGAGGACACTAGTTGCAATCCTGGAATTTTTAGCACCTCCGTGAGAAATTGAAGAGGATAGGTGTTAGTGCATGGTGAGTCTGTGTCATGTTCTGATCCCACATAATTCAAGACTAATAGTGATAGCATGCATAGATTTGATGAGATTAGTCGGGATTGATAGCCAAATGATTGCAAAGGATAAAACATGGATACTATTGTACAAAGATTTTGTATTGAGTTATAGTGCGTCGCATGAGGAGAAACGACGAATTTAAGTTGAGGGTGTTGATATACCGTGGTTTCACGGTATTATTAATACTTTTTCCTTAAGTTTAGTGTGTCCAAAAGCCTTTTTGTGCTAGTTTTTATATAAGTTTCTCTTTGTTTTGCAGGAAATCTGTCAAAAGTTGAATGCGGATATTTTGAGCGAAGAAATGCAGAAGAGACCACCTACGGAGCATATGACGGTCCGTATGTGGCAGAGTAGTAAAGCTGCTGAAGGAAGATGGGGAAGTCTGACCAAGTGTGGGGTACGAAGCTGGTGATGGTCCGTCGTGGCTATGATGGTCCATCCTGCAGGTTCGTTGTGAAGTTCAGAAAAGTGATCCCAGTACCTAGATTCGAAGAGTTGAAGTGTTTTGGAACGAAGACCCTCGACAAACCATTGTGCCTATGATGGACCGTTGTGCCTATGACGGCCTGTCATACTTGTCGTCGAGGGGAATGAAGAGAGCATCAGAAGAAATTGCACAAGTATAGGACGACGGAGTCCATGACGGTCCGTTGTAACCACGACGGTCCGTCGTGAGGTCCGTCGACCCATCCGCGTTTTGGTAGATTTCCAGCAAGTATCAAGTATCACCCATGAAGGGTGTGATGAGGTTTGGAATGAAGGGCAAGCTTAGCCCTAGCTTCATTGGACCTTTTGAGATTTTGATCCGAGTGGGAGAGGTGACCTATAAGTTGTCCTTGCCACCTAGTTTGTCGACAGTTCATCATGTTTTTCATGTCTCTATGGTTCAGAAGTATATTCCGGATAAATCTCATGTGCTTTCACTTGATTCTGTGGAGTTGGGTCGAGACTTGACATTTGAGGAGGAGCCTATAGCTATTTTGGATAGGCAGATTCGAACGCTTAGGACCAAGGAGATTGCTTTAGTGAAGGTGCAATGGAAGCACCGATCAGTGGGAGAGGCAACTTGGGAGACTGATTCTGACATGCGTGCCAGATATGCTCAACTTTTTGAATCTTTAGGTACTTTATTTTACTTTATGTTCGAGGACAAACATGATTTTTAGTGGTCGATAATGTAACGACCCTCTTAGTCATTTTATGAATTTTACCTTTTTTTTCTGATTTAACTCATTTTTATAGTTTTATATATAATTTATGACTTGTGAGGGTAAGTAGTATGATTTTAAAATTAATTAAGTTTATTATATAATAAATAATTAACTAAAAAAAAATAAGGGCAAGGCCTTATATGGTTGAAGTCAGAAACTGACGAAGGAAGAGCAGAAAAAAAAATACTCAGAAGGAAAAGGAAAAGAAAGAGAGGCAGAAAACTTACTTGTAGAATAAAGGAGCCGCAGGTCAAGATCAATTAAAACTACATCTTCAATCTTAAAGGTTTGTTCGAATGTAAAATTGTTAAGATAAAGAGGTGTATATAGTAAGCATAAATTGTCTATTGATCTGCAGGCTTTTATTATTTAACTATTAGATTCATGTTTAGATTTCTTAAATATTTTTCTCGTTACTTTAGTCATATGGGTGGTAGAAAATTTCTGACAGGTATAAACTCGTGGGAAAAATCATGAAAGCAATTAATAATTGATAATTATGCACAAGTAGGGTTCTGCATATTTTTATAATTTTTTTTATGCAACTTAAGTATGGGTCATGTGTGAATTAAGAAAAATGTGGTTACTTTCTTTAGTTATCGCCTAGAAATTCAATGTGTTTAAATATTAAGATAAGAAATCAAGTAGTAGGTGAATTATATACCCTGAATGCCAATTTGTTTTTTTTATGTGGAGGAATTGGAACTTAACCCTAGGCATGAAACTTGAAAAAAATATGATGGTTGAAATGTTAATTTACATCAAGAGTTACAAACTTGATTATAAATGTGGGTGAATTTTTAATTCAAGATTAAACCTATAAAAATTTGGGTGTTGTTAGTTCTGAAACCTTATTGTGAATATATATACTTGAATAGATCCCATTGATTCGGGATCAACAGAAAGGGAAGACTCAAGTCCTAGAGTGATTATTGGATTGACAAAGGAAAGTGGATTTCTAAACCCTTGTTAAGCATATGAAATTCGTGTATTCTCTTGTGTGGTATTGAGAATGACTTGGAGACTTGTTGCTTATTTGTTGGTGTTGAATACCTTGTAGTAAATTGCGCTTTGTTATCAAAATTGTTATCTCTTCATTTTCATTTGAGCATATCATTTGCATTGTATCTAAGACATGGTTATGGTAAGGGGATGTACCATTTCGAGAATCATATCGCACGCGTGATGCATATTATATTTCGAGGGACGTATTGTGCGCCGTGAAGGTTACTATTTATCGAGGGTCGTGTCGTGCGCCGCGACAGATGCATGGACAGATATGTCCCCCATTGGTCCCGGACTGAGAGACAGCGGGTGTGTATCGTTACGAAAGACATGCATCACTAAATTTAACATTGCATCTCATGGAATTGCACATTTTATTATTGATGAACTTGAACACGTGTTTTGCTGGTCTTGTGATTGTTTCTCTGTGAAGCTTGTGACTGTTGAATATTGAGTTGTTAATGTGTAAACTGATAGAGTGTGGTTATTGAGTTGTGTGTTTGGTAAACTGTAAACTGTTAGGCTGTAGCGTGGAGGTTTAGATAGGGTGTAAGGAGTACCCGTATTGTGTTCACTTAACTTGTGTTTAGAGGTTTGCTTGTTGGGTACCGCGTTATTTGGTACTCACCCCTTGCTTCTACAAATTTTTGTAGGTTACGAGCCCGGATTTTTGTGATACCTGTCATTCTTTTCATTTCCGAGGCATGTTGTGGAGGATTGTGAGGTAGTTGCTTGTCATCTCAGCGAAGTTTCCTACGCTAGTTTATGATTTTTTTTTACTTGAAAGACAACTTCATTTTAGACTTCTATTTCGTTTCAATTCTAATATTTACATTAGAGGCTTGTGCACGTGACAACCTTGTTTTGGGGATTGAATTAATATCACTTGGTTTCATAATAGACATTGTTGTTGGATTGTTATTTACTTCCGCACTTTGTTAGATATTGGGTTTTAGGCTGACGTGTCTTGGTGGGATAAGACGAGTGCCATCACACCCATTTTGGGTCGTGACACTCTTCTCCTCTTTTCTTTTCTTCTTGTAACGACTCTTTTGGTCGTTTTGAATACTAGAGATTTTTATTTCATAAATATTCTTCTGATAGATTTTAAATGGGTGTTTTGGACTATTCATAATTATAACTATGAAATTAATGGGGTAGTTTTACTAATTTATTTAGTTAGTTGTTAAGAAAATAATATTATAATTAATAGTGGATCACTTTCACAGTTTTATAATTATCTTATATTACAATTAAGAGTAGATTTTATGAAAAAGGGAAACAAGAGTTAGGCAAGAAACACTACCTGCAATATTTGAAAGGGTTGTTCCTTCAAATAAGAATTTCAACAATTTCATATATTATTCTATGTATAGTGAAGGTCATTCTAGAATATGTATTATGTTTTATTATTATTATTATTATTATTATGACTTGAATAGATAAGGAATTGGAAGATATATATATATATATATATATATATATATATATATATATATATAGTAACTGTATGAAAGTTGGGGGAGGGACAAACCTGCAAATGGATTGCCATGTGAGGAAAAAGGGGATCAATGCATGTGTGCCACTGGTCTCGTGACCAGTGGTTTCAATTTGTAAGGTTAGTGGGGAAATAGGAAATTGTTTTCGAGGGTTAGTATTCTGCCACTGGTTTCGTAACCAGTGGCCAAATTTTGATATTATAAATTTTTTTCATGATTTAAGAAATTAAAGTTTGATATATTGAGATAGGTAATTAAATATTCAGTGTAATATAGTATATGATTATTATTAAAATTGTGCTAAGTGGAGAAATTAAGACTTACTCTTAGGTTTGAATTCTAGGAAATATATATATAAAGTTAGGTGAATTTTGGGTCTAGGCTAGACATAGAGTAATATGATGTCTGTAAACTCGTTAACTTACAAATATGCACAGATATTTGATAGATTGAAAAGGTTCATAGGCATTGAGTAAAGCAAAGGCATTGGAGAGGTAGCTTGCTTGATTTCGGTTCTTCGGTGAAGGTATGTTATGGTTTATTTCTATTTGATAGATAAACTCTAAATAGCAATTGATATGTATTGAGTGATATTGTAAAGTCTCCTATGTACTTGATTGTGTGGTTTGTGGTTGGCCTAAAATTATGAGAGTGTTGAATTTCTAATCTTGAACCCTTCCTATTAAAATGACGCCTTGAATAAAGAAGGCTTGTAGAAATAAATAATGAGAAAGTTGGATCGGAGTGTCACGTTCCGACACGGTATTATGGGATCGGAGTGTCACGTTCCGACACGGTATTATGGGATCGGAGTGTCACGTTCCGACACGGTATTATGGGATCGGAGTGTGACGTTCCAACACAATAACATTAAAGGCAAAGAATCTTAAAGTAACTTAATATACTTAATTTCAAGGAACCTATTTTCCTAATGAGTATGGTGTGGAGGCATGAGTCCTCATAGGCGTGTTTGATGTTGTGATTGATGGTGTACTTATTATGGTGTTGTTGTTGTCAAAGGTTCATGTGTTTGTTTCTTGCCACCTGTTAAGTATTGTAGTTGACTTATATTATTATTCATTATATATTGATTTCTATTTTGAGTTGAATGATGATACCTACTCAGTACGTGTTCCTTGTACTGACCCCTACTTGTATTTTCTTCTTTGTTCTTTTGTGGAGTGCAGCAAGTGTACCATCGACTTGGACTCGCCCTCAACACTAGTCAGTCTCCCGCACATTAGAGTTCAGGGTGAGCTATTATTTCTAGCTCGTGCTGGATTCTTTCATTCACGTCTTGATGTCTTTGAATTTAAGACATGGACCATCTTTTTACTTATTTTGGTTTCTTAAATACTATTAGACTGGGTAATTTTAGAATATACGTTCATGATGTGATGACTTCCAGATTTTTGGGATACTAAGTGTTAAACTTTAGAAGCTTATTTACTTTGTTACATTAAAATGTTTTGGATCTTCCTCATTATTTTTGTTATTTATAGTTGAACTATTGGTAAATGTTGGGGTTTAGATTTGTTGGTTCGCTCACCTTGTAGGTTAAGTGTGGGTGCCACTCACGACTCGTTTTGGGTCGTGACAAAACTTGGTATCAGAGCGTTAGGTTTGTTGGTCTCATCACACAAGGACAAGTCTAGTAGAGTCTTGAGTAACGGTATGGGGATGCCTTTACTTTTCTTCGTGAGTCTATAGGACTTTAGAAAAACTCCATTATTTCTTTCTTTCATGCTATTGCTTTGATCCAATTGGTATCTAGGTGATACAAATTTGTATCTGACATTCTCACTCTATTTCGCAGATGGTTAGCACTAGAGCAACAACTGTGCCAACACCGGCAAGACAGGGTGCTTCTGAGCTAACCATTAGGGCTGTAACTCGAGGAGGAGCAGAGGCAAGAGGCCGTGGTAGGGGCCGCAGGAGGACTCCCACTAGAGGCAGAGGACAAACACCTGGTCCAACTAGGAATAGAGTAGTGACTCCTCCACCGACAGATGAGGTGTTGAGAGAGGGTGAAGAAGGGTAAAATGAGCAGGTTCAGGATAAGGAATTACAACCCCAGCCTACCCCAGAGATGATTAATCAGGTTCATACTTATCTTAGCGGGTTATCTGATCAAGGCCAGACACCTCCAGTTTTTTCTGCACCAGCACCTCAGGTTCGAGGAGTACAATATGCAGCTGTTGTGGCTCCCCACATGGATGCATCATTGGAAGTAGGCACGTTTCCTCGATTAACTACAGGGTCTATAATGACAGGTGATCAGTCTGAACTTTTCATTAGGTTCTTAAAGTTGAAACCTCCAGTATTTAAGGGTGCTGAATCTGAAGATGCCTATGATTTTCTTGTTTATTGTCATGAGCTGCTACATAAGATGGATATAGTAGAACGATTCGGTGTAGAGTTTGTGACCTATCAGCTTCTGGGATGCTAAAATGTGGTGGCGGTCGTATGTTGAGTTTCAACCAGCACAGGCACTACCTATGACTTGGGCATCATTTTCTAGCTTATTTATGGAGAAGTATATACCCCGAACTTTGAGGGATATGAGGAGAGATGAGTTCCTGAGCCTAGAGCAAGGAAGGATGTCTGTTGCTGCTTATGAGGACAAATTTCGTGCACTATCCAGGAATGCCACTCAGCTTTGATTCAGTCCGCTAGAGCGGATTCACCGCTTCGTGAAAGGATTGAGGTAAAATTTGAATATTCCAGCCTTACAGGTAGCTGCTGTAGCAAAATCCTTTCAGGAAGTGGTCGATTTTGTGATAGAAGTAGAGGGGGTGAAGCCAGACGACTTCACCACAACATCCACATTTAAGAAGTTTCGTAAGGGAGGTGAGTTTAGTTGTTCTTACTCCAGAGGGCAGAGTTCAGGAGGTTATCTAGCCAGTCCTGTTCAGTCTTCATTGCAGGCTTCAACTGGGGGTCCGTCGCAGACCAATCAGCCTTTTTCTAAGTTTGGAGGTTATCTCCAGACTTCGTCATTTTCACAGAGACATATACTTGACTCCAGAAATTGTTATGGATGTGGAGAGGCTGGACATATTAGGAAATATTGTCCAAAAAAGAGTTTCAGACTTCTAGTAGTTAGAGGTAGAGGTTGTCATGGTAGAGGATGCCATACTGGAGGACGTGATGGCCAAGGTAATGGTGGTCACAAATTCAGTCGGGGTGGCGGGCAAGTTGGAACTACTGCAGCGCAGCTTGGTAGGGGCAATGGAAAGACAGGTGATAGGGCTCATTGTTATGCTTTCCCCGGGAGGTCTGAAACAAAGACATCTGATGTTGTTATCACATGTACTCTTTTTGTCTGTGATTGCATGTTTTCTGTATTTTTTGATCCCGTATCCACATTTTCATATGTATCTTCCTCATTTGATACTGGTCTTGATTTATATTGTGATTTGCTTGATATGCCTATTCGTGTCTCTACTCCTGTGGGTGACTCTGTGATAGTTGAGAAGGTGCATAGGTCTTGCCTTGTGACTTTTGTGGGGAGCAATACTTATGTAGATTTGATTATTCTAGAGATGTTTGATTTTGATGTTATTCTGGGTATCACTTGGATTACTCCAAATTTTGTAATCTTAGATTGTAATGCTAAAACAGTGCCATTGGCCAAGCCTGGGACAGATCCGCTAGTGTGGAAGGGTGACTATATTTCCACTCTAGTTCGTATTATCTCTTTTCTTCGTGCAAAGAGGATGGTTAGAAAGGGTTGTTTAGCTTTCTTAGCACATCTCAGGGATGATACTTCCAAAGTACCTTCGATTGAGTCTGTTTCGATAGTCCGTGAGTTTCAGGATGTGTTTCCTGCAAGCCTTCATCGTATGCCACCGGATAGAGATATTGATTTTTGTATTGATCTGGAGCCGGGTACTCGCCCCATTTCCATTCCCCCTTATAGAATAGCTCCAGCTAAGTTAAGATAGTTAAAGGCCCAACTTCAGGAGTTGTTAGGTAAAGATTTTATTAGACCGAGTGCATCCCCTTCGGATGTGCATAGACTACAGGCAGCTGAATAAGGTAACTATTAAGAACAATTATCCCATTCCTCGCGTTGATGATTTGTTCTATCAGTTACAAGGTGCTTGTGTCTTCTCTAAAATTGATTTGAGATCCGGTTATCATTAATTGAAGATAAGGGCAACAGATGTGCCAAAGACTGCTTTTCGAACAAGGTATGAGCATTATGAATTCTTAGTAATGTATTTTGGTCTTACGAATGCCCCTGCTGCTTTCATGAACCTGATGAACAGGATTTTTAAGCCATATCTGGATCCTTTTGTTATTGTATTTATTGATGATATACTGATATACTCAAAGAGTAGAAAAGAACATCTTTCTAAGTCTAATTAGTTAAGTTTTAACTTAATTCCAACACTATATTCACCAACGAAATTACATTTACTTATTTAAAGAATTTAACAACTTTCCAAGTCTAATTAGTTTAGTTTTTACTTGATTCCAACACTATATTCACCAACTAAATCCCATAAACTTATTTTAAAAATTTAACATCTTTCTAAGTGTAATTAGTTTATTTTTAACTTAATTCAAACAATATATTTATCAACTTAATCACATTAACAGATTTATGAACTTAAGAACTTTTAAGTCTAATTAGTTTAGATTTATCTTAATTCAATCTTTATATTCACTAACTAAATCACATTTACTTATTTGAAGAAATTTACATCTTCTACGTCTAGTTAATTAAGTTTTAACATAATTTCAAGGCTATGTTCACCAACTTAATCACATTTACTTATTTAAAGAATTTAACAACATTCCAAGTCTAATTAGTATTGTTTTAACTTAAATTCCAATAATATATTAACCAACTAAATCACATTAACTTATTTAATGAATTAAACAACTTTCTAAGTCTAATAAGTTTAGTTTTAACTTAATTCAAACACTATATTCACCAACTAAATCACAATTACTTATATGAAGAACTTTACATCTTTGGAAGTGTAATTAGTTTAGTTTTAACTTAAATCCAACACTATATTCACCAACTAACTCACATTAACTTATTAAAGAACATAACATCTTTCTACCTGTAATTAGTTTAATTTTAACTTAGTTCCAACACTATATTGACCAATAAATCGCATTAACTTATTTAAAAAACTTAACAATTTTCTTAGTGTAATTAGTTTAGTTTTTCACATCTACTTATTCAAATATCTTCACATCTTTCTAAATGTAATTAGATTAGTTTTTATTTAATTCCAACATTATATGCACCTAATTGATCACATTATTCATTAGAAGAACTTTACATCATTATAAGTATAATTAGTTTAGTTTTAACTAAATTCATTTACTATATTCACCAACTAAATAAAATTTATATTTTGAAGAACTTAACATCTATCTAGGTCTAATTAGTTTAGTTTTAACAATATGTTCACAAACGAAATCACATTAACTTATTTAAAGAATTTAAAAACTTTCTAAGTCTGATTAGTTTAGTTTTAACTTAATTTCAACACTATATTCACTAAATAAATAACATTGACTTATTGTAACAACCTGTTTAGTCATTTCGAGCACTAGAATCATTTGTGATAAAAACTGACTGGGTCGACGGATCACACGACGGACCGTCACGGTCACGACGGACCGTGATGGACTCCGTCATCCCATACTTGTGAAATTTCTCCTATGACTCCCTTCCTTTCCCTCGACGACAGGTGGGATGAACTGTCATAAGCACAACGGTTCGTCGAGAGTCTCCGTTCCAAAACACTTCAACTCTGAAAATCTGGGTACTCGGATAAACTCTCTGAACTTTGCGATGGAACTACAGCACGGTTTGTCGTAGGTACGACGGACCATCCCAAACCTTTTTATTGAATTGACTCTCTGAACCTTGTGACGGACCTGCAGGACGGACCGTCGCAGATACGACGGGCCGTCGCAAGTTGCGTAACCCAAACTGGGTCGGATTTCTGCTAAAAGTTTCAAATGGGTGTTTTGGACTATTAATGATTATAATTATGGAATTAGTGGGGTAAGTTTAATAATTTATTTACTTGGGGGTTAAAGGAGATAACCTTGAAATAAATAGTGGATTACTTTTATCATCTTTTATATTTGATTATATGATAATTAGGGTAAAAGAAAAAGAATTTGGAGAAGAAAAAAAAAGAATGGAGAAAGGGAGAACGAGCGAGAAAAGGGAGAAGCGAAGAGGAAAGCAAAGGCATTGAGAAGTAACTTTCTTGATCGCGATTCTTCGGTGGAGGTAGGTTATGGTTTATGCTATTTCATAGTAAATTCTAAATAGCGATTGATATGTATTGGGTGGTATAGTAAAGTCTTCTGTATGCTTGATTGGGGATCGGAGTGTCACGTTCCGACACGGTAGTATTAGGGGATCGAAGTGTCACGTTCCAACACGGTAATGATAAGAGAATGAATATTGAATTATGTTAATTTACTCATATTCGAAGAACCTATTTCCCCAAATGAGTATGGTGTTGAGGTTTGAGTCCTCAAGGGTATGCTTGGTGTTGTTGTGTAACGACCTGTTTAGTCGTTTTGAGCAACAGATGTTATTTCTGGAAAACTGGCTGAGACGACGGAACCCACGACGGACCGTCATGGGCACGACGAACCGTCGAGGGGGTCTCGTTTCAAAACACTTTGAAATTCTGAAAAATGGGTACTGAAATCGACTCTCTGAACTTCGTAACGGAATGGCAGGACGGACCGTCACAGGTGTGACGGACCTTCACAGACTCTTTAAGGAAATTGAGTCTCTGAACTCTGTGACGGAGCAGCAGGACGGACCGTCGCAGGCATGACGGGCCGTCACAGTCCGCGTAATCCCAGGCTGAGTCACATTTCTTTAATGTTTTAAGGGACATTTTTGACTATTCCTGCTTTAATTATAAAGTTAGTGGGTTAATGTTAATAAGTATAATTACTTGGGGGTTAAAAGAGGTAACCTTGAGTAAATTAGTGGGTTATTATTGCCATCTTTTATTTTTAATTATATGCTAATTAGGGTAGAAGAAAGAGGGTTTGAATAAAGAAAATAGAAAGAACAAAGAGAGAGAGAGGATCGAACGAGAAGAGGAAAACACAAAGCTTTGGGGAATTTGCTTGCTTGATCACTAATCTTCAGTGGAGGTAGGTTATGGTTTTTATGATTTTCATAGTAAACTCTTAATAGCGAATGATATGTATTGGGTAGTGTTGTAAACCCTTCTATATGCTTAATTGTATGCTTGCATGAATGTGATTATGTAATTGTGATAAAATAAGCATGACGAAGCTATTGAATCCTAAATCTTGAAAATCCTAATCTACATTGTTAATGATGATGCCTTGGTATAAGAGAAGGCTTGATGAACTGAATTAATGAGATTGATGATGCCTTGGTATAAGAGAAGGGTTGATGAACTGAATTAATGAGATTGATGATGCCTTAGTATGAAATAAGGCTTGATGAATTAACAGAATGAGATTAGTGGAGCGGGTGTCACGAACCGACACGTAGAATTAGGGGATCGGGTGTCACGAACCGACACGTAGAATTAGGGGATCGGGTGTCACAAACCGACACGTAGATTTAGGGGATCGGAGTGTCACGTTCCGACTCAAAGTAGTAGGGGATCGGAGTGTCACGTACCGACACAAGAGGAATAAAGATAATGATTCTTGAAAGGTGTTAATATACTTAATCTAATGAACCTAATTCCCAAATGAGTATGATATTGAGGCTTGACTTCTCATGTGTGAACTTGGCGGTACTTGGTAATGATTATAGTGCTTGTTGTTGCTACATGTTGAGTATTGTAGTTGATTTATGACATTACTTGATATATACTGTTTTCTATTTGGAGTTGGCCGATGATACCTACTCAGTACTTGTGTTTGTACTGACCCCCTACTTTTTTGTTTTCTTCTTTGTTATTTGTGGAGTGCAGCAAACGTACCGTCGTCTTCAACTCAACCGCAACTCTAACCAGTCTTCATTACTCCGGATATCAGGGTGAGCTTATGCTTCTAGCTTGGACTGGAATCCTCCTCTTCATGTCTTGATGCCTTGAAGTTCCGGCATGGACTAGCTTTTACTTGTTTTAGCTTCTTAGAATACTCTTAGTTTAGTAAATTGATCATAGATGTTCTTGTGGTGATGACTTCAAGATTTTGGGGATAATAATAGTAATTGATTTTATTAATGAGTTTAAGACTACCGCATTACTTTCTGTTGATATTATATTGAAATGTTAAGATTTAGATTGGTTTGTTCGCTCACATGGGAGGGTAAGTGTGGGTGCCAGTCGCGATCCGATTTGGGTCGTGACAAACTCGGTATCAGCGCATTAGGTTCGTTGGTCTCATAACACAAGAACGAGTCTAGTAGAGTCTTAAGGAACGGTAGGGGGACGCCTTTACTTTTCTTTGAGAGGCTATATGACTTTAGGAAAATTCCATTCTTTCATTCTTTCTTTCATGCTATTACTTGGGTCCAATTGGTATCTAGGTGATACAAATTGGTATCTGACCATCTTCACTCTATTTCGCAGATGGTTAGAACTAGAGCAACAACCGCGCCAACATCAACATCAGCAAGACAAGATGCATCTGAGCCAGCCACTAAGACTGTAGCTCAAAGAGGAGCAATGGCAAGAGGCCGCGGTAGAGGTCGCGGGAGGATGTCCTCTAGAGGAAGACGACGAACGCCTGGCCCATCTGGTACTAGGGCGGTGACTCCTCCACCGACTGAGGAAGTAGTAAGAGAAGGGGAGGATGGGGAAAATGAACAAGTGCAGAATGAGGAATTGCCACCCCAACCTTCCCCAGAGATGATCAATCAGGTTCTTGCGTATCTTAGCGGGTTGTCTGATCAGGTCCAGACACCTCCAGTGTTTTCTGCACCAACACCTCAGGTTCCGGAGGTACAACATGCAGCTACTGTGGCTCCCCGCATGGATGCCTCATTGGAAATAGGCACGTTTCCTCGTTTGACTTCAGGGCCTATAATGATAAATGATCAGCATGAACTTTTCAGTAAGTTCTTGAAATTGAAACCTCCAGTCTTCAAGGGTGCTGAATCTGAGGATGCCTACAATTTTCTGGTTGACTGTCATGAGCTACTACACAGGATGGGTATAGTAGAACGGTTTGGTGTTGAGTTTGTGACTTATCAGTTTCAAGGGAACGCCAAAATATGGTGGCGGTCACATGTTGAGTGTCAACAAACAGAGGCACCACCTATGACTTGGGCATAATTCTCTAGCTTGTTTATGGAGAAGTATATCCCCCGGACTTTGAGGGATAGGAAAAGAGATGAGTTCTTGAGCCTAGAACAAGGTAGGTGTCGGCTACTGCATATGAGGCTAAGTTTCGTGCATTATCCCGGTATGCCACCCAACTATGTTTCAGTCCACAAGAGCGGATTCGCCGTTTTGTTAAGGGGTTGAGATCAGAGTTGCGAATTTCAGCCTTACAGGTAGTGGCTACAGTGAAATCTTTTCAAGAAGTGGTAGACTTCGTGATAGAGGTAGAGAGAGTGAAGCCAGATGACTTCACCATGGCAACGACATCAAAAAGGTTTCAAAAGGGAGGTGAGTTTAATGGTTCTTACTCCAGAGGACAGGGTTCAGAAGGTTACTCAGTCCGACCAATTCAGTCTTCACTACAGACTGTAGTTGGGGGTCCACCTCAGACCGGTCAACACTTCTCTGAGAGACCTATGCTTAACTCTAGAGAGTGTTATGGATGCGGGGAAACTGGACATATTAGGAGGAATTGTCCAAAACAGAGTTATGGACCCCCAATAGCTAGAGGTAGAGGTGGTCATGGTAGAGGCCGTTATTCTGGAGAACGTGGTGGCCGAGGTAATGGTGGCCATCAAAACGGCCGGGGTGACGGACAAATGGGAAATACTGCAACACAACATGGTAGGGGCAATGGACAGACAAGTAATGGGGCCCATTGTTACGCTTTCCCTGGGAGATTTAAGGCGGAGACAGCTGATGCTGTCATCACAGGTAATCTTTCGGTTTGTGATTGCATGGCCTCTGTATTGTTTGATCCTGGATCCACATTTTCTTATGTATCTTCTTCATTTGCCACTGGTCTTAATTTACCTTGTGAATTACTTGACATGCCTATTCGTGTTTCTACTCTTGTGGGTGAGTCTGTGATAGTTGAAAAAGTATATAGGTCTTGTTTGGTGACTTTTGTGGGGAGCAACACTTATGTAGACTCGGTTATCTTAGAAATGGTTGATTTTGATGTAATTCTGGGTATAACTTGGCTTTCTCTGAATTTTGCAATCTTGGATTGTAATGCTAAAACTGTGACGTTAGCCAATCCTGGGACAGATCTGTTAGTGTTGGAGGGCGACTACACTTCCAATCCGGTTCGTATCATCTCTTTTCTTCGTGCTAAGAAAATGGTTAGTAAGGGTTGTTTGGCGTTCTTGGCACATCTCAGGGAAAATACTACCCAAGTACCTCCAATCGAGTCGGTTTCGATAGTCCGCGAGTTTTTGGATGTGTTCCCTGCAGATCTTCCTGGTATGCCACCATATAGGGATATTGACTTCTGCATTGATCTTGAACCGGGTACTCGCCCCATTTCTATACCCCCTTATAGAATGGCTCCCTCGGAGTTAAGAGAGTTAAAGGCACAACTTCAAGAGTTGCTAGGCAAAGGCTTTATTAGACCAAGTGCATCTCCTTGGGGTGCTCCGGTATTATTTGTGAAGAAAAAGGATGGGAGTTTTCGGATGTGCATAGACTACAGACAGTTGAACAAGGTAACTATTAAGAACAAGTATTCCATTCCTCGCATTGATGACTTGTTCGATCAGTTACAAGGTGCTTGTGTCTTCTCTAAGATTGACTTGAGATTCGATTATCATCAATTGAAAATACGAGCAACAGATGTGCCAAAGACTGCTTTTTGGACCAGGTATGGGCATTACGAATTTTTAGTGATGTCTTTTGGTCTTACGAATGCCCCAACTGCTTTCATTAGCTTGATGAACGGGATTTTTAAGCAATATATGGATCTCTTTGTGATCGTATTTATTGATGATATACTGATATACTGAAAGAGCAAGAAAGAACATGAGGAGCATTTGAGAAAGGTATTGGAAATGTTGAGTGAGAAAAAGCTTTATGCTAAATTCTCCAAGTGTGAGTTTTGGCTAGATTCAGTGTCCTTCTTGGGGCATGTGGTGTTTAAGGATGGAGTGATGGTGGATCCTTCTAAGATTGAGACAGTGAAGAATTGGGTAAGACCTACTAATGTGTCAGAAATAAGGAGTTTTGTTGGTTTAGCTAGCTATTACCGTCGATTTGTCAAGGGATTCTCTTCAATTGCTTCCCAATTGACGAACTTGACTAAGCAGAATGTTCCATTTGTATGGTCGAATGAGTGTGAGGAAAGCTTTATGAAGCTCAAAACTTTGTTGACTACTGCACCAATTCTCACCTTGCCCGTGGAAGGTAAGAACTTTATTGTTTATTGTGATGCATCGTATTATGGTTTGGGTGCAGTGCTAATGCAAGAGAAGAATGTAATTGCTTATGCTTCGAGGCAATCAAAGGTGCATGAACGAAACTATCCGACCCATGATTTGGAAGTGGCTGCGGTAGTGTTTGCATTAAAGCAATGGAGACACTATTTATATGGGGTTAAGTGTGAAGTATACACGGATCATCGTAGCGTACAATATGTCTTTACTCAAAAGGATTTGAATTTGAGACAGAGGAGATGGATGGAACTACTGAAGGACTACGATATCACTATCATGTATCATCCGGGAAAGGCTAATGTTGTGGCAGACGCCTTAAGTAGAAAGGCAGGGAGCATGGGAAGTCTAGCTCACTTGCAAGTTTCTAGACGTCCATTGGCTAGAGAGGTTCAGACTCTGGCTAATGACTTTATGAGGTTAGAAGTAAATGAGAAGGGAGGATTGTTGTCTTGTGTGGAGTCAAGATCTTCTTTTCTCGACAAGATTAAGGGAAAACAGTTTGATGATGAGAAACTAAGCAGTATCCAAGATAAAGTATTGCCAGGAAAGGCTAAGGAAGCACAAATCGATGAGGAAGGTGTTTTGAAAATCAAGGGAAGGGTATGTGTACCCCGCGTTGATGATTTGATCAACACTATTCTGACAGAGGCTCATAGTTCAAGGTATTCTATACATCCCGGTGCAACCAAGATGTATTGTGACCTAAAGCAACACTTTTGGTGGAGTAGAATGAAGCGTGATATTGTTGATTTTATTGCCAAATGTCCAAACTGTCAACAAGTAAAGTATGAATACCAGAGGCCCGGAGGAAAACTTCAGAGAATGCCCATTCCTGAATGGAAATGGGAGAGAATTGCAATGGATTTCGTGGTTGGTCTCCCAAAGACAATGGGTAAGTATGACTCTATTTGGGTGATTGTTGATAGGTTAACTATGTCCGCTCATTTCATTCCGGTCAAGGTGACTTACAATGCAGAGAAGTTAGCCAAAATCTATATCTCAGAAATTGTTCGGTTGCATGGGGTTCCACTCTCCATCATATTAGATAGAGGTAGGCAGTTTACTTCTATATTTTGGAAAACATTGCATGCGGAATTGGGTACTAGGTTGGACCTTAGTACTGCGTTCCATCCTCAGACCGATTGTCAGTCTGAGCGAACGATTCAAGTGTTGGAGGATATGCTTCGTGCATGTGTGATAGAATTTGGTGGTCATTGGGATAGCTTCTTACCCTTAGCAGAGTTCTCCTACAACAATAGCTATCACTCAAGCATTGATATGGCCCCATTTGAGGCACTATATGGGAGAAGATGTAGGTCTCCCATTGGGTGGTTTGATGCATTTGAGGTTAGACCTTGGGGTACTGACCTTCTGAGAGAATCGTTAGATAAAGTGAAATCTATTCAAGAAAAGCTGTTAGCGGCGCAGAGTAGGCAAAAGGAATATGCAGATCGAAAGGTTAGAGACTTGGAGTTCATGGAGGGTGCACAAGTCTTGCTGAAGGTTTCACCCATGAAAGGGGTGATGCGTTTTGGTAAAAGGGGTAAATTTAGCCCAAGGTATATTGGTCCCTTTGAAGTACTTAAGCGAGTAGGGGAGGTGGCTTATGAGTTATCCTTGCCTCCAGGGCTGTCCGGAGTGCATCCGGTATTTCATGTGTCTATGTTGAAAAGATACCATGAAGATGGAAACTACATCATTCATTGGGATTCAGTTCTGCTTGATTAAAATTTGTCTTATGAGGAGGAGCCTGTTGCCATTTTAGATAGAGAAGTTCACAAGCTGAGGTCGAGGGAGATTGCATTCATCAAAGTTCAATGGAAGAATCAACCCGTTGAAGAAGCCGCTTGGGAGAAAGAGGATGATATGCAAGAAAGATACCCACACCTGTTTACAGATTCAGGTACTTCTTTTCGCCCTTGTTTTTCTTCTTATGATCGTTCGAGGACGAACGATGGGTAAATTGGTATCTATTGTAATGACCTGTTTAGTCGTTTTGAGCAACAAATGTTATTTCTGGAAAACTGGCTGAGACGACGGAACCCACGACGGACCGTCGAGGGGGTCTCGTTTCAAAAGACTTAGAAATTCTGATAAATGGGTACTGAAATCGAATCTCTGAACTTCATAACGAAATGGCAGGACGGACCGTCACAGACTCTTTAAGGAAATTGAGTCTCTGAACTCTGTGACAGAGCAGCAGGACGGACCGTCGTAGGCACGACGGGCCGTCACAGGCCGCGTAATCCCAGGCTGAGTCGGATTTCTTTAATGTTTTAAGGGACGTTTTTTACTATTCCTGCTTTAATTATAAAGTTAGTGGGTTAATGTTAATAAGTCTAATTACTTGGGGGTTAAAAGAGGTAACCTTGAGTAAATTAGTGGGTTATTATTGCCATCTTTTATTCTTAATTATATGCTAATTAGGGTAAAAAAAAGAGGGTTTGAATAAAGAAAATAGAAAGAACAAAGAGTGAGAGAGGATCGAACGAGAAGAGGAAAACATAAAGCTTAAGGGAATTTGCTTGCTTGATCACTAATCTTCGGTGGAGGTAGGTTATGGTTTTTATGCTTTTCATAGTAAACTCTTAATAACGAATGATATGTATTGGGTAGTGTTGTAAACCCTTCTATATGCTTAATTGTATGCTTGAATGAATGTGATTATGTAATTGTGATAAAATAAGCATGACGAAGCTATTGAATCCTAAATCTTGAAAATCCTAATCTACTTTGTTAATGATGATGCCTTGGTATAAGAGAAGGCTTGATGAACTGAATTAATGAGATTGATGATGCTTTGGTATAAAAGAAGGCTTGATGAACTAAATTAATGAGATTGATGATGCCTTAGTATGAAAGAAGGCTTGATGAATTAACAGAATGAGATTAGTGGAGCGGGTGTCACGAACCGACACGTAGAATTAGGGGATCGAGTGTCACGAACCGACACGTAGAATTAGGGGATCGGGTTTCACGAACTGACACGTAGACTTAGGGGATCGGGTGTCACGAACCGACACGTAGAATTATGGGATCAGGTGTCACGAACCGACACGTAGATTTAGGGGATCGGAGTGTCACGTTCCGACACATAGTAGTAGGGGATCGGAGTGTCACGTACCGTCACAAGATGAATAAAGATAATGAATCTTGAAAGATGTTAATATACTCAATCTTATGAACCTATTTCCCAAATGAGTATGGTATTGAGGCTTGAATCCTCATGTGTGAACTTGGCGGTACTTGGTAATGATTATAGTGCTTATTGTTGCTACATGTTGAGTATTGTAGTTGATTTATAATATTACTTTATATATACTGTTTTCTATTTGGAGTTGGCCAATGATACCTACTCAGTACTTGTGTTTATACTGACCCCCTACTTTTATGTTTTCTTCTTTGTTATTTGTGGAGTGCAGCAAACGTACCGTCGTCTTCAACTCAACCGCAACTCTAGCCAGTCTTCATTACTCTGGATATCAGGGTGAGCTAATGCTTCTAGCTTGGACTGGAATCCTCCTCTTCATGTCTTGATGCCTTGAAGTTCCGGAATGGACTAGCTTTTACTTGGTTTATCTTCTTAGAATACTCTTAGTTTAGTAAATTGATCATAGATGTTCTTGTGGTGATGACTTCCAGATTTTGGGGATAATAATAGTTATTGATTTTATTAATGAGTTTAAGTCTTCCGCATTACTTTCTGTTGATATTATATTGAAATGTTAAGGTTTAGATTTGTTGGTTCGCTCACATAGGAGGGTAAGTGTGGGTGCCAGTCGCGATCCGATTTGGGTCGTGACATGTTGCCAATGGTTATTGTACTTGTTGATTGTCACCTTTTAAGTATTATGGTTGATTTTATATTATTATTCAATATATATTGCTTTCTATTCTGAGTTGTCCAATGATACCTACTCAGTACTTGTTCCTTGTACTGACTCCTACTTGTATTTTCTTATTTGTTATTTTGTGGAGTGCAGCAAGTGCGCCATCGACTTCGACTCGTCCTCAACTCTAGCCAGTCTTCAGCACATTAGATTTCAGGGTGAGTTATTACTCCTAGCTCGTGCTGGATTCTCTCCTTCAAGTCTTGATGTCTTGAAGTTCGGACATGGACCATCCTTTTACATAGTTTATCTTCTTAATTGTCACGACCCAAATCGAGCCGCGAGTGGCACCCACACTTACCCTCCTATGTGAGCGAACCAACAAATACAAAACCCAACATTTCAATATAATAACGGAATATAATGTGGAAGACTTAAACTCATTAATGAAAATCAACTAAATAACTCCTAAAAACTCAACAACTATTATTATCCCCAAAATCTGGAAGTCATCATCGCAAGAACATCAATCCTTAAATTACTAATCTAAGAGTATCTAAGAAGCTAAAATAAGTAAAAAGCTAGTCCATGCCGGAATTTCAAGGCATCAAGACATGAAGCGGAAGTTCTAGTCCAAGCTAGAAGCATTAGCTCACCGTGAAATCCGGTGTAATGAAGACCGACTAGAGTCGCGGTTGAGTTGAAGGCGACGGCACGTTTGCTGCACTCCACAAATATTCAAGAAAACAAATACAAGTAGGGGTCAGTACAGGGCACAAGTACTGAGTAGGTATCATCGCCAAACTCAAAATAGAAAACAATATATATCAGATAATAACATAAAATCAACCATATTCCTCAACAGGTGAAAGCAACAAGTTCACAAATCATGTGTAACCACATCAAACACACCTATGAGAACTCAAGTCTCCACACCATACTCATTTGGGATATAGTTTCTTTTCATTCGAATTTATTAACATAATTTCAAGATTCATTATCTTTATTCCTCTTTTGTCAGTACGTGACACTCCACTCCCCTGCTACTATATGCCGGAACTTGAAACTCCGATCCCCTAATTCTACGTGTCGGTTCGTGACACCCGATACCCTAATTCTACATGTCGGTTCGTGACACCCGATCCCCTAATTCTACGTGTCAGTTCGTGACACTCGATCCCCTAATTCTACGTGTCGGTTCGTGACACCCGCTCCACTAATCTACGTGTCGATTCGTGACACCCGCTCCACTAATCTCATTCTATTAATTAATCAAGCCTTCTTTTATACCAAGGCATCATCAATCTCATTACTTTAGTTCATCAAGACATCTCTTATACCAAGGCATCATCATTAACAAGGTAAATTTAGGATTAGAGATTCAATAGACTCATCATGCTTATTCATCACAATTATATAATCACATCATGTAAGCACACAGTTTAGCATATAGAAGGTTTTATAATACTACCCAACACATATCATTGACTATTAAGGCTCTGCTACGAATAGCATAAAAACCATAACCTACCTCCACCGAAGATTCGTGATCAAGCAAGCAATTTCCCAAAGCTTTGTTTCCCCTTCGTTTCCCTCTTCTCTCGATTGTTCTCTTTCCCTCTCCTTGTTCTTTCTATTTTTCTTATTCAAACCCTCTTTCTTTTACCCTAATTAGCATATAATTAAGTATAAAAGATGATGAATTAACCCATTAATTGATTCAAGGTTATCTCTTTTAACCCTCAAGAAATTGGATTATTAATATTCAACCACTAACTTTATAATTATAAGCAGGAATAGTCCAAAACGCCCCTTAAAACATTTAACAGAAATCCGACCCAGCCTGGGATTACGCAGTCAGTGACGGGCCGTCGTGCCTGCGACAGTCCATCCTGCTGAGTCGTCACAGAGTTCAGAGACTCAATTTTTACTAAAGGATCTGTGACGGCTCGTCATGCCTGTGACGGTCCATCCTGCCACTTCGTCATGAAGTTCAGAGAGTCAATTTTAGTACCCAAATTTCAGAATTCTAAGTGTTTTGGAACGAGACCCCCTCGACGGTCCGTCGTGCCCATGGCGGTACGTCGTGAGATCCGTTGACCAAGACAGTTTTTCCAGAATAAAAAAATCTGCTACTCAAAATGACTAAACAGGTCGTTACAATAGATACCAATTTACCCATCGTTCGTCCTCGAACGATCATAAGAAGAAAAGCAAGAGCGAAAAGGAGTACCTGAATCTGTAAACACGAGTGGGTATCTTTCTTGCATATCTGCCTCCTTCTCCCAAGTGGCTTCTTCGACTGGTCAATTCTTCCACTGAACTTTGATGGATGGAATCTCCCTTGACCTCAGCTTGCGGACTTCTCTATCTTAAATAGCAACAGGCTCCTCCTCATAAGAAAAATTCTCATCAAGCAGAACTGAATTCCAGCGAATAATGTAGTTTCCATCCCCATGGTGTCTTTTCAACATAGACACATGAAATACCGGATGCACTCCTGACAGTCCTGGGGGCAAGGCTAATTCATAAGCCACCTCCCCTACCCGCTTAAGTACTTCGAAAGGTCCAATATACCTTGGGATTAGGTTACCTCTTTTACCAAACCGCATCACCCCTTTCATGGGCGAAACCTTCAGCAAGACTTGCCCAGCATTCATAAACTCCAAGTCTCTAACCTTTCGATCTGCATATTGTTTTTGCCTACTTTGCGCCGCTAAAAGCTTTTCTTGAATAGATTTCACTTTCTGTAATAAATCCCTCAAAAGGTCAGTACCCCAAGGTCTAACCCCAAATGCATCAAACCACCCAATGGGAGACCTACATCTTCTCCCATACAATGCCTCGAATGGGGCCATATCCATACTTGAGTGATAGCTGTTGTTGTATGAGAACTCTGCTAAGGGTAAGAAGTTATCCCAATGACCTCCAAATTCTATCACACATGCACGAAGCATATCCTCCAACACTTGGATCGTTCGCTCAGACTTACCATCGGTCTGAGGGTGAAATGCGGTACTAAGATCCAACCTAGTACCCAATTCAGCATGCAATGTTTTCCAAAAAATAGAAGTAAACTACGTACCTCTATCTGATATGATAGAAAGTGGAACTTTATGCAATCGAACAATCTTTGAGATGTAATGTTTGGCTAACTTCACTGCATTGTAAGTCACCTTAACCGGAATGAAGTGAGCAGCTTAGTTAACCTATCAACAATCACCCAAATGGAGTCATACTTACCCATTGTCTTTGGAAGACCAACCACGAAGTCCGTTGCAATTCTCTCCCACTTCCATTCGGTAATGGGCATTCTCTGAAGTGTTCCTCCAGGCCTCTGGTGTTCATACTTTAAATGCTGACAATTTGGACATTTGGCAACAAACTCCACAATGTCACGCTTCATCCTACTCCACCAAAAATGTTGTTTTAGATCACGATACATCTTGGTTGCACCCGGATGTATAGAATACCTTGAGCTATGAGCCTCTGTAAGAATAGTGTGAATCAAATCATCGACGCGGGGTACACATACCCTTCCCTTAATTCTCAAAACACCTTCCTCATCGATTTTTGCTTCTTTAGCCTCTCCTCGAAACACCATATCCCGAATTCGGCTTAGTTTCTCATCATCAAACTGTTTTCCCTTGATCTTGTCAAGAAAAGAAGATCTCGCCTCCACACTGGCAAAAAATCCTCCCTTCTCATTTACTTCGAACCTCATAAAGTCGTCAGCCAGAGTCTGAACCTCTCTAGCCAATGGGCGTCTAGAAACTTGTAAGTGGGCTAGACTTCCCATGATCCCTGCCTTTCTACTTAAAGCATCTGCCACAACATTAGCTTTTCCCGGATGATACAAGATAGTGATATCGTAGTCCTTCAGTAATTCCATCCATCTCCTCTTTCTCAAGTTCAAATCTTTTTGAGTAAAGACATATTGTAGGCTATGATGATCCGTGTATACTTCACACTTAACTCCATATAGATAGTGTCTCCATTGATTTAAGGCAAACACTACCGCAGCCAATTCCAAATCATGGGTCGGAAAATTACGTTCGTGCACCTTTAATTGCCTTGAAGCATAAGCAATTATGTTCTTCTCTTGCATTAGCACTGCACCCAAACCCGAATAGGATGCATCACAATAGACAATGAAATTCTTACCTTCCACTGGCAGGGTAAGGATTGGTGCGATAGTCAACAAAGTCTTGAGCTTCTGAAAGCTTTCTTCACACTCGTCCGACCATACAAATGGAACATTGTGTTTAGTCAAGCTTGTCAATTGGGAAGCAATAGAAGAGAACCCCTTGACAAATCGATGATAGTAGCTAGCTAAACCAACAAAGCTCCTTACTTCTGACACATTAGTAGGTCTTACCCAATTCCTTACTGATTCAATCTTAGATGGATCCACCATCACTCTATCCTTAAAAACTACGTGCCCTAAGAAGGACACTGCATCTAGCCAAAACTCACACTTGGAGAATTTGGCATAATGCTTTTTCTCCCTCAACATTTCCAATACAATTCTCAAGTGCTCCTCATGCTCCTTCTTGCTCTTTGAGTATACCAATATATAATCAATAAATACGATCACAAAGAGATCCACATATGGCTTAAAAATCCCATTCATCAAGCTCATGAAAGCAGCAGGGGCATTCGTAAGCCCAAAAGACATTACTAAGAACTCATAATGCCCATACCTGGTCCGAAAAGCAGTCTTGAGCACATCTGCTGCCCGTATTTTCAATTGATGATAACGAGATCTCAAGTCAATTTTTGAGAAGGTACAAGCACCTTGTAACTGATCGAACAAATTATCAATGCGATGAAGAGGATACTTATTCTTAACCGTTAACTTATTCAGTTGTCTGTAGCCTATGCACATTCGAAAGCTTCCATCCTTCTTCTTCACAAACAAAACAGGAGCACCCCAAGGGGACGCACTTGGTCTAATGAAGCCTTTGCTCAACAACTCTTGAAGTTGGGCCTTTAACTCTTTTAACTCCACGGGAGCCATTCTATAAGGGGGTATAGAAATGGGGCGAGTACCCAATTCCAGATCGATGCAAAAATCAATATCTCTATCCGGTGGCATACCAGGAAGATCTGCAGGGAACACATCCAGAAACTCACGGACTACCAAAACCGACTCAATTGAAGGTACTTGGGTAGTGTCATCCCTGAGATGTGCCAAGAAAGCTAAACACCCCTTACTAACCATTCTCTTAGCACGAAGAAAGGAGATGATAGGAACCGTAGTGGAAGTGTAGTCGCCCTCCCACAATAACGGATCTGTCCCAGGCTTGGCTAACGTCACAGTTTTGGCATTACAATCCAAGATCACAAAATTCAGAGAAAGCCAATTCATACATAGAATTACATCAAAATCAACCATTTCTAATATAACAAGTCTACATATGTATTGCTCCCCACAAAAGTCACCAAACAAGACCTATATACTTTTTCAACTATCACAGACTCACCCACCGGAGTAGACACACGAATAGGTATGTCAAGCAATTCACAATGTAAATTAAGACCAGTAGCAAATGAGGAAGATACATATGAAAATGTGGAGCCGGGATCAAATAATACAGAAGCCATACAATCACAAACCAAAAGATTACCTGTGATAACAGCATCTGATGTCTCCGCTTTCGACCGCCCAGGAAAATCGTAACAATGGGCCCTATCACCTATTTGCCCGTTGCTCCTACCATATTATGCTGTAGTGGCTCTAGTTTGCCCGTCACCTCGGCCGTTTTTGTGACCATCATTACCTCGGCCACCACGTCCTCCAGAATAACGGCTTCTACCATGACCACCTCTACCTCTAGCTATTGGGGGTCTATAACTCTGTTTTGGACAATTCCTCCTAATATGTCTAGTCTCCCCACATCCATAACACTCTCTGGAGTCAAGCATAGGTCTCTCAGAGAAGTGTTGACCGGTCTNNNGTGGACCCCAACTACTGATCTGTAGTGAAGACTGAATTGGTCGGACTGAGTAACCTCCTGAACCCTGTCCTCTAGAGTAAGAACCATTAAACTCACCTCCCTTTCGAAACCTTTTTGATGTCGATGCCATGGTGAAGTCATCTGGCATCACTCCTTCAACCTCTATCACGAAGTATACCACTTCTTGAAAGGATTTTGCCGTAGCCGCTACCTGTATGGCTGAAATCCGTAATTCTGACCTCAACCCCTTCACAAAACGGTGAATCCGCTCTTGTGGACTGAAACAAAGTTGGGTGGCATACCTGGATAATGCACGAAACATAGCCTCATATGGACTAACCGACATCCTACCTTGCTCTAGGCTCAAGAACTCATCTCTTTTGCTATCCCTCAAAGTCCGGGGGATATACTTCTCCATAAACAAGCTAGAGAATGATGCCCAAGTCATAGGTGGTGCCTCTGTTGGTTGACACTCAACATGTGACCGCCACCACATTTTGGCGTTCCCTTGAAACTGATAAGTCACAAACTCAACACCAAACAGTTCTACTATACCCATCTTGTGTAGTAGCTAATGACAGTCAACCAGAAAATCGTAGGCACCCTCAGATTCAGCACCCTTGAAGACTGGAGGTTTCAATTTCAAGAACTTACTGAAAAGTTCATGCTGATCATTTGTCATTATAGGCCTTGTAGTCAGAGGAGGAAACGTGCCTATTTCCAATGAGGCATCCATGCGGGGAGCCACAGTAGCTGCATGTTGTACCTTCGGAACCTGAGGTGCTGGTGCAGAAAACACTGGAGGTGTCTGGCCCTGATCGGATAACCCACTAAGATAAGCAAGAACCTGATTGATCATCTCTGGGGTAGGTTGGGGTGGCAATCCCTCATTCTGTACTTGTTCATTCTCCCCTTCCTCACCCTCTCTTACCACTTCCTCAGCCGGTGGAGGAGTCACCGCCCTAGTACCAGATGGGCTAGGTGCTTGTCCTCTTCCTCTAGAGGACGTCCTCCCACGACCTCTTCCATGGCCTCTTGCCAGTACTACTCTTCGAGCTACAGCCCCAGTGGCTGGCTCAGACGCTTCTTGTCTTGCCGGTGTTGGTGTTGGCGCAGTCGTTGGTCTAGTTCTAACCATCAGCGAGATAGAGTGAAGATGGTCAGATGCCAATTTGTATCTCTAGATGCCAATTGGACCCAAGTAATAGCACGAAAGAAAGAAAGAAAGAATGGAATTTTCCTAAAGTCTTATAGCCTCTCAAAGAAAAGTAAAGGCGTCCCCCTACCGTTCCTTATGACTCTACAAGACTCATTCTTGTGTGATGAGACCAACGAACCTAATGCTCTGATACCAAGTTTGTCACGACCCAAATCGAGCCGCGAGTGGCACCCACACTTACCCTCCTATGTGAGCGAATCAACAAATACAAAACCCAACATTTCAATATAATAACGAAATATAATGCGGAAGACTTAAACTCATTATTGAAAATCAATTAAATAACTCCTAAAAACTCAACAACTATTATTATCCCCAAAATATGGAAGTCATCATCACAAGAACATCTATCCTCAAATTACTAATCTAAGAGTATCTAAGAAGCTAAAATAACTAAAAAGCTAGTCCATGCCGGGAGTTCAAGGCATCAAGACATGAAGCGGAAGATCCAGTCCAAGCTAGAAGCATTAGCTCACCCTGAAATCCGGTGTAATGAAGATTGACTAGAGTTGTGGTTGAGTTGAAGGCGACGGCACGTTTGCGGCACTCCACAAATAATCAAGAAAACAAATGCAAGTAATGGTCAGTACAAGGCACAAGTACTGAGTAGGTATCATCGGCCAACTCAAAATAGAAAACAGTATATATCAGATAATAACATAAAATCAACCATATTCCTCAACAGGTGAAAGCAACAAGTTCACAAATCATGTGTAACCACATCAAACACACCTATGAGAACTCAAGTCTCCACACCATACTCATTTGGGATATAGGTTCTTTTCATTCGAATTTATTAACATAATTTCAAGATTCATTATCTTTATTCCAATTGTGTCGGTACGTGACACTCCGCTCCCCTACTACTATGTGCCGGAACGTGACACTCCGATCCCCTAATTCTACGTGTCGGTTCGTGACACCCGATACCCTAATTGTACGTGTCGGTTCGTGACACCCGATCCCCTGATTCTACGTGTCGATTCGTGACACCCGATCCCCTAATTCTACGTGTCGGTTCGTGACACCCGATCCCCTAATTCTACGTGTCGGTTCGTGACACCCGCTCCACTAATCTACGTGTCGGTTCGTGACACCCGCTCTACTAATCTCATTCTATTGATTCATCAAGCCTTCTTTTATACCAAGGCATCATCAATCTCATTACTTTAGTTCATCAAGCCTTCTCTTATACCAAGGCATCATCATTAACAAGGTAAATTTAGGATTAGAGATTCAATAGACTCATCATGCTTATTCATCACAAGTATATAATAACATCATGTAAGCACACAGTTTAGCATATATAAGGTTTTATAATACTACCCAACACATATAATTTGCTATTAAAAGTCTACTACGAATAGCATAAAAACCATAACCTAACTCCACTGAAGATTCGTGATCAAGCAAACAATTTCCCAAAGCTTTGTTTCCTCTTCGTTTCCCTCTTCTCTCGATCGGTCTCTTTCCCTCTCCTTGTTCTTTCTATTTTTCTTATTCAAACCCTCTTTCTTTTACCCTAATTAGCATATAATTAAGTATAAAAGATGATGAATTAACCCATTAATTGATTCAAGGTTATTTCTTTGAAACCTCAAGATATTGGATTATTAATATTCAACCACTAACTTTATTATTATAAGCAGGAATAGTCCAAAATGCCCCTTAAAACATTTAACAGAAATCCGACCCAGCCTGGGATTACGCAGTCTGTGACGGGCCGTCATGCTTGCGACGGTCCATCCTGCTGAGTCGTCACAGAGTTAAGAGACTCAATTTTTACTAAAGGATCTGTGACGGCCCGTCATGCCTGTGACGGCCCGTCATGCCTGTGACGGTCCGTCCTTCCACTTCGTCACGAAGTCTAGAGAATCGATTTCAGTACCGAAATTTCAGAATTCTAAGTGTTTTGGAACGAGACCCCCTCGACGGTCCGTCGTGCATATGACGGTCCGTCGTGGGATTCGTCGACCAAGACAGTTTTTCCAGAATAAAATCTGCTGCTCAAAACGACTAAACAGGTCGTTACATTAATACTCTTAGATTTAGAAATTTGAGTATAGATGTTCTTGATGCGATGACTTCCAGATTTTGGGAATAATAAGTATTGAGTTTTAGAAGTTATTTAATTGATTTTCGTTAATGAGTTTTGATTCGTCCGCATTATATTTTGTTCACTATGGTTGAAATATTGGTAAATGTTGGGGTTTAGATTTGTTGGTTCGCTCACATAGGAGGATAAGTGTGGGTGCCACTCGCGGCTCGTTTTGGGTCGTGACACTTATTTAATGAACTTAACAATTTTCTAAGTCTAACTAGTTTAGTTTTAACTTAATTCAAACACTATATTCACTAACTAAATCCCATCAACTTATTTGAAGAATTTAACATCTTTCCAACTGTAATTAGTTTAGTTTTAACTTATTCAAAAAACATATTCATCAACTAAATCACGTTAACAGATTTAAAGAACTTAACAACGTTATAATTCTAATTAGTTTAGTTTTAACTTATTTCAAACACTATATTCACCAACTAAATCACATTAACTTATTTTAAGAGTTTAACAACTTTCTAAGTCTAATTTGTTTCGTTTTCACTTAATTCAAACAAAGTATTCACTAACTAAATCACATTTAAGTTTTTGAAGAACATAACATCTTTTTAAGTGTAGTTAGTTTATTTTTAACTTAAACTCTATATTCACCAACTAAATCACATTTACTTATTTGAAAAACTTAACATATTTCCTAGTCTAATTAGTCTAGGTTTAACATAATTTCAACACTATATTCACCAACTAAATTACATTTACATATTGGAAGAACTTAACATCTTTCTAAGTCTAATTAGTTTATTTTTGACTTAATTCCAACAATATATTGACCAACTAAATCACATTTACTTATTTCAAGAACTTATCATCTTCTAAGTGTAATTAGTTTAGTTTTATTTTAATTCCAACAGTATATCAATGTCACTACCCAAAATGATTCGTGAGTGGCACCCACACTTACTTCCTTAGGTGGGCGAACCAACACATCTAAGCCCTAACATATAGCAATAGTTCAACTATAAATAATATAAATAATGCGGAATCTCCAAAAGATACTAAGCAACCAAGTTAAATAAGTTTCTAAAGTTGAATACTTATCATCCCAAAATCTGATAGTCATCACATCAAGGACGTCTAATCTCCAATACTAAGTCTAAGAATATCGAGTACACTAAAATAAAAGAATAAAATGGTATGTATGCGAAAGTATAGGACATCATGTCATTACTGAGAGAATCCAACACGAGCTTGAATGGATAGCTCACCCTGGAACTTGATATGCGGGAGGCTAGCTAGAGCTGAGGGAAATCAGAAGTCATAGGTACACTTGCTGCATTTCATAAAATAAAAACAAAGAAGAAAACAAGTAGGGCTCAGTACGAGGCAACATGTACTGAGTAAGTATCATCGGTCAACCCAAAATAGTAACTAATATACAAAGAATACTAGTATGAACTCAACTATAGCACTTAACATGTGATAAGCAACAAACAACATGAACAAGTGTCAATAACAATAAAGTAAGCACGTATTCAGTCAACGGTATCAAGATCACACATGAGGACTCATGCCTCCAAACAAAACCATTTTGGGAGTTGAGTTCTTTGAGATTGAGTATCTTCCATTAATTCAGCATTTTTTTCCTTTAATATTATCGTGTCGGAACGTGACACTCCGATCCAACAATACCATGTCAGAACGTGACACTCCAATCCCAGAATACCGTGTCTGAAACGTGACACTCCAATCCAAGAATATCGTGTCGAAACGTGACACCCCGACCCAAGAATATTGTGTCGGAACTTGACACTCCGATCCTATAATATCATTAGTTTATCATTTAGTATCACCACTTTTCCATTCGTTAATAATATTTAATCGAGCTTTCTTTATTTCTTTATTCAACGCATCACTTTGATAGAGATGGTTTAAGATTATACATTCCATGGTCTCGAGATTTAAGACCATTTACAAAACACACGACCAAGACACACAATCACACAATCAAGTACATAGAAAACTTCACAATATCATTCAATGCATATCATTCACTATTAAGAGTTTACTACCAAATAGCATAAACCATAACCTACCTCCACCGAAGAATCGATGTCAAATAAGCTACTTCTTCCCAATACTTTCATTTCCTAAATGCCTCCGAATCTTTCCAATCTATCAAGTATATATTCAGAATTTGTAAGTTAGTTAGTCTTTAAGCACTCTTATTATACAATGCCTAGCGTATGCCTAAAAGCTCACAAAATTCTTTAATTAATTACCTAAAGTTCAAATTTAAGGTTAAGTCATAATTCCTCCAATTAGCATAACTTTAATAGTATTGAAGTAATACACTACACCTAATATTTAAACGCCTATTTAATAAATAATATGATAACGCATGAAAAGTTCCAGTACAAATTTCAACTATGACAAAAAATGAATGACATTCATCAATAAATATCTAATAGGTATATGTATAATTATTAACTCGTAGATTAATAATATATCATGCTAGAACATCCTTTATAGCATATTGTTAATAAGGTTGCCAACTCCTTCTCAATTAAGAATTACGTGTTTACATGTTGTCATGAGAATTTGTTGTATAACACTTGTTTATTCCTTGGTTAATCTCATTAAACAATCACCAATAGTTAATACTACATTATATTCAAAATCTCTCTGTACCACTAGTTTCCGTTGCTTTAACTATTGCAGTTAGAGTCCGTCAAACAACATAACTTAATCTAATTATTGATTTTATTGAAGGACTTGTAATGGTAGTAACAACTATACACGAACGTACTAGCTAACAACACATATCAATCAATGTGAATAGAAACATTAAAGCTTCTTGAAGTTTTGCCCGAAGGAGTAGCCGCTTCCGTGTCCTCCCACAACCATGCCTCTCTTTTATTTTCTTTCCTCCCCCAAATTACTTACTGCACTAATTGTTATATATAAATAATTATGAAAGTAGCCCACTATTTATTTATTGTTATCTTCTTTAACCACCAACTAAATTAATTATTAAAACTATCCTATTAATTCTATACTTGTAGTTACGAATAGTTCAAATACCCATTTAGAATCTATCAGAAAGTATTTGATGAAGTAAAAAAAATTTGAACTTATAATGATCAAAAGGGTCGTTACAATTCACCAACTAAATCACATTAACTTATTTAAATAACATACCATCTTTCAACGTGTAATTAGTTTAATTTTAACATAGTTCCAACACTATATTAACCAACTAAATAGCATTAACTTATTTACAGTACTTAATAACTTTCTAAGT
The DNA here is from genome assembly GCA_027789145.1 of Solanum arcanum. Taxonomy (NCBI): domain Eukaryota; kingdom Viridiplantae; phylum Streptophyta; class Magnoliopsida; order Solanales; family Solanaceae; genus Solanum; species Solanum arcanum. The sequence continues at coordinate 21,345,224 of CM050935.1, read as the reverse complement.
TGAATTAGTTTAGTTTTAACTTATTTCAAACACTATATTCACAAACTAAATCACATTTAGTTATTTGAAGAAGTTAACATTTTTGTAAGTCTATTTAGTTAAGTTATAACTTAATTACATGTCACGACCCAAATCCGATCGCGACTGGCACCCACATTTACCCTCCTATGTGAGCGAACCAACCAATCTAAACCTTAACATTTCAATATAATATCATCATAAAGTAATGCGGAAGACTTAAACTCATTAATAAAATCAATAACTATTATTATTCCCAAAATCTGGAAGTCATCATCACAAGAACATCTACAATCAAATGACTAAACTAAGAATGTCTAAGAACTAAAAACACATAAAAGCTAGTCCCTGCCGGAGTTCAAGGCATCAAGACTTGAAGAAGAAGATCCACCCAAGCTAGACGTATTAGCTCACCCTGAATTTCTGTAGTAAGACCGCTTGAATCATCTTGAGTTGAAGATGACGGAACGTTAGCTGTATTCCACAATTAGCAAAGAAGAAAACATAAAAGTAGGGGTCAAGACAACCACAAGTCTTGAGTAGATATCATCGGCCAACTCAAAATAGAAAACAGTATATATCAGTTAATATCATAAATCAACTATAAAACTCAACATGTAGCAACAACAAGTACTATAATCATCAATAAGTACCATTAAGTCATCCATGAGGGCTCAAGCCTCAATACCATGCTCATTTGGGAATTAAGTTCATTATGTTGAGTATATTCTCATCTTTCACGATTCATTATTCATATTCCTCTTGTGTCGGTACGTGACACTCCGCTCCCTCATATTCATTAATCCTCTTGTGTCGGTACGTGACACTCCGATCCCCTAAATCTACGTGTCGGTTCGTGACACCCGATCCCCTACATCTATGTGTCGGTTCGTGACACCCGATCACCTAAATCTACGTGTCGATTCGTGACACCCGATCCCCTAAATCTACGTGTCGGTTCGTGACACCCGATCCCCTAAATCTACGTGTCAGTTCGTGACACCCGATCCCCTATATGTGTCGGTACGTGACACTCCGATCCCCTAATTCTACGTGTCGGTTCGTGACACCCGTCCCACTAATACTATGTGTCGGAACGTGACACTCCGATCCACTAATTCTCATTATATCCGTTCATCAAGCCTTCTCTATACCAAGGCATCATCAATCCCATTACTTTAATTCATCAAGCCTTCTTTTATACCAAGGCCTTATCATTAACAAGTAGATTAAAGTTTCTTTCAAGATTTGGGATTCAATAGCTTCGTCATGCTTATTTATTCATAATTACATAATAACATCATTCATGCAAGCATACAATTAAGCATATAGAAGGGTTTTACAATACTACTAACATATATCATTCGCTATTAAGAGTTTACTACGAGTAGCATGAAAAACCATAACCTACCTCCACCGAAGAATTGAAATCAACAAGCAAGAATTCCAAGCGTTGACACCCTTTTTCCCTTTGATCGACTGCTCTCTCAATTCGTTTCTCCCTTTTCTCTCTTGTTCTTTCTCTTTGTTTTATTCAAACCCTCTTTCCTTTACCCTAATTATTGTATAATTAAGAATAAAAGAGGACAATAAAACCCCCTAATTAACTTAAGGTTACCTCTTTTAACCCCTAAGTAATTAGACTTATTAATATAAACCCTCAATCTTTATAATTAAGGAAAGAATAGTCAAAAACGACCCTTAAAACGTGGGGAGAAATCCTAAACTGCCCGGGATTGTGCAGCCTGTGACGGGCCGTCGTGCCTGCGACGGTCCGTCACGATGGCCGTCGCCTCCTCCCGGGCCAGTGGTCTGCGACGGCCCGTCACCCCTGACGGTCCGTCTCCGCCCTCCGTCATGACGGTCAGAAACTCGTTTTCTTGCACCAATTTCTCAAAAGTTGAAGTGTTTTGCAACGGGACTCACGACGGTTCGTCGTGGGTGTCACGGTCCGTTCTGCCATCTCGTTACGAAGTTCAGAGAGTCGATTTTCAGTACCCAAATTAAAAATTCTAAGTGTCATGGGACGGAACACCCACGACGGTCCGTCGAGCCTGCGACGGTCCGTCGTTGGGTCCGTGGTTTCAGCCAGTTTTTCCAGAATTTGTTCTGCTGCTCTAAAACGACTAAACAGGTCGTTACAATAGATACCAATTTACCCATCGTTCGTCCCCGAACGATCAAAAGAAGAAAAACAGTGGCGAAGAGGAGTACCTGAATCTGTAAACAGATGTGGGTATTTCTCTTGCATATCCGCCTCCTTCTCTCAAGTAGCCTCTTCAACCGGTCGATTCTTCCATTGGACTTTGATGGATGCAATTTCTCTCGACCTCAACTTGCGAACCTCCCTATCTAATATAGCAACAGGCTCCTCCTCATATGACAAGTTCTCATCAAGTAAAACTGAATCCCAACGGATGATGTAGTTTCCATCTCCATGGTATCTTTTCAACATGGACACATGAAATACCGGATGTACTCCGGACAGTCCTGGGGGCAAGGCTAATTCATAAGCCACCTCCCCTACTCGCTTTAGTACCTCAAATGGTCCAATATACCTTGGACTTAGCTTACCTCTTTTGCCAAACCGCATCACCCCTTTCATAGGTGAAACCTTAAACAAGACTTGTTCACCCTCCATGAACTCCAAGTCTCTAACCTTTCGATCTGCATATTCTTTTTGTCTACTTTGCGCCGCTAGAAGCTTTTCTTGAATAGACTTCACTTTCTCTATTGACTCCCTCAAGAGATCAGTACCCCAAGGTCTAACCTCGAATGCATCAAACCAACCAATGGGAGACCTACATCTCCTACCATACAATGCTTCAAATGGAGCCATGTCAATGCTTGAGTGATAGCTATTATTGTATGAAAACTCCGCTAAGGGTAAGAAGCTATCCCAATGGCCACCAAACTCTATCACACATGCACGAAGCATATCCTCCAACACTTGAATCGTCCTCTCGGGATCGACCATCGGTCTGAGGATGGAACGCAGTACTAAGGTCCAACCTAGTACCCAATTCCGCATGCAATGTTTTCCAAAACTTAGAAGTAAACTGCGTACCTCTATCCGATATGATGGATAGTGGAACCCCATGCAATCGAACGATTTCTGAGATATAGATCTTGGCTAACTTCTCTGCATTGTAAGTCACCTTTACCGGAATGAAATGAGCAGACTTAGTTAACCTATCGACAACCACCCAAATGGAGTCATACTTACCCAATGTCTTTGGAAGACCAACCACAAAGTCCATTGCAATTCTCTCCCACTTCCATTCAGGAATGGGCATTCTCTGAAGTGTTCCTCCGGGCCTTTGGTGTTCATACTTTACTTGTTGACAGTTTGGACACTTGGCAATAAAGTCAACAATATCACGCTTCATTCTACTCCACCAAAAGTGTTGCTTTAGGTCACGGTACATCTTGGTCGCACCCGGATGTATAGAATACTTTGAACTATGAGCCTCTGTCAGAATAGTGTTGATCAAATCATCAACTCGGGGTACACATACCCTTCCCTTGATTCTCAAAACACCTTCCTCATCGATTTGTGCTTCCTTAGCCTCTCCTTGCAACACTTTGTCTCGGATTTGCCTTAGTTTCTCATCATCAAACTGTTTTCCCTTAATCTTGTCAAGAAAAGAAGATCTCGACTCCACACTAGCTAACAATCCTCCCTTCTCATTTACTTCTAACCTCATCAAATCGTTAGCCAAAATCTGCACTTCTCTAGCCAATGGGCGCCTAGAAGCTTGCAAATGAGCTAGACTTCCCATGCTTCCCGCCTTTCTACTCAAAGCATCCGCTACAACATTCGCCTTCCGCGGATGATACAAGATAGTGATATCGTAGTCCTTTAGTAGTTCCATCCATCTCCTTTGTCTCAAGTTCAAATCTTTCGAGTAAAGAGCGTCTTTGAAGGCTACGATGATCCGTGTAGACTTCACACTTAACCCCATACAAATAGTGTCTCCATTGTTTTAGTGCAAATACTACCGCGGCCAACTCCAAATCATGGGTCGGATAGTTACGTTCATGCACCTTTAATTGCCTCGAAGCATAAGCAATCACATTTTTCTCTTGCATTAACACCGCACTCCAACCCGAATAGGATGCATCACAAGAAACAATGAAGTCTTTACCCTCTATTGGCAAGGTAAGAATTGGTGCGGTAGTCAACAAAGTCTTAAGCTTCAAAGCTTTCCTCACATTCATCGACCATACAAATGGAACATTCGCTTAGTCAAGTTCACAATTGGGAAGCAATAGAAGAGAATCCCTTGACAAATCTGCGGTAGTAGCTAGCTAACCCAACAAAGCTCCTTATTTCTGATACATTAGTGGGTCTTACCCAATTCTTCACTGTCTCAATCTTAGATGGATCTACCATCACTCCTTCCTTAGAAACCACGTGCCCCAAGAAGGACACCGCATCTAGCCAAAACTCACACTTAGAGAACTTGGCGTAAAGCTTTTCTCCTCAACATTTCCAATACCATTCTCAAATGCTCTTCATGTTCCTTCTTGCTCTTCGAGTATACCAATATATCATCAATAAATACAATCACAAAGAGATCCAAATACGGCTTAAATATCCCATTCATCAAGCTCATGAAAGCAGCGGGGCATTCGTAAGACCAAAGGACATCACTACAAATTCATAATGCCCATACCTCGCTCAAAAGCAGCCTTTGGCACACCCGTTGCCGGTATTTTCAATTGATGATAACCAGATCTCAAGTCAATCTTAGAGAAGACACAAGCACCTTGTAGTTGATCGAACAAGTCATCAATGCGAGGAAGAGGATACTTGTTCTTAATAGTTACCTTGTTTAGTTGTCTGTAGTCTATGCACATCCGAAAACTCCCATCCTTCTTCTTCACAAACAAAACCGGAGCACCCCAAGGGGATGCACTTGGTCTAATGAAGCCTTTGCTCAACAATTCTTGAAGTTGAGCCTTTAACTCTCTTAACTCCGCGGGAGCCATTCTATAAGGGGGTATAGAAATGGGGCGAGTACCCGGTTCAAGATCAATGCAGAAGTCAATATCCCTATCTGGTGGCATACCAGGAAGATCTGCAGGGAACACATCCAAGAATTCTCGAACTACCGAAACTGATTCGATTGAGGGTACTTGGATGGTGTCATCCCTAAGATGTGCTAAGAAAGCTAAACAACCCTTACTAACCATCTTCTGAGCACCAAGAAAGGAGATAATACGCACCGGATTGGAAGTGTAGTCGCCCTCCCACACTAACGGATCTGCCCCAGGCTTGGCTAACGTCACCGTTTTAGCATTACAATCCAAAATTGCAAAATTCGGAGAAAGCCAAGTCATACCCAGAATTACATCAAAGTCACCCATTTCTAAGATAACCAAATCTACGTAAGTGTTGCTCCCCACAAAATTCACCAAACAAGACCTATACACTTTTTCAACTACCACAGACTCACCCACCGGAGTAGAAACACGAATAGGCATATCAAGTAATTCACAATGTAGATTTAGACCATTAGCAAATGATGAAGATACATATGAAAACGTGGAGCCAGGGTCAAATAATATAGATGCCATGCAATCACAAATCAAAAGGTTACCTGTGATGACAAAGATCAGACGCCCGCCTCGTGATCTCCCAGGGAAAGCGTAACAATGTGCCCCATTATTTGTCCGTCCGTTGCCCTACCATGTTGCGTAGTAGTGGCTCCGGTTGCCCATCACCTCTGCCCGTTTGGTGACCCCCTTTCCCTCGACTACCACGTCCTCCAGAATAACGGCCTCTACAATGACCACCTCTACCTCTAGCTATTGGGGGTCTATAACTTTGTTTGGGACAATTCCTCCTAATATGTCCAGTCTCCCCACATCCATAACACTCTCTAGAGTCAAGCAGGTCTCTCGGAGAAGTGTTGGACGGTCTGCGGTGGTCCCCCAACTACAGTCTGTAGTGAAGACTGAATTGGTCGAACTGAGTAGCCTCCAGAAGTCTGACCTCTAGTATACGAACTATTAAACTCACCACCCTTTCCAAACCTATTTGAAGACGAAGATGTGGTGAAGTCGTGCAGCTTCACTCCTTCCACTTCTATCACAAAGTCTACCACCTCTTGGAAGGATTTTGCCGCTGCCGCTACCTCAAGGCCGAAATCCGCAACTCGATCTCAACCCTTTCACAAAAGCGGTGGATCCGTTCTTGTGGACTCAAATGAGTTGAGTGGCATACCTTGATAAAGCACGAAACTTAGCCTCATATGCGTTAACCGTCATTCTACCTTGCTCCAGACTCAAGAACTCATCCCTCTTCCTATCCCTCAAGGTCCGGGGGATATATTTTTCCATGAACAAACTCGAGAATGATTCCCAAGTCATAGGTGGTGCCTTTGTTGGTTGACACTCAACATGTGAACGCCACCACATTTTGGCGTTCCCTTGAAACTGATAGCTCACGAACTCGACACCAAACCTCTCTACTATACCCATCTTGTGTAGTAGCTCATGACAATCAACCAGAAAATCGTAGGCATCCTCTGATTCTGCACCCTTAAAGACTGGAGGTTTCAATTTCAAGAACTTACTGAAAAGTTCATGTTGATCGTTTGTCATAATAGGCCCGATGAGTCGACTTGAAATGTGCCCATTCCCAATGGTGCATCCATGCGGGGAGCCATAGTAGCCGCATGTCGTACCTCTGAAACCGGAGGTGTTGGTGCAGAAACCCCTGGAGGTGCCTGACCGTGATCAGATAACCCGCTAAGATAAGCGAGAACCTGATTGATCATCTCTGGGGTAGGTTGAGGTGGCATTTCCTCATTCTGTACTTGCTCATTCACCCCATCCTCCCCTTCTCTTATCACCTCTTCAGTCGGTGGAGGAGTCACCGCCCTAGTATCAGATGGGCTAGGTGCTCGTCCTCTTCCTCTAGAGGACGTCCTCCCACGACCTCTACCACGGCCTCTTGCCCCTGTTCTCCTCGAGCCACGGCCCAGTGGCTGTCTCAGATGTTTCTTGCTGTGCCGTTGTTGCTGCTGGTGCGGTCGTTGCTCTAGTTCTAACCATCTGCGAAATAGAGTGAAGATGGTCAGATACCAATTCGTATCGTCTAGATACCAATTGGACTCAAGTAGTAGCACGAAAGAAAGAATGAAAGAGTGGAATTTTCCTAAAGTCTTGTAGCCTCTCAAAGAAAAGTAAAGGCGTCCCCCTACCGTTCCTTAAGACTCTACTAGACCTGTTCTTGTGTGATGAGACCAACGAACCTAATGCTCTGATACCAAGTTTGTCACGACCCAAATCCGATCGCGACTGGCACCCACATTTACCCTCCTATGTGAGCGAACCAACCAATCTAAACCTTAACATATCAATATAATATCATCATAAAGTAATGCGGAAGACTTAAACTCATTAATAAAATCAATAACTATTATTATTCCCAAAATCTGGAAGTCATCATCACAAGAACATCTACAATCAAATGACTAAACTAAGAATGTCTAAGAACTAAAAACACATAAAAGCTAGTCCATGCCGGAGTTCAAGGCATCAAGACTTGAAGAAGAAGATCCAGTCCAAGCTAGACGTATTAGCTCACCCTGAATTTCCAGTGTAGTAAGACTGGCTTGAATCACTGCTGAGTTGAAGATGACGGAACGTTCGCTGTATTCCACAATTAGCAAAGAAGAAAACATAAAAGTAGGGGGGTCAGTACAACCACAAGTACTGAGTAGATATCATCGGCCAACTCAAAATAGAAAACAATATATATCAGTTAATATCATAAATCAACTATAAAACTCAACATGTAGCAACAACAAGTACTATAATCATCAATAAGTACCATTAAGTCATCCATGAGGGCTCAAGCCTCAATACCATGCTCATTTGGGAATTAAGTTCATTATGTTGAGTATATTCTCATCTTTCACGATTCATTATTCATATTCCTCTTGTGTCGGTACGTGACACTCCGCTCCCTCATATTCATTAATCCTCTTGTGTCGGTACGTGACACTCCGATCCCCTAAATCTACGTGTCGGTTCGTGACACCCGATCCCCTACATCTACGTGTCGGTTCGTGACAGCCGATCCCCTAAATCTACGTGTCGGTTCGTGACACCCGATCCCCTAAATCTACGTGTCGGTTCGTGACACCCGATCCCCTAAATCTACGTGTCGGTTCGTGACACCCGATCCCCTATATGTGTCGGTACGTGACACTCCGATCCCCTAATTCTACGTGTCGGTTCGTGACACCCGTCCCACTAATACTATGTGTCGGAACGTGACACTCCGATCCACTAATTCTCATTATATCCGTTCATCAAGCCTTCTCTATACCAAGGCATCATCAATCCCATTACTTTAATTCATCAAGCCTTCTTTTATACCAAGGCCTTATCATTAACAAGTAGATTAAAGTTTCTTTCAAGATTTGGGATTCAATATCTTCGTCATGCTTATTTATTCATAATTACATAATAACATCATTCATGCAAGCATACAATTAAGCATATAGAAGGGTTTTACAATACTACTAACATATATCATTCGCTATTAAGAGTTTACTACGAGTAGCATGAAAAACCATAACCTACCTCCACCGAAGAATTGAAATCAACAAGCAAGAATTCCAAGCGTTGACACCCTTTTTCCCTTTGATCGACTGCTCTCTCAATTCGTTTCTCCCTTTTCTCTCTTGTTCTTTCTCTTTGTTTTATTCAAACCCTCTTTCCTTTACCCTAATTATTGTATAATTAAGAATAAAAGAGGACAATAAAACCCCCTAATTAACTTAAGGTTACCTCTTTTAACCCCTAAGTAATTAGACTTATTAATATAAACCCTCAATCTTTATAATTAAGGAAAGAATAGTCAAAAACGACCCTTAAAACGTGGGGAGAAATCCTAAACCGCCGGGATTGTGCAGCCTGTGACGGGCCGTCGTTCCTGCGACGGTCCGTCACGATGGCCGTCGCCTCCTCCCAGTTTTCAGGTGGTCTGCGACGGCCCATCACCCCTGTGACGGTCCGTCCTGGCCCCTCCGTCATGACGGTCAGAAACTCGTTTTCTTGCACCAATTTCTCAAAAGTTGAAGTGTTTTGCAACGGTACTCACGACGGTTCGTCGTGGGTGTCACGGTCCGTTCTGCCATCTCGTTACGAAGTTCAGAGAGTCGATTTTCAGTACCCAAATTAAAAATTCTAAGTGTCATGGGACGGAACACCCACGACGGTCCGTCGAGCCTGCGACGGTCCGTCGTTGGGTCCGTGGTTTCAGCCAGTTTTTCCAGAATTTGTTCTGCTGCTCTAAAACGACTAAACAGGTCGTTACATTACAACACTAAATTCGCCAACGAAATCACATTTACTTATTTAAAGAATTTAACAACTTTCATAGTCTAATTAGTTTAGTTTTACTTAGTTCCAACACTATATTCACCAACTAAACCCCATAAACTTATTTGAAGAATTTAACATCTTTCCAAGAGTAATTAGTTTATTTTTAACTTAATTCAAACAATATATTCATCAACTAAATCACATTAATAGATTTAAAGAACTTAACAACTTTCTTAGTCTTATTAGTTTAGTTTTATCTGAATTCAAATACTATATTCACTAACTAAATCAAATTTACTTATTTGAAGAAATTAACATTTTCTAAGTCGAGTTAGTTAAGTTATAACTTAATTTCAACGCTTTGTTCACCACCTAAATCACAGTTACTTAGTTAAAGAATTTAACAATATTCCAAGTCTAATTAGTTTAGTTTTAACTTAATTCCAACACTATATTCACCAACTAAATCACATTAACTTATTTAATGAATTAAACAACTTTCTAAGTATAATTAGTTTAGTTTTAACTTAATTCAAACACTATATTCCTCAAATAAATCACATATACTTATATGAAGAGCTTAACATCTTTTTAAGTGTAATTAATTTAGTTTTAAGGTAGTTCCAATACTATATTAACCAACTAACTCACATTAACTTATTTAAAGAACTTAACATCTTTATACGTGTAATTAGTTTAATTTTAACTTAGTTCCATCACTATATTGACCAATAAATCGCATTAACTTATTTAAAGAACTTTACTTCTTTGTTAATGTAATTAGTTAAGTTTAATCATAATTCCAACATTATATGCCCCAAATTAATTGAAATATTTACTTGAATAAGTTAGCATCTTTCTTAGTATAATTAGTTCTGTTTTAACTAAATTCAAACATTATATTAATCAACTAAATCACAATTACTTTTTTGAAGAACTTAATATCTTTATATGTCTAATTAGTTTAGTTTTAACTTAATTCCAACACTACGTTCACCAACTAGATCTCATAAACGTTTTTGAAAAATTTAACATCTTTCTAAATGTAATAAGTTTTATTTTAACTTAATTCAAACAATTTATTCGTCAACTAAATAACATTAACTTATTTCAACAACTTAACAACATTCTATGTCTAATTAGTTTACTTTTAACGTAATTCTAACACTATATTCACCAAATAAATAAAATTAACTTATAACAACTTTCCAAGTGTAATTTGTTTAGTTTTAAGTAAATTCTAACACTATATTCACCAACTAAATCACATTAACTTATTTAAAAATTATACAACTTTGTAGGTCTAATTAGTTCAAGTTTAACTTGTTTCAAACACTATATTCACCAACTAAATCACATTTACTTATTTAAAGAACTTAACATCTTTCTAAATTTAATTAGTTCAGTGTTAACTTAATTCCAACACTATATGCACCAACTAAATCAGATTTACTTATTTGAAGAACTTAACATGTTTCTAAGTCTAATTAGTTTAGTTTTTACTTAATTCCAATGCTATATTCACCAACTAAATCACATTTACTTATTTAAAGAACATTAGATCTTTGTAAATGTAAGTAGTTTAGTTTAAATTTCATTCCAACATTATATGCACCAAATATATTGCATTATTTATTTGAAGAACTTAACATCTTTGTTAGAATATTTAGTTTAGTTTTAGTTTGTCACGATCCAAAACGAGCCGTGAGTGACACCTACACTTATCCTCCTATGTGAGCGAACCAACAAATCTAAACCCCAACATTTACCAATATTTCAACCATAGTGAACAAAATATAATGCGTAAGACTCAAAACTCATTAACGAAAATCAATTAAATAACTTCTAAAACTCAATAGTTATTATTCCCAAAATGAGGAAGTCATCACATCAAGAACATCTATCCTCAAATTTCTAAATCTAAGAGTATTAAAAAGATAAAATAAGTAAAAGGATGGTCCATGTCCGAACTTCAAGACATCAAGACGTGAAGGAGAGAATCCAGCATGAGCTAGGAACAATAGCTCACCCTGAATTCTGATATGCTGGAGACTGGCTAGAGTTGAGGGCGAGTCGAAGTCGATGGCGCACTTGTTGCACTCCACAAAATAACAAAGAAGAAAATACAAGTATGGGTCAGTACAAGGAACAAGTACTGAGTAGGTATCATTGGCCAACTCAGAATAGAAAGCAATATATATTGAATAATAATATAAAATCAACCATAATACTTAATAGGTGACAATCAACAAGTACAATAACCATTGGCAACAACACCAAGCATACCCTTGAGGACTCAAACCTCCACACCATACTCATTCATTGTAATAGGTTCTTCGAATTGAGTATATTAACATAATTCAAGATTACTTCTCCTCATTATTATCGTGTCGGAACGTGACACTCTGATCCCCTAATTCTATGTGTCGGAACGTGACACCCAATCCCCTTATTCTACGTGTCGGAACGTGACACTCCGATCCCCTAATTCTACGTGTCGGAACGTGACACTCCGATCCATTTATCTCATTATTTTATTTCGTCCAGCCTTCTTTATGTCAAGGCATCATCTTAATAGAGGGGGCTAAGGCTAAAGGTTCCACAATCACAACATACAAACACACAATCATGAATATAGAAGACTTTACAATACTACCCAACACATATCGATCACTATTTAGAGTTTATCTATCAGATAGAAACAAAACATAACCTACCTCTACCGAAGAATCGTGATGAAGAAGCTACTTCCCCAATGCCTTTGCTTTCCTCTTCGCTTCTCCCTTTTCTCGCTCGTTCTGTCCCTCTCTCTCTGTTCTTTTTATTTTTCCTTCTCCAAATTATTTTTCTTTTACACTAATTATAACATAATCAATTATAAAAGATGATAAAAGTAACCCACTAATTATTTCAAGGTTATCTCCTTTAACCCCCAAGTAAATAAATGATTAAACTTACCCCACTAATTTCATATTTATAATCATGAATAGTCCAAAACACCCCTTTAAAACTTTTAGCAGAAATCCGACCCAGTTGGGGTTACGCAACTTGTGACGGCCCGTCGTATCTGCGACGGTCTGTCCAGCAGGTCCATCACAAGGTTCAGAGAGTCAATTCAGTAATGAGGTTTGAGACGGTCCCTCGTACATACGACGGACCGTGCTGCAGTTCCGTCGCCAAGTTCAGAGAGTTGATCCCAGTACCCAGATTTTCAAAGTTGAAGTGCTTTGGAATGGAGAATTTTGACGAACCGTTGTGCTTATGACGGTTCGTCCCACCTGTCGTCGAGAGAAATGAATGGAGTCACGGGAGAAATTTCACAAGTATGGGACGACGGAGTCCATCACGGTCCGTCGTGACCGTGACGGTCCATCGCGTGATCCTTCGACATAGACAGTTTTTATCACAAATGATTCTACTGCTCGAAATGAGTAAAAATGTTGTTACAATAGATACCAATTTACCCATCGTTCATCCTCGAACGATCACAAGAAGAAAAACAAGGGCGAGAAACAGTACCTGGATCTGTAAAAAGATTTGGATATCTTTCTTGCATATTAGCCTCCTTTTCCCAAGTGGACTCTTCAACTGGCCGATTCTTCCACTGAACCTTGATGGATGCAATCTCAACTTGCAAACTTCTTTATCTAAAATAGCAACAGGCTCCTCCTCATAAGACAAATTCTCATCAAGAAGAACTTAATCCCAACGTATAATGTAGTTTCCATCCCCATGGAATTTTTTCAGCATACACACATGAAATACCGTGTGCATTCCTGACAGTCCTGGAGGCAAGGCTAATTCATAAGCTACCTCCCCCACGCGCTTCAGTTCTTCAAATGGACCAATATACCTCGGACTAAGCTTACCTCGCTTACCAAAGCGCATCACACCCTTCATGGGTGAAACCTTCAGCAAGATTGTTCACCCTCCACAAAATCCAAGTCCCTAACCTTTCGATCTGCATATTCCTTCTGCCTATTCTGAGCTGCTAGAAGCTTCTCCTGAATGAATTTTACTTTATCTAACAATTCCCTCAAATGATCGGTACCCCATGGTCTCACCTCAAATGCATCAAGCCAACCAATAGGAGACCTACATCTCCTCCCATACAGTGCCTCAAATGGGGCCATATCAATACTTGAGTGATAGCTATTATTGTATAAGAACTCTGCTAAGGGCAAGAAGTTATCCCAATGACCACCAAATTCTATCACACATGCACGAAGCATATCTTCCAACACCTAAATCGTTCGCTCAGAATGACCATCGGTATGAGGGTGAAATGCAGTACTAAGATCCAACCTAGTACCTAATTCAGCATGCAATATTCTCCAAAACTTAGAAGTAAACTGCGTACCTCTATCTGATATGATGGAAAGTGGAACTCCATTCAATCGAATGATTTCTGAGATATAGAGTTTGTGTAACTTCTGTGCATTGTAAGTCATCTTGACCAGAATGAAGTGAGCAAACTTAGTTAACCTATCAACAATTATCCAAATGGAGTCATACTTACCCAATGTCTTTGGAAGACCAACTACAAAATCCATTGCAATTCTCTCCCACTTCTATTCAGGAATGGGCATTCTCTGAAGTGTTCCTCCGGGCCTCTGGTGTTTATATTTAACTTGCTGACAATTCGAGCATTGGGCCACAAAATCAACAATGTCACGCTTCATCCTACTCCAATAGAAATGTTGCTTTAGGTCGCGATACATCTTTGTTGCACCAGGATGTATTGAATACCTTTAACTATGAGCCTCTTTAAGAATAGTGTGAATCAACTCACCGACGCGGGGCACACATACCCTTCCCTTAATTCTCAAAACGCCTTCTTCATCAATTTTTGCTTCTTTAGCCTCTCCTCGCAATACCATATCTCGAATCCGGATCAATTTCTCATCAGTAAACTGTTTTCCCTTAATCTTGTCAAGAAAGGAATATCTTGCCTCCACACAGGTCATAAATCCTCCCTTCTCCACTATCACAGACTCACCCACAGGAGTAGAGACACGAATAGACATGTCAAGCAAATCACAATGTAAATCAAGACCAGTAGAAAATGAGAAAGATACATATGAAAATGTGGATCCAGGATCAAATAATATAGAAGCCATGCAATCACAAACCAAAAGATTACCTTTGATAAAAGCATCAGATGTCTCTACTTCAGATCTCCCGGGGAAAGCATAACAATGGGCCCTATCACCTGTCTGCCCGTTGCTCCTACCATGTTGTACCACATAGCTCTAGCTAGACCGCCACCCCGGCTAATTTGGTGACCACCATTACCTTGGCCACCACGTCCTCCAGAATGGCGACCTCTCCCATGACCACCTCTACCTCTAATTATTGGGGGTCTGTAACTCTGTTTTGGACAATTCCTCCTAATATGTCTAGTCTCTCCAAATCCATAACAATCTCTGGAGTCTAGTATAGGTCTCTATGAGAATGACGAAGTCTGGGGATAACCTCCCAACTCAGAGAAATGTTGACCGGTCTGTGATGGACCCCCAACTACAGCCTGCAGTGAAGACTGAATAGGTCGGGCTGGGTAACCTCCTGAACTTTTCCCTCTGGAGTAAGAACCACTAAACTAAACTCCCGTGCGGAACTTCTTAGAGGTCGACGCCATGGTGAAGTTATCTGGCTTCACCCCCTCCACCTCTATCACAAAGTCAACCACTTCCTGAAAGAATTTTGCTGCAGCAGCTACCTGTAAGGCTGGGATCTGCAATTCTGACCTCAATCCTTTCACAAAACGGCGAATCCGCTCTTGTGGACTGAAGAAAAGCTGGGTGGCATTCATGGATAGTGCACGAAATTTAGCCTCATAAGTAGTAAAAGACATCCTGCCTTGCTCTAGACTCAGGAACTCATCTCTCCTCCTATCCCTCAACGTTCGGGATATATACTTTTCCATAAATAAGCTAGAGAATGATGTCCAAGTCATAGGTGGTGCCTGTACCGGTTGACACTCAACATACGACCGCCACCACATTTTGGCATTTCCCTGAAACTTATAGGTCATAAACTCAACCTTGAACCGTTCTACTATGTCCATCTTATGTAGCAGCACATGACAATCAACCATAAAATCATAGGCATCCTCAGATTCAGCACCCTTGAAAACTGGAGGTTTCAACATCAAGAATTTAGTGAAAAGTTCATGCTGATCACTCATCATTATAGGCCCTGTAGTTAACCGAGGAAACGTGGCTACTTCCAATGAGGCATCCATGCGGGGAGCCAAAACAGCTGCATGTTGTACCCCCAGAACCTGAGGTGCTGGTGTAGAAAACACTGGAGGTGTTTGCCCCTGATCAGACAACCCGCTAAGATAAGCAAGAACCAGGTTAATCATCTCTGGGGTAGGTTGAAGTGGTAATTCCTCATCCTGCACTTGCTCATTTTCCCCTTCCTCACCCTCTCTTACTACCTCATCAGTCGGTGGAGGAGTCACTGCCCTAGTACTACCTTCACCATGTGTTTGTCCTCTACCTCTAGAGGACGTCCTCCCGCGAGCTCTACCACGGCCTCTTACCACTGCTCCTCTTCGAGCTACAGACCTAGTGGCCGGCTCAGACGCACCCTGTCTTGTCGGTGTTGGTGTTGGCACAGTTGTTGCTCTAGTTCTCGCCATCTGCGAAATAGAGTGAGGATGTCAGATACCAATTTGTATCACCTAGATACCAATTGGATCCAAGTAATAGCACGAAGGAAGAAAGAATGGAATTTTTCCTAAAGTCCTATAGCCTCTCAAAGAAAAGTAAGGGCGTCCCCCTACCATTCCTTAAGACTCTATTAAAATCGTTCTTGTGTGATGAGACCAACGAACCTAATGCTCTGATACCAAGTTTGTCACGACCCAAAACGAGCCGCGAGTGGAACCCACACTTATCTTCCTATGTGAGATAACCAACAAATCTAAACCCCAACATTTACCGATATTTCAGTCATAGTGAACAAATTATAATGTGGAAGACTCAAAACTCATTAACGAAAATCAGTTAAATAACTTCTAAAACTCAATACTTATTATTCCCAAAATCTGGAAGTCATCACATCAAGAACATCTATCCACAAATTTCTAAATCTAAGAGTATTAAGAAGATAAAATAAGCAAAAGGATGGTCCATGTCCGAACTTCAAGATATCAAGACGTGAAAGAGAGAATCCAGCACGAGCTAGGAACAATAGCTCACCTTGATTTCTGATATACTGGAGACTGGCTAGAGTTGAGGGCGAGTCAAAGTCTATGGCGCACTTGCTACACTCCACAAAATAACAAAGAAGAAAATACAAGTAGGGGTCAGTACAAGGAACAAGTACTGAGTATGTATCATCAGCCAACTCAGAATACAAAGCAATATATATTGAATAATAATATAAAATCAACCATAATACTTAACAGGTGACAATCAACAAGTACAATAACCATTGGCAACAACACCAAGCATACCCTTGAGGACTCAAACCTCCACACCATACTCAGTTGGGGAAATAGGTTCTTCGTATTGAGTATATTAACATAATTCAATATTACTTCTCCTCATTATAATCGTGTCGGAACGTGACACTCCGATCCCATAATTCTACGTGTCGGAAGGTGACACCAGATCCCCTAATTCTACGTGTCGGAATGTGACACTCCGATCCCCTAATTCTACGTGTCGGAACGTAACACTCTGATCCATTTATCTCATTATTTTAGTTCGTCCAGCCTCCTTTATCTCAAGGCATCATCTTAATAGAGGGGGCTAAGGTTAAAGGTTCAACAATCACAACATACAAACACACAATCAAGCATATAGAAGACTTTACAATACTACCCAACACATATCGATCGCTTTTTAGAGTTTATCTATCAGATAGAAACAAACCATAACCTACCTCTACCAAAGAATCGTGATCAAGCAGCTACTTCACCAATACCTTTGCTTTCCTCTTCGCTTCTCCCTTTTCTCGCTCGTTCCATCTCTCTCTCGGTTCTTTTTATTTTTCCTTCTCCAGATTTTTTTTCTTTTACCCTAATTTTCATGTAATCAATTATAAAAGATGATAAAAGTAACCCACTAATTATTTCAAGGTTATCTCCTTTAACCCAAAAGTAAATGAATTATTAAACTTACCCCACTAATTTCATAATTATAATCATGAATAGTGCAAAACACCCCTTTAAAACTTTTAGTAGAAATCCGACCCAGTTAGGGGTACACAACTTGTGACGGCCCGTCGTATCTGCGACGGTCCGTCCTGCAGGTCCGTCACAAGGTTCAGAGAGTCAATTCATTAAAGAGGTTTGTGACGGTGCGTCGTACCTACGACAGACCGTGCTGCAGTTCCGTCGCGAAGTTCATAGAATTGATCCCAGTACCCAGATTTTCAGAGTTGAAGTGTTTTGGAACGGAGACTCTCGACGAACCATTGTGCTTATGACGGTTTGTCCCACCTGTCGTCGAGGGAAATGAAGGGAGTCACAGGAGAAATTTCACAAGTATGGGACGACGGAGTCCATTACGGTCCGTCGTGACCGTGACAGTCCGTCGACCCAGTCAGTTTTTATCACAAATGATTCTACTGCTCGAAATGACTAAACAGGTTGTTACATAACTTAATTCAAACACTATATTCACCAATTAAATCACATTAACTTATTTAAAGAACATAACACCTTTCTACGTGTAATTAGTATATTTTGAACTTAGTTCCAACACAATATTGACCAACTAAAAAGCATTAACATATTTAAAGAAATTACCAACTTTCTAAGAGTAATTATTTTAACCTAATTCAAACACTATATTAACCAACTAAATTACATTTATTTAAAGAACTTAACATCTTTATAAGTGTAATTAGTTTAGTTTTAACTTAATTCAAACACTATATTCACCAACTAAATCACATTTACTTATTTGAAGAACATAACATCTATCTAAGTCTAATTAGTTTAGTTTTATTTTAATTCCAACGCTATATTCACAAACTAAATCACATTAACTTATTTAAAGAACTTTACATCTTTCTAAATGTTATTAGTTTAGTTTTAACTCAATTCCAATATTATATGCACCAAATTATTCGCATTATTTATTTGAAGAACTTTACATCTTTATAAGTATATTTAGTTTAGTTTTAACGTATTTCAAATACTATATTCACCAACAATATTACATTTACTTTTTTGAAGAACATAACATCTATCTAAGTCTAATTAGTTTTATTTTAACTTAATTAAAACAATATATTCATTAATTAAATCACATTAACTTATTTAAAGAATTTAACAGATTTCTAAGTCTAATAAGTTTATTATTAACTTAATTCAAACACTATATTCACCAACTAAATCATATTTACTTATTTGAAGAACTTAACATATTTCTAAGTGTAACAACCATTTTCAATCATTTTGAGCGATATAACTTTTTATATCAGAAATACTTTTCGATAGATTTTAATGGGTGTTTTGGACTATTCATAATTATAATTATGAAATTAGTGGGGTAGTTTTAATAATTTATTTAGTTAGTGGTTAGAGAAAATATTATTAAAATTAATAGTTGACCACTTTTAATACATTTTTAATTTGTCTTATATAATAATTAGGGAGTGAATATTTTATAGGAAGAATAAGGGTTTCAAATGAGAAAATATTACGTGCTGCATCTATCGAAGAAGATCGATTCCTGGTAAATTCAATTCCTCTATTGCTTTAAATAAATTGTAATGGAGAACAACTAGAATGTTGACTGATTATTGGTGGGTGGAGGAGTAATGTATAGTCCTTGGAAGTGTTTTTTTTAAGCAGTAATGTGTGCTGCATGTAATTCTTTTATATGTTTGAGAAATTTTATATTTAATTAAGAGTATATGTTAGACGAATTGCATATGGTATCAAACTTAATCACAAGTATTCGGAGTATTGGATTTTGGGGGTCTTTATCGCTTTATATTTTGTTAGTTTTCTGTAATGGAGATTAGTAGAGGTACAACATAACATAAATTTTTTTTTAATTCTTTATATAGTTATCTTATTTTGATTCAAGGTTTTATATATTGAGTAAAATATTTACATATTAGGTGTATTGTATTATTTTAATACAATTAAATTTATAGTAATTCGAGGAATTAACACTTACCCTTAGGTTTCATTTTTAAGAAATTGACTATACCATTAGGTGAGTTTTTTTTTTGTCTAGGATGGACATAGAATAATTTGAGAGTTTATAGACCTGTTAACTTACAAAGTATTCATATACACTTGATAGATTGGATCGGTTTGGAGGAAGAATGTATTGAAGAAGTAGCTTCCTTGACTTCGATTCTTAGGTGAAGGTAGGTTATGGTTTATTTCTATTTGATAGATAAAATCTCAATAGCGATTGATATGCATTAAGTGATATTGTAAAGTCTCCTATGTACTTGATGGTGTGGTTGTATGTCTTGATTGTGTGGTTTGTGGTTGGCCTAAAATTATGAGACTACTGAATTTCAAATCTTGAACCCTTTCTATTAAAATGACGCCTTGAATAAAGAAGGCGTGATGAAATAAAATAATGAGATAATTGGATCGGAGTGCCACATTCCGACACGGTATTATTGGATAGGAGTATCACGTTCCGACACTGTATTATGGGATCGGTGTCACGTTCTGACACGGTATATGGGATTAGAGTGTCACGTTCCGACACAATAACATTAAAAGAAAGGAATCTTGAAGTAGCTTAATATACCTAATCTCAAAGAAACTATTTTCTAAATGAGTATGGTGTGGAGGAATAAGTCCTCATAGGTGTGCCTAATGTTGTGATTGATAGTGTACTTGTTATGGTGTTGTTGTCAATGGTTCATGTGTTTTGTTGCTTGCTACCTGTTAAGGATTGTAGTTGATTTTATATTATTATTCAATATATATTGATTTCTATTTTTAGTTTACCGATGATACCTACTCAGTATGTGTTCCTTGTACTGACCCCTACTTGTATTTTCTTCTCTGTTTTTTTGTGGAGTACATCAAGTGTACCATAAACTTCAACTCGCCCTTAGCTCTAACCAGTCTCCAGCACTCAGAGTTCAGGGTGAACTATTTATTCTAGCTCGTGTTGGATTCTCTCATTCACGTATTGATGTCTTTGAATTTCGGATATGTACCATCTTTCTGATTATTTTGGTTTTCTTAAACACTCTTAGACTTGGTAATTTGGAAATAGACGTCCTAGACGTGATGACTATCAGATTTAAGTATGATAAGTTAAACTTTAGAAACATATTTAAATTGGTTCGCCCAACTAAGGAGGTAAGTGTGGGTGCCACTAACGAATCATTTTGGGTCGTGACAAATTTTGTATTAGAGCGTTAGGTTTGGTGATCACATCACACAAGGACAAGTCTAGTAGAGTCTTGCGGAACGGTATAGGGACAGCTTTACTTTTCTTCGAAAGGCTATAAGACATTAGGATAACTTCACTCCTTCTCTCTTTCGTGCTATTACATGGATCCAATTGGTATCTGGGTGATACAAATTGGTATCTGACCTTCTCAATCTATTTCGCAGATGGTTAGAACTAGAGCAACAACTGTTCCACCACCAACACCGTAAAGACAGGGTGAGTCTGAGCCAACAATTGGGGATTTAACTCAAAGAGGAGCAGTGGCAAGAGGCCGTGGTAGAGGTCGCAAGAGGACGCCCACTAGAGGTAGAAGATAAACACCTGGTATAGCTAGGAATAGAGCAGTGACTCCTCCACCGACTAATGGTACTGAGAGAAGGTGAAGAAGGGGAAAATAAGCTGATTCAGGATAAAGAAGTACCATCCCAGCCTACCCTAGAGATGATTAATCAATCTATTACTTATCGTAGCAGGTTATCTAATAATGGCCAGACAGCTCCAGTGTTTTCTTCACCAGCACCTCAGGTTCAGGGAGTACAACATGCAGCTGTTGTGATTCCCCGCATGGATGCATCATTTGAAGTACGCGCGTTTGCTTGATTGACTACAGGGTCTATAAGGACAAATGATCAGCATGAACTTTTCATTAAGTTCTTAAAGTTGAAACCTCCTGTCTTCAAGGGTGCTGAATCTAAAGATGATTAAGATTTACTGGTTGATTGTCATGAGCTGCTACATATGATGGACATAGTAGAACGATTTGGTGTTCAGTTTGTGACCTACCAGTTTCAGGAGGATGCCTATATGTTGTGGCGGTCGTATGTTGAGTGCCAACCAGCAAAGGCACCACCGATGACTTTGGCATCATTTTCTAGCTTATTTATGGAGAAGTATATACTCCGGACTTTGAGGGATAAGAGGAGAGATGAGTTCCTGAGCCTAGAACAAGGAAGGATGTTTGTTGCTGCTTATGAGGCAAGCTTATGAGGCAAGGAGAGATGAGTTCCTCCCCACAAGAGCGGATCGCTGCTTTGTGAAAGGAGTGAGGTCAGGTTTGCTGATTCAAGCCTTACTGTAACGACCATTTTTGTTCGTTTTGAGAACTAGAACTTTTTATGTTAGAAAATTCTTTCCGATAGATTTATGTGGGTATTTTGGACTATTCATAATTATAATTATGAAATTAGTGGTGTAGTTTTACTAATTTATTTAGTTAGTGGTTAAGAAAATAATATTAAAATAAATAGTGGGTCACTTTTACTAATTTTTATAATTGGTTATATAAGAATTAGGGTAATAAATAAATTGGAGAAAGAAGGAAAATTGAGGAGAAAACAATATTTGCGGCTATACCTGGAAAGAACAGCATCGAGGTAATTTTTATGCTCTCATAGATTAATATTAGTAGGGTGAGACTACTATTGCACATGTTCGGTTTGATATCGGTAGTGAGAGAATCAATTTTTGTTATTATTATTATATATACATTAGTTCTGATTGGTTGGTTGAAAAGAGATTGTGATTGAAAATGTTCTTTTGGCAAAGTTTTATATACATTTTTGCTATATGTTAATCTAACAACTTTCTGCCTGCAATCATTGGTAATGATTAACAAATGATTGAGGCACTCATGTTAGTATTGATATTAACAATTGTGATATAAAGTGTACATATGGTTGAGCGTTCGTTGCCACTGGTTTCGTAACCAGTGGCTTTCATTTTTTTAAAAATATTATAGTTTTGTACTTCCATTATGATTAAGTTTGATATATTGTGATAGGTAAATATAAGGTGTAATCAATTACTTAAATTTTGAATAAACTTATGCTAATTGGAAGAACTAAGACTTATCCTTAGGTTTAAACTTTAAGAAAGTGATTATAGGATTAGGTGAATTGATGGGTATAGAATAGACACAGAATAATCAGAGTGTTTATGGCCTTGTGAACTTACACCTTATGTGATATATACTTGATAGATTGGAAGGGTTCGGAAGCAATAAGGAAAAGAAAAGTGTTTGAGAAGTAGTGGCTTGACTCGGTTCTTCGGTGGAGGTAGGTTATGGTTTATTTCTATTTGATATATAAACTCTAAATAGCGATTGATATGTATTGAGTAACATTGTCATGTCTCCTATGTACTTGATTGTGTGGTTGTATGTTTTGATTGTGTGGTTTGTGGTTGGCTTAAAATTATGAGAGTGTTGAAATTCTAATCTTGAACCCTCTCTATTAAAATGACTCCTTGAATAAAGAAGACTTGCTAAAATAAAATAATGATATAATTGGTCGGAGTGTCACGTTCTTACACAGTAATATGAGATCAGAGTGTCACGTTCCGACACGGTATTATAGGATCGGAGTGTCACGTTCCGACACAATAACATTAAATACAAAGAATCTTGAAGTAACTTAATATACTTAATCTCAAGGAACCTATTTTCCAAATGAGTATGGTGTGGAGGCATGAGTCCTCATACATGTGCTTGATGTTGTGATTGATGGTGTACCTCATATGGTGTTGTTGTTGTTAATGGTTCATGTGTTTGTTGCTTGCCACATGTTAAGTATTGTAGTTCATTTTTATATTATTATTCAATATATATTGATTTATATTTTGAGTTGACCGATGATACCTACTCAGTACTTGTTCCTTGTAGTGACCCCTACTTGCATTTTCTTCTTTGTTCTTTTGTGGAGTGCAGCAAGTGTACCATTGATTTCGACTCGCCCTCAAATCTAGTCAGTCTCGAACACATCATAGTTCAGGGTGAGCTATTATTTCTAGCTCGTGCTGGATTCTCTCATTCACATCTTGATGTCTTTGAATTTTTGACATGGACCATCTTTTTGCTTCTTTTGGTTTCTTAAATACTTTTAGACTTCGTAATTTGAGGATAGATGTTCTTGATGTGATGACTTCATGATTTTGGTGATAATAAGTGTTAAACTTTAGAAGTCTATTTAATTGGATACATTAATAAGTTTGGATCTTCCGCATTATTTTTGTTATTCATAGCTGAACTATTGGTAAATGCTGTAGTTTAGATTTGTTGGTTCGCTCACCTAGTAGGTTAAGTGTGGGTGTCACTCACGACTCGTTTTGGGTCGTGACAAACTTGGTATCAGAGCGTTAGGTTTGTTGGTCTCATCACACAAGGACAAGTCTAGTAGAGTCTTGAGGAAATGTATGGGGACACCTTTACTTTTCTTCGAGAGGCTATAGGACTTTAGGAAAACTCAATTCTTTCATTCTTTCGTGCTATTACTTGGATCCAATTGGTATCTAGGTAATACAAATTGGTATCTGACATCCTCACTCTATTTTGCAGATGGTTTGAACTAGAGCAACAACTGTGCCAACACCAACACTGGCAAGACAGGGTGCGTCTGAGCCAACCATTGGGGCTGTAACTCGAGGAAGAGCAGTGGCCAGAGGCCGTGGTAGAGGTCGCAAGAGGACGCCCACTAGAGGCAGAGGAAAAACACCTGATCAAGCTAGGAATAGAGTAGTGACTCCTCCACCAACTGATGAGGTAGTGAGAGAGGGTGAGGAAGGGGAAAATGAGCAGGTTTAGAATAAGGAAGTACCACCCCAGCCTACCCTTGAGATGATTAATCAGGTTCTTACTTATCTTAGCAGGTTATCTGATCAGGGCCAGACACCTCCAGTGTTTTCTGCACCAGAACCTCAGGTTCAGGGGGTACAACATGCAGCTGTTATTGCTCCCCGCATGGATGCAACATTGGAAGTAGGCACGTTTCCTCGATTGACTACAGGATCTATAATGACAGGTGATCAGCATGAACTTTTCATTAAGTTCTTAAAGTTTAAACCTCCAGTCTTAAAGATCTTAGTATTTTCATAAGCTGCTACGTAAAATGGACAAAGTAGAACAATTATATGTTGAGTTTGTAACCTATCAATTTCAGGGGGATGCAAAAATTTGGTGGCGGTCGTATGTTGAGTGTCAACCAGCACAGGCACCACCTATGACTTGGGCATAATTTTCTAGCTTATTTATTGAGAAGTATATACCCCGGACTTTGAGGGATAGGAGGAGAGATGATTTCCTGAGCCTAGATCAAGGAAGGATGTCTGTTGCTGCTTATGAGGCAAAATTTCGTGCACTATCCAGGTATGCCACTCAGCTTTGCTTTAATCCACAAGAGTGGATTCGCCGCTTTGTGAAAGGATTGAGGTCAGGTTTGCAGATCCCAGCCTTACAGGTAGCTGCTACAACAAAATCCTTTCAGAAAGTGGTTGATTTTGTGATAGAGGTAGAGGGGGTGAAGCCAGACGACTTCACCTCGGCGTTGACATTTATGAAATTCCGTAAGGGAGGTGAGTTTAGTGGTTCTTACTCCACAGGGCAGAGTTCAGGACGTTACCCAGCCCGTCCTATTCAATCTTCATTGCAAGCTTCAGCTGGGGGTCCGTCGCAGACCAGTCAACCATATTCTGAGTGGAGGTTATCTCCAGACTTTGTCATTTTCACATAAATCTATACTTGACTCTAGGAATCGTTATGGATGTGGAGAGGCTGGACATATTAGGAAATATTGTCAAAAAAAGAGTTACAGATCCCTAGTAGTTAGAGGTAAGGTGGTCATGGTAGAGGCCGCCATTCTGGAAGACGTGGTGGCTAAGGTAATGGTGGTCACTAGTTCAGTCGGGGTGGCGAGTAGGTTGGAACTATTGTAGCGCTGCTTCGTAAGGGCAATGGACAGACAAGTGATAAGGCCCATTGTTATGCTTTCCTTGGGAGGTCTAAGGCAGAGACATTTGATGTTGTTATCACATGTACTCTTTTGATCTGTGATTGCATGGCTTCAGTATTTTTTGATCTTGGATCCATATTTTCATATGTATCTTCCTCATTTGCTACTAGTCTTGATTTATATTGTGATTTGTTTGACATGCCTATTCGTGTCTCTACTCCTGTTGGTTAGTCTGTGATAGTTGAGAAGGTGTATAGTTCTTGCCTTGTGACTTTTTTGGGGAGCAATACTTATGTAGATTTTATTATTCTTGAGATGGTTGATTTTTATGTATTTCTTGGTATGACTTGGATTTCTCCAAATTTTGCAATCTTAGATTGTAATGCTAAAACTGTGATACTAGCCAAGCCTGGGACAGATCCGCTAGTGTGAGAGGGTGACTATATTTCCACTCAAACTTGTATTATCTCTTTTTTTCGTTCTAAGAGGTTGGTGAGTGAGGGTTGTTTAGCTCACTGTAAAGTGGCCTCAAATATGGCTTAAATTCTATATGTGATTTTATGTGATGTTTTTCATTTGAATATGTCTATATGAAGTACAGGAATGATATAAATGCTATTATATAAATGTTTTATGAATATTTACTCAAAAACACATTAAGTATGATTTCATTAAAATGTCTCTTTTATTTGAATGCTTATGCATGGTTCATACTTAGTGCATTCTTGTACTAACTCCATTCTTCTCTACTTTTTACACAAAGTGTAGGTTATGGATGCTTAAAGGATGTCTTTAATGGTTAAGAGCTTGTTATGTAAATCCAAACCTCAAGAAAAAGGAATCCTTAAGATTCAAGGATGTCCTATGTCAATTTGTGTTTAAATCTTGTAATTCTATATTTATGATTATGTTGTAAGGCCCGTGTCCCTATTATACTATTATGACATTGTGTCTAGGATGGAAAAGGGACTTAAGGTCTTAATATGTACTTATGATATTATATATATATATATATATATATATATACATATATATATATATATACATATATATATATATACATATATATATATATATATACATATATATATATATATATATATGAGGTAAAGTTTCTAGCATCTGAAGTGCAATGAAAAGTTTTAAATTTTCCGCTAAATTTAACAATGATAATGCGATGAATGATCACCATGGGCTTGTATATGACCTCCAAGATGTCAAGTATGCCATGTTACAAAAAGGGGATGCTCCCGGGATGTGAAAACATGGTACTAGAGCCTGAGGTTTATGAAAGTGGTTTTAGGGTCCAAAGACTCATATTGCTAAGCCAAGTACATTCTCATCATCTGTGTGAATCGCGACACATCTATAAGCTAGAGACTATTGGACGAAAGACTTTCCCTTCTTCATCATTCTCATGTCGTACCATAGAACTTAACTCTAAAAGATCTTTCACTTATTTTTTTTGTCCGGCGGTCTTTTAGATGTGATGGATTGGATGAGATTGTATCTCTATGTTTGAGGGATAGAAGGTGAGTTTTGATGATTATGATGATTCTATGGTTTCATGAGTATCTGTGAAGGTGAATTTGGCTTGCTTTGCTTATGTGATGCCAATTACGCCTATGTATGTGAAACATGAGAAATGATGTGTCAGGTTGATATGATGTCCTTTGTTGTTATATATGAGACCTATGTGAAATAGAATATTATGTTGACAACTATATGTCATGAAATGGTTAATGCATGTTAGGAGTTGTTATGGTTAAAATGAGTCTGTTTTGGAATGTTATGCTACTATATGGTTTTGCATGATGGTAGCCTAATATTATAATTTTAGTTTGAAATGTTTAGTGATCACCTCTGAAAGCATGATGCTCTAAGTATATGTTTAAATGGTTCAAATATTGTATTTTGTTATATTCAGTAAGGTTGTAGATATTTTTTTACCTTGTCCTTGTATTCTTACTTGGACTTGAAACAAATAAATTCATAATAAGCTTGTGCATGAGAACAATTGTGTATTAAAGTATGAATTGCATGACCTCTATATGTTAGGTATTTCTTGAATGACACTATCTTGAGAGTATTTTGAAGATTCTAAAGTACCTGAAAAAGAATTTTGATTAACTTCATTGTTTTTTTCATGTTGATTGTAGATCTTAAGATTCTAGTTTTGCATTTCACTTCTTGAGTTAAGGTTAAAAGCATGTTTGAAGTAACTTTTGATATGAAGGTTTAGCCTTATAATTACAAATTGAGCCTCTTCAAAATGAAATATGTTGAGTCTCTTGGAATCTATATGACTAGTATTATTTGGAAAGCATAGTTGTAGGTTCACTTTTGAAAACTTAAGGCAAGTATTGTCCTTGTGTGCGCCTACGAATTTTAAGACTTTCCCTAAATGATGCTTACTTTGAAGGCTATTACTATGTTAGAAATTGACAATATGAGAAATGACTTCCTAATTTCTGTGATGTGCTTGGTGTGGCTTACCAGTTAGACTTCAGTAGGAAGGATGTTTGATTATACCATGGTTAAAAGTTGAGAAATTCTCGTGTTACAGTAAAGATGACCTTTGTGTGCTTGTTTGGGTTTGAAATAATGAGACATGTAAGTGTGTTGAGTAGAATGACATTCCTCCACGGACACAACTTAAAATGGTATGGTTGAGTATGACCCTCATAGCACTAGGTCTAACTAATAAGAGTCAATTGTCAATTTAGTTAACTCAAATCTATGCGCATTGAAGTATGAGTGCTTAAATGGCTTGTGAGTGTTATTGGATTCTGTCAATGTGTTACTTTACATGATGAGCTCTTAAATAAAATGAAGAAATGACCATGTTATGATTAGGAGAAGGATGTTCCTCCTATGAACATGATGAGACCCTATTTGTTTGATGCATTAAAGAGTGAGTGAATAAAATTTTTTGCTTGCTTGTATGAATTGAGTGCTAAAAGTTTTAAGTTGTCTTCCTTGTAAATTTTGTGCATTAACTTCTATATGATTAACTTATGAATGATATAAACTGCTTCATAACTCATTGAAAATCCTTGTTGTGATTAAAGTGTTCTAGGTGTCATTCGAGGACAAATGTTCCAAAGTGGGGGATATTGTAAGACCCCCAAAATGAGTTAGGGTGTCTAGATCCTAAAAGATTCTTTATAATGGTATACTATCCTAAAATTACTTATTATATGGTATTGAGGCAGTGTGTAAGGTTTGATGTTATTTGGAAGTCAAACATAATGAGACGACTAAGACGTTCGACGACTAGTCACCTATGTGCCTCATGTGTCTATACTTGCTTATATTTGTATCTGTAGAGATTCTGAAGTACTAAAATTATTTTCCATTATGTTTATAGGTAGTATATGGAGTTTCACGATTTTTGGAGGTTAAACGTCCAACAAAAGTCTATGATGTTCGAAAGTTAACCCTTGAGACGTTCATGTGTGTCTTGATGGGGCCTAGCATGTTTGGACGTGTTGCGTGTAATTGTGTTATGTAAAAATGATGTTGAAGGGCCTTGACTTGTTAATGTTCATATTTACATTGGAAACATCCGGGTACGATTTCCCAAGGGCCTCACGGAAAGGTCGCACAAGAAGGACCCAAAGGATGTCGAGACACTGTCTTGGCTGTGTCAATAAACAAGCTCAAAGGACGTCTCGTTGGTGGACTGACACCCCATCAATGGGGAGGCATCTATGGGAACATATACTTGAGAAGTCATGACCACATGAAACCCTAAGACCCAAACGATGGAGGCACAAGATGGACTGTCGATGGTCGTTTGTGTCCGTCGATACAGGGCTACAGCCAATGCAATGCACGCTGCCTATGTATGGTGTGTCTGGAAAATTCACTCGATGTGTTGACCTGACCCTAGGATGTTTATTTACCTATTTTATGTCTATATAGATGATCTAAAACGTGAATAGGCCATACCCAATCCTACAACTAAAAATCAAACCTCCCTTTCCAAAAATAACCTCTCTAGAAACCTCCATTGAAGGTGAAGTTCAATGTAAGCGTGTATATGGGATTTACATGGATTATTCACCAATTGTTATTGGATTCTTCATGTAATAGAGGTACGTTTATCCTTTATCTCTCAGCAACCTTTCACTTTGAGAGTTAATCTCAAAGAATTGATAGAAGTTTCACGGTCAAATCTCTTCTTATTCAATCTAGCCATTGGTTATTTCTTAACTTGATTTAGAAAGCATAATATGAATGTCTTGATGACTTTATAATTATTTGGACATGACTTTTAATCCAATTTCATGATGAACCCATGCTCTTTCACTGAATTGATTTGAGCCTATGTATGGCTATATGATCTTCATCTCATGCTTATTGAATTGTGATTCAATTATGTTAAAAGCATTATGTCTACTATATACAATGTGTATTCATTGTGAATTGTTGATGAATGATCTAATTGTATCACTTTATGTATATTTGATCATTGTCTAGCGTATGTCTCTATGTGATCACTATAATATTGACATTATAATGTATGAATAAGGAATTGGATTATGTTAAATTGATTGATAACCATTGTATAACATGTATAAAGATTATTAATTTTATGTAATGATTCAGTGTGGATCAAAGCTGGAATATTAGATAGTATTGATGCATGTTCTCCTATCTCCTCTTCTATCTTCTATAAATTGCTAATGTTGTTCATGAGTTGGTATAGGGTGAATTGTACTTTAGCTACTGCCTATAATATACTATAATTGTGAATTTATGTATTGGTATCCAATGTGGATTGATGCTTGAAGACTTGATCCCTAATTCCTCTATGATGCTCATTGTGACATAGAATTTATTGGCAATCGTAGTAGGATCTCGTCTAGAATATGATTTCTTTAACCTACTTCCTTAGATTGATAGTATTGATGAAATATGATTTATAATCCATGCTAGTTAAACTGGTTAATGGTCTATGTCCTACTTTTTAGTATATATGTGATGCATTGTCATAGTATGATGTTGTACTGATTTGTACATGGTTTCTCTCATGATTAAATTTATATTTAGATACTGCTCTATAATGTACTGATGAAAAAGGTTTATTGATCAATGATGATCAAAGGTTAATGAATTGGTAAGAATGGCTTTCCCTCTCTACTTTTTTTATAGCATTGATAGTTGATGAAACCTTGTATGGCATTGTGTTGTATGGTCCACTTATGGTGGAGGTGTTACCTTTATTGTTTTATATATGTGTTGACCATGGACTTTAAGGCAAATTGATGAATGTATGAATGTGTGGTTATGATGATCACCTTATATGTAACTTGTGCATAGTCTTCTACTCTAGTTGTGAATCTAGGTTATGTTACTCTTGTTATGAGCATGAGAATGATTATCTTAGGGTTATGTGTAGGTGCTTCCATTAATTAAATATTAAGAAATGATGATCCCTGCCTGTGTACCCCTATGTAATGCATGAATAGAAACAGTTAGGAGTCTTTAAATGTAATAAGAAGCTTGGTTTGTCTATTATGCTATTATGTGTTGTGTCGTCTATGTTTGAAAGTTTAATGTGGTCTTAAGACGGTGGCTGCCTTAATATGTTGTTGATAGCTATTATGTGATCATATTGACCAATGTACATACACCATCACTCTAAATGCATGCTTACAGGTAGTATAGAATCATAGTGTCTAATGAAAGGTTGTTGTCACATCCACTAGTGTCTACTACTATGCATGTTAAGCTTATGCCTATCAGAGTATGATATGTGTTTCATTAACTTGGATGACTATATAGGTATACTAGTATGGGCAAGATAATCGGACCTTGTCTATGCATTTCACATGCATAGCTTTATAGGATAGTTCCTAGGTTTGTTCTCTATGTACATGGATATTAATGCATGAGTATGTCATGAACATGTCTTATATTCTATAATGTGAAGTATATGGTATGATGAAGTATGATTATACCTTGTGTCTAAATTTTTTTATATGAAAGCATGGCTAATATATTTACACTTGTACACTTATGCATGAATGAAGTAAAGTATGAATATGTACGGTCTGAAGGTGTTATGTGAAAGGTTTAATCACATGTATATACACACAAATATGAATGATGATCTCGTCAATAGAGGGGCTGTTGAAAGGTGTTCTCAAGAGTATCCTAAACTAGATAGATGCTTCCATATGCTATGTCTATGTGAAAGGTTTTCTCACATGATATAGGTTGATGAAAGGACTTCTCATCTTAACCTATGAGCTAAGCAAATGGGGAGTACATACTCCTGCTAATATGTTTTCTTCTAACCTTCTTTTTCTATGTTGTAACTCTTGTTCTTTTTCAGTTATTTGTTCCATTATTTTATCTATTAATTGTTGTTTATATTTTTCTTTGTTCATATTGTTTTTTCAAATAGCGAACATATTTGTATTCTGTTTTTGAAATTATATTTATCAATTGATCTTTTTTATCATTATCTGTTTTGACTAGTTGTGATAGTTCATATCCTGTATATAAAGATCTTAATTTTTTCCATATTTTTCTTACCTTTTTATTAGTTCTTTTTATTTTAGTATTTTTATTTTTATTTATCATAACCTTTTATATAATATTTTAAAAAGCTTACTTAATTTTTCTGGATATTTAATCTTTTTTAACCTGTAAGTTCTACCATATCGCCTTAGCCAATGTTCAGTCATATTTAGTCTCCAATATCTAAATCATCATATAAATCATATATGTCATAATAAAGTTCATCCTGTATACTTTGTATAGTTAACTTAGTCCAACCTTGGGTTGTTATTTCCATTATCTCGTATGTTAATAATTTGTTATAAATTTCTCTTTTTATATCAGTATTCAAATTTTTTAGCATATAGAGTAGTTAATATCTTATAATCAACATCATCGTCTAATAGGTATGTTTCCATTTTTATTATATTCATTTTTCACTAAAATTTTATTCCTTCCAACCTCTTAATAAATTATACTTGCTTATTATGCAAAAATAATGATTTAATAATCATCTTGTCTGGTCACTACTACAGCTTTCTTCTTTGGTTAGTTACCCTAACAGCGCCTCAACTTTGTTTACTCCCCTAAACGGCCTTCTCTGCCTACCGGTTTCAACCTTAGGATGGCATAGTCTGGGCGTACTTATTCAAAGAATATTTCTGTAACAAACTTTCTAAAGATGGTTATTATAACATTATTCAAACATGATAAACAATTATAATTAACAAGAGATTTTCAGGAATAAATTAATTTAGCTACTCATGAATATAAAATGGTATACCTGTTTTTGTAGATCTTCCGACATAGTTGATTTGTTTTCCATAATTATTTAATTAACTAGCTCTGATACCAATGGAGGGGGGTGGAAGCGGATTTATGATTTGAGAGTAGAGAGTAGAGAGAAGATTGTTAGCTGAAGGATTGATGCCTTTATTTATGAGGTGAAACCCTCTATTTATACCAAAATTTACAGACTTGTGGCCAAAAAATGGCCGACACATACTTTACACTTGGCCTTTTTATATTCGGCCGACACAACAAAACAAAATACTTACTATTACTACTTTACATAATGGCCTCTTCTTTATTAATGGCCGACATACACACTATTTTCTTTATGACTTTTACGATTGGCTTTTTACAGCCGACACAACATGACAAAAATAAAAATTAATACTTTTTACATATGGCTGATATTCAGCCGACACAAAATTTTAACAAGAATTCAAAATACTCTTTTTTTTTTTATTCGATTTGAACGTCTGGTATGACATTATCTTCTCCTTGACATTTTGAACATATATGGTCGGGGTATTTTTCTCCAATAATTTTGCAATATCTCGTCAATAATTCTTCTGAAATAAACCCTTTCCTTAATGCTCTTGTTGTTGGTTTTTGCTCTGGCTTGAGTAGACTAAGTATCCATTGGCGTATCTCTTCCATATCTTGTTCTCTGATTTCTTTAGAATTTGAATATATCATAACTTGTTCTCGTACATATGTCACGACCCAAAACCGATCGCGACTGGCACCCACATTTACCCTCCTATGTGAGCGAACCAACCAATCAAAACCTTCACATTTTCAATATAATATCAACAGAAAATAATGCGGAAGACTTAACTCATTAATAAAAACCAAATCAATAACTATTATTCCCCAAAATCTGGAAGCCATCACCACAAGAACATCTACGATCAAATGACTAAACTAAGAGTATTCTAAAAGCTAAAAATACATAAGAAGCTAGTCCATGCCGGAAGCTCAAGGCATCAAGACTTGAAAAAGATGATCCAGTCCAAGCTAGAAGCATTAGCTCACCCTGAATTTCCGATGTAGTAAGACTGGCTTGAATTATCGCTGAGTCGAAGACGACGGCACGCTTGTCGACTCACAAATAAACAAGAAGAAAACATAAAAGTAGGGTCGATTACAAAATACGGTCTTGAGTAGATATCATCGGCCAACTCAAAATAGAGAACAGTATATATATCAAGTAATATCATAAATCAACTATAAAACTCAACATGTACCAACAACAAGTACTATAATCATCAATAGGTGCCATCAAGCTCGTCCATGAGAGCTCAAGCCTCAATACCGTACTCGTTTGGGAATTAAGTTTATTAAGTTGAGTATATTATCATCTTTCAAGATTCATTATCCTTCTTCCTCTTATGTCGGTACATGACACTCCGATCCCTTACTACTATGTGTCGGTACGTGACACTCCAATCCCCTAATTCTATGTGTCGGAACGTGACACTCTGATCCCTTACATGTGTCGGTACGTGACACTCCGATCCCCTAATTCTATGTGTCGGAACGTGACACTCCGATCCCCTACATGTGTCAGTACGTGACACTCCGATCCCCTAATTCAATATGTCGGAACGTGACACTCCGATCCCCTACATGTGTCGGTACGTGACACTCCGATCCACTAATATCATTCTGTAAATTCATCAAGCCTTCTCTATACCAAGGCATCATCAATCACATTACTTTAATTCATCAAGCCTTCTTCTATACCAAGGCATCATCATTAACAAAGTAGATTAGGGTCTCTTTTCAAGATTTGGAATTCAATAGCTTCATCATGCTTATTTATTCATAATTACATAATCGTATCATTCATGCAAGCATACAATTAAGCATATAGAAGGGTTTTACAACACTACTAACATATATCATTCGCTATTAAGAGATTACTACGAATAGCATGAAAACCATAACCTACCTCCACCGAAGAATTGGAATCAACAAGCAATTTCCCAAGCTTTGGTATTCTTCTTCCTCGTTCGACTCTCTCTCAATCGATCACTCTACCTCTCTCTTTTCTTTTCTCTTTTTCTTATTCAAACCCTCTTTCTTTTACCCTAATTAATATATAATTAAGAATGAAAGATGGTAATAATGACCCACTAATTAACTTAAGGTTACCTCTTTTAACCCCCAAGTAATTCGATTTATTAATATTAACCCTCTAACTTTATAATTAAGGAAAGAATAGTCCAAAACGTCCCTTAAAACGTGTAGAGAAATCCGATTCTGACTGGGATTCAGCAACCTGTGACGGGCCGTCGTGACTGCGACGGTCCGTCACGCAGGTCGTCGTGAGGGCCAGGGCTTTATTTTCACCAAGGACACTGTGACGGTCCGTCACACCTGTGACGGTCCGTCCTGCAAGTCCGTTACGAAGTTCAGAGAGTCGATTTTCAGTACCCAATTTCAGAATTCCTAAGTATATTGAAACGAGACATCTGTGACGGACCGTCGTGATTGTGACGGTCCGTCGTGGGTTCCGTCATTTCAGCCAATTTTCCAGAAATAAAATCTGTTGCTCAAAACGACTAAACAGGTCGTTACAATAGATACCAATTTACCCATCGTTCCTCCCCGAACGATCACAAGAAGGAAAACAAGGGTGAAAGAGGAGTACCTGAATCTGTAAACAGGTGTGGGTATCTTTCTCGCATATCGACCTCCTTCTCCGAAGTTGCTTCTTCAACCGGCCGATTCTTCCATTGCACCTTAATGGATGCAATCTCCCTTGATCTCAACTTGCGAATTTCCCTATCTAGAATGGCTACCGGTTCCTCCTCATAAGACAAACTCTCGTCAAGCAAAACTGAATCCCAACGGATAATGTAGTTTCCATCCCAATGATATCTTTTCAACATAGACACATGGAATACCGGATGTACTCCGGATAGCCCTGGAGGCAAGGCTAACTCATAAGCCACCTCCCCTACTTGCTTAAGTACTTCAAAGGGACCAATGTACCTTGGGCTTAGCTTACCCCTTTTACCAAACCACATCACGCCTTTCATTGGTGAAACTTTCAACAAGACTTGTTCACCCTCCATGAACTCTAAGTCTCTAACCTTTCGATCTGCATATTCCTTTTGTCTACTTTGCGCCGCTAGAAGCTTTTCTTGAATAGACTTCACTTTCTCTATCGAATCCCTCAAAAGGTCAGTACCCCAAGGTCTAACCTCGAATGCATCAAACCAACCAATGGGAGACCTACATCTCCTCCCATACAATGCTTCAAATGGGGCCATATCAATGCTTGAGTGATAGCTATTATTGTATGAAAACTCCGCTAAGGGTAAGAAGCTATCCCAATGGCCACCAAACTCTATCACACATGCACGAAGCATATC
The DNA here is from genome assembly GCA_027789145.1 of Solanum arcanum. Taxonomy (NCBI): domain Eukaryota; kingdom Viridiplantae; phylum Streptophyta; class Magnoliopsida; order Solanales; family Solanaceae; genus Solanum; species Solanum arcanum. The sequence continues at coordinate 21,309,053 of CM050935.1, read as the reverse complement.
CTCCAACACTTGAATCGTCCTCTCAGACTGACCATCGGTCTGAGGATGGAACGCAGTACTAAGGTCCAACCTAGTACCCAATTCTGCATGCAATGTTTTCCAAAACTTAGAAGTAAACTGCGTACCTCTATCTGATATGATGGATAGTGGAACCCCATGCAACCGAACAATTTCTGAGACATAGATTTTGGCTAACTTCTCTGCATTGTAAGTCACCTTTACCGGAATGAAATGAGCAGATTTAGTTAACCTATCAACAATCACCCAAATGGAGTCATACTTACCCATTGTCTTTGGAAGACCAACCACAAAGTCCATTGCAATTCTCTCCCACTTCCATTCCGGAATGGGCATTCTCTGAAGTGTTCCTCCGGGCCTTTGGTGTTCATATTTTACTTGTTGACAGTTTGGACATTTGGCAATAAAATCCACAATATCCCGCTTCATTCTACTCCACCAAAAGTGTTGCTTTAGGTCGCGGTACATCTTGGTTGCACCCGGATGTATAGAATACCTTGAATTATGAGCCTCTGTCAAAATAGTGTTGATCAAATCATCAACTCGGGGTACACATACCCTTCCCTTAATTCTCAAAACACCTTCCTCATCGATTTGTGCTTCCTTAGCCCCTCCTTGCAATACTTTGTTTTGGATTCGCCTTAGTTTCTCATCATCAAACTGTTTTCCCTTAATTTTGTCAAGAAAAGAAGATCTTGACTCCACACTAGCCAACAATCCTCCCTTCTCATTTACTTCTAACCTCATCAAGTCGTTAGCCAGAGTCTGAACCTCTCTAGCCAATGGACGTCTAGAAACTTGCAAGTGAGCTAGATTTCCCATGCTTCCCGCTTTTCTACTTAAAGCATCCGCTACAACATTCGCCTTCCCCGGATGATACAAAATAGTGATGTCGTAGTCCTTCAGTAGTTCCATCCATCTCCTCTGTCTCAAGTTCAAATCTTTCTGAGTGAAGACATACTGAAGGCTACGATGATCCGTGTAGACCTCACACTTAACCCCATATAAATAGTGTCTCCATTGCTTTAATGCAAACACTACCGCGGCCAATTCCAAATCATGAGTTGGGTAGTTACGTTCATGCACCTTTAATTGCCTTGAAGCATAAGCAATCACACTCTTCCCTTGCATTAGTACTGCACCCAAACCAGAATAGGATGCATCACAATAAACAATGAAGTTCTTACCTTCCACGGGTAAGGTAAGAATTGGTGCAGTAGTCAACAGAGTCTTGAGCTTCTGAAAGCTTTCCTCACATTCGTCTGACCATACAAATGGAACATTTTGCTTAGTCAAGTTCGTCAATTGGGAAGCAATAGAAGAGAATCCCTTGACAAATCGGCGGTAGTAGCTTGCTAACCTAACGAAGCTCCTTATTTCTGACACATTAGTGGGTCTCACCCAATTCTTCACTGTTTCAATCTTAGAAGGATCCACCATCACTCCTTCCTTAGAAACCACGTGCCCCAAGAAGGACACCGCATCTAGCCAAAACTCACACTTAGAGAACTTGGCGTAAAGCTTTTTCTCCCGCAACATTTCCAATACCATTCTCAAATGCTCTTCATGTTCCTTCTTGCTCTTCGAGTATACCAATATATCATAAATAAATACGATTACGAAGAGGTCCAAATATGGCTTAAAAATCCCGTTCATCAAGCTCATGAACGCAGCAGGGGCATTCGTAAGACCAAAAGACATCACCACAAATTCGTAATGCCCATACCTTGTTCGAAAAGCAGTCTTTGGCACATCCGTTGCCCGTATTTTCAATTGATGATAACCAGATCTCAAGTCAATCATAGAGAAGACACAAGCACCTTGTAGTTGATCGAACAAGTCATCAATGCGAGGAAGAGGATACTTGTTCTTAATAGTTACCTTATTCAGTTGTCTGTAGTCTATGCACATCCGAAAACTCCCATCCTTCTTCTTCACAAACAAAACCGGAGCACCCCAAGGAGATGCACTTGGTCTGATGAAGCCTTTGCTCAACAACTCTTGAAGTAGGGCTTTTAACTCTCTTAACTCCGCGGGAGCCATTCTATAAGGGGGTATAGAAATGGGGCGAGTGCCCGGTTCAAGATCTATGCAGAAGTCAATATCCTTATCTGGGGGCATACCAGGAAGATCTGCAGGGAACACATCCAAAAACTCACGGACTACCGAAACCGACTCAATCGATGGTACTTGGGTAATGTCATCCTTGAGATGGGCCAAGAAAGCTAAACACCCTTTACTAACCATTTTCTTAGCACGAAGAAAGGAGATGATATGCACCGGATTGGAAGTGTAGTCACCCTCCCACACTAACGGATCTGTCCCAGGCTTGGCTAACGTCACAGTCTTAGCATTACAATCCAAGATCGCAAAATTCGGAGAAAGCCAAGTCATACCCAGAATTACATCAAAATCAACCATTTCTAAGATAACCAAGTCCACATAAGTGTTACTCCCCACAAAGTTCACCAAACAAGACCTATATACTTTTTCAACTATCACAGACTCACCCACCGGAGTAGAAACACGAATAGGCATGTCAAGTAATTCACAATGTAAATTAAGACCATTAGCAAACGAGGAAGATACATAAGAAAATGTGGATCCGGGATCAAACAATACAGAAGTCATGCAATCACAAACCAAAAGCATACCGTGATAACAAAGATCGATGCCTCGCTTGCACCGCCAGGGAAAGCGTAACAATGGGCCCTATCGTTCATCTGTCCGTTGCCCCTACCATGTTGTGATGTAGTGGCTCCAGTTTGCCCATCACCTCTGCCGTTTTGGTGACCACCGTTACCTCGACCACCACGTCCTCCAGAATAACGGCCTCTACCATGACCACCTCTACCTCTAGCTATTGGGGGTCTATAACTTTGTCTGGGACAATTCTTCCTAATATGTCCAATCTCCCCACATCCATAACACTCTCTGGAGTCAAGCATAGGTCTCTCGGAGAAGTGTTGACCGGTCTGAGGTGGTCCCCCAACTACAGTCTGTAGTGAAGACTGAATTGGTCGGACTGAGTAACTTCCCGAACCCTATCCTCTAGTGTAAGAACCATTAAACTCACCTCCCTTTCGAAACCTTTTTGATGTCGAAGTTGTGGTGAAGTCGTGCAGCTTCACTCCTTCCACTTCTATCACAAAGTCTACCACCTCTTGCAAGGATTTTGCCGCTGCCGCTACCTGTATGGCCGAAATCCGCAACTCTGATCTCAACCCCTTCACAAACCGGTGAATCCGCTCTTATGGACTGAAACAAAGTTGAGTGGCATATCTGGATAGTGCACGAAACTTAGCCTCATAAGCATTAACCGACATCCTACCTTGCTCTAGGCTCAAGAACTCATCCCTTTTCCTATCCCTCAAAGTCCGGGGGATATACTTCTCCATAAACAAGCTAGAGAATGAGGCCCAAGTCATAGGTGGTGCCTCTGTCGGTTGACACTCAACATGGGATCGCCACCACATTTTGGCGTTCCCTTGAAACTGATAACTCACGAACTCAACACCAAACCGTTCTACTATACCCATCTTGTGTAGTAGCTCGTGACAGTCAACCAGAAAATCATAAGCGTCCTCCGATTCAACGCCCTTGAAGACTGGAGGTTTCAATTTCAAGAATTTACTGAAAAGTTCATGCTGATCATTTGTCATTACGGGCCCTGTAGTCAGACGAGGAAATGTACTTATTTCCAATGGAACATCAATGCGGGGAGCCATAGTAGCCGCATGTTGTACCTCCGGAACCTGAGGTGCTGGTGCAGAAAACACTGGAGGTGTCTGGCCCTGATCAGATAACCTGCTAAGATAAGCCAGAACCTGATTGATCATCTCTGGGGTAGGTTGGGGTGGAATTTCCTCATTCTGCACTTGTTCATTCTCCCCATCCTCCCCTTCTCTTACTACTTCTTCAGTCGGTGGAGGAGTCACCGCCCTAGTACCAGATGGGCTCGGTGCTCGTCCTCTTCCTCTAGAGGACGCCCTCCCACGACCTCTACCACGGCCTCTTGCCGCTATTCTTTCTCGAGCCACAGCCCCTGTGGCTGGCTCGGACGCTTCTTGTCTTGCCGGTGTTGGTGTTGGCGCAGTCGTTGCTCTAGTTCTAACCATCTGCGAAAGAGAGTGAAGATGGTCAGATACCAATTCGTATCGCCTAGATACCAATTGGACTCAAGTAGTAGCACGAAAGAAAGAACGAAAGAGTGAAATTTTCCTAAAGTCTTATAGCCCCTCAAGGAAAAGTAAAGGCGTCCCCCTACCGTTCCATAAGACTCTACTAGACCTGTTCTTGTGTGATGAGACCAACGAACCTAATGCTCTGATACCAAGTTTGTCACGACCTAAAACCGATCGCGACTGGCACCCACATTTACCCTCCTATGTGAGCGAACCAACCAATCAAAACCTTCACATTTTCAATATAATATCAACAGAAAATAATGCGGAAGACTTAACTAATTAATAAAAACCAAATCAATAACTATTATTCCCCAAAATCTGGAAGTCATCACCACAAGAACATCTACGATCAAATGACTAAACTAAGAGTATTCTAAAAGCTAAAAATACATAAGAAGCTAGTCCATGCCGGAAGCTCAAGGCATCAAGACTTGAAGAAGAAGATCCAGTCCAAGCGAGAAGCATTAGCTCACCCTGAATTTCCGATGTAGTAAGACTGGCTTGAATTACTGTTGAGTCGAAGACGACGGCACGTTTGCTGCACTCCACAAATAAACAAGAAGAAAACATAAAAGTAGGGTCGATTACAAAATACGGTCTTGAGTAGATATCATCGGCCAACTCAAAATAGAGAACAGTATATATATCAAGTAATATCATAAATCAACTATAAAACTCAACATGTAGCAACAACAAGTACTATATTCATCAGTAGGTGCCATCAAGCTCGTCCATGAGAGCTCAAGCCTCAATACCGTACTCGTTTGGGAATTAAGTTTATTAAGTTGAGTATATTATCATCTTTCAAGATTCATTATCCTTCTTCCTCTTGTGTCGGTACGTGACACTCCGATCCCTTACAACTATGTGTCGGTACGTGACACTCCGATCCCCTAATTCTATGTGTCGGAACGTGACACTCCGATCCCCTACATGTGTCGGTACGTGACACTCCGATCCCCTAATTCTATGTGTCGGAACGTGACACTCCAATCCCCTAATTCTATGTGTCGGAACATGACACTCCGATCCCCTACATGTGTCGGCACGTGACACTCCGATCCACTAATATCATTCTGTAAATTCATCAAGCCTTCTCTATACCAAGGCATCATCAATCCCATTACTTTAATTCATCAAGCCTTCTTCTATACCAAGGCATCATCATTAACAAAGTAGATTAGGGTCTCTTTTCAAGATTTGGAATTCAATAGCTTCATCATGCTTATTTATTCATAATTACATAATCTTATCATTCATGCAAGCATACAATTAAGCATATAGAAGGGTTTTACAATACTACTAACATATATCATTCGCTATTAAGAGTTTACTACGAATAGCATGAAAACCATAACCTACCTCCACCGAAGAATTGGAATCAACAAGCAATTTTCCAAGCTTTGGTATTCTTCTTCCTCGTTCGACTCTCTCTCAATCGATCACTCTACCTCTCTCTTTTCTTTTCTCTTTTTCTTATTCAAACCCTCTTTCTTTTACCCTAATTAATATATAATTAAGAATGAAAGATGGTAATAATGACCCACTAATTAACTTAAGGTTACCTCTTTTAACCCCCAAGTAATTAGATTTATTAATATTAACCCTCTAACTTTATAATTAAGGAAAGAATAGTCCAAAACGTCCCTTAAAATGTGTAGAGAAATCCGATTCTGACTGGGATTAAGCAACCTGTGACGGGCCGTCGTGACTGTGACGGTCCGTCACGCAGGTCGTCGTGAGGGCCAGGGCTTTATTTTCACCAAGGACACTGTGACGGTCCGTCACACCTGTGGCGGTCCGTCCTGCAAGTCCGTTACGAAGTTCAGAGAGTCGATTTTCAGTACCCAATTTCAGAATTCCTAAGTATATTGAAACGAGACATCTGTGACGGACCGTCGTGACTGTGACGGTCCGTCGTGGGTTCCGTCATTTCAGCCAATTTTCCAGAAATAAAATCTGCTGCTCAAAACGACTAAACAGGTCGTTACAACATAATAGCTCCATACTGAATTTCCGTTTAAATAATTGTTAGTTAGTTCATTTAGGATAGTTGCTATCCCTATAACTGTTTTGTTGGCGTAGAATTCTGGTATCTCAACCTTTTGTATTTCTTGTTGTATTCCGATATCTTCTGGAATTATCATATCTCTGGTCAAACCAATTTTTATGACGTATAATTGGTTTTATCTCATCAAATAATATCTCTGTTAGTGCTGAATAAAACTTTATGTAAAATAATGTTCCTTTAGTAATTCTTTTATAGTTCATAAAGGCTTTGTATAGCTCTGGTATGGTAGATATTTCATCTCCTATTTGGGTATAAACTGTACTAAGTAATCCATAACTATAACATGTTTTTACTAGATTTTCATTGGTACCTGGTTGTGCTATTAACTTATTATATCCTTGTAGCTTTTGGGTTATAAAATCAGTATTAGGGTCTTTGGTAGTTGGAGATCTAGGTGTTGAGTTTAAATAATTTTGGATTTTATAAAGGTTTTCAATATATGAGCGGGTTATGTGGTTGTAAGCTTTTTTATCTTGGTTCAAACTTTCTGAGTAAGTATGTATTTGTGGTGGTATAAATAATGAGTCTTTTTGGTTCTTTGGAATAAATGGTTTATCGAAGATTTTGTTCATATTTAAATTTGTATATCTTATTCCACTGGCTCCTTTTGTTGTAGATGTGCTTGCTGTAGCTGCATTTAAACAAACATTGTCATGGGTTTTATGGAGTTTCCCAACGTCTCCTTCTAGTTCTGACTTTTTACCGTCCGCCGAACGACGTAGCTCCGCATTTTTAGAGTCATGCTGCTGACTGTTAGCTTTCATATTTTGTAACTCTTTTCCCATACTGTCCACCTTCGTAGAAAGTGTAGTAATTGCTTTGAGTATTTCTTCTATTGTATCTTGTTCAGTTTGAGTTCCTTTTTCTTGATAGGTAGTCTGCAACAAGGTTCTTGTCAGTCTTAATTATTTCAATTGTAAATGTAAAATTTAATATATTCAATACTAATCTCCTTATTTCCTTTGTTGTAACTGAATCATCTAACTTTTTTGTTATCCACCATTTTACTTGTGTGTTATCTGTTCTTACAATAAATATATTGTAAACAATATATGGTTCAAATGCTAATAAACACTTATCTAATGCGAATAATTCTTTTCTATTTATTTCCCATTTTATTTGTGCTTCTGTATAAGATCCTGAATAATATCTACAATGGTGTTCTATTTTTTCTTTTTCATATTTGTATTTTAAAACTCCTCCGTAACTATGATCACTCGAATCTGTTTCAACAATGTAAGTGAATGTTTTATTTTCATCAGGAAAATATAGTTTTGGTAATTTTTTACATAGATTCTTAATATTTTTTATATGTTCTTTATCATTATTATCAAAATGATATTCTACATCTTTTTTAAGTTTTTTATGTAATGGTTTTAAATGTTCTGCTAATTTTGGTATATATTCCCTTACCTGATTTACTAATCCTAGAAAGGATTGTAATTTCTTTTTTGTATCTATATTTGTAACGACCTGTTTAGTCGTTTTAGAGCAGCAGAACAAATTCTGGAAAAACTGGCTGGAACCACGGACCCAACGACGGACCGTCGCAGGCTCGACGGACCGTCGTGGGTGTTCCGTCCCATGACACTTAGAATTTTTAATTTGGGTACTGAAAATCGACTCTCTGAACTTCGTAACGAAATGGCAGAACGGACCGTGACACCCACGACGAACCGTCGTGAGTCCCGTTGCAAAACACTTCAACTTTTGAGAAATTGGTACAAGAAAACGAGTTTCTGACCGTCATGACGGAGGGGCCAGGACGGACCGTCACAGGGGTGACGGGCCGTCGCAGACCACCTGAAAACTTGGAGGAGGCGACGGCCATCACGACGGACCGTCGCAGGCACGACGGCCCGTCACAGGCTGCACAATCGCGGGCAGTTTAGGATTTCTCCCCACGTTTTAAGGGTCGTTTTTGACTATTCTTTCCTTAATTATAAAGATTGAGGGTTTATATTAATAAGTCTAATTACTTAGGGGTTAAAAGAGGTAACCTTAAGTTAATTAGGGGGTTTTATTGTCCTCTTTTATTCTTAATTATACAATAATTAGGGTAAAGGAAAGAGGGTTTGAATAAAACAAAGAGAAAGAACAAGAGAGAAAAGGGAGAAACGAATTGAGAGAGCAGTCGATCAAAGGGAAAAAGGGTGTCAACGCTTGGAATCCTTGCTTGTTGATTTCAATTCTTCGGTGGAGGTAGGTTATGGTTTCTCTTACGATATTCGTAGTAAACTCTTAATAGTGAATGATATGTGTTGATAGCATTGTAAACCCTACTATGTGCTTAATTGTATGCTTGCATGAATATGATGTATATATATATATATATTTGTGATTATATGAGCATGATGAAGTTTTGAATCCCAAATCTTGAAAGAAACCCTAATTCACTTGTTAATGATGATGCCTTAGTATAAAAGAAGGCTTGATATATTATATAATGAGATTGATGATGCCTTAGTATGAAAGAAGGCTTGATGAATTAGGGGATCGGGTGCCACGTTCCGGTACCAGGATAGAATGAATATGAGGATCGGGTGCCACGTTCCGGTACCAGGATAGAATGAATATGAGGATCGGGTGCCACGTTCCGGTACCAGGATAGAATGAATATGAGGATCGGGTGCCACGTTGCGGTACCAGGATAGAATGAATATGAGGATTGGAGTGTCACGCCCGACACCAGGATAGAATATGGATCGGGTGCCACGCTCCTGCACCAGGATAGTATATGAGGATCGGAGTGCCAACGCCCGGCACCAGGATAGAAATAGAGGAGCGGAGTGTCACGTACCGACACAAGAGGAAGAAAGATAATGAATCTTGAAAGATAATGAATATACTCAATCTAATGAACTTAATTCCCAATGAGTATGGTATTGAGGCTTGAGTCCTCATGTGTGAACTCGGTTGTAGTTATTGATGAATTTATGTTGTTATTGCTACATGTTGAGTATTGTAGTTGATTTACATTATTATTGATATATAATGTTCCCTATTTTGAGTTGGCCGATGATATCTACTCAGTACTTGTGGTTGTACTGACCCCCTACTTTTATGTTTTCTTCTTTGTTATTTGTGCAATGCAGCAAACGTTCCGTCAACTTCAACTCAACAGTAGATCTAGCCAGTCTTCACTACCTTCGGAAATTCAGGGTGAGCTAATGCGTCTAGCTTGACTGGTCTTCTTCTTCAAGTCTTGATGCCTTGAACTTCCGGCACGGACTAGCTAGTAGTTGTTTTAGCTTCTTAGACAGCTTTTAGTTTAGCAATTTGAGATAGATGTTCTTGTGATGATGACTTCCATTTTGGGGATATTAATAATAGTTTTGAATTGTTTTATTAATGAGTTAAGTCTTCCGCATTATTTTCTGTTGTTATATATTGAAATGTTAAGGGTTAAATTGGTTGGTTCGCTCACATAGGAGGGTAGATGTGGGTGCGGTCGCGGCCCGATTTGGGTCGTGACAAACTTGGTATCGAGCATTAGATTCGTTGGTCTCATCACACAAGAACAGTCTAGTAGAGTCTTAAGGAACGGTAGGGGACGCCTTTACTTCTCCTTGAGAGGCTATAAGACTTTAGGAAAATTCCACTCTTTCATTCTTTCTTTCGTGCTACTACTTGAGTCCAATTGGTATCTAGGCGATACGGTGGTATCGACCATCTTCACTCTATTTCGCAGATGGTTAGAACTAGAGCAACGACCGCACCAAAGCAGCAACAACGGCACAAAGAAGAAACATCCGAGCCAGCCACCGGGCCGTGGCTCGAGGGAGAACAACGGCAAGAGGCCGTGGTAGAGGTCGTGGGAGGACGTCCTCTAGAGGAAGAGGACGAGCACCTAGCCCATCCGATACTAGGCGGTGACTCCTCCACCGATCAAGAGGTGATAAGAGAAGGGGAGGATGGGGTGAATGAGCAAGTACAGAATGAGGAAATGCCACCTCAACCTACCCCGGATATGATCAATCAGGTTCTCGCTTATCTTAGCGGGTTATCCGATCACGGTCGAGCACCTCCAGGGTTTCGCACCAACACCTCCGGTTTCAGAGTACGACATGCGGCTACTATGGCTCCTCGCATGGATGCACCATTGGGAATGGGCACATTTCCACGTCTGACCATCGGGCCTATTATGACAAACGATCAACATGAACTTTTGATAAGTTCTTGAAATTGAAACCTCCAGTCTTTAAGTGCGAGAATCGAGAGGATGCCTACGATTTTCTGGTTGATTGTCATGAGCTACTACACAAGATGGGTATAGTAGAGAGGTTTGGTGTCGAGTTCGTGAGCTATCGGTTTCAAGGAACGCCAAAATGTGGTGGCGTTCACATGTTGAGTGTCAACCAACGGAGGCACCACCTATGACTTGGGAATCATTCTCGAGTTTGTTCATGGAAAAGTATATCCCCTGACCTTGAGGGATAGGAAGAGGGATGAGTTCTTGAGTCCGAGCAAGGTAGAATGACGGTTAATGCATACGAGGCTAAATTTCGCGCACTATCCGAGATCGCCACCCAACTGTTTGATCCACAAGAACGGATCCGCCGTTTTGTGAAGGGATTGAGGCGAGTGCGGATTTCACCTTGCAGATAGCGGCAACAAAGAACATCCTTCCAAGAGGTGGTAGACTTTGTGATAGAGGTGGAAGGAGTGAAACCGGATGACTTCACCACCACGTCTACATTGAAGAGGTTTCAAGGGGAGGTGAGTTTAATGGTTCTTATTCTAGAGGACGTAACTCAGGAGGTCACTCCAATCGACCAATACAGTCTTCACTACAGATCGTAGTTGGGGTCCACCTCGAGCAGTCAACACTTCTCCGAGAGGCCGATCGTGAACCCAGAGAATGTTATGGGTGTGGAGAGATTGGACACATTAAGAGGTATTGTCCAAACCAGAGTTACTGAACCCCACCGCTAGAGGTAGGGGTGGTAATGGTAGAGGTCGTTATTCGGAGGCGTGGTGGCCGAGGTAATGGTGGTCACCAAAACGGCAGAGGTGAAGGGCAAAGCGGAGCCACTACTACGCAACATGGTAGGGGCAATGGACGGACAAACGATAGGGCCCATTGTTACGCTTTCCTGGGAGATCACGAGCGAGGCGTCGATCTTTGTTATCACGGGTAATCTTTTGGTTTGTGATTGCATGGCATCTATATTATTTGACCCTGGCTCCACGTTTTCATATGTATCTTCATCATTTGCTAATGGTCTAAATCTACATTGTGAATTACTTGATATGCCTATTCGTGTTTCTACTCCGGTGGGTGAGTCTGTGGTAGTTGAAAAAGTGTATAGGTCTTGTTTGGTGAATTTTGTGGGGAGCAACACTTACGTAGATTTGGTTATCTTAGAAATGGGTGATTTTGATGTAATTCTGGGTATGACTTGGCTCTCTCCGAATTTTGCAATTTTGGATTGTAATGCTAAAACGGTGACGTTAGCCAAGCCTGGGGCAGATCCGTTAGTGTGGGAGGGCGACTACACTTCCAATCCGGTGCGTATTATCTCCTTTCTTGGTGCTCAGAAGATGGTTAGTAAGGGTTGTTTAGCTTTCTTAGCACATCTTAAGGATGACACTATTCAAGTACCTTCGATTGAGTCGGTTTCGGTAGTCCGTGAGTTTTTGGATGTGTTCCCTGCAGATCTTCCTGGTATGCCACCAGATAGGGATATTGACTTCTGCATTGATCTTGAACCGGGTACTCGCCCCATTTCTATACCCCCTTATAGAATGGCTCCATGAGTTAAGAGAGTTAAAGGCACAACTTCAAGAGTTATTGAACAAAGGCTTCATTAGACCAAGTGCATCCCCTTGGGGTGCTCCGGTTTTGTTTGTGAAGAAGAAGGATGGGAGTTTTCGGATGTGCATAGACTACGCACAACTAAACAAGGTACCCATAAAGAACAAGTATCCTCTTCCTCGCATTGATGACTTGTTCGATCAGTTACAAGGTGCTTGTGTCTTCTCTAAGATTGACTTGAGATCCGGTTATCATCAATTGAAAATACGGGCAACGGATGTGCCAAAAACCGCTTTTTGAACGAGGTATGGGCATTACGAATTTGTGGTGATGTCTTTTGGTCTTACGAATGCCCCTGCTGCGTTCATGAGCTTGATGAACGGGATTTTTAAGCCATATTTGGACCTCTTCGTAATCGTATTTATTGATGATATATTGGTATACTCGAAGAGCAAGAAGGAACATGAGGAACATTTGAGAATAGTATTGGAAATGTTGAGGGAGAAACAGCTTTATGCCAAGTTCTCTAAGTGTGAATTTTGGCTAGATGCAGTGTCCTTCTTGGGGCACGTGGTTTCTAAGGAAGGAGTGATGGTAGATCCATCTAAGATTGAGACAGTGAAGAATTGGGTAAGACCCACTAATGTATCAGAAATAAGGAGCTTTGTTGGGTTAGCTAGCTACTACCGCAGATTTGTCAAGGGATTCTCTTCTATTGCTTCCCAATTGACGAACTTGACTAAGCAGAATGTTCCATTTGTATGGTCAGATGAATGTGAGGAAAGCTTTCAGAAGCTTAAGACTTTGTTGACTACCGCACCAATTCTTGCCTTGCCAATAGAGGGTAAAGACTTCATTGTTTACTGTGATGCATCCTATTCTGGGTTGGGTGCAGTGTTAATGCAAGAGAAAAATGTGATTGCTTATGCTTCGAGGCAATTAAAGGTGCATGAACGTAACTATCCGACCCATGATTTGGAGTAGGCCGCGGTAGTATTTGCACTAAAACAATGGAGACACTATTTGTATGGGGTTAAGTGTGAAGTCTACACGGATCATCGTAGCCTTCAGTACGTCTTTACTCAGAAAGATTTGAACTTGAGACAAAGGAGATGGATGGAACTACTAAAGGACTACGATATCACTATCTTGTATCATCCGGGGAAGGCGAATGTTGAAGCGGATGCTTTGAGTAGAAAGGCGGGAAGCATGGGAAGTCTAGCTCATTTGCAGCCTTCTAGGCGCCCATTGGCTGAGAAGTGCAGATTTTGGCTAACGATTTGATGAGGTTAGAAGTAAATGAGAAGGAGGATTGTTAGCTAGTGTGGAGTCGAGATCTTCTTTTCTTGACAAGATTAAGGGAAAACAGTTTGATGATGAGAAACTAAGGCGAATCCGAGACAAAGTGTTGCAAGGAGAGGCTAAAGAAGCAACAATTGATGAGGAAGGTGTTTTGAGGATTAAGGGAAGGGTATGTGTACCCGAGTTGATGATTTGATCAACACTATTCTCGCGTAAGCTCATAGCTCAAGGTATTCTATACATCCGGGTGCAACCAAGATGTATCGTGACCTAAAGCAACACTTTTGGTGGAGTAGAATGAAGCGGGATATTGTTGACTTTATTGCCAAGTGTCCAAACTGTCAACAAGTGAAATATGAACACCAAAGGCCCGGAGGAACACTTCAGAGAATGCCCATTCCTGAATGGAAGTGGGAGAGAATTGCAATGGACTTCGTGGTTGGTCTTCCAAAGACATTGGGTAAGTATGACTCCATTTGGGTGGTTGTCGATAGGTTAACTAAGTCTGCTCATTTCATTCCGGTCAAGGTGACCTACAATGCAGAGAAGTTAGCCAAAATCTATATCTCAGAAATCGTTCGATTGCATGGGGTTCCACTCTCCATTATATCAGATAGAGGTACGCAGTTTACTTCTAAGTTTTGGAAAACATTGCATGCAGAATTGGGTACTAGGTTGGACCTTAGTACTGCGTTCCATCCTCGTGCCGATGGTCGATGGAGAGGACGATTCAAGTGTTGGAGGATATGCTTCGTGCATGTGTGATAGAGTTTGGTGGCCATTGGGATAACTTCTTACCTTTGGCAGAGTTTTCATACAATAATAGCTATCACTCTAGTATCGACATGGCTCCATTTGAAGCACTGTATGGGAGGAGATGTAGGTCTCCCATTGGTTGGTTTGATGCATTTGAGGTTAGACCTTGGGGTACCGATCTTTTGAGGGATTCGATAGAGAAAGTGAAGTCTATTCAAGAAAAGCTTCTAGCGGCGCAAAGTAGACAAAAAGAATATGCAGATCGAAAGGTTAGAGACTTAGAGTTCATGGAGGGTGAACAAGTCTTGTTGAAAGTTTCACCAATGAAAGGGGTGATGCGGTTTGGCAAAAGAGGTAAGTTAAGTCCAAGGTATATTGGACCATTTGAAGTGCTTAAGCGAATAGGGGAGGTGGCTTATGAGTTAGCCTTGCCCCCGGGGCTGTCCGGAGTACATCCGGTATTCCATGTGTCCATGTTGAAGAGATACCATGGAGATGGAAACTACATCATCCGTTGGGATTCAGTTTTGTTGGATGAAAACTTGACTTATGAAGAGGAACCGGTTGCTATATTAGATAGAGAAGTTCGCAAGTTGAGGTCGAGAGAAATTGCATCCATCAAAGTTCAATGGAAGAATCGACCGGTTGAAGAGGCTACTTGGGAGAAGGAGGCGGATATGCAAGAAAAATACCCACATCCGCTTACTGATTCAGGTACTCCTTTTCGCCATCGCCCTTCTTCTTTTGATCGCTCGGGACGAACGATGGGTAAATTGGTATCTATTGTAACGACCTGCTTAGTCGTTTTAGAAGCGTGAGAACAAATTCGGAAAAAGCGGTGGAACCACGGACCCAACGACGGACCGTCGCAGGCTCGACGGACCGTCGTGGGTGTTCCGTCCCATGACACTTAGAATTTTTAATTTGGGTACTGAAAATCGACTCTCTGAACTTCGTAACGAAATGGCAGAACGGACCGTGACACCCACGACGAACCGTCGTGAGTCCCGTTGCAAAACACTTCAACTTTTGAGAAATTGGTACAAGAAAACGAGTTTCTGACCGTCATGACGGAGGGGCCAGGACGGACCGTCACAGGGGTGACGGGCCGTCGCAGACCACCTGAAAACTGGGAGGAGGCGACGGCCATCGTGACGGACCGTCGCAGGCACGACGGCCCGTCACAGGCTGCACAATCCCGGGCAGTTTAGGATTTCTCCCCACGTTTTAAGGGTCGTTTTTGACTATTCTTTCCTTAATTATAAAGATTGAGGGTTTATATTAATAAGTCTAATTACTTAGGGGTTAAAAGAGGTAACCTTAAGTTAATTAGGGGGTTTTATTGTCCTCTTTTATTCTTAATTATACAATAATTAGGGTAAAGGAAAGAGGGTTTGAATAAAACAAAGAGAAAGAACAAGAGAGAAAAGGGAGAAACGAATTGAGAGAGCAGTCGATCAAAGGGAAAAAGGGTGTCAACGCTTGGAATCCTTGCTTGTTGATTTCAATTCTTCGGTGGAGGTAGGTTATGGTTTCTCTTACGATATTCGTAGTAAACTCTTAATAGTGAATGATATGTGTTGATAGCATTGTAAACCCTACTATGTGCTTAATTGTATGCTTGCATGAATATGATGTATATATATATATATATTTGTGATTATATGAGCATGATGAAGTTTTGAATCCCAAATCTTGAAAGAAACCCTAATTCACTTGTTAATGATGATGCCTTAGTATAAAAGAAGGCTTGATATATTATATAATGAGATTGATGATGCCTTAGTATGAAAGAAGGCTTGATGAATTAGGGGATCGGGTGCCACGTTCCGGTACCAGGATAGAATGAATATGAGGATCGGGTGCCACGTTCCGGTACCAGGATAGAATGAATATGAGGATCGGGTGCCAAGTTCCGGTACCAGGATAGAATGAATATGAGGATCGGGTGCCACGTTCCGGTACCAGGATAGAATGAATATGAGGATCGGAGTGTCACGTTCCGACACCAGGATAGAATATGGATCGGGTGCCACGTTCCGGTACCAGGATAGTATATGAGGATCGGAGTGCCACGTTCGGGCACCAGGATAGAAATAGAGGCGGAGTGTCACGTACCGACACAAGAGGAAGAAAGATAATGAATCTTGAAAGATAATGAATATACTCAATCTAATGAACTTAATTCCCAATGAGTATGGTATTGAGGCTTGAGTCCTCATGTGTGAACTCGGTTGTAGTTATTGATGAATTTATGTTGTTATTGCTACATGTTGAGTATTGTAGTTGATTTACATTATTATTGATATATACTGTTCCCTATTTTGAGTTGGCCGATGATATCTACTCAGTACTTGTGGTTGTACTGACCCCCACTTTTATGTTTTCTTCTTTGTTATTTGTGCAATGCAGCAAACGTTCCGTCAACTTCAACTCAACAGTAGATCTAGCGAGTCTTCACTACCTTCGGAAATTCAGGGTGAGCTAATGCGTCTAGCTTGGACTGGGTCTTCTTCTTCAAGTCTTGATGCCTTGAACTTCCGGCATGGACTAGCTAGTAGTTGTTTTAGCTTCTTAGACAGTTTTAGTTTAGCAATTTGAGATAGATGTTCTTGTGATGATGACTTCCAGATTTTGGGGATATTAATAATAGTTTTGAATTGTTTTATTAATGAGTTAAGTCTTCCGCATTATTTTCTGTTGTTATATATTGAAATGTTAAGGGTTAAATTGGTTGGTTCGCTCACATAGGAGGGTAGATGTGGGTGCCAGTCGCGGCCCCGATTTGGGTCGTGACAATATTTTCATCAACAGTAATTATTTTTTGTACTATATGAGTTTGCATTTTTATTCCATTTTTATCTATTTGTATTCCTAGAAATTCTATTTGTGATTTCATAATTTCTGCTTTTCTTTTACTCAAACTTATACCTGTATTTTTTACTATATGTATAAATTTTTCCAATAATCTTATATGTTCATCTTGTGTTCTAGAATATAACAATATGTCATCTATATATACAATACAGTTTTCTAGCTGGTTAAAACAGTTATCCATAAAATGTTGGAATCTACCTGGTGCATTTTTATATCCAAAGGGTAAAACATTCCATTCATAGAAACCTTGCGGTACTGTGAATGCTGTTAATTGTTTGGATTCTTCTTCTAGTTTTAGGTGGTAAAATCCTGATTTACAGTCAAATTTGCTAAAATAATTATATCCTTGTATTTGTCTTATTTTTAGTATTTTGTTTGGTATTGGATAATTGTATGTTTTAGTTTTAGCATTTAGATTACGATAATCTATGACCATTCTACTTTTACCTCTTTTTTGTTCACTATGTTTTATAACTATAAATGCTGGACTTGTGTGTTTACTATTACTCTTTTGTATGTAATTATTTTCTAATAATTCTTCTATATGTATTTTAAATTCTTTTAAATCATCAAAGTTATATTTTAATGGTCTCTGTGTTATTATGCTATTTTCATCTATTAATTCAATTTTTACTTTTGTCTTATGTTTTTCCCATCCTTGTAATGGATCTTCACTATATAATTGTTCTAGTTGTTCATTAATTAATTTGACTTTGTCTATAGCAAATATAATAATTTCTAATTGCGTTATTTGTTTATTATTTATATTTTTCATTTCTTGGTTTATCTTTTCACTTCCTTTTATCCATTCCATAGGTTTTCGTTGTTTATTATTTACTCTTTTTGCTCTTATCTTATTTCCGCATGGTGTAGTAAGCCACCAATGTGTTTTTGTTATTATGTGTGGATAAAATCTATCTAGAAATGGCATTCCTAATAACATATCTTTTGTAGTAAATTCAAAATTATACATTTCTTCTATTGTTAGTATTTTATCCCATATTTGTATTTTTATATTTTTTGCTTTGTATTTAATCATACTTCCTTCATTGTTAAATCCCGTTACTACCATAGGTGTTTTTAATTTTTCCCATTTATCTTCTGGTAAGCAATTATATTTACATATATTCGCTTCTGCTCCTGTATCTATCATAGGGGTATAATATCTGTTGTGATATCCTTCTACTATAATTTTTGCAAGTATAAATATTTTCATTAATCATTTTGTCCTTTTTATAATTATTTTCTTATTTTGGCAAGTTATTGTTAATTGTTCATTTTCTATATTGTATGGTTTGACTTTTTCTAACCATTTTATTCCTAATGTAATATTATGATCTCCTTGGTATATTTTGAATTGTATTACTAAGGGTATTCCTCCTATAATTATTTCTTTTTCAGTTGTTTCTTCATTCGTGTTCACTATCTCACTAGGTAGTCCAGGGCATGTATATCCTGTTCTTATAATTTCTTCTTCTAATACTAACTATCTTGTTATATAATTTTCTTCTTGTCCTGTATTTATTAATATTTTATATTTTCTTTGGTCTATTATTCCTGTTATGAAATAATTATATGGTGTTATTTCTTCTTTATCTAATAAGCTTTGTGGAATTTCATATTTTCTTTTAGATGTACTCATCCTTGATGAGGTAGCTCTTGTCAATGTATTTGGTACGCTTGAAGTGCTTAATCTTTCTTTTACTATCTCTAAATCTTTTTCTATATCAATTTCTTTATAGCTATAGTCATTATTGTCTATTACAGTAATTATTTTTTCAAAAGGATTTTCTATTTTTATTTTGTTAATTTTATTCTTTGCTGTTATTTTATGCTTCGTTGTTAATATATATAGATTTTTACATCTTGCTGTAAATAATTTGCTTCCTGGTGCTAGTTCTATTCCAGATATTTTCCAATATAGAACTAATGATCTATCTATATTTTTATCTGTTAATGATATTGTATAATTAGCACTTATAGTAAACTTAAATTTTTGATATATCAAGTTTCCTTTTACTACACTAATTACGCTTTTTTCTATAGGGTGAACAATTCTATCATCTGCTAAGTATATTTCGATAGGTGTATCTATTCCTTCTCTAAAGCAGGCTTTTATTAATATTTCTGTTCCTCCTAAATGTAGATATTTTATTGGTGTTTTAGCTTTTATATCTTGTATTTCTTTGTTTATCATTCTTTAATTTATTATAGGTATATTTGCTTTTCCTCTTGTGTATTTACAATCTATGATATGCTCTTTTTGACTAACTACATAATATTCTTCTTTTTGTCTTTTAAAC
Source organism: Solanum arcanum (assembly GCA_027789145.1). Classification (NCBI taxonomy): domain Eukaryota; kingdom Viridiplantae; phylum Streptophyta; class Magnoliopsida; order Solanales; family Solanaceae; genus Solanum; species Solanum arcanum. Next base: position 21,289,781 of record CM050935.1, on the reverse strand, counting down.
CAATTTCTTAAAATAGGTATTTCTAGTACTTTTTCAACGCTTAAATCTAATTCTTTTCCTTTTATTTGTTCAAATATCGTATAATCAAATATAATTTTCTGTTCTGATGATTCTTCATCTTGATATTCTTCCTTAGATATTATTTTTATTTCATTTTCAGACATTATATTTCTTCATCTCTTTCGTTATTATCTATGTTAATATTTTCTTCTTCATTCTCAGTTTCTATATCTGATACTTCATATATACTATCATTTCCACTTAATTCATAATCTATGTACTCTATTTGCATATATTTTTCATTATCTATAATTAATTCTGCTATTTGTTTTCTTTTTGGATTTTTGGGTAATTTACAATCTTTAGCTATGTGTCCTATCTTTCCACAATTATAACAAGTACATTGGGATATTTTTCTTTTTGGTCTGTATGGTCTTTTTATTTTATGGTTTTTTACATAATACCTTTGTAACGACCCGTTTAGTCGTTTTGAGTAGCAGATTTTATTTCTGGAAAAACTGGCCTAGACTACAGACACCACGACGGACCGTCATAGGCACGACGGTCTGTCACAGACGTTTCGTTCCATGACACTTAGAATTCTGAAATTTGGTACTGAAAATCGAGTCTCTGAACTCCATAACGAACTGACAGGACGGACCGTCACAGGGGTGACGGACCGTCACAGTCCACTTGAGTTTTAAGAGGCTGCGACGACCTGAGTGACGGACCGTCGCAGGCATGACGGCTTTGTCACGCAGTCGCGTAGTCCCGATCGAATCGGATTTCTTTCCACGTTTTAAGGGACGTTTTGGACTATTCTTTCCTTAATTATAAAGTTTGAGGGTTAATATTAATAAATCTAATTACTTGGGGGTTAAAATAGGTAACCTTAAGTTAATTAGTGGGTCATTATTACCATCTTCCATTCTTAATTATAGAATAATTAGGGTAAAAGAAAGAGGGTATGAATAAGAAAAAGAGAAAAGAAGAGAGAGAGAGAGAGTCGAACAAGGAAGAAGAATATCAAAGCTTGGGAAATTGCTTGTTGATTCCAATTCTTCGGTGGAGGTAGGTTATGGTTTATTTCATGCTACTTGTAGTAAACTCTTAATAGTGAATGATATGTGTTGATAGTATTGTAAACCCTACTATGTGCTTAATTGTATGCTTGTATGAATATGATATATATATATGTAATTATATGAGCATGATGAAGTTTTGAATCCCAAATCTTGAAAGAACCCTAATTCACTTGTTAATGATGATGCCTTAGTATGAAAGAAGGCTTGATGAATTAGGGGATCGGGTGCCACGTTCCGGTACCAGGATAGAATGAATATGAGGATCGGAGTGTCACGTTCCGACACCAGGATAGAATATGGATCGGGTGCCACGTTGCGGTACCAGGATAGAATGAATATGAGGATCGGAGTGTCACGTTCCGACACCAGGATAGAATATGGATCGGGTGCCACGTTCTGGTACCAGGATAGTATATGAGGATCGGAGTGCCACGTTCCGGCACCAGGATAGAAATAGAGGAGCGGAGTGTCACGTACCGACACAAGAGGAAGAAAGATAATGAATATTGAAAGATATTGAATATACTCAATCTAATGAACTTAATTCCCAAATGAGTATGGTATTGAGGCTTGAGTCCTCATGTGTGAACTCGGTTGTAGTTATTGATGAATTCATGTATTATTGCTACATGTTGAGTATTGTAGTTGATTTATATTATTATTGATATATACTGTTCCCTATTTTGAGTTGGCCGATGATATCTACTCAAGACTTGTGGTTGTCTTGACCCTACTTTCATGTTTTCTTCCTTGTTATTTGTGTAATGCAAAGCGTTCCGTCAACTTCAACTCAACAAAGTAGATCTAGCCGCCTTCACTACCTTCGGAAATTCAGGGTGAGCTAATACGTCTAGCTTGGACTGGGTCTTCTTCTTCAAGTCTTGATGCCTTGAACTTCCGGCATGGACTAGCTAGTATTAGTTTTAGCTTCCTAGACAGTTTTAGTTTAGAAATTTGAGATAGATGTTCTTGTGATGATGACTTCCAGATTTTGGGGATAATAATAATAGTTTTGAATTGTTTTATTAATGAGTTAAGTCTTCCGCATTATTTTCTGTTGTTATATATTGAAATGTTAAGGTTTAGATTGGTTGGTTCGCTCACATAGGAGGGTAAGTGTGGGTGCCAGTCGCGGCCCCGTTTTGGGTCGTGACAAACTTGGTATCAGAGCATTAGGTTCGTTGGTCTCATCACACAAGAACAGGTCTAGTAGAGTCTTAAGGAACGGTAGGGGGACGCCTTTACTTTTCCTTGAGAGGCTATTAGACTTTAGGAAAATTTCACTCTTTCATTCTTTCTTTCGTGCTTCTACTTGAGTCCAATTGGTATCTAGGCGATACGAATTGGTATCTGACCATCTTCACTCTCTTTCGCAGATGGTTCGAACTAGAGCAACGACTACGCCAACACCAACACCAGCACCGGCAGGACAAGGTGCGTCTGAGCCAGCCACTGGGGCTGTAGCTCGAGGAAGAACAACGGCAAGAGGCCGTGGGAGAGGTCATGGGAGGACGTCCTCTAGGGGAAGAGGACGAGCACCTAGCCCATCTGATACTAGGGCAGTGACTCCTCCACCGACTGAAGAGGTGATAAGAGAGGGTGAGGAAGGGGAGAATGAACAAGCGCAACATGAGGAATTGCCACCCCAACCTACCCCGGAGATGATCAATCAGGTTCTCGCTTATCTTAGCGGGTTATCTGATCACGGTCAGGCACCTCCAATGGTTTCTGCACCAACACCTCCGATTTCAGAGATACGACATGCGGCTACTATGGCTCCCCGCATGGATGCCTCATTGGAGATAGGCACATTTCCATGTCTGACTACTGGACCGATAATGACAAACGATCAGCACGAACTTTTGGTAAGTTCTTGAAATTGAAACCTCCAGTCTTCAAAGTGCGAGAATCAAGATGCTTATGATTTCCTGGATGATTGTCATGAGCTACTACACAAGATGGGGATAGTAGAACGGTTTGGCGTTGAGTTCGTAGCTATCGGTTTCAAGGAACGCCAAAATGTGGTGGCGATCACATGTCGAGTGTCAACCAAGCGGAGGCCACACCCATGACTTGGGCATCCTTCTCTACTCTGTTTATGGAGAAGTATATCCCAAGGACTTTGAGAGATAGAAAAAGGGATGAGTTCTTGAGTCTCGAGCAAGGTAGGATGACGGTTAACGCATATGAGGCTAAGTTTCGTGCTTTATCAAGGTATGCCACTCAACTCTGTTTCAGTCCACAAGAACGGATCCGCCATTTTGTAAAGGGGTTCAGGTCAGAATTGCGGATTTCAGCCTTACAGGTAGCGGCTACGGCAACATCCTTCCAAGAGGTGGTAGACTTTGTGATAGAGGTGGAAGGAGTGAAGCCAGATGACTTCACCACTACATCGACATCAAAAAGGTTTCGAAGGGGAGGTGAGTTTAATGGTTCTCACTCCAGAGGACAGAGCTCCGGAGGTTACGCAAGTCGACCAATTCAGTCTTCACTACAGACTGTAGTTGGGGGACCACCTCAGAACGGTCAACACTACTCCGAGAGACCTATGCATGAACCCCGAGAGTGTTATGGATGTGGGGAGGTTGGACACATTAAGAGGTATTGTCCAAACCAGAGTTACAGAACACCAATAGCTAGAGGTAGAGGTGGTCATGGTAGAGGCCGTTTTTCTGGAGGACGTGGTGGTCAAGGTAATGGTGGTCACCAAAACGGCCGAGGAGATGGGCAAACTGGAGCCACTACTACGTAACATGGTAGGGGCAATGGACAGACGGGTGATAGGGCCCATTGTTACGCTTTCCCTGGGCGGTCTGAAGCGGAGGCATCTGATGCTGTCATCACATGTAATCTTCTGGTTTGTGATTGCATAGCTTCTGTATTGTTTGATCCTGGATCCACGTTTTCTTATGTATCTTCCTCATTTGCTAATGGTCTTAATTTACATTGTGAATTACTTGACATGCCTATTCGTGTTTCTACTCCGGTGGGTCGTGACAAAATTGATGATAACCGGATCTCAAGTCAATTTTAGAGAAGACACAAGCACCTTGTAACTGATCGAATAAGTCATCAATGCGAGGAAGAGGATACTTGTTCTTTATGGTTACCTTATTTAGTTGTCTGTAGTCTATACACATTCGAAAACTCCCATCCTTCTTCTTCACAAACAAAACCGGAGCACCCCAAGGAGATGCACTTGGTCTGATGAAGCCTTTGCTCAACAACTCTTGAAGTTGGGCCTTTAACTCTCTTAACTCCGGGAGCCATTCTATAAGGGTATAGAAATGGGGCGAGTGCCGGTTCAAGATCAATGCAGTCAATATCCCTATCCGTGGCATACCAGAAGATCTGCAGGAACACATCAAAAAACTCACGGACTACCGAAACCGACTCAATCGAAGGTACTTGAATAGTGTCATCATTAAGATGTGCCAAGAAAGCTAAACACCCTTTACTAACCATTTTCTTAGCACGAAGAAAGGAGATGATACGCACCGGATTAGAAGTGTAGTCACCCTCCCACACTAACGGATCTATCCCAGGCTTGGCTAACGTCACCGTTTTAGCATTACAATCCAAGATCGCAAAATTCGGAGAAAGCCAAGTCATACCCAGAATTACATCAAAATCAACCATTTCTAAGATAACCAAGTCTACATAAGTGTTACTCCCCACAAAGTTCACCAAACAAGACCTATATACTTTTTCAACTATCACAGACTCACCCACCGGAGTAGAATGAAGCGTGATATTGTTGACTTTATTGCCAAGTGTCCAAACTGTCAACAAGTAAAGTATGAACACCAAAGGCCCGGAGGAACACTTCAGAGAATGCCCATTCCGGAATGGAAGTGGGAAAGAATTGCTATGGACTTTGTGGTTGGTCTTCCAAAGACAATGGGTAAGTATGACTCCATTTGGGTTATTGTTGATAGGTTAACTATGCTCATTTTATCCCGGTCAAGGTGAATTACAATGCAGAGAAGTTAGCCAAGATCTATATCTCAGAAATCGTTCGATTGCATGGGGTTCCACTATCCATCATATCAGATAGAGGTACGCAGTTTACTTCTAAGTTTTGGAAAACATTGCATACGGAATTGGGTACTAGGTTGGACCTTAGTACTGCGTTCCATCCTCAGACCGATGGTCAGTCTGAACGAACGATTCAAGTGTTGGAGGATATGCTTCGTGCATGTGTGATAGAGTTTGGTGGCCATTGGGATAGCTTCTTACCCTTAGCAGAGTTTTCATACAATAATAGCTACCACTCAAGCATTGATATGGCCCCATTTGAAGCATTGTATGGGAGGAGGTGTAGATCTCCCATTGGGTGGTTTGATGCATTTGAGGTTAGGCCTTGGGGTACTGATCTGTTGCGGGATTCGATGGAGAAAGTGAATCTATTCAAGAAAAGCTTCTGGCGGCGCAAAGTAGACAAAAAGAATATGCAGATCGAAAGGTTAGAGACCTAGAGTTCATGGAAGGTGAACGAGTCTTGTTGAAGGTTTCACCCATGAAAGGGGTGATGCGGTTTGGCAAAAGAGGTAAGCTAAGTCCAAGGTATATTGGACCATTTGAGGTACTAAAGCGAGTAGGGGAGGTGGCTTATGAATTAGCCTTACCTCCAGGGCTATCTGGAGTACATCCGGTATTTCATGTATCCATGTTGAAAAGATACCATGGAGATGGAAACTACATCATCCGTTGGGATTCAGTTTTGCTTGGTGAGAATTTGACTTATGAGGAGGAACCGGTTGCTATATTAGATAGGGAGGTTCGCAAGTTGAGGTCGAGAGAAATTACATCCATCAAGGTTCAATGGAAGAATCGACCGGCTGAAGAGGCTACTTGGGAGAAGGAGGCAGACATGCAAGAAAAATACCCACATCTGTTTACAGATTCAGGTACTTCCTTCCGCCCTTGTTTTTCTTCCTTTGATCGTTCGGGGACGAACGATGGGTAAATTGGTATCTATTGTAACGACCCGTTTAGTCGTTTTGAGCAGCAGATTTTATTTCTGGAAAAACTGGCCTAGACTACAGACACCACGACGGACCGTCATAGGCACGACGGTCCGTCACAGAGGTTTCGTTCCATGACACTTAGAATTCTGAAATTTGGTACTGAAAATCGACTCTCTGAACTCCGTAACGAACTGACAGGACGGACCGTCACAGGGGTGACGGACCGTCACAGTCCACTTGAGTTTTAAGAGGCTGCGACGACCTGAGTGACGGACCGTCGCAGGCATGACGGCCCGTCACAGGTCGCGTAGTCCCAGTCAGAATCGGATTTCTTTCCACGTTTTAAGGGACGTTTTGGACTATTCTTTCCTTAATTATAAAGTTTGAGGGTTAATATTAATAAATCTAATTACTTGGGGGTTAAAATAGGTAACCTTAAGTTAATTAGTGGGTCATTATTACCATCTTCCATTCTTAATTATAGAATAATTAGGGTAAAAGAAAGAGGGTTTGAATAAGAAAAAGAGAAAAGAAGAGAGAGAGAGAGAGTCGAACAAGGAAGAAGAATATCAAAGCTTGGGAAATTGCTTGTTGATTCCAATTCTTTGGTGGAGGTAGGTTATGGTTTATTTCATGCTACTTGTAGTAAACTCATAATAGTGAATGATATGTGTTGATAGTATTGTAAACCCTACTATGTGCTTAATTGTATGCTTGTATGAATATGATATATATATATGTAATTATATGAGCATGATGAAGTTTTGAATCCCAAATCTTGAAAGAACCCTAATTCACTTGTTAATGATGATGCCTTAGTATGAAAGAAGGCTTGATGAATTAGGGGATCGGGTGCCACGTTCCGGTACCAGGATAGAATGAATATGAGGATCGGAGTGTCACGTTCCGACACCAGGATAGAATATGGATCGGGTGCCACGTTCCGGTACCAGGATAGAATGAATATGAGGATCGGAGTGTCACGTTCCGACACCAGGATAGAATATGGATCGGGTGCCACGTTCCGGAACCTGGATAGTATATGAGGATCGGAGTGCCACGTTCCGGCACCAGGATAGAAATAGAGGAGCGGAGTGTCACGTACCGACACAAGAGGAAGAAAGATAATGAATATTGAAAGATAATGAATATACTCAATCTAATGAACTTAATTCCCAAATGAGTATGGTATTGAGGCTTGAGTCCTCACGTGTGAACTCGGTTGTAGTTATTGATGAATTCATGTATTATTGCTACATGTTGAGTATTGTAGTTGATTTATATTATTATTGATATATACTGTTCCCTATTTTGAGTTGGCCGATGATATCTACTCAAGACTTGTGGTTGTATCGACCCCTACTTTCATGTTTTCTTCCTTGTTATTTGTGTAATGCAGCAAACGTTCCGTCAACTTCAACTCAACAGTAGATCTAGCCAGTGTTCACTACCTTCGGAAATTCAGGGTGAGCTAATGCATCTAGCTTGGACTGGGTCTTCTTCTTCAAGTCTTGATGCCTTGAACTTCCGGCATGGACTAGCTAGTATTAGTTTTAGCTTCCTAGACAGTTTTAGTTTAGAAATTTGAGATAGATGTTCTTGTGATGATGACTTCCAGATTTTGGGGATAATAATAATAGTTATGAATTGTTTTATTAATGAGTTAAGTCTTCCGCATTATTTTCTGTTGTTATATATTGAAATGTTAAGGTTTAGATTGGTTGGTTCGCTCACATAGGAGGGTAAGTGTGGGTGCCAGTCGCGGCCCCGTTTTGGGTCGTGACAACCTTCGTCTTGGTTGTTTATATTTATATATTGTTTTGTTTTTTCTATAATTTTTATATCTTTTAGATTTTTGTTTTTTAGTTATGCATCCAAATTGTGGTGCCATTTTATTTTTGCAACATGATAAATTTTTATTTAATACTTTTTCCATTTTTAATCTTTCTTTTTGGTTTTCACATAGTTGTATGAACCATTGATTTAAAAATTTTATTCTAGTTCCTAAAGTATCTACCATTCCTTCATTATTCCAATCCTTTATTACGTTTGTACTAAATGGTTCTGGTAATTTTGTATAATATTGTTTTCTTATTTCTTTTGCTTCGTCTAAATTGTATTTAGCTTTGTAATAATATTCTTTAAATGCAAGTATATTCTTCTAAGTAACACATTTTACATATAGCTAATTTTGTCATAAGTTGTCTATTTATTATTTTTTCTCTATTTTGTTCTCTTATATCCTGTAGTCATACCTCCAAATTCATTTCTTATTGTTGATTCATATTTATCTAGTATATCTATATTTGTTCTTTGATGATCCATCCATTTTCTTATCATTCCTAAGTACTTCTAAACTTTCCGAGGGTAGATTTTCTATCCATAATTTTGTTGTTCCTACGAATGTTCTTTCTATGTATCTTGGTGTTTTCGCTGTTTCTATTTTGTTATCTATTAACTGTTTAGACATATTTCCTATCCATAATAATATTGCTTTATTTATATCTGCGACACAATCTAAATCTAAGAAATTGTATTGTTCATTTGCTGGTTTAGGTGTCCAATTTTTATTTAGTCTACTGTTCTATATTGCATTATTTCTGTCTGATTGTTGATAGCTTTCTGTATAATAAGTTGGTGGTGTCCTCCTAGGAATAACTCTAGGACTATTTCTGGGACTATTATCAGGGGTTTTAACTCTTGACGTACTAGGCCTATTCATATCTCCTGTGTTTATTTCTAATTTTTTTGGTTTATTTATCTGTTCTAGAATTTCTGTATATGTTTCACTTATATCGCTTATTTCTGATTGTTGGTCATTTTCCTTTCCATCTATTTCATTTACTTCAATATCTTCATTTAGATCTTCATTTAGTTTTTGTTCCATTTGTTTTATTTCATTTGTTAATTCTAGCTCTTTATCTTTTTCTTTTTGTTTTTGTTTATTTTCATATAATAATTTTAACCTAGCTAATTCTTTTTCTAATTCACTTATTCTTGTATTTTTTATTTCTTCTAAATTTTGTACTTCTTGTTTTGCTTGTGTTTTTATTTTTTCAATTTCTTTTGATTTATCTATTTCTTCATTTTCTTTTGTTATTCTTACCATAGCTGTTAAACTATCTTCTAATTTTGCTGTTTCTTTTTCTAGCATTAAGTATAAGTTATTTCCTATTTTCTTGTATCTTCTTCCTAAATTTGAAAATACTATTTTTATTATCATTCCATCTTGGTTTTCATATGTTTTTCGTCTCATCGCAAACTCTTCTTTGTTCATTATGATCTATGTATTATATTATGTTGTAATTCATATTCAAGACAATCTCATTCTAATTTTAACATGGATATATCTTTTCTTTGTGCTAGTAGTGATTTATTACATACTCCTGCTAATATGTTTTCTTCTAACCTTCTTTTTCTATGTTGTAACTCTTGTTCTTTTTCAGTTATTTGTTCCATTATTTTTTCTATTAATTGTTGTTTATATTTTTCTTTGTTCATATTGTTTTTTCAAATAGCAAACATATTTGTATTCTGTTTTTGAAATTATATTTATCAATTGATCTTTTTTATCATTATCTGTTTTGACTAGTTGTGATAGTTCATATCCTGTATAAAAAGATCTTAATTTTTTCCATATTTTTCTTACCTTTTTATCTGTCTTAGTTCTTTTTATTTTAGTATTTTTATTTTTATTTATCATAACCTTTTATATAATATTTTAAAAAGCTTACTTAATTTTTCTGGATATTTAATCTTTTTTAACCTGTAATTTCTACCATATCGCCTTAGCCAATGTTCAGTCATATTTAGTCTCCAATATCTAAATCATCATATAAATCATATATGTCATAATAAAGTTCATCATGTATACTTTGTATAATTAACTTAGTCCAACCTTGGGTTTTTATTTCCATTATCTCGTATGTTAATAATTTGTTATAAATTTCTCTTTTTATATCAGTATTCAAATTTTTTAGCATATAGAGTAGTAATATCTTATAATCAACATCATCGTCTAATAGGTATGTTTCCATTTTTATTATTTTCATTTTTCACTAAAATTTTATTCCTTCCAACCTCTTAATAAATTATACTTGCTTATTATGCAAAAATAATGATTTAATAATCATCTCGTCTGGTCACTACTACAGCTTTCTTCTTTGGTTAGTTACCCTAACAAATACTCAACTTTGTTTACTCCTAAACGGCCTTCTCTGCCTACCGGTTTCAACCTTAGGATGGCATAGTCTGGGCGTACTTATTCAAAGAATATTTCTGTAGCAAACTTTCTAAAGATGGTTATTATAACATTATTCAAACATGATAAACAATTATAATTAACAAGAGATTTTCAGGAATAAATTAATTTAGCTACTCATGAATATAAAATGGTATACCTGTTTTTGTAGATCTTCCGACATAGTTGATTTGTTTTCCATAATTATTTAATTAACTAGCTCTGATACCAATGGAGGGGGGTGGAAGCGGATTTATGATTTGAGAATAGAGAGTAGAGAGAAGATTGTTAGCTGAAGGATTGATGCCTTTATTTATGAGGGGAAACCCTCTATTTATACACAAAATTTACAGACTTTTGGCCAAAAAATGGCCGACACATACTTTACACTTGGCCTTTTTATATTCGGCCGACTCAAGAAAACAAAATACTTACTATTACTACTTTACATAATGGCCTCTTCTTTATTTATGGCCGACATACACACTATTTTCTTTATGACTTTTACAATTGGCTTTTTACAGCCGACACAACACGACAAAAATAAAAATTATTACTTTTTACATATGGCTGATATTCAGCCGACACAAAATTTTAACAAGAATTCAAAATACTCTTTTTTTTATTCGATTTGAACGTCTGGTATGACATTATCTTCTCCTTGACATTTTGAACATATATGGTCGGGGTATTTTTGTCCAATAATTTTGCAATATCTCGTCAATAATTCTTCTGAAATAAACCCTTTCCTTAATGCTCTTGTTGTTGGTTTTTGCTCTAGCTTGAGTAGACTAAGTATCCATTGGCGTATCTCTTCCATATCTTGTTCTCTGATTTCTTTAGAATTTGAATATATCATAACTTGTTCTCGTACATAATAGCTCCATACTAAATTTCCGTTTAAATAATTATTAGTTAGTTCATTTAGGATAGTTGCTATCCCTATAACTCTTTTGTTGGCGTAGAATTCTGGTATCTCAACCTTTTGTATTTCTTGTTGTATTCCGATATCTTTTGGAATTATCATATCTCTGGTCAAACCAATTTTTATGACTTGTATAATTGGTTTTATCTTATCAAATAATATCTCTGCTGGTGCTGAATAAAACTTTATATAAAACAATGTTCCTTTAGTAATTCTTTTATAGTTCATAAAGGCTTTGTATAGCTCTGGTATGGTAGATATTTCATCTTCTGTTTGGCTATAAACTGTACTAAGTAATCCATAACTATAACATGTTTTTACTAGATTTGCATTGTGTCACGACCCTCCTATGTGAGCGAACCAACCAATCTAAACCTTAACATTTCAATATATAACAACAGAAAGTAATGCGGAAGACTTAAACTCATTAATAAAATCATTCAAAACTATTATTAATATCCCCAAAATCTGGAAGTCATCATCACAAGAACATCTATCTCAAATTACTAAACTAGGAATGTCTAAGAAGCTAAAACAACTACTAGCTAGTCCATGCCGGAAGTTCAAGGCATCAAGACTTGAAGAAGAAGACCCAGTCCAAGCTAGACGCATTAGCTCACCCTGAATTTCCGAAGGTAGTGAAGACTGTCTAGATCTACTGTTGAGTTGAAGTTGACGGATCGTTTGCTGCATTACACAAATAACAAAGAAGAAAAACATAAAAGTAGGGGGTCAGTACAACCACACGTACTGAGTAGATATCATCGGCTAACTCAAAATAGGGAACAGTATATATCAATAATAATGTAAATCAACTACAATACTCAACATGTAGCAATAACAACATGAGTTCATCAATGATTACAACCGAGTTCACCCATGAGGACTCAAGCCTCAATACCATACTCATTTGGGAATTAAGTTCATTAGATTGAGTATATTCATTATCTTTCAAGATTCATTATCTTTCTTCCTCTTGTGTCGGTACGTGACACTCCGCTCCTCTATTTTTATCCTGGTGCCGGAACGTGGCACTCCGATCCTCATATACTATCCTGGTACCGGAACGTGGCACCCGATCCATATTCTATCCTGGTGTCGGAACGTGACACTCCGATCCTCATATTCATTCTATCCTGGTACCGGAACGTGGCACCCGATCCTCATATTCATTCTATCCTGGTACCGGAACATGGCACCCGATCCATATTCTATCCTGGTGTCGGAACGTGACACTCCGATCCTCATATTCATTCTATCCTGGTACCGGAACGTGGCACCCGATCCATATTCTATCCTGGTGTCGGAACGTGACACTCCGATCCTCATATTCATTCTATCTTGGTACCGGAACGTGGCACCCGATCCCCTAATTCATCAAGCCTTCTTTCATACTAAGGCATCATCATTCTCATTATATAATATATCAAGCGAATTAGGGTTCTTTCAAGATTTGGGATTCAATAGCTTCATCATGCTTTGTTAATTCATCACAATTTCACATTCATATTCATGCAAGCATACAACTTAAGCACATAGTAGGGTTTACAATAATATCAACACATAATATTCACTATTAAGAGTTCACTACGAATATCGTGAACATAAACCATAACCTACCTCCACCGAAGAATTGGAATCAACAAGCAATTTCCCAAGCTTTGATATTCTTCTTCCTCGTTCGACTCTCTCTCTCTCCCAATCGATTCAATCTGTCTCTCTTTCTGTTCTTTTCTTTTTCTTATTCAAACCCTTTTTCTTTTACCCTAATTCTATATAATTAGGAATGAAAGATGGTAATAATGACCCACTAATTAACTTAAGGTTACCTAATTTAACCCCCAAGTAATTAGACTTATTAATAATAACCCTCAATCTTTATAATTAAGGAAAGAATAGTCAAAAACGACCCTTAAAACGTGGGGAGAAATTCTAAACTGCCTGGGATTGTACAGCCTGTGACGGGCCATCGTGAGTGCGACGGTCCGTCACACAGGCCGTCGTGTCTCCCAGTTTTCAGGTGAGCTGTGACGGCCCGTCACTCCTGTGACGGTCCGTCCTGGCCCCTCCATCATGACGGTCAGAAACTCGTTTCTTGCTCCAAATTCTCAAAAGTTGAAGTGTTTTGCGACGGGTACTCACGACGGTTCGTCGTGAGTGTCACGGTCCGTTCTGCCATTTCGTTACGAAGTTCAGAGAGTCGATTTTCAGTACCCAAATTAAGAATTCTAAGTATGTTGCAACGATACACCCTTGACGGGCCGTCGTGCCTGTGACGGTCCGTCAAGGTGTCCGTAGTATGGCCCAGTTTTTCCAGAATAAAATCTGCTGCTCCAAAACGACTAAACAGGTCGTTACAATAGATACCAATTTACCCATCGTTCGTCCCCGAACGATCAAAAGAAGAAAAACAATGGCGAAAAGGAGTACCTGAATCTGTAAACAGATGTGGGTACTTTTCTTGCATATCTGCCTCCTTCTCCCAAGTAGCCTCTTCAACGGGTCGATTCTTCCATTGAACTTTGATGGATGCAATTTCTCTCGACCTCAACTTGCGAACCTCTCTATCTAAAATAGCAATCGGTTCCTCCTCGTAAGACAAGTTCTCATCAAGCAAAACTGAATCCCAACGGATGATGTAGTTTCCATCTCCATGGTATCTTTTCAACATGGACACATGAAACACCGGATGCACTCCGGCCAGCCCTGGGGGCAAGGCTAACTCATAAGCCACCTCCCCTATTCGCTTAAGCACTTCAAATGGTCCAATATACCTTGGACTTAACTTACCTCTTTTACCAAACCGCATCACCCCTTTCATAGGTGAAACCTTCAACAAGACTTGTTCACCCTCCATGAACTCCAAGTCTCTAACCTTTCGGTCTGCATACTCCTTTTGTCTACTTTGCGCCGCTAGAAGCTTTTCTTGAATAGCTTTCACCTTCTCCATAGAATCCCTCAAAAGATCGGTACCCCAAGGTCTAACCTCGAATGCATCAAACCAACCAATGGGAGACCTACATCTCCTCCCATACAATGCTTCAAATGGAGCCATGTCGATACTAGAGTGATAGCTATTATTGTATGAAAACTCCGCTAAGGGTAAGAAGCTATCCCAATGGCCACCAAACTCTATCACACATGCACGAAGCATATCTTCCAACACTTGAATCGTTCGCTCAGACTGACCATCGGTCTGAGGATGAAATGCCGTGCTAAGGTCCAACCTAGTACCCAGTTCAGCATGCAATGTTTTCCAAAACATAGAAGTAAACTGCGTACCTCTATCTGATATGATGGATAATGGAACCCCATGCAATCGAACAATCTCTGAGATATAGACCTTGGCTAACTTCTCTGCGTTGTAAGTCACCTTTACCGGAATGAAATGAGCAGATTTAGTTAGCCTATCGACAATTACCCAAATGGAGTCATACTTACCCATTGTCTTTGGAAGACCAACCACGAAGTCCATCGCGATTCTCTCCCATTTCCATTCAGGAATAGGCATTCTCTGAAGTGTTCCTCCGGCCTTTGGTGTTCATACTTCACTTGTTGACAGTTTGGACACTTGGCAATGAAGTCAACAATATCACGCTTCATTCTACTCCACCAAAAGTGTTGCTTTAGGTCACGGTACATCTTGGTCGCGCCGGATGTATAGAATACCGTGAACTATGAGCCTCTGTTAGAATAGTGTTGATCAAATCATCGACGCGGGGTACACACACCCTTCCTTTGATTCTCAAAACACCTTCCTCATCGATTTGTGCTTCCTTAGCCTCTCCTTGCAACACTTTGTCTCGGATTCGCCTTAGTTTCTCATCATCAAACTGTTTTCCCTTAATCTTGTCAAGAAAAGAAGATCTCGACTCCACACTAGCTAACAATCCTCCTTCTCATTTACTTCTAACCTCATCAAATCGTTAGCCAAAATCTGCACTTCTAGCCAATGGGCGTCTAGAAGCTTGCAAATGAGCTACACTTCCCATGCTTCCCGCCTTTCTACTTAAAGCATCCGCTACAACATTCGCCTTCCCTGATGATACAAGATAGTGATATCGTAGTCCTTTAGTAGTTCCATCCATCTCCTTTGTCTCAAGTTCAAATCTTTCTCGAGTAAAGACGCGTCTTGAAGGCTACGATGATCCGTGTAGACTTCACACTTAACCCCATACAAATAGTGTCTCCATTGTTTTAGTGCAAATACTACCGCTGCCAACTCCAAATCATGGGTCGGATAGTTACGTTCATGCACCTTTAATTGCCTCAAGCATAAGCAATCACATTTTTCTCTTGCATTAACACCGCACTCCAACCTGCATAGGATGCATCACAAGAAACAATGAAGTCTTTACCCTCTATTGGCAAGGCAAGAATTGGTGCGGTAGTCAACAAAGTCT
Organism: Solanum arcanum; assembly: GCA_027789145.1. NCBI lineage: Eukaryota > Viridiplantae > Streptophyta > Magnoliopsida > Solanales > Solanaceae > Solanum > Solanum arcanum. Next base: position 21,274,158 of record CM050935.1, on the reverse strand, counting down.
TAAGCTTCAAAGCTTTCCTCACATTCATCGACCATACAAATGGAACATTACGCTTAGTCAAGTTCACAATTGGGAAGCAATAGAAGAGAATCCCTTGAAAAATCTGCGGTAGTAGCTAGCTAACCCAACAAAGCTCCTTATTTCTGATACATTAGTGGGTCTTACCCAATTCTTCACTGTCTCAATCTTAGATGGATCTACCATCACTCCTTCCTTAGAAACTACGTGCCCCAAGAAGGACACTGCATCTAGCCAAAACTCACACTTAGAGAACTTGGCATAAAGCTGTTTCTCCCTCAACATTTCCAATACTATTCTCAAATGTTCCTCATGTTCCTTCTTGCTCTTCGAGTATACCAATATATCATCAATAAATACGATTACGAAGAGGTCCAAATATGGCTTAAAAATCCCGTTCATCAAGCTCATGAACGCGGCAGGGGCATTCGTAAGACCAAAAGACATCACTACGAATTCATAATGCCCATATCTAGTTCGAAAAGCGGTCTTTGGCACATCCGTTGCTCGTATTTTCAATTGATGATAACCGGATCTCAAATCAATCTTAGAGAAGACACAAGCACCTTGTAACTGATCGAACAAGTCATCAATGCGAGGAAGAGGATACTTGTTCTTTATGGTTACCTTGTTTAGTTGTCAGTAGTCTATGCACATCCGAAAACTCCCATCCTTCTTCTTCACAAACAAAACCGGAGCACCCTGGGGATGCACTTGGTCTAATGAAGCCTTTGTTCAATAACTCTTGAAGTTGTGCCTTTAACTCTCTTAACTCAAGGAGCCATTCTATAAGGGGGTATAGAAATGGGGCGAGTACCGGTTCAAGATCAATGCGTAAGTCAATATCCCTATCCGTGGCATACCAGAAGATCTGCAGGAACACATCCAAAAACTCACGGACTACCGAAACCGACTCAATTGAGGGTACTTGGATAGTGTCATCCTTAAGATGTGCCAAGAAAGCTAAACACCCTTTACCAACCATTTTCTTAGCACAAAGAAAGGATATGATACGCACTGCATTAGAAGTGTAGTCGCCTCCCACACTAACGGATCTCGCCCAGGCTTGGCTAACGCCACCGCTTTAGCATTACAATCCAAAATTGCAAAATTCGGAGAAAGCCAAGTCATACCCAGAATTACATCAAAATCACCCATTTCTAAAATAACCAAATCTACATAAGTGTTGCTCCCACAAAATTCACCAAACAAGACCTATACACTTTTTCAACTACCAGACTACCCACCTGAGTAGAAACACGAATAGGCATATCAAGTAATTCACAATGTAGATTTAGACCATTAGCAAATGATGAAGATACATATGAAAACGTGGAGCCAGGGTCAAATAATATAGATGCCATGCAATCACAAACCAAAAGATTACCTGTGATAACAGCATCACACGCCTCCGCTTCAGATCTCCCAGCCAAAGCGTAACAATTCGCCCTATCCTTTGTCTGTGCATTGCTGCCACGATGTTGCGGAGAGGTGGCTCCGACTGGCCCTTCACCTCTGCCGCTTTGGTAACCACCATTACATCGGTCTACACGCCCTCCGGAATAACGACCTCTACCATTACCACCCCTACCTCTAGCCAATAGGGTTCTGTAACTCTGGTTTGGACACAACCTCTTAATGTGTCCAATCTCTCCACACCCATAACATTCTCTCGGGTTCACGCGCCGGCCTCTCGGAGAAGTGTTGACCGTTCGAGGTGGACTCCAACTACAGCGTAGTGAAGATCAGATTGGTCGATTGGAGTGACCTCCTGAGTTCATCCTCTAGAATAAGAACCATTAAACTCACCCCCTTCGAAACCTCTTTGATGTCGGTTGTGGTGAAGTCGTGCCGCTTCACTCCTTCCACTTCTATCACAAAGTCTACCACCTCTTGGAAGGATTTTGCCGCTGCCGCTACCAGAAGGCGAAACCGCAACTCTGATCTCAACCCCTTTACAAAACGGCGGATCCGTTCTTGTGGACTGAAACAGAGTTGAGTGGCATACCTTGATAAAGCACGAAACTTAGCCTCATATGCGTTAACCGTCATCCTACCTTGCTCGAGACTCAAGAACTCATCCCTCTTCCTATCCCTCAAGGTCCGGGGGATATACTTTTCCATGAACAAACTCGAGAATGATTCCCAAGTCATAGGTGGTGCCTCCGTTGGTTGACACTCAACATGTGAACGCCACCACATTTTGGCGTTCCCTTGAAACTGATAGCTTACGAATTCAACGCCAAACCGTTCTACTATCCCCATCTTATGTAGTAGCTCATGACAATCAACCAGAAAATCATAAGCATCTTCAGATTCTGCACCCTTGAAGACTGGAGGTTTCAATTTCAAGAACTTACTGAAAAGTTCATGTTGATCGTTTGTCATAATAGGCCCGATGAGTCGGCGTGGAAATGTGCCCATTCCCAATGGTGCATCCATGCGAGAGCCATAGTAGCCGCATGTCGCACCTCTGAAACCGGAGGTGTTGGTGCGTAAACCCTGGAGGTGCCTGGCCGTGATCGATAACCCGCTAAGATAAGCGAGAACCGATTGATCATATCCGGGGTAGGTTGAGGTGGCATTTCCTCGTCTGCACTTGCTCATTCACCCCATCCTCCCCTTCTCTTATCACCTCTTCAGTCGGTGGAGGAGTCACTGCCCTAGCATCAGATGGGCTAGGTGCTCGTCCTCTTCCTCTAGAGGACGTCCTCCCACGACCTCTTCCACGGCCTCTTGCCGTTGTTCTCCTCGAGCTACTGACCCGGTGGTCGCTCGGATGTTTCTTCTTTGTCGTTGTTCTTCTTTGGTGCAGTCGTTGCTCTAGTTCTAACCATCTGCGAAATAGAGTGAAGATGGTCAGATACCAATTCGTATCGCCTAGATACCAATTGGACTCAAGTAGTAGCACGAAAGAAAGAATGAAAGAGTGGAATTTTCCTAAAGTCTTATAGCCTCTCAAGGAAAAGTAAAGGCGTCCCCCTACCGTTCCTTAAGACTCTACTAGACCTGTTCTTGTGTGATGAGACCAACGAACCTAATGCTCTGATACCAAGTTTGTCACGACCCAAATCCGGACCGCGACTGGCACCCACATTTACCCTCCTATGTGAGCGAACCAACCAATCTAAACCTTAACATTTCAATATATAACAACAGAAAGTAATGCGGAAGACTTAAACTCATTAATAAAATCATTCAAAACTATTATTAATATCCCCAAAATCTGGAAGTCATCATCACAAGAACATCTATCTCAAATTACTAAACTAGGAATGTCTAAGAAGCTAAAACAACTACTAGCTAGTCCATGCCGGAAGTTCAAGGCATCAAGACTTGAAGAAGAAGACCCAGTCCAAGCTAGACGCATTAGCTCACCCTGAATTTCCGAAGGTAGTGAAGACTGTCTAGATCTACTGTTGAGTTGAAGTTGACGGATCGTTTGCTGCATTACACAAATAACAAAGAAGAAAAACATAAAAGTAGGGGGTCAGTACAACCACACGTACTGAGTAGATATCATCGGCTAACTCAAAATAGGGAACAGTATATATCAATAATAATGTAAATCAACTACAATACTCAACATGTAGCAATAACAACATGAGTTCATCAATGATTACAACCGAGTTCACCCATGAGGACTCAAGCCTCGATTCATACTCATTTGCGAATTAAGTTCATTAGATTGAGTATATTCATTATCTTTCAAGATTCATTATATTTCTTCCTCTTGTGTCAGTACGTAACACTCCGCTCCTCTATTTCTATCCTGGTGCCGGAACATGGCACTCCGATCCTCATATACTATCCTGGTACCGGAACGTGGCACCCGATCCATATTCTATCCTGGTGTCGGAACGTGACACTCCGATCCTCATATTCATTCTATCCTGGTACCGGAACGTGGCACCCGATCCTCATATTCATTCTATCCTGGTACCGGAACGTGGCACCCGATCCATATTCTATCCTGGTGTCGGAGCGTGACACTCCGATCCTCATATTCATTCTATCCTGGTACCGGAACGTGGCACCCGATCCATATTCTATCCTGGTGTCGGAACGTGACACTCCGATCCTCATATTCATTCTATCCTGGTACCGGAACGTGGCACCCGATCCCCTAATTCATCAAGCCTTCTTTCATACTAAGGCATCATCATTCTCATTATATAATATATCAAGCGAATTAGGGTTCTTTCAAGATTTGGGATTCAATAGCTTCATCATGCTTTGTTAATTCATCACAATTTCACATTCATATTCATGCAAGCATACAACTTAAGCACATAGTAGGGTTTACAATAATATCAACACATAATATTCACTATTAAGAGTTCACTACGAATATCGTAACATAAACCATAACCTACCTCCACCGAAGAATTGGAATCAACAAGCAATTTCCCAAGCTTTGATATTCTTCTTCCTCGTTCGACTCTCTCTCTCTCCCAATCGATTCAATCTGTCTCTCTTTCTGTTCTTTTCTTTTTCTTATTCAAACCCTCTTTCTTTTACCCTAATTCTATATAATTAGGAATGAAAGATGGTAATAATGACCCACTAATTAACTTAAGGTTACCTAATTTAACCCCCAAGTAATTAGACTTATTAATAATAACCCTCAATCTTTATAATTAAGGAAAGAATAGTCAAAAACGACCCTTAAAACGTGGGGAGAAATCCTAAACTGCCTGGGATTGTACAGCCTGTGACGGGCCGTCGTGAGTGCGACGGTCCGTCACACAGGCCGTCGTGTCTCCCAGGTGAGTTGACGTCCGTCACTCCTGGTGACGGTCCGTCTGGCCCTCCGTCATGACGGTCAGAAACTCGTTTCTTGCTCCAAATTCTCAAAAGTTGAAGTGTTTTGCGACGGGTACTCACGACGGTTCGTCGTGAGTGTCACGGTCCGTTCTGCCATTTCGTTACGAAGTTCAGAGAGTCGATTTTCAGTACCCAAATTAAGAATTCTAAGTATGTTGCAACGATACACCCTTGACGGGCCGTCGTGCCTGTGACGGTCCGTCAAGGTGTCCGTAGTATGGCCCAGTTTTTCCAGAATAAAATCTGCTGCTCCAAAACGACTAAACAGGTCGTTACACATTGGTACCTGGTTGTGCTATTAACTTATTATATCCTTGTAGCTTTTGGGTTATAAAATCAGTATTAGGGTCTTTGGTAGTTGGAGATCTAGGTGTTGAGTTTAAATAATTTTGGATTTTATAAAGGTTTTCAATATATGAGCGGGTTATGTGGTTGTAGGCTTTTTTATCTTGGTTCAAACTTTCTGAGTAAGTATGTATTTGTGGTGGTATAAATAATGAGTCTTTTTGGTTCTTTGTAATAAATGGTTTATCGAAGATTTTGTTCATATTTAAATTTGTATATCTTATTCCACTGGCTCCTTTTGTTGTAGATGTGCTTGCTGTAGCTGCATTTAAACAGACATTGTCATGGGTTTTATGGAGTTTCCCAACGTCTCCTTCTAGTTACGGCTTTTACCGTCCATGAGCAGCGTAGCTCCGCATTTTTAGAGTCATGCTGCTGACTGTTAGCTTTCAGATTTTGTAACTCTTTTCCCATACTGTCCACCTTCGTAGAAAGTGTAGTAATTGCTTTGAGTATTTCTTCTATTGTATCTTGTTCAGTTTGAGTTCCTTTTTCTTGATAGGTAGTCTGCAACAAGGTTCTTGTCAGTCTTAATTATTTCAATTGTAAATGTAAAATTTAATATATTCAATACTAATCTCCTTATTTCCTTTGTTGTAACTGAATCATCTAACTTTTTTGTTATCCACCATTTTACTTGTGTGTTATCTGTTCTTACAATAAATTTATTGTAAACAATATATGGTTCAAATGCTAATAAACACTTATATAATGCGAATAATTCTTTTCTATTTATTTCCCATTTTATTTGTGCTTCTGTATAAGATCCTGAATAATATCTACAATGGTGATCTATTTTTTCTTTTTCATATTTGTATTTTAAAACTCCTCCGTAACTATGATCACTCGAATCTGTTTCAACAATGTAAGTGAATGTTTTATTTTCATCAGGAAAATATAGTTTTGGTAATTTTTTACATAGATTCTTAATATTTTTTATATGTTCTTTATCATTATTATCAAAATGATATTCTACATCTTTTTTAAGTTTTTTATGTAATGGTTTTAAATGTTCTGCTAATTTTGGTATATATTCTCTTACCTGATTTACTAATCCTAGAAAGGATTGTAATTTCTTTTTTGTATCTATATTTTCATCAATAGTAATTATTTTTTGTACTATATGAGTTTGCATTTTTATTCCATTTTTATCTATTTGTATTTCTAGAAATTCTATTTGTGATTTTATAATTTCTGCTTTTCTTTTACTCAAACTGATACCTGTATTTTTTAGTATATGTATAAATTTTTCCAATAATCATATATGTTCATCTTGTGTTCTAGAATATAACAATATGTCATCTATATATACAATAAAGTTTTCTAGCTGGTTAAAACAGTTATCCATAAAATGTTGGAATCTACCTGGTGCATTTTTATATCCAAAGGGTAAAACATTCCATTCATAGAAACCTTGCGGTACTGTGAATGCTGTTAATTGTTTGGATTCTTCTTCTAGTTTTAGGTGGTAAAATCCTGATTTACAGTCAAATTTGCTAAAATAATTATATCCTTGTATTTGTCTTATTTTTAGTATTTTGTTTGGTATTGGATAATTGTATGTTTTAGTTTTAGCATTTAGATTATGATAATCTATGACCATTCTACTTTTACCTCTTTTTTGTTCACTATGTTTTATAACTATAAATGCTGGACTTGTGTGTTTACTATTACGCTTTTGTATGTAATTATTTTCTAATAATTCTTCTATATGTATTTTAAATTCTTTTAAATCATCAAAGTTATATTTTAATGGTCTCTGTGTTATTATGCTATTTTCATCTATTAATTCAATTTTTACTTTTCTCTTATGTTTTTCCCATCCTTGTAATGGATCTTCACTATATAATTGTTCTAGTTGTTCATTAATTAATTTGACTTTGTCTATAGCAAATATAATAATTTCTAATTGCGTTATTTGTTTATTATTTATATTTTCCATTTCTTGGTTTATCTTTTCACTTCCTTTTATCCATTCCATAGGTTTTCGTTGTTTATTATTTACCCTTTTTGCTCCTATCTTATTTCCGCATGGTGTAGTAAGCCACCAATGTGTTTTTGTTATTATGTGTGGATAAAATCTATCTAGAAATGGCATTCCTAATAACATATCTTTTGTAGTAAATTCAAAATTATACATTTCTTCTATTGTTAGTATTTTATCCCATATTTGTATTTTTATATTTTTTACTTTGTATTTAATCATACTTCCTTCATTGTTAAATCCCGTTACTACCATAGGTGTTTTTAATTTTTCCCATTTATCTTCCAGTAAGCAATTATATTTACATATATTCGCTTCGCTCTGTATCTATCATAGGGGTATAATATACATTGTGATATCCTTCTACTATAATTTTTGCAAGTATAAATATTTTCATTAATCATTTTGTCCTTTTTATAATTATTTTCTTATTTTGGCAAGTTATTGTTAATTGTTCATTTTCTATATTGTATGGTTTGACTTTTTCTAACCATTTTATTCCTAATGTAATATTATGATCTCCTTGGTATATTTTGAATTGTATTACTAAGGGTATTCCTCCTATAATTATTTCTTTTTCTGTTGTTTCTTCATTCGTGTTCACTATCTCACTAGGTAGTCCAGGGCATGTATATCCTGTTCTTATAATTTCTTCTTCTAATACTAACTCTCTTGTTATATAATTTTCTTCTTGTCCTGTATTTATTAATATTTTATATATTCTTTGGTCTATTATTCCTGTTATGAAATAATGATATGGTGTTATTTCTTCTTTATCTAATAAGCTTTGTGGAATTTCATATTTTCTTTTAGATGTACTCATCCTTGATAAGGTAGCTCTTGTCAATGTATTTGGTACGCTTGAAGTGCTTAATCTTTCTTTTACTATCGCTAAATCTTTTTCTATATCAATTTCTTTATAGCTATAGTCATTATTGTCTATTACAGTTATTATTTTTTCAAAAGAATTTTCTATTTTTATTTTGTTAATTTTATTCCTTGCTGTTATTTTATGCTTCGTTGTTAATATATATAGATTTTTACATCTTGCTGTGAATAATTTGCTTCCTGGTGCTAGTTCTATTCCAGATATTTTCCAATATAGAACTAATGATCTATCTATATTTTTATCTGTTAATGATACTGTATAATTAGCACTTATTGTAAACTTAAATTTTTGATATATCAAGTTTCTTTTTACTACACTAATTACGCTTTTTTCTATAGGGTGTACAATTCTATCATCTGCTAAGTATATTTCGATAGGTGTATCTATTCCTTCTCTAAAGCAGGCTTTTATTAATATTTCTGTTCCTCCTAAATGTAGATATTTTATTGGTGTTTTAGCTTTTATATCTTGTATTTCTTTGTTTACCATTCTTTTATTTATTATAGGTATATATGCTTTTCCTCTTGTGTATTTACAATCTATGATATGCTCTTTTTGACTAACTACATAATATTCTTCTTTTTGTCTTTTAAACCAATTTCTTAAAATAAATATTTCTAGTACTTTTTCAACGCTTAAATCTAATTCTTTTCCTTTTATTTGTTCAAATATCGTATTATCAAATATAATTTTCTGTTCTGATGATTCTTCATCTTGATATTCTTCCTTAGATATTATTTTTATTTCATTTTCAGACATTATATTTCTTCATCTGTTTCGTTATTATCTATGTTAATATTCTCTTCTTCATTCTCAGTTTCTATATCTGATACTTCATATATACTATCATTTCCACTTAATTCATAATCTATGTACTATATTTGCATATATTTTTCATTATCTATAATTAATTCTGCTACTTGTTTTCTTTTTGGATTTTTGGGTAATTTACAATCTTTAGCTATGTGTCCTATCTTTCCACAATTATAACAAGTACATTGGGATATTTTTCTTTTTGGTCTGTATGGTCTTTTTATTTTATGGTTTTTTACATAATACCTTCGTCTTGGTTTTTTATATTTATATATAGTTTTGTTTTTTCTATAATTTTTATATCTTTTAGATTTTTGTTTTTTAGTTATGCATCCAAATTGTGGTGCCATTTTATTTTTGCAACATGATAAATTTTTATTTAATACTTTTTCCATTTTTAATCTTTCTTTTTGGTTTTCACATAGTTGTATGAACCATTGATTTAAAAATTTTATTCTAGATCCTAAAGTATCTACCATTCCTTCATTATTCCAATCCTTTATTACGTTTGTACTAAATGGTTCTGGTAATTTTGTATAATATTGTTTTCTTATTTCTTTTGCTTCGTCTAAATTGTATTTAGCTTTGTAATAATATTCTTTAAATGCGCAAGTATATTCTTCTAAGTAACATATTTTACATATAGCTAATTTTGTCATAAGTTGTCTATTTATTATTTTTTCTCTATTTTGTTCTCTTATATCTGTAGTCATACCTCCAAATTCATTTCTTATTGCTGATTCATATTTATCTAGTATATCTATATTTGTTCTTTGATCACGGATCCATCCATTTTCTTATCATTCCTAAGTACTTCTAAACTTTCCGAGGGTAGATTTTCTATCCATAATTTTGTTGTTCCTACGAATGTTCTTTCTATGTATCCTGGGTGTTTTCATTTGTTTCTATTTTGTTATCTATTTCTTGTTTAGACATATTTCCTATCCATAATAATATTGCTTTATTTATATCTGCGACACAATCTAAATCTAAGAAATTGTATTGTTCATTTCTTTGGTTTAGGTGTCCAATTTTTATTTAGTCTCTTTGTTCCATATTGCATTATTTCTCGTCTGATTGTTGATAGCTTTCTGTATAATAAGTTGGTGGTGTCCTCCTAGGACTAACTCTAGGACTATTTCTCGACTATTATCGTGGGTTTTAACTCTTGACGTACTAGGCCTATTCATATCTCCTGTGTTTATTTCTAATTTTTTTGGTTTATTTATCCTGCTCTAGAATTTCTGTATATGTTTCACTTATATCNCNTATTTCTGATTGTTGGTCATTTTCATTTCCATCTATTTCATTTACTTCAATATCTTCATTTAGTTCTTCATTTAGTTTTTGTTCCATTTGTTTTATTTCATTTGTTAATTCTAGCTCTTTATCTTTTTCTTTTTGTTTTTGTTTATTTTCATATAATAATTTTAACCTAGCTAATTTTTTTTCTAATTCACTTATTCTTGTATTTTTTATTTCTTCTAAATTTTGTACTTCTTGTTTTTGGTTGTGTTTTTATTTTTTCAATTTCTTTTGATTTATCTATTTCTTCATTTTCTTTTGTTATTCTTACCATAGCTGTTAAACTATCTTCTAATTTTGCTGTTTCTTTTTCTAGCATTAAGTATAAGTTATTTCCTATTTTCTTGTATCTTCTTCCTAAATTTAAAAAATACTATTTTTATTATCATTCCATCTTGGTTTTCATATGTTTTTTCGTCTACTGCAAACTCTTCTTTGTTCATTATGATCTATGTATTATATTATGTTGTAATTCATATTCAAGACAATCTAATTCTAATTTTAACATGGATATATCTTTTCTTTGTGCTAGTAGTGATTTGTTACATACTCCTGCTAATATGTTTTCTTCTAACCTTCTTTTTCTATGTTGTAACTCTTGTTCTTTTTCAGTTATTTGTTCCATTATTTTTTCTATTAATTGTTGTTTATATTTTTCTTTGTTCATATTGTTTTTTCAAATAGCAAACATATTTGTATTCTGTTTTTGAAATTATATTTATCAATTGATCTTTTTTATCATTATCTGTTTTGACTAGTTGTGACAGTTCATATCCTGTATATAAAGATCTTAATTTTTTCCATATTTTTCTTACCTTTTTATCTGTCTTAGTTCTTTTTATTTTAGTATTTTTATTTTTATTTATCATAACCTTTTATATAATATTTTAAAAAGCTTACTTAATTTTTCTGGATATTTAATCTTTTTTAACCTGTAATTTCTACCATATCGCCTTAGCCAATGTTCAGTCATATTTAGTCTCCAATATCTAAATCATCATATAAATCATATATGTCATAATAAAGTTCATCCTGTATACTTTGTATAGTTAACTTAGTCCAACCTTGGGTTGTTATTTCCATAATCTCGTATGTTAATAATTTGTTATAAATTTCTCTTTTTATATCACTATTCAAATTTTTTAGCATATAGAGTAGTAATATCTTATAATCAACATCATCGTCTAATAGGTATGTTTCCATTTTTATTATTTTCATTTTTCACTAAAATTTTATTCCTTCCAACCTCTTAATAAATTATACTTGCTTATTATGCAAAAATAATGATTTAATAATCATCTCGTCTGGTCACTACTACAGCTTTCTTCTTTGGTTAGTTACCCTAACAAATACTCAACTTTGTTTACTCCCCTAAACGGCCTTCTCTGCCTACCGGTTTCAACCTTAGGATGGCATAGTCTGGGCGTACTTATTCAAAGAATATTTCTGTAGCAAACTTTCTAAAGATGGTTATTATAACATTATTCAAACGTGATAAACAATTATAATTAACAAGAGATTTTCAGAAATAAATTAATTTAGCTACTCATGAATATAAAATGGTATACCTGTTTTTGTAGATCTTCCGACATAGTTGATTTGTTTTCCATAATTATTTAATTAACTAGCTCTGATACTAATGGAGGGGGGTGGAAGCGGATTTATGATTTGAGAGTAAAGAGTAGAGAGAAGATTGTTAGCTGAAGGATTGATGCCTTTATTTATGAGGGGAAACCCTCTATTTATACACAAAATTTACAGACTTTTGGCCAAAAAATGGCCGACACATACTTTACACTTGGCCTTTTTATATTCGGCCGACACAAGATGTAACGACCTATTTAGTCGTTTTGAGCAGCAGAATTATTTCTGGAAAAACTGGCCAAAACCACGGACACTGCGACGGACCGTCACAGGCACGACGGCCCGTCGAGGAGGTTCCGTTCCACGACACTTAGAATTCTGAAATTGGGTACTGAAAATCGACTCTCACGAACATCGTAACGGAGTGGCGGGGACGGACCGTCACGCAGTGTGACGGACCGTCCACGATACCCGTGATGAAAAATGACCCTCGGACCGTCACGACGGCGACTGTGTGACGGACCGTCGCACTCACGACGGCCCGTCACGCGAATCGCGTAGTCCCAAATCGAATCGAATTTCTTCCCACGTTTTAAGGGACGTTTTGGACTATCCTTTCCTTAATTATAAAGTTTGAGGGTTATTATTAATAAATCTAATTACTTGGGGGTTAAAATAGGTAACCTTAAGTTAATTAGTGGGTCATTATTACCATCCTTCATTCTTAATTATAGAATAATTAGGGTAAAAAAAAGAGGGTTTGAATAAAACAAAACACAAGAAAAGAGGAAGAGAGGGACGAATTGAGAGAGAGAATAAACGAGAAGAAGAAAACAAGTCTTGGGAATTTCTTGCTTGATTCCAATTCTTCGGTGGAGGTAGGTTATGGTTTCTCTTACGATATTCGTAGTAAACTCTTAATAGTGAATGATATGTATTGATAGTGTTGTGAACCCTTCTATATGCTTAAACTGTATGCTTGCATGAATATGATTATGAAATTGTGAATAAATAAGCATGATGAAGCTATTGAATCCCAAATCTTGATAAAAACCCTAATTCACTTGTTAATGATGATGCCTTAGTATGAAAGAAGGCTTGATGAATTAGGGGATCGGGTGCCACGTTCCGGTACCAGGATAGAATGAATATGAGGATCGGAGTGTCTCGTTCCGGTACCAGGATAGAATGAATATGAGGATCGGAATGTCACGTTCCGACACCAGGATAGAATATGGATCGGGTGCCACGTTCCGGTACCAGGATAGAATGAATATGAGGATCGGGTGCCACGTTCCGGTACCAGGATAGAATGAATATGAGGATCGGGTGCCACGTTCTGGTACCAGGATAGAATGAATATGAGGATCGGAGTGTCACGTTCCGACACCAGGATAGAATATGGATCGGGTGCCACGTTCCGGTACCAGGATAGTATATGAGGATCGGAGTGCCACGTTCCGGCACCAGGATAGAAATAGAGGAGCGGAGTGTCACGTACTGACACAAGAGGAAGAAAGATAATGAATCTTGAAAGATAATGAATATACTCAATCTAATGAACTTAATTCCCAAATGAGTATGGTATTGAGGCTTGAGTCCTCATGTGTGAACTCGGTTGTAGTTATTGATGAATTTATGTTGTTATTGCTACATGTTGAGTATTGTAGTTGATTTACATTATTATTGATATATCTTGTTCCCTATTTTGAGTTGGCCGATGATATCTACTCAAGACTTGTGGTTGTCTTGACCCCTACTTTTATGTTTTCTCCTTTGTTATTTGTGCATTGCGGAAGCGTTCCGTCAACTTCAACTCAACAGTAGATCTAGCCAGTCTTCACTACCTTCGGAAATTCAGGGTGAGCTAATGCGTCTAGCTTGGACTGGGTCTTCTTCTTCAAGTCTTGATGCCTTGAACTTCCGGCATGGACTAGCTAGTAGTTGTTTTAGCTTTTTAGACAGTTTGAGTTTAGCAATTTGAGATAGATGTTCTTGTGATGATGACTTCCAGATTTTGGGGATAATAATAATAGTTTTGAATTGTTTTATTAATGAGTTTAAGTCTTCCGCATTACTTTCTGTTGTTATATATTGAAATGATAAGGGTTAAATTGGTTGGTTCGCTCACATAGGAGGGTAAATGTGGGTGCCAGTCGCGGCCCCGATTTGGGTCGTGACAAACTTGGTATCAGAGCATTAGGTTCGTTGGTCTCATCACACAAGAACAGGTCTAGTAGAGTCTTAAGGAACGGTAGGGGGACGCCTTTACTTTTCTTTGAGAGGCTACAAGACTTTAGGAAAATTCCACTCTTTCATTCTTTCTTTCGTGCTACTACTTGAGTCCAATTGGTATCTAGACGATACGAATTGGTATCTGACCATCTTCACTCTATTTCGCAGATGGTTAGAACTAGAGCAACGACCGCACCAAAGAAGAACAACGGCACAAAGAAGAAACATCCGAGCCAGCCACCGGGCCGTGGCGCGAGGGGGAACACCGGCAAGAGGCCGTGGTAGAGGTCGGGGGGGGACGACCTCTAGAGGAAGAGGACGGGCGCCTAGCCCATCTGATGCTAGGCGTTGACTCCTCCACCGATCAAGAGGTAGTAAGAGAGGGGAGGATGGGATGAATGAACAAGAGCAGAATGAGGAATTGCCACCCCAACCTACCCCGGAGATGATCAACCAAGTACTTGCTTATCTTAGCGGATTATCCGATCACGGTCGTGCACCTCCGGTGGTTTTCGCACCAACACCTCCGGTTTGAGGTGCGACATGCGGCTACTATGGCTCCGCATGGATGCCTCCTTGGAGATAGGCACATTTCCACGTCGACTCTTTGGACCGATAATGACAAACGATCGGCCACGAACTTTTCGAAGTTCTTCAAATTGAAACCTCCAGTCTTCAAAGTGCGAGAATCAAGATGCTTATGATTTCCTGGTTGATTGTCATGAGCTACTACACAAGATGGGGATAGTAGAACGGTTTGGCGTTGAGTTCGTAAGCTATCTCGATTTCAAGGAACGCCAAAATGTGGTGGCGATCACATGTCGAGTGTCAACCGACAGAGGCCACACCCATGACTTGGGCATCCTTCTCTACTCTGTTTATGGAGAAGTATATCCCAAGGACTTTGAGAGATAGAAAAAGGGATGAGTTCTTGAGTCTCGAGCAAGGTAGGATAACGGTTAACGCATATGAGGCTAAGTTTCGTGCTTTATCAAGGTATGCCACTCAACTCTGTTTCACACAAGAACGGATCCGCCGTTTTGAAAAGGGGTTGAGATCAGAGTTGCGGATTTCGGACATACAGGAAGCGGAAGCGGCAAAATCCTTCCAAGAGGTGGTAGACTTTGTGATAGAAGTGGAAGGAGTGAAGCCGGACGACTTCACCACAACTTCGACATCAAAAAGGTTTAGAAAGGGAGGTGAGTTTAATAGTTCAGTATACTAGAGGACAGAGCTCTGAGGTTACTCAAGTCGACCAATCCAGTCATCACTACAGACTGTAGTTGGGGGTCCACCTCAGAACGGTCAACACTACTCCGAGAGACCTATGCATGAACCCCGAGAGTGTTATGGATGTGGGGAGGTTGGACACATTAAGACGTATTGTCCAAACCAGAGTTACAGAACCCCAATAGCTAGAGGTAGAGGTGGTCATGGTAGAGGCCGTTTTTCTGGAGGACGTGGTGGTCGAGGTAATGGTGGTCACCAAAACGGCCGAGGAGATGGGCAAACTGGAGCCACTACTACGCAACATGGTAGGGGCAACGGACAGACGAGTAATGGGGCCCATTATTACGCTTTCCCTGGTAGATCTGAAGCGGAGGCGTCTGATGCTGTCATCACAGGTAACCTTTTGAATTGTGATTGCATGGCTTCCGTATTGTTTGATCCTGGATCCACATTTTCTTATGTATCTTCATCATTTGCTAATGGTCTAAATCTACATTGTGAATTACTTGATATGCCTATTCGTGTTTCTACTCCGGTGGGTGAGTCTGTGGTAGTTGAAAAAGTGTATAGGTCTTGTTTGGTGAATTTTGTGGGGAGCAACACTTATGTAGATTTGGTTATCTTAGAAATGGGTGACTTTGATGTAATTCTGGGTATGACTTGGCTTTCTCCGAATTTTGCGATCTTGGATTGTAACTCTAAAACTGTGACGTTAGTCAAGCCTGGGGCAGATCCGTTAGTGTGGGAGGGTGACTACACTTCCAATCCGGTGCGTATTATCTCCTTTCTTGGTGCTCAGAAGATGGTTAGTAAGGGTTGTTTAGCTTTCTTAGCACATCTTAGGGATGACACCATCCAAGTACCCTCAATCGAATCAGTTTCGGTAGTTCGAGAATTTTTGGATGTGTTCCCTGCAGATCTTCCTGGTATGCTACCAGATAGGGATATTGACTTTTGTATCGATCTTGAACCGGGCACACGCCCCATTTCTATACCCCCGTATAGAATGGCTCCCGCTGAATTAAGAGAGTTAAAGGCTCAACTTCAAGAGTTGTTGAGCAAGGGCTTCATTAGACCAAGTGCATCTCCTTGGGGTGCTCCGGTTTTGTTTGTGAAGAAGAAGGATGGGAGTTTTCGGATGTGCATAGACTACGCATAACTGAATAAGGTAACTATCAAGAACAAGTATCCTCTTCCTCGCATTGATGACTTGTTCGATCAACTACAAGGTGCTTGTGTCTTCTCTAAGATTGACTTGAGATCCGGTTATCATCAATTGAAAATACGGGCGACGGACGTGCCAAAGACTGCTTTTCGAACTAGATATGGGCATTATGAATTCGTAGTGATGTCTTTTGGTCTTACGAATGCCCCCGCTGCGTTCATGAGCTTGATGAACGGGATTTTTAAGCCATATTTGGACCTCTTCATGATCGTATTTATTGATGATATATTGGTATACTCAAAGAGCAAGAAGGAACATGAAGAGCATTTGAGAATGGTATTGGAAACGTTGAGGGAGAAAAAGCTTTATGCCAAGTTCTCTAAGTGTGAATTTTGGCTAGATGCAGTGTCCTTCTTGGGGCACGTAGTTTCTAAGGATGGAGTGATGGTAGATCCATCTAAGATTGAGACAGTGAAGAATTGGGTAAGACCCACTAATGTGTCAGAAATAAGGAGCTTTGTTGGGTTAGCTAGCTACTACCGCAGATTTGTCAAGGGATTCTCTTCTATTGCTTCCCAATTGACGAACTTGACTAAGCAGAATGTTCCATTTGTATGGTCAGATGAATGTGAGGAAATCTTTCAGAAGCTTAAGACTTTTTTGACTACCGCACCAATTCTTACCTTGCCAATAGAGGGCAAAGACTTCATTGTTTACTGTGATGCATCCTATTCTGGGTTGGGTGCAGTGTTAATGCAAGAGAAAAATGTGATTGCTTATGCTTCGAGGCAATTAAAGGTGCATGAACGTAACTATCCGACCCATGATTTGGAGTTGGCCATGTAGTATTTGCACTAAAACAATGGAGACACTATTTGTATGGGGTTAAGTGTGAAGTCTACACGGATCATCGTAGCCTTCAAAGACGCGTCTTTACTCGTAAAGATTTGAACTTGAGACAAAGGAGATGGATGGAACTACTAAAGGACTACGATATCACTATCTTGTATCATCCGGGGAAGGCGAATGTTGTAGCGGATGCTTTGAGTAGAAAGGCGGGAAGCATGGGAAGTCTAGCTCATTTGCAAGCTTCTAGGCGCCCATTGGCTAGAGAAGTGCAGATTTTGGCTAACGATTTGATGAGGTTAGAAGTAAATGAGAAGGGAGGATTGTTAGCTAGTGTGGAGTCGAGATCTTCTTTTCTTGACAAGATTAAGGGAAAACAGTTTGATGATGAGAAACTAAGGCGAATCCGAGACAAAGTGTTGCAAGGAGAGGCTAAAGAAGCAACAATTGATGAGGAAGGTGTTTTGAGGATTAAGGGAAGGGTATGTGTACCCCGAGTTGATGATTTGATCAACACTATTCTGGCAGGAGCTCATAGCTCAAGGTATTCTATACATCCGGGTGCAACCAAGATGTATCGTGACCTAAAGCAACACTTTTGGTGGAGTAGAATGAAGCGTGATATTGTTGACTTTATTGCCAAGTGTCCAAACTGTCAACAAGTGAAATATGAACACCAAAGGCCCGGAGGAACACTTCAGAGAATGCCCATTCCTGAATGGAAGTGGGAGAGAATCGCAATGGACTTCGTGGTTGGTCTTCCAAAGACATTGGGTAAGTATGACTCCATTTGGGTGATTGTTGATAGGTTAACTAAGTCTGCTCATTTTATTCCGGTCAAGGTAACTTACAACGCAGAGAAGTTAGCCAAGATCTATATCTCAGAGATTGTTCGATTGCATGGAGTTCCACTCTCCATCATATCGGATAGAGGTACGCAGTTTACTTCTAAGTTTTGGAGGACATTACATGCTGAATTGGGTACTAGGTTGGACCTTAGTACTGCATTTCACCCTCAGACCGATGGTCAGTCTGAGCGAACGATTCAAGTCTTGGAGGATATGCTTCGCACATGTGTGATAGAGTTTGGTGGCCATTGGGATAGCTTCTTACCTTTGGCAGAGTTTTCATACAATAATAGCTATCACTCTAGTATCGACATGGCTCCATTTGAAGCATTGTATGGGAGGAGATGTAGGTCTCCCATTGGTTGGTTTGATGCATTCGAGGTTAGACCTTGGGGTACTGATCTCTTAAGGGATTCGTTAGATAAGGTGAAGGGCATTCAAGAAAAGCTTCTAGCGGCAAAGTAGACAAAAGGAGTATGCAGATCGAAGGTTAGAGACTTGGAGTTCATGGAGGGTGAACAAGTCTTGTTGAAGGTTTCACCTATGAAAGGGGTGATGCGGTTTGGCAAAAGAGGTAAGCTAAGTCCAAGGTATATTGGACCATTTGAGGTACTAAAGCGAGTAGGGGGTGGCTTATGAATTAGCTTTACCTCCAGGGCTGTCCGAGTACATCCGGTATTTCATGTGTCCATGTTGAAAAGATACCATGGAGATGCAAACTACATCATCCGTTGGGATTCGATTTTACTTGATGAGAACTTGTCATATGAGGAGGAGCCTGTTGCTATTCTAGATAGAGAAGTTCGCAAGTTTAGGTCAAGGGAGATTGCATCCATCAAGGTTCAATGGAAGAATCGACCCGTTGAAGAGGCTACTTGGGAGAAGGAGGCAGATATGCAAGAAAAATACCCACATCCGCTACTGATTCAGGTACTCCTTTTCGCCATCGTCTTTCTTCTTTTGATCGCTCGGGACGAACGATGGGTAAATTGGTATCTATTGTAACGACTGTTTAGTCGTTTTGAGCAGCGTTATTTCGGAAAAATCGCCAAAACCACGGACAACTGCGACGGACCGTCACAGGCACGACGGCTGCGTCGAGGAGGTTCCGTTCCACGACACTTAGAATTCAAATTGGGTAATCAAAATCGACTCTCAACATCGTGAGCGGAGTGGCGGGACGGACCGTCCGCAGGTGTGACGGACCGTCACAAGACCGTGATGAAAATGACTCTCGACCGTCACGACGACGACGTGTGACGGACCGTCGCACTCACGACGGCCCGTCCACAGTCGCGTAGTCCCGATCGAAATCGAATTTCTTCCCACGCTTTAAGGGACGTTTTGGACTATCCTTTCCTTAATTATAAAGTTTGAGGGTTATTATTAATAAATCTAATTACTTGGGGTTAAAATAGGTAACCTTAAGTTAATTAGTGGGTCATTATTACCATCCTTCATTCTTAATTATAGAATAATTAGGGTAAAAGAAAGAGGGTTTGAATAAAACAAAACACAAGAAAAGAGGAAGAGAGGGACGAATTGAGAGAGAGAATAAACGAGAAGAAGAAAACAAGTCTTGGGAATTTCTTGCTTGATTCCAATTCTTCGGTGGAGGTAGGTTATGGTTTCTCTTACGATATTCGTAGTAAACTCTTAATAGTGAATGATATGTATTGATAGTGTTGTGAACCCTTCTATATGCTTAAACTGTATGCTTGCATGAATATGATTATGAAATTGTGAATAAATAAGCATGATGAAGCTATTGAATCCCAAATCTTGATAAAAACCCTAATTCACTTGTTAATGATGATGCCTTAGTATGAAAGAAGGCTTGATGAATTAGGGGATCGGGTGCCACGTTCCGGTACCAGGATAGAATGAATATGAGGATCGGAGTGTCACGTTCCGGTACCAGGATAGAATGAATATGAGGATCGGAGTGTCACGTTCCGACACCAGGATAGAATATGGATCGGGTGCCACGTTCCGGTACCACGATAGAATGAATATGAGGATCGGGTGCCACGTTCCGGTACCAGGATAGAATGAATATGAGGATCGGGTGCCACGTTCCGGTACCAGGATAGAATGAATATGAGGATCGGAGTGTCACGTTCCGACACCAGGATAGAATATGGATCGGGTGCCACGTTTCGGTACCAGGATAGTATATGAGGATCGGAGTGCCACGTTCCGGCACCAGGATAGAAATAGAAGTCGGAGTGTCACGCATCTGACACAAGAGGAAGAAAGATAATGAATCTTGAAAGATAATGAATATACTCAATCTAATGAACTTAATTCCCAAATGAGTATGGTATTGAGGCTTGAGTCCTCATGTGTGAACTCGGTTGTAGTTATTGATGAATTTATGTTGTTATTGCTACATGTTGAGTATTGTAGTTGATTTACATTATTATTGATATATACTGTTCCCTATTTTGAGTTGGCCGATGATATCTACTCAGTACTTGTGGTTGTACTGACCCCCTACTTTTATGTTTTCTCCTTTGTTATTTGTGCATTGCAGCAAACGTTCCATCAACTTCAACTCAACAGTAGATCTAGCCAGTCTTCACTACCTTCGGAAATTCAGGGTGAGCTAATGCGTCTAGCTTGGACTGGGTCTTCTTCTTCAAGTCTTGATGCCTTGAACTTCCGGCATGGACTAGCTAGTAGTTGTTTTAGCTTTTTAGACAGTTTGAGTTTAGCAATTTGAGATAGATGTTCTTGTGATGATGACTTCCAGATTTTGGGGATAATAATAATAGTTTTGAATTGTTTTATTAATGAGTTTAAGTCTTCCGCATTACTTTCTGTTGTTATATATTGAAATGATAAGGGTTAAATTGGTTGGTTTGCTCACATAGGAGGGTAAATGTGGGTGCCAGTCGCGGCCCCGATTTGGGTCGTGACACAAGAAAACAAAATACTTACTATTACTACTTTACATAATGGCCTCTTCTTTATTTATGGCCGACATACACACTATTTTCTTTATGACTTTTACAATTGGCTTTTTACAGCCGACACAACACGACAAAAATAAAAATTATTACTTTTTACATATGGCTGATATTCAGCCGACACAAAATTTTAACAAGAATTCAAAATACTCTTTTTTTTTATTCGATTTGAACGTCTGGTATGACATTATCTTCTCCTTGACATATTGAACATATATGGTCGGGGTATTTTTGTCCAATAATTTTGCAATATCTCGTCAATAATTCTTCTAAAATAAACCCTTTCCTTAATGCTCTTGTTGTTGGTTTTTGCTCTGGCTTGAGTAGACTAAGTATCCATTGGCATATCTCTTCCATATCTTGTTCTCTGATTTCATTAGAATTTGAATATATCATAACTTGTTCTCGTACATAATAGCTCCATACTGAATTTCCGTTTAAATAATTGTTAGTTAGTTCATTTAGGATAGTTGCTATCCCTATAACTCTTTTGTTGGCGTAGAATTCTGGTATCTCAACCTTTTGTATTTCTTGTTGTATTCCGATATCTTCTGGAATTATCATATCTCTGGTCAAACCAATTTTTATGACTTGTATAATTGGTTTTATCTCATCAAATAATATCTCTGCTGGTGCTGAATAAAACTTTATATAAAACAATGTTCCTTTAGTAATTCTTTTATAGTTCATAAAGGCTTTGTATAGCTCTTGTATGGTAGATATTTCATCTCCTGTTTGGCTATAAACTGTACTAAGTAATCCATAACTATAACATGTTTTTACTAGATTTGCATTGGTACCTGGTTGTGCTATTAACTTATTATATCCTTGTAGCTTTTGGGTTATAAAATCAGTATTAGGGTCTTTGGTAGTTGGAGATCTAGGTGTTGAGTTTAAATAATTTTGGATTTTATAAAGGTTTTCAATATATGAGCGGGTTATGTGGTTGTAGGCTTTTTTATCTTGGTTCAAACTTTCTGAGTAAGTATGTATTTGTGGTGGTATAAATAATGAGTCTTTTTGGTTCTTTGGAATAAATGGTTTATCGAAGATTTTGTTCATATTTAAATTTGTATATCTTATTCCACTGGCTCCTTTTAATGTAGATGTGCTTGCTGTAGCTGCATTTAAACAAACATTGTCTTGGGTTTTATGGAGTTTCCCAGCGTCTCCTTCTAGTTCTGGCTTTTTACCGTCCGCCGAACGACGTAGCTCCGCATTTTTAGAGTCATGCTGCTGATTGTTAGCTTTCAGATTTTGTAACTCTTTTCCCATACTGTCCACCTTCGTAGAAAGTGTAGTAATTGCTTTGAGTATTTCTTCTATTGTATCTTGTTCTGTTTGAGTTCCTTTTTCTTGATAGGTAGTCTGCAACAAGTTTCTTGTCAGTCTTAATTATTTCAATTGTAAATGTAAAATTTAATATATTCTGTAACGACCTGTTTAGTCGTTTTGAGCAGCAGAATTATTTCTGGAAAAACTGGCGGGAACGACGGGTGTAACGACGGACCGTCGTGGTCACGACGGCCCGTCGAGGAGGTGTCGTTCCACGACACTTAGAATTTTGAAATCGGATACTGAAAATCGACTCTCTGAACTTCGTATTGAAATGGCAGAACGGACCGTCACATCCACGACGGACGGTCGTGAGTTTCCGTTGCAAAACACTTCAACTTTTGAGAATTTTGTACAAGAAACGAGTCTCTGACCGTCAGGACGGAGGGCAGGACGGACCGTCACAGGGGTGACGGGCCGTCACAGCCCACCTGAAACATGGGGAGGTGCGACGACCACCGTGACGGACCGTCGCAGGCACGACGGCCCGTCACAGGTGGCGCCAATCCCAGGCAGTTTAGGATTTCTTTCCTCGTTTTAAGGGACGTTTTGGACTATTCTTTCCTTAATTATAAAGTGTGAGGGTTAATATTAATAAATCTAATTACTTGGGGGTTAAAATAGGTAACCTTAAGTTAATTAGTGGGTCATTATTACCATCTTTTATTCTTAATTATATATGAATTAGGGTAAAAGAAAGAGGGTTTTGAATAAAACAAAAGAGAAAGAACAAGAGAGAGAAAGGAGAAACGAATTGAGGGAGATCGAACGAGAAGAACAAAGCTTGGGAGAATTCTTGTTGATTCCAATTCTTCGGTGGAGGTAGGTTATGGTTTATTTTACGATATTCGTAGTGAACTCTTAATAGTGAATAATATGTATTGATTGTATTGTAAACTCTGCTATATGCTTGATTGTATGCTTGCATGAATATGATTATGTGATTTTGATAAGACAAGCATGATGAAACCTATCTAATCCCAAATCTTGAAAGAAACTTTAATCTATGTTATTAATGATGATGCCTTAGTATAAAAGAAGGCTTGATGAATTAAAGTGATGGGATTGATGATGCCTTGGTATAGAGAAGGCTTGATGAACGGATAGAATGAATATGAGGATCGGGTGCCACGTTCCGGTACCAGGATAGAATGAAAATGAGGATCGAGTGCCACGTTCCGGTACCAGGATAGAATGAATATGAGGATCGGAGTGTCACGTTCTGACACCAGGATAGTATATGAGGATCGGAGTGCCACGTTCCGGCACCAGGATAGAAATAGAGGAGCGGAGTGTCACGTACCGACATAAGAGGAAGAAAGATAATGAATCTTGAAAGATAATGAATATACTCAATCTAATGAACTTAATTCCCAAATGAGTATGGTATTGAGGCTTGAGTCCTCATGTGTGAACTCGGTTGTAGTTATTGATGAATTTATGTTGTTATTGCTACATGTTTGAGTATTGTAGTTGATTTACATTATTATTGATATATACTGTTCCCTATTTTGAGTTGGCCGATGATATCTACTCAGTACTTGTGGTTGTACTGACCCCCTACTTTTTATGTTTTCTTCTTTGTTAATTGTGCAATGCAGCAAACGTTCCGTCAACTTCAACTCATCAGCAGATCTAGCCAGTCTTCACTTCATCGGAAATTCAGGGTGAGCTAATGCGTCTAGCTTGGACTGAGTCTTCTTCTTCAAGTCTTGATGCCTTGTACTTCCGGCATGGACTAGCTTTTTAGTTATTTGTTCTTAGACATTCCTAGTTTAGTAATTTGAGATAGATGTTCTTGTGATGATGACTTCCAGATTTTGGGGATATTAATAATAGTTTGAATTGTTTTATTTATGAGTTTAAGTCTTCCGCATTTCTTTTGTTGATATTGTATTAAAATGTTAAGGTTTATTGGGTTGGTTCGCTCACATAGGAGGGTAAATGTGGGTGCCAGTCGCGGTCCCGTTTTGGGTCGTGACAAAACTTGGTATCAGAGCATTAGGTTCGTTGGTCTCATCACACAAGAACAGGTCTAGTAGGGTCTTAAGGAACGGTAGGGGGACGCCTTTACTTTTCCTTGAGAGGCTATAAGACTTTAGGAAAATTTCACTCTTTCATTCTTCCTTTCGTGCTACTACTTGAGTCCAATTGGTATCTAGGCGATACGAATTGGTATCTGACCATCTTCACTCTCTTTCGCAGATGGTTAGAACTAGAGCAACGACAACACCAACACCAGCCCCGGCAGGACAGGGTGCGTCTGAGCCAGCCACTGGGGCTGTAGCTCGAGGAAGAACAACGGCAAGAGGCCGTGGTAGAGGTCGTGGGAGGACGTCCTCTAGAGGAAGAGGACGAGCACCTAGCCCATCTGATACTAGGGCAGTGACTCCTCCACCGACTGAGGAAGTGGCAAGAGAAGGGGAGGATGGGGAGAATGAACAAGCGCAACATGAGGAATTGCCACCCCAACCTACCCCAGAGATGGTCAACCAAGTACTTGCTTATCTTAGTGGGTTATCTGATCACGGTCAGGCACCTCCAGTGGTTTCTGCACCAACACCTCCGGTTTCAGAGATACGACATGCGGCTACTATGGCTCCCCGCATGGATGCCTCATTGGAGATAGGCACATTTCCACGTCGACTCTTTGGACCGATAATGACAAACGATCGGCCACGAACTTTTGAGAAGTTCTTGAAATTGAAACCTCCAGTCTTCAAAGTGCGTAATCAAGATGCTTATGATTTCCTGGTTGATTGTCATGAGCTACTACACAAGATGGGGATAGTAGAACGGTTTGGCGTTGAGTTCGTAAGCTATCAGTATCAAGGGAACGCCAAAATGTGGTGGCGATCACATGTCGAGTGCCAACCGACAGAGGCCACACCCATGACTTGTGCATCCTTCTCTACTCTGTTTATGGAGAAGTATATCCCAAGGACTTTGAGAGATAGAAAAAGGGATGAGTTCTTGAGTCTCGAGCAAGGTAGGATGACGGTTAACGCATATGAGGCTAAGTTTCGTGCTTTATCAAGGTATGCCACTCAACTCTGTTTCAGTCCACAAGAACGGATCCGCCGTTTTGTAAAAGGGTTGAGGTCAGAATTGCGGATTTCAGCCTTACAGGTAGCGGCTACGGCAACATCCTTCCAAGAGGTGGTAGACTTTGTGATAGAGGTGGAAGGAGTGAAGCCAGACGATTTCACCACAACTTCGACATCAAAAAGGTTTCGAAGGGGAGGTGAGTTTAATGGTTCTTACTATAGAGGACAGAGCTCCGGAGGTTACTCAAGTCGACCAATTCAGTCTTCACTACAGACTGTAGTTGGGGGTCCACCTCAGAACGGTCAACACTACTCCGAGAGACCTATGCATGAACCCCGAGAGTGTTATGGATGTGGGGAGGTTGGACACATTAAGAGATATTGTCCAAACCAGAGTTACAGAACCCCAATGGCTAGAGGTAGAGGTGGTCATGGTAGAGGCCGCTTTTCTGGTGGACGTGGTGGTCGAGGTAATGGTGGTCACCAAAACGGCCGAGGAGATGGGCAACCGGAGCCACTACTACGCAACATGGTAGGGGCAATGGACAGACGGGTGATAGGGCCCATTGTTACGCTTTCCTGGGAGATCCAAGCGGAGGCGTCCGATCTTTGTCATCACAGTAACCTTTTGATTTGTGATTGCATGGCTTCCGTATTGTTTGATCCTGGATCCACATTTTCTTATGTATCTTCCTCATTTGCTAATGGTCTAAATCTACATTGTGAATTACTTGATATGCCTATTCGTGTTTCTACTCCGGTGGGTGAGTCTGTGGTAGTTGAAAAAGTGTATAGGTCTTGTTTGGTGAATTTCGTGGGGAGCAACACTTATGTAGATTTGGTTATCTTAGAAATGAGTGATTTTGATGTAATTCTGGGTATGACTTGGCTTTCGCCGCAATTTGCGATCTTGGATTGTAATGCTAAGACGGTGACATTAGCCAAGCCTGGGACAGATCCGTTAGTGTGGGAGGGCGACTACACTTCCAATCCGGTTCGTATTGTGTCCTTTCTTTGTGCTCGGAAGATGGTTAGTAAGGGTTGTTTGGCTTTCTTAGCACATCTTAGGGATGACACTACTCAAGTACCCTCAATTGAATCGGTTTCGGTAGTTCGAGAATTTTTGGATGTGTTCCCAACAGATCTTCCTGGTATGCCACCAGATAGGGATATTGACTTCTGCATTGATCTTGAAGCGGGTACTCGCCCCATTTCTATACCCCCTTATAGAATGGCTCCATGAGTTAAGAGAGTTAAAGGCACAACTTCAAGAGTTGTTAAACAAAGGCTTCATTAGACCAAGTGCATCTCCTTGGGGTGCTCCGGTTTTGTTTGTAAAGAAGAAGGATGGGAGTTTTCGGATGTGCATAGACTACCGGCAGTTGAACAAGGTAACTATCAAGAACAAGTATCCTCTTCCTCGCATTGATGACTTGTTCGATCAGTTACAAGGTGCTTGTGTCTTCTCTAAGATTGACTTGAGATCCGGTTATCATCAATTGAAAATACGGGCAACGGATGTACCAAAGACTGCTTTTCGAACTAGGTATGGACATTATGAATTTGTGGTGATGTCCTTTGGTCTTACGAATGCCCCTGCTGCGTTCATGAGTTTGATGAATGGGATTTTTAAGCCATATTTGGATCTCTTCGTGATTGTATTTATTGATGATATATTGGTATACTCAAAGAGCAAGAAGGAACATGAAGAGCATTTGAGAATGGTATTGGAGACGTTGAGGGAGAAAAAGCTCTATGCCAAATTCTCTAAGTGTGAATTTTGGCTAGATGCGATGTCCTTCTTGGGGCACGTAGTTTCTAAGGATGGAGTGATGGTAGATCCATCTAAGATTGAGACAGTGAAGAATTGGGTAAGACCCACTAATGTGTCGTAAATAAGAAGCTTTGTTGGGTTAGCTAGCTACTACCACGCTTTGTCAAGGGATTCTCTTCTATTGCTTCCCAATTAACGAACTTGACCAAGCAGAATGTTCCATTTGTATGGTCAGATGAGTGTGAGGAAAGCTTTCAGAAGCTTAAGACTTTGTTGACTACCGCACCAATTCTTACCTTGCCAGTAGAGGGTAAAAACTTCATTGTTTATTGTGATGCATCCTATTCTGGGTTGGGTGCAGTGCTAATGCAAGAGAAGAATGTGATCGCTTATGCTTCGAGGCAATTAAAGATGCATGAACGTAACTATCCGACCCATGACTTGGAGTTGGCCGCGGTAGTATTTGCACTAAAGCAATGGAGACACTATTTGTATGGAGTTAAGTGTGAGGTCTACACGGATCATCGTAGCCTTCAGTATGTCTTTACTCAGAAAGATTTGAACTTGAGACAGAGGAGATGGATGGAACTACTAAAGGACTACGACATCACTATTTTGTATCATCCGGGAAAAGCGAATGTTGTAGCGGATGCTTTAAGTAGAAAGGCGGGAAGCATGGGAAGTCTAGCTCACTTGCAAGTTTCTAGACGACCATTGGCTAGAGGGGTTCGGACTACGGCTACGACTTGATGAGGTTGGAAGTAAATGAGAAGGGAGGATTGTTGGCTAGTGTGGAGTCAAGATCTTCTTTTCTTGACAAGATTAAGGGAAAACAGTTTGATGATGAGAAACTAAGACGAATTCAAGATAAAGTATTACGAGGAGAGGCCAAAGAAGCGACAATCGATGAAGAAGGTGTTTTGAGAATCAAGGGAAGGGTATGTGTACCCCACGACGATGATTTGATCAACACTATTCTGACAGAGGCTCATAGTTCACGGTATTCTATACATCCGGGTGCGACCAAGATGTACCGTGACCTCAAGCAACACTTTTGGTGGAGTAGAATGAAGCGTGATATTGTTGACTTTATCGCTAAATGTCCAAATTGTCAACAAGTAAAGTATGAACACTAAAGGCCCTGAGGAACACTTCAGAGAATGCCCATTCCTGAATGGAAGTGGGAGAGAATCGCAATGGACTTTGTGGTTGGTCTTCCAAAGACAATGGGTAAGTATGACTCCATTTGGGTGATTGTTGATAGGTTAACTAAGTCTGCTCATTTTATCCCGGTCAAGGTGACTTACAATGCAGAGAAGTTAGCCAAGATCTATATCTCAGAAATCGTTCGATTGCATGGGGTTCCACTATCCATTATATCAGATAGAGGTACGCAGTTTACTTCTAAGTTTTGGAAAACATTGCATACGGAATTGGGTACTAGGTTGGACCTTAGTACTGCGTTCCATCCTCAGACCGATGGTCAGTCTGAACGAACGATTCAAGTGTTGGAGGATATGCTTCGAGCATGCGTTATAGAGTTTGGTGGCCATTGGGATAGCTTCTTACCCTTGGCGGAGTTTTCATACAATAATAGCTATCACTCTAGTATCGACATGGCTCCATTTGAAGCATTGTATGGGAGGAGATGTAGGTCTCCCATTGGTTGGTTTGACGCTTTTGAAGTTAGACCTTGGGGGACTGATCTGTTGAGAGATTCTATGGAGAAGGTGAAAGCTATTCAAGAAAAGCTTCTAGCGGCGCAAAGTAGACAAAAGGAGTATGCAGACCGAAAGGTTAGAGACTTGGAGTTCATGGAAGGTGAACAAGTCTTGTTGAAGGTTTCACCCATGAAAGGGGTGATGCGGTTTGGCAAAAGAGGTAAGCTAAGTCCAAGGTACATTGGACCATTTGAGGTGCTTAAGCGAATAGGGGAGGTGGCTTATGAGTTAGCCTTGCCCCCGGGACTGTCCGGAGTACATCCGTTATTCCATGTGTCCATGTTGAAAAGATACCATGGAGATGGAAACTACATCATCCGTTGGGATTCAGTGTTGTTTGATGAGAACTTAACTTATGAAGAGGAACCTGTTGCTATATTAGATAGAGAGGTTCGCAAGTTGAGGTCGAGAGAGATTGCATCCATCAAAGTTCAATGGAAGAATCGACCGGTTGAAGAGGCTACTTGGGAGAAGGAGGCAGATATGCAAGAAAGATACCCACATCCGCTTACGCATTCGGTACTCCTTTTCGCCATTGTTTTTCTTCTTTTGATCGTTCGGGGACGAACGATGGGTAAATTGGTATCTATTGTAACGACCTGTTTAGTCGTTTTGAGCAGCAGAATTATTTCTGGAAAAACTTGCAGGAACGACGGGTGTAACGACGGACCGTCGTGGTCACGACGGCCCGTCAAGGAGGTGTCGTTCCACGACACTTAGAATTTTGAAATCGGATACTGAAAATCGACTCTCTGAACTTCGTAACAAAATGGCAGAACGGACCGTCACATCCACGACGGACGGTCGTGAGTTTCCGTTGCAAAACACTTCAACTTTTGAGAATTTGGTACAAGAAACGAGTCTCTGACCGTCAGGACGGAGGGCAGGACGGACCGTCACAGCCCACCTGAAACATGGGGAGGCGCGACGACCACCGTGACGGACCGTCGCAGGCACGACGGCCCGTCACAGGTGGCGCCAATCCCAGGCAGTTTAGGATTTCTTTCCTCGTTTTAAGGGACGTTTTGGACTATTCTTTCCTTAATTATAAAGTGTGAGGGTTAATATTAATAAATCTAATTACTTGGGGGTTAAAATAGGTAACCTTAAGTTAATTAGTGGGTCATTATTACCATCTTTTATTCTTAATTATATATGAATTAGGGTAAAAGAAAGAGGGTTTTGAATAAAACAAAAGAGAAAGAACAAGAGAGAGAAAGGAGAAACGAATTGAGGGAGATCGAACGAGAAGAACAAAGCTTGGGAGAATTCTTGTTGATTCCAATTCTTCGGTGGAGGTAGGTTATGGTTTATTTTACGATATTCGTAGTGAACTCTTAATAGTGAATAATATGTATTGATTGTATTGTAAACTCTGCTATATGCTTGATTGTATGCTTGCATGAATATGATTATGTGATTTTGATAAGACAAGCATGATGAAACCTATCTAATCCCAAATCTTGAAAGAAACTTTAATCTATGTTATTAATGATGATGCCTTAGTATAAAAGAAGGCTTGATGAATTAAAGTGATGGGATTGATGATGCCTTGGTATAGAGAAGGCTTGATGAACGGATAGAATGAATATGAGGATCGGGTGCCACGTTCTGGTACCAGGATAGAATGAATATGAGGATCGGGTGCCATGTTCCGGTACCAGGATAGAATGAATATGAGGATCGGAGTGTCACGTTCCGACACCAGGATAGTATATGAGGATCGGAGTGCCACATTCCGGCACCAGGATAGAAATAGAGGAGCGGAGTGTCACGTACCGACACAAGAGGAAGAAAGATAATGAATCTTGAAAGATAATGAATATACTCAATCTAATGAACTTAATTCCCAAATGAGTATGGTATTGAGGCTTGAGTCCTCATGTGTGAACTCGGTTGTAGTTATTGATGAATTTATGTTGTTATTGCTACATGTTGAGTATTGTAGTTGATTTACATTATTATTGATATATACTGTTCCCTATTTTGAGTTGGCCGATGATATCTACTCAGTACTTGTGGTTGTACTGACCCCCTACTTTTTATGTTTTCTTCTTTGTTAATTGTGCAATGCAGCAAACGTTCCGTCAACTTCAACTCATCAGCAGATCTAGCCAGTCTTCACTTCATCGGAAATTCAGGGTGAGCTAATGCGTCTAGCTTGGACTGAGTCTTCTTCTTCAAGTCTTGATGCCTTGAACTTCCGGCATGGACTAGCTTTTTAGTTATTTGTTCTTAGACATTCCTAGTTTAGTAATTTGAGATAGATGTTCTTGTGATGATGACTTCCAGATTTTGGGGATATTAATAATAGTTTGAATTGTTTTATTTATGAGTTTAAGTCTTCCGCATTTCTTTTGTTGATATTGTATTAAAATGTTAAGGTTTATTGGGTTGGTTCGCTCACATAGGAGGGTAAATGTGGGTGCCAGTCGCGGTCCCGTTTTGGGTCGTGACATATTCAATACTAATCTCCTTATTTCCTTTGTTGTAACTGAATCATCTAACTTTTTTGTTATCCACCATTTTACTTGTGTGTTATCTGTTCTTACAATAAATTTATTGTAAACAATATATGGTTCAAATGCTAATAAACACTTATATAATGCGAATAATTCTTTTCTATTTATTTCCCATTTTATTTGTGCTTCTGTATAAGATCCTGAATAATATCTACAATGGTGTTCTATTTTTTCTTTTTCATATTTGTATTTTAAAACTCCTCCGTAACTATGATCACTCGAATCTGTTTCAACAATGTAAGTGAATGTTTTATTTTCATCAGGAAAATATAGTTTTGGTAATTTTTTACATAGATTCTTAATATTTTTTATATGTTCTTTATCTTTATTATCAAAATGATATTCTACATCTTTTTTATGTTTTTTATGTAATGGTTTTAAATGTTCTGCTAATTTTGGTATATATTCTCTTACCTGATTTACTAATCCTAGAAAGGATTGTAATTTCTTTTTTGTATCTATATTTTCATCAATAGTAATTATTTTTTGCTATGAGTTTGCATTTTTATTCCATTTTTATCTATTTGTATTCCTAGAAATTCTATTTGTGATTTCATAATTTCTGCTTTTCTTTTACTCAAATTTATACCTGTATTTTTTACTATATGTATAAATTTTTCCAATAATCTTATATGTTCATCTTGTGTTCTAGAATATAACAATATGTCATCTATATATACAATACAGTTTTCTAGCTGGTTAAAACAGTTATCCATAAAATGTTGGAATCTACCTGGTGCATTTTTATATCCAAAGGGTAAAACATTCCATTCATAGAAACCTGTGATCTTGTGAATCTTTGTTAATTGTTTGGATTCTTCTTCTTGTTTTAGGTGGTAAAATCTGATTCTGATCAAATTTGCTAAAATAATTATATCCTTGTATTTGTCTTATTTTTAGTATTTTGTTTGGTATTGGATAATTGTATGTTTTAGTTTTAGCATTTAGATTACGATAATCTATGACCATTCTACTTTTACCTCTTTTTTGTTCACTATGTTTTATAACTATAAATGCTGGACTTGTGTGTTTACTATTACGCTTTTGTATGTAATTATTTTCTAATAATTCATCTATATGTATTTTAAATTCTTTTAAATCATCAAAGTTATATTTTAATGGTCTCTGTGTTATTATGCTATTTTCATCTATTAATTCAATTTTTACTTTTTGTCTTATGTTTTTCCCATCCTTGTAATGGATCTTCACTATATAATTGTTCTAGTTGTTCATTAATTAATTTGACTTTGTCTATAGCAAATATAATAATTTCTAATTGCGTTATTTGTTTATTATTTATATTTTCCATTTCTTGGTTTATCTTTTCACTTCCTTTTATCCATTCCATAGGTTTTCGTTGTTTATTATTTACCCTTTTTGCTCCTATCTTATTTCCGCATGGTGTAGTAAGCCACCAATGTGTTTTTGTTATTATGTGTGGATAAAATCTATCTAGAAATGTCATTCCTAATAACATATCTTTTGTAATAAATTCAAAATTATACATTTCTTCTATTGTTAGTATTTTATCCCATATTTGTATTTTTATATTTTTTGCTTTGTATTTAATCATACTTCCTTCATTGTTAAATCCCGTTACTACCATAGGTGTTTTTAATTTTTCCCATTTATCTTCTGGTAAGCAATTATATTTACATATATTCGCTTCTGCTCCTGTATCTATCATAGGGGTATAATATCTGTTGTGATATCCTTCTACTATAATTTTTGTAAGTATAAATATTTTCATTAATCATTTTGTCCTTTTTATAATTATTTTCTTATTTTGGAAAGTTATTGTTAATTGTTCATTTTCTATATTGTATGGTTTGACTTTTTCTAACCATTTTATTCCTAATGTAATATTATGATCTCCTTGGTATATTTTGAATTGTATTACTAAGGGTATTCCTCCTATAATTATTTCTTTTTCTGTTGTTTCTTCATTCGTGTTCACTATCTCACTAGGTAGTCCAGGCATGTATATCCTGTTCTTATAATTTCTTCTTCTAATACTAACTCTCTTGTTATATAATTTTCTTCTTGTCCTGTATTTATTAATATTTTATATTTTCTTTGGTCTATTATTCCTGTTATGAAATAATGATATGGTGTTATTTCTTCTTTATCTAATAAGCTTTGTGGAATTTCATATTTTCTTTTAGATGTACTCATCCTTGATGAGGTAGCTCTTGTCAATGTATTTGGTACGCTTGAAGTGCTTAATCTTTCTTTTACTATCTCTAAATCTTCTTCTATATCAATTTCTTTATAGCTATAGTCATTATTGACTATTACAGTAATTATTTTTTCAAAAGGATTTTCTATTTTTATTTTGTTAATTTTATTCCTTGCTGTTATTTTATGCTTCGTTGTTAGTATATATAGATTTTTACATCTTGCTGTAAATAATTTGCTTCCTGGTGCTAGTTCTATTCCAGATATTTTCCAATAAAGAACTAATGATCTATCTATATTTTTATCTGTTAATGATACTGTATAATTAGCACTTATTGTAAACTTAAATTTTTGATATATCAAGTTTCCTTTTACTGCACTA
Organism: Solanum arcanum; assembly: GCA_027789145.1. NCBI lineage: Eukaryota > Viridiplantae > Streptophyta > Magnoliopsida > Solanales > Solanaceae > Solanum > Solanum arcanum. Next base: position 21,240,138 of record CM050935.1, on the reverse strand, counting down.
ATTACGCTTTTTTCTATAGGGTGTACAATTCTATCATCTGCTAAGTATATTTCTATAGGTGTATCTATTCCTTTTCTACAGCAAGCTTTTATTAATATTTCTGTTCCTCCTAAATGTAGATATTTTATTGGTGTTTTAGCTTTTATATGTTGTATTTCTTTGTTTATCATTCTTTTATTTATTATAGGTATATATGCTTTTCCTCTTGTGTATTTACAATCTATGATATGCTCTTTTTGACTAACTACATAATATTCTTCTTTTTGTCTTTTAAATCAATTTCTTAAAATAGGTATTTCTAGTACTTTTTCAACGCTTAAATCTAATTCTTTTCCTTTTATTTGTTCAAATATCGTATTATCAAATATAATTTTCTGTTCTGATGATTCTTCATCTCTATATTCTTCCTTAGATATTATTTTTATTTCATTTTCAGACATTATATTTCTTTATCTGTTTCGTTATTATCTATGTTAATATTTTCTTCTTCATTCTCACTTTCTATATCTGATACTTCATATATACTATCATTTCCACTTAATTCATAATCTATGTACTCTATTTGCATATATTTTTCATTATCTATAATTAATTCTGCTATTTGTTTTCTTTTTGGATTTTTGGGTAATTTACAATCTTTAGCTATGTGTCCTATCTTTCAACAATTATAACAAGTACATTGGGATATTTTTCTTTTTGGTCTGTATGGTCTTTTTATTTTATGGTTTTTTACATAATACCTTCGTCTTGGTTGTTTATATTTATATATAGTTTTGTTTTTTCTATAATTTTTATATCTTTTAGATTTTTGTTTTTTAGTTATGCATCCAAATTGTGGTGCCATTTTATTTTTGCAACATGATAAATCAATGGAGGGGGGTGGAAGCGGATTTATGATTTGAGAGTAGAGAGTAGAGAGAAGATTGTTAGCTGAAGGATTGATGCCTTTATTTATGTGGGGAAACCCTCTATTTATACACAAAATTTACAGACTTTTGGCCAAAAAATGGCCGACACATACTTTACACTTGGCCTTTTTATATTCGGCCGACACAAGAAAACAAAATACTTACTATTACTACTTTACATAATGGCCTCTTCTTTATTTATGGCCGACATACACACTATTTTCTTTATGACTTTTACAATTGGCTTTTTACAGCCGACACAACACGACAAAAATAAAAATTATTACTTTTTACATATGGCTGATATTCAGCCGATACAAAATTTTAACAAGAATTCAAAATACTCTTTTCTTTTTTTTTAGATTTTATCCACACATAATAACAAAAACACATTGGTGGCTTACTACACGATGCGGAAATAAGATAGGAGCAAAAAGGGTAAATAATAAACAACGAAAACCTATGGAATGGATAAAAGGGAGTGAAAAGATAAACCAAGAAATGGAAAATATAAATAATAAACAAATAACGCAATTAGAAATTATTATATTTGCTATAGACAAAGTCAAATTAATTAATGAACAACTAGAACAATTATATAGTGAAGATCCATTACAAGGATAGGAAAAACATAAGACAAAAGTAAAAATTGAATTAATAGATGAAAATAGCATAATAACACAGAGACCATTAAAATATAACTTTGATGATTTAAAAGAATTTAAAATACATATAGATGAATTATTAGAAAATAATTACATACAAAAGAGTAATAGTAAATGTAACGACCTGTTTAGTCGTTTGGAGCAGCAGATTTTATTTCTGGAAAAACTGGCTAAGATTACGGACACCACGACGGACCGTCATAGGCACGACGGCCCGTCACAGATGTCTCGTTCCAGAATACTTAGAATTCTGAAATAGGGTACTGAAAATCGACTCTCTGAACTTCGTAACGGACTTGCAGGACGGACCGTCACAGGTGTGACGGACAGTCACAGTGTCCTTGGTCAGAATCGGATTTCTTTACACGTTTTAAGGGACGTTTTGGATTATTCTTTCCTTAATTATAGATTTCGTGGGTTTATATTAATAACTCCAATTCTTGAGGGATAAAAGAGGTAACTTTGGGTTAATTAGTGGGGTATTCTTGCCATCTTTTACACTTAATTATAAGTTAATTAGGGTAAAAGAAAGAGGGTTTGAATAAGAAAAAGAGAAAAGAAAAGAGAGAGGTAGATTGATCGATTGAGAGAGAGTCGAACGAGGAAGAAAAATATCAAAGCTTGGGAAATTTCTTGCTTGATCACTAGTCTTCGGTGGAGGTAGGTTATGGTTTCTCTTACGATATTCGTAGTAAAACTCTTAATAGTGAATGATATGTATTGGTAGTATTGTAAGCCCTACTATATGCTTAATTGTATGCTTGCATGAATATGATTATGTGATTATGATAAGACAAGCATGATGAAAACTATTGAATCCCAAATCTTGAAAGAAACTTTAATATATATTATTAATGATGATGCCTTGGTATAGAAGAAGGCTTGATGAATTAAAGTAATGGGATTGATGATGCCTTGGTATAGAGAAGGCTTGATGAATTTACAGAATGATATTAGTGGATCGGAGTGTCACGTTCCGACACATAGTATTAGTGGATCGGAGTGTCACGTTCCGACACATAGAATTAGTGGATCGGAGTGTCACGTACCTACACATGTAGGGGATCGGAGTGTCACGTTCCGACACATAGAATTAGGGGATCGGAGTGTCACGTACCGACACATGAAGGGGATCGGAGTGTCACGTTCCGACACATAGAATTAGGGGATCGGAGTGTCACGTACCGACACATAGTAGTAGGGGATCGGAGTGTCACGTACCGACACAAGAGGAAGAAAGATAATGAATCTCGAAAGATGATAATATACTCAACTTAATAAACTTAATTCTCAAATGAGTACGGTATTGAGGCTTGAGCCCTCATGGATGAACTTGATGGTACTTATTGATGATTATAGTACTTGTTGTTGCTACATGTTGAGTTTTATAGTTGATTTATAATATTACTTGATATATATACTGTTCTCTATTTTGAGTTGGCCGATGATATCTACTCAGTACCCGTGTTTTGTACTGACCCCTACTTTTATGTTTTCTTCTTGTTTATTTGTGGAGTGCAGCAAACATGCCGTCGTCTTCGACTAAACAGTAATTCAAGCCAGTCTTTGTCAAGACCCAAAACCGAGCCGCGACTGGCACCCACATTCACCCTCCTATGTGAGCGAACCAACCAATCTAAACCTTAACATTTTAATACATAACAACAGAAAATAATGCGGAAGACTTAACTCATTAATAAAACAATTCAAAACTATTATTATTATCCCCAAAATCTGGAAGTCATCATCACAAGAACATCTATCTCAAATTGCTAAACTAAAACTGTCTAGGAAGCTAAAACTAATACTAGCTAGTCCATGCCGGAAGTTCAAGGCATCAAGACTTGAAAAAGAAGACCCAGTCCAAGCTAGACGCATTAGCTCACCCTGAATTTCCGAAGGTAGTGAAGACTGGCTAGATCTCTTTGTTGAGTTGAAGTTGACGGAACGCTTTGTGCATTACACAAATAACAAGGAAGAAAACATGAAAGTAGGGTCAAGACAACCACAAGTACTGAGTAGATATCACCGGCCAACTCAAAATAGGGAACAATATATATCAATAATAATATAAATCAACTACAATACTCAACATGTAGCAATAATACATGAATTCATCAATAACTACAACCGAGTTCACACATGAGGACTCAAGCCTCAATACCATACTCATTTGGGAACTAAGTTCATTAGATTGAGTATATTCATTATCTTTCAAGATTCATTATCTTTCTTCCTCTTGTGTCGGTACGTGACACTCCGCTCCTCTATTTCTATCCTGGTGCCGAAACGTGGCACTCCGATCCTCATATACTATCCTGGTACCGGAACGTGGCACCCGATCCATATTCTATCCTGGTGTCGGAACGTGACACTCCGATCCTCATATTCATTCTATCCTGTTACCGGAACGTGGCACCCGATCCATATTCTATCCTGGTGTCGGAACGTGACACTCCGATCCTCATGTTCATTCTATCCTGGTATCGGAATGTGGCACCCGATCCATATTCTATCCTGGTGTCGGAACGTGACACTCCGATCCTCATGTTCATTCTATCCTGGTATCGGAACGTGGCACCCGATCCCCTAATTCATCAAGCCTTCTTTCATACTAAGACATCATCATTAACAAGTGAATTAGGGTTCTTTCAAGATTTGGGATTCAAAACTTCATCATGCTCATATAATTACATATATATATATATATATCATATTCGTACAAGCATACAATTAAGCACATAGTAGGGTTTACAATACTATCAACACATATCATTCACTATTAAGAGTTTACTACAAGTAGCATGAAATAACCATAACCTACCTCCACCGAAGAATTGAATCAACAAGCTATCTTCTCAAAATCCTTGCTATCCTCTTCGTTTCTCTCTCTCTCTATTCGTTCGTTTCTCCCTCTCTTTCTGTTCTTATTCAAACCCTCTTTCTTTTACCCTAATTATTCTATAATTAAGAATGGAAGATGGTAATAATGACCCACTAATTAACTTAAGGTTACCTATTTTAACCCCCAAGTAATTAGACTTATTAATATTAACCCTCAAACTTTATAATTAAGGAAAGAATAGTCCAAAACGTCCCTTAAAACGTGGAAAGAAATCTGATTCTGACTGGGACTACGCGACTGGCGGACGGGTCATGCCTGCGACGGTCCGTCACACAGGTCGTCGTGACGATCGGAAATTATCTTTCGTCAAGGACACTGTGACGGTCCGTCACACCTGTGACGGTCCGTCCTGCCACTCCGTTACGATGTTCAGAGAGTCGATTTTCAGTACCCAATTTCATAATTTCTAAGTGTTTTTAAACGAAACCTCTGTGACGGACCGTCGTGCCTATGACGGTCCGTCGTGGTGTCTGTAGTCTTGGCCAGTTTTTCCAGAAATAAAATCTGCTGCTCAAAACGACTAAACAGGTCGTTACAATAGATACCAATTTACCCATCATTCGTCCCCGAACGATCAAAAGAAGAAAAACAATGGCGAAAAGAAGTACCTGAATCTGTAAACAGATGTGGGTATTTTTCTTGCATATCTGCCTCCTCCTCCCATGTAGCCTCTTTAACGGGTCGATTCTTCCATTGAACCTTGATGGATGCGATTTCTCTCGACCTCAACTTGCGAACTTCTCTATCTAATATAGCAACTGGTTCCTCCTCATAAGTCAAATTCTCACCAAGCAAAACTGAATCCCAACGGATGATGTAGTTTCCATCTCCATGGTATCTTTTCAACATGGATACATGAAATACCGGATGTACTCCGGACAGCCCTGGAGGTAAGGCTAATTTATAAGCCACCTCCCCTACTCGCTTTAGTACCTCAAATGGTCCAATATACCTTGGACTTAGCTTACCTCTTTTTCCAAACCGCATCACCCCTTTCATTGGTGAAACTTTCAACAAGACTTGTTCACCCTCCATGAACTCTAAGTCTCTAACCTTTCGATCTGCATATTCTTTTTGTCTACTTTGCGCCGCCAGAATCTTTTCTTGAATAGATTTCACTTTCTCCATCGAATCCCTCAATAGATCAGTACCCCAAGGCCTAACCTCAAATGCATCAAACCACCCAATGGGAGATCTACCCCTCCTCCCATACAATGCTTCAAATGGGGCCATATCAATGCTTGAGTGGTAGCTATTATTGTATGAGAACTCCGCTAAGGGTAAGAAGCTATCCCAATGGCCACCAAACTCTATCACACATGCACGAAGCATATCCTCCAACACTTGAATCGTTCGTTCAGACTGACCATCGGTCTGAAAATGAAACGGAGTACTAAGGTCCAACCTAGTACCCAATTCCGTATGCAATGTTTTCCAAAACTTAGAAGTAAACTGCGTACCTCTATCTGATATGATGGATAGTGGAACCCCATGCAATCGAACGATTTCTGAGATATAGATCTTGGCTAACTTCTCTGCATTGTAAGTCACCTTGACCGGGATAAAATGAGCAGACTTAGTTAACCTATCAACAATCACCCAAATGGAGTCATACTTACCCATTGTCTTTGGAAGGCCAACCACAAAGTCCATAGCAATTCTTTCCCACTTCCATTCCGGAATGGGCATTCTCTGAAGTGTTCCTCCGGGCCTTTGGTGTTCATACTTTACTTGTTGACAGTTTGGACACTTGGCAATAAAGTCAACAATATCACGCTTCATTCTACTCCACCAAAAGTGTTGCTTTAGGTCACGGTACATCTTGGTCGCACCCGGATGTATAGAATACCGTGAACTATGAGCTTCTGTCAGAATAGTGTTGATCAAATCATCGACGCGGGGTACACATACCCTTCCTTTGGTTCTCAAAACACCTTCCTCATCGATTTGTGCTTCCTTAGCCTCTCCTCGCAATACTTTATCTTGAATTCGTCTTAGTTTCTCATCATCAAACTGCTTATCCTTAATCTTGTCAAGAAAAGAAGATCTTGACTCCACACTAGCCAACAATCCTCCCTTCTCATTTATTTCTAACCTCATCAAGTCGTTAGCCAGAGTCTGAACCTCTCTAGCCAGTGGGTGTCTAGAAGCTTGCAAATGAGCTAGACTTCCCATGCTTCCCGCCTTTCTACTCAAAGCATCCGCTACAACATTCGCCTTCCCCGGATGATACAAAATAGTGATGTCGTAGTCCTTCAGTAGTTCCATCCATCTCCTCTGTCTCAAGTTCAAATCTTTCTGAGTGAAGACATACTGAAGGCTACGATGATCCGTGTAGACCTCACACTTAACCCCATATAAATAGTGTCTCCATTGCTTTAGTGCAAACACTACCGCGGCCAATTCCAAATCATGAGTTGGGTAGTTACGTTCATGCACTTTTAATTATCTTGAAGCATAAGCAATTACACTCTTCTCTTGCATTAGTACTGCACCCAAACCGGAATAGGATGCATCACAATAAACAATGAAGTCCTTACCTTCCACTGGCAAGGTGAGAATGGGTGCGGTAGTCAATAAAGTCTTGAGCTTTTGAAAGCTTTCCTCACACTCATCCGACCATACAAATGGAACATTTTGCTTAGTCAAGTTCGTCAATTGGGAAGCAATAGAAGAGAATCCCTTGACAAATCGGCGGTAGTAGCTAGCAAACCCAACAAAGCTCCTTATTTCTGACACATTAGTGGGTCTTACCCAATTCTTCACTGTCTCAATCTTAGAAGGATCTACCATTACCCCATCCTTCGAAACCACATGCCCCAAGAAGGACACTGCATCTAGCCAAAACTCACACTTAGAGAACTTGGCATAAAGCTTTTTCTCCCTCAACGTTTCCAATACCATTCTCAAATTCTCTTCATGTTCCTTCTTGCTCTTTGAGTATACCAATATATCATCAATAAATACAATCACGAAGAGATCCAAATATGGCTTAAAAATCCCATTCATCAAACTCATGAACGCAGTAGGGGCATTTGTAAGACCAAAAGACATCACCACGAATTCATAATGCCCATATCTATTTCGAAAAGCAGTCTTTGGCACATCCGCTGCCCGTATTTTCAATTGGTGATAACCGGATCTCAAGTCAATCTTAGAGAAGACACAAGCACCTTGTAACTGATCGAACAAGTCATCAATTCGAGGAAGAGGATACTTGTTCTTGATAGTTACCTTGTTCAACTGCCGGTAGTCTATGCACATCCGAAAACTCCCATCCTTCTTCTTTACAAACAAAACTGGAGCACCCCAAGGAGATGCACTTGGTCTAATGAAGCCCTTGCTCAACAACTCTTGAAGTTGAGCCTTTAACTCTCTTAATTCGGCGGGAGCCATTCTATACGGGGGTATAGAAATGGGGCGTGTGCCTGGTTCAAGATCGATACAGAAGTCAATATCCCTGTCTGGTGGCATACCAGGAAGATCTGCAGGGAACACCTCCAAAAACTCACGGACGACCGAAACCGACTCAATTGAAGGTACTTGAGTAGTGTCATCCTTGAGATGTGCCAAGAAAGTTAAACACCCTTTACTAACAATTTTCTTAGCACGAAGAAAAGATATGATACGCACCGGATTGGAAGTGTAGTCACCCTCCCACACTAACGGATTTGTCCCAGGCTTGGCTAACGTCACCGTTTTAGCATTGCAATCCAAGATCGCAAAATTCGGAGAAAGCCAAGTCATACCCAGAATTACATCAAAGTCACCCATTTCTAAGATAACCAAATCTACATAAGTGTTGCTCCCCACAAAATTCAACAAACAAGACCTATATACCCTTTCAACTACCACAGACTCACCCACCGGAGTAGAAACACGAATAGGCATATCAAGTAATTCACAATGTAGATTTAGACCATTAGCAAATGAGGAAGATACATAAGAAAACGTGGATCCAGGATCAAACAATACGGAAGCCATGCAATAACAAATCAAAAGGTTACCTGTGATGACAGCATCAGACGCCTCTGCTTCAGATCTCCCAGGGAAAGCGTAACAATGGGCCCTATCACCCGTCTGTCCATTGCCCCTACCATGTTGCGTAGAAGTGTCTCCAGTTTGCCCATCACCTCTGCCGTTTTGGTGACCACCATTACCTCGACCACCACGTCCTCCAGAAAAACGGCCTCTACCATGACCACCTCTACCTCTAGCTATTGGGGTTCTGTAACTCTGGTTTGGACAATACCTCTTAATGTGTCCAACCTCCCCGCATCCATAACACTCTCGGGGTTCATGCATAGGTCTCTCGGAGTAGTGTTGACCGTTCTGAGGTGGACCCCCAACTACAGTCTGTAGTGAAGACTGAATTGGTCGACTTGAGTAACCTCCGGAGCTCTATCCTCTGGAGTGAGAACCATTAAACTCACCTCCCCTTCGAAACCTTTTTGATGTCGATGTAGTGGTGAAGTCATCTGGCTTCACTCCTTCCACCTCTATCACAAAGTCTACCACCTCTTGGAAGGATGTTGCTGTAGCCGCTACCTGTAAGGCTGAAATCCGCAATTCTGACCTCAACCCCTTTACAAAACGGCGGATACGTTCTTGTGGACTGAAACAGAGTTGAGTGGCATACCTTGATAAAGCACGAAACTTAGCCTCATATGCGTTAACCGTCATCCTACCTTGCTCGAGACTCAAGAACTCATCCCTTTTTCTATCTCTCAAAGTCCTTGGGATATACTTCTCCATAAACAGAGTAGAGAAGGATGCCCAAGTCATGGGTGTGGCCTCTGTTGGTTGACACTCGACATGTGATCGCCACCACATTTTGGCGTTCCCTTGAAACTGATAGCTTACGAACTCAACGCCAAACCGTTCTACTATCCCCATCTTGTGTAGTAGCTCATGACAATCAACCAAGAAATCATAAGCATCTTCAGATTCTGCACCCTTGAAGACTGGAGGTTTCAATTTCAAGAACTTACTGAAAAGTTCGTGTTGATCATTTGTCATTATCGGTCCAGTAGTCAGACGTGGAAATGTGCCTATCTCTAATGAGGCATCCATGTCGGGAGCCATAGTAGCCGCATGTCGTACCTCTGAAACCGGAGGTGTTGGTGCAGAAACCACTGGAGGTGCCTGACCGTGATCAGATAAACCGCTAAGATAAGCGAGAACCTGATTGATCATCTCTGGGGTAGGTTGGGGTGGCAATTCCTCATTCTGCTCTTGTTCATTCTCCCCATCCTCCCCTTCTCTTACTACCTCCTCAGTCGGTGGAGGAGTCACTGCCCTAGTATCAGATGGGCTAGGTGCTCGTCCTCTTCCTCTAGAGGACGTCCTCCCACGACCTCTCCCACGGCCTCTTGCCGTTGTTCTTCCTCGAGCTACAGCCCAAGTGGCTGGATAAGACGCACCCTGTCCTGCCGGTGCTGGTGTTGGTGTAGTCGTTGCTCTAGTTCTAACCATCTGCGAAAGAGAGTGAAGATGGTCAGATACCAATTTGTATCATCTAGATACCAATTGGATTCAAGTAGTAGCACGAAAGAAAGAATGAAAGAGTGGAATTTTCCTATAGTCTTATAGCCTCTCAAAGAAAAGTAAAGGCGTCCCCCTACCGTTCCTTAAGACTCTACTAGACTCGTTCTTGTGTGATGAGACCAACGAACCTAATGCTCTGATACCAAGTTTGTCACGACCCAAAACCGAGCCGCGACTGGCACCCACATTCACCCTCCTATGTGAGCGAACCAACCAATCTAAACCTTAACATTTTAATACATAACAACAGAAAATAATGCGGAAGACTTAACTCATTAATAAAACAATTCAAAACAATTATTATTATCCCCAAAATATGGAAGTCATCATCACAAGAACATCTATCTCAAATTGCTAAACTAAAACTGTCTAGGAAGCTAAAACTAATACTAGCTAGTCCATGCCGGAAGTTCAAGGCATCAAGACTTGAAGAAGAAGACCCAGTCCAAGCTAGACGCATTAGCTCACCCTGACTTCGAAGGTAGTGAAGACTGGCTAGATCTACGTTGAGTTGAAGTTGACGGAACGCTTGCTGCATTACACAAATAACAAGGAAGAAAACAGAAAGTAGGGGGTCAAGATAACCACAAGTACGAGTAGATATCATCGGCCAACTCAAAATAGGGAACAAAGATATATCAATAATAATATAAATCAACTACAATACTCAACATGTAGCAATAATACATGAATTCATCAATAACTACAACCGAGTTCACACATGAGGACTCAAGCCTCAATACCATACTCATTTGGGAACTAAGTTCATTAGATTGAGTATATTCATTATCTTTCAAGATTCATTATCTTTCTTCCTCTTGTGTCGGTACGTAACACTCCGCTCCTCTATTTCTATCCTGGTGCCGGAACGTGGCACTCCGATCCTCATATACTATCCTGGTACCGGAACGTGGCACCCGATCCATATTCTATCCTGGTGTCGGAACGTGACACTCCGATCCTCATATTCATTCTATCCTGGTACCGGAACGTGGCACCCGATCCATATTCTATCCTGGTGTCGGAACGTGACACTCCGATCCTCATGTTCATTCTATCCTGGTACCGGAACGTGGCACCCGATCCATATTCTATCCTGGTGTCGGAACGTGACACTTCGATCCTCATGTTCATTCTATCCTGGTACCGGAACGTGGCACCCGATCCCCTAATTCATCAAGCCTTCTTTCATACTAAGACATCATCATTAACAAGTGAATTAGGGTTCTTTCAAGATTTGGGATTCAAAACTTCATCATGCTCATATAATTACATATATATATATATCATATTCGTACAAGCATACAATTAAGCACATAGTAGGGTTTACAATACTATCAACACATATCATTCACTATTAAGAGTTTACTACAAGTAGCATGAAATAACCATAACCTACCTCCACCGAAGAATTGAATCAACAAGCTATCTTCTCAAAATCCTTGCTATCCTCTTCGTTTCTCTCTCTCTCTATTTGTTCGTTTCTCCCTCTCTTTCTGTTCTTATTCAAACCCTCTTTCTTTTACCCTAATTATTCTATAATTAAGAATGGAAGATGGTAATAATGACCCACTAATTAACTTAAGGTTACCTATTTTAACCCCCAAGTAATTAGACGTATTAATATTAACCCTCAAACTTTATAATTAAGGAAAGAATAGTCCAAAACGTCCCTTAAAACGTGGAAAGATATCCGATTCTGACTGGGACTACGTGACCTGTGACAAGCCGTCATGCCTGCGACGGTCCGTCACACAGGTCGTCGTGACGATCGGAAATTATCTTTCGTCAAGGACACTGTGACGGTCCGTCACACCTGTGACGGTCCGTCCTGCCACTCCGTTACGATGTTCAGAGAGTCGATTTTCAGTACCCAATTTCATAATTTCTAAGTGTTTTTAAATGAAACCTCTGTGACGGACCGTCGTGCCTATGACGATCCGTCGTGGTGTCTATAGTCTTGGCCAGTTTTTCCAGAAATAAAATCTGCTGCTCAAAACGACTAAACAGGTCGTTACAGTCTTACTACATCGGAAATTCAGGGTGAGCTAATACTTCTAGCTTGGACTGGATCTTCTTCTTCAAGTCTTGATGCCTTAAGCTTCCGGCACGGACTAGCTTCTTATGTATTTTTAGCTTTTAGAATACTCTTAGTTTAGTCATTTGATCGTAGATGTTCTTGTGGTGATGACTTCAAGATTTTGGGGAATAATAGTTATTGATTTGGTTTTTATTAATGAGTTAAGTCTTCCGCATTATTTTCTGTCGATATTATATTGAAAATGTTAAGGTTTTGATTGGTTGGTTCGCTCACATAGGAGGGTAAATGTGGGTGCCAGTCGCGATCGGTTTTGGGTCGTGACAAACTTGGTATCAGAGCATTAGGTTCGTTGGTCTCATCAAACAAGAACGAGTCTCGTAGATTCTTAAGGAACGGTAGGGGGACGCCTTTACTTTTCCTTGGGAAGCTATAAGACTTTAGGAAAATTCCATTCTTTCATTCTTTCTTTCGTGCTATTACTTGGATCCAATTGGTATCTAGGTGATACAAATTGGCATCTAACCATCTTCACTCTATTTCGCAGATGGTTAGAACTAGAGCAACGACTACGCCAACACCAACACCGGCAAGACAAGAAGCGTCCGAGCCAGCCACTGGGGCTGTAGCTCGAGGAAGAATAGCGGCAAGAGGTCGTGGTAGAGGTCGTGGGAGGACGTCCTCTAGAGGAAGAGGACGAGCACCGAGCCCATCCGGTACTAGGGCGGTGACTCCTCCACCGACTGAAGAAGTAGTAAGAGAAGGGGAGGATGGGGAGAATGAACAAGTGCAGAATGAGGAAATGCCACCCCAACCTACCCCAGAGATGATCAATCAGGTTCTTGCTTATCTTAGCGGGTTATCTGATCAGGGCCAGACACCCCCAGTATTTTGTGCACCAGCACCTCAGGCTACGGAGGTACAACATGCGGCTACTATGGCTCCCCGCATGGATGTTCCATTGGAAATAAGTACATTTCCTCGTCTGACTACAGGGCCTGTAATGACAAATGATCAGCATGAACTTTTAAGTAAGTTCTTGAAATTTAAAACTCCAGTCTTCAAGGGTGCTGAATCGGAGGACGCTTATGATTTTCTAGTTGACTGTCACGAGCTACTACACAAGATGGGTATAGTAGAACGGTTTGATGTTGAGTTCGTGAGTTATCAGTTTCAAGGGAACGCCAAAATGTGGTGGCGATCCCATGTTGAGTGTCAACCAACAGAGGCACCACCTATGACTTGGGCCTCATTCTCTAGCTTGTTTATGGAGAAGTATATCCCCCGGACCTTGAGGGATAGGAAAAGGGATGAGTTCTTGAGCCTAGAGCAAGGTAGGATGTCGGTTAATGCTTATGAGGCTAAGTTTCGTGCACTATCCAGATATGCCACTCAATTTTGTTTCAGTCCACAAGAGCGGATTTGCAGGTTTGTGAAGGGGTTGAGATCAGAGTTGTGGATTTCGGCCTTACAGGTAGCGGCAGCGGCAAAATCCTTCCAAGAGGTGGTAGACTTTGTGATAGAAGTGGAAGGAGTGAAGCCAGACGACTTCACCACAACTTCGACATCAAAAAGGTTTCGAAAGGGAGGTGAGTTTAATGGTTCTTACACTAGAGGACAGGGTTCAGGAAGTTACTCAGTCCGACCAATTAAGTCTTCACTACAGACTGTAGTTGGGGGACCACCTCAGACCGGTCAACACTTCTCCGAGAGACCTATGCGTGACTCCAGAGAGTGTTATGGATGTGGGGAGATTGTACATATTAGGAAGAATTGTCCCAGACAAAGTTATAGACCCCCAATAGCTAGAGGTAGAGGTGGTCATGGTAGAGGCCGTTATTCTGGAGGACGTGGTGGTCGAGGTAACGGTGGTCACCAAAATGGCAGAGGTGATGGGCAAACTGGAGCCACTACATCACAACATGGTAGGGGCAACGGACAGACAAACGATAGGGCCCATTGTTTGATCCTGGATCCACATTTTCTTATGTATCTTCGTCATTTGCTAATGGTATAAATTTACATTGTGAATTACTTGATATGCCTATTCGTGTTTCTACCCCGGTGGGTGAGTCTGTGGTAGTTGAAAAGGTATATAGGTCTTGTTTGGTGAACTTTGTGGGGAGCAACACTTATGTAGATTTGGTTATTTTAGAAATGGTTGACTTTGATGTAATTCTGGGTATGACTTGGCTTTCTCCGCAATTTGCGATCTTGGATTGTAATGCTAAAACGGTGACGTTAGCCAAGCCTGGGACAGACCCGTTAGTGTGGGAGGGTGACTACACTTCCAATCCGGTGCGTATCATCTCCTTTCTACGTGATAAGAAAATGGTTAGTAAAGGGTGTTTAGCTTTCTTGGCCCATCTCAAGGATGACACTACCCAAGTACCTTCGATTGAGTCGGTTTCAGTAGTCCGTGAGTTTTTGGATGTGTTCCCTCAGATCTTCCTGGTATGCCACCAGATAGGGATATTGACTTCTGCATAGATCTTGAACCGGGCACTCGCCCCATTTCTATACCCCCTTAAAGAATGGCTCCCGCGGAGTTAAGAGAGTTAAAAGCCCAACTTCAAGAGTTGTTGAGCAAAGGCTTCATCAGACCAAGTGCATCTCCTTAGGGTGCTCCGGTTTTGTTTGTGAAGAAGAAGGATGGGAGTTTTCGGATGTGCATAGACTACAGACAACTGAATAAGATAACTATTAAGAACAAGTATCCTCTTCCTCGCATTGATGACTTGTTCGATCAATTACAAGGTGCTTGTGTCTTCTCTAAGATTGACTTGAGATCTGGTTATCATCAATTGAAAATACGGGCGACGGATGTGCCAAAGACTGCTTTTCGAACAAGGTATGGGTATTACGAATTTGTGGTGATGTCTTTTGGTCTTACGAATGCCCCTGCTGCGTTCATGAGCTTGATGAACGGGATTTTTAAGCCATATCTGGATCTATTTGTGATCGTATTTATTGATGATATATTGGTATACTCAAAGAGTAAGAAGGAACATGAAGAGCATTTGAGAATGGTATTGGAAATGTTGAGGGAGAAAAAGCTTTATGCCAAGTTCTCTAAGTGTGAGTTTTGGCTAGATGCAGTGTCCTTCTTAGGGCACGTGGTTTCTAAGGATGGAGTGATGGTGGATCCTTCTAAGATTGAGACAGTGAAGAATTGGGTAAGACCCACTAATGTGTCAGAGATAAGGAGCTTTATTGGGTTAGCTAGCTACTACCGCCGATTTGTCAAGGGATTCTCTTCTATTGCTTCCCAACTGACGAACTTGACTAAGCAAAATTTTCCATTTGTATGGTCGGATGAGTGTGAGGAAAGCTTTCAGAAGCTCAAGACTTTATTGACTACCGCACCCATTCTCACATGTAGGGGATCGGAGTGTCACGTACCGACACATGTAGGGGATCGGAGTGTCACGTTCTGACACATAGAATTAGGGGATCGGAGTGTCACGTACCGATACATGTAGGGGATCGGAGTGTCACGTTCCGACACATAGAATTTAGGGATCGGAGTGTCACGTACCGACACATAGTAGTAGGGGATCGGAGTGTCACGTACCGACACAAGAGGAAGAAAGATAATGAATCTCCAAAGATGATAATATACTCAACTTAATAAACTTAATTCTCAAATGAGTACGGTATTGAGGCTTGAGCCCTCATGGATGAACTTGATGGTACTTATTGATGATTATAGTACTTGTTGTTGCTACATGTTGAGTTTTATAGTTGATTTATAATATTACTTGATATATATATTGTTCTCTATTTTGAGTTGGCCGATGATATCTACTCAGTACCCGTGTTTTGTACTGACCCCTACTTTTATGTTTTCTTCTTGTTTATTTGTGGAGTGCAGCAAACGTGCCGTCGTCTTTGACTCAACAGTAATTCAAGCCAGTCTTACTACATCGGAAATTCAGGGTGAGCTAATACTTCTAGCTTGTACTGGATTTTCTTCTTCAAGTCTTGATGCCTTGAGCTTCCGGCATGGACTAGCTTCTTATGTATTTTTAGCTTTTAGAATACTCTTAGTTTAGTCATTTGATCGTAGATGTTCTTGTGGTGATGACTTCCAGATTTTGGGGAATAATAGTTATTGATTTGGTTTTTATTAATGAGTGAAGTCTTCCGCATTATTTTCTGTCGATATTATATTGAAAATGTTAAGGTTTTGATTGGTTGGTTCGCTCACATAGGAGGGTAAATGTGGGTGCCAGTCGCGATCGGTTTTGGGTCGTGACAGTAAACACACAAGTCCAGCATTTATAGTTATAAAACATAGTGAACAAAAAAGAGGTAAAAGTAGAATGGTCATAGATTATCGTAAGCTAAATGCTAAAACTAAAACATACAATTATCCAATACCAAACAAAATACTAAAAATAAGACAAATACAAGGATATAATTATTTTAGCAAATTTGATCAGAATCGATTTTACCACCTAAAACTAGAAGAAGAATCCAAACAATTAACAAGATTCACAAGATCATAAGGTTTCTATGAATGGAATGTTTTACCCTTTGGATATAAAAATGCACCAGGTAGATTCCAACATTTTATGGATAACTGTTTTAACCAGCTAGAAAACTGTATTGTATATATAGATGACATATTGTTATATTCTAGAACACAAGATGAACATATAAGATTATGGGAAAAATTTATACATATAGTAAAAAATACAGGTATAAAACAATATTATACAAAATTACCAGAACCATTTAGTACAAACGTAATAAAGGATTGGAATAATGAAGGAATGGTAGATACTTTAGGATCTAGAATAAAATTTTTAAATCAATGGTTCATGCAACTATGTGAAAACCAAAAAGAAAGATTAAAAATGGAAAAAGTATTAAATAAAAATTTATCATGTTGCAAAAATAAAATGGCACCACAATTTGGATGCATAATTAAAAAACAAAAATCTAAAAGATATAAAAATTATAGAAAAAACAAAACTATATATAAATATAAACAACCAAGACGAAGGTATTATGTAAAAAACCATAAAATAAAAAGACCATACAGACCAAAAAGAAAAATATCCCAATGTACTTGTTATAATTGTGGAAAGATAGGACACATAGCTAAAGATTGTAAATTACCCAAAAATCCAAAAAGAAAACAAATAGCAGAATTAATTAAAGATAATGAAAAATATATGCAAATAGAGTACATAGATTATGAATTAAGTGGAAATGATAGTATATATGAAGTATCAGATATAGAAACTGAGAATGAAGAAGAAAATATTAACATAGATAATAACGAAACAGATGAAGAAATATAATGTCTGAAAATGAAATAAAAATAATATCTAAGGAAGAATATCAAGATGAAGAATCATCAGAACAGAAAATTATATTTGATAATACGATATTTGAACAAATAAAAGGAAAAGAATTAGATTTAAGCGTTGAAAAAGTACTAGAAATACCTATTTTAAGAAATTGGTTTAAAAGACAAAAAGAAGAATATTATGTAGTTAGTCAAAAAGAGCATATCATAGATTGTAAATACACAAGAGGAAAAGCATATATACCTATAATAAATAAAAGAATGATAAACAAAGAAATACAAGATATAAAAGCTAAAACACCAATAAAATATCTACATTTAGGAGGAACAGAAATATTAATAAAAGCCTGCTTTAGAGAAGGAATGGATACACCTATAGAAATATACTTAGCAGATGATAGAATTGTACACCCTATAGAAAAAAGCGTAATTAGTGCAGTAAAAGGAAACTTGATATATCAAAAATTAAAGTTTACAATAAGTGCTAATTATACAGTATCATTAACAGATAAAAATATAGATAGATCATTAGTTCTATATTGGAAAATATCTGGAATAGAACTACCACCAGGAAGCAAATTATTTACAGCAAGATGTAAAAATCTATATATATTAACAACGAAGCATAAAATAACAGCAAGGAATAAAATTAACAAAATAAAAATAGAAAATCCTTTTGAAAAAATAATTACTGTAATAGACAATAATGAGTACAGTATAAAAGTTTTGGATTAATATATGGATTGCATGAACTCTATATGTTTGGTATGTCTTGATTGACACTATATTGAGATTATTTTAAAGATTCTAATGTACTTGAAAAGAAATTTTGATTAACTTCATGGTTTTTGTCATGTTGATTGTCCATCTAAAGACGCTAGTTATGCATTTGACTTGATGAGTTAATATATGAAGCGTGTTTGAAGTCACTTTCTTTATGAAGGTTTAGACTTATAAAGACAAATTAAGCTTCTTTAAACTAAAATATGTTGAGTCTCATGAAATCTTTATGACTAGTATGGTTTGGAAAGCATGATTGTAAGTTCCCTTTTGAAAATTGAAGGCATGCCTATTCGTTGTCCTTGTGTCTGCCTATGAATTGTAAGACTTTTCCCAAATGATGTTTATTGTGAAGGCTATTGGTATGTTAGAAATTGACATTTTGTTAAATGACTTCCTAATTGTTGTGATGTGCTTGGTGTGGATTACTATTTAGACTTCTCTAGGAAGGATGTTTGAGCATGCCAGGGTTTAATGTTGAGAAATTCTAGTGTTACAGTAAAGATGACCTTTCTGCACTTGTTTGGGTATGAACTCATCAGACATGAAAGTGTGTCGAGGAGAAGGACATTCCTCTATAGACACAACTAAACATGGTATGGTGGAGTATGACCCTCATAGCACTAGGTCTAACTAATAGGAGTCCGTTGTAAATCTAATTAACTCAAGTCTATGTGCATTGAATTATGAATGCTTAAATGTCTTTTGAGTGTTGTTGGAATCTGTCTGTGTGTGACCTTACATGATAAGCTCTTAAATAAAATGAAGTAATGAACATGTTATTATTAGGAGAAGAATCTTTCTCCTATGACATGGAGCCTATGTGTTTAATGCATTAACGTGTGAGTGAATCAAACTTTTTGCTTGCTTATACGCATTGAGTGCTAAAAGGTTTGAAGTTGTGTTCCTTGTAA
This sequence comes from Solanum arcanum, assembly GCA_027789145.1. Lineage (NCBI taxonomy): Eukaryota > Viridiplantae > Streptophyta > Magnoliopsida > Solanales > Solanaceae > Solanum > Solanum arcanum. The sequence goes on along the minus strand of CM050935.1, from coordinate 21,221,061 downwards.
TTTGGTGCATTAAATTATATATGATGATGTTATGAATGATGTGAACTGCTTTAAAACTCATTGAAAATCCTTATTGTGATTAAAGTGTTCTAAGTGTCATTCGATGACCAACGTTCCCGAGTGGGGGATATTGTAAGACCCCCAGAATGAGTTAGGGTTCCTAGAGCCTAACATGTTCGTCATAAGGGTCTAAGTTCATAAAATGGTTTATAACATTGTATTGAGGCTGTTTGTAAGGTTTGAATTGATTCGGAAGTCAAATGTCAAGAGGCGACCTAGAAGTTCGATGACTAATCACCTATGTTCCTCAGGTGTCTATACTTTCTTATATTTGTATGTATCAATCTTATGAAGTCTTAAAATTAGTTATAATGATGTATATAGGTATTATATGGAGTTTCATGAAGTTTGGAGGTCAAACGTCCAATGAACATCTATGACGTTCCAAAGTTAGCGCACGTGACATTCATGTGTGTCTTGATGGGGCCTTGCATGTTTGGACGTGTTGCGTGTAATTCTTGGGTGAAACTGATGTGGAAGGTCTTTTTAATATTCATATTTACGTTGGAAACTTTCGGGTACGACTTCCCAAGGGCCCACAACAAAGACCCAAATTCTGTTGAGACACTACCTTGGAAGTGTCAATCGACTAGCTCAAAGGATGCCTCGTTGGTGGACTGACGCCCCGTCGATGGGTAAGCGTTAATGGGCACATAGACTGGAGAACTCTTGGCCACATCAAATCCTCAGATCCAAATGACGGAGGCACAAAATGGTCTGTCGATTTACAAACGCCCCGTCGTTAATGTTCGTCGATACAGGCCTGTACCAATGCCAATCACGGTTCCTAAGTATGGGGTGAATGGGAAAATCGCCCCATGTTCTAAACTTACCCTAGGAAGTTGATATACCCATTTTCTAAGTATATATAGATGATCTAAAACGTGAACAGCCCATACCCAATCCTCCAAATAAAAATCAAACCTCACTCTCCCAAAATTTCCTCTCTAGAAGCCTCCATTGAAAGTGAAGTTCAAGGTCAGCGTGTTGATGATATTTTAATGGATTATTCACCAATTTTATTGGATTCTTCATGTAATAGACTTCTGGTGATTCTTCATCTCTATGTAATCTTTCACTTTGGGAGTTAATCTCATGTTTTCAATGTAATTTCATGATCAAATCTCTTCTTCTTCAATCTAGCCATCTATTCTTTCTTAATTTACTTTCAAAAGCATAATATGAATGTATTGATGATTATCTACTGATTTGGATGTGATTTTCAATCCAATTACTTGAGGAACCCATGCTCTTTCACAAACTCAATTTTAGCCTATGTATGACTTTATGATCTTCATGTTATGCTTATCCATTTATGATCCAATTATTTTAATATGCTTATTACTACTGCATCAATGTATGAAGATTTTGTCACGCCCCGAGCTACCCCCGAGACGCGGAAACGGAACCTAGGACCACAAGTGATTCCAAGCTAACCCTGTTGGCATGATCATGAGCATATTAATGATAATAAACTGCTGCAGAAGCTAAATCATACATAAAATGAATAGATGGGGAATACCCATATTATATAACTGAGATATTTGAAAACAATGACTTTAATTCAGAAGAAATATTAACTCTACACTAAGCTGAATCTAACTATGTCTGAAAGTAGACTCTAAACTAGACTAGAAATACTGGGACAAGACCTAGCTAATTGACTAGTGACTGAAATTAAACTCATGACTGTTGTCCTTGGAGAATGAGCACTCACAACTGAATCTGCTGAACTGGAGATCGGGAAATCGATCAATGCGTGATTTGGATGCTGAGAACATGAACCTACATCATGACAAGATATAGCGCACGTATGCGTCAGTACTTGAAAGGTACTGAGCATGTAGGATAGAGTAAAGCTGAAATAAAGCATAACTGAACAAGCAAAAAAACAAGTATAATAATCTGAATGTGATGTGCTGATTTCTAAGCTAATTGAATGCAATGACTAATTTATAACATGCTAAAACTTAATACTGAATATACTAATAAATGGTCAATGCATAATTTCTGACTGAACTTTGGGAGTTACTAATAGCCAATAATAAAACCACATGAGCTAACTGTGTAGTTCGGTGTATACACCCGATCGAGAGGACCCAATATACCCTGCCAGAGGTGTAAAGGCAAGCTAGCGTTATCACTAAACTGATTGCCCATAGAGGGTACTTACAACCTACTTTGCTAGTAGTTCTAGGACTAGTGGATATGCTAAACCCTAGTCAAACTCGGTATTATGTTACTCCTAATGAATTTGGTAAATTAACTGATTATATCTGAATTTCTGTAAATACAGGATAGCTCAAAACTGAACATGCAAACTGAAAATGCGACAATTAATCTAGTAATTATGCATTAATAACTGAGGCATGTATATATGAAGTGTCTGAAATATATGACCTAGCATGTGTAATTCAAGACCTAAAGAAATATAAAGCTAGGGTTCTGAAATTCATGCAATAATCTAATTAATAACATGATAATCTAGAAACCCTAGGTTTACTCATGATAAGAGAATCAAGAACTGACTGAAACTAAGGACCCAATGGGTGGAAGGAACCCACTAGTAAAATCCCACATACTTGGTGATGAAATCCTTGTAAAAATACTTACGTTTCGGGGCTGGAGCTTGTGGAGTTCTTGAACTAGGGTTATTCAACTTTTTTCTCCTCTCTTGCTTCTAATTTTCTAAGTTTTGATGTAATGATTTGACTTGGATATGTATTAATCATGTTTCTAGGCTTAAACTGACTAAAATATGATGATTTATGGTCAAAACTACATTGATTAGGGTTTAAATGGAGTGGGAAAGGTCAAAAAGACCCCTGCGAAGGTGCTGTCGGGACTCACGATGGTCAGGACTGACGGCCCATCGTGTGCCCGACGCCCTGTTGTTGGGTCCGTCATGAGGGCCTAGTCGTTAGGCTTTTACTAAAATGGGCATAACATTTTACTCGGAGTTCTTATTAAAGCAAGGTCACTGGCTATGAAAACATAATTCAATTTTCTATCTGTGGATAGGTCATGGGAGACATAATTCATTTTTTGCTAAGAGTTATGATCATTTTAATTTGACGCTACGACATTTCCCCTTAACTGGCTGCAAATTGTCCACCTACGGACAATAGTTCCACTTAAGAACAATGTTGGTCATGCATAGCTCTTGCCAGAGAGTGGTTGAAGGGAGTCTTGATCAACAATAATGGACTACGGACAGTCGTTTGACCTACGGACCGTAAGTTTTTCCATCATCCAAGACTTAACCAATTTTTCTAGGCTGAAATTTTTGGGAGTTTCTTATCCCATCTACGGTTGTGGAGGAGGTACCGTGGTTTAGGATACGGTCCGTCAATGCCACCATTGGTAGAGCCTGCAGATTTTTCTAAAAAATCTAATTTTTGGTCTATTTTGGCTACGGGTTGTTACATTATCTCCCCCTTGGGAAAATTCGACCTCGAATGAAGACTAAACTAGCTGAAATAGAGGGAGAGATATGCAAACCCCACTTATAAACACTGAGAACTAAGTTCTGACTAAATTGAGTTTTGAGTACATGCGATTACTCTAAAAATAAAAGTACAAACTGAGGGAACATGATTCTAAAATAGAATTTATGCATGAATGACTGTACAACTGAAGAAGAACTATTACCTCAAGCTGGAGTGGAGTCGGAAGGAAAAAAGTAAGGGTACTTTGCTTTCATGGCTGCTTCTGCGTCCCAAGTAGCTCCCTCTACGGACTGACTCCTCCACAGAACCTTGACTGAAGCGACTTCTTTGTTTCTCAACCTTCTAACCTGACGGTCAAGAATCTCAACTGGTACATCCTCATAAGAAAGACTATTTTTCACCGCCACACTCTCTAATGGCACTACAAAAGTTGGTCACCCACACACTTCTTCAAGAGTGAGATGTTGAAGACTGAATGCACTGTTGTTAATTTTGCTGGCAACTCTAACTAATATGCCACATTGCCAACCCTTTTCAATATCTTGTAAGGGCCTACATATCTTGGACTGAGCTTCCCTTTCTTTCCAAATCTCATCATCCTTTTAATAGGTGAGACTTTCAGAAAAACTCAATCATCAACTTGGAACTCTAGTTCCCTTTTCCTTACATCTACATAATATTTGTGACGACCTTGGGGATATCTTAAGTCTATCTTTAATGAGTTGCACTTTCTCCATCGCATAAAGAACTGAATCTAGCCCTGTCAATGATGCTTCACCAACTTCAAACCAACCAACAAGAGATCTACATATATATAAAGCCTTATAAGGGGCAAACTCAATAAGAGAAAGGTGATCATCCCAACTTCCTTTGAAATCGATCACACAAGCTCTCAACATATCCTCTAAGGTCTGAATGATACGCTCTGCCTACCCATCCGTCTGCCGACACTTATATCATAATCCTTAAGGAAGTCAAGCTATCTCCTCTGGCGAAGATTTAAATCTTTCTGGGTGAACACTTATTGAAGGCTCTTATGATCGGTGAACACATTTACATGAACACCATACAAGTAGTGTCTCCATATATTGAGTGCAAACACCACTGCTGGAAGCTCGAGGTCATGAGTTGGATAGTTCTTCTCATTGCACCTTAAGCTTTTTAGAGGCATAAGGTATAACCTTATCTCTTTGCATCAACACACAATCAAGGCCAACTCTGGATACATTGCAATAGATCGCATAACCATCTAAACCCTCTGGTAGAGTCAAGACAGGAGTTGTAGTCAATCTAGTTTTCAATTCTGTGAAGCTTTTCTAATATTCATTTGACCATTGGAACATGACCATCTTCTGAGTCAACCTAGTCAAGGGTGAGGCTATGGATGAAAATCCTTACACGAACCTTCAATAATAACCTGCTAGACCAAAGAAACTTCTGATATCTATAGCAAAGGTAGGTCTAGTCCATTATTTCACTCCTTCTATCATTTGTGAATCTATGCAAATCCCTTCGCTAGATACAATGTGACCAAGGAAAGAAACGGATTGCAACCAAAACCCACATTTACTAAACTTAGCGAATAACTAGGGATCATTGAGTGACTACAGAACAACTCTCAATTGACTTGCATGTTCTTCCTCACTCCTAGAGAAAAAGAGGATATCATTAATGAAGACCATAACGAACAAGTATAAGTACTGTTTGAACACTATGTTCATCAAATCCATGAAAGCTACAGGAGCATTGGTTAGTCCAAACGACGTAACTACAAATTCATAATGAATTTACCAAGTTCAGAAGGCTATTTTTGGAATGTCACTATCTCTGACTCTAAGATGATGATAACCCGATATAAGGTCTATCTTTGAAAATTGACTAGCACCCTGAAGTTGGTCAAAGAAGTCATCAATCCTAGGGATGGGATAATTATTCTTGAATGTGACCTTGTTCATTGTCTATAGTCAATGCACATTCTGAGAGAACCATCTTTCTTCTTTACGAACAATACTAGTGCACCCCATGGTGAAATACTAGGTATGATCAAACCCTTATCTAGAAGGTCTTTCAACTGTTATTTCAATTCTTTAAGCTCTGCTAGAGCCATTCTGCAAGGAGGAATGAAAAAAGGTTGGGTATCTTGAAGGAGATAAATTCCAAAGTCGATTTCCCTTTCAAGAGGTATCTTGGGAAGATCTTTTGGAAATACTTCAGGAAATTCAGAGACTAATGGAACTGAATCAAAAGTTGGAGTTTCAAGGCTGGAATCCTTAACCCAAACTAGATGATATAGATAACCCTTTCAGATCATCTTTCTGTCCTTGAGGTAAGAAATAAATTTACCCATAGGCGCTACACTACTACCCTTCAATTCTAACATTGGTTTGTCTGGAAACTGAAAACCAACAATCCTAGATCTACAATCGACTAAGGCATACCAAGAGTGTACCCAATCCATGCCTAGAATGACATCGAAGTCTACCATTTCTAACTCTACTAGATCTGCTGAGGTGACTTTCTGAGAAACTATAATAGGGAAATTTCTATATACCCATTTGGCTATAATTGGGTCACCGACTGGAGTAGAGACTTAAAAGGGTTCTGAGAGAGTTTCTTGACTAATACAGATTTGGACTGCTATATGGAGTTACAAAAAGACAAAGTCATGTCTATTGTCTTTCCACTGAGTGAACCATATGTGAGTCACATCCTTGAGTTCGTAAGATGCCAATCTCAACTATTACTACCAGATACTGACATCATACAAAACATTTTCTTGACTTCATCAATGATCTTCGGTGGGTTCTTACCAGTATGCGACTCTAATAACTTAGACGGATTCATCCTAACGAAATCAAAAACTCTAGCTGCTATTGATCGATCAATTCAATTAGTAGGAACTAAAACCTACTGATTGTTTTGGTTGGTCAAACTCTTAGCCAAAAGCTGAATTGGTGTTCTGAAACTCTGCGTTTGAACTTTCTTATCTAGTACTAGAGGAAATTTGTTATCATTAAGTGCATTAGCATTACATGCCTAAGCTCTTAAAGAAAGAATGATCTTAAGAGCACAACGTCATGTTAGAATGTAATTTGATCATACCTTACGCACGATCAGAGTAACAGGAAAGTGAAGTTTTTTCCTAAAACACTTCATAGCCTCCGTCTTATTAGATGTGGTGCACTTCACATTCATGATAAGGAATCTACTTAGTGCGGATTTTCAAACATCCTAGGACACTTAAACCTAGTGCTCCAATACCAAATTTTGTCATGCCCTGAGCTACCCCTGAGACGCAAACATGGAACCTAGGACCACATGTGATCCCAAGCTAACCCTGCTGGCATGATCGTTCTTACAATGAAAAGATGGGGAATACCCATATTCTATAACTGAGATATTTGAAAACAATGAGTTTAATACAAAAAAAATTAACTCAATTCTAAGATGAAACTAACTATGTCTTAAAATAGCCTCTAAACTAGACTACAAATACTGGGACAAGCCCCATCTAAATCTAGCAAGAACTGAAACTAAATGACGAAAGACTGAAATGAAACTCATGACTGTTGTCCTCAGAGAATGAGGACTCACCATAGAATCTTCTCAACAGGAGATCGGAAAATCGATATTTGCGTGATCTGGATGCTGAGAACCTGAACCTACATCATGAGAAGATGTAGCACACATATGCGTTATTACGAAAGGTACTGAGCATGTAGGATAGAGTAAAGCTGAAATAAAACATAACTGAGTAAGCACAAAAACAAGTATAATAATCTTAATGTGATGTGCTGATTTCTGAGCTAACTGATACAATGACCAATTTATAACATGTTTAAACCGAATACTGAATATACTGATAAATGGTCAATGTAGCGAGTTTCACCAAACTATCGAAGCTACTAATAACTGATAATAAAACCACATGAGCTAAATGTGGAGTTCGATGTATATGCCCAATCGATAGCACCCAATATACCCTGCCAGAGGTATAAAGGCATGTTGGCGTGATAACTAAACTAATTGCCCACTAAGGGGACTTACAACCTACTTGGCTAGTAGTTTTGGGACTATTGGGTATGCTAAACCCTAGTCCAACTCGATAATATGCTAATCCAAATGAATTCTATAAATTAACTAATTATATCTAAATTTATGTAAATACTGGATAGCTCGAAACTAAACATGCAATGCAACAATTAATCTAGTAATTATGCATTTATAACTGAGGCATGTATATCTAAAGTGTCTAAAAAATATGACCTAGAATGTGTAATTATAGAACTAAAGAAATACAAAGCTAGGGTTCTGAAATTCATGCGATATTCTGAATAATAACATGATAATCTAATTTGGAACATATAACTAATAATTCATGGAGTTCTAAAAAAGTTCAAGAAACCCTAGGTTAAATAATGATATGAGAATAAAGAACTTACTGAAACTAAGGATCTAATGGTTGAAAGGAACCAACTAGCCAAATCCCAAATACCTGGTGATGAAATCCACGGAAAAATACTTAAGTTTCGAGGCTGGAAGTGCTCGAGCTTGTGGCGTACTTCAACTAGGGTTCTTGTTCTTTTTTCTCCTTTCTTGGTTCTAATTTTCAATGTTTTGTTTTAATGATTTGACTTGGATATGTTTTAATCATGTTTTTAGGATTAAAAAGACTAAAATATGATTATTTATGGTCAAAACGACGTAACTTAGGGTTTAAACATAGTGGGAAAAGTCATAAAGACCCCTAGAAAGGTTGTTGTCGTTCCTTACGATGGCTAGGACTGACGGTCCATCATGGGACCGACACCCTGTCGTTGGGTCTGTAGTGAGCCCTTTACTAAAATGGACCTAATTTTTTACTCGGAGGTCTGATTTTAGCAAGGTTGGTGGATATGGATAAATAATTCGATCGTTGTCTAAGAGTATTATCATTTTAAGTTGACCCAACTGCATTTCCCCTTAACTGGCTGCAAATTTTCCACCTACGGACCATAGGTCCACCTACGAACCATGATGGTAATCCATACCTCTTATCAGAGAGTGGTTGAAGGGTGTCTTGATCGATGGTCACGGACTACGGACCGTCGTTTGACCTACGGACCGTTGTTTGACCTACGGACCGTAAGTCCGTCCATCGTCCAGAACTTAACCAATTTTTCTAGGCTGAAATTTTTGGGAGATTCTGATCCCATCGACGGTTGTGCACGACGGACCGTGGTTCAGGGTACGGTCTATCGTTGCCACTGTTGGTACCACCTGCTGATTTTTCTGAAAAACTTATTTTAGGTATGTTTTGGATACGGGGTGTTACAGATTTGATCATGCCTAGCCTTTGTCTCAATGTGAACACTATTATATTTCCATTATAATGCATGAATGAGGAATTAAATTATGTTAAATTGATTGATAACCATTGTCTAACATGTATATATATTATGAATTATATGTAATGGATCCAATGCGGATCAAGGTTTGAAGATTAGATAGTATTGATGCATGTTCTCCTATCTTCTGTAATTACTAATATAGTTGTATGTATCTCGATTCTATGGTAATTGGTTTATGAGTTGCTATAGGGTTAATTGTAGTTTAGCTACTACATATAATAGATTATAATGATGAATTGTGTGTTGGTATCCAATGTGGATTGACGCTTGAAGATTTGATTGCTAATTTGTCTCTATTGTAATATATTATGCTCACCGTGACCTCGAGTTTATTGGAAATTGTAGTAGGATCTAATCTAGGCTATGATTTATTTAAGCTACTGCCTTAGATTGATACTATTGATGAAATATTATTTATAATCCATGCAAGTGAAATTGGTTAATGGTCTATGTCCTTCTACTTTCTAGTATATATTTGATGCCTTGTATTATGTTATAGTATGAACTTGTAGAGATTTGTACATGGTTTATTTCATAATTAAATGTATATTTAGACACTTCCCAATAATGTATTTATTTTTAAAAAGGTGTATTTAATCAATGATGATCAAAAGTTTGATGAATTGGTAAGAATGACTTTCCCTCTCTACTTTTCTTATAGTATTGAAAGTTGATGAAACCTTGTATGAAATTGTGTGGTATTATCCACTTATGGTGGCGGTGTTTACTTTATTGTCATTATATATTTTTTGACCATGTCCTTGAGGGCAAATTGATGAATATATGAATGTGGGGTTATGATGATGACCTTATTTGTAACTTGTGCCTAATCTTTAACTCTAGTTGTTAATTTAGGTTATGTTACTATTGTTATGAGCATGAGAATGAATATGTTAAGCTTATGTGTAGGTGCTCCCATTAATGAAAAATTAAGGAATGATGACCCCTACCTATGTACCCCTATTTTTTTTATGTAGGAATATCAAAAGTTAGGAGTCTTAAGTGTAAAAGGAAGCTTGGCTTGTCTCCTATCCTATTGTGTATTGTGTGATGTATGTTTGAATGTGTAGTGTGGTATTAAGCGGGTGGCTGCCTCAATATGTTGTTGATAGCTATTATGTTATCATATTGACCAATGAATACATGTCACATGTGGGCTTACCCCTTTTTACGTAACCGGCCGTCGTCATCTTTGAGGACTAAGACTAGCCTCTTCGTTTACATCATTATATTAAGAGGTCAAATTTAGGGAAAAATTTAAAAATTTTCGTTACTTTTAATTGGAGGTTTACATAGTCCTCTACGCGCGCGCACACACACACATATACATATATATTAATTTCGAGATTGGGAAAGACCCACATGAAAAATAAACTTTTGAAAATACATTAAAGGAACACTTTAAGGAAAGAATTCTCAAAGAAGAATTTGATCCCATACTTAATGATTGATGAAGAATTGATAGTGAAATCTTCAATTACAGCCCCCAAAACCCTCCCCTAGCTTGGTCTTCAAAGGTATCTTCCAATAGAGAGAGAAAGAAGATAGAAGGAAGATAATTTATTTTGTGAGTTGTAATTAGTCTAATGGGGTTGGGGTCTATATATGGGGGGTGGGGGTTAATTTAGTTAATTTTACTTCCTTTAATAACTAACTAAACATCAAACCCCTTATTTAATTAGTTAAGACTTAGTTAAAACGTGCAGGAAATTACAGGCCCCATTGACGAGACCACGATCGACGGATCGTTGGTCCATCGACGGGCAGGCCCTCCCTCCGTGTTGCACCTTTGTAGTCTTTGTCAGGGACTATGAAGATGAGGCCCTCCTGTGATTTGGTTAATTTTTCCCGATGGATGGCATCGACGCCCCATCGATCAACACACCCTCCGTCGTTTGTCTCTCATGGGTGCACACTTCACAGGCAGTGTTTGAATCCACTTGCAAGGGTCCTCCTCAAGGTCCCTTGGATGGTCCTCGGGGAGTCATACCCGCATGTTTCGACCATGAATCTAGTTAAACACGTGTTAGACACGCTTCCACCAATTTTCATAGGGAACCATGGAAATGGATTAATAAAAACTATTGTTATAGGCAAACTCCACCAAAGGTAAGTTTCTATCCCAACTCCCTTTAATATCAATGATGCATGCCCTAAGCATATCTTCAAGGTTTTATATCGTACGCTCCGCTTGACCATAAATTTGGGGATGCAAAGCAGTTCTCAACATCACCGTAGTACCCAGCCCTTTTTGGAACGACCTTAAAAATCTAGATGTGAATTGTGTGCCCAATGTGATATTAAGGATAATGGAATTCCATGGCGGCACACATTCTCATCTTTGAAGATTATTCTTGAATAATCCTCCGCCGAATATGAAGACTTGACGGGAATGAAGCAAGCGAACTTAGTCAATCGATCCACAACCACCCGTATGGAATCATAGGAGTTTTGGGTCCGAGGTAAACCTAATACAAAGCCCATATTGATGTCTTCCCACTTCCAAGTAAGAATTTGGATCTCTTGTTGTAAGCCACACATCTTTAGGTGTTCGGCCTTTACTTGTTGACAATTTGGACACTTAGCGACAAACTCCGATATGTCCCTTTTTATACCATCTTACCAATATATCTTAGGTCATGGTACATTTTTATTTACCCTAGATTAATTGAGTAGTGGGACCCATGTGCTTCTTCTAGGATCTGATCCCTCAATCAATCTACATCGGGAACACATAATCTCCCTTGGTACCTTAATACACCATCCCCCATAAGGATAATGATTCATTCAACTTGCCGGAAACTTATTTAGAAAATCCCCCTTAAAAATATCCCAAGTCACCGAACCACCCCTCAAGCACCTATTATCCCTTCATTGCACATACCATGTTTGAGCCACATCCTCGAATTTGTATGTGGACAACTCGGCCTTCTCACTTGAAGACACCCCCATGGCATATAGAATCTTGTAGATATAATCAATGAATTCTTAGGGGTCTTCATCAACCTTAGACCCATAGAAAGTAAGAGGGTTCATTCGAAGGAAGTCCCTTAGACGGGAAGCCATAGTAGTGATTTGTTGATGAAGATGGAGAGTAATATACGTATTGGCTTGGGCCGTCATAGCTTGGGCTTGAACTATTGCATTTTGTGCTTGAGTAGTCATGGTTTGGGCCATTTGAGCAAGAATATCCCTCATCTCTGCCTCCGTCATAGGTTGAGGGTTTGTTGGGGCTTGATCAAAATTAGCATTTTATTCAAGTGGAGGAACTTGGCCATCATGAGGAGGAGCTCCCGCATTAGCAACTCCCTCCTCAAGTCTTCGAAATGCATTCCTTCGAGTGTTCATGCTTCTTATAAGCACACCAATAGGATTAGATGAAAAAGCACACCATAAGTATACTCTATTGGCACGATATAATATTTCCATGAAAGAAAGCGATTCAGAAGAATCATATAGGTTTCTACTCATAAGTGTGGCACACTTCACAATTATGAATACAAACCTACATACACGTGGGACAAAGAGACATAACTCAATGATATTCAACCTCATGCTCTGATACCAAGTTTGTCACATCCAGGTTAAACCTCAGGACGTAACCGACATCGTCTTTCATTTTGAAGGACTAAGACTAGCCTTTTATTCTAATGTCATTACATTCATAGGTTTAAAATGTGGAAAAATTTAAAACTTTCATTATCACTACTTGAACGTTAACATAGACCTCTTCGTATATATATATATATATATATATATATATATATATATATATATATATATATATATATATATATATATATATATATATATATATATATTGAGTATACATAGACCCTTCATATAGGAAGGTTACATAGCCTTCTATTTTGTATTTAACATACATAGATAAAAATATAGAAATAGTCTCAACAATTGTCTCATCTAATACCATCCAAATGGATATCACAATATGGGCATAGCCCTTATATCAATTCCAACAAGACCATGTATAGGTCATACAAAAGTACAATATTCAATTAAAAAGGAAAGGAATGATAGTGTCAATAATTCATAGCAAAATCCAAGGCTAGAGGACGGAATTACCCTCAAAAGTTGAGGACCTACCCTACTTGGATGAAAGGAAGAATCCAAGCCTTTAACAATGTCGCCTTTCAAACTCTTCAATGACAGGAACCTAAAATGTTTGGGAAAAGGGAAGAAAATGGGTTAGTAATCCAGTATATTAAGCATGAGATATTATGCACATACACAAGCAAAACATGCTAAAAAAGACTTTTTAGTCAAAACATGCCACTTTACCCTTTAGGGAAATACAAGAAAGTCAAGATACTCATATCAATCAACCAACGTGCTTACTATAATACAAGTAATACTTATCCAAACATACTTGAAACCATGATTTACTCCAACCCTAACATCAAGGAATAATATCACAAGAATGAGTTAGAGTTAAACATATCATGATAAGCAAGACAACTACTCACAAGTCCTTATCATGTCAACAAGTGCAATTACCAAGCAAACTCCCATAACCTTACTAAATCAAGTATCCTCAAAAAGAAAACATGACTAAAGTCTGACTTTACATATCATGGAATTCAGGCTTGCATTTCATCATATATTATCCTTATAATCCAAGGCATATTCATAAATGAACTAATCAACATATAGTATCAACAATGTCATAATATATCCATCATATATTGTCATAACATAAACATATATAAAAACCTCCTCCTAAGATTCCCCTTAAGGTTAACTAGTGTAATGTTGTATTGATCCGGACCCGAAAAGTTATTCTTTAAAAATTTTGAATAGTCATTTGACTATAAATAATTAATTTATGGGCAATTTGGTTATTTTTAATGATAATGGGTCAAGTTTAAAATATTAAAATAGGTTAATTTATATTTTTACTTTTAATACATAATTAATTTAGAAAAGAAAATAACGAGGAGCTAGAAGACTAACCTCTTTGCGGCGTAAAGAGAGAAGGAAGGGGATGAACTGCTTCATGACTTCACGTAAGAAAAATTTCAGCTGAAGCTTTTTTAATTTCTCATATGACTGCAGCATTAATTGCTTTGCATACAATCATTAATTGTTGTGCGCACACACACACACACACACACAGAGATATATATATATATATATATATATATATATATATATATATATATATATATATATATATATATATATATATATATATATATATATATATATATATATATATATATATTAATAGTACATTAGAATTAAATTTGGGGTTTGGAGATTTGGAATAAGCTCTTGGCGGAGAAAATTTATGTATGTATTTATCGTTTTCTTATAGAAATTGAGAAAGTGAGTATTGGCCAATCAATTTTTAAGGGTATAGGGTATTATTGGCTAACCTAATTGATTTATTATCTTTGAATTTATTGTATATCAATGTGAGGTTTGAAATCGTGGATCGTTTATGGCACAATTATTAAGAGCATTCATAGAAGAGTAGGTCGTAAGATTCTTACCTAAATTGGTACATTTTTCGTGTTTTAGTTTCATGTTGGGAATTTGTTATGAACATCGTGTTACAACTTTAACTCTTATATATAATATTGGGTGCATATGAATAAGTATTAAGCATATTATACTATATGAATATAATTAAAATTATGATATTGAGAAGAGTGGACTCAACCTTAGATTCAGAACTTGAAAAATTATGATAGTTGAAATGTTAATTGGCATCAAGATTTACGAATTTAAATATAAATTCTAGTGAATTTTTAGGTCAAGGTTAAACACATAAAAGTGTGAGTGTTGTTAGTTCTGAAACCTTATTGTGAATATATACTTGAATAGATTCCATTGGTTCAGAAGATCAACAGAAGGGGAAGGCTCAAGTCCAAGAGTAATTATTCGATTGGCTAAGGCAAGTGGATATCTAAACTTTTGTTAAGCGTATGAAATTCGTATAATTCATTGTGTGATGTTGAGAATGATTTCGAGACTTGTTGCTTATTTGTTGGTGTTGTATTCCTTGTTTCAATTTGTGCTTTGTTATCAAAATGACTATCTCCTAATTTTCATTTTAGTATGAAATTCAAACTACATTTGAAACATGGTTGTTATAAATGTTATGTGATAAGAGGATGTACCAATTCGAGGGCTGTATCGCGCGCCGTGATTGATATTATATTTCGAGGGACGTATCGCTCATCGTGATGGTTACTATTATCGAGGGTCGTGTCATGCACCGCGACAGATGCATGGATAGATATGTCTCCCATGGGTCCCGGACTGAGAGACCGCTAGTGTGTATTGTTAAGAAAGACATGCATCACGATATTTTACATTGCATCTCTTATAGTATGAACTTGTAGAGATTTGTACATGGTTTATTTCATAATTAAATGTATATTTAGACACTTCCCAATAATGTATTTATTTTTAAAAAGGTGTATTAATTAATGATTATCAAAAGTTTGATGAATTGGTAAGAATGACTTTCCCTCTCTACTTTTCTTATAGTATTGAAAGTTGATGAAACCTTGTATGAAATTGTGTGGTATTATCCACTTATGGTGGCGGTGTTTACTTTATTGTCATTATATATTTGTTGACCATATCCTTGAGGGCAAATTGATGAATATATGAATGTGGGGTTATGATGATGACCTTATTTGTAACTTGTGCCTAATCTTTAACTCTAGTTGTTAATCTAGGTTATGTTACTATTGTTATGAGAATGAGAATGAATATGTTAAGCTTATGTGTAGGTGCTCCCATTAATGAAAAATTAAGGAATGATGACCCCTACCTATGTACCCCTATTTTTTTATGTAGGAATATCAAAAGTTAGGAGTCTTAAGTGTAAAAGGAAGCTTGGCTTGTCTCCTATCCTATTGTGTATTGTGTGATGTATGTTTGAATGTGTAGTGTGGTAT
Organism: Solanum arcanum; assembly: GCA_027789145.1. NCBI lineage: Eukaryota > Viridiplantae > Streptophyta > Magnoliopsida > Solanales > Solanaceae > Solanum > Solanum arcanum. Next base: position 21,205,227 of record CM050935.1, on the reverse strand, counting down.
TAAGCGGGTGGCTGCCTCAATATGTTGTTGACAGCTATTATGTTATCATATTGACCAATGAATACATGTCACATGTGGGCTTACCCCTTTTTACGTAACCGGCCGTCGTCATCTTTGAGGACTAAGACTAGCCTCTTAGTTTACATCATTATATTCAGAGGTCAAATTTAGGGAAAATTTAAAAATTTTCGTTACTTTTAATTAGAGGTTTACATAGTCCTCTACGCGCGCGCACACACACACATATACATATATATTAATTTCGAGATTGGGAAAGACCCACATGAAAAATCAACTTTTGAAAATACATTAAAGGAACACTTTAAGGAAAGAATTCTCAAAGAAGAATTTGATCCCATACTTAATGATTGATGAATAATTGATAGTGAAATCTTCAATTACAGCCCCAAAAACCCTCCCCTAGCTTGGTCTTCAAAGGTATCTTCCAATAGAGAGAGAAAGAAGATAGAAGGAAGAGAATTTATTTTGTGAGTTGTAATTAGTCTAATGGGGTTGGGGTCTATATATGGGGGGTGGGGGTTAATTTAGTTAATTTTACTTCTCAAACCCCTTATTTAATTAGTTAAGACTTAGTTAAAACCTGCAGGAAATTACAGGCCCCATTGACGAGACCACGATCGACGGATCGTTGGTCCATCGACGCGCAGGCCCTCCCTCCGTGTTGCACCTTTGTAGTCTTTGTCAGGGACTATGAAGATGAGGCCCTCCTGTGATTTGGTTAATTTTTCTCGATGGATGGCATCGACGCCCCATCGATCAACACACCCTCCGTCGTTTGTCTCTCATGGGTGCACACTGCACAGGCAGTGTTTGAATCCACTTGCAAGGGTCCTCCTCAAGGTCCCTTGGATGGTCCTCGAGGAGTCATACCCGCATGTTTCGACCATGAATCTAGTTAAACACGTGTTAGACACGCTTCCACCAATTTTCATAGGGAACCATGGAAATGGATTAATAAAAACTATTGTTATAGGCAAACTCCACCAAAGGTAAGTTTCTATCCCAACTCCCTTTAATATTAATGATGCATGCCCTAAGCATATCTTCAAGGTTTTATATCGTACGCTCCACTTGACCATAAATTTGGGGATGCAAAGCGGTTCTCAACATCACCGTAGTACCCAGCCCTTTTTGGAACGACCTTAAAAATCTAGATGTGAATTGTGTGCCCAATGTGATATTAAGGATAATGGAATTCCATGGCGGCACACAATCTCATCTATGAAGATTATTCTTGAATAATCCTCCGCCGAATATGAAGACTTGACGGGAATGAAGCAAGCGAACTTAGTCAATCGATCCACAACCACCCGTATGGAATCATAGGAGTTTTGGGTCCGAGGTAAACCTAATACAAAGCCCATATTGATGTCTTCCCACTTCCAAGTAAGAATTTGGATCTCTTGTTGTAAGCCACACATCTTTAGGTGTTCGGCCTTTACTTGTTGACAATTTGGACACTTAGCGACAAACTCCGATATGTCCCTTTTTATACCATCTTACCAATATATCTTAGGTCATGGTACATTTTTGTTGACCCTAGATTAATTGAGTAGTGGGACCCATGTGCTTCTTCTAGGATCCGATCCCTCAATCCATCTACATCGGGAACACATAATCTCCCTTGGTACCTTAATACACCATCCCCCCTAAGGATAATGATTCATTCAACTTGCCGGAAACTTATTTAGAAAATCCCCCTTAAAAATCTCCCAAGTCACCGAACCACCCCTCAAGCACCTATTATCCCTTCATTGCACATACCATGTTTGAGCCACATCCTCGAATTTGTATGTGGACAACTCGGCCTTCTCACTTGAAGACACCCCCATGGCATATAGTATCTTGTAGATATAATCAATGAATTCTTAGGGGTCTTCATCAACCTTAGACCCATAGAAAGTAAGAGGGTTCATTCGAAGGAAGTCCCTTAGACGGGAAGCCATAGTAGTGATTTGTTGATGAAGATGGAGAGTAATATACGTATTGGCTTGGGCCGTCATAGCTTGGGCTTGAACTATTGCATTTTGTGCTTGAGTAGTCATGGTTTGGGCCATTTGAGCAAGAATATCCCTCATCTCTGCCTCCGTCATAGGTTGAGGGTTTGTTGGGGCTTGATCAAAATTAGCCTTTTATTCAAGTGGAGGAACTTGGCCATCATGAGGAGGAGCTCCCGCATTAGCAACTCCCTCCTCAAGTCTTCGAAATGCATTCCTTCGAGTGTTCATGCTTCTTATAAGCACACCAATAGGATTAGATGATAAAGCACACAATAAGTATACTCTATTGGCACGATATAATATTTCCATGAAAGAAAGCGATTCCGAAGAATCATATAGGTTTCTACTCATAAGTGTGGCACACTTCACAATTATGAATACAAACCTACATGCACGTGGGACAAAGAGACATAACTCAATGATATTCAACCTCATGCTCTGATACCAAGTTTGTCACATCCAGGTTAAACCTCAGGACGGAACCGACATCGTCTTCCTTTTGAAGGACTAAGACTAGCCTTTTATTCTAATGTCATTACATTCATAGGTTTAAAATGTGGAAAAATTTAAAACTTTCATTATCACTACATGGACGTTAACATTGACCTCTTCTTATACATAATATATATATATATATATATATATATGTTGAGTATACATAGACCCTTCATATAGGAAGGTTACATAGCCTTCTATTTTGTATTTAACATACATATATAAAAATATAGAAATAGTCTCAACAATTGTCTCATCTCATACCATCCAAATGGATATCACAATATGGGCATAGCCCTTATATCAATTCCAACAAGACCATGTATAGGTCATACAAAAGTACAATATTCAATTAAAAAGGAAAGGAATGATAGTGTCAATAATTCATAGCAAAATCCAAGGCTAGAGGACGGAATTACCCTCAAAAGTTGAGGACCTACCCTACTTGGATGAAAGGAAGAATCCAAGCCTTTAACAATGTCGCCTTTCAAACTCTTCAATGACAGGAACCTAAAATGTTTGGGAAAAGGGAAGAAAATGGGTTAGTAATCCAGTATATTAAGCATGAGATATTATGCACATACACAAGCAAAACATGCTAAAAAAGACTTTTTAGTCAAAACATGCCACTTTACCATTTAGGGAAATACAAGAAAGTCAAGATACTCATATCAATCAACCAACGTGCTTACTATAATACAAGTAATACTTATCCAAACACACTTGAAACCATGATTTACTCCAACCCTAACATCAAGGAATAATATCACAAGAATGAGTTAGAGTTAAACATATCATGATAAGCAAGACAACTACTCACAAGTCCTTATCATGTCAACAAGTGCAATTACCAAGTAAACCCCCATAACCTTACTAAATCAAGTATCCTCAAAAAGAAAACATGACTAAAGTCTGACTTTACATATAATGGAATTCAGGCTTGCATTTCATCATATATTATCCTTATAATCCAAGGCATATTCATAAATGAACTAATCAACATATAGTATCAACAATGTCATAATATATCCATCATATATTGTCATAACATAAACATATATAAAAACCTCCTCCTAAGATTCCCCTTAAGGTTAACTAGTGTAATGTTGTATTGATCCGGACCCGAAAAGTTATTCTTTAAAAATTTTGAATAGCCATTTGACTATAAATAATTAATTTATGGGCAATTTGGTTATTTTAATGATAATGGGTCAAGTTTAAAATATTAAAATAGGTTAATTTATATTTTTACTTTTAATACATAATTAATTTAGAAAAGAAAATAACGAGGAGCTAGAAAACTAACCTCTTTGCGGCGTTAAGAGAGAAGGAAGGGGATGAACTGCTTCATGACTTCACGTAAGAAAAATTTCAGCTGAAGCTTTTTTAATTTTTCATATGACTGCAGCATTAATTGCTTTGCATACAATCATTAATTGTTGTGCACACACACACACACACACACACACACACACACACACACATATATATATATATATATATATATATATATATATATATATATATATATATATATATTAATAGTACATTAGAATTAAATTTGGGGTTTGGAGATTTGGAATAAGCTCTTGGCGGCGAAAATTTATGTATGTATTTATCGTTTTCTTATAGAAATTGAGAAAGTGAGTATTGGCCAATCAATTTTGAAAGGGTATAGGGTATTATTGGCTAACCTAATTGATTTATTATCTAGGAATTTATTGTATATCAATGTGAGGTTTGAAATCGTGGATCGTTTATGGCACAATTATTAAGAGCATTCATAGAAGAGTCGGTCGTAAGATTCTTACCTAAATTGATACCTTTTTCGTGTTTTAGTTTCATGTTGGGAATTTGTTATGAACATCGTGTTACAACTTTAACTCTTATATATAATATTGGGTGCATATGAATAAGTATTAAGCATATTATACTATATGAATATAATTAAAATTATGATATTGAGAAGAGTGGACTGAACCTTAGATTCAGAACTTGAAAAATTATGATAGTTGAAATGTTAATTGGCATCAAGATTTACGAATTTAAATATAAATTCTAGTGAATTTTTAGGTCAAGGTTAAACACATAAAAGTGTGAGTGTTGTTAGTTCTGAAACCTTATTGTGAATATATACTTGAATAGATTCCATTGGTTCAGAAGATCAACAGAAGGGGAAGGCTCAAGTCCAAGAGTAATTATTGGATTGGCTAAGGCAAGTGGATTTCTAAACTCTTGTTAAGCGTATGAAATTCGTATAATTCATTGTGTGATGTTGAGAATGATTTCGAGACTTGTTGCTTATTTGTTGGTGTTGTATTCCTTGTTTCAATTTGTGCTTTGTTATCAAAATGACTATCTCCTAATTTTCATTTTAGTATGAAATTCAAACTGCATTTGAAACATGGTTGTTATAAATGTTATGTGATAAGAGGATGTACCAATTCGAGGGCTGTATCGCGCGCCGTGATTGATATTATATTTCGAGGGACGTATCACTCATCGTGATGGTTACTATTATCGAGGGTCGTGTCATGCACCGCGACAGATGCATGGATAGATATGTCTCCCATGGGTCCCGGACTGAGAGACAGCTAGTGTGTATTGTTAAGAAAGACATGCATCACGATATTTGACATTGCATCTCATGGCATTGCACATTTTATTATCGATGAACGTGAACACGTGTTTCGCTGATCTTGTGATTGTTTCTCTGTGAAGCTTGTGAATGTTGAATATTGAGTTGTTATTGAGAATGTGTAAACTGTTAAGCTGTAGCGTGGAGTTTTAGATAGGGTGTAAGGAGTACCCATATTTTGTTCACTTAACTTGTGTTTAGAGGTTTTCTTGTTGGGTACCACGTGGTTTTGTACTCACCCCTTGCTTCTACAAATTTTTGTAGGTTACGAGCCCGGATCTTCGTCATACCTGTCGTTCTTTTCGTTTTCGAGGCATCTTATGGAGGGTGGTGAGGTAGCTGCTTGTCATCTCAGCGAACATTCCAACTCCATTTTATGACTTTGTTTTTACTTGAAAGACAACTTCATTTTAGACTTCTATTTCATTTCAATTCTAATATTTACGTTGGAGGCTTGTGCACATCACAGCCTGGTTTTGGGAATTAAATTAATATGACTTGATTTCATAATTGAAATTGTTGTTGGATTGTAATTTACTTCCGCACTTTTTTAGATATTGGGTTTTGGGCTTACTTTTCTTGGTGGGATAAGACAAGTGCCATCAGACCTATTTTTGGGTCGTGACAAAAATGGTATCAGAGCCCCAAGTTCATAGGTCTCACGTGTACATAAGCCGAGTCTACGTAGAGTCTCAAGGATCAGTACGGAGACATTTGTACTTATCTCTGAGAGGCAATAAGGATTACTAAGAAACTTCTTTTTATTCATTCTTTCTCATCGTGCGTAGTAACCTTCTTTAGTACAGAGTTATTGTATAGTCTTTTAACAGATGACGAGGACTAGAACTAGTGTTACTGGTAGTAGAGGGGGGAACTTCCCGAGGCAGTTGTTGAGGCCCCAGCTAGAGGTTGGGGTAGATATCGAGCAAGAGGTCGTGCTAGTAGTACGATTGTAGCCAGAGGCCATAGACGTGGAGCAGCACCAGTGAGAGGTCGTGCTAGAGAAGTCTCTACAGATCTCTGATTGATGGCAGAGAGGACCAGGTTCCTCCAGATCTTGTAGTCACACCTTTACTTCAGGATACACTATTGAGGGAGTTAAGTGTGGTAGAGGGCTTTTCTCAGGGTGGTGGTGCGACTACCACACAACATGACTCTCGTACTAGAGAGGGGGCTCAAACCTAAGAGTAGCAGGAAGCACCAATTGTTCATTATGCGGTGGGGCAACTACCACTATTTTCCACGGTTCAAGAATGATGTTGCACCAGCAGTTGGGGGTCAAATTGCACCAGTGGTTTTTCTAACAGAGGGTGAGCAGCGTAGGTAAGAGAGATTTTGAAAGATGGACCCGCCTTAGTTTTAGGGCGGGAAGAGTGAGGATGCTCATGAGTTTCTAACTACCTGTCGAGAGTTACTAGAGGTTGTTGGATTATCTTAGTCACATGGGGTTTTGATATGCTACACTGCAGCTTCGTGGATCAGCGAGAGACTGGTGAAGAACTTATTCAGGGGTTTTGCCAGTTGGATTTCCTCCAGTGACTTGGGAGCAATTGGCTATTGCATTCCAAGATCGTTTTATCCCATGGAGTGTGAGAGAGGAGAGTCTCTTGAGGTTTGAGAGTCTGAGACACGATGGTTTATCAATAATAGACTATGAGGCACGTTTTTGCCAGTTATCTAGGTTTGCGTTGTATATTATTCCAAATGAGACAGAGAGGATCCGCAGATTTGTGAGGGGATTGACTTTCTCTATTAGGTCAACTGTGTTTCGGACATCTTGGGAAGGGGCTTCTTTTCAGTCCATTGTGAGAGCAGCCAAAGAAGCGGAATTGATGGAGAGAGAGGATTTTGGGGATCCTAAAAGGGCCCGTATATCCGGTCAGTTTTATGGTGCCTCATCTGAAGGTAAGGTATCACAGAGAGTGAGTGGTTCTTTTTAGCAGCGGGGACCTATTCATGCATATATGCCGACATTTGTGGGTGGCCAGACATCTAGGGGTTCTTATAGTCCAGGTAAGGGCTCGTAGGGTTCACATCAGTGACCTATAGGACGAGGCAATTATATTGGGTTTTCAGGGTCCACATAGAAGTTTCTAGGTCAAAGATTTTGTTTTACATGTGGAGATACCAATAACTTAATGCGATAGTGTACTTTTCAATATAGTCGTGATGGGACTCGACCTAATTCTTCATTCAAGACAAGACCACCAGAACCACAAGGTAGAGGTCGTGGCAGAGTTCATTCAGATAGAGGTGATAGAGTTTCTATTAGTGGTGTTGCAGCTCAGCAGAGTGGGGGTAGAGCTACCACCTAGGATAGAGGTTGACGAGGAGGCCACTACTATGCTTTTTCTAGGAGACCTGAGGCTGAGACTTCTGATGCTCTTATTACAGGTATCATCCCAGTATGCCATCAACCTGCGTCTCCGTTGTTTGATCCAGGTTCTTCACTCTCTTATGTGTCTATGTATTTTGTTGCTAAATTTGATATGATATGTGATAGCATGACTGTACCTATTTGTGTTTCTACACCCATGGGTAAGCCCTTAGTGGTGGATCGAGTGTATCGATGCTGTCTTGTATCTTTGGCTGGGTATGACTATTGGGTAGACTTAATCATTCTGGGGATGGTAGAATTTGATGTTATCTTAGTTATGGATTGGCTTTCTCCTTATAACGTTGTCCTTGATTGTAATGCTAATACTGTGACTTTAGCAATATCTGGTGTTCTGAGGGTTGAGTGGAAGTTTTAGTGGTTCTTATCCTAGCAATGTTATCTCTTTTATTTGTACTCAAGGAATGGTGGAGAAGGGGTGTTTGTTTTACTTAGCTTTTATTCGGGATACTAGCGTTGAATAACCTACCATGGACTCCGTTCCCGTGGTTCAGGAGTATCTCGATGTATTTCCTTCTGTCCAAGGGTTCCTCCCGATAGGGATATCGAATTTGCTATTGATTTGGAGCCGCACACTAAGCCTATTTCTATACCTCCATATCGTATGTCCCCAACAGAGTTTAAAGAATTGAAGGATCAGTCGCAGGATTTATTGCGTAAGGGTTTTATTCGCCCTAATGTATCACCTTGGGGTGCCCCTGTATTGTTTGTGAAGAAAAAGGATGGGACAATGAAGATGTGTATTGATTACGGACAGTTGAACAAAGTGACTGTGAAGATTAAGTATCCTCTTCTGCGTTTGGATGACTTATTTGATCAATTAGAAGGAGCATTATTGTTTTCTAAGATTTATTTGAGGTCTGGGTATCATCAGTTGAAGATTAGGGCATTCGATATCCCTAAGACAGCTTTTCGGACCCGGTATGGGCATTATGAGTTTGTAGTGATGTCCTTCAGATTGACTAATTCCCTTGAAGCATTCATGGAGTTGATGAATGGGGTGTTTCGACCATACCTTGGTTCTTTTGCGATTGTTTTCATCGATGACATCTTGGTTTACTCCAAGACTGAGGAGGACCATGTCCGACACCTGAGGATTGTACTTCAGAGGTTGAGAAAAGAAGTTGTATGCCATGTTCTCAAAGTGTGAGTTCTGGCTTACTTCTCTGAAATTCTTGGGACATGTGGTGTCCAAGGAGGGTATTAGAGTAGATCCGGCCAAAATTGAGGAAGATAGAGGCTGGACGCGGCCTACTTCACCTGCTGAGATTTGGAGTTTTGTGGGATTGACAGGCTATTATCAACGATTTGTTCAGAGTTTCTTTACTATTGCAGCTCTATTAACTAGATTGACTCGACAAGTTGTGCGTTTTCAGTGGTCTGATGAGTGTGAGCAGTGCTTTCATAAACTCAAGACTTTGTTGACTTCAGCTCTTGTGTTGACTCTACCAGAGGAGGGTGTAGAATTTACAGTGTATTGTGATGCTTCCGGAGTTGGATTGGGTGGTGTGTTGATGCAGAATGGGAAGGTGATTGCTTATGTTTCTAGGCCATTGAATTCCCATGAGAAGAACTACCCTACTCATGATATGGAGTTGGCGGATGTAATATTTGTACTTAAGTTGTGGCGTCATTATTTTTATGGAGTGTATTGTGATATCTTCACTGATCATCGGAGTCTTCAAGTATATCTTTAGTCAGAGATATTTGAACTTGAGGCAGCGGAGATGGCTTGAGTTGCTGAAGGACTATGATGTGACCATTCTGTATCATCCGGTGAAGGCCAATGTTGTGGCCGATGCTTTGAGTAGGAAGACTCATAGCATGGGGAGTCTTGCATCTCTTAGTGTTGAGGATAGACCATTGGCTAGAGATGTTCAATTGTTAGCTAACAGTCTTGTTCGATTGCAGATCTCAGAGGAGAGTGATGGGATGATTGCTTTTATTTAGGCTCGATCTTTTCTAGTCTAGCAGATTCGTGCACACCAGTTTGATGATGATAAATTATGTCTCATTCAAGACAAAATATTTATTGGGGAGCTAAGGAGGTTGTCCTTGATTCTGATGGTGTCTTACGGATCGGATGCAGGATTTGTGTGCTTAAGACAGGCGATTTGATTAGATTGATTCTTGAGGATGCCCATTGTTCTCGGTATTCCATCATTCTGGGAGTGGCAAAGATGTATCATGATCTGAGTAAACATTACTGGTGGTGTCTGATGAAGAGGGATATTTCAGACTTTGTTTCGAGGTGTTTCACTTGCCATCAGGTCAAGTGTGAGCACCACTAGCCCGGGGGTATATCTCAGAGGATGCCTATTCCTACGTGGCAGTGGCAGCGGATTACCATGGACTTTGTTGTGGGTTTGCTTACCACAGTGGGTGGTTATGACTCTATGTGGGTTGTTGTTAAAAGGTTGACCAAGTCTTCCCACTTTATTCTTGTTCGGGTGAAGTATACGGATGAAAAGTTAGCCGAGCTTTATATTAGTCAGATTGTGTGACTACATGGAGTTCCTATTTCTATCATATCAGATCGAGGTTCACTATTTACTTCTCACTTCTGGAAGGCATTACTGCATGGTCTGGGTACTTAGTTAGATATGAGTACAGCCTTTCACCCTCAAACTGATGGTCAGTATGAGCAGACAATTTAGGTGATGGAAGATAAGCTCCGAGCGTGTTTGATCGATTTCAGAGATAGATGGGATCGACATTTACCCTTAGCAGGGTTTGCCTATGATAACCATTATCACTCTAGTATCCAGATGGCCGCATTTGAGGCATTGTATGGAAGACAGTGTAGGGGTCCGATTGGTTGGTTTGATTCGGCGGAGATGGACTCTTTGGATACAGACTTGCTTTGAGATACTATGGAGCAAGTCCGTATGACTGCAGCATTAATTGCTTTGCATACAATCATTAATTGTTGTGCACACACACACACACACACACACACACACACACACACACACACACACACACACACACATACATATATATATATATATATATATATATATTAATACTATATTAGAATTGAATTTGGGGTTTTGAGATTTGGAATAAGCTCTTGGCAGAGAAAATTTATGTATGTATTTATCGTTTCCTTATAGAAATTGAGAAAGTGAGTATTGGCCAATCAATTTTGAAAGGGTTTAGCGTATGATTGGCTAAACTAATTGATTACTTAGCTTGGAATTTATTGTATATCAATGTGAGGTTTGAAATAGTGGATTATTTATAGCGCAATTATTAATAGAATTCATAGAAGAGTGGGTCGTAAGATTCTTACCTAAATTGATACTTTTTTCGTGTTTTAGTTTCATGTTGGAAATCTCTTATGAACATCGTGTTACAACTTTAACTATTATATATAATTTTGGGTGCATATGAATAAATATTAAGTATAGTATACTATATAAATATAGTTAAAATTATGATATTGAGAAGAGTGGACTCAACCTTAGATATGGAACTTGAAAAATTATGATAGTTGAAATGTTGATTGGCATCAAGATTTACGAATTTAATTATAAATTCTAGCAAATTTTTAGGTCAAGGTTAAACACATAAAAGTGTGAGCTTTCTTAGTTCTGAAACCTTATTGTGAATATATACTTGAATAGATTCCATTGGTTCAGAAGCTCAACAGAAAGGGAAGGCTCAATTCAAAGAGTAATTATTCAATTGGCTAAGGCAAGTGGATTTCTAAACTCTTGTTAAGCATATGAAATTCGCGTATTTCCTTGTGTGATGTTGAGAATGATTTGAGACTTGATGCTTATTTGTTGGTGTTGTATTCCTTTTTGCAAATTGTGCTTTGTTATCAAAATGGCTATCTTCTCATTTTTATTTTAAGATGTAATTCAAACTGCATTTGAACCATGGTTGTGATAAGTGTAATGCGATAAGAGGATGTACCAATTCGAGGGTCGTATCGCGCGCCGTGATGGATATTATATTTCGAGGGACGTATCGCGCATCGTGATGGTTACTATAATCGAGGGTCGTCTCGTCCGCCGCAACAGATGCATGGACAGATATTTCCCCATGGGTCCTGGAGTGAGAGACAATGGGTGTGTATCGTCAAGAAAGACATGCATCACGATATTTGACATTGCATCGCATGGCATTGCACATTTTATTATTGATGAACTTGAACAGGTGTTTTGCTGATCTTGTGATTGTTTCTCTGTGAAGCTTGTGACTGTTGAATATTGAGTTGTTATTGAGAATGTGTAAACTGTTAGGATGTAGCGTGGAGGTTTAGATAGGGTGTAAGAAGTACCCGTATTTTGTTAAATTAACTTGTGTTTAGAGGTTTGCTTGTTGGCTACCGCGTGGTTTGGTACTCACCCCTTGCTTCTACAAATTTTTGTAGGTTATGAGGCCAGATCTTCGTGATACCTGTCTTTCTTTTCATTTTTGAGGCATTTTATGGAGTGTTGTGAAACCATGGTAAATCATTAGCTCCCATAGATCAGTTAGATTCCATTCCATTGACCTTTTATTAGTATATCCAGTATTCAGTTTTAGTATGTTACAAATTGTTCATTGCATTCAGTTATCTCAGTATTAAAAATATACATCATTTTTAGATTATATACTTGCTTTTGTGCTTGTGCAGTTATGTATTATTTCAGCTTTACTCTATCCTGCATGCTCAGTACCTTGAAGTATTGACGCATACGTGCGCTACATCTTCTCGTGATGTACGTTCAAGTTCTTAGCATCCAGATCGCACTTAGATCAATTTCCGATCTCTAGTTCAGAAGATTCAATGGTCAGTTCTCATTTTCGGACGATAGTCATGGGTTCCTTTTCAATATTTAGTCATTTAGATTCAATTTTTTCTAGACTTAGCTGGGGCCCATTCTAGCATTTCTAGTTCGTTAGAGGCTTATTTCAGACAGAGTTTCAACCAAGTGTTGAATTAATGACTTCTTTGTATTAATCTAATTGTTTCAAATATCTCATTTATAGATTATGAGTATTCTCCATCTTTTCAGATTAAATGATGACTTAGCTTCCACATTCAGCTTATTATCTTTAATATGCTCATTATCATGCCAGCAGGGTTAGCTAGGGATCACTGTGGTCCTAGGTTCCGTGTCCGCATCTTGGGGGTAGCTCGGGGCGTGACAAAACTTTGTATCAAAGCACTAGGTTTAAGTGTCCTACGATGTTTGAAAAGCCTAATTAAGTAGAGCCCTTTTCAAGGGTGTGAAGTGCACCACATCTAATAAGAGGGAGGCTATAAAGCGTTTTAGGAAAACTTCACTTTCTTGTTACTCTTATCATGTATAAGGTATGATATTATTCCACTCTAACTTAATGTTTTACGTTTCATATCATGCCTCCTTGTAGAGCTAGCACTAGGAACGCAAATGCCAAGAATACAAACGCAACTCCTCTTGTCCGTAATGAGGAAGTCTCCATTACTGAGTTCAGAAATTATATACAGATATTGGCTAAGAGTATGACAAATAGAATAATCGAGTTCATGCTTCTGTGATTGCAAATGGTGAATCAGCAGATGCAAGTGTCCGTGAGTTGTGAGGATTAATCCACTTGTGTTTTTAGGATCACAAACTTTTGATGACCCTCAAAATTTCATGGATGATATCTAGAAGATCTTTGAGGTAGTGCAAGTTACTCGGAATGATCGGGATGAGTTGGCATCATACAAGTTGAAGGATGTTGCTCATATTTGGTAAACTTAGTACAAGGAAAATATGGATACAAATGCAGCTCCTAATACTTGGGATTGTTTTAGTGAGACATTTCTGGATAGGTTTTTCCCAATAGAGTTGAGAGAAGCAAAGGCTTAGGAATTCATGAACTTAAGGCAGGTAAACATGATTGTCCAAGAGTATAGATGAAGTTTAACAAGCTCTCCAGGTATGCTCCTTACATGGTTGTTGACTCCAGTGCTCAAATCAATAAATTACTGTATAAAGTGTATGATTTGGTGAAATCTGAGTGCAGAAATGCTATGTTACTGGGAGATATGAACATCTCTAGGATTATGACTCATGATCAGCAGATTTACGATGATAAGCTTAGGCAACATGTCAAGGAGAATAAGAAGGCTAGGACTGGGAACTATGACTATTCTCAGTAGAAATAGGGTGGTAGAATATGCTGGCACTGTCAGCAGAAGTTTTCAGCCCCAGCCCCTTCATAAGCTAGTGTTCGATCCTCAAAGAACAGGTTTGACCAGAAGGTTAGAGCACCAGCCTCTAAGCCTCAAGGAAGTGGGGTTGTGGGGGTTCTATCCCACAACCCTTCGACCAAATAAGAGGAGAATCCAAGGTGAAAAATAAAGATAGAATGTTGAGTTTGGGGCTCGATCTAGGGTCCTAATGTCATGAAGACTAAAAATAAAGTCATAAAATATGTAATTATTGTCCTAGGGATTCGAACATGGGTTCCCTTGCCCAAATTTCCGTATTGATACATAAGTCATACGTGAATTAAATGTTCAAGAATAATTCCACCTACTTAGATCTAAATTGAGATCTTGGCATACATACAAGATGCATAAGTCTTGTACTACATAATCTTAGGAAGATATGGATCACTTAAACGAACTATGAATGAAGCCTCATGGCTTGTATGTGTAGACCAATAAGTCTAGAATACGTTTAAAAATAAATGAACCTAAGATGTATGCAGTGAAATGATGAAACCCTTGAAGCGTTATGTACGAGTGTAAAATACACTAAATGGACAAGTGCATTGGCATATGATGAAATGAACAATGAAATGATGAAATGAGCAATGAATTGATCAAAACCATAGAAGGGTTAAGTAAGAATCTAAAACACGCCAAACAGCCAAGTGCATTGACATATGAAGAAATGAACAATGAAATGATAAAATAAACAATGAAATGATGAAATGAACAATGATATGATGAAACCCTAGAATGGTAAGTAAGAGTGTTAAACACATCAAATGGTCAAGTGCATTGACATATGATAAAATAAACATCACTTAAAAAGGGGTGAGTAATTATGAAGAGCAAATGTGCTAACGTTAAGGACTGTGGTGAACACATGATATGAGGCTAATTTAAAAGATGATAGCAATCTGAAATGAACCTAAGTAAATGTTACCATAACGTGCTCACCTATGAGAGTGTAAAGTTAATGAAGAGATCAGCCTCTATGAACACTGTAATGAAAGTATTGAGATTAACACTATTAATACTAATGATAAGTTGAGAAATCATCTATTTAGATATGATGTCCTCATATTAGAAGCCACCTTACATGACGTATGAGTTTAATGTAATGGAACTTTATACTGAGCACTGATAGACTAGCTGTGAGCGGTGATGCCTTCTTTCGAGAAGGGCGGATGTTCAACGTAACTATCATGAGATGAGAATGTTTGGCATGCTGGGGTATGGGTCTCCTTATATATTCGAGTCTTCGAACCTATACTACCAAAATAGGGATCTGGCGAGGTTAAATTCCCATGAACGCAAGCATGTTTTGGGTCACTTTAGCCGGTTATTCCACCTCTTTTCCGTGTGGGGAGATACTGCATTCCATGATGCTCACATGATTTATGTCGGTTAAAGTTAAAGTTTCCAAAGAATGAATGAGGAAAGCCTCAAATGAAGAACATAATGAAATGAACGATACCAAAGTTGTTAGGATAGGATAATCAATAGGTGAGATAGACTCAAGTAGTGACACTAGGTTATTCTTGATCATTGCACAACAAACCTGATGAAAGTCTTAAACTACATCCTAGGTATAGCTTGTGTTCACACTAGCCTATGAACGAAACGAAATGAAGAACGTATGAATGAATAAAGCAGACTCTGAGTTTACTAAAGAAAGATCCCTTGTTGAGGTCCCATATGTTGAGCCCTCATTTGGGGAAGTCGTAACATCAAGTCCATGATCCCAAGATCTCATGGCATATAAAAGAATGATATGAACTACATAATATGATATGTGAAATATGTTATGCGTTGTTTGCAAAATGATAAGTTTGATGATGCATGTTACGCTCATGGCATGACTTTCCAAATCCAAATTTGGCAGGTCCATTGACTTTCCTAATCAATGTTTGGCAAGTCACTTGACTTGACTTTCCATAAATCATTTTGTTAGGAAAGAGCTATTCTTTCTCGTGCATTTCCTTGGTGTGTGATGGCATATACCTATACTTAGTACAAGTGTGTACTAATCCCATACAACTCTATATTTTTAGGTGGAAGCACATGTGGAGGCTAGAGCTTACAGGTTGACTTTGCAGGTATTCGGAAGTGGAACTTTCATCCGGACTAGGTAGGCCCTCATGCTTTCGATGATGATTACAGTTATTATCTAGCTTATATGTAGGCTTTATCTAGACGAGCATGTTCCACTAGTGTTTCTTTCCACCTTCATTTCATACTTTATATTGGTGTCGTTTTGGCAAAAATATGGTTAAGGCAATTATGAACTGTTTCTTTCATTTGATTATCTCTATATTAGATGGTTGATTTGTGAACACCTTTAATGTTATGTTTAAGTTGTTTAGCATAAAGTATGAAGACAAAAATTTCAATTTTTCCGCTAAAATTAACCTAGATGAAGAAAGAATGGCGTATGTAGGCTTGTCTGCGACCTGTGAGAGGTCAACGACGCCGGTCTCTTTTGGGGTTTAGATTCCGATCGTGATAGGTATATTCGTTCCATCGATATCGTTAAGCGTATAGGTGATGTGAATTATGAGTAGGCCTTGCCACTAGGCTTGTGTTAAATATTTTAATGTTGAAAAAGTATCATCAGGTTTGTGCTCATGTGATTCAATGAGATTAGGTGTTACTTGATAGGAATTTGACTTTTAAGGAGGGACTAACAACTATCTGAGATAAATAAATGTAAAAATTAAGGTCGAAAGAAATTGCTTTGGTAAAAGTACAGTGTAACAATTGTGTGATTGAGAAAGCTACATGTGAGATGGGGGAAAACATATGGATAAAATCTTTGCTACTTTTTGACCGTTCATAAATTTTATATTATTTTAACGTTCGTAGACGAACGTCTTTTTTAGTAGTAGATGATGTAACAATCCGCTAGGTCGTTTGGAGAACTAGGACTATTTTTACTCTTTTCGTGAAGTTTAAATGGATGGTAAATTTAGAATAATTGATTATTATTGGGATACGAATTAATTATCTAGTCATTTAAAAATAATAGTAGAAAATGGGTTATACCCTCTACTAACTTATAGTCAATGTAATTAGGGTAAAAAAGAGAAAAGAAGAAGAGAACGGGAGTAGTTATAGATCTTATTCTGATTTTGAGGGGTAGCGAGAAACTTGTCCGGTCGTGCACAAGTGCGGCCATCTAGGTAATCTTCCAAATTTGATGCGTACAAATTATCAATTTCTTTTTTTACTAAATGGTATAGTAAGTATTTAATGACTACAACAAGGTGAACACGAATTCTGATAGTTCTATTAGGGGTTTAAATGGTGAAGTGTCCGTATAAACTAAATCACACTTTTGAGTTTAAATTGCAAATTGATAGGATTGTTTCCTGGCGGTGTTTAATTGTCTAAATACTAACCTGCCAACTCAATTTATCCAAATAATTATTTAATTATTGAACTTCGTCTATGGATAAGATTTAAGGCATAAATATTTTTATAATAATCTTTTGAAATAATATTATGTGACCGATTTGAGTAGCCTCTTAAATTCATATTTAAACAGTATTAAAATTTCTCTTACTTGGAACACAATTGTAATGTAATGTTGCCTAGGCATTTTGAATTCAATGTTTACATAACTTTTTAATAAAGAATATGATGATATAATGATTAGAATAAAAGGAGTAGGGGAAAGGGCTAATCACTGGAAAATAAGGATTTCTACATAATGGGTTTATGTGTAGTTTTGGTTGCTTAGTATTATTATTATTATTATTATTATTATTCTCGTGGGCAAGGTACAGGGTACTTAAATTTTGTTGTCTTATAGGTATTATTGTTGTTCATGTTTTAATATACGACATTAGTAATCAACTTTTGACTACATTATATTATATAATATCACTAAACATAGAAAATTTTTGGTAAATTGAGACTTAACACTAGAATGAATTTTTTCGTAGAAAATATATGACGTGACATATTAGTTGGAACCAAAATTAGGAGCTTGGTTATAGAATTGGATGAGTTTTTTTGTCTAGTCTAGACGTATAGTAATTTGAGTATCTGCTGATTGTTTTCTTACGACTATTGTGTAATTGTTAGATTGGGAACATTTTGAAGCTTTCTAAAAAGGGAAAGGTGGAAATATTGAAAAACATTTGTGACACGTATTTGACATTCGAGGTATGTTAAGACTTTTTTAGCATTGTTGAAGGATGTTTTTCTAGTTAATTTTTTTAAAAAAATAAATAAATAAGGGTGAAAGATGGGGGCTTCGTACCAGTGATGTGACAGGAATTGCTACGAGTAACAGTGTAAGTAAAGGAAAAGTTTATCACCATATTATGATGGATTGTAATTGAGAATGCCAAAACATCTGGGCATTAGTTGATGTATTTAGTGATGGGATTTCTTGTATGTAGATGTGTTTATTTAGTGAATTTGTATAATTGTGATAATTGAGGTGATTATGTGTCATATAGACATTTGATTTATTGAGATGTTGCATCATCAAGTTTTGATTGATATCATATTGTGCACATGCATTGACATGAGTTGTGTATGACTAAAGGTCTAACACGTGGAGATCGTCCGTGTTGAGATCCAGTTATGATTATAATTTGGACATGTGGAGATCGTCTGTGCGAGTAATTGGTTATGATTATAAGTTGGGAATGTGTAGATCGTCCATGATGGTGATTATTTGATTTTGTGACAGTGCGTTGAGATTGTCCGCACAGAGACGTGGATATTGTCCGAGCGGATATACGGACCTCGCAAGTCCCCATGGGTCATGAACTCTCGATGTATTTCTAAAGAGTATCATGTATAGACGGTTGAGAGAGTACTTGGGATCTGAGGCATATCATTTCATGGCGTCACATTGCATTGCATCTCATTATATCCTTCATTTTTTTTGATTATGGGTTTTATTGGTGGTTAAAAAGTACGTGATACTTGATTTCCTTTATTTAATGGAACTTGAATGGTAAATATAATATAGACTTGTATACATAAATAACTTATTTTCATACATACAATCCTGTCACTACTTCTTCGTTGTCGGTCAATGAAATACACTGAGTATACGTGGTTTCGTACTCATACTACACTTGCCGCACTCTTTTGTGGTTCAAATTGGATTTCAAATTCCGGCACATTCTTGGAGCTTGAATAATAGTTTGTATTGTCTTGGAGTTGTGGTGCGCTGCTTGGGATATTTTGCGGCCCACACCTTCGCTCTACCTCAATTTATTAGGTTATTTTAATATTCTGATAACATATGTCTTATGTTTAGATTTTCATATTAATATGGACTTGTATCCTATGGTCGAAGTTCTTGTACTTATGACACTAAATCCTGGGGGTGGTATTTCCACATTAATTTTTGAATAATTAGTATATTAGATATTAGTTTGATACTTAACTTTTCACGTTTAAGTTGGATTGGTGAAATTTATTGGATGGACTTACCTATCTATTGGAACATTGGTGCCATCACGAGTCTTGATTTTGGGTCGTGACAGTTTAGAAATCTACTTACCTAAATCTATTGAACAATCACACCGGACTTGAGTCATCCTTTTTCGTTGAACTTCTAACTCAAAGCAATCTATTCACATTAATAATCACAATAAGGTTTCGAAACTAACAACCCTCAAATAACTATGAGTCTCACATAGACCTGAAAACTCAACCAAATTCATACTAATATTCCATATTTTGGTGCTAATTAACAAGTCAACTATCATAAATTTAGTCAAATTTGAAGCCTTGGATTAAGTCTTAATATTCTGAAATTTCATAAATCTAAAAATATTCACTTAATATAATACATCTAATAATTAATTATACATCTCAACATATTAAAAACTTAAATCGATATTAAAATTTACCTTGCGAATGCGGTAGCTTTTTGTTATCGTTGCGCCGCTGTTCCTCTTTCCCAAAAATTGCTTGTAACCCTCATTAATTTCTTATTCATAAAAATTAAACCCTTTTTACTTAAACTCAG
This sequence comes from Solanum arcanum, assembly GCA_027789145.1. Taxonomy (NCBI): domain Eukaryota; kingdom Viridiplantae; phylum Streptophyta; class Magnoliopsida; order Solanales; family Solanaceae; genus Solanum; species Solanum arcanum. Next base: position 21,185,496 of record CM050935.1, on the reverse strand, counting down.
TTTTCATACATGTGCCAACTTAACTAGGTTATTGAATAAATTATTCGACTTGGCCCATTAACTACTTAATAAAGTTAATTATTAAAAATTTATCCATTGATTAGATAAGTGTAGATAACTAAGTGATTTAAATTCTCATTTAAATTCTATGAAAGTATTTTTTGTGAAAGAGAGGACTAGTTCTAAAATTGACCTTACGGTTCATTGCATTTAGTTTTAACTTAATTCAAACACTATATTCACCAACTAAATCACATTTACTTTTTTGAAGAACTTAACATCTTTTAAGTCTAATTAGTTTAGTTTTAACTTAATTCAAACACTATATTCATCAACTAAATCACATTTACTTATTTGAAGAACTTAACATCTTTCTAAGTCTAATTAGTTTAGTTTTAACTTAATTCCAACATTATATTCACTAACTATGTCACATTTCCTTATTTGAAGAACTAACCATCTAGTCTAATTAGTTCAGTTTTAGCTTAATTCAAACACTATATTAACCAACTAAATCACATTAAATTATTTGAAAAATTTAACAGCTTTCTAAGTGTAATTAGTTTAGTTTTAACTTAATTCAAACAGTATTTTCACCAACTAAATCACATTAAGTTATTTAAAAAAATTTAACAACTTTCTAGGTCTAATTAGTTTAGTTTTAACTTAATTCAAACACTATATTCAATAAGTAAGTCACATTAACTTATTTAAAGAAAATAACATATTTCTAAGTGTAATTAGTTTAATTTTATCTTTGTTCCAACACTATATTTACCAACTAAATCGCAATAAATTATTTAAAGAACCTAACAACTTTCTAAGTGTAATTAGTTTAGTTTTAACTTAATTCAAAAACTATATTAACCAACTAAATCACATTTATTTATATAAAGAACTTAACATTATTCTAAGTGTAATTAGTTTAGTTTTAACTTAATTCAAACACTATATTAACCAACTAAATCACATTGACTTATTTAAAGAATTCAACAACTTTCTAAGTCTAATTAGTTTAGTTTTAATTTAATTCAAACACTATATTCAATAACTAAGTCCCATTTACTTGTTTGAAGAACTTAACATCTTTCTAAGTCTAATTAGTCTAGCTTTAACTAAATTCCAACAGTATATTCACAAACTAAATCACATTAACTTATTAAAAGAGCATAACATCTTTCTAAGTGTAATTAGGTTACTTTTAACTTAGTTCCAACACTATATTGACCTACCAAATCGCATTAACTTATTTAAAGAACTTAACAACTTTCTAAATGTAATTAGTTTAGTTTTAACTTAATAGAAATACTATAGTAACAAACTAGATCACATTTATTTATATAAAGAACTTAACATATTTGCAATTGTAATTAGTTTAGTTTTAACTTGATTCAAATAATATATTCACCAAATAAATCACATCTACTTATTTGAAGAATTTTACATCTTTCTAAGTTTAATTAGTGTAGTTATAACTTAATTCGAACACTATATTCACCAACTAAATCACATTTACTTATTTGAAGAACTTAACATCTTTCAAACTATAATTAGTTTAGTTTTAGCTTATATCCAACACTATATTCACCGACTAAATCACATTAAATTATTTGAAGAATTTAACATCTTTATGAGTGTAATTATTTTAGTTTTAACTTAATTCAAACAGTGTTTTCACCAACTAAATCACATTAACTTATTTAAAAAATTTAAGAACTTTCTAGGTCTAATTAGTTTAGTTTTAACTTAATTCAAACACTATATTCAATAACTTAGTCACATTTACTTGTTTGAAGAACTTAACATCTTTCTAATTCTAATTTGTATAGTTTTAACTTACTTCAAACGCTATATTCACCAACTAAATCACCTTAACTTATTTATAGATTTTATCAACTTTCCAAGTCTAATTAGTTTAGTTTAACTTAATTCCAACACTATATTAACTAACTAAATCACATTTACTAATTTAAAGAATTTAACAACTTTCCATGTCTAATTAGTTATGTTTTAACTTAATTCAAACACTATATTCACCAACTAAATCACATTTACTTATTTGAAGAACTTAACATCTTTATAAGTGTAATTAGTTTAGTATTAACTTAATTCTAACACTATATTCACCATCTACATCACATTAACTTATTTAAAGAACATAACATCTTTCTATCTGTATTGGTTTAATTTTTACTTAGTTCCAACACGATATTGACCAACTTAACTGCATTAACTTATTTAAAGAACTTAACAACTTTCTCAGTATAATTAGTTTAGTTTTAACTTAATTCAAACACAATATTCACCAACTAAATCACATTTATTCATTTAACGAACTTTACATATTTCTAAATGTAATTAGTTTAGTTTAAATTAGATCCAACATTATCTACACCAAATAAATCGATTATTTATTTGAAGAACATAAAATATTTCAAAGTATAATTGATATACCGTGGTTTCACGGTATAATTCATACTTTCTCCTTAAGTTTAGTGAGTCTGAAAGCCCTTTTTGTGCTAATTTTGACATAAGTTTCTCTTTGTCTTGCAGGAAATCTGTCCAAAGTTGAATGCGGAGATTTTGAGCAAAAAATGCAGAAGAGACCACCTACGGAGCTTATTACGGTCCGCCGTGCCTGTGACGGTCCGTAGGTGGCAGCGTAGAGATGCTGCTGAAGGAAGATGGGGAAGTCTGACCAAGTGTGGGATTACGAAGCTTGTGACGGTCCGTCATGGCTATGACGGTCCGTCCTGCAGGTTCGTCGTGAAGATCAGAGAAGTGATCCCAGTACCCAGATTCCAACAGTTGAAGTATTTTGAAACGAGACCCTCGACGGACCGTTGTGCCTATGACGGTCCGTCACACTTGCCGTCGAGGGGAATGAAGAAAGCAGCAGAAGAAATTACACCAAGTATGGGACGACGGAGTCCACGACGGTCCGTCGCGTGGTCCGTCGACCCACCCGCGTTTTGGCAGATTTCCAGTAATTAGAATCCTTGTTTAATTAGGTTTTCATTTTTTATAAATAGTTTGAAAAACCTCATTTTTGAGGTTAGACTCTGTGAGATAAAACATCATATTATTAGACTATGTGTTCTGAGTGTTTGATTTTTAGAGATTCTTACAAGTGATTTTTGGTGATTAATCAAGCACATTTTTGGACTTTATTCTTTCTCATTGAAGTAAGTACATGAATTCTTGTTTAACATATTTGAATATTGTGTTTATGGCTATGAGGAACTAAACTCAATAACTAGGGTTGTGGGAACCACAGGCAAATAATTAGATAAACCCTAGCTAAAATAACAATTCTAGAATAGTGTCTTGCATGTATTAATAATTCTTTCGCTTAGAAGTCTTTTTAACGGATGATCACGTTAGAACTCGCCTTAATGCTACTTGCCGGACCAAGGAGGTATATATATATATATATATATATATAAAAAATAATAGGAAAAGAATTATTAACATAGATTTAGTGTATACTATCTAATAGGCTAGTATTGATTGGTATGAGGTAATAACTTAGTCAAATATCGAATACGATGCTTAATATGAGGTAAATATAAGGGTTAGGAAAGCAACACACGCAGCCGGACCAAGGTGCGGAGTGAGATTTTCTAGATGCCGGACCAATGATTTAGAAATACATAACTTATCACTTTGCATGCAAGATACTAGGAAAGAATTGTTATAGTTAGAATTATCAAGTTATGAACCTGCGGGGAACACGTAAACCCTAGTTACTTTAATTAATTGATTAAAACCCCACATTAAAAGCTGTTAAGGGTCTCTTTCAAGTTCGCTAGTTATTTTTACTCATTAGGAAATACAAACCCCCCTTTTTATGCTTTTACTTTCTGAGGAAGTCACCAACCGAACAATAGTAATAACAAGCTGAAGTTAAGTCTAGACTATTTTCCTCGTGGGAACGATCCCAACCTCACTAGTTGGGTTATTTACTTGACGCGACCGCTTTACTTCTCATTTGAGAAGTTTGAGCATATCAAATTTTGGCGCCGCTGCCGGGGAATTTAGCTTTAAAATTAACTTGAACTTATTACTAAAGTTTAGTTGATATTTTCTTGATTTTACTTTGTTTTATTGTTTTTGATTTCCTTTCAGAACTATCCTCCTTGTATGCAAAATACACGGAGAGGAAGCGAACCCTTGTTTCCCTACGATCACGAGTTAGAGCGTACACTGCGCAATATGAATCGAAACTTGGGAATAAATGATGAGGATCCAAACCAGAACATCCCAAATACAGTGGATGTTCATGGTTAGATGTTACCCGACGCTCCGGGTGAACATCAACAGAGGGGACAAAATCCCGTTCCACGGCCCCAAGCATACTACAGAGGGAATGATAACATCGCAGACTCGGATGGGCCACTTGTCTTGCCCCCTCTACCCACAGGCCACACTTTTGTGGTAACTAGTAGCCTGATGCAAATGCTCACTGCCAGAGGTTTGTTTTTTCAGGGCTACCTTCTGAGGACCCACATGCCCATATAGCTAAGGTAAGGGCAGTGTGTAAAAGTTGTGTGGGGAGGCCTGATTTTGATCTAGATGTAATAGGTCTCAGAGTGTTTCCTCTCTCACTGACGGGAGAGGCTGCTATGTGGTTTACTGAGCTCCCATTCAACTCCATTTTCACTTGGAACCAACTACGGGATGTCTTCTTAGCACGCTACTATCCGGTCTCCAAGAAATTAAACCACAAAGACAGGGTGAATAACTTTGTGGCACTACCAGGAGAGTCAGTTAGTAGTTCTTGTGATAGATTCACCTCATTCTTGAGAAGTGTCCCAAATAACCATATTGATGATGAGTCACTAAAGGAATACTTCTATCGGGGATAGGATGATAACAATAAAGCGGTGTTGGACACCATAGCAGGTGGATCTTATTGAAAATGCCCTTATGCTGAGATTGCTGAGAAATTTGAGAAAATCTCCCGTAATAACAAAGCTTGGAGTACTAGGAAGTCCGATACAGGGAGAAACACCTTCGCAGTGCAGTCCACTCACAACCCAGCCACAGATGATATTCGTGAAGAAATGGCTCAGATGAGAACTGAGCTTGGGTTGGTACTAAAACATGTCACTGGGGTGCAGAAAAGATTAATGCAGTCAACTACTTGGCTAAACCACCACCTCCAATCGATGAGTGTTATTATGAGGAGGATTCCTATGCAGTAAAGGAACAGATGGGGTGTTTCCGACCAAGTGCCCAAGGCTTTAATCAGCATAATTGGCGCGAAGGTCAAGGGAAACAAGGTCGGAACTATGGTAACTACAATCGTTAGGGTCATTATGTCCGAGATGGAAACTACAATCGCGACAACAACTTCAATAGGGGTACCTATGGTAATAGAAACGATAGGAATGGACCCTATGTTCCTCCTCAAAATCGTGAAGTTACTCCTAGGAATGGTGGAGGTAGTATGTCGCGAGTTGAGGATATGTTGCATAAAATAATGAGGAGGTTCGATGCTAGTGATGAGCACAATAAAGAGTTGAGGAATGATTTAGCGGGTATTGGGCAAAAAGTTGATACACATGCAATATCGATTAAGAAACTTGAGTTACAGTTGGCTCAATTATCTGCAACTGTGAACACACGGCAACTGGGCACTCTTCCTAGCAACACTGTCCAAAACCCAAAAAATGATAGACATTGTATGGCAATTACTACTCGCGGTGGCAAGCAAACCATTGACCCAACTATGCCATCTATTGAGAATGAGGTGACAAAAGACACTGATAAAGTGGTAAATGTTGATGCTAATTTAGAGGATAACCGGTCTGAGAAGATCTTTGAAGTGCCTAAAAAGGTAACTCCCATGCCTAGGCCACCACTCCCATTTCATCAAAGATTAGTGAAAAAGACTGAGGATGGCAAATATCGGCGTTTTATAACAATGTTGAAGAAACTTTCTATCAATGTCCCTTTGGTAGAAGCTTTAGAACAAATGCCCGGTTACGCCATGTTTATGAAAGATATGGTCACAAAAAAAAGATCGGTTACTTTTGAGGATGATGATAGAATGCAGCATTGTAGTGCTATTGCTACAAGATCTCTGGTCCAAAAGAAAGAAGATCCGGGTGCGTTCACTATTCCTTGTACAATTGGGCTATTACATTTTGCGAAAGCATTATGTGATCTAGGGGCAAGCATAAATCTCATGGCCCTCTCGATTTACAAGAAGTTGGGTTTGGGTGACCCAAAGTCCACTGCGATGCGGCTACTGATGGCTGATCGAATAGTAAGACGTCCCATAGGGTACTTCATGATGTGCTAATAAAAGTGGAGTCATTCATCTTTCTAGCCGATTTTGTTATTCTTGATTGTGAGGTTTATTTTGAAGTGCCTATTATCCTTGGGAGGCCATTCCTAACTACGGAAAGAGCCTTAGTAGACATGGAAAAGGGGCAGATGAAATTTCGGTTGAACAGTGAGGAGGTGACCTTTAATATTTGTAGGTCCATGAGGCAGAGTGGTGATCTCCAATCGGCATCTGCTATATCCTACAACATGGGTGTGACATTTGAGACACAAATAGAAGAACATCTAGGTGTCGAAGCATTAGCGGCAGTGATAATGAACTTTGATAGCGATTGCATTGAAGGGTATGAGTCATTAGTCGCTGCTCTTGACCGAGGTGATGTTCGGTTTAAACCAAAGAAATTTGAGCTTGATATGAAGAATCGCGAGTCCCCACCCGCTAAACCATCTATAGAGGAAGCTCCGAAATTGAATTAAAAGCTCTCCCACCTCATCTTAGGTATGAATTCTTAGGAAATGATGACACTTTACCGGTAATCATTGCATCAGACCTGGATGATCAACAGGTTCAGAGTTTGGTGAAGGTACTAAAAAGGTTCAAAAAAGCTATTGGGTGGACCATTGCGGACATTATTGGGATCCCTCCTGGTATTTGCTCTCTTAAAATCCAACTCATGCTTGATCATAAGCCGAGTATTGAGCATCAAAGACGCTTCAATCCTCCTATGCAAGAGGTTGTGAAGAAGGAAATTATCAAGTGGTTGGATGCTGGAGTAATCTATCCAATCGCCGATAGTAGTTGGGTATGCCCGGTTCAGTGTGTGCCTAAGAAAGGGGGAATGACTGTGGTCCCCAACTAAAAGAATGAACTTGTTCCAATGAGACCGGTTACTGGATGGAGGGTGTGTATGGATTATCGTAAACTGAACTCATGGACTGAAAAAGACCATTTTCTTATGCCCTTCATGGATCAGATGTTGGATAGACTTTCCAGAAAAGGGTGGTATTGTTTTCTTGATGGGTATTCGGGGTATAATAAGATTTCTATTGCACTAGAAGATCAAGAGAAAACCACTTTCACTTGTCCATATGGGACTTTTGCGTTCAGAAGAATGCCGTTTGGGTTGTGCAATGCACCCGCAACCTTTCAGAGATGTATGATGTCAATATTTTCTGACATGGTGGAGGATACTATAGAGGTTTTTATGGATGATTTTTCTGTGGTTGGTGATTCATTCGAGCGGTGCCTGACCTATTTATGTGAGGTTCTTAAGAGATGTGAAGACTGCAATTTGGTACTAAACTGGGAAAAGTGTCATTTCATGGTGAAAGAGGGTATTGTGTTGGGTCATCGCATTTCAGAAAAGGGCATAGAGGTTGATCGAGCTACAGTTGAGGTAATAGAGAGACTTCCCCCGCCGATCTCTGTGAAAGGTGTGAGAAGCTTTCTTGGGCATGCAGGTTTTTATCGGAGATTCATCAAAGACTTTTGAAAGATTGCACACCCATTGTGCAAATTGCTGGAGAAAGAATGTAAATTTTGTTTTGATGAATCCTGTCTTAAAGCATTCGGTGAGCTAAAAGAGAAGTTAGTGTCTGCGCCTATCATTATTTCTCTGGATTGGAACAGTCCATTTGAGGTAATGTGCGATGCCAGTGGGGTGGCTCTTGGTGTAGTATTGGGACAGAGAAGAAACAAAATCCTTCACCCAATTTACTATGCTAGTAAAGCCCTAAATGAAGCCCAGAAGAACTACACACGGTGGTAGAGCAAGAACTCCTCGCAGTAGTCTTTGCTTTTGAGAAATTTCGCTCCTATTTGCTAGGTACTAGAGTTATAGTGCATACTGACCATTCAGCATTGAGATATTTGATGGCGAAAAAGGATGCGAAACCAAAGCTGATTCGTTGGGTATTACTGCTGCAAGAATTTGACTTTGAAGTGCTGGATACAAAAGGGACTGAAAATCAAGTTGCTGATCATTTTTCTCGTCTAGAGGATGAAGCTATGAGAGAGTTAGGGGATAAGAGTGACATTGATGATACTTTCCCCGTTGAACATGTATTGGCTGCTTCACAAGACTTGATTCCATGGTTCGCAGATTTTGCGAACTATCTGGCTAGTGATATTGTTCCATATGACTTGTCCTTTCATCAAAGGAAAAAGTTCATGTACGATGTGAAGAAGTTCTTTTGGGATGAACCATACTTTTATAGGAGTTGTGCCGACGGGCTTATTCGGCGTTGTGTGCCAGAATGTGAAATGTTGAGTGTATTGGAGGCATGCCATTCTTCACCTATTGGCGGACATCACAGTGGTATCCGAACCGCTCACAAGATATTGCAATGTGGTTACTATTGGACAACTCTTCATCAAGATGCTCATGGGTTTGATAAAGCATGTGACAAATGTCAACGAGATGGTGGTATTTCAAGAAGGCAAGAGCTCCCTCTAAACCCCATTCTTGTGATTGAGTTATTTGATGTGTGGGGTATTGACTTTATGGGCCCTCTCGTGAGTTCTCATGGATGAAGTACATTCTTGTAGCAGTTGATTATGTATCTAAATGGGTCGAAGCCATAGCCCTCGCAAACAATGAAGGGAAGAGTGTCACTGCATTCTTGAAAAAGAATATATTCTCCCATTTTGGCAGTCCAAGGGCCATTATTAGTGATGGGGGCTCCCACTTCTGCAACAGATTGTTCAAGGGGTTATTGGAGAAATACGGTGTTCGCCATAATGTGGCCACTCCTTACCACCCTTAAACTAGTGGGCAAGTTGAGGTATCGAATCGGGAGATCAAACAGATATTGTCTAAAACAGTGAATGCTAGTAGAACAGATTGGTCAAGGAGGCTTGATGATGCTCGTTGGGCCTACCGGACAGCTTATAAGACACCCATAGGTATGTCTCCATACCAACTTGTATATGGGAAAGCTTTTCATCTTCCAGTTGAGTTAGAGCATAAAGCCATGTGGGCTATGAAGAAGTTAAAAATGGATTGGAGCGAAGCTGCAGAGCAACGGTTAAATGGGTTGAATGAACTTGATGAATTTCGCTCGAAAGCCTATGGAAGCTCAGCCCTATATAAAGAAAAGATGAAGAAGTATCATGACAACAAAATTGAAAAACGAGAGTTTATGGTCGGGGATTTAGTGCTTCTATTCAATTCCAGATTGCGCTTGTTTCCAGGCATACTCAAGTCCAAATGGATCGTCCTTACGGTTACCCAACTATTCCCTCATGGAGCAGTTGAGTTGGAAACTAAGGAGGGTGTGCGGTTCAAGGTGAATGGACAGCGCATAAAAATCTATCTCGGGCATGCCGAATCGGCGAATGAAGTGATCAAGGCATACCATCTTGATGAAGTCTGAGTAATCAAGTGGCCCCCGTCGTGCCACGACATTAAATCAGGCACTTGTTGGGAGGCAACCCAATACTTATCGTCCTTTTAATAATGGTAGCATTTTTTCTATTAATGGGTTTTAAATTTGCAGGCACATCACCAGGAAATTCAACAGAAAACTACTCCGCAGTAGCCACTGACGGATACAACGACGGACCGTTGCGCATGCAACGGACCGTCGTATGCATCCGTCACACCAGGTACGTATTTCTGTCATTTTGAATATTAGGGCACACACGACGGAACCTACGACGGCTCATTACACATGCGGCGGACCGTCGTTGGGGAACCGTCACGTGATTAATGAATTCTACCCGACCCGACCCGGCTGGACCCTTTTCAAAATCTGACCGTTTATACTCCCCCCTCCATATTCCACCCCATTACTTCCTTATTCCCCTCATATCCCCTCTCTTTTCAACTTCCACACTTCCCCTCACTGATCATTGCTCCCAAAATCCTCCTAAGCCTTATACTTATCATCCACTAGTCGGTGGTGGTGCTGTAGTTGTCTACCTTGCCAGAATCATTCTCCGTTTGTTTTCTTCTCCATTTCCAAGGTATGTGTCTCTACATTTATACTTATTTATCTTGCATTTCGGTTTTGTAATTAGTATTAACTTAGTTCTTAGTCGTATACTGTTTCCTCTATATGATTATGCCTAAACCTAGGCTCAAAATGTTCGTATGTGCCATGTTAATAACCCTAGGCATAGGTGATTTTGTTTTGGTAGTTTCCTAGGTCGTTGGGATAGACATATATAGGTCCACAACACTACAAGACCATGTGAGTTCATCAGGGATGCGTAGGGTACCCCCAGTTCTAACACTGCTTCTCAGAACGAGACCCCGATGACGGACTGTCGCACACACGACCGACCGTAGTAGGGTCCGCTGCACAAGCCCTAGCACCCCTGCCCAAAGACGCCTGTGACGGACCGTAGTCTTCACGACGGTCCGTCCTGCACAACCATTCTGGTTGTTAGAGACCCTGTTTCTAAGGGTCTCTCAATATTTTCTAAGTGTCCTACGACGGACCGTCATACCCACGATGGTCCGTCCTGCAAGACCGTCATGATAATCAGAGACCCCTCTGATAAGGGTCTCCCAACATTTTCTAAGTGTCCTACGACGGACTCTTACGACGGACCGTCGTACCGACGACGGTCCGTCCTGCACGATCGTCATGATGGTCAGAGACCCCTCTTATAAGGGTCTTCCAACATTTTCTAAGTGTCCTACGATGGACTATTACAACGGTCCGTCGTACCAACGCCGGTCCGTCCTGCTTGACCGTCATGATGGTCAGAGACCCCTCCTTCAGGGTTCTTTCTATATACATTGACTAAGTACAACACGACAGACCTCATGACGGTCCGTCATAGCCACGACGAGCCGTCACCAGGCCCGTCGTGTGATACAGTTTCAATATCACTAACACACTATGTTCAATGTTTTATGCCATATGGGCTTGCCTGTCTTGTTTGACACTACTCATACTAATAGTGATCCTTTGCAGGTACTCTCTACTATTGTACCCAAGCAAGACCGAGCCTACGCACGCGGGCGATCCAAGTCTGTTGCCCCGTCTGCATGCTTGATCATCGGCTCTGATGATGAGAGGGACCCTGAATATGTGCCCCCAGGCACTTCCGCACCTTCCCGTGCTGCACGTGCCCCCAGAGCCACACCCAAGACGGTGGCGTCCGGCGTTTTCACTGCCTCCCAGTCTGATGAGGAGCGCACACTGACTGGAACACCCTCTGGGTCAGCCACAAATGAGGAAGGAGCGTCTGGCTCCTTAGGAGTATCCTGGTCCGAGGAAGCTTCAGGCTCTGCTGAGGTTCCCGCACCCGCCATTGCTGCAGCGTCGGCCTCGTCTGATGAGGCTGACAGTTCAGACTCTACATCCGGTGCACCAGCCCAGGTCCCCACCCCTGCCTCTGACCAGCCAAACCGGTGGTTCGTCGAAGGCCAGTTTCAAGTTTACTCTGACGCCAAATTCCTGACTGATAAATGAGTAATGACTCGGACACTCACCTTGGAGCGGCGGGTACTTACAGGGAGTCTCCCATCGATGCCAGAGATCAGCAACCTATTCAGCAGGCATCGCTTAGAGTGGACAGCCCGTCCGTTGGGACGATACAGCGAGGAAGTGGTCCGAGAGTTCTATGCATACTACGTAGCGACTCTCCGATCACAGATCGATAGGCGGGCTGGTCCCGCTAAACAGGCCCCACTGGAGCAGGTTCGAGTCCGGGGCGTGCAGGTTGATATTTCCCTGCCAACTATCCACCGGTTCCTATACAGCGAGAGTGCAGATGCTACGCGGACTCCCCACACTGCCGAGTTTGACTGCCGCTGGCAGATAGTGAAGGATGGCCAGTTCTTGCGCGAGCAGGCACTGAGAGAGACCACTAAGAGGTGGATGGCCCTGCACCTATCAGTTGACGGAGAGGGTGCAGATTGGGTCACTGAGCCAAAGGGTCCATCAAGAAGGCCAACCTCACGTTGGTCGCGAAGTTCTTGTGGCTGGTCGTCTGTCACTGCCTTTCCCCCACAGCTGCTGATAACATCGTCACTTGGGATCGAGCAGTGTTGATAGCGGCGCTGATAGCCAAATTCGAGGTCGACTTCACAAGGCTTCTCCAAGCAGTCATGCACGAGAGGGCATTCAAGGTGAGTACTACCTACCCCTTCCCGTGTATGATTTTTGCCCTTTGCCGGACCGCAGGTGTGCCCATATGGCACATAGATCAGTTGAAGACCCCACAGGGCACCGTTGACGTCGGGCTCATCAGAGACGAGGCCAATGAGTTGGCCCCACGTCGAGGGCCCCATCAAGAGCTGCCACCACTTGCTGATGATCTTGCGTATACGGTAGCCCAGGCCCGCACCGCTACACAGGCGTCCACTGACACTACCCCGGTCGAGTCTATCCCGGGTAGTAGCCCAGCCCCGAGCTCCTCTCGCACAGCCCCTCCATCGTTACTGGCCCCGTTTGCTAGGGTCCAAAAACTAGAGGCACAAATGTCCACCCTTCTGCATCATATCCTGCCATGGATGCAGAAGTCTATTACTGGGTCTGAAGCGCGTATGGAGAGGAAGATGCAGCGGAAGATTGCTGAGGTTCACCAGCTCCTCTATGCATTTGAGTTGAGAGTGTTAGCCCGCCCAGCCCCTCCAGTAGATGTGTCGACTCTTCAGGCTGCAGTCGACAGTCTTCGTGCAGACATCGACACGATCCTAGAGGAGAGAGTGCCGGAGCCTGTCGAGCCTGTTGAGGACACTTTATTGGCGGCCCTGTTTGCTACTTCAGAACTTCCCCCACCTTCCCCTCGAGAGTGTGCTAAGAGGCGTAGGGGTCGATTAGAGGATGAGGCGCGAGCTAGGAAGAAGGAGCGCCGAGAGATGGAGGCCGCGAGGAGAGCCTCACTTGCTGAGGCGGAGGCACACAAAATCAGAGCATCGCAGATAGCGGCTGGGGCGTCTAGCTCCCGCACTTTAGAGACAGCAGGAGGCACTACTGATGGTGCGGTTGTTGCTGAGGACATCACTGAGGGTGTCCAGATTGCTGAGGACACCACTGAGGGTGTCCAGATTGCAGAGGATGTGGATTCTAGGAAACCGGACCCACCAGCTTACTGATCGACGGTGCTATGCGCCACAGGTTTGCTTCACCTACCCCTCTAATCTTTAGATTTTTTTTTGCATTGGGGACAATTGGATGTTTTTTTTGTTGGGGGTGGGGTAAATGGAAAGAGAGTGTGAGGGTGAAGTCTGAGTAGCCCAACTCACTATCCTCTTTTGGGGTTTTCTTGCCTGTGTTCTTTTTCCCCAAAAGACTGATTACTTTTTCTGTTGAACCAGCACGTTATATCTTTTGTACATCATTAAACTCTGAAGCATGATGGCTAAAATGATATCCCGATAAAACTGGAAAATGTTGCATGACTAGGTGTAGTAACTGATAATTGTGTGGCTCTAAACATGAAATAGAGTTACACCATTGCATTACCCTAAATCTTCAAGTCAAACTAGGTGTCTGATAATCTGGTATAGTGATGAGATGTCAAGTGAGTGTGAGGAAAGTTTAATAGTCCACTATTGGTACTGAGCTAGAACTTGCCTGGTTAGTCCTGCTAAAAGTAAGTTGTAACAGACAATTAGGAAAAGATCACAGGCCCTTATTCAATATAGCCCATTTATAGCCTAAATAAAATAAACCAAATGAAAGTTATCCTTCTTTGATCCAAATAATTTGAGCTTAAAATTAGACCTTTCTTTTTCACCCCAACTGATCTTTTCTGGGAACAATATGTTGGCCCTGGTCCCTCCTTGGACATGTGCACCTCAGCTTCTGCCAAAAGCATAAGTTGAGGGTGGCTAATTCATAAACAACCTTCGTTATGGCCTTGACCTGACTTTGGGTATTGTGTACCTTGACTCATGGCAAAGCCATGAGTTGAGGGTGGCTATTTTGAGGAATGCTCTGGAAAGTGGGGTTGAGAGAACAAAGAGAGAGAAAGAACAAAAGTAAAGTGACTCAAGAACTCGTTGAAAAAAAAAGAGAAATATTCAAGAATTACAAACAAGAAAAGAAAAGAGTTACTTACACAAATGAAGAAAGAAGGGAAACAGCAAGGTGAAAGAATAGGAGAAACTGGGCGAGATAAAGGTTTAGCCGATATGTCAAGGAGGGAAAAAAGTCACTAAAGTATACCTAAATATACCCTACCTGACTTTGAGCCTACGTTACAAGCTAAAAAAGTCCTATCGTGATCCTAAGGGTCGTATAGCAAACTTAAGGCAGTGAAAATAAGGGCAAGCCTATGACAATAGGTATGAATGAGTGTGACTTTGTTCTAAGAACGAGTGTTGAAATGTAATCCTTATACTCAAACTGAAATCATTGTGTGAAAATGAGGATTTTGTTCTAAAGTGAGGACACTAGTTGCAATACCAGAATTATTAGCACCTCGGTGAGAAATTGAAAAGGATAGGTGTTAGTGCATGGTGAGTCTGTGTCATGTTTGAATCCCACAAAATTCAAGCCTAATAGTGATATCATGCATAGATTTGATGAGATTAATCGGTATTGATAGCCAAATGATTGCAAAGGATAAAACGTGAATACTATAGTACAAAGATCGTGTATTGAGTCATAGTGCGTTGCTTGAGGACAAACAACGAATTTAAGTTGAGGGTGTTGATATATCGTGGTTTCACGGTATAATTAATACTTTTTCCTTAAGTTTAGTGTGTCCAAAAGCCGTTTTTGTGCTAATTTTGATATAAGTTTCTCTTTGTTTTGCAGGAAATCTGTCCAAATCTGAATGCGGAGATTTTGAGCGAAAAATGTAGAAGAGACCACCTACGGAGCTTATGACGGTCCGTCGTGCCTGTGATGGTCTGTAGGTGGCAGCATAGAGAAGCTGCTGAAGGAAGATGGGGAAGTATGACCAAGTGTGGGATTACGAAGCTTGTGACGGTCCGTCATGGCTATGACGGTCTATCCTGCAGGTTCGTCGTGAAGATCAGAGAAGTGATCCCAGTACCCAGATTCCAAGAGTTGAGGTATTTTGAAACGAGACCCTCGACGGACAGTTGTGCCTATGACGGTCCGTCACACTTGCCGGCGAGGGGAATGAAGAAAGCAGCAGAAGAAATTACACCAAGTATGGGACAACAGAGTCCACGACGGTCCGTCATGACCACGACAGTCCGTCGCGTGGTCCGTCGACCCAGCCGCGTTTTGGCAGATTTCCAGTAAGTAGAATCCTTTTTTAATTAGTTTTTTATTTTTTTATAAATAGTTTGAAAAACCTCGTTTTTGAGGTTAGACACTGTGAGATAAAACATCATATTATTAGACTTTGTGTTTTGAGTGTTTGATTTTTAGAGATTCTTACAAGTGATTTTTGGTGATTAATCAAGCAAATTTTCGGGCTTTATTCTTTCTCATTGAGGTAAGTACATGAATTCTTGTTTAACATGTTTGAATATTGTGTTTATGGCTATGAGGAACTAAACTCCATAACTAGGGTTGTGGGAACCATAGGCAAATAATGAGATAAACCCTAGCTAAAATAACAATTCTAGAATAGTGTCTTGCATGTATTAATAATTCTTTTGCTTAGAAGTCTTTTTAACGGATTATCAACGTTAGAACTCTCCTTAATGCTACTTGCCGGACCAAGGAGGTAGATAATAGGAAAAGAATTATTAACATAGATTTAGTGTATACTATCTAATAGGCTAGTATTGATTGGTACGAGGTAATAACTTAGTCAAATATCGAATACAATGCTTAATATGAGGTAAAGATAAGGGTTAGGAAAGCAACACACACAGCCGGACCAAGGTGCGGAGTGAGATTTTCTAGATGCCGGACAAAGGATTTAGAAATACGTAACTTATCACTTTGCATGCAAGATACTAGGAAAGAATTGTTATAGTAAGAATTATCAAGTTATGAACCTGTGGGGAACACGTAAACCCTAGTTACTTTAATTAATTGATTAAAACCCAACATTAAAAGATGTTAAGTGTCTCTTTCAAGTTCGCTAGTTATTTTTACTCATTAGGAAATACAAACCCCCCTTTTTATGCTTTTACTTTCTAAGGAAGTCATCAACCGAACAATAGTAATAAGAAGTTGAAGTTAAGTCTAGACTATTTTCCTCGTGGAACGATCCCAACCTCACTAGTTGGGTTATTTACTTGACGCGACCGCTTTACTTCTCATTTGAGAAGTAAGTTTGAGCGTATCAATAATTAGTTTAGTTTTAACTTAATTCAAACACTATATTAACCAAATAAATTACATTTACTTATTTGAAGAACTTAACATCTTTTTATGTCTAATTAGTTTCGTTTTAACTTAATTCCAACACTATATTGACCTACTAAATCCCATTAACTTATTTGAAGAATTTAACATCTTTGTAATTGTAATTAGTTTTGTTTTAACTTATAACAAACAATATATTCATCAACTAAATCACATTAACTTATTTAAGGAATTTATCAATGTAATGACCCAAAAGCTCCTCTTTAGAGTTCTGAATATTTGTTTAACTTAAGTTAATTAATCGATAGTTTATGGGCTAAACTGATAATTTATTTAAAATTAGTACTTTATTAATTCACAAAAGGAAAATAAAAAAAGGAGAAAGACGGAACTGACGAAGGGTTCGACAGCTTCAGGTAAACTACATCTACATCAATTTCTTTAATTGTTGCACACATATGTTTATATATATAAGATTGAATGGTAGGAAAAGAGAGAATTTAATGACCTAGAAGGTTATTTTTGAAAATTGTGATTATCCATTTTACTTGAGTTAATTAATTAATGAGTAATTGTAGATAATTGACTTAATTGATAGTTATTGGACTAAAGTGATAATTATTTAATAACCAATGTTATTTGACCTATATTTATTAAAATAAGTTGGTAAAATTTATCACTTTTAGTACATAATTAATTTTTCTTTAGAAAAAGAAAACAAAAAAAAATTACCTAAGCAGAACTCTGCGCGGCCATCGTAGGAACTGCCGACCTCGTCGATCGTCAGGTAAAAGTTATCACTACATTAATAAGTAAGTCTACGATTATGTATAAATATTATTACAAGATAAATTAGTATTATTAATATGTGGGAAAGGGAAAAACACAATTGAAAAAGTTAGGTTTACATCATTTATGGCAATCATTGGCCGATGATTGAAAATTTTGCCAATTCAGATTTTTAATTATTTATTTTGTATTATTTATTGATTATAGGTATGTATATATGTAATATAGAGATTAACGTACTGGTTCTTATTCTTATTTTATTTTTAAATAGGTTTTATGTTCATCATATTATATAATTATCAAAGCTTGATAAATTATCATTTTTAATTAAATATAAAGGTATAAAGTTATATGAATATTATTATATCTAGTATATGGGAGAAACTGATACTCAACTCAAGGTTTAAAATATTAAAAAATATGAGAATTATCATGTTAATTGACATCAAGATTAGAAACTTGACTATAAATTTTGGTGAATTTTTGGATCAAAGCTAAACGTATAGTAATATGAGTGTTGTTAGTTTAGAAATCTTATTTTAGTCATTTATTTGAATAGATTGCTTTGAGCTGGGAGTTCAACGAAAAGGGGAGGCTCAAGTCCCAATGATTGTTTGACTATTTGAGGCAAGTGAATTTCTAAACTCTTGTTAAGTGTATGGAATGTGTGTGTGTCCTTGTGGTATATGCTTGTGAGTAATGGGGTTTGGTGATGGTCGACTTGTCCACATTGATTAATTCTAATGATGAATAATGGATGATAAAAGGCAATGTGATTAATTGTTTAGGTGTGATGTGTTGAGGAAGGTTTGAAAGCTTGTTGAATCATTGTTGATGTGGTATCATGTTTGTGTCGTGAATTGTGTAATTTTCTGAAAATGATCATCTCCTCTTTATTTATGTGAACATTTCATTTGCATTTTTTTAAGACATGATTGTGAAAGTGTTATGTGCATGGAGAAATAATGAAAACCTAAAGAGGATGTACTATTTCGAGGGACGTATTGCGCACCGCGATGGATGTTATATTTCAAGGGACGTATCGCGTGCCGCGATGGTTACTTTTATCGAGGGTCGTGTCGTGCGCCGCGACAGATGCATGGACAGATATATCCCCCATGGGTCCCGGACTGAGAGACAGCGGGTGTCTATCACTAGGTCAGACAAGCATTATTTTACTTGACATTCCATTCCATTGCATTGCACATGCTTATCATTAGTGAACTTGATATTGTGTTTTGCTGATCTTGTGAATGCCTTTCTGTGGAACTTGTGATTGATGAATACTGAGCTTGTTCTTGAGGATATAAAATTTGTTAAAGTGTTGTTGTTGAGGATATGTAATTTGGCAAGGTATTGTTCTTAAGGATATGTAATTTGCCAAAGTATTGTTGTTGAGGATATGTAATTTACCAAAGTGTTGTTGTTGAGGATATGTAATTTGTCCAAGTGTCGTTGTTGAGGATATGTAATTTGTCTAAGTGTTGTTGTTGATCTAAGTGCTATGTAAATTGTGAGCTGTTAGGTTGGGTTGATTTTAATGCAGGTTGTAGTTGTGTAGGTTCGGTTGGAGGTGGTAGGAGTACCCGTATATCATCCCCTTAGCTTGTGTTTAGAGGTTTACTTGCTGAGTACCGTGTGGTTTGGTACTCACCCCTTGCTTCTACAAATTTTTTTGTAGGTTATGAGCCTGGATTTTTTTGTACTTGTCATTCTCTTATTTTCTGAGGCTTCTTGGATATTTGTGAGGTAGCTGTTTCCATCTCAGTAGACTTTCTTCTCCATAATTATGATCTTGTTCTATTCTAGAAACAAGTTCATTTGAGACTTGAGTTTTTCATTTGAATCAATTGTAATACATTAGAGGCTTGTACAAGTGACTACCAGGTTTTGGGGGTATAATGTAAGTTGATAGTAAATTTTCCGCATTTTTATTGTAATGATTGAATTTTAGGCTGACTTGTCTTGATGGGATGAGACGAGTGCCATCACGCCCATTTTTGGGTCGTGACAAAATGGTTTCAGAGCCCCAGGTTCATAGGTCTCACGTGTGTACAAGCCGAGTCTAAGTGGAGTCTTGAGGATCTGTACGGAGACGTCTGTACTTATCTTTGAGAGGCTATAGTGACTTTTAAGAAAAATCTTCACTTCTTGAATCTCAATCGTGCTTACTTGGTTTAGTTTTGACTATCATCGCTTCACTCCATTCACTCTCATTTATGTGATGACTCGTGCATAGTTTCTCATGTTAGTAGTTAGTGTGTTGTGTATAACTTGAATGTTAGACCTAATACTAAGGTGAACGTGATATACTTATGAAAAGAATGTAGTTCGATAATTGAAAGTGGACGAATTAAAATGATTGCAAGATAATGAACAATGTAAATTGAGAAAACACAGTTAGCAAAGTTGTCATAATATGTATGAGCTATTTTTGATACAATCTTCTATATAGGTATGATGTGTTTTAGTGGTGGATTTAACAGACTTCACAACATGGCACTAGTGGTATATGAAAATGGATATGTTGATTGTTAAGTGTGAATAATAAATACCTAGAGAATTATTAGTTGCATCATATGTTCAAATAATTATATTTGGTGTTGAATTCAAGGTTTGAGAAACCAACTAGTTTGTTACTACGGATGTTTGAACTAAGCGTAATTTATAAGGAAGCATTTAGTGGTGGATCTTCAGTACGATATTTATGTGTTGAGTTGAGAAGTGTATCTTGAGGGTTCTAAATGAGGATCAATAATTTCATCTTAAGGTCCAAGGAAATTTATAGATACCATAATGGCAAGCTTATGGGTAAATGAAGTCCCATAAAGTATATTTGTGCGAATGGAATTGAAAATCTTACTAAAAAGTGCATACGATATTGGGTTAGTCTTGTGAATTTTATGGGTAAAGTTTGTTTTAAGATGTCATGGCAATGAAAAAGATTACTTAATGGTGATGGCAAGGCCTAAACGAGCATAATGATAGTAAGAGTTTGTAATTGAATTGAGATTGGGATGAGCTATATGACAAAGATAGTTTGTTAAATGGATTTTTGTATAGTAATGAAAACTTGCGAGTATATAATGTTATGGTTTGCTATAGTTCGGTGAGTAGCCTGGTTGCAAGTAAAGTTATAGGAGGTGTTGAAACATTGCTCGAATAGAATTTAAAGGAGCTAGAGTCATAATGAAAAAAAATAATAAAAAAATTAGCTGATATAGTGTAGCCTTCGAAAAGAGGTGAGAGTAGGAATATTTTCTTTGATTGCAAGGGCTAAAGAGGTATATTCACATGGGTTGAGAATTGGATTTAGAGACACATGATTTCATCCGTTTTACATTGGTCATGGTAATAGTGTCACAGATTTATCAAGATTGGTCCAAAAAAAATCGAATAAGATTTGAGAAATGAGTGCATAAACGTTCAACTTGAGTGTGATGATAAGTTTATTCGTGGCTTTGAGTTTCATAATGAGTATGATTGAATTCTTAGCGAAAGATATTATAAGATCAATGAAGAGGCGATTAATGATAAACTAAGATACGTGCATTCATAAAAATCTTAAAGGTATGAGCTAATAGTGGTGGATATTGAGTTACACGACTGAATTCAAATTGAAGTTTTTCATGATGAGTTTAGGTTTGTGTTAGTGTGTTTTGTCAATGTATGAATTGGTAAGGTGAGAAATATTCAATCTCATTGTGTGTGATGTATTTGGAAGGACTTAAAAATTTCAAGTAGTAAAATTTGATTAGATTTGACTGTTAATACCCAAGGAGAGTTTCACATAATGTTATGGTTTAAAGAACAAGGTAAAAATTGTCATGGGTTGTTGGACAAAGAATAAGACTTGTAAGTGAATAAGACAAAAAAAAAGTTTTGGTGTATTGAAGAGTTCAAGGTATTTAAAATTTCTTTCATGAGAAGAATGTAAGAAAAAAGAAGGAATAAAGACCTCTTGTATAAGCCCTTGCTTTGTAGTTGAAGAATTTATTAATTTTTAATTTTGAGTTTACATATGATTGTGAGATATGAAATAGTACAAACTTACTAGAAATTATCATCAACTTTTCTAAAGATTGAGTTTTGTTTGGGTGACTAGTAATGACGTGGGAAAGATTATATGTGGTTATGTTGAGCTAGATTGTTCAAATTATGATTGGTAACTTATTGATGTTCAACACTGTGTACCTAAATTCTACATGGTTAATTAGAATTTTGAGGAGATTGAATCTAATTTGTTGATGGGATGATATCGACTATTATGATATTTTACATAGGAATTTGATGGTGAATAAAGATTTTGAGCTTATATTATACATAAGTATTGGAGTGACCAATGGTGTCTTTGAGTTATGGCATGGGGTATATGATCGTTTGAAGGATAGTTAAAGTTTGGTATGTGAGTGGTTGTGTAATGTTGAGAATAAGTGTGATTCAATTATCGTACCGAGATGGGAAAGTACTTTTGTATTTGAAATTAGTGTCATTTTTTAGTGTGACTCGTATTTGTCATGAAATGGTTAAATGTAAATAAAGAGAGCCATAGTTCAAAAAATTTAACGACTAGAATGTGTTTACGAAGAATAATTTTTTTTTTATTAGTGACAGTTCTAGAGTATGGTAAATGTCTTATATGGTAATGATGTTTGTCAGTATCAAGAGTAGTGACTTTAATGGAGTATTGTGAGAAGTATGTTGGATTTAATGAAACAAGTATTTGTTATATTGCAATCATGATTTGACGGATTGATTGTGGGCGACCAAAAATCAAGGAGAGGAGTCATTTGAATGGAATGTTTGATATGGGCGCTATAGAGAAAATATATTGTGTTATGCGATTTTATTATGTACATTTGTATGTGGACTACCTACTTCATTTCAGACATGATTGGGATTGTGATTCATTGCGTATATCCACGTGTATTTCTACATCAATGGGTGAATCCTTAGTGGTGGATCGAATGTATCGATCATCTTATGTCCTCTCGATAGGATAGGATCTTTAGGCAAACGTGGTTATTTCAGTCATGTTATTTCAGTCATGATAGATTTGATGTTGTTTGGGATAGTTAAAGTATACCACTACCTGCACGACCTTGCTTTTGAGACTTATGGAAAGCTTCCATGAAATGTTTACGGTTATGTGAAAGTGTTGTTAGAGATTTTGCATTTTGGAGTATATCGTTTGTTGGATGTTTACTTTATTTTGTTCTTCTTTGGGTTAGATAAGTTTGAATCTCCCATGTTGAATATATGATGCCTAAAGGTAAAATTCCTATAACTTAAGCTCGGGAAAAGATGATGTTTTGAAAAGAGAATTTTTACAAGATCTGTGATGATTTGTGCATTATGAGTGTTAGATAGATGGTTAAGGTCCACTTTTGGTTGTAGCCAGTATTAATTCAGATGTCTTTCTTGGTTATGTAAGAAAAGATTTGTCATGATGGTTGTGTTATGGTTCAATGAGTTTCACTTTAGATTGGGTTCATGAGTTAGTTTGTGACTTGATAATCACTCTTGAGTTCTAGACCTTTTAAAGTTTGATTGAAAGGTTCAATTCTTAGTAGTTGATCTTAATGACATGGTATTAAGGAGGAGCTCACATAGAGAGACGAACACCAACTATTAATAACTTAGGTGTTGGTAACATCGGTTACTCTTCCTTCTTTCACCTTATGTTCGAGGACGAACATGATTTTTAGTGGTGGATAATGTAATGACCCAGAAGGTTATTTTTGAAAATTATGATTATCCGTTTAACTTGAGTTAATTAATTAATGAGTAATTGTAGATAATTGACTTAATTGATAGTTATTGAACTAAAGTGATAATTATTTAATAACCAATGTTATTTGACCTATATTTATTAAAATAAGTTGGTAAAATTTATCACTTTTAGTACATAATTAATTTTCTTAAAAAAAAACAAAACAAAAAAATTACCTAAGCAGAACTCTGCGCTGCCATCGTAGGAACTGCCGACCTCGTCGATCGTCAGGTAAAAGTTATCACTACATTAATAAGTAAGTCTATGATTATGTATAAATATTATTATAAGATAAATTAGTATTATTAAAATGTGGGAAAGGGAAAAACACAATTGAAAAAGTTAGGTTTACATCATTAATGGCAATCATTGGCCGATGATTGCCAATTTTGCCAATTCAGATTTTTAATTATTTATTTTGTATTATTTATGGATAATAGGTATGTATATATGTAATATAGAGATTAACGTACTGGTTCTTATTTTTATTTTATTTTTAAATAGGTTTTATGTTCATCATATTATATAATTATCCAAGTTTGATAAATTATCATTTTTAATTAAATATAAACGTATAAAGTTGTATGAATATTATTATATCTAGTGTATGGGAGAAACTGAAACTCAACTCAAGGTTTAAAATTTTTAAAAATATGAGAATTATCATGTTAATTGACATCAAGATTAGAAACTTGACTATAAATTTTGGTGAATTTTTGGATCAAAGCTAAACACATAGTAATATGAGTGTTGTTAGTTTTGAAATCTTATTGTAGTCATTTATTTGAATAGATTGCTTTGATTTGGGAGTTCAACGAAAAGGGGAGGCTCAAGTCCAAATGATTGTTTGACTATTTGAGGCAAGTGAATTTCTAAACTCTTGTTAAGTGTATGGAATGCGTGTGTGTCCTTGTGGTATATGCTTGTGAGTAATGGGGTTTGGTGATGGTCGAATTATCCACATTGATTAATTCTAATGATGAATAATGGATAATAAAAGGCAATGTGATTAATTGTTTAGGTGTGATGTGTTGAGGAAGGTTTGAAAGCTTGTTGAATCATTGTTGATGTGGTATCATGTTTGTGTTGTGAATTGTGTAATTTTGTGAAAATGATCATCTCCTCTTTGTTTATGTGAACATTTCATTTGCATTATTTTAAGACATGATTGTGAAAATGTTATGTGCATGGAGAAATAATGAGAACTTAAAGAGGATGTACTATTTCGAGGGACGTATCGCGCGCCGCGATGGATACTATATTTCGAGGGACGTAACGCGCGCCGCGATGGTTACTTTTATCGAGGGTCGTGCCGTGCACCGCAACAGATGCATGGACAGATATGTCCCCCATGGGTCCCGGACTGAGAGACAGCGGGTGTGTATCACTAGGTCAGACATGCATCATTATACTTGACATTCCATTCCATTCCATTGCACATGCTTATCATTAGTGAACTTGATATTGTGTTTTGCTGATTTTGTGAATGCCTTTCTGTGGAACTTGTGATTGATGAATACTGAGCTTGTTCTTGAGGATATAAAATTTGTTAAAGTGTTGTTGTTGAGGATATGTAATTTGGCAAGGTATTGTTGTTAAGGATATGTAATTTGCCAAAGTATTGTTGTTGAGGATATGTAATTTACCAAAGTGTTGTTGTTGAGGATATGTAATTTGTCCAAGTGTCGTTGTTGAGGATATGTAATTTGTCTAAGTGTTGCTGTTGAGCTACGTGCTATGTAAATTGTGAGCTGTTAGGTTGGGTTGATTTTAATGCAGGTTGTAGTTGTGGAGGTTCGGTTGGAGGTGGTAGGAGTACCCGTATATCATCCCCTTAGATTGTGTTTAGAGGTTTACTTGCTGAGTACCGTGTGGTTTGGTACTCACCCCTTGCTTCTACATATTTTTTTTGTAGGTTATGAGCCTTGATTTTGTTGTACTTGTCATTCTCTTATTTTCTGAGGCTTCTTGGAGATTTGTGAGGTAGTTGTTTCCATCTCAGCAGACTTTCTTCTCCATAATTATGATCTTGTTCTATTCTAGAAACAAGTTCATTTGAGACTTGAGTTTCTTTTTAATCAATTGTAATACTTTAGAGGCTTGTACAAGTGACTACCAGGTTTTGGGGGTATAATGTAAGTTGATAGTAAATTTTCCGCATTTTTATTGTAATGATTGAGTTTTAGGCTGACTTGTCTTGATGGGATAAGACGAGTGCCGTCACGCCCATTTTTGGGTCGTGACAGAGAATTAGGATCCCTTTAAAATTTTAATTATAATATAATATTTTTGATGGTTGTAAACAAAAAAAATTTAAAATAATAATAATAACCTAATCATTAGCAATTATTGCCAAGATATGATCTAATGTTTGTGTTTGGCAAAATTTGGATGCAGATTATTAAATCTGCATTTTTTTTCCATTTCGTAAAATCATCAACTTTAATATTTTCTTTTTTTTTCTTATTGTTCACATTATAAAAATAAAATATTATTAAATTGGGTTGTTGGAAGTGATTGGAAAGGAAAATATATATAAAAATTTGTATTTTGTGAAGTTGAGAATGTATCGGATAGTGACCTCTACTGATTAAGCCTTTGACTAGATGGATGTATTGGAGAGTAAATTTATAGAAATATCCTTACTATTGTTAGCATATTATAATTTATGTTTGTTATACTAAGATAGATAATTAATTGTTGGTGGATTATTAGAGTGATATTGAAGAAAAAAAAAAGTAGGGACTTAACCGTAGACTTGGAACTTGAAAAATATAATAGTTGAAATGTTAGTTGGCATCAAGAGTTACGAAATTGATTATAAATTTGAGGTTAAATTTTAGGTCAAGATTAAACACACAAAAGTGTGAGTGTCGTTAGTTCTGAAACCCTATTGTGAATATATATACTTAAATAGATTGCATCGATTTGGAAGCTCAACGGAAAGGGAAGGCTCAAGTCCCAGAGTGATTATTCGAGTGGTTAAGGCATGTGGATTTCTAAACTCTTGTTAAGCGTATGAAATTCGTGTATCTTCTTGTGTGATGTTGAGAATGATTTGGAGACTTGTTGCTTATTTGTTGGTGTTGTATTCGTTGTTGTAAATTGCGCTTTGGTATCAAAATGGTTGTCTCCTCATTTTCATTTGAGCATGTCAATTGCATTGTATCTGAGACATGATTGTGGTATAAGGATGTATCATTTCGAGGGTCGTATCGCGCGCCGCGATGTATATTATATTTCGAGGGACGTATCGCGCGCCGTGATGGTTACAATTATCGAGGGTCGTGTCGTGCGCCGCGACAGATGCATGGACAGATATGTCCCCCCATGGGTCCTGGACTGAGAGACAGCGGGTGTGTATCATCAAGAAAGACATGCATCACGATATTTGACATTGCATCTCATGGCATTGCACATTTTATTATTGATGAACTTGAACAGGTGTTTTGCTTATCTTGTGATTGTTTCTCTGTGAAGCTTGTGACTGTTGAATATTGAGTTGTTATTGAGAATGTCTAAACTGTTAGGCTGTAACGTGGAGGTCTGCATTTTGTTAACTTAACTTGTGTTTAGAGGTTTGCTTGTTGGGTACCGCGTGGTTTGGTACTCACCCCTTGTTGTAGGTTACGAGCCCGAATTTTTGTGATACCTTCCATTCTCTTCATTTCCGAGGCATCTTGTGGATGTGTCACGACCCAAAACAATCCGCGAGTGGCACCCACACTTATCCTCATATGTGAGCGAACAACCAAATATAAACCCCAACACTTACCAGTATATCAATTATAATGAACAAAATATAATGCGGAAGACCCAAAACTTAATAATATAACCAAATAAATAAGTTTCTAAAATTTATCAATTATTATCCCCAAAATCTGAAAGTCATCACACCAAGAACATCTATCCTCAAATTTCTAAATCTAAGAGTATTTAAGAAGCTAAAATAAGTAAAGAGATGGTCCATATCTGAACTTCAAGACATCAAGACGTGTAGGAGAGAATCCAGTCCGAGCTAGGAACAATAGCTCACCCTGAAATCTAATATGCTGGAGACTGGCTAGAGTTGAGGACGAGTCGAAGTCGATGTCAAGCTTGCTGCACTCCACAAATTACAAAGAAGAAAATTACAAGTAGGGGTCAGTACAAGGAACACGTACTGAGTAGGTATCATCGGCCAACTCAAAATAGAAAGCAATATATATTGAATAATAATATAAAATCAACCACAATACTTAAAAGGTGACAACAACAAGTACAAGAACCATTGGCAACAACACCAAGCACACCTATGAGGACTCAAGCCTCCACACCATACTCATTTGGGAAATAGGTTCTTCGAATTTGAGTATATTAACATAATTCACGATTACTTCTCTTTATTATTATCGTGTCGGAACATGACACTCCAATCCCCTAATACTACCGTGTCGGAACGTGACACTCCGATCCACTATTACTACCGTGACAGAACGTGACACTCCGATCCGCAAATACTATGTGTCGGAACGTGACACCCGATCCCCTAATACTATGTGTCGCAACGTGACACCCGATCCCCTAATACTACGTGTCGGAACGTGACACCCGATCCATTTATCTCATTATTTTAGTTCATCAAACCTCTTTTATGTCAAGGCGTTATCTTAATAGAGAGGATTTAAGATTTAAGTTCATCTGTCTCATCATTCTAATCCACCACACTTACTAAATCACCACATACAGCCACACAATCAAGCATATAGAAGACTTTACAATACCACGAAACACATATCGATCGCGATTTAGAGTTTATCTATCATACAGAAATCAACCATAACCTACCTCCACCGAAGAATCGTTATTAAGCAAGTTACTTTCCAATGACTTTGCTTTCCTCTTCGTTCTGTCTCTCTCGCTCGTTCTCCCCTCTTCCTGTTCTTTTTATTTTTCTTTCTCCAGATTCTTTTTCTTTTACCCTAATTATCATATATTCAAATATAAAAGATGATAAAAGTAACCAACTATTTATTTCAAGGTTATCTCCTTTAACCCCCAAGAAAATAAATTATTAAACTTACCCCACTAATTTCATAATTATAATCAGGAATAGTCCAAATCACCCCTTTAAAACTTTTAGCACAAATCCGACCCAGTTGGGGTTATGCAACTTGTGACGACCCATCGTATCTACAACGGTCCGTCCTGCAGATCCCTCACAAAGTTCAGAGAGTCAAATTTAGTGAAGAGGTTTGTGACGGTCCGTCGTACCTACGACGGTCCGTGCTGCAGTTCCGTCGTGAAGTTCAGAGAGTTGATCCCAGTACCCAGTTTTTTGAGTTTAAGTGTTTTGGAATGGAAACCCTCGACGGTCCTTTGTGCTTATGACGGTTTGTCCTACCTGTCGTCGAGGGTAATGAAGGCAGCCACAGGAGAAATTTCACAAGTATGGGACGACGGAGTCCATCACGGTCCGTCATGGCCATGACAGTCCTTCGCGTGATCCGTCGACACTATCAGTTTTTATCAAAAATAATTCTATTGCTCGAACCGACTAAACAGGTTGTTACAATAGATACCAATTTACCAATCGTTCGTCCCCTAACGATCACAGGAAGAAAAGCAAGGGCGAGAAAGAGTACCTGAATTTGTAAAAAGATGTGGATATCTTTCTTGCATATCAGCCTCCTTCTCCCAAGTGGACTCTTCAACTGGCCGATTCTTCCACTGAACTTTGATGGATTCAATATCCCTTGACCTCAACTTGCGGACTTCTCTATCTAAAATAGCAACAGGCTCCTCCTCCTAAGACAAATTCTCATCAAGGAGAACTGAATCCCAACGAATAATGTAGTTTCCATCCCCATGGTATTTTTTCAGCATAGACACATGAAATACCGGGTGCACTCATGAGAGTCCTTGAGACAATGCCAATTCATAAGCCACCTCCCCCACGCGCTTCAGAACTTCAAATTGACCAATATACCGCAGACTAAGCTTACCTCGCTTACCAAACCGCATCACCCCTTTCATGGGCGAAACATTCAGCAAGACTTGCTCACCCTCCATAAAATCAAAGTCCCTAACCTTTCGATCAGCATATTCTTTCTGCTTGTTTGAGCGGCTAGAATCTTCTCGAGAATGAATTTTACTTTATCTAACGACTCCCTCAAAAGATCGGTACCCCATGGTCTAACCTCAAATGCATCAAACCAACTAATGGGAGACCTACGTCTTCTCCCATACAATGCCTCAAATGGGGCCATATCAATACTTGAGTGATAGCTATTATTGTATGAAAACTCTGCTAAGGGTAAGAAGTTATCCCAATGACCACAAAATTCTATCACACATGCAAGAAGCATATCTTCCAACACCTGAATCGTTCGCTTAGACTGACCATTGGTTTGAGGGTGAAATGCAGTACTAAGATCCAACCTAGTACCTAATTCAGCATGCAATGTTCTCCAAAACATAGAAGTAAATTGCGTACCTCTATCTGATATGATGGAAAGTGGAACTCCGTGCAATCGAACAATTTCTGAGATATAGAGTCAGGCTAATTTCTCTGCATTGTAAGTCGCCTTAACCAGAATAAAGTGAGCAGACATAGTTAACCTATAAACAACTACCCAAATTGAGTCATACTTACCCAATGTCTTTGGAAGAACAACTACGAAATCCATTGCAATTCTCTCCCACATCCATTCAGGAATGGGCATTCTCTGAAGTGTCCCTCCAGGCCTCTGGTGTTCATACTTTACCTGTTGACAATTCGAGAATTGGGCAACAAAATCAACAATGTCACGCTTCATCCTACTCCACCAAAAATATTGCTTTAGGTCACGATACATCTTGGTTGCACCAGGATGTATAGAATACCTTGAACTATGAGCCTCTGTAAGAATAGTGTGAATCAAATCATCGACGAGGGGCACACATACCCTTCCCTTAAGTCTCAAAACTCCTTCCTCATCAAGTTTTGCTTCTTTAGCCTCTCCTCGCAATACCACATCTCGAATCCAGATCAGTTTCTCATCAGTAAACTGTTTTCCCTTAATCTTTTCAAGAAAGGAAGATCTTGCCTCCACACAGGCAAAAAAACTTCCCTTCTCTAGTACTTCCAGCCTCATAAAGTCATTAGCCAGAGTCTGAACCTCTCTAGCCAATGGGCGTCTAGAAACCTGTAAGTGAGCTAGACATTCCAAGCTCCGTGCTTTTCTACTTAAAGCATCTGCCACAACATTAGCTTTCCCTGGGTGATACAAGATAGTAATATCATAGTCCTTCAGTAGTTCCATCCACCTCCTCCGTCTCAAATTCAAATCTTTCTGAGTAAAAACATACTGTAAACTACGGTGATCTGTATAGACTTCACACTTAACCCCTTATAGATAATGTCTCCATTGCTTTAATGCAAACACAACTCCAGCCAACTCCAAATCATGGGTGGGATAGTTACGTTCATGCACCTTTAATTTCCTCGAAGCATAAGCAATTACATTCTTCTCCTGCATTAGCACTGCACCCAAACCAGAATAAGATGCATCAGAATACACAATGAAATTCTTACCTTTCACTGGCAAGGTAAGAATTGGTGCAGTAGTCAACAAGATCTTGAGGTTCTAGAAGCTTTCTTCACATTCGTCTGACCATACAAATCGAACATTCTTCTTAGTCAAATTTGTCAATTAGGAAGCAACATAAGAAAATCCCTTCACAAATCGACGGTAGTAGCTAGCTAAACCAACAATGCTCCTTACCTCTGTGACATTAGTAGGTCTTACCCAACTCTTCACTGCTTCAAACTTAGAAGGATCCACCATCACTCCATCCTTAGAAACTACGTTCCCCAAGAAGGACACTGAATCTAGACAAAACTCACACTTGGAGAATTTGGCATAAAGCTTTTTCTCTCTCAACACTTCCAATACCATTCTCAAATGCTCCTCATGTTCTTTCCTGTTCTTTGAGTATATAAGTATATCATCAATGAATACAATGACAAAGAGATCCAGATATGGCATAAAAATCCCATTCATCAAGCTCATGAAAGCAGCAGCGGCATTCGTAAGCCCAAAAGACATTACTAAGAATTCATAATGCCCATACCTGGTTCAAAAAGTAGTCTTTGGCACATCTGCTGCCCGTATTTTACATTGATGATAACCTGATCTCAAATCGATTTTTGAGAAGGTACAAGAACCTTGTAACTGATCGAACAAATCATCAATGCGAGGAAGTGGATACTTGTTCTTGATTGTTACTTTATTCAGTTGCCTGTAGTCTATGCAGATCCGAAAACTTCCATCCTTCTTCTTCACAAATTAAATAGGAGCACCCCAAGGGGATGCACTTGGTCTAATAAAGCCTTTACCTAACAACTCCTGAAGTTGGGCCTTTAACTCCATTAACTCAGCTGGAGCCATTCTATAAGGGAGTTTGGAAATGGGGCGAGTACCCGGTTCTAGATCAATACAAAAATCAATATCACTATCCGGTGGCATACCAAGAAGGTCTGCAGGAAACACATCCAGAAACTCACAGACTATCGAGACAGACTCAATCGAAGGTACTTGGGAAGTATCATCCCTGAGATGTGCCAAGAAAGCTATACAACCCTTACTAACCATTCTCTTAGCACGAAGAAAAGAGATGATACGAACTGGGGTGGAAGTATAGTCACCCTCCCACACTAGCGGATCTGTCCCAGGCTTGGCCAATGTCTCTGTTTTAGCATTACAATCTATGATTACAAAATTTTGGGAAAGCCAAGTCATACCCAGAATTACATCAGAATCAACCATATCTAGAATAATCAAATCTACATGAGTATTGCTCCCCACAGAAGTCACAAGACAATACCTGTACACCTTCTCAACTATCACAGACCCACCCATAGGAGTAGAGACACGAATAGGCATATAAAGCAAATCACAATGTAAATCAAGACCAGTAGCAAATGAGGAAGATATGTATGAAAATGTGGATCCAGGATAAAATAATACTGAAGCCATGCAATCACAAACCAAAAGATTACCTGTGATAACAGCATCAGATGTCTCTGCTTCAGACCTCCCGGGGAAAGCATAACAATGGACCCTCTCACCTGTCTGTCCTTTGTCCCTACCATGTTGTGCTACAGTAGCTCCAGCTTGCCCGCCACCCCGGCTGATTTGGTGACCACCATTACCTTGTCCACCACGTCCTCCAGAATGACGGCCTCTCCCATGTCCACCTCTAACTCTAACTATTAGGGGTCTGTAACTTTGTTTTGGACAATATCTCCTAATATGTCCAGTCTCTCCACATCCATAACAATCTCTGGAGTCAAGCATAGGTCTCTGCGAGAATGACGAAGTCTGGGGATATCCTCCAAACTCAGAGAAATGTTGACTGGTCTGTGATGGACCCCCAGCTACAGCTTGCAGTGAAGACTGAATAGGTCGGGCTGGGTAACCTCCTGAACTCTGCCCTCTGGAGTAAGAACCACTAAACTCACCTCCCTTACGAAACTTCTTAGATGTCGATTCCATGGTGAAGTCGTCTGGCTTCACCCCCTCCACCTCTATCACAAAATCAACCACTTCCTGAAAGGATTTTGCTGCAGCAGCTACCTGTAAGGCTGGGATCTGCAAATCTGACCTCAATCCCTTCACAAAACGGCGAATCCGCTCTTGTGGACTGAAGGAAAGCTGGGTGGCATACCTGGATAGTGCACGAAATTTATCCTCCTAAATAGTAATAAACATCCTGCCTTGCTCTAGTTTCAGGAACTCATCTCTCCTCTTGTCCCTCAATGTCCGGGGTATATACTTCCATAAATAAGCTAGAGAATATGCCCAAGTCATAGGTGGTGCCTGTGCTGGTTGACACTCAACATACGACCTCAACTACATTTTGGCATTCCCCTGAAACTGATAGGTCACAAACTCAACACCGAATCGTTCTACTATGTCCATATTATGTAGCAGCTCATGACAATCAACAAGAAAATCATAGGCATCCTCAGATTCAACACCCTTGTAGACTGGAGGTTTCAACTTCAAGAATTTAGTGAAAAGTTCATGCTGATCACTCGTCATTATAGGTCCTTTAGTCCACCGAGGAAACGTGCCTACTTCCAATGAGGCGTCCATGCGGGGAGCCACAACAGCTGCATATTGTACTCCCGGAACCTGAGGTGCTGGTGCAGAAAACACTGAAGGTGTCTGGCCCTGATCAGCTAACCCCCCAAGATAAGTAAGAACCTGATTAATCATCTGTGGGGTAGGCTGGGGTGGCAATTCCTCATCTTGAACCTGCTCATCTTCCCCTTTTTCACCCGTTCTTACTACTTCATCAGTCGGTGGAGGAGGCACCTCCCTATCACTACCTGGACCAGGTGTTCGTCCTTTACCTCTAGAGGGCGTCCTCCTGCGACCTCTACCACGGCCTCTTGCCACTGCTCCTCCTCGATCTACAGCCCAGTGGTTGGCTCAGACACACCCTGTCATGCCGTTGTTGGTGTTGGCACAGTTGTTGCTCTAGTTCTAACCATCTAAGAAATAGAGTGAGGTTGTCAGATACCAATTTGTATTACGTAGATACCAATTGGATCCAAGTAATAGCACGAAAGGAAGAAAGAATGGAATTTTCCTAAAGTCCTATAGCCTCTCAAAGAAAAGTAAGGGTGTCCCCCTACCATTCCTCAAGACTCTTATAGACTCGTTCTTGTATGATGAGACCAACGAACCTAACGCTCTTATATCAAGTTTGTCACGACCCAAAACGAGCCGCGAGTGGCACCCACACTTATCCTCCTATGTGAGCGAACGAACAAATCTAAACCCCAACACTTACCAGTATATCATTTATAATGAACAAAATATAATGCGGAAGACCCAAAACTTAATAATATAACCAAATAAATAAGCTTCTAAAATTTATCAATTATTATCCCCAAAATCTGGAAGTCATCACCCCAAGAACATCTATGCTCAAATTTCTAAATTTAAGAGTATTTAAGAAGCTAAAATAAGTAAAAGAGATGGTCCATGTCCGAACTTCAAGACATCAAGACGTGAAGGAGCGAATCCAGTCCGAGCTAGGAACAATAGCTCACCCTGAAATCTAATATGCTGGAGACTGGCTAGAGTTGACGACGAGTCGAAGTCGATGGCACGCTTGCTGCACTCCACAAATAACAAAGAAGAAAATTACAGGTAGGGGTCAGTACAAGGAACACGTACTGAGTAGGTATCATCGGCCAACTCAAAATAGAAAGCAATATATATTGAATAATAATATAAAATCAACTACAATACTTAACTTGTGACAACAACAAGTACAAGAACTATTGGCAACAACACTACAACAAGTACAAGAACTATTGGCAACAACACTAAGCACACCTATGAGGACTCAAGCCTCCACACAATACTCATTTGGGAAAAATGTTCTTCGAATTTGAGTATATTAACATAATTCACGATTACTTCTCTTTATTATTATCGTGTCAAAACGTGACACTCCGATCCCCTAATACTACCATGTCGGAACGTGACACTCCGATCCACTATTACAACCATGTCGGAATGTGACACTCCGATCCCCTAATACTACGTGTCGGAACGTGACACCCGATCCCCTAATACTATGTGTCAGAACGTGACACCCGTTCCACTTATCTCATTATTTTAGTTCATCAAACCTCTTTTATGTCAAGGAGTTATCTTAATAGAGAGGATTTAAGATTTAAGATTCATCAGTATCATCATTCTAATCCACCACACAGACAAAATCACAACATACAACTACACACTCAAGCATATAGAAGACTTTAAGATACCACCCAACACATATAGATCGCTATTTAGAGATTATCTATCAAATAGAAATAAACCATAACCTACCTCCACCGAAGAATCGTGATCAAGCAAGTTACTTCCCAATGCCTTTGCTTTCCTCTCCATTCTGTCTCTCTCGCTCGTTCTCCCCTCTTCCTGTTCATTTTGTTTTTCTTTTTCCAGATTCTTTTTATTTTACCCTAATTATCATATATTCAAATATAAAAGATGATAAAAGTAACCCACTATTTATTTCAAAGGTATCTCCTTTAACACTCAAGTAAATAAATTATTAAACTTACCCCACTAATTTCATAATTATAATCAGGAATAGTCCAAAACACCCCTTTAAAACTTTTAGCAGAAATCCGACCTAGTTGGGGTTACACAACTTGTGACGGCCGGTCGTATCTGCGACGGTCCGTCCTGCAGATCCGTCACAAAGTTCAGAGAGTCAATTTTAGTGAAGAGGTTTGTGACGGTCCATCGTACCGACGACGGTCCGTGCTGCAGTTCCGTCGTGACTTTCAGAGTTTATTTCAGTACCTAGATTTTCGAGTTGAAGTGTTTTGGAACGGAAACCCTCAACGGACCGTTGTGCTTATGACGGTTTATCCTACCTGTCGTCAAGGGTAATGAAGGGAGACACAGGAGAAATTTCACA
This sequence comes from Solanum arcanum, assembly GCA_027789145.1. NCBI lineage: Eukaryota > Viridiplantae > Streptophyta > Magnoliopsida > Solanales > Solanaceae > Solanum > Solanum arcanum. The sequence goes on along the minus strand of CM050935.1, from coordinate 21,149,966 downwards.
AGTATGGGACGACAGAGTACATCGAGGTCCGTCGTTGCCATGACGATCCGTCGCATGATCCGTCGACCCAGTCAATTTTTATCAAAAAAAATTCTACTGCTCGAACCGACTAAACAGGTTGTTACAGGAGGATTGTGAGGTAGCTGCTTGTCATCTCAGCGAACTTTCCTACTCCAATTTATGACTTTTTTTTTACTTGAAAGAAAACTTCATTTTAACTTCTATTTTGTTTCAATTCTAATAATTACATTAGAGGCTTGTGCACGTGACAACCTTGTTTTGGGGATTGAATTAATATGACTTGGTTTTTTTTTATAAAAATTGTTGTTAGATTGTCATTTACTTCCGCACTTTGTTAGATATTTGGTTTTAGGCTGACTTGTCTTTGTGGGATAAGACGAGTGCCATCACACCCATTTCGGGTCGTGACAAAATGGTATTAGAGCCCCAAGTTCATAGGTCTCACGTGTATACAAGCTGTTCTACGTAGAGTCTCAAGGATCAGTACGGAGTCGTCTGTACTCATCTCTAAGAGGCTATAAAGATTACTAGGAAACTTCCTTTTGTTCATTCTTTCTCATCGTGCGTAGTTACCTTCGTTAGTACTGAGTTGTTGTATGTTCTTTTGACAGATGACGAGGACTAGAACTAATGTTACAAGTGGTAGAGGGGAGGCACTTCCCGAGGAAATTGTTGAGGCCCCAGCTAGGGGTAGGGGTAGATCTCGATCTAGAGGTCGTGCTAGTAGCACGACAGTAGCTAGAGGTCGTGGACGTGGAGCAGCACCTATGAGAGGTGTTTCTAGAGAGGTCTCTACAGAACCTCAAATTGATGGCAGGGAGGACCAGGTTCCTTCAGATCCTCTAGTCACAGTTTTGCTTCAGGATACACTATTGAGGGTGTTAAGTGTGCTAGAGGGATTTTCTCAGGGTGGTGGGGCGACTTCCACACCACAGGACTCTCTTACTAGAGAGGGGGCTTAGACCCAAGAGCAGCAACAAGTTCCAGTTGTACAAGATGCGGTGGGACAACTACCAGTAGATCCCGCGGTTCAAAATGATGTTGCACCAGCAGTTGGGGGTCAAGTTGCATCGATGGTTGTTCTGACAGAGGATGAGCAGCGTAGGTATGAGAGATTTCGAAAGATGGACCCACCTCAGTTTCAGGGTGGGAAGAGCGAGGACGCTCATGAGTTTCTAACTACCTGCCGAGAGTTACTAGAGGTGGTTGGATTAGCTGAGTCACATGGGGTTCGATATGCTACACTCCAGCTTCGTGGACCAGCGAGAGACTGGTGGAGGACTTATTCGGGATGTTTGCCAGTTGGATCTCCTCCAGTGACTTGGGAGCAGTTTGCTAGCGCATTGGAAGATCGTTTTATCCCATGGAGCGTGAGAGAGGAGAGTCGCTTGAGATTTGAGAGTCTGAGGCAGGATAATATATCGGTTACAGAGTATGAGGCGTGTTTTTTCCAGTTGTCTAGGCATGCGTTGGCCATTATTCCAAATGAGACAGAGAGGATCCGTAGATTTGTAAGGGGATTGAGTTTCTCTATCAGGTCAGCTCTATTTCGGGCATCTAGAGAGGGGGCTTCTTTCCAGTCCATTGTGAGCGCCGCCAAATAGGCAGAATTGATGGAGAGAGAGGAGTTTGGGGACCCTAAAAGGGCCCGTATATCAGGACAGTTTCATAGTGCCTCATCTGGAGGTAGGGGATCACAGAGAGTGAGTCGTTGTTTTCAACAGCAGGGACCTATTCATGCATCTATGCCGACATTTGTAGGTGGCCACACATATAGGGGTTCTTATAGCCTAGGTCAGAGCTCGTACGGTTCATAACATCGACTTACAGGCCGCGGAAATTATATTGGGTTTTCAGGGTCCACACAACAGTTCCCAGGTCAGAGATTTTGTTTCACTTGCGAAGATTCCAATCATCTAATGCGGCAGTGTACTTCAAAGAGGGGTGGTGGTGGGCCTCGACCAAATTCTTCATTCTAGACTAGACTACCAGCACCACAGGGTAGAGGTCGTGGCAGAGTTCAGTCAGGTAGAGGTGATAGAGTTTCTAGTAGTGGTGTTGCAGCTCAGAAGAGTTGGGGTAGAGGTACCACCAAGGATGGAGGTGAACGAGGAGGCCAATGCTATGCTTTCCCCGGGAGACCTGAATGAGAGACCTCTGATGCTGTTATTACTAGTATTATCCGAGTATGCCATCGACCTACGTCTATGTTGTTTGATCAAGGTTCTACATTCTCTTATGTGTCTACGTATTTTGCTGCTAAATTTGATATGATATGTGATAGCATGACTGTACCTATTCGTGTTTCTACACCCGTGGGGCAAGCCCTTAGTTGTGGATCGAGTGTATCGATCCTGTCTTGTTTCTTTGGCTGGGTATGACACTTGGGTAGACCTAATCATTATGGGGATGGTAGACTTTGATGTTATCTTGGGTATGGATTGGCTTTCTCCTTATCACTTAGTCCTTGATTGTGATGCTAAGACTGTGACTTTAGCAATGCTTGGTGTTTCGAGGGTTGAGTGGAATAGTGTTAGTGGCTCTTATCCTAGCAAGGTTATCTCTTTTATTCGGTCTCAGAGAATAGTGGAGAGGGGATGTTTGTCTTACTTAGCATTTATTCGGGATACTAGTGTTGAACCACCTCCCATGGACTCTGTTCGCATGGTTCAGCAGTTTCTCGATGTATTTCCTTCTGATCTTCCAGGTATTCGTCCCGATAGCGATACCAATTTTGCTATTTATTTGGAGCCGGGCACTAAGCCTATTTCTATCCCTCCACACCGTATGGCTCCAGCAGAGTTGAAAGAATTGAAGGATCAGTTGCAGGATTTATTGAGTAAGGGTTTTATTCGCCCTAGTGTGTCACCTTGGGGTGCCCCTGTATTGTTTGTGAAGAAGAAGGATGGGACTATGAAAATGTGTATTGATTACAGAAAGTTGAACAAGGTAACAGTGAAGAATAAGTATCCTCTTCCGCGTATTGATGAATTATTTGATAAGTTACAGGGAGCATCACTGTTCTCTAAGAAAGATTTGAGGTCTTGGTATCATCAGTTGAAGATTAGGGCATCAGATATCCCTAAGACAGCTTTTCGGACCCGGTATGGGCATTATGAGTTCCTAGTGATGTCCTTCGGATTGAATAATGCCCCTCCAGCATTCATGGAGTTGATGAATGGGGTGTTTCGACCATACCTTGATTCTTTTGTGATTGTTTTCATCGATGACATCTTCGTTTACTCCAAGATTGAGGAGGACCATGTCCTACACCTGAGGATTGTACTTCAGAGGTTGAGGGAAGAGAAGTTGTATGCCAAGTTCTCAAAGTGTGAGTTCTGGCTTACTTCTGTGGCATTCTTAGGACAAGTGGTGTCCTAGGAGGGTACTAGTGTAGATCCGGCCAAGATTGAGGCAGTTAGAGGCTGGATGTGACCTGCTTCACCTACTGAGATTAGGAGTTTTGTGGTATTGGCGGGCTATTATCGATGATTTTTTCAGAGTTTCTCTACTATTGCAGCTCCATTCACTAGATTGAGTCGAACGAATGTGGGTTTTCATTTTTCTAATGAGTGTGAGGAGAGCTTTCAAAAGCTAAAGACTTTGTTGACTTCTGCTCCTGTGTTGACTCTAACTGAGGAAGGTGTAGACTTTACTATGTATTGTGATGATTCAGGAGTTGGTTTGGGTGGTGTGTTGATGCAGAAGGGGAAAGTGATTGCTTATGCTTCTAGGCAATTAAAGTCCCATGAGAAGAACTACCCTACTCATGATCTGGAGTTAGCGGCTGTGGTATTTGTACTTAAGTTATGGCGTCATTATTTGTATGGAGTGCATTGTGAGATTTTCACTGATCATCAGAGTCTTCAGTATATCTTCAGCAAGAGGGACTTGATCTTGAGGCAACGGAGATGGCTTGAGTTTCTGAAGGATTATGATATGACCATTCTATATCATCCAGGAAAGGCCAATATTGTGGCCGATGCTCTGAGTAGCAAGACTTCTATCATGGGAGTCTTGCAGCGCTTAGTATTGAGGAGAGACCATTAGCTAGAGATGTGCAGATATTAGCTAACAGTCTTGTCCGCTTCCAGATTTCAGAAGAGAGTGATGCGATGATTGATTTTATTGAGCCTCGGTCTTCTTTAGTCGAGAAAATCCGTGCACACCAATTTGATGATGAAAAATTATGTCTCATTCGAGACAAAGTATTGAGAGGGGAAGCTAAGGATGCTGTCCTTGATTCTGATTGTGTATTGCAGATCATAGGTAGAATTTGTGTGCCCAGGACAGGTGATTAGATTAGATTGATTCTTGAGGAGGCCCATTGTACTAAGTATTCCATCCATCCGGGAACGGCGAAGATGTATCATGATCTGAGTCAGCATTACTGGTGGTGTGGGATGAAGAGAGATATTTCATACTTTGTTTCGAGGTGTTTGACTTTCCAGCAGGTCAAGTGTGAGCACCAACGGCCCGGGGGTGTATCTCAGAGGATGCCTATTCCTACTTAGAAGTGGGAGCGGATTACTATGGACTTTGTTGTGGGTTTTCCTACCACAGTGGGTGGTTATGACTCTATTTGGGTTGTTGTTGATAGGCTGACCAAGTCTGCCCACTTCATCCCGGTTCGGGTAAAGTATACAGCAGAAAAGTTAGCCGAACTATATATCAGTCAGATTGTGCGACTACATGGAGTTCCTGTTTCTATCATATCAGATCGAGGTTCACTATTTACTTCTCACTTCTTGAAGGCATTACAACATGGTCTGGGTACTCAGTTAGATATGAGTACGACATTTCACCCCCAGACAGATGGTCAACTTGAGCGGACCATTCAGGTATTGGAAGATATGCTTCGAGCGTGTGTGATTGATTTTGGTGTAAGATGGGATCGAAATTTACCCTTAGCAGAGTTCGCCTATAATAACAGTTATCACTCTAGTATCCAAATGGCCCCATTTGAGTCATTGTATGGTAGACGGTGTAGATCTCCTATTGGTTGGTTTAATTCGGCGGAGATGGACTCTTTGGATACAAACTTGCTTAGAGATGCGATGGAACAACTCCGTATAATTCAGTATAGAGTGTTGATAGCCCAGAGTCGACAGAAGAGTTATGCAGGCCGGAGAGTTAGAGCCTTAGTGTTTATGGAGGGTGATCATGTTTGGCTCCGAGTATCACCCATGAAGGGTGTGATGAGGTTTGGAAAGAAGGGCAAGCTCAGCCCTAGGTTCATTGGACCTTTTGAGATTTCGAGCCGAGTGGGAGAGCTGGCCTATAAGTTGGCCTTGTCACCTAGTTTGTCGGCAGTTCATCCTGTTTTCCATGTCTCTATGCTTCGGAAGTATATTCCGGATGAATCTCATGTGATTTCACTTGATTCTGTGGAGTTAGGTCCAGACTTGAGATTTGAGGAGCAGCCTATAGCTATTTTGCATAGGCAGGTTCGAAAGCATAGGACCAAGGAGGTTTCTTCAGTGAAGGTGCATAGGAAGCACCGAAAAGTGGGAGAGGCAACTTGAGAGACTGAGTCTGACATGCGTGCCAGATATCCTCAACTTTTTCAATCTTCAGGTACTTTCTTTTACTCTATCTTCGAGGACGATCATGATTTTTAGTGGTGGATAATGTAATGACCCAAAAGCTCCTCTTTTGAGTTTTGAATATTTGTTTAACTTAAGTTAATTAATCGATTGTTTTTGGGCTAAAGTGATAATTTATTTAACACCCTATACTATTTAGCCTTTATTTAATAAAATATGTGGGTAAAACCTATCACAATTGGTACTTAATAATTCACAAAAGGAAAAAAAATGAAAGGAGAAAGACGGAACGAACGAAGGGTTCGACTGCTTCAGGTAAACTACATCTGCATTAATTTCTTTAATTGTTGCACACATATGTTTATATATATAAGATTGAATGGTAGGAAGAGAGAGAATTAGGATCCCTTTAAAATTTTAATTATAATATAATATTTTTGATGGTTGTAAACAAAAAAAAAATTAAAATAATAATAATAACCTAATCATTGGCAATGATTACCAAGATATGATCTAATGTTTGTGTTTGGCAAAATTTGGATGCAGATTATTAAATCTTCAATTTTTTTTAATTCTTTTTTTTTCATTTCGTAAAATCATCAACTTTAATATTTTCTTTTCTTTTATTTATTTTTCTTTTCTTATTGTTCACATTATAAAAATAAAATATTATTAAATTGGATTGTTGGAAGTGATTGGAAAGGAAAATATATATAAAAATTTGTATTTTGTGAAGTTGAGAATGTATCGGATAGTGACCTCTACTGATTAAGCCTTTGACTAGATGGAAGTATTGGAGAGTAAACTTATAGAAATATCCTTACTATTGTTAGCATATTATAATTTAAGTTTGTTATACTACGATAGATAATTAATTGTTGGTGGATTATTAGAGTGGTATTGAAGAAAAAAAAGGAGGGACTTAACCTTAGACTTGGAACTCGAAAAATATAATATTTTAAATGTTCGTTGGCATCAAGAGTTACGAAGTTGATCATAAATTTGAGGTGAAATTTCAGGTCAAGATTAAACACACAAAAGTGTGAGTGTTGTTAGTTCTGAAACCTTATTGTGAATATATATACTTGCATAGATTGCATCGATTTGGAAGCTCAACGGAAAGGGAAGGCTCAAGTCCCATAGTGATTATTCAAGTGGTTAAGGCAAGTGGATTTCTAAACTCTTGTTATGCGTATGAAATTAGTGTATCTTCTTGTGTGATGTTGAGAATGATTTGGAGATTTGTGCTTATTTGTTGGTGTTGTATTCCTTGTTGTAAATTGCACTTTGGTATCAAAATGGTTGTCTCCTCATTTTCATTTGAGCATGTCAATTGCATTGTATCTGAGACATGATTGTGGTATAAGGATGTATCATTTCGAGGGTCGTATCACGCGCCGTGATGGATATTATATTTCAAGGAACGTAACGCGTGTCGCGATGGTTACTATTATCGAGGGTCGTGTCATGCGCCGCGACAGATGCATGGACAGATATGTCTCCCTGTAATGACCTGTTAGTCGTTTTAAGCAGATTTTATTTCTGGAAAAATTGGTTGAGATGACGGATCCCACAACGGACCGTCATGGGGGTCTCGTCCCAAAACACTTAGATTTCTGATATTTGGTTACTGAAATCGACTCTCTGAACTTCGTGATGAAATGGCAGGACGTACCGTCACAGGCGTGACGGACCGTCACATGCCCTTCAGTAAATTTCAGTCTCTAAACTCTGTGACGACTCAGCAGGACGGACCGTCGTAGGCACGACGGCCCGTCACAGACTGCGTAATCCCAGGCTAAGTCAGATTTCTGTTAAATGTTTTAAGGGGCGTTTTGGACTATTCCTGCTTTTAATTATAAAGTTAGTGGTTGAATGTGAATAATTCAATTACTTGGGGGTTAGAGGAGATAACCTTGAGTTAAATAGTGGGTTTATTTATTATCTTTTATACTTAATTCTATGCTAATTAGGGTAAAAGAAAGAGGATTGGAATAAGAAAAATAGAAAGAACAAGAGAGGGAGAAACGATCGAGAGAGAGAGGAACAAAGAGGGAAACAACACTTTGGGGAATTTGCTTGCTTGATCACGAATCTTCGGTGGAGGTACGTTATGGTTTTTATGCTATTTGTAGTAAACTCTTAATAGCGAATGATATGTATTGGGTAGTGTTGTAAACCCTTCTATATGCTTAATTGTATGCTTGCATGAATGTGATTATATAATTGTGATAAAATAAGCATGATCAAGCTATTGAATCCTAAATCTTGAAAACCCTAATCTACTTTGTTAATGATGATGCCTTGGTATAAAAGAAGGCTTGATGAACGAAAGTAGTGAGATTAGGGGATCGGGTGTCACGTTCTGACACCAGGATAGTATGATGAGGATCGGGTGTCACGTTCCGACAGCAGGATAGTATATGGATCGGGTGCCACGTTCCGGTACCAGGATAGTATATGAGGATCGGTGTGTCACGTTCCGACACCAGGATAGTATATGGATCGGGTGCCACGTTCCGGTACCAGGATAGTATATGGATCGGAGTATCACGTTCCGACACCAGGACAGTATGATGAGGATCGGAGTGTCACGTTTCGACACCAGGTTAGTATATGAAGCGGAGTGTCATGTACCGACACGAGAGAATTAAAGATATTGAATCTTCAAAGATGTTAATATACTCAATTTAATGAACCTAATTCCCAAATGAGTATGATGGGGAGGGGTGAGTCCTCATTGATGTGCTTGGTGTTGTGACCAAGGGTTATGGTAATTGTAAATGCCGCATGTTGAGTATTGTAGTTGATTTTATGATATTATCTGATATATACTATTTTCTATTTTGAGTTGGCCGATGATATCTACTCAGTACTCGTGTTTTGTACTGACCCCTACTTGTCATTGTTTTCTTTGTTATTTGTGGAGCGCAGCAAACGTACCATCGTCTTCAACTCAACCGCAACTCTAGCCAGTCTTCATCACGTAGGATTTCAGGGGGAGCTAAATCTTCTAGCTTGGACTGGATCTTCTTCTTCATGTCTCGATGCCTTGAAGTTCTTGCATAGACTAGCTATTATTTATGTTTAGTTTCTTGGACACTCTTAGCTTTAGTAATTTGAGGATAGATGTTATTGTGATGATGACTTCCAGATTTAGGGGATAATGATAAGTTTTCAGTTTTAGAAGTTGACTATAGATTTTGTTAATGAGTTTTAAGTCTTCCGCATTGTTTTCTATTTATTATGTTTGAAATGTTGGGGTTCAGATGGGTTGGTTTGCTCACATAGTAGGATAAGTGTGGGTGCCCCTCACGACACGTTTTGGGTCGTGACAAACTTGGTATCAGAGCATTATCTTCGTTGGTCTCATCACACAACAACGAGTCTAGTTGAGTCTTTTGGAACGGTAGGGGGACGCCTTTACTTTTCTTTGAGAGGCTATAAGACTTTAGGAAAATTCCATTCTTTCTTTCTTTCGTGTTATTACTTGGATCCAATTGGTATCTAGGTGATACAAATTGGTATCTGAACATCTTCACTCTATTTCGCAGATGGTTAGAACTAGAGCAACAACTGCGCCAACACCAACACTGGCAAGACAAGATGCGTCCGAGCCAGCCACTGAGACTGTAGCTCGAAGAGTAGCAGTGGCAAGAGGCTGCGGTGGAGGTCGCCGGAGGACGTCCTTTAGAAGAAGAGGACAAGAACCTGGCCTATCTGGTACTAGGGCGGTGACTCCTCCACCGACTGAGGAAGTGTTAAGAGAGGATGAGGAAGGGGAAAATGAGCAACTGCAGGATGAGGAATTACCACCCCAACCTATCCCACAGATGATTAATCAGGTTGTTGCTTACCTTAGTGGGTTATCTGATCAGGGCCAGACACCTCCAGTATTTTCTGCACCAGCACCTTAGGTTTTGGAAGTACGACAGGCCGCTGCTGAGGCTCCCCGCATGGATGCCTTATTGGAAATAGGCACGTTTTCTCGTTTGACTACAGGGCCTATAATGACAAGTGATCAGCATGAACATTTTAGTAAGTTCTTGAAATTGAAACCTCCGGTCTTCAAGGGTGCTGAATCTGAGGATGCCTATGATTTTCTGGTTGACTGTCATGAGTTACTACATAAAATGGGCATAGTGGAATGATTTGGCGTTGAGTTTGTAACCTATCAGTTCCAGGGAAATGCCAATATGTGGTGGCGGTCACATATGGAGTGTCAACCTGCACAGGCACCACCTATGACTTGGGCGTCGTTCTCTAGCTTATTTATGGAGAAGTATATCCCCCGGACCTTGAGGGATAGGAGGAGAGATGAGTTCTTGAGCCTAGAGCAAGGCAAGATGTCGGTGACTGCGTATGAGGCTAAGTTCCGTGCATTATCCAGGTATGCCACCCAGTTTGCTTCAGTCCACAAGAGCGCATTCGCCGTTTTGTGAAGGGGTTGAGGTCAGATTTGCGGATTTCAGCCTTACAGGTAGCGGCTACAGCAAAATCCTTTCAGGAAGTGGTAGACTTCGTGATAGAGGTGGGGGGAGTGAAACCAGATGACTTCACCATGGCATCGACATCTAAAAGGTTTCGTAAGGGAGGTGAGTTTAATGGTTCTTACTCCAGAGGGCAGGGTTTAGGAGGTTATCCAGCCCGGCCTATTCAGTCTTCAATGTAGACTGTAGTTGGGGGTCCACCGCAGACCGGTCAACACTTCTCTGAGTTTGGAGGTTATCCCCAGACTTCGTCATTCTCACTGAGGCCTATGCTTGAATCCAGAGAGTGTTATGGATTTTGGGAGAGTGGACACATTAAGAGGTATTGTCCAAAACAGAGTTACAGACCTCAAATAGTCAGAGGAAGAGGTTGTCATGGAAGAGGCCGTCATTCTGGAGGGCGTGGTGGCCGAGGTAATGGTGGTCACCAAAACGGCCGGGGTGACAGACAAACTGGAAATACTACAGTGCAACATGGTAGGGGTAACGGACAGACCGGTGATAGGGCCCATTGTTATGCTTTTCCTGGGAGATCTAAAGCGGAGACATCTGATGCTGTCATCACAGGTAATCTTTTGGTTTGTGATTGCATGACTGTTGTATTATTTGATCCAGGATCCATATTTTCATATGTATCCTCCTCATTTGCTACTGGTCTTAATTTACATTGTGAATTGCTTGACATGCCTATTCGTGTTTCTACTCCGGTGGTGAGTCTGTGATAGTTAAAAAGGTGTATAGGTCTTGTCCCGTGACTTTTATGGAGAGCAATACTCATGTAGATTTGGTTATTTAGAAATGGTTGACTTCGATGTAATTATGGGTATGACTTGGCTTTCTCCAAACTTCGCAATCTTAGATTGCAATGCCAAAACTGTTACATTAGCCAAGCCTGGGACAGATACGTTAGTGTGGGAGGGTGACTACACTTCCAATCCGGTTCGTATCATCTCCTTTATTCGTGCTAAGAAAATGGTTAGTAAGGGTTGTTTAGCGTTCTTGGCACATCTCAGGGATGATACTACCCAAGTACCTTCAATTGAGTCGGTTTCGATAGTCCGCAAGTTTTTAGATGTGTTTCCTGCAGACCTTCCTGGTATGCCAACGGATAGAGATATTGACTTCTGCATCGATATTGAACCGGGTACTCGCCCCATTTGTATACCCCCTTATAGAATGGCTCCCACTGAGTTAAGGGAGTTAAAGGCCCAACTTCAAGAGTTGTTGAGCAAAGGCTTCATTAGACCAAGTGCATCCCCTTGGGGTGCGTCTGTTTTGTTTGTGAAGATGAAGGTTGGAAGCTTTCGGATGTGCATAGACTACAGACAACTGAATAAGGTAACGGTTAAGAACAAGTATCCTATTCCTCGCATTGATGATTTGTTCGATCAATTACAAGGCACTTGTACCTTCTCAAAATTCAACTTAAGATCTGGTTATCATCAATTGCAAATACGGGCAGCAGATGTGCCCAAGACTGCTTTTCGGACCAGGTATGGGCATTATGAGTTCTTAGTAATGTCTTTTGGGCTTACGAATGTTCCGGCTGCTTTCATGAGCTTGATGAATGGGATTTTTAAGCCATATCTGGATCTCTTTGTCATTGTATTCATCGATGATATAGTGGTATACTCAAAGATCAAGAAAGAACATGAGGAGCACTTGAGAATTGTGTTGAAAATGTTGAGGGAGAGAAAGCTTTATGCCAAATTCTCTAAGTGTGTGTTTTGGCTAGATTCAATGTCCTTCTTAGGGCACGTAGTTTCTAAGGATGGAGTGATGGCGGATCCATCTAAGATTGAAACAGTGAGGAATTGGGTAAGACCTACTAATGTGTCAGAAGTAAGGAGCTTTGTTTGTTTAGCTAGCTACTACCGGCAATTTTCAAGGGGTTCTCTTCTATTGCTTCCCAATTGACAAGCTTGACTAAGCAGAATGTTCCATTTGTATGGTCGGATGAGTGCGAAGAAAGCTTTCAGAAACTCAAGACTTTGTTTACTACTGCACCCATTCTCACCTTTCCAGTGGAAGGTAAGAACTTCATTGTTTATTGTGATGCATCTTATTCGGGTTTGGGTGCAGTGCTTACGAAAGAGAAGAACGTAATAGCTTATGCTTCAAGGCAACTAATGATGCACGAACGCAATTACCCGACCCATGATTTGGAGTTGGCCGCGGTAGTATTTGCATTAAAGCAATAGAGGCACTATCTATATGGGGTTAAGTGTGAAGATTATACGGATCATCGTAGCCTACAGTATGTTTTTACTCAGAAGGATTTGAACTTGAGACAGAGGAGATGGATGGAATTACTGAAGGACTACGATATCACAATCTTGTATCATCCAGGAAAAGCTAATGTTGTGGCAGATGCTTTAAGAAAAAAGGCAGGGAGCATGGGAAGTCTAGCCCACTTACAAGTTTCTAGACGCCCATTAGCTAAAGAGGTTCAGACTCTGGCTAACAACTTTATGAGGTTAGAAGTAAATGAGAAGGGAGGATTTTTGGCCAGTGTGGAGGCGAGATCTTCTTTTCTTGACAAGATCAAGGGAAAACAGTTTGATGATGAGAAACTAAGCCGAATTCGGGATATGGTGTTGCGAGGAGAGGCTAAAGAAGCAATAATAGATGAGGAAGGTGTTTTGAGAATTAAGGGAAGGGTATGTGTGCCCCGTGTTGATGATTTGATCCACACTATTCTTAAAGAGGCTCATAGTTCCGGATATTCTATACATCCTGGTGCAACCAAGATGTACCGTCACCTAAAGCAACTTTTGGTGGAGTAGAATGAAGCGTGACATTGTTGATTTTGTTGCCAAATGTCCAAATTGTCAGCAAGTAAAGTATGAACACCAGAGGCCCGGAGGAACACTTCAGAGAATGCCCATTCCTGAATGGAAGTGGGAGTGAATTGCAATGGACTTCGTGGTTTGTCTTCCAAAGACATTGGGGAAGTTTGACTCTATTTGGGTAATTATGGACAGATTAACTAAGTCTTCTCACTTCATCCCGGTCAAGGTGACCTACAATGCAGAGAAGTTAGCCAGACTCTACATCTCAGAAATTGTTCGATTGCATGGAGTTCCACTTTCCATCATATCGGATAGAGGTACACAGTTTACTTCTATGTTTTGGAGAACATTGCATGCTGAGTTAGGAACTAGGTTGGACCGTAGTACTGCATTTCACCCTCAGACCGATGGTCAGTCTGAGCGGACAATCCAAATGTTTGAGGATCTGCTTTGTGCATGTGTGATAGAATTTGGAGGTCATTGTGAGGTAGTTGCTTGTCATCTATGCGAACTTTCCTACTCCAATTTATGACTTTGTTTTTACTTGAAAGACAACTTCATTTTAGACTTCTATTCTGTTTCAATTCTAATATTTACATTAGAGGCTAGTGCACGTGACAACCTTGTTTTGGGGATTGAATTAATATGACTTGGTTATTTTTTATTGAAATTGTTGTTGGATTGTCATTTACTTCCGCACTTTGTTAGATATTGGGTTTTAGGCTGACTTGTCTTGGTGGGATCAGACGAGTGCCATCACACCCATTTCGGGTCGTGACAATCAACTTTCTAAGTCTAATCAGTTTATTTTTAACATAATTCCAACACTATATTCACCAAATAAATCACTTTAACTTATTTAAAGAATTTAACAACTTTCCAAGTCTAATTTGTTTAATTTTAACTTAATTCAAACACTATATCAACCAACTAAATCACATTAACTTATTTAAGAAATTTTACAACTTTCTAAGTCTATTTAGTTTAGTTTTAACTTAATTTCAACACTATATTCACCAAGTAAATAACATTAACTTATTTGTCGAATTTAACATCTTTCAAAGTGTAATTAGTTTAGTTTTAACTTAATTCAAATAATATATTCACCAAAAAAATAACATGTCACGACCCAAAATGATTTGTGAGTTGCACCCAAACTTACCTCCTCAGGTGGGTGAACCAACACATCTAAACCCCAACATATACCAATATTTCAACTATAAATAATATAAATAATGCAGAAGATCCAAAAGAATCTAAGCAACCAATTTAAATAAGTTTGTAAAGTTTAATACTTATCATCCCAAAATCTGATTGTCATCACATCAAGGACATCTAATCTCTAATTCTAAGTCTAAGAATATCGAGTACACTAGAATAAAAGAATAAAATGGTATGTGTCCGAAAGTATAGGACATCATGTCATGACCGAGAGAATCCAACACGAGCTTGAATGGATAGCTCACCTTGGAACTTGAAATGCGGGAGGCTGGCTACAACTGAGAGAAATCAGAAGTCATAGGTACCCTCGCTGCATTTCATAAAAGGTAAGCAAAGAAGAAAACAAGTAGGGCTCAGTACGAGGAACATGTACTGAGTAAGTATTATCGGTCAACCCAAAATAGTAACTAATATACAAATAATAATAGTATGAACTCAACTATAGCACTTAACATGTGATAAGCAACAACCAACATGACCAAGTGCAATAACAATAAAGTAAGCACGTATTAAGTCAACGGTATCAAGATCACACATGAGGACTCATGCCTCCAAAACAAACAATTTTGGGAGTTGAGTTTTTTTAAATTGAGTATCTTCAATTAATTCAACATATTTTTCCTTTAATATTATCGTGTCGGAACGTGACACACCGATCCAAGAATACAGTGATGGAACGTGACACTCCGATCCAAGAATACCGTGTCGTAACGTGACACTCCGATCCAAGAATATCGTGTCGGAACATGACACTTCGATCCAAGAATACCGTGTCGGAACGTGACACTCCGATCCAAGAATATTGTGTCGGAACGTGACACTCCGATCCTATAATATCATTAGTTTATCATTTAGTATCACCACTTTTCGATTCGTTAATAATATTTCATCGAGCTTTCTTTATTCAAGGCATCACTTCGATAAAGAGAGTTCAAGAATAAAAATTCCACAATCTCAGGATTTCAGACCAATCACAAAACACACAACAAAGCCACACAATCACACAATCAAGTACATAGAATACGTCACAATATCATTCAATACATATCAATAACTATTAAGAGTTTACTATAAAATAGCATAAACCATAACCTACCTCCACCGAAGAACTGAAGTAAGGCAACTATTTCTCCAATGCTTTTTGTTTCCTCAATGCTTCCGAGCCTTTTTAATCTATCAAGTATATATGAATAATTTCTAAGTTAACAAGCCTATAAATACTCATGTTATTCTATGGCTAACCTAGATCCAATAATCATCAAACACAAATCTATTCTTAATTTTCTAATATTGAGGTTTATTAACATGCCAAGTCTCTTACTTTTTTTATATTTAAGCCTAAGATTAAGTATTTATTTCTTTGAATAATATAACTTTAATGGTATCCAAATAATATACTAGACTTAATGTTCAAATAACTATCTCAATATATAAAAATTTGATTTATAAAATAATAAGAAAAAACAAGTCCCCATAACCGAAAACCAAACAAAAAAAATGGTCCAATAACTCTAACTATGACCGTAACGTGAATAAATTATAACCATAATGCCAACATTTATTCCACCTGTAATGAATTCTTCCTTCTAATCATAATGTAATTCTCTCACAACTATAAACAGAATTCTACCCCACTAACATATTACCTCATAACAATAAACAACCCACCATGTAATATAATATCTAAATTCGTGATTGATTAACCTGAAGCTACGATATGCTTCTTCTGTTTATGCGGTGATGAGGCACAGTAAGTTTTGACGAGCTTTTCTTTACCCAAACCCTTATTCTTTCTATAAAATATTTACTCCCTAATTATTGTATAAGACTTATTATAAAAATAGTAAAAGTGACCCACTATTAGTTTTATATTATTTTCTCCAACCACTAACTAAATAAATTATTAAAACTACCCCACTAATTTCATAATTATAATTATGAAATAGTTCAAAATACCAATTTAGAATCTAACGAAAAATATTTTATGAAACACAAGGCTTTAGCTCTCAAAACGACCAAAAGGGTCATTACATAACATTAACTTATTTAAAGAAATTAACAACATTCTAAGTTTAATTTGTTTATTTTTAACATAATTCCAACACTATATTCACCAAATCAATCACTTTTACTTATTTAAAGAATTTAACAACTTTCCATGTCTAAATAGTTTAGTTTTAACTTAATTCCAACACTAAATTCACCAACTAAATCACATTAACATTTAAAGAATTTAACAACTTTCTAAGTTTAATTAGTTTAGTTTGAACTTAATTCAAACACTATATTCACCAACTAAATCACATTTACCTATTTGAATAACTTAACATCTTTCTAAGTCTAATTAGTTTAGTTTTATATTAATTCCAATACTTTATTCACCAACTAAATTACATTAACTTATTTAAAGAACTTAATATCTGTCTAACTCTTACAAGTTTAATTTTAACCTAGTTCCAACACTATATTCACCTAATAAATAACATTAACTTATTCAAAGAATTTAACTACTTCCTAAGTCTAATTAGTGTAGTTTTAACTTAATTGGAACACTATTTTCATCAACTAAATCACATTTTCGTATTTAAAGAATTTTACATTTTTCTAAGTCTAATTAGTTTTGTTTTGACTTAATCCCCCATTACTTATCTGAAGAACTTAACATCTTTCCAAGTGTAATTAGTTTAGTTTTACCTTAATTTCAACACTATATTCACCAGCTAAATCACATTTATTTATTTAAAGTTCTTTACATCTTTCTAAATGTAATTAGGTTATTTTTAACGTTATTCAACATTATATGCACCACATAAATAGCATTATTTATTTGAAGAACATAACATCTTTCTAAGTGTAATTAGTTTAGTTTTAACTTAATTCGAACACTATTTTCACCAACTAAATCACATTCACTTATTTGAAGAACTTATCATCTTTCTAAGTGTAATT
Organism: Solanum arcanum; assembly: GCA_027789145.1. NCBI lineage: Eukaryota > Viridiplantae > Streptophyta > Magnoliopsida > Solanales > Solanaceae > Solanum > Solanum arcanum. Next base: position 21,132,947 of record CM050935.1, on the reverse strand, counting down.
AATTTAGTTTTAACTTAATTCAAACACTACATTCATCAACAAAATCAGATTAACTTATCTAAAGAACTTAATATTTTTCTAATTACTTTAACTTGAACTTAGTTCCAACACTATATTCACTAACTAAATTGAATTAACTTATTTAAAGAAATTAACAACTTTCTAAGTCTTATAGTTTAGTTTTATCTTAATTCAAACACTATATTCACCAACTACATTACATTAAGTCATTTAAAGAATTTAACAAGTTTCCAAGTCTAATTACTTTAGTTTTAACTTAATTCCAACACTATTTACCAACTAAATGTCACGATCCAAAAATGGACGTGATGGCACTCGTCTTATCCCACCAAGACAAGTCAGCCTAATCCTTTAATTTCGATAAAATGCCAAAATACAACCAAAGTCTAATAACGATTACTAATACAGAAACAATTCAACTTAATTCAATTTCAAAGATCTGGTAGTCACGTGCACAAGCTTCTAATGTAAATTCTAGAATTAAAATAGAGATACGAGTCTAACATGAAGTTGTCTTTCAAGTAAAAACAAAGTCATAAACTAGAGTAGGAAAGTACGCTGAGATGACAAAGCAGCTACCTCACAATCCTCCACAAGATGCCTCAGAAAAAAAGAGAATGGAAGGTATCACGAATATCCAGGCTCATAACCTACAAAAATTTGTAGAAGCAAGGGGTGAATACCAAACCACGCGGTACCCAACAAGCAAACCTCTAATTACAAGTTAAGGGAAAAAAATACAGGTACTCCTTACACCCTACCTGAACCTCCACACTACAAAAAAACTCATAGTTTACCAAAAACACAACTCAATAACCACACTCTATTAGTTTACATATTCTTAATAACAGCTCAATATTTAACAGTAACAATTTTCACAGAGAAACACTAACACGGTTATCAGACCACGTATTCAAGCTCATCAATAATAAAAATGTGTAATGCCATGAGATGCAATGTCAAGTATAGTGATGCATGTCTTCCCTAACGATACACACCCGCTGTCTCTTAGTCTTGGACCCGTGAGGGACATATCTGTACATGCATCTGTCCTGGCGCACGACACGGACCTCGATAATAGTAACCATCGCAAAGAACGATACCTCCCTCGAAATATAATATTCATCGCGGCGTGGGATACGACTCTATAAATGGTACATTCTCTTACCACTACCATGTCTTAGATAGAGCGCAAATGACATGCTCAAATGAAAATGAGGAGATAACCATTTTGATAACAAATCACAATTTACAACAAGGAATAACATAACACAAACAAATACGCAACAAGTCTCCAAGTCATTCTCAACACCACACAAGGAAATACACGAATTTCATACATTTATCAAGAGTTTAGAAATCCACTTGCCTTAGTCAATCGAATAATTACTCTTGGACTTGAGCCTTCCCTTTCTATTAAGCTTCCGAACCAATGGAATTTATTCAAGTATATATTCACAATAAGGTTTCAGAACTAACAATACTCACAGTTTTATGTGTTTAATATTTACCTTAAAAATTTACCCAATTTTATAATCAGGTTTGTAGTTCATGATGCCAATTAACATATAAACTATCAAAAACCGAAATGATATTTATATAATACGATAGATTAATATTTAATTACAGATCTTAATATACCAAAACTTAACTCATAATGTGATAAGAATAAGAAATTAAATTAAAATTATTTGTCATCCACAGAAAAATACCGCCTTGAGCCTAAGACTACTTCTGTCCTCACTGTATCTCAAAATTCTAATTCCTAATTACTTACCACACATAATGTAGTAATCACTACCAAAGGATTTGCATTAAGTTTAATCATAAAATTTTCCCAGGAGCCACGTTCATGAACAAACCATAAATTTCCTCATATTATAGCATGTATGACATTTTTTTGTCTTTTTCTTTAATTGTTTTTTTTCAGCAATACACAATAAATTATTTATAAAATCAAAGAAACCAAATAATCACAATTAAGCATTAAATACCCACTAATAACTGATTCAAATATTTTCAAAATTTTCAACTATTCACGTGATTTCTTATTCAATTTTTTAAGACTCAAATATGCAATCTATCACTTATTATTATACACATATATATAATCACCTATATTATATTACTATATACACACATAAATGTGCAGCAATCAAGGAACTAGAGGCAAAGCAAACTTACATGAAGCAGTTCGTAAGTTGCAAGTGTAGAAACCCTTCGCCGTTTTTTTTCGTTTTCTTATTTTTTTCTGAATTATTTAAGTACTAAAAGTGATAGGTTTTACTCATATATTTTATTAAATATTGGCAAAAGGGGATAGTGTCTTAAATAAATTATCACTTTAGCCCATAAACTATCGATTAATTAACTTAAGTTAAACAAATATTCAAAAATTCTAAAGAGGAGCTTTAGAGACATTACACTATCCACCACTAAAAATCATGTTCGTCCATGAAGATAACTAAAAGTAATTACCTGAAGCTTCAAAAACTTGAGGATACCTTGCACGCATGTCAAACTCTGTCTCCCAAGTTGCTTCTCTTACTGAACGGTGCTTGCGTTGCACCTTCACTAAAACAAGCTCGTTGGTCCTAAGCTTTTGGATTTGCCTATATAATATAGCTATAGGCTTCTTCTCATATGTCAAGTCTGGATCCAGCTCCACATAATCGAGTGAAATCACTTGAGATTCATCTGGAATGTACTTCCGAAGCTTAGAGGCATGAAAAACAGGATGAATTGCTGACAAAATAGGTGGCAAGGCCATATTATAGGCCACCTATCCCACCCGGCTCAAAATCTCAAAAGGTCCAATGAACATAGGGCTATACTGGCACTTCTTTCCAAACCTCATCTCACCCTTCATGGGTGATACTCGTAGCCAAACATGATCACCCTCCATAAACACTAAGGCTCTAACTCTCCAGTCTACATAACTCTTCTGTCGACTCTGAGCTGTCAATAATCTAAACTGAATCATACGAACTTGCTCCATAGCATCTCCAAGCAAGTCTGTATCCAAATAGTCCATCTCCGCGAATCAAACAAACCAACCGGAGACCTACACCATCTTTCATACAATGCCTCAAATGGGAACATCTGGATACTAGAGTGATAACTGTTATAATAGGCAAACTCCGCTAAAGTTAAATGTCGATCCCATCTATCTCCGAAATCGATCACACACGCTCGGAGCATATCTTCCAACACCTGAATTGTCCGCTCAGATTGACCATCATCTGAGGATGAAAGGCTGTACTCATATCTAACTGAGTACCAAGACCATGCTATAATACCTTCTTGAAGTGAGAAGTAGATAGTTAACCTCGATCTGATATAATAGAAATAGGAACTCCATGTAGTCGCACAATCTGACTGATATATAGTTAGGCTATTTTTTCTGCCGTATAGTTCACCCGAATCGGAATGAAGTGGGCAGACTTGGTCAGCCTATCAAGAACAACCCAAATAGATTCATAACCACCCACTGTGGTAGGTAAACCCAAAACAAAGTACATAGTAATCCCCTCCCACTTCCAAGTATGAATAGGCATCCTTAAAGATACACCCTCGGCCCGCTAGTACTAACACTTGACCTGCATGAAGGTCAAACACCTCGAAAAAAAGTTTGAAATATCTCTATTCATCCCACACCACCAGTAAGGCTGACTGAAATCATCATACATTTTTGCCTCCCCCGGATGGATGGAATATCGAGACAATGGGCCTCCTCAAGAATTAATCTAATCAAATCTCCCATTTTAGGCACACAAATCGTGCCTCCAATCCTCAAGATGCCATTAGAATCATGGACAGCCTCCTTGGCTTCCCTCCTCAATACTTTGTCTCGAATGAGACATAACTTCTCATCATCAGATTGGTGCACACGGATTTGCTCGACTAACGAAGATCGAGCCTCGATAAAACTAATAATCCCATCACTCTCCTTAGAAATCTTCAAGTGGACAAGAGTGTTAGCTAATATCTGCACTATTTTAGCCAATAGTCTCTCCTCAATACTAAGCGCTACAAGACTCCCCATGCTAGGAGTCTTGCTACTCAAAGTATCGACCACAACATTAGCCTTTCCTAGATGATACAGAATAATCACATCATAGTCCTTCAATAACTCAAGCCATCTCCTTTGTCTCAAGTTCAAATTCCTATGGCTAAAGATAAAATGAAGACGCAGATGATCAGGGAAGATCTCACAATGCACCCCATACAGATAGTGACACCATAACTTAAGTGCAAATACCACAGTCGCCAACTAAAAATCATGAGTAGGGTAGTTCTTCTCATGGGATTCAACTGCCTAGAAGCATAAGAAATAACTTTCCCCTTATGCATAACCCCCCCCCCCCCCCCCGCAAACAAACTCTGGAAGCATCACAATACACAGTAAAGTCTACACCCTCCTCAGGTAGAGTCAACGCAGGAGCAGAAGTCAACAAAGTCTGAGCTTTTGAAAGTTCTCCTCACACTCATCAGACCACTGAATACCAACATCCTGTCGAGTCAATCTAGTCAATGGAGCAGCAATAGTACAGAAACTCTGAACAAATCATTGATAATAGCCTGCCAATCCCACAAAACTCCTAATCTCACCAGGTGAAGTAGGTCGCGTCCAGCCTCTAACTGCCTCAATCTTGGACGGGTCTACTGTAATACCCTCCTTAGACACCAAGTGTCGTATGAATGCCACAGAAGTAAGCCAAAACTCACACTTTGAGAACTTGACATACAACTTCTCTTCTCTCAACCTTTGAAGTACAATCCTCAAGTGTCAGACATAGTCCTCCTCAGTCTTAGAGTAAACAAAGATGCCATTGATGAAAACAATCAAAAGAGAATAAAGGTATGGTCGAAACACCCCATTCATAAACTCCATAAATACTGGACGGGTATTAGTCAATCCAAATGATATCACTAGGAACTCATAATTCCCATTACGGGTTTTAAAAGTCGTCTTAGGGATATCTGATGTCCTAATCTTAAACTGATGATACCTAGACCTCAAATCAATCTTAGAGACAATGATGCTCCCTGTAACTGATAACATAAGTCATCAATACGTGGAAGAGGATACTTATTCTTCACCGTTACCTTGTTCAACTATCGGTAATCAATACAAATACTCATGGTCCCATCCTTCTTCTTAACAAACAATACAGGGGCACCCCAAGGTGATACACTAGGCGAATAAAACCCTTACTCAATAAATCCTGCAAACTGATCCTTCAATTCTTTCAACTCTGTTGGGGCCATATGATATGGAGGACAAGAAATAGGCTTAGTGGCCGACTACAAATCAATAGCAAAATCGATATCCCTATCGGGAGGAACACTTGGAAGATCAGTAGGAATACATCGGGAAACTCCTGAACCACGGGAACAGAGTCCATGTGAGGATGTTTAACGCTAGTATCCCGCATAAAAGCTAAGTAAGACAAACACCCCCTCTCCACCAATGTCTAAGCGGATAAAAGAGATGACCTTGCTAGGATAAGAACCACTAACACTCTTCCATTCAACCCTCGGAACACTAGGCATTTCTAAAGTCACAGTCTTAGCATTACAATCAAGGACAACATGATAAGGAGAAAGTCAATCCATACCCAAGATAACATAAAAGTCTACCATCCCAAGAATGATTAAGTCTACCCAAGTGTCATACCTAGCCAAAGAAACAAGACAGGATCGATACACTCATCCACTACTAAGGGCTTACCCACGGGTGTAGAAACACGAATAAGTACAGTGATGCTATCACATATCATATCAAATTTAGCAGCAAAATACGTAGACACATAACAGAATGTAGAACCTGTATCAAACAACACTGACGCAAGTCGATGTCATACTGGGATGATACCTTTAATAACAGCATCAGAGGTCTACGCCTCAGGTCTCCCCAGGAAAGCAGAGCAGTGGCCTCCTCGTCCACCTCCAGCCTGGTGGTACCTCTACCCCTACTCTGCTGAGCTGCAACACCACTACTAGAAACTCTAGCACGTCTACTTGACTGAACTCTACCACGACCTCTACCCTGTGGTACTGGTGGTCTAGTATGGAATGAAGAATTAGGTCGACGCCCATCACGACCCCTTTGAGAATTACACTGCCGCATTAGGTGATCGGGATATCCACAAGTAAAAAAAAAGTCTGACCTAGAAACTTCTGTGTGGACCCTGAAAACCCACTATAATTGCCTCACCCTGTATGTCGCTGCTGTGAAACGTACGAGCCCCGACCCAGGCTATAGGAACCCCTAGATGTCTGGCCACCCTCAAAAGTCGGCATAGATGCATAAATAGGTCCCTGCTGCTGAAAAGAACAACATACTCTCTGTGATCCCCTTCCTCCAGATGAGGCACCATGAAACAGACCTCATATACGGGCCCTTTTAGGGTCCCCAAAATCCTTTCTCTCAATCAATTCTGCCTCTTTGGCGGCGCCCACAATGGACTGGAAAGAAGCCTCATCCCTAGATGTCCGAAACACAGCTGACCTGATAGAGAAAGTCAATCTCCTCTTAAATTTGCGGATCCTCTCTGTCTCATTTGGAATAATGGCCAACGCATGCCTAGACAACAGGCAAAAAGGCGCCTCATACTCTGTAACCGATAAACCATCCTGTCTCAGACTCTCAAACCTCAAGCGACTCTCCTCTCTAACCCTCCAAGGGATAAAACGATCTTTGAATGAACTAGCAAACTGCTCCCAAGTCACTGGAGGAGATTCAGCTGGCAAAACCCCCGAGTAAGTCCTTACCAGTCTCTCGCTGGTCCATGAAGCTGTAGTGTAACATATAAAACCCCGTGTGACTCAGCTAATCCAACCACCTCTAGTAACTCTCGGAAGGTAGTTAGAAACTCGTGAGCATCCTCTCTCTTCCCACCATCTTTCGAAATCTCGTATACCTACGCTGCTCATCCCCTGTGAGAACAACCATTGGTGCAACTTGACCCCCAACTGTTGGTACAACATTATTTTTGAACCGCGGGATCTACTGGTAGTTGCCCCACCGCATCCTGAATAACTGGAGCCTGTTGTTGTTACTGGGTTTGAGCCCTCTCTCTAGTACGAGAGTCATGTGGTGTGGCGGTCGCACCACAACCCTAAGAAAATCCCTCTAGCACACTTAACACCATCAATAGTGTATCCTGAAGCAAAGGTATAACTACACGCTTTTGAGGAACCTGGTCTTCTCTATCATCAATCTGAGGTTCTGGAGAGACCTCTCTAGCACGACCTCTCTCTTGTGCTACTCCACGGCCACGACCTCAGGCTACTGCCGTACAACGAGTATGACCTTTAGCTTGAGCTCTACCCCTATCCCTAGCTGGGGCCTCAACAACTTCCTTGGGAAGCGCCTTTCCCTACCACCAGTAACATTAGTTCTAGTCCTCGTCATCTGTCAAAAGAGTATACAACAACACAGTACTAAAGAAGGTAACTACGCATGATGAGAAAGAATGAACAAAAGGAAGTTTCCTAGTAATCTTTAAAGCCTCTCAGAGATGAGTTCAAACGTCTCCGTACTGATCCTTGAGACTCTACGTAGACTCGGCCTGTATACACGTGTGACATATAAAACCTCGGGCTATGATACCATTTGTCACGATCCAAAAACAAACATGATGGCACTAGTCTTAACCCGCTTAGTGTCACGACCCAAAAATGGACGTGATGGCACTCGTCTTTTCCCACCAAGAAAAGTCTGCCTAAAACTCAACCATTACAATAAAGTGCGGAAATAATATATAAGTAACTTAATAAAACCCCCAAAACCTTGTATTCACGTGTACAAGCCTCTAAAATATTTCAATTGATTCAAGACAAAACTCAAGTCTCAAATGAACTTGTTTCATGAATAGAACAAGCACATAATTAAGGAGAAGAAAGTCTGCAAAGATGGAAACAACTACCTCAAAAATCACCAAGAAGCCTCAAAAAAGAAGATAAATGACAAGTACAATAAATATCCAGGCCCATAACCTACAATTTTTTTGTAGAAGCAGGGGGTGAGTACCAAACCACACGGTACTCAGCAAGTAAACCTCTAAACACAAGCTAAGGGGATTAAATACGGTTACTCCTACCACCCCCAATCGAACCTCCTAAACTACAAGTTGCATTAAAATTAAGCCAACCTAAGTGCTCACAGTTTACATAGCATGTAGCTCAGTAACAACAGTTCGACAAATTACATATCCTCAACAACAACACTTCAACAAATTACATATCATCAATTACAACACTTCAACAAATTACATATTCCTCCACAACAATACTTTAACAAATTACATAACCATAATAACAAGCTCAATATTGATCAATCACAAGTTCCACAGAAATGCAATAAGAAAATCAGCAAAACACGATATCAAGTCCACTAATGATAAGTATGTGCAATGCAATGGAATGCAATGTCAAGTATAATGATGCATGTCTGACCTAGTTATACACTCCCGCTGTCTCTCAGTCCGGGACCCATAGGGGACATATCTGTCCATGCATTTGTCGCGGCGTATGACACGACCCTCGATAATATAACCATTGCGGCGCGCGATACGTCCCTTGAAATAATAATATCCATTGCGGAGCACGATTGATATACCGTGGTTTCACGGTATTATTAATACTTTTTCCTTAAGTTTATTGTGTCCAAAAGCCTTTTTATGCTAATTTTTATATATGTTTCTTTTTATTTTACAGGAAATCTATCCAAAGATGAATGCGGAGATTTTGTGTGAAGAAATGCAGAAGAGACCACCTACGAAGCTTATGACGGTCCGTCGTGCTTGTGACAGTCTGTAGGTGGCAGCGTAGAGCAGCTGCTGAAGGAAGATGGGGAAGTCTGACCAAGTGTGGGGCTACGGAGTTCATGACGGTTTGTCGTGTCTATGACGGTCCGTCCTGCAGGTTCGTCATGAAGTTCAGAGAAGTAGTCCAGTACCCATATTCCAAGAGATCAAGTGTTTTGAAACTAAGACCCTCGACAGACCGTTGTGCCTGTGACGGTCCGTCGAACCTGCCGTCGAGGGTAATCAAGAGAGCAGCAGAAGAAATTGCATAAGTATGGGACGACGGAGTCCATGACAGTCCGTCGTGACCACGACGAACCCTCGCGAGTTCCGTCGACCCAACCGCGTTTTGACAGATTTCCAGAAAATAGTGTCCTTGTTTAATTAGGTTTTTATTTTCTATAAATAGTTCAAAAAACCTCGTTTTTGAGGTTAGACTCTGGATCTTTATTAGACTCTGGATCATTGTTAGACTATGAATCATTATTAGACTATGGTTATTAGTGTTAGATTCTTGATTATCATTAGACTTTTTGTGAGATTATTGATTACATTGAGATTCTTGCAAGTGATTAGTGGTGATTAATCAAGCAAAACTTTCGGATTTTACTCTTTCTCATTTAAGTAAGTACATGAATTCTTATTTAATATATTTGAATATTGTGATTATGACTATGAGTAACTAAACTCCATAACTAGGGTTGTGGGAACCATAGGCAAATAATGAGATAAAACCTAACTAAAATAACAATCGTAGAATAGTGTCTTGCATGTACTAATAATTCATTCGCTTAAAAGTCTTTTTAACGGATGGCAAGCGTTAGAACTCACCTTAATGCTACTTGCCGAACCAAGGAGGTAGATAATAGGAAAAGAATTATCAACATAGATTTAGTGTATACTATCTAATAGGCTAGTATTGATATGTACGAGGTAATAACTTAGTCAAATATCGAATACGATGCTTAATATTTGGTAAAGATAAGGGTTAGGATAGCAACACACGTAGTCGGACTAAGGTGCGAAGTGAGATTTTCTAGATGCCGGACGAAGGATTTAGAAATACATAACTTATGACATTGTATGCAAGATACTAGGAAAGAATTCTTATAGTAAGAATTATCAATTTATGAACCTGTGGGGAACACGTAAACCCTACTTACTTTGATTAATTGATTAAAATCCAACATTCAAAGATGTTAAGTGTCTCTTTCAATTTAGGTAGTTATTTTGATTCATTTAGAAATAGAAACCCCCCTTTTATTGTTTTTACTTTACAAGGAAGTAATTGACTAAACAAAAGTAATAATAGATTGAAGTTAAGTCTAGGCTAATTTTTCCTTGTGGGAACGATCCCAACCTCTCTACTTGGGTTATTTACTTGACACGATCGCTTTACTTTTTATTTGAGAAGTAAGTTGAGCGTATCAAATTTTGGCGCCGTTGCCGGGTAATGTAGCTTTTAGATTAACTTGAACTTATTACTATAGTATAGTTGATATTTTCTTGATTTTACTTTGTTTTATTGTTTTTGATTTTTTTTCAAAACTATCCTCCTTGTATGCCAAATACACGGAGAGGAAGAGAACCCTTGTTTCCCTACGATCATGAATTATTGCGTACACTACGCAATATGAATCAAAACTTGGGAATAAATGATGATGACCCAAACCAGAACATCCCAGCTTTGGTTGATATTCATGGTCAGTTGTTACCTGATGCTTAGGGTGAACACTAACATAGGGGACAAAATCCCGATCCACGACCCAAAGCATACTACAAAGGCTATGATAACATAGCAGACTCCGATGGGCCACTTGTCTTACCTCCTCTACCCACAGGCCACACCTTTGTGGTAACTATTAGCCTGATGCAAATGCTCACTGCCAGAGATTTGTTTTCAGGGCTACCTTCAGAGGATCCACATGCACATATAACTAAGGTAAGGGAAGTGTGTAAAAGTTGTGTAAGGAGGTGTGATTTGGATTTAGATGTAATAGGGCTCGGAGTGTTTCCTCGCTCACTGACGGGAGAGGCTGCTATATGGTTCACTAAGCTCCCATACAACTCAATCTTCACTTGTAACCAACTAAGGGATGTTTTCTCAGTACGCTACTATCCGGTCTCCAAGAAACTAAACCACAAAGACAGAGTGAATAACTTTGTGGCACTACCAGGAGAGTCTGTTAGTAGTTCTTGGGATAGATTCACCTCATTCTTGAGAAGTGTCCCACATAACCGTATATATGGTGAGTCACTGAAGGAATACTTCTATCGGGGACAGGATGATAATAATAAAGCGGTGTTGGACACTATAGTAGGTGGACCTTATGGGGAGTTTCCTTATGCTGAGATTGCTGAAAAATTAGAGAAAATCTCCCGAAACAATAAAGCTTGGACTACTAGGAAACAGATACCGAGAGAAATACCTTCGCAGTACAGTCCACTCACAACCCAGCCAAAGATGAGATTGGTGAAGAAATGGCTCAGATGAGAACTTAGCTTGGGTTGGTACTAAAACATGTCAGTGGGTGTGCAAAAAAGATAAATGCAGTCAACTACGTGTCGAAACCACCGCCACCTAATGATGAATGCTATTATGCAGAGGACACCTATGCAGTAAATTAGCAGACGGAGGGTTTCTGACCGAGCGACCAATGCTCACATCATGATAATTGGCGCCAAGGTCAAGGGAACTAAGGTCGGATCTATGGTAACTACAACAGTGAGGGTCATTATGTCCGAGATGGAAACTACAAACGCGACAACAACTTCAACAGGGGTAACCACGGTAACAGAAATGATAGGAATGGGACCTATGTCCCCCCTTCAAAATTGTGAAGTTACTCCTAGGGATGGTGGAGATAGTATGGGGCGAGTTGAGGATATGTTGCACAAAATGATGAGGAGGTTCGATGCTAGTGATGAGCACATTAAAGATTTAAGGTGAGACATTGCAAGTATTGGGCAAAAATTCGATAGACATGCAATATCGATTAAGCAGATCGAGTTGCAAGTGGCCCAATTATCTGCAACAATGAACACACGGCAACCTGGCACTCTTCCTAGCAACACTGTCCAAATTCACAAAAAATGATGCGCACTGTATCACAATCACTACTAGGGGTGGTAATCAAACCATTGACCCACCTATGCCGTCTAATGAGGAAAAGGTGAGAAATGATGATGATAAGGTGGTAAAGGGTAGTGGTGAATCAGAACAGAGCACTAGTGATGCAGAAGAGAGAACTAAAAAGATGCGGAAGTCCCTATGAAGGCAATTCCCATGCCTAGACCACCACCACCCTGCCCTCAGAGATTAGTGAAAAAGACTGCGGATGGTAAATATCAGCTTTAATAACAATGCTGAAGCAGCTTTCTATTAATGTTCCTTTGGTAGAAGCTCTTGAACAAATGCCCGGTTATGCCATGTTTGTGAAAGATCTGGTTACAAAGAAAACCATTGACCCACTTATGCCGTCTATTGAGGAAAAGGTGAGAAATGATGATGATAAGGTGGTAAAGGGTAGTGGTGAAGCAGAACAGAGCACTAGTGAAGCAGAAGAGAGCACTAGAAAAGATGAAGAAGTCCTTATGAAGGTAATTCCCATGCGTAAACCACCACTACCCTTCCCTTAGAGATTAGTGAAAAAGACCGAGGATGGTAAATATCGGCGTTTTATAAAAATGCTGAAGCAACTTTCTATCAATGTCCCTTTGGTAGAAGCTGTTGAACAAATGCCCGGTTATGCCAGGTTTATGAAAGATCTGGTTAGAAAGAAAAGATCGATCACTTTCGAGAATGATGATAGACTGCAGCATTGTAGTGCTATTGCTACAATATCTCTCGTGCAAAAGAAAGAAGATCCGAGTGCGTTCACTATACCTTGTACAGTCGGGTCATTACATTTTGCGAAATCATTATGCGATCTGGGGGCAAGCATAAATCTCATTCCCCTCTCGATTTACAAGAAGTAGGGTTTGGGTGACCCAAAACCCACTGCGATGCGGCTACTGATGGCTGATCGAACAGTGAAAAGGCCTATAGGGATACTCCATGATGTGCTAGTAAAAGTTGAGTCATTCATATTTCCGGCAGAGTTTGTTATTCTTGATTGTGAAGTCGATTTTTAAGTGCCTATTATTCTTGGGAGGCCATTCCTTGCTACAGGTAGAGCCTTGGTTGATATGGAAAAGGGGCAGATGAAATTTCGGTTCAACAATGAAGAAGCGACCTTCAACATTTGTAGGACCATTAGGCAGAGTGGTGAGCTCCAATCGGTATCTGCCATATCCCACAAAGAAAGGATGAAGAAAGAGAATGAACGAAAAAGTGCAAAACAAGAGTTTATGGTTCGGGATTTGGTGCTTGTAGACAGTGCTGGGGTACCTTGTCTTCCGGGCAAGCTCAAGTCCAAATGGACTGGCCCTTACATGATTACTCAAGTATTCCCTCATGCAGCAGTTGAGTTAAAAGCCAAGGAGGGAGTGTGGTTTAAGATGAATAGAGAACGTATAAAACTCTACTTTGGGCATAAAGAATCGGGGAATGAAGTGATACAGCCATACCATCTTGATGAGTCTGAGTAATCAAGTGTCCCCAGCCGCGACATTAAATCAGGCGCTTGTTGGGAGGCAACCCAATACTTTTAGTCTTTTTAGTAATGGTAGCATTTTTCTACTAATGGGATTTTAAATTTGAAAGCACATCACCATGAAATTCTACAGAAAATTACTCTACAGCAGTCACTGACGAATACAGTGTCGGACCGTCGTATGCATCCGTTGTGCCAGGTACGACTTTCTGTTATTTTAAAACTAGGGCACACACGATGGACCCAACGACGGATCGTCACGACTGAGAGGGCCTTCATCGGGGAGTCGTCGCGTCATTAATAAGGTGTACCCGACCCGACCTGGCTGGAGTCTTTTTCAAAATCATACCGTTTAAACTCCCCCAACCCCTCATTTTACCCACACTCGTTCACTATTCCCCCGATTTCCCTCCCTTTTCAACTTCCAAAATCTCTCCCTCTTCAACCGATCATTGTTCCCCCAAATTCCCCAAAGCCATAAAAGTTATCATCTACTAGTCGGAGTTGCTGTTGTAGGTGTCTTCTTGGTCACTGAGTACTTGTCCATCTTGTTTTTCTCCAATTATAAGGTATGTGTCTCTAATTTCTACTCATTTATCTTGCATTTTTGTTTATTAATTAGTATTAGCTTAGTTGTTCGTGATATGTTCGTTTCTTTTATATAATATTCTGTCTAACCTAGGTTAAAAATGTTCGAAATTGCCGTGTTTACAATCCTAGACATAGGTGCTTTTGCATTGCTAGATTCCTAGGTATTTGGGTTAGACAAATGTAGGTCCAAAACACTACAATTTGATTTGGGTTCATCGGGGATGCATGGGGTACCCCCAGTTCTGTCACTGATCTACAGAACAAGACCCCGATGGCGGACCATCCTAGTGTCCGTTCCAAAATCCCTAACACCCCACTGTCCATTTTTTTCTAAGTGTCCTTCAACGGACACATGTGACGGACCATCATACCCACGACGATCCATCCTGCACAACCATTCTGGTCGTTAGAGACCCTCTTCCTCAGGGTCTCTCACTTTTTCTAGGTGTCCTTCAACGTACATATGTGACGGACCGTCGTCTTTACGACGGTCTGTCCTGCACAACCATTCTGGTTGTCAGAGACCCCGTTTCTCAAGGTCTCTCTCCATTTCTCTAAGTGTCTTCAAACGGAGGAGTACGACGGACTGTCATAGCCACGACGGTACGTCCTGCATGACCGCTATGACGGTCAGAGACCCCTCTATTAAGGGTCTCCATTTTTTTTCAAGTGTCCTCTGACGGACACCTACGACGGACCGTCGTACCTGTGACGGTCCGTCCTTCACAAACCGTCATACTTGTCAGAGACTCTCCTTCAGGGTTCTCCATATATACATAGTCTAAGTAAGACATGATAGACCTCATCACGGTCCGTCATAGTCACGACGTGCCGTCACCAGGCCCGTCGTGTGTCACTGTTACTATAGAAATGACATACTATTTTAAATTTATTTGTGTGGTTTTGCTTGTCTTGTTTGCCAATACTTGTACTAAAATTAATTCTTTACAGGTACTATCTACTATGGCACCCAAGCAAGATCGAATCTATGCACGCGGGCGATCGAAGTCTGTCGCCCTGTCTGCTCGCGTGGTCACTGTCTCTGATGATGTGCGTGACCCTGAGTATGTGCCCCCAGGAACTTCCACACCTGCTCGTGCTGCACGCGCTTCAAGAGCCACACCCAAAAAGGTAGCGTCCGGCGTAATCACTGCATCCCAGTCTGATGAGGAGCGCACACTGACCGGCACACCCTCTGGGTCAGCCACAATGAAGAAACAGCGTCTGGATCTTTAGGAGTTTCCAGGTTGGAGGAAGCCTCCGGCTCTGCTGAGGTTCCCGCACCCGCCACCGCTGCTGCATTGGCCTCGTCTGATGAGGTTGACATTTCAGAATCCACATCAGGTTCACCAGCTCAAGCCCGCCCCCCAGCCACTGACCAGCCCAACCGGTGGTGTGTTGATAGGCAATTTCAAGTCTACTCTGACGCCAAGTTCCTGAGTGACAAGGGAGTTATGACTCGAACACTCACCTTTGAGTGGCGGGTCCTTACAGGGTGTCTCCCAACGATGCCTAAGATCCACAACGTCTTCACCAGGCATCGCCAGGAGTGGACAGCATGTCCATTGGGACGTTTTAGTGAAGAAATGGTCCGAGAGTTCTACGCATCCTACGTAGCTACTCTCGGATCACAGATAGATAGGCGGACCGCCCCCACCAGATAGGCCCCATTAGAGCAGGTCCGAGTACAGGGCGTGCAGGTCGACATTTCCCTGCCTGCCATCAACCGGATTCTATAAGGCAAGGGTGTTGATGCTACTAGGACCCCTTTCACAGCCTAGTTTGACTACATATGGCAGCTTGTTAAAGATGGCCAGTTCCTGCGCGAGCCATCGCTGAGAGAGACCACCAAGAGGTGGATAGCCCTGCACCCGTTAGTTGATGGAGAGGGTGCCGACTGGGTGATCGAGAAAAAGGGGGCCATCAAGAAGGCCAACTTCACGTTCACGGCGAAGTTCTTGTGGCTGATTCTCCGCCGCTGCGTTTCCCCCACAGCCGCTGATAATATCGTTACATAGGATCGAGCAGTGTTGATGGCGTCGATGATAGCCAGGTTCGAGGTGGATTTTGCGTGGCTTCTAACGGCAATAATGCATTAGAGGCCTTTCAGGTCACAACTACTTACCCTTTCCCGTGCATGATCTTTTCTCTCTACAGGTCCGCAGGTGTGCCTATATGGCACGTAGATCAGCTCAAGACCCCGCAGGGCACTGTTGATGTCGGCCTCATCAGAGATGAGGCCAATGAGTTAGATCCACGCAGAGGGCCCCATCTAGAGCTGCCCCCACTTGCTGACGATCTTACTGAGACGCTAGCCCAAGCCCGCACGGCTACGCAGGCACCGTCCACTGAAACTACTCCGTTCGAGTCTATCCCGGGTAGTAGCACAGCCCCGAGCTCCACTCGCACAGCCCATCTACCCGCATTGGTCCCGCTTGCTAGGGTCCAAAAATTAGAGGCGCAAATGGCTACACTTCTGCATCATATCCAGCCATGGATGCAGAGGTCCATTACCGAGATAGAAGAGCGCCTGGAGCGGAAATTGGTCTACTATACAGAGCGGAAGATCGCTGAGGTTCACCAGCACCTGGATGCCTTTGAGTTGAGGGTGCTAGCCCGGCCAGCCCCTCCGGTGGATGTGTCAACTCTTCAGGCTGCGGTCGACAACCTTCGCGCCAATATTGACATGATCTTAGAGGCTAGGGTGCCTGAGTATGAGGCCCCTTCTGTCAAGCCTGCTGAAGACACAGTGTTGGCGGCCCTATTAGCCACCGTAAAGATTCCACCACCTCCCCCCTCGAGAGAATGCTAAAAGGCGTAGGGGTCGAGCTGAAGACGAGGCGCGAGCATAGAAAAAAAAGTGCCGTGAGATGTAGGCTGTAAGGAGAGCCTCACTTGCTGAGGAGGAGGCGCATCAGATAAGAGCATCAGAGTTAGCGGCTGGGCGTCTAGCTCCTGAACTATGGATATAGCAGGAGGCACTATTGTTAGTGCGGTTTTTGCTGAGGACACCACATCCAAATTGCAGAGGATGTGGGTTCTGGGCAACCGGACCCACCAGCTTGCTGATCAACGGTGCTTTGCGCCACAGGTTTGGAAAGTGGCAATTGCATTGGGGACAATTGCATGTTTTTTGTTGGGGTTGGGGTAAATGGAAAGTGAGTGTTAGGGTGAAGTCTGAGTAGCCCAATTTACTATTCTCTTTTGGCGTTTTCTTGCCTGTGTTCTTTTTCCCAAAAGTGTGATGACTTTTCCTATTGAATCGGCATGTCTATATCTTTTGTACATAGTTTAATTCTGGAGCATGATGGCTAAAATGATATCCTGATAAATTGGAAAATGATGCACGACTAGGCATAGTAACTGACAAATGTGTGGCTCTAAGCACGACATATAGGTACACCATTGCATTAACCTAAGTCTAAAATTCGTACTAGGTATCTGATTATCTAGTAGAGTAATGAGATGTCAAGTGAGTGTGAGGAAGATTTGAACAGTCCACTATTTGTACTGAGCTAGAACTTGCCTGGTTAGTCCTGCAAAAAGTAAGTTGTAATAGACAATTAGGAAAGGATCATAGGCCCTTATTTAATATAACCCATCTTTAGCCTAAATAAAAGAAAACCAAATGAAATTTATCCTTCTTTGATCCAAATGATCTAAGCTTAAATTTGACCTTTATTTTTCACACCAAGTGATCTTTTCTTAGAATAATGTGTCGGCCCTGGTCCCTCCTTGGACATGTGCACCTCAGCTTATGCCAAAAGCATAAGTTGAGGGTGGCTAATGCAGTAAACAACCTTCGTTATGGTGCTGACCCAATTTTGGGTATTGTATACCTTGACTTATGGCAAAGCCATGAGTTGAGGGTGGCTATTATGAGAAATGCTCTAAAAAGTGGGGTTGAAAGAACAAAGAGAGAGAAAGAACAGAAGTAAAGTGACTCAAGAATTAGTTGAAATAAAAGTAAAGAAAAAGAAAAATATACAAGAAATACAAGCAAGAAAAGAAGAGAGTCACTTACACAAATGAAGAAAGAAGTGAAAATAGCAAGGTGAAAAAATATGAGAAACTGGGCGAGATAAAATTATAGAAAGTGGAAGGTTTTGCCGATATGTCAAGGAGGGCAAAAAGTCACTAAAGTATACCTAAATATACCTTACCTGACCTTGAGCCTATGTTACAAGCTAAGAAAGTCCTATCGTGATCCTAAGGGTTTTATAGCGAACTTAAGGCAGTGAAAATAAGGGAAAGCTTATGGCAATAGGTATGAATGAGTGTGACTTTGTTCTGAGAGCGAGTGTTGAAAAGTAATCCTTATATTCAAACTAAAATCATTGTGTGAAAAATGAGGATTTTGTTTTAAAGTGAGGACACTAGTTGCAATACCGGAATTGTTAGCACCTCGGTGAGAAATTGAAGAGAATAGGTGTTAGCGCATGGTGAGTCTGTGTCATGTTCTGATCCCGCATAATTCAAGCTCAATAGTTTAGCATGCATAGATTTGATGAGATTAATCGGGATTGACAGCCAAATGACTGCAAAGGATGAAATATGGATACTATTGTACAAAGATTTTGTATTGAGTCATAGTGCGTCGCTTGAGGACAAATAACGAATTTAAGTTGAGGGTGTTGATATACCTTGGTTTCACAGTATTATTAATACTTTTTCCCTAAGTTTAGTTTGTCCAAAAGCCTTTTTGTGTTAATTATTATATAAGTTTCTCTTTATTTTGCAGGAAATCTGTCCAAAGATGAATGCAGAGATTTTGAGCGAAGAAATGCAGAAGACACCACCTACGGAGCTTATGACGGTCCGTCGTGCTTGTGACGGTCCGTAAGTGGCAGCGTAGTGCAGCTACTAAAGGAAGAAGTCTTACCAAGTGTGGGGCTACGGAGTTCATGACAGTCCGTTGTGTCTATGACGGTCCGTCCTGCAGGTTCGTCATGAAGTTCAGAGACGTAGTCCTAGTACCCATATTCCAAGAGTTCAAGTGTTTTGAAACAAAGACCCTCGACGCACCGTTGTGCCTATGACGGTCCGTCATGCCTGCCATCGAGGGTAATGAAGAAAGCAGCAGAAGAAATTGCATAAGTATGAGATGACGGAGTCCATGACGGGCCGTCGTGACCACGTCGATCCGTCGCGAGTTCCATCGACCAAACCGCGTTTTGTCAGATTTCAAGCAAATAGAGTCCTTGTTTAATTAGGTTTTTATTTTCTATAAATAGTTCGAAAAACCTCGTTTTTGAGGTTAGAATCTGGATCGTTATTAGACTCTTGATCATTGTTAGACTCTGGATCATTATTAGACTCTGTGTATTAGTGCTAGATTCTTGATTATCATTAGACTTTTTGTGAGATTATTGTTTACATTCAGATTCTTGCAAGTGATTATTGGTGATTAATCAAGCAAAACTTTTGGATTTTACTCTTTCTCATTGAAGTAAGTACATGAATTCTGATTTAATATATTTGAAGATTCTGATTATGACTATCAGTAACTAAACTTCATAACTATGGTTGTGGGAACCATAGTCAAATTATAAGATAAAACCTAAGTAAAAGAATAATTCTAGAATAGTGTCTTGCATGTATAAATAATTCTTTCGCTTAGAAGTCTTTTTAACGGATGGCCAATGTGAGAACTCGCCTTAATGCTATTTGCCGGACCAAGGAGGTAGATAATAGGAAAAGAATTATCAACATAGATTTAGTGTATACTATCTTATAGGCTAGTATTGATTTGTACGAGGTAATAACTTAGTATGAGGTAAAGATAAGGGTTTGGATAGCAACACACATAGCCGGACCAAGGTGCGGAATGATATTTTCTAGATGTAGGGCCAATGATTTAGAAATACATAACTTATCACTTTGCATGCAAGATACTATGAAAGAATTGTTATAGTTAGAATTATCAAGTTATGAACCTATGGGGAACACGTAAACCCTAGTTACTTTGGTTAATTGATTAAAATCAAACATTCAAAGCTGTTAAGTGTCTCTTTCAATTTAGGTAGTTATTTTGATTCATTTATAAATAGAAACCCCCCTTTTATTGTTTATACTTTTCAAGGAAGTAATTGACTAAAAAAAAGTAATTATAGATTGAAGTTAATTCTAGACTATTTTCCTCGTGGGAACGATCCCAACCTCACTAGTTGGGTTATTTACTTAACACGATCGCTTTACTTCTTATTTGAGAAGTATGTTTGAGCGTATCAGTGATACGTCCCTCGAAATGATACATCCTCTTAATAACTCATTCTTTCTCAATGCACATAACACTTGTAACAATTAATGCCTCAGAATATGCAGATGACAAGTTCACAAAAATAATGAGGAGATGACCATTTTCATAACATCGCACACTTCACAACCACACAAACATGAAGTTACATCAACAATGATTCAACAAGTCTTTAACCCTTTCTCAATACATCACACATAAAAAAATGATCACATTGCCTTTTGTTATCCTTTTTTTTTCATCATTAGAATTAATCTATGTAGACAGTCAACCCATCACCAATCCTGTTACTCACAAACATATACCACAAGGAAATACATGCATTTCATACACTTAACAAGAGTTTAGAAATCCACTTGCCTGAACCAATAAGTATTTACTTCGTGACTTGAGTCTTTTCTATTTGTTGAACTTCCAACTCAAACCAATCTGCAGCTTTCGTATAGTCTTGCGGCGTCCTCTTTCCCTTATTTTATTTTGCCTAAATTGATATATCAATTATGATCTAAAAGTTATAAAATTTTACTAACTTATTTAATATATATATATGTGTGTGTGTGTGTGTGTGTTTAGTGGTATAAGATCTTAAATAAGTTTAACGTTTTAGACCATTAACTATCGGTTAAGTCATTTGTCTACAATTACATATCAATTAATTAACTCTAGTCAAATGAATATTTAAAATTTCTAAAAATGACCTTCCGGGTCATTTCATTATCCACCACTAAAAACCATGTTCATCCTTGAACATAAATTAAAAAAAAGTCAAATACTAGGGGATACCAAGAGCCTAAGGTATGACTTTTAGAGTCCTCTTTCTCTTTCCAAGTAGACTCATAATTAGGACCATTCCATCAAGATTAACAATCAAAAACTGAAAATTCAAACCAAATTTCAGAAAATCCTTTAATTGGTAGTGATTACCAAGTCATAGACTATCCCATGAACCCCATCTGAACCGAAACTCACTAGATCATAACAAACCCATCAAGATGACTCTTATCTCACGTAACCAAGATAACCTTCTGAATCAAAATTTGCTACAACTATGAGTGAACCTGAATCAACCACGAGACAGGCATAATGCAGAAATGATCACTTTTATTTTCGTAATTCCCTTCTCACAGTATAATATTTCCTTGAACTTAAGTCATAGAAAATGTTTTTGTAGACATCAAGTACTCAATAAGGGAGAATCAAACTTATCCAACCCAAAGAAGAAAGTTATCGATTAAACACTTAGCAAATGATACACCCATTCATATAGAACCTCTAACAACACTCTCAAATAAGTGTAACTATTTACGGAAGCTCTTCTATAAGTTCTAATAATAAAGGTTGTGTCTGTATACATAATGAGATACTTTAACTATTTCAATAACGCCAAATTATCATAAATGAAATGACCATGTCTGTCAAAGTCTCCCACTCTATCAAGAGGAATTAAGAGGATCGGTACATCCGATCCACCACTAGAAAGTTACACATAGATGTAAAAAAACATGTGGACATATGCAATGAATCATACTCCAAATAATGTCAAATGAAGTAGGTGGTGAACTTAAAAATATACGGAATCAAGGTCGAATAACTGTAGGTACTTTCTCTGTAATGCCCATATAAATAAAATTATTTCATTTGACTCTGAACTTTTTTTTTAGCTACCAATAATCAACCAAACTGACCCCATTACAATATTACAAATACTAGATTCATCGAACCCCTCATACTTCTCAAGTACTCCATTGAATTTTCTCTCTTAAAACCAACAAGCATAATAACTATACCAGTCATTTACCTTACTCTCAAAATGTTAATAGTATTAAAGTATTCTTATTAAATACATTATTGCCTTCAAATTTTCAAACTATGACACTCTCTCTTTCCAAATAAGCATTTTATGATAGATACGTGTCCCACCCAAGACTAACACTTGTTTCAAATATAAAAGCAAATCCCAACAATATAAATTTATTAAATCAAGTATAATGTCAAATCAACTTAATCTTTCAAATGCCAAATTTCAACTAACATTCAAAATCATCATATACATTATACCAATTCGATATACTATAAGCTTATAACCTCTGCTCACCATCAAATGCCTATGTTACACATCATAATAGTTTGTATCATCCCATGAACAAAGTAGTTTCAATTTCCTCAAAATCCTCATTAATCATGGAAAATTGTAGGTCCACAATGTTGAAAATTAATAAGTTACCTATCATAGTTTGAAAAATGTAGCCCAACATAATAATATAGAATCTTCCACTTAGCGTTGTTTGTCACCCAAACTAAAATCTAATCTTCATAAAGTCAATGATAAACTCTTAGTGAGTTAGTGCCGAACAAGTTCACATCTCGTAGTCATATCTAAATTCATAGGAAAATATCAATAAATCTTCCAACTACAATCAGGGTTTATACGAGAGATCTTAATCCTTCACTTTTCTTAAATTCTTCCCATGAAACAAAATTCTAAATATCTTGAACTCTTTAATACACCAAACTCTTATCAATTGGGTTGACTCGCTTACTTATCTTATCATTTGACCAACAATCCATGATATTTTTATGTTATCCTCTAAATCAAAACATTATGTGAAATCCCCTTGAGGTATTATAATCAAAAGTAATCAAGTTCTTACTCAAATTATATTTAAGTCATTCCAAGTGCGTTATACTCAATGTGATTGATCATTTTTTACCTTACCAGTCCATACCTTGAAAAAAAATACCACAAACCTAAACTCACAAAGAAAATCTTAGATTTTGAATTTAAATGTGCAACCTAGTCCTTTTATCTATAATTATTATCTCATATCTTGAAGATTTTTGTGAATCCACATATCATAGCTTATCATTGATCTTCTCTCCATAGAACTTATCATATCTTTTACTATAAAAATCAACCGCACTCATTACAAAACTCAAAACCACAAAATAAAAATTTATAATCACATTCAAGTTGAACATTCATATACTCTTCTCTCAAGTTTTATCCATTAGTTTTTAACCAATCTGATGATCCTGTGACATGATATATATTACCATAATCAAAGAAATATGGGTGAAGTCACGTATCTCTAAATCCAATTCTCAACTCCTCTGAAAACATTACTCTCACCTCTTTCCGAATACACTATATCCCACTAATTTATTATTAATTTTCATTATACTTCTTGCTCCTTTAGATTCTATTTGATCGGTGTTTCAACACATCCTACAAATTTCCTTGCAACCACCCTACTCACCGAATAATAGCAAATCATAATCATAGATACCCAAAAGCCATCATTACCATAAAAAATTTTTTTTTACCCAACATATGTATCATATAGTTGCATTTAAACCATAACGCATCATAAAACCTTATTAGCATCATGCTTAGATTGACTTTTCCCTCACCATGAATTTAGCGTTGCCATTAAGATGACATTCCAAACCTAGCTATGTCATCCATCCAATTGACTTACTCAATTTATATGTACTTTTTACTAAAACCCTACAATTTCATTCACCTAAGTATACTCACTGAAACATTATTTATCCATAAGTTTTTTATTCCAATAATAATTTACTAATTTGGAGCTTAAGATAATTATGTGACCTTATTTATAATTTCTGGATATACTTTACAACCTAAATATATTATACTACTCCAAAGTTCCACCATTAAAATTTCCCTTATAAATAATGTTTAACTCATTCATCTACAGTAACAAGCTAGTTAATTTCTCAAATTTGAATGGAAAATCAACTCTCATTATATGAACATTGAATCACTTATAACTATTTTAGTAGTTAAAATTCATGCTTAACGATAGACATATCCGTCTTCATATATCACTAGTACCACAAATGAAAGTCTGTTAAATTCACCAGTAAGATTCAACATACACCTCGAGAAGATTATACTCAATAGCTCACACATTTCATACCATATGGTAACAGCAAAACACTACTAAATTCATTCGATCTCTCACCTAATGTGGTTCATTCATAGATCAAGTCAATAGTACAAGTAACACACTCCATAACTCTTACCAAGCGATGATCGATACCTTTATAGTAGTAATTTTTGAATTCACTTTGACATTCCCTAAATCTATGAAACTAAATTAAAGATTCTGACCTTAATTAGTGTAATATCACTCTCATCAGTCACTCAGTAGACAATGTATGTTATAAAAATTTAATTAAATATAGCTTTTAAAGCTATCACATTCATTATCTAACCTTCTTTAGTCATTTCACTTTCAATTGTTAAACCACTCAAGATATTGCATATACCACACAAGTATTGATTCCACTACTAGATGACTAGCAAAAAAAAAGTATAAGATGCTCGTGAAGTCCGCTAAACGACTGTTCAACCTAATCCTCGAAATGTTTCATCAAGTAATAACCTACCTCAATCTATTTGAGTTGTTGAACATTCCAAATGTGATACACATCCATCCCATAAATATATCACTTCCACATTTGTAACAAATCTTAAATCAAAGACTAATACAACACACCAAATACTCAAATGAGGAACTATGCGCAATCATCACTGTAAGTGAGAGTGAACCAAATAAGGCGATAACAATCAAAATCAGACCAAGTACGCACGATAGAGATTAATGAAGTGAAATGTTTTCTTAAAATTCATTATAGACTCTCGAAGATAAGTACAAACGTCTCCGTACTAATCTTCGAGACTCTACATAGACTCGCCTTGTACACACGTGAGACCTATGAACCTGGGCTGTGATATCATTTTGTCACGACCCAAAAACGGACGTCATGGCGCTCGTCTTTTTCCACCAAGATAAGTCAGCCTAAAACTCAATCATTATAAGAAAGTGCGGAAATAAAATATAAGTAACTAAATAAAAACCCAAAACATGGTAGTCACGTGTACAAGCCTCTAAAATATTACAATTGATTCAAAAGAAAAATCAAGTCTCAAATGAACTTATTTCTAGAATAGAACAAGATCATAATTAAGGAGAAGAAAGTCTGCAGAGATGGAAACAACTACCTCACAAATCATCAAGAAGCCTCAGAAAAGAAGATAAATGACAAGTACAACAAAAATCTAGGCTCATAACCTACAAATATTTTAGTAGAAGCAAGGGGTGAGTACCAAACCACACGGTACTCAACAAGTAAACCTCTAAACACAAGCTAAGGGGATTAAATACGGGTAATCCTACAACCCCCAACCGAACCTCCTAAACTACAACCTGCATTGAAATCAAGCCAACCTAGCAGCTCACAATTTACATAGCACGTAGCTCAATAACAACACTTCGACATATTACATATCCTCCACAACAACACTTCAACAAATTACATATCATCAATAACAAAACTTCAACAAATTACATATCCTCAACAACAATACTTTAACAAATTAAATAACCGCATTAACAATCTCAATATTGATCATCACAAGTTCCACATAAATGCAATCAGAAGATCAGCAAAACACGAAATCAAGTTCACTAATGATAATTATGTTCAATGCAATGGAATGCATTGTCATGTATAATAATGCATGTCTAACCTAGTCATACAAACCCGCTGTCTTTTAGTCCGGGACCCAGTGGGGACATATTTGTCCATGCATCTTTGTGGTGCACGACACAACCCTCGATAATAGTAACCATCGCGGTGCGCGATACGTCCCTCAAAATATAGTATCCATCGCGGCGCATGATACGTCCTCGAAATGGTACATACTCTTAATTACTCATTCTTCCTCAATGCACATAACACTTGTAATAATTAATGCCTCAGAATAATGCAGACGACAAGTTCACACAAATAATGAGGAGATGACCATTTTCATAACAGCGTACACTTCACAACCACACAAACATGAAGCCACATCAACAATGATTCTACAAGCCTTTAACCCTTTCTCAACACATCACACATAAACAATTTATCACATTTCCGTTTGTTATCCTTTTTTCTCATTACAAATCCCGTTACTCACAATCATATACCAGAAGGAAATGCACGCATTTCATACACTTAATAAGAGTTTAGAAATCCACTTGGCTGAATCCAATAAGAAATTACTTCGTGACTTGAGCCTTTTCCATTTGTTGAACTTCCAACTCAAATGCAACTTTCGTTATAGTCTTGAGGCGTCCTCTTTCCCTTATTTTATTTTCCCTAAATTGATAAATCGACTAGTATTTAAAAGTTATAAAATTTTACTAAATTATTATATATATATATATATATATATATCTGTGTGTGTGTGTGTGTGTGTGTGTGTGTGTTAAGTGGTATAAGATTTTAAATAAGTTTAACATTTTAGCCCATTAACTATCGGTTAAGTCATTTGTTTACAATTACCCATAAATTAATTATCTCTAGTTAAATGAATATTTAAAATTTCTAAAATGACCTTTCGGGTCATTACACCAAGACAAGTCAGCCTAACCCGATAAATTCGATAAAATGCAGAAATAAAACCAAAAGTCTGATAACAATTACTAATACGGAAACAATTCAACTTAATTCAATTCCCGAAAGCTGGTAGTCACATGCACAAGCCTCTAATGTAAATACAAGAATTGAAATAGAGATACGAGTCGAACATGAAGTTTTCTTTCAAGTAAAAACAAAGTCATAAACTTGAGTAGGAAAGTTTGCTGAGATGACAAGAAGCTACCTCACAATCCTCCACAAAATTCCTTGGAAACAAAGGGAATGGAAGAAATCACAAAAATTCGTGCTCGTAACCTACAAAAAATTTTTAGAAGCAAGGGGTGTGTACCAAACCATGCGGTATCCAACAAGAAAACCTCTAAACACAAGGTAAGGGAACAAAATACGGGTACTCCTTACACCCTATCTAAACCTCCACACTACAAACAGTTCACAATTTACCAAACACACAACTCAATAACCACACTCTATTAGTTTAAATATTCTCAATAAGAGCTCAATATCCAATAGTCACAATTTTCACAGAGAAACACAGACACGATCAGTAAACCACGTATTCAAGTTCATCAATAATAAAAATGTGTAATGCTATTAGATGCAATGTCAAGTATAGTGATGCATGTCTTCCCTAACGATACACACCCGCTGTCTCTCAGTCTGGGATCCATGGGGGACATATCTATCCATGCATCTGTCGCGGCGCACGATATGACCCTCGATAATAGTAACCATCGCGGTGCGCAATACGTCCCTCGAAATATAATATTCATCGCGACGTGCGATACGACCCTCTAAATGGTACATTCTCTTACCACAACCATGTCTTAGATACAGTGCAGATGACATGCTCAAATGAAAATGAGGAGATAACCATTTTGATAACAAAGCACAATTTACAACAAGGAATATAACACCATGAAATAAGCAACAAGTCTACAAGTCATTCTCAACACCACACAAGGAAATACACGAATTTCATATGCTTAACACGAGTTTAGAAATCCACTTGCCTTAGTCAATTGAATAATTACTCTTGGACTTGATCTTCCCTTTCCGTTGAGCTTCCGAACCTATGGAATCTATTAAAGTATATATTCACAATTAGGTTTCAGAACTAAGAACACTCATATTTTTATGTGTTTAATCTTAACCTTAAAAATTCACCCAAATTTGTAATCACGTTTGTAGTTCTTGATGCCAATTAACATTTCAACTATCAAAACCACAAATGATATTTATATAATACAATAGATCTAATATTTAATTAACAATCATAAATTATCTGTCATCCACAGAAAAACACCGCCTTGAGCCTAAGACTACTTCTGTCCTCACTGTATCTCCAAATTCTAATTCCTAATTACTAACCACACCTAATGTAGCAATCACTACAAAAGGTTTTACATTAAATTTAATCATAAAAATTTCCAGATGCCACGTTCATCAACAAACCATTAATTTCCTCACAATATTGCATGTATGACATTTTTTTGTCTTTTTCTTGAATTGTTTTTTTTTCAGCAATACACACTAAATTATTTAAATAATCAAAGAAACCAAATAATCACAATTAAGCATTAAATAGCCACTAACAACTGATTCAAATATTTTAAACTATTTACGTGATTTTGTAACGACCTCTTTAGTCGTTTTGAGCAGTAGAGTTTATTTCTGGTAATAGCTGTGTGGGTCGACGGATCCCACGACGGACCGTCATGGGAACGACGGACCGTCGAGTGGGTCTCGTTCCAAAACACTTAGACTCTGGAAAATTGGGTACTGAGATCGACTCGCTGAACTTCGTGACGGAATGGCAGGACGGACCGTCGTAGGCACGACGGACTGTCACAGACTCTTTAATGAATTCGACTCTCAAAACTTTGTGACGAAAACAGCAGGACGGATCCTCGCAGGCACGACGGACCATCACAAGCTGCGTAACCCTAACTGGGTCGGATTTCTGTTAAAAGTTTTAAGGGGTGTTTTGGACTATTTCTTCTTATGATTATAAAGTTAGTGGTTTAATGTTAATAATTCAATTACTTGGTGGTTAAAAAAGATAACTTTGAGATATATAGTAGGTTACTTTTACCATCGACTTCAACTCAATCGCAACTCTAGCCAGACCTCAGCATAATAAGATTTTAGGGTGAGCTATTGTTCCTAGCTCGGACTAAATTCTTTCTTTCACGTCTTGATGTCTTGAAGTTCGGACATGGTCATTCTTTTACTTATTTTAGCTTCCTAGATACTCTTAGTTTTAGAAATTTGAGGATAGAGGTTCTTGTGGTGATGACTTCTAGGTTTTGGGGATAGTAATTGATAAATTTTAGAAGTTATTGATTGATTTTGTTAATGAGTTTTAAGTCTTCCGCATTATTTTCTGTTTATTATGGTTGGAATGTTGGGGTTTAGATTGGTTGGGTCACTCAACTTATAGGATAAGTGTGGGTGCCACTCGCAGCTTGTTTTGGGTCGTGACCATCTTGGTATCAGAGCATTAGGTTCGTTGGTCTCATCACACATGAACGAGTCTAGTAGAGTCTTGAGGAGCGGTAGAGGGATGCTTTTACTTTTCTTTGAGAGGCTATAAGACTTTAGGAAAATTCCATTCTTTCTTTCTTTCGTGCTATTACTTGGATCAAATAGTTATCTAGGTGATACTAATTGTTATCTGACTATCTTCACTCTATTTCGCAGATGGTTAAAACTAGAGCAACAACTGCGCCAACACCAACACAGACAAGTCAAGATGCGTCTGAGCCAGCCACTTGGACTGTAGCTCAAAGAGGAGCACTGGTAAGAGGCCGTGGTAGAGGTAACAGAAGGACGTCCTCTAGAGGAAAAAGACAAGTGCCTGGCCCATCTAGTGCTAGCGCGGTGACTCCTCCACCGACTGAGGAAGTAGTAAGAGAGGGTGAGGAAGGGGAGAATGAACAAGTACAGAAGGAGGAATTACCACCCCAACCTACCCCAGAGATGATTAATAAGGTTCTTGCTTATCATAGCGGGTTATCTGATCAAGGCCAGACACCTCCAGTGTTTTCTGCACCAGCACCTCAGGTTCCGGGAGTACAACATGCAGCTGCTGTGGCTCCCCCCATGGATGCCTAATTGGAAATAGGCACGTTTCCTCGATTGACTACAGGGCCTATAATGACAAGTGATCAGCACGAACTTTTCAGTATGTTCTTGAAATTGAAACCTCCAGTCTTCAAGGGTGCTGAATCTGAGGAGGCCTATGATTTTCTGGTTGATTGTCATGAGTTGCAACATAAGATGGGCATAGTGGAATGATTCGGTGTTGAGTTCATAACCTATCAGTTTCAGGGAAATGCCAAAATTTGGTGGCGATCGTATATTGAGTGTCAACCAGTAAAGGAACCACCTATAATTTGGGCATCATTCTCTAGCTTGTTTATGGAGAAGTATATACCCCGGACTTTGAGGGATAGGAAGATAGATGAGTTCCTGAGCCTAGAGTAAGGCAGGATGTCGGTTACTGAGTATGAGGCTAAGTTTCGTGCATTATCCAGGTATGCCACCCAACTTTGTTTCAGTCCACAAGAGCGGATTCACCATTTTGTGAAGGGGTTGAGGTCAGATTTGCAGATTTCAGCCTTACAGGTAGCTGCTACAGCAAAATCCTTTCAGGAGGTGGTAGATTTTGTGATAGAAGTGGAGGGAGTGAAGCCAGACGACTTCACCATGGCATCGACCTCTAAGAAGTTTCGTAAGGGAGGCGATATTAATGGTTCTTACTCCAGAGGGAAGGGTTCAGGAGGTTATCCAGCCCGACCTATTCAGTCTTCACTGCAGACTGCAACTGGGGGTCCACCGCAGACTGGTCAACATTTCTCTGAGTTTGGAGGTTACCCCTAGACTTCGTCATTCTCACAGAGACCTATGTTTAAACCCAGAGAGTGTTATGTATGTTGGGAGACTAGACATATTAAGAGGTATTGTTTAAAACAAAGTTACAGACCCCCAATAGTCAGAGGTAGAGGTGGTCATAGAAGAGGCCGCTATTCTGGAGGACGTGGTGGTCAAGGTAATGGTGGTCACCAAAACGGCCGGGGTGACGGGCAAACTGGAACTACTGCAGCGCAACATGGTAGGGGAAACGGGCAGACAGGTGATAGGGCCCATTGTTATGCTTTCCCTGGGAGGTCCAAAGCGGAGACATCTGATGTTGTTATCACAGGTAATCTTTTGGTTTGTGATTGCATGGCTTCTGTATTATTTGATCCTGGCTCCACATTTTCATATGTATCTTCCACATTTGCTACTGGTCTTAATTTACATTGTGTATTGCTTGACATGCCTTTTCGTGATTCTACTCTAGTGGGTGAGTCTGTGATAGTTGAAAAGGTGTATAGGTCTTGTCTTGTAACTTTTGTGGGGAGCAATACTCCTGTAGACTTGGTTATCTTAGAAACTGTTGATTTCGATGTAATTCTGGGTATGACTTGGCTTTCTCCAAATTTTGCGATCTTAGATTGTAATGCTAAAACTGTAACGTCTGCCAAGCCTGGAACAAATCCGTTAGTATGGGAGGGTGATTACACTTCCACTCCAGTTCGTATCATCTCCTTTCTTCGTGCTAAGAGAATGGTTAGTAAAGGGTGTTTAGATTTCTTGGCAAACCTCAGGGATGATACTACCCAAGTACCTTCAATTGAGTCGCTTTCGATAGTCCGTGAGTTTCTGGACGTGTTTCCTGCAGACCTTCCTGGTATGCCACCGGATAGGGATATTGACTTTTGCATTCATCTGGATCCAGGTACTCTCCCCATTTCCATACCCCCTTATAGGATGGCGCCCGCTGAGTTAAGAGAGTTAAAGGCCCAACTTCAAGAGTTATTAAGCAAAGGCTTTATTAGACCAAGTGCATCCACTTGGGGTGCTCCTATTTTGTTTGTAAAGAATAAGGATGGAAGTTTTAGGATGTGCATAGACTACAGGCAACTGAATAAGGTAACTATTAAGAACAAGTATCCTCTTCCTCGCATAGATGATTTGTTCGATCAGTTACAAGGTGCTTGTACCTTCTGAAAAATCAATTTGAGATCTGGTTACCATCAATTGAAAATACGGGCAACGGATGTGCCCAAGACTGCTTTTCGGACCAGGTATGAGCATTATGAATTCTTAGTAATGACTTTTGGGCTTACGAATGCCCCTGATGCTTTCATGAGCTTGATGAACGGGATTTTTAAGCCATATTTGGTTCTCTTTGTTATTGTATTCATTGATGATATACTGGTATACTCAAAGAGCAGGAAAGAACATGAGGAGCACTTGAGAATTATATTGGAAATGTTGAGGGAGAAAAAGCTTTATGCCAAATTCTCTAAGTGTGATTTTGTCTTGATTCAGTGTCCTTCTTGGGGCACGTGGTTTCTAAGGATGGAGTGATGGTGGATCCTTCTAAGATTGAAGCAGTGAAGAGTTGGGTAAGACCTACTAATGTTATAGAGGTAAGGAGCTTTGTTGGTCTAGCTAGCTACTACCGTCGATTTGTCAAGGGATTTTCTTCTGTTGCTTCCCAACTGACAAATTTGACTAAGTAGAGTATTCCATTTGTATGGTCGGACGAGTGTGAAGAAAGCTTTCAGAAGCTCAAAACTTTGTTGACTACTGTATAAATTCTTACCCTGCCAGTGGAAGGTAAGAATTTCATTGTTCATTGTGATGCATCCTATTCTGGTTTGGGTGCAGTGCTAATGCAAGAGAAGAATGTAATTGCTTATGCTTCGAGGCAATTAAAGGTGCACGAACGTAATTATCCGACCCATTATTTGGAGTTAGCGACGGTAGTGTTTGCATTAAAGCAATGGAGGCATTATCTATATGGGGTTAAGTGTGAAGTCTATATGGATCATCGTAGTTTACAGTATGTCTTTACTTAGAAAGATTTGAATTTGAGACAGAGGAGGTGGATGGATCTATTGAAGGACTATGATATCACTATCTTGTATCATTCGGGAAAAGCTAATGTTGTGGCAGATGCTTTAAGTAGAAAGGAAGGGAGCATGGGAAGTCTGGCTCACTTGCAGGTTTCCAGACGCCCATTGGCTAGAGAGGTTAAAACTCTGGCTAATGACTTTATGAGGCTAGAAGTAAATGAGAAGAGAGGATTTTTGGCCTCTGTTAGAGGCAAGATCTTCCTTTCTTGACAAGATTAAGGGAAAGCAGATTACTGATGAGAAACTGATCCGGATCAGAGATATGGTGTTGCGAGGAGAGGCTAAAGAAGCAAAAATCGATGAGGAAGGTGTTTTGAGAATCAAGGGGAGGTTATGTGTGCCCCGCGTTGATGATTTGATTCACACTATTATTACAGAGGCTCATAGTTCAAGGTATTCTATCCATCCTGGTGCAACCAAGATGTATCGTGACTTGAAGCAACATTTTTGGTGGAGTAGGATAAAGCGTGAAATTGTGGATTTTGTTGCTCAATGACCGAATTGTCAGCAGGTAAAGTATGAACACCAGAGGCCTGGAGGGACACTTCAGAGAATGCTCATTCCTGAATGGAAGTGGGAGAGAATTGCAATGGACTTCGTGGTTGGTCTTCCAAAGACAACGGGTAAGTATGACTCCATTTGGGTAATTGTTGACAGATTAACTAAGTCTGCTCACTTCATTCCGATTAAGGTGACTTACAATGCAGAGAAGTTAGCCAAACTCTATATCTCAGAAGTCGTTCGGTTGCATGGAGTTCCACTTTCCATCATATCAGATAGAGGTACGCAGTTTACTTCTATGTTTTGGAAAACATTGCATGCTGAATTAGGTACTAGGTTGGATCTTAGTACTGCATTTCACCCTCAGACCGATGGTCAGTCTGAGCGAACGATTCAGGTTTTGGAGGATATGCTTCGTGCATGTGTGATAGAGTTCGGTGGTCATTTGGATAACTTCTTACCCTTAGCAGAGTTCTCATACAACAATAGTTATCACTCAAGTATTGACATGGCCCCCATTTGAAGCATTGTATGGGAGGAGATGTAGGTCGCCCATTGGTTGGTTTGATGCATTTGAGGTGACGCCCTGGGGTACAGACCTTCTGAGGGAATCATTAGATAAAGTGAAATGCATTCACGAAAATCTTTTAGCGACTCAAAGTAGACAGAAAGAATATGCAGATCGAAAGGTTAGAGACTAAGAGTTTATGGAGGGTGAGCAAGTCTTGCTGAAGGTTTTGCCCATGAAAGGGGTGATGCGGTTTGGTAAGCGAGGTAAGCTTAGCCCGAGGTATATTGGTCCATTTGAAGTTCTGAAGCACGTGGGGGAGGTAGCTTATGAATTAGGCTTGCCCCCAGGACTGTCAGCAGTGCACCTGGTATTTCATGTGTCTATGTTGAAAAGATACCATGGGGATGGAAACTACATCATTCATTGGGATTCAGTTCTTCTTGATGAGAATTTGTCTTATGAGGAGGAGCCTGTGGCTATCTTAGATAGAGAAGTCCGCAAGATGAGGTCAAGGAAGATTGCCTCTATCAAAGTTAATGGAAGAATCGACCAGTTGAAGAGTCCACTTGGGAGAAGGAGGCCGATATGCATGAAAGATACCCACACCTGTTTACAGATTCAGGTACTCCTTTTCATCCTTGTTTTTATTCTTGTGATCGTTCGAGGAAGAACGATGGGTAAATTGATATCTATTGTAACGACCTGTTTAGTCGTTTTGAGCCGTAGAGTTTATTTCTGGTAATAGCTGTCTGCGTCGACGGATCCCACGATGGACCGTCATGGGAACGACAGACCGTCGAGGGGGTCTCGTTCCAAAACACTTAGACTCTGGAAAATTGGGTACTGAGATCGACTCTCTGAACTTCGCGACGGATGGTAGGACGGACCGTCGTAGGAACGACGGACCGTCACAGACTCTTTAATGAATTAAACTCTCCGAACTTTGTGACAGAAACAGCATGACGGACCGTCGCAGGAACGACGGACCGTCACATGCTGCGTAACACTGACTGGGTCGGATTTATGTTAAAAGTTTTAAGGGGTGTTTTGGACTGTTTCTGCTTATGATTATAAAGTTAGTGGTTTAATGTTAATAATTCAATTACTTGGGGGTTAAAGGAGATAACTTTGAGATAAATAGTGGGTTACTTTTACCATCGACTTCAACTCAACCGCAACTGTAGCCAGACCTCAGCATAATCAGATTTTAGGGTGAGCTATTGTTCCTAGCTCGGACTGGATTCTTTCTTTCACGTCTTGATGTCTTGAAGTTAGGACATGGACATTCTTTTACTTATTTGAGCTTCCTAGATACTTTTAGTTTTAGTAATTTGAGGATAGATGTTCTTGTGGTGATGACTTCCAGGTTTTGGAGATAGTAATTGATAAATTTTAGAAGTTATTGATTGATTTCGTTAATGAGTTTAAGTCTTCCGCATTATTTTCTTTTTATTATGGTTGGAATGATGGGGTTTAGATTGGTTGGTTCGCTCACATCATAGGATAAGTGTGGGTCCCACTTGCGGCTCGTTTTGGGTCGTGACAGATTTCTTATTCAATTTTTTTAGACTCAGATATGCAATCTATCACTTATTATTATACACACACATATATATATAATCACCTATATAATATTGCTATACACACACATATATGTACAACAATCAAGGAACTAGAGGCAAAGGAAACTTACATGAAGCAGTTTGTAAGCCGCAAGTGCAGAAACCCTTCACCTTTTTTTTAATTTTCCTATTTTTTTATGAATTATTTAAGTACTAAAAGTGATAGGTTTTACCCACATATTTTATGAAATATAATATAAAGGGTATAGGGTCTTAAATAAATTATCACTTTAGCCCATTAACTATCGATTAATTAACTTAAGTTAAACAAATATTCAAAAGTTCTAAAGATGATCTTTTGGGTCATTACTCTAAATCACATTAACTTATTTAAAAGTTTAACAAATTTCTAAGTGTATATTGGTTTAGTTTTAACTTAATTCAAACACTATATTCACCAACTAAATCACATTATGTAAATAGTGAACTTAACAACTTTCTAAGTATAATTATTAACAACTTTCTAAGTATAATTAGTTTAGTTTTAACTTAATTCCAACACTATATTCACCAACGAAATCACACTTACTAATTTGAAGAACCTAACATCTTTCCAAGTGTAATTAGTTTAGAATTAACTTAATTCCAACACTATATTCACCATCTAAATAACATTTACTAATTTGAAGAACTTAACATCTTTCTAAGTCTAATTAGTTTAGTTTTAACGTAATTACAATATTATATTTATCAACTAAATCACATTTACTTATTTGAAGAACTTAACAATTTTCTCAGTGTAATTAGTTTAGTTTTAACTTAATTCAAACACTATATGAACAAAAAATAATCATATTTATTTATTTAAAGAACTAAAACACTATATTCACCAAGTAAATCATATTTTTTCTTATTTCAAGAACTTAACATCTTTCTAAATGTAATTAGTTTAGTTTTAACTTAATTCAAACATTATATGCACCAAATAAATCACATTATTTATTTGACGAACTTAACATCTTTCTAAGTCTAAATAATTTAATTATAACTTAATTCCAACACTATATTCACCAACTAAATCAAATTAACTTATTTAAAGAACATAAAACCGTGCCAAATGTAATTATTTTAATTTTAAGTTAATTCAAAAGTTATATTAACAAAAAATAATCACATTTATTTATTTAAAGAACTTAACATCTTTCTTACTGTAATTAGTTTAGTTTTAGCTTAATTCAAACACTATATTCACCAACTAAATCACATTTACTTATTTGATGAAGTTAACATCTTTCTAAGTGTAATTAGTTTAGTTTTAACTTAATTCAAACACTATATTCACCAACTAAATCAAATTTACTTATTTGAAATAGTTAACATCTTTCTATGTCTTATTATGTAATGACCCATTTGGTTATTTCGAGTTATAGAGATTTTAGTTCATAAAATACTTCCGATATATTCTAAATGGCTATTTTGGACTATTCATAACTATAGTTATAGATTTAATGGGTTAATTTTAATAAATTATTGAGTTGGTGATTTAATAAAATAATTTTAAAATTATTAGTGGTTCATTATTGCCACTTTAATAATTAGTCTTTTAATAGGATATTAAAATATGTTTCAAGTGTTTAACTTTTTAATCTACAATATGGGACAGAGAGGCAAAGGAGCATGATAATCGCCGCCACAAGAAAAGTACTTTGTGCTTTAGGTAAAAATTCTTGTAATGCAATGTGATTGCTAAGATGAGTAGTATACATTATTATAATAAGACACATTAAAGAAAGGGAATTGTCACGACCCAAAAACTCAACCTATTCTACAGTCATGTTCCTAAATTTTGATACCAACTAATTTATCAAGTCTCATACATGTCAAAATTTAAAGCCTAGAGTAAATCTATATTCCTCCATGTAAGCTAATCCAATGATGTTAATATTATATAAAACATTTATTTTAGTTAACTATCCCAATATATCAAAACTTATCTCGTAATATGATAAGTATTCAAAAAGTTACAGCCCAAGTCATAAGGATCATGTACTTCAATATATCAAAGAGGAGAAGATGAAACCTCCTGCCTATCATCCATGATTTATGCGCCATCCGGTCATATAATTATTATTATTATTATTATCATTATTATTATTATTATTATTATTATTATTATCCTTACCATGGTTACACTAGACAAGTACACACAAATTTAACCCACCAAAATCGTAAGCATATAACACATAAACCAATTTTCCAACATACCTATTGATTCCTCAATCATTTGGTAATGATTTCCAATGATTGCAGGTAAATGTTACAGCACCACATAGCCTCCACGTCAGAATAAGTTGCCAATATCCATT
The DNA here is from genome assembly GCA_027789145.1 of Solanum arcanum. Taxonomy (NCBI): domain Eukaryota; kingdom Viridiplantae; phylum Streptophyta; class Magnoliopsida; order Solanales; family Solanaceae; genus Solanum; species Solanum arcanum. Next base: position 21,095,303 of record CM050935.1, on the reverse strand, counting down.
TTTCTTTCTTCCTCATTTAATATATATATTAATTAAAACATGACATCGATCTATATATGAATTAAATTATAATGTTACTATATAGAAATCTCTATTTAGCTTCGACTACAGAAAGTAATAAATCATTGTATTCACTAGCTAATATACTTATACAACCCATAATTTTTTAGTGATTTCTCATCATTAATTATCCACTTAGCCTTTGTTTTTTGTTAAAATTTGTTCTACCATAACATGACATTAAGTAGTATATGTAATGATATATATAATCTCCCACCCAACATTTAATATGCTTAGAAAAACATTGCGGCGAATTGAAGATTTACCTGAAGGCAGTTGTTTTCCGTTCAATTTTTGTTCCACGCCATCCTCTCTTTAATATCCTCTTCCTCATTTAATATATATTTTAAATAAAACATGACCTCGATGAATATATGAATTAAATTATAATGTTTCTATATGAAAAAAACTATTTAGCTTCGACTACAGAAAGAAATAAATCATTGTATTCACTAACTAATACACTTATACCAACCCATAATTTTTTAGTAATTTCGTATCATTAATTATCCACTTATACTTTGATTTTTTGAATATTCCTTCAACCTTAACATGACATTAAGTAGTATATGTAATGATATATATAATTTCCAACCCAACATTTAATATTCTTAAAAAAACATTGCGGCTAATTGAAGTTTTACCTAAAGGCAGTTGTTTTATACAAAAACTTACTACTCTGGCCAACAAATTGGTGGTGGCCGACACTACTTTAATAATACTTTACACATGGCCTATTTTTCTTTGGCCGACACAAGAAAACAAAAAAACTTTGCATATAATGGCCTTTACCTTTTAGATGGCTGACATACTATTTACTACTTTATTTAATGGACTTTACTATTTATATGGCCGACACACTATTTACAACTTTATTACTTTACATTACACTACTTTACATATGTCTTCATTCTAGTTGCACTTCTGGGACGTAGTTATCTTCTCCGTCGCATTTCGTGCATAGATGGTCTGGATATTTTTGTCCTATTATCTTGCAGTATCTGGTAATTAGATTTGATGAGATAAAACTTTTCCTAATAGCTCTTGTAGTAGGTGTTTGTTCTGGTTTCAGCAGACTTAATATCCATTGTCATAATTCTTCCATATCTGCTGCCCTTATTTCTCTGCAGTTGGAGTATATCATTGTTTGATCTCTGTTTTAATAGCTCCAGATTGCATTTTCGTTTGGGTAGTTGTTTGATAACTCATTCAATATACTAGCTATCCCAATAGTCATTTTGTTTGCATAAAACACTGGGATATTTACCTTCTGTATTTCTTCTTGTATATCTATCTTTTCTGGTATTATCATTTCTCTAGTTAAACCTATCTTAATGACTTGTATTATAGGTTTAATTTCTGCATATAGTATCTCTGTTGTTGCTGAGTAGAACTTTATATAAAATAAAGTTCCTTTAGTTATTCTTTTATATTGCAGAAATGCCTTGTGTAGCTCAGGTATTTTAGCTACTTCTTCTCCTTTATAGTATATATTGTGCTTTATTTGCCCGTAATTGTAGCAAGTTGCTACTAGATTTGGATTTGTACCTTGTTGTGCTATGAGTTTGTTGTACCCTTGTAGGTATTGGGTTATGTAATTTTCATTTGGATTTTTGGTATCTTTTGCCCTATGATTAGGTTTTAAAAAGTTTGTATCTTGTATATATTTTCTATATACATTCTGGTAATATGGTTATATGTTTGTTTTTCTGAGTCTAGACTGGCTTTGTAAGTATTTATTTGTGGGGGCACGAATATATCTTTTTGGTATTTTGTGGAGAGTATGGTTTAGAAAATAGTTTGTTCATATTTGTGTTTATGTATTTTATCTTACCTTCTTCCTTTTTTGTAGATGTTCCTCCTGTAGATGTGTTTCCTGTAGATGTGCTTCCTGCAGCTGTGTATATTATTTTGTTATGGGTTTTTAGGTGTTTCCCAACGTCACCTTCTAGCTGCGCATGTTTTAAGTCATGCTGCTGACTTAGCTCCGCATGTTTTAAGTCATGCTGCTGACTATTAACTGTTTCTTTTAGTGTTTGTACTTCGTTCTCTATCTTTTCCATTTTTTGACAAAGCATTGTCATTGTAGCTAGTATTTTTCCCATTGTATCTTTCTCTGGAGAGGTAGTCTGCAATAAGATTTTTGTCATTCTTGATTATCTCAATTGTAAATGTAAAATTTAATATATTTAATACTAGTCTCCTTGTTTCTTTTGTTGTAACTGAATCTTGTACCTTTTTGCTTATCCACCACTTTACCTGTGTATTATCTATTCTTACAATAAATTTAGTATAAACAATATATGGTTCAAATGCTAACAGACATTTGTATAGTGCAAACAACTCTTTTCTATTTACTTCCAATTTTGTTTATGTTTCTGCATAAGATCCTGAGTAATATCTGCAATGGTGTTTTATTCTTTCTTTTTCGTATTTATATTTTAAAACTCCTCCATAACTATGATTGCTTGAATCTGTTTGAACAATATAAGTAAATGATTTATTTTCATCGGGAAATATAGTTTTGGTAGTTTTTTACATAAGTTCTTGATATGTCTTATATGTTCTTTATCTTTATTGTCAAAATGATATTCGACGTCTTTCTTAAGTTTTCTGTGTAATGGTTTTAAATATTCTGCTAATTTTGGTATATATTCTCTTACTTGGTTTACTAATCCTAAAAGGATTGTAATTTCTTTTTTGTATCAATATTTTCATCAAGGGTAATTATTTTTTGTACTATGTGGGTTTGCATTTTTATCCCATTTTTATCTATTTGTATTCCTTGGAATTCTATCAGTGGTTTCATAATTTCTTCTTTTTTTTTTACTTAAGCTTATACCAGTATGTTTAATTATATTTATAAATTTTTCTAATAATCTAATATGTTCATCTTTTGTTTTTGAATATAAGAATATATCATCTATATAAACAATGCAATTTTCTAATTGATTAAAAAAATTGTCCATAAAATATTGGTATCTACGTGGTGCATTTTTATATCCAAATGGTAGAACATTCCATTCATAAAATCCTTGTGGTACAGTAAATGCTGTTAATTGTTTAGATTCTATTTGTTGTTTTAAGCGATAAAATCCTGATTTACAATCAAATTTTACTGAAATAATTATATCCTTGTATTTGTCTTATTTTAAGTATCTTATTTGGTATTGGGTAATTATATGTTTTAGTTTTAGCGTTTAAATTAGGGATAATGCCCAAGTACCCCCTTAACCTATGTCCAAAATCTCAGAGACACACTTATACTATACTAAGGTCCTATTACCCCTTGAACTTATTTTATTAATAATTTTTTACCCCTTTTTAGCTTACGTGTCACTATCTTGTGGGCCCAACGATGATTGACTTTTTTTTTCAAACTAGTGCCACGTAGGCTAAAAAGGGGTAAAAAATTACATATTAAATAAGTTCAGGGGGGTAATAGGACCTTAATATAGTATAAGTGTGTCTCTGAGATTTCGGGCATAGGTTGAGGGGGTACTTGGATATTTTCCCTTTAAATTACGATTATCTATAACCATTCTACTTTTACCTCGTTTTTGTTCACTATGTTTATTAACTATAAATGCTGGACTTATATGTTTACTATTGCTTTCTTGTATATAATTATTTTCCAATAGTTCATCTATATGTATTTTAAATTCTTTTAAATCATCAAAATGATATTTTAATGGTTTTGTGTTATTATACTATTTTCATCTATTAACTCAATTTTTACTTTCATCTTATGTTTTTCCTATCCTTGTAATGGATTCTCATTATATAGAAATTCTAGTTGTTCGTTAATTTTTTTAATTTTATCAATTGTAAATATGATAATTTCCAATTGTGTTATTTGGTTTTTACTTATGTTTTCCATTTTTTGGTTTATTTTTTCACTTCCTTTTATCCATTCCATAGGTTTACGTTGTTTGTAATTTAGTCTTTTTGCTCTTATTTTATTTCTGCATGGTGTAGTAAACCACCAATGTGTTTTTGTTATTATACGTGGGTAAAATCTTTCTAAAAATGACGCTCCTAATAACATATCTTTTGTTGTAAACTCAAAATTGTACATTTCTTCTATTGTTAGTATTTTATCCCATATTTGTATTTTTATAATTTTTGCTTTATATGTAATCATACTTCCTTCATTATTCAATTCTGTTACCACCATAGGTGTTTTTAATTTTTCCTATTTATCTTCTGGTAAACAATTAAATTTACATATTTTTGCCCCTGCTCCTGTATCTATCATAGGCGTATAATGTGTGTTGTGATATCCTTCTACAATAATTTTTGCAAGTATATATATTTTCATTATTCATTTTGTTCTTTTGATAATTATTTTCTTATTTTGGCAAGTTATTGTTAATTGTTCATTTTCTATATTGTATGGTTTAACTTTTTCTAGCCATTTTATTCCTAATATACTATTCTGACTTCCTTTGTATATTTTAAATGATATTATTAAGGGTATTCCTCCTACAATTATTTCTTTTTCTGTTATCTCTTTGTCAAGACCCTAAACGCGCCGCGAGTGGCACCAACACTTATCCTCCTATGTAACCGAACCAACAAATCTAAACCCCAAAAATTCAACCATAATGAAACAAAATATAATGCGGAAGACTTAAAACTCATTAACGAAATCAATTAATCAACTTCTAAAATTTATAAACTATCATCCCCAAAATCTTGAAGTCATCATACCAAGAACATCTATCCTCAAATTTCTAAATTTAAGAGTATTCAAGAAACTAAAATAAGTAGAAGAAATGGTGCGTGCCCGAACTTCAAAACATCAAGACGTGAAGGGGAGAGTCCAGTCCGAGCTAGAAACAGTAGCTCACCCTGAATTCCGATATACTGAAGACTGGCTAGAGTTGCGGACGAGTCGAATTCGATGGTACGTTTGCTGCACTCCACAAATAACAAAGAGAAATATACAAGTAAGGGTCAGTACAAGGAACACGTACTGAGTAGGTATCATCGGCCAACTAAAAATAGAAAGCAATATACATTGAGTAATAATATAAAATCAACTATAGTACTTAACATATGATAAGCAAAAAACAACATGAACAAGTGTCAATAACAATAAAGTAAGCACGTATTAAGTCAACGCTATCAAGATCACACCTGAGGACTCAAGCCTCCACACCATACTCATTTGGGAAATAGGTTCTTTAACTTTGTGTATATTTCCATAATTCAAGATTCATTCTCTTTATTCCTCTTGTGTCAGAACGTGACACTCTTATCCCCTAATACTACGTGTCGGTTCGTGACACCCGATCCTCTAATACTACGTGTCGGTTCGTGACACCCGATCCCCTAATACTACGTGTCGGTTCGTGACACCCGATCCCCTAATACTACGTGTCGATTCGTGACACCCGATCCCCTAATACTACGTGTCAGTTCGTGACACCCGATCCATTAACCTCATTCTTTTAGTTTATCAATCCTTCTTTTATATTAAGGCATCATCATTTAAAGAGTGGATTTAAGGTTTTTAAGATTCCACAGTATCATCATTATAATCCATCACCATTTACATAATCACAACATGCGGCAGCACAATTAAGCATATAGAAGACTTTACAATACCACCCAATACATATCAATCACTATTTAGAGTTTACTATGAAATAGCATAAACGATAACCTACCTCCACCGAAGAATCGTGATCAAGCAAGCTACTTCCCAATGCCTTTGCTTTTTTCTTCGTTCTCTCTTCTCTCGCTCGTTCGTTCTCCTCTTCTTGTTCTTCTTATTTTTCCTTCTCCAGATTGTTTTTCTTTTACCCTAATTATCATATAATTCATTATGATAAAAGTAACCCATTATTTATTTTAAGTTACTTTGTTTAACCCCCAAGTAAATAAGTTATTAAACTTACCCACTAATTTCATACAGTTTGTCATAAATAGTCCAAAACATCCCTTAAAACTTTTAGAAGAAATCCGACCCAGTCGAGGTTACGCCACTCGTGACGGCTCGAATTGCCTGCGACGGTCCGTCCTGTAGGGTCGTCACAGAGTTCAAAGAGTCGAATTCATTAAATAGGTCTGTGACGGTCCGTCGTGCCTACGACGGTCCGTGCTGCAATTTCATCGCGATGTTCAGAGAGTTGATCCCATAACCCACAGGAAAATTACACAAGTGTGGGACGACGGAGTCCATGACGGTTCGTCATGACAATGACGGTCCGTCGCGTGATCCGTCGACCCAGTCAATTTTTATCAAAATGATTCTACTGCACGAAATGACTAAACAGGTCATTACAATAGATACCAATTTACCCGTCGTTCGTCCTCGAACGATCACAAGAAGAAAAACAAGGGCGAGAAAGAGTACCTGAATCTGTAAAAAGGTGTGGATATCTTTCTTGCATATCATCCTCCTTCTCCCAAATGGACTCTTCAACTGGCCGATTCTTCCATTGAACCTTGATAGATGCTATCTCCCTTGATCTACACTTGCGGACTTCTCTATCTAGAATGGCAACAGGCTCCTCCTCATAAGACAAATTCTCATCAAGAAGAACTGAATCCTAACGAATAATGTAGTTTCCATCCCCATGGTATCTTTTCATCATATACACATGAAATACCAGGTGCACTCCTGAGAGTCCTGGAGGCAATGCCAATTCATAAGCCACCTCCCCCACACGCTTCAGAACTTCAAATGGACCAATGTACCTTGGACTAAGCTTACCTTTCTTACCAAACCGCATCACCCCTTTCATGGGTGAAACCTTCAGCAAGACTTGCTCACCCTCCATAAAATCTAAGTCTCTAACCTTTCGATCTGCATATTTCTTCTGTCTACTTTGAGCCGCTAAAAGCTTTTCGTGAATGCATTTCACTTTATCTAACGATTCCCTCAGAAGGTTAGTACCCCAAGGTCTAACCTCAAATGCATCAAACCACCCAATGGGAGACCTACATCTTCTCCCATACAGTGCCTCAAATGGGGCCATATCATTACTTGAGTGATAGCTATTGTTGTATGAGAACTCTGCTAAGGGTAAGAAGTTATCCCAATGACCACCAAACTCTATCACATATGCATGAAGCATATCCTCGAAAACCTGAATCGTTCGCTAAGAATGACCATCGGTCTGAGGGTGAAATGCAGTACTAAGATCGAACCTAGTGCCTAATTCAGCATGCAATGTTTTCCAAAACATAGAAGTAAACTACGTACCTCTATCTGATATGATGGAAAGTGGAACTCCGTGCAATCGAACAATTTTTGAGATATAAAGTTTGGCTAACTTCTCTGCATTGTAAGTCACCTTAACTGGAATGAAGTGAGCAGACATAGTTAATCTGTCAACAATCACCCAAATAGAGTCATACTTACCCATTGTCTTTGGAAGACCAACCACGAAGTCCATTGCAATTCTCTCCCACTTCCATTCAGGAATGGGCATTCTCTGAAGTGTCCCTCCAGGCCTCTGGTGTTCATACTTTACCAGCTCACAATTCGGGCATTGAGCAACAAAATCAACAATGTCACGCTTCATCCTACTCCACTAAAAGTGTTGCTTTAGGTCACGATACATCTTGGTTGCACCAGGATGTATAGAATACCTTGAACTATGAGCCTCTGTAAGAATAGTGTGAATCAAATCATCGACGCGGGGTACACATACCCTCCCCTTAATTCTCAAAACACCTTCCTCATCGATTTTTGCTTCTTTAGCCTCTCCTCGCAATACCTTATCTCGAATGCGGATCGGGTTTCTCATCGATGGCGCTTTTCGTTAATCTTGTCAAGAAAGGAAGATCTTGCCTCCACACAGGACAAAAATCCTCCCTTCTCTAGTACTTCCAGCCTCATAAAGTCATTAGCCAGAGTCTGAACCTCTCTAGCCAATGGGCGTCTAGAAACCTACAAGTGAGCTAGACTTCCCATGCTCCCTGCCTTTCTACTTGAAGCATCTGCCACAACATTAGCTTTTCCTGGATGATACAAGATAGTGATATCATAGTACTTCAGTAGTTCCATCCACCTCCTTTGTCTTAAATTCAAATCTTTATGAGTAAAGACATACTGTAAACTACGATGATCCGTATAGACTTCACACTTAACCCCATATAGATAATGTCTCCATTGCTTTAATGCAAACTCTACTGCAGCCAACTCCAAATCGTGGGTCGGATAATTACGTTAATGCACCTTTAATTGCCTCGAAGCATAAGCAATTACATTCTTCTCTTGCATTAGCACTGCACCCAAACCAGAATAGGATGCATCACAATAAATAATGAAATTCTTACCTTCCACTGGCAGGGTAAGAATTGGTGCAGTAGTCAACAAAGTCTTGAGCTTCTGAAAGCTTTCTTCACACTCGTCCGACCACACAAATGGAACACTCTGCTTAGTCAAGTTTGTCAATTAGGAAGCAATAGAAGAAAATCCCTTGACAAATCGACGGTAGTAGCTAGGTAAACCAACAAAGCTCCTTACCTCTGTAACATTAGTAGGTCTTACCCAACTTTTCACTTCTTCAATCTTAGAAGGATCCACCATCACTCCATCCTTAGAAACCACATGCCCCAAGAAGGACATAGAATCTAGCCAAAACTCACACTTGGAGAATTTGGCATAAAGCTTTTTCTCCCTCAACATTTCCAATACAATTCTCAAGTGCTCCTCATGTTCTTTCCTGCTCTTCGAGTATACCAGTATATCATCAATTAATACAATGACAAAGAGATCCAGATAGGGCATAAAAATCCCGTTCATCAAGATCATAAACGCAGCAGGGGCATTCGTAAGCCCAATAGACATTACTAAGAACTCGTAATGCCCATACCTGGTCCGAAAAGCAGTCTTGGCCACATCCGTTGCCCGTATTTTCAATTGATGATAACCAGATCTCAAATTGATTTTTGAGAAGGTACAAGCACCTTGTAACTGATCAAACAAATCATCGATGCGAGGAAGAGGATACTTGTTCTTAATGGTTACCTTATTCAGTTGCCTGTAGTCTATGCACATCCGAAAACTTCCATCCTTCTTCTTCACAAACAAAACAAAAGCACCCCAAGGGGATGCACTTGGTCTAATAAAGTCTTTGCTTAACAACTCTTGAAGTTGGGGCGACTACCCGGCTCCAGATCAATACAGAAATCAATATCTCTATCCGGTGTCATACCAGGAAGGTCTGCAGGAAACACATCCAGAAACTCACCTCCCTTACGAAACTTCTTAGGTGTTGATGCCATGGTGAAGTCGTCTGGCTTCACTCCCTCAACTTCTATCACAAAATCTACCACCTCCTAAAAGGATTTTGCTGTGGTAGCTACCTGTAAGGCTGAAATATGCAAATCAGACCTCAATCCCTTCACAAAACGGCGAATCCGCTCTAGTGGACCGAAGCAAAGCTGGGTTGCATACCTGGATAATGCACGAAACTTAGCCTCATAAGCAGTAACCAACATCCTTCCTTGCTCTAGGCTCAGGAACTCATCTCTCTTCCTATCCCTCAAAGTCCGGGGTATATACTTCTCCATAAACAAGCTAGAGAATGATGCCCAAGTCATGGGTGGTGCCTGTGCTGGTTGACACTAAACATACGATCGCCACCACGTTTTTGCATTTCCCTGATACTGATAGGTTACGAACTCAATACCGAATCATTCCAATATGCCCATCTTATGTAGCAACTCATGAAAATCAACCAGAAAATTATAGCCATCCTCAGATTCAGCACCCTTGAAAACTGGAGTTCATGCTGATCACTTGTCATTATAGGCCCTGTAGTCAACCGAGAAAACGTGCCTATTTCAAAGGAGGCATCCATGCGGGGAGCCACAGCAGCTACATGTTGTACTCCTGGAACTTGAGGTGCTGGTGCGGAAAACACTTGAGGTGTCTGGCCTTGATCAGATAACCCGCTAAGATAAGCAAGAACCTGATTAATCATCTCTGGGGTAGGTTGGGGTGGTAATTCCTCATTCTGCACTCGTTCATTCTCCCTTTCCTCACCCTCTCTTAATACTTCCTCAGTCGGTGGAGGAGTCACCGCCCTAGTACTAGCTGGGCCCAGTGCTTGTCCTCTTCCTCTAGAGGACATCCTCCTACGACCTCTACCACGGCCTTTACCACTACTCCTCTTCGAGCTACAGCCTTAGTGGCTGGTTCAGACGCATCTTGTCTTGCCGGTGTTGGTGTTGGCGCAGTTGTTGCTCTAGTTCTAACCATCTGCAAAATAGAGTGAAGATGGTCAGATACCAATTTGTATCACCTAGATACCAATTGGATCCAAGTAATAGCACGAAAGAAAGAAAGAATGGAATTTTCCTAAAGTCTTATAGCCTCTCAAAGAAAAGTAAAGGAGTCCCCATACCATTCCTCAAGACTATACTAGACTCGTTCTTGTGTGATGAGACCAACGAACCTAATGCTCTGATACCAAGTTTGTCAAGACCCAAAACGAGCCGCGAGTGGCACCCACACTTATCCTACTATGTGAGCGAACCAACCAATCTAAACCTCAACATTTCAACCATAATAACAAGAATATAATGCGGAAGACTTAAAACTCATTAATATAACCAATAAATAACTTCTAAAAATTTAATACTTATTATTCCCAAAATCTGGAAGTCATCACCACAAGAACATTCTATCCTCAAATTACTAAATCTAAGAGTATATAGGAAGCTAAAATAAGTAAACAAATGGTCCATGTCCGAACATCAAGGACATCAAGACATGAATAAGAGAGAATCCATTCCGAGCTAGGGACAATAGCTCACCCTTAAATCTTACGTGATGAAGACTGGCTAGAGTTGAGGACGAGATGAAGTCGATGGCACGTTTGCTGCAATCCACAAATAAAAAAGAAGAAAATTCCAAGTAGGGGTCAGTACAAGGCACAAGTACTGAGTAGGTATCATCGGCCAACTCAAAATAGAAAGCAATATATATATCAGATAATAACATAAAATCGACTATCATACTCAACTGGTGACAAGAACAAATACCATAACCATTAGACACAACCCAAGCACATCTATGAGGACTCAAGCCTCCACACCATACTCATTTAGGAAATAGGTTCTTTAAATTTGAGTATATTAACATAATTAAAGATTCATTCTATCTATCATCCTGGTGTCGGAACGTGACACTCCAATCCCCAAAAGATTCATTCTCTTTATTATCCTGGTGTCGGAACGTGACACTCTGATCCCCTACTACTACGTGTCAGTTCGTGACACCTGATCCCTTAATTCCTGGTGTCGGTACGTGACACCCGATCCCCTAATATCATTCTTTTAGTTCATCAAGCCTTCTTTTATACCAAGGCATCATCATTAACAAAGTGGATATAAGGTTTAATATTCACAGCCTCATCTTTCCAATCCATTACAATTACATAATCACATCATGCCTGCACACAATTAAGCATATAGAAAACATTACAATACTACCCAATACATATCATTCACTATTAAGAGTTTACTATGAAATAACATAAACCATAACCTACCTCCACCGAAGAATCGTGATCAAGCAATCTACTTTTCCAATGCTTTTTGCTTTCTCTTCGTTCTTCTTTCTCTCTCGCTCGTTCTCTCTTTTTTTCTTTTTAATTTTCTCCTCCAAATTCCCTTTGTTTTACCCTAATTACCATATAATTAAGTATAAAAGATGATAAAAGTAACCCACTATTTATTTCAAGGTTATCTCCTTTAACCCCCAAGTAAATAAGTTATTAAACTTATCCCCTAATTCCTTACAGTTTGTCATAAATAGTCCAAAATGCCCCTTAAAAACTTTAGCAGAAATTCAGCCCAGGTGGAATTACGCCACTCGTGACGGCCTGTCGTGCCTGCGACGGTCCGTCCTGCAGAGTCATCACAGGGTTAGAGACTCAATTTCATTAAAGAGTTCTGTGACGGTCCGTCGTGCCTACGACAGTCCGTGCTGCTATGTCGTCGCGAAGTTCAGAGAGTTGATTCCCCGTACCAAAATTTTAGAGTTTAAGTGTTTTGGCACGGAGACACTCGACGGTCCGTCGTGACTATGACGGTCCGTCGTGACTATGACAGTCCGTCGTGTGATCCGTCGACACAGTCAGCTTTTATCACAGTGATTCTACTGCTCGAAACGACTAAACAGGTCGTTACACACCCGATCCCCTAATACTACGTGTCGGTTCGTGACACCCGATCCCCTAATACTACGTGTCAGTTCGTTACACCCGATCCCCTAATACTACGTGTCGGTTCGTGACAACCGATCCCCTAATACTACGTGTCAGTGCGTGACACCCGATCCATTAACCTCATTCTTTTAGTTTATCAAGCCTTCTTTTATATCAAGGCATCATCCTTAATAGAGTGGATTTAAGGTTTTTAAGATTCCACAGTATCATCATTATAATCCATCATCATTTACATAATCACAACATGCAACAACACAATTAAGCATATAGAAGACTTTACACTACCACCCAACACATATCAACCGCTATTTAGAGTTTACTATGAAATAGCATAAACCATAACCTACCTCCACCGAAGAATTTGTGATCAAACAAGATACTTCCCCATGCTTTTTCTTTCCTATTTGTTCTCTCTTCTCTCGATCGTTCGTTCTCCCCTCTTCTCTCCGTTCTTTCTATTTTTTGTTATTCCAACTCCTTTTCTTTTACCCTAATTATCATATAATTAAGTGTAAAAGGTGATAAAAGTAACCCACTATTTATTTCAATGTTATTTCCTTTAACCCCCAAGTAAATAAGTTATTATACTTATCCCCTAATTTCATACAGTTTGTCATAAATATTGCAAAACGCCCCTTTCAAAACTTTAGAAGAAATCCGATCCAGTTAGGGTTACGCAACTCGTGACGGCCCGTCATGCCTGCGACGGTCCGTCCTGCAGAGTCGTCACAGAGTTCAGAGACCCAATTTCATTTAAGAGCTCTGTGACGGTCCGTCGTGCCTACGAGGGTCCGTGCTGCCATGTCGTCGCGAAGTTCAGAGAGTTGATTCCCCGTGCCTAAATTTCAGAGTTTAAGTGTTTTGGCACAGAGACACTCGACGGTCCATCGTGTGATCCGTCGACACAGTCAGTTTTTAACAAAAGAAATTCTACCTACTCAAAACGACTAAACAGGTCGTTACAATTTATCAAAATTTTATATCTTCTTTGGTCTATTATTCCTGTTATAAAGTAATGGTATGGTGTTATCTCTTCTTTATCTTTTAATTTTTGTGATATTTCATAGTTTCTTTTAGATGTGCTCATTCTTGATAAGGTAGCTCTTGTTAATGTATTTGGTACGCTTGAAGTGCTTGATCTCTCTTTTACAATTTCTAAATCTTCTTCGATGTCTATTTCTTTATAGCTATACTCATTGTTGTCTATAATGGTAATTATTTTTTCAAAAGGATTTTCTACCTTTATTCCATCTATTTTATTTCTTGCTGTTACTTTATGTTTTGTTGTTAGTATATATAGGTTCTTACATCTTGCTGTAAATATTTTACTTCCTGGTGCTAGTTCTATTCCAGACAGTTTCCCATATAGAACTAATGATTTATCTATATTTCTATGTGTTAATGCTACTAAGTAGTTGGCACTTATTATAAGTTAAAATTTTTGGTATATTAAGTTTCCTCTTACTGCACTAATTACACTTTTTTCTATTCGGTGTATAATTCTATCATCTGCTAAGTATATTTCAATAGGTGTATCTATTCCTTCTCTAAAACAAGCTTTTATCAATATTTCCGTTCCTCCTAAATGTACGTATTTTACGGGTGTTTAACCTTTTATATCTTGTATTTCTTTATTAATTATTCTCTTATTTAGTATAGGTATTTGTGCCTTTCCTTTTGTATATTTACAATCTATGATGTGTTCTTTCTGGCTAACTACATAGTATTCATCTTTTTGTCTTTTAAATCAATTCCTTAAAGTAGGTATTTCAAGTATTTTTTCAACACTTAAATCTAATTCTTTTCCTTTTATTTGTTCAAAAATTGTATTATCAAATATAATATTTTGTTTTGACAATTCTTCATTTTGATAGTCTTCTTTAGATATTATTTTATGTCGTCTTCAGACATTAGATTTCTTCGTCCATTACATCATTATCTAGATCAATATTTTCTTCTTCATTTTCAGTTTCTATATTTGATACTTCATATATGCTATCGTTTTAACTTAATTCATAGTCTATGTATTCTATTTGCATGTATTCTTCATTATCTATAATTACTTCTGCAATTTGTTTTCCTTTTGGATTTTTAGGTAATTTACAATCTCTAGCTAAGTGTCCTATATTTCCGCTGTTATAACAAGTACATTCTGATAGTTTTCTCTTGGGTCTATACTTTTTTTATTTTATAATTTTTTACATAATATCTTTGTCTTGGTTTTTTGTATTTATATCTAGTTTTGGTTTTTCTATAATTTTTGTGTCGTTTAAGTCTTTTTTTTTATAATATTTATTTGTGCAACCAAACTGTGGTGCTGTTTTATCTTTACAACATGCTAGATTTTTAATTACTACTTTCTCCATTTTTATTTTTTCTTTTTCGTTTTCACATAATTTACAAACCATTGATGTAGAAATTTTATTCTAGCTCCTAAAGTATTTGTTAATCCTTTATTGTTCCAATCTTTAATTATTTTTGTACTAAATGGTTCTGGTAGTTTTGTAAAATATTGTTGTGTTATTTCTTTTGCTTCATTTATATCATATCTTGCTTTGTAATAATATTCTTTGAATGCACATGTGTATTCTTCTATATAACACATTCTACATATAGCTAATTTTGTCATAAGTTGTCTATTTATTGTTTTTTCTCTATTTTGTTTTTTTATTTCTGTATTCATACCTCCAAATTCATTCCGTATTGCTAATTCATATTTATCTAGTATATCTATATTTGTGTTTGATGGAGACCCATCTATTTTTTTATCACTCCTAAGTATTTCTAGACTTTCTGGGGGTAAATTTCCTATCCATAATTTTGTTGTTCCTGCAAATGTTCTTTCTATATATCCTGGTGTTTCTTTTGTTGTTATTTTGTTATCAATTAGTTGTTTAGATATATTTCCTACCCATAGTAATATTGCTTTATTTATATCTGTAACACAATCTAGATCTAAAAAGTTATACTGTTCAGTTATTGGTCTAAGCGTCCATTTTTTATTTAACCTGCTATTCCATATTGCATTTGTTCTATCTGATTGTTCATAATTATTTGTATAATAAGTTGATGCTGTCCATCTAGGACTACTTCTAGGACTATTATCTGGGGTTTTAACTCTTTATGTGCTGGGTTGATTTATATCTCCCGTATTAATTTCTAATTTTTTCGACCAATTTACTAGTTCTAAAATTTCTGTGTATGTTTCGCTTATATCACTTATTTCTGATTTTTGATCATTCGTTGTATTTGATTCATTTATTTCGTCTATTTCGTCTATTTCAAGATTTTCATTTAATTTTTGTTTGTAACGGCCTGTTTAGTCGTTTTGAGCAGCAGACTTTGATTTTGGAAAAACTGGCAAAAAAAACGGACCCCACGACGGACCGTCATTGGCACGACGGACCGTCGAGGGGGTCTCGTTTCAAAACACTTAGAAATTCTAAAAATTGGGTACTGAAATCGACTCTCTGAACTTTGTAACAGAATGGCAGGACAGACCGTCAGACGTGACGGACCGTCACAGACGTGACGGACCGTCACAGACTCTTCAGAGAATTGAGTCTCTGAACTCTGTGACGGAGCAGCACGACGGACCGTCGCAGGCACGACAGCCCGTCACAGGCTGCGTAATCCCAGACTGGGTCGGATTTCTGTAATTATTTTGAGGGGCATGTTGGACTATTCATGCTTTAATTATAAAGTTAGTGGGTTAATTTTAATAAGTCTAATTACTTGGGGTTAAAAGAGGTAACCTTAAGTTAATTAATGGATTATTATTGCCATCTTTTATTCTTAATTATATGCTAATTAGGGTAAAAGAAAGAAGGGTTTGAATAAGAAAAATAGAAAGAACAAGGAGACGGAAAGAGAAACGATCGACAGAAGAGGGAAACGAAGAAGAACAAAGCTTTGGGAAATTGCTTGCTTGATCAAAAATCTTCGGTGGAGGTAGGTTATGGTTTTCATGCTATTCGTAGTAACTCTAAATAGCGAATGATATGTGTTGGGTTGATTGTAAAGTCTTCTATATGCTTAATTGTATGCTTGCATGAATGTGGTTATATAATTGTTATGAAATAAGCATGATGAAGCTATTGAATCCCAAATCTTGAAAATCTCTTGTTAATGATGATGCCTTGATATAAAAGATGGCTTGATGAACTAAAGTAATGAGATTGATGATGCCTTAGTACGTAAGAAGGCTTAATCAATTGACAGAATGAGATTAGTGGAGCGGTTGTCACGAACCGACACGTAGAATTAGGGGAACGGGTGTCACGAACTGACACGTAGAATTAGGGGATCGGGTGTCACGAACCGACACGTAGAATTACGGGAACGGGTGTCACGAACAGACACGTAGAATTAGGAGAACGGGTGTCACGAACCGACACGTAAATTTAGGGGATCGGGTGTCAAGAACCGACACGGAGAATTAGGGGATCGGAGTGTCACGTACCGACACAAGAGGAATAAAGATAATGAATCTTGAAAGATGTTAATATACTCAATCAAATGAACCTAATTCCCAAATGAGTATGGTACTGAGGCTTTAGTCCTCATGTGTGAACTTGGCGGTACTTGGTAATGATTATAGTACTTGTTATTGCTACATGTTTAGTATTGTAGTTGATTTATGATATTACTTGATATATAATATTTCCTATTTTGAGTTGGCTGATGATACCTACTCAGTACTGGTGTTTGTACTGACCCCCTACTTTATGTTTTCTTCTTTGTTATTTGTGGAGTGCAGCAAACGTGTCGTCGTCTTCAACTCAACCGCAATTCTAGCCAGTCTTCAATTACACCGGATTTCAGGGTGAGCTAATGCTTCTAGCTTGGTCTGGATCTTCTTCTTCATGTCTGGATGCCTTGAAGTTCTGGCATGGACTAGCTTTTACTTGTTTTAGCATCTTAGAATACTCTTAGTTTAGTAATTTGATCATAGATGTTCTTGTGATGATGACTTCCAGATTTTGGGGATAATAATAGTTGTTGAGTTTTTAGAAGCTATTGAATTGGTTTTTATTAATGAGTTTAAGTCTTCTGCGTTACTTTCTGTTGATATTATATTGAAATGTAAAGGTTTAGATTGGTTGGTTCGCTCACATAGGAGGGTAAGTGTGGGTACCAGTCGCGATCCGATTTGGGTCGTGACAAACTTGGTATCAGAGCATTAGGTTCGTTGGTCTCATCACACAAGAATGAGTCTAGTAGAGTCTTAAGGAACGGTAGGGTGACTCCTTTACTTTTCTTTGAGAGGCTATAAGACTTCAGGAAAATTCCATTCTTTCATTCTTTCTTTCGTGCTATTACTTGGGTCCAATTGGTATCTAGGTGATACAAATTGGTATCTGACCATCTTCACTCTATTTCGCACATGTTTAGAAATAGAGCAACAACCGCGCCAACATCAATATCAGCAAGACAAGATGCATCTGAGCCAGCCACTGAGACTGTAGCTCGAAGAGGAGCAGTGGCAAGAGGCCGCGGTAGAGGTCGTGGGAGGAAGTCCTCTAGGAGAAGAGGACGAGCACCTAGACCATCTGGTACTAGGGCGGTGACTCCTCCACAAAATGAGGAAGTGGTAAGAGAGGGTGAGGAAGGGGAGAATGAACAAGTACAAAATGAAGGATTGCCACCCCAACCTACCCAGAGATGATCAATCTGGTTCTTGCTTATCTTAGCGGGTTATCAGATCAAGGCCAAGCGCCTCCAGTGTTTTCTGCACCAGCACCTCAAGCTCCGGAGGTACAACATGCGGCTACTGTGGCTCCCCGCATGGATGCCTCATTGGAAATAGGCACGTTTCCTCGTCTGACTACAAGGCCTATAATGACAAATGATCAGCATGAACTTTCAGTAAGTTCTTGAAATTGAAACCTCCCTTCTTCAAGGGTGCCGAATCTGAGGATGCCAACGATTTTCTGGTTGACTGTCATGAGCTACTACACAAGATGGGTATAGTAGAATGGTTTGGTGTTGAGTTTGTAAGTTATCAGTTTCAAGGGAACGCCAAAATGTGGTGGTGATCACATGTTGAGTGTCAACCAACTGAGGCACCACCTATGACTTGGGCATCATTCTCTAGCTTGTTTATGGAGAAGTATATACCCCGCACTTTGAGGGATAGGAAAAGAGATGAGTTTTTGAGCCTAGAGCAAGGTAGGATGTCGGTTACTGCATATGAGGCTAAGTTTCGTATATTATCCCGGTATGCCACCCAACTTTGTTTCAGTCCACAAGAGCGGATTTGCCGTTCTGTGAAGGGGTTGAGGTCAGAATTGCGGATTTCAGCTTTACAAGTAGCGGCTATGGCAAAATCCTTCCATGTAGTGGTAGACTTCGTGATAGAGGTGGAAGGAGTGAAGCCAGATGACTTCACCATGGCATCAACATCAAAAAGGTTTCGAAAGGGAGGTGAGTTTAATGGTTCTTACTCTAGAGGACAGGGTTCAGGAGGTTATTCAGTCCGACCAATTAAGTCTTCACTACAGACTGTAGTTGGGGGTCCACCTCAGACCGGTCAACACTTCTCTGAGAGACCTATGCTTGACTCTAGAGAGTGTTATGGATGTGGGGAAACAGGACATATTAGGAGGAATTGTCCAAAACAGGGTTATAGACCCTTGATAGCTAGAGGTAGAGGTGGTCATGGTAGAGGCCGTTATTCTGGAGGACGTGGTGGCCGAGGTAATGGTGGTCACCAAAACGGCCGGGGTGATGGGCAAACAGGAGCCACTACAACACAACATGGTAGGGGCAACGGACAGACAAGTAATGGGGTCCATTGTTACACTTTCCCTGGGAGATCTGAAGCGGAGACATCGGTTGCTGTCATCACATGTAATCTTTTGATTTGTGATTGCATGGCTTCTGTATTATTTGATCCTGGCTCCACATTTTCATATGTATCTTCTTCATTTGTTAATGGTCTTAATTTACATTGTGAATTGCTTGACATACCTATTCGTGTTTCTACTCCGGTGGGTGAGTCTGTGATAGTTGAAAAAGTATATAGGGCTTATTTGGTGACTTTTGTGGGGAGCAATACATATGTAGACTTGGTTATCTTAGAAATGGTTGATTTTGATGTAATTCTGGGTATGACTTGGCTTTCTCCGAATTTTGCGATCTTGGATTGTAATGCTAAAACTGTGACGATAGACAAGCCTGGGATAGATCCGTTAGTGTGGGAGGGTGACTAAACTTCCAATCCGGTTTGTATCATCTCCTTCCTTCGTGCTAAGAAAATGGTTAGTAAGGGTTGTTTGGCGTTCTTGGCACATCTCAGGGATGATATAACCCAAGTACCTCCAATTGAGTCGGTTTCGATAGTCCGCGAGTTTTTGGATGTGTTCCGTGCAGATCTTCCTGGTATGCCACCAGATAGGGATATTGACTTCTGCAATGATCTTGAACCGGGCACTCGCCCCATTCCTATACCAAGAATGGCTCCCGCGGAGTTAAGAGAGTTAAAGGCCCAACTTCAAGAGTTGTTGAGCAAAGGCTTCATTATACCAAGTGCATCTCCTTGGGGTGCTCCGGTGTTATTTGTGAAGAAGAAGGATGGGAGTTTTTGGATGTGCATAGACTACCGGCAGTTGAACAAGGTAACCATTAAGAACAAGTATCCCATTCCTCGCATTGATAACTTGTTCGATCAGTTATAAAGTGATTGTGTCTTCTCTAAGATTGACTTGAGATCCGGTTATCATCAATTGAAAATACGAGCAACGGATGTGCCAAAGACTGCTTTTCGGACCAGATATGGGCATTACAAATTTGTAGTGATGTCTTTTGGCCTTACGAATTCCCCTGATGCTTTATGAGCTTGATGAACGGGATTTTTGAACCATATCTGGATCTCTTTGTGATCGTATTTATTGATGATATACTGATATACTCAAAGAGCAAGATAGAACATGAGGAACATTTGAGAATGGTATTGGAAATGTTGAGGGAGAAAAAGCTTTATGCAAAATTCTCCAAGTGTGAGTTTTGGCTAGATTTAGTGTCCTTCTTGGGGCACGTGGTGTCTAAAGATGGAGTGATGGTGGATCCTTCTAAGATTGAGACAGTGAAGAATTGGGTAAGACCTACTAATGTGTCAGAAATAAGGAGCTTTGTTGGTTTAGCTAGCTATTACCGTCGATTTGTCAAGGGATTCTCTTCCATTGCTTCCCAATTGACGAACTTGACTAAGTAGAATGTTCCATTTGTATGGTCGGACGAGTGTGAAGAAAGCTTTCAGAAGCTCAAGACTCATTGACTCTTGCACCAATTCTCACCTTGCCCGTGGAAGGTAAGAACTTCATTGTTTATTGTGATGCATCCTATTCTGGTTTGGGTGCAGTGCTAATGCAAGAGAAAAATGTAATTGCTTATGCTTCGAGGCAATTAAAGGTGCATGAACATAACTATCCGACCCATGATTTGGAATTGGCTGCGGTAGTGTTTGCATTAAAGCAATGGAGACACTATTTATATGGGGTTAAGTGTGAAGTATACACGGATCATCGTAGCCTACAATATGTTTTTACTCAAAAAGATTTGAATTTGAGACAGAGGAAATGGATGGAACTACTGAAGGACTACGATATCACTATCTTGTATCATCTGGGAAAGGCTAATGTTGTGGCAGACGCCTTAAGTAGAAAGGCAGGGAGCATGGGAAGTCTAGCTCACTTGCAAGTTTCTAGACGGTCATGGGCTAGAGAGGTTCAGACTCTTGCTAACGACTTTATGAGGTTAGAAGTAAATGAGAAGGGAGGATTGTTGGCTTGTGTGGAGGCAAGATCTTCTTTCCTTGACAAGATTAAGGGAAAACAGTTTGATGATGTGAAACTAAGCAGAATCCAAGATAAAGTATTGCGAGGAGAGGCTAAGAAAGCACAAATCGATGCGGAAGGTGTTTTGAGAATCAAGGGAAGGGTATGTGTACCCCGCGTTGATGATTTGATCAACACTATTCCGACAGAGGCTCATAGCTCAAGGTATTCTATACATCCTGGTGCAACAAAGATGTATCGTGACCTAAAGCAACACTTTTGGTGGAGTAGAATAAAGTGTGATATTATTGATTTTATTGCCAAATGTCCAAACTGTCAACAAGTAAAGTATGAACACCAAAGGTCCGGAGGAACACTTCAGAAAATGGCCATTCCTGATTGGAAGTGGGAAAGGATTGTAATGGACTTCGTGGTTGGTCTTCCCAAGACAATGGGTAAGTATGACTCTATCTGGGTGATTGTCGATAGGTTAACTAAGTCTGCTCATTTCATTCCGGTCAAGGTAACTTACAATGCAGAGAAGTTAGCCAAACTTTACATCTCGGAAGTGGTGCGATTGCATGGGGTTCCACTCTCCATTATATCAGATAGAGGTACACAGTTTTTTTCTATGTTTTGGAAAACATTGCATGTGGAATTGGGTACTAGGTTGGACCTTAGTACTGCGTTCCATCCTCAGACCGATTGTCAGTCTGAGAGAACGATTCAAGTGTTGGAGGATATGCTTCGTGCATGTGTGATAGAATTTCGTGGCCATTGGGATAGCTTCTTACCCTTAGCAGAGTTCTCCTACAACAATAGCTATCACTCAAGTATTCATATGGCCCCATTTGAAGTATTTTATGGGAGAAAAGTAGGTCTCCCATTGGTTGGTTTGATGCATTTGAGGTTAGACTTTGGGGTACTGACCTTTTGAGGGATTCATTAGAGAGGGTGAAATCTATGCAAGAAAAGCTTTTAGCGGCTCAAAGCAACCAAAAGGAATATGCAGATCGAATGGTGAGAGACTTGGAGTTCATGGAGGGTGATCAAGTCTTGTTGAAGGTTTCGCCCATGAAAGGGGTGATGCGGTTTGGAAAAAGGCGTAAGCTAAGCCCAAGGTATATTGGAAAATTTGAAGTACTTAAACGAGTAGGGGAGGTGGCTTATGAGTTAGCCTTGCCTCCAGGGCTGTCCGGAGTGCATCCGGAATTTCATGTGTCTATGTTGAAAAGATACCATGGGGATGGAAACTACATTATCCGTTGGGATTCAGTGTTGCTTGATGAGAATTGGTCTTATGAGGAGGAACCTGTTGCTATTTTAGATAGAGAAGTCCGAAAGTTGAGGTCGAGGGAGATTGCATCTATCAAAGTTCAATGGAAGAATCAACCAGTTGAAGAAGCCACTTGGGAGAAGGAGGCAGATATGCAAGAAAGATACCCACACCTGTTTACAGATTCAGGTACTCCTTTTCGCCCTTGTTTTTATTCCTGTGATCGTTCGGGGACGAACGATGGGTAAATTGGTATCTATTGTAACGACCTGTTTAGTCGTTTTGAGCAGCAGACTTTGACTCTGGAAAAACTGGCAGAAACAACGGACCCCACGACGGACCGTCATGGGCACGACGGACCGTCGAGGGGGTCTCGTTTCAAAACACTTAGAAATTCTGAAAATTGGGTACTGAAATCGACTCTCTGAACTTTGTAACGGAATGGCAGGACGGACCGTCACATGCGTGACGGACTGTCACAGACACTTCATAGAATTGAGTCTCTGAACTCTGTGACGGAGCAGCAGGACGGACCGTCGCAGGCACGATGGCCCGTCATAGGCTGCTTAATCCCAGGCTGGGTCAGATTTCTGTAATTATTTTGAGGGGCGTTTTGGACTATTCCTGCTTTAATTATAAAGTTAGTGGGTTAATTTTAATAAGTCTAATTTCTTGGGGGTTAAAAGTGGTAACCTTAAGTTAATTCGTGGGTTATTATTGCCATCTTTTATTCGTAATTATATGCTAATTAGGGTAAAATAAAGAAGGGTTTGAATAAGAAAAATAGAAAGAACAAGGAGACGGAAAGAGAAACGATCGAGAGAAGAGGGAAACGAAGAAGAACAAAGCTTTGGGAAATTGCTTGCTTGATCAAAAATCTTCGGTGGAGGTAGGTTATGGTTTTCATGCTATTCGTAGTAAACTCTTAATAGCGAATGATATGTGTTGGGTTGTATTGTAAAGTCTTCTATATACTTAATTGTATGCTTGCATGAATGTGGTTATATAATTGTGATGAAATAAGCATGATGAAGCTATTAAATCCCAAATCTTGAAAATCTCTTGTTAATGATGATGCCTTGATATAAAAGAAGGCTTGATGAACTAAAGTAATGAGATTGATGATGCCTTAGTACGTAAGAAGGCTTAATGAATTGACAGACTGAGATTAGTGGAGCGGGTGTCACGAACCGACACGTAGAATTAGGGGAACGAGTGTCACAAACCGACATGTAGAATTAGGGGATCGGGTATCATGAACCAACACGTAGAATTAGGGGAACGGGTGTCACGAATCGACATGTAGAATTAGGGAACGGGTATCACGAACCGACACGTAGATTTAGGGGATCGGGTGTCACGAACCGACACGTAGAATTAGGGGATCGGAGTGTCACGTACCGACACAAGAGGAATAAAGATAATGAATCTTGAAAGATGTTAATATACTCAATCTAATGAACCTAATTCCCAAATGAGTATGGTACTGAGGCTTGAGTCCTCATGTGTGAACTTGGCGGTACTTGGTAATGATTATAGTACTTTTTGTTGCTACATGTTGAGTATTGTAGTTGATTAATGATATAACTTGATATATATTGTTTCCTATTTTGAATTGGCCGATGATACCTACTCAGTACTTGTGTTTGTACTGACCCCCTACTTTATGTTTTCTTCTTTGTTATTTGTGGAGTGCAGCAAACGTGCCGTCCTCTTCAACTCAACCGCAATTCTAGCCAGTCTTCAATTACACCGGATTTCATGGTGAGCTAATGCTTCTAGCTTGGTCTGGATCTTCTTCTTTATGTCTTGATGCCTTGAAGTTCCGGCATGGACTAGCTTTTACTTGTTTTAGCATCTTTGAATACTCTTAGTTTAGTAATTTTATCATAGATGTTCTTGTGATGATGACTTCCAGATTTTGGGGATAATAATAGTTGTTGAGTTTTTAGAAGTTATTGAATTGGTTTTTATTAATGAGTTTAAGTCTTCCGCTTTAATTTCTGTTGATATTATATTGAAATGTTAAGGTTTAGATTGGTTGGTTCGCTCACATAGGAGGGTAAGTGTGGGTGCCAGTCGCGATCCGATTTGGGTAGTGACATTGTTTCATCTTATTTATCTCATTATTTAATTCAACTTCTTTATCTTTTCTACCTGTTTCTCTTTTTGTTTGGTTTCATATTGTCACGACCCAAATCCGGGCCGCGACTGGCACCCACATTTACCCTCCTATGTGAGCGAACCAACCAATTTAACCCTTATCATTTCAATATATAACAACAGAAAGTAATGCGGAAGACTTAACTCATTAATAAAACAATTCAAAACTATTATTATTATCCCCAAAATCTGGAAGTCATCATCACAAGAACATCTATCTCAAATTGCTAAACTAAAACTGTCTAAAAAGCTAAAACAACTAGTAGCTAGTCCATGCCTGAAGTTCAAGGCATCAAGACTTGAAGAAGAAGACGCAGTCCAAGCTAGACGCATTAGCTCACCCTGAATTTCCGAAGGTAGTGAAGACTGGCTAGATCTACTGTTGAGTTGAAGTTGACGGAACGTTTGCTGCATTGCACAAATAACAAAGGAGAAAACATGAAAGTAGGGGGTCAGTACAACCACAAGTACTGAGTAGATATCATCGGCCAACTCAAAATAGGGAACAGTATATATATCAATAATAATGCAAATCAACTACAATACTCAACATGTAGCAATAACAACATGAGTTCATCAATAATTACAACCGAGTTCACACATGAGGACTCAAGCCTTAATACCATACTCATTTGGGAATTAAGTTCATTAGATTGAGTATATTCATTATCTTTCGAGATTCATTATCTTTCTTCCTCTTGTGTCGGTACGTGACACTCCGCTCCTCTATTTCTATCCTGGTGCCGGAACGTGGCACTCCGATCCTCATATACTATCCTGGTACCGGAACGTGGCACCCGATCCATATTCTATCCTGGTGTCGGAACGTGACACTCCGATCCTCATATTCATTCTATCCTGGTACAGGAACGTGGCACCCGATCCTCATATTCATTCTATCCTGGTACCGGAACGTGGCACCCGATCCTCATATTCATTCTATCCTGGTACCGGAACGTGGCACCCGATCCTCATATTCATTCTATCCTGGTACCGGAACGTGGCACCCGATCCTCATATTCATTCTATCCTGGTACCGGAACGTGGCACCCGATCCTCATATTCATTCTATCCTGGTACCGGAACGTGGCACCCGATCCCCTAATTCATCAAGCCTTCTTTCATACTAAGGCATCATTAATCTCATTATATAATATATCAAGCCTTCTTTTATACTAAGGCATCATCATTCTCATTATATAATATATCAAGCGAATTAGGGTTCTTTCAAGATTTGGGATTCAATAACTTCATCATGCTTTGTTAATTCATCACAATTTCACATTCATATTCATGCAAGCATACAACTTAAGCACATAGTAGGGTTTACAATAATATCAACACATAATATTCACTATTAAGAGTTCACTACGAATATCGTAACATAAACCATAACCTACTTCCACCGAAGAATTGGAATCAACAAGAATTCTCCCAAGCTTTGTTCTTCTCGTTCAATCTCCCTCAATTCGTTTCTCTTTTCTCTCTCTTGTTCTTTCTCTTTTGTTTTATTCAAACCCTCTTTCTTTTACCCTAATTCTATATAATTAGGAATGAAAGATGGTAATAATGACCCACTAATTAACTTAAGGTTACCTAATTTAACCCCCAAGTAATTAGATTTATTAATAATAACCCTCAAACTTTATAATTAAGGAAAGAATAGTCCAAAACGTCCCTTGAAACGAGGAGAGAAATCCTAAACTGCCTGGGATTGTGCAGCCTGTGACGGGCCGTCACGCCTGCGACGGTCCGTCACACAGGCCGTCGTGTCTCCCCTGCACTCTGGTGGTTGACGCCCGTCACCCCTGGTGACGGTCCGCTCTGGCCCTCCGCCATGACGGTCGAAACTCGTTTTCTTGCATCAATTTCTCAAAAGTTGAAGTGTTTTGCAACGGGACTCACGACGGTTCGTCGTGGATGTGACGGCACGTCCTGCAGGTCCGTCACAACTTACAGAGAATCGATTTTTCAGTACCCAATTTCAAAACTCTAAGTGTCATGGAACGGAACACCCACGACGGTCCGTCGAGCCTGCGACGGTCCGTCGTTGGCTCCGTGGTTTCAAATCGCTTTTTCGAATTTGTTCTGCAACTCTAAAACGACTAAACAGGTCGTTACAATAGATACCAATTTACCCATCGTTCATCCCCGAACGATCAAAAGAAGAAAAACAATGGCGAAAAGGAGTACCTGAATCTGTGAACAGATGTGGGTATTTCTCTTGCATATCCGCCTCCTTCTCCCAAGTAGCCTCTTCAACCGGTCGATTCTTCCATTGAACTTTGATGGATGCAATTTCTCTCGACCTCAACTTGCGAACCTCTCTATCTAATATAGCAACCGGTTCCTCTTCATAAGTCAAGTTCTCATCCAACAAAACTGAATCCCAACGGATGATGTAGTTTCCATCTCCGTGGTATCTTTTCAACATGGACACATGGAATACCGGATGTACTCCGGACAGCCCCGGGGGCAAGGCTAACTCATAAGCCACCTCCCCTATTCGCTTAAGCACTTCAAATGGTCCAATATACCTTGGACTTAACTTACCTCTTTTGCCAAACCGTATCACCCCTTTCATTGGTGAAACTTTCAACAAGACTTGTTCACCCTCCATGAACTCTAAGTCTCTAACCTTTCGATCTGCATATTCTTTTTGTCTACTTTGCGCCGCTAGAAGCTTTTCTTGAATAGACTTCACTTTCTCTATCGAATCTCTCAACAGATCAGTCCCCCACGGTCTAACTTCAAAAGCGTCAAACCAACCAATGGGAGACCTACATCTCCTCCCATACAATGCTTCAAATGGAGCCATGTCGATACTAGAGTGATAGCTATTATTGTATGAAAACTCCGCTAAGGGTAAGAAGCTATCCCAATGGCCACCAAACTCTATCACACATGCACGAAGCATATCTTCCAACACTTGAATCGTTCGCTCAGACTGACCATCGGTCTGAGGATGAAATGCCGTGCTAAGGTCCAATCTAGTACCCAGTTCAGCATGCAATGTTTTCCAAAACTTAGAAG
The DNA here is from genome assembly GCA_027789145.1 of Solanum arcanum. Taxonomy (NCBI): domain Eukaryota; kingdom Viridiplantae; phylum Streptophyta; class Magnoliopsida; order Solanales; family Solanaceae; genus Solanum; species Solanum arcanum. The sequence goes on along the minus strand of CM050935.1, from coordinate 21,067,797 downwards.
TAAACTGCGTACCTCTATCTGATATGATGGATAATGGAACCCCATGCAATCGAACAATCTCTGAGATATAGACCTTGGCTAACTTCTCTGCGTTGTAAGTCACCTTTACCGGAATGAAATGAGCAGATTTAGTTAGCCTATCGACAACCACCCAAATGGAGTCATACTTACCCAATGTCTTTGGAAGACCAACCACAAAGTCCATTGCAATTCTCTCCCACTTCCATTCAGGAATGGGCATTCTCTGAAGTGTTCCTCCGGGCCTTTGGTGTTCATACTTTACTTGTTGACAGTTTGGACACTTGGCAATAAAGTCAACAATATCACGCTTCATTCTACTCCACCAAAAGTGTTGCTTTAGGTCACGGTACATCTTGGTCGCACCCGGATGTATAGAATACTTTGAACTATGAGCCTCTGTCAGAATAGTGTTGATCAAATCATCAACTCGGGGTACACATACCCTTCCCTTGATTCTCAAAACACCTTCCTCATCGATTTGTGCTTCCTTAGCCTCTCCTTGCAACACTTTGTCTCGGATTCGCCTTAGTTTCTCATCATCAAACTGTTTTCCCTTAATCTTGTCAAGAAAAGAAGATCTCGACTCCACACTAGCTAACAATCCTCCCTTCTCATTTACTTCTAACCTCATCAAATCGTTAGCTAAAATCTGCACTTCTCTAGCCAATGGGCGCCTAGAAGCTTGCAAATGAGCTAGACTTCCCATGCTTCCCGCCTTTCTACTTAAAGCATCCGCTACAACATTCGCTTTTCCCGGATGATACAAGATAGTGATATCGTAGTCCTTTAGTAGTTCCATCCATCTCCTCTGTCTCAAGTTCAAATCTTTCTGAGTAAAGACATACTGAAGGCTACGATGATCCGTATAGACCTCACACTTAACTCCATACAAATAGTGTCTCCATTGCTTTAGTGCAAATACTACCGCGGCCAACTCCAAATCATGGGTCGGATAGTTACGTTCATGCACCTTTAATTGCCTCGAAGCATAAGCAATTACACTCTTCTCTTGCATTAGCACTGCACCCAACCCAGAATAGGATGCATCACAATAAACAATGAAGTCCTTACCTTCCACTGGCAAGGTGAGAATGGGTGCGGTAGTCAATAAAGTCTTGAGCTTTTGAAAGCTTTCCTCACACTCATCCGACCATACAAATGGAACATTTTGCTTAGTCAAGTTCGTCAATTGGGAAGCAATAGAAGAGAATCCCTTGACAAATCTGCGGTAGTAGCTAGCTAACCCAACAAAGCTCCTTATTTCTGATACATTAGTGGGTCTTACCCAATTCTTCACTGTCTCAATCTTAGATGGATCTACCATCACTCCTTCCTTAGAAACCACGTGCCCCAAGAAGGACACTGCATCTAGCCAAAATTCACACTTAGAGAACTTGGCATAAAGCTTTTTCTCCCTCAACATTTCCAATACTATTCTCAAATGTTCCTCATGTTCCCTCTTGCTCTTCGAGTATACCAATATATCATCAATAAATACGATTACGAAGAGGTCCAAATATGGCTTAAAAATCCCGTTCATCAAGCTCATGAACGCAGCAGGGGCATTCGTAAGACCAAAAGACATCACTACGAATTCATAATGCCCATATCTAGTTCGAAAAGCAGTCTTTGGCACGTCCGTCGCCCGTATTTTCAATTGATGATAACCGGATCTCAAGTCAATCTTAGAGAAGACACAAGCACCTTGTAACTGATCGAACAAGTCATCAATGCGAGGAAGAGGATACTTGTTCTTGATAGTTACCTTATTCAGTTGTCTGTAGTCTATGCACATCCGAAAACTCCCATCCTTCTTCTTCACAAACAAAACCGGAGCACCCCAAGGAGATGCACTTGGTCTAATGAAGCCCTTGCTCAACAACTCTTGAAGTTGAGCCTTTAACTCTCTTAATTAGTGGAGCCATTCTATACGAGGGTATAGAAATGGGGTGTGTGCCGGTTCAAGATCGATACAAAAGTCAATATCCCTATCCGTGGCATACCAGGAAGATCTGCGGGAACACATCCAAAAACTCACGGACTACCGAATCCGACTCAATTGAGGGTACTTGGATAGTGTCATCCTTAAGATGTGCCAAGAAAGCTAAACACCCTTTACTAACCATTTTCTTAGCACGAAGAAAGGATATGATACGCACCGGATTAGAAGTGTAGTCGCCTCCCACACTAACGGATCTGCCCAGCTTGGCTAACGCCACCGCTTTAGCATTACAATCCAAAATTGCAAAATTCGGAGAAAGCCAAGTCATACCCGCATTACATCAAAATCACCCATTTCTAAGATAACCAAATCTACGTAAGTGTTGCTCCCCACAAAATTCACCAAACAAGACCTATACACTTTTTCAACTACCACATCGCTTCACCTGAGTAGAAACACGAATAGGCATATCAAGTAATTCACAATGTAGATTTAGACCATTAGCAAATGATGAAGATACATATGAAAACGTGGAGCCAGGGTCAAATAATATAGATGCCATGCAATCACAAACCAAAAGATTACCCGTGATAACAAAGATCGACGCCTCCGCTTGAGATCTCCCAGGAAAGCGTAACAATGGGCCCTATCGTTTGTCCGTCCATTGCCCCTACCATGTTGCGAAGTAGAGGCTCCGCTTAGCCCTTCACCTCTGCCGCTCTGGTGACCACCATTACCTCCGCCACCACGCCCTCCGGAATAACGCCCTCTACCACTGCCACCCCTACCTCTAGCGGTGGGGTTACGTAACTCTGGTTTGGACAATACCTCTTAATGTGTCCAATCTCTCCACACCCATAACATTCTCCTGGTTCACGATCGGCCTCTCGGAGAAGTGTTGACCGTTCGAGGTGGACCCCAACTGATCTGTAGTGAAGACGTATTGGTCGATTGGAGTGACCTCAGGAGTTCTCCTCTAGAATAAGAACCATTAAACTCACCTCCCCTTGAAACCTCTTCGATGTAGGCGTGGTGGTGAAGTCATCCGGTTCACTCCTTCCACCTCTATCACAAAGTCTACCACCTCTTGGAAGGATGTTGCCGCTGCCGCTACTTGTAAGGCGAAATCGCAACTCGATCTCAACCCCTTTACAAAGCGGCGGATCCGTTCTTGTGGATCAAAGCGAGTTGAGTGGCATACCTTGATAAAGCACGAAACTTAGCCTCATATGCGTTAACCGTCATCCTACCTTGCTCGAGACTCAAGAACTCATCCCTCTTCCTATCCCTCAAGGTCAGGGATATACTTTTCCATGAACAAACTCGAGAATGATTCCCAAGTCATAGGTGGTGCCTCTGTTGGTTGACACTCAACATGTGAACGCCACCATATTTTGGCGTTCCTTGAAACCGATAGCTCACGAACTCGACACCAAACCTCTCTACTATACCCATCTTGTGTAGTAGCTCATGACAATCAACCAGAAAATCGTAGGCATCCTCGATTACGCACCCTTAAAGACCGGAGGTTTCAATTTCAAGAACTTCTTTGAAAAGTTCATGTTGATCGTTTGTCATAATAGGCCCGATGGTCGACGTGGAAATGTGCCCATTCCCAATGGTGCATCCATGCGAGAGCCATAGTAGCGCCGCGTCGTACCTCAAAGCCGAGGTGTTGGTGCGAAAACCCTGGAGGTGCTGACCGTGATCGGATAACCCGCTAAGATAAGCGAGAACCTGATTGATCATCTCAGGGTAGGTTGAGGTGGCATTTCCTCATTCTGTACTTGCTCATTCACCCCATCCTCCCCTTCTCTTATCACCTCTTGATCGGTGGAGGAGTCACCGCCCTAGTATCGAGATGGGCTAGGTGCTCGTCCTCTTCCTCTAGAGGGCGTCCTCCCACGACCTCTACCACGGCCTCTTGCCGTTGTTCTCCTCGAGCCACGGCCCGGTGGGTGGCTCAGACGTTCTTGTCTTGGGTGTTGTTGTTGGCGCTGTCGTGGCTCTAGTTCTAACCATCTGCGAAATAGAGTGAAGATGGTCGATACCAACCGTATCGCCTAGATACCAATTGGACTCAAGTAGTAGCACGAAAGAAAGAATGAAAGAGTGAAATTTTTCTAAAGTCTTGTAGCCTCTCAAGGAAAAGTAAAGGCGTCCCCCTACCGTTCCTTAAGACTCTACTAGACCTGTTCTTGTGTGATGAGACCAACGAACCTAATGCTCTGATACCAAGTTTGTCACGACCCAAATCCGGGCATGGCGGCACCCACATTTACCCTCCTATGTGAGCGAACCAACCAATTTAACCCTTATCATTTCAATATATAACAACAGAAAGTAATGCGGAAGACTTAACTCATTAATAAAACAATTCAAAACTATTATTATTATCCCCAAAATCTGGAAGTCATCATCACAAGAACATCTATCTCAAATTGCTAAACTAAAACTGTCTAAAAAGCTAAAACAACTACTANCTAGTCNATGCCGGNNNTTCAAGGCATCAAGACTTGAAGAAGAAGACCCGATCAAGCTAGACGCATTAGCTCACCCTGAATTTCGAAGGTAGTGAAGACTGGCTAGATCTCTTTGTTGAGTTGAAGTTGACGGAACGTTCTTTGCATTGCACAAATAACAAAGGAGAAAACATGAAAGTAGGGTCGATTACAACCACAAGTCTTGAGTAGATATCATCGGCCAACTCAAAATAGGGAACATATATATATCAATAATAATGCAAATCAACTACAATACTCAACATGTAGCAATAACAACATGAGTTCATCAATAATTACAACCGAAGTTCACACATGAGGACTCAAGCCTTAATACCATACTCATTTGGGAATTAAGTTCATTAGATTGAGTATATTCATTATCTTTCGAGATTCATTATCTTTCTTCCTCTTGTGTCGATGCGTGACACTCCGCTCCTCTATTTCTATCCTGGTGCGGGCGTGGCACTCCGATCCTCATATACTATCCTGGTACCGAACGTGGCACCCGATCCATATTCTATCCTGGTGTCGGAACGTGACACTCCGATCCTCATATTCATTCTATCCTGGTACCGGAACGTGGCACCCGATCCTCATATTCATTCTATCCTGGTACCGGAACGTGGCACCCGATCCTCATATTCATTCTATCCTGGTACCGGAACGTGGCACCCGATCCTCATATTCATTCTATCCTGGTGCGGAACATGGCACCCGATCCTCATATTCATTCTATCCTGGTACCGGAACGTGGCACCCGATCCTCATATTCATTCTATCCTGGTACCGGAACGTGGCACCCGATCCCCTAATTCATCAAGCCTTCTTTCATACTAAGGCATCATCAATCTCATTATATAATATATCAAGCCTTCTTTTATACTAAGGCATCATCATTCTCATTATATAATATATCAAGCGAATTAGGGTTCTTTCAAGATTTGGGATTCAATAACTTCATCATGCTTTGTTAATTCATCACAATTTCACATTCATATTCATGCAAGCATACAACTTAAGCACATAGTAGGGTTTACAATAATATCAACACATAATATTCACTATTAAGAGTTCACTACGAATATCGTAACATAAACCATAACCTACTTCCACCGAAGAATTGGAATCAACAAGAATTCTCCCAAGCTTTGTTCTTCTCGTTCAATCTCCCTCAATTCGTTTCTCTTTTCTCTCTCTTGTTCTTTCTCTTTTGTTTTATTCAAACCCTCTTTCTTTTACCCTAATTCTATATAATTAGGAATGAAAGATGGTAATAATGACCCACTAATTAACTTAAGGTTACCTAATTTAACCCCCAAGTAATTAGATTTATTAATAATAACCCTCAAACTTTATAATTAAGGAAAGAATAGTCCAAAACGTCCCTTGAAACGAGGAGAGAAATCCTAAATGGGATTGTGCGACTGTGGACGGCCGTCACGCTGCGACGGTCCGTCACACAGGCCGTCGTGTCTCCCCAGACTCCAGGTGGTGTGCGACGGCCGTCACCTGTGACGGTCCGTCCTGGCCCCTCCGTCATGACGGTCAGAAACTCGTTTTCTTGCATCAATTTCTCAAAAGTTGAAGTGTTTTGCAACGGGACTCACGACGGTTCGTCGTGGATGTGACGGCACGTCCTGCAGGTCCGTCACAACTTACAGAGAATCGATTTTTCAGTACCCAATTTCAAAACTCTAAGTGTCATGGAACGGAACACCCACGACGGTCCGTCGAGCCTGCGACGGTCCGTCGTTGGCTCCGTGGTTTCAGCCAGTTTTTCCCGAATTTGTTCTGCAACTCTAAAACGACTAAACAGGTCGTTACACATATAATAATTTTAGCTTAGCTAATTCTTTTTCTAATTCACTTATTCTAGTATTTTTTATTTCTTTTAGATGTTGTGCTTCTTGCTTTGCTTGTGTTTTTATTTTTTCAATTTCTTTTGATTTATCTATTTCTTCATTTTCTTTTGTTATTCTTACCATAGCTGTCAAACTATCTTCTAATTTTGCTGTTTCTTTTTCTAACATTATATATAAGTTATTTCATATTTTTTTATATCGTCTTCCGAAATTTGAAAATATTATTTTTATTACTAAGCCATCTTGATTTTCATATGTCTTTTCGTCTACTGCAAATTCTTCTTTATTCATTATGGTTCGTGTTATAGCTTATATCATGTTTTAATTTGTATTCTTGACAATCTATTTATATTTCTAGCATAAATATAACTTTTCTTTGTACTAATATTGATTTATTGCATACTCCTCCTAACATGTTTTCTTCTAATCTTTCTCTCTGTATTGTAATGTTGTCTTTTTTCAATTATTTTCTCTATGACTTGTTGCTTATATGTTTTTTTGTTCATATTGTTTTTTTAGGTAACGAACATTCTTATATTCTGTTATAGAAATTACATCTGTCAAAAGATTTTGTTTTACTATTATTTGTTTTAGTAAATTGTAATAGTTTATATTCTATGTATAAGGTTTTTAACTTTTTCTGTGTCTTTCGTACTTTTCTTTCTATTTTAGTTTTTGTTATAGTAGTTACTTTATTTGATGTTTGATTATTCTTCATAATTTTAAGAATAAAATATTTTTTCATAATATATTTTTTTAAGTAGATCTAATCTTTGTATTTCATTAGTGTTGTTTGTAATATATTCTAAATATTCACTTTCCCTAGTTCTCAAATATTTGTAAAAATTTTCAATTAGTAGTTTTTCAAGTAGTTCTACTCGTTCTTTAGTTTCTTTCAAGAATTGTAAGTATAAATAATTTTTCATTGATCTATGAATAATTCTATATCATCATATGAATCTATGTCAAAATCATCTGGAATAATTAATTCTGCCCAACCTTGGGTTGTTTCTTCTATTATTTCGTATGTTAATAATTTTTCATAAATTGTTCTTCTTATATCTGTATTAAGATCTTTAAATATATAAAGTATTAATATTTTGTAATTAATATCATTATCTAGTAAATAGGAATTCATTTTAACATGTTGTCACTAAAAATTTTATTCCTTCTAACCTCTTAATAGATTATACTTATTTATTATGTAATAATAATGATTTAATAATCATCTCGCCTGGTCACTACTACGATTTTCTTCTTTGATCAGTTACCCTAAGAACACCTGAACTTTGTTTACTCCCCTAAACGGCCTTCATGCCTATCGGTTTCAACTTTAGGATGGCATAGTCTGGGCATACCTATTCGAAGAATATTTCCATAGCAAACTTTATAAAGATGGTTATTATAACATTATTAAAAATGATAAACAATTATAATCAACAAGAGATTATTAGGAATGAAACAGTTTAGCTACTCATGAATGTAAATGAGTATACCTGTTTATGTAGATTTGTTGTTTCTGACTTGTTTTCTATAGATTTAATTTTGTGAACTAGCTCTGATACCAAATTGGTGGTGGCCGACACTACTTTAATAATACTTTACACATGGCCTATTTTTCTTTGGCCGACACAAGAAAACAAAAAACTTTACATATAATGGCCTTTACTTTTTAGATGGACGACATACTTTAATGTTATTTCTTAAACCACTAACTAATAAATTATTAAAATTATTCCACAAATGTAATAATAAAGTTACAAATAGTTCAAAATAACTTAGAATCTATCGAGAAGTCTTTTATAAAATAACAAGCTCTTGTATTCAAAACAACCAAATGGTTCATTACATTAGATACCAATTTATCCATCGTTCCTCCTCGAACGATCAAAGAAAGGTGAGGGTAAGAGAGGATAGTTATCTCAACAATTCTATAATGACCCGTTAGACTATTTTGAGTACTAGTCCACTTTCTTTCATAAAGGATCCTTTCCGTAAAAAAAAAATATCTATGGAAATTTTAAATTACTTGTTCAACTATAGTTAATTAATTAGAGAATAAATTTTAATTATTTTTTTAGTAATTCATTAATGGGTCAAGTCTAATTATTTAATACCTATACTACTTGACTTATTTATTAAAATTAGGTAGCGAGGTTAACATTTTTTTTATCACAATGTGATGAGACGAAAAGAGGAATAGTACGTTAACAGGAAGCCGCCGATAGAAGACCTAATGGTATGGTGGTGGAAAAAGATAATCCTTCAGGTACAAAAATAACAAATTCATCCGTATTTCATATTATATTACTATATAAGTCATATTTTCGTTAATTCATGTGATTAATTACTATTTTTATTATTGTTTGTGATGCTTCAATTGGTATGGTGTATTAATTACCGGCAAATTTAGCTTTTTATATAGGACATTGAGGCTAAATATTAATGGCTGCCAACATAAGTTTGAATTTAGAAATTGAAAGTCAAAAATTGAGGCTAATAATAAAATAATAATTGGCTCATCATTGCTACATATTGTTGAAATGGTGTTATGCAGGGTATAACTTACCGGTGAGGATTTGTGTCCTCTGCTTCAGCGGTTCCACCACTGGTTCGTAACCAGTGATTTTATATTTATTAGTTCTTATTTTATTATCATATTATGATTTAAGTTTTGATATATTAAAATAGGTAATTAAATATCGAGTGTATTATATTATGTGAAAGTTATTAGGGTTTTAGTATTTGAAGAAATTATGACTTAAACCTACGCTTGAATTTGAGGAAAACGAGAACCGAAATATTAACTGGCATCCAAATTAAGAACGTGATTATATGTTTGAGTGATTTTCTGGGTCTAAGATAGACATATAGTAATATAGGTGTTGTTAGTTTTGAATCTTATTGTGATTATTATGTGAATAGATTGCATTGTAATGGAAGCTTAACGAAAAGGGACGACTCAAGTCCTGGAGTGAATTCTTAATTTATTAAGGCAAGTGGATTTCTAAACTCTTGTTAAGTGTATGAAATGCGTGTATTTCCTTGTGGTATATGTTTGGGAGTAACGGGATTGGTGATGGGTTGACTTGTCCACATTGATTAATACTAATGATGAAAAAAATAGGATAACAAAAGTCTATGTGATTAATTGTTTATGTGTGATGTGTTGAGAAAGGGTTGAAGGCTTGTTGAATTATTGTTGATGAAACTTCATGTTTGTGTGGTTTTAAACTGTGCGATTTTATGAAAATGGTCATCTCCTCATTACTTGTATGAACATGTCATCTGCATTATGCTGAGGCATTGGTTGTGACAAGTGTTATGTGCGTAGGCAAAGAATGGGTACTTAAGAGGATGTACCATTTCGAGGGACGTATCGCGCGCTACTATGGATACTATATTTCGAGGGACGTATCGCGCGCCGCGATGGTTACTATTATCGAGGGTCGTGTCGTGCGCCGCGACAGATGCATGGACAGATATGTCCCCCATGAGTCCCTGACTGAGAGACAGCGGGTGTGTATCACTAGGTCAGACATGCATCATTATACTTGACATTGCATTCCATTGCATTGCACATACTTATCATAAGTGAACTTGATATCGTATTTTGCTGATCTTTTGATTGACTTTCTGTGGAACTTGCGATTGATCAATATTGTAACGACCTGTTTAGTCATTTTGAGCAGCGGACTTTGATTCTGGAAAAACTGGCAGAAACGACGGACCCCACGATGGACCGTCATGGGCACGACAGACCGTCGAGGGGGTCTCGTTCCAAAATACTTAGAATTCTAAAAAATGGGCACTGAAATCGACTCTCTGAACTTCGTAACGGAATGGTAGGACGGACCGTCACAGGTGTGACGGACCGTCACAGACTCTTTAGAGAAATTGAGTCTCTGAACTCTGTGACGGAGCAGAATGACGGACTGTCGCAGGCGCGACGGGCCGTCACAGGCTGCGTAATCCCAGGCTGAGTAGGATTTCTTTAATTGTTTTAAGGGACGTTTTTGACTATTCCTGCTTTAATTATAAAGTTAGTGGGTTAATGATAATAAGTCTAATTACTTGGGGTCTAAAAGAGGTAACCTTAAGTTAATTAGTGGGTTATTATTGCCATTTTTTTATTCATAATTATGTGATTATTAGGGTAAAAGAAAGAGGGTTTGAATAAAGAAAAATAGAATGAACAAGAAGAGAGAGAGAGAGGATCAATCGAGAAGGGGAAAACACAAAGCTTTGGGGAATTTGCTTGCTTTATCACTAATCTTCGGTGGAGGTAGGTTATGGTTTTATACTATTCGTAGTAAACTCTTGATAGCGAATGATATGTGTTGGGTTGTATTGTAAGTCTTCTATATGCTTAATTGTGTGCTTGTATGATGTGTTTATATGATTGTGATAAAATAAGTATGATAAAGCTATTGAATCCCAAATCTTGAAAATCTGTTGTTAATGATGATGTCTTGGTATAAAAGAAGGCTTGATGAACTAAAGTAATGAGATTGATGATGCCTTGGTATAAAAGAAGCCTTGATGAACTAAAGTAATGAGATGATGATGCCTTGGTATAAGAGAAGGCTTGATGAATTAATAGAATAAGAGTAGGGGATCAGGTGTCACGAACCCACGTAGAATTAGGGGATCGGGTGTCACGAACCGACACGTAGAACTAGGGGATCGAGTGTCACGAACCGACAGGTAGAATTAGGGGATCGGGTGTCACGAACTGACACGTAGAATTAGGGGATCGGGTGTCATGAACCGACACATAGAATTAGGGGATCGGGTGTCACGAACCGACACATAGATTTAGGGGATCAGAGTGTCACGAACCAACACATAGTAGTAGGGGATCGGAGTTTCACGTACCGACACAAGAGGAATAAAGATAATGAATCTTGAAAGATGTTAATATACTCAATCTAATGAACCTAATTCCCAAATGAGTATGGTATTGAGGCTTGAGTCCTCATGTGGTGAACTTGGCGGTACTTGGTAATGATTATAGTGCTTGTTGTTGCTACATGTTGAGTATTGTAGTTGATTTATGATATTACTTGATATATACTGTTTTCTATTTGTAGTTGGCCGATGATACCTACTCAGTACTTGTGTTTGTACTAACCCCCTACTTTTATGTTTTCTTCTTTGTTATTTGTGGAGTGCATCAAACGTGTCGTCGTCTTCAACTCAACCGCAATTCTAGCCAGTCTTCAATTACATCGGATTTCAGGGTGAGCTAATGCTTCTAGCTTGGATTGGATCTTCTTCTTCATGTCTTGATGCATTGATGTTCCAGCATGGACTAGCTTTTACTTGTTTTAGCTTCTTAGAATACTCTTAGTTTAGTAATTTGATCGTAGATGTTCTTGTGATGATGACTTCCAGATTTTGGGGATAATAATAGTTATTGATTTTATTAATGAGTTTAAGTCATCCGCATTACTTTCTGCTGATATTATATTGAAATGTTAAGGTTTAGATTGGTTGGTTCGCTCACATAGGAGGGTAAGTGTGGGTGCCAGTCGCGGCCCGATTTGGGTCGTGACAAACTTGGTATCAGAGCATTAGGTTCTTTGGACTCATCACACAAGAACGAGTCTAGTAGAGTCTTAAAGAAACGGTAGAAGGACACCTTTACTTTTCTTTGAGAGGCTATAATACTTTAGGAAAATTCCATTCTTTCATTCTTTCTTTCGTGCTATTACTTGGGTCCAATTGGTATCTAGGTGATACAAATTGGTATTCGACCATATTCACTCTGTCTCGCAGATGGTTAGAACTAGAGCAACAGCGCGCCAACATCAACATCAGCATGACAAGATGCATCTGAGCCAGCCACTTAGACTGTAGCTCGAAGAGGAGCAGTGGAAAGAGGTCGCGGTAGAGGTCGGGGGAGGACGTCCTCTAGGAGAAGTGGACGAGCACCTAGCCCATCTGGTACTAGGGCAGTGACTCCTCCACCGACTGAGGAAGTGGTAAGAGAGGGTGAGGAAGGGGAGAATGAACAAGTGCAGAATGAGGAAATGCCACCCCAACCTACCCCAGAGATGATCAATCAGGTTCAGGCTTATCTTAGCGGGTTATCTGATCAGGGCCAGACACCTCCAGTATTTTTTGCACCAGCACCTCAGGTTCCGGAGGTACAACATGCGACTACTATGGCTCCCCGCATGGATGCCTCATTGGAAATAGGCACGTTTCCTCGTCTGACTACAGGGCCTATAATGACTAATGATCAGTATGAACTTTTCAGTAAGTTCTTGAAATTGAAACCTCCAGTCTTAAAGGGTGCTGAATCTGAGGATGCCTACGATTTTCTGGTTGACTGTCATGAGCTACTACACAAGATGGGTATAGTAGAACGGTTTGGTGTTGAGTTTGTGACTTATCAGTTTCAAGGGAACGCCAAAATGTGGTGGCGGTCACATGTTGAGTGTCAACCAACAGATGCACCACCTATGACTTGGGCATCATTCTCTAGCTTGTTTATGGAGAAGTATATACCCCGGACCTTGAGAGATAGGAAAAGAGATGAATTCTTGAGCCTAGAGCAAGGTAGGATGTCGGTTACTGCATATGAGGCTAAGTTTCGTGCACTTTCCAGATATGCCACTCAGCTTTGTTTCAGTCCACAAGAGCGGATTCGCCATTTTGCGAAGGGGTTGAGGTCAGAAGTGCGGATTTCAGCCTTACAGGTAGCGGCTACAGCGAAATCTTTTCAAGAAGTGGTAGACTTCGTGATAGAGGTAGAGGGAGTAAAGCCAGATGACTTCACCATGGAAACTACATCAAAAAGGTTTCGAAAGGGAGGTGAGTTTAATGGTTCTTACTCTACAGGATAGGGTTCAGGAGGTTACTCAGTTCGACCAATTCAGTCATCACTATTGACTGTAGTTGGGGGTCCACCTCAGACCGGTCAACACTTCTCTGAGAGACCTATGCCTGACTGCAGAGAGTGTTATGGATGTGGGGAGACTGGACATATTAGGAGGAATTGTCAAAAACAGAGTTATAGACCCCCAATAGCTAGAGGTAGAGGTGGTCATGGTAGAGGCCGTTATTCCGGAGGACGTGGTGGCCGAGGTAATGGTTGTCACCAAAACGGTCGGGGTGATGGGCAAACTGGAGCCACTACAACACAACGTGGTAGGGGCAACGGACAGACAGGTAATGGGGCCCATTGTTACGCTTTCCTTGGGAGATCTGAAGCGGAGACCTCGGATGCTGTCATCACAGGTAATCTTTTGATTTGTGATTGCATGGCTTCTGTATTATTTGACCCTGGCTCTACCTTTTCATATGTATCTTCTTCATTTGCTAATGGTCTTAATTTACATTGTGAATTTCTTGACATGCATATTCGTGTTTCTACTCCGGTGGGTGAGTCTGTGTTAGTTGAAAAAGTATATACGTCTTGTTTGGTGACTTTTGTGGGGAGTAATACTTATGTAGACTTGGTTATCTTAGAAATGGTTGATTTTGATGTAATTCAGGGTATGACTTGGCTTTCTCCGAATTTTGCGATCTTGGGTTGTAATGCTAAAACAATGACGTTAGCCAAGCCTGGGACAGATCCGTTAGTGTGGGAGGGTGACTACACTTCCAATCCGGTTCGTATCATCTCCTTCCTTCGTGCTAAGAAAATGGTTAGTAAGGGTTGTTTGGCGTTCTTGGCACATCTCAGGGATGATACTACCCAAGTACCTTCAATTGAGTCCGTTTCGATAGTCCGCGAGTTTTTGGATGTGTTCCCTGCAGATCTTCCTGGTATGCCACCAGATAGGGATATTGACTTCTGCATTGATCTTGAACCGGGCACTCTCCCCATTTCTATACCCCCTTATAGAATGGCTCCCGCGGAGTTAAGAGAGTTAAAGGCCCAACTTCAAGAGTTGTTGAGCAAAGGCTTCATTAGACAAAGTGCATCTCCTTGGGGTGCTCCGGTGTTATTTGTGAATAAGAAGGATGGGAGTTTTCGGATGTGCATAGACTACCGACAGTTGAACAAGGTAACCATTAAGAACAAGTATCCCATTCCTCGCATTGATGACTTGTTCAATCAGTTACAGGGTGCTTGTGTCTTCTTTTAGATTGACTTGAGATCCGGTTATCATCAATTCAAAATACGAGCAACGGATGTGCCAAAGACTGCTTTTCGGACAAGATATGGGCATTACGAATTCGTAGTGATGTCTTTTGGTCTTACGAATGCCCCTGCTGCTTTCATGAGCTTGATGAACGGGATTTTTATGCCATACCTGGATCTCTTTGTGATCGTATTTATTGATGACATACTGATATACTCAAAGAGCAAGAAAGAACATGAGGAGCATTTGAGAATGGTATTGGAAATGTTGAGGGAGAAAAAGCTTTATGCCAAATTCTCCAAGTGTGAGTTCTGGCTAGATTCAGTGTCCTTCTTGGAGCACGTGGTGTCTAAGGATGGAGTGATGGTGGATCCTACTAAGATTGAGAGAGTGAAGAATTGGGTAAGACCTACTAATGTTTCAGAAATAAGGAGCTTTGTTGGTTTAGCTAGCTATTACCGTCGATTTGTCAAGGGATTCTCTTCCATTGCTTCCCAATTGACGAACTTGACTAAGCAGAATGTTCCATTTGTATGGTCGGACGAGTGTGAAGAAAGCTTTTCAGAAGCTCAAGACCTTGTTGACTACTGCACCAATTCTCACCATGCCCGTGGAAGGTAAGAATTTCATTGTCTATTGTGATGCATCCTATTCGGGTTTGGATGCAGTACTAATGCAAGAGAAGAATGTAATTGCTTATGCTTCGAGGCAATTAAAGGTTCACGAACGTAATTATCTGACCCATGATTTGGAATTGGTTGCGGTAGTGTTTGCCTTAAAGCAATGGAGACACTATCTATATGGGGTTAAGTGTGAGGTCTATACGGATCATCGTAGCCTACAGTATTTCTTTACTCAAAGAGATTTGAATTTGAGATAGAGGAGATGGATGGAACTACTGAAGGACTACGATATCACTATCTTGTATCATTCGGGAAAGGCTAATGTTGTGGCAGATGCCTTAAGTAGGAAGGCAGGGAGCATGGGAAGTCTAGCCCACTTGCAAGTTTCTAGACGTCCATTGGCTAGAGAGGTTCAGACTTTGGCTAACAACTTTATGAGGTTAGAAGTAAATGAGAAGGGAGGATTGTGGGCTTGTGTGGAGGCAAGATGTTCTTTTCTTGACAAGATTAAGGGAAAACAGTTTGATGATGAGAAACTAAGCAGAATCCAAGATAAGGTATTCCGAGGAGAGGTTAAGGAAGCACAAATCAATGAGGAAGGTGTTTTGAGAATCAAGGAAAGGGTATGTGTACCCCGAGTTGATGATTCTATCAACACTATTCTTACAGAGGCTCATAGTTCAAGGTATTCTATACATCCTGGTGCAACCAAGATGTATCGTGACCTAAAGCAACACTTTTGGTGGAGTAGAATGAAGCGTGATATTGTTGATTTTATTGCCAAATGTCCAAACTGACAACAAGTAAAGAATGAACACCAGAGAACCGGAGGAACACTTCAGAAAATGCCCATTCCTGAATGGAAGTGGGAAAGGATTGCAATGGACTTCGTGGTTGGTCTTCCCAAGACAAGGGGTAAGTATGACTCTATTTGGGTGATTATCGATAGGTTAAATAAGTCTGCTTATTTCATTCCGGTCAAGGTGACTTACAATGCAGAGAAGTTAGCCAAACTTTACATCTCGGAAGTGGTGCGATTGCATGGGGTTCCACTCTCCATTATATCAGATAGAGGTACGCAGTTTACTTCTATGTTTTGGAAAACATTGCATGCTGAATTGGGTACTAGGTTGGACCTTAGCAGTGCGTTCCATCCTCATACCGATGGTCAGTCTGAGAGAACGATTCAAGTGTTTGAGGATATGCTTCGTGCATGCGTGATAGATTTTGGTGGCCATTGGGATAGCTTCCTACCCTTAGCAGAGTTTTCATACAACAATAGCTATCACTCCAGTATTGATATGGCTCCATTCGAAGCATTGTATGGGAGGAGATGTAGGTGTCCCATTGGTTGGTTTGATGCATTTGAGGTTAGACCTTGGGGTACTGACCTTTTGAGGGATTCATTAGAGAAAGTGAAATCTATTCAAGAAAAGCTGTTAGTGGCGCAAAGTAGGCAAAAGGAATATGCAGATAGAAAAGTTAGAGACTTGTTCAAGGAGGGTGAACAAGTCTTGCTGAAGGTCTCACCCATGAAAGGCGTGACGCGTTTTGGAAAAAGGGGTAAATTGAGCCCAAGGTATATTGGTCCCTTTGAATTACTTAAGAGAGTAGGGGAGGTGGCTTATGAGTTAGCCTTGCCTCCAGGGCTGTCCGGAGTGCATCCGGTATTTCATGTGTCTATGTTGAAAAGATACCATGGGGATGGAAACTACATCATTCGTTGGGATTCAGTTCTGCTTGATGAAAATTTGTCTTATGAGGAGGAACCTGTTGCTATCTTTGATAGAGAAGTTCGCAAGTTGAGGTCAAGGGATATTGCATCCATCAAAGTTCAATGGAGGAATCGACCCGTTGAAGAAGCCATTTGGGCAAAAGAGGCTGATATGCAAGAAAGATACCCACACCTGTTTACAGATTCAGGTACTTCTTTTCGCCCTTGTTTTTCTTCTTATGATCGTTCGAGGACGAACGATGGGTAAATTGGTATCTATTGTAACGACCTGTTTAGTCGTTTTGAGTAGCAGACTTTGATTCTGGATAAACTGGCAGAAACGACGGACCCCACAACGGACCGTCATGGGCACGACGGACCGTCGAGGGGGCCTCGTTCCAAAATACTTAGAATTCTGAAAAATGGTCATTGAAATCGACTCTCTGATCTTCGTACCGGAATGGCATGACGGACCGTCACAGACTCTTCAGAGAAATTGAGTCTCTGAACTCTGTGACGGAGCAGCAGGACGGACCGTCGTAGGCGCGACGGGCCGTCACAGGCTGCGTAATCCCAGGCTGAGTCGGATTTCTTTAATTGTTTTAAGGGAAGTTTTTGACTATTCCTGCTTTAATTATAAAGTTAGTGGGTTAATGATAATAAGTCTAATTACTTGGGGTCTAAAAGAGGTAACCTTAAGTTAATTAGTGGGTTATTATTGCCATTTTTTTATTCATAATTATGTGATTATTAGGGTAAAAGAAAGAGGGTTTGAATAAAGAAAAATAGAATGAACAAGAAGAGAGAGAGAGAGGATCGATCGAGAAGGGGAAAACACAAAGCTTTGGGGAATTTGCTTGCTTGATCACTAATCTTCGGTGGAGGTAGGTTATGGTTTTATACTATTCGTAGTAAACTCTTGATAGCGAATGATATGTGTTGGGTTGTATTGTAAGTCTTCTATATGCTTAATTGTGTGCTTGTATGATGTGTTTATATGATTGTGATAAAATAAGCATGATGAAGCTATTGAATCCCAAATCTTGAAAATCTCTTTTTAATGATGATGTCTTGGTATAAAAGAAGGCTTGATGAACTAAAGTAATGAGATTGATGATGCCTTGGTATAAAAGAAGGCTTGATGAACTAAAGTAATGAGATGATGATGCCTTGGTATAAGAGAAGGCTTGATGAATTAATAGAATGAGATTAGGGGATCGGGTGTCACGAACCGACACGTAGAATTAGGGGATCGGATGTCACGAACCGACACGTAGAACTAGGGGATCGGGTGTCACGAACTGACATATAGAATTAGGGGATCGGGTGTCACGAATCGGCACGTATAATTAGGGGATCGAGTGTCACAAACCGACACGTAGAATTAGGGGATCGGGTGTCACGAACCGACACGTAGATTTCGGGGATCGGAGTGTCACGAACCGACACATAGTAGTAGGGGATCAGAGTGTCACGTACCGACACAAGAGGAATAAAGATAATGAATCTTGAAAGATGTTAATATACTCAATCTAATGAACCTTATTCCCAAATGAGTATGGTATTGAAGCTTGAGTCCTCATGTGGTGAACTGGGCGGTACTTGGTAATGATTATAGTGCTTTTTGTTGCTACATGTTGTGTATTGTAGTTGATTTATGATATTACTTGATATATACTGTTTTCTATTTGGAGTTGGCCGATGATACCTACTCAGTACTTGTGTTTGTACTGACCCCCTACTTTTATGTTTTCTTCTTTGTTATTTGTGGGGTGCAGCAAACGTGCCGTCGTCTTCAACTCAACCGCAATTCTAGCTAGTCTTCAATTACACCGGATTTCAGGGTGAGCTAATGCTTCTAGCTTGGACTGGATCTTCTTCTTCATGTCTTGATGCCTTGAAGTTCCGGCATGGACTAGCTTTTACTTGTTTTAGCTTCTTAGAATACTCTTAGTTTAGTAATTAGATCATAGATGTTCTTGTGATGATGACTTCTAGATTATGGGGATAATAATAGTTATTGATTTTATTAATGAGTTTAAGTCTTCCGCATTACTTTCTGCTGATATTATATTGAAATATTAAGGTTTAGATTGGTTGGTTCGGTCACATAGGAGGGTAAGTGTGGGTGCCAGTCGTGGCCCGATTTGGGTCGCGGCAAATATTGATCTTGTTATTGCGGATATGTAATTTGTCTAAGTGTTGTTGTTGAGCTACGTGCTATGTAAATCGTGAGCTTTTAGGTTAGGTTGATTTTAATGCAGGTTGTAATTGTTGAGGTTCGGTTGAGGGTGGTAGGAGTACCCGTATTTTATCCCCTTAGCTTGTTTTTAGATGTTTTACTTGCTGGGTACCGTGTGGTTTGGTACTCAACCCTTGCTACTACAATTTTTTGGTAGGTTACTTTCCCGGACTTTGTGATATTTCTCTTCTCCTTGTTTAAGCTTTCTTGGAGATTTGAGAGATAGCTGTTTGTCGCCTCAGCGTACTTTCTTTTCCCTTATTTATGACCTTGTTCTATTCTAGAAACAAGTTTATTTGAGACTAGCGTTTCTTTTGAATCAATTGTAATACTTTAGAGGCTTGTACATGTGACAACCAGATTTTGGGGGTGTTTTGAATTGATTATGAAATTTCCGCATTTTTTGTAATGGTTGAATTTCAGGCTGACTTGTCTTGGTGGGATAAGACGAGTGCCATCACGTCCATTTTTGGGTCGTGACAAAATGGTTTCAGAGCCCCAGGTTCATAGGTCTCACATGTGTACAAGTCGAGTCTAAGTAGAGTCTCGAGGATCGGTACGGAGACGTCTGTACTTATCTTTAAGAGGCTATAGTGAATTTTAGAAAAAAAATCTTCACTTCTTGAATCTCTATCATACGTACATGGTCTGATTTTATTCTTATCACTTCATTCCATTCCCTCTCATTTTGTGATGACTCGTGCGTAGTTCCTCATGTCAGTAGTTGTTGTTGCGTATGGATTAAATGATAGATTTGGTACTAGGGTTGGAGTGATATACTTATGAAAATTATGTGTTGTTCGATAATTGAAAGTGAACCAATTAAATTGATGGCAAGATAATGTTCAATGCAACTTGAGAAAACACAGTAAGATAAATTTTCATAATATGTATGAGTTGCTTAGCGAATGATAAGAATGTTGTTACACCAATTGAGGTCAGATCCTCTTTTGTGGTTTTATAGATTGAGTGTATACCAAAGGTGGTTATGAAATGACTATTACAATGGTACCAATTCTTACTTGGTTAAAGTTATGTTTTTTTTGCTACTCTTGCTATGGACCTGATCTACAAAGGAATGCACATCAGATTGAACGAGAGACCTAATGAATTTAGTGGTGTAATATAGTTAATTAATGGGCAGAAATGTATTGACTATTTGGATACAATCTTCTCGATAGGTATGATATGTTCTACTGGTGAATATGACGAACTTTCACGATGTTGTACTACTGGTATATGAAACGAATATGTTGATTTTCTAGTGTTAATACAAACTACTTAAGGAGTTATCAATTTTATCACTTTCTCATATAATCATTTCAATGTTACCTTCAAATTTGAGAGACCGACTATCTTGTTACTAAAGAAGAATGAGTTAAACATTATTAATAAGTAAAATCTTAGTGGTGGATCTTAGGTATGATATTAATGTGTTTGTAGGTTATAAAGTGTATCCTTATGATTCTAAATGAGCAGTGGTGATTTTATCATAAGCTCCAATTGAGTGAATTGAACTTATATGTAAAGGAATTCTCAAATATTATACTTGTGTGAAGGTAATTGAAAATCTTAGTAAGAAGTGGCATATGAAGTTGGGTTAGTCTTTTTATTTTTGTGTGTATAACAGAGTTTAAGGTGTCATATTGATGAAAAGGTTAACTTCGTGGTGATGACAAAGATTAACTAAGCTAGAAGGTAATAAAGATTTGTGATGGATTATGATTGAGATACATCTATATAATAAAGATTTGTTGGTTAAACATATTTTTTTATGGTAATGGCGACTACTGTGAGTATCTAAGATTATGGTTTGATACTATTGCTGAATATTGTGGTTGTACGGAAGGTTTATGAAGGGCCTTAGACACAACTCGAATAAAATTAAATGGGCTACCATAATAACAAGAAGAATTAGTTGAAGTTAATATATCTTTAAGAAAGAGGAAAAGACAAGGATATTTATTCTTATTGCAAAGGGCCAAAGATGTATCTTTAGTGTAACGACCTGTTTAGTTATTTTGAGCAGTAGAGTTAATTCTGGTAATAGCTGTCTGGGTCGACGGATCCCACGACGGACCGTCATGGGCACGACGGACCGTCGAGGGGGTCTCGTTCCAAAACACTTAGATTCTAAAAATTTAGGTACTGAGAAAAACTCTCTGAACTTTGCGACGACATGGCAGGACGGACCGTCGTGGGCACGATGGACCGTCACAGACCCTTTAGTGAAATTTAGTCTCTGAACTTTGTGACGGAAGCAGCAGCACGGACTGTCGCAGGCATGACGGGCCGTCACAGGCTGCGTAAACCCTGACTGGGTCGGATTTCTGTTAAATGTTTTAAGGGGCGTTTTGCACTATTCCTGCTTATAATTATAAAGTTAGTGGTTGAATGTTAATAATTCAATTACTTGGGGGTTAAAGGTGACAAACTTGGGATAAAAAGTGGGTTACTTTTGTCATCTTTTATACTTAATTATATTATAATTAGGGTAAATGAAAAGGAGTTGAAGAAGGAAAAATCAGAAAAAGGAAGAGAGAACGAGCGAGAGAAAGAGAAGCACGTAGATTTGGGAAAATAGATTGCTTGATCACGATTCTTCGGTGGAGGTAGGTTATGGTTTATGCTATTTCATATTAAACTCTTAATAGCGAATGATATGTGTTGGGTAGTATTGTGAAGTCTTCTATATGCTTAATTGTGTGCTTGCATGATGTGATTATATAATTGTGATAAAATAAGCATGATGAGGCTGTTGAATCTTAAACGTTAAAAACCTGCTGGATAATGATGATGTCTTGGTATAAAAGAAGGCTTGATGAACTAATAGAATGAGGTTAGTGGATCGGGTGTCATGTTCCGGTACCAGAATAGTATAAGTGGATCGGGTGTCACTTTCCGCCACCAGGATAGTATTAGTGGATCGGGTGTCACGTTCCGACACCAGGATAGTATTAATGGATCGGGTGTCACGTTCCGACACCAGGATAATATTAATGGATCGGGTGTCACGTTTCGACAATAGGATAGTATGAATGGATCGGGTGTCACGTTCCGACACCAGGATAGTATTTATGGATCGGGTGTCACGTTCCGACACCAGGATAGTAGTAGTGGATCGGGTGTCACGTTCCTACACCAGGATAGTTTGAGGAGGATCGGAGTGTCACGTTCCGACACCAGGATAGTAAGGAAAACGAATCTTTAATTATGCTAATATACTTAGATTTAATGAACATATTTCCCAAATGAGTGTGGTATGGAGGCTTGAGTCCTCATGGGTGTACTTGGCGTTATTTATCAATGATCATTGTATTTGTTGTTGCTACCTGTTTAGTAGTGTAGTTGATTTTATGATATTATCTGATATATATTGCTTCCTATTTTGAGTTGGCCGATGATATCTACTCAGTACTTGTGTTTTGTACTGACCCCTTTTTGTATGTTTTCTCTTTGTTATTTGTGGAGTACAGCAAACGTACCGTCGTGTTCAACTGAACCGCAACTCTAGCCAGTCTTCATCACGTCAGATTTCAGGGTGAGCTATTGTTTTTAGCTTGGACTGGATCTTCTTCTTCACGTCTTGATGCCTTGAAGTTCTGGCATGGACTAGCTGTTTAAGTATTTTAGCTGCTTAGATACTCTTAGATTTAGTAAGTTGAGGATAGATGTTCTTGTGGTTATGACTTCCAGATTTTGGGATAATAATAAGTTTTGAATTCTAGAAGTTATTTATTGGTTATATTATTGAGTTTTAAGTCTTCCGCATTATTTTTTGTTTATTATGGTTGAAATTTTGGGATTTGGATTGGTTGGTTCGCTCACATAGGAGGGTAAGTGTGGGTGCCACTCACGACACGTTTTGGGTCGTGACAAACTTCGTATCAGAGCATTAGGTTCGTTGGTCTCATCACACAAGAACGAGTCTAGTAGAGTCTTGAGGAACGGTAGGGGGACGCCTCTACTTTTCTTTGAGAGGCTATAAGACATTAGGAAAATTCCATTATTTCTTTCTTTCGTGCTATTTCTTGGATCCAATTGGTATCTAGGTGATACAAATTGGTATCTGACCATCTTCATTCTATTTTGCAGATGGTTAGAACTAGAGCAACAACTGCGGAAACACAACCACCGGCAAGACAAGATGCGTCTGAGACAGCCACTGGGCCTGTAGATCGAAGAGGAGCAGTGGCAAGAGGCCGTGGTAGAGGTCGTGGGAGGACGTCCTCTAGAGGAAGAGGACAAGCACCTGGCCCATGTAGTACTAGGGCGGTGACTCCTCCACCGACTGAGGAGGTATTAAGAGAGGGTGAGGAAGGGGAGAATGAACAAGTGCAGAATGAGGAATTACCACCCCAACCTACCCCAGAGATGATTAATCAGGTTCTTGCTTATCTTAGCGGGTTATCTGATCAGGGCCAGACACCTCCAGTGTTTTCTGCACCAGCACCTCAGGTTCCGGGAGTACAACATGCAGCTGTTGTGGCTCCCCGCATGGATGCCTCATTGGAAATAGGCACGTTTCCTCGATTGACTACAGGGCCTATAATGACGAGTGATCAGCATGAACTTTTCAGTAAGTTCTTGAAATTGAAACCTCCAGTCTTCAAGGGTGCTGAATCTGAGGATGCCTATGATTTTCTGGTTGATTGTCATGAGCTACTACACAAGATGGGTATAGTAGAACGATTTGGCGTCGAGTTTGTGACCTATCAATTTCAACGGAATGCCAAAATGTGGTGGCGATCGTATGTTGAGTGTCAACAAGCACAAGCACCACCTATGACTTGGGCATCATTCTCTTGCTTGTTTATGGAGAAGTATATATCCCGGACTTTGAGGGATAGGAGGAGAGATGAGTTCCTGAGCCTAGATCAAGGCAGGATGTCGGTTACTGCATATGAGGCTAAGTTTCGTGCATTATATAGGTATGCCACCCAGCTTTGCTTCAGTCCACAAGAGCGGATTCGCCGTTTTGTGAAGGGATTGAGGTCAGATTTGCAGATTCCAGCCTTACAGGTATCTACTGCAGCAAAATCCTTTCAAAAAGTTGTAGACTTTGTGATAGAGGTGGAGGGAGTGAAGCCAGACGACTTCACCATGGAATCAACAACTAAGAAGTTTCATAAGGGAGGTGAGTTTAATGGTTCTTACTCCATAGGACAGGGTACAAGAGGTTATCCAGCCGACCTATTCAGTCTTCACTGCAGGCTGTAGCTGGGGGTCCACTGCAGACCGGTCAACATATCTCTGAGTTTGGAGGTTATCCCCAGACGTCGTCGTTCTCATAGAGGCCTATGCTTAACTCCAGAGAGTGCTATGGATGTGGGGAGACTGGACATATTAAGAGGTATTGTCCAAAACAGAGTTACAGACCCCCAATAGTCAGAGGTAGAGGTGGTAATGGAAGAGGCCGCTATTCTGGAAAACATGGTGGCCGAGGTAATGGTTGTCACCAAAACGGACGGGGTGACGGGCAAACTGGAACTACTGCAGCGCAACATGGTAGGGGCAACGGGCAGACAGGTGATAGGGCCCATTGTTATGCTTTCCCTAGGAGATCTGAAGCGGAGATATATGATGTTCTCATCACAGTTAATCTTTTGGTTTTGTGATTGCATGGCTTCTGTATTATTTGATGTTGGATCCACATTTTCTTATGTATCTTCCTCATTTGCTACTGGTTTCGATTTACATTGTGAATTGCTTGACATGCCTATTCGTGTTTCTACTCCGGTGGGTGAAACTGTGATAGTTGAAAAGGTGTATAGGTCTTGTCTTGTAACTTTTGTGGGGAGCAATACTCATGTAGACTTGGTTATCATAGAAATGGTTTATTTCAATGTAATTCTGGGTATGACTTGGCTTTCTCCAAACTTTGCAATCATAGATTGTAATGCAAAAACTGTGACATTGGCCAAGCCTGGGACAAATTCGTTAGTGTGGGAGGGTGACTACACTTCCACTCCAGTTCGTATTATCTCCTTTCTTCGTGCTAAGAGAATGGTTAGTAAGGTTTTTTTAGATCTCTTGGCACACCTCAGGGATGATACTACTCAAGTACCTTCAATTGAGTCAGTTTCGATAGTCCATGAGTTTTTGGATGTGTTTCCTGCAGACCTTCTAGGTATGCCACCGGATAGGGATATTGACTCTTGCATTGATCTGGAGCCGGGTACTCGCCCCATTTCCATACCCCATTATAGGATGGCTCCCGCTGAGTTAAGAGTTAAAGGCCCAACTTGAAGAGTTGTTAAGCAAAGGCTTTATTAGACCAAGTGCATCCCCTTGGGGTGCTCCGGTTTTGTTTGTGAAGCAGAAGGATGGAAGTTTTCAGATGTGCATTAGTTAGAGACAACTGAATAAGGTAACTGTTAAGAACAAGTACCCTCTTCCTTGCATCGATGATTTGTTCGATCTGTTACAAGGTGCTTGTACCTTCTCAAAAATTGATTTGAGATCTGGCTATCACCAATTGAAAATACGGGCAACGGATGTGCCCAAGACTGCTTTTCGGACCAGGTATGGGCATTATGAGTTCTTGGTACTATCTTTTGGGCTTACGAATGTCCCTGCTGCTTTCATGAGCTTGATGAATGTGATTTTTAAGCCATACCTGGATCTCCTTGTCATTGTATTCATTGATTACATACAAGTATACTCAAAGAGCAAGAAAGAATATGAGGAGAACTTGAGAATGGTATTGGAAATGTTGAGGGAGAAAAATCTTTATGCCAAATTCTCTAAGTGTGAGTTTTGGCTAGATTCATTGTCCTTCTTGGGGCACGTAGTTTCTAAGGATGGAGTGATGGTGGATCCTTCTAAGATTGAAGCAGTGAAGAGTTGGGTGAGACCTACTAATGTTACAGAGGTAAGGAGCTTTGTTGATTTAGCTAGCTAGTACTGTCGATTCGTCAAGGGATTTTTTTCTATTGCTTCCCAACTGAAAAATTTGACTAAGCAGAGTGTTCCATTTGTATGGTAAGACAAGTGTGAAGAAAGCTTTCAGAAGCTCAAGACTTTGTTGACTACTGCACCAATTCTTACCCTGCCAGTAGAAGGTAAGAATTTCATTGTTTATTGTGATACATCCAATTCTGGTTTGGGTGCAGTGCTAATGCAAGAGAATAATGTAATTGCTTATGCTTCGAGGCAATAAAGGGTGCACGAACGTAATTATCCAACCCATGATTTGGAGTTAGCGGCAGTAGTGTTTGCATTAAAGCAATGGAGACATTATTTATATGGGGTTAAGTGTGAAGTCTATACAGATTATCGCAGTTTATAGTATGTCTTTACCCAGAAAGATTTGAATTCGAGACAGAGGAGGTGGATGGAACTATTGAAGGACTATGATATCACTTTCTTGTATCATCCGGGAAAAGTTAATGTTGTAGCAGATGCTTTAAGTAGAAAGGCAGGGAGCATGGGAAGTCTAGCGCACTTGCATTTTTCAAGAAGCCCATTGGCTAGAGAGCTTCAGACTCTGGCTAATGACCTCATGAGGCTAGAAGCAAATGAGAAGGGAGGATTTTTGGCCTGTGTGGAGGCAAGATCTTCCTTTCTTGACAAGATTAAGGGAAAGCAGTTTACTGATGAGAAACTCCCAGATTCGAGATAAGGTATTGCGAGGAGAGGCTAAAGAAGTAAAAATCGATGAGGAAGGTGTTTTGAGAATTAAGGGAAGTGTATGTGTACCCCGCGTCGATGATTTGATTCACACTATTCTTACAGAGGCTCATAGTTCAAGGTATTTTATACATCCTGGTGCAACCAAGATGTATCGTGACTTAAAGCAACATTTTTGGTGCAGTAGAATGAAGAGTGATATTGTTGACTTTGTTGCTCAATGCCCGAATTATCAGCAGGTAAAGTATGAACACCAGAGTCCTGGAGGGACACTTCAGAGAATACCCATTCCTGAATGGAAGTGGAGAGAATTGTAATGGACTTCGTGGTTGGTCTTCCAAAGACAATTGGTAAGTATGATTCTATTTGGGTGATTGTTGACAGGTTAACTAAGTCTACTCATTTCATTTCGGTCAAGGTGACTTACAATGCAGAGAAGTTAGCCAAACTTTACATCTTAGAAATTGTTCGATTGCATGGAGTTCCACTTTCCATCATATCAGATAGAGGTACGCAGTTTACTTCTATGTTTTGGAGAACATTTCATGCCGAATTAGGTACAAGGTTGGATCTTAGTACCGCATTTCACCCTCAGACCGATGGTCAGTCTGAGCGAACGATTCAGGTTTTGGAGAATATGCTTCGTGCATGTGTGATAGAATTTGGTGGTCATTGGGATAACTTCTTACCCTTAGCACAGTTCTCATACAACAAAAGCTATCACTCAAGTATTGATATGGCCCCATTTGAGGCATTGTATGGGAGAAGGTGTAGGTATCCCATTGGGTGGTTTGATGAATTTCAGGTTAGACCTTGGGGTACTGACCTTCTGAGGGAATCGTTAGACAAAGTGAAATGCATTCAAGAAAAGCTTTTAGCGGCTCAAAGTAGGCCGAAAGAATATGCAGATCGAAAGGTTAGAGACTTGGAGTTTATGGAGGGTGAACAAGTTTTGCATAAGGATTCGCCTATGAAAGGAGTGATGTGGTTCGGTAAGCGAGGTAAGATTAGTCTGAGGTATATTGGTCCATTTGAAGTTCTGAAGCACGTGAGGGAGGTAGCATATGAACTAGCCTTACCTCCAGGACTGTCAGGAGTGCACCGTTATTTCATGTGTCTATGTTGAAAAGGTACCGTGGGGATGGAAACTACATCATTCGTTGGGATTCAGTTCTCCCTGATGAAAATTTGTCTTATGAGGAGGAGCCTGTAGCAATTTTAGATACAGAAGTTCGCAAGTTGAGATCAAGGGAGATTGCATCCATCAATGTTCAATGGAAGAATCGACCCGTTGAAGAGTCCACTTGGGAGAAGGAGGCCGATATGCAAGAAAAATACCCACACCTGTTCACAGATTCAGGTACTCTTTCTCGCCCTTGCTTTTCTTCTTGTGATCGTTCGAGGACGAACGATGGGTAAATTGGTATCTATTGTAACGACCTGTTTAGTTGTTTTGAGCAGTAGAGTTAATTCTGGTAATAGCTGTCTGGGTCGACGGATCCCACGACGGACCATCATGGGCACGACGGACCGTCGAGGGGGTCTCGTTCCAAAACACTTAGATTCTAAAAAATTTAGGTACTGAGAACAACTCTCTGAACTTCGCGACGACATGGCAGGACGGACCGTCGTGGGCACGATGGACCGTCACAGACCCTTTAGTGAAATTTAGTCTCTGAACTTTGTGACGGAAGCGGACGGATTTATCGCCAGGCATGGACGGGCCGCAGTCGCGTAAACTCGACCGGGTCGGATTTACATAAATGTTTTAAGGGGCGTTTTGCACTATTCCTGCTTATAATTATAAAGTTAGTGGTTGAATGTTAATAATTCAATTAGTTGGGGGTTAAAGGAGACAAACTTGGGATAAAAAGTTGGTTACTTTTGTCATCTCTTATACTTAATTATATTGTAATTAGGGTAAAAGAAAAAGAGTTGAAGAAGGAAAAATCAGAAACAGAAAGAGAGAACGAGCGAGAGAAAGAGAAGAACGCAACTTTGGGAATGTAGATTGCTTGATCACGATTCTTCGGTGGAGGTAGGTTATGGTTTATGCTATTTCATAGTAAACTCTTAATAGCGAATGATATGTGTTGGGTAGTATTGTAAAGTCTTCTATATGCTTAATTGTGTGCTTGCATGATATGATTATATAATTGTGATAAAATAAGCATGATGAGGCTGTTGAATCTTAAACGTTAAAAACCTCCTTGATAATGATGATGCCTTGGTATAAAAAAAGGCTTGATGATCTAAAAGAATGAGGTTAGTGGATCGGGTGTCACGTTCCGGCACCAGGATAGTATAAGTGGATTGGGTGTCACGTTCCGGCACCACGATAGTATTAGAGTTACGGGTGTCACCTTCCGACACCAAGAAAGTATTAATGGATCGAGTGTCACGTTCCGACACCAGGATAGTATTAATGGATCGGGTGTCACGTTCCAACACAAGGATAGTATTAATAAATCGGGTGTCACATTCCGACACCAGGATAGTATTAATGGATCAGGTTTAACGTTCCAACACCAGGATAGTAGTAGTGGATCGGGTGTCACGTTCCGACACAGGATAGTATGAGGAGGATCGGAGTGTCACGTTCCGACAGTAGGATAGTAAAGAAAATAAATCTTAAATTATGCTAATATACTCAGATTTAATAGGCATATTTCCCAAATGAGTATGGTATGGAGGCTTGAGTCCTCATGGGTGTACTTGGCGTTATTTATCAATGATCCTTGTATTTGTTGTTGCTACCTGTTGAGTAGTGTAGTTGATTTTATGATATTATCTGATATATATTGCTTTCTATTTTGAGTTGGCCGATGATATCTACTCAGTACTTGTGTTTTGTACTGACCCCTACTTGTATGTTTTCTCTTTGTTATTTGAGGAGTGCAGCAAACGTACCGTCGTGTTCAACTCAACCGCAACTCTTGCCAGTCTTCATCACGTCAGATTTCAGGGTGTGCTATTGTTTCTAGCTTGGACTGGATCTTCTTCTTCACGTCTTGATGCCTTGAAGTTCTTGCATGGGCTAGCTGTTTAGTTATTTTATCTTCTTATATACTCTTAGATTTAGTAAGTTGAGGATAGATGTTCTTGTGGTGATGACTTCCAGATTTTGGGGATAATAATAAGTTTTGAATTCTAGAAGTTATTTATTGGTTATATTATTGAGTTTTAAGTCTTACGCATTATTTTCTGTTTATTATGGTTGAAATGTTGGGGTTTGGATTGGTTGGTTCGCTCACATAGGTAGGTAAGTGTGGGTGCCACTCAGGACACGTTTTGGGTTGTGACATTTAGAGAATGGATAATTTGGTTTAGAGACACGTGGTTTTATATTATTTTTTCCCTCTACTTATGGTGATAGTGTCCCAAGTTCATTAGATTGGTTAAAATAAAAAGACTATTGAATAAGATTTGAGAAATGAGTGTATAAACGTTCAACTCGAGTGTTATGATAAAAAAATTTTGTGAATGATTTTGATTTTGGCAATGAGTATGATTAATTTTTAATTGTGAAAGATATTATAATTTTGATGGAGAGGTGATCTATGATTATCTAAGCTACGTATATTCATAAAAATCTTCAAGGTATGAGCTACTGTTGGTAGACAAAGGGATTGGGTTATACAGTTGGATTCAAAATTCAAATTTTCATTGTGAGTTTAGGTTTGCGATACTGTGTTTTGTGAAGGTATGAATTGCTAACATAAGAAATCATCGATCCCATTTAGTATGAATCATTTGGAAGGATTTAACAATAATTTGAGTATTAATTTTTTTGTTATACCTAAGGGAATTTTCACGTTATGCTTTGCTTTGGAGGATAAGGGGAAAAACATATCATGGGTTGTTTGTCAAAGCATAAGATTGGTAAGCGAGTCAACCAAAGAAAGAAGAGTTGACGCATTGAAGAGTTCAAGATACTCAAAATTTTGTGTCATAAGAAGAAATTAAGAGAAACAAAGGAATAAGACATCTCATATAGAATTTTGGTTTGAAGTTGAAGGACGTAGGAATTTTCATATATAATATCTAATATGACTATGGATGTGAACTTGTTCGGTATAGACTTACCATGAATTATCAGAAATTTTTATGAATATAGGGTTTTGATTTGGGTGAAAAACAGTGAGGGCATAAGATTATGTGATCTTATGTGGAGCTAAATTGTTCAAATTATGATAGGTAACTTATTTATGTCAAATGGTGTGGACCTACAGTTTTATATACTTAATGAGGACTTGAGGAGAGATCAAAATTACTTTGTTGATGGGACGTTACATCGTCATTTGATAGTGAGTAGAGGTTATGATCTTAAGGTATTCGAATTATTGGTGTGACAAAGAATTTCTTAAGCATTGGTATGAGGTATATGATGATTTTGAATATTAGTGAAAATTAGATAATAAAATTTTTTGTGGAATTGACATTTAGTGTGATTCAATGATTGTATCTCGATGGTAAAGTACTTTTATATATGAAATTAGTGCTATTAGTCTTAAGTGTGAATTGTATTTTTCATGAAATGCTTAAAGAGAAAGAGAGGGAGCCATAGTTTGAAAAATTTGGAGGCGATAATGTGTTTGTTAAGAAGAGCTTAACAGTAGTGACAATTTGAGAATAAGGTAAATAGCAAGTGCGACTATATAGTTCAGTTAGTATTAAAAGTGTTCACCTTAGTGAAGTACTTTAAAGAGAAATTATGGTTTGATAAATTTAAGTATGTGAGCAATTATAATAGAGACTAAATTGGTGATTGGGGGTAGCTAGAAATTTTTTTTTAGAGATATAGTCATCTGAATGCAAATATTTGATATGGACATTATGAAAGAAGTGTTTAGAATTATTCAACCTCTCTAGTGTATATTCTTATGTAACCAACTTCGTATTCGGTACTATTTTGAGTACGCTTCCCTACTTATATTATATGTGTTTCTACATCTATGGGTGAATTTCTTAGTGGTGGATCGGATGTACCGATCCTCTTATGTCCCTTGATATGATGAGATCCTTGGGAAGAATTGATCACTTCAGTTATGATAAGTTTGATTTTGTTTGGAAGTTGAAGTATATAAGTACATGCTCAATCTTTTTTTTACGAGAACCTATATAAGAGGTATGAAGAATTACAACTGTCTAAGAGTGTTGTTAGAGGTTCTGTTCACTTGGGTGTATCACTAGCTATGTGGTTACTTGATCTTGTTGTTGTTTGGGTTAGATAAGTTTGATTCTCCCTTGATTAGTATCTGATGTCCAAAAGGTCAGATTTTCATAAATCAAATTCGTGGAAATGTTGTGTTGTGAAAAGAAGATATTGATAAGATACGTGATGGTTTGTGCATTACGAGTGTGTGGTGGTTGGTTCAACTTCACTTCTCGTTGTATTCGCTAGATATTCAAGATGTTATCTTGATTACGTAAGAAAATATTTGTCTTCACGATTGTGTTATTGTCCAAAGTGATTCCATTTGAATTAGATGGGTTAGTGTGTGGTATGACAATTGTTCCTGATTTGTAGATCTTCCAAATTTGATTTGAAAGTTTAGTTCTTGATAGTTGATCATGAGATATGGTCTTAAGAATGAGTTTACATAGAGAGTTAAACATTAACACTGTAATAACACCTCAGGTTTTTTTTTTTGTAATGTTTTCTTCTTTCTCTTCTTTATGTTCGAGGACGAACATAGTTTTTAGTGGTGGATAATGTAATGACCCGTTAGACTATTTTGAGTACTAGTCCACTTTTTTTCATAAAGGATCCTTTCCGGAAAAAAAAAATTCTACGAAAATTTTAAATTACTTGTTCAACTATAGTTAATTAATTAGAGAGTAAATTTTAATTATTTTTTTTAGTAATTCGTTAATGGGTCAAGTCTAATTATTTAATACATATACTACTTGACTTATTTATTAAAATTAGGTAGCGAGGTTAATATTTTTTTATCACAATGTGATGAGACGAAAAGAGGAATAGTAAGTTTACAGGAAGCCACCGATAGAAGATCTAATGGTATGGTGGTGGAAAAAGATAATACTTCAGGTACAAAAAATAACAAATTCATCCGTATTTCATATTATATTAGTATTTAAGTCCTATTTTCGTTAATTCATGTGATTAATTACTATTTTTATTATTGTTTGTGAGGCTTCAATTGGTATGGTGTATTAATTACCGGCAAATTTAGCTTTTTAAATAGGTCACTGAGGCTAAATATTAATGGCTGCCAACATAAGTTTAAATTGAGAAATTGAAAGTCAAAAATTGAAGCTAATAATAAAATAATAATTGGCTCATCATTGCTACATATTGTTGAAATGGTGTTATGCAGGGTATAACTTACCGGTGAGGATTTGTGTCCTCTTCTTCAGTGGTTCCACCACTGGTTCGTAACCAGTGGTTTTATATTTATTAGTTCTTATTTCATTAACATATTATGATTCAAGTTTTGATATATTAAAATAGGTAATTAAATATCGAGTGTATTATATTATGTGAAAGTTATTAGGTTTTACTATTTGAAGAAATTATGTCTTAAACCTACGCTTGAATTTGAGGAAAATGAGAACCGAAATATTAATTGGCATACAAATTAAGAACGTGATTATATGTTTGAGTGATTTTCTGGGTGTAAGATAGACATATAGTAATATGGGTGTGGTTAGTTTTGAATCTTATTGTGATTATTATGTGAATAGATTACATTGTTATGGAAGCTTAACGAAAAGGGAAGACTCAAGTCCTGGAGTGAATTCTTGATTTATTAAGGCAAGTGGATTTCTAAACTCTTGTTAAGTGTATCAAATGCGTGTTTTTCCTTGTGGTATATGTTTGGGAGTAACGGTATTGGTGATGGGTTGACTTGTCCACATTGATTAATTCTAATGATGAAAAAAATAGGATAACAAAAGTCTATGTGATTAATTGTTTATGTGTGATGTGTTAAGAAAGGGTTGAAGGCTTGTTGAATCATTGTTGATGTAACTTCATGTTTGTGTGGTTGTAAACTGTGCGATGTTATGAAAATGGTCATCTCCTCATTACTTGTGTGAACTTCTCATCTGCATTATGCTGAGGCATTGGTTGTGACAAGTGTTATGTGCATAGACAAAGAAGGGGTACTTAAGAGGATGTACCATTTCGAGGGACGTATCGCGCGCTGCGATGGATACTATATTTTGAGGGACGTATCGCGCGCCACGCTGGTTACTATTATCGAGGGTCGTGTCATGCGCCGCGACAGATGCATGGACAGATATGTCCCCCATGAGTCCCGGACTGAGAGACAACGGGTGTTTATCACTAGGTGAGACATGCATCATGGTACTTGACATTGCATTACATTCCATTGCACATACTTATCATTAGTGAACTTGATATCGTATTTTGCTGATCTTCTTATTTCCTTTCTTCGGAACTTGCGATTGATCAATATTGAGCTTTTTATTGCGGATATGTAATTTGTCTAAGTGTTTTTGTTGAGCTACGTGCTATGTAAATCGTGAGCTGTTAGGTTGGGTTGATTTTAATGCAGGTTGTAATTGTGGAGGTTCGGTTGGGGGTTTTAGGAGTACCCATATTTTATCCCCTTAGCTTGTGTTTAGACGTTTTACTTGCTGGGTACCGTGTGGTTTGGTACTCAACCCTTGCTACTACAATTTTTTTATAGGTTACTAGCGTGGACTTTGTGATATTTCTCTTCTCCTTGTCTGAGCTTTCTTGGAGATTTGAGAGGTAGCTGTTTGTCGCCTCAGCGTACTTTATTTTCCCTTAGTTATGACATTGTTCTATTCTAGAAACAAGTTTATTTGAGACTAGCGTTTCTTTTGAATCAATTGCAATGCTTTAGAGGCTTGTACATGTCACACAAGATTTTGGGGGTGTTTTGAATTGATTATGAAATTTCCGCATTTTATTGTATTGGTTAAATTTTAGGCTGACTTGTCTTGGTGGGATAAGACGAGTGCCATCACGTCCATTTTTGGATTGTGACAAATTCCTTCAAAATATCTGTATCCAACGTCTCATATCAAAAGTTTCAAACAAATCAATTGAAGACCTACACCTCCTCCCATAAAATGTCTCAAATGGGATTGATAATTGTATTTATATATAATCTCAACTAACAACACAACCTATTATCACTGGACTCTTCAAGTGATCGATTCTCCAACTAGACCGTGACACAACCATCATGACAAATATTACCTAACATAACCATGATAAAATGTTGAATCAATATTTATTCCAATTATAAGTGAACCTAAATCAACCACCACACATTAATAATACACAACACCATTCTTATTATGTTTTCCTTCTCACACATAAACTTTCACGAACTTAAGTTATAAAAATTTTAACTTTAGACATCAAGTACTCATCAAGTGCGAACCAAACTTATCTAACACAAAGAAGAAAATGATCAAGTAACCACCCATCAAGCGACAAACCCTAGCATACATAACCTCTAAAAACATTGTCAAAATGCTAGATTAGTAGTTATTATAAACAAACCTTAAGAATGAAAATGCTACATTGGTCCATACATTCCGTAACACATGGTCACAACATAATACCGACGATGAGATAAATTTTAAGCCTATAAAAAAACTATAAATTTTCATGGTAGCTTTCTTGTAATTCTCATAAACAAAGTGGTACATGTAGAACCACTCAAATACTTCAGCTACATCAAGACAATACCTTATATGTCATATAGAAAATAAACAAGGCGGACTAACTCCAAATATAATAGACCATACTGTCGATATAAAATATTTTCATTCAACTGACTCTATCCCTTTGATTTTCTAGCAACCTACAATCACCAATTTAGTCCGTATTATAATTTCATACACATTTGGTTTATCAAATCCCACATCCACTGAATTCAATACTCTTAATACTAAAAAAACATCATAACCACATCGATCATCTACCCTACTCCCAAACCATCATTAGTATCAAAGTATTTTTATCAATTATATATTTAACCAATAGCTATCTTTCTTTGTATTTAAGCATTACATGACAAATACGAGTCATATACAAGGATAATAACACTAATTTAAAATTTAATGGTACATTTTTATCGATATAAAACAGTTAAAT
This sequence comes from Solanum arcanum, assembly GCA_027789145.1. NCBI lineage: Eukaryota > Viridiplantae > Streptophyta > Magnoliopsida > Solanales > Solanaceae > Solanum > Solanum arcanum. The sequence goes on along the minus strand of CM050935.1, from coordinate 21,032,034 downwards.
CACCCAAGAGGTCAACTTCACATACCATGCTTTAGATAACATTCTAAACCATTACATACCTCATGTCAACGGTTACAAAAATTCTTGGTCACTCATATTATTTTGTATGTTATAAGATCATAACCTCTATTCACCATCATATGTCTAATTAATACATTATAACATTCTATATATCACTATTCTTTAATATATCAAACTCTTGTTAATTTCTCTAGCTCCCTTACCGAGCTCATCCTTCTACCAACAACCAATGACATTTTACCTTATATTATAACCCAAAAAAAGCATAAGTCCGTCCATATGTTTAATATCTGATGTGACAATATTTTTTTTATTTTTTTTACCTCACCAAATTCATACCTTTATAAAACATACCACCACCAAAGTAGATTCAAAATGAAACATTTGAATTGTAAATCTAACAATGTAACTCAATCTCTTTATGTATCAACATGATTGATACCTTGAAGATTTTCATGAATTTACATATCTTGACTTATTGTTGATCGTCTCTTCATTGACCTGATCATATCCTTCGCTAAAAGTTTGACGCACTTATTAATAAACTCAAAATCACAAGAGAACTTATCATCACACTCGAGTTGAGCGTATGTAAACTCCTTTCTTGAGTCTTATTCAATAGTTTTTAACAAATTTGATAAACATGTGACACTAAAATCATGACCATATTAAAATCTATGAAACCACATGTCTAAGAACCTGATACAAGACCTCCAAAAGATACCTCTATATCCCTTGCAATTAGAAAAAATATTCTTGATCTCAGCTCTTACTGAAGACTACATTATATCCCACATTTTTTTCTTATGACTATAACTCTTTTAAATTCAATTCAAGCGGTTTCCGAACATCTCCTAAAACTTTCTATACAACCACAACATTCGATGCTTGCAAATCGTTAGTACCGTACAAAACGCGTTTAACCAACAATCCTTATGATATAATTTCATCTCAATCACGATCAATAACCAATCCTTATCATCATTACAAACTCTAATCGCCTCCATTGTATTAAATTAATATAACTCTTATTAAATATTATATTAAAACACCTCATAATACATAATATAAATACAATGCCTCTACAAATTTAATGCAAGCACCACCCAAACGTAGCTGTTATTAGGAAGAAAAATGATCTTACAGACTTCTGAATCCAATCTCTACTGTTCAAATTAACCATTAAGATGTCAAGAACACATATTTCAATTTTTAGCCTAATCCAATGGTTAGTTAATTCAAAAACACGATCTGAAGATTGCTGGATGCAGAAAGGTATGCAACAAAATAAATCTTTTTTTTCTCTCTTCACTCATCTGGAAAGCTCTCTCAAAACCTCTATTATGTCTAAATGTCTTTCAACGAGAATATTAATGTGTAGTTCAATTTTTCTCTTAAGACCATCCTCTATCTATACAATTGTGCTTTTCCTTACATAGTCAAAATCATCTACAATAGGAGTACAAATCAAATTCTTTTCTAAATAAAATTGAAAACCAAATAAAGAGAATAATTTCAATCCTTTTTCAAGTAAGATAAGTCCTAGTGTCCAACTCTTAAGCAATTATTAAATTAGATATCATAACTGGTACAATACTTTAAAGACTTTGTTGTCATTAAAATTGATTCTAAATTAGAATTTTCAATACTTGTACAACAAACATGAATAAAAAAGGTCCTATATCACTTTCTCTTTTTAACATCATGCTTAGCTAGACCTTTTCATCATCAAGATGTGAACCTTTTCCTTGACATGACACCTTAAACTCAGGTATACTAATTAAATTTAAAGGACTAACTCAATTTCATAAGCATTTTCTTTCAAAAATCTTCAATTTAGTTCACCCAAGAATACTCAATAAGATTTTCTTCCCATATAAGTTTGTCATTTTAGTATTTATCTACCTTTTTAAACATAAGATAAAGTGGACCGCTTTTATTACTCTTATAATTAGTTATATAATAATAGGGAAAAAATATTTTATAGAAGAAAAGAAAAGAGCAGAAGAGTAGAATGAAGTGGAGGCGGCGATGACGAAATCAAACAGTGATCCTTTATTGATACACTTCCTTGTGAGTTACTATCTAATTTTAAAAAATATATAATATTGTTGTAGCATAAAGTACATAGAATGGATAAATTGTATAGTTGGTCGTTCTAGAAGAATGTGGGGTACATAATATATATAATTAATAAAGAATTGAAGTATGAAGGATAAATGCTAACATTACTAAGTACCTACTTATTTCCTAAGAATTAATATAAAAATCTAGTGCTAATGTTAGTAGAAAAAAAAGGATACAGTATGGTGGTATATTTCTGCAAATCACGTGTAGTAGGGTGGTTGTTAGTTGGTATGCTGTTGGTTTTGTGACCAGCGACTTCCACCCTAACATATTAAAATATCTAGTTCTCACGTTATATATCATATTTTGATATATTAAAATTGGTAATTAATTATTTGGTGTATCGAATGATTTATATTTCCTTAAGGATATGCTAATGGGAAAAATTGAGCCTTACCCATAGGTTTAAACTTTAGGAAATTGATTATAGGATTATGTGAGTTTTTGTTGTAGGCTAGACATATAGTTTGAGTGTTTTTATGGGCTTGTTAACTTATACCTTATGTAAATATATATACTTGATAGATTGGAACGGTTCAGAGACAATAAGAAAAGGAAAGGCTTTGGAGAAGTAGTTACTTGTCTTCGGTTCTTCGGTGGTTGTAGGTTATGGTGTATTTCTATTTGATAGATAAACTCTAAATAACGATCGATATGTATTAAGTGATATTGTAAAGTCTCCTGTGTGGAGGCAAAATCTTTTTTTCTTGACAAGTTAAAGAGAAATCAGTTTGTTGATGAGAAGCTGAGCCGAATTCCAGATATGGTATTGCGAGGAGGATCAAAAGAGGTAGTAATTGATGAAGAAGGCGTCTTGAGGATTAAGGGGAGTGTATGTTTTCCCCGTGTAGATTATTTGATTCACAATATTCTTATAGAAGCTCATAGTTCAAGGTATTCTATACATCCTGATGCAACCAAGATGTATCGTGATCAAAAACAACATTTTTGGTGGAGTAGAATGAACCGTGACATTGTTGCCTACTCCGGAATTGTCAGCAGGCAAAGTATGAACGCCAGAGGATTGGAGGGACACTTCAGAGAATGTCCATTCCTGAATGGAAGTGGAAAGAATTGTAATGGATTTCGTAGTTGGTCTTCCAAAGACATTGGGTAAGTTTGATTCTATTTGGGTAATTATTGATAGGTTAACTAAGTCTGCTCACTTCATTCCAGTTAAGATTACTGACAATGCCGAGAAGTTATCCAAACTCTATATTTCTGAGATTGTTCGATTGGATGGAGTTCCACTTTCAATCATATCCGATAGAGGTACGCAACTTACTTCTAAGTTCTAGAGGACATTACATGGTGAATTAGGTACTAGACTTGATCTTAGTACTGCATTTCACCCTCAGACCGATGGTCAGTCTGAGCGAACGATTCAGGTGTTTGACGATATGCTTCGTGCATGTGTGATAGAATTTGGTGTTCATTGGGATAATTTTTTATCTTTAGCAGTGTTTTCATACAACAATAGTTCACCATTATGAGCGGTACGTTTAAACCAATTAAACTATAAGACCCTAAAGATATCACTCGAGTGTTGATATGGAGCCATTTGAGGCATTGTATGAGAGGAGATGTAGGTCCCCTATTGGTTTATTTGATGCATTTGAGGTTAGACCTTGGGGTACTGATCTTCTGAAGGAATAATTAGAGAAAGTGAAATTTATTCAAGAAAAGCTTTTAGCCGCTCAGAGTAGGCAGAAGGAATATGCAGATCGAAAGGTTAGGGTCTTGGATTTTATGGAGGGTGAACAGGTCTTGCTAAAGGTTTCACCCATGAAAGGTGTGATGCGATTTGGTAAGCCAGGTATGCTTAGTCCGAGGTATATTGGTTCATTTGAAGTTCTGAAGCGCGTGGGGAGGTGGCCTATTAATTGGCTTTGCCTCCTGGGTTGTCAGGAGTGCACCTGGTATTCCATGTGTCTATGCTAGAAAAATACCATGGCGGTGGAAGCTACATTATTCGTTGGGATTCAAAACTACTTGATGAGAATCTGTCTTATGAGGAGGAGCCTGTAGCTATTCTAGATAGAGAGGTTCGCAAGTTGATATCAAAGGAGATTGCATCTATCAAGGTTCAATGGAAGAATCAGCAAGTTGAAGAGTCCACTTGGGAGAGTGAGACTGATATGCATGTAAGATACCCACACATTTTCACTAATTCAGGTACTTTCCTTTCCCTCATCTTTCTTTTTGATCGTCGGAGGACGAACGATGGGTAAATTGGTATCTATAGTAATGACCCATTTACTCGTATAATTAGTTGTATCATAATAAGGGTAAACACTAATTTATAGAATAAAAGAAAAGAGCAGAAGAGAAGAACGAAGTGGAGGCGGCGACGATAAAATCAAACAGTGATCCTTTATTGATACACTTACTTGTGAGTTACTATCTAATTTAAAAAATATATAATATTGTTGTCGCATAAAGTACATAGAATGGATAAATTGTATAGTTGGTCGTTCTAAAAGAATGTGGGGTACATAATATATATAATTTATAAACAATAAGAGTATGAAGGATAAACACTAACATTACGAAGTACTTGTTATTTTCCTATGAATTAATATAAAAATCTAGTGCTAATGTTAGTATGAAACAAGGATACAATATGGTTGTATGTTTCTGCTTATCACGTGTTGTAGGGTGGTAGTTAGTCCGTATGCTGTTGGTTTTGTGACCAGCGGCTTCCACCATAATATATTAAAATATCTAGTTCTCACGCTATAAATTATATTTTGATATATTAAAATAGGTAATTAATTATTTGGTGTATCGAATGATTTAAATTTCCTTAAGGATATGCTAATGGGAAGAATTGGGACATACCCATAGGTTTAAACTTTAGGAAATTGATTATAGGATTTTATGAGTTTTTGTTCTAGGCTGTACATATAATAAGAGTGTTTTTATGGGCTTGTTAACTTACACCTTATGTAAATATATATATACTTGATAGATTGGAACGGTTTGGACAAAATAAGAAAAGGAAAGGCATTGGAGAAGTAGTTACTTGACTTCGGTTCTTCGGTGGAGGTAGGTTATGGTTTATTTCTATGTCATAGATAAACTCCAAATAGCGATCGATATGTATTGAGTGATATCGTAAAGACTCCTATGTACTTGATTGTGTGGTTGTATGTTTTGATTGTGTGGTTTGTGGTTGTCCTAAAATTTTGAGACTGTTGAATTTCTAATCTTGAACCCTCTCTATTAAAATGACGCCTTGAATAAAGATGTCTTGATGAAATAAAATAATGAGATAATTGGATCGGAGAGTCACGTTCCGACACGGTATTATGGGATCGGAGTGTTACGTTCCGACACGATATATGGGATCGAAGTGTCACGTTACGACAAAATAACATTATAGGAAAGGAATCTTGAACTAACTAAATATACTTATTCTCAAAGAACCTGTTTTTCAAATGAGTATGGTTTGGAGGCATGAGTCCTCATAGGTGTTCTTGATGTTGTGATTGATTGTGTACCTATTATGGTTTTGTTGTCAGTGGTTCTTGTGTTTGTTGCTAACCACCTGTTAAGTATTGTAGTTGATTTTATGCTATTATTCAATATATATTTGTTTCTATTTTGAGTTGGCCGATGATACCTACTCAGTACGTGTTCCTTGTACTGACCCCTACTTGTATTTTCTTCTCTGTTCTTTTGTGGAGTGCAGCAAGTGTACCATCAACTTCGACTCGCCCTCAGCTCTAGCCAGTCTCCAGCACATCAAGGTTGAGGGTGAGCTATTAATTCTAGCTCGTGCTTGATTCTCTTATTCACGTCTTGATGTCTTTGAGTTTCGGACATGGACCATCTTTTTGCCTTTTTTGGTTTCTTAAATACTCTTAGACCTGCTAATTTGGAAATAGATGTCCTTGATGTGATGACTATCATATTTTGGAATGATAAGTATTAAACTTTAGAAATTTATATAAATTAGTTGTTAGTATCTTTTGGAGCTTCCATATTATTTATATTATTTATAGTTGAACTATTTGTATATGTTGGGGTTTAGATGTGTTGGTTCGCCCACATAAGGAGGTAAGTGTTGGTGCCACTCACGAATCATTTTGGGCATATACCCTTACTCTATGAAATAATAGTAGTGTCTTTACTAACTGACATTCAACATGAGACTACCACCACATTTTGCAGTCGAGAAAATATACCTATTTTTAAGGACACATTTTTTTTTCTGTCATTGTTATTTCAACTTCTAATACTCTAGTAGTGTTAATATTTGAAATAGAGCGAAGAAATTCAGATACCAATTTATTTCACCTAGATACCAATTGGATTCGAATAGTAACTCGAAAGAAAGAAAGAAATGAGTTTTCCTTAAGTCCTATAGCTTCTCAATGGAAAGTAAAGGCGTCCCCTTACCGTTCCGTAGTACTCTACTAGACTTGTCCTTGTGTGATGAGATCGCCGAACCTAACGCTCTGATACCATGTTTTTCATGAACCAAAACGAGTCGTGAGTGGCACCTACACTTAACATCTTAAATAGGCGGACCAACCAATTTAACCTAACTTACAAAATACAATCATAAAGTGGAAACTCAAATGTTACTAAATATCATTTTCCAAAACATGAAAGTCATCACAACCAAGGAAATCTAATCTCCAATACTAAGTCTAAGAATATCAAATATACCAAAATAAAAGAATAAAATTGTATGTTTCCGAAAGTATAGGACATCATGTCATGACCGAGAGAACCCAACACAAGCTTGAATGGATAGCTCACCCTAGAACTTGATATGCGGGAGCTTACTAGAGCTTAGGATAATTAGAAGTGTCACGACCCAAACGAGCCGCGAGTGGCACCCACACTTAACCTACTATGTGAGCGAACCAACCAATCTAAACCCCAACATTTCAACCATATGAAACAGAAACTAATGCGTAAGACTTAAAACTCATTAACGAAATCAATTGATAACTTCTAAACTTTATCAATTACTATCCCCAAAATCTGGAAGTCATCCCCACAAGAACATCTATCCTCAAATTACTAAATTTAAGAGTATCTAGGAAGGTAAAATAAGTAAACAAATGGTCCATGTCGGAACTTCAAGGACATCAAGACGTGAAAGAAAGAATCCAGTCCGAGCTAGGAATAATAGCTTACCCTGAAATGTGATTATGCTGAGGTCTGGCTAGAGTTGCGGTTGAGTTGAAGTCGATGGTACGTTTGCTGCATTCCATAAATGACAAAGAAAGAAACATACAAGTAGGGGTCAGTACAAGGCACGAGTACTGAGTAGATATCATCGACCAACTCAACATAGAAAGCAATATATATCAAATAATAACATAATATCAACCAAATATTTAACAGGTGACAACAACAAGTACCATCACCATTGGCCACAACACCAAGCATATCTATGAGGACTCAAGCCTCCACACCATGCTCATTTAGGAATTAGGTTCTTTAAACCAGAGTAAATAAACATAATTCAAGATTCATTCTCTTTACTATCCTGGTGTCGGAACGTGACACTCCGATCCCCTCAATATTCATTCATCTTACTATTTTGGTGTCGGAACGTGACACTCCGATCCCCTACTATCCTGGTGTCAGAACGTGACACTCCGATCCTCTACTATCCTGGTGTCGGAACGTGACACTCCGATCCTCTACTATCCTGGTGTCGGAACGTGACACTCCGATCCTCTACTATTCTGGTGTCGGAACTTGACACTCTGATCCTCTACTATCCAGGTGTCAGAACGTGACACTCCGATCCTCTACTATCCTGGTGTTGGAATGTGACACTCCGATCCTCTAATATCCTGGTGTCGGAACGTGACACTCCAATCCTCTAATTCTCATTCTTTTAGTTCATCAAGCCTTCTTTTATACCAAGGCATCATCATTATCAAGGAGGTTTTTAAGGTTTAAGATTCAACAGCCTCATCATGCTAATTTCATCACATTTATATAATCACATCATGCAACCACACAATTAAGCATATGGAAGACTTTACAATACTACCCAATACATATCAATCGCTATTTATAGTTTACTATGAGAAAGCATAAACCATAACCTACCTCCACCGAAGAATCGTGATCAAGCAATCTACTTTCCCAAAGCTGTGTTCTTCTCTTTTTCTCGCTCGTTTCTCCCTTCTTCTCTCTGTTCTTTCTATTTTTCCTTATTCAACCTCTTCTTCTGTTACCCTAATTATAATATAATTAAGTATAATAGATTGTAAAAGTAATCCACTTTTTATCTCAAAGTTATCTCCTTTAACCCCCAAATAATTTGATTATTAACAATAAACCACTAACTTTTTAATAATAAGCGGGAGTAGTCCAAAACACCCCTTAAAAATTTTAACAGAAATCCAACCTAGTCAGGGTTACACAGCCTGTGACGGTCCGTCCTGCCTGCGACGGTCCATCCTGCTGAGTCGTCATAGTTTTCAGAGACTCAATTTCATTTAAGAGGTCTGTGACGGTCCGTCCTGCCATTCCGTCGCGAAGTTCAGAGAGTCGATCTCAGTAACCAATTTTCCAGAGTCTAAGTGTTTTGGAACGAGACCCCCTCGACGGTCCGTCGTGCCCATGACGGTCGTCGTGGGATCCATCGACCAAGACAGATACTACCAGAAATAAACTCTACTACTCAAAACGACTAAACAGGTCGTTACAATAGATACCAATTTACCCATCGTTCGTCCTCGAACGATCACAAGAAGAAAAAACAAGGGCGAGAAAGAGTACCTGAGTCTGTAAAGAGATGTAGATATTTTTCTTGCATATCAACCTCCTTCTCCCAGGTGGACTCTTCAACTGGCCGATTCTTCCATTGAACCTTCATGGATGCAATCTCTCTTTACCTCAACTTGCGGACTTCTCTATCTAAAATAGCAACAGGCATAAGACAAATTCTCATCAAGAAGAACTTAATCCCCACGAATGATGTAGTTTCCATCCCCATGGTATGTTTTCAACATAGACACATGAAATAACGGGTGCACTCCTGACAGTCCTGGGGGCAAGGCTAATTCATAAGCTACCTCCCCCACGCGCTTCAGAACTTCAAAAGGACCAATATACCTAGGGCTAAGCTTACCTCGCTTACAGAACCGCATCACCTCTTTCATGGGTGAAACCTTCAGCAAGACTCGTTCACCCTCTATAAAATTCAAGTCTCTAACCTTTCGATCTGCATATTCCTTTTGTAGTTCCATCCACCTCCTGTGTCTTAAATTCAAATCTTTCTGAGTAAAGACATACTGTAAACTACGATGATCCGTATAGACTTCATACTTAACACCATATAGATAATGTCTCCATTGCTTTAATGCAAACACTACTGCCGCTAACTCCAAATCATGGGTCGGTTAATTACGTTCATGCACCTTTAATTGCCTTAAAGCATAAGCAATTACATTCTTCTCTTGCATTAGCACTGCACCCAAACCAGAAAAGGATGCATCACAATAAACAATGAAATTCTTACCTTCCACTGGCAGGGTAAGAATTGGGGCAGTAGTCAACAACGTCTTGAGCTTCTGAAAACTTTCTTCACATTTGTCCGAACATACAAATGGGACACTCTGCTTAGTCAAGTTTGTCCATTGGGAAGCAACAGAAGAAAATCCCTTGACAAATCGACGGTAGTAGCTAGCTAAACCAACGAAGCTCCTTACCTCTGTGACCTTAGTAGGTCTTACCCAACTCCTCAATGCTTCAATCTTAGATAGATCCACCATCACCCCATCCTTAGAAATCACGTGCCCCAAGAAGGACACTGAATCTAGCCAAAACTCACACTTGGAGAATTTGGCATAAAGTTTTTTCTCCCTCAACATTTCCAATATAAGTTTTAAGTGCTCCTCATGTTCTTTCCTGCTCTTCGAGTACACCAGTATATCATCAATGAATACAATGACAAAGAGATCCAGATAGGGCTTAAAAATCTCGTTCATCAAGCTCATGAACGCAGCAGGGGCATTCGTAAGCCCAAAAGACATTACTAAGAACTCATAATGCCCATCCCTGGTCCGAAAAGCAGTCTTGGGCACATCCGTTGCCCGTATTTTCAATTGATGATAACGAGATCTCAAGTCGATTTTTTAGAAGGTACAAGCACCTTGTAACTGATTGAACAAATCATCGATGCGAGGAAGATTATATTTTTTCTTAATAGTTACCTTATTCAGTTTCCTGTAATCTATGCTTATCCTAAAACTTCCATCCTTCTTCTTCACAAAAAAAACAGGAGCACCCCAAGGGGATGCACTAGGTCTAATGAAGCCTTTGCTTAACAACTCTTGAAGTTGGGCCTTTAACTCTCTTAACTCAGCGGGCTCCATCCTATAAGTGGGTATGGAAATGGGGCGAGTACCCGGCTCCAGATCAATGCAAAAGTCAATATCCCTATCCGGTGGCATACCAGGAAGGTCTGCAGGGAACACATACAGAAACTCGCGGACTATCGAAACCGACTCAATTGAAGGTACTTGGGTAGTATCATCCCTGAGGTGTGCCAAGAAAGCTAAACACCCTTTACTAACAATTCTCTTAGCACGAAGAAAGGAGATGATATGAACTGGAGTAGAAGTGTAGTCATCCTCCCACACTAACGGATCTGTTCCAGGCTTGGCTAACGTTACAGTTTTAGCATTACAATCTAAGATGGCAAAATTTTGAGAAAGCCAAGTCATACCCAGAATTACATCGAAATCAACCATTTCTAAGATAACCCAGTCCACATGAGTATTTCTCCCCACAAAAGTTACAAGACATGACCTATACACCTTTTCAACTATCACAGACTCACCCACCGGAGTAGAAACACGAATAGGCATGTCAAGCAATTCACAATGTAAATTAAGACCAGTAGCAAATGAGGAAGATACATATGAAAATGTGGAGCCAAGATGAAATAATACATAAGCCATGCAATCACAAACCAAAAGATTACCGCTGATAACAGCATCAGATGTCTCCGCTTCGAACCTCCCAGGGAAAGCATAACAATGGGCCCTATCACCTGTCTGCCCGTTGCCCCTACCATGTTGCGCTGCAGTAGTTCCAGTTTGCCCTCCACCCCGCTTGATTTGGTGACCTCCATTACCTTGGCCACCCCGTCCTCCAGAATAGCGGCCTCTTCCATGACCACCTCTACCTCTGACTATTGGGGGTCTGTAACTCTGTTTTGTACAAGACCTCTTAATATGTCCAGTCTCCCCATATCCATAACACTCTCTGGGTTTAAACATAGGTCTCTGTGAAAATGACGAAGTCTGGGGGTAACCTCCAAACTCAGAGGAATGTTGGCTGGTCTGCGATGGACCCCCAGCTACAGCCTGCAGGGAAGACTTAATAGGTCTGGCTTGGTAACATCTTGAACCCTGTCCTCCAGAGTAAGAACCATTAAACTCGCCTCCCTTACGAAACTTCTTAGAGGTTGATGCCATGGTGAAGTCGTCTGGCTTCACTCCCTCCACTTCTATCACAAAATCTACCACCTCCTGAAAGGATTTTGCTGCAACAGCTACCTGTAAGGCTGAAATCTGCAAATCTGACCTCAACCCCTTCACAAAACAGCGAATCCGCTCTTGCGGATTGAAGCAATGCTGGGTGGCATACCTGGATAATGCACGAAACTTAGCCTCATAAGTAGTAACCGACATCCTGCCTTGCTCTAGGCTCAGGAACTCATATCTCTTCCTATCCCTCAAAGTCCAGGGTATATACTTCTCCATAAACAAGCTAGAGAATGATTCCCAAGTCATGGGTGGCGCCTATGCTGGTTGACACTCAACATACGATCACCACCACATTTTGGCATTTCCCTGAAACTGATAGGTTACGAACTCAACACCGAATCGTTTCACTATGCCCATGTAATGTAGCAACTCATGACAATCTACCAGAAAGTCATAGGCATTCTCAGATTCAGCACCCTTGAAGACTGGAGGTTTCAATTTCAAGAACTTACTGAAAAGTTCGTGCTGATCACTCGTCATTATCGGCCATGTAGTCAATCGAGATAACGTGCCTATTTCCAATGAGGCATCCATGCAGGGAGCCACAGCTGTTGTATGTTGTACTCCTGGAACCTGAGGTGTTGGTGCAGAAAACACTGGAGGTGTCTGGCCCTGATCAGACAACCCGCTAAGATAAGCAAGAACCTTATTAATCATCTCTGGGGTAGCTTGGTGTGGTAATTCCTCATTCTGCACTTTTTCATTCTCCCCTTCCTCACCCTCTCTTACTACTTCCTCAGTCGGTGGAGGAGTCACCGCCCTAGCACTAGATGGGCCAGGTGCTTGTCCTCTTCCTCTAGAGGACGTCCTCCCGTGACCTCTACCGCGGCCTCTTGCCACTGCTCCTCTTTGAGCTAAAGCCCCAGTGGCTGGCTCAGACGCATCTTGTCTTGCCGGTGTTGGTGTTGGCGCATTTGTTGCTTTAGTTCTAACTATCTGCGAAATAGAGTGAAGATGGTCAGATACCAATTTGTACCACCTAGATACCAATTGTATCCAAGTAATTGCACGAAAGAAAGAAAGAATGGAATTTTCCTAAAGCCTTATAGCCTCTCAAAGAAAAGTAAAGGCGTCCCCCTACCATTCCTCAAGACTCTACTTGACTCGTTCTTGTGTGATGAGACCAACAAACCTTATGCTCTGATACCATGTTTGTCACGACCCAAAACGAGCTGCGATTGGCACCCACACCTAACCTACTATGTGAGCGAACCAACCAATCTAAACCCCAACATTTCAACCATAAGAAACAGAAACTAATCCGGAAGACTAAAAACTCATTAACGACATCAATTAATAACTTCTAAAATTTATCAATTACTATCCCAAAAATGTGGAAGTCATCACCACAAGAACATCTATCCTCAAATTACTAAATCTAAGAGTATCTAGGAAGCTAAAATAAGTAAACAAATGGTCCGTGTCCGAACTTCAAGGACATCAAGACATGAAAGAAAGAATCCAGTCCGAGCTAGGAATAATAGCTCACCCTGAAATTGTATTATGCTGAGGTCTTGCTAGAGTTGCGGTTGAGTTGAAGTCGATGGAACGTTTGCTGCATTCCATAAATTACAAAGAAAGAAACATACAAGTAGGGGTCAGTACAAGGCACAAGTACTGGGTAGATATCATCGGCCAACTTAAAATAGAAAGCAATATATATCAGATAATAACATAAAATCAACCAAATACTTAATAGGTGAAAACAACAAGTACCATCACTATTGGCCACAACACCAAGCACATCTATGAGGACTCAAGCCTCCACACCATACCAATTTAGGAATTAGGTTCTTTAAACCTGAGCAAAATTAACATAATTCAAGATTCATTCTCTTTACTATCCTGGTGTCGAAACGTGACACTCCGATCAACTCAATATTCATTCATCTTACTATCTGGTGTCGGAACGTGACACTTCGATCCCCTACTCTCCTGGTGTCGGAACGTGACACTCCGATCCTCTACTATCCTAGTGTCGGAACGTGACACTCTGATCCTCTACTATCCTGGTGTCGTAACGTGACACTCCGATCCTCTACTATCCTGGTGTCGGAACGTGACACTCTGATCCTCTACTATCCTGGTGTCGGAACGTGACACTCCGATCCTCCAATATCCTGGTGTCAGAACGTGACACTCTGATCCTCTAATTCTCATTCTTTTAGTTCATCAAGCCTTCTTTTATACCAAGGCATCATCATTATCAAGGAGGTTTGTAAGGTTTAAGATTCGACAGCCTCATCATGCTAATTTAATCACAATTATATAATCACATCATGCAACAACACAATTAAGCATATAGAAGACTTTACAATACTACCCAATACATATCAATCGCTATTTAGAGTTTACTATGAGATATCATACACCATAACCTACCTCCACCAAAGAATCGTGATCAAGCAATCTACTTTCCCAAAGCAGCGTTCTTCTCTTTCTCTCGCTCGTTTCACCCTTCTTCTCTCTGTTCTTTCTATTTTTCCTTATTCAACCTCATCTTCTTTTACCCTAATTATCATATAATTAAGTATAAAAGATGGTAAAAGTAACCCACTATTTATCTCAAAGTTATATCTTTTAACCCCCAAATAATTGGATTATTAACATTAAACCACTAACTTTATAATCATAAGCGGGAATAATCCAAAACACCCCTTAAAACTTTTAACAGAAATCCGACTCAGTCAAGGTTACGCAGCCTGTGACGCTCCGTCGTGCCTTCGACGGTCCGTCCTGATGAGTCGTCACAGATTTCAGAGACTCCATTTCATTAAAGAGGTCTGTGACGGCCCGTCATGCCTGCGACGGTCCGTCTTGCCATTCCGTCGCGAAGTTCAGAGAGTTGATCTCAGTACCTAATTTTCCAGAGTCTAAGTGTTTTGGAACGAGACCCCCTCGACGGTCCTTCGTGCCCATGACGGTCCGTCGACCCAGACAGTTACTACCAGAAATAAACTCTACTGCTCAAAATGACTAAACAGGTCGTTACAAGAAGTCATTGGTACACTCGCTACATTTCATAAGAGGAAAACAAAGAAGAAAACAAGTAGGGCTTAGTACGAGGCAACATATATTGAGTAAGTATCATCGGTCAACCCAAAATAGTCACTAATATACAAATAATAATAGTATGAACTCAACTATAGAACTTAACATGTGATAAGCAACAAATAACATGATAAAGTGTCAAAAACACTAAAGTAAGCACGTATTAAGTCAACGGTATCAAGATACATGATGACTCATTCCACCAAACCAAACCATTTTGGGACTTGAGTTCTTTGAGATTGAGTATCTTCCATTAATTCAACATATTTTTCATTCAATATTATTTTGTCGAAACGTGACACTCCGATCTAAGAATATCGTGTCGAAATGTGATATTCTGATCCAAGAATACTGTGTCAAAACGTGACACTCTGATCCAAAAATACCTTGTCGAAACGTGACACTCCGATCCAAGAGAACCGTGTCAGAACGTGACACTCTGATCCAATAAAACCATTAATTTATTATTTAATATCACAAGTTTTTCATTCATTAATAATATTTCATCGAGCCTTCTTCATTCAAGGCATTACTTCGATAGAGATGGTTTAAGATTATATTTTTCATGGTCTCAAGATTTCAGACCAATCACAAAACACAGGACCAAGCCACACAATCACACAATAAAGTACATAGAAAACATCACAATATCATTCAATGCATATCAGTCACTATTAAGAGTTTACTATCAAATAGCATAAACCATAACTACCTCAATCGAAGAACCAAAGTCAAGCATGTTATTCGAAAAATTAATGACTTAACCTTAGGCTTAAATATAGAAAATTGAAGGCTTCACATATTAATTGAACTCAAGATAAGAAACTTGAACATAAATTTCTGTTTGATGACTATTGGGTTTAGACTATACTTAATAGAGTAATGTAAGTTCCTACAGAAGTGTTAACTTATAAAATATGTATATTGCATAGATTGGAAAGTTTCGGAGACATTGAGGAAAGAAAAAGTATTGGATAAGTAGCTTGCTTGACTTTGGTTCTTCAATGGAGGTAGGTTATGGTTTATGCTATTTGATAGTAAACTCTTAATAGTGATTGATATGCATTGAATGATATTGTGAAGTTTTCTGTGTACTTGTTTGTGTGATTGTGTGGCTTTGTTGTGTGTTCTGTGATTGGTCTCAAATCATGAGACCGTTGAATTTATATTCTTGAACCCTCTTTATCAAAGTGATGCATTGAATAAAGAAATCTTGATGAAATATTATTAACGAATGGAATAGTGGTGATACTAAATGATAAACTAATGATATTATAGGATCGGAGTGTCACGTTCCTACACAATATTCTTTGATTAGTGTGTCACGTTCCGACATAGTATTCTTGGATCGGATTGTCACGTTCCGACATGATATTCTTTGATCGGAGTGTCACGTTCTGACATGATAATATTAAAGGAAAATATGTTTAATTAATGAAAGATACTCAATATCAAAGAACTCAACTCCCAAAATGGTTTGATTTTGAGGCATGAGTCCTCATGTGTGATCTTGATACCGTTTACTTAACACGTGCTTACTTTATTATTATTGACACTTGTTCATGTTGTTTTTTGCTTATCATATGTAAAGTGCTATTGTTGAGTTCATACTATTATTCTTTATATGTTAGTTACTATTTTGGGTTGACCGATGATACTTGCTCAGTACATGTTGCCTCGTACTGAGCCCTACTTATTTTCTTCTTTCTTTTCCTTTTGTGAAATACAAAGAATGTACCTATGACTTCTGGTTTCCCTCAGCTCTATCCAACCTCGCGCATATCAAGTTCAAGGGTGAGCTATCCATTCAAGCTCGTGTTGGATTCTCTCGGTCAGGACATGATGTCCTATACTTTCGGACACATACCATTTTATTCTTTTATTTTAGTGTATTCAATATTCTTAGACTTAGTATTAGAGATTAGATGTCCTTGATGTGATGGCTATCAGTGGGATGATAAGTATTAAACTTTTGAAACTTATTTAAATTGGTTTCTTAGTATCTTTTGGAGCTTCCACATTATTTATATTATTTATAGTTGAACTATTGGTATATGTTGGGGTTTAGATGTGTTGGTTTGCCCACCTAAGGAGGTAAGTGTGGGTGCCACTCACGAATCATTTTGTGTCGTGACATTCAAACACTATATTCACCAACAAAATCACATTTACTTATATGAAGAACTTAACATATTTGAAAGTGTAATTAGTTTAGGTTTAATTTAATTTCAAAACTATATTCACCAACTAACTCACATTAACTTATTTAAAGAATATAACAACTTTCTAAGTGTAATTAGTTTAATTTAACTTAGTTCCAACACTATATTCACAATCTAAAGCGCATTAACGTATTTAAAGAACTTAACAACTTTCTCTATATAATTAGTTTAGTTTTAGCTTAATTCAAACAATATGTTCACCAACTAAATCACATTTATTTATTTAATGAACTTTACAACTTTGTAAATGTAATTAGTTTAGTTTTAACTTAATCCCAACATTATATGCACCAAAGAAATTGCATTATTTATTTAAATAACATAACATCTTTTTGAGTATAATTAGTTTAGTTTTAACTAAATTCAAACACTATATTAACCAACTCAATCACATTTACTTTTTTGAAGAACTTAATATCTTTCTAACTCTAATTAGTTTAGTTTTAACTTAATTTGAATACTATATTCACCAACTAAATCTCATAAACTTTTTTGAAGAATTTTACATCTTTGTAATTGTAATAAGTTTTATTATAACTTAATTCAAACAATATATTCATCAACTAAATCACATTAACTTATTTCAAGAACTTAACAACTTTCTATGATGAATTAGTTAAGTTTTAACTTAATTCTAACACTATATTCACCAAATAAATAAAACTAACTTATTTAAAGAATTTAACAACTTTCCACGTCTAATTTTTTTAGTTTTAACTTAATTTCAACGCTATATTCACCAACTCAATCACATTAACTTTTTTAAAAAATTTAACAACTTTCTAAGTCTAATTACTTTGGTTTTAACTTAATTCAAATAATATATTCACCAACTAAATCACATTTACTTATTTAAAGAACTTTACATCTTTCTAAATGTAATTAATTCAGTTTTAACTTAATTCTAACAATATACTCACCAACTGAATCACATTTACTTATTTGAAGAACTGAACATCTTTCTAAGTCTAATTGGTTTAGTTTTAAATTGATTCCAACGCTATATTCACCAACTAAATAACATTTACTTATTTAAAGAACTTTAAATCTTTATAAATGTAAGTAGTTTAGTTTTAACTTCATTCCAACATTATACGCACCAAATAAATCACATCATATATTTGAAGAACTTAGAATCTTTCTAAGTATAATTAGTTTAGTTTTAACTTAATTCAAACACTATATTCAGCAACTAAATCACATTTAGTATTTGAAGAACTTAAAATCTTTCTAAGTAAAATTAGTTTAGTTTTAACTTAATTCAAACAATATATTTCACCAATTAAATCACATTCACTTATTTATGACGACCCACAAGTTCATTTTTGGTAAACCTTTTTTAAAAAAATTATCGTTTTACTCCTCTTGATTGTCGTCCAAGAGTAAATTTTCATTAGTCGGTGAAAATGATTTGACAAATTTGAATCATTTGATAACTACGATTATTTCATTATAGATATATATCAAATAATTTATTTAGTTAGTTTATTAAATACTATTTGACACATACTAAAAATAAGTTATTAGAGTTTATTATTTTTGATATATAGTTAATATAGAAAAGAAACGACCCAAAATCGGGCCGCGACTGGCACCCACATTTACCCTCCTATGTGAGCGAACCAACCAATCTAAACCTTAACATTTCAATGTAATATCATCATAAAGTAATGCGGAAGACTTAAACTCATTAATAAAATCAATAACTATTATTATCCCCAAAATCTGGAAGTCATCACCACAAGAACATCTACGATCAAATGACTAAACTAAGAGTATTCTAAAAGCTAAAAATACATAAGAGCTAGTCCATGCCGGAAGTTCAAGGCATCAAGACTTGAAGATGAAGATCCAGTCCAAGCTAGACGCATTAGCTCACCCTGAATTTCCGAAGGTAGTGAAGACTGGCTTGATCTACTGTTGAGTTGAAGTTGACGGAACGTTTGCTGCATTCCACAAATAACAAAGAAGAAAACATAAAAGTAGGGGGTCAGTACAACCACAAGTACTGAGTAGATATCATCGGCCAACTAAAAATAGAAAACAGTATATATCAGATAATATCATAAAATCAACTACAATACTCAACATGTAACAACAACAAGTACTAAAATCATCAATAAGTACCATTAAGTTCATCCATGAGGGCTCAAGCCTCAATACCATGCTCATTTGGAAATTAAGTTCATTATGTTGAGTATATTCTCATCTTTCACGATTCATTATCTTTCTTCCTCTTGTGTCGGTACGTGACACTCTGATCCCCTACCACTATGTGTCGGTACGTGAAACTCCGATCCCCTATATGTGTCGGAACGTGACACTCCGATCCCCTATATGTGTCGGAACGTGACACTCCGATCCCCTAATACTATGTGTCGGAACGTGACACTCTGATCCCCTATATGTGTCGGAACGTGACACTCCGATCCCCTATATGTGTCGGTACGTGACACTCCGATCCCCTAATACTATGTGTCAGAACGTGACACTCCGATCCACTAATCTCATTCTATCCGTTCATCATGCCTTCTCTATACCAAGGCATCATCAATCCCATTACTTTAATTCATCAAGCCTTCTTCTATACCAAGGCATCATCATTAACAAAGTAGATTAGGGTTTCTTTTCAAGATTTGGGATTCAATAGCTTCATCATGCTTATTTATTCGAAATTACATATTCACATCATTCATGCAAGCATACAATTAAGCATATAGAAGGGTTTTACAATACTACTAACATATATCATTCGCTATTAAGAGTTTACTACGAATAGCATGAAAACCATAACCTACCTCCACCGAAGAATTGAATTAACAAGCTATCTTCTTAAAATCCTTGCGATCCTCTTCGTTCTCTCTCTCTACTCGTTCGTTTCTCCTCTCTTTCTGTTCTTTTCTTTTTCTTATTCAAACCCTCTTTCTTTTACCCTAATTCATATATAATTAAGAATGAAAGATGGTAATAATGACCCACTAATTAACTTAAGGCTACCTATTTTTACCCCCAAGTAATTAGATTTATTAATATTAACCCTCAAACTTTATAATTAAGGAAAGAATAGTCCAAAACGTCCCTTAAAACTTAACCAGAAATCCGATTCCCACTGGGATTACGCGACCTGTGACGGGCCGTCGTGCCTGCGATGGTCCGTCACACAGGTCATCGCAGCCCTTAATTCTCAAGTGGACTATGACGGTCCGTCACCCCTGTGACGGTCCGTCCTGCCAGTTCGTTACGGAGTTCAGAGAGTCGATTTTCAGTACCAAATTTCAGAATTCTAATTGTCATGGAACGAAACATATGTGACGGACCGTCGTGCCTATGATGGTCCGTCGGGGTGTCCGTAATCTTAGCCAGTTTTTTCCAGAATCGAAGTCTGCTACTCAAAACGACTAAACAGGTCGTTACAATAGATACCAATTTACCCATCGTTCGTCCTCGAACGATCAAAAGAAGAAAAACAATGGCGAAAAGGAGTACCTGAATCTGTAAACAGATGTGGGTATTTTTCTTGCATATCTGCCTCCTTCTCCCAAGTAGCCTCTTCAACCGGTCGATTCTTCCATTGAACTTTGATGGATGCAATCTCTCTCGACCTCAACTTGCGAACCTCTCTATCTAATGTAGCAACCGGTTCCTCTTCATAAGTCAAGTTCTCATCAAACAAAACTGAGTCCCAACGGATGATGTAGTTTCCATCTCCGTGGTAACTTTTCAACATGGACACATGAAATACCGGATGTACTCCGGACAGCCCTGGAGGCAAGGCTAATTCATAAGCCACCTCTCCTATTCGCTTTAGTACCTCAAATGGCCCAATGTACCTTGGACTTAGCTTACCTCTTTTACCAAACCGCATCACCCCTTTCATGGGCGAAACCTTCAGTAAGACTTGTTCACCTTCCATGAACTCTAGGTCTCTAACCTTTCGATCTGCATATTCTTTTTGTCTACTTTGCGCCGCTAGAAGCTTTTCTTGAATAGACTTCACTTTCTCTATCGAATCCCTCAAAAGGTCAGTACCCCAAGGTCTAACCTCGAATGCATCAAACCAACCAATGGGAGACCTACATCTCCTCCCATACAATGCTTCAAATGGGGCCATATCAATGCTTGAGTGATAGCTATTATTGTATGAAAACTCCGCTAAGGGTAAGAAGCTATCCCAATGGCCACCAAACTCTATCACACATGCACGAAGCATATCCTCCAACACTTGAATCGTCCTCTCAGACTGACCATCGGTCTGAGGATGGAACGCAGTACTAAGGTCCAACCTAGTACCCAATTCTGCATGCAATGTTTTCCAAAATTTAGAAGTAAACTGCGTACCTCTATCTGATATGATGGATAGTGGAACCCCATGCAACCGAACAATTTCTGAGACAGATTTTGGCTAACTTCTCTGCATTGTAAGTCACCTTTACCGGAATGAAATGAGCAGATTTAGTTAACCTATCAACAATCACCCAAATGGAGTCTTACTTACCCATTGTCTTTGGAAGACCAACCACAAAGTCCATTGCGATTCTTTCCCACTTCCATTCCGGAATGGGCATTCTCTGAAGTGTTCCTCCGGGCCTTTGTTGTTCATACTTTACTTGTTGACAGTTTGGACACTTGGCAATAAAGTCAACAATATCACGCTTCATTCTACTCCACCAAAAGTGTTGCTTTAGGTCACGATACATCTTGGTAGCACCCGGATGTATAGAATACCTTGAACTATGAGCCTCTGCCAGAATAGTGTTGATCAAATCATCAACTCGGGGTACACATACCCTTCCCTTGATTCTCAAAACACCTTCTTCATCGATTGTCGCTTCTTTGGCCTCTCCTCGCAATACTTTATCTTGGATTCGCCTTAGTTTCTCATCATCAAACTGTTTTCCCTTAATCTTGTCGAGAAAAGAAGATCTCGACTCCACACTAGCCAACAATCCTCCCTTCTCATTTATTTCTAACCTCATCAAGTCGTTAGCAAGAGTCTGAAACTCTCTAGCCAGTGGGCGTCTAGAAGCTTGCAAATGAGCTAGACTTCCCATGCTTCCCGCCTTTCTACTCAAAGCATCTGCCACAAGATTCGTCTTCCCCGGATGATACAAAATAGTGATGTCGTAGTCCTTTAGTAGTTCCATCCATCTCCTCTGTCTCAAGTTCAAATCTTTCTGAATAAAGACATACTGAAGGCTACGATGATCCGTGTAGACCTCACACTTAACCCCATATAAATAGTGCCTCCATTGCTTTAATGCAAACACTACCGCGGCCAATTCCAAGTCATGAGTTGGGTAGTTACGTTCATGCACCTTTAATTGCCTTGAAGCATAAGCAATCACACTCTTCTCTTGCATTAGTACTGCACCCAACCCAGAATAGGATGCGTCACAATAAACAATGAAGTTCTTACCTTCCACGGGCAAGGTGAGAATTGGTGCAGTAGTCAATAGAATCTTGAGCTTCTGAAAGCTTTCCTCACATTCGTCCGACCATACAAATGGAACATTCTGCTTAGTCAAGTTCATCAATTGAGAGGCAATAGAAGAGAACCCCTTGACAAATCGGCGGTAGTAGCTAGCTAACCCAACAAAGCTCCTTATTTCCGACACATTAGTGGGTCTTACCCATTTCTTCACTGTCTCAATCTTAGAAGGATCCACCATCACTCCTTCCTTAGAAACCACGTGCCCTAAGAAGGACACTGCATCTAGCCAAAATTCACACTTAGAGAACTTGGCATAAAGCTTTTTATCCCTCAACATTTCCAATACCATTCTCAAATGCTCTTCATGTTCCTTCTTGCTCTTTGAGTATACCAATATATCATCAATAAATACGATCACGAAAAGGTCCAAATATGGCTTAAAGATCCCGTTCATCAAGCTCATGAACGCAGCAGGGGCATTCGTAAGACCAAAAGACATCACTACAAATTCGTAATGCCCATACCTCGTTCGAAAAGCAGTCTTTGGCACATCTATTGCTCGTATTTTCAATAGATGATAACCGGATCTCAAGTCAATTTTAGAGAAGACACAAGCACCTTGTAACTGATCGAACAAGTCATCAATGCGAGGAAGAGGATACTTGTTCTTTATGGTTACCTTGTTTAGTTGTCTGTAGTCTATACACATTCGAAAACTCCCATCCTTCTTCTTCACAAACAAAACCGGAGCACCCCAAGGAGATGCACTTTGTCTGATGAAGCCTTTGCTCAACAACTCTTGAAGTTGGGCCTTTAACTCTCTTAAGTCCGCGGGAGCCATTCTATAAGGGGGTATAGAAATGGGGCGAGTGCCCGGTTCAAGATCAATGCAGAAGTCAATATCCCTATCTGGTGGCATACCAGGAAGATCTGCAGGGAACACATCCAAAAACTCACGGACTACCGAAACCGACTCAATCGAAGGTACTTGAATAGTGTCATCCTTAAGATGTGCCAAGAAAGCTAAACACCCTTTACTAACCATTTTCTTAGCACGAAGAAAGGAGATGATACGCACCGGATTAGAAGTGTAGTCAACCTCCCACACTAACGGATCTGTCCCAGGCTTGGCTAACGTCACCGTTTTAGCATTACAATCCAAGATCGCAAAATTCGGAGAAAGCCAAGTCATACCCAGAATTACATCAAAATCAACCATTTCTAAGATAACCAAGTCTACATAAGTGTTACTCCCCACAAAGTTCACCAAACAAGACCTATATACTTTTTCAACTATCACAGACTCACCCAGCGGAGTAGAAACACGAATAGGCATGTCAAGTAATTCACAATGTAAATTAAGACCATTAGCAAATGAGGAAGATACATAAGAAAACGTGGATCCAGGATCAAACAATACAGAAGCCATGCAATCACAAACCAGAAGATTACCTGTGATGACAGCATCAGATGCCTCCGCTTCAGACCGCCCAGGGAAAGCGTAACAATGGGTCCTATCGTTCGTCTGTCCGTTGCCCCTACCATGTTGTGACGTAGTGGCTCCAGTTTGCCCATCACCTCTGCCGTTTTGGTGACCACCGTTACCTCGACCACCACGTCCTCCAGAATAACGGCCTCTACCATGACCACCTCTACCTCTAGCTATTGGGGGTCTATAACTTTGTCTGGGACAATTCTTCCTAATATGTCCAATCTCCCCACATCCATAACACTCTCTGGAGTCAAGCATAGGTCTCTCGGAAAAGTGTTGACCGGTCTGAGGTGGTCCCCCAACTACAGTCTGTAGTGAAGACTGAATTGGTCGGACTGATTAACTTCCCGAACCCTGTCCTCTAGTGTAAGAACCATTAAACTCACCTCCCTTTCGAAACCTTTTTGATGTCGGTTGTGGTGAAGTCGTCTGGCTTCACTCCTTCCACTTCTATCACAAAGCCTACCACCTCTTGGAAGGATTTTGCCACTGCCGTTACCTGTAAGGCCGAAATCCGCAACTCTGATCTCAACCCCTTCACAAACCGGCGAATCCGCTCTTGTGGACTGAAACAAAGTTGAGTGGCATATCTGGATAGTGCACGAAACTTAGCCTCATAAGCATTAACCGACATCCTACCTTGCTCTAGGCTCAAGAACTAATCCTTTTTCCTGTCCCTCAAAGTCCGGGGGATATACTTCTCCATAAACAAGCTAGAGAATGAGGCCCAAGTCATAGGTGGTGCCTCTGTCGGTTGACACTCAACATGGGATCGCCACCACATTGTGGCGTTCCCTTGAAACTGATAGCTTACGAACTCAACGCCAAACCGTTCTACTATCCCCATCTTGTGTAGTAGCTCATGACAATCAACCAGAAAATCATAAGCAACTTCAGATTCTGTACCCTTGAAGACTGGAGGTTTCAATTTCAAGAACTTACTTAAAAGTTCGTGCTGATCGTTTGTCATTATCGGTCCAGTAGTCAGACGTGGAAATGTGCCTATCTCCAATGAGGCATCCATGCGGGGAGCCATAGTAGCCGCATGTCGTACCTCTGAAACCGGAGGCGTTGGTGCAGAAACCACTGGAGGTGCCTGACCGTGATCAGATAACCCGCTAAGATAAGCGAGAACCTGATTGATCATCTCTGGGGTAGGTTGGGGTGGCAATTCCTCATTCTGCTCTTGTTCATTCTCCCCATCCTCCCCTTCTCTTACCACTTCCTTAGTCGGTAGAGGAGTCACTGCCCTAGCATCAGATGGGCTAGGTGCTCGTCCTCTTTCTCTAGAGGACGTCCTCCCACGACCTCTACCACGGCCTCTTGCCGTTGTTCTCCCTCAAGCCACAGCCCCAGTGGCTGGCTCAGACGCACCCCGTCCTGCCGGTGCTGGTGTTGGTGTTGGCGTAGTCGTTGCTCTAGTTCTAACCATCTGCGAAAGAGAGTGAAGATGGTCAGATACCAATTCGTATCGCCTAGATACCAATTGGACTCAAGTAGTAGCACGAAAGAAAGAATGAAAGAGTGAAATTTTCCTAAAGTCTTATAGCCTCTCAAGGAAAAGTAAAGGAGTCCCCCTACCGTTCCTTAAGACTCTACTAGACCTGTTCTTGTGTGATGAGACCAACGAACCTAATGCTCTGATACCAAGTTTGTCACGACCCAAAACCGGGCCGCGACTGGCACCCACATTTACCCTCCTATGTGAGCAAACCAACCAATCTAAACCTTAACATTTCAATGTAATATCATCATAAAGTAATGCGGAAGACTTAAACTCATTAATAAAATCAATAACTATTATTATCCCCAAAATCTGGAAGTCATCACCACAAGAACATCTACGATCAAATGACTAAACTAAGAGTATTCTAAAAGCTAAAAATACATAAGAGCTAGTCCATGCCGGAAGTTCAAGGCATCAAGACTTGAAGATGAAGATCCAGTCCAAGCTAGACGCATTAGCTCACCCTGAATTTCCGAAGGTAGTGAAGACTGGCTAGATCTACTGTTGAGTTGAAGTTGACGGAACGTTTGCTGCATTCCACAAATAACAAAGAAGAAAACATAAAAGTAGGGGGTCAGTACAACCACAAGTACTGGGTAGATATCATCGGCCAACTCAAAATAGAAAACAGTATATATCAGATAATATCATAAAATCAACTACAATACTCAACATGTAACAACAACAAGTACTAAAATCATCAATAAGTACCATTAAGTTCATCCATGAGGGCTCAAGCCTCAATACCATGCTCATTTGGAAATCAAGTTCATTATGTTGAGTATATTCTCATCTTTCACGATTCATTATCTTTCTTCCTCTTGTGTCGGTACGTGACACTCCGATCCCCTACCACTATGTGTCGGTACGTGACACTCCGATCCCCTATATGTGTCGGAACGTGACACTCCGATCCCCTATATGTGTCGGAACGTGACACTCCGATCCCCTAATACTATGTAACGGAACGTGACACTCCGATCCCCTATATGTGTCGGTACGTGACACTCCGATCCCCTAATACTATGTGTCGGAACGTGACACTCCGATCCACTAATCTCATTCTATCCGTTCATCAAGCCTTCTCTATACCAAGGCATCATAAATCCCATTACTTTAATTCATCAAGCCTTCTTCTATACCAAGGCATCATCATTAACAAAGTAGATTAGGGTTTCTTTTCAAGATTTGGGATTCAATAGCTTCATCATGCTTATTTATTCGAAATTACATATTCACATCATTCATGCAAGCATACAATTAAGCATATAGAAGGGTTTTACAATACTACTAACATATATCATTCGCTATTAAGAGTTTACTACGATTAGCATGAAAACCATAACCTACCTCCACCGAAGAATTGAATCAACAAGCTATCTTCTCAAAATCCTTGCGATCCTCTTCGTTCTCTCTCTCTACTCGTTCGTTTCTCCTCTCTTTCTGTTCTTTTCTTTTTCTTATTCAAACCCTCTTTCTTTTACCCTAATTCATATATAATTAAGAATGAAAGATGGTAATAATGACCCACTAATTAACTTAAGGCTACCTATTTTAACCCCCAAGTAATTAGATTTATTAATATTAACCCTCAAACTTTATAATTAAGGAAAGAATAGTCCAAAACGTCCCTTAAAACTTAACCAGAAATCCGATTCCCACTGGGATTACGCGACCTGTGACGGGCCGTCGTGCCTGCGATGGTCCGTCACGCAGGTCGTCGCCGCCCTTAATTCTCAAGTGGACTGTGACGGTCCGTCACCCCTGTGACGGTCCGTCCTGCCACTTCGTTACGGAGTTCAGAGAGTCGATTTTCAGTACCAAATTTCAGAATTCTAAGTGTCATGGAACGAAACATATGTGACGGACCGTCGTGCCTATGACGGTCCGTCGGGGTGTCCGTAATCTTAGCCAGTTTTTTTCCAGAATCGAAGTCTGCTACTCAAAACGACTAAACACGTCGTTACAAAAAGAAAGAAAGGATGGACGAAAAAACTCCAAAGCTGCATGGCTTTGGAGAAACAACCGTCAGGTAAGAATTGTACAAACCTAGTAATTTAAAAATTGTAGGCCTAGGCGAGAAAACAAACCTGTTGCTTTGATGTTAACAATGGAATATGATATTGTATTTGAAGGAAATTATTATGTTGTATATATATTTTATTAAATAGAAATCAATATTTTAAAAATTAAATATTGGTTAATAATGTTTGGCAACACCTTAGTCTATTGATCACGCAGTAATGGCCTAAATGATTAGAAGGAATGTTGGCGATGAATTGAAGATTTCATATTGTAACTTCCAAGTAGCGAATGAATCGAACATTCACAAATTTTATTCGTTTTGATATTTTGTTCTTTACCCGTAGACTTATCACATTATGATTCAGTTTTGCTTCAATAAAAATAGATAATTAGATATTAATGTATTACTTATAGGAATACTATTAGAGTTGTAGTGTTTGGAGAAATATAAACTTAATCTTAAACTTGAAATTTAGGGAATATGGAATTTGACCTATTGGTTGGAATAAAGATTTAGAAATTTTACTGTACATATGAGCAAGTTTTTGGGTCAATGCTAGACACATAATAATGTGTGTGTCTTTAGTTTCAAAACATTATTGTGGTTATTTATTTGAATAGATTGGATTGAGAAGCCTAACGAAAAGGGAAGACTAAAGTCCCGAAGTGACTGTTCGATAAATTGAGGCAAGTGGATTTCCAAACTCTTGTTAAGTGTATGAAATGCATGTATTTCCTTGTGGTATATGCGTGGGAGTAATGAGACTTGGTGATGGGTTGAATTGTCCACATAGATTAATTCTAATGATGAAAACAAAGGGTAATAAAAAGCAATGTGAATAATTGTTTGTGTGTGATGTGTTGATAATATAGAACGGCTTGAAAAGTTTGTTGAGTCATTGTTGATGTTGTTGTGAATTGTGCAGTGTTATGAAAGTGGTCATATCCTCTTTATTAGTGTGAACATGTCATTTGCATTATTTTAAGACATGGTTGTGACAAGTGTTATGTGCATTGAGAAAGAATGAGAACTTAAAGAGGATGTACAATTTTGAGGGACTTATCGCGCGCTGGGATGGATACTATATTTTGAGGGATGTATCGCGCGCCGCGATGGTTACTAATATCGAGGGTCGTGTCGCGCGCCGCGACAGACGCATGGACAGATTTGTCCCCCGTGTGTCCGGACTGAGAAACAGTGGGTGTGTCTCACTAGGTCAGACATGCATCATTATACTTGATTTTGCATTCTATTCCATTGCACATACTAATCATTATTTAACTTTATATTGTGTTTTGCTGATCTAGTGATTGCCTTTATGCGGAACTTGTAATGTGTTGAAGTGTGTTATTGAGCATATGTAAATTGTTTAAGTGTTTCTATTGAGGATATCTAATTTGTTTAAGTGTTGTTGTTGAGGATATATAATTTGTCAAAGTGTTGTTGAGGGGGATATGCAATTTGTCTAAGTATTTTTTTTCAGTTACGTTCTATGTAAACTTCGAGCATTTAGGTTGAGCTGATGTTTATGCAGGTTGTAGTTGTGGAGGTTCGGTTTGGAATAGTAGGAGTACCCGTATATCTTTCCCTTAGCTTGTGTTTAGAGGTTTACTTGCTGAGTAACGTGTGGTTTGGATGTATCAACCCATTTGATCGTTTTGAGTAATAGATCTTTTTATTTCATAAATGACTCTTTCGACGAATTCTAAATGAGTATCTTGGACTATTCGTGTAACTATGATTATTTAGTTGACGATTAATTATTAACTAATTTATTAAGTTGGTGGGAATGTATTAAATAATTAATTTTAAGTTTATTATGAATGGGTCAAGCCCATAGATGGCAATAAATTAGTAAAGTTTAGCAAATTTTGAATAATTATTAATTTAGGAAAAAAAAGTTAGGTTAAAATACTTACCTTGAAAGGCAGAGTAAGAATGACGACCGCCGAATGCATTCAGTTAAGAAAATATTGCTCTGTTGAATGGCATCATACTATTCCTATATCCGTATGATTTTATATTTTTATATGGAAAGAGACTAACCAATTATGTAGCTTTTATTTTATTAAATTAGAAAAATCTTGGTATAGGAAATTAATGGTGTCAATGATTAGGAATTAGGATAATAATAATTAATAAGCTAAGGAGGGCAAAGAGAATGAATTATTAATTGGAAAAGTTTCTGCATATAAGTCCCTTTCGTTTTATTTTTGTCCTGCATAATTGTTACTATAATATGCAATATACATTACGGTATTTTTTGTGGTTAGAAAACAATTCAAAAGGTAGGTTCTTACAAATATATGGTAGACGAGCGGTGGTGGGTAATGTTTAACAATAATGTATAAGAATGTAGCATGGTCTTAGATGCTGCAGTTTTATTTACTTGTGGATTGACACTAATAATTAACTAATATAGTTTAGATGCGGGAAATTTTGTTCTAATATTATATTATAATTTAAGTTTTGAATTATTGAGATAGGTAATTAAACATTATGCGTATCATATAATACGAATGCCATCAAAGCTATGTTAATAAGAGGACTAAGAATTAACCCTAGGCTTGCAACTTGGGAATCTTAGAATAAACATATTGGTTGACAAAACATGAGAAAGTGATTATAGTGCTATTGGTACCTATAAAATAGTTGACTTATGAATTATGCCTACTTGTTAGATAAACATTCTGAGGCAATGAAGAAAGGAAAGACATTAAGGAACTAGCTTGCTTGACATCGGTCCTTCGGTAGAGGTAGGTTATGGTTTATGATATTTGATAGTAAACTCTTAATAGTGATTGATATGTATTGAATGATATTGTGAAGGTTTCTACGTACTTGATTGTGTGGCTTTGTTGTGTGTTTTGTGATTGGTCTGAAATCCTGAGACCGTGGAATTTATATTCTTGAACCCTCTTTATCGAAGTGATGCCTTGAATAAAAAAAGCTTGATGAAATATTATTAACGAATGAAAAAGTTGTGATACAAAATGATAAACTAATGATATTATAGGATTAGAGTGTCACGTTCCGACACAATATTCTTGGATAGAAGTGTCACGTTCCGACACGATATTTTTGGATCGAAGTGTCACGTTCCAACATGGTATTCTTGGATCGTAGTGTCACGTTCTTGACACTGTATTCTTGGATCGGAGTGTCACGTTCCGACACGATAATATTAAAGGATAAATATGTTTAATAAATTGAAGATACTCAATCTCAAAGAACTCAACTCCCAAAATGGTTTGGTTTGAAGGAATAAGTCCTCATGTATGATCTTGATACTATTGACCTAATACGTGCTTACTTTATTGTTATTGACACTTTTTCATGTTGTTTGTTTCTTATCACATGTTAAGTGCTATAGTTGAGTTTATACCATTATTCTTTGTATATTAGTATTTTGGGTTGACCGATGATACTAACCCAGTACATGTTCCCTCGTACTGAGCCCTACTTGTTTTCTTCTTTCTTTTCCTTTTATGAAATGTCACGAGTGTACCTATGACTTCTGATTTCCCTCAGCTCTAGCCAGCCTCCCGCATATAAAGTTCCAGGGTGAGCTATCCATTCAAGCTCGTGTTGGATTCTCTCGGTCATTACATGATGTCCTATACTTTCGAAAACATACCATTTTATCCTTTTATTTTAGTGTATTAGATATTCTTAGACTTAGTATTGGAGATTAGATGTCCTTGATGTGATGACTATCAGATTTTGGGATGATAAGTGTAACAACCCGTGTAGTCGGTTTGGGCGCTAGAAATTTTTATGTTAGAAAATACTTTCTGATAGATTTAAGTGGGTGTTTTGGACAATTCATAATTATAATTATGAAATTAGTGGGGTAGTATTACTAATTTATTTAGTTAATGGATAGGAAATAATATTTTAATAAATAGCGGGTCACTTTTATCACTATTATAATTGTCACGACCCAAAATGTGTCGTGAGTGGCACCCACACTTACCCTCCTATGTGAGCGAACCAACCAATCCAAATCCCAACATTTCAACTTTAATAAACAGAAAGTAACGCGGAAGACTTAAAACTCATTAACAAAATCAATTAACAACTTCTAAAATTCATCATTTACTATCCCCAAAATCTGGAAGTCATCACCACAAGAACATCTATCCTCAACTTACTAAATCTAATAGTATCTAAGAAGCTAACATAATTAAAAAGCTAGTCCATGCCGGAACTTCAAGGCATCAAGACATGAAGAAGAAGATCCAGTCCAAGCTAGAAGAATTAGCTCACCCTGAGATCTGACCTGATGAAGACAGGCTAGAGTTGCGGTTGAGTTGAAGACGACGGTATGTTTGCTGCACTCCACAATTAACAAAAAGAAAACATACAAGTAGGGGTCAGTACAAAACACGAGTAGTGAGTAGATATCATTGGCCAACTTAAAAAAAATGCAATATATATCAGATAACATCATAAAATCAACTACAATACTCAACAGGTAGCAACAACAAGTACAAGAATCATTGATAATAACGCCAAGTACACCCATGAGAACACAAGCCTCCATACTATACTCATCTGGGAAATAAGTTCATTAAATTGAGTGTATTGACATCATACAAGATTCATTCTCTTTACTATCCTGGTGTCAGAACGTGACACTCCGATCCCCTAGTACTACGTGTCGGTTCGTGAGACCCGATCCCCTAATAATACGTGTCGGTTCGTGACACCCGTTCCCCTAATACTACGTGTCGGTTCGTGACACCCGATCCATTAATACAACATGTCGGTTCGTGCCACCCGATCCCCTAACCTCATTATTTTAGTTCATCAAGCCTCCTTTTATACCCAGGCATCATCATTAACAGAGAGAGTTTTAGGTTTAAGCTTCACAACCTTATCTTTCCAACCCATTACAATTACATAATCACATCATGCAAGCATACAATTAAGCATATAGCAAAATTTACAATACTACCCAACACATATCATTCGCTATCAGGAGTTTACTATGAAATAGCATAAAAACCATAACCTACCTCCACCAAAGAATTTTTGATCAAGAAATCTACTTTTCCAAAGCTTTGCTCTCCTCTTCGTTTCTCCTATCTCTCGCTCGTTCGTTCTCCCTCTCCTTGTTCTTTCTATTTTTCATATTAAAACCCTTTTTCTTTTTACCCTAATTAGCATATAATTAAGTATAAATGATGACAAAAGTAACCCACTAACTAATTCAAGGTTATCTCTTTTAACCCCCAAGTAATTGAATTATTAACATTAAACCACTAACTTCATAATTATAAGCAGGAATAGTCCAAAACGCCCCTTAAAACATTTAACAGAAATCCGACCCAGGCAGGGCTACGCAGACTGTGACGGTCCATCGTGCCTGCGACTGTCCGTCCTGCTGCTTCCGTCACAAAGTTCAAAGACTCAATTCCTTGAAGAGTCTGTGACGGCCCGTCATGCCTGTGACGGCCCGTCATGCCTGTGACGGTCCGTCCTGCCATTTCGTCGCGAAGTTCAGAGAGTCGATCTCAGTACCAAAATTTCAGAATTCTAAGTGTTTTGGAACGAGACCCCCTCGACGGTCCGACGTGCCCATGACGGTCCATCGTGGGATCCATCGACTCAGACAGTTATTACCAGAACATAAACTCTACTGCTCAAAACGACTTAACAGGTCGTTACAATAGATACCAATTTACACATTGTTCGTCCTCGAACGATCACAAGAAGAAAAACAAGGACGAAAAAGACTATCTGAGTCTGTAAAAAGGTGTGGATATCTTCCTTGCATATCGGCCTCCTTCTCCCAAGTGGACTCTTCAACGGGTCGATTCTTTCATTGGACTTTGATAGATGCAATCTCTCTTGATCTCAACTTGCCAACTTCTCTATCCAAAATGGCAACATGTTCCTCCTCATAAGACAAATTCTCATCAAGAAGGACTGAATCCCAACGTATGATGTAGTTCCCATCACCATGGTATATTTCAGCATAGACACATGAAATACCGGGTGCACTCCTGACTGTCCTGGGGTAAGGCTAATTCATAAGCTACCTCCCCCACACGCTTCAGAACTTCAAATGGACCAATATACCTCAGACTAAGCTTACCTCGCTTACCAAATCGCATCACCCCCTTCGTGGGAGAAACCTTCAGCAAAACTTGCTCGCCCTCCATAAACTCCATGTCTCTAACCTTTCGATCTGCATATTCTTTCTGTCTACTTTGAGCCACTAAAATCTTTTCTTGAATGCATTTAACTTTATCTAACGATTCCCTTAGAAGATCAGTACCCCAAGGTCTAACCTCAAATGTATCAAACCACCCAATGGGAGACGTACATCTTCTTCCATACAATGCCTCAAATGGGGCCATATCAATACTTGAGTGATAGATATTGTTGTATAAGAACTCTGCTAAGGGTAAGAAGTTATCCCAATGACCACCAAACTCTATCACACATGCACGAAGCATATCCTCCAAAACCTGAATCGTTCGCTCAGACTGACCATCGGTCTGAGGGTGAAATGCAATACTAAGATCCAATCTAGTACCTTATTCAGCATGCAATGTTTTTCAAAACTTAGAAGTAAACTGCGTACCTCTATCTGATATGATGGAGAGTGGAACTCCATACAATCGAACAATTTCTGAGATGTAAATTTTGGCTAACTTCTCTGCATTATAAGTCACCTTGACCGGAATGAAATGAGCATACTTAGTTATTCAGTCAACAATCACCCAAATAGAGTCATACTTACCCATCGTCTTTTGAAGACCAACCATGAAGTCCATTGCAATTCTTTCCCACTTCGATTCAGGAATGGGCATCCTCTAAAGTGTCCCTCCAAGTCTCTGGTGTTCATACTTTACCTGCTAATAATTCGGGCATTGAGCAACGAAATCAACAATGTCCCGCTTCATCCTGCTCCACCAAAAATGTTGCTTTAGGTCACGGTACATCTTGGTTGCACCAGGATGTATAGAATACCTTGAACTATTAGATTCTGTAAGAATAGTTTGAATCAACTCGTCGACGCGGGGTACACATACCCTTCCCTTAATTCTCAAAACACCTTCCTCATCGATTTTAGCTTCTTTAGCCTCTCCTCGTAACACCTTATCTCGGACCCGGATCAGTTTCTCATCGGTAAACTGTTTGTCTTTAATCTTATCAAGAAAGGAAGATCTTGCCTCCTCACAGGCCAAAAATCCTCCCTTCTCATTTACTTCTAGCCTCATAAGATGATTATCCAGAGTATGAACCTCTCTAGCCAATGGGCGTCTAGAAACCTGCAAGTGGGCTAGACTTCCCATGCTCCCTGCCTTTCTACTTAAAGCATCTGCCACAACATTAGCTTTTCCGGATGATACAAGATAGTGATATCATAGTCCTTCAGTAGTTCCATCCACCTCCTCTGTCTCAAATTCAAATCATTCTGAGTAAAGACATACTGTAAACTATGATGATCCGTAAAGACTTCCCATTTAACCCCATATAGATAATGTCTCCATTGCTTTAATGCAAACACTACTACAGCCAACTCCAAATCGTGGGTCGAATAATTACGTTCATGCACCTTTAATTGCCTCGAAGCATAAGCAATTACATTCTTCTCTTGCATTAGCACTGCACCCAAACCAGAATAGGATGCATCACAATAAATAATGAAATTCTTACCTTCCACTGGCAAGGTAAGAATTGGTGCAGTAGTCAACAAAGTCATGAGCTTCTGAAAGTTTTCTTCACACTAGTCCGACCATACAATTGGAACACTCTGCTTAGTCAAGTTTGTTAGTTGGGAAGCAACAGAAGAAATTCCCTTGACATATCGACGGTAGTAGCTAGCTAAACCAACAAAGCTCCTTACCTCTGCAACATTAGTAGGTCTTACCCAACTCTTCACTGCTTCAATCTTAGAAGGATCCACCATCACTCCATCCTTAGAAACCACATGTCCCAAGAAGGACACTGAATCTAGCAAAAACTCACACTTGGATAATTTGGAATAAAGCTTTTTCTCCCTCAACATT
Organism: Solanum arcanum; assembly: GCA_027789145.1. Taxonomy (NCBI): domain Eukaryota; kingdom Viridiplantae; phylum Streptophyta; class Magnoliopsida; order Solanales; family Solanaceae; genus Solanum; species Solanum arcanum. The sequence continues at coordinate 20,996,594 of CM050935.1, read as the reverse complement.
TCCAATACCATTCTCAAGTGCTCCTCATGTTCTTTCTTTCTCTTTGAGTATACCAGTATATCATCAATGAACACGATGACAAAGAGATCCAGATATGGCTTAAAAATCCCGTTCATCAAACTCATGAAAGCAGAAGGGGCAATCGTATGCCCAAAAGACATTACTAAGAATTCATTATGTCCATACCTAGTCCAAAAAGTAGTCTTGGGCACATCCGTGGCCCGTATTTTCAATTGATGATAACCAGATATCAAATTGAATTTTGAGAAGATACAAGCACCTTGTAAATGATCAAACAAATCATCAATGCAAGGAAGAGGGTACTTGTTCTTAACAGTTACCTTATTCAGTTGTCTGTAGTCAATGCACATCCGAAAACTTCCATCCTTCCTCTTCACAAACAAAACCGGAGCACCCCAAGGGGATGCACTTGGTATAATGAAGCCTTTGCTTAACAACTCTTGAAGTTGGGCCTTTAACTCTCTTAACTCCGCAGGAGCCATCCAATAAGGGGGTATGGAAATGGGGCGAGTACCCTGCTCCAGATCAATAAAGAAATCAATATCTCTATCCGGTGGCATACAAGGAAGGTCTGCAGGAAACACATCCAGAAACTCACGGACTATCGAAACCGACTCAATTGAAGGTACTTGAGTAGTATCATCCATGAGGTGTGCCAAGAAAGCTAAACAACCCTTACTAACCATTCTCTTAGCACGAATAAAGGAGATGATATAAACTGGAGTGGAAGTGTAGTCACCCTCCCACATTAACGGATCTGTCCCAGGCTTGGCCAACGTTATAGTTTTAGCATTACAATCTAAGATTGCAAAATTTGGAGAAAGCCAAGTCATACCCAGAATTACATCGAAGTCAACCATTTCTAGGATAACCAAGTCTACATGAGTATTGCTCCCCACAAAAGTTACAAGACAGGACCTATACACCTTTTCAACTATTACAGACTCACCCACCGGAGTAGAAACACGAATAGACATGTCAAGCAATTCACATTGTAAATTAAGACCAGTAGCAAATGAGGAAGATACATATGAATATGTGGATCCAGGATCAAATAATAAAGAAGCTATGCAATCACAAACCAAAAGATTACCTGTGATAACAGCATCTGATGTCTCTACTTCAGATCTCCCAGGAAAACTATAACAATGGGCCCTATCACCCGCTCCCGCCGCTGTTCTACCATGTTGCATTGCGAAAGTTCCAGTTTGCCCGTCACCCCGGCCGTTCTGATGACCACCATTACCTCGGCCACCACGTCCTCCTGAATAACGGCCTCTTCCATGACCACCTTTACATCTGATTATTGGGGGTCTGTAACTCGGTTTTGGACAATTCCTCCTAATATGTCCAGTCTCTCCACATCCATAACATTCTCGTGATTCAAGCATAGGTCTCTATGAGAACGACAGAGTCTGGGGATAACCTCCAAACTCAGAGAAATGTTGACCGGTCTGCGGTGGACCCCCAGCTACAGCCTGTAGTGAAGACTGAATAGGTCGGGCTGGATACCTCCTGAACTCTTCCCTCTAGAGTAAGAACCATTAAACTCACCTCCTTTACGAAACTTCTTAGTTGCTGATGCCATGGTGAAGTCATCTGGCTTCACTCCCTCCACCTCTATCACAAAGTCTACAACTTCTTGAAAGGATTTTGCTGCAGCAGCTACCTGTAAGGCTGAAATCTACAAATCTGACCTCAACCCTTTCACAAAACGGCGAATCCGCTCTTGTGGACTGAAGCAAAGCAGGGTGGCATACCTGGATCGTGCACGAAACATAGTATCATTAGCAGTAACCGACATCCTGCCTTGCTCTAGGCTCAGGAACTCATCTCTCCTGCTATCCCTCAAAGTCCGGGGCATATACTTATCCATAAACAAGCTAGAGAATGATGCCCAAGTCATAGGTGGTGCTTGTGCTAGTTGACACTCAACATACGATCGCCACCATATTTTGGCGTTCCCCTGATATTGATAGGTCACAAACTCGATGCCAAATCGTTCTACTATGCCCATCTTGTGTAGTCGCTCATGACAATCAACTATAAAATCATAAGCATTCTCAGATTCAGTACCCTTGAAGACAGGAGGTTTTAATTTCAAGAACTTACTGAAAAGTTCGTGCTGATCGCTTGTCATTATAGGCCCTGTAGCCAACCGAGGAAACGTGCCTATTTCCAATGAGACATCCATGCGGGGAGCCACAGCAGCTGCATGTTGTACCCCCGGAACCTAAGCGCTGGTGCAGAAAATACTGGAGGTGTCTTGCCCTGATCAGATAACCCGCTAAGATAAGCAAGAACTTGATTAATCATCTATGGGGTAGGTTGGGGTGGTAATTCCTCATTCTGCACTTGCTCATTCTCCCCTTCCTCCCCCTCTCTTACTACTTCCTTAGTCGGTGGAGGATTCACCGCCCTAGTACCAGATAGGCCAGGTGTTTGTCCTCTTCCTCTAGAGGACGTCCTCCCGCGACTTCTACCACGGCCTCTTGTCACTGCCCCTCTTCGAGCTACAACCCCAGTGGCTGGCTTAGACGCATCTTGTCTTACCGGTTTTTGTGTTGGCGCGGATGTTGCTCTAGTTCTAACCATCTGCGAAATAGAGTGAAGATGGTCAGATACCAATTTGTATCACCTAGTGTCACGACCCACAGCGGGTCGCGACTGCACCCACACTTACCCTCCAATGTGAGCGAACCAACCAATCTAAACCTTAACATTTCAATATAATATCAACAGAAAAAAATGCGGAAGACTTAAACTCATTAATAAAAACCAATTCAATAACTTCTAAAAACTCAACAACTATTATTATCCCCAAAATCTGGAAGTCATCATAACAAGAACATCTACTTCAAATTACTACATCTAAGAGTATCTATGAAGCTAAAATACATAAACATCTAGTCCATGCCGGAACTTCAAGGCATCAAGACATGAAGAAGAGGATCCAGTTTAAGCAAGAAACATTAGCTCACCCTGATATCTGGAGTAATGAAGACTGGCTAGAGTTGCAGTTGAGCTGAAGACGGCGGTACGTTCGCTGCACTCCACAATTAACAAGAAAACAAATACAAGTAGGGGTCTGTACAAACACAAGCACTAAGTAGGTATCATCAGCCAACTCAAAATAGAAAACAATATATATCAGATAACATCATAAAATCAACTAATATCCTTTGCATGCAGTATTTATAATTACCATAACCCTTGGTTACAACACCAAGCACATCAATGAGGACTCACGCCTCCTCATCATACTCATTTGGGAATTAGGTTCATTAGATTGAGTATATTAACATCTTTCAAGATTCATTATCTTTATTCCTCTCGTGTAGGTACGTGACACTCCGTTTCTCATATACTATCCTGGTGTCGGAACGTGACACTCCGATCCTCATTCTATCCTGGTGTCGGAACGTGACACCCGATCCATATTCTATCCTGGTACTGGAACGTGGCACCCGATCCATATACTATCCTGGTGTCGGAACATGACACTCCGATCCTCATATACTATCCTGGTACCGGAACGTGGAACCCGATACATATACTATCCTGGTGTCGGAACGTGACACTCCGATCCTCATTATATCCTGGTGTCGGAACGTGACACCCGATCCATATTCTATCCTGGTACCGGAACGTGGCACCCGATCTATATACTATCCTTGTGTCGGAACGTGACACTCCGATCCTCATATACTATGCTGGTACCGGAACGTGGTACCCGATCCATATACTATCCAGGTGTTAGAACGTGGCACCCGATATCCTAATCTCACTACTTTCGTTCATCAAGCCTTCTTTTACACTAAGGCATCATCATTAACAAAGTAGATTAGAGTTTCTCAAGATTTACGATTCAATAGCTTCATCATGCTTATTTTATCACAATTACATAATCACATTCATGCAAGCATACAATTAAGCATATAGAAGGGTTTACAATACTACCCATACATATCATTCGCTATTAAGAGTCTACTATGAATAGTATAAAAACCATAACCTACCTTCACCGAAGATTCGTGATCAAGCAAGCAATTTTTCTCAAGGCTTTGTTTTCTCTTCGTTTCCTTCTTGTCTCGATCGATCCTCCCTCTCTCTTCTTGTTCTTTCTATTTTCTTTATTCAAACCCTCTTTCTTTTACCCTAATTAGCATATAATTAAGAATATAAGATGGCAATAATAACCCACTAATTTACTCAAGGTTACCCCATTTAACCCCCAAGTAATTAGACTTATTAACATTAACCCACTAACTTTATAATTAAAGCAGGAATAGTCAAAAACGTCCCTTAAAACATTAAAGAAATCCAACTCAGCCTGGGATTATGCAGCCTGTGACGGCTCGTCGTGCCTGCGACGGTTCGTCCTGCTGCTCCGTCATAGATTTCAGAGACTCAATTCCCTTAAAGAGTCTTTGACGGTCCGTCACGCCTGTGACGGTCCATCCTGCCATTCCGTTACGACGTTCAGAGAGTCAATTTCAGTACCCATTTTTTAGAATTTCTAAGTGTTTTGAAACGAGACCCCCTCGACGGTCCGTCGTGCCCATGACGGTCCATCGTGGGATCCTTCGTCTCAGCTAGTTTTCCAGAAATAACATCTGTTGCTCAAAAAAACTAAACAGGTCGTTACACCTAGATACCAATTGGACCCAAGTAATAGCACGAAAGAAAGAAAGAATGGAGTTTTCCTAAAGTCTTATAGCCTCTCAAATAAAAGTAAAGGCTTCCCCTACCGTTCCTCAAGACTATACTAGACTCGTTCTTGTGTTATGAGACCAACGAACCTAATGCTCTGATACCAAGTTTGTCACGACCCAAAACGTGTCATGAGTGGCACCCACACTTACCCTCCTATGTGAGCGAAACAACCAAGATAAGGAAGTATCTGGTCCAGGCACGTTTCCTTGATTGACTACAGGGTCTATAATGAAAGGTGATCAACATGAACTTTTCATTAAGTTCTTCAAGTTGAAACCTCCTGTCTTCAAGGGTGCTGAATCTGAAGATGCCTATGATTTTCTAGTTGATTGTCATGAGCTGCTACATAGGTTGGACATAGTAGAACGATTCGGTGTTTAGTTTGTGACCTATCAGTTTTAGGGGGATGCCAAAATGTGGTGGTGGTCGTATGTTGAGTGTCAACCAGCACAGGCATCACCCATGACTTGGGCATCATTTTCTAGCTTATTTTAGGAGAAGTATATACCCCTGACTTTGAGGGATAGGAGAAGAGATGAGTTCCTGAGCCTAGAGCAAGGAACGATGTATGTTGCTGCTTATGAGGCCAAATTTTGTGCACTATCATGGTATGCCACTAAGCTTTGCTTCAGTCCACAAGAGCGGATTCGCCTCTTTGTGAAAGGATTGAGGTCAAATTTGCAGATCCCAGCCTTACAGGTAGCTGCTGCAGCAAAATCCTTTCAGGAAGTGGTTGATTTTGTGATAGAGGTAGAGGGGGTGAAGCTAGAAGACTTCACCATGGCGTCGACATTTAAGAAGTTCCGTAAGGAAGGTGAGTTTAGTTGTTCTTACTCTAGAGGGCAGAGTTTAGGAGGTTAACCAGCCCGTCCTATTCAGTCTTCGCTGTAGGCTTTAGCTGGGGGTCCATCGCAGACCACTCAACCTTTTTATAGAGTTTGGAGGTTATCCCCAGACTTCGTCATTTTCACAGAGACCTATGCTTGACTCCAGAAATTGTTATGGATGTGGAGAGGCTGGACATAGTAGGAAATATTGTCCAAAACAGAGTTACAGACCCTCAGTAGTTAGAGGTAGAGGTGGTCATGGTAGAGGTCGTCATTCTGGAGGACGTGGTGGCCAAGGTAATGGTGGTCACCAATTCAGTCGGGGTGGCGGGCAAGTTGGAACTACTGTGGCGCAGCTTGGTAGGGGCAATGAACAGACATGTGATAGGGCCCATTGTTATGCTTTCCCCGGGAGGTTTGAAGCAGAGACGTCTGATGTTGTTATCACAGGTACTCTTTTGGTCTATAATTGCATGGCTTCTGTATTGTTTGATCCTGGATCCACATTTTTATATGTATCTTCCTCATTTTCTACTGGTCTTATTTTATATTGTGATTTGCTTGACATGCCTATTTGTGTCTCTACTTCTGTGGGTGAGTCTGTGATAGTTGAAAAGGTGTATTGGTCGTGCCTTGTGACTTTTGTGGGGAGCATTACTTATGTAGATTAGATTATTCTAGAGATATTTGATTTTGATGTAATTTTGGGTATGACTTAACTATCTCCAAATGTTGCAATCTTAGATTGTAATGCTAAAACTGTGACATTGGCTAAGCCAGGGACAAATCCACTAGTGTGGGAGGGTGACTATATTTCAACTCCAGTTCGTATTAGCTCTTTTCTTCGTGCTAAGAGGATGGTGAGTAAGGGTTATTTAGCTTTCTTGGCACATCTTAGAGATAATACTTCCAAAGTACCTTCGATTGAGTCTGTTTCAATAGTCCGTGAGTTTCTGGATGTGTTTCCTGCAGACCTTCCTGGTATGCCACCGGATAGGGATATTGATTTTTGTATTGATCTAGAGCTGGATACTCGCCCCATTTCCATTCCCTCTTATAGAATGGCTCCAGCTGAGTTAAGGGAGTTAAAGGTCCAACTTCAGGAGTTGTTAGGTAAAGGTTTTATTAGACCAAGTGCATCCCCTTAGGGTGCTCCTATTTTATTTGTGAACAAGAAAGATGGAAGTTTTCGGATGTGCATAGACTACAGGCAGCTGAATAAGGTAACTATTAAGAACAAGTATCCCATTCCTCGCATTGATGATTTGTTCGATCAGTTACAAGGTGCTTGTGTCTTCTCTAAAATTGATTTGAGATCCGGTTATCGTCAATTTAAAATACGGGAAACAGATGTGCCAAAGACTGCTTTTCGAACAAGGTATAAGCATTATGAATTCTTAGTAATGTCTTTTGGGCTTACGAGTGCCTCTGTTGCTTTCATGAGCCTGATGAACAGGATTTTTAAGCCATATCTGGATCTCTTTGTTATTGTATTTATTGATGATATACTGATATACTCAAAGAGTAGAAAAGAACATGAAGATCATTTGAGAGTTGTATTGGAGTTATTGAGGGAGAAAAGGCTTTATGCCAAATTCTCCATGTGTGAGTTTTGGCTAGATTCAGTGTCCTTCTTGGGGCATGTGGTTTCTAAGGATGGAGTGATGGTGAATCCTTCTAAGATTTAAGAAGTGAAGAGTTGGGTAAGACCTACTAATGTTTCAGAGGTAAGGATCTTTGTTTGTTTAGCTAGCTATTACCGTCAAATCGTCAAAGGATTTTCTTCTATTGCTTCGCAGCTGACAAATTTGACTAAGTAGAATGTTTCATTGTATGGTCAGATGAATGTGAAGAAAGCTTCCAAAAACATAAGACCTTGTTGACTACTGCGCCAATTCTTACCTTGCTAGTGGAAGGCAAGAATTTTATTGTTTATTGTCATGCATCTTATTCTGTTTTAGGTGCATGGCTAATGCTGGAGAAGAATGTAATTGCTTATGCTTCGAGGCAATTGAAAATGCATGAACGTAACTATCCGACCCATGATTTGGAGTTGGCTGCAGTTGTATTTGCATTGAAGCAGTGGAGGCATTACCTATATGGGGTCAAGTGTGAAGTTTACATAGATCATCGTAGTCTACAATATGTCTTTACTCAGAAGGATTTAAATTTGAGGCAGAGAAGGTGGATGGAATTATTGAAAGATTATGATATTACTATTTTATATCACCCTGGAAAAGCTAATGTTGTGGCAGATACCTTAAGTAGAAAAGCATGGAGCATGGGTAGTTTAGCCCACTTACAGATTTCTAGACGCCCATTGCCTAGAGAGGTTCATACTTCAGCTAATGACTTTATGAGGCTGGAAGTACTAGAGAAAGGTTGATTTTTGGCCTGTGTGGAGGCAAGATCTTCTTTTCTTGACAAGATTAAGGGAAATCAGTTTGCTGATGAGAAGCTCAGCCAAATTTGAGATATGGTATTGCGAGGAGAGTCTAAAGAGGCAGTAATTGATGAAGAAGGCATCTTGAGGATTAAGGGAAGGGTATGTGTGCCCCGTGTGGATGATTTGATTCACACTATTCTTACAGAGGCTCATAGTTCAAGGTATTCTATACATCCTGGTGCAACCAATATGTATCGTGATCTAAAGCAACATTTTTGGTGGAGGTAGGTTATGGTTTATTTCTATGTGATAGATAAAACTCTAAATAGCGATTGATATGTATTGAGTGATATTGTAAAGTCTCCTATGTAGTTGATTGTGTGGTTTGTGGTTGGCTTAAAATTATGAGAGTGTTGAATTTCTAATCTTGAACCCTCTCTATTAAAATGACGCCTTGATAAAGAAGTCTTGCTGAAATAAAATAATGAGATAATTGGATCGGAGTATCACGTTCTGACATAATAACATTAAAGGAAAGGAATCTTGAAGTAACTTAATATACTTAATCTCAAAGAACCTATTTTCCAAATAAGTATGGTGTGGAGGAATGAGTCCTCATAGATGTGCTTGATGTTGTGATTGATGGTGTACCTATTATGGTGTTGTTGTCAATGATTCATGTGTTGTTTTTTGCCACCTGTTAAGTATTGTGGTTGATTTTATGTTATTATTCAATGTATGTTGGTTTCTATTTTGAGTTGGCCGATGATACCTACTCAGTATGTGTTCCTCGTACTGACCCCTTCTTGTACTTTTCCTCTTTGTTCTTTTGTGGAGTGCAGCAAGTGTACCATCGACTTCGACTCGCCCTCAGCTCTAGTCAGTCTCCAGCACATGAGAGTTCAGGGTGAGCTATTATTTCTAGCTCGTGCTGGATTCTCTCATTCACTTCTTGATGTCTTTGAATTTCGGACATGGACCATCTTTTTACTTTTTTTGGTTTCTTAAATACTCTTAGACTTGGTAAATTTTAGGGTAGATGTTCTTGATGTGATGACTTCCAGATTTTTGGGATGATAAGTATTAAACTTTTAAAAACTTATTTAAATTGGTTGCTTAGTATCTTTTGGAGCTTCCGCATTATTTATATTATTATACTTGCACTGTTGGTACATGTTGGGGTTTAGATGTGTTGGTTTGCCCACCTAAGGAGGTAAGTGTGGGTGCCACTCACGAATCATTTTGGGTCGTGACAAACTTGGTATCAGAGGTAAGCTAAGTCTGCGGTATATTGGACCATTTGAGGTACTTAAGCGCGTGGGGGAGGTGGCCTATGAATTAACCTGTCCTCCAGGACTGTCAGGACTGCACCCGGTATTTCATGTGTCTATGCTGAAAAAATACCATGGTGATGGAAACCTCTTTGTTCGTTGGGATTCAGTTCTTCTTGATGAGAATCTGTCTTATGAGGAGGAGCCTGTTGTTATTCTAGATAGGGAGGTCCTCAAGTTGAGATCAAAGGAGATTGCATCTATCAAGGTTCAGTGGAAGAATCGGCCAGTTGAAGAGTCCACTTGGGAGAGTGAGGTTGATATGCAAGAAAGATATCCACATCATTTTACAGATTCAGGTACTCTTTCTCGCCCTCGCCTTTCTTTTTGATCGTTCGAGGACGAACGATGGGTAAATTGGTATCTATTGTAACAACCCGTGTAGTCGGTTTGGGCACAAGAAATTTTATGTTAGAAAATACTTTCTGATAGATTTAAGTTGGTGTTTTGGACTATTCATAATTATAATTATGAAATTAGTGGGTAGTTTTACTAATTTATTTAGTTAATGGTTAAGAAATAATAATATAATTAATATTGGGTCACTTTTATCACTATTATAATTATATGAGTATAATAATTACGGTAACAAATAATCTGTAGAAGAAAAGAAAAGAGGAAAAAAGAAGAACAGTGAGAAAGACGGCTTACCTGTGCAGCTACATTAAATATTAAGCGTGGATTAGTTTAGCGGTAAGGTTCTTTATAAATTTGTAACATGCAGATTGGTTGAAAGAATATATTAGTTCTTGTAAAACTATAAATGTTCAGGTGTATGCTAAATTGCTACGAGATAGGCTTAAGTACAAATTGTTGATCGAAAAAATTAGGCAGTCGTTAATCATTAATGTGTAAATAAATTTGAAGATTAAGGTATGGATGTGCATGTGGAAACGCTTACTGCCACTGGGTTGGCACGAGTAACTTAAAATTTTAGACATTAAAATATTTTATACCTTATTATATGTTATAATTTGATATATTGAAGTATGAAGTTAATTATGATTGGATAAGAAGGTATTAGATGAGAAGAATTGCTAAGTTGTAAAATTGGGTTAGACGTTTTGCCACTAGGGTTCGAAACCAGTGCTTAATCTTGATTTAAACTGCGTATCATCCTCTTATAAATTGAGTTTAGTATATTAAAATAGGTAATCAAATATTAGGTATATGAAATTATTTATATTTCATTAAAGTTATGTTAATCAGGGGAAGTAAGACCTACCCTTAGTTTGAACTTTAGGAATTTGATTTTATAATTAGGTGAGTTTTTGGGTCTAAGCTAAACATAGAATAATACGAGTGATTATAGGCTTTTAAACTTACAAATTATGTATATATAATTGATAGATTGGAAAGGTTCGAAAGCATTGAGGAAAGGAAAAGTATTGGAGCTTGCTTGAATTCGATTCTTCGGTGGAGGTAGGTTATGGTTTATTTCTATGTGATAGATAAAACTCTAAATAGCGATTGATATGTATTGAGTGATATTGTAAAGTGTCCTATGTACTTGATTGTGTGGTTTTATGTTTTGATTGTGTGGTTTGTGGTTGGCTTAAAATTATGAGAGTGTTGAATTTCTAATCTTGAACCCTCTCTATTAAAATGACGCCTTGAATAATGAAGGCTTGCTGAAATAAAATAATGAGATAATTGGATCAGAGTGTCACGTTCTGACACATTATTATGGGATCGAGTGTAACGTTCCGACACACTATTATGGGATCGCAGTGTCACATTCCGACACGGTATTATGGGATCGGAGTGTCACGTTCTGACACAATAACATTAAAGGCAAGGAATCTTGAAGTAACTTAATATACTCAATCACAAAGAACCTATTTTCCAATTAAGTATGGTGTAGAGGAATGAGTCCTCATAGATGTGCTTGATGTCATGGTTGATGCTGTACCTATTATGGTGTTGTTGTCAATGATTCATGTGTTGTTGTTTGCCACCTGTTAAGTATTGTGGTTGATTTTATGTTATTATTCAATGTATATTGGTTTCTATTTTGAGTTGGCTGATGATACCTACGCAGTACGTGTTCCTTGTACTGACCCCTACTTGTATTTTTCATCTTTGTTCTTTTGTGGAGTGCAGCAAGTGTACCATCGACTTCGATTCGCCCTCAGCTCTAGTCAGTCTCCAGCAAATCATAGTTCAAGGTGAGCTATTATTTCTAGCTCGTGCTGGATTCTCTCATTCACGTCTTGATGTCTTAGAATTTCGGACATGGACCATCTTTTTACTTTTTTTGGTTTCTTAAATACTCTTATACTTGGTAAATTTGAGGGTAGATGTTCTTGATGTGATGACTTCCTGATTTTTGGGATGATAAGTATTAAACTTTTAGAAACTTATTTAAATTGGTTGCTTAGTATCTTTTGGAGCTTCCGCATTATTTATATTATTATACTTGCACTGTTGGTACATGTTGGGGTTTTGATGTGTTGGTTTGCCCACCTAAGGAGGTAAGTGTGGGTGCCACTCATGAATCATTTTGGGTCGTGAAAATAAGTATTAAACTTTAGAAACTTATTTAAATTTGTTGTTTAGTATCCTTTGGAGCTTCCGCGTTATTTATATTATTTATAGTTGAACTATTGGTATATGTTGGGGTTTAGATGTGTTGGTTCGCCCACCTACGGAGGTAAGTGTGGGTGCCACTCATGAATCATTTTGGGTCGTGACATGTACTCACCCCTTGCTTCTACAAATTTTTGTAGGTTATGACCCTGGATTTTTGTTGTAATTGTCATTCTCTTCTTTTTCGAGGCTTCTTGGAGTTTTGTAAGGTACATGTTTCCATCTCAGCAGACTTTCTTCTCTATAATTATGATCTTGTTTTATTCAAGAAACAAGTTCATTTGCTACTTGAGTTTATCTTTTGAATCAATTGTAATACTTTAGAGGCTTGTACACGTGACTACCAGGTTTTGGGGTTTTTATTAAGTTACTTATATTTTTTCCGCATTTTTATTGTAATTGTTGAGTTTTAGGCTGACTTGTCTTTATTGGATGAGATGAGTGCCATCATATCCATTTTTCGGTCGTGACAAAATGGTATCAGAGCCGCAGGTTCATAGGTCACACGTGTGTACAGGCGAGTCTAAATAGAGTCTCGATGATCGGTACGGAGACGTATGTACCTATCTTCGAGAGGCTATAATGACTTTTAGGAAATATCTTCACTTCTTGGATCTTTATTGTGAGTACTTGGTACCATCTTGATTTTTATCGCTTCACTCCATTCGCTCTCATTTATGTGATGACTCGTGCGTAGTTTCTTTTGTGAATCATTAGCATGTCGTGTATTGGTTTGATGTTAGATCTGGTATTAAGGTGGAAATGATATACTTATGAAACGAATGTGTGATCATATTTGAAAGAGTTGAGTAAGGTTAGTTATCACTGTAAAATAATAATAATAATAAATACAGTACTTATCTTGTATAAGCAAAATATGGAGTGGTTCGACAATTAGAAGTTAAATGTTTGAAGAATTGACTAGATGATAAATAATGCAACCTTGAAAAAAACAATTGATCTAGTTGTCGTACCATTAATGGGTTGCTTAGCAAATGATGTTGCACCAATTTAGGAAAGAATCCCTTCTGTCGTTTCACAGATTGAGTGTATACCAAAGAAGGTCATGATACGACTATTACAATGGTACTGACGAGTACTTGGTTAGAATTATGAAGTGTGTTACTTTTGATATAGACCTTGCTTACGAAAGAATACTTATAGCTTGGGTTAGATACAAAACTAATGTGTTAATTTTTTACAGCTATTTGATGTATAAAGTGTGTGACCTATTTGAAAATGATCTTCTCAATAGATATGATATGTTCTAGTGGTGGACATAACGAATTTTCACCATGTGTTACTAGTGGTACATGAAAAAGGACATGTTGATTGTTAAGTACAAATACTAAATACTTAAGCAGTTATCTATTGTATTACATGCTCATATGATAAGATGTAGTGTTGAATTCATATTCGAGATACCAACTAGCTTGTTAGTATGAGTGGATGTGTTAAGCATTATTTATAAGTAAGCTTTTAGTGGTGGATCTTTGGTATGATATTGATATGATCAGGTGGTGAAATGTCTTTTGTGGATTGTAAATGAGTGTTGATTTCATCGTAAACTCCATGGAAGTGGACATATGGATGATAAGCTTATAAGTAAAAGAAGTCTTAAAAAGTATACTTGTGTGAATGTAATTGACAATTTTAGTAAGAAAGTGCATATAAATTGAGTAAGTACCTTGGATGGTTGGCATAGCTAGGTTTGGATTGTCATGTTACTAGCGAGGCTAAATTCTTAGTGAGGGAAATGACGAACTAAGCATGATGATTATGATATTTTATGACTCATTATAATTGTATGATACGGGTGTTGGTGTTGGTTAAAACGTTTTTTTATGGTAATGATGAATTTTGAGTATCTAAGGTTATGGTAGTTTCTATTTCATAAGTACTGTGGTTTTATGGTAATTTTTCTAAGGAGTTGGGATGTCATCGAATAAAATTGAGAGGATCTAGAGCCATAATGAAAAGAATTAGAGGTATATAGTTTAACTTTCAGAGCGAGGATAAAACTAGGCTATTTTACTTTTTCGAAAGGGTTAAGGATGTATGTTTAGAGGAATTTGGAGAATTTGGTTCAGAGACAAGTGATTTTACCTGTTTCTTCCAGATTATGATATAATATAGTGTCACAAGATCAAAAGATTGATTAATAATATAAACTATTGGATAAAACTTGAGAAAGAAGTGTACGGATGTTCAACTCGAGTATGATAATTAGTTCTTTTGTGGTTTTGAGTTGGTAAGGTGTATGATAAGATTTTTAGAAAAAGATATGGTAGGGTCAATGAAGAGGCAATCAATGATAAGCTAAAATACGTTAAGAAATATTTTTTAGGTATGAGCTAATGTTGAAAGATAATGGGGTTGTGTTAAATGTTGGGATCAAAACTTCAAGTTTACATGGCGATTTTAGAATTGTGATAGTGTATCTTGTCAAGGTATGAAATTGTAAGGTATGAAATGATCGATCACATTGAGTATGAAGCATCTAGAAGGACTTAAAATTTGAGTAGTACATTTGGTTACTTTTGATTATTATACCTAAAGTTTCCCGTATTGTTGACCAAAAAAAATATAAGACTGGTAAGTGAGTTAGCAAAAAGGAAAAAAATTATGGTGTATTGAAGAGTTAAAGTTATTTGAAAATTTCCGTCGTGGAAAGATTTTAAGAAATGCAAAGGAACAATAAGACCTCTCGTACAAACATTGGATTCGGAGGTGATGTTTGTACTGATTTCGCCTTTGAGTTTAGATATGACTATAAGATGTGAACTCGTTCGGCACCTACTTACTATGGTTTCATTATTAACTTTTCTAAATATTAAATTTTGATTGGGTTACAAAAAATGACGTATGGAAGATTATACATGGCTATGTCGAGCTAGATTGTTCAAAATGTGATTAAGTAACAAATGGATGTTAAATAGTGTGGAACTACAATTTTACATGATTAATGAGGATTGGAGGTGATTAAAATTATTTTGTTGACGAGACAAAATAAATTGTTATAATGTGTTACATAGGCATTTTATGGTGAGTAGAGGTTATGAGATCATAGTATACATAAATATTAGAGTGATCAAGGGTTTCTTTGAGTTATCGCATGAGGTAAATGATGGTACAGATGGTGGTTGAAAATGGTATGTGAAAGTTTAGGTGACGTTGACATTAAGTGTGACTTAATTATTTCACCTTAAAGGAGAAATACAGATTTGAAATTAGTGTTATAGGTCTTGGGTATGACTTATATCTATCATGGGATGCTTAAATCGAAAGATAAGAAACCATAGTTCATAAGTCTTGGAGATTACAATGTGCTTGCTAAGGAGAATGTGATACTACTGACGGTGTGAAAGTAAGGTAAATGGTTGGTGTGGTTATGATATTTGTTAATATTAATAGTGTTGATTTTGATGGAGTACTGTGAGAAGTATGCGGGGTTTGGCAAATCCAGCATGTGTAAAATTGTAATGGAGATCAGACTGGTTGATTTTGGGTGGAAAAAAATTAAATAAATAAATTGAGGGATGTAGTCAGATGAATGAAAATATTGATATGGGAATTATGGAGAAAGTATCTAGTGTTATTCGACGTTGATTCCCTATATTCTTTAGTTGACCACCTACTTCGTTTCGGACATGATTTGGAGTATGATTCACTGCATATGCCCACGTTTTTTTACATCTATGGGTGAATTCCTAGTGGTGGATCGGATGTACCGATCCTCTTATGTCCTCTTGATAAAGTAAAAACCTTTGACAGACTTGTTCATTTCATTTATGATAAATTTGGCATTGTTGAAATAGCTAAAGTATCTCAACATGTCCACAGATACAACCTTGCTTATGAGAACTTATAGAAGAGATTTTGTGAATAGTTACAGTTATCTGATAGTGTTGTTAGAGGTTCTATACGCATGAGTTTATCATTTTCTAGGTGTTTACTAGATAATTTTCTTTTTTGGGTTAGATATGTTCGACTCTCCCTTAATGGCTTCCCGATGTTTAAAGATCAAATTCCCATACCTTAAGCTCGTGAAAAGATTGTATGGTGAAAAGGAAATTGTGATAAGATACGTGATGTTATGTGCATTGTAGGTGTCTGGTGGATAATTTAGTCTCACTTCTAGTTGTTTCCAGGATTGATTTGGAAGGTTATTCTGGTTATGTGACAAAAGACTTGTTATGATTGTGTTATGGTCCAATGGGTTTAACTTTAGATTGAGTTCATGGGATGGTCTGTTGCTTGATAATCACATTTCATTTGTAGATATTTCAAAGTTTGATTTAAAAGTTCAGTTCTTAGTAGAGTTCTTGGTGGAATGGTCTTAAGGAAGAACTCACTTAGAGAGATGAACACCGACAGGCAGGTCATAACGTAGACTTTTGGTAACATCGGTTATTCTTTCATCTTCCTAATGTTCGAGGACGAACATGATTTTTAGTGGTGGATAATGTGAAGACCCATAAGTTCATTTTTGGTAATTTTAAAAAAAAATTATCGTTTTACTCCTCTTTATTGTCGTCCTAGAGTAAATTTTAATTAGTCGGTGAAATTGATTTGACAAATTTGAATCATTTGATAACTATGATTATTTAATAAATAGGTATATATTAAATAATTTATTTAGTTATGTTATTAAATACTATTTGACCCATACTAAAAATAAGTTATTACGGTTTATTACTTTTGACATAAAGTAAATCTAGAAAAGAAAAGAAAGAAAGGATGGACGAAAAAAACTCACCAGCTGCACGGCGTAGGAGAAACAACCGTCAGGTAAGAATTGTACAAACCTAGTAATTTGAAAATTGTAGGCTTAGGCGAGAAAACAAACATCTTGCTTTGATGTTAACAATGGAATACGATATTGGATTTGAAGGAAATTATTGTACTATATATATATATATATATATATATATATATATATATATATATATATATATATATATATTATTAAATAGAATTCAATATTTTAATAATTAAATATTGGTTGATAATGTTTGGCAACACCTTAGTCTATTGATCACGTACTAATGGCCTAAATGATTAGAATGAATATTGGCGATGAATTGAAGATTTCATATTGTAACTTCCAAGTAAGGAATGAATTGAACATTCACAAATTTATTCGTTTTGATATTTTGTTTTTTACCCGTAGACTTATCACATTATGATTCAGTTTTGCTACAATAAAAATTGATAATTAGATATAAGGGTATTAAATTATAGGAATACTATTAGAGTTGTAGTTTTTGGACAAATATAAACTTAATCTTAAACTTGAAATTTAGGGAATATGGAATTTGACCTATTGATTGGAATAAAGATTCAGAAATTTTTACTGTACATATGAGCTAGTTTTTGGGTCAATGCTAGACACATAATAATGTGTGTGTCGTTAGTTTCAAAACTTTATTGTGGTTATTTATTTGAATAGATTGGATTGATTTGGAAGCCTAACGAAAAGGGAAGACTAAAGTCCCGGAGTGACTGTTCGATAAATTGAGGCAAGTGGATTTCTAAATTCGTGTTAAGTGTATGAATTGTGTGTATTTCCTTGTGGTATATGTGTCGGTCTCACGACCCAAAACAAGCCGCAAGTGGCACCCACACTTACCCTCCTATGTGAGCTAACCAACCAATCTAAACCCCAACATTTCAACCATAATAAACAGAAAATAATGCGGAAGACTTAAAACTCATAAACGAAATCAATTAACAACTTCTAAAATTTTTCAATTACGATCCCCAAAATCTGGAAGTCATCACCACAAGAACATCTATCCTCAAATTACTTAATCCAAGAGTATCTAAGAAGCTAAAATAACTAAACAGCTAGTCCGTGCCAGCGCAGCAAGATGTGAAGAAGAAGATCCATTCCAAGCTAGAAACAATAGCTCACCCTGAAATCTGACGTGATGAAGACTGGCTAGAGTTGCGGTTGAGTTGAAGCCAAAGGTACGTTTGTTGCACTCCACAAATAACAAAGAGAAAACATACAAGTAGGGGTCAGTACAAGGCACAAGTACTGAGTAGGTATCATCGGCCAACTCAAAATAGTAAACAATATATATCAGATAATAACATAAAATCAACCATAACACTTAACAGGTGACAACAACAAGTACCATAACCATTTGCCACAACCCAAGCACATCTATTAGGACTCAAGCCTCCACACCATACTCATTTAGGAATTAGTTTCTTCAAACAGGAGTATATTAGCATACTTCAAGATTCATTCTCTTTACTATCCTGGTGTCGGAAAGTGACTCTCCGATCCTCTACTATCCTGGTGTCGGAACGTGACACTCCGATCCTCTACTATCCTGGTGTCGGAACGTGACACCCGATTCTCTACTATCCTGGTGTCGGAAAGTGACACCCGATCCTCTACTATCCTGGTGTCGGAACGTGACACTCCGATCCTCTACTATCCTAGTGTCGGAACGTGACACTCTGATCCCCTAATTCTACGTGTCGGTTTGTGACACCCGATCCCCTAATCTCATTCTTTAAGTTCATCAAGCCTTCTTTTATACAAAGGCATCATCATTAACAAAGAGGTTTTAAGGTTTAAGATTCAACAGCCTCATCATGCTAATTCATCACAATTATATAATAACATCATGCAAGCACACAATTAAGCATATAGAAGACTTTACAAAATTACCCAATACATATCGATCGCTATTTAGAGTTTACTACGAAATAGCATAAACCATAACCTACCTCCACCGAAGAATCGTGAAAAAATAATCTACTTCTCCAATGCTTTGCTTTCCTCTTCGTTTCTCCCCTCTTCTCGTTCGTTCTCCCCTCTTCTCTCTGTTCTTTCTATTTTTCCTTATTCCAACTCTTTTTCTTTTACCCTAATTACCATATAATTAAGTATAAAAGATAACAAAAGTAACCCACTATTTATTTCAAGGTTATCTCCTTTAACCCCCAAGTAATTGAATTATTAACATTCAACCACTAACTTAATAATTATAAGCAGGAATAGTCCAAAACGCCCCTTAAAACTTTTAACAGAAATCCGACCCAGTTAGGGTTACGCAGCTTGTGACGGTTTGTCGCGCCTGCGACGGTCCATCCTGCTGAGTAGTCACAGAGTTCAGAGAGTCAAATTTATTATAGTGTCTGTGACGGTTTGTCGTGCCCACGACGGTCCGTCCTGCTCTTCGGTCGCGAAATTCAGAGAGTTGTTCTCAGTACCCAATTTTTACAGAGTCTAAGTGTTTTGGAACAAGACCCCCTCAACGGTCTGTCGTGCCCATGACGGTTCATTGTGGGATCCGTTGACCCAGACAGCTATTACCAGAATTAACTCTACTACTCAAAATGACTAAATAGGTCGTTACAGTGGGAGTAATGGGACATGGTTATGGGTTAACTTATCTACATAGATTAATTCTAATGATGAAAACAAAGGGTAATAAAAGGCAATGTGAATAAATGCTTATGTGTCATGTGTTGATAATAAAGAATGGCTTGAAAAGTTTATTGAATCATTGTTGATCTTGTAGTAAATTGTGCAGTTTTATGAAAGTGGTCATATCCTCTTTATTTGTGTGAACATGTCATTTGCATTATTTTAAGACATGGTTGTGACAAGTGTTATGTGCATTGAGAAAGAATGAGAACTTAAAGGGGATGTACCATTTCGAGAGACGTATCGCGCGCCGGATGGATACTATATTTCGAGGAACGTATCGCGTGCGGCGATGGTTACTTATATCGAGGGTCGTATCGCGCACCGCGACAGTTGCATGGACAGATATGTCCCTATGAGTCCCGGACTGAGAAACAACGGGTGTCTATCACTAGGTCAGACATGCATCACTATACTTTATTTTGCATTCCATTCCATTGCACATACTAATGATTAGTAAAATTGATATTGTGTTTTGCTGATCTAGTGATTGCCTTTTTGCGGAACTTGTAACTTGTTGAAGTGTGTTATTGAGGATATGTAAATTGTTGAAGTGTTGCTATTGAGGATATCTAATTTGTTTAAGTGTTGTTGTTGAGGATATGTAATTTGTCAAAGTGTTGTTGAGGGGGATATGTAATTTGTCTAAGTATTTTTGTTGATTTACGTTCTATGTAAACTGTGAGCTGTTAGGTTGGGTTGATGTTTATGCATGTTGTAGTTGTGGAGGTTCTGTTG
Source organism: Solanum arcanum (assembly GCA_027789145.1). Classification (NCBI taxonomy): domain Eukaryota; kingdom Viridiplantae; phylum Streptophyta; class Magnoliopsida; order Solanales; family Solanaceae; genus Solanum; species Solanum arcanum. The sequence continues at coordinate 20,976,536 of CM050935.1, read as the reverse complement.
AGGGTAGTAGGAGTACCCGTATTTCTTTTCCTTAGACTGTGTTTAGAGGTTTACTTGCTGAGTACCGTGTGGTTTGGATGTCACCCCTTGCTTCTACAAATTTGTGAGGTAATTGTTTCCATCTCAGCAGACTTTCTTCTCCATAATTATGATCTTGTTCTATTCTAGGAACAAGTTCATTTGGACTTGAGTTTTTCATTTGAATCAATTGTAATACTTTAGAGGCTTGTACACGTGACTACAAGGTTTTTGGGTTTTTATTAATTTACTTATATTTTTTTCCACATTTTTATACTAATGGTTGAGTTTTAGGCTAACTTGTCTTGATGGGATAAGACGAGTTCCATCACATCCATTTTTGGGTCGTGACATATTTTAAGAACTTAACATCTTTCTAAGTGTAATTAGTTTAGTTTTAACTTCATTCCAACACTATATTCACTAAATAAATCACATTAACTTATATAAAGAACATAACATCTTTGTACGTTTAATAAGTTTAATTTTAACCAAGTTCAAATGTAACGACCCTTTTTGTCGTTTTAGAAATTTCAACCATTACTTTTATATTAACGTTTTTATTTATATGATGAGATCCTTTGGCAGAATTGATCATTTCAGTAATGATAGGTTTGATTTTGTTTGGAAGTTGGAGTATTTAAGTAGTTATACACACACAACCTTACTTATGAGAACTTATATAAGAGCTATGAAGAGTTACTAAAAGTATTGTTAGAGGTTCTACATTTTGAAGTGTATTGTTTGTTGGGTGTTTACATGATCATTTCCTTCGTTGCGTTGGATAAGTATGATTCTCTCTTGGTGAGTATCCGATTTCTAAAGATCCAATTTTTATAACTTAAGCTTGTAAAAATATTGTGTTGTTAAAAGGGAATCGTGATAAGAGGTGTGATGGTTTGTGCACTATGAGTATGTGATGATTGGTTCAAGTTCACTTTTGTGGCTAGTATCAATAGAATGTTATCTATACTATGTGAGAAAATATTTGTCATAATTGCTGTGTTATGGTCAAAGGGGTTTAAATTTAGATTGGGTTCATGGGTTAGTATGTGGCTTGACAATCACTTCTGATATGCAGATCTGTCAAATTATCTATAGTTCAGTTCTTGGTAGTTGATCTTTATAGAATGATGTTAAAAATAAGCTTTCATGGAGAGATGAACAACAACTCTAAAAGAACATACATTAGATTTTGATAACGTTAATAACTCTTCCTTCTCCTATTCTATGTTCGAGGACGAACATGATTTTTAGTAGTGGATAATGTAATGACCCTCTTTGTCGTTTTAGAAATTTCAACCATTATTTTTATATTAACCTTTTTAGTAGATTTTATAATTAATTTATATTACTTATAAGAATGAATGACGTGATTTTTAGATTTAATAAACGATTTTTTTGTTTCTTATAATAATGAAAAAAATACAGAAAAGGAAAAGGAAATTAATTATTTAAATAAATAGAATAAAATAAAAATAAAAGAGGCAAAGTGCCCTAAACTTTTAAAAGCCTGTGACGGCTTATATGAGAAAAATAAGAAGAAGAAAGAAACAGAGAAGAAAAGAAAAGAAAGGGAGAAAAGAAAACGAAAAAAGGAGGAGAAAAATCAATATTTTCATCTCAAGTCGTCAAGGTAATTATTTTCATCCTTTCTATTATGTTTTTAATGTAATTAGGAGTAGATTTTTAAGTTAAAACGTGTATAATTTACACTAATATGTGAAACTAGTTTTTGATTTTGTGTACATGTATGCACATGTTATATACATATAATTATGGACTAGAGGGTATTAAATGAATTATTATTGTTAGTGGATGAAACAATACATGTATAAAAGATAAGTTTTATGATGATTAATACTTTTAATTCATTAAGAGTTAGATAGGAAATTGAAGTGGTTTGCTGTAGGTTTGTAAAGAAAAAAGGATTGGTGAGTTTGTTTTGAAAGTTAATAATAATAGGTGGGTACTAAATATATAGGAATTAAATGTGTGACATATAGATTCTGGAAATTTGTTGGGGTTTAATTTTCTTTAAATCTTTCTTATAATTATTATGTAATTTGTCAAAGTGATAGTGTCATACCTTGTTATAGATATGTAATTGGGTTTTTGTAGAAATTATTGATGGTGTTCCCTTTGACAGTATGTCAAGATTTCCAATGTAATATTGATATGCCGTCAATAGCCATTTTGGGATAATAATTGGACAATTATATTAGATGGAAACTACTAGGGTTGTAGTGTTTTGGAGAAATAATGACTTAACTCTTGACTTGAAATTTAAGAAATATGAGATTTGACTTATTAGTTAGAATCAAGATTGAGAAACTTTATTATAAATTTGGATAAATTGTTGGGTCAAAGTTAAATAGATCGTAATATGAGTGTTGTAAGATTTGACCTCTTATTGCGGTTATTGATTTGAATAGATTGTATTGATTTGAAAGTACAACAAAGGAGGAAGGCTAAAATCCCGAAGTGATTGTTCGATAAACTGAGGCAAGTGGATTTCTAATCTCTTGTTAAGTGTATGTAATATGTGTATGTCCTTGTGGTATATGTTGGGAGTAACAGGATTGGTGATGGGTTGACTTGTCCACGTTGATTAATTTTAATGATGAAAAGAATAGGGATAACAAAAGGCAATGTGATTAATTGTTTATGTGCGTTGTGTTGAGAAAGGGTTTAAGGCTTGTTGAATCATTGTTGATGTAACTTCATGTTTTTGTGGTTGTGAACTGTGCGATGTTATGAAAATGGTCATCTCCTCATTATTTGTGTGAACTTGTCATGTGCATTATTCTGAGGCATTGGTTGTGACAAGTGTTATGTGCATTAAGAAAGAACGGGTACTTAAGAGGATGTACCATTTCGAGGGACGTATCGCACCGTGATGGATACTGTATTTCGAAGAACGTATCGCGCGCTGCGATGGTTACTATTATCCAGGCTCGTGTCGTGCACCGCGACAGATGTATGGACAAATATGTCCCCCATGGGTCCTGGACTGAAAGACAGCGGGTGTGTATCACTAGGTCAAACATACATCATTATACTTGACATTGCATTCCATTGCATTGCACATACTTGTCATTAGTAAATTTGATATCATGTTTTGTTGATCTTCTGATTGCCTATCTGCGGAACTTGTGATTGATCAATATTGAGCTTGTTATTGCAGATATGTAATTTGTTGAAGTATTATTATAGAGGATGTGTAATTTGTTGAACTGTTGTTTAGGACATGTAATTTGTTGAAGTGTTGTTGTTGGGGATATGTAATTTGTCTAAGTGTTGTTTTTTTGAGTTACGTGCTATGTATTGAGTTACATGCTATGTAAACTGGGAGTTGTTAGGTTGGGCTAATGTTTATGTAGGTTGTAGTTGTGGAGGTTCGGTTGGGGGTGGTAGGAGTACCCGTATTTCATCCCCTTAGCTTGTGTTTAGAGGTTTACTTGATGAGTACTGTGTGGTTTGGTACTCACCCTTGCTACTACAATTTTTTTTGTAGATTATGAGCCTGGATTTTTGTTGTACTTGTCATTCTATTCTTTTTCGAGGCTTCTTGGAGATTTGTGAGGTAGCTATTTCTATCTCAGCAGATTTTCTTCTCTATAATTATGATCTTGTTCTATTCTAGAAACGAGTTCATTTGAGACTTGAGTTTTTCTTTTGAATCAATTGTAATATTTATAGACTTGTACACGTGACTACCAGGTTTTGGGGTTTTTATTAAGTTACATATATTTTATTTCCGCACTTATTGTAATGGTTGAGTTATAGGCTGACTAGTCTTGGTGGGATAAGACGAGTGCCATCACGTCCATTTTTGGGTCATGACATCCAAATCTATATTGTCAACCTAAATCGCATTAACTTATTTAGAGAGCTTAACAACTTTCTAAGTGTAATTAGATTAGTTTTAACTTAACTCAACCACTATAGTAACCAACAAAATTACATTCATTTATTTAAATAACTTAACTTCTTTCTAACTATAATTTGTGAAGTTTTAAGTTAATTCAAACACTATATTCACCAACCGAATCACATTTACTTATTTGAAGAACATAACATCTTTCTAAGTCTAATTAGTTTAGTTTTAACTTAATTCCAACGCTATATTCACCAACTAAATCACATTTACTTATTTAAAGAACTTTACATCTTTCTAAATCTAATTAGTTTAGTTTTAACTTAATTCCAATATTATATGAACCAAATTAATCAAATTATTTATTTGAAGAACTTAACATTTTTACAAGTGTAATTAGTTTAGTTTTAACGTAATTCAAATACTATATTCACAAACTAAATAACATTTACTTTTTTGAAGAACCTAACATCTATCTAAGTATAATTAGTTTAGTTTTAGCTTAATTCAAACAATATATTCACTAACTAAATCACATTTAGTTACTGGAAGAAATTAACATCTTCTAAGTCTAGTTGGTTAAGTTTTAACTTTATTTCAACGCTATGTTCACCAACTAAATCACATTTACTTATTTAAAGCATTTAAGAACTTTCCAAGTCTAATTACTTTAATTTTAACTTAATTCCAACTCTATATTCACCAAATAAATCACATTAATGAATTTAAAAACTTTCTATGTCTAATTAGTTTATTTATAACCTAAATCAAACACTATGTTCACCAACTAAATCACATTTATTGATATGAAGAACTTAACATCTTATTAAGTTTAACTAGTTTAGGTTTAACTTAATTCTTAAAATATATTGACAAACTGTAACAACCCGTGTAGTCGGTTTGGGCACTAGAAATTTTTATGTTAGAAAATACTTTCTGATAGATTTAAGTGGGTGTTTTGGACTATTCATGTCACGACCCAAAACGGGGCCGCGACTGGCACCCACATCTACCCTCCTATGTGAGCGAACCAACCCATATAGACCTTAACATTTCAATTTATACCAACAAAAAAATAATGCGGAAGACTTAACTCATTAATAAAACAATTCAAAACTATTATTATTATCCCCAAAATCTGGAAGTCATCATCACAAGAACATCTATCTCAAATTGCTAGACTAAAACTGTCTAAGAAGCTAAAACTAATACTAGCTAGTCCATGCCGGAAGTTCAAGGCATCAAGACTTGAAGAAGAAGACCCAGTCCAAGCTAGACGCATTAGCTCACCCTGAATTTCCGAAGGTAGTGAAGACTGGCTAGATCTACTGTTGAGTTGAGGTTGACGGAACGTTTGCTGCATTACACAATAACAAAGAAGAAAACATAAAAGTAGGGGGTCAGTACAACCACAAGTACTGAGTAGATATCATCGGCCAACTCAAAATAGGGAACAGTATATATCAATAATAATGTAAATCAACTACAATACTCAACATGTAGCAATAACAACATGAGTTCATCAATAATTACAACCGAGTTCACACATGAGGACTCAAGCCTCGATACCATACTCATTTGGGAATTAAGTTCATTAGATTGAGTATATTCATTATCTTTCAAGGTTCATTATCTTTCTTCCTCTTGTGTCGGTACGTGACACTCCGCTCCTCTATTTCTATCCTGGTGCCGGAACGTGGCACTCCGATCCTCATATTGATTCTATCCTGGTACCGGAACGTGGCACCCGTTCCCCTAATTCATTCTATCCTGGTACCGGAATGTGGCACCCGATCCTCATATTCATTCTATCCTGGTACCGGAACGTGGCACCCGATCCTCATATTCATTCTATCCTGGTACCGGAACGTGGCACCCGATCCTCATATTCATTCTATCCTGGTACCGGAACGTGGCACCCGATCCTCATATTTATTCTATCCTGGTACGGGAACGTGGCACCCCATCCATATACTATCCTGGTGTCGGAACGTGACACTCCGATCCTCATATTCATTCTATCCTGGTACCAGAACGTGGCACCCGATCCATATTCTATCCTGGTGTCGGAACGTGACACTCCGATCCCCATATTCATTCTATCCTGGTACCGGAACGTGGCACCCGATCCTCATATTCATTCTATCCTGGTACCGGAACGTGGCACCCGATCCTCATATTCATTCTATCCTGCACTAACGCGTGGCACCCGATCCCCTAATTCATCAAGCCTTCTCTCATACTAAGGCATCATCATTAACAAGTGAATTAGGGTTTTTATCAAGATTTGGGATTCAATAGCTTCATCATGCTTATTTATTCACAATTTCATAATCATATTCATGCAAGCATACAATTTAAGCACATAGAGGGGTTTACAATACTATCAACACATATCATTCACTATTAAGAGTTTACTACGAATATCGTAAAAGAAACCATAACCTACCTCCACCGAAGAATTGGAATCAACAAGAAATCTCCCAAGCTTTGTTATTCCTCTTCTTTCTTCGATCGATCAATACTCTCTCAATTCGTTTCTCTCTTTTGTTTTATTCAAACCCTCTTTCTTTTACCCTAATTATTCTATAATTAAGAATGAAAGATGGTAATAATGACCCACTAATTAACTTAAGGTTACCTATTTTAACCCCCAAGTAATTAGATTTATTAATATTACCCTCAATCTTTATAATTTAGGAAAGAATAGTCCAAAAACGACGTGACGGTCAGAAACTCGTTTCTTGTACCAAATTCTCAAAAGTTGAAGTGTTTTGCAACGGGAACTCACGGCGGTTCGTCGTGGATGTGACGGTCCGTTCTGCCGTTTCGTTCACGGTTCGTAGAGTCGATTTTCAGTATCCGATTTCAAAATTCTAAGTGTCATGGAACGACACCTCCTCGACGGGCTGTCGTGACCACGACGGTCCGTCGTTACACCCGTCGTTCCCGCCAGTTTTCCCAGAAATAATTCTGCTGCTCAAAACGACTAAATAGGTCGTTACAATAGATACCAATTTACCCATCGTTCGTCCCCGAACGATCAAAAGAAGAAAAACAATGGCGAAAAGGAGTACCTGAATCTGTAAACAGATGTGGGTATTTTTCTTGCATATCTGCCTCCTTCTCCCAAGTAGCCTCTTCAACGGGTCGATTCTTCCATTGAACCTTGATGGATGTAATTTCTCTCGACCTCAACTTGCGAACCTCCCTGTCTAATATAGCAACCGGTTCCTCCTCATAAGTCAAATTCTCACCAAGTAAAACTGAATCCCAACGGATGATGTAGTTTCCATCTCCATGGTATCTTTTCAACATGGACACATGAAATACCGGATGTACTCCGGACAGCCCTGGAGGCAAGGCTAATTCATAAGCCACCTCCCCTACTCGCTTAAGTATTTCAAATGGTCCAATGTACCTTGGACTTACCTTACCTCTTTTTCCAAACCGCATCACCCCTTTCATGGGCGAAACCTTCAGTAAGACTTGTTCACCTTCCATGAACTCTAGGTCTCTAACCTTTCGATCTGCATATTCCTTTTGTCTACTTTGCGCCGCTAGAAGCTTTTCTTGAATGCCCTTCACCTTATCTAACGAATCCCTCAAGAGATCAGTACCCCAAGGCCTAACCTCAAATGCATCAAACCACCCAATGGGAGATCTACACCTCCTCCCATACAATGCTTCAAATGGGGCCATATCAATGCTTGAGTGGTAGCTATTATTGTATGAAAACTCTGCCAAAGGTAAGAAGCTATCCCAATGGCCACCAAACTCTATCACGCATGCTCGAAGCATATCCTCCAACACTTGAATCGTCCTCTCAGACTGACCATCGGTCTGAGGATGGAACGCAGTACTAAGGTCCAACCTAGTACCCAATTCTGCATGCAATGTTTTCCAAAACTTAGAAGTAAACTGCGTACCTCTATCTGATATAATGGAGAGTGGAACCCCATGCAATCGAACGATTTCTGAGATATAGATCTTGGCTAACTTCTCTGCATTGTAAGTCACCTTTACCGGAATGAAATGAGCAGATTTAGTTAACCTATCAACAATCACCCAAATGGAGTCATACTTACCCATTGTCTTTGGAAGACCAACCACAAAGTCCATAGCAATTCTTTCCCACTTCCATTCCGGAATGGGCATTCTCTAAAGTGTTCCTCCGGGCCTTTGGTGTTCATACTTTACTTGTTGACAGTTTGGACACTTGGCAATAAAGTCAACAATATCACGCTTCATTCTACTCCACCAAAAGTGTTGCTTTAGGTCACGGTACATCTTGGTCGCACCCGGATGTATCGAATACCTTGAGCTATGAGCTTCTGCCAGAATAGTGTTGATCAAATCATCAACTCGGGGTACACATACCCTTCCCTTAATCCTCAAAACACCTTCCTCGTCAATTGTTGCTTCTTTAGCCTCTCCTTGCAACACTTTGTCTCGGATTCGCCTTAGTTTCTCGTCATCAAACTGTTTTCCCCTAATTTTGTCGAGAAAAGAAGATCTCGACTCCACACTAGCCAACAATCCTCCCTTCTCATTTATTTCTAACCTCATCAAATCGTTAGCCAGAGTCTGCACCTCTCTAGCCAATGGGCGTCTAGAAGCTTGCAAATGAGCTAGACTTCCCATGCTTACCGCCTTTCTACTCAAAGCATCTGCCACAACATTTGCCTTCCCCAGATGATACAAAATAGTGATATCGTAGTCCTTTAGTAGTTCCATCCATCTCCTCTGTCTCAAGTTCAAATCTTTCTGAGTAAAGACATACTGAAGGCTACGATGATCCGTGTAGACCTCACACTTAACTCCATACAAATAGTGTCTCCATTGCTTTAGTGCAAATACTACCGCGGCCAACTCCAAGTCATGGGTCGGATAGTTACGTTCATGCACCTTTAATTGCCTCGAAGCATAAGCAATCACATTCTTCTCTTGCATTAGCACTGCACCCAACCTGCATAGGATGCATCACAATAAACAATGAAGTTTTACCCTCTACCGCAAGGTAAGAATTGGTGCGGTAGTCAACAAAGTCTTAAGCTTCAAAGCTTTCCTCACATTCATCTGACCATACAAATGGAACATTCTGCTTAGTCAAGTTCGTCAATTGGGAAGCAATAGAAGAGAATCCCTTGACAAATCGGCGGTAGTAGCTAGCTAACCCAACAAAGCTTCTTATTTCTGACACATTAGTGGGTCTTACCCAATTCTTCACTGTCTCAATCTTAGAAGGATCTACCATTACCCCATCCTTCGAAACCACATGCCCCAAGAAGGACACTGCATCTAGCCAAAACTCACACTTAGAGAACTTAGCATAAAGCTTTTTCTCCCTCAACGTTTCCTATACTATTCTCAAATGCTCTTCTTGTTCCTTCTTGCTCTTTGAGTATACCAATATATTATCAATAAATACAATCACGAAGAGATCCAAATATGGCTTAAAAATCCCATTCATCAAACTCATGAACGCAGCAGGGGCATTCGTAAGACCAAAAGACATCACCACAAATTCATAATGCCCATATCTAGTTCGAAAAGCAGTCTTTGGCACATCCGCTGCCCGTATTTTCAATTGGTGATAACCGGATCTCAAGTCAATCTTAGAGAAGACACAAGCACCTTGTAACTGATCGAACAAGTCATCAATTCGAGGAAGAGGATACTTGTTCTTGATAGTTACCTTGTTCAACTGCCGGTAGTCTATGCACATCCGAAAACTCCCATCCTTCTTCTTTACAAACAAAACCCGAGCACCCCAAGCAGATGCACTTGGTCTTATGAAGCCTTTGTTTTACAACTCTTGAAGTTGTGCCTTTAACTCTCTTAACTCCATGGAGCCATTCTATAAGGGGGTATAGAAATGGGGCGAGTACCCGCTTCAAGATCAATGCAGAAGTCAATATCCCTATCTGGTGGCATACCAGGAAGATCTGTAGGGAACACATCCAAAAATTCTCGAACTACCGAAACCGATTCAATTGAGGGTACTTGAGTAGTGTCATCCCTAAGATGTGCTAAGAAAGCTAAACACCCTTTACTAACCATTTTCTTAGCACGAAGAAAGGATATGATACGCACCGGATTGGAAGTGTGGTCGCCCTCCCACACTAACGGATCTATCCCAGGCTTGGCTAATGTCACCGTCTTAGCATTACAATCCAAGATCGCAAATTGCGGCGAAAGCCAAGTCATACCCAGAATTACATCAAAATCACTCGACATGTGATCGCCACCACATTTTGGCGTTCCCTTGAAACTGATAGCTTACGAACTCAACGCCAAACCGTTCTACTATCCCCATCTTGTGTAGTAGTTCATGACAATCAACCAGGAAATCATAAGCGTCTTCAGATTCTGCACCCTTGAAGACTGGAGGTTTCAATTTCAAGAACTTACTGAAAAGTTCGTGCTGATCGTTTGTCATTATCGGTCCAAAGAGTCGACGTGGAAATGTGCCTATCTCCACGAGGCATCCATGCGGGGAGCCATAGTAGCCGCATGTCGTATCTCTCAAACCGGAGGTGTTGGTGCGTAAACCATTGGAGGTGCCTGACCGTGATCGGATAACCCGCTAAGATAAGCGAGAACCTGATTGATCATCTCTGGGGTAGGTTGGGGTGGCAATTCCTCATGTTGCGCTTGTTCATTCACCCCGTCCTCCCCCTCTCTTACTACCTCTTCAGTCGGTGGAGGAGTCACTGCCCTAGCATCAGATGGGCTAGGTGCTTGTCCTCTTCCTCTAGAGGACGTCCTCCCACGACCTCTTCCACGGCCTCTTGCCGCTACTCTTCCTCGAGCCACAGCCCCAGTGGCTGGCTCAGTCGTTTCCTGTCTTGCAGTTGTTGCTGCTGGTGCAGTCGTCGCTCTAGTTCTAACCATCCGCGAAATAGAGTGAAGATGGTCAGATACCAATTCGTATCGCCTAGATACCAATTGGACTCAAGTAGTAGCACGAAAGAAAGAATGAAAGAGTGAAATTTTCCTAAAGTCTTATAGCCTCTCAAGGAAAAGTAAAGGCGTCCCCCTACCGTTCCTTAAGACTCTACTAGACCTGTTCTTGTGTGATGAGACCAACGAACCTAATGTTCTGATACCAAGTTTTGTCACGACCCAAAACGGGGCCGCGACTGGCACCCACATCTACCCTCCTATGTGAGCGAACCAACCCATATAGACCTTAACATTTCAATTTATAACAACAAAAAAATAATGCGGAAGACTTAACTCATTAATAAAACAATTCAAAACTATTATTATTATCCCCAAAATCTGGAAGTCATCATCACAAGAACATCTATCTCAAATTGCTAGACTAAAACTGTCTAAGAAGCTAAAACTAATACTAGCTAGTCCATGCCGGAAGTTCAGGGCATCAAGACTTGAAGAAGAAGACCAGTCAAGCTAGACGCATTAGCTCACCCTGAATTTTCGAAGGTAGTGAAGACTGGCTAGATCTACTGTTGAGTTGAGGTTGACGGAACGTTTGCTGCATTACACAATAACAAAGAAGAAAACATAAAAGTAGGGGGTCAGTACAACCACAAGTACTGAGTAGATATCATCGGCCAACTCAAAATAGGGAACAATATATATCAATAATAATGTAAATCAACTACAATACTCAACATGTAGCAATAACAACATGAGTTCATCAATAATTACAACCGAGTTCACACATGAGGACTCAAGCCTCGATACCATACTCATTTGGGAATTAAGTTCATTAGATTGAGTATATTCATTATCTTTCAAGGTTCATTATCTTTCTTCCTCTTGTGTCGGTACGTGACACTCCGCTCCTCTATTTCTATCCTGGTGCCGGAACGTGGCACTCCGATCCTCATATTCATTCTATCCTGGTACCGGAACGTGGCACCCGATCCCCTAATTCATTCTATCCTGGTACCGGAACGTGGCACCCGATCCTCATATTCATTCTATCCTGGTACCGGAACGTGGCACCCGATCCTCATATTCATTCTATCCTGGTACCGGAACGTGGCACCCGATCCTCATATTCATTCTATCCTGGTACCGGAATGTGGCACCCGATCCTCATATTCATTCTATCCTGGTACCGGAACGTGGTACCCGATCCATATTCTATCCTGGTGTCGGAACGTGACACTCCGATCCTCATATTCATTCTATCCTGGTACCGGAACGTGGCACCGGATCCATATTCTATCCTGGTGTCGGAACGTGACACTCTGATCCTCATATTCATTCTATCCTGGTACCGGAACGTGGCACCCGATCCTCATATTCATTCTATCCTGGTACCGGAACGTGGCACCCGATCCTCATATTCATTCTATCCTGGTACCGGAACGTGGCACCCGATCCTCATATTCATTCTATCCTGGTACCGGAACGTGGCACCCGATCCCCTAATTCAACAAGCCTTCTTTCATACTAAGGCATCATCATTAACAAGTGAATTAGGGTTTTTATCAAGATTTGGGATTCAATAGCTTCATCATGCTTATTTATTCACAATTTCATAATCATATTCATGCAAGCATACAATTTAAGCACATAGAGGGGTTTACAATACTATCAACACATATCATTCACTATTAAGAGTTTACTACGAATATCGTAAAAGAAACCATAACCTACCTCCACCGAAGAATTGGAATCAACAAGAAATCTCCCAAGCTTTGTTATTCCTCTTCCTTCTTCGATCGATCAATACTCTCTCAATTCGTTTCTCTCTTTTGTTTTATTCAAACCCTCTTTCTTTTACCCTAATTATTCTATAATTAAGAATGAAAGATGGTAATAATGACCCACTAATTAACTTAAGGTTACCTATTTTAACCCCCAAGTAATTAGGTTTATTAATATTACCCTCAATCTTTATAATTAAGGAAAGAATAGTCCAAAAACGACCCTTAAAACGTGTGGAGAAATCCTAAACTGCCTGGGATTTGCGCAACCTGTGACGGGCCGTGCCTGCGACGGTCCGTCACAAAGGGTCGCCGCAACCTCCCCAGACTCAGGTGGTGTGACGCCCGTCACACCGATGACGGTCCGTCCCGCCTCCGTCTCCGACGGTCGTAAACTCGTTTCTTGTACCAAATTCTCAAAAGTTGAAGTGTTTTGCAACGGGAACTCACGGCGGTTCGTCGTGGATGTGACGGTCCGTTCTGCCGTTTCGTTACGAAGTTCAGAGAGTCGATTTTCAGTATCCGATTTCAAAATTCTAAGTGTCATGGACCCACACCTCCTCGACGGGTCAGTCGTGACCACGACGGTCCGTCGTTACACCGCGTTCCGCCGCTTTTCCCGTAAATAATTTCACGCTTCAAAACGACTAAACAGGTCGTTACAATTCATAATTATAATTATCCAATTAATAGTGTAGTTTTAATAAATAATTTAGTTGATGGTTGAAGAAGATAATACTAAAATTAATTGTATATAATATTTTATTATTCCATAATTTCTACCCATATATAAATTAATTAAATAAAACAAAGAAGGGTTTTATTATTTAGTTATCTGAGGACAGATAACAAGCACCTATTCTCTTGATTCTTGGCACTGCCAACAAGTTTGACGGACGACTTCAGGTATAGAGATTTTTATCATATTTTAATACTTCTATGCATATGTAAATATTGATTTGACAAGGCAAATTGTTAATATTAGTGTGTGTAATTTCAGTGGATTTAATACCCACTAAAGTGCCTTGAAATTTGGAAAAATAATTAGGTTGATGATTGCAAAGAAGAATAGAAATTATTAAGTAATTATATGAGAGAATATATAGACATAATTGTTGGTGTTGCTTAGTAATAATATAATAATGTTATTAATTTTTAGTTGATGGATAATATTATTATATTTATTGTGTTTGGTTGAAAATAGGTTGAATGAAAAAGTTTTCTTGGCAACGTAGATGTTGGTTTCATAATTAAGGGAAATTATTATTAGTCTATTAAATGTGATGTTGTATGGCTATTGTTAAGGCCATTGGTGGAGTTGGATTGTCATGCATGTAGAGATTATATAATTATTATTATTACATTGAATTAGTTTGTGAATGGAAAGAAGAGAATGGAGTGGTGAGTTAAATTCCAAATGGTAAATGTTGTTAACGTTCTTGGACTTGGAAAACATAAGAACTTGTGGATAATTTGTGAAGAATAATGATTGGTTAGTTAATGAATTGACTTTGGATAAATGATCAATAAGGTGTTGGTTGTCGCTGGTCCGTAACCAAAGGAATTTATTTTAATATATTATGGATTTGTATATCATATTATGAATGGAATTATGATATATTGAGATGGGTAATTAAACTTTATGTGTGTTCTATTACAATTATAATATTAACGAAATTGAGACTTAAGCTTAGTCTTAAATTCAAGATATATAGGATTTGACCTATTAATTGAAATCAATGTTGAAACTTCACATACAATTGAGTGTGTCTACTTACAAATATCATATACTTTATAGATTGGGAAGATTCAGAGTCATTGAGGAAAGAAAAAGCATTGAAGAAGTTGCTTACTTGACTTCGATTCATTGGTGGAGATAGGTTATGGTTTATGCTATTTGATAGTAAACTCTTAATAGTGATTGATATGCCTTGAATGTTATTGTGAAGTCCTCTATGTACTTGGCTATGTGATTGTGTGATTTGGTTGTGTGGTTTGTGATTGGTCTGAAATGCTGAGACCGTAGAATTTATATTCTCTAACCCTCTCTATCGAAGTGATGCCTTGAATAAAGAAGGCTTGATGAAAATAATATAACAATGAATTGAAAGCGGTGATAATAAAGGATAAATTAAAAGTATAATTGGATCGGAGTGTCACGTTCCGACACGGTATTCTTGGATCAGAGTGTCACGTTCCGACACGATATTCTTGCATCGGAGTGTCACGTTCCAACACGATATTCTTGGATCGAAGTGTCACGTTCCGACACGGTATTCTTGGATCGGAGTGTCACGTTCCGACACGGTATTCTTGGATCGGAGTGTCACGTTCCGACACGGTATTCTTGGATCGGGGAGTCACGTTTCGACAAGATATTCTTGGATCGGAGTGTCACATTCCGATACGATAATATTAAAGGAAAAACATGTTGAATTAATGGAAGATACTCAATCTCAAATAACTAAACTCCCAAAATGGTTTGGTTTGGAGGCATGAGTCCTCATGTGTTATATTGATATCATTGACTTATTACGAGTTTACTTTAATGTTGTTGATACTTGTTCATGTTTTTTGTTGTTTATCACCTGTTAAATGCTATAGTTGAGTTCATACTATTATTTATTGTATATTAGTTACTATTTTGGGTTGACCGATAATACTTACTCAGTACATGTTGCCTCATACTGAGCCCTACTTTTTTTCCTGTTTGTTTTCCTTTTATGAAATGCAGCGATTGTACCTATGACTTCTGATTTCCCTCAGCTCTAGCCTGCCTCCCGCATATCAAGTTACAGGGTGAGCTATCCATTCAAGCTCGTGTTGGATTCTCTCGGTCATGAATGATGTCCTATACTTTCGGACACATACCATTTTATTTTTTATTTTAGTGTATTCGATTTTCTTAGACTTAGTATTGGAAATTAGATGTCCTTGATGTGATGACTATCAGATTTTGGGATGATAAGTATTAAACTTTAGAAACTTATTTAAATTGGTTGCTTAGTATCTTTTGAATCTTCCGCATTATTGATATTATTTATAGTTGAACTATTGGTATATGTTGGGGTTTAGATGTGTTGGTTCGCCCACTTAAAGAGGTAAGTGTGGGTGTCATTCACGAACCATTTTGGGTCGTGACAAACTTGGTATCAGATCGCTAGGTTCGTTGATCTCATCACACAAGGACAAGTCTAGTAGAGTCTTGCGGAATGGTAAGGGGACGCCTTTACTTTTCTTCGAGAAGCTATAGGACTTTAGGGTAGCTCTTTTCTTTCTTTCTTTCGTGCTACTACTTGAATCCAATTGGTATCTAGGTGATACGAATTGGTATCTGAACTTCTTCACTTTATTTCAAATATGGGTACTACTAGAGTATTTGAAGTTGAAATAGCAAAAACAGAAAGAAAGAAAAATATGTCCTTAGAAATAGATATATTTTTTCGATCGCAAAATGTGGTGGTAGTCTCATGTCGAGTGTCGGCTAATAAAGACGCTACTATGACTTCATAGAGTGAGGGTATATTCGAGAAAGTCATCGATGCTTACTTGGTTAGAGTTAGGAAGTGTGTTATTTTGTTATTGAATTGATCTAAGAAGTAAAACAAATTGTTTGGTCTATAGAGAGAACATATTCGTTAATGTTTGCAATTATTCAATGGGTAGAAATATGTGGGCTATTTGGGTACGACATTATGGACAGGTATGATGTGTTCTAGTAAGGTATCTAATGGACTTTCACAGTGTGGCAGTACTAGGGTTATGTGGAAACAGGTACGTTGATTGTCAAGTATGAATACTAATTACTAAAGGAGTTACAAGTTGTACGACATGGTCAGATAATAAGATTTAGTGTTGCATTCACATTTGAGAAACCAACTAGTTTATTACTACACGAACTTAGATTGAGCATTATTTTGAAGGAAAATTTTAGTGGTTCAGCATTATTTTAAAGAAAATCTTTAGTGGTGGATCTTTGGTACAAATATTAACACAACTTGAACTGTGAAATGTATCTTGAGGATTTTGAGTGAGGATTGGTGATTTTATCTTAAGCTTCAAAAGGTAGATTGATACTAGCATGACAGACTTATAGGGAAAGAAAATCCTAGTGGGTATACTTTGGGTGAAGTAAAATGAAGATTTTAGTAAGAAAGTGAATATAAAATTTGTAGTCCCTTCATTTTGATTACTATATCTGAATTTAAGGTGTCATGTCGAGGAAAAAAAATTGACTTTGTGGTGATGAAAAGGGCTTACAAATACATGATGATGATAGGAGTAAGTGATGGATGGTGACGGAGATGCAAATTATAGAATACAAATTATTGGGCAAATAAATTTTATATGGTTATAAAAACTTGCGAGTATCTAAGGTTGATATTTCTACTATTTAGTGAGTAATGTGGTTGTATGATAAATTTTAGGAGATTTAGGGCACACTCGAACATAATTTAAAGGAGCTGGAATCATAACTAAAATAAGATAAAATTTGTGGGATTTGTAGCCTTAAGAAAAATAAGTGAGAGCAGAATTATTTCCTCTGATTGTAAGAACTAAAAATGTATCTTCGAAGGGATCGAGAATTGGGTTCAAAATTGCGTGATTTCATCTATTTTATTTTGGTTAAGGTTATAGCATAACAGGTTAATCAGCTTGGTTAAAAGCTATTGAATAGAACTTAAGAGAGGAGTGTACAAACGTTCAACTTGAGTGAGATGATAGGTTCTGTTGTACTATTGAATTTAGAAATGAGTAGGGTTGGATTTTTAGTGAAGCATATGGTATGGTTGGTGGAGAGGCAATCAATGATAAGCTAAGATAAGGTGATTCGTAAAAATCTTTAAAGTATAAGCAAATGTAAATAATTAAGGGCATTGTGTTACACAATTGGACTTATAATTCAAATTATTTTTTTTGTTTTCTTTTAAGTCTGAATTTCTGGTGGTATATTTTGTCAAGGTATGAATTAGTAAGATGAGAAATGATTGATTGCATCGTTATTGAGCACATGAAAGAATTTATGCATGCTTTGGACCATAAAGTTGTTACTTTTGATTGTTAAAGGATCTAAGGAAGGGTTTACCCTTAGAGTTTTGATTTAGAGTGTGAAGTAAAATGTCATGGATTATTAGTAAAATATGAGATCGGTAAGCAAGCTAGATAAACAAGAGTTTGATATATTGAAGGAGCGAGATATTTAGAATTTGCACCATGAAAAGAATTTGAGAAGAGTGAAAGAATAAGACCTCCCGTATAAATCCATGGGGTGTAGTTGATGGTTGTTTTAATTTTTGCCTATGAGTTTAGATATAATTGTGAGATATGAACAAGTTCGGTTCAGACTTACTAGGAGTTTATCATCGACTACAAAAAAAATGAGTTTTGGTTTAGGTGACAAATAATGAGGTGTGAAAATTTTAGTATTTTACAATGAGGTTAGATTGCTCAAATTAGGATAGAAGACTTAAGAATGATGTAATAGGTGAGATATAATTCTACATGGTTATTAAGAATAAAGTTGGGTTAATACTACTCTATTGATGGAACTTCATACAATGTTAAGGTGTGTTACATGGACATTTGATGGTTAATAGAATTTATGAGCTTATAGTATACAGAATAGTTTTAGTGACAAAGAATTTTCCTAAGTGTTGGCATGATATATATAATGGTTTAAAGTGGTACCTTAAGAATGGTATGTGAAAGTGGTGTAGAGTTGACTTTGGGTGTGATTTAATAGTTTTGTCTCAATGAAAAGGTACTATCACATTAGAAATTAGTGCTATAGGCCTTATTTGGGACTCGTATCTGTCAAGAAATGCTTAAATAGAAGCAGATAGCCATAGTTTGAACATGTATTTGATAAGCATACTTTGATACTAATGATGGTTTGAGAGTAAGGTAGATGATCGATGTAGTTATATGTTTTGTTATTATTAAGAGTGTTTACTTCAATGAATGTGGAGTTTGATAAACCAAGTATGTGTGCAATTATATTATAGACATTCTACGTGGGGAGGTGTAGATCTCAAGTTTTTGATACTATTGAGATGAGACAATGGGTATTAATATTTTTGAATAATAATTGACATAACTATCCTTTCTTGCCTTGCCTTCCTTTGATCATTCGAGGACGAACGATGCGTAAATTGATATCTATTGTAACAACCCATGTAGTCGGTTTGGGCACAAGAAATTTTTATGTTAGAAAATACTTTCTGATAGATCTAAGTGGGTGTTTTGGACTATTCATAATTATAATTAAAAAATTAATAGGGTAGTTTTAATAATTAATTTAGTTGATGGTTAAAGAAGATAATACTAAAATTAATAGGATATAATATTTTATTAATCCATAATTTCTACCGATATAAAAATTAATTAATAAAAGAAAGAAGGTTTTTATTGTTTAGTTATCAGAGGACAGATAACATGCGCCTATTCTCTCGGTTCTTGGCACCACCGAAAAGTTTGATGGACGACTTCACGTATAGAGATTTTTATCATATTTTTATACTTGTATGCATATGTAAATATTGATTTGACAAGGCAAATTGTTAATATTAGTGTGTATAATTTAAGTGGATTTAATACCCACTAAAGTTCCTTGAAATTTGGAAAAAAAATTTGGTTGATGATTGAAAAGAAGAATAGAAATTATTTAGTAATTATATGAGAGAATGTATAGACATAATTGTTGGTGTTGCTTAGTAATAATATAATAATGTTATTAATTTTTAGTTGATGGATAATATCATTATATTTAGTGCGTTTCGTTGAAAATAGGTTGAATGAAAAAGTTTTCTTGGCAACGTAAATGTTGGTTTGATAATTAAGGAAAATTATTATTAGTCTATTAAATGTGATATTGTATGGCTATTGTTAAGGCCATTGGTGGAGTTGGAGTGTCATGCATGTAGAGATTATACAATTATTATTATTACATTGAATTAGTTTGTGAATGGAAAGAAGAGAATGGAGTGGTGAGTTAAATTGCAAATGGTAAATGTTGTTAACGTTCTTGGACTTGGAAAAGATAAGAATTGGTGGATAATTAGTGAAGAATAATGATTGGTTAGTTAATGAATTGACTTTTGATTAATGATCAATTTAGGTGTTGGTTGTCGCTGGTCCGTAACCAGTGGAATTTATTTTAATAATATTATGGATTTGTATATCATATTATGAATGGAATTATGATATATTAAGATGGGTAATTAAACCTTATGTGTGTTCTATTACAATTATAATATTAAAGAAATTGAGAATTAAGCTTAGTCTTAAATTCAAGATATGAAGGATTTGACCTATTAATTGAAATCAATATTGAAACTTGATATACAATTGAGTGTGTCTACTTACAAATATCATATACTTTATAGATCGGGAAGATTCAGAGTCATTGAGGAAAGAAAAAGCATTGAAGAAGTTGCTTACTTGACTTCGATTCTTCGGTGGAGGTAGGTTATGATTTATGCTATTTGATAGTAAACTTTTAATAGTGATTGATATGCCTTGAATAATATTGTGAAGTTCTCTATGTACTTGGCTGTGTGATTATGTGATTTGGTTGTGTGGTTTGTGGTTGGTCTGAAATCCTGAAACCGTAGAATTTATATTCTCTAACCCTCTCTATCGAAGTGATGTCTTGAATAAAGAAGGCTTGATGAAAATAATATAACAATGAATTGAAAGCGGTGATAATAAACGATAAATTAAAAGTATAATTGGATCGGAGTGTCACGTTCCAACACGGTATTCTTGGATCGGAGTGTCACGTTCCGACACGGTATTCTTGGACCGGAGTGTAACGTTCCAAAATGGTATTCTTGGATCGGAGTGTCACGTTCCGACACGGTATTCTTGGATCGGGGTGTCACGTTCCGACACGGTATTCTTGGATCAGAGTGCCACGTTCCAACACGGTATTCTTGGATCAGAGTGTCACGTTCCGACACGATAATATTAAAGGAAAAACATGTTGAATTAATGGAAGGTACTCAATCTCAAGGAACTCAACTCCCGAAATGGTTTTCTTTGGAGGCATGAGTCATTGTGTGTGATCTTGATATCATTGACTTATTACGAGTTTACTTTAATGTTGTTGATACTTGTTCATGTTTTTTGTTATTTATCACCTGTTAAGTGCTATAGTTGAGTTCATACTATTATTTATTGTATATTAGTTACTATTGTGGGTTGACCTATGATACTTACTAAGTACATGTTGCCTCGTACTGAGCCCTACTTGTTTTCCTCTTTGTTTTCCTTTGATGAAATGCAGCGATTTTACCTATGACTTTTGATTTCCCTAAGCTCTAGCCAGCCTCCCGCATATCAAGTTACAGGGTGAGCTATCCATTCAAGCTCGTGTTGGATTCTCTCGGTCATGACATGATGTCCTATACTTTCGTACACATACAATTTTATTATTTATTATAGTGTATTGGATATTCTTAGATTTAGTATTGGAGATTAGATGTCCTTGATGTGATGACCATCAGATTTTGGGATGATAAGTATTAAACTTTAGAAACTTATTTAAATTGGTTACTTAGTATCTTTTGAAGCTTCCGCATTATTTGATATTATTTATAGTTGAACTATTGGTATATGTTGGGGTTTAGATGTGTTGGTTCTCCCACTTAAGGAGGTAAGTGTGGGTGCCACTCACGAATCATTTTGGGTCGTGACACAAACTATCTCAAATTAACTTATTTAAAGAATATAACAACTTTCTATGTGTAATTAGTTTACTTTTAACTTAGTTCCAACACTATATTGACAATCTAAATTGCATTAACTTATTTAAAGAACTTAACAACTTTGTCAGTGTAATTAGTTTAGTTTTAACTTAACTCAAACACTATATTAACCAACTAAATCACATTTATGTACTTAAAGAACTTTACATCTTTGTAAATGTAATTAGTTTAGTTTTAACTTAATTCCAACATTATATGCACCAAATTTATTGCATTATTTATTAGAATAACTTAACATCTTTCTAAGTATAATTAGTTTAGTTTTAACTTAATTAAAGCACTATATTAATCAACTAAATCACATTTATTTTTTGAAGAACTTAATATCTTTCTAAGTATAATTAGTTTAGTTTTAACTTAATTTCAACACTATATTCACCAACTAAATCTCATAAACTTTTTTGAAGAATGTTACATCTGTCTATATTTAATAAGTTTTAGTAACTTAATGCAAACAATATATTCATCAACTAAATCACATTACCTTATTTCAAGAAATTAACAGTCACGACCCAAAACGAGCCGCGAGTGGCACCCACACTTATCCTCCTAAGTGAGCGAACCAACAAATCTAACCCCAACATTTCAACGATAATAAACAGAATATAATGCGGAAGGCTTGAAACTCATTAACGAAAATCAGTTGAATAACTTCTAAAACTCAATATTTATCATTCCCAAAATCTGGAATTCATCACACCAAGAACATCTATCCTCAAATTCTAACTCTAAGAGTATCTAAGAAAGTAATGTAAATAAAACAGATGGTCCATGTCCGAACTTCAAGACATCAAGACGCGAAGGAGAGAGTCCAGTCCGAGCTAGAAACAGTAGCTCACCCTGAAATCTGATAAGCTGAAGACTGGCTAGAGTTGCGGTTAGGTTGAAGTCGGTGGTACGTTTGCTGCACTCCACAAATAAGAAAGAAGAAAATCACAAGTAGGGGTCAGTAAAAGGCACATGTACTGAGTAGATATCATCGGCCAACTCAAAATAGAAATCAATATATATTTAACAATAGTATAAAATCAACCATAATACTTAACAGGTGGCAACAGCAAGTACAAGAACCATTGACAACAACACTAAGCACATCAATGAGGACTCAAGCCTCCACACCATACTCATTTGGGAAATAGGTTCTTTGAATTTAATTACATTTACATAATTCCAGATTCAATCCCTTTATTCCTCTTGTGTCGGAAAGTGACACTCCGATCCCCTAATACTACGTGTTGGTTCGTGACACCTGATCCCCAAATACTACGTGTCGGTTTGTGACACCCTATCCCCTAATACTACGTGTCGGTTCGTGACGCCCGATCCCCTAATACTACGTGTCGGTTCGTGACACCCGATCCCCTAATACTACGTGTCGGTTCGTGACACCCGATCCCCTAATACTACGTGTCGATTCATGACACGCGATCCCTAATACTACGTGTCGGTTCGTGACACCCAATCCCCTAATACTACGTGTCGATTCGTCACACCCAATCCATTAACCTCATTCTTTTAGTTCATCAAGCCTTCTTTTATATCAACGCATCATCCTTAATAGAGTGGATTTAAGGTTTTTAAGATTCCACAGTATCATCATTATAATCCATCACCAATTACATAATAACAACATGCAACAAAACAATTAAGCATATAGAAGACTTTACAATACCACCCAACACATATCAATCGCTATTTAGAGTTTACTATGAAAAAGCATAAACCATAACCTACCTCCACCGAAGAATTCGTGATCAAACAAGCTACTTTCCAATGCTTTTGCTTTCCTCTTCATTCTCTCTTCTCTCGATCGTTCGTTCTCCCCTCTTCTCTCTGTTCTTTCTATTTTTCCTTATTCCAACTCCTTTTCTTTTACCCTAGTTATCATATAATTAAGTATAAAAGGTGATAAAAGTAACCCACTATTTATTTCAAGGTTATCTCCTTTAACCCCCAAGTATATAAATAATTAAACTTATCCCCTAATTTCATACAGTTTGTCATAAATAATCGAAAACGCCCTGTTTAAACTTTAGCAGAAATCCGACCCAGTCAGAGTTACGCAGCTCGTGACGGCCCATCATGCCTGCGATGGTCCGTCCTGTAGAGTCGTCACAGAGTTCAGAGACTCAATTTCATTTAAGAGCTCTGTGACGGTCCGTCGTGCCTACGAGGGTCCGTGCTACCATGACATCGCGAAGTTCAGAGAGTTGATTCCCCGTACCCAAATTTCAGAGTTTAAGTGATTTGGCACGGAGACAGTCGACGGTCCGTCGTGACCATGACAGTCCGTTGTGTGATCTGTCGACACAGTCAGTTTTTAACAAAAGAAAATCTACCTGCTCCAAACGACTAAACAGGTCGTTACAATAGATACCAATTTACCCATCGTTCGTCCTCGAACGATCACACGAAGAAAAACAAGGGCAAGAAAGAGTACCTGAATATGTAAAAAGGTGTGGATATCTTTCTTGCATATCAGCCTCCTTCTCCCAAGTGGACTCTTCAATTGGCCGATTCTTCCATTGAACCTTGATGGATGCAATCTCCCTTGATCTCAACTTGCGGACTTCTCTATCTAAAATAGCAACAGGCTCCTCCTCATAAGACAAATTCTCATCAAGAAGGACTGAGTCCCAACGAATAATGTAGTTTCCATCCCCATGATATCTTTTCAACATAGACACATGAAATACCGGGTGCACTCCTGAGAGTCCTGGGTGCAAGGCTAATTCATAAGCTACCTCCCCCACGCGCTTCAGATCTTCAAATGGACCAAGGTACCTCGGACTAAGCTTACCTCGCTTACCGAACCGCATCACCCCTTTCATGGGTGAAACCTTCAGCAAGACTTGTTCACCTTCCATAAAATCTAAGTCTCTAACCTTTCGATCTGCGTATTCCTTCTGTCTACTTTGAGCCGCTAAAAGCTTTTCTTGAATTCATTTCACTTTATCTAACGATTCCCTCAGAAGGTCAGTACCGCAAGGTCTAACCTCAAATGCATCGAACCACCCAATGGGAGACCTACATCTTCTCCCATACAGTGCCTCAAATGGGGCCATATCAATACTTGAGTGATAGCTATTGTTGTATGAGAACTCTGCTAAGGGTAAGAAGTTATCCCAATGACCACCAAACTCTATCACACATGCACGAAGCATATCCTCCAAAACCAGAATCGTTCGCTCAGACTGACCATCGGTCTGAGGGTGAAATGCAGTACTAAGATCCAACCTAGTACCCCATTCAGCATGCCATGTTTTCCAAAATTTAGAAGTAAACTGCGTACCTCTATCTGATATGATGGAAAGTGGAACTCCATGCAATCGAACAATTTTTGAGATATAAAGTTTGGCTAACTTCATTGCATTGTAAGTCACCTTGACCGGAATGAAGTGAGCAGACTTAGTTAATCTGTCTACAATTACCCAAATTGAGTCATACTTACCCAATGTCTTTGGAAGACCAACCACGAAGTCCATTGCAATTCCCTCCCACTTCCATTCAGGATGGGAATTCTCCGAAATGTTCCCCCAGGCCTCTGGTGTTCATACTTTACCTTCTGACAATTCGGGCATTGAGCAACAAAATCAACAATGTCACGCTTCATCCTACACCACCGAAAATGTTGCTTTAGGTCACGATACATCTTGGTTGCACCAGGATGTATAGAATACCTTGAACTATGAGCCTCTGTAAGAATAGTGTGAATCAAATCATCGACGCGGGGTACACATACCCTTCCCTTACCTTAATTATCATATAATTAAGTATAAAAGGTGATAAAAGTAACCCACTATTTATTTCAAGGTTATCTCCTTTAATCCCCAAGTAAATAAGTTATTAAACTTATCCCCTAATTTCATACAGTTTGTCATAAATAGTCCAAAACGCCCCTTTCAAACTTTAGCAGAAATCTTACCCAGTCAGGGTTACGCAGCTCGTGACAGCCCGTCATGCCTGCGACGGTCCGTCCTGCAGAGTCGTCACAGAGTTCAGAGACTCAATTTCATTTAAGAGCTCTGTGACGGTCCGTCGTGCCTACGAGGGTCCGTGCTGCCATGTCGTCGCAAAGTTCAGAGAGTTGATTCCCCGTACCCAAATTTCAGAGTTTAAGTGGTTGGCACGGAGACACTCAACGGTCCGTCGTGACCATGACGGTCCATCGTGTGATCCGTCGACACAGTCAGTTTTTAACAAAAGAAATTCTACCTGCTCAAAACGACAAAACAGGTCGTTACACTAACAGTTTTCTATGTCTAATTAGTTAAGTTTTAACTTAATTGAAATACTATATTCACCAAATAAATAAAATTAACTTATTTAAATAATTAAACAACTTTCCAAGTATAATTTGTTTATTTTTAACTTAATTCCAATAATATACTCACCAACTAAATCACATTAACTTATTTAAAAAATTTAACAACTTTCTAAGTCTAATTTGTTCAGTTTTAATTTAATTCAAATATTATATTCACTAACTAAATCACATTTACTTATTTAAAGAACTTTACATCTTCCTTAATGTAATTAGTTCAGTTTTCACTTAATTCAAACACTATATTCACTAAATAAATCACATTTACTCTTTTGAAGAACTTAACATCTTTCTAAGTCTAATTAGTTTTGTTTTGACTCAATTCTAACGGTATATTCAACAACTAAATCACAATTACTTATTTAAAGAACTTTAGATCTTTCTAAATGTAACTAGATTAGTTTTATTTAAAGAACTTACAATCTTTCTAAGTATAATTAGTTTATTTTAAACTTTATTCAACACTATATTCACACACTATATCACATTTACTTATTTGAAGAACTTAAAATCTTTCTATGTTTAATTAGTTTAGTTTTAACTTATTCAAACAATACATTCAACAACTAAATAAAATTTACTTATTTGAAGGACTTAACATCTTTCTAAGTGTAAATATTTTAGTTTTAACTTCATTCCAACACTATATTCACCAACTAAATTACATTAACTTATTTAAACAACATAAGATCTTTCTACGTGTAATAAGTTTAATGTCACGACCCAAAACGAGCCTCATCATTCTAATTCATCACAATTATATAATCACATCATGCAACCACACAATTAAGCATATAGAAGACTTTACAATACTACCCAATACATATCATTCGCTATTAAGAGTTTACTATGAAATAGCATAAACCATAAACTACCTCCACCGATGAATCGTGATCAGGCAAGCTATCCCCCAAAACCTTTGCTTTCACTTTGTTCTTCCGTTTCTCTCGCTCATTTCTCTCTTCTTCTCTCTGTTCTTTCTATTTTTCCTTATTCAACCTCTTTTTATTTTACCCAAATTATCATCTAATTAAGAAAAAAAGATGGTAAAAGTAACCCATTATTTCTTCCAAGGTTATCTCCTTTAACCCCCAAATAATTGGATTATTAACATTAAACCACTAACTTTATAATCATAAGCCGGAATTGTCCAAAATACCCCGTAAAACTTTTAACAGAAATCCGACCCAGTCAGGGTTACGCAGCCTGTGACGGTCCGTCGTGCCTGCGATGGTCCGTCCTGCTGTTTCCGTCACAAAGTTCAGAGAGTCGAATTCGTTAAAGAGTCTGTGACGGTCCGTCGTGCCTACGACGTTCCGTGCTGCTCTTCCGTCGCGAAGCTCAGAGAGTTGATTCCTGTACCCAAATTTCCAGAGTCTAAGTGTTTTGGAACGAGACCCCCTCGATGGTCCGTCGTGCCCATGACGGTCAGTCGTGGGATCCGTCGACCTAGACAGCTATTACCAGAAATAAACTCTACTGCTCAAAACGACTAAACAGGTCGTTACATTTAATTTTAACTTAGTTCCAACACATTATTTACCACCTAAATCGAATTAACTTTTTTAAAGAGTTTAACACTTTTCTAAGTGTAATTAGATTAGTTTTAACTAAATACAAACACTATACTAAATCACATTTATTTATTTAAAGAACATAACATCTTTATAAGTGTAATTAGTTGTCACGACACAAAAATCATGAGTCGTGATGGCACCTATATTCCCATCCTATAGGTAAGCCAACCAACATATTTTAACAAACTTAACTAACTAATGAGTGAATAAAAAAACAATAAGCCAAATCTTCAATATTGAGTTCCTTATAAGTAGGAATGCGGAAAGCTGAAAAAAAAAAAACTACCCAAGAATTGGTGTCTTAAGTACAAGAGCTTATAAAATTCGATGCAAGTCTGAAACTTAATGACAAATCTAACATAAGGGATATCCTATCTGAATACTAATAACAGAATAAATAAAAGATAGAGGGAGGTGTGGGCCACGGAACAGCCAAGCAGCTCACCACAACTCCAAGAACTTCAAGCTCGGACTCAACTTGCTCCACGAGATTTAGTTTTACTCGGAATCGAATCTGCAACACTAAGAGTGCAACATGTGTAGTATGAGAACGAAACCACGTGTACCCAATATGTCTCATTGACCGACAATGAAGAAGTAGTGACGGGAGTTATATAAGAAAATAAATTCTTAAATTATATAAGCATATACATATATATATATATATATATATATGTATATATGTATGTATATATATATATATATATATGTATATATGTATGTATATATATAGATATATATATATATATATATATATATATATATATATATGTTACACTTACTATTTAAGTTTCATTAATAAAGGAAATCAACATTTAGTATTTTCCAAACACCAAACAAAACATATAATAATCAAGAATGAATGATGGGATGAAATGCAATGCAATATTATACCATGTTGTAACGACCTGTTTAGTCGTTTTAGAGCAGCAGAACAAATTCTGGAAAAACTGGCTGAAACCACGGACCCAACGACGGACCGTCGCAGGCTCGACGGACCGTCGTGGGTGTTCCGTCCCATGACACTTAGAATTTTTAATTTGGGTACTGAAAATCGACTCAACTTCGAACCGTAACGAGATGGCAGAACGGACCGTGACACCCACGACGAACCGTCGTGAGTCCCGTTGCAAAACACTTCAACTTTTGAGAAATTGGTGCAAGAAAACGAGTTTCTGACCGTCATGACGGAGGGGCCAGGACGGACCGTCACAGGGGTGACGGGCCGTCGCAGACCACCTGAAACTGGGAGGAGGCGACGGCCATCGTGACGGACCGTCGCAGTCACGACGGCCCGTCACAGGCTGCACAATCCCGGGCAGTTTAGGATTTCTCCCCACGTTTTAAGGGTCGTTTTTGACTATTCTTTCCTTAATTATAAAGATTGAGGGTTTATATTAATAAGTCTAATTACTTAGGGGTTAAAAGAGGTAACCTTAAGTTAATTAGGGGGTTTTATTGTCCTCTTTTATTCTTAATTATACAATAATTAGGGTAAAGGAAAGAGGGTTTGAATAAAACAAAGAGAAAGAACAAGAGAGAAAGGGAGAAACGAATTGAGAGAGCAGTCGAT
This sequence comes from Solanum arcanum, assembly GCA_027789145.1. Taxonomy (NCBI): domain Eukaryota; kingdom Viridiplantae; phylum Streptophyta; class Magnoliopsida; order Solanales; family Solanaceae; genus Solanum; species Solanum arcanum. Next base: position 20,947,706 of record CM050935.1, on the reverse strand, counting down.
CAAAGGGAAAAAGGGTGTCAACGCTTGGAATTCTTGCTTGTTGATTTCAATTCTTCGGTGGAGGTAGGTTATGGTTTTCATGCTATTCATAGTAAACTCTTAATAGCGAATGATATATGTTAGTAGTATTGTAAAACCCTTCTATATGCTTAATTGTATGCTTGCATGAATGATGTTATTATGTAATTATGAATAAATAAGCATGACGGGCTATTGAATCCCAAATCTTGAAAGAAACTTTAATCTACTTGTTAATGACAAGGCCTTGGTATAAAAGAAGGCTTGATGAATTAAAGTAATGGGATTGATGATGCCTTGGTATAGAGAAGGCTTGATGAACGGATATAATGAGAATTAGTGGATCGGAGTGTCACGTTCCGACACATAGTATTAGTGGGACGGGTGTCACGAACCGACACGTAGAATTAGGGATCGGAGTGTCACGCATCGACACATATAGGATCGGGTGTCATGAACCGACACGTAGATTTAGGGATCGGGTGACACGAACCGCCACGTAGATTTAGGGGATCGGGTGTCACGAACCGACACGTAGATTTAGGGGATCGGAGTGTCACGTACCGACATAAGAGGAATATGAATAATAAATCGTGAAAGATGAGAATATACTCAACATAATGAACTTAATTCCCAAATGAGCATGGTATTGAGGCTTGAGCCCTCATGGATGAACTTAATGGTACTTATTGATGATTATAGTACTTGTTATTGCTACATGTTGAGTATTGTAGTTGATTTACATTATTATTGATATATACTGTTCCCTATTTTGAGTTGGCCGATGATATCTACTCAGTACTTGTGGTTGTACTGACCCCCCTACTTTTATGTTTTCTCCTTTGTTATTTGTGCAATGCAGCAAACGTTCCGTCAACTTCAACTCAACAGTAGATCTAGCCAGTCTTCACTACCTTCGGAAATTCAAGGTGAGCTAATGCGTCTAGCTTGGACTGGGTCTTCTTCTTCAAGTCTTGATGCCTTGAACTTCCGGCATGGACTAGCTAGTAGTTGTTTTAGCTTTTTAGACAGTTTTAGTTTAGCAATTTGAGATAGATGTTCTTGTGATGATGACTTCCAGATTTTGGGGATAATAATAATAGTTTTGAATTGTTTTATTAATGAGTTTAAGTCTTCCGCATTACTTTCTGTTGTTATATATTGAAATGATAAGGGTTAAATTGGTTGGTTCGCTCACGTAGGAGGGTAAATGTGGGTGCCAGTCGCGGCCCGGATTTGGGTCGTGACAAACTTGGTATCAGAGCATTAGGTTCGTTGGTCTCATCACACAAGAACAGGTCTTGTAGAGTCTTAAGGAACGGTAGGGGGACGCCTTTACTTTTCTTTGAGAGGCTACAAGACTTTAGGAAAATTCCACTCTTTCATTCTTTCTTTCGTGCTACTACTTGAGTCCAATTGGTATCTAGACGATACGAATTGGTATCTGACCATCTTCACTCTATTTCGCAGATGGTTAGAACTAGAGCAACGACCGCACTAAAGAAAGAACAACGGCAAAGAAGAAACATCCGAGCTAGCCACCGGGCTGTGGCTCGAGGACGAACAACGGCAAGAGGCCGTGGTAGAGGTCGTGGGAGGACGTCCTCTAGAGGAAGAGGACGAGCACCTAGCCCATCTGATACTAGGGCGGTGACTCCTCCACCGACTGAAGAGGTGATAAGAGAAGGGGAGGATGGGGTGAATGAGCAAGTACAGAATGAGGAAATGCCACCTCAACCTACCCCGCAGATGATCAATCAGGTTCTCGCTATCTTAGCGGGTTATCCGATCACGGTCGAGCACCTCCAGGGGTTTTCGCACCAACACCTCCTGGTTCAGGTACGACATGCGGCTACTATGGCTCCTCGCATGGATGCACCATTGGGAATGGGCACATTTCCACGTCGACTCATCGGGCCTATTATGACAAACGATCAACATGAACTTTTGATAAGTTCTTGAAATTGAAACCTCCAGTCTTTAAAGTGCGAGAATCGAGGAGGATGCCTACGATTTTCTGGTTGATTGTCATGAGCTACTACACAAGATGGGTATAGTAGAGAGGTTTGGTGTCGAGTTCGTGAGCTATCGGTTTCAAGGAACGCCAAAATGTGGTGGCGTTCACATGTTGAGTGTCAACCAACAGAGGCACCACCTATGACTTGGGAATCATTCTCGAGTTTGTTCATGGAAAAATATATCCCCCGGACCTTGAGGGATAGGAAGAGGGATGAGTTCTTGAGTCCGGGAGCAAGGTAGAATGACGGTTAACGATATGAGGCTAAGTTTCGTGCTTTATCAAGGTATGCCACTCAACTCTGTTTGATCCACAAGAACGGATCCGCCGTTTTGTGAAAGGGTTGAGATCGAGTTGCGGATTTCGCCTTACAGGTAGCGGCGGCGGCAAAATCCTTCCAAGAGGTGGTAGACTTTGTGATAGAAGTGGAAGGAGTGAAGCTGGATGACTTCACCACAACTTCGACATCAAAAGGTTTCGAAAGGGAGGTGAGTTTAATAGTTCGTATACTAGAGGACAGACTTCTGGAGGCTACTCAGTTCGACCAATTCAGTCTTCACTACAGACTGTAGTTGGGGGACCACCTCAGACCGGTCAACACTTCTCTGAGAGACCTGCTTGACTCTAGAGAGTGTTATGGATGAGGGGAGACTGGACATATTAGGAGGAATTGTCCCAAACAAAGTTATAGACCCCCAATAGCTAGAGGTAGAGGTGGTCATGGTAGAGGCCGTTATTCTGGAGGACGTGGTAGTCGAGGTAATGGTGGTCACCAAAATGGCAGAGGTGATGGGCAAACTGGAGCCACTACTACGCAACATGGTAGGGCAACGGACGGACAAATAATGGGGCACATTGTTACGCTTTCCTGGGAGATCTGGCGGGCGTCTGATCTTTCATCATCACAGTAACCTTTTGATTTGTGATTGCATGGCATCTATATTATTTGACCCTGGCTCCACGTTTTCATATGTATCTTCATCATTTGCTAATGGTCTAAATCTACATTGTGAATTACTTGATATGCCTATTCGTGTTTCTACTCCGGTGGGTGAGTCTGTGGTAGTTGAAAAAGTGTATAGGTCTTGTTTGGTGAATTTTGTGGGGAGCAACACTTACGTAGATTTGGTTATCTTAGAAATGGGTGACTTTGATGTAACTGGGTATGACTTGGCTTTCTCCGAATTTTGCAATTTTGGATTGTAATGCTAAAACGGTGACGTTAGCCAAGCCTGGGGCAGATCCGTTAGTGTGGGAGGGCGACTACACTTCCAATCCGGTGCGTATTATCTCCTTTCTTGGTGCTCAGAAGATGGTTAGTAAGGGTTGTTTAGCTTTCTTAGCACATCTTAGGGATGACACCATCCAAGTACCCTCAATCGAATCAGTTTCGGTAGTTCGAGAATTTTTGGATGTGTTCCCTGCAGATCTTCCTGGTATGCCACCAGATAGGGATATTGACTTCTGCATTGATCTTGAACCGGGTACTCGCCCCATTTCTATACCCCCTTATAGAATGGCTCCCGCGGAGTTAAGAGAGTTAAAGGCTCAACTTCAAGAGTTGTTGAGCAAAGGCTTCATTAGACCAAGTGCATCCCCTTGGGGTGCTCCGGTTTTGTTTGTGAAGAAGAAGGATGGGAGTTTTCGGATGTGCATAGACTACAGACAACTAAACAAGGTAACTATTAAGAACAAGTATCCTCTTCCTCGCATTGATGACTTGTTCGATCAACTACAAGGTGCTTGTGTCTTCTCTAAGATTGACTTGAGATCTGGTTATCATCAATTGAAAATACGGCAACGGATGTGCCAAAGACTGCCGAACGAGGTATGGGCATTATGAATTTGTAGTGATGTCCTTTGGTCTTACGAATGCCCCCGCTGCTTTCATGAGCTTGATGAATGGGATATTTAAGCCGTATTTGGATCTCTTTGTGATTGTATTTATTGATGATATATTGGTATACTCAAAGAGCAAGAAGGAACATGAAGAGCATTTGAGAATGGTATTGGAAATGTTGAGGGAGAAAAAGCTTTACGCCAAGTTCTCTAAGTGTGAGTTTTGGCTAGATGCAGTGTCCTTCTTGGGGCACGTGGTTTCTAAGGAAGGAGTGATGGTAGATCCATCTAAGATTGAGACAAGTGAAGAATTGGGTAAGACCCACTAATGTATCGTAAATAAGGAGCTTTGTTGGGTTAGCTAGCTACTACCGCAGATTTGTCAAGGGATTCTCTTCTATTGCTTCCCAATTGACGAACTTGACTAAGCGAATGTTCCATTTGTATGGTCGATGAATGTGAGGAAAGCTTTCAGAAGCTTAAGACTTTGTTGACTACCGCACCAATTCTTACCTTGCCAATAGAGGGTAAAGACTTCATTGTTTACTGTGATGCATCCTATTCTGGGTTGGGTGCAGTGTTAATGCAAGAGAAAAATGTGATTGCTTATGCTTCGAGGCAATTAAAGGTGCATGAACGTAACTATCCGACCCATGATTTGGAGTTGGGCGCGGTAGTATTTGCACTAAAACAATGGAGACACTATTTGTATGGGGTTAAGTGTGAAGTCTACACGGATCATCGTAGCCTTCAGTACGTCTTTACTCAGAAAGATTTGAACTTGAGACAAAGGAGATGGATGGAACTACTAAAGGACTACGATATCACTATCTTGTATCATCCGGGGAAGGCGAATGTTGTAGCGGATGCTTTGAGTAGAAAGGCGGGAAGCATGGGAAGTCTAGCTCATTTGCAAGCTTCTAGGCGCCCATTGGCTAGAGAAGTGCAGATTTTGGCTAACGATTTGATGAGGTTAGAAGTAAATGAGAAGGGAGGATTGTTAGCTAGTGTGGAGTCGAGATCTTCTTTTCTTGACAAGATTAAGGGAAAACAGTTTGATGATGAGAAACTAAGGCGAATCCGAGACAAAGTGTTGCAAGGAGAGGCTAAGGAAGCCCAAATCGATGAGGAAGGTGTTTTGAGAATCAAGGGAAGGGTATGTGTACCCCGAGTTGATGATTTGATCAACACTATTCTGACAGAGGCTCATAGTTCAAAGTATTCTATACATCCGGGTGCGACCAAGATGTACCGTGACCTAAAGCAACACTTTTGGTGGAGTAGAATGAAGCGTGATATTGTTGACTTTATTGCCAAGTGTCCAAACTGTCAACAAGTAAAGTATGAACACCAAAGGCCCGGAGGAACACTTCAGAGAATGCCCATTCCTGATTTGAAGTGGGAGAGAATTGCAATGGACTTTGTGGTTGGTCTTCCAAAGACATTGGGTAAGTATGACTCCATTTGGGTGGTTGTCGATAGGTTAACTAAGTCTGCTCATTTCATTCCGGTAAAGGTGACTTACAATGCAGAGAAGTTAGCCAAGATCTATATCTCAGAAATCGTTCGATTGCATGGGGTTCCACTATCCATCATATCAGATAGAGGTACGCAATTTACTTCTACGTTTTGGAAAACATTGCATGCGGAATTGGGTACTAGGTTGGACCTTAGTACTGCGTTCCATCCTCAGACCGATGGTCAGTCTGAGAGGACGATTCAAGTGTTGGAGGATATGCTTCGTGCATGTGTGATAGAGTTTGGTGGCCATTGGGATAGCTTCTTACCCTTAGCGGAGTTTTCATACAATAATAGCTATCACTCAAGCATTGACATGGCTCCATTTGAAGCATTGTATGGTAGGAGATGTAGGTCTCCCATTGGTTGGTTTGATGCATTCGAGGTTAGACCTTGGGGTACTGATCTCTTGAGGGAGTCAATAGAGAAAGTGAAGTCTATTCAAGAAAATCTTCTAGCGGCGCAAAGTAGACAAAAAGAATATGCAGATCGAAAGGTTAGAGACTTGGAGTTCATGGAGGGTGAACAAGTCTTGTTGAAGGTTTCACCTATGAAAGGGGTGATGCGGTTTGGCAAAAGAGGTAAGCTAAGTCCAAGGTATATTGGACCATTTGAGGTACTAAAGCGAGTAGGGGAGGTGGCTTATGAATTAGCCTTGCCCCGGGGCTGTCCTGAGTACATCCGGTATTTCATGTGTCCATGTTGAAAAGATACCATGGAGATGGAAACTACATCATCCGTTGGGATTCAGTTTTACTTGATGAGAACTTGTCATATGAGGAGGAGCCTGTTGCTATATTAGATAGGGAGGTTCGCAAGTTGAGGTCGAGAGAAATTGCATCCATCAAAGTCCAATGGAAGAATCGACCGGTTGAAGAGGCTACTTGGGAGAAGGAGGCGGATATGCAAGAGAAATACCCACATCTGCTACGCATTCAGTACTCCTCTTCGCCATCGCTTTTCTTCTTTTGATCGTTCGGGACGAACGATGGGTAAATTGGTATCTATTGTAACGACTGTTTAGTCGTTTTGAAGCGCAGAACAAATTACGGAAAAAGCGGCTGAAACCACGGACCCAACGACGGACCGTCGCAGCTCGACGGACCGTCGTGGGTGTTCCGTCCCATGACACTTAGAATTTTTAATTTGGGTACTGAAAATCGACTCTCCGAACTTCGTAACGAGATGGCGTAACGGATCGTGACACCCACGACGAACCGTCGTGAGTCCCGCTGCAAAACACTTCAACTTTTGAGAAATTGGTGCAAGAAAACGAGTTTCGACCGTCATGACGGAGGGCCAGGACGGACCGTCACAGGTGACGGGCCGTCACTGCACCTGAAACTGAGGAGGCGGACGGCCATCGTGGACGGACCGTCGCAGTACGACGGCCCGCCACAGCTGCACAATCCGGCGGTTTAGGATTTCTCCCACGCTTTAAGGGTCGCTTTGACTATTCTTTCCTTAATTATAAAGATTGAGGGTTTATATTAATAAGTCTAATTACTTAGGGGTTAAAAGAGGTAACCTTAAGTTAATTAGGGGGTTTTATTGTCCTCTTTTATTCTTAATTATACAATAATTAGGGTAAAGGAAAGAGGGTTTGAATAAAACAAAGAGAAAGAACAAGAGAGAAAAGGGAGAAACGAATTGAGAGAGCAGTCGATCAAAGGGAAAAAGGGTGTCAACGCTTGGAATTCTTGCTTGTTGATTTCAATTCTTCGGTGGAGGTAGGTTATGGTTTTCATGCTATTCATAGTAAACTCTTAATAGCGAATGATATATGTTAGTAGTATTGTAAAACCCTTCTATATGCTTAATTGTATGCTTGCATGAATGATGTTATTATGTAATTATGAATAAATAAGCATGTCGAAGCTATTGAATCCCAAATCTTGAAAGAAACTTTAATCTACTTGTTAATGACAAGGCCTTGGTATAAAAGAAGGCTTGATGAATTAAAGTAATGGGATTGATGATGCCTTGGTATAGAGAAGGCTTGATGAACGGATATAATGAGAATTAGTGGATCGGAGTGTCACGTTCCGACACATAGTATTAGTGGGACGGGTGTCACGAACCGACACGTAGAATTAGGGGATCGGAGTGTCACGTACCGACACATATAGGGGATCGGGTGTCACGAACCGACACGTAGATTTAGGGGATCGGGTGTCACGAACCGACACGTAGATTTAGGGGATCGGGTGTCACGAACCGACACGTAGATTTAGGGGATCGGAGTGTCACGTACCGACATAAGAGGAATATGAATAATAAATCGTGAAAGATGAGAATATACTCAACATAATGAACATAATTCCCAAATGAGCATGGTATTGAGGCTTGAGCCCTCATGGATGAACTTAATGGTACTTATTGATGATTATAGTACTTGTTATTGCTACATGTTGAGTATTGTAGTTGATTTACATTATTATTGATATATACTGTTCCCTATTTTGAGTTGGCCGATGATATCTACTCAGTACTTGTGGTTGTACTGACCCCCTACTTTTATGTTTTCTCCTTTGTTATTTGTGCAATGCAGCAAACGTTCCGTCAACTTCAACTCAACAAAGAGATCTAGCCGCCTTCACTCCCTTCGGAAATTCAAGGTGAGCTAATGCGTCTAGCTTGGACTGGGTCTTCTTCTTCAAGTCTTGATGCCTTGAACTTCCGGCATGGACTAGCTAGTAGTTGTTTTAGCTTTTTAGACAGTTTTAGTTTAGCAATTTGAGATAGATGTTCTTGTGATGATGACTTCCAGATTTTGGGGATAATAATAATAGTTTTGAATTGTTTTATTAATGAGTTTAAGTCTTCCGCATTACTTTCTGTTGTTATATATTGAAATGATAAGGGTTAAATTGGTTGGTTCGCTCACATAGGAGGGTAAATGTGGGTGCCAGTCGCGGCCCGGATTTGGGTCGTGACACATGTAATGATATGTCTCAGAAAACCCAGTACTCACTCAATCGTATATACATGATACTCCTCGGAAATACATCGAGAGTTCATGACCCATGGGGGACTCGCGAGGTCCATATACCGACACGGACGATCTCCACGTGTCTGTGCGGACGATCTCAACGCACCATCATAATATCAAATAATTTCCACATGGACGGTCTCCACGTGCCCAAATTACATCTTAACATCTCACCATACTCAATCTCATGTCAATGCATGTATACAATATTATTTCAATATAAGGGGATAATGATGCATCTCACTCAATCACTATCAACGTAATACATAACCACCTCAATTATCACATTTATACAAGTGTAATAAAGAAAACACAATCACACAAAATTTCAAGTTAATAATATATCGGCTAATGCCCATATGCTTTGGAAATTCTCAAATTACAATCCACATTATATAGTAGAAATTTTCTGTTTCATAACACTGGTACTTGTACCAATGCCCGTCACACCATTGATACGAGACCCCCATCTTTCGCCCTTACCCCTTTGTCTATTTTCATTTTTTTTAATCTTTAATTAGGAAAACATCCTTCAATAGTCTAAAAAGTCTTAACATACCTTGAACGCCGAATACGTGCCACCAATCCTCACGATTTTTCCTTCCCTTTTTGTCAAGTTTCCAAACGTTCCCAATCTACCAATTATGCAATATTCGTAAGCAATATATCTATAAACATCCATAGAACTATACCTCTATTCCGAACCCCAAAACCTATTCAACCTAATGATACCAAAAACTAACATCCATAATAACTAATTAAATTCATAAATTTAGTGTCCTATAGTTTACGCCAAGTCTAATATTCCTAAATTTTAAGCCTAGGATTAAATCTCAATTTACCATGATATTTATATAATACAAATAAATAACCAAATAGTTTAGCTATATTAACACTACAACAATAAGTAATGACTATAAGAAATTTCAAAAATTTTAACCCACTAGTTATAGAACCTGTAGCCTTAACCATGACCAAAAGAAAAATAACAATAATAATAGAAATAAACAAACAAAAAATACATAGAATCCCATTTATGTACAAAATCTTATTTTGTGTTTTTCCTGTACTCAAAACTCACCCAAATATGTATATATATATAACCAATTTCTTGATCTCAAATCTAAAGTTAAATCTTAAATCCTCTAAATACATAATATTAATGTTGTTCACGTAATATAATATACCTATAGTTAATTACTTAGTTTACTATTTCAAAACTTATAACATAATGTGATAACTATGAGAAATATTCCAAGATTTATCCAAAATTATGTAAAATAGTTTCTAAACAATGAAAATCAATATTAAATCATCATAAATATTCCACGCCTAAATGTGACCCCTAAGTCAAAAATTATACCCAAAACCTTATAATTGTTCATACATAATTACTACTCCAAACGTCAACTTTAGCTGCCATATTTATATATATGTTGAACAATATATTATACGTAATTTACCAGCAAATCAATTTTTCCTCCATCAATTATTATAATATTAATTAATTGTGTACACAAGATCAACGATGTGAACAAAACAAAACAAAAACAAAACAAAAACAAAAACAAGAAATTTCTTTTTTTTTGGAGCTTACCAGTCACCAGATATTCTCTTTAGTTTTCCTGATCGGAAGTGAATGGCAAGAAGTATTGCTAGGTTTCTTTTCTCTCTTTAATTTTTTTCTTTTCTAAAATAATTTTGTATAAAACCCACTTACTAATATTATATAAATATGGGCCAAAAAGTGTAAGGTGTTTGATAACTTACAGATTTGTCCCATTAACTACTCATATATATTAGGTATTAAATAGGTAGTCATCAATTAAGTATTGAATATTTAATCATCGTTCAAAAAATAGATATTCGCCATTTTTTTCCTACTAACTATATTTCAATTTCCCAACATATTTAACCCTTCCAAAATTATTTATCAACTAAATACTCTTAGTCTTCAAATAGTTTAAAAATATCCCTTTAAATTTTTTCAAAAGGAGTCAAACTAGTCCTAGTTTTCAAAACGACCTAGAGGGTCGTTACATTAGTTTAGTTTTAACTTGATTCCAACGCTATATTCACCAACTAAATCACATTTACTTATTTAATGAACTTTAAATCTTTCTAAATGTAAATATTTTAGTTTTAACTTAATTCCAATATTATATGCTCCAAAAAAATCGCATTATTTATTTGAATAACTTATCATCTTTCTAAGTATAATTAGTTAACTTTTAATGTAATTCGAACGCTATATTCACCAACTAAATCACATTCAATTATTTAAAGATTTTAACAGCGTTCTTAGTGGAATAAGTTTAGTTTTAACTTAATTCCAACACTATATTCACCAACTAAATTACATTAACTTATTTAAAGAACATAAAATCATTCTACGTGTAATTAGTTTAATTTTCACTTAGTTCCAAAACTATATTGACCAACTAAATTGCATTAACTTATTTACAGAACTTAACAACTTTGTTAGTGTAGTTAGTTTAACTTTAACTTAATTCAAACACTGTATTCACTAACTAAATCATATTTATTTATTTCAAGAACTTAACATCTTTTTAAGTCTAATTAGTTTAATTTTAACTTAATTACAACAATATATTCACCAAATAAATCACATTGACTTAATTAAAAAATTTAACTACTTTCCAAATCTAATTAGTTTAGTTTTAAGTCAATTCCAACACTATATTCACCAACTAAATCACATTAACTTATTTAAAAAGGTTAACAGCTTTCTTTGTCTAAATATTTAGTTTAGTTTAAACTTAATTCAAACACTATATTAACTAACAAAATCACATTTACTTATTTGAAGAACTTAATATCTTTCTAAGTCTAACTAATTTGGTTTTAACTTAATTCCAACACTATATTTACCAACTAAATCACATTTACTTATTTGAAGAACTTAACATCTTTCCAAGTCAAATTAGTTTTGGTTTAACTTAATTCAAACACTATATTAACCAACTAAATCACATTAACTTATTTAAAGAACATAACATCTTTATACGTGTAATTACTTTAGTTCTAACTTAATTCCAACACTATATTCTCAACTAAATCTCATTAACTTATTTAATGAACTTAACAACTTTCTAAGTGTAATTAGTTTTATTTAAACTTAATTCAAACACTATATTAACCAACTAAATTACATTTCTTTATTTAAAGAACTTAACATATTTATAAATGTAATTAGTTTAGTTTTAACTTAATTTAGACACTATATTCACCAGCTAAATCACATTTACTTGTTTGAAGAACATAACATCTTTCTAAGTCTAATTAGTTTAGTTTTCACTTAATTCCAAAGCTATATTCGCCAACTAAATCACATTTACTTTTGTAAGAATTTTACATCTTTATAAATGTTATTAGTTTAGTTTTCACTTAATTCCAATATTTTATGCATCAAATTAATCAAATTATTTATTTGAAGAACATAACATTTTCATAAGCATAATTAGTTTAGTTTTAACTTAATTCAAACACTATATTCATCAATTAAATCACATTTAGTTTTTTGAAGAACTTAACTGTCACGACCCAAAACGAGCCGCGAGTGGAACCCACACTTATCCTCCTATGTGAGCGAACCAACAAATTTAAACCCCAACATTTACCAATATTTCAACCATAGTGAACAAAATAGAATGTGGAAGACTCAAAACTCATTAACGAATATCAATTAAATAACTTCTTAAACTCAATAATTATTATTCACAAAAATCTGGAAGTCATCACATCAACAACATCTATCCTCATATTTGTAAATCTAAGAGTATTAAGAAGATAAAATAAGTAAAAGGATGGTCCATGTTCGAACTTCAAGACATCAAGACGCGAAGGAGAGAATCCAGCACGAGCTAGGATTAATAGCTCATCTTGAATTCTGATATGCTGGAGACTGGCTAGAGTTGAGGGCGAGTCGAAGTCGATGGTGCACTTGCTGCACTCCACAAAATAATAAAGAATAAAAATACAAGAAGGGATCAGTACAAGGCACAATTACTGAGTAGGTATCATCGGCCAACTCCGAATAGAAAGCAATATATATCGAGTAATAATAAAAAATCAACTACAACACTTAACAGGTGACAATAAACAAGTACAATAACCATTGGCAACAACACCAAGCATTTACTTGAGGACATCAAACCTCCACACCATACTCATTTGGGGAAAATAGGTTCTTCGAATTGAGTATATTAACATAATTCAAAATTACTTCTCTTTATTATTATCGTGTCAAAACCTGACACTCCGATCCCCTAATTCTACATGTCGGAACGTGACACCCGATCCCTCAATGCTACGTGTCGGAATGTGACACCCAATCCCTTAATGCTACGTGTCGGAACGTGACACTCCGATCCCCTAATTGTACGTGTCGGAACATGACACTCCGATCCCCTAATTCTACGTGTCGGAACGTGACACTCGATACACTAATCTCATTATTTTATTACATCAAGTCTTATTTATACCAAGACGTCATCTTTATCGAGAGGATTCAAGAATAAAGATTCAACAGTATAAACTTTCTAACCCACTGCAATTACACAATTACAACATACAACCACACAATGAAGCATATAGAAGACTTTACAATACCACCCAATACATATCTATCGCTATTAAGAGCTTATCTATCAGATAGAAACAAACCATAACCTAACTCCACCGAAGAATCGTGATCAAGCAGCTACTTCCCCAATGCCTTTGCTTTCCTCTTTGCGTCTCCCTTTTCTTGCTCGTTCTCCCTCTCTCTGTTCTTTTTATTTTTCCTCTCCAAATTCTTTTTCTTTTACCCTAGTTATCATATAATTCATTATGACAAAAGTAACCTTTTATTTATTTCAAGGTTATCTCCTTTAACCCCAAGTCAATAAATTATTAAACTTACCCCACTAATTTCATAAAGTTTGTCATGAATGGTCCAAAACACCCCTTTAAAACTTTTTGCAGAAATCCGACCCAGTCAGGGATACGCAACTCGTGACGGTCTGTTGTATCTATGATGGGCCGTCCTGCATGTCCGTCACAAAGTTCAGAGACTCAAATTCAGTAAAGAGGTTTGTGACGGTCCGTCGTATCTTCGACGGTCCGTGCTGCAATTTTGTCGCGAAGTTCAGAGAGTTGATCCCAGTACCCAGATTTTCAAGTTGAAGTGTTTTGGAACGGAAACCCTCGACGGACCATTGTGCTTATGACGGTTCGTCCTACCTGTCATCGAGGGAACTGAAGGGAGTCACAGGATAAATTTCACAAGTATGGGACGACGGTGGCCATCACGGTCCGTCGCGTGATTCGTCGACCCAGTAAGTTTTTATCACAGATGATTCTACTACTCGAAATGACTAAACATGTTGTTAAAATAGATACCAATTTACCCATAGTTCATCCTCGAATGATCACAAGAAGAAAAACAAGGGCGAGAAATAGTACCTGGATCTGTAAAAAGATGTGGATATCTTTCTTGCATATCAGCCTCCTTTTCCCATGTGGACTCTTTAACTGGCCGATTCTTCCACTGAACCTTGATGGATGCAATCTCCCTTGATCTCAACTTGCGGACTTCTCTATCTAAAATAGCAACAGCCTCCTCCTCATAACAAAAATTCTCATCAAGAAGAAATGAATCCTAATGAATAATGTAGTTTCCATCCTCATGGTATTTTTTCAGCATAGACACATGAAATACCGGGTGCACTCCTGACAGTCCTGGAGGCAAGGCTAACTCATAAGTTACCTCCCCCCACGCTTCAGAACTTCAAATGGACCAATATACCTCGGACTAAGCTAACCTCACTTACCAAACCGCATCACACCCTTCATGGGTGAAACCTTCAGCAAGACATGTTCACCTTCCATAAAATCCAAGTCCCTAACCTTTCGATCTGCATATTCTTTCTGCCTGTTCTAAGCTGCTAGAAGCTTCTCCTGAATAAATTTTACTTTATCCAACAATTTTCTCAAAAGATCGGTACCCCATGGTCTCACCTCAAATGGATCAAACCAACCAATGGGAGACCTACATCTCCTCTCATACAGTGCCTCAAATGGGGCCATATGAATACTTGATTGATAGCTATTATTGTATGAGAACTCTACTAAGGGTAAGAAGTTATCCCAATGACCACCAAATTCTATCACACATGCACGAAGCATATCTTCCAACACCTGAATTGTTCGCTCAGACTGACCATCGGTCTGAGGGTGAAATGCAGTACTAAAATCCAACCTAGTACCTAATTCAGCATGCAATGTTCTCCAAAACATAGAAGTAAACTGCGTACCTCTAACTGATATGATGGAAAGTGGAACTCCATGCAATCGAATTATTTCTGAGATATAGAGTTTGGCTAACTTCTCTGCACTGTAAGTCATCTTGAACGAAATGAAGTGAGTAGACTTAGTTAACCTATCAACGATTACCCAAATGGAGTCATACTTACCCAATGTCTTTGGAAGACCAACTACAAAATCCATTGCAATTCTCTCTCACTTCCATTCAGGAATAGGCATTCTCTGAAGTGTTCCTCCGAGCCTCTGGTGTTTATATTTTACTTGCTGACAATTCGAGCATTGGCCCACAAAATCAACAATGTCACGCTTCATCCTACTCCACCAGAAATGTTTCTTTAGGTCGCGATACATCTTAGTTGCACCAGGATGTATAGAATACCTTGAACTATGAGCCTCTTTAAGAATAGTGTGAATCAAATCATTGACGCGGGGCACACATACCCTTCCCTTAATTCTCAAAACGCCTTCTTCGTCAATTTTTGCTTTTCTTGGGTGATACAAGATAGTAATATAATAGTCCTTCAGTAGTTCCATCCACCTCCTCTGTCTCAAATTCAAATCATTCTGAGTAAAGACATACTGTAAACTATTATGATCTGTATAGACTTCACACTTAACCCCATATAGAAAATGTCTTCATTGCTTTAATGCAAACACAACTGCAGCCAACTCCAAATCATGGGTCAGATAGTTACGTTCATGCACCTTTAATTGCATCGAAGCATAAGTAATACATTCCTCTCTTGCATTAGCACTGCACCCAAACCAGAATAAGATGCATCACACTAAACAATGAAGTTCTGACATTCTACTGGCAAGGTAAGAATTGGTACAGTAGTCAACAAGGTCTTGAGGTTCTGGAAACTTACTTCACATTCGTCCGATCATAAAAATGGAACATTCTGCTTAGTCAAATTTGTCAGTTGGGTTGCAACAGAAGAAAAGCCCATGACAAATCGACTGTAGTAGCTAGCTAAACCAACAAATCTCCTTACCTCTGTAAAATTTGTAGGTCTTACCCAACTCTTCACTGCTTCAATATTAGAAGGATCCACCATTACTCCATCCTTAGAAACTACGTGCCCAAAGAAGGACATTGAATCTAGCCAAAACTCACACTTGGAGAATTTGGCATAAAGCTTTTTCTCTCTCAACACTTCCAATACCACTCTCAAATGCTCCTCATGTTCTTTCCTACTCTTTGAGTATATCAGTATATCATCAATGAATACAATGTCAAAGAGATCGAGATATGGCTTAAAAATCTCGTTCATTAGGCTGATGAAAGCAGCAGGGGCATTCGTAAGCCCAAAAGACATTACTAAGAATTCATAATGCCCATACCTGGTTCGAAAAGCAATCTTTGGCACATCTGCTGCCCGTATTTTAAATTGATGATAACCAGATCTCAAATCGATTTTTGAGAAGGTACAAGCACCTTGTAACTGATCGAACAAATCATCAATGCGAGGAAGAGGATACTTGTTCTTAATAGTTACCTTATTCAGCTGCCTGTAGTCTATGCACATCCGAAAACTCTCATCCTTCTTCTTCACAAATAACACCGGAGCACCCCAAGGGGATGCGCTTTACCTAATAAAGCCTTTACCTAACAACTCCTGAAGTTGGGCCTTTAACTCCCTTAGCTCAGCTGGAGCCATTCTATAAGGGGGTATGGTAATGGGGTGACTACCCGGCTCCAGATCAATACAAAAATCAATATCCCTATCTGGTGGCATAGAAGGAAGGTCTGCAGGAAACACATCCAGAAACTCACGGACTATCGAAAAAGACTCAATCTAAGGTACTTGGGAAGTATAATCCCTGAGATGTGACATGAAAGCTAAACAACCTTTATTAACCATTCTCTTGGCACAGAGAAAGGAGATAATACGAACTGGGGTGGAAGTATAGTCACCCTCCCGCACTAGCGGATCTGTCCCAGGCTTGGCCAATGTCACAGTTTTAGTATTACAATCTATGATTGCAAAATTTGGAGAAAGCCAAGTCATACCCATAATTACATCGTAATCAACCATCTCTAGAATAATCAAGTCTACATGAGTATTGCTTCCCACAAAAGTCACAAGACAAGACCTATACACCTTCTCAACTATCACAGACTCACCCACAAGAGTAGAGACACGAATAGACATGTCAAGCAAATCACAATGTAAACCAAGACCCGTAGCAAATGAGGAAGATACATATGAAAATGTTGTTCAAGGATCAAATAATACAGAAGCCATGCAATCACAAACCAAAAGATTACATGTGATAAAAGCATCAGATGTCTCTGCTTCAGATCTCCCGGGGAAAGCATAACAATGGGCCCTATCACATGTATGTCTGTTGCCCATACCATGTTGTGCTGCAGTATTTCCAATTTGCCCGCCACCACGGCTGATTTGGTGACCACATTACCTTGACCAACAAGTCCTCCAAAATGGCGTCCTCTCCCATGACCACCTCTACCTCTAATTATTGGGGGTCTATAACTCTATTTTGGACGATTCCTCCTAATATGTTCAGTCTCTCCACATCCATAACAATCTCTGGAGTCTAGCATAGGTCTCTGTGAGAATGACGAAGTCTGGGGATAACCTCCAAACTCAGAGAAATGTTGACTGGTCTGCGATGGGCCCCAGCTACAGCCTGTAGTGAAGACTGAATAGGTCGGGCTGGGTGACCACTAAACTCACCTCCCGTGCGGAACTTCTTAGAGGTCGACGCCATGGTGAAGTTATCTGGCTTCACCCCCTCCACCTCTATCACAAAGTCAACCACTTCCTGAAAGGATTTTGCTGCAGCAGGTACCTGTAAGGCTGGGATATGCAAATCTGACCTCAATCCTTTCACAAAACGGCGAATCCGCTCTTGTGGACTGAAGCAAAGCTGGGTGGCATACTTGAATAGTGCACGAAATTTAGCCTCATATGTAGTAACAGACATCCTGCCTTGTTCTAGACTCAGGAACTCATCTCTCCTCCTATCCCTCAACGTCAGGGGTATATACTTTTCCATAAATAAGCTAGAGAATGATGCCCAAGTCATAGATGGTGCCTGTGCTGGTTGACACTCAACATACGACCGCCACCACATTTTGGCATTTCCCTGAAACTGATAGGTCACAAACTCAACCCCGAATCGTTCTACTATGTCCATCTTATGTAGCAGCTCATGACAATCAACCAGAAAATCATAGGCATCCTCAGATTCAGCAGCCTTGAAGATTGGAGGTTTCAACTTCAAGAATTTAGTGAAAAGTTCATGCTGATAACTCGTCGTTATAGGCCCTGTAGTTAACCGAGGAAACGTGCCTTCTTCCAATGATGAATCCATGCAGGGAGCCACAGGAGTTGCATGTTGTACCCCCAGAACCTGAGGTGCTGGTGCAGAAAACACTGGAGGTATCTGGCCCTGATCAGATAACCCGCTAAGATAAGTAAGATTTTGGTTAATCATCTCTGGGGTAGGTTGGGGTGGTAATTCCTCATCCTGCACTTGCTCATTTTCCCCTTCCTCACCGTCTCTTACTACCTCATAAGTCGGTGGAGGAGTGACCGCCCTACTACTAGGTGGACCAGGTGTTTGTCCTCTACCTCTGAGGACGTCCTCCTGCGACCTCTACCACGGCCTCTTGCCACTGCGCCTCTTCGAGCTACAGCCCTAGTGGTTGGCACAGACGCACCCTGTCTTGCCGGTGTTGGTGTTGGCACAGCTGTTGCTCTAGTTCTAGCCATCTGCAAAGTATAGTGAGGATGTCAGATACCAATTTGTATCACCTAGATACCAATTGGATCCAAGTAATAGCACGAACGGAAGAAATAATGGAATTTTTCATAAAGTCCTATAGCCTCTCAAAGAAAAGTAAGGGCGTCCCCTTACCGTTCCTCAAGACTCTACTAGACTCGTCCTTGTGTGATAAGACCAACGAACCTAATGCT
The DNA here is from genome assembly GCA_027789145.1 of Solanum arcanum. Taxonomy (NCBI): domain Eukaryota; kingdom Viridiplantae; phylum Streptophyta; class Magnoliopsida; order Solanales; family Solanaceae; genus Solanum; species Solanum arcanum. The sequence continues at coordinate 20,929,048 of CM050935.1, read as the reverse complement.
CTGATACCAAGTTTGTCATGATCCAAAACGAGCCGCGAGTGGCACCCACACTTATCCTCCTATGTGAGCGAACCAACAAATCTAAACCCCAACATTTACCAATATTTCAACCATAGTGAACAAAATATAATGCGGAAGACTCAAAACTCATTGACGAAAATCAATTAAATAACTTCTAAAACTCAATATTTATTATTCCCAAAATCTGGAAGTCATCACATCAAGAACATCTATCCTCATATTTCTAAATCTAAGAGTATTAAAAAGAGAAAATAAGTAAAAGGATGGTCCATGTCTGAACTTCAAGACATCAAGACGCGAATGAGAGAATTCGGCACGAGCTAGGAACAATAGCTCACCCTGAATTCTGATATGCTGGAGACTGGCTAGTGTTGAGGGCGAGTCGAAGTGGATTGCGCACTTGCTGCTCTCCACAAAATAACAAAGAAGAAAAATACAAGTAGGGATCAGTACATGGCACAAGTACTGAGTAGGTATCATCGGCCAACTCAAAATAGAAAGCAACATATATTAAGTAATAATATAAAATCAACCACCACACTTAACAAGTGACAATCAACAAGTACAATAACCATTGGCAACAACACCAAGCGTACTCTTGAGGACATCAAACCTCCACACCATACTCATTTGGGGAAAATAGGTTCTTCGAATTGAGTGTATTAACATAATTCAAAATTACTTCTCTCTATTATTATCGTGTCGGAACGTGACACTCTGATCCCCTAATTCTACGTGTTTGAACGTGACACCCGATCCCTTAATGCTACGTGTCGAAACGTGACACCCGATCCCTTAATGCTACATTTCAGAACCTGACACTCCGATCCCCTTATTCTACGTGTCGGAACGTGACACTCCGATCCCCTAATTCTACGTGTCGGAATGTGACACCCGATCCACTAATCTCATTATTTTATTTCATCAAGTCTTCTTTATGCCAAGGCGTCATCTTTACAGATAGGATTCAAGATTAAAGATTCAACAATATTAACTTTCGAACCCATCGTAATTACACAATTACAACATACAACCACACAATCAAGCATATAGAAGACTTTACAATACCACCCAATACATATCAATCGCTATTAAGAGTTTATCTATCAGATAGAAACTAACCATGACCTACCTCCACCGAAGAATCGTGATCAAGCAGCTACTTCCCCAATGCCTTTGCTTTCCTCTTCGCTTCTCCCTTTTCTTGCACGTTCTCCCTCTCTCTGTTCTTTTCATTTTTCCTCTCAAAATTCTTTTTCTTTTACCCTAGTTATTATATAATTCATTATGACAAAAGTAACCCATTATTTATTTCAAGGTTATCTCCTTTAACCCCCAAGTAAATAAATTATTAAACTTACCCCACTAATTTCATAAAGTTTGTCATGAATGGTCCAAAACACCCCTTTAAAACTTTTAGCAGAAATCTGACCCACTCAGGGTTACGCAACTCGTGATGGTCCATCGTATCTATGACGGGCCGTCCTGCAGGTCCGTCACAAATTTTAGAGACTCAAATTCAGTAGAGAGGTTTGTGATGGTCCGTCGTATCCTCGACGGTCCGTGCTGCAATTTCGTCGCAAAGTTCAGAGAGTTGATCCCAGTACCCAGATTTTCGAGTTGAAGTGTTTTGGAACGGAAACCCTCAGCGGACCGTTGTGCTTATAACGGTTCGTCCCACCTGTCTTCGAGGGAAAGGAAGGGAGTCACTGGAGAAATTTCACAAGTATGGGACGACGGAGGCCATCATGGTCCGTCGTGACCATGAAGGTCCGTCGCGTGATCCGTTGACCCAGTCAATTTTTATCACAGATGATTCTACTGCTCAAATTGACTAAACAGGTTGTTACATTAACTTCTATGAAATTCTAATTAGTTAAGTTTTAACTTAATTCAAGCAATATATTCATCAACTAAATCACATTAACTAATTTAAAGAACTGAACGACTTTCTAAGTCTAATTAATTTAGTTTTAGCTTAGTTCAAACACTATATTCACAAACTAAATCACATTTACTTATTTGAAGGACTAAATATCTTTTTAAGTCTAATTGGTTAAGTTTTAACTTAATTCCAACAGTATATTCACCAACAAAATCACATTTACTTATTAAACGAATTTAACAACTTTCCAAGTCTAATTACTTTAGTTTTAACTTAATTTCAACACTATATTCACCAACTGTCACGACCCAAAATGAGTCGTGAGTGGCACCCACACTTAACCTACTAGGTGAGCGAACCAACAAATATAAACCCCAACATTTACCAATAGTTCAACTATGAATAACAAAATAATGTGGAAGATCCAAAACTTATTAATGTAACCAATTAAGTAAGCTTCTAAAGTTTAACACTTATATCCCCCAAAATCTAGAATTCATCACATCAAGAACTTCTATCCTCAAATTACCAAGTCTAAGAGTATATAAGAAACCACAATAAGAAAAAAGATGGTCCATGTCCGAATTTCAAAGACATCACGACATGAATGAGAGAATCCACAATGAGCTAGAAATAATAGCTCACCCAGAACTCTGATGTGCTAGAGACTGACTAGAGCTGAGGGCGAGTTGAAGTCGATGGTACACTTGTTGCACTCCACAAAGAACAAAGAAGAATATTGTCACGACCCAAAACGAGTCGTGGGTGGCACCCACACTTAACCTACTAGGTGAGCGAACCAACAAATCTACACCCCAACATTTACCAATAGCTCAACTATGAATAACAAAAATAATGCGGAAGATACAATACTTATTAATGTAACCAATTAAATAAGCTTCTAAAGTTTAACACTTATTATCCCCAAAATCTGGAAGTCATCACATCAAGAACATCTTGTCACAACCCAAATCGGGCCGCGACTGGCACCCACACTTACCCTACTATGTGAGCGAAACAACCAATCTAAACCTTAACATTTCAATATAATATCAATAGAAAATAATGCGGAAGACTTAAACTCATTAGTAAAAACCACTTCATTAACTTCTAAAAACTCAACAACTATTATTATTATCCCCAAAATCTGGAAGTCATCATCACTAGAACATCTATGATCAAATTACTAAACTAAGAGTATTCTAAGAAGCTAAAACAAGTAAAAGCTAGTCCATGCCGGAACATCAAGGCATCAAGACATGAAGAAGAAGATCCAGTCCAAGCTAGAAGCTTTAGCTCACCCTGAAATCTGGAGTAATGAAGACTGGCTAGAGTTGCGGTTGAGTTGAAGACGATGGCACGTTTGCTGCACTCCACAAATAACAAAGAAGAAAACATAAAAGTAGGGGGTCAGTACAAACACAAGTACTGAGTAGGTGTCATCGGCCAACTCAAAATAGAAAATAGTATATATCAGATAACATCATAAAATCAACTAATATCCTTAGCATGCAGCATTTACAGTTACCATAACCCTTGGTTACAACACCAAGCACATCAATGAGGACTCACGCCTCCTCATCATACTCATTTGGGAATTAGGTTCATTAGATTGAGTATATTAACATCTTTTAAGATTCATTATCTTTATTCATCTCGTGTCGGTACGTGACATTCCGCTCCTCATATACTATCCTGGTGTCAGAACGTGACACTCCGATCCTCATTCTATCCTGGTGTCGGAACGTGACACCCGATCCATATTCTATCCTGGTACCGGAACGTGGCACCCGATCCATATACTATCCTGGTGTAGGAACGTGACACTCCGATCCACATATACTATCCTGGTACCGGAACGTGGCACCCGATCCATATACTATCCAAGTGTCGGAACGTGACACTCCGATCCTCATATGCTATCGTGGTACCGGAACGTGGCACCCGATCCATATACTATCCTCGTGTCGGAACGTGACACTCCGATCCTCATATACTATCCTGGTACCGGAACGTGGCACCCGATCCCCTAATCTCACTACTTTCGTTCATCAAGCCTTCTTTTATACCAAGGCATCATCATTAACAAAGTAGATTAGGGTTTCTTTTCAAGATTTAGGATTCAATAGCTTCATCATGCTTATTATATCATAATTACATAATCACATTCATGCAAGCATACAATTAAGCATATAGAAGGGTTTACAATACTACCAATACATATCATTCACTATTAAGAGTTTACTACGAATAGCATAAAAAAACCATAACCTACCTCCACCGAAGATTCGTGATCAAGCAAGCGATTTCCCAAGCTTTGTGTTTTTCCTCTCGTTCGATCCTCTCTCTATCGTTTCTCTTCCCTTCTCTTTGTTCTTTCTATTTTCTTTATTCAAACCCTCTTTCTTTTACCCTAATTAGTACATAATTAAGAATAAAAGATGGTAATAATAACCCACTAATTAACTTAAGGTTACCTCTTTTAACCGCCAAGTAATTAGACTTATTAACATTAACCCACTAACTTTATAATTAAAGCAGGAATAGTCAAAAACGTCCCTTAAAACGTATAATGAAATTCGACCCAGACTGGGATTACGCAACCTGCGATGGCCTATCGTGCCTGCGACGGTACGTCCTGTAGGTCGTTGCAAGGTTCAGAGACTCAATTTCCACCAAAGAGTCTGTGACAGTCCGTCACACATGTGACGATCCGTCCTGCCATTTCGTTACGAAGTTCAGAGAGTCGATTTTCAGCACCCAATTTCATATTTTCTAAGTGTTTTGAAACGAGACCCTGCGATGGTCCGTCGTGCCCATGACGGTCCATCGTGGGGTCCGTCGCCTCAGCCTATTTTTCCAGAAATAAAATATGCTGCTCAAAATGACTAAACAGGTCGTTACAATAGATACCAATTTACCCATCGTTCGTCCCCGAACGATCACAACAAGGAAAACAAGGGCGAAAAGGAGTACCTGAATCTGTAAACAAGTGTGGGTATCTTTCTCGCATATCTGCCTCCTTCTCCCAAGTGGCTTCGTCAACGGGTCGATTCTTTCATTGAACTTTGATGGATGCAATCTCCCTTGATCTCAACTTGCGAATTTCTCTATCTAGAATGGCAACAGGCTCCTCCTCATAAGTCAAATTTTCATCAGGCAAGACTGAATCCCAACGAATAATATAGTTTCCATCCCCATGGTATCTTTTCAACATAGACACATGAAACACTAGATGTACTCCGGACAGCCCTGGAGGCAAGGCTAACTCATAAGCCACCTCCCCTATGCGCTTCAGAACCTCGAAGGGACCAATATACCTTGGGCTTAATTTACCCCTTTTACCAAAACGCATCACCCCTTTCATGGGTGAAACCTTCAACAAGACTTGTTCACCCTCCATGAACTCCAAATCTCTAACTTTTCTATCTGCATATTCCTTTTGCATACTTTGCGCCGCTAACAACTTTTCTTGAATAGATTTCACTTTCCTTAATGAATCTCTTAAAAGGTCAGTACCCCCAGGTCTAACCTCGAATGCATCAAACCACCCAATGGGAGACCTACATCTTCTCCCATATAGTGCCTCAAATAGGGCCATATCAATACTTGAGTGATAGCTATTGTTGTAGGAGAACTCTGCTAAGGGTAAGAAGCTATCCCAATGGCCACCAAACTCTATCACACATGCACGAAGCATATCCCCCAATACTTGAATCGTTCTCTCAGACTGACCATCGTTCTGAGGATGGAACGCAGTACTAAGGTCCAACCTAGTACCTAATTCCGCATGCAATGTTTTCCAAAACTTAGAAGTAAACTGCGTACCTCTATCTGATATGATGGAGAGTGGAACCCCATGCAACCGAACAATTTCTGAGATATAGATTTTGGCTAACTTCTCTGCATTCTAAGTCACCTTGTCCGGAATGAAATGAGAAGACTTAGTTAACCTATCAACAATCACCCAAATAGAGTCAGCCTTACCCATTGTCTTTGGAAGACCAACCACGAAGTCCATTGCAATCCTTTCCCACATCTATTCAGGAATGGGCATTCTCTGAAGTGTTCCTCCGGGCCTCTGGTGTTCATACTTTACTTGCTGACAGTTTGGACATTTGGCAATAAAATCAAAAATATCACGCTTCATTCTACTCCACCAAAAGTGTTGCTTTAGGTCACAGTACATCTTGGTTGCACCAGGATGCATAGAATACCTTGAACTATGCGCCTCTCTCAGAATAGTGTTGATCAAATCATCTACTCGAGGTACACATACCCTCCCCTTGATTCTCAAAACACCTTCCTCATCGATTTGTGCTTCCTTAGCTTCTCCTCGCAATACTATATCCCGAATTTGGCTTAGTTTCTCATCATCAAACTGTTTCCCCTTGATCTTGTCATGAAAAGAAGATCTTGCCTCATAAAGTCGTTAGCCAGAGTCTGAACCTCTCTAGCCAATGGACGTCTAGAGACTTGCAAGTGAGCTAGACTTCCCATGCTCCCTGCCTTTCTACTTAAGGCGTCTGCCACAACATTATCCTTTCCCGGATGATACAAGATAGTGATGTTGTAGTCCTTCAGTAGTTCCATCCATCTCCTCTGTCTCAAGTTCAAATCTTTCTGAGTAAAGACGTACTGTAGGCCACGATGATCCGTGTAGACTTCACACTTAACCCCATATAAATAATGTCTCCATTGCTATAATGCAAACACTACCGCAGCCAGCTCCAGATCATGGGTCGGGTAATTGCGTTCATGCACCTTTAATTGCCTTTAAGCATAAGCAATTACGTTCTTCTCTTGCATTAGCACTGCACCCAAACCCGAATAGGATGCATCACAATAGACAATGAAATTCTTACCTTCCACTGGCAGGGTAAGGATTGGTGCAGTAGTCAACAAAGTCTTGAGCTTCTGAAAGCTTTCTTCGCACTCGTTCGACCATACGAATGGAACATTCTGTTTAGTCAAGTTCGTCAATTGGGAAGCAATGGAAGAGAACCCTTGACAAATCGGCGGTAGTAGCTAGCTAACCCAACAAAGCTCCTTATTTCTGACACATTAGTAGGTCTTCCCAATTCTTCACTGTCTCAATCTTAGAAGGATCCACAATCACTTCATCCTTAGAAACCACGTGCCCCAAGAAGGACACTGCATCTAGCCAAAACTCACACTTGGAGAATTTGGCATAACGCTTTTTCTCCCTCAACATTTCCAATACCATTCTCAAATACTCCTCATGTTCTTTCTAGCTCTTTGAGTATATCAATATATCATCAATAAATACGATCACAAAGAGATCCAGATATGGCTTAAAAATCCTGTTCATCAAGCTCATGAAAGCACCAGGGGCATTCGTAAGACCAAAAGACATCACTACAAATTTGTAATGCCCATACCTGGTCCGAAAAACAGTCTTTGGCACATTCGTTGCCCGTATTTTCAATTGATGATAACCGGATCTCAAGTCAATCTTAGAGAAGACACAAGCACCTTGTAACTGATCGAAGAAGTCATCAATGTGAGGAAGAGGATACTTGTTCATAATAGTTACCTTGTTCAATTGCCGGTAGTCTATGCACTTCCGAAAACTCCCATCCTTTTTCTTCACAAATAATACCGAAGCACCCCAAGGAGATGCACTTGGTCTAATAAAGCCATTGCTTAACAACTCTTAAAGTTGTGCCTTTAACTCTTTTTACTCCGCGGGAGCCATTCTATAAGGGGGTATAGAAATAGGGCGAGTACCCGGTTCAAGATCAATGCAGAAGTCAATATCTCTATCCGGTGGCATACCCGGAAGGTCTGCGGGAAACACATCTAAAAACTCACGAACTATCGAGACCGACTCAATTGGAGGTACTTGGGTAGTATCATCCCTGAGATGTGCCATGAATGCTAAACAACCTTTACTAACCATTTTCTTTGCACGAAGAAAGGAGATGATACGAACCGGATTGGAAGTGTAGTCACCCTCCCACACTAACGGATCTGTCCCAGTCTTGGCTAACGTCACAATTTTAGCATTACAATCCAAGATCGCAAAATTCGGAGAAAGCCAAGTCATACCCAGAATTACATCAAAGTCGACCATTTCTAAGATAACCAAGTCTACATAAGTATTGCTCTCCATAAAAGTCACAGGACATGACCTATACACCTTCTCAACTATCAGAAACTCACCCACCGGTGTAGAAACACGAATAGGCATGTCAAGCAATTCACAACTTAATTTAAGACCAGTAGAAAATGAGGAAGATACATATGAAAATGTGGATCCAGGGTCAAATAATACAAAAGCCATGCAATCACAACCCGAAAGATTACCTGTGATGACAACATCAGACGCCTCCGCTTCAGATCTCCCAGGGAAAGCATTACAATGGGCCCTATCACCTGTCTGCCCGTTGCCCCTACCATGTTGTGATGTAGTGGCTCCAGTTTTCCAATCACCCCGTCCGTTTTGGTGACCACCATTACCTCAACCACCGCGTCCTCCGGAATGACGGCCTCTTCCATAACAACCTCTACCTCTAACATTTGGAGGTCTGAAACTCTGTTTTGGACAATACCTCTTGATATGTCCAGTATCTCCACATCCATAAGACTCTCTAGAGTCAAGCATAGGTCTCTCAGAGAAGTGTTGACCGGTCTGAGGTGGACCCCCAACTACAGTCTGTAGTGAAGACTGAATTGGTCGGAATGAGTAACCTCCTGAACTCTGTCCTCTAGAGTAAGAACCATTAAACTCACCTCCCTTTTGAAACCTTTTTGATGTAGTTGCCATGGTGAAGTCATCTGGCTTCACTCCCTCTACCTCTATCACGAAGTCTACTACTTCTTGAAAAGATTTCGCTGTAGCCGCTACCTGTAAGGCTGAAATTTGCAACTCTTATCTCAACCCCTTCAAAAAATGGCGAATCTGCTCTTGTGGACTGAAACAAAGTTGGGTGGCATACCTGGATAATGCACGAAACTTACCCTCATAAGCAGTAACCGACATCCTACCTTGCTCTAGGCTCAAGAACTCAACTCTTTTCCTATCCCTCAAAGTCCGGGGGATATACTTCTCCATAAACAAGCTAGAGAATGATGCCCAAGTCATAGGTGGTGCCTCGGTTGGTTGACACTCAACATGTGACCGCCACCACATTTTGGCATTCCCTTGAAACTGATAAGTCATAAACTCAACACCAAACCGTTCTACTATAACCATCTTGTGTAGTAGCTTATGACAGTCAACCAGAAAATCATAAGCATCCTCCGATTCAGCACCCTTGAAGACTGGAGGTTTCAATTTCAAGAACATACTGAAAAGTTCGTGTTGATTATTTGTCATTATAGGCCCTGTAGTCAGACGAAGAAACGTGCCTATTTCCAATGAGGCATCCATGCGGGGAGCCATAGTAGCCGCATGTTGTACCTCCAGAACCTGAGGTGCTGGTGCAGAAAACACTGGAGGTGTTTGACCTTGATCAGATAACCCACTAAGATAAGAAAGCACCTGATTTATCAACTCTGGGGTAGGCTGGGGTGGCAATCCCTCATTCTGCACTTGTTCATTTTCCCCATCCTCCCCTTCTCTTACTACTTCTTCAGTCGGTGGAGGAGTCACCGCCCTAGTACTAGATGGGCTAGGTGCTCGTCCTCTTCCTCTAGAGGACGTCCTCCCACGACCTCTACCATGGCCTCTTGCCGCTGCTCTTCCTCGAGCTACAGCCCCAGTGGCTAGCTCAGATGTATCTTGTCTTGCCGATGTTGATGTTGGCGCGATTGTTGCTCTAGTTCTAACCATCTGCGAAATAGAGTGAAGATGGTCAGATACAAATTTGTATCACCTAGATACCAATTGGACCCAAGTAATAGCACGAAAGAAGAAAGAAAGAATGGAATTTTCCTAAAGTCTTATAGCCTCTCAAAGAAAAGTAAAGGCGTCCCCCTACCGTTCCTCAAGACTCTACTAGACTCGTTCTTGTGTGATGAGACCAACGAACCTAATGCTCTGATACCAAGTTTGTCACGACCCAAATCGGGCCGCGACTAGTACCCACACTTACCCTCCTATGTGAGCTAACCAACCAATATAAACCATAACATTTCAATATAATATAAACAGAAAATAATGCGGAAGACTTAAACTTATTAGTAAAAACCACTTCATTAACTTCTAAAAACTCAACAACTATTATTATTATCCCCAAAATCTGGAAGTCATCATCACAAGAACATCTATGATCAAATTACTAAACTAAGAGTATTCTAAGAAGCTAAAATAAGTAAAAGCTAGTCCATGCCGGAACTTCAAGGCATCAAGACATGAAGAAGAAGATCCAGTCCAAGCTAGAAGCTGTAGCTCACCCTGAAATCCGGAGTAATGAAGACTGGGTAGAGTTGCGGTTGAGTTAAAGATGATGGCACGTTTGCTGCACTCCACAAAAACATAAAAGTAGGGGGTCAGTACAAACACAATTACTGAGTAGGTATCATCGGCCAACTCAAAATAGAAAATAGTATATATCAGATAAAATCATAAAATCAACTAATATCCTTAGCATGCAACATTTACAGTTACCATAACCCTTGGTTACAACACCAAGCACATCAATGAGGACTCACGCCTCCTCATCATACTCATTTGGGAATTAGGTTCATTAGATTGAGTATATTAACATCTTTCAAGATTCATTATCTTTATTCATCTCGTGTCGGTACGTGACACTCCGCTCCTCATATACTATCCTGGTTTCGGAATGTGACACTCCGATCCTCATTCTATCCTGGTGTCCGAACGTGACACCCGATCCATATTCTATTCTGGTACCGGAATGTGGCACCTGATCCATATACTATCCTGGTGTCGGAACGTGACACTCCGATCCTCATATACTATCCTGGTACCGAAACGTGGCACCCAATCCATATACTATCCTGGTGTCGGAACGTGACACTCCGAACCTCATATACTATCCTGGTACCAGAACGTGGCACCCGATCCATATACTATCCTGGTGTCGGAACGTGACACTCCGATCCTCATATACTATCCTGGTACCGGAATGTGGCACCCGATCCCCTAATCTCACTACTTTCATTCATCAAGCCTTCTTTTATACCAAGGCATCATCATTAACAAAGTAGATTAGGGTTTCTTTTCAAGATTTAGGATTCAATAGCTTCATCATGCTTATTATATCACAATTACATAATCACATTCATGCAAGCATGAAATTAAGCATATAGAAGGGTTTACAATACTACCAATACATATCATTCGCTATTAAGAGTTTAAAACGAATAACATAAAAAAACCATAACCTACCTCGACCGAAGATTCGTGATCAAGCAAGTGATTTCCCAAGCTTTGTGTTTTTCCTCTCGTTCGATCCTGTCTCTATCGTTTCTCTTCCCTTCTCTTTGTTCTTTCTATTTTCTTTATTCAAACCCTCTTTCTTTTACCCTAATTAGTATATAATTAAGAATAAAAGATGGCAATAATAACCCACTAATTAACTTAAGGTTACCTATTTTAACCCCCAAGTAATTAGACTTATTAACATTAACCCACTAACTTTATAATTAAAGCAGGAATAGTAAAAAACGTCCCTTAAAATGTATAACGAAATCCGACCCAGACTGGGATTACGCACCCTGCGACGGCCCGTCGTGCCTGCGACGGTCCGTCCTGCAGGTCGTCGCAAGGTTCAGAGACTCAATTTCCACCAAAGAGTCTGTGACGGTCCGTCACACATGTGACGGTCCGTCCTGCCATTTCGTTACGAAGTTCAGAGAGTCAATTTTCAGTACCCAATTTCAGATTTTCTAAGTGTTTTGAAACGAGACCCTGCGACGGTCCGTCGTGCCCATGACGGTCCGTCGTGGGGTCCGTCGCCTCAGCCTGTTTTTCCAGAAATAAAATTTGCTGCTCAAATCGACTAAACATGTCGTTACACATCTATCCTAAAATTACAAAGTCTAAGAGTATTTAAGAAACAAAAATAAGTAAAAAGACGGTCCATGTCTGAAATTCAAATACATCATGACGTGAATGAGAGAATCCAACACGAGCTAGAAATAATAGTTCACCCTGAACTCTGAAATGTTGGAGACTGACTAGAGCTGAGGGCGAGTCGAAGTCGATGGTACACTTGCTGCACTCCACAAAAGAACAAAAAAGAAAATACAAGTAGGGGTCAGTACAAAGAACAGGTACTGAGTAGGTATCATTGGCAAACTAAAAATAGAAACCAATATACATTGAATAATAATATAAAATCAACTACAATACTTAACATGTGGCAAACAAAAAACACATGAACCATTGACAACAACACCATAACAGGTACACCATCAATCACAACATTATGCACACCTATGAGGACTCATGCCTCCACACCATACTCATTTGGAAAAATGGGTTCTTTGTGATTAAGTATATTAAGTTACTTCAAGATTTCTTGCATTTAATGTTATTGTGTCGGAACGTGACACTCCGATCCCATAATACCGTGTCGGAACGTGACACTCCAAGCCAATAATACCGCGTCGGAACATGACACCCCGATCAAATTATCTCAATATTTTATTTCATCAAGCCTTCTTTATTCAAGGCGTCATTTTACTAGAGAGGGTTCAACATTAGAAATTCAACAATCTCATAATTTTAGGACAACCACAAACCATACAATCAAAACATAAAACCACACCATCAAGTACATAAGAGACTTTACAATATCACTCAATACATATCAATCACTATTTAGAGTTTATCTATCAAATAGAAATAAAGCATAACCTACCTCCACCGAAGAATTGAAGTCAAGTAACTACTTCTCTAATGTCTTTCCTTTCCTTATTGCCTCCGAACCTTTCAAATCTATCAAGTATATATATGCACAATTAGTAAGTTAACGAGTCTATAAACACTCAGATTATTCTATGTTTAGCCTAGACCCAAAAACTCACCTAATTATAAAATCAAATTCCTAAAGTTCAAACCTAAGGGTAGGTCTTAGTTCCCCTAATTAACATAACTTTAATGAAATATAAATAATTTCATACACCTAATATTTAATTATCTATTTTAATATACTAAACTCAATTTGTAAGAGGATGATACGCAGTTTAATTCAAGATTAAGCGCTGGTTTCGAACCCTAGTGGAAACACGTCTAACCCAATTTTACAACTTAGCAATTCATCTCATCTAATACCTTCTTATCCAACCATAATTAATTTCATACTTCAATGTACAAAATTATAACTTATAATAAGGTATAAAATATTTTAATGTCTAAAATGTTAATTCATTGGTGCCAACCCAGTGGCAGTAAGTTTTTCCACATGCACATCCATACCTTAATCTTCCAATTTGTTTACACATTAATGATTAATGGCTGACTAAATTTTTCTATCAACAATTTGTACTTAAACCTATCTCGTAGCAATTTAGCATACACCTGAACATTTATAGTTTTACAAGAACTAATATATTCTTTCCACCAATCTGCATGTTACGAATTAATAAAGAAACTTACCGCTAAACGAATCCACGCTTAATCTTTAATGTAGCTGCACATGTAAGCCGTCTTTCTCACTGTTCTTTTTTGCCTCCCCTTTTCAGAATGTTTCCTCCTAAATATTATATGACCTATTATAAGAGTGGTGAAAGTGACCCACTATTTATTTTACTATTAACCTCTTTAACCAGAAACTAAATAAATTATTTAAATTACCCCACTAATTTAATAATTATAATTTTGAATAGTCCAAAACACCCATTTAAATCTGTAGGAAAGTATTTTCAGACATAAAAAGTTCTAGTTCTCAAAACGACCAAAAGAGTCATTACAATAGATACATGTTTACCCATCGTTCGTCCTCGAACGATCAAAAAGAAGGGCGAGGGCGAGAAAGAGTACCTGAATCTGTAAAAAGATGTGGATATCTTTCTTGCATTTCAAAATCACTCTCCCAAGTGGACTCTTCAACTGGAAAATTCTTTCATTGAACCTTGACAGATGCAATCCCCTATGATCTCAACTTGCGGACATCCATATCTGGAATAGCAATAGGATCCTCCTCATAAGACAAATTCTCATCAAGAAGAACTGAATCCCCACGAATAATGTAGTTTCCATCCCCATGGTATTTTTTCAGCATAGACACATGAAATACCGGGTGCACTCCTGACAGTCCTAGAGGCAAGGATAATTCATTGGCCAACTCCCCCACACGCTTAAGTACTTAAAATGGTCCAATATACCTCGGACTTAGCTTACCTCTCTTACCAAATCGCATGACACCTTTCATGGGTGAAACCTTCACCAAAACTTGTTCACCCTCAATAAAATTCAAGTCTCTAACCTTTCGATCTGCATATTCTTTCTACCAACTCTGAGGTGCTAAAAGCTTCTCTAGAATAAATTTCACTTTCACTAGTGATTCCCTCAGAAGATCAGTACCCCAAGGTCTAACCTCAGATGCATCAAACAAACCAATGGGGGACCTACATCTCCTCCCATACAATGCCTCAAATGGGGCCATATTAATACTCGAATGATAGCTATTATTGTATGAAAACTCTTCTAAGGGTAAGAATTCGTCCCAATGACCACCAAATTCTATCACACATGCACGAAGCATATCCTCCAACACCTTAATCGTTCGCTCAGACTGATCATCGGTCTGAGGGTGAAATGCAGTACTAAGATCCAGCCTAGTACCTAATTAAGCATGTAATGTTCTCCAAAACTTAGAAGTAAATTGTGTACCTCTATCTGATATTATGGAAAGTTGAACTCCATGCAATCGAACAATTTCCGTGATATAGAACTTGGCTAACTTCTCTGCATTGTAAGTCATCTTGACCGGAATAAAGTGAGCAGACTTAGTTAACCTGTCAACAATTACCCAATTAAAATCAAACTTACACAATGTCTTTGGAAGACCAACTACGAAATCCATTGCAATTCTTTCCCATTTCTATTCAGGAATGGACATTCTCTGAAGTGTCCCTCCAGGCCTTTGGTGTTCATACTTTACCTGCTGAAAATTTGGGCATTGGGAAACAAAATCCACGATGTCACGCTTCAATCTACTCCACCAATAATGTTGCCTTAGATCACGATACATCTTGGTTGCACTAGGATGTATAGAGTACCTCGAACTATGAGCCTCTGTAAGAATAGTGTGAGTCAAATCATCAACACGAGGCACACATACTCTTCCCTTAATTCTCAAGATGCCTTCCTCATCAATTATTGCCTCTTTAGCCTCTCCTCGTAATATCATATCTCGAATTCGGCTCAGCTTCTCATCAGCAAACTGATTTCCCTTAATCTTGTCAAGAAAAGAAGATCTTGCCTCCACACAGGCCAAAAATCCTCTTTTCTCTAGTACTTCCAGCCTCATAAAGTCATTAGCCAAAGTCTGAACCTCTCTAGCCAATGGGCGTCTAGAAACCTGTAAGTGGGCTAAACTACCCATGCTCCCTGCTTTTCTACTTAAAGCATCTGCCACAACATTAGCTTTTCCTGGGTGATACAAAATAGTAATATCATAGTCTTTCAATAGTTCCATCCACCTCCTCTGCCTTAAATTCAAATCTTTCTAAGTAAAGACATATTGTAAACTATGATGATCTGCATAAACTTCACAATTGACCCCATATAGATAATGTCTCCATTGCATTAATGCAAATACAACTGCAGCCAACTCCAAATCATGGGTCGGATAGTTATGTTCATGCACTTTTAATTGGCTCGAAGCATAAGCAATTACATTCCTCTTCAACATTAGAACTGCACCCAAACAAGAATAATATGCATCATAATAAAGAATAAAATTCTTACCTTCCACTTGCAAGGTTAGAATTAGTGCAGTAGTCAACAAGGTCTTTAGTTTTCTTGAAGCTTTCTTCACATTCGTCCGACCATACAAATGGAACATTCTGCTTAGTCAAATTTGTCAAGCGGGAAGCAATAGAAAAAAATCCCTTGACGAATCGACGGTAGTAGCTAGCTAAACCAAAAAAGATCCTTACCTCTGAAACATTAGTAGTTCGTACCCAACTCTTCACTACTTCAATCTTAGAAGGATCCACCATCACTCCATCCTTAGAAACCACGTGCCCTAAGAAGGACACTGAATCTAGCCAAAACACAGACTTGGAGAATTTGGCATAAAGCCTTTTCTCCCTCAACAACTCCAATACTACTCTCAAATGCTCCTCATGTTCTTTTCTGCTCTTTGAGTATATCAGTATATCATCAATAAATAAATAACAAAGAGATCCTGATATGGCTTAATAATCCCGTTCATCAGGCTCATGAAAGCAGCAGGGGCATTCGTAAGACCAAAAGACATTACTATGAATTCATAATGCCCATATCAAGTTCGAAAAGAAGTCTTTGGCACATCTGTTGCCCGTATTTTCAATTGATGATAACTGGATCTCAAATCAATTTAAGAGAAGACACAAGCACTTGTAACTGATCGAACAAATCATCAATGCAAGGATTGGGATACTTGTTCTTAATAGTTACGTTATTCAGTTGCCTGTAGTCTATGCACATCTGAAAACTTCCATCTTTCTTCTTTACAAATAAAACAGGAGCACCCCAAGGGGATGCACTTGGTCTAATAAAACCTTTACCTAACAACTCCTGAAGTTGGGCCTTTAACTTCCTTAACTCAACTGGAGCCATTCTATAAGAGGGAATGGAAATGGGGCGAGGACACAGCTCCAGATCAATACAAAAATCAATATCCCTATCCGGTGGCATACCTGGAAGGTCTGCAGAAAACACATCCAGAAACTTACAGACTATCGAAACAGACTCAATCGAAGGTACTTTGGAAGTATCATCCCTGAGATGTGCCAAGAAAGCTAAACAACCCATACTAACCATCCTCTTAGCACGAAGGAAAGAGATAATACGAATTGGACTGGAAATATAGTCACCCTCCTACACTAGCGGATCTGTCCCAGGCTTGGCCAATCTCATAGTTTTAGCATTACAATCTAAGATTGCAAAATTTGGAGAAAGCCAAGTCATACCCAGAATAACATCAAACTCAACCATCTCTAGAATAATCAAATCTACATAAGTAGTGGTCCCCACAAAAGTCACAAGGCTAGACCTATACACCTTCTCGACTATCACAGACTCACCCACAGGAGTAGAGACACGAATAGGCATGTCAAGCAAATCACGATATAAATCAAGACCAGTAGAAAATGAGGAATATACATATAAAATGTGGATCCAGGATCAAATAATAATACAGAAGCCATGCAATCACAGACCAAAAGAGTACCTGTTATAAAAGCATCAGATGTCTCTGCTTTAGACCTCCCGGGGAAGCATAACAATGGGCCCTATCACCTGTCTGCCCATTGCCTCTACCAAGCTGCGCTGCAGTAGTTCCAACTTGCCCGCAACCCGGCTGATTTGGTGACCATCATTACCTTTGCCACCACGTTCTCCAGAATGGCGGCCTCTACCATGACCACATCTACCTCTAACTACTATGGGTCTTTAACTCTGTTTTGGACAATATTTACTAATATGTCCAGCCTCTCCACATCCATAACAATTTCTGGAGTCAAGTACAGGTCTTTGTGAAAATAACAAGTCTGGAGATAACCTCCAAACTCAGAAAGAGGCCGACTGGTCTGCGATGGACCCCCGGCTGAAGCCTGCAATGAGGAGTGAATAGGACGGGCTGGGTAACTTCCTGAACTCTGGCCTCTTGATTAAGAACTACTATACTCACCTCCCTTACAAAACTTCTTAAATGTCGACGTTGTGGTGAAGTCGTCTGGCTTCACCCCCTCTACCTCTATCACAAAATAAACTACTTCCTGGAAGGATTTTGCTGCAGCAGCTACCTGTAAGCTAGAATATGCAAATCTGACATCAATCCTTTCACAAAGAGGCGAATCCGCTCTTGTGGACTGAAGCAAAGCTGAGTGGCATACCTGGATAGTGCACGAAATTTGGCCTCAAAAGGAACAACAGACATCCATCCTTGCTCTAGGCTCAGGAACTCATCTCTCCTCCTATCCCTCAAAGTCTGGGGTATATACTTCTCCATAAATAAGCCAGAAAATGATGCCAAAGTCATAGGTGGTGCCCTTTCTTGTTGACACTCAACATACGACCGCCACCATATTTTGGCATCCCCCTGAAACAGGTAGGTCACAAATTCAACACCGAATCGTTCTACTATGTCCATCTTATGTAGCAGCTCATGACAATCAACCAAAAAATCATAAGCATCTTCAGATTCAACACCCTTGAAGACTGGAGGTTTCGACTTTACGAACTTAAATGAAAAGTTAATGCTGATCACCTGTCATTATAGACCCTCTAGTCAATCGAGGAAACGCGCCTACTTCCAATAATGCATCCATGTGGGGAGCCACAGCAGCTGCATGTTGTACTCCCTAAACCTGAGGTGCTGGAGCAGAAAACACTGGAGGTGTCTAACAATGATAAGTTAACCCGCTAAGATAATTAAGAACCTGATTAATCATCTCTGGGGTAGGCTGGTGTGGTAATTCCTTATGATGAACCTGCTCATTTTCCCCTTCCCCACCATCTCTCACAACCTCATCAGTCGGTGGAGGAGTCACTGCTCTTTTTCTAGCTGGACCAGGTGTTTGTCCTCTACCTCTAGTGGGCGACCTCTACCAAGGCCTCTTTCCAATGCTCCTCCTCGAGTTACAACCCCAATGGTTGTCTCAGACGCACCCTGTCTTGCCGGTGTTAGTGTTGGAACAGTTGTTGTTCTAGTTCTAACCATCTGCGAAATAGAGTGAGAATGTCAGATACCAATTTGTATCACCTAGATACCAATTGGATTCAAGTAATAGCACGAAAGAAAGAAAGAATGGAGTTTTCCTTAAGTCCTATTACCTCTCGAAGAAAAGTAAAGGCGTCCCCATACCGTTCCTCAAGACTCTACAAGACTTGTCCTTGTGTGATGAGACCAATGAACCTAACGCTATGATACAAAGTTTGTCATGACCCAAAATGAGACGTGAGTGGCACCCACACTTAACCTACTAGGTAAGCGAACCAACAAATATAAAACCCAACATTGACCAATAGTTCAACAATGAATAACAAAATAATGCGAAAGATCAAAAACTTATTAATGTAACCAATTAAGTAAGCTTATAAAGTTTAATACTTATTATCCCCAAAATCTTGAATTCATCACAACAATAACATCTATCCTCAAATTACCAAGTCTAAGAGTATTTAAGAAACCAAAATAAGTAAAAAGATGGTCCATGTCCGAATTTCAAAGACATCAAGACGTGAAGGAGAGAAGCCAGCACGAGCTAGAAATAATAGCTCAACCTGAACACTGATGTGCTGGAGACTGATTAGAGCTGAGGGTGAGTTGAAGTCGATGGTAAAATTGTTGCACTCCACAAAGAACAAAGAAGAAAATACAAGTAGGGGTTAGTACAAGGAACACGTACTGAGTAGGTATCATCGACCAACTCATAATAGAAACCAATATACATTGAATAATAATATAAAATCTACTACGATACTTAACAGGTGGTAAAAACCAAACACATGAACCATTGACAACAACACCATGGTAGGTACACCATCAATCACAACATCAAGCACACCTATGAGGACTCATGCCTCCACACCATACTCTTTTGGGAAATAGGTTCTTTGAGTTTGAGTATATTAAGTTATCAAGATTCCTTTCATTTAATGTTATCGTGTCGGAACGTGACACTCCGATCCCATATACCGTGTCGGAACGTGACACTCCGATACCATAATATCGTGTTGGAACGTGACACTCCGAATCCAATTATCTCATTATTTTATTTTAGCAAGCCTTCTTTATTCTAGGCGTCATTTTAATTGAGAGGGTTCAAGATTAGAACTTCAACAGTCTCATAATTTTAGGCCAACCACAAACCACAAAATCAAAACATACAACTACACAATCAAGTACATAGGAGACTTTACAATATCACTCAATACATATCAATCGCTATTTAGAGTTTATCTATCAAATAGAATTAAATCATAACCTACCTCCACCGAAGAACCGAAGTTAAGCAAGCTACTTCTCCAATACTTTTCCTTTCCTCAATGCTTCTGAACCTTTCCAATCTATCAAATGTATATTCATATTTGTAAGTTAATGAGTCTACAGACATCATATTATTCTATGCCTAGCCTAGACCCAAAATTAACCTAACTATATATATATATATATATATATATATATATCCTAAAATTAAAACCTAAGAGTAAGTCTAAAATTCCTCCACTTAGCACAATTTTAATGATAATCATATAATATAATACACCAAATATTTAATTACCTATCTAAATATATCAAACTTTGATTTCTTATATCATAACAAAAACTATAATATTAAAATTAGGCCACTGGTTACGAAACCAGTGGCAGAATAGTAACACCTTATAGACAATTTCCTAATCGGTTGTAGCAATCCATTTGCAGATTATCCCTTAGTTTATAATATACATTACCAATTGAAGCCAATTTTCTCACTCTCTCGTCTAAGTTCAATAATGATAATAGTAATATTAACAATAACCATATGACCCTTCCCTTAATTCCCTTGGCAGTTATCAACCAAACACATACAATATGTAACCTTACCTGCTAGTAAACATTAACCCATTTCAAAACTCACAACTATGCACCAGTATTCCATTCCTTTTCTTTCACCACCAACACAGTAACAATATATAATTAGAATATACATCCCTTCTCCCACTCATGAATTTATATGTATAGAATATTATTAACATGAATGAACATCCACAAAACTATCATTGTTTTATAAAGAATTGGATTTCACCTTAAATCTTTCATGTCAGTTTTTGTTGACGGCGCCGAGAACCAAGAATATGAAGTGCAATTCTTCCGTTTTACTCGCCTCAAACCTTCCTCCTCCTATAGAATCTTAATTCTCCAATTATTATATAAAACTTACTATACATAGTAAAAGTGACCCACTAATATTTATTTTTATTACCTTTAATCTCTAACTAAACAAATTATTAAAACTACCCCACTAGTTTTATAATTATAATTATGAATAGTCCAAAACACCCATTTAAATCTATCGGAATGTATTTTCTGATATTAAAAATTCTAGTTGTCACGACCCAAAACGGGGCCGCGACTGGCACCCACACTTACCCTCCTATGTGAGCGAACCAACCAATCTAAACCTTAACATTTCAATATATAACAACAGAAAATAATGCGGAAGACTTAACTCATTAATAAAACAATTCAAAACTATTATTATTATCCCCAAAATCTGGAAGTCATCATCACAAGAACATCTATCTCAAATTGCTAAACTAAAACTGTCTAGGAAGCTAAAACTAATACTAGCTAGTCCATGCCGGAAGTTCAAGGCATCAAGACTTGAAGAAGAAGACACAGTCCAAGCTAGACGCATTAGCTCACCCTGAATTTCCGAAGGTAGTGAAGACTGGCTAGATCTACTGTTGAGTTGAAGTTGACGGAACGTTTGCTGCATTACACAAATAACAAGGAAGAAAACATGAAAGTAGGGGGTCAGTACAACCACAAGTACTGAGTAGATATCATCGGCCAACTCAAAATAGGGAACAGTATATATCAATAATAATATAAATCAACTACAATACTAAACATGTAGCAATAATACATGAATTCATCAATAACTACAACCGAGTTCACACATGAGGACTCAAGCCTCAATACCATACTCATTTGGGAATTAAGTTCATTAGATTGAGTATATTCATTATCTTTCAAGATTCATTATCTTCCTTCCTCTTGTGTCGGTACGTGACACTCCGCTCCTCTATTTCTATCCTGGTGCCGGAACGTGGCACTCTGATCCTCATATACTATCCTGGTACCGGAACGTGGCACCCGATCCATATTCTATCCTGGTGTCGGAACGTGACACTCCAATCCTCATATTCATTCTATCCTGGTACCGGAACGTGGCACCCGATCCTCATATTCATTCTATCCTGGTACCGGAACGTGGCACCCGATCCATATTCTATCCTGGTGTCGGAACGTGACACTCCGATCCTCATATTCATTCTATCCTGGTACCGGAACGTGGCACCCGATCCCCTAATTCATCATGCCTTCTTTCATACTAAGGCATCATCATTAACAAGTGAATTAGGGTTCTTTCAAGATTTGGGATTCAAAACTTCATCATGCTCATATAATTACATATATATATATCATATTCATACAAGCATACAATTAAGCACATAGTAGGGTTTACAATACTATCAACACATATCATTCACTATTAAGAGTTTACTACAAGTAGCATGAAATAAACCATAACCTACCTCCACCGAAGAATTGAATCAACAAGCTATCTTCTCAAAATCCTTGCTATCCTCTTCGTTTCTCTCTCTCTCTATTCGTTCGTTTCTCCCTCTCTTTCTGTTCTTTTCTTTTTCTTATTCAAACCCTCTTTCTTTTACCCTAATTAATCTATAATTAAGAATGAAAGATGGTAATAATGACCCACTAATCAACTTAAGGTTACCTATTTTAACCCCAAAGTAATTAGATTTATTAATATTAACCCTCAAACTTTATAATTAAGGAAAGAATAGTCCAAAACGTCCCTTAAAACGAGGAAAGAAATCCGATTCTGACTGGGCTTACGCAACCTGTGACGGGCCGTCGTGCCTGCGACGGTCCGTCACGCAGGTCGTCGCAGCCCTTAATTTTCAAGTGGGCTGTGACGGTCCGTCACCCCTGTGACGGTCCGTCCTGCAAGTTCGTTACGAATTTCAGAGAGTCGATTTTTAGTACCAAATTTCAGAATTCTAAGTATGCTGAAATGATGCACCCTCGACGGGCCGTCGTGCATGTGACGGTCCGTCGCAGTGCCCGT
Source organism: Solanum arcanum (assembly GCA_027789145.1). Lineage (NCBI taxonomy): Eukaryota > Viridiplantae > Streptophyta > Magnoliopsida > Solanales > Solanaceae > Solanum > Solanum arcanum. The sequence goes on along the minus strand of CM050935.1, from coordinate 20,906,187 downwards.
GGTCTTGGCCAGTTTTTCCCGAATTAAAATCTGCTGCTCAAAACGACTAAACAGGTCGTAACAATAGATACCAATTTACCCATCGTTCATCCCCGAACGATCAAAAGAAGAAAAACAATGGCGAAAAGGAGTACCTGAATCTGTAAACAGATGTGGGTATTTTTCTTGCATATCTGCCTCCTTCTCCCATGTAGCCTCTTCAACGGGTCGATTCTTCCATTGAACCTTGATGGATGCAATTTCTCTCGACCTCAACTTGCAAACTTCTCTATCTAAAATAGCAATCGGTTCCTCCTCGTAAGACAAGTTCTTATCAAACAATACTGAATCCCAACGGATGATATAGTTTCCATCTCCATGGTATCTTTTCAACATTGATACATAAAATACCGGATGTACTCCGGACAGCCCTGGAGGCAAGGCTAATTCATAAGCCACCTCTCCTATTCGCTTTAGTACCTCGAATGGCCCAATGTACCTCGGACTTAGCTTACCTCTTTTACCAAACCGCATCACCCCTTTCATAGGTGAAACCTTCAACAAGACTTGTTCACCCTCCATGAACTCCAAGTCTCTAACCTTTCGATCTGCATACTCCTTTTGTCTACTTTGCGGCGCTAGAAGCTTTTCTTGAATGCCCTTCACCTTATCCAACGAATCCCTCAAGAGATCAGTACCCCAAGATCTAACCTCGAATGCATCAAACCAACCAATGGGAGATCTACATCTCCTCCCATACAATGCTTCAAATGGGGCCATATCAATGCTTGAGTGATAGCTATTGTTGTATGAAAACTCTGCCAAAGGTAAGAAGCTATCCCAATGGCCACCAAACTCTATCACGCATGCGCGAAGCATATCCTCCAACACTTGAATCGTTCGTTCAGACTGACCATCGGTCTGAGGATGGAACGCAGTACTAAGGTCCAACCTAGTACCCAATTCCGCATGCAATGTTTTCCAAAACTTAGAAGTAAACTGCGTACCTCTATCTGATATGATGGATAGTGGAACCCCATGCAATCGGACGATTTCTGAGATATAGATCTTGGCTAACTTCTCGGCATTGTAAGTCACCTTGACCGGAATGAAATGAGCAGATTTCGTTAACCTATCAACAATCACCCAAATAGAGTCGTACTTACCCATTGTCTTTGGAAGACCAACCACAAAATCCATTGCAATTCTCTCCCACTTCCATCCAGGAATGGGCATTCTCTGAAGTGTTCCTCCGGGCCTTTGGTGTTCATACTTTACTTGCTGACAGTTTGGACATTTAGCAATAAAGTCAACAATATCACGCTTCATTCTACTCCACCAAAAGTGTTGCTTGAGATCACGATACATCTTGGTTGCACCCGGATGTATAGAATACCTTGAACTATGAGCCTCTGTCAGAATAGTGTTGATCAAATCATCGACGCGGGGTACACATACCCTTCCTTTGATTCTCAAAACACCTTCCTCATCGATTTGTGCTTCCTTAGCCTCTCCTCGCAATACTTTATCTTAAATTTGCCTTAGTTTCTCATCATTAAACTGTTTTCCCTTAATCTTGTCAAGAAAAGAAGATTTTGACTCCACACTAGCCAACAATCCTCCCTTCTCATTTACTTCTAACCTCATAAAGTCGTTAGACAGAGTCTGAACCTCTCTAGCCAATGGGCGTCTAGAAGCTTTCAAGTGAGCTAGACTTCCCATGCTTCCCGCCTTTCTACTTAAAGCATCCGCTACAACATTCACTTTTCCCGGATGATACAAGATAGTGATATCGTAGTCCTTTAGTAACTCCATCCATCTCCTCTGTCTTAAGTTCAAATCTTTCTGAGTGAAGACATACTGAAGGCTACGATGATCCGTGTAGACCTCACACTTAACCCCATATAAATAGTGTCTCCATTGCTTTAATGCAAACACTACCGCGGCCAATTCCAAATCATGAGTTGGGTAGTTACGTTCATGCACCTTTAATTGCCTTGAAGCATAAGCAATCACACTCTTCTCTTGCATTAGTACTGCACCCAACCCAGAATAGGATGCATCACAATAAACATGAAGTTCTTACCTTCCACGGGCAAGGTGAGAATTGGTGCAGTAGTCAACAGAGTCTTGAGCTTCTGAAAGCTTTCCTCACACTCATCCGACCATACAAATGGAACATTTTGCTTAGTCAAGTTCGTCAATTGGGAAGAAATAGAAGAGAATCCCTTGATAAATCGGCGGTAGTAGCTAGCTAACCCAACAAAGCTCCTTATTTCTGACACATTAGTGGGTCTTACCCAATTCTTCATTGTCTCAATCTTAGAAGGATCTACCATTACCCCATCCTTCGAAACCACATGCCCCAAGAAGGACACTACATCTAGCCAAAACTCACACTTAGAGAATTTGGCATAAAGCTTTTTCTCCCTCAATGTTTCCAATACCATTCTCAAATGCCCTTCATGTTCCTTCTTGCTCCTTGAGTATACCAATATATCATCAATAAATACAATCACGAAGAGGTCCAAATATGGCTTAAAAATCCCATTCATCAAACTCATGAACGCAGCAGGGGCATTCGTAAGACCAAAGGACATCACCACAAATTCATAATGTTCATACCTAGTTCGAAAAGCAGTCTTTGGTACATCTGTTGCCCGTATTTTCAATTGATGATAATCGGATCTCAAGTCAATCTTAGAGAAGACACAAGCACCTTGTAACTGATCGAACAAGTCATCAATGCGAGGAAGAGGATACTTGTTCTTTATGGTTACCTTGTTTAGTTGTCTGTAGTCTATACACATTCGAAAACTCCCATCCTTCTTCTTTACAAACAAAACCGGAGCACCCCAAGGAGATGCACTTGGTCTAATGAAACCCTTGCTCAACAACTCTTGAAGTTGAGCCTTTAACTCTCTTAATTCGGCGGGAGCCATTCTATACGGGGGTATAGAAATGGGGCGTGTGCCCGGTTCAAGATCGATACAGAAGTCAATATCCCTATCTGGTGGCATACCGGGAAGATCTGCAGGGAACACATCCAAAAACTCACGGACTACCGAAACCGACTCAATTGAGGGTACTTCAGTAGTGTCATCCTTGAGATGTGCCAAGAAAGCTAAACACCCTTTACTAACCATTTTCTTAGCACGAAGAAAGGATATGATACGCACCGGATTGGAAGTGTAGTCACCCTCCCATACTAACGGATCTGCCCCAGGCTTGGCTAATGTCACTGTTTTAGCATTACAATCCAAAATCGCAAAATTTGGAGAAAGCCAAGTCATACCCAGAATTACATCAAAGTCACCCATTTTTAAGATAACCAAATCTACATAAGTGTTGCTCCCCACAAAATTCACCAAACAAGACCTATATACCCTTTCAACTACCACAGACTCACCCACCGGAGTAGAAACACGAATAGGCATATCAAGTAATTCACAATGTAGATTTAGACCATTAGCAAATGAGGAAGATACATAAGAAAACGTGGATCCAGGATCAAACAATACGGAAGCCATACAATCACAAATCAAAGGTTACCTGTGATAACGAGTGATCGACGCCTCCGCCGGATCTCCCAGGAAAGCGTAACAATGGGCCCTATCACCCGTCTGTCCATTGCCCTACCATGTTGCGTAGTAGTGGCTCCGGTTGCCCATCTCCTCGGCCGCTTTGGTGACCACCATTACCTCGACCACCACATCCTCCAGAAAAACGGCCTCTACCATGACCACCTCTACCTCTAGCTATTGGGGTTCCGTAACTCTGGTTTGGACAATACCTCTTAATGTGTCCAACCTCCCCACATCCATAACACTCTCGGGGTTCATGCATAGGTCTCTCGGAGTAGTGTTGACCGTTTACGAGGTGGTCCCCAACTACGATCTGTAGTGAAGGCTGAATTGGTCGACTTGCGTAACCTCCTGAGCTCTGTCCTCTGAGTGAGAACCATTAAACTCACCTCCCCTTCGAAACCTTTTTGATGTCGATGTAGTGGTGAAGTCATCTGCTTCACTCCTTCCACCTCTATCATAAAGTCTACCACCTCTTGGAAGGATGTTGCCGTAGCCGCTACTGTAAGGTGAAATCCATGGTCGACCTCAACCCCTTTACAAAGCGGCGGATCCGTTCTTGTGGACTGAAAGCGAGTTGAGTGGCATACCTTGATAAAGTACGAAACTTAGCCTCATATGCGTTAACCGTCATCCTACCTTGCTCGAGACTCAAGAACTCATCCCTTTTTCTATCTCTCAAAGTCCTTGGGATATACTTCTCCATAAACAGTAGAAGGATGCCCAAGTCATGGGTGTGGCCTCTGTCGGTTGATACTCGACATGTGATCGCCACCACATTTTGGCGTTCCCTTGAAACTGATAGCTTACGAACTCAACGCCAAACCGTTCTACTATCCCCATCTTGTGTAGTAGCTCATGACAATCAACCAGGAAATCATAAGCATCATCACATTCTCCACCCTTGAAGACTGGAGGTTTCAATTTCAAGAACTTCTTGAAAAGTTCGTCTTTGATCGTTTGTCATTATCGGTCCAGTAGTCAGACGTGGAAATGTGCCTATATCCAATGAGGCATCCATGCGGGGAGCCATAGTAGCCGCATGTCGTATCTCTGAAACCGGAGGTGTTGGTGCAGAAACCATTAGAGGTGCCTGACCGTGATCAGATAACCCGCTAAGATAAGCGAGAACCTGATTGATCATCTTTGGGGTAGGTGGGGGTGACAATTCCTCATGTTGCGCTTGTTCATTCTCCCCTTCCTCACCCTCTCTTATCACCTCTTCAGTCGGTGGAGGAGTCACCGCCCTAGTATCAGATGGGCTAGGTGCTCGTCCTCTTCCTCTAGAGGACCTCCTCCCACGACCTCTACCACGGACTCTTGCCGCTGCTCTTCCTCGAGCCACAGCCCCAGTGGCTGGCTCAGATGTTTCTTGCTGTGCCGTTGTTGCTGCTGGTGCGGTCGTTGCTCTAGTTCTAACTATCTGCGAAATAGAGTGAAGATGGTCAGATACCAATTCGTATCGCCTAGATACCAATTGGACTCAAGTAGTAGCACGAAGGAAAGAATGAAAGAGTGAAATTTTCCTAAAGTCTTATAGCCTCTCAAGGAAAAGTAAAGGCGTCCCCCTACCGTTCGTTAAGACTCTACTAGACCTGTTCTTGTATGATGAGACCAACGAACCTAATGCTCTGATACCAAGTTTGTCACGACCCAAAACGGGGCCGCGACTGGCACCCACACTTACCCTCCTATGTGAGCGAACCAACCAATCTAAACCTTAACATTTCAATATATAACAACAGAAAATAATGCGAAAGACTTAACTCATTAATAAAACAATTCAAAACTATTATTATTATCCCCAAAATCTGGAAGTCATCATCACAAGAACATCTATCTCAAATTGCTAAACTAAAACTGTCTAGGAAGCTAAAACTAATACTAGCTAGTCCATGCCGGAAGTTCAAGGCATCAAGACTTGAAGAAGAAGACCCAGTCCAAGCTAGACGCATTAGCTCACCCTGAATTTCCGAAGGTAGTGAAGACTGGCTAGATCTACTGTATTTCCGAAGGTAGTGAAGAAGACCCAGTCCAAGCTAGACGCATTAGCTCACCCTGAATTTACGGAACGTTTGCTGCATTACACAAATAACAAGGAAGAAAACATGAAAGTAGGGGGTCAGTACAACCACAAGTACTGAGTAGATATCATCGGCCAACTCAAAATAGGGAACAGTATATATCAATAATAATATAAATCAACTACAATACTCAACATGTAGCAATAATACATGAATTCATCAATAACTACAACCGAGTTCACACATGAGGACTCAAGCCTCAATACCATACTCATTTGGGAATTAAGTTCATTAGATTGAGTATATTCATTATCTTTCAAGATTCATTATCTTCCTTCCTCATGTGTCGGTACGTGACACTCCGCTCCTCTATTTCTATCCTGGTGCCGGAACGTGGCACTCCGATCCTCATATACTATCCTGGTACCGGAACGTGGCACCCGATCCATATTCTATCCTGGTGTCGGAACGTGACACTCCGATCCTCATATTCATTCTATCCTGGTACCAGAACGTGGCACCCGATCCTCATATTCATTCTATCCACGATGCAGGGCGTGGCACCCGATCCATATTCTATCCTGGTGTCGGGCGTGACACTCCGATCCTCATATTCATTCTATCCTGGTACCGGAACGTGGCACCCGATCCCCTAATTCATCATGCCTTCTTTCATACTAAGGCATCATCATTAACAAGTGAATTAGGGTTCTTTCAAGATTTGGGATTCAAAACTTCATCATGCTCATATAATTACATATATATATATCATATTCATACAAGCATACAATTAAGCACATAGTAGGGTTTACAATACTATCAACACATATCATTCACTATTAAGAGTTTACTACAAGTAGCATGAAATAAACCATAACCTACCTCCACCGAAGAATTGAATCAACAAGCTATCTTCTCAAAATCCTTGCTATCCTCTTCGTTTCTCTCTCTCTCTCTATTCGTTCGTTTCTCCCTCTCTTTCTGTTCTTTTCTTTTTCTTATTCAAACCCTCTTTCTTTTACCCTAATTAATCTATAATTAAGAATGAAAGATGGTAATAATGACCCACTAATTAACTTAAGGTTACCTATTTTAACCCCCAAGTAATTAGATTTATTAATATTAACCCTCAAACTTTATAATTAAGGAAAGAATAGTCCAAAACGTCCCTTAAAACAAGGAAAGAAATCCGATTCTGACTGGGCTTACGCAACCTGTGACGGGCCGTCGTGCCTGCGACGGTCCGTCACGCAGGTCATCGCAGCCCTTAATTTTCAAGTGGGCTGTGACGGTCCGTCACCCCTGTGACGGTCCGTCCTGCAAGTTCGTTACGAATTTCAGAGAGTCGATTTTTAGTACCAAATTTCAGAATTCTAAGTATGCTGAAACGATGCACCCTCGACGGGCCGTCGTGCCTGTGACGGTCCGTCGCAGTGCCCGTGGTCTTGGCAAGTTTTTCCCGAATTAAAATCTGCTGCTCAAAACGACTAAACAGGTCGTTACACTAGTGCTCAAAATGATCAAAAAGATCGTTACACCAACTAAATCCCATCAACTTATTTGATGAATTTAACATCTTTCCAAGTGTAAATAGTTTAGTATTAACTTAATTCAAACAATATATTCATCAACTAAATCACATTAACAGATTTAAAGAACTTAAAAACTTTCTAAGTCTAATTAGTTTAGTTTTAACATAATTCAAAAACTATATTCACGAACTAAATCACATTTACTTATTTGAAGAAATTAACATCTTCTAAGTGTGTTTGGTTAAGTTTTAACTTAATTTCAACGCTACTCACCAACTAAATCAGATTTACTTATTTAAAAAATTTAATAACTTTCCAAGTGTAATTAGTTTAGTTTTAACTTAATTCTAACACTATATTCACCAACTAAATCACATTAACTTAGTTAATGAATTTAACAACTTCCTAAGTCTAATTAGTTTAGTTTTAATTTAATTCAAACACTATTTTCACCAAAGAAATCACATTTACTTATACGAAGAACTTAACATCTTTCTAAGTGTAATTAATTTAGATTTAACTAAAATCCAACACTATATTCACCAACTTACTCATATTAACTTATTTAAAGAACATAACATCTTTCTATGTGTAATTAGTTTAATTTTAACTTAGTTCCAACACTATATTGACCAACTAAATCGCATTAATTGTAACGACCCATTTGGTCGTTTTAAATATTAGAGTTTTTTTTTATTTCATAAAATAATTTCCAAAGATTCTAAATGGAAATTTTGGATCATTCTAATTATAACTATGAAATTAGTGGGGTAGTTTTAATAATTTATTTAGTTGGCGGATATTTATGAAATAATTTATTTTAATACCCTAAATCTGACCTATATAGGAAAATAAGTGGTTAAGGAGTTTTTTCACTTTTAATACCTAATTATTTAAGAAAATAGAGAACAAGCGAGAAACCTACTTACGGCAGCGACATGGAGCAAAAATACGCCCAGGTAAAATCATATCAATGCTTCAACTCCTTAGAGATGTACATGGAATTGTATCTTGTAGGACTAATTTAGTTCAATTATATATATAATAGAAATTATTTAGTTCAGTTCTTATTGGTTGGACTTGAAAGGATATAAAAATATAATGAGTAATCGTACAATATGCAGTGAATTACTAATGATGACTATATATTGTATATAATCAATTACGATTGGTAATATATATAATTAAATAACAGTAGGCTTATTAGTTTCTATTGGTTGGTGCCTTTTTGTTATTGCTAAAGTTATTGGACTTACTATTTGAATTTTGGGTTATTGCAACAAATTTGATAAGGTGAGATTCTTCGTTATAGGTATTTTAGAACAAGATTTTAGGGTTGGGAGTAATTGAAACTTGGCCATAGGTTTGAAACTCGGAAAATATGAGAGTTGAAAAATTAATTGATATCAAGATTAAACATTTAATAATAAATTTGAATGAGTTTTTGGGTTTAGGCTACCATAGAATGTATGTGTGTTTATAAACTCGTAAACTTACAAATTATGCATATAGGTTTGATAGATTGGAAATGTTCAGAAGCATTGAGAAAGGAGAAGTATTGGAGAAGTAGCTTGAATAACTTTAGTTCTTCGGTGGAGGTAGGTTATGGTTTATGCTATTTCATAGTAAATTCTTAATAGCGAACGATATGTGTTAGGTAGTATTGTAAAGTCTTCTATATGCTTAATTTTGTGCTTGCATGATGTGATTAAATAATTGTGATAAAATAAGCATGATGAGGCTGTTGAATCTTAAACCTTAAAACCTCTTTGTTAATGATTATGCATTGGTATAAAAGAAGGCTTGATGAACTGAAAGAATGAGATTAGGGGATCGGGTGTCACGGGCCGACACGTAGAATTAGGGGATCGGAGTTTCAAGTTCCAACACCAGGATAGTATGGATCGGGTGTCACGTTCCGACACCAGGATAGTATGGATCGGGTGTCACGTTTTGACAACAGGATAGTAAAGGATCGGAGTGTCACGTTCCAACACCAGGATAGTATGGATCGAGTGTCACGTTCCGACACCAGGATAGTAAAAGATCGGAGTGTCATGTTCCGACACCAGGATAGTATGGATCGGGTGTCACGTTCCGACACCAGGATAGTAAAGGATCGGAGTGTCACATTCCGACATCAGGATAGTATGGATCGGGTGTCACGTTCCGACACCAGGATAGTAAAGGATCGGAGTGTCACATTCTGACACCAGGATAGCATGGATCGGGTGTCACGTTTTGACACCACGATAGTAAAGAGAATGAATCTTGAATTATGCTAATATACTCAGACTTAATGAACCTTTTTCCCAAATGAGTATGGTGTGGAGGCTTGAGTCCTCATAGATGTGCTTGGGTTGTGTCCAATGGTTATGGTACTTGTTGTTGTCACCTGTTAAGTGTTATGGTTGATGTTATTTTATTATCTGATATATATTGCTCTCTATTCTGAGTTGGCCGATGATACCTACTCAGTACTTGTGTTTTGTACTGACCCCTACTTGTATGTTTTCTCTTTGTTATTTGTGGAGTGCAGCAAACATACCGTCGTCTTCAACTCAACCGCAACTCTAGCCAGTCTTCATCACGTTAGATTTCAGGGTGAGCTATTGTTCCTAGCTCGGACTGGATTCACTCTCATTCATGTCTTTATGTCCTTGAAGTTCAGACATGGACTTTTTGTTTTCTTATATTAGTTTCCTATACACTCTTAAATTTAGTAACTTAGAGGATAGAATGTTCTTGTGGTGATGACTTCCAGATTTTGGGAATAGTAATTGATAAATTTAAGAATTTATTTAGTGGTTATATTAATGAGTTTTAAGTCTTCCGCATTGTATTCTGTTTATTATTGTTGAAATGTTGGGGTTTAGATTGGTTTGTTCGCTCACATAGGAGGGTAAGTGTGGGTGCCACTTGCGGCTCGTTTTGGGTCTTGACAAACTTGGTATCAAAGCATTAGGTTTGTTGGTCTCATCACACAAGAACGAGTCTAGTAGAGTCTTGAGGAACGGTAGGGGGACGCCTTTACTTTTCTTTGAGAGGCTATAGGACTTTAGGAAAGCTCATTTCTTTCTTTCTTTTGTGCTACTACTTGAATCCAATTGGTATCTAGGTGATACAAATTGGTATCTGAACTTCTTCACTCTATTTCAAATATGGGTACTACTAGAGTATTTGAAGTTGAAATCGCAACAACAACAAAAAAAAATGTCCTTAGAAATAGATATATTTTCTCGATCGCAAAATGTGGTGGTAGTCTCATGTCGAGTGTAGGTTAATAAAGACACTACTATGACTTCATCGAGTGAGGGTATATTAGAGAAAGTCATCGATGCTTACTTGGTTAAAGTTAGGAAGTGTGTTATTTTTGTTATTGAATTAATCTAAGAAGTAAAACAAATTGTTTGGTCTAGAGAGAGAACATAGTCGATAATTTTTTGCAATTATTTATTGGGTAGAAATATGTGAGATATTTGGGTACGATAATATGGACAGGTATGATGTGTTCTAGTGAGGTATCAACGGACTTTCACGGTGTGGCAGTACTGGGGTAATGTGGAAACAGGTACGTTGATTGTGAAGTATAGATACTAATTACTAAAGGAGTTACAAGTTGTACGGCATGGTCAGATAATAAGATTTAGTGTTGCATTCACATTTGAGAAACCAACTAGTTTATTACTACTGGAACTTAGATTGAGCATTATTTTGAAGGAAAATTTTAGTCGTTGAACATTATTTTGAAGGAAAATTTTAGTGGTTGAGCATTATTTTAAAGGAAAAGGTCAACTTCATGGTCATAAAAGGGTTAACTGAGCATGATGGGGAAAAAAATCATGAAAAAATGTAATTGGGATGAAATTATATGATTAGGATTTGTTGGTTAAATAAATTTTGTATGTAATAAAGACTTGTGAGTTTCTAAGGTTGTGATTTCCTACTATTTTGTGAGTAATGTGGGTGTATAACAAGTTTTAAGATATGTTGGGTCAACGCTCGAATAGAATTTAAAGGAGCTGGAATCATAATTAAAATGAGATAAAACTTGTGGGATGTGTAGCCTTAAGAAAATAAGTGAGTGAAGGAATATTTTCTCTGATTGTAAGAAACAAAATGTATCTTCGAAGGGGTTGAAAATTGGGTTCAGAAATGCATAATTTATCTATTTTGTTTTGGTAAGGTATTAGCATAACATGTTAATCAGCTTGGTTAAAAGCTATTGAATAGGAATTGAGAAAAGAGTGTACAAGCATTCAACTTGAATGTGACAATATGTTCTTTTGTGATTTTGAGTTTAGTAATGAGTGCTATTGAGTTTTTAGCAAACGATATGGTAAAATCTATGAATAGGCGATCAATGATAAGTTAAGATACATGAATTTCTAAAAATCTTCAAGGTATGAGCTAATGCTCATAGGTAAGAGAATTCGGTTATATGGTGGAAATCATCGTTCAAGTTCCTTATTTTAAGTCGACATTCATGGTAGTATTAGTCAAGGTATGAATTTGTAAGGTAATAAATGATTGATTGCATCGGTATTAAGCATGTGAAAGAACTTATGCATGTTTTGGATCATTAAGTGTGTTACTTTTAATTGTTAAAGGATCTAAGAAGAGTTCCCTTCAGAGTTTTGATTTAGAATGTGAAGTAAAACGTCATGATTTGTTAGTAAAAGGAATAAGACCTCTCGTATAAACCCTTGGGGTGAAGTTGCAGGTTGTACTAAGTATATTTTTATTTTTATTTTCTATGAGTTTTGATATGACTGTGAGGTGTGAACTAGTTTAGTAGAGAATTACTAGGAATTTGTCATCGACTTTTATAAAGATTGAATTTTCATTTGGATGACAAACTGTGAAGTATGAAAAATTTAGAATTTTACGTGGGGTTAGATTGTTTAAATTGAGATAGATGAGTTAAGAATGATGAACAAGGTGAGATATAATTCTACATAGTTATTAGAAATTTAGAGTTGAATTAATACTACACTATTGATGGGACTCATAGAAAGTTATGAGTGTGTGGCGGTTGATTTAGGTTCACTTCTGATTGTAGTCACTGTTGATTCAGGATTTTATCATGGTAATGTTAGATAGTATTTGTCCTGATGGTTGTGTCAAAGTTTAGTTGGAGAATTGGTCAGTTGAAGAGTTCATTATTGAAAATAGTTTTATGGTTGGTTGAGTTTACATACAACATCAATTATCACTACAGTATTTAGATAGATCCATTTGAAGCATTTTATGAGAGTAGGTGTAGATCTCCAATTGGTTGGTTTAATACTTTTGATATGAGACTTTGGGTACTAATATATTGGAGTAATAGAGAGACAACTACCCTTTCTTGCCATTGCCTTCTTTTGATCGTTCGAGGACGAACGATGGGTAATCTAATGTAACGACCCATTTGGTCGTTTTAAATATTAGATTTTTTTTTCATAAAATAATTTCCAAAGATTCTAAATGGAAATTTTGGATCATTCTAATTATAACTATGAAATTAGTGGGGTTGTTTTAATAATTTATTTAGTTGGCGGATATTTATGAAATAATTTATTTTAATACCCTAAATCTGACCTATATAGGAAAATTAGTGGTTAAGGAGTTTTGTCACTTTTAATACCTAATTATTTATGAAAATAGAGAACAAGCGAGAAACCTACTTACGGCAACGACATGGAGCAAAAATACGCCCATGTAAAATCATTATCAATGCTTCAACTCCTTAGAGATGTACATGGAATTGTATCTTGTAGGCCTAATTTAGTTCAATTATATATATATAATAGAAATTATTTAGTTCAGTTGTTATTGGTTGGACTTGAAAGGATATAAAAATATAATGAGTAATCGTACAATATGCAGTGAATTACTAATGGTGACTACATATTATATATAATCAATTACTATTGGTTATATATATAATTAAATAACAATAGGCTTATTAGTTTCTATTGGTTGGTGCCTTTTTGTTATTGCTAAAGTTATTGGACTTACTATTTGAATTTTGGGCTATCGAAACAAATTTGATAAAGTGAGATTCTTCGTTATAGGTATTTTAGAACAAGATTTTGGTGTTTGGAGTAATTGATACTTGGCCATAGGTTTGAAACTCGGAAAATATGAGAGTTGACCAATTAATTGATATCAAGATTAAACATATAATTATAAATTTGAATGTGTTTTTAGGTTTAGGCTAGCCATAGAATGTATGTGTGTTTATAAACTTGTTAAATTACAAATTATGCATATAGGTTTGATAGATTGGAAATGTTCAGAAGCATTGAGAAAGGGAAAGTATAGGAGAAGTAGCTTGAATAACTTTGGTTCTTCGGTGGAGGTAGGTTATGATTTATGCTATTTCATAGTAAACTCTTAATCGAATGATATGTGTTGGGTAGTATTGTAAAGTCTTCTATATGCTTAATTGTGTGCTTGCATGATGTGATTATATAATTGTTATAAAATAAGCATGATGAGGCTGTTGAATCTTAAACCTTAAAACCTCTTTGTTAATGATGATGCCTTGGTATAAAAGAAGGCTTGATGAACTGAAAGAATGAGATTAGGGGATCGGGTGTCACGAACCGACACGTACAATTAGGGGATCGGAGTGTCACGTTCCGACACCAGGATAGTATGGATCGGGTGTCACGTTCCGACACCAGGATAGTAAAGGATCGGAGTGTCACGTTCCAACACCAGGATAGTATGGATCGGGTGTCACGTTCCAACACTAGGATAGTAAAGGATCGGAGTGTCACGTTCTGACACAAGGATAGTATGGATCGGGTGTCACGTTCCGACACCAGGATACTAAAGGATCGGAGTGTCACGTTCCGACACCAGGATAGTATGGATCAGGTGTCACGTTCCAACACCAGGATAGTAAAGGATCGGAGTGTCACGTTCCGACACAAGGATAGTATTGATCGGGTGTCACGTTCTGACACTAGGATATTAAAGAGAATGAATCTTGAATTATGCTAATATACTCAAATTTAATGAACCTGTTTCCCAAATGAGTATGGTGTAGAGGCTTGAGTCCTCATAGATGTGCATGGGTTATGCCCAATGGATATGATACTTGTTGTTGTCACCTGATAAGTGTTATGGTTGATTTTAACTTATTATATGATATATATTGCTCTCTATTCTGAGTTGGACGATGATACCTACTCAGTACTTGTGTTTTGAACTGACTCTACTTGTATGTTTTCTCTTTGTTATTTTTGGAGTGCAGCAAACATACCGTCGTCTTCAACTCAACCGCAACTCTAGCCAGTCTTCATCACGTCAGATTTCAGGGTGAGCTATTGTTCCTAGCTCGGAATGGGTTCTCTCTCATTCATGTCTTGATGTCCTTGAAGTTCAGACATGGACCTTTTGTTTTCTTATTTTAGTTTCCTAGACACTCTTAGATTTAGTAATTTAGAGGATAGAATGTTCTTGTGGTGATGACTTCTAGATTTTGGGGATAGTAATTGATAAATTTTAGAAGTTATTTATTGGTTATACTAATGAGTTTTAAGTCATCCACATTGTATTTTTTTTATTAAGGTTGAAATGTTGGGGTTTAGATTGGTTGGTTCGCTCACATAGGAGGGTAAGTGTGGGTGCCACTCGCGGCTCGTTTTGGGTCGTGACATTAACTTATTTAGCACTTAACAACTTTCTCAATTTAATTTGTTTAGCTTTAACTTCATTCAAACACAATATTCACCATCTAAATCACATTTACTTATTTAATGAACTTTACATCTTTCTAAATGTAATTATTTTAGTTTTAACTTAATTCCAATATTATATTCTCCAAATAAATCGCATTATTTATTTGAATAACTTAACATCTTTCTAAGTATGATTAGTTAACTTTTAACTTAATTCAAACACTATATTAATCAACTAAATGATATTTACTTTTTTGAAGAACTTAATATCTTTCTAAGTCTAATCAATTTTGTTTTAACTTAATTTCAACACTATATTCATCAACTAAATCTCATAAACTTTTTTGATGAATTTAACATCTTTCTAAGTATAATTAGTTTAACTTAATTTAAGAACTTAACAACTTTCAACGTCTAATTAGTTTTGTTTTTTACTTAATTCTATCACTACATTCACCAAATAAATAAAGTTAGCTTATTTAAATAATTTAACAACTTTCCAAGTCTAATTTGTTTAGTTTTAACTTAATCCCAACACTATATTCACTAACTAAATCATATTAACTTATTTAAAAGTTTTAACAACTTTCTAAGTCTAATTAGTTCAGTTTTAACTTAATTTAAAAACTATATTCACCAACTAATTCACATTTACTTATTTGAAGAACTTAATATCTTTCTAAGTCTAATTAGTTTAGCTTTAAGTTAATTACAACACTATATTCACCAAATAAATCACATTAACTTATATAAAGAATTTAACATTTTTCCAAGTCTAATTTGTTTGATTTTAACTTAATTCCAACACTATATTCTACAACTAAATCACATTTACTTATTTAAAATTTTTTACAACTTTCTAAGTCTAATTAGTTTTGTTTTAACTTAATTCAAACACTATATTCACCAACTAAATCATATTTAAATATTACAAAAACTTAACATCTTTCTAAGTCAAATTAGTTTAGTTTTAACTTAATTCCAACACTATATTCACCAACTAAATCACATTAACTTATTTAAAGAAATTAACATCTTTCTAAGTTTAATTAGTTAATTTTTAACTTAGATTCAACACTATATTCACCAAATAAATAACATTAACTTATTTAAAGAATTTTTAATGACTTTCCAAGATTAATTAGTTTAGTTTTAACTTAATTCCAACACTATATTCACCAACTAAATCCCATCAGCTTATTTGAAGAATTTAACATCTTTCCAAGTGTAATTAGTTTAGTTTTAACCTAATTCAAACAATATATTCATCAACTAAATCACATTAACAGATTTGAAGAACTTAACAACTTTCTAAGTCTAATTAGTTTAGTTTTGACTTAATTCAAACATTATATTCACTAATTAAATCACATTTACCTATCTGAAAAAATTAACATAATCTAAGTTCAATTAGTTAAGTTTTAACTTAATTTTAACGCTATATTCACCAACTAAATGAGATTTACTTATTTAAAGAATTTAACAACTTTCCAAGTCTCATTAGTTTAGTTTTAACTTAATTCCAACACTTTATTCACCAACTAAATCACATTAATTTATTTAATGAATTTAACAACTTTCTAAGTCTAATTAGTTTAGTTTTAACTTAATTCAAATACTATATTCACCAACGAAATCACATTTACTTATGTGAAGAGCTTAACATCTTTCTAAGTTTAATTATTTTAGTTTTAACTTAATTCAAACACTATATGCACCAACTAACTCACATTAACTTATTTAAAGAACATAACATCTTTCTACGTGTCACGACCCAAAATGAGTCGTGAGTGGCACCCACACTTACCTCCTTAACTGGGCAAACCAACACATCTAAACCCCAAAATATACTAATAGTTCAACGATAAACAATATCAATAATGAGGAAGCTTCAAAAGATACTAAGCAACCAATTTAAATAAGTTTCTAAAGTTTAATACTTATCATCCCAAAACCTGATAGTCATCACATCAAGGACATCTAATCTCCAATACTAACTCTAAGAATATCGAATACACTAAAATAAAGAATAAATTGGTATGTGTCCGAAAGTATAGGACATCATGTCATGACCGAGAGAATCCAATACGAGCTTGAATGGATAGCTCATTCTGTAACTTGATATGCGGGAGGCTGGCTAGAGCTGAGGGAAATCAGAAGTCATAGGTACAATCGCTACATTTCATAAAAGGAAAACAAAGAAGAAAACAAGTAGGGCTCAGTACGAGGAGACATGTACTGAGAAAGTATCATCGGTCAACCCAAAATAGTAACTACTATACAATAAATAATAGTATGAACTCAACTATAGCACTTAACAGGTCATAAACAACAAACAACATGAATAAGTATCAACAACATTAAAGTAAACTCATAATAAGTCAATGATATCAAGATCACACATGAGGACTCACGCCTCCAAACCAAACCATTTTGGGAGTTGAGTTCTTTGAGATTGAGTACCTTCCATTAATTCAACATGTTTTTCCTTTAATATTATCGTGTCGAAACGTGACACTACGATCCAAGAATACCGTGTTGGAACGTGACACTACGATCCAAGAATACCGTGTCGAAATGTGACACTCCGATCCAAGAATACTGTGTCGGAACGTGACACTCCGATCCAACAATACTGTGTCGAAACGTGATACTCCGATCCAAGAATACCATGTCAAATGTGACACTCCGATCCAGGAATACCGTGTCGGAACGTGATACTCCGATCCAATTATACTTTTAATTTATCCTTTATTATCACCGCTTTAAATTTATTGTTATATTATTTTCATCAAGCCTTCTTTATTCAAGGCATCAATTCGATAGAGAGGGTTAGAGAATATAAATTCGACGGTCTCAGGATTTCAGACCAATCACAAACCACATAACCAAATCACACAATCACATAGTCAAGTACATAGAGAACTTCACAATATCATTCAAGGCATATCAATCACTATTAAGAGTTTACAATAAAATAGCATAAACCATAACCTACCTCCACCGAAGAACAGAATTCAAGCAAGATCCAATACTTTTCCTTTCCTCAATGCTTTCGAACCTTTCCAATCTATCAATTATGTATACATAATTTGTTAGTTTAAAAGCCTATAATCACTCACATTATTCTATGTTTAGCTTACACCCAAAAATTCACCTAATTCTATGATCAATTTCCTAAGTTCAAATCCAAGGATAAGCCTTAATTCCTCCCATTAGCATAATTTTAATGTAATTTATATAATGTACTACACCTTATATTTAATTACGTAGTAAAATATGTTAAAACTTGAACCATTACGAACTACAAAATTTTACATGTCCAATAGAATCGATGACATTCTCTTTTATACAATTCATTGTAATCTATACAACATATAATTTGTAAAACTAATTAAATCAAACAACCTATCACTATTTGGGTATAAAAAAAAGAATCATATACTAATATTCAAACCCACGTGATTGACCAGCAAGTTTCAACCCAATTTATTTTATAAAATTAACAATAACGTCAATCCTAAATTCGCCAATCACTGTAAGCTCCAATCCTTTAAAATAATACTTTCCTACACTACATATTCTAATCATTAACTTCTAATTCTTGGTCAAATTTCATGGCATAATTATTCCTGCCATTAATTAACAATAATTAGGAGAATTGTGTTCATGCTCTTTCAATTCAATATCATTCCAATTTGTTTACACATTAATTAATGGCTGCCTAACTTTTTCAATCAACAATTTGTAGTTAAACCTATCTCATAGCAATTTAGCATACACCTGTACATTTATAGTTTTACAAGAACTAATATATTCTTTCCACCAATCTGCATGTTACGAATTCATAAAGAAACTTACTGTACATTTATAGTTTTACAAGAACTAATATATTCTTTCCACCAATCTGCATGTTACGAATTCATAAAGAAACATACCGCTAAACGAATCCACGCTTAATCTTTAATGTAGCTGCACAGGTAAGCTGTCTTTCTCACGGTTCTTCTTTTTTCCTCTTTTCTTTTCGTCTACAGATTATTTGTTACCCTAATTATTATACTCCTATAATTATAATTGTGATAAAAGTGACCCACTATTAATTATAATATTATTTCTTAACCATTAACTAAATAAATTAGTGAAACTACCCCACTAATTTCATAACAGTAATTATGAATAGTCCAAAACACCAACTTAAATCTATCGGAAAATATTTTCTAACATAAAAATTTCAAGTGACCAAATCGACTACACGGGTTGTTACAAAAGATACTAATTCACCCATCGTTCGTCCTCTAACTGTAACAACCTGTTTTGTCCGTTCAAGCAGTAGAATTATTTTTGATAAAAAATTGACAGGGTCGACTGATCACGCGACGGACCGTCATGGTCATTACGGACCGTGATGGACTCCGTCGTCCCATACTTGTGTAATTTCTTCTGCTGCTCTCCTCATTACCCTCGACGACAGCTAGGACGATCCGTCATAGGCACAACGGTCCGTCGAGGGTCTTCGTTCCAAAACACTTCAACTCTGAAATCTGGGTACTGGGATCGACTCTCTCAACTTCATGACGGAACTGCAGCACAGACCGTCGTAGAAATGACGGACCGTCATAAGCTGCATAACTCCACAGTGGGTCGGATTTCCGCTATAATTTAAATGGGTGTTTTGGACTATTCATGATTATAATTATGAAATTTGTGGGGTAATTTTAATAATTTATTTACTTGGGGGTTAAAGAAGATAATAGGGAAATAAATAGTGGGTTACTTTTATCATAATGGATTATATGATAATTAGGGTAAAAGAAAAAGAATCTGGAGAAGAAAAATAAAAAGAACAGAAAGGGAGAACGAGCGAGAGAGAGAACGAAGAGGACAGCAAAGGCATTGGGGAAGTAGCTTGCTTGATCACGATTCTTCAGTGGAGGTAGGTTATGGTTGATTTATATGTGATAGATAAACTCTAAATGTCAATTTATATGTATTGAATGATATTGTAAAGTCTCCTATGTACCTTATTGTGTGGTTGTGTGGTTTGTTGTTGGCCTGAAGTTAGGAGAATGTTGAATTTATAATCTTGAATCCTCTCTATTAAAGATGACGCCTTGAATAAAAAAGGCATGATGAAATAAAAATGATGAGATAATTGGATCGTAGTGTCACGTTTCGACACGGTATGATGGGATCGGAGTGTCACGTTCCAACACGATATATGGGATCGGAGTGTCATGTTCCGACACAATAACATTAGAGGAAAGGAATATAGAATTAACTTAATATACTCAAAACTCAAGGAACCTATTTCCCAAATGAGTATGGTGTGGAGGCATGAGTCCTCATAGGTGTGCTTGACGTTGTGATTGATGGTGTACCTAATATGGTGTTGTTGTCAATGGTTCAAGTGTTTGTTGCTTGTCACCTGTTAAGTATTGTAGTTTGTTTTATACTATTGTTTAATATATACAGATTTCTATTTTGAGTTGGACGATGATACCTACTCAGTATGTGTTCCTTGTACTGACCCCTACTTGTATTTTCTTCTTGTTGTTTTATGGAGTGCAGCAATTGCACCATCGACTTCAACTCACCCTCACCTCTAGCCAGTCTCCAGCATATCAGATTTCAGGGTGAGCTATTATTCCTATCTCGGACTGGATTCTCTCATTCACGTCTTTATGTCCTTGAAGTTCGGACATGGACCATCTTTATACTTATTTTATCTTCTTAAATACTCTTAGATTTAGAAATTTGAGGATAGATGTTCTTGATGTCATGACTTCCAGATATTGGGAATCATAAGTATTAAACATTAGAAGTTTATTTAATTGATTAAAGTAAAAAGTTTTGGATCTTCCGCATTATTTTTACTATTCATAATTGATATACTAGTAAATGTTGGGGTTTAGATTTGTTGGTTCGCTCACATAGGAGGATAAGTGTGGTTGCCACTCGCGGCTCATTTTGGGTCGTGACACGAACGATATAAGGAAGCAAGGCAAGAAAGGATAGTTATCTAAATGATTATTCCAAAATATTAATACCCATTGTCTCATCTCAATAGTATCAGAAACTAGAGATCTACACCTCCCCTCATAGAATGTCTCGAATATAATTACCCACATACTTGGTTTATCAAACTCCACATTCATTGAAGTCAACAGTCTTTTTAATAACAAAACGTATAACTACATCGATCATCTACCTTACTCTCAAACCATCATTAGTATCAAAGTATGCTTATCAAATACATGTTCAAACTATGGTTATCTCTTTCTATTTAAGCATTTCCTGACTGATACGAGTCCCAAATAAGGCCTATAGCACTAATTTCAAATGTGATAATACCTTTTCATTGAGACAAAACTATTAAATCACACCCAAAGTCAACTCTACACCACTTTCACATACCATGCTTAAGGTACCATTTTAAACCATTATATATATCATGCCAACACTTAGGAAAATTCTCTGTCACTCAAACTATTCTGTATACTGTAAGCTCATAACCTCTATTAACCATCAAATGTCCATGTAACACACCTTAACATTCTATGAAGTCCCATCAATAGAGTAGTATTAACCCAACTTTATTCTTAATAACCATGTAGAATTATATCTCACCTTTTACATCATTCTTAAGTCTTCTACCCTAATTTGAGCAATCTAACCTCATTGTAAAATACTAAAATTTTCATACCTCATTATTTGTCACCTCAATCAAAACTCTTTTTTTTTGAAGTGGATGATAAACTCCTAGTAAGTCTGTACCGAACTAGTTCACATCTCACAATTATATCTAAACTCATAGGCAAAAATTAAGACAACCATCAACTACACACCATGAATTTATACGAGAGGTCTTATTCTTTCACTCTTCTCAAATTCTTTTCATGGTGCAAATTCTAAATATCTCGCTCCTTCAATATATCAAACTCTTGTTTATCTAGCTTGCTTACCGATCTCATGTTTGACTAATAATCCATGACATTTTACTTCACACTCTAAATCAAAACTCTGAGGGTAAACCCTTCCTTAGATCCTTTAACCTGTACACTCCTCTCTTAAGTTCTATTCAATAACTTTTAACCAAGCTGATTACCCTGTTATGCTATTACCTTAACCAAAACAAAATAGATGAAATCACGCAATTTTGAACCCAATTCTCGATTCCTTCGAAGATACATTTTTAGTTCTTACAATCAGAGAAAATAATTCTGCTCTCACTTATTTTTCTTAAGGCTACACATCCCACAAGTTTTATCTTATTTTAGTTATGATTCCAGCTCATTTAAATTATATTCGAGTGTGCCCTTAATCTCCTAAAATTTATCATACAACCACATTACTCACTAAATAGTTGAAATATCAACCTTAGATACTCACAAGTATATATTACATACAAAATTTATTTAACAAGCAAATTATAATCATATACTTTTATCCCAATTACAAATTCTCACAAATTTATATTTTCCATCATGCTCAGTTAACCCTTTTTTTACCATGAAGTGAACCTTTTCCCCGACCTAACACCTTAAACTTAGGTATACCAATCAAATTCAAGGGACTAACCCAAGTTATATGCACTTTCTTGCTAAATCTTCAATTTACTTCACCCATGTATATCCACTAGGACTTTCTTTCCCTATAAGTTTGTTATTTTAGTATCAATCTACATTTTGAAGCATAAGATAAAATCGTCAGTACTCATTCAGAACCCTCAAGATACATTTCACAACCTAAATGTATTAATATTGTACCAAAGATCCACCACTAAAATTTTCTTTAAAATAATGCTCAACCACTAAAATTTTCCTTCAAAATAATGCTCAATCTAAGTTCCTGTAGTAATAAACTAGTTGGTTTCTCAAATGTGAATGCAACACTAAATATTATTATCTGACCATGTCGTACAACTTGTAACTCCTTTAGTAATTAGTATTCATACTTGACAATCGACGTACATGTTTCCACATAACCCTAGTACTGCCACACCGTGAAAGTCCGTTAGATACCTCACTAGAACACATCATACCTGTCCATATTATCGTACCCAAATAGCCCACATATTTCTATCCATTTGAATAATTGCAAAACACTATCGAATATACTCTCTCTCTAGACCAAACAATTTGTTTTACTTCTTAGATCAATTCAATAACAAAAATAACAAACTTCCTAACTCTAACCAAGTAAGCATTGATGACTTTCTCTAATATACCCTCACTTGATGAAGTCATAGTAGTGTCTTTATTAACCGACACTCGACATGAGACTACCACCACATTTTGCGATAGAGAAAATATATCTATTTCTAAGGACATTTTTTTTCTTTTCTGTTGTTGCTATTTAAACATCAAACAATCTAGTAGTACCCATATTTGAAATAAAGTGAAGAAGTTCAGATACCAATTTGTATCACCTAGATACCAATTGGATTCAAGTAGTTGCACGAAAGTACTGACCCCTACTTGTATGTTTCTCTTTATGATTTGTGGAGTGCAGCAAATGTACCATCGACTTCGACTCGTCCGCAACTCTAGACAGTCTTTAGTATATCAGAATTCAGGGTGAGCTACTGTTTCTAGCTCGGACTGGACTCTCTCCTTCACGTCTTGATGTCTTGAAGTTCGGACATGGATCATCTCTTTTACTTATTTTAGTTTCTTGAATACCCTTAGACTTAGAAATTTTAGGATAGATGTTCTTGGTGTGATGACTCTCAGATTTTGGGGATAGTAATTGATAAATTTTAGAAGTTGATTATTTGATTTCATTAATGAGTTTTAAGTCTTCCGCATTATATTTTGTTTCGTTATGGTTGAAATGTTTGGGGTTTAGATTTGTTGGTTCGCTCACATAATAGGATAAGTGTGGGTGCCGCTCGCGGCTCGTTATGGGTCGTGACAGTTTTAATTTAATTCAAACACTATATTAACCAACTAAATCACATTAAGTTATTTAATGAACTTAACATCTTTCTATGTCTAATTAGTTTAATTTTAACTTAGTTCCAACACTATATTTACCAAATAAATAACATTCACTTACATAAAGAATTTTTAACAACTTTCAAAGTCTAATTAGTTTAATTTTAACTTAATTCCAATACTATATTCACCAACTAAATCCCATAAACTTATTTGAAGAATTTAACATCTTTCCAATTCTAATAAGTTTAGTTCTAACTTAATTCCAACACTATATTCACCAACTAAATCACATTAACTTATTTAAAGAGTTTAACAACTTTCTAAGTCAAATTCGTTTAGTTTTAACTTAATTCAAACACTATATTCACTAACTAAATCACATTTATTTATTTGAAGAACTTAACATCTTTCTAAGTCTAATTAGTTTATTTTTAACTTAATTCCAACGCTATATTCACCAACTAAATAAAATTTACTTTTTTTTTGAAGAACATAACATCTTTCCGTGTCTAATTAGTTTAGTTTTAACTTAATCACACCACTATATTCACCAACTAAATCACATTTACTTATTTCAAGAACTTAACATCTTTGGAAGTCTAATTAGTTTAGTTTTAGCTTAATTTCAACACTATACTTACCAACTAAATCACATTTACTTATTTGAAGAACTTAACATTTTTGGAAGTGTAATTAGTTTGGATTTAACTTAATTCCAACACTATATTCACCAACTAAATCACATTAAATTATTTAAAAAGAAGATAACATCTCTCTACGTGTAGTTGGTTTAATTTTCAACGTATTTCAAACACTATATTGACCAATTAAATAGCATTAACTTATTTAAAGAACTTAACACCTTTTGAAGTGTAATTAAATTAGTTTTAACTTTATTCATATACTATATTCACCAACTAAATCAGATTTACTTATTTGAAGAACTTAATATTTTTCTAAGTCTAATTAGTTTAGTTATAACTTAATTATAATAATTTATTCACAAACTAAATCATATTTACTTTTTTGAAGAACTTAACATCTACCTAAATTAAATTAGTTTAGTTTTAATTTAATTGAAACAATATATCCATCAACTAAATGACATTAACTTATTTGAAGAACTTAACAACTTTCTAAGTCTAATTAGTTTTGTTTTAACATAATTCAAACACTATATTCACTAACTATATCACATTTACTTATTTGAAGTACTTAACATCTTTCTATGTCTAATTAGTTATGTTTTAACTTAATTCCAAAACTATATTTACCAAACGAAATCACATTTACTTGTTTAAAGAATTTAACAAATTTCAAGTCCAATTAGATTAATTTTTAAGTAATTCCAACACTATATTCACCAACTAAATCACATTAACTCATTTAATGAATTTACCAACTTTCTAAGTCTAATTAGTTTTAGTTTTAACTTAATTCAAACATAATATTAACCAACTAAATCACATTTACTCATTTGAAAAATTTAACATCTTTCTAATTGTAATTAGTTTAGTTCTAACTTAATTCCAACATTATATTCACCAACTAAATCACATTAACTTATGAAAAGAACATACCATCTTTCTACGTGTAATTAGTTTGATTTTAACTTAGTTGCAACACTATATTGACCAACTAAATTGAATTAACTTATTTAAAGAACTTGACAACTTTCTCAGTGTAATTAGTTTAGTTTTAACTTAACGCAAACACTATATTCACAAACTAAATCACATTTACTTATTCAAAGAAATTTTAATCTTTCTAAATGTAATTAGTTTAGTTTTAAATTAATTCCAACATTATATGCACCAAATAAATTGCATTATTTATTTGAAGAACTTAACATTTTTCTAAGTATAATTAGTGTAATTTTAACTTAATTCAAACACTATATTCACCAACTAAATAACATTTACTTTTTTGAAAAAATTAACATCTTTTTATGTCTAATTAGTTTAGTTTTAGCTTAATCCAACACTATATTCACAAACTAAATCCCATTAACTTATTTGAATAATTTAACATCTTTCTTAGTGTTATTAGATTAGTTTTAACTAAATTCAAACAACATATTCATCAACTAAATCACATTAACTTATTTGAAGACCTTAACAACTTTATAAGTCTAATTAGTTTAGTTTTAACTAAATTCAAACACTATATTCACCAACTAAATTACATTTAATTATTTGAAGAACTTAACATCTTTCTAAGTAAAATTAGATTAGTATTAACTTAATTTCAACACTATATTCACCAACTAAATCACATTAACTTATTTAAAGAACTTAACATCTTTCTAAGTCTAATTATTTTAATTTTAACTTAGTTCCAACACTATATTCACCAAATAAGTAACATTTACTTATTTAATGAATGTTTAACAAATTTCCAAGTCAAATTAGTATACTTTTAACTTAATTCGAACACTATATTCACCAACTTAATCACATTAACATTCAAAGAATTTAACAAATTTCTATGTCTAA
The DNA here is from genome assembly GCA_027789145.1 of Solanum arcanum. Taxonomy (NCBI): domain Eukaryota; kingdom Viridiplantae; phylum Streptophyta; class Magnoliopsida; order Solanales; family Solanaceae; genus Solanum; species Solanum arcanum. Next base: position 20,879,958 of record CM050935.1, on the reverse strand, counting down.
TTAGTTTAGTTTTAATTTAATTTAAACACTATATTTACCATCTAAATCACCTTTTCTCATTTGAAGAAATTAACATCTTTCTATGTATAATTACTTTCGTTTTAACTTAATTCAAATACTATATTCACCAACTAAATGACATTTACTTTTTTGAAGAACATAACATCTTTCTATATATAAATAGTTTAAATTTAACTTAATTCCAATACTATATTCACCAACAAAATTCCATTAACTTGTTTGAAGAACTTAAAATCTTTCTAAGTGTAATTAGTCTTGTTTAAACTATATTCAAATAATATATTCATCAACGAAATCACATTAACTTATTTAGAAAACATAACAACTTTCTAAGTCTAATTAGTTTAGTTTTAACTTAATTCAAACTTACATCTCAGATAAGAAGTAAAGTGGTCGTGTCAAGTAAATAACCCAACTAGTGAGGTTGGGATCGTTCCCACAAGGAAAATAGTCTAGACTTAACTTCAACCTGTTATTACTATTGTTTGGTCAATGACTTCCTTGGAAAGTAAAAACAATTAAAGGGGGGTTTCTATTTCAAAATGAGTGAAAATAACTAACGAAATTGAAAGAGACACTTAACAGCTTTGGATGTTGGAGTTTAATCAATTAATCAAAGTAACTAGGGTTTACGTGTTCCCCACAGGTTCATAACTTGATAATTCTAACTATAACAATTCTTTCCTAGTATCTTGCATGCAAAGTGACAAGTTATGTATTTCTAAATCCTTGGTCCGTCATCTAGAAAATCTCACTCCGCACCTTTGCCCGGCTACGTGTGATGCTATCCTAACCCTTATCTTTACCTCATATTAAGCATCGTATTCGATATTTGACTAAGTTATTACCTCGTACCAATCAATACTAGCCTATTAGATAGTATACACTAAATATATGTTAATAATTCTTTTCCTATTATCTACCTCCTTGATCCAGGAAGTAGCATTCAGGCGTGTTCTAACGTTGGTCATCCTTTAAAAAGACTTCTAAGCGAATGAATTATTAATACATGCAAGACACCATTCTAGAATTGTTATTTTAGTTAGGTTTTATCTCATTCTTTGCATATGGTTCCCTCAACCCTAGTTATGGAGTTTAGTTACCCATAGTCATAATCACAATATTCAAATATATTAAATAAGAATTCATGTACTTACTTCAATGAGAAAGAGTAAAATCCGAACATTTGCTTGATTAATCACAAAAAAAAACTTGCAAGAAACTCAAAGTAATCAATAATCTCACAAAATCAAAGTAATCAATGATCAATAATCCAGAGTTTAATAATCTAACTAATAATACCGAGTCTAACCTAAAAGAGTCTAACCTCAAAAAAGAGGTTTTTCGAACTATTTATAAAAAATAAAAACCTAATTAAACAAGGACTCTATTTGCAGGAAATCTGCAAAAACGCGGCTGGGTCGATGGACCTCGCGACGGATCGTCATGGTCACGACGGACCGTCATGGACACCGTCGTCCCATACTTGTGCAATTTTTTCTGCTGCTCTTCTTCATTACCCTCGATAGCAAGTATGACGGACCGTCATAGGAGCAACGGTCCGTCGAGGGGTCTTCGTTCCAAAACACTTCAACTCTTGGAATATGGGTACTGGGGTTACTTCTCTGAACTTCATGACTAACCTGCAGGACGGACCGTCATAGAAACGGCGGACCGTCACAAGCTTCGTAACCCCACACATGCTCAGACTTCCCCATCTTCCATCAGCAGCTGCACTACGCTGCCACCTACAGACTGTCACAAGCACGATGGACCGTCATAAGCTCCGTAGGTGGTCTCTTCTGCATTTCTTCACTCAAAATCTTCGCATTCAGCTTTGGACAGCTTTCCTGCAAAATAAAAAGAAACTTATATAAAAAAATAGCACAAAAAGGCTTTTGTACACACTAAACTTATGGAAAAAATATTAATAATACCGTGAAACCACGGTATATCAACACCCTCAACTTAGATTCGTTGTTTGTCCTAAAGCGACGCACTATGACTCAATACAAAATCGTTGTACAATAGTATCCATGTTTCATCCTTTGCAATCATTTGGCTATCAATCCCGATTAATCTTATCAAATCTATGCATGCTATATCTATTAGGCTTGAATTATGTGGGATCAGAACATGACACACACTCACCATGCAATAAAACCTATCCTCTTTAATTTCTCACCGAGGTGCTAACAATTCTGGTATTGCAACTAGTGTCCTCACTTTAGAACAAAATCCTCATTTTTCACACAATGATTTCAGTTTGAGTATAAGGATTACTTTTCAACACTAGCTCTCAGAACAAAGTCACAAGCATTCATACATATTGCCATAAGCTTGCCCTTATTTTCATTGCCTTAAGTTCGCTATACAATCCTTAGGATCACGATAAGACTTTGGTAGCTTGTAACATAGGCTCAGGATCAGGTAGGGTATATTTAGGTATACTTTAGTGACTTTCTTCCCTCCTTGACATATCGGCTAAACCTTTCCACTTTCAATCATTTTATCTCGGCCCAGGTTTTGATATTCTTTCACCTTGCTATTTTCTCTTCTTTCTTCATTTGTGTAAGTGACTCTTCTTTTCTTGCTTGTATTTCTTGTATATTTTTCTTTTTCTTTACTTTTCGCTCAACTAATTCTTGAGTCACTTTATTTTTGTTCTTTCTCTCTCTTTGTTCTTTCAACCCCAATTTCCAGAGCATTCCTCATAATAGCCACCCACAACTCATGGCTTTGCCATGAGTCAAGGTACACAATACCCAAAGTTGGGTCAGGGCCATAATGAAGGTTGTTTACTGCATTAGCCACCTTTAACTTATGCTTTTGGCATAAGCAGAGGTGCACATGTCCAAGGAGGGACCAGGGCCAACACATTGTTCCCAGAAAAGATTAGTTGGGGTGAAAAAGAAAGGTCTAATTTAAGCTTAGATTATTTGGATCAAAGAAGGATAAATTTCATTTGGTTTCTTTTATTTAGGATAGAAATGGGCTTTATTGAATAAGGGCCTATGATCCTTTCCTAATTGTCTATTACAGCTTAATTTCATCAAGACTAACTAGGCAAGTTGTAGATCAGTACCAATAGTGGACTTCTTCGAATTTTCCTCACACTCACTTGACATCTCTTCACTATACCAAATTATACGACACCTAGTTCGAATTTAAGACTTAGGGTAATGAAATGGTGTAACTCTATGTCATGCTTAGAGACATACAATTATCAGTTTCTATGCCTAGTCATGCATCATTTTCCAATTTATCAGGATATCATGTTAGCCATCATGTTCAAGAATTAAACTATGTACAAAAGATATAAACATGCCGGTTCAATAGAAAAAGTAATCAGCCTTTTGGGGAAAAAGAACACATGCAAGAAAACCCCAAAAGAGGATAGTGAATTGGGCTACTCAGACTTCACCTTAACACTCACTTTCAATTTACCCCACCCCCTACAAAAAAACATGCAATTGTCCCCAATGCATAAAAAGTTAAATACTAAAGTGGTAGGTGAAGAAAACCTGTGCCGCAAAGCGCCATTGATCAGCAAGATGGTGGGTCCAGTTCCCCGGAACCCACGTCCTCTGCAATCTGGACACCCTCAGTGGTGTCCTCAGCAACAACCGCACCATCAGTAGTGCCTCTTGCTATCACCACAGTTCGAGAGCTAGACGCCCCAGCTGCTAACTCTGATGCTCTCATCTAGTGCGCCTCTTCCTCAACAAGTGAGGCTCTCCTCGCAGCCTCCATCTCTCGGCGCTCCTTCTTCCGTGCTCACGCTTCAATCTCTGCTCGTGTCACGACCCAAATCCGGGCCGTGACTGGCACCCACACTTACCCTCCTATGTGAGCGAACCGACCAATCTAAACCTTAACATTTCAATGTGATATCAACATAAAGTAATGCGAAAGACTTAAACTTATTAATAAAAACCAATTCAATAACTATTATTTCCCAAAATCTGGAAGTCATCACCACAAGAACATCTATGATCAAATGACTAAACTAAAAATGCCTAAGAATCTAAAAATACATAAGAAGCTAGTCCATGCCGGAATTCAAGACATCAAGACTTGAAGAAGAAGATCCAGTCCAAGCTAGAAGCATTAGCTCACCCTGAATTTCTGATGTAGTAAGACTGGCTTGAATTACTGTTGAGTCGAAGACGACGGCACGTTTGCTGCACTCCACAAATAAACAAGAAGAAAACATAAAAGTAGGGTCGATAAAACACGAGTACTGAGTAGATATCATCGGCCAACTCAAAATAGAAAACAGTATATACCAAGTAATATCATAAACTCAACTATGATACTCAACATGTAGCAACAACAAGTACTATATCATTAACAATTACCGTCAAGTTCACACATGAGGACTCAAGCCTCAATACCATACTCATTTGGGAATTAGGTTCATTAGATTGAGTATATTAACATCTTTCAAGATTCATTATCTTTATTTCTCTTGTGTCGGTACGTGACACTCCGCTCCCTCATATTCATTAATCCTCATGTGTCGGTACGTGACACTCCGATCCCCTACTACTATGTGTCGGAACGTGACACTCCGATCCCCTAAATCTACGTGTCGTTTGGTGACACCCGATCCCCTAAATCTACGTGTCGGTTCGTGACACCCGATCCCCTAAATATACGTGTCGGTTTGTGACACCCGATCCCCTAAATCTACGTGTCGGTTCGTGACACCCGATCCCCTAAATCTATGTGTCGGTTCGTGACACCCGATCCCTTAATCTCTTTCTATCAATTCATCAAGCCTTCTTTCTCTCCAAGGCATCATCAATCTCATTACTTTAGTTAATCAAGCCTTCTTTTATATCAAGGCATCATCATTAACAAGAGATTAGGTTTTTATCAAGATTTGGGATTCAATAGCTTCATCATGCTTCATTTATCACAATTATATCATCACATTCATGCAAGCATACAATTAAGCATATAGTAGGGTTTACAGTACTACCAATACATATCATTCACTATTAAGAGTTTTACTACGAATAGCATGAAAACCATAACCTACCTCCACCGAAGAATTGCGATCAACAAGCTATCTTCTCAGAATTCTTGCTATCCTCTTCGTTTCTCTCTCTCTCTACTCGTTCTCTTTCTTTTTCTGTCTCTCTTTGTTCTTTCTTATTTTTCTTATTCAAACCCTCTTTCTTTTACCCTAATTAGTATATAATTAAGAATAAAAGATGGAAATAATAACCCACTAATTAATTTAAGGTTACCTCTTTTAACCCCCAAGTAATTAGACTTATTAACATTAACCCACTAACTTTATAATTAAAGCAGGAATAGTCAAAAACGTCCCTTAAAACGTATAAAGAAATCCGACCCGGACTGGGATTTGCGCAACCTGTGATGGGCCGTCGTGCCTGCGACGGTCTGTCCTGCAGGTCGTCGCCAAGTTCAGAGACCCCAAATTTCCACCAAGGGTCTGTGACGGTTCGTCACACTTGTGACGGTCCGTCCTGCCATTTGGTTACGAAGTTCAGAGAGTCGATTTCAGTACCCAATTTGCAGATTTTCTAAGTGTTTTGAAACGAGACCCTGCGACGGTCCGTCGTGCCGATGACGGTCCATCGTGGGGTCCGTCGCTTCTGCCAGTTTTTCCAGAATTGAAGTCTGTTGCTCAAAACGACTAAACAGGTTGTTACAATAGATACCAATTTACCCATCATTCGTCCCTGAACGATCACAAGAAGGAAAACAAGGGAGAAAAGGAATACCTGAATCTGTAAACATATGTGGGCATCTTTCTTGCATATCTGCCTCCTTCTCCCAAGTGGCTTCTTCAACCGGTCGATTCTTCCATTGCACCTTGATGGATGCAATCTCTCTTGACCTCAACTTGCGAACTTCTCTATCTAAAATAGCAACAGGCTCCTCCTCATAAGACAAGTTCTCATCAAGCAAAACTGAATCCCAACGGATAATGTAATTTCCATCCCCATGATATCTTTTCAACATAGACACATGGAATACCGGATGCACTCCGGACAGCCCTGGAGGCAAGGCTAACTCATAAGCCACCTCCCCTACTCGCTTAAGTATTTCAAAGGGACCAATGTACCTTCGGCTTAGCTTGCCTCTTTTACCAAACCGCATCACCCCTTTCATTGGTGAAACCTTCAGTAAGACTTGTTCACCTTCCATGAACTCTAGGTCTCTAACCTTTCGATCTGCATATTCTTTTTGTCTACTTTGCGCCGCTAGAAGCTTTTCTTGAATAGACTTCACTTTCTCTATCGAATCCCTCAAAAGGTCAGTACCCCAAGGTCTAACCTCGAATGCATCAAATCAACCAATGGGAGACCTACATCTCCTCCCATACAATGCTTCAAATGGGGCCATATCAATACTTGAGTGATAGCTATTATTGTATGAAAACTCCTCTAAGGGTAGTAAGCTATCCCAATGACCACCAAACTCTATCACACATGCACGAAGCATATCCTCCAACACTTGAATCGTCCTTTCAGACTAACCATCGGTCTGAGGATGGAACGCAGTACTAAGGTCCAACCTAGTACCCAATTCCTCATGCAATGTTTTCCAAAACATAGAAGTAAACTGCGTACCTCTATTTGATATGATGGATAGTGGAACCCCATGCAATCGAACGACTTCTGAGATATAGATCTTGGCCAACTTCTCTGCATTGTAAGTCACCTTTACCGGAATGAAATGAGCAGATTTAGTTAACCTATCAACAATCACCCAAATGGAGTTATACTTACCCATTGTCCTTGGAAGACCAACCACAAAGTCCATTGCAATTCTTTCCCACTTCCATTCCGGAATGGGCATTCTCTGAAGTGTTCCTCCGGGCCTTTGGTGTTCATACTTTACTTGTTGATAGTTTGGACATTTGGCAATAAAATCCACAATATCACGCTTCATTCTACTCCACCAAAAGTGTTGCTTTAGGTCACGGTACATCTCGGTTGAACCCGGATGTATCGAATACCTTGAACTATGAGCCTCTGTCAGAATAGTGTTGATCAAATCATCGATGCGGGGTACGCATACCCTTCCCTTGATCCTCAAAACACCTTCCTCATCGATTTGTGCTTCCTTAGCCTCTCCTCGCAATACCTTATCTTGGATTCTGCGCAGTTTCTCATCATCAAACTGTCTTCCCTTAATCTTGTCAAGAAAGGAAGATCTTTCCTCCACAGAAGCCAACAATCCTCCCTTCTCATTTACTTCTAATCTCATCAAGTCATTAGCTAGAGTCTGGACCTCTCTAGCCAATGGGCGTCTAGAAGCTTGCAAGTGAGCTAGACTTCCCATGCTTCCCGCCTTTCTACTTAAAGCATCCGCTACAACATTCGCCTTCCCCGGATGATACAAAATAGTGATGTCGTAGTCCTTCAGTAGTTCCATCCATCTCCTCTGTCTCAAGTTCAAATCTTTCTGAGTAAAGACATACTGAAGGCTACGATGATCCGTGTAGACCTCACACTTAACCCCATATAAATAGTGTCTCCATTGCTTTAATGCAAACACCACCGCAGCCAATTCCAAATCGTGGGTCGGATAGTTACGTTCATGCACCTTTAATTGCCTTGAAGCATAAGCAATAACACTCTTCTCTTGCATTAGTACTGCACCCAAAGCAGAATAGGATGCATCATAATAAACAATGAAGTTCTTACCCTCTACTTGCAAGGTAAGGATAGGTGCGGTAGTCAACAAAGTCTTGAGCTTCTGAAAGCTTTCCTCACATTTGTCCGACCATACAAATGGAACATTCTGCTTAGTCAAGTTCGTCAATTGGGAAGCAATAGAAGAGAATCCCTTGACAAATCGGCGGTAGTAGCTAGCTAACCCAACAAAGCTCCTTATTTCTGACACATTAGTGGGTCTTACCCAATTCTTCACTGTCTCAATCTTAGAAGGATCCACCATCACTCCTTCCTTAGAAACCACGTGCCCCAAGAAGGACACTGCATCTAGCCAAAACTCACACTTAGAGAACTTGGCATAAAGCTTTTTCTCCCTCAACATTTCCAATACCATTCTCAAATGCTCTTCATGTTCCTTCTTGCTCTTTGAGTATACCAATATATCATCAATAAATACGATCACGAAGAGGTCCAAATATGGCTTAAAAATCCCGTTCATCAAGCTCATGAACGCAGCAGGGGCATTCGTAAGACCAAAAGACATCACCACAAATTCGTAATGCCCATACCTAGTTCGAAAAGCAGTCTTTTGCACATCCGTTGCCCGTATTTTCAATTGATGATAACCGGATCTCAAGTCAATCTTAGAGAAGACACAAGCACCTTGTAACTGATCGAACAAGTCATCAATGCGAGGAAGAGGATACTTGTTCTTAATAGTTACCTTATTTAGTTGTCTGTAGTCTATGCACATACGAAAACTCCCATCCTTCTTCTTCACTAAGAAAACCGGAGCACCCCAAGGAGATGCACTTGGTCTAATGAAGACTTTGCTCAACAATTCTTGAAGTTGGGCCTTTAACTCTCTTAACTCCGCGGGAGCCATTCTATAAGGGGGTATAGAAATGGGGCGAGTGCCCGGTTCAAGATCGATACAGAAGTCAATATCCCTATCTGGTGGCATACCAGGAAGATCTGCAGGGAACACATCCAAAAACTCACGGACTACCGAAACCGACTCAATTGAAGGTACTTGGGTAATGTCATCCTTGAGATGGGCCAAGAAAGCTAAACACCCTTTACTAACCATTTTCTTAGCACGAAGAAAGGAGATGATACGCACCGGATTGGAAGTGTAGTCCCCCTCCCACACTAACGGGTCTGTCCCAGGCTTGGCTAACGTCACAGTTTTAGCATTACAATCCAAGATCGCAAATTGCGGAGAAAGCCAAGTCATACCCAGAATTACATCAAAATCATCTATTTCTAAGATAACCAAATCTACATAAGTGTTGCTCCCCACAAAGTTCACCAAACAAGACCTATATACCTTTTCAACTACCACAGACTCACCCACCGGAGTAGAAACACGAATAGGCATATCAAGTAATTCACAATGCAAATTTAGACCATTAGCAAACGAGGAAGATACATAAGAAAATGTGGATCCAGGATCAAACAATACGGAAGCCATGCAATTACAAACCAGAAGATTACCTGTGATGACAGCATCGGATGCCTCCGCTTCAGACCGCCCAGGGAAAGCGTAACAATGGACCCTTTTGTTTGTTTGCCTGTTGCCCCTACCATGTTGTGATGTAGGGGCTCCAGTTTGCCCATCACCTCTGCCGTTTTGGTGACCACCATTACCTCGACCACCACGTCCTCCAGAATAACGGCCTCTACCATGACTACCTCTACCTCTAACATTTGGAGGTCTGTAACTCTGTATTGGACAATTCCTCCTAATATGTCCAGTCTCCCCACACCCATAACACTCTCTGGAGTCAAGCATAGGTCTCTCAGAGAAGTGTTGACCAGTCTGAGGTGGACCCCCAACTACAGTCTGTAGTGAGGACTGAATGGGTCGAACTGAGTAACCTCCGGAACCCTGTCCTCTAGAGTAAGAACCATTAAACTCTCCTCCCTTTCGAAACCTCTTTGATGTCGATGCCATGGTGAATTCATCTGGCTTCACTCCTTCCACCTCCACCACGAAATCTACCACTTCTTGGAAGGATTTTGCCGTAGCCGCTACCTGTAAGGCTGAAATCCGCAACTCTGACCTCAACCCCTTCACAAAACGCATTTAATCCGCTCTTGTGGACTGAAACAAAGTTGAGTGGCATATCTGGATAGGGCATGAAACTTAGCCTCATATGCATTGACCGACATCCTACCCTGCTCTAGGCTCAAGAACTCATCCCTTTTCCTATCCCTCAAAGTCCGGGGGATATACTTCTCCATAAACAAACTAGCGAATGAGGCCCAAGTCATAGGTGGTGCCTCTGTTGGTTGACACTCAATATGTGACCGCCACCACATTTTGGCATTTCCTTGAAACTGATAACTCACAAACTCAACACCAAACCGTTCTACTATACCCATCTTGTGTAGTAGCTCATGACAGTCAACCAGAAAATCGTAAGCATCCTCAGATTCCGCACCCTTGAAGACTGGAGGTTTCAATTTCAAGAACTTACTGAAAAGTTCATGCTGATCATTTGTCATTATAGGCCCAGTAGTCAGACATGGAAACGTGCCTATGTCCAATGAGGCATCCATACGAAGAGCCATAGTGGCTGCATGTTGTACCTCTGAAACTGGAGGTGTTGGTGCGGAAAACACTGGAGGTGCCTGACCCTGATCGGACAACCCACTAAGATAAGCGAGCACCTGATTTATCATCTTTGGGGTAGGCTGGGGTGGCAATCCCTCATTCTGCACTTGTTCATTTTCCCCATCCTCCCCTTCTCTTATTACTTCCTCAGTCGGTGGAGGAGTCACTGCCCTAGTATTAGATGGGCTAGGTGCTCGTCCTCTTCCCCTAGAGGACGTCCTCCCATGACCTCTACCACGGCCTCTTGCCGCTGCTCTTCCTCGAGCTGCAGCCCCAGTGGCTGGCTCAGACGCACCCTGTCCCACCGGTGCTGGTGTTGGTGTTGGCGTTGTCGTTGCTCTAGTTCTAACCATCTGCGAAAGAGAGTGAAGATGGTCAGATACCAATTTGTATCACCTAGATACCTATTGGATTCAAGTAGTAGCACGAAAGAAGAAAGAAAGAATGGAATTTTCCTAAAGTCCTATAGCCTCTCAAAGAAAAGTAAAGGCGTCCCCCTACCGTTCCTTAAGACTCTACTAGACTCGTTCTTGTGTGATGAGACCAACGAACCTAAGGCTCTGATACCAAGTTTGTCACGACCCAAATCCGGGCCGTGACTGTCACCCACACTTACCCTCCTATGTGAGCGAACCGACCAATCTAAACCTTAACATTTCAATGTGATATCAACATAAAGTAATGCGGAAGAGTTAAACTCATTAATAAAAACCAATTCAATAACTATTATTTCCCAAAATCTGGAAGTCATCACCACAAGAACATCTATGATCAAATGACTAAACTAAAAATGCCTAAGAAGCTAAAAATACATAAGAAGCTAGTCCATGCCGGAATTCAAGGCATCAAGACTTGAAGAAGAAGATCCAGTCCAAGCTAGAAGCATTAGCTCACCCTGAATTTCCGATGTAGTAAGACTGGCTTGAATTACTGTTGAGTCGAAGACGACGGCACATTTGCTGCACTCCACAAATAAACAAGAAGAAAACATAAAAGTAGGGGTGAGTACAAAACACGGTCTTGAGTAGATATCATCGGCCAACTCAAAATAGAAAACAGTATATACCAAGTAATATCATAAACTCAACTATGATACTCAACATGTAGCAACAACAAGTACTATATCATTAACAATTACCGTCAAGTTCACACATGAGGACTCAAGCCTCAATACCATACTCATTTGGGAATTAGGTTCATTAGATTGAGTATATTAACATCTTTCAAGATTCATTATCTTTATTTCTCTTGTGTCGGTATGTGACACTCCGCTCCCTCATATTCATTAATCCTCTTGTATCGGTACGTGACACTTTGATCCCCTACTACTATGTGTCGGAACGTGATACTCCGATCCCCTAAATCTACGTGTCGGTTCGTGACACCCGATCCCCTAAATCTACGTGTCGGTTTGTGACACTCGATCCCCTAAATCTACGTGTCGGTTCGTGACACCCGATCCCCTAAATCTACGTGTTGGTTCGTGACACCCGATCCCCTAAATCTACGTGTCGGTTCGTGACACCCGATCCCTTAATCTCTTTCTATCAATTCATCAAGCCTTCTTTCTCTCCAAGGCATCATCAATCTCATTACTTTAGTTCATCAAGCCTTCTTTTATATCAAGGCATCATCATTAACAAGAGATTAGGTTTTTATCAAGATTTAGGATTCAATAGCTTCATCATGCTTCATTTATCACAATAATATCATCACATTCATGCAAGCATATAATTAAGCTTATAGTAGGGTTTACAATACTACCAATACATATCATTCACTATTAAGAGTTTTACTACGAATAGCATGAAAACCATAACCTACCTCCACCGAAGAATTGCGATCAACAAGCTATCTTCTCAGAATTCTTGCTATCCTCTTCGTTTCTCTCTCTCTCTACTCGTTCTCTTTCTTTTTCTGTCTCTCTTTGTTCTTTCTTATTTTTCTTATTCAAACCCTCTTTCTTTTACCCTAATTAGTATATAATTAAGAATAAAAGATGGCAATAATAACCCACCAATTAACTTAAGGTTACCTCTTTTAACCCCCAAGTAATTAGACTTATTAACATTAACCCACTAACTTTATAATTAAAGAAGGAATAGTCAAAAACATCCCTTAAAACGTATAAAGAAATCCGACCCGGACTGGGATTTGCGCAACCTGTGACGGGCTATTGTGCCTGCGACGGTCCGTCCTGCAGGTTGTCGCCAAGTTCAGAGACACCAAATTTCCACCAAGGGTCTGTGACGGTCCGTCCTGCCATTTCGTTACGAAGTTCAGAGAGTCGATTTCAGTACCCAATTTGCAGATTTTCTAAGTGTTTTGAAACGAGACCCTGCGACGGTCCGTCGTGCCCATGACGGTCCGTCGTGGGGTCCGTCGCTTCTTCTAGTTTTTCCTGAATTGAAGTCTGTTGCTCAAAACGACTAAACAGGTCGTTACAGCTCAACCCTACGCCTCTTGGAATTCTCTCGAGGGGGAGGTGGTGGAATCTCTAAAGTGGCAAATAGGGCCGCCAACACTGTGTCTTCAGTAGGCTCGACAGAAGGGGCTTCAGACTCCGGCACCCTAGCCTCTAAGATCGTGTCGATATCTGCACGAAGACTATCAACTGCGTCCTGGAGAGTCGACATATCCACCAGAGGAGCTGGTCGGGCTAGCACCCTCAACTCAAAGGCGTCCAAGCGCAGGTGAACCTCAGCGATCTTCCGCTCTGTATACTGGACCATTTTCCGCTCTAGGCGCTCTTCTAACTCTGTAATCGACTTCTGCATCCACGGCTGGATATGATGCAGAAGTGTTGCCATTTGAGCCTCTAATTTTTGGACCCTAGCAAGCGGCATAAGTGCCGGTAGAGGGTCTGTGTGAGAGGAGCTCGAGGCATTGCTACTACCCGGGATAGACTCAACCAGGGTAGTGTTAGTGGACGCCGCCTGTGTAGCCGTGCGGGCCTGGGCTACCGTATTAGAAAGATCATCAGCAAGTGGGGGCAGCTCTTGACGCGGCCCTCTGCGTGGAGCCAACTCATTGGCCTCGTCTCTGATGAGGCCTACGTCAACAGTGCCCTGCGGGGTCTTGAGCTGATCTATGTGCCATATAGGCACACCTGCGGACCTGCAGAGAGCAAAGATCATGCATGGGAAAGGGTAAGTAGTAGTGACCTTGAAAGCCCCCTCGTGCATGACTGCATGTAGAAGCCACGCGAAGTGCCCCTCGAACCCGGCTATTATCGCCGCCATCAACACTGCTCGATCCCATATAACGATATTATCAGCAGGGGTGGGGGAAAGGCAGTGACGGACAATCATCCACAAGAACTTTGCCGTGAAAGTGAGGTTGGCCTTCTTGATAGGCCCCTTTGGCTCAGTTACCCAGTCGGCACCCTCTCCGAAAACTGAGAGGTGCAGGGCCATCCACCTCATGGTCTCTCTATGTTATGGCTCGCGCAGGAACTGGACATCTTTAACTATCTGTCAGTGGTAGTCAAACTCGGCAGTGAGAGTGGTCTGAGTAGCATCAACACCCTCGCCGTATAGAAACCGGCGGATGGCAGGCAGGGAAATGTCAACCTGTACGCCCCGTACTCGGACCTTCTCCAGTGGGGCCTGTTTAGCAAGGGAAGCCCGCCTATCTATCTATGATCGGAGAGTCGCTACGTAGGAGGCGTAGAACTCTCAGACCATTTCTTAACTGTAACGTCCCAACGAATGTGCTGTCCACTCCAAGCGATGCCTGGTGAAGAGATTGTGGATCTCAGGCATCGTCTGGAGACTCCCTGTAAGGACCCGCAACTCCAAGGTGAATGTTCGAGTCATCACTCCTTTATCAGTCAGGAACTTGACGTCGGAGTAGACTTGAAATTACCCGTCGACACACCACCAGTTGGGCTGGTCAGTGGCTGGGGTGGGGGCATGAGCTGGTGAACCTGATGTTGATTCAGAACTGTAAGCCTCATCAGACTAGGCCGACGCTACAGCGGTAGCGGGTGCAGGAATCTCAGCAGAGTTGGAGGCTTCCTCGGACCACGAAACTCCTATGCAGCCAGACGCTCCTTCTTCATTTGTGGCTGACCCAGAGGGTGTGCCGGTCAGTGTGCACTCCTCATCAGACTGGGAGGCAGTGACTATGCCGGATACCACCTTTTTGGGTGTGGCTCTGGGAGCACGTGCAACACAGGAAGGGGTGAAAGTGCATGGGGGCACATACTCAGGGTCACTTAGAAAATGGGAAGTGGGGTATTAGAGCTTTTGGAACGGAGCCTACGACGGTCCGTCGTGGGTACAACGGTCCATCTCGAGGTCTCATTCTGTATAGCAGTGACAGAACTGGGGGTACCCCATGCATCCTCGATGAACCCTGGTCAAACTTGTAGTGTTTTGGACCTATATTTGTCTAACCCAACTACCTAGGAAACTAGCAATGCAAAAGCACCTATGTCTAGGGTTGTAAACACAAAAATTTTGAACATTTGTAACCTAGGTTAGCAGAATCTTATAAAAGAAATGAACATATGACGAAGAACTAAGCTAATACCAATTAATAAACAGAAATGAAATATAAAAGTGTAGAAATTAGAGAGATATACCTTAGAATTGGAGAAAATCAAATGGACAAGTACTCGGTGGCCAGGCTGTCATCCACAGCAGCAACTCCGACTAGTAGTTTATAACTTGTAGGGCTTTGTAGAGTTATGGGGGGGGGGGGAAATGATCGGTTGATAATGGGAGAGATTGTGGAAGTTGAAAAGAGAGGGAAATGGGAGGAATAATGAAGGAATTGGGTGAAATGGGGGTTGAGAAGTTTTAATTGTGAAATTTTATAATAAACTCCAACCGGGTCGGGTCGGGTACGCCTTATTAATGACGCGACGATTCCCTGATGACGGTCCATCGCAGTTGTGATGACTCGTCGTTCGTTCCGTCGTGTGTGCCCTAGTTTGAAAATAACAGAAAGACATACCTGGTACGACGGAGGCATACGACGGTCCGTCGAAGGTGCAACGGTCCGTCGATGTATCCGTCAGTGACTGTTGCAGAGTAAATATCTGCAGAAATTCCTGGTGATGTGCTTGCAAATTTAAAAACCCATTAGTAGAAAAATGATACCATTACTAAAAAGACTAGAAGTATTGGGTTGCCTCCCAACAAGCGCCTGATTAAATGTCGCGGCACGATTGGGGACACTTGATTACTCAAACTTCATCAAGATTGTATGCCTCCATCACTTCCTTCCCCGATGCTTTATGCCCAAAAAAGAGTTTTATTCTATCTCTATTCATCTTAAACCGCACTCCCTCCTTGGCTTTTAACTCAACTGCTCCATGAGGGAATACTTGGGTAATCAAGTAACTTAGTATCTTGCATGCAAAGTGACAAGTTATGTATATCTAAATCCTTGGCCCGGCATCTAGAAAATCTCACTCCGCACCTTGGTCCGGCTACGTGTGTTGCTATCCTAACCCTTATCTTTACCTCATATTAAGCATTGTATTCAATATTTGACTAAGTTATTACCTCGTACCAATCAATACTAGCCTACTAGATAGTATACACTAAATCTATGTTAATAATTCTTTATCTATTATCTACCTTCTTGGTTCGGCAAGTAGCATTAAGGCGAGTTCTAACGTTCCCCATCCGTTAAAAAGACTTCTAAGCGAAAGAATTATAAATACATGCAAGACACCATTCTAGAATTGTTATTTTAGTTAGGTTTTATCTCATTATTAGCCTATGGTTCACACAACCCTAGTTATGGAGTTTAGTTACCCATAGTCATAATCACAATATTCAAATGTATTAAATAAGAATTCATGTACTTACGTCAATGAGAAAGAGTAAAATCCGTAAGTTTGCTTGATTAATTACAAAAAATCACTTGCAAGAATCTCAAAGTAATCAATAATCTCACAAAATCAAAGTAATCAATGATCAATAATCCAGAGTTTAATAATCTAACTAATAATACCGAGTCTAACCTAACAGAGTCTAACCTCAAAAATGAGGTTTTTCGAACTATTTATAAAAAATAAAAACATAATTAAACAAGGACTCTATTTGCTGGAAATCTGCCAAAATGAGGCTGGGTTGACGGACCTCGCGTCGGATCGTCATGGTCACGACGGACCGTCATGGTCACGACGGACCGTCATGGACTCCGTTGTCCCATACTTGTGCAATTTCTTCTGCTTCTCTTCATCATTACCCTCGACGGCAAGTATGACGGACCGTCATTGGCACAACAGTCCGTTGAGGGTCTTCGTTCCAAAACACTTCAACTCTTGGAAAATGGATACTGGGATTACTTCTCTGAACTTCATGACGAACCTGCAGGACGGACCGTCAGAAGCTTCGTAATCCCACACTTTGTCAGACTTCCCCATCTTCCTTCAGCAGCTTGCACTATGCTGCCACCAACGGACCGTCACAAGCACGACGGATTGTCATAATCTCCGTAGGTGGTCTCTTCTGCATTTCTTCACTCAAAATCTCCGCATTCAGCTTTGGACAGATTTCCTGTAAAAGAAAAAGAAATTTATATAAAAATTAGCACAAAAAGGCTTTTGGACACACTAAACTTAAGGAAAAAATATTAATAATACCGTGAAACCATGGTATATGAACTAACAAAAACACATTTACTTATTTGATGAACTTAACATCTTTCTATGTCTAATTTGTTTAGTTTTAACTTAATTCAAACGCTATATTCACCAACTAAATCACATATACTTATTTAAAAAATTTAACAATTTTTCAAGTCTAATTAGTTTAGTTTTAACTTAATTCCAACATTATATTCACCAACTAAATCATATTAACTTATTTAATGAATTTAACAACTTTCTAAATCTAATTAGTTTAGTTTTAACATAATTCAAACAGTGTATTCACCAACTAAATCACATTTACAAATTTGAAGAACTTAACATCTTTCTAAGTCTAATTAGTTTAGTTTTAACTTAATTCCAACACTATATTCACCAACTAAATCACATCAACTTATTTAAAGAAAATAAAATCTTTCTAATTGTAATTAGTAGTCATGCCCCAAGCTACCCCAAGATGCTAACACGAAATGTAGGACCACAAGTGATCCCAAGCTAACCCTGATGACATGATCATGAGCATACTAAAAATAATAAACTGTTGCTAAAGCTAAATCATACTTAAAATGAAAAGATGAGGAATACCCATATTCTATAACTAAGATATTTGAAAACAATGAGTTTAATACAAAAGAAATATTAACTCAATACTATGCTGAATCTAACTATGTCTGAAAATATCCTCTAAACTAGATTAGAAATACAGGGACAAGCCCCAACTAAATCTAGCAAAAACTGAATCTAAATGACTAAAGACTCAAATGAAAGTAATGATTGTTGTGGAGAATGAAGACTCACCACTGAACCTGCTGAACTGGAGATCGGGAAATTGATCTATGCGTGATCAGAATGCTGAGAACCTTAACCTACATCACGAGAAGATGTAGCGCACGTATGCGTCTGTACTTGAAAGGTAGTGAGCATGCAGGATAGAGTAAGGCTGAAATAAAACATAACTGAACAAGCAAAAAAACAAGTATAATAATCTGAACGTGATTTGCTTATTTCTGAGCTAACTGGATGCAATGACCAATTTATAACATGCTGAAACTAAATACTAAATATACTGATAAATGGTTAATGTAGAGAATCTGACTGAACCGTGGGAGCTACTAATAACCGATAATAAAACCACATGAGCTAAATGTGGAGTCCGATGTATACGTCCCATCGAGAGGACCCAATATACCATGCCAAAGGTAAAAAGGCATGCTTTCGTGATCACTAAACTTATTGCCCACAGGGGGGACTTACAACCTAATTGGCTAGTAGTTCTGGGACTATTGGGTACGCTAAAGCCTTGTCCAACTCGGTATTATGCTACTCCCAATGAATTCAGTAAATTATCTGATTATATCTGAATTTTTGTAAAAACTGGATAGCACGAAACTGAACATGCAAACTGAGAATGCAACAATTAATCTGATAATTATGCATTTATAACGGAGGCATGTATATCTGAAGTGTCTGAAATATATGACTTAGCATGTGTCATACAAGAACTAAAGAAATACAAATGTAGGGTTCTGAAATTCATGCGATAATCTGAGTAATAACATGATAATCTGATTTGGAACATATATTTAATAAATTCATGAAGTTCTAACAATGTTCTAGAAACCCTAAGTTTAATCATGATAAGAGAATCAAGAACCTAACTGAAAACTACGTACCCAATGGGTGAAAGGAACCCACAAGTGAAATCCCACATACCTGGTGATGAAATCCACGAAATTTTTTTTTAAGTTTCTTCTCCTCTCTTGTTTCTAATTTTCTAAGTTTTTATTTAATGATTTGACTTGGTAATGTTTTGATTATGTTTCTAGGCTTAAACAGACTAAAATATGATGATTTAGGGTCAAAACAAGGTAAATTAGGGTTTAAATGGAGTGGAAAAGTCAAAAAGACCCCTTGGAAGGTTGTTGTCGGGCCTCACGACGGCCCTGATTGACGGGCGCACGCCCCGTCATTGGGTCCGTCGTGAGGGCCTGTTCGATAGGCCTTTACTAAAATGGGCATAACTTTTTACTCGGAGGTCTAATTTTAGCAAGGTCGGTGGCTGTGGAAAGATAATTCAATTATCTATCTGTGGGTAGGTCATAAGACACAATTCATTTTTTGCTAAGATTTATTATCACTTTAAGTTTACCCAATTGCATTTCCCCTTAACTGGCTGCAATTTTTTAACCTACGGACCGTAGTTCCACCTACGAACCATGCTGGTCATCCATATCTCCTGTCAGAGAGTGGTTGAAGGGAGTCTTGATCTACAGTCACGGACTATGGACCGTCGTTTGACCTATGTACCGTAAGTCCGTCCGTCGTCCAAGACTTAACCAATTTTTCTAGGCTGAAGTTTTTGTGAGTTTCTGATCCCATCGATGGTTGTGCAGGATGGACCGTGGTTTAGGCTACAGTCCGTCGATGCCACCGTTGGTAGCACATGCAGATTTTTCTAAAAAACTAATTTTTGTTCTGTTTTGGCTACGGGGTGTTACATTATCTACCACTTGGGAACATTCATCCTCGAATGAAGACTAAACTAGCTAAAATATAGAGAGAGAGATGCAAACCCCACTACTATCACTAAGAACTGAATTCTGACTGAATTGAGTTTTGAGTACATACAATTATGCTAAAAATGAAATTACAAACTGAGGGAACATGATTCTAAAACTTAATTTACGCATGAATGACTGTAAAATTGAAGAGGAACTATTACCTCAAGATGGAGTGGAATCGGAAGGAAAAAGGTAAGGATACTTGGCTTTAATGGCTGCTTCTGCTTCCTAAGTAGCTCCCTCTACGGACTGACTCCTCCACAAAACCTTGACTAAAGTGATTTCATTGTTATTCAACCTTCTAACCTGACGATCAAGAATCTTAACTGGTACATCCTTATAAGAAAGACTATCTTTCACCGCCACACTCTCTAATGGCACTATAGAGGCTGGATCACCCACACACTTCTTCAAGAATTAGATGTGGAAGACTGGATGCACTACTGCTAATTTTTTTGGCAACTCTAACCCATACGACACCTTGCCAATCCTTTTCAAGATCATGTAAGGGCCTACATATCTAGGACTGAGCTTCCCTTTTTTTTCGAATCTCATCACCCCTTTCATAGGTGAGACTTTCAGAAGAACCCAATCATCAACTTGTAACTCTAGTTCCCTTCTATTTACATGTAACGACCTGCTAGGTCGTTTTAAGAACTAGGACTAGTTTGACTCCTTTTGAAAATTTAAAAGAGTATTTTTAAACTATTCGAAATTAAGAATATTTAGTTGATAAAAATTTAAGTGAAGAATTAATATTGTTAATAGTTAGTGGGTTATGTCCATTATTCATTTAATACCTTTTTACTTGACCCATTAATTGATTTAGGTTAGTGGGATTAGTTTATTTATTTTACTTAATTAACATTAGAAGGGCAGAAAATAAAAGGGTAGAAAACTACCTGGGCAGTGTGAATACAGAACGTGCAGAAAATAAAATGGTAGAAAACTACCTGGGCAGTGTGAATACAGAACGTGAGGGAACTAGCAAAATCTTCAGGTAAGAATAAATTTGGAGATTTTCTTGATTTTTATATGGATCATAGTGAAAGTAAGGTAGATAGAAAGTTGATTCCTTATTCGTCTTTTTATTATTATAATAAGGGCTTTGATAGGAAAATTGGCAGGGAACGATATATATAGTTTTCTTCATAGTTTCCAGTTGGAGTATATTGTTTCTGTTACTATTATTATTCGAAGTGTAGTTGTTATACATAATGAAGTTGAGGTAAAATATTTGGGGTTATGTGATTTTATCAATGGGAAAAGAAACATTGTTTTGGTTGTTCCTGAGGTCACCATTGGTTTGTAAACAGTGGTTGTCCTATCAATTTATATCTATGATTTATTATAGTATAGATTTAGTTATTAATATATTAGGTACTTAGATATGGAGATATTGCATTATATTATATTGTCTCGTATTATATTGGATGGAATACTATGAGATTTATGAAACTTGGTAAGGTTAGATTTAACCTATATTTAAAATTTAGGAATACGAGACTTGACACGTATAGTTAACACTAAGATTTATGTACTTGATTATAAATTTTGGTGCAAGGGATTAGAATAATGTGCAGGAAGTGAATGTTCTTGTCCGTTCGAAATTAAGAACTTAGAAATTGTTTGTTCGGTGGTATATATGTTGGCAACTGGTATTAAATTATTCCTTTTTATTGTTAAAGGCGTTATTCAATTTTATCGGAAAAGATTTAAAGACAAATTGGTGCACTTTAGGTTTATTTAATATAAAGAAATAATGGTGGTGGGGAATCATAAGAAAATCATGAGCCAATCATTGGAAATCAGATTCATAAGTCAATCATTTGTTAAGCTTGCCAATGATTGGCATTTGTTATGAATTTTTGGGATTTGACAGTTTTTTTCTTCAGATTGTCACGTTGCAGTGCATTCTACCTGTTCGTAGTGTAGATATTACATTGTCCTGCTTCAGTCAAATATCGAAAAAAGATTTAAGTTAAATATATTGAGGTAGATAATTAAATATTATTTGAATAGTGTTGTATGAATACTATTAAAATTATGATTTTTGGAGAGATTAAGGTTCAATTCTTGACTTGAAATTTAGCCAATGTGATAATTTTGGCATATAAATTATATCAAGATTTGGGACTTGGTTAGAGATATGCGTAAGTTTTAGGGTCTATGGTATACCTATAATAATTTGAATATCAACAAACTCGCTCACCTTCGAATATTGCATCATTGGTAGATCGTGAGCATTCCGAAACTTTGCAAAAAGGGAAGAAACTATCTTAAATATTCGTGGCACGAGGTTCGACACTTGAGGTATGTTAAGATTTTTAGACTTGTTGAAGGATGTTTTCCTAATTAAAGATTAAAAAAAATAGACAAAAGGGTAAGGGCGAAAGTTGGGGGTCTCGTATCAATGGTGTGACAGGCATTGGTACTAGTACCGGTGTTATAAAACGGAAAGTTACTACTATATAATGCGGATTGTAATTTGAGAATTTCCAAATCATATGATCATTAGCTGATATATTATTGACTTAAAATTTTTGTGTGATTGTGTTTTCTTTATTACACCCTTATATTTGTTACAATTGAGGTGATTATGTATTATGTTGATATTGATTGAGTGAGATGCATGATTATCCCCTTATATTGAAATAATATTGTATACATGCATTGACATGAGATTGAGTATAAGTTGGGCACGTGGAGATCGCCTCTGCTGGGGATGGTGAGATGTTAAGATTGTAATTTAGGCACGTGGAGACCCTTCAGTGCGAAAATTGTTGATATTATGATAGTGCGCTGAGATCGTCCGCATAAACACATTGAGATCGTATGTGTCGGTATATGGACCTCGCGAGTCCCCCATGGGTCATGAACTCTCGATGTATTTCCGAGCAGTATCATGTATATACGGTTGATTGAGTACTGGGTATTTTGAGACATATAATTACATGGTATCATATTGCATTGCATTTCATCACATCATTCATTCTTGATGATTATATGTTTCGTTTGGTGTTTGGAAAACACTTAATGTTGATTTCCTTTATTGATGAAACTTAAATAGTAAGTGTAATATATATATATATACTTGTTTAATTCAAGAACTTATTTTCTTATATAAACTCTCGTCACTACTTCTTCGTTGTCGGTCAATGAGACGTACTAGGTACACGTGATTTCGTACTCATACTACACTTGTTGCACTCTTTATGGTGCAGATTTGATTCCAAGTAGGAGCACATCTCGTGGGGTAAATTGAGTTCGAGCTTGAAGTTCTTGGAGTTGTGGTGAGATGCTTGTTGTTCTGTGGCCCACACCTCCCTCTATCTTTTATTTATTCTGTTATTAGTATTTAGACAGGATATCCCTTATGTTAGATTTGTCATTTAGTTTCTGACTTGCATCGGATTCTAGAAGCTCTTGTACTTAAGACACCAATTCTTGGGGTGATATATTTTTTAGCTTCCGCATTTCGTACTTATAAGGAACTCAATGTTGGAGATTCTTGCTAAGTGTTAGTCTTTTTACTCATTTGTAGGATTAGTTGGGTTAATATGTTGGGTTGGCTTACCTATTGGTTGGGAACATAGGTGCCATCACGACTTGCAAATTTGGGTCGTGACAAATTTGGTATCACCGCCCTTGGTTCATCGTTCTAAAGACTAGAAGAGCAATGTCTAGAGGAGTCTTGCGGATCGGTATGAAGACGTCCATACCTATCTTCGAGAGGCTATAGAACATTTAGGAAATATTCTGTTCTTTTATTCATTATCGTGCACACTTGACCTTGTAGAAATTCTAATCTTGATATCTCATTCTCTCAAATGGCGAGGAATCGTACATCGGTAAGTGGTGGTCACGATCCTATTCCTACGCCTGCTTCTGGGAATACTATCCGAGGTAGAGGTAGGGCACGAGCTCGAAGTCGGGGTAGGGGTCGTATTGCAGCACCTGTGGATGGTTAAGTACCAATAGCTACCCAGGGTAGTGATAGGACCGTACCTCCTGATGCAGAGGTTATTCATGGGGATGTGCAAGATCGTGTCGAGGGGGATAGGCCAGCTCAGGCTCCACCCAGTACTATTGTCCCCCAGTGCTTCAAGATACCTTGGCTCGTAGGTTAGGAATCCTAGAGGGGATGGCCCAGGCAGGAGCTTTGCCTGTCACTTCTGATGGCTCACAGACCCGTGTTGGAGGTCAAACTCCAGATCTGATAAATGCTTCAGATTCTCAGACTCCCAGGACTCAGCCAGCTGCCTCTGTAGCTCCTCATTTGTATAGTATGGAGTTTCCAGATATGACATCACATTTGGTGAACAGGCCTTCTATGACTATTGATGAGCAAAAGATGTTTGGGAGGTTTAGACTAATGAATCCTCCTACTTATAATGGTGACTTAGCTGAGGATGCATTTGAATTTATAATTAGTTGTCATGAGAGGTTGCATAATCTTGGATTAGTTGAGTCTCATGGAGTTGGCTACACAGCGTTTCAGATGACTGGCTCTACTAAGCAGTGGTGGAGGGATTATATTAGTAGTAGGCCAGCTAGACCCCATCCACTATCCTGGACTCAGTTTACTCAGGTATTTCTATCCAAATTTGTTCCACGCAGTGAGAGGGAGCGCAAGAGGGACGAGTTTGAGGGTTTGCAGCAAAATGGTATGTCTGTTGCAAAGTATGAGGGTAAATTTCATGCCTTGGCTAGGCATGCTTTGATGATACTTCCCACAGAGGCTGAGAGAGTGAGAAGGTTTGTAAAGGGGATGATTATTCCGATCCCTCTAGGAGTTTCTCAAGTTGCTGCTTCTGGTGTTCCATTCCTGAAAGTGGTAGATGCTGCTAAGGAGTTGGAGATGATTCGGCATGAGAAATTTGAGCAGTGAGAGGGAATGAGGACTCGTTATTAAGATGATTATGGTGGTGCTCCTCCTAGGAGTCGGGGTTACTTGGGCAGAGGTTGTCACCCACAGTCCAGTAGACCCATTCATGCTGCTATACCAACATCTGAGGCTGGTTACGCTGGGCATAACTCTTTGAGCTCGGTGCATACTTCGCAGGGTTCATCTTCAAGATCTGTAGTCCGTGGAGGGCATTCTGGTCATTCAGGTTCCTCTCATCAGCCTACATCTCGTAGGGGCTGTTTTGAGTGTGGTGATATGGGACACTTTGTGAGAGACTGCCCTAGGAAAAGACGTGGTGGCTTACATCAGGGTTCTAAGGCTTCGACTTCCAGGGTTGCACAACATCCAGCTAGGGGTGGTGCACAGAATGGTAAAGGTGGTTCTCATTCAGGTAGAGGTGGTTCTCTTTCTGGTCGAGGAGGTGGTCGTGGAGGTTCACAATCTGATGGAGGTCGTTCTCGCTGTTATGCTTTTCTAGGTAGGCCAGAGGCTGAAGCCTCAGATGCTATTATAACATGTATTATTTCGATTTGTCATCGAACAGCTATTGTATTATTTGATCCAGGCTCTACTTATTCTTATGTGTCCACATATTTTGCTCCTAGTCTAGATATATTGTGTGAGTCTCTTGATTTGCCAATACGTGTTTCTACTCCTGTCCCGGATTCAGTAGTTGTAGATTGGGTGTATCGATTATGTACTGTTACTTTGATGGGGTATGACACTCATGCAGATTTAAAGGTCTTCGATATGATAGATTTTGATGTGATTCTTGGTATGGATTGGTTATCTTCTTACCACGCAATTTTAAATTGTCATGCCAAGACCATCACTTTAGCTATGCCTGGAATTCCTATAGTAGAATGGAGAGGTTCTCTTAGTGACCCTTCTAAGGGTGTGATATCATTCCTTAAGGCTCGTCAGTTGGTACAGAGAGGATGTTTGGCTTACTTGTCCCACATTTGAGATACTAGTATTGAGACTCCTATGCTTGAGTCTATTCCAGTATTGAGTGAATTTTCTGAAGTATTTCTGACCGATTTACCAGGTCTTCCACCAAATCGTGATTTTGATTTTTGTATTGATGTGGAGCAAGGCACTCAACCTATTTCCATTCCTCCTTATCGTATGGAACCGGCTGAATTGAAAGAGTTGAAGGAGCAGTTGCAGGATTTGTTGAGCAAAGGTTTTATTAGACCAAGTGTATCTTCTTGGGGTACTCCAGTGTAATTTGTGAAGAAGAAAGATGGATCTATGCGTATGTGTATTGACTATCGGCAGTTGAACAAGGTAACCATCAGAAATAAGTATCCGATATCTCGTAGTGATGATTTATTTGATCAGTTGCAGGGTGCTTCAGTTTTCTCCAAAATTGACTTGAGATCTGGCTATCATAAGCTGAAGGTTAGGGTGGAGGATATCCCTAAGACAGCTTTTCGAATACGTTGTGGTCATTATGAGTTTTTGGTCATGTCTTTCGGATTGACTACCCAGCAGCTTTTATGGACTTGATGAATGGAGTGTTTAGACCGTATTTAGATTCCTTTGTTATTGTCATCATGTAACGACCTGTTTAGTCATTTTGAGCAGTGGAGTTTATTTCTGGCAATAACTGTCTGAGTCGATGGATCCCACGACTGACCGTCATGGGCACGACGGACCGTCGAGGGTGTCTCGTTCCAAAACACTTAAAATTCTAAAATTTGGGTACTGAGATCGACTCTCTGAACTTCACGACGGAGTGGCAGGACGGACCGTCATTGGCACGACGGACCGTCACAGACTCTTCAAGGAATTGAGTCTCTGAACTTTGTGACGGAAGCAGCAGGACGGACCGTCGCAGGCACGATGAGCCGTCACAGTTTGCGTAACCCTGACTGGGTCAGATTTCTGTTAAATGTTTTTAGGGGCATTTTGGACTATTCATGCTTATAATTATAAAGTTAGCGGTTAAATGTTAATAATTCAATTACTTGGGGGTTTAAGGAGACAACCTTGGAATAAATAGTGGGTTACTTTTACCATCTTTATACTTAATTATATGACAATTAGGGTAAAAGACAAAAGGGTTTGAATAAGAAAAAGAGAAAGAACGGAGACTAAAGAGAGAAACGAACGAGAGAAGAAGTGAACGCAAGGAAAGCAAAGGTTTGGGAAAGTAGATTGCTTGATCACGAATTCTTCAGTAGAGGTAGGTTATGGTTTATGTTTAATAGTGAATGATATGTATTGGGTAGTATTGTATACCCTTCTATATGCTTAATTGTGTGCTTGCATGATGTGATTATATAATTGTGATAAAAAAAGCCTGATGAGGCTGTTGAATCTTAAATCTTAAAACCTCTTTGTTAATGATGATGCCTTGGTATAAAAGAAGGCTTGATGAGCTAAAAGAATGAGGTTAGGGGATCGGGTGTCACGAACCGACACGTAGTATTAGGGGATCGGGTGTCACAAACCGACACGTAGTATTAGGGGATAGGGTGTCACGAACCGACACGTAGTATTAGGGGATCCGGTGTCACGAACCGACACGTAGTATTAGGGGATCGGGTGTCACGAACTGACACGTAGTATTAGGGGATCGGGTGTCACGAACCGACACGTAGTATTAGGGGATCGGAGTGTCACGTTCCGACACAAGAGGAATAAAGAGAATGAATCTTGAATTATCTTAATATACTCAAAATTTCATGAACCTATTTCCCTAATGAGTATGGTATGGAGGCTTGAGTCCTCATGGGTGTACTTGGCGTTATTATCAATGATCCTTGTACTTGTTGTTGCTACCTGTTGAGTATTGTAGTGGATTTTATGATATTATCTGATGTATATTGCTTTCTATTTTGAGTTGGTCGATGATATCTACTCAGTACTCGTGTTTTGTACTGACCCCTACTTGTATGTTTTCCTTTTGTTCATTGTGGAGTGTAGCAAACGTACCGTCGTCTTCAACTCAACTGCAACTCTAGCCAGTTTTCATCACGTCAGATTTCAGGGTGAGCTATTGTTTCTAGCTTGGACTGGATCTTCTCCTTCACGTCTTGATGCCTTGAAGTTCTTTCATGGACTATCTGTTTAGTTATTTTAGCTTCTTAGATACTCTTAGACTTAGTAAATTGAGGATAGATGTTCTTGTGATGATGACTTACAGATTTTGGGGATGATAATAACTTTTTGAGTGTTTAGAAGTTATTAATCTACTTTCATTAATGAGTTTTAAGTTTTCCGCATTATTTTCTATTTATTATTGGTAAATGATTGGGGTTAGATTGGTTGGTTCGCTCACATAGGAGGATAAGTGTGGGTGCCACTCGCGGCTCGTTTTGGGTCGTGACAAACTTGGTATAAGAGCATTAGGTTCGTTGGTCTCATCACACAAGAACGAGTCTAGTAGAGTCATGAGGAACGGTAGGGGGGCGCCTTTACTTTTCTTTGAGAGGCTAAAAGACTTTAGGAAAACTCCATTCTTTCTTTCTTTCGTTCTATTACTTGGGTCCAATTGGTATCTAGGTAATACAAATTGGTATCTGACCATCTTCACTCTATTTCGCAGATGGTTAGAACTAGAGCAACAACTGCGCCGACACCAACACCGGCACCAACACCAACACCGGCAAGACAAGATGCATCTGAACCAGCCACTGAGGTTGTAGCTCGAAGAGGGGCAGTGACAAGAGGCAATGGTAGAGGTCGCGGGAGGACGTCCTCTAGAGGAAGAGGACAAGCACCTGGCCCATCTAGTACTAGGGTGGTGACTCCTCCACCGACTGAGGAGGTAGTAAGAGAGGGTGAGGAAGGGGAGAATGAGCAAGTGCAGAATGAGGAATTACTACCCCAACCTACCCAGAGATGATTAATCAGGTTCTTGCTTATCTTAGCGGGTTATCTGATCAGGGCCAGACACCTCCATTGTTTTCTGCACTAGCACCACAGGTTCTGGGAGTACAACATGCAGCTGTTGTGGCTCCCCGGATGGATGCCTCATTGGAAATAGGCACGTTTCCTCGATTGACTACAGGGCCTATAATGATAAGTGATCAGCATGAACTTTTCAGTAAGTTCTTGAAATTGAAACCTCCAGTCTTCAAGGGTGCTGAATCTAAGGATGCCTACGATTTTCTGGTTGAATTTCATGAGTTACTACATAAAATGGGCATAGTGGAACGATTTGGCGTTGAGTTTGTAACCTATCAGTTCCAGGGAAATGCCAAAATGTGGTGGCGGTCACATGTTGAGTGTCAACCCGCACAGGCACCACCTATGACTTGGGCGTCATTCTCTAGCTTATTTATGGAGAAGTATATCCCCTGGACCTTGAGGGATAGGAGGAGAGATAAGTTCTTGAGCCTAGAGCAAGGTAGGATATCGGTTACTGCGTATGAGGCTATGTTTCGTGCATTATCTAGGTATGCCACCCAGCTATGTTTCAGTCCACAAGAGCGGATTCGCCGTTTTGTGAAGGGGTTGAGGTCGGAGTTGCGGATTTCATCCTTCCAGGTAGCGGCTACATAAAAATCCTTTTAGGAAGTGGTAGACTTCGTGATAGAGGTGGAGGGAGTGAAACCAGATGACTTCACCATGGCATCGACATCAAAACGGTTTTGTAAGGGAGGTAAGTTTAATGGTTCTTACTCCATAGGACAGGGTTAAGGAGGTTACCCAGTCCGACCTATCAGTCCTCACTACAGGCTATAGCTGGGGGTCCACCGTAGACCGGTCAACAATTCTCTGAGTTTGGAGGTTATCCCCAGACTCCGTCATTCTCACAGAGACCTATGCTTCAATCCAGAGAATGTTATGGATGTGGAGAGACTGGACATATTAGGAAAAATTGTCCAAAACAGAGTTACAGACCCCCAATGATCAGAGGTAGAGGTGGTCATGGAAGAGGCCGTTATTCGGGAGGACGTGGTGGCCGAGGTAATGGTGGTCATCAAAACGGCCAGGGTGACGGGCAAACTGGGACTTCTGCAGCGCAACATGGTAGGGGCAACTGGTAGACAGGTGATAGAGCCCATTGTTATGCTTTCCCCGGGCGGTCGGAAGCGGAGACATCCGATGCTGTTATCACAGGTAATCTTTTGGTTTATGATTGCATGGCTTTCGTAATATTTGATCCTGGATCCACATTTTCATATGTATTTTCTTCATTTGCTACTGGTCTTAACTTACATTGTGAATTGCTTGACATGCCTATTCGTGTTTCTACTCCGGTGGGTGAGTCTGTGATATTTGAAAAGGTATATAGGTCTTGTCTTTTAACTTTTGTGGGGAGCAATACTTATGTAGACTTGGTTATCTTAGAAATGATTGATTTCGATGTAATTCTTGGTATGACTTGGCTTTCTCCAAACTTTGCAATCTTAGATTGTAATGCCAGAACTGTGACATTGGCCAAGCCTGGGACGGATCCGTTAGTGTGGGAGGGTGACTACACTTCCAATCCGGTTCGTATCATGTCCTTTCTTCGTGCTAAGAAAATTGTTAGTAAGGGTTGTTTAGCGTTCTTGGCACATCTCAGGGATGATACTACCCAAGTACCTTCAATTGAGTCGATTTCGATAGTCCATGAGTTTTTGGATGTGTTTCCTGCAGACCTTCCTGGTATGCCACCGGATAGGGATATTGACTTTTGCATTGATCTGGAGCCGGGTACTCACCCCATTTCCATACCCCCTTATAGGATGGCTCCCGCTGAGTTAAGAGAGTTAAAGACCCAACTTCAAGAGTTGTTAAGCAAAGGCTTCATTAGACCAAGTGCATCTCCTTGGGGTGCTCCGGTTTTGTTTGTGAAGAAGAAGAATGGAAGTTTTCGGATGTGCATTGACTACAGACAACTGAATAAGGTAACTGTTAAGAACAAGTACCCTCTTCCTCGCATCGATGATTTGTTTGATCAGTTACAAGGTGCTTGTACCTTCTAAAAAATCGATTTGGGATCTGGTTATCATCAATTGAAAATACGGGCCACGGATGTGCCCAAGACTTCTTTACGGACTAGGTATGGACATTATGAGTTCTTAGTGATGTCCTTTGGGCTTACGAATGCCTGTGCTTCTTTCATGAGTTTGATGAACGGGATTTTTAAGCCATATATCTGGATCTCTTTGTCATCGTATTCATTGATGATATACTGGTATACTCAAAGAGCAAGAAAGAACATGAGGAGCACTTGAGAATTGTATTGGAAATGTTGAGGGAGAAAAAGCTTTATGCCAAATTCTTCAACTGTGAGTTTTGGCAAGATTCAGTGTCCTTCTTCGGGCATGTGGTTTCTAAGGATGGAGTGATGGTGGATCCTTCTAAGATCGAAGCAGTGAAGAGTTGGGTAAGACCTACTAATGTTACAGAGGTTAGGAGCTTTGTTGGTTTAGCTAGCAACTACCGTCGATTTGTCAAGGGATTTTCTTCTGTTTCTTCCCAACTGACAAACTTGACTAAGCAGAGTGTTCCATTTGTATGGTCGGACGAGTGTGAAGAAAGCTTTCAGAAGCTCAATACTTTGTTGACTACTGCACCAATTCTTACCTTGCCAGTGAAAGGTAAGAATTTCATTGTTTATTGTGATGCATTCTATTCTTGTTTGGGTGCAGTGCTAATGCATGAGAAGAATGTAATTGGTTATGCTTCGAGACAATTAAAGGTGCATGAACGTAATTATCCGAACCACGATTTGGAGTTGGCTGCAGTAGTGTTTGCATTAAAGCAATGGAGACATTATCTATATAGGGTTAAATGTGAAGTCTATACGAATCATCGTAGTTTACAGCATGTCTTTACTCAGAATGATTTGAATTTGAGACAGAGGAGGTGGATGGAACT
The DNA here is from genome assembly GCA_027789145.1 of Solanum arcanum. Lineage (NCBI taxonomy): Eukaryota > Viridiplantae > Streptophyta > Magnoliopsida > Solanales > Solanaceae > Solanum > Solanum arcanum. The sequence continues at coordinate 20,848,751 of CM050935.1, read as the reverse complement.
ACTGAAGGACTATGATATCACTATCTTGTATCATCCGGGAAAAGCTAATGTTGTGGCAGATGCTTTAAGTAGAAAGGTAGGGAGCGTGGGAAGTCTAGCTCACCTGCAAGTTTCCAGACGCCCATTGGCTAGAGAGGTTCAGACTCTAGCTAATGACTTTATGAGGCTAGAAGTAAATGAGAAGGGAGGATTTTTGGCCTGTGTGGAGGCAAGATCTTCCTTTCTTGACAAGATTAAGGGGAAGCAGTTTACTGATGAGAAACTGAACCGGATTCGAGATAAGGTATTGTGAGGAGAGGCTAAAGAAGCAAAAATTGACGAGGAAGGTGTTTTGAGGATTAAGGGAAGGGTATGTGTACCCCGCGTCAATGATTTGATTCACACTATTCTCACAGAGGCTCATAGCTCAAGGTATTCTATACATCCTGGTGCAACCAAAATGTACCGTGACCTAAAGCAACATTTTTGGTGGAGTAGGATGAAGTGGGACATTGTTGATTTCGTTGCTCAATGCCCGAATATTCAGCTGTTAAAGTATGAACACCAGAAACCTGGAGGGACACTTCAGAGAATGCCCATTCCCGAATGGAGGTGGGAGAGAATTGCAATGGACTTCGTGGTTGGCCTTCCAAAGACAATGGGTAAGTATGACTCCATTTGGGTAATTGTTGATAGGTTAACTAAGTCTGCTCACTTCATTCCAATTAAGGTGACTTACAATGCAGAGAATTTGGTGGCCATTGGGACAATTTCTTACCCTTCGCAGAGTTTTCATACAATAATAGCTATCACTAAAGTATTGATATGACCCCATTTGAGGCACTGTATGGGAGAAGATGTAGATCTCCCATTGGGTGGTTTGATGCGTTTGAGGTTAGACCTTGGGGTACTGACCTTCTTAGGGAATCGTTAGATAAAGTAAAATGCATCCAAGAAAAGCTTTTAGCGGCCCAAAGTAGACAGTAAGAATATGCAGATCGCAAGGTTAGAGACTTGGAGTTTATGAAGGGTGAGCAAGTTTGGCTGAAGGTTTCACCCATGGAAGGGGTCATGCGGTTCGGCAAGCGAGGTAAGCTTAGTCCGAGGTATATTGGTCCATTTGAAGTTCTGAAGCGCGTGGGGGGGTAGATTATGAATTAGCCTTACCCCCAGGAATGTCAGGAGTGCACCCGGTATTTCATATGTCTATGTTGAAAAGATACCATGGGGATGGAAACTACATCATTCGTTGGGATTCAGTTCTTCTTGATGAGAATTTGTCTTATGAGGAGGAGCCTGTTGCCATTTAAGATAGAGAAGTCTGCAAGTTTAGATTAAGGGAGATTGCATCCATTAAAGTTCAATGGAAGAATCGACCAGTTGAAGAGTCCACTTGGGAGAAGGAGGCCGATATGCAAGAAAGATAACCACACCTGTTTACTGATTCATGTACTTCTTTTTCCTCCTTGTTTTTCTTCTTCTGATCGTTCGAGGATGAACGATGGGTAAATTGATATCTATTATAACGACCTGTTTAGTCGTTTTGAGCAGTGGAGTTTATTTCTTGTAATAACTGTCTGAGTCGACGTATCCCATGACGGACCGTCATGGGCACGACGGACCGTCGAGGGTGTCTCGTTCCAAAACACTTAGAATTCTGAAATTTGGGTATTGAGATCGACTCTTTGAACTTCACGATGGAGTGGCAGGACGGACCGTCGTTGGCACGACGGACCGTCATAGACTCTTCAAGGAATTGAGTCTCTGAACTTTGTGACGGAAGCAAAAGGATGGACCGTCGCAGGCACGACGGGCCGTCACAATCTGCGTAACCCTGACTAGGTCGGATTTCTGTTAAAATGTTATATGGGGCGTTTTGGACTATTCCTGCTTATAATTATAAATTTAGCGGTTAAATGTTAATAATTCAATTACTTGGGGGTTAAAGGAGACAACCTTGGATTAAATAGTGGGTTACTTTTACCATCTTTATACTTAATTATATGACAATTAGGGTAAAAGACAAAAGGGTTTGAATAAGAAAAAGAGAAAAAACATAGAGTAAAGAGAGAAACGATCGAGAGAAGAGGAGAACGCAAGGAAAGCAAAGGTTTGGGAAAGTAGATTTCTTGATCACGAATTCTTTGGTAGAGGTATGTTATGGTTTATGCTATTTCATAGTAAACTCTTAATAGCGAATGCTATGTATTGGGTAGTATTGTAAACCCTTCTATATGCTTAATTGTGTGCTTTCATGATGTGATTATATAATTGTGATAAAATAAGCCTGATGAGGCTGTTGAATCTTAAATCTTGAAACCTCTTTGTTAATGATGATGCCTTGGTATAAAAGAAGGCTTGATGAACTAATAGAATGAGGTTAGGGGATCGGGTGTCACGAACCGACACGTAGTATTAGGGGATCAGGTGTCATGAACCGACATGTAGTATTAGGGGATCGGGTGTCACGAACCGACATGTAGTATTAGGGGATCGGGTGTCACGAACCGACACGTAGTATAAGGGGATCGGGTATCACAAACCGAGAAGTAGTATTAGGGGATCAGGTGTCACGAACCGACACGTAGTATTAGGGGATCGGGTGTCACGAACTGACACGTAGTATTAGGGGATTGGAGTGTCACGTTCCGACACAAGAGGAATAAAGAGAATGAATCTTGAATTATCTTAATATACTCAAAATTTAATGAACCTATTTCCCAAATGAGTATGGTATGGAGGCTTGAGTCCTCATGGGTGTACTTGGCGTTGTTATCAATGATCCTTGTACTTGTTGTTGCTACCTGTTGACTATTGTAGTGGATTTTATAATATTATCTGATGTATATTGCTTTCTATTTTGAGTTGGCCGATGATATCTACTCAGTACTTGTGTTTTGTACTGACCCCTACTTGTATGTTTTCCTTTTGTTCATTGTGGAGTGTAGCAAACGTACCGTCGTCTTCAACTCAACCGCAACTCTAGTCAGTCTTCATCACGTCAGATTTCAGGGTGAGCTATTGTTTCTAGCTTGGACTGGATCTTCTCCTTCACGTCTTGATGCCTTGAAGTTCTTGCATGGACTGTCTGTTTAGTTATTTTAGCTTCTTAGATACTCTTAGACTTAGTAATTTGAGGATAGATGTTCTTGTGATGATGACTTCCAGATTTTGGGGATGATAATAAGTGTTTGAGTTTTTAGAAGTTATTAATCTACTTTCTTTAATGAGTTTTAAGTCTTCCGCATTATTTTCTGTTTATTATTGGTAAATGATTGGGGTTTAGATTGGTTGGTTCGCTCACATAGGAGGATAAGTGTGGGTGCCACTCGCGACTCGTTTTGGGTCGTGACACTTCATAGATGATATATTGATATACTCACGCACTAAGGAGGAACATGATCATAATTTGAGGATTGTTATTGGGATTCTAAAGGAGAAAAAGCTTTATACAAAGATTTCAAAGTGTGAGTTTTGGCTTAGTTCGGTCGCATTCATGAGACATGTAGTGTCCAAGGAGGGTATCAAGGTGGATCCTAAGAAGATTCAGGCGATTAGAGATTGGGTTAAACCTACTTCAGTTACTGAGATTCGTAGTTTCTTGGGCCTTGCAGGTTATTATCGACGGTTTGTACAGGGTTTCTCATCCATTGCATCTCCATTAACTAGATCGACGTAGAAGGAGGTGACTTTTCAGCGGTCTGACGAATGTTAGGTTAGTTTCAAAAAGCTCAAGACTTTATTGACTAGTGCTCCAATTTTGACCCTACCCGTGGAGGGAGAGGGTTTTGTTGTATATTGTGATGCTTATCGGATTGGTCTTGGTTGTGTGTTGATGCAGAATGGAAGGGTTATAGCTTATGCTTCAAGGCAGTTAAAGGTTCATGAGAAGAACTACCCTATTCATGATTTAGAGTTGGCGGCTGTTATGTTTGCATTAAAGATTTGGAGGCATTATCTTTATGGTGTGCATTGTGAGGTGTTCACGAATCATCGTAGTCTCCACTATATATTCAATCAGTGGGATCTAAATTTAAGGAAGAGGAGATGATTGGAGTTGCTCAAAGACTACGATATGACTATTCTTTATCACCCAGGCAAGGCAAATGTTGTAGCAGATGCCTTGAGTCAGAAGGCTGTAAATTTTGGTAGTCTAGCCATGTTATAGGTTGATGAGCGTCCTTTATCTACGGATGTCCAATCCCTGGCAAATAGCTTTGTGAGACTTTATATTTCAGAATCTGGTAAGTTGTTGGCTTATATGGAGGCTAGGTCATCCTTGTTGGAGTAGATTCGGGCTCAACAGTTTGATGATGGTGATTTATGCAAGATTAGGGGCAAGGTATTAAAAGGAGAAGCCAAGGCTGTAATAATTGATAGTGAGGGAGTTTTGAGGATTAAGGGTCGTATATGTGTTCCTCGTACATGTAATTTGACTAGATTGATCATGGAGAAGGCTCATATTTCGAGGTACTCTATTCATCCAGGGGCTACTAAGATGTATCGTGACTTGAAGCAACATTAGTAGTGGTGTCGTATGAAGAGGGACATAGTAGATTTTGTATCCTAGTGTCTGAATTGACAGCAAGTGAAGTATCAACACCAAAAGCCTGGAGGTGTGGCACAGAGGATGCCTATACCTGAGTGGAAGTGGGAGCGTATTTCCATGGACTTTGTTGTAGGATTTCCATGTACTTTGGGTAAGTTTGATGCAATATGGGTCATCGTGGATCGGCTGACAAAGTCTACACACTTTGTACCAGTTCAGACTACCTATAATTCAGAGAAGTCAGCAAAAATCGATATTCGACAGATAGTTCATTTGCATGGGGTTCCTATTTCTATTATTTCAGATCGTGGCACTCAATTTACATCTCATTTCTTGCAGTCTATGCAGAAGGAGTTGGGCACTAGAGTGGATCTTAGTACATCCTTTCACCCTCAGACTGATGGTTAGTCTGAGAGGATTATTCAGGTTCTTGAGGACATGTTGCGGGTGTGTGTAATTGACTGTTGGTGGTCACTGGGATCAGATCTTGCCATTATCAGAGTTTGCTAACAATAATAGTTATCATTCGAGCATTGAAATTGCACTGTTTGAGGCTTTGTATGGTAGGAGATGTCGATCTCCAATTGGTTGGTTTGACGCATTTGAGGTTAGACCGTGGGGTACAGATTTTTTGAGGGAGTGCTTGGACAAGGTCAAGTTGATCCAAGATAGACTTCTCATGTCTCAGAGCAGGCAAAAGAGTTACGCAGATAGGAAGGTTCGTGATTTGGAGTTTGTGGTTGGAGAGAGGGTTCTACTTAAGGTTTCACCCATGAAGGGTGTGATGAGATTTGGAAAGAAGGGTAGGTTGAGTCCAAGGTATATTTGTTCTTTCGAGATTATGGAGCGTATTGGTGAGGTGGTATATCAGTTGGCTTTGCCACCTGGGTTGTAAGGTGTCCATCCTGTATTTCATATTTCAATGCTTAAGAAGTATCATCAGGGTGGTGATCATGTGATTCAATGGAATTCAGTAAACTTTATCAGAATTTGACTTTTGAGGAAGAGTCGATCACCATTTTTGATAGGAAAATTCGGAAGCTAAGGTCCAAGGAGATTGCTTCAATAAAGGTTCAGTGGAAGCATCGCCAAGTGGAGGAGGCTACATAAGAGACAAAGTCAGACATGACGAGTAAATATCCTCATCTTTTTTAGCGTTCAGGTTAGCTCTTTTCTTTTCCGTTCGAGGACGAACTTTTGTTTAAGTGGTAGGTGATGTAACGACCCGCTAGGTCGTTTTGAGAACTAGGACTAGTTTTACTCCTTTTGAAAATTTAAAAGGGTATTTTTAAACTATTCGAAACTAAGAATATTTAGTTGATAAAATTTTTAGTGAAGAATTAATATAGTTAATAGTTAGTGGGCCATATCCATAATTCATTTAATAACTTTTTACTTGACCCATTAATTGATTTAGGTTAGTGGGATTAGTTTATTTATTTTACTTAATTAACATTAGAAGGGCAGAAAATAAAAGGGTAGAAAACTACTTGGGCAGTGTGAATACAGAATGTGAGGGAACCAGCGAAATCTTCAGGTAAGAAGCAATTTTGAGGTTTTCTTGATTTTTATATGGATCATAGTGAATGTAAGGTAGATAGAAAGTTGATTCCTTATTCGTCTATTCATTATTATAATAAGGGCTTTGATAGGAAAATTGGCAGGGAAGGATATATATAGTTTTCTTCGTAGTTGCCAGTTAGAGTATTGAATGGAAGTGGGAAAGAATTGCAATGGATTTCGTAGTTGGTCTTCCAAAGACAATGGGTTAGTTTGATTCTATTTGGGTAATTGTTGACAGGTTAACTAAGTCTTCTTACTTCATTCCGGTCAAGATGACTTACAATGCAGAGAAGTTAGCCGAACTCGATATCTTAGAAATTGTTCAATTACATGGAGTTCCACTTTCCATCATATCAGATAGAGGTACGCAAATTTACTTCTATGTTTTGGAAGACCCTACATGTTGAATTAGGTACTAGATTGGATTTTATTATTGCATTTCATCCTCTTACCGATGGGCAATCTGAGCGAACAATTCAAGTGTTGGAGGATATGCTTCGTGCGTGTATGATTGATTTTGGTGGTCATTGGGATAAATTCTTACCCTTAGAAGACTTTTCATACAGTAATAGCTATCACTCAATTATTTATATAGGCACTGTATGGGAGGAGATGTAGGTCTCCCATTGGTTGGTTTGATGCATTTGAGGTGAGACCTTGGGGTACAGATCTTTTGAGGGAATCATTAGATAAAGTAAAATTCATTCAAGAGAAGCTTCTAGCAGCTCAGAGAAGGCAGAAGGAATATGCAGATCGAAAGGTTAGGGACTTGGATTTTATGGAGGGTTAACAAGTCTTGCTGAAGGTTTCACCCATGAAAGGTATGATGCGGTTTGGTAAGCGAGGTAAGCTTAGTCCGAGGTATATTGGTCCATTTGAAGTTTTGAAGCGCGTGGGGGAGGTGGCCTATGAATTGTCATTGCCTTTAGGGTTGTCAAGAGTGCACCCGGTATTTCATGTGCCTATGCTGAAAAAATACCATGGTGATGGAAATTATATTATTCGTTGGGATTCAGTTCTTCTTGATGAGAATCTGTCTTCTGAGGAGGAGCCTATTTCTATTCTAGATAGAGAGGTCCGCAAATTGAGATCAAAAGAGAATGCCTCTATCAAGGTTCAGCGGAAGAATCGTCCAGTTGAAGAGTCCACTTGGGAGAGTGAGGTTGATATGCATGAAAGATATCCACATATTTTTATTGATTCAGGTACTCTTTGTCATCCTCACCTTTCTTTAAAAAAATATCGTTCGAGGAAAAATGATGGGTAAATTGGTATTTATTGTAACGACGATTTTCGGTCGTTTTTATCACTAGAACTTTTTATGTTAGAAAATACCTTCCGATTGATTGAAGTGAGTGTTTTTGGACTATTCATATTTATAGTTATGAAATTAGAGGAATATTTTTAGATAATTTATTTAGTATGTGGTTCAAGAAGATACCATTAATATTAATAGTGTATATATTTTAGCATTTTTAAAATTAATTATATAATAAGTAGGTTTAATATTATTGGGTTATACGAAAACCACTCACAACTCTTATTATTGAGTTCTTGGCGCCATCGACGAGACAATAAGAAAAGGCTAGAGGTAAAAACTTCATCTAGCACTATATTATATTGGTTAAAAATAGGGTTGTTAAGGGTTATTGATTCTTGTTAGTATTCGTGAATTATACTGAAATAAATAGACATATATTCTAATAATGTTATAAAATTATAGTTGGTTATGAATGTAGAATAATGACTGGATAAGGATATTGCTATGATATGTTAATTAAAAAACAAGTGTCAATCAATTATAGAGTTTTACAATGTTATGATGGCAAAACAAAAAATATATATATCTTTATATATGTATGTACGAGATGAATAATTTTTAGAAGCGTTGCTGAACAAATATAAACTATAATGATTATTAAATAGTATTTATATGAAGTATGATTAAAAATTGGCCAATTATCGGTAGATGGATGATAAATTTAGATATTTTGTATAATGAAAAAATTGGGTTAGACGCCACTGGTGTTCGAAACCAGTGGCTTAATCTGGAATTTTACTATGCATTATCCTATTATAAGTTTAGTTTAGTATATCAATAAAGGTAATTAAATATTATGTGTATCGATTTATTTAAATTTCATTAAAGTTATGTTAATTCGGGGAACTAAGATCTACCCTTAGATTTGAACTTTAGGAAATTTATTATAATTATGAGATTTTTTGGGTATAGAATAAACATAGAATAAATTGAGTGTTTATAGACTAGCTAACTTACAAGTTATGCATATATACTTGATAGATTGGAGAGGTTTGGAGGCGTTAAGGAAATGAAAGACATTGGAGAAATAGTTTTCTTGACTTCGGTTCTTCGGAGGAGGTAGGTTATGGTTTATTTCTATTTGATAGATAAACTCTAAATAGCGATTGATATGTATTGAGTGATATTGTAATGTCTCCTATGTACTTTATTGTGTGGTTTGTGGTTGTCATAAAATTATGAGACTGTTGAATTTCTAATCTTAAACCCTCTCTATTAAAATGACGCCTTGAATAAAGAAGACTTGATCAAAATAAAATAATGAGATAATTGGATCGGAGTGCCACGTTCGACACAAAATTATTGGATCGGAGTGTCAGGTTCCGACACGGTATTATTGGATCGGAGTGTCACGTTCCGACACGGTATTATGGGATTGGAGTGTCACATTCTGACATGATATATGGGATCGAGTGTCACGTTGCGACACAATAACATTAAAGGAAAGGAATCTTGAAGTAACTTAATATACTTAATCTCAAAGAACCTGTTTTACAAATGAGTATGGTGTGGAGGCATGAGTTCTCATAGGGGTGCTTGATGTTGTGCTTGATGGTGTACCTATTATAGTGTTGTTGTCAATGGGTCATTTGTTTGTTGTTTGCCACCTGTTAAGTATTGTATTTGATTTTATATTATTATTCAATATATATTGGTTTCTATTTTAAGTTGGTCAATGATACCTACTTAGTACGTGTTCATTGTACTGCCCCCTACTTGTATTTTCTTCTCTGATCTTTTGTGGAGTGGAGCAAGTGTACCATCGACTTGGACTCGCCCTCAGCTCTAGCAAGTCTCCAGCACATTTGAGTTCAGGGTGAGCTATTAATTCTAGCTCGTGCTGGATTCTCTAATTCAAATCTTGATGTCTTTGAAATTTGGACATGAATCATCTTTTTGCTTATTTTGTTTTCTTAAACACTCTTAGACTTGGTATTTTAAAAATAGGTGTCCTTGACGTAATGATTATCAGATTTTGGGATGATAAGTATTAAACTTTAGAGACATTTTTAAATTGGTTGCTTAGTATCTTTTGGAGCTTCCGCATTTTTTATATTTTTTATACTTGAACTATTGGTATATGTTGGGTTTAGATGTGCCGGTTCGTCCACCTAGGAAGGTAAGTGTGGGTGCCGCTCACGACTCGTTTTGGGTCGTGACACTAATACATTAGTTAATGCTCATATGCTTTGGCATTATCAAATTCCAATCTATCATACTCGTAACAATGCCTATCACACCATTGGTACGAGACCTCCATCTTTCACCCTTACCCATTTTATGATTTATTTTTAATCTTTAATTAGAAAACGTCCCTCAACGAAGTCTAAGAAGTCTTAACATACCTCGAATGTTGAACACATATCACGAATCCTCATGATCTTGCATTTCCCTTCCACAAATCTTCGAGTTTTTCCAATCTATCAAATATGCACTATTTGTAAGTAAGCAAATATTTTGACACTCTTATTACTATATGCCTATTCAAAACTCAAAAATTCACCCTAGTTTAAAACCAAGCTCCTAATTTTGGTGTCAAGTAATAAGACAAGTCTCATATTTGCAAAATTTCACACTTAGGAAAAATCTTTATTTCTCCTGATCTCATAAATCTAATAACATTTATGTAATGTAATACACCTAATATTGAATTTCCTATATCAATAAATAAAAACTTGAATCATAGGGTGATAATTATTTGAAGAATCTGAAAATATACTACACCAAACATAACGTGAAACCATATGCAAGCCTTCCAATCACTTATCAATTATTTACATCCACCCAATTTGTAGAAATAGAAGTTGTAGCACGATATTCTAAAGAGATAATCCCCACATAAAACTAAACTACGAAAATTATACCAATAAATGTAGGAATGCTACACCCCAATCCCTTATATGATTTGTTTCTTAATAAATTAGTCATCATTATGCCATAAAGGACCATTCTTTTCTTATCCCCCAGATTAAAAGACCACAAAAAAACAAAAACAAAAAAAATAGAAGCTCGTTGCATCAGCAACATATGGTTTCAACATTGTCAAATTTTCAATAAGATCCATTAATATAATAATAAATATTATTGATTTCCATCTATTAACTATATTATATTAGCTATAGAAAATATGAAATACCAACTAGTGATTATTTGCTTACCTGAACATGAGGTACAAAGCGTCTTCCATTTTCTCGTCTTTGGATATTAGCCCTAATAGGTTTATGTTATAATTAATTAAAAACTACCTTCTTTTAACTTCTTTTAGTAAATGGGTCAAATGGTATAGGTATTAAATGAATTATGGACTTGGCCCATTTACCACCAAAAAAATTATTTATTTTTCATTTGAATAACCATTTTTAAACGAATAGTTCAAAATTTCTAAATTTAAATTTCACGGGAAGAGTCAAATCATTCTAGTAATCAAAACAATCTAGCGGGTTGTCACATCATCTACCACTAAAATAAACGTTCGTCCTCGAACGGTAAAAGAATAGAATGTCAATGGACTCCCAAAAATTTAGATTATTGTACTCCATAGTAGCCTCATCATCCAGATGATACTTTTTCAATAATAAATCATTAAACACAATGAAAACGCTGATAAGTTAGGTGGCAAGCCTATTTGTAAGCTAATCTCACTATTACGCTCAACAATTAAAAAAATGCAATATAACTCAGGTTCAACTTTCTTTTGTTTTTGAATTTCATCACACCCTTCATGAGTGAAACCTTCAACAAAACATTTTCTCCAATGACGAACTATAAATAATGAACTTTTTAATTTGTATAACTCTTAACCTATTTTAAGCGATGAGAAACCTATCTTGAACGATTGACCTTATATAAGAACTCTCTCAATCGATCATTGTCCCACAGCCTAATCAGCTTAATGCATCAAATTAGCTAATTGGATATCAATATCCTACCATGTACTATCTCGAATGATGTTATCTCACTATTCGAATGATAATTGTTGTTCTATGTAAACTCCACTAAAAGCAAAAACTTGTCCCAATGACCACCAAAGTTGCTCACACACGCCTGCAACATGTCCTCTATGTTCTAAATAGTTTATCAGCAAACCATTAAGTTGAAGGCAGAAGCTTGTAATAAGATCAAACCTAGTACCTAACTCCTTCTACATTGACTCAGACATGAGATGTCAATTATGTACCTCAAGGAAATAAAAAAAATGGGCAGATATCATACAAGAGTACTATCTCCCGAATGTTAATCTAGGCTAACTAATCAAAACTACCAGTAATCTGAATTGATATAAAACATGTACACTTGGTCAAAATTGATCCATTATAACCTATATGACATCAAAATTGCACATGATACGTGACAACCCTACCACAATTTCATAGCAATATGTTTCCACTCCAACTCTAGTATAAGCATCATTTAAGTCATACCTTCATGTTTTTAGTGCTCATAATTTACTTGATTACAATTCACACACGAGATGCAAACCTATCCCTTCATACAATACTATTTATAATATTTCTTCAAGTTAAAATATACCCCAATAGCCTCTGAATGAATAAAATATCTAAACACAAATCTTCTCCAATAAGAACTATCTTACCTCCTAGTAACAAAGGTTGGCTACCCATACTCAATATGTTACCCTAAGTTATCTACTATCACGAAACTAATTTGGTAGTATTTTACCGCTATTTGATGGGTAGAAATGTGTGACCAGTTTGGATATGATATTCTCGATAGGTATGATATGTTCTAGTGGTGGATTTTATATTTTTCTTACGGTGTGATATTAGTGGCATATTGAAACAAATATGTTGATTTTAAAGTGTGAACACTAACTAGATAAAGAGTTATCAATTGTATCACATGCTCGTATAATGAGATTCAATGTTGCATTCACATTTGAGAAACCAACTAGGTTGTTATTGCAAATATTTGAGATTAAGTAGTGTGTATAAGGGAGATTTTAGTGGTGGATTGTGAATATGGTATTAATTTATTAAATTAAGAAGTGTATCCCGAGGATTCTAAATGAGGACCAGTGATATCATCTTAAGGACCAAGGGAATGGATAGATACCCCAAATGACAAGTTTAGGGTAAAGAAACTCCCAAAGAGTATATTTGTGTGAAGGTAATTGAAGATTTTAGGGAAAAATGCATATAAGATTTGGTTAGTCCTTTTATTTTGGCTGATATAGTGGGATTCGAGGCGTCATGTGGATAATAAGGTTAACTTCGTGTAATGACAAGAGGTAACTAAGCATGATGGTAATAAGATATCGTGATGGATTGTGATTGAGATGGAACTATATAGTAAGAACTGATGGTTAAATGTTTTTTTGTATTGCAAGGAAGACTTGTGAGTACCTAAGGTTGTGGTTTGCTACTATATGATTATTAACTTTGCGGCATAGAAAGTTATAGGAGGTGTTGAAACACTCCTTGAATATAATTGAAGGAGTTGGAGTCATGAATGGAAAGAATTAGTAGGATATAGTTTAGCCTTCGAAAGGAGGCGAGAACATGAATATTTACTCTAAGTGTAAGGGCCAAATTGGATGTATCTTCCGAAAAAGTGTATTATCAGATTTAGAGACATTTAATTTCATCCATCTTGCCTAGATTATTGTGATAGTTTTACGGATCATTATATAGGTTAAAAAACAATGGATAAAACTTGAAAATGAGTATTTAGATGTTCAACTCGAGTGTGATTAAAAAATTTTTGTGTGTGATTTCATTTTATAAAATAAGGTCGATGGAGAGTCGATCAATGATAAGCTAAAATACGTGAATTCATAAAAAAAATTCAAGTTATAAGCTAATGTTGATAGATAAAGGAATTGTATTACATAGTTAGTTTCAAAATTCAAGTTTTTCATTGTGAGTTTGGATTTATAGTAGTGTGTTTTATCAAGGTATGAATCGGTAAGGTAAGAAATGATTTGTTTAAGATATTGAGCATTTGGAAGGACTTGTGCATGATTTAAGTCGTAAAGTTGATTACTTTTGATTGTAAAAAATCTAAGGGAAGGTATCACATAAGGTTTTTGTTTAAAGTATCAGGTTGAATTTCATGTATTATTGGTCAATTATTAAGTGAGTCAGCGAAAGAAATAATATTTGGGTGTATTAAACAGTTTAAGATATTTAAAAATTTTCATTATGGAAAGAATTTAAGACATGTAAAGAAATAAGACCTCATATATAGATTTTTGTTTTTAAATGAAGGTTGTATGATTTTTCATATATAAGTTCTATGACTATGAATGTGAATTGGTCTAATATAAACTTATTAAGGTTCTATCAACGATTTTTATAAATATGGAGTTTTAGTTTGGGTGAAAAGTAATGATTTATGAAAGATTTTATGTGAATATGTCGAGCTAGATTATTCAAAATATAATAGGTAACTTATGAATGTTCAATGGTGTGGACCTTCCGTTCTACATGGTTAATGAGAAAATAAGGGAATTGAACTACTTTGTTGATGGGATTATCCAGAGTGTTATGAGTTGTTACATAGATATTTAATGGTAAATAGAAGTTAGTGCTCATAGTATATAAAATTAATGAGGTGACCAAGAATTTCTCTAAATTATTATATAAGGTACATGATGGTTCTAATGGTAGTTGAAACTTGATTGGTAAAAGATTTTGTACAATTGATATTTGACGTAATTCAATAGTTTGATCTCAATAGATAGTACACTCAGATTTGCGTGAGACCTGTATCTGTCATGAAATGACTACATAAAAAGAGAAGGAGACATATTTTTAAATTTTTAGAGACGAAAATGTGCTTTGTATAAAGATTTTGATATTAATAGCAGTTTGAGAGTGAAAAATAATCAGTATGGTTAGATTGTTTTGTTAGTATTAAGAATTGTCTCTTTTTTTACCCTACTATGATAGTTTGCAGAGTTTTATAAATTGAATATGTATAAAAATTGTAATGGAAATCAGAGAGATTGATTTTGGGTGGCTAGAAAAATAATTAAGGGATAGAGTCAGATAAATGTAATTTTATTTACATAGGATCAATGGAATAAGTATCTAGTGTTATTTGACTTTGGTTATGTATATTCTTATGTGACTAAAAACTTCATGTTGGATATGATTTGGAGTGTGATGTAGTTGACTATGTGTCACGACCCAAAACGATTCGTGAGTGGCACCCACACATAACCTTCTAAGTGGGCGAACCAACCAATTTAACCTAACTTACAAAATACAAAGATAGCACAAAAACTCAAAATCTTACTAAATATCATTTCCAAAAAACCTGAAAGTGATCACATCAAGGACATCTAATCTCCAATACTAAGTTGAAGAATATCAAATACACCAAAATAAAAGAAATAAATGGTATGTGTCCGAAAGTATAGGACATCATGTCATGACCAAGAAAACCCAACACGAGCTTGAATTGATAGCTCACCCTGGAACTTGATATGCGGGAGGCATGCTATAGTTAAGGGAAATTAGAATCATAGGTACACTCGCTAAATTTCATAAAAGGAAAACAAAGAAGAAAACAAGTAGGGCTCAGTATGAGGCAACATGTACTTAGTAAGTATCATCGGTCAACCAAAAATAGTAACTAATATACAAAGAATAATAGTATGAACTCAACTATAGCACTTAACATGTGATAAGCAACACACAACATGAACAAGTGTCAATAACAATAAAATAAGCACGTATTAAGTCAACTGTATCAAGATCATACATGATGACTTATGCCTCCAAAGCAAAACATTTTGGGAGTTGAGTTCTTTGAGATTGAGTAACTTCCATTAATTCAACATGTTTTTCCTTTAATATTATCCTGTCGGAATGTGACACTCCGATCCAAGAATACCGTGTCGGAACGTGACACTCCGATCCAAGAATATTGTGTCGGAACGTGACACTCCGATCCAAAAATACTGTGTCGGAACGGGACACTCTGATCCAAAAATACCATAAATTTATCATTTAATATCACCACTTTTTCATTCATTATTAATATTTCATCGATCCTTCTTTATTCAAGACATTACTTCGATAGATATGGTTTAAGATTATACATTCCATGGTCTCGGGATTTCAGACCAATTACAAAACACATGACAAAGACACACAATCACACAATCAAGCACATAGAAAATTTCACAATATCATTCAATATATATCAGTCACTATTAAGAGTTTACTATCAAATAGCATAAACCATAACCTACCTCCATCGAAGAATCGATGTCAAGCAAACTACTTCTCCAATGCCTTTATTTTCCTCAATGCCAAAATGTTTCCAATCTATCAAGTATGAAATATCTGTAAACAAATGAGTCCGTAGGAACCCATATATCTATAACCTAAACTCGATAACTCATCCAAATCTATAATCAATTTACTAAAGTTCAAGCCTTATGGTAAGTCTCCATTCCACTCATTATCATAACCTTAATTGTATTCAAGTAATAAAATACGCCTAATATTTAATCACTTATATAAATATATATCCCAATCTACTTATAACATAATACCTAAATAACATAACTAATATCAAAACAACTGCTTAGCACCTCTAAGGAAACCAAAGAAATCTAATATTGTTTATACTAACCTATAAGCATAAAATACTGACGTGTGCCTACTCGTATCACAAATACATATTTAATGCAAAACTACATTCCCCAATTTTTAAACCAATAGGACATAAGATCCAACTCCATAATTTATTAAATTATATACATTAGTGCGCAGAAAGTAAATTGTAAACATAACATCCAATTATTTGGAAATTTTCCATTAATTTTTACGCAATCATTATGTTCCCCCACCCTTAAATTTCTAAAGCCTTATAAAGTAATAATACAAAGACAAATGTCACCCAATTTTTTTTTTATATATATATATATATATATATATATATATATATATATATATATATATATATATATATATATATATATATATATATATTTATATATATTAAAAATTGAAATTGCATCAAGTTTTACGTATAGACTTTCCTTCGTACCTGCAATGGTGGCGCCGAGAACCAAAAGTGAGAATCTCAAGCGATTTCTGATATACAAGTAATATTAACCCTACTTATTATATGACTGATTATAAAAGTGGTAAAAGTGACCTACTATTGATCTTAATGTTATATGTTTTAACCACCAACTAAATAAGTTATTAAAACTATCCCATTATTTCTATAATTGTAGTTATGAATGCTCCAAAATACCTATTTAAATTATATTGAAATAGTATATTATGAAATAAAAAGCGCTAATATTTAAAACGTTTAAATAGGTCGTTACATTAGATAACAATTTACCCATCGTTCGTCCTCGAACGATCAAAAACGGTGAGGGAAGAAAGGGTAATTGTGTCAACATTTCTTTCAAAATATTAGTACCCCAGATCTCATATCAAAAGCACCAAACTAATCACATGGAGGTCTACACCTCCTCCCATGCAATTCCTCAAATAGGCCATGTCAATACACTTATGATAACTTTTATTGTATGTAGCTCAACTAACCACAAAACTTTTCTCAAGTAGACTATTCAACTGACATATTCTCCAACTAGATCTTGGCGCAACCCTCATGACAAATATTATCTAACATAACCGTGATAAAATCCTTATTCAATATTGGCTACAATCAGAAGTGAACCTGAACTAGCCACCACACGCTCATAAAGCACAAAACATCATAGATATTATCAAGATTACATCCTCACAACTTAACATTTCCTCAATCTTGAGCTATAAAAATATGATCAAGTAATCGAACTCATCTAATCCAAGAATGGAAATGGTCAAGTACCCACCATCGAGTGATACACCTAAGCATACAAAACTTCTAACAATAGTATTGAAATGTCGGATTCGTAGTTATCATAGACAAACCTTAAGAATGATAAATCTAGGCCCAATGTTCCTCACATTCAATCACACATAGCCAAAACATGATACCGATAATGAGATACATCTTAAGTTTATCGAACAACTTTAAATTTTCATGGCAGCTATCCTATAAATTCTCATAAGTAAAGTTGGGCGTGTAGAATCATTTGTATACTTCAACTATCCCAAGAAAAACATCAAATCTCCCATATCAAGAATGAACAAGTCTAACCAAGGTTTCCGCTCTACCAAGATGACAAACAAATAATCGATACATAATGCTGGTCGAATAACTCTAGATACTCCTTCCATATTTTCCATATCAAACAATTTTATTGATCCGACTTTATCGCTTTCATTTGTCAGCTACCCAAAATATCTAATTTAGTCCCTATTATAAGTGCACAAATACTTGGTCTATCAAATCTCACATCCACTAAATTCAACACTTTTAATACGAATAAAATATCCTAACCACATTGATCATCTACCTTACCCCCAAACCATCATTAGTATTAAAGTATTCTTATAACATACATGTTTAAACTATGACTATCTCTCTTTCTATTAAGCATTTCATGCAAATACGAGTCCCAAATAAAGCTAATATAACTAATTCAAATTTGATAATACCTTTCCGTCGAGATAAAACTATTAAATCGCACCCAAGGGCAACTTCACACCACTTCCACATACAATGCTTTAGCTACCATTCTAAACCATTACATACCTCACTATTTGTCAACCAAATCAAATTCCACCATTATAAAAGTCGATGATAAACCCCTAGTAAGTCTGTATCAAACTATTTCACATCTTATAATCATATCTAATCTCTTATGCAAAAATCAATACAACCTTCAACTACAACTACAGATTCATACGAGAGATCTTATTCCTTCACTTTTCTTAAGAAAAATTAAAAATTCATGACATAAAATTCTAAATATCTTGAAATTTTTCATACAACATACTGTTGTTCCTTTTTGGTGACTCACCTAGCAATTTTAATTTATTTATTTATTTTTATTTATTTTATTATTTTTATTGTTATTATTTTAATTATTATTATTTTATATTTTTTTTGTCCCAAAAATTCTTGACATTTTTATCTTAGCCTCTAAGTCAAAACATTATGGGAAACTCCTTAACAATCAAAAGTAACAAAAATTTTGACTTAAATTATGCACAAGTCCTTCAAAATGCTTTATACTAAATGTGATCAATCATTTCTTACTTTACCAATCCATACCTTCATAAACATACCACCACTAATGTGGACCTATAAATATATATATATTTAAAAATTGAATTGTAAATTCAATTCTGCAACTCAATCCTCTTATCTATCAACATTAGCTCATATCTTGAAGATTTTTAGGAGTTCATGTATCTTCGCGCATCATTAATCGTCTCTTCATACATCTTATCGTATCCTTCGCTAAAAATTTAATAGTACTTATTACTGAAGTCAGAACCACAAAAGAACTTATCGTCATACTCGAGTTGAACGTATATACACTCTTTCTAAATTCTTATCCAATAACTTTCAATCAATCTGATAAACCTGTGACACCATTATCTTAACTAAAACAAAATAGATAAAACCACAAGTCCCTTAACTCAATTCTAAACCTCCAAAATATACCTCTTATCCCATCCATTGTCTTAAATTAATATTCCTCTTATTAAATATTATATTAAAACACCTCATAAGACACACTATAAATACAATGCCTCTACAATTTTAATGCAAGCACCACCCAAACACAGCTATTGTTCAAAACCAAACAAAATGATCTTGCAGACATTCAAATTCAATCTCCACCACTAAAATTTTCCTTTCAAATAATGTACAATCTATGAGCCTGTAGTAATAAACTAGTTGGTTTCTCAAATGTGAATGAAACACTGAATCTCATTATGTGAACATTTCATACGACTAATTACTTCTTAAGTAGTTAGTATTTTCCACTTGATAATCAACATATTCATTTTCATATAACACTAGAAGTACTACATTGTGAAAGACTGTTAGATAACTTAGTCGAACACATCATACTTATCGAAAACATCATACTCAAATTTTCCACACATTTCTACCCACTGAATAACTGCAAAACATTATCGAACTTGTTTTGTCTTTAGCCCAAGTATATGTGTTGTAGTAGTCGTATCATGACTCTATTTAATATGCATTCAATCAATGGAATCATAGTAAAGATTTTAGCCTCTAATTGGCCCAACCAAATTTTACCACTCAGTAAATAACCTATACATGTCATGGAAACTTTACTAACTGTATTTTCTAAATTAATGATGTTCATTTTCTAGTTGTCCATTACGAAACTTTTTGCATATTGCCACTTATCTAGATCAAATAAAAAAATTGACCTCCTGGGCTGCAATATATATATTCTGTTTCTCTATATTGAGACAACCATCTCTCATTCCATTGCTCAATGATTGGGTTTTATAATTATATAATTGGATGAAGAAGGAGAAAATGCTTCCTTAAGTCATAAGTAGTGAATATACTAATCGATACTCAATACGTGACTATCATCACATTTTGCATATCTCCAAAACTAGTAAGTCAATACTCAACACTAAGCCTTTCCACGATATTCATTTTATGGCACAACTCAAACCAATCAACAATGAAAGCATAAGCATCTTCATAATCAATACTAATGAATAATTCAACTTTCTCAAATTAATAAAAAATCATGTTGATTACTAGTAATAACATGCCCTGTAATTAATCGAGAAAATATATCTATTTCTAAGGACAAACATTTTTTTAAGTATTGTCAATTCAATTTACAACACTCCAGTACTAACCATATGTGAAATAGAGTGAAGAAGTTCAGATACTAATTTGGATCACCTAGATACCAATTGGATTCAAGTAGTAGCACGAAAAAAAAATGAAGTTTCCTAATGTCTTGTCGCCGCTCGAAGAAAGGTAAAGTTGTCCCCGTACCAATCTGCAAGACTCTACTACAATTGTCCTTGTGTGATGAGATCATTGAACCTAAAGCTCTGATACCAAGTTTGTCACCACTCAAAACGAGTCGTGAGTGGAACCCACACTTAACCTTCTAAGTGGGCGAACTAACCAATTTAACCTAACTTACAAAATACAAAGATATCACAAAAACTCAAAATCTGACTAAATATCATTTCCCAAAAACCCGAAAAGCTTCACATCAAGGACATCTAATCTCTAATACTAAGTCTATGAATATCAAATACACCAAAATAAAAGAAATAAATGGTATGTGTCCGAAAGTATAGGACATCATGTCATGACAAAGAAAACCCAACACGAGCTTGAATGGATAGCTCACCCTGGAACTTGATATGCCTGAGGTTGGCTAGAGCTGAGGGAAATCAGTAGTCAAAGGTACACTCGCTGCATTTCATAAAATGAAAAAAAAGAAGAAAACAAGTAGGGCTCAATACGAGGCAACATGTACTTAGTAAGTATCATCGGTCAACCCAAAATAGTAACTAATATACAAAGAATAATAGTATGAACTACTCTATAACACTTAACATGTGATAAGCAACAAACAATATGAACAAGTGTCAATAACAATAAAATAAGCACGTATTAAGTCAACGGTATCAAGATCATACATGAGGACTTATGCCTCCAAACCAAACCATTTTGGGAGTTGAGTTCTTTGAGATTGAGTATCTTATATTGATTCAACATGTTTTTCCTTTAATATTATCATGTCGGAATGTGACACTCCGATCCAAGAATACCGTGTCGAAACTTGACACTCCGATCTAAGAATATCGTGTTGGAACGTGACACTCTGACCTAAAAATACTGTGTCGTAACGTGACACTCCGATCAAAAAACACCATAAATTTATCATTTCATATCACCACTTTTTAATTTGTTAATAATATTTCATCGATCCTTCTTTATTCAAGGCATTACTTTGATAGAGATGGTTTAAGATTATACATTCCACAGTCTCGGGATTTCAGACCAATTACAAAACACATGACCAAGACACACAATCACACAATCAAGCACATAGAAAATTTCACAATATCATTCAATATATATCAGTCCCTATTAAGATTTTACTATCAAATAGCATAAACCTTAACCTATCTCCATCGAAGAATCGAAGTCAAGCAAACTACTTCTCCAATGCCTTTATTTTCCTCAATGCCAGAATGTTTCCAATCTATCAAGTATGAAATATCCATAAACAAACGAGTCTGTAGGAACCAATATATGTATAACCTAAACTCGATAACTCATCCGAATCTATAATCAATTTTATTAAGTTCAAGCCTAATGGTAAGTCTCCATTCCTCTTATTATCATAACCTTAATTGTATTCAAGTAATAAAATACGCCTAATATTTAATCACTTATCTAAATATATATCTCAATCTATTTATAACATAATAACTAAGTAACATAACTAAAATCAAAACAACTGCTTAGCACCCTAAGGAAACAAAAGAAATCTATTTTTTTTATACTAACCTACAAGCATATAATACTTACGTGTGCCTACTCATATCACACATACATATTTAATGCAAAACTACATTCCCCAATTTTTAAACCAATAGGACATAAGATCCAAATCCATAATTTATTAAATTATATACATTAGTGCGCAGAAAGTAAATTGAAAACATTACATCCAATTATTTGGAAATTTTCCATTAATTTTTGCGCAATCATTATGTTCCCCCACCCTTCAATTTCTAAAGTCTATAAAGTAATAATACAAAGACTAATGTCACCCAATTATATATATATATATATATATATATATATATATATATATATATATATATATTAAAATTTAAATTGCCTCAAGTTTTACCTGTAAACTTTCCTTCCTACCTGCAATGGTGGCGCTGAGAACCAAAAGTGAGAATCTCGACCGATTTGTGATAATCAAGTAATATTAACCCTACTTAATATATGACTAATTATAAAAGTGGTAAAAGTGACCTACTATTGATGTTAATGTTATATACTTTAACCACCAACTAAATAAGTTATTAAAACTACCCCATTATTTCTATAACTGTAGTTATGAATGGTCCAAAATACCTATTTAAATTATATTGAAATAGTATATCATGAAATAAAAAGCTCTAATATTTAAAACGACTAAATGGGTCTTTACACTATGCCCATACATATTTTCACTTCAATGGGTGCATACTTAGTAGTGGATCGGGTGTACCGATCATGTGCGTCCTTTTGGTAGGAAAAGATACTTGGATAGATTTAATTACTTTAGGAATGACATATATGGTGTTTTCTTGGAATAATTGAAGTATACAAGTAATTCTGCACGACTTTGGTCATGAAAACTTATAGAAGAGCTTCCGTGAATATTTACAGTTATCTGATAGTGTTGTTAAAGGTTTTGCATCCTAGAGTGTATCGTTTGTTGGGTGTTTACTTGATCTTGTTCTTCTTTGGGTTTGATAAGTTTGATTCTCGGTTGATTAGTACTTTATGTCTAAAGATCATATTTTGTCACGACCCAAAATATGTCGTGAGTGGCGCCCACACTTACCTCTTGTCACGACCCAAAACGAGCCGCGAGTGACACCCACACTTACCCTCCTATGTGAGCGAACCAACCAATCTAAACCCCAACATTTCAACCATAATAAACAGAATATAATGAGAGTCTAAGTGTTTTGGAACGAGACCCCCTCGACGGTCTGTCGTGCCCATGACGGTCCGTCGTGGGATCCGTCGACCCAAACAGCTATTAACAGAAATAAACTCTACTGCTCAAAATGACTAAACAGGTCGTTACAATAGATACCAATTTACCCATCGTTCGTCCTCGAACGATCACAGGAAGAACAACAAGGGCGAGAAAGAATACCTGAATCTGTGAAAAGGTGTGGATATCTTTCTCGCATATCGGCCTCCTTATCCCAAGTGGACTCTTCAACTGGCCGATTCTTCCATTGAACCTTGATGGATGCAATCTCCCTTGATCTCAACTTGCGGACTTCTCTATCTAAAATGGCAATAGGCTCCTCTTCATAAGACAAATTCTCATCAAGAAGAACTGAATCCCAACGAATAATGTAGTTTCCATCCCCATGGTATCTTTTCAACATAGACACATAAAATACCGGGTGCACTCCTGACAGTTCTGGAGGCAAGGCTAATTTATAAGCTACCTCCCCCACGCGCTTCAGAACTTCAAATGGACCAATATACCTAGGGCTAAGCTTACCTTGCTTAACAAACTGCATCACCCCTTTCATGGGCGAAACCTTCAGCAAGACTTGCTTACCCTCCATAAACTCCAAGTCTCTAACCTTTCGATCTGCATATTCTTTCTGCCTACTTTGAGCCGCTAGAAGCTTTTCCTGAATGCATTTCACTTTATCTAACAATTCCCTCAGAAGGTCAGTACCCCAAGGTCTAACCTCAAATGCATCAAGCCACCTAATGGGAGACCTACATCTTCTCCCATACAATGCTTCAAATGGGCCCATATCAATACTTGAGTGATAGCTACTGTTGTATCAGAACTCTGCTAAGGGTAAGAAGTTATCCCAATGACCATCAAATTCTATAACACATGCACGAAGCATATCCTCCAAAACCTGAATCGTTCACTCAGACTGACCATCGGTCAGAGGGTGAAATGCGGTACTAAGATCCAACCTAGTACCTAATTCGGCATGCAATGTTTTCCAAAACATAGAAGTAAACTGCGTACCTCTATCTGATATGATGGAAAGAGGAACTCCATGCAATCGAACAGTTTCTGAGATATAAAGTTTGGCTAACTTCTCTACATTGTAAGTCACCTTGACCAGAATGAAATGAGCAGACTTAGTTAATCTGTCAACGATTACCAAAATGGAGTCATATTTACCCATTGTCCTTGGAAGACCAACCACGAAGTCCATTGCAATTCTCTCCCACTTCCATTCAGGAATATGCATTCTCTGAAGTGTCCCTCCAGGCCTCTGGTGTTCATACTTTACCTGCTGACAATTCGGGCATTGAGCAACAGAACCCACAATGTCACGCTTCATCCTACTCTACCAAAAATGTTGCTTTAAGTCATGATACATCTTGGTTGCACCAGGATGTATAGAAAACCTTGAACTATGAGCCTCTGTAAGAATAGTGTTAATCAAATCATCGATGCGGGGTATACATACACTTCCCTTAATTCTCAAAATACCTTCCTCATAAATTTTTGCTTCTTTAGCCTCTCCTCGCAATACCTTATCTCGAATCCGGATCAGTTTCTCATCAGTAAACTGCTTTCCCTTAATCTTGTCAAGAAAGGAAGATCTTGCCTCCACACAGGCTAAAAATCCTCCCTTCTCTAGTACTTCCAGCCTCATAAAGTCATTAGCCAGAGTCTGAACCTCTCTAGCCAATGAGCGTCTAGAAACCTGCAAGTGAGCTAGACTACCCATGCTCCCTGCCTTTCTACTTAAAGCATCTGCCACAACATTAGCTCTTCCCGGATGATACAAGATAGTGATATCATAGTCTTTTAGTAGTTACATCCATCTCGTCTGTCTTAAATTCAAATCTTTCTGAGTAAAGACATACTGTAAACTACGATGATCCGTATAGACTTCACACTTAACCCCATATAGATAATATCTCCATTGCTTTAATGCAAACACTACTGCCGCTAACTCCAAATCATGGGTTGGATAATTATGGTCATGCACCTTTAATTTCCTCGAAGTATAAGCAATTACATTCTTCTCTTGCATTAGCACTGCACCCAAACCAGAATATGATGCATCACAATAAACAATGAAATTCTTACCTTCCACTGGCAGAGTAAGAATTGGTGCAGTAGTCAACAAGGTCTTGAGCTTCTGAAAGCTTTCTTCACACTCGTCCGACCATACAAATGGAACACTCTGCTTAGTCAAATTTGTCAGTTGGGAAGCAACCGAAGAAAATCCCTTGACAAATCGATGGTAGTAGCTAGCTAGACCAACAATGGTGCAGTAGTGAACAAGGTCTTGAGCTTCTGAAAGCTTTCTTCACACTCGTCGGACCATACAAATGGAAGACTCTGCTTAGTCAAATTTGTCAGTTGGGAAGCAACCGAAGAAAATCCCTTGACAAATCGACGGTAGTAGCTAGCAAGACCAACAAAGCTTCTTACCTCTGTAACATTAGTAGGTCTTACCCAACTCTTCATTGCTTCAATCTTAGAAGGATCCACCATCACTCCATCCTTAGAAACCACATGCCCCAAGAAGGATACTGAATCTAGCCAAAACTCACACTTGGAGAATTTGGCATAAAGCTTCTTCTCCCTCAACATATCCAATACAATTCTCAAGTGCTCCTCATGTTCTTTCCTGCTCTTTGAGTATACCAGTATATCATCAACGAACACTTTGACAAAGAGGTATAGATATGGCTTAAAGATTTCGTTCATCAAGCTCATGAAAGCAGCAGGGGCATTCGTAAGCCCAAAAGACATTACTAAGAACTCGTAATGCCCATACCTGGTCCGAAAAGCAGTCTTGGGCACATCCGTTGCTCGTATTTTCAATTGATGATAACCAGATCTCAAATCGATTTTTGAGAAGGTACAAGCACCTTGTAACTGATCGAACAAATCATCGATGCGAGGAAGAGGATACTTGTTCTTAATGGTTACCTTATTAAGTTGCCTGTAGTCTATGCACATCCGAAAACTTCCATCCTTCTTCTTCACAAACAAAACAGGAGCACCCCAAGGGGATGCACTTTGTCTATAGAAGCCTTTGCTTAACAACTCTTGAAGTTGGGCCTTTAAGTCTCTTAACTCAGTGGGGGCCATTCTATAAGGGAGTATGGAAATGGGGCGAGTACCCGGCTCCAGATCAATGCAAAAGTCAATATCCCTATCCGGTGGCATACCAGAAAGGTCTGCAGGAAAAACATCCAGAAACTCACGTACTATCAAAACCGACTCAATTGAAGGTACTTGGGTAGTATCATCCCTTAGGTGTGCCCAGAAAGCTAAACACCCTTTACCAACCATTCTCTTAGCACGAAGAAAGGAGATGTTACGAACTAGAGTGGAAGTGTAATCACCCTCCCATACTAACGGATCTGTTCCAGGCTTGGCCAACGTTACAGTCTTAGCATTACAATCTAAGATCGAAAAATTTGGAGAAAGCCAAGTCATACCCAGAATTACATCGAAATCAACCATTTCTACGATAACAAAGTCTATATGAGTATTGTTCCCCACAAAAGTTACAAGACAAGACCCATACACCTTTTCAACTATCACGGAGTCACCCACCGGAGTAGAAACACGAATAGGCATGTCAAGCAATTCACAATGTAAATTAAGACCAGTAGCAAATGTGGAAGATACATATGAAAATGTGGAGCCAGGATCAAATAATACAGAAGCCATGCAATCACAAATGAAAAGATTACCTGTGATAACAGCATCAGATGTCTCCGCTTCGGACCTCCCAGGGAAAGCATAACAATGGGCCCTATCACCTGTCTACCCGTTGCCCTTACCATGTTGCGCTGCAGTAGTTCCAGTTTGCCCGTCACCCCAGCCGTTTTGGTGACCACCATTACCTCGGCCACCACGTCCTCAAGAATAGCGGCCTCTTCCATGACCACCTCTACTTCTGACTATTGGGGGTCTTTAACTCTGTTTTGGACAATACCTCTTAATATACAGTCTCCCCACATCCATAACACTCTCTAGGTTCATACATAGGTCTCTGTGAGAATGATGAAGTCTTGGGGTAACCTCCAAACTCAGAGAAATGTTGACCGGTCTGCGGTGGACCCCCATCTACAGCCTGCAGTAACGAATGAATAGGTCAGGCTGGGTAACCTCCTGAACCCTGTACTCTGGAGTAAGAACCATTAAACTCGCCTCCCTTACGAAACTTCTTAAGTGTCGATGCCATGGTGAAGTCGTCTGGCTTCAGTCCCTCCACTTCTATCACAAAATCTACCACCTCCTGAAAGGATTTTGCTGCAGTAGCTACCTGTAAGGCTGGAATCTGTAAATCTGACCTCTATCCCTTCACAAAATGGCGAATCCACTCTTGTGGACTGAAGCAAAGCTGGGTGGCATACCTGGATAATGCATGAAACTTAGCCTCATAAGCAGTAACCGACATCCTGCCTTGCTCTAGGCTCAGGAACTCATCTCTCTTCCTATCCCTCAAAGTCTGGGGTATATACTTCTCCATAAACAAGCTACAGAATGATTCCCAAGTCATAGGTGGTGCCTGTGCTGGTTGACACTCAACATACGATCGCCACCACATTTTGGCATTCCCCTGTGCTGGTTGACACTCAACATACGATCGCCACCACATTTTGGCATTCCCCTGAAACTGATAGGTTATAAACTCAACACCGAATCGTTCCACTATGCCCATCTTATGTAGCAACTCATGACAATCAACCAGAAAGTCATAGGCATCCTCAGATTCAGCACCCTTGAAGACTGGAGGTTTCATTTTCAAGAACTTACTGAAAAGTTAGTGCTGATCACTCGTCATTATAGGCCCTGTAGTCAATCGAGGAAACGTGCCTATTTCCAATGAAACATCCATGTGGGGAGCCACAGCAGTTGCATGTTGTACTCCCGAAACCTGAGGTGCTGGTGCAGAAAACACTGGAGGGGTGTGTCCTTGATCAGATAACCAGCTAAGATAAGCAAGAACCTGATTAATCATCTTTGGGGTAGGTTGGGGTGGTAATACCTCATTCTGCACTTGTTCATTCTCCCCTTCCTCACCGTCTCTTAATACTTCCTCAGTCGGTGGAGGAGTAACCGCCCTAGTACTAGATGGGCCAGGTGCTTGTCCTCTTCCTCTAGAGGACGTCCTCCCGCGACCTCTACCACAACCTCTTGCCACTACTCCTCTTCAAGCTACAGCCTCAGTGGCTGGCTCAGACGCATCCTGTCTTCCCGGTGTTGGTGTTGGCGCAGTTGTTCCTCTAGTTCTAACCATCTGCGAAATAGTGTGAAGATGGTCAGATACCAAATTGTATAACGTAGATACCAATTGGATCCAAGTAATAGCACGAAAGAAAGAAAGAATGGAATTTTCCTAAAGTCTTGTAGCTCTGAAAGAAAAGTAAAGGTGTCTCCCTATCGTTCCTCAAGACTCTACTAGACTCGTTCTTGTGTGATGAGACCAACGAACCTGATGCTCTGATACAAATTTTGTCACGACCCAAAACAAGCCACGAGTGGCACCCACACTTACCCTCCTATGTAAGCGAAACAACCAATCTAAACCCCAACATTTCAACCATAATAAACAGAATATAATGAAAGTCTAAGTATTTTGGAACGAGACCCCCTCGACGGTCTGTCGTGCCCATGACGGTCCGTCGTGAGATCCGTCGACCCAAACAGCTATTAACAGAAATAAACTCTACTGCTCAAAACGATTAAACAGGTCGTTACAATAGATACCAATTTACACATCGTTCGTCTTCGAACGATCACAGGAAGAACAACAAGGGCGAGAAAGAGTACCTGAATCTGTGAAAAGGTGTGGATATCTCTCTTGCATATCAACCTCCTTCTCCTAAGTGGACTCTTCAACTGGCCGATTCTTCCATTGAACCTTGATGGATGCAATCTCCCTTGATCTCAACTTGCGGACTTCTCTATCTATAATGGCAATAGGCTCCTCCTCATAAGAAAAATTCCCATCAAGAAGAACTGAATCCCAACAAATAATGTAGTTTCCATCTCCATGGTATCTTTTCAGCATAGACATATGAAATACCGGGTGCACTACTGACAGTCCTGGAGGCAAGGCTAATTAATAAGCTACCTCCCCCACGCACTTCAGAACTTCAAATGGACCAATATACCTCGGGCTAAGCTTACCTCGCTTACCAAACTGCATCCCACCCTTCCTGGGTGAGAACTTCAGCAAGACTTGTTCACCCTCCTAAAATCCAAGTCCCTAACCTTTCGATATGCATATTCTTTCTGCCAGTTCTGAGCTACTAGAAAATTCTCCCGAATGAATTTCACTTTATCCAACGATTGCCTCAAAAGATCGGTACCCCATGGTCTCACCTCAAATGCATCAAACCAACCAATGGGAGACCTACATCTCCTCCCATACAGTTCCTCAATTGGGGCCATATCAATACTTGAGTGATAGCTATTATTGTATGAGAACTCTGCTAAGGGTAAGAAGTTATCCCAATGACCAACAAATTCTATCACACATGCACGAAGCATATCTTCCAACACCTGAATCGTTCGCTAAGACCGACCACCGGTCTGAGGGTGAAATGCAGTACTAAGATCCAACCTAGTACCTAATTCAGCTTGCAAGGTTCTCCAAAACATAGAAGTAAACTGCGTACCTCTATCTTATATGATGGAAAGTGGAACTCCATGCAATCGAATGATTTCTGAGATATAGAGTTTGGCTAACTTCTCCGCATTGTAAGTCATCTTGACTGGAATGAAGTGAGCAGACTTAGTTAACCTATCAAAAATTACCCAAATGGAGTCATACTTACCCAACGTCTTTGGAAGTCCAACTACAAAATCAATTGCAATTCTCTCCCACTTCCATTCAGGAATGGGCATTCTCTGAAGTGTCCCTCCAGGCCTCTGGTGTTCATACTTTACCTGCTGACAATTCGAGCATTGGGCAACGAAATCAACAATGTCACGCTTCATCCTACTCAACCAGAAATGTTGCTTTAGGTCACGATACATCTTGGTTGCACCAGGATGTATACAATACCTTGATCTATGAGCCTCTATAACAATAAAGTGAATCAAATCATCGACGCGGGGCACACATACCCTTCCCTTAATTCTCAAAACGTCTTCCTCATCAATTTTTGCTTCTTTAGCCTCTCCTCGCAATACTATATCTCGAATCCGGATCAGTTTCTCATCAGTAAACTGTTTTCCCTTAATCTTGTCAAGAAAGGAAGATCTTGCCTCCACACAGGCAAAAAATCCTCCCGCAAAACCTATAAATATAACCAAATAAATAACTTCTAAAACTCAATACTTATTATTCCAAAAATCGGGAAGTCATCACATCAAGAATATCTATCCCCAAGTTTCTAAATCTAAGAGTATTAAGAAGCTAAAATAAGTAAAAGGATGTCCATGTCCAAACTTCAAGACATCAAGACGTGAAGGAGAGAATCCAGCACGAGCTAGGAGTAATAGCTCATCCTGAAATCTGAGCGCTGAAGACTGGCTAGAGTTGCGGACGAGTTGAAGTCGATGGCATGTTTGATGCACTCCACAAATAACAAAGAAGAAAATTACAAGTAGGGGTCAATACAAGGAACACGTACTGAGTAGGTTTCATCGGCCAACTCTGAATAGAAAGCAATATGTACCAAATAATAATTTAAAATCAACTACAACACTTAACTGATGACAACAACAAGTACAAGAATCATTGGCAACAACACCAAACACACCCATGAGGACTCAAGCCTCCACACCATACTCATTTGGGAAATAGGTTCTTTTGAAATTGAGTATATTAACATAATTCAAAATTACTTCTCTTCATTATTATCGTGTCGGAACGTGACACTCTGATCCCCTAATTCTACGTGTTGGAACGTGACACCCGATCCCTTAATTCTACGTGTCAGAACGTGACACCCGATCCCTTAATGCTACGTGTCGGAACGTGACACCCGATCCCTTAATGATACGTGTTGGAACGTGACACCCGATCCCTTAATGCTACGTGTTAGAACGTGACACCCGATCCCCTATCTCATTGCTGTAGTGCATCAAGCCTCTTTTATGTTAATGCATCATCTTAATAGAAATGATTTAAGTTTTAAGATTCAACAGTCTCATCATTCTAATCCATCACAATTACATAATCACAACATGCAACCACACAATCAAGCATATAGAAGACTTTACAATACCACCCAATACATATTAATCGCTATTTAGAGTTTACTATGAAATAGCATAAACCATAACCTACCTCCACCGAAGAATCGTGATCATGCAAGCTACTTCCCAAAGCCTTTTTGCTTTCCTCTTCGTTTTCTCTCTCTCGCTCGTTCTCCCCTCTTCTGTTCTTTTTATTTTTCCTTCTTCAGACCCTTTTTCTTTTACCCTAATTATCATATAATTAATTATTAAAGATGATAAAAGTAACCCACTATTTATTTCAAGGTTATCTCCTTTAACCCCCAAGTAATTAAATTATTAAACTTACCCCACTAATTTCATACAGTTTGTCATGAATAGTCTAAAACACCCCTTAAAACTTTTAGCAGAAATCCGACCCAGTCGAGGTTACGCACCTCGTGATGGCCCGTCGTACCTGCGACGGTCCGTCCTGCAGGTCCGTCACAAAGTTCAGAGAGTCAAATTCGGTAAGGATATTTGTGACGGTCCATCGTGTCTACGATGGTCCGTGCAGCAATTCCGTTGTGAAGTTCAGAGAGTTGATCCCAGCACCCAGATTTTCGATTTTAAGTGTTTTGGAATGGAGATCCTCGACGAACCGTTGTACTTATGAAGGTTCGTCCTACATGTCGTCAAGGGAAATGAGGAGAGCAGCAGGAGAATTACACAAGTGTGGGACGATGGAGTCCGTCACGGTCCGTCGAGATCATGACGGTCCGTCACGTGACCCGTCGACCCAGTCAGTTTTATCAAAAGTAATTCTACTGCTCGAAACAACTAAACAGGTCGTTACATTTAATAACTTAAGTCATGGAAAGATTGTGTTGTAAAAAGGAAATCTTGATAAGATGTGTGATGGTGTGTGCATTATAAGTGTCTACTGGTTGATTCAGACTCACTTCTGGTTGTAGTCAGTATTAATTCTGATGGTTATGAAAAAATATATTCGTAATGATGGTTGTGTTAAGGTTCAATGAGTTTTAGTTTAGATTGAGTTAATTTGTCAGTCTAAGACTTTATAATCACTCATGTTTTGTAAATCTTTCAAAATTTGATTCAAAACTAAAGTTCATAATAGTTGATCTTGATGGAATGGTTTTAAGGATGAGCTTACTTGGAGGGATGAACACCAACTAGTAGGTCATAACTTAAGATTTTGGTAATATGATTATATTTCCTTCTTCTTCCTTATGTTCGAGGACGATAATAGTTTTTGGTGGTGGATAATGTAATGACCCGAAAAATCAGCTTTTTTTTCTAAATTTTAAACTATTCTTTTAACTTTAGTTAATTTGTTGATGGGTAATTATAAATAATTATATTAATTGAAAGTTAGTGGACTAAAGTGATAATTTATTTAACACCATGTACTATTTGACTCTTATATATTTAAAGGAGAAGTAGGGTTTGTCAATTAAGTACATAATTTAGAAAAGAGATTAAAGAGGAGAATATAAATCAACTGCGCTAAGAGGCAATCAACGTGGGAATCCAAACTTCTCTTTCAAGTAAAGAATTACTCGTGTTTCGTTAATATCCTACGGCTAAATTTGAAATATTACATATGAATTGTATTGTCGTTATACTAAGTGGGTTGGCGGAAAGAAGGTGAAAATTGTTAATGGTGCAAAAAATTTTGGGGACAAAACAGTAGCCTAATCATTGGCTAATTATTGCCTAATGATAAAAGCATTGGTAATTCTAGCATTTCAACAAAATGAACAATATTATTAACGTCACTTATTTTTACTTTTTTTTTAATATGCCGTGTAATCATTATATTTTAGATAATCCTAGTTTAATACATTATTATATGTAACTAAATATAATGGTATAAAGTTATATGAAATCAATTAAATTTATGGTATTAGAGAAGTTGAAACTTATTCCTAGACTTGAAATTTGGAAGTATTAGAATTGATATGTTAATTGAAATCAAGATTAGGAACTTGATTATAGAGTTGAGTTGTCACGACCCAAAACGTGTCGTGAGTGGCACCCACATTTACCCTCCTATGTGAGCAAACCAACCAATCCAAACCCCAACATTCAACCATAACGAACAAAATATAATGCGGAAGACTTAAAACTCATTAACGAAATCAAGTAAATAACTTCTAAAATTTATCAATTTCTATCCCAAAACCTGGAAGTCATCACCACAAGAACATCTATACTCAACTTACTAAATCTAAGAGTATCTAAGAAGCTAAAATATTTAAAGAGCTAGTCCATGCCGGAACTTCAAGGCATCAAGACATGAAGAAGAAGATCCAGTCCAAGCTAGAAGCATTAGCTCACCATGAAACCTGGTATTATGAAGACTGACTAGAGTTGCGGTTGAGTTGAAGACGACAGTACGTTTGCTGCACTCCACAATTAACAAAGAAAAACATACAGGTAGGGGTCAGTACAAACACAAGTACTGAGTAGGTATCATCGGCCAACTCAAAATAGAAAGCAATATATATCAGATAATATCATAAAATCAACTACAATACTCAACAAGTAGAAACAGCAAGTACAAGAATTATTGATAAATAACACCAAGTACACCAATGAGGACTCAAGCCTCCATACAATACTCATTTGGGAAAAGGTTCATTAAATTGAGTATATTAACATATTTCAAGATTCATTCTCTTTACTACCCTGGTGTCGGAACGTGACACTCCGATCCTCATCATACTATCCTTGTGTCGGAAAGTGACACTCCGATCCTCATCATACTATCCTGGTGTCGGAACGTGACACTCCAATCCATTAATACTATCCTGGTGTCGAAACGTGACACCCGATCCATTTATACTATCTTAGTGCCGGAACGTGACACTCCGATCCTCATCATACTATCCTGGTGTCGGAACGTGACACTCCGATCCTCCTCATACTATCCTGGTGTCGGAACGTGACACTCCGATCCATTAATACTATCCTGGTGTCGGAACGTGACACCCGATCCATTAATACTATCCTGGTGGCGGAACGTGACACTCCAATCCATTAATACTATCCTGGTGCCGAAACGTGACACCCGATCCACTAACCTCATTCTTTTAGTTCATCAAGCCTTATTTTATACCAAGGCATCATCATTAACAAAGAGGTTTCAAGGTTTAGGATTCAATAGACTCATCATGCTTATTTTATCGCAATTATATAATCACATCATGCAAGTATACAATTAAGAATATAGAAGACTTTACAATACTACCAATACATATCATTCGCTATTAAGAGTTTACTATGAAATAACATAAAACCATAACTTACCTCCACCAAAGAATTGCGATCAAGCAATCTACCTTCCCAAAGCTGCGTTCTTCCTCTCTCTCAATCGATCGTTTCTCCCTCTCTCTCTGCTCTTTTTCTTTTTCTTATTCAAACCCTCTTTCTTTTACCCTTATTAGCATATAGTTAAGTTTAAAAGATTATAAAATACCCCACTACTTGTTTCGAGGTTCTCTCTTTTAACCCCCAAGTAATTAAATTATTAACGTCAAACCACTAACTTTATAATTATAAGCAGGAATAGTCCAAAACGCCCCTTAAATATTTAACAGAAATCCGACCCAGTCAGGGTCACGCAGCCTGTGACGGTCAGTCACAACTGTGACGGTCCGTCCTACACATCCGTCACAAAGTTCAGAGAGTTAATTCTGCGGAAGGAATTGTGACGGTCCGTCGAGCCCTCAACGGTTCGTCCTGCCATTTCATCGTGAAGTTAAGAGTCGATTTCAGTACCCAAATTTCTAAATTCTAAGTGTTTTGGAACGAGACACCCTTGACGGTCCGTCGTGCCCATGACGGTTCGTCGTGGGATCCGTCAACCCAGACAGTGATTTTCAAAAATTAACTCTGCTGCTCCAAACGAATAAACAGGTCGTTACATGAGTGTTGTTAATTAGTCGTGAAATCTTATGTAGGTCATTTATTTGAATAGATTACTTTGAGTTGAAAGTTCAACGAAAGAGGAAGGCTCATGTTTAAGAGTGAACTCTTGATTGATCGAGGCAAGTGGATTTCTAGACTATTGCTAAGTGTATGAAATGCCTGTATTTCCTTGTGGTATATGTTTGGGAGCAACGGTATTGGTGATGGGTTGACTTGTCCACATTGATTAAATCTAATGATGAAAAAAAGGGATAACAAAAGGCAATGTGATTAATTGTTTATGTTTGATGTGTTGAGAAAGGGTTGTTGAAGGCTTGTTGAATCATTGTTGATGTGAATTCATGTTTGCGTGGTTGTGAAGTGTGCGATGTTATGAAAATGGTTATTTCCTAATTATTTGTTTAAACCTGTCATCTGCATTATTCTGAGGCATTGGATGTGACAAGCGTTATGTGCTTTGAGAAAGAAGGAGTACTTAAGAGGATGTACCATTAAGAGGGACGTATCGCGCGCCGGATGGATACTATATTTCGAGGGACGTATCGCGCGCCATAGTGGTTACTATTATGCAGGGTCGTGTCGTACACCGCGACAAATGCATGGAAAAATATGTCCTCCCATGGGTCCTGGACACAGAGACAGCGGGTGTGTATCACTATGTAAGACCTGCATCATTATACTTGACATTGCATTCCATTGCATTGCACATACTTATCATTAGTGAACTTGATATCGTGTTTTGTTGATCTTCTAATTGTCATTCTGCGAAACATGTGATTGATCAATATTGAGCTTGTTATTGCAGATATATAATTTGTTGAAGTATTGTTGTTGAGGATATGTAATTTGTTGAAGTGTTGTTGTTGAGGATATGTAATTTGTCGTAGTGTTTTTGTTGAGCTATGTGCTATGTAAACTGTGAGATGTTAGGTTGGGTTGATTTTAATACAGGTTGTAGTTGTGGATGTTTTGTTGAGGGTGGTAGAAGTACCTGTATTCATCCCCTTAGCTTGTGTTTAGAGGTTTACTTGCTGAGTACCGTGTTGGTGTACTCACCCCTTGCTTCTACAAGTTTTTGTAGGTTATGATCCTGGATTTTTGTTGTACTTTTCATTCTCTTATTTTTTGAGGCTCCTTGGAGATTTCTGAGGTAGTTGTTTCCATCTCAACAGACTTTCTTCCCCTTATTATGATCTTGTTCTATTCTAGAAACAAGTTCATTTGAGACTTGATTTTTCTTTTGAATGAATTGTAATAATTTAGAGGCTTGTACACGTGACTACCAGGTTTGGGGGTTTCATTAAGTTACTTATATTTTATTTCCGCACTTTATTGTAATGGTTGAGTTTTAGGCTGACTTGTCTTGGTGGGATAAGACGAGTTTCATCACGTCCATTTTTGGGTCGTGACAAACACTATATTCACCAACTAAATCACATTAACATATAATGAATTTAACAATTTTCTAAGACTAATTAGTTTAATTTTAACTTAATTAAAATATTGTATTAACCAACTAAATCACATTTACTTATTTGAAGAACCTAACATCTTTCTAAGTGTAATTAGTTTAGTTTTAACTTAATTCCGACACTATATACACCAAATAAATCACGTTAACTTAATTAAAAAATTTAACTACTTTCAAGGTCTAGTTAGTTTAGTTTTGATATAATTTAAACACTATATTCAACAACTAAATTAGATTAACATATTTAAAGAGTTTAACAATTTTCTAAGTCTAATTAGTTTAGTTTTAACTTAATTCAAACAGTATATTGAACAACTAAATCATATTTACTTATTTGAAGAACTTAACATCTTTCTAAGTCTAATTAGTTTATTTTTAACTTAATTCCAACCCTATATTCACCAACTAAATCACATGTACTTATTTGAAGAACTTAACATCTTTCAAAGTTTAATTAGTTTAGGTTTACCTTAATTCCAACACTATATTCACCAACTAAATCACATTTACTTATTTGAAGAACGTAACTGTCACGACCCAAAATGTATCGTGAGTGGCACCCACACTGACCCCATTAGGTGGACGAACCAACAAGTCGGAACCCTAACATATACAAATAGTTAAACTATAAATATCAAAAATAATGCAGAAGCTTTTAGCAACCAATTTAAATAAGTTCGTAAAGTTTAACACTTATTATTCCAAAATCTGATAGTCATCACATCAAGGACATCAATTTCCAAATTACCAAGTCTAAGAGTGTTTAAGAAACTAAAATAAGCTAAAAGATGGTCAATGTCCGAAATTCAAAGACATCAAGACGTGAATGAGAGAATCCAGCACGAGCTAGAATTAATTGCTCACCTTGAACTCTGATGTGCTTGAGACTGGCTAGAGCTGAGGGCGAGTCAAAGTCGATGGTACACTTGCTGCACTCCACAAAAGAATAAAGAAGAAAATACAACTAGGGGTCAGTACAATGAACACGTACTGTGTAGGTATCATCGGCCAACTCAAAATAGAAACCAATATCTATTGAATAATAATATAAAATCAACTACAATACTTAACAGGTTGCAAGCAACAAACACATGAACCATTGACAACAACACCACAATAGGTACACCATCATGCACAACATCAAGCACCCCTATGAGGACTCATGCCTCCACACCATACTTATTTGGAAAATAGGTTCTTTAAGATTTAGTATATTCAGTTACATCAAGATTCCTTTCCTTTAATGTTATTGTGTCGGAACGTGACACTCCGATCCCATTTATCGTGTTGGAACGTGACACTCCGATCCCATAAAACCGTGTCAGAACGTGACACTCCTATCCAATAATATCGTGTCGGAACATGACACTCCGATCCATTTATCTCATTATTTTATTTCATCAAGCCTTCTTTATTCAAGGCGTAATTATAATAGAGAGGGTTCAAGATTAGAAATTAAACAATCTCATAATTTTTGGCCAACCACAAACCACATAATCAAAACATACAACCACACAATCAAGTACATAGGAGATTTTACAATATCACTCAATACATATCAATCGCTATTTAGAGTTTATCTATCAAATAGAAATAAACCATAACCTACCTCCACCGAACAATCGATGTCAAGCAACTACTTCTCCAATGCCTTTCCTTTCCTTATTGCCTCCAAACCCTTCCAATCTATCTATCTCTCTCTCTCTCTCAATATATATATATACATATACATATACATATATATATATATATATATATATATATATATATATATATATATATATATATATATATATATTCTCTTGTAACGACCTATTTAGTCGTTTTGAGCAGCAGATTTTATTTCTGGAAAAACTGGCTAAGTCGACGAATCCCACGACGAACCGTCACGGGCACGACGGACCGTCGTGGGGGTCTCATTCCAAAACACTTAGAATTCAGAAATTGGGTACTGAAATCGACTCTCTGAACTTCGTAACGGAATGGCAGGACGGACCGTCGTGGGCACGACGGACCGTCACACATCTTCCACAGAAATTAACTCTCTGAACTCTGTGACGGAGCAGCAGGATGGACCGTCGCAGGCACGACGGGCCATCACAGGCTGCGTAATCTCAGGCTGGGTCGGATTTCTGTAATTATTTTAAGGGGCGTTTTGGACTATTCTGGCTTATAATTATAAAGTTAGTGGTTTAATATTAATAACTCAATTACTTAGGGGTTAAAAGAGGTAACCTGGAGTTAATTAGTGGGTTAAGTCCCTCATCTTTTATACTTAATTATATGCTAATTAGGGTAAAAGGAAGAGGGTTTGAATAAGAAAAAAATAGAAAGAACAAAGAGAGAGAGAGGATCGAACGAGAAAAGAGGAGAAACGAGAAGAAGAACAAAGCTTTGAGAAATTGCTTGCTTGATCAAAACTCTTCGGTGGAGGTAGGTTATGGTTTTTATGCTATTTGATAGTAAACTCTTAATAGCGAATGATATGTGTAGGGTAATATTATAAAACCCTTCCATATGCTTAATTATATGCTTGCATGAATGTGATTATGTAATTGTGATAAAATAAGCATGATTAGGCTAATGAATCCTAAATCTTTAAAACCTCCTTGTTAATGATGATGCCTTAGTATGAAAGAAGGCTTGATGAACTAAAGTAATGAGATGATGATGCCTTGGTATAAGAGAAGGCTTGACGATTAATAGAATGATATTAGTGGAGCGGGTGTCACGAACCGACACGTAGAATTAGGGGATCAGGTGTCACGAACCGACACATAGAATTAGGGGATCGGGTGTCACGAACCGACACGTAGAATTAGGGGATCGGGTGTCACGAACCGACACGTAGAATTAGGGGATCGGAGTGTCACGTTCCGACACATAGTATTAGGGGATCGGAGTGTCACGTTCTGACACCAGGATAGTATGATGAGGATCGAAATGTCATGTACTGACACGAGAGGAATAAAGATAATGAATCTTGAAAGATGCTAATATACTCAATTTAATGAACCTATTTCCCAAATGATTATGATATGGAGGCTTGAGTCCTTATGAGTGTACTTGACGTTATTTATCAAAGATTCTTCTACATGTTGTTGCTACAAATTGAGTATTGTAGTTGATTTATGATATGATCTGAAATATACTATTTTCTATTTTGAGTTGGCCGATGATACCTACTCAGTACTTGTGTTTGTACTGACCCCTAATTGTATGTTTCTTTCTTTGTTATTTGTGGAGTGCAGCAAATGTACCGTCGTCTTCATCTCAACCGCAACTCTAGCCAGTCTTCATACACCGGATTTCAGGGTGAGCTAAAGGTTCTAGCTTTGACTGGGTCTTCTTCTTCATGTCTTGATGCCTTGAAGTTCCGGCTTGGACTAGCTTTTATTTATGTTTAGTTTCTTAGATACTCTTAGTCTTAGTAATTTGAGGATTGATGTTCTTATGATGATGACTTCCAGATTTTGGGGATATTAATAGTTGTTGAGTTTTTAGAAGTTGATTATTGACTTTGTTAATGAGTTTTAAGTCTTCCGCATTACTTTCTGTTATTATTGGTAAATGATTGGGGTTTAGATTGGTTGGTTCACTCACATAGGAGTGTAAGTGTGAGTGCCAGTCGCGGCTCGATTTGGGTCGTGACAAACTTGGTATCAGAGCATTAGGTTCGTTGGTCTCATCACATAAGAACGAGTCTAGTAGAGTCTTAAGGAATGGTAGGGGGACGCCTTTACTTTTTTTTGAGAGGCTATAAGACTTTCGGAAAATTCCATTCTCTCATTCTTTCTTTCGTGCTATTACTTGGATCCAATTGGTATCTAGGTAATACAAATTGGTACCTGACCATCTTCACTCTATTTCGCAGATGGTTAGAACTAGAGCAACGACTGCACCAACATCAACATCGGCAAGACAAGACGCATCTGAGCCAGCCACTGAGACAGTAGCTCGAAGAGGAGCAGTGGCAAGAGGCCGTGGAAGAGGTCGTGGGAGGACGTCCTTTAGAGGAAGAGGACGAGCACCTAGCCCCATCTGGTACTAGGGCGGTGACTCCTCCACCAACTGAGGAGGTGGTAAGAGAGGGTGAGGATGGGGAGAATGAACAAGTGCAGAATGAGGAATTGCCACCCCAACCTACCCCAGATATGATCAATCAGGTTCTTGCTTATCTTAGCGGGTTATCTGATCTAGGCCAGACACCTCCAGTGTTTTCTGCACAAGCACCTCAGGTTCCGGAGATACAACATGCGGCTACTGTGGCTCCCCGCATGGATGCCTCATTGGAAATAGGCACGTTTCCTCGTCTGACTACAGGGCCTATAATGACAAATGATCAGCATGAACTTTTAAGTAAGTTCTTGAAATTGAAACCTCCAGTCTTCAAGGGTGCTGAATCTGAGGATGCCTACGATTTTCTGGTTGACTGTCATGTGCTACTACACAAGATGGGTATAGTAGAATGGTTTGGTGTTGAGTTTGTGACTTATCAGTTTCAAGGAAACACCAAAATGTGGTGGCGGTCACATGTTGAGTGTCAACCAACAGTGGCACCACCTATGACTTGGGCATCATTCTCTAGCTTGTTTATGGCGAAGTATATCCCTCGGACTTTGAGGGATAGGAAAAGAGATGAGTTTTTGAGCCTAGAATAAGGAAGGATGTCGGTTACTGCATATGAGGACAAGTTTCGTGCATTATCCCGGTATGCCACCCAACTTTGTTTCAGTCCACAAGAGCGGATTCGCCGTTTTGTGAAGAGGTTTAGATCAGATTTGTGAATTTCAGCCTTACAGGTAGCGGCTACAACGAAATCTTTTCAAGAAGTGGTAGACTTCGTGATAGAGGTAGAGGGAGTGAAGCCAGATGACTTCACCATGGCATCGACATCAAAAAGGTTTTGAAAGGGAGGTGAGTTTAATGGTTCTTACTCTAGAGGAAAGGGTTCAGGAGGTTACTCAGTCCGACCAATTAAGTCTTCACTACAGACTCTAGTTGGGGGTCCACCTCAGACCGGTCAACACTTCTCTGAGAGACCTATGCTCGACTCCAGGGAGTGTTATGGATGTGGGGAGACTGGACATATTAGGAGGAATTTTCGAAAATAGAGTTATAGACTCCCAATAGCTAGAGGTAGAGGTGGTCATGGTAGAGGCCGTTATTCTGGATAACGCGGTGGCCGAGGTAATGGTAGTCACAAAAATGGTCGGGGTAACGGGAAAACAGGAGCCACTACAGCACAACATGGTAGGGGCAACGGGAAGACAGGCGATAGGGCCCATTGTTATGCTTTCCCTGGGAGATCTAAAGCGGAGACATCTGATGCTGTCATCATAGGTAATCTTTTGGTTTGTGATTGCATGGCTTCTGTATTGTTTGATCCTGGATCCACATTTTCTTATGTATCTTCCTCATTTGCTAATGGTCTTAATTTACATTGTGAATTGCTTGACATGCCTATTCGTGTTTCTACTCCGGTGGGTGAGTCTGTGATAGTTGAAAAAATGTATAGTTCTTGTTTGGTGACTTTTGTGGGGAGCAATACTTATGTAGACTTGGTTATCTTAGAAATGGTTGATTTTGATGTAATTCTGGGTATGACTTGGCTTTCTCCAAATTTTGCGATCTTGGATTGTAATGCTAAAACTGTGACGTTAGCCAAGCCTGGGACAGATCCGTTAGTGTGGGAGGGTGACTACACTTCCAATCCGACTCGTATCATCTCCTTTCTTCGTGCTAAGAAAATGGTTAGTAAGGGTTGTTTAGCGTTCTTGGCACATCTCAGGGATGATACTACCCAAGTACCTCCAATTGAGTCGGTTTCGATAGTCCGCGAGTTTTTAGATGTGTTTCCTGCAGACCTTCCTGGTATGCCACCAGATAGAGATATCGACTTTTGCATTGATCTTGAACCGGGTACTCGCCCCATTTCTATACCCCCATATAGAATGGCTCCCGCGGAGTTAAGAGAGTTAAAGGCACAACTTCAAGAGTTGCTAAGCAAAGGCTTTATTAGACCAAGTGCATCTCCTTGGGGTGCTCCTGTTTTGTTTGTGAAGAAGAAAGATGGGAGTTTTCGGATGTGCATAGAATACCGGCAGTTGAACAAGGCAACTATTAAGAAGAAGTATCCCATTCCTCGCATTGATGACTTGTTCGATCAGTTACAAGGTGCTTGTGTCTTCTCTAAGATTGACTTGAGGTCCGGTTATCATCAATTGAAAATACGGGCAACGGATGTGCCAAAGACCGCTTTTCTGACCAGGTATGGGAATTACGAATTTGTAGTGATGTCTTTTGGTCTTACGAATGCCCCTGCTGCTTTCATGAGCTTGATGAACGGGATTTTTAAGCCATATCTGGATCTCTTTGTAATCGTATTTATTGATGATATATTGGTATACTTAAAGAGTAAGAAGGAACATGAGGAGCACTTGAGAATTGTATTGGAAATGTTGAGGGAGAAAAAGTTTTATGCCAAATTCTCCAAGTGCGAGTTTTGGCTAGATGCAATGTCCTTTTTGGGGCATGTGGTTTCTAAGGATGGGGTGATGGTGGATCCTTCTAAGATTGAGACGGTGAAGAATTGGGTAAGACCTACTAATGTGTTAGAAATAAGGAGCTTTGTTGGTTTAGCTAGCTATTATTGTCGATTTGTCAAGGAATTCTCTTCCATTGCTTCCCAATTGACGAACATGACTAAGCAGAATGTTCCATTTGTATGGTCGGACGAATGTGAGGAAAGCTTTCAGAAACTCAAGACCTTGTTGACTACTGCACCAATCCTTACCCTGCCAGTGGAAGGTAAGAATTGCATTGTCTATTATGATGCATCCTATTCGGGTTTGGGTGCAGTGCTAATGCAAGAGAAGAACGTAATTGCTTATGCTTCAAGGCAATTAAAGGTGCACGAACGTAATTATCCGACCCATGATTTGGAATTGGCTGCGGTAGTGTTTGCCTTAAAGCAATGGAGACACTATCTATATGGGGTTAAGTGTGAAGTCTACACGGATCATCGTAGCCTACAGTATGTCTTTACTCAGAATGATTTGAACTTGAGACAGAGGAGATGGATAGAACTACTGATGGACTACGATATTACTATCTTGTATCATCCGGGAAAGGCTAATGTTGTGGTTGACGCCTTAAGTAGAAAGGCAGGGAGCATGGGAAGTCTAGCTCACTTGCAAGTTTCTAGACGTCCATTGGCTAGAGAGGTTCAGACTCTGGCTAACGACTTTATGAGGTTATAAGTAAATGAGAAGGGAGGATTGTTGGCTTGTGTGGAGGCAAGATCTTCTTTTCTTGACAAGATTAAGTGAAAACAGTTTGATGATGAGAAACTAAGCCGAATCAAGGATAAAGTATTGCGAGGAGAGGCTAAGGAAGCACAAATCGATGAGGAAGGTGTTT
Organism: Solanum arcanum; assembly: GCA_027789145.1. Taxonomy (NCBI): domain Eukaryota; kingdom Viridiplantae; phylum Streptophyta; class Magnoliopsida; order Solanales; family Solanaceae; genus Solanum; species Solanum arcanum. The sequence continues at coordinate 20,804,704 of CM050935.1, read as the reverse complement.
TGAGAATCAAGGGAAGGGTATGTGTGCCCCGTGTTGATGATTTGATCCACAATATTCTTACAGAGGCTCATAGTTCCGGATATTCTATACATCCTGGTGCAACCAAGATGTACCGTGACCTAAAGCAACACTTTTGGTGGAGTAGAATGAAGCGCGACATTGTTGATCTTGTTTCCAAATGTCCAAATTGTCAGCAAGTAGAGTATGAACACCAGAGGCCCGAAGGAACACTTCAGAGAATGCCCACCCCTGAATGGAAGTGGGAGAGAATTGCAATGGACTTCGTTGTTGGTCTTTCAAAGACATTGGGGAACTTTGACTCCATTTGGGTAATCGTTGATAGGTTAACTAAGTTTGCCCACATCATTCAGGTCAAGGTGACCTACAATACAGAGAAGTTAGCCAGAATCTATATCTCAGAAATTGTTCGATTGCATGGGGTTCCACTCTCCATCATATCAAATAGAGGTACGCAGTTTACTTCTAAATTTTGGAAAACATTGCATGCGGAATTGTGTACTAAGTTGGACCTTAGTACCGCATTTCACCCTCAGACCGATGGTCAGTCTGAGAGAACGATTCAAGTGTTGGCGGATATGCTTCGTGCATGTGTGATAGAATTTGGTGGCCATTGTGATAGCTTCTTACCCTTAGCAGAGTTCTCCTACAACAATAGCTATCACTCAAGTATTGATATGGCCCCATTTGAAGCATTGTATGGGAGGAGATGTAGGTCTCCCATTGGTTGGTTTGATGCATTTGAGGTTAGACCTTGGGGTACTGACCTTTTGAGGGATTCATTGGAGAAAGTGAAATCTATTCAAGAAAAGATTTTAGCGGCGCAAAGTAGGCAAAAGGAATATGCAGATCGAAAGGTTAGAGACTTGGAGTTTATAGAGGGTGAGCAAGTCTTGCTGAAAGTTTCGCCCATGAAAGGGGTGATGCGGTTTGGTAAAAGAGGTAAGCTAAGCCCAAGGTATATTGGACAATTTGAAGTACTTAAGCGAGTAGGGGAGGTGGCTTATGAATTAGCCTTGCCTCCAAGGTTGTCCGGAGTACATCCGGTATTTCATGTGTCTATGTTGAAAAGATACCATGGGGATGGAAACTACATCATTCGTTGGGATTCAGTTCTGCTTGATGAAAATTTGTCTTAAGAGGAGGAGCCTGTTGATATCTTAGATAAAGAAGTTCGCAAGTTGAGGTCAAGGGAGATTGCATCCATCAAAGATCAATAGAAGAATCGACCTGTTGAAGAACCCACTTGGGAGAAGGAGGCAGATATGCAAGAAAGATACCCACACCTGTTTACAGATTCAGGTACTCCTTTTCGCCCTTGTCTTTCTTCTTGTGATCGTTCGGGGATGAACGATGGGTAAATTGGTATCTATTGTAACGACCTGTTTAGTCGTTTTGAGCAGCAGATTTTATTTCTGGAAAAACTGGCTAAGTCGACGGATCCCACGACGAACCGTCATGAGCACAATGGACCGTCGTGGGGGTCTCGTTCCAAAACACTTAGAATTCAGAAATTGGGTACTAAAATCGACTCTCTGAACTTCGTAACGGAATGTCAGGACGGACCATCGTGGGCACGACGAACTGTCACACATCTTCCATAGAAATTAACTCTCAACAACTTTGTGGGAGCGGCCGGGGCGCACGTCGCAGCACGACGCCGTCACAGGCTGCGTAATCCCAGGCTGGGTCGGATTTCTGTAATTTTTTTAAGGGGCTTTTTGGACTTTTCCGGCTTATAATTATAAAGTTAGTGGTTTAATATTAATAACTCAATTACTTGGGGGTTAAAAGAGGTAACCTGGAGTTAATTAGTAGGTTAAGTCCTCATCTTTTATACTTAATTATATGCTAATTAGGGTAAAAGGAAGAGGGTTTGAATAAGAAAAAAATAGAATGAACAAAGAGAGAGAGTTGATCGAACGAGAAAAGAGGAGAAACGAGAAGAAAAACAAAGCTTTGAGAACTTGCTTGCTTGATTAAAACTCTTCGGTGGAGGTAGGTTATGGTTTTTATGCTATTTGATAGTAAACTCTTAATAGCGAATGATATGTGTTGGGTAATATTATAAAACCCTTCTTTATGCTTAATTGTATGCTTGCATGAATGTGATTATGTAATTGTGATAAAAGAAGCATGATGAGGCTATTGAATCCTAAATCTTGAAAACCTCCTTGTTAATGATGATGCCTTAATATGAAAGAAGGCTTGATGAACTAAAGTAATGAGATGATGATGCCTTTGTATAAGAGAAGGGTTGATGAATTAATAGAATGATATTAGTGGAGCGGGTGTCACGAGCCGACACGTAGAATTAGGGGATCGGGTGTCACGAACTGACACGTATAAATAGGGGATCGGGTGTCACTGTAACGACCCGTTTAATCGTTTTGAGCAGCAGATTTTATTTCTGGAAAAACTGGCCAAGACTACAGACACCACGACGGACCGTCATAGGCACGACGGTCCGTCACAGAGGTTTCGTTCCATGACACTTAGAATTCTGAAATTTGGTACTGAAAATCGACTCCCTGAACTCCGTAACGAACTGACAGGACGGACCGTCACAGGGGTGACGGACCGTCACAGTGTCCTTGACGAAAGATAATTCCCGATCGTCACGACGACCTGTGTGACGGACCGTCGCAGGCATGACGGCCCGTCACAGATCGCGTAGTCCCAGTCAGAATCGGATTTCTTTCCACGTTTTAAGGGACGTTTTGGACTATTCTTTCCTTAATTATAAAGTTTGAGGGTTAATATTAATAAATCTAATTACTTGGGGGTTAAAATAGGTAACCTTAAGTTAATTAGTGGGTCATTATTACCATCTTTCGTTCTTAATTATAGAATAATTAGGGTAAAAGAAAGAGGGTTTGAATAAGAAAAAGAGGAAAGAAAAGAGAGAGATAGATTGATCGATTGAGAGAGAGAGTCGAACGAGGAAGAAGAATATCAAAGCTTGGGAAATTGCTTGTTGATTCCAATTCTTCGGTGAAGGTAGGTTATGGTTTCTCTTACGATATTCGCAGTAAACTCCTAATAGTGAATGATATGTGTTGATAGTATTGTAAACCCTACTATATGCTTAATTGTATGCTTGTATGAATATGATATATATATAGTTGTGATTATATGAGCATGATGAAGTTTTGAATCCCAAATCTTGAAAGAAAGCCCTAATTCACTTGTTAATGATGATGCCATAGTATGAAAGGAGGCTTGATGAATTAGGGGATCGGGTGCCACGTTCCGGTACCAGGATAGAATGAATATGAGGATCGGGTGCCACGTTCCGGTACCAGGATAGAATGAATATGAGGATCGGGTGCCACGTTCCGGTACCAGGATAGAAAGAATATGAGGATCGGAGTGTCACGTTCCGACACCAGGATAGAATATGAGGATCGGAGTGTCACGTTCCGACACCAGGATAGAATATGGATCGGGTGCCATGTTCCGGTACCAGGATAGAATGAATATGAGGATCGGAGTGTCACGTTCCGACACCAGGATAGAATATGAGGATCGGAGTGTCACGTTCCGACACCAGGATAGAATATGGATCGGGTGCCACGTTCCGGTACCAGGATAGCAATAGAGGAGCGGAGTGTCACGTACCGACACAAGAGGAAGAAAGATAATGAATCTTGAAAGATAATTAATATACTCAATCTAATGAACTTAATTCCCAAATGAGTATGGTATTGAGGCTTGAGTCCTCATGTGTGAACTCGGTTGTAGTTATTGATGAATTCATGTTGTTATTGCTACATGTTGAGTATTGTAGTTGATTTACATTATTATTGATATATACTGTTCCCTATTTTGAGTTGGCCGATGATATCTACTCAGTACTTGTGGTTGTACTGACCCCCTACTTTTTATGTTTTCTTCCTTGTTATTTGTGTAATGCAGCAAACGTTCCGTCAACCTCAACTCAACAGTAGATCTAGCCAGTCTTCACTACCTTCGGAAATTCAGGGTGAGCTAATGCGTCTAGCTTGGACTGGGTCTTCTTCTTCAAGTCTTGATGCCTTGAACTTCCGGCATGGACTAGCTAGTACTAGTTTTAGCTTCTTAGACAGTTTTAGTTTAGCAATTTGAGATAGATGTTCTTGTGATGATGACTTCCAGATTTTGGGGATAATAATAATATTTTTGAATTGTTTTATTAATGAGTTAAGTCTTCCGCATTATTTTCTGTTGTTATATATTGAAATGTTAAGGTTTAGATTGGTTGGTTCGCTCACATAGGAGGGTAAGTGTGGGTGCCAGTCGCGGCCGGTTTTGGGTCGTGACAAACTTGGTATCAGAGCATTAGGTTCGTTGGTCTCATCACACAAGGACAGGTCTAGTAGAGTCTTAAGGAACGGAAGGGGGACGCCTTTACTTTTCTTTGAGAGGCTATAAGACATTAGGAAAATTCCATTCTTTCATTCTTTCTTTCGTGCTACTACTTGAGTCCAATTGGTATCTAGGCGATACGAATTGTTATCTGACCATCTTGACTCTATTTCGCAGATGGTTAGAACTAGAGCAACGACTGCACCAGCAGCAACAACGGCACAACAAGAAACGACTGAGCCAGCCACTGGGGCTGTGGCTCGAGGAAGAGTGGCGGCAAGAGGCCGTGGAAGAGATCGTGGGAGGACGTCCTCTAGAGGAAGAGGACGAGCACCGATCCCATCTGATACTAGGGCGGTGACTCCTCCACCGACTGAGGGAATGGTAAGAGAAGGGGAGGATGGGGAGAATGAACAAGGGCAGAATGAGGAATTGCCACCCCAACCTACCCCAGAGATGATCAATCAGGTTCTCGCTTATCTTAGCGGGTTATCTGATCACGGTCAGGCACCTCCAATGGTTTCTGTACCAACACCTCCGGTTTTAGAGATACGACATGCGGCTACTATGGCTCCCCGCATGGATGCCTCATTGGAGATAGGCACATTTCCACGTCTGACTACTGGACCGATAATGACAAACGATCAGCACGAACTTTTCAATAAGTTCTTGAAATTGAAACCTCCAGTCTTCAAGGGTGCAGAATCTGAAGATGCTTATGATTTCCTGGTTGATTGTCATGAGCTACTACACAAGATGGGGATAGTAGAACGGTTTGGCGTTGAGTTCGTAAGCTATCAGTTTCAAGGGAACGCCAAAATGTGGTGGCGATCACATGTCGAGTGTCAACCGACAGAGGCCACACCCATGACTTGGGCATCCTTCTCTACTCTTTTTATGGAGAAGTATATCCCAAGGACTTTGAGAGATAGAAAAAGGGATGAGTTCTTGAGTCTCGAGCAAGGTAGGATGACGGTTAACGCATATGAGGCTAAGTTTCGTGCTTTATCAAGGTATGCCACTCAACTCTGTTTCACCCACAAGAACGGATCCGCCGCTTTGTAAAGGGGTTGAGGTCGACTGCGGATTTCAGCCTTACGGTGGCGGCTACGGCAACATCCTTCCAAGAGGTGGTAGACTTTGTGATAGAGGTGGAAGGAGTGAAGCGGATGACTTCACCATTACATCGACATCAAAAAGGTTTCGAAGGGAGGTGAGTTTAATGGTTCTCACTCCAGAGGACGAGCTCGGAGGTTACTCAAGTCGACCAATCTGGTCTTCACTACAGATCGTAGTTTGGGGTCCACCTCGTAACGGTCAACACTACTCCGAGACCTATGCATGAACCCCGAGAGTGTTATGGATGTGGGGAGGTTGGACACATTAAGAGGTATTGTCCAAACCAGAGTTACAGAACCCCAATAGCTAGAGGTAGAGGTGGTCATGGTAGAGGCCGTTTTTCTGGAGGACGTGGTGGTCGAGGTAATGGTGGTCACCACAACGGCAGAGGAGATGGGCAAATTGGAACCACTACTACGCAACCTGGTAGGGGCAATGGACAGACGGGTGATAGGGCCCATTGTTACGCTTTCCCTGGGAGATCTGAAGCGGAGGCGTCGATCTTTGTCATCACAGGTAACCTTTTGATTTGTGATTGCATGGCTTCCGTATTGTTTGATCCTGGATCCACGTTTTCTTATGTATCTTCCTCATTTGCTAATGGTCTAAATCTACATTGTGAATTACTTGATATGCCTATTCGTGTTTCTACTCCGGTGGGTGAGTCTGTGGTAGTTGAAAGGGTATATAGGTCTTGTTTGGTGAATTTTGTGGGGAGCAACACTTATGTAGATTTGGTTATTTTAGAAATGGGTGACTTTGATGTAATTCTGGGTATGACTTGGCTTTCTCCGAATTTTGCAATTTTGGATTGTAACTCTAAAACTGTGACGTTAGCCAAGCCTGGGGCAGATCCGTTAGTGTGGGAGGGTGACTACACTTCCAATCCGGTGCGTATCATATCCTTTCTTCGTGCTAAGAAAATGGTTTGTAAAGGGTGTTTAGCTTTCTTGGCACATCTCAAGGAAGCACAAATCGATGAGAAAGGTGTTTTGAGAATCAAGGGAAGGGTATGTGTACCCCGAGTTGATGATTTGATCAACACTATTCTGATAGAGGCTCATAGTTCAAAGTATTCTATACATCCGGGTGCGACCAAGATGTACCGTGACCTAAAGCAACACTTTTGGTGGAGTAGAATGAAGCGTGATATTGTTGACTTTATTGCCAAGTGTCCAAACTGTCAACAAGTAAAGTATGAACACCAAAGGCCCGGAGGAACACTTCAGAGAATGCCCATTCCGGAATGGAAGTGGGAAAGAATTGCTATGGACTTTGTTGTTGGTCTTCCAAAGACAATGGGTAAGTATGACTCCATTTGGGTGATTGTTGACAGGTTAACTAAGTCTGCTCATTTTATCCCGGTCAAGGTGACTTACAATGCAGAGAAGTTAGCCAAGATCTATATCTCAGAAATCGTTCGATTGCATGGGGTTCCACTATCCATCATATCAGATAGAGGTACGCAGTTTACTTCTAAGTTTTGGAAAACATTGCATACGGAATCGGGTACTAGGTTGGACCTTAGTACTGCGTTCCATCCTCAGACCGATGGTCAGTCTGAACGAACGATTCAAGTGTTGGAGGATATGCTTCGTGCATGTGTGATAGAGTTTGGTGGCCATTGGGATAGCTTCTTACCCTCAGCAGAGTTTTCATACAATAATAGCTACCACTCTAGCATTGATATGGCCCCATTTGAAGCATTGTATGGGAGGAGGTGTAGATCTCCCATTGGGTGGTTTGATGCATTCGAGGTTAGACCTTGGGGTACTGATCTCTTGAGGGATTCGTTAGATAAGGTGAAGGGCATTCAAGAAAAGCTTCTAGCGGCGCAAAGTAGACAAAAGGAGTATGCAGATTGAAAGGTTAGAGACTTAGAGTTAATGGAGGGTGAACAAGTCTTGTTGAAAGTTTCGCCAATGAAAGGGGTGATGCGGTTTGGTAAAAGAGGTAAGCTAAGTCCAAGGTATATTAGACCATTTGAGGTATTAAAGCGAGTAGGGGAGGTGGCTTATGAATTAGCCTTACCTCCAGGGCTGTCCGGAGTACATCCGGTATTTCATGTATCCATGTTGAAAAGATACCATGGAGATGGAAACTACATCATCCGTTGGGATTCAGTTTTGTTTGATGAGAACTTGTCTTACGAGGAGGAACCGATTGCTATTTTAGATAGAGAGGTTAGCAAGTTGAGGTCAAGGGAGATTGCATCCATCAAGGTTCAATGGAAGAATTGACCCGTTGAAGAGGCTACATGGGAGAAGGAGGCAGATATGCAAGAAAAATACCCATATCTGTTTACAGATTCAGGTACTCCTTTTCGCCATTGTTTTTCTTCTTTTGATCGTTCGGGGACGAACGATGGGTAAATTGGTATCTATTGTAACGACCCGTTTAGTCATTTTGAGCAGCAGATTTTATTTCTGGAAAAACTGGCCAAGACTACAGACACCACGACGGACCGTCATAGGCACGACGGTCCGTCACAGAGGTTTCGTTCCATGACACTTAGAATTCTGAAATTTGCATCAAAATCGACTCAACTCCGTGAACTAATCGACAGACGGACCGTCACAGGGGTGACGGACCGTCATGTCCTTTGACGAAAGATAATTCCGATCGTCACGACGACTGTGTGACGGACCGTCGCGAGCATGACGCCCGTCACAGTCGCGTAGTCCCGATCGAGAATGGGATTTCTTTCCACGTTTTAAGGGACGTTTTGGACTATTCTTTCCTTAATTATAAAGTTTGAGGGTTAATATTAATAAATCTAATTACTTGGGGGTTAAAATAGGTAACCTTAAGTTAATTAGTGGGTCATTATTACCATCTTTCATTCTTAATTATAGAATAATTAGGGTAAAAGAAAGAGGGTTTGAATAAGAAAAAGAGGAAAGAAAAGAGAGAGATAGATTGATCGATTGAGAGAGAGAGTCGAACGAGGAAGAAGAATATCAAAGCTTGGGAAATTGCTTGTTGATTCCAATTCTTTGGTGAAGGTAGGTTATGGTTTCTCTTACGATATTCGTAGTAAACTCCTAATAGTGAATGATATGTGTTGATAGTATTGTAAACCCTACTATGTGCTTAATTGTATGCTTGTATGAATATGATATATATATAGTTGTGATTATATGAGCATGATGAAGTTTTGAATCCCAAATCTTGAAAGAAAGCCCTAATTCACTTGTTAATGATGATGCCTTAGTATGAAAGGAGGCTTGTTGAATTAGGGGATCGGGTGCCACGTTCCGGTACTAGGATAGAATGAATATGAGGATCGGGTGCCACGTTCCGGTACCAGGATAGAATGAATATGAGGATCGGGTGCCACGTTCCGGTACAAGGATAGAATGAATATGAGGATCGGAGTGTCACGTTCCGACACCAGGATAGAATATGAGGATCGGAGTGTCACGTTCCGACACCAGGATAGAATATGGATCGGGTGCCACGTTCCGGTACCAGGATAGAATGAATATGAGGATCGGAGTGTCACGTTCCGACACCAGGATAGAATATGAGGATCGGAGTGTCACGTTCCGACACCAGGATAGAATATGGAATGGGTGCCACGTTCCGGTACCAGGATAGCAATAGAGGAGCGGAGTGTCACGTATCGACACAAGAGGAAGAAAGATAATGAATCTTGAAAGATAATTAATATACTCAATCTAATGAACTTAATTCCCAAATGAGTATGGTATTGAGGCTTGAGTCCTCATGTGTGAACTCGGTTGTAGTTATTGATGAATTCATGTTGTTATTGCTACATGTTGAGTATTGTAGTTGATTTACATTATTATTGATATATACTGTTCCCTATTTTGAGTTGGCCGATGATATCTACTCGGTACTTGTGGTTGTATCTTGACCCTACTTTTTATGTTTTCTTCCTTGTTATTTGTGTAATGCAAAGAACGTTAGTCAACCTCAACTCAACAAAGAGATCTAGCCAGTCTTCACTACCTTCGGAAATTCAGGGTGAGCTAATGCGTCTAGCTTGGACTGGGTCTTCTTCTTCAAGTCTTGATGCCTTGAACTTCCGGCAAGGACTAGCTAGTACTAGTTTTAGCTTCTTAGACAGTTTTAGTTTAGCAATTTGAGATAGATGTTCTTGTGATGATGACTTCCAGATTTTGGGGATAATAATAATAGTTTTGAATTGTTTTATTAATGAGTTAAGTCTTCCGCATTATTTTCTGTTGTTATATATTGAAATGTTAAGGTTTAGATTGGTTGGTTCGCTCACATAGGAGGGTAAGTGTGGGTGCCAGTCGCGGCCGGTTTTGGGTCGTGACAGTCACAAACCGACACGTAGAATTAGGGGATCGGGTGTCACGAACCGACACTTAGAATTAGGGAATCGGATTGTCACGTTCCGACACATAGTATTAGGGGATCGGAGTGTCACGTTCCGACACCAGGATAGAATGATGAGGATCGGAGTGTCACGTGCCGACACGAGAGGAATAAAGATAATGAATCTTGAAAGATGTTAATATACACAATTTAATGAACCTATTTCCCAAATGAGTATGATATGGAGGCTTGAGTCCTCATGAGTGTACTTGACGTTATTTATCAAAGATTCTTGTACATGTTGTTGCTACAGATTGAGTATTGTAGTTGATTTATGATATGATCTGATATATACTATTTTCTATTTTGAGTTGGCCGATGATACCTACTCAGTACTTGTGTTTGTACTGACCCCTACTTGTATGTTTCTTTCTTTGTTATTTGTGGAGTGCAGCAAACGTACCGTCGTCTTCAACTCAACCGCAACTCTAGCCAGTCGTCATTACACCGGATTTCAGGGTGAGCTAAAGCTTCTAGCTTGGACTAGGTCTTCTTCTTCATGTCTTGATGCCTTGAAGTTCCGGCATAACCTAGCTTTTAATTTATGTTTAGTTTCTTAGTTACTCTTAGTCTTAGTAATTTGAGGATAGATGTTCTTGTGATGATGACTTCCAGATTTTGGGGATATTAATAGTTGTTGAGTTTTTAGAAGTTGATTATTGACTTTGTTAATGAGTTTTAAGTCTTCCGCATTACTTTCTGTTATTATTGGTAAATGATTAGGGTTTAGATTAGTTGGTTCGCTCACATAGGAGGGTAAGTGTGAGTGCCGTCGCGGCTCGATTTGGGTCGTGACAATTCTATTACCAATATCTTAAAGTTTAAGCCTAATGGTAAGTCTTAATTCCTCCAATTACCACAAATTTAATGATATTTAAACAGTGTGATACACCAAATATTTAATTATCTATCTCAATATATTCACACGTAATTTATAATCTTAGATCAAAACATTAATACCAGAAGTTTGAAGCCACTGTAATGAAACCAGCGCCAGTCAACACCAAACTGTGCACTCATACGTGCACTGTACTACTAAACTCCTCAACATGCATGTTTCCTCCATTTAATATATAATAATATTATTCCTTCCTTTCCAATATTATTCATGTCCATTACCAACAGTCAGTTGTTCCTCATTAATGGCAGATGTCCACCTTTCATTAAAATTGAATCTTTAATTATCCAATTCACACCCTAACCATATAACAATACAATAGGATAAGCTCGATAAATTATAATCACTAACTTGATCCGGAGAAAAACAATAAATAAGTCAAAACAATCATATATTCTTATGCCTAAAATCTATCACATATGGCTAATGATCATTCCCTAATATACATATATTAAATAAGGCGTCTTAATATATCTAGCAAATCTACATATGAATGCATACCTGACTTAATCGCCTTTACTTTGTTCTCGTCTTTCTCTTCGTTCTTCTCTTCCCCTTCTTTCCTTCTGTAGAGCATGTTATTTTCTACCCTAATTATAATAAAACCAATTCTAAAAATAGTAAAATTGATCCACCTTACTTCTAATGTTACTTTTCTTAACCACCAACTAAATAACTATAAATACTTCCCCACTAATTTGATAATTATAATTACTAATAGTCCAAAATATCCACTTAGAATATATCGGAAAGTATTTTATGAAACATAAGGTTGTAACACACGAAACGACCCAAAGGGTCATTACATTAACATCTTTCTAAGTCTAATTAGTTTAGTTTTAACTTAAAACTATATTCACCAACTAAATCACATTAACTTATTTGATGAATTTAACAAGTTTCTAAGTTTAATTAGTTTAGTTTTAACTTAATTCAAATACTATATTCACCAAGTAAATCACATTTACTTCTTTGCAGAATTTATCATCTTTCTTGGTGTAATTAGTTTAGTTTTAACTTAATTTCAACATTATATTCAAGAACTAAATCACATAAACATATTTAAAGAACATAAAATCTTTCTACGTGTAATTAATTTAATTTTAACTTAGTTCCAACACTATATTGACCAACTAAATTGCATTAACTTATTTAAATAACTTAAAAACATTATTAATGTAATTACTTTAGTTTTAACTTAATTCAAATACTATATTCACCAACTAAAATCACATTTACTTATTTAAAGAAGTTTACATCTTTCTAAATGTAATTAGTTTAGTTTTAACTTAATTCCAACATTATATGCAGCAAATAGCTCACATTATTTATTTGAAGAACTTAACATCTTTCTAAGTATGATTAGTTTAGTTTTAACTTAATTCAAACACTATATTCACCAACTAAATCACATTTACTTTTTTGAAGAACTTAACATCTTTCTATGTCTAATTAGTTTAGTTTTAACTTAATTCCAACACTATATTTACCAACTAAATCCCACTAACTTATTTGAAGAATTTAAAATCTTTCTAAGTGTAATTAGTTTAGTTTTAACTTAATTCAATCAATATATTCATCAACTAAATCAAATTAACTTATTTAGAAAACTTAACAACATTCTAAGTGTAATTAGTTTAGTTTTAACTTAATTCAAACACTATATTCACTAACTAAATCACATTTACTTATTTGAAGAACTTAACATCTTTCTAAGTCCAATTAGTTTAGTTTTAACTTAATTCCAACACTATATTCACCAACTAAATCACATTTACATTTTTGAAGAACATAACATCTTTCTAAATCTAATTAGTTTAGTTTTAACTTAATTCCAACATTATATTCACCAACTAAATCACATATACTTATATAAAGAATTTAATAACTTTCCAAGTCTAATTAGTTTAGTTACAAATTAATTTCAACACTATATTCACCAACTAAATCACATTAAATTATTTAAAGAATTTAACAACTTTCTAAATGTAAACAGTTATGTTTTAATTTAATTCCAACAATATATTTCCCAACTAAATCATATTAACTTATTCAAAGAACATGACATCTTTCTAAGTGTAATTAGTTTAATTTTAACTTAGTTCCAACACTATATTGACCAACTAAATTGCATAAACTTTTTTAAAGAACTAAAGAACTTCCTCAGTGTAATTAGTTTAGTTTTAACTTAATTCCAACACTACACTTACCAACTAAAATCACATATACTCATTTAAAGAAGTTTACACCTTTCTAATTGTAATTAATTTAGTTTTCACTTAATCCCAACATTATATGCACCAAATAAATTGCATTATTTATTTGAAGAACTTAACATCTTTTTAAGTATAATTAGTTTAGTTTTAACTTAATTCAAACACTTTATTCACCAACTAAATCATATTTACTTTTTTGAAGAACTTAACATCTTTCTAAGTCTAATTAGTTTAGATTTAACTTAGTTCCAACACTTTATTCACCAACTAAATCCCATTAACTTATTTGAAGAATTTAAAACCTTTCTAAGTGCAGTTAGTTTAGTTTTAACTTGATTCACACAATATATTCATCAACTAAATCACATTAACTTATTTAGAAAACCTAACATCTTTCTAAGTCTAATTAGTTTATTTTTAACTTCATTCAAACACTACATTCACAAACTAAATCACATTTACTTTTTAAAAAAAACTTTACATCTTTCTAAATGTAATTAGTTTAGTTTTAAGTTAATTAAAACACTACATTCGCCAACTAAATCACATTTAGTTTTAAAGAACTTAACATCTTTCTAAATCTAATTAGTTTAGTTTTAACTTAAATCCAACGCTATATTCACCAACTAAATACCATTTACTTATGAACAATTAAAAATCTTTCTAAGTGTAATATATTCATCAACTAAATCACCTTAATTTATTTAGACAAATTAACAACTTTCTAAGTCTAATTAGTTTAGTTTTAACATAATTCAAACACTATATTCATTAATTAAATCACATTTACTTATTTGAAGAACATAACATCTTTCTAAGTCTAATTAGTTTAGTTTTAACATAATTCCAACGCTATATTCACCAACTAAATCACATATACTTTTTTAAAGAATTTAACAAGTTTCAAAGTCTAATTAGTTTAGTTTTAACTTAATTTCAACACTATATTCACCAACTAAATCACATTTAAATTATTTAATGAAATTAACAACTTTCTAAGTCTAAATAGTTTAGTTTTAACTTAATTCAAACACTATATTCACCAACTAAATCATTTACTTATTTGAAGAACTTAACATCTTTCTAAGCGTAACTAGGTTAGTTTTAACTTAACTCCAATACTATAGTCACCAACTAAATCCCATTTACTTATTTAAAAAACATAAGATATTTCTAAGTGTAATTCATTTAATTTTAACTTAGTTCCAACACTATATTGACCAACTAAATCGCATTAACTTATTTGAAGAACTTAACAACTTTCTATGTCTAATTAGTTTAGTTTTAACTTAATTCAAACACTATATTCACCAACTAAATCACATTTACTTGTTTGAAGAACTTAACATCTTTCTAATTATAGTTAGTTTAGCTTTAACTTAATTCAAACACTATATTCACCAACTAAATCACATTTACTTTTTTGAAGAACTTAACATCTTTCTAAATCTAAATTTGTTTAGTTTTAACTTAATTCCAACACTATATTCACCAACTAAATCTCATTAACTTATTTGAAGAACTTAACATCTATCTAAGTGTAATTAGTTTAGTTTTATCTTAATTCAAACAATATATTCATCAACTAAATCACATTAACTTATTTAGAAAACTTAATAATTTTCTAAGTCTAATAAGTTTAGTTTTAACTTAATTCAAACACTATATTCACTAACTAAATCACATTTACTTATTTGAAGAACTTAACATCTTTGTAAGTCTAATTAGTTTAGTTTTAACTTAATTCCAAAGCTATATTTACCAACGAAATCACATATACTTATTTAAAGAATTTAGCAACTTTCCAAGTCTTATTAGTTTAGTTTTAAGTTGATTCCAACACCATATTTACCAGCTAAATCACATTAACTTATTTAATGAATTTAACAAGTTTCTAAGTCTAATTAGTTTAGTTTTAACTTAATTCATACACCATATTCACCAACTAAATCACATTTACTTATTTGAAGAACTTAACATCTTTCTAAATGTAACTAGTTTAGATTTAACTAAATTCCAACATTATATTCAACAACTAAATCCCATTAACTTATTTAAAGGACATAACATCTTTTTACGTGAAATTAGTTTAATTTAAACTTAGTTCCAACACTATATTGACCAATTAAATCGCATTAACTTATTTAATGAACTTAACAACTTTCTAAGTGTATTAGTCTAGCTTTAACTTAATTCAAGCACTATATTAACTAACTAAATTGCATTTATTTATTTAAAGAACTTAACATCTTTCTACATCTAATTACTTTAGTTTTAACTTGATTCAAATATTATTATTCACCAACTTAATCTGTCAGGACCCTAAAATAGGTGTGACGGCACTTGTCTTATCCCACCAAGACAAGTCAGCCTAAAACCCAATATCTAACAAAGTGTGGAAGTAAATGACAATCCACCAATAATTTCTAGTATGAAACCAAGTCATATTAATTCAATCCCCAAAACCAGGTTGTCACGTGCACAAGCCTCTAATGTAAATATTAGAATTGAAACAAAATAGAAGTCTAAAATGAAGTTGTCTTTCAAGTAAAAAAAATGTCATAAACTGGAGTAGGAAAGTCCGCTGAGATGACAAGCAGCTACCTCACAACCCTCCACAAGATTCCTCGCAAACGAAAAGAATGACAGGTGTCATGAAGATCCAGGCTCGTAAGCTACAAAAATTTGTAGACGCAAGGGGTGAGTACCCAACAACGCGGTACCCAACAAGCAAACCTCTAAACACAAGTTAAGTGAACAAAATACGGGTACTCCTTACACCCTATCTAAACCTACACACTACAGCCTAACAGGTTACAGTTTACCAAACACACAACTTAATAACCACACTCTATCAGTTTACACATTCTCAATAACAACTCAATATTCAACAGTCACAAGCTTCATAGAGAAACAATCACAAGATCAGCAAAACACGTGTTCAAGTTCATCTATAATAAAATGTGCAATGCCATTAGATGCAATGTCAAGTATAATGATGCATGTCTTTCTTAACGATACACACCCGCTGTCTCTTAGTCTGGGACCCATGGGTGACATATCTGTCCATGCATTTGTCATGGCGTACGACACGACCCTCGATAATAGTAACATTCACAGCGCGCGATACGTCTCTCAAAATATAATATCCATTGTGGCGCGCGATACGACCCTCGAAATGATATATCCTTATACCACAATGATGTCTCAGATACAATGCAATTGACATGCTCAAATGAAAATGAGGAGATAACCATTTTGATAACAAAACACAATTTAGAGCAAGGAATACAACACTTACAAATAAGAAACAACTCTCCAAATCGTTCTCAACACTACACAAGGAAATACACAAATTTCATACGCTTAACAATAGATTAGAAATCCACTTGCCTTAGCCAATCGAATAATTACTCTTGGACTTGAGCCTTCCCTTTCCGTTGAGCTTCTGAACCAATGGAATCTATTTAAGTATATATTCACAACAAGGTTTCAGAACAAACAACACTCACACTTTTATGTGTTTAACATTGACCAAAAAATACACCCCAAATTTATAATAAAGTTTGTAATTCTTGTTGTCAATTAAAATTTCCACTATCATAGTTTTCAAGTATCAAGTTTAGAATTGCATCCCAAATTTTTCCAACGTCATAATTTAAATGGTACTCACAAAATTTTGTTCATCTAGTATTTAAATTACATACCAACATATCAAGACTTGAACCATAATATAATAACTAATATTCTGAAATTTACGCCTAATGATGCCATTACGTATTCTGCATTATGTTTTTTTTTGTTTTTTTTCCTTTCAACCCACTAATGATTGGCTCATTTTGAACCAATCATTGACCCACTAATGATTGGCTCATCAGGAACCAATCATTGATCCACTAATGATTCAAATGGTTTTTTTTCTTTACTGTTCACGTGATTTTTCTGTTCATTTTTTTGTACATGCAATCTGCTTTCATTGTTATACATATATATATATATATAATTAACTATATAATATTGATATGTATGCACATGTATGTGCAGAAAATAAGAAACTAAAGGAAAAGAAACTTACATTAAGCCGTTCGTGGCCACAAGTGCAGAGAAACCCTTCGCCCCCTTTTTTTTCTTTTCCTTATTTGTTTTTCTGAATCATTTATGAACTAAAAGTGGTGAAACTATACCCACTTTTTTATCAAATAGTCTAAAGGGTATAAAAAGGTCTTAAAATTTTTATCACTTTAGCCCATTAACTATTAATTTAATCAATTATCTACAATTATTTGTTCATTAAATAACTCAAGTTAAGCAACTATTCAAATTTTTCAAAAATGACCTTCCGGGTTATTACATTATCCACCACTAAAAATCATGTTCGTCCTCGAACATAAAGTAAAAGAAAGTACCTGATGCCTCAAAAAGTTGAGGATATATGGCACGCATGTCTGACTCTGTCTCCCAGGTTGCTTCTCTTACTGAACGGTGCTTCCATTGCACCTTCAGTGAAACAAGCTTCTTGGTCCTAAGCTTTCTGATTTGCCTATCCAATAAAGCTATAGTCTCCTCCTCATATGCAAGTCTGGACCCAGCTCCACAGAATCGAGTGAAATCACATAAGATTCATCCGGAATATACTTTCGAAGCATAGAGACATGGAAAACAGGATGAACTGCCGACAAACTAGGTGGCAAGGCCAACTTATAGGCCACCTCTCCCACTCGGCTCAAAATCTCAAAAGGCCCAATGAACCAAGGGCTAAGCTTTCCCTTCTTTCCAAACCTCATCACACCCTTCATGGGTGATACTCGGAGCCAAATATTTTCACCCTCCATAAACACCAAGGCTCTAACTCTCCGGTCTGCATAACTCTTCTGTCGACTCTGAGCTATCAACAATCTATACTGAATCATATGGACTTGCTCCGTAGCATCTTTCAGCAAGTCTGTATCTAAAGAGTCCATCTCCGTCGAATCAAACCAACCAATCGGAGACCTACACCGCCTTCCATACAACGCCTAAATGGGGCCATCTGGATACTAGAGTGGTAACTGTTATTATAGGCAAACTCTGCTAATTGTAAATGTTCATCCCATCTAGCACCAAAATCGATCACACACGCTCGAAGCATATCTTTCAATACCTGAATGGTCCGCTCCAATTGACCATCTGTTTGAGGGTGAGATGTTGTACTCATATCTAACTGAGTACCCAGACCAAGTTGTAATGCCTTCCAGAAATGAGAAGTAAATAATGAACCTCGATCTGATATGATAGAAATAGGAACTCCATGTAGTCGAACAATCTGACTAATATATAGCTCGGCTAACTTTTCTGTTGTATATTTCACCCGAACATGAATGAAGTGGGCAGACTTGGTCAGCCTATCAACAACAACCCAAATAGAGTCATAACCACCCACTGTGGTAGGCAAACCCACAACAAAGTCCATAGTAATCCGCTCCCTCTTCCAAGTAGGAATAGGCATCCTCTGAGATACACCCCCGGGCCGCTGGTGCTCACACTTGACCTGCTGGCAAGTCAAACACCTCGAAAAAAAGTCTGAAATATCTCTCTTCATCCCACACCATCAATAATGCTGACTCAGATCATGATACCTCTTCGCCGCTTCCGGATGGATGGAATACCGAGAACAATGGGCCTCCTCAAGAATCAATCTAATCAAATCGCCTGTCCTGGGCTCACAAATTCTTCCTCTGATCCGCAATACACCATCAGAATCAAGGACAGCCTCCTTAGCTTCCCCTCTCAGTACTTTGTCTTGAATGAGACATAATATTTCATCATCAAACAGGTGCGCACGGAATTGCTCGACTAAAGAAGACCGAGCCTCAATAAAAGCAATCATCCCATCACTCTCTTCTGAAATCTGCAAGCGGACAAGACTGTTAGCTAATATCTGCATATCTCTATCCAATGGTCTCTCCATAATACTAAGCGCTGCAAGACTCCCAATGCTAGGAGTCTTCCTACTCAGAGCATCGGCCACAACATTGGCCTTTCCTGGATGATACAGAATGGTCACATCATAGTCCTTCAGTATCTCAAGCCATCTCCGTTTCCACAAGTTCAAATCCCTCTGGTTAAAGATATAATGAAGACTCCGATGATCCGTGAAGATCTCACAATGCACCCATACAAATAATGATGCCATAACTTAAGTACAAATACCAGAGCCGCCAACTCCAAATCATGAGTAGGGTAGTTCTTCTCATGGGATTTCAACTGCCTAGAAGCATAAGCTCTCACTTTCCCCTTCTGCATCAACACACCACCCAAACAAACTCCTGAAGCATCACAATACACAGTAAAGTCTACACCCTCCTCAGGTAGGGTAAATACAGGAGCAGAAGTCAACAAAGTCTTGAGCTTTTGAAAGCTCTCCTCACACTCATCAGACAACTGAAAACTCACATCATGTCGAGTCAATATAGTCAATGGAGCTGCAATAGGAGAGAAACTCTGAACAAATCGTCGATAATAGCCTGCCAATCCCATAAAACTCCTAATCTCAGTAGGTGAAGTAGGTCATTTCAAGCCTCTAACTGCCTCAATCTTTGACGGATCTACTCTAATACCCTCCTTAGACACCACATGTCCTAAAAATGCAACAGAAGTAAGCCTGAACTCACACTTTGAGAACTTGGCATACAACTTCTCTTCTCTCAACCTCTAAAGAAAATCCTCAAGTGTCGGACATGGTCCTCCTTAGTCTTGGAGTAAACCAAGATGTCATCGATGAAAACAATCACAAAAAAATCAAGGTATGGTCAAAACACCCCATTCATCAACTCCATGAATGCTGCGGGGGCATTAGTCAATCCCAAGGACATCACTAGTGTAATGACCTGTTTAGTCGTTTTGAGCAGCAGATTTTATTCTGGAAAAACTGTGTTGGTCGACGGATCCCACGACGGACCTTCATGGGCATAACGGACCATCGAGGGGGTCTCGTTGCAAAATACTTAGAATTCTGAAATTTGGGTACTGAAATCGACTCTCTGAACATCGTGACGAAGTGGTAGGACGGACCGTCACAGGCATGACGGGCCATCACAGATCCTTTAGTAAAAAATTGAGTCTCTGAACTCTGTTACGACTAGGCAGGACGGACCGTCGCAGGCACGACGGCCCGTCAAAGGCTACGTAATCCCAGACTGGGTCGGATTTCTTTAAATGTTTTAAGGAACGTTTTGGACTATTCCTGCTATAATTATAAATTTAGTGGGATAATGTGAATACTTTAACTACTTGAGGGTTAAAAGAGATAACCTTGAATTAATTAATGGGTAAATTCACCTTCTTTTATACTTAATTATATACTAAATAGGGTAAAAGAAAGAGGGTTTGAATAAGAAAAATAGGAGAACGATCGAGAGAGAGAAGAAACGAAGAGGAAAACAAAGCTTTGGGGAATTTGCTTTCTTGATCACTAATCTTCGGTGGAGGTAGGTTATGGTTTTTATGCTATTCGTAGTAAACTCTTAATAGCGAATGATATGTATTGGGTAGTGTTGTAAACCCTTCTATATGCTTAATTGTATGCTTGCATGAATGTGATTATATAATTGTGATAACATAAGCATGATGAAGCTATTGAATCCTAAATCTTGAAAACCGTAATCTACTTTGTTAATGATGATGCCTTGGTATAAAAGAAGGCTTGATGAACGAAAGTAGTGAGATTAGGGGATCGGAGTGTCATGTTCCGACACCAGGATAGTATATGGATCAGGTGCCACGTTCCGGTACCAGGATAGTATATGGATCAGAGTGCCATGTTCCGGCACCAGGATAGAATATGGATCGGGTGTCACGTTCTGACACCACGATAGTTCGATGAGGATCGGAGTGTCACGTTCCGACACCAGGATAGTATATGGATCGGATTGTCACGTTCCGACACCAGGATAGTGTATGGAGCGGAGTGTCACGTAGCGACACGAGAGAAATAAAGATAAAGAATCTTGAAAGATGTTAATATACTTAATTTAATGAATCTAATTTCCAAATGAGTATGATGCGGAGGCGAGAGTCCTCATTAAAGTGCTTGGTGTTGTGACCAAGGGTTATGGTAATTGTAAATGCCGCATGTTGAGTATTGTAGTTGATTTTATGATATTATCTGATATATACTGTTTTCTATTTTGATTTGGACGATGATATCTACTCAGTACTTGTGTTTTACTGACCCCTACTTGTATGTTTCTTTCTTTGTTATTTGTGGAGTACAGCAAACGTACCGTCGTCTTCAACTCAACCGCAACTCTAGCCAGTATTCATTACAACGGATTTCAGGGTGAGCTAACGCTTCTAACTTGGATTGGATCTTCTTCTTCATGTCTTGATGCCTTGAAGTTCCGGCATGGACTAGCTTTATATTTATTTTAGCTTTCTAGATACTCTTAGATTTAGTAATTCGAGGATAGATGTTCTTGTGATGATGACTTCCAGATTTTGGGCATAATAATAAGTGTTTGAGTTTTAGAAGTTATTAATCTATTTTTATTAATGAGTTTTAAGTCTTCCGCATTGTATTTTGTTCATTATGTTTGAAATGACGGAGTTTAGATTGGTTGGTTCGCTCACATAGGAGGATAAATGTGGGTGCCACTCACGACACGTTTTGGGTCACGACAAACTAGGTATCAGAGCCTTAGGTTCGTTGGTCTCATCACACAAAAACGAGTCTGGTAGAGTCTTAAGGAACGGTAGGGGGACGCCTTTACTTTTCTTTGAGAGGCTATAAGACTTTAGGAAAAATTCCATTCTTTCTTTCTTTATTTCGTGCTATTACTTGGGTCCAATTGGTATCTAGGTGATACAAATTGGTATCTGACCATCTTCACTCTATTTCGCAGATGGTTAGAACTAGAGCAACCACTGCGCTAACACCAACACCGGCAAGACAAGAAGCGTCTGAGCTAGCCACTGGGGCTGTAACTCGAAGAGGAGTAGTGGCAAGAGGCCGTGGAAGAGGTCGTGGGAGGACGTCCTCTAGAGGAAGAGGACAAGCACCTAGCCCATCTGGTACTAGGGCGGTGACTCCTCCACCAACTGAGGAAGTGGTAAGAGAGGGTGAGGAAGGGGAGAATGAACAAGTACAGAATGAGGGATTGCCACCCCAACCCACCCCAGAGATGATCAATCAGGTTCTTGCTTATCTTAGTGGGTTATCTGATCAGGGCCAGACACCTCCAGTGTTTTCTGCACCAGCACCTCAGGTTCCGGAGGTACAACATGCAGCTACTGTGGCTCCCCGCATGGATGCCTCATTGGAAATAGGCACGTTTTCTCGTCTGACTACAGGGCCTATAATGACAAATGATCAGTATGAACTTTTCAGTAAGTTCTTGAAATTGAAACCTCCAGTCTTCAAGGGCGCTGAATCTGAGGATGCCTATGATTTTCTGGTTGACTGTCATGAGCTACCACACAAGATGGGTATAGTAGAACGGTTTGATGTTGAGTTTTTGACTTATTAGTTTCAAGGGAACGCCAAAATGTGGTGGCGGTCACATGTTGAGTGTCAACCAACAGAGGCACCACCTATGACTTGGGCATCATTCTTTAGCTTGTTTATGGAGAAGTATATCCCCCGGACTTTGAGGGATAGGAAAAGAGATGAGTTTTTGAGCCTAGAGCAAGGTAGGATGTTGGTTACTGCATATGAGGCTCTGTTTCATGCATTATCCTGGTATGACACCCAACTTTGTTTCAGTCCACAAGAGCGGATTCGCCGTTTTGTGAAGGGGTTGAGTTTAGAACTGCGGATTTCAGCCTTACAGGTAGCGGCTACGGCAAAATCCTTTCAAGAAGTGGTAGACTTCGTGATAGAGGTGGAAGGAGTGAAGCCAGATGTCTTCACCATGGCATCGACATCAAAAAGGTTTCGAAAGGGAGGTGAGTTTAATGGTTCTTACTCTAGAGGCCAGGGTTCAGGAGGTTACTCAGTCTGACCAATTCAGTCTTCACTACATACTGTAGTTGGGGGTCCACCGTAGACCGGCCAACATTTCTCTGAGTTTGGTGGTTATCCCCAGACTTCGTCTTTCTCACAGAGGCCGATGCTTGAATCTAGAGAATGTTATGGATGTGGGGAGACTGGAAACATTAAGAGGTATTGTCCAAAATAGAGTTACAGACCTCCAATAGATAGAGGTAGAGGTGGTCATGGAAAAGGCTGTCATTCTGGAGGGCGTGGTGGCCGAGGTAATGGTGGTCACCAAAACGGCGGGGTGACGGACAAATGGGAACTACTGCAGTGCAACCTAGTAGAGGCAACGGACAGACCGGTGATAGGGCCCATTCTTACGCTTTCCCTGGGCGGTCTGAAGCGGAGACATCTGATGCTGTTATTACAGGTAATCGTTTGATTTGTGATTGCATGACTTCTGTATTATTTGATCCTGGCTCCACATTTTCATATGTATCTTCCTCATTTGCTACTGGTCTTAGTTTACATTGTGAATTGCTTGACATACCTATTCGTGTGTCTACTCCGGTGGGTGAGTCTGTGATAGTTGAAAAAGTATATAGGTCTTGTTTGGTGACTTTTGTGGGGAGCAATACTTATGTAGACTTGGTTATCTTAGAAATGGTTGATTTTGATGTTATTCTGGGTATGACTTTGCTTTCTCCGAATTTTGCGATCTTGGATTGTAATGCTAAAACTGTGACGTTAGCCAAGCATGGGACATATCCTTTATTGTGGGAGGGCGACTACACTTCCAATCCGTTTCGTATCATCGCCTTTCTTCGTGGTAAGAAAATTGTTAGTAAGGGTTGTTTAGCGTTCTTGGCACATCTCTGGGATGATACTACCCAAGTACCTCCAATTGAGTCGGTTTCGATAGTCCGCGAGTTTTTAGATGTGTTTCCTACAGACTTCCTGGTATGCCACCAGATAGAGATATTGTCTTCTGCATTGATCTTGAACCGGGTACTCGCCCCATTTCTATACCCCCTTATAGGATGGCTCCAGCAGAGTTAAGGTAGTTAAAGGCCCAACTTAAAGAGTTGTTAAGTAAAGATTTCATTAGACCAAGTGCATCCCCTTGGGGTGATCAAGTGTTATTTGTGAACAAGAAGGATGGGAGTTTTCGGATGTGCATAGATTACCGGCAGTTGAACAAGGTAACTATTAAGAATAAGTATCTCATTCCTCGCATTGATGACTTGTTCGATCTGTTACAAGGTGCTTGTGTCTTCTCTAAGATTCACTTGCGATCCGGCTATCATCAATTGAAAATACGGGCAACGGATGTGCCAAAGAGTGCTTTTCGGACCAGGTATGGGCATTACGAATTTGTTGTGATGTATTTTGGTCTTACGAATGCCCCTGCTGCTTTCATGAGCTTGATGAATGGGATTTTTAAGCCATATCTAGATCTCTTTGTGATCGTATTTATTGATGATATATTGGTATACTCAAAGAGCAAGAAGGAACATGAGGAGCACTTGAGAATTGTCTTGGAAATGTTGAGGGAGAAAAAGCTTTATGCCAAATTCTCCAAGTGTGAGTTTTGGCTAGATGCAGTGTCCTTCTTGGGGCATGTGGTTTCTAAGGATGGGGTGATGGTGGATCCTTCTAAGATTGAGACAGTGAAGAATTGGGTAAGAACTACTAATTTGTCAGAAATAAGGAGCTTTGTTGGTTTAGCTAGCTATTACCATCGATTTGTCAAGGGATTCTCTTCCATTGCTTCCTAATTGACGAACTTGACTAAGCAGAATGTTCCATTTGTATGGTCGGACGAGTGTGAAGAAAGCTTTCAGAAGCTCAAGACTTTGTTGACTACTGCACCAATCCTTACCCTGCCAGTGAAAGGTAAGAACTTCATTGTCTATTGTGATGCATCCTATTCGGGTTTGGGTGCAGTACTAATGCAAGAGAAGAACGTAATTGCTTATGCTTCAAGGCAATTAAAAGTGCACGAACGTAATTATCCGACCCATGATTTGGAATTGGCTGCGGTAGTGTTTGCCTTAAAGCAATGGAGACACTATCTATATGGGGTTAAGTGTGAAGTATACACGGATCATCGTAGCCTACAGTATGTCTTTACTCAAAAAGATTTGAATTTGAGACAGAGGAGATGTATGGAACTACTGAAGGACTACGATATCACTATCTTGTATCATCCGGGAAAGTCTAATGTTGTGGCAGATGCCTTAAGTAGAAAGGCAGGGAGCATGGGAAGTCTAGCCCACTTACATGTTTCTAGACGTCCATTGGCTAGAGAGGTTTAGACTATGTCTAACGACTTTATGAGGTTAGAATTAAATGAGAAGGGAGGATTGTTGGCTTGTGTGGAGGCAAGATCTTCTTTTCTTGACAAGATTAAAGGAAAGCAGTTTACCGATGAGAAACTGATCCGGATCCAAGATAAAGTATTGCGAGGAGAGGCTAAGGAAGCACAAATGGATGAGGAAGGTGTTTTGAGAATTAAGGGAAGGTATGTGTACCCCGCGTCGATGATTTGATCCACACGATTCTTACAGAGGCTCATAGTTCCGGATATTCTATACATCCTGGTGCAACCAAGATGTACCGTGACCTAAAGCAACACTTTTGGTGGAGTAGAATGAAGCGCGACATTGTCGATTTTGTTGCCAAATGTCCAAATTGTCAACAAGTAAAGTATGAACACCAGAGGCCCGGAGGAACGCTTCAGAGAATGCTTATTCCTGAATGGAAGTGGGAGAGAATTGCAATGAACTTCGTGGTTGGTCTTCCAAAGACATTGGGGAAGTTTGACTGTCACGACCCAAATCGGGGCCGCGACTGGCACCCACATTTACCCTCCTATGTGAGCGAACCAACCAATTTAACCCTTATCATTTCAATATATAACAACAGAAAGTAATGCGGAAGACTTAAACTCATTAACAAAACAATTCAAAACTATTATTATTATTCCCAAAATCTGGAAGTCATCATCACAAGAACATCTATCTCAAATTGCTAAACTAGGAATGTCTAAGAAGCTAAAACAAATACTAGCTAGTCCATGCCGGAAGTTCAAGGCATCAAGACTTGAAGAAGAAGACCCAGTCCAAGCCAGACGCATTAGCTCACCCTGAATTTCCGATGAAGTGAAGACTGGCTAGATCTACTGTTGAGTTGAAGTTGACGAAACCTTTCCTGCATTACACAAATTACAAAGAAGAAAAACATAAAAGTAGGGGGTCAAGATAACCACACGCATCGAGTAGATATCATCGGCTAACTCAAAATAGGGAACAGTATATATCAATAATAATGCAAATCAACTACAATACTCAACATGTAGCAATAACAACATGAGTTCATCAATAATTACAACCGAAGTTCACACATGAGGACTCAAGCCTCAATACCATACTCATTTGGGAATTAAGTTCATTAGATTGAGTATATTCATTATCTTTCAAGATTCATTATCTTTCTTCCTCTTGTGTCGATGCGTGACACTCCGCTCCTCTATTTCTATCCTGGTGCCTAACGTGGCACTCCGATCCTCATATACTATCCTGGTTCCAGAACGTGGCACCCGATCCATATTCTATCCTGGTGTCGGAACGTGACACTCCGATCCTCATATTCATTCTATCCTGGTACCGGAACGTGGCACCCGATCCTCTTATTTATTCTATCCTTGTACCGAACGTGGCACCCGATCCTCATATTCATTCTATCCTGGTACCGGAACGTGGCACCCGATCCTCATATTCATTCTATCCTGGTACCGGAACGTGGCACCCGATCCTCATATTCATTCTATCCTGGTACCGGAACGTGGCACCCGATCCTCATATTCATTCTATCCTGGTACCGGACCGTGGCACCCGATCCCCTAATTCATCAAGCCTTCTTTCATACTAAGGCATCATTAATCTCATTATATAATATATCAAGCCTTCTTTTATACTAAGGCATCATCAATCTCATTATATAATATATCAAGCCTTCTTTTATACTAAGGCATCATCATTAACAAGTGAATTAGGGTTTCTTTCAAGATTTGGGATTCAAAACTTCATCATGCTCATATAATCACAAATATATATATACATCATATTCATGCAAGCATACAATTAAGCACATAGTAGGGTTTACAATGCTATCAACACATATCATTCACTATTAAGAGTTTACTACGAATATCGTAAGAGAAACCATAACCTACCTCCACCGAAGAATTGGATCAACAAGCAAGAATTCCAAGCGTTGACACCCTTTTTCCCTTTGATCGACTGCTCTCTCAATTCGTTTCTCCCTTTTCTCTCTTGTTCTTTCTCTTTGTTTTATTCAAACCCTCTTTCCTTTACCCTAATTATTGTATAATTAAGAATAAAAGAGGACAATAAAACCCCCTAATTAACTTAAGGTTACCTCTTTTAACCCCTAAGTAATTAGACTTATTAATATAAACCCTCAATCTTTATAATTAAGGAAAGAATAGTCAAAAACGACCCTTAAAACGTGTGGAGAAATCCTAAACTGCGCGGGATTGTGCAGCTGTGGCGGGCCGTCGTACTGCGGACGGTCCGTCACGATGGCCGTCGCCTCCTCCCAGTTTTCAGGTGGTCTGCGACGGCCCGTCACCCCTGTGACAGTCCGTCCTGGCCCCTCCGTCATGACGGTCAGAAACTCGTTTTCTTGCACCAATTTCTCAAAAGTTGAAGTGTTTTGCAACGGGACTCACGACGGTTCGTCGTGGATGTGACGGTCCGTTCTGCCATTTCGTTACGAAGTTCAGAGAGTCGATTTTCAGTACCCAAATTAAAAATTCTAAGTGTCATGGGACGGAACACCCACGACGGTCCGTCGAGCCTGCGACGGTCCGTCGTTGGGTCCGTGGTTTCAGCCGGTGTTTCCGTAATTTGTTCTCACGCTTCTAAAACGACTAAACCGTCGTTACAATAGATACCAATTTACCCATCGTTCGTCCCCGAACGATCAAAAGAAGAAAACCAGTGGCGAAGAGGAGTACCTGAATCTGTAAACAGATGTGGGTATTTCTCTTGCATATCCGCCTCCTTCTCCCAAGTAGCCTCTTCAACCGGTCGATTCTTCCATTGGACTTTGATGGATGCAATTTCTCTCGACCTCAACTTGCGAACCTCCCTATCTAATATAGCAACAGGCTCCTCCTCATATGACAAGTTCTCATCGAGTAAAACTGAATCCCAACGGATGATGTAGTTTCCATCTCCATGGTATCTTTTCAACATGGACACATGAAATACCGGATGTACTCCGGACAGCCACAGGGGCAAGGCTAATTCATAACCCCCCTCTCCTACTCGCTTTAGTACCTCAAATGGTCCAATATACCTTGGACTTAGCTTACCTCTTTTGCCAAACCGCATCACCCCTTTCATAGGTGAAACCTTCAACAAGACTCGTTCACCTTCCATGAACTCCAAGTCTCTAACCTTTCGGTCTGCATACTCCTTTTGTCTACTTTGCGCCGCTAGAAGCTTTTCTTGAATGCCCTTCACCTTATCTAACGAATCCCTTAAAAGATCGGTACCCCAAGGTCTAACCTCGAATGCATCAAACCAACCAATGGGAGACCTACATCTCCTCCCATACAATGCTTCAAATGGAGCCATGTCAATGCTTGAGTGATAGCTATTATTGTATGAAAACTCCGCTAAGGGTAAGAAGCTATCCCAATGGCCACCAAACTCTATCACGCATGCGCGAAGCATATCCTCCAACACTTGAATCGTTCGTTCAGACTGACCATCGGTCTGAGGATGGAACGCAGTACTAAGGTCCAACCTAGTACCCAATTCCGCATGCAATGTTTTCCAAAACTTAGAAGTAAACTGCGTACCTCTATCTGATATAATGGAGAGTGGAACCCCATGCAATCGAACGATTTCTGAGATATAGATCTTGGCTAACTTCTCTGCATTGTAAGTCACCTTGACCGGAATAAAATGAGCAGACTTAGTTAACCTATCAACAATCACCCAAATGGAGTCATACTTACCCAATGTCTTTGGAAGACCAACCACGAAGTCCATTGCGATTCTCTCCCACTTCCATTCAGGAATGGGCATTCTCTGAAGTGTTCCTCCGGGCCTTTGGTGTTCATACTTTACTTGTTGACAGTTTGGACACTTGGCAATAAAGTCAACAATATCACGCTTCATTCTACTCCACCAAAAGTGTTGCTTTAGGTCACGGTACATCTTGGTCGCACCCGGATGTATAGAATACTTGAACTATGAGCCTCTGTCAGAATAGTGTTGATCAAATCATCAACTCGGTACACATACCCTTCCCTTGATTCTCAAAACACCTTCCTCATCGATTTGTGCTTCCTTAGCCTCTCCTTGCAACACTTTGTCTCGGATTCGCCTTAGTTTCTCATCATCAAACTGTTTTCCCTTAATCTTGTCAAGAAAAGAAGATCTCGACTCCACACTAGCTAACAATCCTCCCTTCTCATTTACTTCTAACCTCATCAAATCGTTAGCCAAAATCTGCACTTCTCTAGCCAATGGGCGCCTAGAAGCTTGCAAATGAGCTAGACTTCCCATGCTTCCCGCCTTTCTACTCAAAGCATCCGCTACAACATTCGCCTTCCCCGGATGATACAAGATAGTGATATCGTAGTCCTTTAGTAGTTCCATCCATCTCCTTTGTCTCAAGTTCAAATCTTTCTGAGTAAAGACGTACTGAAGGCTACGATGATCCGTGTAGACTTCACACTTAACCCCATACAAATAGTGTCTCCATTGTTTTAGTGCAAATACTACCGCGGCCAACTCCAAATCATGGGTCGGATAGTTACGTTCATGCACCTTTAATTGCCTCGAAGCATAAGCAATTACACTCTTCTCTTGCATTAGCACTGCACCCACAGCAGAATAGGATGCATCACAATACACAATGAAGTCCTTACCTTCCACTGGCAAGGTGAGAATGGGTGCGGTAGTCAATAAAGTCTTGAGCTTTTGAAAGCTTTCCTCACACTCATCCGACCATACAAATGGAACATTTTGCTTAGTCAAGTTCGTCAATTGGGAAGCAATAGAAGAGAATCCCTTGACAAATCTGCGGTAGTAGCTAGCTAACCCAACAAAGCTCCTTATTTCTGATACATTAGTGGGTCTTACCCAATTCTTCACTGTCTCAATCTTAGATGGATCTACCATCACTCCTTCCTTAGAAACCACGTGCCCCAAGAAGGACACCGCATCTAGCCAAAATTCACACATAGAGAACTTGGCCTAAAGCTTTTCTCCTCAACATTTCCAATACTATTCTCAAATGTTCCTCATGTTCCCTCTTGCTCTTCGAGTATACCAATATATCATCAATAAATACGATTACGAAGAGGTCCAAATATGGCTTAAAAATCCCGTTCATCAAGCTCATGAACGCAGCAGGGGCATTCGTAAGACCAAAAGACATCACCACAAATTCGTAATGCCCATACCTCGTTCGAAAAGCGGTCTTTGGCACATCCGTTGCTCGTATTTTCAATTGATGATAACCGGATCTCAAATCAATCTTAGAGAAGACACAAGCACCTTGTAACTGATCGAACAATTCATCAATGCGAGGAAGAGGATACTTGTTCTTTATGGTTACCTTGTTTAGTTGTCTGTAGTCTATGCACATCCGAAAACTCCCATCCTTCTTCTTCACAAACAAAACCGGAGCACCCCAAGGGGATGCACTTGGTCTAATGAAGCCTTTGTTCAATAACTCTTGAAGTTGTGCCTTTAACTCTCTTAACTCATGGGAGCCATTCTATAAGGGGGTATAGAAATGGGGCGAGTACCCGGTTCAAGATCAATGCAGAAGTCAATATCCCTATCTGGTGGCATACCAGGAAGATCTGCAGGGAACACATCCAAAAACTCACGGACTACCGAAACCGACTCGATTGAAGGTACTTGAATAGTGTCATCCCTAAGATGGGCCAAGAAAGCTAAACACCCTTTACTAACCATTTTCTTAGCACGAAGAAAGGAGATAATACGCACCGGATTGGAAGTGTAGTCGCCCTCCCACACTAACGGATCTGCCCCAGGCTTGGCTAACGTCACCGTTTTAGCATTACAATCCAAAATTGCAAAATTCGGAGAGAGCCAAGTCATACCCAGAATTACATCAAAATCACCCATTTCTAAGATAACCAAATCTACGTAAGTGTTGCTCCCCACAAAATTCACCAAACAAGACCTATACACTTTTTCAACTACCACAGACTCAAGAACTCATCCCTCTTCCTATCCCTCAAGGTCCGGGGGATATACTTTTCCATGAACAAATTCGAGAATGATTCCCAAGTCATAGGTGGTGCCTCTGTTGGTTGACACTCAACATGTGAACGCCACCACATTTTGGCGTTCCCTTGAAACTGATAGCTCACGAACTCGACACCAAACCTCTCTACTATACCCATCTTGTGTAGTAGCTCATGGCAATCAACCAGAAAATCGTAGGCATCCTCTGATTCTGCACCCTTAAAGACTGGAGGTTTCAATTTCAAGAACTTACTGAAAAGTTCATGTTGATCGTTTGTCATAATAGGCCCAGTAGTCAGACGTGGAAATGTGCCCATTCCCAATGGTGCATCCATGCGGGGAGCCATAGTAGCCGCATGTCGTACCTCTGAAACCGGAGGTGTTGGTGCAGAAACCCCTGGAGGTGCCTGACCGTGATCAGATAACCCGCTAAGACAAGCGAGAACCTGATTGATCATCTCTGGGGTAGGTTGAGGTGGCATTTCCTCATTTTGTACTTGCTCATTCACCCCATCCTCCCCTTCTCTTATCACCTCTTCAGTCGGTGGAGGAGTCACCGCCCTAGTATCAGATGGGCTAGGTGCTCGTCCTCTTCCTCTAGAGGACGTCCTCCCACGACCTCTACCACGGCTTCTTGCCGCTACTCTTCCTCGAGCTACAGCCCCAGTGGCTGGCTCAGACGCTTCTTGTCTTACCGATGTTGGTGTTGGCGCAATCGTTGCTCTAGTTCTAACCATCCGCGAAATAGAGTGACGATGGTCAGATACCAATTCGTATCGCCTAGATACCAATTGGACTCAAGTAGTAGCACGAAAGAAAGAATGAAAGAGTGGAATTTTCCTAAAGTCTTATAGCCTCTCGAGGAAAAGTAAAGGCGTCCCCCTACCGTTCCTTAAGACTCTACTAGACCTGTTCTTGTGTGATGAGACCAACGAACCTAATGCTCTGATACCAAGTTTGTCACGACCCAAATCGGGCCGCGACCGCACCCACATTTACCCTCCTATGTGAGCGAACCAACCAATTTAACCCTTATCATTTCAATATATAACAAATGTAAAGTAATGCGGAAGACTTAAACTCATTAACAAAACAATTCAAAACTATTATTATTATTCCCAAAATCTGGAAGTCATCATCACAAGAACATCTATCTCAAATTGTTAAACTAGGAATGTCTAAGAAGCTAAAACAAATACTAGCTAGTCCATGCCGGAAGTTCAAGGCATCAAGACTTGAAGAAGAAGACCCAGTCCAAGCTAGACGCATTAGCTCACCCGAATTTCCGATGAAGTGAAGACTGCTAGATCTATCGCTGAGTTGAAGTTGACGAAACGCTTGTCGCATTACACAAATAACAAAGAAGAAAAACATAAAAGTAGGGTCAAGACAACCACACGTCTTGAGTAGATATCATCGGCTAACTCAAAATAGGGAACAGATATATCAATAATAATGCAAATCAACTACAATACTCAACATGTAGCAATAACAACATGAGTTCATCAATAATTACAACCGAGTTCACACATGAGGACTCAAGCCTCAATACCATACTCATTTGGGAATTAAGTTCATTAGATTGAGTATATTCATTATCTTTCAAGATTCATTATCTTTCTTCCTCTTGTGTCGGTACGTGACACTCCGCTCCTCTATTTCTATCCTGGTGCCTAACGTGGCACTCCGATCCTCATATACTATCCTGGTATCGGGCGTGGCACCCGATCCATATTCTATCCTGGTGTCGGGCGTGACACTCCGATCCTCATATTCATTCTATCCTGGTACCGAACGTGGCACCCGATCCTCATATTTATTCTATCCTGGTACCGCAACGTGGCACCCGATCCTCATATTCATTCTATCCTGGTACCGGAACGTGGCACCCGATCCTCATATTCATTCTATCCTGGTACCGGAACGTGGCACCCGATCCTCATATTCATTCTATCCTGGTACCGGAACGTGGCACCCGATCCTCATATTCATTCTATCCTGGTACTGGAACGTGGCACCCGATCCCCTAATTCATCAAGCCTTCTTTCATACTAAGGCATCATTAATCTCATTATATAATATATCAAGCCTTCTTTTATACTAAGGCATCATCAATCTCATTATATAATATATCAAGCCTTCTTTTATACTAAGGCATCATCATTAACAAGTGAATTAGGGTTTCTTTCAAGATTTGGGATTCAAAACTTCATCATGCTCATATAATCACAAATATATATATACATCATATTCATGCAAGCATACAATTAAGCACATAGTAGGGTTTACAATGCTATCAACACATATCATTCACTATTAAGAGTTTACTACGAATATCGTAAGAGAAACCATAACCTACCTCCACCGAAGAATTGGATCAACAAGCAAGAATTCCAAGCGTTGACACCCTTTTTCCCTTTGATCGATCGCTCTCTCAATTCGTTTCTCCTTTTCTCTCTTGTTCTTTCTCTTTGTTTTATTCAAACCCTCTTTCCTTTACCCTAATTATTGTATAATTAAGAATAAAAGAGGACAATAAAACCCCCTAATTAACTTAAGGTTACCTCTTTTAACCCCTAAGTAATTAGACTTATTAATATAAACCCTCAATCTTTATAATTAAGGAAAGAATAGTCAAAAACGACCCTTAAAACGTGGGGAGAAATCCTAAACTGCCCCGGATTGTGCAGCCTGTGACGGGCCGTCGTGCCTGCGATGGTCCGTCACGATGGCCCTCGCCTCCTCCAGTTTTTGTGGTGCGACGGCCCGTCACCCCTGTGACGGTCCGTCCTGGCCCCTCCGTCATGACGGTCAGAAACTCGTTTTCTTGCACCAATTTCTCAAAAGTTGAAGTGTTTTGCAACGGGACTCACGACGGTTCGTCGTGGGTGTGACGGTCCGTTCTGCCATTTCGTTACGAAGTTCAGAGAGTCGATTTTCAGTACCCAAATTAAAAATTCTAAGTGTCATGGGACGGAACACCCACGACGGTCCGTCGAGCCTGCGACGGTCCGTCGTTGGGTCCGTGGTTTCAGCCAGTTTTTCCAGAATTTGTTCTGCTGCTCTAAAACGACTAAACAGGTCGTTACATTGACTCTATTTGGGTAATTGTGGATAGATTAACTAAGTCTTCTCATTTCATCCCGGTCAAGGTGACCTACAATGCAGAGAAGTTAGCTAGACTCTACATCTCAGAAATTGTTCGATTGCATGGAGTTCCACTTTCCATCATATCAGATAGAGGTACGCAATTTACTTCTAAGTTTTGGAGAACATTACATGCTGAATTAGGTACTAGGTTGGACCTTAGTACTGCATTTCACCCTCAGACCGATGGTCTGTCTGAGCGAACAATTCAGGTGTTGGAAGATATGCTTCGTGCATGTGTGATAGAATTTGGGGGTCATTGGGATAACTTCTTACCCTTAGCGGAGTTTTCATACAATAATAGTTATCACTCAAGTATTGATATGGCTCCATTCAAAGCATTATATGGGAGTACATGTAGGTCTCCCATTGGTTGGTTTGATGCATTTGAGGTTAGACCTTCGGGTACTGACCTTTTGAGGGATTCATTGGAGAAAGTGAAATCTATTCAAGAAAAGCTTTTAGCGGCGCAAAGAAGGCAAACGGAATATGCAGATCGAAAGGTTAGAGACTTGGAGTTTATGGAGGGTGAGCAAGTCTTGCTGAAGGTTTCGCTTATGAAAGGGGTGATGCGGTTCGGTAAAAGAGGTAAGCTAAGCCCAAGGTATATTGGACCATTTGAAGTACTTATGCGAGTGGGGGAGGTGGCTTATGAATTAGCCTTGCCTCCTGGACTGTTAGGAGTGCATCCGGTGTTTCATGAGTCTATGTTGAAAAGATACCATGGGGATGGAAACTACATTATCCGTTGGGATTTAGTTTTGCTTGATGAGAATTTGTCTTATGAGGAGGAACATGTTGCTATTTTAGATAGAGAAGTCCGCAAGCTGAGGTCAAGGGAGATTGCATCCATCAAAGTTCAATGGAAGAATCGACCAGTCGAAGAAGCCACTTGGGAGAAGGAGGCAGATATGCAAGAAAGATACCCACACCTGTTTACAGATTCAGGTACTCTTTTTCTCTCTTGCTTTTCTTCTTATGATCGTTCGAGGACGAACGATGGGTAAATTGGTATCTATTGTAACGACATGTTTAGTCGTTTTGAGCTTCAGATTTTATTCAGGAAAAACAGTCTTGGTCGACGGATCCCACGACGGACCGTCGAGGGTGTCTCGTTCCAAAATACTTAGAATTCTGAAATTTGGGTACAGAAATCAACTCTCTGAACTTCATGACGAAGTGGCAGGACGGACCGTCACAGGCATGACGGGCCGTCACAGATCCTTTAGTAAAAAATTGAGTCTCTGAACTCTGTGACGACTCAGCAGGACGGACCGTCGCAGGCACGGCGGCCCGTCACAGGCTGCGTAATCCCAGACTAGGTCGAATTTCTTTAAATGTTTTAAGGGACGTTTTGGACTATTCCTGCTATAATTATAAATTTAGTGGGATAATGTGAATAATTTAACTACTTGAGGGTTAAAAGAGATAACCTTGAATTAATTAATGGGTAAATTCACCATCTTTATACTTAATTATATGCTAATTAGGGTAAAAGAAAGAGGGTTTGAATAAGAAATATAGGAGAACGATCGAGAGAGAGGAGAAACGAAGAGGAAAACAAAGCTGTGGGGAATTTGCTTGCTTGATCACTAATCTTCGGTGGAGGTCGGTTATGGTGTTTATGCTATTCGTCGTAAACTCTTAATAGCGAATGATATGTATTGGGTAGTGTTGTAAACCCTTCTATATGCTTAATTGTATGCTTGCATGAATGTGATTATATAATAGTGACAACATAAGCATGATGAAGCTATTGAATCCTAAATCTTGAAAACCCTAATCTACTTTGTTAATGATGATGCCTTGGTATAAAAGAAGGCTTGATGAACGAAAGTAGTGCGATTAGGGGATCAAAGTGTCACGTTCCGACACCAGGATAGTATATGGATCGGGTGCCACGTTCCGGTACCAGGATAGTATCTGGATCGGAGTGCCACGTTCCGGCACCATGATAGAATATGGATCGGGTGTCACATTTCGACACCAGGATAGTATGATGAGGATCGGAGTGTCACGTTCCGACACAAGGATAGTATATGGATCGGAGTGTCACGTTCCGACACCAGGATAGTATATGGAGCGGAGTGTCACGTACCGACACGAGAGAAATAAAGATAACGAATCTTGAAAGATGTTAATATACTCAATTTAATGAACCTAATTCCCAAATGAGTATGATGGGGAGGCGTGAGTCCTCATTGATGTGCTTGGTGTTGTGACCAAGGGTTATGGTAATTGTAAATGCCGCATGTTGAGTATTGTAGTTGATTTTATGATATTATCTGATATATACTATTTTCTATTTTGAGTTGGCAGATGATATCTACTCAGTACTTGTGTTTGTACTGACCCCTAATTGTATGTTTCTTTCTTTGTTATTTGTGGAGTACAGCAAACGTACCATCGTCTTCAACTCAACCGCAACTCTAGCCAGTCTTCATTACACCGGATTTCAGGGTGAGCTAACACTTCTAGCTTGGACTGGATCTTCTTCTTCATGACTTGATGCCTTGAAGTTCCGGCATGGACTAGCTTTATATTTATTTTAGCTTTCTAGATACTCTTAGAATTAGTAATTCGAGGATAGATGTTCTTGTGATGATGACTTCCGGATTTTGGGTATAATAATAAGTGTTTGAGTTTTAGAAGTTATTGATATATTTTTATTCATGAGTTTTAAGTCTTCCGCATTGTATTTTGTTCATTATGTTTGAAATGACGGGGTTTAGATTGGTTGGTTCGCTCACATAGGAGGATAAATGTGGGTGCCACTCACGACACATTTTGGGTCGTGGCAACTAGGAACTCAAAATGCCCATACCGTGTCCGAAAAGCTGTCTTAGGGATATCTGATGCCCTAATCTTCAACTGATGATATGCAGACCTCAATCAATCTTAGAGAACAATGATGCTCCCTGTAACTGTTCAAATAAATCATCAATACGCGTAACAGGATACTTATTCTTCACTGTTACCTTGTTCAACTGTTTGTAATCAATACACATTCTCATAGTCCCATCCTTCTTCTTAACAAATAATACAAGGGCACCCCAAGGTGACACACTAGGGCGAATAAAACCTTTACTCAATAAATCTTGCAACTTATCCTTCAATTCTTTCAACTCTGTTGTACCCATACGGTATGGAGGGATAGAAATAGTCTTAGTGCCAGGCTCCAAATCAATAGCAAAATCGATATCCCCATCGGGAGGAACACCTGGAAGATCACAAGGAAATACATCGGGAAACTCCTGGACCACGGGAACAGAGTCCATGGGAGGTGGTTCAACGCTAGTATCCCGAATAAAAGCTAAGTAAGACAAACACCCTCTCTCCACCAAATTCTGAACACGGATAAAAGAGATGACCTTGCTAGGATAAGAACCACTAGCACTCTTCCACTCAACCCTCGGAATACCAGGCATTGCTAAAGTCACATTCTTAGCATTACAATCATGGACAACATGATAAGGAGAAAGCCAATCCATACCCAAGATAACATCAAAGTCTACCATTCCCAGAATGATTAAGTCTACCCAAGTGTCATACATAGCCAATGAAATAAAACAGGATCGATAAACTCGATCCACCACTAAGGGCTTACCCACGGTTGTAGAAACACGAATAGGTACAGTCATGCTATCACATATCATATCAAATTTAGCAGCAAAATACGTAGACACATAAGAGAATATAGAACCTGGATCAAACAACACAGATGCAGGTCGATGGCATACTGGGATGATACCTATAATAACAGCATACTAGGTCGCCGCCTCAGGTCTCCCGGGGAGAGCATAACAGTGGCCTCCTCGTCCACCTCCATCCTGGGTGGTACCTCTACCCCCACTCTGCTGAGCTGCAACACCACTACTAGAAACTCTATTACCTCTACCTGACTGAACTCTTCCACGACCTCTACCCTGTGGTGCTAGTGGTCTAGTCTAGAATAAAGAATCAGGTCGAGGCCCACCACGACCCCTTTGTGAAGTACACTGTCGCATTAGATGATCGGGATCTCCAGAAGTAAAACAAAATCTCTGACCTGAGAACGGTTGTGTGGACCCTGAAAACCCACTATAATTTTCTCGCCCTGTAGGTCGTTGCTGTGAACCGTACGAGCTCTTACCCGGGCTATAAGAACCCCTAGATGTCTTGCCACCCTCAAATGTCGGCATAAATGCATGAATAGGTCCCCGCTGCTGAAAAGAACCACTCACTCTCTGTGATCCCCTACCTCCAGATGAGGCACCATGAAACTTGCCTGATATATGGGCCCTATTAGGGTCCCCAAACTCCTCTCTCTCAAACAATTTTTCCTCTTTGGTGGCTCTCACAATGGACTGGAAGAAGCCCCTTCCCTAGATGCCCGAAACACAGTTTACCTGATAGAGAAAGTCAATCCCCTTACAAATCTGTGGATCCTCTCTGTCTCATTTGTAATAATGGCCAACGCATGCCTAGACAACTGGAAAAAACGCGGCTCATACTGTGTAACCGATAAACTGTCACGACCCAAAACGAGCCGCGAGTTGCACCCACACTTATCCTACTATGTGAGCGAACCAACCAATCTAAACCCCAACATTCCAACCATAATAAACAGAACATAATGCGGAAGACTTAAAACTCATTAACGAAATCAATAAATAACTTCTAAAATTTAATACTTATTATCCCCAAAATCTGCAATCATCACCACAAGAACATTCTATCCTCAAACTACTAAATCTAAGAGTATCTAGGAAGCTAAAACAAATAAAAGAGATATTCCATGTCCGAACTACAAGGACATCAAGACATGAATGAGGGAGAATCCTGTCCGAGCTAGGAACAATAGCGCACCCTGAAATCTGATTATGCTGAGGTCTGGCTAGAGTTGCGGTTGAGTTGAAGTCGACGGTACGTTTACTGCACTCCACAAATAACAAAGAGAAAACATACAAGTAGGGGTCAATACAAGGCACAAGTACTGAGTAGGTATCATCGGCAAACTCAAAATAGAAACCAATATATATAAGATAATAACATAGAATCAACCATAACTCTTAACAGGTGACAACAACAAGTATCATAACCATTGGCCACAACCCAAGAACATCTATGAGGACTCAAGCCTCTACACCATACTCATTTAGGAATTATGTTCTTCAAACCTGAGTATACTAGCAAAATTCAAGATTCATTCTCTTTACTATCCTGGTGTCGGAACGTGACACCCGATCCCCTCAATATTCATTTATCTTACTATCCTGGTGTCGGAACGTGACACTTCGATCCTCTACTATCCTGGTGTCAGAACGTGACACCCGATCCATACTATCCTGGTGTGGGAACGTGATACCCGATTCATACTATCCTGGTGTCGGAATGTGACACCCGATCCATAGTATCCTTGTGTCGGAACGTGACACCCGATCCTCTATTATCCTGGTGTCGAAACGTGACACTCCGATCCCCTAATTCTATTCTTTCAGTTCATCAAGCCTTTTTTATACCAAGGCATCATCATTAACAAAGAGGTTTTAAGGTTTAAGATTCAACTGCCTCATCATGCTTATTTTATCACAATTATATACTCACATCATGCAAGCACACAATTAAGCATATAGAAGGGTTTAAAATACTACCCAATAAGAATCATTCGCTATTAAGAGTTTACTATGAAATAGCATAAACCATAACCTACCTCCACCGAAGAATCGTGATCAAGAAATCTACTTCTCCAATGCTTTGGTTTCCTTTTCGTTTCTCCCTCTCTTGTTCATTCTCCCCCCTTCTCTCTGTCCTTTCTATTTTTCCTTATTCAAACTCTTTTTCCTTTACCCTAATTATCATATAATTATGTATAAATGATGACAAAATTAACCCACTATTTATTTCAAGGTTATCTCCTTTAACCCCCAAGTAATTGAATAATTAACATTCAACCACTAACTTTATAATCAAAAGCAGGAATGGTCCAAAACGCCCCTTAAAACTTTAAATAGAAATCCGACCCAGTGAGGGTTATGCAGCCTGTGATGGTCCGTCGTGCCTTCGACGGTCCGTCCTGCTAATTCGTCACAGAGTTCAGAGACTCAAATTCATTAAAGAGTCTGTGACGGTCCGTCGTGCCTACGACGGTCCATCCTGCTCTTCCGTTGCGAAGTTTAGAGAGTTGTTCTCAGTACCCAATTTTTCCAGAGTGTAAGTGTTTTGGAACGAGACTCCCTCGATGGTCCGTCGTGCCCATGACGGTCCGTCGTGGGATCCATCGACCTAGATAGCTATTACCCGAATTAACTCTACTGCTCAAAACGACTAAACAGGTTGTTACAATAGATACCAATTTACCCATCGTTCGTCCTCGAACGATCACAAGAAGAAAAACAAGGGTGAGAAAGAGTACCTGAATCTGTGAAAAGGTATGGATATCTTTCTTGCATATCAGCCTCCTTCTTCCAAGTGGACTCTTCGACTGACCGATTCTTCCATTGAACCTTGATGGATGCAATCTCCCTTGATCTCAACTTGCGTACTTCTCTATCTAAGATGGCAACAGGATCCTCCTCATAAGACAAATTTTCATCAAGGAGAACTGAATCCCAACGAATGATGGAGTTTCCATCCCCATGGTACCTTTTCAACATAGACACATGAAATACCGGGTGCACTTCTGACAGTCCTGGAGGTAAGGCTAATTCATAAGCTACCTCTCCCACGCGCTTCAGAACTTCAAATGGACCAATATACCTCGGACTAGGCTTACCTCGCTTACCAAACCGCATCACCCCTTTCATGGGCGAAACCTTCAGCAAAACTTGCTCACCCTCCATAAACTCCAAGTCTCTAACCTTTCGATCTGCATATTCTTTCTGCCTACTTTGAGACGCTAAGAGCTTTTCTTGAATGCATTTCACTTTATCTAACGATTCCCTTAAAAGGTCAGTACACCAAGGTCTAACCTCGAAAGCATCAAAAACCACCCAATGGAAAACCTACATCTTCTCTCATACAGTGCCTCAAATGGGGCCATATCAATACTTGAGTGATAGCTATTGTTGTATGAGAACTCTACTAAGGGTAAGAAGTTATCCTAATGACCACCAAACTCTATAACACATGCATGAAGCATATCCTCCAAAACCTGAATCGTTCGCTCAGACTGACCATCGGTCTAAGGGTGAAATGCAGTACTAAGATCTAACCTAGTACCTAATTCAGCATGCAATGT
The DNA here is from genome assembly GCA_027789145.1 of Solanum arcanum. Lineage (NCBI taxonomy): Eukaryota > Viridiplantae > Streptophyta > Magnoliopsida > Solanales > Solanaceae > Solanum > Solanum arcanum. The sequence goes on along the minus strand of CM050935.1, from coordinate 20,763,093 downwards.
TTTCCAAAACATAGAATTAAACTGCGTACCTCTATCTGATATGATGGAAAGTGGAACTCCATGCAATCGAACAATTTCTGAGATTTAAAGTTTGGCTAACTTTTCTGCATTGTAAGTCACCTTAACCGGAATGAAGTGAGCAGACTTAGTTAACCTATCAACAATTACCCAAATGGAGTCATACTTACCCATTATCTTTGGAAGGCCAACCACGAAGTCCATTGCAATTCTCTCCTACTTCCATTCAGGAATGGGCATTCTCTGAAGTGTCCCTCCAGGCCTCTGGTGTTCATACTTTACCTGCTGACAATTCGGGCATTGAGCAACAAAATCAACAATGTCACGCTTTATCCTACTCCACCAAAACTGTTGCTTTAGGTCACGATACATCTTGGTTGCACCACGATGTATAGAATACCTTGAACTATGAGCCTCTATAAGAATAGTGTGAATCAAATAATTGACGCGGGGTACCCATACCCTTCCCTTAATCCTCAAAACATCTTCCTCATCGATTTTTGCTTCTTTAGCCTCTCCTCGCAATACATTATCTCGAATCCGGATCAGTTTCTCATCAGTAAACTGCTTTCCCTTAATCTTGTCAAGAAAGGAAGATCTTGCCTCCACACAGGCCAAAAATCCTCCCTTCTCATTTACTTCTATCCTCATAAGGTCATTAGCCAGAGTCTGAACCTCTCTAGCCAATGGGCGTCTAGAAACCTGCAAGTGAGCTAGACTTCCCATGCTCCTTGCTTTTCTACTTAACGCATCTACCACAATGTTACCTTTTCCTGGGTGATACAAAATAGTGATATCATAGTCCTTCAGTAGTTCCACCCATCTCCTCTGTCTCAAATTCAAATCTTTCTAGGTAAAGACATATTGTAGGCTAGATGATCCGTATATACTTCACACTTAACCCCATATAGATAATGCCTCCATTGCTTTAATGCAAACACTACCACAGCCAACTCCAAATCGTGGGTCGGATAATTACGTTTATGCACCTTTAATTGCCTCGAAGCATAAGCAATTACATTCTTCTCTTGCATTAGCACTGCACCCAACCCAGAATAGGATGCATCACAATAAACAATGAAATTCTTACCTTCCACTGGCAGGGTAAGAATTGGTGCAGTAGTCAACCAATTCTTGAGCTTCTGAAAGCTTTCTTCACACTCGTCCGACCATACAAATGGAACACTCTGCTTAGTCTTGTTTGTCAATTGGGAAGCAACAGAAGAAAATCCCTTGACAAATCGACGGTCGTAGCTAGCTAAACCAACAAAGCTCCTTACCTCTGTAACATTAGTAGGCCTCACCCAACTCTTCACTGCTTCAATCTTAGAAGGATCCACCATTACTCCATCCTTTGAAACTACGTGGCCCAAGAAGGACACTGAATCTAGCCAAAACTCACACTTGGAGAATTTGGCATAAAGCTTTTTCTCCCTCAACATTTCCAATACAATTCTCAAGTGCTCCTCATGTTCTTTCCTGCTCTTCGAGTATACCAGTATATCATCAATGAATACAATGACAAAGAGATCAAGATAGGGCTTAAAAAATCCCGTTCATCAAGCTCATGAACGCAGCAGGGGCATTCGTAAGTCCAAAAGACATTACTAAGAACTCATAATGTCCATACCTGGTCCGAAAAGCAGTCTTTGGCACATCCGTTGCCCGTATTTTCAATTAATGGTAACCAGATCACAAATCGATTTTTGAGAAGGTACAAGCACCTTGTAACTGATCTAATAAATCATCGATGCGAGGAAGAGGATACTTGTTCTTAATGGTTACCTTATTCAGTTTTCTGTAATCTAAGCACATCCGAAAACTTCCATCCTTCTTCTTCACAAACAAAACAGGAGCACCCCTAGGGGATGCACTTGGTCTAATAAAGTCTTTGCTTAACAACTCTTGGAGTTGGGCCTTTAACTACCGTAACTCGGCGGGAGCCATCCTATAAGGGGGTATGGAAATGGGGCGAGTACCCGGCTCTAGATCAATACAAAAATCAATATGCCTATTCGGTGGCATAACAGGAAGGTCTGCAGGAAACACATCCAGAAACTCACGGACTATCGAAACCGACTCAATTGAAGGTACTTGGGTAGTATCATCCCTGAGGTGTGCCAAGAAAGCTAAACATCACTTACTAACCATTCTCTTAGCACGAAGAAAGGAGATAATACGAAATGGAGTGGAAGTGTAGTCACCCTCTCACACTAATGGATTTGTCCCATGCTTGGCCAACGTTACAGTTTTAGCATTACAATCTAAGATTGCAAAATTTGTAGACAACCAAGTCATACCAAGAATTACATCGAAGTAAACCATTTCTAGAATAACCAAGTCTATATGAGTATTGCTCCCCACAAAAGTCACAAGACAAGAGCAATACACCTTTTCAACTATCACAGACTCACCCCCCGGAGTAGAGACACGAATAGGTATGTCAAACAATTCACAATGCAAATTATGACCAGTAGCAAATGAGAAAGATACATATGAAAATGTGGATCCAGGATCAAATAATACAGAATCCGTGCAATCACAAACCAAAAGATTACCTGTGATGACAACATCAGATGTCTCCGCTTCAAATCTCCCAGGGAAAGCATAACAATGGGCCTTATCACCTGTCTGCCTGTTGCCCCTACCATGATGCGCTGCAGAAGTTCCAGTTTGCCCGTCACCCCGGCCGTTTTGGTGACCACCATTACCTCGGCCACCACATCCTCCAGAATAGCGGCCTCTTCCATGACCACATCTACCTCTGACTATTAGGGGTCTGTAACTCTGTTTTGGACAATACCTCTTAATATGTCCAGTCTCTCCACATCCATAACACAGTGTGGGTTCAAACATAGGTCTCTGTGAGAATGACGAAGTCTAGGGGTAACCTCCAAACTCAGAGAAATGTGGACCGGTCTGCGGTGGACCCCCAGCTATAGCCTGCAGCGAAGACTGAATAGGTCGGGCTGGCTAACCTCCTTAACCCTGCCCTCTGAAGTAAGAACCATTAAACTCACCTCCTTTACGAAACTTCTTAGATGTCGATGCCATGGTGAAGTCGTATGGCTTCACTCCCTCCACTTCTATCACAAAATCTACCACCTCCTGAAAGGATTTTGCTGCAGCAGCTACCTGTAAGGAAGAAATCTGCAAATCCTCAACCCCTTCACAAAACGGCAAATCCGCTCTTGTGGACTGAAGCAAATATGGGTGGCATACCTGGATAATGCACCAAACTTAGCCTCATAAGCAGTAACAGACTTCCTACCTTGCTCTAGGCTCAGGAACTCATCTCTCTTCCTATCCCTCAAAATTCGGGGTATATACTTCTCCATAAACAAGTTAGAGAATGATGCCCAAGTCATAGGTGGTGCCTATGCTGGTTGACACTCAACATACGATCGCCACCACATTTTGGCGTTTCCATGAAAGTGATAGGTTACAAACTCAACACCGAATCATTCCACTATGCCCATCTTATGTAGCAACTCATGACAATCAACCAGAAAATCATAGGCATCCTCAGATTCAGCACCCTTGAAGACTGGAGGTTTCAATTTCAAGAACTTACTGAAAAGTTCGTGCTGATCACTTGTCATTATAGGCCTTGTAGTCAATCGAGGAGACGTACCTATTTCCAATGAGGTATACATGCGGGGAGCCACATCAGCTGCATGTTGTACTCCCGGAACCTGAGGTGGTGGTGCAGAAAACACTGGAGGTGTCTGGCCTTGATCAGATAATCCGCTAAGATAAGCAAGAACCTGATTAATCATCTCTGGGGTAGGTTGGGGTGCTAATTCCTCATTCTGCACTTGTTCATTCTCCCCTTCCTCACCCTCTCTTAATACTTCCTCAGTCGGTGGAGGAGTCACCGCCCTAGTACTAGATGGGCCAGGTGCTTGTCCTCTTCCTCTAGAGGATGTCCTCCCGCGAACTCTACCACGGCCTCTTGCCACTTCGCCTCTTCGAGCTACAACCCCAATGGCTGGCTCAGACGCATCTTGCCTTGCCGGTGTTGATGTTGGCGCAGTTGTTGCTCTAGTTCTAACCATCTGCGAAATAGAGTGAAGATGGTCAGATACCAATTTGTATCACCTAGATACCATTTGGATCCAAGTAATAGCACGAAAGAAAGAAAGAATGGAATTTTCCTAAAGTCTTATAGCCTCTCAAAGAAAAGTAAAGGCGTCCCCATACAATTCCTCAAGACTCTACTAGACTCGTTCTTGTGTGATGAGACCAACGAACCTAATGCTCTGATACCAAGTTTGTCACGACCCAAAATGAGCCGCGAGTGGCACCCATACTTATCCTACTATATGAGCGAACCAACCAATCTAAACCCCAACATTCCAACCATTATAAACAGAACATAATGCGGAAGACTTAAAACTCATTAACGAAATCAATAAATAACTTCTAAAATTTAATACATATTATCCCTAAAATCTGGAAGTCATCACCACAAGAACATTCTATCCTCAAACTACTAAATCTAAGAGTATCTAGGAAGCTAAAACAAATAAAAGAGATAGTCCATGTCCGAACTTTAAGGACATCAAGACATGAATGAGAGAGAATCCAGTCCGAGCTAGGAACAATAGATCACCCTGAAATCTAATTATGCTGAGGTCTGGCTAGAGTTGCGGTTGAGTTGAAGTCGACGGTACGTTTACTGCACTCCACAAATAAAAAGAGAAAACGTACAAGTAGGGGTCAGTACAAGGCACAAGTACTGAATAGGTATCATCGGCCAACACAAAATAGAAAGCAATATATATAAGATAATAACATAAAATCAACCATAACACTTAACAGGTTACAACAACAAGTACCATAACCATTGGCCACAACCCAAGCACATCTATGAGGACTCAATCCTCCACACCATACTCATTTAGGAATTTGGTTATTCAAACCTGAGTATATTAGCATAATTCAAGATTCATTCTCTTTACTATCCTGGTGTCAGAACGTGACACCCGATCCCCTCAATATTCATTTATCTTACTATCCTGGTGTCGGAACGTGACACTCCGATCCTCTACTATCTTGGTGTCGGAACGTGACACCCGATCCATACTATCTTAGTGTCGGAACGTGTCACCCGATCCATACTATCTTGGTGTCGGAACGTGACACCCGATCCATACTATCCTGGTGTCGGAACGTGACACCCGATCCTTTACCATCCTGGTGTCGGAACGTGACGGTCTGATCCCCTAATTCTATTCTTTCAATTCATCAAGCCTTCTTTTATACAAAGGCATCATCATTAACAAAGAGGTTTTAAGGTTTAAGATTCAACAGCCTCATCATGCTTATTTTATCACAATTATATAATCATATAATGCAAGCACACAATTATGCATATAGAAGGGTTTACAATACTACCCAATACATATCATTCGCTATTAAGAGTTTAATATGAAATAGCATAAACCATAACCTACCTCCACCGAAGAATCGTGATCAAGAAATCTACTTCTCCAATGCTTTGCTTTCTTCTTCGTTTCTCCCTCTGTCGTTCGTTCTCCCCTCCTTCTCTTTGTTCTTTCTATTTTTCCTTATTCAAACTCTTTTTCCTTTACCCTAATTATCATATAATTAAGTATAAAATATGACAAAATTAACCCACTATTTATTTCAAGGTTATCTCCTTTAACCCCCAAGTAATTGAATTATTAACATTCAACCACTAACTTTATAATCATAAGCAGGAATGGTCCAAAATGCCCCTTAAAACATTTAACAGAAATCCGACCCAGGCAGGGTTACGCAGCCTGTGACGGTCGGTCGTGCCTGCGACGGTCCGTCCTGCTGAGTCGTCACAGAGTTCAGAGACTCAAATTCATTAAAGAGTCTGTGAAGATCCGTCGTGCCTATGACGGTCCGTCCTGCTCTTCCGTCGTGAAGTTCAGAGAGTTGTTCTCAGTACCCAATTTTTCCAGAGTCTAAGTGTTTTGGAACGAGACCCCCTCGACGGTCCGTCGTGCCCATCACGGTCCGTCGTGGGATCCGTTGACCCAGACAGCTATTACTAGAATTAACTCTACTGCTCAAAACGACTAAAGAAGTCGTTACATAAACCATCCTGTCTCAGACTCTCAAACCTCAAGCGACTCTCCTCCCTCACGCTCCATAGGATAAAACGATATTGAAATGCACTAGCAAACTTCTCCGAAGTAACTGGAGGATATTCAACTGGAAAACATCTCGAATAAGTCCTCAACTAGTCTCTCGTTGGTCCACGAAGCTGGAGTGTAGCATATTGAACCCCATGTGACACAACTAATCCAACCACCTCTAGTAACTCTCGGCGGGTAGTTAGAAACTCATGAGCGTCCTCGCTCTTCCAACCCTGAAACTGAGGTGGGTCCATCTTTCAAAATCTCTCATACCTACGATGCTCATCCTCTTCCATAACAACCATCGATGATACTTGACCCCCAACTGCTGGTGAACATCATTCTGAACCGCGGGATCTACTGGTAGTTGCCCCACCGCATCCTGAATAATTGGAGCTTGTTGTTGTAGTCGCCCCACCACCCTGAGAAAATCCCTCTAGCACACTTAAAACTCTCAATAGTATATCCTGAAACAAAGGTGTTCCTACAGGATCTAGAGGAACCTGGTCCTCTCTGCCATCAATCTGAGGTTCTGTAGAGACCTCTCTAGCACGACCTCTCACTGGTGCTGGCCCACGTCCACGACCTCTGGCTACTGTCGTACTACTAGAATGACCTCTAGCTCGAGATCTACCCCTACCTCTAGCTGGGGCCTCAAAAACTGCCTCGGCAAGTGCCTCCCCTCTACCACCAATAACATTAGTTGTAGTCCTCGTCATCTGTCAAAATAGTATACAACAACTCAATACTAAAGAAGGTGACTACGCACGATGAGAAAGAATGAAAAAAAAAGTTTCCTAGTAATCCTCGTAGCCTCCAAGAGATAAGTTCAGACGTCTCCGTACTGATCCTTGAGACACTACGTAGACTCTGCTTGTATACACGTGAGACCTATGAACCTGGGGCTCTGGTACCATTTTGTCACGACCAAAAAATAGGTGTTATGGAACTTGTCTTATCCCACCAAGACAAGTAAGCCTAAAACCCAATATCTAACAAAGTGCTGAAGTAAATGACAATCCAACAACAATTTCTAGTATGAAACCAACTCATATTAATTCTATCCCCAAAACCAGGTTGTCACGTGCACAAGCCTCTAATGTAAATATTAGAATTGAAACAATAGAAGCGTAAAATGAAGTTGTCTTTCAAGTAAAAACAAAGTCATAAACTGGAGTAGGAAAGTCGGTTGAGATGACAAGCAGCTACCTCACAACCCTCCACAAGATTCCTCAGAAATGAAAAGAATGACAGGTGTCACGAAAATCCGGGCTCGTAACCTACAAAAATTTGTAGACGCAACGGGTGAGTACCAAACCACGCGGTACCCAACCAGCAAACCTTTAAACATTAGTTAAGTGAACAAAATACGGGTACACCATACACCCTATCTAAACCTCCACACTACAGCCTAACAGATTAGAGTTTACCAAACACACACTCATTAACCACACTCTATCAGTTTACACATTCTCAATAACAAATCAATATTCAACAGTCACAACCTTCATAGAGAAACAATCACAAGATCAGCAAAACACGTGTTCAAGTTTATTAATAATAAAATGTGCAATGCCATTAGATGCAATGTTAAGTATAATGATGCATATCTATCTTAACGATACACACCCGCTGTCTCTCAGTCCGGGACCCATGGGGTACATATCTGTCCATGCATCTGTCGCGGCGTACGACACGACCATCGATAATAGTAACCTTCACGGCGCGTGATACGTCCCTCGAAATATAATATCCATCGCGGCGCGCGATACGACCCTCGAAATGATACATCCTTATACCACAATCATATCTCAGATACAATGCAATTGACATGATCAAATGAAAATGAGGAGATAACCATTTTTATAACAAAGCATAATTTACAGCAAGGAATACAATACTAACAAATAAAGCAACAAGTCTCCAAATCGTTCGCAACACTACACAAGGAAATACACGTATTTCATATGCTTAACAAGAGTTTAGAAGTCCACTTGCCTTAGCCAATCGAATAATTACTCTTGGACATGAGCCTTCCCTTTCCGTTGAGCTTCTGAACCAATGGAATCTATTCAAGTATATATTCACAACAAGGTTTTAGAACTAACAACACTCAAACTTTTATGTGTTTAACCTTGACCTAAAAATACACCCCAAATTTATAATCAAGTTTGTAATTCTTGATGTCAATTAAAATTTCCACTATCATAGTTTTCAAGTTTCAAGTTTAGAATTGCATCCCAAATTTTTCCAACGCCATAATTTAAATAGTACTCACAAAATTTTATTCATCTAGTATTTAAATTACATACCAATATATCAAGACTTGAACCATAATATAATAACTAATATTCTGAAATGTACGCCTAATGATTCCATTACGTATTCTGCATTATGTTTTTTTTTTGTTTTTTTTCCTTTCAACCCACTAATGATTGGCTCATTATGAACCAATCATTCACCCACTAATGATTGGTCATCATGAACCAATCATTGATCCACTAATTATTCAAACGGTTTTTTTTCTTTACTGTTCACGTGATTTTTCTGTGCATTTTTTTAACATGCAATCTGCTTTCATTATTATACACACATATATATAATTAACTATATAATATTGATATGTATGCACATGTATGTGCAGAAAATAAGAAACTAAAGGAAAAGAAACTTACCTTAAGTCGTTCGTAGCCACAAGTGCAGAGAAACCCTTCGCCCCCCTTTTTTTTTGTTTTCCTTATTTCTTTTTCTGAATTATTTATGTACTAAAAGTGGTGAAACTTTACCCACTTTTTTTATTAAATAGTCTAAAGGGTATAAGGTCTTAAATTTTTTTATCACTTTAGCCCATTAACTATTAATTTAATCAATTATCTACAATTATTCATCCATTAATTAACTCAAGTTAAGCAAATATTCAAAATTTCCAAAAATGACCTTCCGGGTCATTACATAATCACATTTACTTATTTGAAGAACTTAACATCTTTCTAAGTCCTATTAATTTAGGTTTAACTTAATTCCAACGTTATATTCACCAACGAAATAACATTTACATATTTAAAGTACTTTACATCTTTCTAAATGTAATTAGTTTAGTAACATGATCCAAAAATTGGACGTGATGATACTCATATTATCTCACTAAGACAAGTCAGCATAAAACTCAACCATTACAATAAAATGCAGATATGGTAGAATAAATTAAAAACACCTCCAAAATCTGGTTGTCACGTGTACAAGCCTCTAAAGTATTACAACTGATTCAAAAGAAACTCTAGTCTCAAGTGAACTTGTTTCTAGAATAGAACAAGGTCATAACTAAGGAGAGAGAAAGTCTGTTGAGACGACAAACAACTACTTCATAAATCTCCAAGAAGCCTCAGAAAAGGAGAAGAAAAATATTACAAAGTCAGGGCTAGTAACCTACAAAAAAATTGTAGTAGCAAGGGGTGAGTACCAAACAACACGGTACCCAGCTAGTAGACTCTTAAACACAACCTAAGGACATATAATACGGGTACCCCTTACACACCTACCGAACCTCCACAACTACAACCAGCATAAAATTTAGCCCAACCTAACAGTTCATAGCATTCATAGCACCCGACTCATCAAAATCATTTTGACAAATTTGCACATCCTCAACTACAAACTCAATATTCAATAATCACAAGTTTCACAAAAAAACACTCACAATTTAAGCAAAACACAAGATCATGTTCGTCAAATAGAGATAATCAAATATTAAGTACTTTTCAACCACCAATAAAACACATAATCATCAATAATGAAGGATGTCATGGGATGTAATGCAATATGACACCATGAAGTGGTATGCCTCAGAATACCAATTTCTCTCTCAACCGTATACAAATGGTACTCCTCAAAAATATACCGAGAGTTCATGACCCATGGGGGACTCGCGAGGTCCATATACCGACACGGATGATCTCCACGTGTCTGTTCAGATGATCTCAAAGCACTATCATAAATCAAACAAATTTCGCACGGATGATACTCCACGTGCCAAAATCATAATCATAACTTTTCTACCTCAAGGACGATCTCCAGATGCCCGAATAATCATAACTCGATCTCAACACGGACGATCTCCACCTGTCAGACCTTTACTCATATCCAATCTCATGTCAATGCTTGCGCACAATATGATATCAAATAAAGAAGATGATGAAACATCTCAGTAAATCAAATGTCGTTACGACATATAATATCCTCAATTATCACAGTTATACGGGTTCAGCATTGAACACAATCACAAATAATAAATCAAATCAATAATATATCAGTTAATGCTCATATGCTTTGGCATTCTCGAAATACATTCCGCATTCTATAGTAATAAACCTTTCAATTTATCACCGGTACTCGTACCATTCTCAACACATCACATACAAACAAATAATCAAATTGTCTTTTATCACCTTTTTTATCATTAGAATTAACCAATGTGGACAAGTTAACCCATCACCAAATCACATTACTCCTAAACATATACCACAAGGAAATACACGCTTTCCATACACTTAGCAAGAATTTAGAAATCCACTTGCCTTAATTAATCAACAATTCACTCCGAGACTTGAGCCTTCCCTTTTCGTTAAGCTTCCAAATTTATACAATCTATTCAAGTGCATAAACACAAAAAGATTTCGAAACTAAAAACACTCGTATTAGTATAGGTTTCTAAATTTCACTCCTAGGGTTAAGTTTCATGGAACCCAATATGCCCAATACATAATTTTATACAAAAAAAAAAACAAGTCAAACACCAATTTATCTTTAAAACAATTATATTGTATTTTGACCCTCAATTTACGTCTTATGCTTAAGCTTTAACCATGGACAACATGTAGTAATTCCTCAAAAAAATGTTGTGACCTAAATAAACTTGAAACTGTAGTGTAACATGTATTGAAAATGATTATACATATACTCCTAACAGTTCAATTCCCTAAATCCTCCCCCAAAAATTGAAAACAAACAAAATATATATAATAATAATATTAATGGTAGCATTGTTTCTTGTCCCCTAAATTTCAAGACGCCAAGAACAATATAACAACACCTATATGCCTTCACAATTGTAACTTTCAATTTCTTATACCTATTATTCTAATATAATAATAATAAATATTAATTGCTTCACTACGCTCCAAATACTTTATGAATCAGTACAATAGTCCATCACTGAAGAAAATCAATACTACTCTAATTAATTTCATATGATAATTGGATTTAATGCTATAATAAACAATTGGAAACTAATGATTGTGAGTGTAGATTTGAACTCCATTAAAAAATAATGTTAACTTTCTTGAAGGTGGCAACGATCTCTCTGTTCGTGTTCGCCGCACGAACAATTTTTTTTTCGTTCTTCTCTTATTTTCTTTTCTAAATTATTTATAAGTAACAATTCTAATAACCTATTTAAATATTTCAAGCTTGGCCTATTATTATTAAAAATAAATAAATTACCCGTCATAAACTAATTTAGTTAAATGACCATTAAGAATTATCAAAAATGATCTTTTCGGATTTGGGTCATTACATTATCCACCACTAAATATTATGTTCGTTTCCGAACATAAGAAAGAAGAAGAAAGAATAATTGACATTTGTAATGACCTGTTTAGTCGTTTTGAGCAGTAGAGTTTATTTCTGGTAATAGCTGTCCGGGTCGACGGATCCCACGACGAACCGTCATGGGCACGATGGACCGTCGAGGGGGTCTCGTTCCGAAACACTTAGACTCTTGAAATTTGGTTACAGATATCAACTCTCTGAACTTTGCGACGGAAAAGAAGCACAGACCGTCGTAGGCACGACGGACCGTCACAGACTCTTTAATGAATTCGACTCTCTGAACTTTTTAACGGAAACTGCAGGACGGACCGTCGCAGGCACGACGGACTGTCACAGGCTGCGTAACCCTGACTGGGTCAGATTTCTGTTAAAGGTTTTAAGGGGTGTTTTGGACTATTCCCACTTATGATTATAAAGTTAGTAGTTTAATGTTAATAATCCAATTATTTGGGGGTTAAAGGAGATAACCTTGGAATAAATAGTGGGTTACTTTTACCATATTTTATACTTAATTATATGGTAATTAGGGTAAAACAAAGGGAATTTGAAAGAGGAGAAAATAAAAAAGAAAAAGAAGAGAGAACGAGCGAGAGGGAGAGAAGAACGAAGAGACAGCAAGGGCATTAGAGAAGTAGATTGCTTGATCACGATTCTTCGGTGGAGGTAGGTTATGGTTTATGCTATTTCATAGTAAACTCTTAATAGCGAATGATATGTATTGGGTGGTATTGTAAAGTCTTCTATATGCTTAATTGTTAGCTTGCATGATGTGATGATATAATTGTGATAAAATCAGCATGATGAGGTTGTTGAATCTTAAACCTTAAAAATCTCCTTGATAATGATGATGCCTTGGTATAAAAGAAGGCTTTATGAACCAAAAGAATGAGAATTAGAGGATCGGAGTGTCACGTTCCGACACCAGGATAGTAGGGGATCGGAGTGTCATGTTCCGACACCAGGACAGTAGGGGATCAGAGTGTCACGTTCCGACACCACGATAGTAGGGGATCAGAGTGTCACGTTCCGACACCACGATAGTAGGGGATCGAAGTGTCACGTTCCAACACCAGGATAGTAGGGGATCGGAGTGTCACGTTCCGACACCAGGATAGTAAGATGAATGAATATTGAGGGGATCAGAGTGTCACGTTCCGACACCAGGATAGCAAAAAGAATGACTCAGGTTTGAAGAATATAATTCCTAAGTGTTATGGTTGATTTTATGTTATTATCTGATATATATTGCTTTCTATTTTGAGATGGCCGATGATACCTACTCAGTACTTGTGCCTTGTACTGACTCCTACTTGTAATTTCCTTCTTTTATATTTGTGGAGTGCAGAAAATGGGCCATCGACTTCAACTCAACCGCAACTCTATCCAGACCTCAGCATAATCAGATTTCAGGGTGAGCTATTATTCCTAGCTCGGACAGGATTCTTTCTTCCACGTCTTGATGTCTTGAAGTTCAGACATGGACCATCTGTTTACTTCTTTTAGCTTCCTAGATACTCCTAGATTTAGTAATTTGAGGATAGATGTTCTTATGGTGATGACTTCCAGATTTTGGGGATAGTAATTGATAAATTTTAGAAGTTATTTATTGGTTATATTAATGAGTTTTAAGTCTTCCGCATTATTTTCTGTTTCTTATGGTTGAAATGTTGGGGTTTAGATTGGTTGGTTCACTCACATAGTAGGTTAAGTGTGGGTGCCACTCGCGGCTCGTTTTGGGTCGTGACAAACTTGGTATCAAAGCATTAGGTTCGTTGGTCTCATCACACAAGAACGAGTCTAGTAGAGTCTTGAGGAACGGTAGGGGGACGCCTTTACTTTTCTTTGAGAGGCTATAAGACTTTTGGAAAATTCCATTCTTTCTTTCTTTCGTGCTATTATTTTGATCCAATTGGTATCTAGGTGATACAAATTGGTATCTGACCATCTTCACTCTATTTCGCAGATGGTTAGAACTAGAGCAACAACTGCGCCAACACCAACACTGGCAAGACAAGATGCGTCTGAACCAACCACTGAGGCTGTAGCTCGAAGAGGAGCAGTGGCAAGAGGCTATAGTAGAGGTCGCGGGAGGACGTCTTCTAGAGGGAGAGGACTAGCACCTGGCCCATCTAGTACTAGGGCAGTGGCTCCTCCACCGACTGAGGAAGTATTAAGAGAGGGTGAGGAAGGGGAGAATGATCAAGTGCAGAATGAGGAATTACCACCCCAACCTACCCCAGAGATGATTAATCAGGTTCTTGCTTATCTTAGCGGGTTATCTGATCAAGGCCAGACACCTCCAGTGTTTTCTGCACCAGCACCTCAGGTTCCGGAAGTACAACAGGCAGCTGCTGTGGCTCCCCGCATGGATGCCTCATTGGAAATAGGCACGTTTCCTCGATTGACTATAGGGCCTATAATGACTTGTGATCAGCATGAACTTTTTAGTAAGTTCTTGAAATTGAAACCTCCAGTCTTCAAGGGTGCTGAATCTGAGGATGCCTATGACTTTCTGGTTGATTGTCATGAGTTGCTACATAAGATGGGCATAGTGGAACGATTCGGTGTTGAGTTTGTAACCTATCAGTTTCAGGGAAATGCCCAAATGTGGTGGCGATCGTACGTTGAGTGTCAACCAGCACAGGAACCACCTATGACTTGGGCCTCATTCTATAGCTTGTTTGTGGAGAAGTATATACCCCGAACTTTGAGGGATAGGAAGAGAGATGAGTTCCTGAGCCTAAAGCAAGGCAGGATGTTGGTTACTGCGTATGAGGCTAAGTTTCGTGCATTATCTAGGTATGTCACCCAGCTTTGCTTCAGTCCACAAGAGCAGATTCACCGTTTTGTGAGGGGATTGAGGTCAGATTTGCAGATTCCAGCCTTACAGGTAGCTACTGCAGCAAAATCCTTTCAGGAAGTGGTAGACTTTGTGATAGAGGTGGAGGGAGTGAAGCCAGATGACTTCACCATGGCATCGACCTCTAAGAAGTTTTGTAAGGGAGGCGAGTTTAATGGTTCTTACTCTAGACGACAGGGTTCAGGAGGTTACCCAGCCCGACCTATTCAGTCTTCACTGCAGGCTGTAGCTGGGGGTCCATCACAGACAAGCCAACATTCCTCTATGTTTGGAGGTTATCCCCAGACTTCATCATTCTCACAGAGACCTATTATTGAACCTAGAGAGTGTTATGGATGTGGGAAGACTGGACATATTAAGAGGTATTGTCCAAAACAGAGTTACAGACCCCCAATAGTCAGAGGTAGAGGTGGTCATGGAAGAGGCCGCTATTCTAGAGGACGTGGTGGCCGAGGTAATGGTGGTCACCAAAACGGTCGGGGTGACGGGCAAACTGGAACTACTGCAGCGTAACATGGTAGGGGCAACGGGCAGATAGGTGATAGGGCCCATTGTTATGCTTTCCCTGGGAGCTCCGAAGCGGAGACATCTGATGTTGTTATCACAGGTAATCTTTTGGTTCGTGATTGCATGACTTTTGTATTATTTGATCCTGGCTCCACATTTTCATATGTAGCTTCCTCATTTGCTACTGGCCTAAATTTACATTGTGAATTGCTTGACATGCCTATTCGTGTTTCTACTCCGGCGGGTGAGTCTGTGATAGTTGAAAAGGTGTATAGGTCTTTTCTTGTAAATTTTGTGGGGAGCAATACTCATGTAGACTTGGTTATCTTAGAAATGGTTGATTTCGATGTAATTCTGAGTATGACTTGGCTTTCTCCAAATTTTGCGATCTTAGATTGTAATGCTAAAACTGTAACGTTGGCCAAACCTGGAACAGATCCGTTAGTATGGGAGGGTGATTACACTTCCACTCCAGTTCGTATCATCTCCTTTCTTCGTGCTAAGAGAATGGTTAGTAAAGGGTGTTTAGCTTTCTTGGCACACCTGAGGGATGATACTACCCAAGTACCTTCAATTGAGTCGGTTTCGATAGACCGTGAGTTCCTAGATGTTTTTCCTGCAGACCTTCCTGGTATGCCACCGGATAGGGATATTGACTTTTGCATTGATCTGGAGCCGGGTACTCGCCCGATTTCCATACCCCCTTATAGGACGGCGCCCGCTGAGTTAAGAGAGTTAACGGCCCAACTTCAAGAGTTGTCAAGCAAAGGCTTCATTAGACCAAGTGAATCCCCTTGGGGTGCTCCTGTTTTGTTTTTGAAGAAAAAGGATGGAAGTTTTAGGATGTGCATAGACTACAGTCAACTGAATAAGGTAAGTATTAAGAACAAATATCCTCTTCCTCGCATCGATGATTTGTTTGATCAGTTACAAGGTGCTTGTACCCTCTCAAAAATCGACTTGAGATCTGGTTATCATCAATTGAAAATACGGGCAACGGATGTGCCAAAGACTACTTTTCGGACCAGGTATGGACATTATGAGTTCTTAGTTATGTCTTTTGGGCTTACGAATACCGCTGCTGCTTTCATGAGCTTGATGAACGGAATTTTTAAGCCTTATCTGGATCTCTTTGTCATTGTATTCATTAATGATATACTGGTATACTTGAAGAGCAGGAAAGAACATGAGGAGCAGTTGAGAACTGTATTGGAAATGTTGAGGGAGAAAAAGCTTTATGCCAAATTCTCCAAGTGTGAGGTTTGGCTAGATTTAGTGTCCTTCTTGGGACATGTGGTTTCTAAGGATGGAGTGATGGTGGATCTTTCTAAGATTGAAGCAGTGAAGAGTTGGGTAAGACCTACTAATATTAAAGAGGTAAGGAGCTTTATTGGTCTAGCTAGCTACTACCGTCGATTTGTCAAGGGATTTTCTTCGGTTGCTTCCCAACTGAAAAATTTGACTAAGCAGAGTGTTCCATTTGTATGGTCGGACGAGTGTGAAGAAAGCTATCAGAAGCTCAAGACTTTGTTGACTACTGCACCAATTCTTACCCTGCCAGTGGAAGGTAAGAATTTCATTGTTTATTGTGATGCATCCTATTCTGGTTTGGGTGTAGTGCTAATGCAAGAGAAGAATGTGATTTCTTATGCTTCGAGGCAATTAAAGGTGCACGAACGTAATTATGTGACCCATGATTTGGAGTTAGCGGCGGTAATGTTTGCATTAAAGCAATGGAGGCATTCTCTATATGGGGTTAAGTGTGAAGTCTTTACGGATCATCGTAGTTTACAGTATGTCTTTACTCAGAAAGATTTGAATTTGCGACACAGGAGGTGGATGGAACTACTGAAGGACTATGATATCACTATCTTGTATCATCCGGGAAAAGCTAATGTTGTGGCAGATGGTTTAAGTAGAAAGGCAGGGAGCATGGGAAGTCTAGCTCACTTGCAGGTTTCCAAACGCCCATTGGCTAGAGAGGTTCAGACTCTGGCTTATGACTTTATGAGGCTAGAGGTAAATGAGAAGGGAGGATTTTTGGCCTGTGTGGAGGCAAGATCTTCCTTTCTTGACAAGATTAAGGGAAAGCAGTTTACTGATAAGTAACTGATCCGGATCCGAGATAAGGTGTTGCGAGGAGAGGCTAAAGAAGCAAAAATCAATGAGGAAGGTGTTTTGAGAATTAAGGGAAGAGTATGTGTACCCCGCGTCGATGACTTGATTCACACTATTCTTACAAAGGCTCATAGTTCAAGGTATTCTATACATCCTGGTGCAACCAAGATGTATCATGATTTAAAGCAACATTTTTGATGGAGTAGGATGAAGCGTGACATTGTGGATTTTGTTGCTCAATGCCCGAATTGTCAACAGGTAAAGTATGAACACTAGAGGCCTAGAGGGACACTTCAGAGAAATCCCATTCCTGAATGGAAGTGGGAGAGAATTGCAATGGACTTCGTTGTTGGTATTCCAAGGACAATAGGTAAATATGACACCATTTGGGTAATCGTTGACAGATTAACTAAGTGTGCTCATTTCATTTCGGTCAAGGTTACTTACAATGCAGAGAAGTTAGCCAAACTTTATATCTCCGAAATAGTTCGATTGCATGGAGTTCCTCTTTCCATCATATCAGATAGAGGTATGCAGTTTACTTATAAGTTTTGGAAAACATTGCATGCCGAATTAGGTACTAGGTTGGATCTTAGTACTGCATTTCACCCTCAGAACGATGGTCAGTCTGAGCGAACGATTCTGGTTTTGGAGGATATGCTTCGTGCATGTGTGATAGAGTTTGGTGGTCATTGGGATAACTTCTTACCCTTAGAAGAGTTCTCATAAAACAATAGCTATCACTCAAGTATTGATATGGCCCCATTTGAGGCACTGTATGGGAGAAGATGTAGGTCTCCCATTGGGTGGTTTGATGCATTTGAGGTTAGACCTTGGGGTACTGACCTTCTGAGGGAATCGTTAGATAAAGTGAAATGCATTCAGGAAAAGCTTCTAGCGGCTCAAAGTAGGCAGAAAGAATATGCAGATCGAAAGGTTAGAGACTTGGAGTTTATGGAGGGTGAGCAAGTCTTGCTTAAGGTTTCGCCCATGAAAGGGGTGATGCGGTTTGGTAAGCGAGGTAAGCTAAGCCCGAGGTATATTGGTCCATTTGAAGTTCTGAAGCGCGTGGTGGAGGTAGCTTATGAATTAGCCTTGCCCCCAGGACTGTCAGGAGTGCACCCGGTATTTCATGTGTCTATGTTGAAAAGATACCATGGGGATGGAAATTACATCATTCGTTGGGATTCAGTTCTTCTTGATGAGAATTTGTCTTATGAGGAGGAGCCTGTTGCCATTTTAGATAGAGAAGTCCGCAAGCTGAGATCAAGGGAGATTGCATCCATCAAGGTTCAATG
Source organism: Solanum arcanum (assembly GCA_027789145.1). NCBI lineage: Eukaryota > Viridiplantae > Streptophyta > Magnoliopsida > Solanales > Solanaceae > Solanum > Solanum arcanum. Next base: position 20,744,551 of record CM050935.1, on the reverse strand, counting down.
GAAGAATCGGCCAGTTGAAGAGTCCACCTGGGAGAAGGAGGCTGATATGAAAGAAAAATATCCACATCTCTTTACAGACTCAGGTACTCCTTTTCGTGCTTATTTTTCCTCTTGTGATCGTTCGAGGACGAACGCTGGGTAAATTTGTATCTATTGTAACGACCTGTGTAGTCGTTTTGAGCAGTAGAGTTTATTTCTGGTAATAGCTGTCTGGGTCGACGGATCCCACGACGAACCGTCATGGGCACGACGGACCGTCGAGGGGGTCTCGTTCCAAAACACTTAGACTCTGGAAATTCGGGTACGGGGATCAACTCTCTGAACTTCACGACGAGAGAGTAGCACGGACCGTCGTAGGCACGACGGACCGTCACAGACTCTTTAATGGATTAGACTCTCTGAACTTTGTGACAGAAACAGCAGGACGGACCGTCGCAGGCACGACGGACTGTCACAGGCTGCGTAACCCTGACTGGGTCAGATTTCTGTTAAAGGTTTTAAGTGGTGTTTTGGACTATTCCCGCTTATGATTATAAAGTTAGTGGTTTAATGTTAATAATCCAATTATTTGGGGGTTAAAGGAGATAACCTTGGAATAAATAGTGGGATACTTTTACCATCTTTCATACTTAATTATATGGTAATTAGGGTAAAACAAAGGGAATTTGAAAGAGGAGAAAATTAAAATGAAAAAGAAGAGAGAACGAGCAAGAGGGAGAGAAGAACAAAAAGACAGCAAGGGCATTAGAGAAGTAGATTGCTTGATCACAATTCTTCGGTGGAGGTAGGTTATGGTTTATGCTATTTCATAGTAAACTCTTAATAGCGAATGATATGTATTGGGTGGTATTGTAAAGTCTTCTATATGCTTAATTGTGTGCTTGCATGATGTGATGATATAATTGTGATAAAATCAGCATGATGAGGCTGTTGAATCTTAAACCTTAAAAACCTCCTTGATAATGATGATGCCTTGGTATAAAAGAAGGCTTGATGAACTAAAAAAATGAGAATTAGAGGATCGGAGTGTCACGTTCCGACACCAAGATAGTAGGGGATCGGAGTGTCACGTTCCGACACCAGGATAGTAGTGGATCGGACTGTCACGTTCCGACACAAGGATAGTAGAAGATCGGAGTGTCACGTTCCGACAGCAGAATAGTAGGGGATCAGAGTGTCACGTTCCGACACCAGGATAGTAAGATAAATGAATATTGAGGGGATCGGAGTGTCACGTTCCGACACCAGGATAGTAAAGAGAATGAATCTTGAATTATGTTAATATACTCAGGTTTGAAGAACCTAATTCCTAAGTGTTATGGTTGATTTTATGTTAATATCTGATATATATTGCTTTCTATTTTGGGCTGGCCGATGATACCTACTCAGTACTTGTGCCTTGTACTGACCCCTACTTGTAATTTTCTTTTTTGATATTTGTGGAGTGCAGCAAACGGGCCATCTACTTCAACTCAACCGCAACTCTAGCAAGACCTCAGCATAATTAGATTTCCGGGTGAGCTATTATTCCTAGCTCGGACAGGATTCTTTCTTCCACGTCTTGATGTCTTAAAGTTGGGACATGGACCATCTGTTTACTTATTTTAGCTTCCTAGATACTCCTAGATTTAGTAATTTTAGGATAGATGTTCTTGTGGTGATGACTTCCAGATTTTGGGGATAGTAATTGATAAATTTTAGAAGTTATTTATTGGTTATATTAATGAGTTTTAAGTCTTCCGCATTATTTTCTGTTTCTTATGGTTGAAATGTTGGGGTTTAAATTGGTTGGTTCGCTCACATATTAGGTTAAGTGTGGGTGCCACTCGCGGCTCGTTTCGGGTGTGACAACATTATCAAAAGCTTGAGTTATGACCTACTAGTTGCTGTTCATATATCCAAGTGAGCTCCTCCTTAAGATCATTCCATCAAGATCAAGTACTTAGAACTGAACTTTCGAATCGAACTTTGGAAAATCTATAAATCAAGAAAGACTATCAAGCCACAAATAAGTCATGAATCCAATTAAAACTAAAACCCATTGGACCTTAACACAACCATCATGATGAATATTTTCTGACATAACTAAGATAACCTTCTAAATTAATACGAAGAAAATTGAACATGAACCCACTACCACACACTCTCAATGCACAAATCGTTACCGGTCTTATTATGATTATCTTCTCACAACACAACCTCTCTTCAACTTAAGTAATAATAAAAATTTATCTTTAGACATCGGGTAATCATCATGGGAAATCAAACTTATGCAACCCCCTACCCCCAAAAAAATCAAATATCCATCCATCAAACGATACGCTCAAGGATGCAGAACCCTTAATAGCATTGTTGGATAAGTTGTATCTATTCACATAAACAACTAAATCACATTTACTTATCTGAAGAACTTAACATCTTTCAAAGTGTAATTAGTTTAGTTTTAACTTAATTCAAACACTATATTCACCAACTAAATCACATTACTTATTTAAAGATTATAAAATCTTTCTCTGTGTAATTAGTTTAATTTTAACTTAGTTCCAACACTATATTGACCAACTAAATCGCATTAACTTATTTAAATGACTTAACAACTTTCTCAGTGTAATTAGTTTACCTTTATCTTAATTCAAACGCTATATTCACCAACTAAATCACATTTACTTATTTAAAGAACATTACATCTTTCTAAATGTAACTAGTTTAGTTTTAACTTAATTCCAACATTATATGTACCAAATAAATTGCATTATTTATTTGCATAACTTAACCTCTTTCTAAGTCTAATTAGTTTAGTTTTAACTTAATTCCAACACTATATTCACCAAATAAATCACATTAACTTAATTAAAAAATTTAACTTAATTAGTTTTAACTTAATTTCAAAACTATATTCACCAACTAACTCACATTAACTTATTTAAAGAATATAACATCTTTCTATGTGTAATTAGTTTAATTTTAACTTAGTTCCAACACTATATTGACCAACTAAATTGCATTAACTTATTTAAAGAACTTAATACCTTCTCAGTGTAATTAGTTTATCTTCAACTTAATTCAAGCACTATATTCCCATACTAAATCACATTTACTTATTTAAAGAACTTTACATCTTTCTAAATGTAATTAGTTTAGTTTTAACTTAAAAACTAACTTAATTCCAACATTATATGCACCAAATAAATCACATTTACTGATTTAAAGAATTTAAAAACATTCGAAGTCTAATTATTTTAGTTTTGACTTAATTCAAACACTATATTCACTAACTAAATCACATTTACTTATTTGATGAAATTAATATCTTCTAAGTCTAATAAGTTATGTTTTAACTTAGTTTCAATGGTATATTCACCAACTAAATCACATTTACTTTTTTAAAGAATTTAACAGCTTTCCAAGTCTAATTAGTTTAGTTTTAACTTAATTCCAACACTATATTCACCAACTAAATCAAATTAACTAATTTAATGAATTTAACAACTTTCTAAGTCTAATTAGTTTAGTTTTAACTTAATTCAAACACTATACACCAACGAAATCACATTTACTTATATGAAGAACATAACATCTTTCTAAGTGTAATTAGTTTAGTTTTAACATAATTTGAACACTATATTCACCAACTAACTCACATTAATTATTTTATAGAACATAACATCTTTTTACACGTAGTTAGTTTAAATTTAACTTAATTCCAACACTATATTGACAACCTAAATCGCATTAACTTATTTAAATAACTTAACAACTTTCTTAGTGTAATTAGTTTAGTTTTATATTAATTCAAACACTATATTCACCAACTAAATCACATTTACTTATTTAAAGAACTTTACATATTTCTAAATGTAATTAGTTTAGTTTTAACTTAATTCCAACATTATATGTACCAAATAAATTGCATTATTTATTTGAAGAATTCAACCTCTTTCTAAGTCTAATTATTTTAGTTTTAACTTAATTCCAACACTATATTCACCAAATAAATCACATTAACTAAATTAAAATATTTAACAAGTTTCTAAGTCTAATTAGTTTAGTTTTACCTTAATTCAAACACTATATTCACCAACGAAATCACATTTACTTATATGAAGAATTTAACATCTTTCTAAGTGTAATTAGTTTAGTTTTAACTTACTTTCAACACTATATTCACCAACTAACTCACATTAACTTATTGAAAGAACATAACATCTTTCTACGTGTAATTAGTTTAATTTTAACTTAGTTCCAACACTATATTGACCAACTAAATTGCATTAACTTATTTAAAGAACTTAACAACTTTCTCAGTGTAATTAGTTTAACTTTAAGTTAATTCAAACACTATATTCCCATACTAAATCACATTTACTTATCTAAAGAACATTACATCTTTCTAAATGTAATTAATTTAGTTTTAACTTAATTCCATCATTATATGCACCAAATAAATCACATTAACAGATTTAAAGAACTTAAAAACTTTTGAAGTCTAATTAGTTTAGTTTTAACTTAATTCAAACACTATATTAACTAACTAAATCACATTTACTTATTTGAAGAAATTAACATCTTCTAAGTCTAATTAGTTAAGTTTTAACTTAGTTTCAACAGTATATTCACCAACTAAATCACATTTCCTTTTTTAAATAATTTAACAACTTTCTGTCACGACCCAAATCGGATCGCGACTGGCACCCACACTTACCCTCCTATGTGAGCGAACCAACCAATCTAAACCTTAACATTTCAATACAATATAAACAGAAAGTAATGCGGAAGACTTAAACTCATTAATAAAAACCAATTCAATAACTTCTAAAAACTCAACAACTATTATTATCCCCAAAATCTGGAAGTCATCATCACAAGAACATCTATGATCAAATTATTAAACTAAGAGTATTCTAAGAATCTAAAATAAGTAAAAGCTAGTCCATGCCGGAACTTCAAGGCATCAAGACATGAAGAAGAAGATCAAGTCCAAGCTAGAAGCATTAGCTCATCCTGAAATCCGGTGTAATTGAAGACTGGCTACAATTGCGGTTGAGTTGAAGACGACGGCACGTTTGCTGCACCCCACAAATAACAAAGAAGAAAACATAAAAGTAGTGGGGGTCAGTACAAACACAAGTACTGAGTAGGTATCATCGGCCAACTGAAAATAGGAAACAGTATATATCAAGTAATATCATAAATCAACTACAATACTCAACATGTAGCAACAACAAGTACTAAAATCATTACCTAGTACCGCCAAGTTCACACATGAGGACTCAAGCCTCAGTACCATACTCATTTGGGAATTAGGTTCATTAGATTGAGTATATTAACATCTTTCAAGATTCATTATCTTTATTCCTCTTGTGTAGGTACGTGACACTCTGATCCCCTACTACTATGTGTTGGAACGTGACAGTCCGATCCCCTAATTCTACATGTCGGTTCGTGACACCCGTTCCCCTAATTCTACGTGTCAGTTCGTGACACCCGTTCCCCTAATTCTACGTGTCGGTTCGTGACACCCGTTCCCCTAATTCTACGTGTCGGTTCGTGACACCCGTTCCCCTAATTCTACGTGTCGGTTCCTGACACCCGTTCCCCTAATCTCATTCTGTCAATTCATTAAGCCTTCTTACGTACTAAGGCATCATCAATCTCATTACTTTAGTTCATCAAGCCTTCTTTTGTATCAAGGAATCATCATTAACAAGAGATTTTCAAGATTTGGGATTCAATAGCTTCATCATGCTTATTTCATCAAAATTATATAATCACATTCATGCAAGCATATAATTAGGCATGTAGAAGACTTTACAATACAACTCAACACATATCATTCGCTATTAAGAGTTTACTACGAATAGCATGAAAACCATAACCTACCTCCACCGAAGATTTTTGATCAAGCAAGCAATTTCCCAATGCTTTGTTCTTCTTCGTTTCCCTCTTCTCTCGATCGTTTCTCTTTCCCTCTCCTTGTTCCTTCTATTTTTCTTATTCAAACCCTTCTTCCTTTTACCCAAATTAGCATATAATTAGAATAAAAGATGGAAATAATAACCCACTAATTAAATTAAGGTTACCTCTTTTAACCCCCAAGTAATTAGGCTTATTAAAATTAACCCACTAACTTTATAATTAAAGCAGGAATAGTCCAAAACGTCCCTTAAAACATTAAAAAAAATCCGACTCAGCCTGGGATTACGCAACCTGTGACGGGCCGTCGTGACTGCGACGGTCCGTCCTGCTGCTCCATCACAGAGTTCAGAGACTCAATTCCATTAAAGGGTCTGTGACGGTCTGTCATGCCCACGACGGTCCGTCCTGCCATTCCGTTACGAAGTTCAGAGAGTCGATTTCAGTACCCAATTTTTAGAATTCTAAGTGTTTTGGAACGAGACCCCCTCGACGGTGTGTCGTGCCCATGACGGTCCGTCGTGGGATGCGTCGACTCAGTCAGTTTTTCAAGAAATAAAATCTGCTACTCAAAACGACTAAACAGGTCATTACAATAGATACCAATTTACCCATCGTTCGTCCTCAAACGATAATAAGAAGAAAAACAAGGGCGAAAAGAAGTACCTGAATCTGTAAACAGGTGTGGGTATCTTTCTTGCATATTAGCCTCTTTCTCCCAAGTGGCTTCTTCAACGGGTCGATTCTTCCATTGAACTTTGATGGATGCAATCTCCCTTGACCTCAACTTTCGGACTTCTCTATCTAAAATAGCAACAGGTTCCTCCTCATAAGACAAATTCTCATCAAGCAACACTGAATCCCAACGGATAATGTAGTTTCCATCCCCATGGTATCTTTTCAACATAGACACATGAAATACCGGATGCACTCCGGACAGCCCTAGAGGCAAGGCTAACTCATGAGCCACCTCCCCTACTCGCTTAAGTTCTTCAAATGGTCCAATATACCTTGGGCTTAGCTTACCCCTTTTTCCAAACCGCATCACCCCTTTCATGGGCGAAACCTTCAACAAGACTTACTCACCCTCCATAAACTCCAAGTCTCTAACCTTTCGATCTGCATATTCCTTTTGCCTACTTTGCACCGTTAAAAGCTTTTCTTGAATAGATTTCACTTTCTCTAATGAATCCCTCAAAAGGTCAGTACCCCAAGGTCTAACCTCAAATGCATCAAACCAACAAATGGGAGACCTACATCTCCTCCCATAAAATGCTTCGAATAGAGCCATATCAATACTTGAGTGATAGCTATTATTGTATGAAAACTCCGATAAGGGTAAAAAGTTATCCCAATGGCCACCAAATTCTATCACACATGCACGAATCATATCCTCTAACACTTGAATCGTTCGCTCAGACTGACCATCGGTTTGAGGATGGAACGCAATACTAAGGTCCTACCTAGTACCCAATTCCGCATGCAATGTTTTCCAAAACATAGATGTAAACTGCGTACCTCTGTCTGATATAATGGAGAGTGGAACCCCATGCAATCGCACCACCTCCGAGATGTAATGTTTGGCTAACTTCTCTGCATTGTAAGTTACCTTGACCGGAATGAAATGAGCAGACTTAGTTAATCTGTCAACAATTACCCAAATGGAATCATACTTACCCATTGTCTTTGGAAGACCAACCACGAAGTCCATCGCAATCCTTTCCCACTTCCATTCGGGAATGGGAATTCTCTGAAGTGTTCCTCCGGGCCTCTGGTGTTCCATACTTTACTTGCTGACAGTTTGGACATTTGGCAATAAAATCAACAATATCACGCTTCATTCTACTCCACCAAAACTGTTGCTTTAGGTCACGGTAAATCTTGGTTGCACCAGGATGTATAGAGTACCTTGAACTATGAGCCTCTGTCAGAATAGTGTTGATCAAATCATCAACGCAGGGTACACATACCCTTCCCTTGATCCTCAAAACACCTTCCTCATCGATTTGTGCTTCCTTAGCCTCTCCTCGCAATACTTTATCTTGGATTCTGCTTAGTTTCTCATCATCAAACTGTTTTCCCTTAATCTTGTCAAGAAAAGAAGATCTTGCCTCCACACAAGCCAACAATCCTCCCTTCTCATTTACTTCTAACCTCATCAAGTCGTTAGCTAGAGTCTGAACCTCTCTAGCCAATGGACGTCTAGAAACTTGCAAGTGAGCTAGACTTCCCATGCTCCCTGCCTTTCTACTTATGGCGTCTGCCACAACATTAGCTTTTCCCGGATGATACAAGATAGTGATGTCATAATCCTTCAGTAGTTCCATCCACCTTCTCTGTCTTAAATTCAAATCTTTTTGAGTAAAGACATACTGTAGGCTACGATGATCCGTATAGACCTCACACTTAACCCCATATAAATAATGTCTCCATTGCTTTAATGCAAACACTACCGCAGCCAATTCCAAATCATGGGTCGGGTAATTGCGTTCGTGCACCTTCAATTGCCTTGAAGCATAAGCAATTACATTCTTCTGTTGCATTAGTACTGCACCCAAACCAGAATAGGATGCATCACAATAAACAATGAAGTTCTTACCTTCCACGGGCAAGGTGAGAATTGGTGCAGTAGTCAACAAGGTCTTGAGCTTCTGAATGTTTTGTTCACACTCGTCCGACCATACAAATGGAGCATTCTGCTTATTCAAGTTCGTCAATTGGGAAGCAATGGAAGAGAATCCCTTCACAAATCGACGTTAATAGCTAGCTAAACCAACAAAGCTCCTTATTTCTGACACATTAGTAGGTCTCACCCAATTCTTCAATGTCTCAATCATAGAAGGATCCACCATCACTCCATCCTTAGACACCACGTGCCCCAAGAAGGACACTGAATCTAGCCAAAACTCACACTTGGAGAATTTGGCACAAAGTTTTTTCTCCCTCAACATTTCCAATACCATTCTCAAATGCTCCTCATGTTCTTTCTTGCTCTTTGAGTATATCAGTATATCATCAATAAATACGATCACAAAGAGATCCAGGTATGGCTTAAAAATCCCGTTCATCAAGCTCATGAAAGCAGCAGGGGCATTCATAAGACCAAAAGACATCACTACGAATTCGTAATGCCCATATATAGTCCAAAAAGCAGTCTTTGGCACATCCGTTGCTCGTATTTTCAATTGATGATAACCGGATCTCAAGTCAATCTTAGAGAAGACACAAGCACCTTGTAACTAATCGAACAAGTCATCAATGCGAGGAATGGGATACTTTTTCTTAATGGTTACCTTGTTCAACTGCCGGTAGTCTATGCACATCCGAAAACTCCCATCCTTCTTCTTCACAAATAACACCAGAGCACCCCAAGGAGATGCACTTGGTCTAATGAAGCCTTTGCTCAACAACTCTTGAAGTTGGGCCTTTAACTCTCTTAACTCCGCGAGAGCCATTGTATAAGGGGGTATAGAAATGGGGCGAGTTCCCGGTTTAAGATCAATGCAGAAGTGAATATCCTTATCATCTGGTGGCATACCAGGAAGATCTGCAGGGAACACATCCAAAAACTCACGGACTATCGAAACCGACTCAATCGAAGGTACTTGAGTAGTGTCATCCCTGAGATGTGCCAAGAAAGCTAAACACCCTTTACTAACCATTCTCTTAGCACGAAGAAAGGAGATGATATGAACCGGAGATGAAGTGTAGTCGCCCTCCCACACTAACAGATCTGTCCCGGGTTTGGCTAATGTCACAGTTTTAGCATAACAATCCAAGATCGCAAAATTCGGAGAAAGCCAAGTCATACCCAGAATTACATCAAAATCAACCATTTCTAAGATAACCAAGTCTACATAAGTATTACTCCCCACAAAAGTCACCAAACAAGACCTATATACTTTTTCAACTATCATAGACTCACCCACCGGGGTAGAAACACGAATAGGCATGTCAAGCAATTCACAAGGTAAATTAAGACCATTAGCAAATGAGGAAGATACATAAGAAAATGTGGATCCAGGATCAAACAATACAGAAGCCATGTAATCACCAACCGAAAGATTACCTGTGATGACAGCATCAGATGTCTACGCCTCAGATCGCCCAGGGAAAGCATAACAATGGGCCCCATTACTTGTCTGTCCGTTGCCCCTACCATGTTGTGTTGTAGTAGCTCCAGTTTGCCCATCACCACGGCCGTTTTGGTGACCACCATTACCTCGGCCACCACATCCTCCAGAATAACGGCCTCTACCATGACCACCTCTACCTCTAGCTATTGGGGGTCTATAACTCTGTTTTGGACAATTCCTCCTAATATGTCAAGTCTCCCCACCTCCATAACACTCTCTGGAGTCAAGCATAGGTCTCTCAGAGAAGTGTTGACCGGTCTGAGGTAGACCCCCAACTACAGTCTGTAGTGAAGACTGAATTGGTCGAACTGAGTGACCTCATGAACCTTGTCCTTTAGAGTAAGAACCATTAAAATCACCTCCCTTTCGAAACCTTTTTGATGTTGATGCCATGGTGAAGTCATCTGGCTTCACTCCCTCTACCTCTATCACAAAGTCTACCACTTCTTGAAAAGATTTCGCTGTAGCCGCTACCTGTAAGGCTGAAATTCGCAACTCTGATCTCAACCCCTTCACAAAACGGCGAATACGCTTTTGTGGGATGAAACATAGTTGGGTGGCATACCGGGATAATGCACGAAACTTAGCCTCATATGCAGTAACCGACATCCTACCTTGTTCTAGGCTTAAGAACTCATCTCTTTTCCTATCCCTCAAAGTCTGGGGATATACTTCTCCATAAACAAGCTGGAGAATGATGCCCATGTTATAGGTGGTGCCTCTGTTGGTTAACACTCAACATGTGACCGCCACCACATTTTGGCGTTCCCTTGAAACTGATAAGTCACAAACTCAACACCAAACCGTTCTACTATACCCCTCTTGTGTTGTAGCTCATGACAGTCAACCAGAAAACGGTAGGCATCCTCAGATTCGGCACCCTTGAAGACTGGAGGATTCAATTTCAAGAACTTACTGAAAAGTTCGTGCAGATCATTTGTCATTGTAGGCCCTGTAGTCAGACGAGGAAACGTGCCTATTTACAATGAGGCATCCATGCGGGGAGCCATAGTAGCCGCATGTTGTACCTCCGGAGCCTGAGGTGCTGGTGCAGAAAACACTGGAGGCGCTTGGACTTGATCAGATAACCCGCTAAGATAAGCAAGAACCTTATTGATCATCTCTAGGGTAGGTTGGGGTGGCAATCCCTCATTTTGTACTTGTTCATTCTCCCCTTCCTCACCCTCTCTTACCACTTCCTCAGTTGGTGGAGGAGTCACTGCCCTAGTACCAGATGGGCTAGGTGCTCGTCCTCTTCTCCTAGAGGACGTCCTCCCATGATCTCTACCGCGGCCTCTTGCCACTGCTCCTCTTCGAGCTACAGTCTTAGTGGCTGGCTCAGATGCATCTTGTTTTGCTGATGTTGATGCTGGCGCGGTTGTTGCTCTAGTTCTAACCATCTGCAAAATAGAGTGAAGATGGTCAGATACCAATTTGTATCACCTAGATACCAATTGGACCCAAGTAATAGCACAAAAGAAAGAATGAAAGAATGGAATTTTCCTAATGTCTTATAGCTTCTCAAAGAAAAGTAAAGGCGTCCCCCTACTGTTCCTTAAGACTCTACTAGACTCGTTCTTGTGTGATGATACCAACGAACCTAATGCTCTGATACCAGGTTTGTCACGACCCAAATCGGATCGCGACTGGCACCCACACTTACCCTCCTATGTGAGCGAACCAACCAATCTAAACCTTAACATTTCAATATAATATCAACAGAAAGTAATGCGGAAGACTTAAACTCATTAATAAAAACCAATTCAATAACTTCTAAAAACTCAACAACTATTATTATCTCCAAAATCTTGAAGTCATCATCAGGAGAACATCTATGATCAAATTAATAAACTAAGAGTATTCTAAGAAGCTTAAACAAGTAAAAGCTAGTCCATACAGGAACTTCAAGGCATCAAGACATGAAGAAGAAGATCCAGTCCACGCTAGAAGCATTAGCTCACCCTGAAATCCGGTGTAATTGTAGACTGGCTAGAATTGCGGTTGAGTTGAAGACGACGGCACGTTTGCTGCACTCCACAAATAACAAAGAAGAAAACATAAAAGTAAGGGGGGTCAGTACAAACACAAGTACTGAGTAGGTATCATCGGCCAACTCAAAATAGGAAACAATATATATCAAGTAATATCATAAATCAACTACAATACTCAACATGTAGAAACAACAAGTACTAAAATCAATACCAAGTACCGCCAAGTTCACACATGAGGACTCAAGCCTCAGTACCATACTCATTTGGAAATTAGGTTCATTAGATTGAGTATATTAACATCTTTCAATATTCATTATCTTTATTCCTCTTGTGTCGGTACGTGACACTCCGATCCCCTACTACTATGTGTCGGAACGTGACACTCTGATCCCCTAATTCTACGTGTCGGTTCGTGACACCCGTTCCCCTAATTCTACGTGTCGGTTCGTGACACCCGTTCCCCTAATTCTACGTGTCAGTTCGTGACACCTGTTCCCCTAATTCTACGTGTCGATTCGTGACACCCGTTCCCCTAATTCTACGTGTCGGTTCGTGACACCCGTTCCCCTAATTCTACGTGTCGGTTCGTTACACCCAATCCCCTAATTCTACGTGTCAGTTCGTGACACCCATTCCCCTAATCTCATTCTGTCAATTCATTAAGCCTTCTTACGTACTAAGGCATCATCAATCTCATTACTTTAGTTCATCAAGCCTTCTTTTGTATCAAGGCATCATCATTAACAAGAGATTTTCAAGATTTGGGATTCAATAGCTTCATCATGCTTATTTCATCACAATTATATAACCACATTCATGCAAGCATACAATTAGGCATGTAGAAGACTTTACAATACAACTCAACACATATCATTCGCTATTAAGAGTTTACTACGAATAGCATGAAAACCATAACCTACCTCCACCGATGATTTTTGATCAAGCAAGCAATTTCCCAAAGCTTTGTTCTTCTTCGTTTCCCTCTTCTCTCGATCGTTTCTCTTTCCCTCTCCTTGTTGCTTCTATTTTTCTTATTCAAACCCTTCTTCCTTTTACCCTATTTAGCATATAATTAAGAATAAAAGATGGCAATAATAACCCAATAATTAACTTAAGGTTACCTCTTTTAACCCCCAAGTAATTAGACTTATTAAAATTAACCCACTAACTTTATAATTAAAGCAGGAATAGTCCAAAACTGCCCTTAAAACATCTAAAGAAATCCGACTCAGACTGGGATTACACAACCTGTGACGGGCCCTCGAGAGTGCGACGGTCCGTCCTGCTGCTCCGTCACAGAGTTCAGAGACTCAATTCCATTAAAGGGTCTATGACGGTCCGTCGTGCCCACGACGGTCTGTCCTGCCATTCCGTTACGAAGTTCAGAGAGTCGATTTCAGTACCCAATTTTCAGAATTCTAAGTGTTTTGGAATGAGACCCCCTCGATGGTCCGTCGTTCCCATGACGGTCCGTCGTGGGATCCTTCGACTCAGCTTGTTTTTCCAGAAATAAAATCTGCTACTCAAAACGACTAAACAGGTCGTTACACTTTCCAAGTATAATTATTTTAGTTTTAACTTGATTCCAGCACTATATTCACCAACTAAATCAAATTGTAACAACCCGTGTAGTCGGTTTGGTCACTACAAATTTTTATGATAGAAGATACTTTATGATAGATTTAACTGGGTGTTTTGGATGATTCATAATTATAATTATGAAATTAGTGGGGTAGTTTTACTAATTTATTTAGTTAATGGTTAAGAAATAATATTATAATTAATAGTGGGTCACTTTTATCACATTTATAACTATATGAGTATAATAATTAGGGTAAAAAATAATATGTAGACGAAAAGAAAAGAGGAAAAAAGAAGAACAGTGAGAAAGACGGCTTACCTGTGCAGCTACATTAAAGATTACGCGTGGATTCGTTTAGCGTAAGTTTCTTTATGAATTCGTAACATGAATATTGGTGGAAAGAATATATTAGTTCTTGTAAAACTATAAATATTCAGGTGTATGCTAAATTGCTACGAGATAGGTTTAAGTACAAATTGTTGATTGAAAAAGTTAGGCAGCCATTAATCATTAATGTGTAAACAAATTGGAATGATATTGAATTGAAAGAGCATGACCCAGTTCTCCTAGTTATTGTTAATTAATGGTAGGAATAATTATGGCATGAAATTTGGCCATGAATTAAAAGCTAATGATTAGAATATGTAGTGTAGGAAATTATTATTTTAAAGGATTGGATCTTACAGTGATTGGCGAATGTAGGATTGACGTTATTTGTTAATTTTATAAAATAAATTGGGTTGAAATTTGCTGGCCAATCACGTGGGTTTGAATATTAGTATATGAGTCTTTTTTTTATACCCAAATAATGATAGGTTGTTTGATTTAATAGTTTTACAAATTATATGTTGTATAGATTACAATGAATTGTACAAAAGAGAATGTCATCGATTCTATTGGACATGTAAAATTTTGTAGTTCGTAATGGTTCAAGTTTTAAAATATTTTAATACGTAATTAAATATAAGGTGTAGTACATTATATAAAGTACATTAAAATTATGCTAATGGGAGGAATTAAGGCTTATCCTTGGATTTGAACTTAGGAAATTGATCATAGAATTAGGTGAATTTTTGGGTCTAAGCTAAACATAGAATAACATGAGTGATTATAGGCTTTTAAACTTACAAATTATGTATATATAATTGATAGATTGGAAAGGTTTGAAAGCATTGAGGAAAGGAAAAGTATTGAAGCTTGCTTGAATTCGGTTCTTCGGTGGAGGTAGGTTATGGTTTATGCTATTTGATAGTAAACTCTTAATAGTGATTGATATGCCTTGAATGATATTGTAAAGTTCTCTATGTACTTGACTGTGTGATATGCCTTGAATGATATTGTGAAGTGATGCCTTGAATAAAGAAGGCTTGATGAAAATAATATAACAATGAATTGAAAGCGGTGTTACTAAAGGATAAATCAATAGTATAATTGGATCGGAGTGTCACGTTCCAACACGGTATTCTTGGATTGGAGTGTCACGTTCTGACACGATATTTTTGGATCGGAGTGTCATGTTCCGACACGGTATAATTGGATCGGAGTGTCACGTTCTGACAAGGTATTCTAGGATCGGAATGTCACGTTCCGACAAGGTATTTTTGGATAGAAGTGTCACATTCTGACACGATAATATTAAAGGAAAAATATGTTGAATTAATGGATGATATTCAATCTCAAAGAACTCAACTCCCAAAATGGTTTTGTTTGGAGGCATGAGTCCTCATGTGTGATCTTGATACCGTTTACTTAATACGTGCTTACTTTATTGTTATTGACACTTGTTCATGTTGTTTGTTGCTTATCACATGTTAAGTTCTATAGTTGAGTTCATACTATTATTCTTTGTATATTAGTTACTATTTTGGGTTGACCGATGATACTTACTCAGTACATGTTGCCTCGTACTCAGTCCTACTTGTTTTCTTCTTTGTTTTCCTTTTATGAAATACAGCGAGTGTACCTATGACTTCTGATATCCCTAAGCTCTAGCCAACCTCCCGCATATCAAGTTACAGGGTGAGCTATCCATTCAAGCTCGTGTTGGATTCTCTCGGTCACGACATGATGTCCTATAATTTCGAACACATACCATTTTATTCTTTATTTTAGTGTATTCGATATTCTTAGACTTAGTATTGGAGATTAGATGTCCTTGATGTGATGACTATCAGATTTTGCGATGATAAGTATTAAACTTGAGAAACTTATTTAAATTGGTTGCTTAGTATCTTTTGGAGCTTCCGCATTATTTATATTATTTATAGTTGAACTATTGGTATATGTTGGGGTTTAGATGTGTTGGTTCGCCCACCTAAGGAGGTAAGTGTGGGTGCCATTCACGACTCGTTTTGGGTCGTGACAAACTTAATATCAGAGCGTTAGGTTCGTTAATCTCATCACACAAGGACAAGTCTAGTAGAGTCTTGCGGAATTGTAAGGGGACGCCTTTACTTTTCTTCGATAAGCTATAGGACTTTAGGAAAGCTCATTTCTTTCTTTCTTTCGTGCTACTACTTGAATCAAATCTGTATCTAGGTGATACAAATTGGTATCTGAACTTCTTCACTCAATTTCAAATACGGGTACTACTAGAGTATTTGAAGTTGAAATAGCAACAACAGAAAGAAAAAAAATATGTCCTTAGACATAGATATATTTTCTCGATCGCAAAATGTGGTGGTAGTATCATGTCGAGTGTCGGTTAATAAAGACACTACTATGACTTCATAGAGTGAGGGTATATTGGACAAAGTTATCGATGCTTACTTGGTTAGAGTTAGGAAGTGTGTTATTTTGTTATTGAATTGATTTAAGAAGAAAAACAAATTGTTTGGTCTAGACAGAGAACATAATCGATAATGTTTTGCAATTATTCAATGGGTAGAAATATGTGGGCTATTTCGGTACGATATTATGGACAAGTATGATGTGTTCTAGTAAGGTATCTAATGGACTTTCACGTTGTGGCAGTACTAGGGTTATGTGGAAATAGGTACGTCGATTGTCAAGTATGAATACTAACTACTAAAGGAGTTACAAGTTGTACGACATGCTCAGATAATAAGATTTAGTGTTGCATTCACATTTGAGAAACCAACTAGTTTATTACTACACGAACTTAGATTGAGCATTATTTTGAAGGAAAATTTTAGTGGTTGAGCATTATTTTAAAGAAAATCTTTAGTGGTAGATCTTTGGTACAAATATTAACACAACTTAAACTATGCAATGTATCTTGAGGGTTTTGAGTGAGGACTGATGGTTTTATCTTAAGCTTCAAAAGGTAGATTGATATTAGCATGACAGACTTATAGGGAAAGAAAATTCTAGTGGGTCTACTTTGGGTGAAGTAAAATGAAGATTTTAGTAAGAAAGTGAATATAAAATTTGTTAGTCCCTTCATTTTGATTACTATATCTGAGTTTAAGGTGTCATGTCGAGGAAAATTTTTTTTAACTTTGTGGTGATGAAAAGGGCTTACAAATACATGATGGTGACAGGAGTAAATGATGGATGGTGACGGAGATGCAAATTATAGAATACAAATTATTGGGCAAATATATGGTGATAAAAACTTGCGAGTATCTAAGGTTGATATTTCTACTATTTAGTGAGTAGTGTGGTTGTATGATAAATTTTAGGAGATTTAGGGAACACTCGAATATAATTTAAAGGAGATGGAATCATAACTAAAATTATATAAAACTTGTGGGATGTGTAGCCTTAAGAAAAATAAGTGAGAGCAGAATTATTTTCTCTGATTGTAAGAACTAAATGTATCTTCGAAGGGATCAAGAATTCGGTTCAAAATTGTGTGATTTCATCTATTTTGTTTTGGTTAAGGTAATAGCATAACATGTTAATGAGCTTGGTTAAAAGCTATTCATAGAACTTAATATGTTAATGAGCTTGGTTAAAAGCTATTGAATAGAACTTAAGAGAGGAGTGTACAGACGTTCAACTTGAGTGAGATGATAGGTTCTGTTATACTAATGAATTTAGAAATGAGTAGGGTTGGATTTTAGTGAAGCATATTGTATGGTTGGTGGAGAGGCAATCAATGATAAGCTAAGACAAGGTGATTCGTAAAAATCTTCAAAGTATAAGCAAATGTAGATAATTAAGGGCATTGTGTTACACAATTGGACTTATAATTCAATTTTTTTTTGTTAAAAGTCTGAATTTCTGGTTGTATATGTTGTCAAGGTATGAATTAGTAAGATGAGAAACGATTGATTGCATCGTTATTCAGCACATGAAAGAATTTATGCATGCTTTGGACCATAAAGTTGTTACTTTAGATTGTTAAAGGATCTAAGGAAGGGTTTACCCTCAGAGTTTTGATTTAGAGTGTGAAGTAAAATGTCATGGATTATTAGTAAAACATGAGATCGGTAAGCAAGCTAGATAAAGAAGAGTTTGATATATTGAAGGAGCGAGATATTTAGAATTTGCACCATGAAAAGAATTTGAGAAAAGTGAAAGAATAAGACCTCTCGTATAAATCCATGGGGTGTAGTTGATGGTTGTTTTAATTTTTGCCTATGAGTTTAGATATAATTGTTAGCTATGAACTAGTTCGGTAGAGACTTACTAGGAGTTTAGCATTGACTTCAAAAAAAATGAGTTTTGGTTTAGGTGACAAATAATGAGGTATGAAAATTTTAGTATTTTACAATGAGGTTAGATTGCTCAAATAAGGATAGAAGACTTCACAATGATGTAAAAGGTGAGATATAATTCTACATGGTTATTAAGAATAAAGTTGGGTTAATACTACTCTATTGATGGGACTTCATAGAATGTTAAGGTGTGTTACATGGACATTTGATGGTTGATAGAGGTTATGTGCTTATAGTATACAGAATAGTTTGAGTGACAAAGAATTTTCCTAATTGTTGGCATGATATATATAATGGTTTAAAATGGTACCGTAAGCATGGTATGTGAAAATGGTGTAGAGTTGACTTTGGGTGTGATAATAGTTTTGTCTCAATGAGAAGGTACTATCATATTTGAAATTAGTGCTATAGGCCTTATTTGGGACTCGTATCTGTCAGGAAATGCTTAAATAGAAAGAGATAGCCATAGTTTGAACATGTATTTGATAAGCATACTTTGATACTAATGATGGTTTGAGAGTAAGGTAGATGATCGATGTAGTTATACATTTTGTTATTATTAAGAGTGTTGACTTCAATGAATGTGTAGTTTGATAAACCAAGTATGTCGGAAATTATGTTAGACACATTCTATGAGGGGAGATGTACATCTCTAGTTTTTGATACTATTGAGATGAGACAATGGGTATTAATAATTTGGAATAATCATTGAGATAACTATCCTTTCTTGCCTTGCCTTCCTTTGATCGTTCGAGGACGAACGATGGGTACATTGGTATCTATTGTAACAACCCGTGTAGTCGGTTTGGGCACTAGAAATTTTTATGTTAGAAAATACTTTCTGATAAATTTAAGTGGGTGCTTTGGACTATTCATAATTATAATTTTGAAATTAGTGGGGTAGTTTCACTAATTTATTTAGTTAATGGTTAAGAAATAATATTATAATTAATAGTGGGTCACTTTTATCACTATTACAATTATATGAGTATAATAATTAGGGTAACAAATAATGTGTAGATGAAAAGAAAAGAGGAAAAAAGAAGAACAGTGAGAAAGACGGCTTACCTGTGCAGCTACATTAAAGATTAAGCGTGGATTTGTTTAGCGGTAAGTTTCTTTATGAATTCGTAACATGCAGATTGGTGGAAAGAATATATTAGTTCTTCGAAAACTATAAATGTTCAGGTGTATGCTAAATTGCTACGAGATAGGTTTAAGTACAAATTGTTGATTGAAAAAGTTAGGCAGCCATTAATCATTAATGTGTAAACAAATTGGAATGATATTCAATTGAAAGAGCATGAACCCAATTCTCCTAGTTATTGTTAATTAATGGTAGGAATAATTATGGCATGAAATTTGGCCAAGAATTAGAAGTTAATGATTAGAATATGTAGTGTAGGAAATTATTATTTTAAAGGATTGGAGCTTACAGTGATTGGCGAATGTAGGATTGACGTTATTTGTTAATTTTATAAAATAAAATGGGTTGAAACTTGCTGGCCAATCACATGGGTTTGAATATTAGTATATGAGTCTTTTTTTTATAACCAAATAGTGATAGGTTGTTTTATTTTATTAGTTTTACAAATTATATGTTGTATAGATTACAATGAATTGTATAAAAGGGAAAGTCATCGATTCTATTGGACATGTAAAATTTTGTAATTCGTAATGGTTCAAGTTTTAACATATTTTAATACGTAATTAAATATAAGGTGTAGTACATTATATAAAGTACATTAAAATTCTGCTAATGGGAGGGATTAAGGCTTATCCTTGGATTTGAACTTTGGAAATTGATCATAGAATTAGGTGAATTTTTGGGTCTAAGCTAAACATAGAATAACATGAGTGATTATAGGCTTTTAAACTTACAAATTATGTATATATAATTGATAGATTTGAAAGGTTCGAAAGCATTGAGGAAAGGAAATGTTTTGGAGCTTGCTTGAATTTGATTCTTCGGTGGAGGTAGGTTATGGTTTATGCTATTTGATAGTAAACTCTTAATAGTGATTGATATGCCTTGAATTATATTGTGAAGTTCTCTATGTACTTGACTGTGTGATTGTGTGATTTGTTTGTGTGGTTTGTGATTGGTCTGAAATCCTGAGACCGTAGAATTTATATTCTCTAATCCTATCTATCGAAGTGATGCCTTGAATAAATAAAGCTTGATGAAAATAATATAACAATGAATTGAAAGCGGTGATAATAAAGGATAATTTAATTGTATAATTGGATCGGAGTGTCACGTTCCGACACGATATTCTTGCATCGGAGTGTCACGTTCCGATACGGTATTTTTGGGTTGGAGTGTCACGTTCCGACACGGTATAATTGGATCGGAGTGTCACGTTCTGACACGGTATTCTTGGATCGGAGTGTCACGTTCCGACACGGTATTTTTGGATCGGAGTGTCACGTTCCGACACGGTATTATTGGATCGGAGTGTCACGTTCCGACACGGTATTTTTGGATCGGAGTGTCACGTTCCGACACGATAATATTAAAGGAAAAATATGTTGAATTAATGGAAGATATTCAATCTCAAAGAACTCAACTTCCAAAATGGTTTGGTTTGGAGGCATGAGTCCTCATGTGTGATCTTGATACCGTTGACTTAATACGTGCTTACTTTATTGTTATTGACACTAGTTCATGTTGTTTGTTGCTTATCACATGTTAAGTGCTATAGTTGAGTTCATACTATTATTCTTTGTATATTAGTTACTATTTTGGGCTGACCGATGATACTTACTCAGTACATGTTGCCTCGTACTGAGTCCTACTTGTTTTCTTCTTTGTTTTCCTTTTATGAAATGCAGCGAGTGTACCTATGACTTCTGATTTCCTCAGTTCTAGCCAGCCTCCCGCATATCAAGTTACAGGGTGAGCTATCCATTCAAGCTCGTGTTGGATTCTCTCGTTCACGACATGATGTCCTATACTTGAGGATACATACCATTTTATTATTTATTTTAGTGTATTCGATATCTTAGACTTAGTATTGGAGATTAGATGTCCTTGATGTGATGACTATCAAATTTTGGAATGATAAGTATTAAACTTTAGAAACTTATTTAAATTGGTTGCTTAGTATCTTTTGGAGCTTCGGCATTATTTATATTATTTATAGTTGAACTATTGGTATATGTTGGGGTTTAGATGTGTTGGTTCTGCCACCTATGGAGGTAAGTGTGGGTGCCATTCACGAACCGTTTTGGGTCGTGAAACAAATTAACTAATTTAATGAATTTAACTACTTAGTAAGTCTAATTAGTTTTGTTTTAACTTAAGTCAAACACTATACACCAACGAAATCACATTTACTTATATGTAGAACTTAACATCTTTCTAAGTGTAATTAGTTTAGTTTTAAATTAATTCCAACACTATATTCACCAACTAACTCACATTAACTTATTTAAAGAACATAACATCTTTCTAGGTGTAATTAGTTTAGTTTTATCTTAGTTCCAACACTTTATTGACGTACTAAATCGCATTAACTTATTTAAAGAACTTAACAACATTCTCAGTGTAATTTGTTTAGCTTTAACTTAATTCAAACACTATATTCACCAACTAAATCACATTTACTTATTTAAAAACACTTTACATATTTCTAAATGTATTTAGTTTAGTTTTAACTTAATTCCAACATTATATGCACCAAATACATCGCATTATTTGTTTGAATAACTAAACATCTTTCTAAGTATAATTAGTTTAGTTTTAACTAAATTCAAACACTATATTAATCAACTAAATCACATTTACTTTTTTGAAGAACTTAATATCTTTGTTAGTCTAATTAGTTTAGTTTTGACACAATTCCAACACTATATGCAATACAATATAATTAATAATAATATGGCATATATGCATATAAACAAATGCAGTGATTGAGGCAATGAATGCTTACATGTTGTTCGTCGTTCTTATTTTCGATTTGTTTTTCTTCTCCCGCTGTGCGCCTCGCTTTTAATTTTCTTCTTTTCTATAAATTGTGTACTACCCTAATTATTAAAATACCAATTATAAAAATAGTAAAAATGGTCCACCATAAATTCTAATGTTATTTTTCTTAACCATCAACTAAATAAATTATTAAAAGTGCCCTATTAATTTTATAATTGTAGTTATGAATAGTTAAAAATCTCTATTTAAAATCTATCAAAAAGTATTTTATCAAATAAAAGCTCTAGCACATACCACAAGGAAATACACGCATTTCATACACTTAATAAGAGTTTAGAAATCCACTTGCCTCAAATAGTCGAACAATGACTCTAGAACTTGAGCCTTCTCTTTTCGTTGAGCTTCCAAATCAATGCAATCTATTCAAGTACATAATCACTATAAGATTTCAAAGCTTACAACATCCCTATTATTATAGGTTTAGCCTAGACCCAAAAGATCACCCAAATCTATGATCAAGTTTTTAAGTTTCAAGCTTAAAGTTAAGTTCCAACTCTTGTCCAATATCATAATTCAAATGGCATGTATATGATATGATAGATATAATATTAAATTAACTATCTCAATATGTCAAAACTTAACTCATAGTGTGATAATAATAATAAAATTAAGTCAAGTTACCAATCACCCACGGATAGAACACCACCTCCGAACCTAAGGATCCATCTGTCTTCATTGTATCTCCAATTCTATCAATCATTACATATCCTTTATTAATTAAATTATCAATAATCAAATCATCTACCCAATATAATAATTTGATGATTTTAAGACATTTAAAAAAATAAGAAGAAACAATAAAAATAAACACAAACAGTAAATTAATAATCTTCTTCACTCTTTGGTGAAATATATATTGCCCCTACATCAATCATTGGCAACATGATTACCCAATGATTTGAAAACAATTGTTATATCACAGAATCCAAAGTACAATTATATTCCATTGTAAATTCAACAATATTATAATAAATAGTGTCCCATTAATGTCTAACCAAAATTTTATATTACAAAATTCAAGATTCGCACATGGCGATGAAAAATTGCTAACAATTCTTACCTGTATTCGATGCCCTCGCCTCCGACGCAACCCAGCTCAGGTAATTTTCTCCCCTTCTTATTATCTTTATTTATTTTTATATATATAAATAATAAACCCTACTACTTATTTAGTATATAAGGGTCAAATAGTATTGAATTTTAAATAATTTATCACTTTAGCCCATTAACTATTGATTCAGTCCATTATCTACAATTACCTATCAATTAATTAACTCAATTTAAACGTATAGTTCAAGATTCTCAAAAATAATGTACGGGTCATTACATTATCCACGACTAAAAATCATGTTCGTCCTCGAACATAAGGAAGAAGAAGAAAGAATAACCAACGTTACCATAAGTCTAAGTTATGACCTACCAGTCGATGTTAATCTCTCTAGGTGAGCTCACGATCAACTACTAAGAAATGAACTTTCAAATAAAACTTTGGGAGATTTTTATATCAAGAGTGATTATCACGACACAAACTAACCAATGAAGTCAATATAAATTGAAACCTACTAGACCATAGTACATCCATCAAGACAATTCTTTTCTCACATACCAAAAATAACATTCCGAACAGATACCAACTACTACGAGAAGTGAACTTTAGCTAAGAACCACACTCATAACACTCATACCATCACATATGTTATCAAGATTTCCTTTTCATAACACAATCTTCCCACAAACTTAAGTTATAAAAGTTTGATGTTTATACATCGAATACTCACCAAGGGATAATTAAACATATCTAATCCAAAGAAGAACAAGATCAAGTAAGCACCCTACAAATGGTACACGCTAGGATGCATAACTGTTTACAACACAGTCGGATAACCGTAAATATTCACAAAAGCTCTTTTGTAAGTTCCCATAAGCAAGGTTGTACAAATAAAAATAATGATATATTTCTAATTTTTCAAACAACATCAAATATGTCATAACTGAAGTGAACAAGTCAAACCAAGGATCCTACCTTATCAAGAAGATATAAGAGGATCGGTACATCTGATCCACCACTAGAGATCCACGCATAGATGTAGAAAAATAGAGTATATGGAACGAATCACACTCTAAACCTTTATTTAAACTAAGTAGGTGGTTACCTAAAAATGTACAAAATCAAGGCCGGATAACATAAGATACTCTTTTCATAGTAAACATATCAAACAATTATAGTTACATGAGTCCATATCAGATTTTTTTTAGCTGCCCACATTCAACTAGCCTGATATCATTACAATCTTACACATACTCGATTGTCAAACTCCACATACTTCTCACAATATTCCATCGAAGTCAACACTCTTAATATCAACAAACATCATAACCACAAAACCCATTTACCTTACTCTCAAACTATCACTAGTTTCAAAGTCTTCTTAGCAAATAAATTATAACCTCCAAAAGTATTGAACTATGACTTTCTCTCTCTCTTTCCATTTAAGTATCACATGATAAATAAGAGTCTCATCCAAGGGTGATAAAACAAATTTCAATCCCCTCAAATCCTCATTAGATTATGTAAAAGTTCCACACCGTTAAACATGAATAAGTTACCTATCATAATTTGAACAATCTAGCTCGACATAACTACATAGAATCTTCCACATAGAGTTATCTGTCACCCAACCAAAACTCAACCTTTAGAAAAGTCTATGATAACTTCTTAGTAAGTTAGTGCAGAACTAGTTCATATCTCACTGTCATATCTAACCTCATAGGCAAAAAAAATCAATAAATCCTTCAACTACCAACCAAGGGTTTATACGAGAGGCCTTATTCCTTCACTTTTCTTAGATTATTTCCATGGCATAAAATTCTAAATATCTTGAACCCTTAAATACACCATTCTCTTTTTCCTTTCGCTGACTGGATTACCAGTCTTATCCTTTTACCAACACTTCATGTTATATTAAAACCCCTGTTAAGTATAACAATCAAAAGTAACAAAATTTACTAACCAAATTCTTTTTTCAGTCTTGCCAGTGCTTCATACTCATTGTGATCGACATTTCTTACCTTACCAATCCAAACCTTGACAAAACACACTACCAGAAGTATAACTCACAATGAAAATCTTAATTTTTTTTCCAACCATGTACCACAATCCCATTATTATTAACATTAACTCATACCTCGAAGATTTTAATGAATTCATTTATATTACCTTTTTATTTTGCCTTTGTATCGATCTTATCATATCCTTCGCTAAATATTAAACCATTATACTCATTATTAAACTCAAGATCACAATAAAATTTATAATCACACTCGAGTTGAATGTATATACACTCCTTTCTCAAGTCTTATCCAATAGTTCTTAACAAATATGATGAACTTGTGACATTATTATCATAACCAAAGCAAATTGAAATAAATCACATGTCTCTAAACCCAGTTCTCAATCCATTTGAAGACACCCCTTTAGCCTTTGCAATAAGAAAAAAAAAACTTACTCTCAACTCTTTCAGAAGGCTCCACTACATTCCACACTTTTTTTTCAATATGACTGTAGATGCTTAAAATTTTATTCGAGTAGTGTCTCTACATATTCTTAGACTTCCCATACAATCACATTGCTCATCAAATTGTGGAAACCACTACATTAGATATTTGCTAGTTAGTCGTTATTACCATACACAATTTGTTTAAACAACAATCCTCATCATATAGTTACATCTTGATTACGATTTTATCACAAATTTTTATTATCGTTATGCTCATTAGACATTATTCTCATCTCTGAGTCAACATTTTCATCTTAATGACATTTCAAACCCATCTATACCAATCTAATTCAAACTAATTCAATCTTATATGTACTTTCTTACTAAAATTCTCAGTTGCCTTCACACAAGTATACACGTTAGGACTTCCTTTACCCACAAGCTTGGCATTTAAACATTAATCCATTATATTGGAGCTTATGATGAAATCACTTGTCCTTTGTTAAATTCTCGAGATACACTTGACAACCTTAACACATTAATATTAAATCAAAAATCCACCACTAAAAATTCCCCTTACAAACAACGCTTAACTTATTTGTCTTTAGTTACAAGTTAGTTTGTTTCTCAAATGTGAATACAACATCGAATATAATTATACGAGCATGTGATACAATTGATAACTCTTTAAGTAGTTAGTACTCGCACTTGACATTACCACATTAATTTCCATAACCTACTAGTACCACATTGTTAAGTTTGTTAAATCCATTACTAGAACACATTATAACTATGGAGAAGATTGTACCCAAGTAGCCTACACATTCCTGCCCATTAAGAAACTAACATACACTATCAAATTTGTTTGATTTCTCGTCCAACACTATATGCATTCCTTCGTTGATCAGGTCAATAATAAGACTATACACTCTCTAACTCGAAACAACTAAGAATCGGTACCAGTATAGTAGTCGTCCTATGAATCTTTTTATATACACTCAATCTATGAAAGACTCTAGCCTTGATTGATGCAACATTATTCTCTAAGAATCCATATATGTTATGACAACTATGCCAATTGTATTTTCCATGGTTATATTATTCGTTATCAAGCCATAATTTTAATCATTCCATTTCAAATTGTCAAAACAATCCAGGTATTTTCTATACCACATAAGTATTATTCCCTCAGTTGGGGAAACTAACCTGAAGAGGATAATACATTCATGAAATCCATCAGACCATTGTTCAACCTCATCATTTAAAAATTCTACGAAAATTATCGCCAAGCCATCACCTAACTCAATCATTTCAAATTGAACATTTCAATCTGATCACACATATTTTTCATCTTATTATCAGGTCTAGCCTCCAAACCATATAGGAAACACCAACTTCAAACTTAAGAAACCACACACGATTCATCACTATAAGTGAGAGAGAATGAAATGAGGTAACAAGAATCTGAACGGACAATGATGCACGATAGAGATTCAAAAAGTGAACTTCTTTTCCTAAAAGTCATTATAGCCTCTCGAAGATAAGTATAGCCGTCTCCATACCTATCGTCAAGACTCTATTTATACTCGAATTGTATACACGTGAGACCTATGAACCTGGGGCTCAAATACCATTTTGTCACGACCCAAAAATGGACGTGATGGCACTCGTCTTATCCCACCAAGACAAGTCAGCCTAAAACTCAACCATTACAATAAAGTGCGGAAATAAAATATAAGTAACTTAATAAAACCCCCCAAAACCTGGTAGTCACGTGTACAAGTCTCTAAAATATTACAATTGATTCAAAAGAAAACTCAAGTCTCAAATGAACTTGTTTTCAGAATATAACACGATCATAATTAAGGAGAAAAAAGTCTGCTGAGATGGAACCAGCTACCTCACAAATCTCCAAGAAGCCTCAAAAAAGAAGAGAATGACAAGTACAACAAAAATCAAGGCTCATAACCTACAAAAAAAAATTTGTAGAGGCAAGGGGTGAGTACCAAACCACACGGTACAGTAACAACCTGTTTAGTCGTTTCGAGCAGTAGAATTATTTTTAATAAAAAATGACTGGGCCGACGGATCACACGACGGACCGTCATGGTCACGACGGACCGTGATGTACTACGTCGTCCCATACTTGGGTAATTTTTTTCTGCTTCTCTCCTCATTACCCTCGACGACAGGTAGGACGAACCGTCATAGGCATGACGGTCCATCAAGTGTCTTTATTCCAAAACACTTCAACTCTGAAATCTGGGTACTGGTATCAACTTTCTGAACTTCACGATGGAACTGTAAGACGGACCGTCATAGATACGACGGACCGTCACAAGTTGCGTAACCTTACTAGTGAATTTAACTCTACGAACTTTGTGATGGACCTGCAGGACGGACCATCGTAGATACGACGGACCGTCACAAGCTGTGTAACCCTGACTTGGTCGGATTTCCGCTAAAATTTAAATGGGTGTTTTGGACTATTCATGATTATAATTATGAAATTATTGGGGTAAGTTTAATAATTTATTTACTTGGGGGTTAAAGAAGATAATAGGGAAATAAATAGTGGGTTACTTTTATCATAATGGATTATATGATAATTAGGGTAAAAGAAAAATAATCTGGAGAAGAAAAATAAAAAAAAAGAACAGAAAGGGAAAACGAGCGAGAGAGAGAGAACGAAGAGGACAGCAAAGACATTGGCGAAGTAGCTTGCTTGATCACGATTCTTCGGTGGATGTAGGTTATGGTTTATTTCTATGTGATAGATAAACTCTAAATGGCAATCGATATGTATTAGGTGTTATTGTAAAGTCTTCTATGTGCTTGATTGTGTGTTTGTATGTTTTGATTGTGTAATTGTGGTGGGTTAGAATGATGAGACTGTTGAATCTTCAATCTTAAATCCTCTCTATTAAGATGACGCCTTGACGTAAAGAAGACTTGATGGAATAAAATAATGAGATAAATGGATCGGAGTGTCACGTTCCGACATGGTATATGGGATCGGAGTGTCACATTCCGACACGATAATAATAAAGAGAAGGAATCTTGAATTATGTTAATATACTCAAATTCGAAGAACCTATTTCCCTAATGAGTATGGTGTGGAGGCTTGAGTCCTCATAGGTGTGCTTGGTGTTGTTGCCAATGGTTCTTGTACTTGTTGATTGTCACCTGTTAAGTATTGTGGTTGATTTTATATTATTATTCAGTATATATTGCTTTCTATTTTGAGTTGGCCGATGATACCTTCTCAGTACGTGTTCCTTGTACTGACCCCTACTTGTATTTTCTTCTTGTTGTTTTATGGAGTGCAACAAGTGCACCATCGACTTCGACTCGCCCTCAACTCTAGCCAGTCTCCAGCATATCAGATTTCAGGGTGAGCTATTATTCCTAGCTCGGACTGGATTCTCTCATTCACGTCTTGATGTCCTTGAAGTTCGGACATGGACCATCTTTTTACTTATTTTGGCTTCTTAAATACTCTTAGATTTAGAAATTTGAGGATAGATGTTCTTGATGTGATAACTTCCAGATTTTGGGAATAATAAGTATTAAACTTTAGATGTTTATTTAATTGATTACGTTAATAAGTTTTGGATCTTCCGCATTATTTTTTTACAATTCATAATTGATATACTTGTAAATGTTGGGGTTTAGATTTGTTGGTTCGCTCACATAGGTGTAACAACCCGTGTAGTCGATTTGGGCACTAGAAATTTTCATGTGAGAAAATACTTTCTGATAGATTTAAGTGGGTGTTTTGGACTATTCATAACTATAATTATGTAATTAGTGGGGTAGTTTTACTAATTTATTTAGTTAATGGTTAAGAAATAATATTATAATTAATAGTGGGTCACTTTTATCACTATTATATTTATATGAGTATAATAATTAGGGTAACAAATAATCTGTAGACAAAAAGAAAAGAGGAAAAAAGAATAAAAGTGAGAAAGACGGCTTACCTGTATAGCTACATTAAAGATTAAGCGTGGATTCGTTTAGCGGTAAGTTTCTTTAAGTATTCGTAACATGCAGATTGGTGGAAAGAATATATTAGTTCTTGTAAAGCTATAAATGTTCAGGTTTATGCTAAATTGCTACGAGATAGGTTTAAGTACAGATTGTTGATTAAAAAAGTTAGGCAGCCATTAATCATTAATGTGTAAACAAATTGGAATGATATTGAATTGAAAGAGCATGAACCCAATTCTCCTAGTTATTGCTAATTAATGGTAGGAATAATTATGGCATGAAATTTGGCCAAGAATTAGAAGTTAATGATTAGAATATGTAGTGTAGGAAATTATTATTTTAAAGGATTGGAGCTTACAGTGATTGACGAATTTAGGATTGACGTTATTTGTTAATTTTATAAAATAAATTGGGTTGAAACTTGCTGGCCAATCACGTGGCTTTAAATATTAGTATATGAGTCTTTTTTTTATACCCAAATAGTGATAGGTTGTTTGATTTAATTAGTTTTACAAATTATATGTTGTATTGATTACAATGAATTGTATAAAAGAGAATGTCATCGATTCTATTGGACATGTAAAATTTTCTAGTTCGTAATGGTTCAAGTTTTAACATATTTTAATACGTAATTAAACATAAGGTGTAGTACATTATATAAAGTACATTAAATTATGCTAATGGGAGGAATTAAGTCTTATCCTTGGATTTGAACTTAGGAAATTGATCATAGAATTAGGTGAATTTTTGGGTCTAAGCTAAACATAGAATAACATGAGTGATTATAGGCTTTTAAAGTTACAAATTATGTATATATTATTGATAGATTTGAAAGGTTAGAAAGCATTGAGGAAAGGAAAAGTATTGGTGGTTTCTTGAATTCGGTTTTTCGGTGGAGGTAGGTTATGGTTTATGCTATTTGATAGTAAACTCTTAATAGTGATTAATATGCCTTGAATGATATTGTGAAGTTCTCTATGTACTTGACTGTGTGATTGTGTGATTTGGTTGTGTGGTTTGTGATTGGTCTGAAATCCTGAGACTGTAAAATTTATATTCTCTAATCCTATCTATCGAAGTGATGCCTTGAATAAAGAAAGCTTGATGAAAATAATATAACAATGAATTGAAAGCGGTGTTAATAAAAGATAAATTAATAGTATAATTGGATCGGAGTGTCACGTTCCGACACGGTATTCTTGGATCGGAGTGTCACATTTCGACACGGTATTTTTAGGATCGGAGTTGTCACGACCCAAAACGAGCCGCGAGTGGCACCCACACTTAACCTCCTATGTGAGCGAACCAACCAATCTAACCCCAACATTCAAACAATAATAAACAGAACATAATGCGGAAGACGTAAAACTCATTAACGAAATCAATAAATAACTTCTAAAATTTAATACTTATTATTCCCAAAATCTGGAAGTCATCACCACAAGAACATTCTGTCCTCAAACTACTAAATCTAAGAGTGTCTAGGAAGCTAAAACAAATAAAAGAGATAGTCCATGTCCGAACATCAAGGACATCAAGACATGAATGAGAGAGAATCCAGTCCAAGCTAGGAACAATAGCTCACCCTGAAATCTGATTATGCTGAGGTCTGGCTAGAGTTGCGGTTGAGTTGAAGTCGACGGTACGTTTGCTGCACTCCACAAATAACAAAGAGAAAACATACAAGTAGGGGTCAGTACAAGGCACAAGTACTGAGTAGGTATCATCGTACAACTAAAAATAGAAAGCAATATATATCAGATAATAACATAAAATCAACCAAAACACTTAACAGGTGACAACAACAAGTACCATAACCAATGGCCACAACCCAAGCACATCTATGAGGACTCAAGCTTCCACACCATACTCATTTAGGAATTAGGTTCTTCAAACCTGAGTATATTAACATAATTCAAGATTCATTCTCTTACTATCCTGGTGTCAGAACGTGACACTCTGATCCCTTACTATCCTTGTGTCGGAACGTGACTCTCCGATCCTTTACTATCCTGGTGTCGGAACGTGACACTCCGATCCTTTACTATCCTAGTGTCGGAACGTGACACTCCGATCCTTTACTATCCTGGTGTCGGAACGTGACACTTCGATCCTTTACAATCCTGGTGTCGGAACGTGACACTTGAATCCATTACTATCCTGGTGTCGGAACGTGACACCCGATCCTCTACTATCCTGGTGTCGGAACGTGACACCCGATCCCCTAATCTCATTCTTTCAGTTCATCAAGCCTTCTTTTATACCAAGGCATCATCATTAACAAGGAGGTTTTAAGGTTTAAGATTCAACAGCCTCATCATGCTAATTCATCACAATTACATAATCACATCATGCAAGCACACAATTAAGCATATAGAAGACTTTACAAAATTACCCAATACATATCAATCTCTATTTAGAGTTTACTACGGAATAGCATCAACCATAACCTACCTCCATCGAAGAATTCGTGATCAAGCAAGCTATTCCCCAAACCTTTGCTTTCCTCTGCGTTCTTCTCTTTCTCTTGCTCGTTTCTCCCTTCTTTTCTGTTCTTTATATTTTTCCTTATTCAAACTCTTTTCTTTTACCCTAATTATCATCTAATCAAGTATAAAAGATGGTAAAAGTGACCCTTTAATTAATTCAAGGTTATCTCCTTTAACCCCCAAGTAATTGAATTACTAATATTAAACCACTAACTTTATAATCATAAGCAGGAATAGTCCAAAGCGCCCTTAAAACATTTAACAGAAATCCGACCCAGTCAGGGTTACGCAGCCTGTGACGGTTCGTCGTTACTGTGATGGTCTGTCCTGCTGAGTCGTCACAGAGTTTAGAGACTCAATTTTATTAAAGAGTCTGTGACGGTCCGTCGTGCCTACGACGGTCCGTCCTGCTCTTCCGTTGCGAAGTTCAGAGAGTTGTTCTTAGTACCCAATTTTTCCAAAGTCTAAGTGTTTTGGAACGAGACCCCCTCGACGGTCCGTCATGCCCATGACGGTCCGTCGTAGGATCCGTCGACCCAGACAGCTATTACCAAAATAAACTCTACTGCTTAAAACGACTAAACAGGTCGTTACAATTGATACCAATTTACCCATCGTTCATCCTCGAACGATCACAAGAAGAAAAACAAGGACGAAAAAGAGTACCTGAATCTGTAAACAGGTGTGGGTATCTTTCTTGCATATCGACCTCCTTATCCCAAGTGGACTCTTCAACTGGTCGATTCTTCCATTGAACTTTGATGGATGCAATCTCCCTTGATCTCAACTTGCGGACTTCTCTATCTAAAATGGCAACATGCTCCTCTTCATAAGACAAATTTTCATCAAGAAGAACTGAATTCCAACGAATGATGTAGTTTCCATCCCCATGGTATCTTTTCAACATAGACACATGAAATACCGGGTGCACTCCTGACAGTCCTGGAGGTAAGGCTAATTCATAAGTTACCTCCCCCACGCGCTTCAGAACTTCAAATGGACCAATATACCTCGGACTAAGCTTACCTCGCTTACCAAACCGCATCACCGCTTTCATGGGCGAAACCTTCAGCAAGACTTGTTCACCCTCCATAAAATCCATGTCTCTAACCTTTCGATCTGCATATTCCTTCTGTCTACTTTGAGCCGCTAGAAGCTTTTCCTGAATGCATTTCACTTTATCTAACGATTCCCTCAGAAGGTCAGTACTCGAAGGTCTAACCTCAAATGCATCAAACCACCCAATGGGAGACCTACATCTTCTCCCATGCAGTGCCTCAAATGGGGCCATGTCAATACTTGAGTGATAGCTATTGTTGTATGAGAACTCTGCTAAGGGTAAGAACTTATCCCAATGACCACCAAATTCTATCACACATGCACGAAGCATAACCTCCAAAACCTGAATCGTTCGCTCAGAGTGACCATCGGTATGAGGGTGAAATGCAGTACTAAGATCCAACCTAATACCTAATTCGGCATGATATGTTTTCCAAAACTTAGAAGTAAACTGCGTACCTCTATCTGATATGATGGAAAATGGAATTCCATGCAATCGAACAATTTCTGAGATGTAAAGTTTTGCTAACTTCTCTGCATTGTAAGTCACCTTAACCGGAATGAAGTGAGCAGACTTAGTTAACCTATCAAAAATTACCCAAATGGAGTCATACTTTCCCATTGTCTTTGGAAGACCAACCACGAAGTCCATTGCAATTTCTCCCACTTCCATTCAGGAATGTGCATTCTCCGAAGTGTCACTCCAAGCCTCTGGTGTTCATACTTTACCTGCTTACAATTCGGGCATTGAGCAACAAAATCAACAATGTCCCGCTTCATTCTACTCCACCAAAAATGTTGCTTTTGGTCACGCTACATCTTGGTTGCAGCAGGATGTATAGAATAACTTGAACTATGAGCTTCTGTAAGAATAGTGTGAATCAAGTCATCGACGCGGGGTACACATACCCTCCCCTTAATTCTCAAAACACCTTCCTCATCAATTTTTGCTTCTTTAGCCTCTCCTTGCAATACCTTATCTCGAATCTGGATCAGTTTGTCATCAGTAAACTGCTTTCCCTTAATCTTGTCAAGAAAGGAAGATCTTGCCTCCACACAGGCCAAAAATCCTCCCTTCTCATTAACTTCTAGCCTCATAAAGTCATTAGCCAGAGTCTGAACCTCTCTAGCCAATGGGCGTCTGTACACCTGTAAGTGAGCTAGACTTCCCATGCTCCCTGCCTTTCTACTTAAAGCATCTGCCACAACATTAGCTCTTCCCGGATGATACAAGATAGTGATATCATTGTCCTTCAGTAGTTCCATCCACCTCCTCTTTCTTAAATTCAAATCTTTCTAAGTAAAGACATACTGTAAACTACGATGATCCGTATAGACTTCACACTTAACCCCATATAGATAATGCCTCCATTGCTTTAATGCAAACACTACCGCCGCTAACTCCAAATCATGGGTCGGATAATTACGTTCGTGCACCTTTAATTGGCTCGAAGCATATTAGCACTGCACCCAAACTAGAATAGGATGCATCACTATAAACAATGAAATTCTTACCTTCCACTGGCACGGTAAGAATTGGTGCAGTAGTCAACAAAGTCTTGAGCCTCTGAAAGCTTTCTTCACACTCGTCCGACCATACAAATGGAACACTCTGCTTAGTCAAGTTTGTCAATTGGGAAGCAACGGAAGAAAATCCCTTGACAAATCAACGGTAGTAGCTAGCTAAATCAACAAAGCTCCTTACCTCTGTAACATTAGTAGGTCTTACCCAACTCTTCACTGCTTCGATCTTAGAAGGATCCACCATCACTCAATCCTTAGAAACCACATGCCCCAAGAAGGACACTGAATCTAGCCAAAACTCACACTTGGAGAATTTTACATAAAGCATTTTCTCCATCAACATTTCTAATACAATTCTCAGGTGCTCCTCATGTTCTTTCCTGCTCTTCGAGTATACCAGTATATCATCAATGAATACAATGACAAAGAGATCCACATAAGGCTTAAAAATCCCATTCATCAAGCTCATGAAAGCAGCAGGGGCATTCGTAAGCCAAAAAGACATTACTAAGAACTCATAATGTCCATACCTGGTCCGAAAAGCAGTCTTTGGCACATCCGTTGCCCTTATTTTCAATTGATGATAACCAGATCTCAAATCGATTTTTGAGAAGGTACAAGCACCTTGTAACTGATCGAAGAAATCATCAATGCGAGGAAGAGGATACTTGTTCTTAATGGTCACCTTTTTCAGTTGTCTGTATTCTATGCACATCCGAAAACTCCCATCCTTCTTCTTTACAAACAAAACAGGGGCACCCCAAGGGGATGCACTTGGTCTAATGAAGCCTTTGATTAACAACTCTTGAAGTTGGGCCTTTAACTCTCTTAACTCAGCGGGGGACATTCTATAAAGGGGTATGGAAATGGCGAGTACCCGGCTCCAGATCAATGCAAAAGTCAATATCCCTATCTGGTGGCATACCAGGAAGGTCTACAGGAAACACATCCAGAAACTCACGGACTATCGAAACTGACTCAATTAAAGGTACTTGGGTAGTATCATCCTTGAGGTGTGCCAAGAATCTAAATACCCTTTACTAACAATCCTCTTAGCACGAAGAAAGGAGATGATTCGAACTAGAGTGGAAGTGTAATCACCCTCCCATACTAACGGATCTGTTCCAGGCTTGTCCAACGTTACAGTTTTAGCGTTACAATCTAAGATCGCAAAATTTGGAGAAAGCCAAGTCATACCCAGAATTACATCGAAATCAACCATTTCTAAGATAACCAAGTCTACATTAATATTGCTCCCCACAAAAGTTACAAGACAAGACCTATACACCTTTTCAACTATCACAGACTCACCCACCGGAGTAGAAACACGAATAGGCATGTCAAGCAATTCACAATGTAAATTAAGACCAGTAGCAAATGAGGAAGATACATATGAAAATGTGGAGCCAGGATCAAATAATACAGAAGCCATGCAATCACAAACCAAAAGATTACCTGTGATAACAGCATCAGATGTCTCCGCTTCGGACCTCCCAGGGAAAGCATAACAATGGGCCCTATCACCTGTCTGCCCGTTGTCCCTACCATGTTACGCTGTAGTAGTTCTAGTTTGCCCGTCACCCCGTTTAGGTGACCACCATTACCTCGGCCACCACGTCCTCCAGAATATCGTCCTCTTCCATGACCACCACTACCTCTGACTATTGGGGGTCTGTAACTCTGTTTTGGACAATACCTCTTAATATTTCCAATCTCCCCACATCCATAATACTCTCTAGGTTCAAGCATAGGTCTCTGTGAGAACGACTTAGTCTGGGGATAACCCCCAAACTCAAAGAAATGTTGACCGGTCTGCGGTGGACCCCCAGCTACAGTCTGCAGTGAAGACTGTATAGGTTGGGCTGGATAACCTCCTTAACCCTGTCCTCTGGAGTAAGAACCATTAAAATCGCCTCCTTTACGAAACTTCTTAGAGGTCGATGCCATGGTGAAGTCGTCTGGCTTCACTCCCTCCACTTCTATCACAAAATCTACCACCTCGTGAAAGGATTTTGCTGCAGCAGCTACCTGTAAGGCTGAAATCTGCAAATCTGACCTCAACCCCTTCACAAAACGGCGAATCCCCTTTTGTGGACTGAAGCAAAGATGGGTGGCATACCTGGACAATGCACGAAACATAGCCTCATACGCAGTAACCGACATCCTGCCTTGCTTTAGGCTCAGGAACTCATCTCTCCTCCTATCCCTCAAAGTTCGGGGTATATACTTCTCCATAAATAAGATATAGAATGATGCCCAAGTCATAGGTGGTGCCTGTGCTGGTTGACACTCAACATATGATCGCCACCACATTTTGGCATTTCCCTGCAACTGATAGGTTATAAACTCAATTCTGAATCGTTCCACTATGCCCATCTTATGTAGCAACTCATGACAATCAACCAGAAAATCATAGGCATTCTCAGATTCAGCACCCTTGAAGACTTGAGGATTCAATTTCAAGAACTTCCTGAAAAGTTCGTGCTGATCACTCGTCATTATAGGCCCTGTAGTCAATCGAGGAAACGTGCCTATTTCCAATGAGGCATCCATGCGGGGAGCCACAACAGCTGCATGTTGTACTCCC
Source organism: Solanum arcanum (assembly GCA_027789145.1). NCBI lineage: Eukaryota > Viridiplantae > Streptophyta > Magnoliopsida > Solanales > Solanaceae > Solanum > Solanum arcanum. Next base: position 20,707,164 of record CM050935.1, on the reverse strand, counting down.
GGAACCTGAGGTGATGGTGCAGAAAACACTGGAGGTCTCTGACCTTGATCAGATAACCCGCTAAGATAAGCAAGAACCTGATTAATCATCTCTGGGGTAGGTTGGGGTGGTAATTCCTCATTCTGCACTTGTTCATTCTCCCCTTCCTCACCCTCTCTTACTACTTCCTCAGTCGGTGGAGGAGTCACCGCCCTAGCACTAGATGTTCCAGGTTCTTGTCCTCTTCCTCTAGAGGACATCCTCCCGCGACCTCTACCACGGCCTCTTGCCACTGCTCCTCTTCGAGCTACAGCCCAAGTGGCTGGCTTAGACGCATCTTGTCTTGCCGGTGTTGGTGTTGGCGCAGCTGTTGCTCTAGTTCTAACCATCTGCAAAATAGAGTGAAGATGGTCAGATACCAATTCGTATCACCTAGATACCAATTGGATCCAAGTAATAGCACGAAAGAAAGAAAGAATCGAATTTTCCTAAAGTCCTATAGCCTCTCAAAGAAAAGTAATGGCATCCCCCTACCGTTCTTCAAGACTCTACTAGACTCGTTCTTGTGTGATGAGACCAACAAACCTAATGCTCTGATACCAAGTTTGTCACGACCCAAAACGATCCGCGAGTGGCACCCACACTTAACCTCCTATGTGAGCGAACCAATCAATCTAACCCCAACATTCCAACCATAATAAACAGAACATAATGCGGAAGACTTAAAACTCATTAACGAAATCAATAAATAACTTCTAAAATTTAATACTTATTATTCCCAAAATCTGGAAGTCATCACCACAAGAACATTCTATCCTCAAACTACTAAATCTAGGAGTATCTAGGAAGCTAAAACAAATAAAAGAGATAGTCCATGTCCGAGCTTCAAGGACATCAAGACATGAATGAGAGAGAATCCAGTCCGAGCTAGGAACAATAGCTCACCCTGAAAGCTGATTATGCTGAGGTCTAGCTAGAGTTGCGGTTGAGTTGAAGTCGACGGTACGTTTGCTGCACTCCACAAATAACAAAGAGAAAACATACAAGTAGGGGTCAGTACAAGGCACAAGTATTGAGTAGGTATCATCGGCCAACTAAAAATAGAAAGCAATATATAGCAGATAATAACATAAAATCAACCACAACACTTAATAGATGACAACAACAAGTACCATTACCATTGGCCACAACCCAAGCACATCTATGAGGACTCAAGCCTCCACACCATAGTCATTTAGGAATTAGGTTCTTCAAACCTGAGTATATTAACATAATTCTAGATTCATTCTCTTACTATCCTGGTGTCGGAACGTGACACTATGATCCCCTACTATCCTGGTGTCGGAACGTGACACTCCGATCCTTTACTATCCTGGTGTCGGAACGTGACACTCCGATCCTTTACTATCCTAGTGTCGGAACGTGACACTCCGATCCTTTACTATCCTGGTGTCGGAACGTGACACTCCGATCCTTTACTATCCTTGTGTCGAAATGTGACACTCCGATCCTTTACTATCCTGGTGTCGGAACGTGACACCTGATCCTCTACTATCCTGGTGTCGGAACGTGACATCCGATCCCCTAATCTCATTCTTTCAGTTCATCAAGCCTTCTTTTATACCACGGCATCATCATTAACAAGGAGGTTTTAAGGTTTAAGATTCAACAGCCTCATCATGCTAATTCATCACAATTACATAATCAGATCATGCAAGCACACAATTAAGCATATAGAAGACTTTACAAAATTACCCAATACATATCAATCGCTATTTAGAGTTTCTACGGAATAGCATAAACCATAATCTACCTCCACCGAAGAATTCGTGATCAAGCAAGCTATTCCACAAACCTTTGCTTTCCTCTGCGTTCTTCTCTTTCTCTAGCTCGTTTCTCCCTTCTTTTCTATTCTTTCTATTTTTCCTTATTCAAACTCTTTTCTTTTACCCTAATTATCATCTAATCAAGTATAAAAGATGGTAAAAGTGACCCACTAATTAATTCAAGGTTATCTCCTTTATCCCCCAAGTAATTGAATTATTAACATTAAAACACTAACTTTATAATCATAAGCAGGAATAGTCCAAAGCGCCCCTTAAAACATTTAAAAGAAATCCGACCCAGTCAGGGTTACGAAGCCTGTGACGGTCCGTCGTGCTTGTGATGGTCCGTCCTGCTGAGTCGTCACAGAGTTTAGAGACTCAATTTTATTAAAAGAGTCTGTGACGGTCCGTCGTGCCTACGACGGTCCGTCCTGCTCTTCCGTCGCGAAGTTCAGAGAGTTTTTCTCAGTACCCAATTTTTCCAAAGTCTAAGTGTTTTGGAACGATACCCCCACGACGGTCCGTCATGCCCATGACGGTCTGTCATTGGATCCGTCGACCCAGACAGCTATTACCAGAATAAATTCTACTGCTCAAAATGACTAAACAGGTCATTACAGGAGTGTCACGTTCCAACAAGGTATTATTGGATTGGGGTGTCACGTTCTGACACGATATTTGATCGGAGTGCCATGTTCTGACACGGTAATATTAAAGGAAAAATATGTTGAATTAATGGAAGATATTCAATCTCAAAGAACTCAACTCCCAAAATGGTTTGGTTTGGATGCATCAATCCTCATGTATGATCTTGATACCGTTGACTTAATATGTGCTTACTTTATTGTTATTGACACTTGTTCATGTTGTTTGTTGCTTATCATATGTTAAGTGCTATAATTGAGTTCATACTATTATTCTTTGTATATTAGTTACTATTTTGGGTTGACCGATGATACTTACTCAGTACATGTTGCCTCGTACTGAGTCCTACTTGTTTTCTTCTTTGTTTTCCTTTTATGAAATGCAACGAGTGTACCTATGGCTTCTGATTTCCCTTAGCTCTAGCCAACCTCCCGCATATCAAGTTACAGGTTGAGCTATCCATTCAAGATCGTATTGGAATCTCTCGGTCACGACATGATGTCGTATACTTTCAGACACATACCATTTTATTCTTTATTTTAGTATTTTCGATATTCATAGACTTAGTATTGGAGATTAGATGTCCTTGATGTGACGACTATCTGATTTTGGGATGATAAGTATTAAACATTAGAAACTTATTTAAATTGGTTGCTTAGTATCTTTTGGAGCTTCCGCATTATTTATATTATTTATAGTTGAACTATTGGTATATGTTGGGGTTTAGATGTGTTGGTTCGCCCACCTAAGGAGGTAAGTGTGGGTGCCGTTCACGACCCGTTTTGGGTCGTGACAAACTTGGTATCAGAGAGTTAGGTTCGTTGATCTCATCACACAAGGACAAGTCTAGTAGAGTCTTGCGGAATGATAAGGGGACACCTTTACTTTTCTTCGAGAAGTTATAGGACTTTAGGAAAGCTCATTTCTTTCTTTCTTTCGTGCTACTACTTGAATCCAATTGGTATCTAGGTGATACAAATTGGTATCTGAACTTCTTCACTCTATTTCAAATATGGGTACTACTAGAGTATTTGAAGTTGAAATAGCAACAACAGAAAGAAAAAAAAAATATGTCCTTAGAAATAGATATATTTTCTCGACCCCAAAATGTGGTGGTAGTCTCATGTCGACTGTCGGTTAATAAAGACACTATTATGACTTCATAGAGTTAGGGTATATTCGAGAAAGACATCTATGCTTACTTGGTTAGAGTTAGGAAGCGTGTTATTTTGTTATTGAATTGATCTAAGTAGTAAAACAAATTGTTTGGTGTAGAGAGAGGACATATTCGATAATGTTTTGCAATTATTTAATGGGTAGAAATATGTGGGCTATTTGGGTACGATATTATGGACAGTTATGATGTATTCTAGTAAGGTATCTAATGGACTTTCACGGTGTGGCAGTACTAGGGTTATGTGGTAACAGGTACGTCGATTGTCAAGTATGAATACTAATTACTAAAGGAGTTACAAGTTATACGACATGGTTAGATAATAAGATTTAGTGTTGCATTCACATTTGAGAAACCAACTAGTTTATTACTACACGAACTTAGATTGAACATTATTTTGAAGGAAAATTTTAGTGGTTGAGCATTATTTTAAAGAAAATCTTTAGTGGTGTATCTTTGGTACAAATATTAACACAACTTAAACTGTGCAATGTATCTTGAGGGTTTTGAGTGAGGACTGGTGGTTTTATCTTAAGCTTTAAAAGGTAGTTGATACTAGCATGACATAATTATAGGGAAAGAAAATCCTAGTAAGTATACTTTGTGTGAAGTAAAATGAAGATTTTAGTAAGAAAGTAAATATAAAATTTGTTAGTCCCTTCATTTTGATTACTATATCTGAGTTTAAGGTGTCATGTCGAGGAAAAAAAATTGACTTTGTGGTGATGGAAAGGGCTTACAAATACATGATGGTGATAGAAGTAAGTGATGGATGGTTACGGAGATGCAAATTATTGGTAAATTTTGTATGGTGATAAAAACTTGCGAGTATCTAAGGTTGATATTTCTACTATTTAGTGAGTAATGTGGTTGTATGATAAATTTTAGGAGATTTAGGGCACACTCGAATATAATTTAAAGGAGCTAGAATCATAACTAAAAATAAGATAAAACTTATGGGATGCGTAGCCTTAAGAAAAATAAGTGAGAGCAGAATTATTTTCTCTGATTGTAAGAACTAAAAATGTATCTTCGAAGGGATCGAGAATTGGGTTCAAAATTGAGTGATTTCATCTATTTTGTTTCGGTTAAGGTAATAGCATAACAGGTTAATCAGCTTGGTTAAAAGCTATTGAATAGAACTTAAGAGAGGAGTGTACAGACGTTCAACTTGAGTGAAATGATAGATTCTGTTGTACTGTTGAATTTAGAAATGAGTAGGGTTTGATTTTTAGTGAAGCATATGGTACGATTGGTGGAGAGGCAATCAATGATAAGCTAAGATAAGGTGATTCGTAAAAATCTTCAAAGTATAAGCAAATGCAGATAATTAAGGGCATTGTGTTACACAATTCGACTTATAATTCAAATTATAATTATTATTATTTTGTTATAAGTCTGAATTTCTGGTGGTATTTTTTTTCAAGGTATGAATTAGTAAGATGAGAAACGATTGATTGCATCGTTATTGAGCACTTGAAAGAATTTATGCATGCTTTGGACCATAAAGTTGTTACTTTTGATTTTTAAAGGATCTAAGGAAGGGTTTACCCTCAGAGTTTTGATTTAGAGTGTGAAGTAAAATGTCATGGATTATTAGTAAAACATGAGATCGGTAAGCAAGCTAGATAAAGAAGAGTTTGATATATTGAAGGAGCGAGATATTTGGAATTTGCACCATGAAAAGAATTTGAGAAGAGTGAAAGAATAATACCTCTCTTATAAAACCATGGGGTGTAGTTGATGGTTGTTTTAATTTTTGCCTATGAGTTAAGATATAATTGTGAGATGTGAACTTGTTCGGTACAGACTTAATAGGAGTTTATCATGGACTACAAAAAAAATGAGTTTTGGTTTAGGTGACAAATAATGAGGTATGAAAATTTTTGTATTTTACAATGAGGTTAGATTGCTCGAATTAGGATAGAAGACTTAAGAATGATGTAAAAGGTGAGATATAATTCTACATGGTTATTAAGAATAAAGTTGGGTTAATACAACTCTATTGATGGGACTTCATAGAATGTTTAGCTGTGTTACATGGACATTTAATGGTTAATAGAGGTTATGAGCTTATAGTATACAGAACACTTTGAGTGACAAAAATTTTTTTGTAAGTGTTGGCATGATATATATAATGGTTTAAAATTGTACCTTAAGCATGGTATGTGAAAGTGGTGTATAGTTGACTTTGGGTGTGATTTAATAGTTTTGTCTCAATGAAAAGGTACTATCACATTTGAAATTAGTGGTATAGGCCTTATTTGGGACACGTATCTGTCAGGAAATGCTTAAATAGAAAGAGATAGCCATAGTTTGAAAATGTATTTGATAAGCATACTTTGATACCAATGATGGTATGAGAGTAAGGTAGATGATCGATGTAGTTATACTTTTGGTTATTATTAAGAGTGTTGACTTCAATGAATGTGGAGTTTGATAAACCAAGTATGTCGGGAATTATATTAGAGACATTCTATGAGGGGAGGTGTGGATCTCTAGTTTTTGATACTATTGAGATGAGACAATGGGTATTAATATTTTGGAATAATCATTGAGATAACTATCCTTTCTTGCCCTGCCTTCCTTTGATCGTTCGAGGACGAACAATGGGTAAATTGGTATCTATTGTAACAACTCGTGTAGTTGGTTTGGGCACTAGAAATTTTTATGTTAGAAAATACTTTCTAATAGATTTAAGTGGGTGTAGACGAAAAGAAATGAGGAAAAAAGAATAACAGTGAGAAAGATGTCTTACCTGTGCAGCTACATTAAAGATTAAGCGTGGATTCGTTTAGCGGTAAGTTTCTTTAAGAATTCGTAACCTGCAGATTGGTGGAAATAATATATTAGTTCTTGTAAAACTATAAATGTTCAGGTGTATGCTAAATTGCTACGAGATAGGTTTAAGTACAAATTGTTGATTGAAAAAGTTAGGCAGCCATTAATCATTAATGTGTAAACAAATTGGAATGATATTGAACTGAAAAAGCATGAACCCAATTCTCCTAGTTATTGTTAATTAATGGTATGAATAATTATGGCATGAAATTTGGACAAGAACTAGAAGTTAATGATTATAATATGTAGTGTAGGAAATAATTATTTTAAAGGATTGGAGCTTACAATGATTGGCGAATGTAGGATTGACGTTATTTGTTAATTTTATAAAATAAATTGGGTTGAAACTTGCTGGCCAATCACGTAGGTTTGAATATTACTATATGAGTCTTTTTTTTATACCCAAATAGTTATAGGTTGTTTGATTTAATTAGTTTTACAAATTATATGTTGTATAGATTACAATGAATTGTATAAAAGAGAATGTCATCGATTCTATTGGACATGTAAAATTTTGTAGTATGCAATGGTTCAAGTTTTAACATATTTTAATACGTAATTAAATATAAGGTGTAGTACATTATATAAAGTACATTAAAATTATGCTAATGGGAGGAATTAAGGCTTATCCTTGGATTTGAACTTAGGAAATTGATAATAGAATTAGGTGAATTTTTGGGTCTAAGCTAAACATAGAATAACATGAGTGATTATAGGCTTTTAAACATACAAATTATGTATATATAATTGATAGATTGGAAAGGTTCAAAAGCATTGAGGAAAGGAAAAGTATTGGAGCTTGCTTGAATTTGGTTCTTCGGTGGAGGTAGGTTATGGTTTATGCTATTTGATAGTAAACTCTTAATAGTGATTGATATGCCTTGAATGATATTGTGAAGTTCTCTTTGTACTTGACTGTGTGATTGTGTGATTTGGTTGTGTGGTTTGTGATTTGTCTTTAATCCTGAGACCGTAGAATTTATATTCTCTAATCCTATCTATCGAAGTGATGCCTTGAATAAAGAATGCGTGATGAAAATAATATAACAATGAATTGAAAGCGGTTATAATAAAGGTTAAATTAATAGTATAATTGGATCAGAGTGTCACGATCTGACATGGTATTCTTTGATCGGAGTGTCACGTTCCGACACGGTATTTTTAGATCGGAGTGTCACGTTCCGACACGGTATTCTTGGATCGGAGTGTCACGTTCCGACACGGTATTTTTGGATCGCAGTGTCATGTTCCGACACGATAATATTAAAGGAAAAATATGTTGAATCAATGGAAGATATTCAATCTCAAAGAACTCAACTCCCAGAATGGTTTGGTTTGGAGGCATAGTCCTCATGTGTGATCTTGATACCGTTGACTTAATATGTGCTTACTTTATTGTTATTGACACTTGTTCATGTTGTTTGTTGCTTATCACATGTTAAGTGCTATAGTTGAGTTCATACTATTATTCTTCGTATATTAGTTACTATTTTAGGTTGACCGATGATACTTACCCAGTACATGTTGCCTCGTACTGAGTCCTACTTGTTTTCTTCTTTGTTTTCCTTTCATGAAATGCAACGAGTGTACCTATGACTTCTGATTTCCCTCAGCTCTACCCAGCCTCCCGCATATCAAGTTACAGGGTTAGCTATCCATTCAAGCTCGTGTTGGATTCTCTCGGTCACGACATGATGTCCTATACTTTCGGACACATACCATTTTATTCTTTATTTTTGTGTATTTGATATTCTTAGACTTAGTATTGGAGATTAGATGTCCTTGATGTGATGAGTATAAGATTTTGGGATGATAAGTATTAAACTTTAGAAACTTATTTAAATTGGTTGCTTAGTATCTTTTGGAGCTTCCGCATTATTTATATTATTTATAGTTGAACTATTGGTATATGTTGGGGTTTAGATGTTTTTGTTCGCCCACCTAAGATGGTAAGTGTGGGTGCCATTCTCGACCGATTTTGGGTCGTGACAATAGGAGGATAAGTGTGCGTGCCACTCGCGGCTCGTTTTGGATCGTCACAAACTTGGTATCAGAGCGTTAGGTTCGTTGGTCTCATCACACAAGAACAAGTCTAGTAGAGTCTTGAGGAACGGTAGGGGGACGCCCTTACTTTTCTTTGAGAGGCTATAGGACTGTAGGAAAACTCCATTCTTTCTTTCTCTCGTGCTATTACATCGATCCAATTTGTATATAGGTGATACAAATTGGTATCTGACATCCTCACTCTATCTCGCAGATGTTTAGAAGTAGAGCAACAACTGTGCCAACACCAACACCGGCAAGACAGGGTGCGTCTGAGCCAACCATTGGGGCTGTAAAGGTCGCAGGAGGATGCCCTCTAGAGGTAGAGGACAAACACCTGGTCCAGCTAGTAATAGGGCAGTGACTCCTCCACCGACTGATGAGGTAGTGAGAGAGGGTTAAGAAGAAGAAAATGAGCAGGTTCAAGATGAGGAATTACCACCTCAGCCTACCCCAGAGATGATTAATCAGGTTCTTACTTATTTTAGCGGGTTATCTGATCAGGGCTAGACACCTCCAGGGTTTTCTACACTAGCACCGCAGGTTTCGAGAGTACAACATGCAGCTGCTGTGGCACCCCGCATGGATGCCTCATTGGAAGTAGTCACGTTTCCTCTATTGACTACAGGGTCTATAATGACGAGTGATCAGCATGAATTTTTCACTAAATTCTTGAAGTTGAAACCTCCAGTCTTCAAGGGTGCTGAATCTAAGGATGCCTATGAGTTTCTGGTTGATTGTCATGAGCTGCTACATAAGATGAACATAGTAGAACGATTCGGTGTTGAGTTTGTGACCTATCAGTTTCAGGGGAATGCCAAAATGTGGTGGCGGTCGTATGTTGAGTGTCAACCAACACAGGCACCACCTATGACTTGGGCATCATTCTCAAGCTTATTTATGGAGAAGTATATACCCCAGACTTTGAGGGAGAAGAGGAGAGATGAGTTCCTAAGCCTAGAGCAAGGCAGGATGTCTGTTCCTGCTTATGAGGCTAAATTTCGTGCACTATCCAAGTATGCCACCCAGCTTTTCTTCAGTACATAAGAGCGGATTCACCTTTTTGAGAAAGGATTGAGGTCAGATTTGCAGATTCTAGCCTTACAGGTAGCTGCTGCAGCAAAATTCTTTCAGGAAGTGGTTGATTTTGTGATAGAGGTGGAGGGGGTGAAGCCAGACGACTTCACCATGGCGTCGACATCTAAGAAGTTCCGTAAGGGAGGTGAGTTTAGTGGTTCTTACTCCAGAGGGAAGAGTTTAGGAGGTTACCCAGCCCGACCAATTCAGTCTTCACTGCAGGCTGTAGCTGGGGGTCCATCGCAGACCAGTCAGCATTTCTCTGAGTTTGGAGGTTATCCCCAGACTTCGTCATTCTCACTGAGACCTATACTTGACTCCAAAAATTGTTATGGATGTGGAGAGACTGGACATATTTGGAAATATAGTCCAAAACAGAGTTACAGACCCCCAATAGTTAGAGGTAGAGGTGGTCATGGGAGAGGCCGCCATTCTGGAGGACGTGGTGGCCAAGGTAATGGTGTTCACCAAATCAGCCGGGGTGGCGGGCAAGCTGGAGCTACTGCAGCGCAACATGATAAGGGCAACGGGCAGACAAGTGATAGGGCCCATTGCTATGCTTTCGCTGGGAGGTCTGAAGCAGAGACATCTGATGTTGTTATCACAGGTAATCTTTTGGTCTATGATTGCATGGATTCTGTATTATTTGATCCTGGATCCAAATTTTCATATGTATCTTCCTCGTTTGCTAGTGGTCTTGATTTATATTTTGACTTGCTTGACATGCCTATTCGTGTCTCTAGTCCTGTGGGTGAGTCTGTGATAGTTGAGAAAGTGTATTGGTCCTGTCTTGTGACTTTTGTGGGGAGCAATACTCATGTAGATTTGATTATTCTAGAGATGGTTGATTTCGATGTAATTCTGGGTATGACTTGGCTTTCTCCAAATTTTGCAATCTTAGATTGTAATGCTAAAACTGTGATAGTGGCCAAGCCTGGGACAGATCCGCTAGTGTGGGAGGGTGACTATATTTCAACTCTAGTTCATATCATCTCCTTCCTTCGTGCTAAGAGAATGGTTAGTAAGGGTTGTTTAGCTTTCTTGACACATCTCAAGGATGATACTTCCCAAGTACCTTCGATTGAGTCTGTCTCGATAGTCCGTGAGTTTCTGGATGTGTTTCCTGCAGACCTTCCTGGTATGCAACCGAATAGGGATATTGACTTTTGTATTGATCTGGAGCCGGGTACTCGCCCCATTTCCATACCCCCATATAGAATGGCTCCAGCTGAGTTAAGGGAGTTAAAGGCCCAACTTTAGGAGTTGTTAGGTAAAGGTTTTATTAGACCAAGTGCATCCCCTTGGGGTGCTCCTATTTTATTTGTGAAGAAGAAAGATGGAAGTTTTTGGATGTGCATAGACTACAGGCAACTGAATAAGGTAACTATTAAGAACAAGTATCATATTCCTCGCATTGATGATTTGTTCGACCAGTTAGAAGGTTCTTGTACCTTCTCAAAAATTGATTTGAGATCTGGTTATCATCAATTGAAAATACGGGCAACAGATGTGCCAAAGACTGCTTTTCGAACCAGGTATGGGCATTATGAATTCTTAGTAATGTCCTTTGGTCTGACGAATGCCCCTTCTGCTTTCATGAGCCTGATGAACGGGATTTTTAAGCCATATCTGGATCTCTTTGTCATTGTATTTATTGATGATATACTGATATTCTCAAAGAGCAGGAAAAAACATGAGGAGCATTTGAGAATTGTATTGGAAGTGTTGACGGGGAAAAAGCTTTATGCCAAATTCTCTAAGTGTGAGTTTTGGCTAGATTAAGTGTCCTTCTTGGGGCATGTGGTTTCTAAGGATGGCGTAATGGTGGATCCTTCTAAGATTGAAGCAGTGAAGAGTTGGGTAAGACCTACTAATGTTACAGAGATAAGGAGCTTTTTTGGTTTAGCTAGCTACTACCATCGATTTGTCAAGAGATTTTCTTCTATTGCTTCCCAACTGACAAATTTGACTAAGCAGAATGTTCCATTTGTATCGTCAGACAAATGTGAAGAAAGCTTCCAGAACCTCAAGACCTTGTTGACTACTTCACCAATCCTTACCTTGCCAGTGGAAGGTAAGAATTTCAATGTTTATTGTGATGCATCTCATTCTGGTTTGGGTGCAGTGCTAATGCAGGGGAGGAATGTAATTGCTTATGCTTCGAGGCAATTAAAAGTGCATGAACGTAACTATCCGACCCATGATTTGGAGTTGGCTGCAGTTGTGTTTGCATTAAAGCAATGGAGACATTATCTATATGGGGTTAAGTGTGAAGTCTATACAGATCATCGTAGTTTACAGTATGTGTTTACTCAGAAAGATTTGAATTTGAGGCACAGGAGGTGGATGGAACTATTGAAGGACTATGATATTACTATTTTGTATCACCCAGGAAAAGCTAATGTTGTGGCAGATGCTTTAAGTAGAAAAGCAGGGAGCATGGGAAGTCTAGCCCACTTACAAGTTTCTAGACGCCCATTGGCTAGAGGTTCAGAATCTGGCTAATGACTTTATGAGGCTGGAAGTACTAGAGAAGGGAGGATTTTTGGCCAGTGTGGAGGCAAGATCTTCTTTTCTTGACAAGATTACGGGAAAACAGTTTACTGATGAGAAACTGATATGAATTTGAGATATGGTATTACGAGTAGAGGCTAAAGAGGCAATAATTGATTAGGAAGGCGTTTTGAGAATTAAGGGAAGGGTATGTGTGCCTCGTGTTGATAATTTGATTCACACTACTCTTACAGAGGCTCATAGTTCAAGGTATTCTATACATCTTGGTGCAACAAAGATGTATCGTCACCTAAAGCAACATTTTTGGTGGAGTAGAATGAAGCGTGACATTGTTGATTTTGTTGCCCAATGCCCGAATTGTCAGCACGTAAAGTATGAACACCAGAGGCCCGGAGGAACACTTCAGAAAATTCCCATTCCTGAATGGAAATGGGAAAGAATTGCAATGGATTTTGTTGTTGGTCTTCCAAAGACATTGGGTAAGTTTGATTCTATTTGGGTAATTGTTGACAGATTAACTACAATGCAGAGAAGTTAGGCAAACTCTATATCTTAGAAATTGTTCGATTGCATGGAGTTCCACTTTCCATCATATTAGATAGACGTACGCAATTTACTTCTATGTTTTGGAGAACATTGCATGATGAATAAGGTACTAGGTTGGATCTTAGTACTGCATTTCACCCTAAGACCGATGGTCAGTATGAGCGAACGATTCAGGTGTTGGAGAATATGCGTCGTGCATGTGTGATAGAATTTGGTGGTCATTGGGATAACTTCTTACCCTTAGCAGAGTTTTCATACAATAATAGCTATCACTCAAGTATTGATATTGGCCCATTTGAGGCACTGTATGGGAGGAGATGTAGGTCTCCCATTGGTTGGTTTGATGCATTTGAGGTGAGACCATGGGGTACCAATCTTTTGAGGGAATCGTTAGATAAAGAAAAATTCATTCAGGAGAAGCTTCTAGAAGCTCAGAACAGGCAGAAAGAATATGCAGATCAAAAGGTTAGGGACTTGGATTTTATGGAGGGGGAGCAATTCTCGCTGAAGGTTTCACCCATGAAGGGGGTGATGCGGTTTGGTAAGCTAGGTAAGCTTAGTCCGAGGTATATTGGTCCATTTGAAGTTCTGAAGCGCGTGGGGGAGGTGGCTTATGAATTGGCATTGCCTCCAGGACTCTCAGGGGTGCACCCGACATTTCATATGTTTATGCTAAAAAAATACCATGCGCATGGAAACTACATTATTCGTTGGGATTCAGTTCTTCTTGATGAGAATTTGTCTTATGAGGAGGATCCTGTTGCTATTTTAGATAGAGAGGTCCGCAAGTTGAGATCAAAGGAGATTGCATCTATCAAGTACTCTTTCTCGCCCTTGATTTTCTTCCTGTGATCGTTCGAGGACGAACGATGGGTAAATTGGTATCTATTGTAACAACATGTTTAGTCGGTTTGAGTAGTAGAATTATTTTTGATAAAAACTGACTGGGTCGACGGATCACGCGACGGACCGTCATGGTCACGACGGACCGTGATGGACTCCGTCGTCCCATACTTGTGTAATTTTTTTCTGCTGCTCTCCACATTACCCTCGACGACAGGTAGGACGAACCGTCATAGGCACGACGGTCCATCGAGCGTCTTCATTCCAAAACACTTCAACTCTGAAATCTGGGTACTGGTATCGACTTTCTGAACTTCACGACGGAACTGCAGGATGGACCGTCATAGATACGACGGACCGTCACAAGTTGCATAACCTCACTATTGAATTTAACTCTCTGAACTTTGTGACGGACCTGCAGGACGGACCGTCGTAGATACGACGGACCGTACAAGCTGCATAACCCCGACATGGTCGGATTTCCATTAAAATTTAAATGGGTGTTTTGGACTATTCATGATTATAATTATGAAATTACTGGGGTAAGTTTAATAATTTATTCACTTGGGGGTTAAAGAAGATAATAGGGAAATAAATAGTGGGTTACTTTTATCATAATGGATTATATGATAATTAGGGTAAAAAATAAAATAATCTCGAGAAGAAAAATAAAAAAAACAGAAAGGGAGAACGAGCGAGAGAGAGAGAACGAAGAGGACAGCAAAGGCATTGGAGAAGTAGCTTGCTTGATCACGATTCTTCGATGGAGGTAGGTTATGATTTATTTCTATGTGATAGATAAACTCTAAATAGCGATCGATATGTATTGGGTGGTATTGTAAAGTCTTCTATGTGCTTGATTGTGTGTTCGTATGTTTTGATTGTGTAATTGTGGTGGGTTAGAATGATGAGACTGTTGAATCTTCAATCTTAAATCCTCTCTATTAAGATGACGCCTTGACGTAAAGAAGACTTGATGGAATAAAATAATGAGATAAATGGATCGGAGTGTCACGTTCCGACACGGTAATATTGGATCGGAGTGTCACATTCTGACACGTATTAGGGGATCGGAGTGTCACGTTCCAACACGGTATATGGGATCGGAGTGTCACGTTTCGACACGATAATAATAATGTGAAGGAATCTTGAATTATTTTTATATACTCAAATTCGAAGAACCTATTTCCCCAATGAGTAAGGTGTGGAGGCTTGAGTCCTCATAGGTGTGCTTGGTGTTGTTACTAATGGTTCTTGTACTTGTTGATTGTCACCTGTTAAGTATTTTGGTTGATTTTATATTATTATTCAGTATATATTGCTTTCTATTTTGAGTTGGCCGATGATACCTACTCAGTACGTGTTCCTTGTACTGACCCCTACTTGTATTTTCTTCTTGTTATTTTATGGAGTGCAGCAAGTGCACCATCGACTTCGACTCACCCTCAACTCTAGCCAGTCTCCAGCTTATCAGATTTCAGGGTGAGCTATTATTCCTAGCTCGGACTCTATTCTCTCATTCACGTCTTGATGTCCTTGAAGTTCGGACATGGACCATCTTTTTACTTTTTTTAGCTTCTTAAATACTCTTAGATTTAGAAATTTGAGGATAGATGTTCTTGATGTGATGACTTCCAGATTTTGGGAATAATAAGTATTAAACTTTAGAAGTTTATTTAATTGATTACGTTAATAATTTTTGGATCTTCCGCATTATTTTTTTACTATTCATAATTGATATACTGGTAAATGTTGGGGTTTAGATTTGTTGGTTCGCTCACATAGGAGGATAAGTGTGGGTGCCACTCGCGGCTCATTTTGGGTCGTGACAGGTACTTAGCAAGTAACCTCTAAACAAAAGCTAAGGGGATGAAATACGAGTACTCCTACCACCCCCAACTGAACCTCCACAACTACAACCTGCAATAAAATCTACCCAACATAAAAGCTCAGAGTTTACATAGCACGTAGCTCAAAAACAACACTTAGACAAATTTTACATATCCTCAACAACAACACTTTAACAAATTACATATCCTCAACAACAATACTTCAACAAATTATATATTCGCAATAACAAGCTCAAAATTGATCTATCACAAGTTCCAGAGGAGGCAATCAGAAGATCAGAAAACACGATATCAAGTTCACTAATAATAAGTATGTGCAATGCAATGGAATGCAATGTCAAGTATAATGATGCATGTCTGACCTAATGATACATACCCGCTGTCCCTACGTCCGGGACCCATAGGGGACATATCTGTCCATGCATCTGTCGCGGCGCACAACACGACCCTCGATAATTTTAACCATTGCGGTGCGCGATACGTCCCTCAAAATACAGTATCCATCACTGCGCTCGATACATCCCTCGAAATGATACATCCTCTTAAGTACTCATTCTTTCTCAATGCACATAACACTTGTCACAACCAATGCCTCAGAATAATGCAGATGACAAATTCACACAAATAATGAAGAGATGACCATTGTCATAACATCGCACAGTTCACAACCACACAAACATGAAGTAACATAAACAATGATTCAAGAAGCCTTCAATCCTTTCTCAACAAAACCACACATAAACATTTAATCACATTGTCTTTTGTTATTCCCATTTTTTCATCACTATAATTAATCAATGTGGACAAGTAAACCCATCAACAATTTCATTACTCCCAAGCATATACCACAAGGAAATACACGCATTTCATACACTTAACAAAAGTTTAGAAATACACTTGCCTCAAATAGTCGAACAATGACTCTAGAACTTGAGCCTTCTCTTTTCGTTGAGCTTCCAAATCAATGCAATCTATTCAAGTACATATTCACTATAAGATTTCAAAGCTTAAAACATCCCTATTATTATAGGTTTAGCCTAGACCCAAAAGATCACCCAAATCTATGATCGAGTTTCTAAGTTTCAAGCTTAAAGTTAAGTTCCAACTCTTGTCCAATATCATAATTCAAATGGTATGTATATGATATGATAGATATAATATTTAATTACCTATCTCAATATGTCAAAACTTAACTCATAGTGTGATAATAATAATAAGATTAAGTCAAGTTAGCAATCACCCACGGATAGAACACCACCTCTGAACTTAAGGATCCATCCGTCTTCATCGTATCTCCAATTCTATCAATCATTACATATCCTTTATTAATTAAATTATCAATAATCAAATCATCTACCCAATAAAATAATTTGATGATTTTAAGACATTTAAAAAAAGAAGAAAAAAAATTAAAAATAAACACAAACAGTAAGTTAATAATCTTCTTCACTATTTGGTGAAAAATATATTGCCCCTACATCAATCATTGGCAACATGATTACCCAATGATTTGAAAACGATTGTTATATCACAGAATCCAAAGAACAATTATATTCCATTGTAAATTCAACAATATTATATTAAATAGTGTCCCATTATTGTCTAACCAAAATTTTATATTACAAAATTCAAGATTTGCACATGGCGATGAAAAATTGCTAACAATTCTTAACTGTATTCGATGCCCTCGCCTCCAACGCAACCCAGCTCAGGTAATTTTCTCCCCTTCTTATTATCTTAATTTTTTTTTATATATATATAAATAATAAACCCTACTACTTATTTAGTATATAAGGGTCAAATAGTATTGAATTTTAAATAATTTATCACTTTATCCCATTAACTATTGATTCAGTCCATTATCTACAATTACCTATCAATTAATTAACTCAATTTAAACGTATAGTTCAAGATTCTCAAAAATAATGTACGGGTCAATACACTATACCTGAGTTTAAGGTTTCATATAGTGATGAAAAGGGCTTACGTGGTAATAGGAGTTAGTGATGGATGGTGACGGAGATGAAGTTATAGAATACAAATTGTTGGTTAAACATATTTTGTGTGGTAATAACGACTTGTGAGTATTTAAGAGTTGTATTTTTTTTACTATTTAGTTAGTAATGTAATTGTAGGGAAAATTTTATGAGAATTTGGGGCACCACTCTATTTGAATTTAAGGGAGCTAGAATCATAATTAAATTAAGAAAAAAAATATTTTTTTTCTAATTGTAAAGGCTAAAGATGTATCATCGGAGGGGTGAAAATTGACTTCAGAGACGTGTGATTTCATCTATTTTACTTTGATTATGGTTATAGTGTCACATGTTTACCAAATTAGTTAAATCTATCAACTAAGACTTAAGGAAGAAGCAAATGCATGTTCAACTCGGGTGTGATGATAAATTCTTTTGTTGTTATGAGTTCAGTAATGAGTACAATTGATTTTTTAGCGAATGATATGAGGATATCTATGAATAGGCAATCAATGATAAGTTAAGATACATGAATTCCTAAAAATCTTCAAGGTGTGAGCTAATGTTGATAGATAAGGGAATTTTGTTATATGGTTGAAATCATCGTTCAAGTTCCATATTTTAAGTCGACATTCATGGTAGTATTAGTCAAGATATGAATTATTAAGGTAATAAATGATTAACCGTGTGGATGATTTGATTCACACTATTCTTATGGAGGCTCATAGTTCAAGGTATTCTATACATCCTGGTGCAACCAAGATGTATCGTGATCTAAAGCGACATTTTTGGTGGAGTAGAATGAAGCGTGACATTGTTGATTTTGTTTCCCAATTCCCGAATTGTCAGCAGGTAAAGTATGAACACCAAAGGCCTAGAGGGACACTTCAGAGAATGCCTATTCCTGAATGGAAGTGGGAAAGAATTGCAATGGATTTTGTAGTTGGCCTTCCAAAGACATTGGGTAAGTTTGATTCTATTTGGGTAGTTGTTGACAGGTTAACTAAATCTTCTCACTTCATTCTGGTTAAGATGAGTTACAATCCCGAGAAGTTAGCCAAACTCTATATCTCAGAGATTGTTCGATTGCATGGAGTTCCACATTCCATCATATCAGATAGAGGTACACAATTTACTTCTAAGTTTTGGAGGACCTTACATGCAGAATTAGGTACTAGACTTGATCTTAGTAATGCATTCACCCTCAGACCAATGGGTAGTGTGAGCGAACAATTCAACTGTTGGAGGATATGCTTCGTGCGTGTGTGATAGATTTTTGGGGTCATTGGGATCAATTTTTGCCATTAGCAGAGTTTTGATACAACAATAGCTATCACTCGAGTATTGATATGGTGCCATTTGAGGCATTGTATGGGAGGAGATGTAGGTCTCCTATTGTTTGTTTTGATGCATTTAAGTTTACACATTTGGGTATTGATCTTCTGAGAAAATCATTAGAGCAAGTGAAATTTATCCAAGGAAAGCTTTTAGCAGTTCAGAGTAGGCAAAAGGAATATGCAGATCAAAAGGTTAGGGACTTGGATGTAATGACCCGGAAGGTCATTTAAAAAAAATTGATTATTCTTTTAACTTGAGTTAATTAATTAATGAGTAATTGTGGACTATTGACTTAATTGATAATTAATGGGCTAAAGTGATAATTTATTTAACACCTTATAATATTAAATCCATATTTATCAAAAATAATTTACTAGGGTTTGTCACATATAATACATAATTATTTTAATCAAATAAAATAAAGAAAAAGAGAGAAGGGACGAAAACTTACCTGACCAGACGAATGGCGGAGGAAAGGAGAACAAACTGCATTATCATAAGGACAATTCTTTTTCATGTTCTCTTGGGCATGCATAAATTGTTCCTCATAGTGCATATTCTATCATAATTGATGCATATATATATGTATATAATAGTATTATATTATAATTTAATTGAAATAGGGGTTTTGGAATAAAATACATGTGATATATATATAGGTACAATGATGATATGCCATGTGTTAGTTTTATTAATGTCTTATTCAATTTGCTCTTACTAGAATGTTAAGGAACAATCTGTTCCAATTGCATGTAGTAGTGGTCTAATTTATATTTGGTATGAATATATAGAAATTAGAGAATTTTGTGATATTGTAATTTATCTATAAAAGTCAAAAGATGAATGAGATCCCTTTTAGATATTGGAGTATTTCACATACTTAACTAACTATTCACATTAGTTAGATTGCCAGTGGTCTGGTAGCTAGATTTTTATTTTATATAAGTGGAGTAGATTTGGTTTAGGTATTGTATATTATGTTAAATTACTAGGAATATTTTTATCTTGGATTATAAAAGTTTTCATATGGTTATCGCCTTAAAATTCAAGGTTTGACATATTAAGATACATAATTAAATAGTAGGTACATTGTGGTTCGTGAATGTCAATTGACTTTTATATTTGAAATAATAAAGACTTAACCCTAGGTTTGAAGATTCAAAATTTTGAAAGTTTGTATATTCACTTGTATCAAGACTAAGAACTTGATTATAAATGTGGACTCTAGGGGTTTTAAGTGATTTTTGGAGTACGAGGTTGAAGTATATCAATGTTGTTGTCTATAGAATCATTTAATCACGAACTAATTATATTTTATTGATTTGGGTGAGTTAATGGGTCTAAGTTAGACATATAGTAATATGAGTGTTGTTAGTCTTAAAATCTTATTGTGATTATTTATTTGAATAGATTTCTTTGAGTTGGAAGTTCAACGAATTGGGAAGGCTCAAGTTCCGGAGTAAATTCTTATTTGATTCAGGCAAGTGAATTTCTAAACTCTTGTTAAGTGTATGGAATGAGTGTATTTCCTTGTGGTATATGTTTGGGAGTAATGAGACTTGGTGATGGGTTGACATGTCCACATTGAATAATTCTAATGATGAAAACAAAGGGTGATAAAAGGCAATGTGAATAATTGCTTGTGTGTGATGTGTTGATAATAAAGAATGTTTTGAAAAGTTTATTGAGTCATTGTTGATGTTGTTGTGAATTGTGCAGTGTTGTGAAAATGGTAATATCCTCATTATTTGTGTGAACATGTCATTTGCATTATTCTGAGACATGGTCGTGAAAGTGTTATGTGCATTGAGAAAGAATGAGAACTTAAAGAGGATGTACCATTTCGAGGGACGTAGCGCGCGCCGCGATGGATACTTTATTTTGAGGGACGTATCGCGCGCCGCGATAGTTACTATTATCGAGGGTCGTGTCTTGCACCGCGACAGATGCATGGACAGAAATATCCCCCATGGGTCCCGGACTGAGAGACAGCGGGTGTGTATCACTAGGTCTGACATACATCATTATACTTGACATTGCATTACACATACTTATCATTGGTAAACTTGATATTGTGTTTTGCTGATCTTGTTATTGCCTTTCGGCGAAATTTGTGATTGATAATACTGAGCTTGTTATTGAGGATATGTAATTTGATAAAGTGTGGTTGTGGAGGATATATATGTAATTTGTATAAGTGTTGCTGTAGAGTTACGTGCTATGTAAATATGAACTGTTAGGTTAGACTTAATTTTATGCAGGTTGTAGTTGTGGAGGTTCGGTTGGGGAGGTGGGGGTACCCGTATTTCATCCCCTTAGCTTGTGTTTAGACGTTTACTTGCTGAGTACCGTGTGGTTTGGTACTCACCCCTTGCTTCTACAAATTTTTGTAGGTTATGAGCCTGAATTTTTTTTTTGCTTGTCATTCTCTTCTTTTCCGAGGCTTCTTGGAGATTTGTCAAGTAGGTGTTTCCATCGCAGCAGACTTTCTTCTCCTTAATTATGATCTTGTTCGATTCAAGAAACAAGTTCATTTTAGACTTGACTTTTCTTTTGAATCAATTGTAATACTTTAGAGGTTTGTACACGTGACTACCGGGTTTTGGGGTTTTTATTAAGTTACATATATTTTACTTACGCACGTTATTGTAATGGTTAAGTTTTAGGCTGACTTGTCTTGGTGGGATAAGACGAGTGCCATCACGCCCTTTTTTGGATCGTGACAAAATGGTATCAGATCCTTAGGTTCACAGGTCTCACGTGTGTACAAGTCGAGTCTAAATAGAGTCTCGATGATCGGTACGGAGACGGCTGTACCTATCTTCGAGAGGTTGTAGTGACTTTTAGGAAATATCTTTACTTCTTGGATCTCTATTGGGCGTACTTGGTCCCATTTTGATTCTTATCGCTTCACTTCATTCGCTCTTATTTATGTGATGACTTGTGCGTAGTTCCTTTTGTGAATCATTGGCATGTCGTGTATTGGTTTGATGTCACATCTGGTATTAAGGTGGAAATAATATTCTTATGAAACTAATGTGTGATCATATTTGAAAGAGTTGAGTAAGGTTAGTGTCACGACCCAAATCGGGCCGCGACTGGCACCCACACTTACCCTCCTATGTGAGCGAACCAACCAATCTAAACCTTAACATTTCAAAATAATATCAACAGAAAGTAATGCAGAAGACTTAAACTAATTAATAAAATCAATAACTATTATTATCCCCAAAATCTGGAAGTCATCACCACAAGAACATCTATGATCAAATGACTAAACTAAGAGTATTCTAAAAGCTAAAACAAGTAAAAGCTAGTCCATGCCGGAACTTCAAGGCATCAAGACAAGAGGAAGAAAGTCCAGTCCAAGCTAGAAGCGTTAGCTCACCCTGAAGATCCGATGTGACGAAGACTGGCTAGAATTGCGGTTGAGTTGAAGACGACGGTACGTTTGTTTCACTCCACAAATAACAAGAAGAAAACAATAAAAGTAGGGGTCAGTACAAAACACGGGTACTGAGTAGATATCATCGGCCAACTCAAAATAGAAAACAGTATATACCAAGTAATATCATAAAATCAACTATGATACTCAACATGTAGCAACAACAAGTTCCATATCATTAACAATTACCTTCAAGTTCACACATGAGGACCCAAGCCTCAATACCATACTCATTTGGGAATTAGATTCATTAGATTGAGTATATTAACATCTTTCAAGATTCATTATCTTTATTCCTCTTGTGTCGGTACGTGACACTCCGATCGCCTACTACTATGTGTCAGAACATGACACTCCGATCCTCTCAGTCTACGTGTCGGTTCGTGACACCCGATCCCCTAAATCTACGTGTCGGTTCGTGACACCCGATCTCCTAAATCTACGTGTCGGTTCGTGACACCCGATCCCCTAAATCTACGTGTCGGTTCGTGACACCCGATCCCCTAAATCTACGTGTTGGTTCGTGACACCCGATCCCCTAATCTCATTCTATCAATTTATCAAGCCTTCTCTTATACAAAGGCATCATCAATCTCATTACTTTAGTTCATCAAGTCTTCCTTTATACCAAGGCATCATCATTAACAAGAGATTAGGTTTTTATCAAGATTTGGGATTCAATAGCTTCAACATGATTATTTCATCACAATTACATAATCACATTCATACAAGCATACAATTAATCATATAGCAGGGTTTACAATACTACCAATACATATCATTCGCTATTAAGAGTTTACTATGAAATAGCATAAAAACCATAACCTACCTCCATCGAAGATTAGTGATCAAGCAAGCAAATTTTCTCCAAGCTTTGTTTCTCTTCGTTTCTCCTCTTTCTCGTTCGACTCTCTCTCTCTTTCTCTTGTTCTTTCTATTTTCATTATTCAAAACCCTCTTTCTTTTACCCTAATTAGTATATAATTAAGAATAAAAGATGGCAATAATAACCCACTAATTAACTTAAGGTTACCTCTTTTAACCCCCAAGTAATTAGACTTATTAACATTAACCCACTAACTTTATAATTAAGGCAGGAATAGTCAAAAACGTCCCTTAAAACAATTAAGGAAATCCGACTCAGACTGGGATTACGCAGCCTGTGACGGCCCGTCGTGCCTGCGACGGTCCGTCCTGCTGCCCGTCACAGAGTTCAGAGACTCAATTTCTCTGAAGAGTCTGTGACGGTCCGTCACACCTGTGACGGTCCGTCCTGCCATTCCATTACAAAGTTCAGAGAGTCGATTTCAGTACCCAAATTTCAGAATTTCTAAGTGTTTTGAAACGAGACTCCCTCGACGGTCCGTCGTGCCCATGACGGTCCGTCGTGGGGTCCGTCGTCTATGCCAGTTTTCCAGAATAAAATCTGCTGCTCAAAATGACTAAACAGGTCGTTACAATAGATACCAATTTACCCATCGTTCGTCCTCGAACGATCAAGAAGAAAACAAGGGCGAGAGGGAGTACCTGAATCTTTAAACAGATATGGGTATCTTTCTTGCATATCGGCCTCCTTCTCCCAAGTGGCTTCTTCAACCGGCCGATTCTTCTATTGCACCTTGATGGATGCAATCTCCCTTGACCTAAACTCGCGAACTTCTCTATCTAAAATAGCAACAGGCTCTTCCTCATTAGACAAATTTTCGTCAAGCAAAACTGAATCCCAACGGATAATGTAGTTTCCAACCCATGGTATCTTTTCAACATAGACACATGAAATACCGGATGTACTCCGGACAGCCCTGGAGGAAAGGCTAATTCGTAAGCCACCTCCCCTACTCGCTTAAGCACTTCAAAGGGACCAATATACCTTGGGCTTAGTTTACCTCTTTTACCAAACCGCATCACCCCTTTCATTGGTGAAACTTTTAACAAGACTTGTTCACCCTCCATGAACTCTAAGTCTCTAACCTTTTGATCTGCATATTCTTTTTGCCTACTTTACGCCGCTAGAAGCTTTTCTTGAATAGATTTCACTTTCTCTAATGAATCCCTCAAAAGGTCAGTACCCCAAGGTCTAACCTCAAATGCATCAAACCAACGAATGGGGGACCTACACCTCCTACCATACAATGCTTCAAATGGAGCCATATCAATACTTGAGTGATAGCTATTGTTGTAGGAGAATTCTGCTAAGGGTAAGAAGCTATCCCAATGGACACCAAACTCTATCACACATGCACGAAGCATATCCTCCAACACTTGAATCGTTCTCTCAGACTGACAATCGGTCTGAGGATGGAACGCAGTACTAAGGTCCAACCTAGTACCCAATTCCGCGTGCAATGTTTTCCAAAACATAGAAGTAAACTGCGTACCTCTATCTGATATAATGGGGAGTGGAACCCCATGCAATCGCACCACTTCCGAGATGTAAAGTTTGGCTAAATTCTCTGCATTGTAAGTCACCTTGACCAGAATGAGGTGAGCAGACTTAGTTAACCTATCAACAATTACCCAAATAGAATTAAACTTTCCTAATGTCTTTGGAAGACCAACCACGAAATCCATTGCAATCCTTTCCCACTTCCATTCAGGAATGGGCATTCTCTGAAGTGTTCCTCCGGGCCTCTGGTGTTCATACTTTACTTGTTGACAGTTTGGACATTTGGCAATAAAGTCAACAATATCACGCTTCATTCTACTCCACCAAAAGTGTTGCTTTAGGTCACGGTACATCTTTGTTGCACCCGGATGTATAGAATACCTTGAACTATGAGCCTCTGTCAGAATAGTGTTGATCAAATCATCAACTCGGGGTACACATACCCTTCCCTTGATTCTCAACACACCCTCCTCATAGATTGTTGCTTCTTCAGCCTCTCCTTGCAACACTTTTTCTCGGATCCGGATCAATTTCTCATCATTAAACTGTTTTCCCTTAATTTTGTCAAGGAAGTAAGATCTTGCCTCTACACAAGCCAACAATCCTCCCTTCTCATTTATTTCTAACCTCATAGGGTCGTTAGCCAGAATCTGAACCTCTCTAGCCAATGGGAGTTTAGAAACTTGCAAGTGAGCTAGACTTCCCATGCTTCCCGCTTTTCTACTTAAAGCATCTGCCACAACATTCGCTTTTCCCGGATGATACAAGATAGTGATATCGTAGTCCTTTAGTAGCTCCATCCATCTCCTCTGTCTCAAGTTCAAATCTTTCTGAGTAAAGACATACTGAAGGCTACGATGATCCGTGTAGACCTCACACTTAACCCCATATAAATAGTGTCTCCATTGCTTTAATGCAAACACTACCGCAGCCAATTCCAAATTATTAGTTGGATAGTGACGTTCATGCACTTTTAATTGCCTCGAAGCATAGGCAATCACATTCTTTTCTTGCATTAGCACTTCACCCAACCCAGAATAGGATGCATCACAATAAACAATGAAGTTCTTACCTTCCACGGGCAAGGTGAGAATTGGTGCAGTAGTCAACAAAGTCTTGAGCTTCTGAAAGCTTTCTTCACACTCGTCCGACCATACAAATGGGACATTCTGCTTAGTCAAGTTCGTCAATTGGGAAGCAATGGAAGAGAATCCCTTGACAAATCGATGGTAATAGCTAGCTAAACCAACAAAGCTCCTTATTTCTGACACATTAGTGGGTCTCACCCAATTCTTCACTTTCTCAATCTTAGAAGGATCCACCATTACTCCATCCTTAGAAACTACATGCCCCAAGAAGGACACTGCATCTAGCCAAAACTCACACTTAGAGAATTTGGCATAAAGCTTTTTCTCCCTCAACATTTCCAATACAATCTTCAAATGCTCCTCATGTTCCTTCTTACTTTTAGAGTATATCAGTATATCATCAATAAATACAATAACGAAGAGGTCCAGATATGGCTTAAAAATCTCGTTCATCAAGCTCATGAACGCAGCAGGGGCATTCGTAAGACCAAAAGACATCACTACAAATTTGTAATGCCCATAACTTGTTCGAAAAGCAGTCTTTGGCACATCCGTTGCCTGTATTTTCAATTGATGATAACCGGATCTCAAGTCAATCTTAGAGAAGACACAAGCACCTTGTAACTGATCGAACAAGTCATAAATACGAGGAGGAGGATACTTGTTCTTAATAGTTACCTTGTTCAACTGCCGGTAGTCTAGGCACATCCGAAAACTCCCATCCTTCTTCTTCACAAACCAAACTGGAGCACCCCAAGGAGACGCACTTGGTCTAATGAAGCCTTTGCTCAGCAACTCTTGAAGTTGGGCCTTTAACTCTCTTAACTCCGCGGGAGCCATTCAATAAGGGGGTATAGAAATGGAGCGAGTACCCGGTTCAAGATCAATACAGAAGTCAATATCCCTATCCGGTGGCATACCAGGAAGATCAGCAGGGAACACATCCAAAAACTCACGGACTACCAAAACCGACTCAATCGAAGGTACTTGGATAGTATCATTCTGGAGGTGTGCCAAGAAAGCTAAACAACCCTTACTAACCATTCTCTTAGCACGAAGAAAGGAGACGATACGGACCGGATTGGAAGTGTAGTCACCCTCCCACACTAACGGATCTGTTCCAGGTTTGGCTAACGTCACAGTCTTAGCATTACAATCCAAGATCGCAAAATGCAGAGAAAGCCAAGTTATACCCAGAATTACATCAAAGTCAACCATTTCTAAGGCAACCAAATCTACATAAGTGTTACTCCCCACAAAAGTCACCAAACAAGACCTATACACTTTTTCAACTATCACCGACTCACCCACCAGAGTAGAAACACGAATAGGCATGTCAAGTAATTCACAATGTAAATTAAGACCATTAGCAAATGAGGAAGATACATAAGAAAATGTGGATCCGGGATCAAACAATACAGAAGCCATGCAATCACAAACCAAAAGATTACCTGTGATGACAACATCAGATGCCTCCGCTTCAGACCGCCCAGGGAATGCGTAACAATGGGCCCTATCATTTGTCTTTTTGTTGCCCCTACCATGTTGTGATGTAGTTTCTCTAGTTTGCCCATCACCCCAGCCGTTTTGGTGACCACCATTACCTCGACCACCATGTCCTCCAGAATGACGGCCTCTACCGTGACCACCTCTACCTCTAGCCATTGGGGGTCTATAACTCTGTTTTGGACAATTTCTCCTAATATGTCCAGTCTCTCCACATCCATAACACTCTCTGGATTCAAGCATGGGTCTCTCAGAGAAGTGTTGATCGGTCTGAGGTGGACCCCCAACTATAGACTGTAGTGAAGACTGAATTGGTCGGACTAAGTAACCTCCTGAACCTTGTCCTCTAGAGTAAGATCCATTAAACTCACCTCCCTTTCGAAACCTTTTTGATGTGGTCGCCATGGTGAAGTCATCTGGCTTCACTCCCTCTACCTCTATCACGAAGTCCACCACTTCTTGAAAAGATTTCGCTGTAGCCGCTACCTGTAAGGCTGAAATCCGCAACTCTGACCTCAACCCCTTCACAAAACGACGAATCCGCTCTCGTGGACTGAAACAAAGTTGGGTGGTATATCTGGATAGTGCACAAAACTTCGCCTCATAAGCAGTAACCGACATCCTACCTTGCTCTAGGCTCAAGAACTCATCTCTTTTTCTATCCCTCAAAGTCCGGGGGATATACTTCTCCATCAACAAGCTAGAGAATGAGGCCCAAGTCATAGGTGGTGCCTCTGTTGGTTGACATTCGACATGTGACCGCCACCACATTTGGCGTTCCCTTGAAACTGATAAGTCACAAACTCCATACCAAACCGTTCTACTATACCCATCTTGTGTAGTAGCTCGTGACAGTCAACCAGAAAATCATAAGCATCCTCCGATTCAGCACCCTTGAAGACTGGAGGTTTCAATTTCAAGAACTTACTTAAAAGTTCATGCTGATCATTTGTCATTACAGGCCCTGTAGTTTGACGAGGAAAGGTGCCTATTTCCAATGAGGTATCCATGCGGGGAGCCACAGTAGCCGCATGTTGTACCTCCGGAGCCTGAGGTGCTGGTGCAGAAAACACTGGAGGCGCTTGGCCTTGATCAGATAACCCGCTAAGATAAGCAAGAACCTGATTGATCATCTCTGGGGTAGGTTGGGGTGGTAATTCCTCATTCTGTACTTGTTCATTTTCCCCATCCTCCCCTTCTCTTACTACTTCTTCAGTCGGTGGAGGAGTCACCGCCCTAGTATCAGATGGGCTAGGTGCTCGTCCCCTTCCTCTAGAGGACGTCCTCCCACGACCTCTACCACGGCCTCTTGCCGCAACTCTTCCTCGAGCTACAGCCCCAGTGGCTGGCTCAGACGCTTCTTGTCTTGCCGATGTTGATGTTGGCGCGGTTGTTTCTCTAGTTCTAACCATCTGCGAAATAGAGTGAAGATGGTCAGTTACCAATTTGTATCACCTAGATACCAATTGGACCCAAGTAATAGCACGAAAGAAGGAAAGAAAGAATGGAATTTTCCTAAAGTCTTATAGCCTCTCTAAGAAAAGTAAAGGCGTCCCCCTACCGTTCCTTAAGACTCTACTAGACTCGTTTTTGTGTGATGAGACCAACGAACCTAATGCTCTGATACCAAGTTTGTCACGACCCAAATCGGACCGCGACTGGCACCCACACTTACCCTTCTATGTGAGCGAACCAACCAATCTAAACCTTCACATTTCAATATAATATCAAAAGAAAGTAATGCGGAAGACTTAAAACTCATTAATAAAATCAATAACTATTATTATCCCCAAAATCTGGAAGTCATCACCACAAGAACATCTATGATCAAATGACTAAACTAAGAGTATTCTAAAAGCTAAAACAAGTAAAAGCTAGTCCATGCCGGAACTTCAAGGCATCAAGACAAGAGGAAGAAAGTCCAGTCCAAGCTAGAAGCGTTAGCTCACCCTGAAGATCCGATGTGACGAAGACTGGCTAGAATTGCGGTTGAGTTGAAGACGACGGTACGTTTGCTGCACTCCACAAATAACAAGAAGTAAATAATAAAAGTAGGGGTTAGTACAAAACACAGGTACTGAGTAGATATCATCGGCCAACTCAAAATAGAAAACAGTATATACCAAGTAATATCATAAAATCAACTATGATACTCAACATGTAGCAACAACAAGTACCATATTATTAACAATTACCGTCCAGTTCACACAT
The DNA here is from genome assembly GCA_027789145.1 of Solanum arcanum. NCBI lineage: Eukaryota > Viridiplantae > Streptophyta > Magnoliopsida > Solanales > Solanaceae > Solanum > Solanum arcanum. Next base: position 20,677,876 of record CM050935.1, on the reverse strand, counting down.
GAGGACCCCAGCCTCAATACCATACTCATTTGGGAATTAGATTTATTAGATTGAGTATATTAACATCTTTCAAGATTCATTATCTTTATTCCTCTTGTGTCGGTACGTGACACTCCGATCCCCTACTACTATGTGTCGAAACGTGACACTCCGATCCCCTAAGTCTACGTGTCGGTTCGTGACACCCGATACCCTAAATCTACGTGTCGGTTTGTGACACTCAATCCCCTAAATCTACGTGTCGGTTTGTGACACCCGATCCCCTAAATCTACGTGTCGGTTCGTGACACCCGATCCCCTAAATCTACGTGTCGGTTCGTGACACCCGATCCCCTAATCTCATTCTATCAATTTATCAAGCCTTCTCTTATACCAAGGCATCATCAATCTCATTACTTTAGTTCATCAAACCTTTCTTTATACCAAGGCATCATCATTAACAAGAGATTAGGTTTTTATCAAGATTTGGGATTCAATAGCTTCAACATGATTATTTCATCACAATTACATAATCACATTCATACAACCATACAATTAAGCGTATAGCAGGGTTTACAATACTACCAATACATATCATTCGCTATTAAGAGTTTACTATGAAATAGCATAAAAACCATAACCTACCTCCATCGAAGATTAGTGATCAAGCAAGCAAATTTTCTCCAAGCTTTGTTTCTCTTCGTTTCTCCTCTTTCTCGTTCGACTCTCTCTCTCTTTCTCTTGTTCTTTCTATTTTCTTTATTCAAAACCCTCTTTCTTTTACCCTAATTAGTATATAATTAAGAATAAAAGATGGCAATAATAACCCACTAATTAACTTAAGGTTACCTCTTTTAACCCCCAAGTAATTAGACTTATAAACATTAACCCACTAACTTTATAATTAAGGCAGGAATAGTCAAAAACGTCCCTTAAAACAATTAAGGAAATCCGACTCAGACTGGGATTACGCAGCCTGTGACGGCCCGTCGTGCCTGCGACGGTCCGTCCTGCTGCCCGTCACAGAGTTCAGAGACTCAATTTCTCTGACGAGTCTGTGACGGTCCGTCACACCTGTGACGGTCCGTCCTGCCATTCCGTTACAAAGTTCAGAGAGTCGATTTCACTACCCAAATTTCAGAATTTCTAAGTGTTTTGATACGAGACTCCCTGGACGGTCCGTCGTGCCCATGACGGTCTGTCGTAGGGTCTGTTGTCTCTGCCAGTTTTCCAGAATAAAATCTTCTGCTCAAAACGACTAAACAGGTCGTTACAATAGATACCAATTTACCCATCGTTCGTCCTCGAACGATCAAGAAGAAAATAAGGGCGAGAGGGAGTACCTGAATCTTTAAACAGATGTGGGTATCTTTCTTGCATATCGGCCTCCTTCTCCTAAGTGGCTTCTTCAACCGGCCGATTCTTCGATTGCACCTTGATGGATGCAATCTCCCTTGACCTAAACTTGCGAACTTCTCTATCTAAAATAGCAACAGGCTCTTCCTCATAAGACAAATTTTCGTCAAGCAAAACTGAATCCCAACGGATAATGTAGTTTCCATCCCCATGGTATCTTTTCAACATAGACACATGAAATACCGGATGTACTCCGGACAGCCCTGGAGGCAAGGCTAATTCGTAAGCAACCTCCCCTACTCGCTTAAGCACTTCAAAGGGACCAATATACCTTGGGCTTAGTTTACCTCTTTTACCAAACCGCATCACCCCTTTCATTGGTGAAACTTTTAACAAGACTTGTTCACCCTCCATGAACTCTAAGTCTCTAACCTTTCGATCTGCATATTCTTTTTGCCTACTTTGCGCCGCTAGAAGCTTTTCTTGAATAGATTTCACTTTTTCTAATGAATCCCTCAAAAAGTCACTACCCCAAGGTCTAACCTCAAATTCATCAAACCAACCAATGGGGGACCTACACCTCCTACCATACAATGATTCAAATGGAGCCATATCAATACTTGAGTGATAGCTATTGTTGTAGGAGAATTCTGCTAAGGGTAAGAAGCTATCCCAATGGCCACCAAACTCTATCACACATGCACGAAGCATATCCTCCAACACTTGAATCGTTCTCTCAAACTGACCATCGGTCTGAGGATGGAACGCAGTACTAAGGTCCAACCTAGTACCCAATTCCGCGTGCAATGTTTTCCAAAACTTAGAAGTAAATTGCGTACCTCTATCTGATATAATGGAGAGTGGAACCCCATGCAATCGCACCACTTCCGACATGTAAAGTTTGGCTAACTTCTCTGCATTGTAAGTCACCTTGACCGGAATGAAGTGAGCAAACTTAGTTAACCTATCAACAATTACCCAAATAGAATCAAACTTTCCCAATGTCTTTGGAAGACCAACCACGAAATCCATTGCAATCCCACTTCCATTCAGGAATGGGCATTCTCTGAAGTGTTCCTCCGGGCCTCTGGTGTTCATACTTTACTTGTTGACAGTTTGGACATTTGGCAATAAAGTCAACAATATCACGCTTCATTCTACTCCACCAAAAGTGTTGCTTTAAGTTACGGTACATCTTGGTTGCACCCGGATGTATAGATTACCTTGAACTATGAGCCTCTGGCAGAATAGTATTGATCAAATCATCAACTCGGGGTACACATACCCTTCCCTTGATACTCAACACACCCTCCTCATCGATTGTTGCTTCTTTAGCCTCTCCTTGCAACACTTCTTCTCGGATCCGGATCAATTTCTCATCATTAAACTGCTTTCCCTTAATTTTGTCAAGGAAGGAAGATCTTGCCTCTACACAAGCCAACAATCCTCCCTTCTCATTTATTTCTAACCTCATAAGGTCGTTAGCCAGAATCTGAACCTCTCTAGCCAATGGGCGTTTAGAAACTTGCAAGTGAGCTAGACTTCCCATGCTTCCCGCTTTTCTACTTAAAGCATCTGCCACAACATTCGCTTTTCCCGGATGATACAAGATAGTGATATCGTAGTCCTTTAGTAGCTCCATCCATCTCCTCTGTCTCAAGTTCAAATCTTTCTGAGTAAAGACATACTGAAGGCTACGATGATCCGTGTAGACCTCCCACTTAACCCCATATAAATAGTGTCTCCATTGCTTTAATGCAAACACTACCGCAGCCAATTCCAAATCATGAGTTGGATAGTTACGTTCATGCACTTTTAATTGCCTCGAAGCATAAGCAATCACATTCTTTTCTTGCATTAGCACCGCACCAACCTAGAATAGGATGCATCACAATAAATAATGAAGTTCTTACCTTCCACAGGCAAGGTGAGAATTGGTGCAGTAGTCAACAAAGTCTTGAGCTTCTGAAAGCTTTCTTCACACTCGTCCGACCATACAAATGGGACATTCTGCTTAGTCAAGTTCGTCAATTGGGAAGCAATGGAAGAGAACCCCTTGACAAATCGACGGTAATAGCTAGATAAACCAACAAAGCTCCTTATTTCTGACACATTAGTGGGTCTCACCCAATTCTTCACTGTCTCAATCTTAGAAGGATCCACCATTACTCCATCCTTAGAATACAAATATGTTTGTTATTTGAAAAAACAGTATGAACAAAGAAATTTATAAACAACAATTAATAGAAAAAATAATGGAAAAAATAACTGAAAAAGAACAAGAATTACAACATAGAAAAAGAAGGTTAGAAGAAAATATATTAGCAGAAGTATGTAATAAATCAATACTAGCACAAAGACCTTTCATCTTTACTAAAAGACGATTGGCCTTTACTATTGACACTGTTACTTGACCTTTACTATTTACACAGTAACTTGACTCTTACTATTTATGATTAGGACCTACTGACACTATTTACTTTACGACTTTTTACAAGAAGACAAAATAAACTTTGGCCAAATGGCCGACAATGACTATGACTAATTTTGTACATTTATTTTTATGTCTATTTTTCCTTATCTTCTTCTTCTCAGCTTACTCCAGTTGTACGTCTGGAATTATGTCATCACCTTGGTTGCACTTGCAACATATATGGTCTGGATATTTGTGACCAATTAGCTTGCAATATCTTGTCATTAGTTCTTCAGAGATGAATCCTTGTTTTATCGCTCTAGTTGTTGGAGTAGCTTCTGGTTTTAATAAGGATAAAATCCATTTCTGGACTTCCTCCATATCTGTTTGTCTTATCTCTCGTGAATTGGCATATATCATTAAATGATCTCTTGAATAGTAGCTCCATATAGCATTTCCTTGTAGATAGTTGTTAGCTTATTCTTGTATGATAGTTGATAATCCAATTATTCTTTTATTTGCATAAAAACTGGGTATCTCAACTTTTGGTATCTCTGGTTGTTGCCCTATGTCTTCCGGTATTATCATTTCTCGTGTTAATCCAATTTTTACTATCTGGATCATTGGTTTTATCTCGTCATAAAGTATCTGAGCTGGTGCCGTATAAAATTTTATCAAAAATAAATTTCATTTTGTAATTCTTTTGTATATTAAAAAGGCTTTGTGGATCTCCGGGATTCCACTTATCTCTGTACCATCATATATATATACAGTATTAAGTAATCCATAGCTGTAACAGGTTTTAACTAAGTTTGGGTTGGTTTTAGGTTGTGCAATTAACTTGTTATAGCCTTGTAATTTTTGGGTTAAATAATCCTGGGTTTTCTTTGTAGTTGTTGTAAATTTGGGTTTGAGATTTAAAAAAATCTGAATTTTGTATAGGTTTTCAATGTAAGTTTGGGATATATGGTTATATATTTTCTTTTCCTTATGTAGGCTGGCTGCATATGTAGATGTTTGTGGTGTTGTGGTTTCTACTATCTGTGCCTTTGGAATAAATGGTTTTGTAAATAAGCTGTTTAGGTTTGTATTTTTTGATGTAGTTTTTTCCATAGCTGCTGTACTTGTAGCTGCAACATTAGCAATGTTAATATTATGGGTTTAAGAAGTTTCCCAACATCTCCTTTTAGTTCTGAAATTTTTGCATCTTCCGATAGACGTAACTATGCATGTTGGCGTAGTTCCGCATATTTATAGTCATGCTGCTGACTATTAGCTTTTAGATTTTGTAACTCTTTTCCAATACTGTCCACCTTCGTAGAAAGTGTAGTAATGGCTTTGAGTACTTCTTCTATTGTATCTGGTTCAGTTTGAGTTCCTTTTTCTTGATAGGTAGTCTGCAACAAGATTTTCATCAGTTTTTATAATTTCAATTGTGAATGTAAAATTTAATATATTTAATATTAATCTTCTTATTTCTTTTGTTGTAACTGAATTATCTATATTTTTGGTTATCCACCACTTTACCTGTGTGTTATCTGTTCTTACAATAAATTTATTGTAAACTATATATGGTTCAAATGCTAACAAACATTTATATAATGCAAATAATTTCTTTCTATTTATTTCTCATTTTGCTTGTGCCTCAGTATATGATCTTGAGCAATACCTGCAATGGTGTTCTACCTTTTCTTTGTCATATTTGTATTTTAGTACTCCTCCATAACTGTGGTCACTTGAATCTGTTTCAATTATATATGTGAATGTTCTACTTTCATCAGGAAAATATAATTTTGGTAATTTTTTGCATAATTTTTTAATATTTTTTATGTGTTCTTTATCTTTATTGTCAAAATGATATTCAACATCTTTTTTGAGTTTTTTGTATAATGGTTTTAAATGTTCTGCTAATTTTGGTATATTTTCCCTTACTTGATTTACTAATCCTAAGAATGATTGTAATTTCTTTTTTGTATCTATATTTTCATCAATAGTAATTATTTTTGGTACTATGTGAGTCTGCATTTTTATTCCATTTTTATCTATTTGTATTCCTAGAAATTCTATCTGTGGTTTCATAATTTCTGCTTTACTTTTACTTAAACTTATACCTGAGTGTTTAATTATGTGTATAAATTTTTCTAATAATCTTATATGTTCATCTTGTGTTTTAGAATATAATAATATATCATCTATATATATAACACAATTTTCTAGCTGGTTAAAACAGTTATCCATAAAATGTTGATATCTACCTGGTGCATTTTTATATCCAAATGGTAATACATTCCATTCATAGAATCCTTGCGGTACTGTGAATGCTGTTAATTGTTTAGATTCTTCTTCTAGTTTTAGATGATAAAATCCTGATTTACAGTCAAATTTGCTAAAATAGTTGTATCCTTGTATTTGTCTTATTTTAAGTATTTTATTAGGTATTGGATAGTTATATGTTTTAGTTTTGGCATTTAAATTTCTGTAGTCTATAACCATTCTACTTTTGCCTCTTTTTTGTTCACTGTGTTTTATCACTATAAATGTTGGGCTTGTATGTTTACTATTACTTTCTTGTATATAATTTATTTTCTAGTAATTCATTTATATGTATTTTAAATTCTTGTAAATCATCAAAGTTATATTTTAACGGTTTTTGTGTTATTATACTATTTTCATCTATTAGTTCAATTTTTACTTTTGTTTTATGTTTTTCCCATCCTTGTAATGGGTCTTCATTATATAATTGTTCAAGTTGTTCATTGATTATTTTAACTTTGTCTATTGCAAATATAACAATTTCTAGTTGTGATATTTGTTTTTCACTTATATTTTCCATCTCCTGGTTTATTTTTTCACTACCTTTAATCCATTCTATAGATTTTCGTTGTTTATTTTTTACTCTTTTTGCTCCTATTTTATTGCCACATGGCGTAGTAAGCCACCAGTGTGTTTTTGTTATTACATGTGGGTAAAATCTATCTAAAAATGGCATTCCTAATAACATATCTTTCGTGGTAAATTCAAAATTATACATTTCTTCTATTGTTAGTATTTTATCCCATATTTGTATTTTTATATTTTTTGCTTTATATTTGATCATACTTCCTTCATTATTAAATCCTGTTACTACCATAGGTGTTTTTAATTTTTCTCATTTATCATCTGGTAAGCAATTATATTAACATATATTCGCTTCTTCTCCAGTATCTATCATAGGGGCATAGTATCTGTTGTGATATCCTTCTACAATAATTTTTGCAAGTATAAATATTTTCATTAATCATTTTGTTCTTTTTATAATTATTTTCTTATTTTGACAAGTTATTGTTAATTGTTCATTTTCTATTCTGTATGGTGTAACCTTTTCTAACCATTTTATTCCTAATGTGATATTATGATTTCCTTCATATATCTTAAATTGTATTTTTAATGGAATTCCTTCTATAATTATTTCTTTTTCTGTTGTTTCTTCATTTGTATTTACTATTTCACTAGGTAATCCAGGGCATATATGTCCTGTTTTCATAATCTCTTCTTCTAATACTAGTTCTCTTGTTATATGATTCTCTTCTTCTCCTGTGTTTATCAAGATTTTATATTTTCTCTGGTCCATTATTCCTGTTATAAAATAATGATACATTGTCATTTCTTCTAAATCTTGTGATATTTCATATTTTCTTTTAGATGAACTCATTCTTGATGAGGAAGCTCTAGTTATCATATTTAATGTGTTTGTATTTGGTGTACTTGAAGTACTCAATCTTTCTTTTACTATCTCTAATTCTTCTTCTGTATCCATTTCTTTATAACTATAGTCATTATTATCTATTACCGTAATTATTTTTTCAAAAGGATTTTCTATTTTTATTCTATCAATTTTATTTCTTGCTATTATTTTATGTTTTGTTGTTAATATATATAGATTTTTACATCTTGCTGTGAATACCATACTTCCTGGTGCTAACTCAATTCCTGACATTTTCCAATATAATACTAATGATTTATCTATATTTGTATCTGTTAGTGCTACTGTATAATTAGCACTTATTATAAACTTAAATTTTTGGTATATTAAATTTCCTTTAACTGCACTTATTATACTTTATTCTATAGGATGTTTTATTCTATCATCTGCTAAATATATTTCAATGGGTGTATCTATTCCTTCTCTGAAACAAGCTTTTATTAGTATTTCCGTTCCTCCTAAATGTACATATTTTATAGCTTCTTTATTTTTTATATTTTGTATTTCTTTATTTATTATTCGTTTGCTTATTATAGGTATATATGCTTTTCCGCTTGTATATTTACCGTCTACGATGTGTTCTTTTTGACTAACTACATAGTATTCTTCTTTCTGCCTTTTAAACAAGTTTTTTTGTATAGGTATGTCAAGTATTTTTTCAACACTTAAATCTAATTCTTTTCCTTTTATTTGTTCAAAAAGTGTATTATCAAATATAATTTTTTGGTGTGATGATTCTTCATCTTCATAATTCTCTTTAGATATTATTTCGTTTTCAGACATTATATTTCTTCTTCTTCTATTTTATTATCTAAATTTTCTTCTCCATTTTCAGTTTCTATATCTAATACTTCATATATACTATCGTTTTCACTTAATTCATAGTCTATGTATTTGTCAAGACCCAAATCCGGGCCGCGACTGGCACCCACACTTACCCTCCTATGTGAGCGAACCAACCAATCTAAAACCTTAACATCTCAATATAATATCAACAGAAAATAATGCGGAAGACTTAAACTCATAAGTAGAAATCAATAATCAACTTCTATAACTCAAAAACTTATCATTATCCCCAAAATCTGGAAGTCATCACCACAAGAACATCTATAATCAAATTACTAAACTAAGAGTATTCTAAGAAGCTAAAAATACATAAGAAGCTAGTCCATGCCGAAAGTTCAAGGCATCAAGACTTGGAGAAGAAGATCCAGTCCAAGCTAGAAGCATTAGCTCACCCTGAATTTTCGATGTAGTAAGACTGGCTTGAATTACTATTGAGTCGAAGATGACGGCACGTTTGCTGCACTTCACAAATAAACAAGAAGAAAACAATAAAAGTAGGGGTCAGTACAAAACACGGGTACTGAGTAGATATCATCGGCCAACTCAAAATAGAAAACAGTATATACATTAAGCAATATCATAAAATCAACTAACATCCTTAGCATGCAGCATTTACAGTTACCATAACCCTTGGTTACAACACCAAGCACATCAATGAGGACTCACGCCTCCTCATCATACTCATTTGGGAATTCAGTTCATTAGATTGAATATATTAACATTTTTCAAGATTCATTATCTTTATTCCCCTCGTGTCGGTACGTGACACTCCGCTCCTCAATATACTATCCTGGTGTCGGAACGTGACACTCCGATCCTCATTCTATCCTGGTGTCGGAACGTGACACCCGATCCATATATTCTATCCTGGTATCAGAACGTGGCACCCGATCCATATACTATCCTGGTGTCAGAACGTGACACTCCGATCCTCATATACTATCCTGGTACCGGAACATGGCACCCGATCCATATTCTATCCTGGTGTCAGAACGTGACACTCCGATCCTCATATACTATCCTGGTACCGGAACGTGGCACCCGATCCATATTCTATCCTGGTGTCGGAACGTGACACCCGATCCCCTAATCTCACTAATTTCGTTCATCAAGCCTTCTTTTATACCAAGGCATCATCATTAACAAAGTAGATTAGGGTTTCTTTTCAAGATTTGGGATTCAATAGCTTCATCATGCTTATTTATTCATAATTACATAATCACATCATTCATGCAAGCATACAATTAAGCATATAGAAGGGTTTACAATACTACTAACATATATCATTCGCTATTAAGAGTTTACTACGAATAGCATGAAAATAACCATAACCTACCTCCACCGAAGAATTGCGATCAACAAGCTATCTTCTCAAAATCCTTGCTATCCTCTTCGTTTCTCTCTCTCTCTACTCGTTCTCTTTCTTTTTCTGTCTCTCTTTGTTCTTTCTTATTTTTCTTATTCAAACCCTCTTTCTTTTACCCTAATTAGTATATAATTAAGAATAAAAGATGGAAATAATAACCCACTAATTAACTTAAGGTTACCTCTTTTAACCCCCAAGTAATTAGACTTATTAACATTAACCCACTAACTTTATAATTAAAGCAGGTTTAGTCAAAAACGTCACTTAAAACGAATAAAGAAATCCGACCCGAACTGGGTTTGCATAGCCCGTGACGGGCCGTCGCACCTGCGACGGTCCGTCCTGCTGTCCGTCGCATAGTTCAGAGACCCAAATTTCCACCAGTGGTTCAGGACGGTCCGTCACACTGCGTGATCCGGCCCTATCATTCCGTTACGAAGTTCAGAGAGTCGATTTTCCGTACCCAATTTCAGATTTTCTAAGTGTTTTGAAATGAGACCCTGTGACGGTCCGTCGCGCCCATGACGGTCCGTCGTGGGGTCCGTCGCTTCTGCCAGTTTTTCCAGAATTGAAGTCTGCTACTCAAAACGACTAAACAGGTCATTACAATAGATACCAATTTACCCATCGTTCGTCCCCGAACGATTACAAGAAGGAAAACAAGGGCGAAAAGGAGTACCTGAATTTGTAAACAGGTGTGGGTATCTTTCTCGCATATCGACCTCCTTCTCCCAAGTTGCTTCTTCAACCGGCTGATTCTTCCATTGCACCTTGATGGATGCAATCTCCCTTGATCTCAACTTGCGAATTTCCCTATCTACAATGGCAACAGGTTCCTCCTCATAAGACAAATTCTCGTCAAGCACAACTGAATCCCAACGGATAATGTAGTTTCCATCCCCATGGTATCTTTTCAACATAGATACATGGAATACCGGATGTACTCCGGACAGCCCTGGAGGCAAGGCTAACTCATAAGCCACCTCCCCTACTCGTTTAAATACTTCGAAGGGACCAATATACCTTGGGCTTAGTTTACCTCTTTTACCAAACCGCATCACCCCTTTCATTGGTGAAACTTTCAACAAGACTTGTTCACTCTCCATGAACTCTAAGTCTCTAACCTTTCGATCTGCATATTCCTTTTGTCTACTTTGCGCCGCTAGAAGATTTTCTTGAATTGACTTCACTTTCTCTATCGAATCCCTCAAAAGGTCAGTACCCCAAGGTCTAACCTCGAACGCCTCAAACCAACCAATGGGGGACCTACATCTCCTACCATACAATGCTTCAAATGGAGCCATATCAATGCTTGAGTGATAGCTATTATTGTATGAAAATTCCGCTAAGGGTAAGAAGTTATCCCAATGGCCACCAAACTCTATCACACATGCGCGAAGCATATCCTCCAACACTTGAATCGTTCGCTCAGACTAACCATCGGTCTGAGGATGGAACACAGTACTAAGGTCCAACCTAGTACCCAATTCCGCATGCAATGTTTTCCAAAACTTTGAAGTAAACTGTGTACCTCTATCTGATATGATGGAGAGTGGAACCCCATGCAACCGAACAATTTCTGAGACATAGATTTTAGCTAACTTCTCTACATTGTAAGTCACGTTGACCGGAATGAAATGAGCAGACTTAGTTAACCTATCAACAATCACCCAAATAGAGTCATACTTACCCAATGTCTTTGGAAGACCAACCACAAAGTCCATTGCAATTCTTTCCCACTTCCATTCCGGAATGGGCATTCTCTGAAGTGTTCCTCCGGGCCTTTGGTGTTCATACTTTACTTGTTGACAGTTTGGACATTTGGCAATAAAATCCACAATATCACGCTTCATTCTACTCCACCAAAAGTGTTGCTTTAGGTCACGGTACATCATGGTTGCACCCGGATGTATTGAATACCTTGAACTATGAGCCTCTGTCAGAATAGTGTTGATCAAATCGTCAACTCGGGGTACACATACCCTTCCCATGATTCTCAAAACACCTTCCTCATTGATTTGTGCTTCCTTAGCCTCTCCTCGTAATACCTTATCTTGGATTCTGCGCAGTTTCTCATCATCAAACTGTCTTCCCTTAATCTTGTAAAGAAAGGAAGATCTTGCCTCCACAGAAGCCAACAATCCTCCCTTCTCATTTACTTCTAATCTCATCAAGTCATTAGCTAGAGTCTGGACTTCTCTAGCCAATGGACGTCTAGAAACTTGCAAGTGGGCTAGACTTCCCATGCTTCCCGCTTTTCTACTAAGAGCATATGCCAAAACATTCGCTTTTCCCGGATGATACAAGATAGTGATATCGTAGTCCTTTAGTAACTCCATCCATATCCTCTGTCTTAAGTTCAACTCTTTCTGAGTAAAGACATACTGAAGGCTACGATGATCCGTGTAGACCTCACACTTAACCCCATATAAATAGTGTCTCCATTGCTTTAATGCAAACACTACCGCAGCCAATTCCAAATCATGAGTTGGATAGTTACGTTCATGCACTTTTAATTGCCTCGAAGCATAAGCAATCACATTCTTCTCTTGCATTAGCACTGCACCCAAACCCGAATAGGATGCATCACAATAGACAATGAAGTTCTTACCCTCTACGGGCAAGGTGAGAATGGGTGCGGTAGTCAACAAGGTCTTGAGCTTCTGAAAGCTTTCCTCACACTCATCCGACCATACAAATGGAACATTTTGCTTAGTCAAGTTCGTCAGTTGGGAAGCAATGGAAGAGAATCCCTTGACAAATTCGGCGGTAATAGCTAGCTAAACCAACAAAACTCCTTATTTCTGACACATTAGTAGGTCTTACCCAATTCTTCACTATCTCAATCTTAGAAGGATCCACCATCACTCCATCCTTAGAAACCACGTGCCCCAAGAAGGACACTGCATCTAGCCAAAACTCACACTTAGAGAACTTGGCATAAAGCTTTTTCTCCCTCAACATTTCCAATACCATTCTCAAATGCTCCTCATGTTCCTTCTTACTTTTAGAGTATATCAGTATATCATCAATAAATACGATCACAAAGTGATCCAAATATGGCGTAAAAATCCCATTCATCAAGCTCATGAACGCAGCAGGGGCATTCGTAAGACCAAAAGACATCACTACAAATTCGTAATGCCCATACCTGGCTCTAAAAGCAGTCTTTGGCACATCCGTTGCCCGTATTTTCAATTGATGATAACCGGATCTCAAGTCAATCTTAGAGAAGACACAAGCACCTTGTAACTGATCGAACAAGTCATCAATGCGAGGAAGAGGATACTTGTTCTTAATAGTTTCCTTATTTAGTTGTCTGTAGTCTATGCACATCCGAAAACTCCCATCCTTCTTCTTTACAAACAAAACCGGAGCACCCCAAGGAGATGCACTTGGTCTAATGAAGCCTTTGTTCAACAACTCTTGATGTTGGGCCTTTAACTCTCTTAACTCTGCGGGAGCCATTCTATAAGGGGGTATAGAAATGGGGCGAGTGCCCGGTTCAAGATCAATGCAGAAGTCAATATCCCTATCTGGTGGCATACCAGGAAGATCTGCAGGGAACACATCCAAAAACTCACGGACTACCGAAACTGACTCAATCGAGGGTACTTGGGTAGTGTCATCCTTGAGATGTGCCAAGAAAGCTAAACACCCTTTACTAACAATTTTCTTAGCACGAAGAAAGGAGATGATACGCACCGGATTAGAAGTGTAGTCACCCTCCCACACTAACAGATCTGTCCCAGGCTTGGCTAACGTCACAGTCTTAGCATTACAATCCAAGATCGCAAAATTCGGAGAAAGCCAAGTCATACCCAGAATTACGTCAAAGTCAACCATTTCTAAGATAACCAAGTCTACATAAGTGTTACTCCCCACAAAGTTCACCAAGCAAGACCTATATACTTTTTCAACTATCACAAACTCACCCACCGGAGTAGAAACATGAATAGGCATGTCAAGTAATTCACAATGTAAATTAAGACCATTAGCAAATGAGGAAGATACATAAGAAAATGTGGATCTGGGATCAAACAATACAGAAGCCATGCAATCACAAACCAAAAGCTTACCTGTGATGACAAAGATCGATGCCTCCGCTCGCACGCCCAGGGAAAGCGTAACAATGGGCCCTATCGTTTGTCCTGTCCATTGCCCCTACCATGTTGTGTTGTAGTGGCTCCAGCTTGCCCATCACCTCTGCCGCTTTGGTGACTACCATTACCTCGACCACCACGCCCTCCGTAATAACGGCCTCTTCCATAACCACCTCTACCTCTAACTATTGGGGGCCGATAACTCTGTTTTGGACAATATCTCTTAATATGTCCAATCTCCCCACATCCATAGCACTCTCTGGTTCATGCATAGGTCTCTCGAGAGAAGTGTTGGCAGTGTCCGAGGTGGACCCCCAACAACAGTCTGTAGTGAAGACTGAATGGGTCGAACTGAGTATCCTCCGGAACTCTGTCCTCTAGAGTGGGAACCATTAAACTCACCCCTTTCGAAACCTTTTTGATGTCGATGTCGAGGTGAAGTCATCGGGCTTCACTCCTTCCACCTCTATCACGAAGTCTACCACTTCTTGGAAGGATTTTGCTGTAGCCGCTACCTGTAAGGCAAAAATCCGCAACTCTGATCTCAACCCCTTCACAAACCGGCGAATCCTCTCTTGTGGACTTAAACAAAGTTGCGTGGCATATCTGGATAGTGTGCGAAACCTAGCCTCGTAAGCATTAATCGACATCCTACCTTGCTCTAGGCTCAAGAAATCATCCCTTTTCCTATCCCTCAATGTCCGGGGGATATACTTCTCCATAAAGAAACTAGAGAATGAGGCCCAAGTCATAGGTGGTGCCTCTGTTGGTTGACACTCAATATGTGACCGCCACCACATTTTGGCGTTCCCTTGAAACTGATAACTCACGAACTCAACACCCAACCATTCTACTATACCCATCTTGTGTAGTAGCTCATGACAGTCAACCAGAAAATCGTAAGCATCCTCAGATTCCGCACCCTTGAAGACTGGAGGTTTCAATTTCAAGAACTTACTGAAAAGTTCATGCAGATCATTTGTCATTATAGGCCCAGTAGTCAGACGTGGAAACGTGCCTATGTCCAATGAGGCATCCATACGAGGAGCCATAGTGGCTGCATGTTGTACCTCTGAAACTGGAGGTGTTGGTGCAGAAAACACTGGAGGTGCTCGACCGATCGGACAACCCACTAAGATAAGCGAGCACCGATTTATCATCTCGGGGTAGGTCAGTAGCAATCCCTCATTCTCGCACTTGTTCATTTTACCCATCCTCCCTTCTCTTATTACCTCCTCGCCGGTGGAGGAGTCAACGCCTCTAGTATCGGATGTACTAGGTGCTCGTCCTCTTCCCCTAGAGGACGCCCTCCCACGACCTCTACCACGGCCTCTGCTTGTTGCTCTTCCTCGAGCTCTGACCCGGTGGCTGGCTCGTGACACACTGTCTGCCGGTCTTTGGTGTTGGTGTTGGCGTAGTCGTTGCTCTAGTTCTAACCATCTGCGACAGAGAGTGGAGATGGTCAGATACAAATTTGTATCACCTAGATACCAATTGGATTCAAGTAGTAGCACGAATGAAAGAATGAAAGAATGGAATTTTCCTAAAGTCTTATAGCCTCTCAAAGAAAAGTAAAGGCGTCCCCCTACCGTTCCTTAAGACTCTACTAGACTCGTTCTTGTGTGATGAGACCAACGAACCTAATGCTCTGATACCAAGTTTGTCACGACCCAAATCCGGGCCGCGACTGGCACCCACACTTACCCTCCTATTTGAGCGAACCAACCAATCTAAAACCTTAACATCTCAATATAATATCAACAGAAAATAATGCGGAAGACTTAAAGTCATAAGTAGAAATCAATAATCAACTTCTATAACTCAAAAACTTATCGTTATCCCCAAAATTTGGAAGTCATCACCACAAGAACATCTATAATCAAATTACTAAACTAAGAGTATTCTAAGAAGCTAAAAATACATAAGAAGCTAGTCCATGCCTGAAGTTCAAGGCATCAAGACTTGGAGAAGAAGATCCAGTCCAAGCTAAAAGCATTAGCTCACCCTGAATTTCCGTTGTAGTAAGACTGGCTTGAATTACTATTGAGTCGAAGATGACGGCACGTTTGCTGCACTCCACAAATAAACAAGAAGAAAAAAATAAAAGTAGGGGTCAGTACAAAACACGGGTACTGAGTAGATATCATCGGCCAACTCAAAATAGAAAACAGTATATATTAAGCAATATCATAAAATCAACTAACATCCTTAGCATGCAGCATTTACAGTTACCATAACCCTTGGTTACAACACCAAGCACATCAATGAGGACTCACGCCTCCTCATCATACTCATTTGGGAATTCAGTTCATTAGATTGAATATATTAACATTTTTCAAGATTCATTATCTTTATTCCCCTCGTGTCGGTACGTGACACTCCGCTCCTCAATATACTATCCTGGTGTCAGAACGTGACACTCCGATCCTCATTCTATCCTGGTGTCGAAACGTGACACCCGATCCATATATTCTATCCTGGTACCGGAACGTGGCACCCGATCCATATACTATCCTGGTGTCGGAACGTGACACTCCGATCCTCATATACTATCCTAGTACCGGAACGTGGCACCTGATCCATATTCTATCCTGGTGTCGGAACGTGACACCCGATCCCCTAATCTCACTACTTTCGTTCATCAAGCCTTCTTTTATACCAAGGCATCATCATTAACAAAGTAGATTTGGGTTTCTTTTCAAGATTTGGGATTCAATAGCTTCATCATGCTTATTTATTCATAATTACATAATCACATCATTCATGCAAGCATACAATTAAGCATATAGAAGGGTTTACAATACTACTAACATATATCATTCGCTATTAAGAGTTTACTACGAATAGCATGAAAATAACCATAACCTACCTCCACCGAAGAATTGCGATCAACAAGCTATCTTCTCAGAATCCTTGCTATCCTCTTCGTTTCTCTCTCTCTCTACCCGTTCTCTTTCTTTTTCTGTCTCTCTTTGTTCTTTCTTATTTTTCTTATTCAAACCCTCTTTCTTTTACCCTAATTAGTATATAATTAAGAATAAAAGATGGCAATAATAACCCACTAATTAACTTAAGGTTACCTCTTTTAACCCCCAAGTAATTAGACTTATTAACATTAACCCACTAACTTTATAATTAAAGCAGGAATA
Organism: Solanum arcanum; assembly: GCA_027789145.1. Taxonomy (NCBI): domain Eukaryota; kingdom Viridiplantae; phylum Streptophyta; class Magnoliopsida; order Solanales; family Solanaceae; genus Solanum; species Solanum arcanum. The sequence goes on along the minus strand of CM050935.1, from coordinate 20,660,922 downwards.
GTCAAAAACGTCACTTAAAACGTATAAAGAAATCCGACCCGAACTGGGATTGTGTAGCCCGTGACGGGCCGTCGCGCCTGCGACGGTCCGTCCTGTTGTCCGTCGCATAGTTCAGAGACCCAAATTTCCACCAAGGGTCTGTGACGGTCCGTCACACCTGTGACGGTCCGTCCTGCCATTCCGTTACGAAGTTCAGATAGTCGATTTTCAGTACCCAATTTCAGATTTTCTAAGTGTCTTGAAACGAGACCCTGCGACGGTCCGTCGTGCCCATGACGGTCCATCGTGGGGTCCGTCGCTTCTGCCAGTTTTCCAGAATTGAAGTCTGCTACTCAAAACGACTAAACAGGTCGTTACAGTATTCTATTTGCATATATTCGTCATCATCTATAACTATTTCTGCAATTTGTTTTCTCTTTGGATTTTTAGGTAATTTACAGTTTCTAGCTATGTGTCCTATCTTTCCGCAATTATAACATGTACATTGGGATATTTTTCTTTTAGGTCTATATGGTCTTTTCATTTTATAATTTTTTACATAATACTTTCGTCTTGGTTGTTTATATTTATACTTAGTTTTATTTTTTCTATAATTTTTATATCTTCTGGATTTTTGTTTTTTATTTGTACACCCAAACTGTGGTGCCATTTTATTTTTGCAACATGATAAATTTTTATTTAGTACTTTTTCCATTTTTAATTTTTCTTTTTGGTTTTCACATAATTGTGTAAACCATTGAGATAGAAATTTTATTCGAGCTCCTAAAGTATCTACCATTCCTTCATTATTCCAATCCTTTATTATTTTTGTACTAAATGGTTCTGGTAATTTTGTAAAATATTGTTTTCTTATTTCTTTTGCTTCGTCTAAATTGTATTTAGCTTTGTAATAATATTCTTTGAATGCACAAGTATATTCTTCTATATAACACAATTTACATATAGCTAATTTTGTCATAAGTTGTCTATTTATTATTTTTTCTCTATTTTGTTCTCTTATATCCGTGGTCATATGTAAGGACACGGAAGGTCATTTTTGGAAATTTTAAATATTACTGTAACTTGAGTTAATAAATCGATAGTTAATGGACTAAAGTAATCATTTAATAATACTTTATAAATCATGGGTTAAAATGAATTAAATTGTTTAGGGTTTGTCACATTTAATACATAATTATTTTTATTAATTAAATAAAAGATAGAAAAAGAGAAAAGAGTCGGAGAACCTTACCTGTAGACGCCGAAGGCAGCCGCAAGATCTTCATAAGGTAAACTTTAATATGTCTTATTCATATAGTGGCTTATGTGTATGTTAACAAGTATTAAAAGGAACCAAAAAAAATATTGAAATAAAGTCACTCGTGTATGTATTGAAATATGGGGCTTAGTGGAGACAACCATTAATTATTATTATTATTTTTGGTACAATTTTGGCGGTGATTTGGCGTGCTGTTTGGCCATGTAAATGGTAGCCAATAATGGCATGATGATGAGGATATAATTGAGAAGCATTAAGGATTACTATATTAGTAAATATATGCATAAGGATACACTGCATGGCTGAAGCAGTGTGTCCATAATTTTTCCATTTTAGCGTGAGAGCTACATGTAGTGTAGCTTTATATATATATTTTTTTTAATGACTTATAGAGATGATATTTTTTTTCTTTTTTTTTGTTATGTAATGAGTCAAGAAAATTAAATATTGGTATATTATATTATATGAAACTATGAAGGTTGTATTAATTTGAAAATATGATAGTTGAAATGTGAGTTGGCATCAAGAATTATGAACTTGGTCATAAAAATTGAGTGAATTTAAAGGTCAAAGTTAAAAACATAATAATGTGGGTGTTGTTAGTTCTGAAACCTTATTACCAATATATGTTTGAATAGATTCCATTGGTTCGGAAGCTCAACGGAAGGGGAAGGTTCAAGCCCTGGAGTGATCATTTGATTGGCTAAGGCAAGTGGATTTCTAAACTCTTGTTAAGCGTACGAAATTCGTGTATTTCCTTGTGTGATGTTGAGAATGATTTGGAGACTTGTTGTTTATTTGTTGGTGTTGTATTTCTTGTTGTAAATTGTGCTTTGTTATCAAATGGTTATCTCCTCCTTTTCATTTGAGCATGTCATTTGCATTGTATCTGAGACATGGTTGTGGTAAGAGGATGATGTACTATTTTCGAGGGTCGTATCGCGTGCCGCGATGGATATTATATTTCGAGGGACGTATCGCGCGCTGCGAAGGTTACTATTTATCGAGGGTCGTGTCGTGCGCCGCGACAAATGCATGGACAGATATGTCCCCCATGGTCCTGGCCTGAGAGACAGCGGGTGTGTATCGTTAGGAAAGACATGAATCACGATATTTGACATTGCATCTCATGGCATTGCACATTTTTATTATTGATGAACTTGAACATGTGTTTTGCTGATCTTGTGATTGTTTTTCTGTGAAGCTTGTGACTGTTGAATATTGAGTTGTTATTGAGAATGTGTAAACTGGTTGAGTGTGGTTATTGAGTGGTGTGTTTGGTAAACTGTTAGGCTGTAGCGTGGAGGTTTAGATAGGGCGTAAGGAGTACCCGTATTTGGTTCACTTAACTTGTGTTTATAGGTTTGCTTGTTGGGTACCGCGTGGTTTGGTACTCACCCCTTGCTTCTACAAATTTTTGTAGGTTACGAGTCTGGATTTTTGTGATACCTTCCATTCTCTTCGTTTCTGAGGCATCTTGTGGAGCCCCAGGTTCATAGGTCTCACGTGTATACAAGCCGAGTCTACGTAGAGTCTCAAGGATCAGTGCGGAGACGTCTGTACTCATCTCTGAGAGGCTATGAAGATTACTAGGAAACTTCCTTTTGTTCATTCTTTCTCATCGTGCGTAGTTACCTTCGTTAGTAGTGAGTTGTTGTATACTCTTTTGACAGATGACGAGGACTAGAACTAATGTTACTGGTGGTAGAAGGGAGGCACTTCCTGAGGCAGTTGTTGAGGCCCCAGCTAGGGGTAGGGGTAGATCTCGAGCTAGAGGTCGTGCTAGTAGTACGACAGTAGCCAGAGGTCGTGGACGTGGAGCAGCACCTGTGAGAGGTCTTGCTAGAGAGGTCTCTACTGAACCTCAGATTGATGACAGAGAGGACCAGGTTCTTCCAGATACCGTAGTCACACCTTTGCTTCAGGATACGCTATTGAGGGTGTTAAGTGTGCTAGAGGGCTTTTCTCAGGGTGGTGGTGCAACTACCACACCACATGACTCCCGTACTAGAGAGGGAGCTCAGACCCAAGAGCAGCAACAAGCTCCAGCTGTTCAAGATGCGGTGGGGAAACTACCAGTAGATCTCGCGGTTCAGAATGATGTTGCACGAGCAGTTGGGGGTCAAGTTGCATCGATGGTTGTTCTGATAGAGGATGAGCAGCGTAGGTATGAGAGATTTTGAAAGATGGACCCACCTCAGTTTCAGGGTGGGAAGAGCGAGGACGCTCATGAGTTTCTAACTACTTGCCGAGAGTTACTAGAGGTGGTTGGATTAGCTGAGTCACATGGGGTTCTATATGCTACACTCCAGCTTCGTGGACCAGCGAGAGACTGGTGGAGGACTTATTCGGGATGTTTGCCAGTTGGATCTCCTTTGGTGACTTGGGAGCAGTTTGCTAGCGCATTCAAAGATTGTTTTATCCCATGGAGCGTGAGAGAGGAGAGTCGCTTGAGGTTTAAGAGTCTGAGACAGGATGGTTTATCGGTTACAGAGTATGAGGCGCGTTTTTGCCAGTTGTCTAGGCATGCGTTGTCCATTATTCCAAATGAGACAGAGAGGATCCGCAAATTTGTGAGGGGATTGACTTTCTCTATCAGGTCAGCTATGTTTCGGACATCTAGGGAGGGGACTTCTTTCCAGTCTATTGTGAGCGCCGCCAAAGAGGAGGAATTGATGGAGAGAGAGGAGTTTGGGGACCCTAAAAGAGCTCGTATATCAGGTCAGTTTCAGGGTGCCTCACCTGGAGGTAGGGGATCACAGAGAGTGAGTGGTTCTTTTCAGCAGCGGGGACCTATTCATGTATCTATGCCGACATTTGAGGGTTGCCAGACATCTAGGGGTTCTTATGGCCCAGGTCAGGGCTCGTACGGTTCACAACAGCAACCTACAGGGCGAGGCAATTATAGTGGGTTTTCAGGGTCCACACAGCAGTTCCAAGGTCAGAGATTTTGTTTTACTTATGGAGATCCCGATCATCTAATGCGGCAGTGTACTTCTCAAAGGGATCGTGGTGGGACTCGACCTAATTCTTCATTCCACACTAGACCACCAGCTCCACAGGGTAGAGGTCGTGGCAGAGTTCAGTCAGGTAGAGGTTATAGAGTTTCTAGTAGTGGTGTTGCAGCTCAGCAGAGTGGGGGTAGAGGTACCACCCAGGATGGAGGTGGACGAGGAGGCCACTGCTATGCTTTCCCTGGGAGACCTGAGGCAGAGACCTCTGATGCTGTTATTACAGGTATCATCCAAGTATGCCATCGACCTGCGTCTGTGTTGTTTGATCCAGGTTCTACATTTTCTTATGTGTCTACGTATTTTGCTGCTAAATTTGATATGATATGTGATAGCATGAGTGTATCTATTCGTGTTTCTACACCCGTGGGTAAGCCCTTAGTGGTGGATCGAGTGTATCGATCCTGTCTTGTTTCTTTGGCTGGGTATGACACTTGGGTAGACTTAATCATTCTGGGGATGGTGGACTTTGATGTTATCTTGGGTATGGATTGGCTTTCTCCTTATCATGTTGTCCTTGATTGTAATGCTAAGACTGTGACTTTAGCAATGCCTGGTCTTCTGAGGGTTGAGTGGAAGAGTGTTAGTGGTTCTTATCCTAGCAAGGTCATCTCTTTTATCCGTGCTAAGAGATTGGTGGAGAGGGGGTGTTTGTCTTACTTATCTTTTATTCGGGATACTAGTGTTGAACCACCTCCCATGGACTCTGTTCCCGTGGTTCAGGAGTTTCCCGATGTATTTCCTTCTGATCTTCCAGGCGTTCCTCCCGATAGGGATATCGCTTTTGCTATTGATTTGGAGCCGGGCACTAAGCCTATTTCTATACCTCCATATCGTATGGCCCCAGCAGAGTTGAAAGAATTGAAGGATCAGTTGTAGGATTTATTGAGTAAGGGTTTTATTCGCCGTAGTGTATCACCTTGGGGTGCCCCTGTATTGTTTGTGAAGAAGAAGGATGGGACTATGAGAATGTGTATTGATTACAGATAGTTGAACAAGGTAACAGTGAAGAATAAGTATCCTCTTCCGCGTATTAATGAATTATTTGATCAGTTACAGGGAGCATCATTGTTCTCAAAAATTGATTTGAGGTCTGGGTATCATCAGTTGAAGATTAGGGCATCAGATAACCCTAAGATAGCTTTTCGGACTCGGTATGGGCATTATGAGTTTCTAGTGATGCCCTTCGGATTGACTAATGCCCCTACAGCATTCATGGAGTTGATGAATGGGGTGTTTCGACCATACCTTGATTCTTTTGTGATTGTTTTCATCGATGACATCTTGGTTTACTCTAAGACCGAGGAGGACCTTGTCCGACACCTGAGGATTGTACTTCAGAGGTGTAGAGAAGAGAAGTTGTATGCCAAGTTCTCAATGTGTGAGTTCTGGCTTACTTCTGTGACATTCTTGGGACACGTGGTGTCCAAGGAGGATATTAGAGTAGATCCGGCCAAGATTGAGGCAGTTAGAGGCTGGACGCGACCTACTTCACCTACTGAGATTAGGAGTTTTGTGGGATTGGCAGGCTATTATCGATGATTTGTTCAGAGTTTCTCTACTATTGCAGCACCATTGACTAGATTGACTCGACAGGATGTGGGTTTTCAGTGGTCTGATGAGTGTGAGGAGAGATTTCAAAAGCTCAAGACTTTGTTGACTTCTTCTCCTGTGTTGACTCTACCAGAGGAAGGTGTAGACTTTACTGTGTATTGTGATGCTTCAGGAGTTGGTTTGGGTGGTGTGTTGATGCAGAAGGGGAAAGTGATTTCTTATGCTTCGAGGCAATTGAAGTCCCATGAGAAGAACTACCCTACCCAAGATCTGGAGTTGGCGGCTGTGGTATTTGTACTTAAGTTATGGCGTCATTATTTGTATGGAGTGCATTGTGAGATCTTCACTGATCATCGGAGTCTTCAGTATATCTTTAGCCAGAGGGATTTGAACTTGAGGCAACGGAGATGGCTTGAGTTGCTGAAGGACTATGATGTTACCAATCTGTATTATCCAGGAAAGGCCAATGTTGTGGACGATGCTCTGAGTAGGAAGACTCCTAGCATGGGGAGTCTTGCAGCGCTTAGTATTGAGGAGAGACCATTGCCTAGAGATGTGCAGATATTAGCTAATAGTCTTGTCCGCTTGCAGATTTCAGAGGAGAGTGATGGGATGATTGCTTTTATTGAGGCTCGATCTTCTTTAGTCGAGCAGATTCGTGCACACCAATTTGATGATGAAAAATTATGTCTCATTCGAGAAAAAGTATTGAGAGGGGAAGCTAAGGAGGCTGTCCTTGATTCTGATGGTGTCTTGAGGATCGGAGGCAGGATTTGTGTGCCCAAGACATGCGATTTGATTAGATTGATCCTTTAGGAGGCCCATTGTTCTCGATATTCTATCCATCCGGGAGCGGCGAAAATGTATCATGATCTGAGTCAGCATTACTGGTGGTGTGGGATGAAGAGAGATATTACAGACATTTTTTTGAGGTGTTTGACTTGCCAGCAGGTCAAGTGTGAGCACCAGCGGCCTGGGGGTGTATCTCAAAGGATGCCTATTCCTACTTGGAAGTGGGAGCGGATTACTATGGACTTTGTTGTGGGTTTGCCTACCACAGTGGGTGGTTATTACTCTATTTGGGTTGTTGGTTATAGGCTGACCAAGTCTGCCCACTTCATCCCGGTTCGGGTGAAGTATACGGCAGAAAAGTTAGCCGAGCTATATATCAGTCATATTGTGCGGCTACATGGAGTTCCGATTTATATCATATCAGATCGGGGTTCATTATTTACTTCTCATTTCTGGAAGTCATTACAACATGGTCTGGGTACTCAGTTAGATATGAGTACGGCATTTCACCCTCATACAGATGGTCAATCTGAGCAGACCATTCAGGTATTGGAAGATATGCTTCGAGCGTGTGTGATCGATTTTGGTGCTAGATGGGATCAACATTTACCATTAGCGGAGTTTGCCTATAATAATAGTTATCACTCTAGTATCCAGATGGCCCCATTTGAGGCGTTGTATGAAAGACAGAGTAGGACTCCGATTGGTTGGTTTGATTCGGCAGAGATGGACTCTTTGGATACAGACTTGCTTAGAGATGCTATGGAGCAAGTCCATATGATTCAGTATAGATTATTGACAACTCAGAGTCAACAGAAGAGTTATGCAGACCGGAGAGTTAGATCCTTGGTGTTTATGGAGGGTGATCATGTTTGGCTCCGAGTATCACCCAGGAAGGGTGTGATGAGGTTTGGAAATAGGGGCAAGCTTAGCCGTAGGTTCATTGGACCTTTTGAGATTTTGAGCCGAGTGGGAGAGGTGGCCTATAAGTTGGCCTTGCCACCTAGTTTGTCGGCAGTTCATCCTGTTTTCCATGTCTCTATGCTTCGGAAGTATATTCCGGATGAATCTCATGTGATTTCACTCGATTCTGTGGAGCTGGGTCCAGACTTGACATATGAGGAGAAGCCTATAGCTATATTGGATAGGAAAATTTGAAAGCTTAGGACCAAGCTGCTTGTTTCAGTGAAGGTGCAATGGAAGCATCGTTCAGTAAGAGAAGCAACTTGGGAGACAGAGTCTGACATGCGTGCCAGATATCCTCAACTTTTTGAAGCATCAGGTACTTTCTTTTACTTTATGTTCGAGGACAAACATGATTTTTAGTGGTGGATAATGTAATGACCCGGAAGGTCATTTTTGGAAATTGTAAATATTAGTGTAACTTGAGTTAATAAATCAATAGTTAATGGACTAAAGTAATTATTTAATAATACTTTATAAATCATGGGTTAAAATGAATTAAATTGTTTAGGGTTTGTCACATTTAATACATAATTATTTTTATTAATTAAATAAAAGATAGAAAAAGAGAAAAGAGTCGGAGAACCTTACCTGTAGACGCCGAAGGCAGCCGCAAGATCTTCATCAGGTAAATTTTAATATGTCTTATTCATATAGTGACTTATGTGTATGTTAACAAGTATTAAAAGGAACAAAAAAAATATTGAAATAAAGTCAATCGTGTATGTATTGAAATATGGGGCTTAGTGGAGACAACCATTAATTATTATTATTATTTTGGTACAATTTTGGCGGTGATTTGGCGTGCTGTTTGGCCATGTAAATGGTAGCCAATAATGGCATGATGATGAGGATATAATTGAGAAGCATTAAGGATTATTATATTAGTAAATATATGCATAAGGATACACTGCAAGGCTGAAGCAGTGTGTCCATAATTTTTCCATTTTAGCGTGAGGGCTACATATAGTGTAGCTTTATATATATATATATATTTTTTAATGACTTATAGAGATGATATTTTTTTTCTTTTTTTTTGTTATGTAATGAGTCAAGAAAATTAAATATTGGTATATTATATTATATGAAAACTATTAAGGTTGTATTAATTTGAAAATATGATAGTTGAAATGTGAGTTGGCATCAAGAATTATGAACTTGGTCATAAAAATTGAGTGAATTTAAAGGTCAAAGTTAAAAACATATTAATGTGGGTGTTGTTAGTTCTGAAACCTTATTACGAATATATGCTTGAATAGATTCCATTGGTTCGGAAGCTCAACGGAAGGGGAAGGTTCAAGCCCCGGAGTGATCATTCGATTGGCTAAGGCAAGTGGATTTCTAAACTCTTGTTAAGCGTACGAAATTCGTGTATTTCCTTGTGTGATGTTGAGAATGATTTGGAGACTTGTTGTTTATTTGTTGGTGTTGTATTTCTTGTTGTAAATTGTGCTTTGTTATCAAATGGTTATCTCCTCCTTTTCATTTGAGCATGTCATTTGCATTGTATCTGAGACATGGTTGTTGTAAGAGGATGATGTACTATTTTCGAGGGTCGTATTGCGCGCCGCGATGGATATTATATTTTGAGGGACGTATCGCGCGCCGTGAAGGTTAATAATTATCGAGGGTCGTGTCGTGCGCCGCAACAGATGCATGGACAGATATGTCCCCCATGGGTCCTGGCCTGAGAGACAGCGGGTGTGGATCGTTAGGAAAGACATGCATCACGATATTTGACATTGCATCTCATGGCATTGCACATTTTTATTATTGATGAACTTGAACATGTGTTTTGCTGATCTTGTGATTGTTTCTCTGTGAAGCTTGTGACTGTTGAATATTGAGTTGTTATTGAGAATGTGTAAACTGGTTGAGTGTGGTTATTGAGTGGTGTGTTTGGTAAACTGTTAGGCTGTAGCGTGGAGGCTTAGATAGGGCGTAAGGAGTACCCGTATTTTGTTCACTTAACTTGTGTTTAGAGGTTTGCTTGTTGGGTACCGCGTGGTTTGGTACTCACACCTTACTTCTACAAATTTTTGTAGGTTACGAGTCTGGATTTTTGTGATACCTTCCATTCTCTTCGTTTCCGAGGCATCTTGTGGAGGATAGTGAGGTAGTTGCTTGTCATCTCAGCGAACTTTCCTACTCCTGTTTATGACTTTGTTTTTACTTGAAAGACAACTTCATTTTAGACTTTTATTTTATTTCAATTCTAATATTTACATTAGAGGCTTGTGCACGTGACAACCTGGTTTTGGGGATTGAATTAATATGACTTGGTTTTATAATAGAAATTATTGTTGGATTTTCATTTACTTCCGCATTTTGTTAGATATTAGGTTTTAGGCTGACTTGTCTTGGTGGGATAAGACGAGTGCCATCACGCCCATTTTTGGGTCGTGATATCATACCTCCAAATTCACTTCTTATTGCTGATTCATATTTGTCTAGTATATCTATATTTGTTGCTGATGTGGATCCATCCATTTTCTTATCATTCCTAAGTACTTCTAAACTTTCTGAGGGTAGATTTTCTATCCATAATTTTGTTGTTCCTACGAATGTTCTTTCTATGTATCTTGGTGTTTTTGTTGTTTCTATTTTGTTATCTATTAACTGTTTAGATATATTTCCTGTCCATAGTAATATTGCTTTATTTATGTCTGTGACACAATCTAAATATAAGAAATTATATTGTTTACTTAATGGTTTTGGTATCCAATTTTTATTCAATCTACTGTTCCATATTGCATTATTTCTATCTGATTGTTGATAACTTTCTGTATAGTAAGTTGGTGGTGTCCATCTAGGACTAGCTCTAGGACTATTTCTGGGACTAGTATCTGGGGTTTTGACTCTTGACGTACTGGGTCTATTCACATATCCTATGTTTATTTCCAATTTTTTTATTTTATTTGTCTGTTCTAAGATTTCTGTGTATGTCTCACTTATGTCACTTATTTCCGATTTTTGGTCATTTTCATTTTCATCTATTTCATTTACTTCATTTATCTCAATATCTTCATTTAATTTTTGTTCCATTTCTTTTATTTCATTAGTTAATTCAAGCTCTTTATTCTTTTCCTTTTGTTTTTGCTTATTTTCATATAATAATTTTAACCTAGCTAATTCCTTTTCTAATTCACTTATTCTTGTCTTTTTTCTTTCTTCTAAATGTTGTACTTCTTGTTTGGTTTGTATTTTTATTTTTTCAATTTCTTTTGATTTGTCTATTTCTTCATTTTCTTTTGTTATTCTTATCATAGCTGTTAAACTATCTTCAAATTTTTCTGTTTCTTTTTCTAACATTAAGTATAGATTATTTCCTATTTTTTATATCTTCTTCCTAAATTTGAAAATATTATTTTTATTATCATTCCGTCTTGATTTTCATATGTTTTTTCGTCTACTGCAAATTCTTCTTTATTCATTATAATTTATGTATTATATTATGTTGTAACTCATATTCAAGACACTCTAATTCCAATTTTAACATAGATATATCTTTTCTTTGTGCTAGTATTGATTTCTTACATATTTCTGCTAATATATTTTCTTCTAACCTTCTTTTTCTATGTTGTAATTCTTGTTCTTTTTCAGTTATTTTTTCCATTATTTTTTCTATTAATTGTTGTTTATAAATTTCTTTGTTCATACTGTTTTTTCAAATAACAAACATATTTGTATTCTGTGTTTGAAATTATATTTATTAAATGATCTTTTTCATTATTACTTGCTTTAGTTAATTGTAATAGTTTATATTCCATATATAAAGGTTTTAATTTTTTTCATATTTTTCTTATCTTTTTATCTATCTTGGTTCTTTTTATTTTAGTATTTTTATTTTTATCCATCATAATTTTTTATATAATATTTTAAAAAGCTTACTTAATTTATCTGGATATTTAATCTTTTTTAACCTGTAATTTCTACCATATCGCCTTAGCCAATATTCAGTCATATTTAATCTCCAATATCTAAATCATCATATAAATCATACATGTCATAATAAAGTTCATCTTGTACACTTTGTATGGTTAACTCAGTCCAACCTTGGGTTGTTATTTCTATTATCTCATATGTTACCAATTTGTCATAAATTTCTCTTTTTATATCAGTACTCAGATCTTTTAATATATCGAGTAGTAATATCTTATAGTTATCATCATCATCTATTAAATAGGTACTCATTTTATTCATTTTTGCTAAAAATTTTATTCCTTTCAACCTCTTAATGTATTATATTTATTTATTATGAAATAATAATGATTTAATAATCATCTCGTCTAGTCACTACTACAGCTTTCTTCTTTGATTAGTTACCCTAACAGCGCCTCAACTTTGTTTACTCCCCTAAGCGGCCTTCTTGCCTAACGGCTTCAACCTTAGGATGGCATAGTCTGGGCATACTTGTTCATAGAATATTTCTGTAGCAAACCTTCTAAAGATGCTTATTAGAGCATTATTAAGTCATGATAAACAATTATAATCATCAAGAGATTTTCAAGAATAAATCTATTTAGCTACTCATAAATTTAAGAGTGTATGTTTTAATAAGGATAAAATCCATTTCTGGACTTCCTCCATATCTGTTTGTCTTATCTCTCGTGAATTGGCATATATCATTAAATGATCTCTTGAATAGTAGCTTCATATAGCATTTCCTTGTAGATAGTTGTTAGCTAATTCTTGTATGATAGTTGATAATCCAATTATTCTTTTATTTGCATAAAAACTGGGTATCTCAACCTTTGGTATCTCTGGTTGTTGCCCTATGTCTTCCGGTATTATCATTTCTCGTGTTAATCCAATTTTTACTATCTGGATCATTGGTTTTATCTCGTCATAAAGTATTTCAGCAGGTGCCGTATAAAATTTTATAAAAAATAAATTTCCTTTTGTAATTCTTTTGTATATTAAAAAGGTTTGCGGATCTCCGGGATTCCACTTATCTCGGTACCATCATATGTATATACAGTATTAAGTAATCCATAGCTGTAACAGGTTTTAACTATGTTTGGGTTGGTTTTAGGTTGTGCAATTAACTTGTTATAGCCTTGTAATTTTTGGGTTAAATAATCCTTGGTTTTTTCTGTAGTTGTTGTAGATTTGGGTTTGAGATTTAAAAAAAATCTGAATTTTGTATAGGTTTTCAATGTAAGTTTGGGATATATGGTTATATATTTTCTTTTCCTTATGTAGGCTGGCTGCATATGTAGATGTTTGTGGTGTTGGGGTTTCTACTATCTGTGCCTTTGGAATAAATGGTTTTGTAAATAAGCTTTTTAGGTTTGCATTTTTTGATGTAGTTTTTTCCATAGCTGCTGTACTTGTGCCTGCAACATTAGCAATGTTAATGTTATGGGTTTTAAGGAGTTTCCCAACATCTCCTTCTAGTTCTGAAATTTTTGCGTCTTCCGATCGACGTAACTCTGCATGTTGGCGTAGTTCCACATATTTATAGTCATGCTGCTGACTATTAGCTTTTAGATTTTTTAACACTTTTCCCATATTGTCCACCTTCGTAGAAAGTGTAGTAATGGCTTTGAGTACTTCTTCTATTGTATTTGGTCCAGTTTGAGTTCCTTTTTCTTGATAGGTAGTCTGCAACAAGATTTTCATCAGTTTTTATAATTTCAATTGTGAATGTAAAATTTAATATATTTAATATTAATCTTCTTATTTCTTTTTTTGTAACTGAATCATCTATCTTTTTGGTTATCCACCACTTTACCTGTGTGTTATCGGTTCTTACAATAAATTTATTGTAAACTATATATGGTTCAAATGCTAACAAACATTTATATAATGCAAATAATTCCTTTCTATTTATTTCCCATTTTGCTTGTGCCTCAGTATATGATCCTGAGCAATATCTGCAATGGTGTTCTACCTTTTCCTTGTCATATTTGTATTTTAGTACTCCTCCATAACTGTGGTCACTTGAATCTGTTTCAATTATATATGTGAATGTTCTACTTTCATCAGGAAAATATAATTTTGGTAATTTTTTGCATAATTTTGGCCGACAATGACTATGACTAATTTTGTACATATATTTTTATGTCTATTTTTCCTTATCTTCTTCTTCTCAGCTAACTCAAGTTGTACGTCTTGAATTATGTCATCACCTTGGTTGCACCTGGAACATATATGGTCTGGATATTTGTGACCAATTAGCTTGCAATATCTTGTCATTAGTTCTTCGGAGATGAATCCTTGTTTTATCGCTCTAGTTGTTGGAGTAGCTTCTGGTTTTAATAAGGATAAAATCCATTTCTGGACTTCCTCCATATCTGTTTGTCTTATCTCTCGTGAATTGGCATATATCATTAAATGATCTCTTGAATAGTAGCTCCATATAGCATTTCCTTGTAGATAGTTGTTAGCTAATTCTTGTATGATAGTTGATAATCCAATTATTCTTGGGTATCTCAACTTTTGGTATCTCTGGTTGTTGCCCTATGTCTTCCGGTATTATCATTTCTCGTGTTAATGCAATTTTTACTATCTGGATCATTGGTTTTATCTCGTCATAAAGTATCTCAGCTGGTGCCGTATAAAATTTTATAAAAAATAAATTTCCTTTTGTAATTCTTTTGTATATTAAAAAGGCTCTGTGGATCTCCGGGATTCCACTTATCTCTGTACCATCATATGTATATATAGTATTAAGTAATCCATAGCTGTAACAGGTTTTAACTAAGTTTGGGTTGGTTTTAGGTTGTGCAATTAACTTGTTATAGCCTTGTAATTTTTGGGTTAAATAATCCTGGGTTTTTTCTGTAGTTGTTGTAGATTTGGGTTTGAGATTTAAAAAAATATGAATTTTGTATAGGTTTTCAATGTAAGTTTGGGATATATTGTTATATATTTTCGTTTCCTTATGTAGGCTGGCTGCATATGTAGATGTTTGTGGTGTTGGGGTTTCTACTATCTGTGCCTTTGGAATAAATGGTTTTGTAAATAAGTTGTTTAGGTTTGTATTTTTTGATGTAGTTTTTTCCATAGCTGTTGTACTTGTATGTAATGATCCTCTTAGTCGTTTTAGAAATTTTAATCAGCATTATTATATTAACCTTTTTAGTAGATTTTGTAAATAATTTATATGACTTATAAGAATGAGTGACATAATTTTTAGATTTAATAAAGAATTATTTTGTTGCTAAGAATAATGAAAAAAAGAAAAAAATAGAAAAAAAAGAAAAAGAAGATCAAATAAATAAATAATAAAAAAATAATAAAAAAAGGGCAAAGTGCCCTAAATGGTTGGTTGAAGCCGCACACGGCTGATGAGAAAAAAAAAGAACGATCTGGAAAAAAAAACGCAGTGAAGAAAAGAAAAGAAAGGGAGAAAAGAAAAGGGAAAAGGAGGAGAAAAATCAATATTTTCATCTCAAGGCGTCAAGGTAATTATTCTTATCCTTTCTATTAAATTTTTGTGTAACTAGGAATAGACTTTTTAGGTTAAAACGTGTATAATTTATACTAATATGTGAACTTGTGAACTTGAGATTATAAATGTGTATAAGTATTATGATTCAACCATTGGACAATGATTAGTCCTAATCATTGGACAATGATTACTCCAAGATTAGAATTATTAATAGTGGAACGATAAATATGAATTGGAACATTGAAAATAAGTGGTTTCAGCAGATAGTTTTGTAGTCCGCCATTGATGTGTTGGACAGTTAGTTTCGGCTTTAATTATTTTCATTTGATTATCATATTAGGTTTCAAGTTTTAATATATTGAGATATGTGTTAAATAGTGGGTGCATTATGATATATAAAAAAAAAACATTATAATTATGTTATTCAGAGAATTAAGATTTAACTCTAAACTTGAAATTCAGAAAATATGAGATTTGATCAATTGGTTGGAATAAAGATTTAGAAATTTATTATAAATTTGGATGAGTTTTGGGTCTAAGCTAGAGATATAGCAATATGAATGTTGTTAGTTTCGAAATCATATCGTGGTTATTTATTTGAATAGATTTTATTGGTTTGGAAGTCAACCAAAAGCGGAAGGCTCAAGTTTTGGAGTCATTGTTCGACTATTTGAGGCAAGTGGATTTCTAAACTCTTGTTAAGTGTATGAAATGCGTGTATTTCCTTGTGGTATATGTTGGGACTAACGGGATTGGTGATGGGTTGACTTGTCCACATTGATTAATTCTAATGATGAAAAGAATAAGGATAACAAAAGGCAATGTGATTAGTTGTTTATGTCTGTTGTGTTGAGAAAGGGTTGAAAGCTTGTTGAATCATTGTTGATGTAACTTCATGTTTGTGTGGTTGTGAACTGTGCGATGTCATGAAAATGGTCATCTCCTCATTATATGTGTGAACTTGTCATCTGCATTATTCTGAGGCATTTGTTGTGACAAGTGTTATGTGCATTGAGAAAGAATGGGTACTTAAGAGGATGTACCATTTCGAGGGACGTATCGCGCGCCGCGATGGATACTATATTTCGAGGGCGTATCGCGCGCGCGATGGTTACTATTATCGAGGGTCGTGGTCGTGCGCGCGACGGATGCATGGGATGCATATGTCCCCATGGGTCCTGGACTGAGACACAGAGGGTGTGTATCACTAGGTCAGACATGCATCATTATACTTGACATTGCATTCCACTGCATTGCACATACTTATCATTAGTGAACTCGATATCGTATTTTCTTTGATCTTCCGATTGCCTTCTGCGGAACTTGTGATTGATTAATATTGAGCTTGTTATTGCGGATATGTAATTTGTTGAAGTATTCTTGTTGAGGATATGTAATTTGTTGAAGTGTTGTTGTTGAGGATATGTAATTTGTCCAAGTGTTGTTGTTGAGCTACGTGCTATGTAAACTGTGAGCTGTTAGGTTGGGTTGATTTTAATGCAGGTTGTAGTTGTGGAGGTTTGGTTGGGGGTGGTAGGAGTACCCGTATTTTATCCCCTTAACTTGTGTTTAGACGTTTTACTTGCTGGGTACCGTGTGGTTTGGTACTCAACCCTTGCTACTACAAATTTTTTTGTAGGTTACTAGCCTGGACTTTGTGATATTTCTCTTCTCCTTGTCTGAGGTTTCTTGGAGATTTGTCAGGTAGCTGTTTCCATCGCAGCAGACTTTCTTCTCCTTAATTATGATCTTGTTCTATTCTAGAAACAAGTTCATTTGAGACTTGAGTTTTTCTTTTGAATCAATTGTAATACATTAGAGGCTTGTACAAGTGACTACTAGGTTTTGGGGGTTTTATTAAGTTACTTATATTTTATTTCCGCACTTTATTGTAATGGTTGAGTTTTAGGCTGACTTGTCTTGGTGGGATAAGACGAGTGCCATCACACCCGTTTTTGGGTCGTGACATTGTACCTGCAACATTAGCAATGTTAATGTTATGGGTTTTAAGGAGTTTCGCAACATCTCCTTCTAGTTCTGGAATTTTTGTGTCTTCCGATCGACGTAACTCTGCATGTTGGCTTAGTTCCGCATATTTATAGTCATGCTGCTGACAATTAGCTTTTAGATTTTGTAACTACTTTCCCATACTGTCCACCGTCGTAGAAAGTGTAGTAATGGCTTTGAGTACTTCTTCTATTGTATCTGGTTCAGTTTGAGTTCTTTTTTCTTGATAGGTAGTCTGCAACAAGATTTTCATCAGTTTTTATAATTTCAATTGTGAATGTAAAATTTAATATATTTAATATTAATCTTCTTATTTCTTTTGTTGTAACTGAATCATCTATCTTTTTGGTTATCCACCACTTTACCTGTGTGTTATCTGTTCTTACAATAAATTTATTGTAAACTATATATGGTTCAAATGCTAACAAACATTTATATAATGCAAATAATTCCTTTCTATTTATTTCCCATTTTGCTTGTGCCTCAGTATATGATCCTGAGCAATACCTGCAATGGTGTTCTACCTTTTCTTTGTCATATTTGTATTTTTGTACTCCTCCATAACTGTGGTCACTTGAATCTGTTTCAATTATATATGTGAATGTTCTACTTTCATCAGGAAAATATAATTTTGGTAATTTTTTGCCTAATTTTTTAATATTTTTTATGTGTTCTTTATCTTTGTTGTCAAAATGATATTCAACATCTTTTTTGAGTTTTTTGTATAATGGTTTTTAAATGTTCTGGTAATTTTGGTATACATTCCCTTACTTTATTTACTAATCCTAAGAATGATTGTAATTTCTTTTTTGTATCTATATTTTCATCAATAATAATTATTTTTTGTACTATGTGAGTCTGCATTTTTATTCCATTTTTATCTATTTGTATTCCTAGGAATTCTATCTGTGGTTTCATAATTTCTGCTTTACTTTTACTTAAACTTATACCTGTGTGTTTAATTATGTGTATAAATTTTTCTAATAATCTTATATGTTCATCTTGTGTTTTAGAATTTAATAATATATCATCTATATATATAACACAATTTTCTAGCTGGTTAAAACAGTTATCCATAAAATGTTGATATCTACCTGGTGCATTTTTATATCCAAATGGTAATGCATTCCATTCATAGAATCCTTGCGGTACTGTGAATGCTGTTAATTGTTTAGATTCTTCTTCTAGTTTTAGATGATAAAATCCTGATTTACAGTCAAATTTGCTAAAATAGTTGTATCCTTGTATTTGTCTTATTTTAAGTATTTTATTAGGTATTGGATAGTTATATGTTTTAGTTTTGGCATTTAAAATTCTGTAGTCTATAACCATTCTACTTTTGCCTCTTTTTTGTTAACTGTGTTTTATCACTATAAATACTGGGCTTGTATGTTTACTATTACTTTCTTGTGTCACGACCCCAAAACGGGGCCGCGACTGGCACCCACATTTACCCTCCTATGTGAGCGAACCAACCAATTTAACCCTTATCATTTCAATATATAACAACAGAAAGTAATGCGGAAGACTTAAACTCATTAATAAAAACATTTCAAAACTATTATTATTATCCCCAAAATCTGGAAGTCATCATCACAAGAACATCTATCTCAAACTTCTAAACTAGGAATGTCTAAGAACAAATAACTAAAAAGCTAGTCCATGCCGGAAGTTCAAGGCATCAAGACTTGAAGAAGAAGACCCAGTCCAAGCTAGACGCATTAGCTCACCCTGAATTTCCGATGAAGTGAAGACTGCTAGATCTGGCGATGAATTGAAGTTGACGGAACGCTTGTCGTGCATTACACAAATAACAAAGAAGAAAAACATAAAAGTAGGGGGTCAGTACAACCACACGTACTGAGTAGATATCATCGGCTAACTCAAAATAGGGAACAGTATATATCAATAATGATGTAAATCAACTACAATACTCAACATGTAGCAGCAACAAGTATTAATCATCAATAAATATCACCAAGTTCATCCTTGAGGACTCAAGCCTCAATACCATACTCGTTTGGGGATTAAGTTCATTATGTTGAGTATATTATCGTTTATCAAGGTTCATTATCTTTCTTCCTCTTGTGTCGGTACGTGACACTCCGATCCCCTACCCCTATGTGTCGGTACGTGACACTCCGATCCCCTATATGTGTCGGAATGTGACACTCCGATCCCCTATATGTGTCGGTACGTGACACTCCGATCCCCTAATTCTACGTGTCGGTTCGTGACACCCGTCCCACTAATACTATGTGTCGGAACGTGACACTCCGATCCACTAATACTATGTGTCGGAACGTGACACTCCGATCCACTAATACTATGTGTCGGAACGTGACACTCCGATCCCCTAACATCATTCTATCCGTTCATCAAGCCTTCTCCATACCAAGGCATCATCAATCCCATCACTTTAATTCATCAAGCCTTCTTTTATACTAAGGCATCATCATTAATAACATAGATTAAAGTTTCTTTCAAGATTTGGGATTAGATAGGTTTCATCATGCTTGTCTTATCAAAATCACATAATCATATTCATGCAAGCATACAATTAAGCATATAGCAGAGTTTACAATAAAATCAATACATATTATTCACTATTAAGAGTTCACTACGAATATCGTAAAAACCATAACCTAACTCCACCGAAGAGTTGGAATCAACAAGAAATTCCCAAGACTTGTTTCTTCTTCTCGTTTATCCTCTCTCTTTCTCTTTTCTTTTGGTTTGTTTTATTCAAACCCTCTTTCTTTTTACCCTAATTAAAAGTATAATTAAGTGTAAAGGAGGACAATAAAACCCACTAATTAATTTAAGGTTACCCCTTTTAACCCCTAAGTAATTAGACTTATTAATATTAACCCTCAAACTTTATAATTAAGGAAAGAATAGTCCAAAACGTCCCTTAAACGAGGAAAGAAATCCTAAACTGCCTGGGATTGGCGCAACCTGTGACGGGCCGTCGTGCCTGCGACGGTCCGTCACGGTGGCCGTCGCCACCTCCCCAGGCTCCAGGTGGGCTGTGACGGCCCGTCACCCTTGTGACGGTCCGTCACGCCTCGCCTCCGGCCCCGGGCGGTCGAGCTCGTTTCTTGCACCAAATTCTCAAAAGTTGAAGTGTTTTGCTGGTACTCACGACGGTTCGTCGTGGATTTGACGGTCCGTTCGCCATTTCGTTACGGTTCGTGAGAGTCGATTTTCAGTACCCATTTTCAGACCGCTAAGTGTCATGGAACGAAACACCACGACGGTCCGTCGGGCATGTAACGGTCCGTCGTTGGGTCCGGTTTCAGCCAGTTTTTCCAGAAATAATTCTGCTGCTCAAAACGACTAAACAGGTCGTTACAATAGATACCAATTTACCCATCATTCGTCCCCGAACGATCAAAAGAAGAAAAACAATGGCGAAAAGGGGTACCTGAATCTGTAAACAGATGTGGGTATTTCTCTTGCATATCTGCCTCCTTCTCCCAAGTAGCTTCTTCAACCGGTCGATTCTTCCATTGGACTTTGATGGATGCAATCTCTCTTGACCTCAACTTGCGAACTTTTCTATCTAAAATAGCAACCGGTTCTTCTTCATAAGTCAAGTTCTTATCAAGCAAAACTGAATCCCAACGGATGATGTAGTTTCCATCTCCATGGTATCTTTTCAACATGGACACATGAAACACCGGATGCACTCCGGACAGCCCTGGAGGCAAGGCTAATTCATAAGCCACCTCTCCTATTCGCTTTAGCACCTCAAATGGCCCAATGTACCTTGGACTTAGCTTACCTCTTTTGCCAAACCGCATCACCCCTTTCATAGGTGAAACCTTCAATAAGACTTGTTCACCCTCCATGAACTCCAAGTCTCTAACCTTTCGATCTGCATACTCCTTTTGTCTACTTTGCGCCGCTAGAAGCTTTTCTTGAATGCCCTTCACCTTATCTAACGAATCCCTCAAGAGATCAGTACCCCAAGGTCTAACCTCGAATGCATCAAACCAACCAATGGGAGATCTACATCTCCTCCCATACAATGCTTCAAATGGGGCCATATCAATGCTTGAGTGATAGCTATTGTTGTATGAAAACTCTGCCAAAGGTAAGAAGCTATCCCAATGGCCACCAAACTCTATCACGCATGCTCGAAGCATATCCTCCAACACTTGAATCGTTCGTTCAGACTGACCATCGGTCTGAGGATGGAACGCAGTACTAAGGTCCAACCTAGTACCCAATTCCGTATGCAATGTTTTCCAAAACTTAGAAGTAAACTGCGTACATCTATCTGATATAATGGATAGTGGAACCCCATGTAATCGAACGATTTCTGAGATATAGATCTTGGCTAACTTCTCTGCATTGTAAGTCACCTTGACCGGGATAAAATGAGCAGACTTAGTTAACTTATCAACAATCACCCAAATGGAGTCATACTTACCCATTGTCTTTGGAAGACCAACCACAAAGTCCATTGCGATTCTCTCCCACTTCCATTCAGGAATGGGCATTCTCTGAAGTGTTCCTCCGGGCCTTTGGTGTTCATACTTTACTTGTTGACAATTTGGACATTTAGCGATAAAGTCAACAATATCACGCTTCATTCTACTCCACCAAAAGTGTTGCTTGAGGTCACGGTACATCTTGGTCGCACCCGGATGTATAGAATACCGTGAACTATGAGCCTCTGTCAGAATAGTGTTGATCAAATCATCGACGCGGGGTACACATACCCTTCCTTTGATCCTCAAAACACCTTCTTCATCGATTGTCGCTTCTTTGGCCTCTCCTCGCAATACTTTATCTTGAATTCGCTTTAGTTTCTCATCATCAAACTGTTTTCCCTTAATCTTGTCAAGAAAAGAAGATCTTGACTCCACACTAGCCAACAATCCTCCCTTCTCATTTACTTCTAACCTCATCAAGTCGTTAGCCAGAGTCTGAACCTCTCTAGCCAATGGTCGTCTAGAAACTTGCAAGTGAGCTAGACTTCCCATGCTTCCCGCCTTTCTACTTAAAGCATCCGCTACAACATTTGCTTTTCCCGGATGATACAAGATAGTGATGTCGTAGTCCTTTAGTAACTCCATCCATCTCCTCTGTCTTAAGTTCAAATCTTTCTGAGTAAAGACATACTGTAGGCTACGATGATCCGTATAGACTTCACACTTAACCCCATATAAATAGTGCCTCCATTGCTTTAATGCAAACACTACCGCGGCCAATTCCAAGTCATGAGTTGGATAGTTACGTTCATGCACTTTTAATTGCCTCGAAGCATACGCAATCACATTCTTCTCTTGCATTAGCACTGCACCCAACCCAGAATAGGATGCATCACAATAAACAATGAAGTTTTTACCCTCTACTGGCAAGGTAAGAATTGGTGCGGTAGTCAACAAAGTCTTAAGCTTCTGAAAGCTTTCCTCACACTCATCCGACCATACAAATGGAACATTCTGCTTAGTCAAGTTCGTCAATTGGGAAGCAATAGAAGAGAATCCCTTGACAAATCGGCGGTAGTAGCTAGCTAACCCAACAAAGCTTCTTATTTCTGACACATTAGCGGGTCTTACCCAATTCTTCACTGTCTCAATCTTAGATGGATCTACCATCACTCCATCCTTAGAAACTACGTGCCCCAAGAAGGACACTGCATCTAGCCAAAATTCACACTTAGAGAACTTGGCATAAAGCTTTTTCTCCCTCAACGTTTCCAATACCGTTCTCAAATGCTCTTCATGTTCCTTCTTGCTCTTTGAGTATACCAATATATCATCAATAAATACAATCACGAAGAGATCCGAATATGGCTTAAAAATCCCATTCATCAAACTCATGAACGCAGCAGGGGCATTCGTAAGACCAAAGGACATCACCACAAATTCATAATGTCCATACCTAGTTTGAAAAGCAGTCTTTGGTACATCCGTTGCCCGTATTTTCAATTGATGATAACCGGATCTCAAGTCAATCTTAGAGAAGACACAAGCACCTTGTAACTGATCGAACAAGTCATCAATTCGAGGAAGAGGATACTTGTTCTTGATAGTTACCTTGTTCAACTGCCGGTAGTCTATGCACATCCGAAAACTCCCATCCTTCTTCTTTACAAACAAAACCGGAGCACCCCAAGGAGATGCACTTGGTCTAATGAAGCCTTTGTTTAACAACTCTTGAAGTTGTGCCTTTAACTCTCTTAACTCCGCGGGAGCCATTCTGTAAGGGGGTATAGAAATGGGGCGAGTACCCGCTTCAAGATCAATGCAGAAGTCAATATCCCTATCCGGTGGCATACCAGGAAGATCTGTAGGGAACACATCCAAAAATTCTCGAACTACCGAAACCGATTCAATTGAGGGTACTTGAGTAGTGTCGTCCCTAAGATGTGCTAAGAAAGCCAAACAACCATTACTAACCATCTTCCGAGCACAAAGAAAGGACACAATACGAACCGGATTGGAAGTGTAGTCGCCCTCCCACACTAACGGATCTGTCCCAGGCTTGGCTAACGTCACCGTTTTAGCATTACAATCCAAGATCGCAAAATTCGGAGAAAGCCAAGTCATACCCAGAATTACATCAAAATCTCCCATTTCTAAGATAACCAAATCTACATAAGTGTTGCTCCCCACAAAGTTCACCAAACAAGACCTATACACTTTTTCAACTACCACAGACTCACCCACCGGAGTAGAAACACGAATAGGCATATCAAGTAATTCACAATGTAAATTTAAACCATTAGCAAACGATGACGATACATATGAAAACGTGGAGCCAGGATCAAATAATACAGATGCCATGCAATCACAAACCAAGAGATTACCTGTGATGACAGCATCAGACGCCTCCGCTTCAGATCTCCCAGGGAAAGCGTAGCAATGGGCCCTATCACCAGTCTGTCTGTGGCCCCTACCATGTTGTGTCGTAGTGGCTCCAATTTGCCCATCTTCTCTGCCGTTGTGGTGACCACTATTACCTCGACCACCACGTCCTCCAGAAAAGCGGCCTCTACCATGACCACCTCTACCTCTAGCTATTGGGGGTTTGTAACTCTGTTTCGGACAATTCCTCCTAATATGTCCAACCTCCCCGCATCCATAACACTCTCTGGAGTCAGGCATAGGTCTCTCGGAGTAGTGTTGACCGTTCTGAGGTGGACCCCCAACTACAGTTTGTAGTGAAGACTGAATTGGTCGACTTGAATAACCTCCGGAGCTCTGTCCTCTAGAGTGAGAACCATTAAACTCACCTCCCTTTCGAAATCTTTTTGATGTTGAAGTTGTGGTGAAGTCGTCTGGCTTCACTCCTTCCACTTCTATCACAAAGTCTACCACCTCTTGGAAGGATTTTGCCGTTGCCGCTATCTGTAAGGCCGAAATCCGCAATTCTGACCTCAACCCCTTCACAAACCAGCGAATCCGCTCTTGTGGACTGAAACAAAGTTGAGTGGCATATCTGGATAGTGCACGAAACTTAGCCTCATAAGCATTAACCGACATCCTACCTTGATCTAGGCTCAAGAACTCATCCCTTTTCCTATCCCTCAAAGTCCGGGGGATATACTTCTCCATAAACAAGTTAGAGAAAGAGGCCCAAGTCATAGGTGGTGCCTCTGTCGGTTGACACTCAACATGGGATCGCCACCACATTTTGGCGTTCCCTTGAAACTGATAGCTTACGAACTCAACGCCAAACCGTTCTACTATCCCCATCTTGTGTAGTAGTTCATGACAATCAACCAGAAAATCATAAGCATCTTCAGATTCTGCACCCTTGAAGACTGGAGGTTTCAATTTCAAGAACTTACTGAAAAGTTCGTGTTGATCGTTTGTCATTACCGGTCCAGTAGTCAAACGTGGAAATGTGCCTATCTCCAATGAGGCATCCATGCGGGGAGCCATAGTATCCGCATGTCGTATCTCTGAAACCGGAGGTGTTGGTGCAGAAACCACTGGAGGTGCTCGACCATGATCAGATAACCCGCTAAGATAAGCGAGAACCCGATTGATCATCTCTGGGGTAGGTTGGGGTGGCAATTCCTCATTCTGCTCTTGTTCATTCTCCCCATCCTCCCCTTCTCTTACCACTTCCTCAGTCGGTGGGGGAGTCACCGCCTCTAGTATCGGATGGGCTAGGTGATCGTCCTCTTCCTCTGAAGGACGCCCTCCCACGACCTCTCCCACGGCCTCTTGCCGTTGTTCTTCCTCGAGCTACAACCCCGATGGTGGCTCGTGACGCACCCTGTCTGTCGGTCTTTGGTGTTGGTGTTGGTGTTGGCGTAGTCGTTGCTCTAGTTCTAACCATCTGCGAAAGAGAGTGAAGATGGTCGATACCAATCGTATCGCCTAGATACCAATTGGACTCAAGTAGTAGCACGAAAGAAAGAATGAAAGAGTGAAATTTTCCTAAAGTCTTATAGCCTCTCAAGGAAAAGTAAAGGCGTCCCCCTACCGCTCCTTAAGACTCTACTAGACTGTTCTTGTGTGATGAGACCAACGAACCTAATGCTCGATACCAAGTTTGTCACGACCCCAAAGCAGGGCCTTGACCGCACCCACATTTACCCTCCTATGTGAGCGAACCAACCAATTTAACCCTTATCATTTCAATATATAACAACAGAAAGTAATGCGGAAGACTTAAACTCATTAATAAAAACAATTCAAAACTATTATTATTATCCCCAAAATCTGGAAGTCATCATCACAAGAACATCTATCTCAAACTTCTAAACTAGGAATGTCTAAGAACAAATAACTAAAAAGCTAGTCCATGCCGGAAGTTCAAGGCATCAAGACTTGAAGAAGAAGACCCAGTCCAAGCTAGACGCATTAGCTCACCCTGAATTTCCGATGAAGTGAAGACTGGCTAGATCTGCTGATGAATTGAAGTTGACGGAACGTTTGCTGCATTACACAAATAACAAAGAAGAAAAACATAAAAGTAGGGGGTCAGTACAACCACACGTACTGAGTAGATATCATCGGCTAACTCAAAATAGGGAACAGTATATATCAATAATGATGTAAATCAACTACAATACTCAACATGTAGCAGCAACAAGTATTAATCATCAATAAATATCACCAAGTTCATCCTTGAGGACTCAAGCCTCAATACCATACTAGTTTGGGGATTAAGTTCATTATGTTGAGTATATTATCCTTTATCAAGGTTCATTATCTTTCTTCCTCTTGTGTCGGTACGTGACACTCCGATCCCCTACCCCTATGTGTCGGTACGTGACACTCCGATCCCCTATATGTGTCGGAACGTGACACTCCGATCCCCTATATGTGTCGGTACGTGACACTCCGATCCCCTAATTCTACGTGTCGGTTCGTGACACCCGTCCCACTAATACTATGTGTCGGAACGTGACACTCCGATCCACTAATACTATGTGTCGGAACGTGACACTCCGATCCACTAATACTATGTGTCGGAACGTGACACTCCGATCCCCTAACATCATTCTATCCGTTCATCAAGCCTTCTCCATACCAAGGCATCATCAATCCCATCACTTTAATTCATCAAGCCTTCTTTTATACTAAGGCATCATCATTAATAACATAGATTAAAGTTTCTTTCAAGATTTGGGATTAGATAGGTTTCATCATGCTTGTCTTATCAAAATCACATAATCATATTCATGCAAGCATACAATTAAGCATATAGCAGAGTTTACAATAAAATCAATACATATTATTCACTATTAAGAGTTCACTACGAATATCGTAAAAACCATAACCTACCTCCACCGAAGAATTGGAATCAACAAGAAATTCCCAAGACTTGTTTCTTCTTCTCGTTTATCCTCTCTCTTTCTCTTTTCTTTTGGTTTGTTTTATTCAAACCCTCTTTCTTTTTACCCTAATTAAAAGTATAATTAAGTGTAAAGGAGGACAATAAAACCCACTAATTAATTTAAGGTTACCCCTTTTAACCCCTAAGTAATTAGACTTATTAATATTAACCCTCAAACTTTATAATTAAGGAAAGAATAGTCCAAAACGTCCCTTAAACGAGGAAAGAAATCCTAAACTGCCTGGGATTGGCGCAACTTCGTGACGGGCCGTCGTGGCTGCGACGGTCCGTCACTGGCGCCGCCGCCACCTCCCAGGCTCCAGGTGGCTGTGACGGCCCGTCACCCTTGTGACGGTCCGTCACGCCTCCGCCCCGGCGGTCGAGCTCGTTTCTTGCACCAAATTCTCAAAAGTTGAAGTGTTTTGCAACGGTACTCACGACGGTTCGTCGTGGATTTGACGGTCCGTTACGCCATTTCGTTCACGAAGTTCGGAGTCGATTTTCAGTACCCAATTTCAGAACGCTAAGTGTCATGGAACGAAACACCCACGACGGTCCGTCGGGCCTGTGACGGTCCGTCGTTGGGTCCGGGGTTTCAGCCAGTTTTTCCAGAAATAATTCTGCTGCTCAAAACGACTAAACAGGTCGTTACATCTTGTATATAATTTTTTTCTAGTAATTCATTTATATGTATTTTAAATTCTTGTAAATCATCAAAGTTATATTTTAACGGTTTTTGTGTTATTATACTATTTTCATCTATTAGTTCAATTTCTACTTTTGTTTTATGTTTTTCCCATCCTTGTAATGGGTCTTCATTATATAATTGTTCTAGTTGTTCATTGATTATTTTAACTTTGTCTATTGCAAATATAATAATTTCTAGATGTGATATTTGTTTTTCACTTATATTTTCCATCTCCTGCTTTAATTTTTAACTACCTTTAATCCTTTCTATAGATTTTCGTTGTTTATTTTTTACTCTTTTTGCTCCTATTTTATGGTCACATGGCGTAGTAAGCCACCAGTGTGTTTTTGTTATTACATGTGGGTAAAATCTATTTAAAAATGGCATTCCTAATAACATATCTTTTGTGGTAAATTCAAAATTATACATTTCTTCTATTGTTAGTATTTTATCCCATATTTGTATTTTTATATTTTTTGCTTTATATTTGATCATACTTCCTTCATTATTAAATCCTCTTACTACCATAGGTATTTTTAATTTTTCCCATTTATCTTCTGGTAAGCAATTATATTTACATATATTCGCTTCTGCTCCTGTATTAATCATAGGGGTATAGTATCTGTTGTGATATCCTTCTACAATAATTTTTGCAAGTATAAATATTTTCATTAATCATTTTGTTCTTTTTATAATTACTTTCTTATTTTGACAAGTTCACGACCCAAATCGGATCGCGACTTGCACCCACACTTACCCTCCTACGTGAGCGAACCAACCAATCTAAACCTTACCATTTCAATATAATATCAACAGAAAGTAATGCGGAAGACTTAAACTCATTAATAAAATCAATAACTATTATTATCCCCAAAATCTGGAAGCAATCATCACAAGAACATCTATGATCAAATTACTAAACTAAGAGTATTCTAAGAAGATAAAACAAGTAAAAGCTAGTCCATGCCGGAACTTCGAGGCATCAAGACATGAAGAAGAAGATCCAGTCCAAGCTAGAAGCATTAGCTCACCCTGAAATCCGGTGTAATTGAAGACTGGCTAGAATTGCGGTTCAGTTGAAGATGACGACACGTTTGCTGCACTCCACAAATAACAAAGAAGAAAACACAAAAGTAGGGGGGTCAGTACAAACACAAGTACTGAGTAGGTATCATCTGCCAACTCCAAATAGAAAACAGTATATATCAAGTAATATCATAAATCAACTACAATACTCAACATGTAGCAACAACAAGCACTATAATCATTACCAAGTACCGCCAAGTTCACACATGAGGACTCAAGCCTCGATACCATACTCATTTGGGAATTAGGTTCATTAGATTGAGTATATTAACTATAACGACCTGTTTAGTCGTTTGGAGCGGCAGATGTTAATTCTGGAAAACTGGCTGAAACGATGGACCGTCACAGGCACGACGGTCCGTCACATGATGTTTCGTTCCATGACACTTAGAATTCTGAAATTTGGTACTGAAAATCGACTCTCTGAACTCCGTAACGAACTGGCAGGACGGACCGTCACAGGGGTGACGGACCGTCACAGTCCACTTGAGAATTAATGGCTGCGACGACCTGCGTGACGGACCGTCGCAGGCACGACGGCCCGTCACAGGTCGCGTAATCCCAGTGGGAATCGGATTTCTGGTTAAGTTTTAAGGGACGTTTTGGACTATTCTTTCCTTAATTATAAAGTTTGAGGGTTAATATTAATAAATCTAATTACTTGGGGGTTAAAATAGGTAACCTTAAGTTAATTAGTGGGTCATTATTACCATCTTTCATTCTTAATTATACATGAATTAGGGTAAAAGAAAGAGGGTTTGAATAAGAAAAAGAAAAGAACAGAAAGAGAGGAGAAACGAACGAGTAGAGAGAGAGAACGAAGAGGATAGCAAGGATTTTGAGAAGATAGCTTGTTGATTCAATTCTTCGGTGGAGGTAGGTTATGGTTTTTACGATATTCGTAGTGAACTCTTAATAGTGAATGATATGTATTGGGGTATTGTAAACCTGTCTATATGCATAAATGTATGCTTGTATGAATATGATTATGTGATTTTGATGAAATAAGCATGATGAAAACCATGGAATCCCAAATCTTGAAAGAAACTTTAATCTACTTATTAATGATAATGCCTTGGTATAAAGAAGGCTTGATGAACGAATATAATGAGATTAGTGGATCGGAGTGTCACGTTCCGACACATAGTATTAGTGGATCGGAGTGTCACGTTCCGACACATAGTATTTAGTGGGACGGGTGTCACAAACCGACACGTAGAATTAGGGGATCGGAGTGTCACGTACCGACACATATAGGTGATCGGAGTGTCACGTTCCGACACATATAGGGGATCGGAGTGTCACATTCCGACACATATAGGGGATCGGAGTGTCACGTTCCGACACATGTAGGGGATCGAAGTGTCACGTACCGACACATATAGGGTATCGGAGTGTCACGTTCCGACACATATAGGGGATCGGAGTGTCAGGTTCTGACACATGTAGGGGATCGGAGTGTCACGTACCGACACAAGAGGAAGAAAGATAATGAATCTTGAAAGATGAGAATATACTCAACATAATGAACTTAATTCCCAAATGAGCATGGTACTGAGGCTTGCGCCCTCATGGATGAACTTAATGGTACTCATTGATGATTATAGTACTTGTTATTGTTACATGTTGAGTTTATAGTTGATTTATGATATTAACTATATATACTGTTTTCTATTTTGAGTTGGCCGATGATATCTACTCAGTACTTGTGGTTGTACTGACCCCCCCTACTTTTATGTTTTCTTCTTTGTTATTTGTGGAATGCAGCAAACGTTGCGTCAACTTCAACTCAACAAGAATCAAGCCGATCATCGTCACACCGGATCTTGAGGTGAGCTAACGTTTCTAGCTTGGGTGGGTCTTCTTCTTCAAGTCTTGATGCCTTGAACTTCCGCATGGACTAGCTTTCTATTTGTTTTGTCTTCTTAGATACTCTTAGTTTAGAAATTTGAGATAGATGTTCTTGTGATGATGACTTCCAGATTTTGGGGATAATAATAATAGTTTTGAATTGTTTTTTTTTGAGTTTAAGTCTTCCGCATTACTTTCTGTTGTTATATATTGAAATGATAAGGGTTAAATTGGTTGGTTCGCTCACATAGGAGGGTAGATGTGGGTGCCAGTCGCGGCCCCGTTTTGGGTCGTGACAAACTTGGTATCAGAGCATTAGGTTCGTTGGTCTCATCACACAAGAACGAGTCTAGTAGAGTCTTGAGGAACGGTAGGGGGACGCCCTTACTTTTCTTTGAGAGGCTATAAGACTATAGGAAAATTCCATTCTTTCATTCTTTCTTTCGTGCTACTACTTGAATCCAATTGGTATCTAGGTGATACAAATTGGTATCTGACCATCTTCACTCTCTTTCGCAGATGGTTAGAACTAGAGCAACGACTACACCAACACCAAAGACCGGGCAGACAGGCGTCTGAGCCGCCACATCGGGTCAGAGCTCGAGGAAGAACAACGGCAAGAGGCCGTGGTAGAGGTCGTGGGAGGACGTCCTATATAGGAAGAGGACGAGCACCTAGTCCATCTGATGCTAGGGCGGTAACTCCTCCACCGACTGAGGAAGTGGTAAGAGAGGGGGAGGATGGGGTGAATGAGCAAGTGCAAAATGAGGAATTGCCACCCCAACCTACCCCAGAGATGATCAATCAGGTTCTGGCTTATCTTAGCGGATTATCTGATCGTGGTCGCACCTCCGATGGTTTTACGCACCAACACCTCCGGTTTCAGAGGTACGACGTGCGACTACTATGGCTCCCCGCATGGATGCCTCATTTGAGATGGGCACATTTCCACGTCTGACTACTGGACCGATAATGACAAACGATCAGCACGAACTTTTCAGTAAGTTCTTGAAATTGAAACCTCCAGTCTTCAAGGGTGCAGAATCTGAAGATGCTGATGATTTTCTGGTTGATTGTCATGAGCTCCTACACAAAATGGGTATAGTGGAGCGGTTCGGTGTTGAGTTCGTGAGTTATCAGTTTCAAGGGAACGCCAAAATGTGGTGGCGATCACATGTTGAGTGTCAACCGACAGAGGCAACACCTATGACTTGGGCCTCATTCTCTAGCTTGTTTATGGAGAAGTATATCCCCCGGACTTTGAGGGATAGAAAAAGAGACGAGTTCTTGAGCCTAGAGCAAGGTAGGATGTCGGTCAATGCATATGAGGCTAAGTTTCGTGCACTATCCAGATATGCCACTCAACTTTGTTTCAGTCCACAAGAGCCGATTCGCCGGTTTGTGAAGGGGTTGAGATCAGAATTGCGGATTTCGGCCTTACAGGTAGCGGCTACGGCAAAATCCTTCCAAGAAGTGGTAGACTTTGTGATAGAGGTGGAAGGAGTGAAGTCCGATGACTTCGCCTCGACATCGACATCAAAGAGGTTTCGAAAGGGAGGTGAGTTTAATGGTTCTTACTCTAGAGGACAGGGTTCCGGAGGTTACTCAGTTCGACCCATTCGATCTTAAGCTCTGGGTAGTTGGGGGTCCACCTCAGACCGGTCAACACTTCTCTGAGAGACCTATGCTTGACTCTAGAGAGTGTTATGGATGTGGGGAGACTGGACATATTAGAAGGAATTGTCCCAAACAAAGTTATAGACCCCCAATAGCTAGAGGTAGAGGTGGTCATGGTAGAGGCCGTTATTCTGGAGGACGTGGTGGTCGAGGTAATGGTGGTCACCAAAACGGCAGAGGTGATGGGAAAACTGGAGCCACTACATCACAACATGGTAGGGGCAACGGACGGCGAACGATAGGGCCCATTGTTACGCTTTCCTGGCGGTCAAGCCGAGGCATCCGATCTTTGTCATCACAGGTAATCTTTTGGTTTGTGATTGCATGGCTTCGTATTGTTTGATCCTGGATCCACATTTTCTTATGTATCTTCCTCATTTGCTAATGGTCTAAATTTACATTGTGAATTACTTGATATGCCTATTCGTGTTTCTACTCCGGTGGGTGAGTCTGTGATAGTTGAAAAAGTGTATAGGTCTTGTTTGGTGACTTTTGTGGGGAGCAACACTTATGTAGATTTGGTTATTCAAGAAATGGTTGACTTTGATGTAATTCTGGGTATGACTTGGCTTTCTTCGAATTTTGTGATCTTGGATTGTAATGCTAAAACTGTGACGTTAGCCAAGCCTGGGACAGATCTGTTAGTGTGGGAGGGTGACTACACTTCTAATCCGGTGCGTATCATCTCCTTTCTTCGTGCTAAGAAAATGGTTAGTAGGTGTTTAGCTTTCTTGGCACATCTCAAGGATGACACTACCCAAATACCCTCGATTGAGTCAGTTTCGGTAGTCCGTGAGTTTTTGGATGTGTTCCCTGCAGATCTTCCTGGTATGCCACCAGATAGGGATATTGACTTCTGCATTGATCTTGAACCGGGCACTCGCCCCATTTCTATACCCCCTTATAGAATGGCTCCCGCGGAGTTAAGAGAGTTAAAGGCCCAACTTCAAGAGTTGTTGAGCAAAGGCTTCATTAGACCAAGTGCATCTCCTTGGGGTGCTCCAGTTTTGTTTGTGAAAAAGAAGGATGGGAGTTTTCGGATGTGCATAGACTACGCATAACTGAATAAGGTAACTATTAAGAACAAGTATCCTCTTCCTCGCATTGATGACTTGTTCGATCAACTACAAGGTGCTTGTGTCTTCTCTAAGATTGACTTGAGATCCGGTTATCATCAATTGAAAATACGAGCAACGGATGTGCCAAAGACTGCTTTTCGAACGAGGTATGGGCATTACGAATTTGTAGTGATGTCTTTTGGTCTTACGAATGCCCCTGCTGCGTTCATGAGCTTGATGAACGGGATTTTTAAGCCATATTTGGACCTCTTCGTGATCATATTTATTGATGATATACTGATATACTCTAAAAGTAAGAAGGAACATGAGGAGCATTTGAGAATTGTATTGGAAATGTTGAGGGAGAAAAAGCTTTATGCCAAGTTCTCTAAGTGTGAGTTTTGGCTAGATGCAGTGTCCTTCTTGGGGCACGTGGTTTCTAAGGATGGAGTGATGGTGGATCCTTCTAAGATTGAGACAGTGAAGAATTGGGCAACACCCACTAATGTGTCAGAAATAAGGAGCTTTGTTGGGTTAGCTAGCTACTACCGCCGATTTGTCAAGGGATTCTCTTCTATTGCTTCCCAATTGACGAACTTGACTAAGCAGAATGTTCCATTTGTATGGTCGGACGAATGTGAGGAAAGCTTTCGGAAGCTCAAGACTCTATTGACTACTGCACCAATTCTCACCTTGCCCGTGGAAGGTAAGAACTTCATTGTTTATTATGATGCATCCTATTCTGGTTTGGGTGCAGTACTAATGCAAGAGAAGAGTGTGATTGCTTATGCTTCAAGGCAATTAAAGGTGCATGAACGTAACTACCCAACTAATGATTTGGAATTGGCCGCGGTAGTGTTTGCATTAAAGCAATGGAGACACTATTTATATGGGGTTAAGTGTGAGGTCTACACGGATCATCGTAGCCTTCAGTATGTCTTCACTCAGAAAGATTTGAACTTAAGACAGAGGAGATGGATGGAGTTACTAAAGGACTACGATATCACTATCTTGTATCATCCGGGAAAAGCGAATGTTGTAGCGGATGCTTTAAGTAGAAAGGCGGGAAGCATGGGAAGTCTAGCTCACTTGAAAGCTTCTAGGCGCTTATTGGCTAGAGAGGTCCAGACTCTAGCTAATGACTTGATGAGATTAGAAGTAAATGAGAAGGGAGGATTGTTGGCTAGTGTGGAGTCAAGATCTTCTTTTCTTGACAAAATTAAGGGGAAACAGTTTGATGATGAGAAACTAGGCGAATCCAAAATAAAGTATTGCGAGGGGAGACTAAGGAAGCACAAATCGATGAGGAAGGTGTTTTGAGAATCAAGGGAAGGGTATGTGTGCCCCGCGTCGATGATTTAATCAACACTATTCTGACAGAGGCTCATAGTTCAAGGTATTCTATACATCCGGGTGCTACCAAGATGTATCGTGACCTAAAGCAACACTTTTGGTGGAGTAGAATGAAGCGTGATATTGTTGACTTTATTGCCAAGTGTCCAAACTATCAACAAGTAAAGTATGAACACCAAAGGCCCGGAGGAACACTTCAGAGAATGCCCATTCCGGAATGGAAGTGGGAAAGAATCGCAGTGGACTTTGTGGTCGGTCTTCCAAAGACAATGGGTAAGTATGACTCCATTTGGGTGATTGTTGATAGGTTAACTAAATCTGCTCATTTCATTCCGGTAAAGGTGACTTACAATGCAGAGAAGTTAGTCAAAATCTATGTCTCAGAAATTGTTCGGTTGCATGGGGTTCCACTATCCATCATATCAGATAGAGGTACGCAGTTTACTTCTAAGTTTTGGAAAACATTGCATGCCGAATTGGGTACGAGGTTGGACCTTAGTACTGCGTTCCATCCTCAGACCGATGGTCAGTCTGAGAGAACGATTCAAGTGTTGGAGGATATGCTTCGTGCATGTGTGATAGAGTTTGGTGGCCATTGGGATAGCTTCTTACCCTTAGCGGAGTTTTCATACAATAATAGCTATCACTCAAGCATTGATATGGCCCCATTTGAAGCATTGTATGGGAGGAGATGTAGGTCTCCCATTGGTTGGTTTGATGCATTTGAGGTTAGACCTTGGGGTACTGACCTTTTGAGGGATTCGATAGAGAAAGTGAAGTCTATTCAAGAAAAGCTTCTAGCGGGGCAGAGTAGACAAAAAGAATATGCAGATCGAAAGGTTAGAGACCTAGAGTTCATGGAAGGTGAACAAGTCTTACTGAAGGTTTCGCCCATGAAAGGGGTGATGCGGTTTGGAAAAAGGGGTAAGCTAAGTCCAAGGTATATTGGACCATTTGAAATACTTACGCGAGTAGGGGAGGTGGCTTATGAGTTAGCCTTGCCTCCAGGGCTGTCCGGAGTACATCCGGTATTCCATGTGTCCATGTTGAAATGATATCATGGGGATGGAAATTACATTATCCGTTGGGATTCAGTTTTGCTTGATGAAAACTTGTCTTATGAGGAGGAGCCTGTTGCTATCTTAGATAGAGAAGTTCGCAAGTTGAGGTCAAGAGAGATTGCATCCATCAAGGTGCAATGGAAGAATCGACCGGTTGAAGAAGCCACTTGGGAGAAGGAGGCAGATATGCAAGAAAGATACCCACATTTGTCTACAGATTCAGGTACTCCTTTTCTCCCTTGTTTTCCTTCTTGTGATCGTTCGGGGACGAACGATGGGCAAATTGATATCTATTGTAACGACCTGTTTAGTCGTTTGGAGCGGCAGATGTTAATTACGAAAATCGGTGAAACGACGGACCGTCACAGGCACGACGGTCCGTCACATGATGTTTCGTTCCATGACACTTAGAATTCTGAAATTTGGTACTGAAAATCGACTCTCTGAACTCCGTAACGAACTGGCAGGACGGACCGTCACAGGGGTGACGGACCGTCACAGTCCACTTGAGAATTAATGGCTGCGACGACCTGCGTGACGGATCGTCGCAGGCACGACGACCGTCACGCAGTCGCGTAATCCCAGTGGGAATCGGATTTCTGGTTAAGTTTTAAGGGACGTTTTGGACTATTCTTTCCTTAATTATAAAGTTTGAGGGTTAATATTAATAAATCTAATTACTTGGGGGTTAAAATAGGTAACCTTAAGTTAATTAGTGGGTCATTATTACCATCTTTCATTCTTAATTATACATGAATTAGGGTAAAAGAAAGAGGGTTTGAATAAGAAAAAGAAAAGAACAGAAAGAGAGGAGAAACGAACGAGTAGAGAGAGAGAACGAAGAGGATAGCAAGGATTTTGAGAAGATAGCTTGTTGATTCAATTCTTCGGTGGAGGTAGGTTATGGTTTTTACGATATTCGTAGTGAACTCTTAATAGTGAATGATATGTATTGGGGTATTGTAAACCTGTCTATATGCTTAAATGTATGCTTGTATGAATATGATTATGTGATTTTGATGAAATAAGCATGATGAAAACCATGGAATCCCAAATCTTGAAAGAAACTTTAATCTACTTATTAATGATAATGCCTTGGTATAAAGAAGGCTTGATGAACGAATATAATGAGATTAGTGGATCGGAGTGTCACGTTCCGACACATAGTATTAGTGGACCGGAGTGTCACGTTCCGACACATAGTATTTAGTGGGACGGGTGTCACGAACCGACACGTAGAATTAGGGGATCGGAGTGTCACGTACCGACACATATAGGGGATCAGAGTGTCACGTTCCGACACATATAGGGGATCGAAGTGTCACGTTCCGACACATATAGGGGATCGGAGTGTCACGTTCCGACACATGTAAGGGATCGGAGTGTCACGTACCGACACATATAGGGGATTGGAGTGTCACGTTCCGACACATATAGGGGATCGGAGTTTCACGTTCCGACACATGTAGGGGATCGGAGTGTCACGTACCGACACAAGAGGAAGAAAGATAATGAATCTTGAAAGATGAGAATATACTCAACATAATGAACTTAATTCCCAAATGAGCATGGTACTGAGGCTTGCGCCCTCATGGATGAACTTAATGGTACTCATTGATGATTATAGTACTTGTTATTGTTACATGTTGAGTTTATAGTTGATTTATGATATTAACTATATATACTGTTTTCTATTTTGAGTTGGCCGATGATATCTACTCAGTACTTGTGGTTGTACTGACCCCCCCTACTTTTATGTTTTCTTCTTTGTTATTTGTGGAATGCAGCAAACGTTCCGTCAACTTCAACTCAACAAGAATCAAGCCGCCTTCGTCACACCGGATCTTCAGGGTGAGCTAACGTTTCTAGCTTGGACTGGGTCTTCTTCTTCAAGTCTTGATGCCTTGAACTTCCGGCATGGACTAGCTTTCTATTTGTTTTGTCTTCTTAGATACTCTTAGTTTAGAAATTTGAGATAGATGTTCTTGTGATGATGACTTCCAGATTTTGGGGATAATAATAATAGTTTTGAATTGTTTTTTTTTTGAGTTTAAGTCTTCCGCATTACTTTCTGTTGTTATATATTGAAATGATAAGGGTTAAATTGGTTGGTTCGCTCACATAGGAGGGTAGATGTGGGTGCCAGTCGCGGCCCCGTTTTGGGTCGTGACATTAACACCTTTCAAGATTCATTATCTTTATTCCTCTTGTGTCGGTACGTGACACCCCAATCCCCTACTACTATGTGTCGGAACGTGACACTCCGATCCCCTAAATCTACGTGTCGGTTCGTGACACCCGATCCCCTAATTCTACGTGTCGGTTCGTGACACCCACTCCACTAATCTCATTCTGTTAATTCATCAAGCCTTTTTTCATACAAAGGCATCATCAATCTCATTAATTCAGTTCATCAAGCCTTCTCTTATATTAAGGCTTCATCATTAACAAAGTAGATTAGGATTTTCAAGATTTAGGATTCAATAGCTTCATCATGCTTATTTTATCACAATTACATAATCACATTCATGCAAGCATACAATTAAGCATATAGAAGGGTTTACAACACTCCCCAATACATATCATTCGCTATTAAGAGTTTACTATCAAAAGCATAAAACCATAACCTACCTCCACCGAAGAATTGTGATCAAGCAAGTTAATCCTCAAGATCTTTGCTTTCCTCTTCGTTCCTCTCTCTCTCGATCGTTTCTCCCTCTTCTCTCTATTCTTTCTATTTTTCTTATTCAACCCCTTTTTCTTTTACCCTAATTAGCATATAATTATGTATAAAGGATGACAAAAGTAACCCACTAATTAATCACAGGTTATCTCCTTTAACCCTCAAGAAATTGGATTATTAATATTCAACCACTAACTTTATAATTATATGCAGGAATAGTCCAAAACGCCCCTAAAAACATTTAACAGAAATCCGACCCAGCCTGGTATTACGCAGTCTGCGGACGTCCGTCGATACTGCGACGGTCCGTCCCCGCCGCCTGAAGGTTCAGAGACTCGATTTATTAAAGAGTCTGTGACGGCCCGTCATGCCTGTGACGGCCCGTCATGCCTGTGACGGTCCGTCCTGCCACTTCGTCACGAAGTTCAGAGAGTCGATTTCAGTACCCAAATTTCAAAATTCTAAGTGTTTTGGAACGAGACCCCCTCGACGGTCCGTCGTGCCCATGACGGTCCGTCGTGGGTTCCGTCGTCTCAGCCAGTTTTTCCAGAAATAAAATCTGCTGCTCAAAACGACTAAACAGGTCGTTACAATAAGCTATTGTTAATTGTTCATTTTCTATGCTGTATGGTTTAAATTTTTCTAACCATTTTATTCCGAATGTGATATTATGATTTCCTTCATATATCTTAAATTGTATTTTTAATGGAATTCCTCCTATAATTATTTCTTTTTCTGTTGTTTCTTCATTTGTATTTACTATTTCACTAGGTAATCCAGGGCATATATGTCCTGTTTTCATAATCTCTTCTTCTAATACTAGTTCTCTTGTTATATGATTTTCTTCTTGTCCTGTGTTTATCATGATTTTATATTTTCTCTTGTCCATTTTTCTTGTTAAAAAATAATGATATATTGTCATTTCTTCTAAATCTTATGATATTTCATATTTTCTTTTAGATGAACTCATTCTTGATGAGGAAGCTCTAGTTATCATATTTAATGTGTTTGTATTTGGTGTACTTGAAGTACTCAATCTTTCTTTTACTATCTCCAATTCTTCTTCTGTATCCATTTCTTTATAACTATAGTCATTATTATTTATTACCATAATTATTTTTTCAAAAGGATTTTCTATTTTTATTCTATCAATTTTATTTCTTGCTGTTATTTTATGTTTTGTTGTTAATATATATAGATTTTTACATCTTGTTGTGTATACCTTACTTCCTGGTGCTAACTCTATTCCTGACATTTTCCAATATAATACTAATGATTTATCTATATTTGTATCTGTTAATGCTACTGTATAATTAGCACTTATTATAAATTTAAATTTTTGGTATATTAAATTTCCTTTAACTGCACTTATTATACTTTTTTCTATAGGATGTTTTATTCTATCATTTCAATGGGTGTATCTATTCCTTCTCTGAAACAAGCTTTTATTAGTATTTCCGTTCCTCCTAAATGTACATATTTTATAGCTTCTTTATTTTTTATATTTTGTATTTCTTTATTTATTATTCATTGCTTATTATAGGTATATATGCTTTTCCGCTTGTATATTTACCGTCTATGATGTGTTCTTTTTGACTAACTACATAGTATTCTTCTTTCTGCCTTTTAAACCTGTTTTTTAGTATAGGTATGTCAAGTATTTTTTCAACACTTAAATCTAATTCTTTTCCTTTTATTTGTTCAAAAAGTGTATTATCAAATATAATTTTTTGGTGTGATGATTCTTCATCTTCATAAGTCTCTTTAGATATTATTTCGTTTTCAGACATTATATTTCTTCTTCTTCTATTTCATTATCTAAATTTTGTTCTCCATTTTCAGTTTCTATATCTGATACTTCATATATAC
Source organism: Solanum arcanum (assembly GCA_027789145.1). Classification (NCBI taxonomy): domain Eukaryota; kingdom Viridiplantae; phylum Streptophyta; class Magnoliopsida; order Solanales; family Solanaceae; genus Solanum; species Solanum arcanum. The sequence continues at coordinate 20,620,799 of CM050935.1, read as the reverse complement.
TATCGTTTTCACTTAATTCATAGTCTATGTATTCTATTTGCATATATTCGTCATCATCTATAACTATTTCTGCAATTTGTTTTCTTTTTGGATTTTTAGGTAATTTACAGTCTCTAGCTATGTGTCCTATCTTTCCGCAATTATAACATGTACATTGGGATATTTTTCTTTTAGGTCTATATGGTCTTTTCATTTTATAATTTTTTACATAATACTTTCGTCTTGGTTGTTTATATTTATACTTAGTTTTATTTTTTCTATAATTTCTATATCTTCTAGATTTTTGTTTTTTATTTGTACACCCAAACTGTGGTGCCATTTTATTTTTGCAACATGATAAATTTTTATTTAGTACTTTTTTCATTTTTAATTTTTCTTGTTGGTTCTCACATAATTGTGTAAACCATTGAGATAGAAATTTTATTCTAGCTCCTAAAGTATCTACCATTCCTTCATTATTCCAATCCTTTATTATTTTTGTACTAAATGGTTCTGGTAATTTTGTAAAATATTGTTTTCTTATTTCTTTTGCTTCGTCTAAATTGTATTTAGCTTTGTAATAATATTCTTTGAATGCACAAGTATATTCTTCTATATAACACATTTTACATATAGCTAATTTTGTGATAAGTTGTCTATTTATTATTTTTTCTCTGTTTTGTTCTCTTATATCCGTGGTCATACCTCCAAATTCACTTCTTATTGATGATTCATATTTGTCTAGTATATCTATATTTGTTGCTGATGTGGATCCATCCATTTTCTTATCATTCCTAAGTACTTCTAAACTTTCTGAGGGTAGATTTTCTATCCATAATTTTGTTGTTCCTTCGAATGTTCTTTCTATGTATCTTGGTGTTTTTGTTGTTTCTATTTTGTTATCTATTAATTGTTTAGATATATTTCCTGTCCATAGTAATATTGCTTTATTTATGTCTGTGACACAATCTAAATCTAAGAAATTATATTGTTCACTTATTGGTTTTGGTATCCAATTTTTATTCAATCTATTGTTCCATATTGCATTATTTCTATCTGATTGTTGATAACTTTCTGTATAGTAAGTTGGTGGTGTCCATCTAGGACTAGCTCTAGGACTATTTCTGGGACTAGTATCTGGGGTTTTGACTCTTGACGTACTGGGTCTATTCATATCTCCTGTGTTTATTTCCAATTTTTTTTATTTTATTTGTCTTTTCTAAGATTTCTGTGTATGTCTCACTTATGTCACTTATATTCGATTTTTGGTCATTTTCATATTCATCTATTTCATTTACTTCATTTATCTCAATATCTTCATTTAATTTTTGTTCCATTTCTTTTATTTCATTAGTTAATTCAAGCTCTTTATCTTTTTCCTTTTGTTTTTGCTTATTTTCATATAATAATTTTAACCTAGCTAATTCCTTTTCTAATTCACTTATTCTTGTATTTTTTATTTCTTCTAAATGTTGTACTTCTTGTTTTGCTTGTATTTTTTTTTTTTCAATTTCTTTTGATTTGTCTATTACTTCATTTTCTTTTGTTATTCTTATCATAACTGTTAAACTATCTTCTAATTTTGCTGTTTCTTTTTCTAACATTAAGTATACATTATTTCCTATTTTTTTATATCTTCTTCCTAGATTTGAAAATATTATTTTTATTACCATTCCGTCTTAATTTTCATATGTTTTTTCGTCTACTGCAAATTCTTATTTATTCATTTTAATTTATGTAATATATTATGTTGTAACTCATATTCAAGAGACTCTAATTCCAATTTTAACATAGATATATCTTTTCTTTGTGCTAGTATTGATTTATTACATACTTCTGCTAATATATTTTCTTCTAACCTTCTTTTTCTATGTTGTAATTCTTGTTCTTTTTCAGTAATTTTTTCCATTATTTTTTCTATTAATTGTTGTTTATAAATTTCTTTGTTCATAATGTTTTTTCAAATAACAAACATATTTGTATTCTGTGTTTAAAATTATATTTATTAAATGATCTTTTTCATTATTACTTGCTTTAGTTAATTGTAATAGTTTATATTCCATATATAAAGGTTTTAATTTTTTCCATATTTTTCTTATCTTTTTATTTATCTTGGTTCTTTTTATTTTAGTATTTTTATTTTTATCCATCATAATTTTTTATATAAAATATGGAAAAATTAAAACCTTTATATATGAAATATAAACTATTACAATTAACTAAAGCAAGTAATAATGAAAAAGATCATTTAATAAATATAATTTTCAAACACAGAATACAAATATGTTTGTTATTTGAAAAAACAGTATGAACAAAGAAATTTATAAACAACAATTAATAGAAAAAATAATGGAAAAAATAATCGAAAAAGAACAAGAATTACAACATAGAAAAAGAAGGTTAGAAGAAAATATATTAGCAGAACTATGTAATAAATCAATACTAGTACAAAGAAAAGATATATCTATGATAAAATTGGAATTAGAGTGTCTTGAATATGAGTTACAACATAATATAATACATAAATTATAATGAATAAAGAAGAATTTGCAGTAGATAAAAAAACATATGAAAATCAAGACGGAATGATAATAAAAATAATATTTTCAAATCTAGGAACAAGATATAAAAAAAATAGGAAATAATGTATACTTAATGTTAGAAAAAGAAACAGCAAAATTAGAAGATAGTTTAACAGCTATGATAAGAATAACAAAAGAAAATGAAGAAATAGACAAATCAAAAGAAATTGAAAAAATAAAAATACAAGCAAAACAAGAAGTACAACATTTAGAAGAAATAAAAAATACAAGAATAAGTGAATTAGAAAAGGAATTAGCTAGGTTAAAATTATTATATGAAAATAAGCAAAAACAAAAGGAAAAAGATAAAGAGCTTGAATTAACTAATGAAATAAAAGAAATGGAAAAAAATTAAATGAAGATATTGAGATAAATGAAGTAAATGAAATAGATGAAAATGGAAATGACCAAAAATCAGAAATAAGTGACATAAGTGAGACATACACAGAAATCATAGAAGAGACAAATAAAATAAAAAAATTGGAAATAAACACAGGAGATATGAATAGACCCAGTACGTCAAGAGTCAAAACCCCAGATACTAGTCCCAGAAATAGTCTTAGAGCTAGTCCTAGATGGACACCACCAACTTACTATACAGAAAGTTATCAACAATCAGATAGAAATAATACAATATGGAACAGTAGATTGAATAAAAAATGGATACCAAAACCAATAAGTGAACAATATAATTTTTTAGATTTAGATTGTGTCACAGACATAAATAAAGAAATATTACTATGGACAGGAAATATATCTAAACATTTAATAGATAACAAAATAGAAACAACAAAAACACCAAGATACATAGAAAGAACATTCGTAAGAACAACAAAATTATGGATAGAAAATCTACCCTCAGAAAGTTTAGAAGTACTTAGGAATGATAAGAAAATGGATGGATCCACATCAGCAACAAATATAGATATACTAGACAAATATGAATCAGCAATAAGAAGTGAATTTGGAGGTATGACCACGGATATAAGAGAACAAAATAGAGAAAAAATAATAAATAGACAACTTATGACAAAATTAGCTATATGTAAAATGTGTTATATAGAAGAATATACTTGTGCATTCAAAGAATATTATTAAAAAGCTAAATACAATTTAGACGAAGCAAAAGAAATAAGAAAACAATATTTTACAAAATTACCAGAACCATTTAGTACAAAAACAATAAAGGATTGGAATAATGAAGGAATGGTAGATGCTTTAGGAGCTAGAATAAAATTTCTATCTCAATGGTTTACACAATTATGTGAGAACCAAAAAGAAAAATTAAAAATGGAAAAAGTACTAAATAAAAGTTTATCATGTTGCAAAAATAAAATGGCACCACAGTTTGGGTGTACAAATAAAAAACAAAAATCCAGAAGATATAAAATTTATAGAAAAATAAAACTAAGTATAAATATAAACAACCAAGACAAAAGTATTATGTAAAAAATTATAAAATGAAAAGACCATATAGACCTAAAAGAATTAGATTTAAGTTTTGAAAAAATACTTGACATACATATACTAAAAAACTGGTTTAAAAGGCAGAAAGAAGAATACTACGTAGTTAGTCAAAAAGAACACATCATAGACGGTAAATATACAAGCGGAAAAGCATATATACCTATAATAAGCAAACGAATAATAAATAAAGAAATACAAAATATAAAAAATAAAGAAGCTATAAAATATGTACATTTAGAAGGAACAGAAATACTAATAAAAGCTTGTTTTAGAGAAGGAATAGATACACCCATTGAAATATATTTAGCAGATGATAGAATAAAACATCCTATAGAAAAAAGTATAATAAGTGCAGTTAAAGGAAATTTAATATACCAAAAATTTAAATTTATAATAAGTGCTAATTATTCAGTAGCATTAACAGATACAAATATAGATAAATCATTAGTATTATATTGGAAAATGTCAGGAATAGATGTCACGACCCAAATCGGGCCGCGACTGGCACCCACACTTACCCTCCTATGTGAGCGAACCAACCAATCTAAACTTTAACATTTCAATATAATATCAACAAAAAGTAATGTGGAAGACTTAACTCATTACTAAAAACCAATTCAATAACTTCTAAAAACTCAACAACTATTATTATCCCCAAAATCTGGAAGTCATCATCACAAGAACATCTATCCTCAAATTACTAATCTAAGAGTATCTAAGAAGCTAAAATACATAAAAAGCTAGTCCATGGCGGAACTTCAAGGCATCAAGACATGAAGAGGAAGATCCAGTCCAATCTAGAAGCATTAGCTCACCCTGAAATCTGGAGTAATGAAGACTAGCTAGAGTTGCGGTTGAGTTGAAGACGACGGCACGTTTGCTGCACTCCACAAATAACAAGGAAAGAAACATAAAAGTAGGGGTCAGTACAAAACACGGGTACTGAGTAGATATCATCGGCCAACTCAAAATAGAAAACAATATGCATCAAATACTATCATAAATCAACTACAATACTCAATCTGTAGCAACAACATGTACAAGTGTCACGACCCAAAACCGATCGCGACTGGCACCCACATTTACCCTCCTATGTGAGCGAACCAACCAATCAAAACCTTAACATTTTCAATATAATATCAACAGAAAATAATACGGAAGACTTAACTCATTAATAAAAACCAAATCAATAACTATTATTCCCCAAAATCTGGAAGTCATCACCACAAGAACATCTACGATCAAATGACTAAACTAAGAGTATTCTAAAAGCTAAAAATACATAAGAAGCTAGTCCATGCCGGAAGCTCAAGGCATCAAGACTTGAAGAAGAAGATCCAGTCCAAGCTAGAAGCATTAGCTCACCCTGAATTTCCGATGTAGTAAGACTGACTTGAATTACTTTTGAGTCGAAGACGACGGCACGTTTGCTACACTCCACAAATAACAAAGAAGAAAACATAAAAGTAGGGGTCAGTACAAAACACGGGTACTGAGTAGATATCATCGGCCAACTCAAAATAGAAAATAGTATATACCAAGTAATATCATAAACTCAACTATAATACTCAACATGTAGCAACAACAAGTACTATATCATTAACAATTACCGTCAAGTTCACACATGAGGACTCAAGCCTCAATATCATACTCATTTGGGAATTAGATTCATTAGATTGAGTATATTAACATCTTTCAAGATTCATTATTCATATTCCTCTTGTGTCGGTACGTGACACTCCGCTCCCTCATATTCATTAATCCTCTTGTGTCGGTACGTGACACTCCGATCCCCTACTTCTATGTGTCGGAACGTGACACTCCGATCCCCTAAATCTACGTGTCGGTTCGTGACACCCGATCCCCTAAATCTACGTGTCGGTTTGTGACACCCGATCCCCTACATCTACGTGTCGGTTCGTGACACCCGATCCCCTAATTCTACGTGTCGGTTGTTGACATTCGATCCCTTAATTCTATGTGTCGGAACGTGACACTCCGATCCCCTAATCTCTTTCTATCAATTCATCAAGCCTTCTTTCTCACCAAGGCATCATCAATCTCATTACTTTAGTTCATCAAGCCTTCTTTTATACCAAGGCATTATCATTAACAAGAGATTAGGTTTTTATCAAGATTTGGGATTCCATGACTTCATCATGTTTAATATAGTCACAATTATATAATCACGTTCATGCATGCATACAATTAAGCACATAGCAGGGTTTACAATACTATCAATACATATCATTCTCTATTAAGAGTTTACTATAAAAGCATGAAAACCATAACCTACCTCCACCGAAGAATTGAATCAAGCAAGAATTTTCCCAAAGCTTTGTTTCTCCCCTCTCGTTCGATTCTCCCTCTATCGATTCTCCTTCCCTCTCTTTGTTCTTTCTATTTTCTTTATTCAAACCCTCTTTCTTTTACCCTAATTAGTATATAATTAAGAATAAAAGATGGCAATAATAACCCACTAATTATCTTAAGGTTAACTCTTTTAACCCTCAAGAATTTTGAGTTATTAATATTAACCCTCTAACTTTATAATTAAGGAAAGAATAGTCCAAAACGTCCCTTAAAACGTGTAGAGAAATCTGATTCTGACTGGGATTAAGCAACTCCGGACGGGTCAGCCGTGGATCGCGACGGTCCGCCACGCAGTCATCGTGAGGGTCGACTTTATTTTCACCAAGGACATCAGACGGTCCGTCACACCTGCGGACGGTCCATCCTGCAAGTCCGTTATGAAGTTCGTGAGAGTCGATTTTCGCACTCCAATTTCGTAATTCCAAAGTATATTGAAACGAGACATCTGCGGACGGGCCGTCGTGCCTATGACGGTCCGTCGTGGTGTCCGTAATCTTAGCCGCTTTTTCCGTAAATAAAATTCACTGCTCCAAACGACTAAACAGGTCGTTACAATAGATACCAATTTACCCATCGTTCGTCCCCGAACGATCAAAAGAAGAAAAACAATGGCGAAAAGGAGTACCTGAATCTGTAAACAGATGTGGGTATTTTTCTTGCATATCTGCCTCCTTCTCCCTAGTAGCCTCTTCAACCGGTCGATTCTTCCATTGAACTTTGATGGATGCAATCTCTCTCGACCTCAACTTGCGAACCTCTCTATCTAATATAGCAACCGGTTCCTCTTCATAAGTCAAGTTCTCATCAAACAAAATTGAGTCCCAACGGATGATGTAGTTTCCATCTCCATGGTATCTTTTCAACATGGACACATGAAATACCGGATGTACTCCGGACAGCCCTGGAGGCAAGGCTAATTCATAAGCCACCTCTCCTATTCGCTTTAGTACCTCGAATGGCCCAATGTACCTTGGACTTAGCTTACCTTTTTTACCAAACCGCATCACCCCTTTCATTGGCGAAACTTTCAAAAAGACTTGTTCACCCTCCATGAACTCTAAGTCTCTAACCTTTCGATCTGCATATTCTTTTTGCCTATTTTGCGCCGCTAGAAGCTTTTCTTGAATAGAATTCACTTTCTCTAATGAATCCCTCAAAAGATCAGTACCCCAAGGTCTAACCTCAAATGCATCAAACCAACCAATGGGAGACCTACATCTCCTCCCATACAATGCTTCAAATGGGGTCATATCAATGCTTGAGTGATAGCTATTATTGTACGAAAACTCCGCTAAGGGTAGGAAGCTATCCCAATGACCACCAAACTCTATCACACATGCACGAAGCATATCCTCCACACTTGAATCGTTCTCTCAGACTGACCATCGGTCTGAGGATGGAACGCAGTACTAAGGTCCAACCTAGTACCCAATTCCGCATGCAATGTTTTCCAAAACTTAGAAGTAAACAGCACTTATCCGATATGATGGATAGTGGAACCCCATGCAATCGAACGATTTCTGAGATATAGATCTTGGCTAACTTCTCTGCATTGTAAGTCACATTGACCGGAATGAAATGAGCAGATTTAGTTAACCTATCAACAATCACCCAAATGGAGTCATACTTACCCATTGTCTTTGGAAGACCAACCACAAAGTCCATTGCGATTCTTTCCCACTTCCATTCCGGAATGGGCATTCTCTGAAGTGTTCCTCCGGGCCTTTGGTGTTCATACTTTACTTGTTGACAGTTTGGACACTTGGCAATAAAGTCAACAATATCACGCTTCATTCTACTCCACCAAAAGTGTTGCTTTAGGTCACGATACATCTTGGTAGCGCCTGGATGTATAGAATACCTTGAACTATGAGCCTCTGTCAGAATAGTGTTGATCAAATCATCGAAGCGGGGCACACATACCCTTCCCTTGATTCTCAAAACACCTTCCTCATCGATTTGTGCTTCCTTAGCCTCTCCTTTCAACACTTTATCTCAGATTCGGATCAATTTTTCATCATTAAACTGTTTTCCCTTAATCTTGTCAAGAAAAGAAGATCTTGACTCCACACTAGCAAACAATCCTCCCTTCTCATTTACTTCTAACCTCATCAAGTCGTTAGCTAGAGTCTGAACCTCTCTAGCCAATGGGTGTCTAGAAGCTTGCAAGTGAGCTAGACTTCCCATGCTTCCCGCCTTTCTACTTAAAGCATCCGCTACAACATTCGCCTTTCCCGGATGATACAAAATAGTGATGTCGTAGTCCTTCAGTAGTTCCATCCATCTCCTCTGTCTCAAGTTCAAATCTTTCTGAGTAAAGACATACTGTAGGCTACGATGATCCGTGTAGACCTCACACTTAACCCCATATAAATAGTGCCTCCATTGCTTTAGTGCAAACACTACCGCTGCCAATTCCAAATCATGAGTTGGGTAGTTACGTTCATGCACTTTTAATTGTCTTGAAGCATAAGCAATTACACTCTTCTCTTGCATTAGCACTGCACCCAACCCAGAATAGGATGCATCACAATAAACAATGAAGTTCTTACCTTCCACTGGCAAGGTGAGAATGGGTGTGGTAGTCAATAAAGTCTTGAGCTTCTGAAAGCTTTCCTCACACTCATCCGACCATACAAATGGAACATTTTGCTTAGTCAAGTTAAATGGGTTGGGAAGCAATAGAAGAGAATCCCTTGACAAATCGGCGGTAGTAGCTAGCTAACCCAACAAAGCTCCTTATCTCTGACACATTAGTGGGTCTTACCCAATTCTTCACTGTCTCAATCTTAGAAGGATCCACCATCACTCCATCCTTAGAAACCACGTGCCCCAAGAAGGACACTGCATCTAGCCAAAACTCACACTTAGAGAACTTGGCATAAAGCTTTTTCTCCCTCAACATTTCCAATACCATTCTCAAATGCTCTTCATGTTCCTTCTTACTCTTTGAGTATACCAATATATCATCAATAAATACGATCACAAATAGATCCAGATATGGCTTAAAAATCCCGTTAATCAAGCTCATGAACGCAGCAGGGGCATTCGTAAGACCAAAAGACATCACCACAAATTCGTAATGCCCATACCTTGTTCGAAAAGCAGTCTTTGGCACATACGTCGCCCGTATTTTCAATTGATGATAACCAGACCCCAAGTCAATCTTAGAGAAGACACAAGCACCTTGTAATTGATCGAACAAGTCATCAATGCGAGGAAGAGGATACTTGTTCTTAATAGTTACCTTATTCAGTTGTCTGTAGTCTATGCACATCCGAAAACTCCCATCCTTCTTCTTCACAAACAAAACCGGAGCACCCCAAGGAGATGCACTTGGTCTGATGAAGCCTTTGCTCAACAACTCTTGAAGTTGGGCTTTTAACTCTCTTAACTCCGCGGGAGCCATTCTATAAGGGGGTATAGAAATGGGGCGAGTGCCCGGTTCAAGATCTATGCAGAAGTCAATATCCCTATCTGGTGGCATACCAGGAAGATCTGCAGGGAACACATCCAAAAACTCACGGACTACCGAAACCGACTCAATCGAAGGTACTTGGGTAGTGTCATCCTTGAGATGGGACAAGAAAGCTAAACACCCTTTACTAACCATTTTCTTAGCACGTAGAAAGGAGATGATACGCACCGGATTGGAAGTGTAGTCACCCTCCCACACTAACGGGTCTGTCCCAGGATTGGCTAACGTCACCGTTTTAGCATTACAATCCAAGATCGCAAATTGCGGAGAAACCCAAGTCATACCCAGAATTACATCAAAGTCAACCATTTCTAAAATAACCAAATCTACATAAGTGTTTCTCCCCACAAAGTTCACCAAACAAGACCTATATACCTTTTCAACTACCACAGACTCACCCACCGGAGTAGAAACACGAATAGGCATATCAAGTAATTCACAATGTAAATTTTGACCATTAGCAAATGAGGAAGATACATAAGAAAATGTGGATCCAGGATCAAACAATACAGAAGTCATGCAATCACAAACCAGAAGATTACTTGTGATGACAGCGTCAGATGTCTCCGCCTCCGATCTCCCAGGGAAAGCATAACAATGGGCCCTTTCATTTGTTTGCCCGTTGCCCCTACCATGTTGTGGTGTAGTGGCTCCAGTTTGCCCATCACCTCTGCCATTTTGGTGACCACCATTACCTCGACCACCACGTCCTCCAGAATAACGGCCTCTACCATGACCACCTCTACCTCTAGCTATTGGGGGTCTATAACTCTGTTTGGGACAATTCCTCCTAATGTGTCCAGTCTCCCCACATCCATAACACTCTCTAGAGTCAAGCATAGGTCTCTCAGAAAAATGTTGGCCGGTTCGAGGTGGACTCCCAACTACACCAGAGTGAAGACTAATTGGTCGAATCGAGTAACCTCCTAACCTTGTCCTCTAGTGTAGGAACCATTAAACTCACCTCCTTTCAAACCTTTTTGATGTCGATGTCGTGGTGAAGTCATCCGCTTCACTCCTTCCACCTCTATCACGAAGTCTACCACCTCTTGGAAGGATTTTGCCGTAGCCGCTACCTGTAAGGCTGAAATCCGCAACTCTGACCTCAACCCCTTCACAAAACGGCGAATCCCCTCTTGTGGACTGAAACATAGTTGGGTGGCATACCGGGATAATGCATGAAACTTAGCCTCATATGCATTGACCGACATCCTACCTTGCTCTAGGCTCAAGAACTCATCCCTTTTCCTATCCCTCAAAGTTCGGGGGATATACTTCTCCATAAACAAACTAGAGAATGAAGCCCAAGTCATAGGTGGTGCCTCTGTTGGTTGACACTCAACATGTGACCGCCACCACATTTTGGCGTTCCCTTGAAACTGATAACTCACGAACTCAACACCAAACCGTTCTTCTATACCCATCTTGTGTAGTAGCTCATGACAGTCAACCAGAAAATCGTAAGCATCCTCAGATTCAACACCCTTGAAGACTTGAGGTTTCAATTTCAAGAACTTACTGAAAAGTTCATGCTGATCATTTGTCATTACAGGCCCTGTAGTCAGACGAGGAAATGTACTTATTTCCAATGGAACATCCATGCGGGGAGCCATAGTAGCCGCATGTTGTACCTCCGGAGCCTGAGGTGCTGGTGCAGAAAATACTGGGGGTGTCAGGCCCTGATCAGATAACCCGCTAAGATAAGGCAGAACCTGATTGATCATCTCTGGGGTAGGTTGGGGTGGCATTTCCTCATTCTGCACTTGTTCATTCTCCCCATCCTCCCCTTCTCTTACTACTTCTTCAGTCGGTGGAGGAGTCACCGCCCTAGTACCAGATGGGCTCGGTGGTCGTCCTCTTCCTCTAGAGGATGTCCTCCCACGAACTCTACCACGGCCTCTTGCCGCTATTCTTCCTCGAGCTAAAGCCCCAGTGGCTGGCTCGGACGCTTCTTGTCTTGCCGGTGTTGGTGTTGGCGCAGTCGTTGCTCTAGTTCTAACCATCTGCGAAATAGAGTGAAAATGGTTAGATACCAATTTGTATCACCTAGATACCAATTGGATCCAAGTAATAGCACGAAAGAAAGAATGAAAGAATGGAATTTTCCTAAAGTCTTATAGCCTCCCAAGGAAAAGTAAAGGTGTCCCCCTACCGTTCCTTAAGAATCTACTAGACTCGTTCTTGTGTGATGAGACCAACGAACCTAATGCTCTGATACCAAGTTTGTCACGACCCAAAACCGATCGCGACTGGCACCCACATTTACCCTCCTATGTGAGCGAACAAACCAATCAAAACCTTAACATTTTCAATATAATATCAACACAAAATAATACGGAAGACTTAACTTATTAATAAAAACCAAATCAATAACTATTATTCCCCAAAATCTGGAAGTCATCACCACAAGAACATCTACGATCAAATGACTAAACTAAGAGTATTCTAAAAGCTAAAAATACATAAGAATCTAGTCCATGCCGGAAGCTCAAGGCATCAAGACTTGAAGAAGAAGATCTAGTCCAAGCTAGAAGCATTAGCTCACCCTGAATTTCCGATGTAGTAAGACTGGCTTGAATTACTGTTGAGTCGAAGACGACGGCACGTTTGCTACACTCCACAAATAACAAAGAAGAAAACATAAAAGTAGGGGTCAGTACAAAACACGGGTACTGAGTAGATATCATCGGCCAACTCAAAATAGAAAACAGTATATACCAAGTAATATCATAAACTCAACTATAATACTCAACATGTAGCAACAACAAGTACTATATCATTAACAATTACCGTCAAGTTCACACATGAGGACTCAAGCCTCAATATCATACTCATTTGGGAATTAGATTCATTAGATTGAGTATATTAACATCTTTCAAGATTCATTATTCATATTCCTCTTGTGTCGGTACGTGACACTCCGCTCCCTCATATTCATTAATCCTCTTGTGTCGGTACGTGACACTCCGATCCCCTACTACTATGTGTCGGAACGTGACACTCCGATCCCCTAAATCTACGTGTTGGTTCGTGACACCCGATCCCCTAAATCTACGTGCCAGTTCGTGACACCCGATCCCCTACATCTACGTGTCGGTTCGTGACACCCGATCCCCTAATTCTACGTGTCGGTTCGTGACACCCGATCCCTTAATTCTATGTGTCGGAACGTGACACTCCGATCCCCTAATCTCTTTCTATCAATTCATCAAGACTTCTTTCTCACCAAAGCATCACCAATCTCATTACTTTAGTTCATCAAGCCTTCTTTTATACCAAGGCATTATCATTAACAAGAGATTAGGTTTTTATCAAGATTTGGGATACCATGACTTCATCATGCTTAATATAGTCACAATTATATAATCACGTTCATGCATGCATACAATTAAGCACATAGCAGGGTTTACAATACTATCAATACATATCATTCTCTATTAAGAGTTTACTATAAAAGCATGAAAACCGTAACCTACCTCCACCGAAGAATTGAATCAAGCAAGAATTTTCCCAAAGCTTTGTTTCTCCCCTCTCGTTCGATTCTCCCTCTATCGATTCTCCTTCCCTCTCTTTGTTCTTTCTATTTTCTTTATTCAAACCCTCTTTCTTTTACCCTAATTAGTATATAATTAAGAATAAAAGATGGCAATAATAACCCACTAATTATCTTAAGGTTACCTCTTTTAACCCTCAAGAATTTTGAGTTATTAATATTAACCCTCTAACTTTATAATTAAGGAAAGAATAGTCCAAAACGTCCCTTAAAACGTGTAGAGAAATCCGATTCTGACTGGGATTAAGCAACCTGTGACGGGCCGTCATGACTGCGACGGTCCGTCACGCAGGTCGTCGTGAGGGTCAGGACTTTATTTTCACCAAGGACACTGTGACGGTCCGTCACACTGCGGACGGTCCGTCCTGCAAGTCCGTTATGAAGTTTAGAGAGTCGATTTTCAGTACCCAATTTCAGAATTCCTAAGTATATTGAAACGAGACATCTGTGACGGGCCGTCGTGCCTATGACGGTCCGTCGTGGTGTCCGTAATCTTAGCCAGTTTTTCCAGAAATAAAATATGCTGCTCCAAACGACTAAACAGGTCGTTACAACAAGAATCTTTGATAAATAACGTCAAGTACACTCATGAGGACTCAAGCCTCCATATCATACTTATTTGGGAATTAGGTTCATTAGATTGAGTATATTAACATCTTTCAAGATTCATCACCTTTATTCTTGTGTCGGTACGTGACACTCCGCTCCCTTACTACTATGTGTCGGAACGTGACACTTCGATCCCCTAATTCTACGTGTCAGTTCGTGACACCCGATCCCCTAGTTCTACCTGTCGGTTCGTGACACCCGATCCCCTAATTCTACGTGTCGGTTCGTGACATCCGATCCCCTAATTCTATGTGTCGGTTCATGACACCCGATCCCCTAATTCTACATGTCGGTTCGTGACACCCGATCCCCTAATTCTACGTGTCGGTTCGTGACACCCGATCCACTAATCTCATCCTATTAATTCATCAAGCCTTCTTTTATACCAAGACATCATCAATCTCATCACTTTAGTTCATCATGCCTTCTTTTATACCAAGGCATCATCAATCTCATTACTTTAGTTCATCAAACCTTCTTTTATAACAAGACATCATTATTAACAAGGGTTTTTCAAGATTTGGGATTCAATAGCTTTATCATGCTTATTTCATCACAATTATATAATCACATTCATGCAAGCATACAATTAAGCATATAGAAGACTTTACAATACAACCCAACACATATCATTCGCTATTAAGAGTTAACTACGAATAGTATATAAACCATAACCTACCTCCACCGAAGAATTTTGATCAAGCAAGCAAATTCCCCAAGCTTTTGTTTTTCCTCTTCGTTCGTCTCTCTCTAGAAATCGTTTTTCCCTCTCTTGTTCTTTGTCTTTTTCTTATTTGAACCCTCTTTCTTTTACCCTAATTAACATATAATTAAGTATAAAAGATGGCAATAATAACCCACTAATTAACTCAAGGTTACCTCTTTTAACCCCCAAGTAGTTAGACTTATTAACATTAACCCACTAACTTTATAATTAAAGCAGGAATAGTCCAAAACGCCCCCTTAAATTACTTAACAGAAATCCGACCCAGCCAGGGATTATGCAGCCTGTGACGGGCCGTCATGCCTGCGACGGTCCATCCTGCTGCTCCGTCACAGAGTTCAGAGACTCCATTCCATTAAAGGGTCTGTGTCGGTCCGTCCTGCTATTCCGTTACGAAGTTAAGAGAGTCGATTTCAGTACCCATTTTTCAGAATTTCTAAGTGTTTTGAAACGAGACCCCTCGACGGTCCGTCATGCCCATGACGGTCCGTCGTGGGTTCCGTCATCTCAGCCTGTTTTTCCAGAAATAAAATCTGCTGCTCAAAACGACTAAACAGGTCGTTACAATAGATACCAATTTACCCATCGTTCGTCCCCGAACGATCACAAGAAGGAAAACAAGGGCGAGAAGGAGTACTTGAATCTGTAAACAGGTGTGGTTATCTTTCTCGCATATCAGCCTCTTTCTCCCAAGTGGCTTCTTCGACGGGTTGATTCTTCCATTGAACTTTGATGGATGCAATTTCCCTTGACCTCAGCTTGCGAACTTCTCTATCTATAATGGCAACAGGCTCCTCCTCATAAGACAAATTTTCATCAAGCAGAACTGAATCCCAAAGGATAATGTAGTTTCCATCCCATGGTATCTTTTCAACATAGACACATGAAACACCAGATGTACTCCGGACAGCCCTGGAGGCAAGACTAACTCATAAGCCACCTCGCCTATGCGCTTCAGAACCTCGAAGGGACCAATATACCTTGGGCTTAGTTTACCCCTTTTTCCAAACCGCATCACCCCTTTCATGGGCGAAACTTTCAGTAAGACTTGTTCACCCTCCATTAACTCCAAGTCTCTAACCTTCCGATCTGCATACTCCTTCTGTCTACTTTGCGCCACTAGAAGCTTTTGTTGAATAGATTTCACTTTATCTAACGATACCCTCAGAAGGTCAGTACCCCAAGGTCTAACTTCAAATGCATCAAACCACCCAATGGGAGACCTACATCTTCTCCCATATGTGCCTCAAATGGGGCCATATCAATGCTTGAGTGATAGCTATTGTTGTAGGAGAACTCTGCTAAGGGTAAGAAGCTATCCCACTGACCACCAAATTCTATCAAACATGCACGAAGCATATCCTCCAACACTTGAATCGTTCACTCAGACTGACCATAGGTCTGAGGATGGAACACAGTACTAAGGTCCAACCTAGTACCCAATTCCGCATGCAATGTTTTCCAAAACATAGAAGTAAACTGTGTACCTCTATCTGATATGATGGAAAGTGGAACTCCATGCAATCGAACAATTTCTGAGATATAGATTTTGGCCAACTTCTCTGCATTATAAGTCACCTTGACCGGAATGAAGTGGGCAGACTTCGTTAACCTATCAACGATTACCCAAATAGAGTAAAACTTCCCCAATGCCCTTGGAAGACCAACCACGAAGTCCATTGCAATTCTTTCCCACTTCCATTCAGGAATGGGTATTCTTTGAAGTGTTCCTCCGGGCCTTTGGTGTTCATACTTTACTTGCTGACAATTTGGACATTTGGCAACAAAATCAACAATGTCGCGCTTCATTCTACTCCACCAAAAGTGTTGCTTTAGGTCACGGTACATCTTGGTGGCACCAGGATGTATAGAATATCCGGAACTATGAGCCTCTGTAAGAATGGTGTGGATCAAATCATCAACACGGGGCACACATACCCTTCCCTTAATTCTCAAAACACCTTTCTCATCCATTATTGCTTCTTTAGCCTCTCCTCGCAACAGTTTATCTCGGATCCGGATCAATTTCTCATCATTAAACAGCTTTCCCTTAATCTTGTGAAGAAAAGAAGATCTTGCCTCCACACAAGCCAACAATCCTCCCTTCTCATTTACTTCTAACCTCATAAGGTCGTTAGCCAGAGTCTGAACCTCTCTAGCCAATGGACGTCTAGAAACTTGCAAGTGAGCTAGACTTCCCATGCTCCCTGCCTTTCTACTTAAGGCGTCTGCCACAACATTAGCCTTTCCCGGATGATACAAGATAGTGATATCGTAGTCCTTCAGTAGTTCCATCCATCTCCTCTGTCTCAAATTCAAATCTTTTTGAGTAAAGACATACTGTAGGCTACGATGATCCGTGTATACTTCACACTTAACCCCATATAGATAGTGTCTCCATTGCTTTAAGGCAAACACTACCGCAGCCAATTCCAAATCATGGGTCGGATAATTACGTTTGTGCACCTTTAATTGCCTTGAAGCATAAGCAATTACATTCTTCTCTTGCATTAGCACTACACCCAACCCCGAATAGGATGCATCACAATAGACAATAAAATTCTTACCTTCCACTAGCAAGGTAAGGATTGGTGCGGTAGTCAACAAAGTCTTGAGCTTCTGAAAGCTTTCTTCACACTCGTCTGACCATACAAATGGAACATTCTGCTTAGTCAAGTTCGTCAATTAGGAAGCAATGGAAGAGAATCCCTTGACAAATCGGCGGTAATAGCTAGCTAAACCAACAAAACTCCTTATTTCTGACACATTAGTAGGTCTTACCCAATTCTTCACTGTCTCAATCTTAGAAGGATCTACCATCACCCCATCCTTCGAAACCACATGCCCCAAGAAGGACACTGCATCTAGCAAAAACTCACACTTGGAGAATTTGGCATAAAGCTTTTTCTCCCTCAACATTTCCAATACCATTCTCAAATGCTCTTCATGTTCCTTCTTGCTCTTTGAGCATACCAATATATCATCAATGAATACGATCACAAAGAGATCCAGATATGGCTTAAAAATCCCGTTCATCAAGCTCATGAAAGCAGCAGGGGCATTCGTAAGACCAATAGACATTACTACAAATTCGTAATGCCCATACCTAGTTCGAAAAGAAGTCTTTGGCACATCCGTTGCCCGTATCTTCAACTGATGATAACCGGATCTCAAGTCAATCTTAGAGAAGACACAAGCACCTTGTAACTGATCGAACAAGTCATCAATGCGAGGAATGGGATACTTGTTCTTAATAGTTACCTTATTCAACTGTCTGTAGTCTATGCACATCCTAAAACTCCCATCCTTTTTCTTCACAAATAATACCGGAGCACCCCAAGGAGATGCACTTGGTCTAATAAAGCCTTTGCTTAGCAACTCTTGAAGTTGTGCCTTTAACTCTCTTAACTCCGCGGGAGCCATTCTATAAGGGGGTATAGAAATGCGGCGAGTACCCGGTTCAAGATCGATGCATAAGTCAATATCCCTATCCGGTGGCATACCCGGAAGGTCTGCGGGAAACACATCTAAAAACTCACGAACTATCGAGACCGACTCAATTGGAGGCACTTGGGTAGTATCACCCCTGAGATGTGCCAAGAACGCTAAACAACCCTTACTAACCATTTTCTTGGCACGAAGAAAGGAGATGATACGAATCGGATTGGAAGTGTAGTCACTCTCCCACACTAACGGATATGTCCCAGGCTTGGCTAACGTCAAAGTTTTAGCATTACAATCCAAGATTGCAAAATTTGGAGAAAGCCAAGTCATACCCAGAATTACATCGAAGTCAACCATTTCTAAGATAACCAAGTCTACATGAGTATTGCTCCCCATAAAAGTTACAAGACAAGACCTATACACCTTTTCAACTATCACAGACTCACCCACCGGAGTAGAAACACGAATAGGCATGTCAAGCAATTCACAATGTAAATTAAGACCATTAGCAAATGCGGAAGATACATATGAAAATGAAGAGCCAGGGTCAAATAATACAGAAGTCATACAATAACAAACCAAAAGATTACCTGTGATAACAGCATCTGATGTCTCCGCTTCTGACCGCCCAGGGAAAGCGTAATAATGGGCCCTATCACCTGTCTGTCCGTTGCCCCTACCATGTGGTGCTGTAGTGGCTCTAGTTTGCCCGTCACCCCGGCCGTTTTGGTGACCACCATTACCTCGGCCACCACGTCCCCCAGAATAACGGCCTCTACCATGACCACCTCTACCTCTAGCTATTGGGGGTCTATAAATCTGGTTTGGACAATTCCTCCTAATATGTCCAGTCTCCCCACATCCATAACACTCTCTGGAGTCAAGCATAGGTCTCTGAGAGAAGTGTTGACCGGTCTGAGGTGGACCTCCAACAACAGTCTGTAGTGAAGACTGAATTGGTCGGACTGAGTAACCTCCCGAACCCTGTCCTCTAGAGTAAGAACCATTAAACTCACCTCCCTTCCGCCTTTATCATGAAGTCTACCACTTCTTAAAAGGATCTTGCAGTAGCTGCTACCTGTAAGGATGAAATCCACAATTATGACCTCAACCCCTTCACAAAACGACGAATCCGCTCTTGTGGACTGAAACAAAGTTGGGTGGCATACCTGGATAATGCTTGAAACTTAGCCTCATATGCAATAACCGACATCCTACCTTGCTCTAGGCTCAAGAACTCATCTCTTTTCTTATCCCTCAAAGTCCGGGGAATATACTTCTCCATAAACAAGCTAGAGAATGATGCCCAAGTCATAGGTGGTGCCTCTGTTGGTTGACACTCAACATTTGACCGCCACCACATTTTGGCGTTCCCTTGAAACTGATAAGTCACAAACTCAACACCAAACCGTTCTACTACCCATCTTATGTAGTAGCTCATGACAGTCAACCAGAAAATCATAAGCATCCTCCGATTCAGCACCCTTGAAGACTGGAGGTTTCAATTTCAAGAACTTACTGAAAAGTTCATGCTGATCATTTGTCATTACAGGCCCTGTAGTGAGACGAGGAAATGTGCCTATTTCCAATGAGGCATCCATGCAGGGAGCCATAGTAGCCGCATGTTGTACCTCCGGAGCCTGAGGTGCTGGTGCAGAAAACACTGGAGGCGCTTGGCCTTGATCAGATAACCCGCTAAGTTAAGCAAGAACCTGATTGATCATCTCTGGG
Organism: Solanum arcanum; assembly: GCA_027789145.1. NCBI lineage: Eukaryota > Viridiplantae > Streptophyta > Magnoliopsida > Solanales > Solanaceae > Solanum > Solanum arcanum. The sequence continues at coordinate 20,600,859 of CM050935.1, read as the reverse complement.
GTAGGTTGGGGTGGTAATTCCTCATTCAGTACTTGTTCATTTTCCCCATCCTCCCCTTCTTTACTACTTCTTCAGTCGGTGGAGGAGTCACCGCCCTAGTATCAGATGGGCTAGGTGCTCGTCCCCTTTCTCTAGAGGACGTCCTCCCACGACCTCTACCACGGCCTCTTGCCGCTACTCTTCCTCGAGCTACAGCCCTAGTGGCTGGCTCCGACGCTTCTTGTCTTGCCGATGTTGATGTTGGCGCGGTTGTTGCTCTAGTTCTAACCATCTGCGAAATAGAGTGAAGATGGTCAGATACCAATTTGTATCACCTAGATACCAATTGGACCCAAGTAATAGCACGAAAGAAAGAAAGAAAGAATGGAATTTTCCTAAAGTCTTATAGCCTCTCAAAGAAAAGTAAAGGCGTCCCCCTACCGTTCCTTAAGACTCTACTAGACTCGTTCTTGTGTGATGAGACCAACGAACCTAATGCTCTGATATCAAGTTTTTCACGACCCAAATCGTGTCGCGACTGGCACCCACACTTACCCTCCTATGTGAGCGAACCAACCAATCTAAACTTTAATATTTCAATATAATATCAACAGAAAGTAATGCGGAAGAATTAACTCATTAATAAAAACCAATTCAATAACTTTTAAAAACTCAACAACTATTATTATCCCAAAAATCTGGAAGTCATCATCACAAGAACATCTATCCTCAAATTACTAGTCTAAGAGTATCTAAGAAGCTAAAATACATAAAAAGCTAGTCCATGCCGAAACTTCAAGGCATCAAAACATGAAGAGGAAGATCCAGTCCAAGCTAGAAGCATTAGCTCACCCTGAAATCCGGAGTTAAGAAGACTGGCTAGAGTTGCGGTTGAGTTGAAGACGACGGCACGTTTGCTGCACTCCATAAATAACAAGGAAAGAAATATACAAGTAGGGGTCAGTACAAAACACGGGTACTGAGTAGATATCATCGGCCAACTCAAAATAGAAAACAATATGCATCAAATAATATCATAAATCAACTACAATACTCAATCTGTAGCAACAACATGTACAAGAATCTTTGATTAATAACGTCAAGTACACTCATGAGGACTCAAGCCTCCATATCATACTCATTTGGGAATTAGGTTCATTAGATTGAGTATATTAACATCTTTCAAGATTCATCACCTTTATTCTTGTGTCGGTATGTGACACTCCGCTCCCCTACTACTATGTGTCAGAACGTGACACTCCGATCCCGTAATTCTACGTGTCGGTTCATGACACCCGATCCCCTAATTCTACGTGTCGGTTCGTGACACCCGATCCCCTAATTCTTCGTGTCGGTTCGTGACACCCGATCCCCTAATTCTACGTGTCGATTTGTGACACCCGATCCCCTAATTCTACGTGTCGGTTCGTGACACCCGATCCACTAATCTCATTCTATTAATTAATCAAGCCTTCTTTTATACCAAAGCATCATCAATCTCATCACTTTAGTTCATCAAGCCTTCTTTTCTACCAAGGCATCATCAATCTCATTACTTTAGTTCATCAAACCTTCTTTTATACCAAGACATCATTATTAACAAGGGTTTTTCAAGATTTGGGATTCAATAGCTTCATCATGCTTAATTCATCACAATTATATAATCACATTCATGCAAGCATACAATTAAGCATATAGAAGACTTTACAATACAACCCAACACATATCATTCGCTATTAAGAGTTAACTACGAATAGTATAAAAACCATAACCTACCTCCACCGAAGAATTTTGATCAAGCAAGCAAATTCCCCAAGCTTTTGTTTTTCCTCTTCGTTCGTCTCTCTCTAGAAATAATTTTTCCCTCTCTTGTTCTTTCTCTTTTTCTTATTTAAACCCTCTTTCTTTTACCCTAATTAGCATATAATTAAGTATAAAAGATGGCAATAATAACCACTAATTAACTTAAGGTTACCTCTTTTAACCCCCAAGTAGTTAGACTTATTAACATTAACCCACTAACTTTATAATTAAAGCAGGAATAGTCCAAAACGCCCCCTTAAATTACTTAACAGAAATCCGACCCAGCCTAGGATTACACAGCCTGTGACGGGCCGTCGTGCCTGCGACGGTCCGTCCTGCTGTTCCATCACAGAGTTCAGAGACTCCATTCCATTAAAGGGTCTGTGACGGTCCGTCGTGCCCACGACGGTCCGTCCTGCTATTCCGTTACGAAGTTCAGAGAGTCAATTTCTGTACCAATTTTTCAGAATTTCTAAGTGTTTTGAAAGGAGACCCCTCGACGGTCCGTCATGCCCATGACAGTCCGTCGTGGGTTCCGTCATCTCAGCCTGTTTTTCCAGAAATAAAATCTGCTGCTCAAAACGACTAAACAGGTCATTACAATAGAGTTAGCACCAGGAAGTAAGGTATTCACAGCAAGATGTAAAAATCTATATATATTTACAACAAAACATAAAATAATAACAAGAAATAAAATTGATAGAATAAAAATAGAAAATCCTTTTGAAAAAATAATTACGGTAATAGATAATAATGACTATAGTTATAAAGAAATGGATACATAAGAAGAATTGGAGATAGTAAAAAAAAGATTGAGTACTTCAAGTACCCCAAATACAAACACATTAAATATGATAACTAGAGCTTCCTCATCAAGAATGAGTTCATCTAAAAGAAAATATGAAATATCACAAGATTTAGAAGATATGACAATATATCATTATTTTATAACAGGAATAATGGACCAGAGAAAATATAAAATCTTGATAAACACAGGACAAGAAGAAAATCATATAACAAGAGAACTAGTATTAGAAGAAGAGATTATGAAAACAGGACATATATGCCCTGGATGACCTAGTGAAATAGTAAATACAAATGAAGAAACAACAGAAAAAAGAAATAATTATAGGAGGAATTCCATTAAAAATACAATTTAAGATATATGAAGGAAATCATAATATCACACTAGGAATAAAATGGTTAGAAAAGGTTAAACCATACAGCATAGAAAATGAACAATTAACAATAACTTGTCAAAATAAGAAAATAATTATAAAAAGAACAAAATGATTAATGAAAATATTTATAATTGCAAAAATTATTGTAGAAGGATATCACAACAGATACTATACCCCTATGATAGATACAGGAGCAGAAGCGAATATATGTAAATATATTTGCTTACCAGAAGATAAATAGGGAAAATTAAAAACACCTATGGTAGTAACAGGATTTAATAATGAAGGAAGTATGATCAAATATAAAGCAAAAAATATAAAAATACAAATATGGGATAAAATACTAACAATAGAAGAAATGTATAATTTTGAATTTACCACGAAAGATATGTTATTACGAATGCCATTTTTAGATAGATTTTACCCACATGTAACAACAAAAACACACTGGTGGCTTACTACGCCATGTGGCCATAAAATAGGAGCAAAAAGAGTAAAAAATAAACAACAAAAATCTACAGAATGGATTAAAGGTAGTGAAAAAATAAACCAGGAGATGGAAAATATAAGTGAAAAACAAATATCACAACTAAAAATTATTATATTTGCAATAGACAAAGTTCAAATAATCAATGAACAACTAGAACAATTATATAATGAAGACCCATTACAAGGTTGGGAAAAACATAAAACAAAAGTAGAAATTGAACTAATAGATGAAAATAGTATAATAACACAAAAACCGTTAAAATATAACTTTGATGATTTACAAGAATTTAAAATACATATAAATGAATTACTAGAAAAAAATTATATACAAGAAAGTAATAGTAAACATACAAGCCCAGCATTTATAGTGATAAAACACAGTGAACAAAAAAGAGGCAAAAGTAGAATGGTTATAGACTACAGAAATTTAAATGCCAAAACTAAAACATATAACTATCCAATACCTAATAAAATACTTAAAATAAGACAAATACAAGGATACAACTATTTTAGCAAATTTGACTGTAAATCAGGATTTTATCATCTAAAACTAGAAGAAGAATCTAAACAATTAACAAGATTGACAAGATCATAAGGATTCTATGAATGGAATGTATTACCATTTGGATATAAAAATGCACCAGGTAGATATCAACATTTTATGGATAACTGTTTTAACCAGCTAAAAAATTGTGTTATATATATAGATGATATATTATTATATTCTAAAACACAAGATGAACATATAAGATTATTAGAAAAATTTATATACATAATTAAACACTCAGGTATAAGTTTAAGTAAAAGTAAAGCAGAAATTATGAAACCACAGATAGAATTTCTAGGAATAGAAATAGATAAAAATGTAATAAAAATGCAGACTCACATAGTACAAAAAATAATTACTATTGATGAAAATATAGATACAAAAAAGAAATTACAATCATTCTTAGGATTAGTAAATCAAGTAAGGGAATATATACCAAAATTAGCAGAACATTTAAAACCATTATACAAAAAACTCAAAAAAGATGTTGAATATCATTTTGACAACAAAGATAAAGAACACATAATAAATATTAAAAAATTATGCAAAAAATTACCAAAATTATATTTTCCTGATGAAAGTAGAACATTCACATATATAATTGAAACAGATTCAAGTGACCACAGTTATGGAGGATTACAAAAATACAAATATGACAAAGAAAAGGTAGAACACCATTTCAGGTATTGCTCAGGATCATATATTGAGGCACAAGCAAAATGGGAAATAAATAGAAAGGAATTATTTGCATTATATAAATGTTTGTTAGCATTTGAATATGTAACGACCTTTTTAGTCGTTTTGAGCAGCAGATTTTAGTTCTGGAAAAACAGGCTGAGACGACGGAACCCACGACGGCCCGTCATGGGCACGAGGGACCGTCGAGGGTGTCTCATTTCAAAACACTTAGAAATTCTGAAAAATGGGCACTCAAATCGACTCTCTGAACTTCGTAACAGAATGGCAGGACGGACCGTCACAGGCGTGACGGACCGTCACAGGCGTGACGGACCGTCACAGACTCTTCAGAGAATTGAGTTTCAACTCACGGAGCAAAGAGACGAACCGTCGCAGCGCGACGGGTCACACAGTCGCGTAATCCCAGGCTGGGTCGGATTTCTTTAAATGTTTTAAGGGACGTTTTTGACTATTCCTGCTTTAATTATAAAGTTAGTGGGTTAATGTTAATAAGTCTAATTACTTGGGGGTTAAAAGAGGTAACCTTAAGTTAATTAGTGGGTTATTATTGCCATCTTTTATTCTTAATTATATGCTAATTAGGGTAAAATAAAGAGGGTTTGAATAAAAGAAAATAGAAAGAACAAAAGAGAGAGGGGGATTAATCGAGACAAGAGGGAAACGAAGAGAAAACAAAGCCTTGAGAAAAATTGCTTGCTTGATCACGAATCTTCGCTGGAGGTAGGTTATGGTTTTTATGCTATTCGTAGTAAACTCTTAATAGCGAATGATATGTATTGATAGTATTGTAAACCCTTCTATATGCTTAATTGTATGCTTGCATGAATGTGATTATGAAATTGTGATAAGATAAGCATGATGAAGCTATTGAATCCTAAATCTTGAAAAGAAACCCTAATCTACTTTGTTAATGATGATGCCTTGGTATAAAAGAAGGATTGATGAACAAAAGTAGTGCGAATAGGGGATCGGGTGCCACGTTCCGGTACAAGGATAAAATATGGATCGGGTGCCACGTTCCGATACCAGGATAGTATATGAGGATCGAAGTGTCACGTTCCGACACCAGGATAGTATATGAGGATCGGGTGCCGCATTCCGGTACCAGGATAGAATATTGATCGGGTGTCACGTTCCGACACCAGGATAGAATGAGGATCGGAGTGTCACGTTCCGACACCAGGATAGTATTTGAGGAGTGGAGTGTCATGTACCGACACGAGAGGAATAAATATAATGAATCTTGAAAGATGTTAATATACTCAATCTAATGAACCTAATTCCCAAATGAGTATGATGAGGAGGCGTGAGTCCTCATTGATGTGCTAGGTGTTGTAACCAAGGGTTATGGTAATTGTAAATGCTGCATGCTAAGGATATTAGTTGATTTTATGATGTTATCTGATATATACTGTTTTCTATTTTGAGTTGGCCGATGATACCTACTCAGTACTTGTGTTTGTACTGACCCCTACTTGTATTTGTTTTCTTTGTTAATTGTGGAGTGCAGCAAACGTACCGTCGTCTTCAACTCAACCGCAACTGTAGCCAGTCTTCATTACTCCGGATATCAGGGTGAGCTAATGCTTCTAGCTTGGACTGGATCCTCCTCTTCATGTCTTGATGCCTTGAAGTTCCGGTATGGACTAGCTTTTACTTGTTTTGGCTTCTTAGAATACTCTTAGTTTAGTACTTTGATCATAGATGTTCTTGTGATGATGACTTCCAGATTTTGGGGATAATAATAGTTGTTGAGTTTTTAGAAGTTATTGAATTGGGTTTTATTAATGAGTTTAAGTCTCCGCATTACATTCTGTTGATATTATATTTAAATGTTAAGGTTTAGATTGGTTGGTTCGCTCACATAGGAGGGTAAGTGTGGGTGTCAGTTGCGATCCGATTTGGGTCGGGACAAACTTGGTATCAGAGCATTAGGTTCGTTGGTCTCATCACACAAGAACGAGTCTAGTAGAGTCTTAAGGAATGGTAGGGGGACGCCTTTACTTTTCTTTGAGAGGCTATAAGGCTTTAGGAAAACTCCATTCTTTCTTTCTTTCTTTTGTGCTATTACTTGGATCCAATTGGTATCTAGGTGATACAAATTGGTATCTGACCATCTTCACTCTATTTCGCAGATGGTTAGAACTAGAGCAACAACCGCGCCATCATCAACATCAGCAAGACAAGATGTATCTGAGTCAACCACTGAGACTGTATCTCTAAGAGGAGCAGTGGCAAGAGGCCGCGGTAGAGGTCGTGGGAGGACGTCCTCTAGAAGAAGAGGACGAGCACCTAGCCCATGTGGTACTAGGGCAGTGACTCCTCCACCGACTGAGTAAGTGGTAAGAGAGGGTGAGGAAGGGGAGAATGAACAAGTGCAGAATGAGGAAATGCCACCCCAACCTACCCCAGAGATGATCAATCAGGTTCTTGCTTATCTTAGCGGGTTATCTGATCAAGGCCAAGCGCCTTCAGTGTTTTCTGCACCAGTACCTCAGGCTCCGGAGGTACAACATGCGGCTACTATGGCTCCCCGCATGGATGCCTCATTGGAAATAGGCACGTTTCCTCGTCTGACTACAGGGCCTATAATGACAAATGATCAGCATGAACTTTTCAATATGTTCTTGAAATTGAAACCTCAAGTCTCCATGGGTGCTGAATCTGAGGATGCCTACGATTTTCTGGTTGACTGTCATGAGCAACTACACAAGATGGGTATAGTAGAACGGTTTGGTGTTGAGTTTGTGACTTATCAGTTTCAAGGGAACGCCAAAATGTGGGTGCCAGTCGCGATCCGATTTGGGTCGTGACATCATTCTCTAGCTTGTTTATGGAGAAGTATATCCCCGGACTTTGAGGGATAGGAAAAAGGATGAGTTTTTGAGCCTAGAGCAAGGTAGGATGTCGGTTATTGCATATGAGGCTAAGTTTCGTGCATTATCCCGGTATGCCACCCAACTATGTTTCAGTCCACAAGAGCGGATTCGCCGTTTTGTGAAGGGGTTGAGATCAGCGTTGCGGATTTCAGCCTTACAGGTAGCGGCTACAGCGAAATCTTTTCAAGAAGTGGTAGACTTCGTGATAGAGGTAGAGGGGGTGAAGCCAGATGACTTCCCCATGGCAACTACATCAACAAGGTTACGAAAGGGAGGTGATTTTAATGGTTCTTACTCTAGAGGACAGGGTTCAGGAGGTTACTCAGTCCGACCAATTCAGTCTTCACTACAGAGTGTAGTTGGGGGTCCACCTCAGACTGGTCAACGCTTCTCTGAGAGACCTATGCTTGAATCCAGAGAGTGTTATGGATGTGGGGAGACTGGACACATTAAGAGGTATTGTCCAAAATAGATTTACAGACCTCCAAATGTTAGAGGTAGAGGTAGTTATGGAAGAGGCCGTCATTCTGGAGGACGCGGTGGTCGAGGTAATGGTGGTCACCAAAACGGCCGGGGTTATGGGCAAACTGGAGCCACTACATCACAACATGGTAGGGGCAACGGACAGACAGGTGAGAGGGCCCATTGTTATGCTTTCCCTGGGAGATCTGAAGTGGAGACATCTGATGATGTCATCACAGGTAATCTTTCGGTTTGTGATTGCATGGCTTCTGTATTGTTTGATCATGGATCCACATTTTCTTATGTATCTTCTTCATTTGCTACTGGTCTTAATTTACCTTGTGAAATACTTGACATGCCTATTCATGTTTCTACTCCGGTGGGTGAGTCTGTGATAGTTGAAAAAGTATATAGGTCTTGTTTGGTGACTTTTGTGGGGAGCAACACTTATGTAGATTTGGTTATCTTAGAAATGGTTGACTTTGATGTAATTCTGGGTATGACTTGGCTTTCTCCGAATTTTGCGATCTTGGACTGTAATGCTAAAACTTTGACGTTAGCCAAGCCTGGGACAGATCCGTTAGTGTGGGAGGGTGACTACACTTCCAATCCAGTTCGTATCATCTCCTTTCTTCGTGCTAAGAAAATGGTTAGTAAGGGTTGTTTAGCATTCTTGGCACATCTCAAGGATGATACTACTCAAGTACCCTCAATTGAGTCGGTTTCGATAGTCCGAAAATTTTTAGATGTGTTTCCTGCAGACCTTCCTGGTATGCCACCGGATAGAGATATTGACTTCTGCATCGATCTTGAACCGGGTACTCGCCCCATTTCTATACCCCCTTATAGAATGGCTCCCGCGGAGTTAAGAGAGTTAAAGGCACAACTTCAAGAGTTGCTAAACAAAGGCTTTATTAGACCAAGTGCATCTCCTTGGGGTGCTCCGGTATTATTTGTAAAGAAAAAGGATGGGAGTTTTAGGATGTGCATAGACTACAGACAGTTGAACAAGGTAACTATTAAGAACAAATATCCCATTCCTCGCATTGATGACTTGTTCGATCAGTTACAGGGTTCATGTGTCTTCTCTAAGATTGATTTGAGATCCGGTGATCATCAATTGAAAATACGGGCAACGGATGTGCCAAAGACTGCTTTTTGAACCAGGTATGGGCATTACGAATTTGTAGTGATGTCTTTTGGTCTTACGAATGCCCCTGCTGCTTTCATGAGCTTGATGAACGGGATTTTTAAGACATATTTGGATCTCTTTGTGATCGTATTTATTGATGATATACTGATATACTCAAAGAGTAAGAAAGAACATGAGGAGCATTTGAGAATGGTATTGGAAATGTTGAGAGAGAAAAAGCTTTATGCCAAATTCTCCAAGTGTGAGTTTTGGCTAGATTCAGTGTCTTTCTTGGGGCACGTGGTGTCTAAGGATGGCGTGATGGTGGATCCTTCTAAGATTGAGACAGTGAAGAATTGGGTAAGACCTACTATTGTGTCAGAAATAAGGAGCTTTGTTGGTTTAGCTAGCTATTACCGTCGATTTGTCAAGGGATTCTCTTCCATTGCTTCCCAATTGACGAACTTGACTAAGCAGAATGTTCCATTTGTATGGTCGGACGAGTGTGAAGAAAGCTTTCAGAAGCTCAAGACTTTGTTGACTACTGCACCAATTCTCACCTTGCCCGTGGAAGGTAAGGACTTCATTGTTTATTGTGATGCATCCTATTCTGGTTTGGGTGCAGTGCTAATGCAAGAGAAGAATGTAATTGCTTATGCTTCGAGGCAATTAAAGGTGCACGAGCGCAATTACCCGACCCATGATTTGGAATTGGCTGCGGTAGTGTTTGCATTAAAGCAATGGAGATATTATTTATATGGGGTTAAGTGTGAAGTATACACGGATCATCGTAGCCTACAGTATGTCTTTACTCAAAAAGATTTGAATTTGAGACAGAGAAGATGGATGGAACTACTGAAGAACTAAGATATCACTATCTTGTATCATCCGGGAAAGGCTAATGTTGTGGCAGACGCCTTAAGTAGAAAAGCAGGGAGCATGGGAAGTCTAGCTCACTTGCAAGTTTCCAGACGTCTATTGGCTAGAGAGGTACATACTCTAGCTAACGACTTGATGAGATTATAAGTAAATGAGAAGGAAGGATTGTTGGCTTGTGTGGAGGCAAGATCTTCTTTTCTTGACAAGATTAAGGGAAAACAGTTTGATGATGAGAAACTAAGCAGAATCCAAGATAAAGTATTGCGAGGAGAGGCTAAGGAAGCACAAATCGATGAGGAAGGTGTTTTGAGAATCAAGGGAAGGGTATGTGTACCCCGAGTTGATGATTTGATCAACGCTATTCTGATAGAGGCTCATAGTTCAAGGTATTCTATACATCCTGGTGCAACCAAGATGTACTGTGACCTAAAGTAACACTTTTGGTGGAGTAGAATGAAGCGTGATATTGTTGATTTTATTGCCAAATGTCCAAATTGTCAGCAAGTAAAATATGAACACCAGAGGCCCGGAGAAACACTTCAGAGAATGCCCATTCCTGAATGGAAATGGGAGAGAATTGCAATGGATTTCGTGGTTGGTCTTCCAAAGACAATGGGTAAGTATGACTCTATTTGGGTGATTGTTGATAGGTTAACTAAGTCTGCTCACTTCATTCCGGTCAAGGTGACCTACAATGCAGAGAAGTTAGCCAAAATCTATATCTCAGAAATCGTTCAGTTGCATGGGGTTCCACTCTCCATCATATCAGATAGAGGTACGCAGTTTATTTCTATGTTTTGGAAAACATTGCATGCGGAATTGGGTACTAGGTTGGACCTTAGTACTGCAATCCATCCTCAGACCGATGGTCAGTCTGAGAGAACGATTCAAGTGTTGGAGGATATGCTTCGTGCATGTGTGATAGAGTGTGGTGGCCATTGGGATAGCTTCTTACCCTTAGCAGAGTTCTCCTACAACAATAGCTATCACTCAAGTATTGATATGGCCCCATTCGAAGCATTGTATAGGAGGAGATGTAGGTCTCCCATTGGTTGGTTTGATGCATTTGAGGTTAGACCTTGGGGTACTGACCTTTTGAGGGATTCATTAGAGAAAGTGAAATCTATTCAAGAAAAGCTTTTAGCGGCGCAAAGTAGACAAAAGGAATATGCAGACCGAAAGGTTAGAGACTTGGAGTTTATGGAGTGTGAGCAAGTCCTACTGAAGGTTTCGCCAATGAAAGGGGTGATGCGGTTTGGTAAGCGAGGTAAACTTAACCCAAGGTATATTGGTCCATTTGAAGTACTTAAGCGAGTAGGGGAGGTGGCTTATGAGTTAGCCTTGCCTCCAGGGCTGTCCGGAGTGCATCCGGTATTTCATGTGTCCATGTTGAAAAGATACCATGGGGATGGGAACTATATCATTCGTTGGGATTCAGTTCTGCTTGATGAGAATTTGTCTTATGAGGAGGAACCTGTTGCTATTCTAGATAGAGAAGTTCGCAAGTTGAGGTCAAGGGAAATTGCATCTATCAAAGTTCAATGGAAGAATCGACCAGTTGAAGAAGCCACTTGGGAGAAGGAGGCAGATATGCAAGAAATATACCCACACCTGTTTACAGATTCAGGTACTCCTTTTTCGCTCTTGTTTTTCTCCTTATGATCGTTCGAGGACGAACGATGGGTAAATTGGTATCTATTGTAATGACGTGTTTAGTCGTTTTGAGCAGCTGATTTTAGTTCAGGAAAAACAGGCTGAGACGACGGAACCCAAGACGGCCCGTCATGGGCACGATGAACCGTCGAGGGTGTCTCGTTTCAAAACACTTAGAAATTCTGAAAAATGGGAACTGAAATCGACTCTCTGAACTTCGTAACGGAATGGCAGGATGGACTGTCACAGGCATGACGGACCGTCATAGACTCTTCAGAGAATTGAGTCTCTGAACTCTGTGACGGAGCAGCAGGCGCGACGGGCCGTCACAGGCTGCGTAATCCCAGGCTGGGTCGGATTTCTTTAAATGTTTTAAGGGACGTTTTTGACTATTCCTGCTTTAATTATAAAGTTAGTGGGTTAATGTCAATAAGTCTAATTACTTGGGGGTTAAAAGAGGTAACCTTAAGTTAATTAGTGGGTTATTATTGCCATCTTTTATTCTTAATTATATGCTAATTAGTGTAAAAGAAAGAGGGTTTGAATAAAAGAAAATAGAAAGAACAAAAGAGAAAGGGCGATTGATCGAGACAAGAGGGAAACGAAGAGAAAACAAAGCCTTGAGAAAAATTGCTTGGTTGATCACGAATCTTCGGTGTAGGTAGGTTATGGTTTATGCTATTCGTAGTAAACTCTTAATAGCGAATGATATGTATTGATAGTATTGTAAACCTTTCTATATGCTTAATTGTAGGCTTGCATGAATGTGATTATGAAATTGTGATAAGATAAGCATGATGAAGCTATTGAATCCTAAATGTTGAAAAGAAACCCTAATCTACTTTGTTAATGATGATTCCTTGGTATAAAAGAAGGCTTGATGAACGAAAGTAGTAAGATTAGGGGATCGGGTGCCACATTCCGGTACCAGGATAGAATATGGATCGGGTTCCACGTTCCGGTACCAGGATAGTATATGAGGATCGGAGTGTCACGTTCCAACACCAGGATAGTATATGAGGATCGGGTGCCACGTTCCGGTACCAGGATAAAATATGGATCGGGTGTCACGTTTCGACAACAAGATAGAATGAGGATCGGAGTGTCACTTTCCGACACCAGGATAGTATATGAGGAGCGGAGTGCTACGTACCGACACAAGAGGAATAAAGATAATGAATCTTGAAAGATGTTAATATACTCAATCTAATGAACCTAATTCCCAAATGAGTATGATAAGGAGGCGTGAGTCCTCATTGATGTGCTAGGTGTTGTAACCAAGGGTTATGGTAATTGTAAATGCTGCATGCTAAGGATATTAGTTGATTTTATGATGTTATCCGATATATACTGTTTTCTATTTTGAGTTGGCCGATGATACCTACTCAGTACTTGTGTTTGTACTGACCCCTACTTGTATTTGTTTTCTTTGTTAATTGTGGAGTGCAAAGAACGCACTGGCCGCTCTTCAACTCAACCGCAACTCTAGCCAGTCTTCATTACTCCAGATATCAGGGTGAGCTAATGCTTCTAGCTTGGACTGGATCCTCCTCTTCATGTCTTGATGCCTTGAAGTTCCGGCATGGACTAGCTTTTACTTGTTTTAGCTTCTTAGAATACTCTTAGTTTAGTACTTTGATCATAGATGTTCTTGTGATGATGACTTCCAGATTTTGGGGATAATAATAGTTGTTGAGTTTTTAGAAGTTATTGAATTGGGTTTTATTAATGAGTTTAAGTCTTCCATATTACTTTCTGTTGATATTATATTTAAATGTTAAGGTTTAGATTGGTTGGTTCTCTCACATAGGAGGGTTAGTGTGGGTGCCAGTCGCGATCCGATTTGGGTCGTGACAATTTATTGTAAGAACAGATAACACACGGGTAAAGTGGTGGATAACCAAAAACATAGATGATTCAGTTACAACAAAAGAAATAAGAAGATTAATATTAAATATATTAAATTTTACATTCACAATTGAAATTATAAAAACTGATGAAAATCTTGTTGCAGACTACCTATCAAGAAAAAGGAACTCAAAGTGAACCAGATACAATAGAAGAAGTACTCAAAGCCATTACTACACTTTCTACGAAGGTGGATAGTATGGGAAAAGAGTTACAAAATCTAAAAGCTAATAGTCAGCAGCATGACTATAAATATGCGGAACTACGCCAACATGCAGAGATACTTCGATCGGAAGACGCAAAAATTCCAGAACTAGAAGGAGATGTCGGGAAACTCCTTAAAACCCATAACATTAACATTGCTAATGTTGCTGGTACAAGTACAACAGCTATGGAAAAAACTACATCAAAAAATACAAACCTAAACAACTTATTTACAAAACCATTTATTCCAAAGGCACAGATAGTAGAAACCCCAACACCACAAACATCTGCATATGCAGCCAGCCTACATAAGGAAAAGAAAATATATAACCATAAATCCCAAACTTACATTGAAAACCTATACAAAATTCAGATTTTTTTAAATCTCAAACCCAAATCTACAACAACTACAGAAAAAACCCAGGATTATTTAACCCAATAATTACAAGGCTATAACAAGTTAATTGCACAACCTAAAACCAACCCAAACTTAGTTAAAACCTGTTACAGCTATGGATTACTTAATACTGTATATACATATGATGGTACAGAGATAAGTGGAATCCCAGAGATCCACAAAGCCTTTTTAATGTACAAAAGAATTATAAAAGGAAATTTATTTTTTATAAAATTTTATACGGCACCAGCTGAGATACTTTATGACGAGATAAAACCAATGATCCAGATAGTAAAAATTGGATTAACACGAGAAATGATAATACCGAAAGACATAGGGCAACAACCTGAGATACCAAAAGTTGAGATACCAAGTTTTTATGCAAATAAAAGAATAATTGGATTATCAACTATCATACAAGAATTAGCTAACAACTATCTACAAGGAAATGCTATATGGAGCTACTATTCAAGAGATCATTCAATGATATATGCCAATTCACGAGATATAAGACAAACGAATATGGAGGAAGTCCAGAAATGGATTTATCCTTATTAAAACCAGAAGCTACTCCAACAACTAGAGCGATAAAACAAGGATTCATCTCCGAAGAACTAATGACAAGATATTGCAAGCTAATTGGTCACAAATATCCAGACCATATATGTTAACCATTGAGATAGAAATTTTATTCTAGCTCCTAAAGTATCTACCATTCCTTCATTATTCCAATCCTTTATTATTTTTGTACTAAATGGTTCTGGTAATTTTGTAAAATATTGTTTTCTTATTTCTTTTGCTTCATCTAAATTGTATTTAGCTTTGGCCAAATGGCCGACAATGACTATGACTAATTTTGTACATATATTTTTATGTCTATTTTTCCTTATCTTCTTCTTCTCAGCTTACTCCAGTTGTACGTCTGGAATTATGTCATCACCTTGGTTGCACTTGGAACATATATGGTCTTGATATTTGTGACCAATTAGCTTGCAATATCTTGTCATTAGTTCTTCGGAGATGAATCCTTGTTTTATCGCTCTAGTTGTTGGAGTAGCTTCAGTAATTTACTAGGGTTTATCACATATAATACATAATTATTTTAATCAGATAAAATAAAGAAAAAGAGAGAAGGGACAAAAACTTACCTGACCAAACGAATGGCGGAGGAAAGGAGAACAAACTGCATTATCGTAAGGACAATTCTTTTTCATGTTCTCTTGGGCATGCATAAATTGTTCCTCATAGTGCATATTCTATCATAATTGATGCATATATATATGTATATAATAGTATTATATTATAATTGAATTGAAATAGGGGTTTTGGAATAAATTACATGTGATATATGTATAAATACAATGATGATATGCCATGTGTTAGTTTTATTAATGTCTTATTCAATTTGCTCTTACTAGAATGTTAAGGAACAATCTGTTTCAATTGCATGTAGTAGTGGTCTAATTTATATTTGGTATGAATATATAGAAATTAGAGAATTTTGTGATATTGTAATTTATCTATAAAAGTCAAAAGATGAATGATATCCCTTTTAGATATTGGAGTATTTCACATACTTAACTAACTATTCACATTAGTTAGATTGTCATTGGTCTGGTAGCTTGATTTTTATTTTATATAAGTGGAGTAGATTTGGTTTAGGTATTGTATATTATGTTAAATTACTAGGAATATTTTTATCTTCGATTATAAAAGTTTTCATATGGTTATCGCCTTAAAATTCAAGGTTTGACATATTAAGATACCTAATTAAATAGTAGGTGCATTGTGGTTCGTGAATGTCAATTGACTTTTATATTTGAAAGAATAAAGACTTAACCTTAGGCTTGAAGTTTCAAAATTTTGGAAGTTGGTATATTCACTTGTATCAAGAGTAAGAACATGATTATAAATGTGGACTCTAGGGGTTTTAAGTGATTTTTGGAGTACGAGGTAGAAGTATATCAATGTTGTTGTCTATAGGGTCATTTAATCACGAACTAATTATATTTTATAGATTTGGGCGAGTTAATGGGTCTAAGTTAGACATATAGTAATATGAGTGTTGTTAGTCTTAAAATCTTATTGTGATTATTTATTTGAATAGATTTCTTTGAGTTGGAAGTTCAACGAATAGGGAAGGCTCAAGTTCCGGAGTAAATTCTTATTTGATTCTGGCAAGTGAATTTCTAAACTCTTGTTAAGTGTATGGAATGCGTGTATTTCCTTGTGGTATATGTGGTATATGTTTGGGAGTGATGGGACTTGGTGATGGGTTGACTTGTCCACATTGAATAATTGTAATGATGAAAACAAAGGGTGATAAAAGTCAATGTGAATAATGGCTTGTGTCTGATGTGTTGATAATAAAGAATGATTTGAAAAGTTTGTTGAATCATTGTCGATGTTGTTGTGAATTGTGCAGTGTTGTGAAAATGGTAATACCCTCATTATTTGTGTGAACATGTCATTTGCATTATTCCGAGACATGGTTGTGAAAGCTTTATGTGCATTGATAAAGAATGAGAACTTAAAGAGGATGTACCATTTCGAGGGACGTATTGCGCGCCGCAATGGATACTTTATTTCGAGGGACGTATCACGCGCCGTGATGGTTACTATTATCGAGGGTCTTGTCATGCGCCGCGACAGATGCATGGATAGAATTGTCCCCCATGGGTCCCGGACTGAGAGACAGTGGGTATGTATCACTTGGTCAGACATGCATCATTATACCTGACATTGCATTACACATACTTATCATTAATGAACTTGATATTGTATTTTGCTGATCTTGTGATTGCCTTTCTGCGAAATTTGTGATTGATAATACTGAGCTTGTTATTAAGGATATGTAATTTGATAAAGTGTGGTTGTGGAGGATATATATGTAATTTGTATAAGTGTTGTTGTAGAGTTA
The DNA here is from genome assembly GCA_027789145.1 of Solanum arcanum. Classification (NCBI taxonomy): domain Eukaryota; kingdom Viridiplantae; phylum Streptophyta; class Magnoliopsida; order Solanales; family Solanaceae; genus Solanum; species Solanum arcanum. The sequence goes on along the minus strand of CM050935.1, from coordinate 20,583,727 downwards.
CGTGCTATGTAAATATGAACTGCTAGGTTAGACTGAATTTTATGCAGGTTGTAGTTGTAGAGGTTCGGTTGGGGAGGTAGGGGTACCCGTATTTTATCCCCTTAGCTTGTGTTTAGACATTTACTTGCTGAGTACCGTATGGTTTGGTACTCACCCCTTGCTTCTACAAATTTTTGTAGGTTATGAGCCTGGATTTTTGTTGTACTTGTCATTCGCTTCTTTTCTGAGGCTTCTTGGAGATTTGTCAGGTAGCTGTTTCCATCGCAGCAGACTTTCTTCTCCTTAATTATGATCTTGTTCTATTCTAGAAACAAGTTCTTTTGAGACTTGAGTTTTCTTTTGAATCAATTGTAATACTTTAGAGGCTTGTACACGTGACTACCAGGTTTTGGGGTTTTTATTAAGTTACTTATATTTTACTTCCGCACTTTATTGTAATGGTTGAGTTTTAAGCTTACTTGTCTTGGTGGGATAAGACGAGTGCCATCACGCCCATTTGTGGGTCTTGACATGGGATTTTATGGAGGGTGAACAATTCATTCTAAAGTGTCATCCATGATAGGTGTGATGCGGTTTGGTAAGCGAGGTAAGCTGAGTCCGAGGTATATTGGTCCATTTGATGTTCTGAAGTGCGTGGTGGAGGTTGCCTATGAATTGGCATTGCCTCCAGGGTTGTTAGGAGTGCACCCGGTATTTCATGTGTTTATGCTAAAAAAAAACACGGCGATGGAAACTACATTATTTGTTGGCATTATGTTCCGCTTGATGAGAATTTGTCTTATGAGGAGGAGCCTATTCTAGATAGGGAGGTCCGCAAGTTAAAGTCAAAGGATATTGCATCCATCAAGGTTCGAATGGAAGAATCAACCAGTTGAAGAGTCCACTTGGGAGAGTGAGGTGGATATGAAAGAGAGATATCCACATCTTTTTATTGATTCAGGTACTCTCTCTTGCCCTTGCCTTCCTTTGATCGTTCGAGGATGAACGATGGGTAAATTGGTATCTAATGTAACGACCCTTTTGGTCGATTAGAGTACTAGAACTTTTTATTTCATAAAATACTTTCCAGTAGATTCTAAATGGATATTTTAGACTATTCGTAACTACAATTATAAATTTAGTGGGGTGATTTTAATTGTTTTACTAGTTGGTAATTAATGAACTAAATCCATAAATATTTAATTAAATTACCATATGTCCCATGAATTAGAATAATTAGAGGGTTTAGTAATTATTTAATTATTAGTTGATAATATTCTTACCCTAAATTATTAAAAGACTAAACAAGAAGATTTACGGTAGTGAAACCTTACTTGGGGCTGTGGCATCTACCAGTGAAGACCGATACCCAGGTAACTTCATTCTTCAACTTCGTTAATTAATATTTGATGGCTTAAAGTTACCAATAGGCGTTTGCATGTGGTGCAATATCAAATATTTAGGGATACATGTAGTGCAAGTTGAGTGGTGGCGGCTTTGGATTGTAGATGTGGTTATTGCAGATTAATATCATTATGATTACTATTATGATTGTGTATAGGGAAATTAGGTATAGAAGACATTATTATAGTATAAAAGTTGAGTGGGAAGAATTAAAGAAGAGAATTAGAAATTGTGATATTAAATTCAATACCTTTCTTATGACTACTATTATTCTTAAGAATTTGGGGAATATTGCTTAAAATTATACATGATATAATCATTGGATAATGATCATGGTGTGATAACACATATATATTGGAAGGTTAGTTACTTCATTTATTTCCGTAGTATGCTACTGATTTTACAAACTAGTGAGTTTCTGATTTTGCAAACTAGTAAGTTTCTCATTTTAAATGGTTCTTATTATTATTATTATTATTATTATTATTATATAATAATTTAAATTTAGATATATTGAGAAAGATTATTGAATATTAGGTGTACTGAATTAATCAAATATCGTTAATTTTATGCTAATGGGAGGAATTAAGCCTTATCCTTAGGATTGAACTTTAGAAAATTAATGATAGAATTAGGTAAGTTTTTGGTGTGGGCTAGACATAAAATAATATGAGTATTTATAGGCTCTTGTAAACTTATAAATTATGTATATATGCTTGATAGATTGGAAAGGTTCGGAGGCATTGAGGAAAGGAAAAGTATTGGGAAAGTAGCTCACTTTGACTTCGGTTGTTCGGTGGAGGTAGGTTATGGTTTATTTCTATTTGATAGATAAACTCTAAATAGCGATTGATATGTATTTAGTGATATTGTAAAGTCTCCTATGTACTTGATGGTGTGGTTGTATGTTTTGATTGTGTGGTTGTGGTTGGCCTAATATTATGACACTGTTGAATTTCTAATCTTCAATCCTCTCTATTAAAATGAAGCCTTGAATAAAGAAGGCTTGATGAAATAAAATAATGAGATAATTGGATTGGAGTGTCACGTTCCGACACGGTATTATTGGATCGTAGTGTCACGTTCCGACACGGTATATGAGATCAGAGTGTCACGTTCCGACACGATATATGCGATCGAAGTGTCACGTTCCGACACAATAGCATAAAAGGCAAGGAATCTTGAAGTAACTTAAAATATTTAAACTCAAAGAACCTATATTCCAAATGAGTATGGTGTGGAGGCATGAGTCCTCATAGGTGTGCTTTATGTTGTGATTGATGGTGTACCTATTATGGTGTTGTTGTTGGCAATGGTTCATGTGTTTGTTGCTTGCCACATGTTATGTATTGTAGTTGATTTTATATTATTCTTCAATATATACTAGTTACTATTTTTGGTTGACCGATGATACCTATTAAGTACATGTTTCCCCCGTACGGAGTCCTACTTGTGTTTTTCTTTGTTTTCCTTTTATGAAATGCAGCAAGTGTACCTATGACTTCAGATTTCCCTCAGCTCTAGCCAGCCTCCCGCATATGAAGTTCCAGGGTGAGCTATTCATTCAAGCTCTTGTTGGATTTTTTCTGTCATGACATGGTGTCCTATACTTTCGGACACATACAATTTTATTCATTTATTTTCCTGTCTTTGATACTCTTAGACTTAGTAATTAGAGATTAGATTTCCTTGTTGTGATGACTTTCAGGTTTTGGGAAATGATAGTTAATAAATTTTGAAGCTTCCGCAATATTTTGTTATTTGCAGTTGAATTATTGGTACATGTTGAGATTTGAATTTCTTGGTTCGTTCATCTAGGTAGTTAAGTGTGGATGCCACTCACGACTCATTTTAGGTCGTGACATAAGTAGTTTTGTTTTAACTTAATTCAAACACTATATTCACCAACTAAATCACATTAACTTATTTAAAAAATTTAAGAACTTTCTAAGTCTAATGAGTTTAGTCTTAAGTCAAACACTATATTCACCAACTAAATCTCATTTAATTATTTGATACTTAACATCTTTCTAAGTAAAATTAATTTACTTTTAACTTAATTCCAACACTATATTCACCAACTAAATCTTATCAACTTATTCAAAGAACTTAACATCTTTCTAAGTGTAATTAGTTTAATTTAACTTAGTTCCAACACTATATTCACCACATAAATAACATTAACTTATTTAAATAATTTTTGGCAACTTTTCAAGTCTAATTAGTTTAGTTTTAACTTAATTCCAACACTATATTCACCAACTAAATCACATTAACTTATTTGAAGAATTTAAAATCTTTCTAAGTGTAAATAGTTTAGTTATTACTTAATTCATACTATATATTCACCAACTAAATCACTTTAACTTATTTTGAAAACTTAATAACTTTCGAAGTCTAATTATTTTAGTTTTAAATTAATTCTAACACTATATTCACTAACTCAATTATCTAGTCATCCCTTTAATTATCCCACTTTAAATTTTTAATCACTCTAAATATCGCATATACCACACAAGTACTAATCATTTTACTAGGATAACTAAACTTACATAGCCCCTCAATTTTTATTTTTATAATATTCAAAATATAACCACAAATACTTTCCATATGTATATCACTTCCACTTTAATACCAAATGAAACATTTAACCAATACACGACACACCAACTACTCACCAGAGAAACTACATAGGAGGCATCACATAAATGAGAGTCGATGGAGTGAAGCCATAAAAATTAAATCAGACCAAATACGCACGATAGAGATCCAAGAAGTGAAGATTTTTTTGTGAAAGTCACTATTGTCTCTCGAAGATAAGTACAAACGTCTCAGTACCGATCCTCAAGACTCGACTTGTACACACGTTCGACCTATAAACTTGGGGCTCTGATACCATTTTTTCATGACCCAAAAATGGACGTGATGGCACTCGTCTTATCCCACCAAGACAAGTCAGCCTAAAACTCAACAATTACAATAAAGTGCGGAAATAAAATTAAAGTAACTTAATAAAAACCCCAAAACCTGTTAGTCACGTGTACAAGCCTCTAAAATATTATAATTGATTCAAAAGAAAAACTCAAGTGTTAAAGGGACTTGCTTCTAGAATAGAACAAGGTCATAATTAAGGAGAAGAAAGTGTGCTAAAATTGAAACAGCTACCTCACAAATCTCCAAGAAGCCTCGGAAAAGAAGAGAATGACAAGTACAACAAAAATCCAGGATCATAACCTACAAAATTTGTAGAAGCAAGGGGTGAGTACCAAACCACGCGGTACTCAACAAGTAAGCCTCTAAACGCAAGCTAAGGGGATGAAAAATGGGTACTCCTACCACCCCAACTGAACCTCCACAATTATAACCTTCATTAAAATCAACCCAACCTAACAACTCACATTTTACATAGCACGTAGCTCAACAACAACACTTAGACAAATTACATATCCTCAACAACAACACTTCAACAAATTACATATGCTCAATAACAATACTTCAACAAATTATATATCCGCAATAACAAGCTCAATATTGATCAATCACAAGTTCCGCAAAAAGGCAATTAAAAGAACAACAAATTATGATATCAAGTTCACTAATGATAATTATGTGTAATGCAATGGAATTCCATGTCAAGTATAATGATGCATGTCTAACCTAGTGATACACACCCGCAATCTCTCAGTCCGGGACCCATGGGGTACATATCTGTCCATACATCTGTCGCGGCGCACGACACGACCCTCGATATTAGTAACCATCGCCCGGCGCGTGATACATCTCTCAAAATATAGTATCCATCGCGGCTCTCGATAGGTCCCTCAAAATGGTACATCATCTTAAGTACTCATTCTTCTCAATTCACATAACACTAGTCACAACCAATGCTTCATAATAATGGATATGACAAGTTCACGTAAATAATAAGGAGATGACCATTTTCATAACATTGCACAGTTAACAACCACACAAACATGAAATCACATCAACAATGATTCAACAAGCCTTCAACCCTTTCTCAGCACATCACACATAAACAAATAATCACATTGCCTTTTGTTATCCCTTTTTTTTCATCATTAGAATTAATCAATGTGGACAAGTCAACCCATCACCAATCCCGTTACTCCCAAACATATACTACAAGGAAATACACGCATTTCATACACTTAACAAGAGTTGAGAAATCCACTTGCCTAAATCAAAGAAAGAATTCATTCCGAGACTTGAGCCTTCTCCTTTCGTTAAACATTCAACTCCTAGCAATCTATTCACATTAATGATCACAATAAGATTTTGCGACTAACAATAACATTTACACTGCTATGTGTTTAGATTTTAACCAAGAATTTACCCTCAATTTATGATCAATTTCATAAATCTTGAGATCAATTAACATGTCAATCTTTTCATTTTTTCTCAACTTTCAAGTCTAGGGTTAAGTCATATTTTCTCAAAAAATTACAACCCTAATGGTTTTCATATAATATAATGCATCAATATTTAATAACATATCTTAATATATCAAACCTTGAATTAAAACTTGATAATTATAAGAAAATTGTGAACAAAAACTAAACCCATAATCATTATATATGCATACATGCGGACCACCTTATAAGCTAAGTAGAACAAAAATATCAAATTATTTCAAAAAAAATTATTTTTCTATAATTACCCAATGATTGCCATAGTAATGATTAAATGATTTGCACTACAATTTTCTCAAATCTAAATTAATATAGCATATACAAATTTGGACGAGAATTTGTGCAACTTAGTTTCCTTTCCTTTTTCATTTTCCACCATTATAAGTATAATATATTATAATAATAATACTTTCATTCACATTTCAATAATACAAAGATTAGGCAATATTTTTACCTGATGCAATAGATCACGCGCCATAGTTGTCACCCATAAAGGTTTCGCTTTTTTCCCTTAAGTTAATTGTTTATAAAAAGTAACAAATTCATTAACCTATTTTAATATATGGGCCAAGTGAAATTAAGTATTAAATTAATTATAAGTTTGGCCCATTAACCATTAATTAAATTAAAATCAATTACTTAATAAATGAATGTCAACTAATTAGTTGTAGTTATCGAATAATTTAAAATTCTCAAACCCACTTCATCCTGTAATCATGAATGACACGGGATAACTATCGGGAGGATGAAACTATAATTTTTACAAAAAACTTCTATTAATGACTTTTCGGGTCATTACATTATCCACCACTAAAACCATGTTCGTGCTCAAACATAAGGAAGAAGAAGAAAGAATATTTGACATTACCAATACCTGAGGTATAATTTCCATAGTCAATATTTATTTCCAAAAGTGAGCTTCTCTTTAAGACCATTTCATCAAAATCAACTACTAAAGAACTTAACTTTCGAATAAAAATCTAACAGATTCACATATCAAGATTGATTATCATACAAACTAACCTATGAACTCAATTAGAAAAGAAATCCTACAAACAAGAACACACCATCAGGACGAACCCTTTCTCACATTACTATGAGAGAATTCATAATCAATACTGGCTAAAACTAACAGCGAACATGAAGCAACCATCAAATCACCATATTTCTCAAACCATCATAAATCTTTTCAAGATTCCTTTCTCACATAATAACCATCCCATGAACCTCTTCTATAAAAATTCGATCTTTGGATATTGGGTACTAACCAATGACTGATCAAACATATCTAACTCAAAAAAGAACAATATTAGTAAACACCTAACAAGTAGTACACTCTAGGATCTAGAACCTATAATAACATTGTGTCACGACCCAAAACGAGTCGTGAGTGGAACCCACACTTACCTCCTTAGGTGGGCGAACCAACACATCTAAACCCCAACATATACAAGTAGTTCAACTATAAATAATATAAATAATGCGGAAGCTCCAAAAGATACTAAGCAACCAATTTAAATAAGTTTCTAAAGTTTAATACTTATCGTCCCAAAATCTGATAGTCATCACATCAAGGACATCTAATCTCCAATACTAAGTCTAAGAATATCGAATACAGTAAAATAAAGAATAAAATGGTATGTGTCCGAAAGAATAGGACATCATGTCGTGACCGAGAGGATCCAACACGAGCTTGAATGGATAGCTCACCCTGTAACTTGATATGCGGGAGGCTGGTTAGAGCTGAGGGAAATCAGAAGTCATAGGTACACTCGCTGCATTTCATAAAAGGAAAACAAAGAAGAAAACAAGTAGGACTCAGTACGAGGCAACATGTACTGAGTAAGTATCATCGGTCAACCCAAAATAGTAACTAATATACAAAGAATAATAGTATGAACTCAACTATAGCACTTAACATGTGATAAGCAACAAACAACATGAACAAGTGTCTATAACAATAAAGTAAGCACGTATTAGGTCAATGGTATCAAGATCACACATGAGGACTCATGCCTCCAAACCAAACCATTTTGGGAGTTGAGTTCTTTGAGATTGAATATCTTCCATTAATTCAACATATTTTTCCTTTAAAAATACCGTGTCAAAACGTGACACTCCGATCCAATTATACTATTAAAATATCCTTTATTATCACCGCTTTCATTTCATTGTTATATTATTTTCATCAAGTCTTGTTTATTCAAGGCATCACTTCGATAGATAGGATTAGAGAATATGAATTCTACGGTCTCAGGATTTCAGACCAATCACTATTAAGAATTTACTATCAAATAGCATAAACCATAACCTACCTCCATCGAAGAACCGAATTCAAGCAAGCTCCAATACTTTTCCTTTCCTCAATGCATTCGAACCTTTCCAATATATCAATTATATATACATAATTTATAAGTTTAAAAGCCTATAATCACTCATGTTATTCTATGTTTAGCTTAGACCAAAAAATTCACCTAATTCTATGATAAATTTCCTAAGTATAAATTCAAGGATAAGCCTTAATTCCTCCCATTAGCATAATTTTAATGTACTTTATATAATGTACTACACCTTATATTTAACTACGTATTAAAATAAGTTAAAACTTGAACCATTATGAACTACAAAATTTTACATGTCCAATAGAATCGATGACATTCTCTTTTATACAATTCATTGTAATCTATACAACATATAATTTGTAAAACTAATTAACTCAAACAACCTATCACTATTTGGGTATAAAAAAAAGACTCATATAATAATATTCAAACCCACGTGATTGGCCAGCAAGTTTCAACCCAATTTATTTTATAAAATTAACAAAATAACATCAATCCTACATTCGCCAATCATTGTAAGCTCCAATCCTTTAAAATAATAATTTCCTACACTACATATTCTAATCATTAACTTCTAATTCTTGGCCAAATTTCATGCAATAATTATTCCTACCATTAATTAACAATAACTAGGAGAATGGGGTTCATTCTCTTTCAATTCAATATCATTCCAATTTGTTTACACATTAATGATAAATGGTTGCCTAACTTTTTCAATCAACAATTTGTAGTAAAACCTATCTCGCAACAATTTAGCATACACCTGAACATTTATAGTTTTACAAGAACTAATATATTCTTTCTACCAATCTGCAGGTTACGAATTCATAAAGAAACTTACCGATAAATGAATCGACGCTTAATCTTTAATGTAGCTGCATAGGTAAGCCGTCTTTCTCACTGTTCTTCTTTTTTTCCTCTTTTCTTTTTGTCTACATATTATTTGTTACCCTAATTATTATACTCATATAATTATAATAGTGATAAATGTGACCCACTATTAATTATAATATTATTTCTTAACTATTAACTTAATAGATTTGTAAAACTACCCCACTAATTTCATAACTATAATTATGAATAGTCCAAAACACCCACCTAAATCTATCAGAAAGTATTTTCTAACATAAAAATTTCTAGTGCCCAAACCGACTACACGGGTTGTTACAATAGATACCAATTTACCCATCATTTGTCCTCGAACGATCAAAGGAAGGCAAGGCAAGAAAGGATAGTTATCTCAATGATTTTTTCAAAATATTAATACCCATTGTGTCATCTCAATAGTATCAAAAACTAGGTATCTACACCTCCCCTCATAGAATGTCTCTAATATAATTGCCCACATACTTGGTTTATCAAACTCCACATTCATTGAGGTCAACACTCTTAGGAATAACAAAACGTATAACTACATCGATCATCTACCTTACTCTCAAACCATCATTAGTATCAAAGTATGCTTATCAAATACATGTTCAAACTATGGCTATCTCTTTCTATTTAAGCATTTCCTGACAGATACGAGTCCCAAATAAGGCCAATACCACTAATTTCAAATGTGATAGTACCTTTAGATCACTCCCAAAGTCAACTTCCCACCACCATCAAATATAAAACCAATAAATCACTCTCAAAGTCAACTTCCCACTACCTTCAAATACCATCCTTTAGCTACCATTTAACACCATCATATACCTCATGTCAATACTTGGGGAATTCTTGGTCACTCCAATGATTTTGAATACTATAAGCTCATAACCTCTATTCACCATCAAATATCTATATATTACATCATAACTTTCTATGAGGTCCCATCAATAGAGTAGTATTAACCCAACTTTATTCTTAATAACCATGTAGAATTATATCTCACCTTTTTCATCATTCTTAAGTCTTCTATCCTTATTTGAGCAATCTAACCTCATTGTAAAATACTAAATTTTCATACCTCATTATTTGTCACCTAAACCAAAACTCTTTTTTTTTTAAGTCGATGATAAACACCTAGTAAGTCTGTACCGAACTAGTTCACATCTCACAAATATATCTAAACTCATAGGCAAAAATTAAAACAACCATCAACTACACCCCATGGATTTATATGAGAGGTCTTATTCTTTCACTCTTCTCAAATTCTTTTCATGGTGCAAATTCTAAATATCTCGCTCCTTCAATATATCAAAATCTTGTTTATCTAGCTTGCTTACCGATCTCATGTTTTACTAATAATCCATGACATTTTACTTCACACTCTAAATCAAAAGTTTGAGGGTAAACCCTTCCTTAGATCCTTTAACAATCAAAAGTAACAACTCTATGGTCCAAAGCATGCATAAATTCTTTCACGTTCTCAATAACGATGCAATCAATCGTTTCTCATCTTACTAATTCATACCTTGACAAAATACCACCAGAAATTCAGACTTATAATAAAAAAAATAATAATTTGAATTATGAGTCCAATTGCGTAACACAATGCCCTTAATTATCTACATTTGCTTATAGTTTGAAGATTTTTACGAATCACCTTATCTTAGCTTATCATTGATTGGCTCTCCACCAACCATACCATATGCTTCACTAAAAATCCAACCTACTCATTTCTAAATTCAACAGTACAACAGAACCTATCATCTCACTCAAGTTGAACGTCTGTACACTCCTCTCTTAAGTTCTATTCAATAGCTTTAAACCAAGCTGATTAACCTGTAATGCTATTACCTTAACCAAAACAAAATAGATGAAATCACGCAATTTTGAACCCAATTCTCGATCCCTTCGAAGATACATTTTTAGTTCGTACAATCAGAGAAAATAATTCCGCTTTCACTTATTTTTCTTAAGGCTACACATCCCACAAGTTGTATCTTATTTTAGTTGTGATTCCAGCTCCTTTAAATTATATTCGAGTGTGCCCTAAATCTCCTAAAATTTATCATACAACCACATTACTCACTAAATAGTAGAAATATCAACCTTAGATACTCGCAAGTTTTTATCACCATACTAAATTTATTTGCCCAATAATTTGTATTCTATAATTTGCATCTCGGTCACCATCCATCACTTACTCCTATCACCATATGTATTTGTAAGCCCTTTTCATCGCCACAAAGTCAATTTTTTTTCTCGACATGATACCTTAAACTCAAATATAGCAATCAAAATGAAGGGACTAACAAATTTTATATTCACTTTCTTACTAAAATCTTCATTTTACTTCACCCAAAGTATACCCACTAGGATTTTCTTTCCCTATAAGTTTGTCATGCTAGTATCAATCTACCTTTTGAAGCTTAAGATAAATTTACCAGTCCTCACTCAAAACCCTCAAGATACATTGCACAATTTAAGTTGTGTTAATATTTGTACAAAAGATCCACCAGTAAAGATTTTCTTTAAAATAATGCTCAACCACTAAAATTTTCCTTCAAAATAATGCTCAATCTAAGTTCATGTAGTAATAAACTAGTTGGTTTCTCAAATGTGAATGCAACACTAAAACTTATTATCTGACCATGTCGTACAACTTGTAACTCCTTTAGTAATTAGTATTCATACTTGACAATCGACGTACCTGTTTCCACATAACCCTAGTACTGCCACACCGTGAAAGTCCATTAGATACCTTACTAGAACACATCATACCTGTCCATAATATCGTACCCAAATGGCCCACATATTTGTACCCATTGAATAATTGCAAAACATTATCGAATATGTTCTCTCTCTAGACCAAACAATTTGTTTTACTTCTTAGATCAATTCAATAACAAAATAACACACTTCCTAACTCTAAGCAAGTAAGCATCGATGACTTTCTCGAATAGACCCTCACTCTATGAAGTCATAGTAGTGTCTTTCTTAACCGACACTCGACAAGAGACTACCACCACATTTTGCGATCGAGAAATTATATCTATTTCTAAGGACATTTTTTTTTCTTATGTGTTGTTGCTATTTAAACTCAAATACTCTATTAGTACCCATATTTGAAATAAAGTGAAGAAGTTCAGATACCAATTTGTATCACCTAGATACAAATTGGATTCAAGTAGTAGCACGAAAGAAAGAAAGAAATGAGCTTTCCTAAAGTCCTATAGCTTCTCGAAGAAAAGTAAAGGCATCCCCTTACCATTCTGCAAGACTCTACTAGACATGTACTTGTGTGATGAGATCAACGAACCTAACATTCTGATACCATGTTTGTCACAACCCAAAACGAGTCGTGAGTGGCACCCACACTTACCTCCTTAGATGGGCGAACCAACACATCTAAATCCCAACATATACTAGTAGTTCAACTATAAAAAATATAAATAATGCGGAAGCTCCAAAAGATACTAAGCAACCAATTTAAATAAGTTTCTAAAGTTTAATACTTATCGTCCCAAAATTTGATAGTCATCACATCAAGGACATATAATCTCCAATACTAAGTCTAAGAATATCGAATACACTAAAATAAAGAATAAAATGGTATGTGTCCGAATGTATAGGACATCATGTCCTGACCGAGAGAATTCAACACGAGCTTGAATGGATAGCTCATCCTGTAACTTGATATGCGGGAGGCTGGCTAGAGCTGAGGGAAATTAGAAGTCATAGGTACACTCGCTGCATTTCATAAAAGGAAAACAAAGAAGAAAACAAGTAGGACACAGTACGGGGCAACATGTATTGAGTAAGTATCATAGGTCAACCCAAAATAGTAACTAATATACAAAGAATAATAGTATGAACTCAACTATAGCACTTAACATGTGATAAGCAACAAACAACATGAAGAAGTGTCAATAACAATAAATTAAGCACGTATTAAGTCAATGGAATCAAGATCACACATGAGGACTCATACCTCCAAACCAAACCATTTTGGGAGTTGAGTTCTTTGAGATTGAATATCTTCGATTAATTCAATATATTTTTCCTTTAATATTATCGTGTCGGAACGTGACACTCCGATCCAAGAATACCGTGTCAGAACGTGACACTCTGATCCAAGAATACCGTGTCGGAACGTGACACTCCGATCCAAAAATACCATATCAAACGTGACACTCCGATCCAATTATACTATTAAATTATCCTTTATTGTCATCGCTTTCAATTCATTGTTATATTATTTTCATCAAGCCTTGTTTATTCAAGGCATCACTTCGATAGATAGGATTAGAGAATATGAATTCTACGGTCTCAGAATTTCAGACCAATCACAAACCACACAACCAAATCACACAATCACATAGTCAAGTTCATAGAGAACTTCACAATTTCATTCAAGGCATATCAATCACTATTAAGAGTTTACTATCAAATAGCATAAACCATAACCTACCTCCACCGAAGAAGCAAATTCAAGCAAGCTCCAATACTTTTCCTTTCCTCAATGCTTTCGAACCTTTCCAATATATCAATTATATATTCATAATTTGTAACTTTAAAAGCCTATAATCACTCATGTTATTCTATGTTTAGCTTAGACCCAAAAATTCACCTAATTCTATGATCAATTTCCTAAGTTCAAATCCAAGGATAAGCCTTAATTCCTCCCATTAGCATAATTTTAATGTACTTTATATAATGTACTACACCTTATATTTAATTACGTATTAAAATATGTTAAAACTTGAACCATTATGAACTACAAAATTTTACATGTCCAATACAATCGATGACATTCTCTTTTATACAATTCATTGTAATCTATACAACATATAATTTGTAAAACTAATTAAGTCAAACAACCTATAACTATTTGGGTATAAAAAAAAAGGACTCATATACTAATATTCAAACCTACGTGATTGGCCAGCAAGTTTCAACCCAATATTTTTTATAAAATTAACAAATAACATCAATCCTACATTCACCAATCACTGTAAGCTCCAATCCTTTAAAATAATAATTTCCTACACTAAATATTCTAATCATTAACTTTTAATTCTTGGCCAAATTTCATGCCATAATTATTCCTACCATTAATTAACAATATGTCACGACCCAAATCGGGCCGCGACTTGCACCCACACTTACCCTCCTATGTGAGCGAACCAACCAATCTAAACCTTCAATATAATATCAACAGAAGTAATGCGGAAGACTTAAACTCATTAATAAAAACCAATTCAATAACTTCTAAAAACTCAACAACTATTATTATCCCCAAAATCTGGAAGTCATCACCACAAGAACATCTATGATCAAATGACTAAACTAAGAGTATTCTAAAAGCTAAAACAAGTAAAAGCTAGTCCATGCCGGAACTTCAAGGCATCAAGACAGGAGGAAGAAAGTCCAGTCCAAGCTAGAAGCGTTAGCTCACCCTGAAGATCCGATGTGACGAAGACTGGCTAGAATTACGATTAAGTTGAAGACGACTGTACGTTTGCTGCACTCCACAAATAACAAGAAGAAAACAATAAAAGTAGGGGTCAGTACAAAACACGGGTACTGAGTAGATATCATCGGCCAACTCAAAATAGAAAATAGTATATACTAAGTAATATCATAAAATCAACTATGATACTCAACATGTAGCAATAACAAGTACCATATCATTAACAATTACCGTCAAGTTCACACATGAGGACCCAAGCCTCAATACCATACTCATTTGGGAATTAGATTCATTAGTTTGAGTATATTAACATCTTTCAAGATTCATTATCTTTATTCCTCTTGTGTCGGTACGTGACACTCCGATCCCCTACCACTATGTGTCGGAACGTGACACTCCGATCCCCTAAATCTACGTGTCGGTTTGTGACACCCGATCCCCTAAATCTACGTGTCGGTTCGTGAAACCCGATCCCCTAAATCTACGTGTCGATTCGTGACACCCGATCCCCTAAATCTACGTGTTGGTTCGTGAAACACGATCCCCTAAATCTATGTGTTGGTTCGTGACACCCGATCCCCTAAATCTACGTGTCAGTTCGTGACACCCGATCCCCTAATCTCATTCTATCAATTTATCAAGCCTTCTCTTATACCAAGGCATCATCATTAACAGATTAGGTTTTTATCAAGATTTGGGATTCAATAGCTTCATCATGCTTATTTCATCACAATTACATAATCACATTCATGCAAGCATACAATTAAGCATATAGCAGGGTTTACAATACTACCAATACATATCATTCACTATTAAGAGTTTACTATCAAATAGCATAAAAACCATAACCTACCTCCACCGAAGATTAGTGATCAAGCAAGCAAATTTTCTCCAAGCTTTGTTTCTCTTCGTTTCTCCTCTTTCTCATTCGACTCTCTCTCTATCGTTTCTCTTTGTTCTTTCTATTTTCTTAATTAAAACCCTCTTTCTTTTACCCTAATTAGTATATAATTAAGAATAAAAGATGGCAATATAACCCACTAATTAACTTAAGGTTACCTCTTTTAACCCCCAAGTAATTAGACTTATTAACATTAACCCACTAACTTTATAATTAAAACAGGAATAGTCAAAAACGTCCCTTAAAACGTATAAAGAAATTCGACCCAGACTGGGATTGCGCAACCTGCGACGGCCCGTCGTGCCTGCGACGGTCCGTCCTGCAGGTCGTTGCAAGGTTCAGAGACTCAATTTCCACCAAAGAGTCTGTGACGGTTCGTCACACATGTGACGGTCCGTCCTGCCATTTCGTTACGAAGTTCAGAGAGTCAATTTTTCAGTACCCAATTTCAGATTTTCTAAGTGTTTTGAAACGAGACCCTGCGACGGTCCGTCGTGCCCATGACGGTCCGTCGTGGGGTTCGTCGTCTCAGCCAGTTTTCCAGAAATAAAATCTGCTGCTCAAAACAACTAAACAGGTCGTTACAATAGATACCAATTTACCCATCGTTCGTCCTCGAACGATCAAGAAGAAGGAAAACAAGGGTGAAAAAGAGTACCTGAATCTGTAAACAGGTGTGGGTATCTTTCTCGCATATCGGCCTCCTTCTCCCAAGTTGCTTCTTCAACGGGTCGATTCTTCCATTGCACCTTGATGGATGCAATCTCCCTTGACCTCAACCTGCGAACTTCTCTATCTAAAATAGCAACAGGCTCCTCCTCATAAGATAAATTTTCGTCAAGCAAAACTTAATCCCAACGGATAATGTAGTTTCCATCCCCATGGTATCTTTTCAACATAGACACATGAAATACCGTATGTACTCCGGACAGCCCTGGAGGCACGGCTAATTCGTAAGCCACCTCCCCTACTCGCTTAAGCACTTCAAAGGGACCAATATATCTTGGGCTTAGTTTACCTCTTTGACCAAACCGCATCACCCCTTTCATTGGCGAAACTTTCTACAAGACTTGTTCACCCTCCATGAACTCTAAGTCTCTAACCTTTCGATCTGCATATTCTTTTTGCCTACTTTGCACCGCTAGAAGCTTTTCTTGAATAGATTTCACTTTCTCTAATGAATCCCTCAAAAGGTCAGTACCCCAAGGTCTAACCTCAAATGCATCAAACCAACCAATGGGGGACCTACACCTCCTACCATACAATGCTTCAAATGGAGCCATATCAATACTTGAGTGATAGCTATTGTTGTAGGAGAATTCTGCTAAGGGTAAGAAGCTATCCCAATGGCCACCAAACTCTATCACACATGCACAAAGCATATCCTCCAACACTTGAATCGTTCTCTCAGACTGACCATCGGTCTAAGCATGGAACGAAGTACTAAGGTCCAACCTAGTACCCAATTCCGCATGCAATGTTTTCCAAAACTTAGAAGTAAACTGTGTACCTCTATCTGATATAATGGAGAGTGAAACCCCATGCATTCGCACCACTTCCGAGATGTAAAGTTTGGCTAACTTCTCTGCATTGTAAGTCACCTTGACCGGAATGAAGTGAGAAGACTTAGTTAACCTATCAAAAATTACCCAAATAGAATCAAACTTTCCCAATGTCTTTGGAAGACCAACCACGAAATCCATTGCAATCCTTTCCCACTTCCATTCAGGAATGGGCATTCTCTGAAGTGTTCCTCCGGGCCTCTGGTGTTCATACTTTACTTGTTGACAGTTTGGACATTTGGCAATAAAGTCAACAATATCACGCTTCATTCTACTCCACCAAAAGTGTTGCTTTAGGTCACGGTACATCTTGGTTGCACCCGGATGTATAGAATACCTTGAACTATGAGCCTCTGTCAGAATAGTGTTGATCGAATCATCAACTCGGGGTACACATACCCTTCCCTTGATTCTCAACACACCTTCCTCATCGATTGTTGCTTCTTTAGCCTCTCCTTGCAACACTTTATCTCGGATCCGGATCAATTTCTCATCATTAAACTGCTTTCCCTTAATCTTGTCAAGGAAGGAAGATCTTGCCTCCACACAAGCCAAAAATCCTCCCTTCTCCTTTACTTCTAACCTCATTAGGTCATTAACCAGAATCTGAACCTCTCTAGCCAATGGGCGTCTAGAAACTTGCAAGTGAGCTAGACTTCCCATGCTTCCCGCTTTTCTACTTAAAGCATCTGCCACAACATTCGCTTTTCCCGGATGATACAAGATAGTGATATCGTAGTCCTTCAGAAGTTCCATCCATCTCCTCTGTCTCAAGTTCAAATATTTTTGAGTAAAGACGTACTGTAGGCTACGATAATCCGTGTATACTTCACACTTAACCCCATATAAGTAGTGTCTCCATTGCTTTAATGCAAACACTACCGCAGCCAATTCCAAATCATGAGTTTGATAGTTACATTCATGCACTTTTAATTGCCTCGAAGAATAAGCAATCACATTCTTCTCTTGCATTAGCACCGCACCCAAGCCAGAATAGGATGCATCACAATAGATAATGAAATTCTTACCTTCCACTGGCAAGGTAAGGATTGGTGCGGTAGTCAACAAAGTCTTGAGCTTCTGGAAACTTTCTTCACATTCATCCGACCATACAAATGGAACATTCTGCTTAGTCAAGTTCATCAATTGGGAAGCAATGGAAGAGAATCCCTTGACAAATCGACGGTAATAGCTAGCTAAACCAACAAAGCTCCTTATTTCTGACACATTAGTAAGTCTTGCCCAATTCTTCACTGTCTCAATCTTATAAGGATCCACCATTACTCCATCCTTAGAAACTACATGCCCCAAGAAGGACACTGCATCTAGCCAAAACTCACACTTAGAGAACTTGGCATAAAGCTTTTTCTCCCTCAACATTTCCAATATAATCTTCAAATGCTCCTCATGTTCCTTCTTACTTTTAGAGTATATCAGTATATCATCAATAAATACGATCACGAAGAGGTCCAAATATGGCTTAAAAATCCCGTTCAACAAGCTCATGAACGCAGCAGGGGCATTCGTAAGACCAAAAGACATCACTACAAATTCGTAATGCCCATACCTCGTTCGAAAAGTAGTCTTTGGCATATCCGTTGCCTGTATTTTCGATTGATGATAACCGGATCTCAAGTCAATCTTAGAGAAGACACAAGCACCTTGTAACTGATCGAACAAGTCATCAATGCGAGGAAGAGGATACTTGTTCTTAATAGTTACCTTGTTCAACTGCCGGTAGTCTATGCACATCCGAAAACTCCCATCCTTCTTCTTCACAAACAAAACTGGAGCACCCCAAGGAGATGCACTTGGTCTAATGAAGCCTTTGCTCAACACTCTTGAAGTTGGGCCTTTAACTCTCTTAACTCCGCGGGAGCCATTCTATAAGGGGGTATAGAAATAGGGCGAGTACCAGGTTCAAGATCAATACAGAAGTCAATATCCCTATCCGGTGGCATACCAGGAAGATCTGCAGGGAACACATCCAAAAACTCACGGACTACCGAAACCGACTCAATCGAAGGTACTTGGATAGTATCATCCCGGAGGTGTGCCAAGAAAGCTAAACAACCCTTACTAACCATTTTCTTAGCACGAAGAAAGGAGACGATACGGACCGGATTGGAAGTGTAGTCACCCTCCCACACTAATGGATCTGTCCCAGGTTTGGCTAACGTCACAGTCTTAGCATTACAATCCAAGATCGCAAAATTCGGAGAAAGCCAAGTCATACCCAGAATTACATCAAAGTCAACCATTTCTAAGATAACCAAATCTACATAAGTGTTACTCCCCACAAAAGTTACCAAACAAGACCTATACACTTTTTCAACTATCACCGATTCACCCAACGGAGTAGAAACACGAATAGGCATGTCAAGTAATTCACAATGTAAATTAAGACCATTAGCAAATGAGGAAGATACATAATAAAATGTGGATCCGGGATCAAACAATACAGAAGCCATGCAATCACAAACCAAAAGATTACCTGTGATGACAGCATCAGATGCCTCCGCTTCAGACCGCCCAGGGAATGCGTAACAATGGGCCCTATCGTTTGTCTGTCTGTTTCCCCTACCATGTTGTGCTGTAGTGGCTCTAGTTTGCCCATCACCCCGGCCATTTTGGTGACCACCATTACCTCGGCCACCACGTCCTCCAGAATAACGGCCTCTACCATGACCACCTCTACCTCTAACCATTGGAGGTCTGTAACTCTGTTTGGGACAATTCCTCCTAATATGTCCAGTCTCCCCACATCCATAACAGTCTCTGGATTCAAGCATAGGTCTCTCAGAGAAGTGTTGACCGGTCTGAGGTGGACCCCCAACTACTGTCTGTAGTGAAGACTGAATTGGTCGGGCTGAGTAACCTCCGAAACCCTGTCCTCTAGAGTAACAACCATTAAACTCACCTCCCTTTCGAAACCTTTTTGATGTCGATGCTATGGTGAAGTCATCTGGCTTCACTCCTTCCACCTCTATCACGAAGTCTACCACTTCTTGAAAAGATTTCGCTGTAGCCGCTACCTGTAAGGCTGAAATCCGCAACTCTGACCTCAACCCCTTCACAAAACGACGAATCCGCTCTTGTGGACTGAAACAAAGTTGGGTGGCATATCTGGATAGTGCACGAAACTTCGCCTCATATGCAGTAACAGACATCCTACCTTGCTCTAGGCTCAAGAACTCATCTCTTTTCCTATCCCTCAAAGTACGGGGGATATACTTCTCCATAAACAAGCTAGAGAATGAGGCCCAATTCATAGGTGGTGCCTCTGTTGGTTGACATTCGACATGTGACCGCCACCACATTTTGGCGTTCCCTTGAAACTGATAAGTGACAAACTCCACACCAAACCGTTCTACTATACCCATCTTGTGTAATAGCTCGTGACAGTCAACCAGAAAATCATAAGCATCCTCCGATTCAGCACCCTTGAAGACTGGAGGTTTCAATTTCAAGAACTTACTGAAAAGTTCATGCTGATCATTTGTCATTACAGGCCCTGTAGTCAGACGAGGAAATGTGCCTATTTCCAATGATGCATCCATGCGGGGAGCCACAGTAGCCGCATGTTGTACCTCCGGAGCCTGTGGTGCTGGTGCAGAAAACACTGGAGGCACTTGGCCTTGATCAGATAACCCGCTAAGATAAGCAAGAACCTGATTGATCATCTCTGGGGTGGGTTGGGGTGGTGATTCCTCATTCTGTACTGGTTCAGTTTCCCCATCCTCCCCTTCTCTTACTACTTCTTCAGTCGGTGGAGAAGTCACCGCCCTAGTATCAAATGGGTTAGGTGCTCGTCCTCTTCCTCTAAAGGACGTCCTCCCACGACCTCTACCACGGCCTCTTGCCGCTACTCTTCCTCGAGCTACAGCCCCAGTGGCTGGCTCAGACGCTTCTTGTCTTGCCGATGTTGATGTTGGCGCGGTTGTTGCTCTAGTTCTAATCATCTGCAAAATAGAGTGAAGATGGTCAGATACCAATTTGTATCACCTAGATACCAATTGGACCCAAGTAATAGCACGAAAGAAGAAAGAAAGAATGGAATTTTCCTAAAGTCTTATAGCCTCTCAAAGAAAAGTAAAGGTGTCACCCTCCGTTCCTTAAGACTCTACTAGACTCGTTCTTGTGTGATGAGACCAACGAACCTAATGCTCTGATACCAAGTTTGTCACGACCCAAATCGGGCCGCGACTGGCACCCACACTTACCCTCCTATGTGAGCGAACCAACCAATCTAAACCTTGACATTTCAATATAATATCAACAGAAGTAATGCGGAAGACTTAAACTCATTAATATAAACCAATTCAATAACTTCTAAAAACTCAACAACTATTATTATCCCCAAAATCTGGAAATCATCACCACAAGAACATCTATGATCAAATGACTAAACTAAGAGTATTCTAAAAGCTAAAACAAGTAAAAGCTAGTCCATGCCAGAACTTCAAGGCATCAAGACAGGAGGAAGAAAGTCTAGTCCAAGCTAGAAGCGTTAGCTCACCCTGAAGATCCGATGTGACGAAGACTGGCAAGGCGATTAAGTTGAAGACGACGGTAAGTTTGCTGCACTCCACAAATAACAAGAAGAAAACAATAAAAGTAGGGGTCAGTACAAAACATGGGTACTGAGTAGATATCATCGACCAACTCAAAATAGAAAACAGTATATACCAAGTCATATCATAAAATCAACTATGATACTCAACATGTAGCAACAACAAGTACCATAGCATTAACAATTACCGTCAAGTTCACACATGAGGACCCAAGCCTCAATACCATACTTATTTGGGATTAAATTCATTAGTTTGAGTATATTAACATCTTTCAAGATTCATTATCTTTATTCCTCTTGTGTCGGTACATGACACTCCGATCCCCTACCACTATGTGTTGGAACGTGACACTCCGATCCCCTAAATCTACGTGTCGGTTCGTGACACCCGATCCCTTAAATCTACGTGTCGGTTCGTGAACCCTATCCCCTAAATCTACGTGTCGGTTCGTGACACCCGATCCCCTAAATCTACGTGTCGGTTCGTGACACCCGATCCCCTAAATCTACGTGTTGGTTCGTGACACCCAATCCCCTAAATCTACGTGTCGGTTCGTGACACCTGATCCCCTAATCTCATTCTATCAATTTATCAAGCCTTCTCTTATACCAAGGCATCATCATTAACAAGAGATTAGGTTTTTCTCAAGATTTGGGATTTAATAGCTTCATCATGCTTATTTCATCACAATTACATAATCACATTCATGCAAGCATACAATTAAGCATATAGCAGGGTTTACAATACTACCAATACATATCATTCGCTATTAAGAGTTTACTATCAAATAGCATAAAAACCATAACCTACCTCCACCGAAGATTAGTGATCAAGCAAACAAATTTTCTCCAAGCTTTGTTTCTCTTCGTTTCTCCTCTTTCTCGTTCGACTCTCTCTCTATCGTTTCTCTTTGTTCTTTCTATTTTCTTTATTCAAACCCTCTTTCTTTTACCCTAATTAGTATATAATTAAGAATAAAAGTTGGCAATTATAACCCACTAATTAACTTAAGGTTACCTCTTTTAACCCCCAAGTAATTAGACTTATTAACATTAACCCACTAACTTTATAATTAAAGCAGGAATAGTCAAAAACGTCCCTTAAAACGTATAAAGAAATCCGACCCAGACTGGGATTGCGCAACCTTCGATGGCCCATCGTTCCTGCGACGGTCCGTCCTGCAGGTCGTCGCAAGGTTAAGAGACTCAATTTCCACCAAAGAGTCTTTGACGGTCCGTCCTGCCATTTTGTTACGAAGTTCAGAGAGTCGATTTTACAGTATCCAATTTCAGATTTTCTAAGTGTTTTGAAACGAGACCCTGCGACGGTCCGTCGTGCCCATGACGATCCGTCGTGGGGTCCGTCGTCTCAGCCAGTTTTCCAGAAATAAAAACTGCTGCTCAAAACGACTAAACAGGTCGTTACACAATAACTAGGAGAATTAGGTTCATGCTCTTTCAATTCAATATCATTCCAATTTGTTTACACATTAATGATTAATGGCTGCCTAACTTTTTCAATCAACAATTTGTACTTAAACCTATCTCGTTGCAATTTAGCATATACCTGAACACTTATAGTTTTACAAGAACTAATATATCATTTCCACCAATCTGCATGTTACGAATTCATAAAGAAATTTACCGCTAAATGAATCCACGCTTAATCTTTAATGTAGCTGCACAGGTAAGCCGTCTTTCTCACTGTTCTTCTTTTTTTTCCTTTTTTCTTTTCGTCTACAGATTATTTGTTACCCTAATTATTATACTCATATAATT
Organism: Solanum arcanum; assembly: GCA_027789145.1. Lineage (NCBI taxonomy): Eukaryota > Viridiplantae > Streptophyta > Magnoliopsida > Solanales > Solanaceae > Solanum > Solanum arcanum. Next base: position 20,560,414 of record CM050935.1, on the reverse strand, counting down.
ATAATAGTGATGAAAGTGACCCACTAATAATTATAATATTATTTCTTAACCATTAACTAAATAAATTAGTAAAACTACACCACTAATTTCATAATTATAATTATGAATAGTCCAAAACACCCACTTAAATCTATCAGAAAGTATTTTCTAACATAAAAATTTCTAGTGCCCAGATCGACTACACGGGTTGTTACACATTGTTGGATAACTAAAACTATTCATGAAAACTATAATTTCTCATTAGGGAGGTCGTGCATGTAGAACTACTAGTATACTTCTACTATCTCAAACAGCACCAAATATATCGTAACTAAAATGAAAAAGTGTAACCAAGGATGTCACCCTACTAGGAGAAAAATCTAAGGATCGGTACACCCGATCCACCACTAACAATTCACCCATAGAAGCAAAAACACACACAAACGTAGAATCTGAGTCATACTCTAAACCATGTTTAGAATGAAGTAGTTGGTCACATAAGAATATACAGAAGCAAGGTAGAATAAAACAAGATGTTCCTCCATAGGGACCTTAAAAGTTATATCCCATTCATCTTACTCCATCTCTTGATTTTTAACCACCCACAATCAACCAGTCTGATTTCCCATCACAACATAACAAATGCTTGATTAATCAAATTCCACATACTTCTTAAAGTACTCCATTGATGTTAACACTCTTAATACCAACAAACATCTTATCTACACCAATCATTTACCTTACTCTTACACCATTACTAGTATCAAAGTCTTCTTTAAAGAAGAGCACATTATCACCTCCAAAATTTTCAAAATATGAATATCTCTCTTTTTATTCAAGCATTTCATGAAAGATATGAGTCATACCCAAGATTGATACTACTAATTTCAAATCTAAAATACTTTCCAATCAAGGTACATTAATTGAAACACACCCAATGTTAACATCACACGAATTTTCATATACCATTTTTCAACTATCATTTATACCATCATGTACCTCATGATAAAACCCAATGAAATCCTTGGTCACTCCAATAATTCCATATACAATAAGCGCATAACCTCTGCTCACCATATCAAATGTCTATGTAACACATCAAAACAACCTATATTGTATCATGAAAATAGTAGCTTCAATCCCCTCAAAAATCATCATTAACAATGTATAACTGTAGGTCCACACTATTGTGTGTCCATAAGTCACCTACCATAAATGAACAATTTAGCCTCATATAACAACACATAATTTTACACACCTCACTATTTTTCACCCAAAACAAAATTCAATCTTTAGAAAAAGTACTATTAAATCCATAGTAAGTCTATACCAAAATAATTCACATCCATATTCACACTAGAGCGTATATATGAAAATCCATTCATCCTTCAACTTCGAACAAAGATTCTATATGAGAGGTCTTATTACTTCACATATCTTAAATTCTTCAAATAACACAAATTTTAAATACCTTGAACTCTTCAATAAACTAGACTCTTTTTTTTCGCTGACTTGCTTACCAATTTTATCTTTTGAGCAACAACCCATGATATTTTTACCTTACCCACTAAATAATTTTTTTAACCTAAAATCCCATTTAGATATTACAATCAAAAGTTTCCAAATTTACTAATAAAATTATTTTAAGTCTCTCCAAATGCGTCACACTCAATATGATCAATATTCTCACCTTACCTATCCACACCTTTACAAAACATACTATCACGAACATAAACTCACTAGGAAAAATTTGAACGTTTGAATCTAACTGTGCAACACAATCTCATTATCCATCAACATTAGCTCATACCTGGACGATCTTTATGATTTATGTATCTTTTCGTATAATTGATCGCCTCTCCATTGTTATTACCTTAACCTTCGTCAAAATTCAATTGTACCAGCAACTAAACTCAAAACCACAAAAGAACTAACCATCAAACTCAAGTTGAACGTCTGTACACTCTTTTCTCAAGTTTTATCTAATAGGGTTTTTTAACCAATCTAATGATCTTGTTACACTATATATTATTATAATTAGAGAGAAACATGTAAAATCATGTTTCTCCGAAACAAATTCTTCAAATTCCTTTGCAGATACATCTTTAACCCTTGCAATCAAAGTAAATATCTTAATTCTCTCCTCGCTCTAAAAGTTAAACTACATGCCACTAGTTGTTTTCTTTATGGCTCTAGCTCTTTTCAATTTTATTCTAGTGACATCCCAACTCCTCCTAAAAATTACCATACAATTATGCTACTCACAAAATAGTTGTGAACCATAACTTAGAAATTCTAAAGTCACCATTACCATACAAAAATCTCTTAACACACAAAACTTATACATAGTTGCATCCTAATCACAATCCATCACGAACTGTTATTATCACTATGCCCAGTCAGCCCTTGTCATCAACACAAAGTCAACCTTGTCATTGACATGACATCTCAAACCCAACTATACCAATCAAATTCAACAAACTAACTTAACTTCATACACATTTTCTAACTCAAATTTTCAATTGTTTACACCCAAGTATACTCGTTAGGGCTTTCTTTACATATAAGCTTATCATCCTAGTGTCGTCCATTTTTATGGAGCTTATGGTGAAATAAACACTCATTTAAAATCCAAAAAAACACATTTCACACCTGAACACATCAATATCATTACCAAAGATCCACCACTAAAGCTTCCTTATAAATAATGCTTAACATATCCATCCGTACTAACAAGCTAGTTTGTTTCTCAAATATGAATTCAACATCATATGAGCATGTTATACAATAGATAACTCCTTAAGTAGTTAGTATTTGCACTTAACATCAACGTATTCATTTCCATATACCACTAGTACCACATAGTGAAGACTATTAAATCCACCACTAGAACACATCATACCTATCGAGAAGATCATATACAAACAGGTCACACATTTCCACCCATCAAATAGATGTTAAGTAGTATCATAGTTCTATATCTAGCCCAAGCTATATGAATTCGTTCATAGGTCAGGTTAATATCAAAAGTAGCACACTCCATAACTCCAACCAAGTAAGCATCGATGCTACTATAGTAGAAATTCTGACCTTAATTGGTGCATCATTTTCTAAGAGTTCCATTCATGTTATGATAACTTTACTGATTATAGTTTCCAAAGTAACAACTCAATTATCTATTCATCCTTTTAATCATCCCACTTCAAATTGTTAACCACTCTAAATATCGTATATACCACACCAGAACTAATCATTTTACTAGGATAATTGAACTTAGATAGCCCCTTAATTTTTATTTAATTTTATTTTTATAATATTCAAAATATAACCTCAAATCCTTTACATAAGTATATCACTTCCACTTTAATACGAAATGAAACATTTAACCAATACACGACACACCAACTACTCACAAGAGAACTACAAAGGAGGCATCACATAAATGAGAGTCGATGGAGTGAAGCGATAAAAATTAAAATCAGACAAAATACGCACGATAGAGATCCAAGACGTGAAGATTTTTTTCTAAAAGTCACTATAGCCTCTTGAAGATAAGTACATATATCTCCGTACCGACTCTACTTAGACTCGACTTGTACAAATGTTAGAACTATGAACCTGGGGCTCTGATACCTTTTTTTCATGACCCAAAAATGGACGTGATGACACTCGTCTTATCCCAACAAGACAAGTCAGCCTAAAACTCCACCATTACAATAAAGTGCAGAAATAAAATATAAGTAACTTAATAAAAAACCCAAAACCTGGAGTCACGTGTACAAGCCTCTAAAGCATTATCATTGAATCAAAAGAAAAACTCAATCTCAAATGAACTTGCTTCTAGAATAGAACAAGGTCATAATTAAGGAGGAAGAACGTCTGCTGAGATGTCACGACCCAAAACAAGTCGTGAGTGGCATCCATACTTAACTACCTAGGTGGACGAACCATGAAATTCAAATCCCTACATGTACCGATAATTCAACTGCGAATAACAAAATATTGTGGAAGCTTCAAAATTTATTAACTATCGTTTCCAAGAATCTGAAAGTCATCACAACAGGGACATCTAATCTCTAATTACAGAGTCTAAGAGTATTAAAGACACCAAAATAAATAAATAAAATGGTATGTGTCCGAAAGTATATGACATCATGTTATGACCGAAAGAATCCAACACGAGCTTGAATTAATACCTCACCTTGGATCTTGATATGCGGGAGGCTGGCTAGAGCTGAGGGAAATCTGAAGTCATAGGTACACTCGCTGCATTTCATAAAAGGAAAACAAAGAAAAACACAAGTAGGGCTCAGTACGAGGGCAACATGTACTGAGTAGGTATCATCGTTCAACCCAAAATAGTAACTAATATACAAAGAATAATAGTCTAAAGTATACTATAGTACTTAATAGGTGAGAAGCAACAAACAACATGAACAAGTGTCAATAATAATAAAGTAAGCACGTATTAAGTCAACGACATCAAGATCACACATGAGGGCTCATGCCTCAAACCAAACCATTTTGGGAGTCGAGTTCTTTGAGATTGAGTATCTTCCATTAATTCAACATATTTTTCCTTTAATATTATCATGTTGGAACGTGACACTCCGATCCAAGAAGACCGTGTCGGAACGTGACACTCCGATCCAAGAATATCGTGTCGGAACGTGACACTTCGATCCAAAAATTCCATGTCGGAACGTGACACTCCAATCCAAGAATACCGTGTCGGAACGTGGCACTGCGATCCAATATTACCATTAATTTATCATTTAATATCACCACTTTTTCATTCGTTAATAATATTTCATCGAGCCTTCTTTATTCAAAGTATTACTTCGATAGAGATAGTTTAAGATTATACATTCCACGGTCTCGTGATTTCAGACAAATCACAAAAAAAATGACCAAGCTACACAATCAAGTACATAGAAAACTTCATCATATCATTCAATGCATATCAGTCAATATTAAGAGTTTACTATCAAATAGAATAAACCATAACCTACCTTCACCGAAGAATCGAAATGAAACAAGCTACTTCTCCAATACTTTTTCTTTCCTCAACGCCTTCGAACCTTTCCAATCTATCAAGTATTGATTATTCATAAGTAACAAGTCTATAAAATCTCATAGAACTTTAATCACTTTTCTTAATTTTGATGTCAACTAATATGTCCACTCTCGTATTTCTGAAATTTTCAACCTAGGGTTAAGTCTTAATTTATCAAATTATCATAACTTTAATGGAATTAAAATAATACAATACTTTAATATTTAATTACTTATCTCAATATGATTAGTAAAGAAAAATAATAAGAATCTAAAATGACAAATTCCCAAAATATTGGTCTTATACCAGGAAATCAACTTAATTCGTACCTAATGATAAATGTTAATTATAATATCAATTGATTATTAAAAAAATGTATCCATAAAGTAATACCCCAAAACTTGCAATAACTTTTATCCACAAATCATATAAAAAATCGTCATAACATCCTTATAACTCACTTTCCAATTACACACACACATATAACCCTCTCTAATTGCTACAGCAACCTAACCTCCCCAACATTAATTGTTATTAAGGTTGTCACCTCCTAATAAATTAAGAACAACATGTAGGCATGTGCTATGAGGAGTTGAGGCATAACATTTGTCTTATCTTGGTTAATCTCTTTAAACACTCATCAATAATTTGATACAATATTATATTCCAAATTTCCCCATACCACTAGTTCCTACTGCTTTTAGACATTGCAACTGGAGTCCATACAATAACATAGTTTAACCTAACTAGGGGTTTTACTACTAGACTCATAATGATAGTATTAATTGTAAATGAACGTACTAATTAACACACACATATCAATTAATGTGTATACAAATATTAAAACTTCTTGAATTTTTACCTGAAGAAGTAGCCGCCTCCATGTCCTTCCGTAACCATACTTCTATTTTATTTTATTTCCTTGTCCCAATTATTTATTACCCTAATTAGTATATACAACCAATTATGAAAGTAGTCCACTATTAATTACTATTATTTTCCTTAACCATCAACTAAATTTATTATTAAAACTATCCCATCAATTTTATAATTATAATTACAACTACTCAAAAATACCCATTTAAAATCTATCAAAATTATTTTATGAAATAAAATGCTCTATTGCTCAAATTGAACAGATGGGTCGTTACATTAGATACCAATTTACCCATCGTTCGTCCTCGAACGATCAAAAGAAGGCCAGGGTAAAACGGATAGTTATCTCAACTTTTTCTTTGCAATATTAGTATCCAAGATCTCACCTCAAAAGTACCGAACCAACCAATTGGAGATCTATACCTCCTCCCAAACAATGCCTTAAATGGAGCCATCTTAATACGCCAATGATATCGTTGTGTATTAACTCAACTAACAACAAAACTATTCCTCAGTGGAGTACTCTTCAACTTATCAATTCTTCCACTAGACCTTGACACAACCATCATAATAAATATTTCTTTTTTTAACATAATCATGATACAATCCTAAATCAATATTGGCTAAAACCAAGAGTATTCCTAAACCATCAACCACAACTCATAATGCACAAACCATCATAGATCTTATCAAGAATACATTCTCACAAAAAAACATTTCCTCGAGCTTAAGCTATAAAAATATGATCTTTAGACATTAAGTAATCATCTAGGAAAATCGAATTCATTTGATCCAAATATGGAAAATATCAAGTAACCACCACTGAGTGATACACCCAAGCATACAAAACTTCTAACAATACTATCGAAATACACGATTAGTATCTATCATAGACAAAACTTAAGAATGACAAAACTAGACCCAGTGGTCCTCACACTCAATCACACATAGCCAAAACATGATACCGATTATGAGATAAATATTAATTATAGGTTTGTCACATTAACCATTAATTAAATTAAAATCAATTACTTAATAAATGAATGTCAACCAATTAGTTGTAGTTATCGAATAATTTAAAATTCTCAAACCCACTTCATCGACTAATAATAAATGACACGGGATAACTATTGGAAGGGTGAAACTATAATTTTTACAAAAACTTCTATTAATGAATTTTCGGGTCATTACATTTTTTACTTAATTTTAACGCTATATTCACAAACTTTAAATAACATATACTTATTTAACTAATTTAACAACTTTCCAAGTCTAGTTAGTTTAGTTTTAACTTAATTCCAACACTATATTCACCAACTAAATCAAATTAACTTATTTAATGAATTTAACAACTTTCTAAGTCTAATTAGTTTAATTTTAACTTAATTCAAACACTATATTCAATAACTAAATCACATTTACTTATTTGAAGAACTTAACATCTTTCTAAGTGTAATTAGTTTAGTTTTGACTTAATTCCAACACTATATTCACCAACTAAATCACATTAACTTATTTAAAGAACTTAAAAACTTTCCAAGTCTAATTAGTTTAGTTTTAACTTCATTCCAACACTATATTCACCAACAAAATCACATTAACTTATTTAATAGATTCAACAACTTTCTAAGTCTAATTAGTTTAGTTTTAACTTAATTCAAATAATATATTCAATAACTAAATCATATTTACTTATTTGAAGAATTTAACACCTTTCTAAGTGTAATTAGTTTAGTTTTGACTTAATTCCAACACTATATTCACCAACTAAATCACATTAATGTATTCAAAGAACATAACATCTTTCTAAGTGTAATTAGTTTAATTTTCACTTAGTTCCAACACTACATTGACCAACTAAATCGCATTAAATTATTTAAAGAACTTAACATTTTTCTAAATGTATTTAGTTTAGTTTTAACTTAATTCAAACAATATATTGACAAACTAAATCACATTTACTTATTTAAGGAACTTTGCATGTTTCTAAATGTAATTAGTTTAGTTTTAACTTAATTTCAACATTATATGCACCAAATAAATCACATTATTTATTTGAAGAACTGAACAGCATTGTAAAACAAATTAGTTTAGTTTTACCTTAATCCGAATAATATGTTCACCAAATAAATCACATTAACTTATTTAAAGAATTTAGCAACTTTCTAGGTCTAATTAGTTTAGTTTTAACTAAATTCCAAAACTATATTCACCAACTAAATGACATTAACTTATTTTAAGAATTTAACAACTTTATAAGTCTAATTAGTTTAGTTTTAACTTAATTCAAATACTATATTTACTAACTAAATCACATTTACTTATTTGAAGAACTTAAGATCTTTCTTAGTCGAATTAGTTTAGTTTTAACTTAATTCCAACGCTATATTCACCTGCTAAATCACATTAACTTATTTAATGAATTTAACAAATTTCTAAGTCTAATTAGTTTAGTTTTAACTTAGTTCAAACATTATATTCACCAACTAAATCACATTTACTTATTGTAAAAACTTAACATCTTTCAAAGTGTAATTAGTTTATTTTTAACTTAATTCCAACACTATATTCACCAACTAAATCACATTAACTTATTAAAGATTATAAAATCTTTCTATGTGTAATTAGTTTAATTTAAACTTAGTTCTAACACTATATTGACCAAATAAATTGAAGTAACTTATTTAAAGAACTTAACAACTTTCTCACTGTAATTAGTTTACTTTTAACTTTATTCAAACACTATATTCACCAACTAAATCACATTTACATATTTAAAGAAATTTACATCTTTCTAAATGTAATTATTTTAGTAAGTTAATTCCAACATTAAATGCACCAAATAAATCGCATTATTTATTTGAAGAACTTAACATCTTTCTAAGTCTAATTAGTTTAGTTTTAGCTTAGTTTTAACACTATATTCACCAAATAAATCACATTAACTTATTTAAAGAATTTAACAATTTTCAAGTCTAATTAGTTTAGTTTTAACTTAATTCCAACACGATATTAACTTACTAAATCACATTTACTTATATGAAGAACTTAACATCTTACTAAGTCTAATTAGTTTAGCTTTAACTTAATTCCAACGCCATATTGACCAACTAAATCACATTAAGCTATTTAAGGAACTTAAGAACTTTCAAAGTCTAATTAGTTTAGTTTAAACTTAATCCCAACACTTTATTCACCAAATAAATCACATTAACTTATTTACAGAATTTAACGACTTTTCAAGTCTAATTGCTTTGGTTTTATCTTATTTCCAAGACTATATTCACCAACTAAATCACATTAACTTATTTAAAAAGTTTATTAAATTTTCTAAGTCTAATTAGTTTAATTTTAACTTAAATCAAACACTATGTTCACTAACTAAATCACATTTACTTATTTGAAGAACATAACATCTTTCTAAGTCTAATTAATTTTGTTTTAACTTAATTCCAACGCTATATTCACCAAATAAAACACATTTACTTATTTAAAGAACTTAACATCTTTCCAAGGCTAATTAATTTAGTTTAAACTTAATTCCAACACTATATTCACCAACTAAATCACATTTACTGATTTGAAGAACTTAATATATTTCTAAGTCTAATTAGATTAGTTTTAACTTAATTCCAACACTATATTCACCAACTAGATAACATTACTTATTTAAAGAACTTAACGTCTTTCTAAGTCTAATTATGTCACGACCCAAAATGAGTCGTGAGTGGCACCCACCCTTAACCTACTAGGTGAGCGAACCAACAAATCTAAACCCGAACATTTACTAATAGTTCAACCATAATGAACAAAATATAATGCGGAAGACCCAAAACTTATTAATATAACCAAATAAATAAGCCTCTAAAGTTTATCAATTATTATCCCCAAAATCTGGAAGTCATCACATCAAGAACATCTATCCTCAAATTAACAAATCTAAGAGTATTTAAGAAACCAAAATAAGTAAAAAGATGGTCCATGTCCGAAATTCAAAGACATCAAGACGTGAAGGAGAGAATCCAGCACGAGCTAGGAACAATAGCTTACCCCGATCTCTGATGTGCTGAAGAGTTGCTAGAGCTGAGGGCGAGTCGAAGTCGATGGCACGCTTGCTGCACTCCACAAAATAACAAGGAAGAAAATACAAGTAGGGGTCAGTACAAGGAACACGTACTGAGTAGGTATCATCGGCCAAATCAAAGTAGAAAACAATATATACTGAATAAAAATATAAAATCAACAACAATACTTAACAGGTGGCAAGCAACAATCTCATGAACCTTTGACAACAACACCATAATAGGTACATCATCAATCACCACATTAAGCACACCTATGAAGACTCATGCCTCCACACCATACTCATTTGGGAATTAGGTTCTTTGAATTTGAGTATATTAAGATAATCCAAGATTCCTTTCCTCTAATGTTATTGTGTCGGAACATAACACTCCGATCCCATATGCCGTGTCGGAATGTGACACTTCGATCCCCGAATACCATGTCGGAATGTGACACTCCGATCCAATAATACTGTGTCGGAACGTGACACTCCGATCCAATTATTTCATTATTTTATTTCATCAAGCCTTCTTTATGTCAAGGCGTCATCTTAATAGAGAGGGTTCAAGATTAGAAATCCAGAAGTCTCCTTATATTAGGCCAACCACAAACCACACAATCAAACATTCAACCACACAATCAAGTATATAGGAGAGTTTACAATATCACTCAATACATATCAATCGCTATTAAGAGTTTATCTATCACATAGAAATAAACCATAACCTACCTCCACTGAAGAATTGAAACAAAGCAAGCTACCTCTCCAATGCATTTGCCTTCCTCAGTGCCTATGAATCTTCTCAATCTGAAGTCTAAGTCGCTTGCTTTCTTCTTTCGTTCACTCTCTCTCGCTCGTTCTCCACTTCCATTCTTTTTATTTTTCTTCTACAGATTCTTTTTACCCTAATTATCATATAATCAATTATGATAAACTAACCCACTATTTATTTCCCTACTATCTTCTTTAACCCCCAACTAAATAAATTATTAAACTTACCCCACTAATTTCATAATTATAATCATGAATAGTCCGAAACACCCCTTTAAAATTTAGCGGAAGTCTGACACCATGTGGGGTTACGCAGATTGTGACGGTCCGTCGTATCCATGACGGTCCGTACTGCAGGGCCGTCACTAAGTTCAGAGAATTAGTCCCAGTACCTAGATTCCAAGAGTTGAAGTGTTTTGGAACGAAGACGCTCGACGAACCGTTGTGCCTATGACGGTTCGTCATACTTGCCATCGAGGGTAGTGAAGGGAGCAACAGGAGAAATTTCACCAGTATGGGACGACGGAGTCCATGACGATCTGTCGTGACCACGGCGATCCGTCACATGGTCCGTCGACCTAGTAAGTATTTATCAAAAAAAATTCTACAGCTCAGACCGACTAAATGGGTTGTTACAATAGATACCAATTTACCCATCGTTCGTCCTCGAACGATCACAGGAAGAAAATGGGGAGGGAGAGAAAGAGTACCTGAATTTGTAAAAAGATGTGGATATCTTTCTTTCATATCGACCTCACTCTCCCATGTGGACTCTTCAACTGGTCGATCTTTCCACTGAACCTTGATAGATACAATCTCCTTTGATCTCAACTTGCGTACCTCCCTATCTAGAATAGCAATAGGCTGTTCTTCATAAGACAGATTCTCATCAAGAAGAATTGAATTCCAACGAATAATATAATTTCCATCACCATGGCATTTTTTCAGCATAGACACATGAAATACCGGGTGCACTCCTGACAACCCTCGAGGCAATGCCAATTCATAGGCCACATCCCCCACGCGCTTCAGGACTTCAAATGGACCAATATATACCTCAGACTAAGCTTACCTCGATTACCAAACCGCATCACACCTTTCATGGGTGAAACCTTCAGCAATACTTGTTCACCCTCCATAAAACCCAAGTCCCTAGCATTTTGATCTGCATATTCTTTCTGCCTTCTCTGAGCTGCTAGAAGCTTCTCCTGAATGAATTTTACTTTATCTAACGATTCCCTCAAAAGATCGGTACCCAAGGTCTCACTTCAAATGCATCAAACCAAGCAGTGGGAGACCTACATCTCCTCCGATACAGTGCCTCAAATGGGTCCATATCAATACTTGAGTGATAACTATTATTGTATGAAAACTCTGCTAAGGTAAGAAGTTATCCCAATGACCACAAAATTCTATCACACATGCACGAAGCATATCCTCCAACACCTGAATTGTTTGCGCAGACTGACCATCGGTCTGAGGGTGAAATGCAGTACTTAGATCCAACCTAGTACCTAATTCAGCATGCAATGTTTTCCAAAACTTAGAAGTAAATTGCGTAGCTCTATCTGATATGATGGAAAGTGGAACTCCATGCAATCGAACAATTTCTGAGATAAAGAGTTTGGCTAACTTCTCTGCATTGAAAGTCACCTTCACCGGAATGAGGTGAGCAGACTTAGTTAATCTGTAAACAATTACCCAAATAGAATCAAACTTACCCAATGTCTTTAGAAGACCAACCACGAAATCTATTGCAATTCATTCCCACTTCCATTTAGGAATGGACATTCTCTGAAGTGTTCCTCCGGGCCTCAGGTGTTCATACTTTACCTGCTGACAATTCGGGCATTGGGCAACAAAATCAACAATGTCACGCTTCATTCTACTCCACCAAAAATGTTGCTTTAGGTCATGATACATCTTTGTGTCACCCGGATGTATAGATTACCTTGAACTTTGAGCCTCTGTAAGAATAGTGTGAATCAAATCATCGACACGGGGCACACATACCCTTCCCTTAATTCTCAAAATGCCTTCCTCATCAATTATTGCCTCTTTAGCCTCTCCTCGCAATACCATATCTCGAATTCGGCTCAGCTTCTCATCAGTAAACTTCTTTCCCTTAATCTTGTCAATAAAAGAATATCTTTCCTCCAAACAGGCCAAAAATCCTCCTTTCTCTAGTACTTCCAGCCTCATAAAGTCATTAGCTAGAGTTTGAACCTCTCTAGCCAATGGGCGTCTAGAAACCTGTAAGTGGGCTAAACTTCCCATGCTCCCTATTTTTCTACTTAAAGCATCTGCCACAACATTAACTTTTCTTGGGTGATACAAAATAGTGATATCATAGTCCTTCAATAGTTCCATCCACCTCCTCTGCCTCAAATTCAAATCTTTCTGAGTAAAGACATACTGTAAACTACGATGATCTGTATAAACTTCACATTTGACCCCATATAGATAATGTCTCCATTGCTTTAATGCAAACACAACTGCAGCCAAATCCAAATCATGGGTCGGATAGTTACGTTCATGCACTTTTAATTGTCTCGAAACATAAGCAATTACATTCCTCTCCTGCATTAGCACTGCACCCAAACTAGAGTAAGATGCATCACAATAAACAATAAAATTCTTACCTTACACTGGCAAGGTAAGAATTGGTGCAGTATTCAACAAGGTCTTGAGGTTATGGAAGCTTTCTTCACATTCGTCCGACCATACAAATGGAACATTCTGCTTAGTCAAATTTGTTAGTTGGGAAGCAACAGAAGAAAATCACTTGACAAATTGACGGTAGTAGCTAGCTAAACCAACAAAGATCCTTACCTCTGAAACATTAGTAGGTCTTAACCAACCCTTTACTGCTTCAATCATAGAAGGATCCACCATCATTCCATCCTTAGAAACCACGTACCCCAAGAAGGACACTGAATCTAGCCAAAACTCACACTTGGAGAATTTGGCATAAAGCCTTTTCTCCCTCAACAACACCAATACAATTCTCAAATGCTCCTCATATTATTTCCTGTTCTTTGAGTATATAAGTATATCATCAATAAATACAATAACAAAGAGATCTAGGTATGGCTTAAAAATCCCGTTCATCAGGCTCATGAAAGCAGCAGGGGCATTCGTAAGTACAAAAGACATTACTAAGAATTCATAATATTCATACGTGGTTCGAAAAGCAGTCTTTGGCACATCTGCTGCCCGTATTTTCAATTGGTCATAACCGGATCTCAAATCAATTTTAGAGAAGACACAAGCACCTTCTAACTGATCGAACAAATCATCAATGCGAGGAATGGGATACTTGTTCTAAATAGTTACCTTATTCAGCTTTCTGTAGTCTATGCACATTCGAAAACTTTCATCTTTCTTCTTCACAAATAAAAGAGGAGCACCCAAAGGGGATGCACTCGGTCTAATAAACCTTTCCCTAACAATTCCTGAAGTTGGGCCTTCAACTCCCTTAACTCAGCAGGAGCCATTCTATAGGGGGGATGGAAATGGGGCGAGTACCCGGCTCCAGATCAATACTAAAATCAATATCCCTATCCGGTGGCATACCAGGAAGGTCTGCAGGAAACACATCCATAAACTCACGGACTATCGAAACAGACTCAATCGAAGTTACTTAGGAAGTATTATCCCTGAGATGTGCCAAGAAAGCTAAACAACCTTTAATAACCACTCTCTTAGCACGAAGAAAAGAGATAATATGAATTAGAGTGGAAATATAGTCACCCTCCCGCACTAGCGGATCTGTCCCAGGCTTGGCCAATGTCACAGTTTTAGCATTACAATCTAAGATTGCAAAATTTGGAGGCCTAGTCATACCCAGAATTACATCAAAATCTACCATCTCTAGAACAATCAAATCTACATAAGTATTTCTCCCCACAAAAGTCACAAGGCAACACCTATACACCTTCTCAACTACCAAAGACTCACCCACATGAGTATAGACACGAATAGGCATTTCAAGCAAATCACAATGTAAATCAAGACCAGTAGTAAATGAGGAAGATACATATGAAAATGTGGATCCAGGATCAAATAATACAGAAGTCATGCAATCACAGGCCAAAAGAGTACCTGTGATAACAGCATCAGATGCCTCTGCTTCAGACCTCCGGGGGAAAGCATAACAATGGGCCCTATCACATGTCTGTCAATTGTCCCTACCAGGTTGCGCTGTAGTGGTTCCAACTTGCCCGCCACCCTGACTGATTTGGTGACCACCATTTCCTTGGCCACCACGTCCTCCAGAATGGCGGCCTCTACCATGAACACCTCTACCTCTAGCTATTAGGGGTCTGTAACTCTGTTTTGGACAATATTTCCTAATATATCCAGTCTCTCCACATCCATAACAAATGCTGACCGGTCTGCGATGGACCCCCAGCTACAGTCTGCAGTGAAGACTGAATAGGACGGACTGGGTAACCTCCTGAACTCTGCCCTCTAGAGTAAGAACCACTAAACTCAACTCCCTTACAGAAATTCTTAAATATCGATGTTGTGGTGAAGTTGTTTGGCATCACCCCCTCTACCTCTATCACAAAATCAACCACTTCCTGAAAGGATTTTGCTGCAGCAGCTACCTGTAAGGCTGAAATCTACAAATCTAACCTCAATCATTTCACAAAGCGACGAATCCGCTCTTGTGGACTGAAGCAAAGCTGAGTGGCATACCTGGATAGTGCATGAAATTTAGCCTCATAAGCAGCAACAGACATCCTTCCTTGCTCTAGGCTCGGGAACTCATCTCTCCTCCTATCCTCCAAAGTCCGGGGTATATACTTCTCCATAAATAAGCTAGAAAATGATCCCCAAGTCATGGGTGGTGCCTGCGCTGGTTGACACTCGACATACGACTGCCACCACATTTTGGCATCCCCTTGAAACTGATAGGTCACAAACTTAACACCGAATCATTCTCTATGTCCATCTTATGTAGCAGCTCATAACAATCAACCAGAAAATCATAGGCATCTTCAGATTCAGCACACTTGAAGACTGGAGGTTTCAGCTTTAAGAACATAGTGAAAAGTTCATGTTGATCACCTGTCATTATACTGTAGTCAATCGAGGAAATGTGCCTACTTCTAATGATGCATCCATGCGGGGAGCCACAGCAGCTGCATGTTGTACTCCCGGAACCTTAGGTGCTGGTGCAGAAAACACTGGAGGTGTCTGGCCCTGATCAGATAACCCGCTAACGTAAGTAAGAACCTGATTAATCATCTCTGGGGTAGGCTGGGGTGGTAATTCCTCATCTTGAACCTGCTCATTTTCCCTTTCCTCACCCTCTCTTATTACTTCATCAGTCGGTGGTCCACCGCTCTATTCCTCGCTAGACCAGGTGTTTGCCCTCTACCTCTAGTGGGCGTCCTCTTGCGACCTCTACCACGGCCTCTTGCCACTGCTCCTCCTCGAGTTACAGCCCCAATGATTGGCTCAGACGCACACTGTCTTGCCGGTGTTGGTTTTGGCACAGTTGTTGCTCTAGTTCTAACCATCTGCGAAATAGAGTGAGGATGTCAGATACCAACTTGTATCACCTAGATACCAATTGCATCCAAGTAATAGCACGAGAGAAAGAAAGAATGGAGTTTTCCAAAAGTCCTATAGCCTCTTGACGAATAGTAAAGGTGTCCCCGTACTGTACTGCAAGACTCTACAAGACCTGTCCTTGTTTGATGAGATCATTGAACCTAACGCTCTAATACCAAGTTTGTCATGACCCAAAATGAGTCGTGAGTGGCACCCACCCTTAACCTACTAGGTAAGCGAACAAACAAATCTAAACCCCTACATTTACCAATAGTTCAACCATAATGAACAAAATATAATGCGGAAGACCCAAAACATATTAATATAACCAAATAAATAAGCTTCTAAAGTTTATCAATTATTATCCCCAAATCTGGAAGTCATCACATCAAGAACATCTATCCTCAAATTACAAAATCTAAGAGTATTTAAGAAACTAAAATAAGTAAAAAGATGGTCCATATCCGAAATTCAAAGACATCAAGACGTGAAGGAGAGAATCCAGCACGAGCTAGGAACAATGGCTCACCCCGAACTCTGATGTGCTGAAGACTGGCTAGAGCTGTGGGCGAGTCGAAGTCGATGGCACGCTTGCTGCACTTCACATAATAACAAGGAAGAAAATACAAGTAGGGGTCAGTACGAGGAACACGTACTGAGTAGGTATCATCGGCCAACTTGTCACGACCCAAATTGATTCGTGAGTGGCACCCACATTAATCCTCCTATTTGAGCGAACCAACCAATCTAAACCCCAACATTTAACCATAATAAACAGAATACAATGCGGAAGACTTAAAACTCATTAATAAAAATAGATTAATAACTTCTAAAACTCAAACACTTATTATTATCCCCAAAATCAGGAAGTCATCATCACAAGAACATCTATCCTCAAATTACTAAAGCTAAGAGTATCTAAGAAACTAAACATAAATAATAGCTAGTCTATGCCAGAACTTCAAGGCATCAAGACATGAAGAAGAAGATCCAGTCCAAGCTAGAAGCTTTAGCTCACCCTGAAATCTGCCGTGATGAAGACTGGCTAGAGTTGCGGTTGAATTGAAGACGACAGTATGTTTGCTGCACTCCACAATGAACAAAAGGAAAACATACAAGTAGGGGTCAATACAAAACACGAGTACTGAGTAGATATCATCGGTCAACTCAAAATAGAAAACAGTATATATCAGATAATATCATAAATTCAACTACAATACTCAACAGGTAGCAACAACAAGTACAATAATCATTGATAATAACGCCAAGTGCACCCATTAGGATGCAAGCCTCTACACCATACTCATTTGGGAAATAGGTTCATTAAATCTGAGTATATTACCATAATTCAAGATTCCCTCTCTTTATTCCTCTTGTGTCGGAATGTGACACTCCAATCCCCTAATACTACGTGTCGGTTCGTGACACACGATCCCCCTAATACTACGTGTCGGTTCGTGACACCCGATCCCCTAATACTACGTGTCGGTTCGTGACACCCGATCCCCCTAATACTGCGTGTCGGTTCTTAACACCCGATCCCCCTAATACTACGTGTCGGTTCGTGACACCCGATCCCCTAACACTACGTGTCGGTTCGTGACACCCGATCCCCCTAATACTACGTGTCGGTTCGTGACACCCGATCCCCTTAATACTTCGTGTCGGTTCGTGACACCCGATCCCCTAACCTCATTCCTTTAGTTCATCAAGCCTTCTTTTATACCCAGGTCATCATCATTAACAAGAGGTTTTCAAGATTTAGGATTCAATAGCTTCATCATGCTTATTTCATCACAATTATATCATCACATCATGCAAACACACAATTAACCATATAGAAGTGTTTACAATACTACCCAATACATATCATTCGCTATTAAGAGTTTACTATGAAATATCATAAAAACCATAACCTACCTCCACCGAAGATTCGTGATCAAGCAAGCAAATTCCCCAAAGCGTTGTTTCCCTCTTCGTTCCCCTCTCTCTCGATCGTTTCTCCCTCTCTTGTTCTTTCTATTTTTCTTATTCCAACCCTCTTTCTTTTACACTAATTAGAATATAATTAAGTATAAAAGATGAGAAAAGTAACCCACTAATTAAATTAAGGTTATCTCCTTTAACCCTCAAGAAATTGGATTATTAATGTTCAACCACTAACTTTATAATTATAAACAGGTATAGTCCAAAACGCCCCTTAAAACATTTAACAGAAATCCGACCCAGCCTGGGATTACGCATTCTGTGACGGCTCGTCGTGCCTGCGACGGTCCGTCCTGCTGCTTTCGTCACAAAGTTCAGAGACAAAATTCACTCAAGGATCTGTGACGGCCCGTCACGCCTGTGACGACCCATTCTGCCATTCCGTCATGAAGTTCAGAGAGTCAATTTCAGTACCCAAATTTCATAAATTTAAGTGTTTTTGAACGAGACCCCCTCGACGGTCCATCGTGGGATCCGTCGTCTCAGCCAGTTTTTCCTGAAATAAAATCTGCTGCTCAAAACGACTAACAGGTCGTTACAATAGATACCAATTTACCCATCGTTCGTCCCTGAACGATCACTAGAAGAAAAAACAAAGGCGAAAAGGAGTACCTGAATCTGTAAACAGATGTGGGTATCTTTCTTGCATGTCAACCTCCTTCTCCCAAGTGGACTCTTCAACCGGCCGATTCTTCCATTGAACCTTAATGGATGCAATCTCCCTCTACCTCAACTTGCGGACTTCTCTATATAAAATAGCAACAGGCTCCTCCTCATAAGACAAATTCTCATCAAGCAGAACTGAATCCCAACGAATGATGTAGCTTACATCTCGATGGTACCTTTTCAGCATAGACACATGAAATACCGAGTGCACTCCTGAGAGTGTTGGGGGCAAGGCTAATTCATAAGCCACCTCCCCTACTCGCTTAAGTACTTCAAATGGTCCAATATACCTCGGGCTTAGCTTACCTCTTTTTCCAAACCTCATCACCCCTTTCATGGGTGAAACCTTCAGCAAGACTTGCTTACCCTCTATGAACTCCAAGTCTCTAACCTTTCGATCTGCATATTCCTTTTGCCTGCTTTGAGCCGCTAAAAGCTTTTCTTGAATAGATTTAACCTTCTCTAAGGAATCCCTCAAAATATCAGTACCCCAAGGTCTAACCTCAAATGCATCAAACCAACCAATGGGAGACCTACATCTCCTCCCATATAATGCTTAGAAAGGAGCCATCTCAATACTTGAGTGATAGCTATTATTGTATGAAAACTCCGCTAAGGGTAAGAAGTTATCCCAATGACCACCAAATTCTATCACACATGCAAGAAGCATATCCTCCAACACTTGAATCGTTCGCTCAGACTGACCATCAGCCTGAGCGTGAAATGCAGTACTAAGGTCCAACCTAGTACCTAATTCAGCATGCAATGTTCTCCAAAACTTAGAAGTGAACTGCGTACCTCTATCTGATATGATGGAAAGTGGAACTCCATGCAATATAACAATTTCTGAGATGTAGAGTCTGGCTAACTTTTCTTCATTGTTGGTCACCTTGACCGGGATGAAGTGAGCAGACTTAGTTAATCTATCCATAATTACCCAAATAGAGTCATACTTACCCATTTTCTTTGGAAGACCAACCACGAAGTCCATTGCAATTCTCTCCCACTTCTATTCCGGAATGGGCATTCTCTGAAGTGTTCCTCCGGGCCTCTGGTGTTCATATTTTACTTGCTGACAATTTGAACATTTGGTAATAAAATCAACAATGTCACGCTTCATTCTACTCCACCAAAAGTGTTGCTTTAGGTCGCGGTACATCTTGGTTGCACCAGGATGTATAGAATACCTTGAACTATGAGCCTCTGTAAGGATAGTGTGAATCAATATACCGACGCGGGGTACACATACCCTTCCCTTAATTCTCAAAACACCTTCCTCGTCGATTTTTGCTTCTTTAGCCTCTCCTCGCAACACCTTATATCGAATCCGAATCAGCTTCTCATCATTAAACTGCTTTCCCTTAATCTTGTCAAGAAAGGAAGATCTCACCTCCACACAGGCCAAAAATCCTCCCTTCACATTTATTTCTAGCCTCATTAAGTCATTAGCAAGAATCTGTACCTCTCTAGACAATGGGCGTCTTAAACTTGCAAGTGGGCTAGACTTCCCATGCTCCCTGCCTTTCTACTTAAAGCATCTGCCACAACATTAGTTTTTCCCGGATGATACAAGATAGTGATATCGTAGTCCTTCAGTAATTCCATCCATCTCCTCTGTCTCAAGTTCAAATCTTTCTGAGTAAAAACATACTGTAGGCTATGATGATCCGCATAGACTTCACACTTAACCCCATATAGATAGTGCCTCCATTGCTTTAATACAAATACTACCGCAGCCAACTCCAAATCATGGGTCGGGTAATTGCGTTCATGCACCTTTAATTGCCTCGAAGCATAAGCAATTACATTCTTCTCTTGCATTAGTACTGCACCCAAACCCGAATAGGATGCATCACAATAGATAATGAAATTCTTACCTTCCACTGGCAAGGTGAGAATGGGTGCAGTAGTCAACAAAGTCTTGAGTTTTTGAATGCTTTCTTCGCACTCATCCGACCATACAAATGGAACATTCTGCTTAGTCAAGCTTGTCAATTGGGAAGCAATAGAAGAGAACCCCTTGACAAATCGGCGGTAGTAGCTAGCTAAACCAACAAAGCTTCTTACTTCTGACACATTAGTAGGTCTTACCCAATTCCTCACTGTTTCAATCTTAGATGGATCCACCATCACTCTATCCTTAAAAACTACGTGCCCTAAGAAGGACACTGAATCTAGCCAAATCTCACACTTAGAGAATTTGGCATAAATATTTCTCTCCCTCAACATTTCCAACACAATTCTCAAGTGCTCCTCATGTTCTTTCTTGCTCTTTGAGTATACTAGTATATCATAGATGAATACAATGACAAAGAGATCCAGATATGGCTTAAAAATCCCATTCATCAAGCTCATGAAAGCAGAAGGGGCATTCGTAAGCCCAAAAGAATTACTAAAAACTCATAATGCCCATACCTGGTCCGAAAAGCAGTCTTGGGCACATCTGCTGCCCGTAATTTCAATTGATGATAACCAGATCTCAAGTCGATTTTTGAGAAGGTACAAGCACCTTGTAACTGATCGAACAAATCATCCTTGCGAGGAAGAGGTACTTGTTCTTAACCGTTACCTTATTCAATTGTCTGTAGTCTATGCACATCCGAAAGCTTCCATCCTTCTTCTTCACAAACAAAACAGGAGCACCCCAAGGGGATGCACTTGGTCTAATAAAGCCTTTGCTCAACAACTCTTGAAGTTGGGCCTATAACTCCCTTAACTCAGCGGGAGCAATTCTATAAGGGGGTATAGAAATGGGATGAGTACCCTGTTCAAGATCGATGCAGAAGTCAATATCTCTATCCGGTGGCATACCAGGAAGGTCTGTAGGAAACACATCTAAAAACTCGCGGACTATCGAAACCGACTCAATTGAAGGTACTTGGGTAGTATCATCCCTGAGGTGTTCCAAGAAAGCTAAAAAACCTTTACTAACCATTCTCTTAGCACGAAGAAAGGAGACGATACGAACCGGATGTGAAGTGTAGTCACCCTCCCACACTAACGGATCTGTCCCAGGCTTGGCTAACGTCACAGTTTTAGCATTACAATCCAAGATTGCAAAATTTGGAGAAAGCCAAGTCATACCCAGAATTACATCGAAGTCAACCATTTCTAAGATAACCAAGTCTACATGAGTATTGCTCCCCACAAAAGTCACAAGACAAGACCTATTCACTTTTTCAACTATCACAGACTCACCCACCGGAGTAGAAACACGAATAGTCATGTCAAGCAATTCACAATGTAAATTAAGACCATTAGCAAATGAGGAAGATACATATGAAAATGTGGATCCAGGTTCAAATAATACAGAAGCCATACAATCACAAACCAAAATATTACCTGTGATAACAGCATCTGATGTCTCCGCTTTCGACCGCCTAAGGAAAGCGTAACAATGGGCCCTATCGCCTGTTTGCCCGTTGCCCCTACCATGTTGTGCCATAGTGGATCCAGTTTGCCCGCCACCCCGGTTGATTTGGTGACCACCATTACCTCCGCCACCACGTTCTCTAGAATAGAGGCCTCTTCCATGACAACCTCTACCTCTGACTATTGGGGGTCTGTAACTCTGTTTTGGACAATTTCTCCTAATATGTCCAGTCTCTCCACATCCATAACATTCCCTGGATTCAAGCATAGGTCTCTGTGAGAACGACGGAGTCTGGGGATAACCTTCAAACTCAGAGAAATGTTGACCGGTCTGCGGTGGACCCCCAGCTACAGTCTGTAGTGAAGACTGAATAGGTCGGGCTGGATAACCTCCGGAACTCTGCCCTCTAGAGTAAGCACCATAAAACTCTCCTCCCTTACAAAACTTCTTAGTTGCTAATGCCATGGTGAAGTCATCTAGCTTCACTCCCTCCACCTCTATCACAAAGTCTACCACTTCCTGAAAGGATTTCACTGTAGCCGCTACCTGTAAGGCTGAAATCCGCAAATCTGACCTCAACCCCTTCAAAAAACGGCGAATCCGCTCTTGTGGACTGAAACAAAGATGGGTGGCATACTTGAATAATGCGCGAAAGTTAGCTTCATACGTAATAACCGACATCCTACCTTGCTCTAGGCTCAAGAACTCATCTCTCCTCCTATCCCTCAAAGTACGGGGTATATACTTCTCCATAAATAAGCTAGAGAATGATGCCCAAGTCATAGGTGGTGCCTCTGTTGGTTGACACTCAACATGTGACCACCACCACATTTTGGCGTTCCCTTGAAACTGATAAGTCACAAACTCAACGCCAAATCGTTCTACTATACCCATCTTGTGAAGTAGCTCATGATAATCAACCAGAAAATCATAGGCATCCTCAGATTCAGCACCCTTGAAGACTGGGTTTTCAATTTCGAGGACTTACTAAAAAGTTCATGCTGATCACTTGTCATTATAGGCCCTGTTGTCAACCGAGGAAACGTGCCTATTTCCAATGAGGAATCCATGCGGGGAGCCACAGTAGCTGCATGTTGTACCTCCGGAACCTGAGGTGCTGGTGCAGAAAACACTGGTGGTGTTTGGCCTTGATCAGATAACCCGCTAAGATAGGCAAGAACCTGATTAATCATCTCTGGGGTAGGTTGGGGTGGCAATTCCTCATTCTGCACTTGCTCATTTTCCCCTTCCTCACCCTCCCTTACTACTTCCTCAGTCGTTGGAGGAGTCACCGCCCTAGTACCAGATGTGCCAGGTGCTTGTCCTCTTCCTCTAGAGGACGTCCTCCTGCGGCCTCTACCACGGCCTCTTGTCACTGCTCCTCTTTAAGCTACAGTCTCAGTGGCTGGCTTAGACGCCTCTTGTCTTGCCGGTGCTGGCGTTGGCACGGTTGTTGCTCTAGTTCTAACCATCTTCGAAATAGAGTGAAGATGGTCAGATACCAATATGTATCACCTAGATACCAATTGGATCCAAGTAATAGAACGAAAGAAAGAAAGAATGGAATTTTCCTAATGTCCTATAGCCTCTCAAAGAAAAGTAAAGGCGTCCCCCTACCGTTCCTTAAGACTCTACTAGACTCGTTCTTGTGTGATGAGACCAACGAACCTAATGCTTTGATACCAAGTTTGTCACGACCCAAATCGAGCCGTGAGTGGCACCCACATTTATCCTCCTATGTGAGCGAACCAACCAATTTAAACCCAAACATTTAACAATAATAAATAGAATACAATGCGGAAGACTTAAAACTCATTAATAAAAATAGATTAATAACTTCTAAAACTCAAAGACTTATTATTATCCCCAAAATCTGGAAGTCATCATCAGAAGAACATCTATCCTCAAATTACTAAAGCTAAGAGTATCTAAGAAACTAAACATAAATAATAGCTAGTCTATGCCAGAACTTCAAGGCATCAAGACATGAAGAAGAAGATCCAGTCCAAGCTAGAAGCTTTAGCTCACCCTGAAATCTGACGTGATGAAGACTGGCTAGAGTTGCGGTTGAATTGAAGACGACGATACGTTTTTTGCACTCCACAATGAACAAAAGGAAAACATACAAGTAGGGGTCAGTACAAAACACGAGTACTGAGTATATATCATCGGTAAACTCAAAATAGAAAACAGTATATATCAGATAATATCATAAATTCAACTACAATACTCAACAGGTAGAAAAAACAAGTACAATAATCATTGATAAAAATGCCAAGTGCACCCATTAGGACGCAAGCCTCTACACCATACTCATTTGGGAAATAGGTTCATTAAATCTGAGTATATTACCATAATTCAAGATTCCCTCTCTTTATTCCTCGTGTGTCGGAACGTGACACTCCGATCCCCTAATACCACGTGTTGGTTCGTGACACCCGATCCCCCTAATAGTACGTGTCGGTTCGTGACACCCGATCCCCTAATACTACGTGTCAATTCTTCACACCCGATCCCCCTAATACTACGTGTTGGTTCGTGACACCCGATCCCCCTAATACTACGTGTCGGTTCGTGACACCCGATCCCTTAATACTATGTGGCGGTTCGTGACACCCGATCCCCCTAATACTACGTGTCGGTTCGTGACACCCGATCCCCCTAATACTACGTGTCGGTTCGTGACACCTGATCCCCTAACCTCATTCCTTTAATTCATCAAGCCTTCTTTTATACCCAGGGCATCATCATTAACAAGAGGTTTTCAAGATTTAGGATTCAATAGCTTCATCATGCTTATTTCATCACAATTATATCATCACATCATGCAAACACACAATTAAGCATATAGACGGGTTTACAATACTACCCAATACATATCATTCGCTATTAAGAGTTTACTATGAAATAGCATAAAAACCATAACCTACCTCCACCGAAGATTCGTGATCAAGCAAGCAAATTCCCCAAAGCGTTGTTTCCCTCTTCGTTCCCCTCTCTCTCGATCGTTTCTCCCTCTCTTGTTCTTTCTATTTCTCTTATTCCAACCCTCTTTCTTTTACTCTAATTAGCATCTAATTAAGTATAAAAGATGACAAATGTAACCCACTAATTAAATTAAGGTTATCTCCTTTAACCCTCAAGAAATTGAATTATTAATATTCAACCACTAACTTTATAATTATAAAAAGGAATAGTCCAAAACGCCCCTTAAAACATTTAACAGAAATCCGACCCAGCCTGGGATTACGCCGTCTGTGACGGCCAGTCGTGTCCGTCCTGCTGCTGCCGTCACAAAGTTCAGAGAATAAATTTCACTGAATGATCTGTGACGGCCCGTCATGCCTGTGACGGCCCATCACGCCTGTGACGGTCCGTCCTGCCATTCCGTCACGAAGTTCAGAGAGTCGATTTCAGTATCCAAATTTCAGAAATCTAAGTGTTTTGGAACGAGACCCCCTCGACAGTCCGTCGTGCCCATGACGGTCCGTCGTGGGATCCGTCGTCTCAGCCAGTTTTTTCAAAAATAAAATCTGTTGCTCAAAACGACTAACAGGTCATTACACAACTCAAAGTAGAAAACAATATATACTGAATAATAATATAAAATCAACTACAATACTTAACAGGTTGCAAGCAACAATCACATGAACCATTGACAACAACACCATAATAGGTACACCATCAATCACCACATTAAGAACACCTATGAGGACTCATGCCTCCACGCCATACTCATTTGGGGATTAGGTTCTTTGAATTTGAGTATATTAAGATAATCCAAGATTCCTTTCCTCTAATGTTATTGTGTCGGAATGTGACACTCTGATCCCATATTTCATGTCGGAAAGTGACACTCCAATCCCCGAATACCGTGTCGGAACGTGACACTCCTATCATATAATACTATGTTGGAACGTGACACTCCGATCCAATTATTTCATTAATTTATTTCATCAAGACTTCTTTATGTCAAGGCATCATCTAAATAGAGAGGGTTCAAGATTAGAAATCCAACAGTCTCCTTATATTGGGCCAACCACAAACCACACAATCAAACATTCAACCACACAATCAAGTATATAGGAGACTTTACAATATCACTCAATACATATCGATCGCTATTAAGAGTTTATCTATCACATAGAAATAAACCATAACCTACCTCCACCGAAGAACCGAAACCAAACAAGCTACCTCTCCTATACCTTTGCCTTCCTCAGTGCCTATGAATCTTCTTAATCTGAAGTCTAAGTCGCTTGCTTTCTTTTTTCGTTCACTCCCTCTCTCTCGTTCTCCACTTCCATTCTTTTTATTTTTCTTCTACAGATTCTTTTTACCCTAATTATCATATAATCAATTATGATAAAGTAACCAACTATTTATTTCCCTACTATCTTCTTTAACCCCCAACTAAATAAATTATTAAACTTACCCCACTAATTTCATAATTATAATCATGAATATTCCGAAACACCCCTTTAAAATTTAGCGGAAGTCTGACACCGTGTGGGGTTACGCAGATTGTGACGGTCCATCTTATCCATGACGATCCGTCCTGCAGGTCCGTCACGAAGTTCAGAGAATTAGTCCCAGTACCCAGATTCCAAGAGTTGAAGTGTTTTGGAACGAAGACGCTCGACGGACCGTTGTGCCTATGGAAGTTTGTCATACTTGCCGTCGAGGGTAGTGAAGGGACCAGCAGGAGGAATTTCACAAGTATGGGACGAGGGAGTCCATGATGATCCGTCGTGACCACGACGATGCGTCACATGGTCCATCGACCCAGTAAGTATTTAACAAAAACAATTCTACAGCTCAGACCGACTAAATGGGTTGTTACAAAATATTTAGTTTCAACTAAATTCCAACACTTTATTCACCAACTAAATCACATTTACTTATTTAAAGATTATAACATCTTTCTATGTGTAATTAGTTTAATTTTAACTTAGTTTCTACACTATACTGACTAACTAAATAACATTAACATTTAAAGAACTTAACATCTTTCCAACTCTAATTAGTTTAGTTTATACTTAATTCAAACACTATATTCACCAACAAAATCACATTTACTTATTTAAAAAATTTAACTGTCACGACCTAAAATGGGTCGCGAGTGGAACCCACACTTATCCTCCTGGGTGAACGAACCAACAAATTTAAACCCCAACATTTACCAGTATATCAATTATGAATAGTAAAAAAATGTGAAAGATCCAAAACTTATTAACGTAATCAATTAAATAAACTTCTAAAGTTTAATACTTATTATTCCCAAAATCTGAAAGTCATCACACCAAGAACAACTATAAGAAGCTAAAATAAGTAAAAAGATGGTCCATGTCAGAACTTCAACACATCAAGACGTGAAGGAGAGAATCCAGCAAGAGCTAGGAATAATAGCTCACCCTGAACTCTGTTGTGCTGAAGACTGGCTAGATCTGAGGACGAGTCGAAGTCGACGGCGCGCTTGCTGCACTCCAAAAATAATAAAGAAGAAAATTACAAGTAGGGGTCAGTACAAGGAACGTGTACTGAGTAGTTATCATCGGCCAACTCAAAATAGAAAGCAATATATATTGAATAATAATATAAAATCAACCACAATACATAACAGGTGGCAATCAACAAGTACAAGAACCATTGGCAACAACACCAAGCACACCTAGGAGGACTCAAGCCTCCACACCATACTCATTTGGAAAATAGGTTCTTCGAATTTGAGTATATTAACATAATTCAAGATTTATTCTCTTTATTATTATCGTGTAAGAACGTGACACTCCGATCCCATATACTACCGTTTCGAAACATGACATTCTGATCCCCTAATACTAGCGTGTCGAAACGTGACACTCCTATCCAATATTAACGTGTCGGAATGTGACACTCCGATCCCCTAATACTACTGTGTCGGAATGTGACACTCCGATCCATTTATCTCATTATTTTATTTCATCAAGTCTTCTTTATGTCAAGGCGTCATCTTAATAGAGAGGATTTAAGATTGAAGATTCAACAGTCTCATCATTCTAATCCACCACAATTACACAATCACAACATACAAACACACAGTCAAGTATATAGAAGACTTTACAATACAATCCAATACATATCAATCGCTATTTAGAGTTTATCTATCACATAGATATAAACCATAACCTACCTCCACCGAAGAATCTTGATCAAGTAAGCTACTTCCCCAATGCCTTTTCTGTCCTCTTCGTTCTCTCTCTCTCTCTCTCTCGTTCTCCCTTTCTGTTCTTTTTCTTTTTCTTCTCCCAATTCTTTTTCTTTTACCCTAATTATCATATAATCCATTATGATAAAGTAATCCACTATTTATTTCCCTATTATCTTCTTTAACCCCCAAGTAAATAAATTATTAAACTTACCCCACTAATTTCATAATTATAATCATGAATAGTCCAAAACACCCATTTAAATTTTAGTGGAAATCCGACCCAGTCGGGGTTACGTAGCTTGTGACAGCCCGTCGTATCTACGACGGTCCGTGCTGCTGTTCCATCGTGAAGTTCAGAGAGTCGATCCAAGTACCCAGATTTCAGAGTTGAAGTGTTTTGGAACGAAGACCCTCGACAGACCGTCGTGCCTATGACGGTTCGTCCTACCTATCGTCGAGTGTAATGAAGAGAGAAGCAGAAAAAATTACACAAGTATGGGACGATGGAGTCCATCACGGTCCGTCGTAACCATGACGGTCCGTCGCGTGATCCGTCGACCCTGTCAATTTTTATCAAAATTAATTCAACTGCTCAAACCTACTGGATTGGTTGTTACAATAGATACCAATTTACCCATCGTTCGTCCTCGAATGATCACAGGAAGAAAAACAAGGGCGAGAAAGAGTACTTGAATATGTAAAAAGATGTGGATATCTTTCTTGCATATCAGCCTCATTCTCCCAAGTGGACTCTTTAACTGGCCTATTCTTCCAGTGAACCTTGATAGATGCAATCTCCTTTGATCTAAACTTGCGGGCCTCTCTATCTAAAATAGAAACAGGCTCATCCTCATAAGACAAATTCTCATCAAGAAGAACTGAATCCCAACAAATGATGTAGTTTCTATCCCCATGGTATCTTTTCAACATAGACACATGAAATACCGGGTGCACTCCTGACAGTCCTGGGGGCAAGGCTAATTCATAAGCTACCTCCCCCACGTGCTTCAAAACTTCAAATGGACCAATATACCTCGGACTAAGCTTACCTCGCTTACCAAAACGCATCACCCCTTTCATGGGCGAAACCTTCAGCAAGACTTGGTCACCCTCCATAAAATCCAAGTCCCTAACCTTTCGATCTGCATATTCTTTCTTCCTGTTCTGAGCTGCTAGAAGCTTCTCCTGAATGAATTTTACTTTATCTAACGATTCCCTCAAAAGATCAGTACCCCATGGTCTCACCTCAAATGCATCAAACCAACCAATGAGAGACCTACATCTCCTCCCATACAGTGCCTCAAATGGGGCCATATCAATACTTGATTGATAGCTATTATTGTATGAAAACTCTGCTAAGGGTAACAAATTATCCCACAGACCACCAAATTCTATCACACATACACGAAGCATCCTCCAACACCTGACTCATGCGCTTAGACTGACCATCGGTCTGAGGGTGAAATGCAGTACTTAGATCCAACCTAGTACCTAATTCAGCATGCAATGTTCTCCAAAACTTAGAAGTAAATTGCGTACCTCTATCTGATATGATAGAAAGTGGAACTCCATGCAATCGAACAATTTCTGAGATATAGAGTTTGGCTAACTTCTGTGCCTTGTATGTCACCTTAACCGGAATGAACGGAGCAGACTTAGTTAATCTGTCAACAATTACCCAAATAGAATCAAACTTACCCAATGTCTTTGGAAGACCAACCACAAAATCCATTGCAATTCTTTCCCATTTCCATTTAGGAATGGGCATTTTCGGAAGTGTTCCTCCGGGCCTCTGGTGTTCATACATTACCTGCTGACAATTCGGGCATTGGGCAACAAAATCAACAATGTCAAACTTCATTCTACTCAACCAAAAATGTTGCTTTAGGTCACGATACATCTTGGTTGCACCAGGATGTATAGAATACCTTGAACTATGACCCTCTATAAGAATAGTGTGAATCAAATTATCAACAGGGGGAACACATTCCCTTCCCTTAATTCTCAAAACGCCTTCCTCATCAATTATTGCCTCTTTAGCCTCTCCTCGTAATACCATATCTCGAATTCGGATCAGTTTCTCATTAGTAAACTATTTTCCCTTAATCTTGTCAAGAAACGAAGATCTTGCCTCCATACAAGCCAAAAATCCTCCCTTCTCTAGTACTTCCAGCCTCATAAAGTCATTAGCCAGAGTCTGAACCTGTCTAGCCAATGGGCGTCTAGAAACCTGTAAGCGGGCTAGACTTCCCATGCTCCCTGCTTTTCTACTTAAAGCATCTGCCACAACATTAGCTTTTCCTGGGTGATACAAAATAATAATATCATAGTCCTTCAGTAGTTCCATCCACCTCCTCTGCCTCAAATTCAAATCTTTCTGAGTAAAGACATATTGTAAACTACGATGATCTATATAGACTTCACTCTTGACCCCATATCGATAATGTCTTTATTGCTTTAATGCAAACACAACTGCAGCCAACTCCAAATCATGGGTCGGATAGTTACGTTCATGCACTTTTAATTGCCTCGAAGCATAAGCAATTACATTCCTCTCCTGCATTAGCACTGCACCCAAACCAGAATAAGATGCATCACAATAAACAATGAAATTCTTACTTTCCACTGGCAAGGTAAGAATTGGTGCAGTAGTCAACAAGGTCTTGAGGTTCGGGAAGCTTTCTTCACATTCGTCCGACCATACAAATGGAACATTCTGCTTAGTCAAATTTGTCAGTTTGGCAGCAACATACGAAAATCCCTTGACAAATCGACAATAGTAGCTAGCTAAACCAACAAAGCTCCTTACCTCTGTAACATTAGTAGGTCTTACCCAACTCTTCACTGCTTCAATCTTAGAGGGATCCACCATCACTCCATCCTTAGAAACCTCATGCCCCATGAAGGACAATGAATCTAGCAAAAACTCACACTTGGATAATTTGGCATAAAGTCTCTTCTCCCTCAATATTTCAATACGATTCTCAAATGCTCCTCATGTTCTTTCCTGCTCTTTGAGTATAACAGTATATCATCAATAAATACATTAACAAAGAGATCCAGGTATGGCTTGAAAATTCCGTTCATCAGGCTCATGAAAGCAGCAGGGGCATTCGTAAGCCCAAAAGACATTACTAAAAATTCATAATGCCCATACCTGGTTCGAAAAAAAGCAGTCTTTGGCACATATGCTGCCTGTATTTTCAATTGATGATAATCGGATCTCAAATAAATTTTAGAGAAGACACAAGCACCTTGTAACTTATCGAACAAATCATCAATGCGAGGAATAAGATACTTGTTCTTAATAGTTACCTTATTCAGTTGCCTGTAGTCTATGCACATCCGAAAACTTCCATCCTTCTTCTTCACAAATAAAACAGGAGCACCCCAAGGGAATGCACTTGGTCTAATAAAACCTTTACCTAACAACTCCTGATGTTGGGCCTTTAACTCCCTTAACTCAGCTGGATCCATTCTATAAGGGGGAATGGAGTTGGGGCGAGTACCCGGCTCCAGATCAATACAAAAATCAATATCCTTATCCGGTGGCATACAAGGCAGGTCTGCAGGAAACACATCCAGAAACTCACGGACTATCAAAACAGACTCTATCGAAGGTACTTTGGAAGTATCAACCCTGAGATGTGCCAAGAAAGCTAAACAACCCTTACTAACCATTCTCTTAGAACAAAGAAAGGAGATGATATGAACTGGAGTGGAAATATAGTCACCCTCCCACACTAGCGGATCTATCCCAGGCTTGGCCAATGTCACAGTTTTAGCATTACAATCTAAGATTGCAAAATTTGGAGAAAGCCAAGTCATACCCAGAATTATATCGAAATCAACCATCTCTAGAATAATCAAATCTACATGGGTATTGCTCCCCACAAAAGTCACAAGACAAGACCTATACACCTTCTCAACTATCACTGACTCACCCACAGGAGTAGAGACACGAATAGGTATGTCAAGCAAATCACAATATAAATCAAGACCAGTAGCAAATGAGGAAGATAAATATGAAAATGTGGATCCAGGATCAAATAATACAGAAGCCATGCAATCACAGACCAAAAGGTTACCTGTGATAACAGCATCAGATGTCTCTGCTTCAGACCTCCCGGGGAAAGCATAACAATGGGCCCTATCACCTGTCTGCTCGTTGCCCCTACCATGTTGCGCTGCAGTAGGTCCAACTTGCCCGCCACCCCGACTGATTTGGTGACCACCATTTCCTTGTCCACCACGTCCTCCAGAATGGCGGCCTCTCCCATGACCACCTCTACATCTAACTATTGGGAGTCTGTAACTCTGACTGGTCAGCGATGGACCCCCAGCTACACCCTGTAGTGAAGACTGAATATATCGGGCTGGGTAACCTCCTGACTGGGCCCTCTGGAGTAAGAACCACTAAACTCACCTCCCTTACGGAACTTCTTAGATGTCGACGCCATGGTGAAGTCGTCTGGCTTCACCCTATCCACCTCTATCACAAAATCAACCACTTCCTGAAAGGATTTTGCTGCAGCCGCTACTTGTAAGGCTGAGATCTGCAAATCTAACCTCAATCCTTTCACAAAACGGCGAATCCGCTCTTGTGGACTGAAGCAAAGCTGGGTGGCATACCCGGATAGTTCACGAAATTTAGCCTCATAAGCAGTAACAGACATCCTGCCTTGCTCTAGGCTTAGGAACTCATCTCTCCTCTTTTCCCTCAAAGTCCGAGGTATATACTTCTCCATAAATAAGCTAGAGAATGATGCCCAAGTCATAGGTGGTGTCTGTGCTGGTTGACACTCAACATACAACCGCCACCACATTTTGGCATTCCCCTGAAATTGATAGGTCACAAACTCAACACCGCATCGTTCTACTATGTCTATCATATGTAGCACCTCATGACAATCAACCAGAAAATCATAGGCATCCTCAGATTCAGTACCCTTGAACACTGGAAGTTTCAACTTTAAGAATTTAGTGAAAAGTTCATGTTGATCACTCGTCATTATAGACCCTGTAGTCAATCGAGGAAAAGTTCCTACTTCAAATGAGGCATCCATGCGGGGAGACACAGCAACTGCATGTTGTACTCCCGGAACCTGAGGTGCTGGTGCAGAATACACTGGAGGTGTGTGGCCCTGATCAGATAACCCGCTAAGTAAGAACCAGGTTAATAATCTCTGGGGTAGGTTGTGGTGGTAATTCCTCATCTTGAACCTACTTGTTTTCCCCATCTTCACTCTCTCTCACTACCTCATCAGTCGGTGGAGGAGTCACCGCCCTACTACTAGCTAGACCGGGTGTTTGTCCTCTACCTCTAGAGGGCGTCCTCCTGCGACCTCTACAATGGCCTCTTGCCACTGCTCCTCCTCGAGCTACATCCCTAATGGTTGGCTCAGACGCACCCTATCTTGCCAGTGTTGGTGTTGGCACAGTTTTTGCTCTAGTTTTAACCATCTGCGAAATAGAGTGAGGATGTCAGATACCAATTTGTATCACCTAGATACCAATGGGATCCAAGTAATAGCACGAAAGAAAGAAACAATGGAATTTTCCTAAAGTCGTGTAGCCTCTCAAAGAAAAGTAAGGGCGTCCCCCTACCGTTCCTCAAGACTCTACTAGTCTCGTCCTTGTGTGATGAGACCAACGAACCTAACTCTTTGATACCAAGTTTGTCACGACCCAAAACGGGTCGCGAGTGTCACCCACACTTATCCTCCTGGGTGAGCGAACCAACAAATCTAAACCCCAACATTTACAAGTATATCAATTATGAATAGTAAAAATAATGCGGAAGATCCAAAACTTATTAACGTAATCAATTAAATAAACTTCTAAAGTTTCATACTTATTATTCCCAAAATCTGGAAGTCATCACACCAAGAACATCTATCCTCAAATTTCGAAATCTAAGAGTATTTAAGAAGCTAAAATAAGTAAAAAGATGGTCCATGTCTGAACTTCAAGACATCAAGATGTGAAGGGGAGAATCCAGCACGAGCTAGGAATAATAGCTCACCCTGAACTCTGATGTGCTGAAGACTGGCTAGATCTGAGCACGAGTCGAAGTCGACGGCACGTTTGCTGCACTCCACAAATAACAAAGAGGAAAATTACATGTAGGGGTCAATACAAAGAACACGTACTGAGTAGGTATCATCGGCCAACTAAAAATAGAAAGCAATATAAACTGAATAATAATATAAAATCAACCAGAATACTTAACAGGTTGCAATCAACAAGTACAAGAACCATTGTCAACAACACCAAGCACACCTATGAGGACTTAAGCCTGCACACCATACTCATTTGGGAAATAGGTTCTTCGAATTTGAGTATATTAAAATAATTCAAGATTCATTCTCTTTATTATTATCGTGTCAGAACGTGAAACTCTGATCCCATATACTACCGTGTCGGAACGTGACACTCCGATCCCCTAATACTACCGTGTCAGAACGTTACACTCTGATCCAATATTACTGTGTCGGAACGTGACACTTCGATCCCCTAATACTACCGTGTCGGAACGTGACACTCCAATCCATTTATCTCATTATTTTATTTCATCAAGTCTTCTTTATGTCAAGGCGTTATCTTAATAGAGAGGATTTAAGATTTAAGATTCAACAGTCTCTTCCTTCTAATCCACCAGAATTACACAATCACAACATACAAACACACAATCAAGCATGTAGAAGACTTTACAATACCACCCAATACATATCAATCGCTATTTAGAGTTTATCTATCACATAGAAATAAACCATAATCTACCTCCACCGAAGAATCGTGATCAAGCAAGATACTTCCCCAATGCCTTTGATGTCCTCTTCGTTCTCTCTCTCTCGCTCGTTCTCCCTTTTTGTTTTTTTTGTTTTTCTTCTCCCGATTCTTTTTCTTTTACCGTAATTATCATATAATCCATTATGATAAAAGTAATCCACTATTTATTTCCCTATTATCTTCTTTAACCCCCAAGTAATAAATTATTAAACTTACCCCACTAATTTCATAATTATAATCATGAATAGTCAAAAACACCTATTTAAATTTTAGCGGAAATCCGACCCAGTCGGGGTTATGCAGCTTGTAACGGCCCGTCGAATCTACGACGGTCCATGCTGCAGTTCCGTCGTGAAGTTCAGAGAGTCGATCCCAGTACCCTGAGTTCAGAGTTGAAGTGTTTTGGAACGAAGACCCTCGACGGACCGTCGTGCCTATGACGGTTCGTCCTACCTGTCGTCGAGGGTAATGAGCAGAGCAGCAGAAAAAATTAAACAAGTATGGGACGACGGAGTCCATCACGGTCCGTCGTAACCATGACGGTCCGTCGCGTGATCCGTCGACCCAGTCAGTTTTTATCAAAAATAATTCTACTACTCGAACCTACTAGACAGGTTGTTACATTAACAACTTTCCAAGTCCAATTAATTTAGTTTTTAATTAATTCCAACAATATATTCACCAACCAAATCTCATTAACTTATTTAATGAATTTAACAACTTTATAAGTCTAATTAGTAGTTTTAACTTAATTCAAACAGTATATTCACCAACTAAATCACATTTTCTTAATTGAGGAATTTAACATCTTTCTAAGTGTAATTAGTTTAGTTTTAACTTAATTCCAATATTATATTCAACAACTAAATCACATTAACTTATTTTAAGAACATAACATCTTTCTAAGTGTAATTAGTTTAACTTTAACTTAGTTCCATCAATATATTGACCAACTAAATCGCATTAACTTATTTAAAGAACTTAACAACTTTCTCAATGTAATAAGTTTACTTTTAACCTAATTCAAACAATATATTTACCAACTAAATCATATTTACGTATGTATAGAAATTTACATCTTTCTAAATGTAATTAATTTAGGTTTAACTTAATTCATACATTATATGCACCAAATAAATTGCACTATTTATTTGAAGAACTTAACATCTTTCTAAGTATAATTAGTTTAGTTTTAACTTAAATCAAACACTATATTCACCAACTAAAACACATTTACTTTTTTAATGAACTTAACATCTTTTTAGGTCTAATAAGTTTAGTTTTAACTTAATCCAACACTATATTCACCAACTAAATCCTATTAACTTATTTGAAGAATTTAACATCTTTCTAAGGGTAATAAGATTAGTTTTAACTTAAACTCAAACGATATATTCATCAACTAAATCACATTAACTAACTTAAAGAACTTAAAAACATTCTAAGTCTAATTAGTTTAGTTTTAACAAAATTACAACACTCTAATAACCAAATAAATCATATTAACTTATATAAAGAATTTAACATTTTATAAAGTCTAAGTAGTTTAGTTTTAACTTAATTCCAACACTATATTCACTAACTCAATTACATTAACTTATTTACAAAATTCAACATCTTTCTATGTAAAATTAGTTTAGTTTTAAATTTATTCCAATACTATATTCATCAACTAAATCACATTAACTTATTCAAAGAACTTAACATCTTTCTAAGTCTAATTGGTTTAATTTTTACTTAGTTCCAACACTATATTCACCAAATAAATAACATTAACTTATTTAAATTATTTTTAACAATTTTTCAAGTCTAATTAGTTTAGTTTTAACTTAATTCCAATAATATATTCACCCACTAAATCACATTAACATTTAAAGATTTTAACAACTTTTTATGTTTAATTAGTTTAGTTTTAACTTAACTCCAACACTATATTCACTAACTAAATCTCATTTACTTATTTGAAGAATTTAAAATCTTTCTTAAGTGTAATTAGTTTAGTTTTAACTTAATTCATACAATATATTCATCATATAAATAACATTAACTTATTTAGAAAACTTAACAACTTTCTAAGTCTAATTAGTTTAGGTTTAAATTAATTCAAACACAATTTATTCACTAACTAAACCACATTTACTTATTTGAAGAACTTCACATCTTTCTGTCACGACCCAAAACGAGTCGTGAGTGGAATCCGCACTTAACTACCTGGGTGTACGAACCAAGAAATTTAAATCCCAAGATGTACCAATAATTCAACTGTAAATAACAAAATATTGCGGAAGCTCCAAAATTAATTAACTATCCTTTCCCAAAACCTGAAAGTCATCACAATATGGACATCTAATCTCTAATTACTAAGTCTAGAGTATCAAAGACACAAAAATAAATGAATAAAATGGTAAGTGTCCGAAATTATAGTACATACGGTCATGACCGAAAGAATCTAACACGAGCTTGAATGGATAGCTCACCCTGGAACTTGATATGCGGGAGGCTGGCTAGATCTGAGGGAAATCTGAAGCCATAGGTACACTCGCTGCATGTAACAACCTGTTTAGTCGGTTCGAGCAGTAGAATTATTTTTGATAAAAACTTACTGGGTCGACGGATCACGCGACGGACCGTCATGGCCACGATGGACCATGATGGACTCCATCGTCCCATACTTGTGAAATGTCTCCTGTGGCTTCCTTCATTACCCTCGACGACAGGTAGGACGAACCGTCATAAGCACAACGGTCCATCGAGGGTTTCCGTTCCAAAACACTTCAACTCAGAAATCTGGGTACTTGGATCAACTCTCTGAACTTCACGACGGAACTGCAGCAGGGACCGTCGTAGGTACGACGGACTGTCACAAACCTCTTTACTGAATTTAACTCTCTGAACTTTGTGACGGACCTGCAGGACCGACCGTCATAGACATGACGGACCGTCACAACTTGCATTACCCCAACTGGGTCGGATTTCTACTAAAAGTTTTAAAGCGGTGTTTTGGAATATTCATGATTATAATTATGAAATTAGTGGGGTAAGTTTAATAATTTATTTACTTGTGGGTTAAAGGAGATAACCTTGAAATAAATAGTGGGTTACTTTTATAATCTTTTATATTTGATTTTATGAAAGTTAGGGTAAAAGAAAAAGAATCTGGAGAACAAAAATAAAAAGAACAGGAAGAGAGGAGAACGAGCGAGAGAGAGAGAACGAAGAGGAAAGCGAAGGCATTGGGAAGTAGCTTGCTTTATCACTATTCTTCGGTGGAGGTAGGTTATGGTTTAATTCTATGTGATGGATAAACTCTAAATAGCGATTGATATGTACTGGGTGGTATTGTAAAGTCTTTTATATACTTGATTGTGTGGTTGTATGTTGTGATTATGGAATCTTCAATCTTAGACCTCTCTATTAAGATGACGCCTTGACATAAAAGAGGTTTGATGAACTAAAATAATGAGATAAATGGATCGGAGTGTCGCGTTCCGACACGTAGTATTAGGGGATCGGGTGTCACGTTCCGACACGTAGTATTAGGGGATCGGAGTGTCACGTTCTGACACTGTAGTATTAGGGGATCGGAGTGTCACGTTCCGACACGATAATAATAAAGAGAAGTAATCTTGATTTATGTTAATATACTCAATGCGAAGATCCTATTTCCCAAATGAGTATGGTGTGGAGGCTTGAGTCTTCATGGGTGTGCTTGGTGTTGTTGCCAATGGTTCTTGTACTTGTTGTTGTCACCTGTTAAGTATTGTGGTTGATTTTATACTATTATTCAATATATCTTGCTTTTTATTTTGAGTTGGCCGACGATACCTACTCAGTACGTGTTCCTTGTACTGACCCCTACTTGTAATTTTCTTCTTTGTTATTTGTGGAGTGCAGCAAGCATGCCATCGACTTCGACTCGTCCTCAACTCTAGCCAGTCTCCAGCATATCAAATTTCAGGGTGAGCTATTGTTCCTAGCTCGGACTTGATTCTCTCATTCACGTCTTGATGTCCTTGAAGTTCGTACATGGACCATCTGTTTACTTATTTTAGTTGCTTAAATACTCTTAGATTTAGAAATTTGAGGATAGATGTTCTTGGTGTGATGACTTCTAGATTTTGGGGATAATAATTGATAAATTTTAGAAGCTTATTTATCTGGTTATATTATTAAGTTTTGGGTCTTCCGCATTATATTTTGTTCTTTATAATTGATATACCGGTACATGTTGGGGTTTAGATTTGTTGGTTCGCTCCATAAGAGGATAAGTGTGGGTGCCACTCACGGCTCATTTTGGGTCGTGACAAACTTGGTATCAGAGCGTTAGGTTTGTTGGTCTCATCACATAAGAACGAGTCTAGTAGAGTATTGAGGAACGGTAGGGGGACGCCCTTACTTTTCTTTGAGAGGCTATAGGACTTTAGGAAAATTTCATTCTTTCTTCCTTTCAAGCTATTACTTGGATCCAATTGGTATCTAGGTGATACAAATTAGTATCTGACATCCTCACTCTATTTCGCAGATGGTTAGAACTAGAGCAACAACTGGCTTACACAAACACCGGCAAGACAGGGTGCGTCTGAGCCAACCACTGGGGCTGTAGCTCGAGGAGGAGCAGTTGCAAGAGGCCGTGGTAGAGGTCGCAGGAGGACGCCCTCTAGAGGTAGAGGACGAACACCTGGTCCAGCTAGTGATAGGGCGGTGACTCCTCCACCGACTGATGAAGTAGTAAGAGGGGGTGAAGAAGGGGAAAATGAGCAGGTTCAAGATGAGGAATTACCACCCTAGCCTACCCTAGAGATGAATAATCAAGTTCTTACTTATCTTAGCGGTTTATCTGATCAGGGCCAGAAACCTCCAGTGTTTTCTGCACCAGCACCTCAGGTTACGAAAGTAGAACATGCAGCTGCTGTGGCTCCCCGCATGGATGCTTCATTGGAAGTAGGCACTTTTCCTCGACTGACTACAGGTCCTATAATGACGAGTGATCAACATGAACTTTTCACTAAATTCTTGAAGTTTAAACCTCCAGTCTTCAAGGGTGCTGAATCTGAGGATGCCTATGATTTTCTGGTTGATTGTCATGAGCTGCTACATAAGATGGACATAGTAGAACGATTCGGTGTTGAGTTTGTGACCTATCAGTTTCAGGGGAATGCCAAAATGTGGTGGCGGTCGAATGTTGAGTGTCAACCAGCACAGGCACCGCCTATGACTTGGGCATCATTCTCTAGCTTATTTATGGAGAAGTATATACCCCGGACTTTGAGGGACAAGAGGAGAGATGAGTTCCTAAGCCTAGAGCAAGGCAGGATGTCTGTTACTGCTTATGAGGCTATGTTTCGTGCACTATCCAGGTATGCCGCCCAGCTTTGCTTCAGCCCACAAGAGCGGATTCATCGTTTTGTGATGGGATTGAGGTCAGATTTGCAGATCCCAGCCTTACAGGTAGCTGCTGCAGCAAAGTCCTTTCAGGAAGTGGTTGATTTTGTGATAGAGGTGGAGGGAGTGAAGCCATACGACTTCACCCTAGCGTTGACATCTAAAAAGTTCCGTAAGGGAGGTGAGTTTTGTGGTTCTTACTCCAGAGGGCAGAGTTCAGGAGGTTACCCACCCAACCTATTCAGTCTTCACTGCAGGCTGTAGCTGGGGGTCTATCACAGACCAGTCAACATTCTTCTGAGTTTGGAGGTTATCCCCAGACTTCGTCATTCTCGCAGAGACCTATGCTTGAGACCAGAGATTTTTATGGATGTGGAGATACTGGACATATTAGGATATATTGTCAAAAACAGAGTTACAGACCCCCAATAGTTAGAGGTAGAGGTGGTCATGGGAGAGGCCGCCATTCTGGAGGACGTGGTGGACAAGGTAATGGTGGTCACCAAATCAGCCGGGGTGGCGGGCAAGCTGGAGCTTCTGCAGCACAACATGGTAGGGGCAACGGGCAAACATATGATAGGGCCCATTGTTATGCTTTCCCCGGGAGGTTTGAAGCAGAGACATCTGATGCGGTTATCACAGGTAATCTTTTGGTTAGTGATTGCATGGTTTCTGTATTATTTGATCCTTGATCCACATTTTCATATCTATCTTCCTCATTTGCTACTAGTCTTGATTTACATTATGATTTGCTTGACATGCTTATTCGTGTCTCTACTCCTGTTAGTGAGTCT
Organism: Solanum arcanum; assembly: GCA_027789145.1. NCBI lineage: Eukaryota > Viridiplantae > Streptophyta > Magnoliopsida > Solanales > Solanaceae > Solanum > Solanum arcanum. The sequence continues at coordinate 20,518,918 of CM050935.1, read as the reverse complement.
GTGATAGTTGAGAAGGTGTATAGGTCTTGTCTTGCGACTTTTGTGGGGAGCAATACTCATGTAGATTTGATTATTCTAGAGATGGTTGATTTCGATGTAATTCTGGGTATGACTTGGCTTTCCCCAAATTTTGCAATCTTAGATTGTAATGCTAAAACTGTGACATTGGCCAAGCCTGGGACAGATCCGCTAGTGTGGGAGGGTGACTATACTCCACCCTAGTTCGTATCATATCCTTTCTTCGTGCTAAGAGAATGGTTAGTAAGATTAGTTTAGCTTTCTTGGCACATCTCTGGGATGATACTTCCCAAGTACCCTTGATTGAGTCTGTCTCGATAGTCCGTGTGATTCTGGATGTGTTTCCCGCAGACCTTCATGGTATGCCACCGGATAGGGATATTGATTTTTGTATTGATTTGGAGCCGGGTACTCGCCCCACTTCCATACCCCCTTATAGAATGGCTCCAGCTGAGTTAAGGGAATTAAAGGCCCAACTTCAGGAGTTGTTAGGTAAAGGTTTTATTAGGCCAAGTGCATCCCCTTGGGGTGCTCCTGTTTTATTTGTGAAAAAGAAGGATGGAAGTTTTCAGATGTGCATAGACTATAAGAAACTGAATAAGGTAACTATTAAGAACAAGTATCCTCTTCCTCGCATTGATGATTTGTTCGATCTGTTACAAGGTTCTTGTACCTTCTCAAAAATCAATTTGAGATCTGGTTATCATTAATTGAAAATACAGGCAGCAGATGTGCCAAAGACTGCTTTTCAAACCAGGTATGGACATTATGAATTCTTAGTAATGTCTTTTGGGCTTACGAATGCCCCTGCTGCTTTCATGAGCCTGATGAACGTGATTATTAAGCCATATATGGATCTCTTTGTCATTGTATTCATTGATGATATACTGATATACATAAAGAGCTGGGAAGAACATGAGGAGCATTTTAGAATGGTATTGGAAGTGTTGAGGGAGAAAAAATTTTATGCCAAATTTTCCAAGTGTGAGTTTTTGCTAGATTTAGTGTCCTTCTTGGGGCACGTAGTTTCTAAGGATGGAGTGATGGTGGATCCTTCTAAGATTGAAGCAGTGAAGAGTTGGGTAAGACCCACCAATGTCACAGAGGTAAAGAGCTTTGTTGGTTTAGCTAGCTACTACCGTCGATTAGTCAAGGGATTTTCTTCTGTTGCTTCCCAATTGAAATATATGACTAACCAGAATGTTCCATTTGTATGGTCGGACGAATGTGAAGAAAGCTTCCAGAACCTCAAGACCTTGTTTACTAATGCACCAATTCTTACCTTGCCAGTGGAAGGTAAGAATTTCATTGTTTATTGTAATGCATCTTTCTGGTTTGGTGCAGTGCTAATGCAGGAGAAGAATGTAATTGCTTATGCTTTGAGGCAATTAAAGGTGCATGAACGTAACTATTCGCCCCATGATTTGGAGTTGGCTGCAGTCGTGTTTGCATTAAAGCAATGGAGACATTATCTATATGGGGTTAAGTGTGAAGTCTATACAGATCATCGTAGTTTACAGTACATCTTTACTCAGAGTGATTTGAATTTGAGGCAGAGGAGGTGGATGGAACTACTGAAGGACTATGATATCACTATTTTGTATCACCCAGGAAAAGCTAATGTTGTGGCAGATGCTTTTAGTAGAAAAGCAGGGAGCATGGGAAGTCTAGCTCACTTGCAGGTTTCTAGACGCCCATTGGCTAGAGAGGTTCAGACTTTGGCTAATGACCTCATGAGGCTGGAAGTACTAGAGAAAAGAGGATTTTTGGCCTTTGTGGATGCAAGATCTTCTTTTCTTGACAAGATTAAGGAAAGACAGTTTGCTAATAAGAAGCTGAGTCAAATTCGGGAGATGGTATTACGAGGAGAGGCTAAAGAGGCAATAATTTATGAGGAAGGCATTTTGAGAATTAAGGGGAGGGTATGTGTGCCCCGTGTTGATGATTTCATTCACACTATTCTTACAGAGGCTCATAGTTCAAGGTATTCTATTCATCCTGGTGCAACCAAGATGTATCGTGACCTAAAGCAACATTTTTGGTGGAGTAGGATGAAGCGTGACATTGCTGATTTTGTTGCCCGGTGCCCGAAATGTCAGCAGCTAAAGTATGAACACCAGAGGCCCGGAGGAACACTTAAGAAAATGCCCATTCCTAAATGGAAATGGGAAAGAATTGCAATGGATTTTGTGGTTGGTCTTCCAAGGGCATTGGCTAAGTTTGATTCTATTTGGGTAATTGTTGACAGATTAACTAAGTCTGCTCACTTCATGTCGGTTAAGGTGACTTACAATGCAGAGAAGTTAGCCAAACTCTATATCTCAGAAATTTTTCGATTGCATGGAGTCCCACTTTCCATCATATCAGATAGAGGTACGCAATTTACTTCTATGTTTTGGAGAACATTGCATGCTGACTTAGGTACTAGGTTGGATCTTAGTACTGCATTTCACCCTCAGACTGATGGTTAGTCTGAGCGAACAATTCAGGTTTTGGAGGATATGCTTCGTGCATGTGTGATAGAATTTGGTGGACATTGGGATAACTTCTTACCCTTAGCAGAGTTTTCATACAATAATAGCTATCACTCAAGTATTGATATGGCCCCATTTGAGGCACTGTATGGGATGAGATGTAGGTCTCCCATTGGTTGGTTTGATGCATTTGAGGTGAGACCATGGGGTACCGATCTTTTGAGGGAATCGTTAGATAAAGTGAAATTCATTCAGGAGAAGCTTCTGGCAGCTGAGAACAGGCAGAAAGAATGTGCAGATCGAAAGGTTAGGGACTTGGATTTTATAGAGGTTGAACAGGTCTTGCTGAAGGTTTCACCCATGAAAGGGATGATGCGGTTTGGTAAGCGAGGAAAGCTTGGTCCGAGGTATATTGGTCCATTTGAAGTTCTGAAGCACGTGGGGGAGGTGGCTTATGAATTGGCATTGCCTCCAGGACTCTCAGTAGTGCACCCGGTATTTCATGTGTCTATGCTGAAAAAATACCATGGTGATGGAAACTACATTATTCGTTGGGATTCAGGTCTTCTTGATGAGAATCTACCTTATGAGGAGGAGCTTGTTGCTATTCTAGATAGGGAGGTCTGCAAGTTGAGATCAAAGGAGATTGCATCTATGGAAGAATCGGCCAGTTGAAGAGTCCACTTGGGAGAATGAGGCTGATATGCAAGAAAGATATCCACATCTTTTTACAAATTCAGGTACTCTTTCTCGCCCTTGCGTTTCCTCCTGTGATCATTCGGGGACGAACGATGGGTAAATTGGTATCTATTGTAACAACTTGTTTAGTCGGTTCGAGCTGTAGAATTATTTTTGATAAAAACTGATTGGGTCGACAGATCACGCGATGGACCGTCATGGCCACGACGGACCGTGATGGACTCCGTCATCCCATACTTGTGAAATTTCTCCTGTGGATTCCTTCATTACCCTCGACGACAGGTAGGACGAACCCTCATAAGCACAACGGTCCGTCGAGGGTTTCCGTTCCAAAATACTTCAACACGGAAATTTTGGTACTGGGATCAACTCTCTGAACATCGCGACGGAACTGCAGCACGGACCGTCGTAGGTATGACGGACCGTCACAAACCTCTTTACTGAATTTAACTCTCTGAACTTTATGACGGACCTGCAAAACAGACCGTCATAGACACGACGGACCGTCACAAGTTGCGTAACCCCAACTGGGTCAGATTTCTGCTAAAAGTTTTAAAGGGGTGTTTTGGACAATTCATGATTATAATTATGAAATTAGTGGGGTAAGTTTAATAATTTATTTACTTGGGGGTTAAAGGAGATAACCTTGAAATAAATATTGGGTTACTTTTATCATCTTTTATATTTTATTATATGATAATTAGGGTAAAAGAAAAAGAATCTGGAGAACAAAAACAAAATGAATAGGAAGGGAGGAGAATGAGCGAGAGAGAGCAAACGAAGAGGAAAGCAAAGGCATTGGGGAGTAGCTTGCTTGATCACGATTCTTCGGTGGAGGTAGGTTATGGTTTAATTCTATGTGATGGATAAACTCTAAGTAGCGATTGATATGTATTGGGTGGTATTGTAAAGTCTTCTATATACTTGATTGTGTGGTTGTATGTTGTGATTGTGGAATATTCAATCTTAGCCCTCTCTATTAAGATGACGCCTTGACATAAAAGAGGCTTGATGAACTAAAATAATGAGATAAATGGATCGTAGTATCGCTTTCCGACACGTAGTATTAGGGGATCGGGTGTCACGTTCCGACACGTAGTATTAGGGGATCGGGTGTCACGTTCCGACACGTAGTATTATGGGATCAGAGTGTCACGTTCCGACACAGTAGTATTAGGGGATCGGAGTGTCACGTTCCAACACGATAATAATAAAGCGAAGTAATCTTGATTTATGTTAATATACTCAATTCGAAGAACCTATTTCCCAAATGAGTATGGTGTGGAGGCTTGAGTCCTCATGGGTGTGCTTGGTGTTGTTGCCAATGGTTCTTCTACTTTTTGTTGTCACCTGTTAAGTATTGTGCTTGATTTTATACTAATATGCAATATATATTGCTTTCTATTTTGAGTTGGCCGATGATACCTACTCAGTACGTGTTCCTTGTACTGACCCCTACTTGTGATTTTCTTCTTTGTTATTTGTGGAGTGCAGCAAGCGTGCCATCGACTTCTACTCGTCCTCAACTCTAGACAGTGTCCAGCATATCAGATTTCAGGGTGAGCTATTGTTCCTAGCTCGGACTAGATTCTCTCATTCACGTCTTGATGTCCTTGAATTTCGGACATGGACCATCTGTTTACTTATTTTAGCTTCTTAAATACTCTTAGATTTATAAATTTGAGGATAGATGTTCTTGGTGTGATGACTTCCAAATTTTGGGGATAATAATTGATAAATTTTAGAAGCTTATTTATTTGGTTATATTATTAAGTTTTGGGTCTTCCTCATTATATTTTGTTCATTATAATTGATATGCCGGTAAATTTTGGGGTTTAGATTTTTTGGTTCGCTCACATAGGAGGATAAGTGTGGGTGCCACTCGCGGCTCGTTTTGGGTCGTGACACTACATTTCATAAAAGGAAAACAAAGAAGAAAACAAGTAGGACTCAGTACGAGGCAACATGTACTGAGTAAGTATCATCGGTCAACCCAAAATAGTAACTAATATACAAAGTATAATAGTATGAACTCAACTATAGCACTTAACATGTGATAAGCAACAAACAATATGAACAAGTGTCAATAACAATAAAGTAAGCACGTATTAAGTCAATGGTATCAAGATCACACATGAGGACTCATGCCTCCAAACCAAACCATTTTGGGAGTTGAGTTTTTTGAGATTGAATATCTTCCATTACTTCAACATATTTTTCCTTTAATATTATCGTGTCGGAATGTGACACTCCGATCCAAGAATACCGTGTCGGAACGTGATACTGCGATCCAGAATACCATGTCGGAACGTGACACTCCGATCCAAGAAAATTGTGTCGGAACGTGACATTCCGATACTATAATATCATTAGTTTATCATTTAGTATCACCACTTTTCCATTCGTTAATAACATTTCATATAGCCTTCTTTATTCAAGGCATTACTTCAATAGAGATGGTTTAAGATTATACAATCTACGGTCTCGGGATTTCAGACCAATCACAAAACACACGACCAAGCCACACAATCACACAATCAAGTACATAGAAAACATCACAATATCATTCAATGCATATTAATCACTATTAAGAGTTTACTATCAAATAGCATAAACCATTACCTACCTACGCCGAATAATCGAAGTCAAGTAAGCAACTTCTTCAATGCTTTTTTCTTTCCTCAATGACTCTGAATCTTCCCAATCTGAAGTCGTCCGTCAAACTTGTCGGCAGTGCCAAGAACCGAGAGAATAGGCGCATGCTATCTGTCCTCTGATAACTAAACAATAAAACCCTTCTTTCTTTTATTTAATTAATTTATATATGGGTATATATTATGGATTAATAAAATATTATATCCTATTAATTTTAGTATTATCTTCTTTAACCATCAACTAAATTAATTATTAAAACTACCCTAGTAATTTTATAATTATAATTATGAATAGTCTAAAACACCCACTTAACTCTATCAGAAAGTATTTTCTAACATAAAAAATTCTAGTACCCAAACCGACTACACGGGTTGTTACAATACATACCAATTTACCCATCGTTCATCCTCGAATGATCCAAGGAAGGCAAGGCAAGAAAGGATAGTTATCTCAATGAATATTCCAAAATATTAATGCCCATTGCCTAATCTAAATAGTATCAAAAACTAGAGATCTACACCTCCCCTTATAGAGTGTCTCGAATATAATTGCACACATACTTGGTTTATCAAACTCCACATTCATTGAAGTCAACAACTCTTAATAATAACAAAACGTATAACTACATCGATCATCTACCTTACTTTCAAACCATCATTAGTATCAAAGTATACTTATCAAATACATGTTCAAACTATGTCTATCTCTTTCTATTTAAGCATTTCCTGACAGATACGAGTCCCAAATAAGGCCTATAGCACTAATTTCAAATGTGATAGTACCTTTTCATTGAGAGAAAACTATTAAATCACACCCAAAGTCAACTCTACACCACTTTCATATGCCATGCTTAAGGTACCATTTTAAACCATTATATATATCATGCTAACACTTAGGAAAATTCTTTGTCACTCAAACTATTCTGTACACTATAAGCTCATAACCTCTATAACCATCAAATGTCCATGTAACACACCTTAACATTCTATGAAGTCCCATCAATAGAGTAGTATTAACCCAACTTTATTCTTAATAACCAAGTAGAATTATATCTCACCTTTTACATCATTCTTAAGTCTTCTATCCTAATTTGAGCAATCTAACCTCATTTTAAAATACTAAAATTTTCATACCTCATTATTTGTCACCTAAACCAAAACTCATTTGTTTTTGAAGTCTATGATAAACTCCTAGTAAGTCTGTACCGAACTAGTTCACATCTCACAATTATATCTAAACTCATAGGAAAAAATTAAAACAACCATCAACTACACCCCATGGATTTATATGAGAGGTTCTATTCTTTCACTCTTCTCAAATTCTTTTTACGGTGCAAATTCTAAATATCTTGCTCCTTCAATATATCAAACTCTAGTTTATCTAGCTTGCTTACCGATCTCATGTTTCACTAATAATCCATGACATTTTAATTCACACTCTAAATCAAAACTCTGAGGGTAAACCCTTCCTTAGATCCTTTAACAATCAAAAGTAACAACTTTATGGTCCAAAGCATGCATAAATTCTTCCACGTGCTCAATAACGATGCAATCAATCGTTTCTCATCCTAATAATTCATACCTTGAAAAAATATACCACCAGAAATTCAGACTTATAACAAAAAAAGATTATTTGAATTATAAGTCCAATTGTGTAACACAATGCCCTTAATTATCGACATTTGCTTATACTTTGAAGATTTTTACGAATCACCTTATCTTAGCTTATCATTGATTGCCTCTCCACAAACCATACAATATGCTTCACTAAAAATCCAACCCTACTCATTTCTAAATTCAACAGTACAACATAACCTATCATCTCACTCAAGTTGAACGTTTGTACACTCCTCTCTTAAGTTCAATTCAATAGCTTTTAACCAAGATGATTAACCTGTTATGCTATTACCTTAACCAAAACAATATAGATGAAATCATGGAATTTTGAACCCAATTCTCAATCTCTTCGAAGATACATTTTTAGTTCTGACAATCAGGGAAAATAATTCTGCTCTCACATATTTTTCTTAAGGCTACACATCACACAAGTTTTATCTTATTTTAGTTATGATTCCAGCTCCATTAAATTATATTCGAGTGTTCCCTAAATCTCCTAAAATTTATCATACAACCACATTACTCACTAAATAGTAGAAATATCAACCATAGATACTCGCAAGTTTTTATCACCATACAAAATTTATTTGACCAATAATTTGAATTCTATAATTTGCATCCCCGTCACCATCCATCACCTACTCCTATCACCATCATATATTTGTAAGCCCTTTTCATCACCACATAGTCAAATTTTTTTATTTTTTTATTTTTTCCTCGACATGACACCTTAAACTCAGATATATTAATCAAAATGAAGGGACTAACAAATTTTATATTCACTTTCTTACTAAAATCTTCATTTTACTTCACCCAAAGTATACCCACTAGGATTTTCTTTCCCTATAAGTCTGTCATGCTTGTATCAATCTACCTTTTGAAGCTTAAGATAAAACCACCAGTCCTCACTCAAAACCCTCAAGATACATTGCACACTTTAAGTTGTGTTAATATTTGTACCAAAGATCCACCAGTAAAGATTTTCTTGAAAATAATGCTCAACCACTAAAATTTTTCTTCAAAATAATGCTCAATCTAAGTTCGTGTAGTAATAAACTAGTTGGTTTCTCAAATGTGAATGCAACACCAAATCTTATTATCTGACCATGTCGTACAACTTCTAACTCCTTTAGTAATTAGTATTCATACTTGACAATCGACGTACCTGTTTCCACATAACCCTAGTACTGCCACACCGTGAAAGTCCATTAGATACCTTACTAGAACACATCATACCTGTCCATAATATCGTACCCAAATAGCCCACATATTTCTACCCATTGAATAATTGCAAAACATTATCGAATATGTTCTCTCTCTAGACCAAACAATTTGTTTTGCTTCTTAGATCAATTCAATAACAAAATAACACACTTCCTAACTCTAACCAAGTAAGCATCGATGACATTCTCGAATATATTCTCACTCTATGAAGTCATAGTAGTGTTTTTATTAACCGACACTCGACATGAAACTACCACCACATTATACGATCGAGAAAATATATCTATTTCTATGGACATATTTTTTTTTCTTTTTGTTGTTGCTATTTCAACTTCAAATACTCTAGTAGTACCCATATTTGAAATAGAGTGAAGAAGTTTAGATACCAATTTGTATCACCTAGATACCAATTAGATTCAAGTAGTAGCACGAAAAAAAGAAAGAAATGAGCTTTCCTAAAGTCCTATAGCTTCTCGAAAAAAAGTAAAGGCGTCCCCTTACCATTCCGCAAGACTCTACTAGACTTGTCCTTGTGTGATGAGATCAACGAACCTAACGCTCTAATACCATGTTTTTCACGACCCAAAACGAGTCGTGAGTGGCATCCACACTTAGCTACCTCGGTGGATGAACCAAGAAATTTAAATCCCAACATGTACCAATAATTCAACTGAAATTCATCACAATACGGACATCTAATCTCTAATTACTAAGTCTAAGAGTATCAAAGAAACCAAAATAAATGAATAAAATGGAATGTGTCCGAAAGTATAGGACATCATGTCTTGACCGAAAGAATCCAACACGAGCTTGAATGGATAGCTCACCCTGGAACTTTATATGCGGGAGGCTGGCTAGATCTGAGGGAAATCTGAAGTCATAGGTACACTCGTTGCATTTCATAAAAGGAAAACAAAGAAGAAAACAAGTAGGACTCAGTACGAGGCAACATGTACTGAGTAAGTAGCATTGGTCAACCCAAAAGAGTAACTAATACACAAAGAATAATAGTATGATTTCAACTATAGCACTTAACATGTGATAAGCAACAAAACACATGAACAAGTGTCAATAACAATAAAGTAAGCACGTATTAAGTCAACGTTATCAAGGTCACACATGAGGACTCATGCCTCCAAACCAAACCATTTTGGGAGTTGAGTTCTTAGAGATTGAATATCTTCCATTAATTCAACATATTTTTCCTTTAATATTATCGTGTCGGAACGTGACACTCCGATCCAAGAATACCGTGTCGGAACGTGATACTCCGATCCAAGATTACCGTGTCAGAACGTGACACTCCGATCCAAGAATATTGTGTCGGAACGTGACACTCCGATCCTATAATATAATTAGTTTATCATTTAGTATAACCACTTTTCCATTCGTTAATAATATTTCATCTAGCCTTCTTTATTCAAGGCATTACTTCTATAGAGATGGTTTAAGATTATACATTCTACGGTCTCGGGATTTCAGACCAATCACAAAACACACGACCAAGCCACACAATCACACAATCAAGTACATAGAAAACTTCACAATATCATTCAATGCATATTAATCACTATTAAGAGTTTACTATCAAATAGCATAAACCATAACCTACCTCCACCGAAGAATCGAAGTGAAGTAAGCAACTTCTTCAATGCTTTTTTCTTTCCTCAATGACTCTGAATCTTCCCAATCTGAAGTCGTCCGTCAAACTTGTCGGTAGTGACAAGAACCGAGAGAATAGGCGCATACTATCTGTCCTCTAATAACTAAAAAATAAAACCCTTCTTTCATTTATTTAATTAATTTATATATGGGTATAAATTATGGATTAATAAAATATTATATCCTATTAATTTTAGTATTATCTTCTTTAACCATCAACTAAATTAATTATTAAAACTACCCTATTAATTTTATAATTATAATTACGAATAGTTCAAAACACCCACTTAAATCTATCAGAAAGTATTTCCTAACATAAAAATTTCTAGTGCCCAAACCGACTACATGGGTTGTTACACTTTGTAAGTGTAATTAGTTTAGTATTAACTTAATTCCAACACTATATTTCACCAACTAAATCACATTAACTTATTAAAAGAACATAACATCTTTCAAAGTGTAATTAGTTTATTTTTAACTTACTTCCAACACTATACTAACCAACTAAATCACATTAACATATTTAAAGAACTTAACAACTTTCTCAGTGTAATTAGTTTAGTTATAACTTAATTCAAACACTATATTAATCAACTAATTCACATTTATTCATTTAAAGAACTTGACATCTTTCTAAAGGTAATTACTTTAGATTTAACTTAATTGAAACACAATATTCACCAACAAAATCACATTAACTTATATGAAGAATTTAACATCTTTCTAACTCTAATTACTTTGGTTTTAACTTAATTCAAACACTATATTCACCAACTAATCACAATTACTTATTTATAGAACTTAACATCTTTCTAAGTCTAATTAGTTTAGTTTTAACTTAATTCCAACACTATATTCATGAAATAAATCAAATTATCTTATATAAAGGATTTAACAACTTTCCAAGTCTAATTAGTGTAGTTTAAACTTAATTCCAACACAATATTCACCCACTAAATCATATTAATGTATTTAAATAATTTACAATTTTCTAAGTATAATTCGTTTAGTTTTAACTTAATTCCAACTCTATATTTACCAACTAAATCACATCAACTTATTTGAAGATTTTAGCATCTTTCTAAGTGTAATTAATTTAATTTAAACTTAATTCAAACTCTATATTCACCAACTAAATCTTATTTAGTTATTTGAAGAACTTTATATCATCTAAGTCTAATTAGTTAAGTTTTAACTTAATTCTAACACTTTATTCACCCACTAAATCACATTAATTCATTAAAAGAATTATAAATTTTCCGAGTGTAATTAGTTTACTTTAGTTTTTATTCCAACACTATATTCACCAACTAAATCACATTAACTTATTTAAAGAAATTAACAATTATACAAGTATAATTAGTTTAGTTTAAACTAAATTCAAACACTATATTTACCAACTAAATCACGTTTACTTATTTGAAGAACTACCATCTTTCTATGTATAATTACTTTCGTTTTAACTTAATTCCAACGCTATATTCACCAATTAAATCACATTATCTTATTTAAAGAACATAACATCTGTCACGACCCAAAACGAGCCTCGAGTGGCACCCACACTTATCTTCCTATGTGAGCAAACAAACAAATCTAAACCCCAACATTTACCAGTATATCATTTATGAATAGTAAAAATAATGTGAAAGACCCAAAACTTATTAACGTAATCAATTAAATAAACTTATAAAGTTTAATACTTATTATTCCCAAAATCTGGAAGTCATCACACCAAGAACATCTATCCTCAAATTTCTAAATCTAAGAGTATTTAAGAAGCTAAAATAAGGAAAAAGATGGTCCATGTCTGAACTTCAAGACATCAAGACGTGAAGGAGAGAATCCAGCATGAGCTAGGAATAATAGCTGAGGATGAGTCGAAGTCGATGGTGCACTTGCTGCACTCCATAAAACAACAAGAAGAAAATACAAGTAGGGGTCAGTACAAGAAGCACGTACTTAGTAGGTATCATCGGCCAACTCAAAATAGAAAACAAAAATATATGCTGAATAATAATATAAAATCAACCACAATACTTAACAGGTGACAAGCAACAAGTACAAGAACCATTGGCAACAACACCAAGCACACCTATGAGGACTCAAGCCTCCACACTATACTCATTCAGGAAATAGGTTCTTCGAATTTGAGTATATTAACATCATTCGAAATTCCTTCTCTTATTATAATTGTGTCGGAACGTGACACTCTGATCCCATATATCGTGTCGGAACGTGACACGCCGATCCCCTAATACGTGTCGGAACGTGACACTCCGATCCAATATTACCGTGTCGGAACGTGACACTCCGATCCATTTATCTCATTATTTTATTTCATCCAGTCTTCTTTACGTCAAGGCGTCCTCTTAATAAAGAGGATTTAAGATTCAACACTCTCATCATTCTAACCCACCACAATTAAACAATAAAAAACATACAAACACACAATCAGGCACATAGAAGACTTTACAATACCACCCAATACATATCGATTTCTATTTAGAGTTTATCTATCACATAGAAGTAAACCATAACCACCTCCACTGAAGAATCGTGATAAAGAAAGAATTTGCAGTAGACGAAAAAACATATGAAAACCAAGATGGAATGATAATAAAAATAGTATTTTCAAATTTAGGAAGAAGATACAAGAAAATAGGAAATAACTTATACTTAATGCTAGAAAAAGAAACAGCAAAATTAGAAGATAGTTTAACAGCTATGGTAAGAATAACAAAAGAAAATGAAGAAATAGATAAATCGAGAGAAATTGAAAAAATAAAAACACAAGCAAAACAAGAAGTACAAAATTTAGAAGAAATAAAAAATACAAGAATAAGTGAATTAGAAAAGGAATTAGCTAGGTTAAAATTATTATATGAAAATAAACAAAAACAAAAAGAAAAAGATAAAGAGCTAGAATTAACAAATGAAATAAAACAAATGGAACAAAAACTAAATGAAGATCTAAATGAAGATATTGAAGTAAATGAAATAGATGGAAATGAAAATGACCAACAATCAGAAATAAGCGATATAAGTGAAACATATACAGAAATTCTAGAACAGATAAATAAACCAAAAAATTAGAAATAAACACAGGAGATATGAATAGGCCTAGTACGTCAAGAGTTAAAACACCAGATAATAGTCCCAGAAATAGTCCTAGAGTTAGTCCTAGGAGGACACCACCAACTTATTATACAGAAAGCTATCAACAATCAGATAGAAATAATGCAATATGGAACAGTAGACTAAATAAAAATTGGACACCTAAACCAGCAAATGAACAATACAATTTCTTAGATTTAGATTGTGTCGCAGATATAAATAAAGCAATATTATTATGGATAGGAAATATGTCTAAACAGTTAATAGATAACAAAATAGAAACAGCAAAAACACCAAGGTACATAGAAAGAACATTTGTAGGAACAACAAAATTATGGATAGAAAATCTACCCTCGGAAAGTTTAGAAGTACTTAGGAATGATAAGAAAATGGATGGATCCGCATCAGCAACAAATATAGATATACTAGATAAATATGAATCAGCAATAAGAAATGAATTTGGAGGTATGACTACAGATATAAGAGAACAAAATAGAGAAAAAATAATAAATAGACAACTTATGACAAAATTAGCTATATGTAAAATGTGTTACTTAGAAGAATATACTTGCGCATTTAAAGAATATTATTACAAAGCTAAATACAATTTAGACAAAGCAAAAGAAACAAGAAAACAATATTATACAAAATTACCAGAACCATTTAGTACAAACGTAATAAAGGATTGGAATAATGAAGGAATGGTAGATACTTTAGGATCTAGAATAAAATTTTTAAATCAATGGTTCATACAACTATGTGAAAACCAAAAAGAAAGATTAAAAATGGAAAAAGTATTAAATAAAAATTTATCATGTTGCAAAAATAAAATGGCACCACAATTTGGATGCACAACTAAAAAACAAAAATCTAAAAGATATAAAAATTATAGGAAAAACAAAACTATATATAAATATAAACAACCAAGACGAAGGTATTATGTAAAAAACCATAAAATAAAAAGACCATACAGACCAAAAAGGAAAATATCCCAATGTACTTGTTATAATTGTGGAAAGATAGGACACATAGCTAAAGATTGTAAATTACCCAAAAACCCAAAAAGAAAACAAATAGCAGAATTAATTATAGACAATGAAAAATATATGCAAATAGAGTACATAGATTATGAATTAAGTGAAAATGATAGTATATATGAAGTATCAGATATAGAAACTGAGAATGAAGAAGAAAATATTAACATAGATAATAACGAAACAGATGAAGAAATATAATGTCTGAAAATGAAATAAAAATAATATCTAAGAAAGAATATCAAGATGAAGAATCATCAGAACAGAAATATTAATAAAAGCCTGCTTTAGAGAAGGAATAGATACACCTATAGAAATATACTTAGCAAATGATAGAATTGTACACCCTATAGAAAAAAGCGTAATTAGTGCAGTAAAAGGAAACTTGATATATCAAAAATTTAAGTTTACAATAAGTGCTAATTATACAGTATCATTAACAGATAAAAATATAGATAGATCATTAGTTCTATATTGGAAAATATCCGAATAGAACTAGCACCAGGAAGCAAAATATTTACAGCAAGGTGTAAAAATCTATATATATTAACAACAAAGCATAAAATAACAGCAAAAAATAAAATTAACAAAATAAAAATAGAAAATCCTTTTGAAAAAATAATTACTGTAATAGACAATAATGACTATAGCTATAAAGAAATTGATATAGAAGAAGATTTAGAGATAGTAAAAGAAAGATTAAGCACTTCAAGCGTACCAAATACATTGACAAGAGCTACCTCATCAAGGATGAGTACATCTAAAAGAAAATATGAAATTCCACAAAGCTTATTAGATAAAGAAGAAATAACACTATATCATTATTTGTATAACAGGAATAATAGACCAAAGAAAATATAAAATATTAATAAATACAGGACAAGAAGAAAATTATATAACAAGAGAATTAGTATTAGAAGAAGAAATTATAAGAACAAGATATACATGCCCTGGACTACCTAGTGAGATAGTAAATACGAATGAAGAAACAACAGAAAAAGAAATAATTATAGGAGGAATACCCTTAGTAATACAATTCAAAATATACCAAGGAGATCATAATATTACATTAGGAATAAAATGGTTAGAAAAAGTTAGACCATACAACATAGAAAATGAACAATTAACAATAACTTGCCAAAATAAGAAAATAATTATAAAAAGGACAACATGATTAATGAAAATATTTAATAGTCCAAAACACCCATTTAAATTTTAGCGGAAATCTGACCAAGTCGGGGATACGCAGCTTGTGAAGGTGCGTCATATCTACGACGGTCTGTGCTGCAGTTCCGTCGTGAAGTTTAGAGAGTCGATCCCATTACCCAGATTTCAGAGTTGAAGTGTTTTGGAACGAAGACGCTCGACGGACCGTTGTGCCTATGACGGTTTGTCCTACCTGTCGTCGAGGGTAATGAAGAGAGCAGCAGAAGAAATAACACAAGTATGGGATGACGGAGTCCATGACGGTCCGTTTTGACCATTATGGTCCGTCGCGTGATTCGTCGACCTAGTCAGTTTTTATCAAAAATAATTCTACTGCTCGAACCGACTAAACAAGTTGTTACAATAGATACCAATTTACCCATCGTTCGTCCTCGAACGATCACATGAAGAAAAACAAGGGCGAGAAAGAGTACCTGAATCTGTAAAAAGATGTGGATATCTTTCTTGCATATCAGCCTCATTCTCCCAAGTGGACTCTTTAACTGGCCGATTCTTCCCCTGAACCTTGATAGATGCAATCTCCTTTGATCTCAACTTGTGGACCTCTCTATCTAAAATAGCAACAGGCTCCTCCTTATAAGACAAATTCTTATCAAGAAGAACTTAATCCCAACGAATAATGTAGTTTCCATCCCCATGGTATTTTTTCAGCATACACGCATGAAATACCGGGTGCACTCTTGAGAGTCATGGAGGCAATGCCAATTCATAAGACACCTCCCCCACCCACTTCAGAACTTCAAATGGACCAATATACCTCGAACTAAGCTTACCTCGCTTACCAAACCGCATCACCCCTTTCATGGGTGAAACCTTCAGCAAAACTTGCTCACCCTCCATAAAATCCATGTCCCTAACCTTTCGATCTGCATATTCTTTCTTCCTGTTTTGAGCTGCTAGAAGCTTCTCCTGAATGAATTTTACTTTATCTAACGATTCCCTCAAAAGATCGGTACCCCATGGTCTCACCTCAAATGCATCAAACCAACCAATGGGAGACCTACATCTCCTCCCATACAGTGCCTCAAATGGGTCCATATCAATACTTGAGTGATAGCTATTATTGTATGAAACTCTGCTAAGGGTAAGAAGTTATCCCAATGACCACCAAATTCTATCACACATGCACGAAGCATATCCTCCAACACCTGAATCGTTCGCTCAGACTGACCATCGGTCTGAGGGTGAAATGCAGTACTAAGATCCAACCTAGTACCTAATTCAGCGTGCAATGTTCTCAAAAAATTAGAAGTAAATTGTGTATCTCTATCTGATATGATAGAAAGTGGAACTCCATGCAATCGAACAATTTCTGAGATATAGAGTTTGGATAACTTCTCTCCATTGTAAGTCACCTTGACCGGAAGGAAGTGAGCAGACTTAGTTAATCTGTCAACAATTACCCAAATAGAATCAAACTTACCCAATGTCTTTGGAAGACAAACCACAAAATCCATTGCAATTTTTTCCCATTTCCATTCAAGAATGGGCATTTTCTGAAGTGTTCCTCCAGGCCTCTTGTGTTCACAATTACCTGCTGACAATTTGGGCATTGGGTAACAAAATCAACAATGTCACGCTTCATTCTACTCCACCAAAAATGTTGTTTTAGGTCACGATACATTTTTGTTGCAGCAGGATGTACAGAATACTTTGAACTATGAGCCTCTGTAAGAATAGTGTGAATCAAATTATCAACACGGGGCACACTTACCCTTCCCTTAATTCTTAAAATGTCTTCCTCATCAATTATTGCCTCTTTAGCCTCTCCTCGTAATACCATATCTTGAATTCGGATCAGTTTCTCATCACTAAATTGTTTTCCCTTAATCTTGTCAAGAAAAGAAGATCTTGCCTCCACACAAGCCAAAAGTCCTTTCTTCTCTAGTACTTCTAGCCTCATAAAGTCATTAGCCAGAGTCTGAACCTCTCTAGCCAATGGGCGTCTAGAAACCTGTAAGTGGGCTAGACTTTCCATGCTCCCTGCTTTTCTACTTAAAGCATCTGCCACAACATTAGCTTTTCCTGGGTGATACAAAATAGTAATATCATAGTCCTTCAGTAGTTCCATCCACCTCCTCTGCCTCAAATTCAAATCGTTATGAGTAAAGACATACTGTAAACTACGATGGTCTGTAAAGAGTTCACACTTGACCCCATATAGATAATGTCTCCATTGATTTAAAGCAAACACAACTGCAGCCAACTCCAAATCATGGGTCGGATAGTTACGTTCATGCACTTTTAATTACCTCGAAGAATAAGCAATTACATTCCTCTCCTGCATTATCACTGCACCCAAACCAAAATAAGATGTATCACAATAAATAATGAAATTCTTACCTTCCACTTGCATGGTACGAATTGGTGCAGTAGTCAACAAGGTCTTGAGGTTCTGGAAGCTTTCTTCACATTCGTCCGACCATACAAATGGAACATTCTGCTTAGTCAAATTTGATAGTTGGGAAGCAACAGAAGAAAATCCCTTGACAAATCGACGATAGTAGCTAGCTAAACAAACAAAGCTCCTTACCTCTGTAACATTAGTAGGTCTTACCCAACTCTTCACTGCTTCAATTTAGAGGGATCCACCATCACTCCATCCTTAGAAACCACGTGCCCCAAGAAGGACACTGAATCTAGCAAAAACTTACACTTGGAGAATTTGGCATAAAGCCTTTTCCCCCTCAACACTTCAAATACAATTCTCAAATGCTCCTCGTGTTCTTTCCTACTCTATGAGTATATCAGTATATCATAAATAAATATAATAATAAAGAGATCCAGATATGGCTTAAAAATCCCATTCATCAAGATCATGAAAGCAGCAGGGGCATTCGTAAGCCCAAAAGACATTACTAAGAATTCATAATGCCCATACCTGGTTCGAAAAGAAGTCTTTGGCACATATGCTGCCCGTATTTTCAATTGATGATAACCAGATCTCAAATCAATTTTTGAGAAGGTACAAGCACCTTGTAACTGATCGAAGAATTCATCAATGCGAGGAATATGATACTTGTTCTTAATAGTTACCCTATTCAGTTGCATGTAGTCTATGCACATCCAAAAACTTCCATCCTTCTTCTTCACAAATAAAAAAGGAGCACCTAAGGGGATGCACTTTGTCTAATAAAACCTTTACCCAACAACTCCTAAAGTTGGGCCTTTAACTCCCTTAACTCAGTTGGAGCTATTCTATAAGAGGGAATGGAAATGGGGCGAGTACCCGGCTCTAGATCAATACAAAAATCAATATCCCTATCCGGTGGCATACCAGGCAGGTTAGAAGGAAACACATCAAGAAACTCACGGATTATCGAAACAGACTCAATCGAAGGTACTTTGGAAGTATCTCTCCTGAGATGTACCAAGAAAGCTAAACAACCCTTACTAATCATTCTCTTAGCACGAAGAAAGGAGATGATATGAACTGGAGTTGAAATATAGTCACCCTCCCACACTAGCGGATCTGTCCCAGGCTTGGTCAATGTCACAGTTTTAGCATTACAATCTAAGATTGCAAAATTTGGAGAAAGCCAAGTCATACCTAGAATTACATCGAAATCAACCATCTCTAGAACAATCAAATCTACATGAGTATTGCTCCCCACAAAAGTCACAAGACAAGACCTATACACCTTCTCAACAATCACAGACTCACCCACAGGATTAGAGACACGAATAGGCATGTCAAGCAAATCACAATATTAATCAAGACCAGTAGCAAATGAGGAAGATACATATGAAAATGTGGATCCAGGATCAAATAATACAGAAGCCATGCAATCACAGACCAAAAGATTACCTGTGATAACAACATTATATGTCTCAGCTTCAGACCACCCGGGGAAAGCATAACAATGATCCCTACCACCTGTCTGCCCGTTGCCCCTACCATGTTGCGCTGCAGTAGCTCCAGCTTGTCCGCCAACCCGACTGATTTGGTGACTACCATTACCTTGGCCACCACGTCCTCCAGAATGGCGGCCTCTCCCATGACCACCTCTACCTCTAACTATTGGGGGTCTGTAACTCTGTTTTGGACAATATTTCCTAATATGTCCGGTCTCTCCACATCCATAACAATTTCAGGAGTCAAGCATAGGTCTCTGTGAGAATGATGAAGTCTGGGGATAGCCTCCAAACATAGAGAAATGCTGACTGGTCTGCGATGGACCCCCAGCTACAGCCTGTAGTGAAGACTGAATAGGTCGGTCTGGGTAACCTCCTAAACTCTGCCCTCTGGAGTAAGAACAACTAAACTCACCTCCCTTATGGAACTTGTTACATGTCGACGCCATGGTGAAGTCGTTTGGCTTCACCCCCTCCACCTCTATTACGAAATCAACCACTTCCTGAAAGGATTTTGCTGCAGCAGCTACCTGTAAGGCTGGGATCTGCAAGTCTAACCTCAATCCTTTCACAAAACGGTGAATCCGCTCTTGTGGACTGAAGCAAAGCTGGGTGGCATACCTGGATAGTGCACGAAATTTAGCCTCATAAGCAGTAAAAGACATCCTGCCTTGCTCTATGCTTAGGAACTTATCTCTCCTCTTGTCCCTCAAGGTCCGGGGTATATATTTCTCCATAAATAAGCTTGAGAATGATGGCCAAGTCATAGGTGGTGCCTGTGCTGGTTGACACTCAACATACGACCGCCACCACATTTTGGCATTCCCCTGAAACTGATAGGTCACAAACTCAACACCGAATCATTCTACTATGTCCATCTTATGTAGCAGCTCATGACAATCAACCAGAAAATCATAGGCATCCTCAGATTCAGCACCCTTGAAGACTGGAGGTTTCAACTTCAAGAATTTAGTGAAATTTTCATGCTGATCACTCGTCATTATAGACCCTGTAGTCAATCGAGGAAACGTGCCTACTTCCAATGAGGCATCTATGCGGGGAGCCACAGCAGCTACATATTGTACTCCCGGAACCTGGGGTGCTGGTGTAGAAAACACTGGAGGTGTCTGGCCCTAATCACATAACCCGCTAAGATAAGTAAGAACCTGGTTAATCATCTCTAGGGTAGGCTGGGGTGGTAACTCCTCATCTTGAACCTGCTCGTTTTCCCCTTCTTCACCCTCTCTCACTACCTCATCAGTCGGTGGAGGAGTCACCGCCCTATTACTGGCTGGACCGGGTGTTTGTCCTTACCTCTAGAGGGCGTCCTCCTGCGACCTCTACCACGGCCTCTTGCCACTGCTCCTCCTCGAGCTACAGCCACAATGGTTGGCTCAGACGGACCCAGTCTTGCTAGTGTTTGTGTTGGCACAGTTGTTGCTCTAGTTCTAACGATCTGTGAAATAGAGTGAGGATGTCAGATACCAATTTGTATCACCTAGATACCAATTGGATTTAACTAATAGAACGAATGAAAGAAAGAATGGAGTTTTCCTATAGTCCTGTAGCCTCTCAAAGAAAAGTAAGGGCGTCCCCCTACCGTTCCTAAAGACTCTACTAGACTCGTCCTTGTCTGATGAGACCAACGAACATAACGCTCTGATACCAAGTTTGTCACGACCCAAAACGAGCCGCGAGTGGCACCCTTACTTATCCTCCTATGCGAGTGAACCAACAAATCTAAACCCCAACATGTACCGGTATATCAATTATAAAGAACAACATCTAATGCGGAAGACCCAAAACTTAATAATATAACCAAATAAATAAGCTTCTAAAATTTATCAATTATTATCCCCAAAATCTAGAAGTCATCACACCAAGAACATCTATCCTCAAATTTCTAAATCTAAGAGTATTTAAGAAGCTAAAATAAGTAAAAAGATGGTCCATGTCCGAACTTCAAGACATCAAGACGTGAAGGAGAGAATCCATCACGAGCTAGGAATAATAGCTCACACTGAAATCTGATGTGCTGAAGACTGGCTAGAGCTGAGGACGAGTCGAAGTCGATGGTGCACTTGTTGCACTCCATAAAACAACAAGAAGAAAATACAAGTAGGGGTCAGTACAAGAAGCACGTACACTCCGATCCCATATACCGTGTCGAAACGTGATACATCGATCCCCTAATACGTGTCGGAACGTGACAATCCGATCCAATATTACCGTGTCGGAACGTGACACTCCAATCCATTTATCTCATTATTTTATTTCATCCAGTCTTCTTTACGTCAAGGCGTCATCTTAATAGAGAGGATTTAAGATTCAACAGTCTCATCATTCTAACCCACCACAATTACACAATCAAAAACATACAAACACATAATCAAGGACATAGAAGACTTTACAATACCACCCAATACATATCGATTGCTATTTAGAGTTTATCTATCACATAGAAGTAAACCATAAACTACCTCCACCGAAGAATCGAGATCAAGCAAGCTACTTCCCCAATGCCTTTGCTGTCCTCTTCATTCTTTCTCTCTCGCTCGTTCTCCCTTTCTGTTCTTTTTCTTTTTCTTCTCCCGATTCTTTTTCTTTTACCCTAATTATCATATAATCCATTATGATAAAAGTAACCCACTATTTATTTCCCTATTATCTTCTTTAACCCCCAAGTAAATAAATTATTAAACTTACCCCACTAATTTCATAATTATAATCATGAATAGTCCAAAACGCCCATTTAAATTTTAGCAGAAATCTGACCAAGTCGGGGTTACGCAGCTTGTGACGGTCCGTCGTATCTACGACGGTCCGTGCTGCAGTTCCGTCGTGAAGTTCAGAGAGTTTATCCCAGTACCCAGATTTCCGAGTTGAAGTGTTTTGGAACGAAGACGGTCGACGGACCGTTGTGCCTATGACAGTTCGTCCTACCTGTCGTCGAGGGTAATGAGGAGAGCAGCCGAAGAAATTACACAAGTATGGGACGACGGAGTCCACCACGGTCCGTCCTGACCATGACAATCCGTCGCGTGATCCGTCGACCCAGTCAGTTTTTATCAAAAATAATTCTACTGCTCGAACCGACTAAACAGGTTGTTACAACATCTTTCCAAGTGCAATTAGTTTATTTTTAACTTATTTCCAAAACTTACTAACCAACTAAATCGCATTAACTTACTTAAGAACTTAACAACTTTAAAAGTTTAATTAGTTTAGTTTTAACTCAATTCCAATACTATACTAACCAACTAAATCACATTAACCTAATTAAAGATTTTAATAATATTCTAAGTCTAATTAGTTTGGTTTTAAGTTAATTCAATAACTATATTCACCAACTAAATAACATTTACTTATTTGAAGAACTTAACATCTTTCTTGGTCTAATTACTTTAGTTTTAGCTTAATTCAAACACTATATTCACCAACTAAATCACATTTATTTATAAAGAACTTAACATCTTTCTAAGTCTAGTTAGTTTGGTTTTAACTTAATTCCAACACTATATTCACGAAATAAATCAAATTATCTTATTTAAAGGATTTAACAACTTTCCAAGTCTAATCAGTTCAGTTTAAACTTAATTCCAACACTATTTTCACCAACTAAATCATATTATATTATTTAAAGAATTTAACAACTTTCTAAGTCTAATTCGTTTAGTTTTAACTTAATTCCAACACTATATTCACCAAATAAATCACATTAACTTATTTGAAGAATTTAACATCTTTCTAAGTGTATTTAGTTTTATTTTAACTAAATTCAAACACTATATTCACCAACCAAATCACATTAACTCATTTAATGAATTTAACAACTTTCTAAATTTAATTAGTTTAGTTTTAAATTAAATCATACACTCTATATTCACGAACTAAATCACATTTAGTTATTTGAAGAACTTAACATCTTTCTAAGTCTAATTATGTAACGACCTGTTTAGTCGTTTTGAGCAGCAGATTTTATTTCTAGAAAAACAGGCTGAGGCGACGGACCCTACGACGGACCGTCATGGGCACGACGGACCGTCGCAGGGCCTCGTTTCAAAACACTTAGAAAATCTGAAATTGGGTAATGAAAATCGACTCTCTGAACTTCGTAACGGAATGGCATGACGGACCGTCACAGGTGTGACGGACCGTCACAGACTCTTCAGAGAAATTGAGTCTCTCAAGCCTGTGACGGAGCAGCAGGACGGACCATCGCAGGCGTGACGGGCCGTCATAGGCTTCGTAATCCAAGGTGGAGTCGGATTTCTTTATACGTTTTAAGGGACGTTTTTGACTATTCCTGCTTAAATTTTAAAGTTAGGTGGTTAATGTTAATAAGTCTAATTACTTGGGGGTTAAAAGAGGTAACCTTAAGTTAATTAGTGGGTTATTATTGCCATTTTTTACACTTGATAATATGTTAATTAGGGTAAAAGAAAGAGGGTTTGAATAAGAAAAATAGAAAGAACAAAGAGAGACAGAAAAAGAAAGAGAACGAGTAGAGAGAGAGAGAAACGAAGAGGATAGCAAGGATTTTGAGAAGATAGCTTGTTGATCGCAATTCTTCGGTGGAGGTAGGTTATGGTTTTCATGCTATTCATAGTAAACTCTTAATAGTGAATGATATGTGTTAGTAGTATTGTAAACCCTTCTATATGCTTAATTATATGCTTGCATGAATGATGTGATTATGTAATTATGATATAATAAGCATGATGAAGCTATTGTATCCTGAATCTTGAAAAGAAACCCTAATCTACTTTGTTAATGATGATGCCTTGGTATAAAAGAAGGCTTGATGAACAAAAGTAGTGAGATTAGGGGATCGGGTGTCACGTTTTGGTACCAGGATAGTATATGAGGATCGGAGTGTCACGTTCCGAAACAAGGATAGTATATGGATCGGGTGCCACGTTCCGGTACCAGGATAGAACATGAGGATCGGAGTGTCACGTTTCGACACCAGGATAGTATATGGATCGGGTGTCACGTTCCGACACCAGGATAGTATATGGATCGGGTGCCACGTTCCGGTACCAGTATTGTTAGAGGTTCTACATTTTGAAGTGTATTGTTTGTTGGGTGTTTACATGATCATTTCCTTCTTTGGGTTAGATAAGTCTGATTCTCTCTTGGAGAGTATCCAATTTCTAAAGATCAGATTTTTATAACTTAAGCTTGTAAAAAGATTGTTTTGTGAAAAGGGAATCGTGATAAGAGGTGTGATGGTTTGTGCACTATGAGTATGTGATGATTGGTTCAAGTTCACTGCTGATTGCAGCTAGTATCAATAGAATGTTATCTTTGCCATGTGAGTAAATATTTGTATGATTGTTGTGTTATAGTCATGCCGGAACTTCAAGGCATCAAGACACGAAGAAGAAGACCCAGTCCAAGCTACAAGCATTAGCTCACCCTGAAATCTGGTTTAATGAAGACTAGCTAGAGTTGCGGTTGAGTTGAAGACTAGCTAGAGTTGCGGTTGAGTTGAAGACGACGGTACGTTTGCTGCACTCCACAAATAACAAAGAAAGAACACACAAGTAGGGGTCAGTACAAAGCACGGGTACTGAGTAGATATCATCGGCCAACTCAAAATAGAGAACAGTATATATCAGATCATATCATAAATAAACTACAATACTCAATCTGTAGCAACAACATGTACAAGAATCTTTGATAAATAACGTCAAGTACACTCATGAGGACTCAAGCCTCCATACCATACTCATTTGGGGATTAGGTTCAGTAAATTGAGTATATTAACATCTTTCAAGATTCATTATCTTTATTCCTCTCGTGTCGGTACGTGACACTCCGATCCTCATCATATTATCCTGGTGTCGGAACGTGACACTCCGATCCCCTAATACCATGCGTCAGAACGTGACACTCCGATCCCCTAATTCTACGTGTTGGTTCGTGACACCCGATCCCCTAATTCTACGTGTCGGTTTGTGACACCCGATCCCCTAATTCTACGTGTCGGTTTGTGACACCCGATCCCCTAATTATACGTGTCGGTTTGTGACACCCGATCCCCTAATTCTATGTGTCGGTTCGTGACACCCGATCCCCT
This sequence comes from Solanum arcanum, assembly GCA_027789145.1. Taxonomy (NCBI): domain Eukaryota; kingdom Viridiplantae; phylum Streptophyta; class Magnoliopsida; order Solanales; family Solanaceae; genus Solanum; species Solanum arcanum. Next base: position 20,493,255 of record CM050935.1, on the reverse strand, counting down.
AATTCTATAAGTCGGTTCATGACACCCGCTCCACTAATCTCAGTCTGTTAATTCATCAAGCCTCCTTTCATACTAAGGCATCATCAATCTCATTACTTTAGTTCATCAAGCCTTCTTTTATATCAAGGCATCATCATTAACAAAGAGGTTTTTCAAGATTTAGGATTCAATAGCTTAATCATGCTTATTTTATCACAATTATATAATCACATTCATGCAAGCATACAATTAAGCATATAGACGACTTTACAATACCACCCAACACATATCATTCGCTAATAAGAGTTTACTACGAATAACATAAAAACCATAACCTACCTCCACCGAAGAATAGTAATCAAGCAAGCAAGTTCCCTATGCTTTGTTATTCTTCTCGTTTCTCCTCTTTCTCGTTCAATCCTCTCTCTCTTTGTTCTTTCTATTTTTCTTATAGGAACCCTCTTTCTTTTACCCTAATTATCATATAATTAAGTATAAAAGATGGCAATAGTAACCCACTAATTAACTTAAGGTTACCTCTTTTAACCCCCAAGTAATTGAGTTATTAATATTAAACCACTATCTTTATAATTATAAGCCGGAATAGTCCAAAACGCCCCTTAAAATAATTACAGAAATCCGACCCTGCCTGGGATTACACAGCCTGTGACGGGCCGTCGTGCCTGCGATGGTCCGTCCTGCTGAATCATCACAGAGTTCAGAGACTCACTTTTTATTTAAGACCCTGTGACGGCCCGTCATGCCTGTGACTGTCCGTCCTGCCACTTCGTCACGAAGTTTAGAGAGTCGATTTCAGTACCCAAATTTCAGAATTCTAAGTATTTTGGAACGAGACCCCCTCGACGGTCCGTCGTGCCCATGACGGTTCGTCGTGGGATCCATTGACTTAGCCAGTTTTTCCAGAAATAAAATCTGCTGCTCAAAACGACTAAACAGGTCATTACAATAGATACTAATTTACCCATCGTTCGTCCCCGAACGATCACAAGAAGAAAAACAAGGGCGAAAAGAAGTACCTGAATCTGTAAACAGGTGTGGGTATCTTTGTTGCATGTCAGCCTCTTTCTCCCAAGTGGCTTCTTCAACGGAACGATTCTTCCATTGAACTTTGATGGATGCAATCTCCCTTGACCTCAACTTGCGGACTTCTCTATCGAGAATAGCAACAGGTTCCTCCTCATAAGACAAATTCGCATCAAGCAAAACTGAATCCCAATGGATAATGTAGTTTCCATCCCCATGGAATCTTTTCAACATGGACACATGAAATACCGGATGTACTACGGACAGCCCTGGAGGCAAGGCTAATTCATAAGCCACCTCCCCTACTCGCCTAAGTACTTCAAATGGTCCAATATACCATGGGCTTAGCTTACCTCTTTTACCAAACCGCATCACCCCTTTCATGGGCGAAACCTTCAGCAAGACATGCTCACCCTCCATAAACTCGAAGTCTCTAACCTTTCGATCTGCATATTCCTTTTGCCTACTTTGCGCCGTTAAAAGCTTTTCTTGAATAGATTTCACTTTCTCCAATGAATCCCTCAAAAGGTCAGTACTCCAAGGTCTAACCTCAAATGCATCAAACCAACCAATGGGAGACCTACATCTCCTCCCATACAATGCCTCCAATGGAGCCATATCAATACTTGAGTGATAGCTATTGTTGTATGAGAACTCTGCCAAGGGTAAGAAGTTATCCCAATGACCACCAAATTCTATCACACATGCACGAAGCATATCCTCCAACACTTGAATCGTTCGCTCAGACTGACCATCGGTTTGAGGATGGAACGCAGTACTAAGGTCCAACCTAGTACCCAATTCCGCATGCAATGTTTTCCAAAAATTAGAAGTAAACTGTGTACCTCTATTTGATATGATGGAGAGTGGAACTCCATGCAATCGAATGATTTCTGAGATATAGATTCTGGCTAACTTCTCTGCATTGTAGGTCACCTTGACTGGAATGAAGTGAGCAGACTTAGTTAACCTATCAACAATTACCCAAATGGAGTCAAACTTCCCCAATGTCTTTGGAAGACCAACCACGAAGTCCATTGCAATTCTCTCCCACTTCCATTCAGGAATGGGCATTCTCTGAAGTGTTCCTCCGGGCCTCTGGTGTTCATACTTTACTTGCTGACAATTTGAACATTTGGAAACAAAATCAACAATGTCGCGCTTCATTCTACTCCACCAAAAGTGGTGCTTTAGGTCACGGTACATCTTGGTTGCACCAGGATGTATAGAATATCCGGAACTATGAGCCTCTGTAAGAATAGTGTTGATCAAATCATCAACGCGGGGTACACATACCGTTCCCTTGATTCTCAAAACACCTTCCTCATCGATTTGTGCTTCCTTAGCCTCTCCTCGCAACACTTTATCTCGGATCCGGATCAATTTCTCATCATTAAACTGTTTTCCCTTGATCTTGTCAAGAAAAGAAGATCTTGCCTCCACACTGGCCAAAAATCCTCCCTTCTCATTTACTTCTAACCTCATAATGTCGTTAGCCAGAGTCTGAACCTCTCTAGCCAATGGACGTCTAGAAACTTGCAAGTGGGCTAGACTTCCCATGCTCCCTGCCTTTCTACTTAAGGCATCTGCCACAACATTAGCCTTTCCCAGATGATACAAGATAGTGATATCGTAGTCCTTCAGTAGTTCCATCCATCTCCTTTGTATCAAATTCAAATCTTTTTGAGTAAAGACATACTGTAGGCTACGATGATCTGTGTACACTTCACACTTAACCCCATATAGATAGTATCTCCATTGCTTTAAGGAAAACACTACCGCAGCCAATTCCAAATCATGGGTCGGATAATTACGTTCGTGCACCTTTAATTGCCTTGAAGCATAAGCGATTACGTTCTTCTCTTGCATTAGCACTGCACCCAAACCCGAATAGGATGCATCACAATAGACAATGAAATTCTTACCTTCCACTGGAAGGGTAAGGATTGGTGCAGTAGTAAACAAGGTCTTGAGTTTCTGAAAGCTTTTCTCACATTCGTCCGACCATACAAATGGAACATTCTGCTTAGTCAAGTTCGTCAATTGGGAAGCAATGGAAGAGATTCCCTTGACAAATCGACGGTAATAGCTAGCTAAACCAACAAAGCTCCTTATTTCTGACACATTAGTAGGTCTTACCCAATTCTTCACTGTCTCAATCTTAGAAGGATCCACCATCACGCCATCCTTAGAAACCACATGCCCCAAGAAGGACACTGCATCTAGCCAAAACTCGCACTTGGAGAATTTGGCATAAAGCTTTTTCTCCCTCAACATTTCCAATACATTCTCAAGTGCTCCTCATGTTCCTTCTTGCTCTTTGAGTATACCAATATATCATCAATAAATGCGATCACAAAGAGATCCAGATATGGCTTAAAAATCTCGTTCATAAAGCTCATGAAAGAAGCAGGGGCATTCGTAAGACCAAAAGACATCACTACAAATTCGTAATGCCCATATCTGGTCTGAAAAGCAGTCTTTGGCACATCCGTTGCCCGTATTTTCAATTGATGATAACCGGACCTCAAGTCAATCTTAGAGAAGGCACAAGCACATTGTAAATGATCGAACAAGTCATCAATGCGAGGAATGGGATACTTGTTCTTAATAGTTGCCTTGTTCAACTGCCGGTAGTCTATGCACATCCGAAAACTCCTATCCTTCTTCTTCACAAATAACATCGGAGCACCCCAAAGAGATGCACTTGGTCTAATGAAGCCTTTGCTCAACAACTCTGGAAGTTGGGCCTTTAACTCTCTTAACTCCGCGGGAGCCATTCTATAAGGGGGTATAGAAATGGGGCGAGTACCCGGTTCAAGATCAATACAGAAGTCAATATCTCTATCCGGTGGCATACTAGGAAGATCTGCAGGGAACACATCTAAAAACTCACGAACTATCGAAACCGACTCAATTGGAGGTACTTGGGTAGTATCATCCCTGAGATGTGCCAAGAACGCTAAACAACCCTTACTAACCATTTTCTTAGCACGAAGAAAGGAGATGATACGAACCGGATTGGAAGTGTAGTCACCCTCCCACACTAACGGATCTGTCCCAGGCTTGGCTAACGTCACCATTTTAGCATTACAATCCAAGATCGCAAAATTCGGAGAAAGCCAAGTCATACCCAGAATAACATCAAAATCAACCATTTCTAAGATAACCAAGTCTACATAAGTATTGCTCCCCACAAAATCACCAAACAAGACCTATATACTTTTTCAACTATCACAGACTCACCCACCGGAGTAGAAACACGAATAGGCATGTCAAGCAATTCACAATTTAAATTAAGACCAGTAGCAAATGAGGAAGATACATATGAAAATATGGAGCCGGGATCAAATAATACAGAAGCCATGCAATCACAAATCAAAAGATTACCTGTGATAACAGCATCCGATGTCTCCGCTTCAGACCGCCCAGGGAAGGCGTAACAATGGGCCCTATCACCAGTCTGTCCGTTGCCTCTAACAGGTTGCGCTGTAGTATTTCCCATTTGTCCGTCACCCCGGCTGTTTTGATGACCACCATTACCTCGGCCACCACGTCCTCCAGAATAACGGCCTCTACCATGACCGCCTCTACCTCTAGCTATTGGGGGTCTATAACTCTTTTTTGGACAATTTCTCCTAATATGTCCAGTCTCCCCGCATCCATAACACTCTCTGGAGTCAGGCATAGGTCTCTCAGAGAAGTGTTTACCGGTCTGAGGTGGACCCCCAACTACAGTCTGGAGTGAAGACTGAATTGGTCGGACTGAGTAACCTCCTGAAACCTGTCCTCTAGAGTAAGAACCATTAAACTCACCTCCCTTTCGAAACCTTTTTGATGTAGTTGCCATGGTGAAGTCATCTGGCTTCACTCCCTCTACCTCTATCACGAAGTCTACCACTTCTTGAAAAGATTTTGCCGTAGCCGCTACCTGTAAGGCTGAAATCCGCAATTCTTACCTTAACCCCTTCACAAAACGGCGAATCCTCTCTTGTGAACTGAAACAAAGTTGGGTTGCATACCTGGATAATGCACGAAACTTAGCCTCATATGCAGTAACCGACATCCTACCTTGCTCTAGGCTCAAGAACTCATCTCTTTTCCTATCCCTCAAAGTCCGGGGGATATACTTCTCCATAAACAAGCTAGAGAATGATGCCCAAGTCATAGGTGGTGCCTCTGTTGGTTGACACTCAACATGTGACCGCCACCACATTTTGGCGTTCCCTTGAAACTGATAAGTCACAAACTCAACACCAAACCGTTCTACTATACCCATCTTGTGTAGTAGCTCATGACAGTCAACCAGAAAATCGTAGGCATCATCAGATTCAGCACCCTTGAAGACTGGAGGTTTCAATTTCAAGAACTTACTGAAAAGTTCATGCTGAACATTTGTCATTACAGCCAGAGTCGACGAGGAAACGTGCCTATTTCCAATGAGGCATCTATGCGGGCAGCCACAGTAGCCGCATGTTGTACCTCCGGAGCCTGAGGTGCTGGTGCAGAAAACACTGGAGGTGTCTGGCCTTGATTAGATAGCCCGCTAAGATAAGCAAGAACCTGATTGATCATCTCTGGGGTAGGTTGGGGTGGTAATTCCTCATTCTGTACTTGTTCATTTTCCCCATCCTCCCCTTCTCTTACTACTTCCTCAGTCGGTGGAGGAGTCACTGCCCTAGTACCAGATGGGCCAGGCGTTCGTCCTCTTCCTCTAGAGGACGTCCTCCCGCGGCCTCTTGCCACTGCTCCTCTTTGAGCTACAGTCTCAGTGGCTGGCTCAGATGCATCTTGTCTTGCCGATGTTGATGTTGGCGCGGTTGTTGCTCTAGTTCTAACCATCTGCGAAATAGATTGAAGATGGTCAGATACAAATTTGTATCACCTAGATACCAATTGGATCTAAGTAATAGCACGAAAGAAAGACAGAAAGAATGGAATTTTCCTAAAGTCTTATAGCCTCTCAAAGAAAAGTAAAGGCGTCCCCCTACCGTTCCTTAAGACTCTACTAGACTCGTTCTTGTGTGATGAGACCAACGAACCTAATGCTCTGATACCAAGTTTGTCACGACCCAAATCAAGCCGCGACTTGCACCCACACTTACCCTCCTATGTGAGTGAACCAATCAATACAAAACCCAACATTTCGAATATAATAACACATTATAATGCGGAAGACTTAAACTCATTAATGAAAATCAATTAAATAACTTCTAAAAACTCGACAACTATTATTATCCCCAAAATTTGGAAGTCATCATCACAAGAACATCTATCTCAAATTACTAAATCTAAGAGTATCTAAGAAGCTAAAATAAATGAAAAGCTAGTCCATGCCGAAACTTCAAGGCATCAAGACACGAAGAAGAAGACCCAGTCCAAGCTAGAAGCATTAGCTCACCCTGAAATCCGGTGTAATGAAGACTGGCTAGAGTTGCAGTTGAGTTGAAGACGACGGTACGTTTGCTGCACTCCACAAATAACAATGAAAGAACACACAAGTAGGGGTCAGTACAAAGCACGGGTACTGAGTAGATATCATCGGCCAACTCAAAATAGAGAACAGTATATATCAGATCATATCATAAATCAACTACAATACTCAATCTGTAGCAACAACATGTACAAGAATCTTTGATAAATAACGTCAAGTTCACTCATGATGACTCAAGCCTCCATACCATACTCATTTGGGGATTAGGTTCATTAAATTGAGTATATTAACATCTTTCAAGATTCACTATCTTTGTTCCTCTCATGTCGGTACATGACACTCCGATCCTCATTATATTATCCTGGTGTCGGAACGTGACACTCCGATACCCTAATACTATGTGTCGGAACGTGACACTCCGATCCCCTAATTCTACGTGTCGGTTCGTGACACCCGATCCCCTAATTCTACGTGTCGGTTCGTGACACCCGATCCCCTAATTCTACGTGTCGGTTCGTGACACCCTATCCCCTAATTCTACGTGTCGGTTCATGACACCCGATCCCCTAATTCTACGTGTCGGTTCGTGACACCTGATCCCCTAATTCTACGTGTCGGTTCGTGACACCCGCTCCACTAATCTCATTCTATTAATTCATCAAGCCTTCTTTCATACTAAGGCATCATCAATCTCATTACTTTAGTTCATCAAGCCTTCTTTTATATCAAGGCATCATCATTAACAAAGAGGTTTTTCAAGATTTAGGATTCAATAGCTTCATCATGCTTATTTTATCACAATTATATAATCACATTCATGCAAGCATACAATTAAGCATATAGACGACTTTACAATACAACCCAACACATATCATTCGCTAATAAGAGTTTACTACGAATAGCATAAAAATCATAACCTACCTCCACCGAAGATTAGTGATCAAGCAAGCAATTTCCCCACGCTTTGTTCTTCTTCTCATTTCTCCTCTTTCTTGTTCAATCCTCTCTCTCTTTGTTCTTTCTATTTTTCTTATTTAAACCCTCTTTCTTTTACCCTAATTATCATATAATTAAGTATAAAAGATGGCAATAGTAACCCACTAATTAACTCAAGGTTACCTCTTTTAACCCCCAAGTAATTGAGTTATTAATATTAAACCACTAACTTTATAATTATAAGCCGGAATAGTCCAAAAAGCCCCTTAAAATAATTACAAAAATCCGACCCAGCCTGGGATTACGCAGCCTGTCACGGGCCGTCGTGCCTGCGACGGTCCGTCCTTCTGAGTCGTCACAGAGTTCAGAGACTCACTTTTTATTTAAGACCCTGTGACGGCCCGTCATTCCTGTGACGGCCCGTCATTCCTGTGACGGCCCGTCATGCCTGTGACGGCCCGTCCTGCCACTTCGTCACGAAGTTCAGAGAGTCGATTTTAGTACCCAAATTTCAAAATTCTAAGTATTTTGGAACGAGACCCCCTCGACGGTCCGTCGTGCCCATGACGGTTCGTCGTGGGATCCATCGACTTAGCCACTTTTTCCAGAAATAAAATCTGCTGCTCAAAACGACTAAACAGGTTGTTACATATAAATTTGGATAAATTGTTTGGTCAAAGTTCAACAGATAGTAGTATGAGTGTTGTAAGATATGAACTCTTATTGTGGTTATTGATTTGAATATATTGTATTGATTTGGAAGTACAACAAAGGAGGAAGGCTAAAGTCCCGAAGTGATTGTTCGATAAATTGAGGCATGTGGATTTCTAAACTCTTGTTAAGTGTATGAAATGCGTGTATGTCCTTGTGGTATTGTGGCATATGTTTGGGAGTAATGGGATTAGTGATAGATTGACTTGTCCACATTGATTAATTCTAATGATGAAAAGAATGGGGATAACAAAGGCAATGTGATTAATGTTTATTTGTGTTGTGTTGAGAAAGGGTTCAAGGCTTTTTGAATCATTGTTGATGTAACTCAATGTTTGTGTGGTTGTGAACTGTGCGATGTTATGAAAATGGTCATCTCTTCATTATTTGTGTGAACTTGTCATCTGCATTATTTTAAAGGCATTGGTTGTGACAAGTGTTATGTGTATTGAGAAAGAATGGGTACTTACGAGGATGTACCATTTCGAGGGACGTATCGCGCGCCGCGATGGATACTATATTTCGAGGAACATATTGTGTCCCGTGATGGTTACTATTATCGAGGGTCTGTCGTGCGCCACGACAGATGCATGGACAGATATGTCCCCCATGGGTCCCGAACTGAAAGACAGCGGGTGTTTATCACTAGGTAAGACATGCATCATTATACTTGATATTGCATCCATTGCATTGCACATACTTATCATTAGTGAATTTGATATCGTCTTTTGCTGATCTTCTGATTACCTTCCTGCAGAACTTTTGATTGATCAATATTGAGCTTGTTATTGGGATATGTAGTTTGTTGAAGTATTGTTATTGAGGATATGTAATTTGTTAATGTGTTGTTGTTGAGGATATGTAATTTGTCTAACTGTTGTTATTGAGCTATGTGCTATGTAAACATTGAGCTATTAGGTTGGGGTGATTTTAATGCAGGTTGTAGTTGTGGAGTTTCGGTTGGGGGTGGTAGGAGTACCCGTATTTCATCCCCTTAGACTGTGTTTAGAGGTTTACTTGCTGAGTACCGTGTGGTTTGATACTCACCCCTTGCTTCTAAAATTTTTTTGTAGGTTATTGTAACGACCTGTTTAGTCGTTTTTGAGCAGTAGAGTTTATTCTGGTAATAACTGTCTGGGTCGACGGATCCTACGACGGACCGTTATGGGCACGACGGACCATCGAGGGGGTCTCGTTCCAAAACACTTAGATTCTGAAAATTTGGGTACTGAGATCGACTCTCTGAACTTCACGACGGAATGGCAGGATGGACTGTCATTGGCACGACGGACCGTCACAAATCTTTCAACAGAATTGAGTCTCTGAACTCTATGACGACTCTGCAGGACGGACCGTCGCAGACATGACAGGCCGTCACGAGTGACATAAGCCCACTCGGGTCGGAATTCTGCTAAAGTTTTTAAAGGGGTGTTTTGGACTATTCCTGCTTATGATTATAAAGTTAGTGGTTTAATGTTAATAATTCAATTACTTGGGGGATAAAGGAGATAACCTTGGAAGAAATAGTGGGTTACTTTTACCATCTTTTATACTTAATTATATGATAATTAGGGTAAAACAAAGGGAATTTGAAAAAGGAGAAAATTAAAAAGAAAAAGAAGGGAGAAACGAGCGAGAGAAAGAGAAGAACGCAGAGGAAAGCAAAGGTTTGGGGGATACCTTGCTTGATCACGATCTTCGGTGGAGGTAGGTTATGGTTTACACTATTTCATAGTAAACTCTAAATAGCAATTGATATGTATTGGATGCTATTGTAGAGTCTTCTATATGCTTAATTGTGTTGTTGCATGCTGTGATTATGTAAATATTGATGGTTTATAATGATGAGGCTGTTGAATCTTAAACCTTAAAACCTCTTTGTTAATGATGATGCCTTGGTATAAAAGAAGGCTTGATGAATTGAAAGAATGAGATTAGGGGATCAGGTGTCACGAACCGACACGTAGAATTAGGGGATCGGGTGTCACGAACCGACAAGTAGAATTAGGGGATTGGAGTGTCACGTTCCGACAGAAGGATAGTAGAGGATCGGGTGTCACGTTCTGACACCAGGATACTAGAGGATTGGAGTTTCACATTCCGACACCAGGATAGTAGAGGATCGGGTGTCACGTTCCGACACTAGGATAGTAGATGGTCGGGTGTCACGTTTCGACACCAGGATAGTAGAGGATCGGGTGTCACGTTCCGACACCAGGATAGTAAAGAGAATGAATATTGAGGGGATCAGAGTGTCACGTTCCGACACCAGGATAGTAAAGAGAATGAATCTTGAATTATGTTAATATACTCAGGTTTGAAGAACCTAATTCCTAAATGAGTATGGTGTGGAGGCTTGAGTCCTCATGGGTGCACTGGGCGTTATTATCAATGATTCTTGTACTTGTTGTTGTCACCTGTTAAGTATTATGGTTGATTTTATGTTATTATCGGATATATGTTGCTTTCTATTTTGAGTTGGCCGATTATACCTACTCAGTACTTGTGCCATGTACTGATCCCTACTTGTATGTTTTCTCTTTGTTATTTGTGGAGTGCAGCAAATTTACCGTCGACTTCAACTCAACCGCAACTCTAGCCAGTCTTCAGCATATCAGAATTCAGTGTGAGCTACTGTTCCTAGCTCGGACTGGATTCTCTCCTTCACGTCTTGATGTCTTGAAGTTCGGACATGGACATTCTTTTACTTATTTTAGCTCTTGAATATTTTTAGACGTAGAAATTTGAGGATAGATGTTCTTGTGGTGATGACTTCCAGATTTTGGGGTTAGTAATTGATAAATTTTAGAAGTTATTAATTGATTTCGTTAATGATTTTTAAGTCTTCTGCATTATTTTCTGTTTATTATGTTTGGAAATGGTGGGGTTTAGATTGGTTGGTTCACTCACATAGTAGGATAGTGTGGGTGCCACTCGCGGCTCATTTTGGGTCGTGACAGTTATGAGCCTGGATTTTCGTTGTACTTGTCATTCTCATCCCAGGCTTGTTAGAGATTTGTGAGGTAGCTGTTTCCATCTCTGCAGACTTTCTTCTCCTTAATTATGATCTTGTTCTATTCTTGAAACAAGTTCATTTGAGACTTGAGTTTTCATTTGAATCAATTGTAATATTTTAGAGGCTTGTACACGTGACTACGAGGTTTGGGGGTTTTTATTAAGTTACTCATATTTTATTTCCGCACTTATTGTAATGGTTGAGTTTTAGGCTGACTTGTCTTGGTGGGATAAGACGAGTGCCATCACGTCCATTTACGGGTCGTGACACTAAATCACATTATTGTATTTAAAGAACATAACATCTTTCTAAGTGTAATTAGATTAATTTTCACTTAGTTCCAACACTATATTGACCAACTAAATCGCATTAAATTATTTAAAGAACTTAACATTTTTCTAAGTGTATTAGTTTAGTTTTGACTTAATTCAAACACTATATTGACAAACTAAATCACATTTACTTATTTAAATAACTTTACATCTTTCTAAATATAATTAGTTTAGTTTTAACTTAATTCCAAGATTATATGCACCAAATAAATCACATTAGTTATTTGAAGAACTTAACAAGTTTTTAAGTCAAATTAGTTGAGTTTTACCTTAATCCCAATAATATATTCACCAAATAAATCACATTAACTTATTTAAATAATTTAGCAACTTTCTAGGTCTAATTAGTTTAGTTTTAACTTAATTCAAAAACTATATTCACCAACTAAATCACATTAACTTTTTTAAAGAATTTAACAACTTTCTAAGTCTAATTAGTTTAGTTTTAAATTAATTCAAATGCTATATTTACTAACTAAATCACATTTACTTATTTGAAGAACTTAAGATTTTTCTTAGTCGAATTAGTTTAGTTTTAACTTAATTCCAATGCTATATTTACCTGCTAAATCACATTAACTTATCTAATGAATTTAACAACTTTCTAAGTCTAATTAGTTTAGTTTTAACTTAGTTCAAACATTATATTCACCAACTAAATCACATTTACTTATTTTAAAAACATAACATCTTTCAAAGTGTCATTAGTTTAGTTTATCTTTATTCCAACACTATATTCACCAACTAAATCACATTAACTTATTAAAGATTATAACATCTTTCTATGTGTGATTAGTTTAATTTTAACTTAGTTCTAACACTATATTGACCAACTAAATCGCAGTAACTTATTTAAAGAACTTAACAACTTTCTCAGTGTAATTTGTTTACTTTTAACTTTATTCAAACACTATATTCACCAACTAAATCACATTTACTTAGTTAATGAACTTTACATCTTTCTAAATGTAATTATTTTAGTTTTATTTAATTCCAACATTATATGCGCCAAACAAATTGCATTATTTATTTGAAGAACTTAACATCTTTCTAAGTCTAATTATTTTAGTTTTAGCTTAGTTCCAACACTATATTCACCAAATAAATCACATTAACTTATTTAAAGAATTTAAAAAATTTTCAAGTCTAATTAGTTTAGTTTTAACTTAATTCCGACACGATATTAACTAACTAAATCACATTTACCTATATGAAGATCTTAAAATCTTACTAAGTCTAATTAGTTTAGCTTTAACTTAATTCCAACGCTATATTGACCAACTAAATCACATTAACTTATTAAAAGAACTTAACAACTTTCAAAGTCTAATTAGTTTAGTTTAAACTTAATTCCAACACTATATTCACCAAATAAATCACATTAACTTATTTAAAGAATTTAACAACTTTTCAAGTCTAATTACTTTGGTATTATCTTATTTCCAACACTATATTCACTAACTAAATCACATTAACTTATTTAAAAAGTTTAACAAATTGTCTAAGTCTAATTAGTTCAATTTTAACTTAAATCAAACACTATATTCACTAACTAAATCACATTTACTTATTTGAAGAGCTTATCATCTTTCTAAGTCTAATTAATTCTGTTTTGACTTAATTCCAACGCTATATTCACCAACAAAATCACATTTAATTATTTAAAGAACTTAACATCTTGCCAAGGCTAATTAGTTTAGTTTAAACTTATGTAACGACCATTTTCGATCGTTTTGAGCACTAGAACTTTTATGTCAGAAAATACTTTCCGATAGATTTAAATAGGTGTTTTGGACTATTCATAATTATAACTATGAAATAAATTGGGTAGTTTTACTAATTTATTTAGTTTGTGGTTAAGAAAATAATATTAAAATAAATAATGGGTCACTTTTATCAAATTTTATAGTTGATTATATGTTAATTAGGGTAGAAGTTTGTCTTTAGAAAAAGGAAGAAAATAAGAAAAAGGAGACCGTAGACTGCAGCCTCGAAGAAGGAGGACAATTTCAGGTAAGGAATTAATCTTCGTATATTTCATATGCATGAACATAGATTGTAGGATTAATAATTTAATAAGGGCAATGATCATTAGCCGTATCGGACAGGTTTTAAGGGAACAAATATATTATTGTTTTGGCTTATGTACGTTGTTCTCCAATACAAGTTACTGATTGTAACTTAGTGATCATGCTATAAAGCATGGTTATAAGAATATTAATATTTTAAATTATTAGTGTATTTGAAGAGTACCATATGGGAGTGACTTTCTTTGATGGTAGGAATTGTATGTGTGGATCAGAGGTAATGCCACTGTAACAAGTGGCCTAAATTTAAATTATTACTAACTTTATTTATATTATATTACAAAGTTAAGGGTGCATATGTATAGTAATTAATGTTATATGAATGGTGAGAGGAAAATTTCGGCCTAATTATTAATGGTGTAAAGAATTGGAATATTGAAGTGGTGTATAGTGAAGGTGTTCATTGCCACTGGTTTCATAACCAGTGGCTCGAAATTTTAAATAAAAGAATGTTTTGAGTTGTAATAAATTATATGTTGATATATTGAGATAGGTAATTAAATATAAAGTGTATTATATTAATTTAATATCATTAAGGTTAAGTATATCAGAGGAATTAATGTGTATTCTTAGGTTTGAACTTTAAAAAATTAATTATAGAATTATGCGAGTTTTTGGGTCTAAGGCTAGACATAGGTTAATATGAGTGTTTATAGAATCTTCACTTACAAATTATGTATATATATTTCATAGATTGAAAAGGTTCAGAAACATTGAGGAAAGGGAGAGAGTTGGAGAAGTAGCTTTCTTGACTTCGCTTCTTCGGTGGAGGTAGGTTATGGTTTATTTCTATGTGATAGATAAACTCTAAATAGTGATTGATATGTATTGAGTGATATTGTAAAGTCTCCTATGTACTTGATTGTGTGGTTTGTAGTTGGCCTAAAATTATGAGATCATTAAATTTCTAATCTTGAACCCTCTCTACTAAAATGACGCCTTGAATAAAGAAGGCTCGATGGAATAAATAATGAGATAATTGGATCGGAGTGTCACGTTCCGAAACGGTATTATGGGATCGGAGTGTCACGTTCCGACACAATATATGGGATCGGAGTGTCACGTTCTGACACAATAACATTAAAGGAAAGGAATCTTGAATTAACTTAATAAACTCAATCTCAAAGAACCTATTTTCCAAATGAGTATGGTGTGGACGCATGAGTCCTCATAAATGTGCTTGATGTTGTGATGGATGGTGTACCTATTATGGTGTTGTTGTCAATGGTTCATGTGTTGTTGTTTGCCACCTGTTAAGTATTGTACTTGATTTTATATTATTATCCAATGTATATTGGTTACTATTTTGGGTTGAACGATGATACTTACTCAGTACATGTTGCCTCGTACTGAGCCCTCCTTGTTTTCCTCTTTCTTTTCCTTTTATGAAATGCAGAAAGTGTACCTATGACTTCTGATTTCCCTCAGCTCTAGCCAGCCTCCCGCATTTCAAGTTCCAGGGTGAGCAATCCATTCAAGCTCGTGTTGGATTCTCTCGGTCATGACATGATGTCCTTCACTTTCGGACACATACCATTTTATTCTTTTATTTTACTGTATTCGATATTCTTAGACTTAGTATTGGAGATTAGATGTCCTTAATGTGATGACTATCAGATTTTGAGATGATAAGTATTAAACGTTAGAAACTTATTTAAATTGGTTGCTTAGTATCTTTTGGAGCTTCTGCGTTATTTATATTATTTATAGTTGAACTATTGGTATATGTTGGGGATTGGATGTGTTGGTTCACCCACCTAAGGAGGTAAGTATGGGTGCCACTCACGAATCATTTTGGGTCGT
Source organism: Solanum arcanum (assembly GCA_027789145.1). NCBI lineage: Eukaryota > Viridiplantae > Streptophyta > Magnoliopsida > Solanales > Solanaceae > Solanum > Solanum arcanum. Next base: position 20,477,913 of record CM050935.1, on the reverse strand, counting down.
GTCAAACTTGATATCAGAGCGTTAGGTTCGTTGGTTTCATCACACAAAAACAAGTCTAGTAGAGTCCTGAGGAACGGTATGGGGAGGCCTTTACTTTTCTTCGAGAGGCAATAGGACATTAGAAAAACTCCACTCTTTCTTTTTTACGTGCTATTACTTGGATCCAATTGGTATCTGGGTGATACAAATTGGTATCTGACCTTCTCACTCTATTTCGCAGATGGTTAGAACTAGAGCAACAACTGTGCCAACACCAACAATGGCAAGACATGGTGCGTCTGAGCCATTCATTGGGGCTGTAACTCGAGGAGGAGCAATGGCAAGAGGCTGTGGTAGGGGTCGCAGGAGGACTCCCACTAGAGGAAGAGGACAAATACTTGGTCCAGCTAGGAATAGAGCAGTGACTCCTCCACCGACTGATGAGTGTAACGACCTGTTTAGTCGTTTTAAGCAGTAGAGTTTATTTCAGGTATTAGCTGTCTGGGTCGACGGATCCCACGACGGACTGTCGAGGGGGTCTCATTCCAAAACACTTAGACTCTGGAAATTTGGGTACTGAGATCGACTCTCTGAACTTCACGATGGAATGGCAGGACGGACCGTCGTTTGCACGACAGACCGTCACAAATCTTTCCACAGAATTAACTCTCTGAACTTTGTGATGGACCTGCAGTACGGACCGTCACAGTCATGACGGACCGTCACAGGCTGCGTAACCCTAACTGGGTCGGATTTCTACTAATGTTTTAAAGGGGCATTTTGGACTATTTATGACAAACTGTATGAAGTTAGGGGATAAGTTTAATAATTCAATTACTTGGGGGTTAAAGGAGATAACCTTGAAATAAATAGTGGGTTACTTTTATCATCTTTCATACTTAATTATATGATAATTAGGGTAAAAGAAAAGTAGGTGAAATAAGGAAAAATAGAAAGAACAGAGAGAAGAAGAGAGAAACGAGCGAGAGAAAGAGAAGAACGCAGAGGAAAGCAATGGTTTTGGGGGATAGCTTGCTTGATCACGATTCTTCGGTTGAGGTAGGTTATGGTTTATGCTATCTCATAGTAAACTCTAAATAGCGATTGATATGTATTGGGTAGTATCGTAAAGTCGTCTATATGCTTAATTGTGTGGTTGCATGATGTGATTATATAATTGTGATGAAATTAGCATGATGAGGCTGTTGAATCTTAAACCTTAAAACCACTCTATAATGATGATGTCTTGGAATAAAGGAAGGTTGATGAACTGGAAATTAATGAGATTAGGGGATCGGGTGTCACGAACCGACACGTAGAATTAGGGGATCGGAGTGTCACGTTTCGCCACAAGGATAGTAGGGGATCGGAGTGTCACGTTCCGACACCAGGATAGTAGGAGATCGGAGTGTCACGTTCCGACACCACGATAGTAAGATGAATGACTATTGAGGGGATCGGAGTGTCACGTTCCGACACCAGGATAGTAAAGAGAATGAATCTTGAATTATGCTAATATACTCAGATTTAAAGAACCTGTTTCCCAAATGAGTATGGTGTGGAGGCTTGAGACCTCATAGATGTGCTTGGTGTTGTGGTCAATGGTTATGGTACTTGTTGTTGTCACCTGTTAAGTATTTGGTTGGTTTTATGTTATTATTCGATATATATTGCTTTCTATTTTGAGTTGGCCGATGATACCTACTCTGTACTTGTGCATTGTACTGACCCCTACTTGTAATTTTCTTCTTTGTTATTTGTGGAGTGTCGCAAACGTGCCATCGTCTTCAACTCGTCCTCAACTCTAGCCAGTCTTCATCACGTCAGATTTCAGGGTGAGCTATTGTTCCTAGCTTGGATTGGATTCTCTCTCATTCATGTCTTGATGTTCTTGAAGTTCGGACATGGACCATCTGTTTACTTATTTTAGCTTCCTAGATACTCTTAGATTTAGTAATTTGAGAATAGAATGTTCTTGTGGTGATGACTTCCAGATTTTGGGAATAATAAGTATTAAATTTTAGAAGTTATTTATTGGTTATATTAATGAGTTTTAAGTCTTCCGCATTATATTCTGGTTATTATGGTTGAAATGTTGGGGTTTAGATTGGTTGGTTCACTCACACAGTAGGATAAGTGTGGGTGCCACTCGCGGCTCGTTTTGGGTCGAGACAAACTTGGTATCATAGCATTAGGTTCGTTGGTCTCATCACACAAGAATGAGTCTAGTAGAGTCTTGAGGAACGGTAGGGGACGCCTTTATTTTTCTTTGAGAGGCTATAAGACTTTAGGAAAATTCCATTCTTTCTCTCTTTCGTGCTATTACATGGATCCAATTGGTATCTAGGTGATACAAATTGGTATCTAACCATCTTCACTCTATTTCGCAGATGGTTAGAACTAGAGCAAAAACCGCGCCAACACCAACACTGGCAAGACAAGATGCGTCTGAGCCAGCCACTGGGGCTGTAGCTCGAAGAGGAGCAGTGGAAAGAGGCCACGGTAGAGGTTGCGGGAGGACGTCCTCTAGAGGAAGAGGACAAGCACCTGGACCATCTAGTACTAGGGCGGTGAATCCTCCACCGACTGAGGAAGTATTAAGAGAGGGTGAGGAAGGGGAGAATGAACAAGTGCGGAATGAGGAATTACCACCCAACCTACCCAGAGATGATTAATCAGGTTCTTGCTTATCTTAGAGGGTTATCTGATCAGGGCAAGACACCTCCAGTGTTTTCTGCACCAGCACCTCAGGTTCCGGGAGTACAACATGCAGCTGCTGTGGCTCCCCGCATGGATGCCTCATTGGAAATAGGCACGTTTCCTCGATTGACTACAAGGCCTATAATGACGAGTGATCAGCACGAACTTTTCAGTAAGTTCTTGAAATTGAAACCTCCAGTCTTAAAGGGTGCTGAATCTGAAGATGCCTATGACTTTCTTGTTGATTGTCATGAGTTGCTACATAAGATGGGCATAGTGGAACGATTCGGTGTTGAGTTTGTAACCTATCAGTTTCAGGGAAATGCCAAAATGTGGTGGCGATCGTATGTTGAGTGTCAACCAGCACAGGCACCACCTATGACTTGGGCATCATTCTCTAGCTTTTTTATGGAGAAGTATATACCCCGGACTTTGAGGGGTAGGAAGAGAGATGAGTTCCTGATCCTAGAGCAAGGCAGGATGTCGGTTACTGCTTATGAGGCTAAGTTTCGTGCATTATCCAAGTATGCCACCCAGTTTTGCTTCAGTCCATAAGAGCGGATTCACCGTTTTGTGAAGGGATTGAGGTCAGATTTGCATATTCCAGCCTTACAGGTAGCTACTGCAGCAAAATCCTTTCACGAGGTGGTAGATTTTGTGATAGAAGTTGAGGGAGTGAAGCCAGAGGACTTCACCATGGCATCGACACCTAAGAAGTTTCATAAGGGAGGTGATTTTGGTGGGTCTTACTCCAGAGGGCAGAGTTCAGGAGGTTACCCAGCCCAACCTATTCAGTCTTCACTGCAGGCTGTAGCTGGGGGTCCACCGCAAACAGGTCACCACTTCTCTAAGTTTGGGGGTTATCCCCAGACTCCGTCGTTCTCACAGAGACCTATGTTTGAACCCTGAGAGTGTTATGGATGTGGGGAGACTTGACATATTAGGAGGTATTGTCCAAAACTGAGTTACAGACCCCCAATAGTCAGAGGTAGAGGTGGTCATGGAAGAGGCCGCTATTCTGGAGGACGGGGTGGCCAAGGTAATGGAGGTCACCAAATCAACCGGGGTGGCGGGCAAACTAGAACTCTTTGCGCAACATGGTAGGGAACAGCAGGCGGGCGGGTGATAGGACCCATTGTTATGCCTTCCCTTGGAGGTCTGAAGCGGAGACATCCGATGCTGTTATCACAGGTAATCTTTTGGTTTGTGATTACATGGCTTCTGTTTTATTTGATCCCAGATCCACATTTTCATATGTATCTTCCTCATTTGCTACTGGTTTTGATTTACATTGTGATTTGCTTGACATGCCTATTCGTGTTTCTACTCCGGTGGGTGAGTCTGTGATAGTTGAAAAGGTGTATAGGTCTTGTCTTGTGACTTTTGTGGGGAGCAATACTCATGTAGACTTGGTTATCCTAGAAATGGTTGACTTCGATGTAATTTTGGGTATGACATGGCTTTCTCCAAGTTTTGCAATCTTAGGTTGTAATGCTAAAATGTAACGTTGGCCAAGCCTGGGATAGATCCGTTAGTATGGGAGGGTGATTACACTTCCACTCCAGTTCGTATCATCTCCTTTCTTCATGCTAAGAGAATGATAAGTAAAGTGTGCTTAGCTTTCTTGGTACACCTCAGGGATGATACTACCCAAGTAGCTTCAATTGAGTCTGTTTCGATAGTCCGTGAGTTTCTGGATGTGTTTCCTGTAGACCTTCCTGGTATGCCACCGGATAGAGATATTGATTTCTGTATTGATCTGGAGCCGGGTACTCGCCCCATTTCCATACCCCCTTATAGAATGGCCCCCGCTGAGTTAAGTGAGTTAAAGGCCCAACTTCAAGAGTTGTTAAGCAAAGGCTTCATTAGACCAAGTGCATCCCCTTAGGGTGCTCCTGTTTTGTTTGTGAAGAAGAAGGATGGAAGTTTTTGGATGTGCATAGACTACAGACAACTGAATAAGGTAACCATTAAGAACAAGTATCCTCTTCCTGGCATCGATGATTTGTTCGATCAGTTACAAGGAGCTTGTACCTTCTCAAAAATTGATTTGACATCTACTTATCGTTAATTGAAAATACAAGCAACGAATGTGCCCAAGACTGCTTTTCGGACCAGGTATGGGCATTACGAGTTCTTAGTAATGTATTTTGGGCTTACGAATGCCCCTGCTGCTTTCATGAGCTTGATGAACTGGATTTTTAAGCCCTATTTATATCTCTTTTTCATTGTGTTCATTGATGATATACTGGTATACTCAAAGAGCAGGAAAGAACATGAGGAGCACTTGAGAATTGTATTGGAAATGTTGAAGGAGAAAAAGCTTTATGCCAAATTCTCCAAGTGTGAGTTTTGGCTAGATTCAGTGTCCTTCTTGGGGCACGTAGTTTCTAAGGATGGAGTGATGGTGGATCCTACCAAGATTGAAGCAGTAAAGAATTGGGTAAGACCTACTAATGTTACAGAGTTAAGGAGCTTTGTACGTCCGGCTAGCTACTACCGTCGATTTGTCAAGGGATTCTCTTCGGTTGCTTCCCAACAGACAAATTTGACTAAGCAGAGTGTTCCATTTGTATGGTCGGACGAATGTGAAGAAAGCTTTCAGAAGCTCAAGACCTTGTTGACTACTGCACCAATTCTTACCCTGCCAGTGGAAAGTAAGTATTTCATTGTTTATTGTGATGCATCCTATTCTTGTTTGGGTGCAGTGCTAATGCAAGAGAAGAATGTAGTTGCTTATGCTTCGAGGCAATTAAAGGTGCTTATCCGACCCATGATTTGGATTTAGCGGCAGTAGCGTTTACATTAAAGCAATGGAGACATTATCTATATGGGGTTAAGTGTGAAGTCTATAGGGATCATCGTAGCCTACAGTATGTCTTTACTCAAAAAGATTTGAATTTGAGACAGAGGAGATGGATGGAACTACTGAAGGACTACGATATCACTATTTTGTATCACCCAGGAAAAGCTAACATTGTGGCAGATGCGTTAAGTAGAAAAGCAGGGAGCATGGGAAGCCTAGCTCACTTACAGGTTTCCAGACGCCCATTGGCTAGAGAGGTTCAGAATCTGGCTAATGACTTTATGAGGCTAGAAGTAAATGATAAGGGAGGATTTTTGGCCTGTGTGGAGGCAATATCTTCCTTTCTTGACAAGATTAAGGGAAAGCAGTTTACTGATGAGAAACTGATCCAGATCCGAGATAAGGTGTTGCGAGGAGGGGCTAAAGAAGCAAAAATCGATGAGGAAGGTGTTCTGAGAATTAAGGGAAGGGTATGTGTACCTCGTGTCGATGATTTGATTCACACTATTCTTACAGAGGCTCATAGTTCAAGGTATTCTATACATCCTGGTGCAACCAAGATGTATCGTGACCTAAAGCAACATTTTTGGTGGAGTAGGATGAAACGTGACATTGTCGATTTTGTTGCCCAATGCCCGAATTGTCAGCAGGTAAAGTATGAACACAAGAGGCCTGGCGGGACACTTCAGAGAATGCCCATTCCTGAATGGAAGTGGGAGAGAATTGCAATGGACTTCGTGGTTGGTCTTCCAAAGACAATGGGTAAGTATGACTCCATTTGGGTAATCGTTGATAGATTAACTAAGTCTGCTCATTTCATTCCGGTCAAGGTGACTTACAATGCAGAGAAGTTAGCCAAACTTTACATCTCAGAAATAGTTCGATTGCATGGAGTTCCACTTTCCATCATATCAGATAGAGGTACGCAGTTTACTTCTAAGTTTTGGAAAACATTGCATGCTGAATTAGGTACTAGGTTGGATCTTCGTACTGCATTTCACCCTCAGACCGATGGTCAGTCTAAGCGAACGATTCAGGTTTTGGAGGATATGCTTCATGCATGTGTGATAGAATTTGGTGGTCTAACTTCTTACCCTTAGCAGAGTTCTCATACAACAATAGCTATCACTCAAGTATTGATATGGCCCCATTTGAGGCACTGTATAAGAGAAGATGTAGGTCTCCCATTGGGTGGTTTGATGCATTTGAAGTTAGACCTTGGGGTACTGACCTTCTGAGGGAATCGTTAGATAAAGTGAAATGCATTCAGGAAAATCTTCTAGCGGCTCAAAGTAGGCAGAAAGAATATGCAGATCGAAAGGTTAGGGACTTGGATTTTATGGAGGGTGAGCAAGTCTTGCTGAAGGTTTCGCCCATGAAAGGGGTGATGCGGTTCGGTAAGAGGGGTAAGAATAGTCCGAGGTACATTGGTCCATTTGAAGTTCTGAAGCGCGTGGGGGAGGTATCTTATGAATTAGCCTTGCCCCCAGGACTGTCAGCAGTGCACCCGGTATTTCATGTGTCTATGTTGAAAAGATACCATGGGGATGGAAACTACATCATTCGTTGAGATTCAGTTCTTCTTGATGAGAATTTGTCTTATGAGGAGGAGCCTGTTGCTATTTTAGATAGAGAATTCCGCAAGTTGAGATCAAGGAAGATTGCATCCATCAAAGTTCAATGGAAGAATCGACCAGTTGAAGAGTCCACTTGGGAGAAGGAGGCCGATATGCAAGAGAGATACCCACACCTGTTTACAGATTCAGGTACTCCTTTTCGTCCTTGTTTTCTTCTTGTGATCGTTCGAGGACGAACGATGGGTAAATTGTTATCTATTGTAACGACCTGTTTAGTCGTTTTGAGCAGTAGAGTTTATTTCTAGTAATAGCTGTCTGGGTCGACGGATCCCACGACGGACCGTCATGGGTACGATGGACCGTCGAGGGGGTCTCGTTCCAAAACACTTAGACTCTGGAAATTTGGGTACTGAGATCGACTCTCTGAACTTCACGACGGAATGGAAGGACGGACCGTCGTTTGCACGACGGACCGTCACAAATCTTTCCACAGAATTAACTCTCTGAACTTTGTGACGGACCAGTAGTACGGACCGTCACAGTCATGACGGACCGTCACAGGCTGCATAACCCTAACTGGGTCGGATTTTCTCTAAAGTTTTAAAGGGATGTTTTGGATTATTTATGACAAACTGTATGAAATTAGGGGATAAGTTTAATAATCAATTACTTGGGGGTTAAAGGATATAACCTTGAAATAAATAGTGGGTTACTTTTATCATCTTTGATACTTAATTATATGATAATTAGGGTAAAAGAAAAAGAGGTGGAATAAGGAAAAATAGAAAGAACAGAGAGAAGAAGAGAGAAACGAGCGAGAGAAAGCGAAGAACGCAGAGGAAAGCAATGGTTTTGGGGGATAGCTTGCTTGATCAAGATTCTTCGGTTGAGGTAGGTTATGGTTTATGCTATCTCATAGTAAACTCTAAATAGCGATTGATATGTATTGGGTAGTATCGTAAAGTCGTCTATATGCTTAATTGTGTGGTTGCATGATGTGATTATATAATTGTGATGAAATTAGCATGATGAGGCTGTTGAATCTTAAACCTTAAAACCTCTCTATTAATGATGATGTCTTGGCATAAAGGAAGGTTTATGAACTGGAAATTAATGAGATTAGGGGATCGGGTGTCACGTTCCGACACCAGGATAGTAGGGGATCGGAGTGTCACGTTCCGATATCAGGATAGTAGGGGATCAGAGTGTCACTGTCACGACCCAAAACGCGTCGTGATTGGCACCCACACTTACCCTCTTATGTGAGTGAACCAACCAATCTAAACCCCAATCATTTACCAATAATAAACAGAAAATAATGCGGAAGACTTAAAACTTATAAATGAAAATAGATTAATAACTTCTAAAAACTCAAAAACTTATTATTATCCCCAAAATCTGGAAGTCATCATCACAAGAACATCTATCCTCAAATTACTAAAGCTAAGAGTATCTAGAAAGCTAGAATAAATAAAAAGCTAGTCCATGCCGGAACTTCAAGGCATCAAGACATGAAGAAGAAGATCCAGTCCAAGCTAGAAGCGTTAGCTCACCCTGAAATCCGGTGTAATAAAGACTGGCTAGAGTTGCGGTTGAGTTGAAGATGACGGTACGTTTGCTGTACTCCACAAATAACAAAGAAAGAAACACACAAGTAGGGGTCAGTACAAACACAAGTACTGAGTAGATATCATTGGCCAACTCAAAATAGAAAACAGTATATATCAGATAATATCATAAATTCGACTACAAAACTCAACATGCGGCATTTACAGTTACCATAACCCTTGGTCACAACACCAAGCACATCAATGGGGACTCAAGCCTCCCCATCATACTCATTTGGGAATTAGTTCTTTAAAATTTAGTATATTATCTTAATTCAAGATTCATTATCTTTATTCCTCTTGTGTCAGTACGTGACACTCCGCTCCACTACTACTATCCTGGTGTCGGAATGTGATACTCCGATCCATATACTATCCTGGTGTCGGAACGTGACACTCCGATCTATATACTATCCTGGTGTCGGAACGTGACACCCGATCCATATACTATCCTGGTGTCGGAACGTGACACCCGATCCATATACTATCCTGGTGCCGGAACGTGACACTCCGATCCATATATTATCCTGGTGTCGGAACGTGACACCCAATCCATATACTATCCTGGTGCCGAAACGTGACACTCCAATCCATATACTATCCTGGTGTCGGAACTTGACACTCCGATCCATATAGTATCCTGGTGTCGGAACGTGACACCTGATCCATATACTATCCTGGTGACGGAACGTGACACTCCGATCCATATACTATCCGGTTGTCGGAACGTGACACTCCGATCCATATACTATCCTGGTGTCGGAACGTGACACTCCGATCCATATACTATCCTGGTGTCGGAACGTGACACCCGATCCTCTAATCTCATTACTTTAGTTCATCAAGCCTTCTTTTATACCAAGGCATCATCATTAACAATGTAAATTTAAGATTTAAGATTCACAGCCTCATCTTCCCAACCCATTACAATTACAAAATCAATCATCCAAGCAAACAATTAAGTATATAGAAGACTTTATAATACTACCCAACACATATCATTCGCTATTAAGAGTTTACTATGAGATAGTATAAACCATAACCTACCTCCACCGAAGAACCGAAGTCAAGCAACTACTTCTCCAATGTCTTTCTTTTCCTTATTGCCTCCGAACCCTTACAATCTATCAAGTATATATATACATAAGGTGTAAGTTAACAAGACCATATCACTCCGGTTATTCTTTGTCTAGCGTATACTCATCAATTCACCTAATTCTATAATCAATTTCCTAAAGTTTAAACTTAAGGGTAAGTTCTATTTCCTCTCATTAGCATAACTTTAATGTAATTCATATAATATACTACACCTTATATTTAATTACCTATCTCAATATATCAAAATATAGATTATAAGATAATAACAACATTGAAATTTTTAAAAGTTAAAGCTACTGGTTAAGGAAACCGTGGCAGCGAACACTTCACAATATAACAATTTTTCCAATCCCAACATGCTGCTCCCTCTTCTATATTTTACTATTTTATTTTACAAAACAAACATTTCCATCCAATTTTATAATATTAATCAAAAGAGACCAATAATTAATCTACAGAAATCTAACTCCTTAGATTCAAAACAGAACTCCCGTTCTTCCCTTTCTAATTAACAATATATTAGGCTGCTAGTAATATTGCTCTCTATTAGAAATCACCATTACATGTAACAAAAGAATACAAATTTCAAGAACCTTAATTCGTAACACACTAAAGTCAATTTTATTTTCTGTAACATGTCAATTGCTGCTAAAATGTTGTAGGCAGCAACATCATACTGCCGCCACGTAGTCACAATTTGCCCATATCCCCTTTTTCCCATTTAATTAGTATAATATTCTATCATGGATAAAATATCAACATATATCCCTATCATCAATACATATGTATAGCGCAATATTAAGCTGGTCGAGTTTTACCTGAAGGCCCACTTTACGATCTTCTTCATAACCCTTCTGCCCTTCTGTGATTTTCTTACTTTCCTCCAGAGATTAATTATACCCTAATTTCTATATAGGACTAATTATATAAATAGTAAAGTTGATCGATCACTAATTTTTAGGTTATTTTCTTAAACCACCAATTAAATAAATTATTAAAATTACCCCACTAATTTCATAATTATAATTATGAATAGTCCAAACACCAATTTAAAATTTAGCTGAAAGTATTTATCAGAAATAGTTCTATTTCTCAAGCCGACTAAATGGGTTGTTACAATAGATACCAATTTACCCATCGTTCATCCTCGAACGATCATAGGAAGAAAAGGGGAGGGCGAGAAAGAGTATCTGAATCTGTAAAAAGATGTGGATATCTTTTTTTCATATAGAACTCACTCTCCCAAGTGGACTTCTTCAACTGACCGATTCTTCCACTGAACCTTGATAGATGCAATCTCCTTTGATCTTAACTTGCGGACCTCTCTATCTAGAATAGCAACAGGCTCCTCCTCATAAGACAGATTTCCATCAAGAAGAACTGAATCCCAACGAATAATGTAGTTTCCATCACTATGGTACTTTTTCAGCATAGACACATGAAATACCGGGTGCACTCCTGACAACCCTGGAGGCAATGCCAATTCATAGTCCACCTCCACCACGCGCTTCAGAACTTCAAATGGTCCAATGTACCTCGGACTTAGCTTAATTCTCTTACCAAATTGCATCACACCTTTCATGAGTGAAACCTTCAGCAAGACTTGTTCACCCTCCATCAAATCCAAGTCTCTAACCTTTCGATCTGCATATTCCTTCTGCCTACTCTGAGCTGTCAAAAGCTTTTCTTGAATAAATTTCACTTTCTCTAATGATTTTCTAGCTATGCACAATCACCAATTTAGTATCAAAGTATTCTTATAAAATATATATTCAAACCATGGCTATCTCTCTTTCTATGTAAGCATTTCATGACAATTACGAGTTACAAACAAGGCTACTAACATTATTTAAAATTTGATAGTACCTTTTCATCATGATAAACTATTAAATCAAACCATAAGTCAACTTCACAAAACTTTCACATATCATGCTTTAGATACCCTTCTAAACCATCACATACCTCATGCCAACACTTAAGAAGTTTCTTGGTCATTCAAATTATTATGTATCCTATTAGCTCATAACCTCTATTCACCATTAAATATCTATGTAACACATCATAATATTCTATGTAATCCCATCAATAGAGTAGTATTATTCCAACTCTAAATTCTTAATAACCATGTAGAATTATATTACACCTTATGCATCATTCATAAGTCATCTATCCAAATTTGAGCAATCTAACCCCATGTAAAATACTAAATTCTTCATACCTCATTGTTCGCAATCCAAATCAAAACTCAATCTTTATAAAAGTCAATGATCAATTCTAGTAAGTCTATATCGAACTACTTCACATCTAACATTCATATCTAAACTCGTAGGCAAAAATCAATACAACCATCAACTACAACCCATGGGTTTATACGAGAGGTCTTATTCCTTCACTTTTCTCAAATTCTTCTCATGGTGCAAAATTCTATAAGACCCTTCAATATGTCAATATTCTTGTTTCTTTAGATCACTCATCGATCTCATCCTTTTACCAACAACCCATGACATTTTAATTCACATTCTAAATCAAAACTCAGAAGGAAACTCTTGTTAGATCCTTTAACAATCAAAAGTAATAAACTTTATGATCCAAAACATGCATAAGTTCTTTCACATGCTTAATACCGATGCAATCAATCATTTATTACCTTACAAATTCATACCTTAAAAAAAATCACCAAGAATGCAGACTTTTAATGAAAAGTTTGAATTTTAAGTCCAATTGTGTAACCCAATGCCCTTAATTATCTACATTTGCTTATACTTTGAAGATTTTTACGAATCACCTTATCTTAGCTTATCATTGATTGACTCTCCACCAACCATACCATATGCTTCACTAAAAATCCAACCCTACTCATTTCTAAATTCAATAGTACAACAAAACCTATCATCTCACTCAAGTTGAACGTCTGTACACTCCTCTCTTAAGTTCTATTAGATAGCTTTTAACCAAGCTGATTAACCTGTTATGCTATTACCTTAACCAAAACAAAATAGATGAAATCACGCAATTTTGAACCCAATTCTCGATCCCTTCGAAGATACATTTTTTAGTTCTTACAATCAGAGAAAATAATTCTTCCCTCACTCTATGAAGTCATAGTAGTGTCTTTATTAACTGACACTCTACATGAGACTACCACCACATTTTGCAATCGAGAAAATATATCTATTTCTAAGGACATATTTTTTTTTCTTTTTGTTGTTGCTATTTCAACTTCAAATACTCTAAGTACCCATATTTGAAATAGAGTGAAGAAGTTCAAATACCAATTTGTATCACCTAGATACCAATTGGATCCAAGTAATAGAACGAAAGGAAGAAAGAATGGAATTTTTCCTAAAGTCCTATAGCCTCTCAAAGAAAAGTATAGGCGTCCCTCTACCGTTCCTTAAGGCTCTACTAGACTCGTTCTGGTGTGATGAGACCAACGAACCTAATGCTCTGATACAAAGTTTGTCACGACCCAAAACGCGTCGTGAGTGGCACCCACACTTACCCTCTTATGTGAGCGAACCAACCAATCTAAACCCCAATCATTTACCAATAATAAACAGAAAATAATGCGGAAGACTTAAAACTCATTAATGAAAATTGATTAATAACTTCTAAAAACTCAAACACTTATTATTATCCCCAAAATCTGGAAGTCATCATCACAAGAACATCTATCCTCAAATTACTAAAGCTAAGAGTATCTAGAAAGCTAGAATAAATAAAAAGCTAGTCCATGTCGGAACTTCAAGGCATCAAGACATGAAGAAGAAGATCCAGTCCAAGGTAGAAGCGTTAGCTCACCCTGAAATCCGGTGTAATGAAGACTGGCTAGAGTTGCAGTTGAGTTGAAGATGACGGTACGTTTGCTGTACTCCACAAAAAACAAAGAAAGAAACACACAAGTAGGGGTCAGTACAAACACAAGTACTAAGTAGATATCATCGGTCAACTCAAAATAGAAAACAGTATATATCAGATAATATCATAAATTCGACTACAATACTCCACATGCGGCATTTACAGTTACCATAACCCTTGGTCACAACACCAAGCACATCAATGGGGACTCAAGCCTCCCCATCATACTCATTTGGGAATTAGTTCTTTAAAATTTAGTATATTATCATAATTCAAGATTCATTATCTTTATCCCTCTTGTATCGGTACGTGACACTCCGCTCCACTACTACTATCCTAGTGTCGGAACGTGACACTCCGATCCATATACTATCCTGGTGTCGGAACATGACACCCGATCCAATACTATCCTGGTGTCGGAACGTGACACTCCGATCCATATACTATCCTGGTGTCGGAACGTGACACCCGATCCATATACTATCCTGGTGCCGGAACGTGACACTCCTATCCATATACTATCCTGGTGTCAGAATGTGACACCCGATCCATATACTATCCTGGTGCCGGAACGTGACACTCCGATCCATATACTATCCTGGTGTCGGAACGTGACACTCTAATCCATATACTATCCTGGTGTCGGAACGTGACACCCGATCCATATACTATCCTGGTGCCGGAACGTGACACTCCGATCCATATACTATCCTGGTGTCGGAACGTGACACTCCGATCAATATACTATCTTGTGTCGGAACGTGACACTCCGATCCATATACTATCCTGGTGTCGGAACGTGACACCTGATCCTCTAATCTCATTACTTTAGTTCATCAAGCCTTTTTTTTTACCAAGGCATCATCATTAACAATGTAAATTTAAGATTTAAGATTCACAGCCTCATCTTCTCAACCCATTACAATTACAAAATCAATCATGCAAGCACACAATTAAGCATATAGAAGACTTTATAATACTACCCAACACATATCATTCGCTACTAAGAGTTTATTATGAAATAGTATAAACCATAACCTACCTCCACCGAAGAACCGAAGTCAAGCAACTACTTCTCCAATGTGTTTCCTTTCATTATTGCCTCCGAACCCTTCCAATCTATCAAGTATATATATACATAAGGTGTAAGTTAACAAGACTATAAACACTCCGATTATTCTGTGTCTAGCGTATACTCATCAATTCACCTAATTCTATAATCAATTTCCTAAAGTTTAAACTTAAGGGTAAGTTCTATTTCCTCTCATTAGCATAACTTTAATGTAATTCATATAATATAGTACACCTTATATTTAATTACCTATCTCAATATATCAAAATATAGTTTATAAGATAATAACAACATTGAAATTTTTAAAAGTTAAAGCCACTGGTTAATGAAACCGCGGCAGCGAACACTTCCCAATATAAAAATTTTTCCAATCCCAACATGCTGCTCCCTCTTCTCTATTTTACTATTTTATTTTACAAAACAAACATTTCCATCAAATTTTATAATATTAATCAAAAGAGACCAATAATTAATCTACAGAAATCTAACTCCTTAGATTCAAAACAGAACTCCCGTTCTTCCCTTTCTAATTAACAATATATTAGGCTGCTAGTATTATTGCTCTCTATTAGAAATCACCATTACATGTAACAAAAGAATACAAATTTCAAGAACCTTAATTCGTAACACACTAAAGTCAATTTTCTTTTCTGTAACATGTCAATTGCTGCTAAAATGTTGCAGGCAACAACATCATACTGCCGCCACGTAGTCACAATTTGCCCATATCCCCTTTTTCCCATTTAATTAGTATTATATTCTATCATGGCTAAAATATCAACATATATCCGTATCATCAATACATATGTATAGCGCAATATTAAGCTGGTCGAGTTTTACCTGAAGGCCCACTTTACGATCTTCTTCGTAACCCTTCTGCCCTTTGGTGATTTTCTTACTTTCCTCCAAAGATTAATTATACCCTAATTTCTATATAGGACTAATTATATAAATAGTAAAGTTGATCCATTACTAATTTTTAGGTTATTTTCTTTAACCACCAATTAAATAAATTATTAAAATTACCCCACTAATTTCATAATTATAATTATGAATAGTCCAAACACTAATTTAAAATTTAGCGGAAAGTATTTATCAAAAATAATTCTATTGCTCAAACCGACTAAATGGGTTGTTACAGTCACGTTCCGTCACCAGGATAGTAAGATGAATGAATATTGTGGGGATCGGAGTGTCACGTTCCGACACCAGGATAGAAAAGAGAATGAATCTTGAATTATGCTAATATACTAAGATTTAAAGAACCTGTTTCCCAAATGAGTATGGTGTGGAGGCTTGAGACCTCATAGATGTGCTTGGTGTTGTGGTTAATGGTTATGGTACTTGTTGTTGTCACCAGTTAAGTATTTGGTTGGTTTTATGTTATTATTCGATATATATTGCTTTCTATTTTGAGTTGGCCGATAATACCTACTCAGTACTTGTGCCTTGTACTGACCCCTACTTGTAATTTTCTTCTTTGTTATTTGTGGTGTGCAGCGAACGTGCAATCTTCTTCAACTCGTCCTCAACTCTAGCCAATCTTCATCACGTCAGATTTCAGGGTGAGCTATTGTTCCTAGCTCGTACTGGATTCTCTCTCATTCATGTCATGATGTCCTTGAAGTTCGGACATGGACCATCTGTTTACTTATTTTATCTTCCTAGATACTCTTAGATTTAGTAATTTGAGGATAAAATGTTCTTGTGGTGATGACTTCAAGATTTTGGGAATAATAAGTATTAAATTTTAGAAGTTATTTATTTGTTATATTAATGAGTTTTAAGTCTTCCGCATTATATTCTGGTTATTATGGTTGAAATGTTGGGGTTTAGAATGGTTGGTTCGCTCACACAGTAGGATAAGTGTGGGTGACACTCGCGGCTCGTTTTGGGTCGTTACAATGAGGTAGTGAGAGAGGGTGAGGAAGGGGAAAATGAGCAGGTTCAGGATAAGGAAGTACCACCCCAGCCTACCCCAGAGATGATTAATCAGGTTCTTACTTATCTTATCGGGTTATCTGATCAGGGCCAGACACCTCCAGTTTTTTCTACACCAGCACCTCAGGTTCAGGGGGTACAACATGCAGCTGCTATGTCTCCCTGCATGGATGCATCATTAGAAGTAGGCACGTTTCCTCGATCGACTACAGGGTCTATAATGACAGGTGATCAGCATGAAATTTTCATTAGGTTCTTAAAGTTGAAACCTCCAGTATTCAAGGGTGGTGAATTTGAAGATGCCTATGATTTTCTGGTTGATTATCATGAGCTGCAACATAAGATGGACATAGTAGAGCGATTCGGTGTTGAGTTTGTGACCTACCAGTTTCAGGGGGATGCAAAAATGTGGTGGCGGTTGTATGTTGAGTGTCAACCAGCAAGGGCACCACCTATGACTTGGGCATCATTTTCTAGCTTATTTATGGAGAAGTATATACCCCGAACTTCGAGGGATACGAGGAGAGATGAGTTCCTGAGCCGAGAGCATGGAAGGATGTTTGTTGCTGCTTATGAGGCCAAATTTTGTGTACTATCCAGGTATTCCACTCAGCTTTGCTTCAGTCCACAAGAGCGGATTCGCCTCTTTGTAAAAGGATTGAGGTCGGATTTGATGATTCCAGCCTTACAGGTAGCTGCTGCAGCAAAATCCTTTCAGGAAGTGGTTGATTTTGTGATAGAGGTAAAGGGGGTGAAGCCAGACGACTTCACCACAGCATCAACATTTAAGAAGTTTCTTAAGGTAGGTGAATTTAGTGGTTCTTACTCCAGAGGGTAGATTTCAGGAGGTTATCCAGCCCGTCCTATTCAGTCTTCATTGCAGGCTTCAGCAAGGGGTCCGTCGCAGACCAGTCAGTCTTTTGCTGAGTTTGGAGGTTACCTCCAGACTTTATCATTTTCACAGAGACCTATACTTGACTCCAGGAATTGTTATGGATGTGGAGAGGCTGGACATATTAGGAAATATTGTCCAAAACAGAGTTACAGACCCTTAGTAGTTAGAGGTAGAGGTGGCATGGTAGAGGCCGCTATTCTAAAGGACGTGGTGGCCAAGGTAATGGTTGTCACCAATTCAGTCGGGGTGGCGGGAAATTTGGAACTATTGCAGCGCAGCTTGTAGGGGCAATGGACAGACAGGTGATAGGGCCCATTGTTATGCTTTCCCCGAGAGGTCTAAAGCAAAGACATCTGATGTTGTTATCATAGGTACTCTTTTGGTCTGTGATTGCATGACTTCTGTATTGCTTGATCCTGGATCCACATTTTCATATGTATCTTCCTCATTTTCTACTGGTCTTGATTTATATTGTGGTTTGCTTGACATGCCTATTTGTGTCTCTACTCCTGTGGGTGAGTCTGTGATAGTTGAGAAGGTGTATAGTTCTTGCCTTGTGACATTTGTGAGGAGAAATAGTTACGTAGATTTGATTATTCTAGAAATGGTTGATTTTGATGTAAGTCTGGGTATGACTTGGCTTTCTCCAAATTTTGCAATCTTAGATTGTAATGCTAAAACTGTGACATTGGCCAAGCCTGGGACAAATCCTCTAGTGTGGGAGGGTAACTATATTTCTACCCCAGTTCGTATTATCTCTTTTCTTTGTGCTACGAGAATGGTTAGTAAGGATTGTTTAGCTTTCTTGGCACATCTCAGGGATGATACTTCCAAAGTACCTTCGATTGAGTCTGTTTCGATAGTCCCTGAGTTTCTAGATGTGTTTCCTGCAGACCTTCCTGGTATGCCACCAGATAGGGATATTGATTTTTGTATTGATCTGGAGCCGGGTACTCGTCCCATTTCCATTCCACCTTATAGAATGGCTCCTGCTGAGTTAAGGGAGTTAAAGGCCCAACTTTAGGAGTTGTTAGGTAAAGGTTTTATTAGACCGAGTGCATCCCCTTGGGGTGCTCCTATTTTATTTGTGAAAAAGAAAGATGGAAGTTTTTGAATGTGCATAGACTACATGCAGCTGAATAAGGTAACTATTAAGAACAAGTATCCCATTCCTCGCATTGATGATTTGTTCGATCAGTTACAACGTGATTGTGTCTTCTCTAAAATTTATTTGAGATCTGGTTATCATCAATTGAAAATACGGGCAACAGATGTGCCAAAGACTGCATTTCGAACTACGTATGAGCATTATGACTTCTCCGTAATGTCTTTTGGGAATGCCCTGCTGCTTTCATGAGCCTGATGTATGAGATTTTTAAGCCATATCTGGACATCTTTCTTGTTGTATTCATTGATGATATACTGATATACTCAAAGAGCAGGAAAGAACATGAGGAGCATTTGAGAATTGTATTGGAGTTGTTAAGGGAGAAAAAGCTTTATGCCAAATTCTCCAAGTGTGAGTTTTGGCTCGATTCAGTGTCCTTCTTGGGGCACGTGGTTTCTAAGGATGAAGTGATGGTGTATCCTTCTAAGATTGAAGCAGTGAAGAGTTGGGTAAGACCTACTAATGTTGCAGAGGTAAGGAGCTTTGTTAGTTTAGCTAGCTACTATCGTCGATTCGTCAAGGAATTTTCTTCTATTGCTTCCTAGCTGACAAATTTGACTAAGCAGAATGTTCCATTTGTATGGTCGGACGAATGTAAAGAAAGCTTCCAGAAACTCAAGACCTTGTTGACTACTGCACCAATTCATACCTTGCCAGTGGAAGGTAAGAATTTTATTGTTTATTATGATGCATCTTATTCTGGTTGGGTGCAGTGAAAATGGAGGAGAGGAATGTAATTGCTTATGCTTCGAGTCAAATAAAAGTGCATGAACGTAACTATACGACCCATGAATTAGAGTTGGCTGCAGTTGTATTTGCATTAAAGCAATGGAGACATTATATATATGGGGTCAAGTGTGAAGTTTATACGTCTTTACTCAAAAAGATTTGAATTTGAGGCAGAGGAGATGGATGGAACTATTGAAAGACTATGATATTACTATTTTGTATCACCCAGGAAAAGCTTATATTGTGGCAGATGCTTTAAGTAGAAAAGCAGGGAGCATGGGTAGTTTAGCTTACTTACAGGTTGCTAGACTCCCATTTGCTAGAGAGGTTCAGACTCTGGCTAATGACTTTATGAGGCTGGAAGTACTAGATAAAGGAGGATTTTTGGCCTCTGTGGACGCAAGATCTTCTTTTCTTGACAAGATTAAGGGAAATCAGTTTGCTGATTAGAAGCTGAGCCGAATTCGAGATATGGTGTTACGTGAAGAGGCTAAAGAGGCAGTAATTGATGAAGAAGGCATCTTGAGGATTAAGGGAAGGGTATATGTGCCCCGTGTGGATGATTTGATTCACACTATTCTTACAGAGTCTCATAGTTCAAGGTATTCTATACATCCTGGTGCAACCAAGATGTATCGTGATCTAAAGTAACATTATTGGTTGAATAGAATGAAGCGTGACATTGTTGATTTTGTTGCCCAACGCCCAAATTGTCAGCAGGTAAAGTATGAACACTTGAGGCCTGGAGGGACACTTTAGAGAATGCCCATTCCTAAATGGAAGTGGGAAAGAATTGCAATGGACTTCGTAGTTGGTCTTCCAAAGACATTAGGAAGTTTGATTCTATTTGGATAATTGTTGACAGGTTAACTAAGTCTGCTCACTTCATTCCGGTTAAGATGACTTAAAATGCCGAGAAGTTAGCCAAACTCTATGTCTCTGAGATTGTTCGATTGCATGGAGTTCCACTTTCCATAATATCAGATAGAGGTACGCAATTTACTTCTAAGTTTTGGAGGACATTACATGTTGAATTAGGTATTAGACTGGATCTTAGTATTGCATTTCACCCTCAGACTGATGGTCAGTTAGAGCGAACAATTCAAGTGCTGGAGGATATGCTTCGTGCGTGTGTGATACATTTTGGTGGTCATTGGGATAAATTCTTACCCTTAGCAGAGTTTTCGTATAACAATAGCTATCATTCGATTATTGATATGGACCCATTTGAAGCATTGCATGGGAGGAAATGTAGGTCCCCTATTGGTTGGTTTGATGCATTTGAGGTCAGACCTTGGGGTACTGATCTTCTGAGGGAATCATTAGAGAAAGTTAAATTTATTCAAGAAAAGCTTTTAGCAGCTTAGAGTTGGCAGAAGGAATATGCATATCGAAAGGTTAGAGACTTGGATTTTATGGAGGGTGAACAAGTCTTGCTGAAGGTTTCACCCATGAAAGGTGTGATGCGATTTGGTAAGAGAGGTAAGCTGAGTCCGAGGTATATTGGACCATTTGAAGTACTTAAGCGCGTGGGGGAGGTGGCCTATGAATTAGCCTTGCCTCCAGCACTGTCAGGAGTGCACCCAGTATTTCATGTGTCTATCCTAAAAAAATACCATGGTGATGGAAACTACATTATTCGTTGGGATTCAGTTCTTCTTGATGAGAATTTGTCTTATAAAGAGGAAAGAGATTGCTTATTTCAAGGTTCAGTGGAAGAATAGACCAGTTGAAGAGTCCACTTGGGAGAGTGAGGTTGATATGCATGAAAGATATCCACATCTTTTTACCGATTCAGGTACTCTTTCTCGCCCTCGCCCTTCTTCTGATCGTTCGAGGACGAACGATGGGTAAATTGGTATCTATTGTAATGACCATTTTCGATCGTTTTGAGCACTAGAACTTTTATGTCAGAAAATACTTTCCGATAGATTTAAATGAGTGTTTTGGACTATTCATAATTATAACTATGAAATTAATGGGGTAGTTTTACTAATTTATTTAGTTAGTTGTTAAGAAAATAATATTAAAATAAATAATGGGTCACTTTTATCAAATTGTATAGTTGATTATATGATAATTAGGGCAGAAGTTTGTCTTTAGAAAAAGGAAGAAAATAAGAAAAGGGAGACTGCAGACTGCAGCCTTGAAGAAGGACGATAATTTCAGGTAAGGAATTGATCTTCGTATTTTTCTTATGCATGAACATAGATTGTAGGATTAATAATTTTATTATGGCAATGATCATTAGCCGTATAGGACAGGTTTTAAGGGAATAAATATATTATTGTTTTGGCTTATGTACGTTGTTCTCCAATACAAGTTACTGATTGTAACTTAGTGATCATGCTGTATAGTATGGTTATAAGAATAATATTATTTTAAATTATTAGTCTAGTTGAAGAGTACTATATGGGAGTGACTTTCTTTGATGGTAGGAATTGTACGTGTGGATCAGAGGTAATGCCACTGTAACAAGTGGCCTAAATTTAAATTATTACTAACTTTATTTATATTATATTACAAAGTTAAGAGTGTATATGTATAGTAATTAATGTTAGATGAATGGTGAGAGGAAAATTTAGGCCTAATTATTAATGGTGTAAAGAATTGGAATATGGAAGTGTAGGTGTATAGTGAAGGTGTTTCATTGCCATTGGTTTCATAACCAGTGGCTCAAAATTTTAAATATTAGAATGTTTTGTGTTGTAATAAATTATATGTTGATGTATTGAGATATGTAATCAAATATAAAGTGTATTATATTAATTTAACATCATTAAGGTTAAGTATATCGGAGGAATTAATGTGTATTCTTAGGTTTGAAATTTAGAAAATTAATTATAGAACTATGCGAGTTTTTGGGTCTAAGGCTAGACATAGGTTAATATGAGTGTTTATAGAATCTTCACTTACAAATTATGTATATATATTTCATAGATTGAAAAGGTTCAGAAGCATTAAGGAAAGGGAAAGTGTTGGAGAAGTAACTTGCTTGACTTCGCTTCTTCGGTGGAGGTAGGTTATGGTTTATTTCTATGTGATAGATAAACTCTAAATAGCGATTGATATGTATTGAGTGATATTGTAAAGTCTCCTATGTACTTGATTGTGTGGTTTGTGGTTGGCCTAAACTTATGAAATTGTTGAATTTCTAATCTTGAACCCTCTCTATTAAAATGACGCCTTGAATAAAGAAGTCCTGATGAAATAAATAATGAGATAATTGGATCGGAGTGTCACGTTCCGACACGGTATGATGGGATCGGAGTGTCACGTTCCGACACGATATATGGTATCGGAGTGTCACGTTCCAACACAGTAACATTAATCGAAAGGAATCTTTAATTGACTTAATATAATCAATCTGAAAGAACCTATTTTTTAAATAAGTATGGTGTGGAGGCATGAGTCCTCATAGATGTGCTTGATGTTGTGATTGATGGTGTACCTATTATGGTGTTGTTGTCAATGGTTCATGTGTTGTTGTTTGCCACCTGTTAGGTATTGTAGTTTATTTTATATTATTATCCAATGTATATTGGTTACTGTTTTGCATTGACCGATGATTCTTACTCAGTACATGTTGCCTCGTACTGAGCCCTACTTATTTTCTTCTTTCTTTTCCTTTTATGAAATGCAGCAAGTGTACCTATGACTTCTTATTTCCCTCAGCTCTAGCCATCCTCCCGCATATCAACTTCCAGGGTGAGCTATCCATTCAAGCTCGTGTTGAATTCTCTCGGTCATGACATGATGTCCTATAATTTCGGACACATATCATTTTATTCTTTTATTTTAGTGTATTCGATATTCTTAGACTTAGTATTGGAGA
The DNA here is from genome assembly GCA_027789145.1 of Solanum arcanum. Taxonomy (NCBI): domain Eukaryota; kingdom Viridiplantae; phylum Streptophyta; class Magnoliopsida; order Solanales; family Solanaceae; genus Solanum; species Solanum arcanum. Next base: position 20,454,648 of record CM050935.1, on the reverse strand, counting down.
TTAGATGCCCTTAATGTGATGACTATCAGATTTTGGGACGATAAGTATTAAACTTTAGAAACTTATTTAAATTGGTTGCTTAGTATCTTTTGGAGCTTCTGCGTTATTTATATTATTTATAGTTGAACTTTTTGTATAAGTTGGGGATTAGATGTGTTGGTTCGCCCACCTAAGGAGGTAAGTGTGGGTGCCACTCACGAATCATTTTGGGTAATGACAACTTAATTCCAACACTATATTCACCAACTAAATCACATTTACTTATTTGAAGAACTTAATATCTTTCTAAGTCTAATTAGATTAGTTTTAACTTAATTCCAACACTATATTCATCAACTTAATAACATTTACTTATTTAAAGATTATAACATCTTTCTATGTGTAATTAGTTTAATTTTAACTTAGTTTCTACACTATACTGACCAACTAAATCACATTAACTTATTTAAAGAACTTAACATCTTTCAAAGGTTAATTAGATTAGATTAAACTTAATTCCAACACTATATTCACCAACTAAATCACATTTAATTATTTAAAGAATTTAACAACTTTCCAAGTCCAATTAGTTTAGTTTTTAGTTAATTCCAACAATATATACACCAACTAAATCTCATTAACTTATTTAATGAATTTAACAACTTTCTAAGTCTAATTAGTTTTGTTTTAACTTAATTTAAACAATATATTCACCAACTAAATCACATTTACTTATTTGAAGAATTTAACATCTTTCTATGTGTAATTAGTGTAGTTTTAACTTAATTCAAACATTATATTCAACAACTAAATCACTTTAACTTATTTTAAGAACATAACATCTTTCTACGTGTAATTAGTTTAATTTTCACTTAGTTCCAACAATATATTGACCAACTAAATCGCATTAACTTATTTAAAGAACTTAACAACTTTCTCAATGTAATTAGTTTACTTTTAACTTAATTCAAACACTATATTCACTAACTAAATCATATTTACGTATGTAAAGAAATTTACATCTTTCTAAATGTAATTAGCTTAGCTTTAACATAATTCATACATTATATACACCAAATAAATCGCATTATTCATTTGAAAAACTTAACATCTTTCTAAGTATAATTAGTTTGGTATTAACTTAAATCAAATACTATATTCACCAACTAAAACACATTTACTTTTTTAATGAACTTAACAACTTTCTAAGTCTAATAAGTTTAGTTTTAACTTAATCCAACACTATATTCACCAACTAAATCCCATTAACTTATTTGAAGAATTTAACATCTTTCTAAGTGTAATTAGATTAGTTTTAACTTAATTCAAACAATATATTCATCAACTAAATCACATTAACTTATTTAAAGAACTTAAGAACTTTGTCTAATTAGTTTAGTTTTAACTTAATTACAACACTATAATAACCAAATAAATCACATTAACTTACATAAAGAATTTAACATTTTTTCAAGTCTAAGTAGTGTAATTTTAACTTAACTCAAACATTATATTCACTAACTCAGTTACATTAACTTATTTAAAAAATTCAACAACTTTCTAAGTCTAATTAATTTAGTTTTAACTTAATTCAAACACTATATTCACCAACTAAATCACATTTAATTATTTGATGAACTTAACATCCTTCTAAGTAAAATTAGTTTAGTTTTAAATTAATTCCAATACTATATTCACCAACTAAATCACATTAACTTATTCAAAGAACTTAACATCTTTCTAAGTCTAATTAGTTTAATTTTTACTTAGTTCCAACACTATATTCACCAAATAAATAACATTAACTTATTTAAATATTTTTTAACAACTTTTCAAGTCTAATTAGTTTAGTATTAACTTAATTCCAACACTATATTCACTAACTAAATCACATTAACATTTAATGATATTAACAACTTTTTATGTCTAAATAGTTATGTTTTAACTTAATTCCAACACTATATTCACTAACTAAATCACATTTACATATTTGAAGAATTTAAAATCTTTCTTAAGTGTAATTAGTTTAGTTTTAACTTAATTCATACAATATAAAATAACATTAACTTATTTAGAAAAATTAACAACTTTCTAAGTCTAATTAGTTTAGTTTTAAATTAATTCAAACACTATATTCACTAAATAAACCACATTTACTTATTTGAAGAACTTCACATCTTTCTAAGTGTCAATAGTTTAGTATTAACTTAATTACAACACTATATTCACCAACTAAATCACATTAAATTATTAAAAGAACATAACATCTTTCAAAGTGTATTTAGTTTGTTTTTAACTTACTTCCAACACTATACTAACCAACTAAATCGCATTCACATATTTAAAGAACTTAACAACTTTCTCAGTGTAATTGGTTTAGTTTTAACTTAATTCGAACACTATATTAATCAACTAATTCACATTTATTCATTTAAAGAACTTGACATCTTTCTATGGATAATTAGTTTAGTTTTAACTTAATTGAAACACAATATTCACCAACTAAATCACATTAACTTATATGAAGAATTTAACATCTTTCTAACTCTAATTAGTTTGGTTTTAACTTAATTCAAACACTATATTTACCAACTAATCACATTTACTTATTTAAAAACTTAACATCTTTCTAAGTCTAATTAGTTTAGTTTTAACTTAATTCCAACACTATATTCACGAAATAAATCAAATTATCTTATTTAAAGGATTTAACAACTTTCCAAGTCTAATTAGTATAGTTTAAACTTAATTCCAACACAATATGCACCAACTAAATCATATTAATTAATTTAAAGAATTTACAACTTTCTAAGTCTAATTCGTTTAGTTTTAACTTAATTCCAACTCTATATTCACCAACTAAATCACATTAACTTATTTGAAGAATTTAACATCTTTCTAAGTGTAATTAATTTAATTTTAACTTAATTCAAACACTATATTCACTAACTAAATCACATTAACTCATTTAATGAATTTAACAACTTTGTAAGTCCAATTAGTTTAGTTTTAACTTAATTCAAACACTCGATATTCACCAACTAAATCATATTAGTTATTTGAAGAACTTAACATCTTTCTAAGTCTAATTAGTTTAGTTTTAACTTAATTTTAACACTATATTCACCCACTATATATCATTAATTTATTTTAAGAATTTATAAATTTTCCGAGTCTAATTAGTTTACTTTTATTTTAATTCCATGTCACGATCCAAAACCAGCCGCGAGTGGCACCCGCACTTATCCTCCTATGTGAGCGAGCCAACAAATCTAAACCCCAACACTTACCAATATTTCAAACATAAAGAACAAAATACAATGCGGAAGACTCAAAACTGATTAACGTAAATCAATTAAATAACTTTTAAAACTCAATACTTATTATTCCCAAAATCTGGAAATCATCACATCAAGAACATATATCCTCAAATTTCTAAATCTAAGAGTATTAAGAAGATAAAATAAGTAAAAGGATGGTCCATGTCCGAACTTCAAGACATCAAGACGTGAAGGAGAGAATCCAGCACGAGCTACGAACAATAGCTCACCCTGAATTCTGATATGCTGGACACTGGCTAGAGTTGAGGACGAGTCGAAGTCGATGGCGCACTTGCTGCACTCCACAAAATAACAAAGACGAAAATATTGAGTAGGTATCATCGGCCAAGGAACAAGTATTGAGTAGGTATTGAGTAGGCACAACGGCCCGTCACAGACTACGTAATCCCAGGCTGGGTCGGATTTCTGTTAAATGTTTTAAGGGGCGTTTTGGACTATTCCTGCTATAATTATAAATCTAGTGGGTTAATGTTAATAATTTAACTATTGGAGGGTTAAAGGAGATAACCTTGAATTAATTAATGGGTTAATTCATCATCTTTTATACTTAATTATATGCTAATTAGGGTAAAATAAAGAGGGTTGAATAAGAAAAAATAGAAAGAACAGAGAGAGGGAGAAGAACGATCGAGAGAGAGGAGAAACGAAGAGGAAAACAAAGCTTTGGAGAATTTTATACTTGTTCCTTGAATTAATTAATGGGTTAATTCATCATCTTTTATACTTAATTATATGCTAATTAGGGTAAAATAAAGAGGGTTGAATAAGAAAAAATAGAAAGAACAGAGAGAGGGAGAAGAACGATCGAGAGAGAGGAGAAACGAGGAGGAAAACAAAGCTTTGGAGAATTTGCTTGCTTGATCACTAATCTTCGGTGGAGGTAGGTTATGGTTTTTATACTATTCGTAGTAAACTCTTAATATCAAATGATATGTATTGGGTAGTGTTGTAAACCCTTCTATGTGCTTAATTGTATGCTTGCATGAATGTGATTATATAATTGTGATAACATAAGCATGATGAAGCTATTGAATCCTAAATCTTGAAAACCCTAATCTACTTTCTCAATGATGATGCCTTTGTATAAAAGAAGGCTTGATGAACGAAAGTAGTGAGATTAGGGTATCGGGTGTCACGTTCCGGCACCAAGATAGTATGATGAGGATCGGAGTGTCACGTTCCGACACCAGGATAGTATATGGATCGGCAGCCACGTTCCGGTATGAGGATAGTATATGAGGATCGGAGTGTCACGTTCTGACACCAGGATAGTATATGGATCGGGTGCCACGTTCCGGTACCAGGATAGTATATGGATCAGAGTGCCACGTTCCGGCACCAGGATAGAATATGGATCAGGTGTCACGTTCCGACACCAGGATAGTATGATGAGGATCGGAGTGTCACGTTCCGACACCAGGATAGTATATGGAGCGGAGTGTCACGTACCGACAAGAGAGAAAAAAAGATAACGAATCTTGAAATATGTTAATATACTCAATTTAATGAACCTAATTCCCAAATGAGTATGATGGGGAGGCGTGAGTCCTCATTGATGTGCTTGGTGTTGTTACCAAGGGTTATGGTAATTGTAAATGCCGCATGTTGAGTATTGTAGTTGATTTTATGATATTATCTGATATATACTGTTTTCTATTTTGAGTTGGCCGATGATATCTACTCAGTACTCGTGTTTTGTACTGACCCCTACTTGTAATTGTTTTCTTTGTTATTTGTGGAGTGTAGCAAACGTACCGTCGTCTTCAAATCAACCGCAACTCTAGCCAGTCTTCATTACACCGAATTTCAGGGTGAGCTAACGCTTCTAGCTTGGACTGGATCTTCTTCTTCATGTCTTGATGCCTTGAAGTTCCGGCATGGACTAGCTTTTTATTTATTATAGCTTTCTAGATACTCTTAGAATTAGTAATTTGAGGATAGATGTTCTTGTGATGATGACTTCTAGATTTTGGGGATAATAATAAGTGTTTGAGTTTTAGAAGTTATTAATCTATTTTTATTAATGAGTTTTAAGTCTTCCGCATTGTTTCCATTTATTATGTTTGAAATGCTGGGGTGTAGATTGGTTGGTTCGCTCACATAGGAGGATTAATGTGGGTGCCACTCACGACACGTTTTGGGTCATGACAAACTTGGTATCACAGCATTAGGTCCGTTGGTCTCATCACACAAGAACGAGTCTAGTAGAGTCTTAAGGAACGGTAGGGGGCGCCTTTACTTTTCTTTGGGAGGCTATAGGACTTTAGGAAAATTCCATTCTTTCTTTCTTTCGTGCTATTACTTGGATCCAATTGGTATATAGGTGATACAAGAGGCAGCCACTGAGACTGTAGCTCAAAGAGGAGCAGTGACAAGAGGCCGTGGTAGAGGCCGCAGGAGGACGTCCCTCTAGAGGAAGAGGACAAGCACCTGGCCCATCTGGTACTAGGGCGGTGACTCCTCCACCGACTGAGGAAGTAGTAAGAGAGGGTGAGGAAGGGGAAAATGAGCAAGTACAGAATGAGGAACTACCACCCCAGCCTACCCCAAAGATGATCAATTGGGTTCTTGCTTATCTTAGCGGGTTATCTGATCAGGGTCAGACACCTCATTGGAAATAGGCACGTTTCCTCGATTTACTACAGGGCCTATAATAACTAGTGATCAGCACGAACTTTTCAGTAACTTCTTGAAATTGAAACCTCCAGTCTTCAAGGGTGCTGAATCTGAGGATGCCTATGATTTTCTGGTTGATTGTCATGAGCTACTGCACAAGATGGGTATATTAGAACTATTTGATGTAGAGTTTGTGACCTATCAGTTCCAATGGAATGCCAAAATGTGGTGGCGGTCACATGTTGAGTGTCAACTAACAGAGGCCCCACCTATGACTTAGGCATCATTCTCTAGTTTGTTTATGGAGAAGTACATACCCTGTACCTTGAGGGATAGGAGGAGAGATGAATTTCTAAGCCTAGAGCAAGGCAGGATGTCGTTTACTGCTTATGAGGCTAGGTTTCGTGCACTATCCAGATATGCCACCCAGCTTTGCTTCAGTCCACAAGAGCGGATTCGCCGTTTTGTGAAGGGGTTGAGGTCAGAGTTGCGGATTTCAGCCTTACAGGTAGCGGCTACAGCGAAATCTTTTCAGGAAGTGGTAGACTTCGTGATAGAGGTGGAGGGAGTGAAACCAGATGACTTCACCACGGCACCGACATCAAAAAGGTTTTGTAAGGGAGGTGATTTTAATGATTCCTACTCCGGAGGACAGGGTTCGGGAGGTTACTCAATCCGACCTATTCAGTCTTCACTCCAGACTATAGTTGGGGGTCCACCGTATACTGGTCAACATTTCTCTGAGTTTGGAGGTTATCCTTAGACTTCGTCATCCTCACAGAGGCCGATGCTTGAATCAAGAGAGTGTTATGGATGTGGGGAGACTGGACATATTAAGAGGTATTGTCCAAAACAAAGTTACAGACCTCCAATAGTAAGAGGTAGAGGTGGTCATGGAAGAGGTCGTCATTCTGGAGGACGTGGTGGTCGAGGTAATGGTGGTCACCAAAACGGCCGGGGTGATGGGCAAACTGGAGCCACTACGGCACAACATGGTAGGGGCAACGGGCAGACAGGTTATAGGGCTCATTTTTATGCTTTCCCTGGGAGATCTGAAGTGGAGACATCGGATGCTGTCATCACAGGTAATCTCTTGGTTTGCGATTGCATGTCTTCCGTATTATTTGATCCTGGATCCACATTTTCATATGTATCTTCTTCATTTGCTACTGGTCTTAATTTACATTGTGAATTGCTTGACATGCCTATTCGTGTTTCTACTTCGGTGGGTTAGTCTGTGATAGTTGAAAAGGTGTATAGGTCTTGTCTTGTAACGTTTGTGGGGAGCAATACTCATGTAGACTTGGTTATCTTAGAAATGGTTGATTTCGCTGTAATTCTGGGTATGACTTGTCTTTCTCCAAACTTTGCAATCTTAGATTGTATGCTAAAACTGTGACGTTAGCCAAGCCTGGGACAGATCCGTTAGTGTGGGAGGGTGACTACACTTCCAATCCGGTTCGTATCATCTCCTTTCTTCGTGCTAAGAAAATGGTTAGTAAGGGTTGTTGAGCGTTCCAGGCACATCTCAGGGATGATACTACCCAAGTACCTCCAATTGAGACGGTTTCGATAGTCCGCGAGTTTTTAGATGTGTTTCCTGCATACCTTCCTTGTATGCCACCGGATAGAGATATTGACTTCTGCATCGATCTTGAACCGGGTACTCGCCCCATTTCTATACCTCTTATAGAATGGCTCCCGCTGAGTTAAGGGAGTTAAAGGCCCAACTTCAAGAGTTGTTGAGCAAAGGCTTCATTAGACCAAGTGCATCCCCTTGGGGTGCTCCTGTTTTGTTTGTGAAGAAGAAGGATGGAAGCTTTCAGATGTGCATAGACTACAGACAACTGAATAAGGTAACGGTTAAGAACAAGTATCCTCTTCCTCGCATTGATGATTTGTTCGATCAGTTACAAGGCGCTTGTACCTTCTCAAAAATCGACTTGAGATCTGGTTATCATCAATTGAAAATACGGGCAGCAGATGTTCCCAAGACTGCTTTTCGAACCAAGTATGGGCATTATGAGTTCTTAGTAATGTCTTTTGGGCTTACAAATGCCCCTGCTGCTTTCATGAGCTTGATGAATGGGATTTTAAGCCATATCTGGATCTCTTTTTCATTGTATTCATTGATGATATACTGGTATACTCAAAGAGCAAGAAAGAACATGAGGAGCACTTGAGAATTGTGTTGGAAATGTTGAGGGAGAGAATACTTTATGCCAAATTCTCTAAGTGTGAGTTTTGGCTAGATTCAGAGTCCTTCTTAGGGCACGTAGTTTCTAAGGATGGAGTGATGGTGGATCCATCTAAGATTGAAACAGTGAGGAATTGGGTAAGACCTACTAATGTGTCAGAAGTAAGGAGCTTTGTTGGTTTGGCTAGCTACTACCGCCGATTTGTCAAGGGGTTCTGTTCTATTGCTTCCCAATTGACAAGCTTGACTAAGCAGAATGTTCCATTTGTATGGTCGGATGAGTGCGAAGAAAGCTTTCAGAAACTCAAGACTTTGTTGACTACTGCACCCATTCTCACCTTGCCAGTGGAAGGTAAGAACTTCATTGTTTATTATGATGCATCCTATTCTGGTTTGGGTGCAGTGCTAATGCAAGAGAAGAATGTAATTGCTTATGCTTCAAGGAAATTAAAGGTGCATGAACGTAATTATCCGACACACGATTTAGAGCTAGCGGCAGTTGTGTTTGCATTAAAACAATGGAGACATTATCTCTGTGGGGTCAAGTGTGAAGTCTATACGGATCATCGTAGCCTACAGTATGTATTTACTCAGAGGGATTTGAACTTGAGACAGAGGAGATGGATTGAATTACTGAAGGACTACGATATCACTATCTTGTATCATCCGGGAAAATCTAATGTTGTGGCAGATGCTTTAAGTAGAAAGGCAGGGAGCATGGGAAGTCTAGCCCACTTACAAGTTTCTAGACGCCCATTGGCTAGAGAGGTTCTGACTCTAGCTAACGACTTTATGAGGTTAGAAGTAAATGAGAAGGGAGGATTTTTGGCCAGTGTGGAGGCGAGATCTTCTTTTCTTGACAAGATCAAGGGAACACAGTTTGATGATGAGAAACTAAGCCGAATTCGGGATATGTTGTTGCGAGGAGAGGCAAAAGAAGCAATAATGGATAAGGAAGGTGTTTTGAGAATTAAGGGAAGGGTATGTGTGCCCCGTGTTGATGATTTGATCCACACTATTCTTACAGAGGCTCATAGTACCTGATATTCTATACATCCTGGTGCAACCAAGATGTACCGTGACCTAAAGCAACACTTTTGGTGGAGTAGAATGAAGCGTGACATTGTGGATTTTGTTGCCAAATGTCCAAATTGTCAGCAAGTAAAGTATGAACATCAGAGGCCCAGAGGAACACTTCAGAGAATGCCCATTCCTGAATGGAAGTGGGAGAGAATTGCAATGGACTTCGTGGTTGGTCTTTCAAAGACATTGGGGAAGTTTGACTCTATCTGGAAAATTGTGGACAGATTAACTAAGTCTGCTGACTTCATCCCGGTCAAGGTGACCTACAATGCAGAGAAGTTAGCCAGACTCTACATCTCAGAAATTGTTCGATTGCATAGAGTTCCACTTTTCATCATATCAGATAGAGGTACACAATTTACTTCTAAGTTTTGGAGAACATTGCATGCTGAATTAGGAACTAGGTTGGACCTTAGTATTGCATTTCACCCTTAGACCGATGGTCAGTCTGAGCGAATAATCCAAGTGTTGGAGGATATGCTTCGTGCATGTGTGATAGAATTTGGAGGTCATTGGGATAACTTCTTACCCTTAGCAGAGTTCTCATACAACAATAGCTATCACTCAAGTATTGATATGGCCCCATTTGAGGCACTGTATGGGAGAAGATGTAGGTCTCCCATTGGGTGGTTTGATGCATTTGAAGTTAGACCGTGGGGTACTGATCTTCTGAGAGAATCGTTAGATAAAGTGAAATGCATTCAAGAAAAGCTTTTAGCGGCTCAAAGTAGACAAAAAGAATATGCAGATCGAAAGGTTAGGGACTTGGAGTTTATGGAGGGTGAGCAAGTCTTGCTGAAGGTTTCGCCCATGAAAGGGGTGATGCGGTTTGGTAAGCGAGGTAAGCTAAGCCCAAGGTATATTGGTCCATTTGAAGTTCTGAAGCGCGTGGGGGAGGTAGCTTATGAATTAGCCTTACCCCTAGGACTTTCAGGAGTGCATCCGGTATTTCATGTGTCTATGTTAAAAAAAGATACCATGGGGATGGAAACTACATCATTCGTTGGGATTCAGTTCTTCTTGATGAGAATTTGTCTTATGCGGAGGAGCCTGTTGCCATTCTAGATAGAGAAGTCCTCAAGCTGAGGTCAAGAGAGATTGCATCCATCAAAGTTCGATGGAAGGATCGACCAGTTGAAGAAGCCACTTGGGAGAAGGAGGCTGATATGCGAGAAAGATACCCACACCTGTTTACAGATTCAGGTACTCCTTTCGCCCTTGTTTTTCTTCTTGTGATCGTTCGAGGACGAACGATGGGTAAATTGGTATCTATTGTAACAACCTGTTTAGTCGTTTTGAGCAGCAGATTTAATTTCTGGAAAAACTGGCTGAGACGACAGATCCCACGAAGGACCGTCATGGGCACGACGGACCGTCGAGGGGGTCTCATTCCAAAACACTTAGATTTCTGAAATTTGGGTACTGAAATTGACTCTTTGAACTTCGTGACAGAATGGCAGGACGGACCGTCACAGGGCCTTCAGTAAATTTCAGTCTCTGAACTCTGTGACGACTCAGCAGGACTGACCGTCGCAGGCAAGACGGCCCGTCACAGACTGCGTAATCCCAGGCTGGGTCGGATTTCTGTTAAATGTTTTAAGGGGCGTTTTGGACTATTCCTGCTATAATTATAAATCTAGTGGGTTAATGTTAATAATTTAACTACTGGAGGGTTAAAGGAGATAACCTTGAATTAATTAATGGGTTAATTCATCATCTTTTATACTTAATTATATGCTAATTAGGGTAAAAGAAAGAGGGTTGAATAAGAAAAAATAGAAAGAACAGAGAGAGGGAGAAGAACGATCGAGAGAGAGGAGAAACGAAGAGGAAAACAAAGCTTTGGAGAATTTGCTTGCTTGATCACTAATCTTCGGTGGAGGTAGGTTATGGTTTTTATACTATTCGTAGTAAACTCTTAATAGCAAATGATATGTATTGGGTAGTGTTGTAAACCCTTCTATGTGCTTAATTGTATGCTTGCATGAATGTGATTATATAATTGTGATAACATAAGCATGATGAAGCTATTGAATCCTAAATCTTTAAAACCCTACTCTACTTTGTTAATGATGATGCCTTGGTATAAAAGAAGGCTTGATGAACGAAAGTAGTGAGATTAGGGGATCGGGTGTCACATTCCGGCACCAGGATAGTATGATGAGGATCGGAGTGTCACGTTCCGACACCAGGATAGTATATGGATCGGGTGCCACGTTTTGGTACCAGGATAGTATATGGATCGGAGTGCCACGTTCCGGCACCAGGATAGAATATGGATTGGGTGTCACGTTCCAACACCAGGATAGTATGATGAGGATCGAAGTGTCACGTTCCGACATCAGGATAGTATATGGAGCGGAGTGTCACGTACCGACATAAAGATAACGAATCTTGAAAGATGTTAATATACTCAATTTAATGAACCTAATTTTCAAATGAATATGATGGGGAGGCGTGAGTCCTCATTGATGTGCTTGGTGTTGTGACCAAGGGTTATGGTAATTGTAAATGTCACATGTTGAGTATTGTAGTTGATTTTTTGATATTATCTGATATATACTGTTTTCTATTTTGAGTTGGCCGATGATATCTACTCAGTACTCGTGTTTTGTACTGACCCCTACTTGTAATTGTTTTCTTTGTTATTTGTGGAGTTTAGAAAATGTACCGTCGTCTTCAACTCAACTGCAACTCTAGCCAGTCTTCATTACACCGGATTTCAGGGTGAGCTAACGCTTCTAGCTTGGAATGGATCTTCTTATTCATGTCTTGATGCCTTGATGTTCCGGCATGGACTAGATTTTTATTTATTCTAGCTTTCTAGATACTCTTAGAATTAGTAATTTTAGGATAGATGTTCTTGTGATGATGACTTCCAGATTTTGGGGATAATAATAAGTGTTTGAGTTTTTGAAGTTATTAATCTATTTTTATTAATGAGTTTTAAGTCTTCCGCATTGTTTTCATTTATTATGTTTGAAATGTTGGGGTGTAGATTGGTTGGTTCGCTCACATAGGAGGATAAATGTGGGTGCCACTCACGACACGTTTTGGGTCGTGACACCTAATTATCATATAATCAAATATAAAAGATGATAAAAGTAACCCACTATTTATTTCAAGGTTATCTCCTTTAACCCCCATGTAAATAAGTTATTAAACTTACCCCACTAATTCTATAATTATAATCATGAATAGTCCAAAACACCCCTTTAAAACTTTTAGCAGAAATCCGACCAAGTCGGGGTTACAAAGCTTGTGACGGTCTGTCGTATCCATGACGGGCCGTCCTGCAAGTCCGTCACAAAGTCCAGAGAGTTAAATTCCGTATTGAAACTTGTGACGGTCCGTCGTATCTACGACTGTCCGTGCTGTAATTCCGTCGCGTAGTTCAGACAGTCGCTCTCAGTACCCAAATTTTCAGAGTTGAAGTGTTTTGGAACGGAGACTCTCGACGAACCGTTGTGCTTATGACAGTTCGTCCCACCTGTCGTCGAGGGAAATGAAGGGAGTCACAGGAGAAATTTCACAAGTATGGGACGACGGAGTCCATCACGGTCCGTCGTGACCGTGACGGTCCGTCGCGTGATCCGCCGACCCAGTCAGTTTTTATCAAATATAATTCTACTGCGCGAAACGACTAAACAGATCGTTACATTCCAACACTATATTCACCAACTAAATCACATTAACTTATTTAAAGAAATTAACAAATTTCCAAGTCTAATTAGTTTAGTTTAAAATAAATTGAAACACTATATTTACCAACTAAATCACATTTACTTATTTGAAGAACTAACATCTTTCTAAGTATAAGTAGTTTAGTTTAAACTTAATTCCGACACTATGTTCACCAATTAAATCACATTATCTTATTTAAAGAACATAACATCTTTCCAAGTGCAATTAGTTTATTTTTAACTTAGTTCCAACACTTACTAAGCAACTAAATCGCATTAATTTATTTAAAAACTTAACAACTTTCTATGTGTAATTAGTTTAGTTTTAACTTAATTCCAATACTATACTTACCAAATAAATCACATTAACCTATTTAAAGAATTTAATAATTTTCTAAGTTTTATTAGTTTGGTTTTAAGTTAATTCAAATGCTATATTCACCAACTAAATCATATTTACTTATTTGAAGAACTTAACATCTTTCTAAGTCTAATTACTTTAGTTTTAACTTAATTCAAACACTATATTCACCAACTAAATCACATTTATTTATTTATTTAAAGAACTTAACATCTTTCTAAGTCTACTTCGTTTGGTTTTAACTTAATTCCAACACTATATTCGCGAAATAAATCAAATTATCTTGTTTAAAGGATTTAATAAGTTTCCAAGTCTAATTAGTTTAGTTTAAACTTAATTCCAATACTATATTCACCAACTAAATCATATTATATTATTTAAAGAATTTATCAACTTTTTAAGTCTAAGTGTAACAACCCATTTAGTCGATTTGAGCAGTAGAATTATTTTTGATAAATACTTTCCGCTAAATTTTAAATGGGTGTTTTGGACTATTCATAATTATATGAAATTAGTGGGGTAATGTAACGACCTGTTTAGTCGTTTTGAGCAGCAGAATTATTTCTGGAAAAACTGGCGGGAACGACAGGTGTAACGACGGACCGTCGTGGTCACGACGGCCCGTCGAGGAGGTGTCGTTCCACGACACTTAGAATTTTGAAATCGGATACTGAAAATCGACTCTCTGAACTTCGTAACGAAATGGCAGAACGGACCGTCACATCCACGACGGACGGTCGTGAGTTTCCGTTGCAAAACACTTCAACTTTTGAGAATTTGGTACAAGAAACGAGTCTCTGACCATCAGGACGGAGGGCAGGACGGACCGTCACAGGGGTGACGGGCCGTCACAGCCCACCTGAAACATGGGGAGGCGCGACGACCACCGTGACGGACCGTCGCAGGCACGACGGCCCGTCACAGGTGGCGCCAATCCCAGGCAGTTTAGGATTTCTTTCCTCGTTTTAAGGGACGTTTTGGACTATTCTTTCCTTAATTATAAAGTGTGAGGGTTAATATTAATAAATCTAATTACTTGGGGGTTAAAATAGGTAACCTTAAGTTAATTAGTGGGTCATTATTACCATCTTTTATTCTTAATTATATATGAATTAGGGTAAAAGAAAGAGGGTTTTGAATAAAACAAAAGAGAAAGGACAAGAGAGAGAAAGGAGAAACGAATTGAGGGAGATCGAACGAGAAGAACAAAGCTTGGGAGAATTCTTGTTGATTTCAATTCTTCGGTGGAGGTAGGTTATGGTTTCTTTTATGATATTCGTAGTAAACTCTTAATAGTGAATGATATGTGTTGGTAGTATTGTAAACCCTTCTATATGCTTAAATTGTATGCTTGCATGAATATGATTATGAAATTGTGAATAAATAAGCATGATGAAGTTATTGAATCCCAAATCTTGATAAAACCCCTAATTCACTTGTTAATGATGATGCCTTAGTATGAAAGAAGGCTTGATGAATTAGGGGATCGGGTGCCACGTTCCGGTACCAGGATAGAATGAATATGAGGATCGGGTGCCACGTTCCGGTACCAGGATAGAATGAATATGAGGATCGGGTGCCACGTTCCGGTACCAGGATAGAATGAATATGAGGATCGGGTGCCACGTTCCGGTACCAGGATAGGATGAATATGAGGATCGGGTGCCACGTTCGTACGAGGATAGAATGAATATGAGGATCGGGTGCCACGCCCGTACCAGGATAGAATGAATATGAGGATCGGAGTGTCACGTTCCGACACCAGGATAGTATATGAGGATCGGAGTGCCACGTTAGGCACCAGGATAGAAATAGAGGAGCGGAGTGTCACGTACCGACACAAGAGGAAGAAAGATAATGAATCTTGAAAGATAATGAATATACTCAATCTAATGAACTTAATTCCCAAATGAGTATGGTATTGAGGCTTGAGACCTCATGTGTGAACTCGGTTGTAGTTATTGATGAATTTATGTTGTTATTGCTACATGTTGAGTATTGTAGTTGATTTACATTATTATTGATATATACTGTTCCCTATTTTGAGTTGGCCGATGATATCTACTCAGTACTTGTGGTTGTACTGACCCCCTACTTTTATGTTTTCTTCTTTGTTAATTGTGCAATGCAGCAAACGTTCCGTCAACCTCAACTCAACAGTAGATCTAGCCAGTCTTCACTACCTTCGGAAATTCAGGGTGAGCTAATGCGTCTAGCTTGGACTGGGTCTTCTTCTTCAAGTCTTGATGCCTTGAACTTCCGGCATGGACTAGCTAGTATTAGTTTTAGCTTCCTAGACAGTTTTAGTTTAGCAATTTGAGATAGATGTTCTTGTGATGATGACTTCCAGATTTTGGGGATAATAATAATAGTTTTGAATTGTTTTATTAATGAGTTAAGTCTTCCGCATTATTTTCTGTGGTTATATATTGAAATGTTAAGGTCTATATGGGTTGGTTCGCTCACATAGGAGGGTAAATGTGGGTGCCAGTCGCGGCCCCATTTTGGGTCGTGACAGGTAATTTTAATAATATATTTAGTTGGTGGTTAAAGAAGATAATAGTGAAATAAATAGCGGATTACTTTTATCACTTTATAATTGATTATATGATAATTAGGGTAAAAAGAATCATTAGAAGAAAAATAAAAAGTGCGGAAGAGGAGAACGAAAGAGAGCAGCATGAACGAAAGAAGAACGCAAGCGACTTAGACTTCAGGTAAATCATTCGCTAAAATTTTATAAAAGGAATATGTGTATGAAATTTGAAATAAAGTGAGGAATGTAAATATATATATATATATATATATATATATATATATTATTTGATAGAAAATGAAATAAGGACATACCTGCAAATGGAGGTGCTGCTTGAGAAAAAGAGGAGTAATGCATGTGTGCCACAGGTCTCGTGACCAGTGGCTTCAATTGGTAACGTCGGTAGGAGATTAGGAAATGGCTTCAAGGTGTTGCTATTCTGCCACTGGTTTTGTAACCAGTGGCCTAATTTTAATATTATAAAACTTTGTTATGATATAAGAAAATAAAGTTTGATATATTGAGATAGGTAATTAAATATTTAGTGTATTATATTATATGATTATTATTAAAATTGTGCTAAGTGGAGGAATTAAGACTTACTATTAGGTTTGAATTTTAGGAAATATATATATATATATATATATATATATAAAGGTAGGTGAATTTTGGGTCTAGGCTAGACATAGAGTAATATTATGTCTGTAGACTCATTAACTTACAAATATGTATATATATTTGATAGATTGAAAAGGTTCATAGGCATTGAAGAAAGAAAAGGCATTGGAGAGGTAGCTTCCTTGATTTCTGTTCTTCGGTGGAGGTAGGTTATGGCTTATTTCTATTTAATAGATAAACTCTCAAAAGAGATTGATATGTGTTAAGTGATATTGTAAAGTCTCCTATGTACTTGATGGTGTGGTTGTATGTCTTGATTGTGTGGTTTGTGGTTGGCCTAAAATTATGAGATTGTTGAATTTCCAATCTTGAATCCTCTCTAGTAAAATGACGCCTTGAATAAACAAGGCTTGATGAAATAAAATAATGAGATAATTGGATCGAAGTGTCACGTTCCGACACGGTATTATTGGATAAGAGTGTCACATTCTGACACTGTATTATGGGATCGGAGTGTCACGTTCCGACACAATAACATTAAAGGCAAGAAATCTTGAAGTAACTTAATATACTTAATCTCAAAGAACCTATTGTCCAAATGAGTATGGTGTGGAGGCATGAGTCCTCATAGGTGTGCTTGATGTTGTTATTGATGGTGTACCTATTATGGTGTTGTTGTCAATGGTTCATGTGTTTGTTGGTTGCCACCTGTTAAGTATTCTAGTTGATTTTATACTATTGTTTAATATATATTGATTTCTATTTTGAGTTGACCGATGATACCTACTCAGTACGTGTTCCTAGTACTGACCCCTACTTGTATTTTCTTCTCTGTTCTTTGTGGAGTGCAGCAAGTCTACCAACGACTTTGACTCACCCTCAGCTCTAACTAGTCTCCAGCACATCAGAGTTCAGGGTGAGCTATTAATTCTAGCTCGTGCTGGATTCTGTCATTCACGTCTTGATGTCTTTTAATTTCGGACATGGACAATCTTTTTGCTTATTTTGGTTTGTTAAACACTCTTAGACTCGGTAATTTTAGGATAGATTTCCTTGCTGTGATGACTTCCAGATTTTAGGATAATAAGTGTTAAACTTTAGAAGCTTATTTAATTGGTTACATTAATATGTTTTGGAACTTCCGCATTATTTTTGTTATTCATAGTTGATCTATTGGTAAATAATGGGGTTTAGATTTGTTTGTTCGCTCGCCTAGGAGGTTAACTGTGGGTGCAACTCATGACTCATTTTGGGTCATGAGTGGTTCTTACTCTAGAGGGCAGAGTTCAGGAGGTTACCCAACCCGTCCTATTCAATCTTCACTGCAGGCTTCAGCTGGGGGTCTATCGCAGACCTGTCAGCCTTTTTCTGAGTTTGGAGGTTATTCCAGACTTCTTTATTTTCACAGAGACATATATTTGACTCCAAGAATTGCTATGGATGTGGAGAGGCTGGACATATTAGGAAATATTGTCCAAAACAGAGTTACAGACCCCTAGTAGTTTGAGGTAGAGAAGGTCATGGTAGAGGCCGCTATTCTAGAGGACGTGGTGGCCAAGGTAATGGTGGTCACCAATTCAGTCGGGGTAGCGGGCAAGTTGGAACTACTGCAGCGCATCTTGGTAGGGGCAATGGACAGACAGGTTATAGGGCCCTTTGTTATGATTTGCCCGGGAGGTCTGAAGCAGAGACATCTGATGTTGTTATCACAGGTACTCTTTTGGTCTGTGATTGCATGGCTTCTGTATTGTTTGATCTTGGATCCACATTTGCATATGTATCTTCCTCATTTGCTATTGTTCTTGATTTATATTGTGATTTGCTTGACATGCCTATTTGTGTCTCTACTCCTCTAGATGAGTCTATGATAGTTGAGAAGGTGTATAGGTCTTGTCTTGTGACTTTTTGTGGGGAGCAATACTTATGTAGATTTGATTATTCTAGAGATGGTTGATTTTGATGTAATTCTGGGTATGACTTGGCTTTCTCCAATGTAACAACCCGTGTAGTCGGTTTTGGCACTAGATATTTTTATGTTAGAAAATACTTTCTGATAGATTTAAGTGGGTGTTTTGGACTACTCATAATTATAATTATAAAATTAATAGGGTAGTTTTGATAAGTAATTTAGTTGATCGTTAAAGAAGATAATACCAAAATTAATAGGATATAATATTTTATTAATTTATAATTTATACCCATATATAAATTAATTAAATAAAAGAAAGAAGGGTTTTATTGTTTAGTTATCAGAGGATAGATAGCATGCGCCTATTCTCTCGGTTCTTGGCACTGCCGACAAGTTTGACGGACGACTTCAGATTGGGAAGATTCAGAGTCATTGAGGAAACAAAAAAAGCATTGAAGAAGTTGCTTACTTGACTTCGATTTTTCGGTGGAGGTAGGTTATGGTTTATGTTATTTGATAGTAAACTCTTAATAGTGATTGATATGCCTTGAATGATATTGTGAAGTTCTCTATGTACATGGTTGTGTGAATGTGTGATTTGGTTGTTTGGTTTATGATTAGTCTGAAATCCTGAGACCGTAGAATTTATATTCTCTAACCCTCTCTATCGAAGTGATGCCTTGAATAAAGAAGGCTTGATCAAAATAATATAACAATGAATTGAAAGCGGTGATAATAAAGGATAAATTGAAAGTATAATTGGATCGGAGTGTCACGTTCCAACACGGTATTTTTGGATCGGAGTGTCACGTTCCGACACGGTATTCTTAGATCGGAGTGTCACGTTCTGACATAGTATTCTTGGATCGGAGTGTCACGTTCCGACACGGTATTCTTGGATCGGAGTGTCATGTTCCGACACGGTATTCTTGGATCGGAGTGTCACGTTCCGACACGGTATTCTTGGATCGGAGTGTCACGTTTCGACATGATAATATTAAAGGAAAAACATGTTGAATTAATGGAAGGTACTCAATCTCAAAGAATTCGACTCCCAAAATGGTTTGGTTTGGAGGCATGAGTCCTCATGTGTGATCTTGATATCATTGACTTATTACGAGTTTACTTTGATGTTGTTGATACTTGTTCATGTTGTTTGTTGTTTATCACCTGTTAAGTGCTATAGTGGAGTTCATACTATTATTTATTGTATATTAGTTACTATTTTGGGTTGACCAATGATACTTACTCAGTACATGTTGCCTCGTACTGATCCCCTCCTTGTTTTCTTCATTATTTTCCTTTTATGAAATACAGCGATTCTACCTATGACTTCTGATTTCCCTCAGCTCTAGCCAGCCTCCCACATATCAAGTTACAGGGTGAGATATCCATTCAAGCTCGTGTTGGATTCTCTCGGTCATGACATGATGTCTTATACTTTCGGACACTAATAATTTTATTCTTTATTTTAGTGTATTCGATATTCTTAGACTTAGTATTGGAGATTAAATGTCCTTGATGTGATGACTATCAGATTTTGAGATGATAAGTATTAAACTTTTACAAACTTATTTAAATTGGTTGCTTAGTATCTTTTGGAGCTTCCACATTATTTATATTATTATAGTTGCACTATTGGTAAATGTTGGGGTTTAGATGTGTTGGTTCTTCCACCTAAGGATGTATGTGTGGGTGCCACTCACGAATCATTTTGGGTCGTGACATCCAAATTTTGCAATCTTTGATTGTAATGCTAAAATTGTGACATTGGCCAAGCCTGGGACAGATCCGCTAGTGTGGGAGGGTGACTATATTTCCACCCCAGTTCGTATTATCTTTTTTCTTCGTGCTAAGAGGATGGATAGTAATGGTTGTTTAGCTTTCTTGGCACATCTCGGGGATGATACTTCTAAAGTACCTTCGGTTGAGTCTGTTTCGATAGTCTGTGAGTTTCTGGATGTGTTTCCTGCAGACCTACCTGGTATGCCATCGGATAGGGATATTGATTTTTGTATTGATCTGGAGCCGGGTACTCGCCCCATTTCTATTCTCCATTATAGAATGGCTCCAGCTGAGTTAAGGGAGTTAAAGGCACAACTTCAGGAGTTGTTAGGTAAAGATTTTATTAGACCGATTGCATCCCCTTGTGGTGCTCCTATTTTATTTGTGAAGAAGAAAGATGGAAGTTTTTGGATGTGCATGGATTACAGGCTGCTGAATAAGGTAACTATTAAGAACAAGTATCTCATTCCTTGCATTGATGATTTGTTCGATCAGTTACAACGTGCTTCTGTCTTCTCTAAAATTGATTTGAGATCTGTTTATCATCAATTGAAAATACGGGCAACAGATGTGCCAAAGACTGCTTTTCGAACCAGGTATGGGCATTATGAATCTTAGTAATGAGCCTGATGAACGGGATTTTTAAGCCATATCTGGATCTCTTTGTTATTGTATTTATTGATGATATACTGATATACTCAAAGAGCAAGAAAGAACATGAGGAGCATTTAAGAATTGTATTGGAGTTGTTGAGGGAGAAAAGGCTTTATGCCAAATTCTCCAACTGTGAGTTTTGGCTAGATTCAGTGTCCTTCTTGGGGCACGTGGTTTCTATGGATGGTGTGATGGTGTATCCTTCTAAGATTGAATCAGTGAAAAGTTGGCAAAGACCTACTAATGTTTCAGAGGTAAGGAGCTTTGTTGGTTTAGCTAGATACTACCGTCGATTCGTCAAGGGATTTTTTTCTATTGCTTCGCAGCTGACAAATTTGACCAAGCAGAATGTTCCATTTGTATGGTCGGATGAATGTGAAGAAAGATTCAAAAAACTTAAGGCCTTGTTGACTACTGCGCCAATTCTTACCTTGCAAGTGGAAGGTAAGAATTTTATTGTTTATTGTGATGCATCTTATTCTGGTTTAGGTGCATTGCTAATGCAGGAGACGAATTTAATTGATTATTCTTCGAGGCAATTGAAAATGCATGAACGTAACTATCCGACACATGATTTAGAGTTGGCTGAAGTTGTATTTGCATTAAAGCAGTGGAGGCATTACCTTTATGGGGTCAAGTGTGAAGTTTACACAGATCATCATAGTCTTCAATATATCTTTACTCAGAAGGATTTAAATTTGAGGCAGAGAAGGTGGATGAAATTATTGAAAGATTATGATATTACTATTTTATATCACCCTGGAAAAGCTAATGTTGTGGCAGATGCCTTAAGTAGAAAAGCAGGGAGCATGGGTAGTTTAGACCACTTACAGGTTTCTAGACGCCCATTGGCTAGAAAGGTTCATACTCTGGCTAATAACTTTAGGAGGCTGGAAGTACTAGAGAAAGAAGGATTTTTGGCCTCTGTGAAGGCAAGATCTTCCTTTGTTGACAAGATTAAGGGAAATCAGTTTGCTGATGAAAAGCTGAGCCGAATTCAAGATATGGTATTGCGAGGAGAGGCTAAAGAGGCAGTAATTGATGAAGAAGGCGTCTTGAGGATTAACAGAAGGGTATGTGTGCCCGTGCGGATGATTTGATTCACACTATTCTTACAGAGGCTCATAGTTCAAGGTATTCTATACATCCTGGTGCAACCAAGATGTATCGTGATCTAAAGTAACATTTTGGTGGAGTAGAATGAAGCGTGACATTGTTGATTTTGTTGCCCAATGCCCAAATTATCTGCAGGTAAAGTATGAACACCAGATGCCGGAGGGACACTTCAGAGAATGCCCATTCCTTAATGGAAGTGGAAAAGAATTGCAATGGATTTCGTAGTTAGTCTTCCAAAGACATTGGGTAAGTTTGATTCTATTTGGGTAATTGTTGACAGGTTAACTAAGTCTGCTCACTTCATTCCGATCAAGATGACTTACAATGCAGAGAATTTTTCCAAACTCTATATCTCTGAAATTGTTTGATTACATGGAGTTCCACTTTCCATCATATCAGATAGAGGTACGCAATTTACTTCTATGTTTTGGAAGACCTTACATGTTGAATTAGGTACTAGATTGGATTTTAGTACTGCATTTCACCCTCAGACCGATGGGCAGTCTGAGCGAACAATTCAAGTGTTGGAGGATATGCTTCGTGCGTGTATGATAGATTTTGGTGGTCATTGGGATAAATTCTTACCCTTAGCAGAGTTTTCATACAATAATAGCTATCACTCAATTATTGATATGGCCCCATTTGAGGCACTGTATGGGAGGAGATGTACGTCTCCCATTGGTTGGTTTGATGCATTTGAGGTGAGACCTTGGGGTACCGATCTTTTGAGGGATCGTTAGATAAAGAAAAATTCATTAAGGAGAAGCTTCTAGCAGCTCGGAGCAGGCAGAAAGAATATGCAGATCGAAAGGTTAGGGACTTGGATTTTATGGATGGTGAACAAGTCTTGCTGAAGGTTTCACCCATGAAAGGGGTGATGCGGTTTGGTAAGCGAGGTAAGCTTAGTCCGAGGTATAATGGTCCATTTGAAGTTCTGAAGCGCGTGGGGAAGGTGGCTTATGAATTGGCATTGCCTCAAGGTTTCTCAGGAGTGCAGCCGGTATTTCATGTGTCTATGCTGAAAAAATACCATGGTGATGGAAACTACATCATTCGTTGGGATTCAGTTTTTCTTGCTTAATACTTTCCGCTAAATTTTAAATGGTGTTTTGGACTATTCATAATTATAATTATGAAATTAGTGGGGTAATTTTAATAATTTATTTAGTTGGTGGTTAAAGAAGATAATAGTGAAATAAATAGTGGATTACTTTTATCACTTTATAATTGATTATATGATAATTAGGGTAAAAAGAATCTGTAGAAGAAAAATAAAAAGAGCGGAAGAGGAGAACGAAAGAGAGCACCGTGAATGAAAGAAGAACGCAAGCGACTTAGACTTTAGGTAAATCATTCGCTAAAATTTTATAATAGGAATCTGTGTATGAAATTGCAAAAGAAAGTGAGGAATGTTAATATATATATATATATATATATATATATATATATATATATATATATTATATTATATTATTTGATAGAAAATGAAATAAGGACATACCTGCAAATGGAGGTGCTGCTTGAGAAAAAGAGGAGTAATGCATGTGTGCCAATGGTCTCGTGACCAGTGGCTTCAATTGGTAACGTCGGTGGGAAATTAGAAAATGGCTTCAAGGTGTTGCTATTCTGCCACTGATTTCGTAACCAGTGGCCTAATTTTAATATTATAAAACTTTGTTATGATATAAGAAATTAAAGTCTGATATATTGAGATAGGTAATTAAATATTTAGTGTATTATATTATATGATTATTATTAAAATTGTGCTAAGTGGAGGAATTAAGACTTACTATTAGGTTTGAATTTTAGGGAATAAATTTATTTATATATATATATATATATATATATATATATATATATATATATATATATATATATATATATATATATATATATATATATATATATATATAAAGTTAGGTGCATTTTGGTTCTAGGCTAGACATAGAGTAATATGATGCCTGTAGACTCGTTAACTTACAAATATGTATATATATTTGATAGATTGAAAAGGTTCATAGGCATTAAGGAAAGAAAAGGCATTGGAGAGGTAGCTTGCTTGATTTCAGTTCTTCGGTGGAGGTAGGTTATGACTTATTTCTATTTGATAGATAAACTCTCAATAGAGATTGATATGTGTTAAGTGATATTGTAAAGTCTCCTATGTACTTGATTGTGTGGTTGTATGTCTTGATTAAGAGGTTTGTGGTTGGCCTAAAATTATGAGATTGTTGAATTTCTAATCTTGAATCCTCTCTAATAAAATGACGCCTTGAATAAAAAAGCCTTGATGAAATAAAATAATGAGATAATTGGATCGGAGTGTCACGTTCCGACACGGTATTATTGGATAGGAGTGTCACGTTCCGACACGGTATTATGGGATCGGAGTGTCACGTTCCGACACAATAACATTAAAGGCAACAAATCTTGAAGTAACTTAATATACTTAATCTCAAAGAACCTATTTACCAAATGAGTATGGTGTGGAGGCATGAGTCCTCATAGGTGTGCTTGATGTTGTGATTGATGGTGTACCTATTATGGTGTTGTTGTCAATGGTTCATGTGTTTGTTGGTTGCCACCTGCTAAGTATTCTAGTTGATTTTATACTATTGTTTAATGTATATTGATTTCTATTTTGAGTTGACCGATGATACCTACTCAGTACGTGTTCCTTGTACTGACCCCTACTTGTATTTTCTTCTCTGTTCTTTGTGGAGTGCAGCAAGTGTACCATCGACTTCGACTCGCCCTCAGCTCTAGCCAGTCTCTAGCACATCAGAGTTCAGGGTGAGCTATTAATTCTAGCTCGTGCTGGATTATCTCATTCACGTCTTGATGTCTTTGAATTTCGGACATAGACCATCTTTTTGCTTATTTTGGTTTGTTAAACACTCTTAGACTTGGTAATTTGAGGATAGATTTCCTTGATGTGATGACCTCAAGATTTTTGGGATAATAAGTGTTAAACTTTAGAAGCTTATTTAATTGGTTACATTAATAAGTTTTGGAACTTCCGCATTATTTTTGTAATTCATAGTTGATCTATTTGTAAATATTGGGGTTTAGATTTGTTGGTTCGCTCACCTAAGAGGGTTAAGTGTGGGTGCCACTCAAGACTCGTTTTGGGTCGTGGCACTAAGTCGTTTAGTTTTAACTTAATTCCAACACTATATTCACCAATTAAATCACATTAACTTATTTGAAGAATTTTACATCTTTCTAAGCGTAATTAGTTTAATTTTAACTAAATTCAAACACTATATTCACCAAATAAATCACATTAACTCATTTAATGAATTTAACAACTTTCTAAATCTAATTGGTTTAGTTTTAACTAAAATCAAACACTCTGTATTCACACACTAAATCACATTTAGTTATTTGAAGAACTTAACATCTTTCTGTCACGACCCAAATCGAGCCGTGAGTGGCACACACATTTATCCTCCTATGTGAGCGAACCAACCAATCTAAACCCCATCATTTCAAATATAATGAACTAAATACATTGCGGAAGACTTAAAACTCATTAACAAAATACATCAAATAACTTCTAAAACTCAAACACTTATTATTATCCCCAAAATCTGGAAGTCATCATCACAAGAACATCTATCTCAAATTACTAAATCTAAGAGTATCTAAGAAGCTAAAATAAATGAAAAGTTAGTCCATGCCGGAACTTCAAGGCATCAAGACACGAAGAAGGAGACCCAGTCCAAGCTAGAAGCATTAGCTCATCCTGAAATCCGGTGTAATGAAGACTGGCTAGAGTTGCGGTTGAGTTGAAGACGACGGTACGTTTGCTGCACTCCACAAATAACAAAGAAAGAAACATACAAGTAGGGGTCAGTACAACCACAAGTATTGAGTAGATATCATCGGCCAACTCAAAATAGAAAATAGTATATATCAGATCATATCATAAATCAACTACAATACTCAATCTGTAGCAACAACATGTACAAGAATCTTTGATAAATAACGTCAAGTACACTCATGAGGACTCAAGCCTCCATATCATACTCATTTGGGAAATAGGTTCTTTTCATTCGAATTTATTAACATAATTTCGAGATTCATTATCTTTATTTCTCTTGTGTCGGTACGTGACACTCCGCTCCCCTACTACTATGTGTCAGAACGTGACACTCCGATCCCCTAATTCTATGTGTCGGTTCGTGCCACCCGATCCCCTAATTCTACGTGTCGGTTCGTGACACCCGATCCCCTAATTCTACGTGTCGGTTCGTGACACCCGATCCCCTAATTCTACGTGTCAGTTCGTGACACCCGCTCCACTAATCTCATTTTATGAATTCATCAATCCTTCTTTTATACCAAGGAATCATCAATCTCATTACTTTAGTTCATCAAGCCTTCTCTTATACTAAGGCATCATCATTAACAAGGTAAATTTAGGATTAGAGATTCAATAGACTCATCATGCTTATTCATCACAATTATATAATCACATCAGGTAAGCACACAATTAAGCATATAGAAGGTTTTATAATACTACCCAACACATATCATTCGCTATTAAGAGTCTACTACGAATAGTATAAAAACCATAACCTACCTCCACCGAAGATTCGTGATCAAGCAAGCAATTTCCCAAGCTTTGTTTCCTCTTCGTTTCCCTCTTCTCTCGATCGATTCTCCCTCTCTTGTTCTTTCTATTTTTCTTTGTTCAAACCCTCTTTCTTTTACCCTAATTAGCATATAATTAAGTATAAAAGATGGCAAATTTACCCATTAATTAATTCAAGGTTATCTCTTTTAACCCTCAAGTAGTTAAATTATTCACATTATCCCACTAAATTTATAAATATAGCAGGAATAGTCCACTAAATTATTCACATTATCCCTTAAAAAATTTAACAGAAATCTGACCCAGCCTGGGATTACGCAGTCTGTGACGGGCCATCGTGCCTGCGACGGTCCGTCCTGCTGCTTCCGTCACAGAGTTCAGAGACTCAATTCCCTGAAGAGTCTATGACGGTCCGTCGTGCCCACGACGGTCCGTCCTGCCATTTCGTTTCGAAGTTCAGAGAGTCAATTTCAGTACCCAAATTTCAAAATTCTAAGTGTTTTGGAACGAGACCCCCTCGACGGTCCGTGGTGCCCATGATGGTCCTTCGTGAGATCCGTCGACCAAGACAGTTTTTCCAGAAATAAAGTTTGTTGCTCAAAACGACTAAATAGGTCGTTATAATAGATACCAATTTACCCATCGTTCGTCCTCGAACGATCATAAGAAGAAAAACAAGGGCAAAAAGGAGTACCTGAATCTGTAAACAGGTGTGGGTATCTTTCTTGCATATCTGCCTCCTTCTCCCAAGTGGCTTCTTCAACTTGTCGATTCTTCCATTGAACTTTGATGGATGCAATCTCCCTTGACCTCAACTTGCGGACTTCTCTATCTAAAATAGCAACAGGTTCCTCCTCATAAGACAAATTCTCATCAAGCAAAATTGAATCCCAACGGATAATGTAGTTTCCATTCCCATGGTATCTTTTCAACATAGACACATGAAACACCGGATGCACTTTTGACAGTCCTGGAGGCAAGGCTAATTCATAAGCCACCTCCCCTACTCGCTTAAGTACTTCAAATGGTCCAATATACCTTGGGCTTAGCTTACCTCTTTTACCAAACCGCATCACCCCTTTCATGGGCGAAACCTTCAGCAAGACTTGCTCACCCTCCATAAACTCCAAGTCTCTAACCTTTCAATCTGCATATTCCTTTTGCCTACTTTGCGCCGCTAAAAGCTTTTCTTGAATAGATTTCAGTTTATCCAATGAATCCCTCAAAAGGTCAGTACCCCAAGGTTTAACCTCAAATGCATCAAACCACCCAATGGGAGACCTACATCTTCTCCCATACAGTGCCTAAAATGGGGCCATATCAATACTTGAGTGATAGCTATTGTTGTATGAGAACTCTGCTAAGGGTAAGAAGTTATCCCAATGACCTCCAAATTCTATCACACATGCACGAAGCATATCTTCCAACACTTGGATCATATGCTCAGACTGACCATCGGTTTGAGGGTGAAATGCGGTACTAAGATCCAACCTAGTACCCAATTCCGCATGCAATGTTTTCCAAAACTTTGAAGTAAACTGCGTACCTCTATCTGATATAATGGAAAGTGGAACTCCATGCAATCGCACAACTTCCGAAATGTAATGTTTGGCTAACTTCTCTGCATTGTAAGTCACCTTGACCGGAATGAAGTGAACACACTTAGTTAACCTATCAACAATTACCCAAATGGAGTCATACTTACCCATTGTCTTGGGAAGACCAACCACGAAGTCCATTGCAATTCTTTCCCACTTCCATTCAGGAATGGGCATTCTCTGAAGTGTGCCTCCAAGCCTCTAGTGTTCATACTTTACTTGCTGACAATTTGGACATTTGGCAACAAACTCCACAATGTCACGCTTCATTCTACTCCACCAAAAATGTTGCTTTAGGTCACGATACATCTTGGTTGCACCAGGATGTATAGAGTACCTTGAACTATGAGCCTCTGTCGGAATAGTGTTGATCAAATCATCAACGCGGGGTACACATACCCTTCCCTTGATTCTCAAAACACCTTCCTCATCGATTGTTGCTTCTTTCACCTCT
This sequence comes from Solanum arcanum, assembly GCA_027789145.1. NCBI lineage: Eukaryota > Viridiplantae > Streptophyta > Magnoliopsida > Solanales > Solanaceae > Solanum > Solanum arcanum. The sequence continues at coordinate 20,426,118 of CM050935.1, read as the reverse complement.
CCTTGCAACACTTTATCTCGGATCCGGATCAATTTCTCATCATTAAACTGCTTTCCCTTAATCTTGTCAAGAAAGGAAGATCTTGCCTCCATACAAGCCAACAATCCTCCTTTCTCGTTTACCTCTAACCTCAAAAAGTGGTTAGCCAGAGTCTGAACCTCTCTAGCCAATGGACGTCTAGAAACTTGCAAGTGGGCTAGACTTCCCATGCTCCCTGCCTTTCTACTTAAGGCATCTGCCACAACATTAGCCTTTCCCGGATGATACAAGATAGTGATGTCATAATCCTTCAGTAGTTCCATCCACCTTATCTGTCTTAAATTCAAATCTTTCTGAGTAAATACATACTAGGCTACGATGATCCGTGTAGACTTCACACTTAACCCCATATAAATAATGTCTCCATTGCTTTAATGCAAACACTACCGCAACCAATTCCAAATCATGGGTCGGATAATTACGTTCATGCACCTTTAATTGCCTCGAAGCATAAGCAATTACATTCTTCTCTTGCATTAGCACTGCACCCAAACCCGAATAGGAGGCATCACAATAGACAATGAAATTCTTACCTTCCACGGGCAAGGTGAGAATTGGTGAAGTAGTCAACAAAGTCTTGAGCTTCTGAAAGCTTTCTTCACACTCGTCCAACCATACGAATGGAACATTCTGTTTAGTCAAGCTTGTCAATTGGGAAGCAATAGAAGAGAACCCTTTGACAAATCGGCGGTAGTAGCTAGCTAAACCAACAAAGCTCCTTACTTCTGACACATTAGTAGGTCTTACCCAATTCCTCATTGTTTCAATCGTAGATGGATCCACCATCACTCCATCCTTAGAAACCACGTGTCCCAAGAAAGACACTGAATCTAGCCAAAACTCACACTTGGAGAATTTGCCATAAAGCTTTTTCTCCCTCAACATTTCCAATACAATTCTCATGTGCTCCTCATGTTCCTTCTTTCTCTTTGAGTATACCAATATATCATCGATGAATACAATGACAAAGAGATCCAGATATGGCTTAAAAATCCCATTCATCAAGCTCATGAAAGCAGCAGGGGCATTCGTAAGCCCAAAAGACATTACTAAGAACTCATTATGCCCATACCTGGTTCGAAAAGAAGTCTTGGGCACATCCGTTGTCCGTATTTTCAATTGATGGTAACCAGATCTCAATTCGATTTTTGAGAAGGTACAAGCACCTTGTAACTGATCGAACAAATCATCGATGCGAGGAAGAGGATACTTGTTCTTAACTGTTACCTTATTCAGTTGTCTGTAGTCTATGCACATCCGAAAGCTTCCATCCTTCTTCTTCACAAACAATACAGGAGCACCCCAAGGAGATGCACTTGGTCTAATGAAGCCCTTTCCTAACAATTCTTGAAGTTGAGCCTTTAACTCTCTCAACTCCGCGGGAGCCATTCTATAAGGAGGTATAGAAATGGGGCGAGTACCCGATTCAAGATCAATGCAGAAGTCAATATCTCTATCCAGTGGAATACCAGGAAGGTCTGCGGGAAACACATCTAGAAACTCACGGACTATCGAAACCGACTCAATTGAAGGTACTTGGGTAGTGTCATCCCTGAGATGTGCCAAGAAAGCTAAACACCCCTTACTAACCATTCTCTTAGCACGAAGAAAGGAGATGATACGAATCGGAGTAGAAGTGTAGTCGCCCTCCCACACTAACGGATCTGTCCCAGGCTTTGCTAACGTCACAGTTTTAGCATTACAATCCAAGATCGCAAAATTCGGAGAAAGCCAAGTCATACCCAGAATTACATAAAAATCAAACATTTCTAAGATAACCAAGTCTACATATGTATTGCTCCCCACAAAAGTCACCAGACCAGACCTATATACTTTTTCAACTATCACAGACTCACCACCGGAGTAGAAACACGAATAGGCATGTCAAGCAATTCACAATGTAAATTATGACCATTAGCAAATGAGGAAGATACATAAGAAAATGTGGATCCATGATCAAACAATACAGAAGCCATGCAATCACAAACCAAAAGATTACCTGTCATGACAGCATCAAATGTCTTCGCTTCAGATCTCCCAGGGAAAGCATAACAATGGGCCCTATCACCTGTCTTCCCATTGCCCCTACCATGTTGTGCTGTAGTGGCTCCAGTTTGCCCGTTAACCCGGCCATTTTGGTGACCACCATTACCTCGGCCACCGCGTTCTCCAAAATAACGGCCTCTACCATGACCACCTCTACCTCTAGCTATAGGGGGTCTATAACTCTGTTTTTGACAATTCATCCTAATATGTCCAGTCTCCCCACATCCATAACACTCCCTAGAGTCAAGCATAGGTCTCTCAGAGAAGTGTTGACCGGTCTGAGGTGGACCCCCAACTACAGTCTGTAGTGAAGACTGGATTGGTCGGACTGAGTAACCTCCTGAACCCTGGCCTCTAGAGTAAGAATCATTAAACTCGCCTCCCTTTCGAAACCTTTTTGATGTCGATGCCATGGTGAAGTCATCTTACTTCACTCCTTCCACCTCTATCACGAAGTCTACCACTTCTTGAAAGGATTTTGCCGTAGCTGCTACCTGTAAGGCTGAAATCCGCAGTTCTGACCTTAACCCCTTCACAAAACGGCAAATCCGCTCTTGTGGACTGAAACAAAGTTGGGTGGCATACCTGGATAATGCACGAAACTTAGCCTCATATGCAGTAACCGACATCCTACCTTGCTCTAGGCTCAAGAACTCATCTCTTTTCCTATCCCTCAAAGTCCGGTGGATATACTTCTCCATAAACAAGCTAGAGAATGATGCCCAAGTCATAGGTGGTGCCTCTGTTGGTTGACACTCAATATGTGACCGCCACCACATTTTGGCGTTTCCTTGAAACTGATAAGTTACAAACTCAACACCAAACCGTTCTACTATACCCATCTTGTGTAGTAGCTCATGACAGTCAACCAGAAAATCGTAGGCATCCTAAGATTCAGCACCCTTGAAGACTGGAGGTTTCAATTTCAAGAACTTACTGAAAAGTTCATGCTGATCATTTTTCATTATAGGCCCTGTAGTCAGATGAGGAAACGTGCCTATTTCCAATGAGGCATCCATGCGGGGAGCCACAGTAGATGCATGTTGTACCTCTGGAACCGGAGGTGTTGGTGCAGAAAACACTGGACGTGTCTGGCCCTGATCAGATAACCCGCTAAGATAAGAAAGAACCTGATTGATCATCTCTAGGGTAGGTTGGGGTGGCAATTCCTCATTCTGCACTTGTTCATTCTCCCCTTCCTCACCCTCTCTTACCACTTCCTCAGTCGGTGGAGGAGTCACCGCCCTAGTACCAGATGGGCTAGGTGCTTGTCCTCTTCCTCTAGAGGAAGTCCTCCCACGACCTCTTGCACGACGTCTTGCCACTACTCCTCTTCGAGCTACAGCCCCAGTGGCTGGCTCAGACGCTTCTTGTCTTGCCGATGTTGTTGTTGGCGCAGTCGTTGCTCTAGTTCTAACCATCTGCGAAATCGAGTGAAGATGGTCAGTTACCAATTTGTATCACCTAGATACCAATTGGATCCAAGTAATAGCACGAAAGAGAGAAAGAAAGAATAGAATTTTCCTAAAGTCTTATAGCCTCTCAAAGAAAAGTAAAGGCGTCCCCCTACCGTTCCTTAAGACTCTACAAGACTCGTTCTTGTCTGATTAGACCAACGAACCTAATGCTCTGATACCAAGTTTGTCACAACCCAAATCGAGCCGTGAGTGGCACCCACATTTATCCTCCTATGTGAGCGAACCAACCAATCTAAACCCCATCATTTCAAACATAATGAACTAAATACATTGAGGAAGACTTAAAACTCATTAACAAAATACATCAAATAACTTCTAAAACTCAAACACTTATTATTATCCCCAAAATCTGGAAGTCATCATCACAAGAACATCTATCTCAAATTACTAAATCTAAGAGTATCTAAGAAGCTAAAATAAATGAAAAGTTAGTCCATGCCGGAACTTCAAGGCATCAAGACACGAAGAAGGAGACCCAGTCCAATCTAGAAGCATTAGCTCACCGTGAAATCCGGTGTAATGAAGACTGGCTAGAGTTGCGGTTGAGTTGAAGACGGCTGATGCGTTCTTTGCACTCCACAAATAACAAAGAAAGAAACATACAAGTAGGGGTCAGTACAACCACAAGTACTGAGTAGATATCATCGGCCAACTCAAAATAGAAAATAGTATATATCAGATCATATCATAAATCAACTACAATACTCAATCTGTAGCAACAACATGTACAAGAATCTTTGATAAATAACGTCAAGTACACTCATGAGGACTCAAGCCTCCATATCATACTCATTTGGGAAATAGGTTCTTTTCATTCGAATTTATTAACATAATTTCGAGATTCATTATCTTTATTCCTCTTGTGTCGGTACGTGACACTCCGCTCCCCTACTACTATGTGTCGAAACGTGATACTCCGATCCCCTAATTCTACGTGTCGGTTAGTGACACCCGATCCCCTAATTCTACGTGTCGGTTTGTGACACCCGATCCCCTAATTCTACGTGTCGGTTCGTGACACCCGATCCCCTAATTCTACGTGTCGGTTCGTGACACCCGCTCCACTAATCTCATTCTATGAATTCATCAATCCTTCTTTTATACCAAGGCATCATCAATCTCATTACTTTAGTTCATCAAGCCTTCTCTTATACTAAGACATCATCATTAACAAGGTAAATTTAGGATTAGAGATTCAATAGACTCATCATGCTTATTCATCACAATTATATAATCACATCATGTAAGCAAAAAATTAAGATATAGAAGGTTTTATAATACTACCGAACACATATCGTTCGCTATTAAGAGTCTACTACGAATAGTATAAAAACCATAACCTACCTCCACCGAAGATTCGTGATCAAGCAAGCAATTTCCCAAGCTTTGTTTCCTATTCGTTTCCCTCTTCTCTCGATCGATTCTCCCTCTCTTGTTTTCTCTATTTTTCTTTGTTCAAACCCTCTTTCTTTTACCCTAATTAGCATATAATTAAGTATAAAAGATGGTGAATTTACCCATTAATTAATTCAAGGTTATCTCTTTTAACCCTCATGTAGTTAAATTATTCACATTATCCCACTAAATTTATAATTATAGCAAGAATAGTCCAAAACGCACCTTAAAACATTTCACATAAATCCGACCCAGCCTGGGATTACGCAGTGTGTGACGGGCCGTCGTGCCTGCGACGGTCCGTCCTGCTGCTTCCGTCACAGAGTTCAGAGACTCAATTCCCTGAAGAGTCTGTGACGGTCCGTCGTGCCCACGACGATCCGTCTTGCCATTTCGTTTCGAAGTTCAGAGAGTCTATTTCAGTACCCAAATTTAAGAATTCTAAGTGTTTTGGAACGAGACCCCCTCGACGGTCCGTTGTGCCCATGACGGTCCGTCGTGGGATCCGTCGACCAAGACAGTTTTTCCAGAAATAAAGTCTGCTGCTCAAAACGACTAAACAGGTTGTTACACTTTCTTAGTCTAATTAGTTTAGTTTCAACTTAATTCTAACATTTTATTCACCAACTTAATCACATTAACTTATTTAAAGAAATTAACAAATTGCCAAGTCTAATTAGTTTAGTTTTAACTTAATTCAAACACTGTATTCACCAACTAAATCAAGTTTACTTATTTAAAGGACTTAACATCTTTCTAAGTCTAATTAGTTTAGTTTTAACTTAATTCCAACACTATATTCACGAAACAAATCAAATTATCTTATTTAAAGGATTTAACAACTTTCCAAGTCTCATTGGTATAGTTTAAACTTAATTCCAACACAATATTCAACAACTAAATCATAATAATTTATTTAAAGAATTTAATAACTTTATAAGTTTTATTTGTTTAATTTTAACTTAATTCCAACACTATATTCACCAACTAAATCACATTAACTTATTTGAAGAATTTAACGTCTTTCTAAGTGTAATTAGTTTAATTTTAACTTAATTCAAACATTATATCCACTAACTAAATAACATTAACTAATTTAATGTCACGACCCAAAAATGGACGTGATGGCACTCGTCTTATCCCACCAAGACAAGTAAGCCTAAAACTCAACCATTACAATAAAGTGCGGAAATAAAATATAAGTAACTTAATAAAACCCCCAAAACCTGGTAGTCACATGTACAAGCCTATGAAGTATTACAATTGATTTAAAAGAAAAACTCAAGTCTCAAATTAACTTGTTTCTATAATAGAACAAGATCATAATTATGGAGAAGAAAGTCTGCTGAGATGGAAACAGCTACCTCACAAATCTCCAAGAAGCCTCGGAAAAGAAGAGAATGACAAGTACAACAAAAATCCAGGCTCATAACCTACAAAAATTTGTAGAAGCAAGGGGTGAGTACCAAACCACACGGTACTCAGCAAGTAAACCTCTAAACACAAGCTAAGGGGATGAAATACGGGTACTCCTACCACCCCAAAACGAACCTCCACAACTACATCCTGCAGTAAAATCAACCCAACCTAACAGCTCATAGTTTACATAGCACATAACTCTACAACAACACTTAGACAAATTACATATACATCCTCCAAAACCACACTTTACCAAATTACATATCCTCAATAACAACACTTCAACAAATTACATATCCTTGAAAAAAAAACACTTCAACAAATTACATACCCTCAGCAACAACAATTCAACAAATTACATATCCTCAATAACGAGCTCAGTATTTATCAATCACAAATTTCGCTGAAAGTCAATCACAAGATCAGCAAAACACAATATCAAGTTCACCAATGATAAGTATGTGCAATGCAATGTCAAGTATAATCATGCATGTCTGACCTAGTGATACACACCCGCTGTCTCTCAGTCCGGGACCCATGGGGGACATATCTGTTCATGCATCTGTTGCGGCGCACGACACGACCCTCGATAATAGTAACCATCACGGCGCGCGATACGTCTCTCGAAATACACTATCCATCGCGGCGCGCGATACGTCCCTCGAAATGGTACATCCTCTTAAGTACTCATTCTTTCTCAATGCACATAACACTTGTCACAACCAATGCCTCAGAATAATGCAGATGAAAAATTCACACAAATGATGAGGAGATGACCATTTTCATAACATCGCACAGTTCACAACCACACAAACATGAAGTCACATCGACAATGATTCAACAAGCCTTCAATCATTTCTCAACAAAATCACACATAAACAATTAATCACATTGCCTTTTGTTATCCCTTTTTTTCATCATTATAATTAATCAATTTGGACAAGTCAACCCATCACCGAATCCCATTACTCTCAAACATATACCACAAGGAAATACACGCATTTCATACACTTAACAAGAGTTTAGAAATCCACTTGCCTCAAATAGTCGAACAATCACTCTGTGACTTGAGTCTTCCTCTTTTCGTTGGACTTCCAACTCAAAGCAATCTATTCATATTATTAGTCATAATAAGATTTCGAACCCAACAAAACTCAAATTACTATAGGTCTAGTCTAAACACAGAAACTCACTCAGATATGTAATCAAGCTCGTAATGTTGATGTCAATTAAGATGTCAACCCTCATATTTCCAAATTTCAAGTCTAGGGTTATGTTTCCCTTCTCCTATATCATAAATCTAATGACATTCATATAATACAATGCCCTTAATATTTCATTACCTATCTCATTATAACAAATCTTGAATTATTACTTGATAACTATAAGAAAATTGTGAAACTAAACCAAACCCATAACCATTATACATACTTATGGCATATAAAGCTTTAATTTTGGTAGGGATATCACATTATTCACTATGTGAAATCACAACAATAACTCCTTAGGAACATACATATAATAATGTAAAAGCTTGAATTATTCCTGTATTTCAATCCAAACTTATAACTTCCTTATTCCTCACCCACTAAACGCCTTAGTTATACATTAACCCAGAAATTAAAAAAATACGATCTTAACCAAATTTAAAATCAATTGATAAAAACACTTTAGAATTTAACCCTTTGGTGTTAATGTTTTCATAAATAATTGTACAAAATAATTCAATCCAATTATAGAAGATCAATCTTCTTACCTGATTTAAACACATGGTTCCTCTTTAATGACGTAACGTTGCCTCTCGTCTTCTTCCATTTTTTTTTCTTGTTACACTGTGTGATCCTTTTTTATATATATATATAAATTTATGCGTGACTGCTGCTGCTAACAACAGCAGCAGCTTTAACCTTTTTTTTTCTTTTCAATTGGGCTTAGCCCTTTTTTTTATTAGTTATTATTATTATTATTATTATATTTTTCTTAAAATTAAGTACATTTATTTTTCTTTTATTATTTTGTAAAACTTAATTAACTATTAATTTTTTTAAAATTTGTAGCACTCATTTCTATAAGTCATAAATTATTTATAAAAACTACTAAAATAATTAAGTTTAGATAAATGGGTAATATTCATAAAACGACTAAGGGGGTCATTACATTATCCACCACTAAAATCATGTTCGTCCTCGAACATAAAGTAGGTGAAGGAAGAACAACCGATGTTATCAAACATTCCATTCAAATGACTCCTCTCCTTGATTTTTGGTCACCCACAATCAATCCGTCAAATCCTCATTACAATATAACAAATACTTGTTTCATCAAATCCAACATACTTCTCACAATACTCCATTAAAGTCATTACTCTTGATACTGACAAACATCATTACCATATAAGACATTTACCATACTCTCGAACTTTCATTAATATAAATAAAAATTATTCTTAGCAAACACATTGTAGTCGTTAAAATTTTTGAACTATGGCTCTCTTTTGTTTATATTTAACCTTTTCATGAAAAATACGAGTCATACTAAAAAATGACACTAATTTCAAATATAAATGTACTTTCCCATCTCGGTAAGATAATTGAATCACACTTATTCTCAACATCACACAACCACTCACATACCAAACTTTAACTATCCTTCAAACCATTATATACCCCATGCCGAAACTCAAAGACACTATTGGTCACTCCAATACTTATGTATAATATAAGCTCAAAATCATTACTCACCATCAAATGCCTATGTAAAATATCATAATAGTCTATATCATCCCATCAACAAGTTAGATTCAATCCCCTCAAAAATTCTAATTAACCATGTAGAATTTAGGTACACAGTGTTGAACATCAATAAGTTACCAATCATAATTTGAACAATCTAGCTCGACATAACCACATATAATCTTTCCCACATCATTACTAGTCACCCAAACAAAACTCAATCTTTAGAAAAGTTGATGATAATTTCTAGTAAGTCTGTACTACTTCATATCTCACAATCATATGTAAACTCATAATTAAAAATTAATAAATTCTTCAACTACAAATCAAGGTCTTATACAAGAGGTCTTTATTCCTTCACTTTTCTTACATTCTTCTCATGATAGAAATTTTAAATACCTTGAACTCTTCAATACACCAAAACTTCTTCTTTTTTTTTATTCACTTACAAGTCTGTAACGACCTGTTTAGTCGTTTTGAGCAGCAGACTTTGATTATGGAAAAACAGGCAGAAACAACGGACCCCACGATGGACCGTCGAGGGGGTCTCGTTTCAAAACACTTAGAAATTCTAAAAATTGGGGACTGAAATCGACTCTCTGAACTTCGTAACGGAATGGCAGGACGGACCGTCACAGGCGTGACGGACCGTCACAGACTCTTCAGAGAATTGAGTCTCTGAACTCTGTGTGGGCGGCGGGGCCGGACCGTCTCGAACCACGGCTGACCGTCACAGGCTGCGTAATCCAAGGCTGGGTCGGATTTCTATAATTATTTTGAGGGGTGTTTTGGACTATTCCTGCTTTAATTATAAAGTTAGTGGGTTAATTTTAATAAGTCTAATTACTTGGGGGTTAAAAGAGGTAACCTTAAGTTAATTAGTGGGTTATTATTGCCATCTTTTATTCTTAATTATATGCTAATTAGGGAAAAAGAAAGAAGGGTTTGAATAAGAAAAAAAATAGAAAGAACAAGGAGAGGGAAAGAGAAACGATCGAGAGAAGAGGGAAACGAAGAAGAACAAAGCTTTGGGACATTGCTTGCTTGATCAAAAATCTTCGGTGGAGGTAGGTTATGGTTTTTATACTATTCGTAGTAAACTCTTAATAACGAATGATATGTATTGGGTAGTATTGTAAACCCTTCTATGTGCTTAATTGTATGCTTGCATGAATGTGATTATATAATTGTGATGAAATAAGCATGATAAAGCTATTGAATCCCAAATCTTGAAAACCCCTTGTTAATGATGATGCCTTTGTATAAGAGAAGGCTTGATGAACTAAAGTAATGAGATGATGATGCCTTGGTATAAGAGAAGGCTTGATGAATTAATAGAATGATATTAGTGGAGCGGGTGTCACGAACCGATACGTAGAATTAGGGGATCAGGTGTCACGAACCGACACGTAGAATTAGGGGATCGGGTGTCACGAATCGACACGTAGAATTAGGGGATCAGGTGTCACGAACCGACACGTAGAATTAGGGGATCGGGTGTCATGAACTGACACGTAGAATTAGGGGATCGAAGTGTCACGTTCTGACACATAGTATTAGGGGATCGGAGTGTCACGTTCTGACACCAGGATAGTATGATGAGGATCAGAGTGTCACGTACCGACACGAGAGGAACAAAGATAATGAATCTTGAAAGATGCTAATATACTCAATTTAATGAACCTATTTCCCAAATGAGTATGATATGGAGGCTTGAGTCCTCATGAGTGTACTTGACGTTATTTATCAAAGATTCGTGTGCATGTTGTTGCTGCAGATTAAGTATTGTAGTTGATTTATGATATGATCTGATATATACTGTTTTCTATTTTGAGTTGGCCGATGATATCTACTCAGTACTCGTGTTTTGTACTGACCCCTACTTGTTTGTTTCTTTCTTTGTTATTTGTGGAGTGCAGCAAACGTACCGTCAAGTTCAACTCAACCGCAACTCTAGCCAGTCTTCATTACACCGGATTTCAAGGTGAGCTAATGCTTCTAGCTTGGACTGGATCTTCTCCTTCATGTCTTGATGCCTTGAAGTTCCGGCATGGACTAGCTTTTTATTTATGTTTAGTTTCTTAGATACTCTTAGTCTTAGTAATTTGAGGATAGATGTTCTTGTGGTGATGACTTCCAAATTTTGGGGATAATAATAGTTGTTGAGTTTTTAGAAGTTATTGAATTGGTTTTTATTTATGAGTTGAAGTCTTCCGCATTACTTTCTGTTGATATTATATTGAAATGTTAAGGTTTAGATCGGTTGGTTCGCTCACATAGGAGGGTAAGTGTGGGTGCCAGTCGCGGCTCGATTTGGGTCGTGACAAAGTCTTATTCTTTGTCCAACTACCCATGACAATTTTTTCCTTGTCCTTTAAACCATAACATTATGTGAAACTCCCCTTGGGTATTAACAATCAAATGTAACCAAATTTTATTACTTGAAATTTTTAAGTCCTTCCAAATGCTTTATACTCAATGCGATTGATTATTTCTCACCTAACCCATTCATACATTGACAAAACACACTAACACAAACCTAAACTCATCATGAAAAACTTCAATTTGAATCCAGTCGTGTAACTCAATATCCATCACTATTAGCTCATACCTTTAAGATTTTTATGAATTCACGTATCTTAGTTTATCATTGATCGCCTCTCAATTGATCTTATCATATCTTTCGCTAAAAAAATCAATCATACTCATTACGAAACCCAAAGCCACGAATAAACGTATCATCACACTCAAGTTGAACGTCTATACACTCATTTCTCAAATCTTATTCGATTTTTTTTGGACCAATCTTGATAAATCTGTGACACTATTACCATGACCAATGTAAAACTGATGAAATCATGTGTCTCTAAATCCAATTCTCAACCCATGTAAATATACCTCTTTAGCCTTTGCAATCAAAGAAAATATTCTTACTCTCACCTCTTTTCGAAGGCTACACTATATCAGCTAATTTATTTATTATTATTTCTTTCATTATGACTCTAGCTCCTTTAAATTCTATTCGAGCAGTGTTTCAACACCTCCTATAACTTTACTTGCAACCAGGCTACTTACCGAACTATAGCAAACCATAACATTATATACTCGCAAGTTGTCATTACTATACAAAAATCCATTTAACAAACTATCTTTGTCATATAGCTCATCCGAATCTCAATTCATCACAAACTCTTACTATCATTATGCTTGTTTAGCCCTTTCCATCACCATTAAGTAATCTTTGTCATTGCCATGACATCTTAAAACCAACTTTATCAATAAAATTCACAAGACTAACCCAATATCGTATGCACTTTTTAGTAAGATTTTCAATTCCCTTCGCACAAGTATATTCACTGGGACTTCATTTACCCATAAGCTTGCCATTATGGTATCTATCAATTTCCTTGGACCTTAAGATGAAATTATTGATCCTCATTTAGAACCCTCTAGATACACTTCTCAACTCAACACATTAATATCGTACTGAATATCTACCACTAAATGCTTCCTTATAAATTACGCTTAGCTCAAACATCCGTAGTAACAAACTAGTTGGTTTCTCAAACCTTGAATTCAACACCAAATCTAATTATTTGAACATATGATGCAACTAATAACTCTCTAGGTATTTATTATTCACACTTAAAAATCAACATATCCATTTTCATATACCACTAGTGCCATGTTGTGAAGTCTGTTAAATCCACCACTAAAACACATCATACCTATATAGAAGATCGTATCAAAAATAGCTCATACATATTATGACAACTTTGCTAACTGTGTTTTCTCAATTTACATTGTTCATTATGTTGCAATCATTTTAATTCGTCCACTTTCAATTATCGAACTACATTCTTTTCATAAGTATATCACGTTCACCTTAGTATTAGGTCTAACATTCAAGTTATACACAACACACTAACTACTCACATGAGAAACTATGCACGAGTCATCACATAAATGAGAGTGAATGGAGTGAAACGATGATAGTCAAAACTAAACCAAGTAAGAACGATTGAGATTCAAGAAGTGTAGATTTTTCTTAAAAGTCACTATAGCCTCTCAAAGATAAGTACAGACGTCTCCGTACAGATCCTAAAGACTCTACTTAGACTCGGCTTGTACACACGTGAGACCTATGAACCAGGGGCTCTGATACCATTTTGTCACGACCCAAAAATGGACGTGATGACACTCGTCTTATCCCACCAAGACAAGTAAGCCTAAAACTCAACCATTACAATAAAGTGCAGAAATAAAATATAAGTAACTTAATAAAACCCCCAAAACCTGGTAGTCACATGTACAAGCCTATGAAGTATTACAATTGATTTAAAAGAAAAACTCAAGTCTCAAATTAACTTGTTTCTATAATAGAACAAGATCATAATTATGGAGAAGAAAGTCTGCTGAGATGGAAACAGCTACCTCACAAATCTCCAAGAAGCCTCGGAAAAGAAGAGAATGACAAGTACAACAAAAATCCAGGCTCATAACCTACAAAAATTTGTAGAAGCAAGGGGTGAGTACCAAACCACACGGTACTCAGCAACTAAACCTCTAAACACAAGCTAAGGGGATGAAATACGGGTACTCCTACCATCCCCAAACGAACCTCCACAACTACATCCTTCAGTAAAATCAACCCAACCTAACAGCTCACAGTTTACATAGCACATAACTCTACAACAACACTTAGACAAATTACGTATACATCCTCCACAACCACACTTTACCAAATTACATATCCTCAATAACAACACTTCAACAAATTACATATCCTCGAAAAAAAACACTTCAACAAATTACATACCCTCAACAACAACAATTCAACAAATTACATATCCTCAATAACGAGCTCAGTATTTATCAATCACAAATTTCGCTGAAAGTCAATCACAAGATCAGCAAAACACAATATATCAAGTTCACCAATGATAAGTATGTGCAATGCAATGTCAAGTATAATCATTCATGTCTGACCTAGTGATACACACCCACTGTCTCTCAGTCCGGGACCCATGGGGGACATATCTGTCCATGCATCTGTCGCGGTGCATGACACGACCCTCGATAATAGTAACCATCACGGCGCGCGATATGTCCCTTTAAATACACTATCCATCGCGGCGCGCGATACGTCCCTCGAAATGGTACATCCTCTTAAGTACTCAATCTTTCTCAATGCACATAACACTTGTCACAACCAATGCCTCAGAATAATGCAGATGACAAATTCACACAAATGATGAGGAGATGACCATTTTCATAACATCGCACAGTTCACAACCACACAAACATGAAATCACATCGACAATGATTCAACAAGCCTTCAATCATTTCTCAACAAAATCACACATAAACAATTAATCACATTGCCTTTTGTTATCCCTTTTTTTCATCATTATAATTAATCAATTTGGACAAGTCAACCCATTACCAATCCCATTACTCTCAAACATATACCACAAGGAAATACACGCATTTCATACACTTAACAAGAGTTTAGAAATTCACTTGCCTCAAATAGTCGAATAATCACTCTGTGACTTGAGTCTTCCTCTTTTCATTGGATTTCCAACTCAAAGCAATCTATTCATATTATTAGTCATAATAAGATTTCGAACCCAACAAAACTCAAATTACTATAGGTCTAGTCTAAACACAGAAACTCACTCAGATATGTAATCAAGCTCGTAATGTTGATGTCAATTAAGATGTCAACCCTCATATTTCCAAATTTCAAGTCTAGGGTTATGTTTCCCTTCTCCTATATCATAAATCTAATGACATTCATATAATACAATGCCCTTAATATTTCATAACCTATCTCATTATAACAAAACTTGAATTATTACTTGATAACTATAAGAAAATTGTGAAACTAAACCAAACCCTTAACCATTATACATACTTATAGCATATAAAGCTTTAATTTTGGTAAGGATATCACACTATTCACTATGTGCAATCACAACAATAACTCCTTAGGATCATACATATAATAATGTAAAAGCTTGAATTATTCCTGTATTTCAATCCAAAATTATAACTTCCTTATTCCTCACCCACTAAACGCCTTAGTTATACATTAACCCAGAAATTTAAAAAAATACGATCTTAACCTAATTTAAAATCAATTGATAAAAACACTTTAGAATTTAACCCTTTGGTGTTAATGTTTTCATAAATAATTGTACAAAATAATTCAATCCAATTATAGAAGATCAATCTTTTTACGTGATTTAAACACATGGTTCCTCTTTAATGACGTAACGTTGCCTCTCGTCTTCTTCAAAAAAAATTTCTTGTTACACTGCGTGATCCTTTTTTTATATATATAAATTTATGTGTGGCTGCTGCTGTTAAAAACAGCAGCTGCTTTAACCTTTTTTTTTCTTTTCAATTGGGCTTAGCCCTTTTTTTTATTAGTTATTATTATTATTATTATTATTATTATATTTTTCTTAAAATTAAGTACATTTATTTTTCTTTTATTATTTTGTAAAACTTAATTAACTATTAATTTATTTTAAAATTTGTAGCACTCATTTCTATAAGTCATAAATTATTTATAAAAACTACTAAAATAATTAAGTTTAGGTAATGGGTAATATTCATAAAACGACTAAGGGGGTCGTTAAATTTAATGAATTTAAAAACTTTCTAAGTCTAATTAGTTTAGTTTTAACTTAATTCTAACACTATTTTCACCCACTAAATCACATTGATTCATTTATAGAATTTATAAATTTTCCATGTCTAATTAGTTTACTTTTATTTTAATTCCAACACTATATTCACCAACTAAATCAAATTAACTTATTTAAATAAATTAAGAACTTTCCAAGTCTAATTAGTTTAATTTTAACTTAATTCCAACACTATTTTCACCAATTAAATCACATTATCTTATTTAAAGAACATAACATCTTTCCAAGTGCAATTAGTTTATTTTTAACTTAGTTCCAACACTTACTAACCAACTAAATTGCATTAACCTATTTAAAGACTTAACAACTTTCTAAGTGTAATTAGTTTAGTTTTAACTTAATTTCAACACTATATTCACCAAATAAATCACACTAACCTATTTAAAGAATTTAATAATTTTCTAAGTCTAATTAGTTTAGTTTTAACTTAATTCAAACACTATATTCACCAACTAAATTACAATTACATATTTTAAGAACTTAACATCTTTCTAAGTGTAATTAGTTTAGTTTTAACTTAATTCAAGCACAATATTCACCAACTAAATAGTTAGTTTAGTTTTAACTTAATTCAATCACTATATTCACCAACTAAATCACATTAAGTTATTTAAATAATATAACATATTTTTAAGTCTAATTATTTTATTTATAACTAAATTCCAACATTATATTTACCAACGAAATCACATTAACTTAGTTAATGAACTTAAAAACTTTCTAAGTGTAATTAGTTTAGTTTTCACTTAATTCAAACACTATTGTAACGACCATTTTTATCGTTTTGAGTAGTAGAACTTTTTTTGTTAGAAAATACTTTTCAATAGGTTCTAAAAGGATATTATGGACTATTCTTAATTATAATTATGAAATTAATGGTATAATTGTTATAATTTATTTAGTTGGTGGTTAAAGAAAATAACTTTAAATTTAATAGTGGGTAATTTTTATCACTTTTATAATTAGTCATATAATAACTAAGGTAATGATAATCAGTTTGAGAAAAAGAAAAGGGAAGAGAAGAAAGGTGGTGGTTGAAGAAAAATCGAAAGGGTGGCTGGAAGTCTTATAGGTAAAAGTCCTCATCCAAATACCCCAACATTTGTACATGTGAATTTTATTATTGTTATAAGACCGTTTAAGGAGAATATAAGTACCATTTGTTACACACTTGGGGGCCGAATATGATTTCAATATCTCAGAAATTGTTCGATTGCGTGGAGTTCCACTTTCCATCATATCAGATAGAGGTACACAAATTACTTCTAAGTTTTGGAGAACATTACATGCTGAATTAGGTACTAGACTGGATCTTAGTACTGCATTTCACCCTCAGATCGATGGTCAATTTGAGTGAACGATTCAGGTGTTGGAGGACATGCTTTGTGCATGTGTGATAGAATTTGGTGGTCATTGGGACAAATTATTACCTTTGGCTGAGTTTTCATGCAACAATAGCTATCATTCAAGTATTGATATGGCCCCATTTGAGGCATTGTATGGGAGGAGATGTAGGTCCCCCATTGGTTTGTTTGATGCATTTGAGGTTAGACCTTGGGGTTCTGATGTTCTGAGGGAATCATTAGAGATAGTGAAATTTATTCAAGAAAAGCTTTTAGCAACTCAGAGTAGGAAAAAGGAATATGCAGATCGAAAGGTTAGGGACTTGGATTTTACGGAGGGTGAACAAGTCTTGCTGAAGGTTTCACCCATGAAAGGTGTGATGTAGTTTGGTAAGCGAGGTAAGCTTAGTCCGAGGTATATTGGTCCATTTGAAGTTCTGAAGCGCGTGGGGGAGGTGTCCTATGAATTGGCATTGCCTCCAGGGTTGTCAGGAGTGCACCCGGTATTTCATGTGTCTATGCTGAAAAATATCATGGTGATGGAAATTATATTATTCATTGGGATTCAATTCTTCTTGATGAGAATCTGTCTTATGAGGAAGAGCCTATTGCTATTCAAGATAGGGAGGTCTGCAAATTGAGATCAAAAGAGATTGCTTCTATCAAGGTTCAGTGGAAGAATCGGCCAGTTGAAGAGTCCACTTGGGAGAGTGAGGCTGATATGCATGAAAGATATCCACATCTTTTTAACGATTCAGGTACTCTTTCTCGCCCTCGCCCTTCTTTTGATCGTTCGAGGACGAACGATGGGTAAATTGGTATCTATTGTAACGACCATTTATTATCATTTTAAGCACTAGAACTTTTTATGTCAGAAAATACTTTTCGATAAGTTCTAAAAGGATATTTTGGACTATTCTTAATCATAATTACGAAATTAATGGGATAATTGTTATAAGTTATTTAGTTGGTGGTTAAAGAAAATAACTTTAAATTTAATAGTGGGTCATTTTTATCACGTTTATAATTAGTCATATAATAACTAGGGTAACGATAATCAGTTTGAGAAAAAAGAAAGGGGAAGATACGAAAGGTGGTGGCAGAAGAAAAATCGAAAGGGTGGCTGCAAGTCTTATAGGTAAATGTTCTCATCCAAATACCCCAACTTTTGTACATGTTAATTTTATTATTGTTATAAGACCGTTTCAGGAGAATATAAGTACTATTTGTTACAGACTTGGGGGCCGAATATGATTTCACTTAATTATTTGTTGACAAGTCGTAATGGACATTTAGGACATAGTTATTGGCCAAGAGTTGAAACTTAATGATTATAAAATAAAATAAGGTGTAGGAAATTGTTAGTATTTGTTTATTTGATAAGAATGGAGGTTACACTTATTGTTATGTGAGTAGATAATATAGGTTTGGCTATTTTTTTTGTTATTGTAATTTAATTAAAGAATTGATTTTAAAACTTGGTAGACACTCACGTGGGTTAAGTTGGGAAGAATGATATGACCTCTTAATGACAAATTAATGTTTGCAGTGAGTTTAGTCATTACAATTATATATTTATATTATAGAAGTTTAATGCATCTAAGAAATTTTTAGTTCTCGCATTATATATCAAGTTTTAATATATTGGCTTAGGAATTTAAATATTAAGTGTAGTATATTATATGATTTACATTAAAGTAATGTTAAATGGAGTAATAAGATTCATCTTTGGATCTAGACTAGACATATAGTAGCATGGGTGTTTATATAGTCATTAATTTAAAAAGGGTATGTATAATTGATAGAGTGGAAAGGTTCGAAAGCATTGAGGAAAGGAAAAGTATTGGAGCTTGCTTGAATTCGGTTCTTCGGTGGAGGTAAGTTATGGTTTATTTCTATTGATAGATAAACTCTCAATAGCGATTGATATGTATTGAGTGATATTGTAAAGTCTCCTATGTACTTGATTGTGTGGTTTAAAGTCTTGATTGTGTGGTCTGTGGTTGGCCTAAAATTTTGAGACGGTTCAATTTCTAATCTTGAACCCTCTCTATTATAATGACGCCTTGAATAAAGAAGGCTTGGCAAA
This sequence comes from Solanum arcanum, assembly GCA_027789145.1. Lineage (NCBI taxonomy): Eukaryota > Viridiplantae > Streptophyta > Magnoliopsida > Solanales > Solanaceae > Solanum > Solanum arcanum. The sequence continues at coordinate 20,406,858 of CM050935.1, read as the reverse complement.
AAAAATAATGAGATAATTGGATCGGAGTGTCACGTTCCGACACGATATTATGGGATCGGAGTGTCACGTTCCGACACGGTATATGGGATCGGAGTGTCACATTCCAACACGATAACAATAAAGGAAAGGAATCTTGAATTTACTTAATATACTAAAACTCAAAGAACCTATTTGTAACGACCTGTTTAGTCGTTTTGAGCAGCAGATTTTATTTCAGGAAAAACTGGCTGAGTCGACGGATCCCACGACGGACCGTCATGGGCACGACGGACCGTCGAGGGGGTCTCGTTCCAAAACACTTAGAATTCTTAAATTTGGGTACTGAAATCGACTCTCTGAACTTTGTGACGACATGGCAGGACGAACCGTCACAGGCGTGATGGACCGTCACAGACTCTTCAGAGAATTGAGTCTCTAAACTGCGTGAACGGCGGGGCCGGACCGTCGCGAGCACGATGAGCCGTCACGCAGGCTGCGTAATCCCGGTGGGTCGGATTTACGTAACTATTTTAAGGCGTTTTGGACTATTAAACATAATTATAAAGTTAGTGGTTTAATATTAATAACTCAATTACTTGGGGGTTAAAAGAGGTAACCTTGAGTTAATTAGTGGGTTAATTCATCATTCTTTTTATACTTAATTATATGCTAATTAGGATAAAGGAAAGAGGGTTTGAATAAGAAAATTTGAAAGAACAAGAAGAGAGAGCGAGGATCGATCGAGACAAGAGGGAAACGAAGAGAAAACAAAGCCTTGAGAAAATTGCTTGCTTGATCACGAATCTTCGGTGTAGGTAGGTTATGGTTCTTATACTATTCTTAGCAAACTCTTAATAGCGAATGATATGTATGGGTAGTATTGTAAACCTTTCTATATGCTTAATTGTATGCTTGCATGAATGTGATTATGTAATTGTGATAAAATAAGCATGATGAAGCTATTGAATCCTAAATCTTGAGAAACCCTAATATACTTTGTTAAATGATGATGCCTTAGTGTAAAAGAAGGCTTGATGAACGAAAGTAGTGAGATTAGGGGATCGGGTGCCATGTTCCGGTACCAGGATAGTATATGGATCGGAACGTGGTACCGGAACGTGGCACCCGATCCCCTAATCTCACTACTTTCGTTCATCAAGCCTTCTTTTACACTAAGGCATCATCATTAACAAAGTAGATTAGGGTTTCTCAAGATTTAGGATTCAATAGCTTCATCATGCCTTTTTTATCACAATTACATAATCACATTCATGCAAGCATACAGTTAAACATATAGAAGGGTTTACAATACTACCCATACATATCATTCGCTATTAAGAGTTTACTACGAATAGTATAAGAACCATAACCTACCTCCACCGAAGATTCGTGATCAAGCAAGCAATTTTCTCAAGGCTTTGTTTTCTCTTCGTTTCCCTCTTTTCTCGATCGATCCTCTCTCTCTCTTCTTGTTCTTTCAAATTTTCTTATTCAAACCCTCTTTCCTTTACCCTAATTAGCATATAATTAAGTATAAAAAGAATGATGAATTAACCCACTAATTAACTCAAGGTTACCTCTTTTAACCCCAACTAATTGAGTTATTAATATTAAACCACTAACTTTATAATTATAAGCCGGAATAGTCCAAAACGCCCCTTAAAATAATAACAGAAATCCGACCCAGCCTGGGATTACGCAGCCTGTGACGGCCCGTCGCGCCTGTGATGGCCCGTTGCGCCTGTGACGGCCCGTCGCGCCTGCGACGGTCGTCTTGCTGCTCCGTCACAGAGTTCAGAGACTCAATTCTCTGAAGAGTCTGTGACGGTCCGGCACGCCTGTGATGGTCCGTCCTGCCATGTCGTCACGAAGTTCAGAGAGTCAATTTCAGTACCCAAATTTCAGAATTTTAAGTGTTTTGGAATGAGACCCCCTCGACGGTCCATCGTGCCGATGAAGGTCCGTCGTGGGATCCGTCGACTCAGCCAGTTTTTCCTGAAATACAATATGCTGCTCAAAATGACTAAACAGGTCGTTACAATAGATACCAATTTACCCATCGTTCGTCCTCGAACGATCATAAGAAGGAAAACAAGGGCGAAAATAAGTACCTGAATCTGTAAATAGGTGTGGGTATCTTTCTTGCATATCAACCTCTTTCTCCCAAGTGGCTTCTTCAACGGGTCGATTCTTCCATTGAACTTTGATGGATGCAATCTCCCTTGACCTCAACTTGCGGACTTCTCTATCTAAAATAGCAACAGGTTCCTCCTCATAAGACAAATTCTCATCAAGTAAAACTTAATCCCAACGGATAATGTAGTTTCCATCCCCATGGTATCTTTTCAACATAGACACATGAAATACCGGATGCACTCCGGACAGCCCTGGAGGCAAGTCTAACTCATAAGCCACCTCCCCTAAGCGCTTCAGAACTTCAAATGGACCAATATACCTTGGGCTAAGTTTACCTCGCTTACCAAACCGCATTACCCCTTTCATGGGTGAAACCTTCAGCAAGACTTGCTCACCCTCCATGAACTCCAAGTCTCTAACCATTCGATCTGCATATTCCTTTTGCCTGCTTTGAGCCGCTAAAAGCTTTTCTTGAATGCATTTCACTTTATCTAACGATTCCCTCAGAAGGTCAGTACCCCAAGGTCTAACCTCAAATGCATCAAACCACCCAATGGGAGATCTACACCTTCTCCCATACAGTGCCTTAAATGGGGCCATATCAATACTTGCGTGATAGCTATTGTTGTACGAGAATTCCGCTAAGGGTAAGAAGCTATCCCAATGGCCACCAAACTCTATCACGCATGCACGAAGCATATCCTCCAACACTTGAATCGTTCTCTCAGACTGACCATCGGTCTGAGGATGGAACGCAGTACTAAGGTCCAACCTAGTACCCAATTCCGCATGCAATGTTTTCCAAAACTTAGAAGTAAACTGCGTACCTCTATCTGATATAATGGACAGTGGAACTCCATACAATCGGACAATTTCTGAGATGTACAGTTTGGCTAACTTCTCTGCATTGTAAGTCACCTTGACCAGAATGAAGTGAGCAGACTTAGTTAACCCATCAACAATTACCCAAATGGAGTCATACTTACCCATTGTCTTTGGAAGACCAACCATGAAGTCCATTGCCGCTAAAAGCTTTTCTTGAATGCATTTCACTTTATCTAACGATTCCCTCCGAAGGTCAGTACCCCAAGGTCTAACCTCAAATGCATCAAACCACCCAATGGGAGATCTACACCTTCTCCCATACAGTGCCTCAAATGGGGCCATATCAGTACTTGCATGATAGCTATTGTTGTACGAGAATTCCGCTAAGGGTAAGAAGCTATCCCAATGGCCACCAAACTCTATCACGCATGCACGAAGCATATCCTCCAACACTTGAATCGTTCTCTCAGACTGACCATCGGTTTGAGGATGGAACGCAGTACTAAGGTCCAAGCTAGTACCCAATTCCGCATGCAATATTTTCCAAAACATAGAAGTAAACTGCGTACCTCTATCTGATATAATGGAGAGTGGAACTCCATGCAATCGTACAGTTTGGCTAACTTCTCTGCATTGTAAGTCACCTTGACCGGAATGAAGTGAGCAGGCTTAGTTAACCTATCAACAATTACCCAAATGGAGTCATACTTACCCACTGTCTTGGGAAGACCAACCACGAAGTCCATTGCAATCCTTTCCCACTTCCATTCAGGAATGGGCATTCTCTGAAGTGTTCCTCCGGAAATCTGGTGTTCATACTTTACTTGTTGACAATTTGGATATCTGGCAACAAAATCAACAATGTCACGCTTCATTCTACTCCACCAAAAGTGTTGCTTTAGGTTACAATACATCTTGGTTGCACCCGGATGTATAGAATACCTTGAACTATGAGTCTCTGTCAGAATAGTGTTGATCAAATCATCAACGCGGGGTACGCATACCCTTCCCTTGATTCTCAAAACACCTTCCTCATCGATTTGTGCTTCCTTAGCCTCTCCTCGCAATACTTTATCTAGGATTCTGCTTAGTTTCTCATCCTCAAACTGTTTTCCCTTAATCTTGTCAAGAAAAGAAGATCTTGCCTCCACACAAGCCAACAATCCTCCCTTCTCATTTACTTCTAACCTCATCAAGTCGTTAGCCAGAGTCTGAACCTCTCTAGCCAATGGACGTCTAGAAACTTGCAAGTGAGCTAGACTTCCCATGCTCCCTGCCTTTCTACTTAAGGCGTCTGCCACAACATTAGACTTTCCCGGATGGTACAAGATAGTGATATCGTAGTCCTTCAGTAGTTCCATCCATCTCCTCTGTCTCAAATTCAAATCTTTTTGAGTAAAGACATACTGTAGGCTACGATGATCCGTGTATACTTCACACTTAACCCCATACAGATAGTGTCTCCATTGCTTTAATGCAAACACTAACGCAGCCAACTCCAAATCATGGGTCGGATAATTACGTTCATGCACCTTTAATTACCTCGAAGCATAAGCAATTACCTACTTTTCTTGCATTAGCACTGCACCCAAACCAGAATAGGATGCATCACAATAAACAATGAAGTTCTTACCTTCCACGGGCAAGGTGAGAATTGGTGCAGTAGTCAACAAAGTCTTGAGCTTCTGAAAGTATTCTTCACACTCGTCCGACCATACAAATGGAACATTCTGCTTAGTCAAGTTCGTCAATTGGGAAGCAATGGAAGAGAATCCCTTGAAAAATCGACGGTAATAGCTAGCTAAACCAACAAAGCTTCTTATTTCTGACACATTAGTAGGTCTTACCCAATTCTTCACTGTCTCAATCTTAGAAGGATCCACCATCACTCCATCCCTTGACACCACGTGCCCCAAGAAGGACACTGAATCTAGCCAAAACTCACACCTGGAGAATTTGGCATAAAGCTTTTTCTCCCTCAACATTTCCAATACCATTCTCAAATGCTCCTCATGTTCTTTCTTGCTCTTTGAGTATATCAGTATGTCATCAATAAATACGATCACAAAGAGATCCAGATATGGCTTAAAAATCCCGTTAATCAAGCTCATGAAAGCAGCGGGGGCATTCGTAAGACCAAAAGACATCACTACAAATTCGTAATGCCCATACCTGGTCCGAAAAGCAGTCTTTGGCACATCCGTTGCCCGTATTTTCAATTGATGATAACCGGATCTCAAGTCAATCTTAGAGAAGACACAAGCACCTTGTAACTGATCGAACAAGTCATCAATGCGAGGAATGGGATATTTGTTCTTAATAGTTACCTTGTTCAACTGCCGGTAGTCTATGCACATCCGGAAACTCCCATCCTTTTTCTTCACAAATAACACTTGAGCACCCCACGGAGATGCACTTGGTCTAATGAAGCCTTTGCTCAACAACTCTTGAAGTTGGGCCTTTAACTCTCTTAACTCCGCGGGAGCCATTCTATAAGGGGGTATAGAAATGGGGTGAGTACCCGGTTCAAGATCGATGCAGAATTCAATATGTCTATCCGGTGGCATACCAGGAAGGTATGCAGGAAACACATCTAAAAATTCGCGGACTATCGAAACCGACTCAATTAAAGGTACTTGGGTAGTGCCATCCCTGAGATGTGCCAAGAAAGCTAAACACCCCTTACTAACCATTCTCTTAGCAAGAAGAAAGGAGATGATACGAACTGGAGTGGAAGTGTAGTCGCCCTCCCACACTAACGGATCTGTCCCAGGCTTGGCTAACGTCACAGTTTTAGCATTACAATCCAAGATCGCAAAATTCGGAGAAAGCCAAGTCATGCCCATAATTATATCAAAATCAACCATTTCTAAGATGACCATGTCTACATAAGTATTTCTCCCTACAAAAGTCACCAAACAAGACCTATACACTTTTTCAACTATCACAGACTCACCCACCGGAGTAGACACACGAATAGGTATGTCAAGCAATTCACAATGTAAATTAGGACCATTAGCAAATGAGGAAGATACATATGAAAATGTGGAGCAAGGATCAGATAATATAGAAGCCATGCAATCACAAATCAAAAGATTACCTGTGATAACAACATCCGATGTCTCTGCTTCAGACTGCCCAGGGAAGGCGTAACAATGGGCCCTGTCACCTGTTTGCCCGTTGCCCCTACCATGTTGTGCTGTAGTGGCTACAGTTTGCCCGTCACCCCAGCCGTTTTGGTGACCACCATTACCTCGACCACCACGTCCTTCTGAATGACGGCCTCTTCCATGACCACCTCTACCTCTGACTATGGGAGGTCTGTAATTCTGTTTTGGACAATACCTCTTGATGTGTCCAGTCTCCCCACATCCATAACATTCTCTAGATTCAAGCATTGGTCTCTGTGAGAATGACGAAGTCTGGGAATAACTTCCAACCTAAGAGAAATGTTGACCGGTCTGAGGTGGACCCCCAACTACAGTCTGTAGTGAGGACTGAATTGGTCGGACTGAGTAACCTCCTGAACCCTGTCCTCTGGAGTAAGAAACATTAAACTCACCTCCCTTCCGAAACCTTTTTGATGTCGATGCCGTGGTGAAGTCATCTGGCTTTACTCCCTCCACCTCTATCACGAAGTCTACCACTTCCTGAAAGTATTTTGCTGTAGCTGCTACCTGTAAGGCTGAAATGCGCAACTCTGACCTGAACCCCTTCACAAAATGGCGAATCCGCTCTTGTGGACTAAAACATAGTTGGGTGGCATACCTGGATAATGCACGAAACTTAGCCTCATATGCAGTAACCGACATCCTACCTTGCTCTAGGCTCAAGAACTCATCTCTTTTCCTATCCCTCAAAGTCCGGGGGATATACATCTCCATAAACAAGCTAGAGAATGATGCCCAAGTCATAGGTGGTGCCTCTGTTGGTTGACACTCAACATGTGACCGCCACCACTTTTGGCGTTCCCTTGAAACTGATAAGTCACAAACTCAACACCAAACCGTTCTACTATACCCATCTTGTGTAGTAGCTCGTGACAGTCAACAAGAAAATCGTATGCATCCTCAGATTCAGCACCCTTGAAGACTGGAGGTTTCAATTTCAAGAACTTACTGAAAAGTTCAAGCTGATCATTTGTCATTATAGGCCCTGTAGTCGGACGAGGAAACGTGCCTATTTCCAATGAGGCATCCATGCGGGGAGCAATAGTAGCCGCATGTTGTACCTCCGGAACCGGAGGTGCTGGTGCAGAAAACACTGGAGGTGTCTGACCTTGATCAGATAACCCGCTAAGATAAGCAAGAACCTGATTGATCATCTCTGGGGTAGGTTGGGGTGGCAATTCCTCATTCTGCACTTGTTCATTTTCCCCATCCTCCCCTTCTCTTACTACTTCCTCAGTCGGTGGAGGAGTCACCGCCCTAGTACCAGATGGGACAGGCGTTCGTCCTCTTCCTCTAGAGGACGTCCTCTCGCGACCTCTACCGCGGCCTCTTGCCACTGCTCCTCTTTGAGCTACAGTCTCAGTGGCTAGCTCAGATGCATCTTGTCTTGCCGATGTTGATGTTGGCGCGGTTGTTGCTCTAGTTCTAACCATCTGCGAAATAGAGTGAAAATGGTCAGATACCAATTTGTATCACCTAGATACCAATTGGATCCAAGTAATAGCACGAAAGAAAGAAAGAAAGAATGGAATTTTCCTAAAGTCTTATAGCCTCTCAAAGAAAAGTAAAGGTGTCCCCTACCGTTCCTTATGACTCTACTAGACTCGTTCTTGTGTGATGAGACCAACGAACCTAATGCTCTGATACCAAGTTTGTCACGACCCAAATCGGGTCGCGACTGGCACCCACACTTACCCTCATATGTGAGCGAACCAACCAATCTAAACCTTAACATTTCAATATAATATCAACAAAAAGTAATGTGGAAGACTTAAACTCATTAATAAAAACCAATTCAATAACTTCTAAAAACTCAACAACTATTATTATCATCAAAATCTGGAAGTCATCATCACAAGAACATGTACTTCAAATTAATAAATCTAGGAGTATTTAAGAAGCTAAAATACATAAACAGCTAGTCCATGCCGGAACTTCAAGGCATCAAGACATGAAGAGGAGGATCCAGTCCAAGCTAGAAGCATTAGCTCACCCTGATATCCGGAGTAATGAAGACTGGCTAGAGTTGCGGTTGAGTTGAAGACGACGGTACGTTTGCTGCACTTTACAATTAACAAAGAAAACAAATACAAGTAGGGGTCAGTACAAACACAAGTACTGAGTAGGTATCATCGGCCAACTCAAAATAGAAAATAGTATATATCAGATAACATCATAAAATCAACTAATATCCTTAGCATGCAGCATTTACAATTACCATAACCCTTGGTTACAACACCAAGCACATCAATGAGGACTCACGCCTACTCATCATACTCATTTGGGAATTAGGTTCATTAGATTGATTATATTAACATCTTTCAAGATTCATTATCTTTATTCCTCTCGTGTCGGTACGTGACACTCCGCTCCTCATATACTATCCTGGTGTCGGAACGTGACACTCCGATCCTCATTCTATCCTGGTGTCGGAACGTGACACCCGATCCATATTCTATACTGGTATCGGAACGTGGCACCCGATCCATATACTATCCTGGTGTCGGAACGTGACACTCCGATCCTCATATACTATCCTGGTACCGGAACGTGGCACCCGATCCATATACTATCCTGGTACCGGAACGTGGCACCCGATCCCCTAATCTCACTACTTTCGTTCATCAATCCTTCTTTTACACTAAGGCATCATCATTAACAAAGTAGATTAGGGTTTCTCAAGATTTAGGATTCAATAGCTTCATCGTGCTTATTTTATCACAATTACATAATCACATTCATGCAAGCATACAATTAAGCATATAGAAGGGTTTACAATACTACTCATACATATCATTCGCTATTAAGAGTTTACTACGAATAGTATAAGAACCATAACCTACCTCCACCGAAGATTCGTGATCAAGCAAGAAATTTTCTCAAGGCTTTGTTTCTCTTCATTTCCCTCTTGTCTCGATCGATCCTCTCTCTCTCTTCTTGTTCTTTCAAATTTTCTTATTCAAACCCTCTTTCCTTTACCTTAATTAGCATATAATTAAGTATAAAAAGAATGATGAATTAACCCACTAATTAACTCAAGGTTACCTCTTTTAACCCCCAAGTAATTGAGTTATTAATATTAAACCACTAACTTTATAATTATAAGCCGGAATAGTCCAAAACGCCCCTTAAAATAATTACAAAAATCTGATCCAGCCTGGGATTACGCAGCCTGTGACGGCCCGTCGCGCCTGCGACGGTCCGTCCTGATGCTCCGTCACAGGGTTCAGAGACTCAATTCTCTGAAGAGTCTGTGACGGTCCGTCACTCCTGTGACGGTCCGTCCTGCCATGTCGTCACGAAGTTCAGAGAGTCGATTTCAGTACCCAAATTTCAGAATTCTAAGTGTTTTGGAACGAGACCCCCTCGACAGTCCTTCGTGCCCATGACGATCAGTCGTGGGATCCGTCGACTCAGCCAGTTTTTCCCGAAATAAAATCTGCTACTCAAAACGACTAAACAGGTCGTTAGAATTCCCAAATGAGTACGGTGTGGAGGCATGAGTTCTCATAGGTGTGCTTAATGTGTGATTGATGGTGTACCTATTATGGTGTTGTTGTCAATGGTTCATGTGTTTGTTGTTTGCCACCTGCTACGTATTGTAATTGATTTTATATAATTATTCAATGTATATTGGTTTCTATTTTGAGTTGGCCGATGATAACTACTCAGTACGTGTTCCTTGTACTGACCCTTACTTGTATTTTCTTCTTTGTTCTTTTGTGGAGTGCAGCAAGTGTACCATCGATTTTTACTCGCCCTCAGCTCTAGTCTGTCTCCAGCACATCAGAGTTCAGGGTGAGCTATTATTTCTAGCTCGTGCTGGATTCTCTCATTCACGTCTTGATGTCTTTGAATTTCGGACATGGACCATCTTTTTACTTATTTTTTTTAAAATACTTTTAGACTTGGTAATTTGAAAATAGATGTTCTTGATGTGACGACTTCCAAATTTTGGGGATAATAGTGTTAAACTTTAGAAGCTTACTTAATTGGTTACATTAATAAGTTTTGGATCTTCCGCATTATTTTTGTTATTCGTAGTTGAACTATTGATAAATGTTGGGGTTTAGATTTGTTCGTTCGATCACCTAGTAGGTTAAGTGTGGGTGCCACTCACGACTCGTTTTGGGTCGTGACAAACTTGGTATCAGAGCGTTATGTTTGTTGGTCTAATAACACAAGGACAAGTCGAGTAGAGTCTTGACGAACGGTATGGGGACGTTTTTACTTTTCTTCGAGAGGATATAGGACTTTAGGAAAACTCCATTCTTTCTTTCTTTTGTTATATTACTCGGATTCAAATGGTATCTAGGTGATACAAATTGGTATCTGACGTTCTCACTCTATTTCGCAGATGGTTAGAACTAGAGCAAAAACTCTGCCAACACCAAAATTGGCAAGACAGGGTGTGTCTGAGCCAACCAATATGGCTGTAACTCGAGGAGGAGAACTGGCAAGAGGCCGTGGTAGAGGTTGCAGGAGGACGCCCACTAGAGGCAGAGCACAAACGCCTGGGCCAACAAGTAATAGAGTAGTCACTCCTCCATCGACTGATTAAGTAGTGAGAGAGGGTGAGGAAGGGGAAAATGAGCAGGTTTAGGATAAGGAAGTACCACCCCAGCCTACCCCACAGATGATTAATCAGGTTCTTACTTATCTTAGCGGGTTATCTGATCAGGGCAAGACACCTCCAGTGTTTTCTGCACCATCACCTTAGGTTCAGGGGGTACAACATTCAGCTGCTATGTCTCCCTGCATGGATGCATCATTCGAAGTAGGCACGTTTCCTCGATTGACTACGGGGTCTATAATGACAGGTGATCATCATGAACTTTTCATTATGTTCTTAAAGTTGAAACCTCCAGTCTTCAAGGGTGCTGAATCTGAAGATGCCTATGATTTTATAGTTGATTATCATGAGCTGCTACATAAGATGGACATAGTAGAACGATTCAGTTTTGAGTTTGTGACCTATCAGTTTCAGGGTGATGCCAAAATGTGGTGGCGGTCGTATGTTGAGTGTCAACCAGCACAGGCACCACCTATGACTTGGGCATCATTTTCTAGCTTATTTGTGGAGAAATATATACCCCGGACATTGAGGGATAGGAGGAGAGATGAGTTCCTGAGCCTAGTTGATTGCCACCTGTTAGGCATCGTAGTTGATTTTATATTATTATTCAATGTATATTGGTTTCTATTTTGAGTTGGCCGATGATACCTACTCAGTACGTGTTCCTTGTACTGACCCCTACCTGTATTTTCTTCTTTGTTCTTTTGTGGAGTGCAGCAAGTGTACCATCGATTTCGACCGGCCCTCAGCTCTAGTCAGTCTCCAACACATCAGGGTTCAGGGTGAGCTATTGTTTCTAGCTCGTGCTGGATTCTCTCATTCACGTCTTGATGTCTTTGAATTTCGGACATGGACCATCTTTTTACTTATATGTTATTTTTTAAATACACTTAGACTTTTTAATTTGAGGATAGATATTCTTGATGTAATGACTTCCAGATTTTGGGGATAATAATTGTTAAACTTTAGAAGCTTACTTAATTAGTTACATTAATAAGTTTTGGATCTTCCGCATTATTTTTGTTATTCATAGTTGAGCTATTGATAAATGTTGGGGTTTAGATTTGTTGGTTCGCTCACCTAGTAGGTTAAGTGTGGGTGCCACTCACGACTCGTTTTGGGTCGTGACAAACCAACTAAATCACATTTAGTTATAAAGAAATTAACAACTTTCTAAGTGGAATTATTTTAGTTTTAACTTAATTCAAACATTAGTATTCACCAAATAAATTACATTTACTTATTTGAAGAACTTAACATCTTTCTAAGTCTAATTAGTTTAATTTTAACTTAATCAAAAACACTATATTCACCAAGTAAATCACATTAACTTATTTAAAGAAATAATCAACTTTTTAAGTCTAATTCGTTTAGTTTTAACTTAATTCAAACATTATATTAACCAACTAAATCACATTTACTTATTTGAAAAACTTAACATCATACTAAGTCTAATTAGTTTAGTTTTAACTTAATTCCAACATTATATTTACCAACAAAATCACATTAACTTATTTAAAGAAGTTAACAACTTTCTAAGTGTAATTAGTTTAGTTTTCACTTAATTCATACACTATATTCACCAACTAAATCACATTTATTTATTTAAAGAACTTAAAAATTTTCTAAGTGTAATTATTTTAGTTTTAACTTACTTCAAATACTATATTGACCAACTGTAACGACCCATTTGGTCGTTTTAAATATTAGAGCTTTTTATTTCATAAATTAATTTTCAAAGATTTTAAATAGGTATTTTGGATTATTCGTAATTATAATTATGAAATTGATGGGGTAATTTTAATAATTATTTAGTTTGTGGTGAAAGAAAATAATAGTAAAATAAATAGTGTGTCACTTTTATAATTTTTATAATTAGTTAGGTATACAATTAGGGTGATAAAAGTTAAATTAGATTAATGAGAAGGTATTATTATTCCTATTCCAAAACAAACTAATGGCGGCTATGATCCTTAAAGGAGAGAAAACTATGATGCCAAAGAACAATCGCATGTTCGTGCAGGTGAACAAAATTTTTCATTTATATATATATGTTATAATTAATTAATGGTTACAATTAGAAACTATTTATAATTAATTTTAGACAATAGATAGTAGCGTTAGGTTGGGTCGTAGGTGAAATTGATATATAAGATTGTATATTATATTTATTATTATTATAATGTTAAGAGGTAAGAAAATTGTGGTGTTGCATTCATACATGTGCGTATATTATATTTTAATGGAAAATAACCAACTGAATTATGTAATGGTAGTGGATATATTTTGAACAAAGGTACTGGATTGAAAATTTAACTAAGGGAATATTTGTACAAGGAATTAATGATGTTATTGGTTAGAATAATGAGTTGAGAAGGAATAGAAGGAATGAATTGAAAACTGGAAAAGTTATGCATATAATTTCTTATTTGTTCTTCCTTGTTGTTTCCGTTGGAAGTTCCCAATTCCTCTTTTGATCAGAACTACTAAGGAATACTCACCTTCAATTTTTCATCCTAAGCAATATGAGATGTTATGGTACGACATGTATATTGGGTTGAAATTTGATCGTAAGATATCATATAATGATTCAAATTTTCATATCTTAAGATAGATAATTAAATTTTAAGGCACTAGGTATGTAATGTAGGAATTGAGATTTAACACTAGGTTTGAAATTTGAGACTTATGAGATTTGATAAATTAGTTGGTATTAAAGCTTAGGAATTTTACTATCGATTTGGAGAGTTGTTGGTTCTAGGCTAGATATTATAGTAATATGGATGTCAATGGACTTGTTAACTTACTGTCACGACCCAAAACGAGTCGCGAGTGACACCCACACTTATCCTCCTCCTATTTGAGAAAACCAACAAATCTAAACCCCATTATTTACCGGATATCAATTATAATGAACAAAATATAATGCGGAATACTCAAAACTTATGAATATAACCAAATAAATAAGCTTCTAAAGTTTATCAGTTATTATCCCCAAAATCTGGAAGTCATCAGACCAAGAACATCTATCCTCAAATTTCTAAATCTAAGAGTATTTAAGAAGCTAAAATAAGTAAAAGAGATGGTCAGTGTCCGAACTTCAAGACATCAAGACGTGAAGGAGAGAATCCAGTCCGAGCTAGGAACAGTAGTTCATCCTGAAATCTGATATGATGGAGACTGGCTAGAGTTGAGGACGAGTCGAAGTCGATGGCACGCTTGCTGCACTCCACAAATGAAAAAAAGAAAATTACAAGTAGGGGTCAGTACAAGAAACACGTACTGAGTAGGTATCATCGGCCAACTCAAAATAGAAAGCAATATATACTGAATAATAACATAAAATCAACCACAATACTTAACAGGTGACAACAACAAGTACAAGAACCATTGGCAACAACACCAAGCAGACCTATGAGCACTCAAGACTCCACACCATACTCATTTGGGAAAAGATTCTTCGAATTTGAGTATATTAACATAATTCAAGATTACTTCTCTTTGTTATTATCGTGGCGGAACGTGACACTCTGATCCCCTAATACTATCGTGTCGGAACATGACACTCCGATCCCCTAATACTACGTGTCGGAACGTGACACCCGATCCCCTAATACTACGTGTCGGAACATGACACTCCGATCCATTTAATACTACGTGTCGGAACGTGACACTCCGATCCATTTAACTCATTATTTCAGTTCATCAAGCCTTCTTTATGTCAAGGCGTCATCTTAACAGAGAGGATTTAAGATTGCATATTCAACAGTCTCATCATTCTAACCCATCACAATTACACAATCACAACATACAAACACACAATCAAGCATATAGAAGACTTTACAATACCACCCAATACATATCGATTGATATTTAGAGTTTACGATGAAATAGCATAAACCATAACCTACCTCCACCGAAAAATCATGATCAAGCAAGCTACTTCCCCAATGCCTTTGCTTTCCTCTTCGTTCTCTCTCTCTCGCTCGTTCTTGCCTTCTGTTCATTTTATTTTTCTTGCAGATTCTTTTTATTTTACCCTAATTATCAAATAATCAATTATAAAAGATGATAAAAGTAACCCACTATTTATTTCAAGGTTATCTCCTTTAACCCCCAAGTAGATAAATTATTAAACTTACCCCACTAATTTCATAAAGTTTGTCATGAATAGTCCACAACACCCCTTTAAAACTTTTAGCGAAAGTCTGACCAAGTCGGGGTTACGCAACTTGTGACGGTCCGTCGTCTCCATGACGGTCTTTCCTGCAAGTCCGTCACAAAGTTCAGAGAGTTAAATTCAGTAATGAGGTTTGTCACGGTCCGTCGTATCTACGACGGTCCGTGCTGCAGTTCCGTCATGAAGTTCAGAGAGTCGATCTCAGTACCCAAATTTCAGAGTTGAAGTGTTTTGGAACGGAGACCCTCGATGGACCGTTGTTCCTATGACGGTTCATCCTACCTGTCGTTGAGGGTAATGAGGAGAGTATCAGGAGAATTTCACAAGTATGGGACGAAGGAGTCCATCACAGTCCGTCGTGACCATGACGGTCCGTCGAGTGATCCGTCGACCCAGTCAGTTTTTATCACAAATGATTCTACTGCTCGAAATGACTAAACAGGTTGTTACACTTACATATATTATATACTTGATAGATTGAAAAGGTTCGAAGACGTTGATGAAAGAAAAAGTACTGGAGACTAAATTGGTATGTGTGCAATTATAATAGGAACTAAATTGGTGATTGTGGGTAGCTAGAAAATCAAAGAGATAGAGTCAGATGAATGAAGATGTTTGATATGGAAACTATTGGGGAAAAAAATGAAGGTATTTGACCTTGGTTATGTACACTCTTACGTGAACAACTACTTCATTTCGGGTGTGATTTAGAGTATGATTCATTTTCTACGTCCACATGTATTTTTGCTTCTATCGGTGATTCCCTCGTAGTGGATCAGGAGTATCATTTCTGTGATTGTTTTCTTGGGTAGGATGTTTAGGCATACTTGGTTATCTCAAATGACAGATTTGGTGTTTTCTTGGGGCTATTGAAGTATATATGGTTCTACATACAACTTTACTTATCAGAATGTATAGGAGAGCTACCATGAAAATTTACAGTTGTGCGATAGACTTAAGATCTATCTCATCATTAGTATCATGTTGCGGCTATGTGTTATTAGAGATTATATATCTATTTCTAAGGACACATTTTTTTTAGTGTTGTTAATTCAATTTATAACACTCTAGTACTAACCATATGTAAAATAGAGTGAAGAAGTTAAGATACCAATTTGTATAACCTAGATACCAATTGGATTCAAGTAGTAGCATTAAAGAAAGAAAAAATGAAGTTTCCTAAAGTCTTGTAGCCTTTAAAAAAAAGTAAAGGCGTCCCCGTACAGTTATGCAAGACTCTACAAGACCTTTCCTTATGGTTGAAATCATTGAACCTAACGCTCTGATACCAAATTTGTCACGACCCAAAACGAATCGTGAGTGGCACCCACACTTAACCTCCTAAGTGGGCGAACCAACCAATTTCCATAACTTACAAAATACAAAGATAACACGGAAACTCAAAATCTTACTAAATATAATTTCCCAAAACCTGAAAGTCATCACATCAAGGACATCTAATCTCCAATACTAAGTCTGAGAATATCAAATACACCAAAATAAAAGAATAAAATGGTATTTGTCAGAAAGTATAGGACATCATGTCATGATCGAGAGGACCCACCACGAGCTTCAATGGATAGCTCACCCTTGAACTTGATATGCGGGAGGTTGGCTAGAGCTGAGGGAAATCAGATGTCATAGGTACACTCACTGCATTTCATAAAAGGAAAACAAAGAAGAAAACAAGTAGGGCTCAGTACGAGGCAACATGTACTGAGTAAGTACCATCGGTCAACCCAAAATAGTAACTAATATACAAAGAATAATAGTATAAACTCAACTATAGCACTTAACATGTGATAAGCAACAAACAACATGAACAAGTGTCAATAACAATAAATTAAGCACGTATTAAGTCAACAGTATCAAGATCATACATGAGGACTTATGCCTCCAACCAAACCATTTTGGGAGTTGAGTTCTTTGAGATTGAGTATCTTCCATTAATTCAACATGTTTTCTTTCTTTAATATTATCGTGTCGGAACGTGACACTCCGATCCAAGAATACCGTATTGGAACATGACACTCCGATCCAAAAATACCGTGTCAGAACGTGACACTCCGATCCAAAAATACCGTGTCGGAACGTGACACTCCGATCCAAAAATATCGCGTCGGAACGTGACACTCCGATCCAATAATACCATTAATTTATCATTTAATATCACCACTTTTTCATTCGTTAATAATATTTCATCGATCCTTCTTTATTCAAGGCATTACTTTGATAGAGATGGTTTAAGATTATACATTTGACGGTCTCGAGATTTCAACCGATTACAAAACACACGACCAAGCCACACAATCACACAATCAAGTACATAGAAAACTTCACAATATCATTCAATGCATATCAGTCACGATTAACAGTTAACTATCGAATAGCATAAACCATAACCTACCTCCACCGAAGAACCGAAGTCAAGCACCTACTTCTCCAACTCTTTTTCTTTCCTTATTGCCTTCGAACTCTTGCAATCTATCAAGTTTATATATATATATATATATATATATATATATATATATATATATATATATATATATATATATATATATATATACATAAGGTGTAAGTTGACAATCCCATAAACACTCAGATTATTCTTTGTCCAACCTATACCCTTCAATTCACCTAATTATATGATCAATTTCATAAGATTCAAATCTAAGAGTAAGTCTTTATTCCTCCAATTAATATGACTTTAATGGAAATTAAATAATTCGATACACCTAATACTTAATTATCGATCTCCTTATATGAAACTTGAATCAAACGACTATAGAATATTGAATCGTTATACTTTGAATTGTGCCAGCAGTAACCTTAACTACAGAAACAGAGGAAAAAATATGGCAAAACACTTGCACCCTCACCAACAAATTCTAATTCTAATGTTTATATATAAAATTAATAAACCCCTAATAACTCTCCTTGGTCAGCAATGTTTGACCTTACTTTTCTATCAACATTCACGTGAAAACAATTTCCTATAAACTGCATACAAAAGACCATTTAAGCTCCCTTTTTATCATATAATAATAATAATAATAATAATAATAATAATAAGTTAACCCTTAAATCAACCATTAAGCCTTCAATTTCCAGAACATACGACATCATTAATTAACGCCAAAACAATCAGTACTTGTTTCAATTTTCACATTCTAACATAACGATTATCATACCAACACATTATAATTTACCTACCTTATTATTTATTCATATTTATTGCAAGGCAAAGAAAATTTTTGAAATACCTGAAACCGCCGCTTCAACCTTTTTGCTATGTCTGTCCAACTCGTCGATTTTTTTTTCTTCTACAGGTTATTTTCTACCCTAAATATTATGTAATTAATTATAAAAGTTGTAAAAGTGACCCACTATTTATTTTAATATTATTTTCTGAACCACTAACTAAATAAATTAGTAAAACTACCCCATTAATTTCATAGTTATAATTATGAATAGTCCCAAACACCCATTCGAAATCTATCGAGAAAATATTTATGAAATAAAAAGATCTAGTACTTAAAACAACCAAAAGAGTCGTTACAGATACACACCCACTGTCTCTCAGTCCGGGACCCATGGGGACATAACTGTCCATGCATATGTCGCGGCGCGCGACACGACCCTCGATAATAGTAACCATCGCAGCGCGCGATACATCTCTCTAAATATAGTATCCATCGCGACGCGTGATACGTCCCTCGAAATGGTACATCCTCTTTAAGTTATCATCCTTTCTCAACGCACATAACACTTTCACAACCATGTCTCAAAATAATGCAAATGACATGTTCACACAAATAATGATGAGATGACCATTTTCATAACATTGCACAGTTCACAACCACACAAACATGAAATCACATCAACAATGATTCAACAAGCCATCAAACCTTTCTCAACACATCAGACGTAAACAATTAATCACATTGTCTTTTGTTATCCCTTTTTTTCATCATTAGAATTAATCAATGTGGACAAGTCAACCCATCACAAATCTTGTTACTCCCAAACATATGCCACAAGGAAATACACGCATTCCATACACTTATCAAGAGTTTAGAAATCCACTTGTCTCAAGTAGTCGAACATCACTCCAGGACTTGAGCCTTGCATTTTCTTTAGACTTCCAAATAAATGCAATCTATTCAAATGTGTTATATGTCTAGCTTAGACCCAAAAACCTAATCAATTTATAATCAAGTTCCTAATCTTGATGTCGAATAATATTTCAACTCCTTCAAGTTCTTTTTCAAATTTCAAGCCTAGGGTTTAGCATTAATGATCTCCATATACTATCATACACCCACTATTTAATTATATATCTTTATATATATCAAAACTTGAATCATAATATAAAAATTAAATAATCAAGTAATACCAAATATTAGTCGCGTACCTGGAACCAAATTTTTCCAAACTAACATATTTCTTTGTTTCAATTATAAGCACTAATACACTTTATTACTAGCTGCACCATCATTGTCCAATGATTAGGCTATTATTGGACAATTAGGCCATCAACGGATAATGATTAGGCATGAACTCATCTATATTTTTTTAACCCTAAAACTACAATAATAGCTGCTGCTATTACTTGGACGGTGTTTCCATTGTTTATTTATTTTTTCTATCCAATTGCTTTACTTTCTTTCACATCTAACATTGTAATAATAATAATAATTAAAATACGACATCACCAATATAGGAATAAAAGATATTAATAATTTACGGGATGGAGTACGGCCTGCTCCCAGCATTCCTTCTTCCGTTCGTTCTTCTTCTTCTTCTTCTCTCTTTTTTTTGGCCACCGGCTATTTCAAGTTTCAGTTAGGGCTTTTGAGCCTTATTTCTTTTATTTATTTATTTATGTTTTCTTTTCTATTATTATTAGCAACAAAATAATCCTTAATTAAATATGAAAATCATGTCTCTTATTTTTATAAGTCAATAAATTATTTATACAAGCTGCTAAAAAGGATTAACATAAAAATAATGGTTAAGATTAAAAAAAGCACTAAGAGGATCGTTACATCATCCACCACTAAAAATCATGTTCGTCCTCGAACATAGGTAAGAAAAAGGAACAACCAACGTTACCAAAAAACATGAGTTATGCCCTACTAGTCGTTGTTCATATCTCTAAGTAAGCCTCCTTAAGACTATTCCATCAAGATCAACTACTAATGACTGAACTTTCGAATAAAATATAGGAAGATCTATAAATCAAGAATGACTATCTAGCGACACACTGACTCATGAATTGAATCTAAACTAAACTTATTGGATCTTTAATACAACCATCATGACGAATCTCTCTAGACATAACCAAAATAACATTCTGAATCGGTACTGACTACAATCAGAAGTGAAATTTAACCAACTACCACACAGTCATAATACACAAACCATCAGAGATCTTATCAAGACTTTCTTGTCACAACATAATCTTTTCACGAGCTTAAACTATAAAAGTCTGATCTTTAGACATCAATACAAATCAAGGGATAATCAAACTTATCTAACGAAAAGAAGAACAACATCAAGTAACCACTTAACTAGCGATTCACTCAAGATAATAGAACCTCGAACCACACTATCAAAATGTTATCAATAGCTATTATTGTAGACAACCTTTAATAATGGTAGAGTTATACCCAATGCTCCCTTCATTCAATCACACATATTCAAAACGTGACCTCGATGATGAGATGAATACTAAGACTATCAGACAAGTGTAGGTATCCATGGTAGCATTTCTATGAACTCTTAAACAAGATTGTGTGTGTAGAATCACTACTATACTTCAACTTCCCAAACAATAGCAAATAATCCATAATTGAAATGAATAAGTCTAACCAAAAATGTCATCCTACCCAGAGGACAATCACAGGATCGGTACACCCGATCCACCACTAGAAATTTACCTAAAAATATGATTATGTGTGGGCATAAATACCTAATCACACTTCAAACCGTATCCAAAATGAAATAGGTGGTCACATTAGAATATACCGAACCAAGGTCGAATAACACTTAATACTTCTTCCATAGTGCCCATATCAAATATTTTCATTCATATGACTAATCTCCTTGATTTTTTTTTTGCCACTCACAATCAAGTTGTCTAGTCTCCTTAACAATATTATACTTGCTTGTTTTGTAAAACCCCAAAACATATCACAGTACTCCATTAGATCCAATACTTATAATATCAATAAAAACCATCAGTAGTTTAAAATTCTTCTTAGCAAGCACATTATAGTCTCCAAAATTTCAAACTATGATTCCTTCTCTTTCCATTTAAGCTCTCATGATAGATATGAGTCCATCAAGGCTGATACACAAATTCCAAATCTGATAGTACTTTCCCGTTGACATAAAGTTATTAAATCACCCCCATAGTCAGTTCCCTACAAACTTTCAAATATCATGTTTTAACTACCATTTACTCTCGTCATATGCCTCATGCCAAAATTTGAGAAATCCATCATCACCAAATAATTATGTATACTACAAACTCAACCCAGCATCAAATGCCTATGTAACACATCAAAATAGCTTGTATCATCCTATCAACAAAGTAGTTTAAATTTCCTCAAAATCCTCATTAATTATGTAAAATCGTAGGTCCACACCGTTGAACATCAATAAGTTACCTATCATAATTTGAACAATCTAGCTCGACATAACCACATATAATCTTCCCCACATCATTACTTGTGACCCAAACAAAATTCAATCTTTAGAAAAGGTGATAATAATTCCTAGTAAGTATGTACTATTTCATATTTCACAATCATATCTAAATTCATAGATTAAAAAAAAGCAATAAATTCTTCAACTTCAAACCAAGGGCTTACATGAAAGATCTATTCCTTCATTTATCTTAAATTCTTTCCATGAGAAAAACTTATAATACCTCGAACTCGTCAATACATCAAAATTTTATTCTTTTATTTACTTATTAGTGTTTTTTTTGCCAACTCGCTTACAAGTCTTATTCTTTGTCCAACAACTCATGACATTTTTACCTTATCCTGTAAATAAAAACTTAATTAAAACCATTCCTTAGGTATAACAATCAAAAGTAAACAATTTACTACTAAAATTATTTTTAAGTCAATCTCAATGCTTCATACCCAATGTGATCGATCACTTCTTACCTTATCAATCCATACCTTGACAAAACACTTTGTCACAACCTAACTTACAATAAAAACTTGATTTTTTTTTTCTTTTTATCCCAACCATGTAACAAAATTTCATTATCTATCAACATTAGCTCACACTTTGAAATTTTGTTATGAATTTATGTATCATAGCTTATCATAAATCGCCTCTCTAGCGACCTTATAATATCCTTCGCTAAAAATTCAAATGTAGACGAATGTATGTACATTTTATTTCTTAAACTTAATCAAATAGTCTTTAACATGTATGAATGCCAAAAAACATTATTACCTAAACTAAAGCAATACAGACGAGTCCTGGACTCAATTCCCCAAATTCTACTGAAAATATATTTCTAACCCTTGTAATCAGAGTAAATATCCTAACTCTATCCTCGCTCTAAAAAGTTAAAGTGCATACCACTAATTCTTTCCATTATGGCTCTAGCTCTTTTCAATTATATTCGAGTGGTATCCCAACATCTCATACAACTTTCCATAAAAATCACACTACTTACCAAATAGTATCAAACCATAACCTTAGATACTCAAAAGTCATCATTACCATACAAAATCCATTTAAGCAACAAACCTTATCATATAGTTTTATTCCAGCCATAATTTGTCATATAACCTTATTAGCATCATGCTAAGTTAGCCCTTGTCATCACCACAAATTAAACCTCGCCATCAACATGACTTCCCAAACCTAGTTATGCCGATCATATAAGGGACTCACACAGTTTATACACACTTCCCTACTAAATTTTTAAATTACCTTCCCACAAGTATACTCGTTGGGACTTCTTTTACCTCTAAACTGATCATCCTAATATCAATCCACTTCCATGTAGTTTACAATGAAATAACCACTCATTTTAAAACTTCAAATGCACTGTATAACCTAAACACATTAATATTGTACCAAAGATCCACCATTAAAAGGTTCCGTATAAAAATGCTTAACTCAAGCGCCCATAGTAACAAACTAGTTGGTTTCTCAAGTATGAATTGAACATTGAATCTCTTTATATGAGCACGTGATAAAACTGATAACTCCTTATGTAGTTAGTATTCACGCTTAAAAATTAACATATCTCTTTTGATATACCACTAGTACCACATCGTGAAATATGTTAAATCCACCATTAGAACAAATCATCGAAAAGATTGTACCCAAATAGCCCACAAATTTTTATCAATCGACTAACTTTAAAATACTATCAAATTCGCTTCATATCTAGCCCAAGCTATATGTATTCTTTCGTAAGGCATGTCAATAACAAAGGTAAGACACTCCATAATTCTAACCAGTTAACTATCACTATTATTGTAATAGTCGTATCATGACCTTATTTTTTTTATAACACTCAATCAGTGAAACCACAGAGTAGAGATTCTGACCTGAATTGATGCAACATCATTCGCTAAGCATCCTATTAATGTTATGACAAATATATCAACGGTATTTTTCAAGGTTACATTATCCATTATCTAGCCAACTCTTTGAACATTTAACTTCTAATTGTCGAACCACTCAAGATATTATTTATACCACATAAGTACTATTTTTTTTTTACTATAGTAACTAACCTTACTCAACCCCTTCAAATATGATCACACATTCTTTTCATAAATATATTATTTTCACCTTAATACCAAATTTAATTAGCATCCAACCAACACACGACACACCAACTATTTACATAAGGAATTACGCACGAGTCATCACATAAATGAGAGAAAGAATGGAATGAAGTAAGAATCAAACCGGACAAAGAATGCACGATAGAGATTCAAAAAGTGAAGATATTTCCTAAAAGTCACTATAGTCTCTCGAAGATAAGTATAGACGTCTCCATACAGATCCTCAAGAGTTTACTTAGACTCGACTTGTACACACGTGAGACCTATGAACCTGGGGCTCTGATACCATTTTGTCACGACCCAAAAATGGACATGATGGCACTCGTCTTATCCCATCAAGACAAGTCAGCCTAAAACTCAACCATTACAATAAAGTGCAGAAATAAAATATAAGTTACTCAATCAAAAACTCCCAAAACCTGGTAGTCACGTGTACAAGCCTCTAAAGTATTACAATTGATTTAAAAGAAAAACTCAAGTCTCAAATGAACTTGTTTCTAAAATAAAACAATATCATAATTATGGCGAAGAAAGTCTGCTGAGATGGAAACAGCTACCTCACAAATCTCCAAGAAACCTGGGAAAAGAAGAGAATGACAAGTACAACAAAAATTCAGGCTCATAACCTACAAAAATTTGTAGAAGCAAAGGGTGAGTACCAAACCACACAGTACTCAGCAAGTATACCTCTAAACACAAGCTAAGGGAATACGTGTCACGACCCAAAAATGGGCATGATGGCACTCGTCTTATCCCACCAAGACAAGTCAGCCTAAAACTCAACTATTACAATAAAGTGCGGAAATAAAATATAAGTAACGTAATAAAACCCCCCAAAACCTGGTAGTCACGTGTACAATCCTCTAAAATATTACAATTGATTTAAAAGAAAACTCAAGTCTCAAATGAACTTGTTTCTAGCATAGAACAAGATCATAATTAAGGAGAAGAAAGTCTGCTGAGATGGAAACAGCTGCCTCACAAATCTCCAAGAAGCCTCGGAAAAGAAGAGAATGACAAGTACAACAAAAATCAAGGCTCATAACCTACAAAATTTTTTTGTAGAAGCAAGGGGTGAGTACCAAACCACACGGTACTTAGCAAGTAAACCTCTAAACACAAGCTAAGGGGATGAAATACGAGTACTCCTACAACCCCCAACCGAACCTCCACAACTACAACCTGCATTAAAATCTACCCAACATAACAGCTCAGAGTTTACATAGCACGTAGCTCAACAACAACACTTAGACAAATTACATATCCTCAACAACAACACTTAGACAAATTACATATCCTCAACAACAACACTTTAACAAATTACATACCCTCAACAACAGTACTTCAACAAATTACATATCCGCAATAACAAGCTCAATATTGATCTATCACAAGTTCCCCAGGAGGCAATCAGAAGATTAGCAAAACACGATATCAAGTTCACTAATAATAAGTATGTGCAATGCAATGGAATGCAATGTCAAGTATAATGATGCATGTCTGACCTAATTATACACACCCCCTGTCTCTTAGTCCGGGAACCATGGGGGACATATCTGTCCATGCATCTTTCGCGGCGCACGACACGACCCTCAATAATAGTAACCATCGCGACGCGCGATACGTCCCTCGAAATATAGTATCCATCGCGGCGTGCGATACGTCCCTTGAAATATAGTATTTATCGCGGCGCGCGATACGTCCCTCGAAATTGTACATCCTCTTATGTACTCATTCTTTCTCAATGCACATAACACTTGTCACAACCAATGCCTCATAATAATGCAGATGAAAAGTTTACACAAATAATGAGGAGATGACCATTTTCATAACATTGCACAATTCAAAACCACACAAACATGAAATCACATCAACAATGATTCAACAATCCTTCATCCCTTTATGAACACATCACACTTAAATATTTAATCACATTGCCTTTTTTTTATCCCTTTTTTTTCATCATTAGATTAATCAATGTGGACAAGTCAACCCATCACCAATCCCGTTACTCCCAAACATATACCACAAGAAAATACACACATTTCATACACTTAACAAGAGTTTAGTAATCCACTTGCCTCAATCTATCGAGAATTCACTCCGAGACTTAGGTTTTCCCCTTTTGCTGAACTTCCAACTCAAGCAATCTATTGACATAAATAATCACGATAAGATTTTGAAGCTTACAACACCCAAATTAATATTTAAGTTTTCAAATATCGATGTTATTTAGTTTGTTAATTCTTATATTTTTCCAAATTTTAAGCCTAGGGTTAAGTCTCAATTCCTCCAGTTTGATGAATTTAATTATATTCATATAATATAATGCACATACTATTTAACAACATATCCCATCATCTCAAAACTTGAACCATAACAAAGTTATAATTAATAAAAATAAATTATAGAGCACTCGAACCTAATTAAAAAAATCGGCATTGGAATATAACAATCTGCATATTCATATAACCTATAATTTTCCCCACCATTATCCTCTAATCATTGGCATATAATTAGCCTCAACCCATTATAATATAATATTACAAATATCTAATGTTATATAATAATAATAATAATAATAATAATAGTACCAACACTTAATTTTTTCCAAAATAGTTGTAATAATAAAATAAAAGAAAGGCCCAAATTATGATCAAGTTACATACAGTAACTTAAATGGAGAAAATCAAACACCTGAACCCCTTTCCATATGTATAAACCTCTTGAGCATTGTTTTTTTTTATTTAAATACCTCGAATGAAAAAGAATTTGGTCATCAATTAATGACAACTTTTAGATCTTATCCCCATCAAAACTTCAAAAACAAACTGCTAGACTCCTTCCGATTTCCTTATTTAACAAGCATATTATAAAACATAATATTAGATTAGCTACTTATCGATTCAAATAAATATAGAAACAAATTCTTATCGAAGAGCATTCACTTCTCACTCCCTTTTTGTTATTTATTTTACTCACACAACTCAATCAACTGGATAACAATAATATGATCTGGACTAGTATAAAGATTTAAGAGTGATTACTAATTACCTGAAGAAAAATTCATTTCTTCCAACCACCGGAAGAAGAAGTTATTCTCGCCCAACCCTTTTCTAATTTTTTTTTCCTCGGCGGCTGCGTGAACTGCTTCTCTCCACTACAGCCATCAACATTGCCCTTATATTGTTTTTATTATTATTTATTTATTTTTCTTTTCTATTATTATTAGCAACAAAATAATCTTTGGTTAAATATGAAAATAATTTCACCTATTCTTTTAATTCATAATTTATTTATAAAAATTATTATAAATGATTGATATAAGAATAATGATTAAAGT
Organism: Solanum arcanum; assembly: GCA_027789145.1. Classification (NCBI taxonomy): domain Eukaryota; kingdom Viridiplantae; phylum Streptophyta; class Magnoliopsida; order Solanales; family Solanaceae; genus Solanum; species Solanum arcanum. The sequence goes on along the minus strand of CM050935.1, from coordinate 20,379,815 downwards.
TGATAAAATGACTAAGAGGGTCGTTACATTATCCACCACTAAAAATCATGTTCGTCCTCAAAGATATGGAAGAAGAAGGAAGAATGAACGACGTAACCAAAATCCTAAGGTATGATCTTCTAGAGTCGGTGTTCGTTTCTCTAAGTGGGCTCTTCCTTAAGACCATTCAATTCAAGATTAACTACTAAGAACTGATCCTTCCAATTAAACTTGAAAAAATTTACAAATCACGAGTTATTATCAACCTATAGACTAATCTATGAACCAAATCTAAAATGAAACCCTCAGGACCATAACATAATCATCGTGACGATTCTTTTCTCACATAACCAAGAGAACATTCTGAATCAGTAGTGACTACAACCAGAAGTTAGACTGAATTAACCACCTAACACTCATACTGTACAAATCATCACAATATTATTTTTTTTTTGATCGCTTCTCGTAGCACAATCTTTCCACAAGCTTAAGTTATATATAAAAAATAAATCTTTAGACATCGAGTACTCATTAAGGGATAATCAAACTTATCTAATCCAAAGAAGAACAAGAATAAAGGAAGCACCCAAAGACCGATATATTCTACGATGCAGAACTTTTAACATCACTGTTGTATAACTGTAGCTATTCACAAGAACTCTTCTATAAGTTATCATAGGCAAGGTCATACATATATAAACAATAATACACTTTTACTTTCCCAAACAACATCGAAATATGCCATAACTTAAGTGACCAAGTCTTCACAAGGACGCCAATCTACCATGAAGACAATCACATGATCGGTACACCCGATCCACCACTAGGAATTCATCCATAGATATGAAAACACGTGTAGGTATAGGTAGCGAATCACAGTCCAAACTATATCCAAAACGTAGTTGATGGTCATATAAGAATACACAGAACCAGGGTCGAATAACACTAGATACTTCTTTCATAGTGTCCATGTTAAACATTTACATTCATATGACTCTATCTCTTTAATTTTTATAGGTACCCACAATCAACTAGTCTGGTGCTTATTATAATCGTATACATACTTGATTTATAAAACCTCACATATTCTAATAGTACTCTACTGAAGTTAAATTTTTTTTTATACTAACAAACATCAAAATCACACCGGTCATTTTCCTTACTCTCAAACCATCACTAGTATCAAAGTCTTCCTAGCAAGCACATTGTAGCCTCCAAAATTTTTGAATTATGACCCCTTTTCTTTCTATTTAAGCATGCGTTGATAGATATGGGTACACACCCAAGGTTGATAACACTAATTTCAAATCTGATATTATTTCCTCCTCGACATAAAACTATTGAATTACGTTCAATGTAATCTCCACACAATCTTTCACATGCAAAGTTTTAACTATCATTCAAACCATCATATATCTCGTGCCAAAACTTAGAGAAACTCTCAATCAATCCAATAATTCGGTATAATATAAGCTCATAACCTCTATTCACCATCAAATAAATATATAACACATCATAACAGTCTATATCATCCTACGACAAAGTAGTTTCAATCCCTTCAAATCCTCATTAATCATGTAAAATTGTAGGCTTACACCGTTGAACATCAATAAGTTACCTATTATGATTTGAACAATCTAACTTTACATAACCAATTAGAATCCTTCACGCGCGGTTGCTTGTCACCTGATCAAACTCAATCCTCATCAAAGTCGTTGATAACCCGTATTAAGTCTGTACCGAATCAGTTCAAATCTCATAGTAATATCTTAATTAAAAGGTTAAAACCCATATAACCTTAAATTTTGAACCACGGGTCTATACGAAGGGTCTTACTCTTTTACCTTTCTTAAATTCTTCTCATAATGCAATTATTAAATATTTTAAATCGTTAATATATCAAACTTTGTTTTTGTCTCGCTAACTTGCTTACCTATCTTATCCTTTGACCAACTCATTATATTTTTACATTAACCTCTAACCAAAATATTGCATGAAACCTCCCTTAAGTATAACAATCAAAAGTAATCAAATATACTACTCAAATTATTTTTAAGTCCTTCCAAATGCTTCATACTCAATGTTATCGATTATTTCTTACTTTACCAATTCATACCTTGACAAAACACACTAGCACAAATCTAAATTCACAATTAAAGCTTGAATTTATTCCAAACATATAACACAACCCCTTTATCTATCAACATTAACTCATATCTTGAAGATTTTTATGAATTCATGTATCTTAGCTTACATTGATCGCCTCTCCATCAATCATATCATATCCTTTGCCAAAACTTCAACTATACTCATTACCAACTTATAAACATAAAAAAATACGTATAATTACACTCGAGTTGAACATCTATATACACTCCTTTCTCAAGTTATCCAATAGTTATTTTTTTGATTTAAATCAATCAGTTGATCTGGTGACACTATATATTATCATAATCAGGGCAAAAAGATGAAATCACGTATCTCTGAATTTAATTATCCACTCTTTCTGACATCTTTTACCCTTACAATCTGAGTAATATCCTTGTTCTCACGTCCTTCTAAAGGTTAAACTACATCCCACTAATTCATTCCATTCTGGCTCTAGCTCCTTTCAATTCTATTCGAGTGACAACATAATTCCTCATAAAAATTACCATACAACCATGCTAGTCACAAACAGTAGTAAACCATAACTCAGACATTCAAAAGTCACCCTTATCATACAAAAGTCTTTTAAGCAACAAAACATATAATATAGTTGCAACCTAATCATCATCCATCACAAACTCTGGTTATCACTATGTATAGTCATCCCTTATCACTACCACAAAGTCAACCTTGTCATGACATGACATCTCAAACTCAACTATACCAATCGAATTCAACAGACTAACTTAACTTTATACACATTTTCTTACAAAAATTTTCAATTGCCTTCACCCAAGTATACTCGTTGTGATTTGCTTTGCATATAAGATAGTCATTCCAATATTAATCCACTCAATTGGGGCTTATGATAAAATAACCATTGCTCATTTAGAATCCTAAGGATACACATCATAATCTACTTACACATTAATATTATACAAATGATCCACCACTAAAAGCTTTCTTATAAATAATGCTTAACTCATTCGTCCGTAGTAACAAGCTAGTTGGTTTTCAAATATGAATGTAACATAAAATCTTATTATATGTGTATATTATAAAATTGATAGTTTCTTAAGTAGTTATTATTCACACTTAACATCGAATCAATTTTTATATAACACTAGTACCACATCATGAAATTTCATTAGATCCATCACTAAAACACATCATACCTCCTGAGAAGATTGTACTCAAATCTCACATATTTCTATAAGTTGAGTGGTTGTAGTACATTACCAAATCCATTTGATCTCTAATCCAATCGTTATGCACTATTTCATAGATTAGTTCGATAATAGAAGTAACACGCTCCATAACACTAACCAAGTAAACATCTATACTAAGTAGTCATACCATCATTTTCTTAAATATACAAAACCTATTAAATCATAATAGTTCTAACCTCTATTGGTCCATCAGTATTTCTATCATCTTCTAAGCAACTCATTCACGTTATGATAACTTTACAAATTGTAGTTTCCAAAGTTACATGTCCTCTATCCAGTCACCCTTTTAATCATTTCACTTTTACTCATTAAATCACTGTAGGTATCTTATATATCACACAAGTACTATTCATTTTACTAAGGTAACTAATCTTACACAACCCTTTCAAATTGTTGAATATTTTAAATCTAACCACACATGTTTTTCATAATACCATAACTTTCACCTTAGTAATAGGTATAATATTCAAGAAAATAAAACACGCCAAAAATACATTTGAGGAACTATGCACGACTCATCATGTAAATGAGAGAGAACAGAATGAAGCGATAAAAATCAAATCGAACCAAGTACGCACAATAGAGACCCAAGAAGTGAAGATATTTCCTAAAAGTCACTACAGCCTCTCGAAGATAGGTACAGACGTCTCCGTATCGATCATCGAGACTCTATTTAGACTTGACTTGTACACACGTGAGACCTATGAACCTGGGCTCTGATACCATTTTTGTCACAACCCAAAAATGGACGTGATGAAACTCGTCTTATCCCACCAAGACAAGTCAGCCTAAAACTTAACTATTACAATAAAGTGCGGAAATAAAATATAAGTAACTTAATAAAACCCCCCAAAACCTGGTAGTCACGTGTACAAGCCTCTAAAATATTACAATTGATTCAAAAGAAAACTCAAGTCTCAAATGAACTTGTTTCTTGAATAGAACAAGATCATAATTAAGGAGAAGAAAGTCTGCTGAGATGGAAACAGCTGCCTCACAAATCTCCAAGAAGCCTCGGAAAAGAAGAGAATGACAAGTACAACAAAAATCAAGGCTCATAACCTACAAAAAAAAATTGTAGAAGCAAGGGGTGAGTACCAAACCACACGGTACTCAGCAAGTAAACCTCTAAACACAAGCTAAGGGGATGAAATACGAGTACTCCTACCACCCCCAACCGAACCTCCACAACTACAGCCTGCATTAAAATCTACCCAACATAACAACTCAGAGTTTACATAGTACGTAGCTCAACAACAACACTTAGACAAATTACATATCCTCAACAACAACACTTTAACAAATTACATACCCTCAACAACAATACTTCAACAAATTACATATCCCCAATAACAAGCTCAATATTGATCTATCACAAGTTCCACAGGAGGCAATCAGAAGATCAGCAAAACACGATATCAAGTTCACTAATAATAAGTATGTGCAATGCAATGGAATGCAATGTCAAGTATAATGATGCATGTCTAACCTAATGATACACACCCGCTGTCTCTCAGTCCGGGACCCATGGGGACATATCTGTCCATGCATCTGTCGCAGCGCATGACATGACCCTCGATAATAGTAACCATCGCGGCGCATGATACGTCCCTCGAAATATAGTATCCATCGCGGCGTGCGATACGTCCCTTGAAATATAGTATCCATCGGGGGGCGCGATACGTCCCTCGAAATTGTACATCCTCTTAAGTACTCATTCTTTCTCAATGCACATAACACTTGTCACAACCAATGCCTCATAATAATGCAGATGACAAGTTGACACAAATAATGAGGAGATGACCATTTTCATAACATTGCACAATTCAAAACCACCAAAACATGAAATCACATCAACAATGATTCAACAATCCTTCATTCCTTTCTGAACACATCACACTTAAATATTTAATCACACTGCCTTTTTTTTATCCCTTTTTTTTCATCATTAGATTAATCAATGTGGACAAGTCAACCCATCACCAATCCCGTTACTCCCAAATATATACCACAAGAAAATACACACATTTCATACACTTAACAAGAGTTTAGTAATCCACTTGCCTCAATCAATCGAGAATTCATTCCGAGACTTGTGTTTTCCCCTTTTGTTGAACGTCCAACTCAAGCAATCTATTGACATAAATAATCACGATAAGATTTTGAAGCTTACAACACCCAAATTAATATTTAAGTTTTCAAATATCGATGTTATTTAGTATGTTAATTCTTATATTTTTCCAAATTTTAAGCCTAGGGTTAAGTCTCAATTCCTCCATTTTGATGAATTTAATTATATTCATATAATATAACGCAAATACTATTTAACAACATATCCCATCATCTCAAAACTTGAACCATAACAAATTTATAATTAATAAAAATAAATTATAGAGCACTCGAACCTAATTACAAAAATCGGCATTGGAATATAACAATCTGCATATTCATATAACCTATAATTTTCCCCACCATTATCCTCTAATCATTGGCATATAATTAGCCTCACCCCATTATAATATAATATTACAAATATCTAATGTTATATAATAATAATAATAATAATAATAATAATAATAATAATAATAATAATAATAATAATAATAATAATAATAATAATAATAATAATAATAGTACCAACACTTAATTTTTTCCAAAATAGTTGTAACAATAAAATAAAAGAAAGGCCCAAATTATTATCAAGTTACATACAGTAACTTAAATGGAGAAAATCAAACACCTGAACCCCTTTCCATACGTATAAACTTCTTGAGCATTGTTTTTTTTTATTTCAATACCTCGAATGAAAAAGAATTTGGTCATCAATTAATGACGACTTTTAGATCTTATCCCCATCAAAACTTCCAAACAAACTGCTAGAATCCTTCCGATTTCCTTATTAAACAAGCATATTATAAAACATAATATTAGATTAGCTACTTATCGATTCAAATAAACATAGAAAAAAATTCTTATCGAAGAGCATTCACTGCTCACTCCCTTTTTGTTATTTATTTTACTCACACAACTCAATAACCTGGATAACAATAACATGATTTGGACTAGTATAAATCTTTAAGAGTGATTACTAATTACTTGAAGAAAAATTCATTTTTTCCAACTACCGGAAGAAGACGTTATTCTCGCCCAACCCTTTCCTAATTTTTTTTCCTCGGCGGCTGCGTGAACTGCTTCTCTCCACTACAGCCATCAACATTGCCCTTATATTGTTTTTACTATTATTTATTTATTTTTCTTTTCTATTATTATTAGCAACAAAATAATCTTTGGTTAAATATGAAAATAATTTCACCCATTCTTATAAGTCATAATTTATTTATAAAAATTATTATAAATGATTAATATAAGAATAATGATTAAAGTTGATAAAACGACTAAGAGGGTCGTTACAATACGGGTACTCCTACCACCCCCAATCGAACCTCCACAACTACAACATGCTTAAAATTAACCCAACATAACAGCTCACAGTTTACATAGCACGTAGCTTAACAACAACACTTAGACAAATTACATATCCTCTACAACAACACTTTAACAAATTACATATCCTCAATAACATACTTCAACAAATTACATATCCTCAATAACAATACTTCAACAAATTACATATCCGCAATAACAAGTTCAATATTGATGAATCACAAGTTTCACAGAAAGACAATCAGAAGATCAGCAAAACACGATATCAAGTTCACTAATGATAAGTATGTGCAATGCAATTGAATGCATGTCAAGTATAATGATGTATGTCTGACCTAGTGATACACACCCATTGTCTCTCAGTCCGGGACCCATGGGGGACATATCTGTCCATGCATTTGTCGCGGCGCACGACACTACCCTCGATAATAGTAACCATTGCGACGCGCGATACGTCCCTCAAAATATAGAATCCATCGCAGCGCGCGATACGTCCCTCAAAATGGTACATCCTCTATAAGTTATCATCCTTTCTCAATGCACATAACACTTTCACAACCATGTCTCAGAATAATGCAAATGACATGTTCACACAAATAATGATGAGATGACCATTTTCATAACATTGCACAGTTCACAACCACACAAACATTAAATCACATCAACAATGATTCAATAAGCCATCAAACCTTTCTCAACACATCACGCATAAACAATTAATCACATTGTCTTTTGTTATCCCTTTTTTTTCATCATTAGAAGTAATCAATGTGGACAAGTCAACCCATCACCAATCTCGTTACTCCCAAACATATGCCACAAGGAAATACACGCATTCCATACACTTAACAAGAGTTTAGAAATCCACTTGCCTCAAGTAGTCGAACATTAATACGCTCAAACTTACTTCTCAAATAAGAAGTAAAGCGGTCGTGTCAAGTAAATAACCCAACTTGTGAGGTTGGGATCATTCCCACGAGGAAAATAGTTTAGACTTAACTTCAAGTTATTACTACTATTGTTCAGTCAATTACTTCCTTGGAAAGCAAAAATGATAAAAGGGGGGGTTTCTATTCCTAAATAAATGAAAATAACTAGAAAAATAAAAGCAGACAACTAACAGCTTCGAATGTTGGAGTTTAATCAATTAATCAAAGTAACTAGGGTTTACGTGTTCCCCACAGGTTCATAACTTGAAAAGTCTAACTACAACAATTCTTTCCTAGTATCTTGCATGCAAAGTGATAAGTTATGTATTTCTAAATCCTTGATTCGGCATCTAGAAAATGTCACTCCGCACCTTGGTCCGACTACGTGTGTTGCTATCCTAACCCTTATCTTTACCTCATATTAAGCATCATATTCGATATTTGACTAAGTTATTACCTCGTACCAATCAATACTAGCCTACTAGATAGTATACATTAAATCTATGTTGATAATTCTTTTCCTATTATCTACCTCCTTGGTCCGGCAAGTAGCATTCAGGCGAGTTCTAACGTTGGACATCCATTAAAAAGACTTCAATGCGAAAGAATTATCAATACATGCAAGCCACTATTCTAGAATTGTTATTTTAGTTAGGTTTTACCTCATTATTTGCCTATGATTCCCACAACCCTAGTTATGGAGTTTAGTTACCCATAGTCATAATCACAATATTCAAATATATGATATAAGAATTCATGTACTTACTTCAATGACAAAGAGTAAAATCTGAAAGTTCACTTGATTAATAAGCAAAAGTCACCAACAATCAATGATAAAAGTCTCAAGATAATCAATAATCTCTCAAAGAGTCTACAAAATAATCAAGAGTCTCACAATATTCAAAGGTCTAACATTGGTCCAGAGTCTAACCTCAAAAATGAGGTTTTTCAAACTATTTATAGAAAATAAAAACCTAATTAAATAAGGACTCTATTTGCAGGAAATCTGTCAAAACGCGGCTGGATCGACGGACATCAGCGACGGCTCATCGTGGCCACGGCGAACCGTCATGGACTCCGTCGTCCCATACTTGATGAAATTTCTTCTGCAGCTCTCTTCATTACCCTCGGCAGGTATGACGAATCGTTACGAGCACAACGGTCCGTCGAGGGTCTCCGTTCCAAAACACTTGAACTCTTGGAATATGGGTACTGGGGCTACTTCTCTGATCTTCATGAAGAACCTGCAGGACAGACCGTCATGTCTACGACGGTCCGTCACGTTTTCCGTAACCCCACACTTGGTCGTACTTCCCCATCTTCCTTCAGCAACTGCACTACGCTTCCACCTACGGACCGTCAACAAGCTTCGTAGGTGGTCTCTTCTGCATTTCTTCGCACAAAAAACTCCGCATTCATCTTTGGACAGATTTCCTGCAAATAAGGAGAAACTTATATAAAAATTAGCACAAAAAGTCTTTTGGACACGCTAAAGTTAAGGAAAAAGTATTAATAATACCGTGAAACCACGGTATATCAAACATCACTCCAGGACTTGAGCCTTGCCTTTTCTTTAGACTTCCAAATAAATGCATTCTATTCAAAATTGTTATCACCAAAAGATTCCAAACAAAAAACACCCATATGCTATATGTCTAGCTTAGACCTAAAAACCTAATCAATTTATAATCAAGTTCCTAATCTTGATGTCGAATGATATTTCAACTCCTTCAAGTTATTTTTCAAATATCAACCGTAGGGTTTAGCATCAATGATCTTCATATACTATCATACACCCACTATTTAATTATATATTTTTATATATATCAAAACTTGAATCATAATATAATAAATAAATAATCAAGTAATACCAAATATTAGTCGCTTACCTGGAATCAAATTTTTCCAAACTAACATATTTCTTTGTTTCAATTATAAGCACTAATACACTTAATTACTAGCTGCACCATCATTGTCCAATGATTAGGCCATCATTGGACAATTAGACCATCAAAGGATAATGATTAGGCATGAACTCATCTATATTTTTTTTTACCCCAAAACTACAATAATAGTTGTTGCTATTACTTGGACAGTGTTTCCATTATTTATTTATTTTTCCTATCCAATTGCTTTACTTTCTTTCACATCTAACATTGTAATAATAGTAATTAAAATACGACATCACCAATATATGAATTAGACGTATTAATATTTTACCGGATGGAGTACTGCCTGCTCCCATCATTCCTTCGTTCCCTTCGTTCTTCTTCTTCTTCTCTCTTTTTTTTGGCCAGCAGCTATTTCAAGTTTCAGTTAGGGCTTTCGACCCTTATATCTTTTATTTATTTATTTATGTTTTCTTTTCTATTATTATTAGCACAAAAATAATCCTTTATTAAATATGAAAATCATGTCTCTTATTTTACAAGTCAATAAATTATTTATACAAGCTACTAAAAGGGATTAACATAAAAATAATGTTTAAGATTAATAAAAGAACTAAGAGGATCGTTACACAACTAAATCACATTTACTTATTTAAAGAACTTAACATCTTTCTAAGTCTAATTAGTTTAGTTTTAACTTAATTCCAACACTATATTGATGAAATAAATAAAATTATCTAAATTAAAGGATTTAACAACTTTCCAAGTCTAATAATTTTAGTTTAAACTTAATTCCAACACTATATTCACCAACTAAATCATATTAATTTATTTAAAGAATTTAACAACTTTCTAAGTCTAATTCGTTTAGTTTTAACTTAATTCCAACACTATATTCACTAACTAAATCACATTAACTTATTTGAAGAGTTTAACATCTTTCTAAGTGTAATTAGTTTAATTTAAATTAATTCAAACACTATATCACCAACTAAATCACATTAACTCATTTAACGAATTTAACAACTTTTTAAGTCTAATTAGTTTAGTTTTATCTTAATTCAAACATTCTATATTCACCAACTAAATCACATTTACTTATTTGAAGAACTTAACATCTTTCTAAGTCGAATTACTTTAGTTTTTACTAAATTCAAACACTATATTCACCGACTAAATTACATTTATTTATTTAAAGAACTTAACATCTTTTAAAAAGTCTAATTAGTTTAGTTTAACTTAATTCCAACACTATATTCACGAAATAAATTAAATTATCTTATTTAAAGGATTCAACAACTTTCCTAGTCTAATTAGTTTAGTTTAAACTTAATTCCAACACTATAGTTACCAACTAAATCATATTAATTTATTTAAAGAATTCAACAACTTTCTAAGTCTAATTCGTTTAGTTTTAACTTAATTCCAACACTATATTCACCAACTAAATCACATTAACTTATTTGAAGAATTTAACGTCTTTCTAAGTGTAATTAGTTTAATTTTAACTTAATTCAAACACTAAATTAACCAACTAAATCACATTAACTCTTTTAAAGAATTTCACAACTTTCTAAGTCTAAATTAATTTAGTTTTAACTTAATTCAATCACTCTATATTCTCCAACCAAATCACATTTAGTTGTTTGAAGAACTGAACATCTTTCTAAGTATAATTAGTTTAGTTTTAACTTAATTCTAAAATTATATTCACCAACTAAATCACATTATATTATTTAAAGAATTTAAAAATTTTCCGAGTCTAAGTAGTTTAGTTTTATTTTAATTCCAAAACTATATTCACCAACTAAAAAATCACATTAACTTATTTAAAGAAATTAACAAATTTCCAAGTCTAATTAGTTTAGTTTTAACTTAACTCAAACACTATATTTACCAACTAAAACACATTTACTTATTTAAATAATTTAACAATTTATAAGTCAAATTGGTTACCTATATTCACCAACTAAATCACATTTACTTTTAAAGAAATTAACAACTTTCCAAGTCTAATTAATTTAGTTTTAACTTAATTCCAACAGTATATTCACCAACTAAATCACATTAACCTATTTAAAGAATTTAACAATTTTTTAAGTCCAATTAGTTTAGTTTTAACTTAATCCAAACACTATATTTACCAACTAAATCACATTTACTTATTTGAAGAACTTAACATCTTTCTAAGTGTAATTAGTTTAGTTTTAACTTATTCCAACACTATATACACCAATTAAATCACATTAACTTGTTTAAATAATTTACATATTTCTAAGTCTAATTAGTTTATTTTTAAATTAATTCCAACTCTATATTCACCAACTAAATCACATTTACTTATTTAAAGAATTTAACAACTTTCCAAGTCTAATTAGTTTAGTTTTAACTTTATTCCAACACTATATTCACTAACTAAATCACATTAACTTTTTTGAAGAATTTAACATCATTCAAAGTGTAATTAGTTTAATTTTAACTTAATTCAAACATTAAATTAACCAACTAAATCACATTAACTCATTTAATGAATTTAACAACTTTCTAAGTCTAAATTAATTTAGTTTTAACTTAATTTAAACACTCTATATTCTCCAACCAAATCACATTTAGTTGTTTGAAGAACTTAACATCTTTCTAAGTCTAATTATGTCACGACCCAAAAATGGACGTGATGGCACTCGTCTTATCCCACCAAGACAAGTCAGCCTAAAACTCAACCATTACAATATGTGCGGAAATAAAATATAAGTAACTTAATAATAACCCCAAAACCTGGTAGTCACGTGTACAAGCCTCTAAAATATTACAATTGATTCAAATGAAAACTCAAGTCTCAAATGAACTTGTTTCTAGAATAGAATAAGATCATAATTAAGGAGAAGAAAGTCTGCTGAGATGGAAACAGCTACCTCACTAATCTCCAAGAAGCCTGGGAAAAGAAGAGAATGACAAGTACAACAAAAAATGCAAGCTCATAACCTACAAAAAAATTGTAGAAGCAAGGGGTGAGTACCAAACCACACGGTACTCAGCAAGTAAACCTCTAAACAAAGGCTAAGCGGATGAAATACGAGTACTCCTACCACCCCAACCGAACCTCCACAACTACAACCTGCATTAAAATCAACCCAACCTAACAACTCACAGTTTACATAGCATGTATCTCAATAACAACAGTTAGACAAATTACATATCCTCAACAACAACACTTTAGCAAATTACTTATCCTCAATAACAATACTTCAACAAACTACATATACGCAATAACAAGCTCAATATTGATCAATCACAAGTTCCGCAGAAAGGCAATCAGAAGATAAGCAAAACACAATATCAAATTCACTAATGATAAGTATGTGTAATGCAATGGAATGCAATGTCAAGTATAATAATGCATGTCTGACCTAGTGATACACACTTGCTATCTCTCAGTCCGGGACCCATGGGGGACATATCTGTCCATGTGTCTATCGCGGCGCATGACACGACCCTCGATAATAGTAACCATCGCGGTGCGCGATACGTCCCTCGAAATGCACATCCTCTTAAGTTCTCATTCTTTCTCAATGCACATAATACTTGTCACACCCAATGCCTCAAAATATTGCAGATTAAAAGTTCAAACAAATAATGAGGAGATGATAATTTTCATAACATCGCACAGTTCACAACCACACAAACATGAAATCACAACAACAATGATTCGACAAGCCTTCATCCCTTTCTCAACACATCACACATAAATAATTAATCACATTGCCGTTTGTTTTTCCTTTTTTCATCATTAGAATTAATCAATGTGGACAAGTCAACCCATCACCAATCCCGTTACTCCCAAACATATACCACAAGGAAATACACGCATTTCATACACTTAACAAGAGTTTAGAAATCCACTTGCCTCAATTTATCGAACAATCACTTCGGGACTTTAGCCTTCCTTCTTTGTTGTACTTTCAAATCAATACAATCTATTCAAATCAATAACCACAATAAGAGTTCAAATCTTACAACACTCATATTACTATCTGTTTAACTTTGACCCAACAATTTATCCAAATATATAATAAAGTTTCTCAATCTTGATTCTAACTAATTAGTCAAATCTTATATTTCTTAGATTTCAAGTCAAGAGTTAAGTCATAATGTGTCACGACCCAAAAATGGGTGTGATGACACTTGTCTTATTCCACCAAGACAAGTCAGCCTAAAACCCAAAATCTAACAAAGTGCAGAAGTAAATGACAATCCAACAACAATTTCTATTATGAAACCAAGTCATATTAATACAATCCCCAAAACCATGTTGTCACGTACACAAGCCTCTAATGTAAACATTAGAATTGAAAAAAAATAGAAGTCTAAAATGAAGTTGTCTTTCAAGTAAAAACAAAGTTATAACTAGAGTAGGAAAGTTCGCTGAGATGACAAGCAGCTACCACACAAACCTCCACAAGCCGCCTCAGAAACGAAAAGAATGACAAGTATCACGAAGATCCGGGCTCGTAACCTACAAAAATTTGTAGAATCAAGGGGTGAGTACCAAACCACGCGGTACCCAACAAACAAACCTCTAAACACAAGTTAAGTGAACAAAATATGGGCACTCCTTACACCATATCTAAACCTCCACGCTACAGTCTAACAGTTTAGAGTTTACCAAACACACAACTCAATAACCACACTCTATCTGTTTACACATTCTCAATAACAACTCAATATTCAACAGTCACAAGCTTCACAGAGAAACACTCACAAGATCAGCAAAACACGTGTTCAAGTTCATCAATAATAAAATGTGTAATGCCATGAGATGCAATGTCAAGTATAGTGATGCATGTCTTCCCTAACAATACACATGTGCTGTCTCTCAGTCCGGGACCCATGGGGGACATATCTGTCCATACATCTGTCGCGGTGTATGACACGACCCTCGATAAAAGTAACCTTCACGGCGCGCGATACGTCCCTCGAAATATAATATCATCGCGGCGCGTGATACGACCCTCAAAATAGTACATCCTCTTATCACTTAACTTTTATCACAATCATGTTTCAGATACAATGCAATTGACATGCTCAAATGAGATATGAGGAGATAACCATTTTGATAACAAGCACAATTTACAGCAAGGAATACAACACTAACAAATAAGCAACAAGTCTCCAAGTCACTCTCAATACCACACAAGAAAATACACGAATTTCATACGCTTAACAAGGGTTTAGAAATCCACTTGCTTTAACCACTCGAATAATCACTCTAAGACTAGAGCCTTCCCTTTCCGTTGAGCTTCCAAATCGATGCAATCTATGCAAGTATATGCATTCACAATAAGGTTTCAGAACTAATAACACTCACACTTTTTATGTGTTTAACCCTAACCTTAAAAATTCACCCAAATTCATAATCAAATTCATAATTCTTGATGCCAACTAACATTTCAACTTCATAATTTTTTTCCATGTTTCAAGTCTAGGATTGCATCCCAATTTTCCAATATCATGATTCAAATGGTACTCACAAAATACCTTTCCTCTAATATATATATATATATACATATATATATATATATATATATATATATATATATATATATATATATATATATATATATATATATATATATATATATATATATATATATATATATATATATATATATATATATATATATATATATATATATATATATATATATATATATATATATATATATATATATATATATATATATATATATATATATATATATATATATATATATATATATATATATATATATATATATATATATATATATATATATATATATATATATATATATATATATATATATATATATATATATATATATATATATATATATATATATATATATACATATATATATATATACATATATATATATATACATATATATACATATATATATATATACATATATATATATATATATATTATATATATATAATATCAAAACTTGAACCATAATATAATAATCAAAACTATGAAAACTACACTACAATGGATTCACAGTAACGTTTTTTTTTTGCTTCCCTTTTTTTTTACCATTTCCTCCCAACCAATGATTGGCTATAATGAGCCAATCATTGGTAATCATGACAAAATTCATTTTTTTTTAATTTCTGCCTGACACCTTTTATTGCAGTCCAATGATTGGCTATATGACCAATCATTGGCTGCCATTAACAACAAAAATACTAATAATCTTAGTAAACATAATGGCATAAGATCCAAATTCATCCACTCACTTATAATAATAATCTAATTGGAAGAGTTGCAAGTTATAACATAATATATATGAATTTCCTATGAGATTAAAAACCAGAAATTTGAATCCACAAAATTAAATATACCTGCACTTTCGTTCTTCGCTCAACGCAGCCGCGAGTTAGTTTTCTTTCTACTTCTATTTTTTTTCTTCAAATTTATTTTGTTTATTAAAATTGACAAACCCACTAACTTATTATTAATACATGGCCTAGTGGTAAAGAATTTTTCAATAAATTATCACTTTAACCCATTAACTATCAGTTAAGTCATTTATCTATAAATACTCCTCAATTAATTAACTCAAGTTAATCGGATATTAAAATTTTGAAAAATGACCTTTTGGGTCATCACATTATCCACTACTAAAAATCATGTTCGTCCTCGAACATAAGATTGAAGAAAGTTCCTGGAGCTTCAAAAAGTCGTGGATATCTAGCACGCATGTCAGACTCTGTCTCCCAAGTTGCCTCCCCCGCAGATCGATGCTTCCATTGCATTTTCACTGAAGCGATCTCCTTGGTCCTAAGCTTTCGAACCTGCCTATCCAAAATAGCTATAGGTTCCTCCTCAAATGTCAAGTCTGGACCCAACTCCACGGAATCAAGTGAAAGCACATGAGATTCATCCGGAATGTACTTCCGAAGCATAGAGACATGAAAAACAGGATGAACTGCCGACAAACTAGGTGGCAAGGCCAACTTATAGGCCACCTCTCCCACTCAGCTCAAAATCTTAAAAGGTCTAATGAATCTAGGGCTAAGCTTGCCCTTCTTTCCAAACCTCATCACACCCTTCATGGGTGATACTCGAGCCACACATGATCACCCTCCATAAACACCAAGGCTCTAACTCTCCGATCTGCATAACTCTTCTGTCTACTCTGAGCTGTCAATAATCCATACTAAATTATACGTACTAGCTCCATAGCATCTCTAAGCAAGTCTGTATCCAAAGAGTCCATCTCCGCTGAATCAAACCAACAACGCCTCAAATGGGGCCATCTGGATACTAGAGTGATAACTGTTATTATAGGCAAACTCCGCTAATGGTAAATGTTGATCCCATCTAGCACAAAAATCGATCACACACGCTCGAAGCATATCTTCCAATACCTGAATGGTCCGCTCAGATTGACCATCTGTCTGAGGGTGAAATGCCGTGCTCATATCTAACTGTGTACCCAGACCATGTTGTAATGCCTTCCAGAAATGAGAAGTAAATAGTGAACCTCGATCTGATATGATAGAAATAGGAACTCCATGTAGTCGAACAATGTGACTGATATATAGCTCGGCTAACTTTTCTACCGTATACATCACCCTAACCGGAATGAAGTGGGCAGACTTGGTCAACCTATCAACAATAACCCAAATGAAGTCATAACCACTCGTTGTGGTAGGAAAACCCACAACCAAGTCCATAGTAATCCGCTCCCACTTCCAAGTAGGAATAGGCATCCTCTGAGATACACCCCTGGGCCGCTGGTGCTCACACTTGACCTGCTGGCAAGTCAAACACCTAGAAACAAAGTCTATAATATCTCTCTTCATTCCACGACACCAGTAATGCTGACTCAGATCATGATACATCTTCGCCGCTCCCGGATGGATGGAATACCAAGAACAATGGGCCTCCTTAAGGATCAATCTAATCAAATCACCTGTCTTGGGCACACAAATCCTGCCTCCGATCCTCAAGACACCATCAGAGTCAAGGACAGCCTCCTTAGCTTCCCCTCTCAATACTTTGTCTCGAATGAGACACAACTTTTCATCATTAAACAAGTGTGCACGGATCTGCTCGACTAAAGAAGATCGAGCCTCAATAAGAGCAATCATCCCATCACTCTCCTCTGAGATCCGCAATCGGACAGGACTGTTAGCTAACAATTGAACATCTCTAGCCAATGGTATCTCCTCAATACTAAGAGATGCAAGACTCCCCATGCTATGAGTCTTCCTACTCAAAGTATCGGCCACAAAATTGGCCTTCCCCGGATGATACAGAATGGTCACATCATAGTCCTTCAGCAACTCAAGCCATCTCCGCTGCCTCAAGTTCAAATCTCTCCGACTAAAGATATACTGGGGACTCCGATGATCAGTGAAGATCTCACAATGCACTCCATACAAATAATGACGCCATAACTTAAGTACAAATACCACAGCCGCCAACTCTAGATCATGAGTAGGATAGTTCTTCTCATGGGACTTCAATTGCCTAGAAGCATAAACAGTCAATTTCCCCTTCTGCATCGACACACCACCCAATCCAACTCCTGAAGCATCACAATACACTGTAAAGTCTACACCCTCCTCAGGTAAAGTCAACACAGGAGCTGAAGTCAACAAAGTCTTGAGTTTTTGAAAGCTCTGATACCATTTTGTCACAACCCAAAAATGGGTGTGATGGCACTCGTCTTATTTCACCAAGACAAGTCAGCCTAAAACCCAAAATCTAACAAAGTGCGGAAGTAAATGACAATCCAACAACAATTTCTGTTATGAAACCAAGTCATATTAATTCAATCCCCAAAACCAGGTTGTCACGTGCACAAGCCTCAAATGTAAACATTAGAATTGAAAAAAAATAGAAGTTAAAATGAAGTTGTCTTTCAAGTAAAAAAAATGTCATAAACTAGAGTAGGAAAGTTCGCTGAGATGACAAGCAGCTACCTCACAACCCTCCACAAGCTGCCTCGAAAACGAAAAGAATGACAAGTATCACGAAGATCCGGGCTCGTAACCTACAAAAAATTGTGGAAGCAAGGGGTGAGTACCAAACCACGCGGTACCCAACAAACAAACCTCTAAACACAAGTTAAGTGAACAAAAGACGGGCACTCCTTACACCATATCTAAACCTCCACGCTACAGTCTAACAGTTTATAGTTTACCAAACACACAACTCAATAACCACACTCTATCAGTTTACACATTCTTAATAACAACTCAATATTCAACAGTCACAAGCTTCACTGAGAAACACTCACAAGATCAGCAAAACACGTGTTTAAGTTCATCAATAATAAAATGTGTAATGCCATGAGATGTATTGTCAAGTATAGTGATGCATGTCTTCCCTAACGATACACACCCGCTGTCTCTCAGTCCGGGACCCATAGGGGACATATCTGTTTATGCATCTGTCGCGGCGTACGACACGACCCTCGATAATAGTAACCTTCGCAGCGCGCGATACGTCCCTCGAAATATAATATCATCGCGGCGCGCGATACGCCCCTCGAAATAGTACATCCTCTTATCACTTAACTCTTATCACAATTATGTTTCAGATACAATGCAATTGACATGCTCAAATGAGAAATGAGGAGATAACCATTTTGACAACAAGCACAATTTACAGCAAGGAATACAACACTAACAAATAAGCAACAAGTCTCCAAGTCACTCTCAATACCACACAAGAAAATACACGAATTTCATACGCTTAAAAAGGGTTTAGAAATCCACTTGTCTTAACCACTCGAATAATCACTCTGGGACTTGAGCCTTCCCTTTCCGTTGAGCTTCCAAATCGATGCAATCTATGCAAGTATATACATTCACAATAAGGTTTCAAAACTAACAACACTCAAACTTTTTATGTGTTTAACCCTAACCTTAAAAATTCACCCAAATTCATAATCAAGTTCGTAATTCTTGATGCCAACTAACATTTCAACTTTATAATTTTTTCCAAGTTTCAAGTCTAGGATTGCATCCCAATTTTCCAATATCATGATTCAAATGGTACTTATAAAATACCTTTCCTCTAATATATATATATATATATATATATATATATATATATATATATATATATATATATATATATATATATATATATATATATATATATATATATATATATATATATATATATATATATATATATATATATATATATATATATATATATACCAATATATCAAAACTTGAACCATAATATAATAATCAAAACTATGAAAACTACACTACAATGGATTCACAGTAACGTTTTTTTTTTGGCTTCCCTTTTTTTTACCATTTCCTCCCAACCAATGATTGTCTAATTTTGGCCAATCATTGGTAATCATGACAAAATTCTTTTTTTTTTATTTCTGCCTGACACCTTTTATTGCAGTCCAATGATTGGCTATATGACCAATCATTGGCTGCCATTAACAACAAAAATACTAATAATCTTAGTAAACATAATGGCATAAGATCCAAATTCATCCACCCACTTATAATAATTATCTAATTGGAAGATTTGCAAGTTATAACATAATATATATGAATTTCCTATGAGATTAAAAACCAGAAATTTGAATCAACAAAATTAAATATACCTGGACTTTCGTGCTTCGCTCAACGCAGCCGCAAGTTAGTTTCTTTCTACTTCTATTTTTTTTCTTCTCTAAATTTATTTTGTTTATTAAAACTGACAAACCCACTAACTTATTATTAATACATGGCCTAGTGGTAAAGAAATTTTTAATAAATTATCACTTTAACCCATTAACTATCAGTTAAGTCGTTTATCTATAAATACTCCCCAATTAATTAACTCAAGTTAATCAGATATTAAAAAAATTTGAAAAATGACCTTCTGGGTCATCACATAATTTCTCCAAACACTACAACCCAAATAGTTTCCATATAATATAATTGTCCAATTATTATCCCAAAATGTCTATTGACGGGATATCAATATTCCATTGAAAATCTTGACATACTTTCAAAGGGAACACCATCAATAATTTCTAAAAAACCCAATTACATATCTATAACTAGTTATGACACTATCACTTTGACAAATTACATTATAATTATAAGAAAGATTTAAAGAAAATTAAACCCCAACAAATTTTCAGAATCTATATGTCACACATTAAATTCCTATATATTTAGTACCCACCCATTACCATTAACTTTGAAAACAAACTAACAAATCCTTTTTTCTTTACAAACCTACAGTAACCCACTTCAGTTTCCTATCTAACTCTTAATGAATTAAAAGTATTAATCAACATAAAACTTATCTTTTATACATGTATTGTTTCATCCACCAACAATAATAATTCATTTAATACCCTCTTGTCCATAATTATATGCAAATAACATGTGCATACATGTACACGAAATCAAAAACTAGTTTCACATATTTGTGTAAATTATACACGTTTTAACTTAAAAATCTCCTCCTAATTACATTAAAAACTTAATAGAAAGGATGAAAATAATTACCTTGACGCCTTGAGATGAAAATATTGATTTTACTCCACTTTTTTTCTTTTCTTTTCTCCCTTTCTTTTCTTTTCTTCTCTGTGTATTTCTTTCTTTTCTTTTTGGGTCAAGTCTTTCTTCTTCTATTTTTTTTCTCATATAAGCCGTCATAGGCTTTTGAAAATGTAGGGCACTTTGCCCCTTTTCTTTTTATTTTATTTTATTTATTTCTTTATTTAATTTCCTTTTCTTTTTTTTTCTTTTCTTCCCATTATTATTAGCAACAAAATAATCTTTTATTAAATATAAAAATCATGTCACTCATTCTTATAAGTCACATAAATTAATTATAAAATCTACTAAAAAGGTTAATACAAAAATAATGGTTAAAATCTCTAAAACGACTAAGAGGGTCGTTACATTATCCACTACTAAAAATCATGTTAGTCCTCGAACATAAAATAAGAGAAGGAAGAATTATTAACGTAATAAAAATCTAATGTATGATCTTCCAGAGTTGTTGTTCATCTCTCCATAAAAGCTTATTTTTAACACCATTCTATCAAGATCAACTACCAAGAACTAAACTATAGAGAATTTGACAAATCTACATATCTGAAGTGATTGTCAAGCCACATACTAACCCATGAACCCAATCTAAATTTAAACCCCTTGGACCAAAACACAACAATCATGACAAATATTTTCTCACATAACAAATATAACATTCTATTGATACTAGCTACAATCAGCAGTGAACTTGAACCAATCATCACATATTCATAGTGCACAAACCATCACACCTCTTATCAGGATTCCCTTTTCACAACACAATCTTTTTACAAGATTAAGTTATAAAAATCTGATCTTTAGAAATCGGATACTCTCCAAGAGAGAATCAGACTTATCTAACCCAACGAATGAAATGATCAAGT
The DNA here is from genome assembly GCA_027789145.1 of Solanum arcanum. NCBI lineage: Eukaryota > Viridiplantae > Streptophyta > Magnoliopsida > Solanales > Solanaceae > Solanum > Solanum arcanum. Next base: position 20,357,751 of record CM050935.1, on the reverse strand, counting down.
AAACACCCAACAAACAATACACTTCAAAATGTAGAATCTCTAACAATACTTTTAATAACTCTTTGTAGCTCTTATATAAGTTCTCAAAAGCAAGGTTGTGTTGTAGAACTACTTATATACTTCAACTTCCAAACAAAACCAAACTTATCATAATTGAAATGATCAATTATGTCGAAGGATCTCATCATATCAAGGGACATAAGAGTATCGGTTGATTCGATCCACCACTAAGAATTCACTAATAGATGTGGAAACACGTGTAATATAAGTAGGGAATCATACTTTAATAGTGCCCAACATGAAGAAGGTGATTACATAAGAATACACAGAAGCAAGGTCGAATAAAACAAGTTATTCCTTCCATAGGGCCCATATAAATAGAATTCCATTCATCTTTCTCAATCTCTCGATGTTTAACCACCCACAATCCACCAGTCTGATCCCATCACTTTATAACAAATACTCGATTCATCAAACTCCACGTACTTCTCTCAATACTCCATTGAAGCTAACACTCTTAATACAAAAAAATACATCATAAATACACCAACCATTTACCTCACTCAACTGTCACTAGAATCAAAGTCTTTTTAGCAAAGACGTTGTATACTTTAAAAATTCAAAAATATGCCCCCCTTTTTTCCCTTCTATATAAGCATTACAATACAGATATGAGTCCTAACTAAGATTGATAGCAATAGTTTCAAATCTAAGTTCTTTTCCATTGAGGTACAATAACTTAATCACACTAATGTCAACGTCACACAACCTTTTACATGTCATTTTTCAACCATCATGCACCTCATGACAAAACTCAAAGAAATATTCTTGATCACTCGAATAATTTAGATACTATAAGCTAGCATCATCTCTACTCACTATCAATTGCCTATGTAACACATTATACCAATCTAATATTGTCCCATCAATAAATTAGTTTTAATCCCCTCAAAATCCTCATTAACCTTGTATAACTGTAGGTTCATACTATTGTGTATCCATGGTCACCTACCATACTCTTAATAAATTAGCCCCACATAAACAACACAAAATCTTACACACTACACTGTTTTTTTCACTAAAAACAAAACTCTACATTCATAAAAATTGCTAATGAGAACCTGGTACATCTATACCAAACAAATTCACATCCTTAGTCATATTAGATATTATATATGAAAATTCATACGTCCTTCAACTTCAAACAAAGATTCTACATGAAAGGTCTTCTTCTTTTGGTTCGCTTAAATTCTTCTTATGGCTCTAAATTTTGAGTATCTTGAACTCTTCAATACATCAACTCTTGTTTCTTTGGTTGACTCGCTTACCAAACTTATCCTTTGACCAACAACCTATGGTATTTTTATCCTATCCTTGAATTTTTTTTTACATGAAATCCCATTTAGGTTTAACAATAAAAAGTAACCAAATTTATTACTCAAATTATTTTTAGTCGTTCAAATGCTTCATACTCAATGTGATCAATCGTTTCTTACCCCTTACCAATTCATACCTTGACAAAACACACTACCACAAATCTAAACTCACAATGAAAAACTTGAATTTTGAATTCAATTGTGTAAATTAATCCTTTTATATATTGAAATTAGCTCATACATAGAAAATATTTATAAATTTGGACATCTTAACTTATTATTGATCGCCTATCCATCGACCTTGTCATACCCTTTCTTAAAAATCCAATGGTACCCGTTACCGAATTCGAAACTATAAAATAACTTATCACCACACTCGAGTCGAACTATGTAGGTTTCTTTCTCAATTCTTACCCAATATATATTTTTTTTAATCAATCTAATGACGTGTGACACTATTACCACAACCAATGAAACAGATGAAATCACGTATCCTTGAACTAAATTCTCAACTCTCTAAAGATATATCTTTCTCCTTTTTAAATATAGTAAATATCCTTTTTCTCGATTGTCTATTTCCAATGACTAAAATACTTCCCACTAATTCTTTTCCATTTATGACTCTATCTTCTTTCAATTCTATTCAAGCGAAATTTTCAACATATCATACAACTTTTCATACAACAACATTGTTCATCAAATAGTGGAAAACGACAACCTTAGATGCTCGCAAGTCGTTGTTACCATAAAAAATCATTTAACCTTCAATTCTTATTTTATGATTTAGTCTCAATCGCAATCCATCACAAACTCCTATTACCATCATGCTTAGTTAGCTCTTGTTATCACCACGAAGTCAACTATTTCATCAATATGAATCCTTAAACCCAGTTATACCAATCCAATCCAGAGAACTAACCCACTTTTATCCCCACTTCCTTACTAAAACTCTTAATTGTCTTCGCATAAGTATACTATTTAGGACTTCCTTTACCTATATGCTTGTCATTCAATATTGATCCAATTTCTTGGACATTACGATGAAATCACCACTCATTTCACAATCTGAACATATCAATATCATATCAAAGATCCACTACTAAAAGCTTCCTTATAAATAATGTTTAACACATCCACCCATACCAACAAGCTAGTTGGGTTCTCAAATATGAGTTCAACACCAAATCTTATCATATGAGCATATAAACCATAGATAACTCCTTAAGTAGTTAATATTTGCACTTAACAATCAACATGTCCGTTTTCATGTACCACTAGTAACACATCGTGAAAATTCATTACATCCACCACTAGAACATATCATATCTATTGAGAAGATCATTTCCAAATAGGTCACACACTTTATCCATCAAATAGCTGTAAAATATTACCAGATTATTTTGTATCTAACCCAATCTATATGTATTCTTTTGTAAGCAAGGTCAATATCAAAAGTAACACACTCCATAATTCTAACCAAGTACCCATCAGTACAATTGTAATAGTCGTATCATGACCTTCTCTGGTATACACTCAATCTGTGAAACCACAGAAGGGATTCTGACCTGAATAGGTGCAACGTCATTTGCTAAGTAACCCATTAATTCTATGACAACTGTATCAATTATATTACACTATTTATTATCTAGTCATTCTTTAAACATTTAACTTCTAATTGTCGAACCACTCCATATTTTGCTTATACTAGATAAGTACTATATTTATTATTATTATTTTACAATGATAACTAACCTTACTCATCTCTTTCCAATATGATCACGCATTCATTTCATAAGTATATCATTTCAACCTTAATGCCAGATCTAACATCAAACCAATACACGACATGCCAATGATTCACGAAAGGAACTACGCACGAGTCATAAAATAAATGAGAGAGAATAGAGTGAAGCGATAAGAATCAAAATGGGACCAAGTACGCACAATAGAGATCCAAGAAGTGAAGATATTTCCTAAAAGTCACTACAACTCTCGAAGATAGGTACAGACGTCTCCGTACCGATCATCGAGACTCTATTTAGACTCGACTTGTACACACGTGAGACCTATGAACCTGGGGCTCTGATACCATTTTGTCACGACCCGAAAATGGACGTGATGGCATCGTCTTATCCCACCAAGACAAGTCAGCCTAAAACCCAACCATTACAATAAGTATGGAAATAAATTTTAAGTAACTTAATAAAAACCCCAAAACCTGGTAGTCACGTGTAGAAGCCTCTAAAATATTACAATTGATTCAAATGAAAAATCAAGTCTCAAATGAACTTGTTTCTAGAATAGAACAAGATCATAATTAAGGAGATGAAAGTCTGCTGAGATGGAAACAACTACCTCACAAATCTCCAAGAAGCCTGGGAAAGGAAGAGAATGACAAGAACAACAAAAATCCAGGCTCAAAACCTACAAAAAATTGTAAAAACAAGGGGTGAGTATCAACCACACGGTACTCAACAAGTAAACCTCTAAACACATGCTAAGGGGATGAAATACGGGTACTCCTACCACTCCAACCAAACCTCAACAACTACAACATGCATTAAAATCAACCCAACCTAACAGCTCACAGTTTACATAGCACGTAGCTCAATAACAACAGTTAGACAAATTACATATGAGACACTTTAGCAAATTACATATCCTCAATAACAATACTTCAACAAACTACATATCCGTAATAACAAGCCCAATATTGATCAATCACAAGCTCCGCAGAAAGGCAATCAGAAGATCAGCAAAACACGATATCAAATTTACTAATGATAAGTATGTGCAATGCAATGGAACACAATGTCAAGTATAATGATGTATGTCTGACCTAGTGAAACACACCCGCTGTCTCTCAATCCAGGACCCATGGGGGAAATATATGTCCATGCATCTGTCGCGGTGCACGACACGACCCTCGTAATAATAACCATCACGACACGCGATACGTCCCTTAAAATATAGTATCCATCACGGCGTACGATACGTCCCTCGATATGCACATCCTCTTAAGTACTCATTCTTTCTCAATGCACATAACACTTGTCACACCCAATGCCTCAGAATAATGCAGATGACAAGTTCACACAAATAATGAGGAGATGATCATTTTCATAACATCGCACAGTTCACAACCACACAAACATGAAATCACATCAAAAATGATTCAAAAAGCCTTCATCCCTTTCTCAACACATCACACATAAATAATTAATCACATTGCCTTTTGTTATTCCTTCTTTCATCATTAGAATTAATCAATGTGGACAAGTCAACCCATCACCAATCCTGTTACTCCCAAACACATACCATAAGAAAATACACGCATTTTATACACTTAACAAGAGTTTAGAAATCCACTTGCCTCAATATTATCGAACAATCACTTCGGGACTTTAGCCTTCCTCCTTTGTTGTACTTTCAAATCAATACAATCTATTCAAATCAATAACCACAATAACAGTTCAAATCTTACAACACTCATATTACTATCTGTTTAACATTGACCCAACAATTTATCCAAATTTATAATGAAGTTTCTCAATCTTGATTCTAACTAATAAGTCAAATCTCCTATTTCTTAAATTTCAAGTCAAGAGTTAAGTCATAATTTCTCCAAACACTACAACCCTTATAGTTTCCATATAATATAATTGTCCAATTATTATCCCAAAATGGCTATTGACGGCATATCAATATTCCATTGTAAATCTTGACATACTTTCAAAGGGAACAACATCAATAATTTCTAAAAAAACCCAATTACATATCTATAACTAGTTATGACACTATCACTTTGACAAATTACATAATAATTATAAGAAAGATTTAAAGAAAATTAAACCCCAACAAATTTTCAAAATCTATATACACATTAAATTCCTATATATTTAGTACCCACCCATCACCAATAACTTTCAAAACAAACTCACAAATCCTTTTTTCTTTACAAACCTGCAGTAACCCATTTCAATTTCCTATCTAACTCTTAATGAATTAAAAGTATTAATCAACATAAAACTTATCTTTTATACATGTATTGTTTCATCCACCAAGAATAATAATTCATTTAATACCCTCTAGTCTATAATTATATGTAAATAACATGTGCATACATGTACACGAAATCAAAAACTAGTTTCACATATTAGTGTAAATTATACACGTTTTAACTTAAAAATCTATCCTAATGACATTAAAAACTTAATAGAAAGATGAAAATAATTACCTTGACGCCTTGAGATAAAAATATTGATTTTGCTCTTCTTTTTTTCTTTTCTTTTCTCCCTTTCTTTTCTTTTCTTCTCTGCGTATTTCTTTCTCTCTTTTTTTTGGGTCAAGTCTTTCTTCATCTATTTTTTTTTCTCATATAAGACGTCATAGGCTTTTAAAAATTTAGGGCACTTTGTGTAATGATCCGGAAGGTCATTTTAAATTTTTTTGAATATTAGTGTAACTTGAGTTAATTAATCGATAGTTAAAGGGCTAAAGTGATAATTTATTTAAAACCATGGGCTACTTGAACCATATATATTAAAATAAGTTAGTTCATTTTAGCAATTATATTATTATAACTTGAAAAGGGGGGGGGGGGGACATGAGATGTCGTAGGTGAAAGACGACAAACACATGTACTATCTGACCCTTTTTATTTTTTTTCCTTTTCAATTGTTTATGTTAGTAACATGCTTAAGAAATTGAGGTTTTGGAATATTTATACCAATAATGACAATAAAAGTGACATTTACTAATAAATTTGGAATTTGAATCTATAAGGGGTACAGTAATTTATAAGTTATGTTTGTGATCTGTTGGTTTAGGGGAGCATAAATTTAACGAGAATGATGGCCAAATTGTTAGCCAAATAATTAGGAAAAGGATACGATAAAGGATGAATTTAGCATATAGTTAATTTCAGGCGTATATAGATTTTGTGACTCAATTCTAGGGGTCTGTGGTTTAGGTATTTCCTTGTTACTTGACTAATTTTGGATTTGTATTGATAGTTATCACATTATAATAAAGGTTTTGATATAATAAGATAGGTAATTGAATATTAAAAATATGATATTATATGAATACCATTCGAATTATAATATTGAGAAAAAAAACAGGGACTTAACCTTACGCTTAAAACTTGAAAAATATGATTGTTAAAATGTTAATTGGCATCAAGATTTACGAATTTGATTATAAACTTGGGTGAATTTTTGTATCAAGGATAAACACTTAAAGTAACGTGGGTGTTGTTAATGTTAAAATCTTATTGTGGTAAATTGTTTGGATAAATTGTTCTGATTCGGAGCCCAATGAAAGGGGGGAAGATTCAAGTATCGAAAAGACTGTTCGACTAAATGAGGCAAGTGAATTTATAAACTCTTGTTAAGTGTATGAAATGCGTGTATTTCCTCGTGGTATATATATTTGGAAGTAACGGGATTGGTGATGGGTTGACTTGTCCACATTGATTAATTCTAATGATGAAGAAAAAGGGATAACAAAAGGCAATGTGATTAATTGTGTATGTGTGACGTGTTGAAAAAGGGTTGAAGGCTTGTTGAATCTTTGTTGATGTGACTTCATGTTTGTGTGGTCGTGAACTGTGCGATGTTATGAAAATGGTCATCTCCTCATTATTTGTGTGAACTTTTCATCTGCTTTATTCTGAGGCATTGGTTGTGACAAATGTTATGTGCATTGAGAAAGAATGAGTACTTAAAGGATATACCATTTCAAGGGACGTATCGAGCGCCGCGATGGATACTATATTTCGAGGGACGTATCGCGCGCCGCGATGGTTACTATTGTTGACGGTCGTGTCGTGCGCCGCGATAGATGCATGGACATATATGTCCCCCGTGGGTCCCGGACTGAGAGACAGCGGGTGTGTATCACTAGGCCAGACATACATCATTATACTTGACATTGCATTCCATTGCATTGCATATACTTATCATTCATGAACTTGATATTGTGTTTTACTGATCTTATGATTGCCTTTTTTTTGGAACTTGTTATTGTTAAATACTAAGCTTGTTATTGAGGATATGTAAAGCGTTGTTGTTGAGGATATGTATTTTGTTGAAATACTATTATAGAGAATGTGTAATTTGTTGAAATGTTATTGAGGATATGTAATTTGTTGAAGTGTTGTTGTTGGGGAAATGTACTTTGTTAAAGTGTTGTTGTGGAGGATATGTAATTTGTCCAAGTGTTGTTTTTTTGAGTTACGTGCTATGTAAACTGTGAGTTGTTAGGTTGGGCTGATGTTTATGCAGGTTGTAGTTGTGGAGGTTCGGTTGGGGGTGGAAGGAGTACCCGTATTTCATCTCCTTATCTTGTGTTTAGAGGTTTACTTGCTGAGTACCGTGTGGTTTGGTACTCACCCCTTGCTACTACAATTTTTTTGTAGGTTATGAGCCTGGATTTTTATTGTACTTGTCATTCTCTTCTTTTTCGAGGCTTCTTGGAGATTTGTGAGGTAGTTGTTCCCATCTTAGCAGACTTTCTTCTCCATAATTATGATCTTGTTCTATTCTAGAAACAAGTTCATTTGAGACTTCAGTTTTTCTTTTGAATCAATTGTAATACTTTAGAGGCTTGTACACGTGAGAACCAAATTTTGGGGGTATAGTCGAGATTTAGGATGACTTGTCTTGCTGGAATAAGACGAGTGCCATCACACCTATTTTTGGGTTGTGACAAAATGGTAACAGAGCCCCAGGTTCATAGGTCTCACGTGTGTACAAGTCGAGTCAAAGTAGAGTCTCGAGGATCTGTACGAAGACATCTGTACTTATTTTCAAGAAGCTATTGACTTTTAGGAAAAATCTTCACTTTTTGAATCTCTATCGTGCGTAGTTCCTCATGTCGGTAGTTGGTGTTGCGTATGGCTTGGATGTTAGATATGGTTCTAGGGTGAAAGTGATATACTTATGAAAAAAATGTGTGGTTAGATTTAGAATGTTTAACAATTCGAAGGTATTGTCTAAAGGTTAGCTACCCTAGTAAAATGAATAGTACTTGTGTGGTAAATACCATAATTAGAGTGATTTAAAAATTGAAAATGAAATGATTAAAGGAATGAATGGATAATGAACATGTAATTTTGGAAACTACAATTAGTAAAGTTATCATAACATGAATGGGTTGCTTAGAAAATGATGGAATAATGATTCACTAATTGAGCTTACAACTCCTACGATTTTATAGTGTGTATATTAAAGAAGGTCATGATACGACTAACACAATGGTACTGATAGATACTTGGTTAGAATTATCGAGTGTGTTACTCTTGTTATCGACCTTACGTATGAAAGAATACATATAGTTTGGGCTAGATATGGTACGAATTAGTAATATTCTAGAGTTATTCGGTATGTAGAAATTTACGGGCTATTTGGGTATGATCTTCTCGGTAGGTATGATGTGTTATAGTGGTGGATCTAACAATAGGTAATGATGTGGTACTAGATTTATACGAAAATGAATACATCGATTATAAGCGTTAATATGTACTAGTTACGGAGTTATCAGTTGTATCACATGCTCGTAAAATGAGATTCCATGTTAAATTTATATTTGAGAGACCAACTAGTTTGTTACTATGGATGCATGAGTTAAGCATTATTTATAATGAAACTTTTAGTAGTGGATCTTTAGAACAATATTAATGTGTTTAGGTTAAAAGTGTATCTTGAGGATTTAAAAATGAGTGGTGATTTTACTGTAAGCTCCATGGAAGTGGATTGAAATTAGGATGACCAGTTTATAGGTAAAAGAAGTCCCAACGAGTATACTTTTTAGAAGTTAACTGAAAATTTCAGTAAGAAAGTGCTTATAAATTGAGTGAGTCCATTAAATGATCGGCATAACTAGGTTTGGTAAGTCATGTTGATGACGATGTTTTATTGTGGTGATGGTAAGGGTTAACTAAACATGATGGTAATAAGGTTTTATGATAAATTATGGTTGGTATAAAACTATATGATAAGGTTTGTTGGTAAAAAGGATTTTGTATGGTAATGATGACTTTTGAGTATATTAGGTTATAATTTGATACTATTTGGGAAGTAGTGTGATTTTTGTGAAAAGTTGTATGAGATGTTGATACACCACTCGAATAGAATTGAGGGGAGATAGAGCCAAAATGGAAAGGATTAGTGGTATGTAGTTTGACTTTTAGAGCGAGGAGATAACTAGGATATTTACTTTGATCACAAGGATTAGAGACGTGTCTTCAGGGAATTTGGGGAACTAAGTTCAGAGACTCGTGGTTTAATCTATTTTGCTCTACTTATGATAACAACATTGGTTAAAAACTATTGGAATTTTTTTTTTGAGAAAGTAGTGTACATACGTTTAACTCGAATGTGATAGTAACTTCTTTGATGGTTTTGAGTTTGGTAATGAGTACTGTGGATTTTATTATAAAGGATAGGTTAGATTGATGGAAAGACGATGAATTATAAGCTAAGATACGTGAATCCATAAAGATATTTAATGTATGAGCTAATGTTGATAGATAATGAGATGGTATTACACGATTGGGATAAAAATCAAGTTTTTCCTTGTGATTCCATATTTGTGGCAGTATGTGTTGTCAAGGTATGTATTGGTAAGGTAAGAAATGATTGATTGATTTCATTTAGTATGGAGCCTTTGAAAGAACATATATATTTTTTGAGTCATAAAGTGTGTTATTTAGATTTTTTGTTCCAAAAAAAAAAACTAAGAAAGTGTTTCTTTTGAAGTTTTTATTTAGAGGATAAGGTAAAAATGTCAAGCATTGCAGTCAAAAATATATATTGGTGAATGAGTCAACAAAATGAACAAGAATCTGGTGTATTGAAGGGTTCGAGATATTTAGAATGTTGAGTCATGGAAAGAATTAAGAAAAGTGAAGGAATAATACCTCTCGTATAAGTCATTGATTTTAGTTGAAGGATTAATTGAATTTGCCTTAGATATGCCTGTGAGATGTGAACTAGTTTTTCATAAACTTACTATGAAACCGTCATCGACTTATCTTAAGATTGAGTTTTTGGTTGGGTGACAAGCCACCAAGTGTGGAAGATTCTATAGGGTTATTTTAAGATAGATTGTTCAAATTAGGATAGGAAACTTATGGATATTCGATAGAGTGAACCTACAGCTCTACATGGTTAATGACGATTTTGAGGGATTGAAAAAAAAAACTTGATGGGACGATATAAGCCGTTATGATGCATTACATAGGCCTTTTATAGTAAGTAAAGGTTATGATCTTATAGTATACCGAATTGTTGGAGTGACCAAGAATTTTTTAAGTGTCGGCGTGAGGGATATGATGGTTTGAAGGATAGCTGGGCCTTGGTATGTGAGTGATACCGTGTTGTTGACCGTGGGAGTGATTCAATTATTGTGTCGCAATGGGAAGTACTTTTCGAATTGAAATTAGTATTATCAATTTTGGGTGTGACCCGTATTTGTCATTTAATGATTAAATGGAAATAAAGAGAGCCATAGTTGAAAATTTTTAAAGGCTACAATGTGTTTGCTAAGAAAATTTTGATAGTAGTGACAATTTGAGAGTAAGGTAAAGGGTCGATGTGATTATGATGTTTGTTAGTTGAAAAAGTGTTGACTTTAAAGGAGTATTGTGAGAAGTATGTTGAATTTGACGAATCTAGTATTTGTTAAATTGTAATGAGTATTAGACTGGTTGATTGTGGGTGACTAAAAATCAAAGGAAGGGAGTCATGTGAATGAAAAAGTTTGATATGGCACTATGGAAAAAGTATCTGTTGTTATTTGACTATGGTTATGTATATTCTTATGTGACCTGCTACTTCGTGATGGATATGATTTAGAGTGTGATTAGTTGTCTATGCCCATACATATTTTCACTTCTATGGGTGCATCCCTAGTGGTGGATTGGGTGTACCGATCCTGTGACGTGCTTTTGGTAGGACAAGATACTTGTACAGATTTAATTACTTTAGATATGACATATTTGGTATTTCATGGGATAATTGAAGTATACTAGTAGTTCTACACACACAACCTTGCTTTTGAGAAATTATATAAGAGCTATGAAGAGTTACAATTTTCTAAAAGTGTTGTTGTAGATCTGCATTTTGGAGTGTGTCGTAAATTTGGATGTTTACTTAATCATTTATTTCATTGAATTAGATAAGTTTTATCCTCCCTTCGTGAGTATTCAGTGTCTCAAGATTAGATTTTTATAACTTAAGTTCGTGGAAAGATTGTGAAGTGAAAAATAAATCTTGATAAGATATGTGATGATTTGTGCACTATGAAGTGTGGTGGTTGGTTATAGTTCACTTCTAGTTGTAGCCGGTATAGATTCAGAATGTCAGAATGTTATCTTGGTTATTTAACAAAAGACTCGGCATAATGGTTGTATTATGGTCTAATGAGTTTAACTTTAGGTTGAGTCCATGAGTTAGTCTGTGACTTAATAATCACTACTGATTAAATATGACAAATTTTGATTCTAAAGTTCAGATCTTGGTAGTTGATCTTAATGAAATGGTCCTACAGATGAGGTTATTACTCTAAGAGATAAATACGACTTTGAAAAATCATACTTCAGGCTTTTGATCGTGTTGGTTATTCTTCCTTCTTCTTCCTTATGTTCGAGGACGAACATGGTTTTTAGTGGTGGATAATGTAATGACTCGGAAGGTCATTTTCAAAAATTTGGAATATTAGTGTAACTTGAGTTAATTAATCGATAGTTAAAGGGCTAAAGTGATAATTTATTTAAAACCATGGGCTACTTGACCCATATATATTAAAATAAGTTAGTTGATTTTAGCAATTATATTATTATGACTTGAAAAAAAAGGGGGAACATGAGATGTCGTAGGTAGACAACAAACATAGGTACTATTTGACCCTTTTAATTTTTTTTCCTTTTCAATTGTTTATCTTAATAACATGCTTAAGAAATTGAGGGTTTGGAATACATATATACCAATAATGACAATAAAAGTGACATTTACTAATAAATTTGGAATTTGAATCTATAAGGGGTAGAGTAATTTATAGGTTATGTTTGTGATATGTTGGTTTAGGGGAGCATAAAGTTAACGAGAATGATGGCCAAATTGATAGCCAAATAATTAGGAAAAGGATACGATAAAGGATGAATTTAGCATATAGTTAATTTCAGGCGTATAAAGATTTTGTTACTCAATTCTAGGGGTCTGTGGTTTCGGTATTGCCTTGTTACTTGACTAATTTTGGATTTCTATTGATAGTTATCACATTATAATTAAGGTTTTGATATAGTATGATAGGTAATTGAATATTAAGAATATGATATTATATGAATACCATTCAAATTATAATATTGAAAAAAAAACTGGGACTTAACCTTAGGCTTAAAACTTGAAAAATATGATTGTTAAAATGTTAATTGGCATCGAGATTTACGAATTTGATTATAAACTTGGGTGAATTTTTGTATCAAGGATTAACACTTAAAGTAACGTGGGTGTTTTTAATGTTAAAATCTTATTGTGGTAAATTGTTTGGATAGATTGTTCTGATTTAGAGCCCATTGAAAGGGGGGGGGGAAGACTCAAGTATCGAAAAGATTATTCGACTAAATGAGGCAAGTGAATTTCTAAACTCTTGTTAAGTGTATGAAATGAGTGTATTTCCTCGTGGTATATATATTTGGGAGTAACGGGATTGGTGATGGGTTGACTTGTCCACATTGATTAATTCTAATGATGAAGTAAAAGGGATAACAAAAGGCAATGTGATTAATTGTTTATGTGTGATGCATTGAAAAAGGGTTGAAGGCTTGTTGAATCATTGTTGATGTGACTTCATGTTTGTGTAGTCGTTGTCACGACCCAAAATGGGTGTGATGACAGTCGTCTTATCCCACCAAGACAAGTCAGCCTAAAACCCAAAATCTAACAAAGTGCGGAAGTAAATGACAATCCAACAACAATTTCTATTATGAAACCAAGTCATTTTAATTCAATCCCCAAAACCAGGTTGTCACGTGCACAAGCCTCTAATGTAAACATTAGAATTGAAAAAAAATAGAAGTCTAAAATGAAGTTGTCTTTCAAGTAAAATCAAAGTCATAAACTTGAGTACAAGTTCGCTGAGATGAAAGGCAGCTACCTCACAACACTCCACAAGATGCCTCGGAAATGAAAAGAATGACAGGTATCACGAAGATCCGGGCTCGTAACCTACAAAAATTTGTAGAAGCAAGGGTTGAGTACCAAACCACGTGGTACCCAACAAGCAAACCTCTAAACACAAGTTAAGTGAACAAATTACGGGCACTCCTCACACTCTATCTAAACCTCCACGCTACAGTCTAACAGTTTACAGTTTACCAAACACACAACTCAATAACCACACTCTATCAGTTTACACATTCTCAATAACAACTCAATATTCAACAGTCACAAGCTTCACAGAGAAACACTCACAAGGTCAGGAAAACACATGTTCAAGTTCATCAATAATAAAATGTGCAATGCCATGAGATGCAATGTCAAGTATAATGATGCATGTCTTCCCTAACGATACATACCCGCTGTCTCTCAGTTCGGGTCCCATGGGGGACATATTTGTCCATGCATCTGTCGCGGCACACGACACGACCCTCGATAATAGTAACCTTCGCGGCGCACGATACGTCCCTCAAAATATGATATTCATCACAGCGCGTGATACGACCCTCGAAATGGTACATCCTCTTACCACAACCATGTCTCAGATACAATGCAAATGATATGCTCAAATGAAAATGAGGATATAACCATTTTGATACCAAAGCACAATTTACAACAAGGAATACAACACCAACAAATAAGCAACAAGTCTCCAAATCATTCTCAACATCACACAAGGAAATACACGAATTTCATACGCTTAACAAGGGTTTAGAAATACACTTTCCTTAGCCAATTGAATAATTACTCTTGGACTTGAGCCTTCCCTTTCCGTTGAGCTTCCAAACCAATGGAATCTATTCAAGTATATATTCACAATAACGTTTCAAAACTAACAACACTCACACTTTTATGTGTTTAACCTTGACCTACAAATTCACCCCAAATTTATAATCAAGTTTGTAATTCGTGATTCAATTAACATTTCAACTATCATATATTCCAAGTTTCAAGGCTAAGTTTAAATCTCATATTTTTCCCAATATCATTATTCGAATGATATTCATATGATATGATAGATGTAATATTTAATTACCTACTTCAATATGCCAAAACTTAACTCATAATGTAATAATAATAATAAGAAATTAAATCAAATTGCCAATCGTTCACAGAAAAACACAACGTCCGAATCCTACCATTCATACGCAGAATATACCCCTCCAAATTTCAATTTGTATCCACATGTATAGCAATCATTAAACTTTCATTATTTTATAATTGATTTTGTTTTCGAACTTGGTCCAAAAATTTCCCAGGAACCCACGTAGAAAACTTTTAAGGCCAAACAATTTTTTTAATTATTTTTTTGCCATTTATGGCATGTATTTTTTCTCTTTCTCCTTCCTCACAATACATATACTACATAATATTAAAAATAAACAATAATCCAACCAAAACGATGCTTACAGTTAAAGAAACATTTGATTACATACCGATTTCGCTTGATTTCGGTGAGTTCTTCCTTCTTCTTTTTGGCAATAGCCGCACATCCTCTTTTCTTAATTTTTTTAATTTGTGATTTATACATTAAACCCCAAATAATTTAACTCACTTTAACCCACTAAGCATTAACTAAAGTTAGTTATTTAATAATTAACCATCAATTAATTCACTCTAGTTAAATGAATATTTCAAATTTCCATAAATGACCTTCCGGGTCATTACATTATCCACCACTAATAGTCATGTTCGTCCTCGAACATAAAGTAAAAGAAAGAACCTGAAGCTTCATAAAGTTGAGGATATCTTGCACGCATGTCAGACTCAGTCTCCCAAGTTGCCTCTCCCACTGATCGGTGCTTCCATTGCACCTTCACAGAAACAATCTCTTTGGTCCTAAGATTTCGAATTTACCTATCCAAAATAGCTATAGGCTCCTCCTCTAATGTCAAGTCTGGACCCAACTCCACAGAGTCAAGTGAAAGCACATGAGATTCATCCGGAATATACTTCCAAAGCATAGAGACATGGAAAACAGGATGAAGTGCCGACAAACTAGGTGGCAAGGCCAAGTTATAGTCCACCTCTCCCACTCGGCTCAAAATCTCAAAATGTCCAATGAACCTTGGCCTAAGCTTGCCCTTCTTTCCAAACCTCATCACACCCTTCATGGGTGATACTCGGAGCCAAACATGATCACCCTCCATAAACACCAAGGCTCTAAATCTCCGGTCTGCATAACTCTTACATGGACTACATTTGTCAATAATCTATACTGAATCATACGGACTTGCTCCATAGAATCTCTAAGCAAGTCTGTATCAAAAGAGTCCATCTCCGCCGAATCAAACCAACCAATCGGAGACCAACACCGTCTTCCATACAACGCCTCAAATGGGGCCATCTGGATACTAGAGTGATAACTGTTTTTATAGACAAACTCCGCTAATGGTAAATGTTGATCCCATCTAGCACCAAAATCGATCACACACGCTCGAAGAATATCTTCCAATACCTGAATGGTCCACTCAGATTGACCATCATTCTGAATGCCGTATTCATATCTAACTGAGTACCCAGACCATGTTTTAATGCCTTCCAGAAATGAGAAGTAAATAGTGAACCCCGATCCGATATGATAGAAATTGGAACTCCATGTAGTCGCACAATCTGACTGATATATAGCTCGACTAACTTCTCTGCCGTATACTTCACCCAAACCGGAATAAAGTGGGCAGACTTGGTCAGCCTATCAACAATAACCCAAATAGAGTCATAACCACTCGTTGTGGTAGGCAAACCCACACCAAAGTCCATAGTAATTCGCTCCCACTTCCAAGTAGGAATAGGCATCCTCTGAGATACAACCTCGGGCCGCTACCAGCTCACACTTGACCTGCTGGCAAGTCAAACACGTCGAAACAACGTCTGTAATATCTCTCTTCATTCCACACCACCAGTAATGCTGAGTCAGATCATGATACATCTTCGCCGCTCCCGGATGGATGGAATACTGAGAACAATGGGCCTTCTCAAGGATCAATCTAATCAAATCACCTGTCTTGGGCACACAAATTCGGCCTCCGATCCTCAAGACACCATCAGAATCAAAGACAGCCTCCTTAGCTTCCCCTCTCAATACTTTGTCTCGAATGAGACATAACTTTTCATCATTAAACTGGTGTGCACGGATCTGCTCGACTAAAGAAGATCGAACCTCAATAAAAGCAATTATCCCATCACTCTCCTCTGAGATCTGCAATCGGACAGGACTGTTAGCTAACAATTGAATTCTCTAGCCAATGGTCTCTCCTCAATACTAAGAGATGCAAGACTCCCCATGCTATGAGTCTTCCTACTCAAAGCATCGGCCACAACATTGGCCTTCCCCAAATGATACAGAATGGTCACATCATAGTCCTTAAGCAACTCAAGCCATCTCCGCTGCCTCAAGTTCAAATCTCTCTGACTAAAGATATACTGGAGACTCCGATGATCAGTGAAGATCTCACAATGCACTCCATACAAATAATGACTCCATAACTTAAGTACAAATACCACAGCCGCCAACTCCAGATCATGAGTAGGGTAGTTCTTCTCATGGGACTTCAATTGCCTAGAAGCATAAGCAATCACTTTCCCCTTCTGCATCAACGCACCACCAAATCCAACTCCTGAAGCATCACAAAACACTGTAAAGTCTACACCCTCCTCAGGTAGAGTCAACACAGGAGCTGAAGTCAATAAAGTCTTGAGTTTTTGAAAGCTCTTCTCACACTCATCAGACCACTGAAAACGCACATCCTGTCGAGTCAATCTAGTTAATGGAGTTGCAATAGTAGATAAACTCTGAACAAATCGTCGATAATAGCCTGCCAATCCCATAAAACTCCGAATCTCAGTAGGTAAAGCAGGTCGTGTCCAGCCTCTAACTGCCTCAATTTTTACCGGATCTACTCTTATACCCTCCTTGGACACCACATGTCCCAAGAATGTCACAGAAGTAAGCCAGAACTCATACTTTGAGAACTTGTCATACAACTTCTCTTCTCTCAACCTCTGAAGTACAATCCTCTGGTGTCGTACATGGTCCTCCTCAGTCTTGGAGTAAACCAAGATGTCATCGATGAAAACAACCACAAAAGAATCAAGATATGGTCGAAACACCCCATTCATCAACTCCATGAATGCTGCAGGGGCATTAGTTAATCCAAAAGACATCACTAGAAATTCATAATCCCCATACCGGGTCCGAAAATCTGTCTTAGGGATATCTGATGCCCTAATCTTCAATTGATGATACCTAGACCTCAAATCAATCTTAGAGAACAATGATGCTCCCTGTAATTGATCAAATAAGTCATCAATACGCGGAAGAGGATACTTATTCTTCACTGTTACTTTGTTCAACTGTCTATAATCAATACACATCCTTATAGTCCCATCCTTTTTTCTTCACAAACAAAACAGGGGCACCCCAAGGTGATACACTAGGGCGAATAAAACCCTTACTCAATAAATCCTGCAACTGATCCTTCAATTCTTTCAACTCTATTGGGGCCATACGATATGGAGGTATAGAAATAGGCTTAGTGCCCGGCTCCACATCAATAGAAAAATCTATATCCCTATCGGGAGGACACCTGGAAGATCAGAAAGAAATACATCGAAAAACTCGTGAACCACGGGAAGAGAGTCCATGAGAGGTGATTCAACACTAGTATCCTGAATAAACGCTAAGTAAGACAAACACCCCCTCTCCACCATTCTCTGAGCACGAAGAAAAGAGATAACCTTGCTAGGATAAGAGCCACTAACACTCTTCCACTCAACCCTCGAAACACCAGGCATTGCTAAAGTCACAGTCTTAGAATTACAATCAAGGACATCGTGAAAAGGAGAAAGCCAATCCATACCCAAGATAACATCAAAGTCTACCATCCCCAGAATGATTAAGTCTACCCAAGTGTCATACCCAGCCAAACAAACAAGACAGGATCGATACAGTCGATCCACCTCTAAGGGCTTGCCCACGGGTGTAGAAACACGAATAGGTACAATCATGCTATCACATATCATATCAAATTAAGCAGCAAAATACGTAGACACATAAGAGAATGTAGAACCTGGATCAAACAACACAGACGCAGGTCGATGGCATACTGGGATGATACCTATAATAACAGCATTAGAGGTCTCTGCCTCATGTCTCCAGGGAAAGCATAGCAGTTGCCTCCTCGTCCACCTCCATCCTGGGTGGTACCTCTACCCCCACTCTGCAGAGCTGCAACACCACTACTAGAAACTCTATCACCTCTACCTGACTGAACTCTGCCACGACCTCTACCCTGTGGTACTGGTGGTTTAGTCTGGAATGAAGAATTAGGTCGAGGCCCACCACGTTGAGAAGTAAACTGCAGCATTAGATGATCGGGATCTCCACAAGTAAAACAAAATCTCTGACTTGGGAACTGCTGTGTGGACCCTGAAAACCCACTATAATTGCCTCACCCTGTAGGTCGCTGTTGTGAACCGTATGAGCCCTGCCCCGGGCTATAAGAACCCCTAGATGTCTGGCCACCCTCAAATGTCGGCATAGATGCATGAATAGGTCCCCGTTGCTGAAAAGAACCACTTACTCTCTGTGATCCCCTACCTCCAGATGAGGCACCATGAAACTGACCTAATATACGGGCCCTTTTAGGGTCCCCAAACTCCTCTCTCTCCATTGATTCCGCCTCTTTGGTGGCTCTCACAATGGACTGGAAAGAAGCCCCCTCCCTAGATGCCCGAAACACAGCTGACCTGATAGAGAAAGTTAATCCCCTCACAAATCTGTGGATCCTCTCTGTCTCATTTGGAATAATGTCCAACGCATGCCTAGACAACTGGCAAAAACGCGCCTCATACTGTGTAACCGATAAACCATCATGTCTCAGACTCTCAAACCTCAAGCGACTCTCCTCTCTCACGCTCCATGGGATAAAATGATCTTGGAATGCACTCGCAAACTGCTCCCAAGTCACTGGAGGTGATCCAACTGGCAAAACCCCCTAATAAGTCCTCCACTAGTCTCTCGTTGGTCCACGTAGCTGGAGTGTAGCATATCGAACCCCATGTGACTCAGCTAATCCAATCACCTCTAGTAACTCTCGACAGTAGTTAGAAACTCATGAGCGTCCTCACTCTTCCCACCCTAAAACTGAGGTGGGTCCATCTTTTGAAATCTCTTATACTTATGCTGCTCATCCACTGAAAGAACAACCATCAATGAAACTTGACCCCCAACTGCTGGTGCAACATCAATTTGAACCATGGGATCTACTGGTAGTTGACGCACAGCATCGTGAACAACTGGAGCTTTTTGCTGCTCTTGGATCTGAGCCCCCTCTCTAGTACGAGAGTCATGTGGTGTGGTAGTCGCACCACGACCCTAAGAAAAGACCTCTTGCACACTTAACACCCTCAATAGTGTATCTTGAAGCAAGGATGTGACTACAGGATCTGGAGGAACCTGGTCCTCTCTCTCATCAATCTGAGGTTCTGTAGAGACCTCTCTAGCACGACCTCTCACTGGTGCTGCTCCACGTCCACGACCTCTGGCTACTGTCGTACTACTAGCACGACCTCTAGCTCGAGATCTACCCCTGCCTCTAGTTGGGGCCTCAACAACTGCCTCGGGAAGTGCCTCCCCTTTACCACCAGTAACATTAGTTCTAGTCCTCGTCATCTATCAAAAGAGTATACAACAACTCAGTACTAAAGAAGGTGACTATGCACGATGAGAAAGAATGAATAAAAGGAATTTTCTTAGTAATCCTTATAGACTCTAAGAGATAAGTACAGACATCTCCGTACTAATCATTGAGACTCTACGTAGACTCGGCTTGTATACACGTGAGACCTATGAACCTGGGGCTCTGGTACCATTTTGTCACGACCCAAAAATGGGTGTGATGACACTCGTCTTATCCCACCAAGCTTGACAAGTCAGCCTAAAACCCAAAATCTAACAAAGTGCGGAAGTAAATGACAATCCAACAATAATTTCTATTATGAAACCAAGTCATTTTAATTCAATCCCCAAAACCAGGTCGTCACGTGCACAAGCCTCTAATGTAAATATTAGAATTGAAAAAAAATAGAAGTCTATAATGAAGTTGTCTTTCAAGTTATAAAAAAGTCATAAACTGGAGTAGGAAAGTTCGCTGAGATGACAAGCACCTACCTCACAACCCTCTACAAGATTCCACGGAAACGAAAATAATGACAGGTATCACGAAGATTCGAGCTCGTAACCTACAAAAATTTGTAGAAGCAAGGGGTGAGTACCAAACCATGCGGTACCCAACAAGCAAACCTCTAAACACAAGTTAAGTGAACAAAATACGGGCACTCCTTACACCCTATCTAAACCTCCACGCTACAGTCTAACAGTTTACAGTTTACAAAACACACAACTCAATAACTACACTCTATCAGTTTACACATTCTCTATAACAACTCAATATTCAATAGTCACAAGCTTCACAGAGAAACACTTACAAGATCAGCAAAACACGTGTTCAAGTTCATCAATAATAAAATGTGCAATGCCATCATATGCAATGTCAAGTATAGTGATGCATGTCTTCCCTAACGATACATATCCGCTGTCTCTCAATCCGGGACCCATGGGGGACATATCTGTCCATGCATCTGTCGCGACGCACGACACGACCCACATAATAGTAACCTTCACGGTGCACGATACGTCCCTTGAAATATGATACTCATCGCTACGCGCGATACGACCCTCAAAATGGTACATCGTCTTACCACAACCATGTCTAAGATACAATGCAAATGACATGCCCAAATGAAAATGAGGAGATAACCATTTTGATACCAAAGCGCAATTTACAACAAGGAATACAACACCAACAAATAAGCAACAAGTCTCCAAATCATTCTCAACATCACACAAGGAAATACACGAATTTCATACGCTTAACAAGGGTTTAAAAATCCGCTTTCCTTAGCCAATCGAATAATTACTCTTGGACTTGAGCCTTCCCTTTTCGTTGATCTTCCAAACCAATGGAATCTATTCAAGTATATATATTCACAATAAGGTTTCAAAACTAACAACACTCACACTTTTATGTGTTTAAACTTGACCTAAAAATTCACCCCAAATTTATAATCAAGTTTGTAATTCTTGATTTCAATTAACATTTCAACTATCATATATTCCAAGTTTCAAGGCTAAGTTTAAATCTCATATTTTTCCCAATATCATAATTCGAATGATATTCATATGATATGATAGATGTAATATTTAGTTACCTACTTCAATATGCCAAAACTTAACTCATAATGTAATAATAATAATAAGAAATTAAATCAAATTGCCAATCGTTCAGAGAAAAATACAACGTCCGAACCTTACCATTCATACGCAGAATATACCCCTCCAAATTTCATTTTGTATCCACATGTATAGCAATCATTACTCTTTGATTATTTTATAATTAATTTTGTTTTCAAAATGGGTCCAAAAATTTCCCAGGAACCCACGTAGAAAACTTTTAAGGCCAAACAATTTTTTTATTATTATTTTTTGCCATTTATGGCATGTATTTTGTATCTTTCTCCTTCCCCACAATACATATACAATATGATATTAACAATAAACAACAATCCAAACAAAATGATGCTTACAGTGAAAGAAACGTTTGATTACTTATCGATTTCGCTTGATTTCGGTGAGTTCTTCCTTCTTCTTTTTTCAATAGCTGCACATCCTCTTTTCTTAATTTTTTTTCAGTTGTGATTTATACATTAAACCCCAAATAATTTAACTCACTCTAACCCACTAAGCATTAACTAAAGTTAGTTATTTGATAATTAACCATGAATTAATTCACTCTAGTTAAAAGAATATTTCAAATTTCCAAAAATGACCTTCTGGGTCATTACAGTCGTGAACTGTGCGATGTTATAAAATTGGTCATCTCCTCATTATTTGTGTGAACTTGTCATCTGCATTATTCTGAGGCATTGGTTGTGACAATTGTTATGTGCATTGAGAAAGAATGAGTACTTAAGAGGATATACCATTTCGAGGGACGTATCGCACGCCGCGATGGATACTATATTTCGAGGGACCTATCGCGCGCCGCGATGGTACTATTATCGAGGTTCATGTCGTGCGCTACGACATATGCATGCACAGATATGTCCCCCATGGGTCCTGGACTGAGAGACAGCGGGTGTGTCTCACTAGGTCAGACATACATCATTATACTTGACATTACATTCCATTGCATTGCACATACTTATCATTAATGAACTTAGTATTGTGTTTTGCTGATCTTATGATTGCCTTTTTGCGGAACTTGTGATTGTTGAATACTAAGCTTGTTATTGAGGATATGTAAAGCGTTGTTGTTGAGGATATGTAATTTGTTGAAGTATTATTATAGAGGATGTGTAATTTGTTGAACAATTGTTGAGGATATTTAATTTTTTGAAGTGTTGTTTTTGGGGATATGTACTTTGTTAAAGTGTTGTTCAGGAGGATATGTAATTTGTCTAAGTTTTGTTTTTTTGAGTTACGTGCTATGTATCGAGTTACGTGCTATGTAAACTATGAATTGTTAGGTTGGGCTGATGTTTATGCAGGTTGTAGTTGTGGAGGTTCGGTTGGGGGTGGTAGGTGTACCCGTATTTCATCCTCTTTGCTTGTGTTTAGAGGTTTACTTGCTGAGTACCGTGTGGTTTGGTACTCACCCCTTGCTACTACAAATTTTTTTGTAGATTATGAGCCTGGATTTTTGTTGTACTTATCATTTTCTTATTTTTCGAGGCTTCTTGGAGATTTGTGAGGTAGCTGTTCCCATCTCAGCAGACATTCTTCTCCATAATTATGATCTTGTTCTATTCTAGAAATAAGTTCATTTAAGACTTGAGTTTTTCTTTCGAATCAATTGTAATACTTTAGAGGCATGTACAAGTGACAACCAGATTTTGGGGGTATTTTTAAGTTGATCATAAAATTCCATAATTTTATCGTAATAGTCGAGATTTAGGCTGACTTGTCTTGGTGGAATAAGACGAGTGCCATCACACCCATTTTTGGGTCCTTACACTTTACCCCTTTTCTTTTTTATTTTATTTTATTTATTTATTTCATTAATTTCCTTTTCTTTTTTTCCCACTATTATTAGCAACAAAATAATCTTTTATTAAATCTAAAAATCATGTCACTCATTCTTATAAGTCATATAAATTATTTATAAAATCTTACTAAAAAGGGTAATATAAAAATAATGGTTGAAATTTCGAAAACGACTAAGAGGGTCGTTACAAATTAGTTTATTTTTAACTTAATTTTAACATTATATTCACCAACTAAATCACATTATCTTATGTAACAACCCGTGAAGTCGGTTTGGGCACTAGAAATTTTTATGTTAGAAAATACTTTCTGATAGATTTAAGTGGGTGTTTTGGACTATTCATAATTATAATTATAAAATTAATAGGGTAGTTTTAATAAGTAATTTAGTTGATGGTTAGAGAAGATAATACTAAAACTAATAGGATATAATATTTTATTAATCCATAATTTATACCCATATATAAATTAATTAAATAAAAGAAAGAAGGGTTTTATTGTTTAGTTATCAGAGGACAGATAGCATGCGCCTATTCTCTCGGTTCTTGGCACTGCCGACAAGTTTGACGAACGACTTCAGGTATAGAGATTTTTATCATATTTTAATACTTGTATGCATATGTAAATATTTATTTGACAAGGCAAATTGTTAATATTAGTGTGTGTAATTTGAGTGGATTTAATACCCACTAAAGTGCCTTGAAATTTCGAAAAGAATTAGGTTGATGATGGAAAAGAAGAATAGAAATTATTAAGTAATTATATGAGAGAATATATAGACATAATTGTTGGTGTTGCTTAGTAATAATATAATAATGTTATTAATTTTTAGTTGATGGATAATATTATTATATTTAGTGTGTTTAGTTGAAAATAGGTTGAATGAAAAAGTTTTCTTGGCAACGTAGATGTTGGTTTGATAATTAAGGAAAATTATTATTAGTCTATTAAATGTGATGTTGTATGGCTATCGTTAAGGCCATTGATGGAGTTGGAGTGTCATGCATGTAGAGATTATATAATTATTATTATTACATTGAATTAGTTTGTGAATGGAAAGAAGAGAATGGAGTGGTGAGTTAAATTGCAAATGGTAAATGTTGTTAACGTTCTTGGACTTGGAAAAGATAAGAATTGGTGGATAATTAGTGAAGAATAATGATTGGTTAGTTAATGAATTGACTTTGGATTAATGATCAATTAAGGTGTTGGTTGTCGCTGGTCCGTAACCAGTGGAATTTATTTTAATAATATTATGGATTTGTATATCATATTATGATTGGAATTATGATATATTGAGATGGGTAATTAAACCTTATGTGTGTTCTATTACATTTATAATATTAAAGAAATTGAGACTTAAGCTTAGTCTTAAATTCATGATATATAGGATTTGACCTATTAATTCAAATCAATGTTGAAACTTGATATACAATTGAGTGTGTCTACTTACAAATATCATATACTTTATAGATTGGGAAGATTCAGAGTCATTGAAGAAAGAAAAAAAAGCATTGAAGAAGTTGCTTACTTGACTTCGATTCTTCGGTGGAGGTAGGTTATGGTTTATTCTATTTGATAGTAAACTCTTAATAGTGATTGATATGCCTTGAATGATATTGTGAAGTTCTCTATGTACTTGGCTGTGTGATTGTGTGATTTGGTTGTGTGGTTTGTGATTGGTCTGAAATCGTGAGACCGTAGAATTTATATTCTCTAACCCTCTCTATCGAAGTGATGCCTTGAATAAAGAAGGCTTGATGAAAATAATATAACAATGAATTGAAAGCGATGATAATAAAGGATAAATTAAAAGTATAATTGGATCGGAGTGTCACGTTCCGACACGGTATTCTTGGATCGGAGTGTCATGTTCCGACACGGTATTCTTGGATCGGAGTGTCACGTTCTGACACGGTATTCTTGGAGCGGAGTGTCACGTTCTGACACGGTATTCTTGGATCGGAGTGTCACGTTCCGACACGATAATATTAAAGGAAAAACATGTTGAATTAATAGAAGGTACTCAATCTCAAAGAACTCGACTCCCAAAATGGTTTGGTTTGGAGACATGAGTCCTCATGTGTGATCTTGATATCATTGACTTATTACGAGTTTACTTTAATGTTGTTGATACTTGTTCATGTTGTTTGTTGTTTATTACCTGTTAAGTGCTATAGTTGAGTTCATACTATTATTTATTGTATATTAGTTACTATTTTGGGTTGACCGATGATACTTACTCAGTGCATGTTGCCTCGTACTGAGCCCTACTTGTTTTCTTCGTTGTTTTCCTTTTATGAAATGCAGCGATTGTACCTATGACTTTTGATTTCCCTCAGCTCTAGCCAGCCTCCCGCATATCAAGTTACAGGGTGAGCTATCCATTCAAGCTCGTGTTGGATTCTCTCGGTCATGACAGGATGTCCTATACTTTCAGACACATACCATTTTATTCTTTATTGTAGTGTATTCGATATTCTTAGACTTAGAATTGGAGATAAGATGTCCTTGATGTGATGACTATCAGATTTTGGGATGATAAGTATTAAACTTTAGAAACTTATTTAAATTGGTTGCTTAGTATCTTTTGAAGATTCCGCATTATCGATATTATTTATAGTTGAACTATTGGTATATGTTGGGGTTTAGATGTGTTGGTTCGCCCACTTAAGGAGGTAAGTGTGGGTGCCACTCACGACTCATTTTGGGTCGTGACATCTTATTTGAAGAATTTAAAAATTTTCCGAGTCTAAGTAGTTTAGTTTTATTTTAATTCCAAAACTATATTCACCAACTAAAAAATCACATCAACTTATTTAAAGAAATTAACAAATTTCCAAGTCTAATTAGTTTAGTTTTAACTTAATTCAAACACTATATTTATCAACTAAAACACATTTCCTTATTTAAATAATTTAACAATTTATAAGTCAAATTAGTTTAGTTTTAACTTAATTCCAACCTATATTCACCAACTAAATCACATTTACTTTTAAAGAATTTAACAACTTTCCAAGTCTAATTAGTTTAGTTTTAACTTAATTCCAACACTATATTCACCAACTAAATCACATTAACCTATTTAAAGAATTTAACAATTTTTTAAGTCTAATTAGTTTAGTTTTAACTTAATTCAAACACTATATTTACCAACTAAATCACATTTACTTATTTGAAGAACTTAACATCTTTCTAAGTGTAATTAGTTTAGTTTTTACTTAATTAAAAAATTATATTCACCAACTAAATCACATAACTTATCTAAATAATTTACATATTTCTAAGTCTAATTAGTTTATTTTTAACTTAATTCCAACGCTATATTCACCAACTAAACCACATTTACTTATTTAAAGAATTTAACAACTTTTCAAGTCTAATTAGTTTAGTTTTAACTTAATTCCAACACTATATTCACCAACTAAATCATATTAACCTATTTATAGAATATCATAATTTTCTAAGTCTATGTAGTTTAGTTTTAGTTTAATTCAAATACTTTATTCACCAACTAAATCACATTTACTTATTTGAAGAACTTAACATCTTTCTAAGTGTAATTAGTTTAGGTTTAACATAATTCCAACACTATATTCACCAACTAAATCACATTAACTTATTTAAAGAACATAACATCTTTTCAAATGTAACTAGTTTAATTTTAACTTAGTTTCTTTACTATATTGACCAACTAAATTGCATTCACTTATTTAAAGAACTTAACAACTTTTTCAGTGTAATTAGTTTACTTTTAACTTAATTCAAACACTATAATAACCAACTAAATCAGATTTACTTATTTGAAAAACATAACATCATTCTAAGTCTAATTAGTTTAGTTTTAACTTAATTCCAACATTATATTTACCAACAAAATCACATTAACTTCTTTAAAGAACTTAAAAACTTTATAAGTGTAATTAGTTTAGTTTTCACTTAATTTAAACACGATATTAATCAACTAAATCACATTTATTTATTTAAAGAACTTAACAACTTTCTAAGTATAATTATTTTAGTTTTAACTTAATTCAAATATTATATTCATCAACTAAATCACTTTTACTTATTTAAAGAACTTAACATCTTTTGAAGTTTAATTACTTTAGTTTTAACTTAATTCAAACATTATATTCAACAACTAAATCACATTTACTTATTTAAAGAACTTAGCATCTTTCTACGTCTATGTAGTTTAGTTTAACTTTATTCCAACACTATATTCACAAAATAAATCAAATTACCTTATTTAATCTTTATTCCAACACTATTAGTTTAGTTTGAACTTTATTCCAACACTATATTCACTAACTAAATCATATTAATTTATTTAATGAATTTAACAACTTTCTAAGTCTAATTCGTTTAGTTTTAACTTAATTCCAACACTATATTCACCAACTTAATCACATTAACTTATCTGAAGAATTTAACATCTTTCTAAGTGTAATTAGTTCAATTTTAACTTAATTCAAACACTATATTCACCAACTAAATCACATTTACTCATTTAATGAATTTAACAACTTTCTACGTCTAATTAGTTTAGTTTTAACTTAATTTAGAACACTCTATATTCACCAACTAAATCACATTAACTTATTTAAATAATTAACATATTTCTAAGTCAATTACTTTAGTTTTAACTTAATTCCAACGCTATTATATGCACCAACTAAATCACATTTACTTTTGTCACGACCCAAAAATGGACGTGATGACACTCGTCAAATTCCACGAAGACAAGTCAGCCTAAAACTCAACCATTACAATAAAGTGCGGAAAAAAATATAAGTAACTTAATAATAACCCCAAAACCTGGTAGTCACGTGTACAAGCTGCTAAAGTATTACAATTGATTCAAAAGAAAAACTCTAGTCTCAAATGAACTTGTTTCTAGAATAGAACATGATCATAATTATGGAGAAGAAAGTCTATTGAGATGGAAACAACTACCTCACAAATCTCCAAGAAGCCACCGAAAAGAAGAGAATGACAAGTACAACAAAAATCCAGGGTGATAACCTACAAAAATTTGTAAAAGCAAGGGGTGAGTAATAAACCACACAGTTCTCAGCAAGTAAACTTCTAAACACAAGCTAAGGGGATGAAATACGGGTAACCCTACCACCCCAACCGAACCTCCACAACTACAACCTGCATAAAAATCATTCCAACCTAACAACTCACAGTTTACATTGCACATAGTTCAACAACAACACTTAGACAAATTATATATTCTCAGCAATAACACTTTGACAAATTATAACTTTTGAACAACAACACTTTGACAAAATTACATGTCCTCAACAACAATACTTTAACAAATTATATATCCTCAACAACAATACTTTAACAAGTTGTATATCCTCAACAACAAGCTCAGTACTCATCAATCACCAATTCCACATAAAAGCATTCACAAGATCAGTAATACACAATACAAGTTCACATGATAAGGATGTGCAATGCAATGGAATGCAATGTTATGTATAATGATGCATGTCTAACCTAGTGATACACACCCGTTGACTCTCAGCCCGGGACCCATGGGGGACATATTTTTCCATGCATCTTTCGCGGTGCAGGACACAACCCTCAATAATAGTAACCATCGCGGTGCGTGATAGGTCCCCTCGAAATATAGTATCCATCGCGGCGCGCAAAACGTCCCTCGAAATGGTACATCCTCCTTAAGTTCTCATTCTTTCTCAATGCACATAACACTTGTCACAACAATATCTCAGAATAATGCAAATGACATGTTCACAAAATTAATGAGGAGATGACAATTTTCATAAAATTGCACAATTCATAACAACGCAAAAATGACATCACATCAACAACAATTCAACGAGCTTTCAAATCTTCCTCAACACATCACACATAAACAATTAATCACGTTGCCTTTTGTTACCCTTTTTATTCAATCATTAGTATTAATCAATAACCATCACAAAGTCCCATTACTTTAAGCATATACCACAAGAAAATACACGCATTTCATACACTTAACAAGAGTTTAGAAATCCATTTGCCTCGAATAATCATGAATTCACTCCGGCACATGAGCCTTTCGCTATCGTTGTACTTTCAACTCAAAGCAATCTATTCACATTATATAACCACAATAAGGTTTCAAAACTAACAACACTTATATTACTATGTAACAAGCTCCTAATCTTAATGCCAATTAACATGTCAACTCTCATATTTTCTCAATTTCAAGGCTAAGGTCAAGTATTAATTCATCTAATTATTATAAATTTTAAGATATTCAAGTAATATAATACCCTTAATATTTAATTACCTATCTTAATAATATTAAAAAGTTAAAATTATAATAGAATTTAAGAAAATATATATAATATAAAAAAGTGAGGCCACTGGTTACGAAACCAGTGGCAGGCGAACAACCATGAAGCTACCAGAGAAACATATCATAAGGGTAGTAACACTACCTAAAATTTATGATTCAGAATTATTCAATAAATATTTAATCATTA
Organism: Solanum arcanum; assembly: GCA_027789145.1. Lineage (NCBI taxonomy): Eukaryota > Viridiplantae > Streptophyta > Magnoliopsida > Solanales > Solanaceae > Solanum > Solanum arcanum. The sequence goes on along the minus strand of CM050935.1, from coordinate 20,327,540 downwards.
TGCCACTAACAAGCAATTACTATGTCGTGATTTTCCCATTAACATTTTCTTTTCAAAGACAAATGTTGGCAATCAATTTTTCTTTCCCACAAACTCAGTATTATAATGTTAATAATAATAATTACATAATATGACCCTATCTATAATTATCAATATGAAGATTAGATGTAGTGGGATTTTACCTTGTGAATAAAGGCATACTTTTGGAATCCTTGCACTACTGTAACGACCTGTTTTGTCGGTTCGAGCAGTAGAATCATTGTGATAAAACCTGACTGGGTCGACGGATCACGCGACGGACCGTTATGGCCACGACGGACCGTCATGGACTCCGTCGTCCCACACTTGTGTAATTTTCATGTGGGTTATGGGATCAACTCTCTGAACTTCGCGATGAAATTACAGCACGGACCGTCGTAGGCACGACGGACCGTCACAGAGCTCTTTAATGAATTCGACCCTCTGAACTCTATGACGACCCTGCAGGACGGACCGTCGCACGCACGACGGGCCGTCACGAGCTGCGTAACCTTGACTGGGTCGGATTTCTGCTAAAAGTTTTAAGGGGTGTTTTGAACTATTTATGACAAACTGTATGAAAATAGTGGGTAAGTTTAATAACTTATTTACTTGGGGTTAAAGGAGATAACCTTAAAATAAATAATGGGTTACTTTTATCATAAGGAATTATATGATAATTAGGGTAAAAAGAAAAAGAGAAAGAAGAGAGGGAAGAACGAGCGAGAGAAGAGAGAACGAAGAGGAAAGCAAAGGCATTGGGAAGTAGCTTGTTTGATCACGATTCTTCGATGGAGGTAGGTTATGGTGTATGCTATTTCGTAGTAAACTCTAAATAGCGATTGATATGTGTTGGGTGGTATTGTAAAGTCTTCTATATGCTTAATTGTGTTGTTGTTATGTAAATGGTGATGGATTATAATGCTGATACTATGGAATCTTAAAAACCTTAAATCCACCATTTAATGATGATGCCTTGATATAAAAGAAGGCTTGATGAACTAAAAGAATGAGGTTAATGGATCGGGTGTCACAAACCGACACGTAGTATGAGGGGATCGGGTGTCACGAACTGACACGTAGTATTAGGGGATCGGGTGTCACGAACCGACACGTAGTATTAGGGGATCGGGTGTCACGAACCGACACGTAGTATTAGGGGATCGGTATCACGAACCAACACGTAGTATTAGGGGATCGGGTGTCACAAACCGACACGTGGTATTAGGGGACCAGAGTGTCACGTTCTGACCCAAGAGGAATAAAGAGAATGAATGTGGAATCATGTAAATGTAATTAAATTCAAAGAACCTATTTCCCAAATGAGTATGGTGTGGAGGCTTGAGTCCTCATGGGTATGTTTGGTGTTGTTGCCAATGATTCTTGTACTTGTTGTTGTCACCTGTTAAGTATTGTAGTTGATTTTATACTAGCATTTGATATATATTCTTTTCTATTTTGAGTTGGCCGATGATACCTACTCAGTATATCGGAATTCAGGGTGAGCTATTGTTCCTAGCTCGTGCTGGATTCTCTCCTTCAAGTCTTGATGTCTTGAAGTTCGGACATCGACATCCTTTTACTTATTTTAGTTTCTTGAATACTCTTAGACTTAGACATTTGAGGATAGATGTTCTTGGTGTGATGACTTCCAGATTTTGGGGATAGTAATTGATAAATTTTAGAAGTTATTAATTGATTTTGTTAATGAGTTTTAAGTCTTCCGCATTATATTCTGTTTATTATGGTTGAAATGTTGGGGTTTAAATTTGTTGGTTCGCTCACATAGGAGGGTAAGTGTGGGTACCACTCGCGGCTCGTTTTGGGTCGTGACAAACTTTGTATCAGAGCATTAGGTTCGTTGGTCTCATCACACAAGAACGAGTATAGTAGAGTCTTGAGGAACGGTAGGGGGACGCCCTTACTTTTCTTTGAGAGGCTATAGGACTTTAGGAAAATTCCATTCTTTCTTTCTTTTTTTGCTATTACTTGAATCCAATTGGTATCTGGGTGATACTAATTGGTATCTGACCATCTTCGCTCTATTTCGCAGATGGTTAGAACTAGAGCAACAACTGCGCCAACACCAACACCGGCAAGACAGGGTGCATCTGTGCCAGCCACTGGGGCAGTAGCTCGAAGAGGAGCAGTGGCAAGAGGCCGTGGTAGAGGTCGCGGGAGGACGTCCTCTAGAGGAAGAGGAAAAGTACCTGGCCCAACTAGTACTAGGGCGGTGACTCCTCCACCGACTGAGGAAGTAGTAAGAGAGGGTTAGGAAGGGGAGAATGAGCAAGTTCAGAATGAGGAATAACCACCCCAACCTACCCCAGAGATGATTAACCAGGTTCTTGCTTATCTTAGCGGGTTATCCGATCAAGGCCAAACACCTACAGTGTTTTATGCACCAGCACCTCAGGTTCCGGCAGTACAACATGCAGATGATGTGGCTCCCCGCATGGATGCCTCACTGGAAATAGGCACGTTTCCTTGGTTGACTACAGGGCCTATAATGACAAGTGATCAGCATGAACTTTTCACTAAGTTCTTGAAGTTGAAACCTCCAGTCTTCAAGGGTGCTGAATCTGAGGATGCTTATGATTTCCTAGTTGATTGTCATGAGCTGCTACATAAGATGGACATAGTAGAACGGTTCGGCGTTGAATTTGTGACCTATCAATTTCAGGGAAATGCCAAAATATGGTGGCGATTGTATGTTGAGTGTCAACCAGCACAGGCACCACCTATGAATTGGGCATCATTCTCTAGCCTAATTATGGAGAAGTATATACCCCAGACTTTGAGGGATAGGAGGAGAGATGAGTTCCTGAGCCTAGAGCAAGATAGGATGTCTGTTACTGCGTATGAGGCTAAGTTTCGTGCACTATCCAGATTTGCCACTCAGCTTTGCTTCAGTTCACAAGAGCGGATTCGCCGTTTTGTGAAAGGATTGAGGTCAGATTTACAGATCCCGGACTTACAGGTAGCTGCTGCAACAAAATACTTTCAGGAAGTGGTAGATTTTATGATAGAGGTGGAGGGGGTGAAGCCAGACGACTTCACCATGGCGTCAACATCTAAGAAATTCCGCAAGGGTGGTGAATTTAGGTGGTTCGTACTCCAGAGGGCAGAGTTCAAGAGGTTACCCAGCCCGACCTATTCAGTCTTCACTGCAGGCTGTAGTTGGGGGTCCACCGCAGACGGGTCAGCATTTCTCTGAGTTTGGAGGTTATCCCCAGACTTCGTCGTTCTCACATAGGCCTATGCTTGACTCCAGAGATTGTTACGGATGTGGAGAGACTGGACATATTAGGAGGTTTTGTCAAAAACAGAGTTACAGACCCCCAATAATTAGGGGTAGAGGTGGTCATGGGAGAGGCCGTCATTCTGGTGGACGTGGTGGACAAGGTAATGGTAGTCACCAAATCAGCCGAGATGGCGGGCAAGCTGGAGCTACTGCGGCACCACATGGTAGGGGCAACGGGCAGACAGGTGATAGGGCCCATTGTTATGCTTTCCCCGGGAGGTCTGAAGCAGAGACGTCTGATGTTGTTATCATAGGTAATCTTTTGGTTTGTGATTGCATGGCTTCTGTATTATTTGATCCTAGATCCACATTTTCATATGTATCTTCCTCATTTGCTATTGGTCTTGATTTACATTGTGATTTGCTTGACATGCCTATTCGTGTTTCTACTCCGGTGGGTGAGTCTGTAATAGTTGAGAAGGTGTATAGGTCTTGTCTTGTGGCTTTTTTGGGGACCAATACTCATGTAGACTTGATTATCCTAGAAATGGTTGATTTCAATGTAATTCTGGGTATGACTTGGCTTTCTCCAAATTTTGCAATCTTAGATTGTAATGCTAAAACTGTGACATTAGCCAAGCCTGGGACAGATCCGCTAGTGTGGGAGGGTGACTATACTTCCACCCCAGTTCGTATTATATCCTTTCTTCATGCTAAGAGAATGGTTAGTAAGGGTTGTTTAGCTTTCTTGGCACATCTCAGGGATGAGACTTCTCAAGTACCTTCGATTGAGTCTGTTTCAATAGTCCGTGAGTTTCTGGATGTGTTTCTTGCAGACCTTCCTGGTATACCACCGGATAGAGATATTGATTTCTGTATTGATCTGGAGCCGGGTACTCGCCCCATTTCTATACCCCCTTATAGAATGGCTCCAGCAGAGTTAAGGGAGTAAAAGGCCCAACTTCAAGAGTTGTTAGGTAAAGGCTTTATTTGACCAAGTGCATCCCCTTGGGGTGCTCCTGTGTTGTTTGTGAAGAAGAAGGATGGAAGTTTTCAGATGTGCATAGACTACAGGCAACCGAATAAGGTAACTATTAAGAACAAGTATCCTCTTCCGTGCATCGATGATTTGTTCGATCAGTTAGAAGGTGCTTGTACCTTCTCGAAAATCGATTTGAGATCTGGTTATCATCAATTGAAAATACGGGCAACGGATGTGCCAAAGACTGCTTTTCGCACCAGGTATGGGCATTATGAGTTCTTAGTAATGTCGTTTGGGCTTACGAATGCCCCTGCTGCTTTCATGAGCCTGATGAACGGGATTTTTAAGCCATATCTGGATCTCTTTGTCATTGTGTTCATTGATGATATACTGATATACTCAAAGAGCAGGAAAAAATACGACGAGCATTTGAGAATTGTGTTGAGGGAGAAAAGGCTTTATGCCAAATTCTCCAAGTGTGAGTTTTGGCTAGATTCAGTGTCCTTCTTGGGGCACATAGTTTCTAAGGATGGAGTGATGGTGGATCCTTCTAAGATTGAAGTAGTGAAGATTTGGGTAAGACCTACTAATGTTACAGAGGTAAGGAGCTTTGTTGGTTTAGCTAGCTACTACCGTCGATTTGTATGGTCGGACGAATGTGAAGAAAGCTTTCAGAAACTCAAGTCCTTGTTGACTACTGCACCGATTCTCACCCTGCCAGCGGAAGGTAAAAACTTCATTGTTTATTGTGATGCCTCCTATTCTGGTTTGGGTGCAATGCTAATGCAGGAGAAGAATGTAATTGCTTATGCTTCGAGGCAACTAAAGGTGCATGAACGTAACTATTCGACCCATGATTTGGAGTTGGCTGCAGTAGTGTTTGCATTAAAGCAATGGAGACATTATCTATATGGGGTTAAGTGTGAAGTTTATACAGATCATCGTAGTTTACAGTATGTCTTTACTCAGAAAGATTTGAATTTGAGACAGAGGAGGTGGATGGAACTACTAAGGACTATGATATCACTATCTTGTATCACCCGGGAAAAGCTAATGTTGTGGCAGATGCGTTAAGTAGAAAGGCATGGAGCATGGGGAGTCTAGCTCACTTGCAGGTTTCTATACGCCCATTGGCTAGAGAGGTTGAGACTCTAGCTAATCACTTTATGAGGCTTGAAGTACTAGAGAAGGGAGGAATTTTGGCCTGTGTGGAGGCAAGATCTTCCTTTCTTTACAAGATTAAGGGAAAGCAGTTTACTGATGAGAAACTGATCCGGATTTGGGATATAGTATTGCGACGAGAGGCTAAAGAAGCAAAAATTGATGAGGAAGGCGTTTTGAGAATTAAGGGAAGGGTATGTGTGCCCCGTGTCGATGATTTGATTCACACTATTCTTACAGAGGCTCATAGTTCGAGGTATTCTATACATCCTGGTGCAACAAAAATGTATCGTCACCTAAAACAACATTTTTGGTGGAGTAGAATGAAGCGTGTCATTGTTGATTTTGTTGCTCAATGCCCGAATTGTCAGCAGGTAACGTATGAACACCAGAGGCTTGGGGGAAAACTTCAGAGAATGCCCATTCCTGAATGGAAGTGGGAGAGAATTGCAATGGACTTCGTGGTTGGTCTTCCAAAGACATTGGGTAAGTATGACTCCATTTGGGTACTTTTGGACAGATTAACTAAGTCTGCTCACTTCATTCCGGTCAAGGTGACTTATAATGCAGAGAAGTTAGCCAGACTCTATATCTCAGAAATTGTCCGATTGCATGGGATTCCACTTTCCATCATATCAAATAGAGGTACGCAGTTTACTTCTATGTTTTGGAAAACATTGCTTGCTGAATTAGGTACTAGGTTAGATCTTAGTACTGCATTTCACCCTCAGACCGATGGTCAGTCTGAGCGAACGATTCAGGTTTTGGAGGATATGCTTCGTGCATGTGTGATAGAGTTTGGTGGTCATTGGGATAACTTCTTACCCTTAGCGGAGTTTTCATACAATAATAGCTATCACTCGAGTATTGATATGGCCCCATTTGCGGCACTGTATGGGAGGAGATGTAGGTCTCCCATTGGTTGGTTTGATGCATTTGAGGTGAGACCATGGGGTACCGATCTTTTGAGAGAGTCGTTAGATAAAGTGAAATTCATTCAGGAGAAGCTTCTAGCCGCTCATAACAGGCAGAAAGAATATGGAGATCGAAAGGTTAGGGACTTTGATTTTATGGAGGGTGAGCAAGTCTTGCTGAAGGTTTCACCCATGAAAGGGGTGATGCGGTTTGGTAAGCGAGGTAAGCTTAGTCCAAGGTATATTGGTCCATTTGAAGTTCTGAAGCGCGTGGGGGAGGTGGCTTATGAATTGGCATTGCCTCCAGGACTGTCAGGGGTGCAACCGGTATTTCATGTGTCTATGCTGAAAAGATACCATGGGGATGGAAACTACATTATTCTTTTGGATTCAATTCTTCTTGATGAGAGTTTGTCTTATGAGGAGGAGCCTGTTGCCATTCTAGATAGAGAAATCCGCAAGTTGAGATCAAGGGAGATTGCATCCATCAAAGTTCAATGGAAGAATCGGCCAATTGAAGAGTACACTTGGGAGAAGGAGGCTGATATGCAAGAAAGATATCCACACCTTTTTACAGATTCAGGTACTGTTTCTCGCCCTTGTTTTTCTTCTTGTGATCGTTCGAGGACGAACGATGGGTAAATTAGTATCTATTGTAACGACCTGTTTAGTCGTTTCGAGCAGTAGAATCATTGTGATAAAAATTGACTGGGTCGACGGATCACGCGAAGGACCGTCATAGCCACCACGGACCGTCATGGACTCCGTCGTCCCACACTTCTGTAATTTTCATGTGGGTTATGGGATCAACTCTCTGAACTTCGCGACGAAATTGCAGCACGGACAGTCGTAGGCACGACGGACCGTCACATAGCTCTTTAATGAATTCGACTCTCTGAACTCTGTGACGACACTGCAGGACGGACCGTTGCAGGCACGACAGGCCATCACGAGCTGCGTAACCTTGACTGGGTCGGATTTCTACTAAAAGTTTTAAGGGGTGTTTTGGACTATTTATGACAAACTGTATGAAAATAGTGGGTAAGTTTAATAACTTATTTACTTGGGGGTTAAAGGAGATAACCTTAAAATAAATAATGGGTTACTTTTATCATAAGGAATTATATGATAATTAGGGTAAAAAGAAAAAGAGAAAGAAGAGAGGGAAGAACGAGCGAGAGAAGAGAGAACGAAGATGAAAGCAAAGGCAATGGGAAGTAGCTTGTTTGATCACAATTCTTCGGTGGAGGTAGGTTATGGTTTATGCTATTTCGTAGATAACTCTAAATAGCGATTGATATGTGTTGGGTGGTATTGTAAAGTCTTCTATATGCTTAATTGTGTTGTTGCATGTTGTGATTATGTAAATGGTGATCGATTATAATGCTGATACATTGGAATCTTAAAAACCTTAAATCCACTCTTTAATGATGATGCCTTGATATAAAAGAAGGCTTGATGAACTAAAAGAATGAGGTTAATGGATCGGATGTCACGAACCGACACGTAGTATGAGGGGATCGGGTGTCACTAACCGACACGTAGTATTAGGGGATCGGGTGTCACGAACCGACACGTAGTATTAGGGGATCGGGTGTCACGAACTGACACGTAGTATTAGGGGATCGGGTGTTACGAACCGACACGTAGTATTAGGGGATCAGAGTGTCACGTTCCGACACAAGAGGAATAAAGAGAATGAATCTGGAATCATGTAAATGTAATTAAATTCAAAGAACCTATTTCCCAAATGAGTATGGTGTGGAGGCTTGAGTCCTCATGGGTATGTTTGGTGTTGTTGCCAATGATTCTTGTACTTGTTGTTGTCACCTATTAAGTATTGTAGTTTATTTTATACTAGTATTTGATATGTATCCTTTTCTATTTTGAGTTGTCCGATGATACCTACTCAATACTGGTGCCTTGTACTGACCCCTACTTGTATGTTTCTCTTTGTTATTTGTGGAGTGCAGCAAACGTACCATCGACTTCGACTCGTCCGCAACTCTAGCCAGCCTTCAGTATATCGGAATTCAGGGTGAGCTACTGTTCCTAGCTCGTGCTGGATTCTCTCCTTCAAGTCTTGATGTCTTGAAGTTCGGACATGGACATCCATTTACTTATTTTCGTTTCTTGAATACTCTTAGACTTAGAAATTTGAGGATAGATGTTCTTGGTGTGATGACTTCCAGATTTTGGGCATAGTAATTGATAAATTTTAGAAGTTATTAATTCATTTTGTTAATGAGTTTTAAGTCTTCCGCATTATATTCTGTTTATTATGGTTGAAATGTTGGGGTTTAGATTTGTTGGTTCGCTCACATAGGAGGGTAAGTGTGGGTGCCGCTCGCGGCTCGTTTTGGGTCGTGACAACTACGGTTCTTTCTTTTCCAAAAATTACTTTTATCGCTTATTAATTTCTGATTTATAAATAATAAATCCTTTCACTTAAATTTATTTTTTATACATCGGCTAAGTGATTTAGGGTACTGAATGTTATGGACTTGGCCCATTAACCACTTACTAAAATTCACTATTTAAAATTTACCCACTTAATTAATACCTGTAATTCTAAGAGTAATTCAAAATTTCTATTAAATTTACGGAATGATATTTTATGAAAGAGAGAGGACTAGTTCTTAAAATGGAACGGGTCATTATTTATCCACCACTAAAAATCATGTTCGTCTTCGAACATAAAGAAAAAGAATAAAGAATAACCAACGTCAAAAAAAGTCTAAGTTATGTCCTATTATTTGGTGTTTATCTCACTAGTGAGATCCTCGTTAAGACCATTCCGCCAAGATCAACTACTAAAAACTAAGTCTCAAATCAAACTTTGGAGTATCTATAAATCAGGAGTAATAATCAAGTCACTGACTGACCCATGACCCAATTTAAATTTAAACCCATTGAATCTTAGTACAACCATCATGGTGAATATTGTCTTTTTTAACCAACATAACCTTCTGAATCAAAATTGGCTACAACCACAAGTGAACCTAAATCAACCACTAGACACCAATAATGCACAAATCATAACATATTTTTTTTATTCAAGATTCCCTTCTCACAACACGATCTTCCTTCAAGCTTAAGTTAATTTTAAAAAATCAGGTTAATAGGATACTCATTAAGGGAGAATCAAACTTATATAACCCAAAGAACATCAAGATACAGTAAGCACCCAACAAGCGGTACACTCTATGATGCATATTCTTTAACAACACTATCGGACAATCAAAACTCACTCTTCACGGTAGCTCTTCTATGAGTTCTCATAAGTAAGGTTGTGCGTTTAGAATCACTAGTATACTTCAACTATCCAAAACAACATCGATCTTTCATAGTTGAAATGAATAAGTCTCACCAAGGTTGTCATCCCTCCATGAAGACAATCACAGATCGGTACACCCGATCCACCACTAGAGATTCACCCATAGATATGAAAACACATGTAGGTATAGGTAGCGAATCACACTCCAAACCATATTCAAAACGAAGTAGATGACCATATAAGAATATACAAAATCAAAGTCGATATAACACTTGATACTTCTTTCATAGTGACCATATCAAACATTCTTATTAATCTTACTCTATTTATATAATTTTTATCCACCCACAATCAACTAGTCTGATCTCCATTACAATCTCACAAAACCTCAATTTATCAAACCCCACATACTTTTCATAGTACACCACTAAATTAAAAACTCCCAATACTAACAAACATCAGAAATACACCAATCATTTCCTTACTCTCAAATAGTCTCTAGTTACAAAGTCTTTTTAGCAAGCACATTATTGCCTCCAAAAACTTTTTGAACTATGACACCCTTTCTTTTAATTTAAGCATTTCATGACATGTACAAGTAACCCCCAAGACTGATAATACTAATTTTAAATCAAAAATATACATTACCATCAAAACAAAACAATTGAATAACACTCAATTCAACTCCACATAATTCTTCAGATACCAATTTTAACTATCAGTTACACCATCATATGCCTCATACCAACACAAAAAAAATAATCTTAGTCACTCCAATAATTCGATACCATAAGCTCATACCCTATACTCACTATCAAATGCCTATATAACACATCATAATAGTTTCTATCGTCCCATAAATAAATAGCTTAAATCTCCTCAAATACTCATTAATTATGTAAAACTATAGGTCCACAACGTTGAACATAAATAAATTATCTATCATAATGTGAACAATTTAGCTCCACATAAGAACACATAATTGTACACAACTCATTGTTTTTAACATAAATCAATATTCAATCTTCATAAAAATTGTTGATAAATTCCGAATAAGTCTATACCGAATAATTCACATCCATAGTCATATTAGAACTTATAAATGAAAAATTTATACATCCTTTAACTTCTAACCAAGACTCTACATGAGAGGTCTTATTCTTCACGTCTCTGAAATTCCTCCCATGGTGCTTCTAACTATATCGAAATCTTCAACATACCAAACTCTTTGTTCTTTTTTTTACTCGCTTACCAATCTTATTCTTTGACCAACAACTCATAATATTTTTACCTCATCCTCTAAATCAAATCATTACGTTAAATCCCATTTAGGCATACCAATCAAAAGTAACAAAATTTACTAAAATTATTTTTAAGTCCTTCCAAATGCTTCATATTTAATGTGATCAGTCATTTCATACCCATTACCGATTCATACCTTGACAAAACACAGTACAACAAATCTAAACTCACAATGAAAAACTTGAATTTTGAATCTAACCATGGACCTAATCCTTTTATCTATTGATATTAGCTCATACATTGAAGATATTTACAAATTCAAACATCTTAGCTTATTATTGACTCCTCTCCATCCTTGTCATATCTTTCGCTAAAAATTCTACCATACTCATTATCAAACTCAAAACCACAAATGAACTAATGATCATACTCAAGCTTAACGTCCTTACACTTTTTCTCATGTTTTATGCAATAGTTCTTTTTTCTAACCAATCTGATGATCTTGTGACACTATATATTACCATAACCTGAGCAAATCAGATGAAAACATGTATCTCTGAACTCAATTATCCATTCTTTCTGATATCTTTGACCCTTACAATTTGAGTAAACATCCTTGTTGTCGCCTCCTTCCAAAGGTTGAACTACATCCCACTAATTCATTCAATTATGACTTTAGCTCCTTTCAGTTCTATATGAGTGACATCCTAACTCCTTGTAAAAATTATCATACAACTATGTTACTCGCAAAATAGTAGTAAATCATAACTCAGACATTCTAAAGTCACCATTATCATACCAAAGTCTTTTAACCAACAAAACTTATCATATAGTTGTATTCTAATCACAATCCATCACAAACTCTGATTATCACTATCCAGTCAGCCCTTGTCATCACCACAAAGTCAACCTTGTCATCGACATGACATCCCAAACCAAACTATATCAATCAAATTCAACAGACTAACTTATATTTATAAACATTTTCTTACTAAAATTTTCAATTGCCTTCACCCAAGTATACTCGTTGGGATTTCCTTTGCATATATGTTTATCATTCCAATATTAATCCACTCAATTAGAGCTTATGGCAAAATTTGTATTTATAATCTTAAGGATACACTTTATAACCTATACACATTAATATCAATACCAAAGAACCACCAGTAAAAGCTTTCTTATAAATAATGCTTAACACATCTATTCGTACTAACAAGCTAGTTGGTTTCAAAAATATGAATTCAACACCAAATCTTATCATATGAGCATGTAATACAATAGATAACTCCTTAACTAGTTAGTTTCACACTTGAAAATTGACATATTCTGTTTCAATATACCACTAGTACCACATTGTGAAAGTATGTTACATCCACCACTAGAACACATCATACCTACCGAGAAGATTGTACCCAAGTAGCCCACAAATATTTTTTACCTATGGAAAAACTTTAAAATATTATCAAATTCGCTCCACATCTAGCCCAAGCTATATGTATTCTTTCGTAGGACAGGTTGATAACAAAAGTAAGACACTCCATAATTCTAGCCAAGTACCTATCAGTACCATTGTAATAGTCTCGTATCATGGCCTTCTTTAGTATACACTCAATCTATGAAACCACAAAAGAAATTTTGACCGAAAAAGTAACCCATTAATGGTGTGACAACTATATCAACTATATTTTCAAGGTTACACTATTATTATATAGCCAACTCTTAAAACATTTAACTTCTAATTGTCGAACCACTCAAGATATTGCTTATACCAGATAAGTACTATATTTGTTTTTACTATGATAACTAACCTTAATCAACCCCTTCAAATATGATCACACATTCATTTCATAATTATATAATTTCCACCTTAATACTAGATCTAACATAAAACCAATACACGACACGCCAACTATTCACATAAGGAACTACGCACGAGTCGTCACATAAATGAGAGTGAATGGAGTGAAGCGGTAACAATCAAAATAAGACCAAGTACACACGATAGAGATCCAAGAAGTGAAGATTTTTCCTAAAAGTCAGTATAGCCTCTCAAAGATAAGTACAGACGTCTGCGTACCAATCCTCAAGACTCTACTTAGACTCGGCTTGTACACACGTGAGACCTATGAACCTAGGGCTCTAATACCATTTTTCATGACCAAAAAATGGACGTGATGACACTCGTCTTATCTTACCAAGACAAGTCAGCCTAAAACTCAACAATTACAATAAAGTGTAGAAATAAATTAGAAGTAACTTAATAAAACCCCCAAAACCTGGTAGTCACGTGCACAAACCTCTAAAATATTACAGTTGATTCAAAAGAAAAACTCTAGTCCCAAATATACTTGTTTCTAGAATAGAACAAGACCATAATTATGAAGAAGAAAGTCTGTTGAGATGGAAATAGCTACCTCACAAATCTCCAAGAAGCCATGGAAAAGAAGAGAATGACAAGTACAACAAAAATACAGGGTGATAACCTACAAAAATTTGTAAAAGCAAGGGGTGAGTACCAAACCACACGGTACTCAGCAAGTAAACCTCTAAACACATACTAAGGGGATGAAATACGGGTAACCCTACCACCCTAACCGAACCTCCACATACAACCTGCATAAAAACCAGTCCAACCTAACAACTCATAGTTTACATCGTACATAGTTCAACAACAACACTTAGACAAATTATAGCAATAACATTTTGACAAATTATAACTTTTCAACAACAACACTTTGACAAATTACATGTCCTCAAAAACAATACTTTAACAAATTATATAACCTCAACAACAATACTTTAACAAGTTACATATCCTCAACAACAAGCTCAGTACTCATCAATCACCAATTCCACATAAAAGCATTCAAAAGATCAGTAATACACAATATCAAGTTCACATGATGTCACGACCCAACCCGATGGGCCGTGACTAGTGCCCGTTTTGGACACCCACATACAAACCTGCTAAGTATAACCAAGTAAAACTAAGACAATATGGAATTTAATCAAATCAAGCCAACCCCAACATCATATATATATATAAGAGGACCTGTCTCATAAGGAGTCATAACCATTCAACCATAACAGCATACGCGAGCCGACAAGGCCGCCACTACACAATACACAATGATGTACGCAACCGACAAGGCTGCCCCTGTACAAGCGGACATCCCAAACAAACCATGTCCAGACCATTATCCAAAACATATATATACAACCCACATAATGTCCACAGACCTCTAAGAGTACATTAGTGAAACTCGACGGGACAGGGCCCCGCCATACCCATAGACGAGCAAAAGACTACACAAAAGTTATGTACCAAAACGACTGGGCTCCGGAACAGTGGAGCTCTCCCAATCAGCAGAGTAGATATCCTAGGCGGGAGGATCACCGAACTGTGCGTCTACACCTGCGGGCATGAAACGCAGCCCCCCGAGGAAAGGGGGGTCAGTAAGACAATGTACTGAGTATGTAAAGCATAAGGTAAAGATGACAGGATACCAATATGGCAAGTCGAAACAAAATATCGCTACACATATACCCTTTTAAGTGAAAATCATGCATATATTTAACATTTAAGGTGCCCAGCTTCCCTAGTAAGGAGCTCGGCAAAATAATCATCACGTCATCTCCGTCATCATCATCATCATAACCATCCTCATCACCAATCATATATATAATATACATACCCGGCCCTCTAGTGAGGAACTCGGTGACATATGCAAGAAACTCCGCACGAACATTACCCGGCCCGGGACTCGGTGAAATGATAAATGACTCTATGCACGAGCATAATATTATGAGCAACCATATGCAATTAAAATCATTTCTTATAACTCAATAGAACAATCAACGTGAACCAGCAAGGAGTATTACGAAAGATTAATGTTTTATCAAGATTATGAACCTTTAATACGACATGGAAACGTAAAATCTCAATGACTCTAAGAAGCACTATCATAGATATTAGAGATCATCATAGCCTTAGACATAGCCGATATATAGAGGAATAATTGTGGAAGCAAGAATATACGTCACCTAGACGCTCTAGAGGTAAGTATCAAATCTGTCCGTTATTCGCTTATTTTTAAAAGTCATGCCAAACAAAGAAAGAAGGGACAGCGTTACATACCGTATAATCGAGCCGCATGTCCAATATTTACTTCTCAAGCTATTAATCTATAACAAGCAACAATCGTGCCGCAATTAGATAAACATCGTGCTTTACTTTCTTGTGAGCTAGCTAATAATCTAACGAAAATTTGGCAGCACTTCCCCTATTTTCCTTACTTCGTCCCAATCTGACAACAATCCAAATTATCCACAGCAATACCAATAACACATATAACCCAAAGAATCATATTAAACAAATTTCTCCCCAAAAGCTTAGCCTCGGCAACCATAGCAATAAGCAACGACACACTGAGCGATAACTCATTTTATAATTCGCAACACATCTACCTTATCGTATTCATCCTTTGGAGTATATACTCATAATCACATTCAACATATACATAATGCCAAACAGAATTTTCCTGCAGCTTTGCTTTAATCAAAACAGCCCAAGCACCAACACGACACCACTAATAATCCGATTATGGTTTCCGCTCATACTTAGCACATTCAATAACTAAAACAAACTTCCTAAGCTACTGGTCACGCTCTTCTTAAAATTAATGGATAATTAACAAGGGTATTCTAAAGAATTAACACACCAAACAAGGAGATTACTAACCATATTATTTGCAAAACACGCCAAGAGTTGCGGGGTTGGTTTCTCCATTTCCATGGCTGCCTAAGACAAGTGGTGAAGAAGAAGATGATATGCAAGAATGCATTTCACCACTTTATTTAGCATGGAGTGGATTTCTCCACCTCATTTAATAGTATGAAGTGGAGGCAGCCCCCTCTACACTGGCCCACTAAGGCCACCACAATCGATCCCTTTAATTTTTGCCTTGAGTGGTGGGGCCCCTTTGGATTAAATTAATCCTAATCAGCCACCAATTATGAGTGGTGGGGCCCATTGGATTAAATCAATCCAAATTATCCACTAATTAATCCCTCACTTAAAGTTAATGGCACTTACATTAGCCAACTCATACTTAATATCACATTTAGAAATAACATCCTTGCCTAATATTTCTTTACGTCTTCCAGATCACGATGCGCACTACGTATAAAAAAAATACGAGGCATAACATCCTTCCCCCCTTAGGAACATTCGTCCTCGAATGTTAAGTTAGCGTCTTGCAAAAAACAAATTCCAGCGAGGTCTCTCTAAAAGTTATACCTATCAACCTGCATTCCGTAACTTACAGATGCCTCACAGCTACATAATCTCATTATCTATCAATATAGTCAAGCTAGAAATTGAATTACACAGAGGTACGGGAACAAGTAAGGATACTTATTCTTTATTTCGTCTTCTTTCCCAAGTCATCTCCTCCCTATTGTTATTTTGCCACAACACTTTGTGGAAGCCACATCCTTAGTACGTAACCTTCTAACCTCGACGATCAAGTATAGCCACGGGTTTCTCCTCATATGACAACTCCTCATTACCTGAATATCATCTACAGAATACTCTAGAAGGATTGCCAATACATTTACGTAGCATCGATACATGGAAGACTGGATGTACCGCCTCCAAATCGGATGGTAGATCCAACTCATAGGCAACCTTGCATATCCTACGAACAATCGATAAGGCCCAATGTATCTCGGATCGAGCTTCCCCTTCTGCCGAATCTCATCACACCTCATGGGTGATACCTTGAGAATACCAGTCACCAATCTGAAACTCCAAATCTCGACGCCAATTATCTGCATATGACTTACATCGACTGGGCTGCTAATAATCTTTCTTGAATAAGCTTCACCTTGCCAACAGCTTTGAATCACATCCGGCCTATTAACTTACTCGCCAACATCAAACCAACCAATAGGTGATCTGCACTTCCTCCCATATAAGGCCTCATCGGTGCCATCTGGATACTAGAATGGTAGCTATTATTATAGGCAAACTCAATGAGCGGCAAGTGGTCATCCCACCGCCTTTGAAGTCAATAATACAGCCCGCAACATATCTTCTAGTGTCTGAATAGTACGCTCGGCCGCCCATCACCGAGGGTGAAATCTTTGTGCTAAGGTTCACCTGTATCCCCAATCCCTTCTGAAACGATCTCCAAAGTTGGCTGTAAATTGAGCTCCTCTGTCTGATATAATGGACGTGGGAACCCCATGAAGTCTCACTATCTCCCTGACATATTACCTCGCATAATCTTCAGCCAAATAAGTAGTCCCGATCGAAGAAAATGGGCCGATTTCACACCTATCTACAATAACCCATATAGAGTCATACTTCCGTTGAGTGCGAGGTAAGCCTGTAATGAAGTCCATATTAATCATCTCCCATTTCCAAGTCGGGATCTCTATCTCCTGTAATAATCCACCAGGCTTTTGATGTTCGATCTTGACTTGTTGACAATTCGGGCACTGAGCAACAAACTCCGCTATGTCCCTTTTCATGCCATCCCACCAATATAAGCATCTGAGGTCATGATACATTTTTGTTGACCCTGGGTGAAGTGAATAACGGGCAGAGTGTGCCTCTCCCATAACCTGCCGTCGTAGCCCCACAGTATAGGGTACACACAATCTGCCTTCATATCGTAACACTCCGTCAGGTGTAACCTTAAATGGGGTTTTTTCCTTTTGAAGAGCTGCATCTCTATACTGTGCCAGAATAGGGTCCTTGTATTGGTGTCTCTTTACCTCATCTATGATTGAGGACTCAGCAACCTCTCGAATAGAAACTCCACTACCTTCCGAATTAGCTAGACGGACTCCAAGGCTGGATAGCCACTGAATCTCGAACCATATCCCTCCTTTCTGGTTGTACATCTGTCAAGCTACCCATGGACTTACGGCTAAGAGCATCTGCTACAACATTCGCTTTCCTGGATGATATAAAATATCAACATCATAATCCTTTAGCAACTCTAACCACCGCCTGCCGTAAGTTCAGCTCCTTCTGTTTAAAGATATATTGGAGACTCTTATGATCTGTATAGATGTCCACATGGACACCATATAAATAATGTCTCCATATCTTCAAGGCATGAACCACGACCGCTAACTCCAGATCGTGAGTAGGATAGTTCTTTTCATGCTTCCTAAGTTGTCGGGAGGCATAGGCTATAACTTTGCCATGATGCATCAATACACATCCTAGCCCAACACCCGAAGCATCACAATAAATAACATAGCCGTCTGGTCCCTCCTAAGAGTTAGGGTGGAGTCTGTAGTCAATTTGTCTTTCAATAGCTGGAAGCTTCGCTCACAAGCATCTGTCAACTGGAACTTGGCTGCCTTTTGAGTTAGCCTTGTCAAAGGCACTCAAATTGAGGCAAACTTTTCTACGAATCTCTTGTAATATCCTGCTAACCCCAAAAAGCTGCGTACCTCAGTAGGTGTCGTAGGTCTGGGCCAAGTCTTTACTACCTCAATCTTCTGCGTGTCTACCCGAATACCATCAGCTCCAATAATATGCCCCATGAATGCCACTGAAGTCAACAAGAACTCGCACTTAGAAAATTTAGCATACAACTTCTGGTGCTGAAGCACCCTAAGTACCGTCCTTAAATGATCTGCATACTCCTCTTCTGAACGTGAATAGACCAGAATATCGTCTATAAATACAATAACAAACATATCAAGGAATGGTTTAAATACTCGATTCATTAAGTCCATGAACACCGCTGGAGCATTAGTCAGCCCAAAAGAAAGAACTCTAAACTCATAATGCCCATATCGGGTCCGGAATGCCGTCTTTGGAATATCTACTTCCCTTACCCGCACCTGATGATAACCTGACCGCAAGTCTATCTTTGAAAAACACTTTGCACCCAGCAACTGGTCAAATAGATCGTCAATCCTTGGGAGGGGATACCTGTTCTTTATTGTTACTTTGTTCAACTGCCTATAATCAATGCACATCCGCAGTGACCCATCCTTCTTCCTCACAAACAGTACCGGTGCTCCCCAAGGTGACGTACTAGGCCTGATGAAGCCCTTTTCTAGCAAATCCCTCAATTGCTCTTTCAATTCTTTCAACTCAGCAGGTGCCATTCTATAAGGAGGTATAGATATAGGCTGGGTATCTGGCAGTACATCTATAGTAAACTCTATCTCCCGTTCTGGAGGAAGGCACGGAAGTTCCTCGGGAATACATCGGAAATTCATTAACTAATGGGTCGATTGAAGAGTTGGTGCCTCTGCCTTTATGTCATGCACCGAATCGGATGGTAAATATAGCCTTTTCTAACCATCTTCCCGGCCTTGAGGTATGAAATGAACTTACCTTTCGCGATCTTTGTACTTCCCTTCCACTCAATAATCGGTTCCACTGAAATTGAAATCGAACTATCTTTCCTCTGCAATCAACATTAGCATAACAAGCGACCAACCAATCCATGCCCATGATAATATCAAACTCAATCATATTTAACTCTATTAGATCCGCTCTGATGCAGCGACTATATATAACTACTGAACAATTCCTATATACTCACGTAGCTATGACAAAATCTCCTACAGGTGTAGCTACCTCAAATGGTTCTATCAACTCAGACTCTATTCCGATCCTACTAGCAACAAAGGGAGATATATATGATAAGGTGGAACCTGGGTCTATCAATGCATACACACTTCGGGAGAATAGTGATACTATACCTGTGATCACATTAGGTGACGCCTCCTGATCTTGCCTATTAGTCAAAGCATATATACGGTTTGAAGGACCGCTAGAACTAGAAGCTCCACCACGTTCTCTACCACGGCCTGCTGGCGCCTGAATACCCTGCCCCGTAGGGCGCATAGCCACAGAAGAAGATGAACCAGCAACGGACCCTGTAGGCTGTGCCATACCACCTTCACTACCTCTAAGGTGACACTCCCTCATAGTATGGCCCTGACGGCCGCAAGAAAAACACGCACCTGTAGCCCAACGAGATTCCCCAGGATGGGACTTACCACAACGAGAACACCGAGGCAAAGGTGGCCTCGGCCTCGACTGGCTCAAACCACGGCCCATCTGTGACCCTGACGCCCTAGAGCTCTGAACAGCTTCCGAATATCCCATACGATCGAACCCCCTACGCTTGAAACGTGGGGGTGCACTCTGTGCTGGCTGGGAAGAAAATCTAACATCTTTCTTGAGATCGCCGCTTTGAAACTCGTCGGGATAACTCGCCGATCTAGCCCTCTTATCTTTGGCCTCTATTATAATCTCTATCTGGTGGCGTCCGGTGCCGATCCTCTACCCCCTGTGCATATGCTCGCACCGAGCAATGTCCATACCTGGTCAAGAGTCACCGCCATACAACCGTCAATCAGATAACGATCCAATCCCATCACATAACGATGTACCCTGTCCGCCATATCATTCACAATAGTAGGCGCATGCCTAGCCAGTGAATCAAACTCGAGGCTATACTCTCGAACGCTCCTACCATTTTGCTTCAAACGCAAGAATCTATCGACTCTAGCTCGCTTCATCTCTGGAGGCATGAAGTGGCCCTGGAAAGCCTCCACAAATTCATCCCATACCGCCGAGGAGCACCTCACCCCTAGATAACTCCCAAGACTCATACCAATTAATAGCTACATCCCGCAAATGATACGTAGCCAACTCAATGCACTCGGTCTCAAGCCTTGATTATCCTCAATGTACGCCGATCGGCGAATAAACTCTTGTGGATCATCCTGGGGCCTTGACCCAAAGAACTCTGGAGGATTACAACTTAAGAAGTCACGAGCCCTTAAGCTATCAGATCTGTCCGCATGATCAACTCCTAGTCCATGCCTGCGAGCCTGATCTGCCACTAATCTAGTCAGCAATTGAACCGCATCTCTCATGGCCCTATCCTCCGCCCCTGACTGAGGAGCTGGAGGTTCAGATGTTGGGGCCTCGGGGGCTGGTGGTGTCCCCCGAACTGGAGCTGCTGCTGCTCTAAGCTCTTCTGGCGGTGGGGGTGTAGCAGAGCTCTCCGACTGGAGCATCATACCAGGCATAGACTGGGCACAGGCCCTAGTAACTCTCCGGGTCTGACTAGTACCTTCTACTACCGATTTTCCCTTCTGGGCGGCTGTCGCTTTCTTTGGAGGCATAGCTGAAAACACACAGATTCGTTAGAGAGGGATTATCCTGTTAATATAGCTCTATCGCACGATCTAGAATAAGAAGAAAGAATGACATCCTAAATGTCCTGTAGCTTCCTGTTTATAGATGTGGTGCACAACACACCGATAAACAAGACTCTACTAGACACGGTCTGTAGACACTTCCGAGGAAGAACCACTCTGATACCACTCTTTGTCACGACCCAACCCGATGGGCCGTGACTAGTGCCCATTTTGGACACCCACATACAAACCTGCTAAGTATAACCAACTAAAACAAAGACAATATGGAATTTAATCAAATCAAGCCAACCCCAACGTCATATATATATATAAGAGGACCTGTCTCATTAGGAGTCATAACCATTCAATCATAACAGCATACGCGAGCCGACAAGGCCGCCACTACACAATACACAATGATGTACGCAGCCGACAAGGCTGCCCCTGTACAAGCGGACATCCCAAACAAACCATGTCCAGACCATTATCCAAAACATATATATACAACCCACATAATGTCCACAGACCTCTAAGAGTACATTAGTGAAACTCGACGGACAGGCCCCGCCATACCCATAGACGAGCAAAAGACTACACAAAAGTTATGTACCAAAACGATCGGGCACCGGAATAAATGGAGCTCTCCCAATCGCCAGAGTAGATATCCTAGGCGGAGGATCACCGAATCAGGCGTCTACACTGCGGGCATGAAACGCAGCCCCAGGAAAGGGGGGTCGATGACAATGTCTTGAGTATGTAAAGCATAAGGTAAAGATGACAGGATACCAATATGGCAAGTCGAAACAAAATATCGCTACACATATACCCTTTTAAGTGAAAATCATGCATATATTTAACATTTAAGGTGCCCAGCTTCCCTAGTAAGGGGCTCGGCAAAATAATCATCACGTCATCTCCATAATCATCATCATCATAACCATCCTCATCACCAATCATATATATAATATACATACCCGGCCCTCTAGTGAGGAACTCAGTGACATATGCAAGAAACTCCGCACGAACATTACGACGGGACTCGGTGAAATGATAAATGACTCTATGCACGAGCAGAATATTATGAGCAACCATATGCAATTAAAATCATTTCTTATAACTCAATAGAACAATCAACGTGAACCAGCAAGGAGTATTACCAAAGATTAATGTTTTATCAAGATTATGAACCTTTAATACGATATGGAAACGTAAAATCTCAATGACTCTAAGAAGCACTACCATAGATATTAGAGATCATCATAGCCTTAGACATAGCCTATATATAGAGGAATAATTGTGGAAGCAAGAATATACGTCACCTAGACGCTCTAGAGGTAAGTATCAAATCTGTCCGTTATTCGCTTATTTTTAAAAGTCATGCCAAACAAAGAAAGAAGGGACAGCGTTACATACCGCATAATCGAGCCGCACGTCCAATATTTACTGCTCAAGCTATTAATCTATAACAAGCAACAATCGTGCCGCAATTA
This sequence comes from Solanum arcanum, assembly GCA_027789145.1. Taxonomy (NCBI): domain Eukaryota; kingdom Viridiplantae; phylum Streptophyta; class Magnoliopsida; order Solanales; family Solanaceae; genus Solanum; species Solanum arcanum. The sequence continues at coordinate 20,305,018 of CM050935.1, read as the reverse complement.
GATAAACATCGTGCTTTACTTTCTTGTGAGCTAGCTAATAATCTCACGAAAATTCGGCAGCACTTCCCCTATTTTCCTTACTTCGTCCCAATCCGACAACAATCCAAATTATCCACAACAATACCAATAACACATATAACCCAAAGAATCATATTAAACAGCCCCCTCCCCAAAACAGTTTTGTCTCGGCAACCGTAGCAGCGAAGCAACGACACACCGAGTGATAACTCATTTTATAATTCGCAACACATCTACCTTTTCGTATTCATCCTTTGAAGTATATACTCATAATCACATTCAACATATACATAATGCCAAAATAGAATTTTCCTGCAGTTTGCTTTAATCAAAACAGCCCAAGCACCAACACGACACCACTAATAATCCGATTTTGGCTTCCGTTCATACTTAGCACATTCAATAACTAAAACAAACTTCCTAAGCTACTGGTCACGCCCCCTTCTTAAAATTAATGGATAATTAACAAGGGTATTCTAAAGAATTAACACACCAAACAAGGAGATTACTAACCAAATTATTTGCAGCTGCTGGCCAAGAGTTGCAGGGTTGGTTTCTCCATTTCCATGGCTGCCTAAGACAAGTGGTGAAGAAGAAGATAACATGCAGCAATGCATTTCACCACTTTATTTAGCATGGAGTGGATTTCTCCACCTCATTTAATAGTATGAAGTGGAGGCAGCCCCCCTCTACACCTGTCCACTAAGGCCAGCCCACAATCTGATCCCTTTTAATTTTTGCCTTGAGTGGTGGGGCCCACTGGATTAAATTAATCCTAATCAGCCACCAATTATGAGTGGTGGGGCCCATTGGATTAAATCAATCCAAATTAGCCACTAATTAATCCCTCACTTAAAGTTAATGGCACTTACATTAGCCAACTCATACTTAATATCACATTTAGAAATAACATCCTTGCCTAATATTTCTTTACGTCTTCCAGATCACGATGCGCACTACGTATAAAAAAAAATACGAGGCATAACACATGATAAGGATGTGCAATGCAATGGAATGCAATGTTATGTATAACGATGCATGTCTAACCTAGTGATACACACCCATTGCGTCTCAGTCCGGGACCCATGGGGGACATATCTGTCCATGCATCTGTCGCGGCGCACGACACGACCCTCGATAATAGTAACCATCGTGGTGCGCGATACGTCCCTCGAAATATAATATCCATCGCGGCGCGCGATACGTCCCTCGAAATTGTACATCCTCCTTAAGTTCTCATTCTTTCTCAATGCACATAACACTTGTCACAACCATATCTCAGAATAATGCAAAAGACATGTTCACACAATTAATGAGGAGATGACAATTTTCATAAAATTGCACAATTCATAACAACGCAAACATGACATCACATCAACAACAATTCAACAAGCTTTCAAATCTTCCTCAACACATCACACATAAACAATTAATCACGTTGCCTTTTGTTACCTTTTTTTTTTCATCATTATTATTATTCAATAACCATCACCAAGTCCCATTACTTTAGGTATATACCACAAGAAAATACACGCATTTCATACACTTAACAAGAGTTTAGAAATCCACTTGCCTCGAATAATCAAGAATTCACTCCGGCACATGTAACGACCTGTTTAGTTGTTTCGAGCAGTAGAATTACTTTTGATAAAAATTTACTGGGTCGACGGGTCACGGGACGGACCGTCATGGTCTCAACGGACCGTGACGGACTCCGTCGTTCCACACTTGTGTAATTCTCCTGCTGCTCTCCTCACTTCCCTCGACGACATGTAGGACGAACCGTCATAAGTACAACGGTTCATCGAGGATCTCCGTTCCAAAACACTTAAACTCGAAAATCTGGGTGCTGGGATCAACTCTCTGAACTTTGCGACGGAATTGCAGCACCGACCGCTGTAGACACGACGGACCGTCACAAATATCCTTATAGAATTTGACTCTCTGAACTTTGTGACGGACCTGCAGGACAGACCGTCGCAGGTACGACGGGCCGTCACGAGCTGCGTAACCTCGACTGGGTCGGATTTCTGCTAAAAGTTTTAAGGGGTGTTTTGGACTATTCATGACAAACTGTATGAAATTAGTGGGGTAAGTTTAATAATTTAATTACTTGGGGGTTAAAGAAGATAACCTTGAAATAATAGTAGGTTACTTTTATCATCTTTTATAATTAATTATATGATAATTAGGGTAAAAGAAAAAGGGTCTGAAGAAGGAAAAATAAAAAGAACAGAAGAGGGGAGAACGAGAGAGAGAGAGAGAACGAAGAGGAAAGCAAAAAGGCTTTGGGAAGTAGCTTGCTTGATCATGATTCTTCAGTGGAGGTAGGTTATGGTTTATGCTATTTCATAGTAAACTCTAAATAACGATTGATATGTATTGGGTGGTATTGTAAAGTCTTCTATATGCTTGATTGTGTAATTGCATGTTGTGATTATGTAATTGTGATGGATTAGAATGATGAGACTGTTGAATCTTAAAACTTAAATCCTTTCTATTAAGATGATGCATTGACATAAAAGTGGCTTGATGATCTACAACAATGAGATAGGGGATCGGGTGTTACGTTCTGACACGTAGCATTAAGGGATCGGGTGTCACATTCCGACACGTAGCATTAAGGGATCGGGTGTCACGTTCCGACACGTAGCATTAAGGGATCGGGTGTCACGTTCCGACACGTAGCATTAAGGGATCGGGTGTCACGTTCTGACACGTAGAATTAGGGGATCGGAGTGTCACGTTCTGACACGTTAATAATGAAAAGAAGTAATTTTGATATGTTAATATACTCAATTTAAAAAGAACCTATTTCCCAAATGAGTATGGTGTGGAGGCTTGAGTCCTCATGGGTGTGTTTGGTGTTGTTGCCAATGATTCTTGTACTTATTGTTGTCATCAGTTAAGTGTTGTAGTTGATTTTATATTATTATTCCGTACATATTGCTTTCTATCTGAGTTGGCCGATGATACCTACTCAGTATGTGTTCCTTGTACTGACCCCTACTTGTAATTTTCTTCTTTGTTATTTGTGGAGTGCAGCAAACGTGCCATCGACTTCGACTCGTGCGCAACTCTAGCCAGTCTTCAGCGCATCAGATTTCAGGGTGAGCTATTACTCCTTGCTCGTGCTGGATTCTCTCCTTCACGTCTTGATGTCTTGAAGTTCGTACATGGACATCCTTTTACTTATTTTAGCTTCTTAATACTCTTAGATTTAGAAACATGAGGATAGATGTTCTTAATGTGATGACTTCCAGATTTTGGGAATAATAAGTATTGAGTTTCAGAAGTTATATATTTGGTTATATTTATAGGTTTTGAGTCTTCCACATTATTTTTTTTCGTTCTTTATGGTTGAAATATTGGTCAGTGTTGGGGTTTAGATTTGTTGGTTCGCTCACATAGGAGGATAAGTGTGGGTGCCACTCGCGGCTCGTTTTGGGTCGTGACAAACTTTGTATCATAGCATTAGGTTTGTTGGTCTCATCACACAAGAACGAGTCTAGTAGAATCTTGAGGAACGGTAGGGGGCGCCCTTACTTTTCTTTGAGAGGCTATAGGACTTTAGGAAACATTCCATTCTTTCTTCCTTTGGTGCTATTACTTGGATCAAATTGGTATCTAGGTGATACAAATTGGTATCTGACATCCTCACTCTATTTCGCAGATGGCTAGAACTAGAGCAACAATTGTACAACACCAACACTGGCAAGACAGGGTGCGTATGAGCCAGCCACAGGGGCTGTATATTGAAGAGGAGCAGTGGCAAGAGGTCGTGGTAGAGGTCGCGGGAGGACGTCTTCTAGAGGTAGAGGATAAACACCTCGTCCAGCAAGTACTAGGGCGGTGACTCCTCCACCGACTGATGAGGTAGTAAGAGAGGGTGAGGAAGGGGAAGATGAGCAAGTGCAGAATGAGGAATTACCACCCCAACCTACCCCAGATATGATTAACCAGGTTCTTACTTATCTTAGCGGGTTATCTGTCAGGGCCAGACACCTCCAGTGTTTTCTGCACCAGCACCTCAGGTTCGGGGGGTACAACATGCAGCTTCTATGGCTCCCCGCATGGATGCCTCATTGGAAATAGGCACGTTTCCTCGGTTAACTACAGGGCCTATAATGACGAGTGATCAGCATGAACTTTTCACTAAATTCTTGAAGTTGAAACCTCCAGTCTTCAAGGGTGCTGAATCTGAGGATGCCTATGATTTTCTGGTTGATTGTCATGAGCTGCTACATAAGATGGACATAGTAGAACGATTCGGGGTTGAGTTTGTGACCTATCAGTTTCAGGGAAATACCAAAATGTGGTGGCGGTCGTATGTTGAGTGTCAACCAGCATAGGCACCACCTATGACTTGGGCATCATTCTCTAGCTTATTTATGGAAAAGTATATACCCCGGACGTTGAGGGGTATGAGGATAGATGAGTTCCTGAGTCTAGAGCAAGGCAGGATGTTTGTTACTGCTTATGAGGCTAAATTTTGTGCACTATCCAGGTGTGCCACCCAGCTTTTGCTTCAGTCCACAAGAGCGGATTCGCCGTTTAGTGAAAGGATTGAGGTCAGATTTGCAGATCCCAGCCGTAAGGGTAGCTGCTGCAGCAAAATCCTTTCAGGAAGTGCTTGACTTTGTGATAGAGGTGGAGGGGGTGAAGACTGATAACTTCACCATGGCGTCGACCTCTAAGAGGTTCCGCACGGGGGGTGAGTTTAGTGGTTCTTACTCCAGAGGGCAGAGTTCAGGAGGTTACCCAGCCCGACCTATTCAGTCTTCACTACAGGCTGTAGCTGGGGGTCCATCGCAGACCAGTCAGCATTTCTCTGAGTTTGGAGGTTATCCCCAGACTTCGTCATTCTCACGGAGACCTATGCTAGACTCCAGAGATTGTTATGGATGTGGAGAGACTGGACATATTAGGAGAAATTGTCCAAAACAGAGTTACAGACCCCCAATAATTAGAGGTAGAGGTGGTCATGGGAGAGGCCTCCATCCTGGAGGACGTGTTGGTCAAGGTAATGGTGGTCACCAAATCAGCCGAGGTGGCGGGCAAGTTGGAACTACTGCATCACAACATGGTAGGGGCAACGGACAGACAGGCGATAGGGCCCATTGTTATGCTTTCCCCGGGAGATTTTAAGCACAGACATCTGATGCTGTTATCACAGGTAATCTTCTGGTTTGTGATTGCATGGCTTCTGTATTATTTGATCCTGGATCCACATTTTCATATGTATCTTCCTCATTTGCTAATGGTCTTGATTTACATTGTGATTTGCTTGACATGCCTATTCGTGTCTCTACTCCTGTAGCTGAGTCTGTGATAGTTGAGAAGGTGTATAGGTCTTGCCTTGTGACTTTTGTGGGGAGCAATACTCATGTAGACTTGATTATTCTAGAGATGGTTGATTTCGATGTAATTCTGGGTATGACTTGGCTTTCTCCAAATTTTGCAATCTTAGATTGTAATGCTTAAACTGTGACATTGGCCAAGCCTGGAACAGATCCGCTAGTGTGGGAGGGTGACTACACTTCCACCCCAGTTCGTATTACCTCCTTTCTTCGTGCTAAGAGAATGGTTAGTAAGGGTTGTTTAGCTTTCTTGGCACATCTCAGGGATGATACTTTCCAAGTACCTTCGATTGAGTCTGTTTCGATAGTCCGCGAGTTTCTGGATGTGTTTCCTGCAGACATTCCGGGTATGCCACCGGATAGGGATATTATTTTTTTGTATCGATCTGGAGCCGGGTACTCGCCCCATTTCCATACCCCCTTATAGAATGGCTCCAGATGAGTTAAGGGAGTTAAAATCCCAACTTCAGTAGTTGTTAGTTAAAGGCTTTATTAGGCCAAGTGCATCCCCTTAGGGTGCTCCGATTTTATTTGTGAAGAAGAAGGATGGAAGTTTTCGGATGTGCATAGACTACAAGCAACTGAATAAGGTAACTATTAAGAACAAGTATCCTCTTCCTCGCATTGATGATTTGTTCGATCAGTTACAAGGTGTTTGTACCTTCTCAAAAATCGATTTGAGATCTGGTTATCATCAATTGAAAATACGGGCAGCAGATGTGTTTAAGACTGCTTTTCGAACCAGGTATGGGCATTATGAATTCTTAGTAATGTCGTTTGGGTTACGAATGCCCCTGCTGCTTTCATGAGCCTGATGAACTGGATTTTTAAGCCATATCAGGATTTCTTTGTCGTTGTATCCATTGATGATGTACTGATATACTCAAAGAGCAGGAAAGAACATGAGGAGCATTTGAGAATGGTATTGGAAGTGTTGAGAGAGAAAAAGCTTTATGCCAAATTCTCCAAGTGTGAGTTTTGGCTAGATTCATTGTCCTTCGTGGGGCACGTAGTTTCTAAGGATGGAGTGATGGTGGATCCTTCTAAGATTGAAGCAGTAAAGAGTTGGGTAAGACCTACTAATGTTACAGAGGTAAGGAGCTTTGTTGGTTTATCTAGCTACTACCGTCGATTTTCAAGGGATTTTCTTCTGTTGCTTCCCAATTGACAAATTTGACAAAGCAGAATGTTCCATTTGTATGGTCGGACTAATGTGAGGAAAGCTTCCAGAACCTCAAGACCTTGTTGACTACTGCACCAATTCTTACCTTGCCAGTAGAAGGTCAGAACTTCATTGTTTACTGTGATGCATCTTATTCTTGTTTGGGTGCAGTGCTAATGCAGGAGAGGAATGTAATTGCTTATGCTTCGAGGCAATTAAAGGTGCATGAACGTAACTATCCGATCCATGATTTGGTATTGGCTGCGGTTGTGTTTGCGTTAAAGCAATGGAGACATTATCTATACGGGGTTAAGTGTGAAGTCTATACAGATCATCGTAGCTTACAGTATGTCTTTACTCAGAAAGATTTGAATTTGAGACAGAGGAGATGGATGGAAGTACTGAAGGACTATGATATTACTACCTTGTATCACCCAGGAAAAGCTAATGTTGTGGCAGATGCTTTAAGTAGAAAGGCAGAGCATGGGAAGTCTAGCTCACTTGCAGGTTTCTAGACGCCCATTGTCTAGAGAGGTTCAGACTATGGATAATCACTTTATGAGGTTGGAAGTATTGGAGAAGGTAGGATTTTTGGCCTGTGTGGAGGCAAGATCTTCCTTTCTTGACGAGATTAAGGGAAAACATTTTACTGATGAGAGACTGATCCGGATTCGAGATATAGTATTGCGAGTAGAGGCTAAAGAAGCAAAAATTGATGAGGAAGGCGTTTTGAGAATTAAGGGAAGGGTATGTGTGCCCCGCATCGATGATTTGATTCACACTATTCTTATAGAGGCTCATAGATCAAGGTATTCTATACATCCTGGTGCAACCAAGATGTATCGTGACCTAAAGCAACATTTCTACTGGAGTAGGATGAAGCGTGACATTGTTGATTTTGTTGCCCAATGCTCGAATTGTCAGCAGGTAAAGTATGAACACTAGAGGCCTGGAGGGACAATTCAGAGAATGCCCATTCCTGAATGGAAGTGGGAGAGAATTGCAACGGATTTTGTAGTTGGTCTTCCAAAGACATTGGGTAAGTATGACTCCATTTGGGTAATTGTTGATAGGTTAACTAAGTCTGCTTACTTCATTCTGGTCAAGATGACTTACAATGCAGAGAAGTTAGCCAAACTCTATATCTCAGAAATCATTCGATTGCATGGAGTTCCATTTTCCATCATATCAGATAGAGGTACGAAGTTTACTTCTAAGTTTTGGAGAACCTTGCATGCTGAATTAGGTACTAGGTTGGATCTTAGTACTGCATTTCACCCTCAGACTGATTGTCAGTCTGAGCGAACGATTTAGGTGTTGGAAGATATGCTTCGTGCGTGTGTGATAGAATTTGGTGGTCATTGAGATAACTTCTTGCCCTTAACAGAGTTCTCATATAATAATAGCTATCACTCAAGTATTGATATGGCACCATTTGAGGCACTGTATGGGAGGAGATGTAAGTCTCCCATTGGTTGGTTTGATGCATTTAAGGTGAGATCATGGGGTACCGATCTTTTGAGGGAATCGTTGGATAAAGTAAAATTCATTCAGGAGAAGCTTCTAGTAGCTCAGAACAGGCAGAAAGAATATGGAGATCGAAAGGTTAGGGACTTGGATTTTATGAAGGGTGAACAAGTCTTGCTGAAGGTCTCACCCATGATGGGTGTGATGCGGTTTGGTAAACGAGGTAAGGTTAGCCCGAGGTGTATTGGTCCATTTGAAATTCTGAAGAGCGTGCGGGAGGTAGCTTATGAATTAGCCTTGCCTCCAGGACTGTCAGGAGTGCACCCGGTATTTCATGTGTTTATGCTGAAAAGATACCATGGAGATGGAAACTACATTATTCGTTGGGATTCAGTTCTTCTTGATGGGAATTTGTCTTATTAGGAGGAGCCTGTTGCCATTTTAGATAGAGAAGTCCGCAAGTTGAGATCAAGGGAGATTGCATCCATCAAGGTTCAGTGGAAGAATCGGCCAGTTGAAGAGTCCACTTGGGAAAAGGAGGCTGACATGCAAGAAAGATATCCACATCTCTTTACAGATTAAGGTACTCTTTCTCGCCCTTGTTTTCTTCTTGTGATCGTTCGAGGATGAACGATGGGTAAATTGGTGTCTATTGTAACGACCTGTTTAGTTGTTTCGAGCAGTAGAATTACTTTTGATAAAAACTGGTTGGGTCGACGGGTCACGCAACGGACCGTCATGGTCTCGACGGGCCGTGACGGACTTTGTCGTCCCACACTTGTGTAATTCTCCTGCTGCTCTCCTCATTTCCCTCGACGACATGTAGGACGAACCGTCATAAGTACAACGGTTCATCGAGGATCTCCGTTCCAAAACACTTAAACTCGAAAATCTGGGTGCTGGGATCAACTCTCTGAACTTCGCGACGGAATTGCAGCACGGACCGTCGTAGACACGACGGACCGTCACAAATATCCTTACCGAATTTGACTCTCTGAACTTTGTGACAGACCTGCAGGACGGACCGTCGCAGGTACGAAGGGCCATCACGTGCTGTGTAACCTCGACTGGGTCGGATTTCTGCTAAAAGTTTTAAGGGGTGTTTTGGACTATTCATGACAAACTGTATGAAATTAGTGAGGTAAGTTTAATAATTTAATTACTTGGGGGTTAAAGGAGATAACCTTGAAATAAATAGTGGGTTACTTTTATCATCTTTTATAATTAATTACATGATAATTAGGGTAAAAGAAAAAGGTTCTGAAGAAGGAAAAATAAAAAGAACAGAAGAGGGGAGAACGAGCGAGAGAGAGAGAACGAAGAGGAAAGAAAAAAGGCTTTGGGAAGTAGCTTGCTTGATCACGATTCTTCGGTGGAGGTAGGTTATGGTTTATGCTATTTCATAGTAAACTCTAAATAGCGATTGATATGTATTGGGTGGTATTGTAAAGTCTTCTATATGCTTGATTGTGTGGTTGCATGTTGTGATTATGTAAATGTGATGGATTAGAATGATGAGACTGTTGAATCTTAAAACTTAAATCCTTTCTATTAAGATGATGCATTGACATAAAAGAGGCTTGATGAACTGCAGCAATGAGATAGGGGATCGGGTGTCACGTTCCGACACGTAGCATTAAGGGATCGGGTGTCACGTTCCGACACGTAGCATTAAGGATCGGGTGTCACGTTCGGACACGTAGCATTATGGGATCGGGCATCACGTTCCGACACGTAGAATTAGGGGATCGGAGTGTCACATTCCGACACGATAATAATGAAGAGAAGTAATTTTGAATTATGTTAATATACTCAATTTCAAAAGTACCTATTTCCCAAATGAGTATGGTGTGGAGGCTTGATTCCTCATGGGTGTGTTTGGTGTTGTTGCCAATGATTCTTGTACTTGTTGTTGTCATCAGTTAAGTGTTGTAGTTGATTTTATATTATTAATCCGTACATATTGCTTTCTATTCTGATTTGGCCGATGTCCTACTTAATACGTGTTCCTTGTACTGACCCCTACTTGTAATTTTCTTCTTTGTTATTTGTGGAGTGCAGCAAACTTGCCATCGACTTCGACTCGTCCGCAACTCTAGCCAGTCTTCAGCGCATCAGATTTCAGGGTGAGCTATTACTCCTAGCTCGTGCTGGATTCTCTCCTTCGCGTCTTGATGTCTTGAAGTTCAGACATGGACATCCTTTTACTTATTTTAGCTTCTTAATACTCTTAGATTTAGAAACTTGAGGATAGATGTTCTTGATGTGATGACTTCCAGATTTTGGGAATAATAAGTATTGAGTTTTAGAAGTTATTTATTTGGTTATATTTATAGGTTTTGAGTCTTCCGCATTATTATTTTTTTGTTCTTTATGGTTGAAATATTGGTAAGTGTTGGGGTTTAGATTTGTTGGTTTGCTCACATAGGAGGATAAGTGTGGGTGCCACACGCGGCTCGTTTTGGGTCGTGACAGCACATGAGCCTTCCACTATTGTTGTACTTTCAACTCAAAGCAATCTATTCACATTATATAACCACAATAAGGTTTCAAAACTAACAACACTCATATTACTATGTAACAAGCTCCTAATCTTAATGCCATTTAACATGTCAACTCTCACTCTCATATTTTCTCAATTTCAAGGCTAAGGTCTAGTATTAAATCATCCAATTATTATAAATTTTAAGATATTCAAGTAATATAATACCCTTAATATTTAATTACCTATCTTAATAATATTAAAAAGTTAAAATTATAATAAAATTAAAGAAAATATATATAATATAAAAATGTGAGGCCACTGGTTACGAAACCAGTGGCAGGCGAACAACCATGAAGCTACCAAAGAAACATATCATAAGGGTAGTAACACTACCTAAAATTTATGATTCACAATTATTCAATATATATTTAATCATTATGCCACTTACAAGAAATTACTATGTCGTGATTTTCCCATTAATATTTTCTTTTCAAAGACTAATGTTGGTAATCAATTTTTCTTTCCCACAAACTCAGTATTATAATATTAATAATAATAATATAATATGACCCTATCTATAATTATCAATATGAAGATTAGATGTAGTGGGATTTTACCTTGTGAATAAAAGCAGACTTTTGGAATCCTTGCACTACGGTTCTTTCTTTCCCAGAAATTACTTTTATTGCTTATTAATTTCTGATTTATAAATAATAAATCCTTTCACTTAAATTTATTTTTTATACATGGGCTAAGTGATTTAGGGTACTGAATGTTATGGACTTGCCCATTACTAAAATTCACTATTTAAAATTTACCCACTAAATTAATACCTGTAATTCTAAGAGTAATTCGAAATTTCTATTAAATTTACGGAAGGATATTTTATGAAAGAGAGAGGACTAGTTCTTGAAATCGATTAACGGGTCATAATAACTTCTAAAGAATTTAACAACTTTCCAAGTCTAATTAGTTTAGTTTTAACTTAATTCCAACACTATATTCACCAACTAAATCACATTAACCTATTTAAAGAATTTAATAATTTTCTAAGTCTAATTAATTTAGTTTTAACTTAATTCAAATACTATATTCACCAACTAAATAACATTTACTCATATGAAGAACTTAACATCTTTCTAAGTGTAATTAGTTTAGTTTTAACTTAATTCAAATAGTATATTCACCAACTAAATCATATTAACTTATTTAAATAATACAACATATGTCTACGTCTAATTATTTTAGTTTTAACTTAATTCCAACGCTATATTCACCAACTAAATCACATTTACCTATTTAAAGAATTTAACAACTTTTCAAGTCTGATTAGTTTAGTTTTAACTTAATTCCATTAACCAACTAAATCACATTAACCTATTTATAGAATTTAATATTTTTTTAAGTCTAACTAGTTTAGTTTAGGCTTAATTCAAACACTATATTCACCAACTAAATCACATTTACTTATTTGATGAACTTAACATCTATCTAAGTGTAATTAGTTTAGTTTTAACGTAATTCCAACACTATATTCACCAATTGAATCACATTAACTTATTTAAGAACATAAAATCTTCCAAATGTAATTAGTTTAATTTTAACTTAGTTTCATTACTATATTGACCAACTAAATCGCATTAACTTATTTAAAAATTTAACAACTTTTCCAGCGTAATTAGTTTAGTTTTAACTTAATTCAAACACTACATAAATCAACTAAATCACATTTACTTATTTTAAGAACGTAAAATCATTCTAAGTCTAATTAGTTTAGTTTTAACTTATTTCCAACATTTTATGTACAAGCAAAATAACATTAACTTATTTAAAGAGCTTAAAAACTTTCTAAGTGTAGTTAGTTTGGTTTTCACTTAATTCAAATACTATATTAACTAAAGAACTTGACAACTTTCTAAGTGTAATTATTTTAGTTTTAACTTAATTCAAACATTATATTCACCAACTAAATCACATTAATTTATTTGAAGAACATAGCATCTTTCTAAGTCTAATTATTTTAGTTTTAACTTAATTCAAAAACTCTATATACACCAACTAAATCACATTTACTTATTTGAAGAACTTAACAACTTTCTAAGTCTAAATAGTTTAGTTTTAACTTAATTCCAACACTATATTCACCAACTAAATCACATTAACTTATTTAAATTATTCAAAAAAATTTCGAGTCTAATTTGTTTATGTAACGACCCGCTAGGTTGTTTTGAGAACTAGGACTAGTTTGACTCCTTTTCAAAATTTAAAGGGCTATTTTTAATCTATTCGAAGACTAAGAGTATTTAGTTGATAAATGTAATGACCATTTTTAGTCGTTTTGAGCACTAGAACTTTTTATGTTAGAAAATATTTTCCGATAGATTTAAATGGGTGTTTTGGACTATTCATAATTATAATTATGAAGTTAGTGGGGTAATTTAAATAATTTATTTATTTAGTGCTTAAAGAAAATAATATTAAAATTACTAAGGGTCACTTTTACTATTTTTATTATTAGTCTTATATAATAACTAGGGAGGAAATATTTTATAGGCAGATAAGGGTTTCAAACGCAGGAAGACCTTCATAGGCGGCACAACGTAAAGGGAAGACATAATTGTCCAGATTGGAAGGGTTCTGAGGCAATAAAAAAGGAAAGGCATTGGAGAAGTAGTTGCTTGACTTCGGTTCTTCGGTGGAGGTAGGTTATGGTTTATTTCTATTTGATAGATAAACACTAAATAATGATTGATATGTATTGAGTGATACTGCAAAGTCTCCTATGTACTTGATTGTTAGTTGTATGTTTTTATTGTGTGGTTTGTGGTTGGCCTAAAATTATGAGACTGTTGAATTTCTAATCTTGAAACCTCTCGATTAAAATGACGCCTTGAATAAAGAAGGTTTGATGAAATAAAATAATGAGATAATTGGATCGGAGTGTCACGTTCCGACATGGTATTATTGGATCGAAGTGTCACGTTCCGACACGGTATTATGGGATCGGAGTGTCACGTTCAGACACGATATATGGGATAGGGGTGTCACGTTCCGACACAATAATATTAAAGGAAAGGAATCCTGAAGTAACTTAATATACTTAACCTCAAAGAACCTATAATTCAAATAAGTATGGTGTTGAGGCATGAGTCCTTATAGCTTTGCTTGATGTTGAAATTGATGGTGTACCTGTTATTGTGTTGTTGTCAATGGTTCATGTGTTTGTTGTTTGCCACCTGTTAAGTATTGTAGTTGATTTTATATTATTATTCAATGTATATTGGTTTCTATTTTTAGTTGGCCGATGATACCTACTCAGTACGTGTTCCTTGTACTGACCCCTATTTGTATTTTCTTCTCTATTCTTTGTGGAGCGTAGCAAGTTGACAATCGACTTCGACTCGCCCTCACCTCTAGCCAGTCTCCAGCACATTAGAGTTCAGGGTAAGCTATTAATTCTAGCTCGTGCTGGATTCTCTCATTCACGTCTTGATGTCTTTGAATTTTGGACATGGATCATCTTTTTGTTTATTTTGGTTTCTTTAACACTCTTAGACTTGGTAATTTGAAAATATATGTCCTTGATGTGATGACTATCAGATTTTTGGATGATAAGTATTAAACTCTCGAAACTTATTTAAATTGGTTGCTTAGTATCTTTTGGAGCTTCCGCATTATTTATATTATTTACAGTTGAACTATTGGTATCTGTTGGGGTTTAGATGTGTAGGTTCGCCCACCTAAGGAGGTAAGTGTGGGTGCCACTCACGACTTGTTTTGGGTCGTGACAATTTTGGTATCAGAGCGTTAGGTTCGTTGGTCTCATCACACAAGGACAAGTCTAGTAGAGTCTTGAGGAACGGTATGGGGATGCCTTTACTTTTCTTCGAGAGGCTATAGGACTTCAGGAAAACTCCATTCTTTCATTCTTTCGTGCTATTACTTGAATCCAATTGGTATCTAGGTGATACAAATTGGTATCTGACATCCTCACTCTATTTCGCAGATGGTTAGAACTAGAGCAACAACTGTGCCAACACCAACACCGACAAGACAGGGTGCGTCTGAGCCAACCATTGGGGCTGTAACTTGAGGAGGGGCAGTGGCAAGAGGCCGTGGTAGAGGTCGCAGGAGGACGCCCACTAGAGGCAGAGGCCACACACCTTGTCCAGCTAGGAATAGAGTAGTGACTCCTCCACTGACTGATGAGGTAGTGAGAGAGGGTGAGGAAGGGGAAAATGAGCAGGTTCAAGATAAGGAAGTACCACCCCAGCCTACCCCAGAGATGATTAATCAGGTTCTTACTTATCTTAGCGGGTTATCTGATCAGGGCCAGACACCTCCAGCGTTTTCTGCACCAGCACTTCAGGTTCAGGGGGTACAACATGCAGCTGCTATGGCTCCTCGCATGGATGCATCATTGGAGGTAGGCACGTTTCCTCGATTGACTACAGGGTCTATAAAGACAGGTGATCAGCATGAACTTTTCATTAAGTTCTTAAAGTTGAAACCTCCAGTCTTCAAGGGTGCTGAATCTGAAGATGCCTATGATTTACTAGTTGATTGTCATGAGCTGCTACATAAGATGGACATAGTAGAACGATTCAGTGTTGAGTTTATGACCTATCAGTTTCAGGGGGATGCCAAAATGTGGTGGCTTTCGTATGTGGAGTGTCAACCACAGCACAGGCACCACCTATGACTTGGGCATCCTTTTCTAGCTTATTTATGGAGAAGTATATACCCTGAACTTTGAGGGATAGGAGGAAAGATGAGTTCCTGAGCCTAGAGCAAGGAAGGATGTCTGTTGCTACTTATGAGGCCAAATTTCGTGCACTATCAAGGTATGCCACTCAGCTTTGCTTCAGTCCACAAGAGCGGATTCGCCGTTTTGTGAAAGGATTGAGGTAAGATTTGCAGATTCCAGCCTTACAGGTAGCTGCTGCAGACAAATCGTTTCAGGAAGTGGTTGATTTTGTAATAGAGGTAGAGGGGTGAAGCGAGATGACTTCACCACAGCATCGACATTTAAGAAGTTTTGTAAGGGAGGTGAGTTTAGTGGTTCTTACTCCAGAGGGCAGAATTTAGGAGGTTATCCAGCACGTCCTATTCAGTCTTCATTGCAGGCTTCAGCTGAGGGTCCATCGCAGACCAGTCAGCTTTTTCTTAGTTTGGAGGTTATCTTTAGACTTCGTTAT
Source organism: Solanum arcanum (assembly GCA_027789145.1). Taxonomy (NCBI): domain Eukaryota; kingdom Viridiplantae; phylum Streptophyta; class Magnoliopsida; order Solanales; family Solanaceae; genus Solanum; species Solanum arcanum. The sequence continues at coordinate 20,289,328 of CM050935.1, read as the reverse complement.
TTTCACAGAGACCTATACTTGACTCCAGGAATTGTTATGGATGTGGAGAGCATGGACATATTAGGAAATATTTTCCAAAACAGAGTTACACACCCCCAGTAGTTAGAGGTATAGGTGGTTATGGTAGAGGCCGCTATTTTGGAGGACGTAGTGGCCAAGGTAATGGTGGTCACCAATTCAGTCGGGGTGGCGGTCAAGTTGGAACTACTACAGCGCAGCTTGGAAGGGGCAATGGACAGACAGGTGATAGGTCCCATTGTTATGCTTTCCCCGGGAGGTCTGAAGCAGAGACATCTGATGTTGTTATCACAGGTACTCTTTTGGTCTGTGATTGCATGGCTTCTATATTGTTTGATCCTGGATCCACATTTTCATATGTATCTTCCTCATTTGCTACTGGACTTAATTTATATTGTGAATTGCTTGACATGCCTATTCGTGTCTCTACTCCTGTGGGTGAGTCTGTGATAGTTGAGAAGGTGTATAGGTCTTGCCTTGTGACTTTTTTGGGGAGCAATACTTATGTAGATTTGATTATTCTAGAAATGGTTGATTTTGATGTAATTCTGGGTATGACTTGGCTTTTTCCAAATTTTGCAATCTTAAATTGTAATGCTAAAACTGTGACATAGGCCAAGCCTGGGACAGACTCGTTAGTGTGGGAGGGTGACTTTATTTCCACCCCAGTTCGTATTATCTCTTTTCTTCGTGCTAAGAGGATGGTTAGTAAGGGTTGTTTAGCTTTCTTGGCCCATCTCAGAGATGATACTTCCAAAGTACCTTCGATTGAGTCTGTTTCGATAGTCCGTGAGTTTCTGGATGTGTTTCCTGCAGACCTTCCTGGTAAGCCACCGGATAGGAATATTGATTTTTGTATTGATCTGGAGCCGGGTACTCGCCCCATTTCCATTCCCCCCTTATAGAATGGCTCCAGCTGAGTTAAGGGAGTTGAAGGCCCAACTTCAGGAATTGTTAGGTAAAGGTTTTATTAGACCGAGTGCATCCCCTTGGGGTGCTCCTGTTTTATTTGTGAAGAAGAAAGATGGAATTTTCGGATGTGCATAGACTACAGGCAGCTGAATAAGGTAACTATTAAGAACAAGTATTCCATTCCTCGCATTGATGATTTGTTCGATCAGTTACAAGGTGCTTGTGTCTTTTCTAATATTGATTTGAGATCTGGTTATCATCAATTGAAAATACGGGCAACAGATGTGCCAAAGACTGCTTTTTGAACAAGGTATGGGAATTATGAATTCTTAGTAATGTCTTTTGGGCTTACGAATGCCCCTGTTGCTTTCATGATTCTGATGAATGAGATTTTTAAGCCATATCTAGACCTCTTTGTTATGATATTTATTGATGATATACTGATATACTCAAAGAACAAAATGAACATGAGGAGCATTTGGGAATTGTATTGGAGTTGTTAAGAGAGAAAAGGCTTTATGCCAAATTCTCCAAGTGTGAGTTTTGGCTCGATTCAGTGTCCTTCTTGGGGCACGTGGTTTCTAAGGATGGAGTGATGGTGGATCCTTCTAATATTGAAGCAGTGAAGAGTTGGGTAAGACCTACTAATGTTACAGAGGTAAGGAGCTTTGTTGGTTTAGCTGGCGACTACCGTCGATTCGTCAAGGGATTTTCTTCTATTACTTCGCAGCTGACAAATTTGACTAAGCAGAATGTTCCATTTGTATGGTCGGATGAATGTGAAGAAAGTTTCCAGAAACGCAACACCTTGTTGACTACTGCACCAATTCTTACCTTGCTAGTGGAAGGTATGAATTTTATTGTTTATTCTGATGCATCTTATTCTGGTTTGGGTGCAGTGCTAATGCAGGAGAGGAATGTAATTGCCTATGCTTCGAGGAAATTAAAAGTGCATGGACGTAAATATCCGACCCATGATTTGGAGCTGGCTGCCATTGTATTTGCATTAAAGCAATGGAGACATTATCTATATGGGGTCAAGTGTGAAGTTTATACAGATCATCATAGTTTACATTATGTCTTTACTCAGAAAGATTTGAATTTGAGGCAGAGGAGGTGGATGGAACTATTGAAAGACTATGATATTACTATTTTATATCACCCAGGAAAAGTTAATCTTGTGGCAGATGCTTTAAGAAGAAAAGCAAGGAGCATGGGTAGTTTAGCCCACTTACAGGTTTCTAGGCGCCCATTGGCTAGAGAGGTTCAGACTCTGGCTAATGACTTTATGAGGCTGGAAGTACTAGAGAAAGGAGGATTTTTTGCCTCAGTGGAGGCAAGATCTTCCTTTCTTGACAATATTAAGGGAAAACAGTTTGCTGATAAGAAGCTGAGCCGAATTCGAGATATGGTATTGCGAGGAGAGTCTAAAGAGGCAATAATTGATGAGGAAGGCGTCTTGAGAATTAAGGGAAGAGTATGTGTGCCTCTTTTTGATGATTTGGCTCACACTATTCTTACAAAGGCTCATAGTTTAAGGTACTCCATACATCGTGGTGCAACCAAGATGTATCGTGATCTAAAGCAACATTTTTGGTGGAGTAGAATGAAGCGTGACATTGTTGATTTTGTTGCCCAATGCCCGAATTGTCAGCAGGTAAAGTATGAACACCAGAGGCCTGGAGGGACACCTCAGAGAATGCCCATTCCTGAATGGAAGTGGGAAAGAATTGCAATCGATTTTGTAGTTGGTCTTCCAAAGACATTGGGTAAGTTTGATTCTATTTGGGTAATTGTTGACAGGTTAACTAAGTCTGCTCACTTCATTCCGGTCAAGATGCTTACAATGCAGAGAAGTTAGCCAAACTCTTTATCTCAGAAATTGTTCGATTGCATGGAGTTCCACTTTCCATCATATCAGATAGAGGTATGCAATTTACATCTAAGTTTTGGAGAACATTACATGATGAATAAGGTACTAGGCTGGATCTTAGTACTGCATTTCACCCCCAGACCGATGGTCAGTCTGAGCGAACGATTCAGGAGTTGGAGGATATTCTTCGTGCATGTGTGATAGAATTTGGTGGTCATTGGGATAAATTTTACCCTTAGCAGAGTTTTCGTACAACAATAGCTATCATTCGAGTATTGATATGGCCCCATTTTAGGCATTGTATGGGAGGAGATGTAGGTCCCCCATTTGTTGGTTTGATGCATTTGAGGTTAGACCTTGGGGTACTGATCTTTTGAGGGAATCATTAGAGAAAGTGAAATTTATTCATGAAAAGCTTTTAGCAGCTCAGAGTAGGCAGAAGGAATATGCAGATCGAAAGGTTAGAGACTTGGATATTATGGAGGTTGAGCAAGTCTTGCTGAAGGTTTCACCCATGAAAGGTGTGATGCGGTTTGGTAAGCGAGGTAAGCTTAGTCCGAGGTATATTGGACCATTTGAAGTAGTTAAGCGCGTGGGGGAGGTGGCCTATGAATTAGCCTTGCCTCCAGGACTGTCTGGAGTGCACCCGGTATTTCATGTGTCTATGCTGAAAAAATACCATGGTGATGGAAACTACATTATTCGATGGGATTCAGTTCTTCTTGATGAGAATCTGTATTATGAGGAGGAGCCTATTGCTATTCTAGATAGGGAGGTCCGCAAATTGAGATCAAAGGAGATTGCTTCTATCAAGGTTCAATGGAAGAATCGGCCAGTTGAAGAGTCCACCTGGGAGAGTGAGGTTGATATGCAGGAAAGATATCCACATCTTTTTACCGATTGAGGTACTCTTTATCGCCCTCGCCTTTCATTTGATCGTTCAAGGACGAACGATGGGTAAATTGGTATCTATTGAAACGACCATTTTTAGTCGTTTTGAGCACTAGAACTTTTTATGTTAGAAAATACTTTCCGATAGATTTAAATGGGTGTTTTGGACTATTCATAATTATAATTATGAAGTTAGTGGGATAATTTAAATAATTTATTTAGTTGGTGGTTAAAGAAAATAATATTAAAATTAATAAGGGTCACTTTTACTACTTTTATTATTAGTCTTATATAATAACTAGGGAGTAAATATTTTATAGGCAGATAAGGGTTTCAACTGCAGGAAGACCTTCATAGGTGGCACAACCTAAAAGGAAGACATAATTGTCCAGATTGGAAGGGTTCGGAGGCAATAAGGAAAGGAAAGGCATTGGAGAAGTAGCTGCTTGACTTTGGTTCTTCGGTGGAGGTAGGTTATGGTTTATTTCTATTTGATAGATAAACTCTAAATAGTGATTGATATGTATTGAGTGATACCGCAAAGTCTCCTATGTACTTGATTGTGTAGTTGTATGTTTTGATTGTGTGGTTTGTGGTTGGCCTAAAATTATGAAACTGTTGAATTTCTAATCTTGAAACCTCTCTATTAAAATGATGCCTTGAATAAAGAAGGTTTGATGAAATAAAATAATGAGATAATTGGATCGGAGTGTCACGTTCCAACACGGTATTATTGGATCTGAGTGTCATGTTTCGACACGGTATTATGGGATCGGAGTGTCACGTTCTGACACGATATATGGGATCGGGGTGTCACGTTCCGACACAATAATATTAAAGGAAAGGAATCTTGAAGTAACTTAATATACTTAACTCAAAGAACCTATAATTCAAATGAGTATGGTGTGGAGGCATGAATCTTCTGTTATGCCTCGTATTTTTTATATACGTAGTGCGCGTCATGATCTAGTAGACGTAAGTCCGGGGAATAAGATTTTATTTTAAGTTCCAAGTGATAAAAGAAATATTAGGCAAGGATGTTAATTCAAAATGTGATATTAAGTATGATTTGGCTAATGTAAGTGCCATCAACTTTAAGTGAGGGATTAATTAGTGGCTGATTTGGATTAATTTAATCCAGTGGGCCCCACCACTCAAGGCAAAAATTAAAAAGGGATCAGATTGGGAGGAGGCCTTAGTGGACACGTGTAGAGGGGGGCTGCCTCCACTTCATATTATAAATGAGGTGAAGAAATCCTCTCCATACTAACTAAAGTGGTGAAATGCATTGCTGCATATCATCTTCTTCACCACTTGGCTTAGGCAGCCATGGAAATGGAGAAACCAACCCTGCAACTCTTGGTCAGCAGCAGCAAATAATTTGGTTAGTAATCTCCTTGCTTGGTGTGTTAATTCTTTAGAATACCTTTGTTAATTATCCATTAATATTAAGAAGGGGGCGTGTAACGACCTGTTTAGTCATTTCGAGCAGTAGAATCATGGTGATAAAAACTGACTGGGTCGACAGATCACGCGATGGACCGTCATGGACTCCATCGTCCCACACTCGTGTAATTTTCATGTGGGTTATGGGATCAACTCTCTGAACTTCGCAATGAAATTGCAGCACGGACCGTCGTAGGCACGACGGACCGTCACACAGCTCTTTAATGAATTCGACTCCCTGAACTCTGTGATGACCCTGCAGGATAGACCGTCGTAGGCACGACGGGCCGTCACGAGCGGCGTAACCTTGACTGGTTCGGATTTCTTCTAAAAGTTTTAAGGGGTGTTTTGGACTATTTATGACAAACGGTTTACTTTTATCATAAGGAATTATATGATAATTAGGGTAAAAAAAAAAGAGAAAGAAGAGAGGGAAGAACGAGCGAGAGAAGAGAGAACGAAGAGGAAAGCAAAGGCATTGGGAAGTAGCTTGTTTGATCAAGATTCTTCGGTGGAGGTAGGTTATGGTTTATGCTATTTTGTAGTAAACTCTAAATAGCGATTGATATGTGTTGGGTGGTATTGTAAAGTCTTCTATATGCTTAATTATGTTGTTGCATGTTGTGATTATGTAAATGGTGTTGGATTATAATGCTGATACTATGGAATCTTAAAAACCTTAAATCCACTCTTTAATGATGATGGCTTGATATAAAAGAAGTCTTGATGAACTAAAAGAATGAGGTTAATGGATCGGGTGTCACGAACCGACACGTAGTATGAGGGGATCGGATGTTACGAACCGATACGTAGTATTAGGGGATCGGGTGTCACGAACCGACACGTAGTATTAGGGGATCGGGTGTCACAAACTGACACGTAGTATTAGGGGATCGGGTGTCACGAACCGACACGTAGTATTAGGGGATCGGGTGTCACAAACCGACACGTAGTATTAGGGAATCGGGTGTCACGAACCGACACGTAGTATTAGGGGATCGGGTGTCACGAACCGACACGTAGTATTAGGGGATCGGAATGTCACGTTCTGACACAAGAGGAATAAAGAGAATGAATCTGGAATCATGTAAATGTAATTAAATTCAAAGAACCTATTTCCCAAATGAGTATGGTGTGGAGGCTTGAGTCCTCATGGGTATGTTTGGTGTTGTTGTCAATGATTCTTGTACTTGTTGTTGTCACCTGTTAAGTATTGTAGTTGATTTTATACTAGTATTTGATATATATCCTTTTATATTTTGAGTTGGCCGATGATACCTACTCAGTACTTGTGCCTTGTACTGACCCCTACTTGTATGTTTCTCTTTGTTATTTGTGGAGTGCAGCAAACGTACCATCGACTTCGACTCGTCCGCAACTCTAGCCTGCCTTCAGTTTATCAGAATTCAGGGTGAGCTACTGTTCCTAGCTCGTGCTGGATTCTCTCCTTCAAGTCTTGATGTCTTGAAGTTCGGACATGGACATCCTTTTACTTATTTTAGTTTCTTGAATACTCTTACACTTAGAAATTTGAAGATAGATGTTCTTGGTGTGATGACTTCCAGATTTTGGGGATAGTAATTGATAAATTTTAGAAGTTATTAATTGATTTTGTTAATGAGTTTTAAGTCTTCCGCATTATATTCTGTTTATTATGGTTGAAATTTTGGGGTTTAGACTTGTTAGTTCGCTCACATAGGAGGGTAAGTGTGCGGGCCACTCGCGGCTCGTTTTGGGTCGTGAAAAACTTGGTATCAGAGCATTACTTGTATCCAATTGGTATCTGGGTGATACAAATTGGTATCTGACCATCTTCACTCTATTTCGCAGATGGTTAGAACTAGAGCAACAACTGTGCCAACACCAACACCGGCAAGACAGGGTGCATCTGAGCCATCCACTGGGGCTGTAGCTCGAAGAGGAGCAGTGGCAAGAGGCCGTGGTAGAGGTCGCGGGAGGACGTCTTCTAGAGGAAGAGGACAAGCACCTGGCCCAGTGCATAATGAGGAATTACCACCCCAACCTACCCTAGAGATTATTAACTAGGTTCTTGCTTATCTTAGCGGGTTATCCGATCAAGGCCAAACACCTCCAGTGTTTTCTGCATCAGCACCTCAGGTTCCGGGAGTACAACTTGAAGCTGCTGTGGCTCCCCGCATAGATGCCTCAATTGGAAATAGGCACGTTTCCTCGGTTGACTACAGGGCCTATAATGACAAGTGATCAGCATGAACTTTTCACTAAGTTCTTGAAGTTGAAACCTCCAGTCTTCAAGGGTGCTGAATCTGAGGATGCTTATGATTTCCTGGTTGATTGTCATGAGCTTCTACATAAGATGGACATAGTAGAACGGTTCGGCGTTGAGTTTGTGACCTATTAGTTTCAGGGAAATGCCAAAATGTGGTGACGATCGTATGTTGAGTGTCAACCAGCACAGGCACCACCTATGACATAGGCATCATTCTCTAGCCTATTTATGGAGAAGTATATACCCCGGACTTTGAGGGATAGGAGGAGAGATGATTTCCTGAGCCTAGAGCAAGGTAGGATGTTTGTTACTGCGTATGAGGCTAAGTTTCGTGCACTATCCATATATGCCACTCAGCTTTGCTTCAGTTCACAAGAGAGGATTCGCCGTTTTGTGAAAGGATTGAGGTCAGATTTACAGATCCCAGCCTTACAGGTAGCTGCTGCAGCAAAATCCTTTCAAGAAGTGGTAGATTTTTTGATAGAGGTGGAGGGGGTGAAGCCAGACGACTTCACCATGGCGTCAACATCTATGAAATTCCGCAAGGGAGGCGAATTTAGTGGTTCGTACTCCAGAGGGCAGAGTTCAGGAGGTTACCCAGCCCGTCCTATTTAGTCTTCACTGCAAGCTGTAGCTGGGGGTCCACCGTAGACCGGCAGCATTTCTCTGAGTTTGGAGGTTATCCCCAAACTTTGTCGTTCTCACAAAGGCCTATGCTTGACTCCAGAGAGTGTTACGGATGTGGAGAGACTAGACATATTAGGAAGTTTTGTCCAAAACAGAGTTACAGACCCCCAATAATTAGGGGTAGAGGTGGTCATGGGAGAGGCCGTCATTTTGGAGGACGTGGTGGACAAGGTAATGGTGGTCACCAAATCAGTCGGGGTGGCGGGCAAGCTGGAGCTACCGCGGCACCACATGGTAGGGGCAACGGGCAAACAGGTGATAGGGCCCATTGTTATGCTTTCCCCGGGAGGTCTGAAGCAGAGACGTCTGATGCTGTTATTACAGGTAATCTTTTGGTTTGTGATTGCATGGCTTCTGTATTATTTGATCATTGATCCACATTTTCATATGTATCTTCCTCATTTGCTACTTGTCTTGATTTACATTGTGATTTGCTTGACATGCCTATTCGTGTTACTACTCCGGTGGCTGAGTCTGTAATAGTTGAGAAGGTGTATAGGTCTTGTCTTGTGGCTTTTGTGGTGAGCAATACTCTTGTAGACTTGATTATCGTAGAAATGGTTGATTTCGATGTAATTCTGGGTCTGACTTGGCTTTCTCCAAATTTTGCAATCTTAGATTGTAATGCTAAAATTGTGACATTGGCCAAGCCCGGGACAGATCCGCTAGTGCGGGAGGGTGACTATACTTCCACCCCAGTTCGTATTATCTCTTTTCTTCGTGCAAAGAGAATGGTTAGTAAGGGTTGTTTAGCTTTCTTGGCACATCTCAGGGATGAGACTTCCCAAGTACCTTCGATTGAGTCTGTTTTGATAGTCCGTGAGTTTTTGGATGTGTTTCCTGCAGACCTTACTGGTATGCCACCGGATAGAGATATTGATTTCTGTATTGATATGGAGTCGGGTACTCGCCCCATTTCCATACCCCTTTATAGAATGGCTCCAGCAGAGTTAAGGGTGTTAAAGGCCCAACTTCAAGAGTTGTTAGGTAAAGGCTTTATTAGACCAAGTGCATCCCCTTGGGGTGCTCCTGTGTTGTTTGTGAAGAAGAAGGATGGAAGTTTTCGGGTGTGCATAGACTACAGGCAACTGAATAAGGTAACTATTAAGAACAAGTATCCTCTTCCGCGCATCGATGATTAGTACGATCAGTTACAAGGTGCTTGTACCTTCTCGAAAATCGATTTGAGATCTGGTTATCATCAATTTAAAGTACGGGCAACGGATGTGCCAAAGACTGCTTTTCGGACCAGGTATGGGCATTATGAGTTCGTAGTAATGTCGTTTGGTCTTACGAATGCCCCTGCTGCTTTCATGAGCCTGATGAATGGGATTTTTAAGCCATATCTGGATCTCTTTATCATTGTGTTCATTGATGATATACTGATATACTCAAAGAGCAGGAAAGAACACAAGGAGCATTTGAGAATTGTGTTGGCAGTGTTGAGGGAGAAAAAGCTTTATGCCAAATTCTCCAAGTGTGAGTTTTAGCTAGATTCAGTGTCCTTCTTGGGGCACGCAGTTTCTAAGGATGGAGTGATGGTGGATCCTTCTAAGATTGAAGTAGTGAAGAGTTGGGTAAGACCTACTAATGTTACAGAGGTAAGGAGCTTTGTTGGTTTAGCTAGCTACTACCGTCGATTTGTCAAGGGATTTTCTTCTTTTCTTCCCAACTGACAAATTTGACTAAGCAGAGTGTTCCATTTGTATGGTCAGACGAATGTGAAGAAAGCTTTCAGAAACTCAAGACCTTGTTGACTACTGCACCAATTCTCACCCTGCCAGTGGAAGGTAAGAATTTCACTGTTTATTGTGATGCCTCCTATTCTTGTTTGGGTGCAGTGCTAATGCAGGAGAAGAATGTAATTGCTTATGCTTCGAGGCAATAAAAGGTGTATGAACGTAACTATCCGACCCATGATTTGGAGTTGACTGCAGTAGTGTTTGCATTAAAGCAATGGAGACATTATCTATATGGGGTTAAGTGTGAAGTTTATACAGATCATCGTAGTTTACAGTATGTCTTTACTCAGAAAGATTTGAATTTGAGACAAAGGAGGTGGATGGAACTAATGAAGGACTATGATATCACTATCTTGTATCACCCGGGAAAAGCTAATGTTCTGGCAGATGCGTTAAGTAGAAAGGCAGGGAGCATGGGGAGTCTAGCTCACTTACAGGTTTCTAGACGCCCATTGGCTAGAGAGGTTCAGACTCTGGCTAATGACTTTATGAGGCTGGAAGTACTAGAGAAGGGAGGAATTTTGGCCTGTGTCGAGGCAAGATCTTCCTTTCTTGACAAGATTAAGGGAAAGCAGTTTACTGATGAGAAACAGACCCGGATTCGGGATATGGTATTGCAAGGAGAGGCTAAAGAAGAAAAAATTGATGAGGAAGGCATTTTGAGAATTAAGGGAAGGGTATGTGTGCCCCGTGTAGATGATTTGATTCACACTATTCTTACAGAGGCTCATAGTACAAGGTATTCTATGCATCCTGGTGCAACCAAAATGTATCGTGACCTAAAACAACATTTTTGGTGGAGTAGGATGAAGCGTGACATTGTTGATTTTGTTGCTCAATGCCCGAATTGTCAGGAGGTAAAGTATGAACACTAGAGGCTTGGGGGAACACTTCAGAGAATGTCCATTCTTGAATTGAAGTAGGAGAGAATTGCAATGGACTTCGTAGTTGGTCTTCCAAAGACATTGGGTAAGTATGACTCTATTTGGGTTATTGTGGACAGATTAACTAAGTCTGCTCACTTCATTCCGGTCAAGGTGACTTACAATGCAGAGAAGTTAGCCAGACTCTATATCTCAGAAATTGTCCGATTGCATGGGATTCCACTTTCCATCATATCAGATAGAGGTACGCAGTTTACTTCTAAGTTTTGGAAAACATTGCATACCGAATTAGGTACTAGGTTGGATCTTAGTACTGCATTTCACCCTCAGGCAGATGGTCAGTCTGAGCGAACGATTCAGGTTTTGGAGGATATGCTTTGTGCATGTGTGATAGAGTTTGGTGGTCATTGGGATAACTTCTTACCCTTAGCGGAGTTTTCATTCAATAATAGCTATCACTTGAGTATTGATATCGCCCCATTTGAGGCACTGTATGGGAGGAGATGTATGTCTCCCATTGGTTGGTTTGATGCATTTGAGGTGAGACCATGGGGTACCGATCCTTTGAGGGAGTCGTTAGATAAAGTGAAATTCATTCAGGAGAAGCTTCTAGTCGCTCATAACAGGCAGAAAGAATATGCAGATCGAAAGGTTAGGGACTTGGATTTTATGGAGGGTGAGCAAGTCTTGCTGAAGGTTTCACCCATGAAAGGTGTGATGCGGTTTGGTAAGCGAGGTAAGCTTAGTCCGAGGTATATTGGACCATTTGAAGTAGTTAAGCGCGTGGGGGAGGTGGCCTATGAATTAGCATTGCCTCCAGGACTGTCAGGGGTGCACCCGGTATTTCATGTGTCTATGCTGAAAAGATACCATGGGGATGGAAACTACATTATTCGTTGGGATTCAGTTCTTCTTGATGAGAATTTGTCTTATGAGGAGGATCCTGTTGCCATTCTAGATAGAGAAATCCGCAAGTTGAGATCAAGGGAGATTGCATCCATCAAGGTTCAATGGAAGAATCGGCCAATTGAAGAGTCCACTTGGGAGAATGAGGCTGATATGCAAGAAAGATATCAACACCTTTATACAGATTTAGGTACTCTTTCTCGCCCTTGTTTTTCTTCTTGTGATCGTTCGAGGACGAACGATGGGTAAATTGGTATCTATTGTAACGACCTGTTTAGTCGTTTCGAGCAGTAGAATCATTGTGATAAAAACTGACTGGGTCAACAGATCACGCGACGGACCATCATGGCCACGACAGACCGTCATGGACTCCGTCGTCCCACACTTGTGTAATTTTCATGTGGGTTATGGGATCAACTCTCTGAACTTTGCGACAAAATTGCAGCACGGACCGTCGTAGGCACGACGGACCGTCACAGAGCTCTTTAATAAATTCGACTCTCTGAACTCTGTGACGACCCTGCAGGAAGGACCTTCGCAGGCACGATGGGCCGTCACGAGCTGCGTAACCTTGACTTGGTCGGATTTCTGCTAAAAGTTTTAAGGGGTGTTTTGGACTATTTATGACAAACTGTATGAAAATAGTGGGTAAGTTTAATAACTTATTTACTTGGGGTTAAAGGAGATAACCTTAAAATATATAATGGGTTACTTTTATCATAAGGAATTATATGATAATTAGGGTAAAAAGAAAAAGAGAAAGAAGAGAGGGAAGAATGAGCGAGAGAAGAGAGAACGAAGAGGAAAACAAAGGCATTGGGAAGTAGCTTGTTTGATCACGATTCTTCGGTAGAGGTAGGTTATGGTTTATGCTATTTCATAGTAAACTCTAAATAGCGATTGATATGTGTTGGGTGGTATTGCAAAGTCTTCTATATGCTTAATTGAGTTATTGCATGTTGTGATTATGTAAATGGTGATGGATTATAATGCTAATACTGTGGAATCTTAAAAACCTTAAATCCACTCTTTAATGATGATGCCTTGATATAAAAGAAGGCTTGATGAACTAAAAGAATGAGGTTAATGGATCGGGTGTCACGAACCGACACGTAGTATGAGGGGATCGGGTGTCACGAACCAACACGTAGTATTAGGGGATCAGGTGTCACAAACCGACACGTAGTATTAGGGGATCGGGTGTCACGAACCGACACATAATATTAGGGGATCGGGTGTCACGAACCGACACGTAGTATTAGGGGATCGGGTGTCACGAACCGACACGTAGTATTAGGGGATCGGGTGTGACGAACTGACACGTAGTATTAGGGGATCGGAGTGTCACGTTCCGACACAAGAGGAATAAAGAGAATGAATCTGGAATCATGTAAATGTAATTAAATTCAAAGAACCTATTTCCCAAATGAGTATGGTGTGTAGGCTTGAGTCCTCATGGGTATGTTTGGTGTTGTGGCCAATGATTCTTGTACTTGTTGTTGTCACCTGTTAAGTATTGTAGTTGATTTTATACTAGTATTTGATATATATCCTTTTCTATTTTGAGTTGGCCGATGATACCTACTCAGTACTTGTGCCTTGTACTGACCCCTACTTGTATATTTCTCTTTGTTATTTGTGGAGTGCAGCAAACGTACCATCGACTTTGACTCGTCCGTAACTCTAGCCAGCCTTCAGTATATCGGAATTCAGGGTGAGCTACTGTTCCTAGCTCGTGCTGGATTCTCTCCTTCAAGTCTTGATGTCTTGAAGTTCGGACATGGACATCCTTTTACTTATTTTAGTTTCTTGAATACTCTTAGACTTAGAAATTTGAGGATAGATGTTCTTGGTGTGATGACTTCCAGATTTTGGGGATAGTAATTGATAAATTTTAGAAGTTATTAATTGATCTTCCGCATTATATTCTTTTTATTATGGTTGAAATGTTGGGGTTTAGATTTGTTGGTTCGCTCACATAGGAGGGTAAGTGTGGGTGCCACTCGCGGCTCGTTTTGGGTCGTGACAGGGCGTGAACAGTAGCTTAGGAAGTTTGTTTTAGTTATTGAATATGCTAAGTACGAATGGAAAGCATAATCGGATTATTAGTGGTGTCGTGTTGGTGCTTGGGCTGTTTTGATTAAATTAAAGTGCGGGAAAATACTGTTTTGGCGTTATGTATATGTTAAATGTGATTATGAGTATATACTCCAAAGTATGAATACTATGAGGTAGATGTGTTGCGAATTATAAAATGAGTTATCGCTTGGTGCATCGTTGCTTCGCTGCTATGGTTGCCGAGACGGAACTGTTTTTGGGAGGGGCTGTTTAATATAATTCGTTGGGTTATATGTGTTATTGGTATTGCTATGGATAATTTGGTTTGTTGTCGGATTGGGACGAAGTAACGAAAATAGGGGAAGTGCTGCCAGATTTTCGTTAGATTATTAGCTAGCTTACAAGATAGTAAAGCCCGACGTTTATCTAATTGCGGCACGATTGTTGCTTGTTATAGATTAATAGCTTGAGCAGTAAATATTGGACGCGCGACTCGACTATACGGTATGTAACGCTGTCCCTTCTTTCTTTGTTTGGCATGACTTTTAAAAAAAGTGAATAACGGACAGGTTTGATACTTACCTCTAGAGCGTCTAGGTGACGTATATTCTTGCTTCCACAATTATTCCTCTATATATCAGCTATGTCTAAGGCTATGATGATTTCCCATATCTATGGTAGTGCTTCTTAGAGTCATTGATATTTTACGTTTCCATATCGTATTAAAGGTTCATAATCTTGATAAAACGTTAATCTTTGGTAATAATCCTTGCTGGTTAACGTTGATTGTTCTATTGAGTTATAGGAAATGATTTTAATTGCATATGGTTGCTCATAATATTCTGCTCGTTCATAGAGTCATTAATCATTTCACCGAGTCCCGGGCCGGGTAATGTTCGTGCGGAGTTTCTTGCATATGTCACCGAGTCCCTCACTAGAGGGCCGGGTATGTATATTATATATATGATTGGTGATGAGGATGGTTATGATGATGATGATGACGGAGATGGCGTGATGATTATTTCGCCGAGCCCCTTACTAGGGAAGCTGGGCACCTTATATGTTAAAGATATGCATGATTTTCACTTAAAAGGGTACATGTGTAGCAATATTTTGTTTCGACTTGCCAGATTAGTGTCCTGTCATCGTTACCTTATGCTTTACATACTCAGTACATTGTCCGCACTAACCCCCCTTCCTCGGGGGGCTGCGTTTCATGCCCAAAGGTGTAGACGCACAGTTCGGTGATCCTCCTGCCTAGGATATCTACTCTGCTGATTGGGAGAGCTCCACTGTTCCGGAGCCCAGTCATTTTGGTACATAACTTTTTGTGTAGTTTTTTGCTCGTCTATGGGTATGGCGGCTGTCTCGTCGAGTTTCACTACTGTACTCTTAGAGGTCTGTGGACATTATGTGGGTTGTATATATATGTTTTGGATAATGGTCTGGACATGGTTTGTTTGGGATGTCCGCTTGTACAGGGGCAACCTTGTCGGTTGCGTACATCATTGTGTATTGTGTAGTGGCAGCCTTGTCCGCTTACGTATGTTATAATGCTTTGGATAGTGGCGGCCATGTCGGCTCGCGTATATTGTTAAGGTTGAATAGTTATGACTCCTTATGAGACAGGTCCTCTATATATATATATATATATATATATATATATATATATATATATATATATATATATATATATATATATATATATATATATATATATATATATATATGACGTTGGGGTTGGCTTGATTTGATTAAATTCCATATTGTCTTAGTTTCAGTTGGTTATATTTAGCAGGTTTGTATGTGGCTGTCCAAAACGGGCACTAGTCACGGCCCATCGGGTTGGGTCGTGACATCCTCATAGCTTTGCTTGATGTTGAAATTGATGGTGTACCTGTTATGGTGTTGTTTTCGATGGTTCATGTGGTTGTTGTTTGCCACCTGTTAAGTATTGTAGTTGATTTTATATTATTATTCAATGTATATTGGTTTCTATTTTGAGTTGGCCGATGATACCTACTCAGTACGTGTTCCTTGTATTGACCCCTATTTGTATTTTCTTCTCTGTTCTTTGTGGAGCGCAGCGAGTGTACCATCGACTTCGACTCGCCCTCAGCTCTAGCCAGTCTCTAGCACATCAGAGTTCTGGGTGAGCTATTAATTCTAGTTCGTGCTGGATTCTCTCATTCACGTCTTGATGTCTTTGAATTTCGGACATGGATCATCTTTTTGATTATTTTGGTTTCTTAAACACTCTTAGACTTGGTAATTTGGAAATAGATGTCCTTGATGTGATGACTATCAGATTTTGGGATGATAAGTATTAAACTCTAAAAACTTATTTAAATTGGTTGCTTAGTATCTTTTGAAGCTTCCGCATTATTTATATAATTTACAGTTGAACTATTGGTACATGTTGGGGTTTAGATGTGTAGGTTGGCCCACCTAAGGAGGTAAGTATGGGTGCCACTCACGACTCGTTTTGGGTCGTGATAATAAAATTTTTAGTGATGAATTAATATAGTTAATAGTTAGTGGGTCATATCCATAATTCATTTAATACCTTTTTACTTGACCCATTAATTGATTTAGGTTAGTGGGATCATTTTATTTGTTTTACTTAATTTACATTAGAAGGGCAGAAAATAAAAGAGGTAGACACTAATTTTTTTGGGCAGCGTAGATTACAGAACAAAGAGGAACGAAATAAAATATTGTAGGTAAAAGTTTTTCCTTAACCGATCTATTTTCTGCATAAGCATGCATTAGTGGTATAAATTGTTGGCGTGAAGAATCTGTTGATATCGTATTGTTTGTCATAACTTGTTATTAAAAGAGATATAATTTTAGTAACATTATTAGATTAAATTCAATGGGTGTTTAGTTAGTAAAGATTTCCTAATGATTTCTAATGATTGCCATATATAGGAATATTTTTAAGTTGGAATTTATATGTAGTCGTAGTTGCAGGATCTGAAAAAAAAGAATGTTGGTGTATAATTCTCTTATTTATTATTATTATTATTATTATTGTTTGGTATTAAAATGGTGGGGGGGCGGGGTGGAATCTTAGGCCAATCATTGGGCAATCATGCCAATGATTGGACATTCATGCCAATGTTTGGACATTCATGCCATGATTGGACATTCATGCCAATGATTGGCAATTAAGAGATACTTTGGACAAATTGGCATGTTGCCTACAGAAGTTGATTTTAGGAATATTTTTCTTAAAAAAAATGGTCACATTGGAGCAGTGTTTCATCTGGTTTTGTCAATCAAAGGGGGTTGATTCTTATTCTATATATATATATATATATATAAAATTAAGATATTAGTTTGATATATTGACATAGGTAACTAATTATTAAGTGTATATTATATGATTGGACATTGAATTCAAGGGTATTTGGAGATGTTAAAGCTTGGCTTGAAATTTAGCAAGTATGAAAAATTTGGCATACCAATATATATCAAGATGTTTGGTTGGAAATATGAGTGAGTTTTAGCGTCTATGATAGACATATAATAATTAAAATGTCTAAGAAAATTGCTTACTTACGAATATTGCATAATTGGTAGATTGGGAACGTTCAAAAACTTTGCAAAAAGGGAAGGAACTATCTTGAAGATTCGTGGCACGAGGTTCGGCTCTTAAGGCATGTTAAGACTTTTAGACTTGTTGAAGAACGTTTTCCTAATTAAAGATTAAAAAAAATGTAATAGACAAATGGGTAAGGGCGAAAGATGGGGGTCTCGTATCAATTGTGTGACGGGCATTGGTACGAGTACCGGTGTTATAAAAAGGAAAATTACTACTATAGAATATGGATTGTAATTTGAGAATGCCAAAGCATATGGGCATTAGGTGATATATTATTGACTTGAAATCCTTGTGTAATTGTGTTTTCTTTATTACACCCGTATAGTTGTGATAATCGAGGTGGTTATATAGTATGTCGACATTTGACTGATTCAGGTTCATCATCATCCCCTTTATTGAAATAATATTGTGCACATGCATTGACATAAGATTTAGTATAAGTTGGCACGTGGAGATCGCCCGTGCTCGGAATGGAGAGATGTTAAGATTGTAATTTGGGCACGTGGAGACAATCCATGCAAAAATTGTTTGATATTATGATAGTGCATTGAGATCGTCCGCACAGACACATGGAGATCGTCCGTGTCGGTATATGGACCTCGCGAGTCCCCCATGGGTCATGAGCTCTCGATGTATTTCTGAGGAGTATCATGTATATACGGTTGAGTGAGTACTGGTTATTCTGAGACAATTCATTACATGGTATCATATTGCATTGCATTTCATCACATCATTCATTTTTGTAACGACCATTTTGGTCGTTTTGAGAGCTAAAGCCTTGTGTTTCATAAAATATTTTTTGTTAGATTCTAAATGGGTATTTTGAACAATTTCATAATTATAATTATGAAATTAGTGGGGTAGTTTTAATAATTTGTTTAGTTAGTGGGTGGAGAAAATAATATTAAGACTAAGAGTGGGTCACTTTTACTATTTTTATAATTAGTCTTATATAATAATTAGGGAATAAATATTTTATAGAAAGAATAAGGGTTTGGGCGAAGAAAAGGGCGTCAAAACTCAATGTGCCTCATCACCGCATAAACACAAGGAGCATATCGCAGCTTCAGGTAAATCAATCACGAATCTTAGATATTATATTACATTGTGGGTTGTTTAATACTGGTTAGTATATTAATAATAATGAAAAGTAGGTAGAAAAAGTGAATTGGAAAGGTTAGAAACGGACTCACTGATGCAAATTGGACTTGCGGGAATATAGTATATATTGTTATGGGAGAATATGTTAGTTTGGAGAATTTGGTTTGATAGTTGAGAGGACATAATGAATTTGTTTAACTTAAGGGTGTTCGGTGCACTTAGAAGATATGAACATAATAAATAATTGGAGCATCAAATTGAAATAAGTTGTTGTCAACAAATGGGTTAATAGATTCCAAATAATTTAGTGATTAATGTTTAGCTAAGGATGGAGGTGATGTATGTATAAATTGTTTAAGTTTTGGTTCCAAGGTTATTGAATAAAGTTTGAAATACAAATTATATATATAGATATAAAATTCTTATTCGTTGGTTGAAAAGAAAGTGGATGAAAGTTCTCTTGGCAAATTTTTTTGTGTTGTGGCCATAATTTTTTGCTGCTGCAACATTCTTCCTTGCAATCATTGGTAATGATTACCAAATGATTGAGGCATTCATTTGATCAATGAAAATTAGAATTGGAATATACAAGTGTAGGCATATATGGGTGGACTTTTCGCTGCCATTGGTTTCGCAACCAGTGGCTTCCAATTTTATAGTTTTGTTAACATGTTATTTAATAAGTTTTGGTATATTGAGATAGGTAATTAAATATTAAGTTTAACATATTAATTGAATGGTAAGGTTATGTTATTCAGAGAAATACAGACTTAACCTTAGGCTTGAATATAAGAAATAAGATACTTGACATATTAATGGACCTCAGACTAAGAATTTGAGTATAGATTTGTGTTTGATGATTTTTAAGTCTAGACTATATATAGTAACATGGGTGTTTATAGACTCATTGACATACAAGATATATAAATATATCTATATATATATATATATATATATATTCTATTTGATACATAAACTCTAAATAGCGATTGATATGTATTGAGTGATATTGTAAAGTCTCATATGTAGATTGTGTGGTTGTATGTTTGATTGTGTGGTTTGTGGTTGGCCTAAAATTATGAGACTGTTGAATTTCTAATCTTGAACCCTCTCTATTAAAATGACGCCTTGAATAAAGAAGGCTTGATGAAATAAAATAATGAGATAATTGGATCGAACACGGTATTATGGGATCTTAGTGTCACGTTCCGTCACAATAACATAAAAGGCAAGGAATCTTAATGTAACTTAAAATACTTAATCTCAAAGAACCTTTTTTCCAAATGAGTATGGTGTGGAGGCATGAGTCTTCATAGGTGTGCTTGATGTTGTGATTGATGGTGTACGTATTATGGTGTTGTTGTTGTCAATGGTTCATGTGTTTGTTGCTTGCCACCTGTTAAGTATTGTAGTTGATTTTATATTATTATTCAATATATATTAGGTACTATTTGGAGTTGGCCGATGATACCTACTCGATACGTGTTCCTTGTACTGACCCCTACTTATATTTTATTCTCTGTTCTTTTGTGGAGTGAAGAAAGTTTACCATCAACTTCGTCTCGCCCACAGCTTTAGCCAGTCTCTAACACATCAGAGTTCAGGGTGAGCTATTAATTCTAGCTTGTGCTGGATTCTCTCATTCACGTCTAAATGTCTTTGAATTTTGAACATGGACCATATTTTTGCTTATTTTGGTTTCTTAAACACTCTTAGACTTGGTAATTTGGAAATAGATGTCCTTGATGTCATGACTATCAGATTTTGGGATGATAAGTATTAAAATTTTTAGAAATTATTTAAATTGGTTGCTTAGTATCTTCTGGAGCTTCCGCATTATTTATATTATTATAGTTGCACTATTGGTACATGTTGGGGTTTAGATGTGTTGGTTCGCCCACCTAAGGAGGTAAGTGTGGGTGCCATTCACGAATCATTTTTATCGTGACAAACTTGGTATCAGAGCATTGGGTTCGTTGATCTCATCACACAAGGACAGGTCTAGTAGAGTCTTGAAGAACGGTATCAGGATGCCTTTACTTTTCTTTGAGAGGCTACAGGACTTTAGGAAAACTCTATTTTTTCTTTCTTTCTTTCTTTCGTGCTACTACTTGAGTCCAATTGGTATCTTGGTGATACAAATTGGTATCTGACCTTTGTCACTCTATTTCGCATATGATTAGTATTAGAGTAGTAGAGTTAGAAACACCAAAACCAGCAAGAGAGTAAACATTCGTAAAAATAAATATTTTTCCATGATTCACTATAGATATGTCATTTCTAGAGACTAGTATGATCTTTTTATTATGTTCTTAAAGTTGAAATCCCTGTTCTTCATGGGTACTGAATATGAAGATGCTTATGATTTTCTTATTGGTTGTTAGGTGAGTTGTTTCATAATATGGATATGGTAGAGTGATGGGACATTGAGTTTCTGACTTACTAATTTTGGGATGATGTGAAAATTTGGTAGCAGTTTCATGTTGAGGCTTGCCGGCTATGACACTACCTATGACTTAAGACAACATTTTTCTTGCTTCTTAATGAAGAATTATATACCATAGACTTTGAAGGATAGGAGAAAAGATGAGAAACTGAATAATAAGAGGTATATGTTTCACGAATAAAGGGCAAAATCTCTACTACGATCCGTAGGTTGAGTGTATATCAGCGACGATTATCAATGCTTACTTAGTTTGAGTTATGAAGTGTATTACTTTCGTTATTGACTTGATCTAAGAAGTAAAGAAAATTTCTTGGTCTAAGGAGAGAACAAATTCAATAATGTTTTGCAGTTATTCAATAGGTAAAAATGTGTGGGCTATTTATAGGATGTGTTCTAGTGATGGATTTAATGGTCTTGCACATTATGGTACAACTATTACGTGGAAACGAATACATCAATTGTTAAGTGTAAATACTAACTACTAAGAAGTTATTAGTTATATGACAAATTTAGATAATAAGATTCGGTTTTGCTTTCACATTTGAGAAACCAACTAGTTTATTACTACGGGCGCTTTTATTGAGAAATTATGTTTTTTTAAAAAAATAATTAGTGGTGGATCATTGGTACGGTATTAATAGATTTAGGTTGAGAAATGTATCTTGAGGGTTCTGAATATGTTAAGTTTCAAAGGGTAAATTGATACTTGAATGACAAACTTATAGGGAAAAAGAAGTCCCGGGTGAAGTAAATTAAAGCTTTTAGTACGAAAGTGCGTAAAAAAATAATTGGGTTAGTCCCTTAAATTTTAATTGAAATACCTGAGTTTAAGGTGTCAGTTCGAGGAAAAGGTTCACTTTATGGCAAGTACAAGGGTTTGTTGAACATGATGGTAATACGAGTTAGTAATGAATAGTGATTGAGGTGCAACTATAGAATACAAATTGTTTGTCAATTTTTTTTATATATGATAATAATGACTTGTGAGTATCTAAGGTGTGATTTTCTATTACTAACTGAGTCACATAGTTGTATAGAAAGTTTTGAGAGATGTTGGGGCACCGCTAGAATAGAACTTAAAGGAGTTAGAGTCATAATTAAAATAAGATAAAATTTGTGAGATATGTAGCCTTCAGAAAAAGGTGAGAACAATAATATTCTCTCTAATTGCAAGGATCATATAGGTATCTTTAGGAAGGTGATAATTGGGTCCAAGAGCTCGTGGTTTTATCTATTTTGTTTTGATTAAGGCAATAATGTAACAGGTTAATCATATTGGCTAAAATTTATTGGATAAAACTTAAGAGAGGAGTGTAGAGACATTCAGCTTGAGTAGGGTGATAAGTTCTATTGTAGTGTTGAATTTAGTAATGAGTAGGGTTGGATTTTAGTGAAGGATATGTAAGGTACATGGAGAGGCGATCAATGATAAGTTAAGGTACAATAATTCATAGAATTCTTCAAGTATAAGCAAATGTAGATAATTAAGGGCATTGTGTTACACAATTGGACTTATAATTCAAATTTTTTGTTAATAAATTTGAATTTCTGGTGGTATATTTTGTCAAGGTATGAATTAGTAAGATGAGAAATGATTGATTGCACCAGTATTGAGCACGTCAATGAATTTATGCATGCTTTGGACCATAAAGTTTGTTACTTTTGATTGTTAAAAAGGATCTAAAGAAGGGTTTACCCTCAGGTTTTTATTAAGAGTGTGAAGTAAAATGTCATGGATTATTAGTAAAACATGAGATCGGTAAGCAAGCTAGATAAACAAGAGTTTGATATATTGAAGGATCGATATATGTAGAATTCGCACCATGAAAAGAATTTGAGAAGAGTGAAGGAATAAGACCTCTCGTATAAATCCATAGGGTGTAGTTGATGGTTGTTTTAATTTTTCCCTATGATTGTGAGATGTGAACTAGTTCGGTACAGACTTACTAGGAGTTTATCATCGACTTTTATAAAAAAAAAAGAGTTTTGGTTTAGGTTACAAACAATGAGGTATGGAAAATTTAGTATTTTACAATGGGGTTAGATTGCTTAAATTAGGATAGAAGACTTAAGAATGATGTAAAAGGTGAGATATAATTCTACATGGTTATTAAGAATTTAGAGTTAGATTAATATTACCCTATTGATGGGACTACATAGAATGTAAGATGTGTTACATAGATATTTGATGGTTAATAGAGATTATGAGCTTATAGTATGCAAAATAATTTGAGTGATCAAGAATTTCTCTAAGTGTTGACTTCAGTGGTGTGGATATGGGGTTCGATAAATCAAGTATATGTGTGTAATCATAATAGGGACTAAATTTTTTATTCTGGGTAGCAATAAAATCAAAGAGATAGAGTCAGATAAAGGAAAATGTTTATATGGTCACAATGAAAGGAGTATCTAGAGTTATTTGACCTTGGTTAGGTATATTCTTATGTGACCACTTTCTTGTACTTATACTACGCGTGTTTTCACATCTATGGGCTGATTTCTAGTGGTGGGATGTAAAGATCCTCTTGTGTCCTCTTGATAGGGTAGGATCCTTGGGAAAACTTGGTATTTTAGTTATGATAGAATTGGTGTTGTTTGGGATAGCTAAAGTATATCAGTAGTTCTATACGCACAAACTTGCTTATATGAATATCTATATAAGAGCTGCTATGAAGATTTACAATTTCCTAAGAGTAATGTTAGAGGTTTTGTAACAACCTATTTAGTCGGTTCGAGCAGTAGAATTATTTTTGATAAAAACTGACTGGGTCGACGGATCACGCGACGGACCGTCATGGACTCCGTCGTCCCATACTTGTGTAATTTCTTCTGCTGCTCTCCTTATTACCCTCGATGACAGGTAGGACGAACCGTCATAGGCACGACGGTCCGTCAAGCGTCTTCGTTCTAAAACACTTCAACTCTGAAATTTGGGTACTGGGATCGACTCTCTTAACTTCACGACGGAACTGCAGGACGGACCGTCATAGATACGATGGACCGTCACGAGTTGCGTAACCTCACTATTGAATTTAACTCTCTGAACTTTGTGACGGACCTGCAGGACGGACCGTCATAGATACGACGGGCCATCACAAGCTGCGTAACCCCGACTTAGTCAGACTTCTGCTAAAAGTTCTAAAGGGGTGTTTCGGACTATTCATGATTATAATTATGAAATTAGTGGGGTAAGTTTAATAATTTATTTACTTGGGGGTTAAAGAAGATAATAGGGAAATAAATAATGGGTTACTTTTATCATAATGGATCATATGATAATTAGGATAAAACAAAAGAATCTGGAGAAGAAAAAAAGAAGAACAGAAGGGAGAACGAGCGAGAGAGAGAGAACGAAGAGGACAGCAAAGGCATTGGGAAAGTAGCTTGCTTGATCACGATTCTTCGGTAAAGGTAGGTTATGGTTTACTTCTATGTGATAGAAAAACTCTAAATAGCGATCTATCTGTATTGGGTGGTATTGTAAAGTCTTCTATGTGCTTGATTGTGTGTTTGTATGCTTTTGATTGTGTAATTGTAGTGGGTTAGAATGATGAGACTGTTGAATCTTAAATCCTCTCTATTAAGATGACGCCTTGATGTAAAGAAGACTTGATGAAAAAAAATAATGAGATAAATGGATCGGAGTGTCACGTTCTGACACGGTAATATTGGATCGGAGTGTCACGTTCCGACACGGTAGTATTAGGCGATCGGAGTGTCACATTCCGACACGGTATATGGGATCGGAGTGTCATGTTCCGACACGATAATAATAAAGAGAAGGAATCTTGAATTATGTTAATATACTCAAATTCGAAGAACCTATTTCCCAATGAGTATGGTGTGGAGGCTTGAGTCCTCATAGGTGTGCTTGGTGTTGTTGCCAATGGTTCTTGTACAAGTTGCTTGTCACCTGTTAAGTATTGTGGTTGATTTTATATTATTATTCAGTATATATTTTTTTCTATTTTGAGTTGGCCGATGATACCTACTCAGTACGTGCTCCTTGTACTGACCCCTACTTGTAATTTTCTTCTTTTTATTTGTGGAGTGTAGCAAGCGTGCCATCAACTTCAACTCGTCCTCAGCTCAAGCCAGTTCAGCACATCAGAGTTCAGGGTGAGTGATTATTCCTAGCTCGTGCTGGATTCTCTCCTTCACGTCTTGATGTCTTGAAGTTCGGACATGGACCATCTTTTTACTTATTTTAGCTTCTTAAATACTCTTAGATTTTGAAATTTGAGGATAGATGTTCTTGGTGTGATGACTTCCAGATTTTTGGAATAATAAGTATTAAACTTTAGAAGTTTATTTAATTGATTACGTTAATAAGTTTTGGATCTTCCGCATTATTTTTACTATTCATAATTGATATACTGATAAATGTTGGGGTTTAGATTTGTTGGTTCGCTCACATAGGAGGATAAGTGTGGGTGCCACTCACGGCTCATTTTGGGTCGTGACAAACTTGGTATCAAAGCGTTAGGTTCGTTCGTCTAATCACACAAGAACGAGTCTAGTAGAGTCTTGAGGAACGGTAGGGGGACGCCCTTACTTTTCTTTGAGAGGCTATAGGAGTTTATGAAAATTCCATTCTTTCTTTCTTTCGTGCTATTACTTGGATCCAATTGGTATCTAGGTGATACAAATTGGTATCTGACATCCTCACTCTATTTCGCAGATGGTTAGAACTAGAGCAACAACTATGCCAACACCAACACCGGCAAGACAGGGTGCGTCTTAGCCAACCATTAGGGCTGTAGCTCGAGGAGGAGCAGTGGCAAGAGGCCGTGGTAGAGGTCGCAGGAGGACGCTCTCTAGAGGTTGAGGACAAACACCCGGTCCAGCTAGTAATAGGGCGGTGATTCCTCCACCGACTGATGAGGTAGTGAGAGAGGGTGAAGAAGGGGAAAACGAGCAGGTTAAAGATGAGGAATTACCACTCCAGCCCACCCTAGTGATGATAAACCAGGTTCTTACTTATCTTAGCGGGTTATCTGATCAGGGCCTGACACCTCCAGTATTTTCTGCACCAGCACCTCTGGTTCCGGGAGTACAACAAGCAGCTGCTATGGCTCCCCGCATGGATGCCTCATTGGAAGTAGGCACGTTTCCTCGATTGACTACAGGGTCTATAATGATGAGTGATCAGCATGAACTTTTCTCTAAACTCTTGAAGTTGAAACCTCCAGTCTTCAAGGGTGCTGAATCTGAGGATGCCTATGATTTTCTGGTTGATTGTCATGAGCTGCTACATAAGATGGACATAGTAGAACGATTCGGTGTTGAGTATCTGACTTATCAGTTTCAAGGGAATGCCAAAATGTGGTGGCGGTTGTATGTTGAGTGTCAACCAGCACAGGCACCACCTATGACTTGGGCATCATTCTCTAGCTTATTTATGGAGAAGTATATACCCCGGACTTTGAGGGACAAGAGGAGAGATGAGTTCGTAAGCCTAGAGCAAGGCAGGACGTCTGTTACTGCTTATGAGGCTAAATTTCGTGCACTATCCAGGTATGCCACCCAGCTTCGCTTCAGTCCACAAGAGCGGATTCGCCGTTTTGTGAAAGGATTGAGGTCAAATTTGCAGATCTCAGCCTTACAGGTAGCTGCTGCAGCAAAATCCTTTCAGGAAGTGGTTGATTTTGTGATAGAGGTGGAGGGGGTGAAGCCAGACGACTTCACCATGGCGTAGACATCTAAGAAGTTCCATAAGGGAGGTGAGTTTAGTGGTTCTTACTCCAGAGGGCAGAGTTCAGGAGGTTACCCAGCCCGACCTATTCAGTCTTCATTGCAGGCTGTAGCTGGGGGTCCATCGTAGACTAGTCAACATTTCTCTGAGTTTGGAGGTTATCCCCAGACTTCGTCATTCTCACAGAGTCCTATGCTTGACTCCAGAAATTGTTATGGATGTGGAGAGACTGGACATATTAGGAAATATTGTCCAAAAAAGTGTTACAGACCCCTAATAGTTAGAGGTAGAGGTGGTCACGGGAGAGGCCGCCATTCTGGAGGACGTGGTGGCCAAGGTAATGGTGGTCACCAAATCAGCCGGGGTGGCGGGCAAGGTGGAGCTACTGCAGCGCAACATGGTAGGGGCAACGGGCAGACAGGTGATAGGGCCCATTTTTATGCTTTCCCCGGGAGGTCTGAAGTAGAGACATCTGATGTTTTTATCACAGGTAATCTTTTGGTCTGTGATTGCATGGCTTTTGTATTATTTGATCCTGGATCCACATTTTCATATGCATCTTCCTCCTTTGCTACTGGTCTTGATTTATATTGTGATTTGCTTGACATGCCTATACGTGTATCTACTCCTGTGGGTTAGTCTGTGATAGTTGAGAAGGTGTATAGGTCTTGTCTTGTGACTTTTGGGGGGAGCAATACTCATAGATTTGATTATTCTAGAGATAGTTGATTTCGATGTAATTCTGGGTATGACTTGGCTTTCTCCAAATTTTGCAATCTTAGATTGTAATGCTAAAACTGTGACATTGGCCAAGCCTGGGACAGATCCGCTAGTGTGGGAGGGTGACTATATTTCCACTCCAGTTCATATCATCTCCTTTCTTCGTGCTAAGAGAATGGTTAGTAAGGGTTGTTTAGCTTTCTTGGCACATCACAGGGATGATACTTCCAAAGTACCTTCGATTGAGTATGTTTCGATAGTCCGTGAGTTTCTGGATGTGTTTCCTGCAGACCTGCCTGGTATGCCACCGGATAGGGATATTGATTTTTGTATTGATCTGGAGCCGGGTACTCGCCCCATTTCCATACCCCCTTATAGAATGGCTCCAGCTGAGTTAAGGGATTTAAGGCCCAACTTCAGAAGTTGTTAGGTAAAGGTTTTATTAGACCAAGTGCATCCCCTTGGGGTGCTCCTGTTTTATTTGTGAAGTAGAAGGATGGAAGTTTTCGGATGTGCATAGACTACAGGCAACTGAATAAGGTAACTATTAAGAACAAGTATCCTATTCCTCGCATTGATGATTTGTTCGATCAGTTACAAGGTGCTTGTACCTTCTTAAAAATTGATTTGAGATCTGGTTATTATCAATTGAAAATACGGGCAGCAGATGTGCCAAAGACTGCTTTTCGAACCAGGTATGGGCATTATGAATTCTTAGTAATGTCTTTTGGGCTTACGAATACCCCTGCTGCTTTCTTGAGCCTGATGAACGGGATATTTAAGCCATATCTGGATCTCTTTGTCATCGTTTTTATTGATGATATACTGATATAATCAAAGAGCAGGAAAGAACATGAGGAGCATTTGAGAAATTGTATTGGAAGTGTTGAGGAGGAAAAGGCTTTATGCCAAATTCTCCAAGTGTGAGTTTTGGCTAGATTCAGTGTCCTTCTTGGGGCACGTGGTTTCTAAGGATGGAGTGATGGTGGATCCTTCTAAGATTGAAGCAGTGAAGAGTTGGGTAAGACCTACTAATTTTACAGAGGTAAGGAGCTTTGTTGGTTTAAGCTAGCTACTACCGTCGATTTGTCAAGAGATTCTCTTCTATTGCTTCCCAACTGACAAATTTGACTAAGCAGAATGTTCCATTTGTATGGTCGGACGAATGTGAAGAAAGCTTCCAGAACCTCAAGACCTTGTTGACTACTGCACCAATTCTTACCTTGCCAGTGGAAGGTAAGAATTTCATTATTTATTGCGATGCATCTTATTCTGGGTTGGGTACAGTGCTAATGCAGGAGAGCAATGTAATTGCTTATGCTTCGAGGCAATTAAAAGTGCATGAACGTAACTATCCGACCCATGATTTGGAGTTGGCTGCAGTTGTGTTTGCATTAAAGCAATGGAGACATTATCTGTATGGGGTTAAGTGTGAAGTCTATACAGATCATCGTAGTTTACAATATGTCTTTACTCAGAAAGATTTGAATTTGAGGCAGAGGAGGTGGATGGAACTACTGAAAGACTATGATATTACTAATTTGTTTCACCCAGGAAAAGCTAATGTTGTGGCAGATGTATTAAGTAGAAAAGCAGGGAGCATGGGAAGTCTATCCCACTTACAGGTTCTAGACGCCCATTGGCTAGAGAGGTTCAGACTCTGGCTAATGACTTTATGAGGCTGGAAGTACTAGAGAAGGGAGGATTTTTGGCTTTTTGTGGAGGCAAGATATTTTTTTCTTGACAAGATTAAGGAAAAACAGTTTACTGATGAGAAACTAATCCGAATTCGAGAAATGGTATTACGAGGAGAGGCTAAAGAGGAAATAATTGATGAGGAAGGCGTTTCGAGATTTAAGGGAAGGGTATGTGTGCCCCGTGTTGATAATTTGATTCACACTATTCTTACAGAGGCTCATAGTTCAAGGTATTCTATACATCCTGGTGCAACCAAGATGTATCGTGACCTAAAGCAACATTTTTGGTGGAGTAGAATGAAGCGTGACATTGTTGATTTTGTTGCCCTATGCTCGAATTGTCAGCAGGTAAAGTATGAACACCAGAGGCCCGGAGGAACACTTCAGAAAATGCCCATTCCTGAATGGAAATCAGAAAAAATTGCAATGGATTTTGTGGTTGGTCTTCCAAAGACATTGGGTAAGTTTGATTCTATTTGGGTAATTGTTGACAGATTAACTAAGTCTGCTCACTTCATTCCGGTCAAGGTGACTTACAATTATGGCTGGTAGTGGTACCGGAACCGGAAGAACCGGACCGGTAATTACCGGAACCGGTACAGAACCGGTACTGTGTGTACCAGTAACCTTCCGGAACCAGAACCGGACCGGTGCGGGAAACCGGTAATATTAATGTTGTTCCGTCCCGGTCCGGATGTAAACTAGTAGTATACCGGACCGGTATCCGGGACGAACCGGAATTTAAAAAAAATTAATTGAATCTAATTTTTATTATAATAATTAAGCAATTTAAAATTTTAAATTTCAAACTTTAAAGTTATAAATTTATATTTTCAAACTTTAAATTCAAACTTAAAAGTTAAAAAATTTTAAATTCAAATTTTAAAGTTAAATTTAAATTTCAAACTTTAAAGTTTTAATTTTAAAATTTTCAAAATCTTAAAGTTTCAAATTTTAATTTTCAAACTTTAAATTCAAACTTTTAAAGTTTGAAAATTTTAAATTCAAATTTTAAATTTATAAAATTTAAATTTCAAACTCTTAAAGTTTGAAATTTTTGAATTTAAACTTTAAAGCTATAGAATTTAAAATTGACTATATCAAAAATTAAATTTAATACAACAATATTATAAAACAAATTAAGGCGAATAGCCTATATTTTTATTAATATATATTTCATATTACAATTACATTTACAAAAATATTAGTATGAATTAATAGTTGGTGCCACCATATAAATCCCTTTGTAAATCATTCAACATTTGTTTAGTAACATGTTCGGGAATAGGTTGAATAGAAAGATCTTCCATTGCTTCAATCCCCTTGACACTATAATCCTGCATTACTTCATCAACGTCATCTTGAAATTTGGTCGGTAGTGGTTCACGACCCAAATTTCTTCTCTCGACATTAATCCAATCTCGAAATAATACCGATATCTCCAAGCTGTCGGCTGCTAGTGAATGCCTATGTTCTCCAAGTTGAAACCTTGCTGCACTAATGACGCCTTCCGAAGCTACCGACGACGCTTGCATTGCAAATATATCTCGAACCATCGGTACTAGTTTTGGAAATCATTTGGTGTGATCTCTCCACCATTTGAGAACATCTTCAGTAGGTTCTGTAATTTGATTAATATATGCATCAAAATCATTTCTATTATCGTGAGAAAGTCAAGATAATCCTCTAAATAATTATCAATATTATTTTCATCAAATCTAACCCTAGAGCTTTCAGGTTCATTTTCACTTGATAAATTTTGTTAGCATTATATAAATCATACAATTTTCTTGCTTCAATTTTTATGCTATCTTTAACTTGTTGACAACTAGGAATTTCTTCTAATTGATCATTAATATCTAAGTTAAAATATATTTTTTCAACCATTCTTGATGAACCGAAATCTTTATACGTAGGGTGTAACAAACATGCATTTAAATAAATTTGAGGAATAGGAATATAATATTTTTTAAATTTTATAATCATTTTTTCAATGGTTTGTTGAAATCTTGGTTTATTTTTAAATTTATATAATTTAGAAGAAATCATACAAATATCAGGCAAAACAGTACAAATTGATGGACTATAAAGCACAGAAATTCTTTTTATAGTTAAGTAAAAAACTTTTAGGAAATCTATAAGTTCATTTATATCACGCCAATCATTATCATCTAGTCTATATGTCATATCAGAATTATGAGCATTCCAAACCATTTGTAAGGGTATTCGATACTCATAAGCGACTACAAGCATTTCATATAAAGTATTCCATCTAGTAGCCACTGTTTTTGGAATTTTTCTAGGTGGAACATTATTTTCAAAATAGGGATTTTGAAAATCTTTACGCCGAGACTTAACATAACATTTAAATATAAAATGACATGAATTTTCAACTTTCGTACATCCGTTATCATACATATTTACACCATCTCTAACCATCAAATTATATATATGTGCAGTACACCTAATATGATAATTATCACCATAGAAAGGACAAAGTGTAGTTTTTAAATATTGAACAGCATATTTATTACTTGAAGCATTATCTAAGGTTATACTACTTATTTTATCACATATTCCATAACTTTGTAAAATATCTAAAATAGTTTGAGCAATATAACTACCGGTTTTTTGCATTTGACAACATTTATAACCTAAAATTCTTTTTTGCATATACCAATTTTCATCAATCCAATGTGCAGTAACAGTCAAATAATCGTTACCATTTACACTACGACCCATATCAGAGGTAATAGCTATTTTACAAGTATTATAATAAAATAAACAACGAAGATATTGAAAATGTTGTGCATGATAATCAAATACAACCTTTTTTTTGTATTTCTAGCAAAACCTTTAAAATTTAGATTATATACAATTTGAATATAATGTATAAAACCGGGATTTTCAGCAAAACTAAATGGCAAACCCATAACACATATCATTTTAGCTAGTTCTTCAAGATCTTTTTCTCTACTATATGAAGGTAGTAAACTAAAGCCAGAAACATTAGACAGATTTAATTGTGTTTGTACCATTTTAGAGCCGCCTACTCCTACATTTTCAGGAAGGGTGGTACCGTTTTTTTAGCTTCCGCTACCGCTTTTGCAAGCAAAAATTCATTTTTACAACAAGACATTAAATGACTACTCAAATGTCCCGTCCCGCCAGATTTGCCCACAGTTTTATGATTTAATATATGTTTACATTTATTACAAATAGCTTGTGTTTTATATTCGTTTTGTGTCATTTGCCAAACAACCGATTTTTTAACACGTTCTACCTTAGGCCTAGGATGTACTGGGGGGAGTGGGGCAGGACAACGAAAGGGAGCGGGACTAGGAGTAGTAGTAGCCGTAGGTGGCTGAGTTTCATCATCATCATCATCAAAAGTAGGCGTATCAGTATAATCATCAATATCATTATCATTATCATTATCACTAGGCAAATCCTCATCAAAATTACCAAAGCGACGTTGTAAATGTTCATGATAAGGATCTAATCCTGAATTACTATCAATATTATAAACCGTATCATCAACATTTGTATAATAATCCGTATTTATTCTTAATATAGTAGATTTTTTAGTTTTTGATTTAGAAGAACTACCGGTTTTTGCATTATCGGAAGATGTAAAGTTACAAATATTTCTTACACGCTCTAATGCACTTTTTTCCCCTTTCCTTTTTGAATAATATTTTTGCCGAAATCCATATTAAAAAATTAAACGTGAGATTAAATATAATACGAAAAATGTTATGCAATTATGCAAATAATAAATCACAAATAAATAAATAATTATTTAAATAGAAATAAAACATAAAATAAAAGTTAGAACGAATGTACCGAACATCTACTTAAAAAAGTAGACGTTTATGACCGTCGAAAGCCGAACGTGAAAAGTTGAAAATTGAATTTTGAAGCTCCAAATCTAATTTCCAAAGACCAAGTAAGGCAACACCGGAATTTAAGATATTATATATTATAGAATTAGAGATTAGAGATAGAGAGTAGAGAGTTGAGAGAGTAGAAGATGAATAGATGATATTGTGACTTAAAAGAATGAAATTTAGGGGTATTTATAAGTAAAAAAAGGGTTAAAGTGTAATTTTTAAAACTTTAGGGTATTAAAAAGTTAGGGGTGGTGTAGGGGCCCTATTGGATGAATTTCTCTTCAACTAGCCGTTGGGGGCCCCCACTAGCCGTTACCCAACGGCTAGTAACGACTCTATTAAAAAAATTAAAAAATTTTAACCGGACCGGACCGGACTGGTAATTACCGGAACCGGTAAATTCTGGAATTTACATAATTCCGTCCCGGTTCATGTTCCAGAACCGGAAATATCCGCTCCTAACCAGTACTAACCGGTACCGAATCGGACCGAGACGGACTGGACCGGAAACCGGTAGGTACCGGCTCCGCTGCCACACTTACTTACAATGCAGAGAAGTTAGCCAAACACTATATCTCAGAAATTGTTCGATTGCATGGAGTTCCACTTTCCATCATATCATATAGAGGTACACAATTTACTTCTAAGTTTTGGAGAACATTGCATGCTGAATTAGGTACTAGGTTGGATCTTTGTACTGCATTTCACCCTCAGAACGATGTTCAGTCTGAGCGAATGATTCACGTGCTGGAGGATATGCTTCGTGCATGTGTGATAGAATTTGGTGGTTATTGGGATAACCTCTTACCCTTAGCAGAGTTTTTATACAATAATAGCTATCACTCAAGTATTGATATGACCCCATTTGAGGCACTGTATGGGAGGAGATGTAGGTCTCCCATTGGTTGGTTTGATGCATTTGAGGTGAGACCATAAGGTACCGATCTTTTGAGGGAATTGTTAGATAAAGTAAAATTCATTCAGGTGAAGCTTCTAGCAGCTCTGAATAGGAAGAAAGAATATGCAGATCGAAAGGTTATGGACTTGGATTTTATGGAGGGTGAACAAGTCTTGCTGAAGGTCTCACCCATGAAAGGGGTGATGCGGTTTGGTAAGCGAGGTAAGCTTAGTCCGAGGTATATTGGTCCATTTGAAGTTCTGAAGCGCGTGGGGGAGGTGGCTTATGAATTGGCATTGCCTCCAGGACTCTCAGGAGTGCACCCAGTATTTCATGTGTCTATGCTGAAAAAATACCATGGGGATGGAAACTACATTATTCGTTGGGATTCAGTTCTTCTCGATGAGAATTTGTCTTATGAGGAGGAACCTGTTGCTATTTTAGATAGAGAGTTCCGCAAGTTGAGATCAAAGGAGATTGCATCTATCAAGGTTCAGTGGAAGAATCGGCCAGTTGAAGAGTCCACTTGGGAGAATGAGGCTGATATGCAAGAAAGATATCCACATCTTTTTGCAGATTCAGGTACTCTTTCTCGCCCTTGCTTTTCTTCCTGTGATTGTTCGAGGATGAACGATGGGTAAATTGGTATCTATTGTAACAACCTGTTTAGTCAGTTCGAGCAGTAGAAATATTTTTGATAAAAACTGACAGGGTCGACGGATCACGCAACGGACCGTCATGGTCACGACGGACCGTGATGGACTCCGTCGTCCCATACTTATGTAATTTCTTCTGCTGCTCTCCTCATTACCCTCGATGACAGGTAGGACAAACCGTCATAGGCACGACGGTCCGTCGAGCGTCTTCGTTCCAAAACACTTCAACTCTGAAATCTGGGTACAGGGATCGACTCTCTGAACTTTGCGACGAAACTGCAGGACGGACTGTCATAGATACGACGGACCGTCACGAGTTGCGTAACCTCACTATTGAATTTAACTCTCTGAACTTTGTGACGGACCTGCAGGACGGACCGTCATAGATACGACGGGCCGTCACAAGCTGCGTAACCCCGACTTAGTCAGACTTTCACAAAAAGTTTTAAAGGGGTATTTCAGACTATTCATGATTATAATTATGAAATTAGTGGGGTAAGTTTAATAATTTATTTACTTGGGGGTTAAAGAAGATAATAGGGAAATAAATAGTGGGTTACGTTTATCACAATGGATCATATGATAATTAGGGTAAAAAAAAAAGAATCTAGAAAAGAAAAATAAAAAGAACAGAAGGGAGAACGAGCGAGAGAGAGAGAACGAAGAGGACAACAAAGGCATTGGGAAAGTAGCTTGCTTGATCACGATTCTTTGGCGGAGGTAGGTTATGGTTTACTTCTTTGTGGTAGATAAACTCTAAATAGCGATCGATATGTATTGGGTGGTATTGTAAAGTCTTCTATGTGCTTGATTGTGTGTTTGTATGCTTTTGATTGTGTAATTGTGGTGGGTTAGAATGATGAGACTGTTGAATCTTAAATCCTCTCTATTAAGATGACGCCTTGACGTAAAGAAGACTTGATGAAAAAAATAATGAGATAAATGGATCGGAGTGTCACGTTCCGACACGGTAATATAGGATCGGAGTGTCACGTTCCGACACGGTAATATTGGATCGGAGTGTCACGTTCCGACACGGTAGTATTGGGGGATCAGAGTGTCACGTTCCGACACGATATATGGTATCGGAGTGTCACGTTCCGACACGATAATAATAAAGAGAAGGAATCTTGAATTATGTTAATATACTCAAATTCGAAGAACCTATTTCCCAATGAGTATGGTGTGGAGGCTTGAGTCCTCATAGGTGTGCTTGGTGTTGTTGCCAATGGTTCTTGTACCTGTTGCTTGTCACCTGTTAAGTATTGTGGTTGATTTTATATTATTACTCAGTATATATTGTTTTCTATTTTGAGTTGGCCGATGATACCTACTCAGTACGTGCTCTTTGTACTGACCCCTACTTGTAATTTTTCTTCTTGTTATTTGTGGAGTGCAGCAAGCGTGCCATCGACTTCGATTCGTCCTCAGCTCTAGCCAGTCTTCAGCACATCAGAGTTCAGGGTGAGCTATTATTCCTAGCTCGTGCTGGATTCTCTCCTTCACGTCTTGATGTCTTGATGTTCGGACATGGACCATCTTTTTACTTATTTTAGCTTCTTAAATACTCTTAGATTTAGAATTTTGAGGATAGATGTTCTTGGTGTGATGACTTCCAGATTTTTGGAATAATAAGTATTAAACTTTAGAAGTTTATTTAATTGATTACGTTAATAAGTTTTGGATCTTCCGCATTATTTTTACTATTCATAATTGATATACTGGTAAATGTTGGGGTTTAGATTTGTTGGTTCACTCACATAGGAGGATAAGTGTGGGTGCCACTCGCGGCTCGTTTTGGGTCGTGACAGGTTTTGCATTTTGAAGTGTATCCCTTGTTGTTGTTTACTTGATATTATTTTTCCTTGGGTTAGATATGTTGATTCTCCCTTGATGAGTAATCGATGTCTAAAGCTAATATTTTCATCACTTAAGCTTGTGATGAGATTGTGTTGTGAAAAGAAAATGCTGATACGATCTGTGATGTTTTTTGCATTATGAGTGTATGGTAGTTGGTTAAAGTCCACTTCTGGTTGTAGCCACTTTTGATTCAAAATTTTATCGTGGTTATGTAAGATATTTGTTCAGATGGTTGTGTCAAGGTCTACTTGGAGAATACATCAATTGAATAGTCCATTATTAGAAATAATTTTGTTGTTAGTTGAGTTTACATACAGTAATAATTATTCCTAGAGTAATGAGATGGACCCATTTAAAGCATTGTATGGGAGGAGGTGTAGATCTTTAATTGATTGGTTTAATTCTTTTGATATAAGACCACGGGTACTACTATTTTGAATGAATTTTTGTAACAACTACCCTTTCTTGCCTTGCCTTCCTTTGATCGTTCGAGGACGAACGATGGGTAAATTGGTATCTATTGTAACGACCCTTTTGGTCGTTTTGAGATCTAAAGCCTTGTGTTTCATGAAATATTTTTCGTTAGATTCTATATGGGTATTTTGAACTAGTTCATAATTATAATTATGAAATTAGTGGGGTAGTTTTAATAATTTATTTAGTTAGTGGGTAGAGAAAATAATATTAAAACTAATAGTGGGTCACTTTTACTATGTTTATAATTAGTCTTATGTAATATATAGGGTGTAAATATTTTATAGAAAGAATAAGGGTTTGGTCGAAGAAAAGGGCGTCAAAACTCACTGTGCCTCATCACTGCATAAACACAAGGAGCATATCGTAGCTTCAGGTAAATCAATCACGAATTTCAGATATTATATTACATTGTGGGTTGTTTAATATAGGTTAGTATATTAATAATGATGAAAAGTAGGTAGAAAAAGTGAATTGGAAAGGTTAGAAATGGACTTACTGATGCAAATTGGACTTGAGGGAATATAGTATATATTGTTATGGCAGAATATGTTAATTTGGAGAATTTGGTTTGATAGTTGGGAGGACATTATGAATTTGTGTAACTTAAGGGTGTTCGGTGCACTTAGAAGATATGAACGTAATAAATAATTGGAGCAGCAAATTGAAATAAGTTGCTGTCAACACATGGGTTTATAGATTCCAAATAATTTAGTGATTAATGTTTAGCTAAGGATGGAGGTGATGTATGTATAAATTGTTTAAGTTTTGGTTCCAAGGTTATTGAATAAAGTTTGAAATACAAATTATATATATAGATATAAAATTCTTATTCGTTGGTTGAAAAGAAAGTGGATGAAAGTTCTCTTTGCAAAATTTTTCATGTTGTGGCCATAATTTTTTGCTGCTGCAACATTCTGCCTTGCAATCATTGGTAATGATTTCCAAATGATTGAGGCATTCATTTGATCAATGACAATTAGAATTGGAATATACAAGTGTAGGCATATATGGGTGGACTTTTCGCTGCCATTGGTTTCACAACTAGTGGCTTCCAGTTTTATAGTTTTGTTAACATGTTTTTCAATAAGTTTTGGTATATTGAGATAGGTAATTTAATATTAAGTTTAACATATTATCTGAATGACTTTAAGGTTATGTTATTCAGAGAAATAAAGACTTAACCTTAGGCTTGAATATAAGAAATAAGATACTTGACATATTAATGGACCTCAAGACTAAGAATTTGAGTATACATTTTTGTTTGATGATTTTTGGGTCTAGACTATATATAGTAACATGGGTGTTTATAGACTCATTTACTTACAATATATATATATATATATATATATATATTGATTGATTGAAAAGGTTGATAGGTATTGAGGTATTGAGGAAAGCAAAGGCATTGGAGAGGTAGCTAGCTTGATTTCAGTTCTTCAGTGGAGGTAGGTTATGATTTATTTTTATTTGATACATAAACTCTAAATAGCGATTGATATGTATTGAGTGATATTGTAAAGTCTCATATGTACTTGATTGTGTGGTTGTATGTTTTCATTGTGTGGTTTGTGGTTGGCCTAAAATTATGAGACTATTGAATTTCTAATCTTGAACCCTCTCTAAATGACGCCTTGAATAAAGAAGGCTTGATGAAATAAAATAATGAGATAATTGGATCACAGTGTCACGTTCCAACACGGTATTATGGGGTCGGAGTGTCACGTTTTGACACAATAACATAAAAGTCAAGGAATCTTGAAGTAACTTAAAATACTTAAATCTCAAAGAACCTATTTTCCTAATAAGTATGGTGTGGAGGCATGAGTCTTCATAGGTGTGCTTGATGTTGTGATTGATGGTGTACCTATTATGGTGTTGTTGTTGTCAATGTTTCATGTGTTTGTTGCTTGCCACCTGTTAAGTATTG
The DNA here is from genome assembly GCA_027789145.1 of Solanum arcanum. Classification (NCBI taxonomy): domain Eukaryota; kingdom Viridiplantae; phylum Streptophyta; class Magnoliopsida; order Solanales; family Solanaceae; genus Solanum; species Solanum arcanum. Next base: position 20,250,686 of record CM050935.1, on the reverse strand, counting down.
TAGTTGATCAATATATATTAGTTACTATTTTGAGTTGGTCGATGATACCTACTCGGTACGTGTTCCTTGTACTGACCCCTACTTGTATTTTATTCTCTGTTCTTTTGTGGAGTGCAGCAAGTTTATCATCAACTTCAACTCGCCCTCATCTTTAGACAGTCTCTAGCACATCAGAGTTCAAGGTGAGCTATTAATTCTAGCTCGTGCTGGATTCTCTCATTCACATCTAAATGTCTTTGAATTTTGGACATGGACCATATTTTTGCTGATTTTGGTTTCTTAAACACTCTTAGACATGGTAATTTGGAAATAGATGTCTTTGATGTCATGACTTTCAAATTTTGGGATGATAAGTATTAAAAAAATTAGAAATTATTTAAATTGGTTTCTTAGTATCTTTTGGAGCTTCCGCATTATTTATATTATCATAGTTGCACTATTGGTACATTTTGGGGTTTAGATGTGTTGGCTCTTCCACCTAAGGAAGTAAGTGTGAGTGCCATTCATGAATCATTTTTTATCATATTCATTTTTGATGATTACGTGTTTTGTTTGGTGTTTGGAAAGTACTTGATGTTTGATTACCTTTATTGATGAAACTTAAATAGTGAGTGTAATATATATATATATATATATATATATATATATATATATATATATATATATATATATATATATATATATATATATATATATATATACTTATATAATTAAGAATTTATTTTTTTATATAAACTCCCCTCACTACTTCTTCATTGTCGGTCAATGAGACATACTAGGTACATGTGTTTTCGTACAAATACTACACTTTTTTCACTCTTTGTGGTGCATATTCGATTCCGAGTAGGAGCACATCTCGTGGAGCAAATTGAGTCCGAGCTTCAAGATCTTGGAGTTGTGGTGAGCTGCTTGGCTGTTCCGTGGCCCACACCTCCCTCTATCTTTTATTTATTTTGTTATTAGTATTCAGATAGGATATCCCTTATGTTAGATTTGTCATTTAGTTTCAGACTTGCATCGAATTTAGAAGCTCTTGTACTAAAGACACCAATTCTTGGGGTGATATATTTTTCTAGTTTCCGCATTTTGTACTTTAAGGAACTCAATGTTGGAGATTCTTTCCAAGTTTTTTTTGCCCTTTTTTTTGTTTTACCCATTGGTTGGTTGCGTTTGGTTAATATGTTGGGTTGACTTACCTATTGGTTGGGAACATAGGTGCCATCACGACTCGTGATTCTTTTTAGGTCGTGACAAATTTGGTATCAGAGCCCTAGGTTCATCGGTCTCACGAGTACAAGAGCAATTTCTAATAGAGTCTTGCGGATCGGTATGAAGACGTCTATACCCATCTTCGAGAGGCTATACAACATATAGGAAATATTCTGTTATTTTATTCACTATCGTACACACTTGACCTTGTTGAAATTCTAATCTTGATATCTCATTCTCTCAGATGGCGAGAACTCGTAAACCGGCAAGTGTTGGTCAGAATCCTATTCCTGCACATGCTTTTGGGAATACTATCCGAGGTAGAGGCAGGAGACGAGCTCAAGGTCGGGGTAGGGGTCGTACTGCAGCACTTGTGGAAGGTCAAGTACCAATAGTTACCCAGGGTCGTGATAGGACCGTACCTCCTAATGCAGAGGATATTCATGGGGATTTGCAAGATTGTGTCGATGGGGATGAGCCGGCTCAGGCTTCACCCAGTATTTTTGTCACCCCAGTGCTTCAAGATACCTTGGCTCGTATGTTAGGACTCCTAGAGGGGATGGCTCAGGCAGGAGCTTTGCCTGTAACTTCTGATGGCTCACAGACCCGTATCGGAGGTCAGACTCTAAATACGATAGTTGCTTCAGATTCTCACACTCCCAGGACTCAACCAACTGCTGTTGTAGATCCTCGTTTGGATAGTATAGAGTTTCTAGATATTGCATCACATTTGGCGAACAGACCTTCTATGACCATTGATGAGCAAAACATGTTTGGGAGGTTCAGACTAATGAATCCTCTTACTTATACTGGTGACCTAACTGAAGATGCATATGAATTTATAGTTAGTTGTCATGAGAGGTTGCATAATCTTGGATTAATGGAGTCTTATGGAGTTGACTACACAGTATTTTAGATGACTGGCTCCGCCAAGAAGTGGTGGAGGGATTATATTAGTAGTAGGCCAACTGGATCTCCTCCACCATCCTGGACTCAGTTTACTCAGGTATTTCTATCAAAATTTGTTTCACGAAGTGAGAGGGAGCGCAAGAGGGACGAGTTTGAGGGTTTGCAGCAAGGTGGTATGTCAGTTGCAGAGTATGAGGGTAAATTTCATGACTTGGCTAGGCATGCTTCGATGATACTTCCTACAGAGGTTGAGAGAGTGAGGAGGTTTGTTAAGGGGCTGATTATTCCGATTCGTCTAGGAGTTTCTCAAGTTGCTGCTTCTGGTGTTCTGTTCCAGAATGTGGTGGATGCTGCTAAGGAGTTGGAGATGATTTGACGTGAGGGATTTGAGCAGCGTGAGGGCAAGAGGACCCGTTATTCATGTGATTTTGGTGGTGCTCCGCCTAGGAGTCGAGTTTATGTAGGGAGAGGTTATCACTCTCAGTCCAGCAGACCCATTCATGCTGTTGTACCCGTGTCTGAGGCTGGTTACACTAGGCATAGTTCTTCGAGCTCAGTGCATATTCACAGGGTTCATCATCTAGGCCTATGGTTTGCGGACGACATTGTGGTCAGCCAGGGTCCTCTTATCAGCCTGCATCTATTAGGGGTTGTTTTGAGTGTGGTGATATGGGACATTTTGCGAGAGACTGCCCTAGGACCAGATGTGGTGGTTTACATCAGGGTTCTGAGGCTTCGACTTCCACGGCTGCACAACCTCCAGCTAGAGGTGGTGCATAGAATGGTAGAGGTGGTCCTCATTCAGGTAGAGGTGGTTCTCCTTCTGGTCGAGGTGGTGGTCAGGGAGGTTCACAATATGATGGAGGTCGTTCTCACTGTTATGCTTTTCCAGGTAGGCCATAGGCTGAGGCTTCTGATGCTGGATATATTATGTGAGTCTCTTGATTTGCTGATACCTATTTCTACTCCTGTCGGGGATTCTGTAGTTGTAGATCGGGTGTATCGATTATGTATTGTTACCTTGATGGGGTATGACACTCACGCAGATTTAATGGTCTTAGATATGATAGATTTTGATGTGATTCTCGGTATGGATTGGTTATCTTCTTACCACGCAATTTTAAATTGTCATGCCAAGACAATCACTTTAGCTATGTCTGGAATTCCTATAGTAGAATGGAGAGGTTCTCTTAGTCACCCTTCTAATGGTGTGATATCATTTCTTAAGGCTCGCCAGTTGGTACAAAGAGGATGTTTGGCTTACTTGGCCCACAATCGAGATACTAGTATTGAGACTCCTATGCTTGAGTCTATTCCAGTAGTGAGTGAACTTTCAGAAGTATTTCGGACTGATTTGCCAGGTCTTCCACCAGATCATGATATTGATTTTCGTATTGATGTGGAGCCAGGCACTCGGCCTATTTCCATTCCTCCTTATCGTATGGCACCGGCTGAATTGAAAGAGTTGAAGGAGCAGTTACAGGATTTGTTGAGCAAAGGTTTTATTACACTGAGTGTATCTCCCTGGGGTGTTCCAGTTTTATTTGTGAAGAGGAAAGATGGATCTATGCGTATGTGTATTTACTATTGACAGTTGAACAAGGTAACCATCAGAAATAAGTACCCGATACCTCGTATTGATGACTTATTTGATCAGTTGCAGCGTGCTTCAGTTTTCTCCAAGATTGATTTGAGATCTAGATATCATCAACTGAAGATTAGGGTGGAGGATATCCCTAAGATAACTTTTCGAACACGTTATGGCCATTACAAGTTTTTGGTGATGTCATTTTGATTGACTAATGCTCCCGCAGCTTTTATGGACTTTAGGAATGGAGTTTTCTGACCGTATTTGGATTCCTTTGTTATTGTATTCATTGATGATATATTGATATACTCACGCACTAAGGAGCAACATGAACATCATTTGAGGATCGTGCTTTGGATTCTAAAGGAGAAGAAGCTTTATGCAAAGTTTTCAAAGTATAACTTTTGGCTTAGTCGGTAGCATTCCTAGGACATGTAGTGTCTAAGTAGGGTATCATGGTAGATCCTAAGAAGATTGTGGTAGTTAGAGATTTGGTCAAACTAGCTTCAGTTATTGAGATTTGGAGTTTCTTAGGCCTTGCAGGTTATTATCGACGATTTGTTGAGGGTTTCTCATCCATTGCATCTCCATTGACTAGATTGACACATAAGGAGGTGACGTTTCAGTGGTCTAACGAGTGTGAGGTTAGTTTCCAAAATCTCAAGACTTTATTAACCAATGCCCCGATTTTGACCCTACCCGTGGAGGGAGAGGGTTTTGTTGTATATTGTGATGCTTCTCGGATTGGTCTTGGTTGTATATTAATGCAGAATGGAAAAGTGTTAGCTTATGCTTTGAGACAGTTGAAGGTTCATGAGAAGAATTATCCTATTCATGATTTGGAGTTGGCGGCTGTTGTGTTTGCATTGAAAATTTGGAGGCATTATCTTTATGGTGTGCATTGTGAGGTGTTCATGGATCATCGCAGCCTCCAATATATATTCAATCAGAGAGATCTAAATTTGAGGCAGCGAAGATGGTTGGAGTTGCTCAAGGACTACGACATGACTATTCTTTATCATCCAAGCAAGGCAAATGTTGTAGCAGATGCCTTGAGTCGAAAGGCAGTAAGTATAGGTAGTCTAGACATGTTACAGGTTGACGAGCGTCCTTTAGCTAGGGATGTCCAATCCTTGGCCAATAGCTTTGTGAGACTTGATATTTCAGAACCTCGTAAGGTGTTGGGTTATATGGAGGCTAGATCATCCTTGTTGGAACAGATTCGGGCTCAACAGTTTGATGATGGTGATTTATGTAAGATTAGAGACAAGGTGTTAATAGGAGAAGCCAAGGCTGCAATTCTTGATAGTAAGGGAGTTTAGAGGATTAAAGGTCGTATCTGTGTTCCTCGTACATGTGATTTGACTAGATTAATCATGGAGGAGGCCCATAGTTCGAGGTATTCAATTCATTCGGGGGCTACTAAGATGTATCATGACTTGAAACAACATTATTTTTGGTGTCGTAGGAAAAGGGACATAATAGATTTTGTGTCCCGTTGTTAAATTGTTAGCAAGTGAAGTATGAACACCAAAAGCCTGGAGGTGTGACACAAAGATGCATATACCTGAGTGGAAGTGGAAGCGTATTTCTATGGACTTTGTGGTGGATTGTCACGCCCTTGGTAAGTTCAATGCTATATGGGTCACTATGGATCGACTGACTAAGTCTGCACACTTTGTACCAGTTCAGATTACCTATAACTCAGAAAGGTTAGCCAAGATTTATATTCGGGAGATAGTTTGGTTGCATGGGGTTCCTATATTTGTTATTTCAGATCGTGGCACCCAATTTACATCTCATTTCTGGCGGTCTATGCAGAAAAAGTTGGGCACTCGGGTGGATCTTATTACAGCCTTTCACCCTCAAACTGGTGGTCAGTCTGAGCGGACTATTCAAGTTCTTGAGGACATGTTGCGGGCGTGTGTGATTGATTTTGGTGGTCAGTGGGATCAGTTCTTGCCTTTAGCGGAGTTTGCTTACAATAATAGTTATCATTCGAGCATTGAGATGGCACCATTTGAGGCTCTGTATGGTAGGAGATGTCGATCTCTAATTGGCTGGTTTGATGCATTTGAGGTTAGACCATGGGGTACAGATTTGTTGAGGGAGTCCTTTGACAAGATCAAGTTGATCCAAGATAGATTTCTCATGGCTCAGAGTAGGCAAAAGAGTTATACATATCGAAAGATTCGTGATTTAGAGTTTATGGTTGGAGAGTGGGTTTTATTGAAGGTTTCACCCATGAAGGGTGCGATGAGGTTTGGAAAGAATGGCAAGTTGAGCCCAAGGTATATTGGTCCTTTCAAGATTGTTGAGCGTATTGGTTAGGTGGCGTATCAGTTGTCTTTGCCACCTGGTTTGTTAGGTGTCCATCATGTATTTCATATTCCAATGCTTAAGAAATATCATCAGGGTGGTGATCATGTAATTCAATGGGATTCAGTGTTACTTGATCAGAATTTGACTTTTGAGGAAGAGCTGATCACCATTTTGGATAGGAAAATTCGGAAGCTAAGGTCCAAGGAGATTGCTTCAGTAAAGGTTCAGTGGAAGCATCGTCCAGTGAAGAAGGCTACATGGGAGACAGAGTCAGACATGAGGAGTAAATATCCTCATCTTTTTAAGCGTTAAACTATTCGAAGACTAGGAGTATTTAGTTGATAAAAATTTTAGTGAAGAATTAATATAGTTAATAGTTAGAGGGTCATATCCATAATTCATTTAATACCTTTTTACTTGACCCATTAATTGATTTAGGTTAGTGGAATAAGTTTATTTGTTTTACTTAATTAACATTATAAGGGCAGAAAACAAAAGAGGTAGAAACTGATTTTTTTGGGCAGCGTAGATTACGGAACAAAGAGGAACGAAATAAAATATTGTAGGTAAAAGTTTTTCCTTAACCGATCTATTTTCTGCATAAGCATGCATTAGTGGTATAAATTGTTGGCGTGAAGAATCTGTTATATCGTATTGTTTGTCGTAACTTGTCATTAAAAGAGATATAATTTTAGTAAAATTATTAGATTTAATTGAATGAGTGTTTAGTTAGTAAAGATTTCCTAATGATTTCTAATGATTGCCATATATAGGAATATTTTGATGTTGGAATTTATATGTAGTGGTAGTTGCAGGATCTGGAAAAAAATGGAATGTTGGTCTACAATTTTCTCTTATTTATTTTAATTATTATTATTTTGGTATTAAAATGGTGAGGGCGATGGAATCTTAGGCCAATCATTGGGCAATCATGCCAATGATTGGACATTCATGCCAATGATTGGCAACTAAGAGATACTTTTGAAAATTGGCATGTTGCCTACAGAAGTTGATTTTAGGAAGATTTTTTTTAAAAAAGGGTCACATTGGAGCAGTGTTTCGTCTTGTTTTGTTAATCAGAGGGGGTTGATTCTTATTCTATACATATATATAATTAAGATACTAGTTTGATATATTCAGATAGGTAATTAACTATTAGGTGTATATTATATGATTTAACATTGAATTCAAGGGTATTAAAGATGTTAAAGTTAAGTTCTTGGCTTGAAATTTAGCAAGTATGAAAAATTTGGCATACCAATATATATCAAGATTTGGAGTTTGGTTGAAAATATGAGTTTTAGCGTCTATGATAGACATATAATAATTTGAATGTCTAAAAAAATTGCTTACTTACGAATATTGCATAATTAGTAGATTAGGAATGTTCCGAAACTTTGCGAAAAGGGAAGGAACTATCTTGAAGATTCGTGGCACGAGGTTCGACTCTTAAGGTATGTTAAGACTTTTAGACTTGATGAAGGACGTTTTCCTAATTAAAGATTTAAAAAAATGAAATAGACAAAGGGGTAAGGGCGAAAGATGGGGGTTCCGTATCAATGGTGTGACGGGCATTGGTACGAGTACCGGTGTTATATAAAGAAAAATTACTACTATAGAATGTGGATTGTAATTTGATAATACCAAAGCATATGGGCATTAGGTGATATATTATTAACTTGAAATCATTGTGTGATTGTGTTTTCTTTATTACGCCCGTATAGTTGTGGTAATCGAGGTGGTTATGTAGTATGTCGATATTTGACTGATTCAGGTGCATCATCATCCCCTTTATTGAAATAATATTGTGTACATGAATTGACATGAGATTGAGTATAAGTTGGGCACGTGGAGATCGTCCGCTCTGGGAATGGTGCGATGTTAAGATTATAATTTGGGCACGTGGAGACCGTTCATGCGAAAATTGTTTGATTTTATGATAGTGTGTTGAGATCGTCCACACAGACACGTGGAGATCGTTCGCATCGGTATATGGACCTCACATGTCCCTCATGAGTCATGAGCTCTCGATGTATTTCCAAGGAGTATCATGTATATACGGTTGAGTGAGTACTGGATATTCTGAGACAGTTCATTACATGGTATCATATTGCATTACATTTCATCACATCATTCATTTTTGATGATTATGTGTTTTGTTTGGTGTTTGGAAAGTACTTGATGTTTGATTACCTTTATTGATGAACCTTAAATAGTGAGTGTAATATATATATATATACTTAGATAATTCAAGAATTTATTTTTTTATATAAACCCCTCACTTACTTCTTCGTTGTCGGTTAATGAGTCATACTGGGTACACGTGGTTTCGTACTCATACTACACTTGTTGCACTCTTTGTGGTGCATATTCGATTCCAAGTAGGAGCACATCTCGTGGAGCAAATTGAGTCCGAGGTTGAAGTTCTTGGAGTTGTGGTGAGCTGCTTGGCTGTTCCATGGCCCACACCCCCCTCTATCTTTTAATTATTCTGTTATTAGTATTCAGATTGGATATCCCTTATGTTAGATTTGTCCTTTAGTTTCAGACTTGCATCGGATTTTAGAATCTCTTGTACTTAAGACACCAATTCTTGGGGTGATATATTTTTCTAGTTTCCGCATTTCGTACTTTAAGGAACTCAATGTTGGAGATTCTTGCCAAGTTTTTTTGCCCTTTTTTTTGTTTTAACCATTGGTTGGTTGTGTTTGGTTAATATGTTGTGTTGGCTTACCTATTGGTTGGAAACAGTAACGACCCGCTAGGTCTCTTGAGAACTAGGACTATTTTAACTTTTTTCTTAAAATTTAAATGGGAACTTTGAGATATTCAATATCTAAGCGTATCTAGTGGATGAAAATTTTATTAAATAATTAATAAATTAATAGTTAGTGGGATAAGTCCATAACTCATGCACTACCTTTAATATTTAGCCCATGTATTAAAATAAGTTAGAGGAGTTAAAATTAATCTATCATAATTTGAGGGAAGCAGAAATAGTGATGATTGCTCACTCAATAGTCATACCAAGGCGTCCGAGAAAAACCGTCGTTCAGGTAAGGAAAAAGAAATACCATCTCTATCAAGATTTTTTTTTTACAATTTTCTGTCGAATAGAATTGCAAACTTGAATAAGGGTAAATTAAATTGTTATCGTTATTATATTAATTATGTGAGGTTCAAGTACATCTGTCAAGGGTTTAAATTCTTTCTTATAGAGTTAATATTTATCAATAATGGGAACAAACTTATAAGCCAATCATTAGGCAATAATGCCAATTATTGGCATTTGATATGTTTTTTTATTAGAAATTAGATATGGTACATAATAGATTGGGAAAAGAAACAAAGGCCGTGTTAACAGTGCACTTCACTGGTAGTGGGTTGATATTTTTAAGATGTTTTTTTTATTTATCAAATAAAGAATTAAGTTTGATATATTCAGATAGGTAATTAATTATTAGGTGTTATTTTATATGATCTAACAATGAATTTTAGCCCATTTAAAGAGGATAGAGTTAAGTTCTTCGCTTGAATTTTTGCAAGTATAAAATTTTTGGCATACCAATATATATCAAGATTTGGAGTTTGGTTGGAAGTATGAGTGCGTTTTAGTGTCTATGATAGACATTTAATAATTTGAATGTCTACGAAAATTGCTTACTTACGAATATTGCATAATTGGTAGATTTGGAACGTTTTGAAACCTTGCGAAAGGAAAGGAAAAATCTTAAAAGATTCGTGGCACGAGTTCGGCATCTAAGGTATGTTAAGACTTTTATACTTGTTGAAGGATTTTTTCCTAATTTAAGATTAAAAAAAAGTAGACAAAGGGGTAAGGGCAAAAGATGGGGGTCTCGTATCAATGGTGTGACGAGCATTTGTACGAGTACCGGTCTTATAAAATGGAAAGTTACTACTATATAATGCGGATTGTAATTTGAGAATATCCAAAGCATATGGGCATTAGCTGATATATTATTGACTTAAAATTTTTGTGTGATTGTGTTTTCTTTATTACACTCGTATAATTGTGATAATTGAGGTGGTTATGTATTATGTTGATATTGATTGAGTGAGATGCATCATTATCCCCTTATATTGAAATAATATTGTATACATGCATTGGCATGAGATTGAGTATAAGTTGGGCACGTGGAGATTGTCCGTGCCGGGGATGGTGAGATCTGAAGATTGTAATTTGGGCAGGTGGAGATCCTCCGTGGTAAAATTGTTTGATATTATGATAATGCATTGAGATCGTCCGCATAGACACGTGGAGATCGTCCGTGTCGTTATATGGACCTCGCGAGTCCCGCATGGGTCATGAACTCTCGATGTATTTCCGAGGAGTATCATGTATATACGGTTGAGTGAAAACTGGATATTCTGAGACATATCATTACATGGTATCATATTGCATTGCATTTCATCACATCATTCATTCTTGATGATTATATGTTTCATTTGGTGTTTGGAAAGTACTTGATGTTGATTTCCTTTATTGATGAAACTTAAATAGTAAGTGTATGTGCGTATATATATATATATATATATATATATATATATATATATATATATATATATATATACACACACACACACACACACACACTTGTATAATTCAAGAATTTATTTTCTTATATAAACTCCTGTCACTACTTCTTTGTTGTCGGTCAATGAGACATACTGGGTACACGTGGTTTCGTACTCATACTACACTTGTTGCACTTTTGTGGTGCAGGTTCAATTTTGAGTAGGAGCACATCTCGTGGAGCAAATTGAGTCCGAGCTTGAAGATCTTGGAGTTGTGGTGAGCTGGTTGGCTGTTCCGTGGCCCACACCTCCCTGTATCTTTTATTTATTCTGTTATTAGCATTCAGACAGGATATCCCTTATGTTAGATTTGTCATTTAGTTTCAGACTTGCATCGGATTTTAGAAGCTCTTGTACTTAGGACACCAATTCTTGGGGTGATATATTTTTTTCTAGTTTCCGCATTTCGTACTTTAAGGAACTCAATGTTGGAGATTCTTGCCAAGTTTTTTTTTTCTTTTTTTTTCTTTTCCATTTGTTGGTTGCGTTTGGTTAATATGTTGGGTTGGCTTACCTATTGGTTGGGAACATAGGTGCCATCAGGACTCATTGGGTCGTGACAAATTTGGTATCAGAGCCCTAGGTTCATCGGTCTCACGAGTATAAGAGAAATCTCTGGTAGAGTCTATAGGATCGGTATGAAGAGGTCCATATCTATCTTCGAGAGGCTATAGGACATATAGGAAATATGTTTTTCTTTCATTCCCTATCTGCACATTTTACCTTGTTGAAATTCTAATCTTGATATCTCATTCTCTTAGATGGCGAGAACTCGTACACCAGCAAGTGGTGGTCAGAATCCTCTTCCTACTTCAGCTTCTGGGAACACTATCCGAGGTAGAGGCAGGAGACGAGCTCAAGGTCGGGGTAGGGGCCATATTGCCGCACCTGTGGAAGTTCAAGTACCAATATTTACCCAGGGTCGTGATAGGACCGTACCTCCTGATGCAGAGGTTATTCATGGGGATGTGCAAGATTATGTCGATGGGGATGAGCTGGCTCAGGCTCCACCCAGTATTTTTGTCACCCCAGTGCTTCAAGATACCTTGGCTCGTATATTAGGACTCCTAGAGGTGATGGCTCAGGTAGGAGCTTTGCCTGTCACTTTTGATGGCTCACAGACCCGTGTCGGAGGTCAGACTCCAGATTCGATAGTTGCTTCAGATTCTCACACTCCCAGGACTCAGCCAGCTGATGTTGTAGCTCCTCGTTTGGATAGTATGGATTTTCCAGATATTGCATCACATTTAGCGAACAGACCTTCTGTGACCATTGATGAGCAAAAGATGTTTGGAAGGTTCAGACTAATGAATCCTCCTACTTGTACTGGTGACTTAACTGAAGATGCATATGAATTTATAGTTAGTTGTCATGAGAGGTTGCATAATCTTGGATTAGTGGAGTCTCATGGAGTTGACTACACAGCGTTTCAGATGACTAGCTCCGCCAAGCAGTGGTGGAGGGATTATATTAGTAGTAGGCCAATTGGATCTCCTCCACTGTCCTGGACTCAGTTTACTCAGGTATTGCTATCAAAATTTGTTTCACGCAGTGAGAGATAGCGCAAGAGGGACGAGTTTGAGGGTTTGCAGCAAGGTGGTATGTCAGTTTCAGAGTATGAGGGTAAATTTCATGACTTGGCTAGGCATGCTTCGATGATACTTCCTACAGAGGCTGAGAGAGTGAGGAGGTTTGCTAAGGGGCTGATTATTCCGATTCGTCTAGGAGTTTCTCAAGTTGCTGCTTCTGGTGTTCTGTTCCTGAAAGTGGTGGATGCTGCTAAGGAGTTGGAGATGATTCAACATGAGGGATTTGAGCAGCGTGAGGGCAAGAGGACCCGTTATTCAAGTTATCACTCTCTGTCCAGCAAACCCATTCATGCTGCTATACCTGCGTCTGAGGCTGGTTTCACTAGGCATAGTTCTTCGAGCTCAGTGCATACTTCACAGGGTTCATCTTCTAGGTCTATAGTTCGATGAGGGCATTGTGGTCAATCAGGGTCCTCTCATCATCCAGCGTCTCGTAGGGGCTGTTTTGAGTGTGGTGATATGGGTCACTATTTGAGAGACTGCCCTAGGTCCAGAGGTGGTGGCTTACATCAGGGTTCTCAGGCTTCGACTTCCAGGGCTGCACAACCTCCAGCTAGGAGTGGTGCACAGAATGGTAGAGGTGGTTCTCATTCAGGTAGAGGTGGTTCTCCTTCTGATCGAGGTAGTGGTTGTGGAGGTTCACAATCCTATGCAGGTCGTTCTCATTGTTATGCTTTTCCAGGCAGGCCAGAGACTGAGGCTTCAGATACTGTTATCACAGGTATTATTCCGGTTTGTCATCGACCATCTATTGCATTATTTGATCTAGGCTCTACTTATTCTTATGTGTCCACATATTTTGCTCATAGTCTGGATATATTATGTGAGTCTCTTGATTTGTCGATACATGTTTCTACTCATGTCGGGGATTCTATAGTTGTAGATCGGGTGTCTCGATTATGTATTGTTACCTTGATGGGGTATGACACTCATGCGGATTTAAAAGTCATAGATATGATAGATTTTGATGTGATTCTTGGTATGGATTGGTTATCTTCTTACCACACAATTTTAAATTGCCATACCAAGACAATTACTTTAGCTATGCTTGGAATTCTAAAGTAGAATGGAGATGTTCTCTTAGTCACCCTCCTAAGGGTGTGATATCATTTCTTAAGGCTCGTCAGTTAGTACAGAGAGGATGTTAGGCTTACTTGGCACACATTCAAGATACTAATGTTGAGACTCCTATGCTTGAGACTATTCCAGTGGTGAGTGAATTTTCAGAGGTATTCCCGACCGATTTGCCAGGTCTTCCACAAGATCGTGATATTGATTTCTGTATTGACGTGGATCCAGGCACTCAGCCTATTTCTATTTCTCCTTATCATATGGCACCGACTGAATTAAAAGAGTTGAAGGAGCAGTTACAGGTTTTGTTGAGCAAAGGTTTTATTAGAACGAGTGTATCTCCTTTGGGTACTCCAGTGTTATTTGTGAAGAAGAAAGATGGATCTATGTGTATATGTATTGAGTATCGACAGTTGGACAAGGTAACCATCAGAAATAAGTACCTGATACCTCGTATTAATGACTTATTTGATCAATTGCAAGGTGCTTCAGTTTTCTCCAAGATTGATTTGAGATCTGGATATCATCAGCTGAAGATTAGGGCGGATAATATACCTAAGAAATCTTTTCAAACACGTTATGGCCATTACGAGTTTTTGGTAATGTCTTTTGGATTGACTAATGCCCTTGCAGCTTTTATGGACTTGATTAATGGAGTGTTCAAACCGTATTTGGATTCGTTTGTTATTGTATTCATTGATGATATATTGATATACTCACACAGTAAGGAGGAACATGAGCATCATTTGAGGATTGTGCTTGGGATTCTAAAGGAGAAAAAGTTTTATGCAAAGTTTTGAAAGTGTGAGTTTTGGCTTAGTTCGGTAGCATTATTAGTACATGTAGTGTCCAAGGAGGGTGTCATGGTGGATCCTAAGAAGATTGAGGCAATTAGAGATTGGGTCAGACTTGCTTCAGTTACTGAGATTCAGAGTTTCTTAGGCCTTGCTGGTTATTATAGACAGTTTGTAGAGGATTTCTCATCTATTGCATCACCATTAACTAGATTGACACAGAAGGAGGTGACTTTTCAGTGGTCTGACGAGTGTGAGGTTAGTTTCAAAAACCTCAAGACTTTACTAACTACTGCTCCGATTTTGACCCTACCCGTAGAGGGAGAGGTTTTTGTTGTATATTGTGATGCTTCTCGAACTGGTGTGGGTTGTGTATTGATGCAGAAGGGAAAGGTTATAGCTTATGCTTCGAGGCAGTTGAAAGTTCATGAGAAGAACTACCCTATTCATGATTTAGAGTTGGCGGCTGTTGGGTTTGCATTGAAGATTTGGAGGCATTATCTTTATGGTGTGCATTGTGAGGTGTCACGGATCATCATAGCCTCCAATATATATTCAATTAGAGGGATCTGAATTTAAGGCAGCGGAGATGGTTGGAGATGCTCAAGGACTACGACATGACTATTCTTTATCATCCAGGCAAGTCAAATGTTGTAGCAGATGCCTTGAGTCGAAAGGCAGTAAGTATGGGTAGTCTAGCCATGTTACAGGTTGACGAGTGTCTTTTAGCTAGGGATATCCACTCATTGGCCAATAACTTTGTGAGACTTTATATTTCAGAACCTCGTAAGGTGTTGTCTTATGTCGGAGGCTAGGTCATCCTTGTTGGAACAGATTCTGGCTCAACAGTTTGATGATGGTGAGTTATGTAAGATTAGATACAAGGTGTTAAAAGGAGAAGTCAAGGCTGCAATTCTGGATAGTGAGGGAGTTTTGAGGATTAAAGGTTGTATATGTGTTCCTCGGACAGGTGATTTGACTAGATTGCTCATGGAGGAGGCCCATAGTTCGAGGTACTCTATTAATCCAGGGATACTAAGATGTATCGTAACTTGAAGCAACACTATTGGTGGTGTCGTATGAAGAGGGACATAGTAGATTTTGTATCTCGACGTTTGAATTGTCAGCAAGTGAAGTATGAACACCAAAAGCCTGGAGGTATGACTCAGAGGATGCCCATACCTGAGTGGAAGTGGGAGTGCATTTCTATGGACTTTGTGGTAGGTTTGCCATGTACCTTGGGTAAGTTTGATGCTATATGGGTCATCGTGGATCGACTTACTAAGTCTGCACACTTTGTACTAGTTCAGACTACCTATAACTCAGAGAAGTTAGCCAAGATCTATATTCAAGAGATTGTTCGTTTGCATAGGTTCCTATTTATATTATTTCAGATCTTGGCACCCAATTTACATCTCATTTCTGGCGTTCTATGCAGAAGAAGTTGGGAACTTGAGTGGATCATAATACAACCTTTCATCCTCAAACTGATGTTCAGTCTGAACAAACTATTCAGGTTCTTGAGGACATGTTGCGGACATGTGTCATTGACTTTGGTGGTCACTGGGATCAGTTCTTGCCGTTAGCGGTGTTTGCGTACAATAATAGTAACCATTCGAGCATTGAGATGGCACCAATTGAGGTTTTGTATGGTAGGAGATGTCGATCTCCAATTGGATGGTTTGACACATTTGAGGTTAGACCGTGGGGTACAGATTTGTTGAGGGAGTCCTTGGACAAGGTCAAGTTGATCCAAGATAGACTTCTCATGGCTCAGAGTAGGCAAAAGAGTTATGCAAATAGAAAGGTTCGTGATTTGGAGTTTATGGTTGGAGAGAGGAATCTACTTAAGGTTTCACCCATGAAGGATGTGATGAGATTAGGAAAGAAGGGCAAGTTGAGTCCAAGGTATATTGGTCCTTCTGAGATTGTGGAACGTGTTGGTGAGGTTGCGTATCAGTTGACTTTACCACCTGGTTTGTCAGGCATCCATCCTGTATTTCATATTTCGATGCTAAAGAAGTATCATCAGGGTGGTGCTCATGTGATTCAATGGGATTCTGTGTTACTTGATCAGAATTTGACTTTTGAGGAGGAGCCAATTACCATTTTGGATAGGCAAATTCGGAAGCTAAGGTCTAAGGAGATTGCTTTAGTAAAGATTCAATGGAAGCATCGTCCACTGGAGGAGGCTACATGGGAGACAGAGTGAGACATGAGAAGTAAAGATCCTCATCTTTTTGAGCGTTCAGGTTAGCTCTTTTCTTTTCCGTTTGAGGACGAACGTCAGTTTAAGTGGTAGATGCTGTAACGACCCGCTAGGTCTTTTGAGAACTAGGACTACTTTAACTATTTTCTTACAATTTAAATTGGAACTATGAAATATTCGATATCTAAGAGTATCTTGTGGATGAAAATTTTATTAAATAATTAATACGTTAATAGTTAGTGGGCTAAGTCCATAACTCATGCACTACTACCTTTAATAATTAGCCCATGCATTAAAATAAGTTAGAGGAGTTAAAATTTATATATCATAATTTGAGGGAAGCATAAATAGTGATTATTGCTCACTCAATAGTCAATACCTAGGCGTCCGAGAAGAACCGTCTTTTAGGTAAGGAAAAAGAAATACCATCGCTATCAAGATTATTTTTTTACAATTTTCCGTCGAATAGAATTGCAAACTTGAATAAGGGTAAATTGAATTGTTATCGTTATTATATTATTGATGTGAGGTTCAAGTACATTTGTCAAGGGTTTAAATTCTTTCTTGTAGAGGTAATATTTATCAATAATGGGGGACAAACTTATAAGCCAATCATTAGGCAATAATGTCAATGATTGGCATTTGGTATGTTTTCTATTATAAGTTACATATGGTACATAATAGATTGGGAAAAGAAACAAAGGTCGTGTTAACAGTACACTTCACTGGTAGTGGGTTGATATTTTTAAGATTTTTTTTATTTATCAAATAAATATTTTAGTTTGATATATTGAGATAGGTAATTAATTATTAGGTGTTATTTTATATGATCTAACATTGAATTTTCGTCCATTTGAAGAGGTTAGAGTTAAGTTCTTGGATTGAAATGCAGCAAGTATAAAAAATTTGGCATACCAATATATATATATCAAGATTTGGAGTTTGGTTGGAAATATGAGTGAGTTTTAGCGTCTATGACAGACATATAATAATTTTAATGTCTACAAAAATTGCTTACTTACGAATATTGCATAATTGGTAGTTTGGGAACGTTTCAAAACCTTGCGAAAGGAAAGGAAAAATCTAAAAAGATTCGTGGCACGAGTTCGGCATCTAAGGTACGTTAAGACTTTTTAGACTTGTTGAAGGATGTTTTCCTAATTTAAGCTTAAAAAAAGAAGATAGACAAAGGGGTAAGGGCGAAAGATGAGGGTCTTGTATCAATGGAGTGACGGGCATTGGTACGAGTACCGGTGTTATAAAATGGAAAGTTACTACTATATAATGCGGATTGTAATTTGAGAATTTCCAAAGCATATGGGCATTAGCTGATATATTATTGACTTGAAATTTTTGTGTGATTGTGTTTTCTTTATTACACCCGTATAGTTATGATAATTGAGGTGGTTATGTATTATGTTGATATGAATGAGTGAGATGCATCTTTATCCCCTTATATTGAAATAATATTGTATTCATGCATTAACATGAGATTGAGTATAAGTTGGGCACGTGGAGATCGTTCGTGCTGGGGATGGTGAGATGTTAAGATTGTAATTGGGGTAGTGGAGACCGTCTGTGCAAAAATTATTTGATATTATGATAGTGCATTGAGATCGTCCGCACAGACACATAAAGATCATCCGTGTCGGTATATGGACGTCGCGAGTCCCCCATGGGTCATGAACTCTCGATGTATTTCCGAGGAGTATCATGTATATACGGTTGAGAGAGTACTGGATATTCTGAGACATATCATTACATGGTATCATATTGCATTGCATTTCATCACATCATTAATTCTTGATGATTATATGTTTCGTTTCGTGTTTGGAAAGTACTTGATGTTGATTTCCTTTATTGATGAAACTTAAATTGTAAGTGTAATATACATACATACAAATATATACATATATCTATATATATATACATATATATATATATATATATATATAAATATACATATATATATATATATGTATAAACTCCCGTCACTATTTCTTTATTGTCGGTCAATGAGACATACTGGGTACACGTGGTTTCGTACTCATATTACACTTGTTGCACTCTTGTGGTGCAGGTTTGATTCTGAGTAGGAGCACATCTCATGGAGTAAATTGAATCCGAGCTTGAAGTTCTTGGAGTTGTGGTGAGCTGCTTGGCTGTTCCGTGGCCCACACCTCCCTCTATCTTTTATTTATTTTGTTATTAGTATTCAGACATGATATCCCTTATGTTAGATTTGTCATTTAGTTTCATACTTGCATCGGATTTTAGAAGCTCTTGTACTTAAGACACCAATTCTTGGGGTGATATATTTATTTCTAGTTTCCGCATTTCGTACTTTAAGGAACTCAATGTTTGAGATTCTTGCCAAGTTTTTTTTTTTTTGCCTTTTTTTTCTTTTCCATTTGTTGGTTGTGTTTGGTTGATATGTTGGGTTGGCTTACCTATTGGTTGGGAACATAGGTGCCATCACAACTCGTATTTCTTTTTGGGTCGTCTTTTGAGAACTAGGACTATTTTAACATTTTTCTTAAAATTTAAATGGGAACTTTGAAATATTCGATATCTAAGAGTATCTAGTGGATGTAAATTTTATTAAGTAATTAATAAGTTAATAGTTAGTGGGCTAAGTCCATAACTCATGCACTACCTTTCATATTTAGCCCATGTATTAAAATAAGTTAGAGGAGTTAAAATTAATATATCATAATTTGAGGGAAGCAGAAATAGTGATAACTGCTCATCGAATAGTCAATACCTAGTTGGCGAGAAGAACCGTCGTTCAGGTAAGGAAAAAGAAATACCATCTCTATCAAGATTATTTTTTTACAATTTTCCGTCGAATAGAATTGCAAACTTGAATAAGGGTAAATTGAATTGTTATCGTTATTATATTATTGATGTGAGGTTCAAGTACATTTGTCAAGGGTCTAAATTCTTTCTTATAGAGGTAATATTAATCAATAATGGGGGACAAACTTATAATCCAATCATTAGGCAATAATGCCAATGATTGGCATTTGGTATGTTTTCTATTAGAAATTTATGGTACATAATTGATTGGGGAAATAAACAAAGGTCGTGTTAACATTACACTTCACTGGTAGTGGATTGATATTTTTAAGATGTTTTTTATTTATCAAATAAAGATTAAAGTTTGATATATTGATATATGTAATTAATTATTAGGTATTATTTTATGTGATCTAACATTGAATTTTAGTCCATTTAAAGAGGTTAGAGTTAAGTTCTTGGCTTGAAATTTAGCAAGTATGAAAAATTTAGCATACCAATATATATCAATATTTGGAGTTATGTTGGAAGTATGAGTTAGTTTTAGCGTCTATGATAGACAATTTGAATGTCTACAAAAAAATTGCTTACTTACGAATATTGCATAATTGGTAGATTGGGAATGTTTCGAAACCTTGCAAAAAGGAAAGGAAAAATCTTAAAAGATTCGTGGCACGAGTTCGGCATCTAAGGTATATTAAGACTTTTTATACTTATTGAAGGATGTTTTCCTAATTTAAGATTTTAAAAAAAGAAAATAGACAAAGGGTTAAGGGCGAAAGATGGGGGTCTCGTATCAATGGTGTGACGGGCATTGGTACGAGTACGAGTGTTATAAAATGGAAAGTTACTACTATATAATGCGGATTGTAATTTGAGAATTTCCAAAGCATATGTGCATTAGCTGATATATTATTGACTTGAAATTTTTGTGTGATTGTGTTTTCTTTATTACACCCGTATAGTTGTGATAATTGAGGTGGTTATGTATTATGTTGATATTGATTGAGTGAGATGCATCAATATCCCGTTATATTGAAATAATATTGTATACATGCATTGACATGAAATTGAGTATAAGTTGGGCACGTGGAGATCGTCCGTGCTGGGGATGGTGAGATGTTAAGATTGTAATTTGCGCACGTGGAGATCGTCCGTGCAAAAATTGTTTGATATAATGATAGTGCACTGAGATCGACCGCATAGACACGTGGAGATCGTCCATGTCAGTATATGGACCTCGCGAGTCCCCCATGGGTCATGAACTCTCGATGTATTTCCGAGGAGTATCATGTATATACGATTGAGTGAGTACTGGATATTTTGAGACATATCATTGCATGGTATCATATTTCATTGCATTTCATCACATCATTCATTCTTGATGATTATATGTTTCATTTGGTGTTTGGAAAGTACTTGATGTTGATTTACTTTATTCATGAAACATAAATAGTAACTGTAATATATATATATATATATATATATATATATATATATATATATATATATATATATATATATATATATATATATATATATATATATATATATATATATATATATATATATATATATATATATATATATGTGTGTGTGTGTGTGTGTGTATGTGTGTATGTGTGTGTGTGTGTGTGTGTGTGTGTGTGTGTATATATATATATATATATATGTATAATTGTATAATTTAAGAATTTATTTTCTTATATAAACTCCTGTCACTACTTCTTCGTTGTCGGTCAATGAGACATACTAGGTACACGTGGTTTCGTACTCATACTACACTTATTGCACTCTTGTGGTGCAGGTTCGATTCCGAGTAGGAGCACATCTCGTGGAGTAAATTGAGTCGGAGCTTGAAGTTCTTGGAGTTGTGGTGAGCTGCTTGGTTGTTCCGTGGCCCACACCTCCCTCTATCTTTTATTTATTCTGTTATTAGTATTCAGACAGGATATCCTTTATGTTAGATTTGTCATGTAGTTTCAGACTTGCATCGGATTTTAGAAGCTCTTGTGCTTAAGGCACCAATTCTTGGGGTGATATATTTTTTTTCTAGTTTTCACATTTCGTACTTTAAGGAACTCAATGTTGGAGATTCTTGCCAAGTTTTTCTTTGCCTTTTTTTTCTTTTCCATTTGTTGGTTGAGTTAGGTTAATCTGTTGGGTTTGGCTTACCTATAGGTTGGGAACATAGTTGCCATCACGACTCATATTTCTTTTTGGGTCGTGACAGGAACATAGGTGCCATCACGACTCGTGTTTCTTTTTGGGTCATGACAGTTTAGTTTTATTTTAATTCCAAAACTATTATCACCAACTAACTCACATTAACTTAGATAAAGAAATTAACAACTCTTCAAGTCTAATTAGTTTAGCTTTAACTTAATTCCAACACTATTCACCAAATAAATAAAATTTACTTATTTAAAGAATTAAATAATTTTCCAAGTCTAATTAGTTTAGTTTAAACTTAATTCCAACACTATATTCACCAACTAAATCACATTTACTTATTTAAGAAGATAACATCTTTCCAAGTGTAATTAGTTTAATTTTAACTAAGTTCCAACACTATATTGACCAACTAAATCAGATAAACTTATTTAAAGAACTTAACAACTTTCCCAGTGTAATTAGTTTACTTTTAACTTAGTTTAAACACTATATTAACCAACTAAATCATATTTATTTATTTAAAGAACTTGACATTGTTCTAAGTGTAATTTATTTATTTTTAACTTAAGTCAAACACTATATTCACTAAATAAATCACATTAACTTATTTAAATAATTTAACATATTTGTAAGTGTAATTAGTTGACTTTTAACTTAATTCAAACACTATATTAACCAATTAAATCATATTTATTTATTTAAAGAACCTAACAACTCTCTAAGTGTAATTAGTTTAATTTTAACTTAATGTCAAACACTATATTCACCAACTAAATCACATTAACTTATTTAAAGAACTTAAAAACTTTCTAACTCTAATTATTTTAGTTTTAACTTAATTCAAACACTATATTCACCTAATAAATAACATTAACTTTTTTAAAGAATTAAATAAATTTCCAAGTCTAATTAGTTTAGTTTAAACTTAATTCAAACACTATATTCGCCTACTAAATCACATTAACTTATTTAAAGAAGATAACATCTTTCCAAGTGTAATTAGTTTAATTTTAACTTAGTTCCAACACTATATTGACCAACTAAATTGCATAAACTTATTTAAAGAACTTAACAACTTTCCTAGTGTAATTATTTTAGTTTTAACTTAGTTCAATCATTATATTAAAAGCCTAAATCACATTTATTTATTTAAAGAACTTGACATGTTTTTAAGTGTAATTTGTTTAGTTTTAACTTAAGTCAAACACTATATTCACTAAATAAATCACATTAACTTATTAAAATAATTAACATATTTCTAAGTCTAATTAGTTTAGTTTTAACTTAATTCAAACACTATATTCACGCAACTAAATCACATTTACTTATTTGAAGAGCTTAACATCTTTCTAAGTGTAAATAGTTTAGTTTTAACGTAGTTCCAACACTATATTCATAAACTAAATCACTGTAACATATTTAAAGAATATATCTTTCCAAATGTAATTAGTTTAATTTTAACTAAGTTTCATTACTATATTGACCAGCTAAATCACATTTACTTATTTAAAGAACTTAAAATCTTTCTAAGTCTAATTAGTTTAGTTTTAACTCAATTCCAACACAATATTAACCAACTAAATCACATTTACTTATTTGAAAAACTTAACATCATTCTTAGTCTAGTTAATTTAGTTTTAACATAATTGCAACACTATATTCACCAACTAAATCACATTAACTTATTTAAAGAATTTAAAATTTTTCCGAGTCGAATTAGTTTAGTTTTAATTTAATTCCAACACTATATTCACCAACAAAATCATATTAAGTTGTTTAAAGAAATTAACAACTTTCCAAGTCTAATTAGTTTAGTTTTAACTAAATTCAAACACTATATTTACCAACTAAATCACATTTACTTATTTGAAGAACATAACATCTTTGTAAGTCTAATTACTTTAGTTTTAATTTTATTCAAACACTATATTTACCAGCTAAATCACATTAACTTATTTAAAGAACTTAGCATCTTTCTAAGTCTTATTAGTTTAGTTTTAACTTATACTCATGAAACAAATCAAATTATCTTATTTAAAGGATTTAACATTTTTCCAAGTCTAATTAGTTTAGTTTAAACTTAATTCCAACACTATATTATCCAACTAAATCATATTAATTTATGTAAAGAATTTAACAGCTTTCTAAGTCTAATTCTTTTAGTTTTAGCTTTATTCCAACACTATATTCACCAACTAAATCACATTAACTTATTTGAAGAATTTAACATCTTTATAAGTGTAATTAGTTTAATTTTAACTTAATTCAAACACTTTATTCACCAACTAAATCACATTAATTCATTTAATGAATTAAACAACTTTCGAAGTGTAATTAGTTTAGTTTCCACTAAATTCAAATACTATATTAACCAACTAAATCACATTTATTTATACAAAGAACTTAACAATTTTCTAAGTGTAATTGTTTTTGTTTTAACTAAATTAAAACATTGTATTCACCAACTAAATCACATTTACTTATTTGAAGAACTTAACATCATTATAAGTCTAATTGTCACGACCCAAAATGAGCCGCTAGTGGCACCCACACTTATCCTCCTATGTGAGCGAACCAACAAATCTAAACCCCAACATTTCGGCCATAATAAACAGAAAATAATGCGGAAGACTCAAATCTTATTAATATAACCAATAAACAAGCTTCTAAAAGTTTATCAACTATCATCCCCAAAATCTAGAAGTCATCACACCAAGAACATCTATCCTCAAATTTCTAAGTCTAAGAGTATTCAAGAAACTAAAATAAGTAAAAGAGATGGTCCATGTCCGAACTTCAAGACATCAAGACGTGAAGGATAGAGTCCAGTCCGAGCTAGAAACAGTAGCTCACCCTGAATTCTGATATACTGAAGACTGGCTAGAGTTGCGGACGAGTCGAAGTCGATGGTACGTTTGCTGCACTCCACAAATAACAAAGAGAAACATACAAGTAGGGGTCAGTACAAGGAACACGTACTGAGTAGGTATCATCGGCCAACTCAAAATAGAAAGCAATATATATTGAGTAATAATATAAAATCAACTATAGTACTTAACATGTGATAAGCAACAAACAACATGAACAAGTGTCAATAACAATAAAGTAAGCACGTATTAAGTCAACGGTATCAAGATCACACCTGAGGACTCAAGCCTCCACACCATACTTATTTGGGAAATATGTTCTTTAACTTTGAGTATATTTCCCTAATTCAAGATTCATTCTCTTTATTCCTCTTGTGTCGGAACGTGACACTCCGATCCCCTAATACTACGTGTCGGTTCGTGACACCCGATCCCCTAATACTACGTGTCGGTTCATGACACCCGATCTTCTAATACTACGTGTCGGTTCGTGACACCCGATCCCCTAATACTACGTGTCGGTTCGTGACACCCGATCCATTAACCTCATTCTTTTAGTTCATCAAGCCTTCTTTTATATCAAGGCATCATCATTAAAAGAGTGGATTTAAGGTTTTTAAGATTCCACAGTATCATCATTATAATCCATCACCATTTACGTAATCACAACATGCAACAACAAAATTAAGCATATAGAAGACTTTAGAATACTACCCAATACATATCAATCGCTATTTAGAGTTTACTACAAAATAACATAAACCATAACCTACCACCATCGAAGAATCGTGATCAAGCAAGCTAGTTCTCAAAGTCTTTGCTTTCCTCTTCGCTTCTCCCTTTCTCGCTCGTTCTTCTCTTTCTTCTTTCTCTTTTTCTTTTTTTTTCCTTCTCCAGATTCTTTTTCTTTTACCCTAATTATCATATAATTCATTATGATAAAAGTAACCCATTATCTATTTCAAGGTTACCTCCTTTAACCCTCAAGTAAATAAGTTATTAAACTTACCCACTAATTTCATACAGTTTGTCATAAATAGTCCAAAACACCCTTTAAAACTTTTAGCAGAAATCCGACCTAGTCGAGGTTACGCCGCTCGTGACAGCCTGTCGTGCCTGTGACGGTTCGTCCTGCAGGGTCGTCACAGAGTTCAGAGACTTAACTTCAGTAAAAAGGTTTGTGACGGCCCGTCGTGTCTACGACGGTCCGTGCTGCAATTTCATCGCGAAGTTCAGAGAGTTGATTCCCCGTACCCAAATTTCAGAGTTTAAGTGTTTTTGGCACGAAGACACTCGACGATCTGTCGTAACCATGACAGTCCGTCATGTGATCCATCGACACAGTCAGTCATTATCAAAAGTAATTCTACTACTCGAAACAACTAAACAGGTCGTTACAGTAGATACCAATTTACCCATCGTTCGTCCTCGAATGATCACAAGAAGAAAAACAAGGGCGAGAAAGAGTACCTGAATCTGTAAAAAGGTGTGGATATCTTTCTTGCATATCAGCATCCTTCTCCCAAGTGGACTCTGCAACTGGCCGATTCTTCCATTGAACCTTGATGGATGCAATCTCCCTTGATCTCAACTTGCGGACTTCTCTATCTAAAATGGCAACAGGCTCCTCCTCATAAGACAAATTCTCATCAAGAAGGACTGAATCCCAATGAATGATGTAGTTTCCATCCCCATGGTATCTTTTCAGCATAGACACATGAAATACCGGGTGCACTCCTGAGAGTCCTGGAGGCAATGCCAATTCATAAGCCACCTCCCCCACGCGCTTCATAACTTCAAATGGACCAATGTACCTTGAACTAAGCTTACTTCGCTTATCAAACCGCATCACCCCTTTCATGGGTGAAACCTTCAGCAAGACTTGCTCACCCTCCATAAAATCCAAGTCCCTAACCTTTCGATCTGCATATTCTTTCTGCCTGTTCTGAGCGGCTAGAAGCTTTTCCTGAATGAATTTTACTTTATCTAACGACTCCCTCAAAAGATCGGTACTTCATGGTCTTACCTCAAATGCATCAAACCAACCAATGGGGGACCTACATCTCCTCCCATACAGTGCCTCAAATGGGGCCATATCAATACTTGAGTGATAGCTATTATTGTATGAGAATTCTGCTAAGGGTAAGAAATTATCCCAATGACCACCAAATTCTATCACACATGCATGAAGCATATCTTCCAAAACTTGAATCGTTCGCTCAGACTGACCATCGGTCTGAGGGTGAAATGTAGTACTAAGATCCAACCTAGTGTCTAATTCAGCATGCAATGTTTTCCAAAACATAGAAGTAAACTGCGTACCTCTATCTGATATGATGGAAAGTGGAACTCCATGCAATCGAACAATTTCTGAGATATAAAGTTTGGCTAACTTCTCTGCATTGTAAGTCACCTTGACCGCAATGAAGTGAGCAGACTTAGTTAATCTGTCAACAATTACCCAAATGGAGTCATACTTACCCAATGTCTTTGGAAGACCAACTACGAAGTCCATTGCAATTCTCTCCCACTTCCATTCAGGAATGGGCATTCTCTGAAGTGTCCCTCCAGGCTTCTGGTGTTCATACTTTACCTGCTGACAATTCGGGCATTGAGCAACAAAATCAACAATGTCACGCTTCATCCTTCTCCACCAGAAATGTTGCTTTAGGTCACGATACATTTTGGTTGCACCAGGATGTATAGAATACCTTGAACTATGAGCCTCTGTAAGAATAGTGTGAATCAAATCATCGACGCGGGGCACACATACCCTTCCTTTAATTCTCAAAACGCCTTCCTCATCAATTTTTGCTTCTTTAGCCTCTTCTCGCAATACCATATCTCGAATCCGGATCAGTTTCTCATCAGTAAACTGCTTTCCCTTAATCTTGTCAAGAAAAGAGGATCTTGCCTCCACACAGGCCAAAAATCCTCCCTTCTCCAGTACTTCCAACCTCATAAAGTCATTAGCCAGAGTCTGAACCTCTCTAGCCAATGGGCGTCTAGAAACCTGCAAGTGAGCTAGACTTCCCATGCTCCCTGCCTTTCTACTTAAAGCATCTGCCACAACATTAGCTTTTCCTGGGTGATACAAGATAGTAATATCATAGTCCTTCAGTGTTTCCATCCATCACCTTTGTCTCAAATTCAAATCTTTCTGAGTAAAGACATAGTGTAAACTATGATGATCCGTATAGACTTCACACTTAACCCCATATAGATAATGTCTCCATTGCTTTAATGCAAACACGACTGCAGCCAACTCCAAATCATGGTCATAGTTACGCTCATGCACCTTTAGTTGCCTCGAAGCATAAGCAATTACATTCTTCTCCTGCATTAGCACTGCACCCAAACCAGAATAGGAGGCATCACAATAAACAAAGAAGTTCTTACCTCCACTGGCAAGTTGAGAATTGGTGCAGTAGTCAACAAGGTCTTGAGTTTATGAAAGATTTCTTCACATTTGTCCGACCATACAAATGGAACACTCTGCTTAGTAAAATTCGTCAGTTGGGAAGCAACAGAAGAAAATCCCTTGACAAATCAACGGTAGTAGCTAGCTAAACCAACAAAGCTCCTTACCTCTGTAATATTAGTAGGTCTTACCCAACTCTTTACTGCTTCAATCTTAGAAAGATCCACCATCACTCCATCCTTAGAAACTACGTGCCCCAAGAAGGATACTGAATCTAGCCAAATGCTCCTCATGTTCTTTCTTGCTCTTTGAATATACCAGTATATCATCAATGAACACAATGACAAAGAGATCCAGATATGGCTTAAAAATCCCGTTCATCAGGCTCATGAAAGCAGCAGGGGAATTCGTAAGCCCAAACGACATTACTAAAAATACATAATGCCCATACCTGGTTCGAAAAGCTGTCTTTGGCACATCTGCTGCCCGTATTTTCAATTGATGATAACCAGATCTCAAATCGATTTTTGAGAATGTACAAGCACCTTGTAACTGATCAAACAAATCATCAATGCGAGGAAGAGGATACTTGTTCTTAATAGTTACCTTATTCAGTTGCCTGTAGTCTATGCGCATCCGAAAACTTCCATCCTTCTTCTTTACAAATAAGACCGGAGCACCCCAAGGGGATACACTTGGTCTAATAAAGCCTTTACCTAACAACTCTTGAAGTTGGGCGTTTAACTCCCTTAACTCCGCTGGAGCCATTCTATAAGGGGGTATGGAAATGGGGCGAGTACCCGGTTCCAGATCAATGCAAAAATCAATATCCCTATCCGGTGGCATACCAGGAAGGTCTGCAGGAAACACATCCAGAAACTCATGGACTATCGAGACAGACTCAATCGAAGGTCCTTGGGAAGTCTCATCCCTGAGATGTGCCAAGAAAGCTAAACAACCCTTACTAACCATTCTCGTAGCACGAAGAAAGGAGATGATATGAACTAGAGTGGAAATATAGTCACCCTCCCATACTAGCGGATCTGTCACAGGCTTGGCCAATGTCACAGTTTTAGCATTACAATCTAAGATTGCAAAATTTGGAGAAAGCCAAGTCATACCCAGAATTACATCGAAATCAACCATTTCCAGGATAATGAAGTCTACATGAGTATTGCTCCCCACAAAAAGCACAAGACAAGACCTATACACCTTCTCAACTATCACAGACTCACCCATAGGAGTAGTGACACGAATAGGCATATCAAGCAAATCACAATGTAAATCAAGACCAGTAGAAAATGAGGAAGATACATAGGAAAATGTGGATCTAGGATCAAATAATACAGAAGCCATGCAATCACAAACCAAAAGATTACCTGTGATAACAGCATAATATGTCTCTGCTTCAGACCTCCCGGGGAAAGCATAACAATGGGCCCTATCACCTGTCTATCCGTTGCCCCTACCATGTTGTGCTGCAGAAGTTCCAACTTGTCCGCCACCTCGGCTGATTTGGTGACCAACGCATACTCCAGAATGGCGGCCTCTCCCATGACCACCTCTACCCCTAATTATCGGGGGTCTGTAACTCTGTTTTGGACAAAACCTCCTAATATGTCCAGTCTCTCCACATCCGTAACACTCTCTGGAGTCAAGCATATGCCTCTGTGAGAACGACAAAGTCTTGGGATAACCTCCAAACTTAGAGAAATGCTGACCGGTCTGCGGTGGACCCCCAGCTACAGCCTGCAGTGAAGACTGAATAGGTCGGGCTGGGTAACCTCCTGAACTCTGTCCTCTGGAGTAAGAACCACTAAACTCACCTCCCTTACGAAACTTCTTAGATGTCGATGCCATCGTGAAGTCGTCTGGCTTCACCCCCTCCACTTCTATCACAAAATCTACCACCTCCTTAAAGGATTTTGCTGTAGCAGCTACCTGTAAGGCTGAAATCTGCAAATCTGACCTCAATCCCTTCACAAAACAGCGAATCCGCTCTTGTGGACTGAAGCAAAGCTGGGTGGCATACCTGGATAATGCACGATACTTAGCCTCATAAGCAGTAACCGACATCCTACCTTGCTCTAGGATCAGGAACTCATCCCTCCTCCTATCCCTCACAGTCCTGGGTATATACTTCTCCATAAATAGGCTAGAGAATGATGCCCACGTCATAGGTGGTGCCTGTGCGGGTTTACACTCAACATACGACCGCCACCACATTTTGGCATTTCCCTAAAACTGATAGGTCACAAACTCAACACCGAATTGTTCCACTATGTCCATCTTATGTAACAATTCATGACAATCAACCAGAAAATCGTAGGGATCCTCAGATTCATCACCCTTGAAGACTGGAGGTTTCAATTTCAAGAATTTAGTGAAAAGTTCATGCTGATCACTTGTCATTATAGTCCCTGTAGTCAACCGAGGGAATGTGCCTATTTCCAATGAGGCATCCATGCGGGGAGCCACAACAGTTGCATGTTGTACTTCCAGAACCTGAGGTGCTGGTGCAGAAAACACTGGAGGTGTTTGGCCTTGATCGGATAACCCGCTAAGATAAGAAAGAACCTGGTTAATCATCTCTGGGGTAGGTTGGGGTGGTAATTTCTCATCTTGCACTTGCTCATTTTCCCCTTCCTCACCCTCTCTTACTACCTCATCAGTCGGTGGAGGAGTCACCGCCCTAGTACTAGCTGGGCCAGGTGCTTGTCCTCTTCCTCTAGAGGACGTCCTCCCGCGACCTCTACCACGACCTCTGGCCACTGCTCCCCTTCGAGCTACAGCCCTAGTGGCTGGCTCAGACGCACCCTGTCTTGCCGGTGTTGGTGTTGGCGGAGTTGTTGCTCTAGTTCTAACCATCTGCGAAATAGAGTGAAGATGGTCAGATACCAATTTGTATCACCTAGATACCAATTGGATCCAAGTAATAGCACGAAAGAAAGAAAGAATGGAATTTTCCTAAAGTCCTATAGCCTCTAAAAGAAAAGTAAGGGCGTCCCCCTACCGTTCCTCAAGACTCTACTAGACTCGTTCTTGTGTGATGAGACCAACGAACCTAATGATCTGATACCAAGTTTGTCACGACCCAAAATGAGCCGCGAGTGGCACCCACACTTATCCTCCTATGTGAGCGAACCAACAAATCTAAACCCCAACATTTCAGCCATAATAAACAGAAAAAAATGCGGGAGACTCAAATCTTATTAATATAACCAATAAACAAGCTTCTAAAAGTTTATCAACTATCATCCCCAAAATCTGGAAGTCATCACACCAAGAACATCTATCCTTAAATTTCTATGTCTAAGAGTATTCAAGAAACTAAAATAAGTAAAAGAGATGGTCCATGTCCGAACTTCAAGACATCAAGACGTGAAGGATAGAGTCTAGTCCGAGCTAGAAACAGTAGCTCACCCTGAATTCCGATATACTAAAGACTGGCTAGAGTTGCGGACGAGTTGAAGTCGATGGTACGTTTGCTGCACTCCACAAATAACAAAGACAAACATACAAGTAGGGGTCAGTACAAGGAACACGTACTGAGTAGGTATCATCGGCCAACTCAAAATAGAAAGAAATATACATTGAGTAATAATATAAAATAAACTATAGTACTTAACATGTGATAAGAAACAAACAACATGAACAAGTGTCAATAACAATAAAGCAAGCACGTATTAAGTCAACGGTATCAAGATCACACCTGAGGAATCAAGCCTCCACACAATACTCATTTGGGAAATAGGTTCTTTAACTTTGAGTATATTTCCATAATTCAAGAGTCATTCTCTTTATTCCTCTTGTGTCGGAACGTGACACTCCGATCCCCTAATACTACGTGTTGGTTCGTGACACCCGATCCCCTAATACTACGTGTTGGTTCGTGACACCCGATCCCCTAATACTACATGTCGGTTCGTGACACCCGATCCCCTAATACTACGTGTCGGTTCGTGACACCCGATACCCTAATACTACGTGTCGGTTCATGACACCCGATCCATTATCCTCATTATTTTAGTTCATCAAGCCTTCTTTTATATCAAGGCATCATCATTAAAAAAGTGGATTTAAGGTTTTTAAGATTCCACAGTATCATCATTATAATCCATCACCATTAACATAATCACAACATGCAACAACACAATTAAGCATATAAAAGACTTAAAAATACCACCAAATACATATCAATCGCTATTTAGAGTTTACTACAAAATAGCATAAACCATAACCTACCTCCACCGAAGAATCGTCATCAAGCAAGCTACTTCTCAAAGTCTTTGCTTTCCTCTTCGCTTCTCCCTCTCTCGCTCGTTCTTCCCTCTCTTCTTTCACTTTTTCTTTTTTTTTCCTTCTCCAGATTCTTTTTGTTTTACTCTAATTATCATATAATTCATTATGATAAAAGTAACCCATTATCTATTTCAAGGTTACCTCCTTTAACCCCCAAGTAAATAAGTTATTAAACTTACCCACTAATTTCATACAGTTTGCCATAAATAGTCCAAAACACCCCTTAAAACTTTAAGCAAAAATCCGACTCAGTCGAGGTTACGCCGCTCGTGACGGCCCGTCGTGCCTACGACGGTCCGTCCTGCAGGTTCGTCACAGAGTTCAGAGACTTAACTTCAGTAACAAGGTTTGTGACGGCCTGTAACGACCTGTTTAGTCGTTTCGAGCACTAAAATCACTGTGATTAAAACTGACTGTGTCGACGGATCACACGACAGACTGTCATAGTCACGACAGACCATCGAGTGTCTCCATGCCAAAACACTTAAACTCTGAAATTTGGGTACGGGGAATCAACTCTCTGAACTTCGCGACGACATGGCAGCACGGACCGTCGTAGGCACGACGGACCGTCACAGACCTCTTAAATGAAATTGAGTCTCTGAACCCTATGACGACTCTGCAGGATGGACCGCCGCAAGCACGACGGGCCGTCATGAGTGGCGTAATTCCACCAGGGTTGGATTTCTGCTAAAGTTTTTAAGGGGCGTTTTGGACTATTTATGACAAACTGTATGGAATTAGGGGATAAGTTTAATAACTTATTTACTTGGGGGTTAAAGGAGATAACCTTGAAATAAATAGTGGGTTACTTTTATCATCTTTTATACTTAATTATATGGTAATTAGGGTAAAACAAAGGAAATTTGAAAGAGGAGAAAATTAAAAAGAAAAGAAGAGAGAACGAGCGAGAGAGAAAGAAGAACGAAGAGAAAGCAAAAAGCATTGGAGAAGTAGATTGTTTGGTCACGATTCTTCGGTGGAGGTGTGTTATGGTTTATGCTTTTTCATAGTAAACTCTTAATAGCAAATGATATGTATTGGGTAGTATTGTAAAGTCTTTTATATGCTTAATTATGTGCTTGCATGATGTGATTATGTAATTGTAATGGATTGGAAAGATGAGGCTGTGAATCTTAAACCTTAAATCCACTTTGTTAATGATGATGCCTTGGTATAAAAGAAGGCTTGATGAACTAAAAGAATGAGATTAGGGGATCGGGTGTCACGAACCGACACGTAGAATTAGGGGATCGGAGTGTTACGTACCAACACCAGAAATTAAGGGATCGGGTGTCACGAACCGACACGTAGTAGTAGGGGATCGGAGTGTCACGTTCCGACACCAAGATAATAAAGAGAATGAATCTTTAGGGGATTGGACTGTCACGTTCCGACACTAGGATGATAAAGAGAATGAATCTTGAATTATGTTAATATACTCAAATTTAAAGAACCTATTTCCCAAATGAGTATGGTGTGGAGGCTTGAGTCCTCATAGATGTGCTTGGGTTGTGGCCAATGGTTATGGTACTTGTTGTTGTCACCAGTTGAGTATGGTAGTCGACTTTATGTTATTATCCGATATATACTGCTTTCTATTTTGAGTTGGCCGATGATACCTACTCAGTACTTGTGCCTTGTACTGACCCCTACTTGTAATTTTCTTCCTTGTTATTTGTGGAGTGCAGCAAACGTGCCATCATCCTCAAATCTAGCCAGTCTTCATCACGTCAGATTTCAGGGTGAGCTATTGTTCCTAGCTCGGACTGGATTCTCTCTCATTCATGTCTTGATGTCCTTGAAGTTCGGACATGGACCATCTGTTTACTTATTTTAGTTTCCTAGATACTCTTAGATATAGTAATTTGAGGATAGAATGTTCTTGTGGTGATGACTTCCAGATTTTGGGAATAATAAGTATTAAATTTTAGAAGTTATTTATTGGTTATATTAATGAGTTTTAAGTCTTCCGCATTATGTTCTGTTTATTATGGTTGAAATGTTGGGGTTTAGATTGGTTGGTTCGCTCACATAGTAGGATAAGTGTGGGTGCCACTCGCGGCTCATTTTGGGTCGTGACAACCTTGGTATCAGAGCATTAGGTTCGTTGGTCTCATCACACAAGAACGAGTCTAGTAGAGTCTTGAGGAACGGTAGGGGGACGCCTTTACTTTTCTTTGAGAGACTATAAGACTTCAGGAAAATTCCATTCTTCCTTTCTTTCGTGCTATTACTTGGATCCAATTGGTATCTAGGTGATACAAATTGGTATCTGACCATCTTCACTCTATTTCGCAGATGGTTAGAACAAGAGCAACAACTGCGCCAACACCAACACCGGCAAGAGAAGATGCATCTGAACTAGCCACTGAGGCTGTAGCTCGAAGTGGAGCAGTGGCAAGAGGCCGTGGTAGAGGTCGCGGGAGGACGCCCTCTAGAGGAAGAGGACAAGCACCTGGCCCAGCTAGTACTAGGGCGGTGACTCCTCCACCCATGGAGGAAGTATTAAGAGAGGGTGAGGAAGGGGAGAATGAACAAGTGCAGAATGAGGAATTACCACCCCAACCTACCCCATATATGATTAATCAGGTTCTTGCTTATCTTAGCGGGTTATCTGATCAAGGCCAGACACCTCCAGTGTTTTCTGCACCAGCACCTTAGGTTCCGGGAGTACAACATGCAGCTGCTGTGGCTCCCTGCATGGATGCCTCCTTGGAAACAGGCACGTTTCCTTGGTTGACTACAGGGCCTATAATGACAAGTGATCAACATGAACTTTTCACTAAGTTCTTGAAGTTGAAACCTCCAGTTTTCAAGGGTGCTGAATCTGAGGATGCCTATGATTTTCTGGTTGATTGTCATGAGCTGCTACATAAGATGGGCATAGTGGAACGATTCGGTGTTGAGTTCGTAACCTATCAGTTTCAGGGAAATGCCAAAATGTGGTGGCGATCGTATGTTGAGTGTCAACCAGCACAGGCACCACCCATGACTTGGGCATCATTCTCTAGCTTGTTTATGGAGAAGTATATACCCCAGACTTTGAGGGATAGGAAGAGAGATGAGTTCCTGAGCCTAAAGCAAGGCAGGATGTCGGTTACTGCTTATGAGGCTAAGTTTCGTGCATTATCCAGGTATGCCACCCAACTTTGCTTTAGTCCACAAGAGAGGATTCGCCATTTTGTGAAGGGATTAAGGTCAGATTTGCAGATTCCAGCCTTACAGGTAGCTACTGCAGCAAAATCTTTTCAGGAGGTGGTAGATTTTGTGATAGAATTGAAGGGAGTGAAGCCAGACGACTTCACAATGGCATCGACACCTAAGAAGTTTCGTAAGGGAGGTGAGTTTGGTGGGTCTTACTCTAGAGGGCAGAGTTCAGGAGGTTACCCAGCCCGACCTATTCAGTCTTCACTGCAGGCTGTAGCTGGGGGTCCACCGCAAATCGATCAACACTTCTCTGAGTTAAAGGGTTATCCCCAGACATCGTCGTTCTCACAGAGACCTATGTTTGAACCCAGAGAGTGTTATCGATGTGGGAGACTGGACATATTAGGAGGTATTGTCTAAAATAGAGTTACAGACCCCCAATAGTCAGAGGTAGAGGTGGCCATGGAAGAGGTCGCTATTCTGGAGTACGGGGTGGCCAAGGTAATGGAGGACACCAAATCAACCGGGGTGGCGGGCAAACTGGAACTACTGCAACGCAACATGATAGGGGCAACGGGCAGATAGGTGATAGGACCCATTGTTATGCTTTCCCTGGGAGGTCTGAAGCTGAGACATCTGATGCTGTTATCACAGGTAATCTTTTGGTTTGTGATTGCATGGCTTCTGTATTATTTGATCCTGGATCCACATTTTCCTATGTATCTTCCTCATTTGCTACTTGTTTTGATTTACATTGTGAATTGCTTGACATGCCTATTCGTGTTTCTTCTCCGGTGGGTGAGTCTGTGATAGTCGAAAAGGTGTATAGGTCTTGTCTTGTGACTTTTGTGGGGAGCAATACTCATGTAGACTTGGTTATCCTAGAAATGGTTGACTTCGATGTAATTCTGGGTATGACTTGGCTTTCTCCAAATTATGCAATCTTAGATTGTAATGCTAAAACTG
This sequence comes from Solanum arcanum, assembly GCA_027789145.1. Lineage (NCBI taxonomy): Eukaryota > Viridiplantae > Streptophyta > Magnoliopsida > Solanales > Solanaceae > Solanum > Solanum arcanum. The sequence continues at coordinate 20,214,719 of CM050935.1, read as the reverse complement.
TAACGTTGGCCAAGCCTGGGACAAATACGTTAGTATGGGAGGGTGATTACACTTCCACTCCAGTTCGTATCATCTCCTTTCTTCGTGCTAAGAGAATGGTTAGTAAAGGGTGTTAAGCTTTCTTGGCACACCTCAGGGATGATACTACCCAAGTACCTTCAATTGAGTCTGTTTCGATAGTCCGTGAGTTTCTGGATGTGTTTCCTGTAGACCTTCCTGGTGTGCCACCGGATAGAGATATTGATTTCTGTATTGATCTGGAGCCGGGTACTCACCCCATTTCCATACCCCCTTATAGAATGGCTCCCGCTGAGTTAAGAGAGTTAAAGGCACAACTTCAAGAGTTGTTAAGCAAAGGCTTTATTAGACCAAGTGCATCCCTTTGGGGTGCTCCTGTTTTGTTTGTGAAGAAGAAGGATGGAAGTTTTCGGATGTGCATAGACTACAGGCAACTGAATAAGGTAACCATTAAGAACAAGTATCCTCTTCCTCGCATCGATGATTTGTTCGATCAGTTACAAGGTGCTTGTACCTTCTCAAAAATTGATTTGAGATCTGGTTATTATCAATTGAAAATACGAGCAACGGATGTGCCCAAGACTGCTTTTCGGACCAGGTATGGGCATTACGAGTTCTTAGTAATGTCTTTTGGGCTTACGAATGCCCCTGCTGCGTTCATGAGCTTGATGAACGGGATTTTTAAGCCCTATCTGGATCTCTTTGTCATTGTATTGATTGATGATATACTGGTATACTCGAAGAGCAGGAAAGAACATGAGGAGCCCTTGAGAATTGTATTGGAAATGTTGAGGGAGAAAAAGCTTTATGCCAAATTCTCTAAGTGTGAGTTTTGGCTAGATTCAGTGTCCTTCTTGGGGCATGTGGTTTCTAAGGATGGAGTGATGGTGGATCCTTCTATGATTGAAGCAGTGAAGAGTTGGGTAAGACCTACTAATGTTACAAAGGTAAGGAGCTTTGTTGGTTTAGCTAGCTACTACCGTCGATTTGTCAAGGGATTTTCTTCTGTTGCTTCCCAATTGACAAACTTGACTAAGCAGAGTGTTCCATTTGTATGGTCGGACGAGTGTGACGAAAGCTTTCAGAAGCTCCAGACTTTGTTGAGTACTGCACCAATTCTTACCCTGCCAGTGGAAGGTAAGAATTTCATTGTTTATTGTGATGCATCCTATTCTAGTTTGGGTGCAGTGCTAATGCAAGAGAAGAATGTAATTTCTTATGCTTCGAGGAAATTAAAGGTGCATGAACGTAATTATCCGACCTACGATTTGGAGTTGGCTGCAGTAGTGTTTGCATTAAAGCAATGGAGACATTATCTATATGAGGTTAAGAGTGAAGTCTATACGGATCATCGTAGTTTACAGTATGTCTTTACTCAGAAAGAGTTGAATTTAAGACAGAGGAGGTGGATAGAACTACTGAAGGACTATGATATCACTATCTTGTATCATCCAGGAAAAGCTAATGTTGTGGCAGATGATTTAAGTAGAAAGGCAGGGAGAATGGGAAGTCTAGCTCACTTGCAGGTTTCTAGACGCTCATTGGCTAGAGAGGTTCAGACTCTGGCTAATGACTTTATGAGGCTGGAAGTACTAGATAAGGGAGGATTTTTGGCCTGTGTGGAGGCAAGATCTTCCTTTCTTGACAAGATTAAGGGATAACAGTTTACTAATAAGAAACTGGTCCGGATTCGAGATAAGGTATTGCGAGGAGAGGCTAAAGAAGCAAAAATCAACGAGGAAGATGTTTTGAGAATTAAGGGGAGGGTATGTGTACCCCGCGTCGATGATTTGATTCACACTATTCATATAGAGGCTCATAGTTCCAGGTATTCTATACATCCTGGTGCAACCAAGATGTATCGTGACCTAAAGCAACATTATTGGTGGAGTCGGATGAAGCGTGACATTGTTGATTTTGTTGCTCAATGCCCGAATTGTCAGCAGGTAAAGTATGAATACCAGAGGCCTGGAGGGACACTTAAAAGAATGCCCATTCCTGAATGGAAGTGGGAGAGAATTGCAATGGACTTCGTCGTTGGTCTTCCAAAGACAACGGGTAAGTATGACTCTATTTGGATGATTGTTGACTGATTAACTAAGTCTGCTCACTTCATTCCGGTTAAGGTGACTTACAATGCAGAGAAGTTAGCCAAACTTTATATCTCAGAAATTGTTCGATTGCACGGAGTTCCACTTTCCATCATATCAGATAGAGGTACGCAGTTTACTTCTAAGTTTTGGAAAACATTTCATGCTGAATTAGGTACTAGGTTGGATCATAGTACTGCATTTCACCCTCAGACCGATGGTCAGTCTGAGCGAACGATTCAGGTTTTGGAGGATATGCTTCATGCATGTGTGATAGAGTTTGGTGGTCATTGGGATAACTTCTTACCCTTAGCAGAGTTCTCATACAACAATAGCTATCACTCAAGTATTGATATGGCCCCATTTGAGGCACTGTATGGGAGAAGATGTAGGTCTGCCATTGGGTGGTTTGATGCATTTGAGGTTAGACCTTGGGGTACTGACCTTTTGAGGGAATCGTTAGATGAAGTGAAATGCATTCAAGAAAAGCTTTTAGTGGCTCAAAGTAGACAGAAGGAATATGCAAATCGGAAGGTTAGAGACTTGGATTTTATGGAGGGTGAACAAGTCTTGCTGAAGGTTTCACCCATGAAAGGGGTGATGCGGTTCGGTAAGCTAGGTAAGCTTAGTCTGAGGTACATTGGTCCATTTGAAGTTCTGAAGCGCGTGGGGGAGGTATCTTATGAATTAGCCTTGCCCCCAGGACTCTCAGGAGTGCACCTGGTATTTCATGTGTCTATGCTGAAAAGATACCATGGGGATGGAAACTACATCATTCTTTGGGATTCAGTTCTTCTTGATGAGAATTTGTCTTATGAGGAGGAGCCTGTTGTCATTTTATATAGAGAAGTCCGCAAGTTGAGATCAAGGGAGATTGCATCCATCAAGGTTCAATGGAAGAATCGGCAAGTTGAAGAGTCCACTTAGGAGAAGGAGGCTGATATGCAAGCAAGATATCCACACCTTTTCAGAGATTCAGGTACTCTTTCTCGCCCTTGTTTTTCTTCTTGTGATCGTTCGAGGATGAACTATGGGTAAATTGGTATATATTGTAACGACCTATTTAGTCATTTCGAGCAGTAGAATCACTGTGATAAAAACTGACTGTGTCGACGGATCACACGAAGGATCGTCATAGTCACGACGGACCGTCGAGTGTCTCCGTGCCAAAAAACTTAAACTCTGAAATTTGGGTACGGGGAATCAACTCTCTGAACTTTGTGACGACATGGCAGCACGGACCGTCGTAGGCACGACGGACCATCACAGACCTCTTAAATGAAATTGAGTCTCTGAACCCTGTGACGACTCTGCAGGACGGACCTTTGCAGGCACGACGGGCCGTCACGAGTGGCGTAATTCCACCTGGGTCGGATTTCTGCTAAAGTTTTTAAGGGGCATTTTGGACTATTTATGACAAACTGTATGGAATTAGGGGATAAGTTTAATAACTTATTTACTTGGGGGTTAAAGGAGATAACCTTGAAATAAATAGTGGGTTACTTTTATCATCTTTTATACTTAATTATATGGTAATTAGGATAAAACAAAGGGAATTTGAAATAGGAGAAAATTAAAAAGAAAAGAAGAGAGAACGAGCGAGAGAGAAAGAAGAACGAAGAGAAAGCAAAAAGCATTGGAGAAGTAGATTGCTTGATCACGATTTTTCAGTGGAGGTAGGTTATGGTCTATGCTATTTCATAGTAAACTCTTAATAGCGAATGATATGTATTGGGTAGTATTGTAAAGTCTTTTATATGCTTAATTGTGTGCTTGCATGATGTGATTATGTAATTGTAATGAATTGGAAAGATGAGGCTGTGAATCTTAAACCTTAAATACACTTTGTTAATGATGATGCCTTGGTATAAAAGAAGGCTTGATGAACTAAAAGAATGAGATTAGGGGATCAGGTGTCACAAACCGACACGTAGAATTAGGGGATCGGAGTGTCACTTACCGACACTAGGAATTAAGGGATCGGGTGTCACGAACCGACACGTAGTAGTAGGGGATCGGAGTGTCACGTTCCGACACCAGGATAATAAAGAGAATGAATCTTTAGGGGATCGGAGTGTCACGTTCCGACACTAGGATGATAAAGAGAATGAATCTTGAATTATGTTAATATACTCAAATTTAAAGAACCTATTTCCCAAATGAGTATGGTGTGGAGGCTTGAGTACTCATAGATGTGCTTGGGTTGTGGCCAATGGTTATGGTACTTGTTGTTGTCACCTGTTGAGTATGGTAGTCGATTTTATGTTATTATCCGATATATATTGCTTTCTATTTTGAGTTGTCCGATGATACCTACTCAGTACTTGTGCCTTGTACTGACCCCTACTTGTAATTTTCTTCTTTGTTATTTGTGGAGTGCAGCAAACATGCCATCGTCTTCAACTCGTCCTCAACTCTAGCCAGTCTACATCACGTCAGATTTCAGGGTGAGCTATTGTTTCTAGCTCGGACTGGATTCTCTCTCATTCATGTCTTGATGTCCTTGAAGTTCGGACATGGACCATCTGTTTACCTATTTTAGCTTCCTAGATACTCTTAGATTTAGTAATTTGAGGATAGAATGTTCTTGTGGTGATGACTTCCAGATTTTGGAAATAATAAGTAAAATTTTAGAAGTTATTTATTGGTTATATTAATGAGTTTTAAGTCTTCCGCATTATGTTCTGTTTACTATGGTTTAAATGTTGGGTTTAGATTGGTTGGTTCGCTCACATAGTAGGATAAGTGTGGGTGCCAGTCGAGGCTCATTTTGGGTCGTGATACGGCCCGTCGTGTCTACGATGGTCCGTGCTGCAATTTCATCGCGAAGTTCAGAGAGTTGAATCCCCGTACCCAAATTTCAGAGTTTAAGTGTTTTGGCACGAAGACACTCGACGGTCCGTCGTGACCATGACGGTCCGTCGTGTGATCTGTCGACACAGTCAGTCATTATCAAAAGTAATTCTACTGCTTGAAATGACTAAACAGGTCGTTACACTAATTAATTTAGTTTTAACTTACTTCAAACAATATATTCACCAACTAAATCATATTTACTTATTTAAAGAACTTAACATCTTTCTAAGTCTAATTAGTTTAGGTTTAACTTAATCCAACACTATATTTACGAAATAAAACAAATTATCTTATTTAAAGGATTTAACAACTTTCTAAGTGTAATTAATTTAGTTTAAACTTAAATCCAACACTATATTCACCAACTAATTCACATTAACTTATTTGAAGAATTTAACATCTTTCTAAGTGTAATTAGTTTAGTTTTAACTTAATTCAAACACTATATTCACAAACTAAATCACATTAACTTATTTAATGAACTTAAAAACTTTCTAAGTCTAATTAGTTTAGTTTTAACTTAATTCAAACACTATATTCACCAAATAAAAAACTTTAACTTATCTAAAGAATTAAACAACTTTCCAAGTCTAATTAGTTTATTTTAAACTTAATTCCAACACTATATTCACCAACTAAATCACATTAAATTATTTAAAGAAGTTAACATCTTTCCAAGTGTAATTAGTTTAATTTTAACTTAGTTCCAACACTATAGTGACCAACTAAATCGCATAATCTTATTTAGAGAACTTAACAACTTTTCCAATGTAATTAGTTTAGTTTTAACTTAGTTCAAACATTATAGTAACCAACTAAATTACATTTACTTATTTGAAGAACTTAACATCATTCTAAGTCTAATTAGTTTAGTTTTAACTTAATTCAAACACTGTATATTCACAGACTCTATCACAGTACTTATTTGAAGAACATAACATCTTTTTAAGTCTAATTAGTTTAGTTTTAACTTAACTCTAACACTATATTCACCAACTAAATCACATTAACTTATTTAATGAATTTAAAAAATTTCCGAGTCTAATTAGTTTAATTTTATTTTAATTACAACACTATTGTAATGACCCGGAAGGTCATTTTTGAAAACTTTTATTATTCATTTAACTTGATTTAATTAATTGATGGATAATTATAGATAATTGACTGAATTGATAGTTAATGGGTTAAAATAATTATTTTATTTTCAAATCCTATACCATGTGTCTCATATTTATATATATATAAAAAATAAAGTAGTGAAAGTTAGTAGTTTTATTTATAAATATTATTCAATGACAAAAAAATAATGAAAAGGAATCAGAAACAAACCTGAGGCGGCGTGAACATAGAACAACAGAGGGCAAAACTTTTTCACGTAAGAAAATTGCACCTGATGCTTTCATAATTTTCCTTTATTAATGGTTATGCTATCTTTTCATTAATTGTTGCACAAATATATAAATATATAATAATATGGTATATCAATTTGGTTATATATAATGATAGTGGCTGCCATTTTATCTCTTAGAAGCTAAAAACAAATATATTTATGAATTCGAAATTTTGATGATTCTAAAATAAGTTGTGATTGGGTAATTTAAGTGTGAATTGTGAGTTGGTTTACGGCAGAAGGGTTGATGCAAAAGGGTGTCTCCAATGATTGTTTAGATACTATTGGATAATAATTATCAAATGATTATTATTAAGGGAATTTGGTTTGATGAGAAAAATAAGAAATCAAATAGGATTCCTCTTGTTGTTGCAACATTAGTTTGCTGAAAAGTTGTCAATTTTCTTCAATTTTCTTTTTGATTTCATTGTAATTTTTCAATTATAAGTGTAACAATCCGTGTAGTCGGTTTGGGCACTAGAAATTTTTATGTTAGAAAATACTTTCTGATAGATTTAAGTGAGTGTTTTGGACTATTCATAATTATAATTATGTAATTAGTGGGGTAGTTTTACTAATTTATTTTGTTAATGGTTAAGAAATAATATTATAATTAATAGGGGGTCACTTTCACCACTCTTATAATTAGTTATATAATATTTAGGAGGAAATATTCTGTAGAGGGAAAATAAGGGTTTAGCCAAGAGAAACCATATCTGCAGCAGTCATGAAGCGGTTGTTCCATCAGGTAATCAAATTTAGAATTGGATTTTGAATGTATTAGCATGATTGTGTTAATTATTTTTAGTATAATATTTGAATTGGAAAAGAGGGATATTCAATAAACGCTAGAAAAATTAGTGGAGTCGTATTGGATTTTACAGAAACTGCTTGTGAGTATTATTATTATTACTATTGTTATGTTCTTGATTGGAAGGAAAAGGTGTGTATATATATATATATATAAATTAGTACTATGTTGTTGTGAAGTGGGATCGGGCGTACATTTTAATATATGTCTTAGTGTATTGTTTGGTAGAATTGGCTTAAAGTTGGTGGATGAGTGGCAAGTGAAAGTTATCTATAGAAAATTTAATTAGTTCATGGAGGATTAAATTGTTACCGTCATATGTTTACTATTTTAAAATAAATTTCGTATGTTATGTATTATCACGTTCTTTGCCATTCAAGTTGTTAAATTGAATGGCAAATGCCTTTGTTTTGAATTGCATGTAATGATGGCCTAATGGTCTATTGAAGAATAACAAACAATTAACAGTAGGAAGGTTTTAAATTCTTATGTAATTATTGATTATAAAATTGAGGCCAAATATATAACCAATAAGAGAGTAAGGTAGGGTAGTAAACTTTGATATTTCTATGATAAAATTGGGAATTTTTGCATATGAGTGTTATAAATTATGTAATATGTTGTTTTGATTTTCCCTGGTAGAGGTTACTGGGCATAGACGTAACCTTAAATTTCAATTCTTTCCATAGTTATCTTGTTATGAGCCAAGTTTTAAAATATTGAGTTAGGTAATTAAATATTAGGTGTATCGAGTTATTTAAATTCCATTAAAGTTATGCTAATGGCAGAAATTAAGACTTACAATTAGGCTTAAACTTTAAGAGATTGATTATAGAATTAGGTGAATTGATGGGTATAGGCTAGACACAGATAATCGGAGTGTTTATGGCCTTGTGAACTTACACCTTATATATATATATATATATATATATATATATATATATATATATATATATATATATATATATATATATATATATATATATATATATATATGTATATATATATATATATATTTGATAGATTGGAAGGGTTCGGAGGCAATAAGGAAAGGAAAGACATTGGAGAAGTAGTTGCTTGACTTCGATTCTTCGGTGGAGGTAGGTTATGATTTATGCTATTTGATAGTAAACTCTTAATAGTGATTTATATGCCTTGAATGATATTGTGAAGTTTCTCTATGTACTTGATTGTGTGATTGTGTGATCTGGTTGTGTGGTTTGTGATTGGTTTGAAATCCTGAGACCGTAGAATTTATATTCTCTAATCCTATCTATCGAAGTGATGCCTTGAATAAAGAAGGCTTGATGAAAATAATATAACAATGAATTGAAAGCGGTGATAATAAAGGATAAATTAACGGTATTCTTGGATCGGAGTGTCACGTTCCGACACGGTATTCTTGGATCGGAGTGTCACGTTCCGACACGGTATTCTTGGATCGGAGTGTCACGTTCCGACACGGTATTCTTGGATCGGAGTGTCACGTTCCGACACGGTATTTTTGGATCGGAGTGTCACGTTCCGACACGATAATATTAAAGGAAAAATATGTTGAATTAATGGAAGATATTCAATCTCAAAGAACTCAACTCCCAAAATGGTTTGGTTTGGAGGCATGAGTCCTCATGTGTGATCTTGATACTGTTGACTTAATACGTGCTTACTTTATTGTTATTGACACTTGTTCATGTTGTTTGTTGCTTATCACATGTTAAGTGCTATAGTTGAGTTCATACTATTATTCTATGTATATTAGTTACTATTTTAGGTTGACCGATGATACTTACTCAGTACATGTTGCCTCGTACTGAGTCCTACTTGTTTTCTTCTTTGTTTTCCTTTTATGAAATCCAGCGAGTGTACCTATGACTTCTGATTTTCCTCAGCTCTAGCGAGCCTCCCGCATATCAAGTTACAGGGTGAGCTATCCATTCAAGCTCGTGTTGGATTCTCTCGGTCACAACATGATGTCCTATACTTTCGGACACATACCATTTTATTCTTTATTTTAGTGTATTCGATATTCTTAGACTTAGTATTGGAGATTAGATGTCCTTGATGTGATGACTATCAGATTTTGGGATGATAAATATTAAACTTTAGAAACTTATTTAAATTAGTTGCTTAGTATCTTTTGGAGCTACCGCATTATTTATATTATTTATAGTTGAACTATTGGTATATGTTGGGGTTTAGATGTGTTGGTTCGCCCACCTAAGGAGGTAAGTGTGGGTGCCATTCACGATCCATTTTGGGTCGTGAAAATAAGAGGATGATTGGACATAAATATGGTTTAAGGTTTGTAAGGTTACCATCTATCAATTTAGTTTCAATTTTGGATCTTTCTTAAACATGTCAGTGTCACGACCCAAATCGGATCGCGACTGGCACCCACACTTACCCTCCTATGTGAGCGAACCAACCAATCTAAACCTTAACATTTCAATATAATATCAACAGAAAGTAATGCGGAAGACTTAAACTCATTAATAAAAACCAATTCAATAACTTCTAAAAACTCAACAACTATTATTATCCCCAAAATCTGGAAGTCATCATCACAAGAACATCTATGATCAAATTACTAAACTAAGAGTATTCTAAGAAGCTAAAACAAGTAAAAGCTAGTCCATGCCGGAACTTCAAGGCATCAAGACATGAAGAAGAAGATCCAGTCCAAGCTAGAAGCATTAGCTCACCCTGAAATCCGGTGTAATTGAAGACTGGCTAGAATTGCGGTTGAGTTGAAGACGACGGCATGTTTGCTGCACTCCACAAATTACAAAGAAGAAAACATAAAGTAGGTAGTCAGTACAAACACAAGTACTGAGTAGGTATCATTGGCCAACTCAAAATAGGAAACAGTATATATCAAGTAATATCATAAATCAACTACAATACTCAACATGTAGCAACAAGTACTAAAATCATTACCAAGTACCGCCAAGTTCACACATGAGGACTCAAGCCTCAGTACCATACTCATTTGGGAATTAGGTTCATTAGATTGAGTATATTAACATCTTTCAAGATTCATTATCTTTACTCCTCTTGTGTCGGTACGTGACACTCCGATCCCCTACTACTATGTGTCGGAACGTGACACTCCGATCCCCTAATTCTACATGTCGGTTCGTGACACCCGATCCCCTAAATCTACGTGTCGTTTCGTGACACCCTTTCCCCTAAATCTACGTGTTAGTTCGTGACACCCGTTCCCCTAATTCTACATGTCGGTTCGTGACACCCGATCCCCTAATTCTACGTGTCGGTTCGTGACACCCGTTCCCCTAATTCTACGTGTCAGTTCGTGACACCCGCTACACTAATCTCATTCTGTCAATTCATTAAGCCTTCTTACGTACTAAAGCATCATCAATCTCATTACTTTAGTTCATCAAGCCTTCTTTTATATCAAGGCATCATCATTAACAAGAGATTTTCAAGATTTGGGATTCAATAGCTTCATCATGCTTATTTCATCACAATTATATAACCACATTCATGAAAGCATACAATTAAGCATATAGAAGACTTTACAATACAACCCAACACATATCATTCGCTATTAAGAGTTTACTACGAATAGCATGAAAACCATAACCTACCTCCACCGAAGATTTTTGATCAAGCAAGCAATTTCCCAAAGCTTTGTTCTTCTTCGTTTCCCTCTTCTCTCGATCGTTTCTCTTTCCCTCTCCTTGTTCTTTCTATTTTTCTTATTCAAACCCTTCTTTCTTTTACCCTAATTAGCATATAATTAAGAATAAAAGATGGAAATAATAACCCACTAATTAACTTAAGGTTACCTCTTTTAACCCCAAGTAATTAGACTTATTAAAATTAACCCACTAACTTTATAATTAAAGGAGGAATAGTCCAAAACGCCCCTTAAAATAAATATTGAAATCCGACCCAGCCTAGGATTACGCAGCCTGTGATGGCCCGTCGTGCCTGCGACGGTCCGTCCTGCTGCTCCGTCACAGAGTTCAGAGTCTCAATTCTCTGAAGAGTCTGTGACGGTCCGTCACGCCTGTGACGGTCCATCCTGCCATTCCGTTACGAAGTTCAGAGAGTCGATTTTAGTACCCAATTTTCAGAATTCTAAGTATTTTGGAACGAGATACCCTCGACGGTCCGTTGTGCCTACGACGGTCCGTCGTGCCTACGACGGTCCGTCGTTGGGTCCGTCGACTCAGCCAGTTTTTCCCGAAATAAAATCTGCTACTCAAAACGACTAAACAGGTCGTTACAATAGATACCAATTTACCCATCGTTCGTCCCCGAACGATCACAAGAAGAAAAACAAGGGCGAAAAGGAGTACCTGAATCTGTAAACAGGTGTGGGTATCTTTCTTGCTTATCTGCCTCCTTCTCCCAAGTGGCTTCTTCAACTGGTCGATTTTTCCATTGAACTTTGATGGATGCAATCTCCCTTGACCTCAACTTTCGAACTTCTCTATCTAAAATAGCAACAGGTTCCTCCTCATAAGACAAATTCTCATCAAGCAACACTGAATCCCAATGGATAATGTAGTTTCCATCCCCATTGTATCTGTTCAACATAGACACATGAAATACCGGATGCACTCCGGACAGCCCTGGAGGCAAGGCTAACTCATAAGCCACCTCCCCTACTCGCTTAAGTACTTCAAATGGTCCAATATACCTTGGGCTTAGCTTACCCCTTTTTTCAAACCACATCACCCCTTTCATGGGCGAAACCTTCAACAAGACTTGCTCACCCTCCATGAACTCCAAGTCTCTCACCTTTCGATCTGCATATTCCTTTTGCCTGCTTTGAGCCGCTAAAAGCTTTTCTTGAATAGATTTCACCCTCTCTAATGAATCCCTCAAAAGGTCAGTACCCCAAGGTCTAACCTCAAATGCATCAAACCAACCAATGGGAGACCTACATCTCCTCCCATACAATGCTTCAAATGGGGTCATATCAATACTTGAGTGATAGCTATTGTTGTAGGAGAATTCTGCTAAGGGTAAGAAGCTATCCCAATGGCCACAAAATTCTATCACACATGCACGAAGCATATCCTCCAACACTTGAATCGTTCTCTCAGACTGACCATCGGTCTGAGGATGGAACGCAGTACTAAGGTCCAACTTATACCCAATTCCGCATGCAATGTTTTCCAAAACTTGAAGTAAACTGCGTACCTCTATCTGATATAATGGAGAGTGGAACCCCATGCAATCGCACCACTTCCGAGATGTAAAGTTTGGCTAACTTCTCTGCATTGTAAGTTACCTTGACCGGAATGAAATGAGCAGACTTAGTTAACCTATCGACAATCACCCAAATAGAGTCATACTTACCCATTGTCTTGGGAAGGCCAACCACGAAGTCCATTGCAATCCTTTCCCACTTCCATTCAAGAATGGGCATTTTCTGAAGTGTTCCTCCGGGCCTCTGGTGTTCATACTTTACTTGTTGACAATTGGACATTTGGCAATAAAATCAACAATATCACGCTTCATTCTACTCCACCAAAAGTGTTGCTTTAGGTCACGATACATCTTGGTTGCACCAGGATGTATAGAATACCTTGAACTATGAGCCTCTGTCAGAATAGTGTCGATCAAATCATCAACGGGGGGGTACACATACCCTTCCCTTGATTCTCAAAACACCTTCCTCATTGATTTGTGCTTCCTTAGCCTCTCCTAGCAATACTTTATCTTGGATTCTGCTTAGTTTCTCATCATCAAACTGTTTTCCCTTAATCTTGTCAAGGAAAGAAGATCTTGCCTCCACACAAGCCAACAGTCCTCTTTTCTCATTTACTTCTAACCTCATAAAGTCGTTAGCCAGAGTCTGAACCTCTCTAGCCAATGGACGTCTAGAAACTTGCAAGTGAGCTAGACTTCCCATGCTCCCTGCCCTTCTACTTAAGGCGTCTGCCACAACATTAGCCTTTCCCGGATGATACAAGATAGTGATATCGTAGTCCTTCAGTAGTTCCATCCATCTCCTCTGTCTCAAATTCAAATATTTTTGAGTAAAAACATAATGTAGGCTACGATGATCCGTGTATACTTCACACTTAACCCCATATAAATAGTGTCTCCATTGCTTTAATGCAAACACTACCGCAGCCAATTCCAAATCATGGGTCGGATAGTTACGTTCATGCACCTTTAATTGCCTCGAAGCATAAGCAATTACATTCTTCTCTTGCATTAGCACTGCACCCAAACCAGAATAGGATGCATCACAATAAACAATGAAGTTCTTACCTTCCACGGGCAAGGTGAGAATTGGTGCAGTAGTCAACAGAGTCTTGAGCTTCTGAAAGCTTTCTTCACACTCGTCCGACCATACAAATGGAACATTCTGCTTAGTCAAGTTCGTCAATTGGGAAGCAATGGAAGAGAATCCCTTGACAAATCGACGGTAATAGCTAGCTAAACCAACAAAGCTCCTTATTTCTGACACATTAGTAGGTCTTACCCAATTCTTCACTGTCTCAATCTTAGAAGGATCCACCATCACTCCATCCTTAGACACCACGTGCCCCAAGAAGGACACTGAATCTAGCCAAAACTCACACTTGGAGAATTTGGCATAAAGCTTTTTCTCCCTCAACATTTCCAATACCATTCTCAAATGCTCCTCATGTTCTTTCTTGCTCTTTGAGTATATCAGTATATAATCAATAAATACGATCACAAAGAGATCCAGGTATGGCTTAAAAATCCCATTCATCAAGCTCATGAAAGCAGCAGGGGCATTCGTAAGACCAAAAGACATCACTATGAATTCGTAATGCCCATATCTGGTCCGAAAAGCAATCTTTGGCACATCCGTTGCTCGTATTTTCAATTGATGATAACCGGATCTCAAGTCAATCTTAGAGAAGACACAAGCACCTTGTAACTGATCGAACAAGTCATCAATGCAAGGAATGGGATACTTGTTCTTAATGGTTACCTTGTTCAACTGCCGGTAGTCTATGCACATCCGAAAACTCCCATCCTTCTTCTTCACAAATAACACCGGAGCACCCCAAGGAGATGCACTTGGTCTAATGAAGCCTTTGCTTAACAACTCTTGAAGTTGGGCCTTTAACTCTCTTAACTCCGCGGGAGCCATTCTATAAGGGGGTATAGAAATGGGGCGAGTGCCCGGTTCAAGATCAATGCAGAAGTCAATATCCCTATCTGGTGGCATACCAGAAAGATCTGCAGGGAACACATCCAAAAACTCACGGACTATCGAAACCAACTCAATCGAAGGTACTTGAGTAGTGTCATCCCTGAGATATGCCAAGAAAGCTAAACATCCTCTACTAACCATTCTCTTAGCACGAAGAAAGGAGATGATACGAACCGGAGTGGAAGTGTAGTCGCCCTCCCACACTAACGGATCTGTCCCAGGTTTGGCTAACGTCACAGTTTTAGCATTACAATCCAAGATTGCCAAATTCGGAGAAAGCCAAGTCATACACAGAATCACATCAAAATCAACCATTTCTAAGATAACCAAGTCTACATAAGTATTACTCCCCACAAAAGTCACCAAACAAGACCTATATACTTTTTCAACTATCACAGACTCACCCACCGGGGTAGAAACACGAATAGGCATGTCAAGCAATTCACAAGGTAAATTAAGACCATTAGCAAATGAGGAAGATACATAAGAAAATATGGATCCAGGATCAAACAGTACAGAAGCCATGCAATCACAAACCGAAAGATTACATGTGATGACAGCATCAGATGTCTCCGCCTCAGATCGCCCAGGGAAAGCGTAACAATGGGCCCCATTACTTGTCTGTCCGTTGCCCCTACCATGTTGTGTTGTAGTGGCTCCAGTTTTCCATCACCCTGGCCGTTTTGGTGACCACCATTACCTCGGCCACCACGTCCTCCAGAATAACGGCCTCTACCATGAGCACCTCTACCTCTAGCTATTGGGGGTCTATAACTCTGTTTTGGACAATTCCTCCTAATATGTCCAGTCTCCCCACATCCATAACACTCTCTGGAGTAAAGCATAGGTCTCTCAGAGAAGTGTTGACCAGTCTGAGGTGGACCCCCAACTACAGTCTGTAGTGAAGACTGAATTGGTCGAACTGAGTAACCTCCTGAACCTTGTCCTCTAGAGTAAGAACCATTAAACTCACCTCCCTTTCGAAACCTTTTTGATGTTGATGCCATGGTGAAGTCATCTGGCTTCACTCTACCTCTATCACGAAGTCTACCACTTCTTGAAAAGATTTCGCTGTAGCCGCTACCTGTAAGGCTGAAATTCACAACTCTGATCTCAACCCCTTCACAAAACGGCGAATCCGCTCTTGTGGACTGAAACATAGTTGGGTGGCATACCGGGATAATGCACGAAACTTAGCCTCATATGCAGTAACCGACATCCTACCTTGTTCTAGGCTTAAGAACTCATCTCTTTTCCTATCCCTCAAAGTCCGGGGGATATACTTCTCCATAAAAAAGCTGGAGAATGATGCACAAGTCATAGGTGGTGCCTTTGTTGGTTGACACTCAACATGTGACTGCCACCACATTTTGGCGTTCCCTTGAAACTGATAAGTCACAAATTCAACACCAAACCGTTCTACTACACCCATCTTGTGTAGTAGCTCATGATAGTCAACTAGAAAAGCGTAGGCATCCTCAGATTCAGCACCCTTGAAGACTGGAGGTTTCAATTTCAAGAACTTACTGAAAAGTTCATGCTGATCATTTGTCATTCTAGGCCCTGTAGTCAGACGAGGAAATGTGCCTATTTCCAATGCGGCATCCATGCGGGGAGCCACAGTAGCCGCATGTTGTACCTCCGGAGCCTGAGGTGCTAGTTCAGAAAACAGTGGAGGCGCTTGGCCTAGATCAGATAACCCGCTAACATAAGCAAGAACCTGATTGATCATCTCTAGGGTAGGTTGGGGTGGCATTTCCTCATTCTGCACTTGTTCATTCTCCCCTTCCTCACCCTCTCTTACCACTTCCTCAGTCGGTGGAGGAGTCACTGCCCTAGTACCAGATGGGCTAGGTGCTCGTTCTCTTCTTCTAGAGGATGTCCTCCCACGACCTCTACCGCGGCCTCTTGCCACTGCTCCTCTTCGAGCTACAGTCTCAGTGGCTAGCTCAGATGCATCTTGTCTTGCTGATGTTGATGTTGGCGCGGTTGTTGCTCTAGTTCTAACCATCTGCGAAATAGAGTAAAGATGGTCAGATACCAATTTGTATCACCTAGATACCAATTGGACCCAAGTAGTAGCACGAAAGAAAGAATGAAAGAATGGAATTTTCCTAAAGTCTTATAGCCTCTCAAAGAAAAGTAAAGGTGTCCCCCTACCGTTCCTTAAGACTCTAGTAGACCCGTTCTTGTGTGATGAGACCAACAAACCTAATGCTCTGATACCAAGTTTGTCACGACCCAAATCGGATCGCGACTGGCACCCACACTTACCCTCCTATGTGAGCGAACCAACCAATCTAAACCTTAACATTTCAATATAATATCAACAGAAAGTAATGCGGAAGACTTAGACTCATTAATAAAAACCAATTCAATAACTTCTAAAAACTCAACAACTATTTTTATCCCCAAAATCTGGAAGTCATCATCACAAGAACATCTATGATTAAATTACTAAACTAAGAGTATTCTAAGAAGCTAAAACAAGTAAAAGCTAGTCCATGCCGGAACTTCAAGGCATCAAGACATGAAGAAGAAGATCCAGTCCAAGCTAGAAGCATTAGCTCACCCTGAAATCCGGTGTAATTGAAGACTGGCTAGAATTGCGGTTGAGTTGAAGACGACGGCACGTTTGCTGCACTCTACAAATAACAAAGAAGAAAACATAAAGTAGGGGGTCAGTACAAACACAAGTACTGAGTAGGTATCATTGGCCAACTCAAAATAGGAAACAGTATATATCAAGTAATATCATAAATCAACTACAATACTCAACATGTAGCAACAACAAGTACTAAAATCATTACCAAGTACCGCCAAGTTCACACATGAGGACTCAAGCCTCAGTACCATACTCATTTGGGAATTAGGCTCATTAGATTGAGTATATTAACATCTTTCAATATTCATTATCTTTACTCCTCTTGTGTCGGTACGTGACACTCCGATCCCCTACTACTATGAGTCGGAACGTGACACTCCGATCCCCTACTACTATGAGTCGGAACGTGACACTCCGATCCCCTAATTCTACGTGTCGGTTCGTGACACCCGATACCCTAAATCTACGTGTCAGTTCGTGACACCCGTTCCCCTAATTCTACGTGTCGGTTCGTGACACCCGATCCCCTAATTCTACGTGTCGGTTCGTGACACCCGTTCCCCTAATTCTACGTGTCGGTTCGTGACACCCGCTCCACTAATCTCATTCTGTCAATTCATTAAGCCTTCTTACGTACTAAAGCATCATCAATCTCATTACTTTAGTTCATCAAGCCTTCTTTATATCAAGGCATCATCATTAACAAGAGATTTTCAAGATTTGGGATTCAATAGCTTCATCATGCTTATTTCATCACAATTATATAACCACATTCATGCAAGCATACAATTAAGCATATAGAAGACTTTACAATACAACCCAACACATATCATTCGCTATTAAGAGTTTACTACGAATAGCATGAAAACCATAACCTACCTCCACCGAAGATTTTTGATCAAGCAAGCAATTTCCCAAAGCTTTGTTCTTCTTCGTTTCCCTCTTCTCTCGATCGTTTCTCTTTCCCTCTCCTTGTTCTTTCTATTTTTCTTATTCAAACCCTTCTTTCTTTTACCCTAACTAGCATATAATTAAGAATAAAAGATGTAAATAATAACCCACTAATTAACTTACGGTTACCTCTTTTAACCCCCAAGTAATTAGACTTATTAAAATTAACCCACTAACTTTATAATTAAAGCAGGAATAGTCCAAAACGCCCCTTAAAATAATTACTGAAATCCGACCCAGCCTGGGATTAGGCAGCCTGTGACGGCCCGTCGTGCCTGCGACGGTCCGTCCTACTGCTCCGTCACAGAGTTTAGAGACTCAATTCTCTGAAGAGTCTGTGACGGTCCGTCACGCCTGTGACGGTCCGTCACGCATGTGACGGTCCATCCTGCCATTCCGTTACGAAGTTCAGAGAGTCGATTTCAGTACCCAACTTTCAGAATTCTAAGTATTTTTGGAATGAGATACCCTCGACGGTCCGTCGTGCCTACGACGGTCCGTCGTTGGGTCCGTCGACTCAGCCAGTTTTTCCCGAAATAAAATCTGCTACTCAAAACGACTAAATAGGTCGTTACAGTCAGTATTTTTATTATTTGGTCAATAATGTTAATTTCTATGTATATTCCTCTTTGTTTTTTTATTCATTTCACAAATGGTTCATAGTTGACTTACTCTTGTATTATTATACCATTGCAATTTAAGTTTTGATATATTGGTACACCTAATTAAATATTAAATGTATGGTATTATGTGAATACCATTAGATTATAATATTGAAAGAATTAAGACTTAACCTTAGATTTGGAATTTGGAAAATATAATAGTGGGCATGTTAATTGACATTAAATTTAGGACTTTGATTATAAATTTGAGTGAGTTCAGTGTCTAGACTAGACAAAGAGTAATATGTGTGTTGTTAGTTTCGAAATCTTATTGTGATTATTAATTTGAATAGATTGCTTTGAGTTGGAAGCAACGAAAGGAAAGACTCAAACCCCATAGTGATTATTTGACTATTTGAGGTAAGTGAATTTCTAAACTCTTGTTAAGTGTATGTAATGCGTGTATTTCCTTGTGCTATATGTTTGAGAGTAATGGGACTTGGTGGTGGGTTGACTTGTCCACATTGATTAAGTCTAATGATGAAAACAAAAGGGTAATAAAAGGCAGTGTGAAAAATGGGTTGTGTATGATGTGTTGAATGGAGAATGGTTTGAAAGGCTTGTTGAATCATTGTTGATGTTGTTGTGAATTGTGCAATGTTATTAAAATAGTGATATCCTATTTATTTTTGTATGAACATGTCATTTGCATTATTTTAAGACATGATTGTGAAAAGTGTTATGTGCATTGAGAAAGAATGAGAACTTAAAGAGGATGTACCATTTCGAGGGACGTATCGCACGCCACGATGGATACTATATTTCGAGGGACGTATCGCGCGCCGTGATGGTTACTATTATCGAGGGTCGTGTCGTGCGCCGCGATAGATGCATGGAAAGATATGTCCCCCATGGGTCCCGGACTAAGAGACAGCGGGTGTGTATCACTAGGTCAGACATGCATCATTATACTTGACATTGCAGTGCATTGCATTGCACATACTTATCATTAGTGAGCTTGATATTGTGTTTTGCTGATTTTTTGAATGCCTTTCTGTGGAATTGGTGATTGATGAATACTGAGCTTGTAGTTGAGGATAAATATAATTTGTTAAAGTATTGTTGTTAAGGGCACGTAATTTACAAAAGTGTTGATGTGGAGGATATGTAATTTGTCAAGGTGTTGTTGTTGAACTATGTGCTATGTAAACTGTGAGCTGTTAGGTTGTGCTGATTTTATTATGCAGGTTGTAGTTGTGGAGGTTCAGTTGGGGTGGTAGGAGTACCCGTATTTCATCACCTTATCTTGTGTTTAGAGGTTTACTTGCTGAGTACCGTGTGGTTTGGTACTCACCCCTTGCTTCTACAAATTATTTTTGTAGGTTACTAGCCCCGACCTTTATGATATATTTCTCTTCTTTTCCGAGGCTTCTTGGAGATTTGTGAGGTAGTTGTTTCCATTTCAGCAGACTTCATTCTCCTTAATTATGATCTTGTTCTATTCTAGAAACAAGTTCATTTGAGGCTTGAGTTTTTCTTTTGAATCAATTGTAATACTTTAGAGGCTTGTACATGTGACTACCAGGTTTTAGGGGTTTTAATAAGTTACATAAATTTTATTTCCGCACTTTTTGGGTCGTGACAAATATAATCACCAACTAAATCACATTAACTTATTTAAAGAATTTAATAATTTTCTAAGACCAATTCGTTTAGTTTTAACTTAATTCAAACACAATATTAACCAACTCAATAACATTTACTTATTTGAAAAACATGACATCATTCTAAGTCTAATTAGTTTAGTATTAACTTAATTCCAACATTATATTTACCAACAAAATCACATTAACTTATTTAAAGAACTTAACAACTATCTAAGTGTAATTAGTTTAGTTTTCACTTAATTTGAAACACTATATTCACAAACAAAATTACATTTACTTTTTTTAAGAACTTAAAATCTTTCTAACTCTAATTAGTTTCGTTTTAACTTAATTCAAACATTATATTCACAAACTAAATCACATTTACTTATTTAAAGAACTTAAAATCTTTCTAAGTCTAATTAGTTTAGTTTTAACTTAATTCCAAAACTATATTCACGAAATAAATCAAATTATCTTATTTAAAGTATTTAACAATTTTCCAAGTCTAATTAGTTTAGTTTAAACATAATTCCAACACTATATTCACCAACTAAATCATATTAATTTATTTACAGAATTTAACAACTTTCTAAGTCTAATTCTTTTAGTTTTAACTTAATTCATACACTATATTCACCAATTAAATCACATTTACTGATTTGAAAAACATAACATAATTCTTATGATAATTAGTGTAGTTTTAACTTAATTCCAATATTATATTCACAAAATAAATAGCACTAACTTATTTAAAGAATTTAAAAACTTTCTAAGTCTAATTCCTTTAGTTTTAACTTAATTCAAACACTATATTCACCACATAAATCACATTTACTTATTTGAAAAGCACAACATCATTCTAATTCTAATTAGTTTAGTTTTAGCATAATTCCAACATTATATTTACCAACTAAATCACATTAACTTATTTAAAGAACATAATATCTTTCTAAGTCTAATTAGTTTTATTTCAATTTAGTTTCAACACCATATTCACCAAATAAATAACATTAACTTATTTACAGAATTTAAAACTTTCTAAGTCTAATTTGTTTAGTTTTAACTTAATTCCAACGCTATATTCACCAAATAAATCACATTAACTCATTGAATGAAATAAACAACTTTCTAAGTCTGATTTGTTTAGTTTTAACTTAATTCAAACACTCTATATTCACCAACTAAATCACATTTACTTATTTGAAGAACTTAACATCTTTCTAAGTCTAATTAGTTTAGTTTTAATGTAATTCAAACACTATATTCACCAACTAAATAACATTAACTTATTTTAATAACATAACATATTTCTAAGTTTAATTAGTTTAGTTTAAACTTAATTCAAACGTTCTATATTAACCAACTAAATAACATTTTATTTAAAAAACTTGACATCTCTCTAAGTGTAATTAGTTTAGTTTTCACTAATTCAAAACTATATTAACCAACTAAATCACATTTACTTATTTGAAGAACTTAACATCTTTCTAAGTCTAATTACTTTAGTGTTAACTTAATTCATATACTATAATTCACCAACTAAATCACATTTACTTATTTACAGAAATTAACATCTTTCTAAGTCTAATTAGTTTAGTTTTGACTTAACTCCAACAGTATATTCATGAAATAAATGAAATTATCTTATTAAATGGATTTAACATATTTCAAAGTCTAATTCGTCTAGTTTAAACTTAATCCCAACACTATATTCACCAACTAAATCACATTAACTTATTTGAAGAATTTAACATTTTTGAAGTGTAATTAGTTTAATTTTAACTAAATTCAAATACTATATTACCAACTAAATCACATTAACTCATTTAATGAATTTAACAACTATCTAAGTCTAATTAGTTTAGTTTTAACTTAATTCAAACACTCTATATTCACAAACTAAATCACATTTACTTATTAGAAGAACTTAACATATTTTTAAGTCTAATTAGTTCAGTTTTAACTTAATTCCAACATTATATTTACCAACTAAATCACATTAACTTATTTAAAGAATTGCAATTTTTTTCAAGTCTAATTAGTTTAGTTTCATTTTAATTCCAACACTATATTTACTAACTAAATCAAATGAAATTATTTGAAGAAATTAACAACTTTCCAAGTCTAATGAGTTTAGTTTTAACAAAATTCAAACACTATATTCACCAACTAAATCACATTTACTTATTTGAAGAACATAACATCTTTCTAAGTATAATTAGTTTAGTTTTAACTTAATTCCAACACTATTTTTACCTACTAAATCAAATTAACTTATTTAAATAACACAACATCTTTCCAAGTGTAATTAGTTTATTTTTAAATTAGTTCACACACTATACTAACCAACTAAATCGCATTAACTTATTTAAGGAACTTAACAACTTTCAAACTGTAATTTGTTTAGTTTTTACTTAATTCAAACACTATATTAACCAACTAAATTGCATTTATTTATTTAAAGAACTTATCATCTTTCTAAGTATAATTAGTTTAGTTTTAACTTAATTCGAACACTATATTCATCAACTAAATCACATTTACTTATTTGAAGAACTTAACATCTTTCCAAGTCTAATTAGTATAGTTTTATCTTAATTCCAACATTATTGTAACAACCTGTTTAGTCATTTCGAGCAGTAGAATCATTTGTGGTAAAAACTAACTGGGTCGACGGATCACGCGACGGACCGTCAAGGTCACGACGGACCGTGATGGACTACGTCGTCCCATACTTGTGAAATTTCTCCTTTGACTCCCTTCATTTCCCTCGACGACAGGTGGGATGAACCGTCATAAGCACAACGGTTCGTCGAGAGTTTCCATTTCAAAACACTTCAACTCGAAAATCTGGGTACTGGGATCAACTCTCTGAACTTCGTGACGGAATTGCAGCACGGACCGTCGAAGATACGACGGACCGTCACAAACATCTTTACCGAATTTGAGTCTCTGAACTTTGTGACGGACCTGCAGGACGGCCCGTCATAGATATGACGGACCGTCACAAGCTGCGTAACCCCGCCAGGGTCGGATTTGTTCTAAAAGTTTTAAACGGGTGTCTTGGACCATTCATGACAAACTTTATGAAATTAGTGGGGTAAGTTTAACAATTTATTTACTTGGGGGTTAAAGGAGATAACCTTGAAATAAATAATGGGTTACTTTTATCATCTTTTATATTTGATTATATGATAATTAGGGTAAAAGAAAAAGAATTTGGAGAGGAAAAATAAAAAGAACAGAGAGAGGGAGAACGAGAGAGAAAAGGGAGAAGCGAAGAGGAAAGCAAAGGCATTGGGAAGTAGCTTGTTTGATCACGATTCTTCGGTGGAGGTAGGTTATGGTTTGTTTCTATCTGATAGATAAACTCTAAATAGCGATCGATATGTGTTGGGTAGTATTGTAAAGTCTTCTATATGCTTGATTGTGTGTTTGCATGTTGTGAATGTAGAATCTTTAATCTTAGCCCTCTCTATTAAGATGATGCCTTGACAAAAAGAAGGCTTGATGAACTAAAATAATGAGATAAATGGATCGGGTGTCACGTTCTGACACGTAGAATTAGGGGATCGGAGTGTCACATTCCGACACGTAGAATTTAGGGATCGGAGTGTCACGTTCCGACACGATAATAATAAAGAGAAGTAATCTTGAATTATGTTAATATACTCAATTTAAAGGACGTATTTTCCAAATGAGTATGGTGTAGAGGTTTGAGTCCTCAAGGGTATGCTTGGTGTTGTTGCCAATGGTTATTGTACTTGTTGATTGTCACCTGTTAAGTATTATGGTTGATTTTACATTATTATTCAATATATATTGCTTTCTATTCTGAGTTGGCCGATGATACCTACTCAGTACGTGTTCCTTGTACTGACCCCTACTTGTATTTTCTTATTTGTTATTTTGTGGAGTGCAGCAAGTGCGCCATCGACTTCGACTCGCCCTCAACTCTAGCCAGTCTCCAGCATATCAGAAATCAGGGTGAGCTATTGTTCCTAGCTCGTGCTGGATTCTCTCCTTCACGTCTTGATGTCTTGAAGTTTGGACATGGACCATCCTTTTACTTATTTTATCTTCTTAATACTCTAAGATTTAGAAATTTGAGGATAGATGTTCTTGATGTGATGACTTCCAGATTTTGGGAATAATAAGTATTGAGTTTTAGAAGCTATTTAATTGATTTTCATTAATGAGTTTTGAGTCTTCCACATTATATTTTGTTCTTTATGGTTGAAATATTGGTAAGTGTTAGGGTTTAAATTTGTTGGTTCGCTCACATAGGAGGATAAGTGTGGGTGCCACTCGCGGCTCGTTTTGGGTCGTGACAACTATATTCACCAACCAAATCACATTTACTTATTTGAAGAACTTAAAATCTTTTTAAGTCTATCTAATTTTGTTTTAACTTAATTCCAACACTATATTCACCAACTAAATAACATTCACTTATTTGAAGAACTTAACATCTTTCTAAGTCTAATTAGTTTACTTTTAACTTAATTCCAACACTATATTCACTAACTAAATCACATTTACTTATTTAAAGAACTAACATTTTGGTAAGTGTAATTAATTTAGTTTAAACTTTAGTCAAACACTATATTCACCAAATTAATCAAATTAACTTATTTAAAAAACTTAACATCTTTCTAAGTCTAACAAGTTTATTTTTAATTTAATCCCAACACTATATTCACCAATATAAATAACATTAACTTACTTATAGAATTTAACAACTTTCTAAGTCTGATTAGTTTAGTTTTACCTTTATTTAAACACTATATTCACAAACTAAATCACATTTACTTATTTGAAGAACTTAACATCTTTCTAAGTGTAATTAGTTTAGTTTTACCTTAATTCCAACACTATATTCACCAAGTAAATCACATTAACTTATTTAAAGAACATAACATCTTTCCAAGTTTAATTGGTTTAAGTTTAACTTAGTTCCAACACTATATTGACCAACTAAATTGCAATAACTTATTTAATGAACTTAACAACTTTCTCAGTGTAATTAGTTTAGTTTTAACTAAATTCAAACACTATATTAACCAACTAATTAACTTTTATTTATTTAAAGAACTTGACATCTTTCTAGGTATAATTAAATTAGTTTTAACTTAATTCAAAAATTATATTCACCAACTAAATAAGATTTACTTATTTAAAGAACTTAACATCTTTCTATGTCTAATAAGTGTAGTTTCAACTTAATTCCAACACTATATTCACCATATAAATAACATAAACTTATTTAAAGAATTTAACAAGTTTCCAAGTCTAATTAGTTTAATTTTAACTTAATTCTAACACTATATTCACCAACTAAATCATATTAACTTATTTAATGAACATAACAACTTTCTAAGTGTAATGTGTTTAGCTTTAACTTAATTCCAACATTATATTCACCAAGTAAATCACATAAACTTATTTAAAGAATTTTATAACTTTTCAAGTCTAATTAGTTTAATTTTAACTTAATTCCAACACTATATTCACCAACTAAATCATATTAACTTATTTAATAAACTTAACAACTTTCTATGTCTAATTATTTTAGTTTTACCTTAATTCAAGCACTATATTTACAAACTAAATCACATTTACTTATTTGAAGAACATAACATCTTCCTAAGTGTAATTAGTTTAGTTTTAACTTAATTCCAAGACTATATTCACAAAGTGAATCACATTAACTTATTTAAAGAACATAACATCTTTCCAAGTGTAATTAGTTTAATTTTAACTTTTATCCAACACTGAAGTGACCAACTAAATCGCGTTAAATTATTTAAAGAACTTAACAACTTTCTCAGTGAAATTAGTTTAGTTTTAACTAAATTCAAACACTATATTAACCAACTAAATCACATTTATTTATTTAAAAAACTTGACATATTTCTAAGTGTAATTAAATTAGTTTTAACTTAATTCAAAAACTATATTCACCAACTAAATCTGATTTACTTATTTAAAGAACTTAACATCTTTCTAAGTCTAATTATTTTAGTTTTAACTTAATTCCAACACTATATTCACCAATCTAAATAACATAAACTTATTTAAAGAATTTAACAACTCTCTAAGTCTGATTAGCTTAGTTTTAACTAAATTCCAATGGTATATCCACCATCTAAATCACATTTACTTATTGTAACGAACTGTTTAGTCGTTTTAGAGCAGCAGAACAAATTCTGGAAAAACTGGCTGAAACCACGGACCCAACGACGGACCGTCGCAGGCTCGACGGACCGTCGTGGGTGTTCCGTCCCATGACACTTAGAATTTTTAATTTGGGTACTGAAAATCGACTCTCTGAACTTCGTAACGAGATGGCAGAACGGACCGTGACACCCACGACGAACCGTCGTGAGTCCCGTTGCAAAACACTTCAACTTTTGAGAAATTGGTGCAAGAAAACGAGTTTCTGACCGTCATGACGGAGGGGCCAGGACGGACCGTCACAGGTGACGGCCGCCGCATGACCACCCTCGGGAGGAGGCGACGGCCATCGTGACGGACCGTCGCAGCACGACGCCCGTCCACAGCTGCACAATCCCGGCGCTTTAGGATTTCTCCCCACGCTTTAAGGGTCGTTTTGACTATTCTTTCCTTAATTATAAAGATTGAGGGTTTATATTAATAAGTCTAATTACTTAGGGGTTAAAAGAGGTAACCTTAAGTTAATTAGGGGGTTTTATTGTCCTCTTTTATTCTTAATTATACAATAATTAGGGTAAAGGAAAGAGGGTTTGAATAAAACAAAGAGAAAGAACAAGAGAGAAAAGGGAGAAATGAATTGAGAGAGCAGTCGATCAAAGGGAAAAAGGGTGTCAACGCTTGGAATTCTTGCTTGTTGATTTCAATTCTTCGGTGGAGGTAGGTTATGGTTTTCATGCTATTCATAGTAAACTCTTAATAGCGAATGATATATGTTAGTAGTATTGTAAAACCCTTCTATATGCTTAATTGTATGCTTGCATGAATGATGTTATTATGTAATTATGAATAAATAAGCATGACGAAGCTATTGAATCCCAAATCTTGAAAGAAACTTTAATCTACTTGTTAATGACAAGGCCTTGGTATAAAAGAAGGCTTGATGAATTAAAGTAATGGGATTGATGATGCCTTGGAATAGAGAAGGCTTGATGAACGGATATAATGAGAATTAGTGGATCGGAGTGTCACGTTCCGACACATAGTATTAGTGGGACGGGTGTCACGAACCGACACGTAGAATTAGGGGATCGGAGTGTCACGTACCGACACATATAGGGGATCGGGTGTCACGAACCGACACGTAGATTTAGGGGATCGGGTGTCACGAACCGACACGTAGATTTAGGGGATCGGGTGTCACGAACCGACACGTAGATTTAGGGGATCGGAGTGTCACGTACCGACATAAGAGGAATATGAATAATAAATCGTGAAAGATGAGAATATACTCAACATAATGAACTTAATTCCCAAATGAGCATGGTATTGAGGCTTGAGCCCTCATGGATGAACTTAATGGTACTTATTGATGATTATAGTACTTGTTATTGCTACATGTTGAGTATTGTAGTTGATTTACATTATTATTGATATATACTGTTCCCTATTTTGAGTTGGGCGATGATATCTACTCAAGACTTGTGGTTGTACCGACCCCTACTTTTATGTTTTCTCCTTTGTTATTTGTGCAATGCAAAGAAACGTTCATCAACTTCAACTCAACAAGAGATCTAGCCGCCTTCACTACCTTCGAAATTCAGGTGAGCTAATGCGTCTAGCTTGACTGGTCTTCTTCTTCAAGTCTTGATGCCTTGAACTTCCGGCATGGACTAGCTAGTAGTTGTTTTAGCTTTTTAGACAGTTTTAGTTTAGCAATTTGAGATAGATGTTCTTGTGATGATGACTTCCAGATTTTGGGGATAATAATAATAGTTTTGAATTGTTTTATTAATGAGTTTAAGTCTTCCGCATTACTTTCTGTTGTTATATATTGAAATGATAAGGGTTAAATTGGTTGGTTCGCTCACATAGGAGGGTAAATGTGGGTGCGGTCATGCCCGGATTTGGGTCGTGACAAACTTGGTATCAGAGCATTAGGTTCGCTGGTCTCATCACACAAGAACATGTCTAGTAGAGTCTTAAGGAACGGTAGGGGGACGCCTTTACTTTTCTTTGAGAGGCTACAAGACTTTAGGAAAATTCCACTCTTTCATTCTTTCTTTCGTGCTACTACTTGAGTCCAATTGGTATCTAGACGATACGACTGGTATCGACCATCTTCACTCTATTTCGCAGATGGTTAGAACTAGAGCAACGACCGCACTAGCAGAAGAACAACGGCACAAAGAAGAAACATCCGAGCCAGCCACCGGGCCGTGGCTCGAGGGAGAACAACGGCAAGAGGTCGTGGTAGAGGTCGTGGGAGGACGCCCTCTAGAGGAAGAGGACGAGCACCTAGCCCATCCGATACTAGGCGGTGACTCCTCCACCGATCAAGAGGTGATAAGAGAAGGGGAGGATGGGGTGAATGAGCAAGTACAGAATGAGGAAATGCCACCTCAACCTACCCCAGAGATGATCAATCGTGTTCTCGCTATCTTAGCGGGTTATCTCGATCACGGTCGAGCACCTCCAGGGGTTTCGCACCAACACCTCCGGTTCCAGAGGTACGACATGCGGCTACTATGGCTCTCGCATGGATGCACCATTGGGAATGGGCACATTTCCACGCCTGACCATCGGGCCTATTATGACAAACGATCAACATGAACTTTTCAAGAAGTTCTTGAAATTGAAACCTCCAGTCTTTAAGGGTGCGTAATCGAGGAGGATGCCTACGATTTTCTGGTTGATTGTCATGAGCTACTACACAAGATGGGTATAGTAGAGAGGTTTGGTGTCGAGTTCGTGAGCTATCAGTTTCAAGGGAACGCCAAAATGTGGTGGCGTTCACATGTTGAGTGTCAACCAACAGAGGCACCACCTATGACTTGGGAATCATTCTCGAGTTTGTTCATGGAAAAATATATCCCTGACCTTGAGGGATAGGAAGAGGGATGAGTTCTTGAGTCTGGAGCAAGGTAGAATGACGGTTAACGCATATGAGGCTAAGTTTCGTGCTTTATCAAGGTATGCCACTCAACTCTGTTTCACCCACAAGACCGGACCCGCCGTTTTGTGAAAGGGTTGAGATCAGAGGTGCGGATTTCGGCCTTACAGGTAGCGGCAGCGGCAAAATCCTTCCAAGAGGTGGTAGACTTTGTGATAGAAGTGGAAGGAGTGAAGCAAGACGACTTCACCACAACCGACATCAAAAAGGTTTCAAAGGGAGGTGAGTTTAATAGTTCGTATACTAGAGGACAGACTTACGGAGGCTACTCGGTTCGACCAATTCAGTCTTCACTACAGATCAGTAGTTGGGGACCACCTCAGACCGGTCAACACTTCTCCGAGAGACCTCGCTGACTCTAGAGAGTGTTATGGATGTGGGGAGACTGGACATATTAGGAGGAATTGTCCCAAACAAAGTTATAGACCCCCAATAGCTAGAGGTAGAGGTGGTCATGGTAGAGGCCGTTATTCGGGAGGACGTGGTAGTCGAGGTAATGGTGGTCACCAAACGGCAGAGGTGATGGGCAACCGGAGCCACTACTACGCAACATGGTAGGGCAACGGACGGACAAATAATGGGGCACATTGTTACGCTTTCCCTGGGAGATCTCAAGCGGAGGCGTCTGATCTTTGTCATCACAGGTAACCTTTGATTTGTGATTGCATGGCATCTATATTATTTGACCCTGGCTCCACGTTTTCATATGTATCTTCATCATTTGCTAATGGTCTAAATCTACATTGTGAATTACTTGATATGCCTATTCGTGTTTCTACTCCGGTGGGTAGTCTGTGGTAGTTGAAAAAGTGTATAGGTCTTGTTTGGTGAATTTTGTGGGGAGCAACACTTACGTAGATTTGGTTATCTTAGAAATGGGTGACTTTGATGTAATTCAGGTATGACTTGGCTTTCTCCGAATTTTGCAATTTTGGATTGTAATGCTAAAGCGGTGGCGTTAGCCAAGCCTGGCAGATCCGTTAGTGTGGGAGGCGACTACACTTCCAATCCGGTGCGTATTATCTCCTTTCTTGGTGCTCGAGAAGATGGTTAGTAAGGGTTGTTTAGCTTTCTTAGCACATCTTAGGGATGACACCATCCAAGTACCCTCAATCGAATCGATTTGGTAGTTCGAGAATTCTTGGATGTGTTCCTGCAGATCTTCCTGGTATGCCACCAGATAGGGATATTGACTTCTGCATTGATCTTGAACCGGGTACTCGCCCCATTTCTATACCCCCTTATAGAATGGCTCCCGCGGAGTTAAGAGAGTTAAAGGCTCAACTTCAAGAGTTGTTGAGCAAAGGCTTCATTAGACCAAGTGCATCCCCTTGGGGTGCTCCGGTTTTGTTTGTGAAGAAGAAGGATGGGAGTTTTCGGATGTGCATAGACTACAGACAACTAAACAAGGTAACTATTAAGAACAAGTATCCTCTTCCTCGCATTGATGACTTGTTCGATCAACTACAAGGTGCTTGTGTCTTCTCTAAGATTGACTTGAGATCTGGTTATCATCAATTGAAAATACGGGCAACGGATGTGCCAAAGACTGCTTTTCGAACGAGGTATGGGCATTATGAATTTGTAGTGATGTCCTTTGGTCTTACGAATGCCCCCGCTGCTTTCATGAGCTTGATGAATGGGATATTTAAGCCGTATTTGGATCTCTTTGTGATTGTATTTATTGATGATATATTGGTATACTCGAAGAGCAAGAAGGAACATGAAGAGCATTTGAGAATGGTATTGGAAATGTTGAGGGAGAAAAAGCTTTACGCCAAGTTCTCTAAGTGTGAGTTTTGGCTAGATGCAGTGTCCTTCTTGGGGCACGTGGTTTCTAAGGAAGGAGTGATGGTAGATCCATCTAAGATTGAGACAGTGAAGAATTGGGTAAGACCCACTAATGTATCAGAAATAAGGAGCTTTGTTGGGTTAGCTAGCTACTACCGCAGATTTGTCAAGGGATTCTCTTCTATTGCTTCCCAATTGACGAACTTGACTAAGCAGAATGTTCCATTTGTATGGTCAGATGAATGTGAGGAAAGCTTTCAGAAGCTTAAGACTTTGTTGACTACCGCACCAATTCTTACCTTGCCAATAGAGGGTAAAGACTTCATTGTTTACTGTGATGCATCCTATTCTGGGTTGGGTGCAGTGTTAATGCAAGAGAAAAATGTGATTGCTTATGCTTCGAGGCAATTAAAGGTGCATGAACGTAACTATCCGACCCATGATTTGGAGTTGGCCGCAGTAGTATTTGCACTAAAACAATGGAGACACTATTTGTATGGGGTTAAGTGTGAAGTCTACACGGATCATCGTAGCCTTCAGTACGTCTTTACTCAGAAAGATTTGAACTTGAGACAAAGGAGATGGATGGAACTACTAAAGGAATACGATATCACTATCTTGTATCATCCGGGGAAGGCGAATGTTGTAGCGGATGCTTTGAGTAGAAAGGCGGGAAGCATGGGAAGTCTAGCTCATTTGCAAGCTTCTAGGCGCCCATTGGCTAGAGAAGTGCAGATTTTGGCTAACGATTTGATGAGGTTAGAAGTAAATGAGAAGGGAGGATTGTTAGCTAGTGTGGAGTCGAGATCTTCTTTTCTTGACAAGATTAAGGGAAAACAGTTTGATGATGAGAAACTAAGGCGAATCCGAGACAAAGTGTTGCAAGGAGAGGCTAAGGAAGCACAAATCGATGAGGAAGGTGTTTTGAGAATCAAGGGAAGGGTATGTGTACCCCGAGTTGATGATTTGATCAACACTATTCTGACAGAGGCTCATAGTTCAAAGTATTCTATACATCCGGGTGCGACCAAGATGTACCGTGACCTAAAGCAACACTTTTGGTGGAGTAGAATGAAGCGTGATATTGTTGACTTTATTGCCAAGTGTCCAAACTGTCAACAAGTAAAGTATGAACACCAAAGGCCCGGAGGAACACTTCAGAGAATGCCCATTCCTGAATGGAAGTGGGAGAGAATTGCAATGGACTTTGTGGTTGGTCTTCCAAAGACATTGGGTAAGTATGACTCCATTTGGGTGGTTGTCGATAGGTTAACTAAGTCTGCTCATTTCATTCTGGTAAAGGTGACTTACAATGCAGAGAAGTTAGCCAAGATCTATATCTCGTAAATCGCTCGATTGCATGGGGTTCCACTATCCATCATATCGGATAGAGGTACGCAGCTTACTTCTAAGTTTTGGAAAACATTGCATGCGGAATTGGGTACTAGGTTGGACCTTAGTATCTGCGTTCCATCCTCGGACCGATGGTCACCCGAGAGGACGATTCAAGTGTTGGAGGATATGCTTCGTGCATGTGTGATAGAGTTTGGTGGCCATTGGGATAGCTTCTTACCCTTAGCGGAGTTTTCATACAATAATAGCTATCACTCAAGCATTGACATGGCTCCATTTGAAGCATTGTATGGTAGGAGATGTAGGTCTCCCATTGGTTGGTTTGATGCATTCGAGGTTAGACCTTGGGGTACTGATCTCTTGGGGAGTCAATAGAGAAAGTGAAGTCTATTCAAGAAAAGCTTCTAGCGGCGCAAAGTAGACAAAAAGAATATGCAGATCAAAGGTTAGAGACTTGGAGTTCATGGAGGGTGAACAAGTCTTGTTGAAGGTTTCACCTATGAAAGGGGTGATGCGGTTTGGCAAAAGAGGTAAGCTAAGTCCAAGGTATATTGGACCATTTGAGGTACTAAAGCGAGTAGGGGAGGTGGCTTATGAATTAGCCTTGCCCCAGTGGCTGTCCTGAGTACATCCCAGTATTTCATGTGTCCATGTTGAAAAGATACCATGGAGATGGAAACTACATCATCCGTTGGGATTCAGTTTTACTTGATGAGAACTTGTCATATGAGGAGGAGCCTGTTGCTATATTAGATAGGAGGTTCGCAAGTTGAGGTCGAGAGAAATTGCATCCATCAAAGTCCAATGGAAGAATCGACCGGTTGAAGAGGCTACTTGGGAGAAGGAGGCGGATATGCAAGAGAAATACCCACATGTGTTTACAGATTCAGGTACTCCTCTTCGCCATCCTTTCTTTTGATCGCTCGGGACGAACGATGGGTAAATTGGTATCTATTGTAACGACTGTTTAGTCGCTTTAGAGCAGCAGAACAAATTCGGAAAAATCGGCCGAAACCACGGACCCAACGACGGACCGTCGCAGCTCGACGGACCGTCGTGGGTGTTCCGTCCCATGACACTTAGAATTTTTAATTTGGGTACTGAAAATCGACTCTCAACTTCGTGAACGAGATGGCGAACGGATCAGTGACACCCACGACGAACCGTCGTGAGTCCCGCTGCAAAACACTTCAACTTTTGAGAAATTGGTGCAAGAAAACGAAGTTTCGACCGTCATGACGGAGGCCAGGACGGACCGTCACAGGTGACGGTCGCCGCAGACCACCCGAAAATCGGGAGGAGGCGACGGCCATCGTGGACGGACCGTCGCAGTACGACGGCCCGCCACAGCCGCACACTCCCGGGCAGTTTAGGATTTCTCCCCACGTTTTAAGGGTCGTTTTTGACTATTCTTTCCTTAATTATAAAGATTGAGGGTTTATATTAATAAGTCTAATTACTTAGGGGTTAAAAGAGGTAACCTTAAGTTAATTAGGGGGTTTTATTGTCCTCTTTTATTCTTAATTATACAATAATTAGGGTAAAGGAAAGAGGGTTTGAATAAAACAAAGAGAAAGAACAAGAGAGAAAAGGGAGAAACGAATTGAGAGAGAGCAGCCGATCAAAGGGAAAAAGGGTGTCAACGCTTGGAATTCTTGCTTGTTGATTTCAATTCTTCGGTGGAGGTAGGTTATGGTTTTCATGCTATTCATAGTAAACTCTTAATAGCGAATGATATATGTTAGTAGTATTGTAAAACCCTTCTATATGCTTAATTGTATGCTTGCATGAATGATGTTATTATGTAATTATGAATAAATAAGCATGACGAAGCTATTGAATCCCAAATCTTGAAAGAAACTTTAATCTACTTGTTAATGACAAGGCCTTGGTATAAAAGAAGGCTTGATGAATTAAAGTAATGGGATTGATGATGCCTTGGTATAGAGAAGGCTTGATGAACGGATATAATGAGAATTAGTGGATCGGAGTGTCACGCCCGACACATAGTATTAGTGGGACGGGTGTCACGAACCGACACGTAGAATTAGGGATCGGAGTGTCACGCATCGACACATATAGGGGATCGGGTGTCACGAACCGACACGTAGATTTAGGGATCGGGTGTCACGAACCGACACGTAGATTTAGGGATCGGGTGTCACGAACCGACACGTAGATTTAGGGGATCGGAGTGTCACGTACCGACATAAGAGGAATATGAATAATAAATCGTGAAAGATGAGAATATACTCAACATAATGAACTTAATTCCCAAATGAGCATGGTATTGAGGCTTGAGCCCTCATGGATGAACTTAATGGTACTTATTGATGATTATAGTACTTGTTATTGCTACATGTTGAGTATTGTAGTTGATTTACATTATTATTGATATATACTGTTCCCTATTTTGAGTTGGCCGATGATATCTACTCGAGACTTGTGGTTGTCTTGACCCTACTTTTATGTTTTCTCCTTTGTTATTTGTGCAATGCAAAGAAACGCGTCCGTCAACTTCAACTCAACAAGAGATCTAGCCGCCTTCACTACCTTCGGAAATTCAGGGTGAGCTAATGCGTCTAGCTTGGACTGGGTCTTCTTCTTCAAGTCTTGATGCCTTGAACTTCCGGCATGGACTAGCTAGTAGTTGTTTTAGCTTTTTAGACAGTTTTAGTTTAGCAATTTGAGATAGATGTTCTTGTGATGATGACTTCCAGATTTTGGGGATAATAATAATAGTTTTGAATTGTTTTATTAATGAGTTTAAGTCTTCCGCATTACTTTCTGTTGTTATATATTGAAATGATAAGGGTTAAATTGGTTGGTTCGCTCACATAGGAGGGTAAATGTGGGTGCCAGTCGCGGCCCGGATTTGGGTCGTGACACTTATTTAAAGAATTTATCAACTTTCCAAGTCTAATTAGTTTAGTTTTAACTTCTAACACTAAATTCACAAACTAAATCGTATTAACTTATTTAAAAAACTTAAAAACTTTCTAAGTGTAATGGTTATGTCTTAAGTTGATTCCAACACTATATTCATCAAGTAAATCACATTAACTTATTTAAAGAATTTAACAAATTTCCAAGTCTAATTAGTTTAGTTTTAACTTAATTGCAGCACTCTATTCACAAACTAAATCATATTAACTTATTCAAAAAAACTTAACAACTTTGTAAGTCAAATTAGTTTAGTTTTAACTAAATTCCAACACTATATTCACCAAGTAAATTACATTAACTTATTTAAAGAATTTAACAATTTTCCAAGTCAAATTAGTTTAGTTTTATCATAATTCCTACACTTTATTCACTACCGAAATCACATTTACTTATTTGAAGAACTTACATCTTTCTAAGTGTAATTAGTTTCGTTTTAACTTACTTCAAACACTATATTCACAAACTAATTCACATTTACTTATTTACAGAATTAACAACTTGCCAAGTCTAATTAGTTTAGTTTTAACTTAATTCAAACTCATATTCACCAACTAAATCATATTAACTTATTAATGAATTTAAGAACTTTTTAAGTCTAATTAGTGTAGTTTTAATTTAATTTAAACACTATATTCACCAACTAAATCATATTAACTTATTTAATGAATTTAACAACTTTGTAATTCTAATTAATTTTGTTTTATCTATATTCCAACACTATATTCTTCAAATAATTCGCATTACTTATTTGAAGAACTTAACATTTTTTCCAAGTGTAATTAGTTTTATTTTAACTTAATCCAACACTATATTCACTAGTTAAATCAAATATGCTTTTTAAAGAACCTTCCATCTGTCTAAACGTAATTAGTTTAGTTTTAACTTTATTCAAACACTATATTCACCAAATAAAACACACTAACTTATTTAAAGAATTAAACAAATTTCCAAGTCTAATTAGTTTAGTTTTAACATAGTTCAAACTCTATATTCACCAACTAGCATAACCTTATTTAAAGAACTTAACGTCTTTCTAAGTCTTATTAGTTTAGTTTTAACTTAGTTCAAACACTATATTCACCAACTAAATTATATTTACTCATTTAAAAAAATTTAACATCTTTTAATGTCTAATTACTTTAGTTTGAACTTAATTCCAACTTTATATTCACCAACTAAATCACATTAACTCATTTAAAGAATATAACGGATTTCTAAGTGTAATTAGTATAGTTTTAACTTAATTCAAACACTATATTCACCAACTTAATCACATTAACTTATTTAATGAACTTAACGACATTCTAAGTGTAACGACCTGTTTAGTCATTTCGAGCAGTAGAATCATCTGTGATTAAAACTGACTGGGTCAACGGATCACGCGACGGACCGTCATAGTCACGACGGACCGTGATGGCCTCCGTCGTCCCATACTTGTGAAATTTCTCCTGTGACGCCCTTCATTTCCCTCGACGACAGGTGGGACGAACCGTCATAAGCACAACGGTTCGTCGAGAGTCTCCGTTCCAAAATACTTCAACTCTGAAAATCTGGGTACTGGATCAACTCTCTGAACTTCGCCACGGAACTACAGCACGGTACGTAGTAGGTACGACGGACCATCACAAACCTCTTTACTGAATTGACTCTCTGAACTTTGTGACGGACTTGCAGGATGGCCGGTCATAGATACGACGGACCGTCACGAGTTGCTTAACCCTGACTGGGTCGGATTTCTGCTAAAAGTTTTAAAGGGGTGTTTTGGACCATTCATGAAAAACTTTATGAAATTAGTGGTGTAAGTTTAATAATTTTTTTACTTGGGGGTTAAAGGAGATAAGCTTGAAATAAATAATGGGTTACTTTTGTCATAATGAATTATATGATAACTAGGGTAAAAGAAAAAGAATCTGGAGAAGGAAAAATAAAAAGAACAGAGAGAGAGAGAACGAGCGAGAAAAAAGGAGAAGCGAAGAGGAAAGCAAAGGCATTGGGGAAGTATCTGCTTGATCACGATTCTTCAGTGGAGGTAGGTTATGGTTTGTTTCTATCTGATAGATAAACTCTAAATAGCGATCGATATGTGTTGGGTAGTATTGTAAAGTCTTCTATATGCTTGATTGTGTGTTTGTATGTTGTGATTGTGGAATCTTTAACTTTAGCCCTCTCTATTAAGATGATGCCTTGACATAAAGAAGGCTTGATGAACTAAAATTATGAGATAAATGGATCGGGTGTCACGTTCCGACACGTAGAATTAGGGGATCAGAGTGTCACGTTCCGAGACGTAGCATTAAGGGATCGGGTGTCATGTTTCGACACGTAGAATTAGGGGATCGGAGTGTCACATTCCGCACGTATCATTAAGGGATCGGGTGTCACGCCCGACACGTAGTATTAGGGATCGGAGTGTCACGTTCCGACACAATAATGATAAAGAGAATGAATCTTGAATTATACTAATGTAATCAAAGTCGAAGAACCTATTTTTTCCCAAATGAGTATGGTGTGGAGGTTTGAGTCCTAAAGAGTATGCTTGGTGTAGTTGCCAATGGTTAATGTACTTGTTGATTGTCACCTGTTAAGTATTGTGGTTGATTTTATATTATTATTCAGTATATATTGGTTTCTATTCTGAGTTGGCCGATGATACCTACTCAGTACTTGTGCCTTGTACTGACCCCTACTTGTATTTTCTTATTTGTTATTTTGTTGAGTGCAGCAAGTGCGCCATCGACTTCGACTCACCGTCAACTCTAGCAAGTCTCCAGCATATCAGAATTTAGGGTGAGCTATTGTTCCTAGCTCGTGCTGGATTCTCTCCTTCGCGTCTTGATGTCTTGAAGTTCGGACATGGACCATCCTTTTACTTATTTTATCTTCTTAATACTCTTAGATTTAGAAATTTGAGGATAGATGTTCTTGATGTGATGACTTCCAGATTTTGGGAATAATAAGTATTGAGTTTTAGAAGTTATTTAATTGATTTTCGTTAATGAGTTTTGAGTCTTCCGCATTATATTTTGTTCACTATGGTTGAAATATTTGTAAATGTTGGCGTTTAGATTTGTTGGTTCGCTCACATAGGAGGATAAGTGTGGGTGCCACTAGCGGCTTGTTTTGGGTCGTGACACTAAGTCTAATAAGTTTAGTTTTAACCTAATTCCAACACTATATTCACCAACTAAATAACATTCACTTATTTGAAGAACTTAATATCTTTCTAAGTCTAATTAGTTTAGTTTTGACTTAATTCCAACACTATATATTTACTACCTAAATCACATTTACTTATTTGAATAACTAACATCTTTCTATGTGTAATTAATTTAGTTTTATGTTAATTCAAACACTATATTCACCAAATAAATTAGATTAACTTATTTAAAGAACTTAATATCTTTCTAAGTCTAATTAGTTTAGTTTTAACTTAATTCCAACACTATATTAACTAACTAAATCACATTTACTTATTTGAAGAACTAACATTTTTCTTAGTGTAGTTAATTTAGTTTAAGCATTATTCAAACACTATATTCACCAAGTTAATCAGATTAAATTATTTAAAGAACTTAACATCTTTCTAAGTCTAATTAGTTTAGTTTTAACTTAATTCCAACACTATATTCACTAATATAAATAACATTAACTTATTTATTGAATTTAACAACTTTCTACGTCTAATTAGTTTAGTTTTACCTTATTTAAAACACTATATTCACAAACTAAATCACATTTATTTATTTGAAGAACTTAACAATTATCTAAGTGTAATTAGGTAAGTTTTACCTTAATTCCAACACTATATTCAACAAGTAAGTCACATTAACTTATTTAAAGAACATAACATCTTTCCAAGTGTAATTGGTTTAATTTTAACTTAGTTCCAACACTATAGTGACCAACTAAATCACATTAACTTTTTTAAAGAACTTAACAACTTTCTTAGTGTAATTAGTTTAGTCTTAATTAAATTCAAACACTATATTAACCAACTAATTAATATTTATTTATTTAAAGAACTTGACATCTTTCTAAGTATAATTAAATTAGTTTTAACTTAATTCAAAAATTATATTCACCAACTAAATAAGATTTACTTATTTAAAGAACTTA
Source organism: Solanum arcanum (assembly GCA_027789145.1). Lineage (NCBI taxonomy): Eukaryota > Viridiplantae > Streptophyta > Magnoliopsida > Solanales > Solanaceae > Solanum > Solanum arcanum. The sequence goes on along the minus strand of CM050935.1, from coordinate 20,175,237 downwards.
ACATCTTTCTAAGTCTAATTAGTTTAATTTTAACTTAATTCCAACACTATATTCACCAATATAAATAACATAAACTTATTTAAATAATTTAACAACTTTTCAAGTCTAATTAGTTTAATTTTAACTTAATTCTAACACTATATTCACCAACTAAATCGTACTAACATTTTTAAAGAACTTAACAACTTTCTAAGTGTAATGAGTTTAGCTTTTACTTAATTACACCACTATATTCACCAAGTAAATCACATTAACTTATTTAAAGAATTTAAGAGCTTTTCAAGTCTAATTAATTTAGTTTTAACTTAATTCCAACACTATATTCACCAACTAAATCATATTAACTTATTTAATAAACTTAACAACTTTCTCTGTCTAATTATTTTACTTTTACCTTAATTCAAATACTATATTTACCAAGTAAATCACATTAACTTATTTAAAGAACATAACTGTCACGACCCAACCCGATGGGCCGTGACTAGTGCCCGTTTTGGACACCCACATACAAACCTGCTAAGTATAACCAACTGAAACTAAAACAATATGGAATTTAATCAAATCAAGCCAACCCCAACGTCATATATATATAAAGAGGACCTGTCTCATAAGGAGTCATAACCATTCAACCGTAACAACATACGCGAGCCGACAAGGCTGCCACTATCCAAAGCATAATAGCATGCGTAAGCCGACAAGGCTGCCACTACACAATACACAATGATGTACGCAGACGACAAGGCTACCCCTGTACATGGGACATCCCAAATAAACCATGTCCAGACCATTATCCAAAACATATATATACAACTCATATAATGTCCACAAACCTCTTGTAACGACCTGTTTAGTCATTTTGAGCAGTAGAGTTTATTTCTGGTAATAACTGTCTGGGTCGACAAATCCCACGACGGACCGTCGTGGGCACGACAGACCGTCAAGGGGGTCTCGTTCCAAAACACTTAGACTCAAAATTTGGGTGCGAGATCGACTCTCTAACCTTGCGACGGAAGAGCAGCACGGACCGTCGTAGGCACGACGGACCGTCACAAAGTCTTTAATGAATTCGACTCTCTGAACTTTGTGACAGAAACAGCAGGACGGACCGTTGCAGGCACGACGGACCGTCACAGGCTGCGTAACCCTGACTGGGTCGGATTTCTTTTAATAGTTTTAAGGGGTGTTTTCGACTATTTCTGCTCATGATTATAAAGTTAGTGGTTTAATGTTAATAATTCAATTACTTGGGGGTTAAAGGAGATAACCTTGAAATAAATAGTGGGTTACTTTTATCATCTTTGATACTTAATTAGATGGTAATTAGGGTAAAAGAAGAAAGAAAGAGACAGAAAGAGAGGGATAGCGAGCGAGAAACAGAGAGAAGCAAAGAGGAAAGCAGGGGTTTTGAGGAATAGCTTGCGTGATCACAATTCTTCGGTGGAGGTAGGTTATGATTTATGCTATTCCGTAGTAAACTCTAAATAGCGATTGATATGTATTGGGTAATTTTGTAAAATCTTCTTTATGCTTGATTGTGTGTTGCATGATGTGATTATGTAATTGTGATGGATTAGAATGTGGAGGTTATTGAATCCTTAAACCTTAAATCCACTTTGTTAATGATGATGCCTTGGTAAAAAGACGGCTTGATGAACTAAAAGAATGAGATGAGGGGATCGGGTGTCACGAACCGACACGTATAATTAGGGGATCGGGTGTCACGAACCGACACGTAGTAGTAGGGGATCAGAGTGTCACGTTCCGACACCAGGATAATAAGATGAATGAATATTGAGGGGATCGGAGTGTCACGTTCCGACACCAGGATAGTAGGGGATCGGAGTGTCACGTTCCGACACCAGGATAGTAAGATGAATGAATATTGAAGGGATCGGAGTGTCACATTCCGACACCAGGATAGTAAAGAGAATGAATCTTGAATTATGCTAATATACTCAGATTTAAAGAACCAGTTTCCCAAATGAGTATGGTGTGGAGGCTTGAGACCTCATAGATGTGCTTGGTGTTGTGGCCAATGGTTATGGTACTTGTTGTTGTCACCTGTTAAGTATTTGGTTGGTTTTATGTTATTATTCAATATATATTGCTTTCTATTTTGAGTTGGCCGATGATACCTACTCAGTACTTGTGCCTTGTACTGACCCCTACTTGTAATTTTCTTCTTTGTTATTTGTGGAGTGCAGCAAACGTACCATCGAGTTCAACTCAACCGCAACTCTAGCCAGACCTCAAAGATAATCGATTTCAGGGTGAGCTATTATTCCTAGCTCGGACTGGAGTCTCTCTCATTCATGTCTTGATGTCCTTGAAGTTCGGACATGGACCATTTGTTTACTTATTTTAGCTTTCTAGATACTCTTAGACTTAGTAATTTGAGGATAGAATGTTCTTGTGGTGATGACTTCCAGATTTTGGGGATAGTAATTGATAAATTCTAGAAGTTATTAATTGATTTCGTTAATGAGTTTTAAGTCTTCCGCATTATTTTCTGTTTCTTATGGTTGAAATGTTGGGGTTTAGATTGGTTGTTTCGCTCACATAGTAGGTTAAGTGTGGGTGCCACTCGCGGCTCGTTTTGGGTCGTGACAAACTTGGTATCAGAGCATTAGGTTCGTTGGGCTCATCACACAAGAACGAGTCTAGTAGAGTCTTGAGGAACGGTAGGGGGGCGCCTTTACTTTTCTTTGAGAGGCTATAAGACTTTAGGAAAATTCCATTCTTTCTTTCTTTCGTGCTATTACGTGGATCCAATTGGTATCTAGGCGATACGAATTGGTATCTGACCATCTTCACTCTATTTTGTAGATGGTTAGAACTAGAGCAACAACTGCGCCAACACCAACACCGGAAAGACAAGATGCGTCTGAACCAGCCACTGAGGCTGTAGATCGAAGAGGAGCAGTGGCAAGAGGCCGTGGTAGAGGTCGCGGGAGGACGTCCTCTAGAGGAAGAGGACAAGCACCTGGCCCAGCCAGTACTAGGGCGGTGACTCCTCCACCGACTGAGGAAGTATTAAGAGAGGGTGAGGAAGGGGAGAATGAACAAGTGCAGAATGAGGAATTACCACCCCAACCTACCCCAGAGATGATTAATCAGGTTCTTGCTTATCTTAGCGGGTTATCCGATCAAGGCCAAACGCCTCCAAAGAGTGTTTTTCAGACCAAAGACCTCAGTTCCGAGAGTACAACATGCAGCTGTTGTGGCTCCCCGCATGGATGCCTCATTGGAAATAGGCACGTTTCCTCGGTTGACTACAGGGCCTACAATGACGAGTGATCAGCACGAACTTTTCAGTAAGTTCTTGAAATTGAAACCCCCAGTCTTCAAGGGTGCTGAATCTGAGGATGCCTATGACTTTCTGGTTGATTGTCATGAGTTGCTACATAAGATGGCATAGTGGAACGATTCGGTGTCGAGTTCGTAACCTATTAGTTTCGGGGAAATGCCAAAATGTGGTGGCGATCGTATGTTGAGTGTCAACCAGCACAGGCACCACCTATGACTTGGGCATCATTCTCTAGCTTGTTTATGAAGAAGTATATACCCCGGACTTTGAGGGATAGGAAGAGAGATGAGTTCCTGAGCCTAGAGCAAGGCAGGATGTCGGTTACTGCTTATGAGGCTAAGTTTCGTGCGTTATCCAGGTATGCCACCCAACTTTGCTTCAGTCCACAAGAGCGGATTCGCCGTTTTGTGAAGGGATTGAGGTCATATTTGCATATTCCAGCCTTACAGGTAGCTACTGCAGCAAAACCCTTTCAGGAGGTGGTAGATTTTGTGATAAAAGTTGAGGGAGTGAAGTCAGACGACTTCACCATGGCATGGACACCTAAGAAGTTTTGTAAGGGAGGCGAGTTTAATGGTTCTTACTCCAGAGGGCAGGGTTCAGGAGTTTACCCAGCCCGACCTATTCAGTCGTCATTGCAGGCTGTAGTTGGGGGTCCACCGCAGACCGGTCAACATTTCTCTGAGTTTGGAGGTTACCCCCAGATTTCATCATTCTCACAGAGACCTATGCTTGAATCCAGAGAGTGTTATGGATGTGGGGAGACTATACATATTAGGAGGTATTGTCCAAAATAGAGTTACAGACCCCCAATAGTCAGAGGTAGAGGTGGTCATGGAAGAGACCGCTATTCTGGAGGACGGGGTGGCCAAGGTAATGGAGGTCACCAAATCAACCGGGGTGGCGAGCAAACTGGAACTACTGCAGCGCAACATGGTAAGGGCAAGGGGCAGACAGGTGATAGGGCCCATTGTTATGCTTTCCTTGGGAGGTCTGAAGCGGAGACATCTGATGCTGTCATCACAGGTAATCTTTTGGTTTGTGATTGCATGGCTTCTGTATTATTTGATCTTGGATCCACATTTTCATATGTATCTTCCTCATTTGCTACTGGTTTTGATTTACATTGTGAATTGCTTGACATGCCTATTCGTGTTTCTACTCCGGTGGGTGAGTCTCTGATAGTTAAAAAGGTGTATAGGTCTTGTCTTGTGACTTTTGTGGGGAGCAATACTCATGTAGACTTGGTTATCTTAGAAATGGTTGACTTCGATGTAATTCTGGGTATGACTTGGCTTTCTCCAAATTTTGCAATCTTAGATTGTAATGCTAAAACTCTAACGTTGGCAAAGCCTGGGACAGATCCGTTAGTATGGGAGGGTGATTACACTTCCACTCCAGTTCGTATCATCTCCTTTCTTCGTTCTAAGAGAATAGTTAGTAAAGGGTGTTTAGCTTTCTTGGCACACGTCAGGGATGATACTACCCAAGTACCTTCAATTGAGTCTGTTTCGATAGTCCGTGAGTTTCTGGATGTGTTTCCTGCAGACCTTCCTGGTATGCCACCGGATAGAGATATTGATTTCTGTATTAATCTGGAGCCGGGTACTCGCCCCATTTCCATACCCCCTTATAGAATGGCTCCCGCTGAGTTAAGGGAGTTAAAGGACCAACTTCAAGAGTTGTTAGGTAAAGGCTTCATTAGACTGAGCGCTTCCCCTTGGGGTTCTCCGGTTTTATTTGTAAAGAAGAAGGATGGGAGTTTTCGGATGTGTATAGACTACAGGCAACTAAATAAACTAACTGTTAAGAACAAGTACCCTCTTCCTCGCATCGATGATTTGTTCGATCAGTTACAAGGTGCTTGTACCTTCTCAAAAATTGATTTGAGATCTAGTTATCATCAATTGAAAATACGGGCAACGGATGTGCCCAAGACTGCTTTTCGAACCAGGTATGGACATTATGAGTTCTTAGTAATGTCTTTTGGGCTTACAAATGCCCCTGCTGCTTTCATGAGCTTGATTAACTGGATTTTTAAGCCTTATGTGGATGTCTTTGTCATTGTATTCATTGATGATATACTGGTATACTCAAAGAGCAGGAAAGAACATGAGGAGCACTTGAGAATTCTATTGGAAATGTTGAGGTAGAAAAAGCTTTATGCCAAATTCTCCAAGTGTGAGTTTTGGCTAGATTCAGTGTCCTTCTTGGGGCACGTAGTTTCTAAGGATGGAGTGATGGTGGATCCTACCAAGATTGAAGCAGTGAAGAATTGGGTAAGACCTACTAATGTTACAGAGGTAAGGAGCTTTGTTGGTCTTGCTAGCTACTACTGTCGATTTGTCAGGGGATTTTCTTCTGTTGCTTCCCAATTGACAAACTTGACTAAGTAGAGTGTCCCATTTGTATGGTCGGACGAGTGTGAAGAAAGCTTTCAGAAACTCAAGACCTTGTTTACTACTGCACCAATTCTTACCATGTCAGTGGAAGGTAAGAATTTCATTGTTTATTGTGATGCATCCTATTCTGGTTTGGGTGCAGTGCTAATGCAAGAGAAGAATGTAATTGCTTATGCTTCGAGGCAATTAAAGGTGCACGAACGTAATTATCCGACCAATGATTTGGAGTTAGCGGCAGTAGTGTTTGCATTAAAGCAATGGAGACATTATCTATATGGGGTTAAGTGTGAAGTCTATACGGATCATCGTAGTTTACAGTATGTCTTTACTCAGAAAGATTTGAATTTAAGACAGAGGAGGTGGATGGAACTACTGAAGGACTATGATATCACTATCTTGTATCATCCGGGAAAAGCTAATGTTGTGGCAGATGCTTTAAGTAGAAAGGCAGGGAGCATGGGAAGCCTAGCTCACTTACAGGTTTCCAGACGCCCATTGGCTAGAGAGGTTCAGACTTTGGCTAATGACTTTATGAGGCTAGAAGTAAATGAGAAGGGAGGATTTTTGGCCTGTGTGGAGGCAAGATCTTCCTCTCTTGACAAGATTAAGGGAAAGCAGTTTACTGATGAGAAGCTGAGCCGAATTTGGGATATGGTGTTGCGAGGAGAGGCTAAAAAGGCAATAATTGATGAGGAAGGCGTTTTGAGGATTAATGGAAGGGTATGTGTGCCCCGTGTTGATGATTTGATCCACACTATTCTTACAGAGGCTCATAGTTCAGGATATTCTATACATCCTGGTGCAACCAAGATGTATCGCGAATGCCCAAATTGTCAGCAGGTAAAGTATGAACACCAGAGGCCTGGAGGGATAGTTCAGAGAATGCCCATTCCTGAATGGAAGTGGGAGAGAATTGCAATGGACTTCGTGGTTGGTCTTCCAAAGACAATGGGTAAGTATGACTCCATTTGGGTAATCGTTGACAGATTACTAAGTCCGCTCATTTCATTCCGGTCAAGGTGACTTACAATGCAGAGAAGTTAGCCAGGCTCTATATCTCGTTCAATTGCATGGATTTCCACTTTCCATCATATCAGATAGAGGTACACAATTTACTTCTAAGTTTTGGAAAACATTGCATGCTGAATTAGGTACTAGGTTGGATCTTAGTACTGCATTTCACCCTCAGACCGATGGTCAGTCTGAGCGAACGATTCAGGTTTTGGAGGATATGCTTCGTGCATGTGTGATAGAGTTTGGTGGTCATTGGGATAACTTCTTACCCTTAGCAGAGTTCTCATAAAACAATAGCTATCACTTAAGTATTGATATGGCCCCATTTGAGGCACTGTATGGGAGAAGATGTAGATCGCCCATTGGGTGGTTTGATGCATTTGAGGTTAGACCTTCGGGTACTGACCTTCTGAGGGAATCGTTAGATAAAGTGAAATGCATTCAAGAAAAGCTTTTAGCAACTCAAAGTAGACAGAAGGAATATGCAGATCGAAAGGTTAGAGACTTGGATGTTATGGAGGGTGAGCAAGTCTTGCTGAAGGTTTCGCCCATGAAAGGGGTGATGCGGTTTGGTAAGCGAGGTATGCTTAGTCCGAGGTACATTGGTCCATTTGAAGTTCTGTAGCGCGTGGGGGAGGTAGCTTATGAATTAGCCTTGCCCCCAGGACTGTTAGGAGTGCACCCGATATTTCATGTGTCTATGCTGAAAAGATACCATGGGGATGGAAACTAGATTATTCGTTGGGATTCAGTTCTTCTTGATGAGAATTTGTCTTATGAGGAGGAGCCTGTTGCTATTTTAGATAGAGAAGTCCGCAAGTTGAGATCAAGGGAGATTGCATCCATCAAAGTTCAATGGAAGAATCGACCAGTTGAAGAGTCCACTTGGGAGAAGGAGGCCGATATGCAAGAAAGATACCCACACCTGTTTACAGATTCAGGTACTCCTTTTCGTCCTTGTTTTCTTCTTGTGATTGTTCGAGGACGAACGATGGGTAAATTGGTATCTATTGTAACGACCTGTTTAGTCGTTTTGAGCAGTAGAGTTTATTTCTGGTAATAGCTGTCTGGGTCGACGGATCCCACGACGGACCATCGTGGGCACGACGGACTGTCGAGGGGGTCTCGTTCCAAAACATTTAGACTCTGGAAATTTGGATACTGAGATCGACTCTCTAACCTTGCGACGGAAGAGCAGCATGGACCGTCGTAGGCACGACGGACCGTCACAGAGTCTTTAATGAATTCGACTCTCTGAACTTTGTGACGGAAACAGCAGGACAGACCGTCGCAGGCACGACGGACCGTCACAGGCTGCGTAACCCTGACAGGGTCGGATTTCTGTTAAAAGTTTTAAGGGGTGTTTTGGACTATTCCTGCTCATGATTATAAAGTTAGTGGTTTAATGTTAATAATTCAATTACTTGGGGGTTAAAGGAGATAACCTTAAAATAAATAGTGGGTTACTTTTATCATCTTTGATACTTAATTAGATGGTAATTAGGGTAAAAGAAGAAAGAATCAGACAGAAAGAGAGGGATAGGGAGCGAGAAACAGAGAGAAGCGAAGAGGAAAGCAGGGGCTTTGAGGAATAGCTTGCTTGATCACAATTCTTCGGTGGAGGTAGGTTATGGTATATGCTATTCCGTAGTAAACTCTAAATAGCGATTGATATGTATTGGGTAATTTTGTAAAATCTTCTTTATGCTTGATTGTGTGTTGCATGATGTGATTATGTAATTGTGATGGATTAGAATGTGGAGGTTATTGAATCCTTAAACCTTAAATCCACTTTGTTAATGATGATGCCTTGGTATAAAAGACGGCTTGATGAACTATAAGAATGAGATGAGTGGATCGAGTGTCACGAACTGACACGTAGAATTAGGGGATCGGGTGTCACGAACCGACACATAGTAGTAGGGGATCAGAGTGTCACATTCCGCCACCAGGATAATAAGATGAATGAATATTGAGGGGATCGGAGTTTCACGTTCCGACACCAGGATAGTAGGGGATCGGAGTGTCACGTTCCGACACCAGGATAGTAAAGAGAATGAATCTTGAATTATGCTAATATACTCAGATTTAAAGAACCTGTTTCCCAAATGAGTATGGTGTGGAGGCTTGAGACCTCATAGATGTGCTTGGTGTTGTGGCTAATGGTTATGGTACTTGTTGTTGTCACCTGTTAAGTATTTGGTTGGTTTTATGTTATTATTCGATATATATTGCTTTCTATTTTGAGTTGGCCGATGATACCTACTCAGTACTTGTGCCTTTTACTGACCCCTACTTGTAATTTTCTTCTTTGTTATTTGTGGAGTGCAGCAAACGTACCATCGACTTCAACTCAACCGCAACTCTTGCCAGACCTCAGCATAATCAGATTTCAGGGTGAGCTATTATACCTAGCTCGGACTGGAGTCTCTCTCATTCATGTCTTGATGTTCTTGAAGTTCGGACATGGACCATTTGTTTACCTATTTTAGCTTTCTAGATACTCTTAGACTTAGTAATTTGAGGATAGAATGTTCTTGTGGTGATGACTTCCAGATTTTGGGGATAGTAATTGATAAATTTTAGAAGTTATTAATTGATTTCGTTAATGAGTTTTAAGTCTTCCGCATTATTTTCTGTTTCTTATGGTTGAAATGTTGGGGTTTAGATTTGTTGGTTCGCTCACATAGTAGGTTTAGTGTGGGTGCCACTCGCGGCTCGTTTTGGGTCGTGACACCTCTAAGAGTACAGTAGTGAAACTCGACGGGAGAGGGCCCCACCATAACCATAGACAAGCAAAAGACTACACAAAAAGTTATGTACCAAAACGACGGGGCTCCGGAACAGTGGAGCTCTGCCTATCAGCAGAGTAGATATCCTAGGTGTGCATCTACACCTGCGGGCATGAAACGCAGCCCCCGAGGAAAGAGGGTCAGTAGGGACAACGTACTGAGTATGTAAAGCATAAGGTAAAGATGACAGGATACCAACATGATAAGTCAAAACAAGATATCGCTACACGTGTACCTTTTAAGTGAAAATCATGCATATCTATAACATATAAGGTGCCCAGCTTCCCTAGTAAGGGACTCGGCATAAATAATCATCATATATATACATCATACGTACCCGGCCCTCTAGTGAGGACCTCGGTGAAATAATCATCACATCATCTCCATCATCATCATCATCATAACCATCCTCATCACCAATCATATATATAATATACATACCCGGCCCTCTAGTGAGGGACTTGGTGACATATGCAAGAATCTGCACGAACATTACCCAGCCCGGGACTCTGTGAAATAATAAATGACTATGCAGGAGCAGAATATTATGAGAAACCATATGCAACTAAAATCATTTCTTATAACTCAATAGAACAATCAACGTGAACCAACAAGGAGTATTACCAAAGATTAATGTTTTATCAGAGATTATGAACCTTTAATACGATATGGAAACGTAAAATCTCAATGACTCTAAGAAGCACTACCATAGATATGATAGCCTTAGACATAGCCGATATATAAAGGAATAGTTGTGGAAGCAAGAATATATGTCACCTAGACGCTCTAGAGGTAAGTATCAAACATGTCTGTTATTCGCTCATTTTTTAAGGGTCATGCCAAACAAAGAAAGAAGGGATAGCGTTACATACCGCATAGTCGATCCGCCCGTCCAATATTTACTGCTCAAGCTATTAATCTATAACAAGCAACAATCGTGCCGCAATTAGATAAACGTCGCGCTTTACTTTTTTGTAAGATAGCTTATAATCTAACGAAAATCCGACAGCACTTCCCCTATTTTCCTTACTTCGTCCCAATTCGACAACAAGCTAAATTATCCACAGCAATACCAATAACACATATAACCCTACGAATCATATTAAATAGCCCCCTCAAAACAGTTCAGTCTCGGCAACCATAGCAGCGAAGCAACGACACACCGAGCGATAACTCGTTTTATAATTCGCAACACATCTACCTTCGTATCCATCCTTTGAAGTATATACCCATAATCACATTAACATATACATGACGTCCAAATAGAATTTCCCGCAGTTTGCTTTAATGAAAACAGCCCAAACACTAACACGACACCATTAATAATCCGATTATGGTTTCCGTTCATACTTAGCACATTCAATATCTAAAACAAACTTCCTAAGCTACTGGTCACGCCCCTTCTTAATATTAATGGATAATTAACAAATGTATTCTAAAGAATTAACACATCAAGCAAAGAGATTACTAACCAAATTATTTGCAGCTGCTGGCCAAGAGTTGCAGGGTTGGTTTTCTCCATTTCCATGGCTGCCTAAGCCAAGTGGTGAAGAAGATGATATGCTGCAATGCATTTCACCACCTTATTTATAGTATGGAGTGGATTTCACCACCTCATTTGTAGTATGGAGTGGAGGCATCCCCTCTCTACACGTGTCCCACTACGGCCAGCTCCCAATCTGATTCCATTTATTTTTGCCTTGAGTTCTGGGGCCCACTGGATTAAATTAATCCTAATCAGCCACTAATTAATCTCTCACTTAAAGTTAATGGCACTTACATTAGTCAAATCATACTTAATATCACATTTGGAATTAACATCCTTGCCTAATATTTCTTTAATCACTTGGAACTTAAAATAAAATCTCATTCCCCGGACATACGTCTACTAGATCATGACGCGCACTACGTATAAAAATACGAGGCATAACATCCTTTCCCCCTTAGGAACATTCGTCCTCGAATGTTACGTTAGCGTCTTACAAAAACAAATTCCAGCGAGGTCTCTCTAACAGTTATACCTATCAACCAGCATTCCGTAACTTAGAGATGCGTCATAGAGTCACAACTTACTACATAATCTCGTTTATGAATCAATACAGTCAAGCTAGGTATTGAATTACCTGTAGGTATGGGGAACAAGTAAGTATACTTATTCTTCATTTCGTCTTCTGCTTCACCAGTCATCTCCTCCCTATTATTATTTTGCCACGACACTTTGATGGAAGCCACATCCTTAGTACATAACCTTCTAACCTAGCGATCAAGTATAGCTACGGGTTTCTCCTCATATGAAAACTCCTCTGTTACCTGAACATCATCTACAGGGAACACTCTAGAAGGATCACCAATACATTTACGTAGCATCGATACATGGAAGACTGGATGTACCGCCTCCAAATCAGATGGTAGATCAAACTCATAGGCAACCATGCCTATGCTACGAACAATCTGATAAGGCCAAATGTATCTCGGACTGAGCTTTCCCTTCCTGCCGAATCTCATCACACCCCTCATGGGTGATACCTTCAGGAATACCCAGTCACCAATCTGAAACTCCAAATCTCAACGCCGATTATCTGCATATGACTTCTGTCGACTCTGGGCTTCTAATAATCTTTCCTGAATAAGCTTCACCTTGTCCACAACTTGCTGAATCACATCCGGGCCTATTAACTTAGTCTCGCCAATATCAAACCATTCAATAGGTGATCTGCACTTCCTCCCATATAAGGCCTCGTACGGTGCCATCTGGATACTAGAATGGTAGCTATTGTTATAGGCAAACTCAATGAGCGGCAAATGGTCATCCCAGCTACCTTTGAAGTTAATAATACAGGCCCGCAACATATCTTCTAATGTCTGAATAGTATGCTCAGCCTGCCCATCAGTCTGAGGGTGAAATGTTGTGCTAAGGTTCACCTGTGTCCCCAATCCCTTCTGAAACGATCTCCAAAAGTTGGCTGTAAATTGAGATCCTCTGTCTGATATAATGGACGTGGGAACCCTATGAAGTCTCACTATCTCCCTGACATATAACCTCGCATCATCTTCAGCCGAATAAGTAGTCCTGACTGGAAGAAAATGGTTCGATTTCGTCAGCCTATCTACAATAACCCATATAGAGTCATACTTCCGTTGAGTGCGAGGTAAGCCTGTAATGAAGTCCATATTAATCATCTCCCATTTCCAAGTCGGGATCTCTATCTCCTGTAATAATCCACTAGGATTTTGATGTTCGATCTTGACTTGTTGACAATTCGGGCACTGAGCAACAAACTCCGCTATGTCCTTTTTCATGCCATCCCACCAATATAAGCATCTGAGCTCATGATACATTTTCGTTGACCCTGGTTAAGTACAATAATAGGCAGAGTGTGCCTCCATAACCTGTCGTCGTAGCCCCGCAATATCGGGTACACACAATCTGCCTTTATATCGTAACACTTCGTTAGGTGTAACCTTAAATGGGGTCTTTTCCTTTTGAAGAGCTGCATCACTATACTGTGCCAGAATAGGGTCCTTGTATTGGTGTCTCTTTACCTCATCTATGATTGAGGACTCAGCAACCTCTCGAATAGAAACCCCACTATCTTCTGAGTTAGCCAGACGGACTCCAAGACTGGATAGCCGCTGAATCTCCCGAACCATATCCCTCCTTTCAGGTTGTACATCTGTCAAGCTACCCAAGGACTTACGGCTAACAACATCTGCTACAACATTCGCTTTCCCTGGATGATATAAAATATCAACATCATAATCCTTTAGCAACTCTAACCACCGCCTCTGTCGTAAGTTCAGCTCCTTCTATTTAAAGATATTTTGGAGACTCTTATGATCTGTATAGATGTCCACATGGACACCATATAAATAATGCCTCCATATCTTCAAGGCATGACCACAAACGCTAACTCCAGATCGTGAGTAGGATAGTTCTTTTCATGCTTCCTAAGCTATCGGGAGGCATAGGCTATAACTTTGTCAATACACATCCTATCCCAACACCCGAAGCATCACAATAATAATATAGCCGTCTGGTCCCTCCGGAAGAGTTAGGACTGAGTCAAGTCAATTTTTCTTTTAATAGCTTGAAGCTTCACTCACAAGCATCACCCACCGAACTTGGCTGCCTTTTGAGTTAGCCTTGTCAATGGCGCTAAAATTAAGGCAAACTTTTCTATGAATCTCCTGTAATATCCTGCTAACCCCAAAAAGTTACGTACCTCAGTAGGTGTCGTAGGTCTGGGCCAAGTCTTTATAGTCTCAATCTTCTGCGTGTCTACCGAATACCATCAGCTCCAATAATATGCCCCAAGAATGCCACTGAAGTCAACCAGAACTCGCACTTAGAAAACTTAGCATACAACTTCTGGTGCTGAAGCACCCTAAGTACCGTCCTTAAATGGTTTGCATGCTCCTCTTCTGAACGTGTATAGACCATAATATCGTCTATAAATACCATAACAAACATATCAAGGAATGGTTTAAACACTCAATTAATAAAATCCATAAACACCGCTGGAGCATTAGTCAGCCCAAAAGACAGCACTCTAAACTCATAATGCCCGTATCAGATCCGCAAAGCCGCCTTTGGCACATCTGCCTCCCATACCCGCACCTCTGCTACCCTGCCGGCAAGTCTATCTTTGAAAAACACTTTGCACCCGCAATCGGGTCAAATAGATCGTCAATCCTTGGGAGGATACCATTCTTTACTGTTACTTTGTTCAGCTGCCTATAATCAATACACATCCGCGGCGACCCATCCTTCTTCCTCACAAATAGTACTGGTGCTCCCCAAGGTGACGTACTAGGCCTGCTGAAGCCCTTGTCTAGCAAATCTCTCAATTGCTCTTTCAATTCTTTCAACACAACAGGTGCCATTCTATAAGAAGGTATAGATATAGGCTGGGTATCTGGCAGTACATCTATAGTAAACGCTATTTCTCGTTCTGGAGGAAGGCCTGGAAGTTCCTCTGGGAATACATCGGGAAATTCATTAACTACAGGGACTGATTGAAGAGTCGGTGCCTCTGCCTTTATGTCATGCACCCGAACCAGATGATAAATATAGCCTTTTCTAACCATCTTCCCGGCCTTAAGGTATGAAATGAACTTACCTTTCGGCGACACTGTACTCCCCTTCAACTCTATAATCGGTTCCCTTGGAAATTGAAATCGAACTATCTTTCCTCTGCAATCAACATTAGAATAACAAGCAGCCAACCAATCCATGCCCATGATAATATCAAACTCAATCATATTTAACTCTATTAGATATTCTACGGTACGACGACTATATATAACTACTGAACAATTCTTATATACTCGCGTAGCTATGACAAAATCTCCTACAGGTATAGCTACCTCAAATGGTTCTATCAACTCAGACTCTATTCCGATCCTACTAGCAACAAAGGGAGATATAAATGATAAGGTGGAACCTGGGTCTATCAATGCATACACACTTCGGGAGAATAGTGATAATATACCTGTGATCACATTAGGTGACGCCTCCTGATCCTGCCTATTAGTCAAAGCGTATATACGGTTCGAGGGACCGCTAAACTGGAAGATCCACCACGTCCTCTACCACTGTCACGACCCAAAACGAGCCGTGAGTGGCACCCACACTTATCCTCCTATGTGAGTGAACCAACAAATCTAAACCCCAACATTTACCAGAATATCAATTATGAATAGTAAAAAAAAATTTAATGCGGAAGATCCAAACTTATTAACGTAATCAATTAAATAAACTTCTAAAGTTTGATACTTATTATTCCCAAAATCTGGAAGTCATCACACCAAGAACATCTATCCTCAAATTTCTAAATCTAAGAGTATTTAAGAAGCTAAAATAAGTAAAAAGCTGGTCCATGTCCGAACTTCAAGACATCAAGACGTGAAGAAGAGAATCCAGCACGAGCTACGAATAATAGCTCACCCTAAACTCTGATGTGCTGAAGACTGGCTAGATCTGAGGACGAGTCGAAGTCAATGGCACACTTGCTGCACTCCACAAATAACAAAGAAGAAAATTATAAGTAGGGGTCAGTACAAGGAACACGTACTGAGTAGGTATCATCGGCCAACTCAAAATAGAGAGCAATATATATTGAATAATAATATAAAATCAACCACAATACTTAACAGGTGACAATCAACAAGTACAAGAACCATTGGCAACCACACCAAGCACACCTATGAGGACTCAAGCCTCCACACCATACTCATTTGGGAAATAGGTTCTTCGAATTTGAGTATATTAACATAATTCAAGATTCTTTCTCTTTATTATTATCGTGTCGGAACGTGACACTCCGATCCCATATACCGTGTCGGAACGTGACACTCTGATCCCCTAATACTACCATGTCAGAACGTGACACTCCGATCCAATATTACCGTGTCGGAACGTGACACTCCGATCCATTTATCTCATTATTCTATTTCATCAAGTCTTCTTTACGTTAAGGCGTCATCTTAATAGAGAGGATTTAAGATTGAAGATTCGACAGTCTCATCATTCTACCCCACCACAATTACACTATCAAAACATACAAACACACAATAAAGCACATAGAAGACTTTACAATACCACCCAATACATATCGATCGCTATTTAGAGTTTATCTATCACATAGAAATAAACCATAACCTACCTCCACCGAAGAATCATGATCAAGCAAGCTACTTCCCCAATGTCTTTGCTGTCCTCTTCGTTCTCTCTCTCTCGCTCGTTCTCCCTTTCTGTTCTTTTGTTTTCTTCTCCAGATTCTTTTTCTTTTACCCTTATCATATAATCCATTATGATAAAAGTAACCCACTATTTATTTCCCTATTATCTTCTTTAACCCCCAAGTAAATAAATTATTAAACTTACCCCACTAATTTCATAATTATAATCATGAATAGTCCAAAACAACCATTTAAATTTTAGCGGAAATTCGACCAAGTCGGGGTTACGCAGCTTGTGACGGTCCTCGTATCTTCGACGGTCCGTCCTGCAGGTCCGTCACAAAGTTCAGAGAGTTAAATTTAATAGTGAGGTTACGCAACTTGTGACGGTCCGTCGTATCTATGACGGTCCGTCCTGCAGTTCCGTCGTGAAGTTCAGAGAGTCGATCCCAGTACCCAGATTTTAGAGTTGAAGTGTTTTGGAACGTAGACGCTCAACGGACCGTCGTGCCTATGACGATTCGTCCTACCTGTCGTCGAGGGTAATGAGGAGAGCAGCAGAAGAAATTACACAAGTATGGGATGACGTAGTCCATCACGGTCCGTCGTGACTATGACGGTCCGTCGCGTGAAAACCCAGTCAGTTTTTATTAAAAATAATTCTACTGCTCGAACCGACTAAATAGGTTGTTACAATAGATATCAATTTACCCATCGTTCGTCCTCAAATGATCACAGAAAGAAAAGAAAGGGCGAGAAAGAGTACCTGAATCTGTAAAAAGATGTGGATATCTTTCTTGCATATCAACCTCATTCTCCCAAGTGGACTCTTCAACTGGCTGATTCTTCCACTGAACCTTGATAGATGCAATCTCCATTGATCTCAACATGCGGACCTCTCTATCTAAAATAGCAACAGGCTCCTCCTCATGAGACAAATTCTCATCAAGAAGAACTGAATCCCAACGAATAATGTAGTTTTCATCCCCATGGTATTTTTTTAGCATAGACACATGAAATACCGGGTGCACCCCTGAGAGTCCAGGAGGCAATGCCAATTCATAAGCAACCTCCCCGACGCGCTTCAGAACTTCAAATGGACCAATATACCTCGGACTAAGCTTACCTCGCTTACCAAACCGCATCACCCCCTTCATGGGTGAAACCTTCAGCAAGACTTGCTCCACCTCCATAAAATCCAAGTCCCTAACCTTTCGATCTGCATATTCTTTCTGCCTGTTCTGAGCTGCTAGAAGCTTCTCCTGAATGAATTTTACTTTATCTAACGATTCCCTCAAAAGATCGGTACCCCATGGTCTCACCTCAAATGCATCAAACCAACCAATGGGAGACCTACATCTCCTCCCATACAGTGCCTCAAATGGGGCCATATCAATACTTGAGTGATAGCTATTATTGTATGAAAACTCTGCTAAGGGTAAGAAGTTATCCCAATGACCACCAAATTCTATCACACATGCACGAAGCATATCCTCCAACACCTGAATCGTTCGCTCAGACTGACCATCGGTCTGAGGGTGAAATGCAGTACTAAGATCCAACCTAGTACCTAATTCAGCATGCAATGTTCTCCAAAACTTAGAAGTAAATTGCGTACCTCTATCTGATATGATGGAAAGTGGAACTCCATGCAATCAAACAATTTCTGACATATAGAGTTTGGCTAACTTCTCTGCATTGTAAGTCACCTTGATCGGAATGAAGTGAGCAGACTTAGTTAATCTGTCAACAATTACCCAAATAAAATAAAACTTACCCAATGCCTTTGGAAGACCAACCACAAAATCCATTGCAATTCTTTCCCATTTCCATTCAGGAATGGGCATTTTCTGAAGTGTTCCTCCGGGCCTCTGGTGTTCATACTTTACCTGCTGACAATTCGGGCACTGGGCAACAAAATCAACAATGTCACGCTTCATTCTACTCCTCCGAAAATGTTGCTTTAGGTCACGATACATCTTGGTTGCACCAGGATGTATAGAATACCTTGAACTATGAGCCTCTGTAAGAATAGTGTGAATCAAATTATCAACACGGGGCACACATACCCTTCCCTTAATTCTCAAAACGCCTTCCTCATCAATTATTGCCTCTTTATCCTCTCCTTGTAATACCATATCTAGAATTTGGATCTGTTTTTCATCAGTAAACTGTTTTCCCTTAATCTTGTCAAGAAAAGAAGATCTTGCCTCCACACAGGCCAAATATCCTCCCTTCTCTAGTACTTCCAGCCTCATAAAGTCATTAGCCAGAGTCTGAACCTCTCTAGCCAATGGGCGTCTAGAAACCTGTAAGTGAGCTAGACTTCCCATGCTCCCTGCTTTTCTACTTAAAGCATCTGCCACAACATTAGCTTTTCCTGGGTGATACAAAATAGTAATATCATAGTCTTTCAGTAGTTCTATCCACCTCCTCTGCCTCAAATTCAAATCTTTCAGAGTAAAGACATACTGTAAACTACAATGATCTGTATAGACTTCACACTTAACCCCATATAGATAATGTCTCCATTGCTTTAATGCAAACACTGCAGCCAACTCCAAATCATGGGTCGGATAGTTGCATTCATGCACTTTTAATTGCCTCGAAGCATAAGCAATTACATTCCTCTCCTGCATTAGCACTGCATCAAAACCAGAATAAGATGCATCACAATAAACAATGAAATTCTTACGTTCCACTTGCAAGGTAAGAATTGGTGAAGTAGTCAACAAGGTCTTGAGAATCTAGAAGCTTTCTTCACATTCGTCCGTCCAGACAAATGGGACATTCTGCTTAGTCAAATTTGTCAGTTGGGAAGCAACAGAAGAAAATCACTTGACAAATCGACGACAGTAGCTAGCTAAACCAACAAAGCTCCTTACCTCTATAACATTAGTAGGTCTTACCCAACTCTTCGCTGCTTTAATCTTAGAAGGATCCACCATCACTACATCCTTAGAAACTACGTGCCCCAAGAAGGACACTGAATCTAGCCAAAACTCACACTTGGAGAATTTGGCATAAAGCCTTTTCCCCCTCAACACTTCCAATACAATTCTCAAATGCTCCTCATGTTCTTTCCTGCTCTTTGAGTATATCAGTATATCATCAATAAATACAATAACAAAGAGATCCATATATGGCTTAAAAATTCCCGTTCATTAGTCTCGTGAAAGCAGCAAGGGCATTCTTCAGACCAAAGGACATTACTAAGAATTCATAATGCCCATGCCTGGTTCGAAAAACAGTCTTTGGCACATCTGCTGCCTGTATTTTCAATTGATGATAACCATATCTCAAATCAATTTTTGAGAAGGTACAAGCACTTTGTAACTGATCGAACAAATCATCAATGCGAGGAATAGGATACTTGTTCTTAATACTTACCTTATTCAGTTGCTTGTAGTCTATGCACATCCAAAAACTTTCATCCTTCTTCTTCACAAATAAAACAGGAGCACCCAAAGGGGATGCACTCGGTCTAATAAAACCTTTACCTAACAACTCCTGAAGTTGGGCCTTTAACTCCGTTAACTCAGTTGGAGTCATTCTACAAGGGGGTATTGAAATGAAGCGAGTACCCGGCTCCAGATCAATACAAAAATCAATATCCCTATCCGGTGGCATACGAGGAAGGTCTGCAGGAAACACATCCAGAAACTCACGGACTATCGAGACAGAGTCAATCAAAGGTACTTGGGAAGTATCATCCCTGAGATGTGCCAAGAAAGCTAAACAACCCTTACTAACCATTCTCTTAGCACGAAGAAAGGAGATGATATGAACTGGAGTGGAAATATAGCCACCCTCCCACACTAGCGGATCTGTCCAAGCCTTGGCCAATGTCACAGTTTTAGCATTACAATCTAAGATTGCAAAATTTGGAGAAAGCCAAGTCATACCTAGAATTACATCGAAATAAACCATCTCTAAAATAATCAAATCTACATGAGTATTTCTCCCCACAAAAGTCACAAGACAAGACCTATACACCTTCTCAACTATCACAGACTCACCCACAGGAGTAGAGACACGAATAGGTATGTCAAGCAAATCACAATATAAATCAAGACCAGTAGCAAAGGAGGAAGATACATATGAAAATGTGGATCCAGGATCAAATAATACAGAAGCTATGCAATCACAGACCAAAAGATTACCTGTGATAACATCATCAGATGTCTCTGCTTCAGACCTCCCGGGGAAAGCATAACAATGGGCCCTATCACCTGTCTGCCTGTTGCCCCTACCATGTTGCGCTGCAGTAGCTCTAGCTTGCCCGCCAACCCGACTGATTTGGTGACCACCATTACCTTGGCCACCATGTCCTCCAGAATGGGGGCCTCTCCCATGACCACCTCTACCTCTAACTATTGGGGGTCTGTAACTCTGTTTTGGACAATATTTCCTAATATGTCCAGTCTCTCCACATCCATAACAATTTCTGGAGTCAAGCATAGGTCTCTGTGAGAATGACGATGTCTGGGGATAACCTCCAAACTCAGAGAAATGCTGACTGGTCTGCGATGGACCCCCAGCTATAGGCTACAGTGAAGACTGAATAGGTCGGGCTGGGTAACCTCCTGAACTCTGCCCTCTGGAGTAAGAACCACTAAACTAAACTCCCTTACGGAACTACTTAGATGTCGACGCCATGGTGAAGTCGTCTGGCTTCACCCCCTCCACCTCTATCACAATATCAACCACTTCCTGAAAGGATTTTGCTGCAGCAGCTACCTGTAAGGCTGGGATCTACAAATCTGACCTCAATCGTTTCACAAACCGGCGAATCTGCTCTTGTGGACTGAAGCAAAGCTAGGTGGCATACCTGGATAGTGCACGAAATTTAGCCTCATAAGCAGTAACAAACATACTGCCTTGCTCTAGGCTTAGGAACTCATCTCTCCTCTTGTCCCTCAAAGTACGGGGTATATACTTCTCCATAAATAAGCTAGAGAATGATGCCCAAGTCATAGGTGGTGCCTATGCTGGTTGACACTCCACATTCGATCACCAACACATTTTTTCATTCCCCTAAAACTGATAGGTCACAAACTCAACACTGAATCGTTCTACTATGTCAATCTTATGTAGCAGCTCATGACAATAAACCAGAAAATCATAGGCATCCTCATATTCAGCACCCTTAAAGACTGGAGGTTTCAACTTCAAGAATTTAGTGAAAAGTTCATGCTGATCACTCGTCATTATAGACCCTGTAGTCAATCGAGGAAACGTGCCTACTTCCAATGAGGCATCCATGCGGGGAGCCACAACAGCTGCATGTTGTACTCCCGGAACCTGAGGTGCTGGTGCAGAAAACACTGGAGGTGTCTGGCCCTGATCAGATAACCCGCTAAGATAAGTAAGAACCTGGTTAATCATCTCTGGGGTAGGTTGGGATGGTAATTACTCATCTTGAACCTGCTCATTTTCCCCTTCCTCACCCTCTCTTACTACCTTATCAGTCGGTGGAGGAGTCACCGCCCTATTACTAGCTGGACCAGGTGTTTGTCCTCTACCTCTAGAGGGCGTCCTCCTGCGACCTCTACCACGGCCTCTTGCCACTGCTCCTCCTCGAGCTACAGCCCCAATGGTTGGCTCAGACGCACCCTGTCTTGCCGGTGTTGGTGTTGGCACAGTTGTTGCTCTAGTTCTAACTATCTGCGAAATAGAGTGAGGATGTCAGATACCAATTTGTATCACCTAGATACCAATTGGATCCAAGTAATAGCGCCAAAGAAAGAAAGAATGGAATTTTCCTAATGTCCTATAGCCTCTCAAAGAAAAGTAAGGGCGTCCCCCTACCGTTCCTCAATACTCTACTAGACTCGTTCTTGTGTGATGAGACCAACGAACCTAACGCTCTGATACCAAGTTTGTCACGGCCCAAAACGAGTCGCGAGTGGCACCCACACTTATCCTCCTATGTGAGCAAACCAACAAATATAAACCCCAACATTTACCAGTATATCAATTATGTATAGTAAAAAAAAATTAATGTGGAAGATCCAAACTTATTAACGTAATCAATTCAATAAACTTCTAAAGTTTAATACTTATTATTCCCAAAATCTGGAAGTCATCACACCAAGAACATCTATCCAAAAATTTCTAAATCTAAGAGTATTTAAGAAGCTAAAATAAGTAAAAAGTTGGTCCATGTCCGAACTTCAAGACATCAAGACGTGAAGGAGAGAATCTAGCAAGAGCTAGGAATAATAGCTCACCCTGAACTCTGATGTGCTGAAGACTGGCTAGATCTGAGGACGAGTCAAAGTCGATGGTTCACTTGCTGCACTCCACAAATAACAAAGAAGAAAATTACTAGTAGGGGTCAGTACAAGGAACACGTACTGAGTATGTATCATCGGCCAACTCAAAATAGAGAGCAATATATACTGAATAATAATATAAAATCAACCACAATACTTAACAGGTGACAATCAACAAGTACAAGAACCACTGGCAACCACACCAAGCACACCAATGAGGACTCAAGCCTCCATACCATACTCATTTGGGAAATAGGTTCTTTGAATTTGAGTATATTAACATAATTAAAGATTCCTTCTATTTATTATTATCGTGTCGGAACGTGACACTCCGATCCCATATACCGTGTCGGAACGTGACAGTCTGATCCCCTAATACTACCTTGTTGGAACGTGACACTCCGATCCAATATTATCGTGTCAGAACGTGACACTCTGATCCATTTATCTCATTATTCTATTTCATCAAGTCTTCTTTACGTCAAGGCGTCATCTTGATAGAGAGGATTTAAGATTGAAGATTCAACAGTCTCATCATTCTAACCCACCACAATTACGCAATCAAAACATACAAACACACAATCAAGCACATAGAAGACTTTACAATATCACCCAATACATATCGATCGCTATTTAGAGTTTATCTATCACATAGAAATAAACCATAACCTACCTCCACCGAAGTATCGTGATCAAGCAAGCTAGTTCCCCAATGTCTTTGTTGTCCTCTTCGTTCTCTCTCTCTCGCTCGTTCTCCCTTTCTGTTCTTTTTTTTTCTTCTCCAGATTCTTTTTCTTTTACCCTAATTATCATATAATCCATTATGATAAAAGTAACCCATATTTATTTCCCTATTATCTTCTTTAACCCTCATGTAAATAAATTATTAAACTTACCCCACTAATTTCATAATTATTATCATGAATAGTCCAAAACACCCATTTCAATTTTAGCGGAAATCCGACCAACTCGGGGTTACGCAGCTTGTGACGGTCCATCGTATCTTCGACGGTCCGTCCTGCAGGTCCGTCACAAATTTCAGAGAGTTAAATTCAATAGTGAGGCTACGCAACTTGTGATGGTCCGTCGTATCTATGACGGTCCGTCCTGTAGTTCCGTTGTGAAGTTCAGAGAGTCGATCCCAGTACCCAGATTTCAGAGTTGAAGTGTTTTGGAACGTAGATGCTCGACGAACCGTCGTGCCTATGACGGTTCGTCCTACCTGTCGTCGAGGGTAATGAGGAGAGCAGCAGAAGAAATTACACAAGTATGGGAAGACAGAGTCCATCACAGTCCGTCGTGACTATGACGGTCTGTCGCGTGATCCATCGACCCTGTCAGTTTTTATCAAAAATAATTCTACTGCTCGAACCGACTAAACAGGTTGTTAAAACCACAGCCTGCTGGCGCCTGAATACCATGCCCCGTAGGGCGCATAGCCACAGAAGAAGATGAACCAGCAACGGACCCAGTAGGCTGTGCCATACCACTTGCACTACCTCTAAGGTGACACTCCCTCATAGTATGGCCTTGATGGCCGCAAGAAAAACACGCACCTGTAGCCCAACGATATTCCCCGGGATGGGATCTACCAAAGTGAGAACACCGAGGCAAAGGTGGCCTCGACTGGCTCAAACCCCTGCACATCTGTGACCCTGACGCCGTAGAGCTCTGACCAGCTTCCGAATGTCTCGTACGATCGAACCCCCTACCCATGGAACGTGGGAGTGCACTCTGTGCTGGCTGGGAAGAAAATCTAACATGCTGCTGAGACTGCCCGCCTCGAAACTCGTCAACATAACCTGCTTATCTAGCCCTCTTATGCTGGCCTCTATTATAATCTCTATCTGGTTGACGTCCCCAGTGTCGATTCTCTATCCCCTGTGCCTATGCCTGCACCCGAGCAATGTCCATACCTGGCTGAAGAGTCACTGCCATACAACCGTCAATCCGATAATGATCCAATCCCATCACATAACGATGTACCCTGTCTACCATATCAGCCACAACAGTAGGCGCATGCCTATCCAATTAATCAAACTCGAGGCTATACTCTCGAATGCTCCTGCCATTCTTCCTCAAACACAAGAATCTATCGACTCTAGCTTGCTTCATCTCTGGAGGCAGGAAGTGGCCGTGGAAAGCCTCCACAAATTCATCTCATACCACTGGAGGAGCACCCTCACCCCTAGATAACTCCCAAGACTCATACCAATTAATAGCTACATCCCGCAAATGATACGTAGCCAACTCAACAGACTCGGTCTCCGAAGCCTTGATTATCCTCAATGTACGCTGCATCTGACGAATAAACTCTTGCGGATCATCCTGGGGACTTGACCCAAAGAACTCTGGAGGATTACAACTTAAGAAGTCACGAGCCCTTAAGCTATCAGATTTTTACGCATGATCAACTCCTAGTCAATGCCTACGAGCCTGGCCTGCCACTAATCTAGTTAGCAACTGAACCGCTTCTCTCATGACCCTATCCTCCGCCCCTGGCTGAGGAGCTGGAGTTTCAGGTGCTGCGGCCTCGGGGGCTGGTGGCTTCCCCCGAACTAGAGCTGCTGCTGCTCTAAGCTCCTCTGGCGGTGTAGCAGAGCTCTCTAACTAGAGCACAATACCAGGCATAGACTGGGCACGGGCCCTAGTAACTCTCCAGGTCTGAATAGTACCTTCTGCTACCGATTTGCCCTTCTGGGCAGCTGTCGCTTTCTTTGGAGGCATAGCTGAAAACAAAGGGATTCGTTAGAGAGGGATTATCCTGCTATTATAGCTCTATCACACGATCTAGAATAAGAAGAAAGGATGACATCCTAAATGTCTTGTAGCTTCTTGTTTATAGATGTGGTGCACAACACACCGATAAACAAGACTCTACTAGACACGGTCTCTAGACACTTCCAAGGAAGAACCGCTCTGATACCTTTCTTTGTCACGACCCAACTCAATGGGCCGTGACTAGTGCCCGTTTTGGAAACCCACATACAAACCTGCTAAGTATTACCAACTGAAACTAAGACAATATGGAATTTAATCAAATCAAGCATACCCCAACGTCATATATATATAAAGAGGACTTGTCTCATAAGGAGTCATAACCATTCAACCGTAACAACATACGCGAGTTGACAAGGTTGCCACTATTCAAAGCATAATAGCATGCGTAAGCCGACAAGGCTGCCACTACACAATACACAATGATGTACGCAGCCAACAAGGCTACCCCTGTACAAGCGGACATCCCAAACAAACCATGTCCAGACCATTATCCAAAAAATATATATACAACCCACATAATGTCCACGGACCTCTAAGAGTACAAGAGTGAAACTTCGGCCGGAGACAGGGCCCGCCATACCTATAGACAAGCAAAAGACTACACAAAAAGTTATGTACCAAAACGATTGGGCTCGAGCAGTGGAGCTCTCCCAATCGTGAGAGTAGATATCCTAGGCGGGAGGATCACCGAACTGTGCGTCTACACCTGTGGGCATGAAACGCAGCCCCCGAGGAAAGGGGGTCAGTACAGACAACGTACTGAGTATGTAAAGCATAAGGTAAAGATGACAGGATACCAAAATGATAAGTCGAAACAAGATATTGCTACACGTGTACCTTTTAAGTGAAAATCATGCATATCTTTAACATATAAGGTACCCAACTTCCCTAGTAAGGGACTCAACAAAAATAATTATCAGATATATACATCATACGTACCCGGCCCTCTTGTGAGGGACTCGGTGAAATAATCATCACATCATCTCCATCATCATCATCATCATCATAACCATCCTCATCACCAATGACATATATATAATATACATACTCGGCCCTCTAGTGAGGAACTCGGTGACATATGTAAGAAACTCCGCACGAACATTACCCGGCTCGGGACTCGGTGAAATGATAAATGACTCTATACACGAGCAGAATATTATGAGCAACCATATGCAATTAAAATCATTTTTTTAAAACTCAATAGAACAATCAACGTGAACCAGCAAGGAGTATTACCAAAGATTAATGTTTTATCAAAGATTATGAACCTTTAATACGATATGGAATCGTAAAATCTCAATGACTCTAAAAAGCACTACCATATATATGAGAAATCATCATAGCCTTAGACATAGCCGATATATAGAGGAATAGTTGTGGAAGCAAGAATATACGTCACCTAGACGCTTTAGAGGTAAGTATCAAACCTGTCCGTTATTCGCTCATTTTTTAAGGGTCATGCCAAACAAAGAAAGAAGGGATAGAGTTACATACCGTATAGTCGAGCCGCCCATCCAGTATTTACTGCTCAAGCTATTAATCTATAACAAGCAACAATCATGCCGCAATTAGGTAAACGGCGCGCTTTACTTTTTTGTAAGCTAGCTAATAAGCTAACGAAAATCCGACAGCACTTCCCCTATTTTCCTTACTTCGTCCCAATCCGACAACAACCCAAATTATCCACAGCAATACCAATAACACATATAACCCAACGAATCATATTAAACAGCCCCCCCAAAACAATTCAGTCTCGGCAACCATAGCAAATAGCAACGACACACCGAAAGCGATAACTCGTTTATAATTCGCAACACATCTACCTTATCGTATCCATCCTTTGGAGTATATAGCCATAATCACATTAACATATACATGACGTCCAAACAGAATTTCCCGCAGTTTGCTTCAATCAAAACAGTCCAAACACTAACACGACACCATTAATAATCCGATTATGGTTTCCAATCATACTTAGCACATTCAATAACTAAAACAAACTTCCTAAGCTACTGGTCACACCCCTTATTAATATTAATGGATAATTAACAAAGGTATTCTAAAGAATTAACACACCAAGCAAAAAGATTACTAACCAAATTATTTGCAGCAGATGGCCAAGAGTTGCAGGGTTGGTTTCTCCATTTCCATGGCTGCCTAAGCCAAGTGGTGAAGAAGATGATATGCTGCAATGCACTTCACAACCTTATTTATAGTATGAAGTGGATTTCACCACCTCATTTATAGTATGGAGTGGAGG
Organism: Solanum arcanum; assembly: GCA_027789145.1. NCBI lineage: Eukaryota > Viridiplantae > Streptophyta > Magnoliopsida > Solanales > Solanaceae > Solanum > Solanum arcanum. The sequence continues at coordinate 20,147,722 of CM050935.1, read as the reverse complement.
AAGCCCCCTTCTACACGTGTTCCACTAAGGCCAGCTGCCAATCTGATTCCTTTTATTTTTGCCTTGAGTGGTGGGGCCCGCAGGATTAAATTAATCCTAATCAGCCACTAATTAATCCCTCACTTAAAGTTAATGGCACTTACATTAGCCAAATTATACTTAATATCACATTTTGGAATTAACATCCTTGCCTAATTTTTCTTTAATCACTTCGTACTTAAAATAAAATCTCATTCCCCAGACTTACGTCTACTAGATCATGACGCGCACTACGTATAAAAATACGAGGCATAACAATAACATCTTTTCAAGTGAAATTAGTTTAATTTTAAATCAGTTCCAACACTAAAGTGACCAACTAAATCACATTAACTTATTTAAAGAACTTAACAACTTTCTCAATGTAATTAGTTTAGTTTTAACTAAATTCAAACACTATATAAACCAACTAAATCACATTGATTTATTTAAAGAACTTGACATATTTCTAAGTGTATTTAAATTAGTTTTAACTTAATTCAAAAACTATATTCACCAACTAAATCTGATTTACTTATTTAAAGAACTTAACATCTTTCGAAGTCTAATTAGTTTAGTTTTAACTTATATCCAACACTATATTCACCAATCTAAATAACATAAACTTATTTAAAGAATTTAACAACTCTCTAAGTCTGATTAGCTTAGTTTTAACTTAATTCCAATGTTATATCCACCATCTAAATCACATTTACTTATTTAAAGAATTTATCAACTTTCCAAGTCTAATTAGTATAGTTTTAACTTAATCTAACAGTAAATTCACCAACTAAATCATATTAACTTATTTAAAGAACTTAATAACTTCTAAGTGTAATGAGTTATGTTTTAACTTAATTCCAACACTTTATTCATCAAGTAAATCACATTAACTTATTTAAAGAATTTAACAACTTTTCAAGTCTAATTAGTTTAGTTTTTACTTAATTACAGCACTATATTCACCAACTAAATCATATTAACTTATTTAAAAAACTTAACAACTTTGTAAGTCAAATTAGTTTAGTTTTAACTAAATTCCAACACTATATTCACCAAGTAAATTACATTAACTTATTTAAAGACTTTAACAATTTTCCAAGTCAAATTAGTTTAGTTGTATCATAATTCCAGCACTTTATTCACTACCTAAATCACATTTACTTATTTGAAGAACTAACATCTTTCTAAGTGTAATTAGTTTAGTTTTAACTTAATTCAAACACTATATTCACAAACTAATTCACATTTACTTATTTACAGAATTAACAACTTTCCAAGTCTAATTAGTTTAGTTTTAATTTAATTCAAACTCTATATTCACCAGCTAAATCATATTAACTTATTAATGAATTTAAGAACTTTTTAAGTCTAATTAGTGTAGTTTTAACTTAATTCAAACACTATATTCACCAACTAAATCTGTCACGACCCAAAACGAGTCGTGAGTGGCACCCACACTTAACCTACTAGGTGAGCAACCAACAAATCTAAACCCCAACATTTACCAATAGTTCAACTATGAATTACAAAAATAATGCGGAGTATCCAAAACTTATGTAACCAATTAAATAGGTTTCTAAAGTTTAACACTTATTATCCCCAACATTTGGAAGTCATCACATCAAGAAAATCTATCTTCAAACTACCAAGTCTAAGAGTATTTAAGAAACAAAAATAAGTAAAAAGATGGTCCATGTCCTAAATTCAAAGACATGAAGACGTGAATGAGAGAATCCAGCACGAGCTAGAAATAATAGCTCACCCTGAACTCTGATGTGTTGGAGACTGACTCGAGCTAAGGGCGAGTCGAAGTCGATGGTACACTTGCTGCACTCCACAAAAGAACAAAGAAGAAAATACAAGTAGGGGTCAGTAAAAGGAACATGTACTGAGTAGGTATCATCGGCCAACTCAAAATAGAAACCAATATACATTGAATAATAATATAAAATCAACTACGAGACTTAACAGGTGGCAAACAACAAACACATGAACCATTGACAACAACACCATAATAGGTAGACCATCAATCACAACATCAAGCACACGTATGAGGACTCATGTCTCCACACCATACTCATTTGGAAAATAAGTTCCTTGAGATTAAGTATATTAAGTTACTTCAAGATTCCTTGCCTTTAGTGTTATTGTGTCGTAACGTGACACTCCGATCCCATAATACCGTGTCTCAACGTGACACCGATCCCATAATACTGTGTCGGAACGTGACACTCCGATCCAATTATCTCATTATTTTATTTCAACAAGCCTTCTTTATTCAAGGCGTCATTTTAATAGAGAGGGTTCAAGATTAGAAATTCAACACTCTTATAATTTTAGGCCAAGCACAAACCACACAATCAAAACATACAACCACACAATCAAGTACATAGGAGACTTTACAATATAACTCGATACATATCAATCGATATTTAGAGTTTATCTATCAAATAGAAATAAACCATAGCCTACCTTCACCGAAGAATCGAAGTCAAGCAACTACTTCTCCAATGTCCTTCCTTTCCTTATTGCCTCCAAATATTTCCAATCTATCAAGTATATACATATGTATAACTTGTAAGTTAACGAATCTATAAACACTCAATTTACTCTATGTTCAGCCTAGATCCAAAAACTCATCTAGTTATATAATCAATTTTCTAAAGTTCAAAACTAAAGGTAAGTCTAAATTCCACCATTTAACATAACTTTAATGGAATTTAAATAATTTGATACACCTAATATTTAAATACCTATTTTCATATATCAAAATATAAATTTATAATGCAAGAACAAAATATTAATACTAATGTCTGAAAGTCGCTGGTCCTAAAACCAGTGACTACGGACTGACAACAACCCAACTATAGTACCTACGAAGTATAGCACATGCATAAAATTAACAATTGAAGCCACTGGTCACGAGACCAATGGCGATAAACTAACAATAATCTATTTCAATTCCTATACGTAAACTATCTGTACTATTTCACATTGATTTCCACGGTAATTCAACCTATTAGAATTTAATGAATATCTTCCCTCTTCAATTAAATAAAATATTAATATTGCATGACAAAATACCCAGGTAATATTTGAACCACCAATAAGCCAATCATTGGCCATTAAACATTTTTCCTCTCCACTTTATAATGTAATACAATAGACCATTAAAGTCAAATTTACCAAACAATTAACCAATTATCACGCCGCCACCTTGCCCTTTTAAATTTTCCAATATATTTTTTTTCTTTTCCACCAAAAATTACTGTAACAAATCTAATGTAAATCCAAGGCTAATCTCTTTTCAAAACAACATATATTTCGATTATATATATATATATATATATATATATATTCCTTTCCCTTCCAATGAAGAACATAACAATAGTAATAATAATATTCATTTGCAGTTTCTGTACAACCCAACACTAAATTTGATTACCTGATGAAACAATCACTTCGTGACTGCTGCAGATATGGTTTCTCTTGTCTAAACCCTTCTTTCCCTTCTACAGAATATTTCTTCCTAAATATTATATATCTAATTATAAGAGTGGTGAAAGTGACCCACTATTTATTTCACTATTATCCTCTTTAACCACCAACTAAATAAATTATTAAAATTACCCCGCTAGTTTCGTAATTATAATTATGAATAGTCCAAAACAACCATTTAAATCTAAAGGAAAGTATTTTCTGACATAAAAAGTTTTAGTGCTCAAAACAATCGAAAATGGTCGTTACAAAGATACCAATTTACCCATCGTTCATCCTTGAATGATCATAAGAAGAAAGGTGAAGGCGAGAAAGAGTACCTGAATTTGTAAAAAGATTTGGATATCTTTCTTGTATATCAACCTCGCTCTCCCAAGTGGACTTTTCAACTGGCCGATTCTTCCACTGAACCTTGATAGATGCAATCTCAATTGATCTCAACTTGCGGACCTCCCTATCTAGAATAGCAACAGGCTCCTCCTCATAAGACAGATTCTCATCAAGAAGAACTGAATCCCAACGAATAATGTAACTTCCATCACCATGGTATTTTTTCAGCATAGACACATGAAATACTGGGTGCACTCCTGACAACCCTGGAGGCAATGCCAATTAATAGGCCACCTCCCCCACGCGCTTCAGAACTTCAAATGGACCAATATACTTCAGACTAAGCCTACCTCGCCCACCAAACCGCATCACACCTTTTATGGGTGAAACCTTCAGCAAGACTTGTTCATCCTCCATAAAATCCAAGTCCCTAACCTTTCGATCTTCATATTCCTATGGCCTATCCTAAGCTGCTAATAGTTTTTCTTGAATAAATTTCACTTTTTCTAATGATTCCCTCAGAAGATAAATACCCCAAGGTATAACCTCAAATGCATCAAACCAACCAATGGGAGACCTGCATCTCCTCCCATACAATGCCTCAAATGGTGCCATATCAATACTTGAATGATAGTTATTGTAGTATGAAAACTCTGCCAAAGGTAAAAATTTATCCCAATGACCACCAAATTCTATCACACATGCACGAAGCATATCCTCCAACACCTTAATCGTTCGCTCAGACTGACCATCGGTCTGAGGGTGAAATGCAGTACTAAAATCCAGTCTAGTACCTAATTCAGCATGTAATGTCCTCCAAAACTTAGAAGTAAATTGTGTACCTCTATCGGATATGATGGAAAGTGGAACTCCATGCAATCGCACCACTTCCGAGATGTAAAGTTTGGCTAACTTCTCTGCATTGTAAGTTACCTTGACCGGAATGAAATGAGCAGACTTAGTTAACCTATCGACAATCACCCAAATAGATTCATACTTACCCATTGTCTTGGGAAGGCCAACCACGAAGTCCATTGCAATCCTTTCCCACTTCCATTCAGGAATGGGCATTTTCTGAAGTGTTCCTCCAGGCCTCTGGTGTTCATACTTTACTTGTTGACAATTGGACATTTGGCAATAAAATCAACAATATCACGCTTCATTCTACTCCACCAAAAGTGTTGCTTTAGGTCACGATACATCTTGGTTGCACCAGGATGTATAGAATACCTTGAACTATGAGCCTCTGTCAGAATAGTGTCGATCAAATCATTAACGGGGGGTACACATACCCTTTCCTTGATTCTCAAAACACCTTCCTCATTGATTTGTGCTTCATTAGCCTCTCCTCGCAATACTTGATCTTGGATTTTGCTTAGTTTCTCATCATCAAACTGTTTTCCCTTAATCTTGTCAAGGAAAGAAGATCTTGCCTCCACACAAGCCAACAGTCCTCCCTTCTCATTTACTTCTAACCTCATAAAGTCGTTAGCCAGAGTCTGAACCTCTCTAGCCAATGGACGTCTAGAAACTTGCAAGTGAGCTAGACTTCCCATGCTCCCTGCCCTTCTACTTAAGGCGTCTGCCACATCATTAGCCTTTCCCGGATGATACAAGATAGTGATATCGTAGTCCTTCAGTAGTTCCATCCATCTCCTCTGTCTCAAATTAAAATATTTTTGAGTAAAAACATAATGTAGGCTACGATGATCCGTGTATACTTCACACTTAACCCCATATAAATAGTGTCTCCATTGCTTTAATGCAAACACTACCGCAGCCAATTCCAAATCATGGGTCGGATAGTTACGTTCATGCACCTTAATTGCCTCGAAGCATAAGCAATTACATTCTTCTCTTGCATTAGCACTGTACCCAAACCAGAATAGGATGCATCACAATAAACAATGAAGTTCTTACCTTCCACGGGCAAGGTGAGAATTGGTGCAGTAGTCAACAGAGTCTTGAGCTTCTGAAAGCTTTCTTCACACTCGTCCGACCATACAAATGGAACATTCTGCTTAGTCAAGTTCGTCAATTGGGAAGCAATGGAAGAGAATCCCTTGACAAATCGACGGTAATAGCTAGCTAAACCAACAAAGCTCCTTATTTCTGACACATTAGTAGGTCTTACCCAATTCTTCACTGTCTCAATCTTAGAAGGATCCACCATCACTCCATCCTTAGACACCACGTGCCCCAAGAAGGACACTGAATCTAGCCAAAACTCACACTCGGAGAATTTGGCATAAAGCTTTTTCTCCCTCAACATTTCCAATACCATTCTCAAATGCTCCTCATGTTCTTTCTTGCTCTTTGAGTATATCAGTATATCATCAATAAATACGATCACAAAGAGATCCAGGTATGGCTTAAAAATCCCATTCATCAAGCTCATGAAAGCAGCAGGGGCATTCGTAAGACCAAAAGACATCACTATGAATTCGTAATGCCCATATCTGGTCCGAAAAGCAATCTTTGGCACATCCGTTGCTCGTATTTTCAATTGATGATAACCGGATCTCAAGTCAATCTTAGAGAAGACACAAGCACCTTGTAACTGATCGAACAAGTCATCAATGCAAGGAATGGGATACTTGTTCTTAATGGTTACCTTGTTCAACCGCCAGAGTCTATGCACATCCGAAAACTCCCATCCTTCTTCTTCACAAATAACACCGGAGCACCCCAAGGAGATGCACTTGGTCTAATGAAGCCTTTGCTCAACAACTCTTGAAGTTGGACCTTTAACTCTCTTAACTCCGCGGGAGCCATTCTATAAGGGGGTATAGAAATGGGGCGAGTGCCCGGTTCAAGATCAATGCAGAAGTCAATATCCCTATCTGGTGGCATACCAGAAAGATCTGCAGGGAACACATCCAAAAACTCACGGACTATCGAAACCGACTCAATCGAAGGTACTTGAGTAGTGTCATCCCTGAGATGTGCCAAGAAAGCTAAACACCCTCTACTAACCATTCTCTTAGCACGAAGAAAGGAGATGATACGAACCGGAGTGGAAGTGTAGTCGCCCTCCCACACTAACGGATCTGTCCCAGGTTTGGCTAACGTCACAGTTTTAGCATTACAATCCAAGATCGCCAAATTCGGAGAAAGCCAAGTCATACACAGAATTACATCAAAATCAACCATTTCTAAGATAACCAAGTCTACATAAGTATTACTCCCCACAAAAGTCACCAAACAAGACCTATATACTTTTTCAACTATCACAGACTCACCCACCGGGGTAGAAACACGAATAGGCATGTCAAGCAATTCACAAGGTAAATTAAGACCATTAGCAAATGAGGAAGATACATAAGAAAATGTGGATCAAGGATCAAACAGTACAGAAGCCATGCAATCACAAACCGAAAGATTACATGTGATGACAGCATCAGATGTCTCCGCCTCAGATCGCCCAGGGAAAGCGTAACAATGGGCCCCATTACTTGTCTGTCCGTTGCCCCTACCATGTTGTGTTGTAGTGGCTCCAGTTTTCCCATCACCCTGGCCGTTTTGGTGACCACCATTACCTCGGCCACCACGTCCTCCAGAATAACGGCCTCTACCATGACCACCTCTACCTCTAGCTATTGGGGGTCTATAACTCTGTTTTGGACAATTCCTCCTAATATGTCCAGTCTCCCCACATCCATAACACTCTCTGGAGTCAAGCATAGGTCTCTCAGAGAAGTGTTGACCAGTCTGAGGTGGACCCCCAACTACAGTCTGTAGTGAAGACTGAATTGGTCGAACTGAGTAACCTCCTGAACCTTGTCCTCTAGAGTAAGAACCATTAAACTCACCTCCCTTTCGAAACCTTTTTGATGTTGATGCCATGGTGAAGTCATCTGGCTTCACTCCCTCTACCTCTATCACGAAGTCTACCACTTCTTGAAAAGATTTCGCTGTAGCCGCTACCTGTAAGGCTGAAATTCGCAACTCTGATCTCAACCCCTTCACAAAACGGCGAATCCGCTCTTGTCGACTGAAACATAGTTGGGTGGCATACCGGGATAATGCACGAAACTTAGCCTCATATGCAGTAACCGACATCCTACCTTGTTCTAGGCTTAAGAACTCATCTCTTTTCCTATCCCTCAAAGTCCGGGGGATATACTTCTCCATAAACAAGCTGGAGAATGATGCACAAGTCATAGGTGGTGCCTCTGTTGGTTGACACTCAACATGTGACTGCCACCACATTTTGGCGTTCCCTTGAAACTGATAAGTCACAAATTCAACACCAAACCGTTCTACTATACCCATCTTGTGTAGTAGCTCATGACAGTCAACTAGAAAATCGTAGGCATCCTCAGATTCAGCACCCTTGAAGACTGGAGGTTTCAATTTCAAGAACTTACTGAAAAGTTCATGCTGATCATTTGTCATTCTAAACCCTGTAGTCAGACGAGGAAATGTGACTATTTCCAATGCAGCATCCATGCGGGGAGCCACAGTAGCCGCATGTTGTACCTCCGGAGCCTGAGGTGCTAGTGCAGAAAACAGTGGAGGCGCTTGGCCTTGATCAGATAACCCGCTAAGATAAGGAAGAACCCGATTGATCATCTCTGGGGTAGGTTGGGGTGGCATTTCCTCATTCTGCACTTGTTCATTCTCCCCTTCCTCACCCTCTCTTACCACTTCCTCAGTCGGTGGAGGAGTCACCGCCCTAGTACCAGATGGGCTAGGTGCTCGTCCTCTTCTTCTAGAGGATGTCCTCCCACGACCTCTACCGCGGCCTCTTGCCACTGCTCCTCTTCGAGCTACAGTCTCAGTGGCTGGCTCAGATGCATCTTGTCTTGCTGATGTTGATGTTGGCGCGGTTGTTGCTCTAGTTCTAACCATCTGCGAAATAGAGTGAAGATGGTCAGATACCAATTTGTATCACCTAGATACCAATTGGACCCAAGTAGTAGCACGAAAGAAAGAATGAAAGAATGGAATTTTCCTAATGTCTTATAGCCTCTCAAAGAAAAGTAAAGGTGTCCCCCTACCGTTCCTTAAGACTCTAGTAGACCCGTTCTTGTGTGATGAGACCAACAAACCTAATGCTCTGATACCAAGTTTGTCACGACCCAAATCGGATCGCGACTGGCACCCACACTTACCCTCCTATGTGAGCGAACCAACCAATCTAAACCTTAACATTTCAATATAATATCAACAGAAAGTAATGCGGAAGACTTAAATTCATTAATAAAAACCAATTCAATAACTTCTAAAAACTCAACAACTATTTTTATCCCCAAAATCTGGAAGTCATCATCACAAGAACATCTATGATTAAATTACTAAACTAAGAGTATTCTAAGAAGCTAAAACAAGTAAAAGCTAGTCCATGCCGGAACTTCAAGGCATCAAGACATGAAGAAGAAGATCCAGTCCAAGCTAGAAGCATTAGCTCACCCTGAAATCCGGTGTAATTGAAGACTGGCTAGAATTGCGGTTGAGTTGAAGACGACGGCACGTTTGCTGCACTCTACAAATAACAAAGAAGAAAACATAAAGTAGGGGGTCAGTACAAACACAAGTACTGAGTAGGTATCATTGGCCAACTCAAAATAGGAAACAGTATATATCAAGTAATATCATAAATCAACTACAATACTCAACATGTAGCAACAACAAGTACTAAAATCATTACCAAGTACCGCCAAGTTCACACATGAGGACTCAAGCCTCAGTACCATACTCATTTGGGAATTAGGCTCATTAGATTGAGTATATTAACATCTTTCAATATTCATTATCTTTACTCCTCTTGTGTCGGTACGTGACACTCCGATCCCCTACTACTATGTGTCGGAACGTGACACTCCGATCCCCTAATTCTACGTGTCGGTTCGTGACACCCGATACCCTAAATCTACGTGTCGGTTCGTGACACCCGTTCCCCTAAATCTACGTGTCAGTTCGTGACACCCGTTCCCCTAATTCTACGTGTCGGTTCGTGACACCCGATCCCCTAATTCTACGTGTCGGTTCGTGACACCCGTTCCCCTAATTCTACGTGTCGGTTCGTGACACCCGCTCCACTAATCTCATTCTGTCAATTCATTAAGCCTTCTTACGTACTAAAGCATCATCAATCTCATTACTTTAGTTCATCAAGCCTTCTTTTATATCAAGGCATCATCATTAACAAGAGATTTTCAAGATTTGGGATTCAATAGCTTCATCATGCTTATTTCATCACAATTATATAACCACATTCATGCAAGCATACAATTAAGCATATAGAAGACTTTACAATACAACCCAACACATATCATTCGCTATTAAGAGTTTACTACGAATAGCATGAAAACCATAACCTACCTCCACCGAAGATTTTTGATCAAGCAAGCAATTTCCCAAAGCTTTGTTCTTCTTCGTTTCCCTCTTCTCTCGATTGTTTCTCTTTCCCTCTCCTTGTTCTTTCTATTTTTCTTATTCAAACCCTTCTTTCTTTTACCCTAATTAGCATATAATTAAGAATAAAAGATGTAAATAATAACCCACTAATTAACTTAAGGTTACCTCTTTTAACCCCAAGTAATTAGACTTATTGAAATTAACCCACTAACTTTATAATTAAAGCAGGAATAGTCCAAAACGCCCCTTAAAATAATTACTGAAATCCGACCCAGCCTGGGATTAGGCAGCCTGTGACGGCCCGTCGTGCCTGCGACGGTCCGTCCTACGGTCCGTCACGCCTGTGACGGTTCATCCTGCCATTCCGTTACGAAGTTCAGAGAGTCGATTTCAGTACCCAACTTTCAGAATTCTAAGTATTTTTGGAATGAGATACCCTCGACGGTCCGTCGTGCCTACGACGGTCCGTCGTTGGGTCCGTCGACTCAGCCAGTTTTTCCCGAAATAAAATCTGCTACTCAAAAGGACTAAACAGGTCGTTACAGTCAGTATTTTTATTATTTGGTCAATAATGTTAATTTCCATGTATATTCCTCTTTGTTTTTTATTCATTTCACAAATGGTTCATAATTGACTTACTCTTGTATTATTATACCATTGCAATTTAAGTTTTTATATATTGGTACACCTAATTAAATATTAAATGTATGGTATTATGTGAATACCATTAGATTATAATATTGAAAGAATTAAGACTTAACCTTAGATTTGGAATTTGGAAAATATAATAGTGGGCATGTTAATTGACATTAAATTTAAGTGTATGGAATGCGTGTATTTCCTTGTGCTATATGTTTGAGAGTAATGGGACTTGGTGGTGGGTTGACTTGTCCACATTGATTAAGTCTATGATGAAAACAAAAGGGTAATAAAAGGCAATGTGAAAAATGGGTTGTGTATGATGTGTTGAATGGAGAATGGTTTGAAAGGCTTGTTGAATCATTGTTGATGTTGTTGTGAATTGTGCAATGTTATTAAAATAGTGATATCCTATTTATTTTTGTATGAACATGTCATTTGCATTATTTTAAGACATGATTGTGAAAAGTGTTATGTGCATTGAGAAAGAATGAGAACTTAAAGAGGATGTACCATTTCGAGGGACGTATCGCACGCCACGATGGATACTATATTTCGAGGGACGATCGCGCTACCGTGATGGTTACTATTATCGAGGGTCGTGTCGTGCGCCGCGATAGATGCATGGAAAGATATGTCCCCCATGGGTCCCGGACTAAGAGACAGCGGGTGTGTATCACTAGGTCAGACATGCATCATTATACTTGACATTGCAGTGCATTGCATTGCACATACTTATCATTAGTGAGCTTGATATTGTGTTTTGCTGATTTTTTGAATGCCTTTCTGTGGAATTGGTGATTGATGAATACTGAGCTTGTAGTTGAGGATAAATATAATTTGTTAAAGTATTGTTGTTAAGGGCATGTAATTTACCAAAGTGTTGATGTGGAGGATATGTAATTTGTCAAGGTGTTGTTGTTGAACTATGTGCTATGTAAACTGTGAGCTGTTAGGTTGTGCTGATTTTATTATGCAGGTTGTAGTTGTGGAGGTTCGGTTGGGGTGGTAGGAGTACCCGTATTTCATCACCTTATCTTGTGTTTAGAGGTTTACTTGCTGAGTACCGTGTGGTTTGGTACTCACCCCTTGCTTCTACAAATTATTTTTGTAGGTTACTAGCCCCGACCTTTATGATATATTTCTCTTTTTTTCCGAGGCTTCTTGGAGATTTGTGAGGTAGTTGTTTCCATTTCAGCAGACTTCATTCTCCTTAATTATGATCTTGTTCTATTCTAGAAACAAGTTCATTTGAGGCTTGAGTTTTTCTTTTGAATCAATTGTAATACTTTAGAGGCTTGTACATGTGACTACCAGGTTTTAGGGGTTTTAATAAGTTACATAAATTTTATTTCCGCACTTTTTGGGTCGTGACAAATATAATCACCAACTAAATCACATTAACTTATTTAAAGAATTTAATAATTTTCTAAGACCAATTCGTTTAGTTTTAACTTAATTCAAACACAATATTAACCAACTCAATAACATTTACTTATTTGAAAAACATGACATCATTCTAAGTCTAATTAGTTTAGTATTAACTTAATTCCAACATTATATTTACCAACAAAATAATCACATTAACTTATTTAAAGAACTTAACAACTCGCTAAGTGTAATTAGTTTAGTTTTCACTTAATTTGAAACACTATATTCACAAACAAAATTACATTTACTTTTTTTAAGAACTTAAAATCTTTCTAACTCTAATTAGTTTCGTTTTAACTTAATTCAAACATTATATTCACAAACTAAATCACATTTACTTATTTAAAGAACTTAAAATCTTTCTAAGTCTAATTAGTTTAGTTTTAACTTAATTCCAGAACTATATTCACGAAATAAATCAAATTATCTTATTTAAAGTATTTAACAATTTTCCAAGTCTAATTAGTTTAGTTTAAACATAATTCCAACACTATATTCACCAACTAAATCATATTAATTTATTTACAGAATTTAACAACTTTCTAAGTCTAATTCTTTTAGTTTTAACTTAATTCATACACTATATTCACCAATTAAATCACATTTAATGATTTGAAAAACATAACATAATTCCTATGATAATTAGTGTAGTTTTAACTTAATTCCAATATTATATTCACAAAATAAATATCACTAACTTATTTAAAGAATTTAAAAACTTTCTAAGTCTAATTCCTTTAGTTTTAACTTAATTCAAACACTATATTCACCACATAAATCACATTTACTTATTTGAAAAGCACAACATCATTCTAATTCTAATTAGTTTAGTTTTAGCATAATTCCAACATTATATTTACCAACTAAATCACATTAACTTATTTAAAGAACATAATATCTTTCTAAGTCTAATTAGTTTTATTTCAATTTAGTTTCAACACCATATTCACCAAATAAATAACATTAACTTATTTACAGAATTTAAAACTTTCTAAGTCTAATTTGTTTAGTTTTAACTTAATTCCAACGCTATATTCACCAAATAAATCACATTAACTCATTGAATGAAATAAACAACTTTCTAAGTCTGATTAGTTTAGTTTTAACTTAATTCAAACACTCTATATTCACCAACTAAATCACATTTACTTATTTGAAGAACTTAACATCTTTCTAAGTCTAATTAGTTTAGTTTTAATGTAATTCAAACACTATATTCACCAACTAAATAACATTAACTTATTTTAATAACATAACATATTTCTAAGTTTAATTAGTTTAGTTTAAACTTAATTCAAACGTTCTATATTAACCAACTAAATAACATTTTATTTAAAAAACTTGACATCTCTCTAAGTGTAATTAGTTTAGTTTTCACTAATTCAAAACTATATTAACCAACTAAATCACATTTACTTATTTGAAGAACTTAACATCTTTCTAAGTCTAATTACTTTAGTGTTAACTTAATTCATATACTATAATTCACCAACTAAATCACATTTACTTATTTACAGAAATTAACATCTTTCTAAGTCTAATTAGTTTAGTTTTGACTTAAATCCAACAGTATATTCATGAAATAAATGAAATTATCTTATTAAATGGATTTAACACATTTCAAAGTCTAATTCGTCTAGTTTAAACTTAATCCCAACACTATATTCACCAACTAAATCACATTAACTTATTTGAAGAATTTAACATTTTTGAAGTGTAATTAGTTTAATTTTAACTAAATTCAAATACTATATTACCAACTAAATCACATTAACTCATTTAATGAATTTAACAACTATCTAAGTCTAATTAGTTTAGTTTTAACTTAATTCAAACACTCTATATTCACAAACTAAATCACATTTACTTATTAGAAGAACTTAACATATTTCTAAGTCTAATTAGTTTAGTTTTAACTTAATTCCAACATTATATTTACCAACTAAATCACATTAACTTATTTAAAGAATTGAAATTTTTTTCAAGTCTAATTAGTTTAGTTTCATTTTAATTCCAACACTATATTTACTAACTAAATCAAATGAAATTATTTGAAGAAATTAACAACTTTCCAAGTCTAATGAGTTTAGTTTTAACAAAATTCAAACACTATATTCACCAACTAAATCACATTTACTTATTTGAAGAACATAACATCTTTCTAAGTATAATTAGTTTAGTTTTAACTTAATTCCAACACTATTTTTACCTACTAAATCAAATTAACTTATTTAAATAACACAACATCTTTCCAAGTGTAATTAGTTTATTTTTAAATTAGTTCACACACTATACTAACCAACTAAATCGCATTAACTTATTTAAGGAACTTAACAACTTTCAAACTGTAATTTGTTTAGTTTTTACTTAATTCAAACACTATATTAACCAACTAAATTGCATTTATTTATTTAAAGAACTTATCATCTTTCTAAGTATAATTAGTTTAGTTTTAACTTAATTCGAACACTATATTCATCAACTAAATCACATTTACTTATTTGAAGAACTTAACATCTTTCAAAGTCTAATTAGTATAGTTTTATCTTAATTCCAACATTATTGTAACAACCTATTTAGTCATTTCGAGCAGTAGGATCATTTGTGATAAAAACTAACTGGGTCGACGGATCACGCGACGGACCGTCAAGGTCACGACGGACCGTGATGGACTACGTCGTCCCATACTTGTGAAATTTCTCCTTTGACTCCCTTCATTTCCCTCGACGACAGGTGGGATGAACCGTCATAAGCACAACGGTTCGTCGAGAGTTTCCATTTCAAAACACTTCAACTCGAAAATCTGGGTAATGGGATCAACTCTCTGAACTTCGTGACGGAATTGCAGCACGGACCGTCGAAGATACGACGGACCGTCACAAACATCTTTACCGAATTTGAGTCTCTGAACTTTGTGACGGACCTGCAGGACGGCCCGTCATAGATATGACGGACCGTCACAAGCTGCGTAACCCCGCCTGGGTCGGATTTGTTCTAAAAGTTTTAAACGGGTGTCTTGGACCATTCATGACAAACTTTATGAAATTAGTGGGGTAAGTTTAACAATTTATTTACTTGGGGGTTAAAGGAGATAACCTTGAAATAAATAATGGGTTACTTTTATCATCTTTTATATTTGATTATATGATAATTAGGGTAAAAGAAAAAGAATTTGGAGAGGAAAAATAAAAAGAACAGAGAGAGGGAGAACGAGAGAGAAAAGGGAGAAGCGAAGAGGAAAGCAAAGGCATTGGGAAGTAGCTTGTTTGATCACGATCTTCGGTGGAGGTAGGTTATGGTTTGTTTCTATCTGATAGATAAACTCTAAATAGCGATCGATATGTGTTGGGTAGTATTGTAAAGTCTTCTATATGCTTGATTGTGTGTTTGCATGTTGTGAATGTGGAATCTTTAATCTTAGCCCTCTCTATTAAGATGATGCCTTGACAAAAAGAAGGCTTGATGAACTAAAATAATGAGATAAATGGATCGGGTGTCACGTTCCGACACGTAGAATTAGGGGATCGGAGTGTCACGTTCCGACACGTAGAATTTGGGGATCGGAGTGTCACGTTCCGACACGATAATAATAAAGAGAAGTAATCTTGAATTATGTTAATATACTCAATTTAAAGGACGTATTTTCCAAATGAGTATGGTGTAGAGGTTTGAGTCCTCAAGGGTATGCTTGGTGTTGTTGCCAATGGTTATTGTACTTGTTGATTGTCACCTGTTAAGTATTATGGTTGATTTTACATTATTATTCAATATATATTGCTTTCTATTCTGAGTTGGCCGATGATACCTACTCAGTACGTGTTCCTTGTACTGACCCCTACTTGTATTTTCTTCTTTGTTATTTTGTGGAGTGCAGCAAGTGCGCCATCGACTTCGACTCGCCCTCAACTCTAGCCACTCTCCAGCATATCAGAAATCAGGGTGAGCTATTGTTCCTAGCTCGTGCTGGATTCTCTCCTTCACGTCTTGATGTCTTGAAGTTTGGACATGGACCATCCTTGTACTTATTTTATCTTCTTAATACTCTAAGATTTAGAAATTTGAGGATAGATGTTCTTGATGTGATGACTTCCAGATTTTGGGAATAATAAGTATTGAGTTTTAGAAGCTATTTAATTGATTTTCATTAATGAGTTTTGAGTCTTCCACATTATATTTTGTTCTTTATGGTTGAAATATTGGTAAGTGTTAGGGTTTAAATTTGTTGGTTCGCTCACATAGGAGGATAAGTGTGGGTGCCACTCGCGGCTCGTTTTGGATCGTGACAACTATATTCACCAACCAAATCACATTTACTTATTTGAAGAACTTAAAATCTTTTTAAGTTTATCTAATTTTGTTTTAACTTAATTCCAACACTATATTCACCAACTAAATAACATTCACTTATTTGAAGAACTTAACATCTTTCTAAGTCTAATTAGTTTAGTTTTAACTTAATTCCAACACTATATTCACTAACTAAATCACATTTACTTATTTGAAGAACTAACATTTTGGTAAGTGTAATTAATTTAGTTTAAACTTTAGTCAAACACTATATTCACCAAATTAATCAAATTAACTTATTTAAAAAACTTAACATCTTTCTAAGTCTAACAAGTATATTTTTAACTTAATCCCAACACTATATTCACCAATATAAATAACATTAACTTACTTATAGAATTTAATAACTTTCTAAGTCTGATTAGTTTAGTTTTACCTTAATTTAAACACTATATTCACAAACTAAATCACATTTACTTATTTGAAGAACTTAACATCTTTCTAAGTGTAATTAGTTTAGTTTTACCTTAATTCCAACACTATATTCACCAAGTAAATCACATTAACTTATTTAAAGAACATAACATCTTTCCAAGTTTAATTGGTTTAAGTTTAACTTAGTTCCAACACTATATTGACCAACTAAATTGCATTAACTTATTTAATGAACTTAACAGCTCTCTCAGTGTAATTAGTTTAGTTTTAACTAAATTCAAACACTATATTAACCAACTAATTAAATTTTATTTATTTAAAGAACTTGACATCTTTCTAGGTATAATTAAATTAGTTTTAACTTAATTCAAAAATTATATTCACCAACTAAATAAGATTTACTTATTTAAAGAACTTAACATCTTTCTATGTCTAATAAGTGTAGTTTTAACTTAATTCCAACACTATATTCACCATATAAATAACATAAACTTATTAAAGAATTTAACAAGTTTCCAAGTCTAATTAGTTTAATTTTAACTTAATTCTAACACTATATTCACCAACTAAATCATATTAACTTATTTAATGAACATAACAACTTTCTAAGTGTAATGTGTTTAGCTTTAACTTAATTCCAACATTATATTCACCAAGTAAATCACATAAACTTATTTAAAGAATTTTATAACTTTTCAAGTCTAATTAGTTTAATTTTAACTTAATTCCAACACTATATTCACCAACTAAATCATATTAACTTATTTAATAAACTTAACAACTTTCTATGTCTAATTATTTTAGTTTTACCTTAATTCAAGCACTATATTTACAAACTAAATCACATTTACTTATTTGAAGAACATAACATCTTCCTAAGTGTAATTAGTTTAGTTTTAACTTAATTCCAAGACTATATTCATAAAGTGAATCACATTAACTTATTTAAAGAACATAACATATTTCCAAGTGTAATTAGTTTAATTTTAACTTTTATCCAACACTGAAGTGACCAACTAAATCGCGTTAAATTATTTAAAGAACTTAACAACTTTCTCAATGAAATTAGTTTAGTTTTAACTAAATTCAAACACTATATTAACCAACTAAATCACATTTATTTATTTAAAGAACTTGACATATATCTAAGTGTAATTAAATTAGTTTTAACTTAATTCAAAAACTATATTCACCAACTAAATCTGATTTACTTATTTAAAGAACTTAACATCTTTCTAAGTCTAATTATTTTAGTTTTAACTTAATTCCAACACTATATTCACCAATCTAAATAACATAAACTTATTTAAAGAATTTAACAACTCTCTAAGTCAGATTAGCTTAGTTTTAACTTAATTCCAATGGTATATCCACCATCTAAATCACATTTACTTATTTAAAGAATTTATCAACTTTCCAAGTCTAATTAGTTTAGTTTTAACTTCTAACACTAAATTCACAAACTAAATCGTATTAACTTATTTAAAAAACTTAAAAACTTTCTAAGTGTAATGGTTATGTCTGAAGTTGATTCCAACACTATATTCATCAAGTAAATCACATTAACTTATTTAAAGAATTTAACAAATTTCCAAGTCTAATTAGTTTAGTTTTAACTTAATTGCAGCACTCTATTCACAAACTAAATCATATTAACTTATTCAAAAAACTTAACAACTTTGTAAGTCAAATTAGTTTAGTTTTAACTAAATTCCAACACTATATTCACCAAGTAAATTACATTAACTTATTTAAAGAATTTAACAATTTTCCAAGTCAAATTAGTTTAGTTTTATCATAATTCCTACACTTTATTCACTACCGAAATCACATTTACTTATTTGAAGAACTTACATCTTTCTAAGTGTAATTAGTTTCGTTTTAACTTACTTCAAACACTATATTCACAAACTAATTCACATTTACTTATTTACAGAATTAACAACTTGCCAAGTCTAATTAGTTTAGTTTTAACTTAATTCAAACTCATATTCACCAACTAAATCATATTAACTTATTAATGAATTTAAGAACTTTTTAAGTCTAATTAGTGTAGTTTTAATTTAATTTAAACACTATATTCACCAACTAAATCATATTAACTTATTTAATGAATTTAACAACTTTGTAATTCTAATTAATTTTGTTTTATCTATATTCCAACACTATATTCTTCAAATAATTCTCATTACTTATTTGAAGAACTTAACATTTTTTCCAAGTGTAATTAGTTTTATTTTAACTTAATCCAACACTATATTCACTAGTTAAATCAAATATGCTTTTTAAAGAACCTTCCATCTGTCTAAACGTAATTAGTTTAGTTTTAACTTTATTCAAACACTATATTCACCAAATAAAACACACTAACTTATTTAAAGAATTAAACAAATTTCCAAGTCTAATTAGTTTAGTTTTAACATAGTTCAAACTCTATATTCACCAACTAGCATAACCTTATTTAAAGAACTTAACGTCTTTCTAAGTCTTATTAGTTTAGTTTTAACTTAGTTCAAACACTATATTCACCAACTAAATTATATTTACTCATTTAAAAAAATTTAACATCTTTTAATGTCTAATTACTTTAGTTTGAACTTAATTCCAACTTTATATTCACCAACTAAATCACATTAACTCATTTAAAGAATATAACGGATTTCTAAGTGTAATTAGTATAGTTTTAACTTAATTCAAACACTATATTCACCAACTTAATCACATTAACTTATTTAATGAACTTAACGACATTCTAAGTGTAACGACCTGTTTAGTCATTTCGAGCAGTAGAATCATCTGTGATTAAAACTGACTGGGTCGACGGATCACGCGACGGACCGTCATAGTCACGACGGACCGTGATGGCCTCCGTCGTCCCATACTTGTGAAATTTCTCCTGTGACGCCCTTCATTTCCCTCGACGACAGGTGGGACGAACCGTCATAAGCACAACGGTTCGTCGAGAGTCTCCGTTCCAAAACACTTCAACTCTGAAAATCTGGGTACTGAGATCAACTCTCTGAACTTCGCAACGGAACTACAGCACGGTACGTAGTAGGTACGACGGACCGTCACAAACCTCTTTACTGAATTGACTCTCTGAACTTTGTGACGGACCTGCAGGATGGCCGGTCATAGATACGATGGACCGTCACGAGTTGCTTAACCCTGACTGGGTCGGATTTCTGCTAAAAGTTTTAAAGGGGTGTTTTGGACCATTCATGACAAACTTTATGAAATTAGTGGTGTAAGTTTAATAATTTTTTTACTTGGGGGTTAAAGGAGATAACCTTGAAATAAATAATGGGTTACTTTTGTCATAATGAATTATATGATAACTAGGGTAAAAGAAAAAGAATCTGGAGAAGGAAAAATAAAAAGAACAGAGAGAGAGAGAACGAGCGAGAAAAAAGGAGAAGCGAAGAGGAAAGCAAAGGCATTAGGGAAGTATCTGCTTGATCACGATTCTTCAGTGGAGGTAGGTTATGGTTTGTTTCTATCTGATAGATAAACTCTAAATAGCGGTCGATATGTGTTGGGTAGTATTGTAAAGTCTTCTATATGCTTGATTGTGTGTTTGTATGTTGTGATTGTGGAATCTTTAACTTTAGCCCTCTCTATTAAGATGATGCCTTGACATAAAGAAGGCTTGATGAACTAAAATTATGAGATAAATGGATCGGGTGTCACGTTCCGACACGTAGAATTAGGGGATCAGAGTGTCACGTTCCGAGACGTAGCATTAAGGGATCGGGTGTCATGTTTCGACACGTAGAATTAGGGGATCGGAGTGTCACATTCCGGCACGTATCATTAAGGGATCGGGTGTCACGTTCCGACACGTAGTATTAGGGGATCGGAGTGTCACGTTCCGACACAATAATGATAAAGAGAATGAATCTTGAATTATACTAATGTAATCAAAGTCGAAGAACCTATTTTTTCCCAAATGAGTATGGTGTGGAGGTTTGAGTCCTAAAGAGTATGCTTGGTGTAGTTGTCAATGGTTAATGTACTTGTTGATTGTCACCTGTTAAGTATTGTGGTTGATTTTATATTATTATTCAGTATATATTGGTTTCTATTCTGAGTTGGCCGATGATACCTACTCAGTACTTGTGCCTTGTACTGACCCCTACTTGTATTTTCTTATTTGTTATTTTGTTGAGTGCAGCAAGTGCGCCATCGACTTCGACTCACCGTCAACTCTAGCAAGTCTCCAGCATATCAGAATTTAGGGTGAGCTATTGTTCCTAGCTCGTGCTGGATTCTCTCCTTCGCGTCTTGATGTCTTGAAGTTCGGACATGGACCATCCTTTTACTTATTTTATCTTCTTAATACTCTTAGATTTAGAAATTTGAGGATAGATGTTCTTGATGTGATGACTTCAAGATTTTGGAATAATAAGTATTGAGTTTTAGAAGTTATTTAATTGATTTTCGTTAATGAGTTTTGAGTCTTCCGCATTATATTTTGTTCACTATGGTTGAAATATTTGTAAATGTTGGCGTTTAGATTTGTTGGTTCGCTCACATAGGAGGATAAGTGTGGGTGCCACTCGCGGCTTGTTTTGGGTCGTGACACTAAGTCTAATAAGTTTAGTTTTAACTTAATTCCAACAATATATTCACCAACTAAATAACATTCACTTATTTGAAGAACTTAATATCTTTCTAAGTCTAATTAGTTTAGTTTTGACTTAATTCCAACACTATATATTTACTACCTAAATCACATTTACTTATTTGAATAACTAACATCTTTCTATGTGTAATTAATTTAGTTTTATGTTAATTCAAACACTATATTCACCAAATAAATTAGATTAACTTATTTAATGAACTTAACATCTTTCTAAGTCTAATTAGTTTAGTTTTAACTTAATTCCAACACTATATTAACTAACTAAATCACATTTACTTATTTGAAGAACTAACATTTTTCTAAGTGTAGTTAATTTAGTTTAAGCATTATTCAAACACTATATTCACCAAGTTAATCAGATTAAATTATTTAAAGAACTTAACATCTTTCTAAGTCTAATTAGTTTAGTTTTAACTTAATTCCAACACTATATTCACTAATATAAATAACATTAACTTATTTATTGAACTTAACAACTTTCTACGTCTAATTAGTTTAGTTTTACCTTATTTAAAACACTATATTCACAAACTAAATCACATTTATTTATTTGAAGAACTTAACAATTATCTAAGTGTAATTAGGTAAGTTTTACCTTAATTCCAACACTATATTCAACAAGTAAGTCACATTAACTTATTTAAAGAACATAACATCTTTCCAAGTGTAATTGGTTTAATTTTAACTTAGTTCCAACACTATAGTGACTAACTAAATCACATTAACTTTTTTAAAGAACTTAACAACTTTCTTAGTGTAATTAGTTTAGTCTTAATTAAATTCAAACACTATATTAACCAACTAAATAATATTTATTTATTTAAAGAACTTGACATCTTTCTATGTATAATTAAATTAGTTTTAACTTAATTCAAAAATTATATTCACCAACTAAATAAGATTTACTTATTTAAAGAACTTAACATCTTTCTAAGTCTAATTAGTTTAATTTTAACTTAATTCCAACACTATATTCACCAATATAAATAACATAAACTTATTTAAATAATTTAACAACTTTTCAAGTCTAATTAGTTTAATTTTAACTTAATTCTAACTTTATATTCACCAACTAAATCATACTAACATTTTTAAAGAACTTAACAACTTTCTTAGTGTGATGAGTTTAGCTTTTACTTAATTCCAACACTATATTCACCAAGTAAATCACATTAACTTATTTAAAGAATTTAAGAGCTTTTCAAGTCTAATTAATTTAGTTTTAACTTAATTCCAACACTATATTCACCAACTAAATCATATTAACTTATTTAATAAACTTAACAACTTTCTCTGTCTAATTATTTTAGTTTTACCTTAATTCAAATACTATATTTACCAAGTAAATCACATTAACTTATTTAAAGAACATAACTGTCACGACCCAACCCGATGGGCCGTGACTCGTGCCCGTTTTGGACACCCACATACAAACCTGCTAAGTATAACCAACTGAAACTAAAACAATATGGAATTTAATCAAATCAAGCCAACCCCAACGTCATATATATATAAAGAGGATCTGTCTCATAAGGAGTCATAACCATTCAACCGTAACAACATACGCGAGCCGACAAGGCTGCCACTATCCAAAGCATAATAGCATGCGTAAGCCGACAAGGCTGCCACTACACAATACACAATGATGTACGCAGACGACAAGGCTACCCCTGTACATGGGACATCCCAAATAAACCATGTCCAGACCATTATCCAAAACATATATATACAACTCATATAATGTCCACAAACCTCTTGTAACGACCTGTTTAGTCATTTTGAGCAGTAGAGTTTATTTCTGGTAATAGCTGTCTGGGTCGACAAATCCCACGACGGACCGTCGTGGGCATGACAGACCGTCAAGGGGGTCTCGTTCCAAAACACTTAGACTCTGGAAATTTGGGTACTGAGATCGACTCTCTAACCTTGCGACGGAAGAGCAGCACGGACCGTCGTAGGCACGACGGACCGTCACAAAGTCTTTAATGAATTCGACTCTCTGAACTTTGTGACAGAAACAGCAGGACGGACCGTCGCAGGCACGACGGACCGTCACAGGCTGCGTAACCCTGACTGGGTCGGATTTCTTTTAATAGTTTTAAGTGGTGTTTTCGACTATTTCTGCTCATGATTATAAAGTTAGTGGTTTAATGTTAATAATTCAATTACTTGGGGGTTAAAGGAGATAACCTTGAAATAAATAGTGGGTTACTTTTATCATCTTTGATACTTAATTAGATGGTAATTAGGGTAAAAGAAGAAAGAAAGAGATGAAGCGAGAGGGATAGCGGCGAGAAAGCGAGAGAAGCAAAGAGGAAAGCAGGGTTTTGAGGAATAGCTTGCGTGATCACAATTCTTCGGTGGAGGTAGGTTATGATTTATGCTATTCCGTAGTAAACTCTAAATAGCGATTGATATGTATTGGGTAATTTTGTAAAATCTTCTTTATGCTTGATTGTGTGTTGCATGATGTGATTATGTAATTGTGATGGATTAGAATGTGGAGGTTATTGAATCCTTAAACCTTAAATCCACTTTGTTAATGATGATGCCTTGGTAAAAAGACGGCTTGATGAACTAAAAGAATGAGATGAGGGGATCGGGTGTCACGAACCGACACGTATAATTAGGGGATCGGGTGTCACGAACCGACACGTAGTAGTAGGGGATCAGAGTGTCATGTTCCGACACCAGGATAATAAGATGAATGAATATTGAGGGGATCGGAGTGTCACATTCCGACACCAGGATAGTAGGGGATCGGAGTGTCACGTTCCGACACCAGGATAGTAAGATTAATGAATATTGAAGGGATCAGAGTGTCACATTTCGACACCAGGATAGTAAAGAGAATGAATCTTGAATTATGCTAATATACTCAGATTTAAAGAATCAGTTTCCCAAATGAGTATGGTGTGGAGGCTTGAGACCTCATAGATGTGCTTGGTGTTGTGGCCAATGGTTATGGTACTTGTTGTTGTCACCTGTTAAGTATTTGGTTGGTTTTATGTTATTATTCAATATATATTGCTTTCTATTTTGAGTTGGCCGATGATACCTACTCAGTACTTGTGCCTTGTACTGACCCCTACTTGTAATTTTCTTCTTTGTTATTTGTGGAGTGCAGCAAACATACCATCGAGTTCAACTCAACCGCAACTCTAGCCAGACCTCAGCATAATCAGATTTCAGGGTGAGCTATTATTCCTAGCTCGGACTGGAGTCTCTCTCATTCATGTCTTGATGTCCTTGAAGTTCGGACATGGACCATTTGTTTACTTATTTTAGCTTTCTAGATACTCTTAGACTTAGTAATTTGAGGATAGAATGTTCTTGTGGTGATGACTTCCAGATTTTGGGGATAGTAATTGATAAATTTTAGAAGTTATTAATTGATTTCGTTAATGAGTTTTAAGTCTTCCGCATTATTTTCTGTTTCTTATGGTTGAAATGTTGGGGTTTAGATTGGTTGTTTCGCTCACATAGTAGGTTAAGTGTGGGTGCCACTCGCGACTCGTTTTGGGTCGTGACAAACTTGGTATCAGAGCATTAGGTTCGTTGGGCTCATCACACAAGAACGAGTCTAGTAGAGTCTTGAGGAACGGTAGGGGGGCGCCTTTACTTTTCTTTGAGAGGCTATAAGACTTTAGGAAAATTCCATTCTTTCTTTCTTTCGTGCTATTACGTGGATCCAATTGGTATCTAGGCGATACGAATTGGTATCTGACCATCTTCACTCTATTTCGTAGATGGTTAGAACTAGAGCAACAACTGCGCCAACACCAACACCGGCAAGACAAGATGCGTCTGAACCAGCCACTGAGGCTGTAGATCGAAGAGGAGCAGTGGCAAGAGGCCGTGGTAGAGGTCGCGGGAGGACGTCCTCTAGAGGAAGAGGACAAGCACCTGGCCCAGCCAGTACTAGGGCGGTGACTCCTCCACCGACTGAGGAAGTATTAAGAGAGGGTGAGGAAGGGGAGAATGAACAAGTGCAGAATGAGGAATTACCACCCCAACCTACCCCACAGATGATTAATCAGGTTCTTGCTTATCTTAGCGGGTTATCCGATCAAGGCCAAATGCCTCCAGTGTTTTCTGCACCAGCACCTCAGGTTCCGAGAGTACAACATGCAGCTGTTGTGGCTCCCCGCATGGATGCCTCATTGGAAATAGGCACGTTTCCTCGGTTGACTACAGGGCCTATAATGACGAGTGATCAGCACGAACTTTTCAGTAAGTTCTTGAAATTGAAACCCCCAATCTTCAAGGGTGCTGAATCTGAGGATGCCTATGACTTTCTGGTTGATTGTCATGAGTTGCTACATAAGATGGCATAGTGGAACGATTCGGTGTCGAGTTCGTAACCTATTAGTTTCAGGGAAATGCCAAAATGTGGTGGCGATCGTATGTTGAGTGTCAACCAGCACAGGCACCACCTATGACTTGGGCATCATTCTCTAGCTTGTTTATGGAGAAGTATATACCCCCGACTTTGAGGGATAGGAAGAGAGATGAGTTCCTGAGCCTAGAGCAAGGCAGGATGTCGGTTACTGCTTATGAGGCTAAGTTTCGTGCGTTATCCAGGTATGCCACCCAACTTTGCTTCAGTCCACAAGAGAGGATTCGCCGTTTTGTGAAGGGATTGAGGTCATATTTGCATATTCCAGCCTTACAGGTAGCTACTGCAGCAAAACCCTTTCAGGAGGTGGTAGATTTTGTGATAAAAGTGGAGGGAGTGAAGTCAGACGACTTCACCATGGCATGGACACCTAAGAAGTTTTGTAAGGGAGGCGAGTTTAATGGTTCTTACTCCAGAGGGCAGGGTTCAGGAGTTTACCCAGCCCGACCTATTCAGTCGTCATTGCAGGCTGTAGTTGGGGGTCCACCGCAGACCGGTCAACATTTCTCTGAGTTTGGAGGTTACCCCCAGATTTCATCATTCTCACAGAGACCTATGCTTGAATCCAGAGAGTGTTATGGATGTGGGGAGACTATACATATTAGGAGGTATTGTCCAAAACAGAGTTACAGACCCCCAATAGTCAGAGGTAGAGGTGGTCATGGAAGAGACCGCTATTCTGGAGGACGGGGTGGCCAAGGTAATGGAGGTCACCAAATCAACCGGGGTGGCGAGCAAACTGGAACTCTTTGCGGCGCAACATGGTAAGGGCAAGAGGCGGGACGGGTGATAGGGCCCATTGTTATGCTTTCCTTGGGAGGTGCAGGCGGAGACATCGATCTTTGTTATCACAGGTAATCTTTTGGTTTGTGATTGCATGGCTTCTGTATTATTTGATCTTGGATCCACATTTTCATATGTATCTTCCTCATTCGCTACTAGTTTTGATTTACATTGTGAATTGCTTGACATGCCTATTTGTGTTTCTACTCCGGTGGGTGAGTCTCTGATAGTTAAAAAGGTGTATAGGTCTTGTCTTGTGACTTTTGTGGGGAGCAATACTCATGTAGACTTGGTTATCTTAGAAATGGTTGACTTCGATGTAATTCTGGGTATGACTTGACTTTCTCCAAATTTTGCAATCTTAGATTGTAATGCTAAAACTCTAACGTTGGCCAAGCCTGGGACAGATCCGTTAGTATGGGAGGGTGATTACACTTCCACTCCAGTTCGTATCATCTCCTTTCTTCGTTCTAAGAGAATAGTTAGTAAAGGGTGTTTAGCTTTCTTGGCACACGTTAGGGATGATACTACCCAAGTACCTTCAATTGAGTCTGTTTCGATAGTCCGTGAGTTTCTGGATGTGTTTCCTGCAGACCTTCCTAGTATGCCACCGGATAGAGATATTGATTTCTGTATTAATCTGGAGCCGGGTACTCGCCCCATTTCCATACCCCCTTATAGAATGGCTCCCGCTGAGTTAAGGGAGTTAAAGGACCAACTTCAAGAGTTGTTAGGTAAAGGCTTCATTAGACTGAGCGCTTCCCCCTGGGGTGCTCCGGTTTTATTTGTAAAGAAGAAGGATGGGAGTTTTCGGATGTGTATAGACTACAGGCAACTAAATAAAGTAACTGTTAAGAACAAGTACCCTCTTCCTCGCATCGATGATTTGTTCGATCAGTTACAAGGTGCTTGTACCTTCTCAAAAATTGATTTGAGATCTAGTTATCATCAATTGAAAATACGGGCAACGGATGTGCCCAAGACTGCTTTTCGAACCAGGTATGGACATTATGAGTTCTTAGTAATGTCTTTTGGGCTTACGAATGCCCCTGCTGCTTTCATGAGCTTGATTAACTGGATTTTTAAGCCTTATGTGGATCTCTTTGTCATTGTATTCATTGATGATATACTGGTATACTCAAAGAGCAGGAAAGAACATGAGGAGCACTTGAGAATTCTATTGGAAATGTTGAGGTAGAAAAAGCTTTATGCCAAATTCTCCAAGTGTGAGTTTTGGCTAGATTCAGTGTCCTTCTTGGGGCACGTAGTTTCTAAGGATGGAGTGATGGTGGATCCTACCAAGATTGAAGCAGTGAAGAATTGGGTAAGACCTACTAATGTTACAGAGGTAAGGAGCTTTGTTGGTCTTGCTAGCTACTCTTGTCGATTTGTCGTGATTTTCTTCTGTTGCTTCCCAATTGACAAACTTGACTAAGTAGAGTGTCCCATTTGTATGGTCGGACGAGTGTGAAGAAAGCTTTCAGAAACTCAAGACCTTGTTTACTACTGCACCAATTCTTACCATGTCAGTGGAAGGTAAGAATTTCATTGTTTATTGTGATGCATCCTATTCTGGTTTGGGTGCAGTGCTAATGCAAGAGAAGAATGTAATTGCTTATGCTTCGAGGCAATTAAAGGTGCACGAACGTAATTATCTGACCAATGATTTGGAGTTAGCGGCAGTAGTGTTTGCATTAAAGCAATGGAGACATTATCTATATGGGGTTAAGTGTGAAGTCTATACGGATCATCGTAGTTTACAGTATGTCTTTACTCAGAAAGATTTGAATTTAAGACAGAGGAGGTGGATGGAACTACTGAAGGACTATGATATCACTATCTTGTATCATCCGGGAAAAGCTAATGTTGTGGCAGATGCTTTAAGTAGAAAGGCAGGGAGCATGGGAAGCCTAGCTCACTTACAGGTTTCCAGACGCCCATTGGCTAGAGAGGTTCAGACTTTGGCTAATGACTTTATGAGGCTAGAAGTAAATGAGAAGGGAGGATTTTTGGACTGTGTGGAGGCAAGATCTTCCTTTCTTGACAAGATTAAGGGAAAGCAGTTTACTGATGAGAAGCTGAGCCGAATTTGGGATATGGTGTTGCGAGGAGAGGCTAAAAAGGCAATAATTGATGAGGAAGGCGTTTTGAGGATTAATGGAAGGGTATGTGTGCCCCGTGTTGATGATTTGATCCACACTATTCTTACAGAGGCTCATAGTTCAGGATATTCTATACATCCTGGTGCAACCAAGATGTATCGCGAATGCCCAAATTGTCAGCAGGTAAAGTATGAACACCAGAGGCCTGGAGGGATAGTTCAGAGAATGCCCATTCCTGAATGGAAGTGGGAGAGAATTGCAATGGACTTCGTGGTTGGTCTTCCAAAGACAATGGGTAAGTATGACTCCATCTGGGTAATCGTTGACAGATTACTAAGTCCGCTCATTTCATTCCGGTCAAGGTGACTTACAATGCAGAGAAGTTAGCCAGGCTCTATATCTCAGAAGTCGTTCGATTGCATGGATTTCCACTTTCCATCATATCAGATAGAGGTACACAATTTACTTCTAAGTTTTGGAAAACATTGCATGCTGAATTAGGTACTAGGTTGGATCTTAGTACTGCATTTCACCCTCAGACCGATGGTCAGTCTGAGCGAACGATTCAGGTTTTGGAGGATATGCTTCGTGCATGTGTGATAGAGTTTGGTGGTCATTGGGATAACTTCTTACCCTTAGCAGAGTTCTCATAAAACAATAGCTATCACTCAAGTATTGATATGGCCCCATTTGAGGCACTGTATGGGAGAAGATGTAGGTCGCCCATTGGGTGGTTTGATGCATTTGAGGTTAGACCTTAGGGTACTGACCTTCTGAGGGAATCGTTAGATAAAGTGAAATGCATTCAAGAAAAGCTTTTAGCAGCTCAAAGTAGACAGAAGGAATATGCAGATCGAAAGGTTAGAGACTTGGATGTTATGGAGGGTGAGCAAGTCTTGTTGAAGGTTTCGCCCATGAAAGGGGTGATGCGATTTGGTAAGCGAGGTAAGCTTAGTCCGAGGTACATTGGTCGATTTGAAGTTCTGTAGCGCATGGGGGAGGTAGCTTATGAATTAGCCTTGCCCCCAGGACTGTTAGGAGTGCACCCGATATTTCATGTGTCTATGCTGAAAAGATACCATGGGGATGGAAACTAGATTATTCGTTGGGATTCAGTTCTTCTTGATGAGAATTTGTCTTATGAGGAGGAGCCTGTTGCTATTTTAGATAGAGAAGTCCGCAAGTTGAGATCAAGGGAGATTGCATCCATCAAAGTTCAATGGAAGAATCGACCAGTTGAAGAGTCCACTTGGGAGAAGGAGGCCGATATGCAAGAAAGATACCCACACCTGTTTACAGATTCAGGTACTCCTTTTCGTCCTTGTTTTTCTTCTTGTGATCGTTCGGGGACGAACGATGGGTAAATTGGTATCTATTGTAACGACCTGTTTAGTCGTTTTGAGCAGTAGAGTTTATTTCTGGTAATAGCTGTCTGGGTCGACGGATCCCACGATGGACTGTCGAGGGGGTCTCGTTCCAAAACATTTGGACTCTGGAAATTTGGATACTGAGATCGACTCTCTAACCTTGCGACGGAAGAGCAGCACGGACCGTCGTAGGCACGACGGACCGTCACAGAGTCTTTAATGAATTCGACTCTCTGAACTTTGTGACAGAAACAGCAGGACAGACCGTCGCAGGCACGACGGACCGTCACAGGCTGCGTAACCCTGACAGGGTCGGATTTCTGTTAAAAGTTTTAAGGGGTGTTTTGGACTATTCCTGCTCATGATTATAAAGTTAGTGGTTTAATGTTAATAATTCAATTACTTGGGGTTAAAGGAGATAACCTTGAAATAAATAGTGGGTTACTTTTATCATCTTTGATACTTAATTAGATGGTAATTAGGGTAAAAGAAGAAAGAATCAGACAGAAAGAGAGTGATAGCGAACGAGAAACAGAGAGAAGCGAAGAGGAAAGCAGGGGCTTTGAGGAATAGCTTGCTTGATCACAATTCTTCGGTGGAGGTAGGTTATGGTATATGATATTCCGTAGTAAACTCTAAATAGCGATTGATATGTATTGGGTAATTTTGTAAAATCTTCTTTATGCTTGATTGTGTGTTGCATGATGTGATTATGTAATTGTGATGGATTAGAATGTGGAGGTTATTGAATCCTTAAACCTTAAATCCACTTTGTTAATGATGATGCCTTGGTATAAAAGACGGCTTGATGAACTATAAGAATGAGATGAGTGGATCGAGTGTCACGAACCGACACGTAGAATTAGGGGATCGGGTGTCACGAACCGACACATAGTAGTAGGGGATCAGAGTGTCACATTCCGCCACCAGGATAGTAAGATGAATGAATATTGAGGGGATCGGAGTGTCACGTTCCGACACCAGGATAGTAGGGGATCGAACAGGATAGTAAGATGAATGAATATTGAGGGGATCGGAGTGTCACGTTCCGACACCAGGATAGTAAAGAGAATGAATCTTGAATTATGCTAATATACTCAGATTTAAAGAACCTGTTTCCCAAATGAGTATGGTGTGGAGGCTTGAGACCTCATAGATGTGCTTGGTGTTGTGGCCAATGGTTATGGTACTTGTTGTTGTCACCTGTTAAGTATTTGGTTGGTTTTATGTTATTATTCGATATATATTGCTTTCTATTTTGAGTTGGCCGATGATACCTACTCAGTACTTGTGCCTTGTAATCGACCCTACTTGTAATTTTCTTCTTTGTTATTTGTGGAGTGCAGCAAACGTACCATCGACTTCAACTCAACCGCAACTCTTGCCAGACCTCAGCATAATCAGATTTCAGGGTGAGCTATTATACCTAGCTCGGACTGGAGTCTCTCTCATTCATGTCTTGATGTTCTTGAAGTTCGGACATGGACCATTTGTTTACCTATTTTAGCTTTCTAGATACTCTTAGACTTAGTAATTTGAGGATAGAATGTTCTTGTGGTGATGACTTCCAGATTTTGGGGATAGTAATTGATAAATTTTAGAAGTTATTAATTGATTTCGTTAATGAGTTTTAAGTCTTCCGCATTATTTTCTGTTTCTTATGGTTGAAATGTTGGGGTTTAGATTTGTTGGTTCGCTCACATAGTAGGTTAAG
The DNA here is from genome assembly GCA_027789145.1 of Solanum arcanum. Classification (NCBI taxonomy): domain Eukaryota; kingdom Viridiplantae; phylum Streptophyta; class Magnoliopsida; order Solanales; family Solanaceae; genus Solanum; species Solanum arcanum. Next base: position 20,115,708 of record CM050935.1, on the reverse strand, counting down.
TGTGGGTGCCACTCGCGGCTCGTTTTGGGTCGTGACACCTCTAAGAGTACAGTAGTGAAACTCGACGGGAGAGGGCCCCGCCATAACCATAGACAAGCAAAAGACTACACAAAAAGTTATGTACCAAAACGACGGGGCTCCGGAACAGTGGAGCTCTGCCTATCAGCAGAGTAGATATCCTAGGTGTGCATCTACACCTGCGGGCATGAAACGCAGCCCCCGAGGAAAGAGGGTCAGTACAGAAAACGTACTGAGTATGTAAAGCATAAGGTAAAGATGACAGGATACCAACATGATAAGTCGAAACAAGATATCGCTACACGTGTACCTTTTAAGTGAAAATCATGCATATCTATAACATATAAGGTGCCCAGCTTCCCTAGTAAGGGATTCGGCATAAATAATCATCATATATATACATCATACGTACCCGGCCCTCTAGTGAGGACCTCGGTGAAATAATCATCACATCATCTCCATCATCATCATCATCATAACCATCCTCATCACCAATCATATATATAATATACATACTCGGCCCTCTAGTGAGGGACTCTGTGACATATGCAAGAATCTGCACGAACATTACCCAGCCCGGGACTCGGTGAAATAATAAATGACTATGCAGGAGCAGAATATTATGAGAAACCATATGCAACTAAAACCATTTCTTATAACTCAATAGAACAATCAACGTGAACCAACAAGGAGTATTACCAAAGATTAATGTTTTATCAGAGATTATGAACCTTTAATACGATATGGAAACGTAAAATCTCAATGACTCTAAGAAGCACTACCATAGATATGATAGCCTTAGACATAGCCGATATATAGAGGAATAGTTGTGGAAGCAAGAATATATGTCACCTAGACACTCTAGAGGTAAGTATCAAACATGTCTGTTATTCGCTCATTTTTTAAGGGTCATGCCAAACAAAGAAAGAAGGGATAGCGTTACATACCGCATAGTCGATCCGCCCGTCCAATATTTACTGCTCAAGCTATTAATCTATAACAAGCAACAATCGTGCCGCAATTAGATAAACGTCGCGCTTTACTTTTTTGTAAGATAGCTTATAATCTAACGAAAATCCGACAGCACTTCCCCTATTTTCCTTACTTCATCCCAATTCGACAACAAGCTAAATTATCCACAGCAATACCAATAACACATATAACCCTACGAATCATATTAAATAGCCCCCTCAAAACAGTTCAGTCTCGGCAACCATAGCAGCAAAGCAACGACACACCGAGCGATAACTCGTTTTATAATTCGCAACACATCTACCTTCGTATCCATCCTTTGAAGTATATACCCATAATCACATTAACATATACATGACGTCCAAATAGAATTTCCCGCAGTTTGCTTTAATCAAAACAGCCCAAACACTAACACGACACCATTAATAATCCGATTATGGTTTCCGTTCATACTTAGCACATTCAATATCTAAAACAAACTTCCTAAGCTACTGGTCACGCCCCTTCTTAATATTAATGGATAATTAACAAATGTATTCTAAAGAATTAACACATCAAGCAAAGAGATTACTAACCAAATTATTTGCACCTGGCCAAGAGTTGCAGGGTTGGTTTTCTCCATTTCCATGGCTGCCTAAGCCAAGTGGTGAAGAAGATGATATGCTGCAATGCATTTCACCACCTTATTTATAGTATGGAGTGGATTTCACCACCTCATTTGTAGTATGGAGTGGAGGCATCCCCTCTCTACACGTGTCCCACTACGGCCAGCTCCCAATCTGATTCCATTTATTTTTGCCTTGAGTTCTGGGGCCCACTGGATTAAATTAATCCTAATCAGCCACTAATTAATCTCTCACTTAAAGTTAATGGCACTTACATTAGTCAAATCATACTTAATATCACATTTGGAATTAACATCCTTGCCTAATATTTCTTTAATCACTTGGAACTTAAAATAAAATCTCATTCCCCGGACATACGTCTACTAGATCATGACGCGCACTACGTATAAAAATACGAGGCATAACATCCTTTCCCCCTTAGGAACATTCGTCCTCGAATGTTAGGTTAGCGTCTTACAAAAACAAATTCCAGCGAGTTCTCTCTAACAGTTATACCTATCAACCAGCATTCCGTAACTTAAAGATGCGTCATAGAGTCACAACTTACTACATAATCTCGTTTATGAATCAATACAGTCAAGCTAGGTATTGAATTACCTGCAGGTATGGGGAACAAGTAAGTATACTTATTCTTCATTTCGTCTTCTGCTTCACCAGTCATCTCCTCCCTATTATTATTTTGCCACGACACTTTGATGGAAGCCACATCCTTAGTACATAACCTTCTAACCTAGCGATCAAGTATAGCTACGGGTTTCTCCTCATATGAAAACTCCTCTGTTACCTGAACATCATCTACAGGGAACACTCTAGAAGGATCACCAATACATTTACGTAGCATCGATACATGGAAGACTGGATGTACCGCCTCCAAATCAGATGGTAGATCAAACTCATAGGCAACCATGCCTATGCTACGAACAATCTGATAAGGCCAAATGTATCTCGGACTGAGCTTTCCCTTCCTGCCGAATCTCATCACACCCCTCATGGGTGATACCTTCAGGAATACCCAGTCACCAATCTGAAACTCCAAATCTCAACGCCGATTATCTGCATATGACTTCTGTCGACTCTGGGCTTCTAATAATCTTTCCTAAATAAGCTTCACCTTGTCCACAACTTGCTGAATCACATCCGGGCCTATTAACTTAGTCTCGCCAATATCAAACCATTCAATAGGTGATCTGCACTTCCTCCCATATAAGGCCTCGTACGGTGCCATCTGGATACTAGAATGGTAGCTATTGTTATAGGCAAACTCAATGAGCGGCAAGTGGTCATCCCAGCTACCTTTGAAGTTAATAATACAGGCCCGCAACATATCTTCTAATGTCTGAATAGTATGCTCAGCCTGCCCATCAGTCTGAGGGTGAAATGTTGTGCTAATACTGTGCCAGAATAGGGTCCTTGTATTGGTGTCTCTTTACCTCATCTATGATTGAGGACTCAGCAACCTCTCGAATAGAAACCCCACTATCTTCTGAGTTAGCCAGACGGACTCCAAGACTGGATAGCCGCTGAATCTCCCGAACCATATCCCTCCTTTCAGGTTGTACATCTGTCAAGCTACCCATGGACTTACGGCTAACAACATCTGCTACAACATTCGCTTTCCCTGGATGATATAAAATATCAACATCATAATCCTTTAGCAACTCTAACCACCGCCTCTGTCGTAAGTTCAGCTCCTTCTGTTTAAAGATATTTTGGAGACTCTTATGATCTGTATAGATGTCCACATGGACACCATATAAATAATGCCTCCATATCTTCAAGGCATGACCACAAACGCTAACTCCAGATCGTGAGTAGGATAGTTCTTTTCATGCTTCCTAAGCTATCGGGAGGCATAGGCTATAACTTTGTCAATACACATCCTATCCCAACACCCGAAGCATCACAATAATAATATAGCCGTCTTGTCCCTCCGGAAGAGTTAGGACTGGAGCTGTAGTCAATTTTTCTTTTAATAGCTTGAAGCTTCACTCACAAGCATCAGTCCACTGGAACTTGGCTGCCTTTTGAGTTAGCCTTGTCAATGGCGCTAAAATTAAGGCAAACTTTTCTATGAATCTCCTGTAATATCCTGCTAACCCCAAAAAGTTACGTACCTCAGTAGGTGTCGTAGGTCTGGGCCAAGTCTTTATAGTCTCAATCTTCTGCGTGTCTATCGAATACCATCAGCTCCAATAATATGCCCCAAGAATGCCACTGAAGTCAACCAGAACTCGCACTTAGAAAACTTAGCATACAACTTCTGGTGCTGAAGCACCCTAAGTACCGTCCTTAAATGGTTTGCATGCTCCTCTTCTGAACGTGTATAGACCAGAATATCGTCTATAAATACCATAACAAACATATCAAGGAATGGTTTAAACACTCAATTAATAAAATCCATAAACACCGCTGGAGCATTAGTCAGCCCAAAAGACAGCACTCTAAACTCATAATGCCCGTATCAGGTCCGGAATGCCGTCTTTGGAATATCTGCCTCCCTTACCCGCACCTATGATAACCTGACGGCAAGTCTATCTTTGAAAAACACTTTGCACCCTGCAACTGGTCAAATAGATCGTCAATCCTTGGGAGGGGATACCTGTTCTTTACTGTTACTTTGTTCAGCTGCCTATAATCAATACACATCCGCGGCGACCCATCCTTCTTCCTCACAAATAGTACTGGTGCTCCCCAAGGTGACGTACTAGGCCTGCTGAAGCCCTTGTCTAGCAAATCTCTCAATTGCTCTTTCAATTCTTTCAACTCAACAGGTGCCATTCTATAAGAAGGTATAGATATAGGCTGGGTATCTGGCAGTACATCTATAGTAAACGCTATTTCTCGTTCTGGAGGAAGGCCTGGAAGTTCCTCTGGGAATACATCGGGAAATTCATTAACTACAGGGACTGATTGAAGAGTCGGTGCCTCTGCCTTTATGTCATGCACCCGAACCAGATGATAAATATAGCCTTTTCTAACCATCTTCCCGGCCTTAAGGTATGAAATGAACTTACCTTTCGGCGACACTGTACTCCCCTTCAACTCTATAATCGGTTCCCTTGGAAATTGAAATCGAACTATCTTTCCTCTGCAATCAACATTAGAATAACAAGCAGCCAACCAATATGATAATATCAAACTCAATCATATTTAACTCTATTAGATATTCTACGGTACGACGACTATATATAACTACTGAACAATTCTTATATACTCGTGTAGCTATGACAAAATCTCCTACAGGTGTAGCTACCTCAAATGGTTCTATCAACTCAGACTCTATTCCGATCCTACTAGCAACAAAGGGAGATATAAATGATAAGGTGGAACCTGGGTCTATCAATGCATACACACTTCGGGAGAATAGTGATAATATACCTGTGATCACATTAGGTGACGCCTCCTGATCCTGCCTATTAGTCAAAGCGTATATACGGTTCGAGGGACCGCTAAACTGGAAGATCCACCACGTCCTCTACCACTGTCACGACCCAAAACGAGCCGCGAGTGGCACCCACACTTATCCTCCTATGTGAGTGAACCAACAAATCTAAACCCCAACATTTACCAGAATATCAATTATGAATAGTAAAAAAAAATTTAATGCGGAAGATCCAAACTTATTAACGTAATCAATTAAATAAACTTCTAAAGTTTGATACTTATTATTCCCAAAATCTGGAAGTCATCACACCAAGAACATCTATCCTCAAATTTCTAAATCTAAGAGTATTTAAGAAGCTAAAATAAGTAAAAAGCTGGTCCATGTCCGAACTTCAAGACATCAAGACGTGAAGAAGAGAATCCAACACGAGCTACGAATAATAGCTCACCCTAAACTCTGATGTGCTGAAGACTGGCTAGATTTGAGGACGAGTCGAAGTCAATGGCACACTTGCTGCACTCCACAAATAACAAAGAAGAAAATTCTAAGTAGGGGTCAAGGAACACGTACTGAGTAGGTATCATCGGCCAACTCAAAATAGAGAGCAATATATATTGAATAATAATATAAAATCAACCACAATACTTAACAGGTGACAATCAACAAGTACAAGAACCATTGGCAACCACACCAAGCACACCTATGAGGACTCAAGCCTCCACACCATACTCATTTGGGAAATAGGTTCTTCGAATTTGAGTATATTAACATAATTCAAGATTCTTTCTCTTTATTATTATCGTGTCGGAACGTGACACTCTGATCCCATATACCGTGTCGGAACGTGACACTCTGATCCCCTAATACTACCATGTCAGAACGTGACACTCCGATCCAATATTACCGTGTCGGAACGTGACACTCCGATCCATTTATCTCATTATTCTATTTCATCAAGTCTTCTTTACGTTAAGGCGTCATCTTAATAGAGAGGATTTAAGATTGAAGATTCGACAGTCTCATCATTCTACCCCACCACAATTACACTATCAAAACATACAAACACACAATAAAGCACATAGAAGACTTTACAATACCACCCAATACATATCGATCGCTATTTAGAGTTTATCTATCACATAGAAATAAACCATAACCTACCTCCACCGAAGAATCATGATCAAGCAAGCTACTTCCCTAATGTCTTTGCTGTCCTCTTCGTTCTCTCTCTCTCGCTCGTTCTCTCTTTCTGTTCTTTTGTTTTCTTCTCCAGATTCTTTTTCTTTTACCCTAATTATCATATAATCCATTATGATAAAACTAACCCACTATTTATTTCCCTATTATCTTCTTTAACCCCCAAGTAAATAAATTATTAAACTTACCCCACTAATTTCATAATTATAATCATGAATAGTCCAAAACAACCATTTAAATTTTAGCGGAAATCCGACTAAGTCGGGGTTACGCAGCTTGTGACGGTCCTCGTATCTTCGACGGTCCGTCCTGCAGGTCCGTCAAAAAGTTCAGAGAGTTAAATTCAATAGTGAGGTTACGCAACTTGTGATGGTCCGTTGTATCTATGACGGTCCGTCCTGCAGTTCCGTCGTGAAGTTCAGAGAGTCGATCCCAGTACCCAGATTTTAGAGTTGAAGTGTTTTGGAACGTAGACTCTCAACGGACCACCGTGCCTATGACGGTTCATCCTACCTGTCGTCGAGGGTAATGAGAAGAGCAGCAGAAGAAATTACACAAGTATGGGACGACGTAGTCCATCACGGTCCGTCGTGACTATGACGGTCCGTCGCGTGAAAACCCAGTCAGTTTTTATTAAAAATAATTCTACTGCTCGAACCGACTAAACAGGTTGTTACAATAGATATCAATTTACCCATCGTTCGTCCTCAAATGATCACAGAAAGAAAAGAAAGGGCGAGAAAGAGTACCTGAATCTGTAAAAAGATGTAGATATCTTTCTTGCATATCAACCTCATTCTCCCAAGTGGACTCTTCAACTGGCTGATTCTTCCACTGAACCTTGATAGATGCAATCTCCATTGATCTCAACATGCGGACCTCTCTATCTAAAATAGCAACAGGCTCCTCCTCATGAGACAAATTCTCATCAAGAAGAACTGAATCCCAACGAATAATGTAGTTTTCATCCCCATGGTATTTTTTTAGCATAGACACATGAAATACCGGGTGCACCCCTGAGAGTCCAGGAGGCAATGCCAATTCATAAGCAACCTCCCCGACGCGCTTCAGAACTTCAAATGGACCAATATACCTCGGACTAAGCTTACCTCGCTTACCAAACCGCATCACCCCCTTCATGGATGAAACCTTCAGCAAGACTTGTTCCACCTCCATAAAATCCAAGTCCCTAACCTTTCGATCTGCATATTCTTTCTGCCTGTTCTGAGCTGCTAGAAGCTTCTCCTGAATGAATTTTACTTTATCTAACGATTCCCTCAAAAGATCGGTACCCCATGGTCTCACCTCAAATGCATCAAACCAACCATTGGGAGACCTACATCTCCTCCCATACAGTGCCTCAAATGGGGCCATATCAATACTTGAGTGATAGCTATTATTGTATGAAAACTCTGCTAAGGGTAAGAAGTTATCCCAATGACCACCAAATTCTATCACACATGCACGAGGCATATCCTCAAACACCTGAATCGTTCGCTCAGACTGACCATCGGTCTGAGGGTGAAATGCAATACTAAGATCCAACCTAGTACCTAATTCAGCATGCAATGTTCTCCAAAACTTAGAAGTAAATTGCGTACCTCTATCAGATATGATGGAAAGTGGAACTCCATGCAATCAAACAATTTCTGACATATAGAGTTTGGCTAACTTCTCTGCATTGTAAGTCACCTTGACCGGAATGAAGTGAGCAGACTTAGTTAATCTGTCAACAATTACCCAAATAAAATCAAACTTACCCAATGCCTTTGGAAGACCAACCACAAAATCCATTGCAATTCTTTCCCATTTCCATTCAGGAATGGGAATTTTCTGAAGTGTTCCTCTGGGCCTCTGGTGTTCATACTTTACCTGCTGACAATTCGGGCACTGGGCAACAAAATCAACAATGTCACGCTTCATTCTACTCCTCCGAAAATGTTGCTTTAGGTCACGATACATCTTGGTTGCACCAGGATGTATAGAATACCTTGAACTATGAGCCTCTGTAAGAATAGTGTGAATCAAATTATCAACACGGGGCACACATACCCTTCCCTTAATTCTCAAAACACCTTCCTCATCAATTATTGCCTCTTTATCCTCTCCTTGTAATACCATATCTAGAATTCGGATCTGTTTCTCATCAGTAAACTGTTTTCCCTTAATCTTGTCAAGAAAAGAAGATCTTGCCTCCACACAGGCCAAATATCCTCCCTTCTCTAGTACTTCCAGCCTCATAAAGTCATTAGCCAGAGTCTGAACCTCTCTAGCCAATGGGCGTCTAGAAACCTGTAAGTGAGCTAGACTTCCCATGCTCCCTGCTTTTCTACTTAAAGCATCTGCCACAACATTAGCTTTTCCTGGGTGATACAAAATAGTAATATCATAGTCTTTCAGTAGTTCTATCCACCTCCTCTGCCTCAAATTCAAATCTTTCAGAGTAAAGACATACTGTAAACTACAATGATCTGTATAGACTTCACACTTAACCCCATATAGATAATGTATCCATTGCTTTAATGCAAACACTGCAGCCAACTCCAAATCATGGGTCGGATAGTTACGTTCATGCACTTTTAATTGCCTCGAAGCATAAGCGATTACATTCCTCTCCTGCATTAGCACTGCACCAAAACCAGAATAAGATGCATCACAATAAACAATGAAATTCTTACCTTCCACTTGCAAGGTAAGAATTGGTGAAGTAGTCAACAAGGTCTTGAGAATCTAGAAGCTTTCTTCACATTCGTCCGTCCATACAAATGGGACATTCTGCTTAGTCAAATTTGTCAGTTGGGAAGCAACAGAAGAAAATCACTTGACAAATCGACGGCAGTAGCTAGCTAAACCAACAAAGCTCCTTACCTCTATAACATTAGTAGGTCTTACCCAACTCTTTGCTGCTTCAATCTTAGAAGGATCCACCATCACTACATCCTTAGAAACTACGTGCCCCAAGAAGGACACTGAATCTAGCCAAAACTCACACTTGGAGAATTTGGCATAAAGCCTTTTCCCCCTCAACACTTCCAATACAATTCTCAAATGCTCCTCATGTTCTTTCCTGCTCTTTGAGTATATCAGTATATCATCAATAAATACAATAACAAAGAGATCCAGATATGGCTTAAAAATTCCCGTTCATTAGTCTCGTGAAAGCAGCAGGGGCATTCTTCAGACCAAAGGACATTACTAAGAATTCATAATGCCCATACCTGGTTCGAAAAATAGTCTTTGGCACATCTGCTGCCCGTATTTTCAATTGATGATAACCATATCTCAAATCAATTTTTGAGAAGGTACAAGCACTTTGTAACTGATCGAACAAATCATCAATGCGAGGAATAGGATACTTGTTCTTAATACTTACCTTATTCAGTTGCTTGTAGTCTATGCACATCCAAAAACTTTCATCCTTCTTCTTCACAAATAAAACAAGCGCACCCAAAGGGGATGCACTAGGTCTAATAAAACCTTTACCTAACAACTCCTGAAGTTGGGCCTTTAACTCCCTTAACTCAGCTGGAGTCATTCTACAAGGGGGTATTGAAATGAAGCGAGTACCCGGCTCCAGATCAATACAAAAATCAATATCCCTATCCGGTGGCATACGAGGAAGGTCTGCAGGAAACACATCCAGAAACTCACGGACTATCGAGACAGAGTCAATCAAAGGTACTTGGGAAGTATCATCCCTGAGATGTGCCAAGAAAGCTAAACAACCCTTACTAGCCATTCTCTTAGCACGAAGAAAGGAGATGATATGAACTGGAGTGGAAATATAGCCACCCTCCCACACTAGCGGATCTGTCCAAGCCTTGGCCAATGTCACAGTTTTAGCATTACAATCTAAGATGGCAAAATTTGGAGAAAGCCAAGTCATACCTAGAATTACATCGAAATAAACCATCTCTAAAATAATCAAATCTACATGAGTATTTCTCCCCACAAAAGTCACAAGACAAGACCTATACACCTTCTCAACTATCACAGACTCACCCACAGGAGTAGAGACACGAATAGGAATGTCAAGCAAATCACAATATAAATCAAGACCAGTAGCAAAGGAGGAAGATACATATGAAAATGTGGATCCAGGATCAAATAATACAGAAGCCATGCAATCACAGACCAAAAGATTACCTGTGATAACATCATCAGATGTCTCTGCTTCAGACCTCCCGGGGAAAGCATAACAATGGGCCCTATCACCTGTCTGCCTGTTGCCCCTACCATGTTGCGCTGCAGTAGCTCTAGCTTGCCCGCCAACCCGACTGATTTGGTGACCACCATTACCTTGGCCACCATGTCCTCCAGAATGGGGGCCTCTCCCATGACCACCTCTACCTCTAACTATTGGGGGTCTGTAACTCTGTTTTGGACAATATTTCCTAATATGTCCAGTCTCTCCACATCCATAACAATTTCTGGAGTCAAGCATAGGTCTCTGTGAGAATGAAGAAGTCCGGGATAACCTCCAAACTCGAGAAATCTTGGTCGTCTGCGATGGACCCCCATTCTGACCTACAGTGAAGACTAAATAGGTCGGGCTGGGTAACCTCCTGAACTCTGCCCTCTGGAGTAAGAACCACTAAACTAAACTCCCTTACGGAACTACTTAGATGTCGACGCCATGGTGAAGTCGTCGGCTTCACCCCTCCACCTCTATCACAATATCAACCACTTCTGAAAGGATTTTGCTGCAGCAGCCCACCGTAAGGTGGGATCTACAAATCGACCTCAATCGTTTCACAAACCGGCGAATCTGCTCTTGTGGATCAAGCAAAGCTAGGTGGCATACCTGGATAGTGCACGAAATTTAGCCTCATAAGCGATAACAAACATATCGCCTTGCTCTAGGCTTAGGAACTCATCTCTCCTCTTGTCCCTCAAAGTACGGTATATACTTCTCCATAAATAAGCTAGAGAATGATGCCCAAGTCATAGGTGGTGCCTATGCGTGGGTTGACACTCCACATTCGATCACCAACACATTTTTTCATTCCCCTAAAACTGATAGGTCACAAACTCAACACTGAATCGTTCTACTATGTCAATCTTATGTAGCAGCTCATGACAATAAACCAGAAAATCATAGGCATCCTCATATTCAGCACCCTTAAAGACTGGAGGTTTCAACTTCAAGAATTTAGTGAAAAGTTCATGTTGATCACTCGTTATTATAGACCTTGTAGTCAATCGAGGAAACGTGCCTACTTCCAATGAGGCATCCATGCAGGGAGCCACAACAGCTGCATGTTGTACTCCCGGAACCTGAGGTGCTAGTGCAGAAAACACTGGAGGTGTTTGGCCCTGATCAGATAACCCGCTAAGATAAGTAAGAACCTGGTTAATCATCTCTGGGGTAGGTTGGGATGGTAATTCCTCATCTTGAACCTGCTCATTTTCCCCTTCCTCACCCTCTCTTACTACCTTATCAGTCGGTGGAGGAGTCACCGCCCTATTACTAGCTGGACCTGGTGTTTGTCCTCTACCTCTAGAGGGCGTCCTCCTTCGACCTCTACCACGGCCTCTTGCCACTGCTCCTCCTCGAGCTACAGCCCCAATGGTTGGCTCAGACGCACCCTGTCTTGCCGGTGTTGGTGTTGGCACAGTTGTTGCTCTAGTTCTAACTATCTGCGAAATAGAGTGAGGATGTCAGATACCAATTTGTATCACCTAGATACCAATTGGATCCAAGTAATAGCGCCAAAGAAAGAAAGAATGGAATTTTCCTAATGTCCTATAGCCTCTCAAAGAAAAGTAAGGGCGTCCCCCTACCGTTCCTCAATACTCTACTAGACTCGTTCTTGTGTGATGAGACCAACGAACCTAACGCTCTGATACCAAGTTTGTCACGGCCCAAAACGAGTCGCGAGTGGCACCCACACTTATCCTCCTATGTGAGCAAACCAACAAATGTAAACCCCAACATTTACCAGTATATCAATTATGTATAGTAAAAAAAAATTAATGTGGAAGATCCAAACTTATTAACGTAATCAATTCAATAAACTTCTAAAGTTTAATACTTATTATTCCCAAAATCTGGAAGTCATCACACCAAGAACATCTATCCAAAAATTTCTAAATCTAAGAGTATTTAAGAAGCTAAATAAGTAAAAAGTTGGTCCATGTCCGAACTTCAAGATATCAAGACGTGAAGGAGAGAATCTAGCAAGAGCTAGGAATAATAGCTCCCCCTGAACTCTGATGTGCTGAAGACTGGCTAGATCTGAGGACGAGTCGAAGTCGATGGCTCACTTGCTGCACTCCACAAATAACAAAGAAGAAAATTACTAGTAGGGGTCAGTACAAGGAACACGTACTGAGTATGTATCATCGGCCAACTCAAAATAGAGAGCAATATATACTGAATAATAATATAAAGTCAACCACAATACTTAACAGGTGACAATCAACAAGTACAAGAACCACTGGCAACCACACCAAGCACACCAATGAGGACTCAAGCCTCCATACCATACTCATTTGGGAAATAGGCTCTTCGAATTTGAGTATATTAACATAATTAAAGATTCCTTCTCTTTATTATTATCATGTCGGAACGTGACACTCCGATCCCATATACCGTGTCGGAACGTGACAGTCTGATCCCCTAATACTACCGTGTCGGAACGTGACACTCCGATCCAATATTATCGTGTCGGAACGTGACACTCCGACCCATTTATCTCATTATTCTATTTCATCAAGTCTTCTTTACGTCAAGGCGTCATCTTGATAGAGAGGATTTAAGATTGAAGATTCAACAGTCTCATCATTCTAACCCACCACAATTACGCAATCAAAACATACAAACACACAATCAAGCACATAGAAGACTTTACAATATCACCCAATACATATCGATCGCTATTTAGAGTTTATCTATCACATAGAAATAAACCATAACCTACCTCCACCGAAGTATCGTGATCAAGCAAGCTACTTCCCCAATGTCTTTGCTGTCCTCTTCGTTCTCTCTCTCTCTCGCTCGTTCTCCCTTTCTGTTTTTTTTTTCTTCTCCAGATTCTTTTTCTTTTACCCTAATTATCATATAATCCATTATGATAAAAGTAACCCATATTTATTTCCCTATTATCTTCTTTAACCCTCATGTAAATAAATTATTAAACTTACCCCACTAATTTCATAATTATTATCATGAATAGTCCAAAACACCCATTTCAATTTTAGCGGAAATCCAACCAACTCGGGGTTACGCAGCTTGTGACGGTCCATCATATCTTCGACGGTCCGTCCTGCAGGTCCGTCAAAAAGTTCAGAGAGTTAAATTCAATAGTGAGGTTACGCAACTTGTGACGGTCCGTCGTATCTATGACGGTCCGTCCTGTAGTTCCGTCGTGAAGTTCAGAGAGTCGATCCCAGTACCCAGATTTCAGAGTTGAAGTGTTTTGGAACGTAGATGCTCGACGAACCATCGTGCCTATGACGGTTCGTCCTACCTGTCGTCGAGGGTAATGAGGAGAGCAGCAGAAGAAATTACACAAGTATGGGAAGACAGAGTCCATCACGGTCCGTCGTGACTATGACGGTCTGTCGCGTGATCCATCAACCATGTCAATTTTTATCAAAAATAATTCTACTGCTCGAACCAACTAAACAGGTTGTTAAAACCACAGCCTGCTGGCGCCTGAATACCATGCCCCGTAGGGCGCATAGCCACAGAAGAAGATGAACCAGCAATGGACCCAGTAGGCTGTGCCATACCACTTGCACTACCTCTAAGGTGACACTCCCTCATAGTATGGCCTTGATTGCCGCAAGAAAAACACTCACCTGTAGCCCAACGATATTCCCCGGGATGGGATCTACCAAAGCGAGAACACCGAGGCAAAGGTGGCCTCGACTGGCTCAAACCCCTGCCCATCTGTGACCCTGACGCCGTAGAGCTCTGACCAGCTTCCGAATGTCTCGTACGATCGAACCCCCTACCCATGGAACGTGGGGGTGCACTCTGTGCTGGCTGGGAAGAAAATCTAACATGCTGCTGAGACTGCCCGCCTCGAAACTCGTCAACATAACCTGCTTATCTAGCCCTCTTATGCTGGCCTCTATTATAATCTCTATCTGGTTGACGTCCCCAGTGTCGATTCTCTATCCCCTGTGCCTATGCCTGCACCCGAGCAATGTCCATACCTGGCTGAAGAGTCACTGCCATACAACCGTCAATCAGATAATGATCCAATCCCATCACATAACGATGTACCCTGTCTGCCATATCAGCCACAACAGTAGGCGCATGCCTATCCAATTAATCAAACTCGAGGCTATACTCTCGAATGCTCCTGCCATTCTTCCTAAAACACAAGAATCTATCGACTCTAGCTCGCTTCATCTCTGGAGGCAGGAAGTGGCCGTGGAAAGCCTCCACAAATTCATCTCATACCACTGGAGGAGCACCCTCACCCCTAGATAACTCCCAAGACTCATACCAATTAATAGCTACATCCCGCAAATGATACGTAGCCAACTCAACAGACTCGGTCTCCAAAGCCTTGATTATCCTCAATGTACGCTGCATCTGACGAATAAACTCTTGCGGATCATCCTGGGGACTTGACCCAAAGAACTCTGGAGGATTACAACTTAAGAAGTCACGAGCCCTTAAGCTATCAGATTTTTACGCATGATCAACTCCTAGTCAATGCCTGCGAGCCTGGCCTGCCACTAATCTAGTTAGCAATCAACCGCTTCTCTCATGACCCTATCCTCCGCCCGCCGGTGAGGCTGGAGGTTCAGTCTTTGCGACCTCGGGCTGGTGGTTTCCCCCGAACTAGAGCTGCTGCTGCTCTAAGCTCCTCTGGCGGTGTAGCAGAGCTCTCTGACTAGAGCACAATACCAGGCATAGACTGGGCACGGGCCCTAGTAACTCTCCGGGTCTGAATAGTACCTTCTGCTACCGATTTGCCCTTCTGGGTAGCTGTCGCTTTCTTTGGAGGCATAGCTGAAAACAAAGGGATTCGTTAGAGAGGGATTATCCTGCTATTATAGCTCTATCACACGATCTAGAATAAGAAGAAAGGATGACATCCTAAATATCTTGTAGCTTCCTGTTTATAGATGTGGTGCACAACACACCGATAAACAAGACTCTACTAGACACGGTCTCTAGACACTTCCAAGGAAGAACCGCTCTGATACCTTTCTTTGTCACGACCCAACTCGATGGGCCGTGACTAGTGCCCGTTTTGGAAACCCACATACAAACCTGCTAAGTATTACCAACTGAAACTAAGACAATATGGAATTTAATCAAATCAAGCATACCCCAACGTCATATATATATAAAGAGGACTTGTCTCATAAGGAGTCATAACCATTCAACCGTAACAACATACGCGAGTTGACAAGGTTGCCACTATTCAAAGCATAATAGCATGCGTAAGCCGACAAGGCTGCCACTACACAATACACAATGATGTACGCAGCCAACAAGGCTACCCCTGTACAAGCGGACATCCCAAACAAACCATGTCCAGACCATTATCCAAAAATATATATATACAACCCACATAATGTCCACGGACCTCTAAGAGTACAGTAGTGAAACTCGACGGGACAGGGCCCCGCCATACCTATAGACAAGCAAAAGACTACACAAAAAGTTATGTACCAAAACGATTGGGCTCCGGAACAGTGGAGCTCTCCCAATCAGGAGAGTAGATATCCTAGGCGGGAGGATCACCGAACTGTGCGTCTACACCTGTGGGCATGAAACGCAGCCCCCGAGGAAAGGGGGTCAGTACAGACAACGTACTGAGTATGTAAAGCATAAGGTAAAGATGACAGGATACCAAAATGATAAGTCGAAACAAGATATCGCTACACGTGTACCTTTTAAGTGAAAATCATGCATATCTTTAACATATAAGGTACCCAACTTCCCTAGTAAGGGACTCAACAAAAATAATTATCAGATATATACATCATACGTACCCGGCCCTCTTGTGAGGGACTCGGTGAAATAATCATCACATCATCTCCATCATCATCATCATCATCATAACCATCCTCATCACCAATGATATATATATAATATACATACCCGGCCCTCTAGTGAGGAACTCGGTGACATATGCAAGAAACTCCGCACGAACATTACCCGGCTCGGGACTCGGTGAAATGATAAATGACTCTATACACGAGCAGAATATTATGAGCAACCATATGCAATTAAAATCATTTTTTTATAACTCAATAAAACAATCAACGTGAACCAGCAAGGAGTATTACCAAAGATTAATGTTTTATCAGAGATTATGAACCTTTAATACGATATGGAAACGTAAAATCTCAATGACTCTAAAAAGCACTACCATATATATGAGAAATCATCATAGCCTTAGACATAGCCGATATATAGAGGAATAGTTGTGGAAGCAAGAATATACGTCACCTAGACGCTTTAGAGGTAAGTATCAAACCTGTCCGTTATTCGCTCATTTTTTAAGGGTCATGCCAAACAAAGAAAGAAGGGATAGAGTTACATACCGTATAGTCGAGCCACCCGTCCAGTATTTACTGCTCAAGCTATTAATCTATAACAAGCAACAATCGTGCCGCAATTAGGTAAACGGCGCGCTTTACTTTTTTGTAAGCTAGCTAATAAGCTAACGAAAATCCGACAGCACTTCCCCTATTTTCCTTACTTCGTCCCAATCCGACAACAACCCAAATTATCCACAGCAATACCAATAACACATATAACCCAACGAATCATATTAAACAGCCCCCCCAAAACAATTCAGTCTCGGCAACCATAGCAGCGAAGCAACGACACACCGAGCGATAACTCGTTTTATAATTCGCAACACATCTACCTTATCGTATCCATCCTTTGGAGTATATAGCCATAATCACATTAACATATACATGACGTCCAAACAGAATTTCCCGCAGTTTGCTTCAATCAAAACAGTCCAAACACTAACACGACACCATTAATAATCCGATTATGGTTTCCAATCATACTTAGCACATTCAATAACTAAAACAAACTTCCTAAGCTACTGGTCACACCCCTTCTTAATATTAATGGATAATTAACAAAGGTATTCTAAAGAATTAACACACCAAGCAAAAAGATTACTAACCAAATTATTTGCAGCTGATGGCCAAGAGTTGCAGGGTTGGTTTCTCCATTTCCATGGCTGCCTAAGCCAAGTGGTGAAGAAGATGATATGCTGCAATGCACTTCACAACCTTATTTATAGTATGAAGTGGATTTCACCACCTCATTTATAGTATGGAGTGGAGGAAGCCCCCTTCTACACGTGTTCCACTAAGGCCAGCTGCCAATCTGATTCCTTTTATTTTTGCCTTGAGTGGTGGGGCCCGCAGGATTAAATTAATCCTAATCAGCCACTAATTAATCCCTCACATAAAGTTAATGGCACTTACATTAGCCAAATTATACTTAATATCACATTTTGGAATTAACATCCTTGCCTAATTTTTCTTTAATCACTTCGTACTTAAAATAAAATCTCATTCCCCCAGACTTACGTCTACTAGTTCATGACACGCACTACGTATAAAAATACGAGGCATAACAATAACATCTTTTCAAGTGAAATTAGTTTTATTTTAAATCAGTTCCAACACTAAAGTGACCAACTAAATCACATTAACTTATTTAAAGAACTTAACAACTTTCTCAGTGTAATTAGTTTAGTTTTAACTAAATTCAAACACTATATTAACCAACTAAATCACATTGATTTATTTAAAGAACTTGACATATTTCTAAGTGTATTTAAATTAGTTTTAACTTAATTCAAAAACTATATTCACCAACTAAATCTGATTTACTTATTTAAAGAACTTAACATCTTTCGAAGTCTAATTAGTTTAGTTTTAACTTATATCCAACACTATATTCACCAATCTAAATAACATAAACTTATTTAAAGAATTTAACAACTCTCTAATCTGATTAGCTTAGTTTTAACTTAATTCCAATGGTATATCCACCATCTAAATCACATTTACTTATTTAAAGAATTTATCAACTTTCCAAGTCTAATTAGTATAGTTTTAACTTAATCTAACACTAAATTCACCAACTAAATCATATTAACTTATTTAAAGAACTTAACAACTTCTAAGTGTAATGAGTTATGTTTTAACTTAATTCCAACACTTTATTCATCAAGTAAATCACATTAACTTATTTAAAGAATTTAACAACTTTTCAAGTCTAATTAGTTTAGTTTTTACTTAATTCCAGCACTATATTCACCAACTAAATCATATTAACTTATTTAAAAAACTTAACAACTTTGTAAGTCAAATTAGTTTAGTTTTAACTAAATTCCAACACTATATTCACCAAGTAAATTACATTAACTTATTTAAAGACTTTAACAATTTTCCAAGTCAAATTAGTTTAGTTTTATCATAATTCCAGCACTTTATTCACTACCTAAATCACATTTACTTATTTGAAGAACTAACATCTTTCTAAGTGTAATTAGTTTAGTTTTAACTTAATTCAAACACTATATTCACAAACTAATTCACATTTACTTATTTACAGAATTAACAACTTTCCAAGTCTAATTAGTTTAGTTTTAATTTAATTCAAACTCTATATTCACCAGCTAAATCATATTAACTTATTAATGAATTTAAGAACTTTTTAAGTCTAATTAGTGTAGTTTTAACTTAATTCAAACACTATATTCACCAACTAAATCTGTCACGACCCAAAACGAGTCGTGAGTGGCACCCACACTTAACCTACTAGGTGAGCAACCAACAAATCTAAACCCCAACATTTACCAATAGTTCAACTATGAATTACAAAAATAATGCGGAGTATCCAAAACTTATGTAACCAATTAAATAGGCTTCTAAAGTTTAACACTTATTATCCCCAACATCTGGAAGTCATCACATCAAGAAAATCTATCTTCAAACTACCAAGTCTAAGAGTATTTAAGAAACAAAAATAAGTAAAAAGATGGTCCATGTCCTAAATTCAAAGACATGAAGACGTGAATGAGAGAATCCAGCACGAGCTAGAAATAATAGCTCACCCTGAACTCTGATGTGTTGGAGACTGACTTGAGCTAAGGGCGAGTCGAAGTCGATGGTACACTTGCTGCACTCCACAAAAGAACAAAGAAGAAAATACAAGTAGGGGTCAGTAAAAGGAACATGTACTGAGTAGGTATCATCGGCCAACTCAAAATAGAAACCAATATACATTGAATAATAATATAAAATCAACTACGAGACTTAACAGGTGGCAAACAACAAACACATGAACCATTGACAACAACACCATAATAGGTACACCATCAATCACAACATCAAGCACACATATGAGGACTCATGTCTCCACACCATACTCATTTGGAAAATAAGTTCCTTGAGATTAAGTATATTAAGTTACTTCAAGATTCCTTGCCTTTAGTGTTATTGTGTCGTAACGTGACACTCCGATCCCATAATACCGTGTCTCAACGTGACACCGATCCCATAATACTGTGTCGGAACGTGACACTCCGATCCAATTATCTCATTATTTTATTTCAACAAGCCTTCTTTATTCAAGGCGTCATTTTAATAGAGAGGGTTCAAGATTAGAAATTCAACACTCTTATAATTTTAGGCCAAGCACAAACCACACAATCAAAACATACAACCACACAATCAAGTACATAGGAGACTTTACAATATAACTCGATACATATCAATCGCTATTTAGAGTTTATCTATCAAATAGAAATAAACCATAGCCTACCTTCACCGAAGAATCGAAGTCAAGCAACTACTTCTCCAATGTCCTTCCTTTCCTTATTGCCTCCAAATGTTTCCAATCTATCAAGTATATACATATGTATAACTTGTAAGTTAACGAATCTATAAACACTCAATTTACTCTATGTTCAGCCTAGATCCAAAAACTCATCTAGTTATATAATCAATTTTCTAAAGTTCAAACCTAAAGGTAAGTCTAAATTCCACCATTTAACATAACTTTAATGGAATTTAAATAATTTGATACACCTAATATTTAAATACCTATTTTCATATATCAAAATATAAATTTATAATGCAAGAACAAAATATTAATACTAATGTCTGAAAGTCGCTGGTCATAAAACCAGTGACTACGGACTGACAACAACCCAACTATAGTACCTACGAAGTATAGCACATGCATAAAATTAACAATTGAAGCCACTGGTCACGAGACCAATGGCAGATAAACTAACAATAATCTATTTCAATTCCTATACAGAAACTACTGTACTATTTCACATTGATTTCCACGGTAATTCAACCTATTAGAATTTAATGAATATCTTCCCTCTTCAATTAAATAAAATATTAATATTGCATGACAAAATACCCAGGTAATATTTGAACCACCAATAAGCCAATCATTGGCCATTAAACATTTTTCCTCTCCACTTTATAATGTAATACAATAGACCATTAAAGTCAAATTTACCAAACAATTAACCAATTATCACGCCGCCACCTTGCCCTTTTAAATTTTCCAATATATTTTTTTTCTTTTCCACCAAAAATTACTGTAACAAATCTAATGTAAATCCAAGGCTAATCTCTTTTCAAAACAACATATATTTCGATTATATATATATATATATATATATTCCTTTCCCTTCCAATGAAGAACATAACAATAGTAATAATAATATTCATTTGCAGTTTCTGTACAACCCAACACTAAATTTGATTACCTGATGAAACAATCACTTCGTGACTGCTGCAGATATGGTTTCTCTTGTCTAAACCCTTCTTTCCCTTCTACAGAATATTTCTTCCTAAATATTATATATCTAATTATAAGAGTGGTGAAAGTGACCCACTATTTATTTCACTATTATCCTCTTTAACCACCAACTAATTAAATTATTAAAATTACCCCGCTAGTTTCGTAATTATAATTATGAATAGTCCAAAACAACCATTTAAATCTAAAGGAAAGTATTTTCTGACATAAAAAGTTTTAGTGCTCAAAACAATCGAAAATGGTCGTTACAAAGATACCAATTTACCCATCGTTCATCCTCGAATGATCATAAGAAGAAAGGTGAAGGCGAGAAAGAGTACCTGAATTTGTAAAAAGATTTGGATATCTTTCTTGTATATCAACCTCGCTCTCCCAAGTGGACTTTTCAACTGGCCGATTCTTCCACTGAACCTTGATAGATGCAATCTCCATTGATCTCAACTTGCGGACCTCCCTATCTAGAATAGCAACAGGCTCCTCCTCATAAGACAGATTCTCATCAAGAAGAACTGAATCCCAACGAATAATGTAACTTCCATCACCATGGTATTTTTTCAGCATAGACACATGAAATACTGGGTGCACTCCTGACAACCCTGGAGGCAATGCCAATTAATAGGCCACCTCCCCCACGCGCTTCAGAACTTCAAATGGACCAATATACCTCGGACTAAGCCTACCTCGCCCACCAAACCGCATCACACCTTTCATGGGTGAAACCTTCAGCAAGACTTGTTCATCCTCCATAAAATCCAAGTCCCTAACCTTTCGATCTTCATATTCCTATGGCCTATCCTAAGCTGCTAATAGTTTTTCTTGAATAAATTTCACTTTTTCTAATGATTCCCTCAGAAGATAAATACCCCAAGGTATAACCTCAAATGAATCAAACCAACCAATGGGAGACCTGCATCTCCTCCCATACAATGCCTCAAATGGTGCCATATCAATACTTGAATGATAGTTATTGTAGTATGAAAACTCTGCCAAAGGTAAAAATTTATCCCAATGACCACCAAATTCTATCACACATGCACGAAGCATATCCTCCAACACCTTAATCGTTCGCTCAGACTGGCCATCGGTCTGAGGGTGAAATGCAGTACTAAAATCCAGTCTAGTACCTAATTCAGCATGTAATGTCCTCCAAAACTTAGAAGTAAATTGTGTACCTCTATCGGATATGATGGAAAGTGGAACTCCATGCAATCGAACGATCTCAGAGACATAAAGTTTGGGTAACTTCTCGGCATTGTAAGTCATCTTAACCGGAATGAAGTGAGCAGACTTAGTTAACTTGTCAACAATTACCCAAATAGAATCAAACTTACCCAATGTCTTTGGAAGACCAACTACAAAATCCATTGCAATTCTTTCCCACATCCATTAGGAATGGGCATTCTCTGAAGTGTCCCTCCAGGCCTCTGGTGTTCATACTTTACCTGCTGACAATTCATGCATTGGTTAACAAAATCAACAATGTCACGCTTCATTCTACTCCACCAAAAATGTTGTTTTAGGTCACGATACATCTTGGTTGCAGCAGGATGTACAGAATACCTTGAACTATGAGCCTCTGTAAGAATAGTGTGAATCAAATTATCAACACGGGGCACACTTACCCTTCCCTTAATTCTTAAAATGCCTTCCTCATCAATTATTGCCTCTTTAGCCTCTCCTCGTAATACCATACCTCGAATTTGGATCAGTTTCTCATCACTAAACTGTTTTCCCTTAATCTTGTCAAGAAAAGAAGATCTTGCCTCCACAGAAGCCAAAAATCCTCTCTTCTCTAGTACTTCTAGCCTCATAAAGTCGTTAGCCAGAGTCTGAACCTCTCTAGCCAATGGGCGTCTAGAAACCTGTAAGTGGGCTAGGCTTTCCATGCTCCCTGCTTTTCTACTTTAAGCATCTGCCACAAAATTAGCTTTTCCTGGGTGATACAAAATAGTAATATCATAGTCTTTCAATAGTTCCATACACCTCCTTTGCCTCAAATTCAAATCTTTCCGAGTAAAGACATATTGTAAACTACAATGATCTGTATAAACTTCACACTTGATCCCATATAGATAATGTCTCCATTGCTTTAATGCAAATACAACTGCAGCCAACTCCAAATCATGGGTCGTATAGTTATGTTCATGCACTTCCAATTGCCTCGAAGCATAAGCAATTACATTCCTCTCCTGCATTAGCACTGCACCCAAACCAGAATAAGATGCATTGCAATAAACAATAAAATTCTTACCTTCCACCGGCAAGGTAAGAATTGGCGCAGTAGTCAACAAGGTCTTGAGTTTCTGAAAAATTTCTTCACATTCATCCGACCATTCAAATGAAAAAATCTGTTTGCTCAAATTTATCAGCTGCAAAGCAATAGAAGAAAATCCCTTGACGAATCGACGGTAGTAGGTAGCTAAACCAACAAAGCTCCTTACCTCTGAAATATTAGTTGGTCTTACCCAACTCTTCACTGCTTCAATCCTAGTAGGATCCACCATCACTCCATTCTTCGAAACCACGTTCCCCAAGAAGGACACTGAATCGAGCCAAAACTCACACTTGGAGAATTTGGCATAAAGTCTTTTCTCCCTTAACAACTCCAATACAATTCTCAAATGCTCCTCATGTTCTTTCCTGCTCTTTGAGTATATCAGTATATCATCAATAAACACAATAACAAAGAGGTCCATATATGGCTTAAAAATCCCGTTCATCAGGCCCATAAAAGCAGCAGGGGCATTCGTAAGCCCAAAAGACATTACTAGGAATTCATAATGCCCATACCTGGTTCGATATGCAATCTTTGGCACATTTGTTGCCCGTATTTTCAATTGATGATAACCGGATCTCAAATCAATTTTAGAGAAGACACAAGCACCTTGTAACTGATCGAACAAATCATCAATGCGAGGAATGGGATATTTGTTCTTAATAGTTACCTTATTTAGCTGCCTGTAGTCTATGCACATCCGAAAACTTTCATCTTTCTTCTTTTCACAAATAAAACACGAGCACCCCTGTAACAACTTGTTTAGTCATTTCGAGCAGTAGAATCATTTGTGATAAAAACTGACTGGGTCGACGGATCACGCGACTGACCGTCATGGTCACGACGGACCGTGATGGACTCCGTCATCCCATACTTGTGTAATTTCTTCTGCTGCTCTCCTCTGTACCCTCGACGACAGGTAGGACGAACCGTCATAGGCACAACGGTTTGTCAAGGGTCTTCGTTCCAAAACACTTCAACTCTAAAATCTGGGTACTGGGATCGACTCTCTGAACTTCACGACGGAACTGCAGCATGGACGGTCGTAGATACGACGGACCATCACAAACGTCTTTACTGAACTTAACTCTCTGAACTTTGTGACGGACCTGCAGGACGGACCTTCATAGATACGACGGGCCGTCACAAGCTGCGTAACCCCGACTTGGTCAGACTTTCGCTAAAAATTTTAAAGGGGTGCTTTGGACTATTCATGACAAACTTTATGAAATTAGTGGGGTAAGTTTAATAATTTATTTACTTGGGGGTTAAAGTAGATAACCTTGAAATAAATAGTGGGTTACTTTTATCATCTTTTATAATTGATTATATGATAATTAGGGTAAAAGAAAAGAATCTGCACAAGAAAAATAAAAAGAACAGAAGGAACGAACGAGCGAGAGAGAGAGAACGAAGAGGAAAGCAAAGGCATTGGGGACGTAGCTTGCTTGATCACGATTCTTCGGTGGAGGTAGGTTATGGTTTATTTCTATATGATAGATAAACTCTGAATAGCGATCGATATGTATTGGATGGTATTGTAAAGTCTTCTATACGCTTAATTGTGTGGTTGTATGTTGTGATTGTGTAAATTTGTGGTGGGTGAGAATGATGAGACAGTTGAACCTTCAATCTTAAATCCTCTATACTAAGATGACGCCTTGACATAAACAAGGCTTGATGAACTAAAATAATGAGATAAATGGATCGGGTGTCACGTTCCGACACGTAGTATTAGGGGATTGGAGTGTCACGTTCCGACACGTAGTATTAGGGGATCGGGTGTCACGTTCTGACACGTAGTATTAGGGGATCAGAGTGTCACATTCTGACACGTAGTATTAGGGGATCGGGTGTCACGTTCCGACACGTAGTATTAGGGGATCGGAGGTCACGTTCCGACACGATAATAATAAAGAGAAGTAACCTTGAAATATGTTAATATACTCAAATTCGAAGAACCGATTTCCCAAATGAGTATGGTGTTGAGGCTTGAGTCCTCATAGGTGTGCTTGGTGTTGTTGCCAATGGTTCTTGTACTTGTTGTTGTCTCCTGTTAAGTATTGTGGTTGATTTTATATTATTATTCAGTACATATTGCTTTCTATTTTGAGTTGGCCGATGATACCTACTCAGTACGTGTTCCTTGTACTGACCCCTACTTGTAATTTTCTTCTTTGTTATTTGTGGAGTGCAGCAAGCGTGTCATCGACTTCGACTCGCCCTCAACTCTAGCCAGTCTCCAGCATATCAGATTTCAGGGTGAGCTATTGTTCCTAGCTCGAACTGGATTCTCTCATTCAAGTCTTGATGTCCTTGAAGTTAGGACATGGACCATCTGTTTACTTATTTTAGCTTCTTAAATACTCTTAGATTTAGAAATTTGAGGATAGATGTTCTTGGTGTGATGACTTCCAGATTTTGGGGATAATATTTGATAAACTTTAGAAGCTTATTTATTGGTTAAATTAATATGTTTTGGGTCTTCCGCATTATATTTTGTTCAATATGGTTGAAATATTGGTAAATGTTGGGATTTAGATTTGTTGGTTCGCTCACATAGGAGGATAAGTGTGGGTGCCACTCGCGGCTCGTTTTGGGTCGTGACAAACTTGGTATCAGAGCGTTAGGTTCGTTGGTCTCATCACACAAGAACGAGTCTAGTAGAGTCTTGAGGAACGGTAAGGGGACGCCCTTACTTTTCTTTGAGAGGCTATAGGAATTTAGGAAAATTCCATTCTTTCTTTCTTTAGTGCCATTACTTGGATCCAATTGGTATCTAGGTGATACAAATTGGTATCTGACATCCTCACTCTATTTCGCAGATGGTTAGAACTAGAGCAACAACTGTGCCAACACCAACACCGGCAATACAGGGTGCATCTGAGCCAACCACTGGGGCTGTAGCTCGAGGAGGAGCAGTGGCAAGAGGCCGCTGTAGAGGTCGCGAGAGGACGCCCTCTAGAGGTAGAGGACAAACACCTTGTCCAGCTAGTGATAGGGCGGTGACTCCTCCACCGGCTGATGAAGTAGTAAGAGGGGGTGAGGAAGGGGGAAAATGAGCAGGTTCAAGATGAGGAATTACCACCCCAGCCTACCCCAGAGATGATTAATCAGGTTCTTACTTATCTTAGCGGGTTATCTGATCAGGGCCAGACACCTCCAGTGTTTTCTGCACCAGCACCTCAGGTTCCGGGAGTACAACATGCAGCTGATGTGGCTCCCCGCATGGACGCCTCATTGGAAGTAGGCACGTTTCCTCGATTGACTACAGGGCCTATAATGACGAGTGATCAGCATGAACTTTTCACTAAATTCTTGAAGTTGAAACCTCCAGTCTTCAAGGGTGCTGAATCTGAGGATGCCTATGATTTTCTGGTTGATTGTCATGAGCTGCTACATAAGATGGACATAGTAGAATGATTCGGTGTTGAGTTTGTGACCTATCAGTTTCAGATGAATGCCAAAATGTGGTGGCGGTCGTATGTTGAGTGTCAACCAGCACAGGCACCGCCTATGACTTGGGCATCATTCTCTTGCTTATTTATGGAGAAGTATATACCCCGGACTTTGAGGGACAAGAGGAGAGATGAGTTCCTAAGCCTAGAGCAAGGCAGGATGTCTGTTACTGCTTATGAGGCTAACTTTCGTGCACTATCCAGGTATGCCACCCAGCTTTGCTTCAGCCCACAAGAGCGGATTCATCGTTTTGTGAAGGGATTGAGGTCAGATTTGCAGATCCCAGCCTTACAGGTAGCTGCTGCAGCAAAATCCTTTCAGGAAGTTGTTGATTTTGTGATAGAGGTGGAGGGAGTGAAGCCAGACGACTTCACCCTGGCGTCGACATCTAAGAAGTTCCGTAAGGGAGGTGAGTTTAGTAGTTCTTACTCCAGAGGGAAGAGTTCAGGAAGTTACCCAGCCCGACCTATTCAGTCTTCATTGCAGGCTGTAGCTGGGGGTCCATCGCAGACCAGTCTACATTTCTCTGAGTTTGGAGGTTATCCCCAGACTTCGTCGTTCTCATAGAGACCTATGCTTGACTCCAAAGATTGTTATGGATGTGGAGAGACTGGACATATTAGGAGATATTGTCCAAACCAGAGTTACAGACCCCCAATAGTCAGAGGTAGAGGTGGTCATGGGAGAGGCCGCCATTCTGGAGGACGTGTTAGCCAAGGTAATGGTGGTCACCAAATCAGCCGGGGTGGCGGGCAAGCTGGAGCTACTGCAGCGCAACATGGTAGGGGCAACGGGCAGACAGGTGATAGGTCCCATTGTTATGCTTTCCCGGGAGGTCTGAATCAGAGACATCTGATGCTGTTATCACAGGTAATCTTTTGGTCTATGATTGCATGGCTTCTGTATTATTTGATCCTAGATCCACATTTTCATATGTATCTTCCTCATTTGCTACTGGTCTTGATTTATGTTGTGATTTGCTTGACATGCCTATTCGTGTCTCTACTCGTGTGGGTGAGTCTGTGATAGTTGAGAAGGTGTATAGGTCTTGTCTTGTGACCTTTGTGGGGAGCAATACTCATGTAGATTTGATTATTTTAGAGATGGTTGATTTCAATGTAATTCTGGGTATGACTTGGCTTTCTCCAAATTTTACAATCTTAGATTGTAATGCTAAAACTGTGACATTGGCCAAGCCTGGGACAGATCCGCTAGTGTAGGAGGGTGACTATATTTCGACTCCAGTTCATATCATCTCCTTTCTTCGTGCTAAGAGAATGGTTAGTAAGGGTTGTTTAGATTTCTTGGCACATCTCAGGGATGATACTTCCCAAGTACCTTCGATTGACTCTGTCACGATAGTCCATGAGTTTCTGGATGTGTTTCCCGCAGACCTTCCTGGTATGCCACCGGATAGGGATATTGATTTCTGTATTGATCTGGATCTGGGTACTCGCCCCATTTCCATACCCCCTTATAGAATGGCCTAAGCTTAGTTAAGGGAGTTAAAGGCCCAACTTAAGGAGTTGTTAGGTAAAAGTTTTATTAGGCCAAGTGCATCCCCTTGGGGTGCTCCTGTTTTATTTATGAAGAAGAAGGATCGGATGTGCATAGACTACAGGAAACTGAATAAGGTAACTATTAAGAACAAGTATCCTCTTCCTCGCATTGATGATTTGTCGATCAGTTACAAGGTGCTTGTACCTTCTCAAAAATCGATTTGAGATCTGGTTATCATCAATTGAAAATACGGGCGGCAGATGTGCCAAAGACTGCTTTTCGAACCAGGTATGGGCATTATGAATTCTTAGTAATGTCTTTTGGGCTTACGAATGCCCCTGCTGCTTTCATGAGGCTGATGAACGGGATTTTTAAGCCATATCTGGATCTCTTTGTTATTGTATTCATTGATGATATACTGATATACTCAAAGAGCAGGAAAGAACATGAGGAGCATTTGAGAATTGTATTGGAAGTGTTGAGGGAGAAAAGGCTTTATGCCAAATTCTCCAAGTGTGAGTTTTGGCTAGATTCAGTGTCCTTCTTGGGGCACGTAGTTTCTAAGGACGGAGTGATGGTGGATCCTTCTAAGATTGAAGCAGTGAAGAGTTGGGTAAGACCTACTAATGTTACAGAGGTAGGGAGCTTCGTTGGTTTAGCTAGCTACTACCGTCGATTTGTCAAGGTATTTTATTCTGTTGCTTCCCAATTGACAAATTTGACTAAGAAGAATGTTCCATTTGTATGGTCGGACGAATGTGAAGAAAGCTTCCAGAACCTCAAGACCTTGTTGACTACTGCACTAATTCTTACCTTGACAGTGGAAGGTAAGAATTTCATTGTTTATTGTGATGCATCTTATTCTGGTTTGGGTGCAGTGCTAATGCAGGAGAGGAATGTAATTGCCTATGCTTCGAGGCAATTAAAGGTGCATGAACGTAACTATCCGACCCATGATTTAGAGTTGGCTGCACTTGTGTTTGCATTAAAGCAATAGAGACACTATCTATACGGGGTAAAGTGTGAAGTCTATACAGATCATCGTAGTTTACAGTATGTCTTTACTCAGAAAGATTTGAATTTGAGGCAGAGGAGGTGGATGGAACTACTGAAGGACTATGATATTACTATCTTGTATCACCCAGGAAAAGCTAATGTTGTGGCAGATGCTTTAAGTAGAAAAGCAGGGAGCATGGGAAGTCTAGCTCACTTACAAGTTTCTAGACGCCCATTAGCTAGAGAGATTTAGACTGTGGCTAATGACTTTATGAGGCTGGATGTATTAGAGAAGGGAGGATTTTTGGCCTGTGTGGAGGCAAGATCTTCTATACTTGACAAGATTAAGGGAAAAGAGTTTACTGATGAGAAACTGATCCGAATTTGAGATATGGTTTTACGAGGAGAGGCTAAAGAGGCAATAATTGATGAGGAAGGCATTTTGAGAATTAAGGGAAGGGTATGTGTGCCCCGTGTTGACAATTTGATTCACACTATTCTTACAGAGGCTCATAGTTCAAGGTATTCTATTCATCCTGGTGCAACCAAGATGTATCGTGACCAAAAGCAACATTTTTGGTGGAGTAGAATGCAGCGTGACATTGCTAATTTTGTTGCCCAATGCCCAAATTGTCAGCAGGTAAAGTATTAACACTAGAGGCCCAGAGGAACACTTCAGAAAATGCCCATTCCTGAATGGAAATGGGAAAGAATTGCAATGGATTTTGTGGTTGGTCTTCAAAAGACATTGGGAAAGTTTGATTCTATTTGGGTAATTGTTGACAGATTAACTAAGTCTGCTCACTTCATTCCGGTTAAGGTGACTTACAATGCAGAGAAGTTAGCCAAACTCTATATCTCAGAAATTGTTCGATTGCATGGAGTTCCACTTTCCATCATATCAGATAGAGGTACGCAATTTACTTCTAAGTTTTGGAGAACATTGCATGCTGAATTAGGTACTAGGTTGGATCTTAGTACTGCATTTCATCCTCAGACCGATAGTCAGTCCGAGCGAATGATTCAGGTTTTGGAGGATATGCTTCGTGCATGTGTGATAGAATTTGGTGGTCATTGGGATAACTTCTTACCCTTAGCAGAGTTTTCATACAATAATAGCTATCACTCAAGTATTGATATGGCCCCATTTGAGGCACTGTATGGGAGGAGATGTAGGTCTCCCATTGGTTGGTTTGAGGCATTTGAGGTGAGACCATGGGGTACCGATCTTTTGAGGAAATCGTTAGATAAAGTAAAGTTCATTTAAGAGAAGCTTCTAGAAGCTCAGAACAGGTAGAAAGAATATGTAGATTGAAAGGTTAGGGACTTGGATTTTATGGAGGGTGAGCAATCTTGCTGAAGGTTTAGCCCATGAAAGGGGTGATGCAGTTTGGTAAGCGGGGTAAGCTTAGTCCGAGGTATATTGGTCCATTTGAAGTTCTGAAGCGTGTGGGGGAGGTGGCTCACGAATTGGCATTGCCTCTAGGACTCTCAGGAGTGCACCCGCTATTTCATGTGTCTATGCTGAAAAGATACCATGGGGATGGAAACTACATTATTCGTTGGGATTCAGTTCTTCTTGATGAGAATTTGTCATATGAGGAGGAGCCTGTTGCTATTTTAGATAGAGAAGTCCGCAAGTTGAGATAAAAGGAGATTGCATCCATCAATGTTCAGTGGAAGAATCGGCCTGTTGAAGAGTCCACTTGGGAGAATGAGGCTGATATGCAAGAAAGATATCCACATCTTTTTACGGATTCAGGAACTCTTTCTCGCCCTTGCTTTTCTTCTTGTGATCGTTCGAGGACGAACGATGGGTAAATTGGTATCTATTGTAACAACCTGTTTAGTCATTTCGAGCAGTAGAATCATTTGTGATAAAAACTGACTGGGTCGACGGATCACGCAACAGACCGTCATGGTCACAACGGACCGTGATGGACTCCGTCGTCCCATACTTGTGTAATTTCTTCTGCTGCTCTCCTCTTTACCCTCGACGACACGTAGGATGAACCGTCATAGGCACAACGGTCTGTCAAGGGTCTTCGTTCCAAAACACTTCAACTCTGAAATCTGGGTACTGGGATCGACTCTCTGAACTTCACGATGGAATTGCAGCACGGACCGTCGTAGATACGGCGGACCGTCACAAACCTCTTTACTGAATTTAACTCTCTGAACTTTGTGATGGACCTGCAGGACGGACTGTCATAGATACGATGGGCCGTCACAAGCTGTGTAACCCCGACTTGGTCAAACTTTCGCTAAAAGTTTTAAAGGGGTGCTTTGGACTATTCATGACAAACTTTATGAAATTAGTGGGGTAAGTTTAATAATTTATTTACTTGGGGGTTAAAGGAGATAACCTTGAAATAAATAGTGGGTTACTTTTATCATCTTTTATAATTGATTATATGATAATTAGGGTAAAAGAAAAAGAATCTGCACAAGAAAAATAAAAAGAACAGAAGGAACGAACGAGCGAGAGAGAGAGAGAGAACGAAGAGGAAAGCAAAGGCATTGGGGAAGTAGCTTGCTTGATCACGATTCTTTGGTGGAGGTAGGTTATGGTTTATTTCTATATTGTAGATAAACTCTGAATAGCGATCGATATGTATTGGGTGGTATTGTAAAGTCTTCTATATGCTTAATTGTGTGGTTGTATGTTGTGATTGTAAATTTGTGGTGGGTTAGAATGATGAGACTGTTGAACTTTCAATCTTAAATCCTCTCTACTAAGATGACACCTTGACATAAAGAAGGCTCGATGAACTAAAATAATGAGATAAATGGATCAGGTGTCACGTTTCGACACGTAGTATTAGGGGATCGGAGTGTCACGTTCCGACACGTAATATTAGGGGATCGGGTGTCACATTTCGACACGGTAATATTGGATAGGAGTGTCACGTTCCGACACGGTAGTATTAGGGGATCGCAGTGTCACATTTCGACACGGTATATGGGATCAGAGTGTCACGTTCCGACACGATAATAATAAAGAGAAGGAATCTTGAAATATGTTAATATACTCAAATTCGAAGAACCTATTTCCAAAATGAGTATGGTGGGGAGGCTTGAGTCCTCATAGGTGTGCTTGGTGTTGTTGCCAATGGTTCTTGTACTTGTTGATTGTAACGTGTTAAGTATTGTGGTTGATTTTATATTATTATTCAGTATATATTGCTTTCTATTTTGAGTTGGCCGATGATACCTACTCAGTACGTGTTCCTTGTACTGACCCCTACTTGTATTTTCTTCTTGTTGTTTTATGGATTGCAGCAAGTGCACCATCGACTTCGACTCGTCCTCAACTCTAGCCAGTCTCCAGCATATCAGATTTCAGGGTGAGCTATTATTCCTAGCTCGGACTGGATTTTCTCATTCACGTCTTGATGTCCTTGAAGTTCGGACATGGACCATCTTTTTACTTATTTTAGCTTCTTAAATACTCTTAGGTTTAGAAATTTGAGGATAGATGTTCTTGGTGTGATGACTTCCAGATTTTGGGAATAATAAGTTTTGGATCTTCCGCATTATTTTTACAATTCATAATTGATATACTGGTAAATGTTGGGGTTTAGAATTTGTTGGTTCGCTCACCTAGGAGGATAAGTGTGGGTGCCACTCGCGGCTCATTTTGGGTCGTGACAAACTTGGTATCAAAGTGTTAGGTTCGTTGGTCTCATCACACAAGAACGAGTCTGGTAGAGTCTTGAGGAATGGTAGGGGGACGCCCTTACTTTTCTTTGAGAGGCTATAAGACTTTAGAAAAATTCCATTCTTTCTTTATTTCTTGCTATTACTTGGATCCAATTGGTATCTAGGTGATAAAATTGGTATCTGACATCCTCACTCTATTTCGCAGATGGTTAGAACTAGAGCAACAACTGTGCCAACACCAACACTGGGAAGACAGGGTGCGTCTGAGCCAACCATTGGGGCTGTAGCTCGAGGAGGAGCAATGGCAAGAGGCCGTGGTAGAGGTCGCAGGAGGACGCCCTCTAGAGGTAGAGGACAAACACCCGGTCCAGCTAGTAATAGGGCGGTGACTCCTCCACCGACTGATGAGGTAGTGAGAGGGGGTGAAGAAGGGGAAAACGAGCAGGTTCAAGATGATGAATTACCACCTTAGCCTACCCCAGAGATGATTAACCAGGTTCTTACTTATCTTAGCAGGTTATCTGATCAGGGCCAGACACCTCCAGTGTTTTCTGCACCAGCACCTCAGGTTCCGGGAGTACAACATGCAGCTGTTGTGGCTCCCCGCATGGATGCCTCAGAGGTAATCCAGGTAAGAGTGGTGCTGCTGTGGTGTTTAGAGATGCTGCTGGTGATTTTCTGTGTGCTGCTACCCGTTCAAACTAATATGTATTCAGAGATAATGGCTATTTAGTAGGCACGTTTCCTCGATTGACTACAGGATCTATAATGACGAGTGATCAGCATGAACTTTTTCACTAAATTCTTGAAGTTGAAACCTCCAGTCTTCAAGGGTGCTGAATCTGAGGATGCCTATGATTTTCTGGTTGATTGTCATGAGCTGCTACATAAGATGGACATAGTAGAACAATTCGGTGTTGAGTTTGTGACCTATCAGTTTTAGGGGAATGCCAAAATGTGGTGGCGGTCGTATGTTGAGTGTCAACCAGCACAGGCACCACCTATGACTTGGGCATCATTCTCTAGCTTATTTATGGAAAAGTATATACCTTGGACTTTGAGGGACAAGAGGAGAGATGAGTTCCTAAGCCTAGAGCAAGGCAGGATGTCTGTTACTGCTTATGAGGCTAAATTTCGTGCACTATCCAGGTATGCCACCCAGCTTTGCTTCAGTCCACAAGAGCGGATTCGCCGTTTTGTGAAAGGATTGAGGTCAGATTTGCAGATCCCAGCCTTACAGGTAGCTGCTGCAGCAAAATCCTTTCAGGAAGTGGTTGATTTTGTGATAGAGGTGGAGGGGGTGAAGCCAGACGACTTCACCATGGCGTCGACATCTAAGAAGTTCCGTAAGGGAGGTGAGTTTAGTAGTTCTAACTCCAGAGGGAAGAGTTCAGGAAGTTACCCAGCCCGACCTATTCAGTCTTCACTGCAGGCTGTAGCTGGGGGTCCATCGCAGACCAGTCAACATTTCTCTGAGTTTGGAGGTTATCCCCAGACTTCGTCGTTCTCATAGAGACCTATGCTTGACTCCAGAGATTGTTATGGATGTGGAGAGACTGGACATATTCGGAGATATTGTCCAAACCAGAGTTACAGACCCCCAATAGTCAGAGGTAGAGGTGGTCATGGGAGAGGCCGCCATTCTTGAGGACGTGTTAGCCAAGGTAATGGTGGCCACCAAATCAGCCGGTGTGGTGGGCAAGTTGGAACTACTGCAGTGCAACATGGTAGGGGCAACAGGCAGACATGTGATAGGTCCCATTGTTATGCTTTCCCCGAGAGGTCTGAAGCAGACACATCTGATGTTGTTATCATAGGTAATCATTTGGTCTGTGATTGCATGGCTTCTGTATTATTTGATCCTGGATCCACATTTTCATATGTATCTTCCTCATTTGTCACTGGTCTTGATTTATATTGTGATTTGCTTGACATGCCTATACGTGTCTCTATTCCTGTGGGTGAGTCTGTGATAGTTGAGAAGGTGTATAGGTCTTTTCTTGTGACTTTTGTGGTGAGCAATACTCATGTAGATTTGATTATTCTAGAGATGGTTGATTTCGATGTAATTCTGGGTATGACTTGGCTTTCTCCAATTTTTGCAATCTTAGATTGTAATGCTAAAACTGTGACACTGTCCAAGCCTGGGACAGATCCGCTAGTGTGGGAGGGTGACTATATTTCCACTCCAGTTCATATCATCTCCTTTCTTCGTGCTAAGAGAATGGTTAGTAAGAGTTGTTTAGCTTTCTTGGCACATCTCAGGGATGATACTTCCCAAGTACCTTCGATTGCGTCTGTGTCGATAGTCCGTGAGTTTCTTGATGTGTTTCCTGCAGACCTTCCTGGTATGCCACCGGATAGGGATATTGATTTTTGTATTGATCTGGAGCCGGGTACTCGTCCCATTTCCATACCCCCTTATAGAATGATTCCAGCTGAGTTAAGGGAGTTAAAGGCCCAACTTCAGGAGTTGTTAAGTAAAGGTTTTATTAGACCAAGTGCATCCCCTTGGGGTGCTCCTGTTTTATTTGTGAAGAAAAAAGATGGAAGTTTTCGGATGTGCAAAGAGTACAGGCAACTGAATAAGGTAACTATTAAGAACAAGTATCCTATTCCTCGCATTGATGATTTGTTCGATCAGTTATAAGGTGCTTGTACCTTCTCAAAAATTGATTTGAGATCTGGTTATCGTCAATTGAAAATACGGGCAGTAGATGTTCCAAAGACTACTTTTCGAACCAGGTATGGGCATTATGAATTCTTAGTAATGTCTTTTGGGCTTACGAATGGCCCTGCTGCTTTCATGAGCCTGATGAACGGGATTTTTAAGCCATATCTGGATTCCTTTGTTATTGTATTTATTGATGATATACTGATATACTCAAAGAGCAGGAAAGAACATGAGGAGCATTTGAGAATTGTATTGGAAGTGTTGAGGGGGAAAAGGCTTTATGCCTGTCATGACCCAAAATGAGCCGCGAGTGGCACCCACACTTATCCTACTATGTGAGCGAACCAACCAATCTAAACCCCAAATCATTTATCAATAATTGAACCATAATGAACAAAATATAATGCGGAAGACTTAAAACTCATTAATGAAATCAATAATTAACTTCTAAAACTCAAACTTATCATTCCCCAAAATCTGGAAGTCATCATCACAAGAACATCTATCCTCAAATTACTAAGTCTATGAGTATCTAAGAAGCTAAAATAACTAAACAGCTAGTCCATGCCAGAACTTCAAGGCAACAAGACGTGAAGAAGAAGATCCAGTCCAAGCTAGAAACAATACCTCACCCTGAAATCTGACGTGATGAAGACTGGCTAGAGTTACGGTTGAGTTGAAGACGACGGTATGTTTTCTGCACTTCACAAATAACAAAGAGAAAACATACAAATAGGGGTCAGTACAAAACACAAGTACTGAGTAGGTATCATCGGCCAACTCAGAATAGAAAGCAATATATATCAGATAATATCATAAAATCAACTACAATACTCAACAAGTGACAACAACCAGTACCATCACCATTTGCCACAACCCAAGCACATCGATGAGAACTCAAGCCTCCATACCATACTCATTTAGGAATTAGGTTCTTTAAGTTGAGTATATTAACATAATTCAAGATTCATTCTTTTTACTATCCTGGTGTCGGAACGTGACACTCTGATCCTCCTCATACTATCCTGGTGTCGGAACATGACACCCGATCCACTACTACTATCCTGGTGCCGGAACGTGACACCCGATCCATTAATACTATCCTGGTGTCGGAATGTGACACCCGATTCATTAATACTATCCTGGTGACGGGACATGACACCCGATCCACTACTACTATCCTGGTGTCGGAACGTGACACCCGAATCAATTAATACTATCCTGGTGCCGGAACGTGACACCCGATCCACTACTTTTATCCTGGTGTCGGAATGTGACCCCCGATCCATTAACCTCATTCTTTTAGTTCATCAAGCCTTCTTTTATTCTAAGGCATCATCATTAACAAGGAGGTTTTAAGGTTTAAGATTCAACAGCCTCATCATGCTTATTTTTATCACAATTATATAATCACATCATGCAAGCACACAATTAAGCATATAGAAGACTTTACGAAATTACCCACTACATATCAATCGCTATTTAGAGTTTACTACGGAATAGCATAAACCATAACCTACCTCCACCGAAGAATTCGCAATCAAGCAAGCTATCCCCCAAAACCTTTGCTTTCCTCTTCGTTTCTCTCTTCTCTCGATCGTTCTCCCTCTCTTTCTGTCTCTTTCCTTCTTTTTCCTTATTCAAACTCTTTTTCTTTTGCCCTAATTACCATATAATTAAGTATAAAAGATGGTAAAAGTAACCCACTATTTATTCCAAGGTTGTCTCCTTTAACCCCCAAGTAATTGAATGATTAACATTAACCCACTAACTTTATAATTCTAACCAGGAATAGTCCAAAATGCCCCTTAATACTTTTAACAGAAATCCGACCCGGTCAGGTTTACGCAGCCTGTGACGGCCCATCGTGCCTGCGACAGTCCGTCCTGCTGCTTCCGTCACAAATTTCAGAGACTAAATTTCACTAAAGGGTCTGTGACGGTCCGTCCTGCCCACGACGGTCCGTCCTGCCATGTCGTCGTGATGTTCAGAGATTTGTTCTCAATACCCAAATTTTTAGAATCTAAGTGTTTTGGAACGAGACACCCTCGACGGTCCGTCGTGCCCATGAGGGTTCGTCATGGGATCCGTCGACTCAGACAGTTATTACCAGAAATAAACTCTACTGCTCAAAATGACTAAATAGGTCGTTACAATAGATACCAATTTACCCATCATTCATCCCCAAATGATCACAAGAAGGAAAACAAGGGCGAAAAGGAGTACCTGAATCTGTAAACAGGTGTGGGTATCTTTCTTGCATATCGGCCTCCTTCTCCCAAGTGGACTCTTCAACTGGTCGATTCTTCCATTGAACTTTGATGGATGCAATCTCCCTTGATCTCAACTTGCGGACTTCTCCATCTAAAATGGCAACAGGCTCCTCCTCATAAGACAAATTCTCGTCAAGGAGGACTGAATCCCAACGGATGATGTAGTTTCCATCCCTATGGTACATTTTCAACATAGACACATGAAATACCGGGTGCACTCCTGACAGTCCTGGAGGTAAGTCTTATTCAGAAGATACCTCCCCCACGCGCTTCAAAACTTCAAATGGACTAATGTACCTCGGACTAAGCTTACCTCGCTTACCGAACTGCATCACCCCTTTCATGGGCGACACCTTCAGCAAGACTTGCTCACCCTCCATAAACTCCAAGTCTCTAACCTTTCGATCTGCATATTCTTTCTGTCTACTTTGAGCCGCTAAAAGCTTTTCTTGAATGCATTTCACTTTATCTAACGATTCCCTCAGAAGGTCAGTACCGCAAGGTCTAACCTCAAATGCATCAAACCACCCAATGGGAGACCTACATCTTCTCCCATACAATGCCTCAAATGGGGCCATATCAATACTTGAGTGATAGCTATTGTTGTATGAGAACTCTGCTAAGGGTAAGAAGTTATCCCAATGACCACCAAACTCTATCACACATGCACGAAGCATATCCTCCAAAACCTGAATCGTTCGCTCAGACTGACCATCGGTCTGAGGGTGAAATGCAGTACTAAGATCCAACCTAGTACCTAATTCAGCATGCAATGTTTTCCAAAACTTAGAAGTAAACTGCGTACCTCTATCTGATATGATGGAAAGTGGAACTCCATGCAATCGAACAATTTCTGAAATATAGAGCCTGGCTAACTTCTCTGCAATGTAAGTCACCTTAACCGGAATGAAGTGAGCAGACTTAGTTAACCTATCAACAATTACCCAAATGGAGTCATACTTACCCATTGTCTTTGGAAGACCAACCACGAAGTCCATTGCAATTCTCTCCCACTTTCATTCGAGAATGGGCATTCTCTGAAGTGTCCCTCCAGGCCTCTGGTGTTCATACTTTACCTGCTGACAATTCGGGCATTGAGCAACAAAATCAACAATGTCACGCTTCATCCTACTCCACCAAAAATTTTGCTTTAAGTCACGATACATCTTGGTTGCACCAGGATGTATAGAATACCTTGAACTATGAGCCTCTGTGAGAATAGTGTGAATCAAATCATCGACGCGAGGTACACATACCCTTCCCTTAATCCCCAACACACCTTCCTTATCAATTTTTGCTTCTTTAGCCTCTCCTCGCAATACCTTATCTCGAATCCGGATCAGTTTCTCATCAGTAAACTGTTTTCCCTTAATCTTGTCAAGAAAGGAAGATCTTGCCTCCACACAGGCCATAAATCCTCCCTTCTCATTTACTTCTACCCTCATGAGGTCATTAGCCAGAGTCTGAACCTCTCTAGCCAATGGGCGTCTGGAAACCTGTAAGTGAGCTAGGCTTCCCATGCTCCCTGCTTTTCTTCTTAACGCATCTGCCACAACGTTAGCTTTTCCCGGATGATACAAGATAGTGATATCATAGTCCTTCAGTAGTTCCATTCACCTCCTCTGTCTCAAATTCAAATCTTTCCGAGTAAAGACATACTGCAAACTACGATGAACCGTATAGACTTCACACTTAACCCCATATAGATAATGCCTCCATTGCTTTAATGCAAACACTACCGTAGCCAACTCCAAATCGTGGGTTGGATAATTACGTTCATGCACCTTTAATTGCCTCGAAGCATAAGCAATTACATTCTTCTCTTGCATTTGCACTGCACCCAACCCAGAATAGGATGCATCCCAATAAACAATGAAGTTCTTTCCTTCCACTAGCAAGGTGAGAATTGGTGCAGTAGTCAACAAAGTCTTGAGCTTCTGAAAGCTTTCTTCACACTCATCCGACCATACAAATGGAACACTTTGCTTAGTCAAGTTTGTCAATTAGGAAGCAACAGAAGAAAATCCCTTGACAAATCGACGGTAGTAGCTAGCTAAACCAACAAAGCTCCTTACCTCTGTAACATTAGTAGGTCTTACCCAATTCTTCACTGCATTGATCTTAGAAGGATCCACCATCACTCTATCCTTAGAAACCACATGCCCTAATAAGGACACTGAATCTAGCCAAAACTCACACTTAGAGAATTTGGGATAAAGCTTTTTCTCCCTCAACATTTCCAATACCATTCTCAAGTGCTCCTCATGTTATTTCTTGCTCTTTGAGTATACCAGTATATCATAAATGAATACAATGACAAAGAGATCCAGGTATGGCTTAAAAATCCTATTCATCAAGCTCATGAAAGCAGCAGGGGCATTCGTAAGCCCAAAAGACATTACTAAGAACTCATAATGCCCATACCTTGTCCAAAAAGCAGTCTTGGGCACATCCGTTGCTCGTATTTTCAATTGGTGATAACCAGATCTCAAATCAATTTTTGAGAAGGTACAAGCACCTTGTAACTGATCGAACAAATCATCGATGCGAGGAAGAGGGTACTTGTTCTTAACAGTTACCTTATTCAGTTGTCTGTAGTCAATGCACATCCGAAAACTTTCATCCTTCTTCTTCACAAACAAAACAGGAGCACCCCAAGGAGATGCACTTGGTCTAATGAAGCCTTTGCTTAACAACTCTTGAAGTTGGGCCTTTAACTCTCTTAACTCAACGGGAGACATCCTATAAGGGGGTATGGAAATGGGGCGAGTACCCGGCTCTAGATCAATGCAAAAGTCAATATCCCTATCCAGTGGCATACCAGGAAGGTTTGAAGGAAATACATCCAGAAACTCACGGACTATCGAAACAGACTCCATTGAAGGTACTTGGGTAG
The DNA here is from genome assembly GCA_027789145.1 of Solanum arcanum. Classification (NCBI taxonomy): domain Eukaryota; kingdom Viridiplantae; phylum Streptophyta; class Magnoliopsida; order Solanales; family Solanaceae; genus Solanum; species Solanum arcanum. The sequence goes on along the minus strand of CM050935.1, from coordinate 20,074,974 downwards.
TATCGTCCCTGAGGTGTGCCAAGAAAGCTAAACAACCCTTACTAACCATTCTCTTAGCACAAAGAAAGGAGATAATATGAACTGGAGTGGAAGTGTAGTCACTCTCCCACACTAATGGATCTGTCCCAGGCTTGGCCAATGTCACAGTTTTGGCATTAAAATCTAAGATTGCAAAGTTTGGAGAAAGCCAAGTCATACCCAGAATTACATCGAAATCTACCATTTCTATGATAACCAAGTCTACATGAGTATTGCTCCCCACAAAAGTTACAAGACAAGACCTATACACCTTTTCAACTATCACCGACTCACCCACCGGAGTAGAAACACGAATAGGCATGTCAAGCAATTCACAATGTAAATCAAAACTAGTAGCAAATGAGGAAGATACATAAGAAAATGTGGATCCAGGATCAAACAATACAGATGCCATGCAATCACAAACCAAAAGATTACCTGTGATGACAGCATCAGATGTCTCCACTTCAGATCTCCCAGGGAAAGCATAGCAATGGGCCCTATCACCTGTCTGCCCGTTGCCCCTACCATGTTGCGCTGCAGTAGTTCCAGTTTGCCCATCACCCCAGCCGTTTTTGTGACCACCATTACCTCGGCCACCACGTCCTCCAGAATAGCGGCCTCTTCCATGACCACCTCTACCTCTGACTATTGGGGGTTTGTAACTCTCTTTTGGACAATATCTCTTAATATGTCAAATTTCCCCACATCCATAACACTCTATGGGTTCAAGCATAGGTCTCTGTGAGAACGACGGAGTCTGGGGATAACCTCCAAACTCAGAGAAATGTTGACCGGTCTGCGGTGGACCCCCAGCTACAGCCTGTAGTGAGGACTGAATAGGTCGGGCTGGGTAACCTCCTGCACCCTGTCCTCTGGAGTAACAACCATTAAACTCACCTCCCTTGCGAAACTTCTTAGTTGCTGATGCCATGGTGAAGTCATCTGGCTTCACTCCCTCCACCTCTATCACAAAGTCTACCACTTCCTGAAAGGATTTTGCTGCAGTAGATACCTGTAAGGCTGGAATCTGCAAATCTGACCTCAATCCCTTCACAAAACGGCGAATCCGCTCTTGTGGACTGAAGCAAAGCTGGGTGGCATACCTAGATAATGCACGAAACTTAGCCTCATATGCAGTAACCGACATCCTGCCTTGTTCTAGGCTCAGGAACTCATCTCTCCTCCTATCCCTCAAAGTCCGGGGTATATGCTTCTCCATAAACAAGCTAGAGAATGATGCCCAAGTCATAGGTGGTGCTTGTGCTGGTTGACATTCAACATACGATCGCCCCCACATTTTGGCGTTCCCTTGAAAATGATAGGTCACAAACTCGACGCCAAATCGTTCTACTATACCCATCTTGTGTAGTAGCTCATGACAATCAACCAGAAAATCATAGGCATCCTCAGATTCAGCACCCTTGAAGACTGGAGGTTTCAATTTCAAGAACTTACTGAAAAGTTCATGCTGATCACTTGTCATTATAGGCCCTGTAGTCAATCGAGGAAACGTGCCTATTTCCAATGAGGCATCCATGCGGGGAGCCACAAGAATGTGCATCTTTGTACTCATGAAACCTCGAGGTCTTTGGTGCGTAAAAACAGTGGAGGTGTCTGGCCCTGATCAGATAACCCGCTAAGATAAGCAAGAACCTGATTAATCATATCTGGGGTGGGTTGGGGTGGTAATTCCTCATTCTGCACTTGCTCATTCACCCCTTCCTCACCCTCTCTTACTACTTCCTCAGTCGGTGGAGGAGTCACCGCCCTAGTACTAGATGGGCCAGGTGCTTGTCCTCTTCCTCTAGAGGACGTCCTCCCGCGACCTCTACCACGGCCTCTTGCCACTGCTCCTCTTCGAGCTACAGCTTCAGTGGATGGTTCAGACGCATCTTTTCTTGCCGGTGTTGGTGTTGGCGCAGTTGTTGCTCTAGTTCTACCCATCTGCGAAATAGAGTGAAGATGGTCAGATACCAATTTGTATCACCTAGATACCAATTGGATCCAAGTAATAGCACGAAAGAAAGAAAGAATGGAATTTTCCTAAAGTCTTATAGCCTCTCAAAGAAAAGTAAAGGCGTCCCCCTACCGTTCCTCAAGACTCTACTAGACTCGTTCTTGTGTGATGAGACCAACGAACCTAATGCTCTGATACCAAGTTTGTCACAACCCAAAACGAGCCGCGAGTGGCACCCACACTTATCCTACTATGTGAGCGAACCAACCAATCTAAACCCCAAATCATTTACCAATAATTGAACCATAATGAACAAAATATAATGCGGAAGACTTAAAACTCATTAATGAAATCAATAATTAACTTCTAAAACTCAAACTTATCATTCCCCAAAATCTGGAAGTCATCATCACAAGAACATATATCCTCAAATTACTAAGTCTAAGAGTATCTAAGAAGCTAAAATAACTAAACAGCTAGTCCATGCCAGAAATTTAAGGCATCAAGACGTGAAGAAGAAGATCCAGTCCAAGCTAGAAACAATAGCTCACCCTGAAATCCGACGTGATGAAGACTGGCTAGAGTTGCGGTTGAGTTGAAGACGATGGTACGTTTGCTGCACTCCACAAATAACAAAGAGAAAACATACAAGTAGGGGTCAGTACAAAACACAAGTACTGAGTAGGTATCATCAGCCAACTCAGAATAGAAAGCAATATATATCAGATAATATCATAAAATCAACTACAATACTCAACAAGTGACAACAACCAGTACCATCACCATTTGCCACAACCCAAGCACATCGATGAGAACTCAAGCCTCCATACCATACTCATTCAGGAATTAGGTTCTTTAAGTTGAGTATATTAACATAATTCAAGATTCATTCTTTTTACTATTCTGGTGTCGGAACGTGACACTCTGATCCTCCTCATACTATCCTGGTGTCGGAACATGACACCCGATCCACTACTACTATCCTGGTGCCAGAACGTGACACCCGATCCATTAATACTATCCTGGTGTCGGAACGTGACACCCGATCCATTAATACTATTCTGGTGCCGGAACGTGACACCCGATCCACTATTACTATCCTGGTGTCGGAACGTGACACCCGATCCATTAATACTATCCTGATGCCGGAACGTGACACCCGATCCACTACTACTATCCTGGTGTCAGAACGTAACACCCGATCCATTAGTGGTTCTTACTCCAGAGGGCAGAGTTCAGGAGGTTACCCAGCCCGACCTATTTAGTCTTCACTGCAGGCTGTAGCTGGGGGTCCATCGCAGACCAGTCAACATTTCTCTGAGTTTAGAGGTTATCCCCAGACTTCGTTGTTCTCATAGAGACCTATGCTTGACTCCAGAGATTGTTATGGATGTGGAGAGACTGGACATATTAGGAGATATTGTCCAAACCAGAGTTACAGACCCCCAATAGTCAGAGGTAGAGGTGGTCATGGGAGAGGCCGCCATTCTGGAGGACGTGTTAGCCAAGGTAATGGTAGTCACCAAATCAGACGGTGTGGCGGGCAAGTTGGAACTACTACAGCGCAACATGGTAGGGGCAACGGGCAGACAGGTGATAGGGCCCATTGTTATGCTTTCCCCGAAAGGTCTGAAGCAGACACATCTGATTTTGTTATCATAGGTAATCTTTTGGTCTGTGATTGCATGTCTTCTGTATTATTTGATCCTGGATCCACATTTTCATATGTATCTTCCTTATTTGTCACAAGTCTTGATTTATATTATGATTTGCTTGACATGCCTATTCGTGTCTCTATTCCTGTGGGTGAGTCTGTGATAGTTGAGAAGGTGTATAGGTCTTGTCTTGTGACTTTTGTGGGGAGCAATACTCATGTAGATTTGATTATTCTAGAGATGGTTGATTTCGATGTAATTCTGGGTATGACTTGGCTTTCTCCAAATTTTGCAATCTTAGATTGTAATGCTAAAACTGTGACATTGGCCAAGCCTGGGACAGATCTGCTAGTGTGGGAGGATGACTATATTTCCACTCCAGTTCATATCATCTCCTTTCTTCATGCTAAGAGAATGGTTAGTAAGGGTTGTTTAGCTTTCTTGGCACATCTCAGGGATGATACTTCCCAAGTACCTTCGATTGCGTCTGTCTCGATAGTCCGTGAGTTTCTTGATTTGTTTCCTGCAGACCTTCCTGGTATGCCACCGGATAGGGATATTGATTTTTGTATTGATCTGGAGCCGGGTACTCGTCCCATTTCCATACCCCCTTATAGAATGACTCCAGCTGAGTTAAGGGAGTTAAAGGCCCAACTTCAGGAGTTGTTAGGTAAAGGTTTTATTAGACCAAGTGCATCCCCTTGGGGTGCTCCTGTTTTATTTGTGAAGAAAAAAGATGGAAGTTTTCGGATATGCAAAGACTACAGGCAACTGAATAAGGTAACTATTAAGAACAAGTATCCTATTCCTCGCATTGATGATTTGTTCGATCAGTTACAAGGTGCTTGTACCTTCTCAAAAATTGATTTGAGATCTGGTTATCGTCAATTGAAAATACGGGCAGTAGATGTTCCAAAGACTACTTTTTGAACCAGGTATGGGCATTATGAATTCTTAGTAATGTCTTTTGGGCTTACGAATGGCCCTGCTGCTTTCATGAGCCTGATTGTATTGGAAGTGTTGAGGGGGAAAAGGCTTTATGCCTGTCACGACCCAAAACGAGCCGCGAGTGGCACCCACACTTATCCTACTATGTGAGCGAACCAACCAATCTAAACCCCAAATCATTTACCAATAATTGAACCATAATGAACAAAATATAATGCGGAAGACTTAAAACTCATTAATGAAATCAATAATTAACTTCTAAAACTCAAACTTATCATTTCTCAAAATCTGGAAGTCATCATCACAAGAACATCTATCCTCAAATTACTAAGTCTAAGAGTATCCAAGAAGCTAAAATAACTAAACAGCTAGTCCATGCAAGAACTTCAAGGCAACAAGACGTGAAGAAGAAGATCCAGTCCAAGCTAGAAACAATAGCTCACCCTGAAATCTGACGTGATGAAGACTGGCAAGAACCAGTACAAAACACAAGTACTGAGTAGGTATCATCGGCCAACTCAGAATAGAAAGCAATATATATCAGATAATATCATAAAATCAACTACAATACTCAACAAGTGACAACAACCAGTACCATCACCATTTGCCACAACCCAAGCACATCGATGAGAACTCAAGCCTCCATACCATACTCATTTAGGAATTAGGTTCTTTAAGTTGAGTATATTAACATAATTCAAGATTCATTCTTTTTACTATCCTGGTGTCGGAACGTGACACTTCAATCCTCCTCATACTGTCCTGGTGTCGGAACATGACACCCGATCCACTACTACTATCCTGGTGCCGGAACGTGACACCCGATCCATTAATACTATCCTGGTGTCGGAACGTGTCACCCGATTCATTAATACTATCCTGGTGCCGAAACATGACACCCGATCCACTACTACTATCCTGGTGTCGGAACGTGACACCCGAATCAATTAATACTATCCTAGTGCCGGAACGTGACACCCGATCCACTACTTTTATCCTGGTGTCGAAACGTGACCCCCGATCCATTAACCTCATTCTTTTAGTTCATCAAGCCTTCTTTTATACTAAGGCATCATCATTAACAAGGAGGTTTTAAGGTTTAAGATTCAACAGCCTCATCATGCTTATTTTATCACAATTATATAATCACATCATGCAAGCACACAATTAAGCATATAGAAGACTTTACGAAATTACCCACTACATATCAATCGCTATTTAGAGTTTACTACGGAATAGCATAAACCATAACCTACCTCCACCGAAGAATTCGCGATCAAGCAAGCTATCCCCCAAAACCTTTGCTTTCCTCTTCGTTTCTCTCTTCTTTCGATCATTCTCCCTCTCTTTCTGTCTCTTTCCTTCTTTTTCCTTATTCAAACTCTTTTTCTTTTACCTTAATTACCATATAATTAAGTATAAAAGATGGTACAAGTAACCCACTATTTATTCCAAGGTTGTCTCCTTTAACCCCCAAGTAATTGAATTATTAACATTAACCCACTAACTTTATAATTCTAACCAGGAATAGTCCAAAATGCCCCTTAAAACTTTTAACAGAAATCCGACCGTCAGTTTACGCAATGACGGCCCGTGGCTGCGACAACCGTCTCCGCCGCCTCCACAAAGTTCAGAGACTAAATTTTACTAAAGGGTCTGTGACGGTCCGTCGTTCCCACGACGGTCCGTCCTGCCATGTCGTCGCGAAGTTCAGAGAGTTGTTCTCAGTACCCAAATTTTTAGAATCTAAGTATTTTGGAACGAGACACCCACGACGGTCCGTCGTGCCCATGACGGTCCGTCGTGGGATCCGTTGACTCAGACAGTTATTACCAAAAATAAACTCTACTGCTCAAAACGATTAAACAGGTCGTTACAATGCCAAATTCTCCAAGTGTGAGTTTTGGCTAGATTCAGTGTCCTTCTTGGGGCACGTGGTTTCTAAGGATGGAGTGATGGTGGATCATTCTAAGATTGAAGCAGTGAAGAGTTGGGTAAGACCTACTAATGTTACAGAGGTAAGGAGCTTTGTTGGTTTAGCTAGCTACTACCATCGATTTGTCAAGGGATTTTCTTTTGTTGCTTCCCAACTGACAAATTTAACTAAGCAGAATGTTCCATTTGTATGGTCGGACGAATGTGAAGAATTTAACTAAGCTTACAGAACCTCAAGACCTTGTGGACTACTTGCACCAATTCTTACCTTGCCAGTGGAAGGTACGAATTTCATTGATTATTGTGACGCATCTTATTCTGGTTTGGGCGCGGTGCTAATGCAGGAGAGGAGTGTAATTGATTTGGAGTTGGCTGCAGTTGTGTTTGCATTAAAGCAATGGAGACATTATCTATATGGGTTTAAGTGTGAAGTCTATACAGATCATCGTAGTTTACAGTATGCCTTTACTCAGAAAGATTTGAATTTGAGGCAGAGGAGGTGGATGGAACTACTGAAGGACTATGATATTACTATTTTGTATCACCCAGGAAAGCTAATGTTGTGGCAGATGCTTTAAGTAGAAAAGCAAGGAGCATGGGTCTAGCCCACTTACAGGTTTCTAGACGCCCATTGGCTAGAGAGGTTCAGACTCTGGCTAATGACTTTATGAGGCTGGAAGTACTAGAGAAGGGAGGATTTTTGGCCTGTGTGGAGGCAAGATCTTCTTTTCTTGACAAGATTAAGGAAAAATAGTTTACTAATGAGAAACTGATCCGAATTCGAGATAAGGTATTGCAAGGAGAGTCTAAAGAGGCAAAAATCGATGAGGAAGGTGTTTTGAGAATTAAGGGAAGGGTATGTGTACCCCGCGTCGATGATTTGGTTCACATTATTCTTACAGAGGCTCATAGTTCAAGGTATTCTATACATCCTGGTGCAACCAAGATGTATCGTGACCTAAAGCAACATTTTTAGTGGACTAGAATGAAGCGTGACATTGTTGATTTTGTTGCCCAATGCCCGAATTGTCAGCAGGAAAAGTATGAACACCAGAGGCCCGGCGGAACACTTCTGAAAATGCCCATTCCTGAATGGAAATGGGAAAGAATTGCAATGGATTTTGTGGTTGGTCTTCCAAAGACATTAGGTAAGTTTGATTCTATTTGGGTAATTGTTGACAGATTAACTAAGTCTGCTCACTTCATTCTGGTCAAGGTGACTTACAATGCAGAGAAGTTAGCCAAACTCTATATCTCAGAAATTGTTCGATTGCATGGAGTTCCACTTTCCATCATATCAGATAGAGGTACGCAGTTTACTTCTAAGTTTTGGAAAACATTGCATGCTGAATTAGGTACTAGGTTGGATCTTAGTACTGCATTTCACCCCCAGACCGATGGTCAGTCTGAGCGAACGATTTAGGTTTTGGAGGATATGCTTCGTGCATGTGTGATAGAGTTTGGTTGTCGTTGGGATAACTTCTTACCCTTAGAAGAGTTCTGATACAACAATAGCTATCACTCAAGTATTGATATGGCCCCATTTGAGGCACTGTATGGGAGAAGATGTAGGTCTCCCATTGGGTGGTTTGATGCATTTGAGGTTAGACCTTGGGGTACTGACCTTCTGAGGGAATCGGTAGATAGAGTGAAATGCATTCAAGAAAAGCTTTTAGCGGCTCAAAGTAGACAGAAGGAATATGCCGATCGGAAGGTTAGAGACTTGGATTTTATGGAGGGTGAACAAGTCTTGCTGAAGGTTTCACCCATGAAAGGGGTGATGCGGTTCGGTAAGCGAGGTAAGCTTAGTCCGAGGTACATTGGTCGATTTGAAGTTCTGAAGCGCGTGGGGGAGGTAGCTTATGAATTAGCCTTGCCCCCAGGACTCTCAGGAGTGCACCCGGTATTTCATGTGTCAATGCTGAAAAGATACCATGGGGATGGAAACTACATCATTCGTTGGGATTCAGTTCTTCTAGATGAGAATTTGTCTTATGAGGAGGAGCCTGTTGCCATTTTAGATAGAGAATTCCGTAAGTTGAGATCAAGGGAGATTTCATCCATAAAGGTTCAATGGAAGAATCGGCCAGTTGAAGAGTCCACTTGGGAGAAGGAGGCTGATATGCAAGCAAGATATCCACACCTTTTCACAGATTCAGGTACTCTTTCTCGCCCTTGTTTTTCTTCTTGTGATCGTTCGAGGACGAACGATGGGTAAATTGGTATCTATTGTAACAACCTGTTTAGTCGTTTTGAGCAGTAGAATCACTGTGATAAAAACTGACTGTGTCGACGGATCACACGACGGACCGTCATAGTCACGATGGACCGTCGAGTGTCTCCGTGCTAAAACACTTAAACTCTGAAATTTGGGTACGGGGAATCAACTCTCTGAACTTTGCGACGACATGGCAGCACGGACCGTTGTAGGCACGACGGACCGTCACAGACTTCTTAAATGAAATTGAGTCTCTGAACCCTGTGACGACTTTGCAGGACAGACCGTCGCAGGCACGACGAGCCGTCACGAGTGGCGTAATTCCACCTGGGTCGGATTTCTGCTAAAGTTTTTAAGGGGCGTTTTGGACTATTTATGACAAACTGTATGGAATTAGGGGATAAGTTTAATAACTTATTTACTTGGGGGTTAAAGGAGATAACCTTAAAATAAATAGTGGGTTACTTTTATCATCTTTTATACTTAATTATATGGTAATTAGGGTAAAACAAAGGGAATTTGAAAGAGGAAAAAATTAAAAAGAAAAAAAAGAAAAGAAGAGAGAACGAGCGAGAGAGAAAGAAGAACGAAGAGAAAGAAAAAAGCATTGGAGAAGTAGATTGCTTGATCACGATGCTTCGGTGGAGGTAGGTTATGGTTTATGTTATTTCATAGTAAACTCTTAATAGCGAATGATATGTATTGGGTAGTATTGTAAAGTCTTTTATATGCTTAATTGTGTGCTTGCATGATGTGATTATGTAACTGTAATGGATTGGAAAGATGAGGCTGTGAATCTTACACCTTAAATCCACTTTGTTAATGATGATGCCTTGGTATAAAAGAAGGCTTGATGAACTAAAAGAATGAGATTAGGGGACCGGGTGTCACGAATCGACACGTAGAATTAGGGGATCGGAGTGTCACGTACCGACACCAGGAATTAAGGGATCGGGTGTCACGAACCGACACGTAGTAGTAGGGGATCGGAGTGTCACGTTCCGACACCAGGATAATAAAGAGAATGAATTTTTAGGGGATCGGAGTGTCACGTTCCGACACCAGGATGATAAAGAGAATGAATCTTGAATTATGTTAATATACTCAAATTTAAAGAACCTATTTCCCAAATGAGTATGGTGTGGAGGCTTGAGTCCTCATAGATGTGCTTGGGTTGTGGCCAATGGTTATGGTACTTCTTGTTGTCACCAGTTGAGTATGGTAGTCGATTTTATGTTATTATCCGATATATATTGCTTTCTATTTTGAGTTGGCCGATGATACCTACTCAGTACTTGTGCCTTGTACTGACCCCTACTTGTAATTTTCTTCTTTGTTATTTGTGGAGTGCAGCAAACGTGCCATTGTTTCAACTCGTCCTCAACTCTAGCCAGTCTTCATCACGTCAGATTTCAGGGTGAGCCATTGTTCCTAGCTCGGACTTGATTCTCTCTCATTCATGTCTTGATGTCCTTGAAGTTCGGACATGGACCATCTGTTAACTTATTTTAGCTTCCTAGATACTCTCAGATTTAGTAATTTGAGGATAGAATGTTCTTGTGGTGATGACTTCCATATTTTGGGAATAATAAGTATTAAATTTTAGAAGTTATTTATTGGTTATATTAATGAGTTTTAAGTCTTCCGCATTATGTTCTGTTTATTATGGTTGAAATGTTGGGGTTTAGATTGGTTAGTTCGCTCACATAGTAGGATAAGTGTGGGTGCCATTCGCGGCTCGTTTTGGGTCGTGACACTCGTCAACTTACAAATTATGCATATATATACTTGATAGATTGGAAGAGTTCAGAGGCATTGAGGAAAGGAAAAGTAGTGGAGAAGTAGCTTGTCCACTTCGGTGCTTCTAATGGAGGTAGGTTATGGTTTATGCTATTTGATAGTAAACTCTTAATAGTGACTGATATGCATTGAATGATATTGTGAAGTTTTCTATGTACTTGATTGTGTGATTGTGTGGCTTGGTTGTGTGTTTTGTAATTGGTCTGAAATCCCGAGACCGTGGAATGTATAATCTTATACCATCTCTATCAAAGAAATGCTTTGAATAAAGAAGGCTCGATGAAATATTATTAACGAATGAAAAATTGGTGATGTTAAATGATAAATTAATGGTATTATTGGATCGGAGAGTCACATTCCGATAGGGTATTCTTGGATCGGAGTGTCACGTTCCGACACGATATTCATGGATCGGAGTGTCACGTTCCGACACGGTATTCTTAGATCGAAGTGTCACGTTCCGACATGGTATTCTTGGATCGGAGTGTCACGTTCCGACATGGTATTCTTGGATCGGAGTGTCACGTTCCGACACGATAATATTAAAGGAAAAACATGTTGAATTAATGGAAGATACTCAATCTCAAAGAACTCAACTCCCAAAATGGTTTGCTTTGGAGGTATGAGTCCTCATGTGTGATCTTTATATCATTGACTTATTACGAGCTTACTTTAATGTTGTTGATACTTGTTCATATTGTTTGTTGTTTATCACCTGTTAAGTTCAATAGTTAAGTTCATACTATTATTTATTGTATATTAGTTCCTATTTTGGGTTAGCCGATGATATCTACTCAGTACATGTTGCCACCGTACTAAGTCTTACTTGTGTTTTTCTTTGTTTTAATTTTATGAAATGCAGCGAGTGTACCTATGACTTCAGATTTCCCTCAGCTCTAGCCAGCCTCCCGCATATGAAGTTCCAGGGTGAGCTATTAATTCAAGCTCATGTTGGATTCTTTCGATCAATACATGATGCCCTATACTCTTAGACTTAGTAATTAGATATTAGATGTCCTTGTTGTGATGACTTTCAGGTTTTTGGGAAACGCTAGTTAATAAATTTTGGAGCTTCCGCAATATTTTGTTATTCGCAGTTGAATTATTGGTTCATGTTGGGATTTGAATTTCTTGGTTTGTCCACCTAGGTAGTAAAGTGTTGATGCCACTCACGACTCATTTTGGGTCGTGACATCACATTAAATTATTCAAAGAATTTAACAACTTTACAAGTCTAATTAGTTTGGTTTTAACTTAATTCCAATACTATATTCACCAACTAAATCATATTAACTTGTTTAAAAACTTAACAGCTTTGTAAGTCAAATTAGTTAAGTTTTAACTAAATTCCAACACTATATTCAACAAGTAAATTACATTAACTTATATTCAGAGTTTAACAAGTTTCCAAGTCAAATTAGTTTAGTTTTATCATAATTCCAACACTATATTCACCAACTAAATTACATTAACTTATTGAAAGAGTTTAACAAAGTGTAATTAGTTTAGTTTTAACTTAATTCAAACACTATATTCACCAACTAAATCACATCTACTTATTTACAGAATTAACAACTTTCCAAGTCTAATTAGTTTAGTTTTAACTTAATTCAAACTCTTTATTCACCAACTAAATCAGATTAACTTATTAATGAATTTAAGAACTTTTTAAGTCTAATTAGTGTAGTTTTCACATAATTCAAACACTATATTCACCAACTAAATCATATTAACTTATTTAATGAATTTAACATCTTTCTATGTCTAATTAGTTTAGTTTGAACTTAATTCCAACTTTATATTCACCAGCTAAATCACATTAACTCATTTAAAGAATTTAACGGATATCTAAGTGTAATTAGTTTAGTTTTAACTTAATTCAAATATTATATTCACCAACTAAATCACATTATATTATTTAATGAACTTAACAACTTTCTAAGTCTAATTAGTTTAGTTTTAACTTAATTCCAACACTATATTCACCAACTAAATAACATTCACTTATTTGAAGAACTTAGTTTAGTTTCAACTTATTTCCAACACTTTATTCACAACCTAAACCACATTTACTTATTTGAAGAACAAACATCTTTCTAAGTGTAATTAATATAGTTTTATCTTAATTCAAACACTATATTCACAAAATAAGTCAGATTAACTTATTTAAAGAACTTAACATCTTTATAGGTTTAATTAGTTTAGTTTTAACTTAATTCCAACACTATATTCAGCAATATAAATAACATTAACTTATTTAAAGAATTTAACAATTTTCTAAGTCTGATCAGTTTAGTTTTAACTTAATTACAATGCTATATTTGCCAACTAGATCACATTTACTTATTTAAAGAATTTAACAATTTTTATAGTCTAATTAGTTTAGTTTTAACTTAATTCCAATACTATATTCACCAACTAAATTATATTAACTTATTTAATGAATTAACAACTTTTTGAGTCTAATTAGTTTAGTTTTACCTTAATTCAAACACTATATTCACAAACTAAATCACATTTACTTATTTGAAGAACTTAACATCTTCCTAAGTGTAATTAGTTTAGTTTTAACTTAATTTTAACACTATATATTCACCAAGTAAATCACATTAACTCAATTAAAGAACATAACATCTTTCCAAGTGACCAACTAAATTGCATTAACTTATTTAAAGAACTTAACAACTTTCTCTGTGTAATTAGTTAGTTTTAACTAAATTCGAACACTATATTAACCAACTAAATTACATTTATTTTTTTAAAGAACTTGACATCTTTCTTAGTGTAATATAATTAGTTTTAACTTAATTCAAACACTTTATTCACCAACTAAATCAGATTTACTTATTTAGAGAACTTAATATCTTTCTAAGTCTAATTAGTTTAGTTTTAACTAAATTCAAATACTATATTAACCAACTAAATCACATTTATTTATTTAAAGAACTTGACATCTTTCTAAGTGTAACTAATTTAGTTTTAACTTAATTCAAACACTGTATTCACCATCTAAATCACATTTACTAATTTAAAGAATTTAACAACTTTTCAAGTCTAATAAGTTTAGTTTTAACTTAATTCCAATACTATATTCGCCAATTAAATCAAATTAACTTATTTGAAGAACTTAACAACTTTCTAAGTGTAATGAGTTTAGTTTTAACTTAATTCCAACACTATATTCACCAAGTAAATCACATTAACTTATTTAAAGAATTTAACAACTTTCCAAGTCAAATTAGTTTAGTTTTAACTTAATTCCAACACTATATTCACCAACTAAATTATATTAACTTATTTAAAAATTTAACAACTTTGTAAGTCAAATTAGTTTAGTTTTAACTTATTTCCAACATTATATTCACCAAATAAATAACATTAACTCATTTAAAGAATTTAACAACTTTCCAAGTCTAATTAGTTTAGTTTTAACTTAATTCCAACACTATATTCATTAACTAAATTACATTAACTTATTTAAAGAATGTAACAACTTTCTAAGTGTAATTAGTTTAGTTTTAACTTAATTCAAACAATATATTCACCAACTAAATCACATTTACTTATTTACAGAATTTAACAACTTTCCAAGTCTAATTAATTTAGTTTTAACTTAATTCAAACTCTATATTCACCAACTAATATTAACTTATTAATGAATTTAAGAACTTTTTAAGTCTAGTTAGTGTAGTTTTAAATTAATTCAAACACTATATTCACCAACTAAATCATATTAACTTATTTAATGAATTTAACAATTTTCTAATTCTAATTAGTTTAGTTTTATCTATATTCCATGTCACGACCCACAACGAGTCGTGAGTGGCACGAACACTTAACCTACTAGGTGAGCGAACCAACAAATCTAAACCCCAACATTTACCAATAGTTTAACTATGAATAACAAAAATAATGCGGAAGATCCAAAACCTATTAATGTAACCAATTAAATAAGCTTCTAAAGTTTAACACTTATTATCACCAAAATCTGGAAGTCATCACATCAAGAACATCTATCCTCAAATTACTAAGTCTAAGAGTATTTAAAAAAACCAAAATAAGTAAAAAGATGGTCCATGTTCGAAATTCAAAGACATGAAGACGTGAATGAGAGAATCAAGCACGAGCTAGAAATAATAGCTCACCCTAAACTCTGATGTGATGGAGACTGACTAGAGCTGAGGGTGAGTCGAAGTCGATGGTACACTTGCTGCACTCCACAAAGAACAAAGAAGAAAATAAAAGTAGGGGTCAGTACAAGGAACACGTACTGAGTAGGTATCATCGACCAACTCAAAATAGAAACCAATATACATTGAATAATAATATAAAATCAACTGCCATACTTAACAGGTGCCAAACAACAAACACATGAACCATTGACAACAACATCATAATAGGTACACCATCAATCACAACATCAAGCACACCTATGAGGACTCATGCCTCCACACCATACTTATTTTGGAAATAGGTTATTTGAGTTTGAGTATATTAAGTTAATTCAAGATTCCTTTTCTTTAATGTTATGGTGTTGGAACGTGACACTCCGATCCCACATACCGTGTCAGAACGTGACACTCCGATCCCATAATATCGTGTCGGAACGTGACACTCTGATCCAGTTATCTAATTATTTTATTTCATCAAGCCTTCTTTATTCAAGGCGTCATTTTAATAGAGAATTAGAAATTCAACCGTCTCATAATTTTAGGCCAACCACAGACCACACAATCAAGACATTCAACCACACAATCAAGTACATAGGAGACTTTACAATATCACTCAATACATATCAATCGCTATTGAGAGTTTATCTATCAATAGAAATAAACCATAACCTACCTCCACCGAAGAATCCAAGTCAAGCAAGCTACTTCTCCAACACTTTCCCTTTCCTCAATGCTTCTGAACCTTTTCAATCTATGAAATATATATACATAATTTGTAAGTGAAGATTCTATAAACACTCATACTAGCCTTTGACCCAAAAACTTGCATAATTCTTGTAACGACCATTTTCAATCATTTTGAGCACTAGAACTTTTTATGTTAGAAAATAATTTTCTATAGATTTAAGGGGTGTTTTGGACTATTCATAATTATAATTATGAAATTAGTGGGGTAATTTTTATTATTAAGTTAGTTGGTGGTTAAAAAAATAACTTTATAATTAATAGTGGGTCACTTTTATCACTTTTATAATTAGATAAGTATAATAATTAGGGTAATAAATATTCTCCAAAAAAAAAGAAGAAGAAGAAAACAAAGGTCATCGTAGAAACTTGTTGCGGCGTCAATTTCTACAACCAGGTAATAGTTCTTAAAAGCTTTAATCTTGGACGTGTATTAGCCAGATATATTTTTAAATAGTTTTTTGATATTACGTGGAGTAAATTTGGTATTATTTAATTGTATAAGTCAGAATGATTTCATTAAGAAGACATAGAATAATGATTAATAATTGTCATGATGGTAGGAAATAATGAGGTGATGATTTGAGGAATAAAATTAATATTATTATGGGATGGAAGGTTGTTCGTTTTCCAACTTTAAGTTACAGTATGTAACTTTACAATTTTGGGGTTCTTTCCTTTATTTGTTGTAGTTACTTTAAGGAACAAGATTTAATACAATTTATTTTATATAACTAAATATATTGAATTAGGTATGTTGAAGTTTTAGTCCTAAGCTATACAATGACATGTTATTATGTGTTTATTTGAAAAGCAATGGGGTTTGAATTATTTAAATATCACTAAAGATTCGCTAATTAGAGGAAATAAGACTTACCCTTAAGTTTAAACTTTAGGAAATTGATTATAGAATTAGGTGAATTGATGGGTATAGGCTAGACACAGAATAATCGGAGTGTTTATGATCTTGTTAACTTACACCTTATGTATATATATATACTTGATAGATTGGAAGGGTTCGGAGGCAATAAGGAAAGGAAAGGCATTGGAGAAGTAGTTGCATGACTTCGGTTCTTCGGTGGAGGTAGGTTATGGTTTATTTCTATTTGATAGATAAACTCTAAATAGCGATGGATTTGTATTGAGTGATATTGTAAAGTCTCCTATGAACTTGATTGTGTGGTTGTATATTTTGATTGTGTGGTTTGTGGTTGGCCTAAAATTATGAGAGTGTTGAATTTCTAATCTTGAACCCTCTCTTTTAAAATGACGCTTTGAATAAAGAAGGCTTGCTGAAATAATATAATGAGATAATTGGATCGGAGTGTCACGTTATGACACAGTATTATGGGATCGTAGTGTCACATTCCGACACGGTATTATGGGATCGGAGTGTCACGTTCCGAAACTGTCACGACCCAACCCGATGGGCCGTGACTAGTGCCCGTTTTGGACACCCACATACAAACCTGCTAAGTATAATAAACTGAAACTAAGACAATATGGAATTTAATCAAATCAAGCCAACCCCAACGTCATATATATATAAAGAGGACCTATCTCATAAGGAGTCATAACCATTCAACCATAACAGCATACGCGAGCCGACAAGGCCGCCACTATTCAAAGCATAATAACATACGTAAGCCGACAAGGCTGTGACTACACAATACACAATGATGTACGCAGCCGACAAGGCTGCCCCTGTACAAGAGGACATCCCAAACAAATCATGTCTAGACCATTATCCAAAACATACATATACAACCCACCTAATGTCCACAGACCTCTAAGAGTACATTAGTGAAACTCGACGGGACAGGGCCCCGCCATACCCATAGACAAGCAAAAGACTACACAAAAGTTATGTACCAAAACGACTGGGCTCCGGAATGGTGGAGCTCTCCCAATTAGCAGAGTAGATATCCTAGGCGGGAGGATCACCAAACTGTGCGTCTACACCTACGGGCATGAAACGCAGCCCCCCGAGGAAAGGGGGGTCAGTACGGACAATGTACTGAGTATGTAAAGCATAAGATAAAGATGACAGGATACCAATATGGCAAGTCGAAACAAAATATCGCTACACATGCACCCTTTTAAGTGAAAATCATGCAAATCTTTAACATATAAGGTGCCCAGCTTCCCTAGTAAGGGCCTCGACAAAATAATCATCACGTCATCTCCGTCATCATCATCATCATAACCATCCTCATCACCAATCATATATATATAATATACATACCCAGCCCTCTAGTGAGGAACTCGGTGACATATGCAAGAAACTCCGCACGAACATTACCCGGCCCGGGACTCGGTGAAATGATAAATGACTCTATGCACGAGCAGAATATTATGAGCAACCATATGCAATTAAAATCATTTCTTATAACTCAATAGAACAATCAACGTGAACCAGCAAGGAGTAGGTAAAGATTAATGTTTTATCAAGATTATGAACCTTTAACACGATATGGAAACGTAAAATCTCAATGACTCTAAGAAGCACTACCATAGATATTAGAGATCATCATAGCCTTAGACATAGCCGATATATAGAGGAATAATTGTGGAAGCAAGAATATACGTCACCTAGACGCTCTAGAGGTAAGTATCAAACCTGTCCGTTATTCGCTTATTTTTAAAAGTCATGCCAAACAAAAAAAGAAGGGACAGCGTTACATACCGTATAATCGAGCCGCTCGTCCAATATTTACTGCTCAAGCTATTAATCTATAACAAGCAACAATCGTGCCGCAATTAGATAAACATCGCGCTTTACTTTCTTGTAAGCTAGCTAATAATCTAACGAAAATTCGGCAGCACTCCCCCCCCCCCCATTTTCCTTACTTCATCCCAATCCGACAACAACCCAAATTATCCACAGCAATACCAATAACACATATAACCCAACGAATCATATTATACAGCCCCCTCCCCAAAACAGTTCCGTCTCGCAACCATAGCAATGGCAACGACACACCGAGCGATAACTCGTTTTATAATTCGCAACACATCTACCTTATCGTATTCATCCTTTGGAGTATAGACTCATAATCACATTCAACATATACATAATGCCAAAACAGAATTTTCCTGCACTTTGCTTTAATCAAAACAGCCCAAGCACCAACACGACACCACTAATAATTCGATTATGGTTTCCGTTCATACTTAGCACATTCAATAACTAAAACAAACTTCCTAAGCTACTGGTCACGCCCCCTTCTTAAAATTAATGGATAATTGACAAAGGTATTCTAAAGAATTAACACACCAAACAAGGAGATTACTAACCAAATTATTTGCAGTTGCTGGCCAAGAGTTGCAGGGTTGGTTTCTCCATTTTCATGGCTGCCTAAGTGAAGAAGAAGATGATATGCAGCAATGCATTTCACCACTTTATTTAGCATGGAGTGGATTTCTCCACCTCATTTAATAGTATGAAGTGGAGGCAGCCCCCCTCTACACCTGTCCACTAAGGCCAGCTCACAATCTGATCCCTTTTTAATTTTTGCCTTGAGTGGTGGGGCCCACTGGATTAAATTAATCCTAATCAGCCACCAATTATGAGTGGTGGGTCCCATTGGATTAAATTAATCCAAATTAGCCACTAATTAATCCCTCACTTAAAGTTAATGTCACTTACATTAGCCAACTCATACTTAATATCACATTTGGAAATAACATCCTTGCCTAATATTTCTTTAATCACTTGGAACTTAAAATAAAATCTCATTCCCCGGACTTACGTCTACTAGATCACGATGCACACTACGTAAAAAAATATGAGGCATAACATCCTTCCCCCCTTAGGAACATTCGTCCTCGAATGTTAAGTTAGCGTCTTGCAAAAACAAATTCCAGCGAGGTCTCTCTAAAAGTTATACCTATCAACCTGCATTCCGTAACTTAGAGATGCCTCATAGCTACATAATCTCATTATCTATCAATATAGTCAAGCTAGGAATTGAATTACCTGCAGGTACGAGGAACAAGTAAGGATACTTATTCTTCATTTCATCTTCCGCTTCCCAAGTCATCTCCTCCCTATTGTTATTTTGCCACAACACTTTGACGGAAGCAACATCCTTAGTACGTAACCTTCTAACCTGACGATCAAGTATAGCCACGGGTTTCTCCTCATATGGAAACTCTTCTGTTACCTGAATATCATCTACGGGGAATACTCTAGAAGGATCACCAATACATTTACGTAGCATCGATACATGGAAGATTGGACGTACCGCCTCCAAATCAGATGGTAGATCCAACTCATAGGCAACCTTGCCTATCCTACGAACAATCTGATAAGGCCCAATGTATCTTGGACTGAGCTTCCCCTTCCTGCCGAATCTCATCACACCCCTCATGGGTGATACCTTCAGGAATACCCAGTCACCAATCTGAAACTCCAAATCTCGATGCCGATTATCTGCATATGACTTCTGTCGTCTCTGGGCTGCTAATAATCTTTCTTGAATAAGCTTCACCTTGTCAACAGCTTGCTGAATCACATCCGGGCCTATTAACTTAGTCTCGCCAATATCAAACCAACCAATAGGTGATCTACACTTCCTCCCATATAAGGCCTCGTACGGTGCCATGTGGATACTAGAATGGTAGCTATTATTATAGGCAAACTCAATGAGCGGCAAGTGGTCATCCCAGCTACCTTTGAAGTCAATAGTACAGGCCCTCAACATATCTTCTAGTGTCTGAATAGTACGCTCAGCCCGCCCATCCGTCTGAGGGTGAAATGCTGTGCTAAGGTTCACCTGTGTCCCCAATCCCTTCTGAAACGATCTCCAAAAGTTGGCTGTAAATTGAGCTCCTCTGTCTGATATAATGTACGTGGGAACCCCATGAAGTCTCACTATCTCCCTGACATATAACCTCGCATAATCTTCAGCCGAATAAGTAGTCCTGACTGGAAGAAAATGGGCCGATTTCGTCAGCCTATCTACAATAACCCATATAGAGTCATACTTCCGTTGAGTGCAAGGTAAGCCTGCAATGAAGTCCATATTAATCATCTCCCATTTCCAAGTCGGGATCTCTATCTCCTGTAATAATCCACCAGGCTTTTGATGTTCGATCTTGACTTGTTGACAATTCGGGCACTGAGCAACAAACTCCGCTATGTCCTTTTTCATGCCATCCCACCAATATAAGCATCTGAGGTCATGATACATTTTCGTTGACCCTGGGTGAATAGAATAACGGGCAGAGTTTGCCTCTCTCCTAACCTGCCGTCATAGCCACGCAATATCGGGTACACATAATCTTCCTTCATATCGTAACACTCCGTCAGGTGTAACCTTAAATGGGGTATTTTCCTTTTGAAGAGCTGCATCTCTATACTGTGCCAGAATAGGGTCCTTGTATTGGTGTCTCTTTACCTCATCTATGATTAAGGACTCAGCAACCTCTCGAATAGAAACTCCACTATCTTCCCAATTAGCTAGACGGACTCCAAGGCTGGATAGCCGCTGAATCTCCCGAACCATATCCTTCCTTTCTGGTTGTACATCTGTCAAGCTACCCATGGACTTACGGCTAAGAGCATCTACTACAACATTCGCTTTCCCTGGATGATATAAAATATCAACATCATAATCCTTTAGCAACTCTAACCACCGCCTCTGTCGTAAGTTCAACTCCTTCTGTTTAAAGATATATTGGAGACTCTTATGATCTGTATAGATGTCCACATGGACACCATATAAATAATGTCTCCATATCTTCAAGGCATGAACCACGACCTTTAACTCCAGATTGTGAGTAGGATAGTTCTTTTCATGCTTCCTAAGTTGTCGGGAGGCATAAGCTATAACTTTGCCATGCTGCATCAATACACATCCTAGCCCAACACCCGAAGCATCACAATAAATAACATAGCCGTCTGGTCCCTCCGAAAGAGTTAGGACTGGAGCTGTAGTCAATTTGTCTTTCAATAGCTGGAAGCTTCTGTTATGCCTCGTATTTTTTTTGTATACGTAGTGCGCATCGTGATCTAGAAGACGTAAAGAAATATTAGGCAAGGATGTTATTTCCAAATGTGATATTAAGTATGAGTTGGCTAATGTAAGTGCCATTAACTTTAAGTGAGGGATTAATTAGTGGCTGCTTAGGATTAATTTAATCAAGTGGGCCCCACCACTCAAGGCAAAAATTAAAAAGGGATCAGATTGTGGGCTGGCCTTAGTGGACAGGTGTAGAGGGGGGCTGCCTCCACTTCATACTATTAAATGAGGTGGAGAAATCCACTCCATGCTAAATAAAGTGGTGAAATGCATTGCTGCAAATCATCTTCTTCTTCACCACTTGTCTTAGGCAGCCATGGAAATGGAGAAACCAACCCTGCAACTCTTGGCCAGCAGCTGCAAATAATTTGGTTAGTAATCTCCTTGTTTGGTGTGTTAATTCTTTAGAATATCCTTGTTAATTATCCATTAATTTTAAGAAGGGGCGGACCAGTAGCTTAGGAAGTTTGTTTTAGTTATTTAATGTGCTAAGTATGAACGGAAACCATAATCGGATTATTAGTGGTGTCGTGTTGGTGCTTGGGCTGTTTTGATTAAAGCAAACTGCAGGAAAATTCTGTTTTGGCATTATGTATATGTTGAATGTGATTATGAGTATATACTCCAAAGGATGAATACGATAAGGTAGATGTGTTGCGAATTATAAAACGAGTTATCGCTCGGTGTGTCGTTACTTATTTGCTATGGCTGCCGAGACGGAACTGTTTTGGGGAGGGGGCTGTTTAATATGATTCTTTGGGTTATATGTGTTATTGGTATTGCTGTGGATAATTTGGATTGTTGTCGGATTGGGACGAAGTAAGGAAAATAGGGGAAGTGCTGCCGAATTTTCGTTAGATTATTAGTTAGCTTACAAGAAAGTAAAGCACGATGTTTATCTAATTGCGGCACGATTGTTGCTTGTTATAGATTAATAGCTTGAGCAGTAAATATTGGACGTGCGGCTCGATTATACGGTATGTAACGCTGTCCCTTCTTTCTTTGCTTGGCATGACTTTTAAAAATAAGCGAATAACGGACAGATTTGATACTTACCTCTAAAGCATCTAGGTGACGTATATTCTTGCTTCCACAATTATTCCTCTATATATCGGCTATGTCTAAGGCTATGATGATCTCTAATATCTATGGTAGTGCTTCTTAGAGTCATTGAGATTTTACGTTTCCATATCGTATTAAAGGTTCATAATCTTGATAAAACATTAATCTTTGGTAATACTCCTTGCTGGTTCACGTTGATTGTTCTATTGAGTTATAATAAATGATTTTAATTGCATATGGTTGCTCATAATATTCTGCTCGTGCATAGAGTCATTTATCATTTCACCGAGTCCCGGGCCGGGTAATGTTCGTGCGGAGTTTCTTGCATATGTCACCGAGTTCCTCACTAGAGGGCCGGGTATGTATATTATATATATGATTGGTGATGAGGATGGTTATGATGATGATGATGACGGAGATGACGTGATGATTATTTTGCCGAGCCCCTTACTAGGGAAGCTGGGCACCTTAAATGTTAAATATATGCATGATTTTCACTTAAAAGGGTATATGTGTAGCGATCTTTTGTTTCGACTTGCCATATTGGTATCCTGTCATCTTTACCTTATGCTTTACATACTCAGTACATTGTCCGTACTGACCCCCCTTTCCTCGGGGGGCTGCGTTTCATGCCCGCAGGTGGAGACGCATAGTTCGGTGATCCTCCCGCCTAGGATATCTACTCTGCTGATTGGAAGAGCTCCACTGCTCCTGAGCCCACTGCTTTGGTACATAACTTTTGTGTAGTCTTTTGCTCGTCTATGGGTATGGCGGGCCCCTGGTCTCACGAGTTTCACTAATGTACTCTTAGAGGTCCTGTGGACATTATGTGGGTTGTATATATATGTTTTGGATAATGGTCTGGACATGGTTTGTTTGGGATGTCCGCTATGCGAAGCGACCTTGTCACTGCGTACATCATTGTGTATTGTGTAGTGGCAGCCTTGTCGGCTCGCGTATGCTGTTATGGTTGAATGGTTATGACTCCTTATGAGACAGGTCCTCTTATATGTATATATGACGTTGGGGTTTGCTTGATTTGATTAAATTCCATATTGTCTTAGTTTCAGTTGGTTATACTTAGCAGGTTTGTATGTGGGTGTCCAAAATGGGCACTAGTCACGGCCCATCGGGTTGGGTCGTGACAAAGAGTGGTATCAGAGCGGTTCTTCCTCGGAAGTGTCTACAGACCGTGTCTAGTAGATTCTTGTTTATCGGTGTGTTGTGCACCACATCTATAAACAGGAAGCTACAGGACATTTAGGATGTCATTCTTTCTTCTTATTTTAGATCGTGCGATAGAGCTATATTAACAGGATAATCCTCTCTAACGAATCCGTGTGTTTTCAGCTATGCCTCCAAAGAAAGCGACAAACGCCTGTAAGGGAAAATCGGTAGCGTAAGGTACTAGTCAAACCCGGAGAGTTACTAGGGCCCGTGCCCGATCTATGCCTGGTATGATGCTCCGGTCGGAGAGCTCGCTACACCCCGCGCCGTAAGAGCTTAGAGCAAAGAAGCAGCCCAGCTCGGGACACCACCACCCCGAGGCCCCAACATCCGAACCTCCGGCTCCTCGGTCGGGGTGGAGGATAGGGCCATGAGAGATGCGGTTCAATTGCTGACTAGATTAGTGGCAGATCAGGCTCGCAGGCATGGACTAGGAGTTGATCATGCGGACAGATCTGATAGCTTAAGGGCTCGTGACTTCTTAAGTTGTAATCCTCCAGAGTTCTTTGGGTCTAGGCCCCAGGATGATCCGCAAGAGTTTATTCGTCAGATGCAGCGTACATTGAGGATAATCAAGGCTTCGGAGACCGAGTCTGTTGAGTTGGCTACGTATCATTTGCGGGATGTAGCTATTAATTGGTATGAGTCTTGGGAGTTATCTAGGGGTGAGGGTGCTCCTCCAGCGGTATGGGATGAATTTGTGGAGGCTTTCCAGGGCCACTTCCTGCCTCCAGAGATGAAGCGAGCTAGAGTCGATAGATTCCTGCGTTTGAAGCAAAATTGCAGGAGCGTTCGAGAGTATAGCCTCGAGTTTGATTCATTGGCTAGGCATGCGCCTACTATTGTGGCTGATATGGCGCATGGCAGGTACATCGTTATGTGATGGGATTGGATCGTTATCCGATTGACGGTTGTATGGCGGTGACTCTTCACCAGGTATGGACATTGCTCGGGTGCGGAACATATGCACAGGGGTAGAGGATCGCACCGGACGCCACCAGATAGAGATTATAATAGAGGCCAAAGATAAGAGGGCTAGATCGAGTTATCCCGACGAGTTTCAAAGCGGGCTGTCTCAAAGAAGATGTTAGATTTTCTTCCCGGCCCGACAGAGTGCACCCCAACGCTTCATGGGTAGGGGTTCGATCGTATGGGATATTCGAAGTCGGTCGAGCTCTAGGGCGTCGAGTCACAGATGGGCGGGGTTTGAGCGGCCGAGGCCACCTTTGCCTCGGTGTTCTCGTTGTGGTAAGTCCCATCCTGGGGAATGTCGTTGGGCTACAGGTGCGTGTTTTTCTTGCGGCCGTCAGGGCCATACTATGAGGGAGTGTCACTTTAGAGGTAGTGCAGGTGGTATGGCACAGCCTACAGGGTCCGTTGCAGGTTCGTCTTCTTCTGTGGCTATGCGCCCTACGGGGCAGGGTATTCAGGCGCCAGCAGGCCGTGGTAGAGGACGTGGTGGAGCTTCCAGTTCTAGCGGTCCCTCAAACCGTATATATGCTTTGACTAATAGGCAAGATCAGGAGGCGTCACCTAATGTGATCACAGGTATATTATCACTATCCTCCCGAAGTGTGTATGCATTGATAGACCCAGGTTCCACCTTATCATATATATCTCCCTTTGTTGCTAGTAGGATCGGAATAGAGTCTGAGTTGATAGATCCATTTGAGGTAGCTACACCTGTAGGAGATTTTGTCATAGCTACGCGAGTATATAGGAATTGTTCAGTAATTATATATAGTCGCTGCATCGTAGCGCATCTAATAGAGTTAAATATGATTGAGTTTGATATTATCATGGGCATGGATTGGTTGGTCGCTTGTTATGCTAATGTTGATTGCAGAGGAAAGATAGTTCGATTTCAATTTCCAGAGGAACCGATTATAGAGTGGAAGGAAGTACAGATCGCCAAAGGTAAGTTCATTTCATACCTCAAGGCCGGAAGATGGTTAGAAAAGGCTATATTTACCATCCGATTCGGTGCATGACACAAAGGCAGAGGCACCGACTCTTCAATCACCCAGAGTTAATGAATTTCCGATGTATTCCCGAGGAACTTCCAGGCCTTCCTCCGTAGCAGAGATAGAGTTTACTATAGATGTATTGCCAGATACCCATATATCTATACCTCCTTATAGAATGGCACCTTGAGTTGAAAGAATTGAAAGAGCAATTGAGGGATTTGCTAGAGAAGGGCTTCATCGTGCCTAGTACGTCACCTTGGGAGCACCAAGATCGCTTTGTGAGGAAGAAGGATGGGTCAGCGGATGTGCATTGATTATTGGCGCTGAACAAAGTAACAAGAAAGAATGTATCCCCTCCCAAGGATTGACGATCTATTTGACCCGATTCAGGGTGCAAAGTGTTTTTCAAAGATAGACTTGCGGTCGTTATCATCAAAGTGCGGGTAAGGGAGGCAGATATTCCAAAGACGGCATTCTAACCCGATATGGGCATTATGAGTTTAGAGTGCTGTCTTTTGGGTTGACTAATGCTCCAGCAGTGTTCATGGATTTAATGAATCGAGTATTTAAACCATTCCTTGATATGTTTGTTATTGTATTTATAGACGATATTCTGGTCTATTCACATTCAGAAGAGGAGCATGCAGATCATTTAAGGACGGTACTTAGGGTGCTTCAGCACCAGAAGTTGTATGCTAAATTTTCTAAGTGCGAGTTCTGGTTGACTTCAGTGGCATTCTTGGGGCATATTATTGAGCTGATGGTATTCGGGTAGACACGCAGAAGATTGAGGCAGTAAAGACTTGGCCTGCACTCTATGACACCTACTGAGGTACGCAGCTTTTTGGGGTTAGCAGGATATTACAGGAGATTCGTAGAAAAGTTTGCCTCAATTTCAGCGCCTTTGACAAGGCTAACTCAAAAGGCAGCCAAGTTCCGGTGGGATGATGCTTGTGGCGAAGCTTCCGGCTATTGAAAGACAAATTGACTACAGCTCCAGTCCTTACTCTTAGGAGGGACCAGGACGGCTATGTTATTTATTGTGATGCTTGGTGTTGGGCTAGGATGTGTATTGATGCAAAGATGGCAAAGTTATAGCCTATGCCTCCCGACAACTTAGGAAGCATGAAAAGAACTATCCTACTCACGATCCGAATTAGCGGTCGTGATTCATGCCTTGAAGATATGGAGACATTATTTATATGGTGTCCATGTGGACATCTATACAGATCATAAGAGTCTCCAATATATCTTTAAACGTATGAGCTGAACTTACTTACGACAGGCGGTGGTTAGAGTTGCTAAAGGATTATGATGTTGATATTTTATATCATCCAGGGAAAGCAAATGTTGTAGCAGATGCTCTTAGCCGTAAGTCCATGGGTAGCTTGACAGATGTACAACCGTAAAGGAGGGATATGGTTCGAGATTCAGCCGCTATCCACCTTGGAGTCCGCTCTAGCTAATTCGGAAGATAGTGGAGTTTCTATTCGAGAGGTTGCTGAGTCCTCAATCATAGATGAGGTAAAGAGACACCAATACAAGGACCCTATTCGCACAAAGATAGAGACGCAGCCTCTTCAAAAGGAAAAGACCTCATTTAAGGTTACACCTGACGGAGTGTTACGATATGAAGGCAGATTTGTGTACCCGATCTTTGCGGCTACGACGGCAGTGTTATGGGAGAGGCACACTCGCCCGTTATTCTATTCACCCAGGGTCAACAAAATGTATCATGACCTCAGATGCTTATATTGGTGGGATGGCATGAAAAGGGACATAGCGGAATTTGTTGCTCAGTGCCCGAATTGTCAACAAGTCAAGATCGAACATCAAAAGCCTGGTGGATTATTACAGGAGATAGAGATCCCGACTTGGAAATGGGAGATGATTAATATGGACTTCATTACAGGCTTACCTCGCACTCAATGGAAGTATGACTCTATATGGGTTATTGTAGATCTGTTGTGAAATCGGCCCATTTTCTTCCAATCGGGACTACTTATTGGTGAAGATTATGCGAGGTTATATGTCGTGAGATAGTGAGACTTCATGGGGTTCCCACGCCCATTATATCGCATGAGGAGCTCAATTTACAGCCAACTTTGGAGATCGTTTGAAGGGATTGGGGACACAGGTGAACCTTAGCACAAGATTTCACCCTCGATCGATGGGCTGGCCGAGCGCACTATTCGCAGACACTAGAAGATATGTTGCGGGCCTGTATTATTGACTTCAAAGGCACCGGGATGACCACTTGCCGCTCATTGAGTTTGCCTATAATAATAGCTACCATTCTAGTATCCAGATGGCACCGTACGAGGCCTTATATGGGAGGAAGTGCAGATCACCTATTGGTTGGTTTGATGTTGGCGAGACTAAGCTAATAGGCTCGGATGTGATTCAGCAAGCTGTTGACAAGGTGAAGCTTATTCAAGAAAGATTACTAGCAGCCCAGAGTCGACAAAAGTCATATGCAGATAATCGGCGTCGAGATTTGGAGTTTCAGATTGGTGACTGGGTATTCCTGAAGGTATCACCCATGAGGGGTGTGATGAGATTCGGCAGAAGGAAGCTCATCCGAGATACATTGGGCCTTATCAGTTGTTCGTAGGATAGGCAAGGTTGCCTATGAGTTGGATCTACCATCCGATTTGGAGGCGGTACATCCAGTCTTCCATGTATCGATGCTACGTAAATGTATTGGTGATCCTTCTAGAGTATTCCCTGTAGATGATATTCAGGTAATGAGGAGTTGTCATATGAGGAGAAACCCGTGGCTATACTTGATCGTCAGGTTAGAAGGTTACGTACTAAGGATGTGGCTTCCGTCAAAGTGTTGTGGCAAAATAACAATAGGGAGGAGATGACTTGGGAAGCGGAAGACGAAATGAAGAATAAGTATCCTTACTTGTTCCCCGCACCTGCAGGTAATTCAATTTCTAGCTTGACTATATTGATAGATAATGAGATTATGTAGTCGTGAGGCATCCGTAAGTTACTAATGCAAAGGTTGATAGGTATAACTTTTAGAGAGACCTCACTGAATTTATTTTTGCAAGACGCTAACTTAACATTCGAGGACGAATGTTCCTAAGGGGGAAGGATGTTATGCCTCGTATTTTTTTATATAATGAGTGCGCATCGTGATCTAGAAGACGTAAAGAAATATTAGGCAAGGATGTTATTTCCAAATGTGATATTAAGTATGAGTTGGCTAATGTAAGTGCCATTAACTTTAAGTGAGGGATTAATTAGTGGCTGCTTAGGATTAATTTAATCAAGTGGGCCCCACCACTCAAGGCAAAAATTAAAAAGGGATCAGATTGTGGGCTGGCCTTAGTGGAAAAGTGTAGAGGGNGNCTGNNTCNNCTTCATANNATTNAANNANNNGGAGAAAACCNCTCNATGCTAANTNAANTGGTNAAANGCNTTGNTGCATATTATCTNCTTCNTCACNANTTGTCTTANGCNGCCATGGAAATGGAGAAACCAACCTCGCAACTCTTGGCCAGAAATGCAAATAATTTGGTTAGTAATCTCCTTGTTTGGTGTGTTAATTCTTTAGAATACCCTTGTTAATTATCCATTAATTTTAAGAAGGCGTGACCAGTAGCTTAGGAAGTTTGTTTTAGTTATTTAATGTGCTAAGTATGAACGGAAACCATAATCGGATTATTAGTGGTGTCGTGTTGGTGCTTGGGCTGTTTTGATTAAAGCAAACTGCAGGAAAATTCTGTTTTGGCATTATGTATATGTTGAATGTGATTATGAGTATATACTCCAAAGGATGAATACGATAAGGTAGATGTGTTATAATTATAAAGCGAGTTATCGCTCGGTGTGTCGTTGCTTATTGCTATGGTTGCCGAGACGGAACTGTTTTGGGGAGGGCTGTTTAATATGATTCTTTGGGTTATATGTGTTATTGGTATTGCTGTGGATAATTTGGATTGTTGTCGGATTGGGACGAAGTAAGGAAAATAGGGGAAGTGCTGCCGAATTTTCGTTAGATTATTAGTTAGCTTACAAGAAAGTAAAGCACGATGTTTATCTAATTGCGGCACGATTGTTGCTTGTTATAGATTAATAGCTTGAGCAGTAAATGTTGGTCGTGCGGCTCGATTATACGGTATGTAACGCTGTCCCTTCTTTCTTTGCTTGGCATGACTTTTAAAAATAAGCGAATAACGGACAGATTTGATACTTACCTCTAAAGCGTCTAGGTGACGTATATTCTTGCTTCCACAATTATTCCTCTATATATCGGCTATGTCTAAGGCTATGATGATCTCTAATATCTATGGTAGTGCTTCTTAGAGTCATTGAGATTTTACGTTTCCATATCGTATTAAAGGTTCATAATCTTGATAAAACATTAATCTTTGGTAATACTCCTTGCTGGTTCACGTTGATTGTTCTATTGAGTTATAATAAATGATTTTAATTGCATATGGTTGCTCATAATATTCGCTCGTGCATAGAGTCATTTATCATTTCACCGAGTCCCGGCCGTAATGTTCGTGGAGTTTCTTGCATATGTCACCGAAGTTCCTCACTAGAGGGCCGGGTATGTATATTATATATATGATTGGTGATGAGGATGGTTATGATGATGATGATGACGGAGATGACGTGATGATTATTTTGCCGAGCCCTTACTAGGAAGTCGGGCACCTTAAATGTTAAATATATGCATGATTTTCACTTAAAAGGGTATATGTGTAGCGATCTTTTGTTTCGACTTGCCATATTGGTATCCTGTCATCTTTACCTTATGCTTTACATACTCAGTACATTGTCCGTACTGACCCCCCTTTCCTCGGGGGGCTGCGTTTCATGCCCGCAGGTGGAGACGCATAGTTCGGTGATCCTCCCGCCTAGGATATCTACTCTGCTGATTGGAAGAGCTCCACTGTTCCGGAGCCCAGTCGTTTTGGTACATAACTTTTGTGTAGTCTTTTGCTCGTCTATGGGTATGGCGGGGCCCTGTCCCGTCGAGTTTCACTAATGTACTCTTAGAGGTCTGTGGACATTATGTGGGTTGTATATATATGTTTTGGATAATGGTCTGGACATGGTTTGTTTGGGATGTCCGCTAGGCGGGGCAGCCTTGTCATTTGCGTACATCATTGTGTATTGTGTAGTGGCAGCCTTGTCGGCTCGCGTATCTTTGTTATGGTTGAATGGTTATGACTCCTTATGAGACAGGTCCTCTTATATGTATATATGACGTTGGGGTTGGCTTGATTTGATTAAATTCCATATTGTCTTAGTTTCAGTTGGTTATACTTAGCAGGTTTGTATGTGGGTGTCCAAAACGGGCACTAGTCACGGCCCATCGGGTTGGGTCGTGACAGCTTCTCTCACAAGCATCAGTCCACTGGAACTTGGCTGCCTTTTGAGTTAGCCTTGTCAAAGGCGCTGAAATTGAGGCAAACTTTTCTACGAATCTCCTGTGATATCCTGCTAACCCCAGAAAGCTGCGTACCTCAGTAGGTGTCGTAGGTTTGGGCCAAGTCTTTACCGCGTCAATCTTCTGCGTGTATGGGCCCACTGGATTAAATTAATCCTAATCAGCCACCAATTATGAGTGGTGGGGCCCATTGGATTAAATTAATCCAAATTAGCCACTAATTAATCCCTCACTTAAAGTTAATGGCACTTACATTAACCAACTCATACTTAATATCACATTTGGAAATAACATCCTTGCCTAATATTTCTTTAATCACTTGGAACTTAAAATAAAATCTCATTCCCCGGACTTACGTCTACTAGATCATGATGCGCACTACGTAAAAAAATACGAGGCATAACATAAACAATAACACTAAAGGCAATGAATCTTGAAGTAACTTAATATACTTAATCTCAAGGAACCTATTTTCCAAATGAGTATGGTGTAAAGGCATGAGTCCTCATACGTGTGCTTGATGTTGTGATTGCTGGTGTACCTATTATGGTGTTGTTGTTGTCAATGGTTCATGTGTTTGTTGCTTGCCACATGTTAAGTATTGTAGTTGATTTTATATTATTATTCATTATATATTGATTTCTATTTTGAGTTGACCGATGATACCTACTTAGTACGTGTTCCTTGTATTGACCCCTACTTGTATTTTCTTCTTTGTTCTTTTGTGGAGTGCAGCAAGTGTACCATCGACTTCAACTCGCCCTCAGCTCTAGTCAGTCTCCAACACATCAGAGTTCAGGGTGAGCTATTATTTTTAGCTCGTGCTGGATTCTCTCATTCACGTCTTGATGTCTTTGAATTTCGGACATAGACCATCTTTTTACTTATTTTGGTTTCTTAATTATTATTAGACTTGGTAGTTTGAGGATAGATGTTCTTGATGTGATGACTTCCAGATTTTGGGGATAATGAGTGTTAAACTTTAGAAGCTTATTTAATTTGTTACATTAATAAGTTTGGGATCTTCCACATTATTTTTGTTATTCATAGTTGAACTATTTGTAAATGTTGGGGTTTAGATTTGTTGGTTCGCTCACCTAGTAGGTTAAGTGTGGGTGCCACTCACGACTCATTTTGGGTCGTGACAAACATGGTATCAGAGCGTTAGGTTCGTTGATCTCATCACACAAGGACAAGTCTAGTAGAGTCTTGCGGAACAGTAAGGGGACGCCTTTACTTTTCTTCGAGAGGCTATAGGACTTTAGGAAAACTCCATTATTTTCTTTCTTTCGTGCTATTACTTGGATCCAATTGGTATATGGGTGATAAAAATTGGTATCTAACCTTCTCATTCTATTTCGCAGATGGTTAGAACTAGAGCAACAACTGTGCCAACACCGGCAAGATAGGGTGCATCTGAGCCAACCATTGGGGCTGTAACTCGAGGAGAAGCAGTGGCAAGAGGCCGTGGTAGGGGCCGCAGGAGGACGACCACTAGAGGCAGAGGACAAACACCTGGTCCAGCTAGGAATAGAGTAGTGACTCCTCCACCGATAGATGAGGTGGTGAGAGAGGGTGAAGAAGGGGAAAATGAGCAGGTTCAGGATAAGGAAGTACCACCCCAACCTACCCCAGAGATGATTAATCCGGTTCTTACTTATCTTAGTGGGTTATCTGATCAGGGTCATACACTTCCAGTGTATTCTGCACCAGCACCTCAGGTTCAGGGAGTACAACATGCAGCTGTTGTGGCTCCCCACATGGATGCATCATTAGAAGTAGGCACGTTTCCTCGATTGACTACATGGTCTATAATGACAGGTGATCAACATGAACTTTTCATTAAGTTCTTAAAGTTGAAACCTCCAGTATTCAAGGGTGCTGAATCTGAAGATGCATATGATTGTCATGAGCTTCTACATAGGATGGACATAGTAGAGCGATTCAATGTTGAGTTTGTGACCTACCAGTTTCAGGGGGATGCCAAAATGTGGTGGCGGTCGTATGTTGAGTGTCAACCAGCAAGGACACCACCTATGACTTGGGCATCATTTTCTAGCTTATTTATGGAGAAGTATATACCCCAGACTTTGAGGGATAGGAGGAGAGATGAGTTCCTGCACCTAGAGCAAGGAAGGATGTTTGTTGCTGCTTATGAGGCCAAATTTCGTGCACTATCCAGGTATGCCACTCAGCTTTGCTTCAGTCCACAAGAGCGGATTCGCCGCTTTGTGAAAGGATTGAGGTCAGATTTGCAGATTCCAGCCTTACAGGTAGCTGCTGCAGCAAAATCCTTTCAGGAAGTGGTTGATTTTGTGATAGAGGTAGAGGGGGTGAAGCCAGACGACTTCACCACAGCATCGACATTTAAGAAGTTTCATAAGGGAGGTGAGGTTAGTGGTTCTTACTCCAAGAGGGCAAAGTTCAGGAGGTTATTCAGCTCGCCCTATTCAGTCTTCATTGTAGGCTTCAGCTGGGGGTCCGTCGCAGACCAGTCAGCCTTTTTCTGAGTTTGGAGGTTATCTCCAGACTTCGTCATTTTCACAAAGACCTATACTTGACTCCAGGAATTGTTATGGATGTGGATAGGTTGGACATATTAGGAATTATTGTCCAAAATAGAGTTACAGACCCCTAGTAGTTATAGGAAGAGGTGGTCATGGTAGAGGTCGCCATTCTGAGGACGTGGTGGCCAAGGTAATGGTGGTCACCAATTCAGTCAGGGTGGCGGGCAAGTTGGAACTACTGCAACGCAGCTTGGTAGGGGCAATGGACAGACGGGTGATAGGGCTCATTGTTATGCTTTCCCTGAGGTCCAAGGCAGACATCGATCTTTGTTATCATAGGTACTCTTTTGGTCTGTGATTGCATGGCTTCTGTATTATTTGATGCTGGATCCACATTTTCATATGTATCTTCCTCATTTGCTACTGGTCTTGATTTATATTGTGATTTGCTTGACATGCCTATTCATGTCTCTACTCTTGTGGGTGAGTCTGTGATAGTTGAGAAAGTGTATCGGTCTTGCCTTGTGACTTTTGTGGGGAGCAATACTTATGTGGATTTGATTATTCTGGAGATGTTTGATTTTGATGTAATTCTGGGTATGACTTGGCTTTCTCCAAATTTTGCAATCTTGGATTGTAATGCTAAAATTGTGACATTGGCCAAGCCTAGGACAGATCCTCTTGTGTGGGAGGGTGAGTATATTTCCACTCCAGTCCGTATTATCTCTTGTCTTCGTGCTAAGAGGATGGTTAGTAAGGGATGTTTATCTTTCTTGGCACATCTTAGGGATGATACTTCCAAAGTACCTTCGATTGAGTCTGTTTCGATAGTCTCTAAGTTTTTGGATGTGTTTCCTGCAGACCTTCCTGGTATGCCACTGGATAGGGATATTGATTTTCGTATTGATCTGGAGCCGGGTACTCGCCCCATTTCCATTCCCCCTTATAGAATGGATCCAGCTGAGTTAAGGGAGTTAAAGGCTAACCTTCAGGAGTTGTTGAGTAAAGGTTTTATTAGACCGAGTGCATCCCCTTGGGGTGCTCCTGTTTTATTTGTGAAGAAGAAAGATGGAAGTTTTCGGATGTGCATAGATTACAAGCAGCTGAATAAGGTAACTATTAAGAACAAATACCCCATTCCTCGCATTGATGATTTGTTTGATCAATTACAAGGTGCTTGTGTCTTCTCTAAAATTGATTTGAGATCCGGTTATCATCAATTGAAAATACGGACAACAGATTTGCCAAAGACTGCTTTTCGAAACAGGTATGGGCATTATGAATCCT
Source organism: Solanum arcanum (assembly GCA_027789145.1). Lineage (NCBI taxonomy): Eukaryota > Viridiplantae > Streptophyta > Magnoliopsida > Solanales > Solanaceae > Solanum > Solanum arcanum. The sequence continues at coordinate 20,040,032 of CM050935.1, read as the reverse complement.
AGTAATGTCTTTTGGGCTTACGAATGCCCCTACTGCTTTCATGAGCCTGATGAACGGGATTTTTAAGCCATATCTGGACCTCTTTGTTATTGTATTCATTGATGATATACTGATATACTCAAAGAGCAGGAAAGAACATGAGGAACATTTGAGAATTGTATTGGAGTTTTAAGGGAGAAAAGGCTTTATGCCAAATTCTCCAAGTGTGAGTTTTGGCTCGATTTAGTGTACTTCTTGTGGCACGTGGTTTCTAAGGATGAAGTGATGGTGGATCCTTCTAAGATTGAAGCAGTGAGAAGTTGGGTAAGACCTACTAATGTTACAGAGGTAAGGGGCTTTGTTGGTTTAGGTAGCTACTACCGTCGATTCTTCAAGGGAATTTCTTCTATTTCTTCGCAGCTGACAAATTTGACTACATAGAATGTTCCATTTGTATGGTCGGATGAGTGTGAAGAAAGTTTCCAAAAACTCAAGACCTTTTTGACTACTGCACCAGTTCTTACCTTGCAAGTGGAAGGTAAGAATTTTATTGTTTATTGTGATGCATCTTATTCTGATTTGGGTGCAGTGCTAATGCAGGAGAGGAATGTAATTGCTTATGATTCGAGGCAATTGGAAGTGCATGAACGTAACTATCCGACCCATTATTTGGAGTTGGCTGCAGTTGTATTTGCATTAAAGCAATGGAGACATTATCTATATTGGGTCAAGTGTGAAGTTTATACAGATCATCGTAGTTACAAGATGTCATTACTCTGAAATATTTGAATTTGAGGCAGAGGAGGTGTATGAAACTATTGAAAGACTATGATATTACTATTTTGTATCACCTAGGAAAAGCTAATGTTGTGGTAGATGCTTTAAGTAGAAAAGCAGGGCATGGATAGTTTAGCCCACTTACAGGTTTCTAGACGCACATTGGCTAGAGAGATTATGTCACGACCCAACCCGATGGGCCGTGACTAGTGCCCGTTTTGGACACCCACATACAAACCTGCTAAGTATAACCAACTGAAACTAAGACAATATGGAATTTAATCAAATCAAGCCAACCCCAACGTCATATATATATAAGAGGACCTGTCTCATAAGGAGTCATAACCATTCAACCATAACAGCATACGCGAGCCTACAAGGCCGCCACTATTCAAAGCATAATAACATACGTATGCCGACAAGGCTGCCACTACACAATACACAATGATGTACGCAGCTGACAAGGCTGCCCCTGTACAAGCGGACATTCCAAACAAACCATGTCCAGACCATTATCCAAAACATATATATACAACCCACATAATGTCCACAGACCTCTAAGAGTACATTAGTGAAACTCGACGGGACAGGGCCCCGCCATACCCATAGACGAGCAAAAGACTACACAAAAGTTATGTACCAAAACGACTGGGCTCCGGAATAGTGGAGCTCTCCCAATCAGCAGAGTAGATATCCTAGGCGGGAGGATCACCGAACTGTGCGTCTACACCTGCGGGCATGAAACGCAGCCCCCCGAGGAAAGGGGGTCGACGGACAATGTACTGAGTATGTAAAGCATAAGGTAAAGATGACAGGATACCAATATGGCAAGTCGAAACAAAATATCGCTACACATATACCCTTTTAAGTAAAAATCATGCATATATTTAACATTTAAGGTGCCCAGCTTCCCTAGTAAGGGGCTCGGCAAAATAATCATCACGTCATCTCCGTCATCATCATCATCATAACCATCCTCATCACCAATCATATATATAATATACATACCCGGCCCTCTAGTGAGGAACTCGGTGACATATGCAAGAAACTCCACACGAATATTACCTGGCCCGGGACTCGGTGAAATGATAAATGACTCTATGCACGAGCAGTATATTATGAGCAACCATATGCAATTAAAATCATTTCTTATAACTCAATAGAACAATCAACGTGAACCAGCAAGGAGTATTACCAAAGATTAATGTTTTATCAAGATTACGAACCTTTAATACGATATGGAAACGTAAAATCTCAATGACTCTAAGAAGCACTACCATAGATATTAGAGATCATCATAGCCTTAGACATAGCCGATAGATAGAGGAATAATTGTGGAAGCAAGAATATACGTTACCTAGACGCTCTAGAGGTAAGTATCAAATCTGTCCGTTATTCGCTTATTTTTAAAAGTCATGCCAAACAAAGAAAGAAGGGACAGCGTTAAATAACGTATAATCGAGCCGCACGTCCAATATTTACTGCTCAAGCTATTAATCTATAACAAGCAACAATCGTGCCGCAATTAGATAAACATCGTGCTTTACTTTCTTGTAAGCTAGCTAATAATCTAACGAAAATTCGGCAGCACTTCCCCTATTTTCCTTACTTCGTCCCAATCCGACAACAATCCAAATTATCCACAGCAATACCAATAACACATATAACCCAAAGAATCATATTAACAGCCCCCTCCCCAAAACAGTTCCGTCTCGGCAACCATAGCAGCGAAGCAACGACACACCGAGCGATAACTCATTTTATAATTCGCAACACATCTACCTTATCCTATTCATCCTTTGGAGTATATACTCATAATCACATTCAACATATACATAATGCCAAAATAGAATTTTCCTGCAGTTTTCTTTAATCAAAACAGCCCAAGCACCAACACGACACCACTAATAATCCGATTATGTTTTCCGTTCATACTTAGCACATTCAATAACTAAAACAAACTTCCTAAGCTACTGGTCACGCCCCCTTCTTAAAATTAATGGATAATTAACAAGGGTATTCTAAAGAATTAACACACCAAACAAGGAGATTACTAACCAAATTATTTGCAGCTGCTGGCCAAGAGTTGCAGGGTTGGTTTCTCCATTTCCATGGCTGCCTAAGACAAGTGGTGAAGAAGAAGATGATATGCAGGAATGCATTTCACCACTTTATTTAGCATGGAGTGGATTTCTCCACCTCATTTAATAGTATGAAGTGGAGGCAGCCCCCCTCTACACCTGTCCACTAAGGCCAGCCCACAATCTGATCCCTTTTTAATTTTTGCCTTGAGTGGTGGGGCCCACTGGATTAAATTAATCCTAATCAGCCACCAATTATGAGTGGTTGGGCCCATTGGATTAAATCAATCCAAATTAGCCACTAATTAATCCCTCACTTAAAGTTAATGGCACTTACATTAGCCAACTCATACTTAATATCACATTTAAAAATAACATCCTTGCCTAATATTTCTTTACGTCTTCTAGATCACGATGCGCACTACGTATAAAAAAAATACGAGGCATAACATCCTTCCCCCCTTAGGAACATTCGTCCTCGAATGTTAAGTTAGCGTCTTGCAAAAACAAATTCCAGCGAGGTCTCTCTAAAAGTTATACCTATCAACCTGCATTCCGTAACTTACAGATGCCTCAGAGCTACATAATCTCATTATCTATCAATATAGTCAAGCTAGAAATTGAATTACCTGCAGGTACAGGGAACAAGTAAGGATACTTATTCTTCATTTCGTCTTCCGCTTCCCAAGTCATCTCCTCCCTATTGTTATTTTGCCACAACACTTTGACGGAAGCCACATCCTTAGTACGTAACCTTCTAACCTGACGATCAAGTATAGCCACGGGTTTCTCCTCATATGACAACTCCTCTGTTACCTGAATATCATCTACAGGGAATACTCTAGAAGGATCACCAATACATTTACGTAGCATCGATACATGGAAGACTGGATGTACCGCCTCCAAATCAGATGGTAGATCCAACTCATAGGCAACCTTGCCTATCCTACGAACAATCTGATAAGGCCCAATGTATCTCGGACTGAGCTTCTCCTTCCTGCCGAATCTCATCACACCCCTCATGGGTGATACCTTCTGGAATACCCAGTCACCAATCTGAAACTCCAAATCTCGACGCCGATTATCTGCATATGACTTCTGTCGACTCTGGGCTGCTAATAATCTTTCTTGAATAAGCTTCACCTTGTCAACAGCTTGCTGAATCACATCTGGGCCTATTAACTTAGTCTCGCCAACATCAAACCAACCAATAGGTGATCTGCACTTCCTCCCATATAAGGCCTCGTACGGTGCCATCTGGATACTAGAATGGTAGCTATTATTATAGGCAAACTCAATGAGCGGCAAGTGGTCATCCCAGCTGCCTTTGAGGTCAATAATACAGGCCCGCAACATATCTTCTAGTGTCTGAATAGTACGCTCAGCCTGCCCATAAGTCTGAGGGTGAGATGCTGTGCTAAGGTTCACCTGTGTCCCCAATCCCTTCTGAAACGATCTCCAAAAGTTGGCTGTAAATTGATCTCCTCTGTCTGATATAATGGAAGTGGGAACCCCATGAAGTCTCACTATCTCCTTGACATATAACCTCGCATAATCTTCAGCCGAATAAGTAGTCATGACTGGAAGAAAATGGGCCGATTTCGTCAGCCTATCTACAATAACCCATATAGAGTCATACTTCCGTTGAGTGCGAGGTAAGCCTGTAATGAAGTCCATATTAATCATCTCCCATTTCCAAGTCGGGATCTCTATCTCCTGTAATAATCCACTAGGCTTTTGATGTTCGATCTTGACTTGTTGACAATTCGGGCACTAAACAACAAACTCCGCTATGTCCCTTTTCATGCCATCCCACCAATATAAGCATCTGAGGTCATGATACATTTTTGTTGACCCTGGGTGAATAGAATAACGGGCAGAGTGTGCCTCTCCCATAACCTGCCGTCGTAGCCCCGTAGTATCGGGTACACACAATCTGCCTTCATATCGTAACACTCCGTCAGGTGTAACCTTAAATGGGGTCTTTTCCTTTTGAAGAGCTGCATCTCTATACTGTGCCAGAATAGGGTCCTTGTATTGGTGTCTCTTTACCTCATCTATGATTGAGGACTCAGCAACCTCTCGAATAGAAACTCCACTATCTTCCCAATTAGCTAGACGGACTCCAAGGCTGGATAGCCGCTGAATCTCCCGAACCATATCCCTCCTTTCTGGTTATACATCTGTCAAGCTACCCATGGACTTACGGATAAGAGCATCTGCTACAACATTCGCTTTCCCTGGATGATACAAAATATCAACATCATAATCCTTTAGCAACTCTAACCACCGCCTCTGTCGTAAGTTCAGCTCCTTCTGTTTAAAGATATATTGGAGACTCTTATGATCTGTATAGATGTCCACATGGACACCATATAAATAATGTCTCCATATCTTCAAGGCATGAACCACGACCGCTAACTCCAGATCGTGAGTAGGATAGTTCTTTTCATGCTTCCTAAGTTGTCGGGACGCATAGGCTATAACTTTGCCGTGCTGCATCAATACACATCCTAGCCCAAAACCCGAAGCATCACAATAAATAACATAACCGTCTGGTCCCTCCGGAAGAGTTAGGACAGGAGCTGTAGTCAATTTGTCTTTCAATAGCTGGAAGCTTCGCTCACAAGCATCAGTCCACTGGAACTTGGCTGCCTTTTGAGTTAGCCTTGTCAAAGGCACTGAAATTGAGGCAAACTTTTCTACGAATCTCCTGTAATATCCTGCTAACCCCAGAAAGCTGCGTACCTCAGTAGGTGTCGTAGGTCTGGGCCAAGTCTTTACTGCCTCATTCTGCGTGTCTACCCGAATACCATCAGCTCCAATAATATGCCCCAAGAATGCCAATGAAGTCAACCAGAACTCGCACTTAGAAAATTTAGCATACAACTTCTGGTGTTGAAGCACCCTAAGTACCGTCCTTAAATGATCTGCATGCTCCTCTTCTGAACGTGAATAGACCAGAATATCGTCTATAAATACAATAACAAACATATCAAGGAATGGTTTAAATACTCGATTCATTAAATCCATGAACACCGCGGAGCATTAGTCACCCAAAAGACGACACTAAACTCATAATGCCCATATCGGTCCGGAATGCCGTCTTTGGAATATCTCGCCTCCCTTACCCGCACTGATGATAACTCGACCGCAAGTCTATCTTTGAAAAACACTTTGCACCCTCAGAATCGGTCAAATAGATCGTCAATCCTTGAGAGGGGATACATTCTTTATTGTTACTTTGTTCAACTGCCTATAATCAATGCACATCCGCAGCGACCCATCCTTCTTCCTCACAAACAGTACCGGTGCTCCCCAAGGTGACGTACTAGGCCTGATGAAGCCCTTTTCTAGCAAATCCCTCAATTGCTCTTTCAATTCTTTCAACTCAGCAGGTGCCATTCTATAAGGAGGTATAGATATAGGCTGGGTATCTGGCAGTACATCTATAGTAAACTCTATCTCCCGTTCTGGAGGAAGGCCTGGAAGTTCCTCGGGGAATACATCGGGAAATTCATTAACTATCTGGACTGATTGAAGAGTCGGTGCCTCTGCCTTTATGTCATGCACTCGAATCAGATGGTAAATATAGCCTTTTCTAACCATCTTCCCGGCCTTGAGGTATGAAATGAACTTACCTTTCGGCGATACTGTACTTCCCTTCCACTCTATAATCGGTTCCCCTGGAAATTGAAATCGAACTATCTTTCCTCTGCAATCAACATTAGCATAACAAGCAGCCAACCAAACCATGCCCATGATAATACCAAACTCAATTATATTTAACTCTATTAGATCTGCTACGGTACGACGACTATATATAACTACTGAACAATTCCTATATACTCGCGTAGGTAAGACAAAATCTCCTACAGGTGTAGCTACCTCAAATGGTTCTATCAACTCAGACTCTATTCCGATCCTACTAGCAACAAAGGGAGATATATATGATAAGGTCGAACCTGGGTCAATCAATGCATACACACTTCGGGAGAATAGTGATAATATACATGTGATCACATTAGGTGACGCCTCCTGATCTTGCCTATTAGTCAAAGCATATATACGGTTTGAGGGACCGCTAGAACTGGAAGCTCCACCACGCCCTTTCTACCAATGCTCCGGGCGCTGAATACCCTGCCCCATAGGGCGCATAGCCACAGAAAAAGATGAACCAACAACGGACCCTGTAGGCTGTGCCATACCACCTGCACTACCTCTAAGGTGACACTCCCTCATAGTATGGCCCTGACGGCCGCAAGAAAAACACGCACCTAAAGCCCAATGACATTCCCCAGGATGGGACTTACCACAACGAGAACACCGAGGCAAAGGTGGCCTCGACTGGCTCAAACCCCGGCCCATCTGTGACCCTGACGCCCTAGAGCTCTGACCAGCTTCCGAATATCCCATACGATCGAACCCCCTACCCATGAACCGTGGGGGCGCACTCTGTGCTGGCTGGGAAGAAAATCTAACATCTTCTTTGAGGCGCCCGCTTTGAAACTCGTCAGATAACCTCACGATCTAGCCCTCTTATGCTGGCCTCTATTATAATCTCTATCTGGATGACGTCCCCGGTGCCGATCCTCTACCCCCTGTTCATATGCCTGCACCCGAGCAATGTCCATACCTGGCTGAAGAGTCACTGCCATACAACCGTCAATCAGATAACGATCCAATCCCATCACATAATGATGTACCCTGTCTGCCATATCAGCCACAATAGTAGGTGCATGCCTAGCCAATGAATCAAACTCGAGGCTATACTCTCGAATGCTCCTGCCATTTTGCTTCAAACGCAAGAATCTATCAACTCTAGCTCGCTTCATCTCTGGAGGCAGGAAGTGGCCCTGGAAAGCCTCCACAAATTCATCCCATACCGCTGGAGGAGCACCCTCACCCTAGATAACTCCCAAGACTCATACCAATTAATAGCTACATCCCGCAAACGATAGCCAACTCAACAGACTCGGTCTCCGAAGCCTTGATTATCCTCAATGTACGCTGCATCTAACGAATAAACTCTTGCGGATCATCCTGGGGCCTTGACCCAAAGAACTCTGGAGGATTACAACTTAAGAAGTCACGAGCCCTTAAGCTATCAGATCTGTCCGCATGATCAACTCCTAGTCCATGCCTGCGAGCCTGATCTGCCACTAATCTAGTCAGCAATTGAACCGCATCTCTCATGGCCCTATCATCCGCCGACCGGTGAGGAGTGGAGGTTCGGATGTTGGGGCCTCAGGCTGGTTGTGTCCCGAGCTGGGCCGCCGCTCTAAGCTCTTCTGGCGGTGGGGTGTAGCAGAGCTCTCTCCGATCGAGCATCATACCAGGCATAGATCGGGCACGGGCCCTAGTAACTCTCCGGTATGACTAGTACCTTCGCTACCGATTTTCCCTTCAAGCGCTGTCGCTTTCTTTGGAGGCATAGCTGAAAACACACGGATTCGTTAGAGAGGGATTATCCTGTTAATATAGCTCTATCGCACGATCTAGAATAAGAAGAAAGAATGACATCCTAAATGTCCTGTAGCTTCCTGTTTATAGATGTGGTGCACAACACACCGATAAACAAGACTCTACTAGACACGGTCTGTAGAAACTTCCGAGGAAGAACCGCTCTAATACCACTCTTTGTCACGACCCAACCCGATGGGCCGTGACTAGTGCCCGTTTTGGACACCCACATACAAACCTGCTAAGTATAACCAACTGAAACTAAGACAATATGGAATTTAATCAAATCAAGCCAACCCCAACGTCATATAAATATAAGAGGACCTGTCTCATAAGGAGTCATAACCATTCAACCATAACAGCATACGCGAGCCGACAAGGCCGCCACTATTCAAAGCATAATAACATACGTATGCCGACAAGGCTGCCACTACACAATACACAATGATGTACGCAAATGACAAGGCTGCCTCGCATGCGGACATCCCAAACAAACCATGTCCGCACCATTATCCAAAACATATATATACAACCCAAATAATGTCCACAGACCTCTAAGAGTACATTAGTGAAACTCGACGGACAGGCCCCGCCATACCCATAGACGAGCAGAAGACTACACAAAAGTTATGTAGCAATACGAGTGGGCTCCGGAGCAGTGGAGCTCTCCCAATCAGCAGAGTAGATATCCTAGGCGGGAGGATCATCAATCAGGCGCCCACACCGCCAAGCATGAAACGCAGCCCCGAGGAAAGGGGGTCAAGATGCATAATTTCGAGTATGTAAAGCATAAGGTAAAGATGACAGGATACCAATATGGCAAGTCGAAACAAAATATCGCTACACATATACCCTTTTAAGTGAAAATCATGCATATATTTAACATTTAAGGTGCCCAGCTTCCCTAGTAAGGGGCTCGGCAAAATAATCATCACGTCATCTCCGTCATCATCATCATCATAACCATCCTCATCACCAATCATATATATAATATACATACCCGGCCCTCTAGTGAGGAACTCGGTGACATATGCAAGAAACTCCGCACGAACATTACCCGTCCCGGGACTCGGTGAAATGATAAATGACTCTATGCACGAGCAGAATATTATGAGCAACCATACGCAATTAAAATCATTTCTTATAACTCAATAGAACAATCAACGTGAACCAGCAAGGAGTATTACCAAAGATTAATGTTTTATCAAGATTATGAACCTTTAATACGATATGGAAACGTAAAATCTCAATGACTCTAAGAAGCACTACCATAGATATTAGAGATCATCATAGCCTTAGACATATCCGATATATAGAGGAATAATTGTGGAAGCAAGAATATACGTCACCTAGACGCTCTAGAGGTAAGTATCAAATCTGTCCGTTATTCGCTTATTTTTAAAAGTCATGCCAAACAAAGAAAGAAGGGCAGCGTTACATACCGTATAATCGAGCCGCACTTCCAATATTTACTGCTCAAGCTATTAATCTATAAAAAGCAACAATCGTGCCGCAATTAGATAAACATCGTGCTTTACTTTCTTGTAAGCTAGCTAATAATCTAATGAAAATTCGGCAGCACTTCCCCTATTTTCCTTACTTCGTCCCAATCCGACAACAATCCAAATTATCCACAGCAATACCAATAACACATATAACCCAAAGAATCATATTAACCCCCTCCCCAAAAACAGTTCCGTCTCGGCAACCATAGCAAATGGGCAACGACACACCGAGCGATAACTCATTTTATAATTCGCAACACATCTACCTTATCGAATTCATCCTTTGGAGTATATACTCATAATCACATTCAACATATACATAATGCCAAAATAGAATTTTCCTGCAGTTTGCTTTAATCAAAACAGCCCAAGCACCAACACGACACCACTAATAATCCGATTATGGTTTCCGTTCATACTTAGCACATTCAATAACTAAAACAAACTTCCTAAGCTACTGGTCACGCCCCCTTCTTAAAATTAATTGATAATTAACAAGGGTATTCTAAAGAATTAACACACCAAACAAGGAGATTACTAACCAAATTATTTGCAGCTGCTGGCCAAGAGTTGCAGGGTTGGTTTCTCCATTTCCATGGCTGCCTAAGACAAGTGGTGAAGAAGAAGATGATATGCAGCAATGCATTTCACCACTTTATTTAGCATGGAGTGGATTTCTCCACCTCATTTAGTATTATGAAGTGGAGGCAGCCCCCCTCTACACCTGTCCACTAAGGCCAGCCCACAATCTGATCCCTTTTAATTTTTGCCTTGAGTGATGGGGCCCACTGGATTAAATTAATCCTAATCAGCCACCAATTATGAGTGGTGGGGCCCATTGGATTAAATCAATCCAAATTAGCCACTAATTAATCCCTCACTTAAAGTTAATGGCACTTACATTAGCCAACTCATACTTAATATCACATTTGGAAATAACATCCTTGCCTAATATTTCTTTACGTCTTCTAGATCACGATGCGCACTACGTATAAAAAAAAAATACGAGGCATAACAGATTAGACTCTGGCTAATGACTTTATGAGGCTGGAAGTACTGGAGAAAGGAGGATTTTTGGCCTATGTGGAGGCAAGATCTTCTTTTCTTGACCAGATTAAGGGAAATCAGTTTGCTGATGAGAAGCTGAGCTGAATTCGAGATATGGTATTGCGAGGAGAGGCTAATGAGGCAGTAATTGATGAAGAAGGCGTCTTGAGGATTAAAGAAAGGGTATGTGTGCCCCGTGTGGATGATTTGATTCACACTATTCTTATAGAGGCTCATAGTTCAAGGTATTCTATACATCCTGGTGCAACCAAGATGTATCGTGATCTAAAGCAATATTTTTGGTGGAGTAGAATGAAGCGTGACATTGTTGATTTTGTTGCCCAATGCCCGAATTGTCAGCAGGTAAACTATGAACACAAGAGGCCTGGAGGGACACTTTAGAGAATGCCCATTCCTGAATGGAAGTGAGAACAAATTGCAATGGATTTCGTAGTTGGTCTTCCAAAGACATTGTTTGATTCTATTTGGGTAATTGTTGACAGGTTAACTAAGTCTGCTCACTTCATTCCGGTCAAGATGAGTTACAATGCAGAGAAGTTAGCCAAACTTTATATCTCAGAAATTGTTCGATTACATTGAGTTCCACTTTCCATCATATCAGATAGAGGTACGCAATTTACTTCTAAGTTTTGGAAGACCCTACATATCGAATTAGGTACTAGATTGGATTTTAGTACTGCATTACCTCAAACCGATGGGCAGTCTGAGCGAACAATTCAAGTGTTGGAGGATATGCTTTGTGCGTGTATGATAGATTTTGGTGGTCATTGGGATTAATTCTTACCCTTAGCAGAGTTTTCGTACAACAATAGATATCACTCTAGTATTGATATGGCCCCATTTGAGGCATTGTATGGGAGGAGATGTAGGTCTCCCATTGGATTATTTGATGCATTTGAGGTTAGACCGTGGGGTACTGATATTCTGAGGGAATCATTAGAGAAGGTAAAATTTATTCAAGAAAAGCTTTTAGCAGCTCAGAGTAGGCAGAAGGAATATGCAGATTGAAAGGTTAGGGACTTGGATTTTATGGAGGGTGAACAAGTCTTGCTGAAGGTTTCACCCATGAAAGGTGTGATTTGATTTGGTAAGCGATGTAAGCTTAGTCCGAGGTATATTAGGACATTAAAATTTCTTAAGCGAGTGGGGGAGGTGGCCTATGAATTGGCCTTGCCTCTAGGGCTGTCAGGAGTGCACCCGGTATTTCATGTGTCGATGCTGAAAAAATACCACTGTGATGGAAACTATATTATTCGTTGGGATTCAGTTCTTCTTGATGAGAATCTATCTTATGAGGAGGAGCCTGTTGCTATTCTAGATAGAAAGGTCCGCAAGTTGAGGTCAAAGGAGATTGCATCAATCAAGGTTCAGTGAAGGAATCGACCAGTTGAAGAGTCCACTTGGGAGAGTGAGGTTGATATGCAAGAAAGATATCCACATCTTTTTACAGATTCAGATACTCTTTCTCGCCCTCGCCTTTCTTCCTATGATCGCTCGAGGACGGACGATGGGTAAATTGGTATCTATTGTAACGATTATTTTCAATCATTTTGAGCACTAGAACTTTTTATGTCAGAAAATACTTTCCTATAGATTTAAGGAGTGTTTTGGACTATTCATAATTATAATTATGAAATTAGTGGGGTAATTTTTATAATTAAGTTAGTTGGTGGTTAAAAAAAATAACTTTATAATTAATAGTGGGTCACTTTTATCACTTTTATAATTAGATAAAGGGTAATAAATATTCTCTAAAAAAATAAGAAGAAGAAAACAAAGGTCATCATAGAAACTTGTAGCGGCGTCAATTTCTACAACCAGGTAATAGTTCTTAAAAGCTTTAATCTTGGACGTGTATTAGCTAGATATATTTTCAAATAGTTTTGTGATATTACGTGGAGTAAATTTGGTATTATTTAATTGTATAAGTCAGAATGATTTCATTAAGAAGACATAGAATAATGATTAATAATTGTCATGATGGTAGGAAATAATGAGGTGATGATTTGAGGAATAAAATTAATATTATTATGGGATGGAATGTTGTTCATTTTCCAACTTTAAGTTACAGTATGTAACTTTACAATTTTGGGGTTCTTTCCTTTATTTGTTGTAGTTACTTTAAGGAAACATGATTTAATACTATTTATTTTATATAACTAAATATATTGAATCAGGTATGTTGAAGTTTTTAGTCCTAAGCTATACAATGACATGTTATTATGTGTTTATTCGAAAAGCAATGGGGTTTGAATTATTTAAATATCACTAAAGATATGCTAATTAGAGGAATTAAGACTTACCCTTAAGTTTAAAGTTTAGGAAATTGATTATAGAATTAGGTGAATTGATGGGTATAGGCTAGACACAGAATAATCGGAGTGTTTATGGTCTTGTTAACTTACACCTTATGTATATATATACTTGATAGATTGGAAGGATTCAGAAGAAATAAGGAAAGGAAAGGCATTGGAGAAGTAGTTGCTTGACTTCGGTTCTTCGGTGGAGGTAGGTTATGGTTTATTTCTATTTGATAGATAAACTCTAAATAGCGATTGATATGTATTGAGTGATATTGTAAAGTCTCCTATGTACTTGATTGTGTGGTTGTATGTTTTGATTGTGTGGTTTGTGGTTGGCCAAAAATTATGAGAGTGTTGAATTTCTAATCTTGAACCCTCGCTATTAAAATGACGCCTTGAATAAAGAAGGCTTGCTGAAATAAAATAATGAGATAATTGGATCGGAGTGTCACGTTCCGACACAGTATTATGGGATCGGAGTGTCACGTTTCGACACGGTATTATGGGATCGGAGTGTCACGTTCCAACACAATAACACTAAAGGCAAGAAATCTTGAAGTAACTTAATATACTTAATCTCAAGGAACCTATTTTCCAAATGAGTATGGTGTGGAGGCATGAGTCCTCATACGTGTGCTTGATGTTGTGATTGATGGTGTACCTATTATGATGTTGTTGTTGTCAATGGTTCATGTGTTGGTTTCTTGCCACATGTTATGTATTGTAGTTGATTTTATATTATTATTCATTATATATTGATTTCTATTTTGAGTTGACCGATAATACCTACTCAGTACGTGTTCCTTGTACTGAACCCTACTTGTATTTTCTTCTTTGTTCTTTTTTGGAATGCAGCAAGTGTACCATCGACTTCGACTTGCCCTCAGCTCTAGTCAATCTCCAACACATCAGAATTCAGGGTGAGCTATTATTTCTAGCTCGTGCTGGATTCTCTGATACAAGTCTTGATGTCTTTGAATTTCAGACATGGACCATCTTTTTACTTATTTTGGTTTCTTAAATACTCTTAGACTTGGTAGTTTGAGGATAGATGTTCTTGATGTGATGACTTCCAGATTTTGGGGATAATAAGTGTTAAACTTTAGAAGCTTATTTAATTCGTTACATTAATAAGTTTGGGATCTTCCGCATTAATTTTGTTATTTATTGTTGAACTATTGGTAAATGTTCGGGTTTAGATTTGTTGGTTCGCTCACCTAGTAGGTTAAGTGTGGGTGCCACTCACGACTCATTTTGGGTCGTGACAATTCTATAATTAATTTTCTAAAGTTCAAACCTAAGGATACACATTAATTACTCTTATATACTTAACCTTAATGATATTAAGTTGATATAATACACTTTGTATTTAATTACCTATCTCAATATATCAACATAAAATTTTTTACAACACAAAACATTAATATTTAAAATTTCGAGCCACAGGTTATGAAACCAGTGGCAATGAACACCTCCACTATACAGCTATACTTCAATATTCCAATTCTTTACACCATTAATATTTAGGCCTAAATTTTCTGTCACCATTCATCTAACATTAATTGCTATGCATATGCACCCTTAACTTTGTAATACAATATAATAATGTTAGTAAATAATTTCAATTTAGGCCACTTGTTACAGTGGCATTACCTCTGATCCACACGTACGGTTCCTACCATCAAAGAAAGTCACTCCCATATGGTACTCTTCAACTACACTAATAATTTAAAATAATATTATTCTTATAACCATACTATACAGCATGATCACTAAGTAACAATCAGTAACTTGTATTGGAGAACAACGTACATAAGCCAAAACAATAATGTATTTGTTCCCTTAAAACCTGTCTTATACGGCTAATGATCATTGCCATTACTAAATTATTAATCCTACAATCTATGTTCATGCATATGAAATATACGAAGATTAATTCTTTACCTGAAATTGTCGTCCTTCTTCGAGGCTGCAGTTTGCAGAATTGGTCTCTTCCAATCGTGTGTGGTTCCCTTTTATTATTTTCTTCTTTTTCTAAAGACAAACTTCTATCCTAATTATCATAAAATCAACTATACAAATTGATAAAAGTGATCCATTATTTATTTTAATATTATTTTCTTAACCACTAACTAAATAAATTAGTAAAACTACCCCATTTAAACTACCGTGTCGGACAGGCACCCGATGCCCTAAAGGCCCAAGAGAACCAACCTGCGACCTGTTCTTACTGTGCATAAACTACAACAACTGTGACAAGTTCACCTAGAATGCAGCAATACAAAACAACATAAGTAGGTCCAAAAGTTATATACAAAACTTGGACGTTGAGGTCACAACTCCTTAAGACACAACTAAACCATGTACATACGTCTACAAAGCCTCTAAAAGATAGAAGACTAGAGTAGGTCTGGACAGACCCCGCCTTAACCTTAACTACGATACAATACAAAAATTAATTTACCAAAGACTAAATAAATGTCCGAATTAACTTGGAGCTCACCCAAAAGTAGCAGAGTTTTGTGTGCTGCTACTGAGGAGGTCTACTAGCTGGAATACCTATGCCTGCAGCATGAAATGCAGCTTCCCCTGTGAGGGATGTCAGTACGAAAAAAATGTACTAAATATGTAAGGCAATAGCATACGTTATCGAGAGCTTCAAATAAAATCAAATAGCAACATATGAGTGAATAGATTACCAGAAAATACCACCTTTGCTTACTCTTGTGGATCAAGTAAGTTACATTCTTTTATTTACTTTTCTGTATGTTATAATCTTTGTAGGGAATGTGTTACAAGTGACAAACTGATCAGTGGTATAAGAAAATGACCCATGCTAGGCGTATCAACCCCTGGGATGCGGTCCTCATAATTATAAAACTTAGGATCGGCCCATGTTAGGTTTTCGCCCCTGAGTTGCCACCCTTCTAATACCAATAGGGATCGGCCCATGCTAGGCTTTCGCCCCTGAGAGCCACCCCTTATGTACCAGTTGCGATCGACCCATGCTAGGCTTTCACCATTGGGTTGCCACCCGTAATTATATAGATTTCTTCACTTAGATTCTTTAATCTTTGAGATTGTTTTTTATCAGTTCATAACTCTTTTGAGATGTTATTTTGGTGGTCGTAATCATTTTGGAGATATGGAAGTATGGACCAGTAATAGAAGACATGAAAATCACACTTCAAGTAAATAAAATGAAAGAAGGAGCTATGTAACATCAACACATTACTTTAAGAGATTAATGACACAATTGACTTGAAACAACAAATAGGAGGATTCACAGACTTACTTTTGTAAATACCATTTCTATACCAGCACATGGGGGATAATTACACAAGTATAAAATAGTGAACAGTTAATGAAGTAGTTCAAGAACATATGAGATTCACTTCATTGATATTAATTGCAGGTGTCAGATTTCATGCAAAAGAAAATATAGAATCGATTGACCTTAGATACCTTATCCTCGGACTGATATACTATCACGATTCAGCCTCCCCTTTTTGGTTTTAATCTCAATTTCTGCAACTTCTCCTTATAACTTGAATTCTTTTAGAACTTCATCTTCCCTTCAAACTTGAACCAAAGAAGAAAGAAAGGTATTTTAATAACTAAGAAAGTGAGCAGTAGCTGCTGGAATTATTCTTCCTTTGTAATTATGTTAGAGCATGAATAACATGTTTTCCTAATCATCCATTGGAGAATTAAGCTAAATTCATAAGTTTTCACTTACCTTGGTTTGCAGATATAAGGGTTTCTTCAAGAACAATAGAAAACTTTAAGGCTGCTGATTTAATCCTCAAGAGAAAAGAGAGAGAGAGCTGGAATTAAATTTTATTTTTATGTGTTTAAATCGGTGAAAAATATCTGCTCATATTGGATATGCATAAAGCTTTATTGACCAGAAAAATATACTCTACAACCTCCTCTTTTTGGGGTCCATTTTCATCCACTAAATTGTCAAGTAGGTGATGCACCAGCTTGTGCACATCAAGCAGCTCAAAAGGTCAAACTAGGTGATGCACCTAGTTGCTTTCACTTGGGTTTTATCGATATTGGCCTTGGAAGATTTGGCTGCTGGGATTTCATTCAAATTTTATTTTCATTTAATAAGTTTGGGCTTTAAGTGACAGCCCATTAATATAAGCCTAAATCTGGTCCATCAAACTTGTCCCTTTAACTATATTTTAGTTTTAAGTAGGTGATGCAACTGCTAGCTTAAATTAATCCAAGCAAGCAGCTCAATTATTTTATTTCAATTTCTGAATGTTAATCCCTTGTTCTTCAACTTAGCACTTAAATTTTAACTTTAAGCTCAATTGCCACCTTACTATATCTACTTAAATACTTTCTGTTAGAGTTAACTTGCAACACACCTGCTGAAACGTGCAAGGCGTTACATCACCTTCCGAGTTAGTTTAAACCAACACTAACCAAATAAGAAACATGATCCCTCACCTACACTATAAGTCTATCTCAAGATCACATGAATAGAACTAGCATATACATAATACAGGCCGTCACATCCTTCCCCCTTAAAAATTCGTCCTCGAATGTTAGCAATGTTGTCCAGCCCAAACATGTCCAAGCCTAAGTTAGTACTACTATTAATCACATTGAACATATAAACTTATACTTACTTGTCAACGCCTCCACTAACATTTTGATCTTTCTCACCAGTCTAGAATAGGTAAGGATTTTTCCGCTTCCCATGTAATTTCTTCTACTTGTTTGTTTCTCCATAGTACTTTTACAGAAGCTATGAATTGTACGTTCTGCCTGGCCATCCGTTTGTGGTTGAAAGGTTGTACTTAAATTCACTTGTGTTCCCAAACTTTTTTGAAATGACTTCCAAAAATTTGTAGTGAATTGAGCTCCTCTATCAGATATTATAGAGATTGGCACTCCATGTAGTCTAACATTCTCTTTAATGTACAACCTCGCATACTCTTCAGCTGTATAAGTAGTCTTCACTGGCAAGAAGTGTGCTGCTTTGTTAAGACTGTCAACAATTACCCATATGGATTCAAACTTCCGGAATGAGCAAGGCTTGACAAAATCGATGTTGATCATCTCCCGTTTCCAAATTGGAAGTTCTATACGTTGCATGAACCTCCGGGCTTTTGGTGTTCTACTTTTACCTGTTGACAATTTGGACACTTAGCCACAAATGCTGCAATGTTCTTCTTCATGTCCCCCCACCAATACATTTCTTTCAAGTCATGATACATTTTAGTTGACCCCGGATGAACAGAGTATCTTGAATTATGTGGTTCCATCATGATCCTCTTTCTTAGTTCATCTATATTAGGTACACACAATCTGTTTTGACATCGAAGTACTCCGTCTTTCTTAAGCTCAAATGCCTTTGTCATACCATGTAGTACATTCGCTTTAAGTTGTAAAAGAATTGGATTAGTGTACTGCTTCTCTTTCACTTCCACTACTAATGAGGATTCTGTCGTATTTTGCACAATAACCCCTTTGTCTTGAGATTCAAGAAGGTGAACGCCCAAGTTCACTAGTTGGCACAAATCCTTAGTCATTCCTTGTCTTTCCACACACAGACTTCCCATAAGTGTTTGCCATTATTTTACGACTTAAAGCATCAGCTACTACATTAGCTTTACCGAGATGATATAAGATGTCAATGTCATAATCTTTTAATAGCTACAACCACCTTCACTGCCTCAGATTAAAGTCCTTTTGCTTAAAGATATATTGCAAGATTTTGTGATCAGTATATATGTCAACATGAACTCCATACAAGTAGTGGGACCATATTTTCAAAGCAAACACAACTGCTTCTAGCTCTAGATCATGGGTTGGATAATTTTTCTCATATGGCCGCAGCTGCCTTGAGCCATAAGCTATAACTTTACCATGCTGCATCAATACACAACCTAAGCCCACTCCGAAGTTAATTTACTCTTTAACTCTTGGAAGCTTCTTTCACACTCATCCTCCATTTAAAACTTGGTTTCTTTGTGTGTTAGCTTTGTTAAGGGTGCACCAATGGAAGAGAATCCTTCAACGAACCTTCTCTAAGAACCTGCCAATCAAAGAAAACTATGGATCTCTGTAGGCGTTGTAGGTCTTGTCTAGGTTTTCACGGCTTTTATCTTCTGGTCATCAAACCTTATTCCTTCATCTGATACAATATGACCTAGGAATGCCACAAATTTCAACCAGAACTCACTTTCGAGAACTTTGCATACAATTTATGATCACAGAGAATTTGTAAAACTTGCCGCAAGTGATTAGCATGATCCTCTTCCGATCTTGAATACACCAAAATGTCATCTATGAACACTATCACGAACACATCTAAAAATGGCTTGAACACCCTATCATCAAATCTATAAAAGCTGCTGGTGCATTTGTTAGCCTGAATGACATGACTAAGAACTCATAATGACCATACCGTGTTAGGAAAGCTGTCTTGGGTATATCTTTGCTCTTGATCCTCACTTGGTGATAACCTGTCCTCATGTCGATCTTTGAGAAACACCTAGCACCTTGTAATTGATCAAACAAATCATCAATTCTAGGGAGGGGATATTTGTTCTTAATCGTTACCTTATTCAACTGCCGGTAGTTGATAAACATTCTTAATGAGCCATCCTTTATGCGTACAAATAAAACAGGTGCTCCCCATGGGGACATTCTAGGCCTTATGAATCCTTTTTCTAATAAGTCTCTTAATTGCTCCTTCAACTCTAGTAATTCTATCGGAGCCATTCTATACGGAAGAATTGAGATAGGTTGAGTATCTGGAAGCACATCAATACCGAACTCTACTTCTCGTTCTGGAGGCAAACCTGGAAGACCTTCAGGAAACACATCTGGAAATTCATTTACCACCGGAATGGATTGAAGGGTTGGTGGCTCCGCATCTACATTTTTCACTCTAACCATATGGCATATGTATCCTTTGGAAATCATCTCTTCTTTGCCTTAAGATAAGAAATAAATTTACCTCTTGGTGCCTCAATAATACCTTTCCATTCGAGGACTACCTCTTTTGGAAACTGGAAAAGCACTATCTTAGTTCGACAATCTACTGTGGCATAAAAAGAAGCTAACCAATCCATGCCCGTTATAATATCAAAATCTACCATGTTTAGATCAACAAGGTCAGCCAATGTATCGCGACCACAAACAGTTACAATGCAATTACGATAAACTCTTCTAGCTATAATGGACTCACCAATCGGTGTTCTTTTGAACTTTCCAGCAAATAATGCTGTAACATATGATAGTGTAGACCCCGGATCAATTAATGCATATACAATATGTTAAAAGATGGACAATGTACCTATAACCACATTCGATGAGGATTCTGAATTTTGTCGATCCCCTAGTGCATATGTGTGATTCTGACCTCTACTAGAACTAGCTGCTCCCCTAGCTCTGCTACTACTACCTGTAGGGATAAAGAAGGGGTTGATGAGGTCGATGCAACAACTTATCTAGTTGGTTGTGCAACGCCACCCACTCCCCTATGAGGGCAGTTTCTCATCATATACCCTTGTGTGCCACACCAAAAGCAAACATCCATCCCAAACCTTCATGCACCGAGATGATTTCTCCCACACTGTTCATAAGGCTGACATGGAGGCCTTGATTTGCTCGTACTTCCCTGCTCTTGATGACTCGCTATTTGTGAGTCTTGGCTTTTAGTTCTATGCCCAAACTGATTGCCCCTAAACCCTTGGAACCGTAGTGGAGCACTAGTTGTAGAGTAGAAAGATGACAGCCTAGGTGGTCTGTTAGAGAACCGAGGCCTAAACTCACCTTGGGATTGTGTATACTGCCCCATGGATCTGGACCTCTTAGAATGCCCTATTTCTGACTCTTGATTCCTTCTTCTTTGCCTTTGATCCTCCAACTTTTGCGCAAAAGCCTGCATGCTTGCTATATCCATATCTTTATTCAACAAAGCAATTGTACAGTCTCTAATCAGATATGAATCTAATCTATCCACAAATCAATGAACTCTATCCTCCATAGTGCTACTACAGTAGGAGCATACCTGGCCAAGAAATTAAATTTGAGACTTTACTCTCTCACACTCATATTTCCCTGGGGGAGATTTAAGAACTGATCCGTACGGGCCTCTCGGATCTCCAATGGCAGATAATGATCAAGGAATGCCTGTTTGAACTCTTTCCACGAGCTAAAGGTGCATTGTTCCCCTTGATTGCTTCCAAATTTCATACCACAATATAGAGACACCCTTTATTCTGTAGCAGCTAGCTCAAGTGCTTCTTTATCACTTAGATGCATAATATCCAAAGTGTGTTTGATTTGATCTATAAAATCTTGTGGATCTTCATTAGGATCTGATCCGGTAAATGATGGAGGTTCCAAGTTAAGAAAATCATGTATCCGTGTTCCAGCTGATCTCTCTTCACCACTAGTACCTGCAACTGGACATTCTTGTCTTTGGCCATGACCAGCAACTATACAAGTCAATAATTGGACTGCATTCCTCAAATCTTGCTCGGTAGCATTGACAGGGGGTTCCTGAGGTTCATCTTCCCTCCTTAGATCTCCAGGAGATGGAGGCGTCGGGGAAGTCTGTGATAGAGACTCATCTTGAGCCCTAATTTGATTAGCTTGACTTGGTGGTGGTTGGATGGTCCCTTCTTGGGAAGCAACATCTACTCGTTTACCAATACTTTTACTACTTCTCGTAATCGGCATCTTTTCTAAAATAAAACAATTGAGAAACTAGATACAATTCACCTACAACACTGGTTCTATCGCACGATCTAAGAAATGAAAGAAATGAGACAACTCCTACATGTCCCGTAGCTTTCTGTTTATAGATGTGGTGCACAACACATCCATAAAAAAGACTCTACACAGATACGACTTTGTAGACTCCCTAGGATGACCTACTGTGATACCACTTTTTGTCATGCCTCAAAACCCATTAAGATGGACAGGCACCCTAAAGGCCCGAGAGAACCAACTTGCAACCTGTTCTTACTGTGCATATAACTATAAAAATTGTGACAAGTTCACCTAGAATGCAGCGATACAAAACAACATAGGTAGGTCCAAAAGTTATACAAAAAACATGGTCGTTGAGGCCACAACTCCATAAGACACAACTGAACCATGAACATACGTCTACAAAGCCTCTAAAAGATACAAAACTAGAGTAGGTTGGACAAACCCCGCCTTACCCTTAACTACGATACAATACCAAAATTAATTTACCAAAGACTCAATAAAGCTCCGAATAAACTTTGATCTCACCCAAAAGTTCTTGATTTCATGAATAGATTGGCTGAAAAATGCAAGTTCACATTGGTGGGGAAGTTCACTAACCCCATGCCTAAAATTGAGTTGATTCGATGAAACTTTGTTATTCAAACCCAACTTTCTAGAGTTGTAAGGATTGCTCATTTCAATTCAAGACATGTGTATATTGATTTGGATAAAGAACTTGATTACAAATACTGTGTGGACTACTCAAAATATGACCATTGAAGTCAAATTAATGAGGATCCAAAAATGGACTCCTACTTTTAGGCTGGAGGAGGAGACACCTATAGGTCTTGTTTGGGTAGTTCTCCCGGAATTAGCTTGGCATTTTTATACCAAGGATCTTTTTTTTCAATTTTATTGGAAGATGTTGGACAAGTTCTCTACTTGGACACAACCTCTATTCAAAGAACTTGGGGTAGTATGGGTAAAGTGAAAGTACAAATTGATCTAATAAATCGTAGCTCGGGAACTGGACAATTTTCTTCCTCATCGTTCTCTTTGTCCTCCATGGTTTGACATGTAGCACTATTGAGACCTGTTGGAGCTCCGATGACTATTGGAAATTGTATTGTCAATTATTCCACCATCCAAATTACCTGAGATCGCAGTAAGATGTTCCACATACTGAGGGGATGAATCCCTAATACTCGAATCAGCTCGAATATGACCAGAAGTTGATTGAATTTTGAGTGGCGGTTCAGACGCCTTAAAATTCCCCTAACCTCCAGCGAGATTGTCAAAATTTTTGTTGCCAATGGTTCCACCGTCCAAATCCCTTGGACGCGCTGTGAGATGCTCGTCATAGTGTGAGGCCTGTATTATGTATATGCTAGTTCTATTCATGTGATACTTGACATAGTCTTATAGTGTAGGTGAGGGATCATGCTTCTTATATGGTTAGTGTTGGTTTAAACTAGCTAGGAAGGTGATGTAATGCCTTGCACATTTCAGCATGTGTATTGCAAGTTAACTCTGACGAAAAGTATATAAGTAGATATAGTAAGGTGGTAATTGAGCTTAAAGTTAAAAGTTAAGTGCTAAGTTGAAGAACAAGGGATTAACGTTCAGAAATTGAAACAAAATAATTGAGCTGCTTGGTTAGCTTAATTTAAGCTAGCAACTGCATCACCTACTTAAACTATAATATAGTTAAAGGGCCATGTTTGATGGCCCAGATTTAGGCTTATATTAATGGGCTGTCATTTGAAGCCCAAACCTATTAAACGAAAATAAAAATTGAAAGAAATCCCAGCAACCAAATCTACCAGGATCCAATATCGATAAAGCCCAAGTGAAAGCAACCAGGTGCTTCACCTAGTTTGACCTTTTGAGCTTCTTAATGTGCACAAGCAGGTGCATCACCCACTTGACCAATTAGTAGCTGAAAAATGGACCCCGAAAAAAAGGAGGTTCTAGAGTTTTCATGGTCAATAAATCTCTATTCATATCCAATATGACCAGATATTCTTCCCCATTTTAACACATAAAAATAAAATTTAACTCCACCTCTCTCTCTCTTTTTTCTCTCAAGGATTAAACCAGCAGCCTTAAAGTTTTCTAGGGTTCTTGGAGAAACCCTTATATCTGTAAACCAAGGTAAGTCAAAACTCATGAATTTAGTTTAATTCTCCAATGGATGGTTAGGAAAATATGTTACTCATGCTCTAATATAATTACAAAGGCAGAATAATTCCAGCAGCTACTTCTAACTTCCTTAGTTATCAAAATACCTTTCTTTCTTCATTGGTTCAAGTGTGAAGCGAAGCTGGAGTTCTAAAAGAATTCAAGTTATAAGGAGCAATCTCTACAGAAAAAACAACAAGAAAGAGGCAAGTCCAAGGATAGAAACACTGATTGTGATGTGGTTCAATCCGAGGATGAATTTTATCATGATACTCAGTCTCTAGAGGAAGAACCTGATGATGCAAAAGAAACCAATAATCATCCGTTCAAGTCTTTTGGATCCACTTTCCAAAGTGAATTCTAAGAGGAGATTTTAGGAAATTTCTAATCAACAAGGGTTGTCTCCTAGAGGAAGGAAACAGTCACAGAAACACATCACACAAGCTACTCACACTACATCTGCGACCTCTAGCAGACCCAATACTATATCCAGAAGTAAAGGCTTTTAATGTTTAAAGCCATCTGCTGGAATGCTAGAAGTATCAACACCCAAGGATCATTGGAAAGACTCCAAAATCTCAAGACAATAAATAATCTTGATATGGACAAAGCTGTGTCTAATCCCAATGGTAAAATATGGATGTTATGGAATTCTGACATAAATTGTGAAGTTTTAGAATTAGACAACCAACATATGGAGGCTGAGGGTAATGCCCCAATGTACCATCACCCATTCGCCTTCAGTTGGGTCTGATCATTGTCCTTTACTTATGGATGTTATGGTAAGATCGAAAAAAATTAGCAAATACTTTAAATTTCTTCATTGCCGGACTGCCATGTTGGTTTTGAATCCATTGTTAAAGAATGTTGGGATAGGGAGGCTGAGGGTAATCCTATGTACATTCTTCTCCAGAAAATGAAAAGGCTAAGCTCCACTCTTATTTCTTGGTCCAGAAAAGTCTAGAGATAATTTCAAGATTGTTATAGAGTATGAAGAAAATTTTCACCAAGCTGAGGAAGAGGTTATCATCAACAATACCGAGGAGAATAGAGCTAAACTCCATTATGTCAATGCATAATTTATCAAATATTTTAAGTTAGTGGCTTCCATTTTAAGGCAGAAATCAAAGTTACAGTGGTTCAAGGAAGGTGATACTAACTCCAAATATTTCTATGCTATCATGGGATGAAGACGAAGAAAACTATTCATTCATAAAATCTGTGTTGATGATGAAAACTGGATACAGAGAGATGAGGCTATTGTTGTTGCCTGTGATTACTTCCAATACAGCTTTCCTTGTACAGATAGTAGAGTGACTGAAGGCACTCTACAACACATTCCCGGAATGATCAATGAAGATCAAAATACAAGGTTACATGTAACGCCTACTATGGATGATCTAAAGCAAGTGATTTTCTCCACGAACCCCAATTCAGCCCCGGTGCTGATGGTTTTGGAGGCATGTTTTATCAAAGTTGTTGGGATATAATCAAATTTGATCTTTTTAAAGGCTGGTAATTCATTCTTGGGTGGTTGTGATATGCCCAACTTCATCTCTCATGCATGTTTATTCTTGGTTACAATGGTTGAGCATCCCAACAAGTTTAGTGAATTTTGGCATATTAGCTTGAGTAAATTCACTAACCAAAATTATTTCTAAACTGTTGAGTATCAGATTGTCTTCTATACTTCCTCATCTTATCTCAGACAATCGATCGAGGTATGTTAAAGGTAGGAGCATTTATGACAACAGTATGTTGGCTCAAGAAATCACTCGTGGAATCAAGAAACCTAATGAAGGTGACAATGTGGTGATCAAACTTGACGGCCAAGGCTTATGATAGAGTTTTTTAGGCGTTAACTTGGTTGGTTATGAGGAAAATGGGGTTAGTTGAGATGGTCATTGACATGGTTTGGCAGATTATGAGAAACAATTGGTACTCCGCTATAGTGAATGGAACAAGACATGTTTCTTTCACTCGACTAGGGGTCTAAAACAAGTTGATCCTCTCTCTCCGGCACTATTTATTTTAGGCGTGGAGGTGTTATCCAGGATGCTGAACAGTCTTCATCAAATTCAAGGCTACAAAGGTTTTCATTTGCAGCCTAGGGGTCCACATATTAACCATTTGAGTTTTGCTGATCATGTGATTATTTTTGCATCAAGTGACAGATTCTCTTTACATCTCATTGTGCCAATTCATCAATAAATATAAAACCCATTTCATAATTCCGGAAAATATCCCAATCCACATTATTCAGTTGATCACTGATTTTATTCAAAAAGGGAACCCTATCACCTAGCTTGGTTGTCCTCTCTACATAGGTCGGCAAATAATTATTTATTATTCTGATCTTTTTGCTAAGGTGGTGAAGAAAATCAGCGGATAGCAACCCAAAATTCTTAGCTTTGGAGGAAGAGCTACTTTGATAAAACATGTCCTAAATAAATCCCCATACATACGATGGCTGCAATGTCTCCTCCAAAAACCACCATTCAATGCATGAAGAGAGTGATTTCATATTTCTTCTGGGGTTGGGTAAAAAGAAGAAAAAATATCATTGGACGTCTTGGGAAATTCTTAGCTACCCTACGAGGAAGGGGGAATAGGGGTAAGAAAGCTTGAAGATATTTTCACCTCTTTACAGTTTAAGCAATGGTGGGTACTTAGAACTAAAAAAACTTTATGGAACCGTTCCTTAAATCAAATTATTGCCACAGACCTCATCAAGTTGGGAAGAAACTTGATACTGGCGAATCAGTGGTTTGGGGATATATGATGAGAAACAAACCTACTGTTTAATCTTCCACATTATATGTTGTTTCCTGTGATTACTTCCAATACAATTTTCCTTGTACTGATAGTAGAGTGAATGAAGGCATTCTACAACACATTCCCGGAATGATCAATGAAGATCAAAATACAAGGTTACAGGTAATGCCTACTATGGATGAGCTGAAGCAAGTGATTTCTCCCCGAACCCCAATTCAGCCCCGGGTCCTGATGGTTTTGGAGGCATGTTTTATCAAAGTTGGGATATAATTAAATTTGATCCTTTTGGAGGCTGGTAAGTCATTCTTGGGTGGTTGTAATATGCCCAAATTTATCTCTCATGCATGTTTGGTTTTGCTTCCAAAGGTTGAGCATCCCAACAAGTTCAGTGAATTTCGACCTATTAGCTTGAGTAAATTCATTAACCAAAATTATTGCTAAATTGTTGAGTATCAAATTGTCTTCTATACTTCCTCATCTTTTCTTAGACAATCGATCGAGGTTTGTTAAACTTAGAAGCATTTATGAGAACAGTATGTTGGATCAAGAAATAACTCGTGGAATCAAGAAACCTAATGAAGGTGACAATGTGGTGATCAAACTTGACATGGCCATGGCCTATGATAGAGTTTTTTGGGCCTTAACTTTCTTGGTTATGAGGAAAATGGGGTTTAGTGAGATGGTCATTGACATGGTTCGGCGGATTATGAGCAACAATTGGTACTCTGCTATAGTGAATGGAACAAGACATGTTTCTTTCACTCGACTAGGGGTCTAAAACAAGGCGATCCTCTCTCTCCGGCACTATTTATTTTAGGCGCGGAGGTGTTATCGATGCTGAACAGTCTTCATCAAATTCAAGGCTACAAAGGTTTTCATATGCAGCCTAGGGGTCCACAAATTAACCATTTGAGTTTTGCTAACGATGTGATTATTTTTGCATCAAGTGACAGATTCTCTTTACATCTCATATGCCAATTCATCAATAAATATAAAACCCATTTCATATTTCCGAAAAATACCCCAATCCACATTAGTCAGTTGATCACTTGTTTTATTCAAAAAGAGAACTCTATCACCTAGCTTGGTTGTCCTCTCTACATAGGTCGGCAATTAATTATTTATTATTCTAATCTTTTTGCTAAGGTGGTGAAGAAAATCAGCGGATGGAAATCCAAAATTCTTAGTTTTGGAGGAAGAGCTACTTTGATAAAATATTTCCTAAATCAATCCCCATACATACGATGGCTGCAATTTCTCCTCCAAAAACCACCATTCATTGCATGAAGAGAGTGATTGCATATTTCTTTTGGGGTTGGGTAAACAGTTGAAAAAATATCATTGGACGTCTTGGGAAATTCTTAGCTATCCTACGAGGAAGGGGGCATAGGGGTAAGAAAGCTTGAAGATATTTGCACCTCTTTACTGTTTAAGCAATGGTGGGTACTTAGAACTAAAGAATCTTTATGGAACCATTCCATAAATCAAATTATTGCCACAGACCTCATCGAGTTGGGAAGAAACTTGATACTAGTGAATCAGTGGTTTGGGGATATCTGATGAGAAACAAACCCACTGTTGAATCTTCCACTTGATATGTTGTTTCCTGTGATTACTTCCAATACAGTTTTCCTTGTACAAATAGTAGTGTGAATGAAGTCAATCTACAAAACATTCCCAGAATGATCAATGAAGATCAAAATACAACGTTACAGGCAATGCCTACTATGGATGAGCTAAAACAAGTGATTTTCTCCACGAACCCCAATTGAGCCCTGGTTCCTGATGGTTTTGGAGGCATGTTTTATCAAAGTTGTTGGGATATCATCAAATTTGATCCTTTTGGAGGCTGGTAAGTCATTCTTGGGTGGTTGTGATATGCCCAAATTCATCTCTCATGCATGTTTGGTCTTGCTTCCAAAGGTTGAGCATCCCAACAAGTTCAGTGAATTTCGGCATATTAGCTTGAGTAAATTCATTAACCAAAATTATTTCTAAATTGTTGAGTATCAGATTGTCTTCTATACTTCCTCATCTTTTCTCAAACAATCGAACGAGGTTTGTTAAAGGTAGGAGCATTTATGAGAACAGTATGTTGGATCAAGAAATAACTCGTAGAATCAAGAAACCTAATGAAGGTGACAATGTGGTGATCAAACTTGACATGGCCATGGCCTATGATAGAGTTTTTTGGGCCTTAAGCATCTTGGTTATGAGGAAAATGGGGTTTAGTGAGATGGTCATTGACATGGTTTGGCGGATTATGAGCAACAATTGGTACTCCGCTATAGTGAATGGAACAAGACATGTTTCTTTCACTCGACTAGGGGTCTAAAACAAGGTGATCCTCTCTCCCCGGCGCTATTTATTTTAGGCGTGGAGGTGTTATCCAGGATGCTGAACAGTCTTCATCAAATTCAAGGCTACAAAGGTTTTCATATGCAGCCTAGGGGTCCACAAAT
Organism: Solanum arcanum; assembly: GCA_027789145.1. Lineage (NCBI taxonomy): Eukaryota > Viridiplantae > Streptophyta > Magnoliopsida > Solanales > Solanaceae > Solanum > Solanum arcanum. The sequence continues at coordinate 20,010,708 of CM050935.1, read as the reverse complement.
TAACCTTTTGAGTTTTGCTGACAATGTGATTATTTTTGCATCAAGTGAAAGATTCTCTTTACATCTCATTATGCAAATTCATCAATAAATATAAAACCCATTTCATAATTCCGGAAAATACCCCAATCCATATTATTCAGTTGATCACTGTTTTTATTCAAAAAGGGAACCCTATCACCTAGCTTGGTTGTCCTCTCTACATAGGTCGGCGAATAATTATTTATTATTCTTATCTTTTTGCTAAGGTGGTGAAGAAAATCAGTGGATGGCAATCCAAATTTCTTAGCTTTTGAGGAAGAGCTACTTTGATAAAACATGTTCTAAATCAATCCCCATACATACGATGGCTGCAATTTCTCCATAAAAAACCACCATTCAATGCATGAAGAGAGTGTATATTTCTTCTAGGGTTGGGTAAAGAGAAGAAAAAATATCATTGGACGTCTTGGGAAATTCTTATCTATCCTACGAGGAAGGGGGCATAGGGGTAAGAAAGCTTGAAGATATTTGCACCTCTTTACAGTTTAAGCAATGGTGAGTACTTAGAACTAAAAAATCTTTATGGAACCATTCCTTAAATAAAATTATTGCCACAGACCTCATCGAGTTGGGAAGAAACTTGATACTGGCGAATCACCGATTTGGGGATATATGATGAGAAACAAACCCACTGTTGAAGATCATATCAAGTGGAAGATTCACTCAGGAAGCTATTCATTTTGGTTGGAAAATTGTATCTTACTTTATTAATGAAGGAACATGGAATGAATCATTGGTGAGATTGCATGATCCTCCTCTATTGGTTCCTAAAATCCTAAGCACCAGGATTTACTATCAAGATAATGAAAGGGATGGGCAATTTGGACGCCAACTAACAGTGGTTTGTTTGTGTGTTCTTCTGTCTGGGAAATTATCAGAAAAAAGGGAACTCTAAGTAGGATTAACACTCTTACTTGGAATAACCCTTCAAAGTATCCTTTCGCTGTAGAGAGCATTAAGAATCAAACTGCCCACAAATAAGAAGATCACTAAATTTGGAAGTGATCCGCTCATTTGTTCATGGTGTAGAATTCCAGGGTGGGATAATATAGACCATGTATTTGTTGTTGGCCATTTTGCTGCTCATGTGTGGATTTTTGTCTCAGTACTGGTGGGCACATACCACAGAACCGTTCCTATTAAATATCATGAAGTGGTGGGGGCTGGAAACCAACAATGAGGTCCACAAACTATTATTGCAGTCACTACCCTTTTTCATCTGTTGGAACCTCTGGAAGAATAGGTGTTCTATCAAGTATGGAGGCAAAGAATCTAGTATTTCCAGATTTAAGTTTACTATTCTCAAAAAAATTAACAACCTGCTACTTTCTGCATTTCCTTACCTCCAATGGCCTCACAGTTGGAATGAGCTTGTAAAAGTGGTGGAGGGCTGCAGATAGGAAATCCAAGTGAAAGAAGTTAAATGGATCAGTCCTCCAAATTACATCTACAATTAAACACTAAATGGAAGTGCCCTTGGTAACCTTGGACATATCGGAGGTGGGGTTATATTAAGATATTCCAAAGGTGGCTTAGTGTATGCATTCAGCTGTCACGACCCAACCCGATGGGCCGTGATTAGTGCCCGTTTTGGACACCCAAATACAAACCTGCTAAGTATAACCAACTGAAACTAAGACAATATGGAATTTAATCAAATCAAGCCAACCCCAACGTCATATATATATAGAGAGGACCTGTCTCATAAGGAGTCATAACCATTCAACCGTAACAACATACACGAGCCGACAAGGCTGCCACTATTCAAAGCATAATAACATACGTAAGCCAACAAGGCTGCCACTACACAATACACAATGATGTACGCAGCCAACAAGGCTGCCCCTGTACAAGCGGACATCCCAAACAAACCATGTCCAGACCATTACCCAAAACATAAATTTACAACCCACATAATGTCCACAGACCTCTAAGAGTACATTAGTGAAACTCGACGGGACAGGGCCCCGCCATACCCATAAACGAGCAAAAGACAACACAAAAGTTATGTACCAAAATGACTTGGCTCCGGAACAGTGGAGCTCTCCCAATCAGCGGAGTAGATATCCTAGGCGGGAGGATCACCGAACTGCGCGTCTACACATGCGGGCATGAAACGCAGTCCCCCCGAGGAAAGGGGGGTCAGTATGGACAATGTACTGAGTATGTAAAGCATAAGGTAAAGATGACAGGATACCAATATGGCAAGTCGAAACAAAATATCGCTACACATGTACCCTTTTAAGTGAAAATCATGCATATCTTTAACATATAAGGTGCCCAGCTTCCCTAGTAAGGGGCTCGGCAAAATAATCATCATGTCATCTCCCTCATCATCATCATCATAACCATCCTCAATATACATACCCGGCCCTCTAGTGAGGAACTCGGTGACATATGCAAGAAGCTCCGCACGAACATTACCCCGCCCGGGACTCGATGAAATGATAAATGACTCTATGCACGAGCAGAATATTATGAGCAACCATATGCAATTAAAATTATTTCTTATAACTTAATAGAACAATCAACGTGAACTTGCAAGGAGTATTACCAAAGATTAATGTTTTATCAAGATTATGAACCTTTAATACGATATGGAAACGTAAAATCTCAATGACTCTACGAAGCACTACCATAGATATGAGAGATCATCATAGCCTTAGACATAGCCGATATATAGAGGAATAATTGTGGAAGCAAGAATATACGTCACCTAGACGCTCTAGAGGTAAGTATCAAACCTGTTCGTTATTCGCTTATTTTTATAAGTCATGCCAAACAAAGAAAGAAGGGACAGCGTTACATACCGTATAATCGAGCCCCACGTCCAATATTCACTGCTCAAGCTATTAAACTATAACAAGCAACAATCGTGCCGCAATTAGATAAACATCGCGCTTTACTTTCTTGTAAGCTAGCTAATAATCTAACGAAAATTTGGCAGCACTTCCCCTATTTTCCTTACTTCGTCCCAATCCGACAACAACCCAAATTATCCACAGCAATACCAATAACCCATATAACCCAACGAATCATATTAAACAGCCCCCTCCCCAAAACAGTTCCGTCACGGCAACCATAGCAGCGAAGCAATGACACACCGAGCGATAACTCGTCTTATAATTCGCAACACATCTACCTTATCGTATTCATCCTTTGAAGTATATACTCATAATTACATTTAACATATACATAATGCCAAAATAGAATTTTCCTGCAGTTTGCTTTAATCAAAACAGCCCAAGCACCAACACGACACCACTAATAATCCGATTATGGTTTCCGTTCATACTTAGCACATTCAATAACTAAAATAAACTTCCAAAGCTACTGGTCACGCCCCCTTCTTAAAATTAATGGATAATTAACAAAGGTATTCTAAAGAATTAACACACCAAACAAGGAGATTACTAACCAAATTATTCGCAGCTGCTGGCCAAGAGTTGCAGGGTTGGTTTTTCCATTTCCATGTCTGCCTAAGACAAGTGGTGAAGAAGAAGATGATATGCAGCAATGCATTTCACCACTTTATTTAAGATGGAGTGGATTTACCCACCTCATTTAATAGTATGAAGTGGAGGCAGCCCCCCTCTACACCTGTCCACTAAGGCCAGCTCACAATCTGATCCCTTTTTAATTTTTGGCCTTGAGTGGTGGGTCCCACTGGATTAAATTAATCCTAATCAGTCACTAATTAATTCCTCACTTAAAGTTAATTGCACTAACATTAGCTAACTCATACTTAATATCACATTTGGAAGTAACATCGTTGCCTAATATTTCTTTAATCACATGGAACTTAAAATAAAATCTCATTCCCCGGACTTACGTCTACTAGATCATGATGCGCACTACGTATAAAAAATACGAGGCATAACATCCTTCCCCCCTTAGGAAAATTCGTCCTCGAATGTTAAGTTAGCGTCTTGCAAAAACAAATTCCAGCGACGTCTCTCTAAAAGTTATACCTATCAACCTGCATTCCGTAACTTACAGATGCCTCACAACTACATAATCTCGTTTATCTATCAATATAGTCAAGCTAGGAATTGAATTACCTGCCGGTACGGGGAACAAGTAAGGATACTTATTCTTCATTTCGTCTTCCGCTTCCCAAGTCATCTCCTCCCTATTGTTATTTTGCCACAACACTTTGACGGAAGCCACATCCTTAGTACGTAACCTTCTAACCTGGCGATCAAGTATTGCTACGGGTTTCTCCTCATATGACAACTCCTCTGTTACCTGAACATCATCTACGGGGAATACTCTAGAAGGATCACCAATACATTTACGTAGCATCGATTCATGGAAGACTGGATGTACCGCCTCCAAATCAGATGGTAGATCCAACTCATAGGCAACCTTGCCTATCCTACAAACAATCTGATAAGGCCCAATGTATCTCGGACTAAGCTTCCGCTTCCTGTTGAATCTCATCACACCCCTCATGGGTGATACCTTCAGGAATACACAGTCACCAATCTGAAACTCCAAATCTCGATGCCGATTATCTGCATGACTTTTGTCGACTCTGGGCTGCTAATAATCTTTCTTGAATAAGCTTCACCTTTTCAACAGCTTGCTGAATCACATCCGGGCCTATTAACTTAGTCTCGCCAACATCAAACCAACCAATAGGTTATCTGCACTTCCTCCCATTTAAGGCCTCGTACGGTGCCATCTGGATACTAGAATGGTAGCTATTATTATAGGCAAACTCAATGAGTGGCAAGTGGTCATCCCAGCTACCTTTGAAGTCAATAATACAGGCCCGCAACATATCTTCTAATGTCTGAATAGTATGCTCAGCCTGCCCATCAGTCTGAGGGTGAAATGTTGTGGTAAGGTTCACCTGTGTCCCCAATCCCTTCTGAAATGATCTCCAAAAGTTGGCTGTAAATTGAGCTCCTCTGTCTGATATAATGGACGTGGGAACCCCATGAAGTCTCACTATCTCCCTGACATATAACCTCGCATAATCTTCAGCCGAATAAGTAGTCCTGACTGGAAGAAAATAGGTCGATTTCGTCAGCCTATCTACAATAACCCATATAGAGTCATACTTCCGTTGAGTGCGAGGTAAGCCTGTAATGAATTCCATATTAATCATATCCATTTCCAAGTCGGGATCTCTATCTCCTGTAATAATCCACCAGGCTTTTAATGTTCAATCTTGACTTGTTGACAATTCGGGCACTGAGAAACAAACTTCGCTATGTCCTTTTTCATGCCATCCCACCAATATAATCATCTGAGGTCATGATACATTTTCGTTGACCCTGGATGAATAGAAAAATGGGCAGAGTGTGCCTCTCCCATAACCTGCCGTCGTAGCCCCGCAGTATCGGGTACACACAATCTGCCTTCATATCGTAACACTCCGTCAAGTGTAACCTTAAATGGGGTCTTTTCCTTTTGAAGAGCTGCATCTCTATACTGTGCCAGAATAGGGTCCTTGTATTGGTGTCTCTTTACCTCATCTATGATTGAGCACTCAGCAAACTCTCGAATAGAAACTCCACTATCTTCTGAATTAGCTAGACGGACTCCAAGGCTGGATAGCCGCTGAATCTCCCGAACCATATCCCTCCTTTCTGGTTGTACATCTGTCAAGCTACCCATGGACTTACGGCTAAGAGCATCTGCTACAACATTCGCTTTCCCTGGATGATATAAAATATCAACATCATAATCCTTTAGCAACTCTAACCACCGCCTCTGTCATAAGTTCAGCTCCTTCTGTTTAAAGATATATTGGAGACTCTTATGATCTGTATAAATGTCCACATGGACACCATATAAATAATGTCTCCATATCTTCAAGGCATGAACCACGACTACTAACTCCAGATCGTGAGTAGGATAGTTCTTTTCATGCTTCCTAAGTTGTCGGGAGGCATAGGCTATAACTTTGCCATGGTGCATCAATACACATCCTAGCCCAACACCCGAAGCATCACAATAAATAACATAGCCGTCTGGTCCCTCCGGAAGAGTTAGGACTGGAGCTGTAGTCAATTTGTCTTTCAAAAGCTGGAAGCTTCGCTCACAAGCATCAGTCCACTGGAACTTGGCTGCCTTTTGAGTTAGCCTTGTCAAAGGNGCTAAAATTGAGGCAAACTTTTCTCGCGAATCTCCGTAATATCCTCGCTAACCCCTGCACGTCGCGCACTCAAGAGGTGTCGTGAGTCCGCCAAGTCTTTACCGCCTCAATCTTCTGCGTGTCTACCCTAATACCATCAGCTCCGATAATATGCCCCAAGAATGCCACTGAAGTCAACCAGAACTCGCACTTAGAAAATTTAGCATACAACTTCGGTCTTTGAAGCACCCTAAGTACCGCCCCTTAAATGGTCTGCATGCTCCTCTTCTGAACGTGAATAGACCAGAATATCGTCTATAAATACAATAACAAACATATCAAGGAATGGTTTAAATACTCGATTCATTAAATCCATGAACACTGCTGGAGCATTAGTCAGCCCAAAAGACAGCACTCTAAACTCATAATGCCCATATCGGGTCCGAAATATCGTCTTTGGAATATCTGCCTCCCTTACCCGCACCTGATGATAACCTAACCGCAAGTCTATCTTTGAAAAACACTTTGCACCCTGCAACTGGTCAAATAGATCGTCAATCCTTGGGAGGGGATACCTGTTCTTTATTGTTACTTTGTTCAGCTGCCTTTAATCAATGCACATCCGCAGCGACCCATCCTTCTTCCTCACAAATAGTACCGGTGTTCCCCAAGGTGACGTACTAGGCCTAATGAAGCCCTTTTCTAGCAAATCCCTCAATTTCTCTTTCAATTCTTTCAACTCAGCAGGTGCCATTCTATAAGGAGGTATAGATATAGGCTGGGTATCTGGCAGTACATCTATAGTAAACTCTATCTCCCATTCTGGAGGAAGGCCTGGAAGTTTCTCGGGGAATACATCGGGAAATTCATTAACTATCGGGAATGATTGAAGAGTCGGTGCCTCTGCCTTTATGTCATGCACCCGAATCAGATGGTAAATATAGCCTTTTCTAACCATCTTCCCGGCCTTGAGGTATGAAATGAACTTATCTTTCGGCGATACTGTACTCCCCTTCCACTCTATAATCGGTTACCCTTGAAATTGAAATCTAACTATCTTTCCTCTGCAATCAACATTAGCATAACAAGCAGCCAACCAATCCATGCCCATGATAATATCAAACTCAATCATATTTAACTCTATTAGATCTGCTACGGTACGACGACTATATATAACTACTGAACAATTCCTATATACTCGCGTAGCTATGACAAAATCTCCTACAAGTGTAGCTACCTCAAATGGTTCTATCAACTCAGACTCTATTCCGATCCTACTAGCAACAAAGGGAGATATATATGATAAGGTGGAACCTGGGTCTATCAATGCATACACACTTCGAGAGAATAGTGATAATATACCTGTGATCACATTAGGTGACGCCTCCTGATCCTGCCTATTAGTCAAAGCATATATACGGTTCGAGGGACCACTAGAACTGGAAGCTCAACCACGTCCTCTACCACGACCTTTGGCGCTGAATACCTCGCCTGTAGGGCGATAGCCACGTAAGAAGATGAACCAAAGAAAGATAGCCACGTAAGAAGATGAACCAAAGAACGGACCGTAGGGCGTGCCATACCATCTGCACTACCTCTAAGGTGACACTCCCTCATAGTATGGCCCTGACGGCCGCAAGAAAAACACGCACCTGTAGCCCAACGACATTCCCCAGGATGGGACTTACCACAATGAGAACACCGAGGCAAAGGTGGCCTCGATTGGCTAAAAGCTCTGCCCACCTGTGACCCTGATGCCCTAGAGCTCTGACCAGCTTCCGAATATCCCATACGATCGAACCCCCTACCCATGAAACGTGGGGGTGCACTCTGTGCTGGCTGGGAAGAAAATCTAACATGCTGCTGAGACTGCCCGCTTCGAAACTCGTTAGGATAACCTGCTAATCTAGCCCTCTTATGCTGACCTCTATTATAATCTCTATCTGGCTGACGTCCTCGGTGCCGATACTCTACCCCCTGTGCATATGCCTGCACCCGAGCAATGTCCATACCTGGCTGAAGAGTCACTGCCATACAACCGTCAATAAGATAATGATCCAATCCCATCACATAATGATGTACCCTGTCTTCCATATCAGCCACAATAGTAGGCGCATGCCTAGCCAATGAATCGAACTCGAGGCTATACTCTCGAACGCTCCTGCCATTTTGCTTCAAACGCAAAAATCTATCGACTCTAGCTCGCTTCATCTTTGGAGGCAGGAAGTGGCCCTGGAAAGCCTCCACAAATTCATCCCATACCGCTGGAGGAGCACCCTCACCCCTAAATAACTCCCAAGACTCATACCAATTAATAGCTACATCCCGCAAACGATACGTAGCCAACTCAACAGACTCGGTCTCCGAAGCCTTGATTATCCTCAATGTATGCTGCATCTGAAGAATAAACTCTTGCGGATCATCCTGGGGCCTTGACCCAAAGAACTCTGGAGGATTACAACTTAAGAAGTCACGAGCCCTTAAGCTATCAGATCTGTCCGCATGATCAACTCCTAGTCCATGCCTGCGAACCTGATCTGCCACTAATCTAGTCAGCAATTGAACCGCATCTCTCATGGCCCTATCCTCCGCCCCTGACTGAGGAGCTGGAGGTTCAGGTGTTGGGGCCTTGGGGGCTGGTGGTGTCCCCGAACTGGAGCTGCTGCTGCTCTAAGATCCTCTGGCGGTGGCGGTGTAGCAGAGCTCTCCGACTTCAGCATAATACCCATCATAGACTGGGCACGGGCCCTAGTAACTCTCTGGGTCTGACTAGTACCTTCTGCTACTGATTTGCCCTTTTGGGCGGCTGTCACTTTCTTTGGAGGCATAGCTGAAAACACACGGATTCGTTAGAGAGGGATTATCCTGTTAATATAGCTCTATCGCACGATCTAGAATAAGCAGAAAGGATGACATCCTAAATGTCCTGTAGCTTCCTGTTTATAGATGTGGTGCACAACACACCAATAAACAAGACTCTACTAGAAACGGTCTGTAGACACTTCTGAGGAAGAACCGCTCTGATATCACTCTTTGTCACAACCCAACCCGATAGGCCGTGATTAGTGACCGTTTTGGACACCCACATACAAACCTGCAAAGTATAACCAACTGAAACTAAGACAATATGGAATTTAATCAAATCAAGCCAACCCCAACGTCATATATATATAAAGAGGACCTGTCTCATAAGGAGTCATAACCATTCAACCGTAACAACATACATGAGCCGACAAGGCTGCCACTATTCAAAGCATAATAACATACGTAAGCCAACAAGGCTGCCACTACACAATACACAATGATGTACGCAGCCAACAAAGCTGCCCCTGTACAAGCGGACATCCCAAACAAACCATGTCCAGACCATTACCCAAAACATATATTTACAACCCACATAATGTCCACAGACCTCTAAGAGTACATTAGTGAAACTCGACGGGACAGGGCCCCGCCATACCCATAAACAAGCAAAAGACAACACAAAAGTTATGTACCAAAATGACTTGGCTCCAGAACAGTGGAGCTCTCCCAATCAGCGGAGTAGATATCCTAGGCGGGAGGATCACCGAACTGCGCGTCTACACCTGCGGGCATGAAACGCAGTCCCCCCGAGGAAAGGGGGTTCAGTACGGACAATGTACTGAGTATGTAAAGCATAAGGTAAAGATGACAGGATACCAATATGGCAAGTCGAAACAAAATATCGCTACACATGTACCCTTTTAAGTGAAAATCATGCATATCTTTAACATATAAGGTGCCCAGCTTCCCTAGTAAGGGGCTCGGCAAAATAATCATCATGTCATCTCCGTCATCATCATCATCATAACCATCCTCATCACCAATCATATATATAATACACATACCCGACCCTCTAGTAAGGAACTCGGTGACATATGCAAGAAACTCCGCACGAACATTACCCGGCCCGGGACTCGGTGAAATGATAAATGACTCTATGCACGAGCAGAATATTATGAGCAACCATATGCAATTAAAATCATTTCTTATAACTCAATAGAACAATCAACGTGAACCAGCAAGGAGTATTACCAAAGATTAATGTTTTATCAAGATTATGAACCTTTAATACGATATGGAAACGTAAAATCTCAATGACTCTAAGAAGCACTACCATAGATATGAGAGATCATCACAGCCTTAGACATAGCCGATATATAGAGGAATAATTGTGGAAGCAAGAATATACGTCACCTAGACGCTCTAGAGGTAAGTATCAAACCTGTCCGTTATTCGCTTGTTTTTAAAAGTCATGCCAAACAAAGAAAGAAGGGACAACGTTACATACCATATAATCGAGTCGCACGTCCAATATTTACTGCTCAAGCTATTAATCTATAACAAGCAACAATCGTGCCGCAATTAGATAAACATCGTGCTTTACTTTCTTGTAAGCTAGCTAATAATCTAACGAAAGTTCGGCAGCACTTCCCCTATTTTCCTTACTTCGTCCCAATCCGACAACAACCCAAATTATCTACCGCAATACCAATAACACATATAACCCAACGAATCATATTAAACAGCCCCCTCCCCAAAACAGTTCCGTCAAGACAACCATAGCAGCGAAGCAATGACACACCGAGCGATTACTCGTCTTATAATTTGCAACACATCTACCTTATCGTATTCATCCTTTGGAGTATATACTCATAATCACATTCAACATATACATAATGCCAAAACAGAATTTTCCTGCAGTTTGCTTTAATCAAAACAGCCCAAGCACCAACACGACACCACTAATAATCCGATTATGGTTTCCGTTCATACTTAGCACATTCAATAACTAAAACAAACTTCCTAAGCTACTGGTCATGCCCCCTTCTTAAAATTAATGGATAATTAACAAAGGTATTCTAAAGAATTAACACACCAAACAAGGAGATTACTAACCAAATTATTTGCAGCTGCTGGCCAAGAGTTGCAGGGTTGGTTTCTCCATTTCCATGGCTGCCTAAGACAAGTGGTGAAGAAGAAGATGATATGCAGCAATGCATTTCACCACTTTATTTAGCATGGAGTGGATTTCCCCACCTCATTTAATAGTATGAAGTGGAGGCAGCCCCCCTCTACACCTGTCCACTAAGGCCAACTCACAATCTGATCCCTTTTTAATTTTTGGCCTTGAGTGGTGGGGCCCACTGGATTAAATTAATCCTAATCAGTCACTAATTAATCCCTCACTTAAAGTTAATAGCACTTACATTAGCCAACTCATACTTAATATCACATTTGGAAATAACATCCTTGCCTAATATTTCTTTAATCACATGGAACTTAAAATAAAATCTCATTCCCCGGACTTACGTCTACTAGATCATGATGCGCACTACGTATAAAAAATACGAGGCATAACATCAGCATTCCTCTCGGAAAAGGAACCAATAACCAATCTGAAACCCTGGAAGCCTCTCATGGTTTATAGTGGTCTCTCCAACATAGCTACAAAAGGATCATTCTTGAGGTGGATTCAAAATTACTTACCAAGTGGCTTACTCATAGAATCAAACCCCCTTGGAACATACAACAGCTCATCACTACTCTCAACAACACTATCGACCAACTGGAGTTTTTCAGTATAGACACACTTATAGGGACGCTAACAGTACTGCATATTTTCTTTCAAAAAGGAGTCACAAATCAGACATTATCCAGCATTACTACACCCACCAGCAATTACCGGTGGAGGTCAACGAAAGTTTTTTTGTTGAAAGGATGGTATGTCTAATTTAAGAAGAAAGAAATGAAAAGAATTAAACAACCTCCATGAAGATTTTCCCTTTCTCTTCGTATGTATTTATCGTAAATATAGTTTTTAATAGGTTTATCTTGTATTTTCTTCTTGCCTTTGTAAGGGGAGTGTCTCCCTTATTTATGTTTCCTAGTTCTTTTGTATCGAGAGGATTCCTCTCTTTATAGGTGCTTATAACTTAGGTTTCATCTTAAAGAACGGGGATGAGTTGACTATCCTTAGTAGGAAGGTCGACTCTTGAACCACCACAGGATCAGAGGTGTCACGACCCAACCCGATAGGCCGTGACTAGTGCCCGTTTTGGACACCCACATACAAACCTGCTAAGTATGACCAACTGAAACTAAGACAATATGGAATTTAATCAAATCAAGCCAACCCCAACGTCATATATATATATATATAAGAGGACCTGTCTCATAAGGAGTCATAACCATTCAACCATAACAGCATACGCGAGCCGACAAGGCCGCCACTATTCAAAGCATAATAACATACGTATGCCGACAAGGCTGCCACTACACAATACACAATGATGTACGCAGCCGACAAGGCTGCCCCTGTACAAGTGGACATCCCAAACAAACCATGTCCAGACCATTATCCAAAACATATATATACAACCCACATAATGTCCACAGACCTCTAAGAGTACATTAGTGAAACTCGACGGGACAGGGCCCCACCATACCCATAGACGAGCAAAAGACTACACAAAAGTTATGTACCAAAAGCGATCGGGCTCCGGAGCAGTGGAGCTCTCCCAATCAAGAGAGTAGATATCCTAGGCGGAGGATCACCGAATCAAGGCGTCTACACTGCGGGCATGAAACGCAGCCCCGAGGAAAGGGGGTCGACGACAATGTCTTGAGTATGTAAAGCATAAGGTAAAGATGACAAGATACCAATATGGCAAGTCGAAACAAAATATCGCTACACATATACCCTTTTAAGTGAAAATCATGCATATATTTAACATTTAAGGTGCCCAGCTTCCCTAGTAAGGGGCTCGGCAAAATAATCATCACATCATCTCCGTCATCATCATCATCATAACCATCCTCATCACCAATCATATATATAATATGCATACCCGGCCCTCTAGTGAGGAACTTCGGTGACATATGCAAGAAACTCCATACGAACATTACCCGGCCCGGGACTCGGTGAAATGATAAAGGACTCTATGCACGAACAGAATATTATGAGCAACCATATGCAATTAAAATCATTTCTTATAACTCAATAGAACAATCAACGTGAACCAGCAAGGAGTATTACCAAAGATTAATGTTTTATCAAGATTATGAACCTTTAATACGATATGGAAACGTAAAATCTCAATGACTCTAAGAAGCATTACCATAGATATTAGAGATCATCATAGCCTTAGACATAGCCGATATATAGAGGAATAATTGTGGAAGCAAGAATATACGTCACCTAGACGCTTTAGAGGTAAGTATCAAATCTGTCCGTTATTCGCTTATTTTTAAAAGTCATGCCAAGCAAAGAAAGAAGGGACAGCGTTACATATCGTATAATCGAGCCGCACGTCCAATATTTACTGCTCAAGCTATTAATCTATAACAAGCAACAATCGTGCCGCAATTAGATAAACATCGTGCTTTACTTTCTTGTAAGCTAGCTAATAATCTAACGAAAATTCGGCAGCACCTCCCCTATTTTCCTTACTTCGTCCCAATCCGACAACAATCCAAATTATCCACAGCAATACCAATAACACATATAACCCAAAGAATCATATTAAACAGCCCCTCCCCAAAACAGTTCCGTCTCGGCAACCATAGCAGTGAAGCAACGACACACCGAGCGATAACTCGTTTTATAATTTGCAACACACCTACCTTATCGTATTCATCCTTTGGAGTATATACTCATAATCACATTCAACATATACATAATGCCAAAACAGAATTTTCCTGCAGTTTGCTTTAATCAAAACAGCCCAAGCACCAACACGACACCACTAATAATCCGATTATGGTTTCCATTCATACTTAGCACATTCAATAACTAAAACAAACTTCCTAAGCTACTGGTCACGCCCCCTTCTTAAAATTAATGGATAATTAACAAGGGTATTCTAAAGAATTAACACACCAAACAAGGAGATTACTAACCAAATTATTTGCAAATTCGGCCAAGAGTTGCGTGGTTGGTTTCTCCATTTCCATGGCTGCCTAAGACAAGTGGTGAAGAAGAAGATGATATGCAGCAATGCATTTCACCACTTTATATAGCATGGAGTGGATTTCTCCACCTCATTTAATAGTATGAAGTGGAGGCAGCCCCCCTCTACACCTGTCCACTAAGGCCAGCCCACAATCTGATCCCTTTTTAATTTTTGCCTTGAGTGGTGGGGCCCACTTGATTAAATTAATCCTAATCAGCCACTAATTAATCCCTCACTTAAAGTTAATGGCACTTACATTAGCCAACTCATACTTAATATCACATTTGGAAATAACATCCTTGCCTAATATTTCTTTACGTCTTCTAGATCACGATGCGCACTACGTATAAAAAAAATACGAGGCATAACAAGAGGTAAGGTTTATGCCCTCCATCCTTGTATTTTGCGTTTCATTTGTTTATGATAAGGCTGAGGTGTTTCTAAGGTCCTGACCCTTCAAGGGTTGTTAAACTAAAAAAAAAATACCAAAACCTAAACATTAAACACTAAATCACTGATATGAACCTTAAATGTCAAGACCTCAAAATGAACTAAGGTGTTTAGAGCCTTACTTGTGCCTAAAAATGTTATTAACATGTTAATTAATTGTTTTAGATCTTGTATGATTTGAAGTGGTTCGGAGGTCAAACGTCCAAAACGTTCGAAAGTTGGTCTTTGGATGTAATAGTGTTTTCTATTATGCCTTTGTATGTTTTATGCGTTGTATGGGGTCTAAATTGATAGGGGAGGGTCCTCACTCGTATATGGACATATATAGGTTTGAAACATCTGAGAAAGACTCCCCAAGGACCACAGAAAGGGTCCTGGAGGAGGAATCAAAAGCTGGTAGTGGACTGCCTAGGCAGTGTCCAAACGACGCTTGGCAAGCGACAGCCCATCATTTGACCAATGGTCCCTAGATTGGAGGTGTTGCTCAACACTTAGAAGTGTGAAATCAACCCCGCAAGATGGAGCCTCAGTCGCAAACAACGATGGTATAGGACAGGACGTTGCCTCTCCAATGGTCCGCTGACTGTCCTCGTCGATTGGACCTGCAGCAACACTGCCAGGGGTGAATTGGAAATTTAACCCACGTCCTAATTAAACTATAGGCAGATAATTTAGGAGTTCTTAGGTATTTTAAGTTAGTATATAATCCTTAACTGTAATTTAGAACTCATTATTTAAATCTAATATTTCTCTTTCAAATCAAACTCTCCCAAACCCCAACCCCCCCCCCCCCCCAATTAAAGAAAAAGCTCAAGAACAAGACATGGAGATGGATTCTTGGAGCCTTCTTCTTAGATTTTCGTAGGTTTTCTAATGTAGAAGGTACAGTAATACTTCATCCTTACATAACTATTCATCTAAGGATTCCTTTTAAAGCTTTTTCCAAACATGATTCTAAGTCAAAAATCTCATATTTCAATCTAGTCATGGGTTCATTGTTAAAGTGATTTCATAAGAATTCTAATGATGAATATATGATTAATATATGGTTTTAACATGATTTTAAATCCAATTCAATGAAGAAACCACGATCTCTTTATCCTCTCAAATTATGATATATTATGGGTCTTGTGATCTTGACTAGATTATGATTCAGTTGTTATCAGATTATAATATATTGATTAATCTTAGTCTTATCTATATCAATTGATTATGAATTATGGAGAATTGATCAATAATGATCATTAGATTGGAGATTTGGTAAGTTGACCCATTTCTTCTAAATAGCTTAGAATATATATTGAATTGTGTTGATTGGTATGGTCCACCTATGGTGGTGGTGTTTACATTTTTGTACATTTTTATGTGTTATGATCATGGAATTGAAGGCATTAGATGCAAGATAAATTGATATGATGATTTCCATGTTTAGGAAGTTGAAGGGTGTAGCCTTGATTCTAGTATCATGTCTATGTGAATTGAAGTTATGTGTATAGTTTTCTACACTAGTTGTATGATTTAGGATTGTGGACGATGTTGTGTATATATGATGATCATATTAGGGTTAGGTTTGGTCTATATGGCTAATGATAATGAATACTCTAGGAGTCTTCTATTCTAATGTTGAATATGTTCTTGTTTCGTATGATGTAATGTGCGTGTATGTAGTCTATAGTCCTTAACTACTCTATTCTATACATGTATGACTTGAGACTTGAGGAATGTTGTAAATGTGTTGTAATCTTCAGAGAGTGGCTTCATCAATGTTATAATCATGTTGAACAATGTACATAGACACACTTCATGCAAATCCATGAATACGGTAGATTCATGATGACTAAGGAAAGGGTAGTTCTCCTATGCATCATTACCTAAATCTATGCATGTAAGCATATGATTAATGAAGTTATGAATATGTGTGTCTATAGGTGTTTATCTGAAGGTAGATCTCACATTTGTATGCACACACACATGATTGTACGAATGGCAGACTTATGGGAAAGGACAATCTCATATGAAGTAAGGTCTATGATGAAAGGACACTCCCATGTTAGAATCCTTGGAGCTACATGATGTATGAACGAGCAAGCTCCTAAAGACTTTTTTTATGAATTAATTTACTAAAGGCTTAAATATGTTTAAAAAGGGAGTTTGACCGTAGCACCGAGTGAACATGGCAAATGATAGTGGGAGCTTCACGTTAGTAAGTCCGGCTTCCCCCAAGAGAACCTTCATGTTTAGAAAGTTTGGGTTCCCAACATAGATATTGTCTCATGAGCAATCTCCATGTTCCCTGACTACATGCACTCGTAGGTTATAGCTAGTGGAATCAACCTATATAGCTATGTACGATTGGTTACAACTTAGGCAAGTGTTAACCCTCTCTTTTCTATGTGGAGAACACCGTATTCCATATAGCTCACATGGTCCATGTCGATTATGGCTGTGTCTCCCAAAGTATGAAACAAACTAAGAAAATACTATGGCTCTAATCATAAATCCTTCAGGAGGTTACTTAGTATAGGTAGGACTATCGACCCTACCCATGCATTGCACTAATGAAGTCCAAGGATAAGATTAGTACTTTTATGAATGTAAGACTCATGTTGTGTATGTATGACTTGTATGAACGCATGTTAAGTGACTTTATCAAGACATGAATTATGAATATGCATGTGAATTGCACTTATGACTTCTAAATTAGTTTACTTAGTATATGTGGGTTTATGGGACTCTGTGTGCATTGAAAAACTAAGCTTGTGAAGGGGTTGTGAGGGTGGTTTACTTATTGTAACACTTCAAAAATCCACGACGTTTCTTAAAGCCTACACAAGTGCCATGAGATATACACACTGTTATAAAGTCATTCTAATGAAAATAGGTCATTTACGAAGTTTATAAAACTAAAACATCCAAGAAACGCCCATAACGTCGAAAACTAGTTCTAGGAGGTACTACATGCCTTAGCCTATTTGACTAACTTTTAGGAGTCGAAAATCCATGAAAATTAGTGGAAGGGTATATAACATGTATTTAAGTTGATTCATGGTTGAAACATCCAGGTAAGACTCCCTAAGGACCAACCAAGGGCCCTTGAAGAGGACCCTTGCACGTTGGAATCAACACAGCATGGGCAGTGTGTAACCACGAGATGCAATCGACGATCCGTGTGTGGAATGACAGGGCATGGTTGCCATCCATCGATCAATACAGACAAATTATTGGAGCCCTCTCCTGCACAAGTCTCTGATAAGAACCATAGATGTGCATCATGGAGGAGGGCTGATCCATCAACTGACCAACGATTCGTCGATCGTGGTCTCGTCGATGGGGCCTTTAATTTGTGGACGTTTTAAGATAAGTCTTAACTAATTAATTAAGGGATTTGGATGTTATATAGGATATTAGGGAAGCCTAATTAAGTTAATTACCCCCCCCCCCCATATCAAAACCCTAGTCCCATTAGTGTAATTACAACTGTCAAAACAAAACTCTCTTCTCTCTCTCTTGTTTCTCTCTCTATTGGAAGACACCAGTAAAGAGAAGCTAGGGGAGGGATTTGGGGGATTTAAAGGAGGGTTTCACCATAAATTCTTCATTAAACATTGCGGTATGGGATCTAAAATTCACCTTTGAGACCCCTTTCCTCGAAGGGTTCCTTCAAAGTAATTTCAAAAGTTGAGTTTTCATGTGGGTCTTTCTCAATCTCGAAAAATTATGTTATTAATTGGTTTGTTTATGTTTTATATTGGATAATATGAATTTAGTAATAGTTATTCCAACCTAATTATGATATGTCTTAATGGTTTGGTCTTGTTTTTAAAAGATGACCCTTAACCCTTAACCCTAGGTTTGATCTTGATATGAAATTGGTTGAAATTGATTCAATTGACCTAAGCATCTTGCTATGATCTAGTATTGAATTATGATGTAGTAATTCTTCTAGCCTTTTTATCGTGTTGATTATTTATTTATGATGATGTATAACCAAATTGGGTTGAATTGAGGATTTATGGTAAGACCTTGATGACGAACTATGAAGTCTACTTGGAAAGTCTTATGATCTCTATCCATTACTTCCAATTGTCGTTAATTGTGATTAAGTCATGATATTATATTAGAGTATGCCTTGTATTAGGATTGATAGGGTGGTATGATGTTCAATTTAAATGTCTTGACTATGATTGTGAGGTTGATTAAGATGTAAATATTATAAGGGTGGTATGATGTTCAATTTAAATCTCTTGATTATAATTGTGAGATTGATTAAGATGTAAATGTTATAAGGATGGTGATGATTACCAATGTGCCTTATTATGAATAAAACTGAAAATGTGATAACCTCACTTATGTGAATTGTGATGAAAAGACTATGCTCATACAATTCTTATTGAGCTATGATGATGATGATGATTATACAAAGGTTAGACCCTATGACCTACAATAAGCTATGATGATTAATAAAGACATTAAAGACATTTCAATAAAGAGACTTAGCTTAGCACCGAGTGAACTTGACAATAGGAGGTGGTGGCTTCCCATAGAGGAAGATTCACCCAATAGTTCCACGTGTAGTGTTGACTTCCCAAAGAGGGATACTCATCCAATGGATTCCCATG
Organism: Solanum arcanum; assembly: GCA_027789145.1. Taxonomy (NCBI): domain Eukaryota; kingdom Viridiplantae; phylum Streptophyta; class Magnoliopsida; order Solanales; family Solanaceae; genus Solanum; species Solanum arcanum. The sequence continues at coordinate 19,991,536 of CM050935.1, read as the reverse complement.
AGAGGAGGCACCAATTGCTTAGTGGTATGTAGAGGGAGAATATATATCTCTTAGTTCTTGAACTATGTTCCCCCCCAGAGGAAGACTAGTTAGTTGATCCACCTAGAAATCTATGTTTATGTTTTGTTGTACTTTGGCTGGTAGACCACCTTCCATCGGTGTAAGGTTTTACATCACCTGATTCCACACTTATCTCTTGTGGTCTATGTCGGTTAAGCAACCGTTCCTTATATTAAATGAACCAATGAGGGATAAACTATCTAAGGTGACTTGAGAGGTTTGACTTAGCCTAGGTAGGGCTATGTGACTCTACCTATGCCTTCCACTAGTTTACGTTGATGGATGATTTAGAAGGTTAATATTATGTATGTATATGATAATGAATGCAAAAGATGATAGTATGATGAGTTTACATGTAAATGATATTATACGGTGATTGATACTTTTATGAACATGTAAATGGTCTATGTTTCTAAAAGTATGATGTTGTATATTCTTAAAAGGTTATGTTATGTGAAGTTGAATATTAGTCATGATTCCTTTTGGGTCACTTGATTGAGTAAGGTTATGGGGCTTTGCTTGGTTATTGTACTTGTTGGCTTTGTGAGGATTCATGAGTAGTAGTCTTGCTTTATTATGATATGATGAACTCCTGTCTATGCTTGTGATATAATTACTTGATGGTAGGATTATATTAGATTATGCGTTAAAGTATATTGACAAGTATGTTATTTGCTTTGACTTGATGAATATGCCTTCTTGAGTTGTATGTTTTCCTTGATGATGCATAAGGCTTTCAAAAGTATAAAATAGCATGTTTGATAAAATGTCCCTTTTAGCATGATTTGATCTTATATGTGCATATGGTCTTAGTACAAGTGTCGTACTAACCCCATTTCTTCTTTTTCTCCAATATTTTAGGTTACGGTCGTTGAGGTTCTTTGAAGACGACTTGTAGAATACTTGGATCTCTTGATCATCCACATAGGGCAGGTCCTCATTTTCCGAGGGCGATGCCACTATCTAGCTTATGTATTTTTTTTTGTTAATGACTTCTATGGTTCTTTCTTTCCATTTAGTATGAAACATTGTATAGCCCATGTGAGGCACTTTTACTTGACGTATTAGTTATGCCCAAGTTCTTAAAAAAATCTTATTAGATGTTTATGAGATGAGACCACTATTATGACTATTATGTCTATATTATACTTTATATATTTATGTGCAATAAAAGTAGAAGACTAAGTAATCTTCCTATACAAAGGGTCTATGCAGACTCAATATATATGTTAGGTGTATGTAGATGTATAGGTAGACCTCCAAATAGAAGTAATGAAAAGTTCTAAATTTTTCGCTAAATTTGACTTATAAATGTAATGATGTATACTATGAGGCTAGTCTTAGTCCTCAAAGAGCACGAAGACACCGGTCTAGTCGATGGGCTTGTAATTCCTGCATGTTTTAAGTTAAATCATAAATAACTAATTAAGGGGTTTGGTGGTTATTTATGGGATTAGGAAATCCTAATTAAGTTAATTAACCCCCCATTAGTCTAATTACAACTCTCAAACTAAAACTATCTTCCTTCTCTCTTCTTTCTCTCTCTATTGGAAGCCACCATTGAAGACAAGCTAGGGGAGGGATTTGAGGGCTATAAAGGGACCATTTAACCATAAATTCTTCATCAAACGTTGAGGTATGGGATCTTATTCACCTTTGAGACACCTTTACTCAAAGTGTTCCTTCAAATTAATTTCAAAAGTTGAGTTTTCATGTAGGTCTTTCTCAATCTCAAAAATTATATCATGAATTAATTTGCTTATGTTTTTTATTGGATAATATGAATTTATTAACATGTATTCTAACCTAATTATGATATATCTTGATGATTTGGTCTAGTTTGTGGAATATAACCCTTAACGCTTAACCCTAAGTTTGATCTTGATTTGAATTAGGTTGAAATTGATTTAATTGACTTGATTATCGGTTGAATTAGTATTGGATAACATTTTTACATTAATCTTGAACAAATTAGAGTTATTTGTTGTCTTTCATGCTAGTTCTTGAGAAGATCATCTAGGTTAAGAAGTGAATTGACCTAAGTATCTTGCTATGAACTAGTATTGAATTGTGATGTAGTGATTCTTCTAGCCTTGTTATCATGTTAAGTATTTATTCATGATGATGTATACCTAAATTGGGTTGAATATAGGATTTATGGTAAGACCTTGATGATGAACTATGAAGTCAACTTGGTAAGTCTTATGATTTCTATCTATTACTTCCAATTGTAGTTAATTGTGATTAAGTCATGATGTTGTATTGCAGTATGTCTTGTATTAGAATTTATAGGGTGGTATGATATTGAATTGGAATGTCTTGATTATGATTGTGAGTTTAATTAAGATGTAAATGTTACAAGGATGGTGATGATTATTAATGTGCCTTATTATGAATAAAAATGAAAATGTGCTAACCTCACTTTTGTGAATTGTGATGAAAGGACTATATTCATACAATTCTTATTGAGCTATGATGATGATGATTATACAAGGGACCTATGACCTACAATAACCTATGATGATTAATAAAGATATTAAGGGATCGTTTGGTACAAAGATGCATAATGCAGGGATTAGTAATGCATGGATTAGTAATGCAGGGTTTAATACTGCAGGGATTATTTTTTAGCAAGTGTTTGGTTCATTATTTCCTACCTAGTCTTATGTTTGGTTTAAAACTTTACAAAAAGTTTATTTCCTATTATACCCTTTAGTTATTGTGAGATTATGTTTCATTTAACTAGTCAAGTTAAATATTAAAAAAAATATAAAAATATTATAATTTTGAGGTGTGATATGTCACATGGTATATTTCTAATTTTTTGTTGGTCAAATATACATTGAACTTAACATGAATTTAAGGCTACTTAAATTGTTCAATATACGCTTAGCTTATATTTAAAATAAAAAAAATAGTTCACGTGGTCAATTGACGAACTACATTTAAAAACAAAAAAAAACAAAAAATCAACCCAATATAACAACTCAAACATGGAGAAAAAATATTAGTTTATGAAATCACCAAATTACATGGAATAAATTTGGACAATTAAATGAACATTTATAAATATTCTCATATAAATAAAAAAAAAGAACATGAATTACAAAAAAAATTAGGAAAAATGATTTTGGGATAATTTAGTCTTTTAAGGGGTCTTATCCAAGGATTGCTAAACCTTGGATTAGTTATCCCTCCCTTTCCTAGGGATAAAATAAGACCTTGTATGAGGTATAACTAATCCATGGATTAGGTTAAACCAAACAATGTTTTTGTCGGACTATATTTTAATCCATGGATTGTTTTGATTAATACTTCCTATCAAACGGGTCCTAAAGACATTTCAATAACTTAGCTTAGCACCGAGTGAACTTGACAATGGGAGGTTATGGCTTCCCATAGAGGAAGATTCACCGTATAGTTCTACATGTGATATTGACTCTCCAGGGAGGGATACTCATCCAATGGATTCCCATGAGAGGAGGCCCAATTTCCAATTGGTATGTAGAGGGAGAATACCTATCTCTTAGTTCTTGAACTATGTTGCCCCCATAGTACGACTAGCTATTAGATCCACCTTGAAAGCTATATTTTTGTTTGGTTTTACTTTGGTCGGTAGACCACCTTCCATCCGTGTAAGGTTTTACAACACCGGATTCCACACTTAGCTCTTGTGGTCTTTGTCGGTTAAGGCAATTATTCCCTAAATTAAAATGAACCAATGAAGGACAAACGAACAAAGTGACTTGAGAGGTTTGACATAGGCTTGGTAGGGGTATGGGAATCTACCTATGCCTTGCACTAGTTTACATTGATGGAAGCTTTAGAAGGTTAATATTATGTATGTATATGATAATGAATGCAAAAGATGATAGTGTGATGACTTTACATGTAAATGATACTATACGGTGATTGATACTTTTATGAACATGTTGTCACGACCCAACCCGATGGGCCGTGACTAGTGCCCGTTTTGGACACCCACATACAAACCTGCTAAGTATAACCAACTGAAACTAAGACAATATGGAATTTAATCAAATCAAGCCAACCCCAATTTCATATATATATAAGAGGACCTGTCTCATAAGGAGTCATAACCATTCAACCATAACAGCATACGCGAGCCGACAAGGCCGCCACTATTCAAAGCATAATAACATACGTATACCAACAAGGCTGCCACTACACAATACACAATGATGTACGCAGCCGACAAGGCTGCCCCTGTACAAGCGGACATCCCAAACAAACCATGTCCAGACCATTATCCAAAACATATATATACAACCCACATAATGTCCACAGACCTCTAAGAGTACATTAGTGAAACTCGACGGGACAGGGCCCCGCCATACCCATAGACGAGCAAAAGACTACACAAAAGTTATGTACCAAAACGACTGGGCTCCGGAACAGTGGAGCTCTCCCAATCAGCAGAGTAGATATCCTAGGCGGGAGGATCACCGAACTATGCGTCTATACCTGCGGGCATGAAACGCAGCCCCCCGAGGAAAGGGGGTCAGTACGGACAATGTACTGAGTATGTAAATCATAAGGTAAAGATGACAGGATACCAATATGGCAAGTCGAAACAAAATATCACTACACATATACCCTTTTAAGTGAAAATCATGCATATATTTAACATTTAAGATGCCCAGCTTCCCTAGTAAGGGGCTCGGCAAAATAATCATCACGTCATCTCCGTCATCATCATCATCATAACCATCCTCATCACCAATCATATATATAATATACATACCCGGCCCTCTAGTGAGGAACTCGGTGACATATGCAAGAAACTCCGCACGAACATTACCCGGCCCGGGACTCGGTGAAATGATAAATGACTCTAAGCACGAGCAGAATATTATGAGCAACCATATGCAATTAAAATCATTTCTTATAACTCAATAGAACAATCAACGTGAATCAGCAAGGAGTATTACCAAAGATTAATGTTTTATCAAGATTATGAACCTTTAATACGATATGGAAACGTAAAATCTCAATGACTCTAAGAAGCATTACCATAGATATTAGAGATCATCATAGCCTCAGACATAGCCGATATATAGAGGAATAATTGTGGAAGCAAGAATATACGTCACCTAGACGCTCTAGAGGTAAGTATCAAATCTGTCCGTTATTCGCTTATTTTTAAAAGTCATGCCAAGCAAAGAAAGAAGGGACAACGTTACATACCGTATAATCGAGCCGCACGTCCAATATTTACTGCTCAAGCTATTAATCTATAACAAGCAAAAATCGTGTCGCAATTAGATAAACATCGTGCTTTACTTTCTTGTAAGCTAGCTAATAATCTAACGAAAATTCGGCAGCACCTCCCCTATTTTCCTTACTTCGTCCCAATCCGACAACAATCCAAATTATCCACAGCAATACCAATAACACATATAACCCAAAGAATCATATTAAACAACCCCCACCCCAAAACAGTTCCGTCTCGGCAACCATAGCAGCGAAGCAACGACACACCGAGCGATAACTCGTTTTATAACACATCTACCTTATCGTATTCATCCTTTGGAGTATATACTCATAATCACATTCAACATATACATAATGCCAAAACAGAATTTTCCTGCAGCTTGCTTTAATCAAAACAGCCCAAGCACCAACACGACACCACTAATAATCCGATTATGGTTTCCATTCATACTTAGCACATTCAATAACTAAAACAAACTTCCTAAGCTACTGGTCACGCCTCCTTCTTAAAATTAATGGATAATTAACAAGGGTATTCTAAAGAATTAACACACCAAACAAGGAGATTACAAACCAAATTATTTGCAGCTGCTGGCCAAGAGTTGCAGGGTTGGTTTCTCCATTTCCATGGCTGCCTAAGACAAGTTGTGAAGAAGAAGATGATATGCAGCAATGCATTTCACCACTTTATTTATCATGGAGTGGATTTCTTCACCTCATTTAATAGTATGAAGTGGAGGCAGCCCCCCTCTACACCTGTCCACTAAGGCCAGCCCACAATCTGATCCCTTTTTAATTTTTGCCTTGAGTGGTGGGGCCCACTGGATTAAATTAATCCTAATCAGCCACCAATTATGAGTGGTGGGGCCCACTGGATTAAATTAATCCTAATCAGCCACCAATTATGAGTGGTGGGGCCCATTGGATTAAATCAATCCAAATTAGCCACTAATTAATCCCTCACTTAAAGTTAATGGCACTTACATTAGCCAACTCATACTTAATATCACATTTGGAAATAACATCCTTGCCTAATATTTCTTTACGTCTTCTAGATCACGATGCGCACTACGTATAAAAAAAAATACGAGGCATAACACATGTAAATGGTCTATGTTTCTAAAAGTATGATGTTGTATATCCTTAAAAGGTTATGTTATGTGAATTTGAATATTAGTCGTGATTCCTGTTGGGTCACTTGATTGAGTAAGGTTATGGGGCTTTGCTTGGTTATTGTACTTGTTGGCTTTGTGAGGATTCATGAGTAGTAGTCTTGCTTTATTATGATATGATGAACTCCTATCTATGCTTGTGATATAATTACTTGATGGTAGGGTTATATTAGATTATGCGTTAAAGTAAATTGACAAGTATGTTATTTGCTTTGACTTGATGCATATGCCTTCTTGAGTTGTAAGTTTTCCTTGATAATACATAAGGCTTTCAAAAGTATAAAATAGCATGTTTGATAAAATGTCCATTTTAGCATGATTTGATCTTATATATGCATATTGTCTCATACTGTAACAACCCGTGTAGTCGGTTTGGGCACTAGAAATTTTTCTGTTAGAAAATACTTTCTGATAAATTTAAGTGGGTGTTTTGGACTATTCATAATTATAATTATGAAATTAGTGGGGTAGTTTTACTAATTTATTTAGTTAATAGTTAAGAAATAATATTATAATTAATAGTGGGTCACTTTTATCACTATTATAATTATATGAGTATAATAATTAGGGTAACAAATAATCTGTAGAAGAAAATAAAAGAGGAAAAAAGAAGAACAGTGAGAAAGACGACTTACCTGTGCAGCTACATTAAAGATTAAGCGTGGATTCGTTTAGCGGTAAGTTTCTTTATAAATTCGTAACATGCAGATTGGTGGAAAGAATATATTAGTTCTTGTAAAACTATAAATGTTCAGGTGTATGCTAAGTTGCTACGAGATAGGTTTAAGTACAAAATGTTGATTGAAAAAGTTAGGCAGCCATTAATCATTAATGTGTAAACAAATTGGAAGATTAAGGTATGGATGTGCATGTGGAAAATCTTACTGCCACTGGGTTGGCACCAGTAACTTAAAATTTTAGACATTAAAATATTTTATACCTTATTATATGTTATAATTTTATACATTGAAGTATGAAATTAATTATGGTTGGATAAGAAGGTATTAGATGAGAAGAATTGCTAAGTTGTAAAATTGGGTTAGGCGTTTTGCCACTAGGGTTCGAAACCAGTGCTTAATCTTGAATTAAGCTGTGTATCATCCTCTTATAAATTGAGTTTAGTATATTAAAATAGGTAATATATTAGGTGTATGAAATTATTTATATTTCATTAAAGTTATGTTAATTAGGGGAACTAAGACCTACCCTTAGTTTGAACTTTAGGAATTTAATTTTATAATTAGGTGAGTTTTTGGGTCTAGGCTAAATATAGAATAATCTGAGTGTTTATAGACTCGTTAACTTACAAATTGTGCATATATATACTTGATAGATTGGAAAGGTTCGGAGGCAATAAGGAAAGGAAAGGCATTGGAGAAGTAGTTACTTGAATAAAGAAGGCTTGATGAAAATAATATAACAATGAATTGAAAGCGGTGATAATAAAGGATAAATTAATAGTATAATTGGATCGGAGTGTCACGTTCCAACACGTTATTCTTGGATCGGAGTGTCACGTTCCGACATGGTATTTTTTGATCGGAGTGTCACGTTCCGACACGGTATTCTTGGATCGGAGTGTCACATTCCGACACGGTATTTTTGGATCGGAGTGTCACGTTCTGACACGATAATAATTAAGGAAAAATATGTTGAATTAATGGAAGATATTCAATCTCAAAGATCTCAACTCCCAAAATGGTTTGGTTAAGAGGCTTGAGTCCTCATGTGTGATCTTTATACCGTTGACTTAATACGTGCTTACTTTATTGTTATTGACACTTGTTCATGTTGTTTGTCGCTTATCACATGTTAAGTGCTATAGTTGAGTTCATACTATTATTCTTTGTATATTAGTTACTATTTTGGGTTGACCGGTGATACTTACTCAGTACATGTTGCCTCGTACTGAGTCCTACTTGTTTTCTTCTTTGTTTTCCTTTTATGAAATGCAACGAGTGTACCTATGACTTCTGATTTCCCTCAGCTCTAGCCAGCCTCCCGCATATCAAGTTACAGGGTGAGCTATCCATTCAAGCTCGTGTTGGATTCTCTCGGTCACGACATGATGTCCTATACTTTCAGACACATACCATTTTATTCTTTATTTTAGTGTATTCGATATTCTTAGACTTAGTATTGGAGATTAGATGTCCTTGATGTGATGACTATCAGATTTTGGGATGATAAGTATTAAACTTTAGAAACTTATTTAAATTGGTTGCTTAGTATCTTTTGGAGCTTCCGCATTATTTATATTATTTATAGTTGAACTATTGGTATATGTTAGGGTTTAGATGTGTTGTTCGCCCACCTAAGGAGGTAAGTGTGGGTGCCATTCACGACCCATTTTGGGTCGTGACAAACTTGGTATCAGAGCATTAGGTTCGTTGATCTCATCACACAAGGACAAGTCTAGTAGAGTCTTGCGGAACGGTAAGGGGACGCCTTTACTTTTCTTTGAGAAGCTATAGGATTTTAGGAAAGCTCATTTCTTTCTTTCTTTCGTGCTACTACTTGAATCCAATTGGTATCTAGGTGATACAAAATGGTATCTGAACTTCTTCACTCTATTTCAAATATGGGTACTACTAGAGTATTTGAAGTTGAAATAGCAACAACAGAAAGAAAAAAAAATAAGTCCTTAGAAATAAATATATTTTCTCGATCGCAAAATGTGGTGGTAGTTCTCATGTCGAGTGTCGGTTAATAAAGACACTACTATGACTTCATAGAGTGAGGGTATATTCGAGAAAGTCATTGATGCTTACTTGTTTAGAGTTAGGAAGTGTGTTATTTTGTTACTAAATTGATCTAAGAAGTAAAACAAATTGTTTGGTCTAGAGAGAGAACATATTCGATAATGTTTTGCAATTATTCAATGGGTAGAAATATGTGGGTTATTTGGGTACGATATTATGGACAGATATGATGTGTTCTAGTAAGGTATCTATTGGACTTTCACGGTGTGGCAGTAGTAGGGTTATGTGGAAACAGGTACGTCGATTGTCAAGTATGAATACTAATTACTAAAGGAGTTACAAGTTGTACGACATGGTCAGATAATAAGATTTAGTGTTGCATTCACATTTGAGAAACCAAATAGTTTATTACTACACGAACTTAGATTGGGCATTATTTTGAAGGAAAATTTTAGTGGTTGAGCATTATTTTAAAGAAAATCTTTAGTGGTGGATCTTTGGTACAAATATTAACACAACTTAAACTGTGCAATGTATCTTGAGGGTTTTGAGTGAGGACTGGTGGTTTTATCTTAAGCTTCAAAAGGTAGATTGATACTAGCATGACAGACTTATAGGGAAAGAAAATCCTAGTGGGTATACTTTGGGTGAAGTAAAATGAAGATTTTAGTAAGAAAGTGAATATAAAATTTGTTAGTCCCTTCATTTTGATTACTATATCTGAGTTTAAGGTGTCATGTCGAGGAAATTTTTTTTTTGACTTTGTGGTGATGAAAAGGGCTTACAAATACATGATGGTGATAGGAGTAAGTGATGGATGGTGACGGAGATGCAAATTATAGAATACAAATTATTGGTCAAATAAATTTTGTATGGTGATAAAAACTTGCGAGTATCTAAGGTTGATATTTCTACTATTTAGTGAGTAATGTGGTTGTATGATAAATTTTAGGAGATTTAGGGCACACTCGAATATAATTTAAAGGAGCTGGAATCATAACTATAATAAGATAAAACTTGTGGGATGTGTAGCCTGAAGAAAAATAAGTGAGAGCAGAATTATTTTCTCTGATTGTAAGAACTAAAAATGTATCTTCGAAGGGATCGAGAATTGGGTTCAAAATTGCGTGATTTCATCTATTTTGTTTTGGTTAAGGTAATAGCATAACAGGTTATCAGCTTGGTTAAAAGCTATTGAATAGAACTTAAGAGAGGAGTGTACAGACGTTCAACTTGAGTGAGATGATAGGTTCTGTTGTACTGTTGAATTTAGAAATGAGTAGGGTTGGATTTTTAGTGAAGCATATGGTATGGTTGGTGGAGAGGCAATCAATGATAAGCTAAGATAAGGTGATTCATAAAAATCTTCAAAGTATAAGCAAATGTAGATAATTATGGGCATTGTGTTACACAATTGGACTTGTAATTCAAATTAATTTTTTTGTTATAAGTCTGAATTTTTGGTGGTATATTTTGTCAAGGTATGAATTAGTAAGATGAGAAACGATTGATTGCATCGTTATTGAGCACGTGAAAGAATTTATGCATGCTTTGGACCATAAAGTTGTTACTTTTGATTGTTAAAGGATCTAAGGAAGGGTTTACCCTCAGAGTTTTGATTTAGAGTGTGAAGTAAAATGTCATGGATTATTAGTAAAACATGAGATCGGTAAGCAAGCTAGATAAACAAGAGTTTGATATATTGAAGGAGCGAGATATTTAGAATTTGCACCATGAAAAGAAATTGAGAAGAGTGAAAGAATAAGACCTCTCATATATATCCATGGGGTGTAGTTGATGGTTATTTTAATTTTTGCCCACGAGTTTAGATATAATTGTGAGATGTGAACTAGTTCGGTACAGACTTACTAGGAGTTTATCATCGACTTCTAAAAAAAATGAGTTTTGGTTTAGGTGACAAATAATGAGGTATGAAAATTTTAGTATTTTACAATGAGGTTAGATTGCTCAAATTAGGATAGAAGACTTAAGAATGATGTAAAAGGTGAGATATAATTCTACATGGTTATTAAGAATAAAGTTGGGTTAATACTACTCTATTGATGGGACTTCATAGAATGTTAAGGTGTGCTACATGGACATTTGATGGTTAATAGAGGTTATGAGCTTATAGGATACAAAATAGTTTGAGTGACAAAGAATTTTCCTAAGTGTTGGCATGATATATATAATGGTTTAAAATGGTACCTTAAGCATGGTATGTGAAAGTGGTGTAGAGTTGACTTTGGGTGTGATTTAATAGTTTTGTCTCAATGAAAAGGTACTATCACATTTGAAATTAGTGCTATAGGCCTTATTTGGGAGTCGTAACTGTCAGGAAATGCTTAAATAGAAAGAGATAGCCATAGTTTGAACATGTATTTGATAAGCATACTTTGATACTAATGATGGTTTGAGAGTAAGGTAGATGATCGATGTAGTTATACGTTTTGTTATTATTATGAGTGTTGACTTCAATGAATGTGGAGTTTGATAAACCAAGTATGTGTGCAATTATATTAGAGACATTCTATGAGGAGAGGTGTAGATCTCTAGTTTTTGATACTATTGAGATGAGACAATGGGTATTAATATTTTGGAATAATCATTGAGATAACTATCCTTTCTTGCCTTGCCTTCCTTTGATCGTTTGAGAAACGAACGATGGATAAATTGGTATCTATTGTAACAACCCGTGTAGTCGGTTTGGGCACTAGAAATTTTTTTGTTAGAAAATACTTTCTTATAGATTTAAGTGGGTGTTTTGGACTATTCATAATTATAATTATGAAATTAGTGGGGTAGTTTTACTAATTTATTTAGTTAATGGTTAAGAAATAATATTATATTAATAGTGGGTCACTTTTATCACTATTATAATTATATGAGTATAATAATTAGGGTAACAAATAATCTGTAGAAGAAAAGAAAAGAGGAAAAAAGAAGAACAAAGGAGAAAGACTGGCTTACAATGCAGCTACATTAAAGATTAAGCGTGGATTCGTTTAGCGGTAAGTTTCTTTATAAATTCGTAACATGTAGATTGGTGGAAAGAATATATTAGTTCTTGTAAAACTATAAATGTTCAGGTGTATGCTAAATTGCTACGAGATAGGTTTAAGTACAAATTGTTGATTGAAAAAGTCAGGCAGCCATTAATCATTAATGTGTAAACAAATTGGAAGATTAAGGTACGGATGTGCATGTGGAAAAGCTTACTGCCACTGGGTTGGCACCAGTAACTTAAAATTTTAGCCATTAAAATATTTTATACCTTATTATATGTTATAATTTTATACATTGATGTATGAAATTAATTATGGTTGGATAAGAAGGTATTAGATGAGAAGAATTGCTAAGTTGTAAAATTGGGTTAGACATTTTGCCACTAGGGTTCGAAACCAGTGCTTAATCATGAATTAAACTGCGTATCATCCTCTTATAAATTGAGTTTAGTATATTAAAATAGGTAATTAAATATTAGGTGTATGAAATTATTTATATTTCATTAAAGTTATGTTAATTAGGGGAACTAAGACCTACCCTTGGTTTGAACTTTAGGAATTTGATTTTATAATTAGGTAAGTTTTTGGGTCTAGTCTAAATATAGAATAATCTGAGTGTTTATAGACTCGTTAACTTACAAATTGTTCATATATATACTTGATAGATTGGAAAGGTTCGGAGGCAATAAGGAAAGGAATGGCATGGGAGAAGTAGTTACTTGACTTCAATTCTTCGGTGGAGGTAGGTTTGGTTTATGCTATTTGATAGTAAACTCTTAATAGTGATTGATATGCCTTGAATGATATTGTGAAGTTCTCTATGTACTTGACTGTGTGATTGTGTGATTTGGTTGTGTGGTTTGCGATTTGTCTGAAATCCTGAGACCGTAGAACTTATATTCTCTATTCCTATCTATCGAAGTGATGCCTTGAATAAAGAAGGCTTGATGAAAATAATATAATAATGAATTGAAAGCGGTGATAATAAAGGATAAATTAATAGTATAATTGGATCGGAGTGTCACGTTCCAACACGGTATTCTTGGATCGGAGTGTCACGTTCCGACACGGTATTTTTGGATCAGAGTGTCACGTTCCGACATGGTATTCTTGGATCGGAGTGTCACGTTCCGACACGGTGTTTTTGGATAGGAGTGTCACGTTCTGACACGATAATATTAAAGGAAAAATATGTTGAATTAATGGAAGATATTCAATCTCAAAGAACTCAACTCCCACAATTGTTTGGTTTGGAGGCATGAGTCCTCATGTGTGATCTTGATACCGTTGACTTAATACATGCTTACTTTATTGTTATTGACACTTGTTCATGTTGTTTGTTGCTTATCACATGTTAAGTGCTATAGTTGAGTTTTAACTATTATTCTTTGTATATTAGTTATTATTTTGGGTTGACCGATGATACTTACTCAGTACATGTTGCCTCGTACTGAGTCCTAATTGATTTTTTCTTTGTTTTCCTTTTATGAAATGCAGCGAGTGTACCTATGACTTCTGATTTCCCTCAGCTCTAGCCAGCCTCCCGCATATCAAGTTACAGGGTGACCTATCCATTCAAGCTCGTGTTGGATTCTCTCGGTCACGACATGATGTCCTATACTTTCGGACACATACCATTTTATTCTTTATTTTAGTGTGTTAGATATTCTTAGACTTAGTATTGGAGATTAGATGTCCTTGATGTGATGACTACTAGATTTTGGGATGATAAGTATTAAACTTTAGAAACTTATTTAAATTGGTTGCTTAGTATCTTTTGGAGCTTCCGCATTATTTATATTATTTATAGTTGAACTATTGGTATATGTTGGGGTTTAGATGTGTTGGTTCGCCCACCTAAGGAGGTAAGTATGGGTGCCATTCACGACCCATTTTGGGTCGTGACACATACTTAGTACAAGTGTCGTACTAACTCCATTTCTGCCTTTCCCCCAATATTTAGGTGTTGCTCATTGAAGTGCTTTAAACACGACTTGAAGAAGACTTGGATCTCTTGATCATCCAAGTAGGGTAGGTCATTATTTTCCGAGGGCGATGCCACTATCTAGCTTATGGAGTTTGGTTTTTAGTTAAAGACTTCTATGGTTCTTTCTTTCCATTCAGTATGAAAAATTGTATAGCCCATGTGAGGCATTTTTACTTGATGTATGGGTTATTCCCAAGTTCTTACAATCTTATTAGATGGTTATGAGATGAGACATTATTATGACTTATGTCTATGTTATACTTTATATACTTATGTGCAATAAAAGTAGAAGACTAAGTAATCTTCCTATACAAAGGGTCTAAGTATACTCGATGATATATATGTTATGTGTATGTAGAGGTCTATGTAAACCTCGAAGTACAAGTAATGAAAAGTTCTAAATTTTCCGCTAAATTTGACCTATGAATGTAATGATGTTAACTAAGAGGCTAGTCTTAGACTTCAAAGAGGATGACAACGCGGGTTACGTCTAGGAGGTATACCCAGATGTGACAAACTTGGTATTCGATGTCTCTCTCAACCACGCTATGTAAGTTCGTCTTTATAATTGTGAAGCGTGCCACACTTATGGATCGAAACCTATGTGATGCCTAGGAAACTCTCACTTTCTTAAAAATCCAATATCGTGCCATTTGAATATACTTATGGTGTTCTATTGCATCTAATCCTATTGTTGTGATTATAGGAAATGAAGACTTAGAGGAATGAGGCACAAAAGCTTGAAGAGGAAATTTCCAATGCGGGAGCTCATCCCCTTGGTGATCAAGTTCTTCTTCTTGAGGAAGGTGTGAATGATGACCAAGATCCGGTCAATCCTCCACCTTTGACGGGTGGTGACATTAAGTCTGCACTTATCTGGTTGGCCCAAGCCGTCACTGCTCAAGCCCAAGCTATGAAGGCCCAAGCTAACCAGGAGGTTGTACCTAATCAAAATCAATAAGTTGCTACCATGCCCTCCCGTCTAAGGGATTTCATTCGAATGAATCCTCCTACTTTCCACGGGTCCAAGGTTAAAGAAGACCCCCAAGAGTTCATCGATGAAGTATACAAGATACTCTTAGGTATAGGGTTGTCTAATAGTGACAAGGCCGAGTTAGCCACTTATCAACTCAAGGATGTGGCTCAAGTATGGTATGTCAAATAGAGGGATAATAGGTCATTAAGGGGTGGTTCGGTGACTTGGGAGATCTTCAAGAAGGCTTTTCTTGATCGGTTCTTTCCTAGGGAGATGAGGGAAGCTAAAGTGATGGAGTTCATCAACCTTCACCAAGGATGTATGAGTGTTCATGAATACTCCTTGAAATTCACTAAATTATCAGAATATGCTCCTTCTCTGGTTTCCGATCCTAGAGATGAAATGAGCCTCTTTGTGACGGGGGTGTCGGATGATTTGCAAGAGGAGTGTCATTCGGCTATGCTACATGACAACATGAACATTTCTTTCGATATGGTGCATGCCAAACATGTGGAAGAGGCAAGGTCTAAGAGGAAGAGTGGAGATCCTAAAAGGTCAAGATCTTTCAATGGTGGTTCTTCAAAGAATAGGCTTGAGATACAAGACAAACTTAAATTTAAGAAGAGGGTTTCTAATCAAGTTCCATCCAAGCTCCCTAAGTCTCGTGATAATATGGTGATTAAATCGAGAGCCCAAAAGGGAAGGAGGGGAAACTCACCAAATGAAGAAGCCTACATGTGCCAAGTGCGGAAAGGGCCATTTTGGTGAATGCTTGGTTAGAATGGGCAATTATTTTGGTTGTGGCAAGAGTGGCCACAAGGTTAGGTATTTCCCTAATATAAAGTGGCAAGAAAAGGATGTTCAATCTCAAGCAAGTGGTTCAAATGAGTCACCAAAGAAGAACCGCTTCAATGCTCTTCGCTGTAGGGGTGAGTAAGAGACTTCTCCCAATGTGGTGACCGGTAATGTTGAAAGTCTTCTCTATTGATGTTTATGTCTTACTTGATCCCGGTTCTACTTTATCATTTGTTACTCCTCTAGTAGCTAAAAAGTTTGACATTTGACCTGATATTTTGCATGAACCTTTTATGGATTTACTCCTGTAGGTGAGTCGGTTGTTGCAAAAAGAATGTATAGAAATTGTCCTATAATGTTTCCCAGTAGAGTTTCTTATGTTGAACTAGTAGAAATGGATATGCTTGATTTTGATGTCATTTTGTATATGGATTGGTTGCGTGCTTGATTTGCCTCTATTGATTGTAGGACTAGGGTGGTCAAATTTAGTTATCCAAATGAACCCGTTGTAGAGTGGAAGGGGGGAAACTATATTCCTAGAGGTAGTATCATCTCTTGTCTAAAAGCTTGCAAAATGATCTCTAAAGGTTGTCTATACCATATTGTAAAAGTCCAAGATCTAGACTCCGAAATTCCTCCCATTTAGTCGATCCCCATAGTGAGTGAATTTCCGGAGGTCTTTCCCAATGATCTTCCCGGTATTCCTCCCGAATGGGAAATTAATTTTGGTATTGAATTATTATCGAATAGAAATTCCATATTCCTCCTTATCGGATGGCTCCGGCCGAATTGAACGAGTTGAAGGCTCAACTCAAAGACTTACTAGACAAAGGCTTCATTAGACCTAGTATTTCTCCATTGGTTGCTCCGGTTTTATTCGTGAAAAGGAAGGATGGGTCCTTAAGAATGTGTGTTGATTACCGCAAACTCAATAAAGTCACAATCAAGAACAAGAATCCTCTCCCTCGGATTGATGAGTTGTTTGATCAAATCCAAGGGGAAATCTACTTTTCTAAGATTGACTTGAGGTTGGGGTATCACCAACTAAGGGTGAGAGTGAGGATATACCAAAGTCGGCATTTCGAACTGACTAGATATGGTCATTATGAGTTCCTAGTAATGTCCTTTGGTCTCACTAATACTCCGGCGGCATTTATGGACCAAATAAATAGAGTGTTTAAAATCTACCTAAATTCATTTGTCCTTATCTTCATTGACGACATCTTAATATATTCGAAAAATGAGGGTGATCACATGAACCATTTATGGGTTGTGTTGCAAGTACTTGAAAAACATCAATTTTTTGCCAAGTATAGCAAATGTGAGTTTTGGTTGAGGTCGGTGACATTTCTTGGTCATATCATTTCTAGTGAGGGAGTGGAGGTTGATCCAAGGAAAAAATAGGCAGTGAAAAAATTGGCCTAGACCATTGACTCTAACTGGCTTTAGGAGTTTCTAGGGTTTAGCGGGTTATTATCGGAGATTTATGAATGGTTTTGCGTCCATTGCATCCCCCTTGACTACTTTGACCCAAAAGTGTAAGAAATTTTAGTGGTCGGAGACATGTGAGATAAGCTTCCAAATGTTGAAAGATAGGCTTACTTTCACTCCGGTGTTGACTTTGCCGAGGGTTCAAAGGGTTTTTTTGTGTATTGTGACGCATCCCGAGTGGGTTTGGGGTGTGTTCTTATGCAACATGGAAAGGTGATAGCCTATGCTTCTAGGCTATTTAAGGTGCATGAGCGAAACTATCCAACTCTTGACCTTGAGTTAGTGGTCGTGGTGTTTGCCTTGAAAATATGAATGCATTACTTGTATGGTGTCCATGTTGATGTTTATACTGACCATAAGAGTCTCCAATATGTGATTATCCAAAAGGAGTTGAATCTCCGATAAAGAAGGTGGTTATAATTATTGAAAGATTACGACATGAGTGTCCCCAATAACCCCAACAAGGCCAATGTAGTTTCAGATGCTCTAAGTTGTATGACTCTAGGTAGTGTTTCAAACATAGATGAAGCCAAGAAAGACCTAATGAAGGATGTTCATAGGTTGACTAGGTTGGGTGTGAGGTTGGAAGATTCTCCAAATAGTGGTTTCATGGTCCATCATAACTCTGGGTTATCATTGATAGTTAAGGTGAAGTCCAAACAACACCTTGATAAATCATTGATGGAGTTGAAATAATCGGTCCTTGGTAAGTTAAATAAGTCATTCTCCTTAGGGGAGTATGGTTTTTTGAGGTACCAAGGGAGATTGTGTGTTCCCAAGGTAGATGTGTTGAGGAACCAGATCCTTGAGGAAGCCCATGGGTCCTGCTACTCCATTCATCCGGGTTCGACAAAAATGTATCATGACCTTAGGGAAGTATTTGGTGGAAAGGTTTGAAGAAGGACATAATGGAGTTTGTTTCTATGTGTCCAAATTGCCAACAAGTAAAAGCCGAACATCAAAAGTCGCGCATGTTACTACAAGAAATCCAAGTTCCTACTTAAAAGTGGTAAGACATCAATATGGATTTTGTAGTGGGTTAACCTCGGACTCAAAGGCAATGTGACTCTACATGGGTGGTTGTGGATAGGTTGACCAAGTCTTCTCACTTTATTTCCCATGAAGTATACTTATTTGGCGAAAGATTACGTTTGGATCTTCATAGATGATATTGTCTATCACCATGGTATTCCGTTATCCATTATATCGGATCGGGGTGCACAATTCACATCTAGGTTTTGGAGGTCATTCCAAGTAGGGTTGGGTACAAAGGTGAAGTTGAGTACCGCTTTTCATCCCCAAACGGATGGTCAAGCAGATCGTACTATTCAAACCCTTGAGGATATGCTTAGGGCTTGTATTATTGATTTCAAGGGAAATTGGGATACTCATTTGCCTTTTGGTGGAGTTTGCTTATAATAACAGTTTTCATTCATCCATCTCCATGGCTCCATATGAAGACTTGTATGGTAGGAGGTGTAGTCTCTTATTGGATGGTTTGAAGTGGGTGAGCCTTTGCTTCTTGGTCCTGATTTGATTTACAAGACTTTGGAAAAAGTTCATATAATAAGGAACCGGTTGCAAACGGCCTATAGTCGGAAGAAGTCTTATGCCGATCATAGGAGAAGGGAATTGGAGTTTGAATAAGGTGATAAGGTGCTTGAAAATTTAGCCTATGAAAGGGATGGTTAGATTCGGCAAGAAAGAGAAGTTGAGTCCTCGTTATGTGGGTCCTATGAAATTTTGCAAAGGGTTGGTAAGGTTGCCTATGAATTGAAACTTCCTAGTGAATATGCTTCGATTCATAAGATTTTCCATGTTTCCATGCTTAAGAAGTGTATCAGTGATCCCGAGTCTATTCTTCCTATTGAGGGTCTTGGTGTGAAGGATAACCTCTCTTATGAGGAAGTTTCGGTTCAAATTCATGATAAATAAGTCAGGAAGTTAAGGAATAAAGAGATGGTTTCAGTAAAGGTATTATGTAAGAATCACCTAGTTGAGGGTGCAACATGGAAGGTCGAGGCCGATATGAAGTCCCGTTATCCTCATATATTTGATAACTAAGATTTGTAGTTTTTACTAATAATGAAAATAGTTACTAAAAATTGAAGTTGCTTTGATTTTGGTGAAGTCTTGTAAAATGTGCATTTTTGAATAGCTTTACAATGACTTACAATAAAGATGTGCAATTGAACTTGATATTTTGTTCTTTGACTTGTTTGAGTTATCTTATGCATTTTGATATGGCGATTCTTTATGAAACTATATGTAGCATGTTTGTATGTTGAACTTTAGTATAATTGACTCATGTAAAGCATGTTGAGATCATGTTGTTATGAGAATGAAATTCCTCCTAATGTGATATTTGAGCCTTATGTTTGGTAACTGAAATTTTGAATTGCCTTGTGTAAAAGATATAGTTGATGTTGTTATGTATTGTTGTTAGTTGGGCTGCTAGTCTTGAGTCTATTCCTTTCTTCTAAACATTTTTAGTGTCATTCAGGGACAAATGTTCCTTAGGGGGGATAATGTAACACTTTGGAAATCCACGACGTGTCTAAAAGCCTAACACAAGTGTCATGAGGTCTACACACTGTTGTAAGAGTCATTTTAATGAAAATAGGTCATTTAGGAAGTTTAATAACCAAAACGTTCAAGAAACGTCTGCGACGTCTGGAAACTAGTTCATGGAGGTACTAGCGTGTCTTAGCCTATTTGACTAGCTTTTAGGAGTTGAAAATCCATTAAAATTAGTGGGAGGGTAGATAACATGTGATTAAGTCGATTCATGGTTGAAACGTCTAGGTACAACTCCCAAGCACAAACCAAGGGCCCTTGAGGACCCTTGCACGTTGGAGTCAACACTGCCTGGGTAGTGTGTAAGACGCAATCGACTATCCGTGTGTGGATCAACGGGGCATCGTTGCCAACCGTTGATCAACACTATGACAAATTATTGGAGCCCTCGCCTGCACAAGTCTCTGAAAAGAACCACAGATGTGCAGCACACAGGAGGGCTGGTCCGTCGATTGACCAATGATCCGTCGATCGTGGTCTCGTCGATGGGGCCTGTAATTCCTGCACATTTTAAGTTAAATCTTAACTAACTAATTAAGGGGTTTAGTGGTTATTTATGGAATTAGGGAAGCCTAATTAATTTAATTAACCCCCCATTAGTCTAATTACAACTCTCAAAATAAAACTCTCTTCCTTCTCTCTTCTTTCTCTCTCTATTGGAAACCACCATTGAAGACAAGCTAGGGGAGGGATTAGGGGGCTATAAAGGTATAATTTAACCATCATTTCTTCATTAAACATTGAGGTATGGGATCTTATTTATCACGACCCAACCCGATGGGCCGTGACTAGTGCCCGTTTTGGACACCCACATACAAACCTGCTAAGTATAATCAACTGAAACTAAGACAATATGGAATTTAATCAAATCAAGCCAACCCCAACATCATATATATATATATATAAAGAGGACCTGTCTCATAAGGAGTCATAACCATTCAACCATAACAGCATACGCGAGCCGACAAGGCCGCCACTATTCAAAGCATAATAACATACGTAAGCCGACAAGGCTGCGACTACACAATACACAATGATGTACGCAGCCGACAAGGCTGCCCCTGTACAAGCGGACATCCCAAACAAACCATGTCCAGACCATTATCCAAAACATACATATACAACCCACCTAATGTCCACAGACCTCTAAGAGTACATTAGTGAAACTCGACGGGACAGGGCCCCGCCATACCCATAGACAAGCAAAAGACTACACAAAAGTTATGTACCAAATCGACTGGGCTCCGGAACAATGGAGCTCTCCCAATCAGCAGAGTAGATATCCTAGGCGGGAGGATCACCAAACTGTGCGTCTACACCTGCGGGCATGAAACGCAGCCCCCCGAGGAAAGGGGGGTCAGTACGGACAATGTACTGAGTATGTAAAGCATAAGGTAAAGATGACAGGATACCAATATGGCAAGTCGAAACAAAATATCGCTACACATGCACCCTTTTAAGTGAAAATCATGCAAATCTTTAACATATAAGGTGCCCAGCTTCCCTAGTAAGGGGCTCGACAAAATAATCATCACGTCATCTCCGTCATCATCATCATCATCATAACCATCCTCATCACCAATCATATATATAATATACATACCCGGCCCTCTAGTGAGGAACTCGGTGACATATGCAAGAAACTCCGCACGAACATTACCCGGCCCAGGACTCGGTGAAATGATAAATAACTCTATGCACGAGCAGAATATTATGAGCAACCATATGCAATTAAAATCATTTCTTATAACTCAATAGAACAATCAACGTGAACCAGCAAGGAGTATTACCAAAGATTAATGTTTTATCAAGATTATGAACCTTTAACACGATATGGAAACGTAAAATCTCAATGACTCTAAGAAGCACTACCATAGATATTAGAGATCATCATAGCCTTAGACATAGCCGATATATAGAGGAATAATTGTGAAAGCAAGAATATACGTCACCTAGACGCTCTAGAGGTAAGTATCAAACCTGTCCGTTATTCGCTTATTTTTAAAAGTCATGCCAAACAAAGAAAGAAGGGACATCGTTACATACCGTACAATCGAGCCGCACGTCCAATATTTACTGCTCAAGCTATTAATCTATAACAAGCAACAATCGTGCCGCAATTAGATAAACATCGCGCTTTACTTTCTTGTAAGCTAGCTAATAATCTAACGAAAATTCGGCAGCACTCCCCCCTATTTTCCTTACTTCGTCCCAATCCGACAATAACCCAAATTATCCACAGCAATACCAATAACACAGATAACCCAACGAATCATATTAAACAGCCCCCTCCCCAAAACAGTTCCGTCTCGGAAACCATAGCAGCGAAGCAACGACACACCGAGCGATAACTCATTTTATAATTTGCAACACATCTACCTTATCGTATTTATCCTTTGGAGTATAGACTCATAATCACATTCAACATATACATAATGCCAAAACAGAATTTTCCTGCAGTTTGCTTTAATCAAAACAGCCCAAGCACCACCACGACACCACTAATAATCCGATTATGGTTTCCGTTCATACTTAGCACATTCAATAACTAAAATAAACTTCCTAAGCTACTGGTCACGCCTCCTTCTTAAAATTAATGGATAATTAACAAAGGTATTCTAAAGAATTAACACACCAAACAAGGAGATTACTAACCAAATTATTTGCAGCTGCTGGCCAAGAGTTGCAGGGTTGGTTTCTCCATTTCCATGGCTGCCTAAGACAAGTGGTGAAGAAGAAGATGATATGCATCAATGCATTCACCACTTTATTTAGCATGGAGTGGATTTCTCCACCTCATTTAATAGTATGAAGTGGAGGCAGCCCCCCTCTACACCTGTCCACTAAGGCCAGCTCACAATCTGATCCCTTTTTAATTTTTGCCTTGAGTGGTGGGGCCCACTGGATTAAATTAATCCTAATCAGCCACCAAATATGAGTGGTGGGGCCCATTGGATTAAATTAATCCAAATTAGCCACTAATTAATCCCTCACTTAAAGTTAATGGCACTTACATTAGCCAACTCATACTTAATATCACATTTGGAAATAACATCCTTGCCTAATATTTCTTTAATCACTTGGAACTTAAAATAAAATCTCATTCCCCGGACTTACGTCTACTAGATCACGATGCGCACTACGTATAAAAAAAATATGAGGCATAACATTATTCACCTTTGAGACCCCTTTACTCAAAGTGTTTCTTCAAATTAATTTCATAAGTTTAGTTTTCATGTGGGTCTTTCTCAATCTCGAAAATTATGTTATGAATTAATTTGTTTGTGTTTTCTATTGCATAATATGAATTTATTAACATGTATTCTAACCTAATTATGATATATCTTGATGGTTTGGTCTAGTTTGTAGAATATGACCCTTAACCCTTAACCCTAGGTTTGATCCTTATTTGAATTACGTTGAAATTGATTCAATTGACTTGATTATCGGTGAATTACTATTACATAACATTTTTACATTAATCTTGAAAAAATTAGATATATTTGTTGTCTTTCATGCTAGTTCTTGAGAAGATCATCTAGGTTAAGAAGTGAATTGACCTAAGTATCTTGCTATGAACTAGTATTGAATTCTGATGTAATGATTCTTCTAGCCTTGCTATCATGTTAATTATTTATTTATGATGATGTATACATAAATTGGGTTGAATGTAGTATTTATGGTAAGGCCTTGATGATGAACTATGAAGTCAACTTGCTAAGTCTTATGATCTCTATCTATTACTTCCAATTGTAGTTGATTCTGATTAAGTCATGATGTTGTATTGGAGTATGTCTTGTATTAGGATTGATAGGGTGGTATGATGTTGAATTGTAATGTCTTGATTATGATTGTGAGTTTGATTAAGATGTAAATGTTACAAGGATGGTGATGATTATCAATGTGCCTTATTATGAATAAAAATGAAAA
The DNA here is from genome assembly GCA_027789145.1 of Solanum arcanum. Lineage (NCBI taxonomy): Eukaryota > Viridiplantae > Streptophyta > Magnoliopsida > Solanales > Solanaceae > Solanum > Solanum arcanum. Next base: position 19,967,606 of record CM050935.1, on the reverse strand, counting down.
TGTGCTACCTCACTTATGTAAATTGAGATAAAATGACTATACTCATACAATTCTTATTCAGCTATGATGTTGATGATTATACAAGGGACCCTATGACTTACAAATAACCTATGATGATTAATAAAGACATTAAGTGATCGTTTGGTACAAAGATGCATAATGCAGGGATTAGTAATGCATGGATTAGTAATGCATGGATTAGTAATGCAAGGTTTAGTAGTGCAGGGAATATTTTTTAGCAAGTGTTTGATTCATTATTTCCTACCTAGTCTTATGTTTGGTTTAGAACTTTACAAAAAGTTTATTTAATTATACCCTTTAGTTATTGTGAGATTATGTTTCATTTAACTAGTCAAGTTAAATATTAAAAAATATAAAAATATTATTAATTTTGAGGTGTGATATGTCACATGGTATATTTCTAATTTTTTGTTGGACAAATATACATTGAACTTAACATGAATTTAATGCTACATAAATTGTTCAAATACGCTTAGCTTATTTTTAAAATAAAAAAAATAGTTCACGTGGTCAATTGACGAAATACATTTAAAAACAAAAAAACAAAAAATCAACCCAATATAACAACTCAAACATGGAGAAAAAAATATTAGTTTGTGAAATCATCAAATTACATGGAATAAATTTGGACAATTAAACGAACATTTATAAATATTCTCATATAAATAAAAAAAGAACATGAATTACAAAAAATATATGAAAAAAGATTTGGCGATAATTTAGTCATTTAAGGGGTCTTATCCAAGGATTGCTAAACCTTGGATTAGCTATCCCTCCCTTTCATAGGGATAAAATAAGACCTTGTATGAGGTATAACTAATCCATGGATTAGGTTAAACCAAACAATGTTTTTGTTAGACTATATTTTAATCCATGGATTATTTTGATAATACTTCCTACCAAACGGGTGAAAAAGAAATTTCAATAAAGGGACTTAGCTTAGAACCGAGTAAACTTGACAATGGGAGGTTATGGATTCCCATATAGAAAGATTCACCATATAGTTCTACATGTGATGTTGACTCCCCAGGTAGGGATACTCATCCACTATATTCCCATGAAAGGAGGCCCAATTTCCAATTGGTATGTAGAGGGAGAATACCTATCTCTTAGTTCTTGAACTATGTTGCCCCCATAGAAAGACTAGCTAGTAGATCCACCTCGAAAGCTATATTTTTGTTTGGTTTTACTTTGGTCGGTAGACCACCTTCCATCCATGTAAGGTTTTACAACACCGGATTCCACACTTAGCTCTTTTGGTCTATGTTGGTTAAGGCAAGTATTCCCTAAATTAAAATGAATCAATGAAGGACAAACAAACAAAGTGACTTGAGAGGTTTGACATAGGCTAGGTAGGGGTATGGGAATCTACCTATGCCTTGCACTAGTTTACATTGATGGAAGCTTTAGAAGGTTAATATTATGTATGTATATGATAATGAATGCAAAAGATGATAGTGTGATGACTTTACATGTAAATGATACTATACGGTGATTGATACTTTTATGAACATGTAAATGGTCTATGTTTCTAAAAGTATGATGTTGTATATCCTTAAATGGTTATGTTATGTGAAGTTGAATATTAGTCATGATTCCTGTTGTGTCACTTGATTGAGTAAGGTTATGGGGCTTTGCTTGTTTATTGGACTTGTTGGCTTTATGAGGATTCATGAGTAGTAGTCTTTATTTATTATGATATGATGAACTCCTATCTATGCTTGTGATACTATTACTTGATGGTAGGGTTATATTAGATTATGCGTTAAAGTATATTGACAAGTAAGTTATTCGCTTTGACTTGATGAATATGCCTTCTTGAGTTGTATGTTTTCCTTGATAATACATAAGTATAAAATAACATGTTTTGATAAAATGTCCCTTTTAGCATGATTTGATCTTAGATGTGCATATTGTCTCATACTTAGTACAAGTGTCTTACTAAATCCATTTCTTCCTTTCCCCCAATATTTTAGGTTACGATCGTTGAGTTTCTTTGAAGAAGACTTGCAGAATACTTGGATCTCTTGATCATCCAAGTAGGGTAGGTCCTCATATGTTATGTGTATGTAGATGTCTATGTAAATCTCCAAAATAGAAGTAATGAAAAGTTTTAAATTTTTTGTTAAATTTGACTTATAAATGTAATGATGTATAATAAGAGGCTAGTCTTAGTCCTCAAAGAGGACGAAGACACCGATTATGTCTAGGGGGTAAACTCCGATGTGACTCTTAGCTACCATTCATTACTTGAGATATGGAAAGTAGTGTGGAATAAAAACTTTTCACAAGAATAACAATAAGAAGGTTTTTATAAAATAGTAGGGAGTAAGTCTCATCGTCACAATCCAACTTAGTGACACAACTTAAATATCTTAGGGTCACGACCCTTTACATTGAAATAAAATACGTCATACGTCTTATACAAGTCTTAATGAAAAACTAAATACACATATAATATGTCCTAGAATATATGAGGACATAACGAGTCTTGAGAGAGTCAACTTCCCAAGCCTTGCCTTCTAAACTTCCACTAGCCTCCAACCTATACTTATAGAGTATAGACAAGTATGGGGTTAGTACAAACATTGTTAGTATGGCATCATGCAAAAACATAAGTAAAAGGGGACATTTTAGTTAGAATAAAGCTTTCATTCTATTTAATTAAAAACCTTCATGAATCTAGTAATAAAACAACATCAAATCATCATTTAACACATTAAGGTACAACTCCCATAATTTTAACACAAGACTACATTTCACAGCGAACCCATAAAACCCTCACAATAAACTCTTTTCATTACATCTTACAGTGAACCCATTTCCCTTGAAGTTGCCCTATTCAAAGTTATTTGAAAACTCACTAAGGTAAGATATGAAGAAACTTCCCAATACAAGTACATATTCACCTAAGGGATCCTTAATACTATCAATGATAGGCCTACTTCACCACACTTAACAAGTAAATATTCAATATCAAAGAAACTAGATGAACATTATTCAATATCAAAGAAACTAGAGGAACATACTTGCACTTAAGGACTTGATATAATAACCCTTCTCGAAGACAACTCCCAAGTTACACTTAGTGCAAAGTGAAAGTAGTCTCTCATACTACTACTTCCATCTAGTGCTCCTTAAGGATTTTCTTAGATTAGGAACACACCACATTCATCATTTATATAATCTTCATAAATCATGCACATAGGTTATAATACTTAAAAATCTTAAACATAACATCATAATACTTCACTTTCATTACACATAAAGTCACATTACTTCATTTATATCACATAATTACCCATGCATTCGACTTTCACATAGGGATACAACAAGACTTCCTTCAAATGCCTGCTCATGTAATGGATAGATAGTGTCCCATACCACCACCTATCCTACGTAGTACACCCTTTAGAAGACTTAGTTCACTACATTATTTTGTGGGGGATAACATTAATCGACATAGACCATGAGAGCTAGACATGAAATCTGGTATTAACCCCTACCGGATGAGGGATCCCCACTTGCCTAGGGTAAGGTCATTCTTGAACCTTTACATGGATTCTTCATTAGCTACTCCTATGCGGGCATATAGTTAAGGGATGAGGAGATTGCTTGTAAGTAACCCATTCTCTACTAACGAGGAGTACTCATCTCAAGAGGTACATTGAATACAACACCTTTACTCACGAAATGTATCCACCTCTTCTCAAATCCTCTCGGTGCTAAAATAACTACCCCACAGAGTCGTTAAATTTCTTTATTATAGGTTAAGGGATAACTATTAGACACCACATCTAAACACAAAGGGTATCCATCCCCCAATCTATCTTAGGAAGCTCTTGGGAATAGTGAGGTTGCTACAAAATAATTTATCTAAACTCACAAAGAGTGTTCACCCCCAAATCCCCCTTTTCATACTATAGAAATAGTAGGGAGGTCTAGACTCTTCATATCTACTCACATAGTGTCTACCCTACAAGATCCCCCCTTTCATTCACTAACTTCATTCATTCATTCAAAGTGTGTGTGAGAGAGTACATGTGAGCACACCTTCTCACACACACTTCATAAATTCACTATTTTCATAACCTTGACTTCTAAACATGCTTAAACCTTCATTCATCATATTTCACACACTAGCATGCTGCACATATACATATACTTCACTTATCTAGCTAGATACACCTTTCAATTCCTAAAATGCCTATGCCAATGTGTTCATTAAGTTTATGTAATAGCTTAGACTTATATTATATGTTGTTACGGGTCGTATCCCTATTCTATTCAATAGAGTTGTGTCTTAAGATGACAAAGAGACTTAGAATCTAATTATGTACTTATGAAATTTTGACATATATGAAGTGATAATTCTAGCATATGATGTGCTATGAAAAGTTTTGAATTTTCCGCTATTTTACGATTATCAATAAAAGATGTCTAAGGGCTTGTATAAGACCTCACGACCCGAAAGTAACCCCTAGAAGTTAGGAAGAACCCTCATTTCGTGGCCGGGCATCTTGACCCTTTGGAGTCTTGTACAAGCCCTTCAACTACCATTCATTATATAAGACATGAAAAGTAGTGCGGTGTTAAAACTTTCACGAATAATTTAATAAAAGGAATCTTTCATAAATACTTAAGAAATCTTATCGTCACAAGACAAACTTAAAGACACGACATAAATAACTTAGGGACACGACCCTTTACATTGAAAAGAAACATAATAATTCTTTAACTAAGAAATGAAGAAATGGACTATGTCCTCGAATATGAGAGGACATACTTTATCTTGAGGGGAACTTTCCCAAGCTTCACCTTCTAGACTTCAACCTTGAAAATTCTTCCAACCTATACTTATAGTATAGAAAAGTATAGGGTTATTACAAATATTGTACTAAGTATGGCATATGCAAAAACATGCGAAAAGGGACATTTTAGTAAAATAACATTTCATGCAATTTAAGTAAAGTATTCATGAATTTAGAAGCAAATTAACATGAGAACCATCGTTGACACTTAGAGAAGAACTCACATAATGTTAAACCAAAAGGGCACTTTACAGTAACTTCATAAAACTTACAGTGAATAAAAAAATGCCATTGCTGTGAACTATTATGAGCCATCACAATGAATCGTTTAAAGCATTTACAATAAATTCAACTTGCGCAATTACAATGAACTATCCTATTCTAAATGAGTGAACTTCCAAGGCCAAGCGAAAGAGAAAGTGATCTCATTTTACGTAAGAGTTTCCCTAACTCGAGATTATCCTAAGACTCACTAAGGTAAGACGTGAAGGAAGTATGCATATGCCTTCTTCAATACACACCAAAGCAATCCTCAAGACTATCCCATTTGGCTTAATCAACTTGGGAGAAACAAGCCCCTCAATCAATTGCAAGACATCAAAAGACACCCAACAAGCCACAAAAGTCTTCCCTTTCGGAATGCCTACTTAGTACAATGAGTAGATAGCGTCCCATACCACCACCTACCCTAAGTAGCACATTCTTTTAGAAGGTTTGGCACCAAGTCTTCCCTTTCGGAAGGTCCTACCTATTGCAACAGAATGATAGCATCCCATACCACCACTATCCTAAGTAGTACGTTCTTTTAGAAGACTTACTTCATTCAATTCAAATAAGTCTCACAAAGACTCCCCTTTCAGATTGCCTACCTAGTGCAATGGATAAATAGCGTCCCATTCCACTACCTACCCTAAGTAGAACACTCCTTTAGAAGACTTAGCACGTTTATTTATTTTGTGGGAGTTAGCTTAACCGACATAGACCATGAGAGCTAGACATGGAATCTCGATATTAACCCTATCGGATGAGGGATCCTCATTTGCCTAGAGTAAGGTCATTCTCTTAGCATTTACTTGGCTTTCCCGATAGCTACAACTATGCGGGCGCATAGTTAAGGGATAAGGAGATTACTACTAAGTAACTCATTCTCTACTAACAAGGAGTACTCATCTCAAGCGGTACATTGGAGTACAACATCTCAACTCACGAAGTGTAATCCACCTTACTTTCATATCCTCTCGGTGCTAGGCATAACTTCCCACGGATTCTCAACATTATAGACTATAGGTTAAGGATAACTAGCTAACACCACATCTCAAATCAAGAAGGGCATTCATCCTCCAACCTATCCTAGAAAGTCATGGGATGTAATGGGGTTGCTACTAAACACTTCATCTCAACTCACGAAGAGTGTTCACCCCAAAACTCTCCATTAGGACTTAACTTAGCTTCATTCATTCATTTAAGTGTGAGAGTGTGTGTACATGTGAGCACACCTTGCACATAAGCTTCACTTCATTCTTAGTTAGCTTCTATACATGCTTGAGACCTTCATTCATCACATCACACTTACATACTTCATATAGTCATATAAGTCCTTTATACATAATCCTTAAAATCACTTAACAAGTTTCATAAAGGAATTTACAAGAATAACTTCATTCAAGCATACACTCTAGTCTGCTTCACTTAATCACTTCATAAGGCACATTTAACAAGAATAGCATATTTATCATCTTACTTCACATAACAAGCCTTAATAGCCTCATTCACAATAAACTAGTAACTTTACATTCATACAATTCAAATAAACACCGCCACCAAGAAGGTGGACCATACCACCCAAGAGCATTTCAAAATTTAAACTAAACAACATAACCAACTTACCCTTTAATCCATGCTTTCATCACCTGTAACATTTTATCCAATAATTCACCATAAGAAATCAAAGCTCAAAGATTACCAATTCATGCTCATATAACCCACCTCTTAAGCCAACATTAGATGAAAAGCTTTAACATGATTTCATTGAAGTTTTAACCTTAAAATCATCAACTAACATTAGAAATATCATTAATAAGTCGTTTTCATGCAAGACCCATATTTAGAGTTGAAGACTTCTAGGGTTGAGAACCCATTTTAAAAATTCATTAGAAGGGACTCCTTGAATGTAAGAGAGTTAAAGGATGGATACCATACCTCACATTGAAGAAATACCAAAGATGTTTTGATGAAGAAACAACCATCCACATCCCTCCTAGCATTTCTTGACTTCTAGCTTTCATGGAGACTTAAGAGAATCTCCTAAGAGAGAGGGGTTTTGGGTTTTAAGAAGAGGGGTCTAAAATGAGTACTTAGGGTTTAGAGCACTTTAATATACCTAATAAACACTAAAAAAAACGCCCTAGGGTCACAAAAGACTTGGGGTGAATTTACCAAACATCCAAAGCCAAGGCAGCAACTTACAGCTTTTGGCAGAACTCACAGACGAGACCTAACCAACTGACTGTCTATGCATTGACGGACCGTTGGTAGGGTCTCGTGGTTTTAAAGTTCGCTCCAAATGGAGCTTGGCTATCCTGTATTGCAGGGACGATCGATGCCCTAGGTCGACAGACCATTGGTGGACCAACGGACCGTCCTTAGGGTCATCGTTTGGTCACTGCTTTGGCAGTTTGGTCCAAGTCTTGGGCCCTTCATTTAGGGCCCCTTGTGGGTCCTATGTAGGGGCGTGCCCGGATGTTAAAACCATAAACTAAGTCGTATAAACTAAGTCGTCTAGGTCTTAGGAACATCTCATGCAACTTTCAAGATAAACGAACACATAAAACTCACTCAAACAGCTCAAGACACACAAGTGCTATCAAAAATTAACCGAACTTCACACACTTCCTAAGAACACTAAAGTAACTCACTTTAACTTAGAATTAACTCAAGAAACAACCACGAGGCTCTATATCACCTTAGTTCATTTTGGGGTGTTACAGTCGAGTACGCCGTGTTACTTCTAGGAGGTGCTCCCCGGTCGTGACATTCAATTCTAAACCCTAATACATAAGAAAAACTAAACCCTAACCTAACCCTAAACCTTAAGCCAAAAAAATGAAAACCCAAACATTAAACACTAAACCATAAATTTTAAACATCAAATCCTAAACACCAAACCATAAACCCAAAAACCTAAACCCTTACCCTTAACCCTAACCTTTACACTAAAACATAAAACCTAAACCCATAGCCCAAAATACCAAAACCCAAACATTATACACTAAACCACAGATTTTAAATGTCAAATCCTAAACCCCAAAACCTAAAACCTTCAAAAACACTAATCTTATCTTTAACCCTAACCCTAACTCTAAATTGTAAACCCTAAATCCCAAACCCAAAATACAAAAACCCAAATTCTAAAAAAAAAAAATAAAAAAAATATTAAACCCTAAACAATAGATATTGAACCATAAATCCTAAACCCAAACCCAAAAACCAATAAAAATATCCTGAACCCTAACACTTACACTAACCTTTACCCTAAATCCTATACCCTAAACACTAAACCCATAGCCCAAAATATAAAAAGCCAAAAATTTAACACTAAACCATATCCCAAATCCTAAATCTCAAACCCTAAAACAAAAAAAATGTTAAACACTAAACCATAACCCTAACCCCAACCCTAACCCTGAACCCCCTAAATCCTAAACCCAAAGCACAAAATAACAAAACTAAAACATTAAACACTAAACCGTAGATATTAAACCTCAAATGCTAAAACTCTAGATCCAAAAATATATAAAAAAACTACACCCTAACCCTAACCCTAACCCTAAACCCTAAACCTTAGTCAAAAATACGAAANCCCAAGCATTAACCTCTAAACCATAGATTTTAAACCTCAAATCCTAAACCACAATCCCTAAAACCTAAAAAAGAACCTAAACCTAACCCTAAACCTAACCATAAACCATAAACCCAAACCCCAACCAGAATACAAAAACCCAACCATTAAACACTAAGCCATAGATTTTAAACAACAAATCCTAAACCCCAAAACCCAAAACCTTAAAAAAAAAACCCTACACCCTAGCCGTAACCATATCCCTAACCCTAACCTTATAACTAACCCTAAACCCAAAGCCCAAAATACCAAAACCCTTACATTTAACACTAAACCATATATATATAACACCTCAAATCCTTAACCCAAAACCTGAAACCTAAAAACCCTAAACCCTAACCTTAATCCTAACCCTAACATTAAATCCTAATACCTATACCCAAGCCCCCTATTCCAATACCGAAACATTAAACACTAAATCATATATATTAAACAACAAATCCTAAACCCCAAACACTAAAACCTGATAAAAATTAAACCCTAACTCTAACCCTAAACCCTTAGTTCTAATCCCCAAGCCAAAAATATCAAAACCCAAACAATACACACTAAATTATAGATATTAAACCTCAAATCCTAAACCCCAAACCCTAAAACCTAAAAAAACTAAACCTTCCCTAACCCTCACCATTAAACCACTAAAACCTAAACCCCAAGCCCAAAATACCAAAACCCAAACATTACACATAAACCATTGATATGAAACCTCAAACCTAAAACCTAAAAAACCCTAAACCCTAAACCCCAAGCCTAAAATTCCAAAACTGAATCATTTAAAATTAAATCACAAATATTAAACCTCAAATCCTAAATCCCAAACCCTAAATACTAAAAAAACCTAAACCCTAACCCTAACCCTAAACCCTAAACCCCAAGACCAAAATACCAAAACCCAAAAATTAAACCATACACAAACCCTGAGCCCAAACCCTAAAACCTAAAAATCCTATACCCTATACAAAAACCCAAACATTAAACACTAGACCATTGATTTAAATCTCAAACCCTAAATCCCAAATCATAAAACTTAAAAAAATCACTAAACCATAAACCTAACCTTAAATCCCAAACCGCAAGCCTTAAATACCAGATACTAAACACTAAAAACTTAACCATTCATATTTAACCTCAAATCCTAAACCCAAAAATCCTAACCCTAACCCTAACACTAAACCCTTAACCCTAAACCCCAAGCCATAAAGTGTTATCCTTTGTAATCTAAAGGAACACTTAGGCATGTATGGAAGAGGTTGTATTGGCCGTCTCTCATGTCTTATTTTGGTGGGTCTCAAGAAAACCTTAGATGGAGGGAGGGTCTATTATGATGTAATGGTTTGTGAAATAAATATGGTTATTTCTATATGTGTTTATTGACTTGAAAGATATTTCTTGTACTCATATTATGAGATTTCAACCAAGAATACCATGAAAAGCATATCTCAAATAAATGTCCCTTGCTCGTGATTTTTTCATGGTCATCATCTTATTGCATCTTTGTACTAACACCATTTATCCATGTTTTTACTATAAAGTGTAGGTGGAGGTTATCACGACCGGAGAGCACCCCCTAGATGTAATCGGCATCGTCGTCCTCAGAGACGACTTAGAAAAGCCCTTACCATTCGTCATAACATATCATAAGTCAAAATGTGGAACTAAGACCTTTTACATATTGTTGTATACATAGACCTCTCAAATACTTTAGGGAGTTTACTTAGACTCCTCGTGTATGAAGCTTACATAGGCTTCTCCCATATGAAGCTTACATAGGCTTCTCATTTAGTCAACATAACCAATATGTAAGAATTTAGTCTAATAATACTGTCTCACATAAAACCATCTAAAACAAAATAGAACTTTCGGGCATAACCCTTATAGAAATTCACATTTTCCACATAGGTCTTACAATAATATCTTCAACAATATGAAAGAAACGAATGTATTTAAACAATATCAATGCTACTAAGGTAGAATACGCGACACCATCCTCGAACTAGAGGACCTAACATATCTTGGGGAGAAGTCCAAGTCTTCTTGCAAGTGACCTTGATACCTCAACGGCCCAGACATACATTGTTTGGGAAAGGGAAAAGAATATGGGTTAGTACAACCACATGTATCAAGTATGGAAATATATGCAAGTGAAATCATTTAACTCATGCTTAAAAGGACGTTTAGTTCAAACCATGCTAAATTACTTTCAAAAGCCTTTATGCACAATCAAGATCATATACAAGCCATTAGAGATAACATCACTCCAAACAAGTCCATATTCAACACAAGACCAATATCATCATAAAGTCAAGTCAACATGGATATTATAAAGATAAGTCATATCAACATGAGTGGCATCATATTCAAGACCATATAAGCATGAGTGAATCTAACATAATGTCATATCAACAATTCATGTACAATATAGTTCATGACATCACATCATATAAGACTCTTACTCACAACCCATTCCCTAGGCCTACAAGTGCAATGCTTATGTGAAGTACCATAACCCCCACATATTCAAGTAAACAAAATAAAGGATCATAAGCAATGCCACCATTTCATATATCTTCATGTCATGCATGTTATTCAATGAAACTAACATCACATAGGATCATCAACATATAAAATCATCATAAATAATTCATTCATATCATAAGTACATAAGATCAACCTCCTAGGCCTTCTCTCAAGGTCAACTTGTGCCATATATAAGTAGAGTCCCATACCCCTTAGTAGAACCCCTTAAGTCACCCTAGTTAGTGTTCAATTCATTACTTTCATTTAAATTTTGGGAACAACCGCCTTAACCAATTATAGAGCATGTGAGCTAAACATGGAATCAGTCTCATGAAATCCTTCACCAAAAAAAGGTGGCCTACTTGCAAAAGTAGGACCAAAACATGAACATAACATTCTAGGTGGATCCACTGGCTAGTATTCCTATGGAGCAACATAGTTAGGAACTAGGATATATGTATTGAACCATATACATGCCCATTAGCAATCGAAGTCCTCATCTCTTGAGCACATTTAGTGAATCTCCCTTCTATGGGGAAACAACACCTCTAATTGTAAAGTTCACTCAGTGCTAAGCTAAATTCCCTTTTTGAGATATCTTTACGCCATTCTTAATCATCATGGCTTAATATAGGTCATAGGAGACTAACCCCTTGTATATATCATTAGCTCGTTAGGTATTTTATGAGAATATCCTTTCATATATACCCTTCGTTTATGAGATGAACACATCATAATCCTATCATAGTATGGCACACAAGTGATTCATATGCAACCTTGTATCATCATAACCTTAACATGATCTCACAATTCACATAGCCAAGACATTTCATCATAATCATCGTATCACTATCTTCTTAATCTAATCACATATAATACTTCAATTGAATACCATTATCAAGTATAAACCATCATCATTGAGTAGAGAACTCAAGATCACAAAGCCTTACCAATTCGCCTTCATGCACCTCCTTCAAGACCTTACCATCAATCCAATCATATTCATCCATAAATCTACTTAACAAAATCATATCATAATAATCTATACAAGAACTACGCCAATTGAATCATCACTAATCAATTCAACCTAAATTCATAACCTAGGGTTAGGGAAAAGGGTTCAATCATGATTTCTATCATAGAACTAGGTCAAATACTAAGAAATACAACAATTAACCAATAATACATCATAATCTATCAATAACAATCAAAATATACCAATATCAAATCAATTTCGTAATTAGTAGAAAATCCCATGATTTTGTCAACTTTAAAATAAACCTTGAAGAGCCTCTTAGGATTTCTAAGTGTTTGATGGAGAAAACATTATGTCTTGAAGCCCTAGTCCACCTTGAAGCTTTGTCTTCAATGGTGTCTTGAATAGAGAGAGAAAGTAGAGAGAAGTTGGAGAGAATTTGGGTTTGGGAATTGTGGAGTGTAAGGTTATTTTAATGAGGTTTAGTCTTTATATAGTCCCTCAACTAACTAAATTAACCACCCCTAACCCTTAATTAATCACCTAAGTAACTAACTTATTAATTCTTTTAACTTAAAACTTGGCTGTGAAATAAACCCAAAACCATGAACCCCCGACCTATGCCCTATAGTCCCATCGACGACACCGTACTGCAGGTCATCATTTGTGATAGAGACTGTCTTTTGGACCATCCTGGACAATTAACTAAGTTTCAACCTGCGAGGTCATCGAGGAGCGTCAATCAAATGACGCGTCGTTCATCGCTTGGTTCGTGGTTGCACACAGTCAATTTATAGATTTTGGGTCTTAATGGAAGGGTCCTCCTCAAGGACCCTTAGGATGGTCCTTGGGGAGTTGTACCGGATGTTTCAACCCTAAATACACTTTAACACATATTTAGCACCTTTCTACCAAACTTCACTATGTTCCGACTCTTAAAACCCCATGAAATATGCCAAGGCACACTAGTACTTTTTTCACAACTCTCCAAATGTTATGGTCGTTTCTTGATGTTTTGACTCTAACACTTTCTAATAGTTTAAATACATTATTTTAGGCCTATAAAAAGTGTTTCAATTCTTAGTTCATCATGTGAGCCTCTAGACTAAGTCATGGACTTTTGGAGTGTTGACTTAAGGTTCATTGTCGATTAAAGAGATTGGACTTCTTACCTTCAAGACTTGGGTATGTCCTCAATGATTCAAGGACACTTATCTTAGATATTTGTTCTTTAAGTTCATGTAATAGACTCGAGTAGATTTCTTTTGAATGTAGAGGGTCATTTCCCTATGATATTGAGACGTGTCTAAGATGGCAAGTGTTGCGATGTTCTTCTTTGATTTTATAAAAGAGATCCCATTTCTTGTCTATGTTGTGAAAAGTTTTACATTCTGTACTAATTTTAATCCTATGTGATGAACGAAGGGCTTACAAAGACCTTCGAGAGGTCGAATACGCCGCATCGCAACTTGCGGGTGCTCTCGGGTCGTGACACTAACCCTAAACCTAAATCACTAGAACAAAATACTAAAATCTAAGATCTTTATCATTCAGGACATCCTTTAAGAATCCATAACCTATACTTTGTGTAAAAAGTAGAGAAGAATGGGATTAGTACAAGAATGCACTAAATATGAGAACCATGCAAAAACATGCATCTAAAAGGGACTTTTTCTCTTGAAAATTATATTTCATGCCTTTTTGAGTAAATCCTTATGAAACATTTAAACAAATGCATTTACATCATTTTCATACTTCATAAAAAAACACAACCAAAGTCCAAACATCATAGAAAAGCAAATATAGAATTTAAGTCCAATTTGAGGTCACTTTAAAGTGAGCTCATTTCTCTTTACAGTGAAGTAATTACTTTAATTCATTAGTCTCCCAAGTAATTCTTCAGGAATGGTGCAATGTATCACCTTAGGACCACAAGGAAAATCATACATATCATTTACACAAGACAACACATACCATCATAGAAGTATAATACCACATTGACATAGTTAAGTCAAGACCTTCATCATATAGTCAACAAGATCAACATCATGCATAAAGACTCATATCATGCACATCTTCATAACAAGTAGACAAATACTACAATTCCATGCATAAGGAACACATACATAGTGACATGCATTAGAACGCCTTCCTAGAACTTCTTAAGGAGGTACTTGTGCAATGTCTAGGTGGGTTCATTACTTCCACCTATCCTAAGTAACCTCCCTTAAGTCATTCTATTTAGGGTTCTAGTCATCAACTTCCATTGTCCATTTTACTTTAGGGAAACTATAACCTTAACTAACATAGACCATGTGATGTCAAACATGGAATTCAGTGTTATAAAACCCCACATTGATAAAGGGTAGTCTACCAGCTAAAGTAGAACCAAATGATACATAGCTTTATAAGTGTATCCAGTAGCTAGTATCCTTTGGTGGCAACATAGTTATGGAACTTGGAGGTACATCTGAAAACCCTTTTTATGCCAAGATTAGGCATTATTATTATTCACTTATGGAAACCCTATTTATGACCATTGAGGCATTATGGTCATACACCTTATGAGATTCATGGTGACCTACCTTCGTATCATAGGAAGGGACACACACTCATATTCAAGTTCACTCAGTTCTAAGCTAAGCTCCCTTCATTGAAAACCTTTATTATATTTTTAATTTATATATTATAGGCTTAGGAGAGTCATACCCTCATATGCTCAACTCATTGGTCATAGATGGAAGTTCATTAATCAAAATCATGTAAAGTATCCATTCACATGAACATAGCATATGTAAAGCATCATCTAGTTTAGGGTACACATGAATACACCATTCAAGGCCCCTCTCTTGACTAGATCTTCATACACGTGTGTGTGTTTATACATATATGTGAGCAAACCTTTAACATAACACATTAAGTCACACAAGTTCATACATACATATTCATACCTGTAGAAACCAAAACTAGAACTATCCTATCAAAGGTACACATGTGCAATGCATAGGCAAAGTCCCATACCCATGCACATACTAGTACACCTATCAAGTCATCCTAGTAAGGAATACATAACATATTTCACATACATATACTTTACATGCATAGTAGTGGACACTAGTAAATATGAGAACTACCTTTCATTTATACACAATGACCTATACTACTTGTAACATGCATGTAAGTGAGAGTGTGTGTACATTGACCACATAATGGATATCAATAACTTCTTGAGGAAGACACCCTATTACACCACATTACACTTCCATGCACATACATAGCACACAACATATGATAGCATAAAAGACAAGACAATATATACATTATAATCAAGACTCCTAACTTTAGCTATTTACAGTTTCATATAAGGGGTACATGGGTAGAGACTATTAGCCATTTTAACACATCAATGGCAGAACTTATACAATACCCTAACATGAATATACACATGCTCATACAATAGCCACACAACCTAGATCACTACTAGAATAGAAAGATAGGCACAATTACTCATAAGGTGATCATTTAAATCTCTAAATCATATATTCATCAATTTGTCTTCAAGGCCATGGTCAACACACATATATATTGACAATAATATAAACACCTCACCATAAGTGAACCATACCACACAATGCCATACAAGACTTCATCAACATTACTATAAAGAAATAGAGAAGTAGAAGAGTAGAGGGAATAAGCATTCTTACCGATTTCTCACCCTTTGATCATCATTGATAAATACACCTTATTCATCAATAAAACACATATATGGCAGTATAAGTTGCTACAAGATTATACTATAACATAATACAACATATCAACATAGTAGGAAGTAGGATAACATAGATCATTAGCTAATTTCCCTTGCATATATTTTAGATCATATTTCATATATATTATCAGTCTAAGGAACTATCTAAACCTGCATTTAACCATACTGAAATCATATTACAAACCTTGAAGATTAAGGTTACAAAATAGGGATTTAGGCTTATTGATTTGCTAGAGTATAGAAGACTGTACCAAAATACTATGAAATCTCTAAGGCTCATAATTCATATTTTATCAACAATACACTCATTAGGCAGTATCTAATTAGATAATAAATTAAGGTATAATCATGCTTCATCTAATCACAATTTGAGATCCATCACACACATAGATTTTTGACTTCATAGCCTAAAGGAATCTAGATAAATTCATGCAAGCCTTTCTTAATTTGATCACTAAGGATTTATACCTAAAAACTTCATCCATTATATCACCCTAAAACAGAATCTACAACACTTTATACATAGTCAAAACTCTACACAACCGATCTCACTATTGACTTCAAGGCAACATGTAGAAACACAGGCTATTCATGTTCAAATCTTCATATATTTATCATCATAGACTGATAATCATCAATTCACCGTCAATTAACGTAAATAACAATAAACACAAGCAATTCAACGTAATAGAATCACCATTTAATGAAGAATAAGCCATAATCACAAAGCCCATGCAAGAGCTAAACCAATTTTGGAAGGAACATGGGTTCATGATGCAATAGGAGTGAAATCAAGTTAAAATCACTGTATTAACTTCAATATTTTCATGATTTAATCATTAAAAACGTTTTGAGAAAGAACCCATGTCTAGATTGGAACATTGGAAACTTGATCATAAGATTTCTTTGAAAAACATTGAGAAGAACTCTCCAAGTGAAAGGTTACTTGAATATGAAGGATTTCCATACCTTTTATTATTTGAAATTTCTTAAACTTGATGATTCATCCATGGAAAACCCAGCTTGAATCTGTTCCTGAGCTTCACCAACAATGGTGGTTTCTAGAGAGTGTATTTTGGGAGGGAAATGCTTAAAACATGTGGGTTGATGTTCGAATGGGTTGATCACGTTTTTGATGACTTATATATGCCCAAAATTACTTAAATAAACCCATAATAATCAGGTTAGGACGTGGGGTGAATTTCCAATTCACCCTTTTAATTAACAGCACGCAGGCTGCCAGTTGCAGGCCACCTTCGACGATGGCAATGACGGGGCTTCGAGGCCATGACGGGCCGTGCCTGGCCTCTGTCGCTAACACTTAGCTAAAATTGTGTTAATACCTGCCCAAGCCATGTATACCTCGACGAGAACTGCTCGATGGGCCGTTATTGGACCAACGATCCGTCGTTGGGTCCGTCAATGGACACCACCCAGGCAGTGTCTTAGGCAGCTTTGGGTCCTTCTTTTGGGGCCTCCTGTGGGGCCCTTTAGAATTCGTACCCGGACGTTTCCAACGTGATTACGAACCTTAACAAATTATAGACCTTCAACATAAATTTCATCCAAAACAAACACTTATGACGTCCAAACAGTCCAAGCCTCATCATGACATACGATGAACGTCTTAGGGGCTATCTTTCGGAGGCCTTGGACGTTGTTGGGCGTTTGACCTCCAATTTTCACAAAACTTCATACAGCAACATTAAACATCATTATAAAACATTAAAAGTCTTGTTAAACTCATTTCATACAAATTTAAGCATGCATAGACACATGAGGCACATAAGCGACTAGTCGTCAAACGTCTTGGTCGTCCCTTGACGTTCGACCTCCAAATCACTTCAAACTTTGCACACTGCCTACAAACAATATAATAAGAAATTTTAGGACCCTAGAACCTTAAGATGAACATGTTAGGATCTAGACACTCTATCTCATTTTGGGGTCTTACAATATCCCCTACTTGAGAACATTAGTCCTCGAATGACACTTAGGGCTATTTAATCACAACAATGACTTCCATGCATATAAGAGTTGTTCATAACATTTAAAATATCATCAAATCATTTTAGCACTCAATTCACACAAGCAAGCAAAATCATTATTCACTTATTATTTAATGCATCAAACCCAAAGGTCCTTTTCATGTTCATAGGAGAACATCCTTCTTCTAATCATAACTGTCACGACCCAACCCGATGGGCCGTGACTAGTGCCCGTTTTGGACACCCACATACAAACCTGCTAAGTATAACCAACTGAAACTAAGACAATATGGAATTTAATCAAATCAAGCCAACCCCAACGTCATATATACATATAAGAGGACCTGTCTCATAAGGAGTCATAACCATTCAACCATAACAGCATACGCGAGCCGACAAGGCTGCCACTACACAATACACAATGATGCACTTGACAAGGCTGCCTCAGCCTAGCGGACATCCCAAACAAACCATGCCCAGCCCATTATCCAAAACATATATATACAACCCACATACCGTCCACAGACCTCTAAGAGTACATTAGTGAAACTCCGCGGGACAGGGCCCCGCCATACCCATAGACGAGCAAAAGACTACACAAAAGTTATTTACCAAAACGATTGGGCTCCGGAACAGTGGAGCTCTTCCAATCAGCAGAGTAGATATCCTAGGCGTGAGGATCACCGAACTATGCGTCTACACCTGCGGGCATGAAACGCAGCCCCCCGAGGAAAGGGGGTCGATTGACAATGTACTGAGTATGTAAAGCATAAGGTAAAGATGACAGGATACCAATATGGCAAGTCGAAACAAAAGATCGCTACACATATACCCTTTTAAGTGAAAATCATGCATATATTTAACATTTAAGGTGCCCAGCTTCCCTAGTAAGGGGCTCGGCAAAATAATCATCACGTCATCTCCGTCATCATCATCATCATAACCATCCTCATCACCAATCATATATATAATATACATACCCGGCCCTCTAGTGAGGAACTCGGTGACATATGCAAGAAACTCCGCACGAACATTACCCGGCCCGGGACTCGGTGAAATGATAAATGACTCTATGCACGAGCAGAATATTATGAGCAACCATATGCAATTAAAATCATTTATTATAACTCAATAGAACAATCAACGTGAACCAGCAAGGAGTATTACCAAAGATTAATGTTTTATCAAGATTATGAACCTTTAATACGATATGGAAACGTAAAATCTCAATGACTCTAAGAAGCACTACCATAGATATTAGAGATCATCATAGCCTTAGACATAGCCGATATATAGAGGAATAATTGTGGAAGCAAGAATATACGTCACCTAGACGCTTTAGAGGTAAGTATCAAATCTGTCCGTTATTCGCTTATTTTTAAAAGTCATGCCAAGCAAAGAAAGAAGGGACAGCGTTACATACCGTATAATCGAGCCGCACGTCCAATATTTACTGCTCAAGCTATTAATCTATAACAAGCAACAATCGTGCCGCAATTAGATAAACATCGTGCTTTACTTTCTTGTAAGCTAACTAATAATCTAACGAAAATTCGGCAGCACTTCCCCTATTTTCCTTACTTCGTCCCAATCCGACAACAATCCAAATTATCCACAGCAATACCAATAACACATATAACCCAAAGAATCATATTAAACAGCCCCCTCCCCAAAACAGTTCCGTCTCGGCAACCATAGTAGCGAAGCAACGACACACCGAGCGATAACTCGTTTTATAATTCGCAACACATCTACCTTATCGTATTCATCCTTTGGAGTATATACTCATAATCACATTCAACATATACATAATGCCAAAACAGAATTTTCCTGCAGTTTGCTTTAATCAAAACAGCCCAAGCACCAACACGACACCACTAATAATCCGATTATGGTTTCCGTTCATACTTAGCACATTAAATAACTAAAACAAACTTCCTAAGCTACTGGTCACGCCCCTTCTTAAAATTAATGGATAATTAACAAGGGTATTCTAATGAATTAACACACCAAACAAGGAGATTACTAACCAAATTATTTGCAGCTGCTGGCCAAGAGTTGCAGGGTTGGTTTCTCCATTTCCATGGCTGCCTAAGACAAGTGGTGAAGAAGAAGATGATATGCAGCAATGCATTTCACCACTTTATTTAGCATGGAGTGGATTTCTCCACCTCATTTAATAGTATGAAGTGGAGGCAGCCCCCCTCTACACCTGTCCACTAAGGCCAGCCCACAATCTGATCCCTTTTTAATTTTTGCCTTGAGTGGTGGGGCCCACTTGATTAAATTAATCCTAAGCAGCCACTAATTAATCCCTCACTTAAAGTTAATGGCACTTACATTAGCCAACTCATACTTAATATCACATTTGGAAATAACATCCTTGCCTAATATTTCTTTACGTCTTCTAGATCACGATGCGCACTACGTATATAAAAAAAATACAAGGCATAACATCCTTCCCCCCTTAGGAACATTCGTCCTCGAATGTTAAGTTAGCGTCTTGCAAAAATAAATTCCAGCGAGGTCTCTCTAAAAGTTATACCTATCAACCTGCATTCCGTAACTTACAGATGCCTCACAGCTACATAATCTCATTATCTATCAATATAGTCAAGCTAGAAATTGAATTACCTGCAGGTACGGGGAACAAGTAAGGATACTTATTCTTCATTTCGTCTTCCGCTTCCCAAGTCATCTCCTCCCTATTGTTATTTTGCCACAACACTTTGACGGAAGCCACATCCTTAGTACGTAACCTTCTAACCTGACGATCAAGTATAGCCACGGGTTTCTCCTCATATGACAACTCCTCACATTACCTGAATATCATCTACAGGAATACTCTAGAAGGATCACCAATACATTTACGTAGCATCGATACATGGAAGACTGGATGTACCGCCTCCAAATCGATGGTAGATCCAACTCATAGGCAACCTTGCCTATCCTACGAACAACTGATAAGGCCCAATGTATCTCGGATCGAGCTTCCCCTTCCCGCCGAATCTCATCACACCTCATGGGTGATACCTTCAGAATACCCTACCACCAATCAAACTCCAAATCTCGACGCCGATTATCTCAGATATGACTTTTGTCGACTCTGGGCTGCTAATAATCTTTCTTGAATAAGCTTCACCTTGTCAACAGCTTGCTGAATCACATCCGAGCCTATTAGCTTAGTCTCGCCAACATCAAACCAACCAATAGGTGATCTGCACTTCCTCCCATATAAGGCCTCGTACGGTGCCATCTGGATACTAGAATGGTAGCTATTATTATAGGCAAACTCAATGAGCGGCAAGTGGTCATCCCAGCTGCCTTTGAAGTCAATAATACAGGCCCGCAACATATCTTTTAGTGTCTGAATAGTACGCTCAGCCAGCCCATCAGTCTGAGGGTGAAATGATGTGCTAAGGTTCACCTGTGTCCCCAATCCCTTCTGAAACGATCTCCAAAAGTTGGCTGTAAATTGAGCTCCTCTGTCTGATATAATGGACGTGGGAACCCCATGAAGTCTCACTATCTCCCTGACATATAACCTCGCATAATCTTCAGCCGAATAAGTAGTCCTGACTGGAAGAAAATGGGCCGATTTCGTCAGCCTATCTACAATAACCCATATAGAGTCATACTTCCGTTGAGTGCGAGGTAAGCCTGTAATGAAGTCCATATTAATCATCTCCCATTTCCAAGTCGGGATCTCTATCTCCTGTAATAATCCACCAGGCTTTTGATGTTCGATCTTGACTTGTTGACAATTCGGGCACTGAGCAACAAATTCCGCTATGTCCCTTTTCATGCCATCCCACCAATATAAGCATCTGAGGTCATGATACATTTTTGTTGACCCTGGGTGAATAGAATAACGGGCAGAGTGTGCCTCTCCTATAACCTGCCGTCGTAGCCCCGCAGTATCGGGTACACACAATCTGCCTTCATATCGTAACACTCCGTCAGGTGTAACCTTAAATGAGGTCTTTTCCTTTTGAAGAGCTGCATCTCTATACTGTGCCAGAATAGGGTCCTTGTATTGGTGTCTCTTTACCTCATCTATGATTGAGGACTCAGCAACCTCTCGAATAGAAACTCCACTATCTTCCGAATTAGCTAGACGGACTCCAAGGCCGATAGCCGCTGAATCTCCCGAACCATATCCCTCCTTTCTGGTTGTACATCTGTCAAGCTACCCATGGACTTATGGCTAAGAGCATCTGCTACAACATTTGCTTTCCCTGGATGATATAAAATATCAACATCATAATCCTTTAGCAACTCTAACCACCGCCTCGCCGTAAGTTCAGCTCATCCTTCGCTTAAAGATATATTGGAGACTCTTATGATCTGTATAGATGTCCACATGGACACCATATAAATAATGTCTCCATATCTTCAAGGCATGAATCACGACCGCTAATTCCAGATCGTGAGTAGGATAGTTCTTTTCATGCTTCCTAAGTTGTCGGGAGGCATAGGCTATAACTTTGCCATGCCGCATCAATACACATCCTAGCCCAACACCCAAGCATCACAATAAATAACATAGCCGTCTGGTCCTCTCCTAAGAGTAAGGACTGAGTCAGAGTCAATTTGTTTTTCAATAGCCGGAAGCTTCGCCACAAGCATCTGGCCCACCGGAACTTGGCTGCTTTTTGAGTTAGCCTTGTCAAAGGCGCTGAAATTGAGGCAAACTTTTCTACGAATCTCTGTAATATCCTCGCTAACCCCAAAAAGCTGCGCCTCAAAGAGGTGTCGAGGTGCCGCCAAGTCTTTACCGCCTCAATCTTCTGCGTGTCTACCCGAATACCATCACTCAATAATATGCCCCAAGAATGCCATCAAGTCAACCGTAACTCGTGACTTAGAAAATTTAGCATACAACTTCGGTGTTGAAGCACCCTAAGTACCGCCCTTAAATGATCTGCATGCTCCTCTTCTCAACGTGAATAGACCGTAATATCGCCTATAAATACAATAACAAACATATCAAGGAATGGTTTAAATACTCGATTCATTAAATCCATGAACACCGCTGGAGCATTAGTCAGCCCAAAAGACAAAGACTCTAAACTCATAATGCCCATATCGGGTCCGAATGCCGTCTTTGGAATATCTCGCCTCCTTACCCGCACTGATGATAACTCGACCGCAAGTCTATCTTTGAAAAACACTTTGCACCTCGCAATCGTCAAATAGATCGCCAATCCTTGGGAGGGATACCGTTCTTATCAAGTTACTTTGTTCAATCGCCTATAATCAATGCACATCCGCATGACCCATCCTTCTTCCTCACAAACATCGTGCTCCCAAGGTGACGTACTAGGCCTGATGAAGCCCTTTTCTAGCAAATCCCTCAATTGCTCTTTCAATTCTTTCAACTCAAGAGTGCCATTCTATAAGGAGGTATAGATATAGACTGGGGATCCAACAGTACATCTATAGTAAACTCTATCTCCCGTTCTGGAGGCAGGCCTGGAAGTTCCTCGGGGAATACATCGGGAAATTCATTAACTATCGGGACTGATTGAAGAGTCGGTGCCTCTGCCTTTGTGTCATGCACCGAATCGGATGGTAAATATAGCCTTTTCTAACCATCTTCCCGGCCTTGAGGTATGAAATGAACTTACCTTTCGGCGATACTGCATTTCCCTTCCACTCTATAATCGGTTCCCTCGAAATTGAAATCGAACTATCTTTCCTCTGCAATCAACATTAGCATAACAAGCAGCCAACCAATCCATGCCCATGATAATATCAAACTCAATCATATTTAACTCTATTAGATCCGCTACTGCATTTACGACTATATATAATTACTGAACAATTCCTATATACTCGCGTAGCTATGACAAAATCTCTTACAGGTGTAGCTACCTCAAATGGATCTATCAACTCAGACTCTATTCCGATCCTACTAGCAACAAAGGGAGATATATATGATAAGGTGGAACCTGGGTCTATCAATGCATACATACTTCGAGAGGATGGTGATAATATACCTGTGATCACATTAGGTGACGCCTCCTGATCTTGCCTATTAGTCAAAGCATATATACGGTTTGAGGGACCGCTAGAACTGGAAGCTCCACCACGCCCTTCTACTACCATCACCGGGCGCTGAATACCCTCGCCTCAGGGCGATAGCCACGTAAGAAGACGAACCTCGCAACGGACCGTAGGTTGTGCCATACCACCGCACTACCTCTAAAGTGACACTCCCTCATAGTATGGCCCTGACGGCCGCAAGAAAACACGCACTGTAGCCCAACGACATTCCCAGGATGGGACTTACCACAACGAGAACACCGAGGCAAAGGTGGCCTCGACCGCTCAAACCCGCCCATCTGTGACCTGACGCCTAGAGCTCGACCACTCCGAATATCCCATACGATCGAACCCCTACCCATGAAACGTGAGGGTGCACTGCGGCCGGGCCGGGAAGAAAATCTAACATGTCTTTGAGATCGCCCGCTTTGAAACTCGCCAGATAACTCGCCGATCTAGCCCTCTTATCTTTGGCCTCTATTATAATCTCTATCCGCCGACGCCCCTGCCGATCCTCTACCCCTGTGCATATGCTCGCACCCGAGCAATGTCCATACCGGTCAAGAGTCACTGCCATACAACCGTCAATCAGATAACGATCCAATCCCATCACATAACGATGTACCCTGTCTGCCATATCAGCCACAATAGCAGGCGCATGCCTAGCCAATGAATAAAACTCGAGGCTATACTCTCGAACGCTCCTGCCATTTTGCTTCAAACGCAGGAATCTATCGACTCTAGCTCGCTTCATCTCTGGAGGCAGGAAGTGGCCCTGGAAAGCCTCCACAAATTCATCCCATACCGCTGGAGGATCACCCTCACCCCTAGATAACTCCCAAGACTCATACCAATTAATAGCTACATCCCGCAAATGATACGTAGCCAACTCAACAGACTCGGTCTTCGAAGCCTTGATTATCCTCAATGTACGCTGCATCTGACGAATAAACTCTTGCGGATCATCCTGGGGCCTAGACCCAAAGAACTCTGGAGGATTACAACTTAAGAAGTCACGAGCCCTTAAGCTATCAGATCTGTCCGCATGATCAACTCCTAGTCCATGCCTGCGAGCCTGATCTGCCACTAATCTAGTCAGCAATTGAACCGCATCTCTCATGGCCCTATCCTCCACCCCGATCGGTGAGCCGGAGGTTCGGATGTTGGTGCCTCGGGCTGGTGGTGTCCCCGAACCGAGCCGCTGCTCTAAGCTCTTCTGGCGGTGGGGGTGTAGCAGAGCTCTCCGACTGGAGCATCATACCAGGCATAGACTGGGCACGGGCCCTAGTAACTCTCCGGGTCTGACTAGTACCTTCTGCTACCGATTTTCCCTTCTGGGCGGCTGTCGCTTTCTTTGGAGGCATAGCTGAAAACACACGGATTCGTTAGAGAGGGATTATCCTGTTAATATAGCTCTATCGCACGATCTAAAATAAGAAGAAAGAATGACATCCTA
Source organism: Solanum arcanum (assembly GCA_027789145.1). Classification (NCBI taxonomy): domain Eukaryota; kingdom Viridiplantae; phylum Streptophyta; class Magnoliopsida; order Solanales; family Solanaceae; genus Solanum; species Solanum arcanum. The sequence continues at coordinate 19,942,119 of CM050935.1, read as the reverse complement.
AATGTCCTGTAGCTTCCTGTTTATAGATGTGGTGCACAACACACCGATAAACAAGAATCTACTAGACACGGTCTGTAGACACTTCCGAGGAAGAACCGCTCTGATACCACTCTTTGTCACGACCCAACCCGATGGGCCGTGACTAGTGCCCGTTTTGGACACCCACATACAAACCTGCTAAGTATAACCAACTGAAACTAAGACAATATGGAATTTAATCAAATCAAGGCAACCCCAACGTCATATATACATATAAGAGGACCTGTCTCATAAGGAGTCATAACCATTCAACCATAACAAAGATACGCGAGCCGACAAGGCTGCCACTACACAATACACAATGATGTACGCAGCCGACAAGGCTGCCTCGCATGCGGACATCCCAAACAAACCATGTCCGCACCATTATCCAAAACATATATATACAACCCACATAATGTCCACGGACCTCTAAGAGTACATTAGTGAAACTCGACGGAGACAGGCCCCGCCATACCCATAGACGAGCAAAAGACTACACAAAAGTTATGTACCAAAACGATCGGGCTCGAACAGTGGAGCTCTTCCAATCAGCAGAGTAGATATCCTAGGCGGAGGATCACCGAATCGTGCGTCTCCACCGCGGGCATGAAACGCAGCCCCGAGGAAAGGGGGTCGATGCGGACAATGTAATCGAGTATGTAAAGCATAAGGTAAAGATGACAGGATACCAATATGGCAAGTCGAAACAAAAGATCGCTACACATATACCCTTTTAAGTGAAAATCATGCATATATTTAACATTTAAGGTGCCCGGCCTCCCTAGTAAGGGACTCGGCAAAATAATCATCACGTCATCTCCGTCATCATCATCATCATAACCATCCTCATCACCAATCATATATATAATATACATACCCGGCCCTCTAGTGAGGAACTCGGTGACATATGCAAGAAACTCCGCACGAACATTACCCTGCCCAGGACTCGGTGAAATGATAAATGACTCTATGCACGAGCAGAATATTATGAGCAACCATATGCAATTAAAATCATTTATTATAACTCAATAGAACAATCAACGTGAACCAGCAAGGAGTATTACCAAAGATTAATGTTTTATCAAGATTATGAACCTTTAATACGATATGGAAACGTAAAATCTCAATGACTCTAAGAAGCACTACCATAGATATTAGAGATCATCATAGCCTTAGACATAGCCGATATATAGAGGAATAATTGTGGAAGCAAGAATATACGTCACCTAGACGCTTTAGAGGTAAGTATCAAATCTGTCCGTTATTCAATTATTTTTAAAAGTCATGCCAAGCAAAGAAAGAAGGGACAGCGTTACATACCGTATAATCGAGCCGCACGTCCAATATTTACTGCTCAAGCTATTAATCTATAACAAGCAACAATCGTGCCGCAATTAGATAAACATCGTGCTTTACTTTCTTGTAAGCTAACTAATAAGCTAACGAAAATTCGGCAGCACTTCCCCTATTTTCCTTACTTCGTCCCAATCCGACAACAATCCAAATTATCCACAGCAATACCAATAACACATATAACCCAAAGAATCATATTAAACAGCCCCCTCCCCAAAACAGTTCCGTCTTGGCAACCATAGCAGCGAAGCAACGACACAACGAGCGATAACTCGTTTTATAATTTGCAACACATCTACCTTATCGTATTCATCCTTTGGAGTATATACTCATAATCACATTCAACATATACATAATGCCAAAACAGAATTTTCCTGCAGTTTGCTTTAATCAAAACAGCCCAAGCACCAACACGACACCACTAATAATCCGATTATGGTTTCCGTTCATACTTAGCACATTAAATAACTAAAACAAACTTCCTAAGCTACTGGTCACGCCCCTTCTTAAAATTAATGGATAATTAACAAGGGTATTCTAAAGAATTAACACACCAAACAAGGAGATTACTAACCAAATTATTTGCAGCTGCTGGCCAAGAGTTGCAGGGTTGGTTTCTCCATTTCCATGGCTGCCTAAGACAAGTGGTGAAGAAGAAGATGATATGCAGCAATGCATTTCACCACTTTATTTAGCATGGAGTGGATTTCTCCACCTCATTTAATAGTATGAAGTGGAGGCAGCCCCCCTCTACACCTGTCCACTAAGGCCAGCCCACAATCTGATCCCTTTTTAATTTTTGCCTTGAGTGGTGGGGCCCACTTGATTAAATTAATCCTAAGCAGCCACTAATTAATCCCTCACTTAAAGTTAATGGCACTTACATTAGCCAACTCATACTTAATATCACATTTGGAAATAACATCCTTGCCTAATATTTCTTTACGTCTTCTAGATCACGATGCGCACTACGTATATAAAAAAAATACGAGGCATAACAATAACATAATCATTACATGTTAATTCATTACAAGAAAATCTTGAAAAGCTACTCATAGGCAGATCATACCCCATACTCAAAGTTACTTAAGCACTCATAAATGCACATAAACTTGAGTTAGTTGAATTACAAAGATCTTCATTAGTTAGACCTAGTATCATGAAGGTCATACTCAACCATACCATGCTTAGTTGTGTCTATGGAGGTAATGTCCTTCTCCTCAACACACTTAGATGTATCCTGAGTTCACACCTTAGCAAGGTACAAGGTCAATTCTTTTAAAAATGAGAAATTCTCAACTTTTGAAACCAAGACATGAGCATGTATTCTTAAAGGGTAGATCACACCAAATACATCACAACAATTAGGAAACCATTTCACAACGTTTCATTGTCTAACATAGTACTCACCCTTACAGTAAGCCTCATTTTAGAAAAATCACGCTATTTATAGGCACAAACATGAGCACTTAGCTAAACATACTTACACTTTTCAAGAATGAGCCTACAATTATGCATTCCAAATCGTAAAAGTCACATAGTTTTTCAAGAGATTCAACATAATTCATTTGAAAGAGACTCAATTTCCATTATAAGGCTAAACAATTTTCCTCATAAGTGACTATTACCAAATTCCTTGTCTTATCTTATGAAGTCAAATGCACAACTAGCATCAAGATGTTATTCAACATGAGGAAACATGGATTTTTATCAAAAAATTTCTTTCATGCCCTTGGAACATTCATAATATCTTCAAGGTAATGTCAATCAAGACAAACCAAACATGTAGTGGTCATGCAATTCATACTTTATGCAAAACTCTATTCATGAACAAGCTTACTAAAATTTCAATAGATTCCATATCAAGTAAGAATAGAAGGTCAATGATAGAAAATATCTATAACCTTACTACTCAATCACTATCCCCCACTTAGGGTAAACCCAATTAAGAGCAACTTAATCCAACCTCAAGAGGATCTTAACTAAACAAACTTCATTTTCATCACTTAAAGTTATTTCTATTTCAAAGGGATTTACACTAAATCAATATCATAACGCAAAAGTATTCTAAACCTTATCACCTAGGAAATTTATCCACAATTATCAAGTTAGGTCATCTCATTCGACCACATAAGGTTTGTATACAATGTAATTGACACCAAGGTCATACATCATTAGGGGAAACAATAAAGGAGACTTAGTCTTAAATACTGTTTCTTTTCTTTCAACATTAATGTAGGTAACTTCTAGGTCAAACAAACCCACATCATCACCCTGCAAGGATAAGAGTACTACCCCCAATTCTAGGGAAAACACCAATTCCACGACATTAAGGGACTCACAACACAATAAGAAACAATGTTATGACTCATCATGCGATAAGACTCTCCTTCTTCATTCCAAATAGGAAAACTCCTTTTCACATTCATTATCATGTTCATATACATCAATTTTTATACACATTTCAACCACATCAAATCAAAGAACAATTTAGTTCATTCTCCAAAAATGTTACAGTAAGTTTCCTGACTTTATAGTGAGCATGCTTCCAAATATCCAAAAATGCAACATTTAGACAATTTAGGGGACAAGCATGGCAATATAAGATACAAAGCTTTACCAACTCAGTCTTCATAAGCATGCATACTATCATCACAACTAGGATCAAGTCTTCACCAAGGACTCCAATTTATGCTAGCAACTCATCAAGTACCACTTATATACAAAGAAAAACAATGCACACTTTTAAACACATATTCTTAGGGTAGCTTACTTCCATAGGTAATCACTACACATCTCAAGTTCAAATAATAGTATTAGGCTACCAACATATAATGTCATATAGTGATACAACATTCCAAAAGAACTCATTTGTCCTTCATAACTTCTAACATACTTTAACTATATCATGATAAAAAAAATTTCAACATGACATGCTATTTCACATAGTTTTCATATATAGCCATAATTGGCATCACATCGTCAAAACATGTCAAAATTCACCTTCACACATACTCATCAAACCATAACACCAAGATATGCATTTAAACTCACCTTTTCTCCCTCAAGCATAGAGATAATCTCATCCAAAAAATCACATCTATAAGACCACCGGACAAGAAAACATAAGAGAGAGATCTTATAGAGTTTAAGTTCTATGGCACGATATGAGAATGATGAAGAATGGAAAATTCTATCGTCCTATATCCTCTCGTACTATTTGATGTGTCGCAACTTACCACCAATGATACAAGACTCTAATAGATGTGGCAATATGAAACTTCTTGGACCCTAAACCACTTTTAAAAACATCGTGCTCTAATACCACGTTTGTCACAGTCAGGGAGCACCCCCTAGAAGTAGCATGGCGTACTTTACCTCTCGGAGGTCTTATACAAGCCCATAATTATCATTCATCGCATCAACATAGTAAATTTAGCGAACTATTTAAAACTTTTCATAGCACCTCATATGCTACAAACTTTACTTCATATACATATAAAATATAAGTCATAATACATATATAGACTCTAAGTCTCTTTTCCATCTTAGAGTCAACATTATTAGAATACATTAGAGACATGGCCCATAAGACAAATTACATAACTATACAATATTTGAAGACCTTACAATAAATACACATTAGGACATCCTTGGACTTAAGGATTCCTTCCTTGAGCTTGGGAATCATCTATCAAGATCTTCATCATTCAAAACATCTTTAAGCATTCATAACCTACACTTTGTGTAAAAATAGAGAAGAACGGGATTAGTACAAAAATGCACTAAGTATCGCAACCATTCAAAAACATGCATTTAAAAGGGATCTTTTTTCTTGAAAATCATATTTCATGCCTTTTGAGTAAATCCTTATGAAAATTTTAAACAATAGCATTTACATCATTTTAATACTTCATAAAAACACAACCAAAGTCCAAATATCATTGGAAAAGCACATATAGAATTTAAGTCCAATTTGAGGTCACTTTACAGTGAGCTCATTTCTCTTTACAGTGAACTAATTCTTTTAATTCATTAATCTCTAAAGTAAACCTTCAGGGATACTTGGTGCAACGTATCACCTTAGGACCACAAGGAAAATCATACATATCATCTACACAAGACAACACATACCATCATAAAAGTACAACACCACATTGACATAGTTAAGTCAAGACCTTCATCATATAGTCAACAAGATCAATATCATGCATAAAGACCCATATCATGCACATCATCAAAACAAGTAGACAAAATACTACAATGTCATGCATAAGGAACACATAGATAGTGACATGCATTAGAACACCTTCCTAAAACTTCCTAAGGAGCTACTTGTCCAATGTCTACGTGGGTTCATTACTTCCATTCTATACTAAGTAACCTCACTTAAGTCATTCTATTAAGGGTCGTAGTCATTAACTTCCATTGTCCATTTTACTTTAGGGAAACTATAACCTTAACCGACATATACCATGTGATGCTAAACATGGAATTCGGTGTCATAAAACCCCACATCGATAAAGGGTGGTCTACTGGACAAAGTAGAACCAAATGAGACATAACTTTCTAAGTGGATCTACTAGCTTACTATGGTGGTAACATAATTATGGAACTTGGAGGTACATCTGAAGACCCTCTTTATGCCAAGATTAAGCATTATAGTTATTCACTTATGGAAACCCTATTTATGCCCATTGAGGCACTATGGTTATCCACCTAATGAGATTTATGGTGACCTACCTTCCTACCATAGGAAGGGACACACACTCAAATTCAAGTTCACTTGGTGCTAAGCTAAGTTCCCTTCATTGAAACCTTTATTATGTTTTACTTTATTAATCATAGGTTTAGGAGATTCATACCCTCATATACTCAACTCATAGCTCATAGATGCAAGTTCATCAACAAAATCATGTAAAGAATCCATTCACATGAACATAGCATATTTAAAAAGCATCATCTAGTTTAGGGTACACATGTATACACCATTCAAGGCCCCTCTCTTGACTAGATATTCATTCATGTGTGTTTGTATACATATATGTGAGTAAACATTTCACATAACACATTAAGTCACACAAGTTCATACATATGCAATGCATTGGCAAAGACCAATACCCATGTAGAAACCAAAACTATAACTATCCTATCAATGTACACATGTGCAATGCATTGGAAAATACCCATACCCATGCCCATACTAGTACACCTATCAAGTCATCCTAGGAATACATTAACATACTTCACATACATATACTTTACATGCATAGTAATGGACACTAGTGAATATGAGAACTACCTTTCATTTAGACACAATGACCTATACTACTTGTAACATGCATGTAAGTGAGAGTGTATGTACATTGACCAACATGATCACATAATGGCATAAGAGATAAGACAATATATACATAATAGCACACAACACATAATAGCATAAGAGACAAGACAATATATAAATTATAGTCAAGATTCCTAACTTTAGCTATTTACACTTTCATATGAGGGGTACAAGGGTAGAGGCTATTAGCCATTTTAACACATCAATGGCAGAACCTATACAATACCCTAACATGAATATACACATGCTCATACAATAGCCACAGAACCTAGATCACTACTAGAATAGGAAGATAGGCACAATTACTCATAAGGTGATCATTTAAATCTCTAAATCATATATTCTTCAATTTGTATTCAAGGCCATGGTCAACACATATATAATGACAATAAGATAAACATCGCCATCATAACTGGACCATACCACACAATGCCATACAAGGCTTCATCAACATTACTATAAAGAAATAGAGAAGTAGAAGAGTAGAGGGAATAATCAATCTTACAAATTTCTCACTCTTTGATCATCATTGATCAATACACCTTATTCATCAATAAAACACATATATGGTAGTAGCTAAATCTACTTTGAACATATAAGAAACCATGTATAAGTCGCTACAAGATTATACTATAACATAATACAACATATCAACATATCAACATACTAGGAAAGTAGAATAACATAGATCATTAGTTAATTTCCCTTGCATTGATTTTAGATCATATTTCATACATATTATAAGTCTAAGAAAGTAGATAAACCTGCATTTAACCATATTGAAATCATAATTACATACCTTCAAAATGAAGTTTACAACATAGGCATTTAGGCTTATTGATTTGCTAGAGTATAGAAGAATTTATCAATACTATGAACTCTCTAAGGCTTTGATCATCATTCATATTTTATCAACAATACACTCATTAGGAATTAGATAATTAGATGAGAAATCAAGGTGAAATCATGCTTCATCTAATCACAATTCGAGATCCATCACACACATAGATTTTTGACTTCATAGCTTAAAGGAATCTAGATAAATTTATGCAAGCCTTTCTTAATTTGATCATTAATGATTTATACCTACAAAATTAATCCATTATATCACCCTATCTACAGCAGTTTATACATAATCAAAACTCTACACAACCAATCTCACAATCGAATTCAAGGCAACATGTAGAAACATAGGCTATTCATGTTCAAATATTCATATATTTATTATCATGGACTGATCATCATCAATTTACCGTCAATAATGTAAATACCAATAAACACAAAAAAATTCAACGTAAGAGAATCACCATTTAATCAAGAACAAGCCATAATCACAAAGCCCATGCAAGAGCTAAACCAAATTTTGAAGGAACATGGGTTCATCATGCAATTGTAGTGAAATCACGTTCAAATCACTGTATTAACTTCAATTCTCCATGATTTAATCATTAAAAACGTTTTGAGAAAGAACCCATGGCAAGATTTGAAGACTGGAAACTTGATCATAAGATTTCTTTGAAAAACATTGAGAAGAACTCTCCAAGTGAAAGGTTACTTGAAGATTAAGGATTGCCATACCTTTTATTAGTTGAAAATTTCCTAAACTTGATGATTTATCCATGGAAAGCCCACCTTGAATCTGTTCTTAAGCTTCACCAACAATGGTGGTTTCTAGAGAGAGTATTTAGGAGGGAAAGGCTTAAAACATGTGGGTTGATTTTAGAATGGGTTGATCACGTTTTTGATGACTTATATATGCCCAAAATTACTTAAATAAACCCATAATAATCAGGTTGGGACGTGGGGTGAATTTCCCATTCACCCCTTTAATTAACAGCACGCAGGGTGCCAGGTGCAGGCCACCTTCGACGATGGCAATGACGGGATATCGAGGCCATGACGGGCCGTGTGTGGCCTCCATCACCTTATACTTAGCCAAAATTGGCTTAAGACCTTCCCAAGTCATGTATAACTAACGATACCTGCTCGACGGGCCATTGATGGACCAACGATCCATCGTTGAGTCCGTCAATGGACATCGCCCAGCAGTGTCTTAGGCAGCTTTGGGTCCTTCTTTTGGGGCCTCTTGTGGGCCCATTAGAAGTCGTACCCAGACGTTTCCAACGTTATTATGAAGCTTAACAAGTTATAGACCTTCAACACAAATTTCATCCTAAACAAACATGTATAAGACGTCCAAACAGTCCAATCCCCATCATGACATACGATGAACGTCTTAGGGGCTATCTTTCAAACGCCTAGGACGTTCTTGGGCGTTTGACCTCCAAACTTCATGAAACTTCATATAACAGAATTAAACATCCTTAATAACCATTTAAAGACTTGTTAAACTCATTTCATACAAATTGAAGCATGCATAGAAACATGAGGCACATAAGCGACTCATCGTCGAACCTCTTGGTCGTCCCTTGACGTTCGACTTCCTAATCACTTCAAACTTTTCACACTGCCTCTAAACAATATAATACGACATTTTAGGATCTTAGAACCTAATTCGAACATGTTAGTCTCCAGACACCCTATCTCATTTTGGGGTCTTACACCATAATATTAGACCTCAAATTCTAAACCCAAAACCCTAAAACCTAAAAAAAATCCTAAATTCTAACCCTAACCCTAAACCCTAAACCTCAATCCCAAAATACAAAAACCAAAATATTAAACATAAACCATATATATTAAACCTCAAATCCTAAAACCCAAACACTAAAACATAAAAACACTAAAGCGTAACCCTAACCCTAAACCTTAAATCCTAAACTCTAAACCCAAAATACCAAATAATAAACATTAAACTAAAACTTGGGGAAAAAACCAAAACCTTAATCCTAACCCTAACCCTAACCCTAAACCTAAACCTAACCTTAAACCCTAAACTCTAAGCCCTAAACCCCAAGTACGAAACTAAACCATAGATATTAAACCTCAAATCCTAAACCCCAAACACTAAAACCTAAAAAAAATTAATCCTAACCATAATTCTAACATTAACCCTAATTCTAACCCTAAACCCAAAGCCCAAAATATTAAAACCCAAAGATTAAACCCAAAAACTAAGATTTTAAACCTCAAATCTTCAACCCCATAACCTAATGCCTTAAAAATCATAAACCCTATCATTCACCCTAACCTTAACCCTAACCCGAATCATTAATCGTAAACCCTAAATCCCATACTAAAATACAAACACCCAAACATTAAACACTAACTCATAGATATTACAATTCAAATTCTTAAAAAAACCCTAAACTGCAACCCTAACCTTAACCCTAACCCTAACCCTAAACCATAAATGCTAAACCCCAAGCCTAAAATACCAAAATCCAAACATGAAAGACTAAACCATAGATATTAACCCACAAATCCTGAGCCCCAAACCCTAAAACCTAAAAACTAAACACTAACCCCAACCCTATACTCTAAATCCTAAATCCCAATACAAAAATACCAAAACCCAAACATTAAACACTAAACCATAGATGTTGAACTATAAATCCTAAAACCAAACTTGAAAACCTATAAAAGATCATAAACCCTAACCCTAACTCTAACCTTAACCACCCTAACCCTAAACCTTATAACCTAAACCCTTAACCCCAAGCCCAAATTAAAAAAACACAAACATTAAACAATAAACCATAGATATTAAACCTCAAATCCTAAGCCTCAAATCCTAATACATAAAAAAAAACACTAAACACTAAACACTAACCCTAACCCTAACCCTAACCCTAACCCAAACACCNNAACCCAAATATTAAACACTAAATTATTGATACTAAATCTCAAATGCTAAACCCTAAACTCTAAAACTCTTAAATAAAACTACACCCTAACCCTAACCTTAACCTTAAACACTAAACCCTAAACCCTAAGCCCAAAATATGAAAATCCAAACATTTCTTCTCCCTCATCTTCATCTTCTGTATTATATCCATCACAAAGATCAACAATTGTTCTTCTATTTGGACATTCACTAGCAACATGTCCCTTCACATGACATCTAAAGCATTGAATTGTAGAGGGTCGAGGAAATTTAGGTTTAACATAGTTACCTCCTTGTGGTTGCTGACTTGCCTTGGATTTGTAATCAAGCTTGACTTGGTTAGCTTGACCTCCACCTTTAGTTTGTTCCCTGGATGTCGTCTTCCAATTATTGTGACCTTTGCTCCATGTGGAAGTTAAAGAACTTTAAGCCTTGTATGACTTTTCTTCTTTCAAATCTGCTTTTACCTTTGGGGCATCATGGAAACCTGCTTCAAGAATCTCATAGTGTTGCTTCAAGGGATTCAATATATTATATCTCAAGTTTTCCATGAATCGTATTATAGTACATTCCATATTCTCTTCAATTTTAGACATAAACTCATAATAATATTCTTCTACACTTTTGGTACCTTGTCTCAACATGTACACCTTCTTGAGCACCTCTTGGTAGTAGTTTGGAGTCAAGTATCTCAACTCCATAAGTGTAATCAACTCTTGCCAAGTAGGTAATTCGTAGTTATGATGACTCTACCTTCCCTCCTCTTGGACTCCCACCAAGTTGATGTGTACCTCTCAAATTTTGTGAGAGCATATTTCACCTTCAAATATGCAGAGATATTATTTGTGAGAAAGATCCGTTCACTTTGAAGTTTCCATTCCAAGAACTCATCGGGGTCACTACTTCCTTTAAACCTTGGATGTGTGACCTTGATAGTGTTCAAGCCCCTATCTTGATCATTCCTCTCCCTAAACCTATTTCCTCTATTTCCCATCCTATCGCCTCTACATCCCATCCTATCTCATCTATATCCCATCCTATCTTGATATCCCCTTCCTCGGTCCCACCCTAAGTACCAAGGTCTTACTCATTCTCTTTGTACTCCATTTCCATCTCTACCCCAAAACTCATCATTATTGAACTCCTCATTAATCTCATCATAGAGAGTATTTTGGTATTGGTAGTCATGGTAGGGAATTTGTGGTGCATTTTGTGGGTGTGATGTGTAGGTTTCATGAAAAGATGCATTTGAATCATTTTGAAATGGAATTTGGTATTGGAATTGGTTGGCCAAAAAAGGAAGATTCTCTTATGGTGGGTGATGTGTATTTGGATGTGTTGTAGGTTGTCTGAGATGGTTTGGAGGGTTGGGAGTTTGGAAAGTTGGGCGTTGGTAGTTTCAGTTACGGCTTTGTGGAGGAGAACATATATTATAAGCTTTTTCCGGAGTAAGGGTGGTGGAATGCACCAATGTCCTCCTTATCTCCTCATTTTCGGGTTAATTGATATCCTTCTATTCTCATTTTCTACCCGTGTCAACCTTTCCTCCATACCTCCCATCCTTCCATTCATTTCTGCTACTTACTTAGAGATGTTCGCAAGAACCTCCATGATGTTCTCCGAGCTATCCCCAATTGGATTTGCATTAGAAATGATACCTACAAAACTTAACAAACGATGTTAGTAGCAAAAGCCTCACTTCACTCGTAGTTAACTCTCAACTCACCTTCTATGGTGTCCTCTCAAAGTTGATAGTGAACTAGCTCCTTTCAATCAACTCAAGATCACCTATCCTTTGTGAAAGAAGGATGACCCAAAAAAAACTAACGGACTTGAATCAAGAAGGTTATCAACGAATTAAGATGAGAAAAGTAGAATAAAGAAGTACCAACAGATTCGGACTCAAAATAAACCAAGTAACAAAATTAGAAGATTACTACTTGTTACTTAATTTGAAGTATCAATAAAATGATTTGATGATTAAAACTAGTTAGCAAGTAATCAAAGATGTTAATTAATTGTTAAATAGTTGAAAAATAGAAGGAAAATGAGTTTAGAAGAAGAAGAAGAAGTGAATTTGGACACAGAAAAATTTCAAGCCTCGAAAAAAGTTCATCACTTGTAAGATGTTGATTGGATGATTTGATGATCAAACTAGTTAACAAGTAATTTAAAATGTTAATTAATCCTTAATTAGTTGAGGAATTCATGGGAAAAATGATCGAAAAAAATCACGAACTTTGAACACTTAGAAAAATTTCTAGGTCCAAAAAACTTCCCATACTTAGAATATTTTTGAGCTGTCAAGGGAAAACCTGCACATTTCAGCCTCTGAAAGTGAGTCCCACGCGCTGACTAGGCGTCTGGGCCTTGTTGGCTGCCTCTCTGCTGCGCTGGCTGCTGATGCAATGTCGTGTGGCGCTGGTGTGACAATGTGTCTGATGTGGCTGCTGACGTGTCAGTCTACGTGGAAAATATTTTTTAATTTTTTTTTTCAGATTTCAAGTTTTTTTTTTAAATTTCACTAATGGACCCCAAAAAACACATTTGACAAACTTTGACTTGAAAAGTTGGATTAAATGTACTTTCTTCTTTCTTCTTCTTCAAGAACAACTTGAAGAACACTAAGAACATACACTTCATTTCAATACACTCAAATCAACTGGAAATTGGCTCAAATTTTAGGATTTTCTTCCCTTCAACTAAATGAACAAAGTCCACTAATTATTAACCTCAAATTTCTCCTCTATCAAAAGATCCACTTTCAGAATTTGAAAAGTTTGAAAAGCTTGAAACCCTTTAATGGTAACTTCACTTCTACAACTCCAAATTAAACAAAATTTGGAACCTAGACTCAAAATACACTAAGAAACAAGGATCTAGTGTCAACACAACAAAACAAAATAAAACAAAAAAAAAATTAGATTTTTTTAACCCAAGACTAGATTTGGAAGAACAAATCTAAACTTAGGCTCTTGAAACCAAATGATAAATATCAAACAATGAAAGACACAAAGAAATAAAAATACATGTGGATTAATACTCAAGTTATAAATTATGGGCAACAAGGGACTAAAACCCTGACCTCCCAATTGACTTCAACAACCGAAATTCAACCCAAGAAAGAATAGTCAAAGGAAACCAAGAATCACAAAGTGGTAACACTTAGATTAATCAAACTCAAGAAGTTAAGTAGCAATCCCAAGATTCACCCTAATTACTCACTAAGAAGATACTATAATTTGAGAGTCAATATTCAATATACTCTAAGTCTTGCAAAATGATAAAAGACTAATATTTATACTAAGGAAATTAAAAAGACACTTCTTTGACAATTTTTCCCTTAATGAGGTAAGGGCCTTGTTTGGTTGCCTTCTTTTGTGAATTCTTGAATTCATGAAATGGCCATTTGCACACATGGCCTCTTTCCTTCTTCCTTTTCAATTTGATGTAATGTAAACATATTTTATGTCCTTCTTTGTTGATATTCAGTCTCCTCTAATGCTTCCCTTTTCATGAACATTGCTTGTAGGCCTTGGAGATCCTATGAATGGTCTTGAGGGGTACATGTCACTCATGTTAGTGTCATCCATTCTGCCAATGTTATCACTTGTTGATCTCTAACCTCACGACTAGATCTAACAGTAGGACTAATGAACTTCGCTGAATTTTCAGCTGTAGATGAATCTTGGGATGTCGATTTCATATCCTCCTACGATTTAATCACTAACAAACCAGAATTCGCCATTTCCATCACTCTTCTTGCCCAATCCAATTCCCCTTTTGAAATTGTGACATGGATCGCTTCTTCATGCCTCAAATTCGAAGAATTGTTGGATGAATTTGTGGAATCAATTTGAAGAGAAGGATCATTAGCAAATTGATGTGATGAATGTTGTTTATCCGGTGGCTGGCGTTGCTTCACTGGTGGCAACGCCATTCTCAATTCCATTAACCAGCTTTTTAGAGCACCTAGAGGGTGAAATTTTAGAGAGAGAAAAATTTTGGTATTTTTGTCTTGGGGTTTAGAATTTAGAGTTTAGGGTTAGGGTTTATTTTTTATTTTTATTTTAGTTTTTTTTAGGTTTTAGGGTTTGGGGTTTAGGATTTGGGTTTAATATCTATGGTTTAGTGTTTAATATTTGCATTTCGGTACTTTAGACTTGGGGTTTAGGGTGTATCATTTAGGGTTAGGGTTAATGTTATGGTTAAGGTTAGGCTTTAGGGTTATTTTTATGTTTTAGGGTTTGGTCTTAAGGATTGAGTTATAATATCTATGGTTTTGTTTTTAGTGTTAAGATTTTGGTATTTTGGGCTTTGAGTTTAGGGGTTAGGATTTAAGATTTAGGGTTAGGGTTAGAGTTTGGGTTCGGGTTCAAGTTATGGTTATGGTTAGGGTTTAGTTTGTTTTTAAAGTTTTTAGGTTTTAGGATTTGTGGTTTAAATCTATTGTTTAGTATTTAATATTCGGGTTTTGGTATTTTGAGCTTGGTTTTGGGTTTAGGTTTTAGGTTAGGGTTAGTTAGGGGTTAAGGGTTTTCTTGAAGGTGTAGCTGAAACATGATGTGGAAAGGATACAATGTCTAGAATGCAGGCAAGCCAAATCCACGACCGCACCCCAATGTAAGTATACTCCATGTAAGTATACTCCTCTTCCTACTCCTAATGGTCCGTGGATGGATATTTTTATGGATTTTGTTTTGGGACTGCCTAGGACTAAAAAAGGACATGATAGTATATTTGTGGTAGTGGATAGATTTTCTAAAATGGCTCGTTTTATTCCATGCCATAAATGTGATGATGCATCCCATGTAGCATCTTTGTTTGTTATCAATGTGTTTAAATTGCATGGAGTCCCTCAAAAAATTGTTAGTGATCGAGATTCCAAGTTTCTAAGTCATTTTTGGAAGAGTCTATGGGGTACTCTTGGTGCCAAACTTCTGTTCTCTACTTCTTGCCATCCTCAAACGGATGGACAAACCGAAGTAGTCAACCGAACTCTTGGAACCATGCTTTGATGCATGATTAGAGGAACCCCAACTACTTGAGAAGACCGTTTACCCTTGATTGAATTTTCATATAATCGATCTTTCCACTCCTCTATTGGAATGTCTCCATTTGAGGCCTGCTATGGTTTCAAACCTTTGTTTCCACTAGATGCCAATAAAAGGTCAAAAGAGATGATTAACCTTCATGCCAAGGTCAAAGAGTCCATTCAAAAGAACAATTCAAAGGTGTCCATTCAAAAGAATCAAGGGAGGAAGGAAGTGATCTTCAATCAAGATGATTGGGTATGGGTGGATTTCTGAAAGGAAAGGTTTCCTTAAGTACGAAAAGGGAAGCTAAGCCCAAGAGGAGATGGACCCTTTCAAATGATTGACCTACAAAGTGAGTATAATCTTCATAATGTTTTCTATGTTACTGATTTAGCTCCTTGTGTTATAGGTGATCCTTTGGATTGGAGGACAAATCATTTTTAACATTGGCAGCACGTATGGAAGTAACATGACTGACATGTACCCCTCAAGATCATTCACACGGAGTCAAGCAAAGGATCTCCAAGGCCTACAAGCAATGTTCATGAAAAGGGAAGCATTTGAGGAGATCGAATGTCAACAAAGAAGGACATACAATGTTTTTACATTACATCAAATTGAGAAGGAAGAAGGAAAGAGTCCATGTGTGCAAATGGCCATTTCATGAATTCAAGAATTCATAAAAGAAGGCAACAAAACAAGGCCCTTACCTCATTAAGGGCAAAATTTTCAAAGAAGTGTCTTTTTTATGTCTTTAGTATATATATTAGTCTTTCATCATTTTGCAAAACTTAGACTATATTGAATATTAACTCTCAAATTGTAGTATATTCTTAGTGAGTAATTAGTGAGTAATTAGGGTGAATCTTGGGATTTCTAGTTAACTTCTTGAGTTTGATTAATCTAAGTGTTATCACTTTGTGATTCTTGGTTTCCTTTGATTATTCTTTCTTAAGTTGAATTTAGGTTGTTAAAGTCAATTGGGAGGTGAGGGTTTTAGTCCCTGGTTGCCCATAATTTCAATAACTTGAGTATTAGTCCACATATCTTTTTATTTCTTTGTGTCTTTCATTGTTTGATCTTTATCAACAAGTGAGACCATCTGATGAGCATATTGATTTTCGTTCATGTTCTTTTGCAGCAATTGTGAGTTCTTGGGAGATTGCAAATCGTGCAGGAGGAGATCACAAATCACTGGAGGAGCGATTTGAATCTCGCTCGAATTCTTCTGAAATAAATGTCAATCCAACTATTGGGGTTTGTTCGCTGGGTCATGGTGTACAACATACTAAAAAATCGAATCGAATGGTAGTTGATCTTGTGGAGCTATCAATGTTCGGTGGTGGTTATGGCAGAGCTCTGATCATCATTGAAGATGAAGGATGTCACGAAAAGTTTCCACGAGTTGAAGGTGATCAATCTAAGGTAATTTCTGTTTATCCTAATCCACATGATTCTACTTCTAGTATGTTGCAGATTCAAGGAGACATTGCACAAGAAGGATGTGAGAATCTATGATGCAAATTTGAATCAGTTCCTTATCTAGAAATCTGGAACAGAGTACTTCAAGAACAGGTCAAGATGCAAGGGTGAAACCTAATCTTGATCAACAACAGGAATAACAGGTTCTTGGTATAACACGTAAAAATGATAAAGGCTGGAACGTAGGTAAGATTAATACTCCTAACACTGCTTCTCATATTCTCAGTACACAAATCGATAGGGAGAATGTTGGTTTAGCTGCTGTTGATAAGGCTGGTAGTAGTGGGAATGGTGGTTCTGGTAATACCAAAAATGCTGGAGTTGGGAATGTTGGTTTAGCTGCTGTTGGTAGTAGAGCGAAGAGGGATTCTGGTGGTATTCCAAATGCAGGTGTTGTGATGCAGCAGCCTCCATATCATCAGCAACCTTTTCCCCAGCAACAAACCAATTCATTTCCACAAATTTCTAATAATTTTGCGAGACATAAGAATCAACCTACTCCAAATATGAAGGGACAGAAAGTGTATGGTCATGGTCAGGAACAATCAAAGCAAAATGATAATCAAGAACCAGCTCCTTATATTGTTATACAAACAAGGTCGACCTGCAGTCATCTTTAGTGAGGAAGATTTTCTAGTTAAGTGGCCTGATAGATGCAAGTTCACCCTAATTGGTAAGTTTAGTAATTCAATGCCTAGGGTGGAGTTGATTAGACAAAGTTCATCAATCAAACTCAGTTATCAGGTGGAGTTAACATTGCCCATTTCAATGCTAGACATGTATACATTGATTTGGATAATGAACTTGACTTTGTAATGGATTGGACAAAACAAAGAAAGACCATTGAGGTAGCCTATGAAAATACAAACTTGGAGTCCTACATTTAAACCTATTGAGGAAACTCCTATCGTTCCTGTTTGGATTTCTTTTTCGTAGCTTCTTTGGCACTGTTATTATAAGGAGATCCTTACAGCTATGTTGTCTCCTGTTGGCAAAGTTTTATATAAAGACAATGCAACAGTGAATAAGACAAAAGGTAGCATGGCAAGAGTTAGGATTCAACTTGATATCACAAAGGATAGAGACCTAAACATGTTTGGCTTGGTTATGATGAAGAAAATTTGAATATAGGGAAGTGGCAAAGTATTGAATATGAAAACTTGCCAGTTTACTGTCCTTATTGCAAGCATCAAGGCCACATGATCACTAATTGTAGTGTCAAACAAGGTATGAGGAGTTTTCTCAAAGAAAGGAGTTGGAAACTGGGAAAAAAACTAAAGGAAATGCACACCAAAATGAGTGTGCTGCTCCAGTGGGTTTGCTGCACAGGAAACAACCGGGAGTCAACACAACAACTCTACAAAATGTATAACAAGTATCAAAGCAAGGTGGTAAATGGAAAACACAGAAAGCAAAGCAAAATAAGAGGCAAGAACATGTTCCTAAGACAGCTTGGGTACCTAAGGACATGCAGAAGCCAGAAGTTATTCAGGAGGGGAAATTTCCAGTAAAAACAGGTAGAATATTTCATGTTCCTACTTCTAACAATTTATTGATCTATATGAATAGGAACATGGTACAGGTACACAGTCGCAGCTGTAAACTGGCACTAATGCACCAAAAGAAGGCGTGAGCATTTCTGTTTCCAAAGATGTGCAGACAGTTCAAAATTTGCAGCAAACAAGCCATGCATGCCATGCACATATTAATGTAGTAAATTGCAGAATGAAACAGCTATAACAGGCATGATTTCACATCCTCATACATCATAGCGCATATTATTTTTGAGACTAATAAAATTTGTGTAGATGTGGAAGGAAGTGAAAGTCTGGAAACTAAGGAGAACATAGAGACTGTTTTGCAGGAGAAAGAAATACAAATAAAAGGGTTGGTTAATGATATGTAGGAGGGAGAGTGTACCAGTCCAGTTTCTCTACAACAGGGTGATGATGATCAACTCTCAGATCAAACATAGTCTCCTGCAGACAACAATAAAAGTCAGTAGCGTGGTATGGATGTTCAAAAAGAGGTTGAAGGAGGTTCTCCTCAGAACAGTAACAAAAAATCAAAGACAAGATTAAGAAAAGAAGAGATGCCATTAAAAAAAGACAAGAGAAGGAGCATATCACACTGCTTGGGACTGCACAGCACGGACAACAAAAAAGAGTTGAAGAAGTGGATGAATATAGCCATATAGAGTCTGAGGATGAGTATGACGAAGATACTCGTTCTTTAGACAATAATGATGATGGACAAAATCTTAGTTCGGAGAACACTAGAACGCCAATCGCAAGGGCTAGAAGTGGAGACTTATGATAATTCTTCAACTCATGTAAGGTACTTATTATATTTTTTCATGTTGAATAAAGTAGATGTACAATCTGTTTATCATCCTAGTCATTATTAGAATAGGTTCTTTTATTATCTATAGACTTTTCGTGTAAAGGGTAGAGTCTCCCTTGTTTATGTATTCCTAGTAAACTATGTATTAAGTAGGAATCCTCCATAGGTGTTTGGTTTACTTCGAATACAACTTGATGTATAGGGTTGAGTTGACTAACCTTAGTAGGTTTCTCGATTCATAATCCACCTTAGGATCGGAGGTAAGGTTTATGCCCCCTCTATGTACTTTTTAATTTAAATAAATTATAAGGCCTGGGGGTGTTGCTCAGCCCCTGACCCTCCTCCACAAGGGTCGTTCAATTAACAAAAGCCAAAAATACGGAAACCCAAATATTAAACACTAAACCTTAGATATTAAACCTCAAACACAAAGACCTAAAAAAGACCATAAACCTTCCCTAACCCTTACACCCTAAACCCTAAACCCCAAGCCCTAAATACCAAAATCTAAATAATAAACACTAAACCATTAATATTAAACCAAAAATCCTAAACCCTAAATTTTAAACCCCAAGCCCAAAATACCAAAACCAAATCATTTAACATTAAACCATAGATATTAAACATCAAATCCAAAATCCTAAACTCTAAAACCTAAAAAAACCTAAACCCAAGCCCTAAACCCTTATCCTTGGTAGTCTAAACGATCACATAGGTATGTATTAAAGAGGTTGTATGGGAGGTCTCTTCAAGTCTTACTTAGGTGCTGTCATGACCAGGGAGCACCCCCTTGAAGTAACACGACATACTCAACCTCTTGGAGGTCTTATACAAGCCCATAGACATCATTCATCGCATAGTCATAAAAATAGCAGAAAATATAAAACTTTTCATAGCACATTCGGAGACACATTCATTACATACAATAGATTACTTCTCTTTTTACCTCAACATCTTTCCTTAAGCAGCCCTCAAGTGTACTTAGTGCAATGTATCACCTTGAGATTGCCTTAGATGTATCTACACTTAGCCTTCATCAATACAACCACATACTATTCATAGAGTCATACACATATTGTAAGACATAACCTTCACATAAGAACCATCACCTAAGAAAACCCTCAAGTCACACTAGTGCAATGTACAAGTAGCATCTCACAATGCTACTCATACCAAGCGTTCCCAAGAAGTCACCCTAGACTAGGCATATCATATTCAACAAGTCATAACACCTTCATTTATCACTAGACATAAGACCACATACTTCATAGCATCATGTATGAACTCATTCATTTGCTACACTTTAGTCATAAATCATTTAGTTCATATCATAGGTAAACCACCCCCACAACTCCTCCACCAGCTAACTTGTTCAATGTACACAGGGAGTCTCATACCCCACATATACTAAGTAAACTAATTTAGAAGCCACAAGTGTAACTCACATGCATAATCATAATTCATACTTAGCATAGCAAAGTCACCTTAACATGCATTCCTACAATTCATACATAACATAAGTCTTAATTTCATAAGAGTTTCCAATCCTATCCTTTCTTGAAGTCCTCTAGTGCAATGCATGGGTAGGGTCCACAATCCTACCTATACTAAGTAAACATCTCAAAGAGTTATGGTTAGAGTTCACATTCTTATACTAGTTCATTTCTTAAGATTTGGTAGACATAGCAATAACCGACATAGATCATGTGAGCTACATAGAATCTAGTGTTCTACTCCCAAATCTAAAAGGGTACAACTTTCCAAGGTAGGACCTTCATGCATAATAGCTATTCTAGTGGATCCACTAAGCTAAAACATATGGGGGCACGTAGTTATGGAACAAGAAGATTGCTACTAGAAACCTTGACTTGCTAGACGTGGAGGTTTCCATCTCATGAGACAACATCTTTGTTGGGAACGCGGACTTGATAAACATGAAGGTTCTCTTGTGGGAAGCTGGACTTACTAAACGTGAAGCTCCCACACTCATTTTTCATGTTCGCTCGGTGCTAAGCTCAAACTCCCTTTTTAAATATCATAAGCCTTTAATTAACATTTATTCGTAAAGATTAGGATTCAGGGACTTTCCCCCTCATACATATATAGCTCAAAGGTATCTAGGATGAGATGTCCTTTCATCATAGAACATATCTTATGTGAGAAGGTACTCCCACTTAATTCTATAATTCATACATTCATGTGTGTGTGCATACATATGTGAGACATACTTTCACATAAACACCTCTAGGCAACACATGTTCATAATTCATTAATGATATACTTTCATAATTCATTAATGATATACTTTACATTCATAGTAATAGATAAGGGTGCATAGGAGAACTATGAATTGACACCATGAATCTATCCTACTCATATTTAAGCATGAGAGTGTGTGTTCATATTGGTCTTCATGATCACAAATAGTAACAACTTAGTTACTTAGGATACCTATACAATGTATCCCTCAAGTAATGAAAACTCATGAATAGAACATCTAGGGAATCTAGGTCACACACCCACATTACATCATACAAGACAAGAGCATATTCAATCATTAGAAGGGAAGACTCCTAACATGTATAAGATCACATGAATTCATATAGGGTCCATATAGGTACGGTCATAATAAAAGAGTATTCATCACAACTAGTCATGTAAACCATACCTAACCCTAACATGATCATCTCATATACATAAAATCATCAATAATCCTAGATCATGATACTAGAATAGAAGACTACACACATAACTTCATAGTCATGATATTCATCATTTAAACCCACTCTTCATCTATTACCTTCTAGGCCATGATAACAACATACAAGTATAGACAAGAATGTAATCACCACCACCATCAAAAGACCATACAAAGTAACACAACTGAATATACATTTTATGCTAATTTTCACGACCAAACCCGATGGGCCGTGACTAGTGCCCGTTTTGGACACTCACATACAAAGTTGTTAAGTATAACAAACTGAAACTAAGACAATATGGAATTTAATCAAATCAAGCCAACCCCAACGCCATATATATAGAGTGGATCTGTCTCATAAGGAGTCATAACCATTTAACCGTAACAACATACGCGAGCCGACAAGGCTGCCACTATCCAAACCATAATAGCATACGCAAGCCGACAAGGCTGCCACCACACAATACACAATGATGAACGCAGCCGACAAGGCTGCCCCTGTACAAGCGGACATCCCAAACAACCCATGTCCAGACCATTATCCAAAACATATATATGCAACCCACATAATGTCTATAGACCTCTAAGAGTATAGTAGTGAAACTCGACGGGACAGGGCCCCGCCGTACCCATAGACAAGCAAAAGATTACACAAAAAGTTATGTACCAAAACGACTGGGCTTCAGAATAGTGGAGCTCTCCCAATCAGCAGAGTAGATATCCTAGGTGGGAGGATCACCGAACTGTGCGCCTACACCTGCGGGCATGAAACACCCCGAGGAAAGGGGGTCGATCTGAGACAATGTACTGAGTATGTAAAGCATAAGGTAAAGATGACAGGATACCAACATGATAAGTCGAAACAAGATATCGCTACACATGTACCTTTTAAGTGAAAATCATGCATATCTTTAACATATAAGGTGCCCAGCTTCCCTAGTAAGAGACTCGGCAAAATAATCATCATATATATACATCATAGGTACCCGACCCTCTAGTGAGGGACTCGGTGAAATAGTCATCACATCATCTCCGTCATCATCATCCTCATAACCATCCTCATCACCCAATCATATATATAATATACATACCCGGCCCTCTAGTGAGGAACTCGGTGACATATGCAAGAAACTCTGCATGAACATTACCCGGCCCGGGACTCGGTGATAAATGACTCTATGCACGAGCAGAATATTATGAGAAACCATATGCAATGAAAATCATTTCTTATACTCAATACAACAATCAACGTGAACCAGCAAGGAGTATTACCAAAGATTAACGTTTTATCAAGATTATGGACCTTTAATACGATATGGAAACGTAAAATCTCAATGACTCTAAGAAGCACTACCATAGATATGAGAAATCACCATAGCCTTAGACATAACCGATATATAGAGGAATAGTTGTGGAAGCAAGAATATACATCACCTAGACGCTCTAGAACTAAGTATCAAACCTGTCCGTCATTCGCTCATTTTTAAATGTCATGCCAAAACAAAGAAAGAAAGGATAGAGTTACATACCGTATAGTCGAGCCGCACGTTCAATATTTACTGCTCAAGCTATTAATCTATAACAAGCAACAATTGTGCCGCAATTAGATAGACGTCGCGCTTTACTACTTATTGTAAGCTAGCTAATAATCTAACGAAAATCCGGCAGCACTTTCCTTATTTTCCTTACATCGTCCCAATGCGACAACAATCCAAATTTTCCACAGCAATACCAATAACACATATAACCCAACGAATCATATTAAACAGCCCCCCTAAACAGTTCTGTCTCAGCAACCACAGTAATGAAACAACGACACACCGAGCGATAACTCATTTTATAATTCGCAACACATCTACCTTATCGTATTCATCCTTTGGAGTATATACCCATAATCACATTAACATATGCATAACGCCAAAACAGAATTTCCAGCATTTTGCTTTAATCAAAACAGCCCAAACACTAACACGACACCACTAATAATCCGATTATGGTTTCCGTTCATACTTAGCCCATTCAATAACTAAAACAACTTTCCTAAGCTACTGGTCACGCCCCCTTCTTAACATTAATGGCTAATTAAGAATGGCATTCTATGGAACTAACACACCAAGCAAAGAGATTACTAACCAAATTCTTTTGTAGCTGCTGGCCGAGAGTTGCATGGTTGGTTTTCTCCAATTCCATGGCTGCCTAAGCTAAGTGGTGAAGAAGATGATATGTTTGCAATGCATTTCACCACCTCATTCATAATATGAAGTGGAGGCAGACCCCTCTACACGTTCCCCACTAAGGGACAACTCCTAATCTGATTTCTTTTAATTTGCCTTGAGTGGTGGGCCCCACTTGATTAATTTAATCCTAATCATCCACTAATTAATCCCTCACTTAATGTTAATGACACTTAAATTAGCCAAATCATACTTAATATCACATTTGGAATTAACATCCTTGCCTAATATTTCTTTAATCACTTGGAACATAAAATAAAATCTCATTCCCCGGACTTACATCTACTAGTTCATGACGCGCACTACGTATAAAAATATGAGGCGTAACATAGGTCAACTTACTAACTCACCAAGTTATGATCATCATTGATCAATTCATACTCAATTTACATAGATAGAACTAGGATTAAGCAATACACTAATCTAATAACAATTGGATCATCATCTAATCTAGATTACAAGACTCACAATATAGGTTAAATTGAGAGATTAAGGAGATCATGGGTTCTCATGGAATTGTATTTAAGTTCATCTTCAAAATAGTAACTAAACATAAATTTAGCATTAGAATGACTTTGAAATCAATTTGCGATGAACCCATGGCTCGATTTAAAATTGAGAATTTTGATCATAGAATCACATTGGAAAATCTTTGAAAGAACTCCTTAAATGAAAGATTAACTAAGTATTAAGGGTTACCAACTTACCATACCTTAATAAAAGAAAATCCCACACATTTGGAGAGAAAGCACTTCAAAATTCATCTTATAGCTTTAGGTTGAGTTTGGCCTCCAATGGAGGTTTGAGAGAATTTTGAAAAGAAGAGGGTTTTGGATTTTTTTTATTTCTTATTGGGTATTGGGGTTTTCCTTTGGAAAGGGATTTAATATGACTTATAACCCATTTATAACCGACTCCCAAAGTACCCAAAATACCCCTACATTAATTGGATTTTTTTAGATAAGTCAAACTTAACTTTCATTCTTGGAATTATCATCGGGGAACAGGTCCGCGCCGCAGAGCTGTTCCAACATGATTTTTGGAATTAAATTTTGGGACAATAGAGTCCACGACATATCGGCTAAACCTTCCACTTTCTATCACTTTATCTCGCCCAGCTTCTCCTATTCTTTCACCTTGCTATTTCCCTTCTTTCTTCATTTGTGTAAGTAACTCTTTTCTTTTCTTGTTTGTAATTCTTGAATATTTCCCTTTTTCTTTCCTTTTCTTTCAACGAGTTCTTGAGTCACTTTACTTTTGTTCTTTCTCTCTCTTTGTTCTTTCAACCCCACTTTCCAGAGCATTCCTCAAAACAGCCACCCTCAACTCATGGCTTTGCCATGAGTCAAGGTACACAATACCCAAAGTCGGGTCAGGGCCATAATGAAGGTTGTTTATGAATTAGCCACCCTCAACTTATGCTTTTGGCATAAGATGAGGTGCACATGTCCAAGGAGGGACCACGGCCAACATATTGTTCCCAGAAAAGATCAGTTGGGGTGAAAAAGAAAGGTCTAATTTTAAGCTCAAATTATTTGGATCAAAGAAGGATAACTTTCATTTGATTTCTTTTATTTAGGCTAGAAATGGGCTATCTTGAATAAGGGCCTATGATCCTTTCCTAATTGTGCATTCTGACTTACTTTTAGCAGGACTAACCAGGCAAGTTCTAGCTCAGTACCAGTAGTGGACTATTCAACTTTCCTCACACTCACTTGACATCTCATCACTATACCAGATTATCAGACACCTAGTTTGACTTGAAGATTTAGGGTAATGCAATGGTGTAACTCTATTTCATGTTTAGAGCCACACAATTATCAGTTACTACGCCTAGTCATGCAACATTTTCCAGTTTTATCAGGATATCATTTTAGCCATCATGCTTCAGAGTTAAACTATGTACAAAAGATATAACGTGCCGATTCAACAGAAAAAGTAATCAGTCTTTTGGGGAAAAAGAACACAGGCAAGAAAACCCCAAAAGAGGATAGTGAGTTGGGCTACTCAGACTTCACCCTAACACTCACTTTCCATTTACCCCACCCCCAACAAAAAAGCATGCAATTGTCCCCAATGCATAAAAAAAAATCTAAAGATTAGAGGGGTAGGTGAAGCAAACCTGTGGCGCATAGCGCCGTCGATCAGCAAGCTGGTGGGTCCGGTTTCCCGGAACCCACATCCTCTGCAATCTGGACACCCTCAGTGGTGTCCTCAGCAATCTGGACACCCTCAGTGATGTCCTCAGCAACAACCGCACCATCAGTAGTGCCTCCTGCTGTCTCTACAGTGCGGGAGCTAGATGCCCCAGCCGCTATCTGCGATGCTCTGATTTGGTGTGCCTCCATCTCAGCAAGTGAGGCTCTCCTCGCGGCCTCCATATCTCGGCGCTCCTTCTTCCTTGATCGCGCCTCATCCTCTGATCGACCCCTACGCCTCTTGGCACTCTCTCGAGGGGAAGGTGGGGGAATTTCTGAAGTAGCAAACAGGGCCGCCAATACAGTGTCCTCAACAAGCTCGACAGGCTTCGGCACTCTCGCCTCTAGGATCGTGTCGATGTCTGCACGAAGACTATCGACTACAGCCTGAAGAGTCGACACATCTACCAGAGGGGCTGGGCGGGCTAACACTCTCAACTCAAATGCATCTAGGCGCTGGTTAACCTCAGCAATCTTCCGCTCGGTAAACTGGTGCATCTTCCTCTCTAGACGCGCCTCAGACTCAGTAATCGACTTCTGCATCTATGGCTGGATATGATGCAGAAGAGTGGCCATTTGTGCCTCCAGTTTTTGGACCCTAGCAAGCGGGACCAGTGTCGGTAGAGTGACTGTGCGAGAGGAGCTCGGGGCTGGGCTACTACCCGGGATACACTCGACCGGGGTAGTGTCAGTGGACGCCTGTGTAGCGGTGCGGGCCTGGGCCACCGTATCCGCAAGATCATCAGCAAGTGGTGGCAGCCCTTGACGGGGCCCTCGATGTGGGGCCAACTCATAGAGACGAGGCCGACGTCATTGGTGCCCTACGGGGTCTTCAACTGATCTATGTGCCATATGGGCACACCTGCGGTCCTGCGAAGGGCAAAAATCATACACGGGAAGGGGTAGGTAGTAGTGACCTTGAATGCCCTCTCGTGCATGACTGCCTGGAGAAGCCATGCGAAGTCGACCTCGAATCCGGCTATCATCGCCGCTATCAACACTGCTCGATCCCAGGTGACGATGTTATCAGCAGCTATGGGGGAAAGGCAGTGACGGACGAGCAGCCACAAGAACTTCGCGACGAACGTGAGGTTGGCCTTCTTGATGGCCCCCTTCGGCTCAGTGACCCAATCTGCACCCTCTCCGCCGGTGATAGGTGCGGGCCATCCACCTCTTGGTGGTCTCTCTCGATGCACTGCTCGGCGCGAAGCGGCCATCCTTCACTATCTGCCAGCGGTAGTCAAACTCGGCAGTGTGGGGAGTCCGCGTAGCATCTGCACTCTCGCCGTTTAGGAACCGGCGGATAGCTGGTAGGGAAATGTCAACTTGCACGCCCCGGACTCGAACCTGCTCCAATGAGGCCTGTTTAGCGGGGGCAGCCCAGCTATCAATCTGTGATCGGAGAGTCACTACGTAGGATGCGTAGAACTCTCGGACCACTTCCTCGCTGTATCGTCCCAACGGACGGGCTGTCCACTCTAAGCGATGCCTGGTGAATAGGTTGTGGATCTCCGGCATCGATGGGAGACTCCCTGTAAGTACCCGCCGCTCCAAGGTGAGTGTCCGAGTCATTACTCCTTTATCAGTCAGGAATTTGGCGTCGGAGTAAACTTGAAACTGGCCTTCGACACACCACCGGTTTGGGTGGTCAGAGGCTGGGGTGGGGACCTGGGCTGGTGCGCCGATGTAGAGTCTGAACTGTCAGCCTCATCGGACGAGGCCGACGCTGCAGCAGTGGCGGGTGCTGGAACCTCAGCAGAGCCAGAAGCTTCCTCGGACCAGGATACTCCTAAGGAGCCAGACGCTCCTTCCTCATTTGTGGCTCACCCAGAGGGTGTGCCGGTCAGTGTGCGCTCCTCATTAGACTGGGAGGCAGTGACTACGCCGGACGCCACCGTCTTGGGTGTGGCTCTGGGGGCACGTGCAGCACGGGAAGGTGCGGAAGTGCCTAGGGGCACATATTCAGGGTCCCGCTCATCATCAGAGCCGATGATCAAGCGTGCAGACGGGGCAACAGACTTGGATCGCCCGCGTGCGTAGGTTCGGTCTTGCTTGGGTGCCATAGTAGATAGTACCTGCAAAGGATCACTATTAGTACAAGTAGTGGCAAACAAGACAGGCAAGCCCACGACATAAAACATTTAAAATAGTGTGTTAGTGATAGTGAAACTGTATCACTCGACGGGCTAGATGACGGCTCGTCGTGGATATGACAGAC
This sequence comes from Solanum arcanum, assembly GCA_027789145.1. Taxonomy (NCBI): domain Eukaryota; kingdom Viridiplantae; phylum Streptophyta; class Magnoliopsida; order Solanales; family Solanaceae; genus Solanum; species Solanum arcanum. Next base: position 19,913,402 of record CM050935.1, on the reverse strand, counting down.
CGTCATGAGGTCCGTTGTGTTGTACTTGGTCTATGTATATATAAAGAACCCTGAAGGAGGGGTCTCTGACCATCATGACGGTCAAGCAGGACGGACCGTCGTTGGTACGACGGTCCATCGTAGGACACTTAGAAAATTTTGAGAGACCCTTAGAAACAGGGTCTCCGACAACCAGAATGGTTGTGCAGGACGGACCGTCGTGAAGACAACGGTCCGTCACAAGCGTCGTTGGGACAGGGTGCTAGGGCTTTTGCCACGGACCCTATGACGGTCCGTCATGTGTGCGACGGTCCGTCATCGGGGTCTCGTTCTGAGTAGCAGTGTTAGAACTGGGGTACCCTATGCATCCCCGATGAACCCACATGGTCTTGTAGTGTTGTGAACCTATATGTGTCTATCCCAACTACCTAGAAAACTACCAATGCAAAATCACCTATGCCTAGGGTTATCAACATGGCACATTCGAACATTTTGAGCTTAGGTTTAGACATAAGCATATAAAGGAAACAGTATACGATTAAGAACTAAGCTAATACTAACTACAAAACCAAAATGCAAGATAAATGAGTATAAATTTAGAGACACATACCTTGGAAATGGAGAAAAACAAATGGAGAATGATTCAGTTGGCAAGGTAGACACCTACAGCAGCAGCACCGACTAGTGGATGATAAGTATAAGGCTTAGGAGGATTTTGGGAGCAATGATCAGTGAGGGGAAGTGTGGAAGTTGAAAAGAGAGGGGAGATGAGGGGAATAAGGAAGTAATGGGGTGAAATATGGAGGGGTGGGGAGTATAAACAGTCAGATTTTGAAAAGGGTCCAGCCGGGTCGGGTCGGGTAGAATTCATTAATCACGCGACGGTTCCCCGACGACGGTCCATCGCATTTGTGACGAGCCATCATAGGTTCCGTCGTGTGTGCCCTAATATTCAAAATGACAGAAATACGTACCTGGTGTGACGGATGCATACGACGGTCCGTTGCATGCGCAACGGTCCATCGTTGTATCCGTCGATGGCTCTTCTTGAGTAGTTTTCTGCAGAATTTCCTGGTGATGTGCCTGCAAATTTAAAACCCATTAATAGAAAAATGCTACCATTATTAAAAAGACGATAAGTATTAGGTTGCCTCCCAACAAGCGCCTGATTTAATGTCACGGCACGACTGGGGACACTCGATTACTCAGACTTCATCAAGATGGTATGCCTCTATCACTTTATTCCCCGATGCTTTATGCCTAAAATAGAGTTTTATTCTATCTCTATTCCTCTTAAACCGCACTCCCTCCTTGGCTTTTAACTCAACTGCCCCATGAGGGAATACTTGGGTAATCAAGTAAGGGCCAGTCCATGTGGACTTGAGCTTGCCCGGAAGACAAGGCACCCCAAAACTGTCTACAAGCACCAAATTCCCAACCATAAACTCTTGTTTTGCAATTTTCTGTTCAGTCCCCTTCTTCATCTTATCTTTGTGGGAAATGGCAGATACCGATTGGAGCTCACCACTCTGCCTCATGGTCCTACAAATGTTGAAGGTTGCTTCTTCATTATTCAACCAAAATGTCATCTGTCCCTTCTCCATATCAACTAAGGCTCTACCTGTAGCAATGAATGGCCTCCCAAGAATAATGGGCACCTCAAAATCGACTTCGCAATCAAGAATAACAAAATCTGCTGGAAAGATGAATGACTCCACTTTTACTAGAACATCATGGAGTATCCCTATGGGCTTTTTCACTGTCCGATCGTCCATCAGTAGTCGCATCGCAGTGGGTTTTGAATCCCCCAAACCCAACTTCTTGTAAATTGAGAGGGGCATTAGATTTATGCTTGCCCCCAGATCACATAATGCTTTTGCAAAATGTAAAGACCCAACTGTACAAGGAATAGTGAACGCACCCGGATCTTCTTTCTTTTGTACCAGGGATCTTGTAGCAATAGCACTACAATGCTGCAATCTATCATCATCCTCAAAAGTGATCGATCTTTTCTTGGTGACCAGATCTTTCATAAACTTGGCATAACCGGGCATTTGTTCTAGAGCTTCTACCAAAGGGAGATTGATAGAGAGCTGCTTCAACATTGTTATGAAGTGCCGGTATTTACCATCCTCAGTCTTTTTCACTAATGTTTGAGGAAATGGGGGTGGTGGCCTAGGCATGGGAATTACCTTGATAGGTACTTCTGCATCTTTTCCATTACTTCCCTCTGCTTCACTACTACCCTTTACCACATTTTCCTCAGTAGATGGCATAGGTGGGTCGATGGTTTGTCTACCACCCCGTGTAGTGATTGGCCATGCAGTGCGCATCATTCTTTTGATTTTGGACAGTGTTGCTAGGAAGAGTGCCTTGTTGTCGTGTGTTCACTGTCGCAGATAATTGGGCCACTTGTAATTCGATCTGTTTAATCGAAATTGCATGTGTATCAACTTTTTTCCCAATACTAGCTAAATCACACATCAACTCTTTAATGTGTTCATCACTAGCATCGAACCTCCTCATCATTTTATGCAACATATCCTCAACTCGCGACATACTATCTCCACCATCCCTTGGAGTAACTTAACGATTTTGAGGAGGGACATAGGTCCCATTCCTGTTGTTTCTATTAGCATAGTTACCCCTGTGAAAGTTGTTGTCGCGGTTGTAGTTTCCATCTCGGACATAATGACCCTCACGGTTGTAGTTACCATAGTTCCGACCTTGGTTCCCTTGACCTTGGCGCCAATTATCCTGATGCGAGCCTTGAGCGCTTGGTCGGAAACCCCCCATCTGTTCATTTACTGCATAAGTATCCTCCGCATAATAGCACTCATCGTTTGGAGGTGGTGGTTTAGCCAAGTAGTTGACTGCATTAATCTTTTCTGCACCCCCAGTGACATGTTTTAGTACCAACCCAAGCTCAGTTCTCATCTGAGCCATTTCTTCACGAATATCATCTGTGGCTGGGTTGTGAGTGGACTACACTGCGGAGGTGTTTCTCCCTGTATCGGACTTCCTAGTACTCCAAGCTTTGTTGTTACGGGAGATTTTCTCTAATTTCTCAGCAATCTCAGCATAAGGGCATTCTCCATAAGATCTACTTGCTATAGTGTCCAACACCGCTTTATTGCTATCATCCTGTCCCCGATAGAAGTATTCCTTCAGTGACTCATCATCAATACAGTGATTTGGAACACTTCTCAAGAATGAGGTGAATCTATCCCAAGAACTACTAACTTACTCTCCTGGTAGTGCCACAAAGTTATTCACCCTGTCTTTGTGGTTTAATTTCTTGGAGACCGGATAGTAGCGTGCTAAGAAGACATCCCATAATTGGTTCCAAGTGAAAATGGAGTTGTATGGGAGCTCAGTAAACCACATAGCAGCCTCTCCCGTCAGTGAGAGAGGAAACACTCTGAGACCTATTACATCTAGATCCAAATCAGTCCTCCCCACACAACTTTTACACACTGCCCTTACCTTAGCTATATGGGCATGTGGATCCTCATAAGGTAGCCCTGAGAACAAACCTTTGGCAGTGAGCATTTGCATCAGGCTACTAGTTACCACAAAAGTGTGGCCTGTGGGTAGAGGGGGCAAGACAAGTGGCCCATCTGCGTCTGCTATGTTATCATACCCTCTGTAGTATGCTTGGGGCCGTGGAACGGGATTTTGTCCCCTCTATTAATGTTCACTCGGAGCGTCGGGTAACATCTGACCATTAACATCCACTGGATCTGGGATGTTCTGGTTTGGATCCTCATCATTTATTCCCAAGTTTCGATTCATATTGAGCAGTGTACGCTCTAGCTCGTGATCGTAGGGAAACAAGGGTTCTCTTCCTCTCCGTGTATTTGGCATACAAGGAGGATAGTTCTGAAAGGAAATCAAAAACAATAAAACAGAGTAAAATCAAGAAAATATCAACTAAACTTTAGTAATAAGTTCAAGTTAATCTAAAAGCTAAATTCCCCGGCAACGGCGCCAAAATTTGATACGCTCAAACTTACTTCTCAAATGAGAAGTAAAGCGGTCGCGTCCAGTAAATAACCCAACTAGTAAGGTTGGGATCGTTCCCACGAGGAAAATAGTCTAGACATAACTTCAACTTGTTATTACTATTGTTCGGTTGATGACTTCCTTAGAAAGTAAAAGCATAAAAAGGGGGGTTTGTATTTCCTAATGAGTAAAAATAACTAACGAACTTGAAAGATACACTTAACAGCTTTTAATGTTGGGTTTTAATCAATTAATCAAAGTAACTAGGGTTTACATGTTCCCCACAGGTTCATAACTTGATAATTCTAACTATAACAATTCTTTCCTACTATCTTGCATGCAAAGTGATAAGTTATGTATTTCTAAATCCTTGGTCCGGCATCTAAAAAATCTCACTCCGCACCTTGGTCCGGCTGCGTGTGTTGCTTTCCTAACCCTTATCTTTACCTCATATTAAGCATAATATTCGATATTTGACTAAGTTATTACCTCGTACCAATCAATACTAGCCTATTAGATAGTATACACTAAATCTATCTTAATAATTCTTTTCCTATTATCTACCTCCTTGGTCCGGCAAGTAGCGTTAAGGCAAGTTCTAACGTTGATCATCCGTTAAAAAAACTTCTAAGCGAAGGAATTATCAATACATGCAAGACACTATTCTACAATTGTTATTTTAGCTAGGGTTTATCTCATTATTTGACTATGGTTCCCACAACCCTAGTTATGGAGTTTAGTTCCTCATAGCCATAACCACAATATTCAAATATGTTAAACAAGAATTCATGTACTTACTTCAATGAGAAAGAATATAGTCTGAAAATTTGCTTGATTAATCACCAAAAATCACTTGTAAGAATCTCTAAAAATCAAACACTAAAACACAAAGTCTAATAATATGATGTTTTATCTCACAGTGTCTAACCTCAAGAACGAGGTTTTTCGAACTATTTATAAAAAAAATAAAAACCTAATTAAACAAGGATTCTAATAACTGGAAATCTGCCAAAACGCGGCTGGGTCGACGGACCACGCGACGGACCATCGTGGACACAACGGACCGTCGTGGACACAATGGACCGTCGGGGACTCCGTCGTCCCATACTTGGTGCAATTTCTTCTGTTGCTTTCTTCATTCCCCTCGACGGCAAGTGCGACGGACCGTCATAGGTACAACGGTCCGTCGAGGGTCTCGTTTTAAAATACTTCAACTCTTGGAATCTGGGTACTGGGATCACTTCTCTGATCTTCACGACGAACTTGCAGGACAGACCGTCATAGCCATGACGGACCGTCACAATCTTCGTAATCCCACACTTGGTCAGACTTCCCCATCTTCTTTCAGCAGCTTCCCTACGCTGCCACCTACGGACCGTCACAGGAACGACGGACCGTCATAAGCTCCGTAGGTGGTCTCTTCTACATTTTTCGCTCAAAATCTCCGCATTCAGCTTTGGACAGATTTCCTGCAAAACAAAGAGAAACTTATATCAAAATTAGCACAAAAAAGGCTTTCGGACACACTAAACTTAAGGAAAAAGTATTAATTATACCGTGAAACCACGGTATATCAGTCCGTAGTTGAAGGATGTATGAATTTACATATCTAAGTTCTAATATGACTAGGGATGTGAATTCGTTCGATATAGACTTACCATGAATTTATCAACAATTTTTATGAATGTAGGGTTTTAATTTGGATGAAAACACTGAGGGTGTAAGTTTATGTGTTCTTATGTGAAGCTAAATTGTTCAAATTATGATATGTAACTTATTTATGTTAAACGGTGTGGACCTATAGTTTTACATAATTAATGAGGATTTAAGGAGATCAAAACTACTTTGTTGATGAGACGATACATATTGTTATGATGTGTTACATAGGCATTCGATAGTGAGTAGAGGTTATGAGGTTATAGTATTGAATTATTGGATTGACCAAGAATTTCTTAAGCATTGGTATGAGGTATATGATGGTTTTGAATATTAGTGAAAATTTGGTATCCGAAAATTTTGTGAAATTGACATTAAGTGTGAGTCAACAGCTGTATCTTGATGGTAAAGTACTTTTAGATCAAGAATTAGTGCTACCAGTCTTAAGTGTGACTTGTATTTTTGAAATGCTTAAATGGAAAAAGAGGGAGCCATAGTTTGAAAATTTTGGAGGCGATAATGTGTTTGTTAAGAAGACTTTGATACTAGAGATATTTTGAGAGTAAGGTAAATGACTGGTGTAATTATGTTGTTTGTTGATTTTAAGAATGTTAGCTTCAATGCAGTACTGTGAGAAGTGTGTGGGGTCTGATAAATCGAGTATAGGTACAATCTTAATGGAATCGAACCGGTGAATTGTAGGTAGACCATAATAAGGATAGAGTCAACTGAATGGAAATGTTGATATGGGCAATATCGAGGGAGTATTGTGTTATTTGATTTCTGTTCGGTACATCTTTATTTGACCCACCTTCTTTGTTTTAGACATGGTTTAGAGTATTATTTGTTGCATATGCTCATGTGTGGTTCATATCTATGGGTGAATTTCTAGTGGTGGATTGGATGTACTAATCCTATGATTGTCCTCTTGGTACAGTGACATCCTTAGTCAGACTTGGTCATTTCAGTTATGTAAGAGTTAGTGTTGTTTGGGACAGTAGAAATATAATACTAGTTCCACATGCACAACCTTGCACATGAGAACTTATATAAGAGCTTCCATGAATAGTTATAGTTATCCGACAGTGTTCTTATAGGTTTTGCATCTTAGTATGCCATTAATAGTGTTTACTTGATCATTTCCTTCTTTGGGTTAGATAAGTTTGATCCTCCCATGATGAGTATATGTTGCCTAAAGATCACTTTTTTTTTTTATAAATTAAGCTCGTGGAAAGATTACGTTTTGAGAAGGGAATCTTGATAAAAATCAATGATGATTTGTATATTATGAGTGTTTGGTGGTTAAGTCGGGCTGGTTGTAGTCTGTATTGATCCAGAAGTTTATCCTAGTTATGTCGGAAAAGATTTGTCTTGATGGTTGTGTTATGTTGATAAAGGATTATTTTGTTACTAATAATAATATATATAAAAAGAAAATAAAAACAAAAAGTGAATAAATAATAAACAAATAAGAGAAATAAGGGCAATGCCCTATATCGTTGAAAGTAAATCTACCAACGAAACAGAGAAAAAAAATTATATTGCGGTTGATGAAGGAATTTTCAACGTTACTGCAAGGACATGGATTTACTAATTGTTTCAGGTAATACGAATTGTTTTGTATTTCCTTTTTAAATTATTATTATAATGTGCTGGTTGTATATGAATTGGAAGAATTAAATTGGTTGGAAGTTTTAGGGGGGCACAAGATAGAGGTTGACATTAATTTCAATTCATTTTTTTCTGTAGTGAAAAATAGATTGAAATTTATTAGATACTTAATTTATACATTTGGATGAATGGGTTATTACTTAGGGTGCATGTGTTAAGAGAATTGCCATGGTTGCCGACACTGATTTGTAACCGCCTGGCTTCCATTTTTAACTAATACTATTTTATTATCATATTATAAAGTAAAGATTAGTATATTGAGAGAGGTAATTAATATTAGGGGTACTATATTACTTGAATATTGTTGAAGTTTTAATAATTGGAGGAAGTGATACCTAAACTACGCCTGCATTAAATGCTCTTGTGCAAATGTTTTCATTAATGGCTATATACATATATGTTATTATATTATAATTGAATGGAAAGAAAAGAGATCTGGAACAAGGAATTGGCAGTGGCATACGTATTTGAGTTGGGTAAGAATGTGATTGATTTCTATTGTCTAATGATTTTCCAATGATGACCTAATCATTGGATAATGATGGCCTAATCATTGGACAGTGATCGTTGGGAAATTTAAGTGAGGAATAGTGACAGTTTATTAGTAAATGTACAAGTTACTGCTATGCACATATTTAATCTTTGTGCTTTCTTTTAAAATAATAAAAAAAAATATATGGTACCACATTATTATTAAAGTTATGATTTAGTGATAGAACTAATCAAATATTAGATTATTTTGTTATATGAATACCATTAGATTTATGATATTGGGGAATTATGTCATAACCTTATGCTTGAAATTTTAAGAAATGAGAGAATTAACATATTACTTGGGATCAAGACCTATGAACTTGACTATGAATTTGGGTGAAATCTTGAGTCTAGACTAAAAACATGGTAATGTGGGTGTTGTTGGTCTTGAGACCTTGTTGTGGTCATTTATTTGAATAGATTGCTTTGATTTGAATGTACAATGAAAAGGGAAGAATCAAGTCCCAAAATGATTGTTCGACTATTTAAGGCAAGTGGATTTCTAAACGCTTTTTACATGAATGAAATGCGTGTATTTCCTTGTGTTATTTGTTTGGGAGTAATGGGACTTGGTGATAGGTTGACTTGTCCACATTGATTAATTCTAATGATGAAAACAAAGGGAAATAAAAAGGCAATGTAAATAATTGCTTGTGTGTGATGTATTGATAATGGAGAATGATATGAAAGGCTTGTCGAATAATTGTTAATGTTTTTGTGAATTGTGCAATGTAACAAAAATGTTCATCTCCTCATTATTTGTGTGAGCATGTCATTTGCATTGTTCTGAAACATAATTGCAACAAGTGTTATGTGAAATGAGAAACAATAAAAATTTATAGAGGATGTATCATTTCGAGGGTCGTATCGTGCGCTGCGATGGATACTATATTTTGAGAGATCTATCGCATGCCACTATGGTTACTATTATCGAGGGTCGTGTGGTGCGCCGCAACAGATGCACGGACAGATATGTTCCCCATGGGTCCCGAACTGAGAGATAGCGGGTGTGTATCGCTGAGTCAGACATGTATAATTATACTTGACATTGCATTCCATTGCATTGCACATACTTATCATTAGTGAACTTGATATTGTGTTTTGCTGGGAAGAGAGGAAGGTGCTTCGGGGGATGAAGAAGAAAGGTTGGATGAGAGGGTGAATTTTGCTTGCTACATGGAGAAGGAAAAGTCTTTGATATATGATGATGAAGACTTGAACATGAATGCCAATCTTTCATGTGTTGTGAGAAGAATTGTGGGGGCCCTTGAAAAAGAAGAACTTGACCAAAGGGAGAATCTATTTCATGCTAGATGCAAAATCCAAAATAAAGTGTGTTCCTTAATCATTTATAGTGGAAGTTGCACCAATGTGGTGAGTAGTTCCTTGGTGGAGCGTATGAAAATACCAATCAGCAAGCATCTCAATCCTTATAAGCTACAATGGTTGAATGAGAGTGGAGACATGAAGGTCCTCAAACAAGCAAGTATTCGGTTTAGTGTGGGAAAGTATAATGTGGAATTGGTTTGTGATGTGGTTCCCATGTTGGCATGTCACCTATTGTTGAGGAGACCTTTGAAATTTGATAGAGATGTTGTGCACCAAGGTAGATCCAACAAATACACTTTCGTGATTGAAGGTAAAAAGTATGTGCTTGCAACTCTCACTACATATCAAGTGAGTGAGGACTATCTGGTTATGAAGGAGGTTTCAGGAAAGAATAAAAACCACAGAGGCAAAAGGTCCACCATCGTTCCAAAAGAGGAGAGTACCTTGGCTTAAAATAAGAAGAACATGTTCATGATAGCAAATCCAAGCATGTGTTTAAAAAGTGTAGATGAAGGAAGCTTGCTAGTGTGCCTTGTTAACACCAACCTTTGGTTACATGCTAACCAAGATACTAGCACTTTGACTAGTATTATTTCTTCTCTTTTGCAGGAATATGATGAACTATTTCCAGATGAGATGCCCACTGGATTACCACCCTTGAGGGGAATCGAGCACCAAATTAATTTTATACCGGGTTCACAAATTCCCAATCGTCCAGCTTATAGAAGTAACCCACCAGAAACCAAAGAGCTATCAAGGCAAGTGGAAGAGATTTTTGAGAAGGTGTTGATCAAAGAAATCCTAAGTCCGTGTGACATTCCAGTAATTCTTGTTCCCAAAAAAGATGGCACTTGGAGAATGTGTATTGATTGTAGAGCCGTAAATAAGTACAATGACCAAGAAAATCCCCGTAAGCTTAGTCAACCAAGTAGAGTTAACAAAAAAACATAACCAATGTAAAAATTTAACAATATAATCCCACCACATATATCAAGAGGATAATCATCATCATATATAGTCATTTACATTGTTGTATCAACAAATTATCATCATATACATTATTATCATGTGCATACATAATATCAACATCCTAATGATCCCTTTAAGTTCAACTAGTGCAAGGCATAGGTAGAGTCTCATACCCCTACCTAGGCTAAGTTAAACCTCCCAGGTCACCTTAGTTAGTTTATACTTCATTACTTTATTTTACTTTAGCGAACACTTTCCTTAGCCAACATAGACTACATGAGCTATGTGTGGAATTCAGTGTTATAAAACCTTACACCGATGGAAAGGTGGTCTACGTCCATAGTATACCAAACATAAATGTTGCTTTCTAGGTGGATCCACTTGCTAGTCTTCCTATGGAGGAAACATAGTGTAAGAACTAAGAGATAATATATTTCCTCTTGATACCACTTGGTAGTTGGAGCCTCTTCTCATGGGAATCCTTTGGACGAGTATTCCTCTTTGGGAAGTTAACATCTCATATAGAACTATAGCGCGAATCTTCCTCTTAGGGAAGTCATCACCTACCATTGTCAAGTTAATTCGGTGCTAAGCTACGTCCCTTTATTGAAATGTATTTAAGCATTTATTTTCAATCATAGATTCTTTTAGGTCATCGGTTATACCTCTTGTATGATAATCATCATCAATATCCCAATAAGACTTGTATGAGTATAAGTAATTTATCATAATTCATATAAGTGACGTTAACACATTAGCATTCCATAGCATATCAAGGCACATTCATAGTATTCACCATCCTTATATCACATACACCTTAATCAACCTCACAACATAGTCAAGACATTTCAAATCACCATCATACCACCCTATAATCCTAGTATAAGGCATACTCCAATGTAACATCATGACTTAACCACAATTAACAACAATTGGAATCAAAGATAGAGATTCTAAGGATGACCAAGTCTTCCTCATTGTTCATCATCAAGGTCTTACCATCAACCCATAACTCAAACAAATTTGGGGAGTACCATCATCACACAATGATAACCGATAAGATTACAAGTCCAATTGCATCTCTAGAACACAATTCAACACTAGATCATAGCATAAGACAAGATACATAGGCTAATTTCACAATATACTTCATAACCTAATTGACATCTCAAGAACTAGCATGATAGGCCAATAATTAATCTTAATTTAACACCATAGGATAGTAATCTAATCAATACCCAAGTCAATTGAATGATCACAAAACAATATATATAAAGATCACAACCTAGGGTTAGGTGTTGAGGATCATGTTGTTAAATTTATACCAAACCATCAACAATTACAATAATCAAGTTAAAATACATGTTAATCTATTCAATATATCCTAATAATATCATCTATAGCTCTATCCATAACTTTAATTTGATAATTGGATAAAACCCATAAGAAAACTCAACTTTTGAAATCCATTTTGAAGGAACCCTTTGAGGAAAGAGTCTCAAAGGTGAATTAGATCAAATACCTTAACGTTTGATGAAAAATTGATGGTGAATTGCCCCTTTCAAGCCCCCAAACCCTTATCCTTTATAGTCTTCAATTGTGAGTTCAATTAGAGAGAAAAGGAAGAGAGTTTATCTTTTTGAGTTATATTTAGGTTAATTGTATTTGGTGACTTTATATGGTAGTTAAGTTTGTTAATTAGTCTCCCATTAATCCATAAATAACCCCTAAACCACTTAATTAGTTAAATGACTTAACACTAAAACATGCAAGAAAATCACCCCTCTTAGATGGAACCCCGCCGATGGGCCGTCTGTGAGTCTACGGACCTACCCCCTTCGTCCTCTAGTCCGTCGATGAGTTCAGAGACTGTGCAGGTGACAGGATTCTTCAAATTTTCATAAGTATCAGAAAACAGTGGCGTCGACGCCGCGTTGGTCCACAAACAGGCCATTGACTTCCTCGTCTATGCACATTGCTTCAGGGAGTGTTGCCTCAACTTGCACGGTTCCTCCACAAGGACCCTTCATTTGTCTTTTGGGAGTCGTACCAGGATGTTTCAGCCATGAAACAATTCAAACACCTATGAGCTACCTTTTTACCAATTTTCATACATTTTCAATCCTAAAAAGTTAGTTAAATAGGCTTAGGCAGGCTAATACCTCCTTGAACAAACTTTTGGATGTCATGAATGTTCTTGGACTTTTTGGTTCTTAAAATTCCTAAATGACCTACATTCATAAAAATGGAGTGAAAATAGTACTTAGACCTTGTGACACCTATTAGAGGCTTTCAAAGTGTTACACTTAATGTTTGGGTTTTCGTATTTTAGACTGAAGGTTTTTTTTGGACTTAGAGTTTAGGATTTACGGTTTTGGGTTCGTGTTAGGGTTAGAGTTAGGTGTAGGTTTTTTGAGGTTTTATCGTTCGGGGTTTCGCATTTGAGTTTAAAATCTATGGTTTAGTATTTAATGTTTGGCATTTAAGGCGTACGGTATGGGTCTATAGTTTAGGTTCAGGGTCAGGATTAAGGTTAAGGTAAGAGTTTTTTTTAAGGTTTTTGGGTTTAGGGTTTAGGATTTGAGGTCTAACTTTGACGGTTTAGTGGTCAGTATTTGGGTTTTGGTACTTTGGGCTTGGGTTTAGGGTTTATGGTAGTGTTAGGGTTAATGTTAGATTAGGACTAGGGTTTATTTATTTTTGGTTTTAGGATTTGGGGTTAAGGATTTGACTTGTAGTATCTACTATTTAGTGTTTAATGTTAGGGTATTGGTATTTTGGGCTTTGTGTTTAGGGTTTAGGGTTTAGGGTTAGGGTTAAGGATAGGGTTAGGGTTAGGGTTTCTGTTAGGGGGTTTATTGTTTTTTATGCTTTAGGTTTCGGGGTTTAGGATTTTTCATTAAAATCTATGGTTTAGTTTTAATGTTTGGGTTTTTGTGTTTAGGCCATTGTGTTTCAGGTTAATGGTTTAGGTTTAGGGTTAGGGTGAAGGTTAGGGTTTAGCTTTTCTTTAGGTTTTGGGTTTGTGGTTTAGGATTTGATGTTTAAATTCTATTGTTTAGTATTTAATATTTGGATTTTTGTATTTTGGATTTAGTGTTTGTTTTTGGAATTAGGGTTTAGGGTTTAGGGTTAAGGATTAGGGTTAGGACTAGAGTTAGGATTAGGTTTAGAGCGGAGGATTTTTATAGGTTTTATGGTTCACGGTTTGTCATTTAAGGTTTAAAATATATGGTTAATTTAATGGTTAGGTTTTGGTATTTTAGGTTTAGGTTTTCGGGTTTATCATTTAGGGTTAGGGTTAGGGTAGGGTTTTGGGTTTTAGGTTCTTTTAGGTTTATGGGTTTAGGATTTGGGTTCTTTAAGCTCATAACAAGTCCATAAGCTAGATAGTGGCATTTCCTCAAAAGATGAGGACCTACCCTACTTGGATGAAACGAAGAATCCAAGATTTCAACAATGTCTTCTTCCAAATTCTTCAACGACCAGAACCTAAAATATATGGGAAAGGTACGAAATTTGGGTTAGTACTCCACATGTACTAAGTATGAGTCCTTACGCACATATACAAGCAAAACATGCTAAATAGGGACATTTAGTCAAAATATGCCATTTTACCCTTTAAAAAACCTAATGAAAAAGTCAAGAAAGTCATATCAACCAACCAAACATGCTTACTAACTCAACAAGCAATACATATTCCAATATACTTGAAAACATGATTTACTACACCCTATCATCAAGGAATAACATCACAAGAATGAATAAGAGTCAATCATATTATAACAAGCAAGACCACTACTCATGAATCTTATCAAGTCAACAAGTACAATGACCAAGAAAATCCCCGTAAGCTTAGTCAACAAAGTAGACTTAACAAGAAAACATAACCAATGTAAAAATTTAACAATATATTCCTACCACATATATCAAGAGGATAATCATCATCATATATAGTCATTTATATTGTTGTATCAACAAATTATCATCATATACATTATTATCATGTGCATACATAATATCAACATCCTAATAATCCCCTCAAGTTCAACTAGTGCAAGGCATAGGTAGAGTCTCATACCCCTACCTAGGCTAAGTTAAACCTCCCAGGTCACCTTAGTTAGTTTAAACTTCATTACTTTATTTTACTTTAGCGAACACTTTCCTTAGCCAACATAGACTGCATGAGCTATGTGTGGAATTCAGTGTTATAAAACCTTACACCGATAGAAAGGTGGTCTAGGTCCATAGTATACCAAACATAAATGTTGCTTTCTACGTGGATCCACTTGCTAGTCTTCCTATGGAGGAAACATAGTGTAAGAACTAATAGATAATATATTCCCTCTTGATACCACTTTGTAGTTGGAGCCTCTTCTCATGGGAATCCATTGGATTACTATTCATCTTTGGGAAGTCAACATCTCATATAGAACTATAGGGCGAATCTTCCTCTTTGGGAAGTCATCACGTACCATTGTCAAGTTAATTCGGTGCTAAGCTACGTCCCTTTATTGAAATGTATTTAAGCATTTATTTTCAATCATAGATTCTTTTAGGTCATCGGTTATACCTCTTGTATGATAATCATCATCAATATCCCAATTAGACTTGTATGAGTATAAGTAATTTATAACTATTCATATAAGTGACGTTAACACATTAGCATTCCATAGCATATCAAGGCACATTCATAGTATTCACCATCCTTATATGACATACACCTTAATCAACCTCACAACATAGTCAAGACATTTCAATTCACCATCATACCACCCAATCCTAGTATAAGGCATACTCCAATGTAACATCATGACTTAACCACAATTAATAACAATTGGAATCAACGGTAGAGATTCTAAGTATTACCAAGTCTTCCTCATTGTTCATCATCAAGGTCTTACCATCAACCTATAACTCAACCCAATTTGGGGAGTAACATCCTCACACAATGATAACCAATAAGATTACAAGTCCAATTGTATCTCTAGAACACAATTCAACACTAGATCATAGCTTAAGGCAAGATACATAGCCTAATTTCACAATATACTTCATAACCTAAATTACATCTCAAGAACTAGCATGATAGGCCAATAATTAATATTAATTTAACACCATAGGATAGTAATCTAATCAATACCCAAGTCAATTGAATGATCACAAAACAATATAGATAAAGATCACAACCTAGGTTAGGGGTTGAGGATCATGTTGTTCAATTTATACCAAACCATCAACAATTACCATAATCAAGTTAAAATACATGTTAATCTATTCAATATATCCTACTGATGTCATCTACAACTCTATCCATAACTTTAATTTGACAATTGGATAAAACCCATAAGAAAACTCAACTTTTGAAATCCATTTTGAAGGAACCCTTTGAGGAAAGAGTCTCAAAGGTGAACTAGATCCCATACCTTAACGTTTGATGAAATGGTAAATTTGCCCCTTTCAAGCCCCCAAATCCTGATCCTTTATAGTCTTCAATTGTGAGTTCAATTAGAGAGAGAAGGAAGAGAGTTTATCTTTTTGAGTTATATTTAGGTTAATTGTAGTTGGGGACTTTATATGGGAGTTAAGTTTGTTATTTAGTCTCCCATTAATCCAAAAATAACCCCTAAACCACTTAATTAGTTAAATGACTTAACACTAAAACATGCAAGAAAATCATCCCTCACATATGGAACACCGCCGATGGGCCGTCTGTGAGTCTATGGACCTAGCCCCCTTCGTCCTGTAGTCCGTAGATGAGTTCAGAGACTGTGCAGGTGAGAGGATTCCTCAAATTTCCTAAGTATCGGACAACGGTGGCGTTGACGCTGCGTTGGTCCACAAACAGGCCGTTGACTTCCTCATCGATGCATACTGCTTCAGGGAGTGTTGCCTGAACCTGCACTCTTCCTCCTCAAGGGCCCTTAATTTGTCCTTTGGGAGTCGTACCAGGATGTTTCAACCATGAAACAATTCAAACACCTATGAGCTACCTTTTTACCAATTTTCATACATTTTCAATCCTAAAAGTTAGTTAAATAGGCTTATGCAGGCTAGTACCTCCTTGAACAAACTTTTGGATGTCATGAATGTTCTTGGACTTTTTGGTTCTTAAAATTCCTAAATGACCTACATTCATAAAAATGTACTGAAAATAGTACTTAGACCTTGTGACACCTATGAGAGCCTTTCAAGGTGTTACACTTATTGTTTGGGTTTTCATATTTTAGACTGAAGGTTTTTTTTGGACTTAGAGTTTAGGATGTACGATTTTGGGTTCGGGTTAGGGTCAGGTTTAGGGTGTAGGTTTTTTGAGGTTTTATCGTTCGGGGTTTCGCATTTGAGTTTAAAATCTATGGTTTAGTATTTAATGTTTGGCATTTAAGGTGTACGGTTTGGGTCTATACTTTAGGTTCAGTGTCAGGATTAAGGTTAAGGTAAGAGTTTTTTGTAAGGTTTTTGGGTTTAGGGTTTAGGATTTGAGGTCTAACTTTGACGGTTTAGTGGTCAGTATTTGGGTTTTGGTATTTTGGACTTGGGTTTAGGGTTTATGGTAGTGTTAGGGTTAATGATAGATTAGGACTAGGGTTTATTTATTTTTGGTTTTAGGATTTGGGGTTAAGGATTTGAGTTGTAGTATCTACTATTTAGTGTTTAATGTTAGGGTATTGGTATTTTCGGCTTTGTGTTTAGGGTTTAGGGTTTGAATTAAGGATAGGGTTAGGGTTAGGGTTCCTGTTAGGGTTAGGGTTTATTGTTTTTTAGGCTTTAGGTTTCGGGATTTAGGAATTTTGATTAAAATCTATAATTTAGTTTTAATGTTTGGGTTTTTGTGTTTTGTCCATTGTGTTTCAGATTAATGGTTTAGGTTTAGGGTTAGGGTGAAGGTTAGGGTTTAGCTTTTCTTTAGGTTTTGGGTTTGTGGTTTAGGATTTGATGTTTAAAATCTATGGTTTAGTATTTAATATTTGGATTTTTGTATTTTGGATTTAGTGTTTGTTTTTTGAATTAGGGTTTAGGGTTTAGGGTTAAGGGTTAGGGTTAGGATTAGGTTTATGGCGGAGGATTTTATAGGTTTTATGGTTCACGGTTTTTCATTTAAGGTTTAAAATATGTGGTTAATTTATTGTTTAGGTTTTGGTATTTTAGGTTTAGGTTTTCGGGTTTATCATTTGGGTTAGGGTTAGGGTAAGGGTTTTGGGTTTTAGGTTCTTTTAGGTTTTTGGGTTTAGGATTTGGGTTTAGGTTTAAGATCTGCCCATATCTTGTAAAGTTGTTTAAATTGTTTATAGATATGTTATCTTGTTACTCGTTCATATGTTCCCTTTTTTGTTATTACTCCCATAGTGTTAGGCAATAATGTTGTCATAGCTAGAGGTTAGGCAATAATGTTGTCATAGGGAAAAGTCGCAGACAAGCCTACATACCTCATCGTTACTTTATCTAGGTTATTTTAGCGGAAAATTTGAACATTTTTTTCTTAACATGCATGTAAGTCATTCCAGTCAAACTCGTATACGTTCACAATCAACCATCTAACATTAAGATCATCAAACAAAAGAAATAGTACAATGTTGCATTAATTTTATACTTGCCAATGGCACTAATACAATGTCTTAAATAAAAACAGGAAAGAAAATCTAGTGGAACATACTCCACTAGCTCAATTCTATAACTAAAGTAGAATAAAATAGGCAAGTGTCCTTGAATACTTGAGGGCCTACCAAGTCTGCATGAATGCTCCACGTCTTGATTGCTTCAGGTCGACCTATAAGCTCTAAGTATGGGTATATGCAATCACACACCAACGACATGCATGAGTAAGAATAGCTCTTTCCTAGCATGATTTATAGAAAGTCAAGTCAGTAGACTTCTCAAATTTTGATTAGGGAAGTTAGTGGAACTGCAAAATTTGGATTAGGAAAGTCAGTGGACTTGCCAAATTGGATTACGAAAGTCATTCGATTAGAGTAAAATGCATCATCATACGTATCATACTTCACACAACACATAACGTCTAACACATAATACAAAACATATTGCATATATCACATAACATATTTCATATCATTCGTTCATACGCCATGTGACTTTGGAATCATGGACTAGACATCAAGACTTCCCCAAAATGAAGGCTCAACATATTAGACCTAGTGTAGGAAAAACAGAGTCTGCTTCATTCATTTATACTTAGTTAACTTCATACGTTCATAATCTAGTGTAAACACAACCTATACCTAAGATGTAGTTTAAAATTTTCATCGGGTTCATTGTGAAATGATCAAGAATGACCTGTTCTCATTATTTAAGTCGAGCTCACCTCTTGATTATCCTATCATAACACCTTTGGTATCCTTTTTTTATTATGTGCATCATTTGCGGCTGGCCTCATTAATTGATTTGGAACTTTAACTTTAACCGACATAGATCATGTGAGTGTCATGAAATCAAGTGTCTGCCTCACATCGAAAAGAGGTGGAATCACCGGCCAAATTGACCCAAAACATGCTAGCATATATAAGGGATTGAACCCTGCTATATCCTTTTATTGGCAGTATAGGTTCAAAGACTAGGAGATATTAGGGGACCCAACCCGGCGTGCCAAACAGTCTCATCTCATGAGAGATATGTGAACATCTGTCCTTCCTGAAAGAAGGTTTCACCGCTTATAGCTAGCCTATCGATGCCCAGTATAAAGTAACATTACATTCAACTCATACATCATGGAAGATGGAGTCTTGTATGAGGACATCAAAGCTCATTAGATAATTTCTCATCTCATTATTTGTATTAAGTATGCATTAACTTCAATACTTTCATTAGAGTAATCATAAAGACTGGTCTCATTATAAACTTTACACTCTCATAGGTGGGTACGTTCTCGTAACATATACTTTGGCTCATTTGAGAATGCTCTCATCTTTCACATTAGCCTCTTGTCATATTGTCACCTCATTCATTAACTTCAGCACATTCACTTTTCATAATTACACACCTCTTTACATGAATGTTCATTTCATCGTATGCCAATGCACTTTGTCATTTAGTGTGTTTAACACTCTTACTTGACACTTCTAGGGTTTCATAATTTTGTTTCATACATATCTGGTTCACTTACTTTATACATATGCTAGACTTATGGGTCTATACATACAAGCCATGAGGATACTTACATTTTTATTTATTTTTGTTTGAACCACATGGCTTGAGACCCAAGATTGAGCCCCAGCGCCGTCATTTTATTTTACCTTAATTTCTCATTTAATTTTTTGTTCATTGGAACAGAGAGGATGTGGGTTCGAATCTGACTCCTCAACCTTTTATTTTTCTTTTAACTTCTCCTTAAATCTAACTGAAAGGTGGTGGGTTCAAATCCCACTTCTCTCATTTTTTTTGGTACTTTCTTTTCGGTCGAGGTCACTGGTTTGAATCCCCCTTTCCACATTCTCTTTAACTTATATTATTACTATGAATTTTAACATGGTGAGGTCACGGGTTCGATCCTCAATGACCTCACTTATTTTAATTTATCATTCATAACATACTAAAAACATATGTTTACCAAAACTCATCAACATATAGATGGAAATTATCTACGTTTTTCAACATCCTGTTTATAAACATTTCACGTTAGTTCTTAGGGTAATTCATGTATAATGTAGTACATCTTTGGCTTCATTTTCATGGATTTATTTAGCTAATAGTTTCCACTCAAATCAGCCACATTATACGTCATATGAATATCACTAATTGTGCAAGTTTGTGCACATGAAATACAACCATGAAACAAGTCATTTTCATGCTTCAATCCGTGTTCGAAGTCACGACTACAAATTCCACACACATAAACACATATTTTTGGAAAATATAGATTATCACTCGTACGATTCCAAACACAGATTCATGAACATATTCATCACAAACACACATTACGTGCCTAATATCTACCAGCAGACATACCAACCTACAAGAAGCGATAGGAACTAGAAACAGGGACATGCAACGGGGAACAACCCTAACTTTTGAAATAGATTCATCTGAGTTCTAAGGGTATCTTGGGAAAAAGACCAAGAGTGAGAAAACCATACCTTATTTTGACGTTCAAACCTTGAACTTGATGCCCAAAAACCTCCTCCAAGTCATTACAAAATCCGAGCTTTAACTCCAAACTTCGACGGGAAAACCTCCTTTTGCCTAACATTTTTGGATATGTTTTGATTATATTTTTACTATGAATGTTATTCAAGTGTGAAGAACTTTTAGTTGCTGGTAAGTTATTGTATTTTGGCAGAGAGTACGTGAAAAGAAATAGAGGTTTTGACGAGAGAGAGAGTTAAACGTGAAATGTGGTTTAGGCTTAGGTAAAGACTTAGTCAAACTAAGACTCTTTCAAACCTTAAAAAAAATCTGATTTTACCTTTTTCCTAAATAAGCCAATAATTATTAATTAATTAAATCAATTTACCAATTGATAAAATAATTTAAATCATTGCTTCCACCTAGGGCCCAAGCCCGGTGGAGAAAGACTTCACTCAAAGGCCAATTTTCGACTCTCTCTCCCCAAAATGCCCATCCACCTTATTAATTAAATAATTAATTACATATTTAGGGTAATTATGATACTACCCTTAGCCTGGAAAAAGACCATTTTACCCCTACACCATCAGAACATAAGATTTCCCCCTTTTAAATCCAGTAAAGACTCATTCGGGTAAATCTTCATATTTGGAAGCCCTACATGGCTGGCCAAAACCTTTCCTAGCTCAACTAACTCCCCTCGTTAGTTAGCTAGGTTGTACAAGGGTTCAGAGGTATGGTTCTATGCGCATCAATCCGTGTGAACCCGGTCAAATTGTAGGCATTCTAGTCACATTAAGCACTACTTAGTATATAAATTTTTAGGGTTGTTACATTATCTTCCCCTTAGGAACATTCATCCCCGAATGACACTACTAACTATCTAGTGTGATGCTAGTCAGATAATAACATAAATACTATTCACTAATAAGAAATAGCAACAAAGAATAAGAGATAAGGAAACTTAGACTTAAGAGTAGGAATTCTAACCTCAAGAGCTGAAAAGATGAGGGTAGCGTGATCTCATATCGGCCTGGGCCTCCCACATAGAACACTCAACAAGATGATTCCTCCACAATACCTTCACTATGGCAATCTCCTTGATCATTAGCCGCTTGACTTGTCTGTCTAAAATCTCAATAGGTACCTCGTCATAGGAAGATTCTTCATCGACCCTCAAACCTTTAACAGGTATAATCGATGCTTGATCACCTAGGCACTTCTTTAACATAGACACATGAAAAACTAGATGAACAGAAGCTAGCTCCGCAGGCAATGGCAACTCATAGTCCACTTCACCCACACGTTATAGGATCTCATATGGCCCAACATACCTCGTACTCATATTCCCCTACCTGTCAAACCTCATCACCCCATTCATAGGTGATATCTTCAAATAGAGCTGGTCACCAATATCAAACTTTAATGGCTGTTTTCTGTTGTCTGCATAAGACTTCTGCTGACTGTAAGCAGTAGCCAACCTGTCCCTAATCACTCTGACCTTCTCTAAGGCATGATGAATGATCTCAGGACCCAAAATGGATGAAACTCAAATCTCAAACAATCCAATTGGAGACCTACACCTCCTACAATATAGTGCCTCAAATAATGTCATTCTAATGCTGAAGTGATAGTTATTATTATATGAGAACTCTATGAAAGGAAGATGGTCGTCCCACCTAACCCTGAAGTCAATCACACACGCCCTCAACATGTCCTCCGATGTTTGAATAGTACACTTTTCCTGACCATCCTCTTGAAGATGAAAGGCGGTACTAAGCTTTACCTGCGTGCCTAAGCTCTTCTAGAAGGATTTCCAGAAATGTGAAGTGAAGTGAGCTCCTCTATCTGAAATGATAGACAAATGAATTCAATGCCATCTCACAATCTCATCAATGTATAGTCTCGCATAATCCTTGGCTCTATAAGTAGACTTCCCTAGAATAAAGTGGGCAAACTTAGTCATCCTGTCCTTAATAACCCATATGGAGTAATTATGTCTCCTAGTCTAAAAGACAAACCACAAAGTCTATATTAATGGCCTCCCACTTCCAAGTTTAAACCTCAATGACCTGAGTATGACCGCCAGGCTTAAGATGTTCTACCTTAACCTGCTGACAATTAGGACACTTGGTTACATATTCTGCAATGTTCTTCTTCATTCCATCCCACCAATAGATCTGCTTAAGATCATTATACATCTTGGTGGAACCTGGATGTATCGACTATTTTTAAACATGGGCCTCTGCAATGATCCTGGTCCGCAAATCATCCACATCTGGTACACACAACCTAGCGTGGTACCTATGTATGTTGTCATCTCTCAAAGCAAAAGACTCATTCATATTAACATACACTGAGTCGTTCAACTCCATAAACACAGGATCAAGATGTTGACCCTTCTTGACTTCAACTACTAAGGATGATTCAGAACTAGGATGAACTGAAACACCCCCACTAGTAGATCAACTAACCGCATATAAAGTCTGGCCATTCTGTGTATATCTTTTACCAACTCCTTCTTCTCAACCTCAACGTGGGCTGTACTTCCCATGCTCATCCTACTCAAAGAATCAGCTAAAACTACCTTACCTGGATGGTAGTGGACATTCATGTCATTGTCCTTCAAAAACTCCAACAACCTCTACTAAATGTAGATTCAAATCCCTTTGAGTGAACACGTATTAGAGACTTTTGTGGTCTGTGAACACATCCACATTCACTCCATACAAGTAGTGCTTCCACAATTACAGTGCAAGCACCACAGCTTCCAACTCCAGGTCAGGAGTAGGATAATTCTTTTCATGAACCTTGAGATGTCTGGACGCATATGTTATCACCCTCCCACCCTGCTTAAGAACACAACCCAAACACACCCTAGATGCATCACAATATACAGTGTATTTCTCACCACACTTAGGCAAAGTAAGCATCGAGGCTAAAGTTAGTATGTCCTTGAGCTCCTAGAAACTCTTTTCACAAGTCTCCGTCCATTCAAACTTCGCCTTCTTCTTAGTCAAAGCAATCAGTGAGGCAGCAAGAAGAAAAAACCTTCACGAACCTGCAAAAATAACAATCCAATCCCAAGAAGCTACGAATATCTGTGGGATTAAGAGGTTTTGGCTAGTTATTGACAACCTAAGTCTTCGTAGGATGTACCTCCACACATTTGTCGGACACAACATGACCAAGGAAGGTCAATAATCTAAGCCAGAATTCACACTTGCTGAATTTGGCATACAACTGATGTTTTTAAGTACCTTCAAGGTGACTATCAAATGTTTTTCATGCTCTTCCTTGGTCTTAGAGTAGATGAGAATGTCATCAATGAATACTATGATGAAAAAGTGAAGGTATTCATGGAAGATACTCTTCATGAAATCCATAAATGAAGCAGGTGCATTCCTGAGACCAAATGACATAGCTAGGAATTCATAGTGACCATAACGGGTACGAAAGGCTGTCTTTGGGATATCTCCATCCTTAACCCTG
This sequence comes from Solanum arcanum, assembly GCA_027789145.1. Taxonomy (NCBI): domain Eukaryota; kingdom Viridiplantae; phylum Streptophyta; class Magnoliopsida; order Solanales; family Solanaceae; genus Solanum; species Solanum arcanum. The sequence goes on along the minus strand of CM050935.1, from coordinate 19,889,690 downwards.
AGCTGATGGTACCCTGAACAAAGATCAATCTTCAAGATGAAACTAGACCCTTGGAGTTGGTTGAACAAGTCATATATTCTGGGAAGTGGATACTTATTCTTGATTATGACTTTGTTGAGTTTCCGATAATCGATACAAATTCTAAGGGTTCCATATATCTTTTTTACAAAGAACAATGGAGCGCCCCAATGGGATATGCTTTACTGAATGAAACCCTTATCAGTGAGATCTTTTAACTACAACTTCAAATCTTTGAGTTCATCTGGAGCCATTCTATTAGGAGGAATCAAAATTGGTTTAGTATCGGGTTATAAGTCGATACAAAAGTCAATATCTAAAGAGGGAGGAGCTCCAAGCAAATCGTCAGGAAATACATCTTTGAACTTATTCACTACAGGCAGTGAGAATATGGAAGGATTGTCATGATAAATAATTAACACTCATAAGACGACATAATAACCCCTTGGATATCATCTATTGGCCTTAATGTTCAAAATCCAGGGATTAGGATGCCTCAAGTTGTACCCCTCCCAAACCAGCTCTTCTTCATTAGGGAACCAAAATCTCACAACCCTCCTACGACGATCCATACAAGCATAACAACTATGAAGACATTTCATGCAAAGAATAACATCAAAATCTTGCATTGGTAACTATACAAAGTATGCACACATAGTCTTACAACTTACAATTATTGGTCAATCCTTATACACTCTATCACTTCTTACATTTTCTCCTAAAGGTGTACTAACCACTATAGGATTATATAAAACTTTAGGCAATATCTCAAAAGTCAGTGAAAGTAAAGAAGTTACCAAGGAATGATTAGAACCTTGATCAAGTAGAGCATAAATAGAAGTTCAGAATACTTGTAGCATACAAGTGACCACATCAGTGGACTTCTCCTGCTCCTCCCTGCCCTTCAGAGCATAGAACATGTTCCTCTTAGGAGGCTCGGGTGCTGTTGCACCATGTGGATTAGGCCAAGGCTGAACATTACCTCCAGCCTGACCCATTTTCTGTGGGCAGTCCTTAACGATGTGGCCGCTCTTACCGCAACCGAAATAGGCATTAGTGCACTGTCTGCACTCTCCACTATGAGCACCGCCATACTTGGAACAGTTCTTCAAGGATGCTGAATATCACCTCCATTGCCCTTCTTAGACTTGGGACTACCTCCTCTAGGTGTTGTACTCCTCTGAAAGTTAGAGTTCCCTGAACTATGTTTCCCGTTTTTAAATCAAGGCTTCTCACGGACGCCAAAAATTTTGTCTATTGCCTCAACTGCTAGGACCTGGTTGATCATGAGGCTTAGGCCTCCAAGAATCACGGACACCCCTCTTCTTCCGGCTGTACTCCACCTGATGGACATGCATCATAAACCTAGAGAGGTCCATTTTATCGTGGAGCATCGTAGCCTGACACTCATATTCCAGATCTTTGATCATTCGTGTGAGAAACATACTAGTCTCATCCCTGCTGTTAGATACAAGGTAAGTAGCATACCTGGATAGTTTTAAAAACCTCAAGGAATACTCACTGACTGTCATTGATCCCTGCTTAAGGTTGATAAACTCCTCAACCTTGGCCTCCCTCATCTCTCGGGGGAAGAATCTCTCTAGAAGGCTGTCTAAATTAGCTCCCAAGTGACTGAACTCCGCTCAACGCTCTACTATCTTGCCACATCTTGCACCAAGTTTGTGCTACATCCTTAAGATGATTGGAAGCAAACTCATCTTTCTCTATATACATGGCCCCCATGGCCACCAATATCTTATTTAGATCGTCCACAAACTCCTAGGGATCTTTTGAAGTATCAGACCCTATGAAAATAGGAGGATTCATCCTCATGAATTTTTGTATCGTGTCAGCCATGCTACGAACATGTGGGTTCTCCCTCTGAACATTCTGTCGGTTGACATGCTTAGTCATGGCCTAGGTCTGCATAGTGATGGTATGGGCCATCTGGGCTAGAGATGCCAACACCTCCGCATCAGTCAAACTAGCATGGTTAACCGGCATAGCCACTCTTTCAAATGGAGCCTAGGGTGGAACTTTATTGTCCCCAACAGGTACTTCTCCTCTTCTTTGTCCAATGGTTCTCCTAGTATTCGTTCTCTTAAAACAACAACGATTGATGTTACACACGCTCATAACATCAAGAAAAGAGACATTAGGAAAACGCACGATAAGATCAGAAGAAGAGAATTTTCCTACACCTCATGTAGTCTCTAATTCAAGATAGTGGTGTACTTCAATACCATGACTTAGAAACTACTCAATGTGGTTGATGTTAACTTATTGTCTTCAGAATTTAACCTAGTGCTCTGATACGAAATTTGTCACGATCGAATTCTAGACCAAGACGAGAGCGGCGTCGTTGACCTCTCAGAGGTAGCAGACAAGTCTACATACGTCATCGTTACTTAATCTAGGTTAATTTTAGAAGAAAAAATAAACTTTTTGTTTCTTAGCATGCATGTAAATCATTCTACTTAAACTCATATACGTTTACCATCAACCATCTAACATTAATATCATCAAATAAAAAAAATAGTACAATGTTGCATTAAATGTATAATTACCAAAATGGCACCAATAAAATGTCTGAAATAAAAATGAGAAACAAACGCTAGAGTAACATACTCCACTGGATCAATCATATAACTAAGCTACAATAAAATGGGCAAGCTTCCTCGAATGCATGAGGGCCTATCAAGTCAAGATGAATAATCCACGTTCGGATGGCTTCAGCGTCGACCTGTAAGCTCTAACTTCCACCTGTGCCTGCACGTAAAAATATAGAGTTTTATGTGATTAGTACACACTCGTACAGAGTATGGGTACATGCAAGTACACACCAAGGACAAACATGAGTAAGAATAGCTCTTTCCTAACAACATGATTTATGGAAAGTCAAGTCAGTAGAGTTACCATATTTCGATTAGGAAAGTTAGTTAACCGACAAAATTTGGATTAGGAAAGTCAGTGGACTTGCCAAATTGGATTAGGGAAGTCATGCCATTAAAGTAACATGCATCATCATACGTATCATATTGCACACATTACATAATGTCTTAAACATAGCACATAAAATATTGCATATAGCACATAAAATATTGCATATAGCACATAACATCTTTCGTATCATTTATTCATATGCCACGAGACTTTCAAATCATGGACTTGACATCAAGACGTCCCAAAAATGAGGGCTCAACATATGGGACCTCAACTAGGGAGCCTTCTTTAGCAAACACAGAGTCTGCTACATTCATTCATACGTACTTTACTTTGTACATTCATAAGCTAGTGTAAACACCAGCTATACCTAGGATGTAGTTTAAGACGTTCATTGGGTTCGCTGCGAAATGTTCAAGAATGACCTTGTGACATTACTTAAGTCAAGCTCGCCACTTCATTATCCTATCCTAAAATATTTAGTTTCATTCATTTCAGTATGTGTATCATTTAAGGATGGCCTCATTAATTGAATGGGAACTTTAATTTTAACTAACATAGATCATGTGAACATCATGAAATCCAGTGTATGCCTCACACTGAAAAGAGGTGGAATCATCGGCCAAAGTGACCTAAAACATGCTAGCGTATATAGGGAACTGAACGCTGCAAGATCCCTATATTTGCAGTATAGGTTCAAAGACTAGGAGATATAAGGAAACCCACACCTGTCGTGCCGAACAGTCTCATCTCATGAGAGTTACGTGAACCTCCACCCTTCCTGAAGGAAAGCATCACCACTCATAGCTAGCCGATTGGTGCTCAGTAAAAGCTCCATTACACTCAACTCATACATCATGGAAGCTGGCTTGTAGTATGAGGATATCATCGCTCATTAGATAATTTCTGATGTCATCATTAGTATTAAGCATGCATTAACTTCAGTACTTTTATTAGAGTTTTTATAGACACTAGTCTCTTTATTAAGTTTACACTCTCACAGGTGAGTACGTTTTGGTAACATTTAGTTAGGCTAATTTGAGATTACTCTAACCTTTCACGTTAGCGTCTTATCACATTAGTGTCATATCATATTGTCACCTCCTTCATTGAACTTGCGCTCATTTGTTTTTCATAATTGTTCACCCCCTTACGTTAATGTTCATTCCGTTGTATGCCAATGCACTTGGCCATTTAGTGTGTTTCACACTCTTACTTGACCCTTCTAGGGTTTCATCATTTTGTTCCATATATCTTAGGTTCACTTACTTTAAACGTATGCTAGACTAATGGGTCTATACATAGTTCCTTTAAGTGATTCATATCATCTTAAGATTATGTGGTACAAGACATGCATCTTGTAAGTGTACCAAGATCTGGATTTTGATCTATGTAGGCAACATTATTTATGAACATTTATTCATGTATGACTTATGTATCTATACGGAATTTGGGAAAAGGAACCCAATTTCGAAGCCCGTGGATAACACTAACATTTTTATTTATTTTAGTTTGATGCACAATTCTTCGGGACCAAAGATCAAGACCCAACGCCTTCATTTTATTTTTCTTTAACTTCTCTCTTCATTTTGGGTTTTATGGAACTGAGAGGATGTGGGATCGAACCCCCACAATCTCATTTCCTTTCATTTTATTTTCTTTAATTCCTCTCCTTCTTGGCCGAGAGGGTGTGGGTTCGAACCCTCATAGCCGCACTTTAATTTTTCTCCTAAAATTCCCTTCATTCTTCCTAGAGGTCGTGGGTTCGATTTCCACACGCCTCAACCTTTTATTTTTCTTTTAACTTTTCCTTAAATCTGACTGAGAGGTGGTGGGTTCGAATCCCAGTCCTCTCATTTTTTTTGTACTTCATTTTCGATCGAGGTCACTGGTTCGAATCCCCCTTGCCACATTCTTTTTAACTTGCATTATTTCTACGATTTTTAACATGGTGAGGTCACGGTTTGATCCTTAATGAGCTCACTTATTTGAATTTATTATTCATAACATATTAAACTACTTAGCTTGACTTGAACTCATCAACATATAGCTGGATATTATATACGTTTTTCAGCATCCGTCTCATCAACATTGCACGTTAGTTCTTAGGGTAATTCATGGATCATGAAGTACATCTTTGTCTTTATTTTCATGGATTAATTTAGCTAATAGTTTCCACTCAAATCAGCCACATTATACTTCAAATGAACATCACGATTTGTGCAAGTTTGTGCGCGTGAAATACAACCATAAAACAAGTCCTTTTCATGCTTCAATCCATGTTCAAAGTCACGGCTACACATTCCACACACATACACACATATTTTTGGAAAACATAGGTTATCATTCGTACGTTCCAAACACACATTCATGAACATATTCATCACTAAAACACATTACATGCCTAATATCTACCAGCATACATACCAACCTACAACCATCGATGCGAGCTAGAAACAGGGACATGCAATGGGGAACAACACTAGTTTTCAGAATAGATTCAGCTGAGTCCTAAGGGTCTCTTAGGAAAGGTACAAAGAGTAAGAAAACCCATAACTTATTTTACTTGAACTTGCTGCCCAAAGACCTCCTACGACTCACGTTAAAATCAAAGCTTCAACACCAAACTTCGATTGGAAAACCCTCCCTTTGCCTAACGTTTTTGGCTATGTTTTGATTATATTTTTAATGTTAATGTTCTTCAGGTGTGAAGAACTTTTAGTTGTTGGTAAAATCTTGTATTTTGGCTGAGAGAACATGAAAACAAATAGAGGTTTTGACAAGAGAAAGAGAGTTAAACGTAAAAGGTGGTTTAGGCTTAGGTAAAGACTTAGTCAAACTACGACTCTTTTAAACCTTTAAAAAGTTCTATTTTTTCCTTTTTCTTAAATCAGATAATAATTATTAATTAATTAAATTAATTTACCAATTTAATTAAAACAATTTAAGTCATTGCTTCCAGCTAAGCAAATTTTTCACCCTCTCCCCCAAAATGCCCCTCAACCTTATTAATTAAATAATTAATTATATATTTAGGATAATTACGATACTATCCTTAGATTGGAAAAATACCATTTGAGCCTTAGACCATGACCATCAAAACTTAAAATTTCCCCTTTTTTATATTCGGTAAAGACTCATTTGGGTAAATCTTCATATTCGGGAGGCCTACATGGCTGGACCCAAAATTTCCTAGCTCAACTAAGTCCCCTTGTTAGTTGGCTTGGTTGTCACAAGGGTTCAGAGGTCAGGTTCTATGCGCATCAATCCGCGTGAACCCGATGTAATCGTAAGCATTCTAGAGACATTAAGCATTACTTAACATATACATTTTTAGGGTTGTTACCAATGTTACCTCACATAATCACTACTTGCTCAATTTTATGTATACTTGTACTTACTTGGAATATGTTTTTGTCCTTAAGTTGAATCTTTCTTTTTTGCCCCTTGGTTCCACATGCATGAACATCTTGTATTTATATCATATGGAGTTCAAATCTCTTGGTTGAATGTTAAATTGTCTTCACTGGATGTGCTTCAATTTTTTATGTCAAAATTATTATCGAATCATATAAGTTCCTAAGTACTACGTTCAAGCAAATATTTGATTCCCATGTCATTGTTATTATTGGAAGTCCATATTCATATGTCTTCTACTACTTGTTCGTAGTTTCAAATCTAAATAAGGATTATCACCACCAAAACAATAATGACAAACAAGTTTTGAACATCAAAAAGAACAATCTCAAAAAGTAATGATTATCTAAAGAACAATTCCAAAAGAGTTATGAACTGATAAACAACAATCTCGAAGATGAAAAAATCTAAGTGAAGTAATCAATATGGTTATGGGTGGCAGATTAGGGGAGAAAGCCTAGCGTGGGCCGATCCCAATTGGTATCGAAGGGTGGCAGATCAAGGGCAAAAGCCTAGCATAGGCCAATCCCGATTGGTATGGAAGGGTGGAAGCTTAGGAGTGAAAGCCTAGAATTGGCCGATCCCAATATGTAGAATTATGAGCACAACATCCCAGGGGTTAAAATGCCTAGCATGGGTCATCATATTCTACGCTAATCAGCTTGTCATTTGTATCATATGTTGGATAAAGATTATAGAATATATAAAAGTAAAGAAAAGAATGTAACATGCACGATTCCACAAGTACAAAGCAATGGTGGTCTCTAATCCATATCCATTGGTATTTGAAAACACTCAAGCTCTCATGTTATCTATGGTTGTATTATGCCTTACATATTCAGTACATTCTTTCCTACTGATGTCCCTTATTGGGGGACGCTGTATTTCATGTTGCAGGTACAAGTACTTAACTAGTAGATTTTCCCAATAGAAGCACATTATACTCAGCGGAAGAGCATGTAAAGAAGGGGTTTAATTTTCATAGTACTATTTCATGAATCATATCTATCGAGACATCATTCTAGATTTTTCTATAAATATTTTAGGTTAGTGTATGGATTTTAGATAGTCCTTCCTATTTACAATAGTGATTCTCGCAAATATCAATATGAAATTCAAAGATTAACTGAACTACAAGGTGCAGCTAGCATTCGAGGACCAATGATCATAAGAAGGCAAAGATGTAACATCCTGTATTCTACGTGTACTAATATTATTTATATAATGCTTATTAACATCCCGCTGGTATAGTTATGGATTCGGTTTCATAAAAAACTAGTTGCAATAGAATAGGTTTAAAGTGAACTATCCATAGATTTTGATGCGAGCAAATTAAGTTGATGTCGATGGAAGTATTTAAACTTGAGATCATAAGGTGGTATTTGAGCCTAAAGTATAAAGTGACGTAGTGTATATAACTTCTAAGTTATGCTAAAGTTATAAAGGTCTAGAATTAGAATAAAATATTGTGGTGCTTTCTTGACCTAATTAAGCTAGTAGGTGACAGGTAGGTTCATCACCTACTTCGACTTATTGACCAGACCAAGTAGGTACATCACCTACTAAGACTCATTTGACTGTGTTATTGGTCCAAGTACACTACGCCTATTTGCATTAATTTATCCCAAGTTGAATAGAAGAATAAGGTATAAATGGACAACCAAGGCCCAATCTTCCCAAGCCTACAAGAAATAATTTTAATGGAAAAAAAGGTGCATCACCTACTTAAATGTGGGGTCCAAATTATAGACACTTGTTGGCTGCAAATGAAGTACATGAAAGGTGGAAAAAGGCCAATTTCTAAAGTCCAAAAAGTCCAAATGAAAAGTACAAGATAGTGGGTCACCTACATGTTAAATTAGGGACCAAAATGAGTGAGAAAGTCGGCAAAAGCAGGTTCCTTTAAAAGAGGTAGAAATCAGCTTTTTCTAGCCATTTTTACTTTGACAAAAAAATCTGATTTCTAGAGCTTTCTCTCTTCTCTCTCATAGATTCATACAACAACCATTAAATACCATTAGGGTTATTTAATAAAAGGCACTTCAAGATATTGGAAGGTATAATTTAAGGAAAGTTAAGGAAGACAATCTTTATCTTGAAGAATTAAAGTCTTACAAGTGGTAGTTATGTCCTGCAAGGTAAGATACTGTAATTTTTTCTTTGTCTTGTCCTTGAGTTTATTAGGACACTTCATATTTGTTAGTGAGTTGGAAATTGTTACTTTTACATGGTGAATTTTAGTGTGGATATTCTTGTGATTAGTTCATGTTGAGACAACTTTGGTGGTGAGTCCTCTTTAAATTAAGCTATGAGCTTGTTTGAGCACTTTAAAAGTAATGTTAGCTCTTCAAGTAGTGGTGATCAGAAACAATGATTCATATTGCTTCTATTACATTATTAGGTTCAAGGATTGTTTTATGTATGTTATGATAAGGGATATGACTAGATGTGCGGGGAAGTTATGGAGACGTTAAACGACATATATATTGCAGGCTGTTTTAGGGAGGACCTGATACAAAGGTTGTACAGTATATAGACGCAATTAAAGGGATAGGGAAGGAAAGAAAACATTTCCTAGATAGATTGCAGCTTACTGCTTCATTACTATTTATGGGTGATCAAGTGGCTTAAATTGATTGAATAGCTACTAATACTAGTCTTACAGTATATTTTATTGTAGATTAGTGATCTGAAGAGAAGGAGTTGAATTCGTACGTTTTAAATTGGATAGCAAGGTATGTAAGGCTATTTGATTTCCTATTTCTTTGGCATGACTGATCCATAGTTGCAGTTCCTACTCCCTAGAGCATTGAAGTGCGTACTCTAATATGAGTTTGTTACTGAATGTGTGTGTTTACTCTACCAAGTGTTAGCATGCAAGTTTAAACTTGTTCCATTATCAAAGTAACCTAGCACATATTTCCATCATATAAGTAAATGTGATCCTAGATTACATATGGTACATATGTTTATAGGATGGATATATGATCAGCACATATCTTGCCAACATGCTTCAATTGTTTATAGATATGTCATCTTGTCACACGTTCATATGTTCCTTTTCTTGTTATTACAGCCATTGTGTTAAACAATAATGTTACCTCACATGATCACAACTTACTCAATTGTACGTTCATATGTACTTACTTAGAATATGTATCTGTCCTTAAGTTGAATCTGCAGTAATTCCCACTTGGTTCCACATGCATGAACATCTTGTATTTGTATCATATAGAGTTCAAATCTCTTGGATGAATTTTAAATTGTCTTCACTTGCTGTGCTTCAATTTCTGATGCAAAAATGTTTACCGATTCATATAACCTCCTAAGTACTTCTACTGCTGGTTCGTAGTTCCAAACTAAATATGGATTATGAACACCAAAACAATAATGACAAAAAGTTCTGAATATAAAAAAGAACAATCTCAAAAGAGTTATGATTATCTAAAGAACAATCTCGAAAGAGTTATGAATTGATAAACAACAATCTAAAAGATGAAAAATATATGTGATTTAATCAGTATGATTATGGGTGGCAGTTCAGGGGTGAAAGCCTAGAATGGGCCGATACCGATTGGTACTGAAGGGTGGCAACTCTGGGGCGAAAGCCTAGCATGGGCTGTCCCGATTGATATGGTAGGGTGGCAGCTCAGGTACCATTGGCCGATCCCAATTTGTAAACTTAGAAGGACAACATCCAAGGTGTTAAAATGCCTAGCATGGGTAATCTTCTTCTACCGCTGATAGTCTTTTCATTTGTATCATATGTTGTATAAAGAATATAAAGTATTGAAAAGTAAAGAAAATAATGTAGCATGCACGATTCCACAAGTACAAAGCAAAAGTTGTCTATAATCCTTATTGATTGGTATTTTGTTTCACTCGAGCACTCATGTTACATAAGGTTGAAGTATGCCTTACATATGCAGTACATTCTTTCGTACTGACATCCCTTTTAAGGGACGCTGCATTTCATGCTGCAGGTAGATTTTCCTAATAGAAGCACATTGTACTCAGCGGATGTTCGTGATCTCCAGGTTTATTAGGGGATTGGCCGATTCTTTACAATGCGTATTTTCATAGTCGTATCATCATTGATTCAAGTAGATGCTTTGTGGACATTGTAAGGTTATCATCTGTAATCATAGTTTCACTTGTCACCTATAGCAGTCTAGCTAGTCAAAATGTGTTGTTTATGAAGCTTCATCCATAATCTGCATAGTAGTTTACTTTCTCATCATAGATTACTTGTAAAGCATGTGTTCATTATGTACTTGTTCGCCTCACCTAGGGTTGCGGGCTGACATGTTTGACGCCAAATGAAAATTGTGAACTGCTTTCCAGTTCAAGAACCTCCTTAATTGCTTTCTTAGTTGCCAGGTTTGTAAACTTGTGTTGGCTACTTTGTTTGTGTTTGATCTTGCTCATCCTAGAGATCAACACAGTCTTATTGCACTTCTATATCTTGTGCATTAGTAATGTGTTGTCTTCATTTTTGACCATTAGATGTGTGATTATGGGTGTAAGACTCGTGAGAACCAGTCTCATGCCTGGGATTGAGTTCATCATGTTTGGAAGGATTGTTGAACAGTAATCTTGCTCTATTATCATCTTGATTATTCTCATTAGTTGAATTAACTTATATATCAGTGAGGTGAATCTCTCCCTCTCCCCCATCCACCCATTTACTTGAATAAACATCCATTTCCACTATTTCACAAACTTGTCCGCCGAAATTAATGTCGCCAATGATTGGCCTGGAAAAAATCACTTGAAATTTCAATGAGATGTACCTCATCATTAGGAGAGTAAACCCAGTGTTCAAACTTCAATTAAATTGCTGGGGAATAGCTCCAATTTGCAGACAGAGCTCATGTGATTCTGCGACAATTTTCTCTAAAATCTCCTCCTCAGATGTCTCAATCGACAAGATGGAATTGGCTGCTTTTTTTGTATGTTGTAGGCCTTGATTATTAACATAGTCTACTCAGAAATCCATGATTCATCGCGTCTTGACTTGGGGAAATAATTTCACAATTCCCGTCTAACGCCCTCTCTGAAATTGCAATATTCATTGCTCCATTGTTGTTTGATTTCACAGAGTTGTTGGATGAATAAGAGGGTGATGTTGATTGAGTTTTCTTCATCTGCATCTTTTGAACCTCTGGGGGTTTGTGCGGGGTCAGAGAAAAGCAACCGGTGGCTCACGCGCCATCCGACCATCTAGCTGTTAGGAAAGAGCCGCTAGGCAGATTTTTTAAGAGCATTTCCTTAGACATAAAACTTTAGGAGAGAATCAACGGATTTAGGGTTTAGGTTTAGGGATTGTGTTTTGGTATTTTGGGCTTTGGGTTTAGGGTTTAGGGTTAGGGTTAAGGATAGGGTTAGGGTTAGGGTTCGTGCTAGCAATAGGGGTTAGGGTTAGGGTTTATTTTTTTTTAGGTTTTAGGTATTGGTGTTTAGTAATTTTGGTTTAAAACCAATGGTTTAGTGTTGAATGTTTTGGTTTTTCTACTTTGGGTTTGGGTTTCGGGTTTATATGTTATGTTGAGGGTTACGGTTAAGGTACAGGTTAGGGTTAGGGATTAGTTCTTTTTTAATTTTTAGGGTTTGTGATTTAGTATTTGAGGTTTAAAATCAATTCTTTAGTGTTTCATATTTGGGTTTTCGTATTTAGTACTTAGAAAATTTTCTTTTTTCTTTTTGTTTTTTTTTGGTTTTTTTTGGACTTAGGGTTTTGGGTTAGTGTTAGGGTGAGGACTAGGCTTAGGGTATAGGTTTTTTCTTGGGTTTTATTGTTCAGGGTTTAGTATTTGTGGTATAAAATCTATGGTTTAGTATTTATTGTTTGGGTTTTTGTATTTTGGGCTTATGGTATAGGATTAGGGTTAGGGCTAGGGTTAGGGTTTTTCTAAAGTATTTGGGTTTAGGGTTTAGGATTTGAAGTTTAATATCAATGGTTTAGTGTTTAATGTTTGTGTTTTGATATTTTGGGCTTCGGGTTTAGGGTTTATGGTAGAGTTAGGATTAGGGTCAATGTTAGGGTTTAGGTTGTTTTTAGGTTCTTAGAATTTGGGGTTAAGGATTAGAGTTGTAATATCTATGGTTTTGTGTTTAATTTTAGGGTTTTGGCATTTTGGGTTTTATGTTTTTGGGTTTATGACTTTTGGTTTAAAATCTATGGTTTAGTGTTTAATGTTTGGCTTTTGGTATTTAGGACTTGGGTTTAGGGTTAAAGGTTTAGGGTTAGGGTTAGTGTTAAGGTTAGGCTTACGGCTTACTTTAGGGTTTTTGTTCTTTAAGGTTGTAAGTTTTTTGGTTTAGGATTTGAGGCTTTAAATCGATGATTTAGTGTTTAATGTGGGTTTTCGTATTTTGGACTTAGGTTTTAGGGTTTAGGGTTAGGGTTATGCTGTATTGTTTTTTTAGCTTTTATGGTGCAGCGTTTAGCATTTGAGTTTTAAAATATATAATTTAGTATTCAATATTTAGGTTTTGTATTTTAGGATTAGGGTTTATGGTTTCTTATTAGGGTTAGGGTTGGGTTTTGGTCCTTTTTATGTTTTTGGGTTTAGGGTTTAGGATTTGAGATATAATATAAATAGTTTAGTGTTTAATGTTTGACTTTTGGTATTTTGGTCTTTGGTTTAGGGTTTACGGTAGCGTTAGGGTTAGGGATAGGGATAGGTTTAGGGTTAGCGTTTAGGATTTTTTTAGGTTTAAGGGTTTGGGATTTAGGATTTTTGGTTTAAAATCTATGGTTTAGTGTTCAATGTTTGGATTTTGGTATATTGATCTTCGGGTTTCGGGTTTTTTGGTTTAGGGTTCAAGTTAGGGTTAGGGTTTAGGTTTTTTTTAGGTTATAGGGTTTGTTGTTTAGGATTTGAGTTTTAAAATCTATGGTTTAGTGCTTAATGTTTGGGTGTTCTTATTTTGGACTTAGGGTTTTTTTGGACTTTTTATTATTTTAATTACCTTGGAGGGGTAGGGGATGAGCAGCACCCTCAGTCCTTAACATTAATAAAACAATATAGAAGGAGGAGTACATAAACCTAACCTCCGAACGTAGGATGGTTAAGAGTCAACTTTCCAAAAAAAGGAAGTCAACTCCTCCCCTTACAAAAAAAGGCAAAAGAAAAATACTAAGCACCTAGAAGAGAGGACTCCTCTCAATACATAGTATCTAGAATCATAAACAAGGGAGACTCTCGCTTTACATTTTCAAAAAAATAAACACCTATTCTACCGATTCAAAGAAGCTATAATTTAATTATAGCTATTTTAAAAAAGTAACCTTTGTGATCAAGGAGGTTGTGTAATCTTTTTTGTTTTTCTCCTTCTAAAATTGGGAATTTCCAATAAATGTCTAACTAATAATAGTCCTTAGATTTTTTTGGTAGACGTTGGTTGTTGAAGAAGATTTGTTGAGAGGATATCGTATGGCTGTATTAAGAAAGAGAATCAGCTACCCAATTAGCTTCCCCAAACGAATGTATGCATTTGAATTTGTGAGTCTATAAGATGAGATTTTGTAGTCGTTCCAGCTGAGTTGTGATGCTCCATTGTGGGATTGCTTTTTCCAGAATCTATTTTTCCACCATCAATAAAATAACCTCTAGTACTATGTTTCTGTAACCCAACTCAAGTTCCCAAATTAACCCAAAACTGGGTGCTTAAATTTTTGCCTTATTGTTATACCTTCTCCAATGGGATTAGTGAATGCCATGAGAAGTTTACCTATTTGATCTCTCAAGATACCTCCTGCTCGAATTCTTCCTAGGTTACATAGAGCACTGCCATCTATATTATTTTGATCGATTTGTTTGGGGGACGTTTCCATGTAACCATGTTCACCTCAATGACTTGAACGTTGTTTTCGCATAGTTGAAGACATTCTGTCCATTTTGCTGGCAACCTTATTTGGGGGAAGGTTATTGACAACATCTTATAGTTATCTTTGTAAATGGCATACCTGACCCTACTAATTTTTTGAGTTTTATCTCCGTAGTTCCAGGCACACCTGCTCTTCATAAGGTTCTAGCAAATAAAAATGGGGGTATCCTGCATTACCAATCTGTGTGTTGCATTGTTGTGCTTTGATGACCATCCGTGTTTGATACGCTGCTGTAGGGACTTGTGATGTGTCTGTATTCCAGTCGTGCCCTCCAAGCTCTTCCATATGTAATCTATAAACTGTCTAGTGTTGAACATATGCTCGATATTGTCCAAACCTGTTCTGTTACAACAACTAAAACAACTAGTTGGCTCATTACAAAAATTAGTTAGTTTCTCGTTCGTAGGGATTTTGCCTCTCAAGGCTCTTCATAGTAAAAATGAAGAGTTAAAAGAAATATTTTTTGGCCAAGTAAGAAAGTTAAATAGAGTTTTGTTTCTTTTTTCTCTAATCTTGTTCAAGGCAGATGAGTAGTTGCATAGGCCGTTGTTGTTGAGTTTCCACACATCCTGATCCAACAGTTGTATATGTTGAGACATCATTTGCAAAAATGTTGGCTTATTGACATAATAGTGCTTGTTCACGCAGTTTGCTCCAATTCCATTGGTCTTCATGCCAGAAGTCAGCCACTGTGTCATGTTTTTCTCCTGTAAGGAAGTCTTGTCTATTCCATGATGATTGTCGACCATCAAGACTTGTTATAAGTTCCTTCCCTCCTTTTTCATTCATTTTCTTGCTGTTTGTTTAATTTTCTCTTAGCTGCATCTCTTTTTACCTTACTAGGCTTGTTGTTGCTCTTTGGGTTACTTTCTTATTTCTGTTGGTTGGATTGTTCCCTCTCTCCTTAAAATTTGTACCCTTGCTTTTTTTTTCGCTGGATTTTGGTTCCTTATTCTTATTCCCCTTCTTTCCTGTATTCTTACCTATATCGTTTGCTTCTATTTGCTTTGCATTCACTGTCCTATTTTGTGTCCTATCTATTAGTTGTTTTTTGTTTCTAATCTATGCTCTGCGGTCAAGGTTTTGGTGTATGTATTCTCCATCATGTATCATGAGGCATTTTCCCCCCTTTGGGCCCCCCTTCCTACAGATTAGTTAGCTTCTCCTCACATCCCTCATCCTTTTTTCCTTCAACTACACTAGTCATAACCTCATTCAATTGCTTTTTATTAGAGTGAAGTTATCTAGCTATGATAACTGAGTTGTTGTTCTTATCCTCTTGCGGTTTAGCCATCCTTTGCTGCTTCAGTCTACTTCCCCGTTCCAATCTGTGTTAACTTTCCAGAGCTTTATTTTCCATTTGATTTGCTGCCTCTGCTGGTATAATATTTTCTTCCTGCATAATTAGATTAGTAAATATGTTGTTTCGAAGTTTAGTACTCATACCTGCTTGTTCTACATGCCCCTGTTGGTTTTCTCTTGCTGTCTGACAGGTTATTGCTGTAGGTTTCCAGACTGATTTTGCACCCACCTCTTCATGATATTTTTGGCTTTTCATTCTTTGGGTTTGACATTCATCATCTCTTTGATTAATTGTTTGTTTCTGCTTATCACTTTCTTTATGATTCTATTGCAGTTAATCTTTTCCTTTTATTGTTGTAACCTTTTCATTTTGATGTTCTATGTTGTACTGATTTTCTTTGTTTCTATTATTCCTTTCATTTTCTTTTTCCTTCCTCTGTCTGTATTCCTCATCCTTCATCCTTAATTTGCATTCTTCTACATCATAGCCTTGGTGTCTACAGTACTCAGAATAAGGAGGAATGTTCTTATATTCTACTTGCTGCCATGTACCTATGGTAACGTCTTCATTATGTAATCCAATCCACACATGTCTAGGTCTAGGTTTGGTCAAGTCAATTTGCATCTTAACCTTAGGCATGCCTTCCCTAGATCTTTGGCTAAAAGTTATATCCAAGTATAAGACCTTGCCAACAGATTCCAATAAGGGAGTGAGGAAAGGATTTTTGAACCAATGTCAAGGTAATCCTTGTAATAATATCAAAATTGGGAAAATCGTGTAGCTCATTTGCGATCGTCCCATAAATCACCTTACGAGATCTTTCGAGGGACGCGGTGAAATTTTGTAATTTTAAAGTATGTTCTAGTTCTTGTTGAGCATAGTCGCTACCAATGCCTTGTTGTTTTTTATTAAATTAAACAAACTCATAGAAAATAGTTTCATGATTCCCTTTAGCTTCACATTTCAATTTCGCACTATTCATCCGTTTTCTGGACTGCGAATTCCTGGCTCTATACAATGAATTGCAGGGCGTTTCATGGATGGATGTGTTTGTCTTCACCAAATTCCCCTTTTGGGACTGGTTCGGCGGTCAGGACTGTACCGCCGATGGCTTATGCGCCTTGTCTGCCAGGCTGAACTAGCCATTGGAACGTGTTACTTAGTTAATATTAGGGAGTATTTGGTTTAGTTAGATTAGTAAGAGAGTGAACTAATTTTTTTTTTAACTTAGGGTTTAGGGTTAGGGTTTGGGTGTAGATTTTTTTAGGTTTTATGGTTCAGGGTTTAGCATTTGAGGTTTAAAATATAAAGTTTAGTATTTAATGTTTGGGTTTTGGCATTTTAGTCTTAGAGATTTGCGTTTATGGTTTATGGTTAGGGTTCAGGTGAAGGTTAGGGTTGCGGTTAGGAGTAGGGTTAGGGTTAGGGTTTTGGGTTTTTAGGTTTTTGATTTAGTGTTTAGGATTTCAGGGTTAATATCAATGGTTTAGTGTTTATTATTTTAGTTTTTGTATTTTAGGGTTGGGTTTTAAGGCTTATAATAGGGTTAGGGTTAGGGTTTAAGGTTAGTGTTTGAGTTAGAGTTAGGTCTTGTTTTCTTTAGGTTTTTTTGTTTAGGGTTTAGATTGAGGTTTAATATCTATGGTCTAGAGTTTAATGTTTGGGTTTTGGTTTTTGGGTTTGGGGTTTAGGGTTTAGGATTTGACGTTTAATATCTATGGTTTATCCTTTAATGTTTGGGTTTTAGTGTTGTGGGTTTGGGGTTTAGGGTTTATGGTAGGGTTAGGAATATGGTTAATGTTAGGAGTAGAGTTAGGGTTTAGGTTTCTTTTTAGTTTCTTGGGCTTGGGGTTAAGGATTTAAAATATAATTTCTATTGTTTAGTGTTTAATGTTAGGGTTTTGGTATTTTGTGCTTTGGATTTAGGGTTAAGGATAAGGATAGAGTTAGGGTTAGTGTTCGGGTTAGGGATAGCATTAGGGTTAGGATAGGATTTTTTTGGTTTAAGGTTTTAGAGTGTAGGACTTTGGTTTAAAATTTACGGTTTAGTGTTTAATGTTTTGGTTTTGGTATTTTGGGTTTGGGGTTAATGATTTAGGGTTAGGGTTTTGTTTACGGTTAGAGTTAGAGTTTATGTTTCGTTTAAGGTTTTAGGGTTTGTGCTTTAGGATTTGAGGTTTAAAATGTATGATTTAGTGTTTAATATTTTGGTTTTTCTATATTGGACTTAGGGTTTACGTTTAGGGCTACTATTAGGGTTGTGGTGTAGGATTTTCTTTATGTTTAATTGTTTAGAGTTTAGCATTTGAGGTTTAAAATCTATGAATTAGTTTTTAATTTTTGCGGTTCGGTATTTTAAGCTTAGGGTTTTGGATTTATGATTTGGGGTTAGGGTGGGGGTTAGGTTAGAGTTAGGGTAATTTTAGGTTTTTTTATAAGGGTTTAGGATTTCAGGTTTTATATCAACGGTTTTGTGTTTATTGTTTTTGTTTTGGTATTTTAGGCTTAGGGTTTAAGGTTTAAGGTAGGGTTAGCGTTAAGGTTTTAAGGTTAGGTTTAGGGTTTGGGTTAGATTTTTTTTTATGTTTTTGGGTTTAGGGTTTAGGATTTGTGGTTTAATATCTTTGGTCTAGTGTTTAATGTTTGGATTTTGGTATTTTGTGCTTGGGGTTTAGGGTTTATGATTGTCAATGTTACGGTAAGGGTTAGGGTTTAGATTGCATTTTAGGTTTTAGGGTTTGGGGTTAAGGATTTGAATTGTTATATCTATGATTTAGTGTTTAATGTTAGGGTTTTGGTATTTTGGGATTTGAATTTAGGGTTAAGGATAAGGATAGGGTTAGTGTTAGTGTTAGTGTTAGTGTTAGGGATAGGGTTGGGGTTTAAGGTTTTGGAGTTTAAGGTTCTTTGAGTTTAGTATTTTTGGTTTAAAATCTATGGTTTAGTGTTTAATGTTTCGGTTTTTGTATATCAAGTTTGGGGTGTCAGGCTATTGTTTTAGGGTTAGTGTTTTGTTAAGGGTTAGAATTAGGGTTTACGTATTTTTTTAGGTTTTACGTGTTGTGCTTTAGGATTTGAGGTTTAAAATCTATAATTTAGTGTTTAATATTTTTGTTTTGTATTTTGGACTTAGGGTTTAGGGTTACGGTTAGGGCTACGATTAGGGTTGGGGTGTATAATTTTTTTATGTTTAATTGTTTAGAGTTTAGCATTTGAGGTTTAAAATACATGATTTAGTATTTAATGTTTGGGGTTTAGTAATTTGAGCTTAGTGTTTTGGGTTTATGGTTTATGGTTAGGGTTAGGGTTAGGGTTAGAGTTAGGGTTAGGGTTGAAATTTTGGGTTTTTAGTTTTTATTAGGGTTTAGGATTTCATGTTTTATATTAAATGTTTAGTGTTTAGTGTTTTGGTTTTGGTATTTTGGGCTTGGGGTTTAAGGTTTAAGTTATTGTTAGGGTTAGGGTTAAAGTTTAGGGTTAGTTTTAGGGTTATGTTTTGTTTCTTTTAGGTTTTTGGGTTTAGGGTTAAGGATTTGAGGTTTAATATCTTTGGTCAAGTGTTTAATGTTTGGGTTTTTGTATTTTGGGCTTGCGGTGTAGGGTTTATTATAGGGTTAGGATTATGGTTAATGTTAGGGTTAGGGTAAGGGTTTAGAGATTGGGGTTAAGGATTTGAATTGTAATATCTATGGATTAGTGTTTAATGTTAGAGTTTTGGTATTTTAGGCTTTGGATATAGGGTTAAGTATAAGCATAGGGTTAGGGTTACTGTTTGTTTTAAGGATAGGGTTAGGGTTAGGGTTTAGGATTTTTTTAGGTTTAAGGTTTTGGAGTTTAGGACTTTTGGTTTAAAATGTATGGTTTAGTGTTTAATGTTTAGGCTTTTGGTATTTCTGGTTTGGGGTTTAGTGATAATGTTTTAGGGTTAGGGTTAGAGTTTATGTATATTTTTAGGTTTTAAGGTTTGTGCTTTAGGATTTGAGGTATAAAATCTATAATTTATTGTTTAATATTTTTGTTTTCGTATTTTGAACTTTGGGTTTAGGGTTAGGGTTAGGGATACAATTAGGGTTGAGGTGTAAGATTATTTTATGTTTAATTGTTTAGATTTTAGCATTTTAGGGTTAAAATCTATGATTTGGTATTTAATGTTTGGGTTTTGGTATTTTGAGCTTAGGGTTTTGGGGTTATGGTTCAGGGTTAGTGTTACGGTTAGGGTAAGTGTTAGAGTTAGGGTTAGGCGTAGAATTTTTTTTTTTTTTTTTAGGTTTTATATTAGGGTTTAGTATTTGAGGTTTTATATCAATGGTTTAGTGTTTATTGTTTAGGTTTTTGTATTTTGGGCTTGGTGTTAGGGTTTATGGTATGTTTAAAGTTAGTGTTAATGTTAACATTAGGGTCAGGGTTAGGGTTAGTGTTTTGGGTTTTTAAGGTTTTTGGGTTAAGGGTTAAGCATTTGAGCTGTAGTAGCTATGGTTTAGTGTTTAATTATTGAGTTTTGGTATTTTAGGATTTGGATTTTAGTGTATAGGGTTAGGATTTGGGTTCTTGTTGAAGATACTGTTAGGGTTTAGTTTTTTTAGATTTTAGGTTTTTGGTTTAGGATTTTTGGTATAAAATCTATGGTTTAGTGTTTAATGTTTGTGTTTTGTTATTATGGGCTTGGGGTTTTTGGTAAATAATTTAGAGTTAGGGTTAGGGTTTTTTAGGTTTTACGTTTCAAGGTTTACCATTTGAGGTATAAAATATATTGTTTAGCATTTAATGTTTGGGTTTGGGCATTTTTGATTTAGGGTTACATGTTTAGGGTTTAGGTTAGGGTTAGGGTTAGGTTTTTTGGTTTTTTTAGGATTTTGGGTTCAGGGTTTAGGATTTGTGGTTTGATATCAACGGTTTAGTGTTTAATGTTTGGATTTTTGTATTTTGTGCTTGGGTTTAGGGTTTATTGTTTGGTTAGGGTTAGGGTGAAGGTTACGATTTGGGTTTATTTGTACGTTTTTGGGTTTTTGTTAAGGATTTAGTTGTAATATCTATCGTTTCGTTTTTAATTTTCGGGTTTTGGTATTTGGATTTTGGGTTTAGGGTTTAGAGTTAAGGATAGGATTAGGGTTAGCATTAGGGTTTAGGTTTTTTTTTAGGGTTTAGGTTTCGAGGTTTAATATTTTTTGTTTAATATCTTTGATTTTTTAAAAAATTTATGGGTTTTGATATTTTGAGCTTTTTAACATTTCAACTACCCTTTGGGGTGGGGGTAAGGGGCTGAAGAGCACCCCTAGGCCTTAACATTAATAGGCAAATTAAATACAAGGAGGGGGGATTAAACCTTCCCTCCGGTCCTATTGTTGTTCAGAGTATACTTTCAAAAGAAAGTTGTCTCTTCCCCTTACAAAAATGACTAAGAAACTAAGAATGTAAAAGAGAGGACTCCTCTGGATACAAAGGTTCTAGGAGTTTAAAAAAGGGAGACTCTCCCTTTACATTTTAAAGGACATAAAAAATATGTAACCTATTCAAAGAAGTTATAATTTTAGATCATAGGTAAGTTGAAAAGGTGATACAAAATATAGGGAGGTTCTTTGATCTTCTTGGTCTTCTTCCTTCTAAAACACGGCATCCCAATATGTCTAGCTAATAATAGGCCTTTACTTCTTTAGGTAAGTTTTGACTATTGTTGTGGTTGTGTTTGGTCACCCAATTTACCTCCCTAAAGATATGTATATATTTGAATTCCTGTGTCTGGGAGATAAGTGTTTTCAATCTTTCCATCTATATACAAATATGGCATTGTGTTGTTTATTCTTGTAGAATCCAATTCACAGTTAACAATGAGTACACTTCTAGAAAGATTTTCTTGTAGCCTTGTTCCAATGTACAAGTCATTCCAAATATGGTTGCACCTATTTTCACTTGATTGCTTAATCCTTCTCCAAGGGGAGATGTGTAAGCCATTAATATCTTGCCTGTGTGATCTCTCAATATACCACCTGCCCAATTCTTGCCCGGGTTTCTCAATGCCCTTCCATCCGTGTTGATCTTGATCCATTGATCAAGTGGTCTTTTCCATGCTACCATTTGAACCTTGATCTCATGCACACACCTCTGTGCTAACTGAATGATGCCTATCCATGTAGAAGGTCAATTCACCAATTGAACATGAGAAGTTATTAATTTATAGTTGTTATTATAGATTCCATACCCTTCTACTATTGGATATTTTGCCTCCATATTTACTAGAATATCTATTCTTCCATAGATTCGAGTAGATGAGAATAGGGGTGGCCTGTAAAATGAGTTTATGAGATTCATTTTTGTGTTTCATTGTCCACCACTGTAGAATTAGTTGTTGCAGAGAACTATGATTAATTTAAACTCCAGCCATTGTTGCAAAGATTCTCCAAACTTCTGCTGCTAATGCTCCATTGCTGAAAATGTGATTGATTTAGTTTGTACCTGATGTGTTACAACAACAGAAACTATTTGTTGTCTCAATGCCAAAAGTTGTTCGCTTTTCATTGGTAGGAATTTTGCTTCTTAAGGCTCTCGTTAATAAAAAAGAAGCTTTGAAAGGAATGTATTTATGCAAAATGAAAAAAGTTTATTTGAGACTTAGGTCTCTTTTCCCTGATTTCGTTCCAAGTTGAAGAGCAACTAAACTGCTCGTTGGAGTTGAGTTTCAGTAAGCTTGGTCTTAAAATTGCTATTGTGGAGGAATTGTTGTTGCTGGGATGTTTACCAAATTACATGGAGGAGCCTATTGAATAAACATATGATAGTTCTATTGCCCTTCCATCCATAATTAACAAACGTGTGACTGTTGGTTGATAATTGAGGAAGCTGACCTTCACCTATCAGTTATCCCGCCAAAAGGAACATGTGCTAGAATTTAGTATCCATTGAATGTGTTGCTCAATTTTATTTCTATTGTGTAGTATATGCTTCGAGATCAAAGAGTCACCATATTCCTATTTCTTAAAAATGGGATTGGATCTTTGGCAATACTTGGCTTCTACGAAATTGCTTATATTGAAAGGATAAACACACATCTTTCAGGTTTCTTATTCCCACTGCTCCTTCTCAGCAGGGTAGCTTAAGTTCCTCTATGATGCCCAATGGTACTTTCTCTTTTCACTCTTCCATCCCCAGAAAAATCCTGCCATAAGAATTTGAATCTGTTTTAGCACTGTGGAAAGAGGAGTTACTGCTGAGAGTAAGTTAATTGGGAAAGCTTGTAATACATGCTTAATCAGAACTGCCCTTTCCCATAGCTTAATTACTTGGTTTGCCACCATGTAATCCTGCAAATCACCTTATTCTCAAGGTTAGAAAAATAAATAATCCTAGGTCTACCAACGAAGAGAGTGCATCCAAGATAAGTATGAGGTCCCTATTTTGTTTGAAGCCAATGATTCATCTAATTCAATGTTTTGTACTATTAAATACAGTTGAATTCACCAAGAAGTGTCTTTCATCACTATTGATCAGCTTTCCAGATGTTTCCTCATAATTCTTGAGAGTTTGCCAGATGAGTTGGAGAGTTTTGGCTCTTCCAGAAGTGAAGAGAATGGTGTAATCTGCAAAGCTCAGATCATCTACCTGGGGGTCTTTCACTTCCATGAAGTAACCATGTTATTCATGATGATTTATGCAACCTATTGAAGGATCTTGTGAGCACCTCTGCCTCTAATATAAATAAGGCAGAGGAAACGGGGTCACCGCTTGAGGCCTCTAATGGATTGGAAATAACCAAATCTCTTCCTATTATTAATAATGGAATACAATTTATTGG
Organism: Solanum arcanum; assembly: GCA_027789145.1. Lineage (NCBI taxonomy): Eukaryota > Viridiplantae > Streptophyta > Magnoliopsida > Solanales > Solanaceae > Solanum > Solanum arcanum. The sequence goes on along the minus strand of CM050935.1, from coordinate 19,866,329 downwards.
CCATAACTCTCCAAACCATATCAATGAAGACCTCATTAAATCCCATCGTCCTTAATACCAGACAAATATAGGCCCAAGAGACCATTTCATAAGCCTTTGCCATATCTAGATTCATAATGACATTAATACCAATCTTAGGATTTTGCATTTGATGGATAATTTCCTGAGCCAACATGATGTTTTCAGAGATACTTCTACCCTTCACAAATGCAGACTGATTGAGAGAAATCAAATAGGAAGACTAAGGCTCAATCTTTTGGTCAATAGTTTGGAGATGATTTTGCTAATTAAATTTCTAAGGCTAATAGGCCCGAATTCCATCATTTTGTTGGAGTTACTCACCTTGGGTAGAAGCACAATGCAAGAAAGTGAAAAATATTTTAGAATCACTTGACCACTGAAAAAAGCCTGCTGGAGACATGGGGTTCATGAGGAAGACCACTTCTCCCAATTCTTCCATGTTAGGAATGTTGATGAGTCTATCATTTTGTTCCTGATTGACCATTCTAGGGATACTTTCGAATGTATCTTCATTGATAACTTTGACTTCCCCTGTAAACATTTGTTTGATGTATTCACAAGCAGCCTTACCAATGTTTTCTTCTCTCTGCAACAATTCCCCATTCTCACTAATTATGTGAATGAACAACATGCTCATTCTTTCCCTTATCAGATAATGGAAGAATTTAGAGTTGGTGTCTCCCTCTTTGAACCATTGTAGTTGAGATATCTGCTTCATAATGGAGTCTTCCAATTTAAGAAACCTAATATAATTAACATTAAGCTCATAAAGTGTCTCCCTTTTGATATCACTATTATTTTGTATAAGCTACTCTTCAACACATCTAACTTTTTCTTCATACTCTCTAACTTCTAAAAAGATGTCCCCAAATTCTCTCTTAGACCATGAACTAAGAGTGTTAGATAATATTTTCAGCTTTTGATGGAATCTTCACATTGTATTCCATTCCACCTTCCTATGCCAGCAACTTTTCACCTTGTCCATGTAATTAAGGGTTGTCTACCTAGTAGTGAAGAAATCAAGAAATACTGAATGTGGATCTCCTCTTTATTGACTATCTCCATTAATAATGGACAATAATCTGATCCAGTAGAAGATAAATGAGTAATGGTTGTTTGGAGCATCATGTCAAGCTAAGTATCATTAATAAGGTCCCTATCAAGTCTTTTCCATATTCTGTTGTTGATACCTTTGTTCTTAGACAAAGTATATTTTTGACCACTAAATCCGAAATCCATTATCCCACAAAGCCTTTATATAGCTATGAAATACAAGATCTTTCTAATGTTGTAAGGTATCCCTCCCAGCTTTTCATCAGTAGCTGTTATTACATTATAATCTTCCACTTAACACAAAGGCTTGTCCAACCCATCAGCCTGTTGGAATATTTGATCCCATAGAGGTCTTATGAGATGCTCTTTACATTTGGCATAGACAAAGGTAATGCTGAATTGATTTTGTCACTCCTTATGTTTAAAATCACAAGTAAATTGTTGCTCATATTTATCCCTACCATCACGGTCAATATCACCATTCCAAACTAGCCAAATTTTTCCATTACAATTGCTCATAGCATTATCCATGGCTAATTGAATTTTGACGTTCATCAAATTAAATATGTCTACAAATGGCTCCAGAATAGCAGTGATAGACAATTGATGCATTTTCTTGATCATTTAAGTCTTTCCATAACTCCTAATGTGTGGTTCCCCCTCACATTCCACATGATTTTACTAATCATTGAGATGCTCTAGAAGAGAATAGTCTGGTATTTGGTCTGCCAGCTGTGACAGTTTTTTCATCTTGATTCTTGAAATGTAATTTCTCACGTTGCATCCTTCTTGGATGTAGACCTTCATTTTGAGTTACTTGGTTAAACTCCTCTTCAAGGGCATGATTATTCTGAAGACTGAAAGCTCTTATCAAAGCTTCACTAGTCTCATCATAATCATCAGTGTCCTGAACATACTGATTATGTCTGGCAACCTCATCTTCTGAATTTTCCACTTCATACTCATATATGAGATGTATAGTATTAACTTTACAATAACATTGTTCTTTCTCTGGAGGGGACCTTGGAGAAAGTGTCATATTTTTAGCTTGTAAATGAGGGTTGTCCAGTCTCTGCTGATTATTTACCATCAAGAATTTGTTGCATGTTTCCTCTTTCCCTTCCTGTTCCCCTTCTTGTTCACTTTCCTTTTGCTTGTTTAACCTTCTATTAGGTGCATCTATTTTTTGCTTGCTTTGTTTGTTTTTTATCTTTGTGGTATTTTAAGATTTACAATTGGTTGCATTATTCCCCATTTACTTAGCTTTGGTACCCTTGCTTTTTTTCTCACTGTATCAAGATTCCTTGTTCAATTTTTCCTTATTTTCTGCATTAGTATCGTAATTTTTTGCTTCAGTCTGCTGTGTATTTAGTGCCATCTTCTGTTTCCTAGCTTGTTTTTAATATTTGGTGTTAACATGGGCTCTATGGTTAGGGTTTGGTATGCATAATCCCCCTCATGCACAACATGAGGTAAACTCCCCCCTTTGGTTACCCTTTCCTGCAGGTTAGTGGGGTTCTCCTGACTTCCCCCATCCTTCCCTCCTTAGGCTACACCAATCATAACCTTATTCAAAAGGATTTTTTTGGAGTTATGTTTTATAGCTGTGATACCAGCCTTCCTGTTCTTGTCTTCATTTTGTTGAGCCTTTCCTTGCTGCTTTGGACTACTACCTGGATCCAACAAGCTGTGAATTTCTTGTATTGTGTTTTTCATTTGATTTTCTTCCGCTCTTGCTTTAATCATTTCTGTCTGCATAGCAAGATTAGTTATTTTAAGGATTAGTATTCATACCTGCTTGTGTCCATGCAACTGCTAATTTTCTCTTGCTGCCTGACTGTTGTTGTAGCTCTCCAGATTGTCTTTTGACCTTCATCATCTTGATGTTTTTGGTTATTCATTCTTTCAGAGTGTCATTCACTCTTCTTTTGCTAAATTGGTTGTTTTTGTTTATCACTTTCCTCATAATGTTGTTGCAGCTGTTCTTTAACCTCCTTTGTTATGCCATGTTGATTTTCCAGATCATTGTTGTGCTGGTTTTCTTTACTTCTATTTTTCTTCTAATTTTCTTTATCTTTCCTCTGTCTGTATTCCTCATCCCTTATCTTGGATTTGCATTCTTCTATGTAGTTGCCTTTGTGTATGCAGTAGTCACAGTAAGGACAAATGTTTTCATATTCCATTGGTTGCCACATATATGCCTATGGTATCATCTTCATTATGTAACCCAATCCATACATGTCTAGGCCTAGGCTTTGTCAAATCAATTTGCATCTTTACCTTAGCCTATCCTGCCCTAGATCTTTTGATAGAGGTTGTACCCAAGTATAAGACCTTGCCTATAGATTCCAACAAGGGAGTGAGGAAAGGTTTTTTGAAATAATGCCATGGTAAGCCTGACAGTAACATTAAAGTAGGGACAATAGGTTTCTCCTCTTTCGTAGTAAACAAAGATGTGCAAGCTTGAATTCTCATGAGTTTACCCTCAATTATCATTCTCTGCTTAGTCCAAACAATGTTGTAATCCAGTTTATTTTGAGGTAGCATTATAATGAGCAATGTTGACCCCCCTCCCCCACTAAGATGTGTTTGTTGAATAAAGCTTTAACTAATGAGCTCAACCTTAGGCATTGTAGTACTAAACTTCCCAACAAAGGTATATTTACAGTCCACAATAAGAGTGTGCATATACTCATGCATATCAAATATCACTGCGTGTTAGCCTTGTTTTAGTGGTCTGTGTGGGAGTGGTTTTTAACAAAATATTTGGACACTTAGCTGCATGATGTGTCTCAGTCTAGCCGCGTAACTTTGGACAACTGTATACTGAGGTGGTTCAGAGACATGTTCCTGATTGCTTGTAGGAAGAAATTGATGATTGATGGGTTCATTTTATTTGGGAGTGGGAGCATTTTGGTTGTAAATATGGACTACTGTGGTTCTTTTATCAAAATTACTAGATATTTTCGTGAATTCTCTATGATAGGTATTTTAGGAACCACCTTTTCCCAACTCTGACTGTTGAATTTTCCCATCATTCCCAGCCACATGTTTTTTATTTTGGTTTCTTTGGATACCAAAAGTGTTGACAATAGCTCCTTTTATCTTTTGACTAGACATAACAGTTAAATTTCCCATTGCATTATCATGCACATGGCCAATAATAGAATTATTATTGATAAGATTAGGATTAGAGTAGAAAAAAAGTTAGAATACTTACCTGATAAATGTTCCTCACCAGGTTGGTATTTAGGCTTGTGATATTGGTCTTGTCTTTGGTCCCTTACATTTTCCTCAACGTCATTTTCCTTCATACTTCTCTGTGATATTTCGACATTGTTCTAAAGTTTATCCAATGGATTGTCCCAAATGAGACCTATGAAGAGCTTTCTACATCTATTACTTCCATTGAATCCTGGCCAGTCTTATGTTGGTTATTCTAATTAGCCACACTTGCTTCCATAGTTTCAATTTTCCATGTTCCTCCTTTTTGAATAATTTCTATTGCATTTTGATCAGTAGTTTCAGCTAAAATTTTTTTTTGAACAAGATGGTTAGAGATGTTTGTAAGATGGACATCATGGCCTGTAAATCGAACACCGCTATCCTCCTTGCTATCAACTTGTGTTTGACTTACGTAATGTTGACCAGAGTTTTGTCCTTAGTGATATGACCTTCCATTCCATTTGATATTGTAGTGAGATGGACAATTCTCCTTTGTAGTAAACCCGAGTAAGTAGTTCGTCTCAAATCATCTGGTAGGAGATTAAATTATGGGATTGACTATCGCGCAGCTCGACTGAGACGTTCCCAAATTTGCCTTATCTGTTCTCTCGATTGACGAGGTGAAATTTTGCAATTTCGGAGTATGTTGTAGTTCTTGATGAGCACAATCATTTCAATTAACTTGTTGTTCTTGATTCAACCTAATGTGATCTGGGAAATAATTTCACGATTCCCTTAAGCTTTACTCTGCGATTTCGCATTGTTCATCGCTCCTTTAGATTGCAAATTCTCGAAGTTATACAACGAATTAGAGGGAAATTGATGGATGGATGGTTTCATCTTCTCCGGGCGCCCCTTTTGGGACTGAACTGACAATCTGGAAGGTCTTGCCGGCAGCTCACGCGCCATGTACAATAGGCTGAACTAGCCATTGGAGAGTGCCTTTTAGAGAAATTAAGGGAATGTTTGGCTTAGTGAGATAAGTTAGAGAGAGAAAAATTTGAGAATTGGGGAAGCGATATTATGGACTTGGGATTTTGGGTTAATGGTTTAGGTTTAGGGTAATGTAGGGTTAGGTTTAGGGTTAGAATTTAGGTTTTTTTTTGCTTTTAGGGATTGTGTTTAGGATTTGAGGTTTAAAATCTATGATTTAGTGTTGAATGTTTGGGTTTTCGTATTTTTATCTTAGGTCTTTTTTTGGACATAGGACTTAGGGTTTAGGGTTTAGGTTTAGGGTTAGGGTGTTGTTTTTGTAGGTTTTATGGTTCACAGTTTAGCATTTGAGGTTTAAAATCTATTGTTTAGTATTTAATATTTGGTTTTGGTATTTTGGGCTTAAGGTTTTGGGTTTATGGTTAATGGTTAGGGTTAGGATTTGCATTAGAATTTAGGTTAGGTTTTTGAGTTTAGGGATTAAGATTTTAGGTTTAATATAAATGGTTTAGTGTTTAATATTTGAGTTTTGGTATTATATGCTTGGGGATTACGTTTTATGGTAGGATTCAGGTTAGGTTTAATGGTAGGGTTAGGGTTATGGTTTAGGTTTTTTTGGTTTTTGGGTTTGGGCTTAAGGATTTGCGCAGTAATTTCTCACGGAATGTTAGGGTTATGGTTTTTTTAGGCTTTAGTTTTAGGGTTTAGGGTTTAGGGTTTGGGGTTAGGGTTAAGAATAGGGTTATGATTATGGTTAGGGTTAGGGATAGGGTTAGGGTTAGAGTTTTGGTTTATTTTAGTCTTAAGGTTTTGGGGTTTAGGATTTTTTTTTAAATCTATGCCTTACTGTTTCATATTTGGGTTTTGGTATATTTCGCTTGGGGTTTTGGGTTAATGTTTAGGGTTAGGGTTTCAGTTAGGGTTAGGGTTTAGGTTTTTTTAAGCTTTAGGGTTTGTGATTTAATAGTTTAGTATTTAATATTTGGGTTTTCGTATTTTGCATTTAGGGGTTCTTTTGGGGTTAGAGTTTAGGTATTAGGATTTATGTTAGGGTTTAGGGTTAAGGTATATGTTTTTAGGGATTGTTGTTTATGGTTTAGCATTTGAGGTTTAAAATCTATGGTTGAGTATTTAATGTGTGGGTTTTGGTATTTTGGGCTTAGCATTTTGGGTATATAGTTTAATGTTATGGTTATGGTTTTGTTTTTATTAGGTTTTTTGGTTTAGATTCTAGAATTTGTGGTTTAGTATCAATAGGTAAATTTTTAGTTTTTGGGTTTTTTGTATTTTGGGTTGAGGTTTAGGGTTTATGGAAGGGTTAGGGTGAAAGTTAATGTTAGGGTTATGCTTTTTGATTTTCTTAGGTTTTTGGGTTTAGGGTTAGGATTTGAGGTTTAATATAAATGGTTTAGTGATTAATGTTTCGATTTTGGTATTTTGGACATGGAGTTTAGGTTTTATTGTAGAGTTAGGATTATGGTTAATGTTAGGTTTTTTTTAGGTATTAGAGTTTTGGGTTAATCTATGGATCAATGTTTAATGTTGGGGTTTTGGTATTTTGGGCGTTGGGCTTAGGGTATAGGGTTTAGGGTTAGGGTTAAGGATAGGGTTAGGGTTAGGGTTCATGTGAAGGATAGGAGGGTTAGATTTTAGGTTTTTTTTTAAAGGTTTTAGGTTTTTGGGTTTAGGATTTTTGTTTAAAATCAATGATTTAGTGTTTAATATTTGGATTTTGGTATTCTGGGCTTGGGGTTTTGATTTAATTATTTAGGGAAAGGGTTTGGGTTAGCGTTAGGGTTAGGGTTAGGGTTTAGGGTTTAGGATATTTTAGGTGTAAGGGTTTAATGGTTTAGGATTTGAGTTTTAAAATGATTTTGTGCTTAATGTTTTGGTTTTCGTATTTTGAATCAATCATTTTTTTACTTTCTTTTTGGACTTAAGGTTTAGGATATGGGGTTTAGAGTTTGGTTTGGGTTATCATTAGGATTATGGCGTAGGTTTTTTTTTATGTTTTATTGTTCAAGGTTTAGCATTTGAGGTTTAAAATCTATGTTTTAGTATTTAATATTTTTTTAATTTTTATTACTGTTATGGTGGGTGAGGGGCTGAGCAACACCCCAGGCCTTATCATTTCACAAATAATATATGTACAAAGAGGGGCTATACCTTGCCTCCAACCTATGATGGATAATTTTACCTTTCTATTAAGGCAGTGAATTACCCATACATTGTGATTGTATTCTAAAAGTAATTTTCTAAACTTCAATAAATAGGGAGACTCTCCCCTTACTAAGCGACGTTTAATAAAAATAACCTTCTTCTAAACCTTCTACATCATAAAAAGCATATATATAACATAGAGCATTTGAATAGTTTCTCTGTAATGAATGACTAAAGTTATTGGTAACCTTAATGATATAACATTAATGTACTGTTTTTGTGGCTGTTTAATCCTTCTAAGTTTCCTTCGCCTGAACGTGTGCATTCCCACTTTTTCCAGAATATAGCATCCTCTAATTTCTCAATATAGTTTCGGTTTAGTGTATCAATGTTGTACTATATCATGTTTGTGGCTCCATTTAGATAGTAAGTCGACAGTAGCATAAGCTTCCCTATACACATGTTTGCATAGAAAGATTCCAGCTTTCTTCTTATGTTTTGGATTTGTTGGACGGTTTGCCGACATCTCCATGGAGTGGAGCCTGTGTTACTCATCCATTTCCTCAATAATTCTGAATCCACTTCGAAGATGATATATTTGTATCCATGTTGTTCATACCAATTGAGTCCTTACAAGGCTGCTTTTATCTCTTCAATATTGTTACTCCCATAACAAAGAGGAATAGCAAAAACGTAAACCAATATACCTTGATGATCTCATAAAATTTTACCCCCCTATTTTACCTAGATTGTGTATGGAACTTCCATCCGTATTTAATTTGAATATACTTATTACAGGCTTCTCCCAGCATACCTTGGTTACCTTAAACTGTTTCTGACAGATATCAACTAAGTTGATCAAACTTTCCCAGTAAGATTGACATGGTATACTAGGAAAAGCTAATGTTAATACCTGCATGATGTCCTTACAAATGGCATATTTCACTCTTTGTAAACTTGATTTTTTGCCCCCATATTTAACAGCACACCTTTTTTTCCAGAAATTCCAATAAATGAAGTTAAGTAGAATTTCAAACAACAAATTTTGTACCTCATTGAGAAATTGTAAGCTTCTCAAATGTATTAACAAACTCCTCAAATTTGTAGAGCAATGATTTGTTCCAACCTTTGCTGCATGAATTTTCCAAATATAGTTTGCAATAAATCAGTAATGTAAATATGATCAATATCATCTTTCAAACTTTAAAAGTTTTTCATTCGTTGACAACTTACCCCTCAAAGCTCTCCAAATAAAGAAATATACTTTGAAAGGAATATTTTTATGCAAAACAAAAGTATTATTAGGATCCTTAGCTTGTTTTTTCCTAATCCTTCCCAGGCAGTAGCTACTGTAAACAATCCATTTTCTTTTGTAATCCAATTTGTTTGTATAAGGTATACCCTCCTCGTATTGAATATTGGTATTAAGTATAATAGTCACCAACAATGGAGGAACATTCTGCCTAAAAAAACTCTATTTCAACTTACAGGATTCTAAAAAATAAGATACTTGAATATTGTTTAAACTCGACACATTGTCACAGAACTTAGCTAGCTCTCCCTCTCCAATCCAATTATCTCACCAAAAACTACATATTCCTGAATGAATATTCCAGCTAATAAGTGATTCAACTTCTTGACGATTGAAAATAAGATATCGCCAAACCAATTATCCCCCGTATCAGATTTCCTAGCCACTGGATTAGCTCTTTGAAAGTACTTGGATTTTAAAAATTGACCCCATATTTTTTCGGCTAAATTCCCACCATTGCTTCTATTTAAAAGATGTACACATATCATCCAAAAGTCTTACCCCTATGCCTCCCTCAAAAGTAGGATATCCCAAAGTGTCCCATGAAGAGGAATGATACTTCTTCCCATCCTAATCACTACCCCATAAAAAATCAGCAATGACTTTTTAAATATATTTGAGAGTTGTTTTAGGAGGGGATATTGAAGATAAAGTTATAATTAGAATCGACTGTAACACATTCTTCACAAGTGTGATTTTACCACCAAAACACAATATCTTGGACTGCAAACCAGTTATTCTCTTTATCACCTTATCCACTAAATCAGTATAGTATATGATTCTTTTACCCCCAATATATAATGGGCATCCTAAATATATATTAGGGCTGTCTTTTATACTAAAACCAGATTCCTCCTTAATTATATTAATAATATCATGTTTAGTATTTGTAGTTACCATGAAGAAACTTTTAACCTTGTTCAACTGTCGATCATAAACCATTTCATAAGAAGCAATAGTTTTCATGATAAGTTGTAAAGAGCTTCTAATAGTGGAGGTAATATGATTATATTATCTGCAAAGCTTAAATGATTAATTTGTGGCCCTCCACCCTCCATGTGAAGCCCCCTATATATCAAATCATTATAAAGTAGATTAAGTTGTCTTGATAAAACATAAGCACCTAAAATAGATAGGGCTGGAGACAAGGGATCACCTTGTTTAAGACCCCTAAAGGAAACCATGTCTTTTGCCATTGATTACTATGGAGTAGAAATTATTACTCATGACTCTACATATCAATGAATAATTCTCCAAATCCCATCTTCCTCAATACAAAACAAGTATAGGCCCATGAGACTCTATCAAAAACTTTGACCATATAAAGATTGACAACAAGATTGTCACCCTCTTTGTTAAGTTTGATACTATGAATAATCTCTTGAGCCAAAATAATATTTTCATATATACTCCTTCCCTTTACAAAACAATATTGGTTGTCTGAAATAATACTAGGAAGAATTAGATTTAGTCTAATACTTTTAATCTTTGAAAAGATTTTTTTGGTAAAGTTACTAAGACTAATAGGTCTAAAATCCTTAAGTCTGATAGGGTGATCCACTTCATGCATAAGGATTATATACGCATGAGTCATACGTTTAGGCATATTTTGACCATTAAAGAAGATTTGTGTAGCAGCAAATAGATCTTCCTTAATGATATCAAAACAAACCTAATAAAATTTAACATCAATTCCATCTGGACCGGAACATAATTTGGATTCATTTTCAATGCAACACTTTTCAACTCCTCTAAAGTAGGTAATCTTTCCAACACAAAATTTTGTTCAGGAATAACCATATTTTGAATACATTGTAAAATATTCTGACTTATTCTATCTGTTTTACCAGTGAAGATATTTTGATAATACTCACAAGCTTCTTTGGCAATATTGCCCTTTGTATCAACTCTCCATTGTAAGTAATAATTTTGTACATAAACATTCTCTTTCTTTTTCCACTCATCAAAACATGAAAATATTTTGAATTTGCATCTCCTTTTAGCCAATGAAGCTGTGTTTTTTGTTGTAATACTGAATACTAAAGTTGTAAGTACCTAATAATATTGTGCATTAATAATATGCAATTTTTCTCTATTCTCACTTGTATTAGAATTAATCAGATTCTCTTCAATACTCCTAACCAAATCTTCATAGTGTTTTACTTTTTCAAAAATATCCCCATATTCGTTGCTTGACCAATTACATAAAGTAGTTGCTAGTCACCTCATCTTTGTATGTAAAACCCACATAGGGTTGGATGAAAGCTTTCTTATTAAGCAATTTTCCACAATACTTAAAAAAAAAGAATTTTCAGTCCAACAGTTAAGAAATTTAAAGTATCTAATCACCGATTCCCGTCTATCAGTCAATTCAATCACTAAGGGACAATGATTAGATCCTAATAAAGGAAGATGAGTGATATTAGTCTAAGGCATCTTCTCCAACCATATTCTAGCTCCTTCCTCTCTTGGATTACACCAACCATAAGGTTGCCCATTGTACCCAATATTAACCAAACCACAAGCTTCAATGACATTAATGAATTCAAAACGTTTATTCATGTTGTAATCTCTACCCTTAATTTTTCTTGAGTAGATGATGTGACATTAAACTCACCAATTATACACCAAGGATGACCTATTTCAGACAGATTTAACAGGCTATGATGTAAGGGTATCCTCAAGTGGTCCTTAAAATTAGCATACACATATGTTATAATAATTTTTTTGCCATACTCCGCATGATTAATTTCACAAATAATGTGTTGTTGATCAATTTTCATTACAATACAGTTTACATCACTAGACCAGAAAAGCCATATTTTATTGTTAGGATTTTTATGACCTTTATCCATATGAAGCTGAATTTTGTAAGAATCCATTTGAGACTGATTTGCAAAAGGTTCTAAGATAGCAATCATAGACAAAAAATTTTCTATGATTTTGCAACCTTTCAAGAGAACCATGGTTGTGTATACTCTTGCATTCTCTATTATAAACTTTATCATTATAAACCTCTACTCCTAGCTCTAGTGTTTAGTTTACTAATACTAGCATCTTTAGTTTGCCTCAAAACCTATATCCCCCGTGGTGACAGCCCTTGCATCCCAGTAAGCTCTCTAACCTCCTCCGGATTAGTATTATAAACCATAGGACCTTCTTGATTTTGTTGTTATGTATTAATTTGCTCCCTGTATTTCTACCCTCTTCCAAAGATTGAGTATCTTCATCATACTCATCATCATAATCTGGTGCCCCATATTTATCAAAATAATCATCCTTTTTGGTTGGTGAGTAAAAGAATCATGCCCTGTTTCAGTTTGTTGTGTTCATTTTTTTGGTTCTATATTCTTATTAATTTATTAGCATTAGTTTTTTCAGGTGGTTGCATCTCTTCAATGTTAACTTGCTTAACAGACCTCTCATCATCAATGTGGTTCAATTTCCCTTTACCCTTGGACAACCTTTTAGATTATGCCTAGGTCTCTCCTGAAATCTTCCAACCTCACCTCCAATAGCTACCCCATCAGATGCAATATTAAGTATTTAGGGGTGTAGGAAGGGGAAGCATTGAGTCAATACCTAGCCTAGTTAAAGCAGCTTGTTGAGGACCTTCATTATCTTTATCAAAGTCTTAATCCTTCCTACTTACCTGAACATCCATCCTTTGTTGTCTATTGATTTGTTCCCTGTTAATGTTGCTTCCTTCAAAACAAGACTGTGCTATATTCTTCTGTTGCTGCTTATTAAAAGTTTGTGTAAGCTGATGCCTTTGTTCCTGTGTATTATTTGTATGCTTACCCCTTTACTATACAGCGATTGTAACTTTTTGCACTTCCAAATATATATAAGTATTTTTTGTGGGAATAGAACTCTACCTGTTTTTGCATGTTGTTGTTGTACTGTTGCTTTTCTGTATTGTAGAATAATTGTTGATGATTATTGTTCCTCCTCCTCTGAGTCTTCCAGTCTTGTTGCTGCATATTCTTTTGATTTTATTCACCTTGGTAACTTTGTTGATTCATATCCACCTCTATTTTGCCTATTTCTATGTCATCATACATTTCCAAATCTTTGTGAACATTGTGAACAGTGTCTTTCTTGGGCTTATTTTTATCCAATTCATTTCTTTTTTTATAATCCTCGTATCTTTTTTTAATGATAGAATCAATTTCTTGATGGTCTTGATGTTTATAATAAAAACAATAATCGCGGATACTATCATACTCAAATTCTTCACCTATCATCCATAATATCATCACTGATATAAACCATCCAAATGTGCAGAGGTCTATCTTTAGTGAGATCTACTTGTACCTTAACCTGAGGTAGACTTCCCCTATTTGTTAATGGAAGCTAATTTGACTACAACACTTTAACAATAGGAGATAATAAACCAGTAATAAATCCTTTGTTATAACAACGCCAAGCTAATTTTGGAAGAGAAATCCAAATAGGTACTAATGGAGTTTCTTCATCCGGTTTGAATGTAAGCGTCCAAGACTGAATCCTCATAACCTTTCCATATATGGTCATACAATGTTTAGTCCATACCATGTAGTAATCTAATTCATTATGAAGGTCTATATAAACCCAAAACCCTAAATCCTAGACATAGTAGAAACAAATTTTCCAATAAGAGTGAATTTACATACATATGCAAAATCATTAATCACTTCATCTTTCACCTACAGAACAGTAGGTAGACCTTGTTTAGTTGTGATTTCTAGAGAAGTTAACTTGATACAAACACCACCCTTTAATTGATTGTACCTCAACCTATCAGACTACATTTGAATTACAGCGTACAAGGCTGTTTGTGGCACTTCATATTTCTTAGGAAAATTGTTATTATTTCTAGAAGATTGATCCATTTTTCCTGTATGCATTTTATGAATAATATGATCAAAATTGCAAGAAATCTTTCTAAATTCGACTGATAATCTAATTCCTGATGCCTACCAGAATCGTTAGCATTCCTATCAGTTTCCTTCACCCTTCGATCAGTATTGTAAGTAAAAGTAGGGAGAGTGATGTTAGCTTGGACGTTTTTTGGTCTAGAGTTGTGCTAATCCATCTTAAAAGACTCACCAACAGGCCTATTTAGTAAATAATGAATTGGATCCTTTGGACCTTGATTTAAAAATTCGTTATCTCGATTGGATTCATGTGTTTCTTCCCTCAATGGCAACGAATATGGGAACAATTTGTTGTTTGTTGAGAGTCAAGATTTCCTTCCTTTTCCTTGTTTGAAATCACAATTAGGTGTTTTTGTTGGGCAAATCGATTTTCTTGTTCAAGAATTCTAATATGTGATTTGACGAGCTAACTAACACTTGTCTTTTTAACATTTTGGGATCCCAACTCCTCTAAATTTTCATAATGATGTTCATAAAGAACAGGCGAAGATTCCCCATTACCAGTTTTCTGTTGAAACCCCTCCAATTGGGATCTATTTTGATCGCTAGTATGAGGCAATTTTGTCGCCTCCATAGACTGTGAGCTGTGCGACTCTGAAACTGTAGATTTTTTACTAGCCTGCGTATCGTAAGTTTGAACTTCAACCTCCTTACCTCCACTTTTCTGAATCCATTTCATGAAGTAAATGTAAAGTGATTAATCCAATTACATCTCCGCAATAGCAGTGTAGATCGCCTCATCCCTCAACTACGAGAAAGTGGAAGATGATTCTGCACTCCATTCATGTATTGTTGATTGAATATTAGGATTTTGCACAACTTTAACTGGATTTTGTGTCCTAAATCGATCATGTGTTGGCACTCTAGCCATCACGATCCTACAATTCATTGAAAAATTAGTTCAGACGGCTAATTTTTGTGAAATTTCTTGAGAGAATCCTAGAGAGAGAAAATTTTAGAGAGAGAAAAAATTGAGAAAAGGGGGGTTTTGTTTCTTTGGGCATAAGGTTTTGGGTTAATATTTTATGGTTAAGGTTAGGGTTAGGGTTAGGGTTTTGGGTTATTAAGGTTTTTGGGTTTAGGATTTGAGATAAAATATCCATTGTATTGTGTTTAAGGTTTGAGTTTTGACATTTTGGGCTTGGGGTTTCGGGTTTAAGGTAAGGTTGGGATTACTGTTAATGTTAGGGTTAGGGTAAGGGTTAGGGTTTAGATTGTTTTTAGGTTTTAGGGTTTGGAATTAAGGATTGGAGTTGTGGTATCTATGGTTTAGTGTTTAATTTTAGGTTTTGGTATTTTGGGATATGGGTTTAGGGTTTAGGATTTAGAGTTTAGGGTTAGGGTTAAGGATAGGGGTAGGGATAGGGTTAGGGTTTGTGTTTAGGTTCTTTTTTAGGTCTTATGTTTTGGGGTTTAGGATTTTTTTTGGTTTTCAATCTATGGTTTGGTGTTTAATGTTTGGGTTTTGGTATTTTTGGCTTGGGGTTTCGGGTTAATGGTTTAGGGTTAGCGTTAGGGTTAAGGTTAGGGTTAGGGTTTGGGTTAGAGTGAGGATTATGGTTTAGGTGTTTTTAGGTTTTACGGATTGTGATTTGAGGTTCAAAATCTATTGTTTAGTGTTTGATGTTTGGGTTTTCGTACTTTAGGCTTAGGTTTTTTTTTTTGGACTTAGGGTTTAGGGTTTAGGATTTAGGGTTAGGGTAAGGGTTAGTATTAGGGTTAGGGTGTAGGTTTTATTTAGGTTTTGTGGTTGAGGGTTTAGCATTTGACGTTTAAAATATATGGTTTAGTATTTGTTTGGGTTTGGTATTTTGGGATTTTGGCTTCCGGTTTATGGTTTAGGGTTAAGGTTAAGGTTAGAATGAGGGTTAGGGTTAAGGTAGGATTAGGTGTTGTTTTTTTAGGTTTTTCTTTAGGTTTTTGGTTTAGGGTTTAGGATTTGAGGTTTAATATCAATAGGTAATTATTTATTGTTTGGGTTTTTGTATGTTGGGCTTGGGGTTTAGCGTTTATTATAGGGTTAGGGTTTAGGTGGTTTTTTAGATTTAAGGGTTTGAGGTTAAGAATTAGTGTCGTAATATCTATGGTTTAGTATTTAATGTTAGAGTTTTGGTATTTTGGGCTTTGGGTTCATAGTTTAGGGTTTAGTGTTAGTGTTAGCGTTAGGGTTAGGATTAGGGTTCGGGTTAGGGATGGGGTTAGGGCAAGGGTTTAGGCTTTATATAGGTTTTAGGTTTTATGGTTTTATGGTTTTGGATTTTAGATTTAAAATATATTGTTTAGTCCTTAATTATTGTGTTTTGGTATTTTGGGATTGGGGTATCGGGTTAATGTTTTAGGGTTAGGGTTAGGTTTAATGTTACGGTTAGATTTTGGGTTAGGGTTTAGTTTTTTTTAGGTCTTAAGGATTGTGGTTTGGGATTTACGGTTAAAATATATGTTTTAGTTTTTAATGTTTGGGTTTTTGTATTTTGAACATAGAGTTTTTTTGGACTTTTGTGTAGGGCTTAGCGTTTAGGGCTAGGGTTAGATTTAGGGTTAGGATTAGGATTAGGGTTAAGGTGTAGATTTTTTTTTTGCTTTTATGATTCAACATTTAGAATTTGACGTTTAAAATCTATGATTTGGTATTTACTATTTGTGTTTTTGTATTTTAGGCTTTTTTTAGTTTAATTACCCTTGGAGGGGTAGGGGCTGAGCAACACCCTCATGCCTTATCATTAATAACGAAAACAAAATACAAGGAGGGGGCATAAACCTAACCTCCAGTCTAAGATGGTTTAGAATCAACTTCCAACAGGAAATCAACTCCATGCCTTGAATAAAAGATGGAACAAAAATAATAACCACCTAAGGAGAGGACACATTTCAATACAAAGTATCTAGGAAGCATAAACAAGGGAGACTCTCCCTTTACAAAAAAGCATATAAACTAAACAACCTATTCAAAGTACCTATAATTTTAAATATTGCTTAGTTGAAAAGGTATAAGTATGTTCAAGGAGGTTCCTTAATCCTTATGTTCTTCTTCGTTCTAAAGCTAGGCATCTGCAAGAGATCAGGTGATAATATGACTTTGCTTCCTTAGGCATTTGCTGGTTGTTTTAGTAAACTTGTAGATTAGTTGTCTTGTGGCTGTGTTTTTAAAGAGCATTCGCCACCCAATTTTCTTCAATGAATACATGTAAGAACTTGAAGATGTGGGTTTGAGGGATGAGCTTTTGTAGCGTTCCCAACTGTGTGAAAATGCTCCATTAATGGTCTGCCTTCTTTAAGATCCATTGCACTATCAATTCAGATTCAAGTTCCAATGTTATGTTCCTATATCCAAGATCTAGAGCCTAAGTTAAACCAAAGATGGCTGCCTCTATTTCGGCTTTGTTGTTTGTTCCTTCTCCAAGTGGTGTTGTCAAAGCCATCACCAATTTGCCAACTTTCTCTCTCAAAATTCCGCCAGCCCCAAGCCTGCCTGGGTTAGTGAGTGCACTGCCTACAATGTTCACTTTGAGCCACTGATCTGTAGGTTTAATCCATGTCACCATGGTCACCTTGATGTCATTTACACACCTCTCACTCTTTTGAATTAAATATGTCCACTTTGTAGGCCATTTAACATGAAGGAGGGCAGTGTTAAACATCTTGTAGTTGTCCTTGTAGATTGCATACTTCACCCTATAGATGTTGGTTGTTTTATCTCCATACTTGGCTCCACACCTGTTCTTCCATAGGTTCCAACAAATGAATATAGGTGTGGCTTGTAGAAGCATTTTATGGGCTGCATTCTTTGGCTTCACAGTCCGCCACTGCTGGATCAGTAGCTATAGTGAGGAGTGGTCTAGCTGCATTCCTGCATTGCCTGCAAAGCTGCTCCACACCTTGCCTGCAAAATTTACAGTGTTGAAGATGTGTTCTATAAAGTCCATACCTGATCTGTCACAACAACAAACACAATGTTATGGCTCAATGTCAAAGATAGTTAGTTTTTCATTAGTAGGAAGTTAACCCTTAAGGGTTCTCCATAGTAAAAAACATGACTTAAAATGAATGTTCATATGCCATAAAAGAGAGTTGAAATGATTTTTAGCTCCTTTTCGTCTGATTTCCTCCTAAGCTGATGAGCAGCTAAAGCGTCCATGGGTGTTGATATTCCATACTGCCTGGTCTGGCATCTGTTGATGAGGAGAAATCTCTGTTGCTACAATGTTGGTGTGTTGGCTAGCACGTGCCTGCCCTATAAGCTTGCTCCAGCTCCATTTCCCTTCCTCTCGAAATTCAGCCACTTTAAAGTTGTTGAATCTGTTACTATTTGTGATGAATTGTGATAATGTTCTAATGCCAAGAAAATTATGCCACCCAAAGGAACAATTTCCAGCTTGAAGTTTCCATTGGATGTGTTGCTCCACTTGTTCTCTGTTCATCATCATGTATTTCCAAATTAAACAGTCTCCAGTATCCCATTTTTTGCTGACAGGGTTGGACCTTTGACAATATTTTGCTCTCAAAAATTCTCCACACAAGGTTTGTTTGGTTCTAAAAATCCACCATTGTTTGAATCGGAAGGCCTTGCAAATATCTTTTAGATTCCTCATGCCCACTCCTCCCTTATCATAAGGGAAGCTTAGGTTTTTCCAAGAAGCCCAATGGTGCCTCTTCATACAACTTTTCCATCTGTAGAATCAGTCAGCCATAAGCATTTGAATTTGGTTAAGTACAGTAGCATGAGGAGTTACTGTAGAAAGTAAGTGAATAGGGAGGGCCTATACCACATATTTTCTAAGTATTCCTTTCAACCATAGCTGAGTTCTTTGGTTTTCTAACCTGTAATGCTGCCAAAAACTTTATTAACAAGGTCAGGAAAATATATATTCCTAGGCCTGCCAAAAAAATAAAGGGCAGCCTAGGTAATTAATATGACCTTGCTTTTTTTTAAAACCTGTAAGTCTTTTTTTTCTATCACTTGTGCTATTACAAGCATTAGAGTGTAGCATAAAGTGACTTTTGTCTCCATTGATAAGTTTCCCAGAAGTATTTTCATACTCTATTAAGGAAGTCATTAAGAGTTTCAAAGTTTTGCATCTTCTTGAAGTGAGAAAAAATATGTCATCAGCAAAACTGAGATGATTAACTTGTGGCACCCTCATTTCCATGAAGAAACCATGGTAATCTGGGTGATTGTGTATCTTGTTGAGAGATATTGATAATATCTCTGCACCTAAAATTAATAGGGCTGGGGAAAGAGGATCACCTTGCTTGAGTCCTCTAGTGGAATGAAAGAACTCATATCTCTTACCATTGACAATGACAACAAATCCCATTTTCCTTAGAACCAACAAAATATATGACCAATAAACCTTGTTATAAGCTTTTGCCATGTCAAGTTTCATGATGACATTGCTACCAATATTGGTTTTGTTAATTTAGTGGAAGATTTCCTGACATAGCATGATGTTCTAAGAAATAATTCTACCTTTAACAAACCCGAATTAGTTAGGAGAAATTAAAGTAGGGAGGATAGGACTAAGTATGTTTCTCATTAGCTTAGATATGATCTTGCTACTGAAGTTGCTCAGACTTATAGGCTTGTACTTAGTAATCTCGTTTGGATTATTCACTTTAGGAAGCAACACTATACAAGATTGGGAGACGTATTTAGGAATCATCTGTCCATAGAAAAAGTCTTGTACAAACCCCATTAGATCATTATTGATAATATGCCAATACTTTTGAAAAAAGTACCCATTCATACCATCAGGGCCAGTTGTAGAATGAGGATTCATAGAAAAACCACCTCTTTAAGTTTATCCATACTCGGAATATTGGTAAGCTAAGTATTTTTGTCTTGATTAATTATCTTGGAATGCATTCCAAAGTATGCTCATTGATAAGATTTTCTTCACCATTAAAAATTTATTTGAAGTATTCAATAGCTACCTGAGCAATATTGTCATCACCTTGTATCCAATCTCAATTTTCATTGACAACTTTATGAATAAATAACTTCCTTCTTCTTCCCCTTAGCACAGAATGAAAGTATTTATAGTTAGTATCACCCTCTTTGAACCATTGAAGCTGGGTTTTCTGTTTCAAAATAGTGTCTTCAAACTTGAGAAACGTGATGTACTTTGCATTATTTTCATGAATGATACTTCTATTTGAGTCACTTTTGTTAGTGATGTAGTTTTCTCCTGCTTTTTGCACTTGTTCCTCATTTATCTTAACCTTTTGGAAAATATCACCAAATTCTTTCTACGACTAAACACTAAGAGTCTATAACAGCCTATTCATTTCTTGGTGAAATCTCCACGTAGCAGTACCTACCACTTCCTTCTCCCAGCAGGTTTTAATAGTTTAAATGAAATGAGGGTTGTCCACCCAAAAATTGAGAAATCTGAAGTACTTGATGTGATCAGTTGTTGTGGAGACCATTTCCATAAGAAGAGGACAATGATCAAACCCAGTTGTGGACAAGTGAGTTATAGTGGTTTGAGGCATCTTTTTCAAACCATGAATCATTTACCATATCCCTGCCAAGCCTCTTCCGAATTCTGTGATTGATACCCCTCTTGTTGGACCAAGTGAATTTGTGACCAATAAAGCCAACGTCCGAAAGGCCACATGCTTCAATGACAGCTATAAAATCAATACTTTTCCTCATGTTATAAGGCAACCCTCCAAGTTTTTCTTCTACAGAAGTTATACCATTGATGTCACCTACAGTATACTAAGGATTGTCACTCAATGAGTCTCGTTGTAGCATTTTGTCTTAAAGAGGTCTCCTGACATGATCTTTGCATTTAGCATAAACAAATTTACTAGTAAATTGGTATAGTAATTCATTGTGATTAATGTTGCAAGTGATTTTCTTATCATCTTCATCAAAAATATTACAATCAATATCAGCTGCAAAAAACCCAAATTTTACCATTACAATTTGTTGTAGCATTTTCCATATTTAATTGGACCTTAAATCTTTGGACATTCACACTATCATAGAAAGGTTCCAAAATAGTGATAACACATAAATGGTGAAGCTTCCTGAGCATCTTGAGTCTCTCCAACACCCCTTGAGTGTTGATTCCTCTCACATTCCATATGATTGTACTAATCATTGGGAAGATCTAGAGTAAAAGAGCCTAGTATTAGGTATGCCAGCAGTGAAAGTATTGACATGTTGTTTCTTTAAGTGAAATTTTTTATGGTGGAAACCCCTTGGAGATTGACATTGACTTTAAGTTACTTGTTGGATCTATTCCTCTAGGGCCAAATCAATATGAGGACTAAAGGCCTTAATAAGGGCCTCACTGGTCTCATCATCCTTATCAAAATCTTCTAAGGAGTGATTATCCCCATCAATTTCATCCTCAGAATTATCCACATAATATTCATCTATAGTAGGCACCTTATTCAGCTTATGTTCATATGGTGGTTGAGTCATATATTGAGCCTGAAGGGGGAGGATATCCAATTCATTATTATCATCAACCACAACAAATTTGTTGCATGATTCCTCCCTCTTTTCTTATGACTGTTCACTGTAATTGATTTGTTGCTTGTTCTGCTCCTTTTAGCAGCGTCACTTTTTTGTTTGCTGGGCTTATTTTTTATCTTGGGATATCTTTTCGGAGTACAAGTAGCAACTTGTTTCCCTTTTTTTTTTTCTCTTTTTCAGCATGTTGTTTTTCCTTATTACATTAAGAATCTTGTTACCTGTTATCTCTGATTTGCATTTTCCGTTTGATCTCCTGTTTTTCCTTTTCTTGCTGCCTGTTCCTAGAATTATCCTGGTCTCTAAAGTCTGTCCTATGGTCCACAAACCCCTCTTGCAGAACATGAGGCAAAAACCCCCTTTTGTAACCCATCGTGGATGTTACTTGTTTTCTCTTGACACCCCTATCCATACCCCCAACAACTTTTTCAGTAAAACCATCATCAACATTATTAAAGTTGGGGGAATTGGGACATGGGAGCATTGAGTCAATACCTATGCTCTTCTGCTTAATGAAAATATCATGTTGTTTGTTTTTTCCATGTGTGTGTTGAGGTTGTACCTAACAATTGGGCTATTCAAAATTTTCTTTTTCTGATTGGTTTTGACTGGTCTGCTGCCTTCTTGATAGTTCCAGCCCTTGTTTGGCCTGTCTCCTATTATTTCTCCAATTCAAGATTAGAAAAGTAATTTTGAGTTTGAAAGTTAGGTATACCTGTTGTTTCTTATGTTTGTTGTTGGTTGCCATTGCTTCTTTGCTTTTGAGGTGAGACAGGTCTCCAAACAGCTTTAGAGATTGTTTGTTGCTGATTGTTTGGTTGTGTCCTTTTTTGAGTCTGCCACTGTTCTTCCTGTGATTCTGCTTGTTGGCCTTGTTCCTTTTGATTAAAGATATGCTTCCCTTATTGTTGGTATGTAATTTCATTCTTTGATTGATTTTGTGTTTCCTCCTTTCCTCCTTCTCCCTTTTGCTGATTGCTTAGTTTATTTGATGACTTTGTTATAGCCACATGAGTACTCTTTTCATGCTCATTGTATTTTCTGTGATTTCCTTGTTCCCTATTTTTTTTTTCAATTTCCTGCTCCTTCCTTTTCTTTAACTCCTCATACCTTCTCTTGATTGTACATTCCTCTTCGAAGTGTCCTTGGTGTTTGCAGTATATGCAATAATTTGGAATACCTTCATATTCAACCTTTAACGATCCGCCTCTATTGGGGTTGGAATTTTTAAATCCAAGCCAAACATTATTGTGTCTAGTTTTGGTAAGGTCCACTTGAAATTTTACCCTTAAAGTGCTACCTCTAGTTCTTTGGGAGGATGGTGAATGTAGGAATAAAACCTTCCGAATTGACTCCAAAATAGTTGTTAGTAGAACTTTGTTATAGCAAAGCCAAGGTAAGCCAGGGATAGCCACCCAAATGAGAGCAATGGGAGTTTCCTCTTCCAGGATAAAATCAGGGGTCCAAGTTTGTATTCTCATCACTTGCCCTTCAATATTCATTCTAAGATTCATCGAAACTTTTTGTTAGTCAAAGTCATTATCAAGGTCAATATAAACATGTCTTGCATTAAA
Source organism: Solanum arcanum (assembly GCA_027789145.1). Classification (NCBI taxonomy): domain Eukaryota; kingdom Viridiplantae; phylum Streptophyta; class Magnoliopsida; order Solanales; family Solanaceae; genus Solanum; species Solanum arcanum. Next base: position 19,843,646 of record CM050935.1, on the reverse strand, counting down.
ATGTGTGATCTTCACACTTCATGTGAGTTGAGTTTGGAGATTAAAGATTTTTCTCACTAATTCCATTTTAGGCATCGTATTATTGAACTTGCCCACAAGTGTGTATTTACAAACCTCAGTAAATTTTACATAATAGTCATCCTCATCAAGTAGTATAGCCGAAAATCCCTGTCTAGTCGTATGTATAGGGTCCTTTAAGACAATAGGAATTTCATTTTTTGACTTATTGTCTCTCAACCTTGCAGCAAAAGATTGCACCACAATATATGGTGCACCTTCATAATGTTTTTAATTTTTAGCATTGTTGTTAGGATTCTGAACATGCTCTTGGTTTTTAGGACTTCTAGTAGTAACCTGAACAACATTAGTGCCCTGCTTATTAGTTCTATCAACTTGAGTATTAGGCTCATACCTGGAGTAGTTGTTGGATATTTTGGGGAAGTTATTATGGTACTCCACACTTGCTTGGTTGATTTGATTTGATGAGTTGACTCCTCTTTGATTGTAGGTGTAGTTGGATTAATCATTTTTCTTGGTAACACTCCCGTGAACCTGCTTGGTAACATTTCCTTGAACCTGTTTTGATTCATGCTTGTAGCTTCCAACATTCCTTTGTTCATTTCCTCCCTGCTGAAATTCTTTGCCTAGTTGAGCGAGTTTTTAACTTGAGTGTTAGTGCCTTTGCAGCTGTACATTTCAATGTTACTCACCTTTGTCATCCTAGTGAGGTATGATTTGCGAATTACCTGCATTAAAAGAAGGATTTATATAGGATGAATTACCTGTTAACCCAAAAGAAAAATTTTGACGATTGTGTGTCGTTTGATGAGGTTGTTGGGTGCATCCTCAAAGTGTTGCTGTTAGTCCCTTGCTGCTCAATCAAATTTTCCTCTTGTGGTGTTTTGTTTTCTTTTCTAATTGTTGTTGCTTCAATAGACTGAGGAACCTCCATGTTGGTGTTTGCTTGGCCTTCGCTAAGAACCAGAGGTCTCCCCTTCACTTTCTTACTTTTCTTTTTGTAATATAGAATTAGGATCAATATATGGTGTTGAATTATTTTTGTTGTGATTTCCTTTTTGGAGTGAGTAGAGTTATCTTTAAGATGGACGTTCTTGGCCTGAGAATCAGTCTCATTCGACAGTATTCCATGAGTTCTGACGATTCGAGTTCTCTCTTTATCAGAGGTCTCACCGGCGGCGATTCCTTTATCTATTTCACTTGAGATTGAAATGGGATGGACCTCATCGTTGGAGAAACAAACCGCAATGGTTGAATCCTTACGAATTTTACTAGAAGTTGATCAAAAATGTGTTTTCGACATTGGCAACTCCATCTCGATTCCTTCCATCTGCGCCTCTCAATTCTGACTGATTACCATAGTTGAATCGGCTGATTTTTGGATATGTGATAGATTTTGATGAAGCGTATTCATTTCCATTATCCTTTCATCATGATTCCACTCAAAAATTCCTTGGGAAATATTTTCTCGATCTTCATTTAACTCCTCTTCCAAAATCGTATTTTTGATCTCATCTTTTACTTGCGATTTATATGCATTTTGAGATTGATTTTGGAGCGTGTCATTTTGGCTTTGGTAAAGTTGTATTTAGAGGTCCACCTACGGCGCACGCGCCAGGGCAGCGACGCACGTTTATGGAATATTTGTAGTCGTTGTAGCAGAAGATGGAGCGTCTGAAGAGAGAGAAAATCTAGAGAGAGATGCATGGTTTTTATATTTTGGTCTTAGGGTTTTGGATTTATGGTTTAGGGTTTGAGCTTAGAGTTTTGATTTTATGATTAGGTTTAGGGTTTTTGTTTTGTTTTTAGGTGTTTGGGTTTAGTATTTAGGATTTTAGGTTTAATTTCAATGGTTTAGAATCTAGTGTTTGGGTTTTTGTATGTTGGGCTAGTGGTTTAGGATTTATAGTAGAGTTAGGTTTAGGGTTAATGTTAGGGTTAGGTTTTAGGTTGTTTTTGATGTTATAGGGTTTGGGGTTAAGGATTTGAGTTGTAATATCAATGGTATAGTGTCTAATGTTAGGGATTTTGGCAATTAGGGCTTTGGGTTTAAGGTTTAGGCATTGGGTTATAAGGATAGGTTTATGGATTCTTTAGATTTTAGGTTTTGGGGTTTAGAATTTTTGTTTAAAGTCTATGGTTTAGAATTTAATATTTTTGTTTTCATATTTTGGACTTGGAATTTCAGGTTAATGCTTTAGAGTTAGGGTTATGGTTTAGGTTATCTTTAGGTTTTAGGGTTTGTGGTTTAGCATTTAAGGTTTAAAATATATGGTTTAGTGTTTAAAGTTTGGGTTTCGTATTTTGGACTTATGGTTTTTTTTAGACTTAGGGTTTATGGATTATTATTTAGGGTTAGGGTTAGGGTTTAGATTAGGGTAAGGGTGTAGGTTTTTAGGTTTTATGGTTCAGGGTTTAGTGTTTGAGGTTGAAAATCTATCAATTAATATTTAATTCTTGGGTTTTGGTATTTTAGGCTTAGGGTTCAGATATATGGTTTAGGTTTAGGGTTAGGGTTAGGGTAAGTGTTAGGTCTAGGATTAGGATTTTTGTTTTTTTTCTCATTTTTTTGGGTTAAGGCTTTAGGATTTGAGGTTTAATATCAATGTTTTAGTATTTAGTGTTTGGGTTTTGTTATTTTGGGCTTGGGGATTAGGTTTACGGTTCGATTAGGGTTAGGGTTAATGTTAGGGTTGGTTAGGGTCTAGGTTGTTTTATAGATTTTAAGGTTTGGGGTTAAGGTTTTGAGTCTTAATATCTATGGTTTAGTTTTTAATGTTAGGGTTTTGGTATTTTCATCTCTAGGTTAAGGTTTTGAGGGCATAATGTTAGGGTTAAGTTAGGGTTACGATTAAGGTTAGTGTTATGGATAGGGTTAGGGTAAGGGTTTATTGTTGGTTTATTGTTTTGTTTCATGTTTTAGGTTTTGGGCTTAAGGATTTTTGATTTAAAATCTATGCTTTATTATTTAATGTTTGGACTTTGGTATTTTGGGATTGGGGTTTCAAGGTAATGGTTTAGGGTTATGGTTAGGATAGGGCTTAGTGTTTCATTTTTTTTAAGGTTTTAAGGTTTGCAATTTAGGATTTGAGGCTTCAAATCTATGGCTTAGTGTTTAATATTTGGATTTTCGTATTTTGGACTTAGGGTTTTTTATTGGACTTAGGAATTAGGATAAGGGTGTAGGTATTTTTAGGTTTTATGGTGCAGGGTTTAGCATTTGAGGATTAAAATTTCTAGTTTTGTGTTTAATGGTTGGATCTTTGTATGTTTTACTTATATTTCAGGTTTATGGTTTATGGTTAGTGTTAGGGTTAGGGTTTTGGTTTTTTTTAGGTTTTTGGGTTTGGGTTTAGAATTTACTGTTTAATATCAATTGTTTAGTGTTTAATTTTTGGATTTTAGTATTTTGGATTTGGGAGTGGTTAATAGTTTGGGGTTACTTTAGGATTAGGATTTGTGCTATAGTTATGGTTAGGGTTTAGGTTTTTATAGTTTTTAGGATTTGTGGTTTTGGATTTGTGTTTTAAAATCTATGTTTTAGTGCTTAATATTTGGTATTTTGTATTTTGGACTAAGAATTTTTTTTTTTTTTCTATTTTACTTAGGATTTAGGATTTATTGTAAGGATTAGGTTTAGGGTGTAGGGTTTTTTTAGGTATAATGGTTTAGGGTTGAGCCTTTGATGTATAATATCTATTGTTTAGTATTTAATGTTTAGGCTTTGGTATTTAGGGCTTAGGGTTTTGGGTTGATGTTTTTTGGTTAGTGTAAGGATTAAGGATAGGATTAGGGTTAGGGTTAGGATTTTGGGTTTAGGATTTACGATTTAAGGTTTAGCGTTTGATATTTGGGTTTTGGTATTTTGGGAATGGTGTTTAGGGTTTATCATAGGGTTAGGGTTAGGGTTTAGGTTATTTTTTAGGTTTAGGGTTTGAGGTTAAGGATTTGAGTTGTAATAGCTATGGTTTAGTGTGTAATGTTTGGGTTTTGGTACTTAGGGCTTGGGGTTCCATGTTACTGGTTTAGGGTTAGAGTTAAGGTTAAGGTTAGGGTTAGGGTTTAGAATTTCTTAGGTTTTAGGATATGTGGTTTAGGATTTGAGGTTTATATCTACAGTTTAATGTTTAATATTTGGATTTTCATATTTTGAACTTAGTATTTTTTTGGACTTTGAGTTTAGGGTTTAGGGTTTAGGCTTATGATTAGGGTTAGGGTGTAGATTTATTTTAGGTTTTATGGATCAAGGTTTAGCATTTGAGGTTTAGAATATATGGTTTAATATTTAATGTTCGGGTTTTGGTATTTTTGGATTAGGGTTTCGAGTTTATGGTTTAAGGTTAGGGTTCTGATTAAGGTTAGGGTTAGGATTTTGGGGTTTTTAGGTTTTTGGTTTAGGGTTTAGGATTTGAATTTTAATATCAATGGTTTAGTGTTTAATGTTTGGGTTTTGCTATTTTAGGCTTATTTTTAGGGTTTATGGTAGGTTATGGTTAGGGTTAGGGTTAATGTTGTTATTTAGGTTTTAGGGTTTGGGGTTAAGGATTTGAATTGTAATATCTGATATGGTTAGGGTTAGGGTTTGTGTTATGATATCGTTAGGGTTAGGGTTTAGGTACATTTTAGGTTTAGGTTTTGGATATAGGATTTTTTGTTTAGAATCAATGATGTAGTTTTTATTCTTTAGGTTTTGGTATTTTTGGCTTGGCATTTCGGGTTAATGGTTTAGTGCTAGGCTTAAGGTTATGCTTAGGGTTAGTGTTAGGGTTTACTTTTTTAAGGTTTTAGGGTTTTTTGTTTAGGATTTGAAGTTTAAAATCTATGGTTTAGTGTTTAATATTTGGGTTCGTATTTTGGGCTTGGGTTTTTTTTAGACTTAGGGTTTGCTGTTAGGGTGTAGTTTTTTTTTAGGTTTTATGGTTCAGGGTTTAGAATTTGAGGTTTAAAGTCTATGGTTTAGTATGTAACGTTTGGGTTTTGGTATTTTGGCTTTTTTTAGTTTAATTACCCTTGGAGGGGTAGGTGATTAGCCACACCCCCAGGCCTTAACATTAATAACAAAAACAATATATAAGGATGGGGACATAAACCTAACATCCAACCAATGTTGTTTTAGAGTCATCTTTCCAGAAGAGGACGTCGACTCATCCCCTTACAAAAAAGATGAAACCAAAATACTAAGTACCTAGAAGAGAGGACTCCTCTCCGAACATATTATCTTTGAATCATAAACAAGGGAGACTCTCTCTTTACATTTTCAAAATTAAAAATCAATCCTATCCTCTTTAAAGAGGCTATAATTTTGAATGATAGCTAAGTTGAAAAGGTATACAATGATCACGGAGTTTTACGGCATTTCCCGGTAAATCAAGTTGATAGTAGGCCTTTGCTTCCTTAGTTAATTGTTGGATGCTGAAATATACTTCAGGAGTGGATGTTTTGTGGGTATGTTTGGACAATGTATGAACCACCCAGTTTGCTTCCCTGAATATATGAGTGCATTTGAATTCCTTAATTTAAGATATGAGGCCTCTGAGTCGGTCCAATTGATTGCATATATCCATTGAGGTGTAGCTTTTTGTATCATGCACTTGACAATTTGTATGGAATCCATTTCCAAAATAAGCTTCAGGTAGCCTAGTTCCAGTGCCCAAGACATGCCAACGATGGCTTCTCCTATTTCTTCCTGATTGTTTGTGCCACTTTCAGGGGTAAGGTAAATACTAGGATAAGATTGCCTTCATGATCTCTCAGAATGCCTCTGCCCCTATCTTGCCTAGATTATCAAATGTACTTCCATATGTATTAACTTTGATCCATTGATCAGGTGGTCTTTTCCAGGCTATCTTCTGCACTTTTGTAACATGAATACATCTTTCAGCCAGTTGAATGATTCCACACCAAGTAAGGGGCCAGTTAACCTGAGTAAAAATAGAGGTCATAAGTTTATAGTAATTCCTATAAATTTTATACCTTAATCTAGTTCCAGTAGAGGTTTTGGCTCCATATTTACATGCACATCTATGTTTCGGTAAATTCTAAGTGACAAGTAAGGGGAAGACTGGAGGATGAGTTTATGAGCTTTATTGTTGTATTTCATTGACCACCATTGAGATCTAAGCTGCTTCAGTGAGTTGTGGTCAACTTTCACCCCTGCTCTATTTGCAAAACTTCACCAGACCTCCCTAGAAATTTCACCATTGTTGAAGATATAGTTGATGGTATCTGATCATGCCCTGCTCCTGCATAAAAGAATAGTTAGAAGAATCTAATGCAAAATTAATAAACTTCTCATTCGTTGGTAACTTCCCATTTAAAGCTTTCCAAAGGAGGAAGGAGACTTTAAATGGTATGTACATGTTCCAAATGAGATCCCTGAACTGATCTTTAGATCATTTTTCCCTGATTTCATTCCAAGATGAAGAGCAAGTGAGCATGCCATTGGAATTTTCTCTCCACTATCGTTACTAGCCTCCTGTGTCAACATTTGATAGTTCCACTAGCCTTCTACCCCAAAATCAACTACCTTCGTGTTCAAACCTGTGACTGTCGTTAGATAACTAAGCAAGATGTCCTTCCCCAGTCCAGTCATCCCACCAAAAGGAGCAATTCCCAGAGTTTAGCTTCCATTGAATGTGTTTCTCTACATAACACATGTAGTGAATCAGGTGTTTCCAGTTCAATAAATCCCCAAAATCCCATTTTTTATATATGAGATTTGATCTTTGTCAGAATTTGGCTTTGATGAAATCACCCCACAATGTGATCTTAGCTCTATAGTTCCACCATTGTTTATATTGGAAGGCTAAGCAGGCTAAGCACACATCTTTCAAATTTTTAATTCCCACCCCTCCTTCATCAATAGGGTAGCATAGGTTCTTCCATGAAGCCCAGTGGTATTTCTTTTTTTCACTTTTCCATCCCTAGAAGAAGTCTGCCATCAACATTTGTATTTGCTTAAGTACAGTAGCTGGGTAATTGATAGGTGAAATTTAATGAATGGGTAAGGCTTGAAGAACAAGCTTAATCAACACAGATCTGCTAGCATAGTTTAATTGCTTGGTTTGCTATTCTGTAACATTGCAAATATCCTTACAAACAAGATCCAAGAAGTAATAAATCTTGGTCCAACCAACAAAGTGTGGACATCCCAGATAAGTGATTGTACCCTACATTTGGTTTAACCCAGTGATCCTTTAAATTCTTTCTTTTGTGTTGTCAAAAACATTTTGATGTACCATGAAATTACTTTTATCACAATTTATTAACTTGCCAGATGTATCCTTAAATAGGTTTCGAGAGTCTTCTTGATGAGTAGAGAGACTTAGCCATTCCTTATGTAAAAAGGATAGTGTCATCACCAAAACACAAGTGGTTCACTTGGGGGCCCCTTCTTTCCATTATAAAACCATGGTAGTCTTGATGATTGTGTAATCCGTTGAAGGATCTAGAAATCATCTCTGCACCAAAAATAAATAGGTTAAGGGACAGGGGGTGTTCTTTCTTGAGGCCTCTTGAAGAGTGGAAAAAACCAAATCTTTTTCCATTAATTATGATAGAGTACCAATTATTAGCCATGGTTCTCTACACCATATCAATGAAATTTTCCTAAAAGCCCACCTTCCTAATGACAAGATATATGTAAGCCCAAGAAACTTTGTCATTGGTATTAGCCATGAAAGCTTAATAATGACATCGCAACCTATGTTTGGCTTTTTAATATGATGGATGATTTCCTGTGCCAGCATGATATTTTCAGTTATACTTCTACCCTTCACAAAACCAGTCTGATTTGAGAAAGATCAAATTAGGTAAAATAGGACTTAATCTTCTTCTCAACAATTTAGAGATGATTTTACTAATGAAATTTCTCAGGCTAATAGGCCTGAACTCCTTCAGCTCTTTCGGAATATTCACCTTGGGTAGAAGTACTTTACAAGAATGAGAAAACTACTTAGGCATCTCTTGTCCACTAAAAAAGCAAAAACCACTCCCATCAAGTCTATATTATAATGTGCCAACATCTTTGGAAAAAATACCCATTTATGCCATCAGGCCCTACTGCAGAGTTGGGGTTCATAGAGAAGACTACTTCTTGTAATTCAGTCATAGTTGATTGAGAAATAAGTCTGTCATTTTGCTCCTAATTTACCATTCTAGAGATACACTCAATGATTGATTCATTTATACTTTTGCTCTCCTCTATAAATAGCTCTTGAAAGGGCTCACACGTTGCCCTACCTATGTTCTCATCTCCTTGAATCCATTCCCTTTTATCCTGGATTATGTGAATGAATAGCCTTATCCTTCTGCCCCTTATCCAGGAATGGAAGAATTTAGAATTTGTATCCCCCTCCTTGAACCATTACATCAGAGATTTCTATTTAATGATTGCATTCTCCAACTTGAGATATCAGATATATTTTGCATTAATTTCATGTAGACTCTCTTTGTTGGTAACACTATTTTTCTAAATCAAATTTGTCTCAACATATTTAACTTTTACTTCAAACTCTCTAACTTCCATGAAAATTTCACCAAATTCTTCATTGGACAGATTACTTAGAGTGTTAGAGAGCCTTTTCATCTTTTGGTGAAATTTCCACAAACTATTTCCATTCAACTACCTTTCCCAACAAGCTTTCACAGTTCCTAAGATGTTAGGGCTATCCACCCAACAATTAAGGATTTTGAAATACTTTGTATGGCTCCCCTCATTGTTAATGATATCCAATATCAATGGACCAGTAGAAGGATTATGGGTCATAGTAGTTTGAGGCATAATTTCTAGCCAGTTATCATTTTTCAACCCTCTGTCAAGCCTTTTCTAGATTCTTTGATTGATGCCTCTATTATTAGACCAAGTGTATTTTTGGCCACTAAAACCTATGTCCATCAAACATCAGTCTTCTATAATGGAAATGAAATCTAGAATTATTCTGATATTATAATGAATTCCCCCTAATATTTCCTCAGTGGAAGTTATAACATTATTATCCCCCACTGAGCACCAAGGTTTGTCCTCAATATATGCTTGTTAGAGCATTTTATCCCATACAGGTCTTCTTAGGTACTCTTTACATTTGGCATAGACAAAAGTCATGGTGAATTATTTTTGAAGCTCATTGTGGCAGAAATCACAGGTAATTTGCTGGTCATCCGGATCATTCACCACATAGTCAACATCCCCATTCAAAAAAAGCCATATTTTACCATTGCAGTTTGCTATTGCATTGTCTATGGCTAAGTGATACATTTTCCTTACTATATCGATTCTTTACATGACACCTTGAGTGTTGATTCCACTCAATTCTAAATGATTGTACTAATCATTGGGAAACTCTACAAGAGAAAAGCCTAGTATTTGGTCTGCCAGGCAGCGACAGTTTTAATGTCCTGATTTTGGAAATGGAATTTCTCATGTTTCAATCTAGTTGGAGATAAACCTTGCGTTTGAGTCACTTGTTGAATTTCCTCGTCCAAATATTGATAATTTTGAGGACTAAATGCTCTAATCTAAGCATCCTAGTCTCATCATCATGATCAAGTTCCTGCCCATATTGATCATTTCTTTCAACTTCATCTTCTGAATTGATCACCTCATATTCATCAATTAGAGGGGGACTATTGACTTGGTATCTGCCACATTTTTTATGAAGTAGTGCTCTGGGAGTAGGTCTTAATATTTTAGTCTGATAAAAAATGTTGATCTGACCCTGCTGATTGTCCTCAACCTCAACCTCCTTACATGAATTCACACTCTTTCCTGTTGGTCTTCCTGATCTTTCTCTTGTTGTTTATTGAGTCTTCTCTTAGCAGCATGTCTATTCTGTTTGCTAGGCTTGTTTTTTCTCCTTGGAGTAATTTCTACTATACCTTTAGTAGTATTATTGTCCAACTCCTTCTCTCTGTTTTTCCTATTTTGGAACTTTATGCTTTCAGTGTCCTTACTTTGTATTCCCTTATGCTTTTCCTTGTTGCTTGTAGGCTTGTTGTTCCTTTCATTTTTGTGTGTTCTCCTTTTGTTGCTTTTTCCTGATATTATGGTCTCTACCGTCAGAGTTTTTGTAAGTGTATTCCTTCTCAAGCCCATCATGAAGTAGGTTTCCCCCTTTGGTTACCCCTTCCTGCATGTTAGAAGTGTTCTCCTGACATCCCCCTTCCATAACTCCAACCGCTACAACCAACCTACTATAAGAGATGTTCAATTCACTAGTTATAGGGTTCTCAACTATGATACCTGAATTGATATTTTTGCCTTCCTTTTGCTGCTGCAGTTGTTGCTGATCTACTCTGCTTCTGATTTGTTTCTTGTTTTGATTTCCTTGGCTTTTGTTTCTTTCCTGATTTTTTTCTTGCTCTTGGATTCTGCATTTCTATTATTGCCTTCCTTTTGCCTTGGTATGCCTTGCTTACTTACAATGTTTTCTTTTATTTTTTTGTTTGTTGCTTTGACCACCCTTTGATCTTAGCTTCCTATGTCCTATTCTTGTGCATTGTGATCTTCCTGCAATTCCATATTAGTAAAATATAATTGTTGAGAATTAGTAGTTCTTCCTGCTTGTTGGATATCTTTTGAAGCCTAGTTTTTAGAAATAGTTTTCCACATAGTCTTTGAAGTTGCATGCTCATGATATCTTGTATTTTTCCTTTTTTGTGTTTTCCATTCCTCCGCTTTTTACTTTTCTATTTGCCTTTGCCTGTTATTGTCCTTACCTTGCTTGCTGTTGTTTTTGTTCTCTTTTCTCCTTACATTTGCTTTGTCTATCTTCCTTTTTTTTTCTTTGTTGGAATCTTTGTTTTTGTTTTTCTTCTCACCTTCTTTTTCCTTTCTCTGTCTATACTCCTCATCCCTCGTTTTGGTGTTACATTCATCAATATCATGTCCCTGATGTCGACAATATTCACCATTTGGGGTAACATTCTCAAATTCCACAGGCGTCCAGATTCCATTGGTGTCATCCGCGGGATCTTGTCCTATCAAAACATGTCTTGGTCTAGGCATAGTCAAGTATATTTGCATCTTCACTATGCCCATTGTAGACCTAGACATTTTAATAAAAGCAGTGTGTAGATATAAAACCTTGCCAACTAATTCCCACAAGGTAGTAAGAAAAAGTTTTTTGTGGCAACGCCATGGTAACCCAGGTAGCAAAATCCAGATAGGCACAATGGGGGTTTCCTCCTTAGGTGTAAAAAATGGTTTCCATGCGTGTATCCTCATAAATTTTCCTTCAATATCATCCTTTGCTGAGTCAAGACTGTGTTATAATCTAACTCATTTTGTAAATGAATAAACACATGCTTTGCATTGTACTGTGGTATGTTGAACCCTCCCCCCACTTAATTGAATTTGTTGTATAAAACACTTTCTGAGAAGCCCCACCTTAGGTTTGCTAGTACGAAATTTCCCAACTAATTTAAACTTGCAATCCCCAGTCAATGTATGCATGTAATCATGCATATAAAAAATGTAGCAGGCAGTCCCTGATTGGTAGTTTTTTTCATAGTGGTTCTAAGCACAACAGTTGGGGCTTGAGCACCATTTATGTGTCTCAAACCTGCTTCTAATGTCTGGATCACAGTATAAGGGGCAGGTTCCTAAACTTTATCCTTTTTGGCAACAAGAATGTTCTTATTATTGTTGGAAGAGTTTGTATTGAGGTTAGGAACGTTTTGGTTAGCATTTTAATCATTAGGACCTTTTCTCTCAAAGTTGCTAGAAATCTTAGGAAATTCTCTATGATAGATATTTTGCCTACTATTATCCTGCTAATTCAGTTTCTTGTTCCTTTCCTCAATGATCTTGTTTTGCTCCCATTGTTTCTTATCACTTTTAAACATTTGCCCCTTACCTTGACTACTAGTTCTACCCCCCAAGATCACATTGGTATTGTCCTTCTCATAGTAATCAGTTTCCTGGTGGTACTTATTTTGGATATTTACCTCCCCCTTTTCCTGTACACTATTCATACCAACAAGTTTTCCCATGAAATTTTCATGCTCATGGCCATTGTTAACATTATTACTAACATAATTGACATTATAGTTGTAGTTAGTATGATTAACTTCTTGATTAGCCTCCCCTGCTTGCTCCTTGAAGGTTTGTAGATGGCCATGTCCTTGAGCATCTGCAGGTTTAGGATTGAATGAAAATGACGAGTTTGCTGAACTCTACACTTCAATAGTATCCTGTTCACGAACTAAGGCATTGTTATGTGGATTCTTAGAGTCTAAGCTTCGTTCAACAGATTCCTTTCTTAGGGTTTCTTCATCAATGTTCTTTTCCTTGTTCACATGTTCACGATTATCCTGCTGATTACCTCCATGAGTTGTACCAGAAAAGGTACTAGTGTTGGTTCTTCCTTGCTCAGTGTTATTCCTCTCATTAACTTTTCCTTTGACATTGTTCTTTCGACTAAAATTTTGACCCCTGTGTTCTTCTTACCTACTACTTCAGGTACCATTTCCCTTGATATTGTTTTGATATGAACATCATTCTCTTGTGAATACACCCAGTAATACTTTGCTGGAAAGATGATCGATTGTGCTTTTGACCTTCGCGGCCATTATTTTCTATATTCCCCGAATCCCCACCTTTTTTTCTTTAAATTAGTTCGTTAGTATTTCTTGAAAATTGATTATGATGTAGTTTTAACTGACTACAATCATTCCCTTCACTATTGTAGTCTTGATTACACTCGATTGATTCTGAGGAAATATTTTTGTTGTTTCCTTCTTCTTCCCTCTGAGAAACTTCACATTTCATCGTGCCTTGAGATTTCGATTTAAGGGAGTTATTCCATGAAATAGAAAGGGACTCAACTAAGGTAAGGTTACTTTGCTCCAAGCTCCTCTTATGGCGGTGGTCCAGCGGTCTGAGATTTGCCACCACCTGCTCACACGCCATGTTTGGCTGTTTCAAACTAGCCATTAGACGTTCTTGTTGATTGTAATGTTAGGGAGTGTTTGTTCTAGTGAGTTAAGTTAGAGAGAGATCTAATTTGTGTTTTTGGTATTTTGGCTTAGGGTTTCGGGTTTATGGTTAGGATTAGGGTTAAGGTTAGGGTTAGGGTTATGGTTAGGATTTTGGATTTTTTTTTGGTTTTTGAGGTTGGGGTTTAGGATTTGAAGTTTAATATTAATGGTTTAGTATTTAATGTTTGGGTTTTGGAATTTTGGGCTTGGAGTTTAGGGTTTATGTTAGGGTTATAGTTAAGGTTAATGTTACGGTTAGGGTTAGCAATTAGATTGTTTTTTTTATCTTAGAGTTTGAGGTTAAGGATTTGAGTTGTAATATCTTTAGTTTATTGTTTAATATTAGGGTTTTGGTATTTTAGGCTTTGGGTTTAGGGTTTAGGGTTCAGGGTTAGGGTTAAGGATAGAGTTACGGTTAGGGTTCATGATAGGGATATGGTTAGGGTTATGGTTTTTTTTTTTTTTAGATTTTAGGTTTTGGAGTTAAGGATTTTTTGCTTAAAATCTATTGTTTATTATTTAATGTTTGGGTGTTTGTATTTTGTTCTTGGGGTTTGGGTTGATTATTTAGGGTTAGGGTGAAAGTTAGGCTTAGGGTTAGAGCTAGGGTTTAGGTTTTTTTTAAGTTTTAGGATTTGTGGTTTAGGAGTTTAGGTTTAAAATCTATGTTTTAGTTCTTAATGTTTAGGTGTATTTTGGACTTACTATTTTTTTGGACTTAGGGTTTAGGTTAGGGTAAGAATTAGGGTTAGGGTGTAGGCTTTTCATTGGGTCTTATTGTTCAGGGTTTACCATTTTTTGGTTTAAAATCTATGGTTTAGTTTGTAATATTTGGGTTTGGTATATAGGACTTAGGGTTTCGGGTTGATGGTTTGTGGTTATGGGTGGGTTAAGTTTACGGTTAGGGTTTTAGGATTTTTTAGATTTTTGCATTTAGGGTTTAGGATTTGAGGTTTACTATCAAAGGTTTAGTGTTTAGTATTTGGGTTTTGGTATTGAGGGCATGGGGTTGAGGGTTTATGGTAGTGGTAGAGTTAGAGTTAATGTTAAGGATGGGGTTTGGGTTTGGGTTGTATTCTAAGTTTTAGGGTTTGACGTTAAGGATTTGAGTTGTACTATATATGATTTAATGTTTAATGTTAGGGTTTTTTGTACTTTAGGCTTTGGGTTTAGAGTTTCGTGTTGTTTTTTTATCTATCGACCCTTGTATTGGGTCAGGGGTTGAGAAACACCCCTAAGCCTTATCATTTATTATAATCAAAGAGTTACATGGAGAAGGGCATAAACAAAAGCGTCAATTATATGGTGGGTATATAGTTGATTTACCTACTAAGGTTAATCAACTTAACCTCATACATTGAGTTGTAATCTAAATAAAACTAAGCACCTAGAGAGGACTCCTCTCATAATACAATGTTTCTAAGAATATCTGAATTAGGGAGACTCTCCTTTTACAAGAAAAGTTTTGAAAAAAATTAAACCTACTCAACTAACTATATCTATATCCTTGTCATCGTACAGATTTTTCTTTCCATTCGTGCCATTTCCACTCCATTGTTACCTTGTTGACTTAGTATGGTGGCTGTGAAATCCTTTTAGTTTCCTTCTTCTGAATGTTTGCATTCCCATTTTCTCCAATATGTAACATCCTCTAATTGCTCCAACTAGTTGTCCTTTAGTGTACAAGTGTTGTATAATATCCTGCTTGTGACTCCATTTAGCTAATATATCAGCAGTACCATTTGCTTCCCTATAAAAATGCTTGCATTGAAAATATTCCATTTTTTTGCTTAGTTCTTGAATTTTTTGGATTGTGTGTTGACATATCCATGTTATAAATATTGTATTGGTGATCCATTTACTCCATAATTCTGAATCTACTTCAAACATAATACTCTTGTATCCATGTTATACACACCAATTGAGTCCGTACAAGGTTGCTTTGATTTCTTCAATATTGTTAGTCCCAAAACCAAAATAAATAGCAAAAGCATAAATCAATTTACCTAGATGATAACGTAATATTCCTCCTACTACTACTTTACCAGAATTGTGTAGTGCACTTCCATCAGTGTTTAATTTAAATATGCCTATTGCTGGCTTTTCCCAACATACCTTGGTTACTTTAAAATGTTGCTGACAGTGATCGGCAATTTTGATCAAACTGTCCCAGTTAGGCTTCCATGGTATGTTAGAAAAAGCCAATATTATAACCTGCATGATGTCTTTAAAAATAGCATATTGCACTATTTGTATACTTGACTTTTTGCCCCCATATTTAACAGCACACCTTTTTTTTCACAAATTCCAACAAATAAAATTAGGTAAAGTTTTAAGAATCAGTTTTTGTACCTCATTATGCACTTGCAGACTTCTCTATTGCAGTAAAAAACTTCTCTGATTTGTAGTTCCGTGTTCTGCTCCAACTCTTGCTGCATGAGTTTTCCAAATATATCTAGAAAAATTTCCTGTAATTAGTATGTGATTGATATCATCTTTTCCTTTCTTGTGACAGCAATAACACTCAGAAGGATTTCATTTGTTTGTAAGTTACTCCTCAAAGCTCTCCAAGTAAAGAAATATACTTTAAAAGTAATATTCTTGTGCCAAACAATAATTTCAAGAGGATCTTTAGCTTTTTTCTTCCTAATTACTTCCCATGCAGAAGCTACTGTAAACTGTCCCTTTTCCTCGGGCATCCAGTTTGCAATCTCTAGAATTCCTTCCTCTGTTGGATATTGGTGTTAAGTATAATAAGCACCAACAATGGAGGAACCTCCACCCTAATATCCCTCTCTTTCCACTTACCGAATTCTAAAAAGCCAGATACTTGAACATTGTTTAGACTAGATACATTGTCACAATAGTTAGCTAAAGCTCCATCCCTAATCAGTTATCCAAACAGAAACTAAAAGTCCCTGAATGAATATTCCACCTACTATTAGTTTCCACTTCTTGTCGATTGCGAGTAAGATATCTCAAAGCCAATGAATCCCCTGTATCATATTTCTTAGCAACAGGATTAGCTCTTTGACAATACTTTGCTTTTAAAAATTGACTCCACAAAGATTATTTAGTTCTCAACTCCCACCATTATTTATATTAAAAATGTATCAAACATCATCTAAAAGTATTACACCTATGCGTCCTTCAAAAGTAGGATATGCCAAAGTTTTCCATGAAGCCCAATGATTCTTCTTCCCTTCTTTATCACTACCCCAAAAGAAATCAGCAATGATTCTTTTAATATATTTTAGGGTATTCTTCGGAGGAGATATAGATGCTAAAGTGTTGATAGGAATTGACTGTAACACATGTTTCACAAGGGTTATTTTACCTCCAAAACTTCAAATTTTTGATTGCAAAACATATATCCTTTTGATCACCTTATCAACTAAATTAGATTAGTATATGATTCTTTGACCCCCCAATGTATAAAGGGCATCCTAAATATGTAATAGGGCTATGTTTCATAATAAAACCAGTTTCCTGGTTTATAGTATCTATAATATCCTGCTTAGTATTTCATGTTACCATAAAGAAACTTTTATCCTTGTTCAATTGTTGATATGACACCATTTCATACTCAACTATAGTCTTCGTGATAAGTTGTAAGGAACTACTACAAGTGGAGGTAAATATAATCATATCATCCGCAAAACTTAAATGATTAATTTGTGGCCCTCGACCTTCTATGTGAAAACCCCTATACAACTGATTTTGATAAAGCAGATTGAGTTGTCTTGATAAAACTTCATTATTTAAAATAAAGAGGCAGGAGATAAAGGATCCCCTTGTTTAACACCTCCAGTTAAATGAAAAAAACCATGTCTTTTACCATTAATCAATATGGAATACCATTTATTACTCATGATTCTCCATATTCTATCGATGAATAATTCCACAAATCCCATTTTTCTCAGTACTAAGCATGTATAAGACCAGGATACTCTATCATAGGCTTTTACCATATCCAGCTTGATAACCACATTTCCCTTTCTTTTTGAAGTTTGATACCATGAATAATCTCCTTAGCAAACATATTATTTTAAGATATACTCCTACCTTTTACAAATCCAGATTGATTATCTAAAATAATAATAGATAAAATAGGAGCCAATCTAGTACTCATATTCTTTTAAATAATCTTGTTCGTAAAATTACTAAGACTAATAGGTAGAAAATCCTTAAGCTTGTTAGGAAGATCACTTTTAGGGAGTAGAATTAGACATGCATGAGTCATTTATTTAGTCATATCATAGATATTAAAAAAGAATGTAAAGCATCAAGAAGATCTTCTCTAATGATATCAAAAAAGACTTGATAAAATTTGCCCCTAATACCATCTGGACCAGGAGCAGAATGAGGATTCAAATGCATTACTACCCTTCTCAATTCATCCAAAGTAGATATCCTTTCCAACTCTGAGTTTTGCTCAGGAGTAATTATATTATGAATACACTGTAAGATATCCTCCCTTACTTTCACTTTTTTACCAGTGAAAATATTTTGATAATACTCACAAGCTTCTCTCGCCATATTATCCCACCCTTGAAACCATTCACCAGTGTCAACCATCATTTAATGTATAAACATTCTTTTCCTTCTTCCTCTCATTACTTAATGAAAGTATTTTGAATTCGCATCACCTTCTTTTAACCAATGAAGTTGTGTTTTTGTTGAAGAATTGCATACTCAAGTGTCAAATACCTTATATATTGTGCATTAGCAGCATGCCAATTCTCTATATTTTCCTTACTATTACCATTAAGAATAGTTTCTTGTCACTCCTAACAACCTCTTCATAATGCTTGAATTTTGTAAAAACATCACCATATTGTTTCTTTGACCACGTACTTAAAGTAGTTATTAATCTCCTCATTTTTGTATGTAAATCTGCATAGGATTGCCTACAACCTTTCTTTTCCTACAACTTTCTACAATATGTAAAAAAGAATCATTCTCAGTCCAACAGTTAAGGAACTTAAAATATTTAATCACTTTTTCATTTCTATCACTCATTTCCATCAGTAATGGACAATAATAAGATCCTACAGATGGAAGATGAGTAATAGTAGTCTGAGGCATCCTCTAGCCACTTATCATTTACCAAACCACTATCAAGCCTCCTCCAAATTCTAGCCCCATCATTTCTGTGATTACACCAAGTATATATGGTTTCCCATTATACCTCATATCCACTAATCCACAACATTCTATAATATTAATGAATTTAAAAATTTTATCTATGTTGTAGTCTCTACCACCCAACTTTTCTTGTGTAGATGAGATCACATTAAAATCACGAATTATACACCAAGGATGAACATTTTTAGACAACTTTAACGTGGTGTCCCATAATTATTTCCTCAAATGATCCTTACATTTAGCATATACATATGTTAAAATAAATTTGTCACTATAATCCACATGATTAACTTCACAAATGATATGCATTTGATCAATTTCCACCACTTTCCAATTCACTCGACCAACGTAACCATATTTTGTTATTATAATTACTATGACCATTGTCCATAAGCAGCTGCATTCTATAAGAATCCATTTTCTGTAACGCTCCTTTCATTTACAATGGATCACCTTGCTTAAGATCTCTTGTTTAATGAAAGAAGCCATGCCTATGACCATTAATAATAGCTGAATACCAATTCTTTCTCATGATTCTCAATACTAAATCAGAGAATATTTCCCCAAATAAAAATCTCAACAAATCTAAACAGATAAATGACCAAGTTACTCTGTCATAAGCCTTTGTCATATCCAGTGTAATAACTACATTGTGACCTACATAAGGTTTTATTGAATAATGTCCTGTGAAAGCACAATATTTTCTGTAACGCTCCTTTCCTTTACAAAACCTGACTAGTTTTCAGATATTATTAGTCTTCTATGTTGAGAAACATGATGTACTTTTCAACAATTTCATGGACGATGCTTCTATTTTAGTCACTTTGGTTAGTGATGTAGTTTTATTCCGCATTGTGCACTTGTTCCTCATACATCCTAACCTTTTGGAATATATCACCAAATTCTTTCTTATACAAACCACTAAGAGTGTTTGACAGCCTTTTCATTTTATGGTAAAATCTCCACATACCTGTACCTCCTACTTCCCTCCCCCTGAATTTTTTTACTATTTTAATAAATTGAGGGTTCTCTACCCAACAGTTGAGAAATCCGAAGTATTTGATGTGATCAGTAGATGTGGACACCATTTCCATAAGAAGAGGGCAGTGATCATACCCAGTAGATGACAAGTGAGTTATTGTGGTTTGAGCCATCTTTTCCAACCAATAATAATTTACCATATCCCTGTAAAACCTCTTCCATATTCTGTGACTAATACCTCTCTTGTTGGACCAAGTGAATTTCTAACCACTAAAACCAATGTCCAAAAGGTTACATTCTTCAATGACAGCATTAAAATCCATATTTTTCCTCATGTTATAAGGCATGAAAAACCGTGGATTCACGGTTTTTTAATGCTTTTTACTTAAGTTTAGTGTGTGTCCAAAAGCCTTTTTGTATTGATTTTTATGTAAGTTTCCCTTTATTTACAGGAAATCTGTCTAAAGAAGAACGCGGAAGTTTTTGAGCGAGAAATGAAGAAAAGATACCACCTACAGAGCTAGTGACGGTCCGTCGTGCCTGTGACGGTCTTCAGGTGGCATCGTAGTGAAGCTGCTGAAAGAAGATGGGGAAGTCTGACCAATTGTGGGGTTACGAAGTGCATGACGGACCGTCATAGCCACGACGGTCCATCCTACTAGTTTGACGTTATGATCAGAGAAGTAGTTCAACCGCCTTTTGACAGATTTTCAGCAATTAAAGTCCTTTTTTTATCAGGTTTTAGTTTTGTTATAAATAGTTGTAAAAACCTCATTTTTGGGGTTAGACTCTTGATAATTAGACATTTTCATGTTAGAATATTTGTTAGGAGATTATTTTGGATATTTGACTTTGGATTATTACACTTTTCTCTGGAGTTTATTGTTGGTGATTTTGTCAATTAATCAAGTAAATTTCTGGATTTTATTCTTTCTCATTGAAGTAAGTGCATGAATTCTTATATTATAAATATGAATATTGTGATTATGAAAATGGGTAACTAAACTCCATATCTAGGGTTGTGGGAACCATTGGTGTATAATGAGGTAAAATCTAACTAAAATAACAATTCTATAATAGTGTCTTGCAAGTATTGATAATTCTTTCTCTTAGAAGTCTTTTTAACGGATGACCAACGTTAGAACTCGCCTTAATTCTAGTTGCCGGACCAAGGAGGTAGATAATAGGAAAAGAATTATCAACATAGATATAGTGTATACTATCTAATAGTCTAGTATTAATTGGTACGAGGTAATACATTAGTCAAATATCGAATTTAATGCTTAATATGAGGTAAAGGTAAGAGTTAGTACAGAAACACACCTATCCGGACCAAGGTGCAGAGTGAAATTGTGAAATTTTCTAGATGCCAAACCAAGGATTTAGCATTACAAAACTTATCATTTTGAATGTAAGATAGTAGGAAAGAATTGTTATAGTTAGAATTATCAAGTTCGAAATCTGTGGGGAACACGTAATCCCTAGTTACTTTTATTAATTGATTACACTCCAACATTTGAATCTGTTAGGTGTCTACTTTAATTTAGTTAGTTATTTTCATTTATTTAGAAATAACCCCCCCCCCCCCCCGGTCCCTTTTATTTTCTTTGTTTTCTAAGGAAATAATTGACTAAATAATAGTAATAATAGATTGAAGTTAAGTCTGAACTTATTTCCTCGTGGGGACGATCCCAACCTCATTAGTTGGGTTCCTTACTTGATACTACCGCTTTACTTCTTATTTGAGAAGTAATTTTGAGCATATCAAATTTTGGCGCCGCTGTCGGGGAAAGTAGCTTTTAGCTTAACTTAAACTAATTACTATAGTTCATTCGATATTTTATTAATATTACTTTGTTTATTGTTTTTTATTTTTGGAGAACTATCTTCCTTGTACGACAACTATACGAAGAGGAAGAAAACCCTTGTTTCCCTACGATCACGAATTAGAGCGTACACTACGCAACATGAATCAAAACTTGGGTATTAATGATGATGATCCTAACAAGAACATCTCAGCTCCGGTTGATGTTAATGGTCTGTTATTACCCAATGTTCCGGGTGAAAATCAACAGAGGGGACAAAATCCCGCTCCACGTCCGCAAGAATACTACAGAGGCTATGACAAAATAGAAGACTCCGATTGGCCACTTGTCTTTCCACCTCTACCACCAGGACACACCTTTGTGGTCACTAGTATCCTGATGCAAATGCTCACTGCCAGAGGTTTGCTTTTAAGGCTACATTGTGAGGATCCACATGCCCATATAGCTAAGGTAAGGGCAGTGTGTAAAAGTTGTGTAGGGAGGCCTAATTTGGATTTGGATGTAATAGGGCTAAGAGTCTTTGCTCTCTCACTGATGGGAGAGGCTGCTATATGGTTCACTGAGCTCCCTTATAACTCAATTTTCACTTGGAACGAACTAAGGGACGTTTTATTAGCCCGCTACTATCCGGTCTCTAAGAAACTAAACCACAAACACAGAGTGAACAACTTTGTGGCACTACCAGAAGAGTCAATTAGTAGTTCTTGGGATAGATTCACCTCATTGTTGTGAAGCGTCTCCGATCACCGCATAGATGATGAGTCATGGAAGGAATATTTTTATCAGAGACAGGATGATAATAATAATGCGGTGTTGGATACTATAGCGGGTGTTTCTTATGGGGAGTGTCCTTAAGCTGAGATTGCTGAAAAGTTATATAAAATCTCCCAGAACAATAAAGATTGGAGTACTAGGAAGTCAAATACTGGGAGAAATACCTTCGCAGTTCAATCCACTCACAACCCAGCCACATATGAGATTCGTGAAGACATGGCTCAGATTAGAAATAAGTTTGGGTCGGTATTAAAACATATCACTAGGGGTCCAGAAAAGATAAATGCAGTTAACTACTTGAGTAAACCACCACCACCATATGATGCATGTTTTTTTGGGGAGAATTCCTATGCGGTTAATGAACAACCGGGGGGTTTCCGACCGAGTTCCCAAGGCTCAAATCAGGAGAATTGACACAAAGGTCAAGGAAACAAAGGTCGGATCTATTGTAACTATAACCGTGAGGGTCATTATGTCTTAGAGGGACACTAGAACCGCAGAAACAACTTCAACGGGGGTAACTATGGTCACAAAAATGATAGGAATGGGCCCTATGTCCCTCCTCAAAATTGTGAATTTACTCCTAGGAATAGTGGAGATAGTATGGCGCAATTTGAGGATATGTTGCACAAAATGATGAGGAGGTTCGACGCTAATGATGAGCACATAAAAGAGTTAAGGAATGATTTAGCGGATATTGGGTAGAAAGTCGATACACATGCAATATCGATTAAGTAAATTGAGTTTTAAATAGATGATTTATCTGCGACTGTGAACACACGACAACCGGGCACTCTTCCTAGAAACACTGTCCAAAATCTAAAAAATGATTGACATTGTATGGCAATAACTACTTGGGGTGGTAAGCTGACCATTGACCCACCTATGATGTCTAAGGAGAAAAAGGTGACAAAGGATAATGATAAAGTGGTAGAGGTTAATTGTGAAGTAGAGGATAACACTGGAAAAGATGCTGAAGTGCCTACAAAAGTAATTCCCATTCCTAGACCACCACTACCTTTCCTAAGAGATTAGTGAATAAGACCAAGGATGGTAAATATCGGCGTTTTATAACTATGTTTATGAAGCTTTCTATCAATGTCCCTTTGGTAGAAACTCTAGAACAAATGCCCGATTATGCCATGTTTATGAAAGATCTAGTTAAAAAGAAAAGATCGGTCACTTTCGAAGATGATGATAGAATGCAACATTGTAGTTCTATTGCAACAAGATCTCTCGTACAAAAGAAAGAAGATCATGGTGTGTTAACTATTCCTTGTACAGTCGGGTCATTACATTTTGCGAAAGCATTATGTGATCTGGGGGCAAGCATAAATCTCATGCCCATCTCAATTATCAAGAAGTTGGGTTTGGGTGACCCAAATCCCACTGCGATGCGGCTACTAATGGCTGATCGAACAGTGAAAAGGCCTATAGGGATACTTTATGATGTTCTAGTAAAAGTGGAGTCATTCATATTTTCCTGCAGATTTTGTTATTCTTGATTGTGAAGTGCCTATTATTCTTGGGAGTCTCTTCCTTGCTACGGGAAGAACCTTAGTTGATATGGAAAAAGGGCAGATGAAATTTCAGTTGAAAAATAAAGAAGGGACCTTCAACATTTGTAGGTCCATGAGGCAGAGTGGTGAGCTCCAATTGGTATTTTCTATATCCTACATAAAAAGATGAAGAAGGAACATGACCTTAAAGGGATAAAAACAAAAGTTTATGGTTGGGGATTCAATGCTTTTAGACAATTCTAGGTTGCGTTTGTTTTCGGGCAAGCTCAAGTCCAAATGGACTGGCCCTTACTTGTTTATCCAACTATTCCCTCATGGAGCAGTTGAGTTAGAAATGAAGGAGGGTGTGCGGTTTAAGGTAAATGGACAATGAATTAAACACTATTTTGGGCATGTTGAATCGGTGAATGAAGTGTTCGAGGCATACAATCTTGATGAAGGCTGAGTAATCAAGTGTCCCCAGTCGTGCCGCGATGTTAAATCACGCGCTTGTTGGGAGGCAACACAATACTTATAGATTTCTTTCCAGTAATGGTAGAATTTTCTACTAATAGGTTTTTAAAGTTGTAGGCACATCACCAGAAAATTCTACAGAAAATCACTCTGCAACAGTCACTGACGAACAAATCCACGGATCTTCACAGGTGCGACATACCGTTTGCATTAATCTGTCCTGCCAGGTAAGTCTGTCATTTATTTTCAAAAATAGGGCACACTTGACGGATCAATGAAAGACTATCGCACCTGCGACAGACAATCATCGAGGTCTCGTTGCATCGTTAATGAGCATACCCGACCTGACCAGTTTGGGGGTAATTTGAAAAATTGGTAACTTTAAAAACACCACCTCTTCATTTTACCCATTTCCTTCGCTTTTTCTCCCAATTTCCTTCCTTTTCAACTTTTAACTTCCTACCTCACTTCTCTATGAACTGATCGCTTCACCAAATTCCCTAATTCCGAATATCTCCTTTCTACTGGTCGAAGTCGATTGCTGTGGTTCTGTTCTGGATCACCTAATATCTCCCTTGCTTGTTTTTCTCAAATTTTCAGGTACGTGTCTCTGATTTCTACACATTTACATTACATTTTTGTTTATCAATTAGTATTAGCCTATTTCTTTTTGGTGGGTCTTCATGCTTTGATCAAATTTTGTCTGACCTAGGTTAAGAATCCTTAAATTTCACTGTTAAAACTCTAAATATAGGTGCTTTAGCACTGCTATTTTGCTATGTAGTTGGGTTCACACATGTAGGTCAACACTAAAAAAATTCCATTTGAGTCATAGGGGATGATTGTGGCATCCCCAGTTTAGTCACTGCAAGATAGAACTAGACCCAATGACGGACCGTCGTACCCACGATACACCATCATAAGGTCCATTCCAACACCTCGCTCTCAAATTTTCTCCAAGTGTCAACCAATGGACACATGCAACAGACCGTAGTTACCACGACAGTCCGTCCTGCACAACCGTTCTGGTTGTCAGAGACCCTATTCCTAAGGGTCTCCCTCTTTTTGTAAGTTTCCTCTTACGGACATCTACGATGGACCATCATACACTCGACGGTCCGTCCTGCACAACCGTTCCGACGGTCAGAGACCCCTCTCCTAACGGTCTCCATACCTTTTCTAAGTGTCCTCTGACATAAATCTACGACGAACCTGCACAATTGTCATGGTTGTCAGAGACCCTTGTCCTAAGGTTCTCCCACTTTTTCTAAGTGTTCCCAGTCGGACATCTACAATGGAACGTAACACCCTCAACGATCTGCCTTGCACAACCATCGTGATGGTCAGAGACCTTTCTCCTAAGGGTCTCCACGACGGACATCGATGGCAGACCGTCATTGTCACGACGGTCCGTCCTTCTTATAAGTCATACTTATCAGAGACTTTCCTTCATGGGGTCTCCACAGCAACATAGTTGAAGTAACACATGACGCACCATATAATTGTCCATTGTACTCACGCGAGTCGTCACCTATTCCGTCGTGTTTCACTATTATTGTAGAAAAGTCATTACAGCTTAGCTCTTATATGATTTTGTTTTGTTTTTGCTCATTTTTAATGCTCATTCTCATACTAATATTGATTCTATACAAGTACTATCTCTTATGGCACCAAAACAAGATCAAGTTTACGCACCTGGGCAATCAAATTATGTCGCACTGTCTGCCCGCCTAGTCATTGGTTCTGATGATGAGCGTGACCCCAAGTACGTGCCCCTAGGCACTGCCACTCCATCACGCGCTGCACGTGCTACAAGAGCTAAGGATTGTCACTCAATGAGTCTCGTTGTAGCATTTTGTCTTAAAGAGGTCCCCTGACATGATCTTTGCATTTAGCATAAACAAATGTACAAGTAAATTGGTATTGTAATTCATTGTGATTAATGTTGCAAGTGATTTTCTTATCATCTTCATCAAAATTATTACAATCAATATCACTGCTGCAAAAAACCCAAATTTTACCATTACAATTTCTAGTAGCATTTTCCATATTTAATTGGACCTTAAATCTTTGGACATTCACACTATCATAGAAAGGTTCCAAAATACCGATAACACATAAATGGTGAAGCTTCCTGAGCATCTTGAGTCTCTCAAACACCCCTTGAGTGTTGATTCCTCTCACATTCCATATGATTGTACTAATCATTGGGAAGATCTAGAGTAAAAGAGCCTAGTATTAGGTATGCCAGCAGTGAAAGTATTGACATGTTGTTTCTTCAAGTGAAATTTTTCATGGTTGAAACCCCTTGGAGATTGACATTGACATTAAGTTACTTGTTGGATCTATTCCTCTAGGTCCTAATCAATATGAGGACTAAAGGCCTTAATAAGGGCCTCACTGGTCTCATCATCCTCATCAAACTCTTCTAAGGAGTGATTATCCCCATCAATTTCATCCTCAGAATTATCCACATCATATTCATCTATAGTAGGCACCTTATTCAGCTTATGTTCATATGGTGGTTGTGTCATATATTGAGCCTGAAGGGGGAGGATATCCAATTCATTATTATCATCAACCATAACAAATTTGTTGCATGATTTCTCCCTTTTTTCTTATGACTGTTCACTGTAATTGATTTGTTGCTTGTTCTATCTCCTTTTAGCAGCGTCACTTTTTTGTTTGCTGGGCTTATTTTTTATCTTGGGATTTCTTTTCGGAGTACAAGTAGCAACTTGTTTCCCTTTATTTTTTCCCTCTTTTTCAGAATGTTGTTTTTCCTTATTACATTAAGAATCTTGTTATCTGTTATCTCTGATTTGCATTTTCCGTTTGATCTACTGTTTTTCCTTTTCTTGCTGCCTGTTCCTAGAATTATCCAGGTCTCTAGAGTCTGTCCTATGGTCCACAAACCCCTCATGCAGAACATGAGGCAAAAACCCCTTTTTGTAACCCTTCGTGGATGTTACTGTTTTTATCTTGACACCAC
Organism: Solanum arcanum; assembly: GCA_027789145.1. Taxonomy (NCBI): domain Eukaryota; kingdom Viridiplantae; phylum Streptophyta; class Magnoliopsida; order Solanales; family Solanaceae; genus Solanum; species Solanum arcanum. The sequence continues at coordinate 19,816,956 of CM050935.1, read as the reverse complement.
CTATCCATACCCCCAACAACTTTTTCAGTAAAACAATCATCAACATTGTTAAAGTTGGGGGAATTGGTACATGGGAGCATTGAGTAAATACCTATGCTCTTCTGCTTAATGACAATATCATGTTGTTGGTTTTTTCCATGTGTGATTTGAGGTTGTACCTAACAATTGGGCTATTCAAAAAAATTTTTGTCTGATTGGTTTTGACTGGTCTGCTGCCTTCCTGATAGTTCCAGCCCCTGTTTGGCCTGTCTCCTATTTTTTATCCAATTCAAGATTAGAAAAGTAATTTGGAGTTTGAAAGTTAGGTATACCTGTTGTTTCTTATGTTTGTTGTTGGTTGCCATTGCTTCTTTGCTTTTGAGGTGAGACAGGTCTCCAAACATCTTTAGAGATTGTTTGTTGCTGATTGTTTTATTGTGTCCTTTTTTGAGTCTACCACTGTTCTTCCTGTGATTCTGCTTGTTGGCCTTGTTCCTTTTGATTAAAGATATGCTTCCCTTATTGTTGGTATGTAATTTCATTCTTTGATTGATTTTGTGTTTCCTCCTTTCCTCCTTCTCCCTTTTGCTGATTGTTTAGTTTATTTGATGACTTTGTTATAGCCACATGAGTACTCTTTTCATGCTCATTGTATTTTCTGTGATTTCCTTGTTCCCTATTTTTTTTTCAATTTCCTGCTCCTTCCTTTTCTTTAACTCCTCATACCTTCTCTTTATTGTACATTCCTCTTCCAAGTGTCCTTGGTGTTTGCAGTATATGCAATAATTAGGAATACTTTCATATTCAACCTTTAACGATCCGCCTTTATTGGGGTTTGAATTTTTAAATCCAAGCCAAACATTATTTTGTCTAGTTTTGGTAAGGTCCAGTTGAAATTTTACCCTTAAAGTGCTACCTCTAGTTCTTTGGAAGGATGGTGAATCTAGGAATAAAACCTTCCCAATTGACTCCAAAATAGTTGTTAGTAGCACTTTGTTATAGCAATGCCAAGGTAAGCCAGGGATAGCTACCTAAATGAGAGCAATGGGAGTTTCCTCTTCCAGGATAAAATCAGGGGTCCAAGTTTGTATTCTCATCACTTGCCCTTAAATATTCATTCTAAGCTTCATCGAAATTGTTTGGTAGTCAAACTCATTATCAAGGTCAATATAAAAATGTCTTGCATTAAAATGTGTGATCTTCACACTTCCTGTGAGTTGAGTTTGGAGATTAAAGCTTTTTGTCACTAATTCCATTTTAGGCATCGTATTATTGAACTTGCCCACAAGTGTGTATTTACAAACCTCAGAAAATTTTACATAATAGTCATCCTCATCAAGTAGCATAGCCGGAAATCCCTGTCTAGTCGTATGTATAGGGTCCTTTAAGACAATAGGAATTTCATTTTTGGACTTATTGTATCTCAACCTTGCAGCAAAAGTTTCCACCACAATATATGGTGCACCTTCATAATTTTTTTAATTCTTAGCATTGTTGTTATGATTCTGAACATGCTCTTGGTTGTTAGGACTTTTAGTAGTAACCTGAACAACATTAGCGCCCTGCTTATTAGTTCAATCAACTTGAGTATTAGGCTCATACCTGGAGTAGTTGTTGGATATTTTGTGGAAGTTATTATGGTACTCCACACTTGCTTGGGTGATTTGATTTGATGAGTTTACTCCTCTTTGATTGTAGCTGTGGTTGGATTAATCATTTTTCTTGGAAACACTCCCGTGAACCTGCTTGGTAACATTTCCTTGAACCTGTTTTGAGACATGCTTGTAGCTTCCAACAGTCCTTTGTTCATTTCTTCCCTGCTGAAATTCTTTGCCTAGTTGAGCGAGTTTTTAACTTGAGTGTTAGTGCCTTTGCAGCTGTACATTTCAATGTTACTCACCTTTGTTATCCTAGTGAGGTATGATTTGCGAGTTACCTGCATTAAAAGAAGGATTTATATAGGATGAATTACCTGTTAACCCAAAGGAAAATTTTGACGATTGTGTGTCGTTTCATGAGGTTGTTGGGTGCATCCTCAAATTGTTCCTGTTAGTCCCTTGCTGCTCAATCAAATTTTCCCCTTATGGTATTTTGTTTTCTTTTCTAATTGTTGTTGATTCAATCGACTTAGGAACCTCCAAGTTGGTGTTTGCTTGGCCTTCTCTAAGAACCAGAGGTCTCCCCTTCACTTTCTTACTTTTCTTTTTGTAATATAAAATTAGGATCAATAGATGGTGTTGAATTATTTTTATTGTGATTTCCTTTTTGGAGTGAGTGGAGTTATCTGTTAGATGGACGTTCTTGGCTTGAGAATCAGTCTCATTCGACAGTATTCCATGAGTTCCGATGATTCGAGTTCTCTCTTTATCAGAGTTCTCACCGGCGGCGATTCCTTTGTCTATTTCACTTGAGATTGAAATGGGATGGACCTCATCGTTGGAGAAACAAACCCCAATGGTTAAATCCTTACGAATTTTACTAGAAGTTTATCAAAAATGTGTTTTTGACACAGGCAACTCCATCTCGATTCCTTCCATTTGCGCCTCTCAATTCTGAGTGATTACCACAGTTGAATCGGCTGATTTTTTGATATGTGATAGATTTTGATGAAGCGTATTCATTTCCATTATCCTTTCTTCATGATTCCACTCAAAAATTCCTTGGGAAATATTTTCTTGATCTTCATTTAACTCCTCTTCCAAAATCGTATTTTTGATATCATCTTTTACTTGCGATTTATACGCATTTTGAGATTGATTTTGGAGCGTGTCATTTTGGCTTTGGTAAAGTTGTATTTAGAGGTCCACCTACGGCGCACGCGCCAGGGCAGCGGCGCACGGCTATGGAATATTTGTAGTCGTTGTAGCAGAAGATGGAGCGTTTGAACAGAGAGAGATGCATGGTTTTTATATTTTGGTCTTAGGGTTTTTGATTTATGGTTTAGGGTTTGAGCTTAGAGTTTTGATTTTATGATTAGGTTTAGGGTTTTGGTTTTGTTTTTAGGTTTTTGGGTTTAGTATTTAGGATTTTAGGTTTATTTTCAATGGTTTAGAATCTAGTGTTTGGGTTTTTGTATGTTGGGCTAGTGGTTTAGGATTTATAGTAGAGCTAGGGTTAGGGTTAATGTTAGGGTTAGGTTTTAGGTTGTTTTTGATGTTCTAGGGTTTGGGGTTAAGGATTTGAGTTGTAATATCAATGGTATAATGTCTAATGTTAGGGATTTTGGCATTTAGGGCTTTGGGTTTAAGGTTTAGGCATAGGGTTATAAGGATAGGTTTATGGATTTTTTTATTTTTTTTTTTTTTAGGTAGAACATAGAGCTAATATATAGCAAAATTCAAAATCCATAAGTGAATCGAAACCCGATTTAATTGAAAAACATAACAAAACCAGACATGGTAAAGTCTACGGTTTAAAATTTAATATTTTTGTTTTCATATTTTGGACTTGGAATTTCAGGTTAATGCTTTAGAGTTAGGGTTATGGTTTAGGTTATCTTTAGGTTTTAGGGTTTGTGGTTTAGCATTTAAGGTTTAAAATATATGGTTTAGTGTTTAAAGTTTGGGTTTCGTATTTTGGACTTATGGTTTTTTTTAGACTTAGGGTTTATGGATTATTATTTAGGGTTAGGGTTAGGGTTTGGATTAGGGTAAGGGTGTAGGTTTTTTTAGGTTTTATGGTTCAGGGTTTATTGTTTGAGGTTGAAAATCTACCAATTAATATTTAATTCTTGGGTTTTGGTATTTTAGGCTTAGGGTTTCAGATATATGGTTTAGGTTTAGGGTTAGGGTTAGGCTAAAGGTTAGTGTTAGGTCTAGGATTAGGATTTTTGTTTTTTTTTTCTCATTTTTTGGGTTAAGGCTTTAGGATTTGAGGTTTAATATCAATGTTTTAGTATTTAGTGTTTGGGTTTTGTTATTTTGGGCTTGGGGATTAGGTTTACGGTTCGATTAGGGTTAGGGTTAATGTTAGGGTTGGGTTAGGGTTTAGGTTGTTTTATAGATTTTAAGGTTTGGGGTTATGAACTTGAGTCTTAATATCTATGGTTTAATTTTTAATGTTAGGGTTTTGGTATTTTCATCTCTAGGTTAAGGTTTTAGGGCTTAATGTTAGGGTTAAGTTAGGGTTACGATTAAGGTTAGTGTTATGGATAGGGTTAGGGTAAGGGTTTAATGTTGGTTTATTGTTTTGTTTCATGTTTTAGGTTTTGGGCTTAAGGATTTTTGATTTAAAATCTATGCTTTATTATTTAATGTTTGGACTTTGGTATTTTGGGATTGGGATTTCAAGGTAATGGTTTAGGGTTATGGTTAGGATAAGGCTTAGTGTTTCATTTTTTTAACGTTTTAAGGTTTGCAATTTAGGATTTGAGGCTTCAAATCTATGGCTTAGTGTTTAATATTTGGATTTTCGTATTTTGGACTTAGGATTTTTTATTGGACTTAGGAATTAGGATGGTGTAGGTATTTTTAGGTTTTATGGTGCAGGGTTAAGCATTTGAGGATTAAAATTTCTAGTTTTGTATTTAATGGTTGGATTTTTGTATGTTTTACTTATATTTCAGGTTTATGGTTTATGGTTAGTGTTAGGGTTAAGGTTAGGGTTAGGGTTTTGGTTTTTTTAAGTTTTTGGGTTTGGGTTTAGAAGTTAGTGTTTAATATCAATTGTTTAGTGTTTAATTTTTGGATTTTAGTATTTTGGGTTTGGGGTAACGGGTTAATAGTTTGGGGTTACTTTAGCATTAGGATTTGTGCTATAGTTATGGTTAGGGTTTAGGTTTTTATAGTTTTTAGGGTTTGTGGTTTTGGATTTGTGTTTTAAAATCTATGTTTTAGTGTTTAATATTTGGTATTTTGTATTTTGGACTAAGAAATTTTTGTTTTTACTTTTTCTATTTTACGTAGGATTTAGGATTTAGTGTTAGGATTAGGTTTAGGGTGTAGGGTTTTTTTAGGTATAATGGTTCAGGGTTGAGACTTTGATGTATAATATCTATGGTTTAGTATTTAATGATTAGGCTTTGGTATTTCGGGCTTAGGGTTGATGGTTTTTGATTAGTGTAAGGATTAAGGATAGGATTAGGGTTAGGGTTAGGATTTTGGGTTTAGGATTTACGATTTAAGGTTTAGCGTTTGATGTTTGGGTTTTGGTATTTTGGGGATGGGGTTTAGGGTTTATCGTAGGGTTAGAGTTAGGGTTTAGGTTATTTTTTAGGTTTAGGGTTTGAGGTTAAGGATTTGAGTTGTAATATCTATGGTTTAGTGTGTAATGTTTGGGTTTTGGTACTTAGGGCTTGGGGTTCCGTGTTACTAGTTTAGGGTTAGAGTTAAGGTTAAGGTTAGGGTTAGGGTTTAGAATTTCTTAGGTTTTAGGATATGTGGTTTAGGATTTGAGGTTTATATCTACGTTTAATGTTTAATATTTGGATTTTCATATTTTGAACTTAGTATTTTTTTGGACTTTGAGTTTAGGGTTTAGGGTTTAGGCTTATGATTAGGGTTAGCGTGTAGATTTATTTTAGGTTTTATGGATCAAGGTTTAGCATTTGAGGTTTAGAATATATGGTTTAATATTTAATGTTCAATTTTTGGTATTTTTGGATTAGGGTTTCGGGTTTATGTTTTAAGGTTAGGGTTACAATTAAGGTTAGGGTTAGGATTTTCGGTTTTTATGTTTTTGGTTTAGGGTTTAGGATTTGAATTTTAATATCAATGGTTTAGTGTTTAATGTTTGGGTTTTTTCTATTTTAGGCTTTTTTTTTAGGGTTTATGGTAGGTTATGGTTAGGGTTAGGGTTAAGGGTGTTATTTAGGTTTTAGTGTTTGGGGTAAAGGATTTGAATTGTAATATCTAATATGGTTAGGGTTAGGGTTTGTGTTATGATATGGTTAGGGTTAGGGTTTAGGTACATTTTAGGTTTAAGATTTTGGATATAGGATTTTTTGTTTAGAATCAATGATATAGTTTTTATTCTTTAGGTTTTGGTATTTATGGCTTGGCATTTCGGGTTAATGGATTAGTGCTAGGCTTAAGGTTATGCTTAGGGTTAGTGTTAGGGTTTACTTTTTTAAGGTTTTAGGGTTTTTTGTTTAGGATTTGAAGTTTAAAATCTATGGTTTAGTGTTTAATATTTGGGTTCGTATTTTGGGCTTGGGTTATTTTTAGACTTAGGGTTTGCTGTTAGGGTGTAGTTTTTTTTTTAGGTTTTATGGTTCAGGGTTTAGAATTTGAGTTTTAAAGTCTATGGTTTAGTATGTAACGTTTGAGTTTTGGTATTTTGGCTTTTTTTTAGTTTAATTACCCTTGGAGGGGTAGGTGATTAGCCACACCCCTAGGCCTTAACATTAATAACAAAAACAATATATAAGGATGGGGACATAAACCTAACATCCAACCTATGATGTTTTAGATTCAACTTTCCAGAAGAGGACGTCGACTCATCCCCTTACAAAAAGATGAAACCAAAATACTAAGTACCTAGAAGAGAGGACTCCTCTCCGAACATATTATCTTTGAATTATAAAAAAGGGAGACTCTCTCTTTACATTTTCAAAATTAAAAATCAATCCTATCCTCTTCAAAGAGGCTATAATTTTGAATTATAGCTAAGTTGAAAAGGTACACAATGATCACAGAGTTTTACGGCATTTCCGGTAAATCAAGTTGATAGTAGGCCTTTGCTTCCTTAGTTAATTGTTGGCTGCGGAAATATACTTGAGGAGTGGTTGTTTTGTGGGTATGTTTGGACAATGCATCAACCACCCAGTTTGCTTCCATGAATATATGAGTGCATTTGAATTTCTTAATTTAAGATATGAGGCCTCTGAGTCGGTCCAATTGATTGCATATACTCCATTGAGGTGTAGCTTTTTGTAGCATGCACTTGTCAATTTGTATGGAATTCATTTCAAAAATAAGCTTCATGTAGCCTAGTTCCAGTGCCCAAGACATGACAACGATGGCTTCTCCTATTTCTTCCTGATTGTTTGTGCCACTTCCAGGGGTGAGGTAAATGCTAGGATAAGATTGCCTTCATGATCTCTCAGAATGCCTCTGCCCCTATCTTGCCTAGATTATCTAATGTACTTCCATCTGTATCAACTTTGATCCATTGATCAGGTGGTCTTTTCCAGGCTATCTTCTGCACTTTTGTAACATAAATACATCTTTCAGCCCGTTGAATGATTCCACACCAAGTAAGGGGCCAGTTAACCTGAGTAAAAATAGAGGTCATAAGTTTATAGTAATGCCTATAAATTTCATACCTTAATATAGTTCCAGTAGAGGTTTTGGCTCCATATTTACATGCACATCTATGATTCGGTAAATTCTAAGTGATGAGTAAGGGGAAGACTGGAGGATGAGTTTATGAGCTTTATTGTTGTATTTCATTGACCACCATTGAGATTTAAGCTTCTTCAGTGAGTTGTGGTCAACTTTAACCCCTGCTCTATTTGCAAAACTTCATCAGACCTCCCTAGAAAATTCACCATTGTTGAAGATATAGTTGATGGTATCTGATCATGCCCTGCTCCTGCATAAAAAAATAGTTAGAAGAATCTAATCCAAAATTAATAAACTTCTCATTCGTTTGTAACTTCCCATTTAAAGCTTTCCAAAGGAGGAAGGAGACTTTAAATGGTATGTACATGTTCCAAATGAGATCCCTGAATTGATCTTTAGATCATTTTTCCCTGATTTCATTCCAAGATGAAGAGCAAGTGAACATGCCATTGGAATTTTCTCTCCACTATGGTTACTAGCCTCTGACTCAACATTTGATAGTTCCACTAGCCTTCTATCCCAAAATCAACTACCTTCTTGTTCAAACCTCTGACTGTCGTTAGACAACTAAGCAAGATGTCCTTCCCCAGTCCAGTCATCCCACCAAAAGGAGCAATTCCCAGAGTTTAACTTCCATTGAATGTGTTTCTCTACATTACACATGTAGTGACTCATGTGTTTCCAGTTCAATAAATCCCAAAAATCCCATTTTTTATATATGAGATTTGATCTTTGGCAGAATTTGGCTTTGATGAAATCACCCCACAATGTGATCTTAGCTCTATAGTTCCACCATTGTTTATATTGGAAGGCTAAGCAGCCTAAGCACACATCTTTCAAATTTTTAATTCCCACCCCTCCTTCATCAATAGGGTAGCATAGGTTCTTCCAAGAAGCCCAGTGGTATTTCTTTTTTTCACTTTTCCATCCCTAGAAGAAGTCTGCCATCAGCATTTGTATTTGCTTAAGTACAGTAGCTGGGGAATTGATAGGTGAAATTTAATGAATGGGTAAGGCTTGAAGAACAAGCTGAATCAACACACATCTGCTAGCATAGTTTAATTGCTTGGTTTGCCATTCTGTAACATTGCAAATAACCTTACAAACAAGATCCGAGAAGTAATAAATCTTGGTCCTACCAACAAAGTGTGGACATCCCAGATAAGTGATTGTACCCTACTTTTGGTTTAACCCAGTGATCCTTTAAATTCATTCTTTTGGCTGTCAAAAACATTTTGATGTACCATGAAATTACTTTTATCACAATTTATTAACTGGCCTGATGTATCCTTAAATAGGTTCTGAGAGTCTTCTCGATGAGTAGAGAGACTTAGCCCTTCCTTTAGTAAACAGGATAGTGTCATCACCAAAACTCAAGTGGTTCACATGGGGGCCCCTTCTTTCCATTATAAAACCATGGTAGTCTTGATGATTGTGTAATCCGTTGAAGGATCTAGAAATCATCTCTGCACCAAAAATAAATAGGGTAAGGGACAAGCGGTGTTCTTGCTTGAGTCCTCTTGAAGAGTGGAAAAAACCAAATCTTTTTCCATTAATTATGATAGAGTACCAATTATTAGCCATGGTTTTGTACACCATATCAATGAAAGTTTCCTAAAAGCCCACCTTCCTAATGACAAGATATATGTAAGCCCAAGAAACTTTGTCATTGGTCTTAGTCATGAAAGCTTAATAATGACATCGCTACCTATGTTTGGGTTTTTAATATGATGGATGATTTTCTCTGCCAGCATGATATTTTCAGTTATACTTATACCCTTCACAAAACCAGTCTGATTTGAGAAAGATCAAATTAGGTAAAATAGGACTCAATCTTGTTCTCAACAATTTAGAGATGATTTTACTAATGAAATTTCTCAGGCTAATAGGCCTGAACTCCTTCAGCTCTTTCGGAACATTCATCTTGGGTAGAAGTACTTTACAAGAATGAGAAAAGTACTTGGGCATCTCTTGGCCACTAAAAAAGCAAAAACCACTCCCATCAAGTCTATATGATAATGTTCCAACATCTTTGGAAAAAATACCCATTTATGCCATCAGGCCCTACTGCAGAGTTGGGGTTCATAGAGAAGACTACTTCTTGTAATTCAGTCATAGTTGGAAGAGAAATAAGTCTGTCATTTTGCTCCTAATTTACCATTCTAGAGATACACTCAATGTTTGATTCATTTATACTTTTGCTCTCCTCTATAAATAGCTCTTGAAAGTGCTCACAGGTTGCCCTACCTATGTTCTCATCTCCTTGAATCCATTCCCTTTTATCCTGGATTATGTGAATGAATAGCCTTATCCTTCTACCCCTTATCCAGGAATGGAAGAATTTAGAATTTGTATCCCCCTCCTTGAACAATTACATCAGAGATTTCTATTTAATGATTGCATTCTCCAACTTGAGATATCAGATATATTTTGCATTAATTTCATGTAGACTCTCTTTGTTGGTAACACTATTTTTCTAAATCAAATTTTTCTCAACATCTTTAACTTTTCCTTCAAACTCTCTAACTTCCATGAAAATGTCACCAAATTCTTCATTGGACAGATTAGTTAGAGTGTTAGAGAGACTTTTCATCTTTTGGTGAAATTTCCACATACTATTTCCATTCAACTACCTTTCCCAACAAGCTTTCACAGTTCCTAAGAATCTAGGGCTATCCATCCAACAATTAAGGATTTTGAAATACTTTGTATGGCTCCCCTCATTGGTAATGATATCCAATAGCAATGGACCAGTAGAAGGATTATGGGTCATAGTAGTTTGAGGCATAATTTCTAGCCAGTTATCATTTTTCAACCCTCTATCAAGCCTTTTCTAGATTCTTTGATTGATGCCTCTATTATTAGACCAAGTCTATTTTTGGCCACTAAAACCTATGTCCATCAAACATCAGTCTTCTATAATGGAAATGAAATCTAGAATTTTTCTGATATAATAATGAATTCCCCCTAATATTTCCTTAGTGGAAGTTATAACATTACTATCCCCCACTGAGCACCAAGGTTTGTCCTCAATATATGCTTGTTAGAGCATTTTATCCCATACAGTTCTTCTTAGGTACTCTTTACATTTGGCATATACAAAAGTCATGGTGAATTATTTTTGAAGCTCATTGTGGCTGAAATCACAGGTAATTTGCTGGTCATCCGGATCTTTCACCACATAGTCAACATCCCCATTCAAAAAAAGTCATATTTTACCATTGCAGTTTGCTATTGCATTGTCCATGGCTAAGTGATACATTTTCCTTACTATATCGATTCTTTCCATGACACCTTGAGTGTTGATTCAACTCAATTCCAAATGATTGTACTAATCATTGGGAAACTCTACATGAGAAAATCCTAGTATTTGGTCTGCCAGACAGCGACAGTTTTAATGTCCTGATTTTGGAAATGGAATTTCTCATTATTCAATCTAGTTGGAGATAAACCTTGCTTTTAAGTCACCTGTTGAATTTCCTCCTCCAAATATTGATCATTTTGAGGACTAAATGCTCTAATCTAAGCATCACTAGTCTCATCATCATCATCAAGTTCCTGCCCATATTGATCATTTCTTTCAACTTCATCTTCTGAATTGATCACCTCATATTCATCAATTAGAGGGGGACTATTGACTTGGTATTTGCCACATTTTTTATGAAGTAGTGCTCTGGGAGTAGGTCTTAATATATTAGTCTGATCAAAATGTTGATCTGACCCTGCTGATTGTCCTCAACCTCCACCTCCTTACATGAATTAACACTCCTTTCCTGTTGGTCTTTCTGATCTTTCTCTTGTTGTTTATTGAGTCTTATCTTAGCAGCATCTCTATTCTGTTTTCTAGGCTTGTTTTTTCTCCTTGGAGTAATTTCTACTATACCTTTAGTAGTATTATTGTCCAACTCCTTCTCTCTGTTGTTCCTATTTTGGAACTTTGTGTTTTCAGTGTCCCTACTTTGTATTCCCTTATGCTTTTCCTTGTTGCTTGTAGGCTTGTTGTTCCTTTTATTTTTTTGTGTTCTCCTTTTGTTGCTTTTTCCTGTATTATGGTCTCTACAGTCCGAGTTTTTATAAGTGTATTCCTTCTCAAGCCCATCATGAGGTAGGTTTCCCCCTTTGGTTACCCCTTCCTGCATGTTAGAAGTGTTCTCCTGACATCCCCCTTCCATAACTCCAACCGCTACAACCAACCTACTATAAGAGATGTTCAATTCACTAGTTATAGGGTTCTCAACTATGATACCTGAATTGATATTTTTGCCTTCCTTTTGCTGCTGCAGTTGTTGCTTATCTACTCTGCTTTTGATTTGTTTCTTGTTTTGATTTCCTTGGCTTTTGTTTCTTTCCTGAATTTTTTCCTGCTCTGGGATTCTGCATTTCTATTATTGCCTTCCTTTTGCCTTGGTATGCCTTGCTTACTTACAGTGTTTTCTTTTATTTTTTTGTTTGTTGCTTTGACCACCCTTTGCTCTTAGCTTCCTCTGTCCTCTTCTTGTGCATTGTGATCTTCCTACAATTCCATATTAGTAAAATATAATTGTTGAGAATTAGTTGTTCTACCTGCTTGTTGGATATCTTTTGAAGCCTAGTTTTTAAAAATAGGTTTCCACATAGTCTTTGAAGTTGCATGCTCATGATTTCTTGTATTTTTCCTTTTTTGAGTTTTCCATTCCTCCTCTTTTTACTTTTCTGTTTGCCTCTGCCTGTTATTGTCCTTACCTTGCTTGCTGTTGTTTTTGTTCTCTTTCTCCTTACATTTGCTTTGTCTATCATCCTTTTTTTTTCTTTGTTGGAATCTTTGTTTTTGTTTTTCTTCTCACCTTCTTTTTCCTTTCTCTGTCTATACTCCTCATCCCTCGTTTTGGTGTTACATTCATCAATATCATGTCCCTGATGTCGACAGTATTCACCATTTGGGTTAACATTCTCAAATTCCGCAGGCTTCCTGATTCCATTGGTGTCAACCGCGGGATCTTGTCCTATCAAAACATGTCCTTGTCTAGGCATAGTCAAGTATATTGGCATCTTTACTATGCCCATTGTAGACCTAGACATTTTAATAAAAGCAGTGTGTAGATATAAAACCTTGCCAACTAATTCCCACAAGGTAGTAAGAAAAGGTTTTTTGTGGCAACGCCATGGTAACCGAGGTAGCAAAATCCAGATAGGCACAATGGGGGTTTCCTCCGTAGGTGTAAAAAATGGTTTCCATGCGTGTATCTTTATAAATTTTCCTTCAATATCATCCTTTGCTGAGTCAAGACTGTGTTATAATCTAACTCATTTTGTAAATAAATAAACACATGCTTTGCATTGTACTGTGCTATGTTGAACCCTCCCCCCACTTAATTGAATTTGTTGTATAAAACACTTTCTGAGAAGCCCTACCTTAGGTTTGCTAGTACTAAATTTCTCAACTAATTTAAACTTGCAATCCCCAGTCAATGTAAGCATGTAATCATACATATAAAAAATGTAGCAGGCAGTCCCTGATTGGTAGTATTTTTCACAGTGGTTCTAAGCACAACAGTTGGGGCTTGAGCACCATTTCTGTGTCTCAAACCTGCTTCCAATGTATGGATCACAGTATAAGGGGCAGGTTCCTAAACTTTATCCTTTTTGGCAACAAGAATGTTCTTATTATTGTTGGAAGAGTTTGTATTGAGGTTAGTAAAGTTTTGGTTAGCATTTTAATCATTAGGACCTCTTCTCTCAAAGTTGCTAGAAATCTTAGGAAATTCTCTATGATAGATATTTTGCCTACTGTTATCCTGCTAATTCAGTTTCTTGTGCCTTTCCTCAATGATCTTGTTTTGCTCCCATTGTTTCTTATCACTTTTAACCATTTGGCCCTTACCTTGACTACTAGTTCTACCCCCCAAGATCAAATTGGTATTGTCCTTCTCATAGTAATCAGTTTCCTGGTGGTACTTATTTTGGATATTTACCTCCCCCTTCTCCTGTACACTATTCATACCAACAAGTTTTCCCACAAAATTTTCATGCTCATGGCCATTGTTAACATTATTACTAACATAATTGACATTATAGTTGTAGTTAGTATGATTAACTTCTTGATTTGCCTCCCCTGCTTGCTCGTTGAAGGTTTGTAGATGGACATGTCCTTGAGCATCTGCAGGTTTAGGATTTAATGCAAATGACGAGTTTGCTGAACTCTACACTTCAATAGTATCCTGTTCACGAACTAAGGCATTGTTATGTGGATTCTTAGAGACTAAGCTTCCTTCCACAGATTCCTTTCATAGGGTTTCTACGTCAATGTTCTTTTCCTTGTTCACATGTTCACGATTATCCTGCTGATTACCTCCATGAGTTGTACCAGAAAAGGTACTAGGGTTGGTTCTTCCTTGCTCAGTGTTATTCCTCTCATTAACTTTTCCTGTGACGTTGTTCTTTCGACTACAATTTTGACCCCTGTGTTCTTCTTACCTACTACTTGAGGTTCCATTTCACTTGATATTGTTTTGATATGAACATCATTCTCTTGTGAATACACCCCAGTAATACTTTGCTGGAAAGATGATCGATTGTGCTTTTGACCTTCGCGACCATTATTTTCTATATTCCCCGAATCCCCACCTTTTTTTCTTTAAATTAGTTCGTTAGTATTTCTTGAAAATTGATTATGATGTAGTTTTAACTAACTTGAATCATTCCCTTCACTATTGTAGTCTTGATTACACTCGATTGATTCAGAGGAAATATTTTTGTTGTTTCCTTCTTCTTCCCTCCGAGAAACTTCGCAGTTCATCGTGCCTTGAGATTTCGATTTAACGGAGTTATTTCATGAAATAGAAACGGACTCAACTAAGGTAAGGTTACTTTGCTCCAAGCTCCCCTTATGGCGGTGGTCCGGCGGTCTGAGATTTGCCACCACCTGCTCACACGCCATGTTTGGCTGTTTGAAACTAGACATTAGACTTGCTTGTTGAATGTAATGCTAGGGAGTGTTTGTTCTAGTGAGTTAAGTTAGAGAGAGATCTAATTTGTGTTTTTTGGTATTTTGGCTTAGGGTTTCGGGTTTATGGTTAGGATTAGGGTTAGGGTTAGGGTTAGGGTTATGGTTAGGGTTTTGGATTTTTTTTTGGTTTTTGAGTTTGGGGTTTAGGATTTGAAGTTTAATATCAATGGTTTAGTATTTAATGTTTGGGTTTTGGAATTTTGGGCTTGGAGTTTAGGGTTTATGTTAGGGTTATAGTTAAGGTTAATGTAACGGTTAGGGTTAGCATTTAGATTGTTTTTTTTATCTTAGAGTTTGAGGTTAAGGATTTGAGTTGTAATATCTATAGTTTATTGTTTAATATTAGGGTTTTGGTATTTTAGGCTTTGGGTTTAGGGTTTAGGGTTAAGGGTTAGGGTTAAGGATAGAGTGACGGTTATGGTTCATGATAGGGATATGGTTAGGGTTATGGTTGATTTTTTTTTTAAATTATAGATTTTGGAGTTAAGGATTTTTTGCTTAAAATCTATTGTTTATTATTTAATGTTTGGGTGTTTGTATTTTGTTCTTGGGTTTCAGGTTGATTATTTAGGGTTAGGGTGAAAGTTAGGCTTAGGGTTAGAGCTAGGGTTTAGGTTTTTTTTTAGGTTTTAGGATGTGGTTTAGGAATTTAGGTTTAAAATCTATGTTTTAGTGCTTAATGTTTAGGTGTATTTTGGACTTACTATTTTTTTGGACTTAGGGTTTAGGGTTAGGGTAAGAATTAGGGTTAGGGTGTAGGCCTTTCATTGGGTCTTATTGTTCAGGGTTTACCCTTTTTTGGTTTAAAATGTATGGTTTAGTTTGTAATATTTGGGTTTGGTATTTAGGACTTAGGGTTTCGGGTTGATGGTTTGGGGTTATGGTTGAGTTAAGTTTACGGTTAGGGTTTTAGGATTTTTTAGATTTTCGCATTTAGGGTTTAGGATTTGAGGTTTAATATCAAAGGTTTAGTGTTTAGTATTTGGGTTTTGGTATTGAGGGAATGGGGTTTAGGATTTATGGTAGTGGTAGAGTTAGAGTTAATGTTAAGGTTAGGGTTTGGGTTTGGGTTGTTTTTTAAGTTTTAGGGTTTGACGTTAAGGATTTGAGTTGTACTATATATGATTTAATGTTTAATGTTAGGGTTTTTGTACTTTAGGCTTTGGGTTTAGAGTTTCGTGTTGTTTTTTTATCTAACGACCCTTGTATTGGGTCAAGGGTTGAGAAACACCCCTAAGCCTTATCATTTATTATAATCAAAGAGTTACATGGAGAAGGGCATAAACAAAAGCGTCGATCCTATGGTGGGTATATAGCTGATTTACCTACTAAGGTTAATCAAGTTAACCTCATACATTGAGTTGTAATCTAAATAAAACTAAGCACCTAGAGAGGACTCCTCTCATAATACAATGTTTCTAAGAATATAAGAATTAGGGAGACTCTCTGTTTACAAGAAAAGTTTTGAAAAAAATTAAACCTACTCAACTAACTATATCTATATCGTTGTCATCGAACAGATTTTTCTTTCCATTCGTGCCATTGCCACTCCATTGTTACCTTGTTGACTTAGTATGGTGGCTGTGAAATCCTTTCAGTTTCCTTCTTTTGAATGTTTGCATTCCCATTTTCTCCAATATGTAACATCCTCTAATTGCTCCAACTAGTTGTCCTTTAGTGTACAAGTGTTGTATAATATCCTGCTTGTGACTCAATTTAGCTAATACATCAGCAGTACCATTTGCTTCCCTATAAAAATGCTTGCATTGAAAATATTCCATTTTGTTGCTTAGTTCTTGAATTTGTTGGATTGTGTGTTGACATATCCATGGTATAAATATTGTATTGGTGATCCATTTACTCCATAATTCTGAATCTACTTCAAACATAATACTCTTGTATCCATGTTATACACACAAATTGAGTCCGTCTTTGATATCTGCAACATTGTTAGTCCCAAAACCAAAAGAAATAGCAAAAGCATAAATCAATTTACCTTGATGATAACGTAATATTCCTCCTCCTACTACTTTACCAGAATTGTATAGTGCACTTCCATCAGTGTTTAATTTAAATATGCCTATTGCTGGCTTTTCCCAACATACCTTGGTTACTTTAAACTGTTGCTGACAGTGATCAGCAAGTTTGATCAAACTGTCCCAGTTATGCTTCCACGGTATGTTAGAAAAAGCCAATATTATAACCTGCATGATGTCTTTAAAAATAGCATATTGCACTATTTGTATACTTGATTTTTTGCCCCCATATTTAACAGCACACCTTTTTTTCCCACAAATTCCAACAAATAAAATTAGGTAAAATTTTAAGAATCAGTTTTTGTACCTCATTATGCACTTGCAGACTTCTCTATTGCAGTAAAAAACTTCTCTGATTTGTAGTTCCATGTTCTGCTCGAACTCTTGATGTATGAGTTTTCCAAATATATCAAGAAAAATTTCCTGTAATTAGTATGTGATTGATATCATCTTTTCCTTTCTTGTGACAGCAATATCACTCAGAATCAGCTTTTCCAAATTTCAGAAGGATTTCATTTGTTTGTAACTTACTCCTCAAAGCTCTCCAAATAAAGAAAGATACTGTAAACTGTCCCTTTTCCTCGGGCATCCAGTTTGCAATCTCTAGAATTCCTTCTTCTGTTGGATATTGGTGTTAAGTATAATAAGCACCAACAATGGAGGAACCTGCACCCTAATATCCCTCTCTTTCCACTTACCGAATTCTAAAAAGCCAGATACTTGAACATTGTTTAGACTAGATACATTGTCACAATAGTTAGCTAAAGCTCCATCCCCTAATCAGTTATCCAAACAGAAACTACAAGTACCTAATGAATATTCCACCTAATATTAGTTTCCACTTCTTGTCGATTGCGAGTAAGATATCTCAAAGCCAATGAATCCCATGTATCATATTTCTTAGCAACAGGATTAGCTCTTTGACAATACTTTGCTTTTAAAAATTGACTCCACAAAGATTGTTTAGTTCTCAACTCCTACCATTATTAATATTGAAAATGTATTAAACATCATCTAAAAGTATTACACCTATGCGTCCTTCAAAAGTAGGATATGCCAAAGTTTGCCATGAAGCCCAATGATACTTCTTCCCTTCTTTATCACTACCCCAAAAGAAATCAGCAATGATTCTTTTAATATATTTTAGGGTAGTCTTAGGAGGAGATATAGATGCTAAAGTGTTGATAGGAATTGACTGTAACACATGTTTCACAAGTGTAATTTTACCTCCAAAACTTAAAATTTTTGATTGCAAAACATATATCCTTTTGATCACCTTATCAACTAAATTAGATTAGTATATGATTCTTTGACCCCCAATGTATAAAGGACATCCTAAATATATAATAGGGCTATGCTTCATAATAAAACCAGTTTCGTGGTTTATAATATCTATAATATCCTGCTTAGTATTTCATGTTACCATAAAGAAACTTTTATCCTTGTTCAATTGTTGATATGACACCATTTCATACTCAACTATAGTCTTCGTGATAAGTTGTAAGGAACTACTACAAGTGGAGGTAAATATAATCATATCATCCGCAAAACTTAAATGATTAATTTGTGGCCCTCGACCTTCCATGTGAAAACCCCTATACAACTGATTTTGATAAAGCAGATTGAGTTGTCTTGATAAAACTTCATCATCTAAAATAAAGAGGCTGGAAATAAAGGATCCCCTTGTTTAACACCTCTAGTTAAATGAAAAAAACCATGTCTTTTACCATTAATGAATATGGAATACCATTTATTACTCATGATTCTCCATATTCTATCAATGAATAATTCCACAAATCCCATTTTTCTCAGTACTAAGCATGTATAAGACCATGATACTCTATCATAGGCTTTTACCATATCCAGCTTGATAACCACATTTCCCTTTCTTTTGGAAGTTTGTTACCATGAATAATCTCCTTAGCAAACATAATATTTTAAGATATACTCCTACCTTTACAAATCCAGATTGATTATCTAAAATAGTAGATAAAATAGGAGCTAATCTAGTACTCATATTCTTTGAAATAATCTTGTTCATAAAATTACTAAGACTAATAGGTAGAAAATCCTTAAGCTTATTAGGAAGATCACTTTTAGGGAGAAGAATTAGACATGCATGAGTCATATATTTAGTCATATCATAGACATTAAAAAAGAATGTATAGAAGCAACAAGATCTTCTCTAATGATATCAAAAAAGACTTGATTAAATTTGCCCCTAATACCATCTGGACCAGGAGCAGAATGAGGATTCAAATGCATTACTACCCTTCTCAATTCATCAAAAGTAGATATCCTTTCCAACTCTGAGTTTTGCTCAGGAGTAATTATATTATGAATACACTGTAAAATATCCTCCCTTACTTTCACTTTTTTACCAGTGAAAATATTTTGATAATACTCACAAGCTTCTCTCGCCATATTATCCCACCCTTGAAACCATTCACCAGTGTCAACCATCATTAAATGTATAAACATTCTTTTCCTTCTTCCTCTCATTACTTCATGAAAGTATTTTGAATTCGCATTACCTTCTTTTAACCAATGAAGTTGTGTTTTTTGTTGAAGAATTGCATACTCAAGTGTCAAATACCTTATATATTGTGCATTAGCAGCATGCCAATTCTCTATATTTTCCTTACTATTATCATTAAGAACAGTTTCTTCAGCACTCCTAACAACCTCTTCATAATGATTGACTTTTGTAAAAACATCACCATATTGTTTCTTTGACCACGTACTTAAAGTAGTTATTAATATCCTCATTTTTGTATGTAAATCTACATAGGATTGCCTACAACCTTTCTTTTCCTACAACTTTCTACAATATGTAAAAAAGAATCATTCTCAGTCCAACAGTTGAGGAACTTAAAATAATTAATCACTTGTTTATTTCTATCACTCATTTCCATCAGTAATGGACAATAATCAGATCCTACAGATGGAAGATGAGTAATAGTAGTCTGAGGCATCCTCTCCAGCCACTTATCATTTACCAAACCACTATCAAGCCGCCTCCAAATTCTAGCCCCATCCTTTCTGTGATTACACCAAGTATATTGTTTCCCATTATACCTCATATCCACTAATCCACAACATTCTACAATATTAATGAATTTAAAAATTTTATCTATGTTGTAGTCTCTACCACCCAACTTTTCTTGTGTAGATGAGATCACATTAAAATCACGAATTATACATCAAGGATGAACATTTTTTGACAAATTTAACATGGTGTCCCATAATGGTCTCCTCAAATGATCCTTACATTTAGCATATACATATGTTAAAATAAATTTTTCACTATAATCCACATGATTAACTTCACAAGTGATATGCATTTGATCAATTACCACCACTTTCCAATTCACTCGACCAAAGTAACCATATTTTGTTACTATAATTACTATGACCATTGTCCATAAGCAGCTGCATTCTATAAGAATCCATTTTCTGTAACGCTCCTTTCCTTTACAATGGATCACCTTGCTTAAGATCTCTTAATTAATGAAAGAAGCCATGCCTATGACCATTAATAATAGCTGAATACCAATTCTTTCTCATGATTCTCAATACTAAATCAGAGAATATTTCCCCAAATAAAAATCTCCAAAAAATTAAACAGATTAATGACCAAGTTACTCTGTCATAAGCCTTTGTCATATCCAGTGTAATAACTACATGGTGACCTACATAATGTTTTATTAATATCATGAATAATGTCCTGTGAAAGCACAAAATTTTCTGTAACGCTCCTTTCCTTTACAAAACCTGACTAGTTTTTAGATATTATTAGTCTTCTATGTTGAGAAACATGATGTACTTTGCAACAATTTCATGGAGGATGCTTTTATTTTAGTCACTTTGGTTAGTGATGTAGTTTTCTTCCGCATTGTGCACTTGTTCCTCATACATCCTAACCTTTTGGAAAATATCACCAAATTCTTTCTTATACCAACCACTAAGAGTGTTTGACAGACTTTTCATTTTATGGTAAAATCTCCACATACCTGTACCTCCTACTTCCCTCCCCCAGAAATTTTTTACTATTTCCATAAATTGAGGGTTCTCTACCCAACAGTTGAGAAATCCGAAGTATTTGATGTGATCAGTAGATGTGGACACCATTTCCATAAGAAGAGGGCAGTGATCATACCCAGTAGATGACAAGTGAGTTATTGTGGTTTGAGCCATATTTTCCAACCAATAATCATTTACCATATCCCTGTAAAACCTCTTCCATATTCTGTGACTAATACCTCTCTTGATGGACCAAGTGAATTTCTGACCACTAAAAACAATGTCCAAAAGGTGACATTCTTCAATGACAGCATTAAAATCCATATTTTCCTCATGTTATAAGGCATGAAAAACCGTGGATTCACGGTTTTTTAATGCTTTTTACTTAAGTTTAGTGTGTGTCCAAAAGCCTTTTTGTATTGATTTTTATGTAAGTTTCCCTTTATTTACAGGAAATCTGTCTAAAGATGAACGCGGAAGTTTTTGAGCGAGAAATGAAGAAAAGTTACCACTTATTGAGCTAGTGACGGTCCGTCGTTCATGTGACGGTCTTCAGGTGGCATCATAGTGAAGCTGCTGAAGGAAGATGGGGAAGTCTGACCAATTGTGGGGTTACGAAGTGCATGACGGACCGTCATAGCCACGACGGTCCATCCTACTAGTTTGACGTTATGATCAGAGAATTAGTTGAGCCGCCTTTTGAGAGATTTTCAGCAATTATAGTCCTTTTTTTTTCAGGTTTTAGTTTTGTTATAAATAGTTGTAAAAACCTCATTTTTGGGGTTAGACTCTTGATTATTAGACATTTTCATGTTAGATTCTTTGTTAGGAGATTATTTTGGATATTTGACTTTGGATTATTACACTTTTCTCTGGAGTTTATTGTTGGTGGTTTTGTCGATTAATCAAGTAAATTTCAGGATTTTATTCTTTCTCATTGAAGTAAGTGCATGAATTCTTATATTATAAATATGAATATTGTGATTACGACTATGGGAAACTAAACTCCATATCTAGGGTTGTGGGAACCATGGGTGTATAATGAGGTAAAATCTAACTAAAATAACAATTCTAAAATAGTGTCTTGCAAGTATTGATAATTCTTTCTCTTAGAAGTCTTTTTAACGGATGGCCAACGTTAGAACTCGCCTTAATTCTAGTTGCCGGACCAAGGAGGTAGATAATAGGAAAAGAATTATCAACATAGATATAGTGTATACTATATAATAGGCTAGTATTGATTGGTACGAGGTAATACCATAGTCAAATATCGAATATAATGCTTAATATGAGGTAAAGGTAAGAGTTAGTACAGAAACACACGTATCCGGACCAAGGTGCAAAGTGAAATTTTCTAGATGCCAAACCAAAGATTTAGCATTACACAACTTATCATTTTGAATGTAAGATAGTAGGAAAGAATTGTTATAGTTAGAATTATCAAGTTCGGAATCTGTGGGGAACACGTAATCCCTAGTTACTTTTATTAATTGATTACACTCCAATATTTGAATCTGTTAGGTGTCTACTTTAATTTAGTTAGTTATTTTCATTTATTTAGAAATAACCCCCCCTCGTCCCTTTTATTTTCTTTTTTTTTCTAAGGAAATAATTGACTAAATAATAGTCATAATAGATTGAAGTTAAGTCTGAACTAATTTCCACGTGGGAACGATCCCAACCCCATTAGTTGGGTTCCTTACTTGATACTACCGCTTTACTTCTTATTTGGGAAGTAATTTTGAGCATATCAAATTTTTGCGCCGCTTTCGGGGAAAGTAGCTTTTAGCTTAACTTAAACTAATTACTATAGTTCATTCGATATTTTATTAATATTACTTTGTTTATTGTTTTTTTAATTTTGCAGAACTATCTTCCTTGTATGACAACTACACGAAGAGGAAGAAAACCCTTGTTTCCCTACGATCACGAATTAGAGAGTACACTACGCAACATGAATCAAAACTTGGGTATTAATGATGATGATCCTAACCAAAACATCTCAACTCCGGTTGATGTTAATGGTCAGTTATTACCTGATGCTCCGGGTAAAAATCAACAGAGAGGACAAAATCCCGCTCCACGTCCGCAAGAACACTACAGAGGTTATGACAATATAGCAGACTCCGATTGGCCACTTGTCTTTCCCCCTCTACCACCAGGACACACCTTTGTGGTAACTAGTATCCTGATGCAAATGCTCACTGCCAGAGGTTTGTTTTCAAGGCTACATTGTGAGGATCCACATGCCCATATAGCTAAGGTAAGGTCAGTGTGTAAAAGTTGTGTAGGGAGGCCTGATTTGGATTTGGATGTCATAGGGCTAAGAGTCTTTGCTCTCTTACTGATGGGAGAGGCTACTATACGGTTCACTGAGCTCCCTTATAACTCAATTTTCACTTGGAACGAACTAAGGGACGTTTTCTTAGCACGCTACTATCCGGTCTGTAAGAAACTAAACCAGAAAGACAGAGTGAACAACTTTGTGGCACTACCAGAAGAGTCAATTAGTAGTTCTTGGGATAGATTCACCTCATTTTTGTGAAGCGTCTCCGATCACCGCATAGATGACTAGTCATGGAAGGAATATTTTTATCAAAGACGGGATGATAATAATAAAGCGGTGTTGGATACTATAGCGGGTAGTTCTTATGGGGAGTGTCCTTAATCTGAGATTGCTGAAAAGTTATAGAAAATCTCCCAGAATAAGAAAGCTTGGAGTACTAGGAAGTCAGATACTGGGAGAAATACCTTCGAAGTGCAATCCACTCACAACCCAGCCACATATGAGATTCGTGAAGACGTGGCTCAGATTAGAACTAAGTTTGGGTCGGTATTAAAACATATCACTAGGGGTCCAGAAAAGATAAATGCAGTTAACTACTTGAGTAAACCACCACCACCATATGATGAATGTTTTTTTGGGGAGAATTCCTATGTGGTAAATTAACAACCGGGGGGTTTCCGACCGAGTACCCAAGGCTCAAATCAGGAGAATTGACACAAAGGTAAAGGAAACAAAGGTCAGATCTATGGTAACTATAACTGTGAGGGTCATTATGTCTGAGATGGACAATAGAACCGCGACAACAACTTCAACGGGGGTAACTATGGTCACAAAAATGATAGGAATGGGCCCTATGTCCCTCCTCAAAATTGTGAATTTACTCCTAGGAATAGTGGAGATAGTATGGCGCAATTTGAGGATATGTTGCACAAAATGATGAGGAGGTTTGACGCTAATGATGAGCACATAAAAGAGTTAAGGAATGATTTAGCGGATATTGGGCAGAAAGTCGATACACATGCAATATCGATTAAGTCAATTGAGTTTTAAATGGATGAATTATCTGCGACTGTAAACACACGACAACCGGGCACTCTTCCTAGCAACACTTTCCAAAATCTAAAAAATGATTGACACTGTATGGAAATCACTACTTGGGGTGGTAACCAGACCATTGACCCACCTATGACGTCTAAGGAGAAAAAGGTGACAAAGGATAATGATAAAGTGGTAGAGGTTAATTGTGAAGCAGAAGATAACACTGGAAAAGATGCTGAAGTGCCTACAAAAGTAATTCCCATTCCTAGACCACCACCACCTTTCCTAAGAGATTAGTGAAAAAGACCGAGGATGGTAAATATCGGCGTTTTATAACTATGTTTAAGCAGCTTTCTGTCAATGTCCCTTTGGTAGAAAATCTAGAACAAATGCCCGATTATGCCATGTTTATGAATGATCTAGTTACAAAGAAAAGATCGGTCACTTTCGAAGATGATGATAGAATGCAACATTGTAGTTCTATTGCTACAAGATCACTCGTACAAAAGAAAGAAGATCTGGGTGCGTTAACTATTCCTTGTACAGTCGGGTCATTACATTTTGCGAAAGCATTATGTGATCTAGGGGCAAGCATAAATCTCATGCCCATCTCAATTATCAAGAAGTTGGGTTTGGGTGACCCAAAGCCCACTGCGATGCGGCTACTAATGGCTAATCGAACAGTGAAAAGGCCTATAGGGATACTTCATGATGTTCTAGTAAAAGTGGAGTCATTCATATTTTCCGGCAGATTTTGTTATTCTTGATTGTGAAGTGCCTATTATTCTTGGGAGTCTCTTCCTTGCTACGGGAAGAACCTTAGTTGATATGGAAAAGGGGCAGATGAAATTTTGGTTGAAAAATGAGAAGGGACCTTTAACATTTGTAGGTCCATGAGGCAGAGTGGTGAGCTCCAATTGGTATTTTCTATATCCTACATAAAAAGATAAAGAAAGACCATGACCTTAAAAGGGTAAAAACAAAAGTTTATGGTTGGGGATTCAGTGCTTTTAGACAATTCTAGGTTGCGTTTGTTTTCGGGGAAGCTCAAGTCCAAATGGACTGGCCCTTACTTGATTATCCAACTATTCCCTCATGGAGCAGTTGAGTTAAAAATGAAGGAGGGTGTGCGGTTTAAGGTAAATGGACAATGAATTAAACACTATTTTGGGCATGTTGAATCAGTGAATGAAGTGTTTGAGGTATACCATCTTGACGAAGGCTGAGTAATCAAGTGTCCCCAGTCGTGCCGCGATGTTAAATCACGCGCTTGTTAGGAGGCAACACAATACTTATAGATTTCTTTCTAGTAATGGTTGAATTTTCTACTAATGGGTTTTTAAAGTTGTAGGCACATCACCAGAAAATTCTACAGAAAATCACTCTGCAACAGTCACTGACGAACAAATCCACGGATCTTCACAGGTGCGACATACTGTTTGCATGAATCTGTCTTGCTAGGTAAGTCTGTCATTTATTTTCAATAATACGGCACACGCGACGGATCAATGACAGACCATCGCAAATGCGACAAACAATCATAGAGGTCTCGTTGAATCGTTAATGAGCATACCCGACCTTACCAGTTTGGGTGTAGTTTGAAAAATTGGTAACTTTAAAAACACCACCTCTTCATTTTACCCATTTCCTTCCCTCTTTCTCCAAATTTCCTTCCTTTTCAACTTCCAACTTCCTACCTCCCTTCTCTATCAACTTATCGCTTCACCAAATTCCCTAATTTCGAATATCTTTTTTCTACTGGTCGAAGTCGGTTGTTGTGGTTCTGTTCTGGATCACCTAATATCTCCCTTGCTTGTTTTTCTCAAATTTTCAGGTATGTGTCTCTGATTTCTACACATTTACATTACATTTTTGTTTATCAATTAGTATTAGCCTATTTCTTTTTGGTGGGTCCTCATGCTTTGATCAAATTTTGTCTGACCTAGGTTAAGAATCCTTAAATTTCATTGTTAAAACTCTAAATATAGGTGCTTTAGCATTGCTATTTTGCTATGTAGTTGGGTTCACACATGTAGGTCAACACTAAAAAAATTCCATTTGAGTCATAGGGGATGATTGTGGCATCCCCAGTTCAGTCACTGCAAGATAGAACGAGACCCAATGACGGACCGTCGTACCCACTATAGACCATCATAGGGTCCGTTCCAACACCTCGCTCTCAAATTTCCTCCAAGTGTCAACCAACGGACACATGCAACAGACCGTAGTTACCACGACGGTCCGTCCTCCACAACCGTTCTGGTTGTCAGAGACCCTATTCCTAAGGGTCTCCCTCTTTTTCTAAGTTTCCTCTTACGGACATCTACGATGGACCTTCATACACTCAACGGTCCGTCCTGCACAACCATTCCAACGGTCAGAGACCCCTCTCCTAACGGTCTCCATACCTTTTCTAAGTGTCCTCTAACATAAATCTACGACAAACCTGCACAACCGTCATGGTTGTAAGAGACCCTTGTCCTAAGGTTCTCCCACATTTTCTAAGTGTTCCCAGACGGACATCTACGATGGACCGTCACACCCTCAATGGTCCTCCTTGCACAACCATCGTGATAGTCAGAGACCTTTCTCCTAAGGGTCTCCACGACGGACATCGATGACAGACCGTCATTATCACGACGGTCCGTCCTTCTTATCAGTCATACTTATCAGAGACATTCCTTCAGGGGTCTCCACATCAAAATAGTTGAAGTAAGACATGACGCACCATATAATGGTCCATTGTACTCACGCGAGTCGTCACCTAGTCCGTCGTGTTTCACTGTTATTGTAGAAAAGTCATTACAGCTTGGCTCTTATATGATTTTGTTTTGTTTTTGCTCACTTTGATTGCTCCTTCTCATACTAATATTGATTCTATACAAGTACTATCTCTTATGGAACCAAAACAAGATCAAGTTTACGCACCTGGGCAATCAAAGTATGTCGCACTGTCTGCCCGCCTAGTCATTGGTTCTGATGATGAGAGTGACCCCAAGTACGTGCCCCTAGGCACTGCCACTCTATTACGAGCTGCACGTGCTACCAGACCTACGCCCAAAAAAGTGGCGTCCAGCGTAGTCGCTGCCTCCAAGTCTGATGAAAAGCGCACACTAAACGTCACACCTTCTCTGTCAGCTACTCAGCGTCTGGATCCTTAGGCGTTTCACAGTCGGAGGAAGTCTCCGGGTATGATGAAGTCCCTGCACCCATAATAGATGCACAGTGTGCCTCATCATATGAGGCCGACAGTTCTGATTTGACTCCTTGCTCAGTGACTCATGCTCTCACCCCTGTTGCCGACCAGCCCAACTGGTGGAGTTTCGACAGGGAAAAATCAAGTTTATTCAGACGCAAAGTTTCTGAATGATAGAGGAGTCATGACACAGACCCTTACACAGGAGAGGTGTGTCCTTACGGGAAGTCTCCCTACCATGCCAGAGATCCACAATCTCTTCACCAGACCCCGACTAGAGTGGACAACGCGTTCTTTGGGCCGTTATAGTGAAGAGGTAGTGCGAGAGTTCTACGACTCTCATGTGGCTACTCTCAGATTACAGATAGCTAGGTGAGCTGACCTTACCAAATCCACTTGATCATGTACGAGTACGTGGCATTAAGGTCGATATCTCTCTGCCTTCCATCCGCTAGTATCTATATGGCGAGGAGGTTGATGCCAACTGTGCCCCTCTAACCGCTGAGTTCGACTACCTGTGGCAAATTGTCAAAGATGGCCAATTCTTGCGTGAGCCATCCGTGAGAGAGACCATAAAGATGTGGATGGCCCTGCACTTGTCTGTCTATGGAGAGGGTGCCGACTGGTAATAGAGCCAAAGGGAGCCAGCAAGAAGGCTGACTTGACCTTCACGACTAAGTTGTTATGGTTGATTGTCCGCCACTACCTTTCCCCCACGGACGCTGACCATATAGTCACATGGGATCGTGCAGCTTTGATGGCGGCGCTGATAGCCGTGTTTGAGGTGGACTTTGCGTGGCTTCTACAAGCGGTCATGAACGAGAGGTCTTTTTAATGTCACAACTACATACCCTTTTTCATGCATGATATTTTCCTTATGTAGGGCCGCATGTGCGCCCATCTGGATCATTGATCAGCTCAAGACTCCGCTGGGCACTGTTGATATCAGCCTTATTAGGGATGAGGCCAATGAGTTTCTCCACGTAGAGAGCCCTATCAAGAGTTGCCTCCACTTGGTGAAAATCTTGCTGATATGGTAGCACAGGCTCACAGCGCTACGCAGGCTGCTTCTGAAACCACTACACTACCCCATTCGAGTCTATCCCGGGTAGTAGCACTACCCTGAGGTCCTCTCGCTCAGCCCCTTTCCACGATCTGGTCCCACTTGCTAGGCTCCTTAAACTAGAGGCAAAGATTGCTACACTTCTGCATCACATCTAGCCTTTGATGCAGAGGTCTACTGCAGAGGCAGAAGAGAGCTTGGAGCGAAAAATGGTCCAGCACATAGAGAGGAAGATCGCCGAGGTTCATCAACACTTGGAAGCTTTAGAATGGGGGGTGCTAGCCCGGCTAGCCCCTCAGTTGGATGTGTCGACCCTTCAGGCTGCGGTCGAGAGTCTTCAAGCGGACATTGATATGATCTTAGAGGCTAGGGTGCCTGAGTTTGTAGCCTCTTCTGCAGAGCCTGCTAGGAAACACTGATGGAGGCCTTATTCACCACTTCTTAGATTCCACCACCTCCCCCTCGAGAGCATGACAAGAGGTATAAATGTGAGTAGAGGATGAGGCTTAAGCACGGAAAAAAGAGGTGCCGTGAGATGGAGGTCGCGAGGAGAGTCTCGCTTGCTAATTAGGAGGCGCGTCAGATCAGGGCTGTAGAGGCAGCTACTGGGGTATCTAGCTCTAGATATGTGGCATCTAGCTTATCGTTGGCACTTTGCGCCCCAGGTTTGCTTCACCTACCACTCTCGTATTTCAATATTATTATGCATTTGGGACAATTAGATATCTTTATCTTGGGAGTGGGGTAAATGTAAAGTGAGTGCTAGGGTAAAGTCTGAGTAGTCCAATTCACTATCCTCTTTTAAGGTTTTCTTGCATATGTTCTTTTTCCCCAAGAGACTGATTATTTTTATTGTTTAATCGACCTGTCTATATATTTTGTACAAGTTTAACTATGAAGCATGATGGCTAGAATAATATCCTGATGAAATGAAAATGATGCATGACTAGGCATAGTAATTGATAAATGTGCGGTTCAGAGCATGACCTAGAGATACACCACTACATGACCTTAAATCTAAAATTCGAACTAGGTGTCTGATAAACTGGTAGTGAAATGAGATATCAAGTGAGTGTGACAATGATTTGAATAGTACACTATTTGTACTTAGCTAAAACTTGTGTGGTTAGTCCTGCTAAATGTAAGTTGTACTAGACAACTAGGAAAGGATCATAGGCCCTTGTTCAAAATAGCCCATTTTTAGCCTAAATAAAAAAATGAAATTAATCCTTCTTTGTTCCAAATGATTTGATCTTAATTAGGCCTTTCTTTTTCACCCATATTGATCTTTTCTGGGAATAATGTGTTGGCCCTGGTCCCTCCTTGGATATGTGCACCTCTACTTATGCAAAAAGCATAACTTGAAGGCCCCTAATGCAGTAAACCACCTTTTATGGCCATGACCTAACTTTTGGTATTGTTTACTTTGACTCATGGAAAAGCAATGAGTTGAGGGTGGCTATTTTGAGGAATGCTCTGGAAAGTGGGGTTGAAAGAACAAAGAGAGAGAAAGAACAAATGTAAAGTGACTCAAGAACCAGTTGAAAGAAAAGTGGAAAAAAATTAATAATAATCCAATAAATACAAGCAAGAAAAGAAGAAAGTCACTTATACAAATTAAGAAACAATGGAAAATAGCAAGGTGAAAGCATATGAAAAATTGGGCGAAATAAAATGATAAAAAGTGTGATGTTTAGCCGATATGTCAAGGAGGTAAAAAAGTAAATTTAAGTATCCTAAATATACCTTACATGACCCTGAGCCAATGTTACAAACTAAGAAAGTCCTATCGTGACCTAAAAGTTGTATAGAAAACTTAAAGTAGTGAAAATAAGGGCAAGCTTATGGCAATATGTATGAATGAGTTGTGAATTTGTTCTGAGAGTGAGTGTTGAAAAGTAATCCTTATACTCAAACTGAAATCATTGTTTGAAAAATGAGGATGTTGTTTTGGAGTGAGGACACTAGTTGCAATACCGGAAATATTAGCACCTCGGTGAGAAATTGAAGAGGATAGGTGTTAGCGCGTGTGAGTCTGTGTCATGGTCTGAATTCACATAATTCATGCCGAATAGTGATAACATGCATAAATATGATGAGATTGATCGGGATTGATAGCCAAATGATTGCGAAATTTAAATATGGAAAATATTGTACAAAGATATTTTTTGTGATTCATAGTGCGTCCCTTGAGGACAAACAGCGAATTTAAATTGAGGGTGTTGATATACCATGGTTTCACGGTATTTTTAATGCTTTTTCCTTATGTTTAATGTGTGTCCAAAAGCCTTTTTGTATTGATTGTTATGTAAGTTTCCCTTTATTTGCAGGAAATCTACATATAGATGAACGCGGAAGTCTTTTAGCGAGAAATTCAGAAAAGTTACCACCTACGGAACTTGTGATGGTCCGTCGTGCCTGTGACGGTCCGTAGGTGGCATATTTGTGAAGATGTTGAAGGAAGATGGGAAGTCTGACAAACTGTGGGGTTACGAAGTGCATGACAGACCGTCATAGCCACGACGGTTTGTCCTGCTGGTTAGTCGTGATGATCAGAGAAGTAGTCCCAGAACCCAAATTCCAAGAGTTGAAGTGTTATGGAACGGAGACCCTCGACGGACCGTTGTGCCTGTGAGGATCCGTCAGACCATCCGTCTAGGGTAATGAAGAGAGTAGCAGAATAATTTGCAAAGTATGGGACGACGGGGTCCATGACGACCCGTCGTGACCA
Source organism: Solanum arcanum (assembly GCA_027789145.1). Classification (NCBI taxonomy): domain Eukaryota; kingdom Viridiplantae; phylum Streptophyta; class Magnoliopsida; order Solanales; family Solanaceae; genus Solanum; species Solanum arcanum. The sequence goes on along the minus strand of CM050935.1, from coordinate 19,786,335 downwards.
TAACGACCCATCGCGAGGTCTGTCGACCCAGCCTCATTTTGACATATTTTAAGCAATTAGAGTTCTTCTTTTATTAGGTTTTTGTTTTTTTACAAATAGTTGTAAAAACCACTTTTTCCGGTTAGACTCTTGATTATTAGACACTTTCATGCTAGATCCTTTGTTAGGAGATTATTTTGGATATTAGACTTTGGATTGTTGCACTTTTCTCTAGAGTTGATTGTTGGTGATTTTGTCGATAAATCAAGTAAATTTATGGATTTTATTCTTTCTCATTGAATTAAGTTCATGAATTCTTATATTATATATATGAATACTGTGATTATGATTATGGTAACTAAACTCCATAACTAGGGTTGTGGGAACCATGGGTGAATTATGAGGTAAAATCTAACTGAAATAACAATTCTTGAATAGTGTCTTTCATGTATTGATAATTCTTTCTATTAGAAGTCTTTTAAACATATGGCCAACATTAGAACTCGCCTTAATGCTACTTGCCGGACAAAGGAGGTAGATAATAGCAAAAGAATTATCAACATAGATTTAGTGTATAATATCTAATAGGCTAGTATTGATTGGTACGAGGTAATAACTTAGTCAAATATCAAATACAATGCTTAATATGAGGTAATGGTAAGGGTTGGTATAGCAACACACGTATCCGGACCAAAGCGCGGAGTGAAATTTTCTACATGCCTGACCAAGGATTTAGAAATACATAACTTATCACTTTGCATACATGATACTGGGAAATAATTGTTATAGTTAGAATTATCAAGTTAGGAACACGTGGGGAACACGTAAACCCTAGTTACTTTTATTAGTTGATTAAACTCCAATATTTGAATCTGTTAGGTGTCTACTTTAATTAGTTAGTTATTTTCATTCATTCAGAAATAAAACCCCCTTTTTATTGTCTTTGTTTTCTAAGGAAATAATTAACTAAATAATAGTAATAATAGATTGAAGTTAAGTCTGAACTATTTTCCTTGTGGGAACGATCCCAACCTCATTAGTTGGGTTCTTTACTTGATATGACCGCTTTACTTCTTATTTGAGAAGTAAGTATTAAGGTATCAAGGCACCCCTCCAAGTTTTTCCTCCACAGACGTTATAAAATTGAAATATCCAACAGCACACCAAGGGTTATCATTCAAAGTAGCTTGCTGAATTATTTTTTCCCAAAGGTACTAGTAAATTGATATTGTAATTCATTGGGTTTCATGTTGCAAGTGATTTGATGTTCATCTTCATCAAGAATATTACAATCAATATCATTGCTCCAGGAAACCCAAATCTTACCATTACAATTAGTAGTAGCAGTTCCATGTCTAACTGCACTTTAAATCTTTGAACATGAACACTATCTTAGAAAGGATCCAAAATGGTAATAAGATAAATTGTAGAGCTTCCTGAGCATCTTGAGTCTCTCTAACACTCCGTGAGTGTTGATCCCTCTCACATTCCATATGATTGTACTAATCAATGGGAAGATTTAAAGGAAAAGAGACTATTATTAGGTCCGCTAGCAGTGACATTATTAACATCTTCTTTTTTGAAGTGGAATTTGTGATGTTTAAAACCCCTTGGAGATAGCCCCTGACATTATGTTACTTGTCGGGTTTCATTCTCTAGGGTCTGATCATTATGAGGACTAAAATCCTTAACAAGGACCTTACTAGTCTCATCATCATCATCAGGCTCTTCTAGAGATTTATTATCCCAATCAAGTTCATCTTTAGAATTATCCACAACATATTCATCCCATGTACGCACTGTATTAAATTTACACTTTTGTTGTCTCTTAGATGGAGGATCTGCTGTTGGAGGAGTCATATACTGATCTTGTATGGGAAGAATATCCAACCCATGGTTATCATCCACCATGATAAATTTGTTACATAATTCTTCCCTTCTTTCCTGTTCATGTTCAATGTCCATGTCTTGTTGCTTGTTCTGTCTCCTTTTTGCAGCATCTCTTTTTTTTGCTAGGCTTATTCTTACTCTAAACTGTGCTGTCAGGAGTATGTGTATTACTTTGTTTCCCTTGATATCTATATTCCAGATTGTTTTTTCTCTTTATTTTCCTTGGCTATCTGTTTGTTTGTTTCTCTGTTCTGCACCAACTGCTGAATTTTTTGTTGTTCCCCTTGTTGTTGTATGTTATTAGTACTATTGAAGGCTCTATGGTCTGTACTAGGGTCAAAATACAATCCCTCATGCATAACATGACGGAAATTCCCCCCTTTAGTAGCCCCATCCTGCATATTAGTGGCTATATCCTGACACCCCCCATCAATACCTCCAGAAACTTCATCGGTATAACCAACATTAATGCTAATAATATTGGCGGTTTTGGGACTTGGGTGCATTGAGTCAATACTTGTTCTCTTTTACTTGTTGCCTGCAGTAGCTTGTTGGTTTTCTATGTTATGAATGTTGAGGTTGTTCCTTACAGTTGGGCCCTTAGCACTCCAATTTTTTTGTTGGGATGCCTGCTCTACTGCTTGTCTGGATTTTCCTTGTACTGTTTGATTTACCTCCTGCTGTTCCTGCATATCAAGGTTAGCAAAAATATTTTGAGTCTAAAATTTAGTTACACTTGTTGTTTCCTGCTCCTGTTGGTGGCTGCTACGGCTTCTTTGTTTAGGAGGTGAGACAGATCTCCAAACCGCCTTGGAGGTTGTTTGATCTTGATTTTTTTGTTGCCTGTTTTTTTTTGTCTGCCATTGTTCCTCTTGTTGATTCATTGATTCATTGTGTATAGCAGCGTGCTTGAGTTCTTCCTTTTGACTTGTGTTTTGTTGATTCTATGTTCTTGCATTGAACTCAGAGTTACTTGTGCCATGTCCTTGAATCTTCAACTGAATCCTCTGTTCCTGATCTTCCTTGGATTTTCTTTCAGTTTCCCATTCCTTCTTTTTCCTAATTTCTTCATCCCTCCTATTAATTGTACACTCATCTTCCATAAGCCCCAGATGCTTGCAGTACATGCAGTAGTTTGGGATGCCCTCATATTCAACTTTCAACCACCGTCCTTTATTGGGGTTAAAGTTATAGAAAACAACCAAACATAGGAAGGTCTAGTTTTGGTAAGATCAACTTGAACTTTGACTCTAAGTGTTCTAGCTCTAGTTCTTTTAAAGGATGTTGATTCTAAGAATAACGCCTTCCCAATTGAACTAAGAAAAGTTGTTAACAACACTTTGGTATAGCAATGCAAAGGAAAACCAGGGATATCCACCAAAATTGGGATAATGGGAGTCTCTTGTTCAGGGGGGAAATCAGGAGTCCATGTTTGTATCCTCATCACTTGGCCTTCATTGTTCATCTTAAGCTTTGTCCAAAAAATTTTGTAATCAAATTCATGGCCAAGGTCAATGTAAACATGCCTAGCATTGAAGTGTGTGATTGTCACACTCCCTGTGAGTTATGTTTGGAGTATGAAACTTTTCCTAGCTAACCCCATTTTAGGCATTGTATTAGTAAATTTGCCCACAAAAGTGTACTTAAACACCTCACCCAACTTCACATAGCAATCATCCTCCTCAAGAAGCACAAGAGGGAATCCTTTCCTTGTTATATATATAGGATCATTCAAAACTATAGGGATTTCATTCTTTGCTTGGTTATATCTTAATCTTGCTGTAAATTATTACACAACAGTAAAAAGAACCGGCTCAGAGATTTTATCAAGCTTAGAGTTGTTGCTAGAATTTTGACTTTGTAGCTGATTATTTCTAATAGTTCCATGACCATCCTTATTGCCTTGCTTAGAAATTTTGTCTGTCTAAAAATTAGTTTCATACCTTGTGTAGTTATTGGATGTCTTGGGGAACTAGCTTTAGTAGTTCGTATGTGCATTGTTTGTTGGGTTTGATGGATTAGCTCTAGCCTGAATGTAGTTGTTCTTAGGATGTTGTTTTTTCCTTCCTTCTCCTCCTCGAACCTATTTAGTATCCTGGTTGTATCCTTTAACATTGTATTGTCCATTCTTCCCATTCTACATTTCGATGCCGGCTTGCTCAAATTGTTCACTTGACTCTTGTTGGTTTTGTAGCTGTCCATTGCCATGTTCCTCACCTTTGTTATTCATGTTTGTTGTGTCTTTTGAATAACCTGCATACAAATTAGGAGTTAGATGCGATGAGCTACCAATAATACCAAATGAAAAATTTGAAGGTTGTGCTTCATTTCATGAGACTATTGTTTGAGGCCTCCTAATATTCAAGTTAGTAGCCTGTTGTGCCCTCGTCTTCTCCCCATCTTAGAAGTTGATTCCTTCTCCCATTGTTCTTGCCCCATTTGATTGAGAATCGACTAGGGGGATGTCTTCTACATCATTACGATCTGAGCCACAGTGTTCTTCATTACTATCATGTTTTTCCTTTAGGAGGTTTGACTGTAGAATAATTGGAAGTTATAGAAGTGTTATTGATGTTAATATCCCATTTAAGATGATTAGAGAATCTTGTTACACGAGTTTCTTTAGTCTAAGAAACAATATTCAACAAGCTTCCATGGTAATCAAACTCATTGTCAACGTGAATGAAATCATGCCTGGCATTGAAGTGTGCGATTTTCACACTCACTCTTAGTTGAGTTTGGACTATGAAACTTTTCCTAACTAATTCCATTATAGGCATTGTATAAGTAAATTTGAGTAATAGTTTGTACTTACACACCTCAGCCAACGTCACATAGTAATGATCCTCCTCCAGAAGCACAACCGCGAATCCTTGCCTAGTTGTATGTATAGGACCATTCAAAACTACAAGGATTTCATTCTTTGCTTGGTTATATCTTAATATTGCAGCATGTGATTGCACAACATTATAAGGAGCCGGATCAGAGATTTTACTAAGCTTAGAATTATTGCTAGAATTTTGAAAAATACAGCGGTTAATTTCTAGCAGTGCCCTGACCTTCATTATTGCCTGACTTAGTTATTTTGTCAATTTGAGTGTTAGGCTCATTGTAACGACTCATTTGATTGTTTTGGGGTACTAGAGCTTTTTATTTCATAATGTACTTTTTATAGATTCTAAATTTATAATTTGGACTATTCGTAACTATAATTATAAAATTAATGGGGTACTTTTAATAATTAATTTAATTGATGGTTAAACAAGATAATACTAAAATCAATAGAATATAACATTTTATTAATCCATAATTTATACCCATAGATATATGATTAAATAAAAAAAAGAAGGGTTTTATTATTTAGTTACTAGAGGACAAATATCATGTGCCTTCTTCTCTCGATTCTTGGCACTGCCGACAAGTTTGACGGACTACTTCAGGTATAGAGATTTTTATCATATTTTAATACTTGTATGAATATGTAAATATTTATTTGATAAGGCAAATTGTTAATATTGGTGTATGTAATTTGAGTGGATTTAATACCTACTAAAGTGCCTTGAAATTTTTAAAAGAATTTAGGTTGATGATTGAAAAGAAGAATTTTAGTGTGTTTGGTTTAAAATAGGTTGAATGAAAAAGTTTTTCTTGGCAACGTAGATGTTGGATTGATAATTAAGGCAAATTATTATTAGTCTATTAAATGTGATATTGTATGGCTATCGTTAAGGACATTGGTGGAGTTTGAGTGTCATGCATGTAGAGATTATATAATTATTATTATTACATTGAGTCAGTTTGTGAATGGAAAGAAGAGAATGGAGTGGTGAGTTAAATTGCAAATGGTAAATGTTGTTAATGTTCTTGGACTTTGAAAAGATAAGAATTGGTGGTTAATTAGTGAAGAATAACGATTGGTTAGTTAATGAATTGACTTTTGATTAATGATCAATTAAGGTGTTAGTTGTCGCTTGACCGTAACCAGTGGAATTTATTTTTTATTATATTATAAATTTGTATATCATTTTATGAATGGAATTACGATATATTGAGATGGGTAATTAATCATCATGTGTGTTCTAATAATTTATCATATTAAAGTAATTGAGACTTAAGCTTAGGCTTAATTTAAGATATATTTGATTTGACCTATTAATTGAAATCAATGTTGAAATTTGATATACAATTCAGTGGGTCTACTAACAAATATCGTATACTTTATAGATTGGGAAGATTAAGAGTCATTGAGGAAAGGAAAAGTAGTGGAGAAGTAGCTTGTTCACTTCGGTTCTTCGGTGGAGGTAGGTTATGGTTTATTTCTACTTGATAGATAAACTCTAAATAGCAGTAGATATGTATTGAGTGATATTGTAAAGTCTCCTATGTACTTGGTTGTGTGGTTGTATGTTTTGATTGTGTGGTTTGTGGTTGGCCTAAAATTATGAGAGTGTAGAATTTCTAATCTTTAACCCTCTCTATTTAAATGACGCCTTGAATTGAGAAGGCTTGCTGAAATAAAATAATGAGATAATTGGATCGGAGTGTCACGTTCCGACACGGTATTATGGGATAGGAGTGTCATGTTCCAACACGGTATTATGGGATTGGAGTGTCATGTTCTGACACAACAACATTAAAGGCAAGTAATGTTGAAGTAACTTAATATACTTAATCTCAAGGAACCTATTTTCCAAATGAGTATGGTGTGGAGGCATGAGTCCTCACAGGTGTGCTTCATGTTGTGATTGATGGTGTACCTAGTATGGTATTGTTGTTGTAAATGGTTCATGTGCTTGTTTCTTGCCATCTGTTAAGTATTGTATTTGATTTTATATTATTATTCATTATATATTGATTTCTATTTTGAGTTGATCGATGATACCTACTCAGTACGTCTTCTTTGTACTGACCCCTACTTGTATTTTTCTTCTCTGTTCTTTTGTGGAGTGCAGCAAGTGTACCACGACTTTGACTCGCCCTCAACTCTGGCCAGTCTCCAGCACATCAGAATTCAGAGTGAGCTATTATTTCTAGCTCTTGCTTAATTCTCTCATTCACGTCTTGATGTCTTTGAATTTTGGACATGGACAATCTTTTTGCTTATTTTGATTTCTTAAATATTTTTAGACTTGATAATTTGATGATAGTTGTTCTTGAATGATGACTTCTAGATTTTAGAGATAATAAGTGTTAAACTTCTGAAACTAATTTAATTGGTTACATTAATAAGTTTTGGATCTTTCGCATTATTTTTATTATTCATTGTTGATCTATTGGTAAATGTTGGGGTTTAGATTTGTTTGTTAGCTCACCTAGGAGGTTAAGCGTGGGTGCCACTCACGACTCGTTTTGGGTCGTGGATAACATGGTATAAGAGCCTTAGGTTCGTTAGTCTCATAACACAAGGACAAGTCTAGTAGAATCTTGAGGAACGGTATATGGACGCCTTTACTTCTATTTGAGAGGCTATAGGACTTTAGGAAAACTCCATTTTTTCTTTCTTTCATGCTATTACATGGATCCAATTGGTATCTAGGTGATACAAATTAGTATATGACATTCTCACTCTATTTCACAGATGGTTAGAACTAAAGCAACAATTGTGCCAACACCAACACCGGCAAGATAGGGTGCGTCTGAGCCAACCATTGGGGCAGTAACTCAAAAAGGAGTAGTGGCAAGATGAGCAGGTTCATGATAAGGAAGTACCACCCCAGACTACCCCAGAGATGATTATTAAGGTTCTTACTTATCTTAGCGAGCTATCTTATCAGGGCTAGACACCTCCAATTTTTTCTGCACCACACCTGAGGTTCATGGGGTACAACATGCAGCTGTTATGGCTCCCCGCATGGATGCATCACTGGAAGTGGGAACATTTCCTCGATTGACTACAGGGTCTATAATGACAGGTGATCAGCCTGAACTTTTCATGAAGTTCTTATAGTTGAAACCTTCAGTCTTCAAGGGTGCTGAATCTGAAGATGCCTATGATTTTCTGGTTGTTTGTTATGAGCTGCTACATAAAATAGACATAGTAGAACGATTCGATGTTGAGTTTGTGACCTTCAAGTTTTAAAGAGATGCCAAAATGTTGTGGCGATCATATGTTGAGTATCAACCAGTAAGGGCACCACCTATGACTTTAGCATCATTCTCTAGCTTATTTATGGAGAAATATATACCCCGGACTTTGAGGGATAGGAGGAGAGATGAGTTCCTGAGCATAGAGCAAGGAAGGATGTCTGTCGCTACATTTGAGGCCATATTTCATGCACTATCCAGGTATGCCACTCAGCTTTGCTTCAGTCCACAAGAGAGGATTCACCGCTTTGTGAATGGATTGAGGTTAGATTTGCAAATTCCAGCCTTAGAGGTAGCTGCTGCCGCAAAATCCTTTCAGGAAGTGGTTAATTTTGTGATAGAGGTAAAGGGGGTGAATTTAGACGATTTCACTACAACATCGACATTTAAGAAGTTTCGTAAGGGAGGTGAGTTTACTGGTTCTTACTCAAGAGGGCAGAGTTCAAAAGGTTATCCAGCCCGTCCTATTCAGCCTTCATTGCAGGCTGCAACTGGGGGTCTATCGCTGACCAGTCAGCCTTTTTCTGAGTTTGGAGGTTATCTCCACACTTTGTCATTTTCACAGAGACCTACACATGACTCCAGGACTAGTTATGGATGTGGAGAGGCTTGATATATTAGGAAATATTGTCAAAAACAGAGTTACAGATCCCCAGTAGTTAGAGGTAGAGGTGGTCATGGTAGAGGCCACCATTATAGGGGACGTGGTGGCAAAGCTAATGGTGGTCACCAACTCAGTCGGGGTGGCGGGCAACTTGGAACTACTCAAGCGAAGCTTGGTAGGGGCAATGGACAGACAGGTGATAGGTCCCATTTTTATGGTTTCCCCGGGAGGTCTGAAGCGAAAACATCTGATGTTGTTATCACAGGTACTCTTTTTGTCTATGATTGCATGGCTTCTGTATTGTTTGATCCTGGATCCACATTTTCATATATATCTTCCTCATATGGTACTGGTCTAGATTTATATTGTGATTTTTTTGACAGGCCTATTTGTGTCTCTACTCGTGTGGGTGAGTCTGTGATAGTTGAGAAGGTGTATAAGTCATGCCTTGTGGCATTTGTGGGGAGAAATACTTATGAAGATTTGATTATTCTAGATATGGTTGGTTTTTATTTAATTCTGGGTATGACTTGAGTTTCTCCAAATTTTGCAATCTTAGATTGTAATGCTAAAACTTAGACATTGGCAAAGTCTGGGACAGATCCGCTAGTGTGGGAGGGTGACTATATTTCCACTCCAGTTCATATTATATCTTTTCTTCATGCTAATAGAATGGTGATTAAGGGTTGTTTGTCTTTCCTCGAACATCTAAGGGATTATACTTCGATAGTACCATCGATTGAGTCTATTTCGATAGTCTGTTAGTTTCTGGGTTTTTTTTCCTGCAGACCTTCCTCGTATGCCACCGGATAGGGATATTGATTTTTGTATTGATCTGGAGCCGGGTACTCGCCCCATTTCCATTCACCCTTATAGAATGGCTCCAGCTGAGTTGAGGGAGTTAAAGGCCCAACTTCAAGAGTTATTAGGTAAAGGTTTTATTAGACCGAGTGCATCTCCTTGGGGCGCTCCTATTTTATTTGTGAAGAAGAAAGATGGAAGTTTTTGGATGTGCATAGACTACAGGCAGTTAAATAAGGTTACTATTAAGAACAAGTATCTCATTCCCCGCATTGATGATTTATTCGATCAATTACAAGGTGCATGTGTCTTCTCTAAAATTGATTTGAGATCCGGTTGAAAATACAAGCAACAGCTGTGCCAAAGACTGCTTTTAAAACCTGGCATGGGCATTATGAATTCTTAGTAATGTCTTTTGGGCTTACGAATGCCCCTTCTTCTTTCATGAGCCTAATGAATGAACTTTTAAAACCATATCTGGACCTCTTTCTTATTGTATTTATTGATGATATACTGATATACCCAAAGAGCAAGAAAGAACATGAGGAGAATTTGAGAATTGTATTGGAGTTGTTAAGGGAGAAAAGGCTTTATGCCAAATTCTCCAAGTATTAGTGTTGGCTCGATTCAGTGTCCTTCTTGGGGCACATGATTTATAAGGATGGAGTGATGGTGGATCCTTCTAAGATTGAAGCAGTGAAGAGTTGGGTAAGACCTACTAATGATTCAGAGGTAAGGAACTTTGTTGGTTTAGCTAGCTAATATGGTCAATTCATTAAGGGATTCTCGTCTATTGCTTCCCAGCTGACCAAATTGACTAAGCAGAATGTTCCATTTGTATGGTCGGACGAATGTGTAGAAAGCTTCTTGAAACTCAAGACATTGTTGACTACTGCACCGATTCTTGCCCTGCCAGTAAAAGGTAAGAATTTTATTGTTTATTGCGATGCATCTTATTATGGTTTGGGTGCAGTGCTAATGCAAGAGAGAAATGTGATTGGTTATGCTTCGAGGAAATTGAAAGTGCATGAACGTAACTATCCGACCCATGATTTAGAGTTGGCTGCAGTTGTATTTGCATTGAAGCAGTGGAGGCATTACCTATAAGGGGTCATGTGTGAAGTTTACACAGATCATCGTAGTCTACAATATGTATTTACTCAGAAGGATTTTAATTGAGTCAGAGAAGGTGGATGGAATTATTGAAAGATTATGATATTACTATTTTATATACCCTTGGAAAAGCTAATATTGTGGCAGATGCCTTAAGAAGAAAAGCAGCAAGCATGGGTAGTTTACTCCACTTACAGGTTTCTAGATGCCCATTGGCTAGAGAGGTTCAGACTCTGGCTAATGACTTTATGCGGCTGGAAGTAATAGAGAAAGGAGGATTTTTGGCCTCTGTGGAGGCAAGATATTCCTTTCTTGACAAGATTAAGGGAAAGTAGTTTGTTGATGAGAAGCTGAGCAAAATTCGAGATATGCTATTGCGAGGAGAGGCTAAAGAGGCAATAATTGATGAGGAAAGCGTCTTGAGAATTAAGGGAAGGGTATGTGTGCCCTGTGTTGATGATTTAACCCACACTATTCTTGTAGAGGCTCATAGTTCGAGGTATTCTATACATCCTGGTGCAACCAAGATGTATCATGATCTAAGGCAAAATTATTGGTGGAGTAGAATGAAGCGTGGCGTTGTTGATTTTGTTGCCCAATGCCCGAATTGTCAGCAGGTGAAGTATCAGAGGCCTGGAGGTACAATTCAGAGAATGCCCATTCCTGAATGGAAGTTGGAAAGAATTGCAATGGATTTCGTAGTTAGTATTCAAAGACATTGGGTAAGTTTTATTCTATTTGGATAATTGTTGACAGGTTAACTAACTCTGCTCACTTCACTCCGGTTAAGATGACTTACAATGCAGAGAAGTTAGCCAAACTCTATGTCTTTGAGATTGTTCGATTGCATGGAGTTCCAGTTTCCATCATATCAGATAGAGGTATGAAATTTACTTCTATGTTCTAGAGGACATTAAATGCTGAATTAGGTACTAGACTGGATCTTGGTACTACGTTTCACCCTCAAACCAATGGTCAGTTTGAGAGAACAAGTATTGGAGGATATGCTTCGTACGTGTGTGAAAGATTTGGTGGTCGTTGGGATATATTCTTACCCTTAGCAGAGTTTTCGTACAACAATAGCTATCACTCAAGTATTGATATGGCCCCATTTGAGGCACTGTATGGGAGGAAATGTATGTCTCCCGTTGTTTGGTTAGATGCATTTGAGATTGGACCTTGGGGTACTGTTCTTCTAAGGGAATCATTAGAGAAAGTTAAATTTATTCAACAAAAGCTTTTAGCAGCTCAGACTAGGCAGAAGTAATACGCAAATCGATAGGTTAGGGACTTGGATTTTGTGGAGGGTGAACAAGTCTTGCTGAAGGTTTTACCCATTAAAGGTGTGATGCAGTTTGGTAAGCGAGGTAAGCTTAGTCCGAGGTATATTGGTTCATTTGAAATTCTGAAGCGCGTGGGGGAGGTGGCCTATGAATTGGCATTGCCTCTAGGGTTGTCAGGAGTGCACACTGTATTTTATGAGTCCATGCTCAAAAAATACCATTGTGATGGAAACTATATTATTCGTTGGGATTCACTTCTTTTTGATGAGAATCTGTCTTATAAGGAGGAGCCTGTTGCTATTCAAGATAGGGAGGTCCGCAAATTGAGATCAAAAGAGATTGCTTCTATCAAGGTTAAGTGGAAGAATCGGCCAGTTGAAGAGTCCACTTGGGAGAGTGAGGCTGATATGCATGAATTATATCCACATCTTTTTACCGATTCAAGTACTCTTTCTCGCGCCCTTCTTTTGATCATTCGAGGACGAACGTTGGGTAAATTGGTATCTAATGTAACGACTCATTTGATTGTTTTGGGGTACTAGGTCTTTTTATGTCATAATATACTTTTTATAGATTCTAAATATATAATTTGGACTATTCGTAACTACAATTATAAAATTAATGGGGTAGTTTTAGTAATTAATTTAATTGATGGTTAAAGAAGATAATACTAAAATTAATAAGATATAATATTTTATTAATCCATAATTTTTACCCATAGATAAATGATTAAATAAAAATGGTTTTATCATTTAGTTATTAGAGGACAAATATCATGTTCCTCCTTTTCTCGATTCTTGGCACTGCCGACAAGTTTGACGGACTACTTCAGGTATAGAGATTTTTATCATATTTTAATACTTGTATGCATATGTAAATATTGATTTAATAAGGCAAATTGTTAATATTGGTGTGTGTAATTTTTGTGGATTTAATACCCACTAAAGTGCCTTGAATTTTATAAATGAATTTAGGTTGGTTATTGAAAAGAAGAACAGAAATTATTATGTAATTATAGAAAGAATATATAGACATAATTGTTGGTGTTGCTTAGTAATAATATAATAATGTTACTAATTTTTAGTTGATGGATAGTATTATTAAATTTAGTGTGTTTGGTTGAAAATAGGTTGAATGAAAAAGTTTTTCTTGGCAACGTAGATTTTGGTTTGATAATTAAGGCAAATTATTATTAGTCTATTAAATGTTATATTGTATGGATATCGTTAAGGCCATTGGTGGAGTTGGAGTGTCATGCATGTAGAAATTATATAATTATTATTATTACATTGAGTAAGTTTGTGAATGGAAAGAAGAGAATGGAGTGGTGTGTTAAATTGCAAATGGTAAATGTTGTTAACGTTCTTGGACTTGGAAAAGATAAGAATTGGTGGCTTATTAGTGAAGAATAATGATTGGTTAGTTAATGATTTGACTTTGGATTAATGATCAATTAAGGTGTTGGTTGCCGCTGGTCCGTAACTAGTGGAGTTTATTTTTAATTATATTATAAATTTGTATATCATATTATGAATGGAATTACGATGTATTGAGATGGGGAATTAAACATCATGTGTGTTCTATTACATCTATAATATTAAAGAAATTGAGACTTAAGCTTAGGCTTAAATTTAAGATATATTTGATTTTACCTATTAACTGAAATCAAGGTTGAAACTTGATATACAATTGAGAGGGTCTACTTACAAATATCGTATACATTATACATTGGGAAGATTCAGTGTCATTGACGAAAGGAAAAGTAGTGGAGAAGTAGCTAATTCACTTCGGTTCTTCGGTGGAGGTAGGTTATGGTTTATTTCTACTTGATAGATAAACTTTAAATAGCGATTGATATGTGCTGAGTGATATTGTAAAGTCTCCTATGTATTTGATTGTGTGGTTGTATGTTTTGATTGTGTGGTTTGTGGTTGTCCTAACATTATGAGAGTGTTGAATTTCTATTCTTGAACTATCTCTATTAAAATGACGCCTTGAATAAAGAAGGCTTGCTGAAATAAAATAATGAGATAATTGGATCGGAGTGTCACGTTCCGACTCAGTATTATGGGATCATAGTGTCACGTTCTGACACGGTATTATGGGATCGAAGTGTCACGTTCCGAGAAAATAACATTAAAGGCAAGGAATTTTGAAGTAACTTAATATACTTAATCTCAAGGAACCTATTTTCCAAATGAGTATGGTGTGGAGGCTTGGGTCCTCACAGGTGTGCTTCATGTTGTGATTGATGGTGTACCTAGTATGGTGTTGTTGTTGTCAATGGTTCATGTGTTTGTTGCTTGCCACCTGTTACGTATTGTAGTTGATTTTATTATTATTCATTATGTATTGATTTCTATTTTGAGTTGACTAATGATACCTACTTAGTACGTGTTCCTTGTACTGACCCCTACTTGTATTTTCTTCTCTGTTCTTTTGATGAGTGCAGCAAGTGTACCATCGACTTCGACTCTCACTCAGCTCTAGCCATTCTTTAGCACATCAAAATTCAGGGTGAGCTATTATTTCTAGCTCGTGCTTGATTCTCTCATTCACGTCTTGATGTCTTTGAATATCGGACATGGACCATCTTTTTGCTTATTTTGGTTTCTTAAATATTCTTAGACTTGGTAATTTGAGGATAGTTGTTCTTGAATGATGACTTTCAGATTTTGGGGATAATAAGTGTTAAACTTTAGAAGCTAATTTAATTTGTTACGATAATAAGTTTTGGATCTTCCGCATTATTTTTATTATTCATAGTTGATCTATTGGTAAATGTTAGTGTTTAGATTTGTTGGTTCGCTCACCTAGGAGGTTAAGTGTGGGTGCCAATCACAACTCATTTTAGGTCGTGACACTCATACCTTGTGTAGTTATTAAATATCTTGGGGAACTTGATTTGGTAATCAATTTGACCTTGATTTGATGGACTAGTTCCAGCCTTCACTTTAGGTCTCTTCTTTTTGCCTTCCCTCTTTTCTTTTACTCTTTTCAGTGTAATGTTTGGCTCCTTCAACCTTTTTTTTTTGCATTATTCCCAATCTGCACTTCCATGTGTGATTGCTTTAGTTTTTTACTTTAAGGCTCCTAGCTTTGTAGTTGACTGTTAGCAGCTTCCCCACGTTTGTCATTTTTGATTTTTGTACTTTGTGATTTACCTGCAACAAGATTAGTAGTTAGTTGTGATGAGCTACCTGCAATTTCAAAAGAAAAACTTGTAGATTGTATATAATTTGATGAAGCTTTTGTGTGAAGCCCCTTCGTGTTCATGGTCTTATCTTGTTTTGCATTCAAGTTCTACCCATCTTGGATATTACTTCCTTCCCCCATTGTTGTCGTTCCATTTGATTGAGAATCAATCAGGGTGGTGCCATTTTCAGCATTACGATCAGAACCAGAGGTTAATTCTTTACTCTTATGATTTTCTTTCAAAAATCTGATCTTAGAATCAGAGAAAGTTGTAGGAATGTTATTGACATTGATTCCTCCCTTTAGCTGGTTGGAAAAATCCTTTTGGATAGTTGTATTCAGCCTGAGAAACAATATTGTTCGACCTGCTTCCATGGATTCCTACCTTTCAAACTCTATTTTCGCCTGTGTTCTCCTCACTGTCGATTCCACCGTCCATTTCGCTTGGAATTCCGGTGAGATGGGTGCCATCATCACTAGGGGAACAAATTGCAATGGTAAAATACTTATGAGGTTTGCTTGATGATGATAAAAAATGAGTTCTCGATTCAAGCGACGCACTCGCATATTCTTCAAGAGCCGCCTCTCGACTAAGGTTGATTTCTACAATAGAAATGGATGATTTGTGGATATATGACAGATCTTCATGCGCAGTATTCATTGCCATCGTCCTTTCTTCTCGATTCCACCAAGAAAATCCTTGGGAAATATTTTCATGTTCTCCGTAGAACTCCCCTTCCATCATTGCAGCGTCCATCACATCTTGCACCAGCGATTTTAAAGAGTTCCGGGATTGATCTTGGAGCGTGCTCATATGGGGTTTGTTGCCCTTGTCCAAGCGCTCAGGTTGTCTTTGGTCCAGCGGTGTGTTGCTTACCGCCGGCGGACATGCACTTGTGCAGCAGCACGCGTCTGGGACAATTTAGTGGCCGTTGTAGATAGAGGAGAGAGTGACTGCGAAGAGAGAGAAAAATTATAGAAAATGAGGCACGATCGGTATTTAGGGATTAGTGTTTTGGCTTTATGGTTTAGGAATATTATAAGGTTAAGGTAAGGTTAGGGTTATGGTTTTTTTAGGCTTTTGGTTTTAGCGCTTAGGATTTGAGTTTTAATATCAAGTGTTTAGTGTTTAATGTTTGGGTTTTAGTATTTTGGGCTAAGGTTTTAGAGTTTATTGTATATTCTATGGTTAGGGTAAGGGTTTAGGTTGTTTGTTAGGTTTTAAGCTTTGGTGTTAAGGATTTAAGTTGTAATATCTATGAATTAGTGTTTAATGTTAGGGTTTTTGTATTTCATGCTTTGGGGTTAGGGTTTAGGATTTAGGGTTAGGGTTAAGAATAGGGTTAGGGTTAGGGTTCACGGTAAGGATTGGGATAGGGTTAGGGTTTAGGTTTTCTAATGTTTTAGGTTTAGAGGGTTAGGATTTTATGTTTAAAATCTATGATTTAGTATTTAATGTTTGGGTTTTTGTATTTTGGGCTTGGCATTTTGGGTTAATTGTTTAGGTTTAGGGTTACGGTTAGGCTTAGGGCAAGCGTTAGGGTTTAAGTTCTTTTTTGGTTTTAGGGTTTGTGGTTTAGGATTTGAGGTTTAAAATCTATGGTTTGGTATTTAATGTATGAATTTGGTATTTTGGGAAAACGGTTTCGGGTTTGTTGTTTAGGATTGGGGTTAAGGTTAGGGTTAGGGCTAGGGTATGGGTTTTGGATTTTTTTTTGCTTTTTGGCTTTACGTTTAGGATTTGAAGTTTAATATCATTTTTTTAGTGTTTATTGTTTGTATTTTGATTTTTTTTTCTTGGGGTTTTGGTTTTATGCAAGGGTTATGGTTAAGGTTAAGGATAGGGTTAGGGTTAGGGTTTAATTTTTTTTTTAGATTTTAGTTTTTGGAGTTAAGGATTTGAGCTGTAGTATCTATGATTTAGTGTTTAATGTTAGGCATTTTGTATTTTGGACTTTGGGCATAGGGTTTAGGGTTTAGGGTTAGGGTTAAGTATAGGTTTAGGTTTAGGGTTTGGTATTTTTTTAGGTTTTAGGTTTTGGAATTTAGGATTATATTGTTTATAATCTATGGTTTAGAGTCAACTTCCCAAAAGGAGTTCAACTCCTCCCCATACACCAAAGGGGAAACAAAATTACTAAGAACCTAAGTAGAGGACTCCTCTCAATACAAAGTATATAGGAAGCATAAACTAGGGAGACTATCCCTTTACAAGAAAGCCTATAAACTAAACTAACCTATTCAAAGTAGATATAATTTTATTTATATCTAAGTTTAAAAGATATACAACCTCAATGAGGTTCAAGAATACTCTTTATCTTCATTCTTCTAAAGGTAGGCATCTGCAATAAGTCGAGTTGATTGTAGGCCTTATCTTCTATCTGTAGTTGGTGGCTGTTCAAATATACCTGAGGAGTGGTAATGTTGTTACTATGTTTTGAAAATGCATCCACTACGCAATTTGCTTCTCTCAATACATGAATGCATTTGAAGTTATGTACTTGGGGTATAAGATGTTGAAACCTTCCAAGTTAAATGATAATTCTCCATTGAGGGACTGCGTTCTTTAGGACCCATTGCACGACTAGTTGAGAATCAAGTTCCAATATTAAGTTCCAGTATCAAGGGTCAAGTGCCAAAGTTAAATCAAAGATGGATGCCTCTATTTTATCTTTGTTGTTTGTTCCTTCTCCAAGTGGTTTTGTGAAAGCCATCACCATTTTTCCTTGTTTGTCTCTCAGGATTACCCCAGCCTGCAAGGGTTGATGAGTTCACTGCTATCAGTGTTCACTTTGAGCCATTGGTCTGCAGGTTTAAGCCACTTTACCATGCTCACTTTGATGTCATGCACACATTTTTCACTCTTTTGCATTAAATTTGTCCAATTGGGCGGCTAGTTAACTTGAGGAAATGAAGCGTTCAATATCTTGTAGTTGTCCTTGTAGATTGCATATTTAAGTTCGCTTATATTTGTTGCTTTACCTCCATAAATGCAGGCACACTTGTTCTTTCACAGGTTCCAGCAAATGAATATTGGCGTAGCTTGTAGCAGCACTTTGTGGGCTGCATTTCTAGGTTTTGTTGTCCATCATTGTTGTAGCAGCTGCTGTAGTGAAGAGTGGTCTGGCTGTAGGCCTGCACTATCTTAAAAAAAGCTCCATATCTTTGCTGCAAATTGCCATTAATTGAATGTATGTTCTATGCTGTCCATACCTTCTCTATCAAGAAAACAAAAACAATGTGACGGCTCAATGCCAAAGTTAGTCAATCTTTTAGTTGTAGGGAGTTTACCCCTAAGGATTATCCATAAAAGAAAAGAAGATTTAAAAGGAATGTTTTTATGCCATAGGATCAAGTTAAATTGATTCTTGTCTCTTTTGTTTCTGATTTCTTCCGAAACTGAAGAACAAATAAAACTGCCATAGTTATTGAGCTTCCACACTGGTTGATTAGGTAGCTGCTGCTGCGGAGAGATCTTTGTTGCTAGGATGTTAGAGAATTGACTAGAAGGAGAATGTTGTAACAATTTTCTCCAACACCACTTCCCCTCTTCCCAATATTCAGCCAGAGTAGAATTATTAAATTTATTGCTTTGGGTGGTAAACTGATCTAGTGGTCCACTGCCCAGCCAGTTATCCCACCAAAATGAAGAATTCCCAACTTGAAGCTTCCAATGGATGTGTTGCTCAACGTGTTGCCTGTTCATAAGCATATGTTTCTAGGTCAGTGAATGTTCATTATCCCTTTTTTGCTTATTAGGTTTGATCTTTGACAAAAATTTGCTCTCAAAATTCTCCCCCTAGTGTTTGTTTTGTTCGGAAGATCAATTACTGTTTTATAGAATTTGCAAATATCTTACAAGTTTCTCATCCCCCCCATCATAAGGGTAACTTAGATTTTTCCATGAAACCAGTAATACTTCTTTCTAACATTTTTACATCCCCAGAAAAATTCAGCTATAAGCCCTTGGATTTGCCTGAGTATTGTAGATGGAGGTGTTACTGCAGATAGAAGGTAGATCGGAAGATCCTGAAGGACATGTTTGGTAAGCATTGCCTTGCCTCCATAGCTTAATTATTTGATTTGCCAACCTGTAATCCTGCAGAAAACCTTGTTAACAAGATCAGAGAAATAGATATTCCTAGGCCTACCAACAAATTAAAGGGCAACCTAGGTAATTAATAGGCCCTTGCTTTTGTTTGAAATATGTTAACCTCTTTATTCCATCTCTTGTGCTATTGAAAGCATTAGAAGCATAAAGTGGCTTTTGTCTCCATTGATGAGTTTCTCAAAAGTATCTTCATACTCCTTTAAAGTTTCCATTTCGAGTTTTAGAGTGTTGCATCTTTTAGATGTGAATAAAATTATGTCATCAACAAAACTCAGATGATTCACCTAAGTCCCTCTCCTTTCCATGAAGAAACCTTGATAATCTGGATGGTTGTGAAGCCTATTTAGATATCTTTATAGTACCTCGGCACCTAAAATTAGGCTGGAGAAAGTGGATCACCTTGCTTGAGACCTCTAGAGGAGTGAAAGAAACCATAACTCTTACCATTGACACTGATTGAGTACAAATTATTAGCCATTATTCTCCATACCATATCAATAAACACATCAGCATATCCAATTTTCCTCAGCCCCAGTCAAATATATGACCAAGAGACCTTGTTATAAGTTTTTGCCATGTCTAATTTAATGATGACATTACTACTAATATTGGGTTTTTTAATTTGGTGAATGATTTCTTGAGCAAGCATGATGTTCTCAGAAATACTTCTACCTTTAACGAACCCGGATTAATTAGTAGAGATTAAGCAAGGGAGGATAGGCCTAAGTCTGTTGCTCATTAGTGTAGATATGATTTTGCTAGTGAAGTTACTCAGACCTGTAGGCCTATACTCAGTAGCGTGTTTGGATTATTCACTTTAAGGAGGAGCACATACAAGAATGTGAGAAGCACTTAGAAATCATCTGTGCACTAAAAAAGGCCTGAACCACCCCCATTTGAGACTTCTTGATAATATGACAACATTTTCTAAACATTACCCATTCATACCATCAGGACCACCTATTCATATAGAAAACCACCTCTTAAAGTTCATCCATACTAGCAACAATGGTAAGCTGAGCATTTTGGTCTTGATTAATCATCCTTGGAATACATTACAAGGTATGCTCATTGATAATCTCTTCTTCACAAATAAATATTCCTTTGAAGTGTTCACAAGATACCTGAGCAATGTTGTCGTCCTTGTATCCATCCAATTTCCATTTTCATTGGCAACTTTGTTAATAAAAAGCTTCCTTCTTCTTCCTCTTATTACTGAATGGAAGTATTTAGAATTAGTATCACCTTCTTTAAATCATTGGAGTTGGGTTTTTTGTTTCAAAAAAGTATCTTCCAGCTTCAAAAATTTGATGTACGGTTCATTAACTTCATGAAGGATGCTTCTATTTGAGTCAGTTCGGTAAGTGATGTGGTTTTCGTTAGCTTTATGCACTTGTTCCTCGTTTCTCATACATCCTAACCTTTCGGAAAATATACCCAAATTCTTTCTTAGAATGAACTCTAAGAGTATTTGATAGCCTTTTCATTTTTTTGTGAAATCTCCACATGCCAGTACCTGCTACATCCTTCTCCCAACAGGTTTGAACAGTTTCCATGAAATGAGGGTTATCCACCGAACAATTGAGAAATCTGAAGTACTAAGTGTGATCAGTTTTTGTGGAAACAACTTCCATGAGCAAAGGATAATGATTAGATCCAGCAGATGACAAGTGAGTTATAGTGGTTTGAGGCATCTTTTTCCAACCAAGAATCATTTACCATAGACCTGTGAAGCCTCTTCCAAATTCTGTGATTGATACCCCTCTTGTTAGACCATGTGAATTTATTACCAGTAAAACCAATGTCCAAAAGGCCACAGGCTTCAAGGACAGAAATAAAGTTCATACTCTTCTGATATACCGTGGTTTCACATTATTTTTTATGCTTTTTCCTTAATTTAGTGTGTGTCCAAAAGCCTTTTTATATTAATTTTTATGTAAGTTTCTCTTTATTTGCAGGAAATCTGTCTAAAGATGAACACGAAAGTTTTTGATCAAGAAATGCAAAAAAGTACCACCTATGGACCTTGTGACGGTCCGTAGGTGGAATCATAGTGAAGCTGCTGAAGGAAGATTGGGATGTCTGACCATGTGTGGGGTTACGAAGTGCGTGACGGACCGTCGTAGCCATGACGGCTGTCGTGCTGGTTCGTCATGATGATCAGAGAAGTATTCCTGTAAAAACCTGTTTATTCATTTCGAGCAGTAGAATTATTTTAGATAAAAATTGACTGGGTCGACGGATCACGCGATGGACCGTCATGGTCACGACGGACCGTGATGGACTCCATCGTCCCATACTTGTGTAATTTCTTCTGCTGCTCTCCTCATTACCCTCGGCGACAAGTAGGACGAACCGTCATAGGCACGACGGTCTGTCAAGGGTCTTCGTTCCAAAACACTTCAACTCTGAAATCTGGGTTCTGGGATCGACTCTCTGAACTTCACGACGGAATTGCAGCACGGACCGTCGTAGATATGACGGGCCGTCACAAACCTCTTACAGAATTTAACTCTTTGAACCTTGTGATGGACCTACAGGACGGACCGTCGCAGATACTACGGGCCGTCACAAGTTGCGTAACCCCAACTGGGTCGGATTTCTACTAAAAGTTTTAAAGGGGTTTTTTGGACTATTCATGATTATAATTATGGAATTAGTGGGGTAAGTCTAATAATTTACTTACTTGGGGGTTAAAGGAGATAACTTTAAAATAAATAGTGGGTTACTTTTATCATAATGAATTATATGATAATTAGGGTAAATGAAAAAGAATCTGGAGAAGAAAAAGAAAAAGACAGAAAGAGGAGAACGAGCGAGAGAGAGTGAACGAAGAGGAAAGCAAAGGCATTGGGAAGTAGCTTGCTTGATCATGATTCTTCGGTGGAGGTAGGTTATCGTTTATGATATTTCATAGTAAACTCTAAATAGCGATTGATATATATTGGGTGGTATTGTAAAGTCTTCTATATGCTTGATTGTGTGTTCGTATGTTGTGATTGTATAATCTTCAATCTTAAGCCCTCTCTATTAAGATGACGCCTTGACATAAAGAAGGCTTGATGAACTAAAATCATGGATAAATGGATCGGAGTGTCACGTTCCGACACGGTAGTATTAGGGGATCGGGTGTCACGTTCGTAGTATTAGGGGATCAGGTGTCACGTTCCGACACGTAGTATTAGGGGATCGGTTGTCACGTTCCGACACATAGTATTAGGGGATCGGAGTGTCACGTTCCGACACGGTAGTATTAGGGGATCGGAGTGTCACGCTCCGACACGATAATAATAAAGAGAAGTAATCTTGAATTATGTTAATATACTCAAATTCAATGAACCTATTTCCCAAATTAGTATGGTGTGGAGGCTTGAGTCCTCATAGGGGTGCTTGGTGTTGTTGCCAATGGTTCTTGTACTTGTTGTTGTAACCTGTTAAGTATTGTAGTTGATTTATATTATTATTCGATATATATTGCTTTCTATTTTGAGTTGGCCGATGATACCTACTCAGTACATGTTCCTTGTACTGACCCCTACTTGTATTTTTCTTTTTGTTATTTGAGGAGTGCATCAAACGTGCCATCGACTTCGACTCGTCCGCAACTCTAGCCAGTCTCCAGCATATCAGATTTCAGGGTGAGCTATTATTCCTAGCTCGGACTGGATTCTCTCCTTCACATCTTGATGTCTTGAAATTCGGACATGGACCATCTCTTTTACTTATTTTAGCTTCTTAAATACTCTTAGATTTAGAAAATTGAGGATAGATGTTCTTGGTGTGATGACTTCCAGATTTTGGGGATGATAGTTGATAAACTTTAGAAGCTTATTTACTGGTTATATTAATAAGATTTTGAGTCTTCCGCATTATATTTTGTTCATTATGGTTGAAATGTTGGTAAATGTTGGGGTTTAGATTTGTTGGTTCGCTCACATAGTAGGATAAGTGTGGGGGCAACTCGCGGCTCGTTTTGGGTCGTGACAATTCCCAATGCTCAAATTCAAAAGAGTTTATGTTTTATGGATCGAAGACCCTTGACGGACAGTTGTGCCTGTGACTATCCGCCATACCTGCCGTCGAGGGTAATGAATAGACCAATAGAATAATTTGCAAAGTATGGGACGACGGAGTCCATGATAGATCGTCGTGACCACGACGACCCGTCGCGAGGTCCATCAACAAAGCCACATTTTGACAAATTTTCAGCAAAAAGAGTCCTTCATTTATTAGATTTTTGTTTTTTACAAATAGTTCGAAAAACCTCATTTTTGGGGTTAGACTCTCGCATAGTTAGACTCTTTGTTTGTAAAATAGTTTTATGTTAGATTTTTTATTAGTAGATTATTTTTGATATTACACTTTGGATTGTTACACATTTATATGGAGTTGATTGTTGGTGATTTTGTCGATTAATCAAGTAAATTTCTGGATTTTATTCTTTCTCGTTGAAGTAAGTGCATGAATTCTCGTATCATATATATGAATATTGTGATTATGACTATGACTAACTAAACTCCATAACTAGGGTTGTGGGAACCATAGGTGAATAAGGAGGTAAAACCTAACTAAAATAACAATTCTAGTATAGTGTCTTACATGTATTTTCTTTTGCTTAGAAGTCTTTTTAACGGATTACCAATATTAGAACTCGCCTTAATGCTACTTGCCGGACCAAGGAGGTAGATAATAGTAAAAGAATTATCAACATAGATTTAGTGTATACTATCTAATAGGCTAGTATTTATTGGTACGAGGTAATAACATAGTCAAATATCGAATACAATGCTTAATCTGAGGTAAAGGTAAGGGTTAGTATAGCAACACACATAGCCGGACTAAGGTGCGGAGTGAAATTTTCTACATACTTGACAAAGGATTTATAAATATATAACTTATGACTTTGCATGCAAGATACTAGGAAAAAATTGTTATAGTTAGAATTATCAATTTAGAAACCTATGGGTAACACGTAAACCCTAGTTACTTTTATTAATTGATTAAACTCCAACATTTAAATCTGCTTGTTGTCTATTTTAATTTAGCTAATTATTTATGTTCATTTAGAAGTAAAACCCCCCTTTTATTGTCTTTGTTTTCCAAGGAAATAATTGAGTAAATGATACTAATAATAAATTGAACTTAAGTCTGAACTATTTTCCTCGTGGGAACGATCCCAACCTCATTAGTTGGGTTCTTTACTTGATACGACCGCTTTACTTCTTATTTGAGAAGTAAGTTTGAGTGTTATCAAATTTTTGTGCGGCTGCCTGGAAAAGTAGCTTTTAGATTAACTTAAACTTATTACTAAAGTTTAGTCAACATTTTCTTGATTTTACATTGTTTATTGTTTTTTATTCTTTCAGAACTATCTTCCCTGTTTGCCAAATACACGGAGAGGAAGAGAGCCCTTGTTTCCCTACGATCACGAATTAGACCGTACAATACGCAACATGAATCAAAACTTGGGCATTAATGATGATTATCCGAACCAGAACTTCCCAACTTATGTAGATGTTCATGGTCAGTTATTACCGGATGTTCCGGGTGAAAACCAACAGAGGAGGGGACAAAATCCCGCTCCATGTCCCCAAGAATACAATAGAGGCTATGACAATATAGTAGACTAAGATGGGCACCTCGTCTTTCCCCCTCTACAACCAGGCCACACCTTTGTGGTAACTAGTAGCCTAATGCAAATGCTCACTGCTAGAGGTTTGTTTTAAGGGCTAGTTTCTAAGGATCCACATGCCCTTATAGCTAAGGTAAGGGCAGTGTGTAAAAGCATTTTAGGGAGGCCTGACTTGGACTTGGATGTAATAGGGCTAAGAGTGTGTCCTCTCTCACTGACGGAAGAGGATGCTATTTGGTTCACTGAGCTCCCTTATAACTCAATTTTCACTTGGAACCAACTAAGGGACTTTTTCTTATCACGCTACTACCCGGTCTCCAAGAAACTAAACAACAAAGACAGAGTGAACAACTTTCTAGCACTACCGGGAGAGTCATTTAGTAGTTCTTGGAATAGATTCACCTCGTTTTTTAGAAGTGTCCCCAATCACCGTATAGATGATGAGTCACTGAAGGAATACTTCTATCGGGGACAGTTTGATAATAATAAAGAGGTGTTGGATACTATCGCAAGTGGTTCTTATGGGGAGTGTCCTTATGCTGAGGTTGCTGAAAAGTTAGAGAAAATCTCTCGGAACAATAAATCTTACAGTACTAGAAAGTCAGATACTGGAGAAATACATTCGCAGTGCAATCCATTCACAACTCAGCCACAGATGAGATTCGTGAAGAGATGGCTCAGATGAGAATTGAGCTTGGGTTGTTATTAAAACGTGTCACTGGGTGCAGAAAAGATAAATGTTGTCAACTACTTGCCTAAACTACACTCACCAAATGATGAATTCTATTGTGAAAAGGATTCCTATGCGGTAAATGAGAACACGGGGGGTTTCCGACCGAGTGCCCATGGCTCTAATAAGGAGAATTTGCGTCAAGGCAAAGGAAACCAAGGTCGGATCTATGGTAACTATAATCGTGAGGGTCATTATGTCCGAGATGGAAAATACAACCGTGACAACAACTTCAACAGGGGTAACTATGGTAACAGAAATGATAGGAATGGGATTTATGTTCCTCCTCAAAATTGTGAAGTTACTCCTAGGGATGGTGGAGATAGTATGGTGAGAGTTGAGAAAATGTTGCACTAAATGATGAGGATGTTCGATGCTAATGATGAGCACATTAAAGAGTTAAGGAGTGATTTAGCGGGTATTGGGCAGATAGTCGATACACATGCAATATTAATTAAGCAGATTGAGTTGCAAATGGCCCAATTATCTACGACTATGAACACACGGCAATCAGGCACTCTTCCTAGAACACTGTCAAAAATCTGAAAAATGACAGACACTGTATGGCAATCACTACTCGTGGTTGTAAGCAGACCATTCACCCACCTATGTCGTCTATGGAAAAAAGGTGATAAAAGATAATGATAAGGTGATAGAGGTTAGTGGTGAAGTAGAAGATAATTGTGGAAAAGATGTTGAAGTGCCTATAAAGGTAATTCCCATGCCTAGACCCCCCCCCCCCTTTCCTCAAAGATTAGTGAAAATGATTGAGGATGGTAAATATCACGGTTTTATAACAATGTTGAAGCAGCTTTCTATCAATGTCCCTTTGGTAGAATCTTTTAGAACAAATGCCCGGTTATGCAAAGTTTACGAAAGATCTGGTTACAAAGAAAAGATCGGTCACTTTCGAGGGTGATGATAGAATGAAGCATTGTAGTACTATTGCTACAAGATCTCTCGTACAAAGGAAATAAGATCCAGGTGCGTTCACTATTCATTATGTGATTTGGGGGCAAGCATAAATCTCATGCCCCTCTGGATTTACAAGAAGTCGGGTTTGGGTGACCCAAACCCCACCACAATGCGGCTACTTATGGCCGATCGAACAGTGAAAAAGCCTATAGGGATACTCAACGATGTGCTAGTAAAAGTGTAGTTGTTCATATTTCCGACAAAATTTGTTATTCTTGATTGTGAAGTAGATTTTGAAAAGCCTATTATTCTATGGAGGACATTCCTTGCTACAGGTAGAGGCTTAGTTTATATGGAAAAGGGGCAGATGAAATTGTGGTTGAACAATGAAGAAGCGACCTTCAACATTTGTAGCACCAAGAGGCAGAGTCGTCAGCTCCAATGGGTATCTGCTTTCTCCTACAAAGAAAAGATGAAGAAGGATTATGACCTAAAAAGTGAAAAACGAGAGTTAATGGTTGGCTTCCGCGCAAGCTCAAGTCCAAATGGACTGGCCCTTACTTGATTACCCAATTATTTCCTCATGGAGCGGTTGAGTTAGAAACTAAGGAGGGAGTGTGGTTTAAGGTGAATGGAGAATAAATAAAACTCTATTTTGGGTATACTGAATCGGCAAATAAAGTGATCGAGGCATTCAATCTTTATGAAGGCTGAGTAATCAAGCGTCTTCAGTCGTGCTGCGATGTTAAATCAGATGCTTCTTGGGAGGCAACCCAATACTTATAATTTTCTTTCTAGTAATTGTAGCATTTCTACTAATGGGTTTTAAATTTGTAGGCACATCACCAAGAAATTATGCAGAAAATAACTCTGCAGAAGTCACTAACAGACCCATCGATGGCCCCTCACGAACGCGACTGACCGTCGCACAAATTCGTCGTCCCACGTACGTCTTTAAGTTATTTTCCAAATTAGGGCACACGCGACGGAATTAATTAAGTCTATCCCAATTGCGACGGACCATCATCGGGGACACGTCACATCATTAAAGAGCGTACCTATCTAGACTCGGCTGGCAACTTCTAAAAAATTTCAACCTATAAAACCGCCCACCCCTTCATTTGAACAGTTTCATTCCCTATTTGTCCCATTCCCTAGGTTTTAAACTTTCCACTTCCTACCTCTCATTCAACTAATCATTTCCCCAAATTCCCCAATTCCTAAAATTGACTCTTAACTACTCGGAGTCTACTTCATTGTTTCTCTTCTTGATCACCATGTACCTACCTCACTTATTTTTCACAAATTCTCAGGTATGTGTCTCTGATTTCTACTCATTCACATTTCATTTGTGTTTATCAATTAATATTAGCCTATTTCTTATTGATGGGTTCATTCTTTATTACAAATTCTGTTTGGCCTAGGTTGAGAATCCTCAAAATTGCCTTGTTAAAACTCAATAGGTGCTTTAGCATTTCTAGTTTACTAGGTATTTAGATTAGACACATGTAGGTTAAACACTCAAAATTCTATTTGGGGAATAGGGGTGATTGTGGCATCCCCAGTTCTATCACTGAATGACAGAACGAGACCCCGATGACGGACCGTCGTACCCACGATGAACTGTCATAGGGTCCGTCCCAACATTCCATCACCTCGCTATCCAATTTTCCCCATGTTTTCACCAATGGACAAATGCCACGGACCATTGTTTCCACTACATTCCGTCTTGCACAACCATTTTGGTTGTTAGAGACCCTAACCCCAATTGTCTCTCACTTTTTCTAAGTGTCCTCTTATGGACATATACGACGAACCGTCATACCTTCAAGTGTCAGTCCCGCACAACCGTTCTGGTTGTGATAGACCCTGTTCCCAAAGGTATCTAACTTTATCTAAGTGTCCTCTTATGGACATCTACCACGGACCGTCATAGCCTAGGCGGTCCATCCTGCACAACCGCCGTGACGGTCAGAGACCCATTTCTTGAGGGTCTCCATACATTTTCTAAGTGTCCTCTGACAGACATCTACGATGGATCATCATACTCTCGACGGTCCGTCCTCTACAACCGTCATAACGGTCATAGACCCCTCTCCTAAGGGTCTCCAATAATGGACATCGATGATGGACCGTGATTGTAATGACGGCCCGTCCTTCTTATCCGTAATACTTGTCAGAGACTTTACTTCAGGGGTCTCCACATCAACATAATTGAAGTAATACATGACGGACACCATGACGGTCCGTCGTACTCAAGATGAACCATCACCTGGTCTGTCGTACTCACGATGAATCATAACCTGGTAAGTCGTGTTTCACTTCTACTACAGAAAATTCATGACAGCTTAGCTCTTATATTTATTTTGTTTCATTTTTGCCCGCTCCTTCTCATACTACTATTGATTCGTTACAGGTACTATCTATTATGTCACCCAAACAAGATCGAGTTTATGCACATGGGCTATGAAAGTCTGTCGCCCCATCTTCCCACCTGTTCAATGGCTATAATGATGAGCGTGATCACGAGTACGTTCCCCCAGGCACTGCCACTCCATCGCGAGCTTCTCGTGCTGCAAGAGCTATGCCCAAAAAGGTGGCATCCGGCGTAGTCACTACCTCCCAGTCTGATGAGGAGCACACACTGACCAGCACATCTTCAGGGTCAGTGTCTTGCTCCTTAGGAGTCTCGTGTTCAGAAGAAGCCTCCGGGTCTGCTGAAGTCCCTGCACCCACCAAGCTGACAGTTCTGAATCCACACCCGGCTCATTGACTCGTGCTCTCACCCCAGTTGCCGATCAGCCCAGCTGGTGGTGTGTCGACGGGAAGTATCATGTTTATTCAGATGCAAAGTTTCTTAAAGAGAAAGATGTCCTGACACAAACCCTTACATTGGAGAGGCGGGTCCTTATGGGAAGTCTCCCTACTATGCAAGAGATCCACAATTCCTTCACCTGACATCTACTGGAGTGGACACCGCATTATGTAGGCCTTTACAGTGAAGAGGTTGTTCTAGAGTTCTACGCCTCCTTCGTGGCTACTCTGAGATCACAGATTGATAGGCGGACTTCCCCCACCAAACAGGCCCCACTTGAGCATGTCCAAGTACGTGTCATTAAGGTTGATATCTCCCTGCCTTCCATTCACCAGTATCTATACGGCGAGGATGTTAATGCCAACCAGACTCCTCTCACCACCGAGTTCGACTACCGATGGCAAATTATCAAAGATGGCGAATTCTCGCATGAGCCATCGCTAAGAGAGACTACCAAAGGGTGGATGGCCCTGCACTTGTCTATTGAGGGTGAGAGTGCCGACTGGGTAACCAAGCCGAAGGGAGCCATCAAGATGGCTAACCTGACCTTGACGTCAATGTTCTTATGGTTGATTGTCCGCCACTACCTTTCCCCCACAACCGTTGATATTATAGTCACATGGGATAGTGCAATTCTGATGGCGGAAACGATAGCCGGGTTTGAGGTGGACTTTGCTTGGCTGGTACAAGCGGTCATGCACGAGAGGGCTTTTAAGGTCACAACTACTTACCCTTTTCCGTGCATGATATTTTCTTTATGCAGGTCTGCAAGTGTGGTCATCTGGCATATTGATCAGCTCAAGACTCCGCTGGCACTTTATATATCGGCCTCATTAGGGATGATTCCACTGAGTTGGCTCCACACAGAGGGCCCCATCCAGAGTTGCCTCCACTTGGTGACAATCTGGCTGAGACGGTAGCACAGGCTTGCACGGCTATGCAGGCTGCTTCTGACACCACTACACTACCCCAATCGAGTCTATCCCGGGTAGTAGCACTGCCCCGAGCTCCTCTCGCTCAGCCCCTTTCCCTGCTCTGGTCCCGCTTGCTAGGGTCCATAAACTAGAGGCAAAGATGGCTACACTTATGCATTACATCCAGCTTTGGATGCAGAGGTCTATTGCTGAGGCAGAAGAGTGTTTGGAGCGGAAGATGGTCGAGCACAAAGAGCGGAAGATCGCTGAGTTTTATCAGCGCTTGGACGCTTTTGAGTTGCGAGTGCTAGCCTGGCCAGCCCCTTAGGTGGACGTGTCGACCCTTCAGGCTGCGATCGAGAGTCTTCGAGCGTACATTGATATAATCTTAGAGGCTAGGATGCCTGAGTCTGCGGCCTCTTCTGTAGAGCCTGCTAGGACATAGTGATGGAGGCCTTATTCGCCACATATTAGATTTCACCTCCTCCCCATTGAAAGCATTCCAAAAGGCGTAAAAATTGAGAAGAGGATGAGGATAAAGCACGAAAAATGAGTGTCGTGAGATAGAGGCCGCGAGGAGAGCCTTGCTTGTTGATGAGGAGCCGCGTCAAATCATGGTTGTAGAGTAAGTTGTTGTGGCATCTAGTTCCAGATATATGGAGATAGGGGGAGGCACTACCGATAGTGTTGTTGCTGCTGAGGACACTACTGAGGGTGTCCAGATTACAGAGTTAGTGGGTTCCGGGGTACTGGACCCACAAGTTTGCTGATCGTCAGCGCTTTGCGCCCAAGGTTTGCTTCACCTACCACTCTAGTATTTCAATTTTTTATGCATTGGTGACTATTGCATGTCTTTTTGTTGGGGATGGGGTAACTTGAAAGTGAGTGCTAGGGTGAAGTCTGAGTAGCCCAATTCACTAACCTCTTCTGGGTTTTCTTGCCTTTTTTTTTTCCCATGAGATTGATTATTTCTATGGCTGAACCGGTATGTCTATAACTTGTGTACATAGTTTAACTTTGAAGCATGATGGCTAAAATGATATCCTAATTAAATCAATATGATGCATGACTAGGCATAGTAATAAATAAATGGGTGGCTCTAAGAATCCTGATGAAATGAATATGATGCATGACTAGGCATAGTAATAGATAAATGTGTGGCTCTAACCATCACATAGAGATACACCACTGCATGACCATATGTCTAAAATTCAAAGTAGGTGTTTGATAATCTCGTAGTGTAATGAGATATCAACTGAGTGTGAGGATGATTTGAATAGTCCACTATTTGTACAGAGCTAGAACTTGCCTTGTTAGTCCTGCTAAAAGTAAGTTGCAATAGAAAATTAGGAAAGGATCATAGGCCCTTATTCAATGTAGCCCTTTTTTAGCTTAAATAAAAAAATCAAATGAAATTAATCCTTCTTTTATTCAAATGATTTGAGCTTAAACTAGACTTTTCTTTTTCACCCCTACTGCTCTTTTCTGGGAATAATGTGTTGCCCCTGTCCCCCCTTCGACATGTGCACCTCAGCTTATGGCAAAAGCATATGTTGAGGGTCGCGAATGTAGTAAACAACCTTTTTATCGCTCCGACCCAACTTTGCGTATTGTGTACTTTGACTCATGGCAAAGCCGTGAGTTGAGGGTGGCTGTCATGAGGAATGCTGTGGAAAGTGGGTTTGAAAGAACAAAGAGAGAGAAACAACAAAGTAAAGTGACTCAAGAATCAGTTCAAAAAAAAGTGAAAAAAATTAAAAAAACAATAAACACAAGCAAGAAAAGAATAACAGTCCCTTACACAAATTAAGAAAGAAGGAAAAATAGCAAGGTGAAAGAAGATGAGAAACTAGGCGAAATAAAATGATAAAAAGTTGTATGTCTAGCCGATATGTCAAGGAGGGCAAAAAGTCACTAAAGTATACCTAAATATATCGTACCTGACCCTGATCCTATGTTACAAGCTAAGAAACTCCTATCATGATCCTATGAGTTGTATACCGAACTTAAACAGTGAAAATAAGGGCAAGCTTATGGCAATATGTATGAATGAGTTGTGAATTTTTTCTGAGAGTGAGTGTTGAAAAGTAATCCTTATACATAACTTGAAATCATTGTGTGAAAAATGAGGATGTTGTTTTGAAGTGAGGACACTAGTTACAATACAAGAAATATTAGAACCTCGATTAGAAATTGAAGAGGATAGGTGTTAGTCCATGGTGAGTCTGTGTCATTGTCTGATTCCCATAATTCAAGAATAATAGTGATAACATGCATAAATATGATGAGACTAATTGGGATTGATAGCCAAATGATTGCGAAAGATAAAACATGGATTCTATTGTACAATGATTTTGTAGTGAGTCATAGTGCCTCGCTTGAGGACAAATAATGAATTTAAGTTGAGGGTGTTGATATACCGTGGTTTTATGGTATTTTTAATGCTTTTTCCTTAAGTTTAGTGTGTGTCCAAAAGCTTTTTTGTATTAGTTATTATGTAAGTTTCTCTTTATTTGCAGGAAATCTGTCTAAAGATAAACGCAGACGTTTTTAAGCAAGAAATGCAAAATAGTGTCACCTACGGAGTTTATCAAGGTCCATCATGCCTGTGACGGTCCGTACGGTGCATCGTGGTGAAGATGCTGAAGGAAGATGGGGAAGTCTGACCATGTATGGTGTTACAAAGAGCGTGACAGACCGTCGTAGCCATGATGGTCTGTCGTGCTGGTTCGTCGTGATAATCAAAGAAGTAGTCCAAGTACCCAAATTCCAAAGAGTTTAAGTGTTATGGAATGAAGACCCTCGACGGACCGTTGTGCCTGTTTGGATCCGTCATACCTACTGTCGAGGGTATTAAAGAGAGAAGCAGCAGAACTTCCAAATTATGGGATGACGGAGTCAATGATGGCTCGTCGTGACCAAGATTATCCGTCGTGAGGTCCGTCGACCCAGCCGCGTTTTGACAGATTTTGCAGCAAATAGTGTCCTTCATGTTGTAAGGCAGCTCTCAAAGTTTTTTCTCCACAGAAGTTATAATATTGAAATCACCTACAGTACACCAAGGGTTGTCATACAATTTTTCTTGCTGAATGATCTTGTCCCAAAGAGGTCTCCTGAGGTGATCTTTGCAATTAGCACAAACAAATGTACTAGTAAATTTGTATTGTAATTTATTGTGTTTCACAGTAAATATCACTGCTCCAAGAATCCCAAAATTTACCATTACAATTACAAGTAGAGTTTTCCATGCTTAAATGGACCTTAAAGCTTTGAACATGCACACTATCACAGAAAGGTTCCAAAATAGTGATAACAGATAAATAGTGAAGCTTCCGGAGCATCTTGAGTCTCTCTAACACCCCTTGATTGTTGATCCCTCTCACATTCAATATGATTGTACTAATCATTGGGAAGATCTAGAGGATAAAAGCCTAGTATTAGGCCTGCCAGAAGTGAAAGTATTGACATCTTGTTTCTTGAAATGAAATTTTTCTTGATGGAAACCCCTTGGAGATAAACATTGATTGAGTGGTACCTGCTGGATCTCGTCCTCTAAGGTCTAATCATTATGAGGACTAAAGGCCTTAATAAGGGACTCACTAGTCGCATCATTCTCATCAACCTCTTCTAAGGAGTGATTATCCCCATCTATTTCATCGTTAGAATTATCCACATCATATTCATCTATATTAGGCATCTTATTCATCTTACATATTTTTTGTCTCTTATCTAGTGGTTCAGAAGCAGGAGGAGTCATATGTTTAGCGTGAAATTATCATCAACCATAACAACTTTGTTGCATGATTCGTCCCTCTTTTCCTGTATTTGATCACTATCATTGGTTAAAGCTTATTCTGTCTTCTTTTTGTAGCAAAGCTTATTCTATCTTCTTTTTGTAGCATACCTTTTTTGTTTGCTGGAGTTGTTTTTGCTCTTGGGAGTGCTTTCCGGAGTACAAGATGCAACATGTTTCACTTTATCTTTTTTTTTCCTCTTTTTCAGTTTGCTATTCTTCTTTATTATTTGCAGAATCTTGTTTGACCTGCTATTTCTCTCCTTGTTGCTGTCTTTTCTTAGAAATTTCAGAGGCTCTTAAGTCAGACCTAAGGTCAACAAACCCTCATGCAGAACATGAGGCAAACTCCCCCCTTTGGTAACCCCATTGTGCAGGTTAGAGGTTTTCTCCTGACACCCCCCATCCATGCCTCCAACAACTTCTTCAGTAAAACCATCACCAACATTAATAAAATTGGGGAAATCGGGACTTGGGAGCATTGAATCAATACATGTGCTTTTATTTTTGATTGTTGTGTCAGCTTGTTCGTTTCGTAAGTTATGAGTGGTGAGGTTGTTCCTTATAGCTGGATCCTTAGCAGTCCCATTTTTTGGTTGGTCTGCCTAATCAGCAGCTTGCCTTGTGTTTCCTTCTCCTGTTTGGTTTCTCTCTTGCTATTCCTGCATTTCAAGGTTAGAAAAAATATTTTGAGTCTCAAATTTAGTTATACCTGTTGTATCCTACTCCTGTTCGTGGCTGTTACTACATCTTTGCTTTGGAGGTGAGATAACTCTCCAACATTCCTTGGAGGTGATTTGATCTTGATTTTTTCCCTCTTTTTCTGTGTATGCCACTGTTCCTCCTGAATTACCTCTTTGTGATCTTGGTCTTTTGAATTAAGAATAAAGCTTCTTTGTTATTGGTTTGTAAGCTGATTCTTTGAGTAACTGTGTATAGAAGCCTGTTTGAGATTTTCCTTATGACTTCTGTTTTTTTAATTCTTTGTTCTTGCAAAGAGCTCATACATACCTGTGTCCAGTCCTTGAGTCTTCGATTAGACCCCCTATTCCTTATCCTCCCTGGATTTTCTTCCATTTTCCCGTTCCTTCCTTTTCCTGATTTCTTCATCCCTTCTTTCAATTGTTCACTCATCTTCCATATGCCCCTGATGCTTGCAGTACATGCAGTAGTTGGGTATGCCCTCATATTCAACTTTCAACCATCTTCCTTTATTTGGGTTAACATTTTTGACACCTAACCAAACATAAGGAAGGTCTAGTTTTTGTAAGATCCACCTGAACTTTAACTGTAAGAGTGCTACCCCTAGTTCTTTGAGAGTAAGGTGAGTCTAAGAATAACACCTTCCCAATTGAACAAAGAATAGTTTGTTATAGCATTGTTAAGGCAAACTAGGGATAGACACCCAAATTGGGACAACGGTAGTATCCTCTTCACGGGTGAAGTCAGGAGTCCATGTTTGTATCCTCATCACTTAGACTTCAATGTTCATCCTAATCTTACTCCAAAAAGTTTTGTAATCAAACTCATTTTCAAGGTCGATATAAACATGCCTAGCATTGAAGTGTGTGATCTTCACACTCCCTGTGGGTTGAGTTTAGAGGATGAAGCTTTTCCTAACTAACTCCATTTTAGGCAAAATGTATTATTGAATTTCCCCACAAGTGTTTACTTACACACCTTAGACAACTTCACATAATAATCATCCTCATCAAGAAACACAGCCGGAAATCCTTGCCTTGTTGTATGTATAGGATCATTCAAAAGTATAGGGATTTAATTCTTAGTTTTATTATATCTTAATCTAGCAGCAAATGATTGCATAATAGTATAATTAGCCGGCTTAGAGATTTTATCCAGCTTAGAATTATTTCTAGAATTTTTACCTTGGAGTTGATTATTTATAGTAGTGCCTTGACCATCATTATTGTTTTGCTTAGTAATTTGGCAAGTATGAGAATTAGGCTCATACCTTGTGAAGATGTTGGATATCTTGGGGAAATCGCTTTGGTAGTTCTTATGTGATATGTTGTTTGGATTTGATAGATTAGCTCCAGCCTGAATGTAGTTGTTCTTATGATGTTCTTTTTGCCTTCCTTCTCCTCTCATCTTAAGTAGCCTGCTTGGCTCCTTTGAAATTGTGTTGTCCATTCTTCCCATTCTGCATTTTGATGCTCAACTTGTTGACTTGATTATTGTTCGTGGTGTTGTTGTCCATTGCCAGGTTCCTTACCTTTGTTATTCACGCTTGTTGTGTCATGTGAATAACCTGCAACAAGATTAGGGGTTAATAAGTCCTAATTAAGTTAAATAATTACTCCTATAAAGACCCCAAACCTAATTAAACTAAACCCAACTCTCATAACTCCAAAAAACTTATTGTTTTTCTTCTCTCTTGTTTCTCTCTCCCAAATAATCTTCATAGAAGACAAAAAAAAGGAGTGTTCTAGGGCTGTCAAGGATCAAGTTTCTGCATCAAACTTCCTTAGTTAGTAAGGTATGGGATTCCTTTAAACATTGGGATTGTTTCCCCAAAGGGTTCTCTCAAACTTGATTTAAAAAAAAGAGTTTTAGATGAGTTTTCTTCAATTACGAAATTGATCCTCCAATTGGTTTTTTTATGGTTTCCTTAGGTAAGTCTTGTGAACTCAAACGTTTACTTAAATTGTGGTTTCTTGTGTTTTGTGATGAAGTTATATTGCAGTACAACTTATGATGAGATTGATTAGGGTTGGTATGATGTTGAATTGAAATGTCTTGATTATGTGATTATGAGATTATGCTTGAGATGTTCCATACGATGATATAATGATGTTAATGTGCTAATTTCACATGTGATCATTCTAATGAAAGATGTTCTCATGCAATTCCTATTGAAATATGACTATGACTATATAAGGGTTAGACCCTATGACCTAAATTAAGTTATTATTAATAATGTAAGACATTTCTAAAGGGACTCTAGCTTAGCAACGAATGAACTAGTTGTGAGGAGTATCCCTTCCCACATAGGGAAGGTAGGATCACTATTGTACTCATGAGATTGGAGACTATAATGCATGTAGAATAAAGAGGGTCCCAACTATATCTCCTAGTTCTAGAACTATTTTGCCCCAACAGAAATAAAAGCTAATGGATCCACGTAGATGTTATGTTTATGTTTCGGTACTACCTTGGCAGGTAGTCCACTTTCCTTTGGTGTAGGGTTTAAAGAAACTTTATCACACATTGGATTATGTAGTCTATGTCTGTTAAAGAAAGATTTTCCCAAAACTAAAATGAAGTAATATGTTGGATTTTAACTAGGATAACATTAGGGGTTTGACTTAATCAAGGTAGGGGTATGAGACTTGTATGCTTATATGCTTATTGATCTTACATGTTAATGACATTGTGTGAAGTTGACTTCACTTATGAACATGTGGTTGGTCTCTATTGCAAAAGTATGATGATGTTTACTCTTAATGAGATAGTATGTGAAGTATGATATTCCTAGTTGTTGTTGTTGGGCTTATTTGATTGAAAGAGGTTATGTGGCCTTACTTAGTCATTGCACAAGTGGACTTAATGGGGGTTCATGAGTAAGGGTCTTTCTTTGGTTATGATCTTATACATGCTTGTTTCTCCGGTTGCTTCTAGGGGGTGCTCCTTGGATGTGATAAACTTGGTATCATAGTATGTGGTTGAATATCTCAAGAAATGATGTCTCATTAAACCACGTCTCTGTAGATTCTTATTCATAATTGTGATGTGCACCACACTTATAAATGATAAACTATGTGATGCCTAGAAACTCTTTTCTTTTTGTATTCCTATGTCGTGCATCTAGAGTCTTGTTATGTACTTTCACCTAAGCATATTATCATGGTTATCGGTATGACTACTCAAAGGGTAGCTGTTAGAAAGGCCGAGGAAGAAATGGCTAATGTGGGAGATCAAAGCAACCAAGTGCCTCCACTTGAAGAAGTTGCTACGGGTGATCAAGTTCTGGATGCTCCTCCATTGATGACAGATAGAGATATAAGAAAGGCTTTTCTCACTTTAACTCAAGCCATGACCTCTCAAGCTAATGAGGTCACTTCTCAAGTTCAAGCTATGATGTCCCAAATGAATAGGGAAGTTGGACCTTGAGTTACTCAAAATGTTAACACAATAGCCTCATATTTGAGATACTTTACTAGGATGAGTTAACTTATGTTCTTTGGGTCGAGGTCGGATGAAGACCCTCAAGATTTTCTCGATGAGGTGTATAAGATTCTCTATGCTATGGGTGTCCGTAATTGAGAAGGCCGAGTTTGCGGCCAATAAACTCAAGGATGTGGCGCAAACTTGGTATGTGAAATGGAGGGATAATATGGCATTATGATGTGGCCCTGTGATTTGGTAGATCTTCAAGAATGCTTTCCTTTGTAGGATCTTTCCTATATAGATGAGGGAAACTGAGGTGGAATAATTTATCAACCTTCGTCAATGAAGTATGAGTATACTTGACTACTGTTTGAAGTTTACTACTTGTCCAAGTATTCTCCATCGTTTATTTTGAACCCAAGGGATGAGATGATTTATTTTCTTATGGGGGTTTCCGATGAATTAGTGGAAGACTATCGTTCGGCGATGATTTATGATAATATGAATATCTCTCATCTCATGGTTTATACTCAACAAGTGGAAGAAACTAAAGTGAGGAGATAGAGTAGGGAGGCCAAGAGGGCCATGTCTTATGAAATTTGTTCCTCTTAGTGTAGGCTTGACATTCAAGACAAACCTAGGTTCAAAAAGAGGTTTTCTAGTAAAGTTTCTACTAAACATCCCAAGGCTCGTTATTATAGGGTGTCTAACCCTATGTCTCAAAAAGGAAGATGTACTAGCTCACCAACTAAGAAGCCAACTTGTGGAAAGGGTGGCAAGAAGTATTATGGTGATTGCCTAGTTGTGATAGACAATTGCTCTGGGTGTGGCAAGAGTGGACACAAGGTTAAGGATTGACCTAATTTGAAGGGACAATAAAAATTAAGAGAGAAAACTCACGCTAGTAGGTTTTATATTGAAGCTCAAAAAAAGAATCGTTTTTATGCTCTTTGATCTAGGGGTGAACAAGAGAGTTCTCCTGATGTGGTGACCGGTATGCTACGAGTCTTCTCTGTTGATATTTATGCTTTACATGATCCGGGTGCTACATTATCCTTTGTTACTCCCTGGATAGCTAGGAATTTTGATATGTTGCTCGATATTTTAGATGAACCTTTCATGGTAACTATCTCGGTAGGTGAGTCGGTGGTTGCAATGAGGATTTATAGAAATTGTCCTATAATGTTTCCCAATAGAGTTACTCATGCGAAATTAGTAGAACTCTATATGGTCCATTTGATGTCATTTTGGGGATGGATTGGTTGCATAATTATTTTGCTTCTATTGACTGTACAACAAGAATGGTTAAGTTCAATTTTCCGAATGAGCCCGTTTTAGAGTGGAAGGGGGGAAATTCTATTCCTAGAGGTCGTATAATTTCTTGTCTTAAGGTTTGTAAAATTATCTCAAAGGGGTGTTTATAATATATTGTAAGAGTCAAAGATTTAGATTCCAAAAATCCTTTTATTGAGTTAGTCCCCGTAGAAAGGAAATTTTTGAAGGTCTTCCCTAATAATCTTTCTGGAATTCCTCCCGAACGGGAATTTAATTTTTGCATTGATTTAGTATCGGATACCAACCCCATTTCAATTCTTCCTTATCAGATGGCTCCAGTTGAATTAAAAGAGTTAAAGCCTCAACTCAAAGACTTACTAGACAAAGACTTCATTATACCCACTATTTCTCCATGGGGCGCACTCGTTTTGTTTGTAAAGATGAAGGATGGGTCCCTTAGAGTGTGCATTGATTGAAGTCAACTCAATAAAGTCCCTATTAAGAATAAGTATCCTCTTAATCGTATTGATGACTTCTTTGATCAACTCCAAGGGGAGAGCTACTTTTCTAAGATTGACTTGACATTAGGGTATCCCCAACTTAGGGTTAGAGGTGAGGATATATGAAAAATGGCTTTTCAGACTAGATATGGCAACTATGAGTTCTTCGTAATGTCCTATGAGATCGCCAATGGCCTGACATCATTTATTGATATCATGAATAAGGTGTTTTAAATTTACCTAGATTCATTTATCATTTTTTTAAAACCCTAAAAATGACTATGCTAAGTAATGTCTAACGTATCTAGAATGCCTAGATTAGACCGGGTTCACACGGATTGATGCACGTAGAACAAGACTTGTGAACCTCTGCAACTGCCAAACCAACTAACTTGGTGAGTTAGTTGAGCTAGGAAAGGTTGGGTCCAGCCATGAAGGGAACACGAATACGAAGATTTACCCGGATGAGTCTTAACCTGACTTACAAAGGCGTAATCTTAAATTGTGAGGGTTTAGGGGTAAAATGGTCTTTTCAACGCTAAGGTAGAATTGTAATTTTCCTAATTAATTAAATAATTAATTAATATCCTTAAGCTCCAATTTGGGTAGAGGTGACCGAAAGTGACCCTTTAAGAAAAATCTTGCTCCACCCGGAATCGAGCCTTGGTGAAAGCAGTGATTTAATTTATTTATTGTATTTAGTGAATTAGTTAAATTCATTAATAAATAATTTGCTGTTTTAATTAAAAGAAAATCAGATTTTTAATAAAATAATAATAATAATAATAATAATAATAATAATAATAATAATAATAATAATAATAATAATAATAATAATAATAATAATAATAATAATAATAAATAATGGGGAGTCCTAGTTTTACTAAGTCTCCACCTAACTCTCCTAATCCTAATCCTCTAATTCTCACCCCTCTAACTCTCATTCTCACATTTTTCATCGGAAAATGAACTGAAAATAATAGTTCTTCACTCTTGAAGAACATACACACAAAAAATAAAATGAAAAGCTAAGCTAAAAACTAAAATCAACAACATTCTTCTCGACTGATTGGGTTTTTGATTTTGGTGGTGAGGCAGTGGTATCGTGGGAATAGGCAACATTGAAACAAGTGTTGAACGATATAAAGGAGTGGGTTTTCTTCTCTCTTGGTCGCTTTCCAAAGAAACCCTTAAGGTTCAGTTTAAATCGCAATTGAAAAACTAAAGTTGTCCCCGTTGCGTGCCCCTGTCATTAGATCCTTTGAAAGATTAAAAGCATGCGTTGGTATGTTTTCTGGTAGATAATTTTAGGTCTGGTTGTTATTATGTGTTGAATGTGTATCCGGAAATCATGTAAGGGATAAAAAATATATTCCGGAAAAGTGTAGTAAGTTGGCTGTTTTGAGCATGTGTGTGCTGTAAATTTAATATGTTTGCTTCCTTAAATTTGTGTCTTAAAATAATGTGTTTTGCGTGTATAAAACGTTGAAAAAGTGATGATCAAATAAAGTTAATGTGGGTAAATAATTGTAACTCAAAATACTAAAAAAATCAGTATGAGGATGAGAGAAAAATGGATTGGAAGAGACAAAATTTCCAGGTTGCTGGAATTTGGTGGTCTCGACTAAGGATATGAAAAATGAACTATATTCTAATTTTTTTAAAAAAATGTGAGGTCATTGTGGATTGAACCTATGACCTCCCCAATTGTAAACTACACAAATATTTCATGAGAAAAATAATAGGAAAAATAAATGTGGAGAGTGTGGATTGAAACCACAACCTCATGAATAAATGAGAGAGTTAGGAGAAAAATAAATGTGGAGAGTGGGGATTGAACCGACGACCCCTTGAATGGATGAGAGAGTTAGGAGAAAAATGAAGGAGAAAATTAAATGCGAAAAGTGGGGATTGAACCCACAACCCCTTGAATAGGTGAGAAAGTTAAGAGAAAAAGAATGAGCTTGTGGGGATTGATCCCACAACCTCCTTGCCTAAAACAAAAAAGAGAAGAGGAAATGAAAGAAAATATTATGGGAGTGATGGGGATCGAACTAGGGTCCCCCAAATCGGAAAAATGCAATCATTAAGTTTAATATAAGATTATGTGTTGCTCAAGGGATTCGAGACCAGGTTCCCTTGACCAATTCTGTATTGATACATAAGTCATACGTGAACAAATATTTAATGAATGTTTCCTCCAATGATCGAAATCAATATCTTTTCATATCTACAAGATGCATAAGTCTTGTACCGCATAATCTTGGATAAATATGAATCACATAGAAAAACTATGAATAAAAATCATGGCTTGTATGTGTGGACTCATAAGTCTAGCATAAGTTTAAATGTATGTGAAGCTAAGATGTTAAGTGATGAGATAATGAAACACCAGAGAGGTTAAATAAGAGTGTGACACACATCAAAGGGGCAAGTGCCATTGCCATACGATGAAATGAACATTAACATAATGTGGTGAGTAATTATGAAGAGTTAATTTGCTAAAGTTAAAGAATGTGGTGACAACATTATAAGAGGCTAAAGCGAAAGGTGACATGAATCTCAAATGAGCCTAAGTAAATATTACCAATGTGTACACACCTATGAGAGTGTAACGTTAATGAAGAGACCACTCTCTATGAACACTCTAATGAAAGTATAGAAGTTAATGCATACTTAATACTAATGATTTATATACCATGGTTTCACGGTGTTATTAATACTTTTGCTTAAGTGTAGTGTGTCCAAAAGCCTTTTTGTGCTAATTTTTATATAAGTTTCTCCTTATTTGCATGAAATCTGTCCATAGATAAATGCGGAGGTTTTTGAGAGAATAAATGCAGAAGAGACAACCTACGGAGCTTGTGACGGTACGTCATGTTTGTGACAGTCCGTAGGTGGCAGCGTAGTGCAGCTGCTGACAGAAGATGTGGAAGTCTTACCAAGTGTGGGGTTACAGAGTCCATGACGGTCCGTCGTGTCTATGACGGTCCGTCCTGCAGGTTCGTCATGAAGTTCAGAGAAGTAGTCCTAGTACCCATATTCCAAGAGTTTAAGTGTTTTGGAACGAAGACCCTCGACGGACCGTTGTGCCTGTGACCGATCTGTCATACTTGCCGTCGAGGGTAATGAAGAGAGTAGCAGAAGAAATTGCAAGTGTATGGGACGACGGAGTCCATGACGGTCCGTCATAACCACGATGATCTGTCGCGAGGTCTGTTGACCCAGCCGCATTTTTACAGATTTCCAGCAACTAGAATCCTTGTTTACTTAGTTTTTATTTTCTATAAATAGTTCGAAAAACCTCGTTTTTGAGGTTAGACTCTGTATTATTAGGTTAGATTGGGGATTATTTTGTTAGGCCTTTGATTATCATTATAATTTTTGTGAGATTCTTGATTACTTTGAGATTCTTGTAAGTGATTGTTGGTGACTTTTGTTGACTAATCGAGCGAACTTTTGGATTTTACTCTTTCTCATTGAAGTAAGTACATGAATTCTTATATCACATATTTGAATATTGTAATAATGACTATGGGTAACTAAACTCCATAACTAGGGTTGTGGGAACCATAGTCTAATAATGAGGTGAAACCTAACTAAACTAAAAATTCTAGAATAGTGTCTTGCATCTATTAATAATTCTTTCGGTTAGAAGTCTTTTTAACGGATGGCCAACGTTTGAACTCGCCTTAATGCTACTTGTCGGACAAAGGATGTAGATAATAGGAAAAGAATTATCAATATAGATTTAGTGTATTCTATCTAATAGGCTAGTATTGATTGGTACGAGTTAATAACGTAGTCAAATATCCAATATGATGCTTAATATGAGGTAAAGATAAGGGTTAGGATAGAAACACATGTAGCCTGACCAAGGTGCGGAGTGAAATTTTCTAGATGTCGGACCAAGGATTTAGAAATACATCACTTATCACATTGCATGCAAGATACTAGCAAAGAATTGTTATATGGGGAACACGTAAACCCTAGATACTTTGATTAATTGATTAAACTCCAACATTCGAAGTTGTTAACTGTCTGTTTCAATTTTGTTAGTTATTTTCATTTATTTAGAAATAGAAACCCACTTTTTATTGTTTTTGCTTTCCAAGGAAGTAATTGAACGAACAATAGTAATAATAATTTGAAGTTAAGTCTAAACTATTTTCCTCGTGGGAACGATCCCAACCTCACTAGTTGGGTTATTTACTTGACACGACCACTTTACTTCTTATTTGAGAAGTAAGTTTGAGCGTATCAAATTTTGGCACCGCTGCCGGGGAAAGTAACTTTTCGATTAATTTAAACTTATTACTATAGTTTTGTTGATATTTTCTTGATTTTACTTTGTTTTATTGTTTTTGATTCTTGCAGAACCATCTTCCTTGTA
The DNA here is from genome assembly GCA_027789145.1 of Solanum arcanum. NCBI lineage: Eukaryota > Viridiplantae > Streptophyta > Magnoliopsida > Solanales > Solanaceae > Solanum > Solanum arcanum. Next base: position 19,742,180 of record CM050935.1, on the reverse strand, counting down.
TGCCAAATACACGGAGAGGAAGAGAACCCTTGTTTCCCTACGATCACGAATTAGAGCGTACACTACGCAACATGAATCGGAACTTTGGAATCAATGATGATGATCCAAACAAGAACATCCCAGCTCCGGTTGATGTTCATGGTCAGTTGTTACCCGATGCTCCGGGTGAACAACAACAAAGGGGACAAAATCCCGCTCCACGGCCCCAAGCATACTACACAGGCTATTACAACATAGCTGACTTTGATGGGGCACTTGTCTTGCCTCCTCTACCACCAGGCCACACCTTCGTGGTAACTAGTAGCCTGATGCAAATTCTCACTGCCAGAGGTTTGTTTTCAGGGCTACCTTCTAAGGATCCACATTCCCATATAGCTAAGGTAAGGGCAGTGTGTAAAAGCTGTGTAGGGAGGCCTGACTTGGACTTGGAGGTAATAGGGCTTAGAGTGTTTCCTCTCTCACTGATAGGAGAGGATGCTATATGGTTCACTGAGCTCCCTTTCAACTCAATTTTCACTTGAACCAACTAAGGGATGTTTTCTTAGCACGCTACTATCCGGTCTTCAAGAAACTAAACCATAAAGAAAGAGTGAACAACTTTGTGGCACTACCATGAGAGTCAGTTAGTAGTTCTTGGGATAGATTCACCTCGTTGTTGAGAAGTGTCCCAATTCACCGTATAGATGATGAGTCACTGAAAGAATACTTCTATCGGGGACAAGATGATAATAATAAAGCGGTGTTGGACACTATAGCAGGTGGATCTAATGGGGAGTGTCCTTATACTGAGATTGCTGATAATTTAGAGAAAATCCTCGAAACAATAAAGCTTGGGGTTCTAGGCAAACAGATACCAAGAGAAATACATTCACAGTACAGTCCACTCACAACCCAGCCACAAAGGAGATTCGTGAAGAAATGGCTCAGATGAGAACTGAGCTTGGGTTGGTACTAAAACATGTCAGTGGGGGTGTAGAAAAGATAAATGCAGTCAACTACTTGTCGAAACCACCGCCACCTAATGATGAATGCTATAATGCGGAGGACACCTATGTAGTAAATGAGCGGACGGGGGGTTTCCGACCAAGCGCCCAAGGCTCAAATCAGGATAATTGGCGCCAAGGTCAAGGGAACAAAGGTCAGATCTATGGTAACTACAACCGTGAGGGTCATTATGTCCGCGATGGAAACTACAACCGCGACAACAACTTCAATAGGGGTAACTACGGTAAGAGAAATGATAGGAATGGGTCCTATGTCCCTCCTCAAAATCATGAAGTTACTCCTAGAGATGGTGGAGATAGTATGTCACGATTTGAGGATATGTTGCACAAAATGAAGACGAGGTTCGATGCTAGTGATGAGCACATTAAAGAGTTAAGGTGTGATTTAGCAATTATTGGGCAAAAAGTCGATACACATGCAATACTGATTAAGCAAATCGAGTTGCAAATGGCCTAATTATCTGCGACTGTGAACACACGGCAACCGGGCACTCTTCCCTCAACACTGTCCAATATCCGAAAAATAACGCACACTGTATGGCAATCACCACTCGTGGTGGCAAGTAAACCATTGACCCACCTATGCCGTCTAATGAGTAAAAAGTGAGAAAGTATGATGATAAGATGGTAAATGGTAGTGGTGAAGCACAAGAGAGCACTGAAAAAGATGCAGAAGTCCCTATGAATGTAATTCCCATGCCTAGACCACCACCACCCTTTCTCTCAGATATTAGTGAAGAAGATCGAGGATGGTAAATATCGGTGTTTTATAACAATGCTGAAGCAGCTTTCTATGAATATACCTTTGGTAGAAGCTCTTGAACAAATGCCCGATTATGCCAAGTTTATGAAAGATCTGGTTACAAAGAAAAGATCGGTCACTTTTGAGGATGTTGATAGATTGCAGCATTCTAGTGTTATTGCTACAAGATCTCTCGTACAAAAGAAAGAAGATCTGGGTTCGTTCACTATTCCTTGTACAGTCGCGTCATTACATTTTGCGAAAGCATTATGTGATTTGGGGGCAAGCAAAAATCTCATGCCCCTCTCGATTTACAAGAAGTTGGGTTTGGGTGACCCAAAACCCAAAGAGATGCGGCTACTGATGGCTGATCGAACAGTGAAAAAGTCCTATAGGGACACTCCATGATATGCTAGTAAAAGTGGAGTCATTCATATTTCTGGTAGATTTTTTTATTCTTGATTGTGAAGTCGATTTTGAAGTGCCTATTATTCTTGGGAGGCCATTCCTTGCTACAAGTAGAGCCTTAGTTGATATGGAAAATGGGCAGATGAAATTTCAGTTGAAAAATGAAGAAGCGACCTTGAACGTTTATAGGACCATGAGGCAGAGTTGTGAGCTCCAATCGGTATCCTCCATTTCCCACAAAGAAAAGATGAAGAAGGGGAATGAAGAAAAAAGTGCAAAACAAGAGTTTATGGTTGGGGACTTGGTGCTTTTAGAGAGATCTAGGTTGCGTTGTCTTCCGGAAAAGATCATGTCCAAACATACTGGCCCTTACTTTATCACCCAAGTATTCCCTCATGGAGCAGTTGAGTTAATAACCAAGGAGGGAGTGTGGTTTAAGGTGAATATAGAACAAACAAAACTCTATTTTGGGCATATTACATCGATGAATGAAGTTATAGAGGCATACAATCTTTATTATGGCTGAGTAATAAATTGTCCTCAGTCGTGCCGCGACGTTAAATCAGGCGCTTGGTGGGAGGCAACCCAATACTTATAGTTTTTATTTCTAGTAATGGTAGCATTTTCTACCAATAGGTTTTATATTTGCAGGCACATCACAAGGAAATTCTGCAGTAAATTACTCTGTAGCAGTCACTGACGGATACAGCGACGGACCATGTCAACTGTGACGGACTGTCGTATGATTCCATCGTGCTAGGTACATCTTTCCGTTATTCTCAAACTAGGGCACACGCGACGGAACTAACGACGGACCATCACAAATAAGACAGACCATCGTCGGGGACTCGTCGCGTCATTAATGAGGCGTACCCGACTCGACCCGGCTAGGGTTTAAAAACAAGCAACATATAAAAACCCAAACCCTTCATTTTTCCCCATTACTTCCCTCTTCCTCCTATTTCCCATCCTATTAAACTTTCAAAATCATCTCCCTTTTCAACCGATCATTTCCCCCCGATTCTCCAACGTCCTAAAAGTCCTCGTGTACTAGTCGGAGCTGATGCTGTGGGTGTTTTCTTGATCACCAAGTACCTTTTCCCTCTTGTTTTTCTCAAATTCTCAAGTATGTGTCTCTAATTTCTACTCATTTATATTGCATTTTTGTTTATCAATTAGTAGTATTCTAGTTCTTCTTGATACGTTCATTATTTATCAAATGTTGTCTGACTTAGGTTAAAAAAAATCCCGAAATTGCCGTTTTAAAACCATAGAAATAAATGCCTTAGCATTGCTAGTTTACTAGGTAATTAGGTTAGACAAATGTAGGTCAAAACACTACCAATTCGATTTGGGTCATAGGGGATGAATGGGGCATCTCCACTTCTGTAACTGAGTTAGAGAACGAGACCCCGATGACGGACCATCGTATTCACGACGGACCGTCACTGGGTCGGTTCCCCGTCCTAACACTCCGTTGTCAAATTTTTCTCCAAGTGTCCACCAACGGCCACATGCGACGGACCGTTGTTCCCGCGACGGTCCGTCCTACACAACCGTTCTGGTTGTCCGAGACCCCATTCCTAAGGGTCTCTCACTTTTTTTATGTGTCCTTCAACGGCCACATGCGACGGACCATCATACCTACGAATGTCCGTCCTGCACAACCTTTCTGGTTGTCAGAGACCCTTTTCATAAAAGTCTCTCTTTATTTTTCTAAGTGTCCTCAAACAGACACTTACGACGGATCGTCATACCCTCGACGATCTGTCCTACATGATCGTCATGACGGTCAGAGACCCCTCTACTAGGAACTACATATTTTTTTCAAGTGTCCTCTGACGGACACCTACGACGGACCGTCGTACCTACGACGGTCCGTCCTGCATGACCGTTTCGATGGTCAGAGACCCATCTCCTTAGGGTCTCCATATTGTTTTCAAGTTTCCTCTGACAGACACCTACGACGGACCGTCCTACATGTGACGGTCCGTCCTGCACATACCGTCATACTTCTCAGATACTCTCCTTCAGGGTTCTTCATATGAACATAGTCTAAGTAAGACATGACGGACCCCATGACAGTCCGTCATACTCACGACGAACCATCACCAGGTCCGTTGTGTTTCACTGTTACTATATAAATGTTATTTATTTTTTATTTTTTAATTTTGTGTGGTTTTACTTGTCTTGTTTGCTCATTCTAGTTCAAATATTTATCCTTTACGGGTACTATCTACTATGGAACCAAAACAAGATCGAGTCTATGCACGCGGGTGATCGAAGTCTGTCGCCGCGTCTGCCAGCCTGGTCATTGGCTCTGATGATGAGCGTGACCCCGAGTATGTGCCCCCAGGCACTTCCACCCCTTCCCGTGCTGCATGTGCTGCAAGAGCCACACCCAAAAAGGTGGCGTCCGGCGTAGTCATTGCCTCCCTGTCTGATGAAGAGCGCACACTGACCGGCACACCTCTGGGTCAGCAAACAATGAAGAAGGAGTGTCTGGCTCTTTATGAGTTTCGTGGTCGGAGGAAGCCTCCGGCGCTGCTGAGGTTCCCACACCCGCCACCGCTGCAGCATCGGCCTCGTCTGATGAGGCTGACAGTTCGGAATCCACACCTAGTTCACCATCTCAGGTTCTCACCCCGGCTAATGACCAGCCCAACCGGTGGTGTGTCTAATGGCAATTTCAAGTCTACTACAATGCAAAGTTCCTGAATGACAAAGGAGTTATTACTCGAACACTCACATTGGAGCTGATGGTCCTTACAGGGAGTCTCCCGACGATGCCTGAGATCCACAATCTCTTCAACAGACATCGACAGGAGTGGACGGCACGTCCGTTGGGACGTTATACTAAAGACCTGGTCCGAGAGTTCTATGCACACTACCTAGCGACTCTCCGATCACAGATTGATAGGCGGGTTGCCCCCGCCAAACAGGCCCCACTGGAGCAGGTTTAGGTACAGGGCGTTCAGGTTGATATCTCATTGCCTGCGATCCGCCGATTTCTATACGGCGAGGATGTTGATGCTTATCGGACCCCTCTCACTGCCGAGTTTGACTACCGATGGCAGATTCTTAAAGATGGCCAATTCCTACGCGAGCCATCGCTGAGAGAGACCACCAAGATGTTGATGGCCCTGCACTTGTCCGTTGATGAAGAGGGTGCTGACTGGGAGTCCGAGCCGAAGGGGGCCATCAAGAAGGCCAACCTGACTTTCACGGCGATGTTTTCGTGGTTGATTGTCCGCCACTACCTTTCCCCCACAGCCGCTTATAATATCGTCACATGGGATCGAGCAGTACTGATGGCGGTGATGATAGTCGGGTTCGAGGTGGATTTTGCATGGCTTCTACAGGCGGTCATGCACGAGAGGGCTTTTAAAGTCACAACTACTTACCCTTTTCCGTGAATGATATTTTCACTATGCAGGTCTGCCGGTGTGCCTATATGGCACGTTAATCAGCTCAAGACCCCGCCGAGCACAGTTTATATCAGCCTCATCAAGGATGAGGCCAATGAGTTGGCTCCACGCAGAGGGCCCCGTCAAGAAATGCCTCCTCTTGGTGACAATCTGGCTGAGACGGTAGCACAGACCAGCACGGCTACGCAGGCAGCTTCCACTAACACTACTCTTGGCGAGTCTATCCCGGGAAGTAGCACCGCCACGAGCTGCTCTCGCTCAGCCCCTTTACCCTCTCTGGTCCCACATGCTAGGGTCCAGAAATTAGAGGCACAGATGGCCACACTTCTGCATCACATCCAGCCTTGAATGCATAAGTCTGTTGCTGATGCAGAAGAGTGCTTGGAGTGGAGAATGGTCCAACACACAGAAAGGAAGATCGCTTAGGTTCATCAGCACTTGGACGCTTTTTAGTTGCGAGTGCTAGCCCGATCAGCCCTTGCGATGGATGTGTCGACACTTCAGGCTCTGGTCGACAATCTTCGAGCAGATAATTATATGATCTTAGAGGCTAGGGTGCCGGAGTCTGAGGCCCCTTCTTTCGAGCCTGCTGAAGACACAGAATTGGCGGCCCTATTCGCCACCTTTGAGATTCCACCAACTCCCCCTCGAGAGCAAGCTAAGAGGCGTAGGGGTCGAGCGGAGGATGAGGAGCGAGCACGGAAGAAGGAGCGTTGTTAGATGGAGTCTGCGAGGAGAGCCTCGATTGCTGAGGAGGAGGCGCGTCAGATGAGAGCAAAAGAGTTAGCTGCTGGGGCGTCTAGCTCCAGAACTGTGGAGGTCGCGGGAGGCACTGTTGATATTGTTGTTGATGTTGAGGACACCATTAAGGATGTCCATATTACAGAGGTAGTGGGTTTCGGGGAACCGAACCCACTAGCTTGGTGATAATCGGCGCTTTGCGCCCCAGGTTTACTTCACCTACCACTCTAGTATCTCAATTTTTATGCATTGGGGACAATTGCATGTCATTTTGTTGGGGGTTGGGTTAATGGAAAGTGAGTTCTAGGGTGAAGTCTGAGTAGCCAAGTTAAGTATCGTCTTTTGGGGTTTTCTTGCCTCTGTTCTTTTTCCCCAAGAGACTGATTACTTTTTCTGTTGAACCGGCATGTCTATATCTTGTGTACATAGTTCAATTCTGGAGCATGATGGCTAAAATTATATCATGATAAATTGGAAAATGATGCATGACTAGGCATATTAATTGATAAATGTGTAGCTCTGCGCATGACATAGAGGTACACCACTGCGTTACCCTATGTCTAAAATTCTAACTAGGTGTCTGATAATCTGGTAGAGTGATGAGATGTCAAGTGAGTGAGAGAAACATTTGAATAGTCCACTATTTATACTGAGATAGAACTTGCCTGGTTAGTCCTGCTAAAAGTAAGTTGTAATAGACAATTAGGAAAGGATCATAGGCTCTTATTCAATATAGCCCATTTTAGCCTAAAATAAAAGAAAACCAAATGAAATTTATCCTTCTTTGATCCAAATGATCTGAGCTTAAATAAGACCTTTCTTTTTCACCCCAACTGATCTTTTTTGGGAGTAATGTGTTGGCCCTGGTCCCTCCTTTGACATGTGCACATCAGCTTATGCCAAAAGCATAAGTTGAGGGTGGCTAATGCAGTAAACAACCTTTTTATAACCTTGGGTATTGTGTACTTTGACTCATGTCAAAGCCATGAGTTAAGGGTGGCTATTATGAGGAATGCTCTTGAAAGTGGGGTTGAAAGAATAAAGAGAGAGAAAGAACAAAAGCAAAGTGCCTCAAAAATTAGTTGAAAGAAAAGTAAAACTGAAAAAAAAATTATACAAGCAAGAAAAGAAGAGAGTCACTTACACCAATGAAGAAAAAAAGGGAAATAGCAAGGTGAAAGAATGTGGGAAATTGTCAAAATAAAATGATATAAAATGGTATGTTTAGCCGATATGTCAAAGAGGGAAAAAAGTCACTAAAGTATACCTAAATATACTCTACCTGACCCTGAGCCTATGTTACAATCTAAGAAAGTCCTATCGTGATCCTAAGGGTTGTATAGCGAACTTAAAGCAGTGAAACTAAGGGAAAGCTTATGGTAATAGGTATGAATGAGTGTGAATTTGTTCTGAGAGTGAGTGTTGAAAAGTAATTCTTATACTGAAACTGAAATCATTGTGTCAAATATGAGGATTTTGTTTTGTAGTGAGGACACTAGTTGCATTACCGGAAATATTAGCACCTCGGTGAGAGATTGAAGAGGATAGGTGTTAGTGCATGGTCCGTCTGTGACATGGTGTGATTCCACATAATTCAAGCCTAATAGTGATAGCATGCATAAATATGATGAGATTAATCGGGATTGATAGCCAAAATATTGCAAAGGATAAAACATGGATACTATTTTGCAAAGATTGTGTATTGAGTCACAGTGCGTCGCTTGAGGACAAACAACGAATTAAAGTTGAGGTTGTTGATATACCGTGGTTTCACGGTATTATTAATACTTTTTACTTATGTTTAGTGTGTCCAAAAGCCTTTTTGTGCTATTTTTTATATAAGTTTCTCCCTTATTTGCAGGAAATCTGTCCATAGATAAATGCGGAGGTTTTTGAGCTAAGAAATGCAGAAGAGACCACCTACGGAGCATGTGATGGCCCCTCATGCTTGTGACGGTCCGTAGGTGGCAGCATAGTGCAGCTGCTGAAGGAAGATGGGGAAGTCTTACTAAGTATGGGGTTACGGAGTCCATGACGGTCTGTCGTGTCTATAACGGTCTGTTCTGTAGGTTCGTCATGAAGTTCAGATAAGTAGTCCCAGTACCCATTGAAGTATCTTTCGGATTTTACTCTTTCTCATTGAAGTAAGTACATGAATTCTTATATCACATATTTGAATATTGTAATTATGACTATGGGTAACTAAACTCCATAACTAGGGTTGTGGGAACCATATGCTAATAATGAGTTAAAACCTAACTAAAATAACAATTCTAGAATAGTGTCTTGCATGTATTAAAAATTCTTTCGGTTAAAAGTCTTTTTAACAGATGGCCAACGTTAGAACTCACCTTAATGCTACTTTCCAGAAAAAGGAGGTAGATGATAGTAAAAGAATTATCAACATAGATTTAGTGTATACTATCTAATAGGCTAGTATTGATTGGTACGAGGTAATAACTTAGTCAAATATCAAATACGATGTTTAATATGAGGTAAAGATAAGGGTAAGGATAGAAACACACGTAGCCGGACCAAGGTGCGGAGTGAAATTTTCTAGATGCCGGACCAAGGATTTAGAAATACATAACTTATCACTTTGCATGCAAGATACGAGGAAAGGATTGTTATAGTTAGACTTATCAAGTTATGAACCTTCCAGGAACACGTAAACACTAGTTACATTGATTAATTGATTAAACTCCAACATTCGAAGCTGTTAAGTGTCTTTTTAAATTTTGTTAGTTATTTTCATTTATTTACAAATAGGAACCCCCCTTTTTATTGTTTTTGCTTTCGAAGGAAGTAATTGACCAAACAATAGTGATAATAGATTGAAGTTAAGTCTAAATTATTTTCCTTGTGGGAACGATCCCAACCTCACTAGTTGGGTTATTTACTTGACACGACCGCATTACTTCTTGTTTGAGAAGTAAGTTTGTGTGTATCAATGATGAGATGAGAAAACATCTAATGATCTATGATTCCCTCATGCTATAAGACAAACTTCTATGATATATGAAATAAATGTAATGGAACTTTATACTGAGCAACGATAAGATAGCTATGAGTTGCGATTCCTTCATTCAGGAATGCAGAGGTTGATGTAATTTTCATGAGATGAGATGTCCATCCAGATTGATATGGGTCTCTTTATATCTCCTAGTCTTTAAGCCTATACTGCCAATATATAGTTCTAGCAGTGTTCGACTTTCCTATATACAATAGCATGTTTTAGTTCACTTTTGCCGATGATTGCACCTCTTTTCGGTGTAGGGTTAAACACTTGATTTCATGATGCTCACATGATCAATGTCGGTTAAGGTTAAATTTCCCAAAGAACGAATGAGGCTTGCCTCAAGTAATGCACATAATGAAATGAACGATACGGAAGGTGTTAGGATAGGATAATCAAGAGGTGAGCTAGACTTAAGTAATGACACTAGGCCATTCATTTTTATTGCACAGCGAACCCGATTAAAGTATTAAAATACATCCTACGTATAGTAGGTGTTTACACTAGTATATGAATGCATGAAAATGAAGTACGTATGAATGAATGAAGAAGACTCTTTGTTTTTTAAAGGATGCTCCCTAGTTGAGGTCCCATATGTTGAGCCCTCATTTTGGGAAGTCTTAATGTCAACTCAATGATTCTAAGGTCTTATGGCAATGATATGAAATATGTGATATGATATGTTCAATATGTTATGTACTATTTACAAAATGATATGTATGATTACGCATGTTACTCTCATTGCATGAATTTCCTAATCCTATTTGGCAAGTCCACTAACTTGACTTTCCTTAACTCATATTCTTAGGAGACAAATCTTCTTAATCATGCATGTCCTTGGTGTGTGCTTGCATATACCCATACTTAGTACAAGTGTGTAGTAATCCCATACAACTTTATACTTTTAGGTGCAGAGGTGGTCATCACTAAAGCTTACGACACTACTTTGAAGTTACCCGGACGTGGAGCATTTATCCGAACTTGGTAGGCCCTGTAGCTTTCAAGGATTCTTATATTTTATATTATAGCTTAGATGTAGGCATGAGCTAGTGGAGTACGTTCCACTAGTGTTTCTTTCCAGTTATTTTGAGATATTGTATTTGTGCCATTTTGGCAACTCTATATTGTATTACAAATATGACTAGGTCTTTCATTTGATTAGCTTTCTATTAGATGGTTGTTGTAGAATGCTTACGAGTTTACGTAGATAATCTTATAAGAGTTTAATGTTTCTCACTATGAAGTCTAAGTAAACAATAAGCTTAAAATTTTCCGCTAAAATTAGCCAAGATGATATAATGATTATGTCTGTAGGCTAGTCTGCGACTTTGAGAGGTTAACGAAGCCGGTTTCGATGACGGTCTAGAGTATGGTCATGACAAAGTTTGTATCAGAGCACTAGGTTAAATTCTGAGTATAATAGGTTCACATCAACCACATCCAGTAGTTTCTAAGTCATGGTAGTGCAGTGCACCACTATCATTAATTAGAGACTGCATGATGCGTAGGAAAAATTCCCTTTGTATGATCTTATCGTGCCTTTTCTAATGTCTGATTTCTTGGGATTAAGATCGCATCTAACAATAACTCTTGAGGTTCAGAAATATGAATTCGAGAAGAAACACCGGAGGAGAGATTGGAGGAGCAGCTGCTGGGGTAAATCAAGTTCCTCCCCAGGCTCTAGCTTCTGCAACGGATATGCATGTTATGTCCCAAGCCATCACTATACAAGCTCAAGATATCATAGCCCAGGCGGAGCAACAAGGTGTTCCGAGGGAGAACCCACAGTCTAGCACCATGCTAGCAGTTTAAGAGACATCACGAGGATGAACCTCCTGTTTACATTGGATCTAACATTGCTTAGGATCTCGAGGAGGAGCGTAGGGAAGCAATGTTGCATGATAGCACGGACTTTTCCAGGCTTATGGTACATGTCCAACATGTGGGAAAAAGTAGAATGTTGAAGAACACTAGGGCATGGAACAGGTCAAGTCAAGTTGAGGAGAATTTTTCAAGGAAGAGTAGAACTGAAATCAAAGATAACCCCATGTTTATGAAGGGACTCTCCCACCATGGGGACTAAAGTTCATCCAAGGTTTCTATGATAGGGATTCCGAGGCCACAGTTAAGATAAATAGTGAAGTATATATACCTCAAGAGAGGCCATCTTGTAGGAAGTGTGGCAAACTTCATGGAGGAGAGTGTGTGAGGGGTTCTAATGCTTGTTACAGTTGTGAAAATCTTGGTCACATGATGAAGTATTGTCCGTATATGAAATTTCCAGAAAAAGTGAAGGAGAAAGTTCAACCGAATGGTGCCAGTGAAAAGGCTCCAAGGAGGCAACGATTGTTCACACTCAAGTCTAGGGGGGTAGGGGAAGACACCTTTGGTGATGTCTCGGGTGCGTACCCTAAACTAGTTTTTCATGTGTATGGTCTTATGCACTAGTATGAAGTTAATATGTTAGAGTCATCGTGTTGATTGCTGACTTATGTAACTTATGTGATATTTTATGTTGTATGCTTTGATGAACTAGATTTGGAAGGAGTTCCTTAGTCTATTATTGCGAAGCTGCTAATAGGTTTCAAGTATGTGCACCAACCTGTTAATATTTAAATTAGATATTCACACATAAAAAGAATTGATTAGATTAGGTGTGGATTTTCACCATAAGTGTTATGCTACCATAGACTATCAAACAAGGGTAGTGAGGTTTCCATTGCCAAATGAGATAGGGTATAAATGGCAGGGCGTGGACCAATCCAATAAAGCCATATAATTTCAAATCTTAAGGCCAACAAGATGTTATCTAAGGGGTTGGATATACTCCTCCTAATGCTGGTTTTGTTTAAAAAACTCTATGTTTTAGTTCAATAGTCAACTTGGTGTTGTAAGTCCAAAATCTTATGTGTAATAATTCCAATATGTGAGTTAAAATGAATTCAAGTTTTGCATGTCATGTTGCTATTTTTGTATAGCTGGACATGATTTTCTATGTGTTGTATGAGTGGTGAGGTGCATCAAGTTAAGTGAGATTGAGAATGAAGTTCCTCAATCTCAAATATGAAGCTTCAGATAAGCTTGAGTAATATGCACTATCCAGAGTAAGTGTGAAACAGAAATTCACAAAGGGTAAAGTCTCAAGCATGTTAGCTTATTTTTGAAAATCACCCTCTTTATTTTTAAGTGATGTGTAGTGTCATTCAGGGACGAATGTTCCTAAGGGGGGATAATATAACAACCCTAATAATGACTATGCTATGTAATGTCTAACGTATGTAGAATGCCTAGATTAGACCGGGTTCACATAGATTGATACGCGTAGAACTAGATTTCTGAACCTCTGCAACAGCCAAGCCATCTAACTTGGGGAGTTAGTTGAGCTAGGAAAGGTTTGGTCCAGCCATGTAGGGCACCCAAATATGAATATTTACCCGGATGAATCTTAACCGGACTTAAAAAGGGGTAATCTTATGTTTGGAAGGTCTAGGGGTAAAATGGTCTTTTCTAGGCTACAGTAGTATTGCAATTACCCAAATTAATTAATTAATTAATATGGTTAAGGGGCAATTTGGGTAGAGGTGGCCGAAATTAACCCTTTAAGCAAAATCTTGCTCCACCCGGGTTCGAGCTTTGTGGAAGCAATGATTTAATTGAGTTATTGAATTTATTAAATTAGTTAAATTAATTAATATATAGTTTGCAGATTTAATGAAAGGAAAATATTAATATAATAATAATAATAATAATAATGATAATAATAATATTAATAATTATAATAATAATAATAATAATAATAACAACAATAATAATAATAATAATGGAGAGTCCTAGTTTGACTAACTCTCCACCTAATTCTCCTAATCCTAATCCTCTGATTCTCACGTCTGTCACTCTTATTCTCACGTTTTTCATCAGAAAAAAAATTGAAAATAATAATTCGTCACTCTTGAAGAACTTACACACAAAAACTCAATCTAAAAGCTAAGCTAAAAACGAAAAAATCAACAACATTCTTCTTGACGGATTGGGTTTTGGATTTTGATGGTGAGGCACTGGTGTCGTGCGAATAGGCACTATTGAAAAAGTGCTGAATGGCATTAATTTACGGGTTTTCTTCTCTATTGGTCCCTTTCCTAAGAGACCCTTAAGGTTCAGTTTAAATCAACATTTAAAAACTAAGGTTGTCCCTGTTGCATACCCATGTAATTAGATCTTTTGAAAGATTTAAAGCATGCATTGGTATGTTTTCTGGTAGATAATTTTAGGTGTGGTTGTGATTATGTGTTGAATTTATATCTGGAAATCATGTACGGGATGAAAAATACATTCCGGAAAAGTGTATTAAGTTGATTGTTTTGAGCATGTGTGTGCTGTAAATTTACAATAATTGTTGGCTGAAATTTGTATGTTAAGATGTTGTGTTTCGCGTGTATACAAATGTTAAAAACGTGATGTTCAAATAAGGTTAATGTGTCTGACTAAATGTAACTCAAAATAATACAAAATCAATATAAGGATGACAGAAAAATGGATTTTAAAAGACCAAATTTCCACCTTGCTGGGAATTTGTGGTCTTGGCCAAGGATATGAAAATTGAACTATGTTCTAAAATTTATTAAATAATGTGAGGTCATTGGGGATTGAACCCATGACCTCTACAAATGTAAACTACATAATTATTTCATGAGAAAAATGAAAGTAAAAATAAATGTGGAGAGTGGGAGTTGAACCCACAACCTATTGAATAGCTAAGATAGTTAGGAGAAATATAAAGGAGAATAATAAATGTGGAGAGTGGGGATTGAACCCACGACCTCTTGAATGGATGAGAGAGTTAGGAGAAAACGAAGGAGAAAAATAAATGTGAAGAGTGGGGATTGAACCCACATCTTCTTTAATACGCGAGAAAGTTAAGAGATCAATTAAGAGAAAATGAATGAGCTTGTGGGGGATTGATACCACAACCTCCTTGCCTAAAACGAAAAAGAGAAAAGGAGAAGAAAGGAAATATTATGGGAGTGATGGGGATCAAACTTTGGTCCCCTAAATCTGAAAAACGCAATCATCAAGTTTATTATAAGATTAAGTGTTGCTCAAGGTATTCGAGATCGGGTTCCCTTAACTAATTTCCTTGCCTGATTCCACATTGATACATAAGTCATATGTTAACAATATTTAAAGAATGTTGCCTCCAATGATAAAAATCAATATCTTGGCATATCTAAAAGATGCAGAAGTGTTCTACCACATAATCTTGGGTACATATGAATCACTTAGACAAACTATGAATGAAGCCTCATGGCTTGTATGTGTAGACTCATAAGTCTAGCATAGGTTTAAAACTAAGTGAACCTATGATGTTATGTTATGAGATAATGAAAACCCAGAGGGGTTAAGTAAGAGTGTGACACACAGTAAAGGGTCAAGTGCATTAGCATACGATGAAATGAACATTCACGTAAAGCGGTGAGTTATTATGAAGAGTTAAGGTGCGATAGTGAATGAATGTGGTGACAACATGATAAGAGGATAAAGCGAAAAATGAGAAGAATCTAAAATGAGCCTAAGTAAATGTTACCAAGATGCACACCTATGAGAGTGTAAAGTTAATGAACAGACTAGTCTTTATGAACACTCTAATGAAAGTATTGAAGTTAATGCATACTTAATACAAATGATGACATGATAAATAATCTAATAAGCTATCATGTCGTCATGCTAGAAGACAACTTCTATGATGTATGAGATGAATATAATGAAACTTTATATTTAGCACTTATAGGCTATCTATGAGTTGCGATTCATTCTTTTGGGAAGGCAGAGGTTCGTGTAATCCTTATGAGATGGGACTGTCCATCCAGACGGGTATGGGTCTCCTTATATCTCCTAGTCTTTGAACCTATACTACCAATATAGGGTTCTATGTCAGCCCCCAACCCTAGGTGAGGCGGACAAGTACCTTATGTACACATGCTTTACGAGTAATCTATGATGAGAAAGTAAACCACTATGCAGATTACTGATGAAGCTTCATATACAATATATTTTGACTAGCTGAACCGCTAGATGTGACAAGTGAAACTATGAATAGTGATGATAACTTTACAATGTCTACAAAGCATCTACTAGAATCCATTGTGGTACCACTATGAAAATACGCATAGTAAATATACTCGGCAAAGCCCCGAATCAACCTGGAGCTCACCAATATCAGTTGAGTATAATGTGCTTCTATTGGGAAAACCTACTAGTTGAGTACTTGTACGTGCAGTATGAAAAGCAGCGTCCATAATAAGTGACGTCAGTACGAAAGAATGTACTTAATATGTAAGGCATAATACATATTAAGTATGTCACTTTCTAGAGTTGGATGTTGATTAGCCTTAAAGACACTTTGTTCATTCTCTTGCATTTGAAGTATTATGATTGTATAGTCTATATGTGGCTTTGGTATTTATGTATGGGATATGCCAAGCTGTTATACTCTTGTCTAGATGGTTTAATATGAGATAGACGTTTTAAGACTATGTTATGTACTTATTTATACATTTGACATAAAAGTAACAGACTGTGTATTCTTCCTATACTAAGGGTCTTTGTATACTCGCTACAATATATTATGTGTAAACGAGAGGTCTAAGTAAACCTCAAGTTGAAGTAGTTAAAAATTACTAAATTTTCTGCTATTAACCAATTAAATGCATATGAAAAATTCTAAGAGGTTAGTCTTCGTGCTATTCGAGGACGACGACACCCGTTGCTTCTAGGGGGTGCTCCCGGATGTGAAAGAATTAGGGCTAGGGTGTAGGTCTTTTTTAGGTTTTATGGTTCAGGGTTTAGCATTTGAGCTTTAAATCTATGGTTTAGTATTTAATGTTTGGGTTTTTGCATTTTGGGCTTGGGGTTTTGATTTTATGGTTTAGGGTTATGGTTAGGATTTTGATTTATTTATTTTTGAGTTTAGGGTTTATGATTTCAGGTTTAATATCGATGGTTTAGTGTTTAATGTTTGATTTTTTTATTTTAGGCTTGGGGTTTAGGATTTATGTAATGATTAGGTTTAGGCTTAATGTGAGGGTTAGGGTTAGGGTTTAGGTTGACTTTTAGGTTTTAGGGTTAGGAGTTAAGTATTGAGTTGTAATATCTATGTTTTAGTATTTAATGTTAGGCTTTTGGTATTTTAGGCTTAGGGTTTAGGGTAAGGGTTAAGTATAGGGTTAGTGTCAGGGATCGTGTTAGGGATAGGGTTAGGGTTAGGGTAAGGGTTTAGGTTTTTTTTTAGGTTTAAGGTTTTGGGGTTTAGGATTTTTTTTAAAAATTATATTGTTTAGTATTAATGATTAGGTTAAAGTATGTTGGGCTTGGGGTTTAGGGTTAATAGTTTTGGGTTATGTTTAGGTTTATGGTTAGGGTTTAGGTTTTCTTTAGGTTTTAGGGTTTGTGATTTAGGATTTCAGGTTTAAAATATACGATTTGGTGTTTACTATCAGGATTTTCATATTTTGGACTTGGGTTTTTTTTTGGACTTAGGGTTTAAGGTTTAGGGTTTAGTGTTTAGGGTTAGGGTGTAGCTTTTTTAATGTTTTATGGTTCAAGGATTAGCATTTGAAGTTTAAAATCTATGGTTTAGTATTTAATGTTTGGGTTTTAGTATTTTGGGCTTAAGATTTCGGGTTTATGGTTTATGGTTAGGGTTAAGGTTAAGGTTTGGGTTAGGTTTTGTTATTTTAGGTCATTGGGTTTAGCGTTTAGGATTTTAGAATTAATATCGAAGGTTTAGTGTTTAATGTTTGGGTTTTGGTATTTTGGGCTTAGGATTCAGGGTTTATGAAAGTGTTTGGGCTAGGGTTAATGTTACGGTTATTGTTAGTGCTTAGGTTGTTTTTAGGGTTTGGGGTTTTGAGTTAAGGATTTGAGTTATAATATCTATAGATTATTTTTTACTGTTAGGGTTTTTGTATTTCGGGATTAGGGTTTAGAGTTTAGGGTTAGGATTAATGATAGGGTTGGGGTTAGGGTTCGTGTAAGGGATAGGGTGAGGGTTAGTTTTTTTTTAGGTTTCAGGTTGTTGGGTTTAGGATTTTTGTTTAAAATCTATGGTTTAGTGTTTAATGTTTTTGTTTTTGCATTATGGGCTTGGGGTTTCTTGTTAATGATTTAGGGTAAGCGTTAGGTTAAGGTTATGGTAAGGGTTTGTGATAGGGTTAGGGTTTAGTTTTTTTTAGGTTTTAGGATTTGTTTTTTAGAATTTTTGGTTTAAAATCTATGATTGGTATTTAATGTTTGGGTTTTCGTATTTTGGACTTGGTTCTTTTTTCGGACTTAGGGTTAAGGATTAATGGTTTAAGGTTTAGGGTTAGGGATAGGGTTAAGATTAGGGTTAAGGTGTAACTATTTTTAAGGTTTTATGTTTCAGGGATTAACATTTCAGGTTTAAAATCTATGGTTTAGTATTTAATGTTTGCATTTTTTAATTTTGGGCTTAGGGTTTTGGGTTAAAGATTTAGGGATAGGATTTTTGCTTTTTTTACGTTTTTGGGTTTAGGGTTTAGGATTTTAGGTTTATATCAATGGTTTAGTGTTTAATATTTGGATTTTCGTATTTTGGGCTTGGGGTTTAGGTTTTATGGTAGGGTTATGGTTAGGGATAATGTGACGGTTAGGGTTAGGGTTTAGGTTGTTTTCTAGGTTTTAGGATTTGGCATTAAGGATTTATGATTTAGTGTTTAATTTTAGGGTTTTGGTTTTTTCGGCTTTGGGTTAGGGTATAGGGTTTAGGGTTAGGGTTAAGGATATGTTTAGGCTAAGGGTTCGTGTTAGGCATAGATATGGGGATAGGGTTAGTGTTTAAGGTATTTTTTAGGTTTTACATTCTGTGGTTTAGGATTTTTCATTTAAAATATATGGTTTTGTGTTTAATGTTTGGGTTTTGGTATTTTGGGCTTGGGGTTTCGGGATAATGGTTATTGGGTAGGGTTAAGGTTAAGGTTAAGGTTTGGTTTAGGATTAATGTTTTTTTAGGTTTTAGGGTTTGTGATTTGGACTTTGATTTTTAATATCTATGTTTGGTGTTTAATGTTTGGTTTTCATATTTTGAACTTAGGGTTTAAGGTTTAGTGTTTAGGGTTAGGGGTAGGCTTAGGATTAGGGTTAGGGTTAGGGTTAGGATTAGGATTAGGTTGCCGTTTTTTTTAGGTTTTATGGTTCAAGGTGTAGCGGTCAAAGTTTAAATCTATGGTTTAGTATTTAATATTTGGGTTTTGGTTTTTGGGCTTAAGGTTTCGGGTTTATGGTTTATGGTTAGGTTTTGGTTATAAGATTAACATTATGGTTAGGGTTACATTTTATTTTTTGGATTTTGGGTTTATGGTTTAGGATTTGAGATTAATATCAAAGGTTTAGTTCTTAATGTTTGGGTTTTGGTATTTTGGGGTTGGGGTTTAGGGTTTATGATAGGGTTAGAGCAAGGGTTAGTGTTAGGCTTACAATTAGGATATAGGTTTCTTTTAGGTTTTAAGGTTTGTTGTTAAGGATTGAAGTTGTAAATTTATGGATTAGTTTTTAATGTTAGGGTTTTGGTATTTTGGTGTTTGAGTTTATAGTTTTGGGTCTTGGGTTAGGGTTAGGGTTAGAGTTAGTGTTATGGATATGGTTAGGGTTAGGGTTTAATGTTTAGTTTTTGTACTTTGGGCTTGTTATGTGTTAAAGGTTTAGGGTTAGAGTTAGGGTAAGGTTATGGTTAGAATTTGGGTTTGGGTTAGGGTTTAGTTTTTTTGGTTTTAGGGTTTGTTTTTGGGATTTGAAGTTTAAAATCTATGATTTTAGTGCTTAATGTTTGGGTTTTCTTATTTTCGGCTTGAGGCTTTTTTTGGACTTAGGGCTAAGGGTGAAGGGTTCATAGTTTAGGGTTTAGCATTTGAGTGTTTAAAATTCATGGTTTAGTATTTAATGTTTGAGTTTTGGTATTTTTGTATTAGTTTTAGGGTTATTTTTTTAGTTTTTGGGTTTAGGGTTTAGGATTTGAGGTTTAATATCAATTCTTTAGTATTATGTATTTTTGCTTTTTTATTTTGGGATTTGGGTTTAGGGTTTATGGTAGGGTTATGGTTAGGGTTAATGTTAGGGTTAGGGTTAGGGTTTAAGTTATTTCTTAGGTATTAGGATTATGGGTTAAGGATTTGAATTTTAATATCTATGATTTTGTGTTACTGTTAATGTTTTGGTATGTTTGGCTTTTGGTTTAGGATTTAGGGTTTTGGGTTAGGGTTGAGGATATGGTTAGGTTTAGGGTTCGTGTTAGGGATAGGGATAGGGTTAACATTTAGGTTTTTAGTTAGGTTTTACATTTTGGGTTTTAGGATTTATTGTTTAAAATCTATGGTTTAGTGTTTAATGTTTGGGTAAGTACTTTTGTCTTGGGGTTTATGGTTTAGGGTTTGGATAAGGGTTAAGGTTTGGGTTAGGGTTAGGGCATAGTTTTTTAGGTTTTAGGGTTTGAGGTTAAGGATTTGGGTGTAAAATCTATGATTTTGTTTTTAACTTTTGGGTTCTTGTATTTTTGGCTTATAATTTATTTTTTGATTTTTTTTGGACTTAGGGTGTAGATTTAGGGTTAGGGTTAGGGTGTAGTTATTTTTAGGTTGTGTGGTGGAGGGTTTAGAATTTGAGGTTTAAATTCTATGATTTAGTATTTAATTTTTTTTTTTGTATTTTGCACTTAGGTTTTTAGGTTAATGGCTTTGGGTTAGGGTTTGGATTAAGGTTAGGGATAGGATTGTGGTTAGGGTTACAATTAGGGTTTTGGTTTTTTTGGTTATAGGGGTTTTGGTTAAGGATTAGAGGTTTTAAACCTACAGTTTATTGATTAATGTTTGGGTTTTCTTATTTTGGACTTAGGGTTTTCTTTGGACTTTCTTTTTAAATAGATTTAGGGGTTTAGGATTTGGTTTAGGATGTAATTTATTTTTTAGGTGTTATGTTCAGGGTTTAGCATTTGAGATTTAAAATCTATGGTTTAGTATTTAATGTTTGGATTTGGTATTTTGGGCTTAGGGTTTCGGGTTTAAAGTTAGATTTTTTTTTTATGTTTTTTGGTTTTGGGGTTTAGGATTTGGTGTTTAACTAAATGGCATAGTGTTTAATGTTTGAGCTTTAGTATTGTTGGCTTTGGGTTTAGGCTTTAGGGTAGGGTTAAGGTTATGGTTAATATTAGCATTAGGGTTAGGTTTTAGGTTGTTTATTAGGTTTTAGGGATTGGCATTATGGATTGAGTTGGAAAATATATGGTTTAGTGTTTAATGATAGGGTTCTGGTATTTTGGGAGTTGGGTTTAGGGCTTAGGTTTAGGGTTTGGGTTAGGGTTCATGTTAGGGTTTGGGTAAAAGATAGGGTTTATTTTTTTTCTAGGTTTTTGATTTTAGAATCTACAATTTTTTTTAAAATCTATGGTTTAGAGTTTATTTTGGATTTTGGTATTTTGGGTTAATGGTTTAGGGTTAAGGTTACAGTTACGGTTTGGATTTGGGTTAGGGTAAGGGTTTAGTTTGTTTTTTTTTAGGTTTTAGGGTTTGTGGTTTAGGATCTGAATTTTAAAATCTATTGTTTAATGTTTATTGTTTAATGTTTGGATTTTTGTAATTTGGACTTAGGGTTTTTTTACTTAGTTTTTAGGGTTTAGGGTTTAGGGTTAGGGTTAAGGTTTGAATTAGGGTTAGGGTGTAGGTTTTTTTAGGTTGTACGATTCAAAGTTTAACATATGAGGTTTAAAATATATGTTTTTGCATTTAATAATTGAGTTGTGGTATTTTGGGCTTATAATTTTGGGTTTAGGGTTTAGGGTTAGGGTTAGGGTTTTGAATTTTTTTAGGTTTTTGGGTAAAGGGTTTAGGATTTGAGGTTTACTATCATTAGAATAGTGTTTAATGCTTGGGTTTTGATATTTTGGGCTTGAGGTTTAGGGTTTATAGTATGGTTAGGGTTAGGGTTAATGTTAGGGTTAGGGATAGATTTGGGTTGTATTTTAGGATATAATGTTTGGGGTTAAGGATTTAAGTTTTAATATCAATGGTTTAGTGTTTAATGTTAGGGTTTCCATATTTTGGACTTAGGGTTGAGGGTTAGTGTTAGGATAAGGATTAGAGTTAGCGTGTAGGTTTCTTTTAGGTTTTATAGTTCAAGGTTTAGCATTTAAACTTTTAAATATATGATTAAGTATGAATTGTAACAACCCTAAAAATAGATATGCTAAGTAATGATTAATATGTCTCCAATGATTACGATTAGACCGTGTTCACACAGATTGATGCGCGTAGAAATAGACCTTTGAACCCTTTTTACTGCCAAGCCAACTAACTTAGGAGTTATTTGAGCCTACGAAAGGTTGGGTCCAACAATGTAGGGCTCCCGAATATTAAGATTTACCCGAATGAGTCTTTACCGTATTTTAAAAGGGAAAATCATAAGGTTGGAGGGTCTAGGGATAAAATTGTCTTTTTCCAGGATAAGGGTAGTATCGTAATTACCCTAAATATGTAATTAATCATGTAATTAATATGGTTGAGGGGCATTTTGGGGAGAAAGGGAAAAAATTGGCCTTTGAGTGAAGTCCTTCTCCACTGGGTTTCAAACCTAGGTGGAAGCAATGAATTAAATTGGTAAATTAATTTAATTAATTAATTAATATTAGATGATTTAAGAAAAAGGACAAATCAGATTTTTTAAAGGTTTGAAAGAGTCTTAGTTTGTCAACGTCTTTACCTAAGCCTAAACAACTTTTCACATGAACTTAACAACATCTAAAAGTTCTTCACACTTGAAGAACATTCATGTTAAAAATATAATCATAACATATCCATAAATGTTAGGAAAAGGGAGGTTTATCTCGTCGATGTTTGGTGTTTAAGCTCAAATTTGGACGTGAGTAGGAGGATGTCTTTGGGAAGCAAGTTCAAGGTTTGAACGTTAAACTAAGGTATGTGTTTTGTTAGACTTTGTACCTTTCCCAAGAGACCATTAGGACTCAAATGAATCTATTCCCAAAAGGGTTGTTCCCCGTTGCATGTCCTTGTCACTAGATCCCATCGATGGCTGAGGTTGGTACGTTTACTTGTAGATATTAGGCATGTTATCTGTTTTAGTGATGAATATGTTCATGAATGTGTATTTGTAATCGTACGAATGATAAACTATGTTTTCCAAAAAAATGTGTTTATGTGTGTGCAATGTGTAGCCGTGACTTTGAACACATATTAAAGCAGTAAAATGACTTGTTTTATGGTTGTATTTCACTTGCACAAACTTGCATACATCGTGATGTTCATATGAAGTTTAATGTGGTTGATTTGAGTTATAACTATTAGATAAATGAATCCATGGAAATGCACCAATAGATGAAATATATGATCGATTAATTACCCTATGAACTTGTAACAACCCTAAAAAATGGGTATCCTAAATAATTCTTATTGTGTCTAGAATGCCTATGATTAGACCGGGTTCACACGGATTGATGTGCGTAGAACCATACCTCTAAACCCTTATGATAGTCAATCCAACTAACTTGGAGAGTTAGTTGAGCTAGCAAAGGTTGGGTCCAGCCATGTAGGGCTCCCGAAATGAAGATTTACCACGATGAGTTTTCACCGGACTTAAAAAGGGGAAATCTTAGGTTTAAAGTTTTTAGGGGTAAAATTGTCTTTTTACAGGCAAAGGATAGTATCACAATTACCCTATATATATATGCCTAATTATTAAATTAATAAGTTTGAGGGGCATTTTGGGGAGAGAGGGCCAAAAATTGACTCTTAGAGTGAAGTCTTGCTCCACCCGGGTTCGAACCTAGGTGGAAGCGATGATTTTAATTATTTTTTTAATTTATGTTGGTAAATATGTGTAATTAATTAATATTTATTATTTATTGGCTGATTTTAAATAAAAGGGAAATCAGATTTATACCATTTAATAAAACCTTATTTGACTAAGTCCTAAACTAGACTTCTAAGCCTAAGAAAACTCTCATCTCTCACACTCATCTCTCTCTCACGTCTCGATCATTCTCTTTCACGTTCTCTATGCTTAAATAATGTACAAGAATAGAAAATTTACCAAAGTTCTTCACACTTGAAGAACTCACAATGAAAAATAAAATCAAACGCTAAGCAAAGTATATTAGGCAAAGGGAGGGGTTTTGCGTCGAAAGTTTGGTGTTGAAACTTGGTTTTGGACGTGAGTGTTGGATAAGGTTTTTGCAGAAACTTCAAGGTTTGAACGCCATAATGGTATGTGATCTCTTCTCTGTTTTTCCCTTTCCCAAGACACCCCTTAAGGTTCAATATATTCTGATCCAAAAACTAGGATTGTTATTGTTGCATGTCCCTGTCAGTAGCTCCCGTTGATTAGTAGGTTGGCTATGTTTTCTGGTATATATAAGGCATGTAATGTGTTTTCATGATGAATATGTTCATGAATGTTTGTTTGGAATCGTATGAATGACAATCTATGTTTTCTGACTATATGACTTACGTGTATTTGGGTGTATTGCTGTGACTATTGGTCAAGTATTAGGACTTGAAATGACATATTAGTTCTTTGTATTTTATGTACAAATATTTATGCAAATCCTGATGTTTATATGAAGTGTAATGTGGCTGAATTTAGTGAGAAACTCTTGTCTAAACGAGTCCATGAAAATGCACCTAAAACGTTATAAATGAACCATGATATTTCCCTAAAAACTAATGTGTAACTTGATGAAAAAGGTGCTAAAAAATTACAAATTTTCCAGCCATATGTTGATGAATTTAGGTCAAGTTTAAATGTTTTCAAATGTTATGAAAGATGAAGAAAAATAAGTGAGGTTACTAGGGTCAAACCTGTGACCTCACCATGTTAAAAACCATGTAAATAAGTCAGTTAAAAGTATTGTGGCGAGGGGGATTCGAACCGTTGTGTATGCGGGAAAATGAAATCATGAAAACAAGAAATGAGAGGAGTGGGATTCAAACCCACAATCTCTTAGACAGACTCAAGGAAATTAAATATAAATAAATTTTGAGGCGTGTTGGAATCGAACCCACGACATATAGGCTGATTTAGGGATTTAAGAGAAAAATAAAGTGAGGCTGTGGGAATTCGAACCCACACCCTCATGGTCAACTCGAAGAAGTCAAGGAAAAATAAATCAAAATAGAATGGGTTGTGGGGGTTCGATCCCACAACCCCTCGGCCAAGAAAGAGAAAATTTAAAGAAAAGAAATTAAAAGGAAATTAAGGCGTTGGGGCTTGATCTTGAGTCCACAAGTCGTGTGGTCCAAAATAAAATAAATGAAAAATGTAAATGTGTTCCAAGTGATTTAAAATCGGGTTCCCTTTCCCAAATTTCGTATTGACACATAAGTCATACGTGAATTGTTTAAGAATAATGCTTCCTAGTTAGATCGAAATTGAGATCTTGTCATACATACATGATGCGTAAGTCTTGTACCATATAATCGTAGGAAGATAAGAATCACTTAAGAAAACTATGAAGAAGCCTCATGGTTTGTATGTATAGACCCATAACACTAGCATACATTTAAAAATAAGTCAACCTAAGATGTATTTAACGAAATGATGAAACCCTAGAAGGGTTAAGTACGAGTCTAAAACACACTAAATGGCCAAGGGCATTGATATACGATGAAATGAATATTATGTAATGAAATGATGAAACCCGAGAAGGGTTAAGTAAGAGTGTGAAACACACAAATGGCCAAGTGCATTGGCATATGATGAAATGATAATTCACGTAAAAAGGGGTGAGTAATTATGAAGAGCAAATGTGATAATGTTAATGAATGTGGTGACAAAATGATAAGAGGCAAATGTAAAAGATGAGAGCGATTCCAAATGAGCCTATGTAATGTTATCAAAACATACTGACCAATGAGAGTGTAAAGTTAATGAAGAGACCAGTCTCTATGAACACTTTAAAGAAAGTATTGAGAATAATGTATTCTTAATACTAATGATGAGATGAGAAATCATCTATTGAGCTATGATGTCCTTACACTAGAAGCCAAATTCCACGACGTATGAGTTGAATGTAATGGAACTTTATACTGAGCACCGATCGGCTAGCTACGAGAGGTGATGCCTTCATTCGGGTAGGGAAGTGGTTCACGTAAGTCTCATGAGATGAGACTATCGAGTATGCTGGGTATGGGTCTCCTTATATCTTCCGGTCTTCAAACCTATACTTCCAATATAGGGATATGCCGGGGTTCAATTCGCATGTATGCTAACATGTTTTGGGTCATTTCTCCAATGATTCCAACTCTTTTCTGTGTGGGGCTTACACTCGATTTCATGATGCTCAGATGATCTATGTCGATTAATGTTAAAGTTACGAAAGAATGAATGGGGCCAGCCTCAAATGATGCACATAAATAAATGAATGATACTAAATGTGTTAGGATATGCTAATCAAGATGTGAGTTAGACTTATGTAATGATACTAGGTAGTTCTTTATCATTGCACAATGAACCCGATGAAAGTCTTAAACTACATCCTATCTATGGCAGGTGTTTACACTAGATTATAAATGTATGACATAAAGTACATATAAATAAATGATGTAGACTCTTTGTTTGCTAAAGAAGCTCCCTAGTTGAGGTCCCATGTTTTAAACCTTCATTTTTGTGAAGTCTTGATGTCAAGTCCATGATTCCAAAGTCTCATGGTGTATGAACGAATAATATGAAAGTTGTTATGTTTTATAGGTACTATGTTAAGTGCTAGATGCAATATGTTATGTCCTATGTGCAATATGATACGCATGATGATGCATGTTACTCTCATGGCATGACTTTCCTAATTCAAATTTTGCAGGTTCACTAACTTTCCTAATCAAAATTTGGAAAGTCTACTGACTTGACTTTATATAAATCATGTTGTTAGGAGATAGCTATTCTTACTCATGCATGTCCGTGGTGTGTGCTTGCATATACCCAAACTTAGAACAAGTGAGTACCAATCCCATACAACTCTATATTTGTAGGTGCAGGCATAGGTTGACATTAGATCTTACAGGTCGATGTTGAAGCCATCTGGACGTGGAGTATTCATCCGTAACTGGTAGGCCCTCATGCATTCAAGGATGCTTGCCCATTTAATTCTAGCTTAATTATAGGATTGAGCTATAGGAGTATGTTCCACAAGCGTTTCTTTCCCGTTTTATTTCACAAATTGTATTGGTGCCATTTTTGCAAGTATACATTTAATGCAAAATTGAACTATTTCTTTCATTTGATGTTCTTAATATTAGATTGTTGACAGTCAACGTATATGAATTTAAGTAGAATGAATTACATGCATGTTATGAAACAAAAAGTTCAAAATTTCCTCTCAAATTAACCTAGATGAAGTAAGGATGACGTATGTAGGCTTGTCTGCGACCTCTAAGAGGTCAACGATGCCGGTCTCATCTAGAGTCTAGACACGGGTCGTGACAATGTTGGTATCAGAGAGTTAGGATAATACCGAGAATAATAAGTTTGTATCAACCACATCGAGTACTTTCTAAGTCATGGTAGTGAAGTGTACCACTATACTAAATTATAGACTACATTATGCATAGTAAAATTTTCTTCTTCTGATCTTATCGTGCCTTTTCCTAATGTCTGATTTCTTGATGTTATGAGTTAGTCTAACATCAATCCTTGTTGTTTTCAGAGAATTTATACTTGGAGAACCATTGATCAGAGGAGAGGAGGACAAGATTCTGGGATAATCAGGTTCCTCCCCAGCCCCAGTTGAAGGAGTGGCTATGGCAGTTAACCCTACCGGCTTGACTGATGCGGAGGTGCGGGCATCTCTGGTCCAGATGACAAAGGCCATCAATATGAAGGACAAATCCATGACTAACCAGATCAATCGACAGAATGTTCAAAGTGAAAACCCATAAGTTCGTAGCATGGATGTCCGGCTACGAGACTCCACGAGGATGAATCCTCCTATTTTCAAAGGGTCCAAGACTTCAAAAGATCCCTAGGAGTTTGTGGACAATGTACATATGATTTTGGTTCCATGGGGGAACGGGATACACAGAAAGTTGAGTTGGCTTCCTATCAGCTTAATGATGTTGCACAGACTTGGTGCAAGATGTGGGAGGATAGCCGAGCATTTGGAGGAGTTCCGTTCAGTTGGGAGCTGTCTAAGACAACCTTTTTAGAGATATTATTCCCCAGGGAGATTCGAGAGGCCAAGGTTGTGGAGTTAATCAACCTTAAGCAGAGACCAATGACAGTCAGGGAGTATTCCCTGAAGTTTGGTAAGCTATCCAGGTATGCTACTTCACTTGTATCTAACAGCAGGGATGAGATTACAAGGTTCCTCACAGGAATCATCGGAGTTCTGGAGGAGGAGTGTCAGACTGCAAATCTCCGCAATAACATAGACCTGTCCAGGTTTTTGGTGCATGTACAACAGGTGGAGGACAACCGGAAAAAGAGGGGATTCGCGATGCTAGGAGGCCTAAGCCTCATTATCAGGCAGGTCCTAGCAATGGTGGAAACAAAAACAATTTTGGCATCCATGAGCAGCCCAGATTCAAAAAGGGGCCACAGAGTTCAAGGAACTCTAACTTTCTGAGGAGTACATCATATACAGGAGGCAGACCCGATCCGAAGAAGAGCAGTGGATGTGATAGGTAGTGTCCAAGAAAGAAATATGCTATGGTCGTGCTCACAGTGGAGAGTGCAGACAGAGCACTAATGCTTGTTTCGATTGCTGTAAAAGCTGACACATGGTTAAGGACTTCCCAAAGAATAGGGGTCAGGCTGGAGGTAATGCTCATCCTAGGCCTAATCCAGAGGGTGCAGAAGCAGCCGAGGCTCCTAAGAGGAACAGGGTCTACGCCCTGAAGGGTAGGGAGGAGCAGGAGAAGTCAGCTGATGTGGTCTCAGGTATGCTGCAAGTATTGTCAACTTCTGTTTATGCTTTACTTCATCTAAGGTCTACGCTTTCCTTTGTAAATCCTTTACTTTCTCTCACTTTTGAGATAATTCTTGATGTTCTACATGATCCTATAGTTGTTAGTACACCTTTAGGAGAAAATGTAAGAACTGATAGCTTATACAAGGATTGTCCAATAGTAGGTAAGTATATGTGTGCAGACTTGGTTGAGTTACCAATGCATGATTTTGATGTTATTCTTGGCAAAGACTTGTTTCATAGTTGTTATGCTTGTATGGATTGTCGTAGTAGGGTTGTGAGATTTTGTTTCCCCAGTGAACAAGAGCTGGTCTTTGAGGGGTACAACTCGAGTCCTCATAATCCCTTAAATTCGAACCTTAGGTCCAATAAAATGTTGTCGAAGGGGTTATCATGTCATCATGTTAGTGTTAATGATTTATATCATGACATTCCTTCCATACACTCAATGCCTGTAGTAATGAGTTCCAAAATGTATTTCTTGATGATTTGGCTGGAGTTCCTCTCCCTGGAGAGATTGACTTTGGTATCGACTTAGAAACCGATACTAAATCAATTTCAATTCCTCCTTATAGAAAGCCTCCAGCTGAACTCAAAGAGTTGAAGCTGCATTTAAAAGATCTCACTGATAAGGGTTTCATTCAGCCGAGCATATTCCCTTGGGGCGCTCCATTGTTGTTTGTGAAAAAGAATTATGGAACCCTTAAAATGTGTATCGATTATCGGCAACTCAACAAAGTAACTATCAAGAATAGGTATGCACTTCGCTAAATACATGACTTGTTCGACCAACTCCAAGCATCTAGTTTCTTCTAGAAAATTGATCTTTGTTCAGGGTACCATCGGCTCAGGATTAAGGATTTAGATATCACAAAGACAACCTTTTGTAACTGTTATGGTCACTATGACTTCCTAGTTATGTCATTTTGTCTCACGAATGCACCTGCTGCATTTATGGATCTCATGAACAGGGTATTCCGTGAATACCTTAACTCTTTCATCATAGTACTCATTGATGACATTCTCATCCACTCTAAGACCAAGGAAGAGCATGAACATCATTTACGTTAGCTGTATGCCAAATTCAGCAAGTGTGAATTCAAGATTATATCAGTACCTTCCTGGGTCATGTTGTGTCCGACAAAGGTGTGGAGGTAGATCCTAAGAAGATTGAGGCTGTTAAGAAATGGCCAAATCCTTTTACTCCCATAGACATTTGTAGCTTCTTAAGATTGGCTGGTTATTATCGCAGGTTTGTGGAGGGTTTTTCTTCCATTGTTGCCTCACTCACAGTTTTGACTAAGATGAAGGCCAAGTTTGAATGGACGAAGACTTGTGAAAAGAGTTTCCAGGAGCTCATGAACAGAGTCATTTCAGCCCCGGTGCTTACTTTGCCCATATGTGGTGAGAATTACACTTTTTATTGTGATGCATCTAGGGTTGGTTTGGGTTGTGTTCTTATGCAAAGTTGTAAGGTGATAGCTTATGAATACAGACAGCTCAAGGTTCATTAAAAGAATTATCCCACTCATGACAAGGAGTTTGCAGTTGTGGTGTTTGCACTGATATTTTGGAGCCACTACTTGTATGGAGTGCATATGGATATTTTCAGAGACCACGAAATTCTCCAACACGTGTTCACATAGAGAGAGTTTAATCTACGTCAGTGGAGGTGGTTGGAGGTGTTGAAGGACTATGACATGAATGCCCAATACCATCCAGGTAAGAGTAATGGTGTAGATGATGCTTTGAGTAGGTTGAGCATAGGATCTACAACCCATGGTGAGGATGAGAAGAAGGAGTTGGTGAAAGATATACAGAGACTGGCAAGACTGGGTGTGCGGTCACTTGACTCTACTAGTGGGGGTGTTTCATTTCATCATAGTTACGAATCATCATTAGTAGTTGAAGTCAAGGAGGGTCAGCATCTTGATCCTGGTTTGATGGAGCTGAAGGACTCAGTATTGGTTAAGAGGAATGAGTCTTTTGCTTTGGGAGATTACAACATACATAAGTACTAGGATAGGCTCTGTGTACAAGATGTAGATTATTTGCAAGC
The DNA here is from genome assembly GCA_027789145.1 of Solanum arcanum. Lineage (NCBI taxonomy): Eukaryota > Viridiplantae > Streptophyta > Magnoliopsida > Solanales > Solanaceae > Solanum > Solanum arcanum. Next base: position 19,711,809 of record CM050935.1, on the reverse strand, counting down.
GATGATCATTGCAGAGGCCCATGGTTCAAAATATTTGATACATTCAGGTTCCACAAACATATATCATGATCTTAAGCAGATCTATTGGTGGGATGGCATGAAGAAGGATATTGCAGAATGTGTGGCCAAGTGTCATAATTGTCAGCAGGTTCTTGAAGAAGATCATAAGCCTGGCGGTCTTACTCAGATCATTGTGGTTCCGACTTGGAAGTGGGAAGCCATTAATATGGACTTTGTGGTTGTTCTTCGATGACTAGGAGACAACATGATTACATATGCGTTATTGTGGACAGGATGACAAAGTCTGCCCACTTTTTCACTTTGAGGTCTACTTACAGAGCCGAAGATTATGCGAGACTATACATTGATGAGATTGTGAGATGTCATGAGATTCCTCAGTCCATCATTTAAGATAGGGAGCTCAATTCACTATACATTTTTGGAGATCATTTCAGAAGAACTAATGCATGCAGGTAAATCTTAGTACTGCCTATCATCCACAGACTTATGGGAAGGAAGAGCGCACCATTCAGACATTGGAGGACATGTAGAGAGCGTGTTTGATTGACTTTAGAGGTAGTTGGGACGACCATCTTCCTTTGATAAAGTGCTCGTATAATAAGAGTTATCACTCTAGCATTCAGATGGAGCCATTCGAGGCACTATATGGTAGGAGGTATAGGTCTCCAGTTGGATGGCTTGAGGTTTTAGAGTCATCCATTTTGGTTCAAGAGATCATGCATGAGGCCTTAGAGAAGATCAGAGTGATTAGGGATAGGTTGGCTACAGCTTACAGTCGACGGAAGTCTTCTGCAGACAACAGAAAATGGCCCTTGGAATTTGATGTTGGTGACCAGGTCTATTTGAAGATATCACCTACGAATGGGGCGATGAGGTTTGGCAGGAAGGGGAAGTTGAGTTTGAGGTATGTTGGGCCATATCAGATCCTACAACGTGTGGGTGAAGTGGCTTATTAGTTGTCATTGCCTGCGAAGCTAGCTTCTATTCATGCAGTTTTTCATGTCTCTATGTTAAAGAAGTGCCTAGGTGATCAAGCATTGATTCTACCTGTTTAAGGTTTGGGGGTCGATGAAGACTTGTCCTACGAGGTACCTATTCAGATTTTAGACGAACAGGTCAAGAGGCTATGAAACAAGAAGATTGCCACAGTGAAGGTATTGTGAAGGAAACATCTTGTTGAGGGTTCTATGTGGGAGGCCGAGGCCGATATGATATCCCTCTACCTTCATCTTTGCTTTTGAGGTTAGACTTCCTACTCTTAAGTCTAACTTCCCTTCTTTCTCCATTATTTGTTGTTATTTCTTGTTTGTGAATAACATTTATGTCATGATCTGACTGGCATCATGCTAGATAGTTAGTAGTGGAACAAATGTTCCTAAGTTGGGGGGGGGAGATAATGTAACAACCCTAAAAATGGATATGATAAGTAATTCTTAATGTGTCTAAAATGCCTACGATTAGACCGGGTCCACAAGATTGATGCGCGTAGAACCAGACCTCTAAACCTTCTTGACAGCCAAGCCAAATAACTTGGGGAGTTAGTTGTGCCATGAAAGGTTGGGTCCAGCCATTTAGGGATCCCGAATATAAATATTTATCCGAATGAGTCTCTACCGGATTTATAAAGGGGAAATCATAAGTTTGGAGGATATGGGGTAAAATGGTAATTTTTATAGGGTAAGGGTAGTATCATAATTACCCTAAATATGTAAATAATTATTTTATAAATAAGGTGGAGGGGCATTTTGGGGAGAAAGGGCCAAAAAATGGCCTTTGAGTGAAGTCTTGCTCCACTGAGGTTCGAACCTAGGTCGAACCAATGATTTATATAGTTTAAATTAAATTTGTAAATTAATATAATTAATTAATAATTATTATGTGATTTAATAAAAAGGAAAAATCATATTTTTATAAAGGTTTGAAAGAATCCTAGTTTGACTATGTCTTTAGCTAAGCCTAAAACACCTGTCATGTTTATCTCTCTCTCTCTGTTATGTCAAAACTTCTCTTTCTTTTCACATTCTCTCTGCCAAAATACAAGAACTGACAAGCAACTAAAATTTCTTCACACTAGAAGAACATTCACGTTAAAAATATAATCAAAACATTTAAAAAAATGTTAGGCAAAGTAAGGGTTTCCCCGTCAAAGTTTGGTGTTGAAGCTCGGATTTGGACGTGAGATGGAGGAGGTCTTTTGGAAGAAAGTTCAAGGTTTGAACATCAAAATAAGGTATGGGTTTTCTTACTCTTGGTATCTTTCCTAAGAGACCCTTAGGACTTACATGAATCTATTCCAAAAAATAGGGTTGTTCAATGTTGCATGTCCCTGTCACTAGCTCCTATCGATGGTTGTAGGTTGGTATATCTGCTGGAAGATACTAGCCATGTAAGGTGTTTTAGTGATGATTATGTTCATGAATGTGTGTATGCAATTGTACGAATGATAACCTATGTTTTCCAAAAATATGTGTTTATGTTTGTGCAATGTGTAGCCGTAACTTTGAACATGGATTCAAGCAAGAAAATGACTTTTTTATAGTTGTATTTCACGTGCACAAACTTGCATAAATCGTGATGTTAATATGAAGTATAATGTGGCTGATTTGAGTGGAAACTACTAGATAAATGCATCCATGAAAATTCACCTAAAGATGTACTAAATGATACACGAATTACCCTATGAACTAAAGTTTAATGTTGATGAAAAGGATGCTTAAAAAAATACAGAATTTCCAGCTATATGTTTATGAGTTTCAGTCAATCTAAGTTGTTTAGTATGTTATGAATAATAAATCAAAATAAGCGAGGTCATTGATAATCGAACCTGTGACCTCACTATTGTAAAAGTCATCTGAATAATGTATGTTTAAAAGAATGTGGCAAAAGGAGATTTGAACCAATGACCTCAATCTAAAATGAAGTACAAAAACAAAATGAGAGGAGTGGGTATCGAACCCACCACCTCTCAGTCAGATTTAAGGAAAAGTTAGAAGAAAAATAAAAGGTTGAGGCATGTGGGAAACAAACCCACGACCTCTAGGAAGAATGAAGGGAATTTAAGGATAAAAATTAAAGTGGGGCTGTGACGGTTCGAACCAACACCCTCTCGTCCAAGAAGGAAAGGAATTAAACAAAATAAAATAAAAGGAAATGAGGTGGTTGGGACTCTATCCCACATTCTCTCAGTTCCAATGAATGAAAAATAAAGAGAGAAATTAAGGAAAAATAAAATGTAAGCGTTATGTCTTGATCTTGGGTCCCAAAGCCACGTGGATAAAACCAAAACAAATGAAAATGTGAGTGCTTTCCATGGGTCTAGAAATCGGGTTCCTTGCCCAAATTCTGTATTATTACATAAGTCATACGTGAATAAATGTTCAAAAATATTTTTGCCTACATAGATCGAAATCGAGATCTTGCCACAAATACAAGATGGATAAGTCTTCTACCACATAATCTTATGAAGGTATAATCACTTAAAGGATTTATGAAGGAAGCCTCATGGCTTGTATGTATTGACCCATAAGTCTAGAATATGTTTAAAGTAAGTGAACCTATGATGTATGTAACGAGATGATGAAACCCCATAAGGATCATGTAAGAGTGCGAAACATAATTAAATGGCCTAGTGCATTGGCATACAATAAAATGAAAATTCACATAAAGGAGTGAGTACTTATGAAAAGAAAATGTGTTAAATTTAATGAATGAGGTGACAATATGATAAGAGGCTAATGTGAAAGATTAGAGAAATCTCAAATGAGCCTAAGTAATGTTACCAAAACGTACTCACCTATGAGAGTGTAAACTTAATAAAGAGACCAGTCTTTATGAAAACTCTAACGAAATTATTGAAGTTAATGCATACTTAATGCTAATGATGAGATTAGAAATCATCTAATGATCTATGAGTTCATCAAACTAGAAGCCAGTTTCAATGATGTATGAGTTGAATGTAATGGAACTTTATATTGAGCATCGATAGGCCAGGTATGAGCGGTGATGCCTTCCTTCGGGAAGGGCGGAGGTTCGCGCAACTCTCATGAGATGAGACTGTCCTACATGCCGAGTATGGGTCTCCTTATATCTCCTAGTCTTTGGACCTATCATGCCAATATAGCGTTCTAGCAGGGTTCAATCCCCTACATACACTAGCATGTTTTGGGTAACTTTGACCAGTGATTCCACTTATTTTCTGTGTGGGGCAAACACTTTATTTGATGATGCTCACATGATCTATGTTGATTAAAGTTAAAGTTCCCAATCAATGAATGATGCCAGCCTCAAATCATGCACATGATGAAATGAATGATACCAAAGTTGTTAGGATAGGATAATCAAGACGTGAAATAGACTTAATTAATGACACTAGGTCATTCTTGATCATTTCACAGTGAACCTGATGAAAGTCTTAAACTACATCCTAGGAATAGCTAGTGTTTACACTAGCTTATGAATGTATGAAGTGAAGTACGTATGAATGAATGAAGCAGACTCTGTGTTTGCTACAGAAGGCTCCTAGTTGAGATCCCATATATTGAGCCCTCATTTTTGGGAAGTCTTTATGTCATCTCCATGATTCAAAGTCTCGTGGCGTATGAACGAATGATATGAAAGATGTTATGTGCTATTTGAAATATGTTATGTGTTATGTGTAAGACGTTATATGTTGTGTGCAATATGATACGTATCATTATGCATGTTACTCTCATGGCATGACTTGCCTAATAAGAAATTTACATGTCCACAAACTTTCCTAATCCAAATTTGGCAAGTCTACTGACTTGACTTTCCATAAATAATGTTGTTAGGAAAGAGCTATTCTTACTCATGCATGTCCTTGGTTTGTAAGTACAAATAACCACACTTAGTACAAGTTTGTTCTAATACCACACAACTCTATATTTTATGGTGCAGGCACAAGTGGATGTTAGAGATTACAGGTCGATGTTGAAGCCATCCGGACGTTGAACATTCATCCATATTTTATAGACCCTCATGCATTCGAGGATGCTTGCCTATTTTATTCTAGATTAGTTTACTATTTAGATAGTGGAGTATGTTCCACTAGCGTTTCTTTCCCAATTTTATTTTTGACATTGTATTGGTAGCATTTTTGCAAAATATACATTTAATGCAGCATTGAACTATTTCTTACATTTGATGTTCTTAATGTTAGATGGTTGTTGGTGAACATATATGAATTTAAGTAGAATAACTTACATTCATGTTTGGAAACAAAAGGTTCCGTTTTTTTGTTGAAATTAACTTAGATGAAGTAAGGATGCCGTATGTAGGCTTGTCTACGACATTTGAGAGGTCAATGATGTCGGTCTCGTCTCGAGTCTACACTCTGGTCGTGACATTAATGCTTGGGTTTGGGTATTTAGGGCTTTGGGTTTTTAGTTTGTGATTTAGGTTTAAGGTTAGGGTTAAGGTTAGGTTAGGGTTAGGGTTAAGGTTCTTGTGTTTTTTAGGTTTTTTGGATTTAGTGTTTAGGATTTGAGATTTGATATCAATGGTATAGTATTTAATGTTTGGGTTTGGGTAGTTTGGGCTTGGGGTTAAGGTTTATGGTAGGGTTAGGGTTAGGGTTGACTTAGGGTTAGGGTTAGGGTTTAGGTTGTTTGTTAAGTTTTAAGGTTTTTTTGTTTAGGATTGAAGAAATTCATTTGTCATTGTATTAATTGAAGAAATCTTGGTATATTCAAAAAATGAGGGTGAACACATGGACCATTTAAGGTTGGTGTAACAAGTGCTTAAGGAGAACCAATTACTTGCCAAGTATAGCAAATGTGAGTTTTGATTGAGGTCCGTGTAATTTCGTTTTCATATCATCTCTAGTGAGGGGGTTGAGGTTGTTCCAAGGAAAATCGAGGCGGTGAAAAATTGTCCTAGACCATTGATTCCAATCGAAATTAGGAGTTTCTTAGGTTTAGCGGGTCATTATAAGAGTTTTGTGGATGGTTTCACGTCCAATGCATCTCCCTTGACTACTTTGACCCAAAAGAGTAAGAAATTTGAGTGGTCGGAGGCATGTGAGAGAAGCTTCCAAATCATGAAAGATAGGCTTACTTCCGCTCGATTGTTGTCTTTACCTGAGCCTACAAAGGGCTCCGTTGTGTATTGTGATGCATCCCGAGTGGGTTAAGGGTGTGTTCTTATGCCACTTGGTAAAGTCGTAGCCTATGCTTCTACACAACTTAAGGTGCATGAGAGAAACTATCCAACTCATGATCTTGACTTAGCGGCCGTGGTATTTCCCTTTAAATTATTGATGCATTATTTCTACAATATGTGTTTACTCAAAAGAAGTTAACTCTACGACAAAGAAGGTGGTTGGAATTGTTGAAACATTACAACATGAGAGTTCTCTATCACCCCAGCAAGGCCAATGTGATTGAGGATGCTCTAAGTCGTATGACCATGGGTAGTGTGTCTCATGTAGGGGAAGCGAAGAAAGACATAGTGAAAGATGTTCATAGGTTGGCTACATTGGGTGCTAGGTTGGAAGATTCTCCAAATGGTGGTTTATGGTCAATCATAACTATGAGTCATCATTGGTCGTTGAGGTGAATTCCAAACAACACCTTGATCAATCATTGATGGAGTAGAATGAATCGCTTCTTGGAAAGCTTAAAGAGTCATTCTCCTTAGTAGGGATGGTGTCTTGAGGTATCAAAGAAGGTTGTGTGTTCCCAATGTAGATGGTATGAGGAAATGGATCCTTGAGAAAGCTCATGGATCTTGTTACTCCATTCATCTGAGTTCGACAAAGATGTAGCATGACCTTTGGGAAGTGTTTTGGTGGGAAGGTTTGAAAAGGACATAGCTGAATTAGTAATAAAGTGATTAAATTGCAAAGCAGTTAAAACCAAACACCAAAAGCCGGATGATTTACTTCAAGAGACTAAATTCCTACTTGTAAGTGGGAAGAGATCAATATGGACTTTGTGGTAGGTTTTACTTGGACACAAAAGCAGTATGACTCTATATGGGTGGTTGTGGATAGGTTGAGCGAATCCGCTCATTCTATTCCTCTCAAGTATACTTATTTAGCAGAACATTATGCATAGATATTCATAGATGAGATTGTGTGTCGCCATGGTATTCCGTTATCTATCATATCGGATAGGGGTGCACAATTCACATCAAGGTTTTGGAGATCATCCCAAAAAGGGTTGGGTACCAAGGTGAAGCTAAGCACCGCTTTCATCCTCAAACGGATTGTCAAGCGGAGCGCACTATTCAAACCCTTTGAGGATATGGCTAGAGCTTGTATCATTGATTTCAAGGGAAATTAGGATAAACATTTGCCTTTGGTGATGTTTGCTTACAACAATAACTACAATTCATCTATATATATGGCTCTTTATGAATCATTGTATGGTAGGAGAAGTATATCTCCAATTTGATGGTTTGTAGTGGGTGAGTCTTCACATTTGGGTCCCGATTTGATTTATAAAACTTTGAGGAAGGTTCATATCATAAGGAACCGGTTGCAAATAGTCTATAGTCGGCAAAGTCTTATGTTGATCATAGGAAAAAAGATTTAGAGTTTGAAGAAGATGATAAGGTGTATTTGGCAAAAAGGCGAAATTGATTCCTTGTTATGTGCGTCCATATGAAATCTTGCAAAAGATCGGTGAAGTGACATATGAGTTATGGTTGCCTACTTAATTGGCTTCTTTTCATCCGGTTTTCCATGTTTGTACTCTTAAGAAGTGTATCGATTATCCCAAGTCCATTTTTCCTATTGAGGGTCTTGGTGTCCAAGAAAATCTCTCTTATTAGGAGGTTTCGGTTCAAATCCTTGATATTCAAGTAAAAATGTTAAGAAACAAAGAAGTGGCTTCCGTAAAGGTGGAATAGAAGAATCACCTAGTTGAGGGTGCGACATGAGAAGCCGAGGCCGATATGAATTCCCATTACCATCACTTATTTGATAAATAAAGTTAGTTATTCTTACTAATAATGAATTTATGACTAAATTTGAAGTTGCTAGGACTTTTGGTTATGTTTTGCAAAAATGTGCATTTTTGGTGTCATTACAGTGAAATTATAGAGAAATTGTGGATATTGACTTGAAAAATAGCAATTCTTCTTCTTTTGAGTTATGTTATGCATTTTGATATAGTTAGTCTTTATGAAATTATATGGAGAATTTTGATAATTTTAGATTTGGCATAATTGACTCATATATAGTATGTTGAGCTCATATTGTTGTTGTGAGAAGGAAATTCCTCATAATGTGATTTTGAGCCTTAGATGTTGTAATTGAAGTTTTTAATTTTCTGTGTAAATGTAATGATTGAAGTTGCAACTCATGTTGGCATGTATTGTTTTTTGTTGGGCTGCTAGTCTTTAGTATATTCCATCCTTTCAAAGGATTTAAGTGTCACTCGGGGATGAATGTTCCTTTGGAGGGCTAATGTAACACTTTTAAAGTCTAAGATGTGTTCTAGAGCTTAACATAGGTGTCAAAATGTTTATACTCTATTTTAAGGTTTTTTTAATGAATATAAGCCATTTAGGAGTTCTACAAATTAAAACGTCAAGGAACATCAATGACGTTCGGAAACAACTTCAATGAGGTGCTAGTGTGCTTTAGCTTATTTGAATAAGTCTTACGTGTCAGAAAATAATGAAAATTAGTAGAAGGGTGTCTAACAAATATTATATTTAGTTCATAGTCAAAACATTTGTATACGAATCCCGAAGGACCAACAAAGGATCCTTGCAAAAGTTGCTAACACCTACCAAGGGACAGTGTCACCAAGGAATGCCATCGACGAGTCGTTGGTGAATTGATGGGGCGTCGATCCCACTATCGATGAACAATTATAAAAATTCGATAAGGGACTATTTTGGATAGTCTCTGAACTCATCGATGAGTGCGCAGTACGGAGGTGCACAATGCCCGTCGATGGAAACACGATACATCAATCGTGGTGTCGTCTGTGATAGGTCTATTTCGCTGATCATTTTTTAGTTACTTAATTTAAAAAAATAAGTGGTTAATTAATTATGTAGGGGTTAAAGGAATCATAATTAAGTTAATTCACAACCTATATAAAGAACCTAACCTAATTAGAATAACCTAAGCTCTCATAATTCACAAACCCAAATTTTTTCTTCCTTCTCTCTTCTTTCTTTCTCAAGTTGAAGAACACCATAGAAGGTAAAATTCAAAGGGGTTCTAGGGCTTCAATCACCAAAGTTTTTCCATAAATATTCATCAAACATTGAGGTATTCAATTCCTTTCACCTTTGGGGTTTCTTTCCCAAAGGTTTCATTTAAATTGATTTCAAAAGATCGGTGTCCATGTGGGTCTTTTCCAATCTTAAATTTGATATTGTCAATTTAATTGTTTATGATTTATTGTGGATATTATGAATAGATGTTATTTATTATAACTCAATTATTTTATTTCTTGATGGAATGGTCGAGATTGTAGAAGATGACCTATTCCCCGTAACCCCTAAATATGAATTGTTTAATGTTGGTTCAATTGAATTAATTATTAGTTGAATTACTATCCTATGATGTTATATTATCAATTATGAATAGATTAGGATGTCCTATCATGCTAGTTCCTGAGTAATTGATCTAGATTATGACTTTGAACTAAGTCTCTTGTCTTAAGCTATCAGAGCATGACGTTGAATATCTTTGAGTCGGTGTCTCTTTCAACCACGTCTATTTAGGTTCTTACTGATAATTGTGAAGTGCACCAGATTTATGGATAGGAATATATATGATGCTTACGAAAGTCTTACTTTCTTTGATGTCCAATATACGAGCTTCTAGAGTTTTGACTCTATGTGCTTTTAGAATCTAGTACTTTAATTGTGATTAGAGGCAACAAATACTCGAAGGAACGCGAAACGAAGACTTGAAGAAGACATTGACAATGTGGGAATTCCTCCAAAGGTAATCAAGTCCCTCCTCTTTTAGAAGATGTGAATGATGACCAAGACTCAGTCAATCCTCCTATACTGATGGATGTTGACAAAAGTATTATTCTTCTACACATGGCCCAAGCAATTACTACTCAAGCACAACCCGTCACTACCCAATATCAAACCAAGACGGCCTAAGCTAATCAAGATGTTGTACCCCGAGCAAACCAACAAGTTTTTACCATGGCCAACCGTTTAAGGAATTTCACTAGAATGAATCCTCCTACTTTCTATGGGTCCTAGGTTTAGGAAGACCCCAAGAGTTCATTGATAAAATCTACAAGATCCTCTATGTTATGGGGTTGACTTTTAGTGAGAAGTCCGACTTAGCCACATACAAACTCAAATATGTGGCCCAAACATGGTATGTCCAATGGAGAGACAATAGGCCTTTAAAGGGTGGACCTGTAACTTCGGAGATTTTCAAGAAGGCTTTTCATGATTGGTTCTTTCCTAGGGAGAATCAGTAAGCTAAAGGGTGTAGTCCATCAACCTTTGTATGAATGTGCTTGAATACTCCTTGAAATTGACTAAATTATCTCCTTCTTTGATTTTTGATCCTAAAGATAAATGAACCGCTTTGTGACGGGAGTGTCGGATGATTTGCAAGAGGAATGTCATTCGGCTATCCTACATGACATTATGAACATTTTGTCATCTCAGGTTCATTCTCAACAAGTGGAAGAGGCAAGTGTTAAGAATAAAGAGTAAAGATGTCGAGTGGGCCAGATCTTTTGATGGTGGTTCTTTACAAGGTAGGCTTTATATCCAAGAAAATCTTAGGTTCAATGAAATAGTTTGTAATCAAGCTCTTTACAAGTTTCCTAAAGCTATAGATGATAGGGTGTCTAACCCTAAGACTAAAAAGGGAAGGGATACTAGTTCACGAACAAACCAGCCAACTTGGGAATGGTGTGGCAAGAAGCATTATGTTGATTGACTTAAGGGAATGGATAATTGTTTGGTTGTGTCAAGAGTGAAGACAAGGTTCGGGATTGACCCTATCTAAAGTGTAAATACAAGGGTAGTTGTAAATCTCAAGAAAGTGGTTCTAATGATTCTCTGAAAAAGAATCTCTTTTATGCTCTCTACTACAAAGGAGAGCCAGAGACTTCCCTGATGTAGTCACATGTGTGTTAAAAGTATTCTCTATTGATATATATGATTTACTTGATCCGGTTGGTACACTATCTTTTATTACTCTTCTAGTAGCTAAAAAGTATGACAATTTACACGATCTCTTAATGAACCTTTTATGGTGTCTATCCTATTGGCTGAGTCACTAGGTGCGAAGAGGGTGTATAGAAATTGTTCTATAATGTTTCCAAATAGAGTTACTTATGTTGAACCAGTAGAAATTGATATGCATGATTTTGATGTCATTTTTGGTATGGATTGGTTGCATGCTTTCTTTGCCTCTATAGATTGTAGGATAAAGGATGTGAGTTTTAACTTTCAAAATAATCCAATTTTGGAGTGGAAGGGGGGAAATTCTATTCATTGAGGTCGTATAATTTCTTTTTTGAAAGATTTAAGGATGATCTCAAAAAGGGTGTTTATACCATATAGTAAGAGTCCCAGATTTAGACTCCAAAAATCCTCCCATTAATTAGATCCCTGTAGTGAAGGAATTTCTCGAGGTCTTTCTTAATGATGTTCCCACTACTCTTGAACGGGAAATTGATTTTGTTATCGACTTGTTATCAGATACAAATCCTATTTCATTTCCTCCTTATCAGATGGCTCCAACCGATTTACAAGAGTTGAAGGCTCAACTAAAAGATTTACTAGACAAAGGCTTCATTAGACCTACTATTTCTCCGTGGGTTTCTCCGGTTTTGTTTGTAAAGTAGAAGGATGGGTCCCTTAGAATGTGCTTCGATTATAACTAACTTAATAAAGTCACTATTAATAACATGTATCCTCTCCCTCGGATTGATGACTTGTTTAATAACCTCAAAGGGGCAAGATACTTTTCTAAGATTGACTTGACATCGGGGTATCACCAGCTTAGGGTGAGAGGTGAGGATATACCAAAAATGGCATTTTGAACTAGATATGGTCACTATGAGTTCTTAATAATGTCCTTTGGTCTCAATAAGGCCTCGACAACATTTAGGGGTCTCATGAATAGGGTGTTTCGTAATTACCTAGATTCATTTGTCATTGTCTTTATTGATGACATCTTGGTATATTCAAAAAAATGAGGGTGAACACATGGACTATTATAGGGTGGTGTTACAAGGGCTTAAGGAGCACCAATTATTTGTAAAATATAGCAAATATGAGTTTTAGTTGAGGTCGGTGGCATTTCTTGGTTATATCATCTCAAGTGAGGGAGTTGAGCTTGATCTAATGAAAACCGAGGTGGTGAAAAATAGGCCTAGACCATTGACTCCAACCGACATTAAGAGTTTCTTGGGTCTAGAGGGTTATTATCAGAGGTTTGTTGATGGTTTTTCGTCCATTCCATCTCCCTTGACTACTTTGACCCAAAAGATTAAGAAATTTGAGTGGTCGGAGGCATCTTAGAGAAGCTTCCAAATCATGAAAGATAGGCTTACTTACGCTCAAGTGTTCTCATTACCTAAGCATACAAAGGGCTCAATTGTGTATTATGATGCATCCCAAGTGGGTTTAGCAGGTGTTCGTATGTGACATGACAAAGTAGTAGCCTATGCTTGTACACAACTTAAGGTGCAAGAGAGAAACCATCAAACTCGTGATCTTGACTTAGCGGCCGTGGTATTTGACTTGAAATATGGAGGCATTATTTGTATTGAGTCCATGTTGATATGTATACCGACCACAGAAGTCTACAATATGTGTTTACTCAAAAGGAGTTAAATCTCCAACAAAGAAGGTGGTTGGAATTGTTGAAAGGTTACGACATGAGTGTCCTCTATCACCCCACCGAGGCCAATGTGGTTTCGGATTCTCTAAGTCGTATGACAATGGGTAGTGTGTCTCATGTGAAGGAAGCCAAGAAAGACATACTGAAAGATGTTCATAGGTTGGCTAGATTGGTTGTTCGGTTGAAAGATTCTCCGAATGGTGGTTTTATGGTCCATCATAACTCTATGTCATCATTGGTGGTTGAGGTAAAGTCCAAACAATACGTTGATCAACCATCGATGGAGTTTAAGGAATCTATTCTTGGCAATATTAATGATTCATTCTTCTTGGGGGGATGGTGTCTTGATGTATCAAGGAACGTTGTGTGTTCCCAATGTAGATGGTTTGAGGAACCAGATCCTTGAGAAAGCTAATGGGTCCCGTTACTTCATTCATCCAGGTTTGACAAAGATGTACCATGACCTTAGGGAAGTGTTTTGATGGGAAGGTTTGAAAAAAGACATAGTGAAATTTGTAGCAAAGTGTCCAAATTTCAAACAACTGAAAGCTGAACACCAAAATTCGGGTGGTTTACATCAGGAGATCGAAGTTCCTACTTTGAAGTGAAAAGACATCAATATGGATTTTTTGATAGGTTTGCCTCAGACACAAAAGCAATATGACTTTATATGGGTGGTTATGGATAGGTTGACCAAATCCGCTCCTATTATATCAGTCAAGTCTATCTATTCAGCGGATGATTATGCAAAGATCTTCATAGATGAGATTCTGCTTGTCCATGGTATTCCATTATCCATCATACCAGATAAGGGTGCACAATTCACATTCAAGTTTTTGAGATCATTTCAAAAAGGGTCAGGTACCAAGGGGAAGCTAATCACCTCTTTCATCCTCAAACAGATTGTCAAACATAGTGTACTATTCAAACCTTGAGGATATGCTTAGATCTTGTATCATTGATTTAAAGGTAAATTGGGATAATCATTTGCCTTTGGTGATGTAACACCCCATATAAAAAACAGATAAAAACCATTTTATCTGAAAAATGTTTGGTGCAACAGACGGTGGAGTCAGAGACCCCCAAAATCTAAATCAAAAAAATTTCATTAAGTGTCGAACGACGGACGAACTTACAATACGTAGGTCAGACTACGGTCCGTAGTCAGAGTCCGTCGATCAACACCCCATTCACCCACTCTTTGAAAAGAACCACGGTTGACCAGCACGGTCTGTAGATGGACCTACGGACCACAGAATCTGACCGTAGGTGGAAGTTAGCAGACAATTAGGGGGGAAAATACCATTGGGTCAAATTCAAATGATTATAACTCATACGACAAAATGAATTAGGTATCTCATAACCTACCAAAATATAGTTAATTGAACAAGAGCTCCATAGCCACAGACGTTGCTAAAATCAGACGTCTGAGTAAAAAGGTATGTTCGTTTTAGAAAATGCCTGTCGAACAGGCCAACACCTACGGACCCGCACTACAGACAATTGATGGAACGACATACCATCTGTCCAGGGCTCTTTTGGTCTTTTCCCACTTCGTTTAAACCCAAAGATACGTCATTTTGATCCTAAATCTTCAGATTTTAGTCAGTTTAAGCCTAGAAATTTAATTAAAACTTACCTAAGTTAAATCATTAATCAAAACATAGAAAATTAGAAGGCAGAAAGGAGAAAAAGGTAACGAACCCCATTTCAAAAACACAACAAGGTTCTAGCAGTTCCAGCCCCAAAATCTAATTGTTTCTATGTCAATTTCATCACCAGGTATGTTGTATTTCATTGGTGGGTTCCTCTCACCCATTGGGTCCCTAGTTTTTAGTCAGTTCTTGATTCTCTTATCATGATTAGACCTAGGGTTTCTAGAACATCAAAAAAGCTTTATGAATTTATTAGTTACATGGTCCAAATAAGATTATCATGTTATTACTCAGCTTATTGCATGAATTTCAGAACCCTAGCTTTGTATTTCTTTAGATAATGAATTAAACATGTTAGGACAAATATTTCAGCTATTAAGTTATACATGGCTTAGTTAATTGAATCATTATTAGATTAAATGTTGCATTCTAAATTTGCATGTTCAATTTTGAGATATCCTGTTACAGAAAATTAAGACATAATCAATTAAATACATAAATCAATGGTAGTAGCATAATATCGAGTTAGACTAGGGTACAACTTACCCAATTAGTCCAAGATTTACTAGCCAAGTAGGTTGTAAGTCCCCTCTGTGGCAATAAGTTTAGTGATCACGCCGGCATGCATTTATACCTTTTGCAGGGTATATTGGGTCCTCTCGATGGGGCGTATACATCGTAATCAACATTTATCTCATGTGGTTTTATTATCAGTTATGTGTAGCTCCCACAGTTCAGTCAGACTCTCTTGTATTAACCATTTGTCAATATACTCTGTATTTAGTTTCAACATGCTATAAATTGGTCAATGCATTCAGTTAGCTCTGAATTCTCTATATCATGTTCAAATTATAATACTTGCTTTTGTGCTTGTTCAGTGATGTTTTATTTTAGCTTTATTCTATCCTACATGCTAAGTACCTTTCAAGTACTGACGCATACGTGAACTACATCTTCTCCTGATGTAGGTTCCTGTTCTCAGCACACAGACGATTTGCGATCTTCAGTTCAGCAGATCCAGTAGTGAGTCCTCATTCTCTAAGGACAACAGTCATAAGTTATTTTTTCTGTATTTAGTCTTTTAGTTTCACCTTTTGCTAGATTTAGCTTGGGTTTGTCCCAATATTTTTAGTCTAGTTTAGAGGCGGTTTTCAGACATAGTTAGTTTAAACCTAGTATTGAGTTAACAATTTCTTTGTATGAAACTCATTGATATCATTTATCTCAGTTATAGAATATGGGAATTCCTCATCTTTTCAGTTTAAAATTATGATTTATTTTCCGCAACAATTTATTTTCTTTAGTATGCTCATGATCATGCCAGCAGGGTTAGGTTGGGATCACTTGTGTTCCTAGGTACCGTGTCAGCTTCTCGGGGGTATCTTGGGCGTGACAGGTTAAGTTTGCTTACAACAATAGCTACCATTCATGTATATCTATGGATCCTTATGAAGCTTTGTATGGTAGGAGATGTAGATCTCCAATTGGATGGTTTGAAGTGGGTGAGTTTTCAATTTTGGGTCCCGATTTGGTTTATAAGACTTTCAAGAAGGTTCATATCATAAGGAACTAGTTTCAAACATCCTATAGTCTGCATAAGTCTTATGCCGATCGTAGGAGAAGATATTTAGAGTTTGATGAAGGTGATAAGGTATATTTGTAAAGTTTGCCTATGAAAGGGGTTGTTAGATTTGGCAAGAAAGGGAAATTGAGTCCTCTTTATGTGGGTCCCTATGAAATCTTGCAAAATATTGGTAAAGTGGCATATGAGTTAAAGTTGCCTACTGAATTTGTTTCGGTTCATTCGGTTTTCCATGTTTCTATGCTTAAAAAATGTATCATTGATCCCGAGTCCATTCTTCCTATTGAGGGTCTTGGTGTCCAAGAGAATCTTTTTTATGAGGAGGTTCCGGTTCAAATCCTTTATAGTCAAGTAAAGAGGTTAAGGAATAAGGAGGTGAGTTTCGTCAAGGTGTTATGGTAGAATGACCTTGTTGAGGGTGAGACATAGGGAGTCGAGGAAGACATGAACTCCTGTTACCCTCACCTATTTGATAACTAAGCTTAGTTATTCTTACTAATAATGAATTTTATGACTAAATTTGATGTTGATAGGACTTTTGGTGAAGTTCTGCAAAAATGTGCATTTTTGGTGTCATTAGAGTGAAGTTACATTGAAATTGTGAATATTGACTTGAAAAATTGCAATTCTTCTTTTTTTGAGTTATGTTGTGCATTTTGATATAGTAAATATTTATGAAATGATATGGAGCATTTTGATAAGTTGAGATATGTCATAATTGACTCATATATAGTATGTTGAGCTCATATTGTTGTTGTGAGAAGGAATTCCTCATAATGTAATTTTTAGCCTTATGTGTGGTAATTGATGTTTTTGAATTTTCTTTGTGCAAATGTCTTGATTGAAATTGCAACTCATGTTGGCAAGTATTGTTGTTTTCTAGGATGCTAGTCTTGAGTCTATTTCATCCTTTCAAAGGATTTTAGTGTCATCCGAGGATTAATGTTCCTAAGGGGGGATAATGTAACACTTTGAAAGTCTAAGACATGTTCTAGAGCCTAACATAGATGTCTTTAACAAATATAAGTGATTTAGGAGGTCTAGAAATCAAAATGTCAACAAACATCCATGACATCTTGAAACTAGTTCAATGAGGTGCTAGTGTCCCTTAGAGAATTTGATAAAGTTTTAGGCGTCAGAAAATGATGAATATTGGTGAAAGGGTCTCTTACACGTATGAGAGTAAGATCATTGTGCAAACTTCTAGGTACGACTCCCCGAGGACAAGCGAAGGACTCTTGAGTAGGACCCTTGCAAAAGTTGCTAAATGTTGTCAAGGGACAGTGTCACCAACATATGCCAGCGAGAAGACGTTGGTAAATTGATGGGGCGTCGATGAACATTTATCCAAATTTTATAAGCGACTATTTCGGATAGTCCCAGAAATCATCGACGAGTGTGCAGCACGGTGGTGAACAGTGCCAATCGATGGACATAAGATCCGTCGATCGTGGTCTCGTCTGTGATGGGCCTGTTTTGCTACTCGATTTTTAATGACTTAATTTAATTAAATAAGTGGTTAATTATATAGTTAGGGGTTTAGGGAAGCCTAACTAAGTTAATTAACAACCTATATAAAGACCTAACCTAATTAGACTTACCTAAGCTCTCATAATTCACATATCCAAATTCTCTCTTCCTTATCTCTTCTTTCTCTTTCAAGTTGAAGAACACCATAGAAGTTAAAATTTAAAGGGGTCATGGGAATTTAATAACAAAATTTTCTCCATTAATCTTCATCAAACATTAAGGTATGGAATTTCTTTCACCTTTGGGACTTCTTTTGCTAATGGGTTCCTTAAATTGATTTGGGTCTTTTCCAATCTCAAAATTTATCCTGTGAATTTATTTTTTATGATTTATTTTTGATATTATGAATATATTAACATGTATTGCAATTCAATTATGTGATTTTTTGACGGATTAGTCTAGATTGTAGAAGATGACTAATTCCCCTTAACCCTAGTTTGTAATCTAAATATGAATTGTGTAATGTTTGTTCAATTGACTTGATTATTAGTTGAATTACTATACTATGATGTTATTATATCAATTATGGATGGATTAGGATGAATTATAGTCCTATCATGCTAGTTCTTGAGTAATTAATCAAGATTATGACTAATGTACTGTTGAGATTGGAGACTACAATGCATGTAGCATAAATAAGATCCAGTTCTTGAACTGTGTTGTCTCCCATAGGAATACTAGCTAGTGGATCCACATAGTTCCAATGTTCATGTTTTGGTACTACAGTGGCAAGTACTCCGCCTTCTTTAGGTGTAGCGTTCCATGACACCAAATCCCACATTAGCTCATGTGGTCTATGTCGGTTAAGGGAAGATGTTCCCAAAAGGTAAAATGAACTAAAAATGAACTCTAGCTAAGATTACCCAAGGGGTTTAGCTTAGTCTAGGTAGAGGTATGGGACTCTACCTATACATTGCACTAGTTAGACGTAAGGGAATTCTTAGGAGGATGCTATTATATATGTTTATGCTTAAAAATGTAAATGATATGTATATGATGATCTTACATGTTAATGACACTATGTGATGTTGAATACACTTATGAACATAAATATGGTCTATATTGCTAAAGTATGATATTATGAACTCTTAATGTTATTTTATGTGAAGTTAGACATTTGTTATGGTTCTTACTAGGTTTACTTGATTAAGTAAGGTTATAGAGCTTTCTTAGTCATTGCCCAAGTGAAATTAAAGAGTGTCATGAGTAATGGTTTTTATTTGTTATAATGTGATGAACTCTTATTCATGTTTGTTGAAGTTATAAATTGATGATAGAGTGGTCTTGATTATACATGCATGTATGTTGATATGTTAATTTACATGACTATGCTTTGTATTGTTGGTCTTGTGATGTACATGCCTATGACTTAATGAATATGTCTTATTGATTGGTATGGTCTTCTTGTATGTTCATAAAGGTTTTCAAAGTAAATATCATGTTAAAATAAATGTCCCTTTTTAGCATGATTTCATGATATGTGTATATATGTTCTCATATATAGTACAAGTGGTGTATTAACCCCATTTTATCCTTTTTACCATATATTTTATGTTCCCGTCATTGAAGGGATTATAGACGACTTTGAAGAAAAGTTGGAATTCTCAATCATGCAAGTTGGGTAGGCCCTCACTATCCGAGGGCAATGCCACTATCAAGCCTCTATGAGGCCTTATTTCTTTGATGTATAGGTAGGCCCAAATTGTTATACTCTTATTATATGGTTATGAGATGAGACATCTATTTGAGACTATGTTATATTTGATATATCTATGTGCAATAAAGTAGAATACTAAGTTATCTTTCTATACGAAGGGTCTAACTTTGTATACTCAATATAAATATTATGTTTATGCAGAGGTCTATGTAAACCTCAACATAGAAGTAATGAAAAGTTTTTATTTTCATAAATTTTGACCTATGAATATAATGATGAAAGCTAAGAGGCTAGTGTTAGTCCTCATAGAGCAAAACGACGCCGATTACGTCTAGGGGAGTTCTACGGATGAGATAGTTTAGGGTTTAGGGTAAGGGTTAAGGATAGGGTTAGGGTTAGGGTTCGTGTTAGGGATAGGGATTGGGTTAGGGTTTGAGTTTAGGGTTTTTATTAGGTTTTAGGTATTTCGATTTAGGATTTTGGGTTTAAAATCTAAGGTTTAGTGTTTAATGTTTGAATTTTTGTATTTTTTCTATGGTTTTAGGGTTTATAGTTTCGGATTAGGGTTCGGGTTTTGGTTAGGCTTATGGTTAGGTTTTTTTAGGGTTTAGGGTTTATAAATTAGAAATTTAGGTTTAAAATTTATGGTTTAGTGTTTAGTGTTTGGGTTTTCGTATTTGTGACTTGGGGTTTTTTGGGAATTATTTTTTACTTAGGGTTAAGGTTTAGCGTTTGTCATTTAGGATGAGGGTTAGGGTTAGGGTTAGGGTTAGGGTTAGGTTTTTGGTTCTTTAGGTTTTATGATTCAAGGTTTAAGCATTTGAGTTTTAAATTCTATGGTTTAGTATTTAATGTTTAGGTTTTGGTATTTTGGGCTTTGTGTTCGGGTTTATGGTTTAGGGTTAGCGTCAAGGTAAGGGTTAGGGTTAGGGTTTTTGTTTTAGGGTTTAGTATGTGAGGTTTAATATCAATGGTGTAGTGTTTAATGTTAGGGTTTTTGTATTTGGGCTTGGGGTTTAGGGTTTATGGTAGGTTTATGGTTAAGGTTAATGTTTGAATTAGGGTTAGGGTGTAGGTTGGTTTTTAGGTTTTAGGGTTTGGAATTAAGGATTTTGGGTTGTAATATCTATGATTTAATGTTTAATTTTAGTGTTTTTATATTTTTACTTTTGATTTAGGGTTTAGGGTATAGGGTAAGGTTTAAGGATAGGGTAAGGCTTAGTGTTCGTTTTAGGGATAGAGATAGGGTTAGGGTTTAAGGGTTTTTTCAGGTTTAAGGTTTTGGGGTTAGGATTTTTGGTATAAAATTTATGGGTTAGTGTTTAATGTTTGAGTTTTGATATTTCGGGCTTGGGGTTTTGGGTTAATGGTGTAGGGTTACACTTTAGATTTTTTAGGTTTTAGAGTGTGTCTTTTAGGATTTGAGGCTTAAAATCTATGATTAAGTGTTAAGTGTTTGGATTTTTGTATTTTAAGCTTAAGTTATTTATTGAAATTTTTTTGACATGGGGTTAAGGGTTAGATTTAGGGTTAGGATTAGGGTTAGGCTGTAGATTCTTTTTTTAGATTTTATGTTTCACGGTTTAACATTTGAGGTTTGAAATCTATGCTTTAGTATTTAATGTTTGGGTTTTGTTATTTTGGGCTTAGGTTTTGAGTTAATGTCTTAGGGTTAGGGTTAGGATTAAGGTTAGGGTTAGGGTTTAGGATTTTTTTTTTTACGTTTTAGGGTTCTAGGTTTAGGATTTAAGGTTTAAAATCTATAGAATAGTGTTTAATGTGTGTTTTTTCATATTTTGAGCTTGGGGTTTTGGGTTATTGATTTAGGGTTAGGGTTAGGGTTAAGGTTAGGTTTAGGGTTTGGGTTAGGGTTAGGATAAGTGTTTAGGTGTTTTTAGGTTTTAGGATTTGTGGTTTAGTATTTGAGGTTTAAAATATATGGTTAGTGTTTAATGTTTTGGTTTTCGTATTTTTGACTTGGTTTTTTTGGAACTTTTTTTTGTACTTAGGTTTAAGGGTTAAGGGTTTAGGGTTGAGGTATTAGAATTTAGGATTTAGTGTTAGATTTAAGGTTAGGATTAGGGTAAGGGTGTAGGTTTGTTTTCTGGTTCACAGTTTTGCATTTGAGTTTTGAAATATGTGGTTTAGTAATTAATGTTTTGGTTTTGGTATTTTGGGCTTAGTGTTTCATGTTTATGGTTTAGGGTTAGGATGAAGGTTATGTTTAGGGTTTTGGTTTTGTTATGTGGTTTAGGATTTGAGGTTTAAAATCTATGGTTTAGTGTTTAATATTTGGTTTTTTGCATTTTGGACTTGGGTTTTTTTTGGGACTTATTTTTGGACATAAAGTTAAGGGTTAAGGGTTGAGGTTTGAGGGTTTATAGCGTTTAGGGTTACGGTTAGGTTTAGGATTAGGGTTAAGGTGCAGGTGTTTTTAGGTTTTATGGTTCAGGGATTAGCATTTGAGGTTTAAAATCTATGGTTTTGTGTTTAATGTTTGGGTTTTTGTATTTTGGGCTTAGGGTTTTGGGTTATGGTTTAGGGTTAGAGTTAAGGTTAGGGTTAGGGTTATGATTCAAGTTAGTGTTTTGATCGGGTTTTGGGTTTAGGGTTTAGTGTTTGAGGTTAAATTTTTGGGTTTTTGTATTTTGGACTTGGGGTTTAGGGTTTATGGTAGGGTTATGGTTAGGGTTAAGGTTAGGGTTTAGGTTGGTTATTAGGTTTTAGGTTTTGGTGTTAAGGATTTTGAGTTGTAACATCTATGATTTAGTGTATAATGTTAGGGTTTTGTATTTATTTATTTTTTATGAAGAAACATAACTATATTGATAAAGATAGCTGGTACAATTTTGTTGTCCCTTGATTCTACTCTTCTAACATAGGGTTGTTAGTGGCGTAATTAATCGTACTCTCCTGAGATAGGGTTTTTAGAGGTGGAATTTATCCATGATTCGAGGGTTATTAGTGGCGTATTTCTTAAACTAGGATTTAGATTTGACCTCTCGATATGAATAATCCATCAATTTGCGGAGTATTCAAGATCTCAATCTCTTTATGGAATTCCCTGTATTTTGGGTTTTGGGCTTAAGATTTACGTTTTAGGGTTAGTGTTAAGGATAAGGTGAATTTTAAAGTTCGTGTTAGGGATAGCGATAGGGTTAGGTTTTTTTTTTTTTTTAGTTTTTAGGCTATGGGCTTTATGATTTTTGGTTTAAAATCTATGGTTTAGTGTTTAATGTTTGGATTTTGATATTTTTGGCTTTTGTATATATATAAATATATATTCTAGCGAACCTTGCAAGAGTCAGGGGCTCTGCAGCACCCCAGGCCTTAGCATAGATAAGCAAATATTTATTACAAGGAGGGGGACATAGTAAAGACGAAAGGGTGCAGAGAAATAACAACATTATGGCCAAAGCTAGTAAACATCAGAGAACATAGTAACCAAAAGAATAAAAAAATTTCAAGGAGGTTTTTTTATTCTCTTTATCTTTTTCCTCCTAAAATTTTACATTCCCATTCTTTATAAGAAATAGCTTTCTCTGGAAGTAGTAGGGAGGTGTTTATATGTATATAATTGCTGAATAATATCCATATTATGGCTGGTATTAGATAGGAATCATCTGTGCGATTAGCTTCTCTAAAAATGTGGGTACATTGAAAATAGGCTAGTTCACTAATAAGATCCCAAATATCCTGGATGAATGGTTGTATTTTCCAAGGATGTTTTGAGGATTGATTGATCCATTTGGTAAGAAATTCATAATGCACCTCCAGATTAATACTTCTAAAACTATGTTAAATGCACCAGTGTAATCCATGGGCAACAGCTTGAGCTTTAGCTTGGTTGTTAGTTCCCATGCCAAGAGGGATGGCATATTCATATATCATGTTGCTTATCGGGATCTCTTAAAATACCTCTTCCACCTATCTTCCCTTGGTTGGATAGGGCGCTGCCATTAGTGTTCAGCTTGATGATTGAAGAGCAGGCCTTTCCCAAAAAACAACTTTGATGGCTATTTTATGTCAGCAAGTTTCCACATTCTTTATCAATTATGACCAACTGTAGTTCCAAGTAATATAGGGGTAGGCTATGTTGAGAACATTAACTGTGTGCTTGAGAATAAGGAATTGAAATCTGGCAATGCTTGATGATTTATCATCATACTTGGTTGCACAACTATTTTTCCATAGATTCGAAGTAACAATAATGGGAAGAAGCTAAACCAATAATTTTTTCATCTCATTTTTATACTGTATTTCCCACCACTGTAACAACAGATTGGATAGAGATGTGTGGTTGTGATGGATTCCAAAAACGACTGAGTAGAATTTTCATACATGCTTAGAAAAATTACCTGACATAAAAATGTTATCAATGTTGTCGTCCCTAGCTCTGTGACAGCAAGAACATAGAGCAGGTTGAACTCGAACATAGTCATCTTCTTGTTTGTAGGGAACTTGGATCCTAAAGCTCGCAAACTGAGAAATGACATTTTAAAAGGAAGTTGATTGTGCCATATGCCTTCGCTAATAATACATTTGCTCTATTTTCTTTCTGATGTACTTCCATGCTTAGGAGCATGAAAGCTGACCTTTATCAGTGTTCTTCCAGCAAGGTTCATCCTCAATGCCGGCCTGTAGTTGAATTTAGTGCACAAAATTATAGGAGTTAGTAAAGGAGGAACACATTGTCTGGTCATAGGTTAATTCCACTGGCCATTAACAATGAATTCTGCAACAGTGATGCTATTAATGCTATTAATGTTGTCATCTCCCAACCAGTTTTCCCACCAAAAGGAACTGTCGCCGGATTTTATATGCCAGAGAATCTGAGTTTCTGCTTTGATTTTGTTTTTCATCATGTAGCTCCAAATCAAAGATTGTCTTGTGTAAATCTTTTTGCCAACCAGATGAGATCTTTTGCAATACTTTGTATTCAAAAAATTCCCCCACAATGATTTTTTGGTCCTAAAGATCCACCATTGTTTGAATTGGAGGAAGATACACACATCTTCAAGATGTCTTACCCCAATGCCTCCTTCATTTTATGGAAGACTCAGTGTATCCTATGAGGCACAATAATATTTCTTCCTTTCTGTATCCCATTGAAAAAAGATGTAACCTATAACTCTATTCATGTAATTGATAATAGTCTTAGGAGGGAAGATGAATGACATAGTATGAACGGGAATCGATTGAAGAACATGCTTCACCAACTCCCCATAATAGATAATTCCTTTCCTAACAATATAAAGAGGACAACCAAGGTAGGTTATGGGGCTAACCTTTTGAGTGAAGCTAGTGATCTCAATAATCAAAGCTATGATATCTGTGTGAGTATGTTTAGTAACCATGAAATGACTCTTCTCCTTATTAACGAGTTGGTCGGAGACTGTTTCATACTGGTTCCGAGTCTTCATCATTAACTATAAAGATTTTTTGGTACTGGACAAAAATATAATAATGTCATCGGCAAAACGTAGGTAGCCGATTTGAGGACCTCTACTCTCCATATAAAAATTTTTGTAACTCTGATGGATATGTAATCTGTTAAGCATCTGAGATGTTATGCCTCGTATTTTTTTTTTATACGTAGTGCGCATCGTGATCTAGAAGACGTAAAGAAATATTAGGCAAGGATGTTATTTCCAAATGTGATATTAAGTATGAGTTGACTAATGTAAGTGCCATTAACTTTAAGTGAGGGATTAATTAGTCGCTAATTTGGATTGATTTAATCCAATGGGCCCCACCACTCATAATTGGTGGCTGATTAGGATTAATTTAATCCAGTGGGCCCCACCACTCAAGGCAAAAATTAAAAAGGGATCAGATTGTGGGCTGGCCTTAGTGGACAGGTGTAGAGGGGGGCTGCCTCCACTTCATACTATTAAATGAGGTGGAGAAATCCACTCCATGCTAAATAAAGTGGTGAAATGCATTGCTGCATATCATCTTCTCTTCACCACTTGTCTTAGGCAGCCATGGAAATGGAGAAACCAACCCTGCAACTCTTGGCCAGCAGCTGCAAATAATTTGGTTAGTAATCTCCTTGTTTGGTGTGTTAATTCTTTAGAATACCCTTGTTAATTATCCATTAATTATAAGAAGAGGCGTGGCGATAGCTTAGGAAGTTTGTTTTAGTTATTGAATGTGCTAAGTATGAACGGAAACCATAATCGGATTATTAGTGGTGTCGTGTTGGTTCTTGGGCTGTTTTGATTAAAGCAAACTGCAGGAAATTTCTGTTTTGGCATTATGTATATGTTGAATGTGATTATGAGTATATACTCCAAAGGATGAATACGATAAGGTAGATGTGTTGCGAATTATAAAATGAGTTATCGCTCGGTGTGTCGTTGCTTTATGCTATGGTTGCCGAGACGGAACTGCTTTTGGGGAGGGGCTGTTTAATATGATTCTTTGGGTTATATGTGTTATTGGTATTGCTGTGGATAATTTGGATTGTTGTCGGATTGGGACGAAGTAAGGAAAATAGGGGAAGTGCTGCCGAATTTTCGTTAGATTATTAGCTAGCTTACAAGAAAGTAAAGCACGATGTTTATCTAATTGCGGCACGATTGTTGCTTTTTATAGATTAATAGCTTGAGCATTAAATATTGGACGTGCGGCTTGATTATACGGTATGTAACGCTGTCCCTTCTTTCTTTGTTTGGCATGACTTTTAAAAATAAGCGAATAACGGACAGATTTGATACTTACCTCTAGAGCGTCTAGGTGACGTATATTCTTGCTTCCACAATTATTCCTCTATATATCGGCTATGTCTAAGGCTATGATGATCTCTAATATCTATGGTAGTGCTTCTTAGAGTCATTGGGATTTTACGTTTCCATATCGTATTAAAGGTTCAAATTCTTGATAAAACATTAATCTTTGGTAATACTCCTTGCTGGTTCACGTTGATTGTTCTAGTGAGTTATAAGAAATGATTTTAATTGCATATGGTTGCTCATAATATTCTGCTCGTGCATAGAGTCATTTATCATTTCACCGAGTCCCGGGCCGGGTAATGTTCGTGCGGAGTTTCTTGCATATGTCACCGAGTTCCTCACTAGAGGGCCGGGTATGTATATTATATATATGATTGGTGATGAGGATGGTTATGATGATGATGATGACGAAGATGATGTGATGATTCTTTTGCCGAGCCCCTTACTAGGGAAGCTGGGCACCTTAAATGTTAAATATATGCATGATTTTCACTTAAAAGGGTATATGTGTAGCGATATTTTGTTTCGACTTGCCATATTGGTATCCTGTCATCTTTACCTTATGCTTTACCTACTCAGTACATTGTCCGCATCGACCCCCTTTTTCCTCGGGGGCTGCGTTTCATGCCCGCAGTGTAGACGCACGATTCGGTGATCCTCCCGCCTAGGATATCTACTCTGGCCGATTGGGAGAGCTCCACTGCATTCGGAGCCCAGTCGTTTTGGTACATAACTTTTGTGTAGTCTTTTGCTCATCTATGGGTAATGGCGGGGCCCTGTCCCGTCGAGTTTCACTAATGTACTCTTAGAGGTCTGTGGACATTATGTGGGTTGTATATATACGTTTTGGATAATGGTCTGGACATGGTTTGTTTGGGATGTCCGCTTGTACAGGGGCAGCCTTGTCGGCTGCGTACATCATTGTATATTGTGTAGTGGCAGCCTTGTCGGCATACGTATGTTATTATGCTTTGAATAGTGGCGGCCTTGTCGGCTCGCGTGTGCTGTTATGGTTGAATGGTTATGACTCCTTATGAGACAGGTCCTCTTATATATATATGACGTTGGGGTTGGCTTGATTTGATTAAATTCCATATTGTCTTAGTTTCAGTTGGTTATACTTAGCAGGTTTGTATGTGGGTGTCCAAAACGGGCACTAGTCACGGCCCATCGGGTTGGGTCGTGACATGGGATTGATCTTAAGCCCCTAAAATATATAGGGAGGGTGATAAGGGGTCCCCTAGTTTAAGGCCCCTTGTTGAATGAAAAAAACCATGTCTAGTACCATTCATGATTACAGAATACAAATTATTACTCATGATTCTCCAAACCAAATCAATGAAGATCTCTTCAAAACCCATTCTTCTTAGAACCAAATTAGTAAATATCCAAGACATTCTGTCATATGCCTTAGTCATATCTAATTTGATTACAATGTTGTCGCCATCCATGGGTTTCTTGATACCTTGAGTTATCTCCTGAGCAGCATAATATTTAATGAAATACTTCTAGCATGAACAAAACAATATTGTTCTCAGAGATAAACTATGGTATGATTGAGGCTCAGATGTTTCGAAATAATCTTATTGGAAACATTGCTTAATTATATTGGTGTGAACTCACTGAATTTGTTAGGGTGGTCAACCTTTGGAATAAGCCCCAAACAAGAAGTATTGAACAGCTTCCAGAATGTCTTCTTTACTGACCTACAAACAATATTGATAAAATTTTCCTCAAAATCCATCAGGACCAGCAGCAAAGTTAGGATTCAGGAAGAATACCACCTGAGAAGGTTCCCCCAAGATTAGGCATTTCTTGTAGAATCTGATTTTGTTCAGGGGTGATCACTCTTGGAATACATTTTAAAATATCATCATTAATCTTGTCTTCATGACCTGTAAGGGTATGCTGGAAATAATCACAAGCTTCTTTTGCAACATTTTCATCCCCCTGGACCCATACATAATTACCAGTATAGATCTTATGAATGAATAGTTTTCGCCTCCTTTCTCGCATAATCGAGGGAAAATACTTTGAGCTCTTTGAACAACTGAAGCTACGTTTTCATTTTAAAATCTCGAATATTGCACCAAGTGATGTCTATATTAGAGAATTAGAGCAATCTATCCCAAAGGGGGATTCTCAGATAGTCCTTGCATTTGGCATAAATGAATGAGACTCTGAACCTCTCATTTTGTTCTGTGTGTTTCAACTCACAAGTGCTATGCTGATCATGTGTTTTTAAAACATTACATTCCATATCAGATGTCCAAAAAATCAAGATTTTACCATTTTGATTGCAAAAGGCAGTGTCTATATTCACCACAGTCTGTAATTGTTGAGTTTTAAGTTGTTTGCAAATAGTTCAAGAATAACAGTTATAGATAGATTTTGCATTTTCTTGAGATTTTGGAGTCTTTTAAAAAAAATCTTGGTTGTTGATGCTCTTAGCATTCAAACAGATTGTACTAATCATTAACAACCTTTACTTCTGGACTGATGTTGCGCCTTCTTCCATTAGCAGATGTGCAAACTTAAGATTTTTGGATGTGTTACCTGACTTGCTTTCTAACTCTTGGATATAAACCTTGTTGATCTACAACTTCTTGAATTTCAACTTGGAATTCACTTTGGAATGTAGAACTAAAGGCCATAATTATATGCGCACTAGTTTCATCCCCATCCTTATCATTATCATTTTCATTTAGTGATTGACTATCCACATCAAACTCATCTTCGAAATTTGTCACATCATAATCTGAGTTCTCATGATTTTTGCTAGTATATTGTAGTTGATTGTGAACCATCGTATCCCCTTGAACCTTGTCAGTGGTACCCTGCATATCAGCCCCCTTTGGTTGTCTTCTCTTGAAAACTTCTATTTTTTTACTAGGTCTTCCTAAAGATCTATTATTATGATGTTGTTCTGCAAAATTTCCATCACAATGTTTCTATAATTTCTTTGTAAAATTGAGTTTATTCGTATTTTAATAAATGTCATTTGAATTGATTGTACCCACCATATCTTTTGCAAATTGTTGTTTCTAACCATTGACAACGTTTTCAAGATGATTACTAGTACCCTGAACCCTTGAATTTTCCTGTAAACAGCTCATATTTACCTGTTGCATTTGGCTGTGATTTTTCTGAACATACTGATTGTTGGGATTTTAAATAGTAGTTGGAGTGGCTCTAGAGTCATGTCTAGGGTCACTGTGAGTCTCATGCAGAATATGAGTCAAGTTCCCCCCTTTGGTAACCCCTTCCTGCAAGTTAGTTGTTTTCTCTTGACCCCTCCCCCCCCTCAATACCTCCATTGACTTCATCAATAAAAACAGCCTCAACATCAACAATATTGAGGGGTTGGGGTATTGGGAGTATTGAGTCAATACCTGTGATCTTGTCATTTTGGGTAGTTGAGACTTATTTCTTTTGCTTGAATTTTTGACTGTGAGTGTCTGTTACCTGTAAGTCATTTTTTGACTCTTCAAATGTTTGGCCTTTACAGTCTGTTACAGATTTATTAGTGCCCTCCTTAGTATTTTCCTAGAGTGGATGTTCCTGCATATCAAGGTTAGTATAAATATCATGTGTGGGAATTGTGGATGTCATACTTGGACTTGCTGGCCTGCTGCATATTATCATTTGTTTCCTTCTGTTGGGGTGAGAAAGGTCTCCAAATGATCTTAGGATTAGGTTGTTCTGTGTTATTCATTGTCCACTATTTTAGAATCTTCCATTGCTCTACCTGTTCAGTTAATTTTGGATCCTTGTTGTTCTATTTTTTATCATCACTGTTCTATTGTTGTTCTTCAATGAGTATTACATTCTTTTGATTCAAATTAGAACTTAAATTTCAAATTTAAGCTCAATTACCACCTTACTGTCTCTAGTTTAAATACATTTGGCCGAGTCAACCTACAGTAAATACGCTGAAATGTGCATTATTCGTAGGGTAATGTTTTGGCTTCCTTGGTAGATTTCAAAAGAGATTGAGAAAAAAAAACAAAAGAAAAACAGGAAGTACAACATCTACAAGAACTAAAAAATATAAAAATAAGTGAATTAGAAAAAGAATTAGCCGAGCTAAAATTATTATATGAAACCAAACAAAAAGAAAAACACATAGAAAAAAATTAAGAACTAGAAAAAGATTAAGAACTTGAATTGACTAATGAAATAAATAAGATGAAACAAAAATTACATGAAAATCTTTGAATACACGAAATAAATGAATAAGATACAATGAACGATCAAAAATAAGAAATAAGTGATATAAGTGAAACATACACAGACAATCAAGTTCCTAATCTTAAGGTCAATTGATATTTCAATTATCATAATTTCAAAGTTTCAAGCCTAGGGTTAAGTTTTATTTTTTCAATATCATGAATTTAACATTTAATTACCTATACCAATATATTAATGTTTGACTCAAAATATGGTAATATATAATAATAAGAAAACTAATAATAATTTAAAAAAATTTACAATTAGTACTGCTCCACCTAATTAACTTACAATGACATACTGTATCCCTATTCTTAATCCCTAAATTCTTATTTTCTAAGAATTCATACTAAAAAGACAATGATTCCCCAATCATCACTACATTAATGGAAAACCAAATTCGTATAAAGTTAAGTATAAAAAGAAAGGGGTATAGGACACCTATCTAATCTACAAACTTACGAAGCAAATCATTCCTCTCCCATTAAATATAATATTATTTTAGGACATGTATATATATGTAAAAAGTATTGAAGAATATGCAGACCTAATGCAAGTACCTGAAGCAGTTCGCAAGATGCCGAAACCCCTTTTCGTTTCTCTTTCCCCATTTTACATCTTATCTCAATTAATTGTTCATTAAAAGTGATAAATTTTTCTCACTTATTTTATTAAATATACGCTAAATGACATACGGTCTTAAATAAATTATCACTTTAACCTATTAACTATCGATTAACTCATTTATATAAAATTACCCATCAATTAATTATTTCTAGTTAAACGAATAGTGTAGAATTCTCAAATCAACTTTACCTGCTAATCATAAATGATGCGGGATAATTATCAGGAGGGATAACTATAATTGTTTTATGAAATCATTTAGCAGTGACTTATCGGGTAATGACATTATCCACCATTAAAAACCATGTTCGTCCTCGAACATATTAAAATTTAATAAGAGGAAGAATAACCAATATTATCAAAATCAGAGTTATGACCTACTACTAGGTGTTCATCTCTCTAAGTGCGCTCATCCTTAAGTTCATTTTATCAAGATCAACTTTGAAGAACTGAACCTTCAAATCAAACTCAGGAAGATTTAAAAAACAAGAGTGATTATTAAGCCATACGATAACTGATAAACTTAGTGTACACTAAAACTCAATGGACCTGAACAAAACCATCATGACGACTTATTTCTCACACAACCAAGATAAACTTATGAATTAACCACCAGACACACATAATGCACAAACCATCACAGATCTGATCAAAAATCCTTTCTCACATCAAAATCATTCCATAAACTTAAGTTACCAAAAATTTGATCTTTAGACATAGGATACTCATTAAGGGAGAATCAAACTTATCTAACCCGTAGAAGAACAATATAAAGTAACCACTTAGCTAGAGATACACCCACGTTAACAGTACCTCTAACAAAATTATTAAAATGCTAGATCAATATATATTATTGTAGACAACCTTTAAAAATAGTAGAGTCACACTCAATGGTCCTTTCATTCGATCACACATATACAGAGCCTGACCTCGATGACGAAGTGAATAGTAATACTATTAGACAATTTTAAGTATATACGGTAGCACTTTTATGAATTCTTTTAACTAAGGTTATGTGAGTAGTATCACTAAAAATCACAAAAATCACAAAAAATCTTTCATAACTGAGATAAAAAAGTCTTGGTAAGAATGTCACCCTACAAAGAGGACAATCACAGGATCGGTACGCCCGATCAACCATTAAGAATTCACCCATAGATATGAAAGCACACATAATATAATAGCGGATCATACTCCAAATATTTTCCAGTACAAGAAAGGTGGTCAGATAAGAATATACAAAATCAAGGTTGAATAAAACTAAATACATCTTCCAAAAATCCCATTACAACATTTACATTCGGCTGGCTCCATCTCTTTGATTTTTAGCTACCTATGATTCATCAATCTTGCCACTATTATAATTGTGCACAACTCCATTTATAAAACCCCACATGATCCAAACAACACTCCTATGTGCAACACTCTTAATACAAAATGAACATCGTAACCACACCAGTCATCTACTTTACTCTCAACCGTCACTAGTATCAAAGTCGTCTTAGCGACTAGATTATCGCCTTCAAAAGTTTCAAACTATGACTTCCTTTGTTTCCACGTAAGCATTCGTAATAGATATGGATCCCACCCTGGGCTGATAAGATTAATTTTAAAATTGATAGAACATTTTCATCGAGATAACACTATTGAATCACACACAATATCAACTTCACGTAGTCTTTCACATACAATATTTCAACCACCATTTCCAACCTTCACATACCTTATACCAAAACTCAGAGAAATCTTTAGTCACACTATTAATCCTCTATTATAATCACATAATCTCTACTCACCATTAATTCCTATATGTAAGACATCATGATAGTCTATATCGTCCCATCAACAAAGTAGTTTCAATCTCTTCAACATTTTCATTAACCTTTTAAAACTATAGGTCCACACTGTTTAGCATTTATATGTTTCCTCTCATATTTCGAACAATATAACTTGACATAACAACATAGGATGTTTCACACATCGTTATTTGTAATCTAAACCAAAACTGAATCCATATAAAAGTTGATGACAAAATACTAGTAAGTCTGTACCAAACCAATTCACATTCATAGTCATAATTGAACTCATAAGTGGAAATTCATACAATATTCAACTTAAAACCTTTGGTATATATGAGAGGTCTTATTGTTTCATTGCTCTTAAATTCTTTTCATGACGCAAATTTCAAATATCTTGAACTCTTTAAAATACCAAATTCTTGTTCCATTCGCTAACTTGGTTACCAATCTTATTCTTTAACCAACTACCCATGACATTTCTTATTATACTCTAAGCCGATACTTCAAGTGAAACATTTTCTTAGGTTCTCTGTCAATCAAATGTATCCAAATTTATTCAAATAATGCAAAAGTCCTTTAAAAATCTCAATAACAAATGTGGTTAAGCATTTCTTCCCTTACTAATCCATACCTTGACAAAATATATCACCATGAATGTAAACTTACAATGCAAAATTTGAATTTTGAATCTAACTGTGTAACCCAATTCCTTTATCTATCATGGTTAGCTCATACATTGATTTTAAACCTATTCTATTACCACGAATTGCCTATGAAATCAAATCCATAACTATACCACAAGACAATTAATAAGAATAATATAAATAATACCAGTACACGTAGAATACGGGGTGTTACATCCTCCCCCTCTTATGATCATTCATCCTCGAATGATAAGTGCACCTAGTAGTTCAGTTATTCTATGAATTTCATATAGAGATTTGTGAGAATCCCTATTGTAAATAGGAAGGACTATCTAAAATTCAAAGACTAACCTAAAATATGAATAGACAAATCTAGCATGACGTCTTGATAGATATGATTCATGAAATCGTAATATGAAAATTAAATTACTTCTTTTGACTCTCTCATAACCTTCTATCTCACTCCTCTATAGCATCCTAATATACCCCTACTCCTATCTTTAGGAAATTTGACATATTCCATCTCTTTCAAATGAGAAGTTCTCTGTACATATTTAGCCAGTGTAATTTAAGTTCATTCTCACCAGCTTCCTATCTAACAAGTAACTTTTTATCAAAATAAGCAGCTTCATGTACTAGATTCCATTATGTTCAACAAACTAATCATAACTTAGTTCTAACCAATTAACTTTCTTGTGGTTATCGTTACCCTTAAGGCACATACTAAATATTTATATCCATCAAGAAACCACCACACGTGTATCATTGCAGCAATTGACACTCTTATCCCTATGTTTTATAATCATGAAAAGAATACAAATGTTATTAGTACTTATTCAGAGCTGTTGGCCCAAACCATATAAATGCCAAATTTTAACATACTCGGTAGGACATACAGTGAGAATAAGCTTTGTCAGCCAATTAGGGATATCTGTAATAAAACTATTGCACTGATTGATACACCTATAAAATTGTGCCACTAACTCCGTTGAACTAAAAGAAACATGTTTGACTACATCAATTTTGATAACTTGTGTAACTCTGAAAATTTTATGTATATCAAAGACTAAAAACAAGTGTCCTCTATAGGAATAAATCCTATAAGCATGGAGGAAATATAGAACTCAAGAGCTAGAAACATCCTCCTAAGAAGATGTACCTGCAAATGCTACAACAAATATATGTAACTAGGTAACAAATCAGCTTTAACCAACATGATGCAAGTGGTACAAATGCAACCTCAAATGCAAATAACATAAAAGCCAACATACCTTTTGGAGTGATATGGACAAAAAAAATGAGATCAATCTAGTCAAACTTTTTATAAGTTGAGGTCCTTTCTGTATGTTACATGCAGACACATTAATAATCTTTAACCTTAACCATAGTAAATATGAATAGAAAGATCCAGTACAGAAATTTGCTTCTTAACTTTTCTCTATCGCACGAATAGGGTTATGAAGGAAGGTAACATTTCATATAGGTACGAGCAGCCCCATTGTGATAAATGTGGTGCGCAACACATTGATAACTAAATTTTCTAGTTGACACGACTTTGTAGACCCCCTAGGATGAACTGCTTTGATACCACTTTTGTCAGCCCCCAATCCCTAAGTGAGACGGACAAGTACCTTATGAATAGATGCTTTACAAGTAATTTATGATTAGAAAGTAAACTACTAGGAAGATTAATGATGAAGCTTCATACACAACACATTTTAACATGCTGAACCACTATAGATGACAAGTGAAACTATCAATACAGATGATAACTTTACAATGTCTACAAATCCTCAACTAGAATCCATGATGGTACCACTATGAAAATACGTGTAGTAAAGACTGGAAAAATCCCTGAATCAACCTGGAGTTCACCCACATCCGCAGAGTATAATGTACTTCTATTCAGAAAATCTACTAAATGAGTACTTATACCTGCAGCATGAAATGCATCATCCCCAATAAGGGATGTCAGTACGAAAGAATGTGCTAAATATGTAAGGCATAATACAAATATATGTAACATGATAGATCAAGTGAAACCAAATACAAACAGATAAGGATTAGAGACAACATTTGCTTTGTACTTGTGGAATCGTGCATGTAACATTCTTTGTTTACTTTTTTGTACTATTTATAATCTGTATACAACATATGATACAAATCACCAGGTGATCACGGTAGAATAGGATGACCCGTGCTAGGCATTTTAACCTCTGCGATGTTGTCGTCATAATTCTAAAAAATTGGGATCGTCTTAGGCTAGGCTTTTGCCCTTGAGCTTCAACCTTCTTATACCAATCGGGATCGGCCCATGCTAGGCTTTTGCCCCTGAGATGCCACCCATAATCATATAGATTACTTTACTTAGATTCTTTCATCTTTGAGATTGTTGTTTATCAATTCATAACTCTTTTGAAATTTTTATTTAGATAATCATAAATCTTTTAATGTTGTTCCTTTTTATGTTCATAACTTGTTTGTGATTGTTGTTTTTGCGGTCATAATCCTTCTTTAGATTTGTATGTGCGGACAAGTAGTAGAAGACATATGAATATGGACTTACGATATTAACAATGTGATGGGAAGCAAATGTGACTTGAACATAGTACTTAGGATCTTATATGACTCGATAAACATTTTAATTTCTCAAATTTAAGCACATCCAATGAAGAGTATTTAACATTCAGCCAATACATTTGAAGTCTATATGATACAAACACTAGGTGTTCATTAATGTGGAACCAAGGGGGGATGTGGGCAGATTTAAAGAAATAGGAAATCAAATAGCCTTACATACCTTGCTATACAATTCAAAAATTATGACTTAAGCTCCGTCTCTTTAGATAACTGATCTACAATAAAATAAGTGGTAAAACTAGTATTAGTAGCTAATCAATAAATTTGAGCCACTTGATCACACCCCAAAAGTAAAGAAGCAGTAAGCTACAATCAAATATAGTGAATGTTTTCTTTCTTTCCTGGTCTTTTAATCGCGTCAATATACTGCACAACCTTCGTATCAGGTCCTCCCTAAAATTCCCTACAATATATAAGTCCTTTAACATCACCATAACTTCCCCTCACTTCCAGACATATCCCTTATCATAACATACATAAAACAATTGAACATAATAATGTAATAGAATCAATATGAATCATGGTTTCTGACCACTAGCATTTGAAGAGCTAGCATTAATTTTAATGAGCTTAAACAAATTCATAACATAATTTAAAGAAGACTCCCCACCATGATTGTCCCAACATGTACTAATCACCATAACATCCTCCAAATATTACAATCTTTAAGTAACAATTTCCAACTCACTAACACATACCTAGTGTCCTAATTAACATAACCACAAGAGGTAGAAAATTGCAGTAGCTTTCCTTGCTGGACATAACTACCACTTGCTAAAACTTGGATTCTTCAAGGTAAAGGTTGTCCTTCTTAACTTGTCTTGAATTACACCTTCCAATAGCTTGAAAATACCTATTATCCAAGAACCCTACTAGTATTAAATGGTTGTTGTATGAATCTATGAGAGAGAAGAGATAGAGCTCTAGTAATCAATTTTTTTATCGAAGTAAAAATTATTGGAAAAAGCTAATATAAATCTCTTTTAAAGGGACCCTCTTTGGCCTACTTTCTCACTCATTTTGGGCCAGAATTTTTCAAGTAGGTGACCCACCTACTTGTACTTTCCATTTGGACTTTTTGGACTTAAGAACATTGGCCTTTTTTCCACCTTTCTTCTATTTCATTTGCAGCCAAAAACTGTCTATAATTTGTGCCACACATTTAAGTAGGTGATTCACCTAATTTTCCATTAAAATTATTTCTTGTTGATTTGGGAAGATTGGGCCTTGGCTTTCCATTTCCCCTTACTCTTCTATTCAACTTGGGCTAAATTAATGCAAATAGGTGTAGTGTACTCGGTAAAATAACATGGTCAAAAGAGTCTTAGCAGGTGATGCACCTACTTGGTCCTTTGGTTGGTCAATAAGTCAAAGTAGGTAATGGACCTACTTGTCACCTACTAGCTTAGTGAAGTAAAGCAAGCACCTCAATATTTTATTCCATTTATAGACCTTAATAATTTTAATATAAACTTATATACACTATGTCACTTTATATTTAGACTCAAATACCACCTTATGATCTCAAGTTTATATATTTCCATCGACATCAATTTAATTGGGTCACATTAAAACCTATGGAAATTTCACTTAAACCTATTCTATTTCCACTAGTCCAATAGGAAATCGAATCCATAACTATACTACAAGACAATTTATATGTGTTATATAAATAGAACATGTACACATAAAATACGGGGTGTTACAAGTTAAGGGAGAGGAAAACTTTATCATATGCTAGTTGTTATTATTTGCAATATTTCATGAGAAAAGAGTCGGAGCACCCAATTTTTTTTAAAAAAAAACTATTGCTATGAACAGACCTCTATCTAGTTAAGCCCAAAGGAAGCACTATAAGATTTTATGAATCATGATATAACTTTATAGGTACCTGAAATTTATATGTTACTAGTGTTCATTTTTACTGTGCGTTCAATCTTTACTAAATTTTTAATATTTCAACCCTCAAGGGAACTAGGCATTGAACGTGATATTACTGGGATAAAGTTGACTTCAGATTGTTACTAAAAAAATGAACCTGGGGATTTTCTTTTTCTATCTTAACTGGGGTATTTATATTGATATAGAGGGAAGCAAATCCACAGTAGCAGAACATCTATATGAATTCCAAGGAGATTGAAGAGAGTATATGGGGAAATCAACTGTATGTTTTTTGAGGTGAGTAAGAAATATTAGTAGAATTATCCCACCCATAACCTAACTTTTAAGACTATTTTTTCCCCTTAATATAAAGAGTGGATCTATAGGATATCTCAATGTTTCAAAAGATTGTTTGATGTATAATCATATATGTTACATGTTCTATAACTCATAAATATTTGTATGCCATTTTGTCCTATATGGATTACTTTCTCACATGTTATCTAATGGCATAGAATTCTTTCATGTATGTGTTATCCTCTTTGGAGCACCCTTTTTTATTGTCATATATATATATATTGATACGACCTTTCCCTACATGTTATTTATAGCACTGGTTACTTTCCACATGTCACTTGTCCATATTATGTGGGTACAATCTAATTGATCAAATGGTATGGGCAAAATTAGTGCTCGCGTGTTATAATAGTTATATACCACTTGTAGACATGTCATATGCATCATAAACCATTTCTATATAATTTACATGCTTGGTAGCCTACTTACCTAAACATTACAGACCTTATAGCTTTCTGGCCATGTGCCATGTGCTTCACTTTCTCATATTTCATGTGTACACATTGCCATGTTAGTCCACCTATCTATGCAATATAACGCATTTGCTCAATCTGATCTGTGTTTCGTAGTTCATTTTTTTATATGTTTACATGACATATAGTATACATGTCTTAGCTTATGTACTCATGCATCATGTGATCATCTAGTTGATTCCTACATTCCCTAGAGTTCATTCTCTCACATGCTACCTTATATCTCATATGCATGCGTAAACCATGTATTTGTATATCTTGATGCCCGTATACCTTGTACACTTGCTTTTGGTCTAGTCTGCCTATGTGCCATGTCCAATGTGACTTATTCATCCTTATACTATGCCCCTTTGTGCTTAATGATTTGTGTTTTTTAAAAAAATTGGAAGACATTTCCTTGTATCATTACGTAGTGAAGATTTTAACCCAAAAGGATTGGGCACATATATATAAATTTAGTCAACCATAGATATATAACTTAGCATAAATTCCTATTCGAAGGTGCGACATAAAACTTTAGAGTTTATATTAACAGCTAGGCAATCTTGTAAGATGAGCCTTAAAAAAGCATCATCAGATAAAAGGGAAGGGAAAGTACAGCCCCTATAGGTTAGCCTATGATTTTATGTGTCTTTTCCAAATACAAAAAATTGGGAGATACTATAGTTATTCTTAATTATTAACGCCCGGAAGCTAAGCTCAAAATGTATAACCTCCATTTAAGTATTAGGGAAGGAATAGAATATGACATAAGATACTTGGGAATAGAAAATGGTGGAGATCCTAAGTTACCCCCCTTATTAAAAACATGAACATAAGGATCTGAGATAATGTGGTCCCCATATATGATGATAAGTCCTACTAGCATTTTTTCATTTTATATGTCATTTGCATGTGTTGAGCTTAGTGGGTGT
The DNA here is from genome assembly GCA_027789145.1 of Solanum arcanum. NCBI lineage: Eukaryota > Viridiplantae > Streptophyta > Magnoliopsida > Solanales > Solanaceae > Solanum > Solanum arcanum. The sequence continues at coordinate 19,672,248 of CM050935.1, read as the reverse complement.
ATTAAATGCATTATTTGTATGAGTTTTATTTGTGTATCATCAGCGAATTATATGATTAATAAAGGGGTTTAATTTGTCATTTTATTATTTTATGAACCATATCTATTGAGACATCATGCTAGACTTGTCTATACGTGTTTTAGATTATTCTATGGATTTGCATAGTCCTATTAATGATGGGAACACTCACAAATTTCCAAATGAAATTCCTAGGTCAACCAAACTATAAACATCACCCATCATTCGAGGATGAATGATCAAAAAGAGGGGAGGATAAAGCACCCCGTATTCTATGTAAACTAGTTCTATGAATATGTCGCATAAAAGTTTCCCTGTGGTATAATTATACACTAGATTTTCTATGCGACTGGTGACAATAGAATATGTTTGAAGTTGTAATACCCTGTGCCTTCCAAAATATATACGAATAATTGAACCAGAAAATAAAAAATTCAAACACGGGATATTTAAAGGTGGTTTTCGATATAAAAGCCAAAGTGGTCAAGTGCGTATTTAGTGTTATGGTCTTGTAATGAATTTATGATGGGGAATATGGTGTAAAATAATGGAGGTGCTTACCTTACTAAACTATGCTAGTAGGTGACAACTAGGTGATGCACCTACTTAGAATTAGTGGACTATATTTAAAGTGAAAAAGGGCAAGTAGGTGATGCACCCACTTAGAATTAGTGGATTGAATTTCAAAGGAGCAAGTAGGTGATGCATCTACTTAGACTAAGTGGCCTGAATTTAAGTGAAAATGATCAAGTAGTTAATGCAGCTACTTAAAAACATGTGGTAGAAACTAAGGAGGTGATGCACCTTCTTAATATTATTTCCCAATTTATTAAAGGGAAAACGTCCAAAATGGCCTCTAAAGCATCAATATTATCATATCTACTTCATATTACTTATTTTCCAGAAATTACTCCTAAGTACAGACATGGAAGCTCCAAGAGTTCTATTCTACAGCTTCACTATTAGAATCAGAAGGAAACATGTATTTTTAAAGTAGAACATCTCCCATCTTAAGGAATTCAAGTAAATAATATTATTTAACGTCAAGGTGAGTTAGAAAGGCCAACCTAAAACTTGCACAATCCAAGTCTTAGCAAGTGAGGTTTATGTCTAGCAAGGTAGAAGTATTCAAAAGTATATCTCCCCAATCAAAGACATGATACTCAGTTATTAATTGTGAGCTCCAGGTTGATTCGGGGCTTTGCCGAGTCTTTACTATGCGTATATTCAGAGCATGAATTCCAATAAAGGCTTTGTAGACATTGTAAAGCTATCATCTGTATTCATAGTTTCACTTGTCACATGTATTGGTTCAGCTACTCAACATGTGTTGTATATAAAGCTTTTCATCAGTAATCTGCATAAGAGTTTACTTTCTAATCATAGATTACTTGTAAAGCATGTGTTCATAGGGTACTTGTCCGCCTCACCTAGGGTTGGGGTGTTAAACTTCCTAGAGCTGAAGAGTAAATTATCTTCTACACCTGTATTGGTACTTCCAGAAGGCACGGAAGTCTATGCACTGTATTGTGATGGTCTGGAGTGGGATTATGTTGTTTATTGATGCATCATGGTAAAATTATAGCTTATGGATCAAGGTAGGTGTGGCCAGATTAGAAAAATTATCAAACCCATGATCTAGAGCCAGCATTAGTTGTGTTTGCTTAAGTTATGGTGCTACTACTTTTATGGAGTTCGTGTTGACATATACACTGATCACAAGAGTTTACAAATATCTATAAGCAAAAGGACTTAAATTTGAGGTAGCGAAGATTCTTGGAGCTATTAAAAGATAATGACATCGATATCTTGTCTCATACCGCTAGAGCAAATCCAGTAGCTGATGCTTTAAAACGTAAAATACCAGAAAGTACTTATGGGTAGTCTGTGGAACGTTAAGGAATAACTAAGGATCTATTACAACTAGCTAGCTTGGGGTTTTACCTTCTTGAATCTCAAGAGGAAGGGGTTATTGTGCAAAATGTAGCAGAATCCTCATTTCTAGTGGAAGTGAAAGAGAAGCAGTACACTAATGCTATTCTTTAAAATCTTAAGGAGAATTTACAACATGGTATGACAAACGCATTTGACCTTTAACAAGAGGGAGTACTTCTATGTAAAAATAGATTGTTTATACCTAATGTAGATGAAGTAAGAAAGAGGATCATGATGGAAGCACATCATTCAAGATACTCTCTTTATCCGGGGTCAACTAAAATGTATCATGATATGAAAGAAATGTATTTGTGGGGGGACATGAAGAGGAACGTTGAAGAATTCGTGTCTTAATGTCCAAATTTTCAATAGGTAAAAGTAGAACACCAGAGGCCTTGAGGTTATATGCAGCGCATAGGACTTCTGATTTGGAAATTTGGACATGATCAACATGTATTTTATCACTGGTTTGCCTCTCTCATTACGGAAGTTTTACTCCATATGCGTAATAGTCGACAGAATCACCAAAGTAGCGCACTTTTTACAGGTGAAGACTACTTATACAGCTGAAGAGTATGCGAGGTTGTACATTAAAGAGATAGTTTGACAACATTGAGTGCCAATCTCTATAATATTTGATAGAGGATCTCAGTTCACTGCGAATTTTTTGAAGTCATTTAAGAAGAGTTTGGGAACAAAGTGAATTTAGGTACAACCTTTCATCCTCAAAAGGATGGCCAGGCAGAATGCTCAATTCAGACACTTGAGGACATATTACGAGCTTGTATATTAGATTTCAAGGGTTGATGTGATTATCACCTACCACTTATTTAATTTGCTTATATCAATAGCTACAATTCGAGCATTAAAAGGCACCTTATAATGCCTTATATGGTCGAAAGTGTAGATCACCAGTTTGCTGGTTTGAAACTGGTGAAACTGCTTTATTTGGGTCAGATCTTTTTCATCAAGCTTTGAAAAAAGTCAAAGTGATGCAGCAGCGGCTAGAAACTGCTCTAAGTCAACATAAATGATATGCGAATATTAGAAGGAGAGGACTAGAATTTTCTATAGGGGATTGGGTGTTCTTGAAGGTGTCTCCAATGAAAAGGGTAATGAGGTTTGTTAAAAAGGGAAAGTTGAGTCCACGCTATATAGGGCGATATAATATTATTCAAAAATTTGGCCAAGTAGCCTATGAGTTAGAGCTACCACAAATGCTTTCATCTGTTAATCCGGTGTTTCATATCTCAATTATACAAAAATGCATAGGTCACCCATCTCGTATTACTCCTACTGAAGATGTACAGGTTACGGGAGATCTCACTTATGAAGAAGTACCCATTGCTATTCTAGATCACAAGTTAGAGAGTTAAGAAATAAAGAGGTAGCTTCCGTAAAAGTGTTATAGAGAAACCAACAACTAGAAGAAGTTACATGGGAAGAGAAAGAAGAAATGAAAATGAAGTATCCTCATCTCTTTAAGATCAAAGAGAAAGATGAAAATGCTTAGTCTATATGTAGAAAAGTAAGTATACGTCTATATGCATTATGTGATCAATAGTATTAATAACATAGGGTTGATTCTGTTTGGACTAGATACATTTGGTAACATTCGCGGAGAAATGTTTTAAGGGGGAAGTAACAGTTTATCTTACGCATATGCTTGTTTTATTCTTGTGATACTGCTTAACATATAGTATAGGTGAGGGGCCATGTTCCTTATATGATTAGTGTTTGCTTAAATTAGCCGAAAAGTGATGTATCACGTCATGCACGTTTCAGCTTGTTTACTCTATGTTGACTGCGCTGGATGAATTTTAACTAGAGACAGTAAGGTGGTAATTGAGCTTAAATTTGAAAGTTAAATTCAAAGTTGAAGCAAAAGGATGTAATATTTATAAAGTGAAATAAAATAATTGAGTTGCTTGCTTGTATTTATTAAGCTAGCAGTTGGATCACCTACTTGAGCTATGTGGATATTTTCAAAGGGCCCAATCTTGATGGACAAGATTTAGAATTATAGTTATGGGCTCACTTGAATCCCAAACCTATTAAAAGAAAATAAAAATGAAAGCAATCCTAGCAGCCAAATCTGCCAAGGCCCAATATAGATAAAGACCAAGTGAAAGCAACAAGGTGCATCACCTAGTTTGACCTTTTGAGCTACTTCATGTGCATAAGCAGGTGCGTCACCTACTTGACTAATTAGTGGCTGAAAATGTACCCCAAAAAAGGAGGTTCTCGAGGATATTTTGTGGTCAATGAAGCTTCTATATACCTAATATGAGAAGATATTCTTCACTCATTTTAACACATAATATTGAGAAATATCTCTAGCTCTCTCTCTCTTTTCTCTTCAAGATTAAAACAACAGTTTTTCGTTTTTCTAGGGTTCTTCAAGAAACCCTCATATATTCAAACAAATTTAAGTGAAAACACTTGGATTTTGCTTAATTCTCCCATTGATGATTATAAAACATGTTATTCATGCTCAAGTATAAGAACAAAAGCAGAAAATTTCAAGAAGCTAATGCTCACTTTCTTATTTAATAAGAGACCTTTTTCTTTATTCGTTTGTTTAAATGTGAAGGGAAGCTGAAGTTCTAGAAGAGTTCAAGTTATAAGGAGGAGTTTCAGAAATTAAGGTAAGGTGACTGTTCCATTTTTATTAGTCTTCCTTGTGTATGAGTTTGAGTGAGGAATTAGGGGAGGGATGTAATAAAGAACTCAAGGGGGGGTGACTTCAATAATTGGTTGTATGATAAAGAATATTTGGGGCTGTTCTATGTGTATTATTGTTGGTGCAGCTTGGTTGATCTTGGGAAAAGGATATATAATGTATGTGTTGGAAATATAATGAGGGCGTGGTGAAACACATTATGTTAAGGGCTGGATTGGTTAATTATCTGTTACAGTTAGCTACAATTTTATTAGGCTGACGGTGTGATAACTGCTAATTTTAGTTTACCATAACTTAAATTGTAGATTAAAACTTAAAAGGGGAGGTTGAATCGTGATAGTTATATAGGTCAGAGGATAAGGTATGTAAGAATATTTGATTCTGCATCACTTTGGCATGAAATCTAATACATGCGATTGATACCAATGATGTGAATCTAATAAGTTCTATTCCTAGAAAAGGATACGTAGTAGCAGCGTACTATCTCCAAAAAGCTAACAATATTTCCCCCTCTCTGTAGTGCATATAACTACTTCATTATATGTTCACTATTTTATACTTGTGTAATTTTCCCCGCATGTGCTGGTATAGAAATGGTATTTGCAAAAGCTAGTTTTGTTAATCCTCCTCTTTGTTGTTTGAAGTCAATTATCCATTAAGATATTAAAGTAATGTGTTGATGTTACAAAGCTAGATATATGTCATTGTTATTACCTTGAAGTATTATTTTCATGTCTTCTATTATTGGTTCGTACTTCCATATCTCCAAAATAATTATAACCACCAAAATAACATCTCAAAAGAGTTACGACTATCCAATGAACAATCCCAAATGAGTTATCAACTGATAAATAATAATCCAAAAGATTAATGAATCTATGTGAATAAATCTATATAATTACGGGTGGCATCTCAAGGGAGAAAGCCTAGCATGGGCCGATCTCTATTGGTATAGAAGAGTGAAAGCTCAGGAGCGTAATCCTAGCATGGGCCGATCACAAATTGTGTAATTATGATGACCGCATCCCAGGGGTTAATATGCCTAGCATTGGTTATCCTCTTCTACCACTGATCAGCTAGTCACTTGTATCTCACGCCCCTACAAAGATTATAACGTACAGAAAAGTAAAAAAAATGTAACTTACATGATCTCACAAGAGTAAGCGGAAGTGGTATTCTCTCCTAATCTATGCACTCATGTGTTGATACTTGATTTCATTTCAAACCTCGTATTAAATATGCTATATTAACTTACATATTCAGTACATTTTTTCGTACTAACATTCCTCGCTAGAGACGCTAAATTTTGTGCTGCAGGCAAATGTACTGCAGCTACTAGACCTTCTCAGTAGGATCATATGCCACTCAGATACTTTTTGTGAGCTCCAGGTTGATTCGGAGCTTTACGAAGTCCTTGGTAAATTCAATTTGGTATTGTATCGTAGTCAAGGGTAAGGCGGGGTCTGTCCCGACCTACTCTAGGTCTTCTATATTTTTAAAGGCTTTGTATACGCATGTATACATGGTTCAGCTATGTCTTAAGGAGTGGTGGCCTCAACCACCAAGTCATGTATATAACTTTTTGGGTCTATTTATGTTGGTTTTTTTAGCTGCATCCTTTGTGAACTTGTCATGATTGTTACAATTATATGCATAGTAAGAACGAATATTAGGTTTGTTTTCTCGGGGCCTTAGGGCATCAGGTGCATGTCCGTCTTAATGTAATTTTAGGCATGACGGTTAGGATTAGGGTTAGGCGTATTTTTTTTTAGATTTTATGTTTCAGGGTTTAGCATTATAGGTTGAAAATCTATGATTTATTATTGAATAATGGGTTTTGATATTTTGGGGTTAAGGTTTAATGTTTATGGTTTATGGTTAGGGTTAGGGTTAGGGTTAGAGTTAGGGTTTTGGTTTTCCTAGATTTTTGGGTTTAGAGATTAGAATTTGAGGTTTAATATCAATGGTAAAATGTTTGGGTTTTGGTATTTAGATCTTGTTGTTTAGGGTTTATGGTAGGGTTTAGGGTAAGGGTTAACGTTAGGGTTAGGGTTAGGGTTAATGTTATGGTTAGGGTTAGTCTTAGGATTTAGGTTTTTTTTAGGTTTTAAGGTTTGGGGTTGAGGATTTGAGTTTTAATATCTATGGTTTAGTGTTTAATGTTATGGTTTTGATATTTTATATTTTCGGCTTTGGGTTTAGGGTTTAGGGTCTAAGGTTAGGATTAAGGAAAGGGTTAGGGTTAGCTTTCATGTTATGAATAGGGTTAGGGTTTAGTGTTTTGTTTAATTTTAGGTTTTGGGGTTAGAAATTTTTATTTAAAATTTGTGATCTAGTTTTTAATGTTTGGTTTTTAGTATCTTTGGCTTTTTGTTTTTTAGTTGAACGACCCTTGTGGTGGGTCAGGGGCTTAGCAACACCCCCAGGCCTTACCATTTAACAATAAAAAAATTACAAGAAGGGGGACATAAACCTTACCTTCTATGATATGATAGGTATATAATTGAATTATCTACTAAGATAATTCAACTTAACCTTTATACAAAAAGATGCACTCTTTAAAAAGAACCTAAAATTCTAGAATGCATAAATTAGGGAGACTCTCCCTTTACATAAAGATAATAAAAGAAGAGTCTATTAATTTGAATATTACATCGAAAGATATTAATGCCAAGTACTAATTGATAAAACAGAAATGTTTTATGTCTTTATAAAAAGCTAGGGTGGATGCTTAATTCTCTTTGTCTTTCTTCTCCTAAAATTTTGTGTTCCCATCTTGTCCAATATATAGCTTCCTCGAATTGATCCAATTAGTTGTTGAGTTGTATAAAAATGTTGTATAATGTCCAGCTTGTGACTCCACTTTGATAACAGGTCTGCAGCACCATTGGCTTCTCGATAGACATGCATGCACTCAAAGTGATCCAATTTTCTGCCAATGTCTTGGATTTGTTGTATTGTTTGTTGACATCTCCAAAGGATTGCTATTGTATTGCGTATCCATTTGCACAATATTTCAGAATCTACCTCCAATACAATGCTTCTATAGCCTTGTTGTTCACACCAATCCAATCCATATCTAGCAGCCTCTATCTCTGCAATATTATTAGTGCCTAAACCAAATGGTATTGAAAATGCATAGTGTAAGCTACCTTTGTAATCCCTTAGTATGCCTCCTCCTCCAATCTTTCAAAAATCTAGAAGTGCACTCCCATCTGTATTTAGTTTGTAAATACCTTCTTGTGGTTTTCTCCAATTAACCATGATTACACTTAGATGCTGTTGGCATTGTTCAACTAGTTTGATCAAGCTGTACCAGCTATGTTGCCATGATATATTTGGAAAGACTACTTTAATGGTTTTCGTGACATCTTTAAAAATTCCATATTCAACTCTGTGGATACATGATTTCTTGTCTCCATATTTCACATCACACCTGTTTTTCTACAAATGCCAACAAATAAAGTTAGGTAAAATTTAAATAAGCAATATATATACCTGATTTAGAGAAGGAAGATTCTTCCAATGTAATAGCAAACTTCTCAAATCTGTATTGGTTTGTATTGCCCCAAAAGTAGCTGCATAGTATTTCCATATATATATTTAGCAAAGTTGCCAGTGATTAAGATGTGTTTGACGTCATTTGTACCCTTTCTATAACAGCAATAGCAATCAGCTTCAACTCTTCCAAACTTCTGTAAATAGTCATATGTTGGAAGTTTGCCTCTCAAAGCTCTCCAAATAAAGAAGGCTATCTTGAAAGGAATATGTTTATGCCACACACTGTTATTAATGATATCTTTAGGCTTCTTCTTTCTAATAACCTCCCAGGCTGAAGCAATAGTAAAATTACCATTTTCTTCAGGTGTCCAAACAGCATTATCATCTATATCACTGTTATATTTGAAGTGAAATTGCAGAATATCAGGTACCATAGTTGGTGGAACATGTTGTCTAACATATCTCTCATTCCATATACCAATATGTAGGAAATCAGATACAGGATTGTTATTAAGGCAGGAAATATTAATACATTGATTAGCTAGAGCATCATTTCCTAGCCAATTATCCCACCAAAAATAGCAAGAACCAGAGTGAATATTCCATTAAATATGAGATTCCACAGCCTGTCTATTTCTAGTTAAATATATCCAAACCAAAGAGTCTCCAGTATCATATTTCTTGGCCACAGGATTAGCTCTTTTGCAATATTTAGCTCTAAGAAATTTGCTCCACAAGGAAGTTTTAATCCTAAAATCCCACCATTGCTTATACTGAAATGCTATACATACATCATCAAGATGTCTTACTCCAATACCACCTTCATTAGTTGGATAGGATAATGTTTCCCAAGATGCCCAATGGTATCAATACCCCAAAAGAAATAAGAAATTACCCTTTTGATGTGTTTGAGAATAGTTTTAGGAGGAGATACAACAGCTAACATATGTATTGGAATAGACTGCAATACATGTTTCACTAAAGTAACTTTGCCTCCAAAATTTAGGATTTTAGCTTGCCATCCAGAAATCTTTTTAATAGTCTTCTCCACAATCCCAGAAAAATATATAATCCTTTGACCCCCAATGTATAAAGGACAACCAAGATAAGTAATTGGACTATTTTGTATACCAAAACCAGTTTCAATCTTTATAGACTCAATAATATCCTGTTTTGTCTTGGCAGTAACCATAAAGAAACTTTTGTCTTTACTTACCCTCTGATCAGATACCAATTCATACTCTCCAATAGTTTTCATAATAAGCTGTAGAGAGGGTCTATCAGTAGAGGTAAAAATAATAATATCATCAGCAAAGGATAGGTGATTAATTTGAGGCCCTTTACTGTCCATTTGGAAACCAATATAATCAGGATTATGATAGAGTAAGTTAAGCTGTCTTGAGAATACTTCAGCGCCCAAAATAAATAGTGCTGAGGATAATGGATCACCTTGCATTAAACCTTTAGTAGAGTTAAAGAAGCCATGTCTTTTACCATTGATTACTACTGAGTACCAGTTGTTACTCATAATTCTCCACATTCTGTCAATAAACAACCCTCCAAAACCCATTTTTCTTAAAACCAAACAAGTATAAGTCCAAGAAACTCTTTCATAAGCCTTAACCATATCCAGTTTAATGACCACATTCTTCCCTTCTTCTGGAAGTTTTATACCATGAATCACTTCCTGTGCCAACATAACATTTTCAGAAATGCTCCTCCCCTTCACAAAACCTGACTGATTTTCTGAAACAATGAGAGGTAATATAGGGGCCAATCTAGTGCTAATAATCTTAGAAATGATCTTATTTGTAAAATTACTAAGACTAATAGGCCTAAAATCCTTTAGCTTGTTAGGGTGATCAACTTTAGGAAGTAGGATTAAACAGGCATGAGTCATATACTTAGGCATTTCATAATCATTAAAGAAAGCTTACACTGAGCTAGGAGATCATCTTTAATTATATCAAAGCAAAATTGATAAAATTTTCCCCCAATACCATCAGGTCCAGGTGCAGAATGAGGATTCATATTCATCACCACCTTCCTCAATTCTTCCTCATTAGGCATTCTCTCCAATTCAGAATTCTGTTCCTTAGTAACCAACTTGGGAATACAATGGAGGCTTTCCTCATTAATTCTAATAGAACTTCCATTGAAAATACCTTTATAATAATCACAAGTTTCCCTAGCAATGTGTTCATCCCCTTGAATCAAACTACCCTTTTCATCCAAAATTTTGTGAATAAACATTCTCTTTCTTTTGACTCTAATAACAGCATGGAAGTATTTAGAATTAGCATCACCTTCCTTTAACCAATGCAGTTGAGTTTTTTGTTGAAGAATTGCATGCTCCAACTTCAAATATTTTATATACTGAGCATTAATTGCATACAACTTCTCCCTGTTTTCCTTACTATTATCCATGATATAATTACCTTCAACCTCTTTAACCCCCTCTTCATACTGTTTCACTTTTTCAAAAATATCTCCATATTCCTTTTTTGACCAAGCTCTTAAAGTGTTAGTTAATCTTTTCATCTTGGTATATAGAATCCACATAGGGTTGCCAACAACAGTCTTATTCCAACATCTTTCAACAGTCTGTAAAAAAGTATCATTCTTAGTCCAACAATTGTGAAATTTAAAATACTTTATTACAGTTTCCTTATTCTCAATCATTTCCATCAATAAGGGGCAATGATCAGACCCCACAAAAGGAAGATGAGTAATGTTAGTAGAGGGCATTTTGTCCAGCTATTTATCATTAATCAGGCCTCTATCCAACCTTTTCTAAATCCTAGAACCATCCTTTCTATGGTTACACCATGTGTAAGGATGACCACTATATCCCATATCCAACAGACCACAAGAATCAATAATATCAATAAAATCAAGACTTTTAATAATATTGTAATCTCTGCCTCCCAATTTTTCCTGAGTGGAGGAAATCACATTAAAGTCTCCCAATATACACCAGGGATACACAGTTGTAGATAATCTTAACATACTTTCCCACAGAGGACTTCCAAAATAATCTTTGCACTTTGCATAAACATAGGTCATAAGAAACTATTCACTATAACCTTCAGAGCTAATTTCACAAGTAACCTGCTGCTGATCACTCTCCAAAATATGACAATTTACCTCAGTCGACCAAAATAACCAAATTTTGTTGTTAGGATTACAGTGCCCCTGATTCATCGACAACTGCATTCTATAAAAATCTAGCTGAGACTGATTAGTGAAAGGTTCTAAAATTACAATCATACCCAGATTGTGGATCTTTCTGAGATTAATAAGCCTTTCAAGAGCACCAAAAGTATTAATGCTCCTAGCATTCCAACTAAGCACCTTAATCATCAAAAACCTCTACTTGTAGCTCTTGTATTAGGTTTACTAATGCTAGTATTCTTATTTTGTTTCAATAACTTTCTACCCTTTGGTGAAAGACCTTCTTTTCCAGTAAAATCCCTAATTTCATCCATATTACAGTTATCCAACAAAGGGCCTTTTTGAACTTGGTGATCAGTACCTATTTCCACTCCTGATTCAATGCCCTCAACCAAGGATTGAGTATCAACATCATACTCATCCTCAGAGTCAGGTTCCTTATATTCATCAAGAATATCTCCTTGAGATTACTAGGATCATTGTCAATATTGGAAACATTAGGATTACTAGTCTTCTTACTAATCTGTAGAGAATTATGAGAATTAATTTTATCAGGGGGAACTTTATCATGCAAGGACTCCTGTTCACCAATTTTTCCTTTTCCTTTAGATAACCTAGATAAATTAGATCTAAGTGTCTCCTGACCACTTCCATCCACACCTCCAACAGCTACACCAACATTATCAACAGCTATACCAGTACAATCAGTAACATTAAGGGGTGCAGGGGAGGGGAGCATTGAGTCAATATCTGGTCTGGTGATTGTCTCTTGTTGATCACCAGTTTGTGCATTCCTAGACACTTGAACTTCACTTCTTTGTTGTTTATTTCTTTGATCTCTATGCTCATTAACTCCAGTAGTATGTATATGGCTTTGAGGTGGCCTATTGAAAGGAACAGCCTGATGCCTACGTTCTAGTACAATATGATCCTCCACTCCTCCTCCATCAGTTGTGAATTCCTGCACTTCCAAGTCAATAAAAGTGTTTTTAGTAGGGATAGGAACAATACCTGTCTGAGCCTGAAATTGTTGAGTCACAACTCTGTCTGTATTGAACCTAACTTGTTGAGGCTGATTCCTCCTCTTTTGTGTATGCCATTCCTCTTGTATCAGCTGTTGTTGATTGTTATGTATTTGTTGTCTTTGATGGCTATGATCTAACTCCCTTCTACCTGTTTCCACAACCTTAGGAATCTGCAGATCTTCAATATTTTGGTGAACATTATACTGCTTATCCCTGTTTTTTTCCATCTCTTTTTTCCTTTTGTTTTCAACATCCCTTTGTTTGATGATACAAGAAGATTATTTATGCCCCTGATTCTTACATTAGAAGCAATAGTCTGGTATACTATCATATTCTTTTTTTGCCATCTTCCATCTGTGATGTCCTCACCAATGTATCCCATCTATATATGGAAAGGTCTGTCTTTAGTTAAATCCACTTGAACCTTCACTCTAGCCTGGCTACCTCTTGTTTTGTTAATAGAAGCTGAGTCTAGATACAATACTCTACCAATTAGGGATAAAAGGCTGGTAATATACTCCTTGTTATAGTAGTGCCAAGGCAATTCAGGCAAAGATATCCATGTAGGGACTAGAGGTTTTTCTTCATCAGGCTTGAAAGTTGGAGTCCAAGCCTGTATTCTCATGACCTGTCCAGCAATTGTCATTCTCTGTTTTGTCCACACCATATTGTAGTCCAATTCATTGTACAAATCTATGTAGACATGCCTAGAATTAAAGTGTGCAATTTTTACCCCCCCCCCCCCCAAGATAATTGAGTTTGGAGGATAAAGTTCTTTCTAATTAGTTTAACTCTAGGCATAGTGTAGATGAACTTTCCAATCAGTGTAAACTTGCAAGTTGAAGCCAACTCTTTAACAATTTCATCCTTTACATAGAGAACTGTTGGAAGACCTTGCTTGGTGGTAATCTCAGGCTCACTCAGATTAATACTCACACCCTTCTTTGATTGATTAAACCTTAGTCTATCTGCATAGGTTTGAATCACAGTGTATGGAGCAGGCTCTTGAGGTTGATCTTTCTTAGGCAATTTATCAGCATTGTCTAAGGGAAGATCAATCTTATCAGTCCTATTTCGATTGCTAGGCCTATCAAAGTTACTAGAAATTTTAGGAAAATCTGTTTGATATGCCTGAGTTCCAACAGAATCCATGTTCCTTCTTCCAGTATCTTGCAAATTACCATTATAATTGGAATTGGGATTGGTAATAGGAAGATTACCTTGATTTTTCCATTGTTGACTGAGTATTTCAGACGAATTGTCATGCATAGGATGAACTGCTGCCCTCGAGCCTGGATTTCTTGTAATGATATTCAAAGATTGTTGCTGTTGTGGATGGATTTCTTTTTCCTTGTTCAAATTGGTAATTCAATGTTGTGATTGTATAGCTGAATCATCCTGATGAGGACCATCGCGATTACCCTGTTTTTGATGATTTTCCTGCAAATCCACCATTGTACCTGCTTGTCTAGAATCCAGATTGCGATCTCCCCTTACATCCCCACATGGTTGGGTATGCGTATTGAGACCCTGAGATGAATCCCCCATAGCAGATTCTTGTCGAGAACCTTCCAATTGACTTGTATTAGAACTCAATGTCGCCGCCTCCATCGCCTGTGATTTTGACGCCTCCATCGCATGCGATGTCGCCGCCTCAATCGCCTGGGATTTCAACCTCTCTACCTCTTGCGATTCCAATCTTCCCAAACTCATCTGCTCATTCATCCCTAATAGTTCCCCCACGTCAAGGTTCGAGTTATGATTTGGATTAGGGTTAGAATTAGGGTTTAGGTCTTTTTTTTTAGGTTTTAGTGTGTGTGGTTTAGGATTTGAGGTTTAAAATCTATGTTTTAGTATTTAATATTTGCATTTTCGTATTTAAGACTTATGGTTTTTTTTTGAATTAGCGTCTAGGATTAGGGTTCGGGTTAGGATGTAGGTTATTTAAGGTGGGTTTACCATTTGAGGTTTAACATCTCTTTTTTTGTATTTAATGTTTGGGTTTTTGTACTTTGGGCTTAGGCTTTAGGTTTTATGGTTTAGTGTTAGGGTTAGCGTTAAGGTTAGGATTAGAATTCCAGTTTTATTAGGTTTTTGGGTTTAGGGTTTAGGATTTAAGGTTTAATATCAATGTTTTAGTGCTTAATATTTGGGTTTTTGTATTTGGGCTTAGGGTTTAGGGTTTATGGTAGGTTTAGGGTTAGGGTTAATGTTAGCATTATAGTTAGGGTTTCGGTTGTTTTTTAGATTTTAGAATTGGGGTTAAGCATTTGAGTTATAATATCTATGGTTTAGTGTTTAATGTTAGGGTTTTGATATTTTGGGCTTTGGGCTTAGGATTTAAGGTTTAGAGTTAGGGTAAATGATAGGGCTAGGGTTAGCTTTCGTGTCAGGGATAGTGTTAGGAATAGGGTTTAGGTTCTTTTTTTGGTTCATAGGTTTTGGGTTTTAGAATTTTTAATTTAAAATCTGTGGTTAGTGTTTAATGTTTGGGTTTTTGTATTTCGGGCTTGGGGTTATGGGTTAATAGTTTAGGGTTAGGATTAGGGTTAGGCTTTGGGTTAGGGTTTAGATTTTTGTTAGGTCATAGGGTTTGTTATTTAGGATTTCAGGTTTAAAATCTATTGTTTAGTTTTTAATGTTTGGGTTTTCGTATTTAAGACTTAGAGGTTTTTTTTGACTTAGTTCTTAAGGTTAGGGTGAGGTTTAGAATTAGGGTTACGGTATAGGTTCTTTTTAGGTTTTATGGTTCAGGGTTTAGCATTTTAGGTTTAAAATCTATGATTTAGTATTTAATGTTTGGATTTTTGTATTTTGGGCTTAGGTTATTGGGTTTATGGTTTTGGTTTAGGGTTAGGGTTAGGGTTAAGGTTAGGGTTAGGGCTTTGGTTCTTTTTAGGTTTTTGGGTTTAGGATTTATGATTTGAGATATAATATCAATTTTTTATTTATTGTTTATTGTTTGGGTTTTGGTATTTTGGGCTTGGAGTTAGGGTTTATGGTAGGGTTAGGATTAGGATGAGGTTTTAGGTTGTTTTTTTAGGTTTAAGGGTTTGGGGTTAAGGAAAGTTTTAATATCTTTGGTTTAGTGATTAATGTTAGGGTTTGGGTATTTAGGGTTTAGGGTTATTGTTAAGGATAGGGTTATGGTTAGGGTTAAGGTTAGGGATAGGCTTAGGGATAGGGTTTAGGAATTTTTTTTTCTTCAGAATTTGGGTTTTGGGTTTTAGTGTTCATGATTTTTGGTTTTAAATGTATAGGTTAGTGTTTAATGTTTGGGTTTTGGTATTTTGGGCTTAGGGTTTTGGTTTATTGGTTTATCGTTAGGTTTAGGGTTAATGTTAGTGTTAAGGTTTAGGTTTTTGTACGCATTAGGGTTTGTGGTTTGGTATTTAAGGTTTAAAATCAATGGTTTAGTGTTTAATGTCTCGATTTTTGTATTTTGGACTTACGATTTAGGGTTTAGAGTTTAGAGTTAGGTAAGGGGTAGGATGTAGGTTTTTTTAGTTTAGTGGTTTAGGGTTTAGCATTTATGACTTATAATCTATAGTTTAGTATTTATTGTTTGGGTTTTGGTATTATGGGCTTAGAATTTCGAAGTTATAATTTACAGTTTGGGTTAGGATTAGGTTTAGGGTTATTTTTTTTGGGTTTGGGTTTAGTATTTGAGGTTTAGAATTAGTGGTTTATGGTTTAATATTTGGGTTTTGGTATTTTGGGTTTTGGGTTTAGTGTTTATGGTAGGGTTAGGGTAAGAGTTAAGTTAGGGTTAGGGTGTAACGACCTGTTTAGTCGTTTTGAGCAGCAGGCTTCAATTCTGGAAAAACTGGCAGAAGCAACGAACCCCACGACGGACCGTCATGGGCACGACGCACCGTCGCATTGTCTCGTTTCAAAACACTTAGAAAATCTGAAATTGGGTACTGAAAATCGACTCTCTGAACTTCGTGACGGAATGGCAGGACGGACCGTCACAGGTGTGATATTGCTTAATATATACTGTTTTCTATTTTGAGTTGGCCGATGATATCTACTCAGTACCCGTGTTTTGTACTGACCCCTACTTTTATTGTTTTCTTCTTGTTTATTTGTGAAGTACAGCAAACGTGCCGTCATCTTCGACTCAACAGTAATTCAAGCCAGTCTTACTACAATCAGAAATTCAGGGTGAGCTAATGCTTCTAGCTTGGACTGGATCTTCTTCTTCAAGTCTTGATGCCTTGAACTTCCGGCATGGACTAGCTTCTTATGTATTTTTAGCTTCTTAGAATACTCTTAGTTTTGTAATTTGATTATAGATGTTCTTGTGATGATGACTTCAAGATTTTGGGGAATGATAAGTTTTGAGTTATAGAAGTTGATTATTGATTTTTATGAATGAGTATAAGTCTTCCACATTACTTTATGTTGATATTATATTGAAATGTTAAGGTTTAGATTGATTGGTTCGCTCACATTGGAGGGTAAGTGTGGGTGCCAGTCGCGGCCCGGATTTGGGTCGTGACAAACTTGGTATCAGAGCATTAGGTTCGTTGGTCTCATCACACAAGACTAGTCTAGTAGAGTCTTAAGGAACGGTAGGGGGACGCCTTTACTTTTCTTTGAGAGGCTATAAGACTTTAGGAAAATTCCATTCTTTCATTCTTTCTTTCGTGCTACTACTTGAATCCAATTGGTATCTAGGTGATACAAATTGGTATCTGACCATCTTCACTCTCTTTCGCAGATGGTTAGAACTAGAGCAACGACTACGCCAACACCAACACCAAAGACCGCAGATGTGGTGCGCCTGGAGCGCCACTGGGGCTGTAGTTCGAGGAAGAGCAGCGGCGAGACGCCGTGGTAGAGGTCGTGGGAGGACGTCCTCTAGGGGAAGAGGACGAGCACCTAGTACATCTGATACTAGGGCAGTGACTCCTCCACCGACTGAGGAGGTAATAAGAGAAGGGGAGGATGGGTAAAATGAACAAGTGCAGAATGAGGGATTGCTACCCCAGCCTACCCCCGAGATGATAAATCAGGTGCTCGCTTATCTTAGTGGGTTGTCCGATCAGGGTCAGGCACCTCCAGTGTTTTCTGCACCAACACCTCCAGTTTCAGAGGTACAACATGCAGCCACTATGGCTCCTCGTATGGATGCCTCATTGGACATAGGCACGTTTCCACGTCTGACTACTGGGCTTATAATGACAAATGATCAGCATGAACTTTTCAGTAAGTTCTTGAAATTGAAACCTCCAGTCTTAAAGGGTGTGGAATCTGAGGATGCTTACGATTTTGTGGTTGACTGTCATGAGCTACTACACAAGATGGGTATAGTAGAACGGTTTGGTGTTGAGTTCGTGAGTTATCAGTTTCAAGGGAACGCCAAAATGTGGTGGCGGTCACATATTGAGTGTCAACCAACAGAGGCACCACCTATGACTTGGGCCTCATTCTCTAGTTTGTTTATGGAGAAGTATATCCCCCGGACTTTGAGGGATAGGAAAAGGGATGAGTTCTTGAGCCTAGAGCAAGGTAGGATGTCGGTTAATGCTTACGAGGCTAGGTTTCGTGCACTATCCAGATATGCCATGCAACTTTGTTTCAGTCCACAAGAGAGGATTCGCTGGTTTGTGAAGGGGTTGAGATCAGAGTTGCGGATTTCGGCCTTACAGTGTGACTACAAAGAAAATCCTTCCAAGAAGTGGTAGACTTCGTGATAGAGGTGGAAGGAGTGAAGCCCGATGACTTCACCTCGACATCGACATCAAAAAGGTTTTGAAAGGGGGGTGAGTTTAATGGTTCCCACTCTAGAAGACAGAGTTCCGGAGGATACTCAGTTCGACCCATTCAGTCTTCACTACAGACTGTAGTTGGGGGTCCACCTCAGACCGGCCAACACTTCTCTGAGAGACCTATGCATGAACCCCGAGAGTGCTATGGATGTGGGGAGATTGGACAAATTAAGAGATATTGTCCAAAACAGAGTTTCAGACCTCCAAATGTTAGAGGTAGAGGTAGTCATGGTAGAGGCCGTTATTCTGGAGGACGTGGTGGTCGAGGTAATGGTGGTCACCAAAAAGGCAGAGGTCATGGGCAAACTGGAGCCCCTACATCATAACATGGTAGGGGCAACGGGCAAACAAACGAAAGGGCCCATTGTTACGCTTTCCCTGGGCGATCTGAAGCGGAGGCATCCGATGCTGTCATCACAGGTAATCTTCTGGTTTGTGATTGCATGGCTTCCGTATTGTTTGATCCTGGATCCACATTTTCTTATGTATCTTCCTCGTTTGCTAATGGTCTAAATTTACATTGTGAATTACTTGATATGCCTATTCGTGTTTCTACTCCGGTGGGTGAGTCTGTGGTAGTTGAAAAGGTATATAGGTCTTGTTTGGTGAACTTTGTGGGGAGCAACACTTATGTAGATTTGGTTATCTTAGAAATGGATGATTTTGATGTAATTCTGGGTATGACTTGGCTTTCTCCGCAATTTGTGATCTTGGATTGTAATGCTAAAACGGTGACGTTAGCCAAGCCTGAGACAGATCCGTTAGTGTGGGAGGGTGACTACACTTCCAATCCGGTGCGTATCATCTCCTTTCTTCGTGCTAAGAAAATGATTAGTAAAGGGTGTTTAGCTTTCTTGGCACATCTCAAGGATGACACTACCCAAGTACCTTCGATTGAGTCGGTTTCAGTGGTCCGTGAGTTTCTGGATGTGTTCCCTGCAGATCTCCCTGGTATGCCACCGGATAGGGATATTGACTTCTGTATTGATCTTGAACCGGGTACTCGCCCCATTTCTATACCCCCTTATCGAATGGCTCCCGCGGAGTTAAGAGAGTTAAAGGCACAACTTCAAGAGTTATTGAACAAAGGCTTCATTAGACCAAGTGCATCCCCTTGGGGTGCTCCGGTTTTGTTTGTGAAGAAGAAGGATGGGAGTTTTCGGATGTGCATAGACTACCGGCAGTTGAACAAGGTAACCATAAAGAACAAGTATCCTCTTCCTCGCATTGATGACTTGTTCGATCAGTTACAAGGTGCTTGTGTCTTCTCTAAGATTGACTTGAGATCCGGTTATCATCAATTGAAAATACGGGCAACGGATGTGCCAAAGACTGCTTTTTGAACGAGGTATGGGCATTACGAATTTGTGGTGATGTCTTTTGGTCTTACGAATGCCCCTGCTGCGTTCATGAGCTTGATGAACGGGATTTTTAAGCCATATTTGGACCTCTTCGTGATCGTATTTATTGATGATATATTGGTATACTCAAAGAGCAAGAAGGAACATGATGAGCATTTGAGAATGGTATTGGAAATGTTGAGGGAGAAAAAGCATTATGCCAAGTTCTCTAAGTGTGAGTTTTGGCTAGATGCAGTGTCCTTCTTGGGGCACGTGGTTTCTAAGGAAGGAGTGATGGTGGATCCTTCTATGATTGAGACAGTGAAGAATTGGGTAAGACCCACTAATGTGTCAGAAATAAGGAGCTTTGTTGGGTTAGCTAGCTACTACCGCTGATTTGTCAAGGGATTCTCTTCTATTGCTTCCCAACTAACGAACTTGACTAAGCAAAATGTCCCATTCGTATGGTCGGATGAGTGTGAGGAAAGCTTTCAGAAGCTCAAGACTCTGTTGACTACTGCACCAATTCTCACCTTGCCCGTGGAAGGTAAGAACTTCATTTTCTATTGTGATGCATCCTAGTCGGGTTTGGGTGCAGTGCTAATGCAAGAGAAGAATGTGATTGCTTATGCTTCAAGACAATTAAAAGTGCATGAACATAACTATCCAACTCATGATTTGGAATTGGCCGCGGTAGTGTTTGCATTAAAGCAATGGAGACACTATTTATATGGGGTTAAGTGTGAGGTCTATACGGATCATCGTAGCCTACAGTATGTCTTTACTCAGAAAGATTTGAACATAAGACAGAGGAGATGGATGGAACTACTGAAGGACTACGACATCACTATTTTGTATCATCCGGGAAAAGCGAATGTTGTGGCAGATGCTTTAAGTAGAAAAGCGGGAAGCATGGGAAGTCTAGCTCACTTACAAGCCTCTAGACGCCCATTATCTAGAGAGGTTCAGACTCTAGCTAACGACTTGATGAGATTAGAAGTAAATGAGAAGGGAGGATTTTTGGCTTGTGTGGAGGCAAGATCTTCCTTTCTTGACAAGATTAAGGGAAAAAAGTTTGATGATGAGAAACTAAGAAGAATCCAAGATAAGGTATAGCGAGGAGAGGCTAAGGAAGCACAAATCGATGAGGAATGTGTTTTGAGAATCAAGGAAAGGGTATGTGTGCCCCGTGTTGATGATTTGATCCACACCATTCTTACAGAGGCTCATAGATCTGGATATTCTATACAACCTGGTGCAACCAAGATGTACCGTGACCTAAAGCAACACTTTTGGTGGAGTAGAATGAAGCGTGATATTGTGGATTTTATTGCCAAATGTCCAAACTGTCAACAAGTAAAGTATGAACACCAAAGGCCCGGAGGAACACTTCAGAGAATGCCCATTCCGGAATGGAAGTGGGAAAGAATTGCAATGGACTTTGTGGTTGGTCTTCCAAGGACAATGGGTAAGTATGACTCCATTTGGGTGATTGTTGTCATTCCGGTAAAGGTGACTTACAATGCAGAGAAGTTAGCCAAGATCTATATCTCAGAAATCGTTCGATTGCATGGGGTTCCACTATCCATCATATCAGATCGAGGTACGCAGTTTACTTCTATGTTTTGGAAAACATTGCATGCGGAATTTGGTACTAGGTTGGACCTTAGTACTGCGTTCCATCCTCAGACCGATGGTCAGTCTGAAAGGACGATTCAAGTGTTGGAGGATATGCTTCGTGCATGTGTGATAGAGTTTGGTGGTCATTGGGATAGCTTCCTACCCTTAGCGGAGTTTTCACACAATAATAGCTATCAATCAAGTATTGATATGGCCCCATTTGAAGCATTGTATGGGAGGAGATGTAGGTCTCCCATTGGTTGGTTTGATGCATTCGAGGTTAGACCTTGGGTTACTGACCTTTTGAGGGATTCGATAGAGAAAGTGAAGTCTATTCAAGAAAAGCTTCTAGCGGCGCAAAGTAGAGAAAAAGAATATGCAGATCGAAAGGTTAGAGACCTAGAGTTCATGGAAGGTGAACAAGTCTTGTTGAAGGTTTCGCCAATGAAAGGGGTGATGTGATTTGGTAAGCGAGGTAAACTTAGCCCAAGGTATATTGGTCCATTTGAAGTACTTAAGCGAGTAGGGGAGGTGGCTTATGAGTTAGCCTTGCCTCCAGGGCTGTCCGGAGTGCATCCGATATTCCATGTGTCTATGTTGAAAAGATACCATGGGGATGGAAACTATATTATTCGTTGGGATTCAGTCTTGCTTGACGAAAACTTGTCTTATGAGGAGGAACCTGTTGCCATTCTAGATAGGGAAATTCGCAAGTTGAGATCAAGGGAGATTGCATCCATCAAAGTTCAATGGAAGAATCGACCCGTTGAAGAAGCCACTTGGGAGAAGGAGGCAGATATGCGAGAAAGATACCCACATCTGTTTACAGATTCAGGTACTCCCTTTCGCCCTTGTTTTCCTTCTGGTGATCGTTCGGGAACGAACGATGGGTAAATTGGTATCTATTGTAACGACCTGTTTAGTCGTTTTGAGCAGCAGGCTTCAATTCTGGAAAAACTGGCAGAAGCGACGGACCCCACGACGGACCGTCATGGGAACGACGGACCGTCGCAGGGTCTCGTTTCAAAACACTTAGAAAATTTGAAATTGGTTACTGAAAATCGACTCTCTGAACTTCGTGACGGAATGGCAGGACGGACCGTCACAGGTGTGACGGACCGTCACAGGTGTGACGGACCGTCACAGGTGTGACGGACCGTCACAGACCCTTCAGAGAAATTGAGTCTCTGAACTCTGTGACGGGCAGCAGGACGGACAGTCGCAGGCGCGACGGGCCGTCACAGACTGCGCAATCCCAGTCTGGGTCGGATTTCTTGATACGTTTTAAGGGACGTTTTTTACTATTCTTGCCTTAATTATAAAGTTAGTGGGTTAATGTTAATAAATCTAATTACTTGGGGGTTAAAAGAGGTAACCTTAAGTTAATTAGTGGGTTATTATTGCCATCTTTTATTCTTAATTATATACTAATCAGGGTAAAAGAAAAAGGGTTTGAATAAAGAAAATAGAAAGAACAAGAGAAAGAGAGAGAAAGTTGAACGAGAGAGAGGATCGAACAAGAGGAAAAACACAAAGCTTGGGAAATTGCTTGCTTGATCACGAATCTTCGGTGGAGGTAGGTTATGGTTTTCATGCTATTCGTAGTAAACTCTTAATAGCGAATGATATATGTTAGTAGTATTGTAAACCCTTCTATATGCTTAATTGTATGCTTTCATGAATGATGTGATTATGTAATTATGAATAAATAAGCATGATGAAGCTATTGAATCCCAAATCTTGAAAAGAAACCCTAATCTACTTTGTTAATGATGATGCCTTGGTATAAAAGAAGGCTTGATGAACGAAAGTAGTGAGATTAGGGGATCGGGTGTCACGTTCCGACACCAGGATAGAATATGGATCGGGTGCCACGTTCCGGTACCAGGATCGTATATGAGGATCGGAGTGTCACGTTCCGACACAAGGATAGAATATGGATCGGGTGCCACGTTCCGGTACCAGGATAGTATATGAGGATCGGAGTGTCACGTTCCGACACCAGGATAGTATATGGATCGGGTGCCACGTTCCGGTACCAGGATAGAATATATGGATCGGGTGTCACATTCCGACACCAGGATAGAATGAGGATCGGAGTGTCACGTTCCGACACCAGGATAGTATATTGAGGAGCAGAGTGTCACGTACCGACACGAGGGGAATAAAGATAATGAATCTTGAAAAATGTTAATATATTCAATCAAATGAACTGAATTCCCAAATGAGTATTATGAGGAGGCGTGAGTCCTCATTGATGTGCTTGGTGTTGTAACAAAGGGTTATGGTAACTGTAAATGCGGCATGCTAAGGATGTTAGTTGATTTTATGATATTGCTTAATATATACTTTTTTCTATTTTGAGTTGGCCGATGATATCTACTCAGTACCCGTGTTTTGTATTGACCCCTACTTTTATTGTTTTCTTCTTGTTTATTTGTGGAGTGAAACAAACGTGCCGTCATCTTCGACTCAACAGTAATTCAAGCCAGTCTTACTACATCGGAAATTCAGGGTGAGCTAATGCTTCTAGCTTGGACTGGATCTTCGTCTTCAAGTCTTGATGCCTTGAACTTTCGGCATGGACTAGCTTCTTATGTATTTTTAGCTTCTTAGAATACTCTTAGTTTAGTAATTTGATTATAGATGTTCTTGTGATGATGACTTCCAGATTTTGGGGAATGATAAGTTTTGAGTTATAGAAGTTGATTATTGATTTTATTAATGAGTTTAAGTCTTCCACATTACTTTATGTTGATATTATATTGAAATGCTAAGGTTTAGATTGATTGGTTCGCTCACATTGGAGGGTAAGTGTGGGTGCCAGTCGCGGCCCGGATTCGGGTCGTGACATAGGGTTAGGGTTTAGGTTGTTTTTTAGGTTATAGAATTTGGGGTTAAGCATTTGAGTTTTAATATCTATGGTTTTGTGTTTTGTGTTAGGGTTTTTGTATTTTGGGATTTGGGTTTATGGTTTAGGGTTAGGATGAAGAATAGTGTTAGGGGTAGGGTTTAGGGTTTTTTAGGTTTTAGGTTTTACGGTGTAGAATTTTTTGTTTAAAATCATTTGTTTAGTGTTTAATATTTGGATTTTGTAATTTTGGGCTTGGGATTTTGGGTTAATGGTTTAGGTTTAGGGTTAGGGTTAAGGTCACGGTATGGGTTAGGGTTAGGGTTTGGGTTTTGTTTAGACTTTAGGATTTAAGGTCTAAAATCTATGGTTTTGTGTTTAATGTTTGGGTTCTTGTATTTTGGATTTAGGATTGTTTTTTGGACTTAGGATTTAGGTTAAGGGTTGGGGTGTCTATTTTTTAAGGTTTTATGATTTAGAATTTAGCATTTGTGATTTAAAATCTAACATTTAGTATTTCATGTTTGGGTTTTGTATTTTGGGTTTAGGGTTTTGGGTTAATGGTTCATGGATAGGGTTTGTTTTAGGGTTAAGGTTAGAGTTACGGTTAGCATAAGGTTTTTTTTTATGTTATTGGGTTTAGGGTTTAGGATTTATGGTTTAATATAAAAGGTTTAGCATTTAATGTTTGGGTTTTGATATTTTGTGCTTGGGGTTTAGGGTTTATGATATTGTTAGGGTTAGGGTTAGGGGTTAGGTTGTATTTTAAGTTTTAGGGTTTGGGGTAAATGATTTGAGTTATAATATCTACGGTTTAGTGTTTAATGTTATGGTTTTGGTTTTTGTTCTTTGGATTTAGGTTTAGGGTTTAAGGTTAGGGTTATGGATATGGTTCATGATAAGGTAAGAGTTTTGGTTTTTTTAGCTTTTAGGTTTTGGGGTCTATGATTTTTGGTTTAAAATATGATTTAGTGTTCAGTGTTTTGGTTGATATTTTTGGTTTTTTTAATACCCTTTGAGGGGTAGGGGCTAAGCATCACCCCCAGGCCTTACCATTTCACCAAAAAAAATTACAAATAGGGGAAAATAAACCTTACCTCTATTGCTATGGTTGCTTGGATTCAATTTCCTAATCTAATGTATTTGTCACCTTATAATAAGATGAATCCAATGTTTCTATATACCTAGAAGAGAGGACTCCTCTCAATACATAAAATCTAGGAAACATAAATTAGGGAGACTCCATTTACATCTCAAAAATTATTAAACAATCTAGCTTAAACTATTCAAAGAAGCTATATTGTTAATTATAGCTTAGTTGAAAAGTTAGTTGAATGTGTAAGGAGGTTCTTTGATATTTCTTATTTTCTTCCTTCTGAAGCTTGGGATCTCCATTAAGTACAATTGAAAAAAAAAGTTGCCTCCTTAGGTATCTCTTGAAGAGTATTGTAGATTTCCGGACAAGCAATATTGTGGCTATGTTTTGATAGTTCATCAGCGACCCAACTGCCTTCCCTATAAACATGAATACATTTGAAGTCATGAATTTTAGCTATGAGACCCTTCAATGTGTCTAGTTGATTGCAAATTCTCCACTGAGGTTTAGTTTTTTGGAGTATCCAGTTGATTGCTAGCATGGAATCCATTTCCAATATGATCACCCGGTATCCTAGTTCAAAAGCCCATGATATACCAAAGATAGTTGCTCCTAGTTCTGCTTGATTGTTGGTACCACTTCCCAGGGGTAAGGTAAATGCTAATATGAGATTGCGTTCATGATCTATTAGTATACCTCGTGCCCCTATTTTTCCTGGATTATCAATTGCACTTCTAGGTGTTCTTGTCCAGGCTAGGTTCTGCACCTTTGTCACATGGATACAACTTGCTAGTTGGATTATTCCACACAAAGTAGGGGGGCGGCTATCCTGAGGAAAAACAGATTTTGTAAGTTTATAATTATCACTATAAATTGCATACCTGACCCTGGTTCCGTTAGTAGTTTTGCCTCCATATTTATAAGCACATCTATGTTTCCATAAATTCCAGCAGATTAATATTGGTGAGGTTCGGAGGATGAGTTTATGAGCTTCAATGTTGTGTTTCATTGAACACCATTGAAGAACAAGTTGCCTCAGTGAGTTGTGATTAATTTTTACGGCTGATCCATTTGCAAACCATCTATAGACATCCCTAGCAAGATCTCCATAGTTAAAGATATGTTGATGGTATCTAATCCTTCCATGTTCCTGCTACAAAAATAATTATAAGATTCTAAACAAAATTTAATTAGCCTCTCATTAGTAGGTAGCTTTCCATTTAAAGATATCCAAAGATTAAAGGAGTCTTTAAATAGTGTATGTCTTTGCCAAATGAGAGCCCTAAATTGACCCTTGCGCCTTTTCCCCCTGATTTTATTCCAGGATGAAGCACAAGTGAACATGCCTTTCCAGTAAGCTTGGTCATAATATTGATGTTGAGGAACTAGTATTTCTAGGATAGTGGCCAATTGGCTAGGGAGTGCTTGTTGAACCAGCATTTGATAGTTTCACTGGCCTTCTACAAAAAAATCAGATACTTTCCTGTTGTCAAACCCGTGGTTGTTGCGAGAAAATTGAGCAAGATGCCCTTCCTAGTCTAGTTGTACCACCAAAACGAACAATTCCCTAAGTTCATCTTCCATTGAATGTGTTGCTCCACCTTATACCTGTTATGAATCATATGTTTCCAATTTAGTGAATCCCCAAAGTCCCATTTCTTGAAGATAGGATTTAATCTCAGGTAATTTTTGGCTTTGATGATACTCCCCACAATGTGTGCTTAGCTCTAAAGATCCAACTCTATTTTTATTTTAAAGATAAACACACATCCATCAGATTTATCATTCCTACCCCTCCTTCATCAATAAGAAAGCTAACGTTCCTCCACGAATCCCAATGATACTTCTTTATGTCGCTTTTCTAGCCCCAAAAGAAATCTGCCATCAACATTTGTATTTGCCTAATTACAGTGGCCGGGGGGGGGGGGGGGGGGATAGCTGAGATTAAATGAATAAGTAAGGCTTGAATAACATGATTAATCAACACAGCTCTGCAACCATAATTTAATTTCTTTGTTTGCCACCCTTTAATCCTGCAAATAACTTTAGAAATACGGTAAAAAAACATGAAATCCTTGCCTACCTAAAAACAGTGGACATCCCAGATAATTGGTAATCTCTTGCCTTTGTTTGAACCCAATGATGCTTTTGATTCTCTATTTTGTGTTGTCAAACACACTTTGATGAACCATGAAGTGAATTTTCTCATTTTTAATCAACTAGCATGAAGTTTCTTCATAGGTTATGAGAGTCTGCATGATTAGTTTAAGAGACTTAAACCTTCCTGAAGTAAATAGGATTGTGTCATCTGCAAAACTCAAATGATTAACTTGGGGGGACCTTCTTTCCATGAAAAACCCATGATAGTCTTGATGATTATGGAGTCCATTTAAGGGTCTTGAAAGCATCTCAGCACCTAAAGTAAATAGGTTAGGGGAGAGGGGATCTCCTTGCTTCAAGCCCCTAGAAGATCGGAAAAAACCAAATCTTCTTCCATTAATTATGATAGAGTACCAATTATTAGCCGTGGTCCTCCACACCACATCAATGAAAGTTTTCTCGAAACCGATATTCCTAAAGACCAAGCAAATGTAAGCCCACGAGACTCATTCGTAGGCCTTAGCCATGTCAAGTTATATAATGACATTGCTACCTATGTTAGCTTTTAAATATGATGGGTGATTTCCTGTGCCAACATGATATTTTCATTTATACTTTTACACTTTACAAAACCAGACTGGTTGAGAGAGATCAAGTTAGGCAGAATAGGGCTAAATCTTGTACTCAACAGTTTGGAATGATTTTTCGAATGAAGTTTATAAGACTAATAGGCCTTAACTCATTCAAATTGTTAGGATTATTCACTTTGGGTAGAATCACTATACGAGAATGAGAAAATACTTGGGGATCTCCTGGCCACTGAAAAAAGCTAGTACCACTCCCATCATGTCTTGATTGATAATGTGCCAACGTTTTTTTTTTAAAAAGTACCCATTTATACCATCAGGCCCTGCTGTAGAGTTAGGGTTCATAGAGAAGACCACTTCTTGTAATTCATTCATAGTATGCTGAGAAATAAGTCTGTGATTTTGCTCTTGAGTAACCATTTTAGGGATACATTCTATCTTTGTTTCATTGATACTTTTACTCCCCCTTTAAGCAATTCCTAAGTATTCACATGCTACGTTACTTATGTTTTCATTTCCTTGCATCCATTCCTCATTGTTATGGATCTTGTGAATGAAGAGCCTTCTCCTTCTACCCCTTATCCAGTAGTGGAAGAATTTGAAATTAGTATCCCCTTCTTTGAACCAATGTAGCTAAATTTTCTATTTCATAATAGCACCCTCCAACTTGAGATATCTAATGTATTTGGCTTTAATTTTATGTAGATTCTCTCTGTTGGTAACACTATTGTTTTGTATCAACTTTTCCTCAACCTCTTCAACATTTCCTCAAAGTCCCTAACAGTCTTGAAAATGTCCTCAAATTCATCTTTGGACCACTTACATAGAGTATTAGAGAGCCTTTTCATCTTATGGCGAATTCTCCACATACTATTTCTATTCACCTCCCTATCCCTACAAGCTTTCACAATTCCTTAAAAAGCTAGGGATATCTACCAAACAATTAAGGAATATGAAATACATGGTATGTATCCCTTCATTGTTAATGATCTCCAACAACAAAGGACAATGGAAAGAACCACTTGAAGGAAGATCGGTGATAGTAGTTTGAGGCATAGTTTCTAGCCACTTATCATTTATAATCCCTCTATCAAGCCCTTTCTAGATCCTTTGATTAATGCCCCTATTATTAGACAAAGTGAACTTTTGACCACTAAAGCCCATGTCCATCAGGCCACAAACTTCTATGATGATAATTAAATCAAGGATATTATTGATATTGTACGGAATGCCCCCTAATTTTTCCTCAGTGGAGGTTATAACATTATAATCTCCCACTAAGCACCAGTGTTTGTCTTACACCCTAGCGTGTAGGAGCATTTTATCCTAAAGAGGCCTTCTCAGATACTCTTTACATTTGGCATATACAAAAGTCATGGTCAAATGATTTTGAAGCTCATTGTAGCTGAAATCACAAGTAATTTGTTAATCATCCTGATCCATCACCACACAGTCTACATCCCATACCAAAATAGCCATATTTTTCTAGTACAATTGGCTATAGCATTATCCATGGCTAGCTCATTTTTAAAGTTCATGACATTACTTCTATCACCAAAAGGTTACATAATAGCAATAATGGCAACGTTATACATTTTTTTTGAAAATTCTTATTTTTTCCATGACTCCTGAGTTTTGATACCTCTCACAATTCAAATGATTGTACTAATCATTTGTAAACTCTAGAGGAGAAAAGCCTTGTATTTGGTCTGCCAGAAGTGACAACTTTATTGTCTTGTTTTTGAAAATGAAACTTCTCATGTTTCAATTTTAGTGGAGATAAACCTTGCTTTTGTGTCACTTGCAGAACCTCCTCCTCCAAATCTTTATTATTTTGAGGACTAAATGCTCTTATCAGAGCATCACTAGTCTCATCATCTTCATCAAGTTCATGCCCATATTAATAATTTCTTTAAACCTCATCCTCTGAATTGATAACCTCATATTTATCAATTAGAGGGGCAGTATTGCCCTGACATTTGCCATAGACTTTATTATGTGGTGCTCTAGGAAGGGGAAGGGGGGGGGGGGGAGTTAATATTCTATTTTGATTTGAGATATTGATCTGGCCTTGCTATTTGTCTTCAACCCCTAACTCCTTACCTAAATTCACACTCTTTTCCTGATGGTTTTCATGGTCTGCCTCTTGTTGCATATTGAGTTTTCTCTTAGCTGCATCCCATTTCTGCTTGTTAGGCTTGTTTTTACTTATGGGGTATTTTCAACAATATCTTTGCTACTATTGTTCTCCATCTCCTTTTCCTTGTTTTCTTTATTTTTGGCTTTAATGATTTGTGCGTCTCTAACTTGTATTCCTTTATGCACTTCCTTGTAAATGGTAACTAATTTGTCCATGTGTTGCTCCTTTTCCTAAATTTTTTGTATATTCTCCTTCTGTTGCTTTTTCCTACTATTGTGGTATTTATAGTCAGAGTTTTGGTCAGTATAATCTTCCTCATGCCCATCCTGAGGTATGTTCCCCCCTTTGGTTGCCCCTTCCTTCATGTTAGTAGTGTTCTCCATAAATTCCCCTTCCTTAACTCCAACACCTAAAACCAACCTACTAACAGAAATATCTAATTCAGTATGTGTAGGGTTCTCATATATGATACCTGGATTGTTATATGTCCCTTCTTTTTGTTGATGTTGTTTTGGTTAGTCTGCTCTTTCTCTTATGTGCTCCTTGATTTGAATTCATGGACTTCTGTTCCTTTCCTGAATTGTTGCAATTTTTTCTTTTATTTCCTTGTTTGGTGCATCTCCTTTTCTTTTATCTTTTTTCCCTTTATCCCCTCCTGGTGCATTATGATCATCCTGCATTTCCAGATTAGTACGAGATAACTGAGGAGAATTAGTGTTTATACCTATTTGGTTATCCTGCTTTATAATCAGGTTTATTGAAGTAGGTCTACGCACAGTCTTTGAGGTTGCTTGCTCTTGTTGTCTTTTGTTTTTCCTTTTTTGAGTTTTCCATTCCTCCTCCTATTCCTGCTCTGTATGCCATTGCCTATTATTATCCTTGTTGTTTTTGTTGCTCTCTGCTTTCCCTGCTTTTGTTTTTTCTATCATCCTTTTCCTTTGCATTTCTAGAATATTTGTTTTTGATCTTTTTCTCCTTTTCTTTTTCTTTCCTTTGTCTGGACTCTTCATTCCTCAATTTAGATTTACATTCATCAATATCATGCCCATGATGTTAACAATACTCACAATATGGGGGAACATTCTCATATTCCACAGGTTGCCCGAATCCAATTGTATCATCTTCAGGATCTAGTCATATCAAAACATGTCTAGGTCTAGTCTTAGTCAAGTCTATTTTTATCTTAACTTTGCCCGTTACTGCCCTAGACCCTTTGATATAAGAAGTGTCTAGATAAAGAACTTTACCCACAGAGTCAAACAATGGAGTAAGGAAAGGTTTCTTGTAGCAGTTCCATGGTAATCCAAGAAACAAAATCCAGACAGGCAGAACAGGAGTCTCTTCCTCAGATTTAAAGAAAGATGTCCATGCTTGTATTCTCATCATTTTTCCTTTAATAGTCATCCTTTGCTGAGTCCAGACTTTGTTGTAGTACAACTCATTCTATAAATCAATAAACACATGTTTTTCATTGTAATGTGCTATGTTGACCTACCCCCTCCCCCCACTTAATAGAGTTTGTTGTATAAAACTCTTCATTATCATCTCCACCTTAGGCATGGTAGTACTAAATTTCCCAACTAAGGTTTACTTACAGTCCACAATCAAAGTATGTATGTGATTACATATCAAAGATCACCGCAGGCTGCCCCTTCTTTGTAATTTGTTTGGAGGTGGTTCTCAATACCATTGTAGGAGCTTGAGTAGCATGTATGTGCCTCAATCTTGCAGCAAGAGTTTGGATAACATCATAGGGAGCATGTTCCTTTACTTGATCCTGTTTAGTAGTTGGATTACTCTTATTATTATTACAAGATATTCTGAAAAGCATTTTAGACATGAGGACTCCTTCTTTAAAAGTTAATAAAAATATTATGAAATTCTCTATGGTAGAGACTCTGTTTACTGTTATCATATTGCTCTTCATGCTATTTCATGTCTTAATTACTTACCTCAATGTTCTTATTTTGATCCAATTGATTTTGATAACCCTTAACAATTTTCCTTTTTCCCTTACTATTATTTTCCTTTTCCAAGTTAGTATTGTTATTGCCTTTCTCATCATACACCTTTTCCTACTGATATTCATTTTGACTGTTTACCTCACACTTCTTTTGACCACTAGTCCTACCAGTAGACTTTCCGAAAGAATTTTCATGCTTATGGCCATTATTAACAACATTATTAGCATATTTGAACTTAGATTTGTGGTTAGTATGGTTACTTGCATGGTTTGCCTCCCCTGCCTGCGATTTTATGGTTCATTTCACTGGATATGGCTTTGAGATTAACATCTTCCTTCTGCGAGTCCACCCCAATCAGTGTTCCCTCGCGACTCCGTTGGAAGGATGGTAAATATTGCCTCTCATATTCCTGGGTATAATTTGCGATATTCCTAGAGCTTTCCCCTTCGTTTCTTTCGATTGTTTCATTAGTATTTTTAGTTAATTGATTATTGAGTAACCTCAACTGATTATAATCATTCACTTCACGATTGTATTCTTGATAACACTTGATTGAATCTGTGGAAATATTGTTGTTGTTTTTCTCTTCACCCCTCCCACAAAGCTTAGTGTTTATTGCACTTAGAGATTGCACTTTCCCGGAGTTATTCGATGTATTAGAGACGGATTCAGCTAAGGGTTGATTCTTTTTCTTTGAGCACTGCTGTTGGGGCTGGTCCGGCGGTCTGAGGTTCGCCCGGCGTCTCACGCGCCATGCTACACCCCTTTAGACTAGTCGTTGGACACGCAACTGTGTAAAAGTTAGGGAGCATTTTTTTTAGAAAGATAAGTTAGAGAGAGAACTAATTTGGCTTTTCTGATATATTAGTCTTGGAGTTTCGTGTTAATTGTTTAAAGTTAGGGATAGGGTTATGGTTATTGTTATGGTTAGGGTTAGGGTTAATGTTTAGGTTTTTTAAGGTTTTAGGGTTTGTGGTTTAGGATTTGAGGTTTAAAATCTACATTTTAATGTTTAATGTTTGGTTTTTTGTATTTTGGAGTTTGAGTTTTTTTGGATTTAGGGTTTAGGGTTTAGGGTTAGGGTTAGGGTTAGGGTTAGGGTGCATATTTTTTTTTGGTTTTATGGTTCATGGTTTAGCAAATGTGATTGAAAATCTATGTTTTAGTAATTAATGTTTCGATTTTTGTACTTTGGGCTTAGGATATAATGTTTGGGTTAGGTTTAAGGTTAGGGTTAGGGTTTTACATTTTTTTGGTTTTTGCGTTTAGGCTTTAGGATTTGAGGTTTAAGATCAATAATTAAGTGTTTAATATTTGGTTTTTGGTATTTTGGGTTTGCGGTTTAGGTTTTATATTAGGGTTAGGGTTAGGCTTCATGTTTTGATTAGGGCTAGGGTTAGGGATAGGGTTTAGTTTGCTTTTTTATTTTCAGGGTTTGGGATAAAGGATATGAGCTGTAATATCTATGGTTTAGTGTTTAATGTCATGGAATGGTTTTTTGGTATTTGGGTTTAGGGTTTAAAGTTTAGGGTTAGGGTTAAGGATAGGGTTAGTTTTAGGGTTTGTGTTAGGAATTTGGTTTAGAGTGTTCTTTTTGTTTTACGTTTTGGGGATTAGGACTTTTGGTTTAAAAACAATTGTTTAGTGGTTAATATTTTGGTATGGTATTTTGGGCAAGGTTTAGGGTTAGGTTTAGGTTAAGGTTAGGGTTTATGTTTTTTAGGTATTTAGGGTTTGTGCTTCATTATTTGAGGTTTAAAATCTATTGTTTAGTGTTTAATATTTGGATTTTTGTAATTTGGAATTAGTGTTTTTTTTGGACTTAGGGTTTAGGGTTGAGTGTTTATGATTAGGGTTAGTACGTTATTAACACATGCTTTAAAATTAATCTATGATGAGAAAGTAGACTACTATGGATATTACTTATGAAAGCTTCATATACAACACATTTTGACTAGCTAAACCACTACATGTTACAATTGAAACTATGAATATTGGTGAAAGCTTTACAATGTCTACAAAGCCTCTATTGTAATCCAAGAATGTACCACTATGAAAATACGCTTAGTAAAAGATCAGCAATCCCCAAATCAACCTAAAGCTTACCAACAACTGCGGAGTATAATGTGCTTCTATAGGGGGGGGGGTCTATTTTTAAGTACTTGTACATGCAACATGAAATGCATGCCCAATAAGGGACAATAGTACGAAAAACTGCAGCTTACTACTTCGTTATTATTTGGGTGTGATCAAGATGCTCAAATTGATTGATTAGCTACTATTACTAGTCTTACAACTTATTTTATTATTGATTAGTGATCTGAAGAGAAGGATCTTAATTCATACATTTTGAATTGAATAGCAAGGTATGCAAGGTTGTTTGATTTCTTATTTCTTTGGCATGACTCCAAAACTTGCATTAAAAAAGTAAGCTTTCTAAGTTCCTTTGGTAGTGATTGATCCATAGTTGCAGTTCTACTCCATAGAGCAATGAAGTGAGTATTCTAATAAGAGTTTGTCACTAATGTGTGTGTTTACTCTACAAAGTGTTGGAATGAAAGATTTAAACTTATTTCCTTGTAAAACTACCCCCAGCATGTATTTCCCTTATTTAATTTAGAGTGATCCTAGATTACATATGGTACATATGTTTATAGGATGGATTTACGATCTACCCATATCTTGACAACTTGCTTCAATTGTTTATAGATATGTCATATTGCCACATGTTCATATGTTCTCTTTTTTTGTTATTACTCCCATTGTGTTAGACTAAAATGTTACCTCACATGATCAATACTTGCTCAATTGTACGTTTATATGTACTTACTTTTAATTATGTATCCGTCCTTATGTTGAATTTGCCTATATTCCACCTTTGTTCCGCATTCATGAACACCTTATTTGTATCATATAGCGTTCGTATCTCATGGATGAATGTTAAATGTCTTCATTGGATGTGATTCGATTTGAGATGTTATAGTACTTACTGAGTCATATAAGCTCCTAAGTATTACGTTCAAAGTCACATTTGCTTCATGTGTCATCTTAATTATCGTAAGCCCATATTCATATGTCTTCAACTATTGATCCATAGTTCCAAATCTAAAACATGGATTATGACCACCAAAACAGTAGCTTAAGGGCAAAATCCTAGCATGGGCCGATCCCAATTGGTATAAGAGGGTGGCAAGCTCAGGGATGAAAGCATAACATAGGTCGATCCCAATTTGCAAGGAAGGGAGGCATCTCAAGGGCGAAAGCCTAGCATGGGACAATCCCAATTTGTAGAATTATAAGGACAGCATCCTAGGGATTGCCTATCATGGGTCATCCTCTTATATCGTTTATCAACTGTCATTTGTATCAAATGTTGTAGAATGATTATAAAGTACAGAAAAGTAATGAAAATAATGTAACATGAACGATTCCATAGGTATACAGAAATGTGGTCGCTAATTTTTATTTATTCACATTTGGTTTCACTTGAGCTCTCATGTTACAAAGGTTTTATTATGCCTTACATATTCAGTACATTCTTTCGTACTAACGTTCCTCATTGGGGCGCCACATTTCATGTTGTAGGTACAAGTACACCAAAAATAGACCCCCCCTATAGAAGCACATTATACTCCGCGGTTGTTGGTGAGCTTCAGGTTGATTCAGGGCTTTGCCGAGTCTATTCTATGTGTATTGTCATAGAGATACATTCTTTGATTTCAATAGAGGCTTTGTAGACATGGTATAGTTATAAACTATATTCATAGTTTCATTTGTAACATATAGCGGTTCAGGTAGTCAAAATGTGTTGTATATGAAGGTTCTCATCTGTAACCTCCATAGAAGTTTGCTTTCTCAACATAGACTACTTGTAAAACATGTGTTAAAAAGGTACTTGTCTGCCTCACCTTGGGTTGGGGATGTGACAAAAGTGGTATTAGAGTTGTTCATCCTCGAGAGTCTACAAATTCGTGTATTGTAGAGCCTTACTTATGAATATGTTGCACGCCACATTCATAATAAGGGGGATGCTAGGACATTTAGCAAAAGTTACCTTTCTTCATAACTTAGATCATGCGATAGAGAAAAGTTAAGAATTAAATTTCCACTTGCACCTGATCATGCTATTGATATTATGCTTTCAATGGTAAAGGTTTAACATAGCTAAAATGTCAAAAGTTGTAAAAATTTAGACTACATTGAGTTCATTTTATTCGACTTTCCCACTCCACAAGGTATGAAAAGGCTTTACGTTATATGCACTTTAAGTTGCATTTCTACCATTTGTATCATGGTTGTTTAATTGAGAAAGATATAGTACTTAAAAGAGTGATTGGTTACCAGTTACATATATGAGGTAGAGATATTCCAGATACATCTTCTTAGGAGGATGTAACCAACTCTTGAGTTCTATATTTCCTCCATACTTATAGGATCTATTCCTATAGATTACACTTGTTCATAGCGTGTTATAAACTTAGAATTTTCAGCGTTTCACGTGTTCTCAAAATTGATGTTGTTGAACTAGTTTCTTATAATTGAAAAAAAGCAGTGGCAAAATCTAATAGGTGGATGTATCAGTGTAATAGTGTTACTAGAGATCCCATAGTTGGTTGACAAGGCCCAAATTCCTACCATATATCTTCGCGAGTATGTTAATTTTTTGGCTTTTATATGGTATAGGCCAACAACTCTGAATAAGTCATAATAACATTTGTATTCTTTTCATGATTATAAAACTTAGGGAGAAGTGTGAAAATTACTGGAAATGTTCCTTTTATGATTTATGTGTTGGCTATAGAGAATTAGTATGTGCCTATAGGAGTTGTGAGTTACATGGTTATCTATAATGGAATCTAGTACATGAATATTCTAGTTTTGATTAAAACTTACTCGTTAGATAGGAAGCTTCTGAGAACGAATCTAGAATTACACAGGCTGAATATGTATGGACAACTTCTCATTCGAAAGAGATGGAATATGTCAAATTACCTAAACATAGGAGTATTTATATGAAGATGCTATTGAGGAGTGAGATAGTTTGTTATGAGAGAGTGATTATTAAAGTATATTGTGGTAACAAAATGTTATCAACTCTTCAACCCTAACGAGTATAATGGCATGCGAACCTGGGAACAACTTTGTGAACCTTTGTTACATAGAGAAGTGAATTTAGAATCGATTTAAGTTTTGATATTATTCTTGATAACAACAAAACAAAAAGAGGTTAATTTCATGTTTACCTAGATAGGAGATAGACCTAGTTCATCCACATCATTAGTACAAATAGAAGTGGAACATTATACATATGAATACACTTCCAGCAAATTGAATAGAGATATTACTTGATTCATTTAAGATATACCTACAATAATTGATCAATCCTAGTCAAGTAATGGGAAATGAAACAATGGATCATATGCATATGCTAAATGTTCTTATTTGCAGTCTTGCATGGAAAGGAGTCAGAGCATTACCACTTAATATCAAAAAAGGAGGAAATCAATTAGTATGGCTAGTGTAACACCCTGTATTCTACGTGTACTAGTTCTATTTATATAATGCTTATAAACTGCCTTGTGGTATACTTATGGATTAAGTTTCCTATGATATTAGTGGCAAAAAAATAGGTTTAAAGTTAGCTGTCCAGAAATTTTGATGCGACCCAATTAAGTTGATGTCAATGGAAGTATTAAAACTTGAGATCACAAGGTGGTATTCGAGTCTAAAGTATAAAGTGACATATTGTATATAAGTTTTAAGTTATGCTGAAGTTATTAAGGTCTAGAAATGGAAAAAAATAATGAGGTGCTTGCTTGACTTCACTAAGCTAGTGTAGGTTACAAGTAGGTGCATCACCTACTTAGACTTATTGGCCAGCCCAAAGGACAAGTAGGTTCATCACCTACTTTGAGTTATTAACCAGACCAAAGGACCAAGTATGTGCATCACCAGCGAAGACTCATTTGACTGTGTTATTGGGACAAGTACACTACACCTATTTGCATTAAATTATCCCAAGTTGAATTGAAGAATAAGGGGAAAATGGACAGCCAAGGCCCAATCTTCCCAAGACCAAAAGAAATAATTTTAATGGAAAACTAGGTGCATCACCTACTTAAAGGTGTGTCCCAAATTAAAGACACATGTTTGATGCAAATGAAGTACACGAAAGGTGGTAAAAGGGTCAATGTCTTAAGTCCAAATAAAAATTCCAAGTAGGTGGATCACCTACATGACAAATTATGGCCCAAAATGAGTGAGAAAGTCGGACAAATCAGGTCCCTCTAAAAGAGATTGATATCAACTTTTTCCAACAATTTTTACTTTGACAAAAAATCTGATTACTACAACATTCTCTCTTCTGTCTCTTAGATTTATACAACAGCCATTAAATACCTTTAGGGTTCTTCAATAGTTGGTATTTCAAGCTATTGTAAAGTATAATTTAAGAAAATTTAAGGACAACATTTATCTTGAAGAATTCAAGTGTTAGCATGTGGTAGTTATGTCTAACAAGGTAAGCTACAACAATATTCTCCCCCTTATGCTTGAGTTTATTGGGACACTTGGTATATGTTATTGAGTTGGAAAATGTTACTTTTACATGGTGAATATTGTGGAGGATGTTTTGGTGATTAGTGCATGTTCGTACAGCTACGATGTGAGTTCTCTTTATATTAATCTATGAGCTTGTTTGATCACTTTAAAAGTAATGTTAGCTATTCAAGTTCTTGTGATCAGAAACCGTGCTTCATATTTCTTCTATTACATTATTATGTTCAAAGACTGTCTTTTGTGTGTTATAATAAGGGATGTGGCTGGATGTGCGGGGAAGTTATGGAGACGTTAAAGGAATTAAATATCGTAGGACATTTTGTGGAGGACCTGATGCGAAGGTTATACAGTATATAAATGTGACTAATCGGATAGGGAAGGAAAGAAAACACTCACTAGATAGATTGCAGATTACTGCTTCATTACTATTTGGGTATGATCAAGTGGCTCAATTAATTGATTAGCTACTAGTACTAGTCTTACAACTTATTTTATTGTTGATTAGTGATCAGAAGAGGAGGAGCATAATTCATACATTTTGAATTGTATATAAATGTATGTAAGGCTATTTGATTTTCCATTTCTTTGGCATGAATCCAAAACTTGCATTACAAAAATTAAGCATTCAATGTGACCTTGGTAGTGACTGATCTTTAGTGGCAGTTCCTACTCCCTAGAGCATTGAAGTGGGTATTCTAATATGAGTTTTTTACTAAATGTGTGTGTTTACTTTACCAAATGTTAGAATGCAAAGTTTAAACTTGTTTCATTGTGAAAATACCCCTAGCACATATTTCTTTTATATAAGTCAATGTGATCCTAGATTACACATGATCCATATGTTTATAGGATGAATGTACGATCTGTCCATATCTTGCCAACATGCTTCAATTGTTTATCGATATGTCATCTTGTAACATGTTTATGTGCTCCCTTTCTTTGTTATTACTCCCATTGTGTTAGACTATAATGTTACCTCACAGGATCAATACTTTCTCTATTGTACGTTTATATGCAGTTAGTTGTTATATGTATCCGTCCTTAAGTTCAATCTTCCCACATTTCCCCCTTGGTTCCACCTGCATGAACACCTTATGTTTGTATCATACAGAGTTAAAGTATCTTGGATTAATGTTAAATTGTCTTAACTGGATGTGCGTCAATTTGAGATAAAAAAATGCTCACCGAGTCATATAAGATCCTTTGTACTACGTTCCAGTCATATTTACTTCCCATATCATTGTTATTTATCATAAGTTCATATTCATATGTCTTCCACTACTGGTCCATAGTTGCCAATCTAAACAAGGATTATGACCACCAAAAAAACAATCACAAACAAGTTATGAATATCAAAAATAACAATCTCAAAACAGTTATGATTAACTTAAGAACAATCCTAAAAGAGTTATGAACTGATAAACAATAATGTCGAATATGAAAAACTCTAAGTTAAGTAATCTGTATGATTATGGGTGGTAGCTCAGGGGCAAAAGCCTTTCATGAGCCGATCCCGATTGGTATAAGAGGGTTGAAACTCAGGGGGAAAGCCTAGCATGGGCCGATCTCAATTGGTATGGAAGAATGGCAACTTAGGGGCAAAAACTTAGCATGGGCAGATCCCTATTTGTGGAAATATGAGGACAGCATCCCAAGGGTTAAAATGCCTAGAATTGGTCCTTCATATCTCCAACTAATCAACTTGTTATTTTTATCATATATTGTATAAATATTATAAACTACAGAAAATAAGAAAAAAGAATGTAACATGCATGATTTCACAAGTACAAAGCAATGGTGGTCTATAATCCTTATCTATTGGTATTTGGTTTCACTTGAGCTCTCATGTTAAATATGGTTATATTATCCCTTATATATTAAGTCATTCTTTCGTACAAAAGCGATTGAGGAGGTTGCATTTCATGCTGCAGGTACAAGTACTCAACTAGTAGATCTTCCCAATTGAAGAACAATATACTCAGCGGATGTTGTAAGATCTAGGTCGATCGGGGCTTTGCCAAGTCTTTACTATGTATATTTTCATAGTGGTACCATCATGAATTATGGTAGAGGCTTGTAATTATTGTAACGCTATCATCCGTATTCATAGTTTCACTTGTCACATATAGCGGTTCAAACTAGTCAAATTGTAATGTATATGAATCTTCTCATTAGTGATCTTTATAGTAGTTTCTTTCTCATCATAGATTATTTGTAAATCGTGTGTTCATAAGGTAGTTGTCCTCCTCACCTAGGGTTGGGGGCTGACGGCTAGATCTTTCTAGTTTAGCCTAAATTATTTAACTCTAGGACGTTATGAATCATGATATAACTTTATAGGTGCCTGACATTTACATGTTATTAGAGTTCATGTTTCATTGTGCGTTCAAGATTTACTATTTATTTTCTATTTTCGACCTCTAAAGGGCATCATCCATTGAGTGTGATATATCACAAGCTAGTAATGAAGGCAAAGTTGACCTCGACCTCCTACTCTAAAAGATGAACTATTTTTTTGAGTATTACCTTTTTTATCTTTACTGTAGTATTTATATTGACCTAGACGGAAGACAGGTTCCAATAGCAGAACACCTATAAGAATTCTTAGGGTATTGAGAGAGTAGGTGGGAAAATAAATTGAATGTGTTTTGAGGAGAGTAAGGAGTATGAAAAAAACTATCCCACCTGTGACTTAACGCTTAAGACAGTGTGTCAACCTTAATATGGTGGAGTAGTTCTATAGGATATCTTGTTATTTTCAAAGATAATTTGTTCTATATTTATATATGTTGCATGTTCTATAACTTATCTATTTGTATGTCATTTTCCATTTGTGGATTGCCTTCTCACAGGTCCCCTAATGTTATGGAATACTTACATGCAAGTGTTATCCGCTTCAGACCACCTTTATTTATTGTTATATTTTTTTATAGGAACTTTTCCTTACATGTTATTTATTGCACTGCTTACTTCCCATATACAACTTGTTCATAGTGTATGGGTAATGCATGCTGATTGATCAAATGACCATTTCTACATATTTTGCCTACCTCGTAACCTGCTTGATTAAACAATTTAGGACTTATAGCTCTTCTAGCCATGTGTTATGTTCTCACTTGCTCATAGTTCATACATGTGCTCATTGATATGTTAGTACACCTATCCATGCAATATAACACACTTGCTCAATGTGATTAGTGTTCCGTAGTTTATTTCTTATATGTGTACATGTCATATCTACTACATGACTTAGCTTATGTACTCATGCATCACGTGATCATCTAGTCCAAACCTACATTCCATATAGTTCATTCGCTCACACGATACCGCATAGCTCATATGCACGCGTACACCATGTATTTCTATAGCATAATGCATGTATACCTTGTGCGCTCCCTTTTGGGCTTGTTTGCCTATGTGTCACGCCAAATGCGACTTATTCATCCGTATACTATGACCCACTATGCTTATTGATTTGAGTTTTGAACTATATGGGAAAACATTTTCTTGTATCATTATGTAGTGAAGATTTTGGCTAGAAAAGGTTGGACATATATGTAAATTTAATCTACCATAGATAAATAACTTAGCATAATACCCTATTCAAATGAGCGATATAAACTGTAGTTTTTGTATTAACATCTATGCGTTCACAAAATATTTGCCTCTAAAAAGCGTCATGAGATTAAAGAGAAGGGAAAGTATTGCCCCGATGACCTATGATTTTATGTGTCCGTTCATAGACAAAAAATTAGGAGATACTATAGTTATTGTTGATTGTTAAGGTCCAGAAGCTAAGCTCAGGATGAGCAACCATAAGTATTAGGCAAGGAATATAATATTACATAAGATACTTGGGAATAGAAGATGATAGAGAGATCCTAAGTAACCCTCCTCATTCTAAACATCAACATAAGGATATGAGATCACGTGGTCGCCATATATGATCATGAATCCTACTAGATTTTATTCATTTGATATGTCATTTGCGTAATTTGTGTTTAGGTGTATTACAGTCCATATTTGTATGAGTCCTACGTGTGTATCTTCAGTGAATTACATGGTAAATAAGGGGTTTAATTATTCATATTAATATTTCATGAACATTATCAATCAAAACGTCATGCTAGATTTGTCTATATATGTTTTATGTTAGCCTAAAGTTTTATGATAGTCCTTTCTATTAATAATTGGGACTCTTGCAAATCTCTATATCAAAGATTAACAGAACTATAAGCTGCACCTATCCTTCAAGGACGAATGATCATAAGACGGGGAGGATTTAAAACCCCGTATTCTATGTGTACTAGTTCTATATATATAATGCTTATAAACGCCTAGTGGTATACTTATGGATTCAGTTTCCTATGCCACTA
The DNA here is from genome assembly GCA_027789145.1 of Solanum arcanum. Lineage (NCBI taxonomy): Eukaryota > Viridiplantae > Streptophyta > Magnoliopsida > Solanales > Solanaceae > Solanum > Solanum arcanum. Next base: position 19,629,503 of record CM050935.1, on the reverse strand, counting down.
GTTCCAATAGAATAGGTTTAAAGTGAACATTCCATTGATTTTGATGTGACCTAATTAAGTTGATGTCGATGGAAGTATTTAACCTTGAGATCATAAGGTGGTATCTAAGTCTAAAGTATAAAGTTGCACAGTGTATATATTTTCTATGTTCTGTTAAAGTTATTAACGTTTAGAAAAGGAATAAAATATTGAGGTGCTTATTTGAATTCACAAAGCTAGTAGGTAGCAAGTGGGTGAATCACCTACTTGACTTATTGACCAGCCCAAAGGACCAAGTAGGTGCATCACCTACAAAGACTCTTTTGACCATGTTATTAGGCCAAGTACGCTACACATTTTTGCATTAATTTAGCCCAAATTGAATAGAAGAATAAGGGGAAAATGACAGCCAAGATCTTCCTAAGCCCACAAGAAATAAATATAATGAAAAACTAGGTGTATCACCTACTTAAATGTGGGGGCTAAATTAAAGACACATGTTAGTTTCAAATCAAATACAAGAAAGGTTGCAAAAGGGCCAATATTCTTAAGTCCAATTAAGTTGATGTCGATGGAAGTATTTGAACATGAGATCATAAGGTGGTATTTGATTCTAAAGTATAATGTGACATAGTGTACATTAGTTTTAAGTTATGTTAAAGTTATTAAGGTATAGAAATGGAATAAAATATCCAGGTGCTTGTTTGACATCACTAAGCTAGTAGGAAACAAGTAGATGCATCACTTACAAAGACTCTTTTGACCATGTTGTTGGGCCAAGTTCACTACACACACCTATTTGCATTAAACTATCTCAAGTTGAATAGAAGAATAAGGGGAAAATGGACAACCAAAGCCCAATCTTCCCAATCCGACAAGAAATAATTTTAATGCAAAACTAGGTGCATCACCTACTTAGATGTGTGGGCCAAATTAAAGACACATGTTGCCTGCAACTAAAGTACAAAAAAGTTAGCAAAAGGGCCAATTTTCTGATGTCCAAATGAAAAGTCCAAGTAGGTGGGTCACCTACTTGAAAATTTATGGAGAAATTGGGTGAGAAAGTTTGCCAAAGCAGGTCCCTTTAAAAGAGATTGACATCTTCTTTTTCGAACCATTTTTACTTTGACAAAAAAATTTGATTTCTAGAGCTTTCTCTCTTCTATGTCTTATATTCATACAACAGACATTGATATGATTAGGGTTCTTGAGTAATGGGTATTTCAAGCTATTGGACTGTATAATTTAAGACAAGTTAAGGAGGACTACCTACCTTGAAGAATCCAAGTCTCAGCAAATGGTAGTTTTGTCCAGCAAGGTAATTTACTGCAATTTTTTCCCTGTTGTGCTTGAGTTAATTAGGACAATTGGTATGTTTTAATGAGTTCGAAGTTGTGACATTTACATGGTCAATATTTGGGAGGATGTTCTGGTGATTAGTGCATGTTGGGATAGCCATGGTTGGTAGTCCACATTAAATTAGATATTGAGCTTGTTTCCGAAGATTAAAAGTAATTTTAGCTCTTCAAGTGCTGGTTATCATAAATCATGATTCATATTGCTTTTATTACATTATTATGTTCTAAGATTGTTTTATGTATGTTATGATATGGGATGTGGCTGGATGTGTGGGGAATTTATGGAGACGTTAAAGGACTTATTCATTGCAGTGAACTTTGGGGAGGAGATACGAAGGTTGTACAATATATATACGAGATTAAAGGTATAGGGAAGGAAATGAAACACTCATTAGATAGATTACAGCTTACTGCTTCATTAATATTTTGGTGTGATCAAGTGTGTCAAGTTGATTGATTAGATACTAATACTATTCCTACAACTTATTTTATTGTATATTAGTGAATAGAAGAGAAAGATCTTAAATCATACATTTTGAAGTGTATAGCAGGGTATGTAAGGCAATTTGATGTACTATTTCTTTGGTAGAATCCAAAACTTGCATTACAAAAACTAAGTTTTCTAAGTTCCCTTGTTAGTGCTTGATTCATAGTTGCAGTTCTTACAAACAATTAAGTGAATACTCTAATATGAGTTTGTTACTAAATGTGTGTGTTTACTCTACCAAGTGTTATCATGCAAGGTTTAAACTTGTTTCATCGTCAAAGTGCCCGTGGCACGTATTTCCCTAATTTGTGTGAGTGATCCTAGATTACATAAGGAACATATGTTTATTAGATGGGTATATTATCTGCCTATATCTTGTCAAGTTGCTTCAATTGTTTATAGATATGTCATGTTGTCACATTTTCAAATGTTCCCTTTCTGTGTTATTCCTCCCATTGTGTTAGACTATAATGTTACCTCACTACATCACTACTTGATCAATTTTATGTTTATATGTACTTACTTAGAATTATGTGTCTGTCCTTAAGTTGAAATTTAGTCTACATTCCCCCTTGGTTCCGCATTCATGAACACCTTGTATTTGTATCATATAGAGTTCAAATCTCTTGGCTGAATGTTATTGTCTTCACTTGATGTGCTTCAATTTGAGATGTCAAAATGCTTACAGACTAATACAAGCTCCTAATTATTACGTTCAGCCACATTTTCTTCCCAAGTCATTTTTATTATTGTAACTCCATATTCGTATGTCTAGTACTACTGGTCTGTAGTTTCAAATCTAAAACAAGGATTATGACCACCAAAATAATAATCACAAACAAGAGATGAACATCAAAAATAACAATCTCACCTGTGTTATGATTACCCAAAGAACAATCCCAAAAGAGTTATGATCTGATAAACAAAAATCTCAAAGATGAAAGAATCTAAGTGAAGTAACCTAAATGATTATGGGTGGATGGTTATGGACGAAAACCTAGCACGGGCCGACACCGATTGGTATATGAGGGTGGCAGCTTTGGGGCGAAAGCCTAGCATGAGACGATCCCTATTGGTATGGAAATGTTTCATCTCAAGGTGAAATCCTATCATGGGACGATCCCAAATAGTAGAATTATGAGTACAACATCCTAGAAGTTAAAATGCCTCGCATGGGTCATCCTCTTGTACTGCTGATCAGCTGGTCATTTGTATGATATGTTGAATAAAGATTATGAAGTAAAGAAAAGAAAAGAAGAGAATGTAAAATGCACTATTCCACAAGTACACACAAAGGTGGTATCTAATCCTTATCTATAGATATTTTGTTTCACTTGAGCTCTCATGGTACATATGGTTTTACTATGCCTTACATATTTAGTGCATTCTTTCGTACTGACGTCCCTTATTGGGCACTGCATTTCATGATGCGGGTACAAGTAATCAAAAATAGACCCCCTATAGAAGCACAATATACTAAGCATTGTTGTTGAGCTCCAGCTTGATTCGGGGCTTTGTCGATTCTTTACTATGCATATTTTCATAGTGGTACATTCTTGGATTGAAATAGAGGCTTTGTTGACATGGTAAAGCCATCAACTGTATTTATAGTTTCACTTGTAACATGTAGCAGTTTAGCTAGTCAAATAATGTTATGTATGATGCTTCTCATTAGTAATCTCCATGGTAGTTTACTTTCTCATCATAGATTACTTGTAAAGCATGTGTTCATAAGGTACTTGTCTGCATCACCTAGGGTTGGGGTGTGACCATTAGGATGTATTGTTTTAGGTTTTATGTTTCAGGGTTTAGCACTTGAAGTTTAAAATCCATGGTTTAGTATTTAATTTATGGACTTTGGTATTTTGGGCTTAGCAGTTTAGGGTTATTGTTTATGGTTAGGGTTAGGTTTTTTTTTTTAAGGTTTTTTGAATTTAGGAATTAGGATGAGGTTTCTTAGCTTGTGACTGTTAGGGTGTAGGTTTTTTTAGGTTTTATGGTTCAGGGTTTAGCATTTGAGCTTTAAAATCTATAGTTTTGTCTTTAAGGTTTGGGTTTTGCTATTTTGGGATTCTTTTTAGTTGAATAACCCTTTGAAGGGTAGGGGCTGAGCAACACCCAAGACTTTATTATTAATAAAAATCAAAAAGTACAAGGAGGGGGAAATAAGCCTAACCTCCGATCCTAATGTGGTTCAGAATTGATTTTCCCGAGGTTAGTCAACTCATCCCCTTAAAAAAAGGTAACTAAGAAACTAAGTTTTCCGAGGACTCCTCTTGATACATACAGTCTAGGAAAATAAAAAAGGGAGATTCTCCCTTTAAATACTTGCAAAATAATAAAAACTATCCTATTCAAACATATTCAAAGAAGCTATAATTCAAAATTATAGCTGAGTTGAAAATGGGGAAGAACACTTTTTAAGGAGTTTCTTTGATATTTTTGGTCTTCTTTCTTCTGAAGCTAGGCATTTCTTGTACGTCTAGTTGATAATAAGCCTTTATGTAAAAGTTGATGGTTGAATTTGATTTGTGGAGCAGAGGTTTTATGGCTGTGTTTCGATAGTGAAGCAGCAACCCAATTAGCTTCTCTAAAGATATGCATGCATTTGAAATTATGAACATGTGTAATGTGTTTCTGCAGCATCTCCAGTTGTGTGATGATGATCCATTGATGTGTTGCTTTCTCCATAATCGAGTTCACCACTAGCTGTGAATCCACTTCTAGTATGATGTTCATGTACCCTAATTCCAATGCCCAAGTATGCCCACAGATAGCTGCGTCAATCTCAACTTTGTTGTTTGTACCTTCTCCCAGTTGAACTGTGAAAGCCATCAATAATGTTCCAGTTTGATCTCTCAAAATTCCACCAACCCCAATCTTACCTAGATTGCTTAAATCACTCCCATATGTGTTAATTATGATCCATTGATCTGGTTGTCTTGTCCATGTAACTAACCATGTTAACTTTACTGTCATGAACACAATTTTCACAAAGCTGTATTAGTTTGCTCCAGTTGGCCGTCCATTTGATTTAAGAGTAGGTGTTGACATCATTTAATAGTTATCTATGTAGACTGCATATTTTACCCTTCTAATGTTAGATATTTTGGCACAGTATTTTAAGGCACAATTGTTCTTCTAGAGGTTCCAGCATATAAAGATGGGGGTGGCTTGCAATATCAGCTGATGTGCTGCATTGTTGGATTTTGATGTCCACCATTGCTTGATAAGCTATTGGAGAAATCTCTGATCTATGTTAATCCCAGCAATGTCTGCAAAGCTTCTCAACACAAATGATTCAAATTGTTGAGAGTTGAAGATGTGATCAATTATATCCATATCCGGCCTGTTACATCAACAAAACAAACTTATTAGATCAATGCCAAAGTTAGTCAGCTTATCATTAGTAGGGAGTTTACCTCTAAAAGCTCTGTATGATAAAAAAGAAGATCTAAAAGGTATATGCTTATGCCAAGTAAGAGCATTGAACTGCTTTTTGCTCCTCTTTTCTTCGATCACATTCCAGGCATATAAGTATCGAAACAATCCATTGTTGTTAATCTTCCACGCAGCTTGATCAAGAAGTTGCTGAGGAGAGATTTCTTTTGCTAAGATTGTGGATAGAAGACTTGCAGGGGCTTGTTGAATTAGCTTGGTCAAATTTCATTGCCCTTCAGTCCAAAATTCAACCACAGTGGTACTGTAAAACCTGTTATTGTTGGGGGAATATTGGGAAAGTGGGACAATACCAAGCCTATTATACCACCAAAAACAGTAGTTGTTTGACTTGAGTTTCCATTGGATATATTGCTCAACTTGATGTCTGTTCTTCAACATGTATTTCGAAGCCAATGACTCCCCAGTATCCTATTTTTTGCACACTGGGTTGGATCTTTTGCAATATTTTGCTATCAAGAATTCTCCATAAAGGTTTGTTTAATCCTAAAGATCCACCACTGCTTATACTGGAAGGTCATGCAAACATCTTTTAGATTTCTCATTCGAACCCCCCCTTCATCGTAGGGGAAACTTTAATTTTTCCATGATGCGCAATGGTATCTCTTCTATAACTTTTCCATCCCCAGGAAAAAAAATCAGCCATCAGCATTTGGATTTGTTTATGTACAAATGATGGAGGTGTTATTGCAGGAAATTAATGGACAGGGAGTGATTGTAGAACATGTTTTGTCACAACTGCCCTACCTGCATAACTAAGTTGTTTTGTTTGCCAACCTGTAACCCTGCATATAACATTGTTAACAAGGTCAGAAAAATAAATAATCCTAGGCCTACCAACAAGTAAAGGCCAACCTAGGAAATTAAGATGGATTTGTTTTTATCTGAAACCAGTGAGTCTTTTGATTCTGTCTCTTGTGTTGTTGAAAGAATTGGAATGGAGCATAAAGTGATTCGTGTAACCATTAGTTAGTTTGCCAAAAGTATCTTCATACTCCTTCAGATTTTACATTAGGATCTCCAAAGTTTTGCATCTTCCACAAGTGAAGAGGATTATGTCATCTGCAAAACTCAGGTGGTTCACTTGAGGCCCTATCATTTCCATGAAGAAGCCATGGTAGACTTGGTGGTTATGCAGCCTATTGAGATACCTTGAGATAAATTTAGCACCTAAAATAAATAGGGCTAGAGATAGGGGGTAACCTTGCTTGAGTCCTCTAGTGGAGTGGAAAAAAATAACATCTTACAATTAACTATATTCGAGTACCAATTATTGGCCATAATTCTCCACACCATCTAAATAAATATATCAGCAAAGTGCATTTTCCTTAGAAAAAGTCATATATAAGACCAAGAAACACTGTCATAAGCTTTTATCTCCAATATTATAATGACATTGCTCCCGATATTGGGTTTCCTCTTAAAATTGTAAGAGCCAGTAGAAGGTAAATGAGTGATAGTAGTCTGGGGAATCATTTCCATTCAGCAATCATTTACAAAAGTCCTGTCTATCCTTTTCCGAATTCTGTGGTTGATACCCCTTTTGTTGGACCAGGAGAACTTGTGACTACTGAAACCAATATCCATAAGGCCATAATCTTCAATCACACCTACAAACTCTATGTTTTTCTTCATATTATAAGGCACCCCTCAAAACTATTCATCAATAGCAGTTATCACATTGAACCTAGAGAGCACCAAGGTTTGTTATCAACAGTAGCTTAATGAAGCTTTTATCCCATAATTGCCTTCTAAGGTGATCCTTGTATATTTCATAAACAAATGTAGTAATAAACATATACAGTACTTCATTGTGTTACATATCATAAGTGATTGTTGTTCATCTTCATCAAGAATGGTGCATCAATAGCACTATGAAGAAAAACCCCAAATTTTGCTATTACAGTTACTTGTAGCATTATCCATGTTTAATTGAACTTTAACACTTTGAACATGAACACTATCTGAGAATGGTTCCAGAATACCAATGATAGACAGGTGATGAATTTTCCTAAGCATTTTGAGTTTTTTCGACACCCATTGAGTGTTGATTCCTCTCACATTCCATATGATTGTACTAATCATTGGGGTGACCTGGAGGAGAAGAGTCTAGTGTTTGGTGTGCCCGAAATGACGGTGTTGATATCTTGATTCTTGAAATTAAATCTGCCTTGTTGAAACTCACTTGGTCGTAAACATTGCTTTTGTGTTACCAGTTGTATCTCATCTTTAAGAACTTGATCTTTTGGAGGACAAAAAGCTTTGACTAAGCTACACTAGTCTCACCATCATCATCATGACCTTCTACAAATTGGTTGTCTCTGTCAAGTTCATCTTCAGAATTATCAACTTCATACTCATCTATAAGAGGTGCACTGTTGACTTGACAAAATTGTTGTCTCTTATTAGGAGGATCTGTAGGTAGACGGGTCATATATGGAGTTTGTAAAGGACGAATGTCCAGATCCTAATGGTCATTTACCATAATAAATTTAGCGCAATGTTCCTCCCCCTTTCCTGCTCCCTTTCCTGTTCACTTTCCTGTTGTTTACATCTGCCTCTTTTTGGCTGCATCCCTCTTTTGTTTGCTAGGTTTATTTACGCTCTTGGGAGTATTCTCAGGATTACTAGTACTTTCCTTATTCACCATATATATTTTCATGGAAACCTTGCTATTTTAATCATTGTGATCATTATCTTTTTTCTTTTTTTCCTTGCTTTTTCTTGTGTTATGTTGTCTGTTACTTTTTGTCTGTGTTGTCTACTGAACTTGTTGTTGTTTCAACTATTGTTGCTGGCTATTTTGTTATCAGTGGCTCTAAGGTCTAGGTTTTTGTCCGTCTTATCCCCCTCATGCAAAACATGTGGCGAACTCCCCCCTTTGGTTACTCTATCCTGAAAATTAGTATTGTTCTCCTGAATTCCCCCGTCCTTCCCTCCTTCAAATTCCCAAGTTTGAAGAATAGATTTAGCAAGTCTATTGGAGTTGGGTTTTATAGCTATGATACTTGAGGTTTTTGCCTTGTTCTCACCTTCCTGCATTTTTCTATAATTTCTTGTAGTATTTTTGTTTTGCTTTACATTTGCTAGTTGTTGTTCATTGTTGGCCGATTCCTCACCTTTCATGTTGTATATTTCCTGCACATTGAAGTTAGTGAAAGCATTGTGATGTGAAATAAAGGGATTACCTGTGTTGAGTTGCTGGCTGTGATTTTCCTTGTGCTGTGTGATTTAGTGTTGAAGTTCGCTTTCATGCTGTCTTTTGAGTTCCATCCTCTTGCTGTTTGTGGATCTCTTTCTTTGTCTTTGCCATTCCTCTTCTTTTTTCTTTTGTTTGTTCCTTTCCATGTTATTCTATTGCTGTTGTTGCCCTGATTCTTGTAGTTTGTCTTGAGTGCTTGCATTATCTTTTTGGCTTTGGTTTTCCTTCTTTTTGTTTTCATTTTCATTTTCTTGTTCCTTCCTGTTTTTATAATCATCATCCCTCATTTTGGATTTTCACTTTTCTATATAATGACCTTGATGTCTACATTGTTCGCAATAAGGGGGCAGATTTTCATATTCCATAGGTTTCCATTTCCCTATTGTTAAGTTATCATCAACAAGTCCAATCCACATATGTCTAGGCCTAGCCTTGGTTAAATTCACCTGCACATTAACTTTTTCCATACTACCCTGCATCTTTTTATGGCAGCTATGTCTAGATATTTAGAACCTTACCAACAATTTTAAGTAAAGGAGTAAGAAAAGGTTTGGTAAAAAAGTCCCAAGGGAAACCTGGTAATAGCACCTAAACTGGAACTATTGGAGTCTCTTCCTCAGGGGTTATGCTTGTATCCTCATGAGTTATCCTTCAATGGTCATTCTCTATTGTGTCCATACTACGTTATAGTCCAATTCATTTTCAAGATTAATAAACACGTGTCTTGATTTGTAGTGTGCAATATTGACCCCCCACTTAACTGAGTCTATTAAATGAAACTCTTTCTAATAAGCTCAATCTTTGGATTGTGTTACTGAATTTCCCCACCAAAGTGTATTTGCAGTCCACAGTCAGGGTGTGCATATAGTCATGCATGTCCTAGATCAAAGCTGGGTACCCCTGTTAGGTTCTTTGGCTAGGAGTGTTTGTTTATCACAATGTTGGGGGTTTGAGCAGCATGGATGTGTCTAAGTCTAGCAATCATGGTTTGGATTTCAGTATAAGGAGCAGATTCACTTATGTTTTCCTGGGAATTGGATTTAGTTACATTGGGATTAGTAGTTTCATTTGGTTTTATGAGAGGATTGTTTAGATGGTTATTCTGCGGAGGCAAAGTGGATTTATAAAAGTTGCTAGATATTTTTGGGAAGTATTAATGGTAATTGTTTTGCTCAACCCTCTTATTGGGAATGATGTGTTGAACTTGGTTCAAATTCTCCATAAGAATGTCTTGGTTTTTACTAACCTATTTTTCAACATTTTTTAAACTTCGCCCGTAGTACCACATCACAAATAACTCCTGGTATCTTTCCTATGGAATTAACATGCTCATGGCCAACATTATGATTATTATGAAAATGCTTATAAATAGGAAAAGAAGGTTAAAATATACCATTGAGCTGATTTTCCTCATTTGGAGTCGTGTTTTGGACAAATGAATATGATGGATGATGCTCCTGCAAATTATTCATAAGATCATTGCCTTTACCTGTCATTGGAGTTGAATCATTGCTTGCTACTGTTTTCATTGGGTTGAAACCAAATGAGAAGTGTGAAGAACTTCCTACATCAATTCGTTCCTTTCCTTGATTGCTTGAATATCTTTCTTGATTCACTTGAGTTCCATTTTGAGATTGTTCCTGAGCTAGATTATCTGAAATGTTGGTAAGGGGAATCTCAGGCTCCATAGGATTTGTCCTATTCGTGTCGCCTTCTCTATTTTTTTGTGGTTCAGTAGTTTCTACATCGGAAAACTTTTTATCAGTGATTGGATTATCGATTCTAGCTGAAATCGCTATGATATGTACCTCTTCATCAAGGGAGTCATCCCCAGTTTTAAAGTCGCCATGAATATGCTTCGAAGTTGTTCGAAATTGAGGGCGACTTTCCAGCGATTTTTCTTTGATTTCCCCTAAAATCGCTTTCTTGTATTTTTCAACTAGCATGATGTAATCTGTTGATTTTTAGTATTATGTATCTTTTGTTGCATAGAATCGATCCCTATTGTAACACTTCCAAAATACGATACGAGTCTTAAGGACTAACATATGTGCCATGGGTTCTAAAAACTGTTATAAGACCTATAATTATGAATATAAGTAATTTAGGAGTTTTAGGAACCAAAACATCCAAGAACGCCCATGATGTTCGGAAATTAGTTCAAAGGGGTACTAGCGTGCCTTAGCCTATTTAACTAGCTTTTAGGAGTTGAAAATTAATGAAATTAAGTGGAAGGGTTTATAGAATGTGCTTAATCTCATTCTTGGTTGAAACGTCCGGGTACAACTCCCCAAGGACCAACCAAGGTCCCTTAAGGAGAAGCCTTGCAAGTTGATGTCAACACTATCCAGGCAGTGTGCATCACGAATTGTTGGCGACGATCCGTGTATAAATCGACTTGGGCGTCATTGCCAACCGTCGACCAGCACATAGAAAATTTGAGAAAACCCCCTCCTGCACAGTCTCTGACCAAGATTACGGTGATGGAGCATAGAGGCAGTCCTTCCCGTCGATGGACCAATAATTCATCGATCGTGGTCTCATCGATTGGGTCTGCAACTTTTTTGCACGTTTTAAATTAAGTTCATTAAAATAATTAAGGGGTTTAGGAGTTAATTAGGTCTCAAAGGAATATTAATTAACTAATTTAACCCCCCATATAAAGAGTGTAACCCTCATTAATCTAAACATAACTCACAAAATAAACTCTCTTCCCTCTCTCTTATTTTTCTCTCTATTTGAAGACACCACTGAAGAAAAGCTAAAGGGAGGGTTTGGGGGGCTGCAAAGAGAAGATTTCACCATCAAATCTTCATCAACCATTGAGTTATGGGATTTTATTCACCTTTGAGACTCTTTTGTCAAAGGGATCCTCCAAAATGGATTTCAAAAGTTGGGTTGTCATATGAATTTCACTCAATTACTTATTTGATGTTATGAACTGAGTTGTTTATGGTTTATTTAGGATAAATGGATAGATTAACATGTAATTTAACCTGATTATAGTAATTGGTGATAATTTGACGTAAATTGAAGAGCATGATCCTTAACCCTTAACCCTCGGTTGATTTTGATGTAAATTGGGTTGTAATTGATTCAGTAGTCTTGATTATGGGTTAAATAAGTAATAGATTATGACGACCAGAAAGTATCCCTAGAAGTTAGGGAGAACCCTCATTTCGTAATCGGGCGTACTTGACCCTTTGTTGTCTTCTACAAGCTCTTAAACTATCATTTCATTACATAAGATATGAAAAGTAGTGCGGAATTAAAAATTTTCAAGAAATTTGATATAAAAATGAAATCTTTAATAAATACTTAACAAATCTCATCGTCACAACCCAAACATAAAGACAGAACATAATTAACTTTGGGACACGTCCCCTTTACATTTGGAAGAGATAAATAATAGGTCTTAACATAAGGAAACTTAAGATGATAAAAATTACGCCCTCGGATATATGAAGAAACACTTTATCTTAAGAGGAACATTCTCAAGCTTTGCCTTCTAGACTTCAACCTTGCTTTCAAAACCTATACTTATAGTATAGAAAAGTATAGGGTTAGTACAAATAATGTACTAAGTATGGCATATGTAAAAACATGCAAAAAGTGACATTTTAGTGAAATAACATTTCATGCCAAATTATTTAAAACATTCAAAAATTTAGATGTAAAATACATGAGGAACATCGTTTAATAATTAGAGAAGGATTTCCATAATTTTAACCAAAATAATCACTTTACAGCAAACCCCAAAATATTACAGTGACTCAATTTGAATAGTACAGTGAACAATTTATAAAATTACAATTAATTCATCCTATTCTAATAAGTTAACTACTAAATCAAAGTAAAGAGGAAGTGAACTCATGTCCGTAGGAGTTTTCCTTACTAAGGATTATCCTTAGACTAACAAAGATAAGACATGAAGGAAGTACGCATATGCCTCATTAAATACACACCAAAGCGATCATCAAGACTACCTCATTTTGGATTACTCACCTCACGTAAACAAGCCCCCACTCAATGAAAATACACTAGAAGAACACCCAACAAACCACCAAAGTCTTCCCATTCAGAATGCCTACTTACTGCAATGAGTAGATGGCATCCCATACCACCACCTATTCTAAGTAGCATACTATTTTAGAAGGTTTGGCACCAAGTCTTCCCTATCGGAAGGTCCTACTTACAACAATGAATAGATAGAGTCCTATACCACCACCTATCCTAAGTAGTACGTTCTTTTAGAAGACTTAGTTCATTTTATTCAAATAAGATTCACCAAGACTCCCCTTTTGGATTTCCTACCTAGTGCAATGGATAAATAGTGTCCCATTCCACAACCTACCCTTAGTAGAAAAATCCTTTAGGAAACTTAGCGTATTCGCTTTTGTGGCAGTTAGCTGAATCAACATAGACCATGAGAGCTGGACACGGAATCCCGATATTAACCCCTATCGGATGAGGGATCCTCACTTGCGTGGAATGAGTTCATTCTATTAGATTTTACATGGCTTTCCCAATAGCTACACCTTTGAGGGTACATAGTTAAGGGATAAAGAGATTGCTACTCAGTAACTCATTCTCTACTAACGAGGAGTACTCATCTCAAAAGGTACATTTGAATAGAAGATCTCAACTCACGAAGTCTAACCACCTCCTCTTCATATCCTCTCGGTACTAGGCATAACTTCCCATGGATTCTATACATTATAAACTATTGGTCAAGAATAACTAGTGAACATCACATCTTAATTCACAAAGGGAATTAAATCCTCAAACCTATCTTAGGAAGCTAATGGGATGAAGTGGGGTTCCTACTAAACACTTCATCTCAACTCACGAAGAGTGTTTCATCCAAAAAATCCCATTTAATATATAACTTAGCTTCATTCATTCATTCAAGTGTGAGGTTGTGTGTACATGTGAGCACACCTTGCACATAAGCATCATTCATTTACATTTATTCTATACATGCTTACACCTCCATTAATTACATTACTCACTTTACATACTTAACATAATCATACAAGAACTTTATACATAATCCTTAACATAATTCTCATAACATTCTTCATAGAACAATTAACAAGAATAACTTCATTCAAGCACACACTCTAGTGTACTTCACATAATAAATTCATAAGGCACATTTTACAAGACTTACATATTTATCATCTTACTTCACATAACAAGCCCTAATAGCCTCATTCACAATAAACTAGTAACTTCACATTCATACATTTCAAGTAAACACCGCCACCAAGAAGGTGGACCATACCACTAAAGAGCATTTTATAACTAAAGCTTAATCAACAAAACAAACTTACCCTTTAATCCAAGCTTCCATCACCTATATGATAAAGATCAAACAATAAAAGACATAACGAAATAAAAAGATATGTGGATTAATACTCAAGTTATTAAAATTATGGGCAACAAAGGAATAAACCCTCACCTCCAAATTGACTTGAACAACGTAAATTCAACCCAAGAAATAATAATCAAAGGAAAACAAGAATCACAATGTGGTAACACTTAGATTACTTAAACTCAAGAGGTTAACTAGCAATCTAAGATTCACCCTAATTACACACTAAGATGATACTATAATTGAAAAGTAAACATTCAATTTAGTCTAAGTGTTGCAAAATGATAAAATTAAAATATTTATACTATGGAAATAAAGATGACACTTCTTTTACAATTTTACCCTTAATAAGGTAAGGGCCTTGTTTGGTTGCCTTCTTTTGTGAATTCTTGAATTAATGAAATGTCCATTTGCACTCATGGACGCTTTCCTTTTTCCATATCAATTTGATGTAATTTAAACACGTTGTATGTCCTTCTTTCTTAACCTTAAATCTCCTCTAATGCATCCCTTTTCAATAACATTGTTTGTAGGCCTTGGAGATCCTTTGTTTGACTCTGTGTGAATGGTCTTGAGGGGTAAATGTCACTCATGTTAGTGCCATCCATGCTTCCAAGTTATCATCCTCTCCTTTTTGAAAATGATTCGTCCTCGCATCCAAAGGATCACTTACAACACAAGGAGCTAAATCAGTACTATTGAAAACATTATGAACACTATATTCAATTGGTAGGTCAATCATGTAAGCATTGTCATTGATCCGCTTGACTACTTGAAAGGGTTCATCTCCTCTTGGGCTTAGTTTCCCTTTTTATACTTGTGGAAACCTTTCCTTTCGGAAATGCACCCACACCCAATCATATGGTTTGAAGATCACTTCCATTCTCACTCGATTTATTTCGAATGGACACCTTTGAATTGTTCTTTTCAATGGACTCTTTGACCTTGGCATGAATGTTCATCATCTCTTTTGACCTTTGCTTAGCATCTAGTCTCACAACAACATCACTAGACAAAGGAATCATGGTTAATGGAAACAATGGTTTGAAACCATAGCAGGCTTCAAATGGACATATCCCAATACAAGAGTGGAAAGACCGATTAATGTAATAATAATCAAGGGTAAATGGTCTCCAAAGTAGTTGGGGTTTCTCTAATCATGCATCGAAGCATGGTTTAAGAGTTTAGTTGAGTACTTTGGTTTGTCCATCCATTTGAGGGTTGAAAGAAGTAGAGAACAAAAGTTTCGTACAAAGTTTACCCCATAGAATCTTCCAAAAATGACTTAGAAACATGGAATCCCAATCACTAACAATGGTTTGAGGGACTCCATGCAATTAAAGTACATTTATTACAAACAAAGATGCTACATGTGTTGCATCATCACATTTGTGGCATTGAATAAAATGAGCCATTTTAGACAATATATCCACTACCACAAATATACTATATTGTCTTCTGTTAGTCCTAGGCAGTCCCAAAACAAAATCCATAGAAATATCCATCCATAGAACATTATGAGTAGGGAGAGGAGCATACTTACTTTGGGGTCTGGTCGTGGATTTGGCTTGCCTGAATTCAAGACATTGTGCACAAATCCTCTCCACATCATGTTTCATCTTGGGCCAAAAGAACTGCTCCTTAATAATATCAAGTGTTTTTGGTACCCCCAAAGTGTCCCATCAAACCACCACTATGAGACTCCTAGACAAATAACTCTCTCCATGAGCTCATGGGCACACATGCTCGACCAACATTGAACAAAAAACAATCAACAAGTTGGTTCCTATCACCTCTCTTCCCTTTAGTAAGATTATCAAAGGTATCATTGAAGTCAGAATCCATAGAATAGAATCTCTTTAAGCTTTCAAACCCAATCAATTTAGAAACCAAGGCATTGACTAACACAAACCTTCTTAATAAAGCATGCACTACCACATTCTCCTTGCCTTGCTTGTAGTTGATCACATATGGAAAGGTTTTAATGAATTCAACCCACTTAGCATGTCGCTGGTTAAACTTGTATTGTCCCTTAATATGCTTCAAGGACTCATGATCGGTCCTTATAACGAACTCTTTGTGCCACAAATTGTGTTTCTAATGAGCCAACACTCCCACAAGTGCATACAGTTCCTTGTCATATGTTGAGTACTTCAGTGTAGCTCCTTTTAGCTTTTCACTAAACAAATCTAATTGGTTTTCCTTCTTGCATCAGCACACCACCTATACAAACACCTGATGCATCACATTCATTTTCAAAGGCCTTATCTATGTTGGGTAGTTGGAGCAAAGGTGCAGAACTCAACATAAATTTCAAGGCTTGAAAAGACTAGCGCTGCTCCTCTCTCAATACAAAAGGTACATCTTTCTTGATCAATTCAGTCAAAGGAGCAGTAATTGAACTAAAGCCCTTCACAAATCGCTGATATAAAACTTGCTAACCCATGAAACCTTGTTACCTAGGTTGTACTTACTGGGGTCAACCAAGTCTTGATGGACTCCACCTTCTATTCATCGACCTCAATCCCATTTATACTAACAAAAAAACCCAAAAACACAACTTTGTCAACACCATATGAATATTTTTTGAAGTTAGCAAAGATACACCGTTGTAGTAGAACATGAAAAACTTATTTCAAATGGGATACATGTTCATCCATTGTCTTACTATACACAAGAATATCATCAAAATACACCACAACGAACTTGATGATGAAAGGTTTCACAACATTGTTCATCAATCTCATGAAAGTGCTTGGGGAATTTGTCAATCCAAATCGCATCGCAAGCCATTCATACAGCCCAAACTTTTTGTCTTGTAAGCCATGTTCCACTCATCAACCAGTTTCATCCGAATTTGATGATACCCACTTCGATGGTCAATCTTGGAGAAAACAATATAACCTCATAGCTCAGCAAGCATATCATCATGTCGAGGAAAGCTGTGATCTTATTTACGGCTCTACAATAATTACACATTCTCCAAGTGCCATATTTTTTGGGAAGAAGAATTATTGGCATGGCACAAAGACATAGGATTTTTTTAACCAACCCCTTCTAAAGAAGCTCTTTCGCTTGCCTTGATAGCTCTTTGGTTTTTGCTGGGTTACTTGTATAAGCTGGACAATTGGGAATTTTTGAACCCGGTACAAAATCAATTTGGTGCTCGATTCTCCTCAAGGGTGGTAATCAGCGGACATTTCATCTGGAAATAGTTCATCGTATCCCTGCAAAATAGAAGAAATAACACTAGGAGAAGTGCTAGTATCATGGTTAGCATGTATCAAAAGGTTGAATTTGACGAGCCACAATAGAAAGATTCCCTCATCTACACCCTTTAAACACTGGCTTTGCTATCTTGCACATGTTCTTCTTATTTTTAGCCAAGGTACTCTCCTTTTTTGAAACGATGGTGGAACTTTCACCGTCACCTTTTGCGTCTGTGGTTTTTTTTCTTTCACGAAGCTCTTTCATAACCCGATAGTCCTCACTCACTTATATGGAGTGAGGGTGCAAGCACATACTTTTTACCTTCAATCACAAAAGTGTATTTGATGGATCTACCTTAGTCCACAACATCTCTATCAAATGGTCAAGGTCTCCCCAATAGTAGGTGACATGCCAATAAGGGAACCACATCATAGACCAATTCCTCATTATACTTTCCCACACTACACCAAATACTTACTTGTTTGAGGACCTCCATCTCTCCACTCTCATCACGCCATTGTACCTTATGAAGATTGGGATGCTTGCTGCTTTGAATTTTTATACGCTCTACAAAGTAACTACTCACCACATTGGTGCAACTTCCACTATCAATTATTAAGGAACACACTTTATCTTTAATTTTGTACCTAGCATAAAATAGATTCTCCCTTTGTTGAAGTTCTTCATTTGCAGGGCCCCCATAATTCTTCTCACAACACATGAAATATTGGCATTAATGTTCAAGTCTTCATCATCATCTATCAAGGACTTTTTCTTCTCCATGAATCAAGCTAAATTAACCCTCTCGTCCATCCTTTGTTGATCATCCACCGAAGCACCTTCCTCTCCTTAACCCCTATCTCCCTCTCCTTCATTTTCTTCTTCTCCCTTATATTCATCTTCTGTTTTATATCCATCACGATGAGAAATGATTGTTCTTATATTTGTACACTCACTAGAAACATGTCCCCTCCCTTGACATCTAAAGCATTGAAATGTTGAGGGTCGAGGAATGTTAGGTTTAACACAGTAACATCCTTGTGGTTTCTAACTTGCCTTGTATTTGTAATGAAACTTGACTTGGTTATCTTGACCTCCACCTTTATATTTTTCCCTAGATGTCGTCTTCAAATTATTGCGACCTTTGATCCATGAGGAAGTTAAAGAACTTTTCCCCTTGTATGACTTTTCTTCTTTCAAATCTGCTTCTACCTTTGAGGCATCATGGAAAGATGCTACAAGAGTCTCATAGTGGTTAAGCTTCAAGGGCTTCAAGATATCATATCTCAAGTTTTCCATGAATCGTATTACTGTACAGTCCATATTCTCTTCAATTTTAAACTTCATATGCAAGTTCTCAAACTCATCATAATATTCCTCCACACTTTTGGTACCTTGTCTCATCATGTACATCTTCTTGAGCACCTCCTTATAGTAGTTTGGATTCAAGTATCTCAACTCCATAAGTGTAATCATCTCTTGCCAAGTAGGTAACTCGTAGTTATGATGACTTTCCCTTTCCCTCCCTTGGATTCCCACCAAGTTGATGTGTACCCGTCAAATTGCATGATAGCATACTTCACCTTCAAAGATGCAGAGATATTGAGAAACATCAGCTCACTTTAAATTTTCCATTCAAACAACTCATCGGGGTCACTACTTCCTTTAAACCTTGGGAGTGTGACCTTCATAGTGTTCAAGCCCCTATCTTGATCATTCCTCTCCCTAAATCTATTTCCACTATTTAACATCCTATCACCTCTATATCCCATCCTTTATCCTCTATATTCGATCCTATCTTGATCTCCCCTGCCTTGGTCCCACCCCAAGTCCTGAAGTCTTACTCTTTCTCTTTGTATTCCATTTCCATCTCTATCACAAAAGATGTATTTGAGTCATTTCTAAATGGAGTTTGGTATTGGACTTGGTTGGCGAAAAAAGGAAGATTCTTATGTGGTGGGTGATAGGGTTGTGTATTTGGATGTGATGTAGGCTGTCTTAGGTGATTCGGAGGGTTTGGACTTTTGAAAGTAGGGTATTGGTAGTTTCAGTTACGACTTTGTGAAGTAGAACGTAAATTATGAGGTTGTTCTAGAGTAATGGTGGTGGAATGCACCGATTTCCTCCTTATCTCCTCATTTTTGGGTTGAATTACTTTCCTTCTGTTCTCATTTTCTACCCGTATAAACCTCTCCTCCATACCTCCCATCCTTCCATTTATTTCTGCTACTTGCTTAGAGATGTTGGCAAGAACCTCCATGATGTTCTCCGAGATCTCCCCAATTGGATTTGTATTAGACATGATACCTAAAAAACTCAACAAACGAGGTTATTAGAAAAAGTCTCACTTCACTCGTAGGTAACTCTCAACTCACCTTCTATGCCAAATTGATAATGAACTAGCTTCGTTCAATCAAACTCAAGATCATCTATCTTTTGTGATGGAATGGATTCTTTGACTCTTGAAAAAAGGACGACCCAAAAAAAACAAACAGACTTGAATCAAGAAGGGTATTAACGAATTAAGATGAGAAAAGTAGAATAAAGAAGTATTAAAAGATTCAGACTCAAAATAAACCAAGTAACAGAAGTAGAAGATTACTATTTGTTACTTAATTTGAAGAATCAAAGAAATTATTTGATGGTTAAAACTAGTTAACAAGTAATCAAAGATGTTAATTTATTTTTAAATAGTTGAAAATAGAACGAAAATGATTTTAGAAGAAGAAGTGAATTTAGACACTTAGAAAAATTTCAAGCGTCGAAAAAAATTCATCACTTAGAAGATGTTGATTGGATGATTTGATGATCAAAATAAGTTAACAAGTAATTAAAGATGTTAAGTAATTGTTAATTAAAATAAGGAATTTATGGGGAAAATGATATAAAAAACAAATCACGATGTTTGGACACATAGAAAAATTTCAGGGCATCTGGGCCTTGTTTGCTGCCTCTCTGCTGGCTGCTGATGCAATGTCGTGTGGCGCTGGCTTGGCAGATGTATGTTATGTGGCGGCTGCCATGTCACCACGTGGAATTGTTTTTTTCAAATTTAATATTTTTTCAAATATCGAATTTATTTTCTTTTCAAAAATTCCACTAATGGACCCCAAATAAACACTTTTGACCAACTTTTACTTGAAAAGTTTGATCAAATGTACTTTCTTAATTCTTCTTCTTCAAGAACAACTTGAAGAACACCAAAAATACACACTTCACCCTAATACACTCATATAAACTAAAAATTGGCTTAATATTTAGGATCTTCTTACCTTCAACTAAATGAAAAAATCCCACTAATTATTAACCTCCAATTTCTCCTCTTTCAAAAGACCAACTTTAAAAATTTGAAAAGCTTGAAACCCTTTAATGGTAACTTAACTTCTATAGCTCCAAATTGAACAAAATTTTAATTCTAGACCCAAAATACACTAGGGAACAAGGATTAGTGTCAAAAACAACAAAACAAAACAAAAAAAATTCCATAATTTTTTTAATCCACGACTAGATTTGTAAGAATAATTCTAAACTTAGGCTCTTGATACCAAATGATAAAGATCAACAATGAAAGACACAAATAAATAAAAAGATATACGGATTAATACTCAAGTTATTGAAATTATGGGCAATAAGGGACTAAAACCCTCACCTCCCAATTGACTTAAACAACCTAAATTCAACCAAAGAAAGAACAATCAAAGGAAATGAAGAATCACAAAGGGTAATAGTTAGATTAATCAAACTCTAAAAGATAACTAGCAATCCCAATATTCACCCTAATTACTCACTAAAAAGACACTTCAATTTGAGAGTCAATATTCAATGTAGTATAAGACTTGCAAAATGATAAAAGACTAACATTTATATTAAGGAAATAAAGAAGACACTTCTTTGACAATTTTTTCCCTTAAGGAGGTAAGGGCCTTGTTTGGTTGCCTTTTTTTGTGAATTCTTGATGAAATGGCCATTTGCACACATGGCCGCTTTCCTTCTTCCTTCTCAATTTGATGTAATGAAAACATGTCCTTCTTTGTTGACCTTCAATTTCTTCTAATGCTTCCCTTTTCATGAACGTTGCATATAGGCCTTGGAGATCCTTTGCTTGACTCCGTGTGAATGGTCTTGAGGGGTGCATGCCAATCATGTTGGAGTCATTTGTGCTGCCAATGTTATCACTATATCATTTTATTCAATACATAATCATAAATTACCCTTTAGGGCATTAGCTAATCATCAATAACAACATAAGTAAAAAAAAGTTAAAAGATTATAAACTAAGCTCATTTAACCCATTTCTTAAGCTAACATTAGATGAAAAAGCTTTAACATGATTTCATTGAAGTTCTAAACTTAATCTCATGAACTAACATTTTATGTCATTCAAATGTTTTCATGCAAGACGCATATTTAGATTTAAAGATAGAAGAAACTAGGTTTGAAATCTCTTTTTAAATATTTTAAAAAGGGCTCCATGAATGGAAGAGAGTTCAAGGATTTATATGACACCTCACATTGAATAAATATTAATGAGTTTTTATGAAGAAATGACCACCAACAGCCCTCCTATTTCCTTCTTTACTTCAAGCTTCCATGGTTACTTGAGAGTCTTCTAAGGGAGAGGGGTTTTGGGTTTTTGGAAGAGGGTTCTAATATTAGGTCTTACGGTTTGAAACACTTTAATATACATAAATAACCCTAAAAATAACAACCTAGGTTCATAAAATACTTGGGGTGAATATACCAAACTCCCCAAGACTTGTCCAATTTTTCATCGCTTTTGGGGCAGTCTCCACCAACGGATATACAAAAGAACCGTTGGTGGGGTATCATTTGTTGAGACTTAGCTCCATTTGAATCCTGTACAACTGAACCCTAAGGTCCAATCAACACCCATGGTCTACGGGCCATTGGTTAACCAACGGACCGTCCCTTGGTCGTCGTTTGGCCATTATTTTGGTAGGTTGTTGCTAAGAGCTGGGGTCCTCTTCTAGGGCCCCTTGTGGGACCTACAAGGGGTCGTACCCAAATGTTAAACCCCTAAACACAGTATTCTAGGTCTGAAGAACATCCCACATGATTTTCGGTTAAAACGAACACATAAAACTCACTCAAACACATCAAGACACACAAGCGCTATCTAAGCAACACCTTCCGAACGTCCTGAACATTTTCGGACGTTTGACCTCCAAAAATGAAAAAACTTCATAAACTTCCTAATAAAATCAATACAATTAATTTTTACTTCAATTTAACTAAAGAAACACTAATGATGATCTAATTCACCTTAGTTCGTTTTATGGCGTTACATTCGATGATGTTACACCAATCATTAATAAATTCGAATGGATTGTTGTATTTAATGCAAATCTTGAGAAGTGATCTAGGTTATGGAAATTGGCCTAAGTAAACTTGTTTTAAGCAATTATTTGGTATTGAAGTATGTGGTAGTGACTCTTATATTATTATTATCATGTTTATTATTGAATTATGTTGATGTGACAAACTAGTTGGGTTGATTTATGGGTTTATGGTAAGACACTTATGATGAACTATGAAAGAGACTTGGTAAGTATTGTAATCCGTATTCCTTACTTCAACTTGTGGTTAATTATGAATAAGTCAGGTTGATTTTGTTGGAGTATGCGTTACTTAAGATTGATAGGGTGCGATGATGTTGAAATGAAGTGTCTTGATTATGGTTGTGAGGTTGGTTAAGATGTAAATTATATAAGAATACCAATCTGCCTTATTATGAAGTGATATGCAATGTGTTAGCCTCAACTATTCGAATTGTGATGAAAGGATTTATACTCATGCAATTCTTATTGAGTTGTTGATGATGATGAATGTACAAGCGGTAGATCGTTTGAACTAAACTAAGCTATGATTGATAATTAAAGGCTTAAAAACATTTCAAAAAGGGACTCTAGCTTAGCACCGAGTAAACTAGATTGAGGAGTGTCCCTTCCCACATAGGGAAGGTAGGAGCACCCAGTTACTCTTGTAATTGGAGAAAATAATGCATTGAGCATAAAGAGTGCCCAACTATACCTCCTAGTTTTTGAAATATGCTGCCCCCATAAGAATACTACCTAGTGGACCCACTTAGTTGCTATTTTTTATGTTTTGGTACAACCTTTCAAAGTAGTCTGCCTTCTTCAGTGTATGGTTTTATGACACCGGATTCCACACTAGCTCATGTGGTCTATGTTGGTTAGGGAATGATCTTCCCAAAAGACAAAATTAATTAAAGAATTGAACTATCACTAGGATAACCTAAGGGGTCTAGTTCAGCCGAGATAGGGGTATGAGACTCTACCTAGGCACTGCACTAGTTAGCCTTGAGGGGAGTCTTAGGAGGATGTTCTTATGTATGTTTATGTCTATGATGATTTATGACATGTATATGAAGGACTTGAACATTATTGATATTATAGGTTGACTAGTTCAATTATGAATGTGTGTTGGTTTATATTGTTAAAGTACGATAAAATGTATAATTAAATGTCATGTTATGTGAAGTAGGGTGTTATTCATGATTCTTGTTGGGTTACTTGGTTGAGTGAGGTTATGGGGCTTCGCTTCGTGAATGCACTCGTTAACTTGATAGGGGTTCATGGGTAGTTGTCTTGCTTTGCTATAGTGAAATGTACTCTTATTCATGCTTATTGTTTAATGTGACTTAGATTTGGTGTTACTTCAACATGTGTCTACTTGTATAGTGGTAATGTTTGGTTGGACTAGATTTGATGTTGTGGTATTGTGATGATCATCTCTATGAATTAATAAATGTGAATCACTGTTTGTGTGGTTTTGTTGAATATGCATATAAGTTTTAAGGAAAAATGCATACTTATAGAAATGTCCTTTTCTTACCATGTTCTATAAATATATGTGCATATGGTCTCATACATAGTACATGTGTAGTAATAACCCCATTTTCTTTCTATCTCTCAAAATTTTAGGTTCCGTACATTGAAGGCTAATTCAAGACGACTTGAAGAAGGCTTGGATATTCTCCATCATCCATGTGTGTAGGTCCTCACTTTAGGAGGGTGATGCCAACATCTTGCTTATGAATATACTTTTTTTTTGTAAGACTTTTATGTTAATTCCACTTTCATTTGAGCACGATTTTCATAAGCCTTTATGTGGCTTCTTT
This sequence comes from Solanum arcanum, assembly GCA_027789145.1. Taxonomy (NCBI): domain Eukaryota; kingdom Viridiplantae; phylum Streptophyta; class Magnoliopsida; order Solanales; family Solanaceae; genus Solanum; species Solanum arcanum. The sequence continues at coordinate 19,605,269 of CM050935.1, read as the reverse complement.
ACACTTGATGTAGTGGTATGCCCAAAATGCTATGATCGTTTAGATTGTATGAGATGAGACAATCTTTGAGACTATCTTTCTATGTTATATATATATGTATGTGCAATAAAAGTACAAGGTTATGTAACCTTTCTTATACGAAGGGTCTATGTATACTCGATACCACTGTATTACGTGTATGTAGAAGTCTATGTAAACCTCCAGGTAGATGTAATGAAAAGTTTTAATTTTTTCGAAAATTTCAAACTATGATTGTAATGACATGAAGCTAAATGCTAGTCTAAGTCCTTAAATAGGCCGCCACCATTGATTATGTCTAGGGGGTAAACATGAATGTGACACTAATAACTTTTGAACCTTGATCAACCGTATTTGATTTGAGGAAATAATTTTGCGACTTCCTGAAGATGTACTATTCATCGCTTCGGTGTTTCGCGAATTCACAGAGTTGTGGGATGAATTAGAGGATGATTCTTGTTGGTTTGTGTTCATCTTAGTTAGGATACCCTTTTGGGGTTGGTCCGGTGGACGTGGATGGACTTCCGGCGAGTCATACGCCATGTGTGCTAGTTAACACTAGCTGTTGGAACAATGATTTTTCAGCCTTTGGGAACGCGAGTGATTAGAAAGATAAGTTAGAGAGCGAAAAAAAAAGATAAATGGAAGAACCATGTATTTTGGGCTTTCTTTTTTTGTTTAATTACCCCTGGAGGAATAGGGTATGAGCATCACTCCCAGGATTTATTATAGATAAAAAAAACAAAAGTACATAGAGGGGGACATCAACCATACCTCCTATCTTAAGATGGTTCATAGTCTACTTCCTAAAGGAGTTACTCATCCTCTTAAAAAAAAGTTTAAGAAAAAATGTAAGCACCTAAGTATAGGAGTTCTCTCCATATAAAGATTCTAGGAATGTAATCAAGGGAGACTCTCCCTTTACATAATTGCAAAAAACACGAGCTATCATATTCTACCTATTCAAAGTAGCTATAAATTGGAACTATAACTATGTTGAAAAGGGGGAGAATATTGTCTATAGAGTTTCTTTGATCTTCCTAATTTTCCTTCTTCTAAAATTGGACATATCCAGCTTATCTAGTAAATAGTATGTTTTTGCTTCTTTAGGTAGTTGCTAGCTGTTGAAATATATCTGTGGAACTGTAATGTTGTGAATGTGTTTGTATAACATCCCATATGTAAAACATATGAAAAACTAGATTTTCAGAAAAATCTGCTGGTGCAACCAACGGGGCCATTGACAGACGGTAGACTGACCCACGTTCCATCACGCACATCCATCAATGGGGTCATCAACCCCCAGAATCTTAACAATGGAAAATTTATTTAAGTCATGATCGAGGGACGGACCTACGGTCCGTATGTCAGACTACAGTCCGTAGTTCGTGACCGTCGATTGACACCCCAGTCATCCACCAACTTAAAAAATCCATGGATGACCAGCACGGTCCGTAGAACATTGGTAGAACCTCAGGAATTTACTAAATATATGTTTCCAAATAAGATTCTAAAGTTATTATTCAGTTCGTCACATGAATTTCAGAACCCTATCTTTGTATTTCATTAGTTCTTAAATTACACATGCTAGGTCAAATATTTCAGTTACTTCAGATATACATGCCTCAGTTATAAATGCATAATTACAAGATTAATTATTGCATCCTCAGTTTGTATGTTCAGTTTTGAGCTATCTAGTATTTACATAAATTCAATCATAATCAGCTAGTTACATAATTCATTGGAGTAGCACTAATACGATGTTAGACTAGGGTTGAGCATATCAAATTAGTCCCAGACCTACTGGCCAAGTAGGTTGTAAGTCCCCTCTGTGGCAATCAGTTTAGTGATCACGCCACCATGTCTTCATACCTTTGGCAAGGTTTATTGGATCCTCTCGATGCAGAATATACATCGGAGTCCACGTTTAGCTCATGTGATTTTATTATCGGCTCTTAGTAGCTCGCACATTTTAGTCAGACTCTCTTGCATTGACCATTTATCAGTATACTCAGTATTCAGTTTCAGCATTATATAAATTGGTCATCGCATTCAGTTAGCTTAGAATTCTCTATTTCATGTTCAAATTATTATACTTGCTTTTGTGCTTGTTCAATTATGTCTTATTTCAGCTTTACTCTATCTTACATGCTTAGCGCCTCTTAAGTACTAACGCATACGTTCCCTACACCTTCTCGTGATTTAGGTTCACGTTCTCAGCATCAAGATCATGCATAGAATGATTTTCGAATCTTTAGTTCAGCAGATTTAGTTGTGAGTACTTATTATCTGAGGACAATAGTCATGTGTTCATTTCAGTCTTTTAGTCATTTAGTATCAAATTTTTGTAGATTTAGTTAGGGCTTGTCCCAATATTTCTAACCTAGTTTAGAGGCTATTTTCGGACATAGTTAGTTTTAGCTTAGTATTGAGTTAATATTTCCCTTGTATTAAACTCATTGTTTTCAAAAATCTCAGTTATAGAATTTGGGGATTCCCCATCTTTTGAGTTTAAAGTATGATTTAGTTTCCACAATAGTTTATTATCTTTAGTATGCTCATGATCATGCCAACAACGTTAGTTTGGGATATCTTGTGGTCCTAGCTTCTGTGTCCGCATCTCGGGGATAACTCAGAGCGTGAATGCTTGGATAGGGAATCTTCTACACAATTTGCTTCTATGAATGTGTGTCTGTAGATAAGCTCCTGTGTTTGGTGGATAAGATTATGGAGCCTATCGAAAAGAGAGGAGACACTCTAATGAGGAATGGTTTGCCGCCTGATCCTGTTGATCAGTAATTGTGAATCCACTTCAAGAATAATTTTCCTGCATCCAGTTTCTAGGGCCCAAGTAATTCCAAAATAGCTGCTTCCAGTTCAGCTTGATTGTTGGTGCCTTCCCTAGCAGGATCAACTTTTCCCATCTGGAAGTCAATTTAATGTGAGTATAGTGATTTGTCATGAGCTTGTAGTTGTCTTTGTAAATGGCATTCTTGACACTGCTCATGTTAGATTGTGTGCTTCCATGCTTGTGGGCACACCTATTCTTCCACAGATTCTAACATATGACTATTGGTGTAACCTGTAATAACAACTTTTGTTCTTCATTTTTGTGTGTAGTTATCCACCATTGCATGATGAGTTGAGATAGTGATTTGTGGTCAGTCTTGACTCCCGGTGTATCTGGAAAACTTCTCTACTCATTTGCAGCAATGGGGCCATTGTTAAATGGGTGTTCTATTGTATCCATCTCTATCCTGTTACAACAACAAAAACAGTTTATAGGCTCAATGCCAAAACTTGGTAGAAGTTTTTCATTAGTGGGGAATTTCCCTCTCAGGGTTCCCCATAAAAGAAAAGAAACTTTAAAAGGAATAATCTTATGCCATATATGAGAACTGAAATTATCTTCTCCCTTATTTCACTCCATGCAGATGAGCAGCTGAATATTCCATCAATGTTGAGCTTCCAGGTTTCTGTATCTGGTAGGTATTGTTGAAGAGGAATTTCAGTGGCCAGAATATAGTCTAGTTGACATGAAGGTTCTTGTTGGATCAGCATGTTCCAATTCCATTGTCCATGTTTTTCAGAAATCTGCTATAGTGGTGTTATTGAACCTGTGAATATAAGTAGAAAAACGTGCTAAAGACCCCATCCCTTAATAGCTATCCCACAAAAAGGAGCAATTGCCAAAGTTGATCTTCCAGAGAATATGTTGCTCAACCCTCTGTATGTTATGAATAAAGTGTTTCCAAGTTAATGAATCCCTTGTATTACATTTCGTACATATAGGTTTAGACCTTTGACAATATTTAGGCTTCAAGAAGTCTCCCTATAAGGTATGTTTAGACCTAAATATCCACCATTATTTGTATTGAAATGCCATGCATACATCTTTAATATTTTCCATACCAAGGCCTCCTTCCTTATACAGTAAACTTAGATTCTTCTAGGAAGCCCAATGGTATTTGTTTTTCTTCTCTTATCTCCACCCCCAAAAGAAATCAGCCATGATACCTTCAATTTTCATAAGTACAGTAGTAGGAAGAGTGACTGCAGACAGTAGATTAATAGGTAAGGCTTGCAAAAATGGGGCATCCTAGGTATGTGATAGGACCTTCTTTCTGCTTGAATCCATTAATCCTTTTGATCCTTTCCATGGGGCTGTTAAAAGCATTGAATTAATGATGAAGTCAATTTTATCTCTTTTAATAAGATGGCTTGAAGTTTCTTTATATGAGTTAAACATTTTCATAATCAGCCTGAGAGTTTTATGTATTCTAGAACATAAAAGGATAATATCATCTGCAAATTTCAGGTGATTCACTTGAGGCACATTCCTTTTTTCATATAGAACCCATGGTACTTACTGGTTATGGTTATGAAATTGTCGAGGGATGTTTATAGTACCTCTGCTCCTCTAATAAATAGGAAAGGCGAAAAAGGGTCACCCTGTTTGAGGACTTTAGTGGACTGAAAAAAACCATACCTCTTACCATTCACAATAATTGAGTACCAATTGTTCACCATGATCCTCCATACCATATTAATGAAAAACTAGCTAACCCCAACTTTCATAGAACAATACAAGTGTAAAACCAAGAAACTCTTTCATAGGCTTTAGCCATGTTAAGCTTCATGATTACATTACTCCCATTATTGGGTTGCTTGATCTGATGGATATTTTCTTGTGCTAGAATAATATTCTCTGAATAACTTCTACCCTTGACAAACCCAGATTGGTTAGTAGAAATTAATTTAGGAAGGATAGGACCAACTCCAGAACTGATTACCTTTGAAATAATTTTACTAGTGAAATTACTTAAGCTAATAGGTCTAAACTCAGTAAACTTAGTAGTATTAGTTACTTTAGGAAGCAGAACAATACATGATTGAGAGAAGTATGGTTGTATCATTAGGTCACTGAAAAAATCTTGGATGACCTCAAATAGTTCCTCGCTGATAATGTGCCAATCTTTTGAAAGAAGTACCCATTGATGACATCTGGTCTTGCTAAAGAGGTAGGGTTTCATGGAAAACACAACATATTTTAGCTTTTCCATAGTAGGAAGGGTAGTTAATCTCTCATTGTGTTCATGATTACCATTATGGGAATGCAGTCCAAAGTCTCTTCATTAATGTGCTTATCCTCACATGTGAACAATTCCTTAAAAAAGCCACAAGCAGCCTCAACAATGTTCTCATCTACTTGTAACCATTCCCCATCATTTTTGAGTAATTATTTAATGAATAATGTTCTTCTCCTTCCCATTATTAGGTAGTGAAAATTTTAAGTGTTAGCATCACTATATTTGAGCAACTGTAATTGTGTTTTTTTCTCATTATAGAGTGTTCCAACTTCAGATATCTAATGTACTCAACATTGAGTTCGTGTACAACAGCCATATTGATATTATTGTGATTCTGAGTAATTTTGTCTTCAGTAGTTTTGACTTTTTCCTCATATTCCTTTACCTTAACGAAAATATCACCAAAACACCCTTTTGGACCAAGAGCTTAAAGTGTTAGAAAAACATTTCAACTTTTGATCGAATCTCCACATACCAGTACCCTCTACTAAACTCTCCCAATATGCTTCTATTGTATACAAAAAAAATGAGATGATCCATCCAACAGTTAAGAAATTTGAAGTACTTAATGTGAATCTCATCCTTTGGAATCATCTCCATTAGGAGAGGACAGTGGTCTGACCAATAGATGAGTGATAGTAGTTTGAGTCATTTTCTCTATCCATTCATCATTTACCATATATCTGTCGAGTCTTTTCAAAATAATGTGATGAATGCCCCTCTTGTTTGACCATGTAAATTTTTTTCAACGAAAGGCAAAATCTAGAAGACCACAGGCCTCAATAACTGCAATGAAGTCAAGACTTTTCCTCATGTTATAAGGCACACCCCCAAGTTATTCCTCAGTTAAAGTGATCACATTGAATTCCCCACTGAACACCATGCTTTACTGTTAATATTGGATTGATGGAGCATCCAATCCCACAAAGACCTTCTGAGATGTTCATTACATTTAGCATACACAAAAGTTGTGATGAAGTGATTTTGAATCTCATCGTGTCTAAGGTTACAAGTAATCTGTTGTTAATCTTCTTCCAAGATTTCACAATATATGTTCATGTTCCAAAAAAGCCAAATTTTTCCATTACAATTAATAAAAGAATTGTCTATAGCTAATTGGTTTTGAAGATTTGGATATGAGCCTTATCTAAAAAGGATTCTAAAATAGCAATAATAGAGAGATGATGTATTTTCCTAAGAATCTTAAATTTTTCCAAGATTCCTTGAGTGTTGATTCCCCTCACATTCCAGATTATTTTACTAATCATTGAGATGATCTGGATGTAAAGAGTCGGGTTTTTGGTCATCCTCAAGTGACTGTGTTGATTCTTGTATGTTGAAGTTGAATTTGTCATACTGTAGACCCCTTGAAGATAAACCTTGACTGATAGTGAACTGTTAGATGTCTTCATGAAGGTACTGATCATTATGACGACTTAAATATTTGATTAGAAGTTCACTAGTCTCATCATCATCATCAGGGTCTTGTAAGGATGGAATTTCTTCATCTGTGTCATCTTCAAAATTATCTGGGACTATTCATCCATGGTAGGGATAGTATTGGTTTGATAAATTTTATCTTAGGAAATAGAAGGAGGAGGGATCCTATATTAAGTCTATAAGGGTGTAATATTTAGTGGAGATTTTACTTGGTTACTAGTGCTAGCATTGTTACCCTTATCCTTAGCCATCGCTTCCCTATTTTGGTTTGGTCTGATACTTTCTTCATCAAGTTGCTTGTTTTTGTCACCTTTTTCTTTTTCTTGATTCCTCCCCCCCTGATGTTTTTTTTACATGTTGCTGGTTTCCTATATTATCTGTGGCTCTACAGTCTGTATAATGGTATGTGTTCAACCTCTCATGCAAAACATGAGGCAAATTCCCCCCTTTGGAGACACCTTGCTGCAAGTTAGTATGTTTCCCCCTAACTTCCCCCTCCCATCCCTCCTTCAACTTCCTCATTTGCATTAAACACATCAATGGGATGTTTACAAGAGTTGTTTTGCATAGCTATGATACCTTCTTCCTTGTTGTTAGGATCTACCTCACTTTGTGTCTTCTGCTTATTATTGTTGTTGTCTGTGATAGTTTCTGCTATGTCATGTATCCTGTATCCTCTTTCCCTGTCTATTCTTTTTCCTTCATATCCAAATTTGCAAAATAATTTTGTGTAACTTATTAGGAATACCTGATTGTTGAGTTGTGGTTTGATGTTGTTTATTTGTCATCCTGTTGTGTGTTGATGAAGGTTTCCAGCTAGTCTTTTAAACTTTCTCCTCCTGGTTTGTTATTTCCCTTTTTAGTGTATGCCATTCCGCATCCTTTTTTGGTCTGATTACTTGTATGTATTCCTCTCATTGATGCTTTGTTGTTGTTTCGCCACTGTTTGTTTGTCCTTTGCTGGATGATCCTTTTTTCCTTATGACTTTGGTTTTCCTTGTTTTTGTCTTTCTTTTCATTTTCCTTTTCCTTTCTCTGTATGTATTCCTCATATCTCATCTTATATTTACATTCCTCTATGTAGTGCCCCTAATGTCTACAATATTCATAATAAGGAGGAATATTTTCATATTCAACTGCTTGCCATATGCCTATGGTGTCATCATCATCATTCAGTCCGATCGACACATGTCTGTGTCTAGTCTTGGTCAAACCTATTTGCATATTCACTTTAGCCTTATCTGCCCTTGATATTTTAATAGTAGTTTTGTCCAAATATAACACATTTCCTACTGTTTCCAATAAAGGGGTGAGGAATGGTTTTTTAAAACGGTGCCATGGTAGTCCTGACTAGGACTGTAGTTGTTTCTTCCTCTGGACTAAAGTAAGGTGTCCATACTTGTATCCTCATAAGTTTACCTTCAACTGTCATTTGTGTTGTAGTCTAGCTCATTTTGAAGGTCAATGAATACATTTCTAGCATTATGGTAATCAATATTGACCCCCCACTAAGTTGTGTCTATTGAAAGAAAGTTTTCTGATGTGCTCTAACTTAGGCATAGTTGTACTAAACTTCCCTACCAGAGTGTAATTGCAATACACAATCAGAGTATGCATGAAGTGATGCATATAAAAATCAGAACACAGGTTAGCCTTGTTTAGTAGTTTGTCTTGGTGTCGTTTTCAAGACAATTTTAGGATCTTGAGCTGTGTGGATGTGTCTTAATCTAGAATCCAAGGATTGGAAAACTGTATATGGCACAGTTTCAAGGACATGTTCTTGGTTATTTGCTGGAGCAGCTCTAAGATTTGTGAATTAATTAGTTTTGGGGTTGGGAGCATTTTGGATATTATTTTGGACAGTTGGAGGTTGCTTACTAAAATTGCTAGAGATTGTAAGGAACTCTCTATGATAATTGTTTTGAGCATTATTTGCTCCCGGGTTTGTTTGCATATTTTGTACCAATTTTCTAGTCTCATTCCCTTGGTTTTGTACATTTTTACTTAAGAATTTTTTTGTTATGTTCCCTTGGTTGTTCAATACTCACAGCAGCACTTTGTCCCATGGCTTTATCATGCACATGTCCAACATTATCGTTATTATTAGTTTGATTATGGACTGTAGCCAAGGAAGTATACTTACCCGATTGACGTTCTTCCTCTTCATCATATGTGTGAGGACCTGTGAATTATGTTGTTTGCCCTGTCTTTTATCATGAACATATCCAGAAGTATGGGAGCCTTTCGTACCTTTAACCGAGTGTCCTGCATTGCTTGGAGAATTTTCAAATGATTTTACTCCAAAATAGAAGTGTGGTGAGCTTTCCACATCAACAATTTCCTTTTCTGCATTTCCTGCATTGATTTGTTGACCATTCGAAACATGACCTGCATCCATGTCCCTATCTCTCCCTGTTTCTCCATTATGTTGTTTCTCCAATCGATTTTGCTCATAGATTTCAATGTGGTCATGAGATAAATGATTTCATATGTTAGTGAGAGGGACATCTTATTCAGCAGAATGTGTTCTGTTAACCTCCTGCCATTAGTGTTCCTTCCAATGACTTTTTGACCACTAGATTTCAAGGTACATGTGACATGTCCTCCCATTTCTCTTGAAATTACTGTAACGTGGACTTCTTCCATGAGGAATGAAACCCCAGTAGGTAAAAATCCTCAAGTCTACTAGGAAGATGCTTGATTTTGAGCGCGAGTATACTGCGATTTGTCTGAGCTTTTCCCAGAACTCGCCTCTTAAGTTCTCTCAAGTGGCAGGGTAAAATTAATTGATTTTGCAGTATGTTGCAGCCCTTGATGAGTAGAATCATCCTCTGCTTCGTTGTAGCGTTGATTAAACCGAATAGAATATGGGGAAATAATTTTGCGATTTGAATCTATTTCACACTTAAAAATGCACTGTTCATCGCCTCTTTAGTCTACGAATTCCCAAAGCTATGTGACGAATTTGATGGTGATTCTTGGTTGGATTTGTTCTTTATATACAGGCACCCCTGTTGAGGCTGCTTCAATGGTCTGAAAGAGACCACCGGCGGCTCACGCGCCATTTTCGTTCGGCTGAAATAGCCGATGAAACTAGGCTATTAGACTGTTCCTTAAGAGCCCGCGTTTTAGGAAAAAGTTTTAGAGAGAGAAAAAATTGTAAAATACGGATGCGATCGTAGTATTTTGGGCTTAAGATTTCGGGTTTAGGGTTAGTTTTTATTAGGTTTTTGGGTTTAGGGTTTACGATTTGAAGTTTAATATAAATGGTTTAGTGTTTAATATTTGTGTTTTCACTTTCTTCCATATCTACACAAATTTTTTTAGTCTCACATATGATAGGAATGTGTTGTGATAGATGGAATTGTGAAATCATATATGATATAGCTGCTGCATTTTGAATTTGAACTTGACTTTGTGCATGGCCTACATGGTCTGTTGGTTGGGAAATAACCACTGTAACAACCTCCGTTGGTGCAGAATGTGCAACTCCATTTAGGCTACTGTAACATCCTCCTTTGTTAGAAGTAGGAATATTAATTTGCATACTTGATTGGACAATTTTTTTTTATCTCCTGCATGGTATTTTGGGCTTAGGGTTTAGGTTTTATTTTTTTTTGTTTTTTTGGGTTTAGGGTTTAGGACTTGAGGTTAAATATCAATGGTTTCGAGTTTAATATTTGGGTTTTGGTATTTTGGGCTTGGGATTTAGGGTTTATTGTAGGGTTAGGGTTAGGGTTTATTGAAGGTTTAGGGTTAGGGTTAATGTTAGGGTTAGAGTTAGGATTTAGTTTTTGTTAGGTTTTAGGGTTTGGGGTTAAGGATTTGATTTGTAATATCTATGGTTTAGTGTTTAATGTTAGGATTTTGGTATTTTGGGATTAGGGTTTAAGTTTTAGGGATAGGGTTAAGGATAGGGTTCATGTTCGGGATAGGGTTATTGTTAGGGTTTAACCTTTTTTTAGGTTTTAGGTTTTGGGATTTAGGATTTTTAGTTTAAAATCTATAGTTAAGTGTTTAATGTTTGGGTTTTGGTATTTGGTTTTGGGGTTTTCGGTTTAATCGTTTAGGGTTAGGGTTAGGGTTAATGTTATGCTTAGGGTTTGGGTTAGAGTTAGGGTTAGGTTGTAGGTTTTTTCTAGTTTTTATGATTCAAGTAATAGCAGTTGAGGTTTTAAATATAAGGTTTAGTATTTTATGTTTGGATTTTTGTATTTTTTTGAAGAACGACCCATGTTGGTGGGTCAGGGGCTAAGCAACAACCCCAAGCCTTATCATTTATTTAAATTTAAGAAGTACATAGAGGGGGGCATAAACCTTACTTTCGATCCTAAGGTGGGTTATGACTCGATCAACCTACAAAGGTTATTCAACTGCACCTTATACATCAAGTTGTATTCAAAAAGAAACTAAGCACATATGGAGAACTCCTCCTTAATACATAGTTTACTATGAATACATAAACTAGGAAGACTCTCTCTTTTACAAGAAAAGTCTATAAAAGAATAAGAACCTATTCTAATAACTATAGAAAAAATAGACAGTCATTACAAGTAGTATGTCTCAAAAAAATGTATCTTACACATTATACAACACGTAAAATATAAGGAATTTGATACATATTACTATAAATTTTAATCAAAACATTCATCACAATCCTCTACTTCTAGATCTTGTGATTGGTCTATTTATATTTACAGATTGAAGATTATGTCTTGTTTACATCCTTCCTCTTGGTGACAGTCCTTGTTTGTGTTTAGCATCTTGTATTTCGTCTTCATATTCAGTATGAAAGGTGGATTTAACTTCCTCTTTATATTCATTATTGTCCAAAGATATAGTATCTTCATCATACTCATCTTTGGAAGCTATATGGCTATGTTCATCCACCTCCTAATTATTTTTTTGTTGCTTTTGTTGATCAGCTCCAGTCGTTTGTTCCTTGTGTTGTTTTTTCTTAATGTTATCTCTTCTTTTTTACTCAATCTTGTCTTAGATTTATTGTTACTGTTTTGAGAATATTCTGCTTCATCTTGAATTGTTTGACTGCTTCTTCTTGTTTAATTTCCACACCTTGTTGAATATTTGTGTTTTGTTCTGCAGAAGAGTATTAGTTTCCTAACCATTGAGTATCATCATCATGTGTAGAATCTGGGCTGCTGCTGTTAGCAGGTAGTCAAAGTTCAGTGCAGACCCCTTCACTTCTGGTGTAATTATGAGGATCGCATCCGAGGGGTCAATATTCCTAGCGTTGGTTATCCTCTTCTACCACTAATCAGTTGGTCACTTGTATCACATGCTCTACAAAGATTATAACGTAAAGAAAAGTATAGAAAACAATGTAACTTACATGATCTCACAAGAGTAAGCAAAGGTGGTCTTCTCTCTTGATCTATGAACTCAAAATTTGATACTTGATTTTATTTAAGCATTCGTATTACATTCACTTTATTGTCTTACATATTTAGTATAATTTTTCGTGCTGACATCCCTCGCTGGGGAAGCTGTTTTTCATGCTGCACGCACATGTACTCTAGCTAGTAGACCTCCTTAGTAGGAGCATAAGACACTCAAATACTTTTGGTGATCTCTAGGTTAATTCTGAACTTTACTGAGTTCTTAGTAAATTCATTTTCATATTGTATCATAGTTAAGGGTAAGGCAGGGTCTGTCCCGAACTACTCTAGGTCTTTATCTTTTTAGAGGCTTTGTAGACGTATGTACATGGTTCAGTAGTGTCTTAATGAGTAGTAGCCTCAACGGCCAAGTCTTGTATATAGATTTTGGGGTTAACTTATGTTGGTTTTTATCGATGCGTTGTTTTTCAACTTGTCACAATTATAATAGTTAAATGCAGAGTAAGAACAAATTTCTGGTTGGTTCTGTCGGGTCCTTAGGGCATCGGTTACCTGTCCTTCTCAATAGGATTTGAGGTATGATAAAAGTGGTATCTAAGCAGGTCCTCCTAGGAAGCTACAAAGTCGTGTGTGTGTAAAGTCTTTCTTATGGATGTTTTGTGCACCATATCTATAAATCGGATGCTACGAGATATGTAGGAGTTGTCTCGTTTCATTCATTTCTTAGATTGTAAAATAGAAAAAATGTTGTAGGTGAATCATATCTAATTTTTAAATTGTTTTATTACAGAAAAGATGCTAGTTACGAGAAGGAGTAAAAGTACTTGTGAGCGAGTAGTTGTGTCTGCTAGCCAACCACTACCAAGTCAAGTTGTTCAAAGTGGGGCTCAATATGAGTCTCTATCGCAGACTTCTGCGATGCCTCCATCTCTTGAAGAACTAAGGAGGGAAGATGAATGTCAGGAACCCCCTATTAATGCTACCGAGCAATATTTGAGGAATACAGTCCAATTATTAACTCGTATAGTTGCTGGTCATGGCCATACACACCAATATTAAGTTGCATGTACTAATGGTGTAGATAGAGTAGCTGGAACACATATATCTGATTTTCTTAACTTGGACTCTCCATAATTCAATGGGTGAGATCTGAATGAAGATCTGCAAGACTTTATAGATTAGATTAAAAGAACTTTAGATATTATGTATGTAAGAGGTAAAGAAGCATTTGGGTTAGCAACATATAGATTAAAGGGTGTGTCTATATTGTGGTATGAAGCTTGAAAGAAATCTAAGAGAACAGATGCAACTTCGACTACGTGGAAAGAGTTCAAAATGACATTCCTTGACCATTATCTTTCATTGGAGATCCGAGAGACCCATGCTGATCAATTCATCAATCACCACCAAGGAGGTATGAGCGTGAGAGAGTATAGTCTAAAATTCAATTCCTTGTCCAGATATGCTCTTACTTTATTAGCTACCATGGAGGATAGAGTTCATCGATATATGGATATATTAGACCCATATTTGTTTAGAGAATGTACCATTACTTCATTGAATAAATATGGATATAGCAATGCTTTTGCACAAAAGTTGGAGGATCAAAGACAAAGAAGAAGGACGCAAGAGTCGGAAATAGGGCATTCTAAGAGGGCCAGATCCATCGGGCAGTTTACACTATCCCAGGTTAGTTTAGGCCTCGGTTCTATAACGAAAAACCTAGACCATTATCTTTCTACTCTACAGCTAGTGCTCCACCACAGTTTCAAGGGTTTAGGGGAAATTAGTTTAAGCGAAGAAGTAAAAGAAAAGGCTCACTAGTAGTGGGTCATCAAGAGTAGGGAAGGACGAGCCATCAAGACGTCCTCGACAGACTTGTAAACAGTTTGGGAGGAATCATGTAGGTGTATGTCGGTTTGGGATAAATGTTTGTTTTTGGTGTTGCACACCAAGGCATATGATGAGAAACTACCCTCATAGGGGGGTGTGGGTGGCGTTGCACAACCAATTAGATTAATTTTTGCATCAAACTCATCAAAACCTTCTTTGGATAGGTACAGATGCCTACATGTCGTGATGAGGATCTAGGGGAGCTTCTAGTTCTAGTGGAGGTGAGAATCGCACATATGCACTAGGGGATCGACAAAATTTAAAAGCCTCGCCGGATGTGGTTATAGGTACATTGTCCATCTTTTCACATATTGTATATGCATTACTTGATCCGGGGTCTACACTATCATATGTTACACCGTTTATTGTTGGAAATTTCCAAAGAACATCAAAATTATTAGTGAAGTTATTTGAACAGTATACACCGATTGGTGAGTCTATTATAGCTATCAGTGTTTTTCTTAAGTGCATTATGATTGTTTGTGATTGCGATAAATTGAATGACTTTGTAGAGCTATAAATTGTAAACTTTGATGTTATAATGTGTATAGATTAGTTAGCTTCTTGTTATTCCTCAGTAGATTACCGATCTAAGATAGTGCATTTCCAGTTTCCAGAAGATGTAGTCCTCGAATGGAAATGTAATATTCGGGAGCCAAGAGGTAAATTTATTTCTTATCTTAAGGCAAAGAAGTTTATTTCCAAAGGATACATATGTAACCTGGTCAGAGTGAAAAATGTGGATGCATAGCCACCAACCCTTAAATCCATTCCAGTGGTAAAAGAATTTCCCGATATATTTCATGAGGATCTTCCATGGTTTCCTGCAGAATGAGAAGTAGAGTTTTCTATTCATATGCTTCCAAATACATAACCTATATTAACTCCTCAATGTAGAATGGTTCCGGTAGAACTACGGGAGTTGAAGGAGCAACTAAAATACTTATTAGAAAAATGATTCATAAGACCTAGTATGTCCCAATGGGAGAACAGGTTTTATTTGTACGCAAGAAAAATGGATCATTAAGAATGCGTATCGACTACCGGTAGTTGAATAAGTTAATTAAGAACTAATATCCCCTCCCTAGAATTGATGATTTGTTTGATCAGTTACAAGTTTCTAGGTGTTTTTTAAAGATCGACTTGAGATTGGGTTATCACCAAGTGAGGGTCAAGGACACAAATATACCCAAGACAACTTTTCAAACACGGTATGGTAATTTTGAGTTCTTAGTCATGTCATTCGTGCTAACATATGCTTGTTCTATTCTTGTGATACTGCTGGCCTTATTGTGTAGGTGAGGGACCATGTTCCTTATATGATTAGTGTTGGTTTAAACTAGCTAGAAAGTGATGTATCATGTCATGCGCGTTTAAGCGTGTTTACTGTAAGTTGACTTTGCTGGATGTATTTAAACTAGACAGTAAGGTGCTAATTGAGCTTAAATTTTAAGGTTTAAGTTCTAATTTGAAGCAAAAGGATATAATATTAAGCTAGCAGCTGGATCACCTACTTTTAACTAGATTGATATTGTTCAAGTGCCCAAGCTGATGGACCAGATTTAGAATTGTAATAATGGGCTCACTTGAAGCCTAAGCCAATTAAAAGAAAATAAAAATAAATAAAAGCCCAGCAACCAAATCTGCCAAGGCCCAATATAGATAAAGCCCAAGAGAAAGCAACTAGGTGCATTACCTAGTTTGATCTTGTAAGCTACTTGATCTGCATAAACAGGTGCATCACCTACTTTAACAATTAGTGGCTGAAAATGGACCCCAAAAAAAGGAGGTTCTAGAGGATTTTTTTGTGCTCAATAAAGCTCCATATATATCCATTATGATCAAATATTCTTCACCCATTTTATAACATAATATTATAAATTATCTCCAGCTCTCCCTCTCTTTTCTCTTTAAGATTAAAACAATTGTTTTTAGTTGTTCTAGGGTTCTTTAAGAAACGCTCATATATGCAAACCAAGGCAAGTGAAAACACATGAATTTTGATAAATTCTACCATGAATAATTAGAAAAACATGTTACTCATGCTCAAGTATAAGTACAAAAGCGGAAAATTTCAAGAAGTAATGCTTACTTCCTTAGTTATTAAGATACCTTTTTCTTCTTCTTTTGTTTAAGTGTGAGGGAAGATGAAGTTTTAGAAGAGTTCAAGTTATCAGGAGAAGTTGCAAAAATTGAGGTAAGGTGACTGCTCAACTTTTTTTGTCTTCGTTGTGTATGAGTTTGAGTGAGGAACTAGGGGTGTGCTGTAATAAAGAACTCAAGGGGGTGGTGAATTCAATAATTGGTTTTATTATAAAGAATATTTTGGGCTATTCTATGTGTATTATTGTTAGTGCAGCTTGGTTGATCTTGGGGAAAGGATATATAATGTATTTGTTGGATGGGTTCATTATCTTTCAAAATTAGCTACTGTTCTACGAGGCTCATGGTGTGATAGCTGCTCATTTTAGCTTATCATAACCTAAATGTAGATTAAAACCAAAAATGGGAGGCTGATCGTGATACTTATATCGATCAGAAGATAAGGTATGAAAGGATATTTGATTCTACATCACTTTGGCATGAAATTGAATACTTGCGATTAATACCAATGAAGTGAATCTCATAAGTTCTATTCGTATAAAAGGAAACATAGTAGCACTGTACTATCTCCAAATAGGTAACAGTACTTCCCTCTATCCGTAGTGCATAGAACTACTTCATTATATGTTCACTATTTTATACTTTTGTAATTATCCCCGCATGAGCTGGTATAAAAATTGTATTACCAAAAACAAGTCTCGTGAATCCTCCTCTTTGTTGTTTGAAGTAAATTGTGTCATTACGCTTTTAAAGTAATTTTTTGGCGTTACATAGCTAGCTCCTAATGTCATTGTTATTGCCTTTAAGTATTATTTCTAGGTCTTCTATTACTGGTATTTACTTCCATATCTCCAAAATGATTTTGACTTTGAAAATAAAATCTCTAAAGAGTTACGATTATACAAAGAACAATCACAAATGAGTTATGAACTGATAAACAACAATCTAAAAAATTAAAAAATCTAAGTGAAGAAATCTACATAATTACGTGTGGCAACTCAGGGGCGAAAGCCTAGCATGGGTTGATCCCTATTTGTATAGAAGGGTGGCAGCTCAAGAGCGTTAGCATAGCATGGGCTGATCCCAAATGGTGTAAATATAAGGACCGCATCCTAGGGGTCAATATGCCTAGGCTATTAACCCCTGATCTATGCACTCATGGGTTGGTAGTTGATTTCATTTGAGTTCTCGTATTACATATGTTATATTACCTTACATACTAAATACATTTTTTCGTATTGACGTTCCTTACTGGGGATGCTGCATTTCATGCTGCTGGCACAGATTTTAGGTTTGTTCTCTCGTGTCCTTAGGGCACTGGTTTTCTTCAATCTTAATGGGATTTGAGGAATGACAGTTAGGATTTTGGTTAGGGTGTAGGTTTTTTTTAGATTTTATGGTTCACGTTTAGCATTTGAGGTTTAAAATCTATGGTTTAGTATTTAATGTTTGGGTTTTGGTATTTTGGGCTTAAGGATTGGGTTTACCTTTTAGGGTTAGGGTGAGGTTTTAAGGTTTGTGTTAGAGTTAGGGTTTTGGTTTTCATAGATTTTTGGGATTAGGGATTAGGATTTGAGGCCTAATATCAATGGTTTAATGTTTGGGTTTTAATATTTAGATCTTGAGGTTTAGGGTTTATGGTAGGTTTAGGGTTAGGGTTAATGTTAGGTTATTAGGGTTAGGATTGAGATTGTGTTTTAGGTTAAGGGTTCAGGGTTAAGAATTTGAGTTTTTATTATCTAGGGTTTAGTGTTTAATGTTAGGGTTTTGGTATTTTGTATATTGGGATTTGGGTTTAGTGTTTAGGGTTTAGGGTTAAAGTTAGGATTAGGGTTAGGTTTCGTGTTAGAAATAGGGTTAGGGTTACGGTTTAGGGTTATTTTAAGTTTTAGGTTTTGGGGTTTAGGAATTTTAATTTAAAATCTATTGTTTAGTGTTTAATGTTCGGGTTTTTGTATTTTGGGCTTGGTGTTTTGGGTTAATGGTTGAGAGTTAGGTTTAGGGTCAAGGTTAGGGTTACGCTTTGGGTTAGGGTTAGAGTTATGGTTTAGGTTTTTTTAGGTTTTAGGGTTTGTGGTTTAGGATTTAAGGTTTAAAATCTATGTTTTAGGTTTAATGTTTGGATTTTCGTATTTAAGACTTAGGGTTTTTTCATTAATTTTTTTGGAATTAGGGTTTAGGGGTTAGGATTAGGGTTAGGATATAACTTTTTTTTAGGTTTTATTGTTTAGGGTTTAGCATTAAAGGTTTAAAATCTATTGTTTGGTGTTTAATGTTTGGGTTTTGGTATTTTGAACTTAAGCTTTAGGGTTTATGGTTTAGTGATAAGGTTAGGGTTAAGGTTATGGTTAGGGTTTCATTTTTATAGGTTTTTGGTTTAGGGTTTAGGATTTGGGGTTTAATAACAATGCTTTAGTTTTTAATATTTGGGTTTTGGTATTTTGGGCTTGGGGTTTAGGGTTTAGGGTTAATATTAGGATAAAAGTTATGGTTTAGGTTGTTTTTAAGGTTTTAGGATTTGGGGTTAAGTATTTGAGTTATAATATATATGGTTTAGTTTTTAATGTTAGGCTTTTGGTATTTTAGGCTTTGTGCTTAGGATTTAGGGTTTAGGGTTAGGGTTAGGGTTAGGTGTTAGGGTTAGGGTTGAGTTTTTCTTTTGTTTTTAGGTTTTAGATTTTAGGATTTTTGGTTTGAAATCTTTTGTTATTGTTTAATATTTGGGTTTTGGTATTTTGGGCTTGGGGTTTCTAGTTAATGGTTTAGGGTTAGGGTTAGGGTTGGATTGGGTTAAGGTTAGGGTTAGGGTTTACGTTTTTTTATGTCTTAGGGTTTATTATTTAGGATTTAAGGTTTAAAATCTATAGATTATTTTTTAATGTGTAGGTTTTAGCATTTATGATTATGGATTTTTTTCTTGTTTTTTTTCCTTTTTTTTGGACTAAGGGTTTAGGTTTAGGGAGTAGATTCTTTTTAGGTTTTATTGTTCAGGTTTTAGCATTTGAGTTTTAGAACCTATGGTTTATTATTTAAAGTTTGGGTTTTGATATTTTGTGGTTAGGTTTTTGGGTTTATGGTCTAGGGTTAGGTTTCGGGTTTGTTATTTGTTTTTTTTAGGTTTTTTGGTTTTTTTTTAGAATTTAATGTTTAAAATCAAAGGTTTAGTGTTTATTATTTGGGTTCTTGTATATTGGGCTTGTAGTTACGGTTTATGGTAGGGTTAGGTTTAGGTTTAGGGTTAGGATGAGGGTTTAGATTATTTTTTAGGCTTTAGGGTTTGGGGTTAAGGATTTGAGTTGTAAAATCTATGGTTTAGTGCATAATATTAGGGTTTGGGTATTTTTTGTTTAGGGGTTTAGGGTTTAGGGTTACTATTAAGGATTACGTTATGGTTGGGGTTAAGGTTAGGGTTAGGGTTAGGGTTAGGGTTTACGAGTTGTTTCATGTTTTAGGTGTTACGGTTTAGGAGTTTTTTCAGATTTTAGGTGTTACGGTTTAGGAGTTTTTTCAGGTTTTAGGTGTTAGGGTTTAGGAGTTTTTGTTTAAAATCTATAGGTTATTGTTTAATGATTGGGTTTTGGTATTTTCGACTAGGGATTTAGGGTTAGGCTTAATGTTATTGTTAGGGTTTTGTTTTTTCTAGATTTTAGGGTTTGTGGTTTAGTATTTTAGGTTTAAAATCTATGGTTTAGTGTTTAATGTTTCAGCGTTCGTATTTTAGAGTTAGGTTTAGGGTTAAGGGTGTAGTTATCGGGTTAGGATTAGGATTAGGTTTAGGGTGTTGGTTTTATTGGTTAGTTTTGCGGTTCATGTTTTAGAATTAACGGTTTATAATCTTTGATTTAGTATTTACTATTTGGGTTTTGGTATTTTGGGCTCAGGGGTTTCGGGTTTATGGTTTACGGTAAGGTTTAGTGTTTTTGTTTTTTTATTGTTATTTGGGTTTAGGTTAGGGATTTGAGTTTTAACCTCAATGATTTAGTGTTTAATGATTGAGTTTTGGTTTTTTAGGCTTGGGGTTTAGTGTTTACGGTAGGGTTAGGGTTAGCCTTAATGTTAGGGTTAGGGTTAGTATTTAGGTTGTTTTATAGGTTTTAGAATTTGGGGTTAAGCATTTGAGTGGTAATATCTATGGTTTCGCGTTTAGTGTTAGGTTTTTTGTATTTTGGGCTTTGGGTTTAGGGTATAGGGTTAGGATTAAGGATAGGTTTAGGGTAAAGCTTCGTGTTAGAACAGGGTTAGGTTAGGTTTTAGGTTTTATAGTTTAGGATTTTGGTTTATAATCTATGGCTAGTGTTAAATATTTTGTTTTTGGTATTTTGGGCTTGGAGTTTCAGGCTAAATGTTTAGGGTTAGGGTTAAGGTTATGGTTAGGGTTTGGGTTTGGGTTTGGGTTAGCATTAGGATTTAGATTTTGTATAGATTTTAAGGTTTGTTGTTTAGGATTTAAGGTCTAAAATCTATGATTTAGTGTTTAATGTTTTTGTTTTTGTATTTTGGATTTAGGGTTTTTTTTTGGACTTAGGGTTTATGATTAGGGTGTAGGATTAGGGTAATAGTTAGGGTTAGGATTACAGTTGGGGTGTAGGTTTTTTTTAGGTTTTGTGGTTAGTATTTAGTATTAGACATTTAAAATCTATGATTTAGTATTAAATGTTTGGGAATTTGAATTTTAGGCTGAGGGTTTCGGGTTTATGGTTTATGGTTTGGGTTAGGGTTAAGTTAATGTTAGGATTTTGGGTTTTTATTTTTTTAATTTTTAGGATTTAGGATTTGAGGTTTACTATAAATGGTTTGGTGTTTAATGTTTGGGTTATGGTGTTTTGGGCTTGGGGTTTAGGATTTATAGTAGTATTAGGGTTAGGGTTTAGGATTATTTTAAAGTTTTATGGTTCGGGGTTGAGGATTTGAGTTGTAATATCTATGGTTAAGTGTTTAATGTTAGTGTTTTGGGTTTTGGGCTTTGGATTTAGATTTTAGAGTTTAGGGTTAGGGTAATGGATAGGGTTCATGATAAGGTTAGGGTTTAGGTAATTTTTTAGCTTATAAATTTTGGGGTTTAGAAGTTATAGTTTGAAATCTATGGTTTAGTGTTTAATTTTTCGGTTTTGGTATTTTGTTCTATTTTTAATACCCTTGGAGGGGTAAGGGCTTAGCTTCACCCCCAGGCCTTATCATTACACAAAAATTATGTACAATGAGGGGGCTTAAACCTTACCTCGATGAGAGGACTCCTCTCTATACATAGAATCTCGGAAGAATAAACTACGAAGACTCTCTCTTTACAATCTCAAAAATAAACCATCTAATTTAAGTACTCAAAGAAGCTATATTATGTTATAGCTTAGGCTATTAGATCATTCAAGGGGGTTCTTTATTCTTCTTTGCCTTTTTCCTTCTTAAACTTGGCATCTCAATTAAATCGAGTTGGTAGTATGCTTTTGCCTTTAAAGGTAGTTCTTGGCTAGTGTAATATATTTTTGGATGAGTGACTTTGTGTCTATGCTTGGATAGTGCATCAGCCACCCAGTTCGCTTCCCTGAATATATGTATACATTTGAAGTCCTAAGTTTGAGAGATGAGGCCTCTCAGTGTGTCCAGCTAATTGCATATATTCTATTGAGATGTAGTTTTTTGTTGGATCCAATTTACAATTAGCATGGAATAAATTTCAAAACTAATTCTCATGTATCCTAGCTCAAGTGCCAAAATCGTACCGAAGATGACTTCTCCTATTTCTACTTTATTATTTTTGCCATTTCAAAGGGGAGAGGTATAAGCTAGAATCATATTGCCTTTGATCTCTCAAAATTCCTCCTGCCCCTATCTTTTCTGGATTATATAGTTCACTCCCATGTGTATTGATTTTTATCCATAGATCAGGTGGTCTTGTTCAGGTAATCTTCTGCACTTCTGAAACTGGTACACATATTTCAGCAAGTTGGATGATTCCCTAACAAGTAGGGAGGCAGTTAACCTCATGATAAGTAGAACTTATAAGTTTATAGTTATCATTGTAGATTGCATACCTTACTCAAGTGACATTACAGGTTTTGGCCCCATATTTACAAGCACATATATTTTTCCAAAAAATCCAGCAGATGAGGATAGGAGAAGTCTATAGGATGAATTTGTGAGCTTCATTTTTATGTTTAATGGACCACCATTGAGCAATAAACTATTTTAATTAATTGTGGTCAATTTTTCACTCCTGCTCTATTTTCAAAACATCTCCAAACTTCAGCAGCAAGGTCACCATTTTTTAACATATGGTTGATGGTGTATAATCCTTACCTGTTCATACAACAAAAACAATAAGTAGGTTCTAGTCCAAACATAATTAACTTTTAATTGGTAGGAAGTTTCCCATTTAAAGCCCTCTAATGTAGGAAAGAGGCTTTAAATGATATGTTCTTGTGACATGTGAGAGCCCTAAATTGATCTTTTGGTGTTTTTACCCTTTTTTAATTCCAAGTTGAAGAACAAGTGAACATGCCATTGGAGTTGACTTTCCAGTAAAATTTGTCTAGTAGCTGTTGTTGAGGAACTAATCTATCTAGGATATTGGACGGTTGATTAGGGGGTACCTTTTGAATCAACAATTGGTAGTTCCACTGGAAATCTACCAAAAAATTAGCAACCTTCCTGTTTTCATACCTATGGCTTTTGTTAGAATATAGAGCAAGTTGTCCTGCACCAGTCCATTTGTCTCACCAGAAGGAGCAATTTCCTTAGTTAAGCTTCCACTAAATGTGTTGCTCAATATTATCCCTATTGTTGGTCTTGTGCTTCTTGTTCAATGAATCTCCAAAATCCCTTTTTTGTAGATGGAATTTGATCTTTCGCATTATTCGGATTTGAGGAAATATGCCCACAATGTGTACTTAGTCCTAAAGATATACCATTGTTGAAATTAAAATGCTAAGCACACAACTTTCAAATTCCTCGTTCCCACCCCTCCTTCACCAAAAGGGTAGCTGAGGTTCTTCCAGGAAGCCCAATTGTATTTCTTTTTGTCACTTTCCATTCCCAAAAGAAGTCTTCCATCAATTTTTGTATTTGCTTTAGTACTATGAAAGGAGGAGTGGTAGCTGAATTAAGTGAATGGGTAGTTCTTGAAGGACATGTTTAATCAAGATAGCTCTGCCCCCATAATTTAATTGCTTGTTCTACCACCCTGTGATCCTGTACAATACTTTAGATACAAGGTCAGAAAAGTAAGAAATCCTGGTCCTACCCACAAAAATGGGCATCCCAGATAGGTGATAATATCTTGCTTGTGCTTGAAACTAGATCCTTTTAATTCTTTCTTTTGTGACGTCAAAAACATTTTGATTTACCATGAAATGATTTTTCTCACAATTGATCCACTGGCCTGATGTATCCTCATAAGTTTTGAGAGTTCGCTTGATGAGCTGGAGAGTTCTGGATCTTCTTGAAGTAAATAGGATAGTATCATCTGCAAAACTCAAGAGGTTTACTTGGGGGGTCCTTCTTTCCATGAAAAACCATGATAATCATTGTGGTTATATAATCCATTTAGGGATCTAGAAAACATTTCTACACCTGAATATATTGGGCATGGGATAGGGGATCACCTTGCTTGAGGCCCCTAGATGACTGGAAAAAACCAAATCTTTTTCCATTAATTATGATAGAGTACCAATTGTTTGCCATGATTCTCCACACCATGTCTATGATAATTTCCTTGAAGCCCATCTTCCTTAAAACAAGACATATATAGGCCTAAAATACTCTATCATAGGCCTTAGCCCTATCAAGCTTAATAATGACATGACTACTTATGTTTTTCCTTTAAATCTAATGGATGATTTCCTGTGCCAACATGATATTTTAAGTTTTACATCTCCCTTTCACAAAACTAGACTGACTGAGGGAGATCAAGCAAGGTATAATAGGACTCAATCTTGTGCTCAATAGTTTGGAAATAGTCTAATGAAGTTGATCAGGCTAATAGGCCAAGACATACCTAAGTACTTTTCTCATTCTTGCATTATATTGTATTTTGTACTTGGGGTTTCGGGTTAATGGATTACGGTTAGGGTTAGGGTTTGGGTTAAGGATTAGATTTTAGGGTTTGTGGTTCAGGATTTGAACCACAAACCCTATGGGTTTTAGTATTTTTGACATTGGTTTTTTTAACTTTGGGTTTAGGATTTAGGGTTAGGGTTAGGGTGTAGGTTTTTTAGGCTTTATGGTTCAGGGTTTAGCATTGGAGGTTTAAAATTTAGCGTTATGATTAGGGTTAGGGTTAGGTTTAGGGTTTTGGATTTCTTAGGTTTTTGGGTTTAGAGTTTAGGATTTGAGGTTTAACCCCAATGGTTTAGTGTTTATTGTTTGGATTTTGGTTTTTAGTCTTGGGATTTAGTGTTTATGGTAGGGTTGGGGTTAGCGTTAATATTAGGGTTAGGGTTAGGGTTTAGGTTGTTTTTTAGGTTTTAGTATTTGGGGTTAAGCATTTGAGGTGTAATTAATGTTAGGGTTTTGTTTTTTCTTAAATTGGGTTTAGGGTTTAAGGTTCAGGGTTAGGGTTAAGGATATGGTTAAGGTAAGGGTCCGTATTAGGGATATGGTTTGGAATAGGGTTTAAGGTTTTTTTTAGTTTTAGGTCTTGGGATTTAGGATTTATTGTTTTAAATCTATGGTTTAGTATTTATAGTTTGGACTTTGGTATTTTAGGCAAGGTTTTGGGTTAGGGTTAGGATTAAGGAGAAGGTTAGGTTTAGGGTTATGGTTTATTTTTTTATATGTATTTAGGGTTTGTGCTTTAGGATTTGATGTTCAAAATTTATTGTTTAGTGTTTAATCGTTGGGTTTTCGTATTTTGGACTTATATTTTTTTTGGACTTATAGTTTAGGGTTTAGGGCTTAGGGTTAGGGTTAGGGTTATGATTAGGTTTAGTGTCACACCTCAACCTTAGGTGATGCAAGCAAGTGCCTTGTTAACACATGCTGTAAAAGTATCTATGATGAGAAAGAAAACTACCATGGAGATTACTGAAAAGAAGAAACATATACAAAACATTTTTACTAGCTGAACCACTACATGTTACAAGTGAAACTATGAATGCAGATGATAGCTTTACCATGTCTACAAAGCCTCTATTGGAATCCAAGAATGTACCACTATGAAAATACGCATAGTAAAGACTCAACGAATCCCCAAATAAACCTGGGGATCATCATCAACCGCGGAGTATGATGTGTTTCTATAGGTGGGGTCTATTTTTGAGTACTTGTACCAGCAACATGAAATGCACCGCCCAATAAGGGACATCAGTACGAAATAAATTACTAAATATTTAAGGTATAATACAAACATATGTAACATGAGAGCTCAAGTGAAACAAAATATCAATAGATAAGGATTAGAGACCACCATTGCATTTACTTATGGAATTGTTCATGTTACATTCTTTTCTTTACTTTTGTGTACATTATAATCTTTATACAACATATGATACAAATGACCTGTTGATCAGTTGTGGAAGAGGATGACCCATGGTAGGCATTTTAATCCCTAAGATGTTGTCCTCATAATTTAACAAATTGGAATTAGCCCATGCTAGGCTTTCATCCCTGAGTTGCCACCCTTCCATACCGATATGGATCGGCCCATGCTAGGATTTCGACCCTGTGCTTCCACCCACTTATACCAATTGGGATTCACCCATGCTAGGCTTTAACCTCTAAGCTGTCACCCCTAATCATTCAAATTACTTCACTTAGATTCTTTAATTTTTTAGATTGTTGTTTATCATTTCATAACTCCGTTGGGGTTGTTCTTTAGATAATAATAACTCTTGTGAGATTATTCTTTTTTATGTTCTCAAGTTGTTTGTGATTGCTGTTTTGGTGGTCATAATCCTTGTTCTCGATTTGAACTACGTGCCAGTAGTAGAAGACATATTACTATAGACTTACGATCATAACAATGACATGGGAAGCAAATGTGGTTTTGAACGTTATACTTAGGATCTTATATGATTATGTATGCATTTTAACATCTCAAATTGAAGCACATCCAACGAAGACATATAACATTCGGCCATGATCCTTGAACTCTATATGATACAAATACAAGGTGTTCATGAATGTGGAACCAAGGGGAAATGCTGGAAGATTCAACTTAAGGATGGATACGTAATCAAAATAAGTATATATAAAATTACAATACAGCATGTAGTGATCCTATGAGTAAAATTATAGTCTAACACAATGGGAGTAATAACTAAGAAAAGGAATATATGAACATGTGATAACATGACATATCTGAGAATAGTTGAAGAAGGTTGGCAAGATATGGGAAGATCATACATCCGTCCTATAAACATATGTGTCATATTTAATCTTGGATCACTCTAATTTAAATAAGGGAAATACGTTCCAAGGGAACTTAGACAATTAAACAAGTTTAAAACATGTATGACAACACTTGGTATAGTAAACACACACGTTTTACGGGGTCCTTTTTCTATCTTATACGTTCGGGGACGGCCCCTCATGGATGCTATCTATTCTAATTCGAACTTGTTGGATGCCAACTCGGCCCTTCGACTTAGTGCGTCGGCAAATTGGTCCTCCCAGGCTTGTAGTGATAAAATCATACTAGAATACTCACTTCAATGCTCTAGGGAGTAGGAACTGCAAGTATGGATCAATCACTACCAAGAGCACATAGAAAGCTTACTTTTTGTAATGCAGGATTTCTATTCATGCCAAAGAAATAAGAAATCAAATAACCTCACATACCTTTCTATACTATTCAAAACATTTACTGATATACCGTGGTTTCACCTTATTTTTAACGGATTTTCCTTAAGTTTAGTGTGTGTGCAAAAGCCATTTTGTATTGATTTTTATGTTAGTTTCCCTTTATTTGCAGGAACTCTGTATAAAGATGAACGTGGACGTTTTTGAGCGAGAAATGCAGAAAAGTTACAACCTACAGAGCTTGTGACGGTCCGTCAAGCCTGTGATTGTCTGTAGGTTACATCATAGTGAAGGTGCTGAAGGAAGATGGGGAAGTCTGACCAAGTGTGGGGTTACGAAGTTCATGACGGACCGTCATAGACACAATGGTCCATGATGGTTCGTCGTGTTGATCAGAGAAGTAGTCCAGTACCCAAATTCAAAGAGTTTAAGTGTTCTGGAATGGAGACCCTCGACGGACCGTCGTTCTTGGAACAGTACGTCATACCTGCCGTCGAGGGTAATGAAGAGAGCAGCAGAAGAGTTTGCAAAGTATCAGATGATGAAGTCCACGACGGCCCGTCTTGACCACAACGTCCCATCATGAGGTCAGTCGACCGAGCCGCGTTTTGACAGATTTTCAGCAATAAGAGTCCTTCTTTAATTAGGTTTTTGTTTTTTTATAAATAGTTGTAAAAACATCATTTTTGGGGTTAGACTCTCAGTTGTAAAAACACTTTTATGTTAGATTCTTTGTTAGTAGATTATTTTGGATATTAGACTTTGGATTGTTACACGTTTCTGTAGAGTTAATTCTTGGTGATTTTGTCGAATAATCAAGTAAATTTGTGGATTTTATTCTTTCTCATTGAAGTAAGTGCATGAATTCTTATATTATATATATGAATATTGTGATTATGAATATGGGTAACTAAACTCCATAACAAGGGTTGTAGGAACCATAGGAGAATAATGAGGTAAAACATAACTAAAATAGCAATTCTAGAATAGTTTCTTTCATTTAGAAGTCTTTTTAACAGATGGCCAACGTTAGAACTCACCTTAATACTACTTGTCTCACCAAGGAGGTTGATAACAGGAAAAGAATTATAAACATAGATTTAGTGTATACTATCTAATAGCCTAGTATTGATTGGTACGAGGCAATAACTTAGTCAAATATCTAATACAATGCTTAATCTGAGGTAAAGGTAAGGGATAGTATAGCAACACACGTAGCCGGACCAAGGTGCAGAGTGAAATCTTCTAGATGCCGGACCAAGGATTTTGAATTACATAACTTATCACTTGGCATGCAAGATACTAGGAAAGAATTGTTATAGTAAGAATTATCAAGTTAGGAACCTGTGGGGTACACGTAAGCCATAGTTCTTTTAATATTGATTAAACCCGAACATTTGAATTTGTTAGGTGTCTACTTTAATTTAGTTAGTTATGTTCATTCATTTAGAAATAAACCCCCCCTTTTTATTGTCTTTGTTTTCTAAGGAAATAATTGACTAAATAATAGTAATAATAGATTGAAGTTATGTCTGAATTATTTTCCTCATGGGAACGATCCCAACCTCATTAGTTGGGTTCTTTACTTGATACGACCGCATTACGTGTTATTTGAGAAGTAAGTTTGAGCGTTTTAAATTTTGGCGCAGCTGCCGACGAAAGTCTACTTTTAGATTAACATAAACTTATTACTAAAGTTTAGTCAATGTTTTCTTAATTTTACTTTTTTATATTATTTTTGATTCTTGCAGAATGAGTTTCCTTGTATGCCAAATACACGGAGAGGAAAAGAACCCTTGTTTCCCTACGATCACGAATTAGAGCGTACTCTATGCAACATGAATCAAAACTTGGGTATTAATGATGATGATCCAAACAAGAACATCCCAGCTTTTGTTGATGTTCATGGTCAGTTATTGCAGATGCTCCTGGTGAAAATCAATAGAGGGGAAAAAATCTTGCTTTACGTCCTCAAGAATACTATTGAGGCTGTGACAATATAGCAGAGTCCAATGGGCCACTTGTCTTGCCCCCTCAACCACCAGGACACACCTTTGTGGTAACTAGTAGCCTGATGCAAATGGTCACTGCTAGAGGTTTGTTTTCAAGGCTACCTTCTGAGGATCCATATGCCCATATAGCTAAGGTCAGGGTAGTGTATAATAGCTGTGTAGGGATGCGTGATTTGGATTTGGATTTAATAGGTCTAAGATTATTTCCTCTCTCACTAATGGGAGAGGCTGCTATTTGGTTCACTGAGCTCCCTTATAACTCAATTTTCACTTGGAACACACTAAGGGACGTTTTCTTAGAACGTTACTACACGGTCTCCAAGAAACTAAACCTCAATGACAAAGTAAACAATTTTGTGGCACTACCAGGAGAGTCTGTTAGTAGTTCATGGATAGATTCACTTTATTTTTGAGAAGCGTCCCCAATCACCGCATAGATGACGAGTCACTAAAAGAATACTTCTATTGGGGACAGGAGGACAATAATAAAGCGGTGTTGGATACTATAGCGGGTGGTTTTTATGGGGAGTGTTCTTATGATGAGATTTCTGAAAAGTTAGAGAAAATATCCCTGAACAATAAATCTTGGAGTACTAAGAAGTCAGATATTGGGAGAAATACCTTCGCAGTGCAATCCACTCACAACCCAGCCACAGATGAGATTCGTGAAGAGATGGATCATATGAGAACTGAGTTTTGGTTTGTAATAAAACATGTCACTGGGGGTTTAAAAAAGATAAATGCAATCACCTGCTTGTCTAAACCACCACCACAGAATGATGAATGCTATAATGAGGAGGATTCCAATGCAGTAAATGAGCAGACGGGGGGTTTCTGACCGAGTGCTCTAGGCTCTAATAAGGAGAATTGGTTCAAAGGTCAAGGGAACCAAGGTCAGATCTATGGGAACTATAACCATGAGAGTCATTATGTTCGAGAAGGAAATTAAAACTTTAACAACAACTATGATAGCAATAGGACCTATGTTCATCCTCAAAATTGTGTAGTTACTCCTAGGGATGGTTGAGGTAGTATGGCACGAGTTGAGGATATGTTGCATAAAATGATGAGGAGGATCGTTGCTAGGGATGAGCACACTAACAGTAAAGGAGTGATTTAGCGGGTATTGGGCAGAAAGTCGATACACATGCAATATCGATTAAGAAGATTAAGTTACAATTGGCCCAATTATATGCGACTGTGAACACGCGGACACTGGGCACTCTTCCTAGCAACACTGTCCAAAATCCGAAAAATGATGGACATTGTATGGAAATCAGTACTCGCGGTTGTAAGCAAACCGTTGACCCACCTATGCCGTTTAATGAGGAAAAGGTGACAACACATATTGATAAAGTGGTAGAGGTTAATGGTGAAGTAGAAGATAACACAGGAAATGGTGTTGAAATGCCTTAAAAGGTAATCCCATGCCTATACCACCACCCTCATTTCCTCAAAGATTAGTGAAAAAGACCAAGGATTGTAAATATCGGCTTTCTATAACAATGTTGAAGCAGCTTTCTATCAATGTCCCTTTGGTAGATGCTCTAGAAAAAATGCCCGATTATGCCAAGTTTATGAAAAATCTTGTTACAATGAAAAGATCGATCACTTTTGAAGATGATTATAGAATTCAACACTATAGTGTTATTGCTACAAGATCTCTTGTACAAAAGAAAGAAGATCCGGGTGTGTTCACTATTCATTGTACAATCGGGTTATTACATTTTGTGAAAGCATTATGTGATATGTGGGCAAGCATAAATCTCATGCCCCTCTCAATTTAAAAGAATTTGGGTTTGGGTCATGAAAAACCCACTACGATGTGGCTACTGATTGCCGATCGAACAGTAAAAAGGCCAATAGGGATACTCCACGATGTGCTAGTAAAATTGGATTTGTTTATATTTACAGCAGATTTTTTTATTCTTGATTATAAAGTCGATTTTGAAGTGCCCATTAAGCTTGGGAGGCATTTCCTTGCTACGGGAAGAGCCATAGTAGATATGGAAAAGGGGAAGAAGAAATTTTTGTTGAACAATGAAGAAGTGACCTTTAACATTTGGAGGTCCATGAGGCAGTGTGGTGAGCTCCAATTGGTATATCCTATATCCTACAAACTTGGTGAGTCATCTGAGACACAAATAGAAGAACGTCTAGGCGTAGAAACATTAGTGGCAGTGACAATGAATTTTGATAAATGATTGCATTGAAGACTATGGGTCATTAGTCGCATCTCTTGATCGAGGTGATGTTGGTCTAAACCTATGAAATATGAGTTAGACATTAATAATCGCGAGTCTCCACCCGCGAAACCATCTATAGAGGAGGCTCAAAAGTTAGAACTAAAAGCTTTCCCACCTCATCTCAGGTATGAATTCTTAGGAAATGGTGACACTTTGTCGGTAATCATTGCATCAACCTAAATGAACAACAGGTTGAGACTTTGGTGAAAGTGCTAAAAAGGCTCAAAAGAGATATAGGGTGGACTATTGCGGACATTGTAGGGATCCCTCGTGGTATTTTTTCTGCTAAAATCCAACTCATCCCCGAGCATAAGCAAAGTATTGAGCACCAGATACGCTTAAATCCACCTATGCAAGAGGTCGTGAAGAAGGAAATCATTAAGTGGTTGGATGAAGGAGTACTCTATCCGATCACTGATAGTAGTAGGCTATGCCTTGTTCAGTGTGTACCTAATAAAGGAAGAATGAGTTTGGTCCCCAATGAGAAAAATAAACTTGTTCCAATGAGACCGGTTACTGGATGGAGGGTGTGTATGGATTACCGTAAATTAAATGCATGGACTGAAAAAGATCATTTTCCTATGCCCTTCATTGATCAGATTTTGGAAAGACTTGCCAGAAAAGGGTGGTACTGTTTTCTTGATGGATATTCGGGGTATAATCAGATTTCTATTGCACCAAAAGATTAAGAGACCACTTTTACTTGTCCAAATGGGACCTTTGCATTAACGAGAATGTCGTTTGAGTTGTGCAATGCACCCTCCACATTTAATAGATGTAAGATGTCGATATTCTTCGACATGGTGGAAGATACTATAAAAGTTTTTATGGATGATTTTTTTGTGGTTGGTAATTCATTAGAGAGGTGTTTGAAAAATTTATCTGAGGTCCTTAAGAGATGTGAAGACTGCAATTTAGTACTAAATTGGGAAAAATGCCACTTCATGGTGAAATAAGGTATTTTTTTGGTTAATCGCATTTCAAAAAAGGGCATAGAGGTTGATCGTGATAAAGTCAAGGTAATAGAGAGACTTCCCCCCACCTATCTCTATAATAGGGGTGAGAATCTTTCTTGGGTATGCAGGTTTTTACTGGAGATTCATCAAAGATTTTTCAAAAATTGCACATCCGTTGTGCAAACTGCTGGAGAAAGATTGTAAATTTTATCTTGACGATTCTTGTCTTAAAGCATTCGGCAATCTAAAAGAAAAATTGGTGTCCGCACTTATCATTATTTGTCCGGATTGGAATTGTCCAGCTGAGGTGATGTGCGATGCTAGTGTGGTTTCTCTTGGTGTAGTATTGGGACAAAGAAAGAACAAAATACTTCACCCCATTTACTATGCTAGTAAATCCCTAACTAAAGCTCAAAAGAACTACATAGTGACTGACCAAGAAATCCTTGCAGTAGTCTTTGCTTTAGAAAAATTTCGCTCCTTTTTTCTAGGTACTAGAGTTATAGTGCATACTGACCATTCAGCATGGAGATATTTGATTGTAAAGAAGGATGCGAAACCGAGGTTGATTTGCTGGGTATTACTACTACAAGAATTTGACATTGAAATGAGGGATAGAAAAGGGACCGAAAATTAACTTGCCGATCACTTTTCCCGAATAGAAGATGAAGATATGAGAGAGTTAGGGGATAAAACTGATATTGATTATACTTTCCCCGATGAGCATGTATTAGCTACCTCACAAGACTTGATTACATGGTTTGCAGATTTCGCATACTATCTGGCTAGTGATATTATTCCATCGGACTTGTCTTTTCATCAAAGAAAAAAGTTCATGTACGATATAAAGAGCAAGATCTTTTGGGATGAACCATATTTATATAGGAGTTGTGTCAACGGGCTTATTCAGCGTTGTGTGCCAGAATGTGAGATGTTGAGTGTTTTGGAGGCATGCCATTCCTTACCCATTGGTGGACATCATAGTTGTATCCCAATCGCTCATAAGTTATTACAATATGTTTACTATTTTCCAAATCTTCATCAAGATCCTCATGAGTTTGCTAAAGCATGTGATAGATTCCAAAGAGATGGCGACATTTCAAGAAAGCAAGAGCTCCCTCTAAACCCTATTCTTGTGATTGAGTCATTTGATGTTTGGGGTATTGACTTTATGGGTCCTTTTGTGAGTTCTCATTGAATAAAGTATATTTTAGTACAGGTTGATTATATATCTAAATGGGTGGAGGTTATCTCCCTCGCAAACAATGAACGGAAGAGTGTCACTGCGTTCTTAAAAAAGAATATATTCTCTCGTTTTGGCACCCCAAGGGCAATTAATAGTTATGGGGGATCCCACTTTTGCAACAGATTGTTCAACGGATTATTGGAGAAATATGGGGTTCGCCATTATGTGGCCACTCCTTACCACCCTCAAACTAGTGGGCAAGTTGAAGTGTCAAATAGGGAGATCAAACATAAATTATCACAAACAGTGAACGCTAGTACAACGGATTGGTCAAGAAGGCTTTATGATGTTCTTTGGGCCTACTGGACATCATATAAGACTCCCATAGGTATGTCTCATACAAACTTGTATATGGGAAAGCTTCTCATCTTCCGGTTAAATTCGAGCAAAAAGTCCCGTGGGATATGAAGGAGTTGAAAATGGTTTGGAACAAAGCTGCAGAACAACGGTTAATTAGGTAAAATGAACTAGATGAATTTCGCCTGAAAGCTTAGCCCTCTAGAAGCAAAAGATGAAGAATTAATATGACCTAAAAATTGAAAAATGAGAGTTTATGGTGGGGATTTAGTGCTTTTATTCAATTCTAGGTTGCGCTTGTTTTCAGGGAAGCTCAAGTCCAAATGGACTAGTCCTTACTTGGTTACCCAACTATTCCCTTATGGAGCAGTTGAGTTGGAAACTAAGGAGGGTGTGCGGTTAAAGATGAATGGACAATGCATAAATATCTATTACGGGCATGCTGAATCGGCAAATGAAATGATCGAGGCATACCATCTTGATGAAATCTGAGTAATCAAGTGTCCTCACTCGTGCCGCGATGTTAAATCAGGCGTTGGTTGGGAGGAAACTCAATACTTATAATTTTTCTTTCTAAGTAATGGTAGCATTTTCTACTAATGAGTTTTTAAAGTTTCAGGCACATCACCAGGAAATTCTGCAGAAAATCACTTCGCAACAGTCACTGACGGACACATCGACGGACCATTACGCATAAGATGGATCATCATATGAGTCTGTCATGCCAGGTACGTCTGCGATGAACCGTCGTCAGGGACTCATTGCATCATTAATGAATGTACCCGACCCGACCTTGTTGGGGTAATTTAAAAAATTTGCAACCTTTAAAATCCCCACCCCTTCATTTCTTCCATTTCCTTCCCACTTTCTCCCATTTTCCCTCCCTTTTCAACTTGCAACTTCCTACCCCCTTCTCTATCAACCGATCCAGATATCTCCTTTCTACTTGTTGGAGAGTGCTGTTGTGATTCTGTTCTTGATAACCAAGTACCTTCCTCACTTCTTTTCCTCAAATTCTCAGGTATGTATCTCTGATTTCTACCCATTAACATTGCATTTTTATTAAATTCGTATTAGCCTATTTCTTTTTGTTGTGTCTTCATACTTTGATTAATTTTTGTCTGACCTAGGTTATGAATTCTTAAATTGTATTGTTCAAACTCAATAAATAGGTTCTTCAGCATTGCAAGTTAGCTAGGTATTTGGGTTAGACAAATGTAGGTTAACACTAAAAATTCCATTTGTGTCATAGGGGATGATTCTGGCATCCTCATTTCTGTCACTCCATGAAAGAACGAGCCCCTGATGATCGACCGTCGTACCCACGACGGACCGTCATAGGTTCCTTCCAACACCTTGTTGTCAAATTTTCTCCAAGTGTCCTCCAACAGACACATGCGACCGACCGTTGTTAGCACGACGGTCCGTCCTTCACAACCGTTCTGGTTGTCAAAGACCTTATTCCTAAGGGTCTCCTACTTTTTTTAAGTGTCCTCTTATGGACATCTACGGCGGACCGTCATACCCTCGACGGTCCGTCCTGCACACCCGTTCTTGTTGTCAAAGTCACTATTCCTAAGGGTCTCCAACTTTTTCTAAGTGTCCTCTTGCAAGACATCTATGACGAACCGTCATACCTTCGATAGTCCGTCCTGCACAACTGTTCTGCTTGTCAGAGACCCTACTCCTAAGGGTCTAGCCACATTTTCTAAGTGTCTTCTCACGGACACCTACGATGCACCATCATACCCTCGACGGTCCGTCCTGCACAACATTTCCTATTGTAAGAGACCTTATTCCTAAGGGTCTATTACTTTTTCTAAGTGTCCTCTGACAGATATCTATGACAGACTGTCATACCCTCGATGGTCCGTCCTGCATTACCATTGCGATGGTCAGAGACCCGTCTCTTAAGGGTCTCCATACTCTTTTATAAGAACCCCACGACAGACATCGACGCCGGACCTTCATTGTCACGACTGTTTCTCCTGCTTATCCGTCATACTTGTTAGAGACTTTCCTTCAAGGGTCTCCACATCAACATAGTTGAAGAAAGACATGACGGACCCCATGACGGTCCGTCGTACTCACGAAGAGCCATGACCTGTCCATCGTGTTTCACTGTAACTGCAGAAAAGTCATTACATCTTAGGTCTTATATTTATTCTGTGTCATTTTTGGTCGTCTTGTTTACTTATTCTCATTCTAATATTGATTCTTTATAGGTACTATCTCTAATGGCACCAAAACATGATCGAGTTTATGCACGTGGGTGATCAAAGTCTGTCGCCCCGTATGCCCGCCTGATCATAGGATCTGATGATGAGTGTGATCCTGAGTACGTGCACCCAGGCACTTCCA
Organism: Solanum arcanum; assembly: GCA_027789145.1. Lineage (NCBI taxonomy): Eukaryota > Viridiplantae > Streptophyta > Magnoliopsida > Solanales > Solanaceae > Solanum > Solanum arcanum. Next base: position 19,569,516 of record CM050935.1, on the reverse strand, counting down.
CTCCATCACGAGCTACACATGATACCAAAGCTATGACCAAAAAGGTGGAATCCGGCGTAGTCATTGCCTCCCAGTCTGATGAGAAGTGCACACTGACCGGCACACCTTCTAGGTCATCTACTCATGAAGAATGAGCGTCTAGCTCTTTAGGAGTTTCGTTGTCGGAGGAAGACTCCGGGTCTGCGAAGTCCCTACCCCCGCCATAGCTGCACTGTCTTCCTCGTCTGATAAGGCTGACAGTTTTGATTCCACTCTTTCTCACCGACTCGTGTTCTCACCCTTGTTACCGACTAGCCCTACAGGTGGTGTGTCAACAGGCAATATCAAGTTTATTTAGAACCAAAGTTTCTGAATGATAATGGAGTCATGACATGAACCCTTACACTGGAGTGGACAGCGCGTTCTTTGGGCCGTTATAGTGAACAGTTGGTCCGAGATTTCTACGCCTCTTACGTGGCTACTGTCAGATCACAGATTGATAGGCGGGCTGCCCCTAACAAACAGGCCCCACTTGAGCATGTCCGAGTACGTGGCATTCAGGTCGATATATCCCTGCCTACCATCGAACGGTATCTATACGGAGAGGAGGTTGATGCCACCGGGACTCCATTCACCACCAAGTTCAACTACTAGTGGTAAATTGTCAATGATGTCCAATACTTATGTGAGCCATCGCTGAGAGAGACCATTAAGAGGTTGATGGCCCTGAACTTTTCTATTGATAAAGAGGGTGCTTACTAGGTAACAGAGCCGAAGGGAGTCATCAAGAAGGCTAACTTGACCTTCATGGCTATGTTCTTATGGTTGATTGTCCGCCATTGCCTTTCCCCCACGGCCGCTAATAATATAGTCACATGGGATGGTGCAGTTATGATGGCGGCTATGATAGCCAGGTTTGAGGTAAACTTTGCTTGGCTTTTACAAGCGGTCATGCACGAGATGGATTTTAAGGTCACAACTACTTACCCTTTTCCGTGCATGATATTTTCCTTGTGCAGGTCCGCAGGTGTGCCCATTTGGAACATTAATCAGCTCAAGACTCCGTTGGGCACTGTTGATATCGGCTTCTTCAAGGATGAGGCCAATGGTTTGGCTCCACGCAGAGAGCCCCATCAAGAGTTTCCTCCACTTAGTGAAAATCTAGTTGATACGGTAGAACAGGCTCGCACGGCTATGCAGTCTTCTTTTAAAACCACGGACACTACCCCGATCGAGTCTATCCTAGGTAGTAGCAATGCCCTGAGCTCCTCTAACTCGGCCCCTTTCCCCGCTCTGGTCCAGCTTGCTAGGATCTAGAAACTAGAGGCACATATGGCTATACTTCTGCATCACAACCAGCCTTGGATACAGAGGTCTAATGCTGAGGCAGAAGAACACTTGGAGCGGAAAATGGTCCATTAAACAGAGTGAAAGATCGCTGAGGTTCATCAGTGCTTGGACGCTTTTGAGTTTTGGGTGATAGCCCGGCCAGCCCCTCAGGTTGACGTGTCAACCCTTCAGGCTGTGGTTGAGAGTCTTCGAGCAGACATTGATATTATCCTAGAGTCTAGGGTGCTTGAGTCTGAGGCTCCATCTGCAAAGCCTGCTGAGGACACAGTGATGGCGGCCTTATTCGCCACTTCTGAATTTCCACCACCTCTCCCTCGAGAGCATGCCAAGAGGTGTAAGGGTCGAGAAGAGGATGAGGCTAGAACATGGAAGAAGGAATGCCATGAGATGGAGGCTACGAGGAGAGTCTCACTTGCTGAGGAGGATGGGCGTCGGAATGGGGCTGTAGAATTAGCTCTTGGGGCATCTTGTTCTAGAGATGTTGCGATTGCGGGTGGCACTACTGATAGTGTTTTTGCTGATAAGGACACTGCTGAGGGTGTCCACAATACAGAGGTAGTGGGTTCTGGGGAACTGGAACCACCAGCTTGCTGATCGTCGGCGCTTTGCATATCTCTTTGTTAGGGGTGGGGTAAATTGAGAGTGCTAAGTTGAAGTCTGAGTAGCCCAATTCACTATTCGCTTTTGGGGTTTTCTTGCCTGTATTCTTTTTCCCCAAGAGACTGAATATTTTTATTGTTGAACTGGCATGTCTATATCTTGTGTACACAGTTTAACTCGGAAGCATGATGGCTAAAATGATATCCTGATGAAATGAAAATGATGCATGACTAGGCATAGTAATTGATAAATGTGTGGCTCTAAGCATGACATAGAGATATACCACTTCATAACCCTAAGTATAAAATTCGAACTTGGTGTCTGATTATGTGGTAAAGTAATGAGATGTCAAGTGAGTGTGAGGAATATTTGAATAGTCCACTATTTGTACTGAGCTAGAACTTGTCTGGTAGGCCCTTGTTCAATATAGCCCATTTTAAGCCTAAATAAAAAAACAAATGAAATCTATCCTTCTTTGATCCAAATGATTTGAGCATAAACTAGACCTTTCTTTTTCACCCCAACTAATTTTTTTGGGAATAATGTGTTGGTTCGTCATGATGATCAGAGAAGTAGTCCCAGTACCCGAATTGCAAGAGTTTAAGTGTTATGGAACGGAGACCCTCGACGGACCATCGTGCCTGGAACGGTCAGTCATACCTTCCGTCGAGGATAATGAAGAGAGCAGTAGAAGATTTTGTAACGTATGGGGTGACGGAGTCGATGACGGCCCATCGTGACCACGACATCCCGTCACGAGGTCCGTCGACCCACCCGCTTTTTTACAAATTTTTAGCTATTAGAGTCGTTCTTTTGTTAGGTTTTTTTTATAAATAGATGTAAAAACCTTGTTTTGGGGTTAGACTCACTTTTATGCTAGATTCTTTGTTAGTAGATTATTTTGGATATTAGACTTTGGATTATTACACGTTTCTCTAGAGTTTTTTGTTGGTAATTTTATAGATTAATCAAGTAAATTTTTTAATTTTATTCTTTCTCATTGAAGTAAGTTCATGAATTCTTAAATTATATATATGAATATTGTGATTATGACTATGGGTAACTAAACTCCATAACTAGGGTTGTGGGAACCATAGGCGAATAATGAGGTAAAAGCTAACTAAAATAACAATTCTAGAATAGTGTCGTGCATGTATCGATAATTTTTTCGTCTAGAAGTTTTTTATCGTATTTCCAACGTTAGAACTCACCTTAATACTACTTGCCGGACCATGGAGGTAGATAATAGGAAAAGAATTACCAACATAGATTTAGTGTATATTATCTAATAGGCTAGTATTGATTGGTATGAGGTAATAACTTAGTCAAATATCAAATACAATGCTTAATATGAGGTAAAGGTAAGGGTTAGTATAGCAACACACGTATCCGGACCAAGGTGCGGAGTGAAATTTTCTAGATGCCGGACCAAGGATTTAGAAATACATAACTTATCAGTTTGCATGCAAATTACTAGGAAAGAATAGTTATAGTAAGAATTATCATGTTAGGAACCTGTGGGGAACACGTAAACACTAGTTACCTTTGTTAATTTATTAAACTCCAACATTTGAATATGTTAGGTGTCTACTTTAATTTAGTTAGTTATTTTCATTCATTTAGAAATAAACCCCCCCCCCCTTTTTATTTTCTTTGTTTTCTAAGGAAATAATTGACTAAATAATAGTTATAATAGATTGAAGTTAAGTCTGATCTATTTTTTCCTCGTGGGAATGATCCCGACCTCATTAGTTGGGTTCATTACTTGATACGACCGCTTTACTTCTTATTTGAGAATTATGTTTGAGCGTATCAATTACTAAGCGCCTTCTCTTCAGACCGGTAATCTACAATAAAATACTTTGTAAGACTAGTATTAGTAGAAAATCAATCAATTTGAGCCACTTGATCACACCTAAAGAGTAACGAAGCAGTAAATTGCAATCTATCTAGTTAGTATTTTATTTCCTTCAGTATCCCTTTAATCACATTTATATATTGTACAACCTTCACATCATGTCCTCACCAAAACTCCATGCAATATTTAAGTCCTTTAACGTCTCTAAAAGTTACCCGCACATCCAGCCACATCCCGTATCATAACATGCATAAAACAATCTTTAAACATAATAATGTAATAAAAGCAATATGAATCATGGTTTCTGATCACCAGCACTTGAAGAGATAACATTACTTTTGAAGTGCTCAAACAAGCTCATAGCTTGATTTAAAGTGACTCCCCGCCATGGTTGTCCCAACATGCACTAATCACCAGAAAATCCTCCCAATTATTCACCATGTAAAAGTCACAATTTCAAACTCACTAAGGAAGACAAAGTGTTCTTATTAATTCAAGCACAATCAGGAAAAAAATTACAGTTACTTACCTTGCTAGACAAAACTACCACTTAATAAGACTTTGTTTCTTCAAGGTAAAGGTTGTCCTCCTATAACTTGTCTTAAGTTATGCCTTCCAATAGCTTTAAATAAATATTACTCAAGAACCATAATGGTAATTAATGGCTGATATATGAATCTAAAAGAGAGAAGAGAGAAAGCTCTACAAATCAGATTTTTAGTCAAAGTAAAAATGGTTGGAAAAAGATGATATCAATCTCTTTTAAAGGGACCTTCTTTGGCAAACTTTATCACCTAATTTGGCCATAATTTGTCAAGTAGGTTACCCACCTACTTGGACTTTTCATTTGGACTTGACATAATTGGCCCTTTCGCCAGCTTTGTTGTACTTCATTTGTCGCCAACATGTGTCTTTAATTTGGCCCACACATATAAGTAGGTGATTCACCTAGTTTTTCATTAAAATTATTTCTTCTGGGCTTTGGAAGATTGGTTTTTGGTTGTTAATTTTTGCCTTATTCTTATATTCAACTTGGGCAAGATTAATGCAAATAGGTGTAGTGTACTTGGCCCAATAACATGGTCAAAATAGTCTTTTTAAGTGATGCATGTACTTGTTTCCTAACTTTAACATAACTTAGAACTCATGTACACTGTGTCACTTTATACTTTAGAATTAAATACAACCTTATGATCTCAAGTTCAAATACTTCCATCGGCATCAACTTTATAGGGTCACATAAAAATCTATGGACATTTCACTTTAAATCTATTCTATTGCCACTAGTCGCATAGGAAACTTGATTCATAACTATACCACAAGGTAGTTTATAAGTGATACATAAAGGGAAATGGTACACGTAGATTGCATGGAGTTGAATCAATTTCAAGCAATGGGAAGGTATAATTTAAGACAATCTAAGGAGGACAACCTTTACCTTGAAGAATCCAAGTCTTTGAAAGTTGTAGTTCTGTCTAGCAAGGTAAATCACTAAAATTTTTATCCCTCTTGTGCTTGTGTTAATTAGGATACTTGGTATGTGTTAGTGAGTTGGAAATTGTGACTTTTACATGGGTAATATAAGGGAGGATGTTCTAGTGATTAGTGCATGTGGGGATAGCCATGGTGGTGAGTTCTCTTTCAATTAAGCTATGTGCTTGTTTGGTCACTTTAAAAGTAATTTTATCTCTTCAACTGGTGGTGATCAGAAACCATGATTCATATTTCTTCTATTACATTATTATATTCAAAGATTGTTTTATGTATATTATGATAAGGGATGTGGATAGATGTACAGGGAAGTTATGGAGACGTTAAAGGACTTAAATATTGCAGGGAGTTTTTGGGAGGACCTGATACGAAGATTGTACAATATATAGACGCGAATAAATGAATCGAGAAGTAAAGAAAACACTCGCTAGATAAATTAAAGCTTACCACTTCGTCACTATTTGGATGTGATCAAATGGCTCGAATTGATTGCTCAGCTACTAATACTAGTCTTAGAACATATTCAATTGTTGATTATTGATTTGAAGAGAAGGAGCTTAGTCATACGTTTTGAATTGTATAACAAGGTATGTGATGTTTTTTGATTTGCTATTTATTTGTCATGAATCCAAAACTTGGATTATAAAAATTAAGCTTTCTAAGTGCCCTTGGTAGCGATTGATCCATAGTTGCAGTTCCTACTCACTAGATCAATGAAGTAGGTACTCCAATATGTGTTTGTTACTAAATTTGCATTTACTCTACCAAGTGTTAGCATACAACATTTAAACTTGTTTCATTGTCAAAGTACACCTGGTATGTATTTCCCTTATTTAAGTCAGAGTGATCCTTGATTACATATGGTACATATATTTATAGGATGGATATACAAATTGCCCATGTAAAACTTTAAAAATCCAATATGAGTCATAAGGTCTAACATGGGTTCCATGGGATGTAAACACTGTATAATACCTATAATGATGAATATAAGTCATTTAGGAGGTTTGGGAACCAAATAATTCATGACGTTTGGAAATTTGGTTGGAGGATGTACTAGTGTGCCTTAGCGTATTTGACTACATCTTAGAAATCGAAAAATCATGAAATTAGGTGGAAGGGTGAATGACTTGTTTTTGAGGTGATTCGTGGTTGAAACATCGGGGTACGACACCCAAAGACTAACCAATAGCCCTTAAGAAGGACCCTAGTACATAAGAGGCAACACTACCTAGCTAGTGGGAACAACACTTAGCCAATTCGTGGAAGACCCTTACCTGCATTGTTTCTGACCGGATCGACGGATGTGTAGCACAGAGTGAGGCTTTCTCTGTCGACTGACCCACGATCCGTCAATTGTGGTGTCGTTGGTGACACTGCCAATTTCTTGCACATATTAAGTTAGTCTCATTTAAATAATTAAGGGGTTATTTTGGGGGTTTAAGGAAATCTAATTAACTTCATTAAGACCTAATATAAATATCCCAACCCTCATTAATCTTAACACAACTCAAAAAATAAACTCTCTTTCTTCTCTTCTTTCTATTTTTACTTGAAGACACTATTGAAGGAAATCTAGGGGGAGGTTTTGGGAGTTGGAAAGTGACGATTGCACCAAAAATCTTCATCAAACATTAAGGTATGGGATCTAATTCACCTTTGAGACTCTTTCCTCAAACGGTTCCGTCTAAATGGATTTCAAAAGTTTGGTGTTCAAGTGGATTTCATTCAATTATGATTTTGATGTTATGAATTGAGTTGATTATGGTTTATTTAGGATAAAATGGGTATATTAACATGTATTTTAACTTGATTATGATCAATTATGATAGTTTGGTTCAAACTGAAGAATATGATCGTTAAACCTTAACCCTAGGTTGATCTTGATATAAATTGGGTTGTGATTTATTCAATTGTATTTATTATGCGTTAAATTACTTTAGATGATGTTATTACACCAATGATTTACAAATTTGGAATGAATTGTTGTTCTTCATGCTAATCTTGGGAAGTGATATATGTTATGGAAACTTGCCTAAGAAATCCTGTTTTAAGCATTGATTGGTATTGAAGTATGATGCAGTGACTTTTCTAGTATTATTATCATGTCGATATTTCAATTATGATGTTGAACATCTAAATTGGATTGAATTGTGGGTTTGTGGTATGTCCTAAATCTTTAACTATGAAGGAGACTTGGTAAGCCTTGGAATCTTTACTTTACTTCCAATTGTGATTACATGTGGTTAAGTCATGATGTTATACTAGAATATGCATTATATTAGGATTGGTAGGGTGGTATGATGTTGAATTTAAATGTCTTGACTATGTTGTGAGGTTGATTAGGGTGTATGTGATATTAGGATGGTGATGACTATTAATGTGCCTTGATATGCTATGAAATCCTAATAAGATAACCTCACTTATATGAATTGTGATGAAAGGTACTCATGTAATTCTTATTTAGCTATTGATAATGATAATTGTACAAGGGGTAGACTTTATTACCTAAACTAAGCTAAGATTGATAATTAAAGGCTTAAAAACATTTCAATAAACAGACTTAGCTTAGCATCGATTGAACTTGGCAATGGGAGGTAATGCCTTCCCAAACAGGAAGATTCGCCCTATAGATCTATCAGATGCTGACTTCCCAAAGAGGAACACTCATCCAATGAATTCCCATGAGATGAGGCCCCAATTATCAAGTGGTATCAAGAGGGAATATATTATCTCTTAGTTCTCGAACTATGTTGCCCCCATAGGAATACTAGCTAGTGGATCCACCTATAAAGTAATGTTTATGTTTGGTTTTACTTTGGCCGGTAGACCACCTTCCTTCGATGTAAGGTTTACAACACCAGATTTCACACAAATCTTGTGGTCTAAGTCTTTTAAGGCAAGTGTTCCTTATATTAAAATAAAGTAATGAAGTATAAACTAAGGTGACTTGAGAGGTTTAACCTAGCCTAGGTAGGGGTATGTGACTCTACTTATGCCTTGCACTAGTTGACCTTAATGGAAGCTTTAGGAAGTTGATATTATGTATGTATATGACAATGATGTATATGATGATAATATGTTGATGCTAAAATATAAATGATATTATATGATGATGACTTATCCATCCTTTTTGATATGATGAGGATTCATGAGTATTTGTCTTGCTTATCACGATATGATTAACTCTTATTCATGCTTGGGATGTTATTATTTAATGATAGGGTGTTAGTAGATTATGGGTTCAAGTATGTTGAGGTGCATATTACTTGTTTGAGTTATTAAGTACATTTGGTTGCTTGTTAAGGCTTGCTTGATTATGCATGAGACTTTAAAAGGGAAAAATAGCATGGTTTAACTAAATGTCCCTTTTTAGAATGTTTTGATATTATATGTGTGTATAGATATACTTAGTACAAGTGGTGTACAAACCCCGTTTTCTTCCTTTTTCAAGAAAATTTTAGGTTGTGATCGTTGACGGATCATCAAAAACGACTTGAAGAAGGCTTGGATATTCTTATCATCCAAGTGGGTAGGTCCTCACTTTCCAAGGACGATGCCAATATCTTGCTTATGAAGTTGCTTTGTTTTTATAAGACCTTTATGTTTATTCAACTTTCCTTTGAGTACAAATTGTATAAGCCTATATGTGGCTTCTTTACATTGATGTAGTGCTATGCCAAAATTGCTATGATCTTTATATGGTGTGAGATTGAGATAGATCTTTAAGACTATAATCTGTATTATGTATATAGGTATATGAAATAAAAGCAGAAGGCTATGTAACCTTCTTATAACAAGGGTCTATGAATACTTGATATCTATATTATGTGCATAAAGAGGTCTATATAAACCTCCAATTAGAATTAGTAAACGTTTTAAATTTTCCGCTAAGTTCTACTTATGAATGTGATGATGTAAGCTAGGAGGCTAGTCCTAGTCTTCAAAGAGGGCGATGACGCCGTTTAAATCTATGGGGTAAACCTTGATGTAACAGCCCATATCTTGCCAACTAGCTTCAATTGTATACAGATATGTCAGGTTGTCACATGTTCATATGTTCTCTTTCTTCGACATTGCTCCCATTGTGTTTGACTATGATGTTACCTCACATGATCAATACTTGATCAATTGTACGTTTATATGTACTTACTTTGAATTATGTATCCGTCCTTAAGTTGAATCTTCCCATATTTCCCCTTTGTTCCTCATTCATGAACACTTTGTATTTGTATCATATAGAGTTCAAATCCCTAGGATGAATGTTAAATGCCTAAGTATGATGTTCAAAGTCACATTTTCTTCATATGTCATTGTTATTATCGTAAGTCCATAGTCATATGTCTTCAACTATTGGTCCGTAGTTTCATATCTAAAAGAAAATTTATGACAACCAAAAATCACAAAAAATTTATGAACATCCAAAAGAAAAGTAGAGTTATGATTATCCAAAGAACAATCCCAAAAGAGTTATGAACTGATAAACAACAATCTCAAAGATGAAAAAATATAAGTGTAGTAATCTGAATGATTATGGGTGGAGCTCAGGGGCAAAAGCCTAAAATGGGCAGATCCAAATTGGTATAAGAGGGGGTCAACTTAGGGGCGCGAGTCTAGCATGGGCCGATCCCAATTTGTATGGAAAGGAGGCAGCTCAGGGGCAAAAGCCTAGCATGGGATGATCACAATTTGTAGAATTATGAGGACAACATCTCACGGGTTAAAATGTCTAGCATGGGTCATCCTCTTATACCGCTGATAAACTGGTCATTTGTATCATATGTTGTAGAATGATTATAAAGTACAGAATAGTAAAGAAAAGAATGTAAAATGCACGATTCCACAAGTGCACACAAACGTGCTCTCTAATACTTATCTATTGATATTTGGTTTCACTTGAGCTCTCATGTTACATATGGTTGTATTATGCCTTATATATTCAGAAGATTCTTTCATACTAACATCCCTTATTAGGGCGCTATATTTAATGATGTAGGTACAAGTACTCATAAATGGACCCCCTATAGAAGCACATTATACTTAACGGTTGTTGGTGAGCTTCAGGTTGACTCAGGGCTTTGCCGAGTCTTTATTATGTGTATTTTCATAGTGGTACATTCTTGGATTGTAATAGAGGCTTTTTAGACATGGTAAAGCTATAAACTGTATTCATTATTTCACTTGTAACATATAGCGGTTCAGCTAGTCAAAATGTGTTGTATATGAAGCTGCTCATTAGTAATCTCTATAGCAGCTTACTTTCTCATCATAGATTGTAAAACATGTGTTCATAAGGTACTTATCCGCCTCACCTAGCGTTGGATGTGTCATAAAAGTGGGGAGTCTACAAAATCGTGTCGAGTAGAGCCTCACTTATGAATGTGTTGCATGCCACTTTCATAATTAGGGGGATTCTTGGACATTTAGCAAAATTTACCTTTCTTCATAATCCAAATCATGAGATAGAGTAAAGTTAAGATTTCAATTTCCACTTGCACCTGATTATGCTATAGATATTGTACTTAAAATGGTGAAGGTAACATTATCTAAAATGTCAAATGTTGTAACTAGACTACATTGAGCTTATTTTATTCGACTGTCCCAATTTATAAGGTATGTAAAGTCTCTACGTTATATGAATTTGAAGTTGCATTTCTACCTTTTGTATCACAATTGTTTAATTGAGAAAGATACACTACATGAAAAAGAAGTGATTGGTTACCAGACACATCTTCATAGGAGGATGTAACCAACGCTTGAGTTCTATATTTACTCCATACTTATAGGATCTAATCTAATAGAGTACACTTGTTCTTAGTACGTGATATACTTAGAATTTTCAGCGTTTCACACGTTCTCAAAACTGATGTTGTTGAAGTAGTTTCTTTTAATTAGAAAAAGGCAGTGGAAAAATGTGATTGGTGGATGTATTAGTGCAATAGTGTTACTAGAGATCCCCTAGTTGGCTGAAAAGGCCCAAATTCTTACCATATACCGTCCCGAGTATGTTAATAATTTGGCTTTCATATCGTATAGGCCAGCAACTTTGAATAAGTACTAATAACATTTGTGTTCTTTTCATGATTATAAAACTAAGTGATAAGTGTTACAATTGCTGCTAATGATATATGTACGGTAGTTCTTTTTACAATCTATGTGTTAGTTATAGAGAATTAGTATGTGCCTAAAGGGTAAGGGTAACAAAAAGAAAGTTGATTGGTTAGAACTAAGTTGTATTAGTTATTTGTACATAATAGAATCTAGTACATGAAGCTTCTAGTTTTTATTAAAAATTAATTGTTAGATAGGAAGCTTGTGAGAATGAAACTTGAGTTACACAGGACAAATATGTACGAACAACTTCTCATTAAAAAGAGATGGAATATGCTTAAATACCTAGACATAGGTGTAGTTACATGAGGATTCTATAGAGGAGTGATATAGGTGTCTTTAAGAGAATGATTTCTAAAGTATATCCAGTAGGAAACTGTTATCAACTATTCAACCCTAAAGAGTAATAATTGCGCACGTTGGAACAAATTTGTGAACCGTTTTTACACACACAATTCAATTTAGTGTCGATTCAAGTTTTGATATTTCTTCGTGATAACAACAAATCAAAAAGAGGTGAATTTCATGTTTACCCAGTCAGAGTATGGACATAGTTCAACCACATCATTAGTACAAATAGAAATAGAGCATTATACATATGTATATACTTCCATCAAATTGAATAGAGATATTTCCGGATTCATTAAATATGTATCTATAATAATTCATCAGTCCTAGTCCAGTTAAGGCAAACGAAAAATTGGTCATATGTATATGCTAGTTGTTCTTATTTGAAGTCTTGCATTGAAAAAGAGTAAGAGCACCCTCACTTATTATAAAAAAAGAGGAAATCTATAAGTATGGCTACTTCAACACCCCATATTCTATGTGTACCATTTTTATTTATATATCACTTATAAACTGCCTTGTGGTATATTTATGAATTCAGTTTCCTATGCAACTAGTGGAAATAGACTAGATTTATAGTGAAATGTCCATAGATTTTGATGCAACCCAATTAAGTTGATCTCGATGGAACTATTTAAACTTGAGATCCTAAGGTGGTATTTGAGTCTAAAGTATAAAGTGACATAGTGGTATAAGTTCTAAGTTATGTTAAAGTTATTAAGGTCTAGACATGGAAGGACCTGATACGAAGGTTGTACAATATATTGACGCGATTAAAGAGATAGGGAAGGAAAGAAAACACTCAACATTTACATGTTGCTAGAGTTCCTGTTTCATGGTGAATTCAACCTTCACTATTTATTTTCTATTCAACCTCTAAAGGAAATCAAGCATTGAGTGTGATATAGCACAAGCTAGTTATGAAGGCAAAGTTGACGTCGACCTCCTACTCTAATAAATGAGCTATTTTTTTTGAGTATTTTATTTTTCTATCTTGACTGTAGCATTTATATTGACCTAGACGGAAGACAAGTCCCAATAGCAGAACACCTATAAGAATTCTTAGGAGATTGGAGAGAGTAGGGGGGAAATGAATCGTATGTGTTTTGAGGAGAGTAAGAAATATGAGAAGAACTATCCTACCTGTGACTTAATGCTTAAGATAGTATGTTTACCTTAATTTCGTAGAGTGGTTCTATAGGATATATCGTAGTTTCAAAAGATGTTTTGTTATATTAATATACATGCGTCATGTTCTATAACTTATCTATTTGTAAGTCATTTTACCTTTGTGGATTGCCTTCTCACAGGGTACCTTATGTTATGGAGTGTGCTTACATGCAAGTGTTATATGCTTCAAATCACCGTTGTTTATTGTTATATGTGGTTATAAGAACTTTTCCTTACATTTTATTTATTGCACTACTTACTTTCCACATACGACTTGTTCATGGTGTATGGGTAATTTATACTAAATGATCATATGACCATTTCTACATATTTTGCATGCCTCGTATCTTGCTTGATTAAACATTTCATGCCTTATAGCTTTTCTGGCCATGTGTTATGTTCTCACTTTCTCATATTTCATATATGTGCTCATTAACATTTTAGTTCACCTATCTATGCAATATAACACACTTGCTCAATGTGATAAGTGTTCTGTAGTTAATTTCTAATATGTGTACATGTCATATCTACTTAATGTCTTAGCTTATGAACTCATGAATCATGTGATCATCTACTCCATTCATACATTCCATATATTTCATTCACGCACACGCTACCCAATAGCTCATATACACATGTACACCATGTCTTTATATAGCAGAATGCATGTATACTTTGCTTTCTCCCTTTTGGGCTAGTCTTCCTATTTGTCATGCCCTATGTGACATATTCATTTGTATACTATGCCCCTCTATGCTTATTGATTTGAGTTTTGAACAATTTTGGGAGAACATTTCCTTGTATTGTTATATAGTGAAGATTTTGGCCAAAAAACTTGACAAATTGTGGCCAAAATTTAATGTGAAATTCGTCAAAAGCAGGTCCCTTTAAAAGAAATTGATATCAGCTTTTTTCAACCATTTTAACTTTGGAAAAAATTCTGTTTTCTAGAGCTTTCTCTCTTCCCTCTCTCTTAGATTCATACATCAGCTAGTTAATACCATTAGGGTTCTTGTGTAATAGGTATTTCAAGCTATTGAAAGGTATAATTTAAAACAAGTTAAGGAGGATAACCTTTACCTTGAAGAATCCAAGTCTCAACAAGTGGTAGTTTTGTCCATCAAGGTAGGTTACTGAAATTGTTTCCCCTGTTGTGGTTGAGTTAATTAGGACACTTGGTATGCGTTAGTGAGTTGGAAATTGTGACTTTTACATGGTGAATATTGGTGAGGATGTTCTAGTGATTAGTGCATGTTCGGCAGCCATGGTGGGGAGTCCACTTTAAATTAAGCTATGACCTTGTTTGAGCACATTTAAAGTAATATTAGATCTTCAAATGCTGGTAATGAGAAACAATGATTCATATTGCTTCTATTACATTATTATGTTCAAAGATTATTTTATGTATGTTATGATAAGTTATGTGACTGGATGTGCGGGGAAACTATGGAGACGTTAAAGGACTTAAATATAGGAGGGCATTTTGGGAAGGACCTGATACGTAGGCTGTACAATATATTGACGCGACTAAAGAGATATGGAAGGAAAGAAAACACTCAATAGATATATTGCAGCTTACTGCTTCATTACAATATGGGTGTGATCAAGTGGCTTAATTGATTGATTAGCTACAATGCTAGTGTTAAAACATATTTTATAGTAAATTAGTGATTTGAAGAAAAGGAGCTTAAGTCATAATTTTTGAATTGTATAGCAAGGTAAGTCTATTTGATTTCCTATTTATTTAGCATGATTCCAAAACTTTCTTGACAAAAAGTAAGATTTCTAAGTGCCCTTGGTAGTGACTTATCCATAGTTGCAGTTTCACTCCCTAGAGCATTGAAGTGGGTACTCTAATATGAGTTTGTTACTAAATGTGTGTGTTTACTCTACCAAGTGTTAGCATGCAAGGTTTAAACTTGTTTCATTGTCACAGTACCCCTAGCACATATTTCCCTTATATAAGTCGAAGTGATCCTAGATTACACATGGTACATATGTTTATTGGATGTATATACGATGTTCCCATATCTTGACAACTTGCTTCAATTGTTTATAGATTTCATCTTTTCATATGTTCATATATTCCCTTTCTTTGTTATTACTTTCATTGTGTTAGACTATAATGGTACCTCACAGGATAACTACTTTCTCAATTGTACCCTTATATGTACTTACTTGGAATATGTATCCGTCCTTAAGTTGAATTTTCCCACATTCCCCCTTGGTTCCACATGCATGAACACCTCGTATTTGTATCATATAGAGTTTAAATATCTTGCCCAAATGGTAAATTGTCTTTACTAGTTGTGCTTCAATTTGAGATGTCAAAATTCTTATGAGGCATACAAGCTCCTAAGTACTACGTTCCAGTCACATTTGCTTCCCATGTCATTATTATTATCGTAAGTCCATATTCATATGTCTTCCAATACTGGTTCTTAGTTCCCAATTATAACAAGGATTATGACCACAAAAACCACAATCACAAACAAGTTATGAACATCGAAAAGAACAATCTCAAAAGAGTTGTGATATCTAAAGAACAATCCTAAAAGAGTTACAAATTGATAAACAACAATCTCAAATAAGAAAGAATCCATGTGAATTAATTCTTATGATTATGGGTTGCAGCTAAGGGGCAATATCCTTGCATGGGTCGATCCTGATTGGTATTAGAGAGAGGCATCTAAGAGGCAAAAGCCTAGAAAAGGCCGATCCCGATTGGTATTGAAGGATGGAAGCTCAGGGGTGAAAGCCTAGCATAAGTCGATCCCAATTTGTGAAATTATGAGGATAACATCCAAGTTGTTATAATGCCTAGCATGGGTCATCCTATTCTACCACTGATCAGCTTGTCATTTGTATCATATGTTGTATAAAGATTATAAAGTATAGAAAAGTAGGCAAAGGTGGTCTCTAATCCTTATCTATTCATATTTGGTTTAACTTTAGCTCTCATACAAAATATGGTTGTAATATGCCTTATAAATTCAGTACATTTTATCGTACTGACGTCCCTTATTGGGGACGCTGCATTTCATGCTGCAGGTACAAGTATTTAACAAGGAGATCTTCCCAATAGAAGCACATTATACTCGGCAGATGTTGGTGAGATCCAAGTTAATTCGGGTCTTAGCTGAGTTTTTACCATGCGTATTTTCATTGTGGTACCATCATGGATTCCAGTAGAGGCTTGTTGACATTATAAAGATATCATCTATATTCATAGCTTCACTTGTCACATATAGCGGTTAAGCTAGTCAAAATGTGTTGTATATAAATCTTCTCATCAGTAATCTGCATAGTTGTTTACTTTCTCATCATAGATTACTTGTAAAGCATGTGTTCATAAGGTACTTGTCCGCCTCACCTAGGGTTGAGGGCTGACAACTAGACCTATCTAGTTAAGCACAAATTGGTTAACTCATGGAAGATATGAATCAAGATATAACTTTATATTTACCTAACATTTACATGTTGCTAGAGTTCCTGTTTCATGGTGAATTCAACCTTCACTATTTATTTTCTATTCAACCTCTAAAGGGAATCAAGCATTGAGTGTGATATAGCACAAGCTAGTTATGAAGGCAAAGTTGACGTTGACCTCCTACTCTAATAAATGAGCTATTTTTTTTCAGTATTTTATTTTTCTATCTTGACTGTAGCATTTATATTGACCTAGACGAAAGACAAGTCCCAATAGCAGAACACCTATAAGAATTCTTAGGAGATTGGAGAGAGTAGGGGGAAAATGAATCGTATGTGTTTTGAGGAGAGTAAGAAATATGAGAAGAACTATCCTACCTGTGACTTAATGCTTAAGATAGTATGTTTACCTTAATTTCGTAGAGTGGTTCTATAGGATATATCGTAGTTTCAAAAGATGATTTGTTATATTAATATACATGCGTCATGTTCTATAACTTATCTATTTGTAAGTCATTTTACCTTTGTGGATTGCCTGCTCACAGGGTACCTTATGTTATGGATGCTTACATGCAAGTGTTATATGCTTCAAATCACCGTTGTTTATTGTTATATGTGTTTATAAGAACTTTTCCTCACATTTTATTTATTGCACTGCTTACTTTAAACATACGACTTGTTCATAGTGTATGTGTAATTTGTACTAATTGATCATATGACCATTTCTACATATTTTGCATGCCTCGTATCGTGCTTGATTAAACATTTCATGCCTTATAGCTTTTCTGGCCATGTGTTATGTTCTCACTATCTCATACTTCATATATGTGCTCATTAACATTTTAGTTCACCTATCTATGCAATATAACACACTTGCTCAATGTGATAAGTGTTCTGTAGTTAATTTCTAATATGTGTGCATGTCATATATACTTCATGTCTTAGCTTATGAACTCGTGCATCATGTGATCATCTAGTCCATTCATACATTCCATATAGTTCATTCACGCACACGCTACCCAATAGCTCATATACACACGTACACCATGTCTTTATATAGCATAATGCATGTATACCTTGCTTTCTCCCTTTTGGGCTAGTCTTCCTATTTGTCATGCCCTATGTGACATATTCATTTGTATACTATGCCCCTCTATGCTTATTGATTTGAGTTTTGAACAATTTTGGGAGAACGTTTCCGTGTATAGTTATATAGTGAAGATTTTGGGCAAAAAACTTGACAAATTGTGGCCAAAATTTAATGTGAAATTCGTCAAAAACAGGTCCTTTTAAAAGAAATTGATATCAGCTTTTTTCAACCATTTTAACTTTGACAAAAAATTTGTTTTCTAGAGCTTTCTCTCTTCCCTCGCTCTTATATTCATACATCAGCTAGTTAATACCATTAGGGTTCTTGTGTAATAGGTATATCCAGCTATTGAAAGGTATAATTTAAAACAAGTTAAGGAGGATAACCTTTACCTTGAAGAATCCAAGTCTCAACAAGTGGTAGTTTTGTCCATCAAGGTAGGTTACTGAAATGTTTTCCCCTGTTGTGGTTGAGTTAATTAGGACACTTGGAATGCGTTAGTGAGTTGGAAATTGTGACTTTTACATGGTGAATATTGGTGAGGATGTTCTAGTGATTAGTGCATGTTCTGACAGCCATGGTGGGGAGTCCACTTTAAATTAAGCTATGACCTTGTTTGAGCACATTAAAAGAAATATTAGATCTTCACGTGCTGGTGATCTGAAACAAAAATTTATATTGCTTCTATTATATTATTATGTTCGAAGATTGTTTTACGTATGTTATAATAAGGGATTTGGCTGGACGTACGGGGAATTTATGGAGACATTAAAGGACTTAAAAATTGCAGGGAGCTTTGGGAAGGACCTGATACGAAGGTTGTACAGTATATATATATATATAGATATGTTTATATATATATACAATTCATTACTATTTTTGTGTGATCAAGTGGCTCAAATTGATTGATTAGCTACTAATACTAGTCTTAAAACTTATTTTATTTTAGATTAGTGATTTGAAGAGAAAGATCTTTATTAGTCTTACAACTAATTTAATTGTAGATTAGTGATTTGAAGAAAGGCTCTTAAGTCATACATTTTGAATTGTATAGCAAGGTATGTAAGACTATTTAATTTCCTATTTCTTTGTCATGAATACAAAAATTGCATTATAAAAAATAAGTTTTCTAAGTGCCATTGGTAGTGACTGATCCATAGTTGCAATTCCTACACCCGAGAACATTGAAGTGAGTACTCTAATATGAGTTTGTTTCTAAATGTGCGTGTTAACTCTACCAAGTGTTAGCATATAAGGTTTAAACTTGTTCCATTGTAAAAGTTATCGTGGCACATATTTCTCTTTTAAAAGTCAAAGTGATCCTAGATTACATATGGTTCATATGCTTATAAAATGGATATTTTCCTATATCATGCAAACTTGCTTCAATTGTTTACAGATATGTCATGTTGTAACATGTTCATATGTTCACTTTCTCTGTTATTACTCCCATTGTGTTAGACTATGATGCTACCACACAGGATCACAAGTTTCTTAATTTTACGTTCATATGTACTTGGGATTATGTATCCGTCTATAAGTTGAACTTGCCCACATTCCCCCTTTGTTCCGCATTCATGTACACCTTGTATTTGTATCATATAGAGTTCAAATCTCTTGGCTGAATGATAAATGTCTTCACCGGATGTGCTTCAATTTGAGATATCAAAATGGTTACCGAGTCATATCTAAGCTCCTAAGTATTATGTTCAAAGTAACATTTGCTTCCCATGTAATTATTATTATCGTAAGTCCGTATTTATGTGTCTTCTTCTACTAGTCCAAAGTTTCAAATATAAAAAAAAGGATTATGACCACCAAAACAACAATCACAAACAAGAGATGAACATCATAAAGAACAATCCCACATGATCTATGATTATCCAAAGAACAACCCAAAAAGAGTTATGTACTGATAAACAACAATCTAAAAAATTAAAGAATCCAAATAAAGTAATCTATATGATTGTGGGTGGCAGCTCAGGGGAGAAATCCTAGCATGGGCCGATACAAATTTGGATAGGTGGGTGGCAGCTCAGGGGTGAAACCGTAGCATGGATCAATCCATATTGGTATGGAAGTGTGGCAACTCAGGTGTGAAAGTCTCGCATGGGACGATCCTTATTTGTAGTATTATGAAGACAATATCCCACGGATTCAAATGCCTAGCATGGATCATCATCTTCTACCGCTGATCAGCTGGTCATTTGTATGATATGTTTAATAAAGATTATAAGTTAAAGAAAATAAATGAATGTAAAATTCACGATTCCACAAGTATACGCAAAGGTGGTCTCTAATCCCTATCTATTGATATTTTGTTTCACTTGAGATCTCATGTTACATTCTTACATATTCAGTACATTATTTAGTACTGACATCCCTTATTGGGGCATTGTATTTCATGATGCAGGTACAAGTACTCAAAAATAGACACCCCTATAGATGCACATTATACTCAGTGACTGTTGGTGAGCTCCAGCTTGATTCGGGGCTTTGCCGAGTCTTTAGTATGCATAATTTCATAGTGGTACATTCTTGGATTACAATAGAGGCTTTGCCGACATGGTAAAGCTATCAACTATATTCATAGTTTCACTTGTAACATGTAGCAGTTCAGCTTGTCAAACTGTGTTGGATATGATGATTCTCATCAATAATTTCCGTAGTGGTTTACTTTCTCATCATAGATTACTTGTAAAGCATGTGTTCATAATGTACTTGTCCTCCTAACCTAGGGTTTGGATGTGACAGTTAGGGTGTAGGTTTTTTTTTAGGTTCTATGCTTTAGGGTTTAGCACTTGAGGTTTAAAATCTATGGTCTTGTATTTAATGTTTGGGTTTTTAGTATTTTAGGCTTAGGGTTTATGGTTACGGTTAGGGTTAAGGTTAGGTAAGGGTAAGGGTTTTTATTTGTTTTTGGATTTACGGTTTAGGATAAGGTTTAATATCAATGGTTTAGTGTTTAATGTTTGGGTTTTTGTATTTTGGGCTTGGGGTTTAGGGATTATGGTAGGGTTAGCATAAGGGTAAATGTTTGGATTAAGGTCTGGGGTTAAGGAATTGAGTTGTAATATCTATGGTTTAGTGTTTAATGTTAGAGATTTGTTATTTGGGGCGTTTAGGCTTTGGGATTTAGTGTTAGGGTTAGGATCCGTGTTAGGGTTAGGGTAAGGGTTAGGGTTAGAGTTTTGGGTTTTTTTACGTTTTAGGTTTTAGAGTTTAATTTTTTCGTTTAAAATCTATTGTTTAGTTCATAATGTTTGGGTTTTAGTATTTGGGATAAGGGTTTAGGATTAATTGTTTAGGGCTAGGATTAGGCTTATGGTTAGGGTTAGGCTTGAGTTAAAGTTAGGGTTAGGGTTTAGTTTTTTTTTTTGGTTTTACGGTTTGTGGTTTAAAATCTATTGTTTAGTGTTTAATGTTTGGATTTTCGTATTTTGGAATTAGGGTTTTTTTTGGACTTTAGCTTTAGGGTTTAGGGTTTAGTATAACGGTTAGGGTTACAATGTAGTTTTTTAGGTTTTATGGTTCAGGGTTTAGCATTTGAAGTTTAAAATCTATGATTTAGTATTTAAGGTTTGGTTTTGTATTTTGGGATTTTTTTAGTTGAATAACCCTTGGAGTGGTAGGGGCTGAGATATACACACAAGATTTATTATTAATAAAAAGCAAAAGTACATGGAGGGGACAGAAACCTAACCTCCGATGCTAAGGTGGTTTAGAATTGATCTTCCCAAAGGTAGGCAGCCCACCCCCTTACAAAAAGGTAAACAAGAAACTAAGCACCTAAAAGAGAGGACACCTCTCGATACAAAGAATCTAAGAAAATAAACAATGGAGACTCTCCATTTACATACATGCAAAATAATAAAAACTATCCTATTCTGACCTCGGCATATCCAGTAAGTCATCAGCCTTTGAATCCATAGGTAAAAGTTGATTGTTGAAGTAGATTTGTGGAGTATAGGTTTTATGGCTGTGTTTCAATAGTGAATCAGCAACCCAATTAGATTACGAAAAGATATGCATGCATTTGAAATTATGGACCTGTGTGATGAGTTTCTTCAGCATTTCCGGTTCTGTGAAGATGGTCCATTGAGTTGTTGCTTTTTGTAGAATCCTGTTCACCATTAGCTGTGAATCCACCTTTAGGATGACGTTCCTGTAACCTAATTCCAATGCCCAAGTAAGCCCATCGATAGCTGTCTCAATCTCAGCTTTGTTGTTTGTACCTTCTCCCAGTGGAACTGTGGAAGCCATCAGTAATGTCCCAGATTGATCTCTCAAAATGCCAGAAGCCCCAATCATACCTGGATTTCTTAAAGCACTCCCATCTGCGTTAATTTTGATCCATTGTTCTGGTGGTATTTTCTATGTAACCATTTTCACGTAAGTGTCATGAACACAGTTTTCATAAAGCTGTATTAGTTTGCTCTAGTTTGCCGGCCATTTGATTTGAGAGTAGGTGGTTGACATCATATTATAGTTATCTTTGTAGACTGCATATTTTAACCTGCTAATGTTAGATATTATGGCCCCATATGTGAAGGCACACCGGTTCTTGTAGAAGTTCCAGCATATAAAGATGGGGTGGCTTGTAGTATCAGCTTATGTGCGACATTGTTGGATTTGGCTGTCCATAATTTCTTGATAAGCTATTGTTGAGAACTCTGATCTGTGTTAATCCCAGAAATGTCTGCACAGCTTCTCCACACATATGATGCAAATTGTCCAATGTTGAAGAAGTCATCAATGTTTTCAATACTAGCCTGTTACAACAACAAAAACAGCTTGTTGGCTCAATGCCAAAGTTAATTAGCTTATCATTAGTAGGTAGTTTACCTATCAAGGCTCTCCATATTAAAAAAGAAGATTTAAAAGGAATATTCTTATTCCAAGTAATAGCATTGAACTGATTTTTGCTCCTCTTTTCTCTTATCTCATTCAAGGCAGATGAGCAACTAAACAATCCATTCTTCTTAATCTTTCACACATCTTGATCAGGATGTTGTTGAGGAGGGATTTCATTTGCTATGATTGTGGATAGATGACTTGCAGGGGCCTGTTTAATTAGATTGGTCCAATTCCATTGCCCATCAGTCCAAAATTCAACAATGTTGGTATTGTTAAACCTGTTACTATTGACGGAGAATTGGGCAAATGGAACAATACCAAGACATTTATCTCACCAAAAAGAGCAGTTGCCTGCTTGAGTTTCCATTGGATATGTTGCTCAACTTGATGTCTGTTCTGCAGCATGTATTTCCAAGTCAATGACTCCCCAGTATCCCATTTTTGCACACCGGGTTGGATATTTGGCAATATTTTTCTATGAAGAATCTCCTCGAAGGTTTGTTAATCCTAAAGATCCACCACTGCTTATATTGGAAGGTCATGCAAACATCCTTTAAAATTCTCATTCCAACCCCTCCTCCCCCTTCATAGGAAAAACTTTAATTTTTCCATGATGTCCAATGGTATCTCTTCTATAACTTTTCCATCCCCATAAAAGAAAACTGCCATCAACATTTGGATTCGTTTAACTACAGAGGACGGAGGTGGTACTGCAGACAGTAAATGGATAGGGAGTGATTGTAGAACATGTTTTGTACGAACTGCACTACCTCCATAATGAAGATGTTTTGTTTGCCAACCTTTAATACTGAATACAACTTTATTAACAAGGTCAGAAAAATAAATAATTCTAGGCCTACAAACAAATAAAGGGCAACCTAGGAAATTAAGAGGGCCCTGCTTTTGTCTGAAACCAGTGAGTCTTTTGATTATGTCTCTTGTGTTGTTTAAAGCATTTGAATGGAGCATAAAGTGACTCTTGTCACCATTAGTGAGTTTTATAGATGTATCTTCATACTCTTTCAGAGTTTTCATTATGATCTTCAAAGTTTTGCATCTTCCAGAGGTGAAAAGAATTATGTCATCTACAAAACTCAGGTGGTTCACTTGAGACCCTCTCATTTCCAATAAAAGCCATGGTAATCTGTGAGGTTATGCGGCCTATTGAGAGACCTTGAGATAAATTTAGCACATAAAATAAATAGGGCTTGATATAGGGGTTCACCTTGCTTGAGTCCTCTAGTGGGGTGGAAACAACCATACCTCTTACCATTAACTATATTGTAGTACCAATTATTGGCCAAAATTCTCCTCACCATGTCAATAAAAATCTCTGCAAGGCCCATTTTGCTTTGAATAAGGCATATATATGATCAAGAAACTCTGTCATAAAATTTTTTCATGTCCAATTTTATAATTACATTGCTCCCAACATTCGATTTCCTGATTTGGTGGATGATTTCTTGAGCTAGCATGATGTTCTTAGATATACCTATGCCTTTCACCTACCCAGATTAGTTAGGAGAAATCAGGTTAACGAGGATAGGACTAAATTTGTTGCTCACTAATTTAGATATAATCTTGCTAGTGAAATTGCTCAAACTTATAGACCTAAACAAAGTTAACTTGTTGGGATCACTCACATTGGTTAATAAGATAATACAAGAATGAGAGAAGTATTTAGGAATTATTTGACCACTGTAGAAGGCTTGAATAATTCCCATCAAGTTATTCTAATAACATGCCAACACTTTTGAAAGATATAACCATTCATGCAATAAAGACTTGCTGCAGAATTAGGGTTCATAGAAAATACCACACTTTTTAGCTCATCCATATTAGATATATTTGTAAGTTTGACATTCTTCAAAGGAATAATAAGTTTTGGAAGACACTCCAAAGTGTTCTCGTTGGTAACTTTGTCATCACTTGTAAACATATCTTTCAAGTAGTCACAAGCAGCCAGTACAATATTCTCTTCACCCTATATCCATTCCCAGTTTCACAGATAATGCGGTGGATAAATAACTTCCTTCTTCTTCCTCTTATTAAGGAATGGAATTTAGAATTTTTATCATCCTCCTTGAACCATTGAAGCTGGATTTTTGTATTTCAGAATTGTATCCTCTAGCTTAATAAACCTAATGTATTGATCATTGTGTTCATGATGATCAATTATGTTAGATTCACTTTGGTCAAGAATATAGTTTTCTTCAGCCTTTTTAACCTTTTCCTCATAAGTCTTGACATTTTGGAAGATATCACCAAATTCTTTCTTAGAACATAAACTAAGAGTGTTAGACAATCTTCTCAGTTTCTGGTGAAATCTCCACATATTATTACCCTCTATTTCACTGTGCCAGAATGCTATCACAGCGTCCAGAAATAGAGGGTTGTAAACCAAGAAGTTAATGAATCTTAAATAGTTGATATGTTCAGCCTCTTTTAATAAAATTTCCATAAGGAGAGAGCAATGGTCACAGCCAGTAGCAGGTAAATGAGAAATAGTAGTCTGGGGCATCATTTCCAGCCAGGAATCATTTACAAGAGCCCTGTTTAGCCTCTTCCAAATTCCTTGGTTGATACCATTCTGTTGGACCAGGTGAACTTGTGACTACTGAAACCAATGTCCATTAGGCCACATGCTTCAGTGAAAGCTACAAACTCTATGTTTCCCCTCATATTATAAGGCACCCCTCCCAACTTTTCATCGATAGCAGTTATAACATGGAAATCACCCACAGAGCACCGAGGTTCTTTTATCCATAGTAGCTTGATGAATCTTTCATCCTATAATGTCCTTCTAAGGCGATCCTTGCATTTTGCATAAATAAAGGTAGTAATAAACTGACATTGTAATTCATTGTGTTTCATATCATAAGTGATTTGTTGTTCCTCTTCATCACGAATGGTGCAGTCAATATAATTATTATGAAAAACCCAAATTTTGCCATTACAGTTACTTGGAGCATTTTCCATGTTTAATTTAACTTTAAAACTTTAAACATGTACACTAGCTGAGAATGGTTCTAGAGTAGTAATGATAGATAAGTAATGAATATTCCTAAGCATTTTGAGTTTTTCCAACACCCCTTTAGCGTTGATCCCTCTCACATTCCATATGATTGTACTAATTATTGAGATCATCTGAAGAAAAAGAGTCTAGTGTTTGGTCTGCCCCCAATGACAGTGTTGATATCATGATTCTTGAAATGAAATCTTTCATTTTCCCACTTGGTCAGTTAAACCTTCCTTTTGTGTTACCTGTTGTATCTCATCTTCAAGAACCTCATCATTTGGAGGACTAAAAGAATTGTTTAAGGCTTCGGTAGTCTTATCATCATCATCAGGAACTTGTAAAGATTGGTTGTCTCTGTTAAGTTCTTCTTTAGAATTATCAACTTCATACTTATCTATACGAGGTGCATGTTGACTTCAAAAAAATTGTTGTTTCTTATCATGAGGATTTGTAGGTGGAGGAGTCATATGTTGAGCTTGTATAGAAGGAATGTCCAGACCCTGATGGTCATTTACCATAATAAATTTAGTGCATGGTTCCTCCCTCCTTTCCTGCTCTCTTTCTTGCTCACTTTCTAGGTGTTTACTCTTCCTCCTTTTGGTCGCATCCCTCTATTGTATGCTAGGTTTATTTTTGCTCTTTGGAGTATTTTCAGGATTACTTAGTACTTTCCTTACTCCCCATATATTTTTCCATGGAAACCTTGATATTTGTATCATTAGGACCATTATTTTTTTGCTTTTTTTCCTTGCTTTTTTCAGTGTTAAGTTGTCTTCTACTTTATTTCTTTGTTTCCTGCTGAACTTGTTGTTGTTTCAACTGTTGTTGCTAGCTTCTTGTGTTATCAGTGGCTCTAAGAACTAGGTTTTAGTCTGTGTTAACCCCATCAGGGAGAACATGAGGCAAACTCCCCCCTTTGGTTACCCATCCTGAAAATTAGTATTGTTCTCCTGACTTCCTCCATCCGTCCCTCCTTCAAATTCTCCAGTTAAAAGAATAGATATAGGACTATTGTAATTGGGGTTTATAGCTACGTTACCTGATTTCTTTGACATGTTCTAACCTTCCTGCATTTTTCTATAGTTTCCTGTAGTTTTTTTGTTTTGTTTTGCTTTTGATGCCTGTTGTTCTTGTTGTCTGATTCCTCACATGTTATGTTGTATATTTCCTGCACATTCAAGTTAGTGAAAGCATTGTGATTTGAAATAGAGGGATTACTTGTGTTGAGTTGTTGGCTGTGATTTTCCTTGGGTTGTTCGATTTAGTGTTGAAGTTGGTTTCCATACTGTATTTTAAGTTCCATCCTCTTGCTATTTGTGGGCTCTCTTTCCTTATGGTTGCCATTCCTCTTCTTTTTGCTGCTTTGGTTGCTTGTGTTTGTTCCTTTCCATTTTATTGTGTTGAAGCTGTTGCTCTGATTTTGGTGGTTTGTCTTGAGTGCTTGCAGTATCTTTTTTCCTTCGGTTTTCCTACTTTTTGTTTTTATTTTCATTTCTTGTACCTTCATGTATTATTCATCATCATCTCTGATTTTGGATTTTCTCTCTTCTATATAATGACCTTGATGTCTACAGTATTGGCAACAAGGGGGAAGATTTTCATATTCCACGGGTTTCCATTTCCCTATTGTTAAGTCATCATCATCAAGTCCAATCCACACATGTTAGGTCTAGCCTTTGTTGAATCAACCTGCACTTTAACTTTTGCCATACCTGCACTAGATCTTTTAAGTGAAGTTGTGTCTTGATATACAACTTTACCAACAGTTTCTTGCAAAGAAATAATAAAAGGTTTGTTAAAACAGTCCCAAGGTAAACCTGGTAATAGCACCCAAATTCGAACTATTGGAGTCTATTCGTCACGGGTGAAAGTAGGAGTCCATGCTTGTATCCTCATGAGTTTGTATTCAATGGTCATTGTCTGTTGTGTCCATAGTTTTTTATAGTCAAATTCATTTTCAAGATCAATAAACACATGTCTTGAGTTGTAGTGTTCAATAATAACCTCCACCCCCACTTAATTGAGTCTATTGAATGAATCTCTTTCTAATAAGCTCCATCTTTGACACAGTATTAATGAATTTCCCCACCGAGATGTATTTACAGTCCACAGTCACAGTGTGCATATAGTCATGCATGTAATAGATCACAGTCGGGCACCACTGTTTAGTTCTTTTTGCCTAGGAGTTTTTATCACAATGTTGGGGGTTTGACCAACATGGATGTTTCTAAGTCTAGCATCCAACGTTTGGACTAGAGTATAAGGAGCATGCTCACTTACGTTTTCCTGGGAATTGGATTGAGTAACATTGGGATTGGTAGTTTCATTGGGTTTTATGTGAGGCTTGTTTTGCTGGTTTTTCTAATGAGGCAGAGTGGATTTATAAAAGTTTCTACATATTTTTGGAATGTCTTAATGGTAACTGTTTTACTCAACGCTAGGGAATGATCTGTTGAACTTGGTTCAAATTCTCCATAGCAATGTCTTGGTTTTGACTAGTTTGTTGTTCAGCATTATTAAAACTTAAGTGTTGTACCTGATCACTAATAACTCCAGCTACCTTTCCTATGGAATTAACATGCTCATGGATAAAATTATGATTGTTATGATTGTACTTAGAAATAGAAACAGTAGGTTAAAACATACTATTGTGCTTGTTTCACTCATTTGGAGTCGTGTTTTGAATCAATGAATCCGATGGATGATGCTCTTGTGTTTTGTCCTGCATATATTTCCGAAGATCATTGGCTTAACCTGTCGTTGTAGTTCAATAATTTCTTGGTACTTTTTCCACTGGTTTGACACCAAAGGAGAAGTGTGAAGAACTTCCTACATCCTTTCGTTCCTTTTTTTGATTGCTTGAACATTTTTGTTGATTCACCTGAGTTCTATTTTGAGATTGTTCCTGAGCTAGATGAACTGAAAAGTTGGTAAGGTGAATCTCAGGCTTAATAGGTTGGTCCCATTAGTGTCACCTTCTCAATTTTTTCTTTGTTCAGTAGTTCCTACATCGGAAAACTTGTTGTCGACAATTGGATCATCGATTCTAGCTGAAATCACTGTGATATGTACCACTTCATCAGGGGAGTCATCCCCAGTTTTTAACTCTCCATGAATATGCTTAGAAGTTGTTTGAAATTGAGGGCGAATGTCCGACGATTTTTCTTCAATTTCCCCAGAAATAGTCTCCTTATATTTTTTAATTTGCATGATGGAATATCTTTTTTTTTGTGTATTATGTAGCCCTTGTTGCATAGAATCGATCCATGTTGTCACACTTCAAAAACACGATACAAGTCTTAAGGTCGAATATAGGTGTTATGGGTTCTAAACATTGTTAAAAGACCTATAATGATGAATATAATTCATTTAGGAGGTTTAGGAACCAAAACATCCAAGAACGTCCATGACGTTAGGAAACTAGTTCTATGGGTTACTGACATGCCTTAGCCTATTTAACTAGCTTTTAGGATCCGACAATTCATGAAATTAGGTGGAAGGGTGTATAATGTTTGTAAGATGATTTTTGGTCAAAAGGTCCGAGTACGACTCTCGAAGGACCAACCAAGGGCTTATGAGAAGGACCCTTGCAAATTGATGTCAACATTGTCTAGGCAGTATGCATCGACGAGATGCAGGCGACAATCCGTGTATTGATCGACGGGGCATTATTGCCAACCATTTACCAACACTTAGAAAAATCTAGAAAGCCCACTCCTGTATCTTTCTCTGACTGAGATTATAGTTTTGCAGCACGGAGGCAGGCATGCCCGTCGATGGATCAACAAATTCGTCGATTGTTGTCTCATCGGTGGGGTCTGCAACTTTTTTGCACATTTTAAATTAAGTTCATAAAAATTGTTATGGGACTTAGGGTTTATTTAGGGATTAAAGTAAGATTAATTAAATAACTTAACCCCCCATATAAAGACCCCAACCCTCATTAATCTAAACACAACTCACAAAAAAAATCATCGTTCTCTCTCCGTCCTCTCTATTTGAAGACACCATTGAAGACAAGCTACAAGGAGGTTTTGGGAGCCGGAAAGCGACGAATTCACCATTAATTCTTCATCAAACGTTGAGGTATGGGATCTAATTCACCTTTGAGACTCTTTCCTCAAAGCGCTCCTGCAAAATGGATTTCAAAAAGTTCTATTTTTAATTGGGTATCACTCAATTACGAATTCGATGTTATAAACTGAGTTTTTTATGGTTTATTTCATATATAATTGATAGATTAACATGTAATTTAACCTGATTATAGTAATTTGGGATGATTATACCTAAATTGAAGAGCTTGATCATTAGCACTTAACCCTAGGTTGATATTAATGTAAATTGGGTTGTGATTGATTCAATTGCCTTGATTATGGGTTAACTCACTATTAGATTGTCACAACCCAAAAGTACCCCCTAGAAGTTAGGGATAATCCTCGTTTCGTGATCGGCCGTACTTGACCCTTTGGGTTATTGTACAAGCCCTTTAACTATGGTTCATTACATAAGACATGGAAAGTAGTGTGGAATTATAAATATTCAAGACATTTAATATAAAAAGAAAATCGTTCATAAATACTTAACAAATCTCATCGTCACAAGCCAAAATTAAAAGACATGACATAATTAACTTAAAGACACAACCCCTTTACATCTGAAAAAGACACATAATAAGTCTTAACATAAGGAAACTAAGAAGATAGAAATTAGGCCCTGGGATATATGAAGACACACTTTTTCATAAGAGGAACGTTTAGACTTCAACCTTCCTTCCAAAACTTATACTTAGATAGGATAGAAAAGTATGGTGTTAGTATAAATAATGTAATAAGTATGGCATATGAAAAAACATGCAAAAAGGGACATTTTAGTGAAAAAACATTTCATGCAAAATAATTTAAAACATCCATAGATTTAGAAGTAAAACGACATAAAGAACATCATTTAACACTTAGAGAAGGGTTTCCATATTCTTAACCAAAAGAAGCACTTGACATTAAACCCTAAAATATTACAATGACTTTGTTTGAACATTACAGTGAACAATTTATAACATTACACTGAATTTATACCCCCTTTTGGCTTACTAATCTCGGGAAGACAAGCCTCCACTCAATTACAAGACACTGGATGAACACCCAACAAACCATCAAAGTCGTCCCTTTCAAAATGCCTAGATAGTGCAATGAGTAGATGGCGTCCCATACCACTACCTACCCAACCTAGTACACTCTTTTAGAAGGTTTGCACAAAGTTTTTCCTTTTGGAAGGTCGTACTTTGTGCATGACTAGACAACGTGTCATACCACCACCTACCCTAAGTAGTACGTTATTTTAGAAAACTTAGTTCATTCAATCAAAAGAAAACTTACCAAGACTCCCCTTTCGGATTTCCTACCTAGTGCAATGGATAAATAGTGTCCCATTTCACTACCTACCCTAAGTAGAACACTCATTTATGAGACTTAGCACGTTCATTGCTTTTGTGGGAGTTAGCTTAACCGACTTAGACCATGAGATATTGAAAAGGAATCCCGATATTAACCCATGTAACAACCCTAAATATGGATATGCTAAGTAACACTTATTGTGTGTAGAATGTCAACGAGTAGACCGAGTTCACACAGATTGATACGCGTAGAACCAAACCTCTAAACCCTTTCGACAGCCAAGCCAACTAACTTGGGGAGTTAGTTGAGCTAGTAAAGGTTGGGTCCAACCATGTATGGCTCCCGAATAAAATGATTTACAGAATGACTCTTGGCCCGATTTAAAAAGGGGAAATCTTAAGTTTAGAGGGTCTAGGGCTAAAATGGTATTTTTCCAGGCTAAGGGTAGTATCATAATTAACATAAATATGTAATTAATTGGTTATTTAATAAGGTGGAGGGGCATTCTTTAGAGGGAGGGCCAGAATTGGCCTTTAAGTGAAGTCTTGCTACAACCGGGATCAAACCCAGTAGAAACAATGATTTAAATTGTTTTAATTAAATTGGTATATCAAATTAATTAATTAATAATAATAATCTGATTTAAGAAAAAGGAAAAATCAGATTTTTAAAGGTTTGAAAGAGTCCTAGTTTGACAAAGCTTTACCTAAACCTGAACCACCTTTCACGTTTAATTCTCTCTCTGTCACGTCAAAACCTTTCTTTCTGTTCACGTTCTCTTTGCCAAAATACAAGAAATAAGCAGCAACTAAAAGTTCTTCACACTTGAAGAACATTTACGTTAAAAATATAATTTAAACATATCCAAAAACATTACGCAAAGGGAGGGTTTTCCCGTCAAAGTTTAGTGTTGAAGCTCGAATTTGGACGTGAGTTAGAGAAGGTCTTTTGGCAGAAAGTTCAAGGTTTGAACTTTAACATAAGGTATGCGTTTTCTTACTCATGGTACCTTTCCCAACAGACCCTTAGGACTCAGATGAATCTATTCCGAAAAACTAGGGTTGTTCCCTGTTGCTTGTCCCTGTCACTAGATCCTATTGATGGTTGTAGGTTGGTATATCTGCTGGTAGATGTTAGGCATTTAATGTGTTTTCGTGATTAATATGTTCATGAATGTGTGTTTGGAATCGTACGAATGATAACCTATGTTTTCCAAAAATATGTGTTCATGTGCGTGCATGTGTAGCCGTGACATTGAAAACAGATTGAAGCATGAAAATGCCTTGTTTTATGGTTGTATTCACGTGCACAAACATGCATAAATCGTGTTGTTCATATGAAGTATAATGTTGCTGATTTGAGTGGAAACTATTAGCTAAATTTATCCATGAAAATGCACCCAAAGATTTACTACATGATCCATTAACTACCTAAGAACTAACGTGTTATGTTGATGAAAAGGATGCTTAAAGACATACATAATTTCCAGCTATATGTTGAAGAGTTTCTGTCAAGCTAAGTTGTTTAGTATGTTATGAATAATAAATTAAAATAAGTGAGCTCATTGAGGATCAAACTTGTGACCTCACCATGGTAAAAGTCATAGAAATAATGTAAGTTAAAAAGATTGTGTCAAGGGGGATTCAAACTAGTGACCTCGACTTAAAATGAAGTAAAAAAAGAAAAGAAATGCGAGGAGTGAGATTCGAACCCACCACCTCTCAGTCAGATTAAATGATAAGTTAAAATAAAACTAAAAGATTGAGGCATGTCGGAATAAAACCCACGACCTCTAGGGATAATGAAGGGAATTTAATGAGATAAATTAAAGCGGGGTTGTGGCGGTTCGAACCCACACCCTCTCAGCCTAGAAGGAGAGGAATTAAAGAAAATAAAATAAAAGGAAATGAGGTTGTGGGGGTTTTATCCCACATCCTCTCAGTTACAATGAACGAAAAATGAAGAGATAAATTAAAGAAAAATAAAACGAAGGTGTTCGGGTTCGATCTTGGGTCCCCTATCCGTGTGGATCAAACCAAACCCATTAAAAATGTAAGTGGTGTCCAAAAGATTCAAAATTGGGTTCCTTTCCCAATATCCATATTGATACATAAGTTATACGTCAATAAATGTTATAAAATAATGTTGCCAACATAGATCGAATCGAGATCTTGGCACACTTACAAGATGCATAAGTCTTGTACCACATAACCTTTAGGAAGATATGAATCACTTAAACAAACTATCAATGAAGCCTCATTGCTTGTATGTATAGACTCATAAGTATAACATACATTTAAAGTAATTGAACCTAAGATGTAATTAACGAAATGAAGAAACCTTAGAAGGGTCAAGCAATAGTGTGAAACACACTAAATGGCCAAGTGCATTGACATACAATGAAATGAACATTAACGTTAAGGGGTGAGTAAATATGAAAATCAAATGTGCTAAAGATAATGAATGAGGTGACAATATGATAAGAGGCTAATGTGAAAGATGAGAGCAATCTCAAATGAGGCTAAGTAAATGTTATGAAAATGTACTCATCCATGAGAGTGTAAAGTTAATAAAGAGACAACTCTCTATGAACACTCTAGTTAAATTATTGAAGTTACTGCATACTTAATACTAATGATGAGATGAGAAAAAAATCTAATGAGCTATGATGTCCTCATAATAGAAGCAAACTTTCATGATGTATGAGTTGAATGTAATGGAACTTTATACTGAGCACCGATAGGATAACTATGATCGATGATGCCTTCCTTCAGGAAGGGCGGAGATTCAAGTAACTCTCATGATATGAGACTGTCCGGCATGCCGGGTATGGGTCTCCTTATATATCATAGGGTTTTAACCTATACTGCCATTATAGGGATCTAGCAGGGTTCAATCCCTTATATACGCTAGCATGTTTTGGGTCACTTTGGCCGGTCATTCCACCTCTTTTCAGTGTGGGGAAGACACTAGATTTCATGATGCTCACACGATCTATGTCGGTTAAAGTTAAATTTCCCAATCAATGAATGAGGCCATCCTCAAATGATGCACATAATGAAAATAATGATACCTAAGGTGTTAGGATAGGATAATCAATAGGTGAGCAAGACTTAAGTAATGACACTAGGTCATTCTTGACCATTGCACAGCGAACCCGATAAATGTCTTAAACTACATTCAAGGTATAGCTTGTATTTACGCTAGCTTATGAATGTATGAAGTGAAGTACATATGAATGAATGAAGGAGACTCTGTGTTTGCTAATGAAGGTTCCCAAGTTGAGGTCCCATATTCTGAGCCCTCATTTTTGTGATTTCTTCATGTCAAGTCCATGATTCCAAAGTCTCATGGCGTATGAACAAATGATATGAAAAATGTTATGTGCTAGATGCAATATGTTATGTGCTATGTGTAAGACGTTATGTGTTGTGTGCAATATAATACGTATGATGATGCATGTTACTCTCATATAATGACATTCCTAATCCAAATTTGGCAGGTCCACTAACTTTCCTAATCAAAATTTGGAAGCGTACTGACTTGACATTCGATAAATCATGTTGTTAGGAAATAGCTTTTCTTACTCATACATTTACTAATCCTATACAACTCTATATTTTTTGGTGCCGGCACAGGTCGACGTTAGAGCTTACAGGTCGACGCTGAAGCCATTCATCATGACATGGTAGGCTTTCATGCATTAGAGGACGATTGCCCATTTTAATCTAGCTTAGTTATAGGATTGAGCTAGTTGAATATGTTCCACAAGCGTTTCTTTCCCGTTTTTATTTCAGACATTGTATTGGTGCCATTTTGGCAAGTATACATTTAATATGGCATTGAACTATTTATTTCATTTGATGTTAATAATGTTAGATGTTTGATGGTGAACATATATGAATTTAAGTAGAATGACTTGCGTGCATGTTACCAATCAAAAAGTTCAAATTTTCTGCTAACATGGACCTAGATGAAGTAAGGATGAAGTATGTAGGCTTGTCTGCGACGTTCAAGATGTCAACGACGCCGGTCTCGACTGGAGTCTAGATTCCAGTCGTGACAAAGTTTGTAATAGAGCATTTGGCTAAATTTCTAGGATAATAAGTTCAAATCAACCACATTGAGTAGTTTCTAAGTCATGGTAGTGAAGTGTACCACTATCTTGAATTAGAGACTACATGATGCGTAGGAAAATTCCGTTCTCCTGATCTTATTGTGCCTTTTCCAAATGTCTGATTTCTTGATGTTATGAGCATGTCTAACAACAATCCTTGTTGTTACCAGTGAATAAATACTAGGAGAACAATTGGTCAGAGGAGAGGAGGAGCAACTGGTGGGAACAATCATGTTCCACTCTAGGCTCCAATTGAAGGAGTGGCTAAGCCGGTTAACCCTGTTGGGTTGACTGATGCGGAGGTGCGGGCATCTCAGGACCAAATTAAGCTGGCCATCACTAAGAAGGCCGATGCCATGACTGACCAGGTCAACTGGCAGAATGTTCAGAGGGAGAACCCACTAGTTCGTAGTATGGCTGACAGGCTACGAGACTTCACAAGGATGAATCCTCCGATTTTTAACATAGTTCAAGACTGAAGAATATCCCCAGGAGTTTATGGATGAGGTACATAAGATTTTTGTGTGCATGGGGGCCACAGATATAGAAAAAGCTGAGTTGAGTTCCTATCAGCTTAATTATTTTGCACAAACTTTGTTCAAGATATGGCATTATAGTTGAGAGTTGGGAAGAGTTCCATTACTTAAGTGTTGTTTAAGACAGAGTTCCTGGAGAGATTCTTCCCCAGGGAGATGAGGGAGGCCAAGGTTAATGAGTTTATCAACCTTAAAAAGGGAGCAATGATAGTTAGGGAGTATTCCCTGATGTTTGTTCAGCTATCCAAATATGCTACTTCCCTTGTAGCTAACAAGAGGGATTATATAAGTTCGTTCCTCACAAAAGTCACCGGAGATCATGAGGAGTGTCGGGATGCAATGCTCCAAATAACATGGACCTCCCTTCTTGATGGTGTATGTTCAACAGGTGGAGGACATCCGGAAGAAGAGGGGCATCCGTGATGCTAGGAGACCTAAGCCTCATGATCAAGCAAGTCTTAGCAATGGAGGAAACAGAAATAATTTTTGCGTCCGTGAGCAGCCCATATTCAAAAAGGGGCAACAAAGTTCAAGAAACTCTAACTTTTAAATGAGAACATCACCTACAGGAGGTAGACCGGAGCACAAGAAGGGCAGTGGAGGTGATATGCAGCATCCCAGAAAGAAATGTTCTATGTGTGGCCTAATTCACAGGGTGCAGCAGTAGCCGAGCCGCCTTAGAGAAACCGGTTCTACATCCTGATGGGCAGGGAGGAGTAGGAGAAGTTTGCTGATGTGGTCACAGGTATGCCGCAAGTATTCTCAACTTCTGTTTATTCTTTACTTGATCCAGGGTCTATGATTTCCTTTGTAACTCCTTTACTTGCTCTCACTTTTGAGATATTGGTTGAAGTTCTACATGATATTATAGTAGTTAGTAAACCTTTAGGAGAAAATGTAAAAACTGATAGTGTATACAAGGATTGCCCAATAGTTGTATGTTATAAGACTATGTGTGAAGACTTGGTTGAGTTACCAATGCATGATTTTTATATTATAATTGGCATACACCGGATTCGTAGTTGTTATGCTTGTATGGATTGTCATAGTAGGGTTGTGAGATTTCATTTCCCTAATGATTAAGAGCTAGTTTGGGAGGGTTACAACTCAAGTCATCCCATTCCCTTGATTTCTAACCTTATGGCCAATAAAATGATGTCCAAGAGATTATTATTTCATCTTGTGAGTGTTAATGATTTAGATCATGCCATTCCTTCCATAGAATTAGTGTCTGTAGTGAATGAGTTCCAAGATCTTTTTCCTAATTATTTGCATAGAGTTCCTCACCCTCGAGAGATTGACTTTGGTATTGATTTATAACCCGATACTAAACAAATTTTAATTCCTCCTCATAGAATGGCTCCAGATGAACTCAAAGAGTTGAATTTGCCTTTAAAAATTATCATTGATAAGGGTTTCATTCAGACGATCATATCCCCTTGCGGTGCTCCAATATTATTTGTAAAAAAAGTATGGAACCCTTATAATGTCTATCGATTATCGGCAACCAAACAAAGTCACTATCAAGAATAAGTATCCACTTCCAAGAATAGATTACTTGTTTGACCAACTCCAAGGGTCTATTTTCTTCTCAAAGATTGATCTTCGTTCAGGGTACCATAAGCTCCGGGTTAGGGATCGAGATATCCTAAAGACAGCCTTTCGTACCTCTTATGGTCACTATGATTTCGTAGTTATGTCATTTGGTCTCACGAATTAACATGTTGTATTTATGGATATCATGAACAGGGTCTTCCGTGAATACCTTGACTCTTTCGTCAAAGTATTCATTGATGAAATTCTCATTACTCTACGACCAAGGAAAGGCATGAACAACATTTGAGACTAACCTTGTAGGCACTTAGACAACATCAGTTGTATGCCAAATTAAGCAAGTGTGAATTCTTGCTTAGATTAGTGATCTTCTAGGGTCATGTTGTATCCGACAAAGGTGTGGAGGTAGAACCCAGGATGACTGAGGCTATTATGAACTGGCCAAAACCTCTTACTCCCATAAATATTGTATCTTCTTGGGATTGTCTTGTTATTATCGCAGGTTCGTGGAGGGTTTTTCTTCCATTGCTGCCTTGAAAATAGTTTTGACTAAGAAGAAGGCCATGTTTTAATGGACGGAGCTCAAGGACAGAATCAGTTCAGCCCCGGTGCTTACTTTCCCTTAGTGAGCCTAAGATGTATGTAACGAAATCATGAAAATCTAGAAGGTCAATTAAGAGTGTGAAACACACTAAATTGCCAAGTGCACTGGCATACGATGAAATTAACATTCATGTAAAAGAGTGAATAATTATGAAGCGCAAATGTGCTAAAGTTAATGAATGAGGTGACAATATTATAAGAGGGTAATGTGAAAGATGAGATCAATCTCAAATGAGCCTAAGTAATAATTACCAAAATGTACTCACCTATGAGAGTTTAAAGATAATAACATGACCAGTCTCTATGAACACTCTAATGAAAGTATTTAAGTTAATGCATACTTAATACTTATTATAAGATGAGAAATCGTCTAATGAGATATGATGTCCTCATACTAGAAGACAACTTCCATGATGTATGAGTTGAATGTAATGGAATATTATACTGAGCACCGATAGGCTAGTTATGAGAGGTGATGCCTTACTTCGGGAATGACGTAGGTTCACGTAACTCTGATGAGATCAGATAGTCTGGCATCTCGGGTAAGGGCCGCCTTATATTTCCTAGTCTTTGAACCTATGCTGCCAATATAGGGATCTAACAGGGTTCAATCACCTAAATACGCTAACATATTTTGGGTCAGTTGGTCGGTGATTCCACCTCTTTTCAGTGTGTTGCAGACACTGGATTTCATGATGCTGACATGATCTATCTCGGTTAAAGTTAAAGTTCCCAGTCAAGGAATGAGGCCAACCTCAAATGATGCACATCATGAAATGAATGATACCAAAGGTGCTCTTTATGTCATTGTTATTTCCATGAAGTATGGTTTTCATGTCTTCTATTACTGGTTTGTACTTTCATATCTCCAAAATGATTATGACCACCAAAAAATATCTCAAAAGAGTTATGAACTGATAAACATCAATCTCAAAGATTAAAGAATCTAAGTGATGAAATGTATATAATTTCGGGTGGCAGCCCAAGAGCGAAAGCCTAGAATGGGTCGATCCCAACTGGTACATAATGGTGGTAGCTTAGGGAAAAATCCAAGCGTAGGCCGATCCATATTGGTATAGAAGGGTGGAAGATTATGGCAGAAAGGCTAGCATGGGCCGATCCCAAGTTTTTTAATTATGAGGACCGCATCCATGGGGTTAATACGCCTTTCATGGATAATCCTCTCCAACCACTGATCAGCTAAACACTTGTATCACATGCCCTACAATGATTATAACCTACAGAAAAGTAAAGAATATAATGTAACTTACTTGATCCCACAAGAGTAAGCAAAGGTTGTCCTCTCTCCTAATCTATGCACTCATATGTGGCTATTTGATTTCATTTGAGCTCTCGTTAACATATGTTATTGCCTTACATATTCATTACATTTTTTTGTATTGACGTCCCTCGCGGGGGACGCTGTATTTCATGCTGAAGGAACATGTATTCCAGCTAGTAGACCTTCTCAGTTAGAGCACACAACTCTGCTACTTTTGGGTGAACTCGAAGTTGATACAGAGCTTTATTGAGTCTTTGGTAAATCCATTTTTGTAATGTATTGTAGTTAAGGGTAAGGTGGGGTCTGTCCCAACCTATTCTCGTCTGCTATCTTTTTGAGGCATTGTAGACGTATGTACATGGTTCAATTCTGTCATAAGGAGTTTTGGACTCAACGTCCAAGTTTTGTATGTAACTTTTAGTCCTACTTACGTTATTTTGTATCGCTGGATTCTAGGTGAACTTGTCTCAATTTTTATAGTTATATGCACAGTAAGAACAAGTTGCAAGTTTGTTCTCTCGGGATTTTAGGGCATCGGGTGCCTGTCCGTCTTTATGGGTTTTGAGGCGTGACACTATCTGAGTTAGGTTGTATAGCTCTAATATGTGCATCCTTATTTGAACATTTTGTTTTTTGACTTTGTTCCTTTGCATGTCTTGGTGATTCTTATGTTGCTACTCCTTCATTAAAGATAGCTTCTGCCCTATCTTCATTTCTTTGTTCCTGCCTATCCAAGTTAGTAAAATTATTTTTATGTGCAATATTAGATGTTCTTGTTTGTTGCATCCTGCTTGGCTCCTCTTGCTGTGCCATTTTGTTTTGAGGTGAGGTGGGTCTCCATCAAGTTTTTTGAATTTTTTATTGTTGTTACCTATTGTTTTTCATTCTTTGGACCTGCCTTTCCTCTTTTCTTTGTTGCTCAGGTTGTCTTACCCATTTTTCCTACTTGTTAATCTAGCATTGGAATGATTACTCTCTTTTCCTTTTTGTTTTTGTTCTTAAAAAAATTCTTTCTTACCTTCTTTTCTGTCTACTTCCTTTTTATATATCCATATCTTGTACTTTGAAGTTATATTCTTCAATTACATAGCCTTGATGCTTGCAGTAATCACAGTATGGGGGAATTCATACTCAACTGGTTGCCATCTCCCAATGGTAAGGTCATCATCATCTAGGTTAATCCACACATGTTTTGGTTAAGTCAATTTGCATTTTCACTTTGTCGATACTTGCGCGAGATATTTCATTGAGGTTGTGTCTATATAGAGTACTTTGCCCACGAACTCTAACAGAGGATTAAGGAATGGCTTCTTAAACAAGTTCCATGGCAACCCTTGCAGTAGCACCCAAA
This sequence comes from Solanum arcanum, assembly GCA_027789145.1. Taxonomy (NCBI): domain Eukaryota; kingdom Viridiplantae; phylum Streptophyta; class Magnoliopsida; order Solanales; family Solanaceae; genus Solanum; species Solanum arcanum. Next base: position 19,529,381 of record CM050935.1, on the reverse strand, counting down.
CAAGGACAATGGGTGTTTCTTCCTCAGGTCGAAAATAAGGTCATTTCTGTATCCTCATTAATTTACCTTGAATATTCATTCTTTGTTGTGTCCAAACAATGTTATTGTCTAGTTAATTTTGCAAGTCTATAAACACATACCTAGAATTGTAGTAAGCAATATTGACCCCTCATTTTAATTGTTCTTGCATGATAATGTTTTTTCGTATGAGTTCCACCTTTGGCATAGTAGAGCTAAATTTTCCTGCTAGTGTAATTCTTTTAATTTACTATTAGCATGTTCATGCAATCATTCATATCAATGATCTATGATGGGTGTTCTTGTTTGGTAGTGTGTCTGAGAGTAACTAGCTTTATAGGAGTTTCTTGTGTCTCATGAATGTGTCTCAATCTGGCTGCAAGTTTTTTAACCACAATGTATGGAGTAGGCATAGCATTTTGGTCTTACTTGTTATTTTGACTTATACTAGGATTTGCATTACAAGTACGCTATTTAGGAGGGGGCTGCTCTATTTTCTGGACAAATGTGGAGGGCCTTTAAAAATTGGTGGATATTTACGGAAAAACTTTGTGATATTAAATGAGCTCATAATTTCCACCCTCAAAAGCCACATAAACCTGGTTTATCTTGGTATTCAAATTTTAAGAAATCTTAATGTACCATGTGTTGATCCTTTCTCCCTCAACATGATCATGTGCATTAACCACTTCCTGATCCTTTGTATCAGTTTTTTCAGTTCAATCATGACTTAAAGTTGTATCAACTTGATTAGAGTTAGGATTTAGAGACTTTGTTGCTATATTGCTTTCAAGAGTGTAGCCTTTACCTGGAGTTGTGTTGAGTGTTGTAGTTTGTCCCTACATTTGACTCATAGTAGAAACCTTAGTGTAATTGACAGTCATTCCTTGGTGATGTTGTCCCTCGCTAGTCGTTGTTGTGAGCGAGTTTTGACGCTAAATGAGAATTGTGAACTGTTTTCCACTTCAATAACATCCTCAATTACTTTCTTAGTTGCCATGTCTGTAGACTTGTGTTGGCTACTTTGGTTGTTTTTATCTTGCTCAGCCTGGAGATCAACACACTTTGATTGCACTTCTATATCTTGTGCATTATTCATGTGCTGGCTTTGTTTTGTATTGCTAGATGTTGCGTGATTCCTGGTATAGAACTCGTTAGAAATAGTCTCACGCCTGGGATTGAGTTCGTCACGTTTGGAAGGTTTATTGAACTGTAACCTTGCTCTATTATCATCTTGATTATTATCTTTAGCTAAATTAAATGATATATTAGTGACGTGAATCTCTCCATCTCTCCCATCCATCCCTTTACCTAAACTAGCCTCCATTTCCATTATTTCGCGAACTTATCCAACGGAATTAATGTTTTCAATGACTGGACCGGGGAAATCACTTGAATTTGCAGTGAGATATACCTTATTATCATGAGATTATATCCCAGATTTCAAACTGCCGTTAAATTTCTAGGCACTAGCTCAAATTTGCAGCGGAGCTCAGGTAATTCTGTGGAATTTTCTCTAAAATCACCTCCTCGGATCTCTGAAACAACAAGATGGAATTGCCAGCTTTTTTGTATGTTGTAGGCCTTAATTATTAACATATTTCCCTCTATTCAGAATTCCACGATTCATTATGTCTTTACCTAGGGAAATAATTTCACCATTCCCATCTAACTCCATCTCTAAAATCACAATATTGATCACACCATTGTTTTTTGATTTCACAGAGTTTTTGGATGAATTAGAGGGTTATGTGAATTGGATTTTATTTGTCTGCAGCTTTTTACCCTCTGGTGGTTGGTCCAATGTTCAAAGAAAATCTATCGTTGTCTCACGTGCTATCCAACCAGTTAGAACTAGCCGTCATGCAAATTTTTTCGAGCATTTCCTTAGCGAGATAATTTAGAGAGAAAAAATGGGTTCATGGATTAGGATTAGGGTTTGGGTTTTGGTATTTTGGTCTTTGCTTTTAGGGTTTAGGTTTAGGGTAAGGATAGGTTTAAGGTTTGTGTTAGTGTTAGGGTTTTTTTTATTTTATGTTTTAGGTTTTTGGGTTTAGAATTTTTGGTTTAAAATCCATGGTTTAGTGTTTAACATTTGGGTTTTGCTATTTTGGGTATGGAGTTTCAGGTTAATAATTTTTGTTTAGGTTTAGGGTTAAGGTTAAGGTGAGGGTTATGGTTAGGGCGTAGGTTTTTTTTATGTTTTATGGTTTGTGGGTTAGGAAGTAAGGATTAAAATCTATGTTTTAGTGTTTCCTGTTTGGGTTTTCATATTTATGACTTAGGGATCTTTGTTTATTCTTTTTCCTTTCTTTTTGGACTTAGGGTTTAGGGTTAGGGTTAGGGTTAGTGTCTTGATTTTTTAAAGGTTTTATGTTCAGGGTTTAGAATTCGAGGTTTAAAATCTATTTTTTAGTATTTAATGTTTGGGTTTTGGTATTTTGGGATTTTTTTTGAATCCAAAACAAAGCTAATAGTTGAAGAAACTGGGTTTGCAGTTAACGACAACTACAAATAAATGTTCATGTTCATCGATGGGTTCAGATAGATGGTTGTTGAGGTTACAACTACAACTTAAAAGAAAATACTACAAATATCAATTCAAGTAAAATTACACATCATGATCACATCAGTCACAATATGGATCGTCTTACTCTTCATCCTTATACTCTTCCTCATCTGCCACTTCATCTTGATACTGCTTATATTCACAGACCAAATAATTCATATTGCTCTCAGCCTTAGTGAACTCCATCTCGTCCATTCCCTTACCAATGTAATAGTGCAAGAAAGCCTTCCTCCTAAACATGGTTGTGAATTGTTCACTAACACAACGGAACATTTCTTAAATGGAGGTTGAGTTTCCAATGAAAGTTTATGCCATCTTTTGACCGATTGAGGAATATCACAAATTGTTGACTTAACATTGTTGGGGATCCACTCAATGAAGTAAGAAGAGTTTTTATTCTGCATGTTAAGCATCTGTTCATCAACTTCCTTGGTGCTCATCCAAATAGGGTTTAGATTTAGGGTTTGGGTTTTGGTATTTAGGATTTAGGGTTTAGGGTTAGGGTTAGGGATATGATTAGGGTTATGTTCTAGGGTTTTCTACGTTTTATGGTTTAGTATTTAATATTTTGGTTTTTGTATTTTGGGTTTAGGATTTAGTAATTAAGATTTAATATCAATGGTTTTGTGTTTAATGCTTGGGTTTTAGCATTTCTGGCTTGGGTTCACGGTTCATGGTAGGGTTAGGGTTAGGGTGCATGTTAGGTAGCGTTTAGGATGTTTTTTAGGTTCAGGTTTTATGATTTAGGATTTATGGTTTAAAATATACGGTTTAGTGTTTAATATTTGGGTTTTAGTTTATTGGTCTTGGGGTTTCGGGTTAATTATTAAGGGTTAGGGTTAAGGTTAGAGTTTAGGTTTGGAATAGGGTTAGATTATAGGTTTTTTTAAGTTTTAAGATTTGTGGTTTTAGATTTTGTGATTTAATATCTATGATTTCGTGTTTAATCGTTGAGTTTTCGTATTTAAGGTTTAGGGTTTTTTCTGGACTTAGGGTTTAGGGTTTAGCGTTACGGTTAGGGTTTAAGTTTTGATATTTTGGGCTTAGAGTTTCAGAGTTTTAAAATTTGAGGTTGAAAAGATATAGTTTAGTATTTAATGTTTAGGTTTTGATATTTTGGTCTTACAATTTCAGGTTTATGGTTTACGGTTAGGGTTGGGGTTAAGGTTAAGGTCAAGGTTAGGGGTTAGGGTTTTGGGTTTTTTAGTTTTAATTTAGTGTTTAATATTTGTGGTTTAATATCAATGGTTTAGTGTTTGTTGTTTCTGTTTTTGTACTTGGGGCTTGGGATTTAAGGTTTATGGCAAGTTTAGGTTTAGAGTTTAATGCTAGGGTTAGGTTTAGGATTAGGGTTTTTGTTTTCTTTAAGTTTTTTGGTTTAGGGTTTAGGATTTAAGGTTTAAAATTTATGGTCTAGTGTTTATAGTTTGTTTTTCGGTATTTGGGCTTGTGGTTAAGGGTTTAAAGTAGGGTTAGGATTATGATTAATGTTAGGGTTAGGTTTAGGGTTTAGGTTGCTTTTTAGGTTTTAGAATTTGGGGTTAACGATTTGAATTGTAATATCTATGTTTTATTATTTAATGTTAGGTTTATGGTATTTTATGCTTTGGGTTTAGGTTTAGTATTACGGTTTAGGTTAGGGTTAGGGTATTCTTTAAGATTTTAGGGCTTGTAGTTTAGGATTAAAGGTTAAAATTCTATGTTTTAGTACTTCATGTTTGGGTTTTCTTTTTTTTGGACTTAGGCTTTTGTGTTTTGGGACTTAGTGTTTAGGGTTAGGGTTAGGGTTAGGATTAGAGTTAGGTTGTAGGTTCTTTATAGGTTCATTTGTTTAGGGTTTTGCATTTGATGTTTAAAATCTATGGTGTAGTATTTAATGTTTGGGTTTATTGTATTTAGGGCTTAAGGTTTGGGGTTTTATGGTTTCAGGTTAGGGTTAGGTTTAGGGTAAGTTTAGGGTTAGGGTTAGGGTTTAGATTAGGTTCTTTTTTAGGTTTTTAGGTTTCGTATTTAGGATTTGAGGTTTAATATCAATGGTTTAATGTTTAATATTTGGTTTTGGTATTTTGAGCTTGGGGCTTAGGGTTTATGGTAGGGTTAGAATTAGGGTTAAGGTTGTTTTTTTAGGTTTTGGGTTTAGGGTTAAGGATTTGAGTAGTAATATCTATGGTTTAGTTTTTAAAGTTATGGTTTTTGTATTTTGGGTTATAGGGTTAGGGTTACGGATAGGATTAGTGTTAGGGTTAATGTTGGAGATAGGTTTAGGTTTAGGGTTTAGGTTTTTTTCAGGCTTTAGGTTTTGGGATTTAGTATTTTAGGTGTAAAATCTGTGGTTTACCGTTTAATGTTTGGGTTCTTTTATTTTTGGCTTGGGTTTTTGGGTTAATTGTTTAGGGTAAGAGTTAGGGTTATGGTTAGAGTTAGGGTTAGGGTTTGGGTTTGGGTTTGGGTTTTGATTTTTTTAGGGTTTAGGGTTTGTGATTTAAGATTTGAGGTTTAAAACCTATGGTTTAGAGTTTAATGTTTGGGTTTTCATAGCTTGGACTTATAGTGTTTTGTTGACTTAGGGTTTAGTGTTTAGGGTTACTATCAGGGTTAGGATTAGGTTAGGGTGTGGGATTTTTTTTATGGTTCAGGGTTAAGCATTTGAGGTTTAAACTCTATGGTTTAGTATTTAATGTGTGGGTTTTTGTATTTTGGGCATAGGGTTTCGAGTTTATGGTTTACAGTTAGGGCTAAGGTTAAAGTTAAAGTTAGGGTTAGGGTTTTGAGTTTTTTTAGATTTTTTTGGCTTAGAGTTTAGAATTTGAAGTTTAATATCAATAGTTTATTGTTTAATGTTTTGATTTTTGTATTTATGACATAAGTGTAGGGTTTTATGGTAGAGATATGATTAGGGTTAATGTTCGGATTAGGGTTAGGGTTTAGGTTATTTTTTAGGCATTAGGGTTAGGGGTTAAGGATTTGAGTTGTAATATTTATTTTGTACTGTTTAATGTATGGGTTTTAGAATTTTGGGATTTGGAATTAGGGTTTAGGGTTAGGGTTAAAGATAGACTTAGGCATAGGGTTTGTGTTAGCGATAGGGTTAGAGTTTAGGGTTTTTTTAGGTTTTGCTTTTTGGGTTTAGGATTTTTGTTTAAAATAAATGATTTTTGTGTTTATTATTTGGGTTTTTGTATTTCGGGCTCGGGGTTTTTGATTTAATTGTTTAGGGTTAGGCTTATTGTTATGGTTATGGTTATGGTTTAAGTTTTTTTTAGGTTTTAGTGTTTATGATTTAGGATTTGTGGCTTAAAATCTAACGTTTTGCGTTTAATCTTTGGGTTATTGTATTTCGGACTTAGGGTTTAGGATTTAGGATTTAGGGTTAGTGTTAGGGTGTAGTTTTTTTTAAGATTTTATGGTTCAGGGTTTAGCATTAGAGGATTAAAATATATATCTTAGTATGTAATGTTTGGGTTTTGGTATTTGGGCTTAGATTTTTGGGTTAATGGTTTATGGTTAGGGTTGGGGATATGGTTATGGTCAGGGTTCAAGTTAGTGTTTTTGGTTTTTAAGGTTTTAGCTTATGGTTTAAGATTTGTGGTTTAATATCAATGGATTAGTGTTTATTGTTTCTGTTTTGGTACTTTGGGTTTGGGGGCATAAGGTTTATGGTAGGTTTAGGGTTTAATATTAGGATTAGGGTTATGATTAAGGTTTTGGTTATTTTTTATGTTTTTGGGTTTAGCGTCTAGGATTTGAGGTTTAATATCTATGGTCTAGTGTTTAATGTTTGGGTTTTTGGATTTTGGGATTGGGGTTTAAGTTTTATGGTATGGTTAGGGTTATGGTTAATGTTAGGGTTAGGGTTAGTGTTAAGGTTGCTTTTTATGTTTTTGGGTTCAGGGTTAACGATTTGAGTTGTAATATCTATGGTTTATTGATTAACGGTATGGTTTTGGTATTTTGGATTTTGGGTTTAGGGTTACGATTAAAGTTGGGGTTAAGGTTGGATTTCGTGTTAGGGTTAGGGTTTAGGTATTTATTTAGGTTTAAGGTTTTATGATTTAGTATTTAAGGTTTAAAATGAATGGTTTAGTGCTTAATGTTTGGGTTTTCGTAATTTAGACTTAATGTTTTCTTGGATTTAGGGTTTAGGGTTAGGGTTAGGGTTAGGAATTAGGGTTAGATTGTAGGTTTTATTAGGTATAATGGTTTAGGGTTTAGCATTTAAGGTTTAAAATCTATGGTTAAGTATTTAATGTTTGGGGTATTGGTATTTTGGGCTTCAGGTTTTAGGTTTATGGCTTAAGGTTAAGGTTATGGTTACAGTTATGGTTATGGTTAGGGCTTAAGTTAGGTTTTTTTTAGGTTATTGGGTTTAGAGTTTACGATTTTGAGGTATAATATTTAATAGTTAGTGTTTAATAGTTGGGTTTTGTTATTTTGAGATTGGGACTTAGGGTTTATGGTAGGGTTAGGGTTAGGGTTTAGGTTGTTTTTAGGCTTTGGGTTTGGGGTTAAGGATTTGAGTAGTATTACCTATGGTTTAGTGGTTACTGTTAGGGTTTTGGTGTTTTCTGCTTTGGGTTTAGGGATTAGGGTTTGGGGTTAGGGTTACAGATATGATTAGGGTTAGGATTTGTCTTAGGGATAGGGTTAGGGTTAGGGTGTAGATTTTTTTAGGCTTTAGGTTCTGGGGTTTAGTTTTTTTTGGTTTAAAATCTATGGTTTACAACTTGATGTTTGGGTTTTGGGTTAATGATTTATGGTAAGGGTTAGGGTTATAGTTAGAGTTAGGGTTAGGGTTTGGGTTTTTAGGTTTTAGGGTTTGTGGTTTAAGATTTGAGAACTAAAATCTATGGTTTAGTGTTTAATGTTTGGGTTTTGTATTTTTGTCTTATGGTTTTTTATGGACTTAGGGTTTAGGGTTTTGGGTTAGAGTTAGGCTTAGGGGTGAGGGTTAGGATGTAGAGTTTTTTTAGGTTTTGTGGTTCAGGGTTTAGCATTTGAGGTTTGAACTCTATGGTTTAGTATTTAATGTGTGGGTTTCGTATTTTGGGCTTAGGGTTTCGGGTTTATGGTTTAAAGTTAGCGTTAAGGTTAAATTTAGGGTTAGGGTTTTGTTTTTTTTATATTTTTTGGTTTAGAGTTTAGGATTTGAGGTTTAATATCAATGGTTTAGTTTTTAATGTTTGAATATATTTTGGACATGGGGTTTAGGATTTATGGTAGAGTTAGGATAAGGGTTAATTTTAGAATTAGGGTTAGGGTTTAGGTTTTTGGTTTAAATATTTTTGTTGTAATATCTATGGTTTAGTGTTTCATGGTAGGGTTTTGCAATTTTGGGATTTTTGTTTAGGGTTTAGGGTTAGGGTTAAAGATAGGGTTAAGGTTAGGATTCGTGTTATGGGTAGGGTTAGAGTTTAGTTTTTCTTTTAGGCTTTTGCTTTTTGTGTTTAGGATTTTCTTTAAAATCAATTACTTAGTTTTTAATTTTAGGATTTGGTATTTTAGGCTTGGGGTTTTGATAATGGTATAGGGTTAGGGTTAGGGTTAGGTTTATGGTTATGATGAGGGTTAGAGTTTACTTTTTTTTTTTAGGTTTTAGTGTTTGTGGTTTAGGATTTGAGGTTTAAAATCCATGGTTTAGTGTTGAATGTTTGGGTTTTTGTATTTTTGAATCATGGTTTTTTTTTGACATGGGGTTAGGGTTTAGGGTTTAAGGTTAGGCTTATGGTTATGGTTATGAATAGGGTTAGGGTTTAGGTTAATTGTAGGTTTTATGGTTCAGGGTTTAGCATTTGAGTTTTAAAATATTTAGTTTAATATTTAATGTTTGGGTTTTGGTATTTTAAGCTTAGGGTTTTGGGTTTAGGGTTAGGGTTAGGGTTTTTTTTTCTTAGATTTTCGGGTTTTAGGATTTCAGGTTTAATATCAATAGTTTCGTGTTTAATATTTGAGTTTTTTGTATTTTTGTCTTGGGTTTAGGGTTTATTATAGGGTTAGGGTTAGGGTTTATGTTGTTTTTTAGGTTTTAGGGTCTAGGGTTAAGGATATGAATTGATATATACGTTTTAGTGTTTAATTTTAGGGTTTTGGTATTTTGGGCTTCATGTTTAGTTATTTTTTTTTCGATAGGGTTAAGGATAGGTTTAGGGTTAGGGTTTGTGTAATGAATAGGGTTAGGGTTAGGGTTAGGCTTATTTTTTATTTTTGTTTAGTTTTAAGGTTTGAGGGTTAGGATTTTTTGTTTAAAATCCATGGTTTAGTGTCCAATGTTTTGGTTTTGGGGTTTCACTTTAATGGTTTAGAGTTAGGGTTAGGGTTAACATTATGGTTAGGGTTATGGTTAGGGTTAACATTTTTTTTAGGATTTGTGGTTTAGGATTTGAGGTTTAAAATGTATGGTTTAGTGTTTAATGTTTGTGTTTTCGTATTTAGGACGTAGGGTCTATTATTTTGGACTTTTTTTGACTTATGGGTTTAGGGTTTAAGGTTTAGAATTAGGGTTAGTGTTAGGATTAGGGTTACGATGTAGGTTTTTTTGGATGTTTTATGGATCAGGGTTAAGCATTTGACGTTTAAAATCTAAAAAATAATATTTAATGTTTGGATTTTTGTAATTTGGGCTTAGGATTTTGGGTTTATAATTTAGAGTTAAGGTTACGGTTTTGGTTTTTATTTAGTTTTTGGGTTTAGGCTTTGGGATTTGAGGTGTAATATCAATGGTTTAGTGATTAATGTTTGAGTTTTGATATTTTCATATTGGGTTTAAGGTTTATGGTAGGGTTAGGGTTAGGGTTAGGTTTAATGCTAGGGTTTGAATTAGGGTTTAAGTTGTTTTTTAGGTTTTAGGGTTTGGAGTGAAGGATTTGAGTTGTAATATCTATGATTTCGTGTATAATGTTAGGGTTTTGGTATTTTGGGCTTGGGATTTAGGGTTTAGGATTTAGGGTGAGGGTTAAGGAGAGGGTTATGGTTAGGGTTCGTGTTAGGGATAGCGTTAGAGTTAGGGCTTAGTGTTTTTTTAGGGTTTACGATTTTTTAATCTATTATTTAGTGTGTAATATTTTGGTTTTGGTATTTAGGGTTTGGTGTTTAGGGTAAATTGATTAGTTTTAGGGTGAGTGTTAAGGTTATGGCTATGGTTATAGCTAGGGTTTAGGTTTTTTATTATGTTTTAGCATTTGTGGTTTAGGATTTGAGGTTCAAAATCTTTGATTTAGTGTTTAATTTTTGGGTCGTCGTATCTCAGACTCAAGGTGTTTTTTGTACTTGTTTTTGGACATAGGGTTTTAGTGTTTAGGGTTTGGGTTAGAATTAGAGATAGTGTGTAGGTTCTTTTTTTTTAGCTTTTATGATTCAGGGTATAGCATTTGAGGTTTAAAATCTTTAGTTTACTAAATATTGTTTGGGTTTTGATATTTTGGGCATATGTTTTTGGGTTTAGGGTTTAGGGTTTATGTTTATGGTATAGAATTAGGGTAAGGGTTTTGAGTTTGTTTAGATTTTTGAGTTTAGGTTTTAGGATTTGAGGTTAAGTATCACTGATTTAGTGTTAAGTGATTGGGTTTTGGTATTTTGGGCTTTGGGTTTAGGGTTTATTTAAGTGTTAGGGCTACGGTTAGAGTTAGGGTTTAGATTTTTTAGGGTTTGGGGTTAAGGGTTTGAGTTTTAATATATAAGATTTAATATTTAATGTTAGCGTGTTTGTATTTATGGCTTTAATTTTAGGGTTAACGATTTAGGATTAGGGTTAAGGATTGAGTTAGTGTTAGGGTTAGGGTTTGTTTTAGGGATATAGTTAGGGTTAGGGTTTAGGATTTTTTAGGTTTTATAGTATGGGGTTTAGGATTTTTGGTCTAAAATATATGGTTTAGTGTTTAATGTTTGGGTTTTGGTATTTTGGTATTTGGTTTTTGGGATAATGGTTTTGGGTAAGGGTTAGGGTTAACGCTATGGCGAGTGTTTGGCTTTGGGTTAGAGTTTAGGGTAAGGGTTAGGTTTTTTTTTTTTTTTGGTTTAGGGTTTAATATTTGAGGTTTAATATCAATGTAACGTATATGTTTTGGTATTTTTTGTTTGGGGTTTAAGATTTATGATAGAGTTAGGTTTGGAGTTATGATTTAGGTTGATTTTTAGGTTTTAGAGTTTGGGTTTAGAATTTAGGGTTTAGGTTTAGAGTTAAGGATACGGTTAGGCTTAGGTTTAGTATTTTTTTTGTTTTAGGTTTTGGGGTTTAGGATTTTTTGTTTAAAATCGATGGTTTAGTGTTTAATGTTTGGGTTTTGGTATTTTGGTTTTTGTTTTGAGTTAATGGTTTAGGGTTAGGGCTCGGGTTAACGTTATTGTTAGAGTTTGGGTTATAGTTAGGGTTTATGTTTTTTATGATTTTAGAGCTTGTTGTTTAGGATTTGAGGTTTAAAAACTATGGTTTCTGTTTAATGTTTGGGTTTTCTTATTTTGGGCTTGTTGTTTAGGGTTAGGGTTAGGATTAGGTTTAGGGTGTAGGTTTCTTTTACGTTTATCGTTCAGGGTTAGCATTCGAAGTTTAAAATCTATAGTTTAGTATTTAATGTTTGGGTTTTGGTATTTTTGGGTTTCGGGTTCAGTGTTTATGGACTAGGGTTAGGGTTACAGTAAAGGTTAGGGTTAGGATTTTGGTTTTTTTAAGGTTTTGGTGTTATGGTTTAGGAATTGAAGTTTAATATCAATAGTTTATTGTTTAATGCTTGGGTTTTTGTATTTTGGGATTGGGTTTAGGGTTTATGGTAGGGTTAGGGTTAAGTTTTAGATTGCTGTTTAGGTTTTTGGGGTTAAGGATTTGAGTTGTAATACCTATGGTTTAGTGTTTAATGATAGGGTTTTTGTACTTTGGCATTGGGTTTAGGTTTAGGGTTTGTATTATGGAGGGTTAAGGTTAGGGTTAAGTGGTTTTTTTAGGTTTTAGGTTTTGGGGTTAAGATTTTTGTTTAAAATCAATGTTTTTGTATTTAATGTCTGGGTTTTGCAAATTTGGGCTTGGGATTTTGGGTTAATGTTTTAGGGTTAGGGTTAGGATTTAGGTTTTTTAATTAATTTTTAGGGTTCGTTATTTAGGAATTTTGGTTTAAAATCTATGGTTTAGTGTTTAATTTTTGGGTTTTCGTATTTTGGACTAAGGTTTTTTTTGGACTTTTGTTTTCTTTATATAAGGTTTAAGGTTAGAGTTAGGGTTAGGATTAGAGTTAGGGTAAAGATTTTTTATTAGGTTTTATGTATCATGGTTTAGCATTTGAGGTTTTAAATCTATGGTTTAGCATTTGATGTTTGGGTTTTAGTATTTTTGGCTTAAGATTTCGGAATTATGGTTTATGGTTGGGGTTTTAGTTTTTTTTTTTAGGTTTTTGGGTTTACGGATTAGGATTTGAGGTTTGATATCAATGGTTTAGTATTTATTGTTTGGGTTATGATATGGGGGGTTGGGGTTTAGGGTTTATGGTAGTGTTAGGGTTAGGCTGAATGTTAGGGTTAGAATTAGGATGTATGTTTTTTTTTAGGTTTTGGGGTTTGGGTTTAAGTATTTGAGTTTGAATATGTATAATTTAGTGTTTAATATTAGGGTTTTTTTATTTTGGTATTGTGGTTTAGGGTTTAGGGTTTAGGGTTTAGGTTTAGGGTTACGGATAGGATTAGGGTTAGGATTCTTGTTAGGGATTGGGTTAGGCTAAGGGTTTAGGTTTTTTTCGTAGGTTTTAGGTTTTGTGTTTTCGGATTTTTAATTTAAAATCTTTGGTTTAGTTATTAATATTTGGGTTTATGTATTTTGGGCTTGGGGTTTCGTGGTTCGGGTTTAGGGTTAAGGTTAGGGTTTAGGTGTTTGCTAGGTTTTAAGGATTGTGGTTTAGGATTTCTGGTTCAAAAACTATGGTTTACTACTTAATGTAACATCTGGGTTTACCCCCCATACGTAACCAGCGTCGTCGTTCTTTTCAAAGACTAAGACTAGCCTCTTAGTCTCATGTCATTACATTCATATGTTGAAAAATATGGAAAAATTTAAGACTTTCATTATAACTACTTGGAGGGTTACATAGACATCTAGATACACATAATAAATAGTCGTATCAAGTATACGTAGACCCTTCGTATAGGAAGGTTATATAGCCTTCTACTTTTATTGCACATACACATATATAAGATAGAAGAATAGTCTCAAAGATTACACATATATAAGATAGAAGAATAGTCTCAAAGATTGCCTCACCTCATACAATCTAAACGATTATCACTATATGGACATATCCCTTACATCAATCCAAAAAGACCACATAAAGGTCATACAAAAGTATAGTACTCAATTGAAAAGGAAAGAAAATGAAAGAGTTTTTTAGCTCATAAAACAAGTCCGTAAGCTAGATAGTGGCATTTTCTCGAAAGATGAGGACCTACCGTACTTGGATGAAATGAAGAATCCAAGCCTTCAACAATGTCACCTACCAAATCCTTCAACAACCTGAACCTAAAATATTTGGAAAAAAGGAAGAAATTTGGGTTAGTACTCCACATGTACTAAGTATTAGACCTTATGCACATATACAAGCAAAACATGCTAAAAAGGGACATTTAGTCAAAACATGCAATTTTACACTTTCAAAAAGCTAATGAAAAATTCAAGAAAGTCATATCAACCAACCAAACATGCTTACTAACTTAACAAGCAATATATATTCCAATATACTTGAAAAACATGATTTACTACAACCCTATCATCAAGAAATAACATCACAAGAATGAATAAAAGTCAATAATATTATAACAAGCAATACCACTACTCATGAATCTTATCAAGTAAACAAGTACAATGACCAAGCAAATCCCCGTAAGCTTAGTCAACCAAGTAGACTTAACAAGAAAACATAACCAATGTCCAAATTTATATAATTCAACCACATATATCAAGAGGATAATCAATATCATATATAGTCATTTACATTGTGGCATCAACATATTATCATCATATACATTATTACCATATGCTTAAATAATATCAACTTCATAAAGATCCCCTCAAGTTCAACTAGTGCAAGGCATAGGTACAGTCTCAAACACCTACCTAGACTAAGTTAAACCTCTCAAGTCACCTTAGTTAGTTTATACTTCATTACTTTGTTTTACTTTAGTGAACGCTTTCCTTAACCAACGTAGACCACATGAGCTAAGTGTGGAATTCGGTGTTATAAAACCTTACACCAATGGAAAAGTGGTCTACCGACCAAAGTAGACCAAACATAAATGTAGCTTTCTAGGTGGATCCACTAGCTAGTCTTCCTATGGAGGCCACGTAATGTAAGAACTCAGAGATAGTATATTCCCTCTTGATACCACTTGGTAGTTGGATCCTCTTCTCATGGGAATCCATTGGATGAGTATTCCACTTTGGGAAGTCAACATCTCATATAGAACTCTAGGGTGAATCTTCCTCTTTGGTAAGTCATCACCTATCATTGTCTAGTTAATTCGGTGCTAAGCTTAGTCCCTTTATTGAAATGTATTTAAGCCTTTGTTTTCAATCATAGCTTAGTGTAGGTCATCGGGTATACCTATTGTATAATCATCATCATCAATAGCCGAATAAGACTTGTATAAGTCCTTTATCACAATTCATATAAGTGACGTTAACACATTAGCATTCCATAGCATATTAAGGCACATTTGTAGTTTTCACCATCCTTATATCACAAACACCTTAACCAACCTCCCAACATAGTCAAGACATTTCAAATCACCATCATACCACCCTATCATCCTAGTATAAGGCATAGTCCAATGTAACATCATGACTTAACAACAATTAATCACAATTGGAATCAAAGATAGAGATTCTAAGGATTACCAAGTCTTCCTCATAGTTCATCATGAAGGTCTTACCATCAAACCATAACTCAACCCAATTTGGGGAGTAAAATCATAACACAATGATAACCAATAATATAACAAGGCCAATTGCATCTCTAAAACACAATTCAACACTAGATCATAGCTTAAGACAAGATACATAAGTTAATTTCACAATATACTTCATAACCTAAATAACATCACAAGAACTAGAATGATAGGACTATAATCAATCTTAATTTAACACCATAGTATAGTAATCTAATCAATACCCAAGTCAATTAAATGATCACAATAAAATATAGATCAAGATCAAAACCTAGGGTTTGGAGTTGAGGATCATGTTCTTCAATTTATAACAAATCATCAAAACTACCATAATAAAGTTAAAGTACATCTTAATCTATTCAATATAGCCTAATTATATAATCTACAACTCTATCCATAACTTCAATTTCATAATTGGATGAAACCCATAAGAAAACTCAACTTTTGAAATCCATTTTTAAGGAAACCTTTGAGGGAAGAGTCTCAAAGGTGAATTAGATCCCATACCTTAACATTTAATGAAAAAATGATGGTGAATTTGACCCTTACAAGCCCCCAAACCCTTATCCTTGCTAGTGTTCAATGGTGAGTTCAATTAGAGAGAGAAGGAAGAGAGTTTATTTTTTTGAGTTATATTTAGATTAATTGTAGTTGGGGCCTTCATATGGGATTTAAGTTAGTTAATTAGTCTCCCATCAATCCCTAACTAACCCCTATACCACTTAATTATTAAAATGACTTAACACTAAACCATGCAAGAAAACACCCCTCACAGATGGGACCCCGCCGACGGGCCGTCTGTGAGTATACGGACCTACCCCCCTTCGTCCTGCTGTCCGTCGATGAGTTCAGAGACTGTGCAGGTGAAGGGATTCCTTAACTTTGCTATTTATCAGACAACAGTGGCGTCGGCACCGCGTTAGTCCACAAACAGGCCGTTGACTTCCTTGTTTTTGCACACTTCTTCAGGGAGTCTTGCCTCAACTTGCAGGGGTCCTCCTCAAGGGCCCTTAGTTTGTCCTTTGGGAGTCGTACCACGACGTTTCAACCATGAAACAATTCAAACACCTATGAGCTACCTTTTTTCCAATTTTCATACATTTTCCACTCCTAAAAGTTAGTTAAATAGGCTAAGGCACGCTAGTACCTCCTTGAACAAACTTTCGAATTTCATGAATGTTCTTGGACTTTTTGGTTCTTAAAATTTTTAAATGACCTACATTCATCAAAATGGACTGAAAACAGTACTTAGACCTTGTGACACCTATGCTAGGCTTTCAAGGTATTACACTTAATGTTTGGGTTTTCATATTTTACACTTAGGGGTTTTTTTGGACTTAGAGTTTAGGATTTAGGGTTTTGGGTTAAAGTTTGGGTTAGGGTGTAGGTTTTTTGAGGTTTTATCTTTCGGGGTTTCACATTTCAGTTTTAAATCTATGCTTTAGTATTGAATGTGTGGCATTTTAGGCTTACGGTTTTGATCTATAGTTTAGGTTCAGGGTCAGGATTAAGGTTAAGGTAAGAGTTCTTTTTTTAAGGTTTTTGGGTTTAGGGTTTAGGATTTGAGGTCTAACATCGACGGTTTATTGGTATGTATTTGGGTTTTGGTATTTTGGGATTGGGGTTAGGGTTTATGGTAATGTAAGGGTTAATGTTAGATTAGGGCTTGGGTTTATTTATTTTTTCTTTTTAAGGTTTGGGGTTAAGGATTTGAGTTGTAGTCTCTACTGTTTAGTGTTTAATGTTAGGTTATTTGTATTTTGGGCTTTGTTTTTAGGTTTAGGGTTTAGGGTAAGGGTTAAGGATAGGGTTAGGGTTAGGGTTTGTGTTAGGGTTAGTGTTTATTATTTTTAGCCTTTAGGTTTTGGGGTTTAGGATTTTGGATAAAAATCTATGGTTTAGTGTTTAATGTTTGGGTTTTGGTGTTTTGGGCATTGTGTTTCAGGTTAATGGTTTAGGTATGGGTAGGATTTAGGTTTTCTTTAGGTTTCAGTGTTTGTGGTTTAGGATTTGATGTTTAAAATCTATGGTTTAGTATTTAATATTTGGATTTTTGTATTTTTAATTTAGTGTTTGTTTTTGGAATTAGGGTTTAAGGTCTAAGGTTAAGGTTAAGGGTTAGGGTTAGGGTTAGGGTTAGGATTAGGTTTACACTGGAGGATTTTTATAGGTTTTATGGTTTACGGTTTATCATTTAAGTTTTAAAATATATGGTTAATTTAATGTTTGGGTATTGGTATTTTAGGCTTAGGTTTTCGGTTTTATCATTTAGCGTTAGGGTTTTGGGTTCTTTTAGTTTTTTGGGTTTAGGATTTAGGATTTGAGGTTTGATATCAATGAGTAAATGTTGAATATTTAGGTTTTGGTATTTTTGGCTTGGGGTTTAGAGTTTATGGTAGGGTTAGGGTTAGGATTTGGGTTCATGTTTTTTTAGGTTTCAGGGTTTTGGGTAAAGGAATCGAGTTTTAATATCTATGGTTTAGTGTTTAATTTTTACAGTTTTGTGTTTTTTTAATTAACTACCCTTGGAGGGGTAGGGGCTGAGCAGCACCCGTAGGCCTTAACATAAATATTAGCAAAAATACAAAGAGGGGACATAAACTTAACCTTCAACCTATGGTGGTTCAAGGTCAACTCTCCAAAAAGGAAAGTCAACTCATACCCTTACAAAAACATGAAACCAATAAACTAAGCACCTTGAAAAAAGGACTGCTCTTAATACATAGCTCTAACTAACCCTTTAAAACTTACTAATAAAATCTATGAATTTTTAAATATCTATACTAGTTAATATAGTTAGGTTTATAAGGATGCACCTTTACTCGAGCAGATTCTTTAATTCTCTTAATGTTCTTTCTTCTTAAATTTGTAAGTTCCTACAGTTCCATTTGAAAATGTTCTCTAGCTTCGTTTTGCATTTGTTGGCTGCTAAAGTATATCTGAGCGCACGTGAGTTTGTGATTGTGTTTTGCTAGAGTATTTTCCAATTAAGTTGGCCTTTCTATATGTGTGTCTACATCTAAAATCTTGTGTTTGTCTTATGAGTTTGTGCAGCTTCTATACTTGTGTATGTATGTCCCATGGAGGATTGTTTTTTGTCATGATCCAGTCCAATACTAAATGTGACTTAACTCCAATAGTATGTTTCTCTATCTCAGCTCCAATGCCAATGTCATGCCAAATACAGCTGCTTCAAATTTAGGTTTGTCATGGGTCCCTTCTCCCAATGGTGCTGCAAATGCTACTAATAATCCCCCTTTCTTATTTTCAGAATGCCCCCAGCTTCTATTCTGCCTGGGTTACTCAATGCACTGCCATTAATGTTGAGTTTCACCCATTTTTTTCTTGTCTTTTCCAAATAACAAGAGTCACCTTTGTTTTATGAATGCATTTCTCCCACATTTGAATTAGATACTTCAAGTTTGAAAGCTATCTGATGTGGGGAAAAGTTTTTCACATGAGATGTAGTTGTTGTCTTTGTAGATGGCTTACTTTACTCTGCTGTTGTTGGACTGTTTCCCCCATACTTACTGGCGCACCTATTCTTCCACATATTTCATTAATTAAAAATTGATATAGCTTGGAGTAGCAGCCTATGTGTTGTAATATTGTTTCTAGTAGACCACCATTGCATTATAAGGTGGGTGAGAGAGGTGTGATCTGGAGATATTCCCACAATTGATGGAAAACTTCTCCAAATATATGTGGCAAAGTGCCCATTGTTGAAGGTATGATGTATGGTATCCAAGCCTGGACTGTTACAACGAAAACAATTAAGTGCCTTAAAGCCAAATCCTCGTTAGTTGGGATTGTCCCTCTTAAAACTCTATATAAAAGAAAAAAAGTTTTAGAAGGAACACTTTTGTGCCAAATGAATGAGTTAAAAACAGTTGTATTTCTCTTCTCTCTAATCGAATTCCAGGCAGATGAGCATGTGAATTTTCCATCCGTACATGGCTTCCACATAGCTTGACCTAGAAAGCTTGTTGGATGTGTGTATAAGTAGCTAGAATGTTGGCTAGTTGCATTGAGGAGCCTGTTGTAGCAGAAATTTTTAATTCCAATGACCATTAATAAGAAAATCGTATATAGTCGCATTGTTGAATCTATTACTATCATTAGATATCTAGCAAGAGATCAAATTCCAAGCCAGTTTTCCCAAAAAAAAAACATGTGTCTGATTTGAACTTCAATGTTATCTTCCACTTTGTGTTTGTTATGCAAAAGGTGTTTCTATGTAACAGATTCTCCAGTATACCATATCTTAATAATAGGGTTGGACCTATAGAAATATTTAGCCTTTTATAAATTTTGCCATAGAGTTTTTTTAGATCTAAAGATCCACTAGTTCTTGTATTAGAAAGCCTTGCACACATCTTGTAGATTCTTGAAGCCAATGCCTCCTTCTTCAAAAGGGAAACTTAAATTCTTCAAGGAAGACAAATGGTATTTTTCTTGTTGTCTCTCTATCCCCATGAAAATGTCATCTGTAAAGCTTTGAATCTGTTTAAGGAAAATGTTTGGTGGTGGGAAAAAAGATAGTAAGTTTATAGAGAGGGATTGAAGGACATGCTTGACCAAAATAACTCTACCTCCATAACTCAAAATTTTAGTATGCCAATCTGTAATTCTATTAAGCACCTTATTAATAATCTCTGAGAAATAGATGATTCTAGGCCTGCCAACAATTAAAAGGCAACCTAGGTAAGTAATAGGACCCTCCTTCTGTTTGAAACCATACACTCTTTTGATTCTGTCTCTAGTGTTGTTGAATGCATTAGAGTGAATCATAAAATGACTTTTGTACTTTTTCACCATTTGTCCTGAGACTTCCTCATAAGACATCAAGTTTGCATAATAAGCTACAGAGTCTTGGGTCTTCCTGAAATGAAGAGAATAATGTCATCTGCAAAACAAAGATGGTTCACTTGGTCCCTCTCTATTCCATTATGAAACCATAGTACTCCGGATGAGTATGGAGTCTGCTAAGGGATCTTGAAAGATCTTCAGTGTGTCGCCTCAAAACCCATTAAGACGGACAAGCACCCAATGCCCTAAAGGCCCGAGAGAACCAACATGCAACCTATTCTTACTGTGCATATAACAATAACAATTGTGACAAGTTCACTTAGAATGAAGAAATAGAAAACAACATAAGAAGGTCAAACACTCAAATACAAAACTTGGCCGTTGAACCACAACTCTTTAAGACATTACTGAACCATGTACATACGTCTGCAAAGCCTTAAAAAGAAAGAAGAATAGAGTACGAAAAAATGTACTGAATATGTATGGAAATAACATATGTTATCGAGAGGTCAAATGAAATCAAATAGCAACATATGAGTGCATAAATTGGGAGAAAAGACCACCTTTGCTTACTCTTGTGGAATCAAGTAAGTTACATTCTTTTCATTACTTTTATGTATGTTATAATCTTTGTAGGGCATGTGATACAATTGACCAGCTTATCAGTGGTAGAAGAGGATGACTCATGCTAGGCTTATTAACTCGTGGGATGTGGTTCTCATAATTAGAAACACGTGGGATCGACCAATGCTAGGCTTTCGCCCGTAAGCTACTACCCTTCTATACCAGTTGGGATCGGTCCATGCTCGGCTTTCTCCCCTGAGCTACCACTCTTATGTACCAGTGGGGATCGACCCATGCAAGGCTTTCGCCCCTGGGCTTCCACCCGTAATTATATAGATTTCTTCACTTAGATTTTTTAATCTTTGATATTATTGTTTATCAGTTCATAACTCTTTTGAGATGTTATTTTGGTGGTCATAATAATTTTGGAGATATGGAAGTGCGGACCAGTAATAGAAGACATGAAAATCATAGTTCAAGGAAAGAACAATGACTTAAGGAGCTATGTAACATCAACACATTACTTTAAGAGATTAATGACACAATTGACTTCAAAAACCAAAGAGGAGGATTCACAGACTTGCTTTTGAAATTACCATTTCTATACCAGCACATGGGGGATAATAAAACAACTATAACATAGCGAAAAGATAATGAAGTAGTTCTATGCACTACCGAGAGTGGAAAATATTGTTAGCTATTTGGAGATAGTACGTTGCCACTATGTCTCTTTTCTAGGAATAGAACTTATGAGATTTACTTCATTGATATTAATTGCAGGTGTCAGATTTCATGCCAAAGGGATATTGAACTGAATGGCCTTACGTACCTTATCCTTGGACTAATATACTATCACGATACAACCTCCCTTTTTTGTTTTAATTTACAATTTAATTTATGGTAAACAAAAATTAACAGATATGACATAGTGATCCTTGTAAAACAGTACATAACTTTGACTGATAATGAGCCCATACAACCCTTAACATAATGTGTATCACCACACCCTCATTCTCTGTCAGGCACATATATTATACATCCTTTTCCTAAGTTCATCCAAGCTGCGCTAACAGTAATATCAATAGAACACCCCCAAATATTCTCTATTATACAAACAAATATTGAACTCACCACCCCCTTGAGTTCTTCATGAAAGCACACCACTAATTCCTCACTCTAACTCATACATAAGGAAGACAAAAATTGGGTAGTCACCTTACCTCAATTTCTGCAACTTCTCCCTATAACTTGAATTCTTTTAAAACTTCAGCTTCGCTTCACACTTGAACCAAAGGAAAAAGAAATATATTTTAATAACTAAGGATGTTAGCAGTAACTGGTGGAAATATTCTTCCTTTGTAGATATATTAGAGCATGAATAACATGTTTTCCTAATAATCAATTGGAGAATTAAGCTAAATCCACGAGTTTTCACTTACCTTGGTTTGCAGATATAAGGGCTTCTTCAAGAACCCTAGAAAACATTAAGGCTGCAGGTTTAATCGTTGAGAGAGAGAGAGAGAGAGAGAGTTAGAGAGATAGAGAGAGAGATAGATGGAGTTAAATTTTATTTTTTATGTGTTAAAATGGGTGAAGAATATTTTCTCACATTGGATATGTATAGAGCTTTATTGACCACAAGAATATCCTCTAGAACCTCATTTTTTTGAAGTCTATTTTTAGCCACTGATTGGTCAAGTAGGTTATGCACCTTCTTGTGCACATCAAGCAACTCAAAAGGTAAAACTAGGTTATGCACCTAGTTGCTTTCACTTGGGATTTATCCATCTTTGTCCTTGGCAGATTTGGCCGCTGGGATTTCTTTCAAATTTTATTTTCATTAAGTAGGTTTGGGCTTCAAGTAATAGCCTATAAATATAAGCCTAAATCTGATCCATCAAACTTGTCCCTTTAACTATATTATAGCTTAAGTAGGTGATGCAGCTTCTAGCTGAAATTAAGTCAAGCTAGCAGCTCAATTATTTTATTTTAATTCCTGAATTTTAATCCCTTGTTTTTCAACTTAGCACTTAACTTTTAACTTTAAGCTCAATTAACACCTTACTATATCTACTTAAATACTTTTTGTCAGAGTTAACTTGAAATACACATGTTGAAACGTGCATGGCATTATATCACCTTCCGAGCTAGTTTAAACCAACACCAACCATATAAGAAACATGATCCCTCACGTACACTATAAGTCTATGTCAAGTATCACATGAATAAAATTAGCATATAGATAATATAGGCTGTCACATCCTTCCCCCCTTAAAACATTCGTCCTCGAATGTTAGCAATGTTGTCCATCCCAAACATGTTCAAGCCTAAGTTAGTAATACTCTAATCATATTGAACATATAAACTTATACTTACTTATTAACGCCTCCACTAACATTTTGATATTTCTCACCAGTCTGGAAGAGGTGAGGATACTTCAATTTCATTGTTTCTTCCGCTTCCCATGTAACTTCTTCTACTTGTTGGTTTCTTCACGTTACTTTTACGGAACCTACTTATTTATTTCATAACTTCTTAACTTGTCGATCTAGAATAGCAATGGATACTTCTTCATAAGTGAGATTTCCCATGACCTGTGCATCATCAGTAGGAGTAATACGAGATGGGTCACTTAAGTATTTTTTTAGCGTTCAGACATGAAACACCGGACGAACTGATGAAAACTCTTGTGGTAGCTCTTACTCATAGGCTAATTTGCCAAATTTTAGGATAATCTTATATGGCACTATATAGCGTGGACTCAGCTTTAACCTTTTACCAAACCTCATCGCCCCTTTCATCGGAAAAACCTTCAAGAACACCCAATCCCCCATAGAAAATTCTTGTACTCTTCTTCTAATATGGGCATATTATTTATGTCAACTTTTAGTTGTTTCTAGCTGCTGTTGTATCACTTTGACTATTTCCATAGCTTGATGAACAAGATCTGGCCCAAAAAAAAGGCAGTTTCACCTGTTTCAAACAAGCTAATTGGTGATCTACACTTTCGACCGTATAAAGATTTATTACATGTCATTTTAATGCTTGAATGGTAGCTATTGTTATAAGCAAAATTAATAATTTGTAGGCGATCATCCCAACTACCATTGAAATCTAATATACAAGCTCGCAACATATACTCAAGTATCTAAATTGGACGTTTGGCCTAGCCATCCGTTTGAGGATGAAAGGATGTACATAAATTCACTTGTGTTCCCAAACTTTTTTGTAATAACTTCCTAAAATTTGCAGTGAATTGATCTCCTCTAACACATATTATAGAGATTGGCACTCCATGTAGTCGAACTATATCTTTAATGTACAACCTCACATACTCTTCAACTGTATAAGTAGTCTGTCAACTATTACCCATATGGAGTCAAACTTCAGGAAAGATCAAGGAAAACCAGTGACAAATCAATGTTGATGATGTACCATTTCCAAATTGGAAGTTCTATACGTTGCATGTAACCTCCGAGCTTTTGGTGTTCTACTTTTACCTGTTGACAATTTGGACATTAATCCATGAATTCTGCAATGTTCTTCTTCATGTCCCCCCCACCAATACATTTCTTTGAAGTCATGATACATTTTAGTTGACCCCGGATGAATAGAGTATCTTGAATTATGTGCTTCCATCTTGAACCTCTTTCTTAGTTCATCTATATTAGGTACACACAATCTGTTTTGACATCGAAGTACTCCTTCTTTCTTGAGATCAAACGCCTTTGTCATACCATGTAGTACATTTTCTTTAAGTTGTAAGATAATTGGATTAGTGTACTTCTTCTCTTTCACTTCTACTACTAATGAGGATTCTGCCGCATTTTGCACAATAACCCCTTTGTCTTGAGATTCAAGAAGGCGAACTCCGAAGTTCACTAGTTGGCACAGATGCTTAGTCATACCTTGCCTTTACACAGACATCCCATATGTGCTTTCCATTATTTTATGACTTAAAGCATCGGCTACTACATTATCTTTACCGGGATGATATAAGATGTCAATGTCATAATCCTTTAATAGCTCCAGCCACCTTCGCTGCCTATGATTTAAGTCATTTTGCTTAAAGATATATTGCAAGCTTTTCTGATCAATGTATGTGTCAACATGAACTCCATACAAGTAGTGGCGCCATATATTCAAAGCAAACACAACCATTGGTAGCTCTAGATCATGGGTTTGATAATTTTTCTGATGTGGCCGCAGCTGCCTTGAGCCATAAGCTATAACTTTACCATGCTGCATAAATACACAACCTAATTCCACTCCCAAAGCATCATAGTACATTACATAGCCTTTTGTACTGACTAGAAGTACCAATACAGGTGTAGAAGTTAATTTACTCTTTATATCTTGAAATCTTCTTTAACAGTCATTACTCCACTGAAACTTGGTTTCATTGTGTGTTATCTTTGTTAAGGGTGCAGCCATGGAATAGAATACTTCAACAAACCTTCTGTAATACCCTGCCAATCCCTGAAAACTACGGATCTCTATAGGCATTGTAGGTCATTGCCAGTTTTTCACGACTTCTATTTTCCTCTTATCAACCCTTATTCCTTCCTTGGGTACGATTTGACCTAGGAATGCCATAGATTTCAATGAGAACTCACATTTTTAGAACTTTGCATATAATTTATGATCATGGAGAATTTGTAAAACCTGCCGCAAGTTATTACCATGATCCTCTTTTGATCATGAATACACAAAAATGTCATCTATGGACACTATAACTAACACATAAAAAAATGTCTTGAACACCCTATTCATCAAATCCATAGAAGTTGCTGATGCATTTGTTAGACTGAATGACATGACTAAGAACTCAAAATGACAATATCCGTGTTTGGAAAGCTGTCTTTGGTATATCCTTGTCCTTGACCCTCACTAGGCGATAACCTGACCTCAGGTCGATATTTGAAAAACACCTAGCACATTGTAATTGATGTAAAAATCATCAATCCTAGGAGGAGATATTTGTTCTTAATCGTTACCTTATTCAATTGTCGGTAGTGGATACACATTCTTGACGAGCCATCCTTTTTCCGTATAAATAAAATTGGTGCTCCGCATAGGGAAATACTATTCCTTATGAATCCTTTTTCTAATATGTCTTTTAATTGCTCCTTCAACTATCGTAATTCTACCGAAGCAATTGTATATGGAGGAATTGAGATAGTTGATTATTTGGAAGCACATAAATACCGAACTCTACTTATCACACTAGAGGCAAACCTAGAAGATCTTCAGGAAACACATCTAGAAATTCATTTACCACTGGAATGGATTCAAGGGTTGGTGTCTCTGATATGCTCAAACTTATTTCTCAAAAAAGAAGTAAAGCGGTCGTGTCAAGTAAATAACCCAACTAGTGAGGTTGGATCGTTCCCACGAGGAAAATAGTCTAGACTTAACATAAACCTGTTATTACTATTGTTTGGTCAATGACTTCCTTGGAAAGTAAAAACAATAAAGGGGGGTTTCTATTTCTAAATGAGTAAAATTAATTAACAAACTTGACAAAGAAACTTAACAACTTTGAATGTTGGATTTTAATCAATTAATCAAAGTAACTAGGGTTTATGTTTTCCCCACAGGTTCATAACTTGATAACTCTAACTATAACAATTCTTTCCTAGTATCTTGCATCCAAAGTGACAAGTTATGTATTTCTAAATACTTGGTCCGGTATCTAGAAAATCTCACTCCGCACCTTGGTCCGGCTACATGTGTTGCTATCCTAACCCTTATCCTTACCTCATATTAAGCATCGTATTCGATATTTGACTAAGTTATTACCTCGTACCAATCAATACTAGCCTATTAGATAGTATAAACTAAATCTATGTCAATAATTTTTTTCCTATTATCTACCTCCTTGGTCCGGCAGGTAGCATTAAGGCGAGTTCTAACGTTGGCGCTCCGTTAAAAAGACTTCTAAGCGAAAGATTTATTAATACATGCAAGACACTATTCTAGAATTGTTATTTTAGTTAGGGTTTATCTCATTATTTGCCTATGGTTCCAAGAACCCTGGTTATGGAGTTTAGTTACTCATAGCCATAAACACAATATTCAAATATAGTAGATAAGAATTCATGTATTTACTTCAATGAAAAAGAGTAAAATCCAATGTTTGCTTGATTAATCTTCAAAAATCAATTGCAAGAATCTCAAAATCTTGCACTAATACACAAAGTCTAATAATATGATGTCTAATCTAGCAGAGTCTAACCTCAAAAACGAGGTTTTTCGAACTATTTATAAAAAATAAAAACCTAATTAAACAAGGACTCTGTTTGCTGGAAATCTGCAAAAACGCGGCTGGGTCGACGGACCACGCGATGGATCGTCGTGGTCACGACGGACCGTCATAGACTCCGTCGTCCCATACATGTGCAATTTGTTCTACTGCTCTCTTCACCACCCTCGACGGCAAGTATGGCGGACCATCATAGGCACAACGGTCCGTCGAAGGTCTTCGTTTCAAAACACTTCAACTCTCGGAATCTGGGTACTTGGATTACTTCTCTGAACTTCATGACGAACCAGTAGCACAGACCGTCATAGCCACGATAGACAGTCACAAGCTTCGTAACCCCACACATGGTCAGAGTTCCCCATCTTTCTTTAGCAGCTTCACTACGCTGCCACCTACGGATCGTCACAAGGACGACGGACCGTCATAAGCTCCATAGGTGGTCTCTTCTGCATTTCAAATCTCCACGTTCAGCGTTGGACAGATTTCCTGCAAAACAAAGAGAAACTTATATAAAAATTAGACCCAAAAAGACTTTCGGACATACTAAACTTAAGGAAAAAGTATTAATTATACCATGAAACAACGTTATATCAGGCTCGGCATCTACATTTTTCATTCTAACCATATGGCATATGTATCCTTTGGAAAGCATCTTCTTTGCCTTACGATAAGAAATAAATTTACCTCTTGGTGCCCCAATATTACCTTTCCATTCGAGGACTACCTCTTTTGGAAAGTGGAAATGCACTGTCGTAGTTCGGCAATTTACGATGGCATAACAAGAAGCTAACCAATCCATACCCATTATAACATCAAAATCTACCATGTCTAGCTCAACAACGGCAGCTAATGTATCGCGACCACAAATAGTTACAATGCAATTATGATAAATCCTTCTAGCAATAATAGACTCACCAATCGGTGTAGATACTTAAAATGGCTTCACTAATAATTCTGGTGTTCTTTTGAACTTTTCAGCAATCAATGATGTATAATATGATAGTGTAAACCCCGGATTAACTAAAAGATATACATAATGTGAAAAGATGAACAATGTACCTATAACTACATCCAGCGAAACTTTTGAATTTCGTCGATCCCCTAGTGTATATGTGTGATTCTGTCCTCCACTAGAACTACTTCTCCCCTAGCTCCTCTACCACGACCTATACGCATATGTAGTCCCCTACCTAGAGAAATTGTTGATCAGGTCGATGCAACACTGATCTAGTTGGTTGTGCAACGCCACCCACTCCCCTATGAGGGAGGTTCTCATCATATGCCCTAGTGTGCCACACCAAAAACAAACATCCGTTCCAAGCCTGCATGCACCTAGATGATTTCTCCAATACTGTTTACAAGGCTGTCATGAAGGCCTTGATTTTCTCGTACTTCCCTGATCTTGATGACTCGCTATTTGTGAGCCTTGGCTTTGACTTCTTCGCCCAAACCGTTTGCGCCTAAACCCTTGGAACCGTGGTGGAGCACTAGGTGTAGGGTACAAAAATGACGTTGTAGGTCTTCTATTACAGAACCGAGGCCTAAACTCACCGAGGAATGGTGTAAACTGCCCCATGGATCTGGCCCTCTTAGAATGCCTCTTTCTTACTCTTGTGTCCTTCTACTTTGCCTTTGATCCTCCAACTTTTGTGCAAAAGCCTCCATCCTTTCAATATCCATATCTTTATTCAATATAGCAATTGTACAGTCTCTAAAAAGATATAAATGTTATCTATCCACAAATCTATGAACTCTATCCTCCATAGTATCTACTACATTAGCAGCATAATTTGATACTGTACTCTCTCACAATAATTTTCCTTGGTGGATATTTAAGAACTGATCCGCACGGGCCTCTCGGATACCAATGGCAGATAATGATCAAGGAATGCCTTTTTGAACTCTTTCCACGTAACTGAAGGTGCATTTTTTCCCCTAGATTGCTTCAAAGCTTCATACCACAAAATAGCCACACCCTTTAATCTGTATGGAGCTAACTCAAGTGCTTCTTTACCACTTACATGCATAATATCCAAAGTGCTTTTGATTTGATCTATAAAGTCTTGTGGATCTTCATTAGGATCTGACCCGATAAATAATGGAGGGTCCGAATTAAGAAAATCACTTATCTTTGTCCCAGCTGATCTATCTACACCACTAGTACCAGCAACTGTACCTTCTTGCCTTTGGCCATGACCAGCAACTATACGAGTTCATAATTGGACTGCATTCCTAAAATCTTGCTCGGTACCATTGAGTAGTTAGTTCCTGAGTTTCATCTTTCCTCCTTAGTTCTTCAATAGATGGAGGCGTCAGGGAAGTCTGCTATAGAGACTCATCCTGAGCCCGTTTTTGAAAAACTTTTCTTGGTGGTGGTTGGCTGTTCCCTTCTTACGGAGCCACATCTACACGTTTACTAGTACTTTTACTCCTTCTCGTAACCAACATATTTTCTATAATATAAAAATTGAGAAATTTGATATTATTCACCTAAAACACTGGATCTATTGCACAATCTAGGAAATGAAAGAAATGAGAGAACTTATGCATGTCCCGTAGCCTCCTATTTACATAAGTGGTGCACAACACATCCATAACAAAGACTCTACACAGACATGGCTTTGTAGAATCCATAGGATGACCTGCTTTGATTCCACTTTTGTAACGCCTTAAAAAAACCATTAAGACGGACATGCGCCCAATTTCCTAAAGGCTCGAGAGAACCAACCTGTATCTTGTTCTTAGTGTGCATATAACTATAACAATTGTGACAAGTTCTCCTATAATGCGGTGATACAAAACAACATAACAAGGTCCAAAAGTTATATACAAAACTTCGTTGTTGAGACCACAACTCCTTGGGATATAACTAAACCATGTACACTCGTCTAAAAAGCCTCCAATAGATAGAAGACTAGAGTAGGTCGGGAAAGACCTTGCCTTACCCTTAAGGACGATACAATACCAAAATGAGTTTACCAAAGTCTAAATAAAACTCCGAATAAACTTGAAGCTCACCCAAAAGTAGCATATTTTCGTGTGTTCCTACCAAGGAGGTCTACTAGCTGGAATACATATGCCTGCAGCATTAAATGCAGTTTCCCTTGCGAGGGACTCTAGTACAAATAAATTGTACTGAATATGTAAGGCTCTAGCATATATTATCGAGAGCTCAAATGAAATCAAATAGCAACATATGAGGGCATATATTAGGAGAGAAGACCACCTTTGCTTACTCTTATGGGATCAATTAAGTTATGTTATTTTGTTTACTTTTATGTATGTTATAATCTTCGTAGGGCATGTGATACAAAGACCAGCTGATCAGTGGTAGAAGAGGATGAGTCATGCTAGGCGTATTAACCCCTGGGATACGGTCCTGACAATTAAACAACATGGGATCGTCCCATGCTAGCTTTCGCCCCAGAGCTGCCACCCTTCTATACCAATAGAGATGCGCCCTTGCTAAGCTTTTGACCCTGAGCTGCCACCCTTATGTACCAGTTGGGATTGACCCATGCAAGGCTTTCGCCCCTAGGCTATCACCTGTAATTATATAGATTTCTTTATTGATATTCTTTACTCTTTAAGATTGTTGTTTATCAGTTCATAACTCTTTTGAGATGTTATTTTGGTGGTCATAATCATTTTGGACATATGGAAGAATGGACCAGTAATAGAAGACATAAAAATCATACTTCAAGAAAATAACACAAACATAAGGAGCTATGTAACATAAAAACTTTACTTTAAGAGATTAATGACACAGTTAACTTCAAACAACAAAGAGGATGATTCACAGACTTGCTTTTGCAAATACCATTTCTATTCCAGCACATGCGGGATAATTACACAAGTATAAAATAGTGAACAGATAATGAAGTAGTTCTATACACTATGGAGAGGGAAAGATATTGTTAGCTATTTGGAGATGGTACGCTGCCATTATGTTTTTTTTCTAGGAATAGAACATATGAGATTCACTTCATTGTTATTGATGGTAGGTGTCAGATTTCATGCCAAAGGGATATAGAAACGAATGACCTTACATACCTTATAAAGAATTAGCTAGGTTAAAATTATTATATGAAAATAAACAAAAACAAAAAGAAAAAGATAAAGAACTTGAATTAAAAATGAAATAAAAGAAATGGAACAGAAACTAAATGAAGATCTAAAAGATCTAAATGAAGATATTGAAGTAAATGAAATAGATGGAAATGAAAATGACCAACAATCAGAAATAAGCGATATAAGTGAAACATATACAGAAATACTAGAACAGATAAATAAACCAAAGAAATTAGAAATAAACGTAGGAGATATGGATAAGCCTAGTACGTCAAAAGTTAAAACCCCAGATAATAGTCCCAGAAATAGTCCTAGAGTTAGTCCTAGAAGGACACCACCAACTTATAGTTATCAACAATCAGATAGAAATAATGCAATATGGAACAATAGACTAAATAGGAATTGGACACCTAAACCAGTAAACGAACAATATAATTTCTTAGATTTAGACTGTGTCACAGATATAAATAAAGCAATATTATTATGGATAGGAAATATGTCTAAACAGTTAATAGATAACAAAATAGAAACAGCAAAAACACCAAGATACATAGAAAGAACATTTGTAGGAACAACAAAATTATGGATAGAAAATCTACCCTCGGAAAGTTTAGAAGTACTTAGGAATGATAAGAAAATGGATGGATCCGCATCAGCAACAAATATAGATATACTAGATAAATATGAATCAGCAATAAGAAATGAATTTGGAGGCATGACTACAGATATAAGAGAACAAAATAGAGAAAAAATAATAAATAGACAACTTATGACAAAATTAGCTATATGTAAAATGTGTTACTTAGAAGAATATACTTGCGCATTTAAAGAATATTATTACAAAGCTAAATACAATTTAGACGAAGCAAAAGAAATAAGAAAACAATATTATACAAAATTACCAGAACCATTTAGTACAAACGTAATAAAGGATTGGAATAATGAAGGAATGGTAGATACTTTAGGATCTAGAATAAAATTTTTAAATCAATGGTTCATACAACTATGTGAAAACCAAAAAGAAAAATTAAAAATGGAAAAAGTATTAAATAAAAATTTAGCATGTTGCAAAAATAAAATGGCACCACAATTTGGATGCACAACTAAAAAACAAAAATCTAAAAGATATAAAAATTATAGAAAAAAGAAAACTATATATAAATATAAACAACCAAGACGAAGGTATTATGTAAAAAACTATAAAATAAAAAGACCATACAGACCAAAAACAAAGATATCCCAATGTACTTGTTATAATTGTGGAAAGATAGGACACATAGCTAAAGATTATAAATTACCCAAAAATCCAAAAAGAAAACAAATAGCAGAATTAATTATAGATGATGAAAAATATATGCAAATAGAATACATAGATTATGAATTAAGTGAAAATGATAGTATATATGAAGTATCAGATATAGAAACTGAGAATGAAGAAGGAAATATTAACATAGATGATAACGAAACAGATGAAGAAATATAATGTCTGAAAATGAAATAAAAATAATATCTAAGGAAGAATATCAAGATGAAGAATCATCAGAACAGAAAATTATATTTGATAATACGATATTTGAACAAATAAAAGGAAAAGAATTAGATTTAAGTGTTGAAAAAGTACTAAAAATACCTATTTTAAGAAATTGGTTTAAAAGACAAAAAGAAGAATACTATGTAGTTAGTCAAAAAGAACATATCATAGATTGTAAATACACAAGAGGAAAAGCATATATACCTATAATAAATAAAAGAATGATAAACAAAGAAATACAAGATATAAAAGCTAAAACACCAATAAAATATGTACATTTAGGAGGAACAGAAATATTAATAAAAGCCTGCTTTAGAGAAGGAATAGATACACCTCTAGAAATATATTTAGCAGATGATAGAATTGTATACCCTATAGAAAAAAGCGTAATTAGGGCAGTAAAAGGAAACTTAATATATCAAAAATTTAAGTTTACAATAAGTGCTAATTATACAGTATCATTAACAGATAAAAATATAGATAGATCATTAGTTCTATATTGGAAAATATCTGGAATAGAACTAGCATCAGGGAGCAAATTATTTACAGCAAGATGTAAAAATTTATATATATTAACAACAAAGCATAAAATAACAGCAAGAAATAAAATTAATAAAATAAAAATAGAAAATCCTTTTGAAAAAATAATTACTGTAATAGACAATAATGACTATAGCTATAAAGAAATTGATATAGAAGAAGATTTAGAGATAGTAAAAGAAAGATTAAGCACTTCAAGCGTACCAAATACATTGACAAGAGCTACCTCATCAAGGATGAGTACATCTAAAAGAAAATATGAAATTCCACAAAGCTTGTTAGATAAAGAAGAAATAACACCATATCATTATTTCATAACAGAATAATAGACCAAAGAAAATATAAAATATTAATAAATACAGGACAAGAAGAAAATTATATAACAAGAGAGTTAGTATTAGAAGAAGAAATTATAAGAACAGACATACATGCCTGGACTACCTAGTGAGATAGTGAACACGAATGAAGAAACAACAGAAAAAGAAATAATTATAGGAGGAATACCCTTAGTAATACAATTCAAAATATACCAAGGAGATCATAATATTACATTAGGAATAAAATGGTTAGAAAAAGTCAAACCATACAATATAGAAAATGAACAATTAACAATAACTTGTCAAAATAAGAAAATAATTATAAAAAGGACAAAATGATTAATGAAAATATTTATACTTGCAAAAATTATAATAGAAGGATATCACAACAGATATTATACCCCTATGATAGACACAGGAGCAGAAGCGAATATATGTAAATATAATTGCTTACCAGAAGATAAATGGGAAAAATTAAAAACACCTATGGTAGTAACGGGATTTAACAATGAAGGAAGTATGATTAAATACAAAGCAAAAAATATAAAAATACAAATATGGGATAAGATACTAACAATAGAAGAAATGTATAATTTTGAATTTACTACAAAAGATATGTTATTAGGAATGCCATTTCTAGATAGATTTTATCCACACATAATAACAAAAACGCATTGGTGGCTTACTACACCATGCGGAAATAAGATAGGAGCAAAAAGAGTAAATAATAAACAACGAAAACCTATGGAATGGATAAAAGGAAGTGAAAAGATAAACCAAGAAATGGAAAATATAAATAATAAACAAATAACGCAATTAGAAATTATTATATTTTCTATAGACAAAGTCAAATTAATTAATGAACAACTAGAACAATTATATAGTGAAGATCCATTACAAGGATGGGAAAAACATAAGACAAAAGTAAAAATTGAATTAATAGATGAAAATAGCATAATAACACAGAGACCATTAAAATATAACTTTGATGATTTAAAAGAATTTAAAATACATATAGATGAATTATTAGAAAATAATTACATACAAAAGAGTAATAGTAAACACACAAGTCCAGCATTTATAGTTGTAAAACACAGTGAACAAAAAAGAGGTAAAAGTAGAATGGTCATAGATTATCGTAATCTAAATGCTAAAACTAAAACGTACAATTATCCAATACCAAACAAAATACTAAAAATAAGACAAATACAAGGATATAATTATTTTAGTAAATTTGACTGTAAATCAGGATTTTACCACCTAAAACTAGAAGAAGAATCTAAACAATTAACAGCATTCACAGTACCACAAGGTTTCTATGAATGGAATGTTTTACCTTTTGGATATAAGAATGCACCAGGTAGATTCCAACATTTCATGGATAATTGTTTTAACCAGCAAGAAAATTGTATCGTATATATAGATGACATATTGTTATATTATAGAACACAAGATGAACATATAAGATTATTAGAAAAATTTATACACATAGTTAAAAACTCAGGAATAAGCTTAAGTAAGAGGAAAGCAGAAATTATGAAATCAAAGATAGAATTTCTAGGAATACAAATAAATAGAAATGGAATAAAAATGCAAACTCATATAGTACAAAAAATAATTACTATTGATGAAAATATAGATACAAAAAAGAAATTACAATCCTTTCTAGGATTAGTAAATCAGGTAAGAGAATATATACCAAAATTAGCAGAGCATCTAAAACCACTACATAAAAAACTTAAAAAAGATGTAGAATATCATTTTGACAATAAAGATAAAGAACATATAAGAAATATTAAGAAATTATGTAAAAAATTACCAAAACTATATTTTCCCGATGAAAATAAAACATTTACTTACATTGTTGAAACAGATTCGAGTGATCATAGTTACGGAGGAGTTTTAAAATACAAATATGAAAAAGAAAAAATAGAACACCATTGTAGATATTATTCAGGATCTTATACAGAAGCACAAATAAAATGGGAAATAAATAGAAAAGAATTATTCGCATTATATAAATGTTTATTAGCATTTGAACCATATATTGTTTACAATAAATTTATTGTAAGAACAGATAATACACAAGTAAAATGGTGGATAACAAAAAAATTAGATGATTCAGTTACAACAAAAGAAATAAGGAGATTAGTATTGAATATATTAAATGTTACATTTACAATTGAAATAATTAATACTGACAAGAATCTTGTTGCAGACTACCTATCAAGAAAAAGGAACTCAAACTGAACAAGATACAATAGAAGAAATACTCAAAGCAATTACTACACTTTCTACGAAGGTGGACAGTATGGGAAAAGAGTTACAAAATCTGAAAGCTAACAACAAGAAGATGACTCTAAAAATGCGAGCTACGTCGTTCGTGCACGGTAAAAGCCAGAACTAGAAGGAGACGTTGGGAAACTCCATAAAACCCATGACAATGTTTGTTTAAATGCAGCTACAACAAGCACATCTACAACAAAAGGAGCCAGTGGAATAAGATATACAAATTTAAATATGAACAAAATCTTCGATAAACCATTTATTCCAAAAAACCAAAAAGACTCATTATTTATACCACCACAAATACATACTTACTCAGAAAGTTTGAACCAAGATAAAAAAGCCTACAACCATATAACCCGCTCATATATTGAAAACCTTTATAAAATCCAAAATTATTTAAACTCAACACCTAGATCTCCAACTACCAAAGACCCTAATACTGATTTTATAACCCAAAAGCTACAAGGATATAATAAGTTAATAGCACAACCAGGCACCAATGCAAATCTAGTAAAAACATGTTATAGTTATGGATTACTTAATACAGTTTATACCCAAACAGGAGATGAAATATCTACCATACCAGAGCTATACAAAGCCTTTATGAACTATAAAAGAATTACTAAAGGAACATTGTTTTATATAAAGTTTTATTCAGCACCAGCAGAGATATTATTTGATGAGATAAAACCAATTATACAAGTTATAAAAATTGGTTTGACCAGAGATATGATAATTCCAGAAGATATCGGAATACAACAAGAAATACAAAAGATTGAGATACCAGAATTCTACGCCAACAAAAGAGTTATAGGAATAGCAACTATCCTAAATGAACTAACTAACAATTATTTAAACGGAAATTCAGTATGGAGCTATTATGTACGAGAGCAAGTTATGATATATTCAAATTCTAAAGAAATCAGAGAACAAGATATGGAAGAGATACGCCAATGGATACTTAGTCTACTCAAGCCAGAGCAAAAACCAACAACAAGAGCATTAAGGAAAGGGTTTATTTCAGAAGAATTATTGACGAGATATTGCAAAATTATTGGACAAAAATACCCCGAACATATATGTTCAAAATGTCAAGGAGAAGATAATGTCATACCAGACGTTCAAATCGAATAAAAAAAATTAAAATTTTGTGTCGGCTGAATATCAGCCATATGTAAAAAGTAATAATTTTTATTTTTGTCGTGCTGTGTATGTCGGCCATAAAAAAAGAAGAGGCCATTATGTAAAGTAGTAATAGTAAGTATTTTGTTTTCTTGTGTCGGCCGAATATAAAAAGGCCAAGTGTAAAGTATGTGTCGGCCATTTTTTGGCCAAAAGTCTGTAAATTTTGTGTATAAATAGAGGGTTTCCCCTCATAAATAAAATCATCAATCCTTCATAAATAACATATCTTTTGTAGTAAATTCAAAATTATACATTTCTTCTATTGTTAGTATCTTATCCCATATTTGTATTTTTATATTTTTTGCTTTGTATTTAATCATACTTCCTTCATTGTTAAATCCCGTTACTACCATAGGTGTTTTTAATTTTTCCCATTTATCTTCTGGTAAGCAATTATATTTACATATATTCGCTTCTGCTCATGTGCCTATCATAGGGGTATAATATCTGTTGTGATATCCTTCTATTATAATTTTTGCAAGTATAAATATTTTCATTAATCATTTTGTCCTTTTTATAATTATTTTCTTATTTTGACAAGTTATTGTTAATTGTTCATTTTCTATATTGTATGGTTTGACTTTTTCTAACCATTTTATTCCTAATGTAATATTATGATCTCCTTGGTATATTTTGAATTGTATTACTAAGGGTATTCCTCCTATAATTATTTCTTTTTCTGTTGTTTCTTCATTCGTGTTCACTATCTCACTAGGTAGTCCAGGGCATGTATGTCCTGTTCTTATAATTTCTTCTTCTAATACTAACTCTCTTGTTATATAATTTTCTTCTTGTCCTGTATTTATTAATATTTTATATTTTCTTTGGTCTATTATTCCTGTTATGAAATAATGATATGGTGTTATTTCTTCTTTATCTAACAAGCTTTGTGGAATTTCATATTTTCTTTTAGATGTACTCATCCTTGATGAGGTAGCTCTTGTCAATGTATTTGGTACGCTTGAAGTGCTTAATCTTTCTTTTACTATCTCTAAATCTTCTTCTATATCAATTTCTTTATAGCTATAGTCATTATTGTCTATTACAGTAATTATTTTTTCAAAAGGATTTTCTATTTTTATTTTATTAATTTTATTTCTTGCTGTTATTTTATGCTTTGTTGTTAATATATATAAATTTTTACATCTTGCTGTAAATAATTAGCTCCCTGATGCTAGTTCTATTCCAGATATTTTCCAATATAGAACTAATGATCTATCTATATTTTTATCTGTTAATGATACTGTATAATTAGCACTTATTGTAAACTTAAATTTTTGATATATTAAGTTTTCTTTTACTGCACTAATTACGCTTTTTTCTATAGAGTATACAATTCTATCATCTGCTAAATATATTTCTAGAGGTGTATCTATTCCTTCTCTAAAGCAGACTTTTATTAATATTTCTGTTCCTCCTAAATGTACATATTTTATTGGTGTTTTAGCTTTTATATCTTGTATTTCTTTGTTTATCATTCTTTTATTTATTATAGGTATATATGCTTTTCCTCTTGTGTATTTACAATCTATGATATGTTCTTTTTGACTAACTACATAGTATTTGTAACGACCTGTTTAGTCGTTTTGAGCAGCAGAATTATTTCTGGGAAAACTGGCGGGAACGACGGGTGTAACGACGGACCGTCGTGGTCACGACGGCCCGTCGAGGAGGTGTCGTTCCATGACACTTAGAATTTTGAAATCGGATACTGAAAATCGACTCTCTGAACTTCGTAACGAAACGGCAGAACGGACCGTCACATCCACGACGAACCGCCGTGAGTTCCCGTTGCAAAACACTTCAACTTTTGAGAATTTGGTACAAGAAACGAGTTTCTGACCGTCAGGACGGAGGGCAGGACGGACCGTCACTGGTGTGACGGGCCGTCACAGCCCACCTGGAGTCTGGGGAGGTTGCGAAGACCACCGTGACAGACCGTCGCAGGCACGATGGCCTGTCACAGGTTGCGCAAATCCCAGGCAGTTTAGGATTTCTCCACACCTTTTAAGGGTCGTTTTTGGACTATTCTTTCCTTAATTATAAAGATTGAGGGTAATATTAATAAACCTAATTACTTGGGGGTTAAAATAGGTAACCTTAAGTTAATTAGTGGGTCATTATTACCATCTTTCATTCTTAATTATAGAATAATTAGGGTAAAAGAAAGAAGGTTTGAATAAAACAAAAGAGAGAAACGAATTGAGAGAGTATTGATCGATCGAAGAAGGAATAGGAATAACAAAGCTTGGGAGATTTCTTGTTGATTCCAATTCTTCAGTGGAGGTAGGTTATGGTTTCTCTTACGATATTCGTAGTAAACTCTTAATAGTGAATGATATGTATTGATAGTATTGTGAACCCTTCTATATGCTTAAATTGTATGCTTGCATGACTATGATTATGAAATTGTGAATAACTAAGCATGATGAAGCTATTGAATCCCAAATCTTGATAAAAACCCTAATTCACTTGTTAATGATGATGCCTTAGTATGAAAGAAGGCTTGATGAATTAGGGGATCGGGTGCCACGTTCGGTACCAGGATAGAATGAATATGAGGATCGGGTGCCACGTTCGGTACCAGGATAGAATGAATATGAGGATCGGGTGCCACGTTCGGTACCAGGATAGAATGAATATGAGGATCGGGTGCCCCGTCCCGGTACCAGGATAGAATGAATATCAGGATCGGGTGCCACGTTCAGGTAACAGGATAGAATGAATATGAGGATCGGAGTGTCACGTTCCGAGACCAGGATAGAATATGGATCGTGCCACGCGTTCGGCACTGAATAGTATATGAGGATCGGAGTGCCACGTTCCGGCACCAGGATAGAAATAGAGGAGCGGAGTGTCACGTACCGACACAAGAGGAAGAAAGATAATGAATCTTGAAAGATAATGAATATACTCAATCTAATGAACTTAATTCCCAAATGAGTATGGTATTGAGGCTTGAGTCCTCATGTGTGAACTCGGTTGTCGTTATTGATGAATTTATGTTGTTATTGCTACATGTTGAGTATTGTAGTTGATTTACATTATTATTGATATATACTGTTCCCTATTTTGAGTTGGCCGATGATATCTACTCAGTACTTGTGGTTGTACTGACCCCTACTTTTATATTTTCTTCTTTGTTAATTGTGCAATGCAAGAAGCGTTCCGTCAACTTCAACTCAACAGTAGATCTAGCCAGTCTTCACTACCTTCGGAAATTCAGGGTGAGCTAATGCGTCTAGCTTGGACTGGGTCTTCTTCTTCAAGTCTTGATGCCTTGAACTTCCGGCATGGACTAGCTAGTAGTAGTTTTAGCTTCTTAGACAGTTTTAGTTTAGAAGTTTGAGATAGATGTTCTTGTGATGATGACTTCCAGATTTTGGGGATAATAATAATAGTTTTGAATTGTTTTTATTAATGAGTTTAAGTCTTCCGCATTACTTTCTGTTGTTATATATTGAAATGATAAGGGTTAAATTGGTTGGTTCGCTCACATAGGAGGGTAAATGTGGGTGCCAGTCGCGGCCCGTTTTGGGTCGTGACAAACTTGGTATCAGAGCATTAGGTTCGTTGGTCTCATCACACAAGAACAGGTCTAGTAGAGTCTTAAGGAACGGTAGGGGGACGCCTTTACTTTTCCTTGAGAGGCTATAAGACTTTAGGAAAATTTCACTCTTTCATTCTTCCTTTCGTGCTACTACTTGAGTCCAATTGGTATCTAGGCGATACGAATTGGTATCTGACCATCTTCACTCTCTTTCGCAGATGGTTAGAACTAGAGCAACGACAACACCAACACCAGCACCGGCAGGACAGGGTGCGTCTGAGCCAGCCACTGGGGCTGTAGCTCGAGGAAGAACAACGGCAAGAGGCCGTGGAAGGACGTCCTCTAGAGGAAGAGGACGAGCACCTAGCCCATCTGATACTAGGGCTGTGACTCCTCCACCGACTGAAGAAGTAGTAAGAGAAGGGGAGGATAGGGAGAATGAACAAGTGCCGAATGAGGAAATGCCACCCCAACCTACCCCAGAGATGATCAATCAGGTTCTTGCTTATCTTAGTGGGTTATCTGATCAAGGTCAAGCACCTCCAATGGTTTCTGCACCAACACCTCCGGTTTCAGAGATACGACATGCGGCTACTATGGCTCCCGCATGGATGCCTCGTGGAGATAGGCACATTTCCACGTCGACTCGGACCGATAATTACAAGCGATCGGCCACGAACTTTTCAAGAAGTTCTTGAAATTGAAACCTCCGGTCTTCAAGGGTGCAGAATCAAGATGCTTATGATTTTCCTGGTTGACTGTCATGAGCTACTACACAAGATGGGGATAGTAGAACGGTTTGGCGTTGAGTTCATAAGCTATCAGTTTCAAGGGAACGCCAAAATGTGGTGGCGATCACATGTCGAGTGTCAACCGACAGAGGCCACACCCATGACTTGGGCATCCTTCTCTACTCTGTTTATGGAGAAGTATATCCCAAGGACTTTGAGAGATAGAAAAAGGGATGAGTTCTTGAGTCTCGAGCAAGGTAGGATGACGGTTAACGCATATGAGGCTAAGTTTCGTGCTTTATCAAGGTATGCCACTCAACTTTGTTTCAGTCCACAAGAGAGGATTCGCCGGTTTGTGAAGGGGTTGAGATCAGAGTTGCGGATTTCGGCCTTACAGTAGCGGCAACGGCAAAATCCTTCCAAGAGGTGGTAGACTTCGTGATAGAGGTGGAAGGAGTGAAGCGGATGACTTCACCACAACCCGACATCAAAAAGTTTCGAAGGGAGGTGAGTTTAATGGTTCTTACTCTAGAGGGCGAGCTCCTGAGGTTACTCAAGTCGACCAATTCGGTCTTCACTACAGATCGTAGTTGGGGGTCCACCTCGAGCGGTCAACACTACTCCGAGAGACCTATGCATGAACCCGAGAGTGTTATGGATGTGGGGAGGTTGGACACATTAAGAGGTATTGTCCAAACCAGGAGTTCTGAGAACCACAATAGCTAGAGGTAGAGGTGGTCATGGTAGAGGCCGTTTTTACGGGAGGGCGTAGTGGTCGAGGTAATGGTGGTCACCAAACGGCCGAGGAGATGGGCAACCGGAGCCACTACTACGCAACATGGTAGGGGCAATGGACAGACGGGTGATAGGGCCCATTGTTACGCTTTCCCTGGGAGATCTGAAGCGGAGGCGTCTGATGCTGTCATCACAGGTAACCTTTTGATTTGTGATTGCATGGCTTCCGTATTGTTTGATCCTGGATCCACGTTTTCTTATGTATCTTCCTCATTTGCTAATGGTCTAAATCTACATTGTGAATTACTTGATATGCCTATTCGTGTTTCTACTCCGGTGGGTGAGTCTGTGGTAGTTGAAAAAGTGTATAGGTCTTGTTTGGTGAACTTTGTGGGGAGCAACACTTATGTAGATTTGGTTATCTTAGAAATGAGTGACTTTGATGTAATTCTGGGTATGACTTGGCTTTCTCCGAATTTTTGCGATTTTGGATTGTAATGCTAAAACGGTGACGTTAGCCAAGCCTGGGGCAGATCCGTTAGTGTGGGAGGGCGACTACACTTCCAATCTGGTTCGTATTGTGTCCTTTCTTTGTGCTCGGAAGATGGTTAGTAAGGGTTGTTTGGCTTTCTTAGCACATCTTAGGGATGACACTACTCAAGTACCCTCAATTGAATCGGTTTCGGTAGTTCGAGAATTTTTGGATGTGTTCCCTACAGATCTTCCTGGTATGCCACCGGATAGGGATATTGACTTCTGCATTGATCTTGAAGCGGGTACTCGCCCCATTTCTATACCCCCTTATAGAATGGCTCCCGCGGAGTTAAGAGAGTTAAAGGCACAACTTCAAGAGTTGTTAAACAAAGGCTTCATTAGACCAAGTGCATCTCCTTGGGGTGCTCCGGTTTTGTTTGTAAAGAAGAAGGATGGGAGTTTTCGGATGTGCATAGACTACCGGCAGTTGAACAAGGTAACTATCAAGAACAAGTATCCTCTTCCTCGAATTGATGACTTGTTCGATCAGTTACAAGGTGCTTGTGTCTTCTCTAAGATTGACTTGAGATCCGGTTATCATCAATTGAAAATACGGGCAACGGATGTACCAAAGACTGCTTTTCGAACTAGGTATGGACATTATGAATTTGTGGTGATGTCCTTTGGTCTTACGAATGCCCCTGCTGCGTTCATGAGTTTGATGAATGGGATTTTTAAGCCATATTTGGATCTCTTCGTGATTGTATTTATTGATGATATATTGGTATACTCAAAGAGCAAGAAGGAACATGAGGAGCATTTGAGAATGGTATTGGAGACGTTGAGGGAGAAAAAGCTTTACGCCAAGTTCTCTAAGTGTGAGTTTTGGCTAGATGCAGTGTCCTTCTTGGGGCATGTGGTTTCGAAGGATGGGGTAATGGTAGATCCATCTAAGATTGAGACAGTGAAGAATTGGGTAAGACCCGCTAATGTGTCAGAAATAAGAAGCTTTGTTGGGTTAGCTAGCTACTACCGCCGCTTTGTCAAGGGATTCTCTTCTATTGCTTCCCAATTAACGAACTTGACCAAGCAGAATGTTCCATTTGTATGGTCAGATGAGTGTGAGGAAAGCTTTCAGAAGCTCAAGACTTTGTTGACTACCGCACCTATCCTTACCTTGCCAGTAGAGGGTAAAAACTTCATTGTTTATTGTGATGCATCCTATTCTGGGTTGGGTGCAGTACTAATGCAAGAGAAGAATGTGATTGCGTATGCTTCGAGGCAATTAAAAGTGCATGAACGTAACTATCCAACTCATGACTTGGAATTGGCCGCGGTAGTGTTTGCATTAAAGCAATGGAGGCACTATTTATATGGGGTTAAGTGTGAGGTCTACACGGATCATCGTAGCCTTCAGTATGTCTTCACTCAGAAAGATTTGAACTTAAGACAGAGGAGATGGATGGAGTTACTAAAGGACTACGATATCACTATCTTGTATCATCCGGGAAAGGCGAATGTCGTGGCAGATGCGTTGAGTAGAAAGGCGGGAAGCA
Source organism: Solanum arcanum (assembly GCA_027789145.1). NCBI lineage: Eukaryota > Viridiplantae > Streptophyta > Magnoliopsida > Solanales > Solanaceae > Solanum > Solanum arcanum. Next base: position 19,486,264 of record CM050935.1, on the reverse strand, counting down.
TGGGAAGTCTAGCTCAGTTGCAAGCTTCTAGACGCCCATTGGCTAGAGAGGTTCAGACTCTGGCTAACGACTTGATGAGGTTAGAAATAAATGAGAAGGGAGGATTGTTGGCTAGTGTGGAGTCGAGATCTTCTTTTCTCGACAAGATTAAGGGAAAACAGTTTGATGATGAGAAACTAAGACGAATTCAAGATAAAGTATTACGAGGAGAGGCCAAAGAAGCGACAATCGATGAAGAAGGTGTTTTGAGAATCAAGGGAAGGGTATGTGTACCCCGCGTCGATGATTTGATCAACACTATTCTGACAGAGGCTCATAGTTCAAGGTATTCTATACATCCGGGTGCGACCAAGATGTACCGTGACCTAAAGCAACACTTTTGGTGGAGTAGAATGAAGCGTGATATTGTTGACTTTATTGCCAAGTGTCCAAACTGTCAACAAGTGAAATATGAACACCAAAGGCCCGGAGGAACACTTCAGAGAATGCCCATTCCTGAATGGAAGTGGGAAAGAATTGCTATGGACTTTGTGGTTGGTCTTCCAAAGACAATGGGTAAGTATGACTCCATTTGGGTGATTGTTGATAGGTTAACTAAATCTGCTCATTTCATTCCGGTCAAGGTGACTTACAATGCCGAGAAGTTAGCCAAGATCTATATCTCAGAAATCGTCCGATTGCATGGGGTTCCACTCTCCATCATATCAGATAGAGGTACGCAGTTTACTTCTAAGTTTTGGAAAACATTGCATGCGGAATTGGGTACTAGGTTGGACCTTAGTACTGCGTTCCATCCTCGCATCGATGGTCACCGAACGAACGATTCAAGTGTTGGAGGATATGCTTCGAGCATGCGTGGTAGAGTTTGGTCGCCATTGGGATAGCTTCTTACCTTTGGCAGAGTTTTCATACAACAATAGCTATCACTCAAGCATTGATATGGCCCCATTTGAAGCATTGTATGGGAGGAGATGTAGATCTCCCATTGGTTGGTTTGATGCATTCGAGGTTAGACCTTGGGGTACTGATCTCTTGAGGGATTCGTTAGATAAGGTGAAGGGCATTCAAGAAAAGCTTCTAGCGGCGAAAAGTAGGCAAAAAGAATATGCAGATCGAAAGGTTAGAGACTTAGAGTTCATGGAGGGTGAACAAGTCTTGTTGAAAGTTTCGCCAATGAAAGGGGTGATGCGGTTTGGTAAAAGAGGTAAGCTAAGTCCAAGGTATATTGGACCATTTGAAATACTTAAGCGAGTAGGGGAGGTGGCTTATGAGTTAGCCTTGCCTCCAGGGCTGTCCGGAGTACATCCGGTATTCCATGTGTCTATGTTGAAAAGATATCATGGGGATGGAAATTACATTATCCGTTGGGATTCAGTTTTGCTTGATGAAAACTTGTCTTATGAGGAGGAGCCTGTTGCTATCTTAGATAGAGAAGTTCGCAAGTTGAGGTCAAGAGAGATTGCATCCATCAAGGTGCAATGGAAGAATCGACCCGTTGAAGAGGCTACTTGGGAGAAGGAGGCAGATATGCAAGAAAAATACCCACATCTGTTTACAGATTCAGGTACTTCCTTCCGCCCTTGTTTTTCTTCTTTTGATCGTTCGGGGACGAACGATGGGTAAATTGGTATCTATTGTAACGACCTGTTTAGTCGTTTTGAGCAGCAGAATTATTTCTGGAAAAACTGGCGGGAACGACGGGTGTAACGACGGACCGTCGTGGTCACGACGGCCCGTCGAGGAGGTGTCGTTCCATGACACTTAGAATTTTGAAATCGGATACTGAAAATCGACTCTCTGAACTTCGTAACGAAACGGCAGAACGGACCGTCACATCCACGACGAACCGCCGTGAGTTCCCGTTGCAAAACACTTCAACTTTTGAGAATTTGGTACAAGAAACGAGTTTCTGACCGTCAGGACGGAGGGCAGGACGGACCGTCACTGGTGTGACGGGCCGTCACAGCCCACCTGGAGTCTGGGGAGGTTGCGACGACCACCGTGACGGACCGTCGCAGGCACGACGGCCCGTCACAGGTTGCGCAAATCCCAGGCAGTTTAGGATTTCTCCACACGTTTTAAGGGTCGTTTTTGGACTATTCTTTCCTTAATTATAAAGATTGAGGGTAATATTAATAAACCTAATTACTTGGGGGTTAAAATAGGTAACCTTAAGTTAATTAGTGGGTCATTATTACCATCTTTCATTCTTAATTATAGAATAATTAGGGTAAAAGAAAGAAGGTTTGAATAAAACAAAAGAGAGAAACGAATTGAGAGAGTATTGATCGATCGAAGAAGGAATAGGAATAACAAAGCTTGGGAGATTTCTTGTTGATTCCAATTCTTCAGTGGAGGTAGGTTATGGTTTCTCTTACGATATTCGTAGTAAACTCTTAATAGTGAATGATATGTATTGATAGTATTGTGAACCCTTCTATATGCTTAAATTGTATGCTTGCATGACTATGATTATGAAATTGTGAATAACTAAGCATGATGAAGCTATTGAATCCCAAATCTTGATAAAAACCCTAATTCACTTGTTAATGATGATGCCTTAGTATGAAAGAAGGCTTGATGAATTAGGGATCGGGTGCCACGTTCGGTACCAGGATAGAATGAATATGAGGATCGGGTGCCACGTTCCTACCAGGATAGAATGAATATGAGGATCGGGTGCCACGTTCGGTACCAGGATAGAATGAATATGAGGATCGGGTGCCACGTTCGGTACCAGGATAGAATGAATATGAGGATCGGGTGCCACGTTCGGTACCAGGATAGAATGAATATGAGGATCGGAGTGTCACGTTCGACACCAGGATAGAATATGGATCGGGTGCCACGTTCCGGTACCAGGATAGTATATGAGGATCGGAGTGCCACGTTCCGGCACCAGGATAGAAATAGAGGAGCGGAGTGTCACGTACCGACACAAGAGGAAGAAAGATAATGAATCTTGAAAGATAATGAATATACTCAATCTAATGAACTTAATTCCCAAATGAGTATGGTATTGAGGCTTGAGTCCTCATGTGTGAACTCGGTTGTCGTTATTGATGAATTTATGTTGTTATTGCTACATGTTGAGTATTGTAGTTGATTTACATTATTATTGATATATATTGTTCCCTATTTTGAGTTGGCCGATGATATTTACTCAGTACTTGTGGTTGTACTGACCCCCTACTTTTTATGTTTTCTTCTTTGTTATTTGTGCAATGCAGCAAACGTTCCGTCAACTTCAACTCAACAGTAGATCTAGCCAGTCTTCACTACCTTCGGAAATTCAGGGTGAGCTAATGCGTCTAGCTTGGACTGGGTCTTCTTCTTCAAGTCTTGATGCCTTGAACTTCCGGCATGGACTAGCTAGTAGTAGTTTTAGCTTCTTAGACAGTTTTAGTTTAGAAGTTTGAGATAGATGTTCTTGTGATGATGACTTCCAGATTTTGGGGATAATAATAATAGTTTTGAATTGTTTTTATTAATGAGTTTAAGTCTTCCGCATTACTTTCTGTTGTTATATATTGAAATGATAAGGGTTAAATTGGTTGGTTCGCTCACATAGGAGGGTAAATGTGGGTGCCAGTCGCGGCCCCGTTTTGGGTCGTGACAGTATTCTTCTTTTTGTCTTTTAAACCAATTTCTTAAAATAGGTATTTTTAGTACTTTTTCAACACTTAAATCTAATTCTTTTCCTTTTATTTGTTCAAATATCGTATTATCAAATATAATTTTCTGTTCTGATGATTCTTCATCTTGATATTCTTCCTTAGATATTATTTTTATTTCATTTTCAGACATTATATTTCTTCATCTGTTTCGTTATCATCTATGTTAATATTTCCTTCTTCATTCTCAGTTTCTATATCTGATACTTCATATATACTATCATTTTCACTTAATTCATAATCTATGTATTCTATTTGCATATATTTTTCATCATCTATAATTAATTCTGCTATTTGTTTTCTTTTTGGATTTTTGGGTAATTTACAATCTTTAGCTATGTGTCCTATCTTTCCACAATTATAACAAGTACATTGGGATATCTTTCTTTTTGGTCCTGTATGGTCTTTTTATTTTATAGTTTTTACATAATACCTTCGCCTTGGTTGTTTATATTTATATATAGTTTTCTTTTTCTATAATTTTTATATCTTTTAGATTTTTGTTTTTTAGTTGTGCATCCAAATTGTGGTGCCATTTTATTTTTGCAACATGCTAAATTTTTATTTAATACTTTTTCCATTTTTAATTTTTGTTTTTGGTTTTCACATAGTTGTATGAACCATTGATTTAAAAATTTTATTCTAGATCCTAAAGTATCTACCATTCCTTCATTATTCCAATCCTTTATTACGTTTGTACTAAATGGTTCTGGTAATTTTGTATAATATTGTTTTCTTATTTCTTTTGCTTCGTCTAAATTGTATTTAGCTTTGTAATAATATTCTTTAAATGCGCAAGTATATTCTTCTAAGTAACACATTTTACATATAGCTAATTTTGTCATAAGTTGTCTATTTATTATTTTTTCTCTATTTTGTTCTCTTATATCTGTAGTCATGCCTCCAAATTCATTTCTTATTGCTGATTCATATTTATCTAGTATATCTATATTTGTTGCTGATGCGGATCCATCCATTTTCTTATCATTCCTAAGTACTTCTAAACTTTCCGAGGGTAGATTTTCTATCCATAATTTTGTTGTTCCTACAAATGTTCTTTCTATGTATCTTGGTGTTTTTGCTGTTTCTATTTTGTTATCTATTAACTGTTTAGACATATTTCCTATCCATAATAATATTGCTTTATTTATATCTGTGACACAGTCTAAATCTAAGAAATTATATTGTTCGTTTACTGGTTTAGGTGTCCAATTCCTATTTAGTCTATTGTTCCATATTGCATTATTTCTATCTGATTGTTGATAACTATAAGTTGGTGGTGTCCTTCTAGGACTAACTCTAGGACTATTTCTGGGACTATTATCTGGGGTTTTAACTTTTGACGTACTAGGCTTATCCATATCTCCTACGTTTATTTCTAATTTCTTTGGTTTATTTATCTGTTCTAGTATTTCTGTATATGTTTCACTTATATCGCTTATTTCTGATTGTTGGTCATTTTCATTTCCATCTATTTCATTTACTTCAATATCTTCATTTAGATCTTTTAGATCTTCATTTAGTTTCTGTTCCATTTCTTTTATTTCATTTTTTAATTCAAGTTCTTTATCTTTTTCTTTTTGTTTTTGTTTATTTTCATATAATAATTTTAACCTAGCTAATTCTTTTCTAATTCACTTATTCTTGTATTTTTATTTCTTCTAAATGTTGTACTTCTTGTTTTGCTTGTGTTTTTATTTTTTCAATTTCTCTTGATTTATCTATTTCTTCATTTTCTTTTGTTATTCTTACCATAGCTGTTAAACTATTTTCTAATTTTGCTGTTTCTTTTTCTAGCACTAAATATAAGTTATTTCCTATTTTCTTGTATCTTCTTCCTAAATTTGAAAATACTATTTTTATTATCATTCCATCTTGGTTTTCATATGTTTTTTCGTCTACTGCAAACTCTTCTTTGTTCATTATGATCTATGTATTATATTATGTTGTAATTCATATTTAAGACAATCTAATTCTAATCTAACATTAATATATTCTTTCTTTGTGCTAGTATTGATTTATTACATACTCCTGCTAATATATTTTCTTCTAACCTTCTTTTTCTATGTTGTAATTCTTGTTCTTTTTCTCTGCAATTTAAGTCATGGTACCCTAAAAATAGCACACCAGTAATTTCTCACTTTAACTCATGCAGAAGGAAGAAAAAAATAGAGCAGTCACCTCACCTCAATTTCTGCAATTTCTCCTTATAACTAGAATTCTTTTAGAACATCAGCTTCCCTTCACAGTTGAACCACAGGAGAAAGAAAGGTATTTTAATATCTAAGGAAGTGAGCAGTAGCTTCTCGAAATATTCTGCTTTTGTAGTTATATTAGAGCATGAATAACATGTTTTCTGAATCATCCATGGGAGAATTAAGCTAAATTCAAGAGTTTTTACTTACCTTGAATTGTAGATATAAGGGTTTCTTCAAGAACCCTAGAAAACCTAAAGGTTGGAGGTTTAATCCTTGGAAGAAAAGAGAGAGAGAAAGAGAGAGAGAGAGAAGAGAGAGAGGGAGACAAAGGGAGAGACAGACAGAGAGAGAGAGAGAGAGAGAGAGAGAGAGAGAGAGAGAGAGAGAGAGAGAGAGAAAGCTGGAGTTAATTTTTATTTTTATGTGTTAAAATGGGTAAAGAATATCTGCTCATATTGAATATGTATAGAGCTTTATTGACCACAAAAATATCCACTAGAACATCCTTTTTTGGGGTCAATTTTCAGGCACTAATTGGTCAAGTAGGTGATGCACCTTCTTGTGCACATCAAGCAGCTCAAAAGGTCAAACTATGTGATGCACCTACTTGCTTTCACTTGGTCTTTATCCATGTTTGGCCTTGGCAGGTTTGGCTGCTGGGATTTCATTCGAATTTTAATTTCATTCAATAGGTTAAGGTGTCAAGTGACATTCCATTAATATAAGACGAAGTCTGGTCCATCAAACTTGGCCCTTTAATTATATTATAGCTTAAGTAGGTGATGCAGCTTCTAGCTTAAATTAAGCTACGACAGTAGCTCAATTATTTTATTTTTATTTCTGAATGTGAATCCCTTGTTCTTAAACTTATCACTTAACTTCTAACTTTAAGCTCAATTTCACCTTACAATATCTACTTAAAAAGTTTCCGTCAACATTAACTTGAAATACACATGTGGAAACGTGTAAGGCATTACATCACCTTTCGAGCAAGTTTAAACCAACAATAACCATATCAGAAACATGACCCCTCACCTACACTATAAGTCTATGTCAAGTATCACATGAATATAACTAGCATACACATAGTACATGCCGTCACATTTTGCACCTAAAAATAAATAGGGCGTGAGATAGTGGATCACCTTTTTGGAGACCTCTAGTTGAATGGAAAAACCATGTCTCTTGTCATTCTCAGTAATAGAGTACCAATTATTAGCCATGATCCTCCATAACATGTAAATGAAGATTTCATAAATCCCATTTTTCACAAAACTAGGTATAGGACCAGGAGACCCTATCATATGCCTTGGCCATATCAAGTCTTATGATCACATTACTCCCAATATTGGGTTTCCTAATATGATGAATAGTTTCCTGATCTAACATGATAATTTTTGAGATACTCTTTCCCTTTACAAAAGAAGATTGGTTAATATAAACCAAAGCAGGAAGAATAGGTACTAGTCTAGAGTTTATCAGTTTATAGATAATCTACTAGTGAAGTTACTCAAATTTTTAGGTCCAAACTCTGTTAGCTTGTTGGGGTTGTTCACTTTAGGCAAAAGACGTATGCACAAATGAGAGAAATACTTTGGTATAATTTTCTGACTTAAAAAGGCATGAATTACTCCCATCAAATTTTTTTTATTATGTTCTAGTATTTATGAAAAGAATGCCCATTAATCCCATCAGGACATGATACTAAATTAGGATTCGTAGAAAATACAATCTCTTTCAACTTCTCCATAGTAGGAATATAGTAAGGTTGATATTTTGATCCTGAGTGATCATTCTGGGAATGCAATCCAGATCTTCTTCATCAATAAATTTATTCTCCCCTGTGAAAAAGTTTTTGAAATGTTCACAGGCAGCTTCAACAATACTGCCATCTCCTTGTATCCACTCCCCATCATCACTGGTAATCCTGTGCATAAAAGATCTTCTTCTTCGTCGTCTTATCAACGAATGGAAGTATTTTGTGTTGGCATCACCATCTTGGAACCAATGAAGTTGGGTTTTCTATTTTAGAATGGAATCTTCAATATTTTGGGACTTGATGTATTCTTCATTCAATTCATGTAGAGAAGCTCGATTGGTCTTAGTGTTATCCTGAATAAGATTTTCCTTAGCCTGTTTTACCTACTCCTCAAACTCTTTTAATTTGACAAAGATATCTCAAAATTCACCCCTTGACCAAGAATTAAGGGTGTTGGATAGCTGTCACGACCCAAATCGGGGCCGCGACTGGCACCAACACTTACCCTCCTATGTGAGCGAACCAACCAATCTAAACCTTAACATTTCAATATATAACAACAGAAAATAATGCGGAAGACTTAACTCATTAATAAAACAATTCAAAACTATTATTATTATCCCCAAAATCATGAAGTCATCATCACAAGAACATCTATCTCAAATTGCTAAACTAAAACTGTCTAGGAAGCTAAAACAAATACTAGCTAGTCCATGCCGGAAATTCAAGGCATCAAGACTTGAAGAAGAAGACCCAGTCCAAGCTAGACGCATTAGCTCACCCTAAATTTCCGAAGGTAGTGAAGACTGGCTAGATCTACTGTTGAGTTGAAGTTGACGGAACGTTTGCTGCATTACACAAATAACAAGGAAGAAAACATGAAAGTAGGGGGTCAGTACAACCACAAGTACTGAGTAGATATCATCGGCCAACTCAAAATAGGGAACAGTATATATCAATAATAATATAAATCAACTACAATACTCAACATGTAGCAATAATACTTGAATTCATCAATAACTACAACCGAGTTCACACATGAGGACTCAAGCCTCAATACCATACTCATTTGGGAATTAAGTTCATTAGATTGAGCATATTCATTATCTTTCAAGATTCATTATCTTCCTTCCTCTAGTGTCGGTACGTGACACTCCGCTCCTCTATTTCTATCCTGGTGCCGGAACGTGGCACTCCGATCCTCATATACTATCCTGGTACCGGAACGTGGCACCCGATCCATATTCTATCCTGGTGTCGGAACGTGACACTCCGATCCTCATATTCATTCTATCCTGGTACCGGAACGTGGCACCCGATCCTCATATTCATTCTATCCTGGTAGCGGAACGTGGCACTCGATCCATATTCTATCCTGGTGTCGGAACGTGACACTCCGATCCTCATATTCATTCTATCCTGGTACCGGAACGTGGCACCCGATCCCCTAATTCATCATGCCTTCTTTCATACTAAGGCATCATCATTAACAAGTGAATTAGGGTTCTTTCAAGATTTGGGATTCAAAACTTCATCATGCTCATATAATTACATATATATATATCATATTCATACAAGCATACAATTAAGCACATAGTAGGGTTTACAATACTATCAACACATATCATTCACTATTAAGAGTTTACTACAAGTAGCATGAAATAAATCACAACCTACCTCCACCGAAGAATTGAATCAACAAGCTATCTTCTCAAAATCCTTGCTATCCTCTTCGTTTCTCTCTCTCTCTATTCGTTCGTTTCTCCCTCTCTTTCTGTTCTTTTCTTTTTCTTATTCAAACCCTCTTTCTTTTACCCTAATTATTAATCTATAATTAAGAATGAAAGATGGTAATAATGACCCACTAATTAACTTAAGGTTACCTATTTTAACCCCCAAGTAATTAGATTTATTAATATTAACCCTCAAACTTTATAATTAAGGAAGGAATAGTCCAAAACATCCCTTAAAACGAGGAAAGAAATCCGATTCTGACTGGGCTTACGCAACCTGTGACGGGCCGTCGTGCCTGCGACGGTCCGTCACGCAGGTCGTCGCAGCCCTTAATTTTCAAGTGGGCTGTGACGGTCCGTCACCCCTGTGACGGTCCGTCCTGCAAGTTCGTTACGAATTTCAGAGAGTCGATTTTTAGTACCAAATTTCAGAATTCTAAGTATGCTGAAATGATGCACCCTCGACGGGCCGTCATGCCTGTGACGGTCCGTCGCAGTGCCCGTGGTCTTGGCCAGTTTTTCCCGAATTAAAATTTGCTGCTCAAAACGACTAAACAGGTCGTTATAATAGATACCAATTTACCCATCGTTCGTCCCCGAACGATCAAAAGAAGAAAAACAATGGCGAAAAGGAGTACCTGAATCTGTAAACAGATGTGGGTATTTTTCTTGCATATCTGCCTCCTTCTCCCATGTAGCCTCTTCAACGGGTCGATTCTTCCATTGAACCTTGATGGATGCAATTTCTCTCGACCTCAACTTGCGAACTTCTCTATCTAAAATAGAAATCGGTTCCTCCTCGTAAGACAAGTTCTCATCAAACAATACTGAATCCCAACGGATGATATAGTTTCCATCTCTATGGTATCTTTTCAACATGGATACATGAAATACCGGATGTACTCCGGACAGCCCTGGAGGCAAGGCTAATTCATAAGCCACCTCTCCTATTCGCTTTAGTACCTCGAATGGCTCAATGTACCTCGGACTTAGCTTACCTTTTACCAAACCGCATCACCCCTTTCATAGGTGAAACCTTCAACAAGACTTGTTCACCCTCCATGAACTCCAAGTCTCTAACCTTTCGATCTGCATACTTCTTTTGTCTACTTTGCGCCGCTAGAAGCTTTTCTTGAATGCCCTTCACCTTATCTAACGAATCCCTCAAGAGATCAGTACCCCAAGGTCTAACCTCGAATGCATCAAACCAACCAATGGGAGATCTACATCTCCTCCCATACAATGCTTCAAATGGGGCCATATCAATGCTTGAGTGATAGCTATTGTTGTATGAAAACTCTGCCAAAGGTAAGAAGCTATCCCAATGGCCACCAAACTCTATCACGCATGCGCGAAGCATATCCTCCAACACTTGAATCGTTCGTTCAGACTGACCATCGGTCTGAGGATGGAACGCAGTACTAAGGTCCAACCTAGTACCCAATTCCGCATGCAATGTTTTCCAAAACTTAGAAGTAAACTGCGTACCTCTATCTGATATGATGGATAGTGGAACCCCATGCAATCGGACGATTTCTGAGATATAGATCTTGGCTAACTTCTCGGCATGGTAAGTCACCTTGACCGGAATGAAATGAGCAGATTTCGTTAACCTATCAACAATCACCCAAATAGAGTCGTACTTACCCATTGTCTTTGGAAGACCAACCACAAAATCCATTGCAATTCTCTCCCACTTCCATCCAGGAATGGGCATTCTCTGAAGTGTTCCTCCGGGCCTTTGGTGTTCATACTTTACTTGCTGACAGTTTGGACATTTAGCAATAAAGTCAACAATATCACGCTTCATTCTACTCCACCAAAAGTGTTGCTTGAGATCGCGATACATCTTGGTTGCACCCGGATGTATAGAATGCCTTGAACTATGAGCCTCTGTCAGAATAGTGTTGATCAAATCATCGACGCGGGGTACACATACCCTTCCTTTGATTCTCAAAACACCTTCCTCATCGATTTGTGCTTCCTTAGCCTCTCCTCGCAATACTTTATCTTGAATTCGCCTTAGTTTCTCATCATCAAACTGTTTTCCCTTAATCTTGTCAAGAAAAGAAGATTTTGACTCCACACTAGCCAACAATCCTCCCTTCTCATTTACTTCTAACCTCATCAAGTCGTTAGCCAGAGTCTGAACCTCTCTAGCCAATGGGCGTCTAGAAGCTTTCAAGTGAGCTAGACTTCCCATGCTTCCCGCCTTTCTACTTAAAGCATCCGCTACAACATTCGCTTTTCCCGGATGATACAAGATAGTGATATTGTAGTCCTTTAGTAACTCCATCAATCTCCTCTGTCTTAAGTTCAAATCTTTCTGAGTGAAGACATACTGAAGGCTACGATGATCCGTGTAGACCTCACACTTAACCCCATATAAATAGTGTCTCCATTGCTTTAATGCAAACACTACCGCGGCCAATTCCAAATCATGAGTTGGGTAGTTACGTTCATGCACCTTTAATTGCCTTGAAGCATAAGCAATCACACTCTTCTCTTGCATTAGTACTGCACCCAACCCAGAATAGGATGCATCACAATAAACAATGAAGTTATTACCTTCCACGGGCAAGGTGAGAATTGGTGCAGTAGTCAACAGAGTCTTGAGCTTCTGAAAGCTTTCCTCACACTCATCCGACCATACAAATGGAACATTTTGCTTAGTCAAGTTCGTCAATTGGGAAGCAATAGAAGAGAATCCCTTGACAAATCGGCGGTAGTAGCTAGCTAACCCAACAAAGCTCCTTATTTCTGACACATTAGTGGGTCTTACCCAATTCTTCACTGTCTCAATCTTAGAAGGATCTACCATTACCCCATCCTTCGAAACCACATGCCCCAAGAAGGACACTGCATCTAGCCAAAACTCACACTTAGAGAATTTGGCATAAAGCTTTTTCTCCCTCAACGTTTCCAATACCATTCTCAAATGCCCTTCATGTTCCTTCTTGCTCTTTGAGTATACCAATATATCATCAATAAATACAATCACGAAGAGATCCAAATATGGCTTAAAAATCCCATTCATCAAACTCATGAACGCAGCTGGGGCATTCGTAAGACCAAAGGACATCACCACAAATTCATAATGTCCATACCTAGTTCGAAAAGCAGTCTTTGGTACATCCGTTGCCCGTATTTTCAATTGATGATAACCGGATCTCAAGTCAATCTTAGAGAAGACACAAGCACCTTGTAACTGATCGAACAAGTCATCAATGCGAGGAAGAGGATACTTGTTCTTTATGGTTACCTTGTTTAGTTGTCTGTAGTCTATACACATTCGAAAACTCCCATCCTTCTTCTTTACAAACAAAACCGGAGCACCCCAAGGAGATGCACTTGGTCTAATGAAGCCCTTGCTCAACAACTCTTGAAGTTGAGCCTTTAACTCTCTTAATTCGGCGGGAGCCATTCTATACGGGGGTATAGAAATGGGGCGTGTGCCCGGTTCAAGATCGATACAGAAGTCAATATCCCTATCTGGTGGCATACCGGGAAGATCTGCAGGGAACACATCCAAAAACTCACGGACTACCGAAACCGACTCAATTGAGGGTACTTGAGTAGTGTCATCCTTGAGATGTGCCAATAAAGCTAAACACCCTTTACTAACCATTTTCCTAGCACGAAGAAAGGATATGATACGCACCGGATTGGAAGTGTAGTCACCCTCCCACACTAACGGATCTGCCCCAGGCTTGGCTAACGTCACAGTTTTAGCATTACAATCCAAAATCACAAAATTCGGAGAAAGCCAAGTCATACCCAGAATTACATCAAAGTCACCCATTTTTAAGATAACCAAATCTACATAAGTGTTGCTCCCCACAAAATTCACCAAACAAGACCTATATACCCTTTCAACTACCACAGACTCACCCACCGGAGTAGAAACACGAATAGGCATATCAAGTAATTCACAATGTAGATTTAGACCATTAGCAAATGAGGAAGATACATAAGAAAACGTGGATCCAGGATCAAACAATACGGAAGCCATACAATCACAAATCAAAAGGTTACCTATGATAACAGCATCAGACGCCTCCGCTTCAGATCTCCCAGGGAAAGCGTAACAATGGGCCCTATCACCCGTCTGTCCATTGCCCCTACCATGTTGCGTAGTAGTGGCTCCAGTTTGCCCATCTCCTTGGACGTTTTGGTGACCACCATTACCTCGACCACCACGTCCTCCAGAAAAACGGCCTATACCATGACCACCTCTACGTCTAGCTATTGGGGTTCTGTAACTCTGGTTTGGACAATACCTCTTAATGTGTCCAACCTCCCCACATCCATAACACTCTCGGGGTTCATGCATAGGTCTCTCGGAGTAGTGTTGACCGTTCTGAGGTGGTCCCCAACTACACCAGTAGTGAAGATCAATTGGTCGACTTGCGTAACCTCCGGAGCTCTGTCCTCTGGAGTGAGAACCATTAAACTCACCTCCCCTTCGAAACCTTTTTGATGTCGATGTAGTGGTGAAGTCATCTGGCTTCACTCCTTCCACCTCTATCACAAAGTCTACCACCTCTTGGAAGGATGTTGCCGTAGCCGCTACCTGTAAGGTCAAAATCCGCACTCGACCTCAACCCCTTTACAAAACGGCGGATCCGTTCTTGTGGACTGAAACAGAGTTGAGTGGCATACCTTGATAAAGCACGAAACATAGCCTCATATGCGTTAACCGTCATCCTACCTTGCTCGAGACTCAAGAACTCATCCCTTTTTCTATCTCTCAAAGTCCTTGGGATATACTTCTCCATAAACAGAGTAGAGAAGGATGCCCAAGTCATGGGTGTGGCCTCTGCTTGTTGACACTCGACATGTGATCTACACCACATTGTGGCCTTCCCTTGAAACTGATAGCTTACGAACTCAACGCCAAACCGCCCTACTATCCCCATCTTGTGTAGTAGCTCATGACAATCAACCAGGAAATCATAAGCATCTTCAGATTCTGCACCCTTGAAGACTGGAGGTTTCAATTTCAAGAACTTACTGAAAAGTTCGTGCTGATCGTTTGTCATTATCGGTCCAGTAGTCAGACGTGGAAATGTGCCTATATCCAATGAGGCATCCATGCGGGAGCCATAGTGCCCGCATGTCGTATCTCTCAAACCGGAGGTGTTGGTGCGTAAACCATTGGAGGTGCTCGACCGTGTTCGGATAACCCGCTAAGATAAGCGAGAACCTGATTGATCATCTCTGGGGTAGGTTGGGGTGGCAATTCCTCATGTTGCGCTTGTTCATTCTCCCCTTCCTCACCCTCTCTTATCACCTCTTCAGTCGGTGGAGGAGTCACCGCCCTAGTATCAGATGGGCTAGGTGCTCGTCCTCTTCCTCTAGAGGACGTCCTCCCACGACCTCTACCACGGCCTCTTGCCGCTGCTCTTCCTCGAGCCACAGCCCCAGTGGCTGGCTCAGACGTTTCTTGCTGTGCCGTTGTTGCTACTGGTGCGGTCGTTGCTCTAGTTCTAACCATCTGCGAAATAGAGTGAAGATGGTCAGATACCAATTCGTATCGCCTAGATACCAATTGGACTCAAGTAGTAGCACGAAGGAAAGAATGAAAGAGTGAAATTTTCCTAAAGTCTTATAGCCTCTCAAGGAAAAGTAAAGGCGTCCCCCTACCGTTCCTTAAGACTCTACTAGACCTGTTCTTGTGTGATGAGACCAACGAACCTAATGCTCTGATACCAAGTTTGTCACGACCCAAAACGGGGCCGCGACTGGCACCCACACTTACCCTCCTATGTGAGCGAACCAACCAATCTAAACCTTAACATTTCAATATATAACAAATGTAAAATAATGCGGAAGACTTAACTCATTAATAAAACAATTCAAAACTATTATTATTATCCCCAAAATCTGGAAGTCATCATCACAAGAACATCTATCTCAAATTGCTAAACTAAAACTGTCTAGGAAGCTAAAACTAATACTAGCTAGTCCATGCCGGAAGTTCAAGGCATCAAGACTTGAAGAAGAAGACCCAGTCCAAGCTAGACGCATTAGCTCACCCTGAATTTCCGAAGGTAGTGAAGACTGGCTAGATCTACTGTTGAGTTGAAGTTGACGGAACGTTTGCTGCATTACACAAATAACAAGGAAGAAAACATGAAAGTAGGGGGTCAGTACAACCACAAGTACTGAGTAGATATCATCGGCCAACTCAAAATAGGGAACAGTATATATCAATAATAATATAAATCAACTACAATACTCAACATGTAGCAATAATACATGAATTCATCAATAACTACAACCGAGTTCACACATGAGGACTCAAGCCTCAATACCATACTCATTTGGGAATTAAGTTCATTAGATTGAGTATATTCATTATCTTTCAAGATTCATTATCTTCCTTCCTCTTGTGTCGGTACGTGACACTCCGCTCCTCTATTTCTATCCTGGTGCCTAACGTGGCACTCCGATCCCCATATACTATCCTGGTACCGGAACGTGGCACCCGATCCATATTCTATCCTGGTGTCGGAACGTGACACTCCGATCCTCATATTCATTCTATCCTGGTACCGGAACGTGGCACCCGATCCTCATATTCATTCTATCCTGGTACCGGAATGTGGCACCCGATCCATATTCTATCCTGGTGTCGGAACGTGACACTTCGATCCTCATATTCATTCTATCCTGGTACCGGAACGTGGCACCCGATCCCCTAATTCATCATGCCTTCTTTCATACTAAGGCATCATCATTAACAAGTGAATTAGGGTTCTTTCAAGATTTGGGATTCAAAACTTCATCATGCTCATATAATTACATATATATATATATCATATTCATACAAGCATACAATTAAGCACATAGTAGGGTTTACAATACTATCAACACATATCATTCACTATTAAGAGTTTACTACAAGTAGCATGAAATAAACCATAACCTACCTCCACCGAAGAATTGAATCAACAAGCTATCTTCTCAAAATCCTTGCTATCCTCTTCGTTTCTCTCTCTCTATTCGTTCGTTTCTCCCTCTCTTTCTGTTCTTTTCTTTTTCTTATTCAAACCCTCTTTCTTTTACCCTAATTAATCTATAATTAAGAATGAAAGATGGTAATAATGATCCACTAATTAACTTAAGGTTACCTATTTTAACCCCCAAGTAATTAGATTTATTAATATTAACCCTCAAACTTTATAATTAAGGAAGGAATAGTCCAAAACGTCCCTTAAAACGAGGAAAGAAATCCGATTCTGACTGGGCTTACGCAACCTGTGACGGGCCGTCGTGCCTGCGACGGTCCGTCACGCAGGTCGTCGCAGCCCTTAATTTTCAAGTGGGCTGTGACGGTCCGTCACCCCTGTGACGGTCCGTCCTGCAAGTTCGTTACGAATTTCAGAGAGTTGATTTTTAGTACCAAATTTCAGAATTCTAAGTATGCTGAAACGATGCACCCTCGACGGGCCGTCGTGCCTGTGACGGTCCGTCGCAGTGCCCGTGGTCTTGGCCGGTTTTTCCCGAATTAAAATCTGCTGCTCAAAACGACTAAACAGGTCGTTACAATAGCCTTTTCAATTGTTGATTGAATTTCCACATGTTGTTACCCTGCATGGGCCTTTCCCAAAAAATTTTAACAGTGTACAGGAAACTTGGTTGTTCAGCCTAACAATTGAGAAACTTAAAATATTTGATATGCTTTTCATCCATGATGTTCATTTGCATCAGTAAAGGGCAGTGATATGACCCTACAGAAGGTAAATGTGTAATTGTGGTATGAGGCATTTTTTCCAACCAAGTATCATTGACAAAAGCTCTGTCAAGACTTTTCCTAATTCTATGATGTATGCCTCTCTTATTAGACCAAGTGAATTTCTTCCCACTGAAACCCAAGTCTAGCAGCCTACAAGCTTCAGTAACAGAAATGAACTCAAGACTCTTTTTCATGTTATATGGAAGCCCTCCCAGCTTTTCATCAACGGAAGTAATAACATTAAAATCACCTACTGAACATCGTTGTATACTATTTTAAGAAGCATGATATAGCATTCTATCCCATAATGACCTTCTGAGATGATCCTTACACATTGCGTAAAAAAAAGTTTTAATAAAATTGGTGCTAACTTCAATATGCTTTATCTTACATGTGATTTGTTGCTCATCCTCCTCAAGTATTACATGGTTAGTTTCAGAGTTCCAAAATAGCCAAATTTTACCATTGCAATTACTCACAACATGATCCATAACTAATTGGTTTTTGAAATTAGAACATGAATACTATCCGATAAAGGTTCCAAAACAGCAATGATGGATAAATGATGTAGTTTCATTAACATTTTGATTCTTTCTAAATAAGTGTACTAATCATTGGGAAGATTTTAAGGTTAAGAGTCTAGTATTTGGTCTGCCTGCAGTGACAGTGTTCACATCTTGATGCATGAAATGAAATTTTCCATGTTGTCAACCCGTTGGAGATAATCCCTGATTTTTAGTCACCTGTTGAATTTCATCTTCCAAATTTTGTTTATCACAAGGACATAAAGCTTTAATTAGAGATTCACAAATCTCATCGTAATCTTTCGTACACTATAAACATTGATTATCCCCATCAAGCTCATTTTCAGAGTTTTCAACTTCATATTCATCAATATTAGGCACTTGGTTAACATTAGAATTAGTGAACTGTTTATCCAAAGGAACTCTAGGTGGTTGTGTCATATATTGTGTCTATAGAGTAATATATCTATAGCTTGTTGATCATCGAACCATAATAAACTTTTTGCAGACCTCTTCCTCTTTATTCTGTTCCCCCGGCTTTTCTTTCTCAGTTTAAGCATTTTGTCTATTTTTTGCTACTTCTCTCTTTTTCTTACTAGGTTTATTCTTGCTCTTTGGAGAGTTTTCTTGGTTTCTAGTTCTTGCTTTTGCCACCATATCCCTTCCATCGGTACTTTATTTTGAATATTTTCTTTTCTTCCCTCTGTCTATTGTTTGTTTTTGCCATTTCAGTCCTTTTGTGTGAATTTGATTTTTTTTCATTTTATTGCACTTTGTGATTTTGCTGTGTTGTTTCAGTGGTTGCAGAGGCTCTAAGGTCAGGACTATGGTAAAAACATGAGGCAGATTCCCCGCTTTGGACACCCCTTCCTGCAACTCAGTGTGTTTCTCCTGACTTCCCTCATCCACCGCTCCTTCATCAACACAATTTACAACATTATTATTGATTTCTTTAGAATTAGGTTGTATAGCTATGATAATTGCAGCCTTGTTTGAACCTTTTATTGTTCGACTTTTTTCCTTTGCATGTCTTGGTGATTCTTATGTTGCTGCTCCTTCATTCTTGATAGCTTCTGCCCTGTCTTCATTTCTTTTTTCCTGCCTATCAAATTTAGTAAAATTATTTTGATGTGCAATATTAGATGTATTTGTTTGTTGCATCCTGCTTGGTTGCTTTTCGTGTGCCATTTTGTTTTTAGGTGAGGTGGGTCTCCATTCAGTTTTTTGATATTTTTCTTCCTGTTACCTATTGTTTTTCATTATTTGGACTTGTCATTCCTCTTATCTTTGATGTTCATGTTGTCTTACCCTGTTTTCCTCCTGGTTAATATGTTGTTGCCTGACCTCTGAGTCTCTAGCATTGGACTGATTACTCTCTTTTCCTTTTTTGTTTTTGTTCTTCAAAATTTTTTTCTTTCTTACCTGCTTCTGTCTCCTTCCTTTTTTTATTCCTCATCTTGTACTTTGAAGTGACATTCTTCAATTACATGGCCTTTATGCTTACATTAATCATACTACGGGTGAATATGTTCATACTCAAAAGGTTTCCATCTCCGAATTGTAAGGTCATCAAAATCTAAGACAATTCACACATATTTTAGTATTGTTTTGGTTAAGTCCATCTTCATTTTCACTTTGGCCATACCTACTCGATATCTTTTGATTGAGGTTGTGTCTAGATAGAGTACTTTTCCCACAAATTCTAAGAGAGGATTAAGGAATGGCTTCTTAAACAAGTTCCATGAAAACAATGGCAGTAGCACCCAAACAGGGACAGTGGGTGTTTCTTCCTCAGTTAAAAAATAAGGTCACTTCTGTATCCTCGTTAATTTACCTTTTATAGTCATTCTTTGTTGTGTCCAAACAGTGTTATTATCGACTTTATTTTGCAAGTCTATAAACACATGCCTAACATTGTAGTAAGCAATATTGACCACTCCATTCAATTGTGTTTGCATGATAAAGTTTTTTCCTATGAGTTCAACCTTTTGCATAGTAGAGCTAAATTTGCCTGCTAATGTAATACTTGCCATTTACTGTTAGAACGTTCGTGTAATCATTCATATCAAAGATCACAGATAGGTGTCCTTGTTTGGTGGTGTGTCTGGGAGTAACTAAGCTTTATAGGAGTTTCTTGTGTCTTTATGAATTTATATCAATCCGGCAGCCAGTGTTTGAACCACAGTGTATGGAGTAGGTATATCATTTTGGTCCTGTTTGTTATTTTTACTTATATAAGGCATTGTATTACCAGTAGGATATTTAGGAAGGGGAGCTGCTAGTTTTTTCTAGACAAGGGTGGAGGGCCTTTCGAAATTGGTGGATATTTTGGGAAAAACATGGTAATATTTACTGAGCTCAGACTTTCCCCCCTCAACAACCACAGGAACCTGGTTTATCTTGGCATTCCCCTTTTCATAAATCTGAATGTACCATGTGTTTTTCCTTTCTCCCTCAACCTGATCATGTGCATTAACCACTTCATGATTCTTTGTGTCAGTTTTTTCAATTCAATCATGACTTAAAGTTGTATTAACTTGATTAGTGTAAGGATTCAGATATTTACCTGCTATATCGCTTTCCACAGTGTAGTTTTTAGTTTGAGTTGTGTTGAGTGCTGTAGTTTGTCCCTTCATTTAACTTATATTAGAAACCTTAGTATAATTGACAGGCATACCTTGGTGATGTTTTCCCTCGCTAGTTGTTGTTGTGAGTAGAGGTTTTGTAACACCCCATATTCTATGTGTAATAGTCTTATTCATATAGTGTTGGATTTGGTTTCATAGGCAACTAGTGGTAATAAAATAGGTTTAAAGTGAACTGTCCATATATTTTGATGCGAGCGAATTAAGTTGATGTAGATGGAAGTATTTAAACTTGAGATCATGAGGTGGTTTTGAGTATCAATTATAAAGTGATTTAGTGTATATAAGTTCTAAGTTATGTTAAAGTTATTAAGGTCTAAAAATAAAATAAAATATTGAGGTGCTTGCTTGACTTTACTAAGCTAGTAGGTGCATCACCTACTTTTACTGATTGACCAGACAAAGTAGGTGCATCACCTACTAAGACTCTTTTGACTATATTATTGGGCCAAGTACACTACACCTATTTGCATTAATTTAGCCCAAGTTGAATAGAAGAATAAGGGGAAAATGGATGGCCCAGGCCCAATCTTCCCAAGCCCACAAGAAATATGTTTGATGGAAAACTAGGTACATCACCTACTTAAAAGTCCAAAAATTACAGATGAAAACTCCAAGTAGGTGGTTCACCTACTTGACAATTTATGGCCATAATTGATTGAGAAAGTCGGCCAAAGCAGGTTCCTTTAAACAGATTTATATCAGCTTCTTCCTACCATTTTTACTTTGACAAAAAAATCTTATTTCTAGAGCTTTCTCTCTTCTCTCTCTTAGATTCATACATCATCATTAAATACCATTAAGGTTATTGAATAATAGGAGTTTCACGCTATTGGAAGGTGTAATTTAATATAAGTTAAGGACAACCTTTACCTTGAAGAATTCAAGTCATAGCAAGTAGTAATTATGTCCAGCAAGGTAAGCTACTTCAATTTTCTCCCTCTTGTGCTTGAGTTATTTACGACACTTGGTATTTGTTAGTGAGTTGGAAATTGTTACTTTTACGTGGTGAAATTTTGGAGGATGTTCTGGTGATTAGCGCATGTTTGGACAACTATGGTGGGGAGTGCTCTTTAAATTAAGTTATGATCTTGTTTGAGCACTTTAAAAGTAATATTAGCTCTTCAAGTGCTGGTGATCAGAAACCACGATTATATTGCTTCTATTAAATTTTAGGTTCAAAGATTGTTTTATGTATGTTATGATAAGGGATATGACTAGATGTGCGGGGTAGTTAAAGGCCTTAAATATTGTAGGGAGTTTTGGGGAGGACCTGATACGAAGGTTGTACAGTAAATAGACGTGATTAAAGGGATAGGGAAGGAAAGAAAACACTGGCTAGATAAATTGCAGCTTACTGCTCCGTTATTATTTTGGTGTGAACAAGTGGCTCAAATTGATTGATTAGCTACAAATACAAGTCTTACAATTTATTTTATTGTAGATTAGTGATCTAATGATAAGGATCTTAAGTCATATATTTTGAATTGTATAGCAAGATATGTAAGGCTATTTGATTTCCTATTTCTTTTGTATGAGTCCAGAACATGCATTACAAAAAGTAAGCTTTCTAAGTTCCTTTGCTAGTGACTGATCGATAGTTGCAGTTCCTACTCACTAGAGCATTGAAGTCCGTACTCTAATATGAGTTTGTTACTAAATGTGCGTGTTCAATATACCACGTGTTAGCATGAAAGTTTTAAACTTGTTTCATTGTCAAAGTACCCCTAGCACATATTTCCATTATATATGTCAAAGTGATCCTAGATTACACATGGTACATATGTTTATAGGATGGATATACGATCTGCCCATATCTTGCAAACTTGCTTAAATTGTGTATAGATATGTCATCTTGTCACCCGTTCATATGTTCCCTTTATAGTTATTACTCCCATTGTGTTCGGCAATAATTTTGTCACAACTGGAGTTTACACCCTAGAGGAAACCGGCGTCGTTGACCTCTCAAAGGTCGCAGACAAGCCTACATACCTCATCATTACTTCATGTAGGTTAATTTTAGCGGAAAATGTGAACATTTTGTTTCTTCACATGCATGTAAGTCATTCCACTTAAACTCGTATACGTTCACCATTAACCATCTAACATTAAGATCATGAAATAAAAGAAATAGTACAATGTTGCATTAAATGTATACTTGCCAAAATGGCACTAATACAAAGTCTGAAATAAGAACGGAAGAGAAAATATAGTGAAACATACTCCACTAGCTCAATTCTATAACTAAACTAGAATAAAATAGGCATGTATCCTCGAATGCTTGAGGGCCTACCAAGTCCGGATGAATGCTCCACATATGGATGGCTTGAGGTCGACCTATAAGCTCTAACGTCAACTTGTGCCTGAACCTAAAAATATAGAGTTGTATGGTATTAGTATACAGTTGTACTAAGTATGGGTATATGCAAGCACACACCATTTACATGCATGAGTAAGAATAGCTCTTTCCTAACATGATTCATTGACAGTCAAGTCAGTAGACTTGTCAAATTTGGATTATGAAAGTTAGTGGACCTGCAAAATTTGGATTAGAAAAGTCAGTGGACTTGCCAAATTGGATTGCGAAAGTCACTCCATTAGAGGAAAATGCATCATCATACATATCATATTGCACACAGTACATAATGTCTTACACATAGTACATAGCATATTTCATATAGCACATAACATATTACATATTATTCGTTCATACGCCATGTGACTTTGGAATCATGAACTTGACATCAAGACTTCCCAAAAATAAGGGCTTAACATATGGGCCCTCAACTAGGGAGTCTTATTTAGGAAAAACAGAGTTTGCTTCATTCATTTATACGTACTTCACTTCATACATTCATAAGCTAGTGTAAACACCAGCTAAACCGAAGATGTAGTTTAAAAATTCATCGGGTTTGTTGTGAAATGATCAAGAATTTCCTAGTCTCATTACTTAAGTCGAGCTCACCTCCTGATTATCCTATCCTAACACCTTTGGTATCATTCATTTCATTATGTGCATCATTCGAGGCTGGCCTTATTAATTGATTGGGAGCATTAACTTTAACCGACATAGATCATGTGAGAGTCATGAAGTCCAGTGTTTGCCCAACATTGAAAAGAGGTGAAATCACCGGCCAAATTGACACATAATATGCTATCATATATAGGGGATTGAACCCTGCTATATCCTTTTATTGTCAGTATAGGTTCAAAGACTAGGAGATATTAGGAGACCCATACCCGGCATGCCGGACAGTCTCATCTCATGAGAGTTACGTGAACCTTCGCCCTTCCTGAAAAAATGTATCACCGCTCATTGCTATCCTATCAATGCTCAGTATAAAGTAACACTACATTCAAATCATATGTCATGGAAGATGGAGTCTAGTATGAGTACATCATAGTTCATTAAATAATTTCTCATCTCATTATTAGTATTAAGTATGCATTAACTTCAATACTTTCATTCGAGTAATCATAGAGACTTGTCTCTTTATTAACTTTACACTTTCATAGGTAAGTACGTTCTGGTAACATATACTTAGGCTCATTTGAGAATGCTCTCATCTTTCACATTAGCCTCCTATCATATAGAGACCTCATTCATTAACTTCAGCACATTCACTTTTCATAATTACTCACCTCTTTACATGAATGTTCATTTCATCGTATGCCAATGCACTTGGTCATTTAGTGTTTCACACTCTTACTTGACCCTTCAAGGGTTTCATCATTTTGTTACATACATCTTAGGTTCACTTACTTTAAACGTGTGCTAGACTAATGGGTCTATACACACAAGCCATGAGGACACTTACATATTTTTTTTTGATCCACATGCCTTGGGGACCCAAGATTAAGCCCCAACGCCGTCATTTTATTATTCCTTAATTTCTCATTTCGTTATTCGTTCATTGGAACTGAGAGGATTTGGGTTCGAATCCTACTCATCAACCATTTATTTTTATTTTAACTTTTCCTTAAATCTAACTGAGAGGTGGTGGGTTCAAATCGCACTTCTCTCATTTTTTTGGTACTTCCTTTTTGGTCGAGGTCAATGGTTCGAATCCCCCCTGCCACATTCTTTTTAACTTACATTATTTCTATGAATTTTAACATGGTGAGGTCACGGGTTCGATCCTCAATGACCTCACTTATTTTAATTTATCATTCATAACATACTAAACCACTTAGCTTTATTAAAACTTATCAACATATAGCTAGAAATTATGTACATTTTTCAGCATTCTTTTTATAAATATTACACGATAGTTCTTAGGGTAATTCATGGATCATGTAGTACATCTTTGGCTTCATTTTCGTGGATTTATTTAGCTAATTGTTTCCACTCATATCAGCCACATTATACTTCATATGAACATCACGAATTGTGCAAGTTTGTGCACGTGAAATATAACCATAAAACAAGTCATTTTCATGCTTCAATCTGTGTTCGAAGTCACGACTACACATTCCACACACATAAACACATATTTTTGGAAAACATAGGTTATCATTCGTACAATCACAAACACACATTCATGAACATATTCATCACAAACATAAATTACGTGCCTAATATCTACAGCTGACATACCAACCTACAACCATCAATAGGAACTAGAAACAGGGACCTGCAACGGCGAACAACTCTAATTTTCGAAATAGATTTATCTTAGTCCTAAGGGTCTCTTGGGAAAGAGACCAAGAGTAAGAAAACCCATACCTTATTATGACGATCAAACCTTGAACTTGCTACCCAAAGACCTCCTCTAACTCATGTCCAAATCCATGCTTCAACACCAAACTTTGACGGGAAAATCCTCCCTTTGCTAATTTTTTTTGATATATTTTTATTATATTTTTAATGTTAATGGTATTCAAGTGTGAAGAACTTTTAGTTGATGGTCAGTTATTATACTTTGGAAAAGAGAACGTGAAAACAAAGAGAGGTTTTGACGCGAGAGATAGTTAACGTGAAAGGTGGTTTAGGCTTAGGTAAAGACTTAGTAAAACTAGGACTCTTTCAAACCATTAAAAAAATTCTGATTTTTTTCTTAAATAAGATAATAATTATTAATTTAGCAATTGATAAAATAATCTAAATCAATGCTTCCACCTAGGGCCGAACCCGGGTGGAGCAAGACTTCATTCAAAGGCCAATTTTCGGCTCTCTCTACCCAAAATGCCCATCAACCTTATTAATTAAATAATTAATTGCATGTTTAGGGTAATTATTATACTACCCTTAGATTGGGAAAATACAATTTTACCCCTACACCTTCAAAACATAAGATTTCCCCCTTTAAATCCAGTAAAGACTCATTCGATTAAATCTTCATATTTGGGAGCCCTATATGGCTGGACAAAACCTTTCCTAGCTCAATTAACTCCCCTCGTTAGTTAGCTTGGCTGTCACAAGAGTTCAGAGGTCTGATTATATGCGCATCAATCCGTGTGAACCCGATCTTACTGTATGCATTCTAGACACATTAAGCATTAATTAGCATATCCATTTTTAGGGTTGTTACATTATCCTCCCTTTAGGAATAATCGTCCCCGAATGACACTACTAACTATCTAGTGTGATGATAGTCAGATCATTACAAAAATACTATTCACAAATGAGTAATAGAAACAAAGAATGGAGAGATAAGGAAACTTAGACTTAAGAGTAGGAAGTCTACCCTCAAGAGCTGAAAAGATGAGGGTAGCGGGATCTCATATCTGCCTCGGCCTCCCACCTAGAAAACTCAACAAGATGATTCCTCCATAATACCTTCACTATGGAAATCTCCTTGTTGCTTAGCCGCTGGTCCTGTCTGCTTAAAATCTCAATAGGTACCTCCTCATAGGAAAATTCTTCATCGACCCTCTAACCTTTAACAAGTATAATTGATGCTTGATCACCTAGGCATTTCATTAACATAAACACATGAAAAAATAGATGAACAGAAGCTAGCCACGCAGGCAATTCAAACTCATAGTCCACTTCACCTACAAGTTGTAGGATCTCATATGGCCCAACATACCTCGTTCTCAACTTCCCCTTCCTGTCAAACCTCATCGCCCCCTTCATAGGTGATATCTTCAAATAGAGCTGGTCACCAACATCAAACTCTAATTGTTGTTTTAAGTTGTCTTCATAAGACTTCTGCTAACTGTAAGCAGTAACCAACCTGTCCCTTATCACTATGACCTTCTATAAGTCCACATGAATCATCTCAGGATCCAAAATGTATGAAACTCCAACCTCGAACCATCCAATTGGAGACCTACACCTCCTACCATATAGTTCCTCAAACGGTTTCATCCTAATGCTGAAGTGATAGTTGTTATTATATGAGAACTCTATGAAAGGAAGATGGTCGTGCCAACTATCCCGGAAGTCAATCACACGCGCCCTCAACATGTCCTCTAATGTCTGAATGGTGCGCTCTTCCTGCCCATCAGCTTGAAGATAAAAGGCAGTACTAAGCTTTAACTGCGTGACTAAGCTCTTCTAGAAGGATTTTCAGAAATGTGAAGTGAACTGAGCTCCTCTATCTCAAATGATAGACAAAGGAATCCCGTGCCATCTCACAATCTCATCAATGTAGAGTCTCGCATAATCCTCGGCTATATAACTAGACATCACAAGAATAAAGTGGGCAAACTTAGTCATCCTGTCCACAATAACCCATATGGAGTCATGTTGTCTCCTAGTCTTCGGAAGAGCAACAACGAAGTCTATATTAATGGCCTCCCAATTCCAAGTTTAAACTTCAATGATCTGAGTATGACCACCAGGCTTAAGATGTTCTGCCTTAACCTGCTGACAACTATGACACTTTGCCACATATTCTGCAATGTTCTTCTTCATGCCATCTCTCAATATATCTGCTTAAGATCATGATATATCTTTGTTGAACCTGGATGTATAGACTATTTGTAACCATGGGCCTCTGCAACGATCCTGGTCCGTAGATCATCCACATCTGGTACACACAGCCTTGCATGGCACCTAAGTATGCCGTCATCTCTCAAATCAATAGACACATTCATCTTAACATACACTGATTCCTTCAACTCCATCAACAAAGGATCAAGTTGTCGACACTTCTTGACTTCAACTAGTAAGGATGATTCAGAACTAGGATGAACTCAAACACCCCCACTAGTAGGATCCACTAACCTCTTATTAAGTCTGGTCAGTCTGTGTATATCTTTTACCAACTCCTTCTTCTCTTTGTCAATGTGGGTTGTACTTCCCATGCTCATCCTACTCAAAGCATCAACTAAAACTACCTTACCTGGATGGTAGTTGACATTAATGTCATTGTCCTTCAACAACTCCAACAACCTCCGCTAAGTGTAGATTCAAATACCTTTGTGTGAAGACGTATTAGAGACTTTTGTGGTCTATGAACACATCCACATTGACTCCATACAAGTAGTGCTTCCATAATTTCAGTGCAAACACCACAGCTGCCAACTCCAGGTCATGAGTAGGATAATTCTTTTCATAAACCTTTAGTTGTCTGGACGCATAAGTTATCACCTTACCACCCTGCTTAAGAACACAACCCAAACCAACCCTAGATGCATCACAATATAAGTGTAATTCATACCACACTTAGGCAAAGTAAGCACCGAGGCTGAAGTGAGTATGTCCTTGGGTTCCTAGAAACTCTTTTCTCAAGTCTCTGTCCATTCAAACTTGGCCCTCTTGTTAGTCAAAGCTATCAGTGAGGCAGCAAGAAGAAAAACCCTTCACGAACCTGCAATAATAACCAACCAAACCCAATAAGCTACGAATATCTGTGGGAGTAAGAGGTTTTGTCTATTTCTTAACAGCCTAAGTCTTCTTAAGATCTACCTCCACACCTTTGTCGGACACAGCATGACCAAGCAAGGTCACTAATCTAAGCCATAATTCACAGTTGCTGAATTTTTCATACAGCTGATGTTGTCTAAGTATATGCAAGGTTACTCTCAAATATTTTTCATGTTGTCCCTTAGTCTTAGAGTAGATGAGAATGTCATCAATGAATACAATGATGAAAAAGTGAAGGTATTCATGGAAGACACTCTTCATGAGATCCATAAATGAAGAAGGTGCGTTCCTGAGACCAAATGACATAACAAGGAATTCATAGTGACCATAGCGGGAGTGAAAGGTTGTCTTTGGGATATCTCCATCCTTCACCCTGAGCTAATGATACCCTGAACAAAGATCAATCTTCAAGAAGAAACTAGACCCTTAGAGTTGGTTGAACAAGTCATCTATTCTTAGAAGTGGATACTTATTCTTTATTATGACTTTGTTGAGTTGCTGATAATCGATACATATTCTAAGGGTTCCATATATCTTTTTCACAAACAACACTGGAGCTCCCCAAGGGGATATGCTCGACGGAATGAAACCCTTATCAGTGAGATATTTCAACTACAGCTTCAACTCTTTGAGTTCATCTATAGCCATTCTACTAGGAAAAATTTAAATTGGTTTAGTATCGGGTTCTAAGTCAATACAAAAGTCAATCTCTAGAGAGAAGGGAGCTCAAAGCAAATCGTCAGGAAATACATGTTTGAACTCATTCACTACAGGCACTGAGTATAAGGAAGGAATGTCGTGATAAATCATTAACACTAATAAGACGACATAATAACCCCTTGGACATCATTTATTGGCCTTATGGTTCAAAATTAAGGGATTAGGACTACTCAAGTTTTACCCTCCCAGAGCAGCTCTTCTTAATTTGGGAAACAAAATCTCACAACCCTACTACAACGATCCATACAGGAATAACAACTATGAAGCCATTCCAGGCCAAAAAATAACATCAAAATCTTGCATTGGTAACTCAACAAAGTGTGTACACATAGTCTTACCCCTTACAATTATTGGTCAATCCTTATATACTCTATCAATTCTGACATTTACTCCCAAAGGTGTACTAACCACTATAGGATCATATAAAACTTCAGGCAATATCTCAAAAGTGAGTGAAAGTAAAGGAGTTACAAAGGAAAGCGTAGAACCTGGATCAAGCAAAGCATAAATAGAAGTTGAGAATACTTGCAGCATATAGTGACCACATCAGCGGACTTCTCCTGCTCCTCCCTATCCTTAAGGGCATAGAACCAGTTCCTATTAGGAGGCTCGGATGTTGTTGCACCATGTGGATTAGGCCTGAGCTGAGCATTACCTCCAACTGACCCCTATTCAGTGGGCAGTCCTTAACCATGTGGCCGCTCTTACCGCAACTGAAATAGGCATTAGTGCCCTTTCTGCACTCTCCACTGTGAGCACGGCTAAACTTGGCACAGTTTTTTCTGGGATGCTGAATATCACCTCCATTTACCTTCTTGGGCTTGGGTCTGTCTCCTCTAGGTGTTGTACTCCTCTGAAAGATAGAGTTCCCTAAACTCTGTTTCCCTTTTTTAAACCTGGGATGCTCACAGATGCCAAAATTTTGTCTATTGCCTCCATTACTAGGACCTGGTTGATCATGAGGCTTAGTCCTCCTAGCATCACAAACGCCCCTCTTCTTCCGGCTGTCCTCCACCTGTTGTACATGCACCATAAACCTAGAGAGGTCCATGTTATCGTGGAGCATCGCACCCCGACACTCCTATTCCATATCTTCGGTGAAACCTGTGAGGAACCTACTCATCTCATCCCTGCTGTTAGATACAAGGGAAGTAGCATACCTGGATAGTTTTAAAAACTTCAGGGAATACTCCCTGACTGACATTGATCCCTGCTTAATGTTGATTCACTCCTCAACCTTTCCCTCCCTCATCTCTCGGGGGAAGAATCTCTCAAGAAGGCTTTCTAAATTAGCTCCCAAGTGACTAAACTCCGCTCAACACTCTAGTATCCTTCCACATCTTGAACAAAGTTTGTGCAACATCCTTAAGCTGATAGGAAGCCAACTAATATTTCTCCATATTCGTGACCCCCATGTCTACCAATATCTTATTTAACTCGTCCACGAACTCCTAGGGATCTTCTTAAGTCTTAGACCCTTTAAAAATACGAGGATTCATCCTCGTGAAGTCTCGTATCCTGTCGGCCATGCTACTAACAGGTGGGTTCTCCCTCTGAACTTTCTTTCGGTTGACCTGCTCTATCATGGAATAGGCCTACATAGTGATAGTCTGGGCAATCTGGGTCGAGATGCCCGCACCTCTGCATCAGTCAAACAAGCATGGTTAACCGGCATAGCCACTCCTTCAATTTGAGCCTAGGGTTGAACCTGATTGTCTCCAACATGTACTTCTCCTCTTATTTGACCAATGGTTCTCCTAGTATTCATTCTCTGAAAACAACAAGGATTGATGTTACACACGCTCATAACATCAAGAAATCAGACATTAGGAAAAGGCACGATAAGATCAGAAGAAGGGAATTTTCCTACACCTCATGTAGTCTCTAATTCAAGATAGTGGTGTACTTCAATACCATGACTTAGAAACTACTCAATGTGGTTGATGTGAACTTATTGTCTTCAGAATTTAATCTAGTGCTCTGATACCAACTTTGTCACAATCGGATTCTAGACCTCGATGAGACCGGCGTCGTTGACCTCTCAGAGGTAGCAGACTAGCCTACATAAATCATCGTTACTTCATCTAGGTTAAATTTAGTGGAAAATTTAAACTTTTTGTTACTTAACATGCATGTAAATCATTCTATTAAATTCATATACGTTCACCGTCAACCATCTAACATTAATATCATTAAATAAAAAATAATACAATGTTGCATTAAATGTATAATTGCACAAATGGCACCAATAAAATGTATGAAATAAAAATGGGAAACAAACGGTAGTGGAACATACTCCACTAGCTCAATCCTATAACTAAGCTAGAATAAAATGGCCAAGCTTCCTCGAATGCATGAGGGCCTACCAAGTAAAGATGAATGCTTCACGTTCGGATGGCTTCAGCGTCGACCTGTAAGCTCTAACGTCCACATGTGCCTGCACATAAAAATATAGAGTTGTATGTGATTAGTACGCACTTGTACAAAGTATGGGTATATGCAAGTACACACCAAGGACAGACATGAGTAAGAAAGCTCTTTCCTAACAACATGATTTATAGAAAGTCAAGTCAGTAGACTTACAAAATTTCGATTAGGAAAGTTAGTGGACCTGCCAAATTTGGATTAGTAAAGTCACTGGACTTGCCAAATTGGATTAGGAAAGTCATTCCATTAAAGTAACATGCATCATCATACGTATCATATTGCACACATTACATATTGTCTTAAATATAGCACATAACATATTGCATATAGCACATAACATCTTTCATATCATTCATTCATGCGCCACGAGACTTTGGAATCATGGACTTGACATCAAGACTTCCCAAAAATGAGGGCTCAACATATGGAACCTCAACCAGGGAGCCTTCTTTAGCAAACACAGAGTCTGCTTTGTTCATTCATATGTACTTCACTTCATATATTCATAAGCTAGAGTAAACTCCAGCTATACCTTGGATGTAGTTTAAGACTTTCATCGGGTTCGCTGCGCAATGTTCATGAATGACCTAGTTTCATTACTTATGTCAAGCTCGCCTCTTCATTATCCTATCCTAACAAATTCGGTATCATTCATTTCACTATCAGAATCATTTAAGGATGGACTCATTAATTGATTGGGAACTTTAATTTTAACTAACATAGATCATGTGAGCATCATGAAATCTAGTGTTTGCCCCACACCGAAAAAGAGGTGGAATCACCGTCCAAAGTGACCCAAAATATGCTAGCGTATATAGGGGATTGAACCCACTATATCCCTATATTTGCAGTATAGGTTCAGAGACTAGTAGATATAAGGAAACCCATACCTGGCGTGCCGAACAGTCTCATCTCATCAGAGTTACGTGAACCTCCGCCCTTCCTGAAGGAAGGCATCACCACTCATAGCTAGCTGATTGGTGCTCAGTAAAAGCTCCATTACATTCAACTCATACGTCATGGAAGCTGACTTCTAGTATGAGGACATCATAGCTTGTAAGATAATTTCTGATCGCATCATTAGTATTAAGTATACATTAACTTCAATACTTTCATTAGAGTTTTCATAGACACTAGTCTCTTTATTAAGTTTACACTCTCCTAGGTGAGTACATTTTGGTAACATTTAGTTAGGCTTATTTGAGATTACTCTCATCTTTCATGTTAGCCTCTTATCACATTATCCTCATATAATATTGTCACCTCCTTCGTTGAGCTTGCGCACATTTGTTTTTCATAATTACTCACCCCCTTACGTGAATGTTCATTTCGTTGTATGCCAATGCACTTGGCCATTTAGTGTGTTTCATACTCTTAATTAACCCTTCTAGGGTTTCATCATTTAGTTCCATATATATTAGGTTCACTTACTTTAAAGGTATGCTAGACTCATTGGTCTATACAAAGTTTGTTTAAGTGATTCATATCATCTTAAGATTATGTGGTACAAGACTTATGCATCTTGTAAGTGAGCCAAGATCTCGAATTTGATCTATGTAGGCAACATTATTTCTGAACATTTTTTTATGTATGACTTATGTATCAATACAGAATTTGGGAAAAGGAACACGATTTAGAAGCCCGTGGACAACACTTACATTTTTATTTATTTTGGTTTGATCCACACTACTTGGGGACCCAAGATCGAGCCCCAACGCCTTCACTTTATTTTTCCTTAATTTATCTCTTCATTTTCCGTTCGTTAGAATTGAGATGATGTGGGATCGAACCCCCACAACCTCATTTCGTTTCATTTTATTTTCTTTAATTCCGCTCCTTCATGGCCGAGAGGGTATTGGTTCGAACCCTCATAGCCCCCCTTTAATTTTTCTCCTCAAATTCCCTTCATTTTTCCTAGAGGTCGTAGGTTTGATTCCCACACGCCTCAACCTTTTATTTTTCTATTAACTTTTCCTTAAATATGACTGAGAGGTGGTTGGTTTGAGTCCCACTCCTCTCATTTTTTTTGTACTTCATTTTCGGTCGAGGTCACTGGTTCGAATCCCCCTTGCCACATTCTTTTTAACTTGCATTATTTCTATGATTTTTACATGGTGAGTTCACGGTTCGATCCTCATGAGCTCACTTTTTTGAATTTATTATTCATAAAATATTAAACCACTTAGCTTGATTTAAACTCATCAAATTATAGCTGGAAATTATATACGTTTTTCAGCATCCTTTTCATCAACATTACACGTTAGTTATTAAGGTAATTCATGGATCATGTAGTACATCTTTGGCTTCATTTTCATGGATTCATTTAGCTAATAGTCTCAACTTAAATCAGCCACATTATACTTCATATGAACATCACGATTTGTGCAAGTTTGTGCACGTGAAAAACAATCATAAAACAAGTTATTTTCTTGCTTCAATCCGTGTTCAAGTCACGGCTACAAATTAGACACACATAAACACATATTTTTGGAAAACATAGGTTATCTTTCGTACGATTCGAAAAACACATTCATGAACATATTCATCACTAAAACACATTACATGCCTAATATCTACCAACAGGAATACCAACCTACAACTTTTGATAAGAGCTATAAAAAGGGATATTCAATGGGGAACAACCCTAGTTTTCAGAAAGATTCATCTGACTCCTAAGGGTCTCTTAGGAAAGGTACCAAGATTAAGAAAATCCATACCTTATTTTGCTTGAACTTGCTGCCCGAAGGCCTCC
The DNA here is from genome assembly GCA_027789145.1 of Solanum arcanum. Taxonomy (NCBI): domain Eukaryota; kingdom Viridiplantae; phylum Streptophyta; class Magnoliopsida; order Solanales; family Solanaceae; genus Solanum; species Solanum arcanum. The sequence continues at coordinate 19,452,275 of CM050935.1, read as the reverse complement.
TCTAACTAACGTCCAAATCAAAGCTTCAACACCAAACTTCGACGGGAAAATTCTCCCTTTGCGTATTATTTTTGGATACGTTTTGATTAAATTTTTAATGTTAATGTTCTTCAGGTGTGAACTTTTAGTTGTTGGTAAAATCTTGTATTATGGCAGAGAGAACCTGAAAAGAAAGAGAGGTTTTGACAAGAGAAAGAGATTTCAATGTGAAAGGTGGTTTAGGCTTAGGTAAAGACAGTCAAACTAGGACTCTTTCAAACCTTTAAAAAAATATAATCTTTCCTTTTTCTTAAATCAGCTAATAATTATTAATTAAATAAATTAATTTACCAATTCAATTAAAACAATTTATGTGATTGCTTCCAGGTAGGCAAATTTTTGACCCTCTCTCCCAAAAATTCCCCTCAACCTTATTTATTAAATAATTAATCATATATTTAGGTTAATTACGATACTATCCTTATCTTGGAAAAATACCATTTGAGACCTAGACAATCAAAACATAAGATTTTCCCTTTTTATATTCGGTAAAGACTCATTTGGGTAAACAGTCATATTCGGGTGCTCTACATGGCTGGACCCAACCTTTCCTTGCTCAACCAAGTCCCCTTGTTAGTTGGCTTGGCTGTCACATGGGTTCAGAGCTCAGGTTCAATGCGCATCCATCCGCGTGAACCCGATCTAATCGTAAGCATTCTATAGACATTAAGCATTACTTAGCATATCCATTTTTAGGGTTGTTACAAATGTTACCTCACATAATCACTACTTGCTCAATTATACGTTTATATGTACTTACTTGAAATATGTTTCTGTCCTTTAATTGATTCTGCCTTTTTTGTCCCTTGGTTCAACATGCATGAACATCTTGTATTAATATCATATAGAGTTTAAATCTGTTGGCTGAATGTTAAATTGTCTTCACTGGATGTGCTTCAATTTTTGATGTCAAAATGCTTACCGAGTTATATAAGTTCCTAAGTACTACGTTCAACAGAACATTTGCTTCCCATGTCATTGTTATTATCATAAGTCCATATTTATATGTCTTCTACTACTGGTTCGTACTTTCAAATCTAAATAAGGATTATCACCACAAAAACAATAATCACAAAAAACTTTTGAACATCAAAAAGAACAATCTCAAAAAAGTTGTGATTATGTAAAAAAACAATTCCAAAAGAGTTATGAACTGATAAACAACTATCTTAATGATGAAAAAATCTAAGTGAAGTAATCATTATGATTATGGGTGGCAGATTAGGGGCGAAAGCTTAGCATGGGACGATACCGATGGGTATCAAGGGTGGCAGCTCAAGGGCAAAAGCCTAGCATGGGCCAATCCCGATTGGTATGGAAGGGTGGAAACTTAGGAGCAAAAGCCTAGATTGGGCCGATCCCAATTTGTAGAATTATGAGGACAACATTCTAGGGGTTAAAATGCCTAGCATGGGTCATCCTATTCTACGCTGATCAGCTTGTTAATGTAGCATATGTTGGATAAATATTATAAAGTATATAAAAGTAAAGAAAAGAATGTAACATGCACGATTCCACAAGTACATAGCAATGGTTGTCTCTAATCCATATCCATTGGTATTCGAATTCACTCAAGCTCTCATGTTACCTATGTTTGTATTATGCCTTACAAATTCAGTACATTCTTTCGTACATATGTCCCTTATTGGGGGACGCTGTATTTCATGTTGCAGGTACAAGTACTAAACTAGTAGATTTTCCCAATAGAAGCACATTATACTCAGCGGATGTGGGTGAGCTCGAGGTTGATTCGGGGCTTTGTCGAGTCTTCACTATGCATATTTCCATAGTGTTACCATCATGGATTCCAGTAGAGGCTTTGTAGACATTGTAAAGTTATCATATGTATTCATTGTTTCACTTGTAACATATAGTGTTTGAGCTAGTCAAAATGTGTTGTACATGAAGCTTCATCAGTAATCTTCATAGTAGTTTACTTTCTCATCATAGATTACTTGTAAGGCATGTGTTAATAAGGAACTTGTCCGCCTCACCTAGGGTTGGGGGCTGACAAAAGAGAAATAGAAAGGAAGGTATTGCCCCGATTGCCTATGATTTTATGTGTCTGTTTATATACAAAAAAATTGGGAGATACTATAGTTATTCTTTATTGTTAAGGCCCGGAAGCTAAGCATAGAATTTATGACCATAAGTCTTAGGGAAGGAATGGAATATAACATAAGATACTTCGGAATAGAACATGCTATCGATATACTAAGTAACCCTTCTCATTCTAAACATCAACATAACGATCTGAGATCATGTGGTACCCTTATTTAATCATGAATCCTATTAGAATTTGTTCATTTGATGTGTCATTTGCGTGTATTGTATTTAGGTATATTACAATCCTTATATATATGAGTCCTACTTTTATATCTTTAGTGAATTACATGGTAAAGAAGGGGTTTAATTTTCATAGTACTATTTCATGAATCATATCTATCGAGACAACATGCTAGATTTTTCTATACATATTTTAAGTTAGTGTATGAATTTCAGATAGTCCTTCGGATTTACAATAGTGATTCTCGCAAATCTCTATATGAAATTCAAAGGTTAACTGAACTACTAGGTGTACCTATCATTTGAGGACGAATGATCATAAGAAGACGAAGATGTAACACCCCGTATTCTACGTGTACTAATCTTATTTATATAATGCTTATTAACATCCCTTTGGTATAGTTATGGATTCAGTTTCATAGGAAACTAGTGGCAATAGAATAGGTTTAAAGTGAACTATCCATAGATTTTGATGCGAGCAAATTAAGTTGATGTCGATGGAAATATTTAAACTTGAGATCATAAGGTTGTATTTAAGCCTAAAGTATAAAGTGTCGTAGTGTATATAACTTCTAAGTTATGCTAAAGTTATTAAGGTCTAGAAAAAGAATAAAATATTGAGGTGCTTTCTTGACTTCATTAAGCTAGTAGGTGACAGGTAGGTGTATCACCTACTTCGACTTATTGACCAGACCAAGTAGGTACATCACCTACTAAGACTCTTTTGACTGTGTTATTGGTCCAAGTACACTATACCTATTTGCATTAATTTATCCCATGTTGAATAAAAGAATAAGGGGAAAATGGATAACCAAGGCGCAATCTTCCCAAGCCCAGAAGAAATAATTTTAATGGAAAACAAGGTGCATCACCTACATAAATGTGTGGCCCATATTATAGACACTTGTTGGCTGCATATGAAGAGAAAATTGTATATAATAGCAAACTAATAACCTAAAATAAATGGAATAGCTAGAGTTTTATTTAATTGTGCTCCATAGCAAACGTTAGCTAAAATTTGCCAGTGTCTCTCTCCCAAAAGTCTCGCTCGCCACTCTCCATTCTCGCTCGCCTCTCTCGCTTTATACACATAAGTGTATAATTCTGCTTCTGTTTTGTATAAAGCGAGAGAAAATTGTATATACACATGCAAAAATATATATCTTTGTGCTATACACTTAATTATACAATTTACAAACATTTTACGTCAAATATTGCAAAGAAAAAGACCAACGAATCATACAATTGCGAATTATATAATTGCAGTGAAACATAATTTTCTCTAGCTCTATACAACAAAGGTGCATAAATTGTTTTTCTGTTTTTGTATAAAGCGAGAGTAAAACATATATCTTCTTGCTATAAAATTATAATTATGCAATATACATGCATTTAAATTTTATTCAACTGTATGCAAAGCAAATTTTATAAAAATAATGCTGCGAAATAGGCAGAGAATTATACAATTGTGCATTATACAATCGCAGTAAAATAGGATAGCGAATGATACAATTGCAGCGAAATAGGCCAGCAAATTATACAATTGTATATGTATAGAGAATTATACAGTTTTATGTTTTCTATGGAGCGCAATTATGCAAACATTGCTATAGCATACAAATATAAATTTCTTGTTTGCTATATGTGAAAGTTTCCCGCAAATGAGGTACATGAAAGGTGGAAAAAAGCCAATTTCTTAAGTCCAAAAAGTACAAATGAAAAGTACAAGATGGTGGGTCACCTACATGTCAAATAATCGACAAAAATGATTTAGAAAGTCGGCCAAAGCAGGTTCTTTTAAAAGAGATAGAAATCAGCTTTTTCTAGCCATTTTTACTTTGACAAAAAAATCTGATTTCTAGAGCTTTGTCTCTTCTCTCTCTTAGATTCATACAATAAAAATTAAATAACATTAGCATTCTTTAATAAAAGGCACTTCAAGATATTGGAAGGTATAATATAAGGAAGGTTAAGGAGGACAACCATTATCTTGAAGAATTCAAGCCCTAGCAAGTGGTAGTTATGTCCAACTAGGTAAGCTACTCTATTTTTTTCTCCCTCTTGTGGTTGAGTTAATTAGGACACTTGGTATTTGTTAGTGAATTGGAAATTGCTACTTTTACATGGTGAATTTTGGTGTGGATGTTCTGGTGATTAGTTCATATTGGGACTGCTATGGTGAGGAGTCCTCTTTAAATTAAGCTATGAGCTTGTTTGAGCACTTTAAAGGTAATGTTAGCTCTTCAAGTGCTGGTGATCAGAAACAATGATTCATATTTATTCTATTACAATATTATGTTCAAAGATTTTTATATGTATGTTATGATAAGGGATATGACTGGATGTGCGGGGAAGTTATGGAGACGTTAAAGGACTTATATATTGCTGGCAGTTTTGGGGATGACCTGATACGAAGGTCGTACATTATATAGACGCGATTAAAGGGATAGGGAAGGAAAGAAAACATTTGCTAGATAGATTGTAGCTTACTGCTTCATTACTATTTACGGGTGATCAAGTGGCTCAAATTGATTGATTAGCTACTAATACTAGTCTTACAACATATTTTATTGCAGATTAGTGATCTGAAGAGAAGGAGTTAGAGTCATACGTTTTGAATTGGATAGCCAGCCAGGTATGTAACGCTATTTGATTTCCTATTTCTTTTGCATGACTGATCCATAGTTGTAGTTCGTACTCCCTAGAGAATTGAAGTGCGTACTGTAATATGAGTTTGTTACTAAATGTGCGTGTTTACTCTACCAAGTGTTAGCATGCAACTTTAAACTTGTTCCATTGTCAAAATACCCTATCACGTATTTCTATCATATAAGTCAATGTGATCCTTTATCACACATGGTACATATGTTTATAGGATGGATAAACGATCAGCCCATATCTTGCCTACTTGCTAAATTGTTCATAGATATGTCATCTTGTCACACGTTCATATGTTCCCTTTCCTGTTATTACACCCATTGTGTTAGACAATAATGTTACCTCACATGATCATTACTTACTCAATTTTAGGTTCATATGTACGTACTTGGAATATGTATCTGTCCTTATGTTGAATCTGCACTATTTCCCACTTGGTTCCACATGCATGAACATCTTGTATTTGTATAATGTAGAGTTCAATTCTCTTGGATGAATGTTAAATTTTCTTCACTGGATGTGCTTCATTTTGTGATGTCAAAATGCTTACCGAGTCATATAAGCTCCTAAGTACTATGTTCAAGTCACATTTGCTTCCCAGGTCATTGTTATTATCGTAAGTCCATATTCATATGTCTTCTACTACAGGTTCGTAGTTCAAAACTAAATAAGGATTATGAACACCAAAACAATATTCACAAAAAGTTCTTAATATGAAAAAGAACAATCTCAAAAGAGTTATGATTATCTAAAGAACAATCCCAAATGAGTTATGAACTTATAAACAACAATCTTAAAGATGAAAAATCTAAGTGAATTAATTAGTATGATTATGGGTGGCAGTTCAGCGGCGAAAGTCTAGCATGGGACTATCCCGATTGGTATGAAAGAGTGGTAACTCTTGGGCGAAAGCGTAGCATGGACTGATCCTGATTGCTATGGAAGGGTTGCAGCTCAGGGGTGAAAGCTTAGCATGGGACGATCCCAATTTCTAGAATTATAAGGACAACATCCTAGGGGTTAAAATGCCTAGCATGGGTCAGCCTCTTCTACCGCTGATAGGCTTGTCATTTGTATCATATGTTGTATAAATATTATAAAGTATAGAAAAGTAAAGAAAATAATATAACATTCACGATTCCACAAGTACAAAGCAAAAGTTGTCTCTAATCCTTATCGATTGGTATTTGGTTTCACTCAAGCACTCATGTTACATATGGTTGTATTATGCCTTACATATGCAGTACATTCTTTCGTACAGACATCCCTTATTAGGGACGCTACATTTCATGTTGCAGTTAGATTTTCCCGATAGAAGCACATTGTACTCATCGGATGTTGGTGAGCTCCAGGTTGATTAGGGGATTTTCCGAGTCTTTACTATGCCTATTTTCATAGTCGTATCATCATGGATTCAAGTAGACGCTTTGTGGACAATGTAAAGTTATCATATGTATTCATAGTTTCACTTGTCACCTATAGAAATTCAGCTAGTCAAAATGTGTTTATATGAAGCTCTATCGATAATCTGCATAGTAGTTTACTTTCTCATCATAGATTACTTGTAAAGCATGTGTTCATTAGGTACTTGTCCACCTCACCTAGGGTTGGGGGCTGACAGGTTTGACTCCAAATGAGAATTGTGAACTGCTTTCCACTTTAAGAACCTCCTTAATTGCTTTCTTAGTTTCCAGGTTTGTAAACTTGTGTTTGCTACTTTGTTTGTTTTGATCTTGCTCATCCTAGAGATCAACACAATCTGATTGCACTTCCATATCTTGTGCATTAGTAATGTGTTGTCTTTGTTTTTGACCATTAGATGTGTGATTCTGGGTGTAGGACTCGTGGGAACCAGTCTCATGCCTGGGATTGAGTTCATCATGTTTGGAAGGATTGTTGAACTATAATCTTGCTATATTATCATCTTGATTATTCTCATTATTTAAATTAACTTATATATCTGTGAGGTGAATCTCTCCCCTCCCCCGTCCACCCCTTTACTTGAATCAACATCTATTTCCATTATTTCGCAAACTTGTCCCCCGAAATTAATGTCGCCAATGATTGGACTGGCAAAATCACTTGAAATTTCAGTGAGATGTACCTCATCACAAGGAGAGTAAACCCAGTGTCCAAACTGCCATTAAATTGTTGGGGAGTAGCTCGAAATTTGCTGATAAAGTTCATGTGATTCTGTGACAGCTTTCTCTAAAATCACCTCCTCAGATCTCTCGATCGACACGATGGAATCGTCTGCTTTCTTTGTATGTTGTAGGCCTTGATTATTAACATAGTCAACTGAGAATTCCATGATTCATCGTGTCTTGACTTGGGGAAATAATTTCACAATTCCTGTTTAACTCCCTCCCTGAAATTGCAATATTCATCGCTCCATTGTAATTTGATTTCACAGAGTTGTTGGATGAATTATAGGGTGATGTTGATTGGGTTTTCTTCATCTGCATCTTTTGAACCGATGCGGGTTTTTCCAGGGTCAGAGAAAAGCAACCGGTGGCTCACGCGCCATCCGACCAATTAGCTGTTAGGAAAGAGCCGTAAGGCAGATTTTTTGAGAGCATTTCCTTAGAGAGAAAACTTAAAGAGAGAAAAAACGGGTTAAGGGTTTAGGTTTAGGGATTGGGTTTTGGTATTTGGTCTTTGGGTTTAGGTTTTACTGTTAGGGTTAAGGATAGTGTAGGGTTAGGGTTAAGGATAGGGTTAGGGTTAGGTTTAAGGACAGGGTTAGGGTTAGGGTTCGTGTTAGGAATAGGGGTTAGGGTTAGGGTTTATTTTTTTTTTTAGGTTTTAGGTTTTGGTGTTTAGTATTTTGGTTTATAACCAATGGTTTAGTGTTGAATTTTAGGTTTTTCTACTTTGGGTTTGGGGTTACGGGTTTATAGTTTATGTTGAGTGTTAAGGTTAAGGTAAGGTTTTGGGTTAGGGTTAGGGATTAGGTTTTTTTTCAGTTTTTAGGGTTTGTGATTTAGGATTTGAGGTTTAAAATCTATTGTTTAGTGTTTCATATTTGGGTTTTCATATTTAAGACTAAAAAATTTTGGTTTTTTTTTTGGACTCAGGTTTTTGTGTTAACGTTAGGGTTAGCACTAGGGTTACGGTACAGGTTTTTTCTTAGGTTTTATGGTTCAGGGTTAAGCATTTGTGGTTTAAAATCTAAGGTTTAGTGTTAATTGTTTGGGTTTTCGTATTTTGGGCTTAGTGTTTCGGGCTTATGGTATAGGGTTAGGTTAGAGTTAGGTTTGGGTTTTTTTATGGTTTTTGGGTTTAGGGTTTAGGATTTAAAGTTTAATATCAATGGTTTAGTCTTTACTGTTTGGGTTTTGATATTTTGGGATTCGGGTCTAGGGTTTATGGTAGGGTTAGACTTAGGGTTAATGTTAGGGCTAGGGTTAGGGTTTAGGTCATTTTTTAGGTTTTAGAATTTTGGGTTAAGGATTCGAGTTGTAATATGTAGGGTTTTGTGTTTAATTTTAGGGTTTTGGTATTTTGGGCTTTGGTTTTAGGGTTAAGGGTTACGGTTACGGTTTAGGCTTTTCATAGGTTTTAAGTTTTTGGGTTTATGATCTTTGGTTTAAAACTATGGTTTAGTGTTTATTGTTTGGCTCTTGGTATTTAGGACTTGGGTTTTGGGTTAAAGGTTTAGGGTTAAGGTTAGGGTTAGGGATTGCTTTAGGGTTTTTGTTTTTCTAGGTTTTATGTTTTGTGGTTTAGGATTTGAGGCTTCAAATAGATGGTTTAGTGTTTAATTTGGGTTTTCGTATTTTGAACTTAGGGTTTAGGGTTTACGATTGGGGTTAGGTTTATAATTAGGGTTATGGGGTATGGTTTTTTAAGGTTTTATGGTTCAGCGTTTAGCATTTGAGGTTTAAAATATATAATGTAGTGCTTAATATTTAGGTTTTTGTATTTTAGAATAAGGGTTTTGGGTTTATGGTTTCTTCTTAGGGTTAGGGTTAAGGGTAGGGTTTTTGTCCCTTTTTATGTTTTCGGATTTAGGGTTTAGGATTTGAGATATAATATAAACAGTTTAGTGTTTAATGTTTGAGTTTTTGTATTTTTGTCTTGGGTTAAGGGTTTATGGTAGGGTTAGAGTTAGGGATAGGGATAGGGTTAGGGTAAGCGTTTATGATTTTTTTTATGTTTAAGGGTTTGGGATTTAGGATTTTTGGTTTAAAATCTATGGTTTAGTGTTCAATATTTGGGTTTTGGTATATTGGTCTTGCGGTTTCGAGTTAATGGTTTAGGGTTAAGTTAGGGTTCAATTAAGGGTTTGGGTTTAGGTTCTTTTTAGGTTTCAGGTTTTTTTTTTATGATTTGAGTTTTGAAATCTATGGTTTAGGTCTTAATGTTTGGGTTTTCGTATTTTGGACTTAGGGTTTTTTTGGACTTTTTTTAATTTTAATTACCTTGGAGGGGTAGGGGCTGAGCAGCACCCTCAGTCCTTAACATTAACAAAACAAAATAAAAGGAGGGGGACATAAACCTAACCTCCAAGCCTATGATGGTTCAGAGTCAATTTTTCAAAAAAGGAAGTCAACTCCTCCCCTTAAAAAAAAAAGGCGAAAGACAAATACTAAGCACCTAGAAGAGAGGACTCATCTCAGTACATAGTATCTAGGAATCATAAACAAGGGAGACTCTCGCTTTACATTTTAAAAAAATTAAACACCTATTCTACCTATTCAAAGAAGCTATAATTTAAGTATAGGTAAGTTTAAAAAGTAACCTCTATGATCGAGGAGGTTGTGCAATCTTTTTTGTTTTTCTCCTTCTAAAATTGGGAATTTACAATGAATGTCTAACTAATAATAGTCTTTAGCTTCTTTTGGTGGATGTTGGTTGTTGAAGAAGATTTGTTGAGAGGATATCGTATGGTTCTATTAAGAAAGAGAATCAGCTACCCAATTAGATTCCCTAAGCGAATGTATGCATTTGAATTTGTGAGTCTGTGAGATGAGATTTTGTAGTCGTTCCAACTGAGTTGTGATGCTCCATTGTGGGATTGCTTTTGCCAGAATCAATTTCGCCACCAGCAAAAAATCAACCTCTAGCACTATGTTTCTGTAACCCAACTCAAGTTCCCAAGTTAACCCAAAACTGGCTGCTTCAATTTTTTCCTTGTTGCTGTACCTTCTCCAATAGGATTAGTGAATGCCATGAGCAGTTTACCTGTTTGATCTCTCAAGATACCTCCTGCTCAAATTCTTCCTTGGTTACTTAGTGCACTGCCATATGTAATAATTTTGATCCATTGGTCCCGGGGACGTGTCCATGTAACCATGTTCACCTTAATGACATGAACACTGTTTTCGCATAGTTGAAGTAATTCTATCCATTTTGCTGGCAACCTTATTTGGGGGAAGGTTATTGACAAAATTTTATAGTTATCTTTGTAAATAGCAAACCTGACCCTACTAATATTGGGAGTTTTGTCTCCATAGTTCCAGGCACACCTGCTCTTCATAAGATTCTAGCAAATAAAAATGGGAGTAACCTGCATTACCAATATGTGTGTTGCATTGTTGTGCTTTGATGACCACAAGTGTTTGATATGCTGCTATAGGGACCTGTGAAGTGTCTGTATTCAAGTCGTACCCTCGAAGCTCTTCCATATGTATATGTAAACTGTCCAGTGTTGAAGATATGCTCGATATTGTTCGAACCTGTTCTGTTACAACAACTAAAACAACTAGTTGGCTCATTACAAAAATTAGTTACTGTCTCGTTCGTAGGAAGTTTGCCTCTCAAGGCTCTCCATAGTAAAAATGAAGAGTTAAAAAGGAATATTTTTGTGCCAAGTAAGATAGTTAAACAGATTTTTGTTTCTTTTTTCTCTAATCTCGTTCAAGGCAGATGAGCAGTTGCATAGGCCGTTGTTGTTGAGTTTCCACACAGCCTGATCCTGTAGTTGAATCTGTTGAGGTATATCTTTTGCAAGAATGTTGTCTAATTGACATGATGGTGCCTGTTCAAGCAGTTTGCTCCAATTCCATTGTCCTTCATGCCAAAAGTCAGCCAATGTTTTCTAATTAAACTTGTTACTGCCTGTGGAAAATTGAGAAAGTGGCCACTGCCAAGCCAATTGTCCAGCCAGAAGGAGCAGCTGCAAGACTTAAGGTTCCATTGGATGTGCTTTTCAGCTTGCTGTCTATTTTGAAAACATATATTTCCAGGTTAACGACTCCCTATTGTCCCATTTCTTGCACACTGGATGGCTCTTTGACATTACTTTTCCTTCAAGAACTCACCCCAAAAATGTGTTTTTAGTCCTAAAGATCCACCATTGTTTAAATCTGAAGGCCATGCAAACATCTTTGAGGTTCCTCATTCCCACAACCCCTTCATCATAAGGGAAACTCATGTTTATCCAAGTTGTCCAATGATATTTCTTCCGATTGTCTTCCATCCCCTGAAGAAGTCAGCCTTGAGCAATCTGATTTGCTTAAGTGTTGTGGAAGGTGGGGTGATAGCAGACAGTAAGTGGATAGGAAAAGCTTGAAGTACATGCTTAGCTAGGATTTCCCTACCCCCATAATTGAGTTGCTTCGTTTCCCAATGTGTGATCCTGCATACAACTTTGTAAACAAGGTCAAAAAAATATATAATTCTAGGCCTACCAATGAAAAGAGGACAACCTACATACATTAAAGGACCGTGTTTTAGCCTGAAACCAATATATCTTTTCATTCTGTCAATTGTGTTATTGAATGCATTTGAATTAACCATAAAATGACTTGTCAACATTGATCAGTTGTCCAGAAGTCTCTTCATAAGTCTTTAAAGTATGCATGAGAATCTTTAGAGTTTTACATCTTCCAGAGTTGAAAAAAATGATGTCATCAGTAGAGCTTAAATGATTCACCTGAGGCCCCCTCTTTTCCATGTAAAAGTCACGATAATAAGGGTGGTTGGGAAGTCTATTGAGGGACCTTGATAGAAATTCAGCACCTCAATAAATAGAGCTGGGGATAGTGGTCACCTTGTTTGAGTCCTCTAGCGGATTGGAAGAAACCATTCCTCTTCCCATTGATTATAATTGAGTACGAATTGTTTGCATAATTCTCCACACCATGTCAATGAACACCTCAGAGAAGCCCATCTTTCTTAGAAAAAGACACGTGTAGGACAAAGAAACTCTGTCATAGTCTTTTTCCATGTCTAATTTAATAATAACATTGCTCCCAATATTGGGCATCTATGATTTGGTGGATGATTTTAGATCTAGCAAGATGTTCTTCAAAATACTTCTACCCTTTACAAACCTAGACTGATTAGGAGAGATTAAGGATGGAAGAATAGGCCAATACTCAGTAGCTTAGAAATAATCCAGCTTGTAAAGTTCCTCAAAGTTATAGGTCTAAACTCAGTTAACATACTAGGATTTTTCACTTTTAGAAGCAATACTATGGAAGAAGGAGAGAAGTATTTAGGAATCATTTGGCCACTGAAGAAGGCCAGAATTACTCCCACTAGGTATTTCTTGATAATGTGTTTACATATATTAAAGGAATACCCATTAATGCCATCCGGACCAGCTGCAGAATTGGGGTTCATTGAAAAGACCACACTATTAAGTTCATCCATTTATGGGATACTGGTAAGTCTGGCATTTTGTTCCTGACTGTTCATTCTCAGAATGCACTCCAATTTGTCCTAATTAATAATCTTAACCTCCCATGCAGAGATATCTTTGAAGTGCTCACAGGCAGCCATTGCAATATTCTCTTCACCCTGTATCCATTCCTCATTCTCATTGGTAATTCAGTGAATGAACAACTTTCTTCTTCTCCCTCTTATTAATTAATGGAAATATTGAAAGTATTGTCCCCCTCCATGAACTATTGAAGTTGTGTTTTTTGTTTCAGAATTGTGTCTTCCATCTTAAGAAGTTGAAATATTGAGCATTCTGTTCAAGAAAATAAATTATGTTTGATTCACATTGGTAACTAATGTATCTTTCTTCAGCTTTGTGAACCTTTTCTTTAAAGTCATGACATTCTAGAAAATGTCACCAAATTCCCTCTTAGACCATGCAATAAGAGTGTTAGAAAGTTTTTTTCAGTTTGTGATGAAATCTTTACATGTTGTTACCTTTCACTTCCTTATCCCAACATGTTTTTAAAGTTTCCAGGAAGAGAGGATTGTCGACCCAACAATTAAAGAATCTAAAATACTTAATATGGTATGCTTCCTTGGACACCAATTCCATGAGAAGTGGACAGTGATCAGAACCAGTAGCAGCCAAATGAGTGATAGTTGTTTGAGGCATCACTTCCAACAAAGAATCATTTACAAGAGCTTTGTATAATCTCTTCCAAATTCTGTGATTAATACCCTTTTAGTTTGACCATGTAATCTTTTGTCCACTGAAGCCAATGTCCACAAGACCACATGCTTTAATGACTGCTATGAAATCTAAACTCTTCCTCATATGATAGGGCACCCCTCCTAGTTTCTCATCAATTCCTGTTATGACATTGTAATCACCCTGAGATCACCAAGGTTTGGTGACCACAGTAGCTTGATGTAACATTTTTTGTATCGAAGTGGCCTCTTAACATGCTATTTGCATTATGCATAAACAAAGGTAGTAATAAATTGATCTTGTAATTCATTGTGTTTTATCACACAAGTGATTTGCTGCTCATCTTCATTTAGGATATTGCAGTCAATCTCACTACTCCAAAAAACCCAAATATTGCCATTACAGTTATTGGTAGCACTTTCCATGTTTAGCTAAACTTTAAAATTTTGAACATGAACACTATCTGACAATGGTTCTAGAATAGTGATGATGGACAAATGATGAATTTTCCTAAGCATTTTGAGACTTTCCAACACCCCTTGAGTGTTGATCCCTCTCACATTCTATAAGATTGTACTAATACTTGTGATGGTCTAGAGGAAAAAAGTCGGGTATTTTGGCTGCCAGCTGTGACAATTTTAACATCTTCATTCTTAAAACGAAATTTTTCATGTTGCAGCCTTCTTGGAGACAGACCCTGTTTTTGAGTTACTTGGTGCACCTCCTCTTCAATAGCTTGATCATTTTGAGGACTAAAAACTCTTATTAAAGCTTCACTTGTCTCATCATCATCCTCCATTTCCTCAACAGATTGATTGTCCCTATCTACCTCATCCTCTGAGTTTTCCACTGCATACTAATCAATGAGAGGTATAGTATTAACTTGACAATATCCTTGTTTATCTGGAGGTGCCTTTGCAGGTGGTGTCATGTTTTTCTCCTGTAAGGATGTCCTGTCCATTCCATGATGATTGTCAACCATCAAGACTTGTCATATGTTCCTTCCCTCCTTTTTCATTCCTTTTCTTGTTGTTTGTTTAACCTTCTCTTAGCTGCATCTCTTTTTAGGTTACTAGGCTTGTTGTTTCTCTTGGAGGTACTTTCTGATTTTCTGTTGGTTGGATTGTTCCCTCTCTCCTTAACATTTGTATCCTTGCTTTGTTTCTCACTGGAATCTGGTTCCTTTTTCTTATTCCCCTTCTTTCCTATATTCTTACCTATATCGTTTGCTTCTATTTGCTTTGCATTCACTTTCCTCTTTTATGTCCTATCTTGTTGTTGTTTTTTGTTGCTAATCTACGCTCTACGGTCAAGGTTGTGGTCTGTGTATGACCCCTCATGCACAACATGAGGCATTTTACCCCTTTGGTCCCCCATTCCTACAGATTGGTAAGCTTCCCCTCACATCCCCCATCCTTTTTTCCTTCAGCTACACCAGTCATAACCTCATTCAATTGCATTTTATTAGAGTAAAGTTTTCTATCTATGATACTTGAGTTTTTGTTCTTATCCTCCTGCGGTTTAGCCATCCTTTACTACTTTAGCCTACTTCCCTCTGTGTTGACTTTCCAGAGCTGTATTTTCCATTTAATTTGCTTCCTCTGCTGGTATAATATTTTCTTCCTGCAGAATTTGATTAGAAAACATGTTGTTTTGAAGTTTAGTACTCATACCTGCTTGTTGTACATGCCTCTGCTGGTTTTCTCTTGCTGTCTGACTGGTTGTTGTTGTACGTTTCCAGACTGATTTTCACCCGCCTCTTCTTGATATTTTTGGCTTTTAATTCTTTGGGTTTGACATTCATCATCTCTTTGATTAATTGGTTGTTTCTGCTTATCACTTTCTTTATGATTCTGTTGCAGCTAATCTTTTGCTTCCTTTGTTGTGCCCTGTTCATTATGATGTTCTCTGTTGTACTGATTTTCTTTGTTTCTTTTATTCCTTTCATTTTCTTTTTCCTTCCTCTATCTGTATTCCTCATCCTTCATCCTTGATTTGCATTCTTCTACATCATAGCCTTGGTGTCTATAGTACTCACAATAAGAAGGAATGTTCTCATATTCTACTGGCTGCCATGTACCTATAGTAACGTCTTCATTATGTAATCCAATCCACACATGTCTAGGTCTAGGTTTGTTCAAGTCAATTTGCATCTTAACCTTAGCCATCCCTGCCCTAGTTCTTTTGATAAAAGTTATATCCAAGTATAAATCCTTGCCAACAGATTCCATTAAGGGAGTGAGGAAAGGTTTTTTGAAGCAATTTCATGGTAAGCCTTGTAATAATATTCAAATTGGGACAATAGGTGTCTCCTCTTCTGGAGAGATAAAGGGTATCCAAGCTTGAATCCTCACCTGTTTGTCCAATATTGTCATTCTTTGCTGTGTCCACACATTTTTGTAGTCCAATTCATTTTGGAGATCAATGAATAAATGCTTAGCATTATCGTGAGCAATGTGACACTGATACTAAGTTGGATCTCTTTAATAAAACTTTTCCTGATTAACTCAACTTTAGGCATTGTAGTACTAAACTTCCAGCCAATGTATATTTACAGTCTACAGTAAGGGTGTGCATATAGTAATGCATATCAAATATCAACGTTGGTTGACCTTGCTTAGTGGTATGTCTAGGATTAGTTTTCAAAACTATATTAGGACTCTAAGGTGCATGTATGTATCTGAATCTAGCAGCCAATGTTTAGACCACTATATACGGGGGTGGCTCCGAGACATGATCTTGTTTGTTTGTAGGCAAAACTATAGGAATGATGGTTTCATTTTGTTTGGGAATTGTAGCATTTTGATTTTGATTGTGGATAGCAGGGGTTCTCCTAAAAAAATTACTATACATCTTAGGGAAATATCTATGATATAAGTTTTCTTCACCTTTCTTTCCAGTCTCTACTTGCTATATTTGCCCCAAATTCCCAGCCACAAGAGTTAGATTTTGTTCCCTTTGTATACCAACATTTTTGACAATATCTCCTTGTAACTGTTCCTAGACATACCAGCTCAATTTCCGATGGTATTATCATTCACATGGACAACACTAGTATCATTAGAGATTATATTATTACTAGAATTGGGACTAATGTTAGGATACTTACTTTCTTATTGTTCCTCAGCAAGTTGATCTTTTGACCTGTGTTGCTGGTCTTGGTTTCGATTCCTTATAGTCTCCTCATTGTAATCTGCCTGCATACCTTTTGAGATATTCCCACCTTTGCTGAGTTTTATCCATCTGCTTCACTCTAAATGAGAACAGGGATGATATTTCTAAATCTATTACTTCCATTGCAGCCTAACCAGCCTTGTCTAGTTGGTTCGTATTAGCCAAGATTGCTTCTTTAGTTCCAGCTTTCCCTGTTCCCCCTTGTTGAATTATTTCCCCTACCCATTGCTCTGTATCTTCAGATTAATTTTTTTATTGAGCTCACTAGTAAGATATATTAATAAGATGGATATCCTATTATGTACACCGAACTCCGTTAGTCCCCCTCTATTAGTTTGTATATCGTAGTGGTCACCATATTTTCTGGTCTCCGAGAGGTGGCCTTCCATTTAACTTGGTATTGTAGTAAGATGGACCTCCTATCCTTGGGAGTGGACCCAAGTTGTTATTTAAGCTCGATTCATCTAGGAGGAGGTACGGTTCTAGGATTGACTATCGTGTAGATCATCTGCGATCGTCCCAGAAATCACCTTAGGAGATCTTTCAAGTGACGCGGCAAAAGTATGTTGTAGTTCTCGCTGAGCATAATCGTTACCAATTCCTTGTTGTTTTTGGTTAAATCAAATAAACTCTGAGAAAATAGTTTTATGATTCCCTTCAGCTTCACATTCCGATTTCACACTATTCATCTGATTTTTGGACTGCGAATTTCTGGCGCTATACAATGAGTTGCAGAGCATTTCATGGATGGATGTGTTCGTCTTCACCTGATGCCCCTTTTGGGAATGGTCCGACGGTCAGGACTGTACCACATGTGGCTCATGCGCCTTGTCAGCCAGCTGAACTAGCCATTGGAGCGTGTCACTTAGTTAATATAAGGGAGCATTTGGTTTAGTGAGATAAGTAAGAGAGTGAACTAATTTAGTTTTTTTGGACTTAGGGTTTAGGGTTTAGGGTTAGGGTTTGGTTGTAGATTTTTTTTAGATTTTATGGTTCAGGGTTTAGCATTTTAGGTTTTAAAATTATAGTTTAGTATTTAATGTTTGGGTTTTGGCATTTTACTCTTAGAGATTGTGTTGATTGTTTAGATTAGGGTTGGGGTTAAGGTTAGGGTTGGGGTTAGGGGTAGGTTTAGGGTAGGGTTTTGGGTTTTTAGGTTTTTGGTTTAGTGTTTAGGATTTCAGGGTTCGTATCAATGGTTTAGTGTTTATTGTTTCGGTTTTTGTATTTTGGGCTTGGGGTTTAAGGTTTATGATAGGGTTAGGGTTAGGGTTTAAGGTTTGTGTTAGAGTTAGAGTTATGTTTTGTTTTCTTTAGGTTTTTGGGTTTGAGTTTAGATTTGAGGTTTAATATCTATGGTCTAGAGTTTATTGTTTGGGTTTTGGTATTTTGGGTTTGTGGTTTAGGGTTTAGGATTTGAGGTTTAATATCTATGGTCTATCGTTTAATGTTTGGGTTTTTGCATTTTGGGTTTGGAGTTTAGGGTTTATGGTAGGGTTAGGATTATGGTTAATGTTAGGATAAGAGTTAGGGTTTAGGTTTCTTTTTATGTTCTTGGGTTTGGGTTTAAGGATTTAAAATATAATTACTATTGTTTAGTGTTTAATGTTAAGGTTTTGGTATTTTGGGCTTTGTATTTAGGGTTAAGGATAACGATAGAGTTAGGGTTAGTGTTCGGGTTAGGGATAGGGTTAGGGTTAGGGTTAGGGTGTAGGATTTTTTAAATTTAAGGTTTTGCGGTTTAGGACTTTTAGTTTAAAATTTATGGTTTAGTGTATAATGTTTTGATTATAGTATTTTGGGTTCGGGGTTAATGTTTTAGGGTTAGGGTTTGGTTTACTGTTAGAGTTAGTGTTTATGTATTTTTTTATGTTTTAGGGTTTGTGCTTTTGGATTTGAGGTTTAAAATGTATGATTTAGTGTTTAACATTTTGGTTTTTGTATTTTTGACATAGCGTTTAGGGTTAGGGCTTCTATTAGACTTGGGGTGTAGGATTTTTTTATGTTTAATTGTTTAGAGTTTAGCATGTGAGGTTTATAATCTATTATTTAGTATATAATGTTTGGTGTTTGGTATTTTGAGCTTAGGGTTTTGGGTTTATGATTTAGGGTTAGGGTTGGGGGTAGGGCTTGGGTTGGGATTTTAGGTTTTTCAGGTTTTTATTAGGGTTTATGATTTGGGCTTTATATCAACAGTTTAGTGTTTATTGTTTTTGTTTTTGTATTTTAGGCTTAGGATTTAAGGTTTAAGGTAGACTTAGCTTTACGGTTTAAGGTTAGGGTTTGGGCTATTTTTTTTTGTTTTTGGGCTAGGGCTTAGGATTTGTGGTTTAATATCTATGGTCTAGTGTTTAATGTTGGGATTTTGGTATTTTGGGCTTGGGGTTTAAGGTTTATGGGAAGGTTAGGATTATGGTTAATATTAGGGTTAAGGTTAGGGTTTAGATTGCTTTTTAGGTTTTTGGGTTTGGGGTTATGGATTTCAATTTTAATATCTATGATTTAGTGTTTAATGTTAGGGTTTCAGTATTTTGGGATTTGGATTTAGGATTAACGATAAGGATAGGATTAGTGTTAGTGTTAGTGTTAGGGATAGGGTTAGGGTTAGGGTTTAGGATTTTTAGGTATAAGGTTTTGGAGTTTAGGATTTTTGGTTTCAAATATATGGTTTAGTGTTTAATGTTTCTGTTTTTGTATTTTGAGTTTGGGGTTTCGTGCTAATGTTTTAGGGTTAGTGTTTTTTTTTAGAGGAAGAATTAGGGTTTATGTATTTTTTTAAGTTTTGTGGGTTGTGCTTTAGCATTTGAGGTTTAAAATCTATGATTTAGTGTTTAATATTTATGTTTTGTATTTTGGAATTAGGTTTTGAGTTAGGGTTAAGGCTACGATTAGGGTTGGGGTGCATAATTTTTCTATGCTTAATTGTTTAGAGTTTAGCATTTGAGGTTTAAAATCTATGATTTAGTATTTAATTTTTGGGGTTTAGTATTTTGAGCTTAGGGTTTTGGGTTTATTGTGTATGGTTAGGGTTAGGGTTGGAATTTATAGGTTTTTAGTTTTTTACTAGCGTTTAGGATTTAAGATTTTATATCAATGGTTTAGTGTTTATTGTTTTTTTTGGCATTTTGGGCTTGGGGTATATGGTTTAAGTTATTGTTAGGGTTAAGGTTTAAGGTTAGGATTAGTGTTAGGGTTAGGTTTTGTGTTTTTTAGGTTTTGGGGTTAAGGGTTTAGGATTTGAGGTTTAATATCTATGAACTAGTTTTTAATGTTTGGGTTTTTGTTTTTTGGGCTTGGTTTTAGAGTTTATTGTAGTGTTAGGATTATGGTTTATATTAGGGTTAGGGTTAGGGTTTAGGGTTTGGGGTTAAGGATTTGAATTGTAATATCTATGGTTTAGTGTTTAATATTAGAGTTTTGGTATTTTAGACTTTGGATTTAGGGTTAAGTATAAGGATAGGGTTAGGGTTCGTGTTTGTGTTGAGGATAGGGTTAGGGTTAAGGTTTAGGATTTTTTAAGGTTTAAGGTTTTGGAAATTTGGACATTTGGTTTAAAATCTATGGTTTAGCGTTTAATGTTTCAGTTATTTGTATTTCTGGTTTGGAGTTTCGTGCTAATGTATTGGGGTTAGGGTTAAAGTTTATGTATTTTTTTAGGTTTAAAGGTTTGTGATTTAGGATTTGAGGTTTAAAATCAATAATTTATTGTTTAATATTTTTGTTTTAATATTTTGAACTTATGGTTTAGGGTTAGGGTTGGGGTGTAGGATTTTTTTATGTTTAATTGTTTCGAGTTTAGCATTTGAGGTTAAAAATCAATGATTTTGTATTTAATGTTTGTGTTTTGTATTTTGAGCTTTGGGTTTTGGGTTTTGGATTTATGGTTTAGGGTTAGTGTTAGGGTTAGGGTTAGTGTTAGAGTTAGGTTTAGGTGTAGGTTTTTAATTTTTTGGGTCTTCTATTAGGGTTTAGGATTTGAGGTTTTATATCAATGGTTTAGTGTTTATTGTTTTGGTTTAGGTATTTTGGGCTTGGGGTTAGGGTTTATGGTATGTTTAGAGTTAGGGTTAATGTTAACACTAGGGTTAGGGTTAGGGTAAGGGTTTTGGATTTTTAAGGTTTTTGTGTTTAGGGTTAAGCATTTGAGTTGTAGTAGCTATGGTTTAGTGTTTAATTATAGGGTTTTGGTGTTTTGGGCTTTGGATTTTAGTGTTAAGGGTTAGGGTTAGATTCTTGTTGAGGATAGGGTTAGGGTTTATTTTTTTTTAAGATTTAAGGTTTTTGGTTTAGGATTTTTTGTATTAAATCTATGGTTTAGTGTTTAATGTTTGTGTTTTTTTATTATGGGCTTGGGGTTTTGGGTAAATGGTTTAGAGTTAGGGTTAGAGTGTATATTTTTTAGGTTTTACGTTTAAAGGTTTAGCATTTGAGGTTTAAAATATATGGTTTAGCATTTAATGTTTGGGTATTGGCATTTTTGATTTAGGGTTTCAAGTTTAGGGGTTAGGTTAGGGTTAGGGTTAGGGTTTTTGGCTTTTTTGGATTTTAGGTTCAGGGTTTAGGATTTGTGGTTTAATATCAATGGTTTAGTGTCTAATGTTTGGATTTTTGTATTTTGTGCTTAGGTTTAGGGTTTATTGTAGGGTAAGGGTTAGCGTTAAGGTTAGGATTTAGGTTGTTTTGTAGGTTTTCAGGTTTGTTTTAAGGATTTAGTTGTAATATCTATGGTTTAGTTTTTAATTTTATGGTTTTGGTATTTGGATTTTGGGTTTAGGGTTAAGGAAAAGTATACGGTTAGGATTAGGGTTCAGGTTTTCTTTTTTTGGTGTTAGGTTTCGAGGTTTAAGATTTTTTGTTTAATATCTATGATTTAGTTTTAATGTTTGGGTTTAGATATTTTGATCTTTTTTTTAATTTCAACTACCCTTTCGGGTGGGGGTAAGCAGCTGAGGAGCACCCCTAGGCCTTAACATTAATAGGTAAACAAAATACAAGGAGGGGGGATTAAACATTACCTCCGGTCCTATGGTTGTTCAGAGTATACTTTCCCCTTAGAAAAATGACTAAGAAACTAAGAATGTAAAAGAGAGGACTCCTCTCGATACAAAGGTTCTAGGAGTTTAAACAAGGGAGACTCTCCCATTACATTTTAAAGGACATAAAAAATATCTAACCTATTCAAAGAAGCTATAATTTTGAATCATAGCTATGTTGAAAAGGTGATACACAATATAAGGAGGTTCTCTGATCTTCTTGGTCTTCTTTCTTATAAAACATGGCATTCCCAATATGTCTAGCTGATAATAGGCCTTTACTTCTTAAGGTAAGTTTTGACTATTGGTGTGGTTCTGTTTGGTCACCCAATTTTACCTCCCTGAAGATGTGTATGTATTTGAATTCGTGTGTCTAGGAGATGAGTGTTTTCAATCATTGTGTTGTTTATTCTTGCAGAATCCAATTCACAGTTAGCAATGAGTCTATATCTAGAATGATTTTCCTGTAGCCTAGTTCCAATGTACAAGTCATTCCAAATATGGCTGCATCTATTTCCTATTTATTGTTTGATCCTTCTCCAAGGGGAGATGTATAAGCCATTAATATCTTGCATGTGTGATCTCTCATTATACCGCCTACCCCAATCTTGCCCGGGTTTCTTATTGCACTTCCATCCGTGTATATCTTGATCCATTCATAAGGTGGTCTTGTCCATGCTACCATTTGCACCTTTATCTCATGCACACACCTTTCTGCTAGCTGAATGATTCTTTTCCATGTGAAGGATAATTCACCTACGGAAAATGAGAAGTTATTAATTTATAGTTGTTATTATATATTCCATACCGTTCTACTATTGGATGTTTTGCCTCCATAAATACTAGAACATCTATTCTTCCATAGATTCCAGTAGATGAGAATAGGTGTGGTCTGTAAAATGAGTTTATGAGATTCATTTTTGTGTTTCATTGTCCACCACTGTAGAATTAGTTGTTGCAGAGAACTGTGATCAATTTAAACTCCAGCCATAGTTGCAAAGATTCTCCAGACTTCTGCTGCTAGTGCTCCATTGCTGAAAATGTGATTGATTTAGTCTATACCTGACGTGTTACAACAACAGAAACAATTTGTTGGATCAATGCCAAAGTTGTTAGCTTTTTATTAGTAGGAAGTTTACCTCTTAAGGCTCTCCTTAATAAAAAAGAAGCTTTGAAAGGAATGTATTTATGACAAATGAAAGAGTTTATTTGAGACTAAGGTCTCTTTTCCCTGATTTTGTTCCAAGCTGAAGAGCAACTAAACTTCCTGTTGGAGTTGAGTTTCAGTAAGCTTGGTCTTAAAATTGCTTTAGTGGACGAATTGTTGTTGCTGGGATGTTTACCAATTTACATGGAGGAGCTTGTTGAATTAACATATGGTAGTTCCATTGCTCTTCCATCCACAATTGTCAAACATGTGACTCTTGGTAGATAATTGAGGAAGCTGGCCTTCACCTAACCAGTTATCCCGCCAAAAGGAACAGGTGCTATAATTTAGTAATCCATTGAATGTGTTGCTCAATTTTATTTCTATTGTGCAGTATATGCTTCAACATCAAAGAGTCACCATATTCCCATTTCTTACAAATGGGATTGGATATTTGGCAATACTTGGCTTCTAGGAAATTGCTTATATTGAAAGGATAAACACACATCTTTCAGGTTTCTCATTCCCACCCCTCGTTTTCTCAACAGGGTAGCTAAAGTTGCTCCATGATTCCCAATGGTACTTTCTCTTTTCACTCTTCCATCCCCAGAAAAATCCTGCCATATGCATTTGAATATGTTTAAGCACTATGGAAGGAGGAGTTAGTGCTGAGAGTAAGTGAATTGGGAAAGTTTGTAATACATGCTTAATAATAACTGCCCTTCCCCATAGCTTAATTGCTTGGTCTGCCACCATGTAATCCTGCAAATCACCTTATTTTCAAGGTTAGAAAAATAAATAATCCTAGGTCTACCAACGAAGAGAGCGCATCAAAGATAAGTATGAGGTCTCTATTTTGTTTGAAGCCTGTGATTCATCTAATTCTATCCTTTGTAATGTTAAACAAGTTGAATTCACCAAGAAGTGTCTTTCATCACTATTGATAAGCTGGCCATATGTTTCCTCATAATTCTTCAAGGTTTGCATGATGAGTTGGAGAGTTTTGGCTATTCCAGAAGTGAATAGAACAGTGTCATCTGCAAAGCTCAGATGATCTACCTGAGGGTCTCTCGCTTCCATGAATTAACCATGTTATTCAGGATGATTTATGCAACCTATTGAAGGATCTTGAGAGAATCTCTGCATCTAATATAAATAAGGCAGAGGAAACAGAGTCACCTTGGTTCAGGTCTCTAGTGGATTGAATAAAACCAAATCTCTTCCCATTATTAATGATGGATTACTAGTTATTGGCCATATCTCTCCACACCATATCAATGAAGACCTCATTAAATCTGATCTTCCTTAATACCAGACAAATATAGGCCCAAGAAACTATTTCATAAGCCTTTGCCATATCCAGCTTCATAATGACATTACTACCAATCTTAGGATTTTGCATTTGATGGATAATTTCCTGAGCCAACATGATGTTTTCAGAGATACTTCTACGCTTCACAAATGCAGACTGATTGAGAGAAATCAAATAGGAAGAATAGGGCTCAATCTTTTTCTCAATAGTTTGGAGATGATTTTGCTAATGAAATTGCTAAGGCTAATAGGCCTGAATTCCTTCATTTTGTTGGGGTTACTAACTTTGGGTAGAAGCACAATGCAAGAACGTAAAAATATTTTTGAATCAATTGATCACTGGAAAAAGCCTACTGCAGACATGGGGTTCATGAGGAAGACCACTTCTCTCAATTCTTCCATGGTAGGAATGTTGATGAGTCTGTCCTTTTGTTCCTGATTAACCATTCTAGGGATACTGTCTAAAGTATCTTCATTGATAACTTTGTCTTCCCCTGTAAACATTTGTTTGAAGTATTCACAAGCAGCCTTACCAATGTTTTCTTCTCCATGCAACAATTCCCCATTCTCATTAATTATGTGAATGAACAACTTTCTCATTCTTCCCCTTATCAGAGAATAGAAGAATTTAGAGTTGGTGTCTCCCTCCTTGAAGCATTGCAGTTGAGATTTCTGCTTCATAATAGAGTCTTCCAATTTGAGAAACCTACCTAATGTAATTACCATTAAGCTCGTGGAGTGTCTCCTTGTTGATATCACTATTATTTTTTATAAGCTGCTCTTCAACACATCTAACTTTTTCTTCATACTCTCTAACTTCTAAAAAGATGTCCCCAAATTCTCACTTAGACCATGAACTAAGAGTGTTAGACAATCTTTTCAGCTTTTGATGGAATCTCCACATTGTTTTTCCTTACACCTTCCTCTCCCAGCAACTTTTCACCCTGTTCATGTAATGAGGGTTGTCTACCAAGCAGTTAAGAAATCTGAAATACTGAATGTGGATCTCCTCTTTATTTACTATCTCCATTAACAAAGGACAATGATCTGATCCAGTAGAAGATAAATGAATAATGGTTTTTTAGAGCATCATGTCAAGCTAAGTATCATTAATAAGGGCCTTATCAAGTCTTTTCCATATTCTGTTGTTGATACCTCTCTTGTTAGACAAAGTATATTTTTGACCACTAAATCCGACATTCATTATCTCACAAAGCCTCAATAATAGCATTGAAATCCAAGTCTCTCTAATGTTGTATGGTATCCCTCCCAAATTTTCATCAGTAGTTGTTATTACATTATAATCATCCACTTAACAGAAAGGCTTGTCCAACCCATCAGCCTATTGGAGCATTATATCCCATAGAGGTCGTTGGAGGTGCTCTTTACATTTGGCATAGACCAAGGTAATGCTGAATTGATTTTGTCACTCCTTATGTTTAAAGTCACAAGTAATTTGTTTCTCATCTTCATCCCTACCATCATGGTCAATATCACCATTCAAAACTAGCCAAATTTTGCCATTACAATTGCTCATAGCATTATCCATGGCTAATTGAATTTTGAAGTTCATCACATTAAATTTGTCTACAAAGGGCTCCAGAATAGCAATGATAGATAGTTTATGCATTTTCTTGATCATTTAAGTCTTTCCATAACTCCCTGTATGTTGATCCCCCTCACATTCCATATGATTGTACTAATCATTGAGATGCTCTAGAAGAGAATAGTCTGGTATTTGGTCTGCCAGCTGTGACAGTTTTAACATCTTGATACTTGAAATGAAATTTCTCATGTTGCAGCCTTCTTAGAGGTAGACCTTGATTTTGACTTACTTGGTTAAACTCCTCTTCACGGACATGCTCATTCCGAAGACTCAAAGCTCTTATCAAAGCTTCACTAGTATCATCATCATCATCATCATCAAGAATTTGTTGTATCTTTCCTCTTTCCCTTCCTGTTCCCCTTCTTGTTCACATTCCTTTTGCTTGTTTAACCTTCTATTAGTTGCATCTCTTTTTTGCTTGCTTTGATTGTTTTTGCTCTTTGAGGTATTTTAAGATTTACTATGGGTTGCATTATTCCCCATTTCCTTAGCTTTGGTACCCTTGATTTTTTTCTCACTGTATCCAGATTCCTTGTTAAGTTTTTCCTTATTTTATGCATTAATACCTTGACTGTTTTGTTTTGTCTGCTATTTTTTTTAGTGCCATCTTCTGTTTCCTAGCTTGTTGTCATTGTTTGGTGTTAACCTGGGCTCTAAGGTCAATGTTTTGGTTTGTGTAATCCCCCTCATGCACAACATGAGGTGAATTCCCCCCTTTGGTCACCCCTTCCTACAGGTTAGTGGGTTTCTTCTTACTTACCCCATCGTTCCCTCCTACAGGTACACCAATCATAACCTTATTCAAATGTATTTTATTGGAGTTAAGTTTTGCAGCTTTGATACCTGACTTCCTGTTCTTGTCTACATTTTGTTGACCCTTTCCTTGCTGCTTTGGACTGCTACCCAGATCCAACCAGCAGTGAATTTCTTGTGTTGTGTTTTCCTTTTGATTTTCTTCCTCTCTTGCTATAGTCATTTCTGTGTGCATAGCAAGATTAGTAATTTTTAGGATTAGTATTCATACCTGCTTGTTTGTACATGCAACTGCTAATTTTCTCTTGCTGCCTGATTGTTGTTGTTGCTCTCCAGATTGTCTTTTGACCAGCATCCTCTTTATGTTTTTGGTTTTTTTTCATTCTTTGAGAGTTACATTCATTCTTCTTTTGCTAAATAGGTTTTTTTTATCACTTTCCTCATAATGTTGTGGCAGCTGTTCTTTAACGTCCTTTGTTATGCCGTGTTGATTTTCCAGATCATTATTGTGCTGTTTTTCTTTACTTCTTTTTTTCTTCTCATTTTCTTTTTCTTTCCTCTGTATCTATTCCTCAACCCTTATATTGGATTTGCATTCTTCTATATAGTTGCCTTTGTGTATGCAGTAGTCACAGTAAGGAGGAATGTTTTCATATTCGACTGGTTGCCATATGCCTATGGTACATCTTCATTATGTAACCCAATCCATACATGTCTAGGCCTAGGCTTGGTCAAATAAATTTGCATCTTTACCTTAGCCAATCCTTCCCTAGATCTTTTAATAGATGTTGTATCCAATTATAAGACCTTACCTATAGATTCAAACAAGGGAGTGAGGAAAGGTTTTCTGAAATAATGCCTTGGTAAGCCTGGCAGTAAGATCAAAGTAGGGACAATAGGTTTCTCCTCTTTCGGAGTAAACAAATATGTCCAAGATTGAATTCTCATGAGTTTACCCCTCAATGGTAATTTTCTGTTGACTCCAAACAATTTTGTAATTCAGTTTATTTTGGAGGTAGCATTATAATGAGCAATGTTGACCCCCCTCCCCACTAAGCAATGTTTGTTTAATGAAGCTTTAATTGATGAGCTCAACCTTAGGCATTGTAGTGCTAAGCTTCCCAACCAAGGTATATTTACAGTCCGCAATAAGAGTGTGCATATAGTCATGCATATCGAATATCACTGCTTGTTAGCCTTGTTTTAGTGGTCTGTGTGGTAGTCGATTTTAACAAAATATTTGGACACAGAGCTGCATAGATGTGTCTCAGTCTAGCAGCCATAGCTTGGACCACTGTATACGGAGGTGGTTCAGATACATGTTCCGAATTGCTTGTAGGAAGAACTTTATGATTGATGGGTTCATTTTATTTGGAAGTGGGAGCATTTTAGTTGTGATTATGGACTACTGTGGTTCTTTTATCAAAAGTACTAGAGATTTTCGTGAATTCTCCTTGATAGGTATTTTAGGCACAACCCTTTGCCAACTCTGACTGTTGAATTTGCCCAACATTCCCAGCCACATGTTTTTTATTTTGGTTTCTTTGGATACCAAAAGTTTTGACAATACCTCCTTGTATCTGTTGACTAGACATAGAAGTTAAATTTCCCATTGCATTATCATGCACATGGCCAACAATAGAATTACTATTGATAAGATTACGATTACTAGTAGAAGCAAAGTTAGAATACTTAGCTGATCGATGTTCCACACTTGGTTGATGTTTAGACTTGTGATATTGGTATCGTCTTTGGTCCTTTACAATTCTCTCAACGTCATTTTCCTTCATACTTGTTTGTGATGTTTCAACATTGTTCTGAAGTTTATCTAATGGATTGTCCCCAAATGAGACCTATAAGGATATTTCTACATCTATTACTTCCATTGAAGCCTTGCCAGTCTTATCTTGGTTATTCTTATTAGCCATACTTGCTTCCATAGTTTCAATATTCCCTATTGCTCCTTTATAAAAAGTTTCTATTGCATTTTGCTTAGTAGTTTCAGCTAAATTTTGTTTTTGATCTAGATGGTTTGAGATATTTGTAAGATGGACATCATGGCCAGTAAACCGAACTCTGCTATCAACATGTATTTGACTTACGTAATATTGACAAGAGTTTTGGCCTTAGTTATATAACCTTCCATTCCATTTTATATTGTTGTAAGATCGACCGATTCTCCTTTGTATTAAACCCTAGTAAGTAGTTCGTCTCAAATCATCTTGTAGGAGATTCAATTTTGGGATTGACTATCCCGCAGCTCGACTGCGACCTTCCCAATTTGCCTTATCTGTTCTCTCAATTGACGAGGTGAGACTCTGTGATTTTGGAGTATGTTGTAGTTCTTGATGAGCATATTCGTTTCTAATAACTTGTTGTTCTTGATTCAACCTAATGTGATCTGGGAAATAATTTCATGATTCCCTTCAGCTTCACTCTGCGATTTCGCTTTGTTCATCGCTCCTTTACATTGCAAATTCTCGATGTTATACAACGAATTAGAGGGGAATTAATGGATGGATTTGTTCATCTTCTCTGGGTGTTCCTTTTGCGACTGAATCGGCAATCTGGGAGGTCCCATCGGCGACTCACGCGCCATGTCAACCAGGATGAACTAGCCTTTGGAGCGTGCCTTTTAGAGAATTTTAAGGGACTGTTTGGCTTAGTGAGATAAGTTAGAGAGAGAAAATTTTGAGAATTGGGGAAGCGATATTTTGGGCTTGGGATTTTGGGTTAATGGTTTACGTTTAGGGTTAGGGTTAATATAGGGTTAGGTATAGGGTTACAATTAATGTTTTTTTNGCTTTTAGGAATTGTGTTTAGGATTTGAGGTTTAAAATCTATGGTTTAGTGTTGAATGTTTGGGTTTATGGTTTATAGTTAGGGTTAGGATTTGCGTTAGAATTTAGGTTAGGTTTTTGAGTTTAGGGATTAAGATTTGAGGTTTAATATCAATTGTTTAGTGTTTAATATTTGGGTTTTGGTATTATATGCTTGGGTATTACGTTTTATGGTAGGATTCGGGTTAGGTTTAATGGTAGGGTTAGGGTTATGGTTTAGGATTTTTAGGTTTTTGGGTTTGGGCTTAAGGATTTGCTAAGTAATATCTACAAAATGTTAGGGTTTTGGTTTTTTTATGCTTTAGGTTTAGGGTTTAGGGTTTAGGGTATAGGGTTTGGGGTTAGGGTTAAGAATAGGGTTATGGTTATGGTTAGGGTTAGGGTTAGGCTTTTGGTTTATTTTAGGCTTAAGGTTTTGGGGTTTAGGATTTTTTGTTTAAAATTTATGCTTCACTGTTTCATATTTGGGTTTTAGTAATTTAGGCTTGGGGTTTTGGGTTAATGGTTTAGGGTTAGGGTTAGGTTTATGTTAGAGTTAGGGTTAGGGTTTAGGTTTTTTTAAGCTTTAGGGTTTGTAGTTTAGTATTTGAGCTTTAAAATCTATGGTTTAGTTTTTAATATTTGGGTTTTCGTATTTTGGAATTAGGATTTTTTTTGGAATTAGAGTTTAGGTATTAGGATTTAGGTTAGGGCTTAGGGTTAGGATTCGGGTTAGGGTGTATGTTTTTTAGGGGTTATGGTTTATGGTTTAGCATTCGAGGTTTAAAATCTATGGTTTAGTATTTAATGTGTGGGTGTTTGTATTTTGGGTATGTGGTTTAAGGTTATGGTTAGGGTTATGGTTATGGTTATGATTTTGTTTTATTTAGGTTTTTTTATTTAGAGTCTAGAATTTGTGGTTTAGTATGAATAGGAAAAATTTTATTTTTGGGTTTTGGTATTTTGGGGTGAGGTGTGGGTTTATGGAAGGGTTAGGGTGAAAGTTAGTGTTAGTGTTAGGGTTAGGGTTAGGGTTTTTGATTTTCTTAGGTTTTTTGGTTTAGGGTTAGGATTTGAGGTTTAATATAAATGGTTTAGTGATTAATGTTTTGATTTTTATATTTTGGACATTCAATTATGGTTTATGGTAGAGTTAGGATTATGGTTAATGTTAGGGTTTAGTTTTTTTAGGTATTAGGGTTTTGGGTTAATCCATGGTTCAATGTTTAATGTTAGGGTTTTGGTATTTTGGGCTTTGAGTTTAGGGTTTAGGGTTTAGGGTTAGGGTTAAGGATAGGGTTAGGGTTAGGGTTCATGTTAAGGATAGGAGGGTTAGATTTTAGGTTTTTAAAAGATTTTATGTTTTTGGGTTTAGGATTTTTGTTTAAAATTTATGATTTAGTTTTTAATATTTTGGTTTTGGTATTTTGGGCCTGGGGTTTCGGGTTAATTATTTAGGGTTAGGTCTTAGGGTTTAGGATTTTTTAGGTTTTAGGGTTTTCTGGTTTAGGATTTGAGTTTTAAAATATATGATTCTTTGCTTAATGTTTAGGTTTTCGTATTTTGGATTGAGGGTTTTTTTTAACTTTCTTTTTGGACTTAGGGTTTAGGATATGGTGTTTAGGGTTTTGTTAGGGTTATGATTAGGATTATGGCGTAGGTTTTTTATATATTTTATTGTTCAGGGTTTAGCATTTGAGGTTTAAAATATATGTTTTGGAATTTAATATTTTTTTTAACTTGAATTACCGTTGTGGTGGGTCAGGGGCTGAACAACACCCCAGGCCTTATCATTTCACAAGTATATATGTACAAAGAGGGGTGCTATACCTTACCTCCAACCTGTGATGGATAATTTTACCTTCCTACTGAGGCAGTCAATTACCCTTACATTGTAATTGTATTCAAAAAATAAATTTCTAAACTTCAATAAAAAGGGAGACTCTCCCCTTACAAATTGACGTTTAATAAAAAAAACCTTATTCTAAACCTTCTATACTCATAAAAAGCATATATATATATATATATAACATAGAGCATTTGAATAGTTTCGCAGTAATGAATGACTAAAGTTATTGGTAACCTTAATCATATAACAACAATGTACTGTTTTTGTGGCTGTTTAATCCTTCTAAGTTTCCTTCGCCTGAACGTGTGCATTCCTACTTTTTCCACTATGTATCTTCCTCTAATTGCTCAAGATAGTTGTTGTGTAATGTATAAATGTTGTACTATATCATGTTTGTGGCTCCATTTAGCTAGTAAGTCGGCAGTAGCATAAGCTTCCCTATACACATGTTTGCATTGAAAGATTTGAGCTTTCTTCTTATGTTTTGGATTTGTTGGACAGTTTGTCGACATCTCCATGGAGTGGAGCCTGTGTTACTAATCCATTTCCTCAATAATTCTGAATCCCCTTCGAAGATAATACATTTGTATCCATGTTGTTCATACCAATTGTGTCCATACAAGGCTGATTTTATCTCTTCAATATTGTTAGTCCTATAACCAAGAGGAATAGCAAAAGCATAAACCAATTTACCTTGATGATCTCATAAAATTTCACCCCCCCTATTTTATCTAGATTGTGAATGGAACTTCCATCCGTATTTAAATTAAATATATTTATTACAGGCTTCTCCCAACATACCTTGGTTACCTTGAACTGGTGCTGACAAATATCAACTAAGTTGACCAAACTTTCCCAGTTAATTCGCCTCAAAACCTTTATCCCCCTTGGTGACAGCCCTTGCGTCCCAGTAGCCTCTTTAACCTCCTCCGGATTAGTAATGTAAACCATAAGACCTTGTGTATATATTTGTTATGTATTAATTTCCTCCTTATATTTATACCCTTTTCTAAAGATTGAATATCTTCATCATACTCATCATCATAATCTGGTGCCCCATATTTATCAAAATAATCATCCTTTTTGGTTGATGAGTAAAAGAATCATGCCCTGTTTCAATTTGTTGTCTTCATTTTTTGTTTCTATATTCTTATTAATTTATTAGCATTAGTTTTATCTGGTGGTTACCTCTCTTCAATGTTAACATGCCTCAAAGACCTCTTATCATTAGTCTGGTTCAATTTCCCTTAACCCTTGGACAACCTTTCTTATTATGCCTAGCTCTCTTCTAAAATCTTCCAACCTCACCTCAAACAGCTACACCAACAGATGCAATATTAAGTATTTAGGGGTGTAGAGAGGGGAAGCGTTGAGTCAATACCTAACCCAGTTAAACCAGCTTGTTCATGACCTTTTTTATCTTTATCAAGGTCTTAATCCTTCCTACTTAACTAACCATCCATCCCTTGTTGTCTATTGATTTGTTCCATGTTAATGTTGCTTTCTTCAAAACGAGCATGTGTTTCATTTTTATGTTGCTTCTTATTAATAGTTGGTGTAAGCTGATGCCTTTGTTCCTGTGTTATTATCTGTATGCTTACCCCTTTACCCAACAGCTATTGTAACTTTCTACACTTCCAAATCAATATAAGTATTATTTGTAGGAATAGAACTATACATATTTTTGCATGTTGTTGTTGTACTGCTGCTTTGTCTGTATTGTAAAATAATTGTTGTTCATTATTGTTCCTCCTCCTCTGAGTCTTCCAGCCTTGTTGCTGCATATTCTTTTGATTTTTTTCACCTTGGTAACTTTGTTGATTCATATCCACATCTATTTTGCCTATTTCTATATCATCATACATTTGCAAATCTTTGTTTACATTGTGAATAGTGTCTTTCTTGGGCTTATTTTTATCCAATTATTTCCTTTTCTTATCATCCACATATCTTTTTTTAATGATACGATCAATTTCTTTATTGTCTTGATATTTATAATAAAAACAATAATTGCGGATACTATCATACTCAATTTTTTCACCTACCATCCGTAATATCCTCGCCGATATAACCCATCCAAATGTTCAGAGGTCTATCTTTAGTGAGATCTACTTGTACCTTAACCTGAGCTAGACTTCCCCTATTTGTTAATGGAAGCTAAATATGAGTACAACAGTTTAACAATAGGAGATAATAAACCAGTAATAAATTCCTTGTTATAACAATGCCAAGGTAATTTTGGAAGAGAAATCCAAATAGGTACTAATGGAGTGTCTTCATCCGTTTTAAATGTAAGCGTCCAAGCTTAAATCCTCATAACATTTCCATCTATGGTCATACGTTTTTTAGTCCATACAATGTTGTAATCTACTTCATTATGAAGGTCTATATAAACCCTAAACCCTAAATCCTAGAAATAGTAGAAACAAATTTTCCAATAAGAGTGAATATACATGCAGATGCAAAATCATTAATCACTTCATATTTCACATACAGAACACTAGGTAGACCTTGTTTAGTGGTGATTTATAGAGAAGTTATCTTGATACAATTACCACTCTTAGATTGATTGTACCTCAACCTATTAGCATACATTTGAATTACAGTGTACAGGGTAGGTTCTGGCAGTTCATATTTCTTAGGAAAATTGTTACTATTTCTAGAAGATTGATCCATTTTTCCAGTATGCATTTTATGAATAATATGATCAAAATTGCTAGAAATATTTCTAAAGTTTGACTGATAATCTAATTACTGATGCCTACCAGAATCGTTAGCATTCCTATCAGTTTCTTTCACCCTTTGATCAATATTGTAAGTAAAAGTAGTGAGAGTGATGTTACCTAGGATTCTGGTCTAGAGTTGTGAAATCCATCTTAAAAGACTCACAACAGGCCTATGTAGTTAAGAATGAATTGGATCTTTTGGACCTTGATTTCAAATCTTGATAGGATTCATGTGTTTATTCCCTCAATGGCATCGGATATGGGAACAACTTGTTGTTCGTTCAGAATCTAAATTTCCTTCCTTTTCCTTGTTTGAACTCTCAATTAGTTGTTGTTGCTGGGCAAATCGATTTTCTTGTTCAAGAACTCTCATCTAAGATTTGACGAGCTAACAACACTTGTCCTTTTGACAATTTTGACTCCTAACTCCTCTAAATTTTGTTTATGATGTTCATAAAGAACAGGGGAAGATTCCCCATTACCAGTTCCCTGTCGAAACGCCTCCTATTGGGATCGATTTTGATCGCCAGTATGAGGCAATTTTGTCGCCTCCATAGTCTGTGAGTTGCGCGACTTTGAAACTGTAGATTTTTTACTATCCTGCGTATCCTAAGTTGGAACTTCACCTCCTTACCTCCAATTTTCTGAATCCATTTCATGAAGTAAATGTGAAGTGATTCATCTAATTACCTCTCCGCAATAGCCATGTGGCTCGCCTCTTCCCTCAACTACGAGAAAGTGGAAGATGATTCTATACTCCATTCATGTATAGTTGATTGAATATTAGGATTTTGCACCACTTTAACAGGATTCGATATCCTAAATCAATTATCTGCTGGCACTCCAACCATCATGACGCTACAAAATCCTTGAAAACATAGTTGATACGGCTAATTCTTGTGAATTTCCTTGAGAGAATCCTAAAGAGAGAAAATTTTAGAAATAGAAAAATTTGACAAATGGGGGGTTTTGGTATTTTGGGCTTAAGGTTTCGGGCTAATGGTTAATGGTTAAGGTTAGGTTTAGCTTTAGGGTTAGGGTTTTAAGTTATTAAGGTTTTGGGGTTTAGGATTTGAGATAAAATATCAATTGTTTAGTGTTTAAGGTTTGGGTTTTGACATTTTGGGCTTGGTGTTTCGGGTTTAAGGTAAGGTTGGGATTACGTTTAATGTTAGGGTTAGGTTTAGGGTTAGGGTTTAGTTTGTTTTTAGGTTTTTAGTTTTGGAATTAAGGATTTGAGTTGTAGTATCTATGGTTTAGTGTTTATTTTAGGTTTTGGTATTTCGGGATTCTGGTTTAGGGTTTAGGATTTAGGGTTTAGGGTTAGGTTTAAGGATAGGGTTAGGGTTAGTGTTTAGGTTCTTTTTAGGTCTTGTGTTTTGGGGTTTAGGATTTTTGGTTATAAATATATGGTTTGGTGTTTAATGTTTGGGTTTTGGTATTTTTGGCTTGGGGATTCGGGTAAATGGTTTAGGGTTAGCTTTAGGGCTAGGGTTTGGATTAGGGTGAGGGTTATGATTTAGGTGGTTCAAGGTTTTAAGGAGTGTGATTTGAGATTCAAAATCTATTGTTTATTGTTGGATGTTTGGGTTTTCGTATTTTAGGCTTAGGAGTTTTTTGGACTTAGGGTTTAGGGTTTAGTGTTTAGGGTTAGGGTAAGGGTTAAGATTAAGGTTAGGGTGTAGGTTTTCTATTGATTTTGTTGTTGAGGGTTTAGCATTTCAGTTTTAAAATATATGGTTTAGTATTTTTGGGTTTGGTATTTTGGGCTTTGGGTTACGGGTTTATGGTTTAGGATTAAGGTTAGGGTTAAGGTTAAAATTAGGGTTAGGGTTAGGGTAGGATTAGGTGTTGTTTTTTTAAGGTTTTTTGGTTTAGGGTTTAGGATTTGAGGTTAAATATCAATAGGTTACTATTTATTGTTTGGGTTTTTGTATGCTGGACTTGGGGTTTAGCGTTTATTATAGGGTTAGGGTTTAGGTGGTTTTTTAGATTTTAGGATTTTAGGTTAAGGATTAGTGTTGTAATATCTATGGTAGTATTTAATGTTAAAGTTTTGGTATTTTGGGCTTTGGGTTCATAGTTTAGGGTTTAGTGTTACTGTTAGGGTTAGGGTTATGATTAGGGTTCAGTTAAGGGATGGGGTTAGGGTAAGGGTTTAGGCTTTATATAGGTT
Source organism: Solanum arcanum (assembly GCA_027789145.1). NCBI lineage: Eukaryota > Viridiplantae > Streptophyta > Magnoliopsida > Solanales > Solanaceae > Solanum > Solanum arcanum. Next base: position 19,416,375 of record CM050935.1, on the reverse strand, counting down.
TTAGGTTTTGAGGTTTAGGATTTTGATTTAAAATATATGGTTTAGTGTTTAATTATTGTGTTTTGGTATTTTGGGCTTGGGGTATCCGGTTAATATTTTAGGGTTAGGGTTAGGTTTAATGTTACAGTTAGATTTTGGGTTAGGGTTTATTTTATTTTATTAGGTTTTAGGGATTGTGGTTTAAGATCTACGGTTAAAATCTATGTTTTAGTTTTTAATGTTTGGGTTTTTGTATTATTAACATAGGGTTTTTTTGGACTTAGGTGTAGGGCTTAGAGTTTAGGGCTAAGGTTAGGGTTAGGATTAGGATTAGGGTTAAGGTGTAGTTTTTTTTTAGCTTTTATGGTTCAGCATTTAGCATTTGACGTTTAAAATCTAGTGTTTAGTATTTAATATTTGTGTTTTTGCATTTTGGTCTCTTTTTAGTTGAATCATCCTTGGAGTGGTAGGGGCTGAGCAACACCCCCATGCTTTATCATTAATAACGAAAACAAAATACAAGGAGGGGGCATAAACCTAATCTCCAGCCTGAGATGGTTTTGAATCAACTTCCAAAAAGAAATCAACTCCTCCCCTTACATAAAAGATGGAAAAAAAATAATAAGCACCTAAGGAGAGGACTCATTTCAATACAAAGTATCTAGGAAGCATAAACTAGGGAGACTCTCCCTTTACAAGAAAGCATATAAACTAAACAACCTATTCAAAGTACCTATAATTTTAATTATTGCTAAGTTTAAAAGGTATAAGGATGTTCAAGGAGGTTCCTTTATCCTTTTGGTCTTTTTCCTTCTAAAGCTAGGCATCTGCAAGAGATCAGGTGATAATATGACTTTGCTTCCTTAGGCATTTGCTGGCTGTTGAAGTAAACTAGTAGAGTAGTAGTCTTGTCGATATTTTTTGAAAGTGCATTCGCCACCCAATTTTCTTCTAGGAATACATGTAAGCACTTGAAGATGTGGGTTTGAAAGATGAGCTTTTGTAGCCTTCCCAACTGTGTGAAATTGCTCCATTGAGGGACTGCCTTCTTTAAGATCCATTGAACTATCAATTGAGACTCAAGTTCCAATATTATGTTCCTATATCCTAGCTCTAGAGCCCAAGTTAAACCAAAGATGGCTGCCTCTATTTCGGCTTTGTTGTTTGTTCCTTCTCCAACTGGTGTTGTCAAAGCCATCACCAATTTGCAAAGTTTCTCTCTCAACATACCCCCAGCCCCAAGCCTGCCTGGGTTTGTGAGTGCACTGCCTATAGTGTTCACTTTGAGCCACTGATCTGTAGGTTTAATCCATGTCACCATGGTAACCTTGATGTCATTCACACACCTCTGACTCTTTTGAATTAAATCTGTCCACTTTGTATGCCATTTAACATGAAGGAATGCAGTGTTAAGCATCTTGTAGTTGTCCTTGTAGATTGCATACTTCACCCTGTTTGATGTTGGTTGTTTTGCGTCCATACTTGGCTCCACACATGTTCTTCCGTAGGTTCCAACACATGAATATAGGTGTGTCTTGTAGGAGCATTTTGTGGGCTGCATTCTTTGGCTACGCTATCCACCCTTGCTGGATCAGTAGCCGCAATGAGGAGTGGTCTTGCTGCATTCCTGCACTTCCTGTAAAGGTGCTCCACACCTTGAATGCAAAATTTTCAGTGTTGAAGATGTGTTCTGTAAAATCAATACCTGATCTCTCAGGACAACAAACACAATGTGATGGCTCAATGCCAAAGTTAGTTAGTTTTTCATTAGTAGGGAGTTAACCCTTAAGGGTTATCCATAATAAAAAAGATGACTTAAAAGGAATGCTCTTATGCCATAAAAGAGAGTTCAAATGATTTTTAGCTCTTTTTTCAATGATATCCTCCCAAGCAGAGGAGTAGCTAAAGCGTCCATGGGTGTTGAGATTCCATACTGACTTGTCTGGCATCTGTTGATGCGGAGAAATCTCTGTTGCTACAATGTTGGAGAGTTGGCTAGCAGGTGCTTGCCCTATAAGCTTGCTCCAGCTCCATTTCCCTTCCTCCCGAAATTCAGCCACTTTAAAGTTGTTGAATCTGTTACTATTGGTGATAAATTGTGCTAATGGTCTAATGTAAAGACAATTATACCACCAAAAGGAACAATTTCAAGCTTGAAGTTTCCATTGGATGTGTTGCTCCACTTTTTGTCTGTTCATCAGCATGTATTTTCAAGCTAAACAGTCTCCAGTATCCCATTTTTTGCTGACAGGGTTGGACCTTTGACAATATTTTTCTCTCAGAAATTCTACATACAAGGTTTGTTTGGATCTGAAAATCCACCATTGTTTGAATTGGAAGGCCTTGCAAATATCTTTTAGATTCCTTATGCCCACTCCTCCCTCATCATAAGGGAAGCTTAGGTTTTTCCAAGAACCCCAATGGTTCCTCATCCTACCTTTTTTCCATCCCCAGAAGAAGTCAGCCATAAGCATTTGAATTTATTTAAGTACAGTAGCATGAGGAGTTACTGCACAAAGTAAGTGAATAGGGAGAGACTGTAACACATATTTTGTAAGTACTACCTTTCAACAATAGCTGAGTTATTTGGTTTTCCAACCTGTAATCCTTCCAACAACTTTATTAACACGGTAAGAAAAATATATATTCCTAGGCCTGCCAAAAAATTAATGGCAGCCTAGGTAATTAATATGACCTTGCTTTTATTTAAAACCTGTAAGTCTCTTTATTCTATCTCTTGTGCTACTAAAAGCATTAGAGTGTAGCATAAAGTGACTTTTGTCTCCATTGATAAGTTGCCCAGAAGTATTTTCATACTCATTTAAGGTAGTCATTAAGAGCTTCAAAGTTTTGCATCTTCCTAAAGTGAATAAAATTATGTCATTAGTGAAACTGAGATGATTAACTTGTGGCCCCCTCATTTCCATGAAGAAACCATGGTAATCTGGGTGATTGTGTATCCTATTGAGAGATCATGATAATACCTATGCACCTAAAATAAATAGGGCCGGGGAAAGAGGATCACCTTGGTTGAGACCTCTAGTGGAACGAAAGAACTCATATCTCTTACCATTGACAATGACAGAAAATCCCATTTTCCTTAGAACCAACAAAATATATGACCAGGAAACCTTGTCATAAGCTTTTCTCAAGTCTAGCTTAATGATGACATTGCTACCAATATTGGTTTTGTTAATTTGGTGGATGATTTCCTAAGATAGCATGACGTTCTTTAAAATACTTCTACCTTTAACAAACGCGGATTGGTTAGAACAAATTAAAGCAGGGAGGATAGGACTAAGTATGTTTCTCATTAGCTTAGATATGATCTTGCTAGTGAAGTTTCTAAGACTTATAGGCCTGTGCTCAATTATCTTGTTTGGATTATTCACTTTAGGAAGCAGCGCTATACAAGAATGAGAGACGTATTTAGGAATCATCTGTCCATAGAAAAAGTCCTGTACAACCCCCCATTAAATCATTTTTGATAATATGCCAACACTTTTGAAAAAAGTACCCATTCATACCATCAGGGCCAGCTGCAAAATTAGGAATCATAGAAAAAACCACCTCTTTAAGTTTATCCATACTCGGAATATTGGTAAACTGAGTATTTTTCTCTTGACTAATCATCTTAGAATGCATTCCAAAGTATGCTCATTGATAAGATTTTCTTCACCATTAAAAATTTCTTTGAAGTATTCACAAGTAACCTGAGCAATGTTGTCATCATCTTGTATCCAATTTATATTTTCATTGACAACTTTATGAATAAATAACTTCCTTCTTCTTCCCCTTATCATAGAATCGAAGTACTTAGAGTTAGTACCACCCTCCTTAAACCAATTGAAGCTTTGTTTTTTGATTAAAAATATTGTCTTCCATCATGAGAAACTTGATGTACTTAGGATTAATTTCATGGAGGATGCTTCTATTTGAGTCACTTTGGTTAGTGATGTAGTTTTCTTCCGCATGGTGCACTTGTTCCTCACACATCCTAAACTTTTCAAAAATATTACGAAATTCTTTCTTAGACCAACCACTAAGAGTGTTTGAAAGCCTTTTCATTTTTTGGTGATATCTCCACATACACATATGTGCTACTTCCCTCTCCCAGCAGGTTTTTATTGTTTCCATGAAATGAGGGTTGTCTACCCAACAGTTGAGAAATCTGAAGTAATTGACATGATTATTAGATGTGGAAACAATTTCCATAATAAGAGGGCAGTGATCAGACCCAGTAGATGACAACTAGGTTATAGTTTTTTTAGGCATCTTTTCCAACCAAGAATAATTTACCATAGCCCTATCATGTCTCTTCCAGATTCTGTGATTAGTACCTCTTTTGTTGGACCAAGTGAATTTTATACCACTAAAACCAATGTCTAAAAGGCCACAGGTTTCAATGATAGCAATAAAATCCATACTTTTCCTCATTTTATAAGGCACCTCTCCATGTTTTTCCTCCACAGTAGTTATAACATTTAAATCTCCAACAGCACACCAAGGGTTATCATTTAAGGTAGCTTTCTGAATCATTTTGTCCCTAAGAGGTCTTCTTAGGTGATCTTTGCATTTAACATAGACAAAGGTACTAGTTAATCGTTATTGTAATTCGTTGTGTGTCATGTTGCAAGTGATTTGTTGTTCATCTTCATCAAGAATATTACAGTCAATATCACTGCTCTAGAAAACCCATATCTTACCATTACAATTACTAGTAGCATTTTCCATGTTTACATGCACTTTAAAGCTTTGGACATAAACACTATCTGAGAAAGGTTCCAAAATGGTAATAGCTTATAAATGGTGGAGCTTCCTGAGCATCTTGATTCTCTTTAACACTCCTTAATTGTTGACCCCTGTCACATTCCATATGATTCTACTTATCATTTGGACAATCTAGACGAAAAGAGCCTATAATTAGGTATGACAACAGTGTCAATATTAACATCTTATTTTTCATTTTGAAAACCCCTTGGAGATAGCCCCTGACTTTGAGTTACTTGTTGAGTTTCATTATCTAGGGTATGATCATTATGAGGACTAAAAGCCTTAATAAGGGCCTCACTAGTCTCATCATCATCATTAGGCTCTTCTAGAGATAGATTATCCCGATCAAGTTAATCTTCGAAATAATCGACAGCATATTCATCCCATTTAGGCAATGTATTAAATATACACTTTTGTTGTCTCTTATTAGGAGGATCTGCTGTTTGAGGAGTCATATATTGATCGTGTAAGGGAAGAATATCCAATCCATGGTTATCATCCACCATTATAAATTTATTACATGATTCTTCCCTTATTGCCTATTCCTGTTCACTTTCCCTATCTTGATGCATGTTCTGTGTCCCTTTTGCAGCATCTTTTTGTTGTACCCCTTGTTGCTCTAAGTTCTTAGTACTATTAAAGGCTCTATGGTCTGTACTAGGGTAAAAATCCAACCCCTCGTGCATAACATGAGGAAAATTTCTCCCTTTGGTAGACCCATCCTGCAAATTAGTGGCCTTGAATCTTGGGGTTGCAGTTTTCAAACACAACAAAACATAAGAAGTTCTAGTTTATGTAATATCCACTTGAACTTTGACTCTAAGAGTCCTACCTCTAATCCTTTGAGAGGATGGTTATTCTAAGAATAACACCTTCCCAATTGAACTAAGACTAGTTGTTAACAACACTTTGTTATAGCAATGCCAAGTCAAACCAAGGATGGCCACCCAAATTTGGACAATGGGAGTCTCCTCTTCAAGGGTGAAATCAGGAGTCCATGTCTGTATCCTTATTACATGGCCTTCAATGTTCATCCTATGCTTTGTTTAAATAGTTTGGTAATCAAACTCATTGTCAAGGTGAATGAAATCATGCCTAGTATTGAAGTGTGTGATTTTCACACTCCTTCTGAGTTGAGTTTGGAGTATGAAACTTTTCCTAACTAACTCGATTTTAGGCATTGTATTAGTAAATTTTGCCCACCAATGTGTATTCACACACCTCAGCCAACTTCATATAGTAATGATCCTCCTCAAGAAGCACAACCGGGAATCCTTGCCTAGGTGTATGTATAAGATCATTCAAAACTATAGGGATTTCATTCTTAGCTTTGTTATAACTTAATCTTGCAGCAAGTGATTGCACAACAGTATAAGGAGCCGGCTCAGAGATTTTATCAAGCTTAGAATTATTGCTAGAATTTTGAACAACACAGTAGATTATTTCTAGCACTGCCCTGACCTTCATTATTGCCTTGCTTAGTAATTTTGTCAATTTGAGTGTTAGGCTCATACCTTGTGTAGTTATTGGATATCTTGGGAAACTTGCTTTGGTAATCCATTTGAGCTTGATTTGATGTATTAGTTCCAGCCTTCACTTTAGGTCTGTTCTTTTTGTCTTCCCTCTTTTCCTTGACTCTGTTCAGTGTCCTGTTTCGCTCCTTCAACCTTGTTTTTTGCATTCTTTCCAATCTGTACTTCCATGTCTTATTGCTTTAGTTTTTGACTTTAAGGCTCCTAGATTTGTAGTTGACTGTTAGCAGGTTTCCCACCTTTGTCATTTTTAATTGTTGTACCTTGTGAATTACCTGCAACAAGATTAGTAATTACTTGTGATGAGCTACCTGCAATTCCAAAATTAAAACTTGTAGATTGTATATATTTTGATGAAGCTTTTGAGTGAAGCACCTTCGTGTTCATGGTCTTGTCTTGTTTTGCATTCATGTTCTCCCCCGCTTTGATATTACTTACTTTCCCCATTGTTGTTGTTCCATTTGATTGAGAATCAGTAAGGGTGGTTCCATTTTCAGCATTACGATCAGAACCAAAGGTTAATTCTTTACTTTCATGATTTTCTTTCAGAAATTTGATCGTAGAATCAGAGGATGTTGTCGGAATGCTATTGACATTCATTTCTCCTTTTATAGTCGGAAAAATCCGGTTGGATACTTGTATTCATCCTGAGAAACAATATTGTTCGACCTATTTCCATGGATTCCTACGTTTCGAACTCTATTTTTGTCGGGGTTCTCCTCACCGACAATTCCACCGTCCATTTCGCGACTCAAGGGATGCACTCGCATATTCTTCAAGAGCTCCCTCTCAATGGTTGTTGATTCGTACGATAGAAATGGATGATTTTTTGATATATTATAGATCTTGTTGCGATGTATTCATTACCATCATCCTTTCTTCTCGATTCTACCCAGAAAATCCTTGGGAAATATTTTCTTGTACTTCATTGAACTCCCATTCCATCATCGCAGCGTTCATCGCATCTTGCACCTGCGATTTTAAAGAGTTCTGGGATTTATCTTAGAGTGTGCTCATATGGGGTTTGTTGCCCTTATCCAGGAGCTCAGGTAAACCATGTCCGGCAGTGTTTTTCTTACCGCCGACGGCACATGCGCCTGTGCAGCAGCGCGCGTCTGGGACTATTTAGTAGCCGTTGTAGACAGAGGAGAGAGTTACTTCGAAGAGAGAGAAAAATAATGGAAAATGAGGCACGATCGGTATTTATGGATTAGTGTTTTGACTTTATGGTTTAGGGTTACGGTACAGTTAAGGTAAGGGTCAGTGTTTTGGTTTTTTTTAGGCTTTTGGTTTTAGCGCTTAGGATTTGAGTTTTAATATCATGTGTTTAGTGTTTAATGTTTGGGTTTTAGTATTTTCGGCTAAGATTTTAGGGTTTATGGTAGGGTTAGGGGTTAGGTTGTTTTTTAGGTTTTAAGCTTTGGGGTTAAGGATTTCAGTTGTAATATCAATGAATAAGTGTTTAATGTTATGGTTTTTGTATTTCATGATTTGGGGTTAGGGTTTAGGATTTAGGGTAAGGGTTAAGGATAGGGTTAGGGTTAGGGTTCATGGTAAGGATTGGGTTAGGGTTAGGGTTTAGGTTTTTTTTAGGTTTTAGGTTTAGAGGGTTCGGATTTTAAGTTTAAAATCTATGATTTAGTATTTAATGTTTGAGTTTTTGTATTTTGGGCTTGACATTTTGGGTTAATGGTTTAGGTTTAGGGTTAAGGTTAGGCTTAGGGCTAGGGTTAGTGTTTAGGTTCTTTTTTGGTTTTAGGGTTTGTGGTTTAGGATTTGAGGTTTAAAATCTATTGTTTGGTTTTTAATGTATGAATTTGGTATTTTTGGAAAAGGGTTTCGGGTTTATTGTTTAGGATTCGGGTTAAGGTTAGCGTTAGGGCTAGGGTATGGGTTTTTAATATGTTTTTAGCTTTTTGGTTTAAGCGTTTCGGATTTGAAGTTTAATAACAATTATTTAGTGTTTAATGTTTGGATTTTGATATTTTTGGCTGGGGTTTAGGGTTTATGGTAGGGTTAGGGTTAAGGTTAATGATAGGGTTAGGGTTAGGGTTTAATTTTTTTTAAGATTTTAGGATTTAGATTTAAGGATTTGAGATGTACTATCTACGGTTTAGCGTTTAATGTTAGGGATTTTGTATTTTGGACTTTGGGCATAGGGTTTAGGGTATAGGGTTAGGGTTAAGGATAGGGTTAGGTTTAGGGTTTAGTGTTTTTTTTTGGTTTTAGGTTTTGGAATTTAGGATTATATTGTTCAAAATCTATGGTTTAGTGTTTAATGTTTTGGGTTTTGGGTTTTGGGTTTTTTTTTTGGTTGAATTACCCTTGGAGGGGTAGGGGCTGAGCAACATTCCAAGTCCTTATCATTAATTATAAAAAAAAAACAAAATACAAGGAGGGGGACATAAACCTAACCTCCAACCTATGATGGTTTAGAGTAAGCTTCCCAATAGGAATTCAACTCCTCCCCTTACACCAAAGATAAAACCAAAATACTAAGAACCTAAGTAGAGGACTCCTCTCAATACAAAGTATCTAGGAAGCATAAACTAGGGTGACTCTCCTTTTACAAGAAAGCCTATAAACTAATCTAAACTATTCAAAGTAGCTACAATTTTATTTATATCTAAGTTGAAAAGATATACAACCTCAAGGAGGTTAAAAAATTCTTATTGTCTTCATTCTTCTACAGTTAGGCATCTTCAATAAGTCGAGTTGATAGTAGGCCTTTGCTTCTTTCTGTAGTTGGTGGGTGTTTAAATATACCTAAGGAGTGTCAATGTTGTTACTATGTTTGTACAATGCATCCACTACACAATTTGCTTGTCTGAATACATGAATGCATTTGAAGTTATGTACTTGATTGATAAGATATTGAAGCTTTCCAAGTTGAGTGATGATGCTGCATTTAGGGATTGCCTTCTATATGACCCATTTAACTACTAGTTGAGAATCAAGTTCCAAGATTATGTTCCAGTATCAAAGATCAAGTGCCCAAGTTAAACCAAAGATGGATGCCTCTATTTTATCTTTGTTGTTTGTTCCTTCTCCTAATGGTGTTGTGAAAGCCATCACCACTTTTCCTTGTTTTTCTCTCAGGATTCCCCAGCCTGCTCGGGTTCATTAGTGCACTGCCATTAGTGTTCATTTTGAGCCATTGGTCTGCAGGTTTAAACCATGTTGCATGATTCCTCCCTCTTTTCTTGTCACTGTTCATTGTCATTGATTTGTTGCTTGTTCTGTCTCCTTTTAGTAGCGTCCCTTTTCTGTTAGCTGGGCTTATTTTTGCTCTTGGGATTTTGTTTTGGAGTACAAGTAGCAACCTGTTTCCCTTTATATTTATTTTTCTCTTTTTCAGAATGTTGTTTTTCCTTATTACTTTAAGAATCTTGTTACCTGTTATCTCTTATTTGCATTTGCTATTTGATCTGTTGTTTTTCCTTTTATTGCTTCCAATTTCTAGAATTATCCAGGGCTATAAAGTTTGTCCTATGGTCAACCAACCCCTCATGCAGAACATGAGGCAAAAACCCCTTTTTGTAACCCCATCCTGCATGTTATTGGTTTTCTCTTGACACCCCCCATCCATACACACAACAACTTCTTCAGTAAAACAATCATCAACATTAATAAACTTGGGGGAATTGGGACATAGGAGCATTGAGTCAATAATTATGATCTTCTGCTTAATGACAATATCATGTTGTTGGTTTTGTTCCATGTGTGTGTTGAGGTTGTTCCTGAAAGTTGGGCTATTCACAGTCTCCTTTTCTTATTGGTTTGACTGGTCTGTTGTCTTCCTAATAGTTCAAGCCCCTGTTTGTCATGTATCCTCTTATTCCTCCATTTCAAGATTAGAAAAGTAATTTGGAGTTTGAAAGTTAGGTATACCTACTGTTCCTATGTTTGTTGCTGGCTGCCATTGCTTCTTTCCTTTTGAGGTGAGATAGGTCTCCAAACAGCTTTAGAGATGGTTTGTTCCTGATTTTTTTGATGTGTCCTTTTAAGAGTCTGCCACTGTTCTTCCTGTGATTATGTTTGCTGGACCTGTTCCTTTTGATTAAAGATATGCTTCCCTTATTGTTGGTCTGTATTTTGATTCTTTAATTGATTTTGTGCTTCCTCCTTTCCACCTTCTCCCTTTTGCTGATTCTTTAGTTGATTTGATGACTTTGTTATAGCCTCATGAGTACTCTTTTCATTCTCATTGGATTTTCTATGATTTCCTTGTTCCCTGTTGTTTTTTAAATTTTCTTGCTCCTTCCTTTTCTTTAACTCCTCATCCCTTCTCTTGATTGCACATTCCTCTTCCATTTGTCCTTGGTGTTTCCAATATATGCAATAATTAGGAATACCTTCATATTCAACCTTTAACCATCCCCCTTTATTGGGGTTTGAATTCTTAAATCCCAGCCAACCATTATTGGGTCTAGGTTTGGTAAGGTCCACTAGAACTTTTACCCTTAAAGTGCTACCTCTAGTTCTTTGGGAGGATGGTGAATCCAGGAATAAAACCTTGCCAATTGAGTCCAAAATAGTTGTTTGTAGCACTTTGTTATAGCAATCCCAAGTTAAGCCAGGGATAGCCACCCAAATGGGAGAAACGGGAGTTTTCTCTTCCGCGATAAAATCAGGGGTCCAAGTTTGTATTCTCATCACTTGCCCTTCAATATTCATTCTAAGCTTCATCCAAACTGTTTGGTAGTCAAACTCATTATCAAGGTCAATATAAACATGTCTTGCATTAAAATGTGTGATCTTCACACTTCCTGTGAGTTGAGTTTGGAGATTAAAGCTTGTTCTCACTAATTCCATTTTAGGCATCGTATTAGTGAACTTGCCCACAAGTGTGTATTTACAAACCTCAGCAAATTTTATATAATAGTCATCCTCATCAAGTAACATAGCCGGAAATCCCTGTCTAGTCGTATGTATAGGGTCCTTTAAGACAATAGGAATTTCATTTTTGGACTTATTGTATCTCAACCTTGCAGTAAAAGATTGCACCACAGTATATTGTGCCGCTTCAGAACTTTTTAAATCTTTAGCATTGTTGTTAGGATTCTGAACATGCTTTTGGTTGTTAGGACTTCTAGAATTAACCTGAACAACATTAGTGCCCTGCTTATTAGTTCTATCAACTTGAGTATTAGGCACATATCTAGAGTAGTTGTTGGATATTTTGGGGAAGTTATTATGGTACTCCACACTTGCTTGGTTTATTTGATTTAATGAATTGACTCCTCTTTGATTGTAGGTGTGTTTGGATTAATCATTTTTCTTGGAAACACTCCCGTGTACCTGCTTGGTAACACTTCCTTGAACATGTTTTGAGATATGCGTGCAGCTTCCAGCATTCCTTTGTTCATTTCCTCCTTGCTGCAATTCTTTGCCTAGTTGATCAAGTTTTTGACTTGAGTGTTCTTGCCTTTGCAGCTGTACATTTCCATGTTCCTCACCTTTGTCATCCTGGTGAGGTACGATTTTCTAGTTACCTGCTTTAAAAGAAGGAGTTATATAGGATGAATTACCTGTTAAACCAAAGGAAAATTTGGATGATTGTGTGTCATTTGATGAGGGTGCTGGGTGCATCCTCATAGTGTTCCAGTTAGTCCCTTGCTGCTCAATCAAATTTTCCTCTTGTGGTGTTTTTTTTTTCTTTTCCAAATGTTGTTGCTTTGATCGATTGAGGAACCTCCAAGTTGGTGTTTTTCTTTGCATTTCGCTAAGAACCAAAGGTCTCCCCTTCACTTTGTCACTTTTCTTTTTGTAATATAGAATTAGGATCAATAGATGGTGTTGAATTATTGTTGTTGTTGATTTCCTTTTTTGAATGAGTGTAGTTATCTGTTAGATGGGTGTTCTTGGCCTTAGAATTAGTCTCATTCGACAGTATTAAATGAGTTCCGACAATTTGATATCTCTCTTTACCGGAGTTCTCACCGGCGGCGATTCCTCTGTCCATTTAACTTGAGATTGAAGTGGGATGGACCTCATCATTGGGGAAACAAACTCCAGTGGTCGAATCCTTACGAATTTTACTAGAAGATGATCGAAAATGTATATTCAACACAGGCAACTCCATATCCATTCCTTCTATCTGCGCCTCTAAATTCTGACTGATTACCACGGTAGAATCGGCTGATTTTTGGATATGTGATAGATTTTGATGAAGCTTATTCATTTCCTTTATCCTTTCTTCAAGATTCCCCTCTGAAATTCCTTGGGAAGTATTTTCTCGATCTTCATTGAACTCCTCTTCCAAAATCGCATTTTTGACCTCATCTTTTACCTGCGATTTTGAGGCATTTAGAGATTGATTTTGGAGCGTGCCATTTTTTCTTTGGTCAAGTTATATTTGGAGGTCCACCAGTGGCGCACGCGCCAGCGCATCGGCGCACGTTTCTGGAATATTTGTAGCCGTTGTAGTAGAAGATAGAGCGTTTGAAGAGAGAGAAAATCTAGAAAGAGATGCAGGGTTTTTGTATTTTGGTCTTAGGGTTTTGGATTTATGGTTTTGGGGTTTTAGCTTAGAGTTTTGAGTTTATGATTAGGGTTAGGGTTTTGTTTTTTTTTATGTTTTTGGGTTTAGCGTTTAGGATTTTAGGTTTAATATCAATGGTTTAGTATCTATTGTTTGGGTTTTTGTATGTTGGGCTAGGGGTTTAGGATTTATAGTAGAGTTAGGGTTAGGATTAGGGTTTAGGTGGTTTTTGAGGTTTTAGGGTTTGGGGTTAATGATTTGACTTGTAATATCTATGGTATAGTGTCTAATGTTAGGGTTTTTGGCATTTAGTGCTTTGGGTTTAAGGTTAGGCATAGGGTTATGGCTCATGTTAAGGATAGGGTTAGCGTTAAGGTTTAGGGTTTCTTTATATTTTAGGTTTTGGGTTTTAGGATTTTTGGTTTAAAATTTATGGATTAGAATTTAATACTTTGGTTTTCATATTTTGGGCTAGGAATTTTGGGTTAATGCTTTAGGGTTAGGGTTATTGTTTAGGTTATCTTTAGGTTTTAAGGTTTGTGGTTTAGGATTTAAGGATTAAGATATATGGTTTAGTGTTTAATGTTTGGGTTTTCGTAAGCATGGTTAGTCTAGACCACTAACAGGTTTCTAGACGCCCATTGGCTAGAGAGATTCAGACTCTGGCTAATGACTTTATGAGGCTGGAAGTACTAGAGGCAAGATCTTCTTTTCTGGACAAGATTAAGGGAAATCAGTTTGTTGATGAGAAGCTGAGCCGAATTTGAGATATGGTATTGCAAGGAGAGGCTAAAGCGGTAGTAATTGATGAAGAAGGGGTCTTGAGGATTGAGGGAAGGTTATGTGTGCCCCGTGTGGATGATTTGATTCACATTATTCATACAGAGGTTCATAGTTCAACGTATTCTATACATCCTGGTGCAACCAAGATGTATCCTGATCTAAAACGGCATTTTTGGTGGAGTAGAATGAAGCGTGACCTTGTCGATTTTGTTGCCCAATGCCCGACTTGTCAGCAGGAAAAGTATGAATACTTAAGAGAATGCCCATTCCTGAATGGAAGTGGAAAAGAATTGCAATGGATTTCGTAGTTGGTCTTCCAAAGACATTGGGTAAGTTAGATTCTATTTGGGTAATTGTTGACAGGTTAACTATGTTTGCTCACTTCATTCCGGTTAAGATGACTTACAATGTCGAGAAGTTAGACAAACTCTATGCCTCTGAGATTGTTTGATTGCATGGAGTTCCATTTTCCATCATATCCGATAGAGGTACGCAATTTACTTCTATGTTTTGGAGGACATGACATGTTGAATTAGGAACTATACTGGATTTTAGTACTGCATTTCACCATCCATTGGTCAGTCTGAGCGAATGATTCAGGTGTTGGAGGATATGCTTCGTGCATGTGTGATAGAATTTGGTGGTCATTGGGATAAATTTTTACCTTTAGCAGAGTTTTCATACAACAATAGCTATCACTCGAGTAATGATATCGCACCATTTGAGGACTTGTATGGGAGGAGATGAAGTTCTCCCATTGGTTAGTTTGATGCATTTGAGGTTAGACCTTGGGGTATTGATCTTCTGAGGGAATCATTGGAAAAAGTGAAATTTATTCAAGAAAAGCTTTTAGCAGCTCAGATTAGGCAGAAGGAATATGCAAATCGAAAGGCTAGGGACTTGGATTTTATGGAGGGTGAACAAGTCTTGCTGAAGGTTTCACCTATATAAGGTGTGATGTTGTTTGGTAAGCGAGGTAAGCTTAGTCCGAGGTATATTGGACCATTTAAAGTTTTTAAGCTCTTGGGGAGGTTGCCTATGAATTGGCCTTTCCTTCAAGGCTGTCAGGAGTGCAGCCGGTATTTCATGTTACAATGCTGAAAAAATACCACGGTGATGGAAATTAAATTATTCATTGGGATTCAGTTCTTCTTGATGAGAATTTGTCTTATGAGGAGGAGTTTGTTGCTATTCTAGATAGGGAGGTTCGCCAGTTGAGATAAAAGGAGACTGCATCTATCAAGGTTTAGTGGAAGAATCGGCCAGTTGAAGAGTCCACTTGGGAGAGTGAGGTTGATATGCAAGAAAGATATCCACATCTTTTTACAAATTCAGGTACTCTTTCTCTCCCTCGCCTTTCTTCCTATGAACGTTCGAGGACGAACGATGGGTAAATTGGTAACTATTGTAACGACCATTTTCAGTCATTTTGAGCACTAGAACTTTTTATGTCAGAAAATACTTTTCGATAGATTCTAATGGGTGTTTTTGACTATTCATAATTATAATTATGAAATTAGTGGGGTAGTTTTAATAATTTATTTAATTAGTGGTTAGACAAAATAATATTAAAATTATTAGTGGACCACTTTTACTATTTTTATAATAAGTCTTATATAATAATTAGAGAGAAAATATTTTATAGGAAGAATAATGGTTTCAAACGAGAAAATAATACGTACGGCATCTATCGAAGAAGATCGATTCCTGGTAATTTCAATTCCTCTATTGCTTTAATTAAATTGTAAAAGATTATAGTTACTACTAGAAAATTGCATGCTTATTGGTGGGGATGGATAACTTTGTATAGCCTCTGGAAATTGTTGTTTCTTTATGTATTAATGGGCTCCACGTGAATTTTTTTTTTTGGGTTAGATATGTTGGAGATAAATTTTGATAGTTAATAAAGAGTAGAAGTCAAATATGATGTTAATTAGAATTGGGAAGGATTATTTGTATAAGAAATTAAGAATGTTATTAGCAAATATTTTTAGGAACTAAAAATCCTAATAATTGAGTTGAATAATTGGTGTACTAATTAATTGGGATTTCTCTAAAATAATATAAAAAGCATTAAAAGTAACGTTCTAACCGTGGTAATCTAATTCCAATAGTTCGTTAAAATCTTAGTATATTGACATAGGTAATTAATATTAGGTATATCGAATTATTTAAACTTCATCAAAGTTAAGCTAATTGGAGGAGTTAATTGCAAAAGACAGAACGGCAAAAATTCTTCTTGCATTTTTCCTAAACTTCGTCAAGCCTATCAGCTCATTTGTTCCAAACCAGAGTTTCTAGTTTCAAGATCGCGCTTTTAGTACGCGTGTGGTGAGATGTTCCAAGCCCGGTATCTACTGATTTTGTCATTCCTATGATTCAAAGGATTCACCAGCTATAGGGCAGTTAGCGCAGACATCAAGTAAGGGCTCGTAGGCTACTCATGCCAAATGAACATCCTATTAGACTAACCTTAGGTTTGAACTTTAGTAAATTCATTATAAAATTAGGTGACTTTTTGGGTCTAAGCTAGACATAAAATAATATGAATGTTTATAAACTCCCTGACTTACAAATCATACATATATACTTGATAGATTTAAAAGGTTCGGAAGCATTGAGGAAAGGAAAAGAATTGGAGAAGTTATGTGCTTGACTTCGGTTCTTCGATGGAGTTAGGTTATGGTTTATTTCTATTTGATAGATAAACCCTAAATAGCGATTGATATGCATTGAGTGATATTGTAAAGTCTCATATGTACTTGATTTTGTGGTTGTATGTCTTGATTGTGTGTTTTGTGGTTGGCCTAAAATTATTAGACTGTTGAATTTCTAATGTTGAACCCTCTCTATTAAAATGACGCCTTCAATAAAGAAAACTTGATGAAATTAAATAATGAGATAATTTGATCAGAGTGTCACGTTGCGACACCGTATTATTGGATGAGAGTGTCACGTTCTGACACGGTATTATGGGATCAGACTGTCACGTTCCAACACGGCATATGGGATCGGAGTGTCACGTTCTGACATAATAACATTAAAGGAAAGGAATCTTGAATTAATTTAATATTCTCAATCTCACAGAACCCATTTTCCAAATGAGTATGGTGTGGAGGCATGAGTCCTCATAGGTGTGCTTGATGTTGTGATTGATTGTCTACCTACTATGGTGTTGTTGGGCACTGGTTCATGTGTTTGTTGTTGTCACTGGTTCATGTGTTTGTTGTTTGTCACCTGTTAAGTATTGTAGTTGATTTTATATTATTATTAAATGTATATTGGTTTCTATTTTGAGTTGGCTGATGATACCTACTGAGTACGTGTTCCTTGTATTGACCCTACTTGTATTTTCTTCTTTGTTATTTTGTAGAGTGCAGCAAGTGTACCATCGACTTCGACTCACCCTCTGTAATGACCAGGAAGGTCGTTTTTGAAAAATTTAAATATTAGTGTAACTTGAATTAATTAATCAATAGTTAGTGGGCTAAAGTGATCAATTATTTAAGACCTTATACCATTAGGTACATTTATTAAATATAAGTCAGTGGATTTTGTGGGTTCTAATAAACAGTTGATTTTTTTTTATAAAAAAAATATCAAAAACTTACGAAAGGGAGAAAAAAATAGGCGATATCATATAGCCCTATCAACACGAGCATAATTAGGCTTCAGGTAAGGTTGATCTCACGTTTCATCTTGGTATTATACATATAAATATAGAATGTAGAGTAATAGAATTTTGTTAAATTTAATAAATAAAATTAAAGTGCATTTAATATTGTTGGATCGTTCTTTCGGGGAGGAAATAATTTGATATCATCATTGGCCAATAATAATTAAGTAATAATGGTGTCAGGATGATATTGAAAGTACAAAGTGCATATCTGCTAATTAACCGATAAAGAAAGTAAGCATCTTGTTTATTGTTTTCAAATAATTTGAAAAAATAATTGCTAAAATAATTATGTAAATTAAATTGAGTTATGGGTTTAGTTGAGTTTCTTGATTTTCTTATAGTTATTATGTTATAATTCAAGTTTTGATATATTGAGATAGGTAGTTAATCATGAGGTGTATGTATTATATGAATACAATAAAACTTATGTTATTTGGAGGAATTAAGACTAAACCCTAGGCTTGAAATTTGGAGAAAATTAAAGGAGTTGACATATTAATTGACATCAAGATTAGGAACTTGATTATATATTTGAGTGAGTTTAGAGTCTAGACTAGACACAAAGTAATGTGGATATTCTTCGTCTTGAAATCTTATTATGGACATTTATTTGAATAGATTACTTTGAATTGGAACTTCAAAGAAAGGGGAAGATTCAAGTTCTTAAGTGATTGTTCGACTATTTGAGGCAAGTAGATTTCTAAACCCTTGTTAAGCGTATGAAATTCGTGTATTTCCTTGTGTGGTGTTGAGAATGACTTGGAGACTTGTTGCTTATTTGTTGGTTTTGTATTCCTTGTTGTGAATTGTGCTTTGTTATCAAAATGGTTATCTCCTCATTTAAATTTGAGCATGTCATTTGCACTGTATCTGACACATGGTTGTGGTAAGAGGATGTACCATTTCAAGGGTCGTATCGCGCCACGATGGATAATATATTTCGAGAGACATATCGCGTGCCGCAGCAAATGCATGGACAGATATGTCCCCCATGGGTCCCAGACTGAGAGACAGCGGGTGTGTATTGTTAGGAAAGACATGAATCACTATAATTGACATTGCATCTCATGGCTTTGCACATTTTATTATTGATGAACTTGAACACGTGTTTTGCTGATCTTGTGAGTGTTTCTTTGTGAAGCTTGTGACTGTTGAATATTGAGTTGTTATTGAGAATGTGTAAACTGATAGAGTGTGGTTATTGAGTTGTGTTTTTGGTAAACTGTAAACTGTTAGACTGTAGCTTTGAGGTTTAGATAGGGTGTAAGGAGTGCTCGTATTTTGTTCACTTAACTTGTGTTTAGAGGTTTGCTTGTTGGGTACTGCGTTGTTTTGTACTCACCCTTTGCTTCTACAAATTTTTGTATGTTACGAGCCCGAATCTTCGTGATAGCTGTCATTTTTTCGTTTCCGAGGCATCTTGTGGAGGGTTGTGAGGTGCTTGTCATCTCAATGAACTTTCCTACTCCAGTTTATGACTTTGTTTTTACTTGAAAGACAACTTCATTTTAGACTTCTATTTTATTTTAATTCTAATATTTACATTAGAGGCTTGTGCACGTGACAACCTAGTTTTGGGGATTAAATTAATATGACTTGGTTTCATAATAGAAATTGTTGTTGGATTGTAATTTACTTCCGCACTTCGTTAGATATTGGGTTTAGGCTGACTTGTCTTGGTGAGATAGGAAGAGTGCCATCACACCCATTTTTGGGTCGTGACAGAATGGTATCAGAGCTCTAGGTTCATAGGTCTCACGTGTATACAAGCCGAGTCTACGTAGAATCTAAAGGATTAGTACAGAGACGTCTATACTCATCTCTGAGAGGCTATAAAGATTACTAGGAAACATCCTTTTGTTCATTCTTTCTCATCGTGCGTAGTCACCTTCTTTAGTACTGAGGTGTTGTATACTCTTTTGAAAGTTGATGAGGACTAGAACTAATGTTACTGGTGGTAGAGGGAAGGCACAACCCGTGGCAGTTTTTGAGGCCCCAACTAGAGGTAGGGGTAGATCTCGATTTAGAGGTCGTGCTAGTAGTACGACAGTAGCTAGAGTTCGTGGACGTGGAGCAGCACCAGTGAGAGGTCGTGCTAGAGAGGTCTCTGCACAACCTCAGATTGATGGCAGAGAGGACCAGGTTCCTCCAGATCCTGTAGTAACACCCTTGCTTAAGGATACACTATTGAGGGTGTTAAGTGTGATGGAGGGATTTTCTCAGGGTGGTGGAGCGACTACCACACCATCTGACACTCGTACTAGAGAGGGGGCTCAGACCCAAGAGCAGCAGCAAGCTCTAGTTGTTCGTGATGTGGTGGGGAAACTACCAGTAGATTCCGCGGTTTAGAATGATTTTGCACCAGCAGTTGAGGGAAAAATTGCACCGGTGGTTGTTCTGACAGGGGTGAGAAGCGTAGGTATGAGAGATTTCGAAGAATGACCCACCTCAGTTTCAGGGTGGGAATAGCGAGGATGCTCATAAGTTTCTAACTACCTGTCGAGAGTTACTAGAGGTGGTTGGATTAGCTGAGTAACATGGGGTTTGATATGCTACACTCCAGCTTCGTGGACCTGCGAGATACTGGTGGAGGACTTATTCGGGGGGTTCGCCAGTTCGATCTCCTCTAGTGAATTTGGAGCAGTTTGCTAGTGCATTCCAAGATAGTTTCATCCCATGGAGCGTGAGAGAGGAGAGTCACTTGAGGTTTGAGAGTCTGAGACAGGATGTTTTATCTCTTACAGAGTATGAGGCGCGTTTTTGCCAGTTGTCTAGGCATGTGTTTGCCATTATTCAAAATGAGATAGAGAGGATCCGCAGATTGTGAGGGCATTGACTTTCTCTATCAGGTCACCTGTATTTCGGACATCTAGGGAGAGGGCTTCTTTCCAGTCCATTGTGAGCGCCGCCAAAGAGGCGAAATTTATGGAGAGAGAGGAGTTTTGGGACCCGAAAAGGTCCCGTATATCAGGTCAGTTTCATGGTGCCTCATCTGGAGGTAGGGGATCACAGAGGGTGAGTGGTTCTTTTTCAGCAGCGGGGACCTATTCATTCATCTATGCCAACATTTGAGGGTGGCCAGACATCTAGGAGTTCTTATAACCCGAGTTAGGCTCGTACGGTTCACAGCAGCGACCTACAGGGCGAGTCAATTATAGTGGGTTTTTAGGGTCCACACAACAGTTCCCAGGTCAGAGATTTTGTTTTACTTGTGGAGATCCTGATCATCTAATGCGGCAGTGTACTTCTCAAAGAGGTCGTGGTGGGCCTCGACCTAATTCTTCATTCCAAACTAGACCACCAGCACCACAGGGTAGAGGTCGTGGAAGAGTTCAGTCAGGTAGAGGTGATAGAGTTTCTAGTAGTGGTGTTGCAGCTCAACAGAGTGGGGGTAGAGGTACCACCCAGGCTGGAGGTGGACTTGGAGGCCACTGCTATGCTTTCCCAGGGAGACCTGAGGCGGAGACCTCTGATTCTGTTATTACATGTATCATCCCAGTATGCCATCGACCTGCGTCTGTGTTGTTTGATCCAAGTTCTACATTCTCTTATGTGTCTACGTATTTTGCTTCTAAATTTGATATGATAAGTGATAGCATGACTGTACCTATTTGTGTTTCTACACCCGTGGGCAAGCCCTTAGCGGTGGATCGAGTGTATCGATCCTGTCTTGTTTCTTTGGCTGGGTATGACACTTGGGTAGACTTAATCATTCTGGGGATGGTAGACTTTGATGTTATCTTGGGTATGGATTGGCTTTCTCCTTATCACGTTGTCCTTTATTTCAATGCTAAGACTGTGACTTTAGCAATGCCTGGTGTTCTGAGGATTGAGTGGAAGTGTGTTAGTTGCTCTTATCCTAGCAAGGTTATCTCTTTTATTCGTGCTTAGAGAATGATGGAGAGGGGGTGTTTGTCTTACTTAGCGTTTATTCACGATACTGGTGTTGAATCACCTCCCATTGACTCTGTTCCCGTGGTTCAGGAGTTTCTCGATGTATTTCCTTCTGATCTTCCAGGTGTTCCTACCAATAGGGATATTGATTTTGCTATTTATTTGGAGCCGGGCAATAAGCCTATTTCTATACCTCCATATCATATGGCCCCTGCAGAGTTCAAAGAATTGAAGGATCAGTTGCAGGATTTATTGAGTAAGGGTTTTATTCGCCCTGGTGTATCACCTTGGGGTGCCCTTGTATTGTTTGTGTAGAAAAAGGATGGGACTATGAGGATGTGTATTGATTACAAACAGTTGAACAAAGTAACAGTGAAGAAAAAGTATCCTCTTCCGCGTATTGATGACCTATTTGATCAATTACAGGGAGCATCATTGTTCTCTAAGATTGATTTGAGGTCGGGGTATCATCTGTTGAAGATTGGGGCTTCAGATATCCCTAAGACAGCTTTTCAGACCCAGTATGGGCATTATGAGTTTCTAGTGATGTCATTCGGATTGATTAGTGCCCCTGCAGCATTCATGGAGTTGATGAATGGGGTGTTTCGACCATACCTAGATTCTTTTGTGATTGTTTTCATCGATGACATCTTGGTTTACTCCAAGACTGAGGAGGACCATGTCCGACACGTAAGGATTGTACTTCAGAATTGAGAGAAGAGAAGTTGTATACCAAGTTCTCAAAGTGTGAGTTCTGGCTTACTTCTGTGACTTTCTTGGGACACTTGGTGTCCAAGGAGGATATTAGAGTAGATCCGGCCAAGATTGAGGCAGTTAGAGGCTGCATAACAATGGGCCCTATCACCTGTCTGTCCATTGCCCCTACCAAGCTGTGGTGCAGTAGTTCCAAGTTGCCCGCCACCCCGACTGAATTGGTGACCGCCATTACCTTCGCCACTACATCCTCCAGAATGACGACCTCTACCATGACCGCCTCTACCTCTAACTACTAGGGATCTGTAACTCTTTTTTGGGAAAATATTTCCTAATATGTCCAGCCTCTCCACATCCATAACAAGTCCTGGAGTCAAGTATAGGTCTCTGTGAAAATGACGAAGTCTGGAGATAACCTCCAATCTTAGAAAAAGGCTGACTAGTCTGCGATGGACCCCTAGATGAAGCCTGCAATGAAGACTAAATAGGACGGACTGGATAACCTCTTGAACTCTGCCTTCTGGTGTAAGAACCACTAAACTCACCTCTCCTACGAAACTTCTTATATGTAGATGTTGTGGTAAAGTCGTCTGGCTTCACCCCCTCTACTTCTATCACAAAATCAACCACTTCTTGAAAAGATTTTGCTGCACCAGCTACCTGTAAGGATGGAATCTGCAAATCTGACCTCAATCCTTTCACAAAGCGGCGAATCCGCTCTTGTGGACTGAAGCAAAGCTAAGTGGCATACCTGGATAGTGCACAAAATTTGGCCTCATAAGCAGAAACATACATCCTTCCTTGCTCTAGGCTCAGGAACTCATCTCTCCTCCTATCCCTCAAAGTCCGGGGTATATGTTTCTCCATAAATAAGCTAGAAAGTGATGCCCAAGTCATAGGTGGTGCCCTTGCTGGTTGACACTCAACATACGACCGCCACCAAATTTGGCATCCCCTTGAAACTGGTAGGTCATAAACTCAACACCAAATCGTTCTACTATGTCCATCTTATGTAGCAGCTCATGTCAATCAACAAGAAAATCATAGGCATCTTCAGATTCAGCACCCTTGAAGACAGAAGGTTTCAACTTTAAGAACTTAATGAAAAGTTCATGCTGATCACCTGTCATTATAGACCGTGTAGTCAATCGAGAAAACGTATCTACTTCAAATGATGCATCCATGCGGGGAGCCACAAAAGCTGCATGTTGTACTCCCTGAACCTGATGTGCTGGTGCAGATAACACTGGAGGTGTCTGGCCCTGATCAGATAACTCGCTAAGATAAGTAAGAACCTGATTAATCATCTCTGGTATAGGCTGGGGTGGTACTTCCTTATCCTGAACGTGCTCATTTTCCCCTTCTTCACTCTCTCTCACTACCTCATCAGTCGGTGGAGGAGTCACTGCTCTATTTCTAGCTAGACCAGGTGTTTGTCCTCTGCCTCTAGTGGGTATCCTCCCGCGACCCCTACCACGGCCTCTTGCCACTGCTCCTCCTCGAGTTACAGCCCCAATGATTGGCTTAGACGCCCCCTGTCTTGCCGGTGTTTGTGTTGGCACAGTTGTTGCTCTAGTTTAACTATCTGCGAAATAGAGTGAGAAGGTCAGATACCAATTTGTATCACCCAAATACTAATTGTATCCAAGTAATAGCATGAAAGAAAGAAAGAATGGAGTTTTCCTAAAGTCCTATAGCCTCTCGAAGAAAAGTAAAGGCATCCCCATACCGTTCTTCAAGACTCTACTAGACTTGTCCTTGTGTATTGTGACCAACGAACCTAACGCTCAGATACCAAGTTTGTTCACGACCCAAAATGAGTCGTGAGCGAACCAATAAGTCTGAACCCCAACATATATCAATAATTCAACTATAAATAGCAAAAATAATGCAGAAGCTCCAAAAGTTATTAAGTAACCAATTTAAATAAGTTTCTAAAAGTCTAATACTTATTATCCCAAAATCTGATAGTCATCACATCAAGGACATCTATTTCCAAATTACCAGTCTAAAAGTGTTTAAGAAACAAAAATAAGAAAAAAGATGGCCCATGTTCAAAATTCAAAGACACCAAGACGTGAATGAGAGAATCCAGCACGAACTAGAATTAATAGCTCACCCTGAACAATGATATGCTAGAGATTGGCTAGAGATGAGGGAGAGTCGAAGTCGATGGTACACTTGCTGCACTCCACAAAAGAATAGAGAAGAAAATACAAGTAGGGGTCAGTACAATGAACACGTACTGAGTAGGCATCATCGGCCAACTCAAAATAGAAACCAATATATATTGAATAATAATATAAAATCAACTACAATACTTAACAAGTGGCAAGCAACAAACACATGAACGATTGAAAACAACACCATAATAGGTACACCATCTATCACAACATCAAGCACCCCTATGAGGACTCATGCCTCCACACCATACTCATCTGGAAAATTCGTTCTTTGAAATTGAGTATATTAAGTTACTTCAAGATTCCTTTCCATTAATGTTATTGTGTCGGAACGTGACACTCCTATCCCATATATCGTGTCGGGACGTGACACTCCAATCCCATAATACCGTGTCGGAACGTGACACTCTGATCTAATTATCTCATTATTTTATTTCATCAAGCCTACTTTATTCAAGGCGTCATTTTAATAGAGTGGGTTCAAGATTAGAATTTCAACAGTCTCATAATTTTTGGCCAACCACTAACCACACAATCAAAACATACAACCACACCATCAAGTACATAAGAGACTTTACAATATCACTCAATACATATCAATCGCTATTTAGAGTTTATCTATCAAATAGAAAAATAAACCATAAGCTACCTCCACCGAAGAACTGAATTCAAGCAAGCTCCAATGCTTTTACTTTCCTCAAAGCTTTCGAACCTTTCCAATCTATAAATTATATATACATAATTTGTAAGTTTAAACGCCTATAATCACTCGTATTATTCTATGTTTAGCTTAGATCCAAAAATTCACCTAATTCTATAATCAATTTCCTAAAGTTTTAACTTACGAGTAAGTCTTAATTTCTCTAATTAACTTAAATTTAATGAAATTTAAATAATTCAATACACCTAATATTTAATTACCTATCTCAATATATAAATACATAATTCATTCTGTGATAACAAAAAAAATTATAATAGATCTATAAAGCTGAAGACACTGGTTACGAAACCAGTGGCGATATACTTCTGACACCAACACTAAGTGCTCCTAATGTTACAGTAGTGCATTAACATAATTGCTTTCTCAATTTCAACAATAAACAATTAATATTATATGATTAATATTTATTTCGTTAATTAATTGTATCACCCCATATTCATATATTCCCAACGAAATTTTCTAATCATTAGTCCCAATTATGAACTAATTTTTCATAATCCTGTTCGTTCTTACCGGCAACTTATATCCATATACTCATATAAATTAACACCTAAATAGTCTTAAACCTTAACAACTGCTCTGTTCCTCTAAAATTACCCATAAAAGAATTACTTTCATAAACCACATGGAGTAATAATTAATGATTTCATAAATTTTGATTTTACTATCTTTCAATTCAACTTTATAATAAAATATATAACAATAATATGACCATGCACATATATCCAACATCCAAGTAAATTTTTGATTACCTGATGAGATAATTGATTCTTGACTGCTGCTGATAAGGTTTTCAACGCTAAACCCTTATTTCCCCTTTTCAGAATATTTCCTCCTAATTATTATATGACTTATTATAAGAGTGGTGAAAGTGACCCACTATTTATTTTACTATTAACCTCTTTAACCACCAACTAAATAAATTATTAAAATTACTCCACTAATTAAATAATTATAATTATGAATTGTCCAAAACACCCAACTTAATCTATAGGAAAGTATTTTAGGAACTAAAAAGTTAGTTCTCAAAACGACCGAAAATGGTCGTTACAATTGTCACGACCCAAAAATGAACGTGATGGCACTCATCTTATCCCACCAAGACAAGTCAGCCTGAAACTCAATCATTACAATAAGTGCGAAAATAAAATATAAGTAACTTAATAAAAACTCCAAAACCTGGTAGTCACGTGTACAAGCCTCTAAAATATTACAATTTATTCAAATGAAAACTCAAGGCTCAAATGAACTTGTTTCTAGAATAGAACAAGATCATAATTAAGGAGAACAAAGTCTGCTGAGATGGAAACAGCTACCTCACAAATCTCCAAAAAGCCTGGAAAAAGAAGAGAATGACAAGTACAACAAAAATCCAGGCTCATAACCAACAAAAAGTTTTGTAGAAGTAAGGGTTGAGTACCAAACCACACAGTACTCAGCAATTAAACCTCTAAACACAGTCTAAGGGGATGAAATACGGGTACTCCTACCACCCACAACCGAACCTCCACAACTACAACCTGAATTAAAATCAACCCAACCTAACAGCTCATAGTTTAGATAGCACGTAGCTCAATAACAACAGTTAGACAAATTACATAACCTCAACAACAACACTTTACCAAATTACATATCCTCAATAACAATAATTCAACAAACTACATATCCGCAATAACAAGCTCAATATTGATCAATCACAAGTTCCGCAGAAAGGCAATCAGAAGATCAGCAAAACACGATATCAAATTCACTAATGATAAGTATGTGCAATGCAATGGAATGCAATGTCAAGTATAATGATGCATGTCTGACCTAGTGATACACACCCGATGTCTCTCAGTCCGGGACCCATGGGGGACATATCTGTCCATGCATTTGTCGCGGTGCACGACATGACCCTCGATATTAGTAACCATTGCGGCGTGCGATACGTCCCTCGAAATATAGTATCCATCGCGGCGCGCGATACGTCCCTCGAAGTGGTACATCCTCTTAAGTACCCATTCTTTCTCAATGCACATAACACTTGTCACAACCAATGCCTCAGAATAATGCAGATGACAAGTTCATACAAATAATGAGGAGGTGACCATTTTCATAACATCGCACAATTCACAACCACACAAACATGAAGTTACATCAACAATGATTCAACAAGCCTTCAACCCTTTCCCAACACAACACACATAAACAATTAATCACGTGCCTTTTGTTATCCTTATTTTTTTCATTATTAGAATTAATCAATGTGGACAAGCCAACCCATCACCAATTCCGTTACTCCCAAACATATACCACAAGGAAATACACACATTTCATACACTTAACCAGAGTTTAGAAATCCACTTGCCTCAAATAGTTGAACAATCACTCCATGATTTGAGTCTTCCTCTTTCATTGCACTTTCAAATAAAATTCAGTCTATTCAAATAATTAAACACAATAAGGTTTCGAAGATAACAACACACATATTGTTATGTGTCTAGACTTAACCAAAAAAACTCACCCAAATTTATAATTAAGTTCTTAAGTTTCAATATTAAGATTAAATTTTAATTTCTTTTCAATATCATAAATCTTAGGACATTCACATAATACCATATACCTAATACCTAATTATATATATTAATATATCAAAACATAAATGATAATATGAAAACTATTAAAACTATCTCAAATTGATCCCAATTTATATCACCCGTATTTGAACACCAAAATAAAGATAATTCATGAAATACTTTTGTACGGAAGGCTTCTTGCATGTCTATTTACCTTCCTTCTCAATAATTGTTTCATTATTATTAATAATTGGTCATAATTACTTAATGAATAAGGTGAAATTTATGCTGAATATACATGTGACAGTGGGGTCTACAAGGTGAATTCATTTATAAAATTTTGAAGAGGTTATATTCAACTTTGCACATGAAAATTCAATATGAGACTCTATACTTTTGACATGAAACGATAAACTTGCCATCAATTCGTAAAATAATATTCTTGAGTAAATTCATTTTGTAACGACCCGCTAGGTCATTTTGAGAACTAGGACTAGTTTGACTCCTTTTGAAAATTTAAAGGGGTATTTTTAAACTATTCGAAACTAAGAATATTTAGTTGATAAAAATTTTAGTGAAGAATTAATCTAGTTAATAGTTAGTGCGTCATATCCATAAGTCATTTATACCTTTTTACTTGACCCATTAATTGATTTAGGTTAGTGGGGTTAGTTTATTTTTTTTTACTTAATTAACATTAGAAGGCGTAAAAACAAAGAGGTAGAAATCGATTTTTTGGGCAAATGAGATTACAGAACAAAGAGGAACGAAGTAAAACATTGAAGGTAAAAGTTTTTCCTTAACCGATCTATATTCTGCATAAGCATGCATTAGTGGTAAAAATTGTTGGCGTGAAGAATCTGTTGATATCGTATTGTTTGTCGTAACTTGTTATTAAAAGAGATATAACTTTAGTAAAATTATTAGATTGAATTGAATGGATGTTTAGTTATTAAGAATTCCTAATGATTTTCATATATAGGAATATTTTTAAAGTTGAAATTTATATACAGTCGTAGTTGCAGGATTTGAAGAAAAAAAAATGGGTCGTTGGTCTATAATTTTCTCATATTCATTATTATTAGTATATTTTTTTGGTATTAAAATGGTGGGGAGGTGTCACGACCCAAATCGGGCCGCGACTGGCACCCACACTTACCCTCCTATGTGAGCGAACCAACCAATCTAAACCTTAACATTTCAATATAATATCAACAGAAAGTAATGCGGAAGACTTAACTCATTAATAAAATCAATAATCAACTTCTATAACTCAAAACTTATCATTATTCCCAAAATCTGGAAGTCATCATCACAAAAACATCTACTTCAAATTACTAAATCTAAGAGTATCTAAGAAGCTAAAACAAGTAAAAGCTAGTCCATGCCGGAACTTCAAGGCATCAAGACATGAAGAAGAAGATCCAGTCCAAGCTAGAAGCATTAGGTCACCCTGATATCCGGTGTAGTGAAGACTGGCTAGAATTACGGTTGAGTTGAAGACGACGGCACGTTTGCTGCACTCCACAGATAAACAAGAAGAAAACATAAAAGTAATATCATAAATCAACTACAATACTCAACATGTAGCAACAACAAGTACCATAATCATAAATAAGTACCGCCAAGTTCACACATGAGGACTCAAGCCTCCATACCATACTCATTTGGGAATTAGGTTCATTAGATTGAGTATATTAACATATTTCAAGATTCATTATCTTTATTCCCCTCGTGTCGGTACATGACACTCCGCTTCATATACTATCCTGGTGTCGAAACGTGACACTCCGATCCTCATATACTATCCTGGTACCGGAACGTGGCACCCGATCCATATACTATCCTGGTGTCGGAACGTGACACTCCGATCCTCATATACTATCCTGGTATCGGAACGTGGCACCCGATCCATATACTATCCTGGTGTCGGAACGTGACACTCCGATCCTCATTCTATCCTAGTGTTAGAACGTGACACCCGATCCTCTATTTCTATCCTGGTACCGAAACGTGGCACCCGATCCCCTAATCTCACTTCTTTCGTTCATCAAGCCTTCTTTTATACCAAGGCATCATCATTAACAAGTAGATTAGGGTTATCTTTCAAGATTTGGGATTCATAGCTTCATCATGCTTATTTCATCACAATCATATAATCACATTCATGCAAGCATACAATTAAGCATAAGCAGGGTTTACAATACTACCAATACATATCATTCACTATTAAGAGTTTACTACGAATAGCATAAAAACCATAACCTACCTCCACCGAAGATTCGTGATCAAGCAAGCAATTTCCCAAGCTTTGTTTCTCTTCGTTTATCCTCTTTCTCGTTCGACTCTCTCTCTCTTTCTCTTGTTCTTTCTATTTTCTTTATTCAAACCCTCTTTCTTTTACCCTAATTAGCATATAATTAAGAATAAAAGATGGCAATAATAACCCACTAATTAACTTAAGGTTACCTCTTTTAACCCCCAAGTAATTAGACTTATTAACATTAACCCACTAACTTTATAATTAAAGCAGGAATAGTCCAAAACGCCCCTCAAAATAATTAAGAAAGTCCGACTCAGCCTGGGATTACGCAGCCTGTGACGGCCCGTCGTGCCTGTGACGGCCCGTCGTGCCTGCGACGGTTCGTCCTGCTGCTCCGTCACAGAGTTCAGAGACTCAATTCTCTGAAGAGTCTGTGACGGTCCGTCACGCCTGTGACGGTCCGTCCTGCCATTCCGTTACGAAGTTAAGAGAGTCGATTTCAGTACCCATTTTTCAAAATTTCTAAGTGTTTTGGAACGGGACACCCTCGACGGTCCGTCGTGCCCATGACGGTCCGTCGTGGGGTCTATCGTTTCTGCCAGTTTTTCCAGAATCAACATCTGTTGCTCAAAACGACTAAACAAGTCGTTACAGGAGGGGAATGGAATCTCAAGCCAATCATTGGGCAATCATGCCAATGATTGGAAATTAAGAGAATGCATTGAAAAAAAAAGGAATTGGCATGTTGCAGGCAGAACTGACGTTTAGGAAGAAAAAAAAAGAAAAAAAAATTGGTCACGTTGGAGCAGTCGTTTGTTGATTCTTATTTTATACATATATGAAATTAAGATATTAGTTTGATATATTGAGATAGGTAATTAAATATTAGATGTATATTATATAATTTAACATTGAATTCAAGGGTATTGGGAGATGTAAAAGTTAAGTTCTTGGCTTGAAATTTAGGAAGTATGAAAAAATTTGCATACCAATATATATCATGATTGGTTGTTTGGTTGGAAATATGAGTGGGTTTAGCGTCTATGATAGACATATAATAATTAGAATGTCTACAAAAATTTGCTTACTTATGAATATTGCATACTTGGTAGATTGGGAACGTTCCGAAACTGTGCGAAAAGGAAGGAACTATCTTGAAGATTCGTGGCACGAGGTTCGGCTCTTAAGGTATGTTAAGACTTTTAGACTTGTTGAAGGATGTTTTCCTAATTAAACATTAAAAATGAAAATAGACAAAAGGGTAAGGGCGAAAGATGGGGGTCTCGTATCAATGGTGTGATGGGCATTGGTACGATTACCGGTGTTATAAAACGGAAAATTACTACTATAGAATGTGGATTGTAATTTGAGAATGCCAAGCATATGGGCATTAGTTGATATATTATTGACTTTAAATCCTTTTGTGATTGTGTTTTCTTTATTACACCTGTATAGTTGTGATAATCGAGGTGGTTATGTAGTATGTCGATATTTGACTGATTTGGGTGCATCATCATCCCCTTTATCAAAATAATTTTTTGTACATGCATTGACATGAGATTGAGTATAAGTTGGGCACGTGGAAATCATCCGTGCTGGGGATGGTGAGATGTTAAGATTGTAATTTGGACACGTGGAGACCGTCCGTGCGAAAATTGTTTGATATTATGATAGTGCGTTGAGATCGTCCGCACAGACACATGGAGAT